>OY728133.1:592957650-602957650 GCA_963277665.1 Viscum album
TTGCGCATCCAGGAGCTTCATCAGCTCCAGCAGGGTACTATGACGGTGGCTGACTATTCATCAAGGTTCACCAACCTCGCCAGGTACTCGATGGATATGGTCAGGGATCAGTACATCAGGGCTTGGACCTTTGATCGAGGTCTACGGCGAGACATCCAAGCTAGTGTCGTGCCTCTATGCATATCGACCTATGCTGGAGTGCTCGAGCGGGCCTTGGTGATCAGGAACTTCTTGGCGGAGCAGAGACAGCCGCTGGCATTCAGCAGCAGGCAGACAGATGCGAAGACACCAACAGCAGGGAGCCGACGTCAGACGTAGGGATCGGGACGTGGGAGACGTCATAGGAGGACCCAGGATAGGGGATCGACAGTCCAGGGCTCTCAGGATAGATCCAGTCAGCCTAGGGAGAAGCGATTCTACACATGCGACGGTCGGGTGAATCTCCCTAGAGATTGCCCGACACGTCGGGCTGCTGACTGGGAAGTGGTGGATGGACCACTGAGACAGAGTCAAAGAACGGATCAGGAAGATCCGTTGGGCGGCGGACATGGAAGAGGATCTGGGAGAGCTGCAGGTGGTGGCAGATGCTTCGACTTACTTCCACCACCACCCCCAGGAGGTCCGCACCAGGCTCAGGGAGCTGGGGGACAAGGACAGGGACAGCTGCATGCGGTCAAGGCATACGAACCAGGGGCTCTAGGGTTGATTCGAGGTACGATATGTGTCTTTTCTACCTTAGTTTCCATACTCATAGACACAGGATCCAGTCATTCCCTTATAACCACATGTCTTGTACAAAACCGCGAGATTCTGGTAGAACAGTTGACTCGATCCTTACGTTTGGAGACACCTACGGGAGGAGACTCGATGATCATGCACCTTTGCAGACAGTGTGATCTTACCCTTGGAGGCGAGAGTTTCGGTTGGAACCTCTTGGTGGTAGCGCCGAGGCCTTACGATGTCATTCTCGGTATAGATTGGTTATCTTCGGTCTATGCCCAGATTGACTGCTTTAGGCGAAGAGTGCGGTGTGTCCACCGTAATGGAACAAGGTTGTCATTTGTCAGAGAAAAGGAAACTCAGGCAGCACAAAGTGGGCTCATGCATAGGAGGGGGCAGCCGATCACTCATGAGTAGGGTAGCCTTACCCTCAGAGTAGTAGATTTTGTGAGCTCTCAGTTCCCATAAGTGGTGGCGGAGTATGAGGACGTCATTCCGGAAGATGTTCTAGGGTTACCTCCCCGTCAGGAAATTGACTTCTGCATTGACTTACAACCCGGGACAACACTGATTTCCTCATCGGCTTATCGGATGGCTCCCGCAGAGCTTCGCGAGCTGAGGGTACAGTTGGAGGATTTTCATAGCAAGGGTTTCGTGAGACCCAGCGTTTCACCCTGGGCAGGAGCGGTCTTGTTTTCCAAGAAGGCAGAAAGGAGTCTGAGGTTGTGCATGGATTACCGGCGCCTGAACCAGGTGACGGTGAAGAAAAAGTATCCACTGCCGAGAATTGATGACCTCTTCGATCAACTAATAGGGGCTTAGTGGTTGTCAAAGGTTTATCTCTGATCAGGCTATCACCAGCTACGATTGTGGGATGAGGATATACCGAAGATGGCTTTCAGATGTCGCTATGGTCAAAATGAGTACTTGGTGATGCCCTTTGGCATGATGAATGCCCCCGCAGTGTTCATGGGGTTGAGGAACCGGATCTTCTGGTCATACTTGGACCATTTCATAGTGGTCTTCATCAACGACATCCTTGTGTACTCTGTGTCATAGGAGGAGCATGTGGGACACCTGCGGAAGGTTCTGGACGTACTCCGAGAGCACCAGCTTTATGAAAAGCTCTCGAAGTGTCAGTTATGGATTCAGGAGGTCCACTTTCTTGGACATGTCATCTCAGCAGATAGAGTAGCTGTGGACCAAGCCAAGGTGGAGGCTGTGATAGCATGGGAGCCACCTCGGATCATGACAGAGGTGTGAAGCTTCCTTGGGTTGGCAGGATATTACCAGAGATTCATCCCTGATTTCTCTCGGATATCAGCACCGATGCCGGCCTTGACCAAGAAGGGGAAACCCTTCGTGTGGACAGAAAAGTTCCAGAAGGCTTTTGATCAGCTAAGACAGAGTTTGACAAGTGGCCCAGTCTTGAGATTTCCAGAGGAGGGTGTCGAGTACTTAGTTTTCTGCGACGCATCAGGGACTGGGCTCGGCTGTGTCCTGATGTAGCGGCACGCGGTGATTGCTTATGGTTCGTGCCATCTTAGGCCGCATGAGTAGAACTATGTGAACCATGATCTAGAGTTAGCAGCGGTAGTCTTCACACTGAAGATGTGTCAACACTACCTTATGGGCGAGCAGTTCATTGTCTACTCTGACCACAAGAGCCTCAAGTACATCTTTCGCAGAAAGACCTGAATCTGAGGCAGAGGCATTGGCTAGAGTTCCTCCAGGACTATGATTTCGAGATCATCTATACTCCTGGGAAGGGGAACAAGGTGGAAGACTCTCTTAGCAGAAGGTCAAGCTCACAGCTGTTGAGTGAGGCGACACAACAATTAGTCGCGTTGCAGTTATCCTTCATGGATGGAGATGATGCAGCCTACCTACAGTCGATGGTTTTCACCCCCTCCATTATTACAGTGAGTTAGGGAGGCATAACTTGGGGATGTCGACTGTGTGACCGTACATGCTCAGTTATCTACAGGACATGCTCCTGATGGATATTTGCAAGGTGGGGAGCACGTACTCCTTTTCAGAGCATGCGCTGTTATACCAGTAGCATTGCCGGAGGAGGTCCTTAGGGAGTTCCATACATCCCCTTTGGCGGTACATCCCAGAGTGGAAAAGATGTACCAGGACCTCCGACATCAGTCCTGGTGGTCAGGCATGAATAAGGCACTGGTGGAGTTCATTTATCGATGCCTCACATGCCAGTAGGTGAAGGTTGAGAACCAGGTTCCAGCAGGGTTACCTCACCCACTAGAAGTTCCAGAGTGGAAGTGGTGTGGAATATCAATGCACTTCATGATGAGCTTACCACGAATGTCCAAGGGTCACGATTCCTTCTGGGTGATCGTTGACAGACTCACCAATTCAGGCCACTTTCTAGCTTTCAGGGAGCAGAGTTCCGTAGAGAGCTTGGTATGCCTCTACGTACCAGAGATATTTTAGCTTCATGGCATCCCCTCGACTATAGTCTCAGATCAAGACGCCCTCTTCACATCCCGGTTGTGGAAGGGATTGCAGGATGATTTTGGGACTCAGCTACGCTTGAGCACTACGTTTCATCCCCAGATAGATGGTCAGACATAGAGGACCATTCAGGTTCTGGAGGATATGTTGCGGGCCTGTATCATGGACTTTTTTTGTATATGGGAGGACCACCTACCATTGGTAGAGTGTGCGTACAAAAATAGCTACCACTCCACCATTGGTATGGAACCATTCGAGGCCTTGTATTTGAGACCATGCCGGTCACCACTTTGCTGGACCGACCCCAAAGAGTCAGCACTCATGGGTCCAGAGATAGTGCGAGATACCATAGAGAATGTGCAGATCATCCGGGAGCAGATGAAGACGGCACAGAGCCGGAAGAAGTCTTATGATGACAGACGACGGAGGCCTCTGGAGTTCAAGGAGGGAGACCACATTTTTCTTCGGGTCTCACCTCGATGTTGGTTGCGGAGATTTGGCTGAGGCGGCAAGCTATCTATGAGGTTTATCGGTCCTTTCCAGATCCTGGGCAGAGTTGGTGAGGTGTCGTACCTCCTGGATCTACCGCCACAGTTGCATCGGGTACATGATGTCTTCCACGTGTCGCAGCTAAGGAGGTACGTGCATGAACCATCACACGTCATCGACTGGGGCGAGATGGACATCGAGGATGGAGTGACCTTTGCTGAGTACTTGGTGGAGATCGAGGATCGGCAGGAGAGGATCCTTCGTGGGCGATAGATTCCCTTAGTGTGCGTCTGGTGGCATCATGGGAATCTTCAGAAATGCACGTGGGAGCGGGAGGGCCCGATCCGTGCCCAGTACCCTCATCTTTATGAGTACCCTTTGTATTTTCTTTTAGGGGACGTAAAGCCCCAAGGTGGGGATAATATAATATCTCGGATTTTCCATTTATTATTTATAAATATTATATGGAATTATTTCGAGATCGGACGCGAAGAAGACACATCATTCCGAGGTCCAGTGAGCCTGGAATGGTGGTTTGAACTTTTTTTTATGTCAATTGAGTTGGTGCTTGTGCGCAGTTGTGGTAGTTTCCAAACGGATGCCTGGAATAAATATCTGAGAACACCGTTGCATCTAAGATGACGACTTTCCCTAAGAACGACTCAAACCTCAAACAACGCAGGCCGGCTGCAAAAAAAATTTAATTTTGGACGTTTTAAAAAGTAAAGATCTTTGGAGGGAATAAAATAAATTAATAATTTATTTTATTATTTCAAAACGTTTCCTTTTTTTGAGCACGAACTAATCCTCCTCTATAAATGCATCCTTATGGGAAATTCACAGGGTTAGCCTCATAACCCAGCGAGTTGAGAGAATGAGAGAGATTTCTCTTGGAGCATGGGAAGAGGAGGACGTGTTGGCGAAGGACGACGGATCAAAGTTGAGAATCGCTACGCCAACAACGTTGAAGGATCTCGACGAAAACAACAGCGTGGCGCCTTCATCAATGATCGATACATTCGAAATTTAGGGGTTGTTGTTTTGATTTTCTTTTCCTCGTATTTGAATTTAAAAAACGAACGCAGCTCAACCCTGAACAAGTTGATCCGCGGATCTGTTCGTTCATGCGGGAGGGTTTTCTTTGTGATGATTTTGGAGAGTTAATCCATGCTTTATATTCATGTTTATCTCTACTCCGTTTAAACCTATTAATAGGAGTGGATCGATTCCATGATGAACGACGGCAGAGGTTCGTTCCTTATTTTTGTTTATGTGTATTTTCTTCCTCCTTTTTCCCCGCGCGTTCTTCGCGTTCTTCGCGGGGTGATGATCAACGAATCGTTGCGCATACTTTCTGTGACGCAATGATCCCAAGTCGAAGGTTCGATGATGCAATGACCTTGTGGAGGTGAGGCGGTGATGGAGGATGACGAATCAGACCAGATCGGAAGGGGCGTTCTTCGAGCGTTCTTCGCGCGGGAAGATCAATATTCTTTTCAAAGCCGATCGGAGGCCTGAAAATGATGGAAAAATCTTCTTAGTGTCAGGGCGACCATGACCTGAAGGTTTCGTGACGATCGGACGGCTGGATCAATGATCGGAGCACCACGGGAGGCGCGACAGCGGAGGTCCGCATTTCTGGAAATTTCAAGAATACATGGCGTGTACTTCCGATGAACATGCCTTGAAGTTCTGATGGTGGGGGCTACGGTTTTGGGGTCAGAGAAGGATCACACGGCATGTGACCCCGGTCACACGGTGTGTTGGACCTTTCCCGAATCTCGGCATGTACTTCGGGTGGTACACGGACACGGGATGCTCTACACAGCTTCAGGCGGAACGACGTGTACAGCTCGGCAGATGCGGCTACATGGAGCTCGGCGTGTATCCCGGGGATACACGGAAACAGGATGGAGTACACGACCGTGTACTCCATCACCCGGCCAGGCAGGTAAACAGCGCGGGTCACCCCGTGTGTGTATCACACGGGTTGGAGTACATGGGTTGGTGACCATGTATGGGATCATTGCTAGAGTACATGGAGCCAACCCTAGTTACCTAGACACGGAGTGTACTCCGTAAAACATGCCATGTACTAAGTTTTTTTCTTACGACTAGCCTCACGACACAGGCCGTTGTACACGGGCAATACCCAGGGTCGGACAACACGACGTGTATCATTTCTACACGTCGTGTACTTTTTGGAGAACGGCCTGGTCCTTTTTTTCACCGTGCCTTGAACTTTTTTTGTTTGGGTTAGTGCTGCTTCTTATTTTCCCCTGAAGGTCAGGCATCATTCCCTCATGCCGGATTATGATCCCTTCAACAAGAATTTTCTGTGATGGAGTCAGACATCCATCCGAGAGGCCCGGATCGAGATCCTCTATCCATTCCAGAGCCCAGGTAGAGTCAGGCATCAGCATGACCAACTTTACTGGGCGTTGATCCGCTACCTAGAAGGTGAATTCTGGATGAGTCGCAGTATCCACCATGGCCCCGGCAGTGATCCTCATCTGTGTATCGAGATCTTTCCCACTCAGGGGTGTGTCTCCCATAATGATTGCTTCTATCTATTGTAACCCTTCCACTCAGTAGTGTGTCTCCCATAATGAGTGTAGCTATATCTTGTGACGGTTCCCGATGAACATCAATTCTCGGACGGATGTCATCAAAACTGTAAGACTCGTGGAGTGTGTTCTCCAAGAATGAGCGCATCACGGAATCTTCAAACGGAATCCCTTGTGGGCGTATGCGGTTGCGTGACTTGTCTCTAAACCACGGGCATGTGTTTTGAGTATATATGGTTTGTTTTATATGTTCTGTAAACATATATTATGCATAGTTGACTGTACCATTGATTTGTGTTCTGCTTTGTGGTTTTTCGGGGTCCTCTACTGAGTATTGTTATACTCACCCCTGCATGGGCTTTTCCCGCACATCTGGTGTCTTCTGCAGATGAGCAGCCTTTTGACAGAGTCCAGGGCAGACCAGGACAGGACCGAGCTTTCTAAGTTTCCTACAGGCTGAGGCGTTCCTACGGCTATGAGCAGCAGTCCCAATACCTTTGTGCTTACAGTTGGACTTTTCGTTTTTTCAGACTCTTGTTTTTGGTGCGCTTGTATTCTGGCCCAGTTTACTTTTACCGTACATTACCTTTCGTCGTGCTCTGTTGGTTGGGTTTAGTTGTATGCATGCATTTTTGTTCCTTAGTGTTTACATTTCATCATTTTTGGGATTGGAGATGTGTGTGTGTGTAGAGGTTCTTAGGAAATGCCTCCCATGTTAGTGACATGCCTACTCGGTGCTAGTCACTAGCCCCTGGCCTATTGGAGGCGGGCTTGGGGAGTCATGGCGCGGGCCCCACCGGGGCGGGTAGTGACAAAATTACACTCAATTATCTCACCAATACTCTCCCCTACATCTTAGTTTTTTTCTCTCACTAAATACAATTCCATGGATCCTTAAGCGGTATCCTATGAAGATGTAACCAAATGAAGAGTTTAAATTCCCAACTAACACGTATCATTTTTATTCTTATTATAGAACCCTGTTATGTTTTTCTATCCACCAATAATTGTTAACATAATTTTTATAAATAAAATTACATGTTATTATTATTTTGGAATATTGATCTTCTACCCTCCATTATTTATATTCTAAAATGAATTCATTTTTTACAATGTGGTGGTTTCAACACCTTCATAATGGATATACTTCATTCTAATACACCCCATTGAAGGATGAACATAAAAATATTAATTTAGTCAAATATTGTGATAATAAGTATATTTTATCATATTTAATGTTATGTAATGAGTGTATATATATATAATATTTAATTTAAAATAAACTAGTCCATACCCTTTGGTAGAACCACATATGTAAACTATTCCTATAACATTAACATTTTTACCAAATAGTTCATCCCTATGTTGGAAAAAATGATATTCGAGAGCATATAATTTTTTAAAATTCATTAATACCAGTTCAATTAACATTGGTATTCATCATTAAATTTTACAAGAACGCCAGTAATTATCCACCAGTGATCTAACCATGAAACCATGAAATGAATGCACTCAGAAGAACGAAATTGAACGTCATATATTTTTGAAATGGTTATAAACATAAATAATTAAATTATATTAAATAAAATATATATGATTAAGTTCCTTAATAAATTAAACGAGAAAACTAATTTTAATATCCATTATATTTTGTTCAAATGCATAACGATTCTGGAACCTAAGTTATGAGATCACTTTAAATCTCCCTATTTACTTTATTTTATGAAATTTTTCTCTATAAATCATAGTAAATAATTATTTTATGTTATTTAATAATTCTAAATTATATATATATTACTATAAAATAAATATCTATCATATTATCCCTTAATTTATGGGGTAATTCATGATTGAAGTTCATTTCTCATATTTACTCTTTAAAATAAAACCCTATCAGTGAGAAATTTTATATATTTAACCCTTTTATGTAACAAAAAAATAACTTAATTATTAAAATTAATTATTTAAATAATGAAATTAATATTATAATGATAACCATTATTTATTTTCTTCGGTTTTCAAATAAAATGACATATTTATTCTTTCCCCAAAGTCTTTAATTGATTCCTTAAACCACTTTTTCAATGTTTATTTATATTCCCAATACTCTACCATTTCTCATGTTAATTAATTAAATTAAAACCACATGTTAATACCTATTCATAAGAATTTAGATATTAACATTCAAAATATTTAATTCCTTATTCTATTTTGAATATTTATAAAATCTAAATTGATTGTGATATGAGAAAATATTTTACAAACCATATATTTCTTTAGATAATTTGTATGTTTATGATCTACATTTTATTTCCATTTGTGGAACACATAGAAATATACTAGTTATTATTGATGTTCCTAGATTATTCTATAATTAATTGTGTAACTTTTATGTCCCAAAAGATAATATTCATGGGATTTATGAGAGAACCTTATCAATGAAAATACTTTATCCACCATATGAAGTTGTCTTGGTAGTTATCCTTGGAAAATACTTATACCATGTTATGTATTTCTACCAATTACCTATGTTTTCCTGATAATATTATTCCATGTTCTTTATATTAGGATCTCATATGATTATTCATGAGCCATTCCTTTTATTATTTCATGTTTCTATTTTTTAATTATATTTAATACATCTTGCCATGTTTATTCCCATACAGGGCTCTTTAGCACACCCATTTTCTCTATGTATTCCTCAGTTTATCCTATGAGGTTTCAGGATCTAGAATATATTAAAGATATACTTTTATATATTAAAATAACCATATCTTATTTAAAATTATTTTTGATGTATTATAAACCAAGTATTCCAAAGTCACTAGGTATCTTGATTTTTTTGTTTTGTTTATTGGATATTTAGTTTGAAATCATGTAATGATACATGTATAATTATTGGGTTTCTATAGATACTTTACATGTATTTTATTGATTATATAATGATGGAATTTGTTATTAGAAAAAATTCAATGAAATATGTAAAATTATATATTAATAAGTATATATGGTTGGATAAAAATTAGCATAAAGAAACATTCAAGACATTATTATATGATAATATCAACAAATTCACGTGAGTTAAGGATTAAAATTATCTTTAAAATATTGAATAAATCGTGAAATATATTCAATAAAAACCCAACAACAAAATTGATTGATTAAATTAATAAATTGAATAGAGAATAAAATAGGTAAATATTGTTCATTAGTAGTGGTCTATTAAGACACTATTGAAATGAGTTTGTGCATGTTGTAGTTTATATTCATAATACATTGTTATTATAACCTAAAAATTTGGTTACATATTATGAATTATGAATTTGATATAACCTAAATCGTATACACTTAAGGGTGTTTAGAAGTAACTATTTTATTGTAGATAAATAAGTATTTGTGGAAATATTTAGAAATAATGTAGATAAAGGGATATTTATTGGATACTACATGAATTTAAAGGATAAAAAATACCACAAAAAAGGTTGAATAAATTATGGAGTTATGAATTTTAAATATTATTGAAATGGAATCGAAAAAAATATACAGGTAGTACATAATATGAATCTAATCAAGAAACATATTCTGAGTATAATTTTAAAGAAAAAAATATATATCAGGAATAATATTCTAGATATGAGATAAAGAATAAATAAAATTATGTTTAAGTAACTATTTTGGCTGGAAAGTAAAAGAATAAAAATGATATGGATAAAACAAACATTATTGTGTAAAAATAGAATTAATTTAGATGCAAAAATTGAAAAATATTATTTATTATCTCATGTTGAGCCTATTTTGTTCCAATAGTCTATAAAATTAGAGACCTGGAAATATAGCAGTCAATAAAAACATACATGATAATAAAATCAAATTATTGAGAAATCTAGATTGATATTTTTCAAGGAATATTATCAGATTTAAGGTATTGATATAGAGGGTAATTTTATTCCAATGCATCGATTTGAATAAATTAGGATTTATTAGAAATTAATATATAAAGAAGATATAAAAAATTTAGAATTTATTTTAATAAATTTTTTAAAAATACGGGTTTTAATTAATAATTTTTTATTGAATAACTTAGCATTTTTCAACTAGAGGATAATGGTAAAAATGTTTGTCACTGGAGTTATGATTTTAATATTATTAAAAAATTACCTCAATCTTGTTATCCATAATTGATTCATTTATCATGATGTTTAAAATTAAAAGATTATCTATGTATCCCAATCCTCATTTATAAATTACAAGTGAATAATAGCTTATAAAAATAATTTATATGGTTGATATCATTTGTAATAGAATAAAAGTGGAATGATGTAAAAGTTTCATAGATATAATAATAATATAAATTCATATTTACATGATTGAAAAAATAATATACATTCTTAGACTATAAGTGAATCAATATGGTGAGAAAACATATATCTTATAAATCAAATATGATAATAATTTTTTATAACATTTTCCATTCAGGATAATAAGAAAGTGTCAACACCTGTCAAAGTGGGAACAAAATATAGAATATATTAGAAATAATACAATGTGTAATCCACACATTATAGGATAATTACTAGTTATTTAATTTATGTAATATATATATGATTTGATAAATAGTTTAAATCATGATTAGTCGCATTATTGTTCAGTGAACCAAGAGAATAATTCCATGTTGATATAAATGGAATATTGAGATATTTTAAAATAACTATTGAATATGGTTTATGGTATTTTTTGGTCTATAAAATTGATTTAATAGCCAAAATGTCCTAATTAATGGGTAGTAGATCTGCTGGATGGAACATCAACTAGTGTTGGATATAATCTGTTGGATAAAACAATATATGACAGCTAAAAAATATAATTAATGTATATCACATAGTACTAAAAAAATATGAATGTATCTTTTATACAGGATCTTTTAATTATATAATGTTAATAAAATAATAAATGGATGGACTTGTTAATTAATGAACTTTCTGGTAGATTATTTATGTTATATCCAAAGTAATATTGATCTTACTAAAAATATAGTTCATCACTCAACTTCTAAAAATATTGAAATCAAGTATCATTTAGTTATGAAATATTTATATATAGAGTGGTAAGAGTATATAAGAACTATTGATAATATTTATGATATATTTACTAAACCACGAGGAATATTATTATTTGAAAAAATATGTTCAACCATTCTATTCTACCATCTACATCATCAGGATGAGTTATAGTAGTTATCCCTCTACCAATTTATATTTTTTTCTCACATGTAGTTATGTGAGTTTTCTAATTAACATGGACATTCAATCCCTTGAGTTTTAAATTATTGAATACAATAATGATAAAGGTCATTATCAAATTATATGTAATAGTTAATTTTATAATTTTGTAATGTTATAGTTAGATTCAAATAAATATGTTTTGTAAGAATGTTTTACTTGCTTAAAGAAATATATTTCACTTTTTTCTTGCACTATGAATTAAATTAATAGATCCTATAGATAATTATTGGGAAATATTTTCAATATATTTTTATTAATTAATAATATTAAAAATAATTTTTTCCTTTTGATGTGTGTATCAAAGTGGCATAATGAAAAACATGGGTTGAATAGGATGTGATGGAAGCATCCCACATTTTCCATCCAAGGTGGTTACGGCTGCTAACTTGATCCATCCCCCTATGGAGGGGGAGGGCCCTCATTCTTCCTTTAATGTGGCATAGTCTCACTCATCATCTCCCTTTTCTATATATAATTTATTTCCCTATATTCCTCATATCTCACTTTTCCCTAATGTTATTTACATATTCTATGTCAAGATGTAACTTCATTTCTCATCTTCAATGTTCATAGATCCCTCATCACTTCTAAATCTATCATTGATAGGACCTTTCAAAAAACATCGAATTTTTTTGGATACATTCAAAATGTTTTTTTTTCAAATCATAGGAATTGTATGAATTATTAGATGTGGGCCTATTATAAAACAGGAACATCATTATTCGGTTTTCATAAGAAAAGGACTTGGTCTATACCACGTCTAGTGCCCCCACATCAGCTCTAGATCTCACTTATTCTTATTCAGGTTGACTTATGACTTCCACATGAAACAAGATACCCCAACCATGGAGATTTGGGTAATATTTCTAGAACCTCCTCTTCCTTTTTAGAATCATTTTATTATTGTAATGATTATAAATTTAGTTGGATGATTTTTATATCATGGTAGTTGGCCTAGATATGGTTTCAATCCTATTTCTCTCAGAATTATCCTTTATCTTTATGTTTCCAGAACAATGGTACTATATTATTTTTATTACTGTTAATGTAGTGTTATGATACAATAAACATATAGTTTTTTATGGATTTATTTCTAGGCTTTGTGAAAGAAAATGGGTCTCTTGATTGAAGTATATATGTGTGGGAGAATCAACTACTATAATAAGATAGATGTCGGATTGAGAAGTAGTGGTAAGGATTTGGTGTTTTCTTAATGTTTGGGTATGAAATAAAATGTTCAAATTTGTGTTTCTATTGACCAATTCAGTGATTTAGTGCTTGTGAAAATTGGATATTATTCTATGTAGGTGGTTTTGATAAAGGCCCAAAGTCTGAGAGGTATTACTTTTCACATGTCTTGTAAAATCTCACATCAAGTAAGCATGGCTCCACATTCGGGTGGGGTGTCAATTGGGAAAGATCTATTTGGTGGTCTCATAGTTGAATAGTTCACTTCGAATGAAATAAGATAGAATTCCACCATTCAAAAGGATCTGTAACTTCTAATTTCCAATTACATGATAATTTAAATATAAATATATATATATATATATATATGGGATAGATTTTTGAAGGGGTTTGTTCAATAGGTACCATGGAAATTATATTAAATACATATAATAAGACGTCCAATGAGGAGGTAGTGAGAACAAGTGATCGAGCTAAACACAAGGACATGTTATGTGTGGAAGGAATAAAAGATGAAATGGTTTTCATAACCAGTGGAGGTGGAAGGGTATGGGTGAATGAAATAAGTAGGAATTGGATGTTAAGAACCATCACGAATACTAATACTTTCAATCGCATTAATGATCTAGAGGTTGATGGTTTTCTTCAGCAATAAGGGAATGAAACACAAGCTGGAATAGGCATCCAAACCACAATTCCAGTGAGGAATTTCTAACATAGCCAAATATTTTGTGCCATTGTTTAATAGGATGAGATATCTATCCATATTTTATTGAATTGTTTCATGGATTTCAGGGAGAGGCCTACATTATTCATGGAGGAAGAAGTGGTGGAATAAAAAAAGTGATTCCTAGAGATTCATTGTACTAAAGTGAAATTAGTCTAACACATGTAAGTAATCCTCTATGTTATCTACGATGGTGAAAAAAATGACTTACAAACAAAATAAGGAACTTGATTCTGAAAACAGGACGCTTGAACAAGAAGGAAATAAGTGTAAAAATATTTATAGTGAAAATAAGATTATGGGGTATTATGATAACAAGGAACAAGAATAGTGTCATGGTATAATGGAAGCTCTGATTCTAGAGTAAGAGTTAGCTAATAGTAAGGATAAATAGGATGATATGGGGGTAGGGGAAATGGGAAGCCTAGGAGTTTATTATTCCTTACAATAAAGAAATGTTTGAATTGTAATTTCATATCAATTATACATAGGAGGAGGACAACAGGATGAATGAGTGGTTGATTCGAGTTGAAAATAATAAGGAAAAACATGTATAGATCGAAAAAAAATTATTATTTTCACTCGATTCATTGACAAAAGTAATATTAGTAAGTAAGTGTATATCCAACCATGGGATAAAATGTCCTAATGTTTTGAATACCTTTTCGAGGATGATCTGAACTTGATGGTGATTTCTCTTCAGTGATGTTTATACAGGGTTAATGTATATAATAGACTTAAACTCTATTTCAATGGTTTGGTGATTTCTTATAGAGTCTATTTGTTTCATGTTTATAACATGAAATGTTTCACACTTTTTACATAAAAGTACTTTGTATAATAAAAATGTATTTTTTAGTCAAAGGTTCAGAATGGATTAGGATGAGATAAATCATAAATAATGGATCATGAGGAGTTGTATCAGTTTTTTTTTGTAGAACTCATCATATGTAAAGATATATTATTATTATGAATGGTACAAAACTATAAAAGAAATTAATTATGACTGGTGGGGGTTATAATTTCAAATGTGATAATATTATTGTTATAAGTGAATAATAGTAATATGTTTCTTATTATGGATGAACTTTGGACTCAAAAAGTAAATACATTGGATAAGGTTATATTTCAAAAACATATATAATGTTTTTTGGTATGGAATGTTGATAATAAAATCTAAATAGAGGATATTTGGATAATTGAAAAATATCTCACTCAATTATTGTATTTGTATTAAAAAATTTATTTTAATATAAAATTAGTTTTTTATATAAATTTTTTTATAAAGTGGTTTTAGAGGATTTTGATATTTTTTTGTAAATAAAAAGTATATGAATATATGTAAGAGTGAAATTGATATTTTAATTTATATTTATTGATAATTTGAATCTATGTGGATAATTTTTCAAGTATCAAATAGTGAAATTTGAATTAATTGGAGAATGAAATACTTTTATAAGATTTACTATAATTCTGTACATGTTTTATATAAATTATTTGAATATTTAACCAATCGTTAATTTTAGATCCGGATTTTATCGACATGTACATTTATATATAGAACCTAGATTCTATATAAACATGTATATCATATTTAAGAATATGAAACGGTATAAAACATATGACCCAAAAAATAAAAACAAATAATAAGTTATTTCATTAATATGGAAGTTATATATGGAAAATAAATACACTTAATAAAATTGAAAATAATACAATGGGGGAATAAACAAACACAAAATAACATAACCATTATACAAAAAAAATTATCATCAATGTCTCAAATAATTATCACCATATTAAACGACATTATAAAGAAGGAAACAATTGGATACAAAATTTTTAGTGGATTATAAAATATGGATATAATTTTTTGATAAAAATATATGAATACAGAATAGAAAAAGAATTACATATTTAAATAAATTATAAAACCAATATCACGGTTGGAATAGAATCCTAACTATTTGGAATAGTAACCGGGACATTTAGAATAATAATCTAAAACTTATAAGAGTATATTATCCATTAGAATAGAAAAATAAACTAAAAATAATATTTATCATGAATATAAAAATTTTATAAAAAATATAATGTAATATAAACATAATTTTCATATTAGAAGACCTGAAAAAAAAATTTAAGTTCATTTTTAGTTATGCGCCTTAATGTATTTTTAACACCTATAAAATTTATATTATATATTAAAATTAACTATTTTAGAAAATTATTTTCTAAAAAAATGGATGGTAATTTCTAAAATCGCCTCATTGAAATTTTCTATGTGCGATTCTTTTAAAATTTTTTAAAACATAAATTTTTTAGTGGACAATGAATTTAAAATTTTGAAAAATATAAATTTTTTAAGATGTAAAATTGATGTAATAAGGGCCTAGTTAATCCTATAATTGATTTATCGACCCCAACTAGATTTAATAATATAAATAAGTCTTTTTAAAAAAATAAAATCAATTTAAAAACATAAAAAATAAATTTTAATGTCTAAAAACATAAATTATACCATACTTTTTATTATTTTCATTCTTTTGAAATAAATATATAATTATTTTTAATGAGTTAAAAAGGCATAAAATCATATACTTTTATTAAAATATTATTTATAATTTAAAATATTACCATTTTTCATGTTTTACTTTGGGAATAATATTTTTTCACGATTCTAACCTTACAAAACCACACCCCTAATGTACATATACACCTCTTAGTCTGTGGGAAAATCAAATCCCAAACAAGTTAAATTGCCCATGATCATCCCAATTCAACCCTACAACATCATTTCATAACCTTGGGGATGTCTTTAGATCATAAAACTCCAAACTTCTTGGGGTATAGAAAAGGAGTGGCTTTAAATACTAGGTGACCCTTTTTTTCATTCATTGCACTTATCTTCAACCATTATTCAATTATAATATTCCAATCAAAAATAAATCTCTCAATGTTATTAAATCAGTATATTAAGATGTTATTAACGATATTAAGATAGTGTAACATCTTATTTATGATAGGTACATTATATGTGTATATATACCGCCCCCATTGAAATATCCTATTAATGGTCAGTTTTATCCACTTTTGAAGAAGATTTAAATTTGTTAATTATAAAAAAATCATAGATGGTTATCATGAATTGTTTATAATTTATAATTATTAAAATTTATGTAATAAAATCTATTATAAATTTTTTTTTCAAATGATAAAATAATAATGAGGTGACATAAAAAAC
The DNA here is from genome assembly GCA_963277665.1 of Viscum album. Lineage (NCBI taxonomy): Eukaryota > Viridiplantae > Streptophyta > Magnoliopsida > Santalales > Viscaceae > Viscum > Viscum album. The sequence continues at coordinate 592,974,343 of OY728133.1, forward strand.
AAAAACAAAATGGGTTAATTTAAACAATATATGTCATCCAACCATATCCTTTTAAGAAAAGGATTATAAAATAAATTATAACAATTATAATTATTATATAATAACAAAATTAAATATTATTCACTTTTGGATCACATTTTAATCTATAAAATTTGAAAATATAGGATGTGTAAACATGATAAAATAAAATGAGACCTAAGGTTAGGGTATTCTCCAACCCCACTCTTCTTTTTAGTTTATATTTTCATTCTCAATAATTTCACTATGATTATTATGAAAACACATCTAAATGTACTCTATTTCTAATTATATTTTACTTACATTGTATATTTATGACATAATTATGTTTGGATTTATTCATAACCACCTTCATAATTTAAAGTAAGAATTATTCTAAAAATTTACTATGCATTCTCTGTATGTTTATTCTTATCATGTCCATGAAATTAGATTTTGTATTGCTTAATTATAACCATTAGTATATAGAAAAATGGATTCCATTTTTATTCTGAAAATAACAGATGTTTCTCACTATTATATAGTTCACTTCACTATAAAAACCCCAATTCATTTCTTTTGGGTTTTCTTCATGTTTATTATTGATATATGATTCTTTTCAACATGAAATACAAATTATTATCACATTATTATTTTACATGTCATCCTAAAATTATGTATCTATCCAATTTATTCTATAAATGGATATATCCCATGACATTATTATTTTTATACATGAAAATTATTTTTTATTTGTTCATGTTCTATGTACTGAGTTTTATTTACATTTATTAACCATGAATATGATAATAGCATTCTTCGCATTCTATATGTGAGACTTTTTCAAATTACTATGAAGTTTAACTATTATGAATCTGTTGTTTTTGATGTCTATTTCAATATATTTCTTTTTGAATATAATGTTGATTATATGCTTATGATATGGTGATGATGACGATTATAATCACCCATATAGTATTGTGATTTATGCCTCATGTTACTTCTGTATTATCCCTACCCATTCTGGGATTTAACAAACACTTTGATTTTTTTCCTGATGTGATTTAATGTATTATGATTATGATAAAAGATTTTTTTTGGACTATATAATATAATGAATATAATTTTTGAATTTTCATATGTATCAAATGTTTCGTAAATCTATTTTTTCCAAGATAGTGAACTTTTCGATTATGGAATATTTTATCATTAAGTAATTTATCATAAAAAATAATAATAATAATCATATATGTTTGATGTGGGTAACTATATGTGTATCATGAAAAATAAATTATAATGATTTATTACATGTGAATGAGTTATAAAAATGATATTATATGTATGTTTTAATTGAATTATATCTTACAAAATTATGAAAAATATTATTAACTATATCGTAATAAGAAAAAAATCAATGAAAAAAAAATATTAAAATATATGTTTTACTATTTTTCATGAAATATATTACAATGATATTAGTTTTTATTAATGTTTAAAAATATAATATTTGTAGAAAAATTTAAAGCATATAATCTAAGCGGTTTTTAAAAGAGATTATATAATTCGTATATTTTTGAGAAAGCTAATATTTATAAAATTTTAAATATTTATGGAATAAAAGTAAGTGTGATTGTGAATTTTTCATTGGGATATTTAGAAAAAGTGACCCTTAAATATAGATGTTTTTCAAAATACTCACAATTATGAAATATGGATCTCAATGAATATGAAGATAGTCTATTTGATGTGGTAATGAAAAAAAAATATTTTATTAGTGTTACACTAATTTCATTTATTTTATAACGGGCTATGATCTGATCTATAGATATCTTACCAATAGAGTGTGTGAAATGACAGAGGAAGAGTTACCACTTTGTAAGTTGTGTGAAAACCTAAAAACATATAAATAAAGTTATCCACGTATTAGATTAATGATAAAACTACAATTTTACTTTATTTTTAGAAGATTTTTAATATAATTAATTTAAATACTATTTCATAATAGTATAGAGAAATTTTTTTTTTCTTCTGTTAATAATAATCTAAATGAAAAAAATTTCTAGACTATAATTTTTAGTGATTTTATTAATTTAACATTATTTATTATCAATTTATGTACAACATAATATTGATTTCCCATGAATTTTATGTTAAGATAATAACATTACTATTGATTAAACCCCATTAAAGGGTTTGATTGATGATACATAAGAGTACTTTAATTTTTAATGATGAAAAATTGGGTGTATGTAGTGATGGACTATGATGTGTTATGGGGAAAACCATATGTATGGGGCATCCCTTATGTGAGAAAACCGTGGATGATATGTAAGGGCTACTATGTGGATTCCCTAAAAGATAATCATTCCTAATTTATAAATGGAGAGATTTACGTTGTTTGTAAGAGTTGAGAATTTTTCACATAAAGATTGGAGTTTAGCTCATTATTATTATAATAGATGTACTTGGGAAATTTTTAAATATTACACCATGGGAATAGTGATATATAAGGGTGAATTCCCTTCTTTGTTGACATGAAATAATTAATTAATTAGTGTTAAATGGGAATTGAATAATATGTGTTTTTTTGTGGAGATCTGGTAAGGTTTATCCCTTTATTAAATCTAATTGTACCCAAAATAGAGTTTTACATAAGGTTTTTATCCTAGATTAATCAGACTCAGTTTCATTTAGAATATTTATTAAAGTATTTTGGAAAAATATAGCCCATATCATTAAAATTTTATCCTTGAATTCATAGGTCAAATTAGAGTATATGTGGAGCTCTTTTGAGGATCGAGGGACAATAAAAATATTATATTTTTATTTTATACCCAAATTTGGCAAAGGTTGTTGAAAAATCATAAATGTAACTATATTTAAGATAATTATAATGATTTAGTTAGGAATAGAAGAAAATTTCTAGCATCTTAAGGATTCATATACCCTCAATGTGGGTTCTATCTGAGATGTGCAGAAGAATATACTGATATCATCAACCTCATAGAATCTTGAGACAAATATGGAATCAATTCTTACAAATGGAATGATCCTGGGATTCAAGGTATATTTTTAGAGTTTCTATAAAATATATAAAAATCAAGAAGGACAATATGATTAGGGTTCATCTTCTCTCCAAGAGAAGGATTTTTTCCATTTTTATTATTTATCATCATATTCTTATAACTCAAATAATAATATTATAGGCCACTTTTTTTCTAGGAGGAGGATAAAGTTTACAATAAAAAATCATAAATTTCAATGTTTTCATATTTTAGATTCCCTAATTTTATTTTCATATGGAGCCAAGTTTTTTCATATGGTTCTCATATTGTCATCTTTGTGCTTATAAAATTCTCTCATACTCTTTCCCATTATTTTTTGTTTTCAAATAATTTACCCTTTATATTCTTAAATTCTAATATGTTAGAGGAGGGTCATTATTTATTAATTATTGACCGAGGATCCTCAGTTAATGTGGCATGGTGATGGAAGTTTTATAGTGTTCATTTATATAATTTCCTAGTTAAACACACTATAAGAGAGTGATGATTCAATGTGTTGGAAAACATATTTAGTTAGTTTTTTAAGTAAATTATTTGTAGACTATTTGAAAATATTATATGGGATGGTAATCTATGTGTTGGATACTAGTTATTTCATTTAATTTTAATAAATTGGCACTAATATCTATTTACTTATGCAAATTATTTTACAATTTATTCTTTCATTCCTTTAAAAATAAATTAAATATTATTTGATATTTTTATAAATAACATGAATGAGTATATCGTCCTTGGTATAACAACCCATATTAACCATCTCTATATAAATTCAAGGGATATGAAATATTATTTCTTGATATTGAGTACCATGATATCCTTGCATCACTAGTTCCATTATTGATTAGGATGGGTGCCTCTTTTCAATATTTGTCCACATTTTTCACATTCAATTTTTTATTTTTATTTATTTCATAATTTCTATATTTTCATATACTATATTGATAGGATTGAGTTTTCTATTTACTTTATAATGGATTCTTATATTAATTTTCATATAGAGTTTTTATGATCAAAAATATATTTTATATTAATACAACAAAAAATTATATTCACCCTCATGTACTGGATAAAAAAATTGAATAATAAATCATTTTAGAAGGAAAAAATAATTTTCATTTCAGGTTATAACTATTTCTTTAAATATTATAGAATAATAATCATATTGCGTTTGTATTCTATTAGAATATGAAATAAAGATACAATCTCTTATCTAATCAACTATAATAATAGAATAACAAAATTAACAATAAAATATATCACTACCCCATATTATATATGTTTGTCTAATATAGTTATATTTTGAAAAGTAATTATAAATTGATTATTATAATGTATATAATATTTATTTAAAATTAAATATATAATATAATTAAATCTAATTTAAAAAAAGATACCACATATGTTATAAATGCCAAATGAGTACTAATATCATGGGTTCTTCATGATATTGAGGCTATCTTAAAACTGAGATGTTTTTTAAATAAATGTTCCTAATATAGAGTTTCCCATTCCATTTACAAGAGACCAACATGAGGATTTTCACTCATAGAATGAAATATGATCTCACACCCAATATGGAGATAAATTTAAATTACACCCATTTCATTAATATTACATTGGAATATAACATCCCAAATATTGTAATAAAAGATTCATTACAAACTAATATTTCCTTTATATAGTGATAAATATAGTATGAGAATATTTTATTTTCTGTAATGTATTGAATTCACATAGATTTCATGAAATACACGTGATATTTCATGGAAATTTAATGAATAATAAGAACATCAACTAGGTAATTATTATAGAGAATATTAAATATTAAAATCATTTAATATTAGGTTCATAAAATTTGTTTTAAATCTATATCGCCCACTTTTAAAATTTTTTTGTCCATAAAACTTTTTATTTCCCTCAAAGAATGTGGAAAGGATATAATATTAATGTATAACTACAATTAATAGTTGTATCATATAGTAATTAATATAAATAGGTAAGGTCATAACACTCTAGTATTTCATATACAATAATAATCCACTAAATCCTTTCTATAAAACTTTCGATAACTCAAGTAGGATGCATTTGAAGATCCAACTCACAAGTATGAAGAAGGGTATGGGGATGGAGGCATATAAGTATAGGATGAGACTCTTTATATAATTCCAACCCCAATACATTATGTTTTGAACAATATGTTGGGATTTGACATATTTTTCTTTGAAAATGGATCCCAATTTATGAAGAAAATAGTGAAGCCCAATGTACCCTCAAGGATGTGGTATTAAAAGTCAAATAAACTCAACCATATATAAAATTGGGGTAATTACAAGGCATTATGTAAATGTATATTCAAAATAAAACCCCTATAAGGAAATATAATCTAATATTATCTTCCGAAACCTCTTATTGTTTCTTAATTTTATTTATCTTTTAACAAAATTATCATGTTTTGTTTGGTTTTATTATAGTTCAGTATGTGTATCATAGAAAATGAGATTCTATAATGACTTACAAAGGGAATATTTTATTTAAATTAGTCCATCTTGTTCTTTCCTTTTCATTTGTTATTTCCCAACATATAATTTTTTTTCTTCATTCTATTTACATTTTATTAATTTAAATCATTGCGGTTGTGTCTTTAATTTGTGTGTAGGACCTATCAGTGTAGCTAGCACATGTTTTCCAATTTTATCTTTCTATTTTTAGTGTTATTTTGAATTAAAATGAAATGATATTTTTTTTTCAATTTTTTTCCAATCATTAAAAAATAAATTTTCCACACTTGAAACATAGAATTTTTTTTTCTGAAAATGAAAAGATATTTTTAATAGATAATACCTTAGTTGAATAAAAATATAACATGAAGAAATTGGAATTTAGAATTTGACCATGGGTCATCTACCCATAGTAAATGACCAATACCTCTAGGAGCCTCACTAAATTAGATTTTAATAGATAATATGAACTAGAGGGAAAAATAATATAGTAATATACCTATAAATATTTCAAGCTCAAAATATCACAACTGTGTTTGAGTTAGCAATTATATAAGATTTCTATGAAAGAGATCCAACTTATAGTGTATTTATTTCATACCAAGACTAATAAACTTTTTGTAAAAAGATGAATTATAACTATTGATGGTCTAGATATATGTTAAGTTTCACTCACCAAATAAGGGATATGTATTAAAAAAAGTCTATGAAAAATTAAATAAGCGCGTGTTGATAACGGAGATGGAAAGATTAAGAGAATTATGAACTCAGGTGAAAATGGGGAAAATTATATTTCAGAATATTTTATAGGAAATATCAAGGATGTTTAAAAATGATAAATGGATAATTTATCTTATATAATAGAGAGTAATAAGTTTTCCATATTTCGTAGTTTTTATTACACTAAATTTTATTATTTAAAAATATTATCGAATAAAAATTTTGATATGAGAATAAATGAAATCATTTTAACCATGATGAAAATTTCTTATTCAAGTGTAGGGGACTAATAAAGCTATTGGTTTTCAATTTTTTTTTATATTTTTAGTATAACTAATTTAAATAATATTTGATAACAGTGTAAATGAATATGATTTTGTTTTATTATGTTAACAATGAGATAAATGAAAAATTCACCAAAATTATAATTTTTTTTTGTTTTACTAAATTTTTTTGAATTTATTTTTTATTGAAATATCACTTAATCTATGTCATCCATGCTTTTGAGGCTACATAAAAAAACATACATATGGGTGGGAACATATATTAGGGAAACTTGATGATACATAAGAGTCTTTTTATTTTCATTAAAGAGAAATTGGGTGGATTTGGAATATGAATGTGATGTCTTATGTGGGGATCCTTATATATGGGCCAACAAAAATACAAGAGGCCATTGGAAAATTTATAAAGGTTTCTCTATAGATAAATTGATAAATATATTTTTTCCCTTTTTCAAATAGTGAAAACTTCCCCATGTGTTATAATTATACCTTGTCTCCTGGAAGTTTTGAATTTATCTTTCTTATAACACATTAAGGTTTGAGTTGTGAAATGCATTAAGGAAACCCTATATCCCAAATGATACTAAATGGTTAATTCCTTTTCTATGGTTATGAGAAAACTTATATGTAAACATTTCATGGATATTGAATAATATATATGGGGTTGTAAAGCTCTCATAATGGTTATACCTTTGTTAAATAAATATATTCCCTTGAATATATGGTTCGGTTTAGTTTTTCTCTTATATTAATATAGATAAGATATATATAGATGATTTACATGAGTGTTATAGAAGTCCAAGTCCACCAACTTCTAGAAACTCATCTTGATTCCACAGATTACAGAGGAGGCCACAAGGAACTCATTGGGGGACAAGGGGAGAATGAGATTATTATAGACATATATTAAAAAAATTAAAGAAAATGTGATTATATATTCGTAGATAGAACTGGATTTTATAGATGGATAAGTATTATGTTCTGATCAAGGGAATGTTTCAATCATTCAAGGGGAGCATGCTCCCTCTATGTGGGAACTACCGAGGAGAGGGTAAGAATATTATTGATGTTGTAATCACCTTGAGGATGGTGATCCAGATTAAATAGGTTCCTATATGGGGTTTGATTTTGGGATTCAAGGATGTGTTTAGAAGTTCATCTATTTAATTTAAAAGAATAATAATGTCATCAGGGATAATATTTTACTCCATTACATGATTAGTACTTTTTACATTTTTTTCTAATTTATCATAAATTTCTTTTTACTCCTACAGTAGCAGTATATGCCTCTATTTTAGCTAGACTAGAGATAATATCGCAATCTATAATCTTGATTTTGAATGAGCATCTATTTTAATTTGTCTCTTTTTTATATGTAACTCCTTGGACCTCTTTATTATTAATTTTTGTTTTCAAATAAACATATCCTTAATATTACTAAATTTTCCAATGTTAAAGGGGTGTGAGTATTTGTTAATGATTGATTGAGGATGGTTGGTAACCATGAAAAGGTGAAATTAGTGATGCAGGGGGTAATTATATGCATTTCCTAGCCAACTACACCATATTATAGTGAGTGGTTTAATATCTTGATCAACTAATTGAGTTGGTAAAGGTAGTGAGTTTATTTATAAGGGGTTTTTTAGAGTGGTTGGGGGAATTATCCATGGTTCAGTCGATTCTTATTACATTTATTTTTAATTCACATACACTGGTCTTCATTCACTCATGTAGATTATTTCACCGTATATTTGATCAGATGTTTAAATTAAATTAATTATTAGTTATGATTTATGTGAGTTACATGAATGGGTAAAACATCATTTATAGAATTACCCATGGTGCAATAATTTAGCTACATATTAGGGTAATCAAATGTTTTTGTTGATTATGATTCCATTTAAATACTCACATCAAGTAAAATTTTATAAATAATATAATCATAATAATGTTAGTTTTTATTAGTATACCAACTCCATTTTTTGTGTAATCTTCTTGGGTATAGCCCATTTGGGTGACCCATCAATATCGTCTGACTCTCTTGGGTTTAATGATTTTTTCTTGTTCATGTATAAATGATAATAATTTGTGAAAGGTCTTACTTATATAATGTATAAAAAATCAATCTTAAATGTAAAAGTTTTGATATTATGATTCACCCCCTCCCCCAAAACACATTGTGTATCCTATAGGACTATGGAACTAATAATTTCAAAATTAATTTAACATAGAAATTACTCTATTCTAAATCATCACATGATATGTAAATAACATGTGGGAATTAATTTCATAGATGAATGGAATAAAAGTGTCTCTGGATTCTGTGAATAATAATATAAAATATTTTATAGTTTAATATGAATAATGTTTCATAGATTTTTTAATAACAAAAAATATTAGAGAATAATTTTTATAATATTATACTATCTTTATAACATCAGAAACAATTTTTCTATTTAAATTATGAGGTATCACATCTAATAATATAATAAAACATCCTTAAAATAATTTTTTATAAATCAATAAATTATGATCTACTGAATTGTAGATAAAAATGAAGAATGTTTTGGTGGTGATAACATGTTATTCTAAATGTGAATAATAATTAATCCCTTCAAATTTAAATTAAAATAAAATGGGTATAGCACAAGGGAAGAAATAATAAAAAACTAAAATATTATATCGTGAGGGGTGTTTGAATTTCTTGTATAGTGGATATAAGTCTCTTAGTATGATACAGATCTAGAATCAATCTATAATTAGTTCTTATAAGGATATTCTTTAGTGTATAAATATTATCATAGTGTCTGGAATTAAAATTATTCTTATCAAACTAACAAATAATTAGAGGAAAATTGAAATGTCTGTTCTGTAAATGAGAAAAATGATATGTGTATTCTCTATAAAATTCAATTTAAAAACTTATATAAAACACCATAGAAACACACCAAAATATATATGAAGACCATGTACGTACATATATTTTTATATTACCAAGTATATCATTCAATGTGTCATTCATACATTGTTTATGGTATATTTTAACTAGTTTGTCCAATTCAATGAGAAATATTCTCATGAATTGATATCACAGTATCACTCTTTATTTGTATAATTTATCGAATCATGTGGGAAATAATTCCAAATATTTTTATATACATGGAAGAAAAAATTCCACCATTAATATTTATTGAAATAGTATTTCAAAAAATATTATAATTTATAACCTCATTTAAAAAATACGAGTATTTATTATTTCATGCATAATTAAATAGTTCCAAATCAAAGTACATCTTCAAAATCAATTTGAAATTATAATTTTGGAATATATTTATTTTGTACAACTTAATTCATTTATAGTTGAGAAAATGAGGGTTAAAAAAATCATATTGTTTCACAGTTTTAGAAATGGTTAAATAACTATTTCTGATTACATTTCATTTAATATTTTTTGAAATAGTGATTTATGCATAGTAACATGCATGGATAAATAATTTTGTATGATAATAAATTCATTTTATACTCTTTAAGTGAGTAAAGATTTCATATTTTAATGCATGGATAAATAACTATTCAACTAACTATATAATCCTAGGAATTTTTTAAATGCATGGTGCATGTGAAAAGTTATATAATAATGCACTTACACATGTTGAAGTTACTATTTTGTTACCTGAGAGACCCTGATGGATTGGGATGAATCAGGTTGAATATCATCATAATCTTGTCTTCACTCGATACCATCATTTTTTTATCTTGATCCCATGTTTTTAGGAACTGGTTTTCAACCAAATTAATGTCTAAAATATTATTATTATATCCATTTATCATCATAAGTTAATCCACTCTAACATTCATGTTTGTAAATAAAGTTCACAAACATTCCAAACTGGATAAACCCCTTAATCTTGATATACCATACCTTAGTAATTCAAATACACCATAAATCACCAAACCAAGTTTATCCCATCACACTCTCAAACAAACTCATAGAAAATAAATATTCAATAAAAATAAGAATATAATAAATGAAAATAAGTATTGACAAGGTTTCAAATTTTATCCAATACCTATGGGATAACACTAATGATACTTTTCATTAATCATAAGTCATAATATTATAATAACTATTGAAAAGGTATCCATTTAGATCATTAATAACTATACAACCCAACCAATATAGTAATTTGTGAAATAGGTCCCACCCAAATAGGATGGTCCAGTTAGTTAACTAGTTCCCCAACCATTGTTCTTTATGGGATTATTAATCTTTACCTTGTTAAACTTGTATTAGTTTTACTAATCTACTTCTAATAAATAACTTTTGATGAGCTAAAAAAGTTAATCAGATGTTTTATTTGATTAATTTTAGGTTACATCCATTGATTGAAAATTGTGAGGAAGACCCAGACATAGCATTATTAGAATCTTTAATTGATATAGTAACTTCCAATCAAATATCATCAGAACATTTTTTCATTATACAAAATATCTATAATACAACATCAAGAACCCTACCTCCATAGGACTTTCACTATATTTAGTCTGAAAATCATGCGGAAAATATTTTTTACAGTTTCCCCATTGGGACATTTAAATTGTAAAGTCAATAAAACTTCATATTTCTAAAAATCATCCCTATGAAGAATTATATAACGGAAAACTTGAAAAACAAAAACACATATGGAAAAAACAATCAAACCGATATTTAAAAAATTAAAATTGTTTCCATTGGATTCTTGATACCGTACAATTATTGAGGGATAATGTTTTCTGAAATGTAACTAGAATAAAGTTGTATTTATAATGTTTTCTATATTTTAACATTTACTTGTTTTTAATTGCTCACGCACTTAGTCTTATAGAATCCTTTGTATGGAATGAGTTTTCCATTATATGTATTTTTCTCATGAGTGAAATATCAACTTCTCATCCAAATTAATTGCACCCCAACTATCATAAAATAACAATACACCTTTCTAAATTCATTTAAGATCCATTAAGAAATAGTTAAACTATATCAATTTTTCATTTATTCTGTTACTGTGATATACTCATCCTCCATAATTGAAAAGATGATCACCAAATACAATGTTAAAATATATATTATGGTTCTTCCAACAAATATAACCACATAGAATGTGAAATCTTTTATGTGGATTTATATCATCTATGTTTCACATTCACATAACCCAAAAATAGATCAAATGATCCAGAACCAAAGGACATATCATCTTATCTATTGATATAGTGAGTAATAAACTTCATGTATTCATAGTGTTCACCCCCACCCCCATATTCTCTAAAAATATACTGAAAACGCCTACAAAAAATGAAATTTACATTGTTTTATATACTATAATATACAAAAATCATTATGTCATTGATTAAAACATAAATTTTTTATATCATTCACCTCATATTTATTCTTTTATGATTTTCCAATGTATTGATTAGTGTTATTTTCTGATGGGGTTTAAACCATATTACATATAGACATTATATATTATGTTATTTCCATGTAGATGTTTTGGTCCTCAGTGAGGATTACACCTATAGGGGGTTGGGTGAATCAGGGTATTTCAATTAAATAATTTCCTTACCACTGGTCTTATTTTTTATTTATTAGGAACACTTCATTCTTTATTCAACATAATTATAATGTAATAAAAATAAGTAAAATTTGAAATTTTATATGGTTAAGCCAAATATTATAATATAAGGATCATGAATAGAAGTTTTCTTATTCACTACAAACAATAAAGACCACTACTTTTTATTTTGTTACAGAATCGAATGGTCACAGTAACCCTTCAGGCTTACAACCATCATAATAAAAGAAGAATGTGGGTCCCATCATTGTATTGGAATGAATTTCTCCTTCTCCAAATAGATTATTCTCCATGAACTATATATTTGTAAAATATGATAAGATGGTAGAGAAATATATAATTAAATGAGATAACTTCATGAGATAACAACTCAGGAAAAAATCCCCTTTCCACCTTAAATATTGTAATTTAATGAACTATAAATTCTACAATCAATTTTTAATTCCATTTATGAAGAATTTGAATGCCCAATTACATCATATTTCATAAAAATTATGTCATGGAATATTCAAGAATCCTCTTTTAAAATTTTTACACAACAAAGCTATCCAAATGTATTGTTAGGTTACAATCACTATATAAATTTTTTTTGCTTATTATTTATTTTTATTCTTTATTTTTAAATCCATATAAAAATGTGACAGCCTAAAATGTTATAAATTAAATTCCCCTTTTTATTTATTTAATTTTATTTATATATAATATTGTTATAGAAATCACAATCAATTCTTTACTTTATTATATCATATCATATTTAAATGATTTTTCGGAATCTTTATCATTGATAATATAGTCATTGAATATTGATCACATGATTAGTATAAATATAGGTTTTTAACAAATCCAATTGATACCGAAAATGGAAGTGATTGCCTCAATGAGTTGGATCATACCCCACAAAGCCAATTTATTGGATATTATGAGGGATGTATCATCTATAGGATTTACCACTGACCAATACCAAGCTAGTATCCAACAACTTAAGCATGATCAAAATCATTTATGGGACAAGATCAAGATCATCGAGGTCACGGCCAAAACCCTGTATGCCAAACCACCCAATGAATATATCATCACCACACACCTTACTCTTAGAGTGTTTTCTTGTGTATTGAAGTGATATGTATCAAGAAAAATGAAATATGATTATTTAAAATCATTATTATTGAATAATGGATATGTTTCCATCCCATATTATTACTTTATAAAATATTTTTATTTTGGAAAAATAAAACCCAAATAGTTTTTTGGGTAATATTAAAATTCATTTAATAATTTTATTTGGATTAATTAATGGATTTTTTTAAATAAAAAATGTTTTAATAAAAAAATTATTTTATAATATTAAATAAACATAAATCATTCTTTATATTTTATGAAATCAAAAGTAATTTTTAGAAGGGCTGAAAAACTACTATTGTAAATAACATACAATATTTATCCATAATGGAAAATTATTATTTTAAAAGTAAAAATTCACATATTTATAAAATTATTTTGATAAAATGAATATTATTTCCTGAATAAAAATCTTGAAACTATCCAATGGTTAGTGATTCATAATTTTCTGAGATAGTCCAATTTTCGGTTACAAATTTAATACTGTATAACTATACAGTGTGTATTATGACATCATAAAGACCCAAAAGTGATGTAATAAACACTAAAAAAGGTATTAATGACGAAATATATGTTTTAAATTAAAAATAATGTTATTTTTAGTTTATTTGATTTATTTTATAAATCCATTTTGAATCCTCTAAAACATATAATATATTTTTATGTTTTTAAAATCATTTCATTCAGATTATGACTCACATCCACATGGAAAATAGTATTATTTTATTATTTTAATATAATGAACTAATAAAATAATAAAATTCAATACCATTTGGTAGAAACCATGGTAAAAATACTTGGTACGTTTTTTGGTTTTGGTTATTTTATTATTTAGAGTCAAAAAACATTGATTGAGAAATAATAAAGAAATCAGCACACATTTCCTTTATAAACCCACCCGATATCCCCTTTAACCTCACTGAAAGTACATGGAGCACATAATTAATCTACCCTTACCACTATAGATTCTTTTTTATGTTCCACCAATATCTTAATGAGATCCTCCCAACAATTTTTAGTCACACACATTAGTAAGGGATCCTATCCATCTCACAAATATTCAAGTTTCATTATTATCGTCTGCCTTCTATTTCAAAATCATAATATTGGGAATTGTCATTCCATTTCCCTATTATATCCCATTTCAATTCAATGTTATGGGACACCCCTTTTTCTCTCATCAACCCATTTTATGAATTTTTATTTTGTGTCCCTATGCTACTGAAATATGACTGCGATTTTCCAATGCCAAAAAATTATATAGGGAATACCATACCCAATTCCTATAATGGTTTTTCACTTTAATACCATTAAAATTATTTGACAAGGGATATAAATGTATTTATTCCACAATACTTTATCATGGAAATAAAATATGATGATGAATGAATCCATGTTTTATGATCTATGCGGCAGACATATGCATGAGAATGGATTGAAAGTGACAGGTGTGCCCAGATTTATATAGTGCTCCAATGCATTAGTTATTGTTTATTCTCATGATATATTTTGTTGGGATAGTGAGTGATCCTAATTCATTTATGGTATTTTTTCATCATTAATTATTTATATTTATCCTTGACCAATTTTAATGACGCGGTGTTTCAAGTAGATTTCATATTACCCATGTTATGATAATCAAGCAATATCATGCCTTATTATTAAGGTTTTTGATTATCACAACTTTTATTCCCCATTAATATGCTTATTTTATAAAATTTATCAAATTAATCCATGTTTATTCCCTTATTAGTCTTTATAGATTATCATTTTCTTATATATGTACAAATTTTATCCTGTGTAGTTTTAAGTGCAATCCGGGTAAGGTAGTTTTCAAAAAAGATGATATTTTTCTTATTTTAAATTGTAATGTAATGTAACTAATTCCAAAATAACATTGAATTATAAATATTCTTGGTTGTATTAAATTTAATAATATTTAATAAATCATGTACTAATGTGAAATAAATATAAGGGTCGTTATAGTTGGAAATAGAGGAAAAGTTTAGTTATTTTTGGGATTACAATTAGAAAACTCTAGAGAAAGACATTAGAATAATAATAAGTATAAGAAAAAATTAAAAATTATGTTTATTTAAATTAAATGTGTTGATGTATATATACTATAAGTTTATGTGGTTCTAGAACAAACATACATAGGGGTACCAACTCCGTCAAGCTGTGTCGGGACTGACTATATATAATTTGTTACAGGAAAAAATGTCTTTTTGTGTAGCACGTTTGAAACTAGAAGGGAATATTCTTTTGTAAATTATAAAGATTATTATGAACCATTATTAATGGAATAAAATATTTCCCATAAGATTCTATATTAGGAAATAGATCATGGATTACATAGATTTATGCCTATAAATTCATTGGCAAAGGAAATAAGTTCTATTTATATATTATCTCTTTAATTTTGTAAGATTCCCTTTAATATGTTTAATAGTTTCAAAATACTCATACTTAACATTCCCATTATTTTATCCAATTTCTAGAAATATGTGGAATCATGTCAATAATCAATGTGATAGGTACTATGATGATGTCCCCCAATGAGATTCCTGGCCCGATGAGAACAAGAATAACGAACATTATGATGATAATCTCTCAACTGACTCAGGTTCTGAATAGAAACTTCTATAAAGAAGAGTTCCCAACTCCCTCTAAGATGTAAGATACTTCAATTAATTATATTGTTCAATAAAATTCCAAAATATCAATGGATGTTCTTATCCCTTAACCGCGGAACTATGGATCAACTCCAATAAGAAGACCTTCTCCATAAATTAATGTTCTATGTAAGAGAATTATATATAGGTTTTTTATTATATGGAAGGAGAATCAAATCGGTGGTAGAAATTGATAAAAAATTCAATTCCTGAGTAAGAGATCCAAATGATTTGTTAGTGGGATTTCTGAAAAACAATTGATAAATATTTTCCTCACACTCTCCGACATAAAATGGAAAGGAATTTTTTAATCCCAAGAAAAGATATTATGGATCTATCAGGGAATACAGAGAAATCATAAAAATAATAGCATGATAAGACTCCATTATTATCGTTACCCCTAAATACAATGTTTACAACTTATTTGGTGGGATAATAACTAGTCTAAAAACCCTGGAGATCCCTTGACTTTTATAACTATGATTAAATATTCCAATGTTCCATAAAAATACAAATGGTGATTAAAAAAATCAAGGGTATCAAGGGGATATCAAGCATAAATTATATTTAAATTCTAGTGTCCTAATGGAGAAATATAATAGTGATAAAAAATTTCAACTTCCCACATATCAATATTGAGGAAAAAAGAACCCTGAAAATTTCTAAAGGGGTAGTGAACTACATTAGGTACAGTAAGGAAGGGAACAAAGATAGAAATTATTGAAAAGTGAAATCCAATGATGTGTTAGAAGTCTGAAGTTTTCTAGTAAACCCAGAGAGTATTGTTTATTTCTATAACTATAATGAACATGGGCACTTTTAAATCTAATGCACTAATCAAAGGGTTCTCACCAAAAACCCACAACCTCCATGGTTTAAAGGGTGATATTTTTTCATCACAACCGCTGAGGTGGAGCCCTAAAAAAGTGGATAAAGGAACGCTATTTATTCATTCAACGAAATTGACCACACTTGTTCATTATGGTTCTATACATTCCTTCATATAAAAGGAGTTTAGTAGAACTATTCAAACACCACCAAAAATCATGGAACTTGAGTTGTCTATGAAATAGAAAATGATTAATTATTACATCCCAAGAATATAACACATCCCATATCAACAGTTCTTTGATAACCATTCCAAGGAAACATTCATATTCCCTTTGGTTCAATTTGATGCCATTATGGGAATGGATTGGGTTGGCCTCTACAGAACCAACATATATTCTCATGAGAAGGAAGTCACTCTCTATTTTATGAATTTTCCATTGATTCAATATAAGTTAAAGAAGGAGGATGTGTATACTTTAACACTAATATCATTAAAAGTGATATTATTTACCTATGATAAATCCTATCTATCTCAAATTATTGAGTATTAGGATAGAATCATCCTTGAATTCATGCCAATTGTGAGGGAATACATTGATATGTTTCCCATGGAATTTTGTAGTCTTCCTCCTAGATGAGTGGATGGATTTTCAATTGAGATTACACATGGGGAATTATCATTATCTAAGAATATGTATAGAGTTAGTATTTTGGATCTTAAGGAGCTAAATAACAATAGGAGAGTATGGCTAAAGAGTTCATATGCCCAATTGCTTCACCATGGGGTCTACTGGTCCTCGTTTGCAAGAAAAAGAATGGGTTGATGAACCTTTTCCTTGATTGTCTTTAAATTAACAAGATCATGATAAAGAACAGGTATCAACTTCCAATAATTGATAAATTTTCGGTCTACTAAGTTGATCAAAATAATTTCCTATGGTGGATCTACGGTTAGGATATTATAAAGTTGGGATAATGGAGGATATACCCAAGAATTTATTTCATACTAGCTATAGTAAATATGAGTTCATAGTATTTCCATTTGAAGTCATTAATTCTCTATAAATATTATTGTACTTGATTCATAGTCTCTTAAGTTATTACCTTGACAAATTCATCGATGTCATTAAAGATGATATTCTAATATACTATAAAACAAAAGATGATCATGTGGACAATTTAAGAATTGTTATAAAGAACATACAGAAGGAGAATCATTATCCAAGAATAGAAAATATGAGTTTTCATTGAAGTATGTCTCATCCATGTAAAATATCAATACAAGAATGATATATTTTGGAAACATCAATGACAGATGAAATTGAAGGATGGATACAACCAAAATATGTGATAGAAGTTCATATTTTCCTAGTATTAGTTGGGTATTATCATAGATTTGTGATAATTTTATCAGGATTTTGAAACACTCTAATCAATATAACTCGAAAGGTATTCATGTTTTCATGGAATGATGAATGTGAAGATATCTTCAAGGAGTAGAAAAAAGTATTATCATTATATATTTACTCACACTACCCACAGGTGGAGTATGTTTTGTGGTATATAGTGATGCTTTAAAAAAGAGATTGGGTTGCGTGTTGATTCATAATGAAAAAATAATTTATATTCTTCACAGCAGTTGAATGTGTATGAACAAAACTACTGAACACTTGATTTGGTGTTGGTAGAAGTAAACATTTCATTGAAAATCTAGTCGCATTATCACTTTGGGGAGAAGTGTGTTATATATGTATGGATAAAAATCCATTAAGTATTTATTCACAAAGAAAAGGTGAATATGATCCCAATAATATGGTATGAAATAATCACGGATTATGACATTTTAATCCACTACCATCCTAGGGAATCAAATAATGGGGTCGACCCTCAAATTAGAAAGGATCTACCAATTCTATCATTCATGATAATTGAGAGGGATATGATATTCTAAAATTTTTATTGGATAGGAATGGGAATAATGAAGTATGGCACATCATCAACCCTTTCCTGAATGATTTCTCAAACATCCCTTCTTGATAAGTTAAAGGAATCTGAATAAAATTATGTTAGAATTTAGAAGAAAGTGGAAACTATAAGAAAAATAAATCTTTAGAGTTAAATTTTTATGAAGAAGGAATTGTGATATTTAGTTCAAGACTATCCATTATATCAAATCCTAAGTTAAATAAGGAACTAATGGATGATACACATATCTGAACATTCTACATCTAATTTGGAAGCACAATGATGTCTTCAGATCTATGATTACACTATTGTTGGGAAAATATAATAATGAGATCACTGAATATACATTAAATTTCCTGGTATGACATCAAGTGAAAGATAATATAAAAAAGTATAAGGGGATGATGAAAACATAAACTACAGCAACATGGAAATGACAAAACATCACCATGGAAATTGTCAAAAAAATTATGAAGACATCTAGATGAAATAATTCTATATGGGTTTTAGTGGATCATCATACAAATATTAAACACTTCATTTCAATTAGATAGGATTTCTCCCTGTATCAACTCACATGGATATACATCAGAGAAGTGGTAAGGATGCATCGAATACTATTGATGATATTATTTGACCAAGAACCAAGATTCACATAAATGTTATGGAAGTGTCTCCAACATGCCATGAATAATGAGTTAAACATCAATATGAATTATCAGCCACATACTAATTGGAAACCTAAATAGGCAATCAATACACTTGGGGAAATGATGAGAGCATAATCAATTTAATTCAATGGAGGATAAGAAAAAATATTCTTCTGGTCGAGATCTCATAAAAATCGTTTCCACTCAAGCATCCAAATATCTCCCTAAGAATACTGTTATGGGAATACATGAATAACACATGCATGATGGGATGAAGATGGGAATGAAAACTACTATGTCCTAAAATTGTGGAGAAAATGGATGAAAAGGATAAGAGAATTCAGTAAAACATATAGGATTCTCAGAGTTTAAAGAATATCTATTAAGTCATCCATTAACAAGACCTAGAATAAGATGTTGAAGAAATATTATTCCTCTACATATCTACTCGGAATAAATCTTGAGATTTGAGAATAATGTGATGTTTGGTCCAATATACAATGTCAGCTTTGAGATCCATGATCACATTGGAGAGGTGGCCTATCAACTAGCACTCCCAACTAACCCATTTCAATTACATGATTTATTCCTTATTTCAATCTTGGAGAAGTACAAACTAGAAAACTCCCTTGTACTAAATCCATATCTAGTAGCATTATATAATGAACTTTCTCATGAGTAGAATCCAGTTATGATCATAGATCTCATAGATAATGTTCTATATAATAAGATAATTCACCTGGTCAAATTATTGTGGAGAAACCAAATCTTTGAAGAAGTAATGTGGGAACCAGAGGAGATGATGAAATAGAGTTACCCTTATCTGTTTTAGTGTGGGAAAATAAACTTTCCAGGGACAAATTTCTTAAGGTGGGAATGATTATAATGACCCAAACTGTTATAAATAAAATTCCAATGATTGATTTATTTAAATCAATTTATTATTAATATGGTTATACAAAACACATTAAATTATTTGGTTGTATTATATCCTATAATATTTTAGTCACTATTAATCATCTATACCATTGTTAATATAGTTATTGAATAATGCTCACATTAATAGTAGAAATATTGCATTTCAACAAATCCAATTGACATAGGCAAAGTAGGTGATGCCCTCAACTATTATGATCATAGCATATGAAGACCATTTATTGGATCATCTATGTGAGATAAAATCCCTGGGAATTTCCCTTGAATAAGACCATACTGATATCCAAAAATTTATTCATGAGGTAAACCATTTATGGGAGTAGTTCATTCTCATTGAGATCACATCCCTAACCATGCATGTCGAACGTCACCATTAAATTATCACTGTCTCGCACATTACTCATAAGGAATTTCTTGGTTTATTAATATGATATATATATGAAGACCCCTGAAATTCTATGATGTACATTTTTTATAGAATAATGAATATATTTTAATCTTATTACTGTTACTTTATAAATGATTTTTATTTTGATAGAATGAAAAACAAAAAATTCTTTTGGGTAATATTGAAATTAAATAATGGAATTTATTTGGATGAAATAATGGATTTATTAATAAAAATAATATTTTAATAAACTACTATTATAAAATAATAAATTATTAAATATAAATGATGATATAATATTTATGATGTCAAAATTAGTTTTTATAAGGGTAAAAAACCCATTATTTTCAAATAAGAAATACCATATAAATAAATGATGATTAATATTTTAATGTGGAAATACACATATTTTACAACCCATCCCCTGGGTCCCATGCTGTGACTACCCCAAGACCTCCTTCCATAGGAAAGACCCTAGTGACTAGCACCAAAAGGTTATAACCAAAAAAAGGAAGGCATTTCCTTTAAACCAATACACACACGTCCAACTACATACCAACACACTGAAATAGGGAAAAATTATATCACTAAAACAAGACTGAGTGTATATACATGTAAAAATAAGTGGGACAGAATAGAAACACAACTATGACCTGAAAATAGTTATATACAAAAGGAATATCTGATAACCATCCATAGAAAGCCCCAACTGATCGTAAGAGTAGTAAATCTACTAGAAGCTGAAGTATTATGTATTTCTCGCACTATCTTATTAGGCCCCACAAAGTAATAGGCCACCAATTCCACTTCTGTAGTGTCTCTCAGTCCTGTACCCCTAAGATCCTCTGTCGAAATGTCAACCATCTACACCAGACAAAACACATGCGGGCGAAGCCCGTACAGGGGTGAGTATAACAATACTCAGTAGGGACCCTGATATCCTTGAAGGTCTCTCAATAATCCACAGATGAAGACACCATAATTTAAAATATCCTAGAGGAAAAAAAACCAAGCAAGACCTCAACCACAACACACAAAATAAAAGACGCAGCTCACACCAGTTATACATCTTAGTGAATTGAACTTAAAATTGTTAGTCTTATGCCAGATGAATTTATTTTGGTGGGTATCTCGGCTAGTGAACCGAGAATATATGATCTTATATCGATCTACAAAGGGTGTCTCTTTCCCTAATCAACGCCGATTCTCTCTACGGTATGTCCACATTGGGTCATGCTTCTGATAATCCCCAAAGGGTCACAGTACTTCCGATCCACAGAGTGTCTCACTTCTATCTATCCACGGAGGGTCATACTCATATCGATCAATGATGGTTCATACAATTTCTGATATAGAGAGGGTTTCACTATTTCCGATCCATGAATGGACTCTCTCATGCGGATCCATAGAGGGTCACTCTTCACTAGTCATCCAACTGTTGGATTCTCACACAAACTGCTCTTGGGTTTTGAATGTTCCGATCCTCAAGATATCTATCGTTCATCAACCTCCACTAAGTCCCAAAATAATGTATCCCAAAGGAATGTCTTTTCATTTGGGATCTAATGCAACACACGGCGTATCAATTGGACACCTGGTCGGTAAGAAATAAGAAAAAAGGTAGAAAGGGCCCAGTTGGATTCAAGTCTGATCCAACCCGGCCATACTCTAACTTCTACCGAAACCCAAATTATGTATCTAAAAAGTACAACCTCGTCATAAAGGTCCTCACACCATATATTGTGCTTCAATAATGCACTGTTCTTTTGAGTTATGTTAGATTTAGTAAAACATGACTTGTCGGGTCCGGGTCCGGTAGGGGTCCGGCCCATCCAGTGGGTCCAGCACTCCTAGAAAACACATCTCTCATATGGGGTGGTTGTGCTTGAATAGACGTAATGTGTCTGGTTCTTCCAGCTATAGGTTCCAGCAAGGCTCCGGCCCTCCTCCTGAAATGGCCGGCATGAGCTAGCAATTGTGCCAGCCGAACGGCCCGAGTGGGCCGCTTTGTCTCTCATCCATTGCATCGGCACCGTGCCTTATACCCGTCATAGCTATCTAGTTGCGGCTCCTGCAACCACAGTTCCTATAGGAGTCGCCTCTCCACATGGTTGGTGACGCTGTGCACGTGGTTTCGTGCCACCTAGCCGCAAGATATTTGGTGGTGGTTCTTTTTTCTTCTTGTCTGTGCTAATAGGCCTCCCAAGTCGCCGCCTTCTCTGTGTATCCCACAAAATCGCCTTACAACTGCGTTGATCAGCCTCCCATGAAGAACACACAAAACTCAATAGCAGAATAGGGTCTTGTCCTTGTTCAAATTGGCTTTCACCCTCCGCGTTATCATTTTATCACTAGGGTGGAATAATAATCAGTATAAGATTATGAAAAACCCCAATAGGGTAACCCCGCAACAACCTCCTTCAAATTAGAATTAATCATTGATAAACCCGTTGTTTGGATGATCCGCATTCTTCATATTATTCTAGAATGGGAAAAGAGGGATATAAACCCATAAATCCCCTACCTATATTCGTTAGATCTGCTGATGTTGAAGAATGTGATTCTCATTGTCATTTTTCAACCTTTGAATTTGATCCTCCAAAGACTGTTACTTCATTTTTAATTTTTCGTAGGAGCTGGAAACGGCATGGATTTCATCATTCTTTGTTAGGGAGAAAGTCCTTCAGATGTTCATCAGAGAATACACACATTTTTCAACCATTAAACTTCAATATGTTGGATTATTTAAAAGAAAATAATCATCATAGAGATTGTTCTCCCATTAATAATTCTCAATAAATATTCGCTTTTTAATGAACCACATTAAATGAGTCATTTAGATAATAGCATTGTGGTTTCAAACGATCCATTATTCACTCATTATTAATATGCATCTTCACCACCTCATCATTTCAACGCCTTATCACAACATATTAGTGTCGTCTTTTTCCACTCAATTGTGAGAAAAAAATGTATCCTTTAAAATAGTTTATTATTTTTCTCAAAAAGTACAAAACATAAAATTATCGCTAGTCCTTTTCCAGCCAAAGTTAATTCATTCCTAGGTGATTCCCGTTATTCCAAAATTCAATATTTCACTAGTATTTTTTATTCAATACCATGTTCAAATAATAGAAAATCACGCATGCACGTTTTCCGATCATAGCTTAAAAAAAGTTCAAACAAAATAACAGTCACCATCATCCCGTGCCGGTAGAGGTTAGGAACCTTCTACGGGGAACTATCCCTCTTGAGATCAACAATACTCTCATATTTGTAATATGTGTTACCATTTTGTAGTTATAAGGACTTGAATATAAATTTTTTTACTTAATTATTTTATTAGTGGCCAAAAAATAACTTCCATTGTTGGCCCGTGTCGGCCAATGTTAAGATCTTCCTAAGGAAAGCATACCCTCATGAGCTTAGCGGTGGTCTAATATTTTTATTCCAAGTCACTGTTTGTGGGTTATATTAATTTGTAAAATAAAATAATTATTTTTAATTATTTTATTTACAGTTACGAAATTTTTTGGTTTTCTCATTAGAGACATATGCTGACTAAACTTAAGTTTCTCTCAGGGTAAACCCGCCATCCTGAATTCAAAAATACCCTCGTATTTATGATCCGGGCACCCATTTAAGAGTTATACCACATTTTTCATAAAACATTTCATGTGGTCTATTTAAAGAAAAACATTTTTTAGGGACCATTCTAGGCACTCTGGGCCTCAAATTCATGGGCCTTCAAATTTAGAAGTATCGAAATAATTCCGTATAATTAATAAAAAAATTATAAAGATATTTCAGGACATTACAGTCTCCCCACCTTTGGTTTTTATATCCCCAAAAGACAAAACAAAGATATATCAAAAAAGTTGGGGTACTAAGCATGAATCTGGGCCTCCATTTCCCTAGTGCTCTCTAGGGGTTTCCTGTACTGCAACAGAATGTGCACTATATGTATTGATCATCCATGAGGGAACCACTCCTGCTGATACTCTATGTACACTGAGAACTCAAAAAACATCACCCCATCATCATTGTCCATATACCCTAGTCAATGACGTGTGATAGATCATGCACGTACCTCCTCGGTTATGACACATGAAAACCTTCATGCACCTAGTGCATCTATGGGGGAATGGAAAGGTGGTACGCCACCTCACCATCTCTTCCGAGGATATGAAAAATTTCTGATGAACCATGGAGATAGCTTTCCACCCTGACCAAAATATCCACAATCCTTATTGTGCTAAGACCTGAAGGAAAACATTTCCTACCTCATCAACATTCAAGGGTCCCCATATCTTGTTAGCATAAAACCTCTGTCATCTTTTTGCAGTCCTCAAATTCTCCTAGATGATCTTCACCTTCTCTTTGGTATCCCATACCTACTCTGGAATCGTGAGTTCAGACTCCCCTAGGTCAGTTCGGCATTGAGGTGATCTGCATGACTTCCCGTATAGGGCCTGTAATGGTTCCATGCCAATGGTGCAGTGACTACTATTACTATACACAAACTACTAAAGTAGTGGGTGTTCCTTCCAACTATGACCAAAATCATGGACACAAGCATGTATCATGTCCTCCAAGGTCTGTAGGTTCTGCTCTATCAGACCATCTGTCTAGGGGGAAATCTATTCTCAATAATTCTAAAACATTATTCTCAGTATTCCCTTACTGACAAGTGAGGAATCATTAAATGAACTCTGCCACAGATTTCTTCATCGATATTAACCAGTACTGGGGTTAGTGGTCTTAGTATATCTTCTTCACACTAAGATGTACCGCCAAAGGGGTTGTATGGAATTCCGTCAACACATCCACCCTTAACGTCACTAGTACCACGGTGCATCCTCTGAAAATAATGGTGTGATCCCCACCAATTGGAAATCCATTAAGAGATTATCATGAGGATATCTAAGCATGTCCGGACTATATTTAAACATCCACAAGTTGTGCCTTCCTAACTCGCTGAAGGAGCTATGGAGTGACAGTCATAGAATGAAGATAAGATGTCCCTTCACTATCTACGAATGATGTCAGCATCACGACTATATTCTTCGTTTCCTCACCCAGCTGTTGTAAACCATACCTCCTACTAAGTGTGTTTTCCACCACATCTACCCTTCCATGTAGTACATAATAACTCAAGTTCATAGAACAGCAGGAACTCCAACCAACATTATTAAATGAACTACTAGAAATCCTACGAGAACCTTTCCATCCATGTGAATGGAAACCCCCTTTAACTGATTGATGTGACCATCGACCCCCTGGTAGTTGGTACTCTCTCTCCACAACAACTTGGTTAAGGTGTCGGTATTCCACACATAACCTCAAACACTAGGTCTTACTAAGCCTTTTTTTTCAAGACCCCACCTATGCCCCCGGCATGAGAAGCTCTACCAAAGCCCTCTAAAATACTAATTCTGATATTGGTGCTATCTCGGGGTGTAAAATGATATAGAAGTCCCTCCCCCTATAGGCATATTATTCTGGAAACATATTTTTAAATCATGTTCCTTCACTCTACCGCTACTATTTGGAACTGAAAACTCAAAACACCTACCACCATGACAATAAGGTTGGCCGACTCATGAGTGATCAGTTTCACTCTCCAATGGATGAGTTTATCTCGTGCTACCTTGGTTTCCTTCTTTACAGGCCAAGGAAAACCCCATTATAACACTACAGATGTACCTCATACTTTCTCCTAAAATAGTCAATCTTAACATGAACTGTGTTTGAATTTTCTACACCCAAACTAACCTCGTAAGGCCTCATCACTAGCACCAAGAGGTTCCAACTGAAACTCTCACCTCATGGGTTAGATCACACCATCGACATAAGTGTTATTATCGAGTCTCCTCTAATACGTATCTCCAGACGTAAGGATCAAGTCAACAGTTGATCAAGAAAATCTACTTCTTCAACAATATTTGTGACAATAAAGATATTTTTAAAACATTTTTCTATCAATATGGTAGATAGTTTTAGACACAAACAACATATTGAATCAATCCTAGAGCCCTTGGGTCGTACTCCAGGACCACATGTTGCTAATACCTTCCCATTGTCCTACAGCTCCCTAAGCCTGGTGATGACCACATTGAGGTATAGGTAGTGACATTCCAAAATTTATACCACCTCCTACTGCTCAGCAAACACATTTTCTACATCTGTTTCCCTATAGATTCATCTATCCCTATAACTTCCTCTTCCCAAAACATTTTAAAAATATAAGTCCTTGAGAATAACATCGGTGTTCTACTTTACCCCTGGTGAAATTTACTGATTGTAAATTTTCGACCGAATAATTTACAACCACAAATGTTCTCTCAAGCACCCAAACATTAGTAGGAATTCACATAAAAATGTTCTTCCTCGGATGTCCCTAAACACAACTCTTGCTGAGGTCTGATCCATGAAGCACTGGTCATATCATATCATCGAGAACCTAGAATGGTTGTTATGAATTAACCAATACTAAGCTACATACATGTCATCCTGTTGCTACTATAGAATTTCATTGGAAGGCATACCCCTTAGCTTTTTATCTCAAGAGACCCTTTCTCTGAGAAAGGTTCTCAAGAACTATCCATGAAAATGTCTCCTCATCCTAAAATAGGGTTAATATAAAACTTTTCATCTCCCTACTAAGCCACATAAAATGATCATTTCTAGGATCATCATTGGATCTAATAGTGCACTGGCTTGATGGAAACTCATTCACCACCTCAAGCCAATCCTTAGATGCCTATCTATCATGATCACATCAGAACCTGAGGGATATCTATCAGTGAAACTAATGTAATGTATTGAGCCTAAGAGTGTTCTCTACCAGTAGCGCCGGTAGTAACTACTGACCAATTGGGAGTTGTATCGTCGGGACACTGCCTGAAAGTACCATCCCGGGAAACAGTCATTGTACTGAAGCCTCATCACTCTGTGGACCATCATGTGGTCACACATTGGAATCCTGGCTGGACTCATGCATGGATGCATCTTGAAAGAGAATCACGATGAAACATGACCAATAAGTTATACCTGGTGAACTGACTAAAAAGATAACAATAGAAAAACATTTTCAAAACAAATGCAACTAGTGCTTTCATGTACTGAGTTGCAGAAAATAATTTAGGGTCTTGGTGTATGGATTAGTCGGCTGCAGCACCATGGCTCAACTCCATGGATAAAAATCTGCAGTCAAGACACTAAACAATATTTCTCCTATTGAAAATATAGTCTCTTAGTTCTTCTATTAGAACTGACCACCTTCTCATACCAATTTGTCAAGACCCGTCCCTCGGGGCCCGTTCCATTACTACCTCAAGCCCACCTTCTAAAGGCCAGGGGCTGGTGACTAGCACTGGAAAGGTATAAACCATCCCAACACACCAAAAGGGGGAATACAAGTATAGCAGTAAAACAATGCTGAGTGTAAGTACATGTGAAATTAAGTGGACCAGAATACAAACCTAACTATGAAACTGTAATTAGTAATGTAAAACCAGAAACTATGATGGAAATCTGTGGAAATCCCCACCTAATCATGAGAGTAGTGAAGATACAGGAAGATGAATTAACATTTCATGCCCGCTCGGTCCTACTAGGACCCACCTTGTCCTTGGCCACCATGTCCTCTGTTATATATTCTGTCATTCCCATCCCCCTGATCCCCTCTATCAAAAAATCGACCGTTTGCACCAAACAAAACATGTGTGGTTGAAGGTCATGCATGGGTCAGTATAACGATATGCAGTAGGGACCCCAATACCCCTGAAGTTCTCTCAATAACCGTAAAGGAAAACAACAAAATTCAAAATATCACATAGGTAAAACCACAAAGAAAGACCACAACCAAATAGGAAAAATTAAAAGGCACATCTCACATCAAGTATACAACATATAGAACCGGAATAAAGGTTATTAGTCTTAATCTAGATCATATTATTCTATTGGATGGATTATCTACTGAACCAATAATGGTTTCTCTATTGTAGATCAAAAAAGGGTCACTCTACCGATGATCCTCAATGGGTCGCTCCATGGATGGTCCACATCGGGTCGCACTACTGTTGATCCACAAAAGGGCTTACTACTACTGATCCACAGTGGGTCACACTGATGCTGATCCATAGAGGGTCTCTCTCATTTCAATAAAAGTTTTTTTTCTTCATTTTTGATCTATGGAGGTTTGCACTAGTACTGATCCATAGAGGGTCTCTCTCATGCCGATCCACAGAGTGTCGCTCTTCAAATGATAGCCAGCCACTGGATTCCCAAACATTCTGCACTTGAGTTCTTTAAGTTATTCTATCCAAGATATCATCCATACCTCAACCACCATGAATTCCCACTAATAAGTAATCCAAAGGACCATCTTGTCATAAGAATTCCAACGCAATAGATGGGGTGCCAATCCGACGCCCGGTCTGTAATATATATGCAAAACATGGAAAGGGCCTGATTAGTTTTGAGTCTGATCAAACACACCCATACTCCTATTTTTTCCAAAAATCAATTAGACTATCTCAAATGGACTTCCTTGTTGTAAGGGTCCCCATGTCGCAGACGATGTGTCAATCAAACGCTAGGTTTGTGAGTTACATTTGATTTAGTGAAACGAGACCGGTCTAGTCCTGGACTAGTAGAGGTCTAGCTCAATAGGTGGATCTACACCTCTCAGCAGCTCTGGCTTGGCACATTGGTCCAGCTAGTTTGGCGGGTCCGACCTGGATCACGGGTCTGTCATGGCTGGATGGTTGGGCCCGACCGGTGGGTCGGGCCCGCATGTGGGCCGATTATGCTAGACCGAACACAACAGGCCGGGTTCTTCCAGCTGGTGGCACCTGTGGGGTAGCACCCCTCCTCTTGAAACGACTGACATGAGCCAGCCATAGCCCCTACTGAGTGGCCTGAGTGGGCTCTTCAGTCTCTCAGGCAGTGCATCGGCACCGCGCCTTCCACCCATCACGGCCATCCGGTCGCGGCTCCTACCACCGCGGCACCTACGGTTACAAACTATCCACATGGTGTCAACGACCAGTGGTCCCGCGTCGGTGGTGCCACACTGGTGGTGCCATTCTGGGGGTTTCGCACTAACATCACCTTCTACGGGCCACTGTATATGCTCTTGTGGTCTGTTTTCCTTCCCATCGACACCTACAAGCCTCCTGGGTCACCACCGTCACTATGCTTCCCACTAAATCGTGATGTTGTTGTGTTGCTCAGTTTCTTATAAAAAATGAACAAAACTCATGAGATGCATAGGGTTCAGTCCTTGTTTGTATTGGCCCTCTCTCTCTGTGTTAGTTTTTTATCATTAGGGATGAATAATAATCATTATATGGTTAAGAAAAACACTGAGGTGTAACCCCGCAACAACCTCTCGCAAATAAGAATGAAATGTGGATCAACTCATTGGTCAGTTGAACTTCATTCTACATATTATTTATGAACAGGAAAGGAGGGATATAAAACACATAAATCCCATACCTAGATTCATTGGATCCGTTGATGATGAAGGATGTGATTCACATCATCGTTTGTCAACCTCAGGATCTGATCCTTTAAAGTATGTTTCTTCATTATATGTATTTTTTTGGAGAGGAAAAAGGTCAGTGGATCATCATTCTTAATTAGGGAGGAATTCCACTAGAGCCCTTTCATACAATTCGTGCAGTTTTCAATCATCAAACTCCAACATGATGGATTATGTAAAAAAATAATCAGTATAACGATGTTGTTCCCATTAATAATGCTCATTAATGAGCCATATTTAATGAGCTAAATTAAATGATTCATTTAGATAAAATCATTTCTATTTCAAATGATCCAGTATTGACCCTACATTATTGTCCCTCGGCATAGCCTCGTTGTTTCACCGCAGCTTCGTCTTCTGCCACTCAATGGTGAGAAAAGAAATAAAATATTTATTTCAAAATATTTTATTATTTATCCAAAAAGTCAAAAAAATAAATTTTACACTCCTCCTTCTTCGGCCAAAGTAAAGTAATTTTATGAGAATCTGGGAGTTTTGAATTCAATAATTCCCTCATATTTTCGATCCGATCACCGATACAAAAGATATAAAATCCCGCTTTCACTTTTACTGAACGTACATTAGAAAATGTTCTAAAAAATTAACAGGTATCTTAAACCCGCAACAGTTGAGGTTAGGCTACACCAAAGGGGAACACTCACTCAGGATATCAATGGTACTCTCTTATTTATAATAAGAGATACTATTTAGGTGTTATATGGATGTGAAAATAAAATAATTGCTACTTAATTATTTTATTTATGGACAAAAACTTACTAACACTCTTGGCCCGCACCAACAAATGTTAAGATATATTTTAGAAAATAATACCCTCACCAGCTCAAAGGTGGTCTCATAATTTTAATCTTAGTCACCATTCATGAGTAATAATCATTTGAAAAATAAAATAATTTTATTTAATTATTTTATTTACGGTTATTTCATTTATGGGTTTTCTCACTAGAAGCATGTGCCGACTAAAATAATGTTCTACCTAGGGTAATCCCGCCATCTTGAACTTAACCGTACTCTTTGATTTCTCATCTGGGCACCCGTATAATAGTTATTCTATTTTTTCAGAAAAATTTCTCACACACACTATTTAATTGTTTTGATTTTTTATGGATCATTCTGGGCACTTCAGGCCTCAAAATCACATGCCATCAAATTACACAGTCTCAAAATTATTTCATTTAATTAAAAAATGGAAATTCTGGGACATTACAACGTACTTATAAAATTATTTTTATAAAATAAATATTATTTTAATATTTAGAATCTCAAATTTATCCAATGGTTTATTTGTCATAATTTTTTGTGATAGTTGATTTTTTAGTAAAAATTAAATATAGTATAAATAAATAGTGAGTATTATTAAATCATAATGACACAAACATGATGTATTAATTACTATATAAGTTATTCATGACCAAATACTTGTTTTTAATTTCTAATAAATAGAATTTATGTTTATTTAATTTATTTTATAAATCCATTATTAATCCTTCAAAATATATAATATATTATTAGTTTTTAAAATCATTTTTTACAACGTGTGATTCACTTCCACATAAACAAGGTTATTATTTTTTTATGATTAGACCTCAGACATGTAAAATAATAAAAACCACTCCCATTTGGAAGACACTTTGGGAAAAACCATTTTATGGTTTTTGTTTTTGTTATTTTGTTATATAGAGTCCAAAACCTATGTTTGGGAAATAATTATAAAATCCCAACTCATTCCCTTTATAAACACACATAAGCACCCATTTATCATCACTAAAAAACTTTGATAATATCCTTACTCTTAGCTTAACTCTATAAATTCCTCCACAGTTTACCCCATGCTCTCAGGAAGATTCTCTCAAGAATTTGGAGTCACACACTCAAGTAAGGGATAATTTCCTTTTCTATTTTATTCAGGTTTATTTATTATATTATGCCTTATATTTCCAATTCATAAATTTTGTATATGTATTTACATATTCATATTAGTACCCATTTCATGTCTAAATGATGTTATAACCCTTTCTCTCTCATCAACCAATTTAATGGATTTTATGTGTTTTCGTTATGTAGATGAAATATCACCACAATTTTTCCATTCCAAATATTTGTGTAATAAATAATGTAACAATTTCTTATAAAGTAGTTAATCATTATACACATGTCTTTATTTGACATGAAAATTTAATTTATATATTACAAACACACTTATTTTTTAATAAATTTATTTAATGAATGAATTCATGTTGTATGATATATCTGGAACACTTTATATTGAAAATGAAATGAAATTGATTGGTGCTCCCAGAATTATATATTGAACCAATTAATTGGGAAATGTTTAGTATCAAGAGACATCATGTTGGGATGGGGAGTGTATATGATTCCTATATGGTACTTTTCCCATCATAATATCTTTGTATGAATCCATGACCGATTTTTATGATAGAATGTTGTAATTTGTTTCCACATTTCCCATGATATGATTATTAAGCTATATCGTTATTAATGGTATGGAGAGGATGATTTCAAACGCCTTAATCCTGCCCATTACTCTAGTTCCTACTGGTCCTCCGTTGTCCCGCGGGTTTGTTCCAGCTAATCTAGGTGTTCTGCGGACTGATGGGGGATCACCTCATTCTCCATAGATCTCATTCTTGGTAGCACTTATTCGCCCCCCTCAGTCTCATTCTCCGTTCTAGTAAGGGGAGACTTAGGCAGTTTTTGGGGCATCTTCATTCTAAGAAAATGGATGCCCCGTCCTCACAATTTTGGCAGCTTTTTTCAGAGAGGCAATGAAAAATATCCATTGGACCCTAGTTTCTATTTTTGGCACTGGAAAACCTCATCTGTCATAGTTTTGGGACTGCGTCATGCGGTCGGGGATCGACTCCAAGACCATGGTGTCTATCTTTGATCAGAAGGTGTTTTTCAACATCATGGCATCCAAGTCATACATTATCAAAGCGTGGAGTAGGAGCCCTCGTTGGGTTGGGCGGTGGTGCTTCTCGCTCTCCTGGTGGTGCATGGATGATCACTTTGGGATAGAGTGAACTCTCATGGTGGTCTGGATCTCCATCCTTGCTCTCCATCTTTCCCTAATGCAAGAACCGTTATTGAAGGTGATTGGGGATTCATTGGGGTCGCTCCTGTGTGTGGATGTTCGGACTACTCATCTGTAGGGGTCTATTGACTCTCAAATCTATGTCAATATGTATATTTCTTGTCTGATGAAAGATCATATCATGCTCAGGATCGTGGGGTTAAAGGAACAGCGTCAGGACTTGTTCTATCCCGTATATCCCCGCTTCTGCTCGTCTTACCACATTTCTGGTCACTCTTTGCCAGTTTTTCATATGGTCTGGGGGAAGCGTAAGATTCTGTGCCCTCATGGTCTTAACCCCTCCTCAGTGCCGGCCAAGATCATTGATCAGGGTAAAGGAATTGTCTTCTGTCCCTCTGTTCAATCTTCGTAGGCTTCATCCTCTCTTTCCTAAGGTTCTCCTTCATACAACACGGATCTAGTTTGTTTCAATCAAGGATCGGACGATGGGGTGGTGGGCCCAACCATTGACGAGACGTTCCGCAGCAATCATTCCAAACTATTCCTTTGGGATTGGTGGGTCACTTCCCACATAAGCGTATATGAGATTCTACTGAAGATCATGGGGTCAAAAGAGATGGAAATTCCCCTTTTGTCTGTGGTAAGTGAGATGTGGGTTCCTCTGTCATCTTTGGTGCATGTGGTTTAGGAGCCTTCCTTGTTGCATTCAACAGAGGGTATGTTGCTCTCCCCATCCTTCCCCCTGAGTCTCCCGAGAGATGTTCGCCTCCTCTATCTCCATTGGTGTCACATGTGACGTCCCCAACCTCAGAGCCTAGTCCGTCAGCACTGTTTACTCTACTGGTCCTGGTCCCTCCATCCCCGGTCAGGCTTTCGGCAGATGGTTTCATCTCATTTTCTTCAGAGGATACTCTGAGGTATTGTCTTAGAGGGAGTGTCTCTCCAGTATCATCTCAGAAGTCTAGGCAGAGTGGCATGTGCTCCCGCTCCTACTCCAAATCTGTCTCTTCGGTTTCCTCGCAGACTTCTCTACAAAACATGGCCCAGGAGTCTGGGGCCAAATACAGACACCAACATCTCATTGTTTAATGTATTTATATGGAATGCTCGAGGGCTAGGGGTAATGAAAAAGTATAACATTCTGGTTAATCAACTAGTTAATCACTCAGTATCCATGGTGGTAGTTCTTGAACCAAAACCAACATCTGGTAGAATAGCTGAATATGCGTAGAGGCTAAAGTTTATGGTTTCCGGCAGGGGAACCACCCCAACTCCCATATATGGCTGTTCTGGAAAGACAATACATCAGTGGACATAAATAGTGTTCCAGAACAATACATGTCCATGGAAATATCGGTAGGCACACATCAGTTCTCATTATCTTTTATTTATGTAAAATGTAATGCATAAGAGTGAGAGGTTCTTTGGAGAGATCTGGAAGTACTTATCGATGATAACAACCCCTAGATCGTCAGTGGTGATTACAACACATTTTCTTCTCTTGAAGAGAAACATAGGGGAGGATCCTTTCAAATAAGTGCAAAACATGCCTTTGTTACTTCCATGGATAGAACTAGTCTGATGAAAGTTGATTATGAGGGAGACAAATTCACCTGGTGTAATAACCAACATGGGGGAAGAAGAACTTGGTGTTGTCTCGATCCGTGTTTGATGAATGAGTTAGCACTTTCTCTCTACCTGGACGCCAAAGTTTCCCACCTCATTCATTGCTTATCTGATCACTCTTTATTGCGGCTATATCTGAGCTCACATTCCCCAATAGACTATCGCTCCCAGTTCTCAAGACCGTGGATGGAAGTTTCTGGTTTCATTGATTTGGTCAGGGATGCATGGGACTTGGAGAACTTATGAAACTTGTGCATATCTTTCCACAAAAAGATTATGAGGCTCAAAAATCTTCTACAAAGATGGAGGAAGAATGTTCCTGCATGTGATCAATACTTGATTGTGATTAGTAAGGAAGTGGATTTCTTGAATGACCTCATGGAACAAGGATGGGATGAGGCCTTGTTTAATGACCTCAGTGCATAAAAGGGTCTCCTATCTGATCTCCTTTTATGGCAGGAGGGGCTGGCAAGAGAGGGAGCAAGGGTTAAGTGGCTTCGTGAGGGGGACCAAAATTCTAAATTCTTTCATGCATTTATTAAATACAGGTGTCATTTCCCCAAGCCCAATATTCTCAGATAAGAAAATTCATATTCAAATGGCCATGATGAAGTAGGGATAATGGATAGTGATATTGTCCAAGATTTTCTGGCAGGACCAAACTCTAATATGGTAGATGGCTACCCATCTGTGGATACAGAGCTCCTATAGGATGTTCCTATCAGTGTAACGGAGGAGAAAGATGAGTGGTTGGGGATGCATCCGGAAGAGGAAGAAGTAAGAGAGGTGATGTGGATTTTGAATCCTGATAGTGCTCTAGGGACATATGGGATAACTGGTTCTTTTTATAAGGTTGCATGAGATACAATCAAAGGGGACCTTGTGAAAGCAGTGTATGATTTCATTTAGGTGGTTATCTCCCATGCATAGATTCTGCAACTAAGTTGGTTATAATACCAAAAGTGAGCTACCCGATTTTTGTAGGCAAGTATAGGCCGATCAGGTTGTACAATTTTCCTTATAAGGTCCTAGTGAGCACTGTCAAAAAAGGCTGGTGGGGCACTTAAATGGATGGATGGCAGTGGAGAAACACAATTTTATCAAAGGGAGGTCTATTCAGGGTGAAATTGGAGTGGGGCATGAAATGATAAGTGGGATTAACAATATGAATTTTGGTAGTATGTCACGACCCCCTCCCACCCAAGATGATCCTCCTGAGCTGGAAATGGTGAAAGGGAGATAATGACCCCCCACTCCCACCTCTAGTAGGCCCCGGAGTGGCGACTAGCACCAAGGGTATGAGTTTTCACAAATATGGGAGGCATTACCCTTTTTATTATTAAAGATCGGGAAATAGGATGAGTCAAACTCCAAAAGAAAAAGGAACAAGTAAATGAAAATAAACCCAATCCTATCCCACATTCATGGTTAAACAATTTTGAAACAATGTACAAGTACATGAAAGCTCAAAGTACAATACCAAAAGAAACAAGAGTACATCAACTGCAACAACTCCAACTGTCCGGACTAGTAGGGTCCCACACGGCCCTGGTAGTCTTCCTGCAAACCTGAAAGTAAACGTAGGATGAGCATACAGGTATACTCAGTAGGGAAACCTAAATCTCTTGTGCATAGGTGGGGAGACATCCTAATCTCACGTGAGAACAACAGAAGAAACCAAAACCTAGAAAAGAATTCTATCCACCCAACCTCACCATCCACACTCACCAAAAACACAAAACAACGAGTAATAGTATATAAGAACAAGAGTATTGGGTACCCCACACCATTTCCCCCTAGTTTGCTGCTCTTCTTAGTGGCGAACGTACTAACGCTACCACACTCTTCCCACCCACACACACCTGGGCCTCAAGAACCACATATCCTGCCCGCACACACCTGGGCCTCACAAACCACATAACCTGCCCGCACACACCTGGGCCTCACAACCACACTCACATCCCTACTCGAACACACATGGGCCTCATCCCGAAGATTCTTGGGAATAGTAAACATACCCGAAGAGTATTGGAGAAAAACCACCCCAATCAAAACCTACCCAAAGAGTCTTGGGTGTAAGGTCACCTCAAGCCGTCACAGCCTATTGAAACCTACCCGAAGAGTCTCGATGTAAGGTAGCCTCAAGACATCATAGCCTATGGAAGAAAAACCAGGAAGAAGCTAGTAACTATGGGTAAAACACCCTATCCCATGAATTGGGAGTTTTCGGCACTAGGTGCTCAACATGGGTGGGGTGAGACAAAACACAATGATATATATATATGTATATATACCAAACACATAGCCCAACCTATGGCTTCTAAACAGAGAAATAGAGTACGTGCCTTGGCACTGCCAATATGAAGCATGCATAAAACAAAAAAACCCAACCCCATTTAGGTTTTCATGTTTCAATGGTATTAGTTTATTAGTTCCTTACCTATTGGGAATCTATCAAACCAGATCAAGCGTTTCGTAAAACAAAACCCTGCTAACCACAAATCATGTTAGATAGAATACAAGAAACACAAAACCAATCTTTTTATCATCAATCAGTCCCCATTGATTGTTTCTGTGTTGAATTCATTATTGTTCCCCACAGCTCATTTATCAACTTTCCACTTTCTTTTAACATCACAACCCATCACTGCAGCCCTACAGCCCTGCTTCCATTATAACCACATCTCCACAACCATATCACAAAATAAGGCTTGTTCCACATCATCGCCCCTTTAATACCATTTACCGCAGCCCCGCAACCCATCCTATTCGTAACAACCCATGATTCACCCCCCCCCCTTTCACACACCACATAATCAAGCCAACACCCACATGTTCATCATTCCATTTTGTTCAACCGGGGTGATCACACAACGGTTCCAGATTTTTATCAGCCAACTTTACATGATTAACCAAATTCCACATTCCACAAAGATCCATCCACAAAACGGTCTAGAAAGATAAGGAAACATTTAATTTCACAAGAAAAGGCCCCCAACGACCATGATTTTCAGTAGGCATAAGCCTATTCAATTCACAACATAACAATAGGATAAACAAAGATAAACATCACAACTTCCCCATATCCGTTATTTAACCAGTTATTATCTTCATTTATTGGTTCAATCGTTTCTCACGAAAACAAGAGGACACTCATCCCGCATGATGAAAAAAGAGAAAGACAAAGGTAAGATCCCTACTTCAACTAGTTTTGATCACAACGCTCCCCCAGATCAACTTTAGAAGACGTTCATCGGCCTCCGTCGCTTCTGTCAAAACCCGGAAAAACGTCCTCAGGTTGTAATCTGGGAATAAAAGGACAAAGGGAAGGAATATATACAAGCTTAGAAGTTCCTCCTCTTCGTTACAATCTCATGTCCCATGACGGATCGTAAATCGGAGCTCAAACGAAGAAGTTATGGAAGAAAGGAGCTTTGGAGTCTCTTGGGAGAGCTCTGCTCAGAGGAAAGGGGAGGAGATGAGTGATTTGAAAAGGATGAGAGGTCCCCTAATTTTATAGGCCGGAAAAACTAAAGTACATGGCATGTACTTCAAAGTACATGGCGTGTACTAGGCCATTTCACACGTTCTCCACACGACTTCCAACACGGAATTCAACGCGGCACACGACCGTTGACTGGTCAACACACGGTTTGAGGGTAACGCATATGCGGGGAGGAACTACACGGCTTGTAGTATGGGCTACATGGTGTGTACTCATTTATTACATGTGACAAGGACACGCCTTCAACACGGCACACGGCTATTGACTGGTCAACACATAGTTTGAGGGTAACGCGTACGCGGGGAGGAACTACACGGCGTGTAGTGTAGGCAACACGACGTGTACTCATTTATTTCACGTGGAAAGGACACGCCTTCAACAAGGGGTATACCTGGTTGGGTGGTACACGGCGTGTACTCACACTACATGGCGTGTAGTTAAAAAATTCTGAAAAGTGTGGAAAAAGTCCATTATACCCTCTAAAACACTTCGTGACCTTCTTTTAGAAAAAGGAATGTGCCAGAGAGGTCCGTGCCATTACATCAGATACCTCTTAAAACATTCTCATACCCAAGAAATAAAAAAAAAACCCATATGAACTCATCAATATACCTCTTAGGGCTCTCGTTATAACAGGAACCCAACCAACAACCCTAATCATATGTTTTAGGAATTTTTTCTCATATGTCGAGATATTATCCACTTTAGGCGGAACTGACTCACCTGCAAGGGTTTAATCACATCCAAATTAATGCATCTCGATTAAGAATTTGGACTTCCCACTTCCATATATTAGGGTTTTTTTCAACTTACACTGCCCCCAACACCGTACAACCAACACACTATCCGAACACGGGGTTTGGGGAATTTCATTCTCCCATGTTGAGATATTTTCTTCTTTAGGCGGCACTGACTTGCCTGCACGGGTTCAATCGCATCAGTATTAATTCTTCTCGATTAAGGATTGGGTTTTCCATTTCCAAACACATCCGGACATGTTACACACTTCGAGAGAACAAGGAGACAAAACTTCTCACAACCGACAAGCCAAGAATTCTATATATCAAAGGTATAGAGTAACAAAAAAAAAATATCAGAACTAAAAAAACACAAGTTAAAACAACTCCGGGTACTGAGCGTGCATCTGGGCCTCCTGCTCCCATGTGCTCTCCTCGAGGCCACCATTCCTCCACAACACACGAACCAAGGCGATGGTTCGTCCATGGAGCACCTTCTCTTTACGATCCTCGATTATGACTGGTCATTCCTCAAAGTTCGCATCATCTCCCATATCTAGCTCTCCCCAGTCGATAATGTGAGAGTCGTCATGTAAGTATCGATGAAGCTATGAGACATGGAAGACGTCGTGAAGCTTCTCCCCCTGAGGTGGCAGGGCTAGCAGATATTCCACCTCGCTGAATCGCCTCAGCTCTTTGAAAGGTCCGATGAACCTAGGATAGAGCTTACTCCCCTTCCCAAACCATCGCTGCCCCCGTCAAGGGGAAACCTTCAAGAACAAATGATCTCCTGCCTCGAACTCCAACGGCCTCCTCCGACAATCAGCATAAGTCCTCTGTCAGTCCTGAGATTCTTTCATCCTCTCACACACAAGCTGAACATTCTCTATGGTGTTGTGTACTACCTCTGTCCCAAGATCACCTGTCTCACCAACCTCTGCCTAGAAAATGGGGGAACGACTTGGTCTTCCATACAGAGCCTCAAATGGTTCCATACCAGTAGTAGAGTGGAAGCTTTTGTTGTAGGAGAACTCTACTAAAGGAAAGTGTTGCACCCATGATCCTCCAAAATATGGAATGCATTCTCGCAGTAGGTCCTCCAACATCTGGATAGTACGCTCTGTTTTCCCATCAGTCTGGGGGTGGAAAGTAGTTCTAAGGTGTAGCTAGGTTCCAAAAGCTTATTGTAACTCCCTCTAGACTCATGAGGTAAACCAAGTATCCTGATCTAATATGATAGTCTTTGGAACTCCATGCAAACGTACCACCTCATCTATGTACCTATGTGATAAGGTTCTCACCGGGCCCGACTCCTTAATTTCTAAGAAGTGAGATGATTTCGTCAGTCGATCCACCACTGCCCAGATAGCATCAAAACCACCCTGAGCTCTAGGTAGTTCTATGACGAATTCCATTGAGATGTCATCCCATTTCCACTCAGGGACATCTAAAGGATGCAACAAACCACTGGGAACACGGTGTTCAGCTTTTTCTTGCTGACACACTAGGGACTTAGCCACAAACTCCACCACTGACCGTTTCACCCTGGGCCACCAAAACTATTCCCTCAAGCCTCGGTACATTTTTGAAACTCCCGGATTCACCTCCAAGGATGAGATATGGAACTCACTTAGAAATCCATCACACACCTTCTCCAGAACAATCTAACTTCCATGAAAAATCATCCGAGGTCGGCTGTCCTTTGACCATCCATCTGGAGCGTTACCCTGATCGATATGATCCAGCATTACTTCCGCCTCAGAGTCTCCCCACTGAGACTCTTCCACCTGCTGCAACAAGGAAGACTGAACCGTCATCTAAAAAAAACAGCCTCTAACACCCTCTACCCTTGCATCCAAGTGCAAGGTAGCTAACTCTCCCATCACTTTCCGAGCATCAGTGGATTCTTGAACCACTTCCTTATGCGACTTCCTGCTCAGGGCATCAGCCAAAATGTTGTCCTTACCTTCCGTGTAATAGATCTCAAAGTCATAGTCTTAGAGAAACTCAACCCATCTCCACTACTATAAGTTCAGGTCACGCTGGGAGAAGATTTAGCTTAAGCTCTTGTGATCTGAGAAAACCAAAAAGCGCTCCAAAAATAGGTAATGTTTCCACAACTTCAATGAGAACACTACTACTGCAAGCTCTAGTTCATGAGTGGCATAGTTACGCTCATGAGGGCGGAACTACCTAGACCCATAATAGATCACTACCTTATTATGCATCATCACACACCCCAAACCAAGGCCAGAATCATCACAAAACACCTCATACAACAACCCTTCCTCTAGAAACTTGAGTACCAGAGCACTGACCACCTTCTCCTTTAGGTAGTCAAAAGCATTCTGACACTGCTCGCTCCATAGGAAGATCTGGTTCTCCTAGTCAAAGCTTTCAACGGAGCAGCAACTCGAGAGAAGTCTGAAACGAACCTCCGATAATAACCAGCCAACCCTAGGAAGCTACGAACTTCTGCTACACTCTTGGGTGCTGCCCAAGAAACAACTACCTCCACCTTCGACGGGTCCACTGAAACTCAATGTTGAGACACCACGTGCCCAAGGAAGTGTACTTATTGCATTAATTACTTACACT
The DNA here is from genome assembly GCA_963277665.1 of Viscum album. NCBI lineage: Eukaryota > Viridiplantae > Streptophyta > Magnoliopsida > Santalales > Viscaceae > Viscum > Viscum album. The sequence goes on from OY728133.1 coordinate 593,016,172, forward strand.
TTGGCAATTTCACATAATGCTGGTGGTGTCGAAGGACTTCCAAGACTTCCCTGAGATGATCAACGTGCTACTCCTTTGATTTTGAGTAGATCAGGATGTTATCGATAAACACAATTAAGAAACGGGCCAGAAACTATAGGAAGACCAATTTCATAAGTCCCATGAACACAACTGGTGAATTTGTAACTCCAAATGGAATTACTATAAACTCGAAGTGCCCATACCTGCACCTGAAAGCCGTCTTCGAGATGTCATTGTCCTTTACCCTCAGCTGATGATATCCAGATCGTAGATCAATCATAGAAAACCAACCTGATCCCCTCAGCTGGTCGAAGAGATCATCTATCCTTGGAAGGGGGTAACGGTTCTTGTTCGTTACCTGATTCAACCTTCGGTAGTATATGCATAGCCTGAGACCACCATCATCCTTCTTCACGAACAAAACTGGAGGACCCCATGGTGACACGCTGGGTCGAACAAAACCCCTATCCATCAGATCATCAATCTGAATCCTCAACTCCAGAAACTCCAAAGGTGTCATCCGATAAGGGTCCATCGAAATCGGATGGGCACCAGGCAGTATGTCTATCCCGAACTCAATGTCACGTCGTGGGGGGGGGGGGGGGTAGAGTCACAACCTCCTCGGGAAAAACATCGAGGAACTCCCCAACACCCTATGGGACATCCATCATCTCTGTATTAGCTGAAACCACTGATAACCCACCTAATAAGGAAAGGTAAGGCTTCACATGTCAGCTTCCCACTTGATAGATCCTCTCGCCAACAAAATCTACACGCTGCCCATCCACATCGGAGAACACAACTCTTCTTCGGAATCAGTCGATAACGAAACTAACAGAAAATAGTCATTTGATGCCTAGGATGACATCGTATGGCTGCATCTATAGAAAAAGAAGATCCCCACTATATCGATGTGGTCCCAACGTCATCCCACATCCACGGAAAGCACAAGATACGCTGGTCGGACCTCCAACTGGTGTACTCAGCACCAGGGGTACAGAAAGTCTCTCTACGTCTAGACCCAAGGAATGGGCTATACCGGGTGCAACAAATGAGTGCGATGCTCCCGAATTTAAAAAAAACACAACGATATCATTTAAGTAAAACCGATAACATCTATCTCGATCTCTGGCCATTCTACGGTTGCCGCTTCTATTGAGTGCAACTGTCCGCGTCCCAATCCTCTGCCTCTATATTGACGTCCGGGTACTATAGAGGCCCAATAAACAAAGAACGTCTAAGCCTAAGTAGCAAGGAAATTTCTCAAGGTTTCATTTTATCACTTTATTTCAATTTCTTTCCCAGAACACACAAATCAAGTCAAACACAAACATGATGATCCATGTACCTTCCCTAGGGTCTCTACCCTACAATCAATGTAGTCTCAGTTGGTCGTTCAGTAGGCTCAGAGTCCTTGCATCGGATCACGGGGGCCCCTAAAATACCGTGTCCTAGATGGTCTTCCCTTGACTATGTCTCACACCAAGATCATCCAACACGATTTCCCTACCATCCCATGCAATCCTCACTATGCCTAACTCCAGACTCCATCCTATCTCTCAACCATCACCTCTGATACCATTCTGTCAGAACCCCCTCCCACCAAAGATGCCCCTTTTGATATGGAAATGATTAAAGGGAGATAATGACCCCCAAGTCCCGCCTCCAGTAGGCCCCGTAGTGGCGACTAGCACCAAGGGTATGAGTTTTCAAAAATATGGGAGGCATTACCCTTTTATTATTTAAGATCGGGAAATAGGATGAGTCGAAAGCCAGAATAAAAATGAATAAGTAAATGAAAATAAACCCAAACAAATCCCACATGCATGTTTAAACAATTTTAAAACAAAGTACAAGTACAAGAAATCTCAAAGTACAATACCAAAAGAAAAAAGAGTAATGCAACTACAATAACTCCAATTGTCCCGACTAGTAGGGTCCCACACGGCCCTGGTAGTCCTCCTGGAAACCTGAAAGTAAACGTAGGGTGAGCATACAAGTATACTCTGTAGGGAAACGTAAAGCTCTCATGCATAAGTGGGGAGGCATCCTAATGTCCCGTGAGAACAACAGAAGAAACCTAAACCTAGCAAAGAATTCTGTCCACCCAACCTCACCAACCACACTCACCAAAAACACAAAACAACAAGTAGTAGTATATAAGAACAAGAGTATTGGGTATCCCAAACCATTTCCCACCAGTTAGCTACTCTTCCTAACGGCGAACGTCCTGACGCTACCACACTTTTCCCTCCTACACACACTTGGGCCTCAAGAACCACATATCCCGTACGCACACACCTGGGCCTCACGAACCTCATATCCCACCCGCACACACATGGGCCTCAAAACCACACTCAAATCCCCGCTCGAACACACCTGGGCCTCATCTCGAAGATTATTCGGAATAGTAAACCTGCACGAAGAGTCTTGGTCCAAAAATACTCCAATCGAAACCTACCTAAAGATTCTTCGGTGTAAGGTCACCTAATGCCATCACATCCTATCGAAACCTACCCGAAGAGTCTTGAGTGTATGGTCTCCTCATGCCATCACATACTATGGATGAAGGAGAAGGAAGGAGCTAGTAACGAAGAGGAAAAAACCCTCTCTCATTAATTGGGAGTGTTCGGCACTAAGTGCTCAACATGGGTGGGCTGCGACAAAACACAAAGATACAGATATATATACCAAACACACAACCCAACCTATGGCTTCTAAATAGAGAAAATGAGCACGTGCCTTGGGAATTCCACTACGAAGCATGCATACAAAAAACAAACCCAACCCCATTTAGGTTTTCATGTTTCAATAGTATTAGTTTATTAGTTCCTTAACTATGGGAAAACTATCAAATCAGATCAAGCGTTTCGTAGAACAAAACCCTGCAAACCACAAATCAAGTTAGATAGAACACAATAAACACAAAACCAACCTTTTTATCATCAAGAAATCCCTATTGATTGTTTCCATGTTTAATTCATTATCTTTCCCCATAGTTAATTTATCAACATTCCACTTTCTTTTAACATCACAACCCATCATTGCAGCCCTGCTGCCATTATAACCACATATCCACAACTGTATCACAAAACAAGGCTCGTGCCACATCGTCACCCCTTTAATACCATTTACCACAGCCCCACTGCCCATCTTATTCGTACCGACCTATGATTAACCTCTGCTTTCACACACCACGTAACCAAGCCAACCCCCACATGTTCATCATTCCATTTTGTTCAACCGGGGTGATCACACAAGGGTTCCAGATTTTAATAAGAAAACTTTACATGATTAACCAAATTCGACATTCTACAAAGTTCCATCAACAAAACGATCTAGAAAGATAGGGAAACATTTAATTGCGCAAGCAAATGCCCCAAACGACCGTGATTTTTAGTAGGCTTAAGCCTATTCAATTCACAACATAACAATAGGATAAACAAAGAAAAACATCATAACTTCCCCATCCCCGTTCTTTAACCAGTTATTATCTTTATTTTTTGGTTCAATCTTTTCTCATGATAACAAGAGGACACCCATCCCTCATGATTCAAAAAAGAGAGAGATGAAGGTAGGATCCCTAATTCAACAGGTTTTCATCATAATGCTCCCCCTGATCAACTTTAGAAGAGGTCTGTCAGCCTCTGTCACTTCTGTGAAACCCCGAAAAAACCTCCTCAGGTAGAAGATTGGAAGGAAAGGCTGAAGGGAAGCAAAAAATCCAAGCTTAGATGTTCCACCTCGTCGTTATGATCTCATGGCCACTGAAGGATTGTAAATCGGAGCTCGGACGAAGAAGTTATGGAAGAATGGAGCTTTGGAGTTTCTTGGGAGAGCTCTGCTCGGAGGAAAGGGGAGGAGAAGAGTGATATGAAAAGGAGGAGAGGTCCCCTCCTTTTATAGGTGAAAAAAACTAAGGTACACGACGTGTACTTCAATGTACACAGCGTGTACTAGGCCATATCACATGGTCGCCATGCGGCTTCTAACATGGAATTCAACGTGGCACACGGTAGTTGAATTGTCAAACCACGGTATGAGGGTAACGCATACGCGGGGAGGAACTACGCGGCGTGTAGTATGGGCTACACGGACTGTAATCATTTATTTCACGTGGCAAGGACACACCTTCAACACGGAACATGGCCTTTGACAGGTCAACACATGGTTTGAGGGTAACGCGTACGCGGGGAGGAACTACACGGCATGTAATATAGGCTACACGGTGTGTACTCATTTATTTCACGCGACAAGGACACACCATCAACACGGGGTATACCCGATAGGGTGGTACATGGTGTGTACTCACACTACATGGCGTGTAGTTACAAAATTCTGAAAAGTGTTGAAAAAGTCCATTCTACCCTCCAGAACACTTCGTGACCTTCTTTTCGACAAAGGAATGGGATGGAGAGGTTCAGGCCATTAAAAAGTAACCTAGAAATCATGCTTGACATGAGTAAGGCATGTGACAAGATGGGAAGGGGTTTCATTCTAAAGGTGCTGACAAGCATGGGTTTCTCTAACAGCACTTGTGATCTCCTATTATGCTGCTTTTTCTCGGCATGTATCCCCACATAATTTATGGGTAAAAAATTCAGTTTTTTCAAGGCGTGTAGATGTTTAAGGCAGGGTGACCCCCTATCTATAACCCTATTTATTTTGTCTCAAAATCTTCTGATCAACTTTATAAAGATAAGAATGCGCATAGGGAGAGTCTTCCTTACCAGGAAAGATATTCACAGAAGTGAATATCTAACTTGATGTTTGTAGATGACATGATTTTATTTATAAATAGATGTAGGAGATCATTGGACCGATTGAATGGGATTTTAGGGGAATACTACAAATGGAGTGGACAGGTGGTCAATAGATAGAAAAGATTAATTTATAATACTAAGGACCTTTCAGCCAGGAGAGCTGGATCTTTGGAAAACAAGTTGAATATACGATGTAGCTCCTTTCCCATGGAGTATCTTGGAGCCCTAGTGAGACCAAATTTCCTTCATGTACACCACATTGAAAAGATTGTGGGAAAGCTTAAGGGGTGCATTTTCAATTTTCAAAATAGGTTCCTTTCCTTCGGAGGGTGCATTACAATGGTAAATAGTGTCTTGGTCTCTATTCCTAGGAACCTGATGACTTCCATGAAGGTTCATATAAGTTTGATTGATAATATGGAATGGATAATGGTATCCTCTTTATGGGTTAGTTAGATGGAAAGCAGACATCACTGGGTGTCATGGAGGTGCTTAGCAAGACCTATATCTTATGGCGATATCAATTTGAGGAGTGCTAATCTTACCATGGAGGGGATGCTTTCCAAGCTTGCATGGGAGGTGATGGAGGGTCGTACTTTGTGGGTCCAGCTCATGCATGATAAATATGGTATGTATTTGGTTTTGTAGAGATATAAACCATCAAGAATATGGAAGATGATCCAACCGTACTCAGGGGGACTTATTCCTTATGCGTGATGGATGGTGGGAAAAGGTGAGTGGAATTTTTAGTGGTAGGATTGGGGGGATGGGACTCTGTGGTTTCCTGGTTTCCTAGTAATGAATATATACATTAAAGAAGCAAGTGTATACTCTAATTTTATCTGCACCATTCTAAATAATGGTCAACGCTCTTCTTTCATGGAGGTCGTCCGGAATGAGGATCCTGATCACCTCATCATCATGGGTGCCCAATCTGGTGTTTTTTCCATCAAAGCCTATAGTAGTGTTCATAGGGATCCTAGTTCTAGCTACCAGTGGGGGAAAATGAACTGGTTTAAGGGTATTTCACCCAATTATAACTTTTTGCTATGGAGAGTGAGGAATAATTCTATTTATACCGATGACAACATACAATGCATGGGTGTTAACATGGCATCTAAACAGTCGTGATGTAGTAATCCCCATCTAAAAACAGTGAACATCTCTTCTTCAATAGAAATTGGGGTAATTGGAGCTAGCAAGCACAGAGACAATTTTCAGCATGGCAAGGTGCAAGTGGGAGGTAGGATGATGTTCTGGATCAATGGTTATTTGGTGCAGGCGAGCATGGCTAAGAGAGTAAAGGCGGGGTAATAATTCTTGTGGTGTGGAGATAGACTATCTGGAAAGTGAGGAATGACGTGAAACAAAAGAGTTTATCTTACACCTGAGTAAGAATAAGCATCAAAATGAAGAATACATTGCTGTATTTAGTCAGATTATGTAATGATTACCATGGTTCTCCATCCATTAGATCTGTTTTCCATGGTGACGACACTCAGGCGGGGAGGATGAGAAATGGTTATTGGGTATGTTGGTACCCTTTTACTGATGAGCTCAAACTCAACGTGGATGGATCCCCCGGGTGGGATTAGAGGTGGTGGTGCTATAAGGTACTAGAGGGGGTCAGTTGTGGTGGCCTTTTTGGCCTTTTATAAAATAGGAAAATCCATTTAGGCTGAGGATAGGGAAATGGTCATGCGACTCGAGGTATGTGATCAAAGGGATATAAATTTGAGGATGGTGGAGACAGATTATCTGATACCCTATAAAGCTTTATCAGGATGCATAATTGTTTCTTGGAGCATAACATATATTATCTGAAAGTGCTAGCAGATCATGGGTGGCCATATGGTTATCTCCAACACTTGGCATGAGGGGAATAAATTTGGGGATTTCATGGCATCCCAGACTACCTCAAACCAAGATGTTTCCTTCTTCCTTAATTTAGGATCCTTTCCATCAGAAGGCATAAAATTTGTTATCAATGATGCTTTGAGGCATCACTATTTCCAACCTTCTTGATGTTTTTCTTTTTTTATACGTCCTTTTATGCAATAAATGAAAATTTTCAGCCATTATCAATCTATATTCTACATTATTATTATGTTTTATGATTCTCACACAATTTATATAAGTCCCCAGCCTTAAACCTTACTTAATCATGAGTTATTACAAGATTACACATTGAGGATATTTTTAGGTTTAGATTTTTAGAGAATTAGATCATGAAACTTGCATTACATTCCACATTTAAACAAAGTGGTTACATAAAAGAAAATATTCATTCTTCCCATCAACGGAAACATATTGAAAATAAAACATGGATTCTTTCTTGACACATCCTTGACACTATCACCACATCATGTACCATTCCCTCGACCTGTGAAAAACATTTCAAAAACTTGGGATGAGCATAAAAAGCTCAGTAAGGGATATAAAAATATGGAAAAGAAACATGAGTACATGTATACATAATAATGAAATCATACTTTACCCATAAAACATAGGCATATCAAATCATGAATAAATCATAGAAATCATAAGACATAGAAGGTAACTTGAGGCATTCATAACATTCTTACGTAGGGAGTAACCCTCTTGGTTACGTTTGGAATACCCATCACAGTATATTCCCTAAATCTCTTCGGAGAAACCTTAACGTTTCACTCCTTCGCGTTACCCAATGCATTGGAGAGCTATATCGGGCTCACCTGCCCTTAGTTTATCACGGAACCACCCGTTTTCATAACAATTCCCAAGAACCATAACATAAATGTATCACATAAAACATGCATAATGGAAATATAACATTTCCACATTTCAATCACAATATAACATTATAGGATATTGAAATAATGAATCCATTAAAAAAACATTTTCAAAACCATTTAAAACATTTAATAAAGAGATTTTTAAATCAAAGTGTCCCATACCACCTTTAAGTTTTTAACATTTTAAACCATTAATATCCATATAAATAAATCCTTAAAACCATTTTGAAAACATGGATATTAATAAGAACAAATCATTAAAACATTTAAAGCGATATTTTGGTTAAAGGTTTTTTACCAAAATTAGAGACACTTGAATACAATAATTGAGGAATATCATTTAATCAGAACTTTATAATATCATGAGAATAAATGGATTCATGATATAATATTCAAAGGATAGTATATACACCATATAAGAGTGAATTGGTGCATAACAACAATGAACTCTCAATAGAAATGTCAAATGTGATGAAATCCCTTATAAAGAAGGTATCCTTAAATTAAGGACAAATCAATCTCAAAAATATGTGTGAAAAATATAAATACACCCAATATAAGTGGATATTAATTGTAAAACAATAAAAGGTCATTCACACATATTCAACGGATGACATATTCAATGACTTCATGTTGAACCCAAAGAAATCGAAATTAGGTTAAAAAGTTCCCTTGACAGCCTAACAGCATCACATCAAAATGAGTTGATGAGAGATAAAAAGTGTATCTCATCACATGGACATAAAATTTACATCAATAAGGATATATGAGAACATATCCCAACATAACAATATGTAAATTAAAAGACACAACAAAAGAAGTCTTTTAAAAAAAGGAGGGTGAAAGGTTCCCTTACCGACTTGGGTATCTTTCAAAACATACACCCCATGAAAGAAGGACATTAGATCATTGATGTAAATACTCATAAACGAAATTATATTACAAAAAGTGTAGAATAATGGGCAGTACATACACCACTCAATGGAATTTGTGGCAAATGTAGCATAAATATCACGGGAATAAAAGTGAGATGAAAAATCCCTTACGAAAACTCGGCAGCCTAACGACGCCACATAAAACTTATGAATATGGATTGATGAGATCAAATAAGGTATCTCAGCACATTACAATAAAATTTATATCAAGAGGAATATAAAATAACATCCCCCAACATTAAAAATTGTAGCTTAAAAGAAGTGACATAAAGAGAGTACTTAAAAAGAAAGAGAGAGGTTAGATCTCTTACGAAAGTTCGGCAGCCTAACGGCGCCACTCAAAACGTCCAAAATGGATTGATGAGAGAGAATAGGGTATCTCATCACATGAAAAAAAAATTACAGTATGTGTAATATAAAATATCATCCCAATAACAATAAAGATGAGCTTTAAAAGGAATGACATAAAAGTGTGTACTTAAAAAGAAAGAGAGGAGTAGGATCCCTTACCTCGGGTCCGACTTGACTCGATCGTTCTTTAATCTCCTGAATAATAAACTTGAGTTAATTTGTACTTCCTTAAAAACCTTTTTCAATTTCATTATTCCTTTTATATCACTTATTACCATGTCATAAACATTATGTAATCATTTAAGTTAATAATATTTGTTTTTCCGATATTTGGTTCTTAAGTCGAAAGTGGACTTCTTACAATTACATGTTGTTTGTGTGGAAAAATGTTTATTATATCCAGAATTGTATTCATGATTTAGATATCATATATTTCATATATATCAAGTACAGTCATGAATTTATCACATTACATAATCATTTAGAGGTATGAAATGAAATGCATCGTTCATGGGGACGGTAAGTCGTACGTACGGATGAACGCTACTTTCATTTCTATTTCGTATTTTATAGAATGGAATAATAATGATATAAAGGTATATTATAATTCCAGTATAATATAATATATAATATCATAGTTCCATACATTATACATCCCACATATGGTATTTAACGAATCAAATCACTTTGAGGGGGTGGTAGTCCGCACTTCCTTAAATGAAGATATCGCGTTTACCCATAATGGAAACCATAAAGGTATGCCCAAAATGAAAAAAACAGAAGCTTAAGTTAAACATAAAAATATTATATATCATACATAAAAATAGTGACATCATAATGGCCACCTTTGAAGGTGTTAAATGAGTATTGAACAATCATCGTTTCGGGAGGCAGAATTTCGCCATCCACGGAAACCGTATGTTCTTTAACCATTTGATGTAGTTGTGTGAGAGTGTAGCTCGAATAAATATTATAACAACATCCTAGTATATTGAAGATACTGGTGTTTTTATAAAAGAAATAAATAAAAAGAGTTTAGGGTGTTGGAGAAGCAAAATAAAACAAATGAACATGAGAGAATGAATTACCTTTAAAAGTGTAACTCCTTTTGATTTTAGTCTAAAGGCTTCCTTTGAAAGGATTCTGCCCAAATTGAATCCTCTAGGATGAGGATAGGGATGTGGAGAGAGTAAATGGTCAGGGGTTGGCCGAGGAAAAGGCTTGAGGATTGTGGGAAAAGAGGTAGAGGTGGGGACCTTTTATAAGAGGAGAGGAGGGGGCACTTTTGGAAAGTAAGAAATATTACTTTATTTGAAAATGTGTTTCGGTTTTAAAAGGTCCCACATTGATATAATTCGTGGATATGGTGATAATGGTTCTAAATCCACCCATACAATAAGTTTTGGACATTTTTAGGTCATAGAGTTTACATTATCTTCTCATTTTATTTAAATCATCAGATAATGATGACATCGCTGCATCATTATGATGTCATAAATAATTTAATTTATTTAATGTCTAAAAATTATAAACAAATTACTATGATGTATGAAATCTTTTTACCTTTCCAATTACTATTTATAATAAAAAATCTGACTTGTATAACCCCACTTAAAAATTGTTTTATTAAAACATATCATGTTTGTGTCATTTTTACTTTTACATTAAATAAAAAGTTATTTATGTCATTTCCCAACCAAAGTGGATCCATGGGGTCCCCAAGTTGACCCATGGGTTGTCTTGGTCTACCATGACACTTCCAATGAGGGTAGGACATGTGTCAAGCTCATATCATACTATTAAAACATTATTTTTACCTTAAACTACACTAATTACCACTAATCGCGATTAAAAACTTAATAAGTTACTATTCACCAAAAGATTATTTTAATCTCATTGAACCACATTTTAATTCTTAATGACAACCATGTATGTCTGATTTTTGAAAATCAAAACACAATGATGGAAAAATATCATTTAAACGGAAAATCAGTTTTTATAAGTACCACTTAGTGGTTTTACTATTCATCAAAAATTGAAGTTTTTCAGAAAATTACCAAAAATTCACCCTAAGCTATATTTGATATTAAGAATTCAAAAATGAAGTCTATTTTACAAAATTCAATACATATAAGTCAGATTAATTAATTTAATAATTAATTCCCGCTGTCAAAGCAAATAGCGTGTTTTTATGCAACAATAAGTATCAAAAGATTGACACTAGTTTAAGTCTGATTTCAAATGGAAATTAATTCCAACGACCACTATTGGATTTAATGGTAAAAATATATTCTAATTTCACTTTAAAACCAATTCAAAAGATAATCTAATCATATAAATATATTAGATTAAAAAGAGGTTTTGAATTAAAATACAACATTTTACACTATTCATTAAAAAATGAACTTTATCATAAAGATACAAAAAATTTACACGAAGTAAATTTTGATGTCCCAATTCTTAATAAGAGTTTTATTTGGTCAAAAAGGATGTATAAGAGTGAACAAAACTATATTTAATGACGGTTCTCCATCAAAATGCGATAAGTGAACCTTTAGTGAAAACTAGGGCATATACGCCTAAAATTGAATTATTTCCGTATTTTAAGGATATATCTTTTATTGAATAAATGTAAAAACATTAAAAAATATATATAATCATATTTTAGTTATTTCTATCCATTCCCGCCAGTACAACGGCTACTTGTTAACTAACATTTAAAATAATATTATTATATTATTAGAGTGCAACGTAAGATTCCCAAGAAACTCGTTGTTGCGTATTGGGTACGCCGTCGAGCATTGCATCCCCTTTAAAGTAATATTAATATTTGATTCAAAAATATGGGTAAATATAAAGATGTCATATTCTTTATTTACCTGGGGTGTTACATCCTTCCCCCCTTTTGGGAATTTCGTCCTCGCAATTTTAAAATTGCGCTTGGAAACATCCTTGAAAGTCCGACATCGGATCAAGAGTCGGTAAAACAATCACTTTAAAATAAAGAAAGATAAGTACAAAGGTCACCCGAGTTAACCCATACTAGGATTCAAAGTATGAAAACATGGACATGGAGGAGAAAACATAGGGTCATGTTATGATGAAGAGTGATAGAAAACATGTTTAGGAGAAAGTTAACCATGAGAAAATCACAAACATGTGATGGGTTAAACGGTATTCGATTCCCCAGTAGGAAAAGTTAATAAACAACATTTTTGTTTTATGTTTCTTTTTATTGAGGAATTTATTCATAAGGAAACATAATCACTTATCATGTTGACTTTCAACTTTTACTAGATTCCATAATCAAACTCATATTTTTTTCCAAAAGACGAGTATTTAGGGAGACTTGTTCACATTAAGAGTACTATAATCAACTTTTAGAGAATCACTTAATCCACAAAAGAGAACTATATACATCCCATGTCTTTAGACTTTAACCAAAACCAAAACCAGAAAGGTTAGTACAAGGTCAGATAATCCAGAAAAGGATAACCCATTATAAAAAGAAAATCTATTCTTAATCTCTAAAATTTGTCCAACAAAACCCAAAGTTCAATGAGGACCATTCTATAATCAATTTGTCAGTAAAATTCTTCAAAGTAATCCAAACTAAGATTGAAACCCAAATATTTGAAGGATTTAGTCACATAGTCTTCCAAGATAAATCGTAACATTTATCTCCAAACAACATCAGTTTCTCCTAAAGTCTCGTATTGAAAAGTAATTAACCTAATCACATATCCTACATGATAGGTTAATCATTTTCATAAGTAACCCAAAATCAACATACTCTTAATTAATAAAATCATATAACTAGAAATAATCGGTCAAACTAACCAGGGACTTCACATAGTCCATTTGTAGGCGATAAATATCAGTCGCACTTTGGTTGTGGGTTCGATTCCCGCAGCTTTGTCCGACGCGACGGGTTGTCACACGGTCTGCGTGTTGTCCTTTTTCCAAAACTATATAATTCTTAAAACAACCCCCAAAACGAGATAAAATCTTCAAAAATGATCATAACATATTTTAACCTCAAGTTTATCTCATCCCTTTCATTTTTCATCATATCATAGAGTAACCCATAATTACCTCAAAAGTAAGGATCATATAAACCATAATGGTTACCTTAATAATTATTACCTGAATTTCCACATCGAGTTGGCCATCTCGTACATGATGCATAAGAGAACTCACCAAGGTTGAAGTGGTTGATCATGACTCCCTGATTGTTGGTTTAGAAAAACTATGAGATTCCTCATTGAATTCCCCATCTCATCCAGTATCCTAATCAGAGAACCACCACAGTTTCCTTCAAACCCATTGTCACTTTGGTGCCTGCTAGATCCATCCATTTACTAAAACCAAAAAGTTCAGTGTGAGTATATCAACAAAACCATCATGTACTAATGAGGAAGGTAAACACTAAGATATACTTACTCATTCACTTTATCTAAAATTAGGACTCTTTCTGAAATCCTAACCATTATGGTAATGTCACTTATGCTTAAAGAATACCCTAACCTCTAAAGTTATCTAAACCTCCCTTTGATACCAACTATAAGGACCCAGCCTTAAACCTTACTTAATCATGAGTTATTACAAGATTACACATTGAGGATATTTTCAGGTTCGGAGTTTTAGAGAATTAGATCATGAAACTTGCATTACATTCCACATTTAAACAAAGTGGTTACATAAAAGAAAATATTCATTCTTCCCATCAATGGAAACATATTGAAAATAAAACATGGATTCTTTCTTGACACATCCTTGACACTATCACCACATCATGTACCGTTCCCTCGACCTGTGAAAAATATTTCAAAAACTTGGGATGAGTATAAAAAGCTCAGTAAGGGATATAAAAATTTGGAAAGGAAACATGAGTACATGTATACATAATAATGAAATCATACTTTACCCATAAAACATAGGCATATCAAATCATGAATAAATCATAGAAATCATAAGACATAGAAGGTAACTTGAGGCATTCATAACATTCTTACGTAGGGAGTAACCCTCTTGGTTACGTTTGGAATACCCATCATAGTATATTCCCTAAATCTCTTCGGAAAAACCTTAACGTTTCACTCCTTCGCGTTACCCAATGCATTGGAGATCTATATCGGGCTCACCCGACCTTAGTTTATCACGGAACCACCCGTTTTCATAACAATGTCCAAGAACAATAACATAAATGTATCACATAAAACATGCATAAAGGAAATATAACATTTCCACATTTCAATCACAATATAACATTATAGGATATTGAAAGAATGAATCCATTAAAAAAACATTTTCAAAACCATTTAAAAGAATTGATAAAGAGATTTTTAAATCAAAGTTTCCCATACCACCTTGAAGCTTTTAACATTTCAAACCATTAATATCCATATAAATAAATCCTTAAAACCATTTTGAAAACATGGATATTAATAAGAACAAATCATTAAAACATTTTAAGCGATATTTTGGTTAAAGGTTTTTTACCAAAATTAGAGACACTTGAATACAATAATTGAGGAATATCATTTAATCAAAACTTTATAATATCATGAGAATAAATGGATTCATGATATAATATTCCAAAGGATAGTATATAAACCATATAAGAGTGAATTGGTTCATAACAACAATGAACTCTCAATAGAAATGTCAAATGTGATGAAATCCCTTATAAAGAAGGTATCCTTAAATTAAGGAAAAATAAATCTCAAAAATATGTGTGACAAATATAAATACACCCAATATAAGTGGATATTAAGTGTAAAAGAATAAATGGTCATTCACACATTTTCAACGGATGACATATTCAATGACTTCATGTTGAACCCAAAGAAATCGAAATTGGGTTTAAAAGTTCCCTTGACAGCCTAACGGCATCACATCAAAATGAGTTGATGAGAGATAAAAAGTGTATCTCATCACTTGGACATAAAATTAAATCAATAAGGATATATGAGAACATATCCCAAAATAACAATATTTAAATTAAAAGACCCAACAAAATAAGTCTTATAAAAAAGAGGAGGGTGAAAGGTTCCCTTACCGACTTAGTTATCTTTCAAAACATACACCCCATTAAAGAAAGATGTTAGATCATTGATGTAAATACTCATAAACGAAATTATATTACACAAAGAGTATAATAATGGGTAGTACATACACCACTCAATGGAATTTGTGGCAAATGTAGCATAAATATCACGGGAATAAAAGTGAGATGAAAAATCCCTTACGAAAACTCGGCAGCCTAACGGCGCCACATAAAACTTACGAATATGGATTGATGAGATCAAATAGGGTATCAAATCACATTACAATAAAATTTACAGCAAGAGGAATATAAAATAACATCCCCCAAAATTACAAATAGGAGCTTAAAATAAGTGACATAAAGGAGAGTACTTAAAAAGAAAGATAGAGGTTAGATCTCTTACAAAAGTTCGGCATCCTAACGGCGCCACTCAAAACTTCCAAAATGGATTGATGAGAGAGAATAGGGTATCTCATCACATGAACAAAAAATTAAAGTATGTGTAATATAAAAGATCATCCCAATAACAAGAAATATGAGCTTTAAAAGGAATGACATAAAAGTGTGTACTTAAAAAGAAAGAGAGGAGTAGGATCCCTTACCTCGGGTCCGACTTGACTCGATCGTTCTTTAATCTCCTGAATAACAAACTTGAGTTAATTTATACTTCTTTAACAACCATTTTCAAGTTCATTATTCCTTTTATATCACTTATTACCATGTCATAAACATTATGTAATCATTTAAGTTAATAATATTTGTTTTTCCGATATTTGGTTCTTAAGTCGAAAGTGGACTTCTTACAATTACATGTTGTTTGTGTGGCCAAATGTTTATTATATCCAGAATTGTATTCATGATGTAGATATCATATATTTAATATATATCAAGTAAAGTCATTAATTTATAACATTACATAATCATTTAGAGTTAAGAAATGAAATGCACCGTTCATGGAGACGGTAAGCCGTATGTACGCATGAACGCTACTTTCATTTATATTTCGTATTTTATAGAATGGAATAATAATTATATAAAGGTATATTATAATTCCAGTATAATATCATATATAATATCATAGTTCCGTCCTTTATACGTCCCACATATGGTATTTAACGAATCAAATCACTTTGAGGGGGCGGTAGGCCGCACTTCCTTAAATGAAGATATCGCGTTTACCCATAAAGGAAACCATAAAGGTATGACCAAAATGAAAAAAACAGAAGCTTAAGTTAAACATAAAAATATTATATATCATATATAAAAATAGTGACATCATAATGGCCACCGTTGAAGGTGTTAAATGAGTATTGAACAATCATCGTTTCGGGAGGCAGAATTTCGCCATCCACGGAAACCATATGTTCTTTAACCATTTGATGTAGTTGTGTGAGAGTGTAGCTCGAATAAATATTATAACAACATCCTAGTATATTGAAGATACTGGAGTTTTTACAAAAGAAATAAATAAAAAGAGTTTAGGGTGTTGGAGAAGAAAAATAAAACAAATGAACATGAGAGAATGAATTACCTTTAAAAGTGTAACTCCTTTTGATTTGAGTCTAAAGGCTTCCTTTGAAAGGATTTTGCCCAAAGATAATCCTCTAGGATGAGGATAGGGATGTGGAGAGAGTAAATGGGCAGGGGTTGGCCGATCCAAAGGCTTGAGGGGTGTGGGAAAAGAGGTAGAGCTGGGGGCCTTTTATAAGAGGAGAGGAGGGGCACTTTTGGAAAGTAAGAAATATTACTTTATTTGAAAATGTGTTTCGGTTTTAAAAGTTCCCACATTGATATAATTCGTGGATAAGGTGATAATGGTTCTAAATCCACCCATACAATATGTTTTGGACATGTGTAGGTCATAGAGTTTACATTATCTTCTCATTTTATTTAAATAATCAGATAATGATGTCATCGCTGCATCATTATGATGTCATAAATAATTTAATTTATTTAATGTCTAAAAATCATAAAAAAAATTACTATGATGTATGAAATCTTTTTAGAATTCCAATGAATATTTATAATAAAAAATCGGACTTGTATAACCCCACATAAAAATTGTTTTTGTAAAACATATCATGTTTGTGGAATTTTTACTTTTACATTAAATAAAAAGTTATTTATGTCATTTCCCAACCAAAGTTGCTCCATGGGGTCCCCAAGTTGACCCATGGGTTGTCCTGGTCGGCCATGAAACTTCAAATGAAAGTAGGACATGTGTCAAGCTCATCTCATATTATTAAAACATTATTTTTACCTTAAACTACACTAATTACCACTAATCGCGATTAAAAACTTAATAAGTTACTATTCACCAAAAAAATATTTTAATCTCATTGAACCACATTTTACTTCTTAATGACAACCATGTATGTCGGATTTTTGAAAATCAAAACACAATGATGGAAAAATTTCATTTAAACGGAAAATCAGTTTTTATAAGTACCACTTAGTGGTTTCACTATTCATCAAAAATTGAAGTTTTTCAGAAAATTTCCAAAAATTCACCCTAAGCTATATTTGATATTACGAATTCAGAAATGAAGTCTATTTTAAAAAATTCAATACATATAAGTCAGATTAATTAATTTAATAATTAATTCCCGCTGTCAAAGAAAATAGCGTGTTTTTATGAAACAATAAGTATCAAAAGATTGACACTAGTTTAAGTCTGATTTCAAAGTGAAATTAATTCCAATGACCACTATTGGATTTAATGGTAAAAATATATTCTAATTTCACTTTAAACTCAATTCAAAAGATAATCTAATGATATAAATATATTATATTAAAAAGAGGTTTTGAATTAAAATACAACATTTTACAGTATTCATTAAAAAATGAACTTTATCAGAAAGATACCAAAAATTTACACGAAGTAAATTTTGATGTCCCAATTCTTTAGAAGAGTTTTATTTGGTCCAAATGGATGTATAAGAGTGAACAAAACTATATTTAATGACGGTTCTCCATCAAAAGGTGATAAGTGAACCTTTAGTGAAAACTAGGGCATATACGCCTAAAATTGAATTATTTCCGTATTTTAAGGCTTTATCTTTTATTGGATAATTGTAAAAACATTAAAAAAACATATATAATCATATTTTAGTTATTTATATCCATTCCCGCCAGTATAATGGCTACTTTTTAACTAACATTTAAAATAATATTATTTTATTATTAGAGTGCAACGTAAGATTCCCAAGAAACTCGTTGTTGCGTATTGGGTACGCCATCGAGCATTGCATCCCCTTTAAAGTATTATTAATATTTGATTCAAAAATATGGGTAAATATAATGATGTCATATTCTTTATTTACCTGGGGTGTTACATCCTTCCCCCCTTTTGGGAATTGTATCCTCGCAATTTTAAAATTGGGCTTGGAAACATCCTTGAAAATCCCACATTGGAACAAGAGTCGGTAAAACAATCACTTTAAAATAAATAAAGATAAGTACAAAGGTCACCCGAGTTAACCCATACTAGGATTCCAAGTATGAAAACATGGACATGGTGGAGAAAACATAGGGTCATGTTATGATGAAGAGTGATAGAAAACATGTTTAGGAGAAAGTTAACCATGAGAAAATCACAAACATGTGATGGGTTAAACGGTATTCGATTCCCCAGTAGGAAAAGTTAATAGACAACATTTTTGTTTTAAGTTTCTTTTTATTGAGGAATTTATTCATAAGGAAACATAATCACTTATCATGTTGACTTTCATCTTTTACTAGATTCCTTAATCAAACTCACATTTTTTTCCAAAAGATGAGTATTTAGGGAGACTTGTTCACATTAAGAGTACTATAATCAACTTTTAGAGAATCACATAATCCACAAAAGAGAACTATATACATCCCATGTCTTTAGACTTTAACCAAAACCAAAACCAGAAAGGTTAGTACAAGGTTATATAATCTAGAAAATGATAACCCTTTATAAAAAGAAAATCTATTCTTAATCTCCAAAATTTTTCCAACAAAACCCAAAGTTCAATGAGGACCATTCTATAATCAATTTGTCCATAAAATTATTCAAAGTAAACCAAAATAAGATTGAAACCCAAATATTTGAAGGATTTAGTCACATAGTCTTCCAAGTTAAATCGTAACATTTATCTCCAAACAACATCAGTTTCTCTTAAAGTCTCGTATTGAAAAGTAATTAACCTAATCACATATCCTCCATGATAAGTTAATCATTTTCATAAGTAACCCAAAATCAAATTACTCTTAATTAATAAAATCATATAACTAGAAAGAATCAGTCAAACTAACCAGGGACTTCACGTAGTCCAGTGGTAGGCGATAAATACCAGTCGCACTTTGGTTGTGGGTTCGATTCTCGCAGCTTTGTCCGACGCGACGGGTTGTCACACGGTCTGCGTGTTGTCCTTTTTCCAAAACTATATAATTCTTAAAACATCCCCCAAAACGAGATAAAATCTTCAAAAATGATCATAACATATTTTAACCTCAAGTTTATCTCATTCCTTTCATTTTCCATCATATCATAGAGTAAACCATAATTACCTCAAAAGTAAGGATCATATAAACCCTAATGGTTACCTTAATAATTATTACCTGAATTTCCACATCGAGTTGGCCATCTCGTACATGATGCATAAGAGAACTCACCAAGGTTTAAGTGGTTGATCATGACTCCCTGATTGTTTGTTTAGAAAAACTATGAGATTCCTCATTGAATTCCCCATCTCATCCAGTATTCTAATCAGAGAACCACCACAGTTTCCTTCAAACCCATTGTCACTTTGGTTCCTGCTAGATCTAGCCATTTACTAAAACCAAAAAGTTCAGTGTGAGTATATCAAAAAAACCATCATGTACTAATGAGGAAGGTAAACACTAAGATATACTTACTCATTCACTTTATCTAAAATTAGGACTCTTTCTGAAATCCTAACCATTATGGTAATGTCACTTATGCTTAAAGAATACCCTAACCTCTAAAGTTATCTAAACCTCCCTTTTATACCAACTATAAGGCCCCAGCCTTAAACCTTACTTAATCATGAGTTATTACAAGATTACACATTGAGGATCTTTTCAGGTTTAGAGTTTTAGAGAATTAGATCATGAAACTTTCATTGCATTCCACATTTAAACAAAGTGGTTACATAAAAGAAAATATTCATTCTTCCCATCAACGGAAACATATTGAAAATAAAACATGGATTCTTTCTTGACACATCCTTGACACTATCACCACATCATGAACCGTTCCCTCGACCTGTGAAAAAAATTTCAAAAACTTGGGATGAGCATAAAAAGCTCAGTAAGGGATATAAAAATATGGAAAGGAAACATGAGTACATGTATACATAATAATGAAATCATACTTTACCCATAAAACATAGGCATATCAAATCATGAATAAATCATAGAAATCATAAGACATAGAAGGTAACTTGAGGAATTCATAACATTCATACGTAGGGAGTAACCCTCTTGGTTACGTTTGCAATACCCATCACAGTATATTCCCTAAATCTCTTCGGAGAAACCTTAACATTTCACTCCTTCGCGTTACCCAATGCATTGGAGAGCTATATCGGGCTCACCCGCCCTTAGTTTATCACGGAACCACCTGTTTTCATAACAATGCCCAAGAACCATATCATAAATGTATCACATAAAACATGCATAAAGGAAATATAACATTTCCACATTTCAATCACAATATAACATTATAGGATATTGAAATAATGAATCCATTAAAAAAACATTTTCAAAACCATTAAAAACATTTAATAAAGAGATTTTTAAATCAAAGTGTCCCATACCACCTTGAAACTTTTAACATTTTAAACCATTAATATCCATATAAATAAATCATTAAAACCATTTTGAAAACATGTATATTAATAAGAACAAATCATTAAAACATTTAAAGCGATATTTTGGTTAAAGGTTTTTTACCAAAATTAGAGACACTTGAATACAATAATTAAGGAATATCATTTAATAAGAACTTTATAATATCAGGAGAATAAATGGATTCATGATATAATGTTCAAAAGTATAGTATATACACCATATAAGAGTGAATTGGTGCATAACAACAATGAACTCTCAATTGAAATGTCAAATGTGATGAAATCCCTTATAAAGAAGGTATCCTTAAATTAAGGACAAATCAATCTAAAAAATATGTGTGACAAATATAAATACACCCAATATAAGTGGACATTATGTGTAAAACAATAAAAGGTCATTCACACATATTCAACGGATGACATATTCAATGACTTCATGTTGAACCCAAAGAAATCGAAATTGGGTTAAAAAGTTCCCTTGACAGCCTAACGGCATCACATCAAAATGAGTTGATGAGAGATAAAAAGTGTATCTCATCACTTGGACATAAAATTTAAATCAATAAGGATATATGAGAACATATCCCAACATAACAATATTTAAATTAAAAGACCCAACAAAATAAGTCTTTTAAAAAAGAGGAGGGTGAAAGGTTCCCTTACCGACTTGGGTATCTTTCAAAACATACACCCCATGAAAGAAGGACATTAGATCATTGATGTAAATACTCATAAAAGAAAGTATATTACACAAAGAGTAGAATAATGGGCAGTGTATAAACCACTCAATGGAATTTGTGGCAAATGTATCATAAATCTCACGGGAATAAAAGTGAGATGAAAAATCCCTTACGAAAACTCGGCAGCCTAACGGCGCCACATAAAACTTACGAATATCGATTTATGAGATCAAATAGGGTATCTCATCACATTACAATAAAATTTACAGCAAGAGGAATATAAAAGAACATCCCCCAACATTACAAAGAGGATATTAAAAGAAGTGACATAAAGGAGAGTACTTAAAAAGAAAGAGAGAGGCTAGATCTCTTACGAAAGTTCGGCAGCCTAACGGCGCCACTCAAAACTTCCAAAATGGATTGATGAGAGAGAATAGGGTATCTCATCACATGAACATTAAAATTACAGTATGTGTAATATAAAAGATCATCCCAATAACAATAATGATGAGCTTTAAAAGGAATGACATAAAAGTGTGTACTTAAAAAGAAAGAGAGGAGTAGGATCCCTTACCTCGGGTCCGACTTGACTCGATCGTTCTTTAATCTCATGAATAATAAACTTGAGTTAATTTATACTTCCTTAACAACCTTTTTCAAGTTCATTATTCCTTTTATATCACTTATTACCATGTCATAAACATTATGTAATCATTTAAGTTAATAATATTTGTTTTGCCGATATTTGGTTCCTATGTCGAAAGTGGACTTCTTACAATTACATGTTGTTTGTGTGGCCAAATGTTTATTATATCCATAATTGTATTCATTATGTAGATATCATATATTTCATATATATCCAGTACAGTCATGAATTTATAACATTACATAATCATTTAGAGGTAAGAAATGAAATGCACCGTTCATGGAGACGGTAAGCCGTACGTACGCATGAACGCTACTTTCATTTCTATTTCGTATTTTATAGAATGGAATAATAATGATATAAAGGTATATTATATTTCCAGTATAATATCATATATAATATCATAGTTCCATCCTTTATACGTCCCACATATGGTATTTAACGAATCAAATCACTTTGAGGGGGCGGTAGTCCGCACTTCCTTAAATGAAGATATCGTGTTTACCCATAATGGAAACCATAAAGGTATGCCCAAAATGAAAAAAACAGAAGCTTAAGTTAAAAATAAAAATATTATATATCATATATAAAAATAGTGATATCATAATGGCCACCTTTGAAGGTGTTAAATGAGTATTGAACAATCATCGTTCCGGGAGGCAGAATTTTTCCATCCACAGAAACCGTATGTTTTTTAACCATTTGATGTAGTTGTGTGAGAGTGTAGCTCGAATAAATCTTATAAAAACATCCTAGTATATTGAAGATACTGGTGTTTTTACAAAATAAATAAATAAAAAGAGTTTAGGGTGTTGGAGAAGCAAAATAAAACAAATGAACATGAGAGAATGAATTACCTTTAAAAGTGTAACTCCTTTTGATTTGAGTCTAAAGGCTTTCTTTGAAAGGATTCTTCCCAAAGGGAATCCTCTAGGATGAGGAGAGGGATGTGGAGAGAGTAAATGGGCAGGTTTTGGCCGATCCAAAGGCTTGAGGAGTGTGTGAAAAGAGGTAGAGGTGGGGGCCTTTTATAAGAGGAGAGGAGGGGCACTTTTGGAAAGTAAGAAATATTACA
This sequence comes from Viscum album, assembly GCA_963277665.1. NCBI lineage: Eukaryota > Viridiplantae > Streptophyta > Magnoliopsida > Santalales > Viscaceae > Viscum > Viscum album. Next base: position 593,039,309 of record OY728133.1, read on the forward strand.
TTATTGGAAAATTTGTTTCGGTTTTAAAAGGTCCCAAATTGATATAATTCGTGGATAAGGTGGTAATGGTTCGCAATACACCCATACAATAAGTTTTGGACATGTTTAGGTCATAGATTTTACATTATCTTCTCATTTTATTTAAATCATCAGATAATGATGTCATCACTGCATCATTATGATGTCATAAATAATTTAAATAATTTAATGTCTAAAATTATAATAAAATTACTATGATGTATGAAATATTTTTATCTTTCCAATGAATATTTATAATAAAAAATCTGACTTGTATAACCCAACTTAAAAATTGTTTTAGTAAAACATATCATGTTTGTGTCATTTTTACTTTTATATTAAATAAAAAGTTATTTATGTCATTTCCCAACCAAAGTGGCTCCATGGGGTCCCCAAGTTGACCCATGGGTTTTATTGGTCGGCCATGACACTTGAAATGAGGGTAGGACATGTGTCAAGCTCATCTCATATTATTAAAACATTATTTTTACCTTAAACTACACTAATTACCACTAATCGCGATTAAAAACTTAATAAGTTACTATTCACCAAAAAATTATTTTAATCTCATTGGAACACATTTTACTTCTTAATGACCACCATGTATGTCGGATTTTTTGAAAATCAAAACACAATGATGGAAAATATCATTTAAACAGAAAATCAGTTTTTATAAGTATCACTTAGTGGTTTCACTATTCATCAAAAATTGAAGTTTTTCAGAAAATTACCAAAAATTCACCCTAAGCTATATTTGATATTAAGAATTCAAAAATGAAGTCTATTTTACAAAATTCAAAACATATAAGTCATATTAATTAATTTAATAATTAATTCCCGCTGTCAAAGAAAATAGCGTGTTTTTATGAAACAATAAGTATCAAAAGATTGACACTAGTTTAAGTCTGATTTCAAAGTGAAATTAATTCCAATGACCACTATTGGATTTAATGGTAAAAATATATTCTAATTTCACTTTAAAACCAATTCAAAATATAATCTAATCATATAAATATATTAGATTAAAAGGAGGTTTTGAATTAAAATACAACATTTTACACTATTCATTAAAAAATGAACTATATCAGAAAGATACCAAAATTTACACGATGTAAATTTTGATGTCCCAATTCTTAAGAAGAGTTTTATTTGGTCCAAAAGGATGTATAAGAGTGAACAAAACTATATTTAATGACGGTTCTCCATCAAAAGGCGATAAGTGAACCTTTAGTGAAAACTAGGGCATATACGCCTAAAATTGAATTATTTCCATATTTTAAGCCTTTATCTTTTATTGGATAAATGTAAAAACATTAAAAAAACGTATATAATCATATATTAGTTATTTCTATCCATTACCGCCAGTACAACGACTACTTGTTAACTAACATTTAAAATAATATTATTTTATTATTAGAGAGCAACGTAAGATTCCCAAGAAACTCATTGTTGCGTATTGGGTACGCCATCGAGCATTGCATACCATTTAAAGTAATATTAATATTTGATTCACAAATATGGGTAAATATAAAGATTTCATATTCTTTATTTACCTGGGGTGTTACATCCTTCCCCCCTTTTGGGAATTGCGTCCTCGCAATTTTAAAATTGCGCTTGGAAACATCCTTGAAAGTCCCACATCGAAACAAGAGTCTGTAAAACAATCACTTTAAAATAAAAAAAGATAAGTACAAAGGTCACCTGAGTTAACCCATACTAGGATTCCAAGTTGAAAACATGGACATGGAGGAGAAAACATAGGGTCATGTTATGATGAAGAGTGATAGAAAACATGTTTAGGAGAAAGTTAACCATGAGAAAATCACAAACATGTGATGGGTTAAACGGTATTCGATTCCCCAGTAGGAAAAGTTAATAGAAAACATTTTTGTTTTAAGTTTCTTTTAATTGAGGAATTTATTCATAAGGAAACATAATCACTTATCATGTTGACATTCAACTTTTACTAGATTCCTTAATCAAACTCATATTTTTTTACAAAAGACGAGTATTTAGGGAGACTTGTTCACATTAAGAGTACTATAATCAACTTTTAGAGAATCACTTAATCCACAAAAGAGAACTATATACATCCCATGTCTTTAGACTTTAACCAAAACCAAAACCAGAAAGGTTAGTTCAAGGTCAGATAATCCAGAAAAGGATAACCCTTTATAAAAAGAAAATCTATTCTTAATCTCCAAAATTTGTCCAACAAAACCCAAAGTTCAATGAGGACCATTCTATAATCAATTTGTCCATAAAATTATTGAAAGTAAACCAATCTAAGATTGAAACCCAAATATTTGAAGGATTTAGTCACATAGTCTTCCAAGTTAAATCGTAACATTTATCTCCAAACAACATCAGTTGCTTCTAAAGTCTCGTATTGAAAAGTAATTAACCTAATCACATATCCTCCATGATAGGTTAATCATTTTCATATGTAACCCAAAATCAACTTACTCTTAATTAATAAAATCATATAACTAGAAATAATCGGTCAAACTAACCAGGGACTTCACGTAGTCCAGTGGTAGGCGATAAATACCAGTCGCACTTTGGTTGTGGGTTCGATTCCCGCAGCTTTGTCTGACGCGACGGGTTGTCACACATTCTGGGTGTTGTCCTTTTTCCAAAACTATATAATTCTTAAAACATCCCCCAAAACGAGATAAAATCTTCAAAAATGATCATAACATATTTTAACCTCAAGTTTATCTCATTCCTTTCATTTTCCATCATATCATAGAGTAAACCATAATTACCTCAAAAGTAAGGATCATATAAACCCTAATGGTTACCTTAATAATTATTACCTGAATTTCCACATCGAGTTGGCCATCTCGTACATGATGCATAAGAGAACTCACCAAGGTTTAAGTGGTTGATCATGACTCCCTGATTGTTCGTTTAGAAAAACTCTGAGATTCCTCATTGAATTCCCCATCTCATCCAGTATTCTAATCAGAGAACCACCACAGTTTCCTTCAAACCCATTGTCACTTTGGTTCCTGCTAGATCTAGCCATTTACTAAAACCAAAAAGTTCAGTGTGAGTATATCAAAAAAACCATCATGTACTAATGAGGAAGGTAAACACTAAGATATACTTACTCATTCACTTTATCTAAAATTAGGACTCTTTCTGAAATCCTAACCATTATGGTAATGTCACTTATGCTTAAAGAATACCCTAACCTCTAAAGTTATCTAAACCTCCCTTTTATACCAACTATAAGGCCCCAGCCTTAAACCTTACTTAATCATGAGTTATTACAAGATTACACATTGAGGATCTTTTCAGGTTTAGAGTTTTAGAGAATTAGATCATGAAACTTTCATTACATTCCACATTTAAACAAAGTGGTTACATAAAAGAAAATATTCATTCTTCCCATCAACGGAAACATATTGAAAATAAAACATGGATTCTTTCTTGACACATCCTTGACACTATCACCACATCATGAACCGTTCCCTCGACCTGTGAAAAAAATTTCAAAAACTTGGGATGAGCATAAAAAGCTCAGTAAGGGATATAAAAATATGGAAAGGAAACATGAGTACATGTATACATAATAATGAAATCATACTTTACCCATAAAACATAGGCATATCAAATCATGAATAAATCATAGAAATCATAAGACATAGAAGGTAACTTGAGGAATTCATAACATTCATACGTAGGGAGTAACCCTCTTGGTTACGTTTGCAATACCCATCACAGTATATTCCCTAAATCTCTTCGGAGAAACCTTAACGTTTCACTCCTTCGCGTTACCCAATGCATTGGAGAGCTATATCGGGCTCACCCGCCCTTAGTTTATCACGGAACCACCCGTTTTCATAACAATGCCCAAGAACCATATCATAAATGTATCACATAAAACATGCATAAAGGAAATATAACATTTCCACATTTCAATCACAATATAACATTATAGGATATTGAAATAATGAATCCATTAAAAAAACATTTTCAAAACCATTAAAAACATTTAATAAAGAGATTTTTAAATCAAAGTGTCCCATACCACCTTGAAACTTTTAACATTTTAAACCATTAATATCCATATAAATAAATCATTAAAACCATTTTGAAAACATGTATATTAATAAGAACAAATCATTAAAACATTTAAAGCGATATTTTGGTTAAAGGTTTTTTACCAAAATTAGAGACACTTGAATACAATAATTAAGGAATATCATTTAATAAGAACTTTATAATATCAGGAGAATAAATGGATTCATGATATAATGTTCAAAAGTATAGTATATACACCATATAAGAGTGAATTGGTGCATAACAACAATGAACTCTCAATTGAAATGTCAAATGTGATGAAATCCCTTATAAAGAAGGTATCCTTAAATTAAGGACAAATCAATCTAAAAAATATGTGTGACAAATATAAATACACCCAATATAAGTGGACATTATGTGTAAAACAATAAAAGGTCATTCACACATATTCAACGGATGACATATTCAATGACTTCATGTTGAACCCAAAGAAATCGAAATTGGGTTAAAAAGTTCCCTTGACAGCCTAACGGCATCACATCAAAATGAGTTGATGAGAGATAAAAAGTGTATCTCATCACTTGGACATAAAATTTAAATCAATAAGGATATATGAGAACATATCCCAACATAACAATATTTAAATTAAAAGACCCAACAAAATAAGTCTTTTAAAAAAGAGGAGGGTGAAAGGTTCCCTTACCGACTTGGGTATCTTTCAAAACATACACCCCATGAAAGAAGGACATTAGATCATTGATGTAAATACTCATAAAAGAAAGTATATTACACAAAGAGTAGAATAATGGGCAGTGTATAAACCACTCAATGGAATTTGTGGCAAATGTATCATAAATCTCACGGGAATAAAAGTGAGATGAAAAATCCCTTACGAAAACTCGGCAGCCTAACGGCGCCACATAAAACTTACGAATATCGATTTATGAGATCAAATAGGGTATCTCATCACATTACAATAAAATTTACAGCAAGAGGAATATAAAAGAACATCCCCCAACATTACAAAGAGGAGCTTAAAAGAAGTGACATAAAGGAGAGTACTTAAAAAGAAAGAGAGAGGCTAGATCTCTTACGAAAGTTCGGCAGCCTAACGGCGCCACTCAAAACTTCCAAAATGGATTGATGAGAGAGAATAGGGTATCTCATCACATGAACATTGAAATTACAGTATGTTTAATATAAAAGATCATCCCAATAACAATAATGATGAGCTTTAAAAGGAATGACATAAAAGTGTGTACTTAAAAAGAAAGAGAGGAGTAGGATCCCTTACCTCGGGTCCGACTTGACTCGATCGTTCTTTAATCTCATGAATAATAAACTTGAGTTAATTTATACTTCCTTAACAACCTTTTTCAAGTTCATTATTCCTTTTATATCACTTATTACCATGTCATAAACATTATGTAATCATTTAAGTTAATAATATTTGTTTTGCCGATATTTGGTTCCTATGTCGAAAGTGGACTTCTTACAATTACATGTTGTTTGTGTGGCCAAATGTTTATTATATCCATAATTGTATTCATTATGTAGATATCATATATTTCATATATATCCAGTACAGTCATGAATTTATAACATTACATAATCATTTAGAGGTAAGAAATGAAATGCACCGTTCATGGAGACGGTAAGCCGTACGTACGCATGAACGCTACTTTCATTTCTATTTCGTATTTTATAGAATGGAATAATAATGATATAAAGGTATATTATAATTCCAGTATAATATCATATATAATATCATAGTTCCATCCTTTATACGTCCCACATATGGTATTTAACGAATCAAATCACTTTGAGGGGGCGGTAGTCCGCACTTCCTTAAATGAAGATATCGTGTTTACCCATAATGGAAACCATAAAGGTATGCCCAAAATGAAAAAAACAGAAGCTTAAGTTAAAAATAAAAATATTATATATCATATATAAAAATAGTGATATCATAATGGCCACCTTTGAAGGTGTTAAATGAGTATTGAACAATCATCGTTTCGGGAGGCAGAATTTTTCCATCCACAGAAACCGTATGTTTTTTAACCATTTGATGTAGTTGTGTGAGAGTGTAGCTCGAATAAATCTTATAAAAACATCCTAGTATATTGAAGATACTGGTCTTTTTACAAAATAAATAAATAAAAAGAGTTTAGGGTGTTGGAGAAGCAAAATAAAACAAATGAACATGAGAGAATGAATTACCTTTAAAAGTGTAACTCCTTTTGATTTGAGTCTAAAGGCTTTCTTTGAAAGGATTCTGCCCAAAGGGAATCCTCTAGGATGAGGAGAGGGATGTGGAGAGAGTAAATGGGCAGGTTTTGGCCGATCCAAAGGCTTGAGGAGTGTGTGAAAAGAGGTAGAGGTGGGGGCCTTTTATAAGAGGAGAGGAGGGGCACTTTTGGAAAGTAAGAAATATTACATTATTGGAAAATTTGTTTCGGTTTTAAAAGGTCCCAAATTGATATAATTCGTGGATAAGGTGGTAATGGTTCGCAATACACCCATACAATAAGTTTTGGACATGTTTAGGTCATAGATTTTACATTATCTTCTCATTTTATTTAAATCATCAGATAATGATGTCATCACTGCATCATTATAATGTCATAAATAATTTAAATAATTTAATGTCTAAAATTATAATAAAATTACTATGATGTATGAAATATTTTTATCTTTCCAATGAATATTTATAATAAAAAATCTGACTTGTATAACCCAACTTAAAAATTGTTTTAGTAAAACATATCATGTTTGTGTCATTTTTACTTTTACATTAAATAAAAAGTTATTTATGTCATTTCCCAACCAAAGTGGCTCCATGGGGTCCCCAAGTTGACCCATGGGTTTTATTGGTCGGCCATGACACTTGAAATGAGGGTAGGACATGTGTCAAGCTCATCTCATATTATTAAAACATTATTTTTACCTTAAACTACACTAATTACCACTAATCGCGATTAAAAACTTAATAAGTTACTATTCACCAAAAAATTATTTTAATCTCATTGGACCACATTTTACTTCTTAATGACCACCATGTATGTCGGATTTTTTGAAAATCAAAACACAATGATGGAAAATATCATTTAAACAGAAAATCAGTTTTTATAAGTATCACTTAGTGGTTTCACTATTCATCAAAAATTGAAGTTTTTCAGAAAATTACCAAAAATTCACCCTAAGCTATATTTGATATTAAGAATTCAAAAATGAAGTCTATTTTACAAAATTCAAAACATATAAGTCATATTAATTAATTTAATAATTAATTCCCGCTGTCAAAGAAAATAGCGTATTTTTATGAAACAATAAGTATCAAAAGATTGACACTAGTTTAAGTCTGATTTCAAAGTGAAATTAATTCCAATGACCACTATTGGATTTAATGGTAAAAATATATTCTAATTTCACTTTAAAACCAATTCAAAATATAATCTAATCATATAAATATATTAGATTAAAAGGAGGTTTTGAATTAAAATACAACATTTTACACTATTCATTAAAAAATGAACTATATCAGAAAGATACCAAAATTTACACGATGTAAATTTTGATGTCCCAATTCTTAAGAAGAGTTTTATTTGGTCCAAAAGGATGTATAAGAGTGAACAAAACTATATTTAATGACGGTTCTCCATCAAAAGGCGATAAGTGAACCTTTAGTGAAAACTAGGGCATATACGCCTAAAATTGAATTATTTCCGTATTTTAAGCCTTTATCTTTTATTGGATAAATGTAAAAACATTAAAAAAACGTATATAATCATATATTAGTTATTTCTATCCATTACCGCCAGTACAACGACTACTTGTTAACTAACATTTAAAATAATATTATTTTATTATTAGAGAGCAACGTAAGATTCCCAAGAAACTCGTTGTTGCGTATTGGGTACGCCATCGAGCATTGCATACCATTTAAAGTAATATTAATATTTGATTCAAAAATATGGGTAAATATAAAGATTTCATATTCTTTATTTACCTGGGGTGTTACATCCTTCCCCCCTTTTGGGAATTGCGTCCTCGCAATTTTAAAATTGCGCTTGGAAACATCCTTGAAAGTCCCACATCGAAACAAGAGTCTGTAAAACAATCACTTTAAAATAAAAAAAGATAAGTACAAAGGTCACCTGAGTTAACCCATACTAGGATTCCAAGTTGAAAACATGGACATGGAGGAGAAAACATAGGGTCATGTTATGATGAAGAGTGATAGAAAACATGTTTAGGAGAAAGTTAACCATGAGAAAATCACAAACATGTGATGGGTTAAACGGTATTCGATTCCCCAGTAGGAAAAGTTAATAGAAAACATTTTTGTTTTAAGTTTCTTTTAATTGAGGAATTTATTCATAAGGAAACATAATCACTTATCATGTTGACTTTCAACTTTTAATAGATTCCTTAATCAAACTCATATTTTTTTACAAAAGACGAGTATTTAGGGAGACTTGTTCACATTAAGAGTACTATAATCAACTTTTATAGAATCACTTAATCCACAAAAGAGAACTATATACATCCCATGTCTTTAGACTTTAACCAAAACCAAAACCAGAAAGGTTAGTTCAAGGTCAGATAATCCAGAAAAGGATAACCCTTTATAAAAAGAAAATCTATTCTTAATCTCCAAAATTTGTCCAACAAAACCCAAAGTTCAATGAGGACCATTCTATAATCAATTTGTCCATAAAATTATTCAAAGTAAACCAATCTAAGATTGAAACCCAAATATTTGAAGTATTTAGTCACATAGTCTTCCAAGTTAAATCGTAACATTTATCTCCAAACAACATCAGTTGCTTCTAAAGTCTCGTATTGAAAAGTAATTAACCTAATCACATATCCTCCATGATAGGTTAATCATTTTCATATGTAACCCAAAATCAACTTACTCTTAATTAATAAAATCATATAACTAGAAATAATCGGTCAAACTAACCAGGGACTTCACGTAGTCCAGTGGTAGGCGATAAATACCAGTCGCACTTTGGTTGTGGGTTCGATTCCCGCAGCTTTGTCTGACGCGACGGGTTGTCACACATTCTGCCTGTTGTCCTTTTTCCAAAACTATATAATTCTTAAAACATCCCCCAAAACGAGATAAAATCTTCAAAAATGATCATAACATATTTTAACCTCAAGTTTATCTCATTCCTTTCATTTTCCATCATATCATAGTGTAACCCATAATTACCTCAAAAGTAAGGATCATATAAACCCTAATGGTTACCTTAATAATTATTACCTGAATTTCCACATCGAGTTGGCCATCTCGTACATGATGCATAAGAGAACTCACCAAGGATGAAGTGGTTGATCATGACTCCCTAATTGTTGGTTTAGAAAAACTGTGATATTCCTCATTGAATTCCCCATCTCATCCAGTATCCTAATCAGAGAACCACCACAGTTTCCTTCAAACCCATTGTCACTTTGGTGCCTGCTAGATCGAGCCATTTACTAAAACCAAAAAGTTCAGTGTGAGTATATCAACAAAACCATCATGTACTAATGAGGAAGGTAAACACTAAGATATACTTACTCATTCACTTTATCTAAAATTAGGACTCGTTCTGAAATGCTAACCATTATGGTAATGTCACTTATACTTAAAGAATACCCTAACCTCTAAAGTTATCTAAACCTCCCTTTGATACCAACTATAAGGCCCCAGCCTTAAACCTTACTTAATCATGAGTTATTACAAGATTACACATTGAGGATCTTTTCAGGTTTAGAGTTTTAGAGAATTAGATCATGAAACTTTCATTACATTCCACATTTAAACAAAGTGGTTACATAAAAGAAAATATCCATTCTTCCCATCAACGGAAACATATTGAAAATAAAACATGGATTCTTTCTTGACACATCTTTGACACTATCACCACATCATGCACCGTTCCCTCGACCTGTGAAAAACATTTCAAAAACTTGGGATGAACATAAAAAGCTCAGTAAGGGATATAAAAATATGGAAAGGAAACATGAGTACATGTATACATAATAATGAAATCATACTTTACCCATAAAACATAGGCATATCAAATCATGAATAAATCATAGAAATCATAAGACATAGAAGGTAACATGAGGCATTCATAACATTCTTACCTAGGGAGTAACCCTCTTGGTTACGTTTGGAATACCCATCACAGTATATTCCCTAAATCTCTTCGGAGAAACCTTAACGTTTCACTCCTTCGCGTTACCCAATGCATTGGAGAGCTATATTGGGCTCACCGGCCCTTAGTTTATCACGGAACCACCCATTTTAATAACAATGCCCAAGAACCATAACATAAATGTATCACATAAAACATGCATAAAGGAAATATAACATTTCCACATTTCAATCACAATATAACATTATAGGATATTGAAATAATGAATCCATTAAAAAAACATTTTCAAAACCATTTAAAACATTTAATAAAGAGATTTTTAAATCAAAGTGTCCCATACCACCTTGAAGCTTTTAACATTTTAAAACATTAATATCCATATAAATAAATCCTTAAAACCATTTTGAAAACATGGATATTAATAAGAACAAATCATTAAAACATTTAAAGCGATATTTTGGTTAAAGGTTTTTTACCAAAATTAGAGACACTTGAATACAATAATTGAGGAATATCATTTAATCAGAACTTTATAATATCATGAGAATAAATGGATTTATGATATAATATTCCAATGGATAGTATATACACCATATAAGAGTAAATTGGTGCATGAAAACAATGAACTCTCAATAGAAATGTCAAATGTTATGAAATCCCTTATAAAGAAGGTATCCTTAAATTAAGGACAAATCAATCTCAAAAATATGTGTGAAAAATATAAATACACCCAATATAAGTGGATATTAAGTGTAAAACAATAAAAGGTCATTCACACATATTCAACAGATGACATATTCAATGACTTCATGTTGAACCCAAAGAAATCGAAATTGGGTTAAAAAGTTCCCTTGACAGCCTAACGGCATCACATCAAAATGAGTTGATGAGAGATAAAAAGTGTATCTCATCACTTGGACATAAAATTTACATCAATAAGGATATATGAGAACATATCCCAACATAACAATATGTAAATTAAAATACCCATCAAAATAAGTCTTTTAAAAAAGAGGAGGGTGAAAGGTTCCCTTACCGACTTGGGTATCTTTCAAAACATACACCCCATGAAATAAGGACACTAGATCATTGATGTAAATACTCATAAACGAAATTATATTACACAAAGAGTAGAATAATGGGCAGTACATACACCACTCAATGGAATTTGTGGAAAATTTAGCATAAATCTCACGAGAATAAAAGTGAGATGAAAAATCCCTTACGGAAACTCGGCAGCCTAACAGCGCCACATAAAACTTACGAATATCGATTGATGAGATCAAATAGGGTATATCATCACATTACAATAAAATTTTCAGCAAGAGGAATATAAAAGAACATCCCCCAACATTACAAAGAGAAGCTTAAAATAAGTGACATAAAGGAGAGTACTTAAAAAGAAAGAGAGAGGTTAGATCTCTTACGAAAGTTCGGCAGCCTAACGGCGCCACTCAAAACTTCCAAAATGGATTGATGAGAGAGAATAGGGTATCTCATCACATGAACATAAAAATTACAGTATGTGTAATATAAAAGATCATCCCAATAACAAGAAAGATGAGCTTTAAAAGGAATGACATAAAAGTGTGTACTTAAAAAGAAAGAGAGGAGTACGATCCCTTACCTCGGGTCCGACTTGACTCGATCGTTCTTTAATCTCCTGAATAATAAACTTGAGTTAATTTCTACTTCCTTAAAAACCTTTTTCAAGTTCATTATTCCTTTTATATCACGTATTACCATGTCATAAACATTATGTAATCATTTAAGTTAATAATATTTGTTTTGTCGATATTTGGTTCTTAAGTCGAAAGTGGACTTCATACAATTACATGTTGTTTGTGTAGCCAAATGTTTATTATATCCAGAATTGTATTCATGAGGAAGATATCATATATTTAATATATATACAGTAAAGTCATGAATTTATAACATTACATAATCATTTAGAGGTAAGAAATGAAATGCACCGTTCATGGAGACGGTAAGCCGTACATACGCATGAACGCTACTTTCATTTCTATTTCGTATTTTATAGAATGGAATAATAATTATATAAAGGTATATTATAATTCCAGTATAATATCATATATAATACCATAGTTACATCCTTTATACGTCCCACATATGGTATTTAACGAATCAAATCACTTTGAGGGGGCGGTAGTCCGGACTTCCTTAAATGAAGATATCGCGTTTACCCATAATGGAAACCATAAAGTTATGCCCAAAATGAAAAAAAAGAAGCTTAAGTTAAACATAAAAATATTATATATCATATATAAAAATAGTGACATCATAATTGCCACCGTTGATGGTGTTAAATGAGTATTGAACAATCATCGTTTCGGGAGGCAGAATTTCGCCATCCACGGAAACCGTATGTTCTTTAACCATTTGATGTAGTTGTGTGAGAGTGTAGCTCGAATAAATATTATAACAACATCCTAGTATATTGAAGATACTGGTTTTTTTACAAAAGAAATAAATAAAAAGAGTTTAGGGTGTTGGAGAAGCAAAATAAAACAAATGAACATGAGAGAATGAATTACCTTTAAAAGTGTAACTCCTATTGATTTGAGTCTAAAGGCTTCCTTTGAAAGGATTCTGCCCAAAGGGAATCCTCTAGGATGAGGATAGGGATGTGGAGAGAGTAAATGGGCAGGGGTTGGCCGAGACAAAGGCTTGAGGAGTGTGGGAAAATAGGTAGAGCTGGGGGCCTTTTATAAGAGGAGAGGAGAGGCACTTTTGGAAAGTAAGAAATATTACTTTATTTGAAAATGTGTTTCGGTTTTAAACGGTCCCACATTGATATAATTCGTGGATAAGGTGATAATGGTTCGAAATCCATCCATCCAATAAGTTTTGGACATGTGTAGATCATAGAGTTTACATTATCTTCTCATTTTATTTAAATCATCAGATAATGATGTCATCGCTGCATCATTATGATGTCATAAATAATTTAATTTATTTAATGTCTAAAAATTATAAAAAAATTACTATGATCTAGGAAATCTTTTTAGATTTCCAATGACTATTTATAATAAAATATATTACTTGTATAACCCCACTTAAAAATTGTTTTAGTAAAACATATCATGTTTGTGTCCTTTTTACTTTTACATTAAATAAAAAGTTATTTATGTCATTTCCCAACCAAAGTGGCTCCATGTGGTCCCCAAGTTGACCCATGGGTTGTCTTGGTCGTCCATGACACTTCCAATGAGGGTAGGACATGTTTCAAGCTCATCTCATATTATTAAAACATTATTTTTACCTTAAACTACACTAATTACCACTAATCGCGATTAAAAACTTAATAAGTTACTATTTACCAAAAAATTATTTTAATCTCATTGAACCACATTTTACTTCTTAATGACAACCATGTATGTCGGATTTTTGAAAATCAAAACACAATGATGGCAAAATTTCTTTTAAACGGAAAATCAGTTTTTATAAGTACCACTTAGTGGTTTCACTATTCATCAAATATTGAAGTTTTTCAGAAAATTACCAAAAATTAACCCTAAGCTATATTTGATATTACGAATTCAAAAATGAAGTCTATTTTACAAAATTCAAAACATATAAGTCAGATTAATTAATTTAATAATTAATTATTGCTGTCAAAGCAAATAGCGTGTTTTTATGAAACAATAAGTATCAAAAGATTGACACTAGTTTAAGTCTGATTTCAAAGTGAAATTAATTCCAACGACCACTATTGGATTTAATGGTAAAAATATATTCTAATTTCACTTTAAAACCAATTCAAACGATAATCTAATAATATAAATATATTATATTAAAAAGAGGTTTTGAATTAAAATACAACATTTTACACTATTCATTAAAAATGAACTTTATCAGAAAGATACCAAAAATTTACACGAAGTAAATTTTGATGTCCCAATTCATAAGAAGAGTTTTATTTGGTCCAAAAGGATGTATAAGAGTGAAAAAAACTATATTTAATGATGGTTCTCCATCAAAAGGCGATAAGTGAACCTTTAGTGAAAACTAGGGCATATACGCCTAAAATTGAATTATTTCTGTATTTTAAGCCTATATCATTTATTGGATAAATGTAAAAACATTAAAAAACATATATAATCATATTTTAGTTATTTCTATCCATTCCCGCCAGTACAATGGCTACTTGTTAACTAACATTTAAAATAATATTATTTTATTATTAGAGTGCAACGTAAGATTCCCAAGAAACTCGTTGTTGCGTATTGGGTACGCCATCGAGCATTGAATCCCCTTTAAAGTAATATTAATATTTGATTCACAAATATGGGTAAATATAAAGATGTCATATTCTTTATTTACCTGGGGTGTTACAATTTAACCATGCTCATTGTATTAAGTGACAATTGAATGGTTATATCATCATGAACACATAACATTGGTATTTAATCATTGTTTATTTCCTTCAAAGAACTAATCACCCTAATGAATCATTAATCTGATTTATCCATACCTTAATTTAGTTAGGGATCCCACATAAAAGGAGTATAAGGAACCAACATGGTCTATCCCTAAATTGGACACCCATGTTTTCAAATGGAAATTCCAATAGAGAATTCTAGATCCCCATTTTTTGATAATAAGTACATGGTAATCAAGAACTAACAATGGTAAGTATTTCACCTAATGAAAAATCAAAATATTATTTCTAACGAACCCTTGAATAAAACATATTCCAACTAGTAACATAAATAAATAAAAACAAAAAATAGTTTGGAATATGACATGATAAATTAAAATAAAATATAAAATATTCCAATAGTTTTATTGTGGTAATACACATACTTGTCAAATGGATAAAACAGAGTAAATAAAATGACTTTAACACATATCCATTTGACATTTGGGTCATCATCCCACTATTCCACCACCATTACCCCTACCCGACTAGCATGAAAACCAACTAACCCCAAAAGGTCACTCAACTTTACCAACATCAGAAATAAATATATTTGTAAACACCCATTGGGTGTATACTAGGTGTGAGAACAACATTTCTAAGACGGCCACACTAATTCATTCATTAGAACCTTAAATTAAACAATCCAATTATGCTTGTTTTTGAAAAAATAATATATGATGATATAATATTTTTAAAATATTCTATAAAACAAGGAGAAATGATACTTAACAATATTTTAAGGTAATATCATGATTAAATAACCAATTATGATAATAAAATAATATAGCACCATGCTAGGATGTAATAATTTATATTAGGATAGGGATAACTAGGATCTGTACACCTCATTAAAGAATGAAAAATAATTATGTGTACACTCAAATCCATATAAATTACAACTTGTAATTGAATATCATCAAAAACTGTCACCATAAATTATCAATGCATTAGATCGATTTGTATCTTATATATTATTCTATGGAGGATAACCATTTCTATAATGCATATACCAGATTACCCACTAATTTCCCAGGATCCGAGGGGTTTCCCCCTCTCAAGGAGGAACAATTTTCAAAATTTAAAATATATCAAGGTGTATTTAATCAATAATGATATATTAATTAAATAAAATAAAAAATACCCAAAATATGAGACATAAAAATTCATTGAAAATTTGTTTCACTGTTAGCTCATTTGTAATGATAAAAATTGTTTTCAATGAATTAAAACCATTAAATTAAAAAACATATAAACAAGTTTGAACATTATAATGAATCCAATGATCATATGAGAATGTAATCTTATAAAACTAACTACCTAAAACACCTGAAATCATCCACAATAGAATGGGATCCCCAATTCTGTTGTGGTTTTCCAATATCAACAACTAAATTCTTGGGAACCCATGGGTTCTCCCCCGCTCAATTATTTTTTACAATTTTAAACAATTTTAATGGGTATTTCATCAATAATGAGTGATTTATCAAATAAAATAAATATCCCCCACCCAAAAAAACATGGTCATAAAAATTCTTCGAATATCAGTTTCATAATCAATTCCTTTGTAAAAATCAAAATAGTTTTCATGGAATTAAAACCATTCATTTTTAAAACATAACAATTATTTTAATAACTGGAATGAAACCATGGTTAATATGATAATGAAGTATTATCAAAACAACTACCTCAAACACATGATGTCATCCCGAACCAAATGTGATCCACCTCTCAAAGAGATAACATATTCATAAAATGTGGTAGAAACACCAAAACCAGAATCTTTATCATGGAATTAATATACAATAACACCTAGTCTACCATATCCTTTGGGTGGAAGGAAAATGGAAAAGAGAAGTGGGTAAAACCAATGGTAGAGGAGGAAACCCTCTAACCCTGAAGATACATAAATATTTTGTGAGATTTCACACCAAAATAATTCCAATAATGAGAGAAGTAATAAGCCTATATGAGATAGTCATTACTAAGATTGAAACATGAAAAAATTAAGAGGAAAATATTAAATCAAATCATGGGATAATATATAAAATAAAAAATTACGAGTTGGGTTAACAGGTTCATGATGTGAATAATTATTCATAAGATGAATAATTTCAATGTGACTAGTTCATGGCATAAATATGGGGTTTATGTCATTGTATACCAGTTACAAAAATAAGGATCTAAACCTCGATACATTCATTATGTGAATGACATGTTCACACCATAAACCAATTAAGTTATAGTTTTTAATCTCCATAAAAGGTATGATGTACCCACAATATAGATAACATTAGCAATACATTGAAAATAAATATGAAAAAAAAATTCCTTAAAATAAATACGGTTATGTGACAATCCACCACCATAACACTTTATTCCCCCATGAATTTCATGTTGAAGAAGGTTGACCCAAAATGGAATAGTCCATTTCTCCCATATATATAATTCTTTCATCCATGTTTGATGCAAAATTTATTGAGCTTAAAAACACATAGAATAATGGAATATATCTCCCACAGAGGTTCTTTTCTAGGAAATCATCTATCTGAACTAGTTGATCAACTATCAACATATTAGGATCAAAATCAAGTTCCTCCTAATTGAAAATATGAGAAGGATCCTAATTATAGTTATTGATATGGAAAATGTTAAATCAATTTAACAGAAAATTATATTGAGGTGGTAATTCCATTTGATTATCCTCTTTTACAATTTGGATAAGGATCTCAAAAGGTCACACATATCCCATAGAAAATATCCCCTTCATTATAAGTCATCGATGACCCAACAAAGGTGACACTTTTAATAACACCAGATTACAAATAAAAACTCTAAAGACCACCATTGATGATCTTCATAAGATTTATACTGACTCTCATCCATTACCAACCATTTGAAAATAATCTTTTTAACACTCCAAGATTTTATATTTCTCTATAAATAATTTAAATTTCATTGGTATCTAGTGATCCACACAACACTAAGATTAAAAGAATCATTAAAACCTATTAAAATAATATTATGGAAACATGTTATCATTTTTAAGTCATAATGTCACTATTTAAATAATAATATTTTTTCTATTTTTTTAAAAATATATTTGTTTTTCATTGAATAATGAAAATTTATATTTTTGTAAAACTATATTTCCCTATTCATTAAATAATACAATTTAATAGTTCCATTATATTTTTGATTTGGTTTCAAAATTATTTAATATCCATTTTGATTAATATTATTTAATTTTTTCCATCAATACTAGTAATTTACATCATCTTTAAAAAAAATTATGCATAAAAATATATTTTTTTTGGGAAAAATATTTTTCATCAAATTTTGAGGGTTTAATTTTAAATTATTTTATGAAACTTATATAAATATAATTTTATAAAATTCATTCCACATTTTGAATCATAATTTTCAAACTTGTTCAATAGTTTCTTTTTTATTTTTACACATTATGAATAGTAAAAATTTTAGATTGTATCACCACAGTAATGGGTAAATTGGGTAAATAAGGATTAAAACTAATGTTCTAAGGCATAAAATTTATTAATAATGTAAATTTATTTCATTGAATTAGTACATTACATCATTAATCATTCAAAAATTGAAAATATGGCTTTTTTATATGCCTTTTAAATTTTCATTTATAATTCTTACGTATAATATAAAACCAAACAAGTCACTTTTTTACTTTCAATATCTATAATATTTTTTTAATGGAATAGAAATAAATTCAGTTTATTAATAAATTTTAATTTTAATTTTGAATGAATTTTATTATTATTTCAATTTATTATTATGCTTTATGGAAAAATAATTACCTTAAAGGCTTACACAATGCCGACCTAGAGTTTGTGAAAGGAGTAGAAAAATAATACAAATGATTTCAAAACACTAAAAGTAATATTTTTTAGGGTGATTTATCATTTCCCATGAATTTTATATGTAAATATAAAATATTAAATATTTAAAAAAACTTTATATTTAAATTTCATATTTTTATTAATGATTTTGAATTGAAATTAAATGAATAGTTCCAAATATGACTTTAATGAATCTTTTTGAAAATGATATCTTATTAAATTTTTTAAAATTCATAAAAAAACTTGACCAAGGACACATTGTCTAATATATTGTTTATAATTTCATTCTTTGGTTATTTATAATAATATTTTAAAATTATTAGTAAATTTATAACATTTTAATATTTAAATAGTTGTCACTGTGGTTAAAGTTAAAAAAGGTTAATAAAGGGCTTAATAAAGAATATAAGTTTTAAAATGTTATATAAATCTATATAAATTGGATTGGATGATTTTATAAAGACCATATGTTCCTTATCGTAATAACCATATAATTTTGAGAAAATGTTTTCCCATAATGTGACATTGTAATATTTTGATATTTTAAAAAATTATAAGATTGCCCCTCCCATCAATTATAAAAGGATGGCACATCTAGTTTTCATTTACACTACATTGACTGATATATATTTAAAAAACCCCATTGTCTTATTACATTACCTATCCATAAATTATAGGTATTTTTCTTCATATAATACCATTTTCAAGTATCTGTAATAAGGAATCTAATGGAATTATATTGAAGAAGATTTAATCCTCCTTACAATCTATTTCAAGTTTGTTTTTTATTTTTATTCCTATAAATATATTTTACCCATCATAAAATAATAACACAAGAATAATAAACAAATTAATATTTATTATGATTATGGTAAAATATTTTACCACCTCTTTTTCTTCCAACAGAAACAAATAAAATTTCTTATGCTTCTGTAATTCATACCTTATTCCCATAGTGGTGTCATTAGTTATTCATCTCGATTTTACATGTATAGTTAGAAATATGAAACAAATGAATATATATATAATATTTAATATTTAAATAATTATTCTTTTGAAATTAATAAATAATATATTATGTCTTACCTTCCAATCCATTGGAAAACGATAATGTTTCTCATGCGTATGTGTGGACTACCACCTCCATGAGGTGATGCGATCCATTTTTCATTTAAGATTTGTATTTATGGTAATAAGTATTGATTTAATAAATATATATTATATTTATGATATTTTTTTAAAGGTGAATCAATATTTAAATTTCTTCCATTCTATCTGTTAAAGCGTGAAAATAGTGTTCATGTATACGTACGGTCTACCATCTCTGTGAATGTTCTAACTTGTTTTTTTGTATATACCTTTTACAGATGAATAAAATATATAAATATATTTAATTAATATATATGATATATATATCTTTATTAAAAGTCTATAGGTGATTTAACCGTAACCAGTATACAAGTACTGGTACTACAGAAGCAAAATTCTCATAAAAACTGAAGTTGTTTACCCCAAAAATAAATTTTTTCAATAAAATAATTATTAAAAATCGGTGATAAGATGTTATAAATTAATTTTAAATGATATTATATATAGGAGTATGCTTATGTAATGTAATTATAATAAATCACAGTTTATTATACATGAGGATAAAAGAACTGATGAAGAACGTTAAACATGAGGTAAGGGTTTTCATCTCAATTTCCACTACTTTTAGATATATTTTGAAATTTGCACCTATTAATTTTTATATGTTTTTTTTATTTCCATTATATATATTTAACATGAATATATATTTAATAATTATTTTTATTTATTCAATTCAATGTTACTCATTCATGTGGTTTCAATTTAAATGTTACCAAAGAATTAAATATTTATATTACAATATCATTTTCTAGATTTCCATTATTTTGGAAGAACAAATATTATAATATATCAATAATAAACTAAATATATTTTTTATCTTATAGATATTTGAGGAGTTTCAATTTTTCTTCCAAATTTTCATCACATTTTAACATGAATCAGACAACAAAATTGCTAAAATAAAATCCGAACTTATTTTTTAATTAGGTATAATTTTATTCCATGTCCATATTTTTCAAAATAGTTTTAAAAACATCTATTTTATATATCAAATTATTTCTCAAGTATATGTTTTTTATCCATAAATTTTTACCTGGTTTAAAATGAATCGTTATAATGTTTTTTGAAATAATATTTTCAACATTCATTACAAAAACTCAAAATGAATGTATCTTTTTAATATATAAATTATTAATGGATTTCTCTATTACCATATCCATTATATGATATTTATATTCATCTATAATTTATCAATGGTTATATAAATAAAAAGATTTATTGAAAGATTATTTTAATATTTCACATCAATTTTATTTTTCCATAAAGGACTATATTTGATTATAGAAATACATATTGATGTATTTAGGATCGTCTTTTATCACTAATTAATTTTTTAAAAATGAACATTTTCTTGAAACGTTCACATTTTTTTGATCATTGGAAATTAAATTTCTCTTACATATTCATATTCTTTTTATCATGTATATTATTATTTCCCAAAATGTGATCTACATCTACATATGGTGTTTTACAATGAATATTATTTGATTTGTAATATAAAATTGATATTTTGTATTATTTACTCAATACTGAAATTTATTGATAAGAAATACAGTTTATAAACTAAATTTATCATTCAATGTATGAGAAAAACATTGGATATGTAGTGATGGGGGGACCAGTTATATATATCCCCAAAATGCATCAATATATATCATCCTAAAAACAATTTGGGTAGCCTTATTAAATCGGTTTTTTTATATACCTACCCATCAGTTAAACTATCTTGGTGAAAGGAATTAATTGTAAATAAATCATATGTTATGAGATCATGGAATCCAATATTAATCTTTTCCTTAATATATAATTAATTTAAAATTATTTATGAGTTTAATAAAATTACAATATCCATGGATTCATATTTATTCTTATGTTATTGATTAAATGGATTGTTTTTTATAGTTATTTACAATTTCATGTTGTTTATTCCTTTTTTTACTCATGATATGTTCTGATACATATAACTCTTATAGAGAAAGTAATATCAGCCATTATTTTTTCCTGTTATCCATGATATAGAGAATGATATTTTTAATAACTTCATAGTTTAGATAATTTATATTATGTTATATATTTTCTATTTTCTATGTTATATGTAAAATGTGTAGTTATATTCTTATTCATAATTGTTAAACAGTTTGTTCCCATATGGTTAGATCCATTATCTAATGTAATTATGTAATAAATAATACATCATATCTGGTTTATTGGAGTTTGTTTTTCTATAATTTGAATCAAAGGATGTTTATTATAAACCATGAAAATATGTTTTTAAATGAAAATGGGTAATATGAAAATTATGACAATCCCTTATAGTGATGAACAACTTTTACCATTACTGGGATTTTTAATTTATTTCTGAATACTCATAATGACTATGATATAACTCTATGTGTAACATTATTTAATTATGGTTCCAAAAGAGATAAAGGGAATCAAAAATGATATATTATGATTGAATTTCCTAACTGATCAATCCTGTACAACATGTGTTGGAACTGAGCAGATCATGGCCAGATTAGGGAAGCTAACATAGGTTATAATGAATGAAATATACTATATGGAGGAACATATTATTCCATACTATGATTCACCAATGATGGATCATTTCATGTGATAGAATACTTCATCTTTAAATAAAACTACTAAAACATAAGTATCTGAAAATGTATAATGCCTCTCAAAAATAAATTCCTAAATTTTGGGATGTAAGTAAAGTGAAAAGGATATTATGGTAGTGTAACCTTTGACAAGGTATGTAAATCAATTTTAGTCATTGATCTAGATCCTTATGGAAGTAGAATAAATAGAAATAATGGAATAGATACATTTAAAAGTGATAGTATTTAAGAAATACTTCCCCCATAAACAATGAGATAAAATTGGGAGGAAGTTACTCACTTTAAGTAAGAATGAAGAAGAATGTGGGTTAGAGTATGGGTATAAATTCACAAAGTTATCTTTGAAGGATTTGGATGATATATGTAATATTGAAATAATTGTTGACTATTTCTTTTATGGGATAAGTTGAGTCTTAGAAAGGAACTAGTTTCATAAACATTTTAATTGTATGATTATATAAAATAATTTTTCCTTAAGATATAGAAATAATTTTCTAAATCTTATTTATTAATGGGAAATAAATAGAAGAATATTTAATTTTATAGCTAATAAAAAGGTAAACACGTCATCTAAGAAAATGTGAATGATGCAATTTCATTCATGTAATAATTTTGGAAGGAAACATCCTAGAAATTTTCAGAAGTGTGTGGGAGTTTGTTACAAGTGAATGGATATGGGTCTTCTGACTAATGAAACTAATAAATTAAATGAAAAAAACATAATTAAGTGATTCAATTGAAAAGGGTTAATGAATTATTCAAAACCAAATCCTATTGTGTCAAGTTAACATACTATAGAAGACACAAAGGGTTGAAGGCCAATAATATGGAATTAATACTGTTAATGTGGAATTTCATAGGGATGTAGCTAAAGGTAAAATTATCATCCTCTATATAAATGAAATGATTTTATTATAATCATGTTATAGAGAATATTTTATATCTAAATAATTTTATAAAGCGGTCACATCACTACATCAATGATTATATATTGAGTTGGTAGTGAAAGCATTTAATGGTTGAATGATCATATCTAACGTCTATAACTCATCTCCAGTTATTGTTTTTGGGAATGTTCTTCCTAACTATCGTGTTATTATTCCTCTTGATGGATTTTATGTAACATTGGGAAAATATATTTTTCTCATCATATATCCTTTATAAATTATCAAGGAATGGAAATTACATTTGATATTCTAAATAAAGCAGTGATAATTTTTGGGTGTGAGGATGAACCTGAAATCACATAGAAAATTACATCCATCAAATGGGTTTAATAACAACTTATAAAGGGTGCATATCTTATATGGATCAAGATAAACTCAATATTTTTGATGAATTTTCAAATGAACTCATACCTGGTGCAACACTTATTTTAAATAATCCATATAGAATGACCCTGATTGAGTTAATGGAATTGGAGGAGATACTATAGGAGATTAGGGATAATGGATTCATTTATCCCATTTCTTCTCTATTTGGTGAACTAGTTCTTTTTAACAAGAATAAATATGGTTCAATTCATATTTTTATTGATAATTGAAAACATAACAAAATCATTTTTATGAATAAGTATCATATACTCTCTATTGGTGATATGTTTGATTAGTTATAAAGAGATTAATATTTTTCCATGATTGATCTTCTATATTGATATTATAATCTATGGGTCAATAATGAGGATATACCCATTATATAATTCCATAAGAGTTATGGTCATTATGATTTTATAGTTATTCCATTTGGACTAACAAACTATCCTTCTATCTTCATTGATATAAAGAAAAGTGTCCTTATATATTTCCTTCATCTGTAGTCTATATTCTTAATCGAAGATATTCATATATATTTGAAAATAAAGGATGGTCATGAATAAAATTTAATAATTGTTAAATAAAACACGAGGGAGGACAAATTATATAATAAATTTACCATTTGTGAATTTGGGCTTTAGAATGTTTCATTCCTCAGTAATATAATCTCATGAGATGTTATATCATTATATCCGTTAAGGATGGACATTATTGAAGAATGGCCTAGAAAAAATATGGTAAACAAGATCCATAGTTTTCTTTGGATGTCTGTATACTACTAATTCATTTGAGGGATTTCTCCAAACTATCTAATCCACTCACCAAGTCCACTCAAAATTCGGTTATGTTCATACATATATATGAATGTGAAGAAAATTTTAATGAATTGAGTAAAATGTTTTTCATCAAACTTTGGATTACACTACCATATAGTAGAGAAATGTTTTTGAAAAATAGTGATCTGTCAATGGAGGGACTAGGATGCTTCCTAATGAATAATGCTTTGGTGATATCTTATGTCACCTTTTAATTGAAAAATCATGAGAATAATTCCCCAACTCATGATTTGGATATGGATGAGGATATTGTTCATTGAATATTTGGAGTCATTATCTGTATGGTGAAATGTGTGATATATATAATGAAAATAAAAGGGTTAAGTAAATTTATATACACAAATAATTGAATATGAACTAGATAGTATTCTCGAATTTGATTAAAAAATTATAACTATTAAATACATTACCACACTAGGAAGGACAAAAAGGTGGTAGGTTCTCTAGGTAAGAAATATCATGCCATGTTTTTCCATGATGAGGATTGAAAGAGATCAAACATTTATAGATATTATAACGATTTATATTTAAATCTAATGAGAAGGTTAAAATCCATGTCATTCTCATATGATGTTCGATCATTCATCCATGAGGGGATTAAGACCGAATAGATGAAATTTTTATAATTATAGAATAATGTAGGGAATATTATTGAGAACCACCATGATCACACTAGAATAATAAAGTTGAGGAATAGACTATGTGTCTCATAGATAATAGAGATGAAGAAGGAGTATTCTGATTAATCTCATAGTTTATCATTATTTATTTAAAATAGAGTTAAAAATGTTTATAGATATCTAAAAGAATATTTTAGGTGGAATAACCTAAAAATGGATGTTTCTGAGTATGTATCTTGATTCCTAGTGTACCTGAACATTAAGGCTCTGATATATAAGTCTAAGGGTATGTCACAATCCTTACACATACTATAATTACATTCTAAAAACATTACCATGGATTTCATCTACAGAGAACCGAAAAAAGTTATAGAAAAAATGATATTTAGGTTATAGTTGATCACCCTATGAAATCATTACATTTTATCACTATTGGAGAAGACTTTTTTATTGATCATATTATGTGGTTATACATTATCGAATTTGTGAAATTACATGGATTACCACTCTCAATCACATATGATAATGATATGAGGATGGACTCTATGATCAATATAATCCACTAGCATGCTCAGGATATAGAGTAGATTATTACGTCATTTTATCATCCTTAGATATATTTTCAGTTAGAGAGGATGATTAAAAATATGGAATAAAAATTGATATCATTCTCTATGGATTTATATGGTGGTTGGGATCAACCCCTATATTTGGTATAATTTTATTACAAAAATAACTTTCAATATAGAATTTATATGGATCCTTATGAATCCATATATAGAATGAAGTGTATTAATTTTTGTTTTTAGAATGAAATGAATAAAGAAATATTTTGTGAACATATTTAGGTTTGAAATGGATAATAAGGTCTGATCCACTCAACAACACAGAATGTAGATACCCGAAGCTTAACATACAAGGAAATTACATTACTTTTGCGAAATACTTATTACATAACAAAAACACACACACAAGGACCGTAATAGTTTAGTGTCTTTGGAAACTCGGAACGTAATCTTCTAATCATGGTGAAAGATCTTCAACATCTCCCATTAAGATCTTCCCTTTTTTTCTTACCTAAAACCTTTCTTTATATCCTGGGGAAAAAAACATAAAAGGGTGAGCTCAAATTCTCAGTAAGGGTAAACAAAAGAAATATCAATCACATCATATTCATAAGAACATAACATTTTGAAAATCATAACCTGCAAAAGAGAGCATAATTTCATAACATGGGATAAATCATAGAAGTGAAATTAAATCCCAATAATCATAACTTAAAACATGAAACTTTGTGGCATACACACATAATCATAGAGAATCATATCTTATTAGTCAAGACTCATTGCCAAGACTATCTTAGTGGACAAAGTCCATTTCTGAACCGAGTCACCCTCGTTTCAGTCCTGCTTCACTGAACCGGTATAATCTACCATTCCAGCCATGTCTATCTCATGAGATATAAAATATTTACCCAATTCATTGGAGGGAGATATAGGTCCCACCCATCTCATAATGATACCATTCTTATTTGTGCCACAAAATCTTAAATCATACATCATTGCATAACCCATGTAATAAAAATGGGAATCTTAAACAACGTGACATCATAAAACAATTCATATAAGATAAAGGAATTCATAAAAATAATTCCATAACAACATAATCAAATCAATGTAATAATTTGGATAAAAACAGAACCCTTTATTATCTTAGATGGAAAATAATTTTGTTAAAACACATGAACTCCATTCTTGAGGAAAATATCCTTTCTTCTTCAAAAACATTTTTCCTTTCTTAACATGTCATACAACTTTAAAATAAAATAAGTTGATTAAAAATAAACTTCAAAACTTGTAAAGGATGATTCTTGGAAATAATGTTTTAAAAATCCATTCATGCCGTATAAGTTAAAAAAACATTCTTCTCGTACTTTTGTCGAAAAAGTCAAAAAAGTACCTTGTGCGAAAAACGACAAAAGATTCCTTTCATATCTTTTACTAAAAACTCACCGAAGGGTAAAATTTGATATAAACTATTGTATAAGGATATAAATATTACATATTGAGGAAACATGGATGTGGATGATAAAATACACCCCAGTAAATACTAAAGTATAAACAATCTCAGATAAGAATGAGATTGTGATATTTCCCTAACCTTATGTCCGATATGCTTTGTACGTATCTGAACCTCCTGTATAATGATTTAAATAATGTCATTAACTTATTACAGAATCATATTTATTGTTATGATATCATATATGGTTCACTTATGACTTTATATTACCCGTTATTTTGTAAATTCAATGTTAAAGAAGTGTTTTGGGTAAAATCGTTTCATTTTTCGTAGGTGTTTGGACTTGTTGTTATTGGGATTATTATTACTTATATCATGATTTAATTACTTCCAGAATATAAAACATGATTTATATATCATATATATTCAGTATATATATATAATAGATAGATAAATGAAATGAAACACACCGTTCATGGAGATGGTAGTCCGTGCGTACGCATGAACGCTGTTTTCCTTTCCTTATTGTCTTGAATGGAAGTAAGTAGATGACATACGTATATATACATAAATCCGGTAGATTTAACATGTCATATATTTCATTATATATACATTATAGTCATTCATGAATGGTTAATGTGGAGAATGAATCTCATCCCGTCGTGGAGACGGTAGTCCGTACGTACGCACGAGCGATGACATCGTTCTCATGATCGTGAACTTGTGTTGAAGTGTATGTATACTATTTCAGTATCAATATCACTTTATAATAATCATATATAGTTACTCATTACACCATTATACCCATCCAATTAAGGTGGTGGCTGAAGATAGATTACACCACGGCGTGGCGACGGTATTCCGTACGTACGCACACGCGGTGATTTCCTTTTTCAGTAGGATGGATAGAAGGTTAATTAGAGTTGTTTCATATTCACAATAACATATCAGTATATAATAAATATTTATGTTATTAATTTATCATGAAACAACTAAAGAAGAAGAAGTTGAAGAAGAGAGAAATTGAAAAATATTGGTAATGGATATTACCTCTTTTTGACGCGCCTTCACTTAACCTCCACTTAATGAACTAAGGATGGTATTTGAAGAAGACCAGGACCTATAGGATGATACTAGGGAAGTGGAGAAGAGATTTTGGCAGGGTTTGGCCGAGCTTGAATGCTCAAATTTGTGTGAGGAGGAGAGGGAGTAGGTGCCCTTTTATAAGGGAGGAGAGGAGCACCTTAGGAAAATCTCAAAACATTATTTTATATTAAGGTCAAATTCGGTTTATAATGGTTCCAAAGGGTCTTATTTAGAAGATAATGTGGGTATGGGTCTAAATCCTATCATCCAATAGGATTTAGACATGTTTAGGTTATTAGTTTAACCTTATCAATTAGATTTAACTCTAAGTTAAATAATTTAACTTTTACCGTGTCTTTTTGTTTTCTTACAATATATGGTTAATAAACTTACTATATCAAGCCAAACAAACCCCAAGTTGTTTATTATTAATATATATAATCGTATCTAAGTCATTTCGCCGAACCTTAGATTTTTAGGAATAAAATAACAATTAATAATATAAGATTTGTTTTAAAAACTAATTTATGTCAATTGTGACACTATTTGGTACATGATTTTTAAGAAATTTATAAAAGAATGATAAGTTCGAAACAAGTTACTTAAATCAACAATAACATGTCATATTAACCGATAAAATTAGTGTAAGTCATAAAAAGTCTCAAATTACATTTATTTGGGCATTTATAACATCAATTATGTCAATATATCATTAATAAGACAATTACTGCATCATCTTTGTGTCATAATAAATGATAATTATTTAATCCCTAAAAATTATAAATAAATTCCTATGATTTAGATAATTGTATTATCTTTCTGGAGACTATTCATGTTTGAAGTTTCATGACGTTTATCACCAGATTAAAATTTTTATACTTATAAGATTTAAGAAAGTGACATGTTGTCACATTCTTTGGTTTTAGTAATAATTAAATTATTTTCATTGAAAAAATTTAATTAAATGAATCTAATCCGACCCTTAGGTGATATGGGTAGACTTTTAGTCATGAAATATGATTTTGAAGTTTTTTAGGGTAATTTTAAAATATTATATTTACCCTTAATTACCAGATTTACCTTTAACTATGTTAAATAAAATTTATCGTAGTTACTATTCATAATTTCCAAAAATAAAAAGTAGCTTATTAACATAATTTGGATCCACTGATTACAAATATGGAATCCATTTTTCCAAATTCAATACACAAAAGTTGCAGAAATTAAATTAAAATTAATCCCGTTGTCGTAAGAAAACGGGTTTTTCTTTAAAACATTGCAAAAGATTGAATTGATTTAACCTACGAATTCAAGGTAAAATCAATGCTAATGACATAAATTATATTAAATGGTAAAAATATATTCTATTTATACTTTAAAACCATTTAATATTATAATTTAACCACATAAGATATTAATATGAAAAATGTTGTTTTTAATTAAAATATAGCGTGTTTTTACTATTCATTAAAATAAGAAAGTTATCGGAAAAATATCAAAACTTTATCTAATGTAAATTTTTATATCCTGATTCAAAAGAAGAATTTTATTTTTTCAAATTGAACTTATAAACATGTCAAAAACTATATTTAATGTGGGTGCGCCATCAAAAGGCGGCAAAACTGCATTTTTTGAAAAATACTTATTTTACCCGAAAATTTTATTTTGTTCTTATACCATGTTCTATAAATGTGTAACATGAATAATAATGATATAAAATTCAAAATTTAGTCAACACTATTCATAACGGCTAGTTCATAACAATATTATAGTAATATATCGTTGTTTAATAAAATCAGGTATTGCGTACAACACACGCTATCGAGGAAGGTCGTGATTGCATGTAATGCAAGCCAAGTCAGGGTTGCGTGTAGTGAAAAACTATTTTGTTGTTGCGTATAACAGAATCCAACCATATTTTATTTATACATTTAATATATATATATATATACACTCAATGTTTCGTAGAATAACTTCTATCAAACGAACTTGAAATTGTGTGTAACAAGAGCCAAGAAAAGTGTTGCGTATACTGCAAGATAATACAGTGTTGCGTATAGCACAAGATAATCTTCATGTGTCGTACAATAGAAGATATGAATGAAATTAAAAAGAATTTATCTTATAAAATCTCGGGTTGTTACATTCTACCCCACTTAAAATTAATTTTTCGCTCTCGAAATTCGTCGGGGTTATAAAGGGTTTACTATTCGAAAGTTTCTTTAATAGAAACCCACATTGTAAAAAGGAATAAGAAAACATGGCTTTTAAAAACTAAAGTATGAAATGTAACGGTTACCAAAATTAACTCATCATGGGGTAGGAGAACATAGGTGAAAATATGGATATGGAAGAAAAATCTAACCATCAAGTTCTGATGGAGAGTGGTAGAGAACATGGCTATGAAAATGCCAACAATCACAAAGCTATTGATTTGTGATGATCTAAGGTACCATCTGATTAATCGGATATAAGGGAACTAGGACAACATTTTTGGTTTTCAAGATCATTTCCCTAAATTTGATGAATTAAAAGAAATAATTGCATGATTTTGGTACAATCTCACTGTTGTTCGTGAATTGAAAATTTCCACTTCATCCCTTAAAGAAATGAAGTTGAATTTGTTATCCGTGATGTGTTAGTAGATCATTTAATAGAATGATGGGTCATTCCATCTTTTTCAAACAAAAGGTTAGAAAAAGTTATAAGTCCATCTTATGGTTAGATTAATCGTATATGGTTCCAAAAATGAACTTATAGTTCATATATCATACCGCTTAATAAAATAAAACTAGTTTATACTAACCAGGGACTTCCTGTAGGCCAGTGGTAGGCGATAAAGGCCAGTCGCACTTCGGTTGTGGGTTCGATTCCCACGGCCTTGTCCGATGTGATGGGTTGTCGCCCGTCCTGCAGGTTGTCCTTTTTCTAAAACTATATTACTATAACATCCCATCAATATTATCGAAAAACAAACAATACTAAATTATGTCCAACATATTCCATTCCAATCTTTAGGCTTATCCATAATACCACAGTCCACTCTCAATGATTTAATACCATCGTTGATCCCCATATATCATAAGATATATCTTGTTGGTCACATTCCAAACATTCAAAGGCCTTAATCTTGTACTCTCTTGAATACCCATTGAACCTTATTGAAAACATGAGTGCTGTTAAAAGTTAACTCTTTCCACATACCAAATTCCTCAAAATTCTATATACTCAAACCATGATATCACTTAGTCCTTATATCAATCATGAGCTCATGAATACTATCAAACATTTCATTTTCTCCTTATCCCTTCATTATGTTCATATCATCTACTTTCCAAAATATTTGAATCACTTTTCATGGTTACCGGTACCATAAAATTATTGAAAACCACAATAGACCAATACATAAATATTTCAATACACCATAAAAGTACCTCAACAACATTATTCTTGATTACCAATACATAAACACTTCAGTCCATCCACTTCAATGATTGTCCTGGCATAAGTCCTTCCTTGATTTAGAAGTAACTTTTTAGGTTAGGTCATTGAGTTGGGTAATGGCCATGTTCTCCGCAAATAAGACATTGAACTCCATAACAGTCTGTCACTCTATGACCCTTTTCTCCACACAGATAACATCGGTCCCTCCATTTGAGGTATTCCTCAAGGTTATCCTTCCCTTCTTTAGAAATCTCAATCTTCCTTTCTTTATGCTCCTCAACATGAGAACATGAATAATAGTTTATCTTCCTCTTCTTTGATGAATTAGGCATACCACTAAATTTCACCTTGTTAATCATATATCGCGATGACTGATTTGGCATAATCAAAATATATTTCTCTCTAGGAATTACAAAATTTTGTTGCTCATATTCACCAATTTGTCCATTGGATTCAATGTTAACTGAATTCCTTCTGGTTCCCTCCATTAACTAAAACACAAAAAGAATCTTGTGAGAGGCAAAAATCATGCTAGAGAAAACAACATATTAAAGGGGGAGTACCCTCAATATCTAACATCTTAGGTTAAATTATAAGATCATTACCATAGTTCTAGGACTATATCCTATACGTATACTTATCCTTAGGGACATCCCTAGACATACCTTAGAAATATCTATAGGGATCTCACTAACGTTCTCACATCCTAGTTTCAAAGGTTGACTAAACCTTTCCTCTAATACCAGCTGTAGAGACCCGAAGCTTAACATACAGGGACATTACATTACTTTTGCGGAATACTTATTACATAAAAAAACACACACACATGGACCGTAATAGTTTAGTGTCTTTGGAAACTCGGAACGTAGTCTTCTAATCATGGTGAAAGATCTTCAACATCTCCCATTAAGATCTTCCCTTTTTTTTTCTTACCTAAATCCTTTATTTATATCCTGGGGAAAAGAAAACATAAAAGGGTGAGCTCAAATGCTCATTAAGGGTAAACAAAAGAAATATCAATCACATCATATTCATAAGAACATAACATTTTGGAAATCATAACCTGTAAAAGAGAGCATAATTTCATAACATGGGATAAATCATAGTTGTGAAATGAAATCCCAATAATCATAACTTAAAACATGAAACTTTTTGGCATACACACATAATCATAGATAATCATATCTTATTAGTCAAGACTCATTTCCAAGACTATCTTAGTGGACAAAGTCCATTTCTGAACCGAGTCACCCTCATTTCAGTCCTGTTTCACTGAACCGCTATAACCTACCATTCCAGCCATGTCTATCTCATGAGATATAAAATCTTTACCCAATTAATTGGAGGGAGATATAGGTCCCACCCATCTCATAATGATACCATTCTTATGTGTGCCACAAAATCATAAATCATACATCATTGCATAACCCATGTAATAAAAATGGGATTCTTAAACAACATGACATCGTAAAACAATTCATATAAGATAAAGGAATTCCTAAAAAATAATTCCATCACAACATAATCAAATCAATGTAATAATAGAGATAAAAACAGAACCCTTTATTATCTTATATGGAAAATAATTTTGATAAAACACTTGAACTCCATTCTTGAGAAAAATATCATTTCTTCTTCAAAAACATTTTTCCTTTATTAACATGTCATTCAAATTTAAACTAAAAGAAGTTGACTAAAAATAAACATGAAAACTTTAAAATATGCTTCTTGGAAATAATGTTTTAAAAATCCATTCATGCCGTATAAGTTAAAAAAACATTCTTCTCGTACTTTTGTCGGAAAAGTTAAAAAAGTACCTCGTGCGAAAAACGACAAAAGATTCCTTTCATATCTTTTACTAAAAACTCACTGAAGGGTAAAATTGGATATAAACTATTTTATAAGGATATAAATATTTCATATTGGGGAAACATGGATGTGGATGATAAAATACACCCCAGTAAATACTAAAGTATAAACAATATCGGATAAGAATGTGATTGTGATATTTCCCTTACCTTATGTCCGATATACTTTGTACGTATCCGAAACTCATGTATAATGATTTAAATAATTTCATTAACTTATTAAAGAATCATATTCATTTTTATGATATCATATATGTTTCACTTATGGCTTTATATTACCCGTTATTTTGTAAATTCCATGTTAAAGAAGCATTTTGGGTAAAATCGTTTCATTTATCGTAGGTGTTTGGACTTGTTTTTATTGACATTATTATTACTTATATCATGATTTACTTACTTGAAGAATATAAAACATGATTTATATATCATATATATTCTGTATATATATATATATATATATATAATAGATAGATAAATGAAATGAAACACACCGTTCATGGAGACGGTAGTCCGTACATACGCATGAACGCTGTTTTCCTTTCCTTATTGTCTTGAATGGAAGTAAGTAGATGACATATTTATATATACATAAATCCGGTAGATTTAACATTTCATATATTTCATTATATATACATTATAATCATTAATGAATGGTTAATGTGGAGAATGAATCTCATCGTGTTGTGGAGACGGTAGTCCCTACGTACGCACGAGCGATGACATCGTTCTCATGATCGTGAACTTGTGTTGAAGTGTATGTATACTATTTCAGTATCAATATCACTTTATAATAATCATATATAGTTACTCATTACACCACTATACCCATCCAGTTAAGGTGGTGGCGGAAGATAGATTACACCACGGCGTGGAGACGGTATTCCGTACGTACGCACGCGCGGTGATTTCCTTTTTCAGTAGGATGGATAGAAGGTTAATTAGAGTTGATTTATATTCATAATAACATATCAGTATATAATAAATACTGATGTTATTACTTTATCATGAAACAACAAAAGAATAAGAAGTTGAAGAAGAGAGAAATTGAAAACGATTGGTAATGGATATTACCTCTTTTTGACGCGCCTTCACTTAACCTCCACTTAAAGAACTAAAGATGGTATTTGAAGAAGACCAGGACCTCTAGGATGATACTAGGGAAGTGGAGAAGAGATTTTGGCAGGGGTTTTCCGAGGTTGAATGCTCAAATTTGTGTGAGGAGGAGAGGGAGGAGGTTCCCTTTTATAAGGGAGGAGAGGGGTACCTTAGGAAAATCTCAAAATATTATTTTATATTAAGGTCAAATTCGGTTTATAATGGTTCCAAAGGGTCTTATTTCAAATATAAAGTGGTTATGGGTCTAAATACTCTCATCAAATAGTATTTAGACAAGTTTAGGTAATTATTTTAACCTTATCAATTAGATTTAACTCTAAGTTAAATAATTTAACTTTTACCGTGTCTTTTTGTTTTCTTACACTATATGGTTAATAAACATACTATATCAAGCCAAAAAAACCCCAAGTTGTTTATTATTAATATATATAATCGTATCTAAGTCATTTGGAAGAACCTTAGATTTTTAGAAATAAAATAACAATTAATAATATAAGATTTGTTTTAAAAACTAATTTAAGTTAATTTTGACACTATTTGGTACATGATTTTTATGAAATTCATAACCGAATGATAAGTTAGAACCAAGTTACTTAAATAATCAATAACATGTCATATTAACCTAGAAAATTAGTCTAAGTCATAAAAAGTCTCAAATTAAATTTATTTGGGCATTTATAACATCAATTATGTCAATATTTCATTAATAAGACAATTATTGCATCATCATTGTGTCATAATAAATGATAATTATTTAATCCCTAAAAATTCTAAATAAATTCCTATGATTTAGATAATTGTATTATATTTCTGGAGACTATTCATGTTCGAAGTTTCATGACGTTTATCACCAGATTAAAATTTTTATACTTATGAGATTTAAGAAACTGACATGTTGTCACATTCTTTGGTTTTAATAATAATTAAATTTTTTTCATTGAAAAAATTTAATTAAATGAATCTAATATGACCCTTAGGTGATATGGGTCGACGTTTAGTCATCCAATAGGATTTTGACAACTTTTAGGGTAATTTTAAAATATTATATTTACCCTTAATTACCTGATTTACCTTTAACTATGGTAAATAAAATTTACCGTAGTTACTATTCATAATTCCCAAAAATAAAAAGTAGCTTATTAACATAATTTGGATCCACTGATTACAAATATGGAATCCATTTTTCCAAATTCAATACACAAAAGTTGGAGAAATTAAATTAAAATTAATCTCGTTGTCGTAAGAAAACGGGTTTTTCTTTCAAACATTGCAAAAGATTGAATTGATTTAACCTACGAATTCAAGGTAAAATCAATGCTAATGACATACATTATATTAAATGGTAAAAATATATTCTATTTATACTTTAAAACAATTTAATATTATAATTTAACCACATAAGATATTAATATGAAAAAAGTTGTTTTTAATTAAAATATAGCGTGTTTTTA
Organism: Viscum album; assembly: GCA_963277665.1. NCBI lineage: Eukaryota > Viridiplantae > Streptophyta > Magnoliopsida > Santalales > Viscaceae > Viscum > Viscum album. The sequence goes on from OY728133.1 coordinate 593,075,353, forward strand.
CTATTCATTAAAATATGAAAGTTATCGGAAAAATATCAAAACTTTATCTAATGTAAATTTTTATATCCTGATTCAATAGAAGAATTTTATTTTGTCAAATTGAACTTATAAACATGTCAAAAACAAGATTTAATGTTGGTGCTCTATCAAAAGGCTACAAAACTGCATTTTTTGGAAAATACTTATTTTACCTGAAAATTTTGTTTTGTTCTTATACCATGTTCTATAAATGTGTAAGATGAATAATAATGATATAAAATTCAAACTTTAGTTAAAACTATTCATAACGGCTAGTTCATAACAAGATTATAGTAATATATCGTTGTTTAATAAAATCAAGTATTGCGTACAACACACGCTATCGAGGAAGGTCGTGATTGCGTGTAATGCAAGCCAAGTCAGGGTTGCGTGTAGTGCACAACTCATTTGTTGTTGCGTATAACAGAATCCAACCATATTTTATTTATACATTGAATATATATATATATATACACACTCAATGTTGCGTAGAATAACTTCTATCAAACGAACTTGAAATTGTGTGTAACAAGAGCCAAGAAAAGTGTTGTGTATACTGCAAGCTAATACAGTGTTGCGTATAGCGCAAGATAATCTTGGTGTGTCGTACAATAGAAGATATGAATGAAATTTAAAAGAATGTATCTTATAAAATCTCGGGTTGTTACATTCTACCCCCCTTAAAATGAATTTCTCCATCGAAATTCGTCGGGGTTATAAAGGGTTTACTATTCGAAAGTTTCTTTAATAGAAACCCACATTATAAAAAGGAATAACAAAACATGGCTTTTAAAAACTAAAGTATGAAATGTAATGGTTACGCAAATTAACTCATCGCGGGGTAGGAGAACATAGGTGAAAATATGGATATGGAAGAAAAATCTAACCATCAAGTTCTGATGGAGAGTGGTAGAGAACATGGCTATGAAAAAGCAACAATCACAAAGTTATTGATTTGTGATGATCTAAGGTACCATCTGATTAATCGGATATAAGGGAACTAGGACAACATTTTTGGTTTTCAAGATCATTTCCCTAAAGTTGATGAATTAAAAGAAATACTTGCATGATTTTGGTACAATCTCACTGTTGTTCGTGAATTGAAAAATTTCCACTTAATCCCTTAAAGAAATGAAGTTGAATTTGTTATTCGTGATGTGTTAGCAGATCATTTGATAGAATGATGGGTCATTCCATCTTTTTCAAACAAAAGTTTAGCAAAAGTTATAAGTCCATCTTATGCTTAGACTAATCGTATATAGTTCCAAAAATGAACTTATACTTCTTATATCATACCGCTTAATAAAATAAAACTAGTTTATACTAACCAGGGACTTCCTGTAGGCCAGTGGTAGGCGATAAAGGCCAGTCGTACTTCAGTTGTGGGTTCGATTCCCACGGCCTTGTCCGATGCGATGGGCTGTCGCCCGTCTTGTAGGTTGTCCTTTTTCTAAAACTATATTACTATAACATCCCATCAATAACATCGAAAAACAAACAATACTAAATTATTTCCAACATAATCCATTCCAATCTTTAGGCTTATCCATAATATTGCATTCCACTCTTAGAGATTTAATACCATCGTTGATCCCCATATATCATAAGATATATCTTGTTGGTCACATTCCAAACATTCAATGGCCTTAATCTTGTACTCTCTTGAATACCCATTGAACCTTATTGAAAACATGAGTGCTGTTAAAAGTTAACTCTTTCCACATAACAAAATCCTCAAAATTCTATATACTCAAACCATGATATCACTTAGTCCTTATATCAATCATGAGCTCAGGAATACTGTCAAACATTTCATTTTCTCCTTATCCCTTCATTATGCGCATATCATCTACTTTCCAAAATATTTGAATCACTTTTCATGGTTATCGGTACCTTAAAATTATTGAAAACCACAATAGACCAATACATAAATATTTCAATACACCATAAAAGTACCTCAACAACATTATTCTCGATTACCAATACATAAACACTTCAGTCCATCCACTTCAATGATTGTCCTAGAATAAGTCCTTCCTTGATTTAGAAGTAACTTTTTAGGTCAGGGCATTGAGTTGGGTAATGCCCATGTTCTCCGTAAATAAGTAAATGAACTCCATAACAGTCTGTCACTCTATGACCCTTTTCTCCACATAGATAACATTGGTCCCTCCATTTGAGGTATTCCTCAAGGTTCTTCTTCCCTTCTTTAGAAATCTCAATCTTCCTTTCTTTATGCTCCTTAACATGTGAACATGAATAATAGTTTATCTTACTCTTCTTTGATGAATTAGGCATAAAATTAAGTTTCACCTTGTTAATCATATATCGTGATGACTGATTTGGAATAATCACAATATCTTTCTCTCTAGGAATTACAAAATTTTGTTGCTCATATTCACCAATTTTTCCATTGGATTCAATGTTAACTGAATTCCTTCTGGTTCCCTCCATTAACTAAAACACAAAAAGAATCTTGTGAGAGTCAAAAAACATGCTAGAGAAAACAACATAGTAAAGGGGGAGTACCCTCAATATCTAACATCTTAGGTTAAATTATAAGATCATTACCGTAGTTCTAGGACTATATCCTATACGTATACTTATCCTTAGGGACATCCCTAGACATACCTTAGAAATATCTCTAGGGATCTCACTAACGTTCTCACATCCTAGTTTCCAAAGGTTGACTAAACCTTTCCTCTAATACAAACTGTAGAGACCCGGAGCTTAACATACAAGGACATTACATTACTTTTGCAGAATACTTATTACATAACAAAAACACACACACAAGGACCATAATAGTTTAGTGTCTTTGGAAACTCGGAACGTAATCTTCTAATCATGGTGAAAGATCTTCAACATCTCCCATTAAGATATTCCCTTTTTTCTTACCTAAAACCTTTCTTTATATCCTGGGGAAAAGAAAACATAAAAGGGTGAGCTCAAATACTCAGTAAGGGTAAACAAAAGAAATATCAATCACATCATATTCATAAGAACATAACATTTTGGAAATCTTAACCTGCAAAAGAGAGCATAATTTCATAACATGGGATAAATCATAGTAGTGAAATGAAATCCCAATAATCATAACATAAAACATGAAACTTTGTGGCATACACACATAATCATAGAGAATCATATCTTATTAGTCAAGACTCATTTCCATGACTATCTTAGTGGACAAAGTCAATTTCTGAATCGAGTCACCCTCGTTTCAGTCCTGTTTCACTGAACCGGTATAACCTACCATTCCAGCCATGTCTATCTCATGAGATATAAAATCTTTACCCAATGCATTGGAGGTAGATATAGGTCCCACCCATCTCATAATTATACCATTCTTATGTGTGCCACAAAATCTTAAATCATACATCATTGCATAACCCATGTAATAAAAATGGGATTCTTAAACAACATGACCTCATAAAACAAATCATATAAGATAAAGGAATTCATAAAAAATAATTCCATCACAACATAATAAAATCAATGTAATAATAGGGATCAAAATAGAACCCTTTATTATCTTAGATGGAAAATAATTTTGATAAAACACTTGAACTCCATTCTTGAGGAAAATATCCTTTCTTCTTCAAAAACATTTTTCCTTTCTTAACATGTCATACAACTTTAAACTAAAAGAAGTTGATTAAAAATAAACATGAAAACTTGTAAAGGATTCTTCTTGGAAATAATATTTTAAAAATCCATTCATGCCGTATAAGTTAAAAAAACATTCTTCTCGTACTTTTGTCGGAAAAGTTAAAAAAGTACCTCGTGCGAAAAACGACAAAAGATTCCTTTCATATATTTTACTATAAACTCACCGAAGGGTAAAATTGGATATAAACTATTGTATAAGGATATAAATATTACATATTTAGGATAAATGGATTTGGATGATAAAATACACCCCAGTAAATACTAAAGTATAAACAATCTCGGATAAGAATGAGATTGTGATATTTCCCTTACCTTATGTCCGATATGCTTTGTACGTATCTGAACCTCCTGTATAATGATTTAAATAATGTCATTAACTTATTACAGAATTGTATTCATTTTTATGATGTCATATATGGTTCACTTATGAATTTATATGACCCGTTATTTTGTAAATTCCATGTTAGAGAAGCGTTTTGGGTAAAATCGTTTCATTTATCGTATGTGTTTGGACTTGTTGTTATTGAAATTATTATTACTTATATAATGATTTACTTACTTCCAGAATATAAGACATGATTTATATATCATATATATTCAGTATATATATATATATATAATAGATAGATAAATGAAATGAAACAAACCGTTCATGGAGACGGTAGTCCGTACGTACGCATGAACGATGTTTTCTCTTCTTATTGTCTTGAATGGAAGTAAGTAGATGAAATACATATATATACATAAATCCAGAAGATTTAACATGTCATATATTTCATTATATATACATTATAATCATTCATGAATGGTTAATGTGGAGAATGAATCTCATCGCGTCGTGGAGATGGTAGTCTGTACGTACGCACGAGCGATGACATCGTTCTCATGATCGTGAACTTGTGTTGAAGTGTATGTATACTATTTCAATATCAATATAAAATTATAATAATCATATATAGTTACTCATTACACCATTATACCCATCCAATTAAGGTGGTGGCAGAAGATAGATTACACCACGGCGTGGAGACGGTATTCCGTACGTACGCACGCGCGGTGATTTCCTTTTTCAGTAGGATGGATAAAAGGTTAATTAGAGTTGTTTCATATTCATAATAACATATCAGTATATAATAAATACTGATGTTATTACTTTATCATGAAACAACTAAAGAATAAGAAGTTGATGAAGAGAGAAATTGAAAAAGATTGGTAATGGATATTACCTCTTTTTGACGCGCCTTCACTTAACCTCCACTTAAAGAACTAAGGGTGGTATTTGAAGAAGACCAGGACCTCTAGGATGATACTAGGGAATTGGAGAAGAGATTTTTTCAGGGTTTGGACGACCATGAATGCTCAAATTTGTGTGAGGAGGAGAGGGAGGAGGTGCCCTTTTATAAGGGAGGAGAGGGGCACCTTAGGAAAAACTCAAAATATTATTTTATATTAAGGTCAAATTCGGTTTATAATGGTTCCAAAGGGTCTTATTTCTAAATAAAATGGGTATGGGTCTAAATACTCTCATCCAATAGGATTTAGACAAGTTTAGGTTATTAGTTTAACCTTATCAATTAGATTTAACTCTAAGTTGAATAATTTAACTTTTACCGTGTCGTTTTGTTTTCTTACACTATATGGTTAATAAACTTACTATATCAAGCCAAAAAAACCCCAAGTTGTTTATTATTCATATATATAATCTAATTTAAGTCATTTTGCCGAACCTTATATTTTTAGGAATAAATTAACAATTAATAATATAAGATTTGTTTTAAAAACTAATTTATGTCAATTTTGACACTATTTGGTTCATGATTTTTATGAAATTTATAACAGAATGATAAGTTCGAACCAAGTTACTTAAATCAACAATAACATGTCATAATAACCTATAAAATTAGTGTAAGTCATAAAAAGTCTCAAATTACATTTATTTGGGCATTTATAACATCAATTATGTCAATATTTCATTAATAAGACAATTACTACATCATCTTTGTGTCATAATGAATGATAATTATTTAATCCCTAAAAATTCTAAATAAATTCTTATGATTTAGATAATTGTATTAGCTTTCTGGATACTATTCATGTTCGATGTTTCATGACGTTTATCACCAGATTAAAATTTTTATACTTATAAGATTTAAGAAAGTGACATGTTGTCACATTCTTTGGTTTTAATAATAATTAAATTATTTTCATTGAAAAAATTTAATTAAATGAATCAAATCCGACCCTTAGGTGATATGGGTCGACTTTTAGTCATCCAATAGGATTTTGACATTTTTTTAGGGTAATTTTAAAATATTATATTTACCGTTAATTACCCGATTTACCTTTAACTATGGTAAATAAAATTTACCGTAGTTACTTTTCATAACTCCCAAAAATAAAAAGTAGCTTATTAATATAATTTGGATCCACTGATTACAAATATGGAATCCATTTTTCCAAATTCAATACACAAAAGTTTCAGAAATTAAATTAAAATTAATCCCGTTGTCGTAAGAAAACGGGTTTTTCTTTAAAACATTGCAAAAGATTGAATTGATTTAACCTACGAATTCAAGGTAAAATCAATGCTAATTAAATAAATTATATTAAATGGTACAAATATATTATATTTATACTTTAAAACCATTTTATATTATAATTTATCCACATAAGATATTAATATGAAGAAAGTTTTTTTTAATTAAAATATAGCGTGTTTTTACTATTCATTAAAATATGAAAGTTATCGGAAAAATATCAAAACATTATCTAATGTAAATTTTTATATCCTGATTCAAAAGAAAAATTTTATTTTGTCATATTGAACTTATAAACATGTCAAAAACTAGATTTAATGTGGGTGCGCCATCAAAAGGCGGGAAAACTGCATTTTTGGAAAAATACTTATTTTACCCGAAAATTTTATTTTATTCTTATACCATGTTCTATAAATGTGTAAGATGAATAATAATGATATAAAATTAAAAATTTACTTAACAATATTCATAACGGGTAATTCATAACAAGATTATAGTAATATATCATTGTTTAATAAAATCTGGTATTGCGTACAACACATGCTATCGAGGAAGGTCGTGATTGCGTGTAATGCAAGCCATGTCATGGTTGCGTGTAGTGCACAACTCCTTTGTTGTTGCGTATAACAGAGTCCAACAATATTTTATTTATACATTTAATATATATATATACACTCAATGTTGCGTAGAATTACTTCTATCAAACGAACTTGAAATTGTGTGTAACAAGAGCCAAAAGTGTTGCGTATACTGCAAGCTAATACAGTGTTGCGTATAGCGCTAGATAATCTTGGTGTGTCGTACAATAGAAGATATGAATGAAATTAAAAAGAATGTATCTTATAAAATCTTGGGTTGTTACACAGAAGGTAAGATCAAGGCCAATAAAAAATTTATGCTGAAAATAATTTTTGAGATAAAGTGATCTAAATTAGTGAACATCATTCCAATGAATATCTCTATTGAACAAGGTTATGAGATTTGGAAATAAGGTAGTGCTGAGCCATATATATATTAGTCCCTTGAAAATTCTTGATTGCATCAAAATGATCGATTATTATAAGAACCCATATCTTCATTTCAGGTATGCATCTTTATTTCATTTTGATTATGAGAAAAATGGATGAAATGGGAAATTTTCTTAAGTACCCACCGTGTAATTTTGAGTATAGGTTGTGTACCTAGTTTCCATGCATAGAAATGTACTAGCCATGTAATGGTCGAGTACATGGCTGAGTAAGTGAACTTGTAGACTGCCTAATGCATGTTCCAGTTAAGGATAGTAGATGGTGTGTACATTAAATTAACATGACATGTACTTTTATTTTTAATTGATATATCAGAGCTGGTTCACATCTCATTTATGGTTCATTATTATTCTAACCTTGGTTCGTCTAGGAGCGACTGGGAGTGATGATAAATATCCGAGACGCTGATTCTCTGTCTAAGGTGTGATAAAAAATCTTGTGGGTATGTTGGAATCCAACTGGTGAGTTCTGTTTTATTTATGTTCATCTGTTATTAATTCGTTATTTCTCACGAGTTATCAAGGGATGATCATTTTTAACATTTTTTAATTCTATGTCATTCTTGGCTGATTCAAAGTATTTTTTTAGGGTGTTTATCATAAATCATAAAGTTAGGTGATATGTCCCTTTATGTAGTTGTCATTGGATTATATATTCTCAAAGTGACAACTACCCATAGTTAGGTTATTGCATTATTTCGAATTTAACCCCATTTAATACCTATTAAGGTGACATTGATTGATAAAGGGATATTTAATAGGCATAAGGTTTTATGAATTGATTATGGGTGTGTTTCCCATTATTTATTGATTATGTACATTTGATCTAGAATTCCTATTTGGCATGCTTTGTTTTCCATTCCTTGTGTTATTAGGATGGAGTTATCATTTATTTAAGAAGCATGTCATTCTCATTGTAAAATTATGTCCAAGTGGAATTTTACTATGAGAACATAACAAGGTTGGGTCATTTTTGAATAATTTGTTGTTATGTTGACCCAAGGTTTTTAACTATGAGAGATGTTGAGTGGTCATAGACTAGAGGGGTAGACCGTGAGAGATACCCATAGGTTCAATATTAAATGAATGTTGGAACTTAGGGAATAGAGTGTGAGAGCTACCTGGTGGTCATTAGAATTTATTGTTTCTAAGCATACCATGGGGTATAGACTATGAGATCTACCCAGGTTGTCAATTGTAAATGATTTGTGTTATGTGAGACCAAAGGTATTAGACAGTGTGAGAATTCCCAGAGGGTCATTTCTTTATTAAATTGATGATATGTTAAACAAGAGAGGATAGACTATGAGAATATTCTCAGAGGGTTTCTTTTCAATATTTCATGACTATGATGATCCTGACACGACAAAGTAGCAGTATGGAATCAATATTACTTGTTTGTTAGATGGTCTTTTGAGACATATATTTTTCTAACACATAGGGGATATAGAGATTATGATAGATCCTAATATTTCATTATTAAATGGATTTAATACTTAAAGAATGTAAATGAATGTAATTTATAACTGGAGTACTGTTTACTATTTAGTACTTACTAGTTTATTGCTTTATTTCTACATGTTACCTCCAATATATATTAAATGATAGTTTGGCACTTATCTTTTCGGGGTTGCCTATATGGATTCTTCTCACATCCTTTTTGGGTCATGATTTTAGACCCAAATAGATTATATGGTTGGATGTATAGATAAGGGAAACTTATCTTTTTCCTCAGGTACTTAATTGTTGTTGGAGCAAGATTTCATGGGGGCAAGATGAGGCATGCAAATATATTAGAGTTTACTATTTTCTATATTTTGGTTCAGTATTGTATTTCTTCCATTGTGACATGTTTGGATGCATTCCTAGACACATGTGACATACATCATTTATATATGTTTCAGTTGTTATATTACTATCAGTCTTTCGTTGTTTACTTTTGGTTTATGGTATTATTGCTTTCTCTTTTGTTTATTATATGTTATTCTATTTTCTATACTCTGTTAATGAGGGAATTGTTTCCCAATTATCACATTGTGTCCCTCACTGATAGTCATAAGCCTCTAGCATTTGGTGAAATATGATTGCGGTTATGTGACTAACTGAGTTCTGGGAACCTTTGTGTGGCACCTGGAACCGTGATGTTACACTTATCACTTGGCACTTCACCTGAATCTACATAAATTTCAAGATGTCTTCCATGTATCTCTACTGAGTAAGTACATAATTGAACTTCCATATATAAAAACTCACATTCCAAACCACTATCGAAAGATCTATCTTATGAGTAACAATAGATGGAGATTTTGGACCACAAAGACATTGCTCTACAAAACAAGACAACCCATCTAGTCAATGTTTTATAGAGAAATCATAATATTATGGAAAAATTGTTCAAATTTGGGGATGTGATGATTAATAATTGTCATCAGTTTTTATCTATTTAATAAATCATCTTTTCGAATATTGTTATAAGTGTGGGTTGATTTTTACATCCCAATATTTTATATTTCTCTTTCAATAAATATTATTTCATTGATAGCTTGGGATACACTCAATACCATGTTTAAACAAACCATGACAACATATTCAAATATAAATATGAGATAGTTTAACAATTTTTGAAATTATAATATTATTTTTAGTTTACAAGTAATTTTTATTTATTTTTCTAACAAAAACTTTTTTCTAGTGAATATTGAAAAATAAAAATTTTAGAAAAATTATTCTCCATGTTATTAAAATCAATTAATTTATAACATACATTTTATTTTGAACAATATATTAAATTAATATAAGAAACATTTTATTTAAATTAATTCGATTAAATCTCTAATAATTAATACTTCATGTTATTTTCATATAAATAAATTTTAGTACAAAAAACAAAATTTTTTAGAAAATGGTTTTTATCATATTTTTCATGTTTATTTTTAAATTAATTTACGTAAATTATAAGAAATGAATTTTAGAAAATTTATTCCATATTTGGAATTATAAATATTAATTTTTTTTATTATGGTCAATTTATTTTTAGACATTAGGAATAGTAACATTGGTAAAAAAATTCACATTAATTAAGGGTAAATTTGATAATTAAGGCTAAAAACTAATGTGATAATGCTTAAAATTCATTAAAAAAATTTAATTTATTTAATTATAAGTGTTTTTTTCTTCTATAATCCACCAAAATATTAACATATTACCTTTTCCATTTATCTTTAATTTGGATGTTTACAATTCTAATGTAAAAGATAAATTTAAAAATGTCACATTCTTACATTCAATATTTTTAATATTTTTTAATGAGTATAAAAAACATACATTCATATTGAAATTTTTATTTTCAATACAAATAATGTTTTTGGTTATGTTAATATTTTTTAGAGAAAAAAATTACCTTAAATTCTTACACAACACCGACACAGTCCCAGTGCAAGTAATAGAAAAATAATAAAAATTATTTTTAAAAACTCACAAAGTATTATTTTTTGGGTGGTTTAAAGTTCCCAAATAAAATATAAAAATATAGTATATTATGTAGGTTTTAAATATTAATATTCTAATTCCATATTTTTCATGATGTGTTTAAATTTAAATTAAACGAATGGGGTCAAAAATGACATTAACGACATTTTCATATAATGGAATTTTATTGAATTATGTAAAAATAATATAACTATATAACTAGAATAACGATTATAATATAATATCTAAAATTTAATCACTTGTAAATTTTCAATCCAATTTTTACCATATAAGTAAAATTATAACCCTTAAATATTGAAATAGTTTTTATAACAGTTAAGGTTAAAAATGGTTAAAAATTGATTAATCAAAACAATAAGGCTTAAAATGTTATATAAAACTATATAAATTGTATTGGATTTATATATTCATTAAATATACTCCTTATATTTTAATACATTTCATTTTGAAACTACATGTACATTAATGGGAATTTTTATATTTTGATATTTTGAAAAATTATAAGTGTACCCCTCTCCTCAGATATAAAGGTGCATTGATTCTATCTTTTATTCACACCAAATTGAAACATATAGCATGATAAAAAAAATTATATTATAAACTTCCATATCCATGAATTAGAGGTTTTTTTATTCTTAAAAGGATATTCTAATAGTCCTATAGAATGAATTTAAAATAATTCTACTGAAGAAGAGGTAATCCTTTTTTCCAAATCATTCGTGTTTATTTCTACTTATACATCCTTAAAGTCAGTTTTAACCATCATAAAATAATAAATCAAGTATGATAAATATATTAATATTTTATTATTATTATGGGATAACCATTTTAAACCTATTATGGATCTTATATAATGTAAATACATTGCTCTTATGTACTATGTTTTACCTTCTCCCCATAGTAGTGTAATTCATTTTTTGTATCAATTTTTCTTAGACGGTTATGAAAATTGAAATAATTAATATATATGATATTTTTGAAATAATTACGATTAAAAAATTATAATATCATATCTATCATCTTACCTTCCAAGCCGTTTCAAAATGAGAACATCGCTCGTGCATATGGGTTGACTACCACATCCATGGAGTGATGCGACACGTTCTTCGCTTCTACTTCGCATAGATGTTAATAAAGATTTATTTAATGAATATATATTATATAGTAGATAGAATATTGATTTTTAATGGTTAATTATACGTTACCTTTCTTTTATTCCGTCCTTTAAAATATGAAAATAGTGTTCACGCGTGTGTACGACCAACCCACCACATGAAGTGTGTGATTCATTATTTTTCCCTAAATTTTATGGATGAATATAAATATATATATAGATAAAAAATGAATTTATGTGATATTTTTATCATTATTATAATTATTTTAATTATGGAACCAAAATCAACATACAAGGATAAGAACAACCAATCCAAAATTCTCATTAAAATGAAGCAATGAAAATCCAAAACAATGATTAAAATAAATGATTGTAAAAAAATGTGATTATATGTTATAAATGGATCATATATGATATTATATATTGTTATATTATTATTTTATGTAATAATAAAAAATTTAAATATGTTATACTATATTTTAAAATAATATATGGGGAAAATTGAACATGAGGTTAACGATTATGTCTGAAATTCCACTCTATTGAGACGTATTTGGTATTAAGCATCAATTTAATTTTATATGTTTTATATATTTTCCATTTTATGTATTTATCATATATATATATATATTTATATAAATTCATGATTTTCAATTTTTTAATTTTTTTTACTCATTAATGGGGTTTCAATTTTTGTGTTACTAATATTGTGAATATATATTTTACAGAAACATTCTTGATATTTACTTTATTTTATTTGATGGAATAGTATAATAAATCATTTAAAAATATATATTTTTTATTATAAAATTTATATTTATGTATTTTTCATGTTTTCTTAAAACTATTAAAATCTTTTTAAATTGAATTAAAGAAACAGTTAAAAGAAATGTTGATTTAAACTTTATTTTTTGGTTGGGAATATTTTTCTTCAATATAAAAATTATTAAGAAAATTAAAAAAATCATTTTTTTACTAAAATGGTTTTTCAAAGATACATTAAATTTTAAATTAAATTTAAATATGTTTTAATGGAATTTTTCAAACGGGACTTGAATGGGTAATTTTATACTTTCATTATAAAAAATCAAAAGTAATATTTCAGTTTAATGAATATGGAGTTAATGGGTTTTCCAATATCCTTTTACATTTTATAATATTTATATTATTCTAAAAGTTTTCAACAATTTTACATATAAAAAATTAATGAAATATTTTTTTAATATTATCCTTGCAATACCTTTTTTAAGACATGATTATGTTATAAAACCTATATTTCTAATCAATGAAGTTTAATATTTTATCTCTTATTAATTGTGTGGACCTTAAATTTATCATGAAACACTCACATTCTTTATATCGTTAGAAATTACAATTCTCTTAAATACCCATATCATTTTTATCATGGGTATGATAATTTTCTAAACCGTATACCATTTTTATATTTTGTGTTTTACATTGAATTTTATATGATTGACTGGGGAAATTTTGATATGTTTTATTATTTATTCAATATGGAAATTTATTGAAAAGGAATAACGTTAATGAAATACGTTGATCATTTAAAATATGATGGATGAATAAGACATCTTATAATGGGAGGGGATTGGTTATAGATATCCCTTCGATAAATAAATGGGTATCATGTAACAAACTATTTGGATGGACATATTAAATGAGTTTTTAGTGTATACCTCCCCATCAAATCAACTATATTAGTGCAAAGAATTAATTGTAAAGATATCATGATGTCTAAGAACATAAAATACAACATTAATAATTCCACTTATTTAGAAATATGTTATTATTTTCCATGATATTACCACATTGATATTATACAAGTATTAATTTTTTTATTCAAGTTATTTATTAAATGGAATGTGTTTTTCATTTATTTACCTCTCCAAATTGGTTATGCCTTATTTACTCCGGATGGATTCTGATGTAAATAACCTTAATTGAAAATAAAATGTCACACTTTTTTTCTTTTAACCAAGATATGATTAATGATATTATGAATATTATCAAGGATGTGATAATTTTTCTTATGATAACTATTTTGTATTTTAAATATAATAAAGAAATAATTTATTTATCCATCTCATGAAGACTTATAAACTAATCAATCATTGGTGGTGATATGCCTTGTATATTATAAAATTGTAATAAAGAAAACAATAACTCTAGGTTAATGTAGTTTGTGTTTTTATTTTGTAGATGTTTTACATCATCTCCAGTACAATACACAACCCAAATAAAGAAGCCAAATCTACCACAAACCAAATTAGGGGCATCATCAAGAATGACCATAAATGATATAAAAGTTAGAAATTATGATGGGACAAAGGTAATATTTTTATAAAAAAATTCAATAAATCCCAAATACAAATGTCAAGAATATCAAATGTTTAATACACATAAAAACAGCATATCCTGAAATATCTAATTTTTAACTATATGTTTTAACCTATTTTGTGATATTTGGATACAATCCACCAAACTGAGTGTCTCATATAATAATGTTATCCTACATGTACATATTTTATAAGTAATCAATTTTGATGGTATCTTGGATCAAAATAAAGTCAACCTACATTGTTAATTGGTCCACCACCACCCTTATGTAATTATTCCATTTGGGAGCCCATGGTAGTATGATGATTATAAATTTGGAAACCTCATCCCATTTCCATATCAATAGATGGATTGTCTGAAGAAAATGTATCAGCCTTTACTGCTCAACCATAATCTCCGAGTTAATGTTGTACTGAGTTATGAAAAAACATGTATCCCTCTTGAAATACAACCACAAGAATTGATTATTCATGTCATGTTACACATTTAATACATCGTTGGTGAATATCACTTTGAGAATAATGAAAATATTCTATCTGAACATTTCTCAAAAGTTATTGAATGCCATACCAGGTTTGGAAGCAAAAAAAAACAACATCCAAATAAAGAGACTACTTAGCCATGGTCTCCTTTTCATATAAAGAACCCCTAAAGATCTATAATTCGCTATCATAATAATAAACATGGATAACCAAATCAAGGATAATGAGTTTAAACCAAATTATCTTAAAAAACAATAGCACCTTCTTTTCTTGAATCCAAGTTAATACTCTAAAAAACACACATCTTGTTTCATTCTTCCTTTTAAATGATTAGGGACCAAAAAAAGAAAGGTTATTACTAAGGGAATCGCAAACACCATTCCCATTTCCCAGGGTTTATGTGATTTAAGATAAAAACATTAAAGATACACCACCCACATCCTAAATATGTGGTTCATATACTTCTGAGTAAAGGAATAGGTCAAACCATGATAGTTCGAATAGAAATTGATTCATTCCCCAAAAAGGAAATATCTCCAAATATTAGAGGGATTTCAGGACAATTATTAGCTCTGGATCATGTTTGGATAGATATTCTCATGTATCTAAAGATGAAGGGATTCATGCACAACTTTGAGATCCTAATACATAGGAAAATATCCCAAACCTATTCTTAATGTAACAGCCCAAGATTTTATAAAAAAATATTCTTTTTAATTTTATTAATGTCTTGTGTTGTACGCTACACCAAAAGGAGCTTTCACAACACACATCCTTGACTTGACTTGCATTACACGCAATCGCGACCTTCCTCGATAGCGTGTGTAGTACGTAATACCGAGTTTCACTAAACAACGATATGCTATAAAAATATTATTAAAACTAGCCGTTATGAATAGTAATAACCGCTTTTTGAAATCCAGTAAATCTTATTTTTCAAAATGAACTTTATTTTTGGATTCGGAGTATCGAATTTAGCCTAAGGTGAAATTTTGGTACTTTTCGGATAACTTTCATATTCTGATGAATAGTGAAAATTACTAAATTATAATTAAAAACAACTTTTTTTAATCGAAATAATTAATAGTGATAAATCATTAATTTGAGTGGTTTTAAAGTATATTTAGAATATATTTTTACAATTTAATACAATGTTGGTCATTGGATGTAGTTTCACATTTAAACTAGACATAAACAAGTGTCAATCTTTTGATAGATATTGTTTCTTAAAAACACGCTATTTGTTTTAACAGCGGGATTTAATTATAAAATTAATTAATTAAACTTTTATGTTATGAATTTGGTAAAATAGACTTCATTTTTGAATTCGGAATATGAAATATAGCTTGGGATGAAATTTTGGCATTGTTCTGAAAAACATCAATTTTTGATGAATAGTGAAACTACTAAGTGGTAGGTTAAAAACTGAATTTTGCATAAAACTTAATTTTACCGCTTCTGTGAATGGAATTTCGAAAATCCGAGAGACACGGTTAATATCAAGGACTAAAATGTGGTTCAATGAGATGAAAATAATTTTTTGGTGAATAGTAACTTTTTACTTTTTTTACCACGGTTAATAGTAAATAAGGTAACTAAGGGTAAATATGATATTAATATTACCCTAACACATGTCCTAATTCTATTGGACAAGTGTAATTCGACCAAAAACAAACTTTGGAATAAAATATGACCATTTAGGCCCACTTGGATTAGATTAGGACATTTATTATTAATTTATTTAAAGAAGGGTTAAAATAGTTAAAATCAAAGTTTAATAAGTAAATCATTTTTAATATGGGGTTATACATAAGATAAATTCGACTATAAATATTAATTAGAAAGATAAAAAGATTTACTACATGATGGTATTTTATTTGTAATTTTTAGACATCAAATAATATAATTTATTTATGACACAAAAATGATGCAGTAATTATCTTATTAATGAAATATTGACATAATTGATAATATAAATACCAAAATAAATGTAATTTAAGAATTTTTATGAATTACACTAATTTTACAGGTTACTATGATATATTAGTGTTGATTTAATCAACTTGGTTCGAACATATAATTCTGTTATGACTTTCACAAAAATCATATATCAAATAGTGTCAAAATTGACACAAAATAGTTTTTAAATCAAATATTATATTATTAATTGTTATTTTATTCCTAAAAATATAAGGTTCGGCCAAATGACTTAGATAAGGATATATGTATTAATAATATACAATTTGGGGTTCGTTTGGCAAGTTTATAGTATGTTTATTAACCATATAGTGAAAGAAAACAAAAAGACACGGTAAAAGTTAAATTATTTAACTTAGAGTTAAATCTAATTGATAAGGTTAAACTAATACCCTAAACTTGTCTAAATCCTATTGGTTGATAGGATTTCGACACATCCCCACTTTATCTTCGAAATAAGACCCTTTGGAACCATTATAAACTGATTTTGACTTTAATATAAAATAATATTTTGAGATATTCCTAAGGTGCCCCTCTCCTCCCCTATAAAAGGACACCTCCTCCCCCTCCTCCTCACACCAATTTGAGCACTCAAGCTCGGCCAACCCCTGCCAATTTATCCTCTCCACTTCTCTAGAAACATCCTAGAGGTTCTGGTCTTCCTCAAAGACCAATTTTAGTGCCCTAAGAGGAGGTCTCAAAGAGGCACTTCAAAGAAGAGGTAATTACCGTTACCAATTCTTTCATCTTTATTTCTTCTTCCACTTCTTCTTCTTAGGTTGTTTCATTATGAAGTAATAACATCAGTATCACTCATATACTGATATGTTATTATAAGTATGAAACAACCCTATTTCACCATCTATCCATCCTACGGAAAAAGAAATCACCGCGCGTGCGTACGTACGGAATACCGTCTCCACGCCGTGGTGTAATCTATTTTCCACCACCACCTTACATGGATGGGTATAATGGTGTAAAGAATAACTATACATAGTTATTAAAACATCATATTGATTCTGATATATTGTATAATACACTCCAATTCAATTCAATATTTATAGAAATGATATCATCGCTCGTGCGTACGTACGGAATACCGTCTCCACGACGCGATGAGATTCATTCTCCATGTTAACCATTTAAGAATGATTATAATGTATATATAAGAAATAATAATGAAATATATGACATTATAAAGCTACTGGATTTATGTATATATATACATATGTATGTCATCTACTTACTTCCATTTCAAGACAATAAGGAAAGGAAAACGGCGTTCATGCGTACGTACGGACTACCGTCTCCATGAACGGTGTTTTTCATTTTATTTATCTACCTATTATATATATATATACTGAATATATATGATATATAAATCATATTTTATATTCTGTAAGTAAGTAAATCATGATATAAGTAATAATGATGTCAAGAACAACAAGTCAAAACACCTACGATAAATGAAACGATTTTACCCAAAACGCTTCTTTAACATTGAATTTACAAAAGAACGGTTAATATAATGTCATAAGTGAACCATATATGTTATCATAACAATGAATATGATTCTGTAATAAGTCAGTGACATTATTTAAATCATTATACAGGAGGTTCGGACACATATGAAGCAAATTGGACCTAAGGTAAGGGAAATATCACAATCTCATTTTTATCTGAGATTGTTTATTCGTAAATATTTACTGGGGTGCATTTTATCATCCACATCCATGTTTTATCAATATGTAATATTATTTCCATCAACCTAAAATCGTTTAAATTCATTTTTACCCTTCGGTGAGTTTTTAGTAATACGTATGAAAGGAATCTTTTGTCGTTTTTCATACGAGGTACTTTTTGACTTTTCCGACAAAAGTATGAAGAATGTTTTTTTTAACTTATACGGCACGAACGGATTTCTACTGTTTTATAAAGCCTTATTTTCATGAAGCTTCCTCTAAAAGATTTCATGACTATTTTCAATAAAATCTCTTTCTTTTAAAATTGCATGATGTTTTGTGAAAAGAAATTGATTTTGAAGAAGAAAGGATATTTTCCTCAAGAATTCAATTCAAGTGTTTTATCAAAATTATTTTCCATCTAAGATAATAAAGAGTTCTGTTTCTATCCATATTTTTACATTTATTTGACTATGTTGTGATGGAATTATGTTTATGAATTCCTTTATCTTATATGAATTGATTTATGATGTCATGATGTTTCAAGAATCCCATTTTTGTTACATGTGTTATGCGATGATGTATGTTTTATGATTATGTGGCACACATAAGAAAGGATTCATTATAAGATGGGTGGGACCTATATCTCCCTCCAATGCATTGGGTAAAGATTTTATATCTCATGAGATAGACATGGCTGGAATGGTAGGTTATACCGGTTCAGTGAAACAGGACTGAAACGAGGGTTGCTCGATTCAGAAAGGGACTTTGTCCACTAAGATAGTCTTGGCAATGAGTCATGACTAACAAGAAATGATTCTCTATGATTATGTGTGTATGCCACAAAGTTCCATGTTTTAAGTTATGATTATTGTGATTACATTTCACTACCATGAATTACCCCATGTTATGAAATTATGATCTCTTTTGCAGGTTAAGATTTCCAAAAGTTATATGCTTATGTATATGATGTGATTGATATTTCTTTTGTTTACCCTTACTGAGCATTTGAGCTCACCCTTTTATGTTTTCTTTTCACCAGGATAAAAAGAAAGGTTTTAGGTAAAAAAAAGGAAGATCTTTATGGGAGATATTGAAGATATTTCACCACGATTAGAAGATTACGTTCCGAGTTTCCAAAGACACTAAACTATTACGATCCTTGTGTGTGTGTTTTTGTTATGTACTAATTATTCCGCAAAAGTAATGTAATGTCCATGTACGATAAGCTTCGGGTCTTTACAGTTGGTATCAGAGGAAAGGTTTAGTCAACCTTTGGAAACTAGGATGCGAAAACGTTAGTGAGATACCTAGAGATATTTCTAAGGTATGTCTAGGGATGTCCCTAGGGATAAGTATACGTATAGGTTATAGTAATAGAATTACGCTAACGATCATAGAATTAAACCTAAGATGTTGGATATTGAAGGTACTCCCCCTTTATTATGTTGTTTTCCCTAGCATGATTTTTGCCTCTCACACTATTCTTTTTGGGTTTTAGACGATGGCTGGAACCCGAAGGAACCGTGTTGATCAATGCAATGGACAATGCAATGATTGCCCTCCTGAACAAACAAATGTTATGGGAGATGGAGTGCAAAATCTTATTGCTATACTTACACAAGCTATGAATCATTCTGGACTTCCAAATGAGCAGAGAAGGGAACAATATTCTATTGAGTCCTTCATGAGGCAACGTCCACCTTCTTTCAGTGGGTCTTCTGATCCACTTGTGGCTGAACAATGGATCAGTACTACTGAAAAGATATTTTCAGTTCTTCAATGTTCTGAACATGATAAAGTCATCTTAGCAGTATATCGTTTGGAAGGTGAAGCTGATCAATGGTGGAATCTTATCAAGAATACGAGGCCAAGAGATAAAATTGAGTCCATGGAATGGGACGAGTTCAAGAACTTGTTTTTCAGTAAGTACTTCCCTCGTATTCTTCGAACAAATATTGAGAAAGAATTTCTTGAACTGAAGCAAAGGGACGATGAATCTGTTGGTACCTATGAAGCAAATTTTACAAGACTTGCAAGGTATGCTTCTGGAATTATCATCCAACCTGAAAGTAAAGTTGATCGATTTTTCTGTGGCTTAAAACCAAGTCTTCGAAGGGCATTAGCTATAAGAGACTTCAGTAGCTATGAAGAAATTGTGCGTTGTGCTATCAAGGTAGAAATGGAAGTTGGTGTTACATATCCATCTCATGGTTTTGACAATAAACGAAAGATGGAGTTCAAGGAGAAATCTCAGAATAATGGTGAAAAGAAGATGAATGTTTCCTTATGCACAAAGTGTGGAAAGAAGCATGGTGGAGATTGTCTAAAAGGGACTAGAAAATGTTTTAAGTGTGGAAAAGAAGGTCATCGAGCAGCTGAGTGTCGAAGTAATGGAAAAAGGGTTTCTAATGATGTGAATAAAGCAAACACTGCAGAGAACGCACCGCCAACACTTCAATGCTTCAAGTGCAAGGAAATGGGGCATTATGCTAATAATTGCCCTAATCCAAGGGTTAGTGATGATCAACATGAGCAACCACTGAAGGCAAAGGACAAAGGGAAATCACATGCGATCACTATTGGCAATGTTGAATATGACAACGATGTGGTGGAATGATTAAGTGTTTATGTAATGGGATTCCAAAATAATGTTGTATCATTGAGTATTGCAATATTTATTGATGTGGTATTCAAAGTGATTGAGATATTTTTTGGAAATAAGATGATATGCGAGAAAATGAAATGTTTAATAGTATTCATGAGCTCATGATTGATATAAGGACTAAGTGATATCATGGTTTGAGTATATAGAATTTTGAGGATTTTGGTATGTGGAAAGTGTTAACTTTTAACTGCACTCATGTTTTCACTAAGGTATTCAAGAGAATACACGATTAAGGACTTTGAATGTTTGGAATGTGACCAACAAGACATATCTTATGATATGTGGGGATCAACGACAGTATTAAATCTCTGGTAATCGATGTCACTATATTATGAGAGTGGACTGCAGTATTATAAGCCTAAAGATTAGACTGGATTATGTTGGACATAAGTTAGTATTGCTTAAGGATAGAAGATTTTCGATATTATTGATGGGATGTTATAGTAACGTAGTTTTAGAAAAAGGGACAACCTACAGGACGGGCGACATCCCATCGCTTCGGACAAGGCTGTAGGAATCGAACCCACAACCAAAGTGCGACTGGCCTTTATCGCCTACCACTGGCCTACAGGAAGTCCCTGTTTAGTAGAAACTAGTTTTATTATGTTAAGCAGTATGATATATGAAGTATAAGTCCATTTTAGGAACTATATATGATTAATCTCACTATAGAATGACTTATGTATATTTAATAACTTTTGCTTACCTTTTGTTTGAGACAGATGGAATGACCCGTCATTCTATCACATGATCTGCTAACACTTCACGAATAACAAATTCAACTTCATTTATTTAAGAGATGAAGTGGAAATTGTTCAAGGCACGAACAACAGTGATATTGTATCAAAATAAAGTAAGTATTTATTCTAATTCAAATTTTCAACATTAGGGAAATGATCTTGAAAACCAAAAATGTTGTCCTAGTGATATTATACCTGATGAATTAGATGGTACCTTAGATCGTCACAAATTTATGGATTTGTGATTACTGGATTTTCCATAGCCATGTTCTCTACCACTCTCCATCAGAACATGATGGTTAGATTTCTCTTCCATATCCATATTTTCACCTATGTGGAAACCCAGTGATTAGTTTATTTGGGTAATCATTACATTTCATACTTTAGTTTTTAAAGCCAAGTTTTGGTATTCCCTTTTACAATGTGGGTTTCTATTAAAGAAACTTTCAAATAGTAAACCATTTATAACCCCGACGAATTTCGAGGGCGAAATTCATTTTAAGGGGGGTAGAATGTAACAGCCCAAGATTTTATAAAAAAATATTCTTTTTAATTTTATTAATGTCTTGTGTTGTACGCTACACCAAAAGGAGCTTGCACAACACACATCCTTGACTTGACTTGCATTACACGCAATCGCGACCTTCCTCGATAGCGTGTGTAGTACGTAATACCGAGTTTCACTAAACAACGATATGCTATAAAAATATTATTAAAACTAGCCGTTATAAATAGTAATAACCACTTTTTTGAAATCCAGTAAATCTTATTTTTCAAAATGAACTTTATTTTTGGATTCGGAGTATCGAATTTAGCCTAAGGTGAAATTTTGGTACTTTTCGGATAACTTTCATATTCTGATGAATAGTGAAAATTACTAAATTATAATTAAAAACAACTTTTTTTAATCGAAATAATTAATAGTGATAAATCATTAATTTGAGTGGTTTTAAAGTATATTTAGAATATATTTTTACAATTTAATACAATGTTGGTCATTGGATGTAGTTTCACATTTAAACTAGACATAAACAAGTGTCAATCTTTTGATAGATATTGTTTCTTAAAAACACGCTATTTGTTTTAACAGCGGGATTTAATTATAAAATTAATTAATGCAACTTTTATGTTATGAATTTGGTAAAATAGACTTCATTTTTGAATTCGGAATATGAAATATAGCTTGGGATGAAATTTTGGCATTGTTCTGAAAAACATCAATTTTTGATGAATAGTGAAACTACTAAGTGGTAGGTTAAAAACTGAATTTTGCATAAAACTTAATTTTACCGCTTCTGTGAATGGAATTTCGAAAATCCGAGAGACACGGTTAATATCAAGGACTAAAATGTGGTTCAATGAGATGAAAATAATTTTTTGGTGAATAGTAACTTTTTACTTTTTTTACCACGGTTAATAGTAAATAAGGTAACTAAGGGTAAATATGATTTTAACATTACCCTAACACATGTCCTAATTCTATTGGACAAGTGTAATTCGACCAAAAACAAACATAGGAATAAAATATGACCATTTAGGCCCACTTGGATTAGATTAGGACATTTATTATTAATTTATTTAAAGAAGGGATAAATAGTTAAAATCAAAGTTTAATAAGTAAATCATTTTTAATATGGGGTTATACATAAGATAAATTCGACTATAAATATTCATTAGAAAGATAAAAAGATTTCCTACATGATGGTATTTTATTTGTAATTTTTAGACATCAAATAATATAATTTATTTATGACAAAAAAATGATGCAGTAATTATCTTATTAATGTTATATTGACATAATTGATAATATAAATACCAAAATAAATGTAATTTAAGACTTTTTATGAATTACACTAATTTTACAGGTTACTATGATATATTAGTGTTGATTTAATCAACTTTGTTCGAACATATAATTCTGTTATGACTTTCACAAAAATCATATATCAAATAGTGTCAAAATTGACACAAAATAGTTTTTAAATCAAATATTATATTATTAATTGTTATTTTATTCCTAAAAATCTAAGGTTCGGCCAAATGACTTAGATAAGGATATATGTATTAATAATATACAATTTGGGGTTCGTTTGGCATGTTATAGTAAGTTTATTAATCATATAGTGAAAGAAAACAAAAAGACACGGTAAAAGTTAAATTATTTAACTTAGAGTTAAATCTAATTGATAAGGTTAAAATAATACCCTAAACTTGTCTAAATCCTATTTGTTGATAGGATTTCGACCCATCCCCACTTTATCTTCGAAATAAGACCCTTTGGAACCATTATAAACCGATTTTTACTTTAATATAAAATAATATTTTGAGATATTCCTAAGGTGCCCCTCTCCTCCCCTATAAAAGGACACCTCCTCCCCCTCCTCCTCACACCAATTTGAGCACTCAAGCTCGGCCAACCCCTGCCAATTTATCCTCTCCACTTCCCTAGCAACATCCTAGAGGTTCTGGTCTTCCTCAAAGACCAATTTTAGTGCCCTAAGAGGAGGTCTCAAAGAGGCACTTCAAAGAAGAGGTAATTACCGTTACCAATTCTTTCATCTTTATTTCTTCTTCCACTTCTTCTTCTTAGGTTGTTTCATTATGAAGTAATAACATCAGTATCACTCATATACTGATATGTTATTATAAGTATGAAACAACCCTATTTCACCATCTATCCATCCTACGGAAAAAGAAATCACCGCGCGTGCGTACGTACGGAATACCATCTCCACGCCGTGGTGTAATCTATTTTCCACCACCACCTTACATGGATGGGTATAATGGTGTAAAGAATAACTATACATAGTTATTAAAACATCATATTGATTCTGATATATTGTATAATACACTCCAATTCAATTCAATATTTATAGAAATGATATCATCGCTCGTGCGTACGTACGGAATACCGTCTCCACGACGCGATGAGATTCATTCTCCATGTTAACCATTTAAGAATGATTATAATGTATATATAAGAAATAATAATGAAATATATGACATTATAAAGCTACTGGATTTATGTATATATATACATATGTATGTCATCTACTTACTTCCATTTCAAGACAATAAGGAAAGGAAAACGGCGTTCATGCGTACGTACGGACTACCGTCTCCATGAACGGTGTTTTTCATTTTATTTATCTACCTATTATATATATATATATACTGAATATATATGATATATAAATCATATTTTATATTCTGGAAGTAAGTAAATCATGATATAAGTAATAATGATGTCAATAACAACAAGTCAAAACACCTACGATAAATGAAACGATTTTACCCAAAACGCTTCTTTAACATGGAATTTACAAAAGAACGGGTAATATAATGTCATAAGTGAACCATATATGTTATCATAACAATGAATATGATTCTGTAATAAGTCAGTGACATTATTTAAATCATTATACAGGAGGTTCGGACACATATGAAGCAAATTGGACCTAAGGTAAGGGAAATATCACAATCTCATTTTTATCTGAGATTGTTTATTCGTAAATATTTACTGGGGTGCATTTTATCATCCACATCCATGTTTTATCAATATGTAATATTATTTCCATCCACCTAAAATCGTTTAAATCCATTTTTACCCTTCGGTGAGTTTTTAGTAATACGTATGAAAGGAATCTTTTGTCGTTTTTCGTACGAGGTACTTTTTGACTTTTCCGACAAAAGTACGAAGAATGTTTTTTTTTAACTTATACGGCACGAACGGATTTCTACTGTTTTATAAAGCCTTATTTTCATGAAGCTTCCTCTAAAAGATTTCATGACTATTTTCAATAAAATCTCATTCTTTTAAAATTGCATGATGTTTTGTGAAAAGAAATTGATTTTGAAGAAGAAAGGATATTTTCCTCAAGAAATCAATTCAAGTGTTTTATCAAAATTATTTTCCATCTAAGATAATAAAGAGTTCTGTTTCTATCCATATTTTTACATTGATTTGACTATGTTGTGATGGAATTATGTTTATGAATTCCTTTATCTTATATGAATTGATTTATGATGTCACGATGTTTCAAGAATCCCATTTTTGTTACATGTGTTATGCGATGATGTATGTTTTATGATTATGTGGCACACATAAGAAAGGATTCATTATAAGATGGGTGGGACCTATATCTCCCTCCAATGCATTGGGTAAAGATTTTATATCTCATGAGATAGACATGGCTGGAATGGTAGGTTATACCGGTTCAGTGAAACAGGACTGAAACGAGGGTTGCTCGATTCAGAAAGGGACTTTGTCCACTAAGATAGTCTTGGCAATGAGTCATGACTAACAAGAAATGATTCTCTATGATTATGTGTGTATTCCACAAAGTTCCATGTTTTAAGTTATGATTATTGTGATTACATTTCACTACCATGAATTACCCCATGTTATGAAATTATGATCTCTTTTGCAGGTTAAGATTTCCAAAAGTTATATGCTTATGTATATGATGTGATTGATATTTCTTTTGTTTACCCTTACTGAGCATTTGAGCTCACCCTTTTATGTTTTCTTTTCACCAGGATATAAAGAAAGGTTTTAGGTAAAAAAAAAGGAATATCTTTATGGGAGATATTGAAGATATTTCACCACGATTAGAAGATTACGTTCCGAGTTTCCAAAGACACTAAACTATTACGATCCTTGTGTGTGTGTTTTTGTTATGTACTAAGTATTCCACAAAAGTAATGTAATGTCCATGTACGATAAGCTTCGGGTCTTTACAGTTGGTATCAGAGGAAAGGTTTAGTCAACCTTTGGAAACTAGGATGCGAAAACGTCAGTGAGATACCTAGAGATATTTCTAAGGTATGTCTAGGGATGTCCCTAGGGATAAGTATACGTATAGGTTATAGTAATAGAATTACGCTAACGATCATAGAATTAAACCTAAGATGTTGGATATTGAAGGTACTCCCCCTTTATTATGTTGTTTTCCCTAGCATGATTTTTGCCTCTCACACTATTCTTTTTGGGTTTTAGACGATGGCTGGAACCCGAAGGAACCGTGTTGATCAATGCAATGGACAATGCAATGATTGCCCTCCTGAACAAACAAATGTTATGGGAGATGGAGTGCAAAATCTTATTGCTATACTTACACAAGCTATGAATCATTCTGGACTTCCAAATGAGCAGAGAAGGGAACAATATTCTATTGAGTCCTTCATGAGGCAACGTCCACCTTCTTTCAGTGGGTCTTCTGATCCACTTGTGGCTGAACAATGGATCAGTACTACTGAAAAGATATTTTCAGTTCTTCAATGTTCTAAACATGATAAAGTCATCTTAGCAGTATATCGTTTGGAAGGTGAAGCTGACCAATGGTGGAATCTTATCAAGAATACGAGGCCAAGAGATGAAATTGAGTCCATGGAATGGGACGAGTTCAAGAACTTGTTTTTCAGTAAGTACTTCCCTCGTATTCTTCGAACAAAGATTGAGAAAGAATTTATTGAACTGGAGCAAAGGGAAGATGAATCTGTTGGTACCTATGAAGCAAATTTTACAAGACTTGCAAGGTATGCTTCTGGAATTATCATCTAACCTGAAAGTAAAGTTGATCGATTTTTCTGTGGCTTAAAACCAAGTCTTCGAAGGGCATTAGCTATAAGAGACTTCAGTAGCTATGAAGAAATTGTGCGTTGTGCTATCAAGGTAGAAATGGAAGTTGGTGTTACATATCCATCTCATGGTTTTGACAAGAAACGAAAGATGGAGTTCAAGGAGAAATCTCAGAATAATTGTGAAAAGAAGATGAATGTTTCCTTATGCACAAAGTGTGGAAAGAAGCATGGTGGAGATTGTCTAAAAGGGACTAGAAAATGTTTTAAGTGTGGAAAAGAAGGTCATCGAGCAGCTGAGTGTCGAAGTAATGGAAAAAGGGTTTCTAATGATGTGAATAAAGCAAACACTGCAGAGAACGCACCGCCAACACTTCAATGCTTCAAGTGCAAGGAAATGGGGCATTATGCTAATAATTTCCCTAATCCAAGGGTTAGTGATGATCAACATGAGCAACCACTGAAGGCAAAGGACAAAGGGAAATCACATGCGATCACTATTGGCAATGTTGAATATGACAACGATGTGGTGGAATGATTAAGTGTTTATGTAATGGGATTCCAAAATAATGTTGTATCATTGAGTATTGCAATATTTATTGATGTGGTATTCAAAGTGATTGAGATATTTTTTGGAAATAAGATGATATGCGAGAAAATGAAATGTTTAATAGTATTCATGAGCTCATGATTGATATAAGGACTAAGTGATATCATGGTTTGAGTATATAGAATTTTGAGGATTTTGGTATGTGGAAAGTGTTAACTTTTAACTGCACTCATGTTTTCACTAAGGTATTCAAGAGAATACACGATTAAGGACTTTGATTGTTTGGAATGTGACCAACAAGACATATCTTATGATATGTGGGGATCAACGACAGTATTAAATCTCTGGTAATCGTTGTCACTATATTATGAGAGTGGACTGCAGTATTATAAGCCTAAAGATTAGACTGGATTATGTTGGACATAAGTTAGTATTGTTTAAGGATAGAAGATTTTCGATATTATTGATGGGATGTTATAGTAACGTAGTTTTAGAAAAAGGGACAACCTACAGGACGGGCGACAGCCCATCGCTTCGGACAAGGCTGTAGGAATCGAACCCACAACCAAAGTGCGACTGGCCTTTATCGCCTACCACTGGCCTACAGGAAGTCCTTGTTTAGTAGAAACTAGTTTTATTATATTAAGCAGTATGATATATGAAGTATAAGTCCATTTTAGGAACTATATATGATTAATCTCACTATAGAATGACTTATGTATATTTAATAACTTTTGCTTACCTTTTGTTTGAGACAGATGGAATGACCTGTCATTCTATCACATGATCTGCTAACACTTCACGAATAACAAATTCAACTTCATTTATTTAAGAGATGAAGTGGAAATTGTTCAAGGCACGAACAACAGTGATATTGTATCAAAATAAAGTAAGTATTTATTCTAATTCAAATTTTCAACTTTAGGGAAATGATCTTGAAAACCAAAAATGTTGTCCTAGTGATCTTATACCTGATGAATTAGATGGTACCTTAGATCGTCACAAATTTATGTATTTGTGATTACTGGATTTTCCATAGCCATGTTCTCTACCACTCTCCATCAGAACATGATAGTTAGATTTCTCTTCCATATCCATATTTTCACCTATGTGGAAACCTAGTGATTAGTTTATTTGGGTAATCGTTACATTTCATACTTTAGTTTTTAAAGCCAAGTTTTGGTATTCCCTTTTACAATGTGGGTTTCTATTAAAGAAACTTTCAAATAGTAAACCATTTATAACCCCAACGAATTTCGAGGGCGAAATTCATTTTAAGGGGGGTAGAATGTAACAGCCCAAGATTTTATAAAAAAATATTCTTTTTAATTTTATTAATGTCTTGTGTTGTACGCTACACCAAAAGGATCTTGCACAACACACATCCTTGACTTGACTTGCATTACACGCAATCACGACCTTCCTCGATAGCGTGTGTAGTACGTAATACCGAGTTTCACTAAACAACGATATGCTATAAAAATATTATTAAAACTAGCCGTTATAAATAGTAATAACCACTTTTTGAAATCCAGTAAATCTTATTTTTCAAAATGAACTTTATTTTTGGATTCGGAGTATCGAATTTAGCCTAAGGTGAAATTTTGGTACTTTTCGGATAACTTTCATATTCTGATGAATAGTGAAAATTACTAAATTATAATTAAAAACAACTTTTTTTAATCGAAATAATTAATAGTGATAAATCATTAATTTGAGTGGTTTTAAAGTATATTTAGAATATATTTTTACAATTTAATACAATGTTGGCCATTGGATGTAGTTTCACATTTAAACTAGACATAAACAAGTGTCAATCTTTTGATAGACATTGTTTCTTAAAAACACGCTATTTGTTTTAACAGCGGGATTTAATTATAAAATTAATTAATGCAACTTTTATGTTATGAATTTGGTAAAATATACTTCATTTTTGAATTCGGAATATGAAATATAGCTTGGGATGAAATTTTGGCATTGTTCTGAAAAACATCAATTTTTGATGAATAGTGAAACTACTAAGTGGTAGGTTAAAAACTGAATTTTGCATAAAACTTAATTTTACCGCTTCTGTGAATGGAATTTCGAAAATCCGAGAGACACGGTTAATATCAAGGACTAAAATGTGGTTCAATGAGATGAAAATAATTTTTTGGTGAATAGTAACTTTTTACTTTTTTTTACCACGGTTAATAGTAAATAAGGTAACTAAGGGTAAATATGATATTAATATTACCCTAACACATGTCCTAATTCTATTGGACAAGTGTAATTCGACCAAAAACAAACTTAGGAATACAATATGACCATTTAGGCCCACTTGGATTAGATTAGGACATTTATTATTAATTTATTTAAAGAAGGGTTAAAATAGTTAAAATCAAAGTTTAATAAGTAAATCATTTTTAATATGGGGTTATACATAAGATAAATTCGACTATAAATATTCATTAGAAAGATAAAAAGATTTCCTACATGATGGTATTTTATTTGTAATTTTTAGACATCAAATAATATAATTTATTTATGACAAAAAAATGATGCAGTAATTATCTTATTAATGAAATATTGACATAATTGATAATATAAATACCAAAATAAATGTAATTTAAGACTTTTTATGAATTACACTAATTTTACAGGTTACTATGATATATTAGTGTTGATTTAATCAACTTGGTTCGAACATATAATTCTGTTATGACTTTCACAAAAATCATATATCAAATAGTGTCAAAATTGACACAAAATAGTTTTTAAATCAAATATTATATTATTAATTGTTATTTTATTCCTAAAAATCTAAGGTTCGGCCAAATGACTTAGATAAGGATATATGTATTAATAATATACAATTTGGGGTTCGTTTGGCATGTTATAGTAAGTTTATTAATCATATAGTGAAAGAAAACAAAAAGACACGGTAAAAGTTAAATTATTTAACTTAGAGTTAAATCTAATTGATAAGGTTAAAATAATACCCTAAACTTGTCTAAATCCTATTTGTTGATCGGATTTCGACCCATCCCCACTTTATCTTCGAAATAAGACCCTTTGGAACCATTATAAACCGATTTTTACTTTAATATAAAATAATATTTTGAGATATTCCTAAGGTGCCCCTCTCCTCCCCTATAAAAGGACACCTCCTCCCCCTCCTCCTCACACCAATTTGAGCACTCAAGCTCGGCCAACCCCTGCCAATTTATCCTCTCCACTTCCCTAGCAACATCCTAGAGGTTCTGGTCTTCCTCAAAGACCAATTTTAGTGCCCTAAGAGGAGGTCTCAAAGAGGCACTTCAAAGAAGAGGTAATTACCGTTACCAATTCTTTCATCTTTATTTCTTCTTCCACTTCTTCTTCTTAGGTTGTTTCATTATGAAGTAATAACATCAGTATCACTCATATACTGATATGTTATTATAAGTATGAAACAACCCTATTTCACCATCTATCCATCCTACGGAAAAAGAAATCACCGCGCGTGCGTACGTACGGAATACCGTCTCCACGCCGTGGTGTAATCTATTTTCCACCACCACCTTACATGGATGGGTATAATGGTGTAAAGAATAACTATACATAGTTATTAAAACATCATATTGATTCTGATATATTGTATAATACACTCCAATTCAATTCAATATTTATAGAAATGATATCATCGCTCGTCCGTACGTACGGAATACCGTCTCCACGACGCGATGAGATTCATTCTCCATGTTAACCATTTAAGAATGATTATAATGTATATATAAGAAATAATAATGAAATATATGACATTATAAAGCTACTGGATTTATGTATATATATACATATGTATGTCATCTACTTACTTCCATTTCAAGACAATAAGGAAAGGAAAACGGCGTTCATGCGTACGTACGGACTACCGTCTCCATGAACGGTGTTTTTCATTTTATTTATCTACCTATTATATATATATATATACTGAATATATATGATATATAAATCATATTTTATATTCTGGAAGTAAGTAAATCATGATATAAGTAATAATGATGTCAATAACAACAAGTCAAAACACCTACGATAAATGAAACGATTTTACCCAAAACGCTTCTTTAACATGGAATTTACAAAAGAACGGGTAATATAATGTCATAAGTGAACCATATATGTTATCATAACAATGAATATGATTCTGTAATAAGTCAGTGACATTATTTAAATCATTATACAGGAGGTTCGGACACATATGAAGCAAATTGGACCTAAGGTAAGGGAAATATCACAATCTCATTTTTATCTGAGATTGTTTATTCGTAAATATTTACTGGGGTGCATTTTATCATCCACATCCATGTTTTATCAATATGTAATATTATTTCCATCCACCTAAAATCGTTTAAATCCATTTTTACCCTTCGGTGAGTTTTTAGTAATACGTATGAAAGGAATCTTTTGTCGTTTTTCGTACGAGGTACTTTTTGACTTTTCCGACAAAAGTACGAAGAATGTTTTTTTTTAACTTATACGGCACGAACGGATTTCTACTGTTTTATAAAGCCTTATTTTCATGAAGCTTCCTCTAAAAGATTTCATGACTATTTTCAATAAAATCTCATTCTTTTAAAATTGCATGATGTTTTGTGAAAAGAAATTGATTTTGAAGAAGAAAGGATATTTTCCTCAAGAATTCAATTCAAGTGTTTTATCAAAATTATTTTCCATCTAAGATAATAAAGAGTTCTGTTTCTATCCATATTTTTACATTGATTTGACTATGTTGTGATGGAATTATGTTTATGAATTCCTTTATCTTATATGAATTGATTTATGATGTCACGATGTTTCAAGAATCCCATTTTTGTTACATGTGTTATGCGATGATGTATGTTTTATGATTATGTGGCACACATAAGAAAGGATTCATTATAAGATGGGTGGGACCTATATCTCCCTCCAATGCATTGGGTAAAGATTTTATATCTCATGAGATAGACATGGCTGGAATGGTATGTTATACCGGTTCAGTGAAACAGGACTGAAACGAGGGTTGCTCGATTCAGAAAGGGACTTTGCCCACTAAGATAGTCTTGGCAATGAGTCATGACTAACAAGAAATGATTCTCTATGATTATGTGTGTATGCCACAAAGTTCCATGTTTTAAGTTATGATTATTGTGATTACATTTCACTACCATGAATTACCCCATGTTATGAAATTATGATCTCTTTTGCAGGTTAAGATTTCCAAAAGTTATATGCTTATGTATATGATGTGATTGATATTTCTTTTGTTTACCCTTACTGAGCATTTGAGCTCACCCTTTTATGTTTTCTTTTCACCAGGATATAAAGAAAGGTTTTAGGTAAAAAAAAAGGAAGATCTTTATGGGAGATATTGAAGATATTTCACCACGATTAGAAGATTACGTTCCGAGTTTCCAAAGACACTAAACTATTACGATCCTTGTGTGTGTGTTTTTGTTATGTACTAAGTATTCCACAAAATTAATGTAATGTCCATGTACGATAAGCTTCGGGTCTTTACAGTTGGTATCAGAGGAAAGGTTTAGTCAACCTTTGGAAACTAGGATGCGAAAACGTTAGTGAGATACCTAGAGATATTTCTAAGGTATGTCTAGGGATGTCCCTAGGGATAAGTATACGTATAGGTTATAGTAATAGAATTACGCTAACGATAATAGAATTAAACCTAAGATGTTGGATATTGAAGGTACTCCCCCTTTATTATGTTGTTTTCCCTAGCATGATTTTTGCCTCTCACACTATTCTTTTTGGGTTTTAGACGATGGCTGGAACCCGAAGGAACCGTGTTGATCAATGCAATGGACAATGCAATGATTTCCCTCCTGAACAAACAAATGTTATGGGAGATGGAGTGAAAAATCTTATTGCTATACTTACACAAGCTATGAATCATTCTGGACTTCCAAATGAGCAGAGAAGGGAACAATATTCTATTGAGTCCTTCATGAGGCAACGTCCACCTTCTTTCAGTGGGTCTTCTGATCCACTTGTGGCTGAATAATGGATCAGTACTACTGAAAAGATATTTTCAGTTCTTCAATGTTCTGAACATGATAAAGTCATCTTAGCAGTATATCGTTTGGAAGGTGAAGCTGATCAATGGTGGAATCTTATCAAGAATACGAGGCCAAGAGATGAAATTGAGTCCATGGAATGGGACGAGTTCAAGAACTTGTTTTTCAGTAAGTACTTCCCTCGTATTCTTCGAACAAAGATTGAGAAAGAATTTATTGAACTGGAGCAAAGGGAAGATGAATCTGTTGGTACCTATGAAGCAAATTTTACAAGACTTGCAAGGTATGCTTCTGGAATTATCATCCAACCTGAAAGTAAAGTTGATCGATTTTTCTGTGGCTTAAAACCAAGTCTTCGAAGGGCATTAGCTATAAGAGACTTCAGTAGCTATGAAGAAATTGTGCGTTGTGCTATCAAGGTAGAAATGGAAGTTGGTGTTACATATCCATCTCATGGTTTTGACAAGAAACGAAAGATGGAGTTCAAGGAGAAATCTCAGAATAATTGTGAAAAGAAGATGAATGTTTCCTTATGCACAAAGTGTGGAAAGAAGCATAGTGGAGATTGTCTAAAAGGGACTAGAAAATGTTTTAAGTGTGGAAAAGAAGGTCATCGAGCAGCTGAGTGTCGAAGTAATGGAAAAAGGGTTTCTAATGATGTGAATAAAGCAAACACTGCAGAGAACGCACCGCCAACACTTCAATGCTTCAAGTGCAAGGAAATGGGGCATTATGCTAATAATTTCCCTAATCCAAGGGTTAGTGATGATCAACATGAGCAACCACTGAAGGCAAAGGACAAAGGGAAATCACATGCGATCACTATTGGCAATGTTGAATATGACAACGATGTGGTGGAATGATTAAGTGTTTATGTAATGGGATTCCAAAATAATGTTGTATCATTGAGTATTGCAATATTTATTGATGTGGTATTCAAAGTGATTGAGATATTTTTTGGAAATAAGATGATATGCGAGAAAATGAAATGTTTAATAGTATTCATGAGCTCATGATTGATATAAGGACTAAGTGATATCATGGTTTGAGTATATAGAATTTTGAGGATTTTGGTATGTGGAAAGTGTTAACTTTTAACTGCACTCATGTTTTCACTAAGGTATTCAAGAGAATACACGATTAAGGACTTTGAATGTTTGGAATGTGACCAACAAGACATATCTTATGATATGTGGGGATCAACGACAGTATTAAATCTCTGGTAATCGTTGTCACTATATTATGAGAGTGGACTGCAGTATTATAAGCCTAAAGATTAGACTGGATTATGTTGGACATAAGTTAGTATTGTTTAAGGATAGAAGATTTTCGATATTATTGATGGGATGTTATAGTAACGTAGTTTTAGAAAAAGGGACAACCTACAGGACGGGCGACAGCCCATCGCTTCGGACAAGGCTGTAGGAATCGAACCCACAACCAAAGTGCGACTGGCCTTTATCGCCTACCACTGGCCTACAGGAAGTCCCTGTTTAGTAGAAACTAGTTTTATTATATTAAGCAGTATGATATATGAAGTATAAGTCCATTTTAGGAACTATATATGATTAATCTCACTATAGAATGACTTATGTATATTTAATAACTTTTGCTTACCTTTTGTTTGAGACAGATGGAATGACCCGTCATTCTATCACATGATCTGCTAACACTTCACGAATAACAAATTCAACTTCATTTATTTAAGAGATGAAGTGGAAATTGTTCAAGGCACGAACAACAGTGATATTGTATCAAAATAAAGTAAGTATTTATTCTAATTCAAATTTTCAACTTTAGGGAAATGATCTTGAAAACCAAAAATGTTGTCCTAGTGATCTTATACCTGATGAATTAGATGGTACGTTAGATCGTCACAAATTTATGGATTTGTGATTACTGGATTTTCCATAGCCATGTTCTCTACCACTCTCCATCAGAACATGATGGTTAGATTTCTCTTCCATATCCATATTTTCACCTATGTGGAAACCCAGTGATTAGTTTATTTGGGTAATCGTTACATTTCATACTTTAGTTTTTAAAGCCAAGTTTTGGTATTCCCTTTTACAATGTGGGTTTCTATTAAAGAAACATTCAAATAGTAAACCATTTATAACCCCGACGAATTTCGAGGGCGAAATTCATTTTAAGGGGGGTAGAATGTAACAGCCCAAGATTTTATAAAAAAATATTCTTTTTAATTTTATTAATGTCTTGTGTTGTACGCTACACCAAAAGGAGCTTGCACAACACACATCCTTGACTTGACTTGCATTACACGCAATCGCGACCTTCCTCGATAGCGTGTGTAGTACGTAATACCGAGTTTCACTAAACAACGATATGCTATAAAAATATTATTAAAACTAGCCGTTATAAATAGTAATAACCACTTTTTTGAAATCCAGTAAATCTTATTTTTCAAAATGAACTTTATTTTTGGATTCGGAGTATCGAATTTAGCCTAAGGTGAAATTTTGGTACTTTTCGGATAACTTTCATATTCTGATGAATAGTGAAAATTACTAAATTATAATTAAGAACAACTTTTTTTAATCGAAATAATTAATAGTGATAAATCATTAATTTGAGTGGTTTTAAAGTATATTTAGAATATATTTTTACAATTTAATACAATGTTGGTCATTGGATGTAGTTTCACATTTAAACTAGACATAAACAAGTGTCAATCTTTTGATAGATATTGTTTCTTAAAAACACGCTATTTGTTTTAACAGCGGGATTTAATTATAAAATTAATTAATGCAACTTTTATGTTATGAATTTGGTAAAATAGACTTCATTTTTGAATTCGGAATATGAAATATAGCTTGGGATGAAATTTTGGCATTGTTCTGAAAAACATCAATTTTTGATGAATAGTGAAACTACTAAGTGGTAGGTTAAAAACTGAATTTTGCATAAAACTTAATTTTACCGCTTCTGTGAATGGAATTTCGAAAATCCGAGAGACACGGTTAATATCAAGGACTAAAATGTGGTTCAATGAGATGAAAATAATTTTTTGGTGAATAGTAACTTTTTACTTTTTTTACCACAGTTAATAGTAAATAAGGTAACTAAGGGTAAATATGATATTAATATTACCCTAACACATGTCCTAATTCTATTGGACAAGTGTAATTCGACCAAAAACAAAATTAGGAATAAAATATGACCATTTAGGCCCACTTGGATTAGATTAGGACATTTATTATTAATTTATTTAAAGAAGGGTTAAACTAGTTAAAATCAAAGTTTAATAAGTAAATCATTTTTAATATGGGGTTATACATAAGATAAATTCGACTATAAATATTCATTATAAAGATAAAAAGATTTCCTACATGATGGTATTTTATTTGTAATTTTTAGACATCAAATAATATAATTTATTTATGACAAAAAAATGATGCAGTAATTATCTTATTAATGAAATATTGACATAATTGATAATATAAATACCAAAATAAATGTAATTTAAGACTTTTTATGAATTACACTAATTTTACAGGTTACTATGATATATTAGTGTTGATTTAATCAACTTGGTTCGAACATATAATTCTGTTATGACTTTCACAAAATTCATATATCAAATAGTGTCAAAATTGACACAAAACAGTTTTTAAATCAAATATTATATTATTAATTGTTATTTTATTCCTAAAAATCTAAGGTTCGGCCAAATGACTTAGATAAGGATATATGTATTAATAATATACAATTTGGGGTTCGTTTGGCATGTTATAGTAAGTTTATTAACCATATAGTGAAAGAAAACAAAAAGACACGGTAAAAGTTATATTATTTAACTTAGAGTTAAATCTAATTGATAAGGTTAAAATAATACCCTAAACTTGTCTAAATCCTATTGGTTGATAGGATTTCGACCCATCCCCACTTTATCTTCGAAATAAGACCCTTTGGAACCATTATAAACCGATTTTGACTTTAATATAAAATAATATTTTGAGATATTCCTAAGGTGCCCCTCTCCTCCCCTATAAAAGGACACCTCCTCCCCCTCCTCCTCACACCAATTTTAGCACTCAAGCTCGGCCAACCCCTGACAATTTATCCTCTCCACTTCCCTAGAAACATCCTAGAGGTTCTGGTCTTCCTCAAAGACCAATTTTAGTGCCCTAAGAGGAGGTCTCAAAGAGGCACTTCAAAGAAGAGGTAATTACCGTTACCAATTCTTTCATCTTTATTTCTTCTTCCACTTCTTCTTCTTAGGTTGTTTCATTATGAAGTAATAACATCAGTATCACTCATATACTGATATGTTATTATAAGTATGAAACAACCCTATTTCACCATCTATCCATCCTACGGAAAAAGAAATCACCGCGCGTGCGTACGTACGGAATACCGTCTCCACGCCGTGGTGTAATCTATTTTCCACCACCACCTTACATGGATGGGTATAATGGTGTAAAGAATAACTATACATAGTTATTACAACATCATATTGATTCTGATATATTGTATAATACACTCCAATTCAATTCAATATTTATAGAAATGATATCATCGCTCGTGCGTACGTACGGAATACCGTCTCCACGGCGCGATGAGATTCATTCTCCATGTTAACCATTTAAGAATGATTATAATGTATATATAAGAAATAATAATGAAATATATGACATTATAAAGCTACTGGATTTATGTATATATATACATATGTATGTCATCTACTTACTTCCATTTCAAGACAATAAGGAAAGGAAAACGGCGTTCATGCGTACGTACGGACTACCGTCTCCATGAACGGTGTTTTTAATTTTATGTATCTACCTATTATATATATATATATACTGAATATATATGATATATAAATCATATTTTATATTCTGGAAGTAAGTAAATCATGATATAAGTAATAATGATGTCAAGAACAACAAGTCAAAACACCTACGATAAATGAAACGATTTTACCCAAAACGCTTCTTTAACATGGAATTTACAAAAGAACGGGTAATATAATGTCATAAGTGAACCATATATGTTATCATAACAATGAATATGATTCTGTAATAAGTCAGTGACATTATTTAAATCATTATACAGGAGGTTCGGACACATATGAAGCAAATTGGACCTAAGGTAAGGGAAATATCACAATCTCATTTTTATCTGAGATTGTTTATTCGTAAATATTTACTGGGGTGCATTTTATCATCCACATCCATGTTTTATCAATATGTAATATTATTTCCATCCACCTAAAATTGTTTAAATCCATTTTTACCCTTCGGTGAGTTTTTAGTAATACGTATGAAAGGAATCTTTTGTCGTTTTTCGTACGAGGTACTTTTTGACTTTTCCGACAAAAGTACGAAGAATGTTTTTTTTAACTTATACGGCACGAACGGATTTCTACTGTTTTATAAAGCCTTATTTTCATGAAGCTTCCTCTAAAAGATTTCATGACTATTTTCAATAAAATCTCTTTCTTTTAAAATTGCATGATGTTTTGTGAAAAGAAATTGATTTTGAAGAAGAAAGGATATTTTCCTCAAGAATTCAATTCAAGTGTTTTATCAAAATTATTTTCCATCTAAGATAATAAAGAGTTCTGTTTCTATCCATATTTTTACATTGATTTGACTATGTTGTGATGGAATTATGTTTATGAATTCCTTTATCTTATATGAATTGATTTATGATGTCATGATGTTTCAAGAATCCCATTTTTGTTACATGTGTTATGCGATGATGTATGTTTTATGATTATGTGGCACACATAAGAAAGGATTCATTATAAGATGGGTGGGACCTATATATCCCTCCAATGCATTGGGTAAAGATTTTATATCTCATGAGATAGACATGGCTGGAATGGTAGGTTATACCGGTTCGGTGAAACAGGACTGAAACGAGGGTTGCTCGATTCAGAAAGGGACTTTGTCCACTAAGATAGTCTTGGCAATGAGTCATGACTAACAAGAAATGATTCTCTATGATTATGTGTGTATGCCACAAAGTTCCATGTTTTATGTTATGATTATTGTGATTACATTTCACTACCATGAATTACCCCATGTTATGAAATTATTATCTCTTTTGCAGGTTAAGATTTCCAAAAGTTATATGCTTATGTATATGATGTGATTGATATTTCTTTTGTTTACCCTTACTGAGCATTTGAGCTCACCCTTTTATGTTTTCTTTTCACCAGGATATAAAGAAAGGTTTTAGGTAAAAAAAAGGAAGATCTTTATGGGAGATATTGAAGATATTTCACCACGATTAGAAGATTACGTTCCGAGTTTCCAAAGACACTAAACTATTACGATCCTTGTGTGTGTGTTTTTGTTATGTACTAAGTATTCCGCAAAAGTAATGTAATGTCCATGTACGATAAGCTTCGGGTCTTTACACTTAATGCCTCATAATAGACTATACAGATATATATATCCTCTGAAAATACATAGATAAGAGATGAGATCAAATTCCATTTTAATTCATCAATGGATTTGGATATTTTGAATGTCAGGATAATTTAACTTCTTTTCTAGTGAGATAAGCTATTGGTGATACCATAATTCAAAAATACCTTAAAAATAGCAATACCATTTTATAAATAATAATATTCAAATATCAAAACCATTTTGTGGTTCCTCTTATTACATGACATCATTTTTCTTCTTCGGGTCAACTGAGATTCCATTATCTAAGTCCAAATTTCATAATAACATCACTTGAATAAAAAAATTGAAATATTTATAGCACAACATAAAGGTGGTGACCCTTTAGGACTCTAAAAAAGGTTCTTAAATGGAACTCATACTCTTCCCCATTCAACGAATATACCAAAATATCATCCATGAATACCTTTAATAAATTATTAATTTACTGGATGAATTTTTTTTCATTTTTACCATGATGATAGTAGTAGAATAATTTATAAAAAATAGAATCCCAAGATATTCAAAGTGTATATAACTGAACCTAAATGATGTATCAGTAATATCTAAATCATTAATTATGAGTAGGTGGTGTCCAGACTGAAGATCCATTACTAAGAACAACTAGTCCACCATTAATTGATCAAATAGATAATCAATGTGAGGTAAGGATTACGTATTTTTAATCATCACTCCACTGAGATTTCAATAATACACACATAAATGGATAATTCCATAATCAATAATGGAAAATATCATTGGGGATTACCATATTGATATACTTTAATTCAGTAATCCCATTCCCTCTAAATCATAAAACGAAATTCTCAAATCATTTAATTATATTGTTTCATACTGTAGGAATGTATATATGTTGTTTGGGACCTTGGTACTAATTATATAGAGAACTATACTACCATCATTAGAAAAAGACCAATAATTTCGGTTCAAAACACCATTGAAAACTCCTTGAAAACTAGATGAAGCTCACAACATAAATTTTATTATTCAAGATAACCCAAAAATGAGGACATTATTTTACCATGTTCACAACCAAATTATTCTCATTAGGGGTAGTAAAGGAAATATGTAGATGATAAAAAATCAATCTAAGAAATATGGTCAATCATCTATCTTATCCCGATAATAATATTAATGAGGTATTTTATAATAATTAAAAACCCAAGACAGCTCATCATTAGATATTAAAGAGGTATATGAGGGGTATCCTAAAACAATCTAGTACTTTTTTTGGGAGGTGTTGCAAACTACATGAAATATGGAATGAGTTCAATGGGATGATTAAAAACATTTAAAAAGTTGGTTGGAAAAAAATATTGTGATAAAACTTTATCAGTGAATGTGGTTTATAATGATAATGTATTTAAAATATTACCAATAATAGTTGTTAGTACCCCTATGAGTCCCATTAGAGGAAATTATACCACAATAAACTAATTCATCCTAGATCATGATTTCAACCTGCTTCCAACCAGTGGGTCTACACTTATCTATCTTTGTCCATGAAATGAGTTTTCCTTTAATCCATATTCTTATGGTTGTAAACCTATGTCATTTGAAGAATATTATTTCTCCATTGACCCCTTGATGCTGATGAACCAGAATTAATTCATTGGAAAGAAAATTCCAATAAGATACATTGAATACGACCCATATATCCATATGAGAGGAAAAATTTTAGAGGTGCTGAGTAATAATGTTTTGTATGCCCTATCATGACACACACATAGAAAGTAAGTTGTTCTATATTAGTTGTTATAGTAGGAATGGGAAATATTTTATTTTTTATCCCCTATCAATTCATATGAGAAACTAATTCATTTTCTCCTTAATTATTTATGGTACATTATAACTATAACTTGGTGTGGGAGGAATCTCAACCAATCCTCATTTTCCTTTATGATATATTTATGCCATTTTTTCCCTATCCGGAACCTCAGTATATGAGGAATATTTGATCATTAAGACCTAAGAATGGATAACTAACCATAGACCTATATGAGTACTTTTAGACTTTATATTTTCATTCTATATAACATTTGGAGAGAGAAGTAAACATTTGATAAAGTGGTTCACATACACCATTATTGTCTGATCACCTTGTTGAAGGGTGAGGATCTCCATGGACATAACTAAAACAATAATTTATGGGTGAAAATATAGAATATAATTTAACTAATTTCATTCCCCTTAAAACCCTCAGATTTATTTAATAGGACCATTGTATCTGAAAATATTTGATTGGGGCCAAAATTCATTAAGATAGTATATTTCACCTTAGTGGAATATGTTGTCTCCAATTATTAAAATACCCCTTCAATTTTACTCAACTAGTCCTCTAAATCTGGATTATCATTCTTCCCATATAAAGATAGTTGTTTCTAGAGGATAAACTATACAGATAGATCAACATCTCCACCCTTTCATTAATACAATTCTAGAGCTTCAGTAGAGACTATAATTGCACCTTAGTCCATAACGCGAACATCATATGCTACAACCATTATATGATTCTAATTTATCAAATTATTTTCCTATAAAATGTTATCTAAAACACTATTATGAGGATTTTATATAATTTTCATATAGGACATCGTACTAATAAACATCAAAGAAAGAGAGAAAAAAATCAAACAATGTAAATGACCTCAATCCAAATCACAGACAAGTCCTAAGTCTAAATGAAGAGAAACCGAAACATAGTTCAAAATAGTGATTTATAGATAACCAATGGTAACATAAGGTAAAACATGATAATAAATATACAAGAACATTTTCATAATTTACCCCTAAATTCTTGATAGTCCTAACTCATGTCTAACATTACATCCCAAATCAAATAAAATAAAATTTTAAACATGGAACTGATACCAATTTTTCATGAACCAACCAAGTTCACCCCAAAACCAGACAACCGATTGTGATTTTGGAGTGGCCAAAAGAGTTTTCCCAATCCACATGGGCTGGAGACATGCACATGATCATCACGAACTACCTATTAGAATGAATTCAACAAAAATAACACTAAAAATTAGATCTATCTATAACTGTATATAGTTACTTTAAAATATGATAAATAGAAGAATTGTTCAATGAAATAATATATATCCAAAATAAAAATATGAAAATATATTTGTTTTACTATGAAAATACTAGAACTATTCCAAACGAAAACAATAAATGAAAATACTAAATCACATATCTACATGGCATGTTGGTCAATATCCCAGAATTCCACCATCATATCCCATACCTGACTAGTTTGAATACCCCCTACATCAATGTTGTTCCTTTATACTGCATATATATGATATGAAAGAGTCTATAGAAACCCATCAGGTTTAGGAAACATGTGGGGTAAAAAATACCATAAAAGTAGAACCAACAAATCCATAAGCAGACATTATTAAAGATAACAATTGTGATCATTTTTTGTGAAAATAATATAGAATTATATAAGATTTTAAATTTTTTACATAAAATAGGGAGAAAAGATACTCTGAAATGGTTTAAGGTAAATTCATAAATAAAAAACCAACTTGAATATATGAAAATCTTTCACTATGGTAATGATTTGTAAAATATATATATTTAAGAATAATTAAGATTCTAACACTTTAATGACTGGGGAAAAATAATCTATAGCACACTCAAAACTATAAAACTAGGGCCTTGGTATTATAGATCACAAAAATGTGTCACCCTGCAATAAAATTGTTTAGTCATATTTATAGTCTATATAAAATTAGAGAGAAGTGAACAATACCTACTT
The DNA here is from genome assembly GCA_963277665.1 of Viscum album. Lineage (NCBI taxonomy): Eukaryota > Viridiplantae > Streptophyta > Magnoliopsida > Santalales > Viscaceae > Viscum > Viscum album. The sequence goes on from OY728133.1 coordinate 593,119,488, forward strand.
GTGGTTATCAAGGATCTCCAGCCTAATGTGTAGTATCCCATGTGTTGACCCTTTCTCATGGAGAATCATTTGACTCAATTTAAATCAATTTCAGGGTATACTTCATCAATCATAATATTGAGTTATAATATTTAACACAAATAGCACCCATAATAGGGCACATATAAGAGATGGAAATTAGTTTCAATTTTAATTCATTTATAACCAAAAAAATATATTTAAAGGAATATAAACCATGAATTTAATCAATTTTATAAATTTTTTAAACATCTGAAAATAAACTATGGTTCATGAATCATATTAATAAACTAACTGACTCAAACATTTGAAATTGTTCGTAACCATTAGGATCCACAAGCTGAGGAGAAAAGAGACTCCTAAAAGGAATGATAAAACCCTAAATTATGAATCTCCATCAATAAATATGGGTCTACTAAATCCTAGGATTCCATATCCTTTGGTTGGATTGAAAAAACAAAAGAGAATGAGGGAATACTAATGGATGATGATGAAAACCACTTAGAATGATGATCCATGAAATATTTATGTTGAATTCCCACTAAAATAATATTGTGAAAGAAGGAAGGGGTGTTCAAAAAAGTTACATGGATAGGATCAAGACTAAAAATAAGATGTTGAAGATAGGTTTAAATTTAACATATAGAAAGTAGGGAATATAAAATTTTTTGGAGCTGATTCAATGGATTTACATCATAAAACGGTATTCATTCTATGAATCCCTTCAACTTTTCTAGTTCGTGATGTGATCTTGTTGTTAATTTTGTGGAATAATAAGTACATAAATTGATCTCTCCACCTAAATACATTCCTAACATGAATGATTTGTTCAATATATGAATCACTGCAACAACTGTAATGAAACTCCTTTAATGGTATAAAACACCCAAAAGGTGGATAATTTCATCAAATCAAGAAAATAATGAAAAATATTAATAACTAAAAGAAATATAGGGATGTGGAACAGAGAGATAGTGAACCCATTTCCCACATTCAAGTATAGTTAGTGAATATTTCTCCCACTTTATCAATGAACCCAATGAACTCTTCACTAATTGGTCACAAGAGAGAATAAGAAGTTCATGCACTCGACAAGATAGATAAAATGTATCATTGAAATATGAAATTTCCATGGGGAGTGGAGCTCCTAGGTAAAAATAATATATTTAGAGGTATTTGGTTAGAATATAAGAGGAATCCATTAAAAATTTCTTGGGAAGTGAATTACTCATAATATAAATAGCATGATCTTGATTAGACATATGTTCTAACTTGAACATTTTTTATCTACCTTCTCCTTGAAAAAATAACAATTTTCATCAATGAAATTTATCCTTGTAGGAGGAATGATAGTTTTTATAATATTTATAGTACTTTAGATGTAACACTTGATGGTAATAGGATATGTCTCTTCTTACCCAAAGCCTTCAATATTTTTTCTCACCCTTATCAATCGTGTACATACATCAGATTTTGCTACATACTAATCCTATTTTGTGCATAAGGATATGGAATTTTTTAATTTAAAATCCATGTCTTACAAGAACATTCAATATATAATGAACATCTAGAAGTTGACATTTTATTAACCACAAAACTAGACCAATATGAATTTGTATGACCTAAAAATTGCTTTTATGATTTTCTCTAATAAAATAGTCCAAACACCCTCATGTGAGATATATATTTTCATAGCATGCATATGGATTTCATTGGGGTAGTTTTTTAGCCAAAATATTGGAAAGTAAAATACATGAAATATTTCTAAGTTACTATAAAAAATATGATCAATAATAATGATATAGCTATATTAAATTACAAAATTCTCATTTCCATCTGCATCCTTTAATAATTTTACACGGGCCGATGTTTGAGTTTTCATTACAATAATTCAACCATTTAAAACACTTTGATCATATATTTGGCATTTGTTTTCAAAGAAATGAATGTTCCATTCTCCCCTAGAGTCACTTATAAAACCATGATGAATTTTATCTCAATAATTGAATTCATATAAAATTTTTATCTAATGTATTATGAAAATATCTTGTATTATTTTTCATTTTATCCTCTAAAAACTATGTCTTTGACAAAAATAACAAATGAATTCCTTTGATTATTTTCCTTCTTGATGTATATATTATGAACAACTTAAAATCTATGAAATTTGATATTATTCAGCTATTAATCGTGTTTTGAGTACTAAGACCATAAATAATACTCTAGTCCATACAATTCCATCATTTATAGAATTGTTTTTCATATTTCTCAAAAATGAACTCTTATGGTTATTAAATATAAACCTCCAGTTTAAGGTACCAATTAATGAATGTTGATTTGGAATCCATTTGATACACAATAATCCTCTTTTATGATTCCGTAGTTATGAATAATCATATAGTTTCAAATATGGAAGCTAATTAAAAGGTTTTATATACATAAAGTCATTCAATTTGGGGATAGATCTTTTATACAAGAGCTTATTAATACCATTAAAAGTTTATTCTATTTGTTTTAGAAACCCCATTTTGTTATAATTATGTTATTTTCTTGTTGACTTGGAAGAATTTCCCAACTCTCATTTTTTTCATTTTTTCCATCTTCTCCATTCATCACCTTAATCTAACATGAAATCATAGTATCCACTTTATATATCATAAGTTATACTGTAGATTAAATAGATGATTAATATTGCGATTTCATTTTTTAGTTTCAACCCGGGTTTTCTTTTCACCAATAATGTCATTTTAATGACTTCATCCCAACTAAATCTCCAGTTTTGAGCATCTATTACTAGTGTATATTCTTCATCATATGAGACATTAAGTGATTTCTATACCTCCCCTTGAACTACCCTTATACCACATATAATTATCATTACTTTCTAAACATGTAAGATCCTGACCATTTCTATGGATGTATCGATCTTGTTTGAAGGTACTAATTTTCCTTTTTTTTTAAATTTTCTTATTTGGGGTTTAATTTGGTTATTTTTTTGGATTAAATTGGAAAATTTTGGACAGAAGAGGGGTTCTGCATAGTGGTGACACTATTTTCCCAAAATGTATTTCTTGACCAAAAAACCGTATGAACCCAAAGAGAAGGGATTCACATATCTTTTTTATGGTATTTCAAACAGTATTTTATCCCAGTTGTAACTGTTCAACCCCATAGGGGGATGTGTATAGTTGGGTTCAGAGTTTGGGAAAACATTGTTCCTTGTATAGGAACCATTTCTGTGGAAATTTAGACCCCCAGAAAAATAATATAAATTCATGAACCCTCTTTTATAAACCCTAATAACCCCTACCTAGACCTAAACTAATTCCTTTGAATTTTAGAGTCCCATTAATGAGTTCAAAGGATTTATACCCTCCATTATTGATGAATCAGAGATCCTTAATGAATATTAACCTCTCCTAGTAAGAGATTATCATTTTTTTTTGTTTTTCCCCATCTACTATATTTCTCACATCCTGTGATGGGATTTTTTTGCTCTATTGGGGATGGATATTTATCTAGGTTTTTATAGATATAATCCTTTGGATATTGGATATATGTTTTGGATATAGATCTCATTAATTTTTGTGATCTTGGTTATTACACTTCAATTTGGGGATTTCCATTAGTGAACGTTCATCATCAATCATGACGTAGGTTGTCTAAATTCTGTTCTAATAGTCATTAATTCTAATTTCATTTATGTTTTGTGAATTTTCAATTAGAATGTTTCATAATTGAATCTTTAATTGAATAAAATAATGGATTAACTACTTTATGGGATTTTGGAATTTATTAAATGATTTTCCATGTGATTAAAAAGTGAGTTGAATATGGGAAAACTGAATTTTGGTAATTGTCACTATGGAATTGGTGAAATTGAATTAATTAATTAGTTGATTAATTAATGGAATGTTCTGATTATGTAATTTATGGGAAATTGTGATTTTTTAATTATTCGATTAATGTGATTAGGAATTATTTAACAATGAGAATTATGAGATGGTTGATTTTTTCTTAGTGGGTTAATGGTCTTCAAGATGTATATATAGAAAAATTGTTTAATGGTGAATTGGTCATATTGTTCCATTTGACAACATTACTGAATCATGATTTTTTTTGATATTTGAAATGGTATATCATGTTGTTAATTCTTATAAGAGGGATGATGTTGATTAACCATGATTATTTTGATATATGTTATATATGTGATATATGTGTGATTGATTATTATATTTGAGTGTGGGACAATGAATCATGCTCCAAATAGTCATATGAGATAGTGAGTGTGGGACAAGGACTAAGTGTCCAAATACAAATATGTGGAAATAAGTGTGGGATAGGTATTGAGTCTCTAAATACCCATATGAATTTAAGGACTCGGATAAGGATAATGGTTCCAAATTTCCGTGGGGTGCTAGACACAATGTTATATGCCCCTAAGATTGGAATTAGACTATAGTTACAATTGTATGTGAAATGAATTTAAATGATATGACGAATAATAACCTTTTTATTGTGATATATGACATTCCTTAGGGATAGTTTAGAATATGGCATGGCTGGAGTAGGTATTTATGGGATGAGTGTCTTCATGAACCTTGGGAAATTATGTTGTAATTAAAGAATAATGAAGTTTCATAACTGTTTGTTTATTTATTTATATTTTTATATAACTGCATACATAGTTAATGACTAATTGTTTTCGATGATGTTGGTGGTGGCCTATTGATTTGTACTCACACCCTACTCGGGCTGCCTGATTAGTTCCCCAATATACTTCATGTTTGTATGAAATGAAAAGGTCAAGGGACCTATGTTACATATCTATGTCGGGATGGAGCATGGATGAGGGAGTCAGACTTGGTGTTCGGAACCACATTTTAGTTTTCTTTGTCTTTATTTTGGGTTTTTTCTTTGACACATTACATGTACTTAGCCTGAAATAAAAAAAAAATTGTTTGGTAATTTTACTCATGTTTTTGTTTAAACATGTGGCATTGGTCTATTTCACTTATGGAATTCAAAATTGTAATTTAGTTTGATTTTTTATATATACTTATGGTGATGTGATACATTGATAAGGATTTCATAGTCTCCCCATGATCGATATTAGACCCTTGGTGCTTGTCATTTGCCTATGTAATATGGCGAGGAATTCATGAGGTCATGAAACTAACTGGATTAAGGCACTAGCGTGTAGCATATGGTTTGGGATGTTACAAAGAGGTATTAGAGTAATTTTTATTTCCTTTATTTTTCCTTACAATTTGGGAATGGTATATTGGAGATTAAAATTATTTGTTTCACAATTCAGATCTCATTCATGTGAGTATCTAACCCATGTACGAGGGTAAAATCAAGACACATTGGGTGGGATTGTTGACATTTATCTGTTTCATTAGATTTGGATGTTATTTCACCTTGCGTGATGCACCTATTATGTGATATTATTACTTTATAAAATGTTCTATGATTTGTCTTCTATCCTGGTATGGCACAATATATTATTATTCAAGCATTAATCTAGGCACTCAGGATTTGTTGATACATGTATCATTTTAGGAATGCATAGTAAAAATTGGTTTTTGGGAAAGTTGTTGAAATTTAAATGTTTTTTATTTCCTGTGGAATTGAACAAAAAAGGTTCCTAGTATTTATTAAAACTTCTAAAATTAAGAAAATTTGTTAATAAATGGGTTTATAATGAGAAACATGAAGACTAAGAATGTGTTTAACCTTTTCTAACCATGACCTAGATGTAGGGTGGTTAAGGGTAGTGATAGTGCCTTGGTTGTGACCATATGGAGGATGATGGGGATTACATGTTATGGAACTATGTGAATCATGTTTGTTAAATGTGTTAATTTTTTTTATAATTTTTTGTTATCTGTCCTAATATATGTGTTTTGTTTTGAAAAGATATGCCTCCATTATGATTCTTATTGATTGGATGACATGAGGGCATGGCTAGAAATGATATTCCATTAGTAGAACATGAGGCACTGAAAGTGTCCAGTTATGGATCCAAAGAGGTGTTACATGAAAACATTGGATGCTTCATGCAGTTAATAGAGAGTAACCTAGAAGGTAAATGAAGGCCATGTCTAAAAATACTTGAGATTTTCAGTGGCAGCACCCACCGCCTTTCACTATAGAGGGTGGACCTAAGGAAACAACAATATATATTGAGTCTATCTAGACAATAGTAGACCATTTACACACACCTGATAAGAAAAGGGCCATGTTTTATTCTTATATGTTACGAGGATAAGTGAAGCACGGGTGGTATGTTCATTTGTAGACCAAGAAGGTAGAGGGTATGGTGTGGAATGTATTTTACGATAATTATATGGATCACATTTATCCAGGGATACTGAGATAATATAGGGAATATAAGTTCATGAGGTTGATTGAAGATATTTTTTCCATGATGGAATGTGATGGTATTTTTTATTAACATAAAGAACTTCTCTCAAGAATAGGCTCTAAATGAGATAACATTTAAAATTCCTTTCTGGGATGGGTGTAAATGTGAGATTAAGTCCCAAGTAAATATCTTTTATCTAAAAATGTTTTCTAAAGTGGTATATTAGGATTTCATATTTGAGGGGGACCCAAATGAATCTTCCAGTGGAGGATACGTGGTTTATGTTGGGAGATAATGATATATGTGTTCCGAGGTTAAGAAGCGTATTTATGGAAATGATAACTGTATATTTGAAAAGAAGAGTAGCTAGGGGGAAGGATCAGTTATCCATGATCTAACCTGTGTTCTTTTCCACCAGTGTGGTAGGCCAGTCCAATTCCATATACATTGCCCCTAACAATTAGTAGAGTTCATAGTTTGCATCAGTATATGACATCTATAGATGTTTTGTAGGTACCAACGATGGATGAGAATGTATGGAACAACTAAAAATAAATAGAGTGTCAACAGGGGATATTATACCCTGTATTAGTCTAGTAGTTGGAGTTCTACCAGCTGAGGTAGTAGAGGTAGTGGACAATGTTCTGGGTATGAGCACCCATATCAGAAAAGTGGAACAACACAAGGGACTCCGACTATAACAAAGGGTATAGGGGAAGGATAGTTTCATATAGTTCATCCTACGCTGGTGGATAGGGAGGCTAGATCCTCAATATTTATAGTTATTATTCTTGTAGATTTTACACTAGATAGTTTCTTATTTTAAACTGCTACATAAAATTCACTTATATCTTCCCAACATGTGAATGGGTTGAGTCTTTGAGTGGAATGTGTGATCAGGGTAATGATGATAGATAAAACATTTGGAGAACGATCAAGAGGCATCTATTTGTTGAAGGGGAGGTTATCTCATGGTTTTAAGGTATCATTTCAATTGGGATATTTACATACATGAATTGTCAGTCTTTGACCTAATTATGGATATGGACTCGTTAGTAGCATATTGATCCAACATTGATTATTACCAAATAGCAGTGACATTTACATCCACTACGTATGAAAATTATATTCACCATGAACAATGGGATATCATGGAGGGTTGTGTAAGGTCAGTTCATCAAAAACTAGGGGAGATCACTACCCATGTTCCTAGTCTGTTGATGGATGATGTAGGTGTAAATCCAGATATCCTTCCACCTATTGTGTATAGGATTTGTGATGTGTTTTCTCTGGACATCCCAGTGCATCCACATGGGAGAGATGTGGAATTTACAATTTATATCATAATGAGGTTTGAGACAGTTTCTATCCCACCATACATAATGGAACAAATAGAGCTTCATGAGATTAAGAATCCACAGGAAGAGTTCATGGATAATGGGTTTATCGATTCAATTACATGACCATAGGGTTCTCTAGTTTTGTTTTCAAATAAAAATTACGGGAAAATGGATTTTTTTGTTGATTATAGGAAGTTGAAACAGTTGATAGTGATGAACTAGAATCCTCATCCTTGCATCGACAGTATTTTTGACTAGTTAATGGGACCTTGTGTATTAGCAAATATTTACTTGAGATCTGGGTATTAACAGTTGAGAGTTTCACATTCTGAAATATTGAGGACTACATTCAGAAGTAGGTATGGATTATATAATTTTATTATTATATTTTTTAGGATGAAGAATTAACTGAAATTGTTTATGTCTTTGATGAATATAATATTCCACCATACCTAGATCTTTTTTGGAAGTGTTTCTGGATAGCATCTTGGTGTACTCAATGACTCATGATGATCATGCCACAAATCATGACATCATCCTTAGTAAGTGAGAAATCATCGTTGTATGAACCCGGTTCTTACTTGGAGGTACAGTTTCATTTCTTCTTGTTCCTTTGAGTTATTTTTTATGAAACATGGGAAAACTAGACTAGTACAGGAATTATATTATTCCACGGCCTTCCTTAGGGTTACATGCTGTGTACATCAAGGTACATTCCACGTAAGATTTGAATACATGCCATGTAGTCTTGTCCGAAAGGAAAAGAATAAAAACCATTGTGTGTAGTCATGTCAGAAATGAAAAGAGGAAAAACCAACTACACTCATTGTACTTCCTAGTACATGGCCTATAGTCATGTTGGTAGGCCTTAGAAAGTAAATCGGTGGAAATCAACCTCCAAATGAATAGTTAAATGATATAAACACCGTGTATATGGACATACACACCATGTGTTTTATGTTTAGTTCTTAAAATGGATAGTAGCCTCATTATTTTGTCACTTGGATAGAAGTCTCACTAGGTTGATGAACAAGAATAACTAGGAGTGATTTATTCTCCTGTTTTATTGTTGGAAAGACGATTTAAACATCGTTGGATCTGTTGGAATCCTCTCGGCGAGTGCTTAATTACTCCTGAGCCATTAATAGTGATTTTTGATCTTAACTGAGTTATTTATGGTTGAGTGGATTAAGTATTTTTATATCTACACCATTCTAGTTTGAATTGTAAGTCGATGATAGACAATGATAGTCCTACTATGACGAGGTTGGTGGTCTTGTGCCTCTTTTTAATTTTCAAGATGTTTATATATATCAGTGTGTCGTAGGCCTATGTATAGGATATCTCTAAGAATGTAAATTGATACTTTTTTTTAAACTAACATTGTTCTAGAAATTATTTCAATGAATTTGAAGAATGTTTTTCTTTATTTTTTGAATAAGGGATACTCATTGGCTCTGTTTCTCAAGGATAAATACTGTTTAGCCATTTTGGATGAGGAATTCTATGGGCATTCCTTCATACCCTTTTTAGGGTTTTTTAAAATTAACCTGGTGATTAAATGGAATTTTAATTATGATGGAATGTTATGTGTTTTGATTATGTATTAGGGATTGTGTTTTCCACTTTTCCCATGTTGTGGTTTTTCTTGTTTAAGAAAGTAGAAATATGTTATTGAATTTTAATGATTAAATTGTAAATTGCATTTGGTGATACATGGGTTCAGTTTAGAACATAGTGAATGGAATCATGTGTATGGTTTACCATAAACCTTGGGTTACACATGTGTTCCACATAGAATTTCACAGACGGACTCGAGAGGCTTTTGATTTATATTACATTAGGGAAACATGGGATCCCTAGTACAACTACTAAGATCAAACTAGATTGAAATGATCATATACTACACCTTGGGTGACACATGGTTTCAGCTTATAATTCCATAAACATACTCTAGAGACCTTGTTTTATATGCAATTACTGACACTTGGTCTCCCTTTTAGGACATCCAAGTACGGACTAAACTAACATGAGCTTTTACTAATGTCTAGAGTGATACACAGGGCTCCCATATAAGACCACTGACCATAGATTCACAGGACGTCGTTGATGAGTTTCATTTTGTGTTACTATACCTTGTTATTGTATTATATTTGATTTTATTGTTCCTTTTTTCAATATTTTTTATAACAAGTGACATGCTACAACATTTTGATATTACATGATTTCTGGTTATCATTATCTTTCAGTCTTTCATTGGTTACATCAGTTTCATGTTGTTAACTGCTTATACTATTGTTATTATTTATTTTGATCCATTAAACTCTTCCAAAGAATGAATAGTTTCCCCACAATCACACCCTATGACTTCACTTCTTTTCAAAATCCTCTGGAGTTTAGAAAAATGCCCTTGAGATTAAGTGACATACCAGGTTTGGGGTGCCCCTGGGTGGCACCCGGATCAAGGATGTCAAAAGGTGGAATCCAAATATTTCTTTTCTAATTTTCATTTATATTTGGTGACATTATAAAGGGATAGGATGTGTATGGAATTTCATTGATTAGTTGTGCTTGGGGGTAGCTATCTGATGTACAGGGAAAATCCAAATTGCCTCGAATTGAATTGTGCTTTTGGATTTTAATTTATTATAGTTGATTTGGTTTCACCATTAGATGAAACACCTGTTTTGTGTAGTTATTTTAGATATTATTGTGGTTATATTTTTTTTGAACCTGATTATATGAGGGTATTCCATATCATGCATCATATAGAGACTTGTTATAAATCACATTCCATTTATACATTCCATGCCATTTGGGGAGAATTTCTAATTTCATTATATTTGTATAGATGTTGTCCTAGATATTCATTTTGTTATGATAGTACCTTGATATATATACATATTATTGTTATTGGTGTATTAGTACATGATATGGTTCGAATCGGATGGATGCCAATGTTTTATTTTAGAGGTGTATGGGCCCTCAAGGATTGGAGTTTTTTCGGATGTTGTTCCAGCCTTTTGTATACAATTGTATTGTGATATGTTATGCTTGGGTGCCAAACATTAATTCACAGGGATTATGGGCCAACGTGATTCAGAATTTAGAATACGAAATGTTGGGTGTTCTATAGAACATGGTTTTTGTTGGGAAATCAGATGTTTATATCCTGAAAAGCCAATATACGCGGAATTTAGTCATACCTAACATGTCATGTGTTCTTCCAGTTCAGGGAAGGTATTATTTAATGTTTTAAGATGCACACGATGTGTGACATATGTACATGTTGTGTGGTTAGAGGCCATGTGTCCGGCCATGTGAGAAGTAACATGGGGTGATATGTTTCACAATTACATGGCTATGTACTTTCAGGTCACACCGTGTGGGCTCACACATGTAGAACCTATGTGGACCTAGCCATGTGGGAGTAAATGGCCAGTAGGGAGACTTCGGTACACACTGTGTACTCATATAACATGTTGTATCTGGGGTTAATACATGCCTAGGTCGGTGGTAGAACATGGCCATGTATAAGATTAAGAATACACATTGTGTAAACTTTCCACATGTTGTGTAGTCCATTTTTTCAATCATTGAGGGTCTTTTCCTATTTTGTTTGGGAACATCATTAACAGAAGACATTGACAATGATCTCAAACTAAGATGTGTTCTTGATCATGTAGATTCATTCCTTCCCTGACAACCCCGAGTTGTATTCCAGTAAAGTGGTGATGATCAAACACTATAGGTGGTAGTCCATGGGATACCATAGGATCCCCCAGATGTTCCGGTTGTGGAACCAGCTGTTATACCGGATGTAGGTGCAGATGCACAGTTCCATGGAGGCTTTATCAGGTTTATAAAAACTTTTTAGGGAGGTCAATAGTCATCCCCATCAATGGTGGAGCTGGCATGATTTTTCTAGTAGTAGCATCTGCCTACTTTCTCAGAGGATGTCTGATAATAGGGTGTAGAATATTAGATAGAGTCCATTCATTATATCTTTGAGAAGATGGAGACACCTCTTGAGTGTAGGGTCAATCTCACGACATATTTTTTGTAATTCTACCTATAGATGTTGCGATGTTATCACTCAGATAGGGTGTCATCGATATATAACATGGAATGAATTTTACGTAGTCTTATATGATTATTATTTTCCTGATATGTTGAGGGATGACTGAGCCAAAGATTTCATGCATATAGAACACGACACACTGTCAGTTAGAGACTATTCTACCTATTTTGCTAAGCTTCAGCTTTTGACACCTATTCTAATGGTTGATGACAAATATATAGATAGATAGTTTGATGATGGTCTCAGGATTGACATAAAATCATAGATTAATGTATTCTGGTTTCCTTTTATCTCTGTTATTCTGAATCACGCGTTGTTCACCAAGCATAATATACGAGAAGCAGGTGGTGAAAACTAGGGTGGTTTGGCATCATTTTTAGGTACAGTCTCTACCAAAAGGAGGAAGAATCATCTAGATTTCTCATGTGGTGAAAGTAGCAGTCATTAACATTCTTCTGGTAATCAGGTGTGATGATTTCAATGCTATAGGCCGAGGCATATGAGTACTCAGTGCACGAAGGACCTTGTACAGTGCTGAGCTTTTGGCCGGATGGGCCATCCACAACTCTTCTACAGGACATTTCCAATGGTGACTAGTGAGAGAGGTTGATCCTGATCTCCATGTTTAGGAGTAGGGTCTGTAACCTCTCCTCTAATAAGTAACTAGAGTACTTCATGGTGTTCGGATTGAGGGGGTGGTTAAGGCCATGGTAGCCAGACCTCAGGATTGCAACAATAGCAGGGCAGGTCAGCTCAGGGATACCTAACTATGTCACGGGGATGTGGTATAGGGTAGACATATGTAGTGAAATAGACACAACAGGAGTGTGATCCATGGCATTCTACTATCAGAGGTTTTATTCAAGTTTCCTCTGTTTTATCTTCTACAATTTTTGATACTAGTGATATGAATATTTTTATATCTATTTTGGTAGTGGAGAGCCTTGGGGTCTGTCTCATTATTTCTAATAATGGTATGACACTAGACACTCCATCAGGGATATGAATGGAAGGTCTGTATCATTGTAAGGAGTCACTACCACAAAACTGGGCAAGGCATGCGCCTGCCTTTATCAGCGCTAACGGAAAATCACGGATAAAGGGGCGGACCTTTATCAGCGCTAACAAAAGCGCTGATAAAGGGGTACCCTTTATCCGCGCTTTTGTAGCGCTGATAAAGGTCCCCCCCTTTATCAGCGCTTTTTTTAGCGCTGATAAAGGTTGTATTTATCATCCCTTTTCATTTTAGCGCTGATAAATACATCCTTTGTCAGCGCTTTTTACTAGCGCTGATAAAGGCTCACGCGGATTTGTTAAAAACTCGCGGGTCCTCTTCCACCTCCCTGCACCTGGTCAAGCTCTCGCAGAAGCCCTCCTCTTAACCACTTCTGTCGCCGCCTCCTCCTCCGCCACGGCCGCCTCCTCCTCCTGCTCCACCTCCTCCGGCCGCCGCCTCCTCCTCCGGCTGCCGCCTCCTCCTTCTCCTCCTCCTCCGGCCGCCTCCTCCTCCTCTGGCCCCGCCTCCTCCTTCTACTCCTCCTCCGGCCGCCGCCGCCGCCTCCTCCTCCTCATCCACCACAGCCTCGTCCTCCTCCTCCTCCACCGGCACTTCCTCCTCCTCCTATTCCGCTGCCTCATCCTCCTCCTCCGCCGGCGCCTCCTCCTCCTCCTCCTTTGCCTACTCTGCTGCCTCCTCCTCCACCGCGGTTTGAGAGTTTCCTCAAGTACTCAAGTGAGTCTCAAAAGCTTTATTTTAGTTTTATATGATGTTTTTTGGAGATTTTTCAAATGAAACATGGATTTGTGTTCATATTTTTTGAGAAACAATGTAGAACCTTGAGCATGAGGAGGTTTTCAGTCCTCTTTTTAAATCACATAGTTGACTTTCATGGTTAGTGAAGGTTAACCATGGGATATCTTATAGGAAACCAAGTGAGCTGGATTTTAGTTAGGGATTAACATACCATTTTTTCATGATTTCATACAAAACATGTGAAATTTTGTAGACTGGGGTAGTTCCAATTTACATAATTAATGTATAGTTTGGTAAACTATCTTGACCATATATTTGAAGGGGTTTTCTTGTACAGTGCCACCACATTATTAATATATGGTTTGGAAAATTTTGTAGAACATTAAAATTATATTTTCATCTATTTTCCTCTCAAATTCCAATAGGGGAAGCCCCCATTTCTCATCCTCCCTCTAATACAATGCCCAATCGACCCACCCCCTTATTCCTCTTTGATTCCCCTTTCCATGGGGAGTTTTTTAGTGGATTTATTTAACAATTCTAAGTGATTTCACCATCTTCCTTACCATTTTATTCTTTATATTTAGTTTCTATTGATTTTTGATTTATCTAGATTAGGTTTTATGGGTGATTCAACTGGAGCACGGTGGTATCATATTGATTTGATAGGGGCGTTTTCCTACATCATGTATAAGAGGTATCATGATGGTATCTTCAAGTCACCAATCATTATGAAGGATTTGTGTTTCCATTTGTAGTTTTCATGGATATTGGATCAAATTATATAATGTTGTCTATGGATTTGGTTCTGATGGTTGGGTATTTTTTCTAAGAAGGCACTACGATCCCACTTCAGATCTTATATAGATTTTTGGTCTTGGTTCTAACATGAAAAGTCCACAAGATGAGTTTCTAGTGAATATAACTAGTTTAAATTGATTTGGATAATTAATTATAAATGTTATAATTTAATAATTTTGGTTTTTTGGAGAGGGGAAGGAGCTATATTGATGAGTTGATCTTGGGGTAGACATTGGACGAGGCTTGGAGAGCCTAGGAAAAGTTTTCAACTTGGAATTAAAATAGTAGAAAAATAGAAAATAGTTATGTGGTCCTTGTAATTTATTTAGGGATTTATAAATTCCTTAATGGGTGTTATTAGAGTGAGTGTGACTTAGAGGACCATGTTAGGGGGAACCCGGAGACCTCTTGGAATACATTCTGTGACTTTTATGTATTTGTTCCCAAAGTCCACACATGGAACTAGTGATACATCAGAGCCCTTGGCCTTATTGAATTGACCCTAAAGTGTGTTTTGTAAGGTTGTTGATAGGCTGGATGTGTAGACTGACCCATAAAAAACCTATATATTGAAATGGGACGTGAGCCATCTCTTGAGACTATTTATAGTATGCAATATTACCATGTAAATATTATGAGGCTATACCATGTAAGACACGAGTAAATAATATGATGCTCTCATGCGATGAGTGTTTCACTACATCATGTGCTTCCGTTGGATGGTGACGTTGCAATGATGGTCTTCATTCTTAACAGCTTATTGATCCAAACCTTTAATGGTTTTCCTTTCTAAACATTGGTTTTAATGTATTAAGGTCTTTCTCGGGATTCATTTCATCCCTTCATTTTAAAATAACAACTGTATAACAGCATGAATAACATAACTCAAGTTGATAGAGAAGAAAATTTATGAAGGTATTGGATTCCCTTCGAGCCAGATGGATTATTGCTGTCCCCATGGAGAGTAAAACCCCTTTTGGAAATCATGGAATAGTTGATAATAGGTTGGTTGGATCATTCAATGCTTCTAGATAATTTTCCATATTTTCCTTGGTGTTTTTGGTTTATAATTCTCTCAATCGCTACTCGTGTAAGTTCTTTTCACCTTGGGTTTGTACTTATACTCTTTTTTTTAATTGAGTCGTTTGGGGCATAAATTAGGTGACCAATTCATGTCACCACTTTTATTAAAAAAATGACCTTGAGGTGGTATTTTATTGAAATGGAAAAAATTACATAGTAGTGAGGTCTATGATACTACTAATAGGGATTCCATTGATTTTGAGTAGTGATTATATTTGTTATGAAAAGTGGATAGGTGAGAGATTTCAGTCCTTATTGTGTATTTGGCCTGTTAGGTTTAGTGTCCTGCACTATTGGGGTTAATTTGTTGGGAACAATTTTATACTAGTATGGATACTAATCAAGTTGTGATAATGGGATGGAGGTTTTCCAGGTTATTATCATATTCACCAGGGTGAGTTTATATCTAGGGTAATTATCAATGTATACTAGGGTGAAAGACCTCATGATTATTGTTATGGTTGGTATAGTCATCACAATGTTCTCAAATACACTTTGGCACTAGCCAAAGTTGGTATGGATGATCGAGGCTACGAACCTAAGGATCAATGATGATTTATTTATTTATTTTTTATATATTATTAATTTATTCAGATCATGAAACATGCACATATAACTAAAAATTATAATTTATGAAACCACATTGGTGGTTCCCTACTGAGTTCCCAAGAAATCATCATGTATTGAAGGTCAGTTAGAATTGGGTCCCAGTGTTTCAAGATCGAGTTGGAGTTACTTTGATGGTTTTTAGAGATCTAGATGATATGAGGCATGGGGATTGTAGTGGTTTCCAATATATTTTTTATTTTGGTATTTATTTATTCCTTTATTTCCTTGAAGTATCTTGTTTTTTATCTAAATTATACTAATATTCCTTCTCCTTTAACCTATATACTTTCCTATGGATTTTAAATCGGATGAATATAAATAAAGAATGGATGAATGCAAATCGGTTGACAAAAGAGTATGAAGAAGGCGTGAAAGAAATTATCAAGTTTTCAAAAGATCATGCATGTGACTCTTCTCAAATCTTTTGTCTGTGTTTACGATGTTGTTATTCAAAACAAATTAGTCCAGATGAGTTTGAAGAACACTTGATCTGTCACGGAATAGATCAAAGTTATACATGTTGGAATAAACATGAGGAAACAACGAATGTAGGTAGTGACTGGGGTGACACTGCATTTTATGGATCATCTGATATGATTACAAACATGAACAATGAAGATGACCGTATGGAGGATGTGATTATAGATGTGAATGATGATGAAGATCGTATTGATAAAATGACAAGGACCTTCGAAGATGAACTTCGTGATTGCCCAAAATTGTTTGAGAAGTTAAAAAGTTGTGCAAAGACGCCATTGTATGCTGGTTGTACTAAATATACAGCATTGTCAGCCGTACTGAAGCTGTATAATTTGAATGCAGATAACGGGTGGAGTGACGACAGTTTTACGAAACTATTTTCCCTCTTGAATGACATGCTCCCAGAAGACAATGAGCTCCCGAGCCGAAAATACGATGCCAAACGAATGCTACGATCTATGGGTATGATCTCTGAAAGAATACACGCCTGCCTGAATGACTGTATACTATTTCGCAAGGACCACAAATCACTTAAAGAATGCCCAAAGTGTGGTTCTTCTCGATACAAGAAAGATGAATCCAATCCTACTAAAGTTGTATGGTACCTTCCAATCATTCCAAGGTTTAGACGCCTATATGGAAGTGAGGAGACTGCAGAACAATTAACATGGCATGCAGATACAAGAATTAAAGATGGTATACTACGTCACCCGGCACACTCTCCTCAGTGGAAGAGAATCGATCATGAGTATCCTGAATTTGGAAACTAGTCGAGAAACCTTCGTCTTGCGTTATCTACAGATGGAGTGAATCCTTTTGGTTTTCAAAGCATGAGTCATAGTACATGGTCGATTATGTTGATAAATTATAACTTACCACCGCGGTTATGCATGAAACGAAAATACATCATGTTATCTATGCTTATATCAGGACCGAAACAACCGGGTAATGATATTGATGTTTATTTAGCTCCATTGATCGAATATTTGAAATTATTGTGGGATTCAGGTGTTACATTGTATGATGCTTACAGAAAGGAAGACTTCACTTTGAGATTCATGTTGTATGGGACGATAAATGACTTCCCATCTTATGGAAATTTGTCAGGATATAGCATTAAAGGAACTCAAGGTTGTCCCGTTTGCGAAGAAGGTACACAATCAATTAGGATGAAACATTAATCGAAAACCGTGTTTCTAGGACATCGCAGATTTCTACCGCGACGACATAAGTACCGTTCTTGGAAGACATCATTTTATAGAAGTTCAGAAGAACGTACAGCACCGTCTCCACTAACAGGCAATCAATTGTTTGAGAAAGTTTAAAATTTGGACACTACTTTTGGTAAATCGGCTTCGAAAAACCTTACGAAAATCTATTGGAAAAAGAGATCAATTTTTTTTGAATTAAATTACTGGAATTGTCTGTATTTAAGACATTTTATTGATGTTATGCATGCAGAAAAAAATGTATTTGACAGTTTTATCGACACGTTGCTAAATACATCTGGCAAAACAAAAGATGGAATTAAGGCTAGGTTGGACATGGTTGAGATGCGAATATGAGAAGAGTTGGCACCAGTAAAGGGTGAGAAACGAACATTTCTTCCTCCTACTGCTTACACTCTTTCCAGGTAGGAGAGATATCATTTTGCAACTTCTTGAATGACGTAAAGGTTCCAGAGTGGTATTCGTCAAATATCAGTAACCTTGTGTCAATGAGCGACTTGAAGTTAAAAGGTCTGAAATCACATGACTGTCATGTTTTGATGAAAAATCTCATTCCAATTGATTTACGTTGAATTTTTCCCAAGAATGTCCGCTATACATTAACGAAATTGTGTTTCTTCTTCAAAGATATATGCAGCAAAGTTATAGACCCGGTGAAATTGCTATCTATTGAAAAAGAAATTGCCGTCATATTATGTGAATTAGAAATGTTCTTCCCACCTTCATTTTTTGATATGATGGTTCATTTGATGGTCCACTTGGTGAGAGAGATTCGACTATGTGGTCCTGTACATTACAGATGGATGTACCGCATTGAACAGTATATGAAGATTTTGAAAGGGTATGTCAAAAATCGAAGTCGGCTAGAGGGTTGTATTGCAGGGCGATATATTGTTAAGGAAGACATTGAATTATGTACTGAATACTTGTCTGGTGTGGAAAGCATTGGCTTACCGAAATATCATCACACTGGGCGGCTAGAGGGTGAAGGAATTTCTGGAAGAAAGGTTGTCACAATCAATATTACAGATCGGGAGTAGGCCCACCTTTATGTTTTTCATAACAGTTTGGACGTTGACCCATATGTTGAAATCCACAAAGAAATTCATAGGAAATTGAATCCATCAAGGGATGAAAAATGGATATCAGATACACATAATCGACAGTTTATAGGATGGTTTCGAGATCATATTTTTAAGAAGTCAGATGAAAATCCAAACTCTATTTTGGAACGAATTCGATGGCTAGCCGGAGGACCAAGTGTGTATGCATTATCTTACGATGCATATGTAGTTAATGGTTATACATTTTATACTAATGAACATGATGAAGACAGTACCATGCAGAATAGTGGGGTTACACTTGTGGCTGAAGCGATGCATGTTTCCGGTGCTAAGGACATAAATCCAATTTATGCTAATATGTCATACTTTGGCATCATCAAACAAATAAGGGAGTTGGATTATACCGAATTTCATGTTCCGATATTTCAATGCAAGTGGGTTGATAACAGGAGTGTTGTTAAAATAGATGATTTGGGATTCATGAAAGTTGATTTCAGTAAGGAAGGGGAGAAAGACGAACCATTTATAATGGAATCACAGGCAGTGCAGGTATTTTATGTTCCCTATCCCGCAAACCGAAACTGGTCAATTGTTCTGTTATCGACCAAAACAGTTGAAGGGTCAGATGAAAATTCAACGAAATATGACCCTTTCATTGGGATTTCGCAATCATTTTTCAGTGGTCCCAATGTAGATGACGTTTTTTATGTCAGAGGAGACCACAATGAAGGGATATGGATAGTTGATAGAGGGGTCAAATCCCTTCAGCATTTTTAAAAAAAGGGAGTTCAATAATCAGGTTATAGATTTTTATTGTAATATAGATTGTGTTACATTATGTTATTATCTGTTCGCTACTGCTTTTATGTGATCTAACTTAAATTTTAAACCAGTTCTACAGATAATGAATTCTTCACCTGCTGATGCACCCAATCCCGAGACACAACACGTCTCTCAACCTGTTGCAGCTGGTCCCACTACTGAGAGACAACAGGTCTCTCAACCTCTTGCAGCTGGTCCCACTTCTGACGTACAACAGGTCTCTCAACCTGTTGCAGCTGGTCCCACTACTGAGAGATAATAGGTCTCTCAACCTGTTGCACCTGGTCCCACTGCTGATGTACAACAGGTCTCTCAACCTATTGCATCTGGTGTCAGTGCCGAAGCTAGCGCTTCAGAGAAACATAATGATGATGCAGAAACTGAGGAAATGGTAGGCGATGAAACCCTAGCAACACAAAAAAAAAGGTGCGCCGTAGTTTGACAGTTTTTGCAAAAATCCTTAAGTCAAAAGCAAAAGGCATCAAATATGAGGTGGGATGGAATAAGCTAGGCCAGCATGTAAACCCCAACAAAGCCATGTTTAGTAGCTACATTGGAATCGTCACTCGACAACGCGTGCCGATTGACGTAGAGTCGTGGCACCATGTTGTCAGTGGGTTGAAAACATTATTGTGGGAAGAGATTACGGTAACATTACGATATCATCTATTTAATTTATTAAAATAAAATGAAATATTGAAATATTGACTAACCCTTCATCATCTCTTGCAGAGTGCATTTATAGTAGATGTTTCGCACAAAGAATATGTTTTCAGACTGGCAGGAAGGATTCATAGAGGCTTTTGAACCATTTTAATGAAAAATCATCTGAAAGATGCCGAAGGGAAAATCAAGCCGCACCCGCCTCCTCTTTATGCACACTTGATATCCCAAGGAATGTGGGATGCGTTTTTCAACCGTCATGCGGAAAAAAAATTTCAGGTACATTGTGTTTGGTTACACGTTGTTTAACATTGCTTGTATTCATCACATTGATTGATAGGTTTTTATTTATGAAATAGAAACTGAGTGCTGAAAATAAAAAACGGGCAGCATAACCAGTGTACCCCTACCGTAAAGCAAGGTTGGGGTACGCTTCAATTGAAAAACAATTGGTATGTATTTTAAAAGTACTGTAATAATTTTATGTGACATAAAACAACATCGTAACCATGTTTCTCTGTTTATATGATGATTGATGAAGCAAAATATCAAGTCACTTCCATTCCACGCCATGTGTTATGGAAGGAGTCTTGTGTTAATAAAGAGGGGAAACTGATAGATGAAAACACACAAAAAGTGTGGGAAACATGTGTAAGTATGAAATAATGTAAACTTTTTTTGCTTTAAATCACTATTAAATAACGATGCCTTTTAATTTTTTCATATTTTCTATTTGACATAGTCACAGGAATCCACAACACCCGCACCGGATGCAGACATACATTCAATGGCCTTGAAACAGCCAGAGCAGTATGGTCGCGTCAGAGGTGTGGGTTTTGGGGTGTCACCCAAGACATATTTTAAGAAAAAAAACAAGAGGATGAATAAACTAAAGAATTGCATGTAATGAGAGATATATTATCTACCCTTGAAGAACTAATCCAAACTCAGGGAGAGATGCTAAAGAGTTTGATGGAGGAGAGGCGAAGAGAACAAACAACTCAAGAACAACCCCCGCGAGAAGATCCACCCCTCACCAGCTTTGAGGCGAGCCATTCCCCTCAAAGACCTGACTTAACTGAGGTAATAAATGTTATAATATTCGTTTTTTTGAGATGTGAATCACATAGACACCGATACCTTTCATTTAATGATATTCTGCAGGGTGAAAATGACTGTGATTTATATCTGTCAACTCCCACCCATCGCCTTGTAGCGAGGGCTATAGTGTTCAATATGCAGAATGACACGCTACACTCCAAACCACTTCCAACCGGTCATGTCAAAGTGTTGATTAACATAGCTCATGAGCCTAGAGCCAATCTACCCGTGCCAAATGACGATGACGACATTCATATGGTGGAAAAAGCTATTGGAACATTCATTGCATGGCCGTCGAATCTTGTAAAAAACACGTCAGGCATGAGGTATTCATTTCCAGTTCATTTTTCAAGAAGAACCTTTAACATTAAATTAGATAATGGCTGAACCGATGAATGTTATTACAGAAGGATAAAATGGAGAAGCTAAAACGAAAGAGCAGCTCCAAGATTGGATCAACCAACCGATCAAAATGATCTACTGAGAGCGCGTTCACCCCGCCCGTTCTATATCCACATTTAATATCATTGAAAGCTCATGTGGATAAGAAAATGAAAGATATAAATAGTCATACAATTATTTGTGAAAAAGATATGTACGGAGAGGAAACAATAGATTTCATTAGTGAAGACGTTGTTTCTGAGATCATCACATACGACTGGCTAGGCGCCTGAGTTATAAATGTATACATGAGGTATGTTTTCATGATTTGATTTTACAGAAGCTGATATACTTTGATAATTATGGATAAATACATATCATATTTTTCACAGGCGTATATATGAAAAACAATTGAAGGGATTTTCCCATGAATACAAATTTGGACTCGTTAGTCCTCACACCATTTCTACACAACGAACAGAAATAGATTCTAATTTTCAGGCTGAATTGATGTCAAATCTGCTCAGAACGTTTCAAAGAAGAATTACAACTAACAGGCTCTTTTTAATACCAACGATGCAAGGGTAAAACTTAAAATTTTAATCATATAAATTATATTTTCATTTCTATCAGTACTTATTTATTTTTGTGTTTTTAGGGAACATTGGATGCTCATTGTAGTCAATTTGGATACTCCAAAGATTTATTTTCTGGATTCACTGCATGGATATCAAACTAACCGACCACACATGATGGCGATTGTGAATTTGTAATACACTAGATCCAAAATTTTAGAACTAAATATCTAGTTATATAATTTATATTATATTTTAATGAGGATTTTGTTATGATAGTGTGGTGTATGAATATCGTCTAAAGGCTGGAATGAATCCAGGGCATAAGGAAGACAATTCCCACAAGATCTACAAATGGAGAAGTATCTGGGTATATATAATTAAATTTCACTATCCAAATACATATAAAAAAAATTACTTATTTTTCTCGATGTTTTTGCAGTTTCCGAAACAAACAAATGACAAGGACTGCAGTTATTATGTTTGTAAATTTATGAAAGAGATCATATTTCATGAAAAAACTAGAATCCCTGAAGATGTATTTTTGAAAATAATTACTACTTTATTTAAAATAATTATTAATACTTTGTGTATTAATATTTTTTCAGCACTACTATGACTGTCGCAAAAACTCCTATTCAGAAGATGATATAAATGTCTTTAGAAACGAATGGACAGTGTACTTGATCGAAGAATGTAAAAAAATATCACAATGAAGGTGAATTCCTAATACGTATGTTATCATTATATGGTCATTTATATCTCCATTTACAATTATTGAGCATCTATGATATCCCTTTCTTATGTTTCATATCCTTAGATTAGTGAATTCCTACTACTTAGTTTGAAAATGACATAAACTTTAGAAAACAACACCAATGACATACGGAAAACCGAGCAAACGCATTAAGATAGTTTTGATACATTAGGAAAATGATCCACTAGTCATTTTTGACGTGTACGAATTGACCTCACCTAAATCCGACGCACGGTGTGACCGGTATGGCTAAAAGTGTCTGATATCAGTTTCAAATTGAGATAAACTTTGGAAAACAAAACCAATGACATACGCCAAACTGAGCAAACGCGTTCAGATTGTTTTGATACTTTAGGACAATGATCCAAGAGTCATTTGTGACATGTAAAAATCAACAGCACGTCAATCCGATGCACGGTGTGACCGGTATGGATAAAATTGTCTGATATAAGTTTGAAAATGACATAAACATTGGAAAACAACACCAATGACACACGGAAAACTGAGAAAACGCCTTTGGATTGTTTTGATACTTTAGGAAAACGATCCACGAGTCATTTGTGACATGTACGAATCGACCGCACCTCAATCTGATGCACAGTGTGACCGGTATGGCTAAAATTGTCTGATATCAGTTTGAAAATGACATAAACTTTGGCAAACAACACCAATGACACATGGAAAACCGAGCATACGCCATCGGATTATTTTGATACTTTAGGAAAACGATCCACGAGTCATTTGTGACGTGTATGAATCGACCACACCTCAATCCGATGCACGGCGTGACCGGTATGGCTAAAATTGTCTGATATCAGTTTGAAAATGACATAAACTTTGGAAAACAACACCAATGACATACGCCAAACTAAGAAAACGCCTTCGGATTGTTTTGATACTTTAGGACAACGATCCATGAGTCATTTGTGATGTGTAAGAATTGACCACACCTCAATCCGATTCGTGGTGTGACTTGTATGGCTAAAAGTGTCTGATATCAGTTTCAAGTTGAGATAATCTTTGGAAAAAAACACCAATGACATACGCCAAACCAAGAAAACGCGTTCGGATTGTTTTGATACTTTATGAAAACAATCCACGAGTCATTTTTGACGTGTACTAATCGACTGCACCTCAATCCGATGCATGGTGTGACCGGTATGGCTAAAAGTGTCTGATATCAGTTTCAAATTGAGATAAACTCTGGAAAACAACACCAATGACATACGGAAAACCAAGAAAACACGTTCGGATTGTTTTGATACTTTAGGAAAATGATACATGATTCATTTGTGATGTGGACGAATCAACCGCACCTCAATCCGACACACGGTGTGACCGGTACGGCTAAAATTGTCTGATATCAGTTTGAAAATGACATAAACTTTGGAAAACAACACCAATGACACACGAAAAACCAAGAAAATGCGTTCGGATTGTTTTGATACTTTAGGAAAACGATCCACGAGTCATTTGTGACATGTAAGAATAGACTGCACTTGAATCCGACGCACGGTGTGACCGGTATGGCTAAAATTGTCTGATATCAGTTTGAAAAGGACACAAACTTTGGAAAACAACACCAATGACACACAGAAAACCAATAAAACGCCTTCGGATTGTTTTGATACTTTAGGACAACGATCCACGAGTCATTTTTTATGTTTATGAATCGACCGCACCTCAATCCGACGCACGGTGTGACCGATATGGCTAAAATTGTCTGATATCAGTTTGCAAATGACATAAACTTAGGAAAACAACACCAATGACACGCGGAAAACAAAGAAAATGCCTTCGGATTATTTTGATACTTTAGGAATACAATCCATGAGTCATCTTTGACGTGTACAAATTGACCACACCTCAATCCGACGCACGGTGTGACCGGTATGACTAAAATTGTCTGATATCAGTTTGAAAATGACATAAAATTTGGAAAACAACACCAATGACATATGGAAAACCGAGCAAACGCATTCGGATTGTTTTGATACTTTGGGACAATGATCCACGAGTCATTTGTGACGTGTACGAATTGACTGCACCTCAATCCGACGCACGGTGTGACCGGTATGGCTAGAAGTGTCTGATATCAGTTTCAAATTGAGATAAACTTTGGAAAACAACACCAATGACATATGCCAAACCTAGCAAACGCGTTCGGATTGTTTTGATACATTAGTACAATGATCCACAAGTCATTTGTGACATGTACGAATCGACCGCACCTCAATCCGACGCACGGTGTGATCGGTATGGCTAAAATTGTTTGATATCAGTTTCAAATTGAGATAAACTTTGGAAAACAACACCAATGACATACACAAAACCAAGAAAACGCGTTCTGATTATTTTTATACTTTAGGAAAACGATCGACGAGTCATTTTTGACATTTACGAATTGACCGCACCTCAATCCGATGCACAGTGTGACCGGTATGGCTAAAATTGACTGATATCAGTTTGAAAATGACATAAACTTTGGAAAACAACACCAATGACATACACCAAACCGAGCAAATGCATTCAAATTGTTTTGATAATTTAGGACAACGATCCACGAATGATTTGTGACGTGTACGAATTGACCGCACCTCAATCCGATGCACGGTGTGACCGGTAAAGCTTTTCATTAGATAAAGAATCAGTATTTATTAAATGAGATAAATCAATCAAAAACATATTGATTTTACATTATTCCCTTTCATTGTTATGAAAATGAAAACTTTTGAGTTTAAAATATAATATTTTAGTTTCACATTTCCATATTAATGTATTATTTCATATTACTATTTTAATTTCTTTCATTATTGCATTACTAACATAATATTTGTTTTCTTATATAGGTGAATTTTTTTCCTTGAGTTCAGATGCTTTGTTCGGCAAAAAATACCGTCGAGAGCGGATCACGGATATCAAAGGATGAAACATGAATGTTTATAACTGTTTTTGAATAATTGTAAATGTAACCATGTCAAAAAATGTTTGAAATGTATATAGCAATGCGTTTTTTTTGTATTCATGATGTTAAGTAAATGTATATACCGTTGTCAGTGAAAATATTGGGTTCGGGTGCTATGGTGTGCAGGTGTGCATGTGCTACTTTGTGCAGGTATTCTTGTGTGCAGGTGTGCATGTACTGTTTTTTAGGTGCAGGCGATGGGGCCTTTATCAGTGCTTTTTTATCTCTGATAATGGACATCTTTAACAGCACTAGAGGAGCGCTGATAAAGGGACCCTTTATCAGAGCTCCATGACGCGCTGATAAAGGACCCCTTTATGAGCGATCCGAGAAGCGATGATATAGGGGACCTTTATCAGCGCTAAATTAGCACTGATAAAGGGGACCCTCCCTTTATCTACGCCGGAATTAACAGCGCTTTTCTAGCGCTGTTAATGCTGGTTTTTAGCGCTGATAAAGGGGCAGGTTGTAGTAGTGAGTCCCCCCTTAAGTTTGGTTTGTGTAACTTATTATGGGATATCAATGTCTTCGTGATGATAGTCATTGATATCATACTTGGAATGGACTAGTTGTCCTCTTTTCAAGCCCTTATAGTTTTATATCGTCGCAGGGAGAGTTTCATGTTGCTAGAATGAATATTGTTTCTATACAAGGGAGAATGGGATGTTCTGGAGAACAAAGCTGGACCTGAGCATCGTGGATTAGGTGGGATGATAACCCAGATTTTAGGTTTATATATGCATGACTAGGGAACATTTATGGATGATTTCCCTCAAGTGGTTGATCATTTTAGGGATGTTTTCTCAGACAATTTCTCAATCTTACCTCTATTGATAGAGGTGGATTTAATTATTGAGCTAGTTCTAAGAGTTTCACCGGTATCCATTCCTCATTACAGAATGGTTGTGATAGAGTTGAAAGAGCTCAAGATGCAATTGGATGATCTAAAAGCTAAGGATTTTATCAGACCTAGTATTTTTCCTTGGGGTTCGTCAGTCATTTTTTGGAAGGAGGATGGTACCCTTAGGCTAGGCGTGGACTACTGGAAACTGAACCAGTGGACAATTAAGAATTATTATCACTTTACATGGATTGATTACATGTTTGATCATCTTTGAGGAGATCAGGTGTTCCCTTTGTTTGACTTAATTTCATGATATCATCAGGTACATGTTTTAATTGTAGACATACCTTATACAACCTTTTGTTGTAGGTATGGTCTATATGAGTACCTGGTTATGCCATTTGGTCACAAAAACGTGCCAATAGTTTTTGGCACCCTTGAACCAAGTTTTCTATCCATATCTAGACTATTTTTTGGTTTTTTTCATGAATGATATCTTGTTGTATTCCCAAAATCGACCCGACCATGAAAAATAAAATTAGATGATTTTGAATACACTCTGAGATCATCAGTTATATACTAAGCATGCCAAAATTTCACTTTTTGATGGATCATATTCACTTCCTGGGTCATTTCATCTCAAAGACAAGAGTATCAGTGGACCTAGAGAATGTGAGAGTAGTAGTTACCATGGAGAAACCCTAGAATGATCTTGAGGTGCATAGTTCTTGGGGAAAGCTGGTTACTACAGGTGTTTTATATTGGACTTCTCCTGCTTAGTAGCACCATTAATGGGATAGACTAAGAAGAGTGTGATTTTTTGGGGGTTATATTCTTGTGAGATAGCCTTTCAAAATATAAAAGGGAATTTTACATCAGCGTTGATACTAATATTGCCAGAGCAGGTAAATAGTTACATTGTATATTGTGATGCCTCAGGGATCAGGCTTGGAGAAATTCTCATACAGGGGATCAAGTTGTTTTGAATGGGCCGCGGTTGTTGAGGCCACATGAGAGGAATTACCCGACGCATGATCTCAATTTAGTAGAAGTTGTTCATTATTAGTCCTATTGGAGACATTATTTTCTGGGAGAGAATTTAGTGTTGTACAAAAATCAAAAAAGTCTCAAATACAACTTTACAAAGTGTGATTTGAATCTCAGATAGTGATGGTGGGTAAAATACCATCAGTAATTTGACTATGAGCTTTCCTATATGCTTGGGAACAGTAATCGAGTGGATGGTGCACTAATTATAAGGACTTAGATACATGCAGTGTAGGAGGCTAGTGGTGAGTGGAATCTTATAGCATCGTTTTATAAGATGAATATGGAGGTTCATGTCTGACAAGGAAAAACATTCCATTCATATTTGGTTGTTACCTCTTCCCTATTGGACAGAGTGAGTATGAGGAAGCTATCCATATTCTGAAGGCCTAGTTATACAATAGTATGTGGGAGGTGAAGACCCTCCAACTTGTTATACAATAGGCGAGGATGAGATATAGCATATCCATGGACAAATTTACGTTCTAGTGGACATATGCGAGGTGCTGATGTAGGGTTTTTATGCCTCTGTATGGGAAGGGAATCATGTTTTCACCAAGATTTATCGGCATTTACATTGTCAGTATTGGTGTCCATGCATGAATAGGGATGTGGCTGGTTTTTACCTGAGGTGCTCCTCCTGTCACCAGGTGAAGGTGGAACACCAAAGAGTAGCATAACATTTACAGCAGCTGCCCATTCATAAGAGGAAATGGAATGACGTTGCAATTTATTTTTTCACGGGTTTACCGATGTCGTCTCGAGGTAATAATGTTTTATGGGTAGTTGTTGAAAGGATCACAATGGATGCTCATTTCTTACCGATCAAGGTAACCTTTAGTGTTTATGAACTTTGGAGGTTGTACATCTCTGAGATTGTACGACTGCACGAGGTCCCTCATTCTATCCTTTCAGATAGGGACGCCTGGTTTTCTTCTCATTTATTGAAAGAGATATAGAGGGATTTAGGAATATAGGTTCTTCTCAGAAGATCATAACACACCTTGATAGATGTCCACTCTAAATTCTTGATTCAATTGTGGGAAGACATGCTTTGTGCATGGGTCCTGGATTTCAGGGGTTTCTGGGAGAGATACAAACCCCTGTTTGAGTTCGCCTATTATAACAGCTTCTAGGATACTATTCAGATGGATCCATATGAGGATTGGTAATGTAGACATTTCTGATCACCTCTGTGTTGGTTGGATATAGGATAGGAAGCTATGATAGGAACTCATCTTGTCCAGGAGATCCCTGATCAGCTTCAATTCGTTTGGAATTGGATGGCTACACTGCAGTCTCATCAAGAATAATACACCAATCGCCGAAGAAGACCTTTTGAGTTTGAGGATAGGGGTTGATTTTTTCCTTCATGTCACAGAAATTTTGGGACACAAGATGATAAGGAGACTATGTAATCATCCACTGATATACATTTGTCTTTTTGAGATTCGGGAGAGATTTTTCCATGTTTCCTATCGGTTACACTTACCTCAGAGGTATTGATCCATGCATTCCTTGTTCCATGTATCTCAACTACATAACTATCCATGAGACTCATCTCATGTGTTTAGACTAAGGAAGTGGTGATTCTGGATGATGCATCCTTTCAAGAGCATATGATTCATATAGTTGAGAGGACTGCAGAGGTTCTCTATGGCCGACCAGTTCCTCTCATATAGTTGTTATGGTAGCACGACTGAGTATTGGACAAGACATGGGAGAGGGAGGCCAAAGTATGTTCTCAATGGACATATTTATTCTTAGATATTTATTCACCACACTTGTATGTGAAATTCGGGGACGAATTGATTTTGGGGGAGTTTGTATGAACCCAGTTCTTACTTGGAGGTATGATTTCTTTTCTTCTTGTTCCATTGAGTTATTTTTTAGGAAACAAAGGAAAACTAGACAAGTACTGGAATCATACTATCCCACAGTCTGACATGGGGTTACATGTTGTGTACTCCTATGTATATGTTTTGTAGGATGGACATGTATTATGGGAATACATTGTGTTTAGTCATGCCGGTAAGGACAAAGTAAAATACCAACTACACATCATGTACTTCCTAGTACACGTCGTGTAGTCATGTAGGTAGGCCATAGAAAGGAAGTCGGTGGAATTAAACCACCATATGAATAGTTAAATGATATACACATTGTGTATATGGTCATACATGTCGTTTGTTTTATGTTTTTCACATAAAATGGGATGTAGATGTGTTCTTCTTTAATTTGGATAGAAGGCTCGCCTGGTGGACAAACATGTCGTGTCAGGACTGGTATCTTCTTCCATTTCGTATATCTATAACATTCTAGCATGAATTTTAATTCGAATATGAATGATGGGAGTCATACTACAATTATATAGCAGGTCTTGGGCCTATAGTTAATTTTAGAGATATTTATATGTGTTATTGTGTTGTGTGCCTATGTTTAGGGTGTCACCATGAAGGTAAATTGATCCATGTTGTTATGTATGTTGTTATGGTAATTAATTCAATGAATTTAAAGCATATTTGTCTTTTTGTTTGATTAAGGGCCACCCCGCCAGTGCATTTCCCTCAGATAAATATTGTTCAGATGTTTTTTCCGAGGATTTTTATGATAATTCCTACATTATCATTTTCGGTTCTTTAAATTGATCCTGGTTATTAAATGGAATTGAAATTGTGATATAATTTAAGTGTTTTTATTATGGATTAGGGATTCTATTTTCTCCTTTTCCCATGTTGTGGTTTTGATTTTTTATGAAGGAAGAAATATTTTATTGAATTTTAATGATTAAATGGTTAATAGAATTGGTTGATATAGGGGTTCAGTTTAGAACACTATGAACCTACTCTCATTACTATTGTACCTTACACCTTGGGTGACACATGTGTTAAACATAGAAGGCCATTGAGGAACTCGAGAGGATTTTGATTTATATGTCATTAATGAGACATGGGATCCCTAGTAGAACTGTAGATAACTGACTAGATTGTCATGACCTTATATTACACCATGTGTGACACGTGGGATCATCTTAGAATATTTTGGGTGGACTCGAGATACTTTGTTTTATATGTCATTAGTAAAACTTGGGATCCCTATTAGGACCGCCAAGTACGGACTAAACTAACATGAACTTATACTACACATTGGCTGACACATGGGTTTAGATTAGAACAACATGGATGGACTCAAGAGACCTTGTTTTATATGTCATTAGTGACACTTGGGATCCCTAGTAGAATCGACATCAATAGAAAAAACTAACAAGAACTTATACCAACATTTAGAGTGATACTCAGGGCTCCCATGTAGGACCACTGAGTATGTACTCGCATGGTGTCATTATAATTGCACCTAGAGTGATACTTTAATTCTATCATAGGAAACTCCTTAATAGAATAAGGTTATATTTAAACAATTGAATGGAATGAATTGTAAAATCTCTGTAAATCCAAGGCATAAGCTGGGATTTAATTTTCACATACTTGTTTAGAACCTCTTCTGAGTTATATGTTGTGCATACATTTCTACAGGGAATGTCTTTCTAAGACTGAATTCCAATTCTTAAATACTTCATTTAATTGGATTGCTAATTAACTCTATAAATGAATTCCAGTACATGTTGGATTGTTTTATTTTGAGTACTTCCTAGTTTAATGTATTTCCTTTGTTCTCTATGCTACATATACTCAACGATATATTGTTACCAACCATAGGGGGTTTCCTACTGGGATTTAATTCCCACGCCATGTTTAGTTCTTGGTTTGGTGCCCAAACTGACTATATTGTTCCCAAAGTCAATAGGGGAAAGTTCCCTTTTACAGGTACTTGATTTTTTTTTCATAGGATTAGAGAGATTATAGGACCAAGCAATGTATTTTAATGTTGTTAAGTTTCATTTTTTTTACTTTACTTTGGAATTTTATTTTATTTTATTTTAGTCTATCCTATTTTAACTATTTTCTTAGAACATGTAACATGCTGCAACATTTTGATATTACATGCCTTCTGGTTATCTTTATCTTTAAATCTTACATTAGTTACTTACGTTTCATGTTGATAACTACTTCTATTGTGGTTGTTATTTATTATTATGTGTTACACTATGGAAATGAGGTCATAGTCTCCCCACTATCACACCCTATTCCCTCACTTCTTGTTGGAATCCTCAAGAATTTGAGGAAATGCACTTGAGGTTATATGACCAATCCGGTTTGGGGAACCCCTGGGAAGAACCCATATCCAAGATGTTACAATCTTCTATACACCAATCCACCTTGGTGTCAGTTATGGATTGATCAAGTACACTTCTTGGGTCACATCATCTCAGAAAATGGTATGTCAGTGGGTATAAATATGGTTGAAGTAGTGGTTTCATTGGAGTATCCCAATAATCCTTTCGATATATATAGTTTCATTTACTAGTTGTCTATAATCTAAGACCCATACATGAATTTTCCCATTTTGAATAACCTATTTCAGTGTTGACCAAGAAGGGGGTAAATTTAGAATCAATAAAGAAATGTGAGAATAACATTCCGGAGTTAAAGAAGATATTGAAAACGACAGTAATATTTATCCTTCGCAAGAGATGTTAGGAGTATATGGTGTTCTATGATGCTTCTGAGATTATTATTGGAGTATTCATGATGTAGGGATACTGATATGTGGCGTCCAGTTCTCAGAAGTTGAGGCCACATGTGAAAAATACACTACACATGGCCTCAAGTTAGAAGAAGTGTTATAAGCTTCGATTTTGTGGAAGCATCATATTTTTTGGTGAAAAGTTTACCATGAATATTGATAATGAGAGTTTAATTTTGATATTTTCTCAGAGTGTTTTGTATCTTGTCCAGCAGAGATGGGTTTAGTATATGCATTCTTTTGACATTGATCTATCATATATTCTTGGGAATGGAAATAGTGTTGTTGATGATCAATGAAGGAAAACTAAAACACATGTATATTAGGATTCT
The DNA here is from genome assembly GCA_963277665.1 of Viscum album. Lineage (NCBI taxonomy): Eukaryota > Viridiplantae > Streptophyta > Magnoliopsida > Santalales > Viscaceae > Viscum > Viscum album. Next base: position 593,152,447 of record OY728133.1, read on the forward strand.
GGTGTTGAGTGGAAGATGATGACTCTATTGGCTGAGATTCGTGTTGTGGTTTAGGAATGGCAAGGAAAGATTACTCTTGTATCAGTTTCAGTGTAGCCTACACTTTTGGTCTCGATTAGGGAGAGGCAACATGGGGAGCTACAGTTTTTCCTTAAGGGAATGCCTTGATTTTTAGGAGTCACCTTCGGAGTGGACCATAGATGAGGATGAAATAATATATGTACATAATTAGAGTTTTCTACCTACAAGAATGAAGAAGGATATAATTTGTGAATTTCATGCTTCAATGTGGGAGGGGCATCGACGTTTCATCAAAATTTATTGCGACCAATGTCAATAGTATTGGTGGTCGGACATGGAAAAAGAGATTTTAGGGTTCATGAAATGATGCTACACCTGTCAACAAGTGATTTCCATGCATCAAATACCTTTTGTTTTACTACAACCATTTTTTATTCTGTAATGGAAATTGGATTATGTTATAATAGACATTGTTGTGGGTCTCTCGAGGATTCCATGGTAAAATGATGCTATTTGTGTGGTTGTAAACTGACTGATGAAATTTTCAAATTTATTTCCTATATAAGATACTTTCTTAGTGGATTGGTTGAATGGATTTTATGATTAGTAAATAGTCCTTCTATATGGGGTGTCGTGGTGTAATTTTTTAGACCATGAACCACTCATTACTTTTCAATTCTGGAAGGGATTGTATAAGGCACTTGGGACATGGGTTCTACTCAGTACATGTTTCAATCCAACAAAAATATGTGTAGTCAGATCATATTATTCATGTTCTTGAGGATATTTTATGAGTGTGTATTCAATACATCAGTGGGTCTTGGGATAAACATTTAACACTTATGAATTTCACCTCTTACAGTAGCTACTAGGAATCTATTCATATTGAACCACATGAGGAAATTTATGGTTATCCTTGTAAATCACATCCATATTGGATGGAGATTGGTGAGTCATAGTTATTGGGATTGAGTATCATGTATTAAACATTGAAATAGGTTTAGGTGACTTAGAAACATGTGGAAACAGCTCAGAATAAGGAAGAATTCAAAATTTTATAGACATCGAAGACCCCTAGAGTTTATAAAGTGAGATCCTATGTTTCTTATTGTGTTGCTTAGATTGGGTCACCATAGGATTCAGAGAAAGAGAAAGTTGGAACCTCAGTTTGTTGGACCTTTTTAGGTTATTTAGAGTATTGGGTTAGTGGCATACCAATTTTCTCTTCCATATAGGTATAGTGTAATTCACATTGTTTTCTTGTGTTGAAACTTCAAAGGTATCATCCTTATCCATTGTACTTGATTTGTGTGGATAATGTTGAGCTTGAGACCAATTCATCCTTTGATGAGAATATAATAAGTGTTTTGGATCATAGTAAGGAAAGTTTTAGGGGAATTACTATAACAACCTATGTTTTAAGAAAAAAACACTATGTTCAATAGCATACATGATATACTACATTGACCTTAAATGAACAACTAAAAAATATTATTTAAATGGTACCATTTTAAAGTAGCCTTAGAATTAGAGGGAATGAATATTATCAATTAAATTAAGAAAATATGGTTTATAGATGTTTGAATAATGATTAATTTTTTACTAAATTTATTATAAATAGAAATAAAAACAAATTGAAAATGAATGATGTGATTTTGTGAAAACCTATTTAAAAAGACAATAATTGTGTTTATAAAATCATATCACTAGTTATGAATTTTTATATAAACAAAATATATATGTTATATATTGAATTTAATTTTTTAAATTTATCTTTTATGTTTTTTAGATATGATATATGAACAAATTCAAATTTTCAGGTAAAACAAGTATTTTTCTAAAAATAATGTTTTTCCACCTTTTGAAGGCGAACCGTTTTGAAATTTAGTTTTTGACACCATAATTTGATATGTTTGACAATATAATCTTCTTCTTTTTAATATAGACATCAAAATATACTTTGGATTAATTTTTTATATTTATTTAATAACTACCACGTTTTGATGAATTGTAAAAATATGCTAAATTTTAACTGAAAGCTAATTTTTCCATAAAAATAATTTATATGGTTAAATAATATTATTAAATAGTTTTAAATTATAAACAGAATATATTTTTATATTTTATTCAAATTTGATTCTATAGAATAAATTTCTTAATGAAATTGGACATAAACATATGTCAGTATTTTCTATGTTTTTACTTCTTAAAAACATGCTTTCAGGTTTTGATAACCAGAATTAATTTTAAAATAATTTCTACCAATTATATGTTTTAAATTGGAAAAAATGGATTCCATATTTGGAATCCAAGATTTCAAATTGTGTAAATATGTACCTTTTGTTTTTTGGACATTATGAATGGTAAATTCGGTATTTATTTTTTCCTACCATGGTTAAAGAGAAAAGCTGGTTAATAAAGGTAAAAAATAATATTATAATAATATTAAAACACTCTAACACATTCCTAAATCATATTGGATGAGTTATGTCTGACCATCATCACACACGGGTCTATTTTAGGACCCCATGGAGCCGCTTGGGTGTGAAAATGACATTTTATAATATTTAATTTAATGTAAAGAGAAAAATAACATGTGTATGTATCTTTTACTAAAATAATTTTTACATGGGGTAATCTAACTGAAATATTCAACTATAAATATAAATTATAAATATAAAAATATTTCCTACATCATGGTATTTTTTTATTATTTTTATATATTAAATAAAAAATATATTTATGACATAATGATGATAGAGTGATTACCTTATTAATGAAAAATTCAAATAAATGTTATTATACATATTCAAATAAATGTAATATGAACATTTTCATTCCATCCACAGATTTTATGGATGACATTAACAATTTAGTGATGATTTAATGCATTTGTTTTAAAGAAATCAATATGTTAATTTTTTTTTTTGACAAAGTCTTGTATGAATAGTGTCCAATTTGACAAAATTCATAACATAAAAATATAAAATAGATTATTAAATGTTTTCAAATTCCTAAAAATATAAGATTCAAATAAAGGATTATGATAAGTCCACATATGTCAAAATATTCACTTTTTTGGGTCGTTTGAGATGTCATGGTAATCATATTAACCCATAAAGTGAAAATAATTAATTATCAAGATAATATTAAAAAGGGTAAAATAATGGTTAAACCAAAAAATATAAATGGTTAAAAATAGTTAAAAAATGTATAATTTTAATTTTATTATAAGTATAAAACCTAAAATCATATTATATATGAAATAAATGTGTTTTGGACAATTATCAATTGAAAATAAATTATTAACAAAATAATATTTCAAGACATTCCAAAAGATCACCTCCTCCCTCTTATAAAATACCACCAACTCTACCCACATTCTAAAACCTATCAAGCCTTTTGTATCATCCATAATCTTCTCAAATGATCTAACTACATCCCTCCCTTAATCATAGAAGCCTTACCTTTGGAATAAAGAAATTCAAGAAAGCCTTTCGGCTCAAATCTAATGAAGTTACCCAATTTAGAGCAAATGTATTCTCTCAACTTCAATTTATTTATTTTATATCTCCACTACCTATGATATTATTATTCATTAATTACATAAAAATGGTATCCTCAATAGAATAGGTTTTTTTATTAAAATTATTCTAACTACACATACACACACCTCCATCTAATGGCTACGAACATACAATTACTTTGTATGGAGAACGAATGCCTCACGAAACGGTGATTGTATAATTTTACTGTAACACCTCTCATGATGGCTATTATGATATAACTTCATTTATATATGATATATATTATATTTATATTTTATCTATTTTTCTGTATTTTTTTAGAATATACCTTGAGTCTTTCTATAATGTGCAAATACGATAATTTTTTTTGAGAAAGTACGGACTACCGCCTGCTCAACGTGATATGACTGTTTCATGCCATACATGGAATGTATGAAGGATGTAATTAATGAACATATATAATATATATAACATATATATTATAATATAATTATAACATACCTACGGATGATTTAGTTTTCATTCCTTTAATATGACAATGAAATGAAAGTAGCATTCATGCGTACGTACAACCTACCGTCTCCATGAACAATGCATTTCATTTCATAAATCCAAATGTAATGGACTATTATAAATACATATAAATTAGAAATATATTATATTTAAATAAAAATTATTACTATTTAGACGATTTATGTTTTTCCACATGGACAATTTTCATCAAAACTAGTTCATTTTTTACTCATGTACCGAGCATCGACCAAACGTCCGATATAAACTCAAATAATTAACTAATATCTATAACAAGTTAATAAGTGGTATAAATTGAATAATAAAATTTAAAAGGATTATAAATCAAGTATTAATTAACATAATATTATTATTGACAAAAATAAATAATGAACAGGACATGTCGGATTCCATGTAAGGGAACCTCAAACCCAGTTTCCATTCTGTGGGTCAATCTTCTACTTCTTGATTATGTTAGGATATGATTATGAGAGAAATAAATTTTGATATCCTATCATTTATTTATACTATATTTATGTGTATTTATATTGATTACACATTATCAATCTATCTTATTAACAAAGTGTTTTTAGTAAGGGAATTTCTAAATTCAATTTCCACTCATTCGGTTTTATGCATTCTTCCTTGATTATATTATGAATGGATTATGTGTCAAATCACTATTTATTTATTTATGTATTAATTTACACTTAGAATTGTGTGGATATACTATTTCTATATATAATCACCCCATTGATAAATTCATACATCATTTATACAAACTTTTTAAGGGAAATATTAACTCAATATCATTTCATTGAGTTAAATATCTATATAATTGGTTTTGTTTTTTCAAGAATATTTTTGAATGGCCCACGATGTTTTTACATAGAATATAATCATATATTGGGTGTATTTATATTTTCATCACATAATTTTTTTTATTGATTTTTAGATAATATAAGGATATGATATTTTTAAAGTATTTTGTCTCAATTTACATTCCATTGAGCCTTATTTGTTATTATTCACAAATTAGTTTTTATATGGTGTACATACTACCCTTTGAAATATTATATCAAAAATATAATTATTCACATCATATTATATTTTTGGTTTAATTTTATTCATTAGTTATATTGAATCATGTATTTTCTCAAGTGGTAAGGTTCTCTTTAACTAAAACATTGTATTAAATGTCTTCCAGAATTCTTATTCATAATATTTCTCATTAATGACCATGTTTCCAAAATGGTTTTTAAGGATTTATTTACATGGAAATGAGTTTTTAAAAGTGTAGATTCCTTTAAAATGTTTCAATCTGGAATGGGACACTTTTATTTGAAAATATACTTTTTAAATGTTTAAATGGGATTGCAAAATTTTTGAATATTTAGATATCTTGAATAGATTTCTTAATATTGATAAGTGAAATGTTGATAATTTAAATCTTTTATATGTTATTATTATGTAATGGTACTTGGTAATTTGACGATTGGTTACTTGAAAAACCAAATATGGGTGATTCTGTGATAATCCTTGGGTGGGTGAGCCAATGATAGCTCTCTAATGAATTGGGTAATGTGGATGAGGTTAATTTTTTGGTTTTTTCTAAGGGAATTATGGAATATAGAGTGATATTTATTCCAAACGTAACCATCAAGGTTACTACATATGTATATGTGAATTCTACAATATAAGTATGTAATTTATGCCACTTGTTACCTTTATTTTTTATGATTCTGATGATGTTTTTTAGTTATCATTTGATTATATTATGTAAGATAAGTAGTTTACGGTTTATGGGTGTAAATTGAGATTTTGTAAAAATGTTTTAATGGATTTCAAATATTCATGGACTAACACTTTTATTCCATAATCTAGTTTCCTTACTAAAATTTTTATGCTCAACCAATGTTTTTGAAATTTTTTTCCTAGGGTATAAGGTAGGATATTGGAAAGGAATAATTTAAAAATAGTTTTATAAAGAAAATAATTCTTGTTTTATTTAAGTCGTTTTATTATAGTGAATTTTATTTGATAGAGTAAAATTGTATACTTTGTAATTTTTGAGATGTAATGTAATAGAAATTGTCTAATTATCTATAAATCTAAACCTGAAATGATTTCCAATGTGAATGAATGTAAATCCTTGATCAATACTCAAGAATATGTAAAGATTCTGTTCTAAACATTATAGTTGGTATCAGAGGTTAATTTAGACAACTTTAGGGATTAAGAGTTTTGGATAACCACATCGTAGGACACTATATCTATTCTTCAGATTAAAACCCTGTTTTATAACTTTTTCATGTCAAAGAATGTCAGTTACAAATGGAAGGAAGATCTCAAACAACAGTCTTATATATTATAGAATACTTTCTTGCAATAATTATTGTAAAGTCATGTTGAGATTAATGTGAAACGTTTTTCTAACAAACAACTCACTTTCAAGATGTTGTTTGAGATATCAAACACATCCCATATGCCCTGATACCATCGTGGATCATGGGTTGTATTTAATCAAATTATATTTTCTCAATATTTTCATATTTTCATGAAAGGTAAATATTATAAAAGAATTTTCAAATATTTTACATTATCACACTGTTTGGAAGTATATTATGATTTTGAAAAATGTTCTGAAAAATGATACCCTTGCACAACCTATTTATATTTTATTTTAATATATAGTCTCTCAACACATATTGATGGTATTTGAAAAGCACCATTGGTTAAATTTTTCAACTCACACTTAGTCTTACTATTTTATAAAATCATAGTTTTATTTGATGTTTTGAAATTATATGTCTTATATTATTATTTTCTAAAATTATTTTTCTATGAACACCCATATCACCCATGTTTTACAAGGTTTTTTTCAATAGAGGGAGAAGATTATTTTGATGGATCTTTAAATAATTGTTGTGATACATGGACCTTCTATATACCTAAACAATATGATGATGAAACCATGTGGACAGAATGATCAATGTATGATGTTCGTTCTTTGGAAATAGTTTTATTTTATCATATGGATGTAAAATAAAAAATAAATATATAAAAAACATCATGAATTAATATTTTGACTTCATTATGATTTGGGATGAAAATGAGAGGTATAAACGACCATTATTGTTAAAAAATGTTTGGGTTATTTTTTAGTTTTATAAAAGGGACAACCCCCAAGATGGGTGACAACCCTTCGCATATGGAAAGGTCATGGGAATCGAAGTATGACTTATTCATATTTCTTATATTATTTTATGGATCAAATATACATTTATTTTTGGGAACTAATGATTTATCCAACTGATATCTTTAGTACAAGAAACTTATTTCTTAAATAAGTCATAAATGTTATTTTTTATGATTTTTTATGTTTTGGGAACACTTTATTACTATGGAAAATAGAATACTATGTGACATCAATTGAAAATGAATGTTTTAATTTTATTTTGGAAAAATATATGGTTTTATTAGGGACTTATTGGGATTCAGGTTATTTATGGAAATTATTAGCCTATCTTGGAGAATTTTTGATTAGGTTAATTACTTTTTAGTTAGATACTTTAAGAGTAGTCGAATTTATTTGAAGATAAATATTATAATTTTTTTGGATGACTATGTTGTCACATCATTCGTAATTTTGTGTTTCAATCTTAGTTTGGATTAATCTTTTTGAAAAATTATATGGAAAATTGTTTATTCAGTGGTCTTTGTGTATCTTTGGGGACTATTTTTTGAATTTTGGAGATTAAGAGTAGTATTTCAATTTATAAATATATTTCATTTTAGGGGGATTATCATTTCTTGTAATAACGCTTTTGGTTATGGGTTTATGTCTAATGATATGGGAAATATATAGTTAATCTTTTGTGTATTTATGGATTCCCTAGAAGTTGATTGAAGCACTTCAGGTGTAACCAAGTCATATTTAATACACATCGTCTAGAGAAAATATTAGTTAATGTATATATTTATTAAGGGATGAAACTATGCATGACATGTAATTATGAATTCTCTTCTTATTAGTGAAGATCATAAATAAAATTTCTCAATATTTTGAAAATGACCATAAAACAAAAATATTGTTCATTTACTTTTCCTACTAGGGAATAGATAGTGTAACCCATCATGAGTTTGTGGTTTTCAGATTGATAATTATCTCAAATGATTTTTTCTATCACTCTCTATCAAAACTTCATGGTTATTTTTCTACTATATATCCATGTTTTTCTACATGGTACCCTATTGTGTGTTATCCTGGGGTACCTTTGTACTTATCTTTCATTAAGAGTGGTAGTTTTATTAACCCATTTTCTAATGTGGGATTTTTAATGAAGTTACAAAGAAAAATTTTAAAGTTTCAATGACAAATTTTCCAAAAGGGTGAAATGATGAAACATCCCATGTTTTATGAAAAAAATACTATGTTCAATATTATACATGATACACGACATTGAGATTAATTGGACAACTAAATATTATTAGTTAAATATTACCATTATAACCTAGTCGTTGGAATATTGGGAATGAATAGTATCAATAGAGTTATAAAAAATAATTACACATGTTTAAATAATGAGTCATTGGTTATCAACATTATTATAAATGGATATAAAAACCAATTGAATATAAAGGATGTTTTTTTATGAAAAACTATTTAAAAATAGAATAATTGTGTTTATAAAATCATATCACTCTTTGTGTATTTTTATTTAATGAAAAATATATGTTATATATTAAATGAATATTATTAAATTAATATTATCTATTTTCTAGATATGATATAAGAACAAAATGAATTTTCTTGATAAAAGAAGTGTTTTTCAAAAAATGTTGTTTTACCACATTTTGATGTCAAACCCCTTTTAAATATAGTTTCTGACACATTTATATGTTCTATTTGAAAAAAACATTTTCTATAGAATCAGAACATAAAAATTTACTTTGGATGGATTTTGAAAACTTTTCTGATAACTATAATGTTTTGATGAATAGTGAAAATCTCCTAAATTTTAATTTAAAATAACTTATTTCCATCGATATAATCTATATGGTTACATCATATTATTAAATGGTTTTAAATTATAAATGGAATATATTTTCATCATTAATTCCAATTTTTATCATTAGATAAAATTTCACATTGAAATTGGTCACAAACACGTGTCAACCTTTTGGTAGTCTTTACTTCATAGAAACACACATTCTGGTTTTGACAATGTGAATTAATTTTAAATTAATTTCATCCAATTTAGTATTTTGAATTTGGAAAATTGGAATCCATATTTGTAATCTAAGGGTCCATATTGTGTAAATATTCACCTTTTATTTTTGTATATTATGAATACTAACTTCATTAATTATTTTTATGGACCATGGATAAAGTGTAAATCTAGAAAATAAGTGTTAAAAATAATATTATAATAATATTAAAAACACTAAAACATGTCCTAATACTATTCTATGAGTTATGTTCTACACTGATCATCCTTGAGTATATTTTAGGACTCCATGTAGCCACATTGGTGTGATAATGACATTTTATAAAATATAATGTAAAGTAAAGAGAAATTTAACATAAATATGTATCCTTTAGCAAAACCGTTTTATGGTGGGGATATATAAAAATGTATTCGACTATAAATAGTCATTACTAATATAAAAATATTTATAACATAATTTTATTATATTTAAAAAAATTAGATATTAAATAAATTTATTTATTTTTGACACAATGATGATGTAGTGATTACCTTATTAATGAAACATTTAAATAAATGATAATTGAAATATTAAACTAAACATAATTGTAATATTTTTATTCCATAAATTAAATTTCAGGATTACATAGACTTATTTGGAATAAGTTTAATTCTATTTTTTAATTGATAAATTTGTAATGAATTTTTTAAAATGTCATGTATAAATAGTGTCAAAATTGACATAATTCATAACATAAAAATATAAAATTGTTTATTAAATGTTCTAAATTTCATAAAAATATAAGATTCGTCCAAATGGTCATTATAATTACAAATATGTTATAAGTGTAACATTTTGGGTCGTTTTTCAATTTATTGTAATTAAATTAACCACAAAGTGTAAATAATAAAATATCATGGTAAGATTAAAAAGAGTAAAATAAAGGATACCCTAAATATATAAGGGTTAAAAAATATTCAAAACCTATATAATTTTAATTATATGATAGTTATATGACCAAAAATGATATTATATTTGAAATAAATGAGTTTGAAACCATTAGAAATTGAATATAATGTTCTAATAAAAAAATATTTCAATACTTTCCTAAAGTGCCCCTCCTCCCTATTGTAAAAGGCAACCACCTCTACCCACTTACAGACAACTATCAATCACATTGGACCATAAAAATTATTCTAAAATAATAAAAAATAATCCCTCCCTTCCTCCTAGATTCCTTAACCTGGGTAGAAGCAAATTCAAGAAATCATTCTGGCTCAAATCAAAAGAAGTTACCCAATTTAGAGGTATTGTCTTCTCTCATGTTCCTTTTAATTATTTTCCTTCCCCACTCACTATTATCTAAATTTTATTTGATTACATAACAAAAACTTATTAATTAATATACTAGGATGTTTTTATGATAATTATTATAGCATCACTTACACACACCTCCATCTAATGGTTACAAACAAATTGTTTCTCTGTACGGCGAACTAGTGCCTCACGAACCGATGATTGTTCAATTTTTCCCTAGCACATCTCACAGTGGAAATTATGATGGAAATGTATTTATATATGATATAAATTATATTTATATTTTCTCAATGATTCTGTAATTTTTTTACAATATATCTTTATGCTTTCCATAATGTGTAAATATGATAATTTCATTTGAAGAAGTGTGGACTACCGCCGTCTCAAAATAATATGACTCGTTCATGCCATACATGGAACGTATAAAGGATGGAATTAATGAAATTATGAAACATATATAACATTGAAATTATTCTCTAATAATACCATAACTATGTGTCATTTAGTTTTCGATCCTTTAATATGACAATGAAATGAAAGTAGTGTTCATGCGTACGTACGACCTACTGTCTTCCTGAATGATGAATTTCATTTATAACCTCAAAATGTTATGGACTCTTATAAATACATATAAACTAGATATATGTGATATTTAAATCATGAATATCATTATTTAGATGTTTTAATTTTCACCACATGGATAATTTGAATCAAAACTAGTTCATTTTTTACTCAAGTACCGAACATCATCAAAATGTCCGATATGAACTCGAAAAATTCCCTAATTTCTATTACATGGTAATAAGTGATATAAAATTAGTAATAAAATTTAAAAATATAATAAATAAATAAAAAAATAGTCTATTTTCATCATTAATAAAATTAAATAATGAATGGGACAAGTCGGATTCAAGGTAAGTGAACTTTATAACGAAATTTTCATTCCTTGGGTTAATCTTCTACTTATTGATTATGTCGGGATATGAATATATGAGAAAAAATTTGATATTGTATCATGTAATTATAAATTATTTATGTGTATTTATATCAAATACAAATAATCGATTTATTTTATTAACAAAATTATCTTTGTAAGGGATTTTCTAAACTCAATTTCCAACCACTGGGTTTTATGCATACTTTGTTGATTTTATTATACCAAGATAATGTGGGGGATCACTATTTATTTATTTAGGATTTATTTTACACACCCATTTGTTTGTGTATACTATTTCTACAAATAATTACCCCATTGATAAATTTTGACATCATTTTTATGGACTTTGTAAGGTGAATATTAACTCAGTCTCATTTTATTGAGTTAAATATCCACGTCATTGGTTTTGTTTTTCTAGGAATACGTTGGAATAACCTATGATTGTTTTACATAGAATATCCTATTATATTGGGTGTATTTATATTTTTCACACATATTTGTTTCATTGATTTATCATTAATCTAAGGATGCAATCATTGTAAGGAATTTATTCTCAATTTACATTCCACTGGGAATTATTTGTTGTTATACAAAAATTCTTTTTTAGGTGGGGTATATACTGACCTTTTGACATATTATATCAGGAATATCATTATTCTCATGATATTAAATGATTTTTAATTTAATTATTTAAATATATTTTTTCATTTATTTTATCAAGTGGTAAGGAACTCATTAACTAGAACATCGTTTTAAATGTTTTCAAGATTTCTTCATCTAAATATTTTCCATTAATATCCATGTTTTCAAAATGGATTTAAGGTTTTATTTATATGGACATTTGTGTTTTAAAGTGTAAATTCCATCAAAAATATTCAAAGTGCTATGGGACTCTTTGATTAAAAAATATTCATTTTTAAAATTTTAAATGGTTTGGGAATGTATTGAATTTTTCAATATCATGAATATATTTCATGTGATTGGTAAGTGAAATATAGAAAATTTCAATCTTTAATATGTTATGATTATGTAATGGTACATGAAAATTTGAAAGGTGGTTATGTGATAAACTTATTACGGGTGTTTATGTGATAAACCTAGGGTGGGTGATCCCGTGATAGCTCTATATTGAAATATTTAATGTGACAGAGGGAAACTTTTTGATGTATCCTAAGAGATTTAGGGAACAAATAGCTATCGGTATTCCAAATGTAACCAGGAAGGTTACTCCTGATTTAGATGTGAATGATACAATGTAAGTATGTTATGGATGCCATAAGTTACCTTTATGTTTTATAATTTCAATGATGTTTTGTAGTAATATTAAGAATACATGATCTAAGGTTTGTAGTTTTTGTTTTATGGGTGAAAAGTATGATTTTTTAAAAATGTTTTTATAGGTTTCAAATATTCCTCTACTATTGGTTTTATTCATTACCTTATTCTCATTACTCTATTTTTATGCTCATCCCATGTTTTTGAAATGTTTTTCATAGGGTATAAGTATAGATAAGAGAAAGAAAGAATTTAATAACACTTTTAGTAGAAAAAAATTATTGTTTTTTAAGGAGTATTAATATTATGAAACAATTTGAATAGAGTATAAGTGTATAGATTATAATTTTTTAGACGTAATGTAATAGGTGTTGCCTAATTCCTTGAAACACTATACATGAAAAGATCTACAATGTGAAACAATGTAAATTAGTGATCAAAACTCAATATTATGTTAGGTATAAGTTCGGGGCCTTATAAGGAAAATTCCAATAGTTCATATATTAGGGAAACAGGTGAATGTTTATGCAGAAACAAGGCAGAGAGAAGTGGATGTGTGGGCTTAGTGGATAAATCTTTTTTCCTTGGTATCTGAGCGATTATTGGGTGTATATCTTAAGGATAAGGTACTATTAGGTTGGGAGATAGTATGATCCCAACCATTTTAGAGGTGACTCAAGCTTGTTTTTAGGTACACTTTTTCCATGTTTTAAATTTATCTTATTTTGATTTTATGTTCGATATTTTTTGGGTTAAATTAAAAAAAATTGGAAATAATAGGACTTGTGCACGATTAGTGCACGGTTTGGCCAAACCTTTTTCCCATGTCAGCAAATAGTGTAACATAATCATAGTGGATTTTCATGGCTAGCGCACAATTTATCAAACTGTGTTCCCTCCTTGTAGTAACTTTGTGACCCCCTTGGAAGAGTCACATGATTAGGCACACAGTTTGAGAAAACTGCGTTCACCTTAAAAGAAACTATGCACACAAAAATTTAAACCCTATAAAAATAAAAACAACCCCCCCCCACACGCACACAATTAATCTGTAACCACCCCCTCTTGAACCTATAATAATTCTTATGAATTCTAGAGGCTCTTGGATGAGTTATAAGGATTTAAAAACACCATTCATGATGAAATGATGATTCATTTAAGAATCTTCACCACTACTGGTAAGATATTTTCACACCATATGGTTAACTCCATATATCATTATTTTCACTCATCCTTTGAGGGAATGTTTTTCTTTATGTATCTGGAACTGGGTTTTTTATTAGATAAAATATGTTTGATCATGGATCTATTTTTTGTATAATGATCTCATTCTTCATCATCATCATGGTAGTTCCACTTCAATTTGGGGATTTACATTGGTGAGAGTCGATCAGAAATCATAAGGTGGGTTCCCTAAATTCTATTCCGATATTTTTCAATTAAAATTCTTTGTATGTTCTGTGAACATTCAATTGAACATTTTTTTAATTAAATATTTAATTGAATAAATTAATTGATTAACTAATTTATGGAATCATGTAACTGATTAATAGATTTTCCGTGTGATTAAAAAATGAATTTAATATTAGAAAATTTAATTTTAGAAATTGTGAATATGGAATTGGTGAAATATGATTAACTAATTAGTTATTTAAATAATTTAATGTTATGAATATGGAATTTTTGGGTAATTTCTCACGACCCGCCCTCTGGGTCCGTGCCGTGACTACCCCAAGCCCGCCTTCCATAGGCCAGGGGCTGGCGACTAGCACCAAGGCGTAAATCCTGGTAAAAAGGGAAGGCATTGCCTTTGTAAAGTAAACAAACACCACAGAGTAAGCAAGCGGAAAGAATCACTAAGCAAAAACAGAGTACAACTAAAAGTGCGGAAAGTAAAAAGGGGCCGGAAATACAAGCCCAACTGTAAAGTACAACTCGAAAGGGGAAACAGCAACTGAAAAGTAAAGCTGCTACACCGAGCTGACCACTGGAAATCCCACCTGAAGGGTGGGTACAGATAGCTCCTCTGCTCCTCAGGTCCCGCCGTCTGCTCCGAGTATGTCCCGCCCAGTGGTCTGCCTCTGGGTACCACCTCGTCATATAGTCCACCTCCAGGTACCGTCCAGTCCTCGAACACTCGGCCTCTGTCAGTACTGGCCGTCGTCTGCAACCAACACAATGAGGTGCGGGCATAGCCCGTGCAGGGGTGAGTATAACGATACTCAGTAGGGACCCCGAGACCCTCAAGGTCTCACTAAAACCAACAAGGATAACCACAAGAAGATCACAACAGATAAACTCTACTTAGGTATATGCCCATACATATACCTAAGTTATCAAGTAACCCATCTCAGTCATGAGGAAACACAAGGATCATGAGGTCAACGGATAACCACTACCCAGGTATATGCCCATACATATACCTAAGTTATCAAATAACCCATCTCAATCATGAGGAAACACAAAGGTCAAAGTCTCAGCTCAAACCAGGATTTTCATTATCGAAACCGTAACTGCTGAAGAGCTCCGTCTCTAGAGTGTAAAGTGGTCCTGTCACGACTCCGAGGTACTGCTCACTAACCTAAGACTGCTGAAGTACTCCTCCTGTCGAGTACTGCGGGTCTGCTGCCAACTACCAGGCGCTCCGTCCGCTGAGGGTCTGCTGCCAAATACCGGGCGCTACCCAGATAGCCTACTGAGGTACTCCTCCTGTCGAGTACCGCGGGTTTGCTGCCATCTACCAGGCGCTCCGTCCGCCGTGGGTCTGCCGCCAAATACCGGGCGCTCCGTCCACTGGGCTAGTCGACTCACTCCAAGCCGAGTCGGTCAAGCAGTCGTCAGGTCTCAGCCGGCTACACGGTCTCCGAACTCTGCACGCTCGTCTCCGGGAGGGTCCGCTCCACGAGCTACTGGTCGATACTCCAAGTATCACAAGGTTCCGCGAAGAAGTGACTCAAAGGACCGCCTCATCATAGGGGTCTCAACGCAACAGACGACGCGTCAATCGGACGCCCGGTCTGTGAGTTATTAGCCTTTTCGTCCCAGGGGCCCGGTTGGTTTCGTGAGCAAACCAATCCCGGCCATATCTCAACTGTACCCCGAACTCCCATAGGGTATACTCAAAGGGACCGTTACTCAACGTAAACACCAACGCCGCTGACGGTTCGTCAAACGGACGTCCTGTCTGAAAGATATCAGCTTTCCCGTTCCAGGGGCCCGGTTGGATTTCGGGTGCGATCCAACCCGGCCACTACTAACTGTATCCAATACTCGGGCGAAGGATACCAAAAGTTCCGTATCGTAAACAGGAACTCAACGCAACAGACGGTGCGTCGATCGGACGCCCGGTCTGAGAGTTATTGGCATTTTCGTCTCCGGGGCCCGGTTGGTTTTTAAGGCAAACCAACCCGACCGTACTCCACCTGCGTCCAAACCTCGGGCAGAGTATGCCAAAAGATCCGTCTCACTAAGAGGAACACAACGCGGCTGACGGCACGTCAATCGGACGTCCGTAGCTCAAGATATGAGCGTTTCCGCTCCGAAGGCCCGGTTGGTTCCGTGAACGAACCAACCCGGCGGAACTCAAAGTAATCTGAAACCTTGAGTGCGATATACCGAAACGACCGTCTTGATCCAAGGATCGTGTTTCCGCAGACGGTTCATCATTCGGAGGTCCGAGGCTCAAGTTATGGGCCAAAAACCGATTCTGGTTCGAAACGGGGGGGTCCGGGTCCGGGCCGACCCGGCCCGACACCCCCTGGGCGGCGGCCGGCGGCGGCGCGGCGGCCTGGCGGCGCGGCGGCGCGGCGGGCCGCGGCTGGCGCCGCACGTGGTCGGCATGCGGGGGGCAAGCCCCCGCTGATTTGGAGCGGCGCGGCACAAAGGCCGCGCCTTTGCAACAAACGGCCCCCCCCACGTGGGGGCCTGTTTTATTAAGCGAACCGGGGGGCTGCTGCCCCCCCCCCCTTCCATGGAACCGCCCCCCCTCATTAAGAGGGGGGTTTTGCTGAACCGTCCGGGGGATTTATTCCCCCGGTTTTCTGACATCCGGCCGGCCAACTGGCCGGCCGGTTTTTACCAACGGGACCGGAAATTCCGGTCCCGCCTTCGACTTCCGACGCCGGCGGCCCGGCCGCCGGTCTTCTCTTCCGCCGCGGCCCGGAACCGGCCGCGGTCTCCTCGTCCCGCCGCGGCTCGGAACCGGCCGCGGCGTTCGTCGTCCGGCGCGGTGCGACGGCACCGCGCCCCTTCGCCATGCTTTGATATTCATTCAACGCGGCGCGACGGCGTCACGTTCTTGTTGTTTCTTCCAAGGTGCGCGCGCGACGGCATCACGTAAGTTAAACGTACAATTATCCGCATGGTGCGACGGTACCACGCCACCTTGCTTCCGCCCGCAAGATTAAACAACACGATGGAGGGGGGTTCGGCCGTGTTCGTGCGGTCCGGCCCCCTCACGTTAAAATAATAACGCAACTTTAAAATAATCAAGTGTCTCACGTTAGACGTGCTAGATCCACGATCAAGAACGAAATAAATAAAAATTGAATCAACAACCCCTACCTTGGTATAAGGTTCGAAGATTTGTCTACGTTCCGCGGAAGACGACGTCGTGGAGGTCGGGCGTCGCGGTCGTCGTTCGTCAAATTCAACGACGAAGAGGCGCGTCCGAAGAGTCATGTCATTGGCGAATTCTTGTACGCCGACGAAGATTGTCCGAGGAAGGTGCGGTGTTCTCTCTCGTTGACACCGAAGACGAAGAAGAGCGGAGCGGCGTTCTTCGTCGGAACTTGAGCGTTCTACGTCAAGTCTTGAGGAAAGTCAAAAAAAAATAAAGGAAACAACGAACTCAAGAACCTCTACCTCGATAGTCGCACGTTGACGTAGTCGTGGAATATCGGTGTCGATTCCTTTGACGTCGGAGGAAGAGTCGCTGTCGATGGCGTTCGTCGCGGAAAACCGTCGCGGAAGAGATGACGCGGAAGAAGTACGTCGCATCGCGGATATGGCGTCGCGGAAAGACCGTGTTCTTCGGCGAAGAAGTTCTTCGTTGAAGAACGGCGTTCTTCGTGTTCTTCGTCAAGGTTGAAGAAGAAAGTAAAGCTCTCAACCACTCCAAGATGGCTAAGAGTTCTAACCCAACAAAATAAGACAAAGTCTTATTTTTTTCACAAAAAGAATTTCAAAGGTTTGAAATTCAAACAAGAGATAACTCCACATTTATTAACTAGTTGTCATGTTAATTAAAGAGGGGTTAAGGGAGTTTGAGGGAAGATGAGAGGTTTAGGTTTCGTGTGGGCCCCACCACACTTAATCCTCTCAAGGGAGGTTAAGTGGGTGTGGGTCCCATCCCTAACTCCCTTTGAGAGGAGTTAACCTACAAAAAGTAAAATAAAAAGAATTCACACTTTTTATTCAACTTTTTTTATAAATCTCCCAAAAACTAACTTTTAACCCGAAACAAACGCAACTCCCGAAAAGGTCTCTTTAAGAGAATATCGGCGCTGCGAGTTCATCGGTGCCCTCAGATTTCAATTCCGAGCACCGTATCAAAAGTTAGAAAAACCCGCTCGTTCGTTCACTGAACGTACCCGAGCCAAACTTCAGAAATTAATTCCGGGCACTCCGGGCCTCGGAATCAGGTGCCGTCTGAAACCGCGCTCTTGTAAAATTCTAAAGAAAATTAAGAAAAAATTTCCCTTGAATTTTACGGGTCTTTACATTACTCCCACCTCAGGGCTTTACGTCCCCGTAAAGATACATCAAAAACTAGGGAAACAAAAGAGGGTACTGAGCACGCATCTGAGCCTCCCGCTCCCATGTGCTCTCCTGGAGATTCCCGTGCCGCCATCTGTTGTGCACAAGAGGAATCGATCGCCCATGTAAGACCCGCTCCTGTCGATCCTCTATCTCCACCGGGACCTCCGTAAAAGTCGCCCCATCGTCAAGGATGTGCGTCGGGTCGTGCACGTATCTCCTCAGCTGAGACACGTGGAAGACGTCGTGCACCCGGTGCAACTGAGGTGGTAGAGCCAGGCGATAAGCCACCTCACCAACCCTGCTGAGGACCTGGAAGGGTCCGATGAAGCGCGGAGATAACTTGTCGCCTCGGCCAAATCTCCGAATACCACGTCGAGGTGAGACCCGCAAGAAGACGTGGTCACCATCCTCGAACTCTAGTGGCCTCCGCCTCCTGTCAGCGTATGACTTCTGCCGGCTCTGTGCTGTCCTCATCCGCTCCTGGATGACATGGACCTCCTCTGACGTGGCCCGGACCATCTCTGGTCCCACAAGAGCTGCAAGATTTCTTCTTTGCCGATAAGAGAAACCTGGTCTCATCCCCTGGATGAACCACATTCTTTGCCTAAAACAGTCAATCCTAACATGGATGATACTAATCCATACCAAGGATGACGTCGTAAGGCCTCGACGCTACTACTAAGAGATCCAACCGTTACTCTCGCCTCCAAGGGTTGAGTCACACTGTCGGCATCAGTGTGTGGTAACTGGGTCTTCTC
This sequence comes from Viscum album, assembly GCA_963277665.1. Taxonomy (NCBI): domain Eukaryota; kingdom Viridiplantae; phylum Streptophyta; class Magnoliopsida; order Santalales; family Viscaceae; genus Viscum; species Viscum album. The sequence continues at coordinate 593,171,763 of OY728133.1, forward strand.
CAGTAGATGTCTCACAAGTGAGGGTCAAGTCAACAGTCAACTGGAACCTCTTAGTAACATCACAAAAGAGGATAGGAAAGAAAACATCACAAAGGTATGCGTCTTTTATTATTGCAGCTCATAATACAAGACGCTACACAAAAGCAACATCAACATGGAACTAGAAGTACAAAAGACGTATCCACTAGTTCCTCCCCTGTCCACCTGCTCCCAGAGCTCCAGCATTTGTCGCTGCCTCAACCTCGGTGGCTCCCTCCAAGCCTGCGGATCGAGGAGTCGGACAGTCACGTGCCAGGTGACCCTTTCCGCGACATGAGTAACACAACCTGCTCCTTGCACGGCTAGCTCTGTTCCCACTCCGGGTGCCCTGCACCACCGGTCCTAAAACCCGAGATCGCCCAACTGCTGGTCTGGTCCTCCTGGACCTCTGCATCATCTGTCTACTGCCCACAGATGACTCGGCTTCTGATCGAAAAACACGCGGCAAAGGCAGAATCTCCTGTACACGCTCAGGGTGTAGAGATACTAGCACAAACTCCACCCTGAAGAAGGTCTCGAAGTATTCCCATGCGAAGTTCATCTCATCGCAAAACTGAAACAAGTGGCTCCACCACCTACCTGCTGCTGCCTGAAGGAGGCTGGTAGCAAAGATCACCATGAAGTCTGTCGGCGTCCCCACTAGCCTGAAGACTCTCACCACAGCCTCCAGCCAAACCTCAGCCGCCTGTGGGTCCGTCTCTCCCCGGAACCTGGGTGGCCTCTGGCGCTGGAACTCGTGCAGCGCGCTCAAGCGTCGTGCATCGCCTACTGCTGGGGCTGGTGGCATCGGTGGCCCAACGTATGGTAGTACCGCTGGTGCCTCCGCTGGTGCCTCAACTGCAAGAGGGCCCTGTACCGAAGCCTCGTCGCTCGACAAACTGTCAGCACGCTCATCCCTCCGGGCTCTAGTTGGTCGTCTGAGAAAAGACATCCTGAAAGAAACAACGTAACACGATCAAACGATTATACCTGGTGAGCTGACCTGGTTTGAGCTGTTTTAAGGGGAAAAACCTTTGAAAACACACACGCAATCAGTGTTTTCGTGCACAAAGTCGGAAATCAGTTGTCAGGGTCCTGGTGTATGGATACGTCGGCCGCCCGCACCAACACTGGACTCCCTGAACTAAAAACCACACTCGGTACTCCCAACACTATTGCTTCACAGAAAGAAACATCAGAGTTATAAGTTCTGCGGTAGAACCGAACTCCTCTGATACCAATTTGTCACGACCCGCCCTCGGGGTCTGTGCCGTGACTACCCCAAGCCCGCCTTCCATAGGCCAGGGGCCGGCGACTAGCACCAAGGCGTAAATCCCGGTAAAAAGGGAAGGCATTGCCTTTGTAAAGTAAACAAACACCACAGAGTAAGCAAGCGGAAAGAATCACTAAGCAAAAACAGAGTACAACTAAAAGTGAGGAAAGTAAAAAGGGGCCGGAAATACAAGCCCAACTGTAAAGTACAACTCGAAAGGGGAAACAGCAACTGAAAAGTAAAGCTGCTACGCCGAGCTGACCACTGGAAATACCACCTGAAGGGTGGGTACAGATAGCTCCTCTGCTCCTCATGTCTCGTCGTCTGCTCTGAGTATGTCCCGCCCAGTGGTCTGCCTCTGGGTACCGCCTCGTCGTATAGTCCACCTCCAGGTACCGTCCAGTCCTCGAACACTCGGCCTCTGTCAGTACTGGCCGTCGTCTGCAACCAACACAACGAGGTGCGGGCATAGCCCGTGCAGGGGTGAGTATAACGATACTCAGTAGGGACCCCGAGACCCTCAAGGTCTCACTAAAACCAACAAGGATAACCACAAGAAGATCACAACAGATAAACTCTACTTAGGTATATGCCCATACATATACCTAAGTTATCAAGTAACCCATCTCAGTCATGAGGAAACACAAGGATCATGAGGTCAACGGATAACCACTACCCAGGTATATGCCCATACATATACCTAAGTTATCAAGTAACCCATCTCAATCATGAGGAAACACAAAGGTCAAAGTCTCAGCTCAAACCAGGATTTTCATTATCGAAACCGTAACTGCTGAAGAGCTCCGTCTCTAGAGTGTAAAGTGGTCCTGTCACGACTCCGAGGTACTGCTCACTAACCTAAGACTGCTGAAGTACTCCTCCTGTCGAGTACTGCGGGTATCCTGCCAACTACCAGGCGCTCCGTCCGCTGAGGGTCTGCTGCCAAATACCGGGCGCTACCCAGATAGCCTACTGAGGTACTCCTCCTGTCGAGTACCGCGGGTTTGCTGCCAACTACCAGGCGCTCCGTCCACCGTGGGTCTACCGCCAAATACCGGGTGCTCCGTCCACTGGGCTAGTCGACTCACTCCAAGCCGAGTCGGTCAAGCAGTCGTCAGGTCTCAGCCGGCTACACGGTCTCCGAACTCTACACGCTCGTCTCCGGGAGGGTCCGCTCCACGAGCTACTGGTCGATACTCCAAGTATCACAAGGTTCCGCGAAGAAGTGAATCAAAGGACCGCCTCATCATAGGGGTCTCAACGCAACAGACGGCGCGTCAATTGGACGCCCGGTCTGTGAGTTATTAGCCTTTTCGTCCCAGGGGCCCGGTTGGTTTCGTGAGCAAACCAATCCCGGCCGTATCTCAACTGTACCCCGAACTCCCATAGGGTATACTCAAAGGGACCGTTACTCAACGTAAACACCAACGCCGCTGACGGTTCGTCAAACGGACGTCCTGTCTGAAAGATATCAGCTTTCCCGTTCCAGGGGCCCGGTTGGATTTCGGGTGCGATCCAACCCGGCCACTACTAACTGTATCCAAAACTCGGAAGAAGGATACCAAAAGTTCCGTATCGTAAACAGGAACTCAACGCAACAGACGGTGCGTCGATCGGACGCCCGGTCTGAGAGTTATTGGCATTTTCGTCTCCGGGGCCCGGTTGATTTTTAAGGCAAAACCAACCCGACCGTACTCCACCTGCGTCCAATCCTCGGGCGGAGTATGCCAAAAGATCCGTCTCACTAAGAGGAACACAACGCGGCTGACGGCACGTCAGTCGGACGTCCGTAGCTCAAGATATGAGCGTTTCCGCTCCGAAGGCCCGGTTGGTTCCGTGAACGAACCAACCCGGCCGGACTCAAAGTAATCCGAAACCTTGAGTGCGATATACCGAAACGACCGTCTCGATCCAAGGATCGTTTTTCCGTAGACGGTTCGTCATTCGGAGGTCTGAGGCTCAAGTTATGGGCCAAAAACCGATTCTGGTTCGAAACGGGGGGGTCCGGGTCCGGGCCGACCCGGCCCGACCCCCCCTGGGCGGCGGCGCGGCGGGCCGCGGCTAGCGCCGCACGTGGTCGGCACGCGGGGGGCAAGCCCCCGCTGATTTGGAGCGGCGCGGCACAAAGGCCGCGCCTTTGCAACAAACGGCCCCCCCACGTGGGGGCCTGTTTTATTAAGCGAATCGGGGGGCTGCTGCCCCCCCCCCTCCATGGAACCGCCCCCCCTCATTAAGAGGGGGGTTTTGCTGAACCGTCCGGGGGATTTATTCCCCCAGTTTTCTAACATCCGGTCGGCCAGCTGGCCGGCCAGTTTTTACCAACGGGACCGGAAATTCCGGTCCCGCCTTCGACTTCTGACGCCGGCGGCCCGGCCGCCGGTCTTCTCTTCCGCCGCGGCCCGGAACCGGCCGCGGTCTCCTCGTCCCGCCGCGGCTCGGAACCGGCCGCGGCGTTCGTCGTCCGGCGCGGTGCGACGGCACCGCGCCCCTTCGCCGTGCTTTGATATTCATTCAACGCGGCGCAACGGCGTCACGTTCTTGTTGTTTCTTCCAAGGTGCGCGCGCGACGGCATCGCGTAAGTTAAACGTACAATTATCCGCGTGGTGCGACGGCACCACGCCACCTTGCTTCCGCCCGCAAGATTAAACAACACGATGGAGGGGGGTTCGGCCGTGTTCGTGCGGTCCGGCCCCCTTACGTTAAAATAGTAACGCAACTTTAAAATAATCAAGTGTCTCACGTTAGACGTGCTAGATCCACGATCAAGAACGAAATAAATAAAAATTGAATCAACAACCCCTACCTTGGTATAAGGTTCGAAGATTTGTCTACGTTCCGCGGAAGACGACGTCGCGGAGGTCGGGCGTCGCGGTCGTCGTTCGTCAAATTCAACGACGAAGAGGCGCGTCCGAAGAGGCACGTCGTTGGCGAATTCTTGTACGCCGACGAAGATTGTCCGAGGAAGGTGCGATGTTCTCTCTCGTTGACACCGAAGATGAAGAAGAGCGGAGCGGCGTTCTTCGTCGGAACTTGAGCGTTCTACGTCAAGTCTTGAGGAAAGTCAAAAAAAAAATAAAGGAAACAACGAACTCAAGAACCTCTACCTCGATAGTCGCACGTTGACGTAGTCGTGGAATATCGGTGTCGATTCCTTTGACGTCGGAGGAAGAGTCGTTGTCGATGGCGTTCGTCGCGGAAAACCGTCGCGGAAGAGATGACGCGGAAGAAGTACGTCGCGTCGCGGATATGGCGTCGCGGAAAGACCATGTTCTTCGGCGAAGAAGTTCTTCGTTGAAGAATGGCGTTCTTCGTGTTCTTCGTCAAGGTTGAAGAAGAAAGTAAAGCTCTCAACCACTCCAAGATGGCTAAGAGTTCTAACCCAACAAAATAAGACAAAGTCTTATTTTATTCACAAAAAGAATTTCAAAGGTTTGAAATTCAAACAAGAGATAACTCCACATTTATTAACTAGTTGTCATGTTAATTAAAGAGGGGTTAAGGGAGTTTGAGGGAAGATGAGAGGTTTAGGTTTCGTGTGGGCCCCACCACACTTAATCCTCTCAAGGGAGGTTAAGTGGGTGTGGGTCCCATCCCTAACTCCCTTTGAGAGGAGTTAACCTACAAAAAGTAAAATAAAAAGAATTCACACTTTTTATTCAACTTTTTTTATAAATCTCCCAAAAACTAACTTTTAACCCGAAACAAACGCAACTCCCGAAAAGGTCTCTTTAAGAGAATATCGGCGCTGCGAGTTCATCGGTTCCCTCAGATTTCAATTCCGAGCACCGTATCAAAAGTTAGAAAAACCCGCTCGTTCGTTCACTGAACGTACCCGATCCAAACTTCAGAAATTAATTCCGGGCACTCCGGGCCTCGGAATCAGGTGCCGTCTGAAACCGCGCTCTTGTAAAATTCTAAAGAAAATTAAGAAAAAATTTCCCTTGAATTTTACGGGTCTTTACATAATTGATATTGTGTAATTATTCAACAAATGTATTTCTGAATTAATTAACTATGATAATTATGAGATGGTTGACTTGGACTTATTGGGTTAATGGTATATTTAATTAATCTATGGAAAATGGTTTAAAGGTTAATTTATAATATTGTTCCAAATGATTAATGTATTTAATATTGATTTTTATTAATATTTTAATTGGTATTCAATGATGTGAAATGGGATAATAGGGTTAACGTTTATTAACCTTCATTGTTGTGATATATGTGATGTATTTGATATATGCGTGATTGGGTTTTATATATGAGTGTAGGAAAGTGATTGAGTTTCCAAATACTAATATGAGATACTAAGTGTGGGATAGCGATGGCGGATCAAAATACCCATATGTGACAAAAAGTGTGGGATAGTGATTGAGCCACAAAAACCCAATATGAATTTGATGTTTGGGATAGTGAAAAATCGCAAAATTCCCATGGGGTTCTAAACTCAACATTTGATGACCATGGTATTGGTATTGGACTATGTTTCTAAGTTATTTTTATAGGAATTAAAATTAAATGATAAATTTTAACCATGGTATTGTGACATTTGAAATTCCTTGGGTATAGTTGAAACATTGGCATGGAGGAAGTAGGTATTGAGGGGTTGGGTGTCTTCGCGAACCTATGTAAATTATGTGATTAATTGAAGGATAACTAAATGTGAACACTATTTTTTATTTAATTTAATTTTATAATTTATACAACCGCATACACATTTATTTAATAAATCTTCTTAGTTTCCCTTGGTGGTGCCCTACTGAGTTGTACTCACACCCTACATGGGCTTCCTGGTGGGTACATGAATAGAATTCATAATTTTTGGATAGGGTAAGTGAATTATTTTTCATTAAATATAAAATTTATTATGGTTTAAATATTATTTTATTTTATAGTTTAAACCCAAGTACTTCTATGAGGGATTGTTGATTGATTTATAGTGTGTATTTAAAAAAACTAAAAGGGGGTGTCTTTCAAAATAGTTTTTTGAATATAACGTAATTCAAAGTGTTTAATAATTTATAATAGAAGTGGATTTTAGAAAATAAATGTTAAAATGTTTCATTTTAATTTCAATTAAAACATTTCAACTTCATTTTTCTTTGATATTAATCCATCTTTGGAGTAATTCTTTGGTTGAAATTAATTGGAATCTCGATTAATTCATAAGTTTTTATTTCAATGCTCGAAGAACGAAACCTTGACATTTCAATATTATTTACAAGTTCAACAACATTTTCATGGAATAAGATCATAAAAATAGTAATTAAATAAAAAAATTATTTGGGTATATAAAATATTATTTTGTTTTCCAAACGGAACAAAACAATTCATGCACTTAAAATCTCACAAAAATCTGTTAGAAATTAAGGGAATATCAACCACACACATAAAAAATGAATTAAAATTTGAAATAATGTATGATACATGGAATGAAATATTTTGGAACCCAAAATACTCCAAACTATTAGCAAATATATGAATTGGAACTCCCTTGACATTTGTGTTTCTCCCTCACTATGAATGCTTATCATTTAGCCAAACTTCGAGAGGAGGAGGAATCTCGGGTGGATCTCATTCTTCATCATTGATACTCCTATGAGGATAGGTCCTTCAGAACTTATTGTATGAGAATAAGACTCCTATGGACCTAAAAATTGTATTACTACACTCTTTGGTTGAACTTGCTAATGTGGTGCCCAAGGTAACCTTTTATAGAAAAAATTGGAGGTCATTTTGGAAACCCAAATTTTTATATACCAATTATATATCTTTTTTGATAAACTAAAAGTATATATCAAGAAATTGAATGAGGAAGATATTGGTTGGATGACCTATTAAATATCTCAAGTTTCCATTTAGGAGCCATTCGACATCTGGAATGGGATATATTGTCAAAATATCAAACCTAACTTTTGAATTCATGTATATTTGTTTTTTGGAATAGATCAGTTTATATGGCCCTTCAGATGAACGAATCGGGATTGTGTGTCTTCATATGAGTTGTATGAAACTGAATTTTGGTTCAATAAAAAAATTCAGTCCATTTGGATTCATGAATTTCTCTTAATTTTCATTGCATTGTATAGGTGTCCTTTAGATTCGTTGTAGTTTGGGTCATTTTCCATTTGTATCATCTCTGACTCTCCAAATCACCTCTTCTAACAATAAATTCACCCAAAAAGTGTAATATACCATTTATATAGTGATAAAATTAAATTAATTAATTAAAAAAATCAATTTTATATTAGATTTTTAATTTTGAAAACAAAACCAGTATAAAATAATTTTGTAACGGTGAAATAAAGTAGTGAATGTGAAATCGCACCCCCACACCTAAACATTTTCATTCATGGGAAAAGAAAATTTTCCAAAAAAAATCAAGGAGATATTCCCAAAATCTAGAAGATCTAATAATCAATGAAAAAATTATTCTTGATAGTAATGTGATCATAAGAAAACCACACCAAGGAGTTATCCTCATTGATCATGGAAAAAGATGTCTCAAAAATTGTATCCAAATAAAATTCATGGAGTTGAATGATATGAATTAGAAAAAATAATTACAAAAATAAAAAATATCACAAACTATTAACATGTTTGTGTTACAACCAATTTATTCTATTCTATACATATTTTATCCAATAAATATGGTTTATTTTACCCAATTTCTTTGTAAATTATTTTATCCCCTGAACCTTCTCTACATCCTTTGCAATCAAATTTCATGACCCTCATAAATTTTTATTTCAAGAAGTCAAAACATAATATCATAAAATTAATATCCCCATATATTGTATATTTCATCACCTCCATCAACTATTATTTTGTGTTTATTTTTCAAATTTTTAACTTTGAACAAATCCCACACTCAAAACTCAACCCATGTTTGATCTCCTCAAACAACTAATTTTAGTAGTTATAATAAGATAAAATGTCAAAAAAGTTTAATTTTTTTACCATACCATGTCACAACCCATATATTTTTTAGTTTTTCTTGAGGGTTTTAAAAAGTCAAATAACAGGTACACATGCATAGGTCAATCCAGTGCAATAATGAAATAGATCAGATAAGGAACAACATATGGAAAACTAATTTTGGAAGGAAGATAAATATTCACAAAACTTATATTTACCTTCTATTGAGACAAAAAATCACACTTCATGGTTGGGGGGAAAATATTTTTTGAGATATTAAGTGACATTATATTCTCATGAAATACCCTCACAATGGATATTATTCTTATCAATGTTCTCAAAATGAACAAACCATTTATATCATTGAAAGACAACAAACTAACTAGAAAAATTCAAACCTCACTGTTAAATTAAGGGAAAATCACATATTCTATCAGTGATTTTTGTTTGTTAAAACAACATGAAATAGATACATTCCTCATGTATTTTAAATAAGTTCCATGGTTATGTAGTCATCATTTTCCATGATAAAGTGGGAATAATTTTCCATAAATAAGATGACATCAAAAAGGAATATTCTGGCCGACTAATGATAGGGAAATGAGATGGTGTGATGATATTATCCTACAATAGAGATTGTGGGAAGTAAGGACAAAAAATAATGGGTTTAATTCATAGTTTTCTTCATGAACATGGAGTTCCTCCATCATGGACTCTAGAATGGCCTCCTGAAAGTGCATAAACAACTTCCCTTTTACTGTGATGGTTTGTTTTGTTTCATCATTTGTAACATGAATAACACCAAATGGATAAATATTAGTAACAGTGTATGGACCAAACATGTAACATCCCAAGTAAGTAATGAATAAAATATATTTTTATCTATGTCTATTAATGATTAAGATAGTGTTATAGAGGCTTAAAATGAAAATAAATACAATCTTATGCATGGAATACACTAATATTCTTAAAAGATTGTTTTACTTCCTTTTGATGGCAAACCATTTTTGAATCTATATTTTGACAATTTTATAAACTATTTTTGTCAAAATAAACTTATTCTTTATGATTGGGACATCAAAATTTACCTTGTGTGAATTTTTGGTATTTTTCTGACAATGTTCATTTTTTAATGAATAGTGAAAAATACTGCATTTTACATCAAAACTACTTTTTAATATAATTTATTTATATGATTAGATTATGTTTTGAATTGGTTTTGAAGTGAAATTAGAATATATTTTTACCATTTTATCCAATGGGGGTCATTGGAATCAATTTCACTTTGAAATTAGACTTAAACTGGTGTCAATCTTTTGATACTTATTGTTTTGTAAAAACACGCTATTTTCTCTGACAGCGGGAATTAATTATTAAATTAATTAATGTGACTTATATGATTTGAATTTTTTAAAATGGACTTCATTTTTGAATTCGGAATATCAAATATAGCTTAGGGTAAATTTTTGGTAATTTTCTGAAAAACTTCAATTTTTGATAAATAGTGAAACCACTAAGTGGTAATCAAGCAAACTGATTTTTCAGTTAAATGAAGGTTTACCACTAATTTGTATTGAATTTTGAAAATCCTACATACATGGTTTTCATTAAGAAGTAAAATGTGGTTCAATGGGATTAAAATATTTTTTTGGTGAATAGTAACTTATTAAGTTTTTAATCGCGATTAGTGGTAATTAGGGTAGTTTAAGGTATAAATAATGCTTTAATAATATGAAATGACCTAGACACATGTCCCAAACTTATTGGTTGTGTCATGGCCGACCAAGAAAAGCCATGGGTCAACTTGGGGACCCTATGGAGACATTTCGGTTGGGAAATGACATAAATAACTTTTTATTTAATGTAAAAGTAAAAATGACACAAACATAATATGTTTTACGAAAAGAATTTTTACATGGGGTTATAAAGATCAGATTCTTGATTATAAATAGTCAATGAAAATATAAAACGATTTCCTACATCATAGTATTTTTTTTATGATTTTTAGACATTAAATAAATTAAATTATTTATGACATAATAATGATGCAGCGATGACATCATTATTTGACGATTTAAATAAAATGGAAAGATAATGTAAAATCTATGAACTACACATGTCCAAAACCAATTGGATGAGTGTATTTCTAACCCTTATCACCTTATCCACGAATTATATCAATGTGGGACCTTTTAAAACCGAAACACATTTTCAAATAAAGTAATATTTCTTTACTTTCCAAAAGTGCCCCTCCTCTCCACTTATAAAAGGCCCCCACCTCTACCTCATTTCACACACTCCTCAAGCCTTTGGCTCGGCCAAACCCTGCCCATTTACTCTCTCCACATCCCTCTCCTCATCCTAGAGGATTACCTTTGGGCAGAATCCTTTCAATGGAAGCCTTTAGGCTCAAATCAAAAGGACTTACACTTTTAAAGGTAATTCATTCTCTCATGTTCATTTGTTTTATTTTGCTTCTCCAACCCCCTAAACTCTTTTTATTTACTTCTTTTGTAACAAAACCAGTATATTCAATATACTAGGATGTTGTTATAATATTTATTTGAGATACACTCTCACACAACTACATCAAATGGTTAAAGAACATACGGTTTCCGTGGATGGCGAAATTCTGCCTCCCGAAACGATGATTGTTCAATACTCATTTAAAACCTTCAAAGGTGGCCATTATGATGTCACTATTTTTATATATGATATATAATATGTTTATGTTTTCCTTAATCTTCTGTTTTTTTTTCATTTATGTCATACCATTATTATTTCCATTATGGGTAAACACGATATCTTCATTTTAGGAAGTGCGGACTACCGCCCCCTGAAAGTGATTTGATTCGTTAATACCATATGTGTGATGTGTAAAGGATAAAGTTAATGATATTATATATGTTATTATACTGGAATTATAATATACTCTTATATAATTATGATTCCATTCCAGAAAATACGAAATAGAAATGGAAGTAGCGTTCATGCGTACGTACGGCTTACCGTTTCCATGAACGGTGCATTTCATTTCTTACCTCTAAATGTGATGTAATATTATAAATACATTTATATGCAGCATATATATGATATATATGTTATATAAATCATTAATATCATTCTGGATATAACGAACCTTTGACCAAATTAACAACATGTAAGTGTAAGAAGTCTATTTTTGACTTAAGAACCAAATACCGAAAAAATGAACACTATTAACTTAAATGATTACATGATGTTCATAACATGGTATAAAAGGAATAATGAACTTGAAAAAAGGTTCTTAAGCAAGCAGAGATTAACTCAAGTTTATTATTCAGGAGATTAAAGTATGGTCGGGTCATGTCGGATACGAGGTATGGGACTTCGTCTCAATCTCCTTTCATTGAGGCATATTTTATACACAACTTTATTTTATACGGTGTATAAACCCCATTGACTTTTATGTTTATTCAAAAGGAATCTTTTTTATACGAAGCATTTACTAAACGACAAAAGGGAATGTTTTTGTCGTACGTATGCGGCGACAACGACTTCTCCACCGTCGTGACCATTATTTGAGTTTCGGCTTCCTCTACAAGCCATACCTTCTTTTTAAAAGAAAAATAAATACCATGTTTTAATTTTCTTTTATTTTGGTATTGAAAATGGTTTTCACAATTTTTTTTGTGTTGTATTGATATCTTGGGATTGAAATGTGGAAATTTTATGTTTCCTTTATGCATGTTTTATATGATACGATTATGTTATGGTTCTTGGGAATTATTATGAAGACGGGTGGTTCCGTGATAAACTAAGGGCGGGTGAGCCCGTTATAGCTCTCCAATGCATTGGGTAACGCGAAGGAGGGAAACGTTAAGGTTTCTCTGAAGAGATTTAGGGAATATACTGTGATGGGTATTCCAAACGTAACCAAGAGGGTTACTCCCTACGTAAGAATGTTATGGATGCCTCAAGTTACCTTTATGTCTTATGATTTCTATTATTTATTCATGATTTTATGAGGTATGTTAAAGTGCCTATGTTTTATGGGTAAAGTATGATTTCATTCTTATGTATATATGAACTCATGTTTACTTTCCATGTTTTTATATCCCTTACTGAGCGTTTTATGCTCATCCCAAGTTTTTTGAAATGTTTTTCACAGGTCAAGGGAAAGGTACATGATATGATGATAGTGTCAAGAAAGTGTCAAGAAAGAATCCATGTTTATTTTAAATATGTTTCTATTGATGGGAATGAAGAATACTATCTTTATGTAACCACTTTGTTTATATGTGGAATGTAATGCAAGTTTTATGATCTAATTCTCTAAAACTCTAAACCTGAAAAGATCCTCAATGTGTAATCTTGTAATAACTCAAGATTTAAGTAAGGTTTAAGGCTGGGGCCTTATAGTTGGTATCAAAGGTCGGTTTAGATAACTTTAGGAGTTAGAATTTTATTAAATGATTATCCAATTTTTTTTTTGAAATGATATAGCATTTGAAGATTACCATGTTGCTTCATCTAAGACATGTTTGTTCAGAATGGTTTTTCGCAGAGGAAACAGGGAAGCTGTGCTAGGAAGGCATACAGAATGAAATAAACTTCCGAATCAGCATCCCAAGATGGTCGGAATTGGAACTGAACAGTTTGTTGCAGTAATGGCGCAGTTGACTCAAGCGATAAATGGTGGTGGTTTCCATGCACGAGATCAGCCAGATCAACCGCAGAGGAACATGTCAGTGGTAGAACATTTCATGAGGCAACATCCACCATCATTTAGAAGATCATCTGACCCTGTGCTAGCTGAAGGGTGGATTAAAGCACTGGAGATGATTTTTGATGTCATGGGGTGTTCAGACAATCAGAAGGTTAGTCTTGCTATTTACCGTTTGGAGGGTGAAGCAGATCAGTGGTGGTATATGGTTAAAAATATCAGGGACGCCGATGAGATTGATGCTCTTGATTGGGATTAATTCAAAGGTATGTTTCTTGAGGAGTATTTTCCTAAGGTTGTTCGACTTAGTATGGAAATGCAATTCTTGGAATTGAGGCAAGAGGAAGACTCAGTGGCTGCCTATGAAGAAAGGTTCACTCGATTGGCAAGGTATGCTCCAAATTTTATCCGAGACCTTGATAGTAAAATCAATCGTTTTTACTCAGGATTAAAGCCAAAATATCGAAGGGCATTAGCTTCTCGTGAGTTTAAAAGTTATGAAAAGCTTGTTCGATGTGCTGAGAAGGTGGAAATGGAGTTTTCCGATGACCAAGTGTTCTATAACAACCAGCAGAAGAAGAGACCGAGGTGGCAGGAGAAAGGTAAGAGTTCTTCAAAAAAGTCTGATGGTAAGAGAACTAAGTTTCCAGTTTGTGATAAATGTGGAAAAAAGCATGTTGGGGAATGTCTTCTGAATTCTGGAAAGTGCTACCGATGTGGTAAGATGGGACATAAGGCTCGTGATTGCACTGAAAAGGATCAAGGTGAAGGTAAGAACAAATTTGATTTACAGTTAGTGAAATTTTATAAGTGCAATGAGATGGGTCACTATGCAAACGAGTGTCCGACAAAGAGATTGAGTGATGGGAAGCAGTTAGACTACAAGCAGAAAGGGGTGGTGAAATCCTTTGCAACTACTTCAGCAGATGTCGGGCCATCAAATGATGTTTTATCAGGTACTTTGTTTTTTCAGATTATGCCAGTGTGTTGTTTGATTCGGGGTCTACACATTCTTTCATCTCTGAAACCTTTTCTAGTAAAATGGGAATACCATCTCAAGAAATGACTCCTGAACTTTTGGTAAAAACACCTGGGGGAAATGTTGAGGCAAAAATAATTTATAAGAATCTTCCTATCCTTATCTGTGGAAAGAACCTACTTGCAAACCTTATTGTTCTACCTCTAGTAGAGTTTGATGTTATCCTAGGTATGGATTGGCTCTCTATTTACCATGCTAAGATTGACTGTAGAGCTAAAGAAGTTTCTTTTCAGAAAGACTTTCAGTTTGTTTACAGGAATGAACCCTTACTTTTGATAACAAATCAAGAGGCCGAGAAACTTGTAAAAGATGGAAATGAATGTTACCTTGCACACATCGTTGAAAATAAAGGAACTGTTCAGATTAATGATGTGCCAGTGGTAAATGAGTATCCTGATGTTTTTCCTGATGATTTGCCTGGAATAATACCAGATCGGGAAGTTGAGTTTACTGTTGACTTAGTTCCTGATGCTAAGACAATTTCAAAACCCCCTTATCGAATGGCACAAATTGAACTTTTAGAGTTGAAGGAGAAATTGCAAGATTTATTAGAGAAAGGTTTCATTAGACCTAGAACATCACCATGGGGTTCTCCTATTTTATTTGTTAAAAAGAAATATGGTTCTATGAGACTTTGCATTGATTATAGATCCTTGAATAATATCACTGTTAAGAACAAATATCCTTTGCCTCATATCGATGATTTGTTTGATCAGCTCCAGGGAGCTCAGTTTTTTTCAAAGATTGACCTGAGATCGGGGTACCATCAGCTGAAGGTAAAGGAGACAGATATTCCGAAGGCCGCGTTCCGTACGAGATATGGCCATTATGAATTTGTAGTAATGCCTTTTGGGCTAACCAATGCACCTGCAGTATTCATGGACTTAATAAATAGAATTTTCCATGAGTTCTTGGATAAGTTTGTGGTGGTTTTCATTGATGATATTTTGGTGTTTTCTAAAATTAAAGAGGAGCATGAAAGACATTTAAGGGTTATCTTGCAAACCTTAAAAGAAAAGAAATTGTATGGGAAATTCATCAAGTATGATTTTTGGTTGCAACAAATTTCTTTCCTTGGTCACATTGTTTCTAAAGATGGAATAACTGTTGATCCTGCAAAAACAAAAGTTGTGGAAGAATGGCCAAGAACCACAAATGTAACTGAGATTCGTAGCTTCCTTGGTTTGGAGGGCTATTACCGAAGGTTTGTTAAAAAATATTCACGGTTTTCTAGTCCAATGACTAAGCTAACTCGGAAGGGTGTTAAGTTTATCTGGACAAAAGAATGTGATGATTGTTTTCAGGAATTGACAAGAAGATTGGTGAATGCTCCAGTTTTGGAACTACCTTCCAGGAATGGTGAGTTTGTTATATACAGTGATGCTTCATTGAAAGGACTTGGTTGCGTCCTAATGCAGAATGATCAGGTAATTTCTTATGCTTCACGACAGTTGAAAACTCATGAGGTAAATTACCCTACACATGATTTGGAATTAGCTGATGTTGTATTTGCTTTAAAAATTTAGAGGAATCATTTGTATGGAGTAAAGTGTGAAATATATACCGATCACAAAATTTTAAAGTATATATTCACATAGAAAGAGTTAAACATGAGACAAAGGATATGGCTAGAATTAATCAAGGATTATGATTGTACAATTCATTACCATCGTGGAAAAGCAAATAAAGTGGCTGATGCTTTGAGTCGAAAAAGTAATGCTTCATTAACAATTTTGTGGTTGGAACGTGATCCTTTGGTTAACAATTTGATGAACTTTGGCATAGAAGTTGTTGGTGCAGGAAGTCCTTCTGTTTTGTTTCAGGTATCAGTGAGATCTTCTCTATCAGATAGAATCAAGCAAGCACAGAAGCAAGACAGTGAGTTGCAGAAAAAGGTAGAGCTGGTTCAGAAAGGTAAGTTGCCTAAATTCAACATTGGTAATGATTTTGTTTTGAGATGTGGGAAGATATTGTGTGTGCCTTGTGATTCACAGTTGAAGAGAGAGTTGTTATGTGAAGCTCATAGTTCTCTGTTTTTAGTTCATCCAGGCAGTACTAAGATGTATAGAGATCTGCGGGAGTATTACTGGTGGGATGGAATGAAAAGAGATATTGATGATTTTACTGTGAAGTGTTTGACTTGTCAGCAGGTTAAAGCAGAGTGGCAGTTACCGAAAGGGATGCTTCAGCCTTTACCAGTTCCAGAGTGGAAATGGTAGAATATATCCATGGACTTCGTTGTTGGATTACCGAAGACATCTCGAGGTAATAATGCAATCTGGGTTATTGTTGATCGCTTGACCAAATCTGCTCATTTCCTTACTATACGAGATACTTTATCTCTTGATCAACTTTCCCGTTTGTATCTTGAAGAAATAGTCAGGTTACATGGAGTTCCTCTCTCCATTGTATCGGATCGTGATCCCAGGTTTACTTCTAACTTTCGGAAAGGCCTTCAGAAGTCGTTGGGTACTGAATTAAATTTTAGTACAGCTTTTCATCCTCAATCAGATGGGCAGTCAGAACGAACAATTCAGACATTGGAGGATATGCTACGAGCTGATTCTAAGGATTATCAGGGAAGTTGGGACCAACATCATTCTTTGGTTGAGTTTTCATATAATAACAGTTTTCATTCCAGTATACAGATGGCACCATTTCAGGCATTATATGGGAAGCGGTGTCGAACTCCAGCTTTCTGGGATGAAGTGGGTGAAAGGAAGTTGATGGGACCAGAATTGGTAGAAGAGATGGCAGAAAAAGTTCAGCTGATTCAAAAACACATGATAACAGCTCAGAGCAGGCAGAAGAGTTATGCGGATAACCGGAGGAAGGATCTATCTTTCGAGGTAGGTGATCATGTTTTTCTCAAGGTTTCTCCTTGGAAAAGTGTGATAAGATTTGGTAAGAAAGGAAAGTTGAGTCCAAGGTTCGTTGGACCATACGAAATTCTGGAGAGAGTTGGATCAGTTGCATACCGAGTGGCTTTACCTCCGAGTTTATCTCAGGTACACAATGTTTTTCACGTTTCGATGTTGAGAAAGTATATGCCAGATCCATCTCATGTTTTGAGTCCATAGGTAGTTCAGCTGGAAGAGAACCTATCTTATGAGGAACAAATGGTCCAGATTCTTGACCAGAGGGAGCAAGTGTTACGGAATAAGGTGATTAAGAAGGTAAAGGTTTTGTGGAAAAACCACATGATTGAAGAGGCAACATGGGAATCTGAAAATGCAATGAGGGATAAGTACCCCCATTTATTCGATAAGTAAATAAATTGCGGGGATGCAATTTTCTAAAGGGGGGATGGATGTAACATCCCAAGTAAGTAATTAATAAAAGATATTTTTATCTATGTCTATTAATGATTAAGATAGTGTTATAGAGGCTTAAAATGAAAATAAATACAATCTTATCCATGGAATACACTAATATTCTCAAAAGATTGTTTTACTGCCTTTTGATGGCAAACCATTTTTTAATCTATCTTTTGACAATTTTATATACTATGTTTGTCAAAATAAACTTATTCTTTATGATTGGGACATCAAAATTTACCTTGTGTTAATGTTTGGTATTTTCCTGACAATGTTCATTTTTTAATGAATAGTGAAAAATACTGCATTTTACATCAAAACTGCTTTTTAATCTAATATATTTATATTATTAGATTATGTTTTGAATTGGTTTTGAAGTGAAATTAGAATATATTTTTACCATTTTATCCAGTGGGGGTCAATTGAATCAATTTCACTTTGAAATTAGACTTAAACTGGTGTCAATCTTTTGATACTTATTGTTTTGTAAAAACACGCTATTTGCTCTGACAGACGGAATTAATTATTAAATTAATTAATGTGACTTATATGATCTGAATTTTTTAAAATAGACTTCATTTTTGAATTCGGATTATCAAATATATCTTAGGGTAAATTTTTGGTAATTTTCTGAAAAACTTCAATTTTTGATGAATAGTGAAACCACTAAGTGGTAATCAAACAAACTGATTTTTCAGTTAAATGAAGGTTTACCACTAATGTGTATTGAATTTTGAAAATCCGACATACATGGTTTTCATTAAGAAGTAAAATGTGGTTCAATGGGATTAAAATATTTTTTTGGTGAATAGTAACTTATTAAGTTTTTAATCGTGATTAGTGGTAATTAGGGTAGTTTAAGGTATAAATAATGCTTTAATAATTTGAAATGACCTAGAAACATGTCCCAACCTTATTGGTTGTGTCATGGCCGACCAATACAAGCCATGGGTAAACTTGGAGACCCCATGGAGACATTTTGGTTGGGAAATAACATAAATAACTTTTTATTTAATGTAAAAGTAAAAATGACACAAACATAATATGTTTTACGAAAACAATTTTTACATGGGGTTATAAAGATCATATTTTTGATTATAAATAGTAATTGGAAAGATAAAAATATTTCCTACATCATAGTATTTTTTTTATGATTTTTAGACATTAAATAAATTAAATTATTTATGACATAATAAGGATGCAGCGATGACATCATTATTTGACGATTTAAATAAAATGGAAAGATAATATAAAATATATAAACTAAACATGTCCAAAACCAATTGGATGAGTGGATTTCGAACCCTTATCACCTTATACATGAATTATATCAATTTGGGACCTTTTAAAATCGAAACACATTTTTAAATAAAGTAATATTTCTTTTCTTTCCAAAAGTGCCCCTCCTCTTCTCTTATAAAAGGCCCCCACCTCTACCTCATTTCACACACTCCTCAAGCCTTTGGCTCGGCCAACCCCTTCCCATTTACTCTCTCCACATCCCTCCCCTCATCCTAGAGGATTACCTTTGGGCATAATCCTTTCAAAGGAAGCCTTTAGGCTCAAATCAAAAGGAGTTACACTTTTAAAGGTAATTCATTCTCTCATGTTCATTTGTTTTATTTTGCTTCTCCAACCCCCTAAACTCTTTTTATTTACTTCTTTTTTAACAACACCAGTATCTTAAATATACTAGGATGTTGTTATAATATTTATTTGAGCTACACACTCACACAACTACATCAAATGGTTAAAGAACATACGGTTTCCGTGGATGGCGAAATTCTGCCTCCCGAAACGATGATTGTTCAATACTCATTTAACACCTTCAAAGGTGGCCATTATGATGTCACTATTTTTATATATGATATATAATATGTTTATGTTTTCCTTAAGCTTCTGTTTTTTTTTCATTTATGGCACACCAATATTATTTCCATTATTGGTAAACACGATATCTTCATTTTAGGAAGTGCGGACTACCGCCCCCTGAAAGTGATTTGATTCGTTAATACCATATGTGCAATGTGTAAAGGATAAAGTTAATGATATTATATATGTTATTATACTGGAATTATAATATACTCTTATATAATTATGATTCCATTCCAGAAAATACGAAATAGAAATGGAAGTAGCGTTCATGCGTACGTACGGCTTACCGTCTCCATGAACGGTGCATTTCATTTCTTACCTCTAAATGTGATGTAATATTATAAATACATGTATATTCTGAATATATCTGATATATATGTTATCTAAATCATTAATATCATTCGATATATAACGAAACTTTGACCAAATTAACAACATGTAAGTGTAAGAAGTCTATTTTTGACTTAAGAACCAAATACCGACAAAATGAACACTATTAACTTAAATGATTACATGATGTTCATAACATGGTATAAAAGGAATAATGAACTTGAAAAAGGTTCTTAAGAAAGTATATATTAACTCAAGTTTATTATTCAGGAGATTAAAGAACGGTCGGGTCAAGTCGGATACGAGGTATGGGACTTCGTCTCAATCTCCTTTCATTGAGGCATATTTTATACACAACTTTATTTTATACGGTGTATAAACCCCTTTGACTTTTACGTTTATTCAAAAGGAATCTTTTTTATACAAAGCGAATACTAAACGAAAAAAGGGAATGTTTTTGTCATACGTATTAGGTGACAACGACTTCTCCACCGTCGTGACCATTATTTGAGTTTCGGCTTCCTCTATAAGCCATACCTTCTTTTTAAAAGAAAAATAAATACCATGTTTTACTTTTCTTTTATTTTGGTATTGAATATGGTTTTCACAATGTTTTTTGTGTTGTATTGATATCTTGTGATTGAAATGTGGAAATGTTATTTTTCCTTTATGCATGTTTTATATGATACGATTATGTTATGGTTCTTGGGCATTATTATGAAGACGGGTGGTTCCGTGATAAACTAAGGGCGGGTGAGCCCGTTATAGCTCTCCAATGCATTGGGTAACACGAAGGAGTGAAACGTTAAAATTTCTCCGAAGATATTTAGGGAATATACTGTGATGGGTATTCCAAACGTAACCAAGAGGGTTACTCCCTACGTAAGAATGTTATGGATTCCTCAAGTTACCTTTATGCCTTATGATTTCTATGATTTATTCATGATTTTATGAGGTATGTTAAAGTGCCTATGTTTTATGGGTAAAGTATGATTTCATTATTATTCATATATGAACTCATGTTTCCTTTCCATGTTTTTATATCCCTTACTGAGCTTTTTATGCTCATCCCAAGTTTTTTGAAATGTTTTTCACAGGTTAAGGGAAAGGTACATGATATGATGATAGTGTCAAGGAAGTGTCAAGAAAGAATCCATGTTTATTTTAAATATGTTTCTATTGATGGGAATGAAGAATACTATCTTTATGTAACCACTTTGTTTATATGTGGAATGTAATGAAAGTTTTATGATCTAATTCTCTAAAACTCTAAACCTGAAAAGATCCTCAATGTGTAATCTTGTAATAACTCAAGATTTAAGTAAGGTTTAAGGCTGGGGCCTTATAAAACAAGCAGGAACAAATATTACTTAGATGCATTGAATGAATCATTGATTGGATTATGGTTTCATAGAGAGATACTGGAGAGATTCATGATTTGATAACATAATGACATTGTACCCTAAAATTTATATCCTAAATATATAATAGGAAAACCCAATGGTAAAAAATTATTTTTTAGTTGTAATGTAGTCATACTTGACTCGGTCCAATGGGCATGAGGCATGGGCTCTAACATGTGTAGATTGATCAACTCATTTTGATAAGTGATCCACAACTGCATAGTTAGAGGGAACACAAATAAGCTCAAATGGTAAATCCTACTGATTTGGTTAGTTTACCAGGGCTGATGTGAGACTTAATTTCACTATATTAAAATATTTCCCACATTCCCTATCAAAAAATTTATTTTTCTTTAAGTAATAAAAAATATAGTGGGGTGATGTGTGGCTAATGTCACGAATGGAATGCTGGTGAAATCTACAATTGCTCTAATAAATACTACACATACCACAAATTTTTGAGTAATGGTAGGGAAGAAATGACATAAACTTTTTATTTATTAACTTTGATACCATCCCAAAAGATTACACGCCCAAGTGTTATACCTTTTCACAAAATGAAATATAATTTCTCACAATTTAATAGAATATTCCTTTCAATATAGAGGCATAGGATATAAACAAAACTACTATTCCCTAAAGTCACGAATGAAACGATGGTAAAATCTATTATTCCCTACTGTGATTTTACAATCTTAGTAGTATCATTGAAAGTCATTAGATATAGAGTGTTCAAGAAATCATAAATTACAAACATTCATGACATTTTTCAAGACCACTATAGCATTAAACGCATGATTCATTACCTAAAATCTCTATCAATGATGATCACTCAGAAATTTTTTTAGGGGAATGAAAAATTGTTTTTCCAGGGATGAGAGTGTATCAATTGAATTAACTAAAAGTGATGAATTCTATTATAAAGGTTGATTCATGTAATCAAGGATGTTGAAGTGAGAAATATCACCACCATACTCACTAGATAATATACCATTATGGAAATTAATTGTGGTTTTGATAGTTTCTAAGAAAGGCATGCCTAATATAATTAGATAATTTTCATTTATCTTATATTCTTAACTTTTTACCATATAAAATCTTTTGGAAAAATTATATTTTAGACCCTCATAAAAATATCCTCTAACACACTTCTGTGGTGTGAGGTACTCTGGTTTTCAAGTTTAATATCACTTCATGTGGGCTTCAGTTCTCTAGCTTGAAATGAAGAGTAAATATATAAGGAATTACATTTATGGAAACACCCAAATAAAGCATAGAATTTGAAAAGTAATACTCCCATACGGTGTATGGAATCGATAATATTATAGGATCATTTAATTTTTTCTAGAGTGGTTTATCAATAAATTAGTATACGTTCCTCCCTAATATCAGCATTTCATCACCTTGAAATCACTTTCAGTGTGTACATATCTCCTTGAGAAACTTTTCATATCAATGAATTTTCTTTCTGGAATCAGTCAAATGGATGTTAACCAACAATATTTTTAATGATTCCAATATTTATTTATCAAGTTATTTTTTATTTTTATTTACTTGGTTGGGTTTTCTTTCAGTGAAATAGAAGAGGAATGGTTTGAATTGGTGTCTCATCAAATGAAACACTCTTTTATTTTATAGGGATTCAATACAAATAAGGTTTTTCCTTATTTGGATTTGTTTTATTTATTGGGATAGTTGTTTCCTCCTAAGGGGATTACTCTAATAGAGAGTTCATTTGGTTTTTAAGTTGGGTTCCACTCTTAAGGGTGATGGAGTATACATTTCCTTTTTCCCTAGGGATGAATAATGGTTGAGAGGGTAGTTTACGCAACCCATTAATTTGGTTTTCCCCCACTCAGTTGGAAAGTTCACCTTATTGGGTTTTTATTCCTTTTATGGATGCTTGGGTGGTTTTTTGTAATTATATATTATTTGTAGCCATTTTATCTTTATGTATTATAGTCTTGGCTGGGCATTTAGTGGGGGTTGTTGTAAAGGCCTTTTTGTTCCTTGAAATTTATTGGTGGTGGTGGTTGAATACTCATCTCCAGTTGGTTGTATAGTTGTAGAGGTTGCTTTTAATACCCCCTTTCTTATAGGCTTGGTTGTCTTTACACCCATTGTTTGATGGGTAGTATTTTTTTTTCAAAAGGGTTGGTTATATGGGAATCCTAGAAGGATTCCCTCACAACAATAAATGTCTCTCTCAAATGAGTGAATTGATTAGAATAGTGGGTGTTAGGAGAATAGATACCACAATATATGGGTGTAGGTTGTTATTAATTCTTCTAGTAAAGTCAATATAGTCAAATAATGGTACTTAACTCCTCAAAATTCACCTCCACCATCTTCTAAAACTAAGAACTCTACACCTTATGGTCACCTCAAATGGGATTTCATGTCATTATGTTGAATTTTTGAATGTTTTTTACCATGTTCTCTATGAGGTGTAGAATTGAAATAATGATGTATATGCTCAATTACAAGAGGGTGGGGGATTTTAAGTTTAAAAAAATTAAAACATATGAAAAACTATGATTAACAAAGTTAAAAAATGTAAATTCACAAGAACACATTTAGTTCTATTAAAAAATCACGTCGAGTTCTAAAAATATGGATCCAGAAATGAAACATCATAAAAGTATAATAGGAAAAGATTCTACCATAATGAATATGAAATATTACCTATTAGAGTATACAAAAGTAAAAGAATATATAAGAAAATCATACTTTCTTTGTCAAAATGCAGAGAAAATAACATGATACAAAACAAGTAAAAATTAAGAAATCTATTATCCCAAAGAGTAGGGTATCCAAAAAACATGGATAAAGGTTTCTTGATTTATAATTTTAAGAATGTATATCTTACCCATCCCAGGGTATGAACTTGATAAGAAAATCATAATTTGTCTTGATATCCCCGCAATCCCTCTATCTTTAAGGTAGTCGGCACCTCTGTCTTCCTATCCCTGGAAGTCCATGATCTTTAATGTAGTAAAAAACTCATTCTTCCTATCCCAATAAGCCCTCAAATTGACTTGGTAAAAATCAGTGTTTCACAAAGCTATCTGATCAAGAATTTCAGAACCACACAAATCAGTAAAGTCTCACTCTCAAGAAATCACTTCAGCAGCATGCAATCTCTAGAGTGATGGAATGACCATTTTAACCCATTAAAATGAGCTCCTATTTATAGGCACTTCTCCAATGGTGGGCTCCATCCTCGAACTGTC
Source organism: Viscum album (assembly GCA_963277665.1). Taxonomy (NCBI): domain Eukaryota; kingdom Viridiplantae; phylum Streptophyta; class Magnoliopsida; order Santalales; family Viscaceae; genus Viscum; species Viscum album. The sequence goes on from OY728133.1 coordinate 593,195,875, forward strand.
AAATTTTTCTTTGAATTTCAGAGGGAACTATATAGGTGGAACTCAAACAACAGTTAGGTAGAAATAAATTTTATGACATCATTTCATAACAAATATAAGAAAACTCAAATCGCATAACCAAATCTATTTTTTTGTCTAAGGAAAAATAAAATAAAAAGACTAAACAAATAAAAATTCGGTGTCCATAATACATGGTTATTCTGATTCTATTTTACAAATAATTCAAGAATATAAATTCATTTGATTCTGGAGTCTGAATTCCAATGAATTCTGAATCGGAATTCTGTGAAATTCCGAGTCCGAATTATAATAAATTCAAAGTCTGAATTATAAGGAATTCGGTGTCTGAATTAAAAGAGATTTTGAGTCTGAATTATAAGGAATTCAGATTCCCAATTCTGAGGAATTTAGAGTCTTCATTCGAATGAATTCGTAGTCATAATTATGAGCAATTTGGAGTCCAAATTTTAGAGAATTCGGAGTCTGGATATTAGATAATTCGGAGTCTGAATTTTAGAGAATACATAGTCTAAATTTTAGAGAATTTGGAGTCTAAATTTCACATAATTTGGTGTCTCAATCTTAGATATTTAAGATTCATAATTTCAAATAATTATGATTCTGAATATCATTGAATTTGTAGTTTGAATTTCAGTTAATTTAGAGTCTAAATGTCAATGAATTCGTAGTATGGATTTCATATATTTCGGAGTCTAAATTTTAGAAAATTCATTTTTTGAGTTTTAGAGAATTTTTATTCTGAAAATGGAATACTCTATATACATGCATTTATATAATTCCTAGTTTTTAGATGTGAATATGAATTTTAGACATAGGATTAAAATGAGTTAGATTTTTGGATATTGTGAAATGAACAATGAAAACAATGAAAAGGATAAAAACATCCATAAATAAGGGAAATTTTCATTATGAAAATAATCCTTTGTAAAAAATACAATTTTCCTTAAGATAAATTATTTTTGATTTTCAAAACATAAAGGAAAGGAATATTCATAAGGTAAACATATTGATTCAACAATCTCCCCCAATTTTGAATGCCCAAAAATCCTCACAAAAGATAATATCAGGACTATGAATTTTGCTTTATGAACATAAGAAAAATATCACCCCTTACTTATGAATCATATTTAATACTACTAACTATCCCTTAGTTTTTGAAGTCCCAAACAATAATATTCTTTACTTCTTTAAATGGGGTTTTCTTTTCATTCCATAAGAAAATCTTTTTTGATAAAACTCACCCTTAGATAATCTTCTCATTAAATATATAATTCTCTTATTTAAATAGTATTTTTTTTATAATTATTTTATCCCCCTTTGTAATTTTTAAAAAGACATGAAGGTAATGGAAAACAAATTTACCTAAAATATTAGTAATATATAACATAACAGATGAAGAACAACCAAAATTTTTATTATGATTGGAAAAATATGTACAAGGGAGGTAATACAACAAAATATTAGAGTTAAGGAAAAAATCAACCTTCTTTTTCCTTCAGCATAAGATTCTTAACAATTGTTTTAATATTTTTATGCTCTTTTAGATCCTCTTCAAAATGTTTGAGTAGTTGATCCTGATATTTATTTTTCTTCTCCAACGCTTTGATTTTTTCTTACTGAACCTTACCAAATTTTCCCTCAGTCTTCAAAATATCTTCTTACTTAATAATGTTTTCTTAAAACTCGATTCTTAGATCCTTTTACCTCTTCTTGTTCAATGAAACTGAATTATGTTTCCCATTCATTCACATGTCTTCTTGCTTCTGAGTTGTTTATTCAAGATAGAGCTTCTCATTGAAACTAGTAGTACGATCTTTGATCTTGATATCTTCGGTATCAAAAATATCCTTCACATTATCATGAAAGTCATCAAAGACTATCATCTCTTCAATTGTTTTCCTAGTCCACTTAGTTATTTCCATGCAAGACTTTCTGTGAACATCATATCCGATATAGAAGGATTTAAAATCATCCTCCGTCCTGAAAAATTTGTCTATAAGCATGGAAACAAAATCCTATTTCTGATAGAATGAATGTTGAAGCATCTAACATCTGAAGTAAATACATGGAAATATAGGAATTGTATCAACCAATTTCTTTACGGATTGGGACAGAAAATCATGACCCATAGAAGATGATTCTGAATCAGATTCTATTGTTGGTGAGTGCTCTTTCTGAATCACGTCTTTCTTTCTTTTAAATAATCCAACAACATCTTTTTTAGCCACCACTGCCTTTTTAGGGGACTCAACTAACACCTATTTTCCTTTATTAGTTCTTGGTGTGATATCAGCATTCTTTGGTGATTCATGTTCACTATCTGATAGTTGGACTATCTTTTCTTCCTCAACAATTTCCTTTTCAGCATCTTCCACCAGATCCCCTAGTTGATCCAATTCTAGATTTCTACTATCTTCTTCTGATGGTTTGTTTACTTTTTCCTAACCCTATTCATATTTTCCTTGGGTAGAAAGTTTATATGATTTGGCCTTAGAATTTTGGATCAACAACTTATCAAAAGGACTCTCATTATCATGATATTCTTTAACTTTTCTTATCATATCATCAGTATCATCACATTCTTCCACTTCTTATACATCCACATCCTCTTCCTGCACAATACATTCATCTTTATCTAGTTTCTAAATGACTATTTTCGTTCCGGGATTCACTAAAAGTGATTCTTGTAAAAAATATTCTAATATATGGACTTTTTCATAGGCTTTTTCAATATCTTTAAAAAGTTCTTAAAATATTTCAACCATATCCATCTTCTTTTTTTCCTTCTGTTTCTTTTCATGCTTCTCATATTCCTCAGTAGCCTTAATATTCAAGTATTTTTCCTCAGCAAGATCTAATCCAATGTTAGGCTATCCTTCCTTCGTATTTCTTTTATCTTCTCTCTATATAGAAAAAAATCATCAGGATAAGTCTTTTTATTCTTAGATTATTGAGGTGTTGATTGAGTTTTATGAACTATAAGAGTTATTTCTTTGACTTTTGGTTCTTTCTGCTTTATCAACCTCTAACCTTTCTTGGATGTCTCATCTAATTCCAGCATCTTGGATAAGGCTTCAATTTCACTTTCAAACAATACAAAAAAATCTTTGTACTTGCTGTTAAATCCAACCTTCGTCCTTCTGAGTAAATCATCACTCAATAACATAACCATGAAATTCCTTGGCTTAGAACTGCATTGAATTTTGAACGATTCTAGACAAAGGAAAATGATATTGGAAAGAATAGTCAGATGCATAATAATATGATTTTTTGGAGTCATATTCTTGATATTCATAACTATAAAAAAACATACATAACTAGATTAATCTTCCTGAGGTTCACTAGAAAATCTAGAATGTAGATATCACTTTTCATCAAGGTACCCTTATCACCGTTTCTCAGAATGAAAAATCCCTAAACCCATATCTCTTGAATACATAAATTTGTAGGGAGAGATTAATTGTCAGTTCCATTAGCCCTGATAAACCAAGGCACTGTATAATGATCTACTTATCAAAACTTCTTGGTATATCTGGTAACTTGTGGGTGCATAAATAAGCTTCTTTATCATTAATAATTACAATAATCTTTTCTACCGTACTATTAGAAATGTTATAGGTTTTTCCATAAATCATAAAAGAAAACATATCTCTTCCTCTATCATTAAAGAAACCTACAGTCTAATAAAACTCTAATAGTAACTCCAGATACACTGGATCATATCCCTTTGGTTTGGCTACACATATGCTTTCCCATCAATTCAACTTGATATTCTTTGAAATTAAATAATCATACCTAGAGAAAAACATTGGATCTACTAACCTCTCTCTGTACATCTTCCATTCAAAAAGTTCATTAACTGAAGACATTTGTTTCCGAGGTGATGCTTCCAAAGGCATTTGGATTTGGGAAAACCAGAAAATTCGGAACAACCCTTAGGTAGAGTGGCAGAGCTTCGTCACGCAAGAACTTGAAAACCTATGTGGTAAAACCTTTAGAGGGTCCTTTTTATAGGCATTTAAGAAATGGTTCATATTCCCATGTTGAACCAATAGTTGAAACAAGCTTGATAATTTCTAATGGTTGAGATGAAATCCGAAGAAGGATTTTGGTATAATATGATCTTTGGAGGGTTTTAGTATAAAACATCATATTTAAGGAATGTGAATCTGAAACATTTTCTAAATGCAAGAAAAAAAGTACCAATAATAAAAAGAAAAAAAACAAAAAACCTACGTAAGGAAACATACCTTCAGGATTTCTAGGAAAATTGTCAGTAATAAGGAAAATGTATATTGAATAACATTAGATTCCGAAAATTTTTCTTAAAGATAGAAAATTTATGATTCTTTAATATTGGGTTCCAGAAACAAAACATTGATTATGAAAAATTTTGAATACCAAAAATTTTGAATATGAAAAATTTTGATTATGAAAAATTTTGATTACGAAAAATTTTGATTAAAAATAATTTGATTACCATGAAAATGTAATCCCCCTATGAAAATTGAGTTACTTAACGTAAGTATATAGGTTTCAACATAACTTTAATATGGAAGATTACCTTACAGTCATCATTCCTAAAATTTTTTTAATGTATGAAAATCTATCTAAGGGTAATGATTTTGTAGAAATAACTTCAAGTTGATCATGCATTCCAATAAATTGAAGAATGATATCTATTTTGAGTGTGTGATACCTATGAATGTGATTACTAATATCTATGTGTTTTTCATGAGATTGATATGTAGTGTTTTTATATAAGTAATTGTAACTAGTCTTCTCACACAATATCTGTGTTTTGGTAAAATTCGTGACATAGTTTGTGAGTGTGTGTTGCATCCACAACACTTGATACCAACAACTTCCAGCTGCTATATATTTAGTTTCAGCACTGGAGAGTGCTATTGAGTGTTTCTTTTTTCATGACCATGGTAATAATGAATCTCTTAAGAAGTAACTAGTTCTAGATTTACTATTCCTATCCAATCTACATCTACCAAAATCAGCATCTAAATAACTTTTTAAAATAAAATAATTATTATAAATATACAAGAGTCTTAAATCCATGGTTCCCTTTAAATATCGAAAAATTCAGGTCAATTCATTTAAAAGAGATTCCTTAGGATTGGATTGATATCTTGCACATAAGAATACAAAAAAAAATTAAGTCTGGACGACTAGATTTCAAGTCTACTGAACATCCTATCATACCTCTAAATTATTTTTGATCTAATGGTTTCCGAGCTTCATTATGATCAATAAAATTAGAGGGACTGATTGGAATACTTATACTTAAAGATTTGTCATATCAATACTTTTCAAGAAGATTTTTATCATAATTATGTTGAGATATGTAAGTTAATTCTGGTGTATGATAAATTTAAAAACCTAAGAAAAATGTTAACTCAACTGTCATACTCATTTCAAACTCAGATTTCATTAGATTCGAAAATGAATCAATTAAAGATTTCTAAGTTGATCCAAATATAATTTCAACAACATAAATTTGAAATAAAAAAAAATTTCTTATCATTATTTATAAAAATATTTGGATCATCATTTTCTGTAACATAATTGTTTGGTAGAAAAAATCTTGTAAGTCAATCATACCAAGAACTAGGATTATATTTAAGCCCATATAAAGCATTAGTGTGTTTGAAAACATGTCCATGATGTTTTGTGTCTTCAAAACAATGAGGTTGTTCAACATAAAATTATTATTTAACATATCCCTTAAGGAAATCACATTTTACATCCATTTGAAAATGTATGATATTAATGAACGCTGCAAAGGAAAGTAAAATATGAATAGATTAATGTTTATCTACGGGAGCATAGGTTCTTGCATAGTCTATTCCTTCTAGTTGATCATAGCCTTCAGCAACTAATCTATCTTTATTTCATTCAGTGATCCCATTTTAATCAAGCTTATTTCAAAAGACCCATTTTACTCCAATAACAAAAGTTTCCTTAGGTCTTTCAACCAAAGTCCAGACCTTATTCCTTTTGAATTCGTTTAGCTCATCTTTCATGGATTTTATCCAATCAGTATCGCCTAAATATTCATCAGTTCTTTTTTTGTGCTAATTGGGAAAGAAATGCTAGAAGTTCTACTTCATTTATTAAGGAACTTCTAGTCATTAAGATTTGATTTACATCCCAAATGATACTATCACTTTGATGATTCTTTAGAAACAATAGATTTGGGTTTTGGAAAACCTATTCGTCAACATATGGATGGAAATATTCTTGGGTAAATGCATCAGAAATATTTTCTTGAACATTTTTCTTATCAAAGGTATCTTTTATCAAGGGTTGAAGATTAGTTTTGGAAAAGATATCTGAAGATTTATGATTGTGTTATTTAAAAAAATGATCAGTTTCATCATATTTAACATGTGTGGTTCCTTCAATGGTACAATTATTTTTTTTAATAACTCTATAAGCCTTAGATGTTGTTGATTATCCTATAAAAATTCCTTCATCATATATGGGTGAAAATTTAGGAAAATTATCATTTGTATTAAGAATTAATAATTTGAAACCAAATATAATGAAGTATGAAAGTATAGGTTTTCTTCCATACAACAATTCTTAAGGGGTTTTCTATGAAAAGGTCTATAAAAACATGATTTATAGTATAACAAGAAATACGTAAAGCTTTAGCACAAATGTTTTTAGCAATAGAATATTCACTCAACATGGTTCTAGTTATCTCTGGAAGAATCTGAATTCTTCTTTCAACAACACTATTCTACTGAGGAGTTCATGGAGATGAAAAATTATTAGTAATTCCATTTTTATTACAGAAAGTATCAAAATCATAATTTAGAAATTCACCTCCATGATCACTATGTATAGTTTCAATGGAAGGTTTTTCTCATTTTTAACATGTGACTTCATCAATTTATTTAAAACAAGATTTGTGTTTGTTTCCATGTTTAAAAGGCTCAAAAACATTTGAAGAGTCAAATATATGCTCCGGTAGATCCTTAACAAGCCTTTTCTTCAAGAGTTTTCATAGGATTATATGGTTATAGTGTCTTAACCTACAATTCCATAACCATGATTGATCTCCCATTACACTAAGGCAAGGTATATCGTGGATCCTATGGTCTTCTAGGTTTTGTGGTTATATATTCTATTGCATATTGAAGAAAGAATAAACTCTTCCTTGTAACTATTTACTATGAATTTATCTATAACACCCAAATCTTCCATGGTACTCTCTTCTTTGAATAATACAGTAGCGTGTGTTGTACACAACTTCGAGTTCTAACACACACCACAACCAATCAAACTATCCGTTATGAATAGTAATACCCAATTTTTGAAATTTTATAAATTTTATCATTAAAAATGGACTTCATTTTTGGATTCAGAATTTCAAAATTAGCTTAGGGTGAATTTTTGGTACTTTTCTGAAAACATTCAATTTTTGATAAATTGTGAAAAAAACCTAAGTTATAGTTTAAAATAGAATTTTTATTTAAATAATTATTTAGATTATTTAAATTTAATTAATGTCAAAATATATATATAATAACTATGTAATTTCAATGTAATTAATTGGAGTTAGTTCATAATAATTTTAGATCTATAAAGATTTTATGGAACTTTTCACCGTCTTTTACCCACCTCCTTGGAGAATTTTCAAATTCACATAAAACATAATTTTACCGATTATGTGAGTGGAATTTCTAAAATCTGAGAGACATGGGTAATATAAAGTAGTAAAATGTCTTTCAATAAGATAAAAATAATTTTTGGTGAATAGTAACTTTTTACTTTTATTTACCACGGTTAAAAGTAAATAGGGTAATTAATGATAAAAATGATATTAATATTACCCTAACACATGTCCTAATTCTATTATAAAGGTGTATCTAGACCTAAAGCAACCTTTGGAATTAAATATTATAATTTAGATCCACTTGGATTAGATTAGTACATTTATTATTATTAATTCACTGAAGAGTTAAAAGAGTTAAAATCAAATATTATTTACTAAAACATTTTTAATATAGGGTTATGCATAAGATAAATTTAATTGTAAATATTAATTAGAAAGATAAAAATATTTACTACATAATTGTATTTTATTTATAATTTTTATACATTAGATAATTTAATTTGTTTATGACACAATGGTGATGCAGTAATTACCTAATTAATGAAATATTAAAATAATTGATATTATAAATATCCAAATAAATTTAATTTGATACTTTGTATGAATTAAACTAAATTTATAGTTTAATATGACATGCTAGTATTGATTTAATTATTTTTGTTCGAAGTAATCATGATGTTGTGATTTTTAGAAAAATCAAATACCAAATAGTGTCAAACTTGACATAAAAGAGTTTTTAAAACAAATATTATATTATTAATTTATATTCTATTCCTAAAAAAATAAGGATCATCCAAAACACTTAAATAATGAGAGTATTATCATTAATGGACCACTTGGGGGTCTCTTAGAAGTTTATAGTAACGTTATTGACAATATAATATAAAAATATAATGTGACAAGGTAAGTGTCAAACTAATTAACTAAGAGTTAATACTAAAAGATAAGGTTAATAAAGTGACCAAACCTGTCTAAAACCTATTGGTTGAGTGGTTTTCGACCTATACCCATCTTAAACTTTAAATAATCCACTTTGGAGCCATTAAACACTAAATATAAATTTATTATAAAATAATATTTCTAGATTTTCCAAAGGTGCCCCTCACCCCTCGTATAAAAGGGAACTCCCAATTCTCACTAATTCACACATTCAAAGCCTTTTTTCTCGGCCAACCTCTGCCCAAATACTCTTTCAACTTCCCTCACTTCAACCTAGAGTCCTTAGTTTGATCATAAAGCCAACTTAAGGAGCCCTTTTGACCAAATCAAAAGGAAAAACCCAAAGAAGAGGTAATGTTTTCACCACCCACTTTCAAGTTCCTTTCTTCTTCAATTTCTTCATTCTTTGTTATTTCCATTCTAAAATAATAACTAAAGTATATTATATATACTATGAGGTTATTATAAATATGGTACAACCATATTCATCATTCTATCCATCCTTTGAATGACATGTCAACATACGTGCGTACGTACGGCTTACCGCCTCCACGTCGTGGTGTAATTGTTATTCAATATATTATTATTTGGATGGGTATAATAATGATGTTTAATTCATGTAAATAATAAATATAACATTATAATGATTCTATATATATGATATACCATCCAATTATATATTATTTTAATATCAGAAGAATGATATTTCCGCTCATGCGTACGTACGGATACAGTATCCACGAACGCGATGAGATTCATTCCTCATCGTATCCATTCAAGAATAATTCTAATTTGATGATTAAAATTAATGTTTAAGAACTTTATATAATTCTGGATATGAATAATATACAACCTATCCATAACAAACATTCCTTATGTAACAAAACATATAAAAGAAAACGAGTAAGTTAACACCCGAAACTACGATAATACTAAAATATTATTAACAAAGCATTAATAGAAGATCATAAATGATATCATAATTATGTATATGGTTCTTGTATAACATAAAAGAAATGTTTTAAATATTATACAGGAGGATAAAATACCATCGACTAAGGAAAGTACAAGGTAAGGGTTTATTTCACAATCTCTTCATTATCCGAGGTTGATTATACGTGATTATCTACTAGGACCACTTTATCATCCACATCCATATTTCTTAAAAATGTATTTCAAATCATTCATCCTATTTTAAATACAATGGGATAAATTAATTTATACCATTTGTGACTTTTTATAAGAATATTATAAATGAATCATTCTATTGTTTTCCAAACAAGGACCTTTTTAACCTTTTCGACAGAATTTAGGTAAGAATTTCTTTTTTTAACTTATACGGTGGGTGCGGCTATTTTCCACCGTTATAAAATCATTGAAGCTTCCCTTACAGGCTTATAAGAATTTTTTCAATGTAAATGGTTTATTTTATAATTATGTGACTTTAAAATGATTTCAAAAAAAGAGATATTTCCCTCAAATAGTTTTGATTTCATCTATGTCAACATCCATTGATGGATTTTAAGCTTATTTTAAGTTTATTTACTATGATACAATACTTACATATTGTATTGAAGGTTTTGTGATATTTTTGACTGTGGAAGTGTTATTTTTATACCATTCATGGTTTATGGGGAATGTCTTGACATTTTTTATGCTAGTTTTAATACGAATGTTTATGTTATGTTTAAACCTGTTCATATGAGAAATGCATTGGCCTTAATAAGTGATGGGTGGAGCCCGCTATAGCTCCAAAATGAATCGGTAGGTCTCATGAGACAAACTAGTGTCTTGGAACAAGGCCTTAAAAAAATCTTATTTGTATCCTTGGCATGAGGCCTTGGCTATGTTATTATGATAGTTTGGCATTATGAATTCCATCATTATGAAAGTGGTTATTGTTATTGCATGTGATTATTCAACTTGTAGAATATCCATGTGATTAAGTAAATAGCATTATTTCATTCTATCTTTGCCATATTATGTTAAAGTTCAAGTTTAAAAGGCTTTTGTTTTAGTTATACATTGCCTTAAATGTTTATTCTTATTTATGAAGGTTTCCGATGTATTGTTATCCTTACTGAGCATCTATGCTCACCCCTTTCTATGTTTTATTTTTCCCAGGATGTGAAGAAGTATTTTATGGATGACCTGCAGGGATTGTATAAGGGGATATGGGTGTGGAGAAAAGATGTTTTTATAGTTTTTCACTTTATGATGTAATTTAATATTTATGAATGTATCTAGTGTTTCCAAGGCTACTAAACAAATTGATCTTTCGAGACGTGATCTTTTGTGATCATGACAATGATACGTAATAATGCACCAACTCTAGGTAACTAGGGTAGGGGCGTTACAGTTGGAGTCAGAGGAAGTTTAGACCAAGCATTGGAAACTAGATTTAGATAAACTCTGATTAGAGCACCTAGACCTAACATGGACTTTGAGGATTGGTATAGTTTAAATTCCTAGAATTTTGGTATTGTAGAGATTTTGTGAGTTTTCCGAGAAATACATACATGTATGGATACAAGCAGGTAAGGGTATCTCTGTCATAGATGTACATAGGAGTAAAACCCGAAAACACCGCTTTGAGCTAAACTCGAATGAGAACTGGTGCACGACAACGAGTCGTGCTGCACTCTTGGTTACGACACTCTTGTGGGATATGCTTCGGATAATTATCATTTTCATTACTAACCATTATAGAGGGTTTATGAGTATATACTTCCTCAAATAAAACTTTTTTTATGATTATGGATTATATCCATAAATAGTTCAATTTATGTTAAGTGTTTTACAAGTACGGAATTATGTATTTTGATTCATAAACGGATCTAGTTTATGCCATTATTTAGAAATGGCACCTACTGGAAGGAATGGAAACTCTATCAATGCACACACTCCATGTATGGATTTCCCTTATGCTCAAGATAATTATAGTGAAGCTGGTGATGCAACTAGTACTGATTAGCTAATCACCACACTGGGACAACTTACTCAGGTTATTAATAATAATAACCTTACCCGTATGGAGCACCCTGATCCGCAGCATGGAGGATCAATGTTAGATCGCTTCATGAGGCAGAAACCACCATCATTCAATGGGAGTACAAATCCATTAGTATCTGAGCAATGGATAAGTTCCCTAGAGAATATATTTCAGGCATTGGGGAGTAGTGAAAGGGAAAAAGTTATCATGGCAGATTACTGTCTCACTGAAGATGCTGATCAATGGTGGTAATTGATTCAAAACATGAAGGAAGATGATGAAGTATCAAATATGGAATGGAGGGAGTTCAAAGATCTATTTTTAGAAAAATACATTCCTCATGACCATCGAGCAGATATGGAAAGGTAATTTCTGACTCTGAGACAAAAGGAGGATGGGAATGTCGCAAAGTATGAGGCTAACTTTACAAGGTTAGAAAGGTATGCTGGAGATTATATATGTATCCCAAGAAGTAAGATTGATTGTTTATTTAATGGGTTTGAACCATTTCTTCGTCGATCATTAGTCTCACAATCCTTCTCGTCGTACGAAGACATTGTCTCGTGTGCTATCAAGACAGAAAAGGAATTCTCTAAGTCTTATGAAATTAAAGCAAAGAAAGATAAGAAGAGATATATTAATCAATCTGGGAATGTAAATAAGGGAAATAAGGGAAAAGTTCAATATCCATCCTGTAGTAAATGTGGGAATAAACACCCTGGTACTTTCTTAAAGGGAATGTGAGTCTGTTACAAGTGTGGTGAAAAAGGCCACCAAGATCGTGATTTCAAGGGGAAGAAAGAAGCTACTAATGTTCAATGCTACAATTGCAGGGGGATGTGACATTATGAAAATGAATATTCTATGTTTCAGAGAAATATACCTCAGAAAAGGCCAAGGAATCAAGGCCAAGCTTATGTTATCACTACTGTTGAGGTAGAATCTCTGAAATATGTGGTGGCAGGTAATTTAATGGTTTCCTCAAGTTTAGAAAATGCATTATTTGATTTTGGATCATCGCATTGTTTCATATCTTCCCAGTTTTCTATGAAAATTAGATATTTCCAATTTGATTTAACAGGGGAGTTGTCAGTTAAAACTCACAAGGGAAGTATCATTGCAACAATGTTTTGTGAATCAGTCCCCATTAGAGCACATAAATGTTTTTATCCACTGATCTCATCATCATACATATGATTGAGTTTGATATAATCCTCGGTATGGATAGGAATTTGGACCAAGATGCAAAGATTAATTGTAAGAATAAGGAGGTCAGAATTTTTGATGATGATGATAAGGAACACCTTATCTTTAGAGCAGAATCTTTACCACCTAATTCTTATCTAGATCCACCACCAGTAGCTTAAATAAATTCAATTATTAGGGAGGAAGAGAATTAAATGACTGTGAGTTAGGAAAGGAATGTTCAAAGAGGGGATGTAGCTATTGTGAAAGAATATATATATGTGTTTCCGGAAGATTTACCTAGACATCCTCCAGAATGAGAAGTTGAGTTTTCCATTGATTTAGTTCCTGGATCAAGGCCTATATCGAAGACCCCTTATAGAATGGCCACTATATAATTAGTGGAACTAAAGAAACAACTATAGAAACTTACTAATAAGGGATTTATTTGCCCTAGTGTTTCTCCATGGGGACCCCTATCCTTTTTGTTAAGAAGAAAGATGGATCTATGAGGTTATGTATCGACTACAGGGATATCAATTCTATAACATTAAAGAACATATATCCCCTACCTTGCATTGATTATTTATTTGAAAAACTGAATGGAGCTCAATTCTTTTCAAAGATTGACCTTCGATCTGGATATCATCAATTGTTTGTGAGAAAGGAAGACATTCCAAAGACAGCATTTCGAACCAGGTACGGGCATTACGAGTTTACAGTAATGCCTTTTGGATTGACTAATGCACCCTCTATATTAATGGATCTAATGAATAGAGTTTTCAAGGAATATATCGATGAATTTGTGGTGGTATTTATTGATGATATCTTGGTATACTCCAAAATCTACGAAGATCATGAAAATCCATTGTCCATTATCCTGAAGACTCTGAGAAGACATGAATTATATGGGAAGTTTAGCAGGTGTGAATTCTGGCTTCAGGAGATTTTTTTTCGTGGCCATATTGTCTCTAACGATGGAATCTCTTTTGATACTTCTATGACCAAGGCAATCCAAAAATGGCCTGCACAGACGAGTATAACTATGTTATGCAGTTTTATTGGTTTAGCAGGTTATTATCGACGTTTCGTCCATAATTTTCCCCGGTTGGCTAACCCATTAACAAAGCTCGTAGGTAAAGGGGTTAAATTTGTTTAGACAAAAGAGTGTGAAGAATTTTTTGAAGAACTGAAGAGAAGATTATTCAATTCTCCTATATTGAATCTACCATCGGGGAAAGATGCATTCGTTATTTATAGTGATGCATCAAAGAATGGAATTGGTTGTGTCCTTATGCAGAATGATAAGGTTATTTCCTATGCATTACAACAACTAAAAATTCATGAGCAAATCTATCATACTCATTATATTGAGTTAGCTGCTGTAATATTTTCTCTGAAGATATGGAGACATTATCTCTACGGTGAAAATGTGAGATTTATACTGATCAAAAGAGTTTGAAGTATATTTTCTCATAGAAAGAACTCAACATGAGGCAAAGGTGATGGCTTGAACTACTCAAGGATTTTGATTGCACGATACACTACCACCTGGGGAAGGAAAATAAGGTGGAAGATGCTTTGAGCAGAAAAGTTCACGGATTTTTGAACAAGATGATAACTGAAAGGGATCCTATTTTCATGGATCTAGTGAAGATGGACATGGGAATAACCATGGATGGTGAAACATCAATGCTTTTTCAAATGGTTGTCAAACCAACTTTACTAGAAAGGATTAAGAGTTCTCAGCCCGATGATGAAGAGTTTCAAAAGTAGATTAACGCTGTGAATGATGGGAGATTGAGTGACTTTGTTTATGAAGATGGAATTTTGAAATTTGGGAAGAGACTTTGTGTTCCCAATTTACCTGATCTAAAAAGGGAATTGTTGGACGATGCTCATAGTTCCAATTTCTCTATACACCATGGGAGCACCAAAATGTATAGGGATTTGAAGTAACATTTTTGGTGGGACAAAATGAAGAGGGAGATTTCTGATTTTGTGTCAAGATGTATGGTTTTTCAACAAGTGAATGTTGGAAGGAAACAGTCTGGAGGAGTCACACAACCTCTTCCAATATCAGAGTGGGAATTGGATAATATCACGATGGACTTTTTCATGGGACTACCAAAGACTCCTAGAAGGAACGATGCAATATGGCTCATTGTTGATCGTCTTACCAAGTCAGCACATTTTCTTGCTATATTGGAAGATTTACCACATGAACGGCTAGAAGGACAATATGTTATAGATGTTTTGAGACTTCATGGAGTACCCCTATCGATTGTTTCTGATCGTGATCCCCATTTTACTTCAAGATTCTGGAAGAGTCTTCTAAAGGCCTTGGATACTGAACTTCGTTTGAGCACTACCTACCACCCTCATATAGATGGAAAATCATAACTGACTATTCAAACCATAGAGGACATGTTGAGATCATGCTCACTTGACTTTCATGGTATGTGGGATGAATATTTACCTATGGTGGAATTTTCCTTTAAAAATAGCTTCCATTCAAGTTTTTGGATGGCACCATATAAAGAGTTGTATAGAAAGAGATGTCGCACACCAGCCTATTGGGATTACGTTGGTGAAAGAAAACTCATAGGCCCATAACTGGTGGAGGAAATGATGGAAAAGGTTAAGGTAATCCAAAACCACATCAAAGTAGCTCAAAGTAGGGAGAAGATCTATACCTATAACCAAAAGAAGGATTTGGAATTTCAGGTATGAGATCATGTTTTCTTGAAGTTATCTCCATGAAAGGGAGTTATATGTTTTGGTAAGAAGGGTAAATTGAGTCCCAGGTACATTGGACCTTTTGAAATTCTAGAACGAATTGGTGTTGTAGCTTACTTTTTGGCAATGCCACCAAATCTCTCCAAAGTTCACGATGTGTTCCACGTATTACTGTTGAGAAAATACATGCCTGACCCAACACATGTACATACTTACAAGTAATTAGAACTAAAACCTGATTTTTCTTATTGCGAAGAGCCCATCAAGATTCTTGATACCAAGGAACAGGTGCTGAGAAACCGGACGACTCGCCTGGTAAAATTTCTATGGAGAAACCAAAAGATGGAAGAGGTAATCTGGGAACCCGAGGAACTTATGATGAAGAACCACCAAATTATTTTCATGTGGTAGTATTCTAGAAATTTAAAGGAAGAAATTATTTGAAGGAGGGGAGAATTTAACACCACAAGAATCTATGGTATGCTTCTCATTGAATAATACAGTAGCGTGTGTTGTACGCAACTTCGAGTTCTAACACACACCACAACCAATCAAAGTAGCCGTTATGAATAGTAATACCAACTTTTTGAAATTTTATTAATTTTATCTTTCAAAATTGACTTCATTTTTGGATTCAGAATATCGAAATTATCTTAGGGTGAATTTTTTGGTATTTTTCTGAAAACATTCAATTTTTGATGAATAGTGAAAAAACAATGCATTATAGTTTAAAACTGAATTTTTATTTAAATAATTAGTTATTTTATTTAAATTTAATTAAGGTCAAAATATATATATATAATACCTATATAATTTCAATGTAATTCATTGGAGTTAGTTTAGAATAATTTTAGATATATAAAAATTTTATGGAACTTTTCACCGTCTTTTACCCACCTCCTAGGAAAATTTACAAATTCACATAAAACATTATTTTACCACTTCTGTGAGTGGAATTTTGAAAATCTGAGAGATACAGTTAATATCAAGGAGTAAAATGTGGTTCAATAAGATATAAATAATTTTTGATGAATAGTTACTTTTTATGTTTATTTACCACGGTTAAAAGTAAAAAGGGTAATTAAGGGTAAAAATGATATTAATATTACCCTAACACATGTCCTAATTCTATTGGACAAATGTATCTCGACCAAAAAAAACCTTAGGAATAAAATATTATCATTTAGGTTCACTTGGATTATATTAGGACATTTATTATTATTTAATTCAAAGAAGAGTTTAAAGAGTTAAAATCAATGTTTAATTACTAAAAAAAATTTAATATAGGGTTATACATAAGATAAATTCGAGTGTAAATATTCATTAGAAATCTAAAAGGATTTCCTACATAATGGTAGTTTATTTATAATTTTTAGACATTAAATAATTTAATTTATTTATAACACAATGGTGATGCGGTAATTACCTAATTAATGAAATATTAAAATAATTGATATTATAAATATCCAAATAAATGTAATTTGAGACATTTCATGAATTACAATAATTTTATTGGTTAATATGACATGTTAGTATTGAATTAATTTTTTTTTTTTGAATTAATCATGCTGTTATTATTTTCACAAAAATCAAATACCAAATAGTGTCAAAATTGACATAAAAGAGTTTTTAAAACAAATATTATATTATTAATTTATTTTCTATTCCTAAAAATATAAGGATAGTAAAAGAGACCTAAATAATGAAAAGGTTATCATTATTGGACCACTTGATGGTTTCTTGGAATTTTATATTATATTTATTGACTATATAATTTAAAAATACAAAGAGACATGGTATGTGTCAAACTAATTAACTAAGAGTTAATACTAAAAGATAAGGTTAATAAAGTGACACAATCCTGTCTAAAACCTATTGGTTGAGTGTTTTCCAAACTATACCCACCATAACCTTTAAATAATTCTCTTTTTAGCCATTAGAAACTGAATATAAATTTATTATAAAATAATATTTATAGCTTTACCAAAGCTTCCCCTCACACCTCTTATAAAAGGGAACTCCTCCTTCTCACTAATTCACACATTCAAAGACTTTTGGCTCGGCCAACCCCTGAAAAAATACTCTCTCAACGTACCACACATCAACCTAGATGCCTTATAATGATCGGAAAGTCAACATAAGGAGCCCTTTTGACCAAATAAAAAGGAAGAACCCAAAGAAGATGTAATGTTTTCACCACCCTCTTTCAAGTTCATTTCTTCTTCAATTTATTCTTTCTTTGTTTTTTCCATTATAAAATAATTACTCCATTATCTTCTATATACTGTGATTTTATTATAAATATGGTACAACCATATTCATTATTCTATAAATCCTTTGAATGACATGTCACCATACGTGCGTACGTACGGCTTACTGTCTCCACGTCGTGGTGTAATTTTTATTCAATGTATTATTTTTTGGATGGGTATAATAATGATGTTTAATTCATGTAAATAATAAATAAGACATGATAATTATTCTTTATATATGATATAACATCCAATTATATATTATTTTAATATCAAAACAATGATATTGTCGCTCGTGTGTACGTACGGACTACCGTCTCCACTAAAGCGATGAGATTCATTCCCCATCATATCCATTCAAGACTAATTATAATTTCTTGATTAAAATTAATGTTTAAAAACATTATATCATTCTGGATATGAATAAGATACAACTTATCCATAACAAACATGCCTTATTTAAGAAAACATATAAACGTAAACGAGTAAGATAACACCCGAAAGGACGATAATACTAAAATATTATTAACAAAGCATTAATAGAAGATCATATATGATATCATAATTTTGTATATGTTTATTTTATAACATAATAACAATTTTTTAACTCTTATATAGGAGGTTAACATACCATCGACTGAGGAAAAGTACAAGGTAAGTATTTATATCACAATCTCTTCATTATCCGAGGATGTTTATACATGATTATCTACTGGGACATCTTTATCGTCCACATCCATGTTTCTTAAAAAAGTATTTAAAATAATTCTTACTATTTTAAATAATATGGGATAATGTCATTTATACCCTTTTTTTATTTTTATGATAAGTTTATAAAGGAATCTTTCTGTTGTTTTCCAAACAAGGTCCTTTTTAACCTTTTCGACAGAATTAAGCTAAGAATGTCTTTTTTTAACTTATACGGCGGGTATAGCTATTTTCCACCGTTACAAAATCATCGAAGCTTCCCTTACAAGCTTATAAGAATATTTTCAAATTAAATGTTTTATTTCATAATTGTGTGACTTTTAAATGATTTCAAAAAAGAGATATTTCTCTCAAATTGTTTTGATTTCATCTATGTCAACATCCTTTGATGGATTTTGAGATTATTTGAAGTTTATTTATTATGATACAAAACTGACATATTGTATTGAAGGTTTGGTGATATTTTTGACTATGGACGTGTTATTTTTATACCATTCTTGGTTTATGGGGAATGTATTGACATTTCGTATTCTAGTTTTAATACAAATGTTTATGTTATGTTTAAACGTGTTCATATGAGGAATGCATTGGACTTAATAAGTGACGGGTGGAGCCCGCTATAGCTCCTCGATGAATTGGTAGGTCTCATGAGACAAAATAGTTTCTTGGAAGAAGGCCTTGAAAAAATATTATTTGTAACCTTGGCACGATGCCTTGTCTATGTGGTTATGATAGTCTGGCATTATGCATTCCATTATTATGAAAGTGGTTATTGATATTGTATGTGATTATTCGACTAATATAAAAACCATGTGAATAATTAAATGGTATTATTTCATTTTATCTTTTCCATATTATGATTAAGTTCAAGTTTGAAATGCTTTTATTTTGGTTATACACTTGTTAAATTTTTATGCTTATTTATGAAAGTTTCCGCTATATTGTTATCCTTACTGAGAATCTAAGATCACCCCTTTCTATGTTTTATTTTTCCCATGATGTGAAAAAATATTTTATGAATGACCTACATGGATAGTATAAGGGTATATGAGTGTGCAGATAAGATGTTGTTTTAGTTTTTCACTTTATGATGTAATATAACATTTATTAATGTATCTAGTGTTTCCAAGGCTACTAAACTAATCTATCTTTCGAGACGTGATCTTTTGTGATCATGCCAATGATACGTAATATTGCACCGACTCTGGGTAGCAGGGGTCGGGGCATTACATTATCATTAATAAAATTCAAAAGGTATCCTTCATAACATAACTGAATTATGCTAATTAGGTTGTGTGTAAGACCCTTAACAAATAAAACATTTCAAATTAATGTTTTACTAGGAAGATAAATGTTACTTATACTAACGATTTATCCCGTAGAATTATCTCTAGAATTAAATTTTCATCCATTCATTTTGATAATCTTTTAGAAGATTTTTTTTCAGTCATATGTCAAGAACATCCATGATTCGTGTACCATGTATTGATTTTGGCACTATCTTTATTTTATTGAAAATAAAAGAGTTAGATTTTCAGAATCCAAAATTTCTTGCATCCAGAAATTTCAAAAAGTAATATTTTAGGTATCCACATTTTCTTAGAAAATAATCATTATTAATACCTAGAGACTGGGTTTTTTTAAAAGAACAATTTTTATCTAAATGTCCACCACCTGGAAATTTAGTACAAAATGGAGCACTTTGGAGAACAAAATTGTTATTACTAAAAACTGGTTTTGAATGGGTAAAACCAAAACCAAAGCTAATTATTAAGGGACATATATAGCAATATATCTTGTAAAAATTTTCCTTACCATATGTAAAGTTTAACATATACTTTCTTAAGGAAAAGTTTTCTAACTTTAGTTTAATAACCGAATTTGTTTCCTCAAAAAAAGTAGTCATAGAACTAGAGTTATCATATAAAATACTTTTCTTAGATATTACATTTCCATGATATTTAAAAATTTCATCCTTCTTAGAATTAACTTCCATACACTTTTTTTAAAGAACAATCTAAATCAGAAGTTTTCTGATCAAGATATTTTGAATGATTTGATACTTTTTAGTTAAAATATATATTTTAGAATTTTCTTTTTATAACTACTTTTTTGTCTTGAAATTTTCATTCTTAATAATTTTATCAAACCTATATACTTATTCATAAGAAGGTAATATATTATCATAATCAGATATATATTATTCATCTAAAGACTTATAATATTTATCATCAGTATAATTTTCATTGAACGATAGATTAGTGATAGATTTAGCATTATGTACCTTGGACATTAGAAAATAATTTTCAATTGGTAGTTTCGATAGTAGGTCAATATTCTTCTAACTAGAAAAATCATACTTTAAAGTTTCATCTAATGAGTCACCACCACTATCTCTTTATGTGTCATGGGCTTTTAATACTTTCATCATTATCTCCTAGTAATAATTATTCTTGATTCTCACAGAATGCTTTTCCATTCAATATTTTTTCTTATGCATAGGGAAATATGACCTTATATCCCATGCTCTTTTGAATTCATATCAAGTGACTACCGAGTATTTCATGTCCTTTCTTTAATTCAACTTATATCTATACTGAATGTTTTTCTTTCCAACAATCTATTTAATCCTTCGAATAAGATTGGATACCTCATTTTCAGAATGTTCACTTTCAATAGATTAAGATAGAACAATAAATTTCTTAGACTTAGATCTTGTAAACCTTTCTGGTGTCTTGTATTTAGTAGTAGTAATGGATACACTTGCATTTCCATATTCATTTTATACATATCATCATCTATATTCATTCTGGTTCCATGTGGTAGAAAAGTTCAAAAAATCTCAACAAGCGTAATTTGAGATACTTTCCTACTCTCATCAATAGACGTCCTTTTTTATTCCCACTCATTTGCATGATATCAATTATCTTTTCCACAACAACATCATCAAGACCTTTCACTCCCATATATTGTAGACTGCTGACAATTGCCAAAAATCACTGTTACACATTGAAAACTGGTTCACTATAAGGAAATAAGAAGCCATGATATTCAGCTCTTAACATTGCTCTTCTTGTTTCTATCACATTGAATGTACCAAAATGTGTAACTTTAAGTTTCTCCTAGATGCAGTAAGCATATTCACAGGAATAAATCTGACTATATATTTTTGGTAATATAACACAATAATTTATTACATACCTTGTATTTTAATTGATGTTCTCACTTTACTTAATTGGTAATGGTTTTGACTTCCTTGTCAAGAATTTTGTAATCCCCAATAAGAATGAAAAAGTTGTTCACTCTAGTATTAATAACAAATTTATTCATTAGATCTCTCTAGTACTCATAATCATTATCAACAAAAATTTGTGTTCTTGTAGGATTTAGATTCTCAATTGACCCAATATTCAATCCTTCCATTCTATAAGAAAAATACTTTTCTACAAAAAACATGTCAATAGAAAAGTTATGTAATCAAAGATAAAAATCTCTAAGAAAAACATAGGCAATAAAAGTAATGGATGAAAATTTTGAACAAGGAAACCATGAGAAAGAAAACTTATGTGTGAATATAATTATTTCAGTGACTCGGTCTGCTAAAAATTATAGGAAAGAAATAATGATGTAGATGGTCAATTAAAATAAGGGTGAATTATAAGTATAAAAACAATAGTTTTTAACCATAAGGAAAACTGTGTTTAACACATTTAAAAAAGGTAAATTCACATGACCTCGTTTAGTTTTATTAAACAAACTTGCGAGGTTCTAGAAATTTGGTTCCATAAATGAATCATAAGAAAAGTTTACAAGGAAAATATTCTACCTTAAAGTGTATAGAATATTAATTATCAAAGTATAAAGAGTACAAGAAAGTATAATAATGTAAAATATTTTTTCATTATCAAAATTCAGAGGAAATAACTTGAAACATATTATGTAATAACTATGATATCTTAAAACCTAATGATTAGAGTATCCAAAAAACATGGATAAAGGTCTCTTGTTTTATACTTTCAAGAAAGTCTGTATTACCCAACCCAGGGTAATCCCTTGATAAGAATATTGGAATATGTCTTGTTATCCCCACAAGCCCTCGATCTTTATGTTAGTCAGCACCTTTTTATTCCTATCCTAGAAGGTCTGCATAATTTCAAATAGTTGTCACCTCTGTATTCCTATCCCCTGAAGCCATCGATTGTACTCAGAAACAATTTGATTCACACAAATAAATCTGAACAAGATGTTCAGAATGACACAAATCACGAGAGTCTCTCTCCATAAATGACTTCAACGAGATGAAATCTCTAGATTGATGGAATAGTCTTTTGATATCATTCAAATGTGATCTTATTTATAGGAACTTCTAAAATGGTTGTATCCCTCATCCAATGGTCATATTTATATTTGAATTTCATAGGGCCCTATAAACATGTCACTCAAACAATGGTTAGTTAGAAATAGATTGTATGACTTTGTTTCATAACAACTATATGGAAAATGTAATTTCTTAACCTAATATATTTTTTAGAGTCTATGTAAAAATAGAATTCAGGTTCTAACCAGATAAAAATTCGATTTCTATAATACATGGATATTTGGATTATGTTTTCTAAAGAATTCATAATCTAGATTCTATTGATTCCAGATTCTAAATTCCAATGAATTATGAAAATGTATTATGAGAAATTTGGAGTATGAATTTCATAGAATTAGGAGTCTCTATTTCAAGGAATTTTCTATCTTAATTTCAGAGTATTTGGAGTCTCAATTTCAATGAATTCAGAGTCTGAATTTTTGAGAATTTGGAGTCTCACTCATAGAGAATTTTTAGTCTGAATTTTAGAAATTTTAGAGTGTTAATTTTATATAATTTGGAGTCCAAATTTCTGAGAATTGGGGGTCTGGATATCTGATAATTTAGATTCTAAATTTCAGAGGATTTAGAGTCTGAATTTTAGAGAATTCGGTGTTTTAATTTCAGTGAATTTAGAGTCAGAAAATAGAATACTCTATATCCAAGGATTTATAGGATTATGATTTTTTAGATGTGATCCCAAATTTTAAACATTGGAATAAAATGAGTTACATTTAGAAATATTGTGAAATGATC
Source organism: Viscum album (assembly GCA_963277665.1). Taxonomy (NCBI): domain Eukaryota; kingdom Viridiplantae; phylum Streptophyta; class Magnoliopsida; order Santalales; family Viscaceae; genus Viscum; species Viscum album. Next base: position 593,219,460 of record OY728133.1, read on the forward strand.
AATGAAAACAAAGATAAGGATAAAAATTTCCTTTAATAAGGGAAATATTCCTTATGAAAATATTCCTTACAAAGAATATAATTTTACAGAAGATATAGTGTTTGTGATTTAAAAAACATAAAGGAATAGAAAATTCATAAGGTAACCATATTGAATCAACATGACAGTCCTTTCAGTAATTGGGGTTTTTTCATCCATCACACCACGGGTAGTAGAATCAATCATGTTTGGATCAATGGAATTTAAACCTTCCTAAAAATACTATATTAAATGTTGATCACTTATTTGGTGGTGTAGAAAAGATGAAAAAAGACATTTACATATTTTCCAATATCATAAAGGGTGTCCCCATGCGATTTCTTTATCCCAAATATTTCATTCGTTATATTTTTAGTTCACGAGGCTGGGAAATATTTTTCAAGAAAATGTTGTTTCATGTCCAATAAGCCTCTAAAGGGAAATTAACATAATATATCTAAGATTTTTTGGTTTCTTAAATGATAAAGGGAGTTACCTAATCTTTAATTATTATTCATCCACATTAGATGTTTTTATTTTTAATCACAAAAATTGAAATTCTTTTAAGTGCTTATATGGATCCTATCCAGCAAGTCCCTGGAATTTTGGCCAGAATTGAATTAAACTGGATTTCAGTTCAATGTTTGGTGATTCACCATTATTTTTAAAATAATTGTGTTGGATATCCATATCAAGTAAGGTTTGTTCTTTTAGTGTTCTATTATTTTCATCCATGTTATATAATTTGTTGTATGTTTCTAGTTTTTTCATAAAGAAGAAGGGTTTAGAAAAGCATCAATATGTGGTGTGTCATCTTTCAAAGGGTTGTCTTGTGTGTATCGGTGTCATTGAAAAAGGATGCTCTCTTGTTTTAGTTCAAAATGAGGTAATTATCAGGGAGTATAATGTTTTATACACAAAACCAACACAAGAAAAATTTAGAATACATAAAAAATATGAAATGGTATAAGATAACACAAAAAAATATTCAAAAAATTTATAAAACAATTATTAAAAACACACACTAAAAATGAATGAGCTCCCCATAAATAGTGAAAATTTTTGGAGAAGTTCTCATTAAAAATAAAATTGATTATAAACTGAATATTTTTTATACTAGTCATGACCATGGGATATCTCTCAATGAGATTTTATTGGTTGAGACAGTTTATTTTTAAGAAAATTACTAAAAGAGGTGGTGGTTTTGAAAATATTTTTAAGAGAATAATATATTTCAAATAGTTTATTGAGTGAAAAACAATGTGGATTTAAAAAAAATATGTGATAAATAGGTATTTGAGATTTCACTACACAAACTTCATCTTCATTTTTCATAGATATTCATTCAGGATTGGATTAATTATTTTATTTAAATTAGTTGGTATCTCAATTATTTCAAAAGCTTTTATTTCAATGCTTGAAGAACCAAACCTTGACATAAAGATAATATTAACAAGTTATAGAAAATATGTTTTGAATAAGAGATTCCAAATGATATTTAAATATATACAAATTGGTTATGAAATTGATTCTGGTGTTTTCCAATCAGAATGATACAAGTCATGCAATCAAAAGCTCACACAGATCGGTCTGAAATTATCTATGTCTCAATAACATCCATTGAAACAAGAATTAAAATTGGAAATAGTGTTCGATAAATTGAATGAAATATTTTTTTTAAAAAATAATCCAAACTAGTATATAATATAACAATCAGAACTCCATTGAAATGTTTGTATCTCCCTCAAAATAAATTCCCAATATTTATCCTGACATCGAGAGGAGGAGGATGTTCTAGTGGATCTTTTTTTCATCCTTGATCCCCTTATGATTATAGCGGCATCTAGAACATCTAGGTTGAAAATTGGTCTCTTATATACCCCATAATTATAGAACATCACACCTTGGTTGAAGTTGAAAATTAGGTGCCCAAGGTTCCCTTCTATAGCCAAAAATAGAGGTTGTTTTGTCCACCCAGATTTGTGTAAACCACATTTATCTTAGATGGTGATTGGTAAGTGTCCATATCATGACTTTGAAAAAAAAGGATAGTTTTTTTTTCTACTTTACTATATTCATGTAAATTTTTTAGACATTTCCAATATATAATGAGATATATTTTCAATATATCAAACCTTACTTTTGAATTTGTGCAGATTCAATTTCGTGGATAGTTCAATTTCGATAGGCCACCAGATAGAAGGATTGGTATTAAGTGTCTTAATATGAGTTTTATTTATCTAAATTTTGGATCTACCCACAAAATTTCATCCCATATTGATTCACTTATTTATCATAATATTCACAACAATGTACATGACTCATTGGTATTTCATGCTGTTTGACCCATTTTCCTTCTCCATCATCTCCGACCCTCTAAATCACCTACTACTAAATAAAATCACCAAAACAAGTAGAATTTAAATTTTTTACATTGCTAATAATTTAGTTATTTTATCAATTGGGATGTTAAATTGGTTATTAAATTTTTAATTTTTAATACAACTCTATTTTAAAATAGTGTTGTAAGTGTGAAATAGAGCAGTGAATCACGATGTGATTAGTAACCACATGGTCCCTATGTGAGATGAATGAGTCGGGATTGTGCATACAAGATGGACCTAGACTTATTATCGATACACACTTAATATATTTCAATGTATTTTTTTTGGATTTTTCATTCATTACATGACCCAAACTGTGCATGAAATATCTACTTTTTGGTTTGGGTATTGTATTTTTATTTTGTTTCATCTTGTGACATTGGCCTTTTTTGTTATGGAATTTATCTTGGTTATTTAGATAGATTTTTATTATATGCATTTTTATTACTATACATTAAGATATATATATATATATATAGTCTCCCCATGATCAATATTTTACCCTCACTGTTAGTTGGAAAGCACTTGCATATGGGGAGGTGCTCCCTAGGTAATGTAATCGACAAGCACAATGGGTCGGTGTTTGGAATGTAGCTTGAGATGTTACAAATTAAAGGATTAGGTAGTTCTGAGTAAAATATCCTCACCATAACTAAAAATATTATAATATTTCATCAAAATCTACTCTCATTAATCATTTATTACGTTTTATATTTCAACTAGTTTACTAAGTCTTTTGTTGAAGAACATATAGTTCTTACTTTTTGAGGAATATCGAATGATTGTAGCTTCATCCATTTTAGATTATTACTTATTATGATACTATTGTTTGAGAAAAAAATATTTACATCCACACACTCAAATGTATTTGAGAGTTCACTTCTTTCCATACCATATTTCATATGGATCGTTTTATTTATTTGGAAATGAAAAATCCCTATTCGATATTTCTATCAAGGTGACTACTACCTCCATCCAAAAAATGTATTTTAGGTTATTCAATATAAGAATCAAACAAACCATATTTTTTATAATTTGGTTCTTCATATCTTTAAATATTTACGTTTATAAAGTCCTCACCTCTGACACTTGATGATGAATCACATGTGTGGCCATGTATTCTTCCAATTTGTTATTAATAAATTCTCTACCATTATCGGGGTGGAGATTATTTTCATATTTATAGTAATAATATTTTCATATATTCCCCAAAAATGAGTAATAAATTCTAATACCCTTTTTTTAACCACCATAGGTCATTCCATCGATCATAGTCCATTAATAAACATGATAATATACATATTTTAGTCTGATGAATTAGGTGTCAAATCCAAAAATTTTACTTTCATAAACTAACTCAAGTAACCACAATTAATTTTCATTCATATAATTGTAGATTTTTTTATACAAAATTCCAACTTTTACATGAATAATATGTGTAATCTTCGTCATGTTTGAGTATATGAAGGTCTTATACATTATCATTCTTCCCCATGTTTTTCAATGAATTTCTGCTCAAATGGCCATGAAACTTATGCCATAGCCTGTTTTCATCTTCTATGGATAGAATGCACAAATTATCCTCACCAATATGGTAAATATTCTTATTAGTATATTTACATTGTATAAAAACTAAACTATATATTTCTTTAAATTTACATATCTTCTTATTGAATTCCACCACATGTCTTGACTCACAATGTGGGCATTAACTCAACAAATTGTGACTAAGATCTTTAACTAAGAAAACATAAATATTTATTAGGTATTTTATACCAACCTTGTTTTTTCTAGAAAGAATAAAATCTACCCCTCATCATTACTGATTAAGAATAATCCATCCTTTTGTTATTGTATTCCTTTGATGAGGTATTCATGACCTTTTATAAAAGAGGTGTATTGGATCACCATAATTAATGTTATGGAAATTTCTATTACACTTAAATAATTTTTGGTAATTTATTATTATTTATTTACTCTATTATTTATCCATGACTATAGGATTTAATTATCTGATGAAGTGTGAGGTTGATTCACCTCCAAATCTCCATTTTCTACCTCATCTTAACAAAATCGAATCAGTTTTGGAGTTCTCATATTTTTTATGATTCTTCAAACTATTTTTTCATTTTTGGGCCTCTTTTTAAATTCTTATTTATGATTTATATGAAAAAAATTTCCTTGAGTCAAACATTCATAATAATAGCAGTACCCATCAAATGTTTTAAGACAGTACGAAAAACTACTCCTATTATTTTTTCTTCCTATATCAATAAATTATCATATTATGATGGATCACACATATTGGATTTGTCCTTGGTTCCCACAATAATATAACTTTATATTTTGTGTATTATTTTCCACTTTTTGGCCCATAATAATAGTTATATTATAATCGAGCAGCTCAATATTCTTCTAAGGTACAGGTGCTTGCGATTATGAATTCATTTCCACTACCTCATTTTTCTAATGTTTCACCATAACTAAGTTTACATTTTCCCCAAACCACCATACTCAGGGAATATGAATACATCCCTCAATAGATACACCATTAAAATCTCTAGTAGATGATTAACTTATAATAAATGATATCATATGTAAAGTGATGATTATTTCTTAACCATTACACTTATGTCACCACATGGTGGCTTCTCATTCAAGTTCATAAATTATTTTTATTTGGGTCTATTCATCAACATGGAAAATATACATAAATTCTTTTTATGTGATTATAGAATTTTGATATTTTAGTTTTTCATTTGTTGATTTCAATTATGATGTATCCTCCTTTTTTATTGAATAAAAATCTCAGAGTCATGTACAACACCATTAGATTTAAGTGTTATAACCCTTATGTTGTCTATTTCTTTAAGGGATGCTTCAATTTCATCTTCAATATTAACTCTTCCCTCAATTCTAGTATTTTCATCCTTTCTATCTTCTTGATACTTTTTTAAAATAGCAATATGTACTTATTTATATATATATTCACATTTCTCAACCTCTCTACTTTGGTTTCCTCTATTTTTTTATATTCATTAAATATAATGTTTGATTTTCTTAATGAGATTACTCTTTGTATTCTACATTTTTTACTCAATTGAATGATTGCATTTTCATTTCTTATTTCTCTCCATCATCCTATAATTTTATGAGACAACTAGCATCAATATACATGAATTTTCCACATCAATTACAAGTATGTTTTAGATTTACAAGGAACATCCCTTTCCCATTTTTATATTAGGGAAATGAAACAACATCATCTAAACCACTTTTTCATCCATCATTTCTTCCTTAACAGAAATTTTCTTTATCCCCTTTAATTTTATATCACGGGAGTATTATTTTACCATTTATTATTTTTCATTATACCTAATCCCATATGACACAAGAGTGGTATTTAGGATATCCAATTTTACCCCTTCTGGTTCTTAATCTCCATGAACTGAAAACATTGGATTTAACCATGTGGGAAATGTCCAAATAAATTTTAAATCAATTTTCATATCATCAGTGTTTTCTCCAAGACCATGAAAATATTCTGTAAAATTTTATATCTAATATAAAAAGAATCAATTGGCTCATCTAAAATCATTATTAAATATTCATATTTTTTCCACAAAACCTATGGTTTTTCTCCCCAAAATTTTTCATCAATGTCATAAAAGTAATAATAATCTCCCATATTGCATATGATGTCTTTCATTACATCACCTTTGTATAGATAGGGTTCTCTAAATCTCCCCCTAAATAATTTATTATATTGGAATTAGTATCAAACTCATTGTGATATTTATATATATATATTCATGATCCATTATCTATACATATAGATATTCCATGAATTGGAACCATATTTACATCCATTATTAGGTAATGAAAATAATTTTTCATCCAATTTTTCTATATATTAAAGTTAATGTCTTCAAAAACATGAATCCCCTTATTTCTCACCGGTTTTGTCACCATGCCATGGAGAGAGGGAGAACTCTACATATATTATTAAACTTTCATTCCACCTATTGGTCCCTAATAAGGATTACACTCTTATAGGGGTTGTCAATCAGGGCATGTCAACTAAATATTTCCCTTATTAATAATATTCTTTTTTACGAACACTTCTCTCTTCATTCTTCCGAGTCATAATGTAAGAAAAATAATGGAAGAAAATAATTTTAAATGGATTAAGAGAACAATATCATCCAAGGATAATTCATTTTAATGTTCATGTGAACCATAGATAATAATTCCCACTTCTTTCTATCTAGTTACAAAATAAACTAGAAGTATTGATGACTCGAGCTTACAAAAATCATAAGAAATGAAGAATTCATTTATCATTCTTATAGTGGAACACAATAATACTTTGAAAACTAATTCATAACTATGAAATGTATATTATGAAAATACATGATGTTTTTGTAACACTTTATTAAAGAATAAACTCATTTTTAGTGTGAACATATCCATGAAGAAATTTCTTATTACCTTCACCCTTCCACCACAAAGGCTTGGATCTTCACCCCTTATTTTAGTTTTACTTTTTAAGAACTATAAATCCCAGCTTCAACATCATTCACTAAAATGATGTAAATAAATATTTATGAAACCCATTTTAACCTTTTTACACCGGTAGATTATAAATAATCATCAATAATATCTAAAAATTACATCCTACCTTTTTCTTTATTTTAATTTCTGTGTTTATTCATTAATTTTACAGTAAAAAAATATAACATGCATATCATGAAATAAAATCCTTCCATGATGTCATCTCCATCAAATAATGAAAAAAACCAACCTCTGACCAACTATTTTTTTAGTTGTACACGCATATTAATGAATTTGTACCATTTGTTTTACTTGTATTTTTTTTCCAAGAAGTGCATTATTATTATTTTTGGTTCCATAAAATCATCCTCAAACTCCTTTATGTCAAAAATAAATATCATGGAAAAATATAACCTTTATTATATGTTTGATTCTATTCATTAATGTTTTCTAAGATATAAATAAAATTTTACTATTAATAAAATCTATTTAAACTACTTTTTTAGTCATCCATTAAAAATTTAAAAGTCATAATTGTCACATACATAGAGGGAGAAGACTCATACATAGGTTTAAAACACTCCTACATTGCGCAGATGTATCATATAAAAACATTCATCACTTATATGAAACATGAAATTCCTCATACTCACTTGAAAATAGACTCAAACGCACATCTTGATGATTTATTCACAGAGATGTTCACTCATACACAACCTGTGAATTTCTTATACAAACATATTGGTGGGATCAAATTTAGTTTCAAATAAACTCTTACATAGAATAGACATATCCAAATTTATGAAACCTATAATTGAAAAAAAAAATCATAATTACTTCAAACAACACCAAATATGATTCAAACATATCCTAACCATCAAGAGATAATCACAAAAAGACAACATAGGACACACTAATGATTTCGATGACTTTATTTCCAAAAAACAAAATGCAAAGAGAAGTTATTGATTATTTTTTGAAACCCCATTTCCTAGATAAAACCAAACTCATATTTTTATTTTTCTCTCAATCCAAATTCCCTAGATTTCTTTATCGTCATCAATATTATTCATCAAAAATATTTTGGAGAAAATAATTTTCATCGCATAAATTAATTTAATTCCTTCACCATCTATGTATACTTCATTCACATGTACTATAATGACGATTAATCTCCCATCCTCAAACACGTTTTGGTAGAAATAGTTCTCATAGTTTCTTTATAAAATTGTGTATTCTTCTATTATGTTGAACATCTAGTTATATTAACCTGGCACCTACTTACATCCTTAAAGACACATTTTCATCTTACACACCAATTCATTATTACATTATTTTATATAACCATTTTATTGATTCATGTAGACTCCCTATTTTAAAATAATGTGAAGGAATTATGTCTTTATATAATGTTTTTCCAAATTAATTCTTTCATAAGTAACCAGACTCAATACTATCTAAATAGTTTTATGAATAAAAAAGTGAAAAATTTTTAAAGGATTAAATTATTTGTTTGTATTGAAATAATTTTAAAAACATCATATCCTTATACCATTTATGACTTTGTGTCCTTCCTTTATATTGAAGATCCAATCATTCTATAGTTTTTTCTTCCCTTATGGTAATTATTTTATCTTGTTAGTTTCATTTGAATATAATGAATCTATCTCATTTTTATTGGATAACCTCAACTATTAAAGATTAATTCACTTAGTATAAGATCTTATTATATCATCCTTCCATTAATTTAAAATAATTCACATCAGTTTGGAACCTATATACCATTAATTTTATTCAAGAAGATCTATTTAATTATTTATATTGATATATTCATTTTGAAATTGATTCATTAAAATATTAAACATCCAATGATTCATATTATGATTCATTAAACCATGATTCAATTGTCCTAGATCTCTCTAGTATATCATCTATTAACCCTATTAAAACCTCAAGAGTTTTAGTGATCCATGATCATTTCATAACTTATATACGTATAGAAATTTTATTCAGATAAAATGGGATATAGTAATTTGATTCTTTATTCTAAAATTATTTTCCCACCAATAATAATTTGTTCAATAAGGCTTTCTAATTGAAAATAACATTCCATATTTCAATGGTATTTTCTTTATCATAACAGTAGAGTAAGAAACCAGAATTTTCATCTTTTTATCCCACAATAAAACACTTGGAAAATAACTCTAACTTTTTCCTATTCGAAGACAGTAACCTGAAAGTAAGATAAACAGTTAAAAACATTGAGATTGTTAAATTCCACTTGTTTTTGGGAACATAATTGTTTTGGAATCTACTTCCCCAATAATTTTAATGTCTTAATATTAATAAAAATCAATTTATAATTGATCTATTCTTCCCAAATTTCCTCATACATTCCCAAATTATGTCTCAAACCCCTTGAATTTTATTTTACATCTGAATCATCAACTATGATACAATATATATTCCTATGTTCCTCATATATCCTTCTTAAAAATGGGTCATTTTATCGATTATTTTTTTTGCAACCCTTCCTAATATCCACTTCATTATTAAACATTAATCATTTATGCTTATTTCCATAATCTGTTTCGACCATTTACTTCTGTTTAAAATGACTTTAAATTATTTAGATTTTGATTAATGAATTTTACTATTACCCTCACATTTCGTACATAATTACTACATATTATTAGTTTAATAACCATTACATGTCAATAAAATCCATTCAAAAACTATAAAGTAATAGTTTTATTGGAAACAAAGTTACATAAAAATCTGGTACATAATAGATCTACATCATTACTCATTATATTATTCACAACTATCATACTTATTAGGAATATAAAACATAAAACTATTATACATAACATAGGGAAGGGAAACATAAAAAAGGGTGAGATCAGATGCTCAGTAAGGAGAAACATATGAGTTTTTAAATATTGATCATATGTGAGAATAAGATAAGAATAAGTGTATGAGAGCATGATCATGACTTAAAATTATCATACAAAATTCTTAAAATATCCTTAATTATGAAACATGGTGTAATTTTTTGTCAAACAAGTACATAAGACATAACTATGTGAAATCATCAATAATCAATCATAATCCATTCAAACATTACATTAGTATAATTCATAAGTTCATGGAATTTACATAAGAATATAAAATCATGGACATATTTAAGTTTCAATCCCAATACAATCATTTTGGATAAAATATAATAATGTAATTTCTTACCCACTCATTTCCAACTTTCTCTATAATATTAACTTTCATTTGGCCAACTATATCATCTCGTAGGTGTTTGTCACCTATATAATCTCATAGGAGTTTCTCACCTATGTAATTGTTACCCAATGAATTAGAGTAATATTATAGACCCACAAATCTTTTTTTTATATTATAACCACCTATAATTGGTTTATAACTAAACCTACCATCATATAATCATGATCTATACATATGTGTTCCACTATATCATTAAACATTCATCGTAACATAATATCATAAATGATGGAAAAGATATGGGATTCAAAAATATTTCACTCTCATAATAATAATTTTTCAAGAGAAAGAAAATAGATGATAACATTGGATCATATCCCCAATAATTATAAGAAACATCAGTGGATTTTTTATAGATTAAAATACATATAAAACATTTATGATAATTTTTTGTCATATCCCCAACTATTTTTATATGTGTAACGTGTTTTTATATTTATAAAAAAATTAATCATTATTATTGTATTATATTAATGATAATTATATATCATATATTCAATAAATCATTTTAACATTAATATAATGTTTTTTTTAATCATTATATAACAATAAATCATTTTTTCTATTTAAATTTTGAACTTCTAAAAATGGTTTCCATCGTGTTTTACAAAATATTTTAAAATGATTTTATACCACTTAAAATGATGAATCTTGAAAACATAATCCCATATTACAAATCATGATATTATTATTTAGAAAATAATCCCCTTTTCTGATTATGAATAGTAACCATGGAAAATTTAGGTCCCCTTAGTAACTATAAAACATGTATAACATGGATTAATGATTGGGTTAACAATTTAAAAACACTATGCCACTATAATTTATTCTATCTAATGAGTGTCTTTAGAAAATAACCAGCCATGTATCAAAACTATGGACATTTGGTTCCATTTTTATTACATTATGACTTCAATATTTTTTAATAAAAGGACCAATAAAAAATGTCACAATATTTACTTTATTAACTCTAATTTTTTATTATAAGGATAAAAACCAGATAAGTCTTGTTATAAATGTTTATTTGAAATGTTAATTAATTAATTTATTATTTTATTTTATTTCATGTTTTTATAGATTAAATAATTACCTTAATTTAACTCACAATGTCGATACAGTGCTTGTGGAAATAGTTGAAAAAGAAAGTAACTTATATTAAATAACTATAAAAGTAATATTTTAGGAGTGACAAAATGTATCAATGAGTTTTGAAGATAAATATTAAATATTTAATATATTATAATGGTTTATATTTTAATTCCATTGGGGTAATTTTGTTTACAATGTTAAATTCTGTGAGTAGTTATTAAAATGATATTAATAGTATTTTCTGTTTAAAATATTTTATTTAACAATTTTGAAATCCAAAAAATCAATAAATAAGAAAATTATAATTATAAATTTTCTAATATATCATCCATTTACCATTTATGATATTATTATTAACTAATAAGTAAAATGATAAGACTTTAATATTATAAAATCATTACCATGGTTTGTATAAAAATTAATTAATGATGAGGTTATACCAAAAGATAAAATTTTAAATGATATCTAACCTTATCTAAATTTAATCCTCTAATTTTATTTAATCCATAGACTCTTTTTCTTGAATTAATGGATACAATTAAATATTACACATGATGAATTTTTTATTTATATTTACTTATTTTATGTAATTCTTATTGTGTCCTTCCTCTCTCCTATAAAACAAAACACTTTATCACTTTTATTTGAACCACATTGAGCCATATAGACTGACAAATCCCCCAAAAATTCTATTCTAAAATTATATAGACACATAGTAGAGGTTTTGGTGTTCTTAAAATTACACTCCAAGGGACCTAAATATGGATCTATTGGACGCCTCCTGAATAACAGGTAATCACTTTACCCAACCTCTTTCAATTTATTTATAATTTTAAATCCTTTAATATGTGGTATTAATTATTAAATAATAAATTCAGAATCATAAATAAATATAAATTTTATTATTACCATGAATCCAAAATTATCCACACTATTATCAATTAAATGGAAAGTGAATGTGTCTCTCGTGCGTACATGTGGACTACCACATCTATATAGAAATACAATTTGTTTTTTATTACCATATTTTATTGATGGTATTTTGATGGGTATAATATTTATATCTGATGTTTATGAAATTATTTTTGATTTAATAAATACAATATATTTTCTACATTTTTTCCATCGAATATATTAGAAAATAATAATTTATCTTAATTGTACGTGATAATTACCACCACCACAAATCGATGTGATATGTTTTTCATTTACACATTACAAGGATGCTAATATGGGTGGGTTTAATTAATATATATGATATGTATTATAGTTTAATTATTGATAAAGAGTAATAATTATTCAACTTTATTTCATTCCATCTGTCGAGAAGTGAACACATCATTCATACAAACGTACAACATATTATCCCCCAAAAGTGTGTGATTCATTTTTTTGTATTTAAAATTTATTGATGAATATTAATATATATGTAATTAATATATATAATATTTATATCATCAAAAAAAATTTTATATGTTGGAACCATGATCAATTTACAGGGATCAAAACTACTATACACAAATTCTTAAAAGAAACAAAACATTTAACACACAGAAACAATAATTTTCATGATTAATTAATACTAAATGGGTGTTGAAATGTTATAAGTCGATCATATATGATATTATAAGTATGTAAATGAATATGGTATAGCATTATAATAAATTATTTTTATATAGTAGTTTATATCACCTTTGATGCAATTTTAACTTGAGTTAAGGGAGCTATGTTTCCATGTCTTTTTAATTAGTATTGTTTATGCTTGAATTCCCATTGAATAAAATTATATGATCCAATCCAGATAAATAAAAGTAATTTTATTCTATTAATTTTATTTCTTACAATAAATATTTTCCATTCATTTTACATTCTTGAATTACTCAAGAGAGAGATATAAATCTTTCTTTAAGGTAAAAATGGCTTCATTCTCTCCTTGGTCGAAAATCCTATTTCTTCCATCTCCATGTTTTCAAAAGGTGATTTTATGAATGTTTTTAAAATTCCCGTATGATTTTTTAAATTAATTTTCAAAAAATTTAAATTTTAAAAAAATATTGTAAAATGAATATTCCTTTCATTTTTCATTTGAATTACATTTGTCTTTTTACCTAAATTGTGAAAGGAATCATTGTTTTAATGTACACAACATGAATATAATTTAACACTACCAGGACCACTAAATTATTTTAAGCTTACATTATGTGTTTCCATGTATATTTTTAAATAAAATATTTTTATTAATATTTGGAAAAAAATATAGATTTAAAATAAATTATTTTAATGTGAAAATATAATTTTCATCATGAAATGATTAAGTGGTATTCTAAAAGAATTTTTCATTTAAAATAACATCCTTTAATGTTATATAGGCTTTGTAAAGACATGGAAATTTCAAGGTAATATTTTTCTTAATTTTTTTGAAATTTTACAAGAATGCAGTTTCTAACGGCACCTGATTCCGAGGCCCGGTGTTCCCGGAATCAATTTCCGAAGTTTAGCTCAGGTACGTTCAGTGAACGAACAAGCGGGTTTTTCTAACTCTTAAACCGGTGCTCGGAATCGAAATCTGAGGGCACCGATGAAACCGCATCACCGGAAAATTCTTAGGAACACCTTTTTTGGAGTTGCGTTTTCTCGGGAGGAGTTGTTAAAAATTTGTAGAATTAATAAACAGTTGAATAAAAACATTGGGGAACATTTTTTATTAATTCTTTATCCTAAAGTTTATATCCAACATGGGGTAGTTAGGGTGGGACTTACAATCCCCTAACTACCCATGAGAGGATTAAAGGTGAGGTGGGGCCCACACAAACCCCACCCCTTTCATCTTCCCTAAACTCCCTTAAACCTCTCCTCTCATTAATTGGTAACTCTTCTTAACTTGTTTAACCCCCCTTTAATGTGAGACCACTCACCTCCCTCACTCTCTTATTTAATCATGCCAACTCACTTAATTAATTAAGTGAGTTAAGTGTTTGATTTTTAAAATTAAAATTCTTGGCTTGATTTAATAAAATAAGATAAGACTTATTTTATTTGAGAGATCTAGTTGTTGTGTATGAAGGATTTGGAGAGAAAGCTCTAAGCATTGAAGAACTTCTTCCTTCTTGAAGAATGCGAAGAACGCAACTCTCCGACGAAGAACGCCGACACCAAAGAGAGGCGACATACCCATTTCTTCCTTCTCTGCGACAAGAGGGGATACGTCACATCTTTGAGTACACTTGGGTGACGTCGGGCCTTCCAAGACCTTCGACGAAGAATGCTTCCTGGTCTCCGTCAAAGGAGGAGACACCGCCGTGGGAAAATCCCAAACGACGACGTCCCCTTCTGATGTCAATGAACGACGCTACCTCTCCACAGATCCATCGAGGGATCACATCACGAATTAGGGGGTTTTGGTTCAATTAAATCTATGTGGGTTATATCCTCAGCCTTGATTTAATTGTTGAACGTCGTTTGAGACTCCTATTATCAAAATAACGGGAGGAGGTCGGACCGCACGAACATGGCCGACCCACCTCCCCCTTTGATGGGTGTTCTTGTTGTGGCACGATTAAAGGCAGCACGGTACTACGACACCGCGCAGAAACAACTGAGAACGGGTGAAGAAGCGTGGCGCCGTAGCGTGGCTCCATTGCGACAATTCGAAGGCTCCGTAGATTGTTTAATTGAAGGAGGATCATCGGGCGATGACGGAACGGGCCGCAGAGGCGGTTTCATGATTCTGCAGTAAAGTTCGAGACCCAAGATGAATGTCGGCATGGAAGGAATTGGAAACGGACCATCCGAGCAACTCCGGTGGCCCGCGGAAACCCTGGAGGCGCGGGTAGTCGGCGACTGGGGGCGGCGGCCGAAGCCGTCTGGCCGCCGGGAGGCAGCGGCGCCCGAGCGCGCCACCAGAGGAAACAAACCGTCGTGGCTTGCCGGGGTGGTGCGCCATGGGGGATCCCGCGGCCACGCAGGATCCTGGAGGAACGACGACAGCGGAAACCGCTGCCGGCATCAATTAACGGAGAGGGGGCCACGCACCCCATGCTTCGCGGCTTTAGCTCGGCCACACTGGCCGAGCAGCGGCCGGCCATGCTGCCTGGCCACGCCGGTCGGGCCGGGCCGGGCCCAGACCCCACATTTCGGATTGATTTCGTTCGAACGCCCATAACATGGGCAGAAGACCACCGATCGACGCACCGTCAGCTGCGATGTGATCCTTGTATCGATATGGTTAGTTCGGAATACTACACTCAAGGTTTCAGAGAACTTTGGGTTCGGCCGGGTTGGTTCGTACACGAAACCAACCGGGCCCTCGGAGTGGAAACACTTATATCTCAAGCTCCGGATGTCCGAATGATGTGCTATCGACTTTATTGGATTCCTTTTGATGAGACGGAACTTTTTTCATGCTTCGCCTGAGTTTTGGATGCATTTGGATAATGGACGGGTTGGATTGTACCTGAAATCCAACCAGGCCCCTGGAACGGAAAGGCTGATAACTTTCAGACCAGACATCTGTTTGACGAACCGTCAGCGGCGTTGGTGACCATGTTGAGAAACGATCCCTATGAGCATACCTAATGAGAGTTCTGGGTATAGTCGAGATACGGCCGGGTTGGTTCACACACGAAACCAAATGGGCCCCTGGGACAAAAAGGCTAGTAACTCACAGACCGGGCATCCGACTGACACGCCATCTGTTGCGTTGAGACCCCTATGATGAGGAGGTACTTGAGATACTTTTTCGTGGAACTTTGTGAAACTTGGATTATCGACCAGTAGCTCGTGGAGCGGACCCTCCCGGTGATGAGATAGTAGAGTGTAGAGACATAGTAGCTGGCTAAGACTTGACGACTGCTGATCTATCGGCTCGGTGTGATACGGATAGCCCAGTGCGGAGCGCTTGGTTGTAGCGGAAAACCCACAGTGGAGGAGTGCGTGGTAGTAGTGGCAGACCTGCGGTACTCAACAGAAGGAGTACCTCTGGAGGCTACGAGGGGGAGCACTTGGTTGTAATAGAAGACCCACAGTAGAGGAGCCCTTGGTTGTAGCCGCAGACCCGCAGTACTCAACAGAAGGAGTACCTCTGGAACCTATGAGGAGGAACGCTTGGTTGTAGCGGCAGACCCATGGTGGGAAACACTTGGTTGTAGCATCAGGCCCACAGTACTCGACGGGTGGAGTCCTACAGCAGTCCAAGAAGTCCGACGTGCTTGGTTGTAGTGGAAGGCCCTCTGAACTCGACAGAGGAGGAGTTCGGCGCGCTTGGTTTTAGTGGCAGGCCCACTGTTCTCGACGAAGGAGGGGTTCTCAAGCAGCCGTGGTTTCGACGTCATGAATAAAATCCTGGTTGAGCTGAGTCTATAATCTTTTTGGTTCCTCATGATTGAGATGGGTTACATGATAACTTAGGTATATGTATGTCCATATACCTGGGTAGAGGTTATCCGTTGATTTCATAAACCTTGTGTTTCCTCATGATTGAGATGGGTTACTTGATAACTTGGGTATATGTATAGGCATGTAACTAAGTAGACGTTATCTGTTTAGATCTTATTTGTGGTTACCCTTGTTGAATTTAGTGAGACCTTGAGGGTCTCGGGGTCCCTACTGAGTGTCGTTATACTCACCCCTACATAGGCTATGTCTGCACCTCGTTGTAATGGTTGCATACAACGGACAGCGCAGACGAAGGCTGAGTTTTCAATGACTGGACGATACCTGGAGGTGGACCTCACGATGGGACAGAATCCAGTGGTTGACTTCACGGCGAGGCGACACTCGGAGGTGGTTGACAGGCGAGAGCGTTGTGGAGGCTATCAGTACCTACCCTTCAGTTAGGATCCGATGAGGACGACCTAGGAGCTGCTTCTATCTTCTTCCAGCTACTTGTCCTTGTTGTACTTTCTTTCAGTTGTAGTTGTACTTTCGATTGGGTTTGTATTCTGGCCTATTTAATTTTCATCACGTCCTTTTTGTACTTAGTGTTTTACTTCCTCTTGTACTCTATGGTGTTTTGTTACTTTATTAAAGGCAATTCCTTCCCAGTTATCGGGATTTACTCCTTTGGTGCTAGTCGCCAGCCCCTGACCTATAGAAGGTGGGCTTGGGGTAGTCACGGCATGGGCCCCGAGGACAGGTCGTGAAAAATTGGTATCATAGGATTCGGTTCTACCGCAAAACATAGGACTCTGATCTCTATTCTATGTGAAGAAATAGTGTTAAGGGTATTGAGTGTGGTTATCAGTCCAGGGAGTCCTGTGTTGGTGCGGCGGACGACGTATCCATACACCAGGACCCCGACTACTGATTTTTGACTTTGTGAACGAAAACACGGATTGTGTGTGTGTTTCCAAAAAGTTTATAAGTTAGCTCAAACCAGGCCATCTCACCAGGTATAAATCGTTTGACCATGTTGCATCTGTTTAGGATGTCTTTACACAGACAGTCAGTTGGAGTTTCCAAGAGAGTACTCGATGACGGCCCACCGAGCGACGAGGCTCCGGTACGGGGTCCTTTTTACTATGTTGGCACCCTTGGGTGGTGTACCAGCAGCACCACCACATGTTAGGAAGCAGATTCCACCAGCCTTACTAGCGAACTGTGCATGCTGGCAGAGTGCATTGCACGAGTTCCAGAAGCAGCGGCCTCTGAGGTTACGCGGCGAGGCAGATTCCCAGACAGCAGAGCACTGGCTGGAGGTGATTTCTAGAGTTCTACACCTAGTTTAGACACTAGTATAGAAGATGGTGATCTTAGCTACTGGTGTTTCCCAGTGAGTGACCATGAGGTTGGTCTGCAAAGTGATGAGGCTTCGGTACGTGGACTGATGCCTTAGATAGTACCTTTGGGTAGTGCGCCAGTTATATCACTACCTGCAGTTACAATTGGTGGTACCAGTAGATGACATATGTAGGTTCAGTGCCCTACATGTGTTCTAATATCAGATCACCTCATGTTCTGATGCGAGCCTGACTCACAGGCAGCTGAGGAATGGCTTGATGAAGTGGTTGAGAGTTTTCTAGAGCTTATATAGCTTCGATAGGACGACATGTCAGTAGCTGAGAATTCATCAGGGCGTACCAATTGTTCTTGGTACTTGATGACTACAATATGATCAGTGATTTAGAGCTCTAATTTCAGAGTGAGGTGTGTTTAAAGGATATCCGAGTAAGCACTCCTTTCTCTATGCATTACTACTTATGATAGGGTTCTAGAAAGAACCCTAGTGGTTGAGAATTCTTTTGCTGAATGGTGCAGTCAGTGAAGGATAGCAGTAGGAAAGCTGGAAACTGGCACCAGTCTCAGAGACATGGGCGTGTAAATGTTACAAGAAGGAGTGTTAAGTACAGATGAGTCTTCAGAGTAGAAGACGTGGAAGCAGAGCTATGAGAACAACATGAGGTGGTGTACTTTTCGACATGTTACAATCACCCGTCTTTGTAGTCCTTGCCAGGCTCAGGGAGCTGGAGGGAAAGGGAAGAGAGTAGCTGCATGCGGTCAATAAGTGTGACCCAATGGCTCTAAAAATGATTCAAGGGATCGTCTGTGTCCACTACTATTTGTCGTAGTAACAGACGTTGATATGAATCATTCCTTCCTTCCACGAATCTTGTCCCAGACCTAGAGTTTCCGATTAAGCCGTTGACTTGACCCTCACGTCTAGAGATACCTTTGGGAGGATACTCGATAATCACACTTATGAAGATAGTGTGGTCTGACCCTCTAGGTGAGAGTTTCGGTTGGATTCTCTTGGTGGTAGCGTCGAGGCCTTACGATGTTGGTCTGGGTATGGATTGGATCAACAATTCATACACAGATTGACTGTATTAGGCGAAGAACGTGGTTCATCCAGGGGATGAGAGTGGATTTCTCTTATCGGCAAAGAAGAAATATCAGCAGATCTTATAGGACCCAAAAGTTCCAAGTCATCCAAGAGCGGATGAGGACAGCTCAGAGCCAGAAAAATTCTTGGGCTGATAGGGGGAGGATACCTCTTGAGTTCGATGATGGCGATCACGTCCTTATACGGGTATCACCTCGACGAGGTTTACAGACATGTGGCCAAGGCGGAAAGTTATCTCTGAGGTTCAGAGGACCGTTTCAGGTCCTTAGCAGGGTAGGCGATGTGGCTTACCATTTGACCCATCCACCTCAGTTGCACCAGGTGCACGACGACATCCACGTATCTCAACTGTGGAGATACTTGCTTGACCCGAGGCATATCATCGACCATAGGGAGCTGGACGTTGGCGATGGGGTGTCTTTTGCGGGGTTCCAGTAGAGGATGAGGATCGACAGGGGCAGGTCCTATGAGGTTGGTCGATTCCTCTTGTGCGTTTTCGTAGGCAGAACGAGAACCTCCAGGTGAGCACATGGGACCGGGAGGCTCAGATGCATGATCAGTACCGCTTTTGTATCCCTAGTTTGTGTTAAAGCTTTACGGGGATGTAAAGCCCTAAGGTGGGAGTAATGTAAATTCCCGGAAATTTCAAGGTAATTTTTTTCGTAACTTCTTCGGAATTTTACAAGAACGCAGTTTCTGACGGAACCTGATTCCGAGGCCCGGTGTTCCCAGAATCAATTTCAAAATTTTAGCTCAGGTACATTCAGTGAACGAATGAGCAGGTTTTTCTAACTTTTAATAGGGTGCTCGGAATCAAAATCTGATGGCACCGATGAAACTGCATCGCAGGTAAATGCATAGGAACACCATTTCTGGAGTTGCGTTTTCTTGGGAGGAGTTGTTAAATATTTTTGGAATTAATAAAGTATGGAATAAAAAAAATTGTGGAACAATTTTTTATTAATTCATTATCCTAAAGGTTATATCCAACATGGGGTAGTTAGGGTGGGACTTACAGGCCCCTAACTACCCATGAGAGGATTAAAGGTGAGGTGGGGCCCACACGAACCCCACCCCATTCATCTTCCCTAAAATCCCTTAACCCACTCCTCTCATTAATTGGTAACTCTTCTTAACATGTTTAACCCCCCCTTTAATGTTAGACCACTCACCTCCCTCTCTCTCTTCATTAATCATGCCAACTCACTTAATTAATTAAGTGAGTAAAATGTTTGATTTTTAAAATTAATATGCATGGCATGATGTAATAAAATAAGATAAGTCTTATTTTATTTTAGAGAGTTGGTTGTTGTGTGAGGAGGATTTAGAGAGAAAGCTCTAAGTTTTGAAGAACTTCTTCCTTCTTGAAGAACGCGAAGAACGCAACTCTCTGATGAAGAACGCTGACACCAAAGAGCGGCGACGTACCCCTTTCTTCCTTCTCTGTGACAAGAGGAAATGCGTCCCATCATTGAGTACACTTGGGAAACATCGGGCCTTCCCAGACCCTCGACGAAGAACGCTTCCCGGTCTCCATCAAAAGAGGAGACACCGCCATGGGAAAATCGCAAACGATGACGTCACCTTCCGACGTCAACGAACGATGCTACCTCTCCGCAGATCCATCGATGGATAACATCACGAGGTAGGGGGTTCTGGTTCAATTAAATCTATCTGGGTTATATCCTCAGCCTTGATTTAATTGTTGAAAGTTGTTTGAGCCTCCTCTTATCGAAATAACGGGAGGAGGTCAGACCGCACGAACACGGCTGACCCTCCTCCCCCTTTGATGATTGTTCTTATTGTGGCATGATTAAAGGCGAAAAGGTACAATGGCACCACGCGGAAACAACTGAGGAATGGGTGAAGAAGCGCAGCACCATCACGCGGCACCATTGCGACAATTCGAAGGCTCTGTAGATTGTTTAATTGTCGGTGGATCGTCGGGTGATGACGGAACGGGCACAGAGGCAGTTTGATGATTCCGCAGTAATGTTTGAGACCCGAGATGAACACTGGCATAGACGGAATTGGAAACGGACCACCGGAGCAACTCCAGGGGCCCGCGGAAAACCTGGAGGCGCGGGTCGCCGGCGCGGCACCGCCGGCGACCGGGGGCAGTGGCTGAAGCTGTCTGGCCACCAGGAGGTAGCGGGTCCCTAGCGCGCCTTTGGAGAAAACAAACCACTGAGGCTTACCGCGGCGGTGCGCCACGGGGGATCCCGTTGTCGCGCGGGATCCTGGAAGAATGGTAGTGGCGCAAACCACTGCCGGCATCAGTCAATGGCGAGGGGGCCGCACACCCCCCGCTCCGCAGCTTCCGCTCAGCTCCGCTGGACGAGCCGCGGTCGGCCATGTAGTCGGGCCGCACCGGTCGGGCCGTGCCGCGCCAGCCGGGCCGGGACGGGCCGGCCAGGGGGGTTGGGCCGGGCCCAGACCCCCCATTTCGGATTGTTTCCGTTCTAATTCCCATAACATGCGCTGCGGACCTCCTATTGACACAAAGTCAGCTGTGATTCGATCCTTGGATCGAGACGGTCGTTTCGGTATACTACACTCAAGGTTTCGGAGAACTTTTGGTTCGGCCAGGTTGGTTCGTACACGAAACCAACCGGGCCCTTGGAGCAGAAACACTTATATCTCGAGCTCTAGACGTCTGAATGACGTGTCGTCGACTTTTTTGGATTCCTCATGATGAGACGGAACTTTTGGCATGCTTCTCATGAGTTTTAGATGCAGTTGGATAATGGACTGGTTGGATTGTACCTGAAATCCGCCCGGGCCCCTGGAACGGAAAGGCTGATAACTTTCAGACCAGATGTCGGTTTGAGGAACCGTCAGCAGCGTTGGTAACCACGTTGAGAAATGGTCCCTATGAGCATAACCTATTAGATTTCAGGGTACAGTCGAGATACAGCCGGGTTGGTTCGCACATTAAACCAACCGGGCCCCTGGGACAAAAAGGCTAGTAACTCACAGATCGGGCGTCCGACTGACGCGCCGTCTGTTGCGTTGAGACACCTATGATGAGGCGGTACTTGAAATACTTCTTCATGAAAATTTGTGAAACATGGAGTATCGACTAGTAGCTCGTGGAGCGGACCCTCACGGTGACGAGCTAGCAGAGTGCAGAGACCTAGTAGCTGGATAAGACTTGACGACTGCTGATCTATTGGATCGGTGTGTTACGGATAGCCGAGTGGGGAGCGCTTGGTTGTAGCGGCAGACCCACAGTGGATGAGCGCTTGGTAGTAGCGGCAGACCTTCGGTAATCAATTGAAGTAGTACCTCTGGAGGATATGAGGTGGATCACTTGGTTGTAGCGGTAGACCCACGGCGGAGGAGTGCTTGGTAGTAGCGGCAGACCCGCGGTACTCAATAGAAGAAGTACCTCTGGAACCTATGAGGGGGAGCGCTTGGTTGTAGCGGCAGACCCATGGTGGGAAGCGCTTGGTTGTAGTAGCAGGCCCACAGTACTCGACAGGTGGAGTACTATAGTATTCTAAGGAGTCCGACGCGCTTGTTTGTAGTGGCAGTCCCTCTAAAATCGACAAAGGAGGAGTTCGGCGCGCTTGGTTGTAGCGGCAGGCCCACTGTTCTCGACGGAGGAGGAGTTCTCTAGCAGCTGTGGTTTCGATGACACGAATAAAATCCTGGTTGAGGTGAGTCTTTAATCTTTGTGTTTCCTCATAAATGAGATGGGTTACTTGATAACTTAGGTATATGTATGGTCATATACATGGGTATAGGTTATCCGTTGATTTCATAAACCTTGTGTTTCCTCATGATTGAGATGGGTTACTCGATAACATGGGTATATGTATGGGAATGTACCTAAGTAGAGGTTATTTGTTGAGATCTTCTTTGTGGTTACCCTTGTTGGATTTAGTGAGACCTTTATGGTTTCGGGGTCCCTGTTGAGTATTGTTATACTCACCCCTAAACGGGATATGCCCGCACCTCGTTGTGATGGTTGCAGACGACAGACAACGGAGATGGAGGCCGAGTGTTCAAGGATTGGACGGTACCCGGAGGTGGACCTCACGATGGGACAGTATCCAGTGGTGGACTTCACGATGAGGCGACACTCGGAGGTGGTTGATGGGCAAGAGCGTTGTGGAGGCTATCAGTACCTACCCTTTCGGTAGGATTCGAGGAGGACGACCGAGGAGCTGCTTCTATCTTCTTCCAGCTGCTTGTCCTTGTTGTACATTCATTCAGTTGTAGTTGTACTTTTGATTGGGTTTGTATTCTAGCCCATTTACTTTTCAGCACTTTCTTTTTGTACTTAGTGTTTTACTGCCGCTTGTACTCTGTGTTGTTTTGTTAGTTTTATAAAGGCAATGCCTTCCCAGTTATCGTGATTTACGCCTTTGGTGCTAGTCACCAGCCCCTGGCCTATGTAAGGCGGGCTTGAGGTAGTCACGGAATGGGCCCCGAGGACGGGTCATGACAGGCTTTAATATGTATATTTTCTAATTATACTATTTTTATTCTTTCTAAATATTTTTTATGGTTATCATACAGAAATATTGATGAATCCTATTTTATTTTCAACATGATGTGTTATTATGAATGTTTTTTTGATCTAGTGGAATACATATGATTACGTTTTTTATATTATGATGGGTTTTCCTATAATTATATATCAATCCAATGAATTGGGTAAATATAAATGTTCTCCGATCACAAAGGGTGCATAGGAGGTTCTCCTAAAAAAGTGTACATGGGTGTTTTTTCCAATATAGAAAGAGTGTACAAGGGAGGTTATCCCTTGCCTAATGTTGATACATAGAATATTTTTCCAAGACGTATATGTTTTGAATGTCTAATTGGAAATTGTTTACATAATATTTAAATGGTTATGCAACACACTATACCTCTTTTATTGACATGATCTTATGATAATGTAATACTCTCATAGATTGTGTTCTTTGATCCCATTATAATTCATGTCTTAAAAACAATAAAACATTTTTCTAAGAATCATTTTTAACATAAAAGAATTTTTTGGTGTGATTTTTAGAGTTTAATCTCACATTATAATGCTCTTTATTCTCATTTTTGTTTAATTGGACATTTTTATCTCCCTTGTTTACCCTTACTGAGCATCTTGTCTCACCCTTTATTAAGTTTCCTTTTCCCTAGGATTTGAAGAAACTTTTTATGTAAGTTGTGTCTTAGAAGGGTGTTATTTATGAAGATATAAATTGGACACAATATAGATTTTTTATAAACTAGTTTTTTACATATAAAATTTTCCAACGACATCAAACCTTTATGGGTTAGGCCTGGAAATTAATGTTAGTATAAAATATTCATTTTATAAAATGTGATTTTTATGTATTAAAAATATTAGTTATCATTGTTAGTATCACAGAAGGTGTTATTTACCTTTTGTAACATGTATGAGAAAACTATAGTGATAACCGTTAGGATAATATTATGTATAGTAGAACATACGAAATTATGAATAATATAAAAGTGTGGTTTTATTTAGAAAATATCATTGTCTGGAAAATATATTTGGACATTATTTTGGGATATATTCTTTTTCAGTGAATACCTCTGAAAAGAGTTGGTTGAGTATATTTGGACCGAAATTCAGGTATATGGTTTTTGTCCCCTTACTATGCACTTGGTTTACCACTCCCAATGTATATCATTTGGTTAATTGAAACAAGATATTGTAAAACACCAAGAAAGGTTTTATTAATTTATGATCAGGAATGAATTTGGGACATTCTAAGGCTTAATATATTGAAAAGAATGTGTCCTGAGTTATTAATCCAATGAATACATTTTTATGATCAATCACTCTGATTAATGATTATTTATGGTCATGGTAACCATTTGGGTATTAGTAATTTATGGATAATGAAACAATTAACTGGATTTGGAGATTGGTGAGATCAGATATTGGGGTATGTTATTTGATCATATTCATATGAATTACATTATATATTGAATCATATCTAGGTATTTT
Source organism: Viscum album (assembly GCA_963277665.1). Lineage (NCBI taxonomy): Eukaryota > Viridiplantae > Streptophyta > Magnoliopsida > Santalales > Viscaceae > Viscum > Viscum album. The sequence goes on from OY728133.1 coordinate 593,244,622, forward strand.
AGATCCTAACAACAATTATTAGATGTTGAATTAGTATTGAAATCCATTATTGGTAAGATTTTTTCATACAAATTCTATTGTTATTCTTCAATAAATTTTTTTAGGAATTTTCTACCAAAAATATAATTGTTCCCACTCTATTTAAATTTTATTTTTTCTTAGGTATGGAATGAATTTATTTATATAAATCTGATTTCAATTTTTGAGTAAAGAATTTTTGTTGTATATTTTTAAGCAACAAATGGTAGTCTATAGCGAAATTATAAATATAAATTTCCTATGGAAATTAAAACAAGTATCATGGTTATCATTCCTATTCAAAATAGCGTTCTATAAATGATGGTTAGAGAGAAACACAACATAGAATATATGCCTATTTTTCAATATTTTTTTAAATATTTCTATAATAGTTTCCAGTTCTTAAACAAAATTGTGAATTTTATTTTTTTAGTAAAACATATTCCTAGTGATAGACCTATTTCATGAACATCATATATAATGGACCCAATTGAGTTGCAGGAATTGGTGAAGAAAGTCCTAGATAATCTTGTAAAGCAGTCATTCAGCCTAGAGCAACTTCTTGGAATGCCCCTATTCCTTTTTTATGAATAAATATGGATAAATGATACTCTATATTGATTATTGATAACTTTACAGTATCACTATCAAGAATGAGTATCATCTACCCCATATAGATTCCTTCTTTTATTAACTATACAGAGCTCAATACATTTATGAGATTTTATATCCTTTAGGATATCATCATTTTAGGATCATGAAGGTCGATATACCAATGATAGAATTCCATACTTTATATAGACACTACGAATTTATAGTGATTCTATTTGTTCATTCTAAATATCACACTATCTTCATGGTTTTATTGAATATGGTATTTATATATTTCCTTGATCAGTTTGAGTTAGTTTTTATAGTGAAAATTCATATATATAAAATATAGTATGGAAGAGAATGAAGTTAACTTGGTGATTCAAATGAATACCCTAAGGATGTTTTCCTTGAATAAAAATTTTAATATTGTAAAATATTGGCAAGAAGAAGTATTATTTTTGGTTTATATAATCGCAAGGAAAGGTATATTGGTGGATCCATCAAAGGTAAAAGTTATTGAATATTGGCCTAGACAAAACACTATGACTAAGATCCTTAGTTTTAGTATCTATAATGGATATTAGATATTCATTTTGGATAATTAATCATCTTTATCTAATGCACTGACCAAGTTAATTAGAAATGGATCCAAGTCTATTAGATAGTAGAATGTGAAGATAATTTCACGGAATTGAAGAGAAGGTTAGTCACCACATTTATTCTTACATTACCATGTAGTGGAGAAGAGTTATTGATCTATTGTGATTCATATTATAAGGTATTGGGATAAATACACATGCATAATGATATGTTGTTAGATTATACCTCACACTAATTTAAGGGTGACGAGAAAAATTACCCAACTCATGATTTGGATTTAGCTATGATAATATTTTAATTAAATATATTGGGTAATTATCATTATGGATAAAGGAGAGATATATATACTGATCATAAAATATTAAAGTATATATTCACACAAAAATATCATAATAAGTTCTAGGTAATATGTTTAGGGTTGGTTAAAAATTATAATTTCTCAACACATTAAAACATTTTGATAGAAAACAAGGTGATTGATAATATGTCTCATAAGGATCATATTATCTTATCTATGATGAGTATCAGAAGTAATCCAACATTTTTAGATTTATAATGGATTGATAGGTAAATATTAAATTATAGGGATATATCATATCTTTCTCAAATGGGTTTTCTGCCACATATCAATGTGAGTATTAAAGACCCATAAAAGGATGATGTGGAACTATAGAAAAAGTTTAGAAATGTTCTTGAATTTAACCTTGATTATGATGGAATTATGAGGATTAATAATCTTGCATGTTTCCCATCCATACCATATTTCAAGAAGGATTTGGTGTAAGAGGCTCATAATTTTTTATTCTATATTAATCTATGATTATTAAGATATATATAAATCTATAAGAGAGTTTCTTGTGGGACATAATAAAGAGTGATATTATTGAATTTTTATCTTGGTTATTTGTATTTAAATATGATAATTCAAAGATATAGAAGTCTAAGGATATTTTACAACTGTTACCCCTACCATAATGGAAATGGAAAAATATCACCATGGATTTATTTCATCAAACATTCCAAAAACACTAAAGGCCATAATGTTTTATAGTTTATAGTCAATCGTCTTATGATGTCAAGAAAATTACTTTCTATCAGATAAAATTTATTTTTGGATCCTATTTTTTTAATATAAATTAAATAAGTGACAAGGTTCCATCGTTCACCATATATTATTATATCTGATACGGATTTGAGGTTTTCATTGATGTTCTGGAGAAGTCATCAATAGATTCGGGATACAATGTTGACTTTGAGAACTACATATCATCCAAAGATAGTTGTTCATCATGAGAGGAACATTAAAACATTAGATGATATACTAAGATCTTGTTCAGTGGATATAAAATGTGTTTTGGATCAATACCTTACCATAGTCATGTTTTCTTACAATATTATGATTCACTCAAGAATTCAGATGGATCCCTATGAATCCCTCTATAGAAAGGATTATAGAAATCCAATGTTCTATGATAAAGTTGGAGAAATAAAACTTTTGGGACCTTTGATATCTAAGGAAATTTTAGAGAAATTCATATTAATTTAGTTGAATATCAAGGAGGATAAATGTCGATAAAAATGTTATACGATGAATCATTGGTGAAATATGAAATTCAAATTTAGTGAGAACATATATCTAGAAATTTTTCCATGGAAGAAAGTAATGATATTTGGAATGAAAATGAAGTTGATAACTAGGTATATTGTCTCATTATATATTCTTGATAAATTTGGGATTATAGCTTATTGATGAGCACATCACTGAAACTCTATCATATTCATGATGTGTTATCTGTATCACTCTTAAGAAAATAAAAAACTAATCCATTACATTTACTTAACCTAGATGTAGTACTATTTATCATGATATTTTATAGGAATAACTACTAGCATAAATATAGGACAACATAGATAATGTTTTATGGAATAAGACTACTAACTATTAAATGTTCTCTTATAGAATTATAAATTCGAATAATATACTTTGGAACCCAAGGATGTAATGAAACAGATATATCCTAATTTTTTCTATCAGGTTATTATAATTTTGAGAGAAAATGTAATGTTATGTGGTGTATAATGTAACACCTAGATATTTTATGATATATTCATCTATCAATAAATTTACTTCTTTGATACTTTTCTTTACATGCAAAACAATGTTTAGAAGAACCATGATATAATATTAAAATATTATTATTTAAATTCATAGTTGTCACCCAACTGTTGGATTTTTAGTAATTAATAGGACTAAATAAGTTTTTTTAAAAAAATTACACATGTATAAAATTAATTTAATGGCTATTAATTAATTAGACATGAAAATAAAAAATCATTCCAAATTAAAAGAGATGTTTTATGAAAAAAAAATATACACCAAATGTGAATCTTTGTAAATAATATTAATCACTATTAGAGAATGCTTTTACAGTAATTTATAAATCATATAATCAATTGAGTTTTATAAAATTTATATAATGTTTTTTCAACGCATGTTATAATAATATTTTCAGTGTTATTCTTAAAAATTTAAATTTTTAAGAAATTTAATTGCGTCACATTTTTCACAATTTTTTTAAAATGAATTTATTTTACATATAGAAATTGAATCATTCAAAAAAATTCACATATTTGGTATCAGAAGATTAAAATTTGATAAACATATCCCTTTCATTTTCTGTTATTATCAATAGTAACCTGGTTGATTTTTTATGACCTTAGGAAGTGTAAAACCTTGTCAAAACATTGGGTTAAGTCTTTAAAATTACTCTATATTTTCCCTTTTGAATATGGGATGATTTTATATTCACCATTAACGTCAAAGTCCTAAAAAATGACAAATTATTACTATTTTTATTTGTTTATGGCCTATATTTTTTTTTAAGAAAATGATTGATTTAAAATGTCCCGCTCTTGACTTTAAGAACCTTAAATTATTATTATATGTACAAATGGGGGATATGTTTGGTAATAAATAATTATTTAAAATATAAATTAATTTTTTTACCATGGTACTTTTTTTTAATTTTTAGTGATAAAATAATTGCATTAAATTCTTACACAACATTGACAGAGTGATTGTGTATGAAGTAGAAAAATCAAGTAAGTTAGTTTAAAAACAATGAATTTTTTGTTTTATGGGTGATTTAAAGGATACAAGATTTTTTATGTTCAATAGAACATGATATATATATCAAAAGTGTTTATATTTTAATTCCATTATAGTATTATTGTACTCAAAGTCAGATTATGTGATAGTTCTGAATCATGAGTTAATAGTATTTCACATTATAAATACTTTATTAAATTATTTTTAAAGTAATAAAAAAATTAAATATGACTTTAAAGATTATAAAAAGTAAAAAATATCACCCCTTTTCCATTTATGATATAAATTTCACCTTTAATGTTAAATTATAACCCTTTAATATTAAAATTTCCATTATATATATTAAGATTAAAATTTTCTAAACAAGGTGTTAAACCAAAATATAGAATTTAAAATAAATTAAAACCTATATATATCGCATTAGGTGATGATATTTTGAACATATACTCTTTTTCATCACATTAATGTAAATTTGTTATCAGTATATATGAGAATGACATTCTTTATATTTAAATCTTTTAAGCAATTCCATGTGAGTCATTTGCCTTCTTTATAAAAAGAATTCCATTATATCTTTTATTTACAACACATGATCCATATATCTTGACAAATACCTATAATTTTATTTTATAACCATACATATTCACAAATTATATGTTATGTTATTCTTAAAATACCATTATAGGGGTCCTTAATAATGGTTGAAAAGGAGGTATCCCTATGAAGATAAAATTATATCACCCGACCTCTTTCAATTTATTTCTTCTTCTAACTCCTAAAAATATATATTATTCATATTAGATAATAAATTTAACATTATAAAAGTTATTAAATGTTATTATTATCATGAAATTTTCATTATCTATCTTTTTTACATCAAATGGTATGTTAAATTATTGCTAGTGTGTAAGTGTAGGATACCACCTCTTTGTAGCGGTACAATTAATTTTTAATAAAAAATATTTCATAAAATGGAATTATGATGGTTTTCATGTTTATTAATTATATTTGTAAAAATTTTATTATATTTTAATTATAATATCATATCTACCTTTTTACATTCAAATCCATTGAAAAGGGATAATGTCGCTCGTGGGTACGTATAGACTACCTCTTCCATGAAGCGAGGTGATTCTTTTTTCGTTTCCTCTTTACATGGATGGTCATAATAATATATTTAATGAATATATATATATATATATATATGATATTATAATTTTTCTTTAAAGGTGAATTGTTTTTACCTAACTTTTTTCATCATTCAAAAAGTGAAAACAACAATCATGAGTATAAACATCCTATTATATCCTTGAGTGGTTTCATTCATTTTTTATCTTTATATATTATATATGATAGTAAATGTGTATATAATGAATATATATGGTATATATATGTTAATTAAAATTATATATATTATTGATCCATGATCTTAGTATATGGATTGGAACTACTGAATATAAATTCTTCTGAAAAATGAAAAAGTAGTCACTTGAAAAATATGATTTACATAAGGAAATATAAATAAATAGAATATAAAATGTTATAAGTTAATAATATATCATATTATATGTATTTAAATGATTATTATATATAAGTATAATAAATTTAAATTTATTACATAGGAGGTTATAATACCTTCAAATAAAGTCAATCTTTAGGTAATGGATTAATGTTTCAATATCATTTTAATTGGGATGATTTAGTTTTGAATTTTTGTTGAATTAAATTATATAATCCTATTGATATAAATCCATTTTATTTTATTCTAATATATATATTTATTATGAATAAATTTTCCTTTTATGGTTCTCTATTTATGTACTCAATAGACTGAAAGAATGTTTTTTTAAGTAAAAACTAAATTTAATTCTTACTTTAGTTGAAAATCATTTTTCTTCAATTTCAATGTTTTAAAAACAAAATCAACAATTTTTTCAATATTCCCATATTTTTTAAAAATAATTTTCACCAATCTTTTAATTTTAAAATAAAATTTATAAAAGGAGTATTCTAATAGTTTTCAAAATAAGGTACTTTTGACTTTTTACTAAGAATGTGAAAGGGGGTTTTTTAACGTAGATGATATGAATATAATATCCCACTATCATAAATTATCAATTATTTGAGTATTCCTTAAAAAATATGATTTTTAAATGAAAATTTTTTCATTAATATTTTTAAATTTGATAGAATCTAAATATTTCATTTCTGAGTGAAAATAGTGTTTTCCACATGAAATGATCTAGTGATCTTTTAAAGGAAATTTTCATCTATGAAAACATCTTAATATGTTATTATGATTTACTATGTATATGATAAAATTATAACATATTTATTATTTATATGGGTGTATTATTTATATGGTGATGAAATATCATGACACCCATCTACTTTTCCACGACTTTAGATGTAATGAATGTTTTAATGATTTTTTTAATATATATGAATGGTTTTATGATTATGTGAAGGGTGGTATTGGAATAATATATCCATAAAATTAATTGAGTAAATATTAATATTCTATGACCTTAAAGTCTACACAAGAGGTTATCCCAATCCTAAAAAAAGAGGGGCTCTAAGAGGTTATCCCAACGTTGAATGAGGGCACATGAAAGGTTATCCCAAGACCGAAGACTATTACACATAATTTTATCCAAATACTTATATTTAATGAATTCCTTGGTGGGTATCCTTGACATTATATTTCAATGGTGATGATCATTCCACACTTTATACCACTATTTTATAACAATATCTGATTCCAATATTATTTTATCACAACTCGTATTCATTAATCCCTTCACAGTTCAGGTCTTATGAATTGCAATGATTTATTACGAGACTCATTTTTATGATATTATAATTGTTTTTTGTAATTATAAAAGTTTAATATAGTGTTCTCATACAATTTATGATAATATTACTCTTAAACAATCATTGATGTCTCCATTGTTTACCCTTACTGAGAATTTTAAACCCATTATTTATTATGTTTTTCTTCTAGGGAAATTAAAATAATTTAATTGTATTATATTTTTAACAGGGGTTATATTTTTGAAGAACTAATTGGTAGATCATGTAGATAATTTTTGAAATAATTTTTTTATGTAATAAAATTTTTAAATACACTAAACCGTTAATGTTTTGGCATGGATTGTAATGTTATGTGTTGAATAGTCATCTAATAAGTTGTGATATAAATTTATGAAAGGTATGGTTCATTATAGTTAATCCATTTCAATAGTGATAGTGATGATAGAAATAAAATATATATTCATTATTTACATATTTATAACCCTTCATATTAAGTGGTGTTGAAAATTTAACAACATCACTTTGTGGATATGGTAATCCGTACAAACACACAAATAATGTTTCCACTATTCGATGGATAGAATAAAAGAAACATAAATAAAAATTCACCTTTTATAAATACTTATTAAATAATATATATAATACATTTTCATTAATTATAGACTTTTTACCATCTATGTAAATCCGAAATGACAAAAAAATCACATCGCTTCGTGAAGGTGGTAGTCTAAACATTCTCACAAGCGATATTATTTTTTAACGATGGGTCTGATGGTAAGAATGATGATATGATATTATAATTAATATATCATAATTAAATTATAAATATAACATATAAACATTAAATCCATAATAATAATAACCCATTAAAGATGGTTAAGGAAATATAACTGTATCGCTATGTGGAGGCGGTAGTCCACACATTCAAATGAGCCATACTTTTATTTCCCGTTTGATTGGGAAGTGGTGGTAAATGTCTGATCCATTGTAATAATAAAATAAAATTAAATTTGTTATACATTAATAATAATGTTTTGTTCCATACAACAAGTTTACATATGGTTTAAGAATAAATAAAATTTAAAGATCTTGGTGGGAATTTATAACAATTATTTGTCAGACCTCCATTGGCTTACACCTATATCCTTGATGTATTGGCCTTATAAGAATGAAATGATTTCTAGAATTAAAGAAATTAATTAATAATGGTCTTTTAATAATATTTTTCCATGATATAAGGGTCCAATGATTTTAATAATGGAGGATAATAAGTTCCCTTTATAAGTGAGGGGAGGGACACACGTAGAATTTCCTAAAATATTTCAAGGATATAAGGTCACTTTCAGGGAAAAATAGATCTATATGGACAAGGAATAAAATTTAGGATAATATAATGTATAAATATATTAAAATAATAATAATTTCTTAGGTTTTTGTAGAACTCGTTAAACATATCTATTTGTAAAAGCACCACCACCACCCCCTAAGTAAACGCATTTTACCCTTATCGATGAAAAAAAAATCTAGGGTTTTTACTATACACTATGAAAAAAATAAATTTGAAACTACTAAATTATACTAATTATTATTATTACAACTATAGGTGGTCACAATATGTTATCTCTTTAAATTAATTCAATTTCTTGTGCTAAACGTAACACCAAGTTTAAGAGCCTCAAGACCTATCAAACTAGCAATTTGAAAAGTAATTATGAATAGTATTAAAAACATTTTTAATTTTATATATATCCTTTATATTTTTATCATTCATATTATTACTTTATTATACATAATATATGGACAAATCCATTTTTTCAGATAAAAGAAGTGTCATTCAAAAAAAGCAATTTTACCACCTTTTAATGGTGAACCCTTTTTAAAACCAATATTTAACAATTTTATATATTCAATTTCTCAAAATAAAAATATTATTCAGAAACAGGATAAAAAATATAGTTTGGTAAAATTTTTGGTACTTTTCTAATAACTTTCATATTTTGATGAATAATGAAAATACAAAATTTTAATTAAAACAACTATTTTAATCAAAATAATTTATAGTATTAGATTATTTATTTTAGTGGCTTTAAAGTATCATTAGATTATTATTTATCATTTAATATAATGTATGTCATTGGAAATAATTTTAAATTTAAATTAGTCATAAACACATGGAAATCTTTTGATAGTTTTCATTTCTCAAAAACACGCTTTCTGGTTTTGAAAACGATAATTAATTTTAGATCAATTAATTAAAAATATTTGTTTTTAATTTGGAAAGATAGAAATAATTTTTTGATTTGGAATATAAAATTTATAATTGGGTGAATTTTTAGTATATTTCTTAAGACATTCAATTTTTTATGAATAGTGAAAACACTGTTATTGTTTAATACCGATATTTTATTTAAATAATTATTTTTAAATTTAAATATATTTTAATATAAAAAATAGATACATAATACCTATATTAATACAATTTAATTCATTGGTGTCATTTTAAAATAATATTATATATGTAAATTTTTATTGAATTTTTAACATCATTTAAACACCTTCTAGAGATATTTGCAAATTTTCATAAAACGTAATTTTAATTATTTTGTGAATTTAATTTCAAAACTATGAGGGAAATGGTTGACATAAGTTAGTATTATGTGCATCAATAGGATGAAAATAGTTTTTGGTGAATATAAAATTTTATATTTTATTTACCACTATGAAAAGTAAATATGGTAATTAAAGGTGAAAATGATATTATAATTACCGTAAAACATGTCCTAATACTATTGGATACAAGTTTTTTGACCAAAATCAACCTTAGGACAAAGATAAATTGTTTTTGATCCTTTTGGGTTATATTAGGACATTTATTATATATTTTTTAAAGAATAGTTAAAAGTGTTAAATTCAAAGTATAATTACAAAAAAATATTTAATATAGGGATAATAATAAGATAAATTTGACTATAAATATTAATTAGAAATATAAAAATATTTTCTACAACATGGTTATTTATTTATAATTTTTTGACATTAAATATTTTAATTTTAATCGTGACACAATGATGATGCCGTAATTACCATATTAAGGAAAGTTTAAACTAATTGATGTTATAAATATTAAAATGAATGTAAATAGAAACTTCCAATGCACTCCACGAATTTTTTAGTTGAATATTACATGTAAGGGTTTATTCAATGTATTTTTTTTGAAGTAATAATGTTTCTATGACTTTCCAAAAACCAAATAAAACATAGTGATAAAATTAAAATAAATGAGTTTTTAATACAAATACTATATTATAAAATGATATTATATTCCTAAAAATATAATTTTTTGGAAAAAAATTATATAATGTTATATATATCATTAATTAACCACTTGAGGTTTTCTTGGAATTTTATATTGAGTTTATTAACCATATAATATAAAAATACAAGGTTAAATAGTAAATGTTAAACTACTTAACTAAGAGTTAAATCTAAATGATAAGGTTAATCTGGTAACCTAAATATGACTACAACCTATTGGCTAAAAGTATTTCCACTCATCCCCACCTTATACTAGAAATATATAATTTTTTATCCATTATAAATGGAAAATTATTTTTTAACAAAATAATATTTCAAGGTTTTCCTAAAATGACCCTCAGCTCTCTTATAAAAGGGTACTTCCCCTTCTCTCAAAATAACACCTCCAATGCCCTTTTACCCAGCTAAAACATATTCAAATATACTCTAAACTACCCTAAATTCAACCTAGAGGCCATTATTTGGGCATAAATCTATCCTATGGATCCCTTTTGATCAAATCAAAAGGAAGCACTAGAAGAAGTTGTATTAATTTTATCACCTCTTTTAATGTTTTTTTCTTCTTCCACTACGTAATTCATTATTGTTTCCATACCAAAATAACAACTCCAGTACCTTATATATACTTTTATTTTATTATAAATATGGTACATCAATATTCATTATTCCTTTCATACTATTAATGAAAATGCCAACATACGTGTGTACGTACGGCTTACCTTCTCCTCGTCGTAGTGTAGTTTTTTATTCAACAATTCATTACTTGGATGGGTATAATATTGTGTATAATTGATGTAAATCACAAAAATAACATGTTAATGATCTTCTATATGTAATATACCATAAAATTACATATAATTTCACCATCAATAGAATGATATTATCGCGCGTGCGTATGTACAGATTACATTCTCCAAAAACACGATGAGTTCATTCCCCATCATAACCATTCAAGAATAATATTAATTTAATAATGAAAAATAATGTCTAATAACATAATATAATTAATTATATGAATCAAATACATACTATCCATAATAAACATGACTTATGTAAAAATATATATAAATGAAAACGAATCAGTTAACACCCGAAACAATGAAACTACTGAAATATTATTAAAAAATCAATATTATAAGATCATATATGAAATCATATTTTTGTTTATGGTTCTTCTATAATTTAATAAAAATGATTTAAATATTATACAGGAGTTTAATGTACCCTTGTCTATGGAAATTTACAAGGTAAGGGTTAATTTTACAATCTCTTTTTTATTCATGGTTTTTTGTATATAAGTAACTACTGGAACATATTTATCATCCACCTCTGGGATTCTTAAAAATGTATTTCAAAACATTCTTTCTATTTCATAGAATATGGGTTAAAGTCATTTATACCCTTTTTTACTTTTTATAAAATGTATTGAAGGGAATATTTCCATCATTTTCCAAAAAAAGGTACTTTATATACTTTTCGAAAAATTAAGTTAATAATGTTTTTTTACATATACGGTGGGTGTGGAAATTTTTGTCCCTTATAACACCTTCAAAGCTTAGCTTACAATCTTATAAGAATATTTTCAAAATAAATGTATTAATTTATATTTATTTGACATTTAAATGGTTTCAAAATTGAAAGAGATATTTATCTCAAATAGTATTGATTTCATCTATGTCAATATGAATTGATGGATTCTACTATTGTTTGAAGTTGATTTTTTTATGATACAATCTTACATATTGTATTGAAGGTTTATTGATATTTTTGACTATAGATGTGTTATTTTTATACCATTAATGGTTTATGGTTAAATTTTTAACATTTCATATGCTAGTTTTAATACGAATGTTTATGTTATATTGCAGCTTTTTCCTATGAGAAATGCATTGGACTTAGAATGTGATAGGTGGAGCCTGCTATAGCTCCTCTATGTGTCAGTAGTTGTCATTATACAAACTATTGTCTTGTCACAAGGCATCAAAAACCATTATTTATATTCTTGGCATGAGGCCTTGACTATGTAGTTATGATGTTTGGTATTATGAATTCCATCATTATGAAATTAGATATTGATATTACTTGAGATTATTCAACAAGTAGAATGTCCATGTGAATAAGTAAATGGAAATATTTGATTTATATTTGGTTTATTATGCAATGGTTTATGTATAAAAGTATTATGTTTTAGTCCTATACATAGCCTTCAATTATTAGGCTTATTTATGAATGTTTTCACTATATTGTTATCCTTACTGAGAATTTGAGCTCACCCTTTTATTATGTTTTCGTTTTCCTAGCATGTAAAAAGTATATTACCATTAACCTACATGAATAGGCTAAGGGATATGAGTGTGTTCAAAGGAGACACATCATTTTTGTTTTTCATTTCCTAATGTAATGTAAAACTTTTGTATGTATATAGTACTTCCAATCCTACTAAACTGATCAGTTTTTCAAGATTTGATCCCTTGTGGTCATGCCAGTGTTATGAAATAATGTACCGACTCTGGGTAACTAGGGTTAGGTGTTACTGTTTGTATTAGAGGATGTTTAGTACAAAATAAGGCAACTAGATTTAGAAAAACTCTAATTAGAGAACATTACACTATGATAGACCTTGATGATTAGTATATAATAACTTCCTTGAATTTTGGTAATGTAGTGACTTTTGTGAGTTTTCAATGCAATAAATCCTTTTCTGGATACGAGTATGTAGAGGCAGATGTGGAATAGATGTACCTAGTAGTGAAAACTCCTACAAGGAGTTTTGGTCTTAACCTGGGGTATCATTGTATACAACAACGAGCCTTGACGCAGTCTTGGTTACGACACACATAGGGGATATGCTTTGTATAATTCACATTTTTTTACAAACCACTATGAAGGATTTATGAGTAAATACATACTCAAAGAAAATAAATTTATGATTATGGATTATATGCTTAAACATTTCAAATTTCATAAGTTATTTTGCATGTTTGGAATTATGCATTACGATTCATAAACAAACCTAGTGTAATCCAATGTTTATAAATGGTTCTCAGTAGAAGGTATGAGAACTCCATCAATAAGCATGATCCAAAGAGTAAGAAGGATTATATATTTCATGGTCTTAATCCAAAATTTAGAAGGTAAATAGTCTGCCACATAATCACATCATATGAAGAAATAGTATCATCTGTTAATAAGATAAGTAAATAATTCTATGAATCCTATGTATTTGAAAGGAATTCGGAAATGAATATGATGGTATAGAGAAATATAGATAATGGGAAGAAGGGAAAGATGGACTTTCTTATATTTGATAATCACAGAAAGAATCACCTTGATAAATTATTGAAGGGAATGGGTGTTTGTTATAAGTATTGAGAAAAAAGACACCATGTACATGATTGCAATGGAAAGAAAATGGTTTCAAATGTACAATTATTCATCTAAAATGAGTTGGGACACTACGTGAATAAATGTCCCAATAATCAAAGTATACCCTAAATGATGCTTTTGGATAATAATAAAGTTATAATACTACCACATATGAAGATGACTAATTATTGTTCTAATTTTTTTATTAATGAATTGTGCCATTTGAGTATTGTATCAATGATGTATTGGTAAGATTAATTATATAAATAAATAAGGATTTTATTGTAGTACTATCTAATTCCATATTTGAGATTAAATAGTACTAATAAAAGTGACTCGACAGAAAGTTAAACTTTTTGGAAAATAAATTGTTAAAGAAATGATAACCCTTAATATGGTCCAGATACTGAAGTAGTCATTTTGGAATAAGAGATGGTTGATTTGGGTAAATTATGTTGGATATTATTGACTACCTTGAAACTATTTAATGGTTTTCTTATTCCATAATTGTTGGAGTATTAAAAGTTTTTGGGTATAAGAAATATATCTAGTAGTATATATGGAATAAAGTAGCATGAATCTAATGAATAATGTTTATGGTAATTCATAGTGTTGTTGTGTTTTAAGGAAATACATGATGAAGGTACTCACATGTTATTATGTGGCAAAAAGAGATCTTCATTATGTTATATCGACCTTCCTTATAAATTTTTAGACTATGAGTTTAGACACAAGTATTTTGGATATGTCTAAACATTGGAATGGATTGAGATGCACATTGGATACTGTGGTTATACAGTTAAAACATTCCTTATGTTTATTTTATGATTTATTTTATAAAAAGAAAAACACAAAGGTCAGGTGATAACCCATCACGTCCGGTAAGGCTGCGAGACTTGAACCCACAACCAAAGGGTGACAAGAGTGCATCACTAACCACTGGCCTACGGGATTTCATTGTTTTTATTATGTAGTTTTTTAAAGTGGTATTATAGATGAATTATAAATTCTTTTTTTAAAACCCTATGATATTAGGTTTAATCGAATATTTTTTAAATCTATTATATTTTGTAGAGAAATATGAGTTTGTGGTAGTAATTTGATATAAAATGGAACTATACATGTTAATTATTATGTTTTTATTCTATGAATAACAAAATTCTTAAAAATTAGGTGAATTATCTAAAAACCCAAAATGTGTTTTCCTAATACCTTAGGTTTTGTTAAACCGGTGATATTTTTATGGATTTGAGGCCCTCAATTTTACATTTTTTATTTACTTGATTGTGATTGATGACCTCAATAACTCCCTATTAAAATTTATTTTTTCCTCTATTTATGTGTCTATAATTTCCACAAATTTTCTCCTATTCAAAAACCAAATTTTATGGTGATTTTTTCCTTTCCTTTTCCCACTTATTAAGACTAAATTTTAGTAACCCAATTTATGATGTGGTTTATTCACAAGTTATTTTCTATTCTCAACCTTTAATTTTAGAAGAACATCTTCAATTTGATGGGATTCAATTTATTAAAGAATGTTTGAACATAACTCCCCATGATATTATCGTACATTATCTCTTTAAAGTAATTCAATAGCTTGCACTACACGCAATGCCGAGTTCAAGCGCATCATGAATTATCAAACTAGGCATTTAAAAAAATGATATGAATAGTATTAACCACATTCTAAATATTATATATAACCTATATAATTTTTTAATATATATTTTTTGTTTCTTAGACATAATATATAGACAAATAAAATTTTTCAGATAAATGAAGTGTCTTTCAAAAAATGCAATTTTACCTTCTTTTAATGGGGAACCCTTTTTAAATCTAATATTTGACACTCATATATATTAAATTTAAAGAAAATAAAATTATTCATTATAAATAAGACAAAAAATATAGTTTGGTTAAATTTTTGGTACTTTTGAATGAGCGTTCATGTTTTGAGGAATAGTGAAAATACTAAATTTTAATTAAAAACAACATTTTTAATCAAAATAATTTATAGTGTTAAATTATAAATTTTTTTCATTTTAATGTATCATTATATTATATATTTTTAATTTAATATAGTGTAGGACATTGGACTTAATTTTACATTTAAATTGGACATAAACACATATCAATATTTTGATAGTTTTTACATCAAAACACTATTTTCTGGTTTTAACTACAAGAAATAATTTTAGACTAATTAATGAAGATTCTATGTTTTTAATTTTTTAAAATATAAATCATTTTTTAATTTTGAAAATAAAAATTATCTTAAGATGAAATTTTGGTATTTTTCTAAAAACATTCAATTTTAGATGAATAGTGAAAAACATTGTGTTATTGTTTAAAACTATTTTTTTATTTAAATAATTATTTTAAAATTTAAATTTATTTTAATGTCAAAATAGATACATAATATCTATATTAATACAATTTAATTCATTGGAGTGACTTTAAAATATGATTAGATATGTATAATTTTAATCAATTTGTTAACGCCTTTTACCCACCTTCTAGGCACATTTGGAAATTTGCATAAAACATAATTTTACAACTTTTTTGAATTGAATTTCAAAAATTTGAGAGACACAATTTACATAAGTATGTAAAATTTTGTTCAATAGGATGAAAATAATTTTGGTGAATAGTAACCTTTATATTTTATTTGCCACGGTTAAATGTATATAGGGTAATTAAAGATAAAAATGATATTATAATTACTCTAACACATGTACTAATTCCATTGGATAATTTTTTTTCAACCAAAATCAAATTTAGGAGACAAATAATATTCTTTTGATCCATTTGGGTAAGATTAGGACATATATTATATATTATTTAAAGAGGAGTTAAAAGTGATAAATTAAAATATTAATAACTAACCATTATTTAATATAGGGTTACACATAATATAAATTCAACTATAAATAATCATTAGAAATATAATAATATTTAATACATCATGGTATTTTATTTATAATTTTTATACATTAAATAATTAAATATATTTATGACACAAAGATGATGTTGTAATTAACCTATCAATGAAATATTAAACTAATTGATGTTCTAAATATTAAGATAAATTTAAATTTAAATTTTTGATGCCATATATGAACTTTCTAGGTGAATATGTCATATTAGGGTTAATTCAATGTATTTTTTTCGATGTAATCACATTGTTATGAATTTTACAGAAAACTAAATACTAAATAGTGTTAAAATTGACATAAAAGTGTTCTTAAAACAAATAACATATTAATAAATTATATAATATTTCTAAATATATAATATTCATAAAAATGACATTTATAATGTTATATATGTCATTTCTAAACCACTTGAAGTTTTCTTGGAAAATCATAGTATGTTTATTAACCATATAATATAAAAATACAAGGATAAATGGTAAATGTTAAACTATTTAACCAAGAGTTAAATCTAAATGATAAGGTTAATATGGTGACCTAAAAATGTCTAAAACCTATAGGTTGAGGGGATTTATATCCATACCCACCTTAAACTAGAAATAATTCCTTTCAGAGCTATTATAAATTGAAAATTTTTTTATAATAAAATAATATTTCAATGTTTTTATAAAGTGACATGCACCTATCTTATTAAAGGGTACTTCCCCTTCTCTCAAAATCACACCTCCAAGTCCATTTATAATGGCCAAAAACTTCTCAAATATCCTCCCAACTACCCTAAAGTCTTGATAGAGGCATTAAATTGATCATAAATCCGACTTAAGAAGCACCTTTGATCAAATCCAAAGGTAGCACCCGAAGAAGAGGTAATAATTTCATCACCTCGTCCAAAGTTCTTTTCTTTTTCCACTTCCACTTTCATTGTTGTTTCCATAAAGAATTAATAACTCCAATAACTTATACGTAATATGATGTTATTATAAATATAGTATAACCATATTTATTATTCTATCCATCCTTTGAATGACAAAGTCACAATACGTGCATATGTACATCTTACCATCTCTACATCTTAGTATAGTTGGTTATTCAACACTTCACTATTTGGATGGGTATAATAATGAGTATAGTTGATTTAAATAATAAATATAAAATTTTATTTATTCTTTATATGTAATTTACCATCCAATTACATATGATTTCGCCATCAATCGAATGAAATTCTCACTCGTGTATACGTACGGATTACCGTCACCACGAACGTGATGAGATTCATTACCCATCATAACCATTCAATAATAATTATTATTTTATGATTAAAAATAATGTTTAGGAACATAATATAATTCTGGATATTATTCAAATACATCACATCCATAAAAAAGATGTCATACATTAGAAAACCTACAAGGAAAATGAATCAGTTAACAACCGAAACAATGATACTACTAAAATATTATTAATAAAGAAATATTAAAAGATCATATATGATATCATATTAATGTATGCAGTTATTTTATAATCTAATAAAATTATTTAACTATTATAAAAGAGTTTAACATACCCTCGATAATGGAAAATTACAAGGTAATGGTTAATTTTACAATATCTTTATTGTCTGAGGTTGTTTGTACGTAAATATCTACATGGACATCTTTATCATCCACATATGTGTTTCTTAAAACTGTATTTGAAGACATTTTTAAAATTTCCTAGAATATGAGTTAAAGTAATTTATACCATTGTTTGACTTTTTATAAAAAGTTTTCAAAGTAATATATTTGTTGTTTTTCAAAGAAGAACTTTATGACCCTCTTGCTAAATTAAGGTAAGATTTTTTTTTTACTTATATGGCGAGTGAAACTATTTTCCACCATTATAGAACATTCAAAGATCCCCTTACAAGTTTATAAGAATATTTTAAAAATAACGGTTTTCTTTTATGATCATGTGACTTTTAAATGATCTCAAAATAGAAAGAGATATTTCTTTCAAATAGTTTTTATTTCATCTATGTCAACATCCTTTGATGGATTTTATTCTTGTTTGAAGTTGAATTATTATGATAAAATATTCGATAGTATATTGATGGTTTTGTGATATGTTTTACTATGGATGTGTTATCTTTATACCATTAATGGTTTATGGATAAGTTTTTAACATTTTATATATTAGTTTTAATACAAATGTTTATGTTATATTTCCACCTTTTCATATGAGGAATGCATTGTAGATTGTAAGGGACTGGTGGAGCCCGCTATATCTCTATGATGTATCGGTAGGTCACATGAGAAAAACTAGTGTCGTGGAAAAAGGCCTTGACAAAATTTTATTTGTAGTATTGGAACGAGGCCTTGACTATGTTGTTAGGATTTCCATCATTAGGCATTCCATCAATATGAAATTAGCTATTGATATTACTTGTGATTATTAGACTATTAGAATATCCATGTGAATAAGTAAATATAATTATTTGATATATATTTTCCATATTATACTGATGTTTATGTTTAAAATTATTTTTTTGTATTATACATTTCCTTCAATGTTTATTAATATTTTTTAATGTTTCCTCTATATTGTTATCCTTACTGACCATCTGAGCTCACCCCTTTCATTTGTTTTCTTTTTTGCAAGATGTGAAGAAATATATTATGATTAACCTACAGAAATATGATAGAGGATATGAGTGTGTTCATAGCAGACACAACTTTTTTTTTCATTTCATATTGTAATGTAAAACATATGTATGTATTTAGTACTTCCATTGATACTAAACTGATCAGTCTTTCAGGATTTGATCCCTTGTGATCATGCCAATGTTATGTAATAATGCACCGACTCGGGATAACTAGGGCCATGACGTTACAGTTGGTATCAGAGAAAGTTTCTTACAAACCATAGAAACTAGATTTAGAAAAACGTTGATCAGAGAACATTACCCTAAGATAGACATTGAGGATTACTATAGAAGAACATCCTATAATTTTTGTAATGTAGAGATTTTTTGAGTTTTCCAAACAATACATCCCTATCTGAATACGAGTAGGTGGAGGCCACTCTGTAACAGATGTACCTAGGATTGAAAACTCCGACAAAGAGTTTTGTTCTTGACCTAGGGTATCCTGGTACATGAAAACGGGCCTTGCTACACTTTTGGTTACGACACTCCCGGTGGATATTCTTAGGATAATTCACATTTATTTTACAACCCATTATTAGAGATTTATGAGTAAATACATCCTCGAAGAAAACTTTTTTATAATTTTGGATTGTATAGATAAAATTTTGAATTTAAATTAGTATTTTTCATGTTTATAATTATGAATTGTGATTCATAAACTAACCTAGTGTATTCCATTGATTAGAAATGGTGCTCAGTAGAAGGAATGAGAACTCCAACAATAAACTTGACCCAAAGATTAAGAATGATCATATCTTTCATGGTCTTAATACCATATTTAGATGGAAATAGTATCCCATATATTCTCATCATATGAAGAAATAATAGCATGAGTTAATAAGATAAGTAAATAATTCTCTTAGTCATATGGATTTAATGGGATGCTAGAGAAGAAATGGATGGTATAGAGAAATATGGATAATGGGAAGAAGGGAAAGAATGATTTTCCGATATGTGATACCTATGGAAAGTATCACCTTGGTAATTTTTTGAAGGGAATTAGAGTTTATTACAAGTGTGGAGAAAATGTAAGCCAAGTACGTGATTGCAAGGTTAAGAAAAGGTTTCAAATGTACAATGCTTCATCTGCAAGGAGTTTGGACAGTACGCGAATCAATATCCCAATAATATGAGTATACCCCAGATGATGCTACTGGATAATAATAAAGTTATGATATTGCTGTAGATGAAGGGGAATAACTAGGGTTCCTATATTTTTATTAAATAATTATGTCATTTGAGTTTTTTATCAAAGATGTACAACTTATATTAATTATATAAATAAATATGGATTGTAATAGTGTACTATTTCATTAAGGATTTGAGATTATATGGTGCTATGAAAAGTAACTCAATAAAAAGTTAAACTTTTTGTAAAATACATGGTTGAAGGAAAGATAACCCTTAATATATTCTTGATACTGAGGTATTGAGTTTTTAATTAGAGATGGATGATTCTGATAAATTATATTGGATATTCTTGACTAACTTGGAACTGATTAATGGTTTGTTTATTCAATCATTGTTGGAGTATTCAAAATTTTTGGATATAAGTAATATATCTAGTATTCTATAATGAATAATGGAGAATTAATGTAATAAGTAAATTTTTATGGTAATTCAGGGTGTTATCATGTTTTAAGACAACACATGATGAAGGTAATCACATGTTATTATTTGGCAAAAAGGGATCTTCATTATGTTATGTTAACCTTCCTTATAAATTTTGGACTATTATTTTGGACACAAGAATTTTAGATATGTCAAAATAATATGGTGTATTATGTAAGATATTGGATACTATAGTTTAAGGTTAAAACATTTCATAAAATTTGTTTGTTATTTTTCTATAACAAGGAAAACTCATATGTCAGGCGTGAACCCGTCGCGTCCGGCAAGGCCGCGGGAGTTGAACCCACAACCGAATGGTGAAAAGGGTGAATCACCTACCACTAGTTTACGTGATGTCTTGGTTTTTATAATGTAATTTTTTTATAATGGTATGGAAGATGAATTATAAGTTTAATTTTTTAAACCCTATATGATTAGGTTAAATAGAATATTTTTGATTTCTATTTTCTTTGGGAGAGAAAGATGAGTCTGTGGTAGAAAATATTTAATGTAATGAACTCTAATTTTAAATTATTATTTTTCTATTCTAGGAAGAAATTAATTCTTAAACATTAGGTAAATGATCCCAAAACAATGTTTTTGTTATCCTAATACCTTAGGTTTTGTTAAACTGGTGATATTTTTAAGGATTTGAGGACCTCAATTTTCCTTTTGTTGTTCGCTTGTTTGTGATTTATGACCTCCATAACTCACTATAAATATTTATGTTTTCCACTAATTATGGGTCTAAAATTTCCACCAAATTTCTCCTATTAGAAATTATCATTTGGTGGTGTCTTTTTCATTTACCTTTCCCTCTTATTAAGAGTAAATTTTAGTTACCCTATTTCTAATATGGGTTATCCACAAATATATTTTCTTATTTCAACCGTTTATTTTTTAATAACAATTTTAAATTGCAAGAACAAAATTTATTGAAGGAAGAGAGAATGTAACACCCCATGATTTCATAGTATGTTATCTCTTTAATGTAATTAAATTTCTTGTGCAACATGCAACACCGAGTTCATGTGTATCACGACCTATCAAACTAGCTATTTATGTAACACCCGAGACTTTTATGAGAAATATTTTGTTTTTAAATCATCAAAGTAATCTTTCACTACACACAACACTATATTGGATTTCTTTACACGCAATTGCGTCCTTCCTTGATAGCTTGCGTCGTGTGCAATACTAAGTTTCACTAAACAATTTTCTATTAAAATATTATTAAAACTAGCCATTATGAATAGTGATAACCACTTTTTGAAATTTTTTAAATTTTATTTTTCAAAATGGTCTTCATTTTTGGATTCGTAATATCAAAATTATCTTAGGGTGAAATTTTGGTACTTTTCGGATAACATTAATATTCTGAAAAATACTGAAAATTATTAAATTTTAATTAAACACAACATTTTAATCGAAATAATTAATAGTGGTAAATTATTCATTTGAGTGGTTTTAAATTATATTTAGAATATATTTTTACAATTTAATACAATGTTGTTCATTGGATGTAATTTCACATTTAAACCATACATAAACACGTGTCAATCTTTTGATAGTTATTATCTATTAAAAACACGCTATTTGTCTTGACGACGGGAATTATTTTTTAAATGAGTTAATGTAACTGATATGTTTTGAATTTAGTAAAATAAACATCATTTTTGAATTCATAATATCAAATATAGCTTAGGCTTAATTTTTTGTATTTTTCTGGAAACTTTCATTTTTTTGATAAATAGTGAAACCACTAAGTGATAGTTAAAAAACTGAATTTTTCATAAAACTTAATTTTACTGCTTCTGTGAGTAGAATTTCGAAAATCCGAGAGATACGGTTAATATCAAGGACTAAAATTTGGTTCCATGATATGAAAATAATTTTGGGTGAATAGTAACTTTTTACTTTTTTTACCACAGTTAACAGTTAATAGGGTAGTTAAGGGTAAAAATGATATTATTATTACCCTAACACATGTCCTAATTATATTGGATAAGTGTAATTCTACCAAAAACAACCTTAGGAACAAAATATGACCATTTAGGCCCACTTGTATTAGATTAGGACATTTATTATTAATTTATTTAAAGAAGGGTTAAAATTGTTAAAATCAAAGTTTAATAAGTAAATCATTTCTGAAATGGAGTTATACATAAGATAAATTAGACTATAAATATTAATTAGAAATCTAAAAATATTTTCTAGATAATGTTATTTTATTTTTAATTTTTAGACATTAAATAATTTAATTTATTTATGACACAATGATGATGCAGGAATTATATTATTAATGAAATATTGACATAATTGATGTTATAAATACCCAAATAAATGTAATTTGAGACCTTTTATGAATTACACTAATTTTATATGTTAACATGACATGTTAGTATTTATTTATTTAACTTTTTTCGAATTAATAATTCTTTTATTATTTTCACAAAAATCAATTACTCAATAGTGTCAAAATTGACATAAAATAGTTTTTTAAAAAAATATTATATTATTAATTGTTATTTTATTCCTAAAAATCTAAGGTTCGGCCAAATGACTTATATAAGGTTATATATATTAATAATAAAAAACTTGGGGTTCATTTGACTTGTTATAGTAAGTTTATTAACCTTATAGTGTAAGAACACAAAAAGACACGGTAAAAGTAAAATTATCTAACTTTAAAGTAAATATAAATGATAAGGTTAAAATAGGAACCTAAACTTGTCTAAAATCTATTTTATGAGAGTCTTTCGACCCATCCCCACCTTATCTTCGAAATAAATCAATTTTGATCTATTTAAAACCGAATTTGGCTTTATAATAAAACAATATTTTTAGTTATTACAATAGTGCCCCTCTCCTCCCTTATAAAAGGGCACCTCCTCCCTCTCTTCCTCACACCACTTTGAGCCTTAAATCTCGGAAAACCCCTAACAATTTCTTCTCTCCACTTCTCTAGAGACATCCTAGAGGTCCTGGTCTTCTTCAAAGACCAATTTTAGTTCCCTAAGAGGAGGTCTCAAAGAGGCGCCTCAAAGAAAAGGTAATGTCTGTTACTGATTCATTCAACCTTATTTCTTCTTCCAATTCTTCTTCTTTTGTTGTTTCATTATGAATTAATGACATAATTATCACTCATATAATGATATTTTGTTATAAGTATGAAACAACACTATTTCACCATCTATCCATCCTACGGAAAAAGAAATCACCGCGCGTGCGTACGTACGGAATACCGTCTCCACGCCGTGGTGTAATCTATTTTCCGCCACCACCATACTTGGATGGGTATAATGGTGCAAATAAATAACTATATATGATTATTGTAAATTGGTATTTATTCTGAAATAGTATACATACACTCCAATACAATTCCACGTTCATGGGAACGATATCATCGCTCGTGCGTACGTACGGAATACCGTCTCCACGATGTGATGCGACTCGTTATACATGATCTTCATTGCATAATGATTATATAAATTAATTGAGTGAATGAATATGATATATATTACACTAATACCAATCTGGAAATGAGGTATCTATAACCTAAAAAGAAAAATAAGAATTTATTCGACAAAACACGCATAAGAACAAAAAGTAATAAACACCGGAATAACAAGTAGTAATGAAATATTACTAATAAGAAGATAAGAATATGACCATATATGATATCATAAAAATAAGTATGATTTTTTAATGAGTCAATAACATTATTTAAATCATTATACAGGAGGTTTGGACACATACGAAGAAAATCAGACCTAAGGTAAGGGAAATATCACAATCTCATTTTTATCCGAGATTGTTTATACTTTGGTATTTACTGGGGTTTATTTTATCATCCACATCCATTTTTCCTCAATATATAATATTATTTCCATACACCTACAATTTTTAAATCCATTTTTACCCTTTGGTGAGTTTATAGTAAAAGATATGAAAGGAATCTTTTGTCATTTTTCGTAAGAGGTACTTTTTGACTTTTTCGACAAAAGTACAAGAAGAATGTTTTTTTAACTTATACGTCATGAATGGATTTTTAAAACATTATTTCCAAGAAGCTTCCTTTAAAATTTTTCAAGTTTTTTTTAATCACCTTATTTTAGTTTAAAATTGTATGACATGTCAAGAAAGGAAAATGTTTTTTAAGTAGAAAGGATATTTTCCTAAAGAATGGAGCTCAATTGTTTTATCAAAATTATTTTCCATCTAAGATAATAAAGGGTTCTGTTTCTATCCCTATTATTACATTGATTTGATTATGTTTTTATGGAATTATTTTTATGAATTCCTTTATCTTATAGGAATTGTTTTATGATTTCATGATGTTTAAGAATCCCATTTTTATTACATGGGTTATGCTATGATGTATAGTTTTTGATTTTATGGAACACATAAGAATGGTATCATTATGAGATGGGTGGGACCAATATCTCCCTCCAATGCATTGGGTAATGATTTTATATATCATGAGATAGACATGGTTGGAACGGCAGGTTAAACCGGTTTAGTGAAACATGACTGAAACGAGACATGAACTCAGTTTAGAAATGGACTTTGTCCACTAAGATAGTCTTGTAAATGAGTCTTGACTAATAATAAAAGATTATCTATGATTATGTGTGTATTCCATAAAGTTTCATGTTTTATGTTATGATTATTGGGATTAAATTTCACTACTATGATTTATCCCATGTTATGATATTATGATCTCTTTTGCAGGTTAAGATTTCCAAAATGTTATGTTCTTATGAATGTGATGTGATTGATATTTATTTTGTTTACCCTTACTGAGCATTTGAGATCACCATTTTATATGTTTTCTTTCCCCATGTCAGGAAGAAGGTTATTAAGTAAGATATGAAAAAAGGGACTATAGATATGATGAAATAAATGGGAGACAGTGTAGACGCTTTTTGAACAAGTTGTTTATGTTTCCCAGTTTCTAAAGACACTATAACTATACAGTCCTTTCCTGGTTTGGTTATATGTTGTAATAAGTGTGCTTAAATTTTGAAGTATTAACCATGTATGTAAAGTATGGGTCGTTATAGTTGGTATCAGAGGAAAGGTATAGTCAACCTTAGGAAACTAGGATGTGAAAGCCTTAGTAAGAACCCTAAGGATAAGTCTAAGCATAGAACACAATCTTAGTGTTTTAGAAATGGCCATGAATAACCTAGGATAATACCTTAATTGTGAAATTTTATTCTTGATTATGTGGTTTTCCTATTATAATTAGTGTTTCTCACACTATTCTTCTTGGTTTTAGTCAATGGCCGGAACCTGAAGGAATCGTGTTAATGCGGAATGTGACGGGCAATGCAATGATTGTCTCGCTGAGCAACCAAACATTATGGGAGCTGGAATAAAAAATCATGTAGCCATGCTCACACAACTTTCTCAAGCTATGAATCATGCAGGACTTCCAAAAGAGGAAAGGAAGGAGCAACATTCTGTTGAATCTTTCATGAGGTAGCGTCCACCTTCATTCAGCGAGTTTACAGATCCATTAATTGCTGAACAATGGATTAGTACTACTGAAATGATATTTTCAGTTCTTCAATGTTCTGAACATGATAAAGTCATCTTAGTAGTATTGTTTGGAAGGTGATGCTGATCAATGATGGAATCTTATCAAGAATATGAGGCAAAGAGATGAAATTGAGTTCATGGAATGGGACGAGTTCAGGAACTTATTTTTCAATAAGTATTTCCCTCGTATTCTTCAAACAAAGATGGAGAAGGAGTTTCTTGAACTGAAGAAAAAGGATGATGAATCTGCTGGTACCTATGAAGAAAATTTTACAAGACATGCAAGGTACGCTTCTGGTATTATTATCCAACCTGAGAGTAAGATTGATCGATTCTTTAGTGGCTTAAAACCAAGTCTTCGAAGGGCGTTAGCCATAAGGGACTTCAATAGCTATGAGTAAATCGTTCGATGTGCTCTCAAAGTTGAGATGGAGATTGGAGTAACCCATCAGTCATATGTGTTTGATAAGAAGAGGAAAATGGAATTCAAAGGAAAATCTAATGAGCACACTGAAAAGAAGATGAGCTTTCCCTTATGCTCAAAGTGTGGAAAGAAACATGGTGGGAGTTGTCTTAAAGGGACAAGTAAATGTTTCAAATGTGGAAAGGAAGGTCATCGGGCTTTTGAATGCCGAAATGATGGGGAGAAGATGTCTAATGATGCAAACAAAATAAGGGACAAACAGAATGAACCTACTACACTTCAATGTTTCAAGTACAAGGAGATGGGGAATTATGCCAATAAATGCCCTAATCCAAGGGTTGTTGATGATGATCGACATCAACAAAATATTAAGGCTAAAGACAAAGGAAAGTCACATGCAATTTCTATCAGCGATGTGGAGTATGATAACGATGTGGTGAAAGGTACACTTACCATCCACTCTAAAGTAGAAAATGTTTTATTTGATTCTGGATCCACCCACTCTTTTATTTCTGAATATTTTTCTAAGGGTATCACCGTATTACCTCAATAATTAGATGTTGAGCTAGCTATGACAACACCTAATGGAACAACAGTCACATCAAAAGTTTATAATTCTTCTCGGATTTAAGTTTGTGGGAAAGTGCTTCCTGCAAATCTTTTGATCCTTCCTATAGTGGAATTTTATGTGATTCTTGGCATGGATTGGCTTTCTTTATATAGAGCTCATATCAATTTCCAAATAAGGGAAGTCACATTTCATATTCCAGATCAATCTATGATCGTCTATCGATGCAAGGATGAACATAACATTCCAGTGGAAATTTCTTCCATCTTATGGGTCTTGATTCCACTAAATGAAGGTTATTTATCTCAAATGGTTGGTGAGAAACTCACGATTAAAAATATGCCCATTGTACGAGAGTTTGATGATGTCTTCCCAAAGTAATTTCCAGGTCTTCCACCAAATTGTGAAGTTGAGTTTTCAATAGAACTCATACAAGGTGCATTACCTATTTCAAAGACACCTTAAAGAATGGCCCCAATTGAGTTGCAGGAATTGAAGAAGCAACTCCAAGAGAATCTTGATAGGGGATTCATACACCCTAGTGCATCACCTTGGGGAGCACCTGTTCAATTTTTTTACAAAGAAATATGGATCAATGAGACTCTGCATTGATTATCGAGAACTTAACAAGATCACTATCAAGAACAAATATCATCTCCCACGCATTGATGACTTATTTAACCAACTAAGCGGAGCTCAATACTTTTCCAAGATTGATCTTCATTCAGGGTATCATCAATTAAGGGTCAAAAGGGAGGATATACCAAAGACGGATTTCCGTACAAGGTATGGATACTATGAATTTTTAGTGATTCCATTTGTTCTTACTAATGCCCCTACTATCTTCAGGGATCTGATGAATAGAGTCTTTAGAGACTATCTTGATCAGTTTGTGGTAGTCTTTATAGATGACATTCTTGTCTATTCAAAGATAAAGTAAGAACATGAAGATCACTTGAAAATTATATTGAATACCTTGAGAAAGGAGAAGCTTTAGGCCAAATTTACCAAGTGTGAATTTTGGCTTCAAAGAGTTTCATTTTTGGGTCACATAATCTCAAAAGCGGGGATATCTGTGGATCCAGCAAAAACAGAGGTTATCAAAAGAAGGTTGAGACCAACAACAGTAACTGAGATCCGAAGTTTTCTTGGTTTGGCTTGATATTATCGACGTTTTGTGAATGCTTTTTCACGATTATCTTATCCACTCACCAAGTTGACTCAGAAAGGAGTTAAGTTTGTCTGGATGGAGGAATGTGAAGAGAATTTCAAGGAGTTGAAAGGAAGGTTATTCAGTGCACCTGTGCTCACACTGCCTTGTAGTGGAGAAAGGTTTGTGATCTATATTGATTCATACAATAAGGGATTGGGGTGTGTTCTTATGCAAAGTGATATGGTGATAGCTTATGCCTCACGACAGTTGAAAATCCATGAGAAAAATTACCCAACACATGATTTGGAGTTACCTGCGGTAATCTTTGCATTAAAGATTTGGAGGAATTATCTTTAGGGACAAAGGTGTGACATTTATACTAATCATAAAAGTTTAAATTATATTTTCACACAAAAGGAGCTGAATATGCGCTAAAGAAGATGGTTGGAGCTGATTAAGGATTACGACTGCTCAATCCATTACCACCCTAGGAAAGAAAACAAGGTGGCAGATGCATTAAGGCGACAAGACCATGCCAGTTTATCCATGATGAGGATCACAATAGATCCAATATTTATGGATTTACAAAGGATGGATCTTGGAATTATAATGGAAAGGGAAAAATATTATCTTTCTCAAATGAATGTTCAACCATCTATACATGTGAAGATTAAAGAGGCGCAAAAAGAAGATGTAGAGTTACAAAAGAAGGTGAGAAATATTCCTGAATTCAACCTTGATTGTGATGGAATAATAAAGTTCAGGAATCGGGGTTGTGTTCCTCCCATCTCCGAATTAAATAAGGAGCTTCTAGATGAGGCTCATAGTTCTTCATTCTCTATTCATCCTCGAAGCACAAAGATGTATAGGGACCTGAAAGAGTACTTCTGGTTGGATGGCATGAAAAGAGATGTTGCTGAATATGTCTCTCGATGCTTGGTTTGTCAGCAAGTTAAATCTGAGAGACAGAAGTATAAGGGGATGTTACAACCATTACCCATACCTAAATGGAAATGGGAAAACATCACTATGGACATTGTCACAGGACTTCCTAAAACATCAAAAGGAAATAATGCTATCTGGGTAATAGTTGATCGTCTTACAAAGTCTGCACACTTCATTGCTATTAGAGAGGATTTGTCTCTGGATCATCTTGCCAGGATATATGTAAAGGAAGTGGTAAGATTGCATGGAGTACCACTTTCTATTATATCTGATCGGGATCCAAGATTTACCTCGAAGTTATGGTGAAGTCTTCAGCATACTCTGGATACAGAGTTGAGTTTCATCACTGCTTATTATCCTCAGACAGACGGTCAGTCTGAGAGAACAATTCAAACTCTAGAAGATATGTTGAGAGCATGCTCTATGGATTTCAAAGGTGGTTGGGATCAACACCTAACTTTTATGGAATTTTCTGATAATAATAGATTTCACTCTATTATTAAGATGGCTCCTTATGAAGCTCTCTATGGAAATAAATGCAGGACTCCAACATGCTGGGATGAAGTTGGGGAAAGAAAGCTATTAGGAGATGATCTTGTTGATGAGATGGCAGAAAAGGTCCGATCTATTCAACAACACTTAAGTGCATCTCAGAGTCGATAGAAAAGTTATGCCGACAACTAAAGAAAAGACCTAGAGTTTGAAGTGGGTGATAAAGTGTTCTTAAAAATATCTCCCTGGAAGAGGGTCATGAGATTTGGAAAGAAGGGGAAGTTGAGCCCTAGATATATCGGTCCTTTCGAAATACTGGATCGTGTTGGAAAGGTAGCTTACCGATTGGCGCTTCCACCAAATCTCTCTCAAGTTCATGATATGTTCCATGTATCTTTCTTGAGAAAGTACATACCTGATCCTTCACATGTACTCAGCTCAGAAGTTGTACTGCTGAAGCAAGATCTTTCTTATGAAGAAAAGCCGATAGAGATTCTGGATCGTAGCGAAAAAGATCTATGAAACAAGATCACTCGCTTGGTGAATGTTTTATGGAGGAACCACCAATTAGAAGAAGCTACATGGGAGTTTGAGGATATGATGTGGGATAGTTATCCTCATCTGTTTGTTACAAAGTGACGAATTTCGAGGGCGAAATTCATTTTAAGGGGGGTAGAATGTAACACCTGAGACTTTTATGAGAAATATTTTTTCTTTAAATAATCAAATGAATCTTTGATTACACACAACACTAGATTATCTTGCTTTACATGCAACCACGGCCTTCCTCGATAGATTGCGTCATACGTAATACTGAGTTTCACTAAATAACGATATGCTATTAAAATATTATTAAAACTAGCCATTATGAATAGTGATAACCACTTTTTGAAATTCTGTAAATTTTATTTTTCAAAATGGACTTCATTTTTGGATTCTGAATATCAAAATTAGCTTAGGGTGAAAGTTTGGTACTTTTCGGATAACTTTCACATTCTAATGAATAGTGAAAATTATTAAATTTTAATTAAAAACAAATTTTTAATCGAAATAATTAATAGTGATAAATTATTAATTTTAGTGGTTTTAAAGTATATTTAGAATATTTTTAGAATTTAATAAAATGTTGTTCATTGGATGTAATTTCACATTTAAACCAGACTTAAACACCTGTCAATCTTTTGATAGTTATTATCTCTTAAAAACACGCTATTTGTCTTGACGACGGAAATCAATTCTTCAATGAGTTAATGTAACTGATATGTTTTGAATTTGGTAGAATAAACATCATTTTTGAATTCATAATATCAAATATATCTTAGGCCTAATTTTTGGTATTTTTCTGGAAACTTTCATTTTTTGATGAATAGTGAAACCACTAAGTGGTAGTTAAAAAAACTGAATTTTCATAAAACTTAATTTTACCGCTTCTGTGAGTAGAATTTCGATAATCCGAGAGACACGGTTAATATCAAGGACAAAAATTTGGTTCAATGAGATGAAAATAATTTTTGGTGAATAGTAACTTTATACATTTTTTTACCATGGTTAAAAGTAAATAGAGAAGTTAAGGGTAAAAATGATATTATTATTACCCTAACACATGTCCTAATTCTATTGTATAACTGTAATTCGAACTAAAACAACCTTAGGAATAAAATATGACCATTTATTCCCACATGGATTAGACTAGGACATTTATTATTAATTTATTTAAAGAAGGGTTAAAATAGTTAAAATCAATGTTTAATAAGTAATCATTTCTAAAATGGGGTTATACATAAGATAAATTAGACTATAAATATTCATTAGAAATCTAAAATTATTTCCTACATAATGGTATTTTATTTTTAATTTTTAGACATTAAATAATTTAATTTATTTATGACACAACGATGATGCAGTAATTATCTTATTAATCAAATATTGACATAATTGATGTTATAAATACCCAAATAAACGTAATTTGAGACTTTTTCTGAATTCCACTAATTTTATAGGTCAATATGACATGTTATTATTGATTTAATTAACTTTTTTTGAATTAATTATTCTGTTATGATTTTCACAAAAATCAATTACTAAATAGTGTCAAAATTGACATAAAATAGTTTTTAAAACAAATATTATATTATTAATTTCTATTTTATTCATAAAAATCTATGGATCGGAAAAATGACTTATATAAGATTATTTATATTAATAATAAACAACTTGGGATTCTTTTGGCTTGTTATAGTAAGTTTATTAACCTTATAGTGTAAGAACACAAAAAGACACGGTAAAAGTAAAATTATCTAACTTAATGTTAAATATAAATGATAAGGTTAAAATAGGAACCTAAACATGTCTAAATTCTATTGGATGAGATTATTTAGACCCATCCCCACCTTAGCTTCTAAATAAATCAATTTGGAGCTATTTAAAACCGAATTTGGCTTTATAATAAAATTATATTTTTAGTTATTCCAAAGGTGCCCCTCTCCTCCCTTATAAAAGGGCACCTCCTCCCTCTCTTCCTCACACCACTTTGAGCCTTAAAGCTCGGCCAACCTCTACCAATTTCTTATCTCCACTTCTGTAGAGACATCCTAGAGGTCTCGGTCTTCTTTGAAGACCAATTTTACTTCCCTAAGAGGATGTCTCAAAGAGGCGCTTCAAAGAAAAGGTAATGTCCGTTACCGATTCTTTAAACCTTATTTCTTCTTCCACTTCTTATTATTTAGTTGTTTAATTATGAAGTAATAAAATCAGTATCAATAATATACTTATATGTTGTTATAAGTATTAAACAACCCTATTTCAACATCTATCCATCCTACAAAAAACTAAATCACCGTGCGTGCGTACGTACGGAATACCGTCTCCATGCCGTGGTGTAATCTATTTTCTGTCACCACCTTACTTGGATGGGTATAATGGTGAAAATAAATAACTATATATGATTATTGTAAATTGGTATTGATTCTTAAATATTATACATACACTCCAATACAATTCCAAGATCATGGGAACGATATCATCGCTCGTGCGTACGTACGGAATACTATCTCCACGATGTGATGCGACTTGTTATACATGATCTTCATTGCATAATGATTATATAAATGAATTGAGTGAATTAATATGATATATATTACACTAATAACAATCTGGAAATGAGGTATATATAACCTAAAAAGAATAATAAAAATTTATTCAATAAAACACGCATAAGAACAAAAAGTAATAAACACCCGAATAACAAGTAGTAATGAAATATTACTAATAAGAATCTAAGAATATGACCATAGATGATATCATAAAAATATGTATGATTCTAGAATAAGTCAATAACATTATTTAAATCATTATACAGGAGGTTCGGACACATACGAAGCAAATCGGACCTAAGGTAAGGGAAATATCACAATCTCATTTTTATCCGAGATTGTCTATACTTTGGTATTTACTGGGGTGTATTTTATCATCCACATCCAGGTTTCCTCAATATGTAATATTATTTCCATCCACCTAAAAATTTTTAAATCCATTTTTACCCTTTCTTGAGTTTATAGTAAAAGATATGAAAGGAATCTTTTGTCATTTTTCGTACGAGGTACTTTTTGAATTTTCCGACAAAAGTAAGAGACGAATGTTTTTTTAACTTATACGGCATGAATGGATTTTTAAAACATTGTTTCCAAGAAGCTTCCTTTACAAGTTTTCAAGTTTATTTTTATTCAACTTCTTTTAGTTTAAAAATGTCTAACATGTTAGGAAAGGAAAATGTTTTTGAATTAGAAAGGATATTTTCCTTAAGAATTGAGTTCAAGTGTTTTATCAAAATTATTTTCCATCTAAGATAATAAAGGGTTATGTTTCTATCCCTATTATTACATTGATTTGATTATGTTTTGATGGAATTATTTTTATGAATTCCTTTATCTTATATGAATTGTTTTATGATTTCATGATGTTTAAGAATCCCATTTTTATTTCATGGGTTATGCTATGATGCATGGTTTATGATTTTGTGGCACACATAAGAATTGTATCATTATGAGATGGGTGGGACCTATATCTCCCTCTAATTCAATGGGTAAATATTTTATATCTCATGAGATAGACATGGCTGGAACGGCAGGTTAAACCGGTTCAGTGAAATAGGACTGAAATGAGAAATGAACTCGGTTCAGAAATGGACTTTGTCCACTAAGATAGTCTTGGTAATGAGTCTTGACTAATAAGAAATGATCATATATGATTATGTGTGTATGCCACAAAGTTTCATGTTTTATGTTATGATTATTGGGAGTAAATTTCACTACTATGATTTATCCCATGTTTTGATATTATGATCTCTTTTGCAGGTTATGATTTCCAAAATGGTATGTTCTTATGAATATGATGTGATTGATATTTCTTTTGTTTACCATTACTGAGCATTTGAGCTCACCATTTTGTTTGTTTTCTTTCCCCAGGTCAGGAAGAAGGTTATTAAGTAAGATATGAAAAAAGGGACTATAGATATGATGAAATAAATGGGATACAGTGTAGACGCTTTATGAACCAGTTGTTTATGTTTCCCAGTTTCTAAAGACACTATACCTATATGGTCCTTTCCTGGTTTTGTTATATGTTGTAATAAGTGTGCTTCAATTTGGAAGTATTAACCATGTATGTAAAGTATAGGTCGTTATAATTTAAAAAGAGGTTATTAAAATTGTTAACCAATATTTTAAATTTATATATATCCTATATAATTTTAATATTCATCTTTTGTGTTTATTAGTCATAATATACAGACAAGTTCAATTTTTCATATAAAAGATGTGTCTACCAAAAATGCAATTTTACCGCCTTTTAAAGGAAATCCCCTTTTAAATCCAATATTTGAAACTTTTATATATTCAATTTGACAAAATAAATTTTTTATTTAGATAAAGAGCATAAAAATTTATTTTTGTCAAATTTTTGTCACTTTTCTAATAACTATCATGTTTTTATTAATAGTGAAAAATACTAAATTTTAATTAAAAACTACTTTTTAATCGAAATAATTTATACTGTAAAATTCTAAAATTGAGTGGTTTTAAAATAGCATTAGATGACATATTTATCATTTAATATAACGTAGGTTATTGGAAGTAATTTTACATTTAAATTGTACATAAACACATATCAATCTTTTGATAGTTTTTACTTTTCAAAAACCTGCTTTCTGATTTTGACAATGAGAATTAATTTTAGATTCATTAATTCAACTTATATGTTTTGAATTTTTTAAAAAAGACATAATTTTTGAATTTTTAATAACAAATTTATATTTGGGTGAATTTTGGGTATTTTTCTGAAAACATTCAATTTTTGATGAATTGTGGAAAACACTACGTTATTGTTTAAAACCAAATTTTTAATTTAAATAATAATTTTTAATTATTAGTTTATTTTAATGTAAAAAAATATACACAATACATATATTAATCCAATTTAATTCATCATATTTATTTTATTATATGATTAGATATATAAAATTTGATTGAATTTTTAAACGTCTTTTACCCACCTTCTAGGCACATTTGAAAATTTGCAGAAAATGTAATTTTACCGCATCTATAAATTGAATTTCAAAAATCTGAGAGACACGGTTGACATTATTAAGTAAAATTTGGTTCAATATAATGAAAATATTTTTTGGTGAATAGTTACTTTTATATTTTATTTACCACAGTTAAAAGTAAATATGGTAATTGATGATAGAAATGATATTATAATTACCCTAAATAATGTCCTAATTATATTGGATAAATTATATTTGACCAAAATCAATCTCAGGAAAAAAATAATATAATTTTTATCCATTTGGGTTAGATTAGAACATTTATTATATTTTATTTAAAGATGAGTTAAATGTATTAAATTCAATGTTTAATAACTAAACAATATTTAATATAGAGTCACACATAAGATAAATTCTACTGTAATTATTCATTATAAAGATAACAATATTTCCTATATCATGGTATTTTATTTATAATTTTTATACATTGTATAATTAAATATATTTATGACACCAATATGATTCATTAATGACATTATTAATGAAAGATTAAATTAATTATTGTTATAAATATTAAAATAAATGTAAATTAAAACTTTTGATGCCATCCACGAATTTTCTAGGTTAATATGATATTTTAGGGTTGATTTAATGTATTTTTCTTGAAGTAATATATTTCTTATGACTTTCAAAAAAACCAAATACTAAATAGTGTTAAAATTAAAATAAATGAGTTTTTAAAACAGATACTATATTATTAAATGATATAATATTCCTAAAAATATAATATTCAGGAAAAGAGATTATATAATGTTATATATGACCGTAATGAACTACTTGACTTTTTATTAGCATTTTATAGTATGTTTATTAACCATATAATATAGCAATACAAGAATACATGGTAAATCTTAAACTACTTAACCACGAGTTAAATCTAAAAGATAAGGTTAATATGGTAAAATAAACTTGTAAAAACCTATATTTTGAGATTATTTCGACCCATACCCAACTTTTCATCAAAATAAATCCTTTTGGAGCCATTATTAACCGAAAAATATTTTAAAATAAAATAATATTTCAAGGTTTTCCTGAAGTGAACCTCACCTCTCTTATAAAATGGTACTTCCCGTTATCTCAAAATTACACCTCCAAAGCCATTTGGTTCTTCCTAAACTCGCTAAATATCCTCCCAGATACCCTCAATTCATCCTAGAGTCCTTACATTGATCAAAATTCCAACCTAAGGAGCCCTTTTCTTCAAATAAAAAGGAAGCACCCAAAAGAATTAATAATTTCATCACCAATTTCAATCTTCTTTTCTTCTTCTGCTTCCTTATTATTTTTTTTCCATACCAAAATAATAAATTCATTACCTTATACATACTATTATGTTTTTATAAATAGTTTACAACCATATTCATTATTCTATCCATCCTATGAATGACAATGTCACCATATGTGTGTATGTTCGGCTTACTATCTCCACATCGTGGTGTAGTTCGTCATTCAACACATAATTATTTGGATGGGTATAATAATGAGAATAATTTATTTAAATATTAAATATAAAATGTTGATTATTCTGTATATTTAATATATCATCCAATTAAAAACAAATTCACTATCAATATAATGATATTGTCGCTCGTGCGTATGTATGGATTACCCTCCGCATGAAGGCGATGAGAATAATTCCCAATTGTATCCATTCAAGAATATTTTTCATTTTATGATTAAAAATAATGTTTAAGAACTTAATATCATTCTGGATATGAATAAAATACATCCTATCAATAAAAAACATTACTTATTTAACAAAACATATAAAGGAAAATGAATCAGTTAACACCAAAAACATTGATACTACTGAATTATTATTAACCCAGAAATATTATAAGATCATATATGATACTATATTTATGTATGTGGTTCTTGTACAATTTAATAACAATGATTAAACTATTATACTAGAGATAGCATACCCTCGACTATGGAAAAGTACAAACTAAGGGTTAATTTTACAATCTCTTTATTAACCATGGTTGTTTGTATATAAGTATCTAATTGGACTTCTTTATCATCCACATCCATGTTTCTTAAAAATGTATTTCAAAATATTTTTACTATTTCCTATAATATGGGTTAAATTAATTTATAAGATGTTTTTTATTAATTTTTTTGAAAGGAATATTTCCCCCATTTTCTAACCAAGGTACTTTATGAACTTTTCGACAATTTAATTTAACAATGTTTTTTAACTTATATGACAGGTGCTGCTATTTTCTGCCATTATAACACCTTCAAATATTCCCTTACAATATTATAAGAATATTTTCAATAAAAATGTTTTCTTTCTTAATTATACGACTTTTAAATGATTTCAAAATAATAAATGATATTTCTCTCAAATAGTTTGGATTTCATTTACGTCAACATCCATTGATGGATTTTACTCATGTTTGAATTTGATTTATAATGATACAATCTTCATTATTGTGTTTATGTTTTTTTGATATGATTGACTTTGGATGTGTTCTTTTTATACCATTCATGTTTTATGGTAAAATTGTCTACTTTTCGTAGCCTACTTTTAATACGAATGTTTATATTATGTTTTTACCTTTTCATATGAGGAATGCATTAAACATAGTTAGTGATGGGTGGATCCCTATATATCTCCTTGATGAATCAGTAGGTATCAGGAGACAAACTAGTGTCTTGGAACATGGCCTTGACAAAATCTTATTTGTAGTCTTGGCATGAGGTCTTGACTATGTGGTTATGATGACTGACATTATGAAATCCATCATTATGAAATTAACTATTGATATTAAATTTGATTATTCGACTAGTATAATATCCATGTGAATATGTAAATAGAATTATTTGATTTAAATTTTACATATTATGATGAAGTTTATATTTAAAATGATTATGTTTTAGTCTTATACATTTCCTTTAATGTTTATGCTTATTTATGAACATTTCCCTTATATTGTAATCCTTACTGTGCATATGAGATCACCCCTTTCTTATGTTTTATATTTCCTAGGATGTGAAGAAGTATATTATGATTAACCTTCAAGAATATTCTAAGGGAGATGAGTGTTTTCAAAGGAGACACACCATTGTTTTTTTTCATTTTACAATGTAATGTAAAACATATGTATGCATCTAGTACTTCCATGGCTAATAAACTGATTGGTCTTTCAGGATTTAATTCCATGTGATCATGCCAAAGTTATGTAATAATACACCAAATCTGGGTAACTAGAGTCGAGGTGCTACAAATGTTCCCAAGAGGATAGTTCCACAGCTCTAAATTTTTTAAATTTATAATTCTATTAAATATTTTTCTATCTAACCTTACTATTATATAAAATGTTATTTATTTACACCTCTTTTGTAATGAACCCTCCTGTGTTGTCCTGACATGTCACCTGATATGTTTTTCTAGAAGGCCTAAATCACACTTCCCTAAACTCCAAGGGATGTAAACTAGTAGCAATGATATAAAATGTGTAGTTGAGAGAATATAATATTTCGACGTAGTGAAATAAAAGAAGAAAATATCCAAAAACATAGATAGGGATGATCGTCAGAGTACTCATAATAAATAAATAAATAAATTTATTCTATAATAAATTAAATGTAGTATACTTTAATATAAACTCGCATACAAATAAAAAATAAAATAGATAGTCTCCCAATAGGAAAAACATTTATAAAAAAACAAACTGAAAATAAGTAAAATAAGCTCTATTAGAACCACTTATCCGAACCACATACTGGAACTTCATTATTCTGGAGTAATGCCTTCCTGATTCTAAGACTCCATGTGTGTGGATCAACTCGGTCATGATATATTGGTCCTTGTCCCTATCCACTGTGCAACCTGGTCTCCAACCTAAAAGAAGACAACAGATCTACACTCACACTGAAGTGAACATATATGGGACAAAAATAAATCTCAGCAGGACACCCCCATTGTGGAACATAAAATATTCTATCATATAAACTTCATCCAAACATTATATTCCCATACTAGAAAAAAACAAAAAAAAAATCTCTCAAAAAAGTTACATAAACTTAAAAAAAGGGGAAATAAAAAATGGAACATATCCAACCGAAGGTTCGAGCCTAACCCTCAATGTAAATATCTTCCCACCATTCCCCTCTCAGAGGATTCACATCATGTGGCCCACCTAGACACATAATAATGTTTTCATCCTAGATATTTACACAGGAGTTCCTTGTTTTCTATGTGAAAAAAAACATTAATGTAGGACCTCAGGAAGTAACCATAGGCGTCTAGAAAAACAATGTGCATCTACCAAGCACTAGGGCTCTGATAACATGATTTTAATTGGTGATAGGAACAACTATATCAACACAAATAGATAACCTCTTAGTATCCAAGGTCCTATATAATGTATTGCACAGTGACTATAGACCCAACAAGGAGGGATCCATATATAACCTTGGGGAGATATTGTATCCATGAGCCTTAGGTGCACGCATGCATCAGTAGTATAGAAAATCCAATTCATTATTTTATTCAAACCTAGTGATCCAAAATCCCCCTAACCTGAAGAAATAATCAACTAGAAGGGATGTCACTCATCGAGGTCATCAATTGGCTCCCTAATCTTATTTACCCAAAAGGAAATTAGAGGAGATAAACCAATCAAAACTCAAAATGTGTACCCCCAAAGTTCCTCTGTAGACATATTCTCCAGGACACTCAATACATAATTTTATTATGTACATAGTTTGTATTCCCTATATATGGTTTTTACCCCCCACACGGGTACCTTAATTTTTACCTCATCCACAATTGCTGTGTACCCCTAAAAAGTACACATTGTGTTCCCCTAGTACATTATGTTTTCCTCTATGTGGGGACTTATATATATACCACACATGGAATGGACATATATTCCTCATTTCCTTGTATTCATAAATGATGTGAGTCCCACATGTGTTCTGTAATTATAACCTAAATAGCCAATTAGCCATGCATGGGATATCTGATTGATTATTCCATGTCTTCCTCCAGGCTATGTATACCTGCATGATGTGAATCCCACATGAGGTATGGTTGTGTAACATAATGTGCCTCGTACCCCCACACAGGGAGTCTCTTTGAGTACCCATTTGAACCCCTTGGCCTAGTATATAGTGTTACCTCTAATTTAGATGGTGTATGCTCCCAAAAACATCATCTTCCCTGAAATGGAAGAGCACATGGAATGATTCTGTAGAACAACACATTGTGTACATGGGTATTCTCAAATGTAAAACACCAAAAAAGAACAGATACCCCAGTTTCTCTATAATCATGCCTGGATCGACCACATTGGGGTCCCTAGTAACAAAAATAAGGATTTAAAACCTAAGACAGAAAAAATAATAGTATTTATGAGAAGACATCAAAACGGTCCTTCTTCATGGCATAAAATGAATATGATTCACACCATATCCACAACACGCACATGTCAATCCTCGATCTATCTCCAAACAGGCTCTATGGTCATCACCTCCTCCTCTCTCTCCCTCTTCTCTCCCACTACCTCTCGGATGAAGTCCCAAAGGGTGAATCCCATTGGGAATAAGTTTCAATAAAAAATGTATGGGATAATGGAAAAATAAAAAAAAATGAATAAAAAGAAAAAGAAAATAAAAAAAGTGCATGTACCCGATCTTGGATCCCAATGTAAGGTTATGCCTCACGTAAGCTAAACACTCCATTTTTAACTCGTCTTAAAATATGGAATATCAATCTGATGAACCATTTAAAAGAAATCAGTTAAAAACACATGAAAATAAATTAATATTAATGTGAAAAAATATTGAATATTCTTTGAATATTTTAATGGATCATATTTCCACCAATCTTTTATCCTATGGAAAACACCTAATTCTGGGAACAGTAAGAGTAGTTAGAAAAATATTCTGATATCATCTTATAGATAGAATTTAATATTTTTCCCAAACATTCCCAATATCATGAAAGATAAAATTTCAGTAGATTTCACACCCCATGAAAACTTGGATCATTCCAATCTTCCCCACCATAAATGCTTTTAAACCCTATGAAGCCTCTGTGGCTAACCAACATCCATGATCCTACTCGAGATCTAATGCAGACAATTGTATCTCGATCATACAATGACTATTCTTATAATATTCATACTATCTCCCAACGTGAGATACATTCTACCTTGACTGGTCATATTCTCCCCACAATAATAGTGTATTTATCATTTCACTACTTCCCAAATAGAAAACCACATGGCCCATGCTATGTCATTTACCTAATAAAATGTTTAATTGTTGCCAAACCAAAATAACTAATTCTTAGCTTCGGAGCTCAAGGAATATCCACCACTGTGATCAAAAACCGACTCAAAATGAGTTTGATGACCTCCAACAACCAATGGTGTTTTCCCCACGCAAGAATTCCCTTAAACATCTATCAAATGATAATCAAGACTCACGATCACCCACAAAAATTCCTACAAAAATTAGGCTAACACACATAAAACCATTTACCATACTATGTATGCAAGTTATATCCAATTAAATGGATGAAACTCACCACAACTATTAAAAATGAGGAATCCCCCACATACTAAGACCAACCACACGACCACCCTCCACTCAGGGGTCAATCCAAATCCACAAGCATCCAACCACACTCCTTTTATAATACCCATGGGACAACAAAAAAAAGAATGGATTGGATTCCAACCAAACCTTCCCCCTTTAGCGAGCCATGATATAGGTAGCACTCATAGTACTCCACTTATATAAAAATTGACATCCTCATTCCTAACCACATCCTAGTGATATATTACCTCAACAGAACCACCATGTAAAAACCACCACACCTAACCAAAGCATCGATGATAGTAGGAACATGGTCCCCACCACTGCACCCGATAGAAAAAATGTTGAATGAAAATATCCCTCCCATGAAACACAAATTTGGGACATCACAGGAACCCCTAAATTTGTAAAAATAAATCCTAGTCCCAAGAAATCCTATACATCCTTACCTATGTCAAGACATCAGTATGTCACTCCAAGACAATAATCGACCCATAAGGGACTCTATGCATCCCGCGATAAAGGGAATGAATCTCCATAATTAGTGTAAATGTCTCCAAAAGATCAATACGGCATATCATCATAATAATATATATACATTTACTTCATTTGAGTACAATTACAATGAGTAACTATATGAGAAAATGCATTATGACCAGTTGATGGAATTTTAAACAACAGTACCTCCTTAATAACTAAAAACAACATAGATGAGAATATTTCCTGTGAATACTACATGTTTATCATGATTCATGGACACTGGACTCTTTCCCATGTTCCATTATCCAAAACCAAAATAAACCATAAATCCATAAACCCAATTACATCCCGCTAGGAGAAATCACACAACTGTAAACATGGAATCCAAGAACAGTAATCCCATGCCATAGAAAATTGGTCTTCCTATTGGAAATGGTGTTAGAGACACACATGTATAATATCCATCACAGGTTGTGATAAATTAATAGAAACCTACCATCCAACTACACAAATCATAAAACTAGGTAGCACTAATACTAATTTATAATGAACTATTGTGGGTAATCCTAACACATCACCTGATATGGATTGCCACAATACCTCAAGTGCACCTCTTCTAACTCTAGAGGTTTTTGACTAGTTGGAGGGTTTATAAGGTGTATTGGAGAGACATTAACCTCTGGTCAGAGTTTCATAATGTCAGATAATAACCAGACTCATATTCATGGATTAGCATTAGATAACACATAATAAATTACTGAAATATAATCATAATAAAATATATAAAATTTTGTATACTATCATTCAAACTCACATCATTGAAAAATATATAACGGATAACCTCCCTTTATTCCCAAAACATATACAAAATAAATAAATTAAAAATAACTGCAATCGTCTCTACTACTATAACTAATCAAAACCACATACTAGGTATCCATGATACATGAGCTCTACCAGCCTCATGTTGAGACACCAAATGAGCATCTCTTTCTGGTCAAGAAACACTGTGCCTCATCCCCATATATTGTGCAACTTGTTCTCTAACCTAAAATAAGATATCATATCTACAAACACATTGACGTTTACATATTGGGGTGAGAAATAAATCTCTGTAGGCCACCCTCAAAGGTGAACATA
Organism: Viscum album; assembly: GCA_963277665.1. Taxonomy (NCBI): domain Eukaryota; kingdom Viridiplantae; phylum Streptophyta; class Magnoliopsida; order Santalales; family Viscaceae; genus Viscum; species Viscum album. Next base: position 593,288,574 of record OY728133.1, read on the forward strand.
TAATTTGCAATCATAAAATGTTCATGAACACGTAATATGCCCATCAAATATGGAATCTAAAAATAACTACCATTAAATGAGCAACTACATTAAAATAATGGGTTTAAACAAAAAATGGAATGTAGCAAACCATGGGTTTTAGATAGAAACTCGAGGAAAATCTACCCCTTCACTAGTTCGCACCAAGACATTCATAGCACGAGGATCACCTAGCTACAAGAAAAATAGTGCATCCTCCTAATATATTAAGGATATCCAAGACATATAAACACAAAAAGAATGAATGTTAGACCATAGAGAGTTACCATATTAATCTATAAAAACAACACACATTTAGTTGGATCCAAGACTCCAGTAGTATGATCTGAATTGGTGAAAGGAACATCAAGGTCAACAAAACTAGAGAACCTATCAATGTTGAAGGTCCTACAAAATGAATCGTTGACCATCTATTGAACCAATAAATATGGATCAATACACCACCCTAGGAGTTCCACAACATCCACAAGCCACGGGAGAACTCATTCCTCCATGGTAGACAAAACCCTAGGCACCTCAGAATCCTAAAGACACTCTAACAAGGGTTCTTAATCAATTTTAGGGGGATGAAATTATACGGATCTTCCATTAGAACCCAAATCATGTCTAAAAAATCCATTAGTTTAGAAAACCAGATAAAAAAATAGGACCAAAACACGATCCATGATATCCCAATAGTCTCATCCATAAACTAAATTCCATAGAAAATATATCATAATCATCATTGCCAAGGACCAACCAAATTTGGGATGGTCTAACCTTGAACCCATCATCCATACAATAAAACTAGAATCACTGATCAACTCTTATAAAAAAAAATTAAATGGAAACTCTCAGCACTGTTGTCTCATCATACAAAAAAATAGCCACCATAGGCTCTCAATGACCCATCTTGGGGACAAATGAAACTCGAGGCTCCCACAGTCCCCAGGGTCATAGAACAACATTATGTCTAACTAATAACTCCCCTACTAGAACCATTATCACAGGCCATCCCCATTAAAATATCCAAAAATTGTCCAAAGGCCACATAAATAGTAGGAAATCCAACATTGGGTTCTACACACTCAACAAATAATAGGACACACGAAATTTGGAAAAATACCAAAATATTGTCATTGGTGTCGAACTAGTCCTTGATCAACAAAGAACCCGTAGGTGCATCCAAATTAAAATAAATAAAACTAGGGTGTTCATGACACATCTCATGACCACTATAAAATTGGGACCTAACAAAGGATCCAAAACACAATCCAAACCATACCACACATGCATTATCAACTTCCATCTATAGAAACCACTAATAACTCGATCCAAAAATTCCCAACAATGGAATAATAAATAGTACATTATAATTAATATAATAATGGTAACCTTATGTAACCACCATAAATTGGTTTTAACCACTCTTAAATACTCCTACAACATTTTTCTTCTAACCTAAGAGTCGACCTCAACAGCTCTAAAATCAAGAAACCAATAAAGATATCCAAGGATAAACCAACATCTCCTATGAGATAATGCTTCATCCATACTTTTAGTATCCTTATAAAATAACCACAAACAACATGTGTTTGGCATCCACATGTCATGACAAAACATGAGCTCAAAACCCTCACCCATTCCTCGTAGCCCATAACCCATCCCACTAGAGTTTTTTGAATCCAAATCTAAAATAAATCCTTTTCCAAATGATCACCCAACAAATAAAATTCAGGTGGTCTCTAAATGAAGAAATGATTCCTCAATCATGATTCACACATAAAAAGTTTTAGAGTGGACTAATCAAAATTCAAATTCCAACACCATCGTGAAAATAGGTAAAACGGGCTGGTAAAAAAATACATAATGTGTACTTAGGGTGCATGGAATGTACCCAAATTTTTCCTCCCTAGATATGTTCCCCAGGTAAAATACTATGTAATTTTTTAAACTTCCTGCTTTGTATTCCCTATACACTATCTATACCCCCCCCCCCATGGGTACCTACCTGTGTACCTCAGCCACACTCGAAGTGTACCCATCTTGAATATAGCACACGACATGTACTCCGACATGAGGTACCTTACATTGTTCTGCACATGGCATGGTTGTGTGTTCTTCCTTTCCATTTATTCCTATTAGTTATTCATCTCACATAGGGTCTTGTAATATACCCTACACGACCAAGTACCCCATATGGGGTTTTCGAACAAGTACACGACCAAACCGCCAGGCCCACTGCACTGTTTGTACTCCAAATAACATGGAATGTAGTCTCAAAAAAAAAATCATCCATAAAAAAGAACACCTGGTTTGTGTCCTCTAAACTACATGTTCTGTACAATGGAATTCTAAAAGAGAAAACCCTCAAAATGGTTTGGAACACTCATTTCACTCCAATGAAGCCTAGATTGACCCTATAGGGTCCCCAAATATCCTAAAAAGTATATAAAACCTAAACCAACTATGAAATATATATTTAGAAAAAATTATAAACAAGCATACCACTATATGGAAACCACCCAAGCCTCACCGAAGATCGGTTCTAGACACCAGCTGACCCTCGATCTACCATCTGATGAGAACCCTCGGTAGTGTTTCCTCCTAAGACTCCAGCTTATCTCCCACTACCTATTAGATGAAAAACTGAAAGGGTAATCCCCATGAGAATAGATAATAATAAAAAAGGGAGGATATAATGAAAAAATGTAAAAACATAGAAAAAATAAAAATAAATTTAAAAAAAAAGAAAATGGGCTTGGGCCCGATCCCGATCCCCGCACCCGACACAAAGATTTCAACCAAACACATGTCCAATGGTAAATAACCTATTTCAGTTTAAACCAATTGGTAATAAAAATTATCAAAAATCACCTTATTAATAAATATCTATTTTTCCTCTAAACACTTTTGTAAACAAAAAAGTTTAAATTTCCCTAATTTTCACAACTCGTGATGAAGTGGATAATCACATTATTTCATGACCATGGATCCTTGAGTAATATTACATACCCCATTTATGAATCTAGTTTTGAATATGGATTCATCCGTATGACCAATAGATATGAAGTTCTTATGTAAACACAAAAAATTTCAAAACTCCATATAAATATAGGATTATTTCATTATTCATCTAATATTTAACATCACTGATCCCCAAGGTCAAGATAATTTCCCTTACATGTGATTTTAAGAGGTTCATCATTAGTTAATAGTACCTTTACAAAGCATCTAGATACATAATGATCCATGTATCCCATCTCAATTATAGAGTAAAATTAATCCCTATAATCAATGATCCGTGATTCCAAAAGAATATTAACACTAAATTATAAACTTTTATTACTGTTAACTATATAATTATTAGAACTTTAACATCTAAAATCTGTTATTTTTTAATTCAATTTGCAATCCGTGTAATATTTTTTGATACAAACTTTTTTTCAGTGCCAACACATTGATTTGGGACTAGAAAATATTCCTTTAATTATCTCCCTAGATATAAATTTTAATTTTTTCTATTATTTCCACTTAATGGAGTTTCTGATATCATCCAAAAAAATCAAAATTCTAATTTTTTTCTTGGAATTATCATTTTATATGTTCTTTATTCAAAATTATATATTAAAATTCTTCAAACACCGTGTATAATTTCCATTTAGAGTTTCTTATGGTATTTTCAATCATATATCATTAATAATTATGAGATAATAATAATATAAATTCCCATAAATATTTCTCAAAATTTACATTTAATAGTTCAAGAGGACTCTAAATAATGTTAGGGTCATAAAAATTGTAATTCATTAGTCTTCCTTCTGAAAATTTGATACTGAATAACCTCTATATCGTGATTTTTTTAATGATGATAAATTCTCATAAATTTTTTATAATTATTTCATTAACTTTAAAATTGTTTTCAATTTCTAAATTTTATAGGAAAAAATCTTTGTTAAATTAATGTGAATCTATCCAAGTGACCTTTTGTCCATCCATTCTAATTATGTTGTCTCCATTCTCTCTAGTCTAATTATTATCAACAGAACCTCAATGTTATTATGAATTCTTTATCATTCTATCTATATCATACAAATTACAAATAATATCCTATTAAATTTATCTCTCCAAAACATTCCTTCTTCTGATTTCATAACATTTAAAACAATGAATCCCACTAAATTGATAAATTTCAAAACAAAAATGTTAAATGAGTATACTATTGAGTGTTCTCCCAAATCTTGATAAATCAAGTGTTGTGAGACAACTTTTTTTATTATATACACTGATCAATGGAATTAAAAATGATCAAACATAAAAATGAAAAAATAATACTCCAAAACTTCCCAGACATAATTATCCCCTTTAACTGAATATAACCGAACATATAAAGTCAAATTCACTGTTAAGTACAATGTTGAGTCGTCCCTTGAAGACACTCAAAAATACTCATATAAAATGAACAATAAATATAAATAATTGAACATTAATTGAAAAAAATACATGGTTGATATGTTATTCTTACATTCATAAGAGGACACTACCTCTACTACTTATTTTACATGATCACAAAATTACAATCAATACTAAAAAATAAAACTATTATATAACTAATCAATGTTTTACCCACATTACAAAGAAAAATATATTAGAGGTCCCAAAAATGTATTAGGGTCATTCTAATCAACCATTTCCACTAACCTTTGATATTTTTGGTTTCCAAATATATGCCCATATAAACTATTATTTATTCTAATAATCGGATTCCGACCATAAGATTCTGGTAAACTAGGAAAGTTACTCCAACGTTTCATCTGATGAATCTTACGTTCCATCATTTATCATAAAACCATGATAAATAATCAACTATATCATCATAAAAAACATCAAATAATGTCAAAAATTAGTATCCTCAATCTTCTGCGCCACTAACAATTAACTACAACTTTTGAAATGTGACATCTAGAACCCTACCCCTACTCAACCAAGGTTATCACTTTTTTGACCATGATATTGAAACATGATTTCAATACTTTCAACATTTATTCATCTAAATGAGAACATTAAATAGTAAATACATGTCCCAACATCAACTACTCCTCAAGAATAAAATGTCTGATGAAATTAAATCAAATAATATACATAAATATTTTACTTGGTTCACTTCCACTAGGAAACATATATGTCCGCATATAAGAAGCATTGTTCTAGTGTACTAAATATCTACTATAAACAGTATATTTTGGTGCATATAATATTTAAGGTAATTTAATCCTCAATAAGTAACACTAATTGAACAAAGGTTTAGGGAATAGATTACTACCACACAATGGTCGCTCCTTTCTCCACCTTCCTGCAATAATCCATAAGATATAAAGATATCTACTTATAATACTCATCTCAATTTAACAACATAATGTTTACTCCAAGATAAGTATTTATGAAGTAATTAAATTGTATCATAATTATAGATATGATAAATAATTGATATATATATGATTCCACTTTTCTACCCTCCAAATCATACCATGTATATATAATAATAGTTGAAATGATTAATTCAAAAATAAAAACTACATAGTGGTGACCAAAATTATTTAAATAGAATAATGGTTGTGTAAGAATTATCATCAATATATTAAATATTCCTTTCTATAATGAACTGGATGTATCCATGATGGTCATAGACCCTTGAGTATTCTTCTCCAAAAAACCTAGATATAATAAGAATGGTCAATATCTTATGTTTTCCCAATCCATTTGAAAAAAACTTATTTATTCTATCCTATTTTACAATTATAAATTAAATATAGACAATAATTCTTCAAAACAAATTAAACCTTCCTCCATAAAAATTAAAATCTTTCAATGATTCTCTATATAAGTACCCATAATATTTTCCCCCTAATACACATCATTTATCTTATTATATCCCTCAATATTATCCCTACTTATCATTTTTTTCACTATTGGTTTCTTCTTTATCATGTCAATGAATTTTAAATTCAAATTCCAAACTATCAACCTATTATAATTCATTATTTCCAAACAAAATAGTGCAAGTGGTCACTTATAAGTGAATATCCATCATTGATCACCATTTATTGAGTAAATTACCATACCAACAATAACCAAAACTCATTTTCAATTCCATGTTATCAATTTCTATCCAAACCAATATTTTTTCAATAATCAAAGTGTATTGATTTTTTTTCATCACAATTCGTCATTATACCCAGTAGTTTTATCTATTTTTTAGATGCATTGTTAATTAAAATGATGTTTCATTGTGAATTATTGATTTTTTGTTTCAAAAAATAATGAAAACCAATTATCATGGCCATTGAAATTTTATATATGGTTAAAAAAATTCAGAACAATCTATTAAATCATGGTATAATATATAAATTGCAACATGATTTGATTCTATATGAGACATTTTTCAGCATGACATATACCATAACAACACAAGATTCCCTACATGTCTAAATTACTTTTACAAAATCCGAAACAAATTAATCTCCCAAAATAATTTTTTGTGTTATAAAATTATTATAGTATGAATTTTTTTTACAAGGCTTCAAAAATTCATTGATTAATCTAACATACAATAATATTTTAAGGAAAAAATCTCCAAAAATCCTTTTTTATTTATACATATCTATTATTTCATGTGATGACCGACATTCTTGCACCATAATAAAAAAAAATTAATAGAATTACCTTCAAACCTATCAAAAACATCTCCAGATTATTCCAAATAAAAACATCCCAATATAATATCTTCTATATACCAAAAGATTCTTGACTAATAAAATAATACATCATTATACCATTCATCGATGGTAGATGAATCAACAATCCAAATATTCTCAAGTAATACTAAAACATCTTTATTTTTCATAATCAACTAAATAAGACATGATCATTTATCATAAAACTAGTTCCAAATTCAAAATAACATTGTGATATCTCTATGATTCTCTTCATTAGGATTCATTTGTAATAATATGATGTGTCACTCTCATTTCTGTATTCCTTGAGACAATGTAGTATCTCCAAGACTGGAGACTCTAATACTTACCTCTCTTGATCTTTGCAAGGATCATTTAAGTGATCTCCGACAATAATACCAAATATATTATTGACATACACTACAATAAATTATTCCTTAAATATATGGGTTCCATGTTAATAACCATATTCCCTTCATAGAATTTTTTTTCATATTTATTATACATATGTATATCGCTCCATCATCATGAAATATATTTTAATTTTCATGGTCTTATTTTCGATTATACTGTTTCAATCGAAAATCTCCATGGATTTTCAACAATGATATTCAAAAACACACCTGAACACCCCTTATCTGGAATACTCTCCTGCTGAAGATTTTATTTCAAATGATTCGTGATTGTTCAATTCTCTTCATTTATCAATAAAACAAAAAGGTAACATTCTTTATTGGATTTACATCCAATAACCCAAAATTTCCAAGTTTTAATTATCTTCTCCAAAATATTAAAACCCTCTCCCTTTTTCAAATACATCAATGACCATCCATTCAAAATATTTTTCTCTGAATATCCATTTTACAAGGAACTAATCAACATATTTCCACAAAAAAATAATTTTATCTCTTCATTAATATTAGAATATCACTTTTTATTCCATGTAAATGTCTTTATCAACTCTACTTTATATTTTTTGGATAACCCATACACTAGATTTAGATAGAAAAACCTCCCTCTTTTTCATAAAAAAAAATTTCCCCCTTAATTTCAAACCAAAATACTACATAGAAATGAGTAATTAATAAATCCTAAAAAATTAATCAATGAAAAATCATTGTATTAAAAATGAGTCAAAGTTAACAATATCAAATGTTATCTTTATTAATAAACTTCTTCAATAAATTACATTATACAGGAATAATTCCAATCTTCCAACATTTATAAATGTGATCTCACTCGTACCAAGAAATATATAATTAAATAAAATATAAATCACAAAGTTTGTGAAATATATCACTAGAAATCTATTATATTCTATACACATTAGTGTAATGACAAAAAATTCATAAGTGATATAATTTTTCTAAATAAATGTGAATCATATTATGTTGTAGATTATTATAAATGTACACCATATAGAAAAATAAAAAACACATTATTTCACTAAAGAATATCCATGCATTAAAAAATAATTAATCCAATTAAAATAGAAAATGTTTTATCTGAAAAAACTAGGAAATGTAAAATATTGATTGGGGAAATTTGGAAAATACCAATATTCTAGAATTTCTCTCTTATGAACAACATTTTGTAAATGAAACAAAATATTTTTAAACCAATAAATATTTTCTAAAAGAAAATATATAATACCTATAGGGGTATTTTAGAGAATTATGTATAAAGGAATGAAGAGGTATTAATAGGATTTAATATGACCTTATTTAATAGTAACACAACTACTATAATAGTAACCCAGTAATTAGGAATAGAAATATGATTTCTGGAATTGTAACTTGGTCTCTAGTAATTTTAATATTACCATTGAATTTTAATTTAACCATAAAAATAGTGTATCTTCCTGTAAATAATTTGTTTCTTCATATAAATTATATTAATATTAATAGTATTATTCCTCAAAATAAAGGTAATAAATTATGTAAATGTGAAGGTATTTATCTAAATAATAGTATTCTAAAACAATTATTTTATATTAAAAATTAAAAATACCAATATTATAAAAATACTTTGATTTAAATAAATTCAATTTTAAATTAATTATGTTGAAATTTTATAAGTCTTATCTTTTGGTAATTTTAAAAATACTTCAATTTTTATGGGAATAGTAAAAATAAAATTTTTACATAATCGGTACTTTTATTACATAATCCAAGAGGTAATAATGAAAAAATAAATTATTTAACTTTTGGATAAAAACAAATTTTAAAAAAGGTAAATGATTCAATTACAAAAAATAATCATAAATTTCAATCGAACATTTTTTTTTCAAAAGTCTAAAAAGATACAGTAATCTATTAAAATAAAAAACATTCATTTTTTTCATTTTTTAATTTAATAAACTAATGATTTAAATTTCTTAAATATTTATAAGTCCTAAAATTACTTTATTTTATTAAAATATTACTTTAAATGTCCATAATATCAATATTACAATTTTACCATTGAAATTATACTTTATTCAATATTTTATTTCTAAAATAATCCTCTCCTCAAGTATAAATACCTCATGTCCCTCCCCTTGGACAACCACCTCTCTCTTGCTTACCAAATAAAAATCTCTATCCAAATTTCCTCTATAAATCCTCGTATAATCAATAAAAAAAATTCTAAATTCACTCTACTCAAATCACCCATGGATTTAAGTTTACTAGAAAATAAGAAGCACTTAGAATAGGGTTATGTTTTATCATCATTTCTTCTCATTTTACTCTTCCCTTCCTCATTTTATATGATCCTGTCAAAAAAACATTAGAAACTAAATTATTTAGTATTTTACCATTTTATTATCAATTTTAACCATGTTTAACGATTAGATTTATGAAATATATTATATCATTCAAATCATTCTTCTTTTATTGACAATGTCAAGTCAACAATCGGTCGACCACCTATGAGGAAGTTTCCAACACTATTCTTATCACCAACTTCATGATTAGTTAGTATGAATAATACATAATATATAAGTATTTAATTAGTTATATTTTAAAAAAATTAAAATTAATTTCACTAGTTTTTAAATGACCTTAATAAAAAATAATATAATCATAACAAAATTTGATAATTTATTCCAAACATGACATCAAAAAAATAATTTTAAAAAAAAGTATTATAAAAGGTATTCAAATATTTATAATGGACCAATAGTGACATAAATGAATATAATTATATTTTGTTTTCATGTTTTAATAAAAATATATTATTATATAGGAGGTGAAAATGAGATGAAACATAACATGATCTAAGGTAACAAGATTCTCAAACCCAACTCTTTTTGTTTGGTTTATCACCTCTTGCACATTATTTTTTCAGTATGAATATTCCTCTAATGTCCTTAAATTGTATTTTTAGTATTCACTACATTTTTCTTTCTTGTGATATAAATGTTTCTACATTGTTAATGTGATTTCTAATCCAATATAAATGATTTTTTAAAATGGATATATTTACCTAAGCATCGCATTGACTCCTCTGGATAGCTTTATTATCCACTCAAGATTCATTATATTTTATAATAGAATAAAAATTCACATAAAAATTTAGAAACCACATCCTTTAATCATTAATTTATTCTTAATGGTATAATTATTAAACCCATTTATTTTGATAGGAATATTTTATGACTAAAATTATTATATGTTTTCTTTCCTTACCACAAGAATGAAAATGATAATTTTAGGATGTTAAAGGTGGACCTCAAATTATATATCCCTCAGAAAAATTAGTTAATGTGATATATTTTGTAAGAACCTTTCTTTTTCTTGGTACATCCCTCTTTGTGTTTTTTTTGTTTGATCATTTTTGGTTGAGGCTTTTTTAGAGAGGGAGATCCTTTGTTGGGAAAATGGCCTAAGTTCTAGAGATGTATGTTTTATTTTTTTTAAAAAATAAATTCATAATGTAAAAAAGGAGTAATAGTTTACAAATGTTATTCCATTCTTGGGAAGTCATTGGAGGTGTTTTGTGTCCTTATGTAGGAAATAGAGTGGACTGTTTTCTATAGGAGATTTACATGTTCTATAAAGGTATTACATGATGTGAAATTCATCAAGACAAATATCATGGAACTACTATAAGTAATGAAGATGTTAAATAACATGTAAACCTTTAATTTCATATAAAATTAATTCATGGTTATATAATAATTATAGGTGATGGGTTTTTCAGTGTATCCCTCCAAAAAAAGATACATGCTCTGTAATGGAATTACAAACCATGTAATTTCTCGACCAGTATTTTTAAGGGGTTTTGTGGGGATGATTTCCCATTCCATCTACAATATCCTTCTTCCTCTATACCCTATGTAATCTCCCATTGATTTTGGAGTGTCTTCCACCCTTTTGGACATCTCGTTTTAAAAAATATATCCCTGGTAAGTCATTCTGTTTAGGTTTTCCCTTCCATCCTTTTATTCTCGGGATATTATGGTGTAATATCTTAACCATTATCACTGTTGGTTTTTATATTGACCATTTATGATATAAGATACTTTTTTCTATCATCTAGACATTATTTCTTATTGTTAAATCCGACTAGAGTCTATGATTGATCATCAATTAAAGGTTGGGTATCTAAAACATAAACTAATGGTCTGTTTAATTGCAAAGAATATTCAATATTGTGATTGCACCGAAATAACATGAAACTATATTAATTAAATGATGAAAAATATTATTTTTAGTAATCCATTTCGATTCAATGGTTGTTAACCCAGATTATGGATACCATTCTAAAGATAAAATCCTTGATTATAAATGAATTAACTATGGGATTAAGGTGTATTTAGTATGACATGAGTTTTGGGTGATTAATTTATATAGATTCAACTTATCTAAATTTTATTACTAAAATGACAAGCATTTTCTAGTTTTATGACCAAATGATAGATAAAAAGTTTAATTAAAATATGAATGGTAATTCTCATAATTAACTATTGAGTATTATAATATGATATTATGGTATCCATACTATGATGACTTGTTGTGATAAATTCTATAATGCTTATATAATAGGCTATTCAAAGTGATACATGTTGTAGTGGTTATATAATAGGTTATTACTTCTGATTCATGTTTTAATTATTAAATATTAGGTCTGGACAGGAAACATGTTGTAACAATTATATATCGGGCTTGGCCCTGATAAATGTTGTAATTATTATATACCTATCTAGGCCTTGAGACATGTTGTATTTATTATATATTGGGTTCAACCCTGGTTGACTATTAAAATGATTATATATTGGGTTTGATATGATCTATATGTTTTGTATCATGGTTATAAGGTTATAGATGGAATGATCTTGAGACATGCTCGGAGAAATTATGTCACAGTGTTGAATATGGTTTTTTTACCATGGTTGTGTAGTGGGGTTAACATCATCAAGAGGCATGTTCAGAGATATTATGACATGATGTCGAAGAAGGTTGGTGAGTAATTAATTTTATTATTAAATTTATTAATAAACATGTTTATTGCATTCATGTACGAACTTATTATCATACAATTTATGTTTAGACAGAGTAATGATGACTTATTGGGTTGTAATCACTCCCATGTTGAGCCATAATTTGGTACCCAAAAAGATTACATGGATGCAGAATTGGATAATGGTAAGGTACCTTGCTTGTGATTTTTGCTTTCTATATGGATTGGATTTTCGAGAGTGGACTAAAATGGGTTTTTGGACCGGGGATTTTTGAGACATTGTTGAGCCTATTTTTATTTAAATAATATTACTTATATAATGACATTTATTGAATTTTCATCTTTTCATTACATTATTCCATCATTATTTATTGAATTATTCGGTTGCCTTATTTTGTGGGATTATGACTGTATTATATTATATCCATTATTTTCAGTACTCTTATTTTTATTGTTATATGATTACTCTATTTTTTGTAACTCTATAATCAATGATATAATTAACCCACTATATATATCACACCCCCACTACTAGTCACCGGCTTCTTTAATATGAGGCAGAATGATTGAGGTCTCATAACGAACTCATTATGGTTATGTGAGGGAGTGTCAAATCAGGGGATATTATAAAGTGGTATCAGAGTACACTAGGTTTCTTTTATTTTTCTTGTCTATTTGGGAAAGGTTTAAAGGAGACTAGGAGGTGTCGGGACTTTGTACTGATCTTGTTCATGGGATTAGATAACCCATTTGTGGGGGGAATCCAAGTGCCATGAGATGAGAATTCTATTTATATTGTTTTCTTCTTATGGTTGTTGTTATTTCACCTTGGGTGATTCACTTGTTGTGCGAGGGTATTGTTTTATGATTCTTCTGGTTATTGATATTTATATTTGTGTCTTGGTATAGCCTTATGTGAGTATGCATGCATCATGGTAGGCATATAGAGATATATATTAACATGCATTGTTCGTGATTGGGATATATTTAATTCATGTGTTATATACCTTCAATTATGGAATGCAATATGAGATACTTGGTATATCAGCAAAATGAAATATATGATATGATATGTCATTATTAAACTCTTGTAAGGCATGTTTAGAGAGTCCTGGAGTCAGGGGTTCTCTTTTTTTTGACACGTGTTGAGGTTAGCCCCAAAGTGATAGTTGACATTATAGGGAGTGTGCTTCTCTGGTAGAGAAAATGTATCATAGTCATATTCTAGTTGAGAACTAGGATAGTGGACATAAGTATTACCCTTACACTGCTATGTTAGAGCTTCCAATATCTCTTGAGGATCAGATGGATGTTTATCTACGCAACAACGTCTTGGGGGATATGTGACCCATCGAAAGGGAGGTTTTTTTCATAGTGCCTTTGATGTTTATGCTGAAGAGTGAGTTCCAGCATCATTATCCACCTACATTCAATGTGGATGGAGGAACCAATGTAGCATGGTTTGTGATCAATTCATTCCATATAATCTCTAATAATATTGAGACACTGCGGTAGGAGGGTAAAACTTACAATATATATGCCTCATGAACCTGCCAATAATTTGTGGAAGATTCTCAAAAAATATGGTAAGCATTATGAAATATCATAGAAGGAATTCATGATGAAGTTACTAAGACATTTATGTCCTGTCACCTTGTGGTATGAGAAGTCTCAGAAGTTCATGCATCTAAAAGAGAAGGGTATATCAGCTTTGAACTACATTAAATATTTCACTGACCTATTTCTTTTTGGGTCATCATTATTTTTTGATGATATCTCTAGGGAGAAGTATTTTATGAATTAGATTCTCTATGAGATTAGGTCAGATGTGAACATTTTCTATTTGAGAAGCATTGGGGATGTTATTAATTGGGCACTGATCACATAAGGGAATCTAAGAGTGGCCCCAAGCAGTTTCTAATATGTTTGAGAAGGAAAACTGTGAACTCCTAATCTACTGAAAAGAAGCTTCTCTATGACAATTTTAACCCTGGAAACAACAGGTAGGGCATTGGTCATCCATATCAATATCAGGTTCCATTATAGTGCTATCAGTGAGGAATTATGGTCTATAAGTGGCATTAGTTTCCATATTCCACAATATAGTGTCATGTTTGTGGTTGGATAGTCTACATAAAAATGTTTGTCACGACCCGTCCTTGGGGCCCATGTCGTGACTAGCCCAAGCCCGCCTTCCATAGGCCAGTGGCTGGCGACTAGCACCAAAGGAGTAAATCCCGATAACTGGGAAGGCATTTCCTTTATAAAAGTAAACAACACCACAGAGTACAAGTGGAAGTAAACACTAAGTACAAAGAGAAGTGCTCAAAGGAAAATGGGCCAGAATACAAACCCAACAGAAAGTACAACTACAACTGAACAAAGTACAACAGAAAAAGACAACAGTTGGAGGGACGGAAGCGGCTTCTGGGTCGTCCTCCTCGGATCCTACCTGAAGGGTAGGTACTGATGACGCAGCTCCTGGATCGTCCACCACGGATCCTACCTGAAGGGTAGCTACAGATAGCGCAGCTCCTGGATCGACCGCCACAGATCCTACCTGAAGGGTAGGTACAGATAGCCTCCTCAACGCTCTCGTCCGTCAACCTCCTCTGGATACTGAATCGTCGTATAGTCCACCTCTGAGTACTGACTCGTCGTGTAGTCCACCTCCAGGTACCATCCAGTCCTCGAACACTCAGCCTCCGTCAGCACTGCCCGTCGTCCGCATCCAACACAACGAGGTGCGGGCATAGCCCGTGCAGGGGTGAGTATAACGATACTCAGTAGGGACCCCGAGACCCTCAAGGTCTCACTAAAACCAACAAGGATAACCACAAAGAATATCTCAAAAGATAACCTCTACTTAGGTATATGCCCATACATATACTTAATTTATCAAGTAACCCATCTCAATCATGAGAAAACACAAGGATTGTGAAATAAACGCATAACCACTACCCAGGTATATGCCCATACATATACCTAAGTTATGAAGTGACCCATCTCAATCATGAGGTAAACACACGGTCAAATGTCTCAGCTCAAACCAGGATTTTCATTATCGAAACCGTAACTGCTGAAGAGCTCCGTCTCTGGAGTGTACAGTGGTCATGTCACGACTCTGAGGTACTGCTCACTAACCTAAGACTGCTGAAGTACTCCTCCTGTCGAGTACCGCGGGTCAGCCACCCAGACATAGTAGTGCTTCCCGCCGAGGTATGTCACCCAAACACTGTAGTTCACACCCCCTAGTAGCCTGCTGAGGTACTCTCCGGACGAGTACCGTGGGTCTGAACTATCACATAGGTAGTGCTCCGTCCGCCATGTGTCTGCACCTCAGAAAGTAGTGCTTCGTCCACTGGGATAGTTGACTCACTCCAAGTCGAGTCGGTCAAGCTGTCGTCAGGTCTCAGCCAGTTACACAGTCTCTGTACTCCGCACGCTCGTCACTAGGAGGGTCTGCTCCACGAGCTACAGGTCGATACTCCAAGTAACTCAAAGTCCCACGAAGAAGTATCTCAAAGGACCGCCTCTTCATAGGGGTCTCAACACAACAGACGACACATCAATCGGACGCCCGGTCTGTGAGTTATTAGCCTTTTCGTCCCAGGGGCCCGGTTGGTTTCGTGAGCGAACCAAACCCGGCCGTATCTCAACTATACCCCGAACTCTCATAGGGTATACTCATAGGGACCGTTTCTCAAAGAGATCACCAACACCGCCGACGGTTCGTCAAACGGACGTTCTGTCAGAAAGGTATCAGCTTTTCCGTTCGAGGGGCCTGGTTGGATTTCTGTGCGATCCAACCCGGACACTATCCATCTACATCCAAATCTCGGGCGGAGAATGCCAAAAGTTCCGTATCGTCAACAGGAACTCAACGCAATAGACGGCGCGTCAATCGGACGCCCGGTCTGAGAGTTATTGGCCTTTTCGTTCCAGGGGCTCTGTTGGTTTTTAAGGCAAAATAAACCCGACCGTACTCCACCTACGTCAAAACCTCGGGCAGAGTATGACAAAAGATCCGTCTAATCAAGAGGAATTCAACAAAATAGATGGCGCGTAAATTGGACGCACGGTCTGTTAGTTATTGGTCTTTCCGTCTCACACCCACCCTAGGAAACTCCCCAGGAGGTCACCCATCCTGATCACTACTCTAAGCCAAGCACGCTTAACTATGGGGTTTTAACCACGTAGGCTCCCGAAAAGGAAGGTGCACCTTGTGTATAGTATACCGAAACAACCGTCTCGATCCAAGGATCGTGTTGCCGCTGACGGCGAGTCGTTTGGAGGCCCGTAGCCCAAGTTACGGGCATTTGACCGAAAGTGGTCCGAAACTGGGGGTTTGGGCCCGGGCCGACCCGACCCGACGATCCGGCCCGGCCCGGCGGTGAAGGCCGGCGCGACGGCACAGTCCGGGTGCCGCGTGAGCTCCGCGCGTGGGGGGAAAAGCCCCCGCCTTTCCTCAGCTGGCGGCGCGACAACCTGCCGTGCCTTGAAAAGAAACGGCCCCCCTCACGTGGGGACCTGCCTTCGAGAAAACGGGGGGCCGCCTACCCCCCTTTGTGAAACTGGCCCGCCTCATAATGGGGGGCCATTATGGCTGGCCGGGGGAAATTATTTCCCCCGGTTTTCTCCCTTCCGGCCGGCCCGACCTGGCCGGCCGGTTCTTCCTCAACGGGACCGGCAAAGGTCGGTCCCCCTTCCGGCTTCCGACACCGGCGGCCCGGCTGGCCGCCGGTCATCTCATTCCGCCGCAGCCCGAAACCGGTCGCGGCCTTCGTTGTCCGACGTGGTGTGACGGCACCGCGCCCCTTCCGCCGCGGCCCCGCTCCGGCCGCGGCGCCTTCGACTTCTTTCGTCACGACGCGACGGCGTCGCGTTCTTGAAATATTTCCACGGCGCGGCGCGACGGCGCCGCACATTTCCTTCCGCTTGAATCCGCGTGGTGCGACGGCACCACGCCTTCCCGAACCAATCCACAAAGATTCAACACGAATAAAAAGGTGGAGGGTCGGCCGGGTTTGTGCGGTCCGAACTCCTCGCGTTAAATTGATAGTAATCGGCCTTTAAAGAACGATAAACTTTCACAATCATTTAAATTAAATAAAAATATTTGGAAGCAAGGCCCGAAAAAAAATAAACCTTCATGTTCGAAGGAGAGATCCACATAACTTTAAAAAGTTAAAACCCCTACCTCGGTTTCAAGAACGGAGTTCTTCAATGACCCGCGGATGACAAGCGTCACGGAGGTCGGGTGTCGTTCCGTCTAGGTTGGTGGGAGAAGAGCTCGGTGAAGTCGAGCTGAGACGTCACCCTCTGTATACATCGAAGGCGGCGGTGCTTCCCTTCCTTACTTCGGTTGAAGATGGTCGGAGGCGTTGCTTCACGTTCTTCGGAAACGTGGAATGTTCTTCCTCGAGAGGTTGGTGATCTTCCAAGAGTTCTTCTCCTCTCCTTAGTTGTCCCCACAAGGTTTATGCCAACCCAAAAAGAAGAATATAATCTCTCTTTTTAATGTTGGAAAAATGAATTCAAAAGAATTCAAACACTCAAAATAATTAATTAAGTTGGTTTAATTAATTAATTGAAAAGTGTTGGCAAGAATTTTCAAAAGATTGAAATTCAAATAAACCATACTTAACTCACCTCATTAATTAATCAAGTTGTCAAATATTAAAGAATGTGAGTTAATGGGGAGTTGGAATGTGTGGGGTTAAGAGGGTTAGGGAGTTTAAGGACTTTGAAAAGGTGGGGGGTGTTCGTGTGGGCCCCACCCTTTCAAATAGCCACACATGGGATGTTGGATGGATTTGGGCCCACCACCAACTTCCCATGGGAGAAGTTAACCACTTAACATTGTTAAAATTTGATTTAACAATTTTATTCACTTTTTTAATTAAACCCCAAAAATTAACTTCTCCCGCACAAACGCAACTACGGTAAAGGTTCTCTTAAGCGATTTCTGGCATTGCGAGTTCATCGGTGCAATCAGATTTCAATTCCGAGCACCGGTTCAAATGATAGAAATTCACGCTCGCTCCTTCACTGAATGTACCCGAGCCAAATTTCAGAAATTAATTCCGGGCACACCGGGCCTCGGAATCAGGCGCCGTCAGATATTGCGTTCTTGTAAAATTCCAAAAAAAATTAAGAAAAAAATTTCCTTGAAATTTCCGGGTCTTTACATTACTCCCACCTCAGGGCTTTACGTCCCCGTAAAGCTTCAACACAGACTAGGGTCACAAAAGCGGTACAGAGTACGCATCTGATCCTTCTGCTTCCATGTGCTTACCTGGAGGTTCCGTACTGCCAAAGAAAGTGCACCCGAGGAATCGATCGTCCTCATAGGATCTGCTCATGTCGATCCTCGATCCCCACTGGAACCTCCGTGAAAGACACTCCATCGCCATCGTCCAGCTCCTCATGGTCGATGGTATGCGAAGGGTCGAGCACGTATCTCCTCAGTTGAGATACGTGGAAGTCGTCGTGCACCTGGTGCAACTACGGTAAATGGGTCATGCGGTAAACCACACCACCTACCCAGCTGGGGACCTAAGAAGGTCCGCTGAACCTTGGAGATAACTTGCCGCCTTGGCCACATCTCCATAAACCTCGATGAGGTGAGACCGTATAAGAACGTGGTCACCATCCTCAAACTCAAGAGGTTTCCAATTCCTGTTAGAACTGGAACTCAAACGACTGCTGCCACGAGGGTAAGGTTGGCCGATTCAAGAGTGATCGGTCGCACCCTCCCGTGAAAGAGTTTATCCCGTGCTGCCTGGGGTTTCCTTTTCGCCGACCAAGGAAAACTCATCCCGACGTTTTCCTAAAACTGTCAATTTGAGTATGAACAGTTATTGCCCATTCCATACTCAAACTAACGTCGTAAGGCCTCGACGCTGTCACCAAAAGATTCCAACCGAAACTCTCACCTCGAGGGTTTGACCACACCGTCGGCGTAAGTGTGATTATCGAGTCTCCTCCCAAGGTATCTCCAGACGTGAGGGTCAACTCCACGGCTTACCGGAAACTCTAGGTCTGGAACAAGATTTGTGAAAGCAAGAAATGATTCACATCGATGTTCGTTACTACAATAGCTAGTAGTGGACATAGACTGTCCCTTGAATCATTTCTAGAGCCATTGGGTCACACTCCTTGACCGCATGCAGCTGCACTCTTTCTCCTCCCTCCATCTCCCTGAGCCTGGCAGGAATAACTAAGGTGGGTGGTTGTACAATGTTAGGATGTACACCACCTCATGCTGCTCTCCTAGCTCTACCTCCACGTCTGCTGCTTCGTAGAATCATCTCTCTTTTAAGATTCCTCTTCTTTAACACGCCCGAGTCTCTAAGACTGGCAACGGTTTCCTGTTTCTTACTGCACTGTGCAGTCTCCATCCTATCTTGGATGTCCTGGACCTCCTTTAGTCTCACAAGAGCTGCTATGATTTCTTCTTTTCTGATAAGAGAAACCTGGTCTCATCCCCTGGATGAACCACATTCGTTGCCTAATACAGTCAATCCTGACATGAATGATGCATTCATGCCATGGATGATGTTGTAAGGCCTATACGTAACTACTAAGAGATCCAACTGCCACTCTCGCCTCCAAGGTTCGAGTCACACTGTCGGCATCAGTGTGAGGTCACTGGGTTCCCTCCAGTAGAAATCTCTAAAGTGAGGGTCAAGTCAACAGTTTAACCAGGACCACTTAGTATCAACCAAACAAAAGTACAGGAATGAAAACATCTAAAAGATAAGTGTCTTTTTATTATTGCATCTCATAGTACAAGACACGAATACAACAGAAAAATGGAACTAGAAGTACAAGGGACGTATCCACTAGTTCCTCTCCTGTCCACCTGCTCTCAGAGCTCTACTGCCTTGTCCACTTCTCGGCTGTTGCTCAAGCACTCGTCGCTGCTTCTGCCTCGGTGGCTCCTCCAACACCCACTGATAAACAGTATGAGGAGTCGGACAGTCACATGCCAGGTGACCCTTTCCGTCGCATGAGTAACACAACCTGCTTATGGCACGCCTAGCTCTGTTCCAACCACGGGTGCCCCGCACCACCGGTCCTAGACCCCGAGATCATCCAACTGCTAGTCTGGTCCTCCTGGACCTCTGCATCATCTGTCTACTACCAACAGATGACTCGGCTGGTGATTGAAAAACACGCGGCAAAGGTAGAAGCTCCTGTACACGCTCGGGGTGTAGAGCTACTGGCACAAACTCCACCCTGAAGAAGGTCTCAAAGTCTTCCCAAGCGAAGTTCATCCCGTCGCAAAACTGAAACAAGTGGCTCCACCACCTGCCTGCTGCTTCCTGAAGGAGGTTGGTAGAGAAGATTACCATGAAGTCTGCCAGCGTCCCCACTAGCCTGAAGACTCTCACCACAGCCTCCAGCCAAACCTCAGCCGCCTGCGGGTCCGTCTCTCCCCGGAACCTGGGTGGCCTCTGGCGCTGGAACTCATGCAGCGTGCTCAAGCGTCGTGCATCGCCTACTGCTGGGGCTGGTGGCATCGGTGGCCCAACGGGTAGCAATACCACTGGTGCCTCCGATGGTGCCTGAACTACAAGAGGGCCCTGTATTGAGGCCTCGTTGCTCAGCGGGCTGTCAGTACGCACCACTCTCGGGGCTCTAGCTGGTCGTCCATGGGGAGGCATCTTGAAAGAAACAACGTGACATGGTCAAACGATTTATACCTGGTGAGCTGACCTGGTTTGAGCTGATATTCAAATAAAACTTCTGGAAAACACACACGCAATCAGTGTTTTCATGCAGAAAGTCGGAAATCAGTTGTCAGGGTCCTGGTGTATGGACACGTCGGCCACCCGCACCAACACTGGACTCCCGGAACTGAAAAACACACTCGGTACTCTTAACACTATTGATTCACAGAAAGAAACATCAGAGTTATAAGTTCTGCGGTAGAACCGAACTCCTCTGATACCAATTTTTCACGACCCGTCCTTAGGGCCCATGCCGTGACTACCCCAAGCCCGCCTTCCATACGCAAGGTTCTGGCGACTAGCACCAAAGGCGTAAATCCCGATAAATGGGAAGGAATTGCCTTTATAAAAGTAAACAACACCACAAAGTACAAGTGGAAGTAAACACTAAGTACAAAGAGAAGTGCTGAAAGGAAAATGGGCCAGAATACAAACCCAAAAGAAAGTACAACTAAAACTGAACAAAGTACAACAGAAAAAGACAACAGCTGGAGGGACAGAAGCGGCTCCTGGGTCGTCCTCCTCGGATCCAACCTAAAGGGTAGGTACAGATGCCGCAGCTCCTGGATCGTCCACCACGGATCCTACCTGAAGGGTAGGTACAGATAGCGCAACTCCTGGATCAACCACCACGGATCCTACCTGAAGGTTAGGTACAGATAGCCTCCTCAACGCTCTTGCCCGTCAACCTCCTCCGGATACTGACTCGTCGTATAGTCCACCTCCGGGTACTGACTCGTCGTGTAGACCACCTCCAGGTACCATCCAGTCCTCGAACACTCGGCCTCCGTCAGCACTTCCCGTCTTCTGCATCCAACACAACGAGGTGCGGGCATAGCCCGTGCAGGGGTGAGTATAACGATACTCAGTAGGGACCCCGAGACCCTCAAGGTCTCACTAAAACCAACAAAGATAACCACAAAGAAGATCTCAACAGATAACCACTGCTTAGGTATATGCCCGTAAATATACCTAAGGTATCAAGTAACCCATCTCAATCATGAGAAAACACAAGGATTGTGAAATCAACGGATAACCACTACCCAGGTATATGTCCATACATATACCAAAGTTATCAAGTGACCCATCTCAATCATGAGGTAAACACAAGGTCAAAAGTCTCAGCTCAAACCAGGATTTTTATTATCGAAACCGTAACTACTGAAGAGCTCCGTCTCTGGAGTGTACAGTGGTCCTGTCACGACTCCGAGGTAGTGCTCACTAACCTAAGACTGCTGAAGTACTCCTCCTGTCGAGTACCGCGGGTCAGCCACCCAGACACAGTAGTGCTTCCCGCCGAGGTATGTCACCCAAACACTGTAGTGCACACCCCCTAGTAGCCTGCTGAGGTACTCTCCGGACGAGTACCGCGGGTCTGCACTGTCACACAGGTAGTGCTCCGTCCGCCATGGGTCTGCACCTCGGAAATTAGTGCTCCGTCCACTGGGCTAGTCGACTCACTCCAAGTCGAGTCGGTCAAGCAGTCGTCAGGTCTCAGCCAATTACACGGTCTTCTTACTCCGCACGCTCGTCACTAAGAGGGTCCGCTCCACGAGCTACAGGTCGATACTACAAGTAACTCAAAGTCCCACGAAGATGTATCTCAAAGGACCGCCTCGTCATAGGGGTCTCAACACAACAGACGGCGCGTCAATCGGACACCCGGTCTGTGAGTTATTAGCCTTTTCGTCCCAGGGGCCCGGTTGGTTTCGTGAGCGAACCAAACCCGGTCGTATCTCAACTGTACCGTGAACTCTCATAGGGTATACTCATAGGGACAGTTTCTCAACGAGATCACCAACGCCGCTGACGGTTCGTCAAACGGACGTTCTGTCAGAAAGGTATCATCTTTTCCGTTCCAGGGGCCCGGTTGGATTTCTGTGCGATCCAACCTGGCCACTATCCATTTGCATCCAAATCTCGGGCGGAGAATTCCAAAAGTTTTGTATCGTCAACTGGAACTCAACGCAATAGACGGCGCATCAATCGGACGCCCGATCTGAGAGTTATTGGCCTTTTCGTTCTAGGGGCCCAGTTGGTTTTTAAGGCAAAACCAACCCGACCAAACTCCACCTGCGTCCAAACCTCAGGCAAAGTATGCCAAAAGATCCATCTCATCAAGAGTAATTCAACTAAATAGACGGCGCGTAAATCGGACGCACGGTCTGTTAGTTATTGGCCTTTCCGTCTCACACCCACCCTGGGAAACTTCCCAGGAGGTCACCTATCCTGATCACTACTCTAGGCCAAGCACGCTTAACTATGGAGTTTTAACCACGTAGACTCCCGAAAATGAAGGTGCACCTTGAGTATTGTATACCGAAACGACCGTCTCGATCCAAGGATCGCGTTGTCGCTGACTGCGAGTCGTTTGGAGGCACGTAACCCAAGTTACGGGCATTTGACCGAAAGTGGTCCGAAACTGTGGGTTTGGGCCCAGGCCGACCCGGCCCGACGATCCAGCCCGGCACGGCTGTGAAGTCCGGCGCGGCGGCGCGGTCTGGTGTGGCGGCGCGGTCCGGGTGCCGCGTGAGTGCCGCGCGCGGGGGGCAAAGCCCCCGCCTTTCCTCAGCTGGCGGCGCGGCAACCTGCCGCGCCATGAAAAGAAATGGCCCCCCTCACGTGGGGGCCTGCCTTTGAGAAAACGGGGGGCCGCCTGCCCCCCATTGTGAAACCGGCCCCCCTCAGAATGGGGGGCCATTATGGCTGGCCGGGGGAAATTATTTCCCCCGGTTTTCTCCCTTCCGGCCAGCCCGACCTGGCCGGCCGGTTCTTCCTCAACGGGACCGGCATAGGCCGGTCCCCCTTCCGGCTTCCGACACCAGCGGCCCGACTGGCCGCCGGTCTTCTCGTTCCGCCGCGGCCCAAAACCGGCCGCGGCCTTCGTTTTCCGGCGCAGTGCGACGGCACCGCGCCCCTTCCGCCGCAGCCCCGCTCCGGCCGCGGCGCCTTCGACTTCTTTCGTCACGACACGACGGCGTCGCGTTCTTGAAATCTTTCCACGGCGCGGCGCGACGGCGGCACGCATTTCCTTCCGCTTGAATCCGCGTGGTGCGACGACACCACGCCTTCCTGAACCAATCCACAAAGATTGAACACGAATAAAAAGGTGGAGGGTCAGCCGGGTTTGTGTGGTCCGAACTCCTCGCGTTAAATTGATTGCAATCGCCTTTAATGAACGATAAACATTCACAATATTTTAAATTAAATAAAATGATTTTGAATCAAGGCGCGACAAAAAAAATAAACCTTCATGTTCGAAGGAGAGATCCACATAACTTTAAAAAGTTAAAACCACTACCTCGGTTTCAAGAATGGAGTTCTTCAACGACCCGCGGATGACAAGCGTCGCGGAGGTCGGGCGTCGTTCCGTCTAGGTTGGTGGGAGAAGAGCTCGGTGAAGTCGAGCCGAGACGTCACCCTCTGTATACTTCGAAGGCGGGGGTGCTTCCCTTCCTTACTTCAGTTGAATATTTTCGGAGGCGTTGCTTCATGTTCTTCGGAAACGTGGAACGTTCTTCCTCGAGAAGTTGATGATCTTCCAAGAGTTCTTCTCCTCTCCTTAGTTCTCCCCACAAGGTTTATGTCAACCCAAAAAGAAGAATATAATCTCTCTTTTTAATGTTGGAAAAATGAATTCAAAAGAATTCAAACACTCAAAATAATTAATTAAGTTGGTTTAATTAATTAATTGCAAAGTGTTGGGAAGAATTTTCAAAAGATTGAAATTCAAATAAACAATACTTAACTCACCACATTAATTAATCAAGTTGTCAAATATTAAAGAATGTGAGTTAATGGGGAGTTGGAATGTGAGGGGTTAAGAGGGTTAGGGAGTTTAAGGAATTTGAAAATGTGGGGGGTCCGTGTGGGCCCCACCCTTTCAAATATCCACATATGGGAAGTTGGATGGTTGTGGGACCACCACCAACTTCCCATGGGAGAAGTTAACCACTTAACATTGTTAAAATTTGATTTAACAATTTTATTCACTTTTTTAATTAAACCCCAAAAATTAACTTCTCCTCGCGCACAAACGCAACTACGGTAAAGGTCCTCTTAAGCGATTACCGGAGTTGCGAGTTCATCGGTGCAATCAGATTTCAATTCCGAGCACCGGTTCAAAAGATAGAAATTCCCGCTCGCTCGTTCACTAAACGTACCCGAGCCAAACTTCGGAAATTAATTCCGGGCACACCGGGCATTAGAATCAGGTGCCGTCAGAAACTGCATTCTTGTAAAATTCAAAATAAAATTAAGAAAAAATTTTCCTTGAAATTTCCGGGTCTTTACAATGTTTTCTAGGGGTATGTATAAGTAGAGAAGTAGAAGACGACCATAATAGGAATTTGAGTCCGGAAATTAATTAGTTACTCCTCAGAAGATAGGTAGTTGGTGTTATATATGGACTTGTGGTCGAGGTAGTGTACAACGTAGCCTTATGTAATAAGGATAGTACCACTCAAAGGGTATATCTTTAGGGAGTCATTCTAGAGCCTAGGGAAGAGAGACTAGATAGCTACATGTTATGCCGACTACTCTGGATATTGTGTATGTAAGACAGTGTACTGTTAGTGGTAAAATTCTTGTATCATCTGCTGTTTTCTATTTTCATATATAGGAGCATCGCATTCCATATAATATGATATTTCTTAAATGGTTTTGGATTGGATTTGGAAATCCATGATGGTGTTTTGAACATTGATAACCTTTTGGGAGTGTGGTGAAGTATATCAAACATTTCATGGCATGTTTTATAGATATTGGTCATTATCATTTCTTTTGGAACGATTTTCATTTGAAATGAAAATATCCCATTTGATTATTGGTATAGATTGGCTAGTTCTATACTAGTCTCATATTATCTATTATCTTATGAGAGTTTCATTTCTATCTTCAGAAGAGGGAAGTTATTCTCTCCGAGGTGAGTAGAATCTTCAAGTTGGTTATGCAGGACCAATTCAATGGATATTGGATTATCTCAGGAAAACAATAGATGGTATTTCTCTACATGATGGTTGAATTTCGTTGGATTCTATTCCCTTAGTGGTAGATTATTTTCAGGATGTTTTTCCTAAAACATTCATTGGCTTACCACCCAATTGATAGACTGAGTTCATGATAGAGTGGGTGTTTTGACTAGATATGGTTTCTATCCCACCCTATAGAATGGAACCAGTAGAGCTTCAAGGGTTGAATGTATAAATGGGAGATCTGGAATATAAATTTTTCATAAGTGTAATTACATATCCATGGGGTTATCCAGTTATCTTCACCAAAATGGTTGATGGTACTTTGCACTTATGTGTGGATTGTCATATGTCGAACTAGATGACAGTTAATAATTATTATTCCCTCATGTGTATTTCTAATCCTTTTAATCCGTTGAGAGGTGATAATATCTTCTCCAAGATATATTTGAGATCAGGATACCATTAGTTGAGGGTGAGACCATCAAACATACTAATGACATATTTTAAGAGAATCTATGGCATGTATGAGTTTGTAGTGATTTCATTTTGTTTGAAAAATGCACTGTTAGTAATCATGATCATGATGAATCTAATATTTAATCATCATTTAAATCAGTTTTTGGGGTTTTTTTATAAAATCATAGTGTAATACCAGTCAGCAGATGATCATGCCCAACATATTTACATTGTATTCAGTATATTGATATAGCATTGGCTTTACACCAAGGAAAAAAATGTAGTTTTTTTACAGATAAAGTATATTTCTTAGGCCCTGTTATCTCAAAGTTTATAGTATTATTATACCCAAATATGTTCACAACCACAATTTATTTTAATAATCCTATGGATTTTTTATAGACTTTGAGCTATCTAGTTTTATAAGGTTATTGTTAGTGATTTATCCAAGACTTCACCCATCTATCATCACTGATTTAAAGGATGACGAAGAAATAGGTGATGTTTTTTAATTTGATTCTTGTCAGATTGATTTTCAGGATCTAAAAGGTTTGGTGACCTCATCACCTATCCTTACATTAACTATTGGTGGTAAATTGTATACCATTTATTGTGACACATCTATACTTGTACTCGGATCTATTCTGATGTAGGAGAATCGACTAGTTTCATATGGCTCCAGAATGATGAGAATGCACGAAAGGAATTACCCAACTCCAAATTTGGAGTTAGAAATTGTGGTACATTCCCTTATATGCTAGGGAAATTATCTCATGGATGAGAGGTTTTTGGTATACAAAGACCATAAGAGTCGTAGGTACATCTTATCTCTACAGGACATGAACCTTCAACAGAGGAGGTGGGTTGAGTATCTATAGTTTTTTTCCAT
This sequence comes from Viscum album, assembly GCA_963277665.1. Classification (NCBI taxonomy): domain Eukaryota; kingdom Viridiplantae; phylum Streptophyta; class Magnoliopsida; order Santalales; family Viscaceae; genus Viscum; species Viscum album. The sequence goes on from OY728133.1 coordinate 593,315,827, forward strand.
TGAGTTGGATTAAACATTGGGAAGGGGAAACATCATTGCCAAGTATGTGAATCAAAATATATGGATAGAGGCAATGATGAAGTCTTTTGAAGAGTGTATGATGATGGAACTCTTTTAATACATGCAACTAGATGTTCAGAAGTCTCGTTGTCATGTAGCTCTATCATTGAAATTTGTTATACTCCTGATTTGGGACCAGATCCAGACAAAGTAGTAATCTGATCCAGATGGATTATTTTTAAGTGAATAATCATATTATGGGGATACATTACTGTGATGGTATCTTGGTAGTGGAAATTAAATTCTTTTTCAAAGTTGAGTATGGGTGTCTATGGGCATACGCAAGTAGATGATAAGTGAGTTTCATTCTTCTAGATGGATGGTACATCTTTGTCTGAAAATGACGTATCATGATATTCATAGACAGTACTAGTAGTTCGGAATTAATAATTATGTAATAGGGTTTTTTTTATGATGTTTCACTTTTCTCCAAGTGGATTCCAAACATCATAGGCCAGTTGGGATTTCTCAGCCTTTTCCCACTCTATAGAGAAAATTGGATGAAGTCACTATGGATTTTGTGACAGGATTTCCTAGTATAACCAATAATAATGAATTTTTATGGGTTATTTTGAATTTATTGATGAATTTATCCCTTCTAATTCCTATTATAGAGACCATAAAAGTTAGTCATCTATGTAGTATTTACATGTGTGAGATATTTTGTTTTTATGATATTCTGAGGAGTATCATTTGTGATAGAGATCCTCATTTCACATCATAATTTTTGTGGGGTCTGCATAAGGCTCTGGGATCATAGGTTATTTTGATTATTTACTATCATCCTATGACTTATTACTAATCTATGTTGACTATTCAGGTTATGGAAGATATGATAGAAGCCTGTGTTTGGGATTTCAGTAGTTCATGGGAGAAGCATATGGCTCCAGCAGGGTTTTTATATTATAAAGGATTCATGAATAAATTAGGAAGGAACCTTTTGAAACATTTTATAGAAGTTCATTTCATTCACTAATTTTTTTGATGGATTCTAGTGAGTCAGAACTTGTTTGTACTAGTCTCATGCATGAGTCATCTGAGTATATTCCATTGATTAGGAGGAAGTTGTTGACCTTACAGACTAGTAAATAATCATATGCTGACCATAGGTGATGACCGCTATATTTTTATGTTTTTAGTCTGGTTTTTCTTTAGTTTTGTCCAAGGTTAGTGCAATTATATGTCAAAAAATAGGGATAGTCAGCACCCTGGACTTTCTAGATATTTGAAATAGTGGATAGGGTAAGTCCTGTGGCATGTTGATTATCCCTTCCACAGTTCTATAGTGCCATGCATGATGTGTTTTATTTCTATCAGCCTCGTAGATATAATTTATTCCCTTATCATGTGATATACTTGGCATGTCTCAAAACTTAGATATTTGCATCCTTTGAGGAGAATCTAATATAGATTATGGACCATAGCGAGAATTTTCTCCATCATAGGATTATATCATTGGTTTGAGTGTAGTGGCAGCATGGGAGAGTTCATGAGGATACCTGGGGGAGGGAGTTTGATATGTCAACATAGTGTGCATTCGTGTTCTCTGAAACCCCATTGTTATTCTTGGAGAATCATGGGGATGATCTATTATATTGTAGGGAGTTTGTAGGATCGTGTCTTTTTTCAGGTACATCCCTCTCTGAATTTATTGGATTGGTCCTTAGTAGACATGTCTTGTTTCTATACTGAGAGAATCTATGTGGTAAAATAGCTTAATGTCCATATATTTATGTTTATTTTAATTAATTGATATTGAAAATAAACTTGTTGAGTGTTTTATTATATTTTTTCCATTCTTGGAAGATATTTAGAGGTTTTTTGGGACATTATACAGGAAACATGGTTGGATGTTTTCTGTAGGGAATTTACATGATATGTAAATGTGTTACAAGAGGTGTAAATTCTTCTGGAAATATATTGTGAAAACAATATAGGATGTGAAGTTGTTACACATTATTTAAAAAGCTCATTTCATGTAAAAGTTGAGTGATGAACAACAATAATTTGAGGTGATATATATTTCAACATATCCCTCTAAATATAAATACATGACATTTAAAGGAAATAAACATTGTGTAATTTTACTACCAATAGTTTTAATGGGTTTTGTGCATCATATTTCCCATTCAATATGTTTCATCCTTCCTCCATATTACTCTACGGTGTCTCCCAAGAGATTTTGGAATGTCATCCCCCCTTCTGTATGTCATGTTTTATCAAATCAATCCATGTTATGTCATTCTTTTTAGGTGTTCCCTCCTCCCATATTTTTCTCCAACTGTTTCAGTGTAATATCTTGAAATTGGTCATTTTTTGTTTCGATCTTCATCGATTATGATCTATAATACTTCTTAAAATCATTTTTGGCTTTGTTTTGGTTCGTGAATCCTCCCATAAGCATTGGTTAATCATCATTTAAAGGTTATAGGTGTAAAACAGAACCCTACGCTTTGTTTAATTGCAAGGTTTGTGAAATATCTTTATTTCACCAACATAATGTGCACCTAAATTAATTTAATGATCAATGGGATTATTCCACATAATCTCATTGAATTTAATGTTTATTTAATTGTCTTATTCCTATCATTATGATGATTAAATCCTTGATTATAAATGATTTGACTAAAGTATTAAAGTGTTTTTAACATGACATGAGTATTGGGTGATTACATGATTTAGATTCAGCTTCATATGGATTGATAACTAAAATTAAGAGCATGTTATTAATTTATAAATAAATGATAAATGAGATGTTTAATTAAATGATGAATGCTAATTTTTATAGTTATCCATTGTGCATTATGATGATATATTGTGATATCCTTGTTGTTCCGAATTCTTCTAATAAATGTTAAAATGATTATATTGCAGGATATTCCCATTGATACATGATTTAATGATTATATATATGGATAAACGGATTTATTAATGTTGTAATACTTATATACTATGCTCAAATTTAATATATGTTGTAATTATTATATACATGGATTGGCCATAAAGAATTCATTAAAAATTATATACGAAGCATGGACCTCAGAAATTCTATAGTGCTTATATACCCATATCATCCCTGATTGATTACTATAATGATTATATAGTAGGAATGATCTAGATATATGTGTTTTCTCCATACTTATATGGTTATATTCAAAATGATTGTGAGACATAATCATATATATTCTTGCATGGTGTCATGGTAGGTAATGTTATACCATGGTTATATGATTAGGGTTTGGCATGGTCGTGAGATATGCTCATAGATGTTCTTTCATGGTTTCAAATAAAGATAATGTGTTATTCATTTATTTTTTTTAATCAATTAATACACATGTTTACCGCATTATTGCATTCACTTCTTATCATACCTGTTAGGTTTAGACACTATAGTGTTGACCTACTAAGATATAATCACACCAAAATGGGCAACCATTTGATACCTGAGTAGATTAAATGGGTAGAGGATTAGACATTGGAAAGAGACCTTGTAGGAGATTATTTCTTACTGGATGGTCTAGAGTTTCAAGACCATACCAATATGGGGTTCTGGACTGGGGGAATTTATTTCTTTATTGAGTCTTCATGACTTTAATTCATGTCACTTATAGAGTGATAAATAAATACATTTCATCATATCATTACATTATTCCTTCATTATTTATTGAATTATTCAATTTTCTTATTTGGTTGGTTTTCCACAAAATTGTATTGTTTCTATTATTTCCACTACTATAATTTTTGTTGTTATATGACTATTCCTCTTTTTTATAACTCTATAAGAAAGGGGTATTTTCTCGACAAGACACTTATCACGCCTCCACTATTATTCAGCATCCACTTTTATATGGTTCGGTGTGCTTGAGGTCTAATAACAAACCAATTTTGTCTACATGAGAGAGTTCCGGATCCTTAGAAGTTACAAATATCATGGGATTATGTGTATTATGAATGATCAAGATGATTTTTATAATCAAAATTATGATATTATGATTTATTATTATGTATTATTTATGAAATTCATACTAGAATTATTCCCAACTATGTTTTCATTTTACCACTATGTTATGATGTTTCATTTATATGAGTATGAAACATTTCATTAGCATTTTAAAAATGAATCCATCATTATTTTGATGGTAAAACATTTCTTGTGGTACGATGTTAATTATTATCCTCGACCATATTTAAATGATTTTATGTCTCATGTTCCCTCCACGTTATTTATTACCATAATGCAATTTTATCTCACCCCATTATTTGGTGATTATTATTAGATTATTAAATATATTAAGACGAATATCATATATTTAGAAGGACTATAAAGAAGAAACTAAATAATGTTTATGAAGTATTATATAAAAGTGACGTATAAACATAATTTTTCTAGGACACTAAACTTTTAAATCCTATAAAGATTTATTATTATGTTACTTATCAACTAAAAGGTGCATTGACCCATCCTAATTCTTAATAAATATGATTGGGGAACCCCCAGGTGAAGCACCTGGGAAAATGAAAAATTTATCCAGATTCTCCTTTTGTTGTTTCTTCAGCTCCTCAAGTTCAACAACATCAATTCTATATAGAGTCTTGGATAATGGTAATTCCCCAATCATGAACACAAATGAAATTTAGACCTCTCATCTAGGAGGAAGAGTAGGAAATTATATAGGAAACACATTAGTGTATTCCTTCACAATGGGAATGTGTTCAAGGGTAATAATTTCCTTAGATTCAATCATTTAAACTATATACGCTTGCTCATTGGGAAATAATATACATGGTGGAGATGATGGTGCTAAAGAAGATTCTTCTTTCTACTATCATATATACATAATATGTGGATGATTTCCAAAATGGAGGGTGATTTCCTTCTCATGTAAATTTATGTTGGATCTATATAGGGAAAACCAATCCATGCCTGTAATTGCATCAAATTCTCCAAAAGGGAGTCTGAAAAGGTTCACTAAGAATTTCAGCCCACAAATTGTGGTAGGGGAGGAGTTATATAGTTGGGATGCAATAATATCTCTATTTTCTTCATTGATAACTCCACTTCCAATCATTATTATGGTAATTGAATAGTTCTATTAAACATTCATGAGATGAAGGAATGTGTAGAACTAGAATAAAAAAGTAAGTTCACAATTATTGAATGAATAACTAGGGTACCATTCACTATTTTATTGTCAGGATTCACATCGGTAGATGTGATGGGGAAAGATATCCCTTGTTTCCATGGAGGATTCTGGTTGCCTCTAAAAACCCTTGTATTGGTGCATTAGTTTTAGAAATTCCCTTATTCTTTGCAGTTGTAGTAATGAAAAATGCATTACAGGTTTACCAGAGCATTCCTTTCCTCTGTCGTAGTAGCGGATTTTTCATGCCAACAATTGTTGGCCTGGTTCCCTTTCTTCCCCCACATAAAGCATTTCATTACCCCACTTCAAGAAATTTCCAAGGAGTTTTTTCTACACGTTTGGAAAGTGGGAGGTTCAAATTTCATAGCACCATTAGATTTATCTATCAGACCACCATAATTTGACTCTACCTTTATTATCTTATCCCAATGATACCCCTGATATTCTATGATCAGCATTTCATCTTTTGAGAGAACATCAGACAATTTCCTCACATATATTAATGTCATGGACTCAAGGGATTTCTATAGGATCTGTTTTATCCAACAAAAGAATTATTCAACCATTTATTTTGTGGTAATGAAAATGTTTTATGTGTATCATGCAATAATTGTAAAGTTTCCCATGTACTTTATGATAGATTCATCATATTTTTTCTAGAGGAAAGGAAATACTTTTCCAACGTAAGTCATAGGGCGTGAGAAAAATATTCATCAAAAAACATTTTCATGAAATCTTTTGATCCCATCACATTGATCTATTCCTTAGTCTTAGTATTTTTGGTCAATGTACACCGTTGATCAACTTCACCCTCCATGTGATAAGAATACTGAAGAACCATCTCTTGTTCGGAGAATTTAATGATTGAGAAGATCTTCTCAATGGATTTGATCCATTTTTCGATGATTGAGGGATCTGTTGATCCATTGAAAGTAGGAGTTCATTGTCTCAAGAATCACTCGATTTCGACTTGTTCTTTCTTAGGGGGGTTGGAAATTCCTATTAATCCTGGTTATATTCAAAACCTAAGTTAATTGAGAGAGTATCATGACAATGTTTTTGAGACCAACTTCCATCAGATTGGGAATCTCATCAGGGAAGTCTTTATATTGATCTTTGTGTCGGTAGTTAGACTAATCCCCCTATTACCAGTCATTGGATAGAATAAAAGGAAAAATTAGGGGTAAGTATTATAAACTATTCATCACGTAAATGGTAGTCTAATGACATTAAAGGGATAAATTATAAAATTACATTTATTTCTTTATCTTATGAATTTCTAGGCTTCAATCTAAATTATCAGTGATCTACATCGTAACGTATATTCTTATGGAATTTTATTGTTCTCTTAATAATGGTTTTTACTAAGCTTATGAATTTACCAAATAATATCCTCTATGATTGTCAAACCAAGAGTGAAACAAGGCTCGTTTTCATGCACCAGTTCCCATTCGAGTCTATCTTAATGCAGTGTTTCAGGTTTTACCCCTAGATACATGTTTTTCATAGCCACATCTACTTGTTTGTATCCATACATGGATGAATATTCTTGATAAACCACTAACTCTATAATCACCAAAATTTAGGGATGATTTTATTATACATAGCTTTATCCCTGAGGCTTTCACTAGAGTTTTCTAATCTTAGTCCTAAAACTTACTAATATTTCCTTTGATACCAACTATAATAGCCCTATTCTTTTTATTAAATTCATACCTGATTTAATTAAATAAAATTATACATAATAAAACCCATGATATTAATATGTCTAGTGACATTGTGAATTATGTACACTGCACTTCAACTTCAAACATGAAAAATAACATCTTTTTTGAAAACATCATTAACATACTTGAGCTTATAACTGCCTGTGATATCCTAAGGAAAATACATAAAAAATGGGTGAGCAATAAATACCAATAAGGGATTAAAAATTTCATATAATGAACATAATAATACAAGTTAGGCAATTCATCTCAATGAAGAGTAAGGGAACATGAATCATAAATCATGTTATAGCATGATAATCTTATCATGGATGTGTGACAACAACATAAAACCCTACATCATATGTTAAGGCTAAACTGTCAAGATGTCATAGATAATTTTTTCCAAAAAGTAATCAAGTAAACCCTTGTCCCAAAATGACATATCGTGATACTAAACAATATCAAATTTATTGGGGCACTATATAATTCAGGGTTCACCTATCAATTTTATTTTATTCTTATGATTAATTGTTCCATATATGTCATAAAACATTGATTAATTCATCATCAAAATTTATTCCATGATAAAATAGTGTGGAATAAATTATTATATGTCCTAAATAAAAAGTTATATTTTTAAATGTGAACACCCTTGATAGGTAATGAGAATGGTATTCACTATAAAATTGTTTTGGAATCTAAATATGGAGTGCAATTTTAGCAGCCTTACATCATGACGTAAATTTACACAAAAGGGTTGATGAAGGTGAAAGGGTTATCTCATCATATGTAAAATAAATTTAATGTAATAGGTTTATATAAATAGATGTCCCAATATTTTTAACTTTTAAATATAAGGCGTAACATAATAAGGAAACTTGAAGAACCATATGGAATGGAATAACTCTTTCCAAATTTCAACCTAGTAACAGGTGTAAATGGGAGGGATTAATTAGAGGTAAAGAGTTATCTTAGCATTCAAACATAATAAAGCATGTATGGGGGTGTGAGAAAACAAACCACATCATTTTTAGTTGAAAATAATAGGTAGTAACAATATAAGTAAATTTGGATAAAAATGAGAAAGAAAGGAAACCTTACTTGAGTGTGTTACATCAAAAGCTTAAATATGTGTTTATTGAGAGATTGTGGTTCCTTGGGAGGATTCTATATAGGTGAAGATAGAGTAAGGACATGATAAAAGTATTTTTAGTGAAGATAAGTGATATATTATGTGGTTTTATATAGGAAATGAGAGGGGAATTCTTTAATATTTCATAATCTCAGGTTTGAGAATCTATATAATTAAATATTCAAATCCACAAACATTCCCATGGATTTGCCAATGGTTTTTTTTAAGGGGAGAGTTTTTAATTTTTTTATTAGGGAACAGTCCAAATATATGTAAATATTATCCTTTCCTAGGTGGAAGTGTGTCACATTATTAAAGAAATTAATATAAAATCATAAAGTATATAATACAACTTGAAGGATTCATAAAGGAATTATAAAAAAAATTGTCCCAAAATCATATTATTTTAATGGTAAAAAATATTATTTTTTGGATAATACCCATTATATTAATTGTTAAACCATTTTTTGTGTCATTATGATGTCATAAAACACAAACTATATTTATATGGTATGAAATTTTTACCTGAAAATTTAACTATCTCATAAAAATATAAAAAATTCACCATTGGATAATTTTTAAAATCTAATTACAAAAAGTATTTTTTTATCTAAATAAATTTCTAAATAAGTTCATTTTCACTTTTAAAATATGATTCTATGTTTATTAAAGAATGTTGTTTTTTATAATAACAGTTTTTGAACCCTTAAAAAAGTACATTTCTCATAATAAAAATTACACAACCATTAAAATTTAATAATCCCTATATAAAAATAATATTTTATTCAAATATTATTTTTTAAAAATATTAATTAATCAAAATAAACCCATTAGTTGAATTTGAATGTTACTCGAAAATACAATTTCTATTTAATTAATTCAAAACCGAAATCTCTTCAAAGAAACAATAAAATTGAAAATATAAAAATTATTATATAATATAAATATTCAAATTATTAATTTCATGATAAATATCCCTTTATTACACAGGTGTATTCTCTAAGAGTATGGTGTTTGATAATGAGATTATCAGGGGGTTGTTTAGAGAACTTGGTTTGGGTCGTGATCTCAATGAGCTTGAACTTACCTCATAAATGGTTTCTATCATTCTTAAGTCATTGGATCTCATCATTGTATTGGTCATGAGAAAATCCTATAGACATTATATCCCATAGAAGCTCTGATAAATGGACAACATAGGGCACAATTATACTTTTTGAGTCTATCACATCCTTTGTCTAAGTCATTTGGATTTTTTAAAGCCCTATATTTATAATAGTCATGTGATCCCTAATAAATTGATATATTAACAATGGTTAGCAATTTTAAGTGTCATTAAAATATAAAAACATAAAACCATGTAAGTGAATGTGTTTTATATAACCATTTTACCAAATAAGATTTTTAATGAGATCAAAAGAGAAATTTCACATATAATAGGTTAGGTCATTATAGATATGATATTTATAAAATTAATATAATTATTCATATGGTATATCTATATCCTATCTATATGAACTAGTGATATGATGTCAAAAATGGATGAGAAAACTATATAATTATCGCCTGAAACAATGAAAATAATGAAATATTATTAACAAATGGGTGGTAAAATGTTATAATAGTGTCATATATAATATTATATGTATTAATATGATTATTTTATAATTTAATAACAATATTAAAAAAATTATACATGAGGTTAACTCCATTCATCAAAAGGGGAGTTTTGGTAAGGGATTTCATCTCAATTTCCTTTTCATTGAGACATATTTGTAAATATACACCTATTCATTTGTATGTGGTATATATAATGACCCTTTTATGTATTCAACATGAATAACACCTTATTAATTATTTCTAATGTTTCAATTAATGTTTAGTCTTTCATTGGATTACAATTTAATTTTTCTCAAAGAGTTAATTGTAGAGACCCGAAGCCTGACGTACATGGACATTACATTACATTTGCGGAATACTTAGTACATAACAAAAACACACACACAAGGATCGTAATAGTTTAGTGTCTTTGGATACTCGGAACGTAATCTTCTAATCGTGGTGAAAGATCTTCAACATCTCCTATAATGATCTTCCTTTTTTTTACCTAAAACCTTTCTTTATATCCTGGTGAAAAGAAAACATAAAAGGGTGAGCTCAAATGCTCAGTAAGGGTAAACAAAATAAATATCAATCACATCATATACATAAGCACATAACTTTTGGAAATCTTAACCTGCAAAAGAGATCATAATTTCATAACATGGGGTAAATCATGGCAGTGAAATGTAATCACAATAATCATAACCTAAAACATGAATCTTTGTGGCATTCACACATAATCATAGAGAATCATTTCTTGTTAGTCAAGACTCATTGCCAAGACTATCTTAGTGGAAAAAGTCCCTTTCGGAATCGAGTAACCCTCGTTTCAGTCCTGTTTCACTGAACCGGTATAACCTACCGTTCCAGCCCTATCTATCTCATGAGATATAAAATCATTACCCAATGCATTGGAGGGAGATATAGGTCCCACCCATCTTATAATGAATCCTTTCTTATGTGTGCCACATAATCATAAATCATACATCATTGCATAACCCATGTAATACAAATTGGAATCTTAAACATCATGACATCATAAAACAATTCATACAAGATAAAGGAATTAATAAGAATAATTCAATCACAACATGATCAAATCAATATAATAATAGGGATAAAAACAGAACCCTTTATTATCTTAGATGGAAAATCATTTTGATAAAACACTTGAACTCCATTCTTGAAGAAAATATCCTTTCTTCTTAAAAAACATTTTTCCTTTCATAACATGTCATACAACTTTAAAATAAAAGAAGTTGATTAAAAATAAACTTGAAAACTTGTAAAGGAAGCTTCTTGGAAATAATGTTTTAAAAATCCATTCATGCCGTATAAGTTAAAAAAACATTCTTCGTACTTTTGTCGGAAAAGTCAAAAAGTACCTCGTATGAAAAACGATAAAAGATTCCTTTCATATCTTTTACTAAAAACTCACCAAAGGGTAAAATAGGTTTTAAACAATTGTAGGTGGATGAAAATAATATTACATGTTGAGGAAACATGGATGTGGATGATAAAATACACCCCAGTAAATTTCAAAGTATAAACAATCTCGAATAAAAATGAGATTGTGATATTTCCCTTACCTTATGTCCGACTTGTTTTGTATGTGTCCGAACCTCCTGTATAATGATTTAAATCATGTTATTGACTTATTCCAGAATCATACTCATTGTTATGATATCATATATGGTTCCTTATGAATTTATATTATCCGTCCTTTTGTAAATTCCATGTTAAAGAAGCGTTTTGGGTAAAATCGTTTTATTTATCGTAGGTGTTTTGACTTGTTGTTCTTGACATTATTATTACTTATATCATGATTTACTTACATCCAGAATATAAAACATGATTTATATATCATATATATTCAGTATATATATATAGATAGATAAATGAAATGAAAAACACCGCTCATGGAGACGGTAGTCCGTACGTACGCATGAGCGCTGTTTTACTTTCCTTATTGTCTTGAAATGGAAGTAAGTAGATGACATACATATATATATATATATACATAAATACAGTAGCTTTATAATTTCATATATTTCATTATTATTTCTTATATATACTTTATAATCATTCTTAAATGGTTAACATGGAGAATGAATCTCATCGCGTCGTGGAGACGGTAGTCCGTACGTACGCACGAGCGATGATATCATTTCCATAAATATTGAATTGAATTGGAGTGGATTATACAATATATCAGAATCAATATGATGTTTTAATAACTATGTATAGTTATTCTTTACACCATTATACCCATCCATGTAAGGTGGTGGTGGAAAATAGATTACACCACGGCGTGGAGACGGTATTCCGTACGTACGCACGCGCGGTGATTTCTTTTTCCATAGGATAGATAGATGGTGAAATAGGGTTGTTTCATACTTATAATAACATATCAGTATATGAGTGATACTGATGTTATTACTTCATAATGAAACAACCTAAGAAGAAGAAGTGGAAGAAGAAATAAAGATGAAAGAATTGGTAACGGTAATTACCTCTTCTTTGAAGCGCCTTTTGGAGACCTCCTCTTAGGGAACTAAAATTGGTCTTTGAGGAATACCAGAACCTCTAGGATGTTGCTAGGGAAGTGGAGAAGAGATTTTGGCAGGGGTTGGCCGAGCTTGAGTGCTCAAATTGGTGTGAGGAGGAGGGGGAGGAGGTGTCCTTTTATAAGGGAGGAGAGGGGCACCTTAGGAATACCTCAAAATATTATTTTATTTTAAAGTCAAAATCGGTTTATAATGGTTCCAAAGGGTCTTATTTAGAAGCTAAAGTGGGTATGGGTCGAAATACTATCAAGCAATAGGATTTAGACAAGTTTAGGTTATTATTTTAACCTTATCAATTAGATTTAACTCTAAGTTAAATAATTTAACTTTTACCGTGTCTTTTTGTTTTCTTTCACTATATGGTTAATACACTTACTATAACATGCCAAACGAACCCCAAATTGTTTATTATTAATATATATATCCTTATCTAAGTCATTTGGCCGAACCTTAGATTTTTAGGAATATAATAACAATTAATAATATAATATTTGATTTAAAAACTATTTTGTGTCAATTTTGACACTATTTGATATATGATTTTTGTGAAAGTCATAACAGAATTATATGTTCGAACCAAGTTGATTAAATCAACACTAATATATCATAGTAACCTATAAAATTAGTGTAATTCATAAAAAGTCTCAAATTACATTCATTTGAGTATTTATAACATCAATTATGTTAATATTTCCTTAAAAGGGTAATTACTGCATGATCCTTGTGTCATAAATAAAATAATTTATTTAAAGTCTAAAAATTATAAATAAAATATCATTATGTAGGAAATCTTTTTATCTTTCTAATGAATATTTATAGTCGAATTTATCTTATGTATAACCCCATATTAAAAATGATTTACTTATTAAACTTTGATTTTAACTATTTTAACCCTTCTTTAAATAAATTAATAATAAATGTCCTAATCTAATCCAAGTGGGCCTAAATGGTCATATTTTATTCCTAAGTTTGTTTTTGGTCGAATTAAACTTGTCCAATAGAATTAGGACATGTGTTAGGGTAATATTAATATCATATTTACCCTTAGTTACCCTATTTACTATTAACCGCGGTAAAAATAGTAAAAAGTTACTATTCACCAAAAAATTATTTTTATCTCATTGAAACAAATTTTACTTACTGATATCAACCGTGTCTGTCGGATTTTTGAAATTCCATTCACAGAAGCGGTAAAATTAAGTTTTATGAAAAATTCAGTTTTTTACCTACCACTTAGTGGTTTCACTATTCATCAAAAATTGAAAGTTTTCAGAAAAATACCAAAATTTCATCCTAAGCTATATTTCATATTCCGAATTCAAAAATGAAGTCTATTTTACCAAATTCATAACATAGAAGTTGCATTAATTAATTTTATAATTAAATCCCGCTGTTAAAACAAATAGCGTGTTTTTAAGAAACAATATCTATCAAAAGATTGACACTTGTTTATGTCTGGTTTAAATGTGCAATTACATCCAATGACCAACATTGTATTAAATTGTAAAAATATATTCTAAATATACTTTAAAAATACTCCAATTAATAATTTATCACTATTAATTATTTCGATTAAAAAAGTTGTTTTTTAATTATAATTTAGTAATTTTCACTATTCATCAGAATATGAAATTTATCCGAAATGTACCAAAATTTCACCTTAGGCTAAATTCGATACTCCGAATCCAAAAATGAAGTTCATTTTGAAAAATAAGATTTACAGAATTTTAATAAGTGGTTATTACTATTCATACCGGCTAGTTTTAATAATATTTTAATAGCATATCGTTGTTTAGTGAAACTCGGTATTGCGTATTACACACGCTATCGAGGAAGGTCCCGATTGCGTGTAATGCAAGGCAAGTCAAGGATGCGTGTTGTGCAAGCTCCTTTTGCTGTAGCGTACAACACAAGACATTAATAAAATTAAAAAGAATATTTTTTATAAAATCTTGGGCTGTTACATTCTACCCCCCTTAAAATGAATTTCGCCCTCGAAATTCGTCGGGGTTATAAATAGTTTACTATTTGAAAGTTTCTTTAATAGAAACCCACATCGTAAAAAGGAATATCAAAACCAATCTTTAAAAACAAAAGTATGAAACGTAACGGTTACCCAAATAAACTAATCATTGGGTTTCCACATAGGTGAAAATATGGATATGGAAGAGAAATCTAACCATCATGTTCTGATGGAGAGTGGTAGAGAACATGGCTATGGAAAAGCCAATAATCACAAATCCATAAATTTGTGACGATCTAAGGTACCATCCGATTCATCAGGTATAAGATCACTAGGACAACATTTTTGGTTTTCAAGATCGTTTCCCTAAAGTTGAAAATTTGATTTAGAATAAATACTTTTTTTATTTTGGTACAATCTCACTGTTGTTCATGCCTTGAACAATTTCCACTTCATCTCTTAAATAAATGAAGTTGAATTTGTTATTCGTGAAGTGTTAGCAGATCATGTGATAGAATGACGGGTCATTCCATCTGTCTCAAAAGGTTAGCAAAATTTATATACATAAGTCGATCTATAGTGGGATTAATCATATATGGTTCCTAAAATGGGCTTATACCTCATATATCATACTGCTTAATATAATAACACTAGTTACTACTAAACAGGGACTTCCTGTAGGCCAGTGGTAGGCGATAAAGGCCAGTCGCACTTCGGTTGTGGGTTCGATTCCTATGACCTTGTCCGACGCGATGGGCTGTCGCCCGTCTTGCAGGTTGTCCCTTTTTCTAAAACTATATTACTATAACATCCCATCAATAATATCGAAAAAACTTCTATCCTTAAACAATACTAACTTATGTCCATCATAATCCATTCTAATCTTTAGGCTTATCCATAATACTGCAGTCCACTCTCATAATATAGTGAAAACGATTACCAGAGATTTAATACTATCGTTAATCCCCATATATATGTCTTGTTGGTCACATTCCAAACATTCAAAGGCCTTAATCATGTATTCTCTTGAATACCTTAGTGAAAACATGAATGCAGTTTAAAGTTAACACTTTCCACATACCAAAATCCTCAAAATTCTATATACTCAAACCATGATATCACTTAGTCCTTATATCAATCATGATCTCATGAATACTATCAAACATATTAGATTCTCTTTATCCCTTCATTATATGCATATCATCCACTTTCCAAAAAATATCTGAATAACCTTTCATTGTTACTCATACCATTCATCATAAACTTTCAAAACTTAAGGAAAGACAACAGTGTAACAATCCTTATATGTCTTTTTATTCTATAGTACAACATTACACTTGATAAACATGTAATCATTCCACTACCTTCTTAAACCATTGACCGAGCTTCAATAATTCTTTCATCTCACATATCATTTGTAGTCTCTTCATCATCATCAACATAAATACTTCCCATACGACCATACTGATTATCTTCATGAGACTTTCCCTTAGGGCATCGGTTTGCATAATGCCCGTACATTCCACATTTAAAACATTTAACCAGTGTTGATGTCATAGCAATACCATTATCCTCATCCCTGGTGTTAGCTGAACCTTTTCCTTTGCACTTACTGGATTTGTGTCCTTCTTTTCCACACCCAAAGCATCTTCCAGTTCCTTTCAAACATTCTCCTTGATGCCTCTTCCCACATGAATTACATAGGGGAAATTGAACTTTCTTTCCTCTATGATCATCATGAAACTCCATCTTTCTCTTATTAGACGAGTCAGGAAACTTACCAAATTTTACTTTATTGATCATATTATGAGATTTCTGATTCGGCATAATAATTATGTTTGGACTTCCAAATCCCATTTCATTATGAAGAATATCATTCCATTGTCCATCATATCCTCCATTATCGTGAATCATCTTGTTTCCAGCCATTCTCTAAAACCCAAAAAGAATAGTGTGAGAGGCAAAAATCATGCTAGGGAAAACAACATAATAAAGTGGAAGTACCTTCAATATCTAACATATTAGGTTTAATTCTATGATCGTTAGCGTAATTCTAGTACAATAACCTATACGTATACTTAACCTTAGGGACATCCCTTGACATACCTTAGAAATATCTCTAGGGATCTCACTAAAGTTCTCGCATCTTAGTTTCCAAAGGTTGACTAAACCTTTCCTCTGATACCAACTGTAGAGACCCGAAGCCTGACGTACATGGACATTACATTACATTTGTGGAATACTTAGTACATAACAAAAACACACACACAAGGATCGTAATAGTTTAGTGTCTTTGGAAACTTGGAACGTAATATTCTAATCGTGGTGAAAGATCTTCAACATCTCCTATAAAGATCTTCCTTTTTTTTATACCTAAAACCTTTATTTATATCCTGGGGAAAAGAAAACATAAAAGGGTGAGCTCAAATGCTCAGTAAGGGTAAACAAAATAAATATCAATCACATCATATACATAAGCACATAACTTTTGGAAATCTTAACCTGCAAAAGAGATCATAATTTCATAACATGGGGTAAATCATGGCAGTGAAATGTAATCACAATAATCATAACCTAAAACATGAATCTTTGTGGCATTCACTGATAATCATAGAGAATCATTTCTTGTTAGTCAAGACTCATTGCCAAGACTATCTTAGTGGACAAAGTCCCTTTCTGAATCGAGTAACCCCCGTTTCAGTCCTGTTTCACTGAACTGGAATAACCTACCGTTCCAGCCCTGTCTATCTCATGAGATATAAAATCATTACCCAATGCATTGGAGGGAGATATAGGTCCCACCCATCTTATAATGAATCCTTTCTTATGTGTGCCACATAATCCTAAATCATACATCATTGCATAACCCATGTAATACAAATTGGAATCTTAAACATCATGACATCATAAAACAATTCATACAAGATAAAGGAATTCATAAGAATAATTCAATCACAACATGATCAAATCAATATAATAATAGGGATAAAAATAGAACCCTTTATTATCTTAGATGGAAAATCATTTTGATAAAACACTTGAACTCCATTCTTGAGGAAAATATCATTTCTTCTTAAAAAACATTTTTCCTTTCATAACATGTCATACAACTTTAAAATAAAAGAAGTTGATTAAAAATAAACTTGAAAACTTGTAAAGGAAGCTTCTTGGAAATAATGTTTTAAAAATCCATTCATGCCGTATAAGTTAAAAAAAACATTCTTCGTACTTTTGTCGGAAAAGTCAAAAAGTACCTCGTATGAAAAACGATAAAAGATTCCTTTCATATCTTTTACTAAAAACTCACCAAAGGGTAAAATAGGTTTTAAACAATTTTAGGTGGATTAAAATAATATTACATGTTGAGTAAACATGGATGTGGATGATAAAATACGCCCCAGTAAATTTCAAAGTATAAACAATATCGGATAAAAATGAGATTGTGATATTTCCCTTACCTTATGTCCGACTTGTTTTGTAAGTGTCCGAACCTCCTGTATAATGATTTAAATCATGTTATTGACTTATTCCAGAATCATACTCATTGTTATGATATCATATATGGTTCCTTATGAATTTATATTATCCGTTCTTTTGTAAATTCCATGTTAAAGAAGCGTTTTGGGTAAAATCGTTTTATTTATCGTAGGTGTTTTGACTTGTTGTTATTGACATTATTATTACTTATATCATGATTTAATTACATCCAGAATATAAAACATGATTTATATATCATATATATTCAGTATATATATATAGATAGATAAATGAAATGAAAAACACCGCTCATGGAGACGGTAGTCCGTACGTACGCATGAGCGCTGTTTTACTTTCCTTATTGTCTTGAAATGGAAGTAAGTAGATGACATACATATATATATATATATATACATAAATCCAGTAGCTTTATAATTTCATATATTTCATTATTATTTCTTATATATACTTTATAATCATTCTTAAATGGTTAACATGGAGAATGAATCTCATCGCGTCGTGGAGACGGTAGTCCGTACGTACGCACGAGCGATGATATCATTTCCATAAATATTGAATTGAATTGGAGTGGATTATACAATATATCAGAATCAATATGATGTTTTAATAACTATGTATAGTTATTCTTTACACCATTATACCCATCCATGTAAGGTGGTGGTGGAAAATAGATTACACCACGGCGTGGAGACGGTATTCCGTACGTACGCACGCGCAGTGATTTCTTTTTCCGTAGGATAGATAGATGGTGAAATAGGGTTGTTTCATACTTATAATAACATATCAGTATATGAGTGATACTGATGTTATTACTTCATAATGAAACAACCTAAGAATAAGAAGTGGAAGAAGAAATAAAGATGAAAGAATTGGTAACGGTAATTACCTCTTCTTTGAAGTGCCTTTTGGAGACCTCCTCTTAGGGAACTAAAATTGGTCTTTGAGGAAGACCAGAACCTCTAGGATGTTGCTAGGGAAGTGGAGAAGAGATTTTGTCAGGGGTTGGCCGAGCTTGAGTGCTCAAATTGGTGTGAGGAGGAGGGGGAGGAGGTGTCCTTTTATAAGGGAGGAGAGGGGCACCTTAGGAATACCTCAAAATATTATTTTATTTTAAAGTCAAAATCGGTTTATAATGGTTCCAAAGGGTCTTATTTCGAAGATAAAGTGGGGATGGGTCGAAATACTATCAACCAATAGGATTTAGACATGTTTAGGTTATTATTTTAACATTATCAATTAGATTTAACTCTAAGTTAAATAATTTAACTTTTACCGTGTCTTTTTGTTTTCTTTCACTATATGGTTAATACACTTACTATAACATGAAAAACGAACCCCAAATTGTTTATTATTAATATATATATCCTTATCAAAGTCATTTGGCCGAACCTTAGATTTTTATGAATAAAATAACAATTAATAATATAATATTTGATTTAAAAACTATTTTGTGTCAATTTTGACACTATTTGATATATGATTTTTGTGAAAGTCATAAAAGAATTATATGTTCGAAACAAGTTGATTAAATCAACACTAATATATCATAGTAACCTAGAAAATTAGTGGAATTCATAAAAAGTCTCAAATTACATTCATTTGAGTATTTATAACATCAATTATGTTAATATTTCCTTAAAAGGGTAATTACTGCATCATCGTTGTGTCATAAATAAAATAATTTATTTAAAGTCTAAAAATTATAAATAAAATATCATTATGTAGGAAATCTTTTCTGATTTCTAATGAATATTTATAGTCGAATTTATCTTATTTATAACCACATATTAAAAATGATTTACTTATTAAGCTTTGATTTTAACTATTTTAACCCTTCTTTAAATAAATTAATAATAAATGTCCTAATCTAATCCAATTGTGCCTAAATGGTAATATTTTATTCCTAAGTTTGTTTTTGGTCGAATTACACTTGTCCAATAGAATTAGGACATGTGTTAGGGTAATATTAATATCATATTTACCCTTAGTTACCCTATTTACTATTAACCGCGGTAAAAATAGTAAAAAGTTACTATTCACCAAAAAATTATTTTTATCTCATTGAACCACATTTTACTTACTGATATCAACCGTGTCTGTCGGATTTTTGAAATTCCATTCACAGAAGCGGTAAAATTAAGTTTTATGCAAAATTCAGTTTTTTACCTAGCACTTAGTGGTTTCACTATTCATCAAAAATTGAAAGTTTTCAGAAAAATACCAAAATTTCATCCTAAGCTATATTTCATATTCCGAATTCAAAAAAGAAGTTTATTTTACCAAATTCATAACATAGAAGTTGCATTAATTAATTTTATAATTAAATCCCGCTGTTAAAACAAATAGCGTGTTTTTAAGAAACAATATCTATCAAAAGATTGACACTTGTTTATGTCTGGTTTAAATGTGCAATTACATCCAATGACCAACATTGTATTAAATTGTAAAAATATATTCTAAATATACTTTAAAACTACTCCAATTAATAATTTATCACTATTAATTATTTCGATTAAAAAAGTTGTTTTTTAATTATAATTTAGTAATTTTCACTATTCATCAGAATATGAAAGTTATCCGAAATGTACCAAAATTTCACCTTAGGCTAAATTCGATACTCCGAATCCAAAAATGAAGTTCATTTTGAAAAATAATATTTACAAAATTTTAATAAGTGGTTATTACTATTCATACCGGCTAGTTTTAATAATATTTTAATAGCATATCGTTGTTTATTGAAACTCGGTATTGCGTATTACACACGCTATCGAGGAAGGTCGCGATTGCTTGTAATGCAAGGCAAGTCAAGGATGCGTGTTGTGCAAGCTCCTTTTGCTGTAGCGTACAACACAAGACATTAATAAAATTAAAAAGAATATTTTTTATAAAATCTTGGGCTGTTACATTAATAATCTATTTTAAAGTCTCACCTTCTTTCGAGAATGATTTCACTTTAATTCAATGAACATTATAATTTATCCACCATAAGAACCAATAATTGTCTTTTAAAATTTATATTTAAAGATAATATTTATTATTAAAATATTTCATTCCATTTTACATGAATTTAGAAAATAAATTAATAAATGAATGATTGATTTAATTTCACTTTAAAACTGACATGTTTTTCAACCATGTCCATGTTTGTTTCATAACTGTTTTACAAAATTTATTTTAATTAATCAAGTTATTTATCAAGGTAATTTTCATCAATACCTGAATTTTATAGAAAGGGTTTTAATGTAATATTTATAATATTTATTTAATGGGATGTTATTGGGAAAAAAAATCAATAGGAATATTTTTTAATTTATATGGTGACAACAAACTTCCCTATCATTGTAACTATTTTACAAAATGTATCTTATTATATACACTTTATATGTTTTTAAAAATAAAACTCATTTATGAAATATTATTATTTTATATTCTAATTACAATCCCTTTATTCTTCTAAGTGTCATGATTTAATTGAGAAAACCAATATTCCCAATGAACCTATGGTCACCTCTCATCTATTGATTAATTTTATGATTGTTAACTTTATCTTGAGTTAATCACATAAATAACATAATTTTTTATTGGGTATTACATTTATCTTAGATATTAATTTTATTATATGATAGAAATTATTATTTATTAAACAATATACAGTTTTTGCATAGACTTATTACAATAAAAATTGTTATATTAACTAGGGAAATATTAATAAACTTTTCCTTTTCTCAATATGGATATTTTTGAATATGACATGTTGATTCATGAATTAAATTGATCATTATATTTAAGGGGAATATATTGGAAAATCATTAAGATGTGGGGAAAATAATTATATATCCTCTTCATTCCTGAAAACGTCTCATGATATAGACTAGTTATATGAATTAAATATGTTATTCACATAGTTTTAAATCATCTTTTGAAAGATATTGACATCACAAAAATAATGATTTCTGATATAATTTAATTCAATATTAATCATTTTCTTTATTGAGAGTTTATTTATAATCATTCATGATATTCTTAAATTTATATTACACATGGATTCATTTTTTCTCATGTAATTGATTAAATGGTACGTGTATTTAGTTTTTTACCTTTGTATATTGATTATTCATTATCAAATTATGATAGTAAATTTATCAATTAAATGGAAATTGTGTTATCTTTTCTAAATTCACATATTAATTATATATTATTGATTCCTGATATCTTCCATTCTATGTAACCCTTATTGAGAATTTGAACTCTCAGTTCTGTTTTTTCTTCCCCTATGATATGAAGAAGAATTATCCGAATGAGTTCAAGGATTTTCAATGTTTTCCATTAAAATGTTTTTATTTTTTTATAATATAAAATGGGTATTATGTATGTATCTGTTTCTCCATAACTACTACTGTAATTGGACCTTTTGGATTTTACCGATTATCTCTATGTAAATATAATAAAATAAATATCGACAGAGAGTTACTAGAGTCCAGGTTATTTCAGTTGGTATCAAGAAAAGTTTAGTATAAACCATCGGAGTATATTAAAGAAAATATTGATTATTAAAAATAACCCTATGATATATTTTCATGATAAGTATATAATAAAATCCTAATGTGTTGGTAAATATGGTATTTTATGGTTTTTTCTAAAAATATATTCCATTAAATATTTTACATGTGGACATTGTTAAATCATTGTTATACTAATGGGTAATAAATTTGAAAGGGAACACTGGGCTTTAAATCTATCTTTAGCTGGTTCATGATAATGGGACTTACATTGTAGAAGGTTTAACACTCGTAGAGAATATTCTTATAATAATTCACATTTTCCTTAAAAACCATTATAAGGGATTTGAATATAAATATATCCCCAAAGAAACCAAGTTTAAGATTCTCCAACTAAAAACTCATAAATTTTCATTTTAATTTAAGTGTTACCCCATATTTCAAATTATATATTAGGATTTAAAATTCATAATTTTACAAACTAATTAACAATAATACATTGATTGGAAATGCAACCCAGAAGAAATAAGGGTATGAATACTTATGGAAAATGTATATATTTCCCTATTTATAAAGACAATATAGATGGTATTGTAATTGAGGAGATCATGGAAACATTAGGGATGTTTAATTAGGTTATGAAATATAAACTTGATCTAATAAAGTAACCTATTATTCCATAATGTCATTATCTAATTTTAGATCCCTTCTTTCAAAAGAATCCTCCATAATTTAGTTGGGATACTAATCTTGTGGTAGTTTAGAAATGGATTAAGTTCCTTGAAAAGATATTTATGGCCTTTGGATGTAATGAAATTGATATGGTTATACTGGAATCATAATATCTCATGGGGGGTTGATCAATGTTGTTTATTGATCTAGAATAATAAGGTGGAATGTGAAATATAACACATGGAAAATAAAAGGTATTAAATAAAAATTTGTTGGAAAAAATTCCCACATGAGAAACAGAATAAAATGAAGAGATTATTTCTTTATCTTAAATCAAATAGAAGAATATAGTGTTAATGAGTATGGTTCTATCATTACAAGTTAATTTATGTATTTATGGATTATATATGAAGTGATAAATTTAATATTAAACTTTTTTTAAGGAATTAACCCATGTCTCTGAAGGGAGAAGGTATTTAAAACCCTTAATCATGGGATGAAATAGTTTTATATACTATAAAAATTGAGAATTAATTCTTTAGATACATTATATTCAAATAAAATAAAGGGAAGAGTTAGTAATTTGAAGACCAATAAAAATGTAATGTGTTAAATAATAATTTAGATATCATAAAATTTCCATCTTGTGAAAATTGGAGAAATAAACACTATATTTATTTCATAAAGGAAATGGGACTCTTTCATCTAATGTGGCGTGAAAGGCCATTAGGAACATGAATGAAATGGTAATAAAGATAATTTTAATATATATTATTTCAAATATAAATAGATGGGATCTATGATAATGAATTCTCAATGTGTTAGGGAAATATGCATCATAATATACTAAGTGATCATGGTCACGTTTATATTATCACTATAACTGATGTGAAATGATTAAAGTTACTCTATATTTGGATTGAAGAATTATGTTGTAGAATTATTTTATCAATGATATCCTAGTTATAAGAACCATGAAATTTAAAAGTATTGTACTGATGTAGTTTTTATTTAAGGATATTATAGATTATATTGAATGGTACTAATAACAAAGATAAGTGATTCAGTTGTAAGGTGATATTTTTGGATAATACATTATTAAGGAAAATATAACTCTTAAAATGTGACTAATGTTGAGGTGATTATTTTTTATTGGGATAAATTGATGATTTGAATTGATGAAGGTAATTTTATTGCATTCCTGACCATAGAACTAATTATTTCTTTGATGAAAAAGTGGTGTGTTATTTATGATAGAGATTAGAGAATTGTTTTTATTAATGAAATTTAACTAAGAATATGTTATTTTATTTATGGAATGAATAGAGAGTTGATTTTTAAATGTATGTGTTATTTTATTATGGTTTTATTATAATTCGGGTTATAAACTTGTTTCCGGATAACATATATTCAAGGTATTCACATATTTCATATATGATATTACGAGCTATTTTTTGGTGTGGGGAAAAATTATTTACAAAATATTTTAGATTTATGTATTTTCAAATTTCAAAACATATTTCATAGGAGTCTTTTGTATTAAAAATGTTTCTTATAAAGAATTATGTTTAAAGTGATTTCGTAGACCAACTTGTTGTGATAAAGTTAGTACAACAAAATTATAGTCCCAATAAATATTGAAGAGAAAACAATAAATAAAACACTATTTAATATCATATTAATGAATCAAAATGTCGGAAAAATATTTATGCTAATAACTAGTGTAAATATTTTGTATTTCAGGTGAGAAAACAAGTATTCGTGAATGTACCTCTATAGAAAGATGTCATGATGTTTGAAAAGAAGTTAAAACTATGTGGTATGAATGGCATACCCTTTGAAATTAGATATATAATTAGATATATGTATTACCAATTGAAAATGTCACCAATCCTATCTAAATTACATGATGTGTTCCACATATTTTTTCTAAGGAAGTAAAGCCATATCCAATTCATGTGCGCACCTCTAAAGAAATATAATGAGAACCTTGTCTATCATACAATGAATAGACCATCTAGATTCCTAATACTATAGATAAATTACTGAAGAATATATGACCCAAATGGTAATGGTACTTTGGAGAAATCGTAAAATGGAGAAAAAATATGGGAATGAGAGGATGTATGAATAAAACAACCCTGTTTTTTTAAAAGGTAATGTTAATGAATTTTCAAGGAAGAATGTTTTTTACTGGAATGAGTCTAACACCCTAAGACTTTCAGATATATTTCCATCTAAATGAAATCAATCACATCAAAATCTTGTGATACATACAACCATTATCCTCCATTATAGTAAGTAAGCATTATATTTTTATAAAATTATAATAAAATTACCATTTCAATATTTGGTGATAAAAAAATTAAAATTTATTACGATTAATATCAATTTTGAACATACATGTTCAAATAATCATATAAGGAGTTTTTTAAATTTTCTATTAGAAATTATATTTTATGAATACAAAAAATTAAAAGAAATAAATATAAGAATTTTTTTAATTAAAGTGGATATTTTTCATAAAAATGATTATTTTTTATGAATATATTTTTCTTCAAAAATGACTAATTTATGTCCTTTCAATTTTTTATAATAAAATTTAATCACTATTGATATAAAATTAATAGATAGATTATATATCAGATTATATATATCTAAATCCATATAAGGATTATTACAAGTTATATAGTTAATATAATATCATCTTATACTTTAAAACGCATTTATTGAAAACCTATTTTTTGACATATTTTATGGAATTATTATAAATTTCATTTTTTAAATTATTTGAGGATTATTTTTTAAAAAAAAAATCTATATTATTAATAAGTATAATTAATATTATTTAATAAGGTCAACATATTTTTTGTTTATTGTGATTTTTAAAAATATTAAAAAAAATAACTAACGCGGTAAAGGTTAAAACAAGTTTTTGAACGTTGCATGTGCTTCTGTTAAAATTAAATTTCCCAACACATATAATTTTTATTTTAAAAATTCAACATAATATTTACAATCATATTTTAAAAATTTCCAAATAATTATCATTATATTTTTGTATTAATGTATAAATAGCTAAGGATAAAATCTAGTTACTATGGTGAATACTGAAATGTGAAATGTAAGTAAACTTAATGGATAATTGATGAACATATTTCAAACATGTTAACATTTATGTTTTAGGAGTGGATAAAAATTATCCTACCTCAAATCCATTATTTATTAATTTTTGAAGTACTAGGGTTGAGTGTGACTTTTTATTATTGAATTTTGTCAGGTATTTACCAAAATGGCACTCCTCTTAATATATAAAAGGGTTATCTCTCCCCTCAATTATTATCACTTCTAAAACTATTTATATTTTTATACCAATGAAAAATCTACTCCCAGATATTCTAGAGGATATTTTATTCCAAAACTACCAACCATTTTTTCTTTAAGAGGAGATCCAAAGTTGGTTTCTCTAAGAGATGGTTTTCATCTAAAAAAATATCATTCAATTTATTTTTCTTTTTGTACATTCAATTATATCTTAAAATGACCAATCTAATAAAAAGATATATCTATTTTATTAATATGCTATTATATTTATGGAATAATATTTATCCATATACTTCTACATCAAATATTAAACAAATCCATTTCTCTAGTGTACGGTGTACTACCACCTCACTAACCAATGCAAATTTTTCCATCACAAACTCCCAAGGATAATCATATTCTGTGAAATAATGAATATATAATAAAAATATGACATGATATTAATTATTTAAAATTAATATAACATCACTTTCTTACCCTTTCACGTATTAAGGGAATGATATAATCGCTCGTCTGTATATATGTTCTACCATCTCCACGAAGTGATGGGATTCATTTCCCATGTACAAATTTCAAGAATGGTTCTAGAAAAAGTATCTAATGAGAAAATATAATATTTATAACATTAATAAAATTATTTATTTGATGTATCTATATCTTATGTGACACCTTGTTACCTTACTTTAGGTATGCCTTTCCTTTGGATTTGGGATTCCCTTTTTTTACATTATGTGCTTCTTGGGAATGGAGAACATTTTCATGGGAAATGAATTAATGTTTGGGGATTTATATTTATTTGAATTAATAGAATCATGATAGAAATGTTTCAGTTAATTTTTAGTGTTCTCCATGATCATGGAGAACACCATTGTAGTTTTGGTCTTTTGTGAAGAATATAGACTATTACATGTATGTTGGATGATTCCATAACAAGAATGGGTTACATGCCATGAATTGGGTTTCATGATGTTATCATGAATTTATCCACGTTGTTAAAGTTGTACATTCTATGAATCATTTTAATTTCATAAAATAACTTAATTCTTGATATTTAATCCAAGGAAATACATTTTTCAATGTATCTTTTATTCTAGGGATTTAACTCCATGAAAGGGAATCACAATGTAAAATTCTCATTTAAATTTTTTTTAAATACACTGTATGCTTGATTCCTTATTCATTCATCTGCATCCTTCACTCATGACACCTAGGAGATCTCCCATGAAATTATGGGGATCTACTCTACTTCTGGATTTTTCATTAATTGATTAATCGTTGTCGTTTTTTTGTTAAATCTCTTTTAGTCAGTGGTATCTACTTCATCATTGCATTTAGTCATAGTGCCGGCGTTAGCTGAATTTGTGTATTAGTTTCATGATTGATTTTTTTTCAATCAATCCTTTATATATTCTTATCATAAAGTTTCATTCTAAAGTGCATCCATTGTTTCTCAATCTCCATTATTAATGGAATCTTGGTTTATATCATTCTAGAGGTAGGCGTGCTTATGCAACTGTTTCTAATTCATGAATTTCTATATGTTCTTATTTATATGAATTTTATTTGGTGTAAAAGGGTTTTTATTAAATTTTAACACTTATTTTAGAAAATATTTTGAACAAACGTATAATATTTTCAACCATCTGTGTGTTTGGAAAAATAAATAGGTGTCCCTAGTGTGTGTGACACAACTAGGTTTTAAATTTGTGATATCGGTAGACTATGATAGGACTACATATTTTTTGGTACAAACTTTTGAATGGTTTAGTTTTATTTTAATTATTGTGTTTATTCCCATAGGCTAGGTCCCAAATGGTTCAATTTTTCATTTATAGCTTGTTTATTTCACGATGGTTTATTTCTTGGATATGTTTTCAAATTTTTAATTTACTTATTTTTTTATACCTGATATATAATTTTATTTCTTATATATGAAATGAATTTATGGAAAACAAATGGAATATTTTTTCAAATAGTTTCCTTTATTAAAATGATTTATGAAATGGATTATTTTTTAAAATATATAACTTTTATGTTCTCTATATTATAACTTTCATAAATTATTTTTTAGTATCCTACTTGGATTTTCGTTCTCACCCTTCTTTATCATTTGGGTGGTTATAAACCTTGTTTTTTAAGACTCGGGAAAAGGCAAAGTCATCTCAAAGCATTCCGAGTTCCCATGTTAATTTTTTCTTCATAAAAAGATGGTTTGGAGTTGACAGTTGGTCGCATGGAGACTCTTTTGGACATTATTGATTCAACCTTTTATATTTTTCGATGTTTGGCTTAGTTTTTATGGATCTGATTGTATCTCTTTATTTCTATTTTTGATCTAGTTGTATGTAATATTTTTTCTTATCTATGAAATGTTTCCATTTTCATTATTTTACCTCACCACATAGTGGACCACCATTTTTGACTAATATAGTTTACCTGGGTCTGTCCGTTACGTCCTTTGTAAACGAACTATATCTTTCATGACAAAACATGTGTGAGAAAACAAGACACATAAAACCCGAA
Source organism: Viscum album (assembly GCA_963277665.1). Lineage (NCBI taxonomy): Eukaryota > Viridiplantae > Streptophyta > Magnoliopsida > Santalales > Viscaceae > Viscum > Viscum album. The sequence continues at coordinate 593,344,520 of OY728133.1, forward strand.
ATAATGAAAAGAATGAAATATTATCAACAAACATGATGTAAATTTTTATTAGATGATCATATATAATATTATAATAATGAATATGATTCTATTATATGTTAATAACAATATTAAAACCAATATATATGACGTAAAATCATGCTAAACCTAAGGGAAGTGTAAGTATAGGGATTTCATCTAGATTTACATTCCATTAAGACAACTTTGGTAATATTTACATATTAACTTTTTAGTGGTGTATACACTACCCATTTTATTTAATTAACATCAATAAATATTTATATATGATGTTAAATGTTTAAATTAATTTTTATTCTCTCAAGGTATTATAATTAAAAATATATAGAATATGTAAGAATTAATTTTACAATCACACATTGTTTTGAGATATATATAACTTTTGTTGAAGAAATATAATCATTTATCCTACCTAAATTCTAAATTTTTTTTATTCAATGGATTTTTAAAATACATCCTATATTTTCTTCAAAATTTTACTGTCTTCGATACATGAGTCAATAAAAGAAAATATTAAAATAAAATCTCAATTTATTTCTATTTGAAATGGATATATAATTCTTCCATGTACATTTTTTTCAAAAGGCCTTTAAGAAATACTATAATTTAATAAGATTATTTATCCTGTTAATTTTAAGTTACACGTGATTTTTCAAAAGGGTTTTAAATAAACATTTATACTAGTTTTGGAAAGTGGTGTTCTCAAAAGGATTCCTAAGGATGGTTTTTAAATCTTTGTTGTGATAACGTACTTCCCCATAGATGTAATAATTTTATAAATGAATTTTATTATATATGTATTATAGGTTTTTAGAAGAAAATTACTTTTTAAAATATTTTTAAATCTTTTTTTGAGATCATGGAATCCAATTTTAATCATTCCCTTCTTTGAGAATTCAGTTATTATAATCTATGTCATTAGTTCGATGATATTATCTAGGTATTTGTTTCTTTCACATGATATTGATTAAATGGAATGTGTGTTCAGTTATTTACTATTCCATGATGATTATTCCATATATGTTTATGATAGTTGAGTTATTGATTAAATGGAATTTGTGTAAAGTTATTTACATTTCCCTAATTTTTATGCATTATTGATTCGTAAATGGTGCCATTTTATGTAACCCTTACTGAGTATTCGGGTTCACCCTTATTTTTTTCCTTTCCTTTGGATATGAAGATGAATTCTTTGAATGATTTCAAGGATTCAAAATGTTTTTCATTACTATGTTTTATTTTCTTTGTCAAATGTAAAATGGGTATCATGTATATTTCTGGTTCTAAAAAATTACATAACTAATCATCTCTTAGGGAGTTTACCCCATATATCTTTTCCAAAGTAATAATTTAGACACCATATGTGGGTTACAATATTTGGGGTCATTACATAGTTTTTCTAAATCATGGATCACATCTATAAAGACATTCTCAATCAAATATTTCCCCAAAATTTTGTTTTTGTAATTTATATTCAACAATAGTGAATCATTCTTATCCATAGATTTCAAACTGATAATACTTAGCACTCATGGTAGATTTTTGGGATTTTTCAAATGGGTGGATCATATCACTAACAACTTTTCTAGACACTTTATTCTTATAGAAATTTCTTTTAAATGGGTCTTTAACATGGGGTGGATGTTTATTGTAATGTAATATAATTTCTTATTTGGATTCAAAAAGTTATATTTGATGTTTCCATCATCAAATCTTCCCCTTCAAGGACTTCTCCACATCCGTTCAAGATATGATTTTTTTATTAATAGTACCTTAATGAAAATAATCATGTAAGTGAAAAATTCTATAGGAACATTCTTCAAATAATATTTGGATTCTATGTATAGAAAATTTATATGATTCAATGAGATCTTCCTTATTATTACTTGATCTGGAATCATAAAAAGGTTATTCATCAAAAAAAGAAAAATATTGCATATAGAATACAACACTAACTAAATTTGGTTTTTGGTTTACCTAATTTTTATTAAAACATTTACTTATCTCTCTTTCCTCTATATTCTGTATGTTTTACAGTGTTTTCAAATAATCCTCATTATTGGATCTAAATGAGATAGAAATGGGATTTTCAATCCAATTAAACTCTAATTATTCCCTGATTTAAAATATAATCTTCAAATCTTTTAGAAACTAGTATAAAAAACTTTTATCCAAAAAGAGGTTGACCTATGAACTGATACAACTTATAGAGAAAAAATGGATCGCATATGAACACTGAGATTAGGAGAGTGTAAATTATCATACACAAATCTTTATTGATTTTATACTTTATTTTAAATTAGTCACATATTACTCTTGAAACTCTACCCTATATAAGAGGAATGGATCTAATATTGAATGTCAATAATCACTTTCACATGTAATAAAGATAATTTACATAGTAGGGGAACACATACTTTTTATAAGTTTTAGTCCCTGTGTGACAAAGTAATATTTATCATGATCAAACATTAGTGGTTTCAAGGATATTTTTATTACAACAAATTTACAGTGATTACAAACTCCTTGAATTTGAACATAATTTTTAGGTAGGAGACAATAAATATTTATTCTTCATTAGTGTTTATTTATATTAGAACCACCATTTATTAATATATTAATTCTATAATACTTCTGAACATGGTATATATTATAAACCAGATTTATTTTTATAAAATGATTAAACATATTCATTAATTAATAATTATTTTAAAATAAATTTAATTCAAAATTAATTTCATGTTTCCCATCGAGTTATATTATCCCACTACTAGAATGCTCGATGCTTTATAAATACATAACAATTCATGTAGTGCTCTACATCAATTCTCAAACTTAAAATATATTAAATATACTACAAGTCATATTTTTCTTTATTCATTATAAATTAACAAGAAAATAAAATTCAATGTAATTTAATAATATCAAGATAATAAATTTCATGAACTTTAAATTTTACATTATGTAATCAATACTTCATTCCAGTTCATTGCTAATATGCATGAATTTATTTGAATTTTTAATTTTTTTATGCTTTGAAAAACATTTAACGTTATACTTCATGAAATAATTTTATGAAATGATTTAATTTCACTTATATGTATTCAAATACCACCATTCTTCACAAAACTGATACAAAACACCAAATCCACATGCATAGTGTGTTATTTATAAGAAGAATGTAGTTCATGAAAAGAAGTGCATATGTTCCCTATGAAATCCTTCATGAAACTATATATCTGAGTTCCTCTATTCATGTTTGGGTGGACCGCTTTCTTATTCACATAAGAGTATAGGTATTATTTACCTCCCAAATCTATGAAACCTGTGGATAATTTTCTTAATAGAAATCTTGAGTGTGATATTCCCATATCAAGAGGCCTGATGTTTCATCCTTCCTGAAACATATTGTGTACATGGGAGCTCCCCTTTATGTTACAATTTCATTAATGGGTTCCCTCTTCTTCTTCACACAAATAGAGTTATTCTATGATTCTATACATAGAAAAATGTATTTCCCTAATAGACAGTTTCTCTTTTTTAAAATGAGAACATTATCTCTTAAGTGGTAACAATATTAATCTCAAACAAGATATTAGTGTTTATTCATCTTCTGCAACACCTTTTAAACTAATCAGAATAATTTCAGGAAAATAAATTTTTAATTCCCAAAGTTTTCAGGTTATTTTAATCTGTTGAACATGAGTTTCCATGTTTTCTTTCGACATTGAAATTTAAGGCATCTCTTCTTTTGTGTCATATTTCATGTGCATCAAATAATAATCACTTTATTCCTCATATTTTAAATGATAAAATCTTTATTTATTTATTTTATTCAAGATAAACCATCTATAAATTCTTTTTCATTCAAAATAACATCACTCATTTCATTATCTAGTCCAAAAAAGATAAGGATTTCATTAATAAATTTGAGATAAATGACCTCGTCACATATTTCATAGTTTCATTAGTGGAGGTTGGATCTCAGGCTCCACTATATTATACCCCATTGATTGTTTTATCTTTTGTATCATGCTTAAGTGGTTAGTCCTTTATATGACTTTGTATTTTCATTTTTCTCTCTTTAGTAAAAATTAATATATTGGGTGTCTATGATCAGTGGAGGATTGTAAAATTGATGATCATTGAATGCTAATATATCTTCAAAGAATTTTGGATACAAATCAATATAAAATATTATCTTTCATTGGTAGGGGATTATGACACTAAATTGTATGGTTGATATTGGCCATGTCATATAGATAACATTATGTCATATCCTTTTCATATGGAGAAATAGTGAAACACAGTTACCATCTAACATCAAAATTATAAGAGGTTTCCCTCCACAAAATGACCATTCATATTAGATCTCAGATCTTTGGAATGTATGTTCTCACTTAAGTTTTTGTTTGAATCCCTTTTTGGTTAATTAAGTGCTTACCCAAGTCCTTAAAGAGGATCGGGGTCATTCGAGTGATTAAGACACAAAAAAATGTTGAAAATGGGGGTTTCGGGGTAGGTCACACGGTCTGCGCACGGTTAGTGCTAACCATGCAGACAGCCTAAGAAACCATGCATGAGGGGGTTTTTGGATTGTGGTCGACGTACGGATTGGAAAACCATGTGGGAAACCGTGTAGCCCATAAACTTTTAAAAAAATTACAATTTTGCAACTCCGGGATTTTAATACAAAAAATGGGATTTCCTCTGATTTCTCCCCTATTCATCCTAGGAATGAACCAAATATACCAAGAACTCCAATAGATAAATATCCCTCATTTCTAAGGAATTTTGGGTGTTGTTGGTTTGGATCAAAGCTCCAGGTAAGGCCAATCATATCCTTGCTTCTCTTATGATTTTAGGGTTTGTTTCTTCTTCTCCTATCATTACGAAGTACTGAAACCCTACTCTTTGGGTGATATTTAGGTTGATGCTTCAAGGGTTAGTTGAAGTAGATTCTAATGGCTCATCTAATAGTGCATTTAACCATAGAGTTGAGGTAGGTGGCCAACAAGTAATATCACATAGTTAATTTGTGTATTTGTGCATGTGTGGTTTTGTTTTTGGGTGTCTCTTGGTATGTTTTGGTCACCCATGGCCTATTTAGGTAAAATGTTTATTAAGAAGGTAAATAGAAACCCTCATGATCCCCAAGGGATGTGTCTGTGATGATGACAATAATCTAGGGCCACCCATGGGGTGTGATGACTTTCCCAAACATAGAGATTAATGAAGAACAAGTGAGATTGTTGTGTATTTATGTAGAGCCTGTGATAAACAAATAGATGCGATTGATGGTGTTGAAGTAGAAGGCAAATGATGCACCATGGTTTTGTAATAACCTAAGTTCAATTAGGTTAACATGGAAATGATTAGAGATCATAATGAAATAGATTATAATCCCGATAATGAAGCCTTGTGAGTTAGGCATAATAAATGAATCCTTGTGAGATGGGCACAATGAATGAATTCTTAGTGAGATAAGATTAATAAAAGGGGAATTGGGCTAACTGGATAAATGATGTGAAATTTGGTAAATGTATTAATGGGTTAAAGAATGTTATTAACTCTTATGTTATTGAGGTGGTTTATTTTTTCCTTAGGAAGTGATTTTGATGTTGTGTGAATAGTTATTGGATACATATATGTATAGCATGTGTACATCGATTACTATAGTGGGGTATTAACATGAGGTTTTACACCCACGGGTCGAGTAGGACTAAGTATCTAAACCTCACCCCTAATGCATGTGTTTGGGAAGAGGACTGAGGATCTGTTCCCTTAATGGTTGCATACACCTGGACTGAGTCTTTGAGGTGAGCATATAGTTGACAAGAGAAAGTTATTCCGATTGAGATAGGATACCAGTGTGTTTCTTAATGAATGTGATTGTGTACTTTAAGACCATGTTACTTGTTGTGATTAATGAACCCATGCTAAATTTGTTGGAAATGGTAATTAATGGGAAATGGGATGAAATGGTAAGATATGGAACTGGTAATAAATGCTGGTAATGGACCTAAAATAGTTAAGGGTACAACATTCTATGTCATTAAATACTCATTTCCATTTTTCGTGAACAATTGTTTACACTGGATATTTTTTAGACACTGTTGGTTGTGGCCTACAGATTTGTACTCGCACCCTGCTCGGCTAACCATTGGGTACCCAATCAAATGTCATGTTTTTAGGTTAGGGTAAGGGCAAAGGAAAATGCTAGGCAGTTGGGTTGGCACAGGTGTGCGTGGAGGAGGACCTAAAAATTGTGTTAGGAGCATTTTCGAGATTTTGCATCATGTCTTCATTTTAGGTTTTGTTCACTTTGGAACTTGTAGCATGGAATGTCATATTTACTATTTGACATGGTTGTACCATGTTTGGTGAATTGTTGTTTATGCATGCTCTGGTATTATTGGTTATTATTCTGCTATTTTTTTATCTTCTATTGTGGCTTACTCTGATAAAAAGGGGGTAAATTCTCCCCAATTGATTATTTGGACACCCAATGGTAGTTAGAAACCGTTATAATATGGGGAGCTGCACTTAAGGTCATGTAACCACCTGGCTCGGAGCAACGGTTTAGTGGCTTCCGGGTCAGGGATGTTACAATGTGGTACTACAATGGGTCTTTCATCTCTTTATATGGAATATTTTCATATTGGGATGGTATATAGGAGGTTAGGAAAGTGTAGGGGCTTGTTAATTAGATCATTCTTGGGAGTATCTAATCCATGTATGTGGGAAAACCCAAGTCACCGAGGGTGGGAATTTTTGTTCCTTATTGTGTGATGTTACAGTTGATGATATTTCACCATTGAGTGATGCACATGTTGTGTGATATGATGGTTTTAGGATATTTAGATCATGGACTCAATGGAATAAGTATTTGAATCTAGGAATCATTGTAGGAACCTAGAGAGATATGTGACATGCATCACGGTAGGCACACATGGGTTTGGTGTGTGGGGTATGAAAGATAGAATGCACCTCAAATCTGGATAATTGAAAATGGAAAAGTTCATAAATGAAACAATGCAAGTGGTGAAGATAAAAAAATATAATTGAAGATTAATGAAATCTGTGTAATTAAGGGTTTGTAAGGAATTAAAAATGTTTCTTTTAACATGTTGTGTTAGCTTTGTGATGATGTATGGTTGTTTACCCTGTGTGGACCATGGCCCGCAGTGGGGATGGTCGGGGTAATGTTTTCATAATGTTAAGATTTGTTGGGACGGTGAATGTATGGTGGGTTTTTGTGGCTAGTGAAGAGCCTTCATGTTATGATGTTGTGAAATTTTTATAGAGTGTTTTCAAAACCATGTGTTTAGAAATGTAGATAAATGCAACCACGACATCGAGTGTCAGTTGGGAAAGAAGAGGATGTTGCTGAGAACACTCCTCCAGTAGAGGAGTAAGAGAATGTTGTGATCCAGGAATGTAGAGAATGGATTTTCTAATAGATTTTGTCTTGTTTTATACAAATTATGGATCAGGACCCAGGGTGGGTTGCACCAAGTATGTTTGAGCTGACCAGAGAGTTTCAGTTGCAGCACCCTTCGATGTTTACCAAAGAGGGTGGGTCTGAGGCAGTAGATTTATGGATAGAATCTTTTCAGATGATAATTGATCATCTGGAGACTCATGTTGGGAAGTGAGTAATGTTTTCAGCTTATATGTTTCGGGGATAGTAAAAACATTGGTGGGACATCCTGGCATAGACTGAGAAAGATGAGGGGATGTTGTGGAAAAGTTTCCAAGAAACGTATCTGGAACATTTTTACCCAGATATACTGTTGAAAGAGAGGGCTGCAGAGTTCATAATCCTATATGAGGTATCAATGTTGGTGATGGAGTATGTAGGACACCTCCCTGGCCTGTGACACATTGTTCCAACATTGGTGGGGGATGAGGCAACAATTATAATGAGTTTCCATGATGGGCTGAGACACAGAATCAAGTCTCAGGTGAATTCCTTTCACATGAATAGGTTTACAAATGTAGTAGATCAAGCATTAATCTCATAAGGGAACCTAAAAATTTCTTTAGGTAGTGGTCCTATCATATATGATTGGCAGATAAGTGGTGTAACTTTTGAGGGTCAGAAGCGTCGTTTTGGAAGTTTTCAGCAGGGCGAAAGTGTACAAGGTGGTAAAAAGAAAGGGTCAACCTCTTATGGTGGGGATCATGTTTTCTACTATCAATGTGGAAGGTAGGGGTACATGTGTGGCTTGTGTCCTCAACCTCCATTTGAGTGCTGGTCGTGCGGCAGATTAGGACACATGCAGTGGTTCTGTAGGAACCCTCAGCAGGTAAGCATGGATATTGGTGTCAGGTAGACGCCAAGAGGAGGCAAGGGATCAATTTCTCTATATCAGGCAGTCAGTGGGATCTACACAGGACATACTAGAAGGGGTGGTGGATGTGTATCTCTGAAGAAGGATCACACATGTCAGCAGGGTAGTGCAATTCAAAGCATACAGGTTAGAGCCCTAGGTAGAGGGGTAGGTCAGCTTCATGCAGTTTAGTAGGAACCTGATGATGTCGAGGCTGGGCCATAGACCATTCAAGGTATTATGCTTATGGATTCTATACTTTCTATTGAATTGTTTGAAAATGGTTCCACATACTCATTTATTTATAAATAGCTTGTGGTAGCATTGGGTTTTCATGTAGAGATTGTGGGGGGGGTTATGTTGATTGAAACTCTGTTGAGGGTGCAAAATGAAGATATCAGGTAGTGTAAGGGATTTTCTCTAGAATTTTATGAGTATTATTTCCTATGGGACTTTTTTGTTATTGAGATGCTAGGATTTGACCTGATTTTTGGTATGGCCTAGTTAGTGTTGTACCGAGAACACATAGACAGTTACCATCACATTGTATCATTCAAGTCACATGAGGGTAATGCTTATGTCCGTCACGAAGAGTGAGATGTTCGAGCAGGTTGTGCGGGAATATTTTTCCAGCTATTGGGTCAGCTCACATTTCAAGTATCTTGTCTTGTGCTTGATGATGATTAAGGGAAATATTTTGTCTTCCCTCTAGTAGTGGATCAGGTTCAGCATGTGTTTCCTAAGGATTTCTTGAGGTTTCCACCTGATAGGGATGTTGAGTTTACAACTACGTTGCTTACGGGAATGGAGCCAGTATCGATTTTTTCATACCAAATGGCACAGGCCAAACTCCAAGAGTTAAAGTTCAGCTTGAGGATTTAGAGCGTAAGGGGTTCATCTGTCCTAGTACGTCTCATTGGGGATCTCTTTTTCATTTCGCAACGAAGGATAATGAGTCGTTATGGATGTCTTTTGATTATCAGAAGATAAATCAGATAGTGGTGAAAAAATGGTACTTTCTTCCTAGAATTGATGACACGATTGACCAATTGAGGGGTGCGTTGGTTTTTTCTATGATTGATCTTAGATCGGGTTATCACCAGTTGAGGGTAAGGCCTTCTGACGTACTGATTACAGCTTTCAGGAGTCAGTACGGGTTGTTTGAGTTTGGGGTGATACCTTTCATCTTGACCAATTCACTGGTAGTGTTCATGGTTTTAATGAACCGATTTTTCCATCCTTATATGGATCAGTTTGTTGTTGTCTTTGTTGATGACATCTTGGTGTACTCGAAAACTCATGATGATTGGGCCCAACATCTTGACATCATTATATGTACTGTAAGAGAGCATCAGCAATATTCCAAGCTATTAATGTGTCATTTCTGGATTGGATAAGTAAATTTTATTGGTCACATAATCTCTAAGGCAGGTGTGTTGTTGGATCAAGAGAAAGTTCAGGCTGTCGTGTTTGGGTAGTATCCCAATAGTGTTTCATATGTTTAGAGTTTTTCATGTTTGGACAGGTATTACCATAGGTTCATCCAGGATTTATCATTCTGGGCGGCACCATTATTGGGATTGACCAAGAAGGGAATTAGGTTTTAGTTTTCTAGGGCATGTGATAATGCCTTTCAATAGTATTAAAAGTTATTGATGGTTGTATGGGTCTTGATCTTACCTGAGCTAGGTAGGAAGTATGTCCTATTTTGTGATGTGTTCGATATCGGTCGTTGGGTTGTGTTGATGCAGGATGAGTTGGCAGTTCATAGTGTTTACCGATCGAAAGAGTCTAATGTATATATTTTCTCAGCAGGATTTGAATCTTCGGAAGCAAAGATGGGTTGAGTATATCTAGTATTTTGACTTTGAGATAGTATATACATCAGGGAAAGGGAACATTTTTGCTATTGCTTTGAGCAGGAAGGCTCAAAACTACTTGGTTCAGGAATCCATCACCAAGTGGAAGGTGATATCGTTGTTCACAGAGATGCACCTAGAGGTGTGGGATGAACATGGTCAGGAGACTCTTGCATTAGTGGAGGTTTATTCAAATCATTTATGTCATATCTGGGAAATTCCGCTCAATAATCCTAAATGTTTGTCCATAATGGAAAGACATAAAGGTGGGGATCCACCTTCTGGTTGGTTCGTCGATGTGGACGGGGTTGTTTTTGGTCATGGTTGAGTCATTGTTCCGGTATGCATATAGGGAGAGGTGATGAATGATTTCCATGAATCAAAATGGGTAGTGAATCGTGGTTTTACCAAGTTGTATCATGATATCCATGGACTGTTTTGGTTACCGAGAATTAAAAAGTAATTTTCAGGCTTTCTGGCATAGTGCCTTACTAGTCAGTAGGTGATGGTCGGGCATCAATGCCCAAGTGTTTTGTTATATCCATTTCCCATTCCCGAATTTAAGTGGGACGATGTAATGATATATTTTTTGGTGGTTCCATCGAGGATGACTCGGATTATTGATAAAACCTAGATGGGTTTTGACCTGCTAACACAACAGTCTCAATTGTTACCGATTCATGAGACTTACATAGTTTATCATTTGGGTGAGTTATATGTGTGGGAAATAGTGTAGTTTCATTGTCTATCATAGACTATAGTTTCATATCATGATCCTAATTTCACATCCTACTTCTGTAATGGGTTGTAGAAGGCGTTTAGAACACAGTTTCTTTTAAGTATGAATTTTCACTCATAGAAGAATAGGAAAGCAGACTGTACGATCTAAGTGCTAGAAGACATGTTGAGGGATTGCATGTTGTATATTGGTGGTTCATGGGAGAAGCACTTTCCACTTGTTGAATTTTCCTACAACAATAGTTTTCAAGCTATAGTATTTATGGAACCATTTGAGGCTCTCTATGGGAGGCTATTTATGTCCCTAATATGTTGGTTGGAGGCTAGTGAATCAGAATAGGTGAGACTGAGTCTCATGTAGGAGAATTCAGAGAAAGTGGAGTGACTTGGAAGTGGACGATAACAACTTAGAGTAGGAAAATTTCATATGTGGATCAGAGGTGTAGACCACTTGAGTTCGAGGTGGGTGGTAGTGTGTTCTTTCAGGTGTCTCCATGGTTAGTTCACTAATAGATTCAAAATCATGGAATGTTTTCGCCTAGGTATGTGGGGTCATTTGAGATTGTAGAGAGGAACAGGCCGGTGGTGTATTGATTGGATCTGCCACAATGGTATAGTAGGATGCATGATGTCTTTGATGTGTCATCTATTCAGTAGTATTACCCTAACCCAACTCACGTGGTTGATGTTGAGAATTTTGAGCATGAGGTTGATGTGTCCTTTGAGAAACATATGGTTTGTGTTGTGGATTGTATTGATAATGTATTATGGGGAAAGGATGTGCCATTAGTGTGAGTACTATAGCTGCATGGGAATGTTCAAAAAAATTGGAGTGAGAATCAGATATGCAGGCTTAGTGGCCTGATCTCTTTTCCTTGGAAGTGCAATAAATCTTGGGAGCTTGGCTAGAGGATGAGACACTATAAGGTGTGGAGGTTATAAGATCTTGTATCTTGGGAAGTTATGTTCTCATTTACGTTTGAGGTTTGAATCCTTTGTTTTTTTAATTAAGTTCTTACCCATGTCCTTTAGGAGGCTCGGGGGTGTTCCAAGGGATCAAGAAATGAAAAATGGAGAAAAGGGGGTTTTCTTGGTAGGTTGAATGGTTAGTGATGACCGTATGGATATCCCACGAAACTGTGAAGGATGTGAGTTTTTGGAAAGTGTCTTCTGCATGGTTTGTGCATTGTTTGGAAAACCGTTCTGGTAAACTGTGCGGCCCATAAACATTTTAAAAAATTACAATTTTTCCACTCCGGGGTTTTAATACCAAACTCGGTATTTCCTCCCATTTCTTCCTTCTTCACCCTAGGAACGAAAAAAATCTCCCTTGAGCTCCAAAAGATCGATCTCCATCATTTTAAAGGTATTTTTGGATTCATTGGTTGTGGATCGAAGATCCGGGTAAGGATAATCGCATCCTTGCTTCTCTTTTGTGTTCAGGGTTTGTATCTTATTCTGCACTCTTTCTAAATATCTAAAACCCTACTCTTATGAAGATATTTAGGTTGAATCATTAGGGGTTGGTTGAAGCAGAATCTAAGGAATCAACAGAGAGTGATTTCACCAACAGAATCATTGTAGGTGGTCTACAATTTATATCCAATGTTTTATATGTGGATATTTTCTTGTGTGGTTTTTTCCTTGGGTGTATCTTGGTATGCATTGATCACCCGTGTCATGCTTAGGTAAAATGGTTATTAAGAAGGTAAATTGAAACCCTCCTAATCCACATGGGATGCGTCTAGTGTGACGAGACTAATCTTGGGCCACCCATGTGGTGTGCCGACATTCCCATACCTATGGATGTGTGAAGAACATGTGAGGTTGTTGTGTATTTATATAGAGCCCTTAATAAACATGTTGATGTGATTTATATTGTTGTAGTAGAATCTAGGTGATGAATCTATGCTTAGTAATAACCTAAGGGATATTGGGTTAACATGGAAATGATTAGAAGTCATAATGAAATGGATTATGATCCTGGTATTGAATCCTAGTGACTAAGTCATAATGAATGAAACCAAGAGATATAGGCACAATGAATAAATGCTTAGTGAGATAAACATAATAAAAGGGGAATAAGGCTAAGTGGATAAATGATTTGAAATGTGGTAAATGTGTTAATTGATTAAGTCATGGTATTAACTCTTATGTTAATGTTTTTATTTATGTTTTACTTGGGAAATTGTTGTGATGTTGTGTGTATGGTTAAGGGATACATATATGTATTTCATTTTCACGTGGCTTGGTAGAGTGGGGTATTGACATGAGGTTCTACGCACATGGTTCATGTTGGACTAAGGCTCCAAACTCCACCCCTATTGAACAGGTTAGGGAAGTGGACTGAGGCTTTGTTCCCCTAACGGCTACATCAAACTAAAATGAGGCTTTGAGGTGAGGATATGCTTGACATGAGGAAGTTAGTCCTAGTGATATTGGATAAAATTGTGTTTCCTTATGCAAGTGATTGTGTACTCTAAGCCTGTGTAACTTATTATTCTTGAGGAACCCATGCAAAATGGGTTAGAAATTGTACGTAATGGAAAATGGGATGAAATGGTATGATATGGAAATCGTAATAAATGTTGGTAATATACCTAAACCCACAAATGGGACTTCATCTGTCCTTTTCATTTATTATTCATTTCCCTTTTTCAAGAAAAACTTTTATACTATATATTTAGTAGACAATTTTGGTGGTGGAATACTGAGTTGTACTCACACCCATCTCAGCTCACCGTTGGGTACCCGAGCAGACATTATGTTTTCAGGTTAGGATAAGGACAAATTCCCTTTCTAGGCAGTTGGTTTGGCATGGGTGTGCATGGAGGTGGACCTAGACATGGTTTCGTGACCTGTTTCAGGATTTTGCAGTTTGTCTTCATTTTTGGGTTTTGTTCACTTTTTCACTTTTAGCATAGCATTACATATTTATTGTTGGATATGGTTGTTCCCCATTTGGGGAATGGTTTTTAATGCAATATATTGTATTATTGGTTATTATTCAACTATTTTTTTGTCTTCTATTGTGTCTTACTCTGATAAAAAGGGGTATAGTCTCCCCAATTTACTATTTGGGCCCCCGCAGCTAGTCAGCAACCTTTTACGTATGGGAAGGCAGACATAAGGCCATGTAGCCACCCATCTCGGAGCACTGGTTTATTTGTTTTCAGGTTGGGGATGTTATAATTCTAGTTTCCTCATCTAATTGAGTTAAAACCAAGGTTGACACCCATATACACTACACCCTTGACTTGCATGTTCCATGTCAGACCCCTGCACAGTCCCTCAGTCACCCCTGTATGCCATGTGGGTTTGGCATGTCCCCCTTTTTTCGACTCTCTGTGTGGGTTCTTTAAAAGAACAAATCCCCATATACCACCATGGATAACTAGTTTGGCCTCCCCCACATAGTTTCCCCTTGAGTCCCATATGTTTTTTTTAGGGGTCCATGGTCAGCCATTGGTTGGATCATTTTTACACCAGCCATATAATTAGAAATTACTAACTAAAATATTTCCAACTATAAACATAAATACATTATTCAAATTAGTCTATAATTAAAACAAGTAAATAAATTCTCTTTTTTAATTTACTTTTAGAATCGTACTCATGAAAATAAATATTGGCATTAAATTCATAAAAATCCACATACAATGATGAAATAATCTATGACCATAATCAAAACATATTCTTCATGCAAGTAAATATTTTAATGGTCTTCACCAATTTTAGTATTATAGAAATTTTACAATATCTTATTCCAATTGGAACATGTCTCTAAACATTAGAATAGTTCATAATTTAATAGAGTTAATAGGGATAATTCTTGTACCAACTTACATTCAATAAATTCTAAATCATTTTCTGAGTATCATCACCATATTTCATTAATGATTCCAAATTTCTTTCAAAATTTATATGTCCATTAATATTAAATAACCATTGAGTAATCCATAATAAAATAACTTTGATTCCAAAAATATATATTGATAAAATTATAACAATAATCATGAACCATCCACATGGGCTTTTCATAATACAATTCCCCTAACATTATAAATGATATTTTTTTAGAAATAATTTGGGTAACATTGAATTGTATTGTATTATACACAAATAGAACATCGAAAAAAATGACAGAAATTTATTTAATTAAATTATATTATAACATTGTTCAATAATTAAACCCATGAAAATGAAAAATATTACAACAAGATGAAAAATATGAAATAGAAAAGATATAATGGGAAAATGTTGATCATCCTACTCTGTTAGAATTATCCCTCTAATGAATAAAATACTAGAAAATTAATGAAATATTACTTATCTAATTGATATTTCAAAATTTAAAAAACATATAACCTAGTTAATAACTGTAATCAATGATGTGTGAAGAAATAAAGTGGTATTTATAAGAAGTAATTTAGCTATTATGAATAGTAACATGACTGTTAGGAATAGTAATATTAAATTTTGAATAGTAATTCATCTAAAAATAATAAAATGTCATGTTAATTATTATTATGGTAAATAAATAAATTAAATATTAATAGTATAGTTCGTTACATTAAATATTAAAAGAAAAATAAGTGTCTGGGTATTTTCCAAAAGAATATTTTATTGAAAATATGCTTTTATATTAAAAATTAAATTTCCTAGGTTAGGAAAAAATGTAACAAAATGAACTTCATTTTTGAAATCAGTGCATTAAAATTTTATATAAGTGATTTTTTTCTTATTTTTTGAGAATCGTCAATTTTTAAATGAATAGTAAATATAGAGATTTTACATAATTGATGTATTTTTATTAAATTTCCCTTGCGTTAAAAATTAAATAATAAATTATTTCTCCTCCGGATCAACCCAAAAAAATAATAAGCTAAATTAATACTTTATAAATAATAAAATTAAATTTAAAAACATAAAAGTTTTTTCCAAAGTCTAAAATGATAAAGTATTCCATTTAAATAATAATTTTTAATTACTATGCATTCATTTTTAATAAACTAATGAATTCGGTTTTGTAAAGATTTATAAGTCCTAAAATAAATTTATTTTATTCAAATATGACATATAATTTCTATAAAATCACTATTATAATTATTATTGTGGAACATATATTTTATTAAATATTTAAACTCAAAAAATCTTTTATCCTCACGTATAAAAAACCCCTCTCACTCCCATTTGAAAATTGCTTCTCTCTCACTTAACCAAGACAATGAAATAGAAATTTCCTCTATACTAGGCCCATTATAATCACAATTTATGTTTTGGATTCATTTAAATCTAATAATTCAAGAAGTTTTGTTTCATATAAAATACTCATTACCAAGAAAAGTGTGTGGTTTTATCAACTTTTCTACTCTATTTCCTCTTCTCATCTTCATTTTATCTATTCCTTTCAAACCATGACCATATAAAATTTATTAATTAACATATTATTTTTATATTAATGATATTAAACTACAATAAGGATTATATTTATAAAATATTGTTTTCCATATTTCTCTTTCATTATCTTTTTGCAATGTCCCATCAACGGTTGGTTAACCACTTATAAAGACATTGTCAACTCTATGTTTATTAAAATATTCTTGGATGGTCATTATAAATTATATATAATATTTAAATATGTAATTAAATTTTTTTGAATCTTCATGAAATAATTTTACTTATAAATAAATGACCTTGAATAAAAGATATAAAATATAAAAAATCCCAAATAATTTAATTAAAATATGGAATTAAAACAATTTTAGTTTAAGAAAGGGTATTATAAAATAAAATCCAAAAATTATAATGTATCAATATTTATATAAATTTAAATAATTAAACTTTTTTCCATGTATTATCAACCTTTATTTTATTACATTAAAGGTTAAAATGAGACGAAACATAATAAGATTTAGGGTAATGGGATTCTTGAAAAAAAGACCTTATTTATAGGTTATCTCCTCTTTCCCATTATTTTTAGTATGTATATTATAATAATTTCATTAATATTAATTTTCAATATTATTTAAATTGTTATTTTTTGGATATACTTTATCTTACATTTGATAAAGGATTTAAAATTAATTTAAAATATTTTTAAAAATGATTTTCTTTTCCAAAACATCACATTTACTCTTCATGAGTGGTTTCTTCTTCACTAAAGAATGGTGATATTTTAGTCCAAAATATAACATCCCATGTTCATTTGGGAACCAAAAAGGTTATTAATTAATTAATTATTTTTTATACCAATTTGAAACTCATTCCTTTCAATTAGTTTACTTTATTAATACAATTGTTATATGTTCTATTATCATACGACCAACATTATCATGATAATTATATGATGTGATGGGTGGGTCAATAATTATATATCCCTCAAATTTATAGGATAAACTGATATATATCATTAGATTATGTGTAATATTCATGAACACAATGCTATATTTTTTTTCATAATTATGATGTTATGAATTATAGACATATGTTTTGTTTGAACATGATGAAATATTTTTTCACAAAAATGTGTGGTATTTGACCACTATGTATTCATGATTCATTCCTATTCATATTACACATCCCATGAAATTTTTAAAAATTAGTCCCTTATGAATTTTATGATGATTATTTTCTTCTTATCTGATGATGATGATGTCGGTAGCCCATATTTTTAATTAGCTTATTTCTCTTGTTCCTTATATTTTATTCCTCCAATTACAGTGCTTTTAGATCAACCCTCTATTTGATTTATATCATCTTGTGATTACATGTCATTAGGATAAAATGATAGTTTTTTATATTCTATGATTAAGGAATTAAATAATGTTTATATTTTATTATGTTCATGTGATGTATTAACCTTCTTTTCCCGAGATATTAAAATGTTAAATCTTAGAATGAATTATAGTTATATTTTTATATAAAAATATATGTAATAAAAACGTTTTAAAAAGTTGGTTCATTATACTGGGGTATTTATATTCTTCTACTTTAGGAAAATATTATTAGTTAATCAACAAAAAATTATATATAATTCCTTTTACACTAGACATAAATTAAAGAGATAGTCTTTATTATGGAATTATCTTTTCAGTGGATGTGGAGAAACTGAAAAAAAACAATTATATAGTACCACAAAGTAAATAAAATAAATAAAACGTGGCCTCTTTTAATTTGATTTCTTCTTCTATGATCTATATACACTTTTCTTTAGGATCGTATACTACTAGATATGGCCTAAAATTTCTATTTGACCCCAAAATTTGTTTTCATATCCCTTAAAAACTTATATAGTGATTTAGAACAACTAAAATTTCATATACTGATTGATACCATTTAAAAAAACTAAATTATCTTGTAATTAAAAAATCATAGGGTTCATTTTAAGATTACAAAATTGATATTTTATACTACTTAGAATTGCTCAGATAGCCACTTGTTACACCATATTGTGTTTTAGAAGCTATAGTAGTTGTTTTGAGTTCACATTAAATTCATAATTCAAAAATTTATTCTTTATTAGGTTTAGAAATATTTTCTAAATTAATCATTCCTTATGATTCACATACCCCAAGGATTTTATCTTCCCCCTAAACCTCCATTACTTTAATTATCAATCATAAAAATTTAGTGCATGGGGAGAGAGGAACCTTAAATATCATCTATTATATTCATGTTTTTAAGAATTATAATCCAACTATTTACATTCATTTTTATTCAAACACTTCATGGTGTTTTCCCATAGAATGACACAACTTGTAAAAACATACTTTTAAATATTTTATTTCCAATCATCTAATTCATTTTGTGTGTTTATCTTCTTCAAAGTTCGACTAATTCCACTTATAAATTTCTCTTAATTTAGTGTATCATCAATTATAATTTCATATTAATTCTTCCTTATCTATGATATAGATACTCCATAGGTCTTTATTTCTTACCCAGTAGTGGTACTTGTGAAAGCACTTTGGCATTCAACATGATTTTTCTATTTGATTTATATCACTGTCACTTCATTTTTTTATCCTTTATGATCATTAATTTAAAAATGCATCAATAAATTTTTAAGTAAGTTCAGCCTTGTTTATCTTCCATAAATTCATTATTTTTCTCATTTATAATTATGTTTAATAATAAATCAATGATTCATATGGAATCATCTTATTCCATCTAAATTCATAATCATAAAACACCAATAATAAGATTTTGAGTGGAATAAATGTTTTATTCTTTCATTCATGTGACCTTATTAAAGGAGGAATGGATATCATCTTGGAACCTCAATTTCATTTTTTGATGTAGTGCCTCTCTATATGACCATGGTTATGAAAAATAGAACATATTTTGAACAAATCATACCATTCATAATTTTTCATCATTTGACATGTGGTTTCACTAGGGATTCCAATTTTTACAAATTTTCTATCATCCATACAGATACATATAGTTTCCTAATATAAAATGAAAATATAATTGTAATCCCACCATTATTTAAGATATAGTTCCTATTGATTTTGTACTAGTACTTATTATATATATTTATTTTAGATTAATTCCATTGACTGGTTCACATAATGATATTTTCACCTTGTAAATATATATCTCTTATTTTTATTTGATAAATTTCAAATTCATTTACAACAGAATTTTCATATCATTTTCCTTTATTTGAGTAGTCAACATGCCTATTATTGGGATATATTCTATTATAAATTTAATCCTCTCTTAAATTTGTGTCATGTGATGTAAAATAGTTTCCTTCAATTAATTGTACATATATATTTGATCTTCCATCTCATATGACAGCTCTGTAAGATGGTCAACCTTCTTATTTATCTTCACACCAATTATTTAAGAGTTTTAATTCAAGTTCACATCCACTTATTTCAGTCCCTTATTCTCTAATTTTATATCCACAGTGTATAGACAATAAAATTTATCTATGATTTTTTATTGAACCAATTTTTCCTGTATGGAAAAAATCTTTCCTTGATAAATGGTAGTATAATATATAGAGTGACATGATAAAATCTTGGTTTTCTATACATTAATAGAATCATCTTATTTTTTTATCCTGACTGAAATAAAAACGTGTAGATATGATAAAAAAATTTTGAAAAAATATAACAACTATATGAATAAGTAAATTTAGAACTAATCACCTCATGGAGATTAGTAAACATCATTTGATACTTTTATTATTTTTATTCATCCTCTTACCCATTGAATTAAATAATTTATCATCAAATAATACTTTTCACCTCTTATGTGGTAATAAAATTTTCTTCCATTATAAGAAATCATTATCTATAAAACCTTTCCAAATTTATCTTCATATCCTTATAGGTCTTTAATATCTGTTATATTTGTTGAATAAAATCTCTACCGAATCATAATTTATGTCTTTATTATCACAATATTCAATTTTTTAATTTATTTGATACATATAAAATTTATTAAGGGTTAAATTTTGAAAACAATATAACTAAAAAATATCATGAATGATTCCAAAATTCCCATCCATTCATGACATTAAATCTTTCCTTAAGTTACAAAAAAAGTACCACCAACCGAAATCATCATTTTATAAACTATATATAATAGTTTTAAAACATAATAGACCTCATAGTTTCTAATACCACTAATTTTAACTCTAGATACACCATGATATAGGGTGAATCATTGTGTTAAAAAAATTTGTTTTTTCTTAACTGGATAGCCTCATTATAATATATTTTCATATTTTTAGTTGGAATTAGTGTTCATCCTGATGAAAATCTCACCTACTCCTCATGTATAAATAATTTCAATAAACTATGTCAAACAGTGGAAAAATATGTCTTTCCTGGGTTACCTGTATTGAAAACAACCTATTATTATATTCACAGACAATTTATAGTGTTCTAAAAGTCCAAAATAAATTCAATATTTAAATTGATAGTAGATTTAGGTAAAAAATTTATAACCAAGGCCCACAACCAATAAATTGGTATACAAAATAGCTCACTTCCTTCAATTGGACACTCCCTTTCCCCTTCATGAACTTCTCTATTAGATATAAATTCAAAGAAATCTATGACTCATCTTAGGTTTTTAACATTCTAAAAAATAAAACATCACTATATATATAAGGGATATAAACCACATCATAATTCCAAATCTAATGCAACATTGATCAACACATATTTTATCCTTTTTCAAAACCATATTTTACTAACTCTAAATAAGAAGAGTTTAAAATTTTCCATCCAATATAAACATTAAAAACAAATAAAAATATTCAACAGAAGAAATAATTCCATTAATGAAATTATCTTTAATATATTATGAATTCCTTACTCTAATGAACTGAATGTATCGATGATTAACCATAATCCCTTGAGTCTTCCTCTCCATAAAAAAATTGATATCAGAGGAATGATCAATCATCTATGGCCTACCTACACTTTGGACTTGATCTTCTATATGATCTTATATTCTTTAATAAGACATCATATATAAACATCCTTACTTTAAAAATATTGATCCCTTCTAAGAGAAAAAAATTATTTTTTTCAATTATAATCTATATTGGAATCCTTAATCTTTCCATCCTAATCCTACTTGTTGTCCATATTATGTCTCTCTATATTTATATTATTTATCTTCTTTTCATAATAGGTTTATTATATATCATGTCATGGAAATTGAAATTAAAATTAAAATTAGAAATTACTAATATCCTAGATCTTCCACTTTCTCAAAAATCATCCTTTAGAATGGTTGTAGGTGAATCTCCACCATTGATCACCATTTAGATAGTTATTGGTCATACAAAAACCCATCAATACACCTTGACAGTGCCAAGTCATCATGTTTTTTTGAAACCTATAGTATTTAAATATTCATGGTGTGTTGAATTTCATTGCAAATAAACTAGTTGGTTTCTTAAATTTCAAAATATGTTGCAGAA
Organism: Viscum album; assembly: GCA_963277665.1. Lineage (NCBI taxonomy): Eukaryota > Viridiplantae > Streptophyta > Magnoliopsida > Santalales > Viscaceae > Viscum > Viscum album. The sequence continues at coordinate 593,366,425 of OY728133.1, forward strand.
AAAATTTTATCTGTAATTCCAATCATCCAAGAGCTTAATTTTCACATTCATCGACCTTTTCATCATAACATACTAATTATGTTTTAGTCTCTATAATCACAGTGAAATATATTAGTTGTGAAATTATAGGGTCCAATAGAATATATTTATTTTTGAGTGACATGATTCTTAATGGAAAGAATTTTCATAAAAAATTTTATTACACTTGTAGAAGTTAGAAAATATACCTCACACAAGTTTTTTATGGCATAAAAAATCATTTCAGTTTTAATAAACATTATGTGGAATTAAAAATTCACATATTTTTATAATATAGAACCTACGTTAACCACACATATCTTTAGAAATTATTTTTTAATCTTATATAACATATACTTTATGGTGTGACCAATATTATTAGTGGTTTTTAAATCTTTTAAATAGTAAACCCTTCAAACATGCTTCAAACATCTTTTACATAATCTTATTAAACTCATAAAACTCTAATTTCTTATATATAACAAACTATATTTGAATTATAATTTTATCTTTTATTATAAATTTCACCAATTTGCAATTAATAAACTCTATAAATCATATACATCAATGTTACAAATTATTTCTACATCTTAATTTTCTCAATAATACATGATATTATAAAGTAAAACTAGTTCTAGATTCAATAATCCTTAATATATCAAGAATATTCTCCACATTAGGATTGCTTTATAAATCTTATGTCATTAATCTATCATCATATAATTACCATAGTAACAATAATGTTATAGTAACTACAATAATAGTGACCTCAAGACATATTTCTCTTCATCATTTCCAATATATTTTGAGACATCTCTAACTGCAATACAAAATAAATTGCTGACATATATTCTTCATTAAAGATTTTCTTTTTCGATGTTAGCCATATATTCTCAATAACTACATGACATTATTTTCTTCGACATATAAATATTCACCTCATCATCATGGAATATACACTAATTTCCATGGATTTGTTTTCCATTTTTATTTTTCACCTTTAATATCACAAATGATTGTCAAGAATAACAATCAACTATTTATTTCAGTAAATACAACTTGAAACCTCATCATTTCAATATATTTAGTCATTCATGTTTATCTTATAATTAATCTCACCCAATTCTATATATAAGTTAATTATACTATTTTTTTGATCACATGAAACCATGAGTAAATATATTGAATTTTTAATTTATTCTCACTATTATTCTCTCTCTCTCTTTCCTCTATCATGGAATCTTATTCATGGAAAAAATGTTCATTATGGGGATGGATTGTGTGGCTAAATAAAGGAATTTTAGATAGATATGTATGGATTATATTGAAACTTTATCTATAGATTTTATGATTTATAAAATTCCATAAAGGTTTATAAAGGTAGATGACTCTAAATTTATTTTATAGTGCTTAATATATATATCTGTGTTAGTTAATGTGATTTTATAAAATTAATGATTTTATTATGGAATAATTTATAAAAATTATACGTATTATTTATGATTATTTTAAATCATTACTTAATTAATGAACATAAATTTCTAAGAGACATTTTTTCATAATAATAATTTATTTTTTCAAAATACATATTTTTTTTGAAATAAATTTTATTATAGATTATTTATTCAATTTTGAATGATATAATTATATAAAATTTATTTTAAATTTGTTTTTTTATTAAATTATTAAAATATATTTTTAAATATTTGTTGAGAAGTTGAAAATTGACTTTTTATTAGTCATTTATAATAATCTGGATAATTATAATCGAATAAAATAGTGATTTTAATTACATTTGTAACACCCAGAAATTTTATAAAAAATATTCTTTTAATTTTGTTGATGTATTGTGTTTTAAGCTACACCAAAGAGAGATTTCACTACACGAAACCCTAACTTGGCTTTAATTACACGCAATCGCAACTTTTCTCGATAGCGTGTGTTGTACGCAATATCGGGTTTCACTAAACAATGATATATGGTTATAATATTATTAAAACTAGCCATTATGAATAGTAATACCCACTTTTTGAAATTTTATAAATTTTATCTTTCCAAATGGACTTCATTTTTGGATTCGAAATATTGAAAGTAGCCTAGGGTGAAATTTTGGTATTTTTCTGAAAACATTCAATTTTTGATGAATAGTGAAAACACTAGGTTATTATTTAAAAACCGACTTTTTATTTAAATAATTATTTATTTTATTTCAATTTATTTTAGGTAAAAAGTGATACATAATACCTACATAAGTTCAATTCAATTCATTGGAGTCATTTTATAATAATTTTAGATATATAAAAATGTTATCGAACTTTTCACCATCTTTTACCCACCTCCTAGGAGAATTTGGAAATTCCCATAAAACTTAATTTTACCACTTATGTGAGTGGAATTTCGAAAATCTGAGAGACATAGTTAATATCAAGGACTAAAATTTGGTTCAATGATATGAAAATAATTTTTGGTGAATAGTAACTTTTTACTTTTTTTACCACGGTTAAAGGTAAATAGGGTAATTAAGGGTAAAAATGATATTATGATTACCCTAAAACATGTCCAAATTCTATTGGACAAGTTTAATTGGACCAAAAACAACCTTAGTAATAAAATATGACCATTTAGTCCCAGTTGGATTAGATTTGGACATTTATTTTTAATTTATTTAAAGAAGGGTTAAAATAGTTAAAATCAAAGTTTAATAACTAAATAATTTTTAAAATAGAGTTATACAGTAGATAAATTAGAATATAAAGATTAATTATAAAGCTAAAACGATTTCCTACATAATGATATTTTATTTGTAATTTTTATACATTAAATAATTTAATTTATTTATGACACAATGATGATGCAGTAATTATCTTATTAATGAAATATTGACATAATTGATCTTATAAATACCAAAATAAATGTAATTTGAGACTTTTTATGAATTTAAATAATTATATAGGTTACTATGACATGTTAGTATTTATTTAATTAGCTTATTCGAACTAATCATTCTGTTATGATTTTCACAAGAATCAATTACCAAATAGTTTGAAAATTGACATAAAATAGTTTTTAAAACAAATATTATATTATTAATTGTTATTTTATTCCTAAAAATCTAAGGTTCAGAAAAATGACTTATATAAGGTTATATATATTAATAATAAACAAATTTGGGTTCATTTGGCTTGTTATAGAAATATTATTAACCTTATAGTGTAAGAAAACAAGAAGACATGGTAAAGAAAAATTATTTAACTTAAAGTTAAATCTAAATTATGATGTTAAAATGGATACCTAAACATGTCTAAATTCTATTTTATGAGATTATTTCAACCCATTACCACCTTATTTTTGAAATAAATCAATTTGGAGCAATTAAAAACCGAATATGGATTTATAATAAAATAATATTTTTAGATTTTCCAAAGGTGCCCCTCTCCCCCCTTATAAAAGGGCACCTCCTCCCTCTCTTCCTCACACCACTTTGAGCCTTCAATCTCATCCAACGCCTTCCAAATTATCTTCTACACTTCCCTAGAAACATCCTAGAGGTCCTAGTCTTCTTCAAAGACCAATTTTAGTTCCCTAAGAGGAGGTCTCAAAGAGGGGCTTCCAAGAAGAGGTAATGTCCGTTACCGATTCTTTAAACTTTATTTCTTCTTCCACTTCTTATTCTTTGGTTGCTTAATTATCAAGTAATAACATCAGCATAAATCATATACGTATATGTTATTATAAGTATGAAAAAACCATATTTCACCATCTATCCATCCTACGGAAAATGATATCACCGCGTGTGCGTACGTACAGAATACCGTCTCCATGTCGTGGTGTAATCTATTTTCCACCACAACCTTACTTGGATGGGTATAATGGTGAAAGTAATGAATATATATGATTATTGTAAAGTGATATTGATACTTTATTATTATACATACACTTTAATACAATTCCACAATCATGGGAATGATATCATCACTCGTGCGTACGTACGGAATACCATCTCCACGACGCGATGAGATTCACTCTCCATGATAACCATTCAAGAATGATTATAAATTATATATAATAAGTAATCATGAAATATATGACATAATAATAATACTGTATTTATGTATATATATATTTATTTCATCTACTTAACTCCATTCAATTCAACAAGGAAACGAAAACAGCGTTCATGCGTACGTACGGCCTACCGTCTCCATGAATGGTGTATTTATTTCCATTTATTGATACATTATATATATGTATATTCTGAATATATATTATATATAAATCAGGTTTTACATTCAAGATGTAAGTAATCATGATCTAATTAATCATATGAATAATTACAGTTTAAAACACAAATGAAAAATAAAATGATTTTACCCAAAACGCTACTTTAACATGAATTTACAAAAGAACGGGTAATATAATTTCATAAGTGAACCATATATGATATAATAACAATGAATATGAATCTGTAATAAGTTAATGACATTATTTAAATCATTATACATGAGTTTTGGCTACGTACGAAGCATATCAGACCTAAGGTAAGGGATAATTTTGCAAATCTCATTTTTATCCGAGATTGCTTATTCGTAAGTATTTACTCGGGTTTTTTATACCATCCATGTACATGTTTTATAAAAGTGTTTTAATGTATGTTTAAATTCCTTTTTACCCATTTTTTACTTTTACTACATGGTATGTATGGAATCTTTCTTTTACGAGGTACTTTTTGACTTTTCCGGCAAAAGTACGAGAATAATGTTTTTTTAACTTATACAACATGAAAGGATTTTTACGGTTTTATAAAGACATATTTTCATGAAGCTTCCTCTAAAATATTTCACGTCTATTTTCATCAAAATATCTTTCTTTTAAAATTTCATGAAGTTTTTTGAAAAGAAATTGATTTTGAAGAAGAAAGGATATTTTCCTCAAGAATTCATTTCAATTGTTTTATCAAAACCATTTATTCATCTAAGATGACATTATTTCATATTTGTATGTTTCAAGTATAATGTCTCTATGATTTAAATGGTTTCACTTTTCTTATGATTAAATATCCATTTGTTTTATATAGATTATCTGATGATGGGATGATGTTTATGAAACCCATTTTATTCATTTGGTTTTGATGAATGTTTTAAGTTTATTTTGTGGCACAAGTAAGAATGATTTCATTATGAGATGGGTGGGACCTATATCTCCCTCCAATGAATTGGGTAAAGATTTATATCTCATGATATAGACATGGCCGGAACGGTAAGTTAATCTGGTTCAGTATTACAGGACTGAAATGAGGAGTGAACTCGATTCATAAAGGGACTTTGTCCACTAAGATGGTCTTGGCAGTAATGCCTTGGCTATTATAGAAATAATTACATGTGAATAATGGATTCCACAATTACATGTTTTATTTCCATGATATTTTATCATGATTTATGTTCCATTATGATCAATTCCTTATGTACTTCTATGTTTTATGTCATTGCTCAAGATTTTGATGTTTAAAAATTATGTTCATGTTTTTAAGTTCAAATGTATATGGTATGTTTTATTTTATAAATTTTTACCCTTACTGAGCATTTGAGCTCACCATTTTTATGTTTAATTTTCCCCCAGGATAAAAATAAAGGTTTTGGGTAAGGAATCAAAAAGGGGAAGATCGTTATGGGAGTTATTGATGATATTTCAATATGATTAGAGGATTATATTCCAAGTTTCCAAAGACACTAAACTATTGCGATCATTAGGTGTCTGTTTTTGTTATGTATTATGTATTCCGCAAAAGTAATGTAATTTCCATGTATGTCAAGCTTTGGGTCTCTACATTTGGTATCAAAGGGATGTTTAGTTAACCTTTGGAAACAAGGATGCGAATAATTTAGTGAGATCCCTAGAGATATTTCTAAGGTATGTCTAGGGATGTCCCTTAGGTTAATTATACTTATAGGTTATATTCCTAGAATTGCGCTAAAGATATTAGAATTAAAACTAAGATGTTATATATTGAAGGTACTCCCCCTTTATTATGTTGTTTCCCCAAGCATGGTATTTGCCTCTCACACTATTATTTTGGGGTTTTAGATGATGGCTGGAACCCGAAGGAACCATGTTGATCAATGTAATGGAAAATGAAATGATTGTCCTCCTGACCAAACCAATATCATGGGAGATGGAGTGCACAATCTTATTTCTATACTTACACAAGCTATGAATCATTCTGGATTTCAAAATTAGCAGAGAAATGATCAAAATTCTGTTGAATCCTTCATGAGGCAGCGTCCACCTTCATTCAGCGGGTCTTCTGATCCCTTAGTGGCTAAACAATGGATCAGTACTACTGAAAAGATATTTTTAGTTCTTCAATGTTCTGAACATGATAATGTCATCTTAGCAGTATATTTTTTGGAAGGTGAAGATGATCAATGGTGGAATCTTATCAAGAATACAAGTCCAAGAGATGAAATTGAGTCCATAGAATGGGACGAGTTCAAGAACTTATTTTTCAATACGTACTCCCCTCGTATTCTTCGAACAAAGATGGAGAAGGAGTTTCTTGAACTAAAGAAAAAGGATGATGAATCTGGTGGTGTATACGAATCGAATTTTACAAGGCTTGCAAGGTGTGCATCTGGCTTTATCATCCAACTTGAAAGTAAAGTTGATCTATTCTTCAGTGGATTAAAACCAAATCTTCGAAGGGAATTAGCTATAAGAGACTTCAGTAGATATGAATAAATTGTGTGTTGTGCTATCAAGGTAGAACTGGAAGTTGGTGTAACATATCCATCTCATGGTTTTGACAAGAAACAAAAGATGGAGTTCAAGGAGAAATCTGAGAACAATGGTGAAAATAAGATGAATGTTTCTTTATGATCAATGTGTGGAAAGAAGCATGGTGGAGATTGCCTAAAAGGTACTAGAAAACGTTTTAAGTGTCGAAAATAAGGTCATCGAGCAGTTGATTGTCGAAGTAATGGGAAAAAGGTTGCTAATGATGTGAATAGAGAAAATACTATAGAGAACTCTCCACCAACACTTCAATGCTTCAAGTGCAAGGAACTGGGGCATTATGCTAATAAATGCCTTAATCCATGGGTTAATGATGATCAACGTGAGAAACCTCTTAAGGAAAAGGATAAAGGAAAGTCTCATGCGATCACTATTTGTGATGTTGAGTATGAAAATGATTTTGGGTAGTGATTAAGTGATTATGTAATGGTATTTTAAAATAGTGTCATGGAATCTCATTTATGGTATTGTGGAATTTTGTAATATCTATGTATTGGTTTTCAAAAATTATATGGTACTGGTAACCATGAAAAGGTGATTGAAATATTTTTAGAATGTTTATGAAATGCGCATAATGAAGGGATAAGGAGAAAATAATATGATAGTAATCATGATCTCATTACTGATACAAGGAATACATGATATTATGGTTTGAGTATATAGAATTTTTGGGATTTCGGTATGTGGAAAGTTTTAAAATTTAACAACATTCATGCTTTCACTAAGGTTCAATGGGTATTCATTCTTCAATAGAATACATGATTAAGGTATTCACATGTTTGTAATTTGACCGAAAAGATATATCTTATGATATATTGGGGATAAATGATGGCATTCATGTTATTGTTACGTGACATTTCAAGTAATCATTTTCTTTATACTATGAGCTTGGACTGATGTATTTTAGATAAGACTAAATATTGGAATGGATTATGTTGGAAATAATTTAGTATTATTTAAGGATATAACTTTATTTCGATATTATTGATGGGATTCTATAGTAATGTAGTTTTAGAAGAAGGACAACCTGCAGGACAGGCAACAGCTGATCGCGTCGGATAAGGCTATGGGAATCGAACACACAACCAATGTGCGACTGGCCTTTATCGCCTACCAATGGCCTACTGGATGTCCCTGGTTAGTAAAAACTAGTTTTATTTTATTAAGAGGTATGATATATGAATTATAAGTTCATTTTTGTAATCGTATACGATTAACCTCACCATAGATTGACTTATGTATATTTGATAACTTTTGCTAACCTTTTGTTTGAAACAGATGGAATGACCCATCATTCTATCACATGATCTGTTAACACTTCACGAATAACAAATTCAACTTCATTTCATTAAGAGATGGAGTGGAAATTGTTCAAAGCATGAAAAAAAGTGAGATTGTACCAAAATCAAGCAAGTATTTCATTTAATTCAAAATTTTCAACTTTAGGGAAATGATATTGAAAACAAAAAATGTTGTCCTAGTGCTCTTATATCCGATGAATCAGATGGTACCTTATATCATCACAAATCTATGGCTTTGTGATTTTTGGCTTCATAAAATCCATGTTATCTACCACTCTCCATCAGAACTTGATGGTTAGATTTTTCTTCCATATCCATATTTTCACTTATGTTCTCCTATATGGAAACCCAGTGATTATTTACATTGGGTAATCATTACATTTCATACTTTATTTTTTAAAATTAAGTTTTAGTATTCTTTTTTACGATGTGGATTTCTATGAATAGTAAAAAAAATATAACCCCGACGAATTTCGAGCGCGAAATTCATTTTAAGGGGGTAGAATGTAACACCCTGAGATTTTATGAGGAATATTATTTTAATTTCATTGATGTCTTGTGTTGTACACTACACCAAAGAGAGATTGCACTACATGCAACCCTGAATTGGCTTGCATTACAGGCAATCCTGACTTTCCGCGATAGCGTGTTTAGTACGCAATATCAGGTTTCACTAAACAATGATATATGGTTATAATATTATTAAACCTAGCCGTTATTAATAGTAATACCCACTTTTTGAAATTTTATAAATTTTATCTTTCAAAATGGACTTCATTTTTTGGTTTCAGAATATCGAAATTAGCCTAGGGTGAAATTTTGGTATTTTTCTAAAAACATTCAATTTTTGACGAATAGTGAAAACTTTGGGTTACTATATAAAAATGGACTTTTCTTTTAAATAATTATATATTTTATTTAAATTTATTTTAGGTCAAAATTGATACATAATACCAATATATGTTCAATTCAATTCATTGGTGTCATTTTATAATAATTTTAGATATATAAAAATTTTATCGAACCTCTCACCGTCTTTTACCCACCTTCTAGGAGAATTTGGAAATTCACATAAAACATAATTTTATAGATTCTGTGAGTGGAATTTAAAAAATACAAGAGACATTACTAATATCAAGGACTAAAATGTGGTTTAATGAGATGAAAATAATTTTTGGTGAATAGTATCTTTTTACTTTTTTTTACCACGGTTAAAAGAAAATAGGGTAATTAAGGGTAAAAATGCTATTATTATTACCCTAAAACATGTACTAATTTTATTGGACAAGTGTAATTCGACCAAAATCAACCTTAGGAATAAAATATGACCATTTATGGCCTCTTGGATTAGATTAGGACATTTATTATTAATTTATTTAAAGAAGGGTTAAATTAGTTAAAATCAAAGTTTAATAACTAAATCATTTTTAATATAGAGTTATGCATAATATAAATTCAACTATAAATATTATTCAGAAATCTAAAACGATTTCCTACATAATGATATTTTATTTTTAATTTTTAGACATTAAATAATTTAATTTATTTATGACACAATGATGATGCCGTAATTATCTTATTAATGAAATATTGACATAATTGATGTTATAATAACCAAATAAATGTAATTTGAGACTTTTTATGAATTTAACTAATTTTATAGGTTAATATGACATGTTAGTATTAATTTAATCAACTTTTTTTGAACTAATCATTCTCTTATGAATTTCACAAAAATCAATTACCAAATAGTGTCAAAATTGACATAAAATTGTTTTTAAAACAAATATTATATTATTAATTGTTATTTTATTCCTAAAATTATAAGGTTCGGAAAAATGACTTATATAAGGTTATATATATTAATAATAAACTACTTGGGGTTCGTTTGGATTTTTATACAAAGTTTATTAACCATATATTGTAAGAAAACAAGAAGACACGGTAAAAGAAAGTTTATTTAACTTAAAGTTAAATCTAAATGATAAGGTTAAAATATATACATAAACATGTATAAATTATATTAGATGAGAGTATTTAGACCCATACCCACCTTATATTTGAAATAAATCAATTTGGAGCAATTAAAAACCGAATATGGCTTTATAATAAAATAATAGTTTTAGTTTTTCCAAAGGTGCCCCTCTCCTCCCTTATAAAAGGTCACCTCCTCCCTCTCTTCCTCACACCACTTTGAGCCTTCCATCTCGGAAAAACCCTGAAAAATTCTCTTATACACATCCCTAGAAACATCCTATAGGTCTTGTTCTTCTTCAAAGACCAATTTTAGTGCCCTAAAAGGAGGTCTCAAAGAGGCGCTTCAAAGAAGAGGTAATGTTCGTTACCGATTCTTTAAACTTTATTTCTTCTTACACTTCTTCTTCATTGGTTATTTAATTATAAAGTAATAACATCAGTATCACTCATACACTGATATGTTATTATATGTATGAAACAACCATATTTCACCATCTATCCATCCTACGTAAAATGAAATCACTGCACGTGCATACGTACAGAATATCGTCTCCACGTCATGGTGTAATCTATTTTCCACCACCACCTTACTTGGATGGGTATAATGGTGAAAGTAATGAATATATATGATTATTTTAAAGTGATATTGATTATTTAATATTATAAATACACTTTAATACAATTCCACGATCATGGGAATGATATCATCACCCGTGCGTACGTACGGAATACCGTCTCCACGACGCGATGAGATTCACTCTCCATGATAACCATTCAAGAATGATTATATAGTATATATAATAAGTAATCATTAAATATATGACATAATAATGCTACAGGATTTATGTATATATATATATATTTATGTCATCTACTTAATTCCATTCAATTCAATAAGGAAATGAAAACAGCGTTCATGCGTACGTACGGCCTACCGTCTCCATGAACGGTGTATTTCTTTCCATTTATCGATCCATTATATATATTTATATTCTGAATATATATTATATATAAATCATATTTTACATTCTGGATGTAATTAATCATGATCTATGTAATCATATGATTAATTACAAGTTAAACCACGAACGACAAATGAAACGATTTTACCAAAAATGGTACTTTAACATTAAAATTACAAGAGAACGGGTAATAAAAAGTCATAAGTGAACCATATATGATATAATAACAATGAATATAATTCTGTAATAAGTCAATGACATTATTTAAATCATTATACTGGAGGTTTGGATACGTACGAAGCATATCGGACCTATGGTATGGGATAATTTTTCAAATCTCATTTTTATCTGAGATTGCTTATTCATAAGTATTTACGGGGGTTATTTCTATCATCCTTTTCTATGTTTTATAAATGTGTTTTCATGTATGTTTAATGTAATTTTTACCAATTTTTTACTTTTACTTGTAAAGACCCGTAAATTTCAAGGAAATTTTTTTCTTAATTTTCGTTGGAATTTTCAAGAACGCAGTTTCTGATGGCACCTGATTCCGAGGCCCGGTGTGCCTGGAATCATGTTTCGAAGCTTGGCTCGTGTACGTTCAGTGAACAAACGAGCGGGTTTTTCTAACTTTTGAACCGGTGCTCGGAATCAAATTCTGGGGGCACCGATGGAATCACAACGCTAGTACTTGCATAGAAACGCCTCTTCCGGAGTTGTGTTTTCTCAGGTATGGTTTTTAAAATTTTAGGGTTAAGTTAAGAAATAAAATAAAGTAGTGCGACAACTTTATTTTTATTTCACTTAAAAGCCACTTAAAGCTGCTTAAGCTGAGTTAAGCGGATAGGGTGCAATTCAAAATATCTTACCCTCTTGGTATGATATTTGTGAGGTGGGGCCCGCACGAGTCCCACCGTTTCTTTTCCGCTAAGTAACGCACCCACGAAAACCCTTTTTAATGAAAGTCAACTGACATGTTTTCTAACCACTTAAACGCTCCTATTAATGTGTGGTTAATTCGTTGAAATTAAATCAATGAATTAATTTGTTCGTTTCTTATCCTGTTTTCGTTTGTTGGAATGTAATGAAATAAGACCAACACATGTCTTCTTGAGGACTGTTCGTTGAGAAATTTTGACAGAAACCTTACGTCCTTCATTCTCCTTCGTGAAGAACGTGAAGAATGCGAAGAACGTGAAGAATGCGAAGAACACCGGCCTCCGACGAAGGGCGACGAAGAACGCCAGGAATCGAAGATCAACGACATAACGCCGATGATTCTCCCTTCACGATGCTTCTTCCACGACGATCCATCCCCGCGGCAATCTTCGATTGGCATCATGAGTTTGTCTATGCAACGCCGAGTACTGCTCGACAGTGATGCCCTTCCGCGACGCGATGGTCCTTTTCTTCCGCGATGGTCAATTCCGCGACGAACTCGCGTCCGACGACGACGTTGAGGTAGGGGTCGTTTTGAAAATGATAATACCCGTGTTTGTTTTCCTCCAAGAAATGAACGTGGACCAACCAATTTACATGTTGGTCCAAATATTATTATTACGGGTCTAGGTTTATCGATTGCTGGGAATTTTGGTGTTGTTTCAAACCGCTAACGCAGTTGGTGCGGACCAACGAACAAGTTCGAACCCATATCCCTTTTGTTCTTGGTGTGCGGAATGGCGTACGATGACAAAACGGGCCGCAGAGACGATTTGTTGATTCTGTAGTGAAGAACGGGACCCGGGATGAGCTGCGGCGCAGACAGAAATGAAATCGGACCACCGGAGCAACTCCGGTGTCCCGCGGACTCCACCGACGGCACCGGCGGCCAGAGGCCGGGGCGCCCCGCCGCACCGCCGGACAGAGCTGCCGCAGCGGGCTGGCCGCATCCGCTGGCCAGGCGGCCCCACGCGGGGCCACGACTTTTCTTCACGTGGGGGCAACACGCCTCCCACCCACGGCTCGTCCCTAACAGCCGAGTCGCCCCGCCGGTTCAGGACGGGTCACACCCAGGCCAGGCCGGGCTGGGTAGGACCCGGACCTGGGTCCGGACGACCCGGGGGGGGGGGGGGGGGGGGGGGGTTGGGCCGGGTCGGTCCGGGCCCAGACCCCCCTTTTTCGGACCTTTTCAGTCTTTTGCTCATAACTTGAGCTCTGAGCCTCCAAACGATGCGCCGTTAGTGGCGATGCGATCCTTGGATCGAGATGGTCGTTTTGGTATATCTCACTCAAAGTTTCGGAATACTTTGGGTTCGGCCGGGTTGGTTCGTACACGAAACCAACCGGGCCCTCGGAGCGGAAACGCTCATATCTTGAGCTACGGACATCCGATTGACGTGCCGTCGACTTTGATGGATTTCTCGAAGTGAGACGTATCTTTTGGATTACTCCGCCCGAGGTTTGGATGCAGGTGGAGTATGGTCGGGTTGGTTTTTCCTTAAAAACCAACCGGGCCCCTGGGATGAAAAAAGCCAATAACTCTCAGACCGGGCGTCTGATTGACACGCCGTCTACGACGTTGAGTTCCTGTTGTTGATACGGAACATTTGGATACATCAAATCTAGACTATGTGTCAGTTGATGTATCAGCCTCTCGGCTCGTGGAGCGGACCCTCCGAAACGAGCTTGCTCTGTGCGGGAACCCTAGTGCTAGCTGCGACTACGACTGCGACGATGATGAAAACAGTACAGGAATCCTCTGTGTTTTTGGCAGTGACCACTACGATACATCTTGAGATACATCAACTCCAGACTACATTTCAGTTGATACATCGACCTCTTAGCTCATGGAGTGGACCCTCCCAGAATGAGCATGCTGTATGCAGAAACCCTAGAGCCGGTTGAGACTTGACGACTGCTGATCGAACGACTCAGTGTGTTACGGATAGCCCAGTGGGGAGCGCTTGGTTGTAGCGGCAGACCCACGATGGAGGAGCGCTTGGTTGTAGCGGCAGACCCACGGTACTCAACAGAAGGAGTACCTCAGGAGGCTATGAGGGGGAGCACTTGGTTGTAGAGGCAGACCCATGGCAGAGGTAAGCTTGGTTGTAGCGGCAGACCTGCGGTACTCAACAGAAGGAGTACCTCTGGAGGCTATGAGGGGGAGCGCTTGGTTGTAGCGGTAGAAACACGACGGAGGAGCGCTTGGTTGTAGTGGCTGACCTGTGGTACTCAACAGAAGGAGTACCTCTAGTGGCTATGAGGGGGAGCGCTTGGTTGTAGCGGCAGACCCATGATGGGAAGCGCTTGGATGTAGCAGCAGGCCCACAGTAATCGATAGGTGGAGTACTACAGCAGTCCAAGGTAAGAGGGAAGTGCTTGGTTGTAGCGTCATAACCACTGTACTTGATGGAGAAGGAGTTTCCCAATAGCTATGGGTTCAACTTCATAATCGATCCTGTGTGGGTCATTGCGGGGGTCAGTACCTACAGATCCTTTGTGGGTCCGACGACTTAGATGAATCAGTGGATACATCTGATCATCTCTAACGTCATACGAAGAAGTACATGTGTGAGCTGAATCCTGTTTTTCTTTCTTATGTGGATTTTGTTGTGCTACCCTGTGTGGATTTACGTTTTCTTTCCTGTGTGGACTGGGTTGTACTTGAGCTCAGATGTTGGAGCCGAGCGAGAATTGATGACTTAGGTATATGTATGGGCATATACCTAAGCAGTGTCCGATGTTACTTCGTGATTGTATTTATCCTTTGTGGATTATGGGAGACCTTCAGGGGTCTCGAGGTCCCTACTGAGTATCTTATACTCACCCCTGCATGGGTTATGCCCGCACTACATTGTGTTGCTTGCAGACGACGGACAATGCTGATCGGGGTCGAGGTTGGCGGAGCAGGATGGTACCTAGAGGTGGACCACTGGGCGGGGTGTACTCAGAGTGGACGACTGGTCCGAGGAGCTGTGGAGGCTATCTGTACCCACCCATCAGATGGGACTTCCAGAGGACGGCTCGACGCTGCGGCTTTTTCTTTCAGTTGCTGTTTTTCCCCTTTGAGTTGTACTTTACAGTTGGGCTTGTATTTCCGGCCCCCTTTATTTTTCTTCACTTACTGTTGTTCTCAGCTTTTACGTAGTATTTACTTCTGCCTTCTTGCTCTGTGGGGTTTGTTGTTTACTTTACAAAGGCAATGTCTTCCCTTTTTTTGGGATTTACTCCTTGGTGATAGTCGCCATCCCCTGGCCTATGGAAGGCGGGATTGGGGTAGTCACGGCACGGGCCCCAAGGTCGGGTCGTGACAAATTGGTATCAGAGCAGTTCGGTTCTACCGCAGACTCTGATCTTTTTCTATGTGAAGAAATAGTGTTAAGCGTATTGGGTGTGGTTATCAGTCCAGGGTGTCCAGTGTTGGTGTGGCGGCCGATGTATCCGTACACCAGGACCCTGACTTCGGATTTCCGACTTAATGCACGGAAACATTGATTGCATGTGTGTTTCAAGTTTTCTTTGTGATTACTTTATTTCAGCTCATCAGGTATACTGTTTTGACCGCGGAACACCTGTTTCTTTTCAGGATGGCCCCACGACGGCAGCCAGCTAGGGTTCCAAGCTTCGTGCGTGGCGAGAGCCCACCGAGTTACGAGGCCTCGGTACATGGCCCTTTGACAGCTGAGGCACCGGCGGTACCTCTACCCGCCGAGCCACTGATGCTTCCAGCCCCAGCCGCTGACGATGCACATCACCTTAGTGAACTACATGAGTTCCAGTGCCAGCAACCACCCAGGTTCTGCGGGGAGACGGACCCCCTGGTAGGCGAGGACTGGCTGGAGGCAGTGGTACAGGTTTTTAGGTTAGTGAGGACACCATCGGACCTCATGGTGATCCTCACAGCGAGCCTACTACACACGGCGGCAGGCCGATGGTGGAGCGTGTTTCTCCAGGTGCACGATGAGGCATCTCTCCTATGGATGGACTTTGAGAGCCTCTTCCACTCGGAGTTCTTCCCAGCCACCCTCCGTGTGTTGCGCATCCAGGAGCTACTACAGCTGCGGCAGGGCAGCATGATAGTAGCCCAGTACACGACGAGGTTTACTGATCTCTTGCGCTATTCCACAGACATGGTACGAGACCCATTATTTAGGGCCCGAACCTTCGAGCAGGGGCTAAGGCGAGAGATCAGAGCTTCAGTTGTATCTCACAGCATTCCGACACAGACATGGGTGCTGGGGCGAGCCCTCATAGCAGAGAGTTTCCTTGGAGAGCAGTATCCAGTAGCAGGACCCACCTCTAGCCGGCATACAGTAGAGTCTTCTACAGCGGGATGTAGACAGATGACACAGGGGTCCAAGAGGACTAGACCTATAGGTGGTCGACCACGTGACACATGATCGTTTGTGTGAGGCACCCGGGGTGGACAACGACTTACCATGAGCAGACATTGTTACTCCTGCGGCGGGGTTGGTCACATGGCTCGTGACTGTTCGACCCGCCATACGGATGACCAGAAGATGAACGAAGGACCTCCCAGGAAATGGAAGAGGTTCAATCGAGGCGGATCGTATGGAGCAGGAGACCGTGGCAGGGGAGCTGGCCATGCAGCTGGGGGTGGACGACGCTTCGAGGTGTTGCCACCACCACCACCAGGAGGTCCACCCCGACTGCAGGGAGCTGGTGGACATGGGAGAGCTCAGCTTGAGGCAGCTGAGGCCTATGATCATGGAGCTCCGAGAGAAGATGGACTGGAGCGGGACTAGCTCCAGACCTGGAGACTTTTGTTTATGTTTCTTCTAGCATTGTTGATGTTTCTTGTAGATGTTTTGTGTTTTTATACTTTGAACTACAGTAATAAAAGACACTTTTCATGTGGAGTTTACCTTCCTTTCCTCTGTTTTAGTTGTTACTAAGAGGTTCCGGTTTAAAAAAAACCGTTGAATTGACCCTCACTTTGAGATACCTACTGGAGGAGACCCAGTGACCACACACTGATGCCGACAGTGTGACTCAACCCTTGGAGGTGAGAGTAACAGTTGGATCTCTTTTTAGTAGTGTCGAGGCCTTACGACGTCATCCATTGTATGTAATAGTATCATCAATGTCAGGATTGACTGTATTAGGCGAAAAACATGGTTCATCTAGGGGATGAGACCATATTTATCTTATCAGCAAAGAAGAAATCTCAGCAGCTCTTGTAGGACCAGAAAGGTCCAAGTCATCCAAAGAGCGGATGAGGACAGCTTAGAGCTGACAATAGTAATATGATGACAGGAGGCGGAGGCCACTAGATTTCTAGGATGGCGACCACGTCTTCTTGCATGACTCATCTCGATGTGGTTTACGGAGTTGTGGCCGAGATGACATGTTATCACCGAGGTTCAACGGACCTATCTAGGTCCTCAGAAGGATAGGCGAGGTGGTTTACCGCTTGACCCACCAACCTCAGTTTCACCAGGTGCATGATGACTTCCATATATCTCAACTGGGGAGATACGAGCTCGACCCTTCGCAGTTCTTTGTCCATGGGGAGCTGGGCGTTAATGATGGGGTGACTTTTATGGAGGTCCCAGTGGAGATTGAGGATCGACGGGAGTGGGTCCTACGTGGACGGTCGATTCCTCTTGTGCGCATCAGATGGCAGCACGAGAACGTCTAGGAGAGAACTTGGGAGTGGGAGGCTCAGATGCGTTCTCAGTACCCGCTTTTGTTTCCCTAGTTTATGATGTATCTTTACGGGGACGTAAAGCCCTGTGGTGGGAGTGATGTAAAGACCCGTAAATTTCAAGGAAATTTATTTCTTAATTTTCTTTGAATTTTACAAGAACGTAGTTTCTGACGGCACCAGATTCCGAGGCCCGGTGTGCCCGAAATCATGTTCCGAAGTTTGACTTGGGTACGTTCAGTGAACGAACGAGCGGGTTTTTCTAAATTTTGAACCGGTGCTCAGAATCAAATTCTGAGGGCACCGATGGAATCGTACTGCCGGTATTTTCTTAGAAACTCCTCTTACGGAGTTGCATTTTCTCGGGTATGGTTTTTAAATTTTTGGGGTTAAGTTAAGAAATAAAATAAAGTCGTGCGACAACTTTATTTTTATTTTACTTAAAATCCACTTAAAGCTGCTTAAGCTGAGTTAAGAGGATAGGGTGTAGTTCAAAATATCCTACCCTCTTGGTAGGATATTTGTGAGGTGGGGCCCGCACGAGCCCCACCGTTTCTTTTCCGCTAAGTAATGCACCCTCAAAAAGCCTTTTTAATGAAATTCAACTGACGCGCTTTCTGACCACTTAAACGCTCCTATTAATTGGGCGGTTAATTCATTGAAATTAATTATATGAATTAATTTGTTCGTTTCTTAACCTGTTTTCATTTGTTGGCATGTAATGAAATAAGGCCAAAACACGTCTTCTTGAGGATTGTTCGTTGAGAGGTTTTGACAGAAACTTTAAGTCCTTCATCCTCCTTCGCGAAGAACGCGAAGAACGCCGGCCTCCGACAAAGGGAGACGAAGAATGCCAGGCCCCCGGAGATCGACGACGTGACGCTGACGATTCTCCCTCCGCGATGCTTCTTCCATGACTATCCATCCCCGCGACAATATTCGATTGGCATCTTGAGTTTGTCTACGCAACGCCGAGTACCGCTCGACAGCGACGCCCTTCCGCGACGTGACGATCCTTTTCTTCCGCGACGGTCAATTCCGCGACGAACTCGCGTCCAACGACGATGTTGAGGTAGTGGTTTTTTTGAAAATGATAATACCCATGTTTTTTTCCTCCAAGGAAAGAACGTGGACCAACAAATTAACATTTTGGTCCGTAGATTATTATTGCGGGTCGAGGTTTATCGATTGCTGGGAATTATGGTGTTGTTTCAAACCACTAACACGGTGGGTGCGGACCAACGAACAAGTCCGAACCCACCACCCTTTTGTTCTTGGTGTTTGGAACGGCGGACGACGAAAAAACAGGTTGTAGAGACGATTGGTTGATTCTGCAGTGAAGAACGGGACCCGGGATGAGCTACGACGCAGATGGAAATGAAATCGGACCACCAGAGCAACTCTGGTGGCCCGGGGACTCCACCGGCGGCACCAGCGGCCGGAGTCGGCGGCGCCCCGGCGCGTCGCTGGATGGAGCCACCGCGGCTGAAGCCGTAGTGGCGGGGTGCGGTTCCGCGGCCGCGCGGAACCGAAGGTAGGTACGCGGCAGCCCAGCCGCGTCCGCTGGCGAGGTGGCCCCACGCGGGGCCGCGACTTTTCTTCACGCGGGGGCAACATGCCCCCCGCCCACGGCTCGGCCGTAACAGTCGAGCTGACCCGCAGGTTCGGGCCGACCCAGGGGGGGTTGGGCCGGATCGGTCCGGGCCTAGACCCCCCATTTTCGGACCTTTTCGGTCTTTTGCTCAAAACGTGAGCTATGGGACTCTAAACAACGCACCGTCATCGTTGATGCGATTCTTGGATTAAGACAGTCGTTTCGGTATATTGAACTCAAGGTTTCGGAATACTTTGGATTCGGCCGGGTTGGTTCGTACACGAAACCAACCGGGCCCTCAAAGCGGAAACACTCATATCCTGAGCTACGGACGTCTGATTGACGTGCCGTCAACATTGATGGATTCCTCGAAGTGAGAAGGATCTTTTGGCTTAATAATTCTGAGGTTTGGACGCAGTTGGAGTACGTTCGGATTGGTTTTGCCTTAAAACCCAACCGGGCCCCTGGGATGAAAAAGCCAATAACTCTCAGACCAGGCGTCTGATTGACGCGCCGTCTACGACGTTGAGTTCCTGTTGTCGATACGGAACTTTTGGATACATCAACTCTGGACTATGTGTCAGTTGATGTATCAGCCTCTCGGCTCATGGAGTGGACCCTCCGAAACGAGCTTGCTGTGTGCGGGAACCCTAGTGCTGGCTGCGATTGCGACTGCGACGATGATGAAAAAAGTACGGGAATCCTCCGCGTTTTCGGCAGTGACCACTACGGTACATCTTGGGATACATCAACTCTGGACAACATGTCAGTTGATGCATCGACCTCTTAGCTTGTGGAGTGGACCCTCCCGGAACGAGCATGCTGTATGTGGAAACCCTAGAGCCGGTTGAGACTTGATGACAGCTGATTGAATGACTCGGTGTGTTACGGATAGCCCAGTGGGGAGAGCTTAGTTGTAGCGGGAGACCCACGGCAGAGGAGCGCTTGTTTGTAGCGGCAGACCCGCGGTACTCAATAGAAGGAGTACCTATGGAGGTTATGAGGGGGGGATCTTGGTTGTAGTGGAAGACCCACGGTACTCAATAGAAGGAGTACCTATGGGGGCTATGAGGGGGAGCGCTTGGTTGTAGCGGCAGACCCACGATGGAGGAGCAGTTGGTTGTAGCAGCACAGGGGAGAGCTTGGTTGTAGCGGCAGACCCACGATGGAGGAGTGCTTGGTTTTAGTGGCTGACCCGTGGTACTCAATAGAAGGAGTACCTCTAGAGGCTATGAGGGGGAGCGCTTGGTTGTAGAGGAAAAACCATGGTGGGAAGCGCTTGGTTGTAGCAGCAGGCCCACAGTACTCGATAGGTGGAGTACTACAGCAGTCCAAGGTAAGAGGGAAGCGCTTGGTTGTAGCGGCATAACTATTGTACTTGATGGAGAAGGAGTTTCCCAATAGCTATGGGTTCAACATCATAATTTATCCTTTTTGGGTTATTGCGGGGGTCAGTACCTACAAATCCTTTGTGGGTCCGACGGCTTAGATGAATCAGTGGCTACATCTGATCATCTCTAACGTTATACGAAGAAGTACCTATGTGAGCTGAATTCTATTTTTCTTTCCTATGTGGATTGTGTTGTGCTATCCTGTGTGGATTTACGTTTGCTTTCATGTGTGGACTGGGTTGTACCTGAGCTCGAATGTTGGAGCCGAGCCAGAATTGATGACTTAGGTATATGTATGGGCATATACCTAAGCAGTTTCAGATGTTACTTCGTGATTGTATTTATCCGTTGTGGATTATGGGAGACCTTCAGGGGTCTCGGGGTCCCTACTTAGTAGCTTATACTCACCCCTACATGGGCTATGCCCGTACTACGTTGTGTTGGTTGCAGACGATGGACAGCCATGATCGTGGTCGAGGTTGGCGGAGCAGGATGGTACCTGGAGGTGGACCACTAGGCGGGGTGTACTCAGAGTAGACGGCTGGTCCGAGGAGCTGTGGAGGCTATCTGTACCCACCCTTCAGGTGGGACTTCCAGAGGACGGCTCGATGCTGCGGGTTTTTCTTTCAGTTGACGTTTTTCCCCTTTCTGGTGTACTTTACAGTTGGGTTTGTATTTCCAGCCCCCTTTACTTTTCCGCACATACTGTTGTACTCAGCTTTTACATAGTTTTTACTTCTTCCTGCTTGCTCTGTGGTGTTTGTTGTTTACTTTACAAAGGCAATGCCTTCCCCTTTTTTCGAGATTTACGCCTTGGTGCTAGTCGCCAGCCCCTAGCATATGGAAGGCGGGCTTGGGGTAGTCATGGCATGGGCCCCGAGGTCGGGTCGTGACATTACTACATTGTATATATCGAATCTTTCTTTTACGAGGTATTTTTTTGACTTTTCCGGAAAAAGTACAAGATGAATGTTTTTTTTAACATATACGACATGAAAGGATTTTTACTGTTTTATAAAGACTTATTTTCATGATGCTTATTCCAAAAGATTTCAGGTCTATTTTAAACAAAATATCTTTCTTTTAAAATTGCATGAATTTTTTTGAGAATAAATTGATTTTGAAGATGAAAGGATATTTTCCTCAAGAATTAATTTTATGTGTTTTATCAAAACTGTTTGTTCATCTAAGATGACATTATTTTATATGTGTATGTTTCAAGTATAATGTCTCTATGATTTACATGGTTTCACTTTTCTTATGATTAAATATCCATTTGTTTTATATAAATTATGTAATGATGGGATGATGTTTATGAAACCCATTTTATTCTTTGGGTTATGATGAATGTTTTAAGTTTATTTTGTGGGACAAGTAAGAATGATTTCATTATGAGATGGGTGGGACCTATATCTCCCTCCAATGCATTGGGTAAAGATTTATATCTCATGAGATAGACATGGCTGGAACGGTAAGTTAATCCAGTTCAGTATTACAGGACTGGAATGAGGAGTGAACTCGATTCAGAAAGGGACTTTGTCCACTAAAATGGGCTTGGAATCAATTCCTTGGGTACTATGGAAATCATTACATGTGCTTAATGGATGCCACAATTACATGTTTTATTCCCATGCTATTTTATCATGATTTATGTTCCATTATGATCTATGCCTTATGTACTTCCATGTTTTATGTCGTTGCTCAATATTTTGATGTTTAAACATTATGTTCATGTTTTTAAGTTCAAATGTATATGGTATGTTTTATTTTATCCATGCTTACCCTTACTGAGAATTTGAGATCACCCTTTTTATGTTTTATTTTCCCCCAGGATTAAAAGTAAGGTTTTGGGTAAGGAAACAAAAAGGGGAAGATCGTTATGGGAGTTCTTGATGATCTTTCAACATGATAAGAAGTTTATATTCCATGTTTTCAAAGACACTAAACTATTACGATCCTTATGTGTCTGTTTTTGTTATGTATTAAGTATTCCGCAAAAGTAATGTAATGTCCATGTACGTCAAGATTTGGGTCTCTACAACATTGAAATAAATATGACGAGTCCTTTTAAAATAATTATAATGGTGGGTTTTTATATTTTTAAATGGACTTATGATTTTCCATTTTTTTAAAAGTGGGGTTCAAAAGTGTTTTGAGAATAAGGTATTAAAAGTGGTTTTATCTAAATATGGATTTTTTTATAACACTTCTAATGAAATGAAACACTAGAACCCATATTTGGGTTTTTTAATGAAGAGATACAAATTATTATCACTATTTAAGTCAGTTATTCGATGAAGAAGTCCAAGAAAGATATTTAATTTAGATGATGAATTATTTATAATCATGCTATGATGTCTCGTGAGTATAAAACATTTCATTTTTTATCATATTTCTAATGTAATTGATTATATATAATGGTGTTGATTGATGTAGGTTTTGATAGATTTTTTGGTTATGAAATTAATTTTTATTATGTGTTAAATGAAAGTCTTAGCCTAGTTTATTGAAATAGTTTTGTCAAAAGATAACATATTTTCATTTAATGATTGGGGTGAGGACATTTTTATTGAAAATAAAATTGTTCAACGAATTTAATTTTATTAAGTCATAGAATTACCATAAATGTATTTGGATATAAAATATACGATAAATTTTGGGATTCACTTAGAAAATTATATTTAGTAATGTTTTACTCACACCTAATATGTATTACTCAATTTATATATTGACAATGTGAAACATGATGTGAATAAATAACGGATTCATTATTAATTATATATGAAAAATAAGAGCAACTAATTAGGAATGGTATGATGTCGTTCAGTCACATATCCTAAGGGGTGTCTGTAGAGGAGTTTGATTATCCATGGGATATAGGATTCAATCATTCTATTATTGTTTTACTATTTATTTTTTTCCCTTTCACATAGTTTGGAATATTAATTTTTACTTCAATATAAATTTAAAAAATTATAATGTTTAAGTTCAATTTGTTATTCAAAAATTTTACTATATATTTATTTTGAGTTTTATTTTATATAAAATATTTAACATCATTTATATTCTCACGTGGTACTCGTTATAAACTTCTAGAAATTGGGGAGAAATCTTAAGGCCTTATGAAAATTCAGCTCAGGTGATATCTTGGGTATCTAGGTTAGTGTGTTTCAACTAGTATCAAGGAATGGATTAATTTTAATTACTATGAATTGTTTATAATGTGTATAGATAGAATAATTAATATTTAAAATCATCCAGTAAAACAAAATATTTTAACTCTTTATAGTGAACCTTCAGTTTGGAGGGATTTCAAGTAGACATATAGGTTAGAGTTTCTCTTATAGGATTTTTTATTTATTATTCCAAATTCATAATAATATACTACATAGGTTATTTGGGAATCATGTTCATGCATAATTATTGTATAGGAAATAAATTATATTATAGGTGTATGTGTTTTTATGTTCTTTAATTACTTGGATATAGTTTTGAAAATTATTTCCTTGAAAAAAAAAAAATTTTTTTATTTGAAAAATTTTATGAAAAAAACATTATTTTAAAATTATTTGGATAAATTTTCTAAAAAACAGGAAATTATAAGAAAATACTAATGTTGAATAAAAATACATGTATATATTAATTTCAAATTTTATTTTTCTGAATAAATTTAATTTAATATTTATAGAACTCTTGTATAATATATTTTTGGTTATCTTATGAGATAATTTGTTATGTGAAACATGGTTTAGGGAATTTTTTCAATAATTGTTAAAATTAATTTATAAAAATATCATTATCAATAATAAGTCATTCATAGAATGGGATGTGTTCCCTTTCTATTCAGTTTTTTCTATTTCACATTCAAAGTGAATAAGAGATAAATGAAGCAAGATTAACCTAGATTGTTGTAAGATCTTATCAATTTCATAGAAAGAGTCTTCATGTATTTATTGTTGATATAAAACCTCTAAAAGTAAAATATTTTTTAGAAATTATTAAATATATTTTTCAGTTTCTTCACTTTTAATAGGATTCTAGAGTAAATTTCATTGTATATATACATGTGGAATAACTCAAAAATATTGGGAGATGATTATGAATACTAAAATACATAATGATATTATGTGAAAAATACTTCAAACCAAATATTTAATAATTAATGTTATCATGGGAGAAAAAATAAAATGGTATGAT
Source organism: Viscum album (assembly GCA_963277665.1). NCBI lineage: Eukaryota > Viridiplantae > Streptophyta > Magnoliopsida > Santalales > Viscaceae > Viscum > Viscum album. The sequence goes on from OY728133.1 coordinate 593,391,261, forward strand.
AATTTTTTTTCCTTAAATAAGGAATTATTGATGTTATTTAATATGAAACTCATTTTTTGGGATGTTTTTAGAAAAATTGGTGAATAATAAAAATCTCAAGGATAAAAGGATTGAAATTATTCTTTGATTTATGATTAAATTAAAATTTATCTTATTAATTTTACATTATTATGAAAAGGTTTTGAATATAGTAGTGATTTTCATGTATATAATGATGGACGTTCATCTTGAAATTATGTTTTTTAATTATCCTAAAATAAGAAAAACATCCTTTAATATATAGAAGTTAATGTGGGAGAACTCTGTGAAATAATTTTTTTAGATGATGTTTAAGGAAATTTAATAAAATTATTCTAAATGAAAGAAAAAAAATGTTTCCAATTTAGTGGTTTGAAATTTAAGAGTACGAGTTCTCACATTTCTCCATAAATGTGTTATAAACACATAAAATTTGGTCAATTAAATAAATATTGTTCATTTTTTATGGTATCATAGTAGTGTAGATTTTTTTTATCAAAACTAAGGATTATTTATGTTTGTAGAGAAATGTCGAATTAAAACAACTAGATATTATAATTCAAGGATTAAAAAACTTCAATAGAATCAAATTCAAAGGAATCTAGAGAAATTTTGTAGTTGAACATGAAGTTGGACCTACTACTGTATTAGTTCCATTTTGAATACATATATGTGATACATTACATTATACTATATGAAATTAAAATATCTTATAAAATTCATAACATAATAAAATCATGTATTCATTATTATACTAAAACATAAACTTCAAACTTATATACACTAGAATGGATATAACTATTGTTTTGAAATATATTACAATATAGGGAAACACCATAATAGAAAACCCCAAAGGATCATAATCTTTAAATAAGAAGAAGAAGAAAATATCCATATCAATTGAAAATTAATAAATATGAATTGTAATAAAGATGATAGTGAAACAAAATGAAAGGAATTAATGATTTTAAAAGTTATAAACCAGTGTATTTATAATAGATAATTTGATCATTTGAATAGTAAGGTGACCACAGGAATAATAAAATAATAACATTACACATGAATAGTAATTAAAAAGTTATTTTTTTACATAAAATAATCAAAAAAATATATCTAATATCATAAAATAATAATATATTTAACAAATATAAATAATTAGTGTCTATAAATATATGATAATTTAATGACAAACACACACACACACACATATATATATATTAGAATAAGAAATATTTTTTAAAATGAGTAATCAAATTTTCTAAGTTAAATATATGATTTTAAAATACACTAATTTAATAATTACATTTATTATGTATATAAATTTTTTTTCATAAAAGGACATAATATTTATAATGAGAACGTTATAATTAGACAATTGTTAATTATTTATAAATTTTTGATAATATTGATGTTTTGGATGGATAATAAAATGAGGTATGTATATAAGATAGATATTATGACATAAATGTTATAAAAAATTATTTAATATATAATATAAATTATTATATAACAAAAAAATATTTTGACTCAATAAAAATATATTTTAAAATATTAAAATAAAATTCAAAAATCTAAAAAAGAAATTTTGGGAAGTAAAATTTACTGTAGTATTTTAAAAATAATTCATTATGAACCAAAGTATTTTCAATGGAAGAAATAATATAAATAAATCTATTTTTGTTCTTTAACTAATAAATTTAAAAAACCATGCTATAAAATTCAAAGACCAAGATCTAAAACCATGGGTAATCCTATTATATTCAATTTTCCATAGCCTAAATTTTAAAATCATAAATCCCAAAATTATAAAATAAATTTCCCATTTTTTCTATAAATACTCACACATCCACCCCATAAATTTTTCTAATAAACCATTTATCATGGTTTAAGTATGGAATAATGGTAGACCTCATGTATGAGGAAAGATGTTTTAAATTTGGAAAGAGTTTATGTGTTCCATCAATTCCTTAGCTCAAAAGGGAACTGGTAGATGATGCACATTGCTGAAATTTCTCTATACACCATGGTAGAACCAATATGTATAGTGATCTCTCAAATGGCCTAAAGGCCTTATTTTTTTAGATAATACCCCTTTTGAGGGTTGAAAGGGAACCCTTACATGAACCGTAAGCACGAGGCCCATACACAAACCTATACGTGATCTTAAAAGACCAAGACATGACACACTTGCAACAGCACCTCCCCCGCATATGCATCTTGAAGGAACCTAGATCAACACCTTGCATGGATGATTGGATAGCATTAACTTCTACGAAGATGCATGATTCCTAGTCCATATGGAAGTTTACATACCCTCTCATTCATCCAATTCGGTTAGCTTCTCTCAGGTGGTTGATAATTTTGATATGAATCCTTGTCTGAACCTCCTATTGTGTGGTCTTCCTGATTGGTCTTTTTTGTGTTCCAAAATCCCTATAGCCCGAAGTCCATTGGTTACCTGAAGGACCTTACCATCCGAAGGTTTCTTAGCTTTACGGCCTTTGGTGGCAAATTGGAATTGAGACCTGTAGGCCCAAACTAGTGGCCCAAAGGCCCAAATTAGATGAATACTTCCTAATTTCTCAACAAGTGAAGGCTAAGAGATAGCATCCTAGAGGATCCATGCAACCTCAGCCTATTACAATGTGTTAATAGGAGGGCATTATGATGGACTTTGTCATAGGACTACCAAGGACCCATTCAAGGAATGGTGCAATATTGTAATTATTGATTGTCTTACAAAATCATTGCATTTCATTTCTGTAAGAGAAGATTTACCACATGAGAACCTAGAAAGACTCTATATTAAAGAAGATATATGACTACATGGAAAAACTATCTCAATCATTTCTAATCAGTATCCTCAATTTACATCATTGTTCTAGATGTTTCTTCAGAACGCCTTGGATTCCGAGTGTCATATGAGTACTTCTTATCACCCTTAAACCAACAGATAGTATGAAGGGACTATTAAAATATTGGAAGACATTTTCATATCATTCTCATATAACATTAAATGTATGTTGGATCAGTACATTCCATTAGTGGAATTTTCCTAAAATAATATTTTCCATTATAGTATTCAAATGGAACCATATAAATAATTACATGTCAAGAGATATAGAACTCCAAATCATTGGGAGGAAATTTTCGAGAGAAAAACTTTTAATCCCAGAACTTATTAAAGAGACAGTAAAAATGGTAAGGATAATTCAGGCTCATATTAAATCATCCTAATGTAGGAAAAATATCTATGATGAAATCCAAGGTAATTATTTGGAATTTCAAGTGGTATATCATGTCTTTCTTAAAGTATCTTCATAGAATGGTGTCTTAGGGTTCAATAAGAAAGAGAATCTAAGGCCCATGTACATCAGTCCCATTGAAATTGTTGAAATAATTGGACTTGTATCTTACAATTTTGAAATTATTCCAAGTCTCTCCAAAGTTCATTATTTTTTCCAAATATGATTATTAAATAAGTACGTGTTAGACTCAATGCATGTAATCACCAATGAAAAAATATTAATGGAACCTAGTTTATCTTGTTGTGAATATCCCATCAAGATTATTAACACTAAAGAGTAGGTATTGAGGAACCAGATGACTCGACTGGTAAAAGTTATTTGAATAATCCATAAAATGAAAGAAACAATGTGGGATCCTATGGTTGTTATGAAGAAGATCCACCCACATATATTTAGAGGGTAATATTCATGAAACTTTTCGGGAAGAAATTTTCATAGGGGGGGAATATATAACAAAACAAGATTTCGTAGAAAGTATCATCTTAAATAAATTCAATTCACTCAATAGCTCACTTGGCACACAAAGGTATTTAATATAGTATAAATTATTTAAAATCACCTAGAAAACATAAAACACCCTCTATAATGAAGAATGAATGAAATAGGTTGTTTATTTTTAAAATTAAAAAACAAATACCAATGAAATAGTAACTTGACCATTGGAATAGTAATGTAACCCTTATTGTCATGACTTGTCCCCCAGGGCCAATGTCATGACTACCCCAAGGACACCTCCCATAGGCCAGGGGATAGCGACTAGCGTCAAGTAGTCATATCCCAAACAAATGTTAGGAATTTTCCTAAGAAACTATACACACACACACACACACTATTCCATGCAAAACATACTGGAATATAAAATGGCAGAGTAGTGAAAAAAGAGCATGCATACCACTACAACACAAAAAAATATTATGATAGAAGTAAAGCTATAAAGCACAAACAAAATAGAATACAATCCCACCTACAAGAAAGATAGCTGCAAAGTTTGTCCTATAAACTCGGTCACTAATGTTGTAGAAAGCATTTGGAAACACCTCGTTCTCTCTGATCTCACTAGTCACAATTTGTTTCTACTCCTACCCCTTCTCATCCTATGAATATGTTAAACCTTCGTTCATCTGCAGAAGTCATGAAAAATATGGGCAAAGCCCGTGCTGGGGTGCGTAAAATAATACTCAGTAAGACACCTGAAAACCATAATGGGAAAGCCACAAAAGGATGCACAATTATCTCTACATAGGTATACTCCAATACATTTATCATGAATATCTAGATATACTCAAATACCATCCATAATGTAGAAATGATAAGTTACTTCCAAACATCTACAACAAGATTCTGCTTGAGGCATGCTCATTCCAAGAGGACTCTCTCCTCGAGCCTTGAAGTCATAGATGGTCAAGATTATGTTATACAGAGATGGGATTATCTCTGAGAATATCAGAATCCCAATATGTATTACCTTGCAATGTAGAGGATTCTTAAGAAAAAACTATGAACCCTAATGATGCCTCTAGTAATTTTGGAGATTCCTAAGAATACATTGAACCCTACAGATATAACCCACTAGATGGAGGATTAACACCCTTCGCTCAGAGGTCATGTCAATACTAAACGTACTCCATTGGTGATAGAGTATCACTCAAGTCCCAAGGATGATTCCATAACTCTATTCATGACTCTGTCACTTGAGGGGATGTTTATGGAATTTTGTACTGAACCCTCGAAGAAATAACTAAGGGGAAGGCACTGCACCTATATCGGCCCCCACTAAGGTCTATCAATTCCATCTCAAAGGACTGCCTCATCACAGGTGTCTCAAATCCATAGAAAAATTTTCAATAGATTTATGGTTTAAAAGTTATAGTGCTTTTTTAAAAAGAGGCTAATTGGGTTTGGGGTTGATCCGAACTAATCAGACTGACCTGACCCGACTCGACTTGGGGACCGACAACCCAACCTGTTGGGCAACTAAGCACAGCCCTATTTTCCCAGACCACCCTGCTCGGAGAGGGCCCATCCTCTTATGTCGGATGTGTCCATGCAAAATCCCCTTCCCCGTCTAGTCGGTATACCGCATGGACACCTATTTCCATAGGTCAATGTGGCTGGTCAGCATGGTGTGGTCGCTCTGCGTAACCCACTACTTCACACGGTCGGCGATGCACGAACCCTCACCTAACATGGCTCTAGGAGTCACAAATGCTAACACTTTGAGCACCATTATTGCTGGTCGTCATGGCCTCCCACCATCATCACAACCTCCCAGCACCGTCACGACCTCCCATTACAGTCGTGGCCTCCCAACACTAACACATCCCACCTGGTCATGACCTTCCCCATCATTGGGAACCGAGCTAGTGGCTGACTAGAACCACCCTCACCCACATCCTCCTTTTGCATACTGATCTATTGCAGCGGTCCCACCGGGACCATGGGTTGATTCCACAACCAGTTGTTGAGCCGGAGTCTTGGATTGTTGTGCCATGAAGAACGAAAAGAACACAAGAATTTCGAAAATGGATAGATCTAACCATTGTTCGTGTTGGCCTAATCTATCCATGTCAGAATAAAAAATTGTAAATTATTCACAATTCTTATCATGGTTCAATCTAAATATGGGTAATATTGGATTCAAAACCCATGATATAAATCCCAACCCCATACTATGACCGATCTGTGAATCATTCCTTTTATTGATTGATTCACATTATATGTAGGGAAATGAATGAAGACAGAGGAATGAAACCAAATAAAAAAACCCTACTTGGGATCAGATCATTTATTGATGGAGCGAGAATTTGTTGGCATTGATGATCCATTGAAGAATGCTCTCGATCCTTGATCCATGATTCGAGATGGAATTGAGCTGTCATTATTCACCAACACCTTCTTCTGAGGTTCAATATTTAAAGTGTTATCAATGATTTTCTAGGTTTTTCCATTCTAACACTGGATCCATGCCTATGGGTTTAATAAAAGAAAAAAAAATTGTTGCATAATTAAAATATTTTTTCTAAAATATTTATTAATGGTTAGGTCCAAAATATAACTTTTTTTGGACTATGTCATATGTTGTTAGGACATTCCAACAATAAAATAATTTCCTTAGACAAAATGGTGTCATCATATTTTCAATTTAGGCACCTCATAAGATGTCATTAAAGATCAAATTTAGTCGTAGAGGATTTTTAATTACAAAATGACCGTTATTCGAATATATATTCTGGGAATACTAGGCTTCATAATCTTAGGACTTCTCAGTACATGATCTTAGTATTTTCCAAATTAATTTATTAACATAAATTAGTGAAAAATATGAGTCATTACATTCTCCCCTACATGGGTCTTTATATCCCCCAAATCCAAAACAAGGGCTACTCAATGAAAAGGTGAGGGTAAAAAGCATGCATCAAAGCCTCCCATTTCTTGGTTTTCTCCTGGAGGTTCCCATACCGCCACCTAACATGCAATAGATAAATCTTCCTCCCATAAGGTGTATGCTTCTACCGATCCTCGATCTCTACCAGGAAATCCACAAACATCACGCCATCATTAATGTCCATCTCTCCCCAGTTGATAATGTGTGATGGGTCATGTACGTGCTACCTTAATTGTGACACATGAAAGACATTATGCAGCTGACGCAACTATGGGTTAGAGCTATATGGAACTCTACCTCACCAACATTGATAAGTATTTAAAATGGAATGATTAACCACAATTACAACATGCATCCCCCTTCCAAATCTATTCAAACCCCATAGAGGTGAGAACCAAAGGAAAACATGGTCTCTCTACTTGAAATACAAGGGCCTCCATCTTGTGTCATCATATGACTTATACTGGCTTGGTGTAGTCCTTATCTTCTCCTAGATGATTTTCACCTTTTTGGTGGTATCCTGCACCAACTATGGGCCCACAATTGCTGAATCCCCTAGGTCAGTCTAGCATAATGGTCATCCTTATGGTCGATTGTACAAGCCCTCGAATGGTTCCATACCAATGGTGGAGTGGTAGATGATGTTATAGGAAAACTCCACTAGAGGTTGGTGGTCCTCCCAACTATGACCGAAGTCCACGAAGCAGGCACAAATCATGTCCTCAGGAACCTATATGGTTCTCTCCGTCTAACCATATGTCTAGGGATGAAAAGATGTTCTCAACCACAACTGAGTCCCAAAAGCCTCCTTCAAACCCCTCCCACAACCAAGAATTGAACCGAGAATCATGGTTATAAATGATCGTCGAAGGAACCCCATGAAGTTGAACAATTTTGGGAATATAAGGTCATCCCATGTTCTCTACAGAAACATATTCTCGGATGGGTATGAAGTTGGATGACGTAATGATCCAATCAAAAATCACCCAGATGGTGTTGTGTCCCCAAGACATGCATGGAATAATAGTCATGATGTCCATTAATAACCCATTCAATATCCACTCCAACACATCAAGTGGCTGAGTCAAGCCTTCTAGAACATGGTCCTCTGCCTTCACTTACAGAAAAGTAAGGCACCAATAAATGAACTATGCAAATACCTTCTTCATCCATGTCCACCAAGACTGTCCTTGGAGGTCCCATTACATCTTCCCCACACCTAGATGTACCCTCAAGGGGGTATGTGGAACTCCCACAAAACCTCCTCTCGCAATGCTACTAGAACAACAGTTCACCCTCTGACGAAAACGACATTCTCCCAACCTATCGAACATTCAGCAAGGTCATGCCTTGTGGACATACGAGCACAAGTAGTCTCGCAACAGGTATCTCTAATATCTACATCCCATACTCGCTTTTAGAGTGGATGGGTGACTTATATGGACTACAGATAAGTTCCACCCTCTCTATCCATGAATTATATCGAAATCAAAGCCAACCTCTCTGAGTCCTCATTCAGTAGCTATGAACTCAATCTCAGACTATGAGCATCTACTACCACATTCCCATTCCCATGAGTATAGATTATTTCGAATTCATATCCTTGGAAGAATTGCAGCAAATGATGTTGTCTCTGGTTCATATATTTTCTTAAAAATATATTCTTGAAAATTTTTTGGTCTGAGTAGATGATAAACAACTTTCCCATAATGTATTGTAATCACATCTTTAATTCAAAGACTACCTCTACCAACTGTAGGTTTTCAGTCGCATAGTTCCACTCATGTTGTCTCAACATCCATGAACCGTAGGAAATCACTGCTTTCCCCTTCATTAGGAAAAAACCATGTCTAATTCTAGATGCATCACAGAACACCACATACGTGGTACCCTCCTCTGGAAATCTCACAATGGGAGCACTCATTAAATTATATCTCTACTGTAGAAATATCTCCTGGAACTTCTATATCTAGACAAAAGGTTTCCCCTTTTATTTCAAGGATTTCATGGTTGCTGCTACTCTAAAAAGGTAGGGAAAAAACCTCTGATAGTACATAGACAATACAATGAAACTATGCTCCTTGGTAATGTTTTTGTGTGGCTCCCAAGCAAGCACCACCTCTATCTTCACCAGGTCTACCAAAACTCCAACCTCAGAAATTACATTTCATAGAAAGTGGACCTCCCGAATAAACGACTTATACTTAGAGAGATTCCCATATAGTTGGTGCTCTTAGAGCATGTCCAAGACCATCCTTAGGTGTATCGTTTACTCCTCCTTAGACGTTGAGTACACAAGAATTTCATTAATGAAGACCCCATAGAACCAAAGAAGGTATGGCTTGAAGATCATGTTCGTGAGTTCCATGGACACTGATGGAGTTTTGGTTATGACGAATGGAATTACCAAGTTTTTGAAGTGTCCATATAGACATCTGAAGGCTTTCTTGATACATACTCATCCCGAACACGAAGATGATGGTATGAAGATATCAGGTCTATCGTAGAGAACCACCTATATCCCTTTAACAAGTCGAAGTGGTCTTCATTATTGGTATATAATATTTATTCATCACTATAGCCTAATTCAAGCACTTGAAGTCCACATATAGCCTCAAACTCCATTATGTATTCATGGAAAACAACACTGGAGCCACCCAGGGTGAGAAACTAGGCTTCCCAAAGCCCTTCCTCTACAAATACTCTGGTTGTACCCTAAACTCCCGAAGCACCATGGGATCCATCCGAAGGTACAGACCCTAAAGAATGAGTCTCGAACCATGTCGGTGGAGTAGAAAGAAAGATCCATGAATCTTTTTGAGTACTCTTCTACTAACTATCTTCCCTTTTGTAGGTGCAGTAGCTCTTGTATATGCCCATAGCATAACCTAGCTGGAAAGAACTACTCCTTGAAGAGGTACTAGAAGTATTTCCTTAATAACATCGCCTCCTCATGTGTCTAAATCACTATGCTCCATGACAGTCCCACTGACCCCAATAGAAGGCTCGCGACTAAGACTACCATCTAATTAGGCGGTTTTCTCACTAGGTGGAAGACATAAGTAAGTGCCTCCAGCTAATCCTCAGATACTTGTGGGGGTCATCCCCCCCATGATCCAGGGAGGTCACTACCTCTGGAACTCATGCAACGCACTAAGCCTGTGTGCATCCTCAACGGGTAGCGCTGGAAAAAACTGCTACACGAAGAGTGGTACAACAGAAAGAAACCCACATGTGGGTTCCATGCCTGGAATAGGCCCTTGTACTGAATCCTAATCACTATGTGGGTCATCCTCATGATCGTGCATCAGGATCATGGCTAGCTATCTATGAGGTGGAATCTCGAAACAGATCGAGATGTACCACAGTCGATTGAGTATAACTAGAGAGCTAATTCCAGACGGACGTGGAAAACACAGCTAATTCTGATATTATGCATTTGACCTTAATTTACCTGCAATAAGTGTTTTCATGTACTGAGTTGGAAAGAATTTACCTAGAGTCGTGGTGTATGGATACATCAGCCACTGTACCATAACTGGATTCCCTTGCTTGAAAGCGAAAATCAAAATAGTTAACACAATATCCCCAAACAAATATCACTACCTCTTAGGAACATGGTGGAACTAAAATCCCTAATACCACTCTTTCATGACCCATCCCTCGAGACCTATGTCGTGACTACACCAAGATTACCTCTCATAGGCCATGGGTTAGCGACTAGTGCTACGTAGGCATATCCCAAACAAATGGGAGTCATTTTCCTATGAACATGTACACATGAACACAAATCCAAGCCAAAGACACTTGAAAGAAAAAAAGAGTGAGAAATGAAAAAAAAATCATTCATACAACTACAAACCAACAATATAGTATTACTTAAGTAAAGTAGTAAAGTACAATCGGGCTAGAATGCAAGCCCCCCAAAAAGAAAGGCAACTGCAATATCATACATGAAAACAACGGTATTGAAGTTGTAGTAGAAAGTTGCCAGAAACACCTCGGTACATCTGATATCATAATGCACCATCTAGTCCTGGTCTTAGTCTTTCTCCACTTAAGACTCCATTGAAACATTGGTCTTCTGCACAAGATAATACATGTACGGGAAAATCTCGTGCATGGGTCAGTAAAATAGTACTCAGTAGGATACTCTAAAACCATAAAAGAAAAATCCAAAAAAAGAATAAACATTCATATATAATTAGTTATACACCCATACATATACAAAAGATATCCTGATATACTCAATTACCATCCATAAGGTAGAAAGGATATGTTACAGCCAAACTTCTACCACTAGATTCTACATTAGGCATGCTCGTTCCGGGAGGACTCGCTTCTCAATCATTGATGTCATCACTACTCAGTATTATGTTATATGGATAGGGGATTATCATATAGAATAAAATGAACCCAATTTGAGTTACCTTTCATTGTAGGGGATTCTCATAGAATACTAAGAAACCTAACGATGTGGCTTGTAACATATGGGATTCTGATTAATAACACGAGCCTTACCCATACAAACCACTAGATTGAGAATTAAATAACTTCACTCGTAGGTCACATAAATAACCAATGAACTCTCTCTCGGGTGATAGAGTATCTCTCCATTCCTAAAGAAGATTCCATAACTCTCTTTGGTACTCTATCTTTCAAGTGGATTGTTATGTAATTCCATACCGAACCCTCGAGGAAATGACCAAGGGGAAAAACTATCCACCTATTATGGCCCCCACTATGGTCTCAAAAATATTTCTCAAAAGGAAAGCCTCATCCAAAGGGTTCCAATGACATAGATGTCTCATTAAACAGACTTATGGTTTGACAGTTATGGGGCTTTTGTAAAAAAGGTTCGCTTGGGTCCAGGTCTGGTCCGACCGACCCGACCGGGTCTAGGGTCAGCTGACCTGACCTGGGTCTGACCCGACCCACTGGGCCTGTGAGGCCAAGGTACAATCCATTGGACCTATTGGAAAATGACCACTAGGCCGTGGGTTTATCCCGTTCGATAGCCTGGGGTAGCCTGGTTTCCCCAGCTCAGTCCACCGTGAGCGAGCAGGCCCTCTTACGCCAGACACGGCCTGGTCGCATCACCTTCCTTGGCCACACGATCTTCCACATGTCCATCGGGAAACTCAAATAAATGTATTTGGTCCATATTCCATGAATGGTATATGCGACACACAAGACATCATGGTCAAAACTGGGAGGTCCCTCCCCTCGGCATGGCTCGGGGAGCCTCGTCTGCTTGCACCACATCCTCTTGACATGCCACACTGCCCCATCCCATGGGCGCCTGTGCCGCCATCCATCCACTACTATCGTGGCCCACCTATCCATGACCTTCCCTGTTGTCGGCTACCGAGCTAGTGGCCGCCTCTCTCTTCCCTCACTCGTAGCCTCCTGCCACTGGCTAACCTCCCACAGTGGTCCCGCCTAGACTGTGGGATGTTTCCGTTGCAGACCATTGACCTGACAGCATGGATCATTGAACCATGAAGAATGGGAAGAACACAAGAACAACAAAAATGGATAGATCTATGCATTTTTCATGTCATCCTAATCTATTGACGTTAGAATCAAAAATAGGAATTAATCATAATTCTAAGCATGATTTAAGCTAATCATTGTTAATCCCTGATTCAAAACCTGCGATATAACTCCCAACCCTGCACTACACCCGATCTATGAATCAATCCGTTCATCTACTGATTCACACTCGTTGTAGGGAAAAGAATGAAGAACAGGGAATGAAACCAAATAAATCAGCGCCCTAACTGGGATTGAATCAATCATTTTTTGAGGTATAATTCATCGTCATTGACGATCCGCTGAAGAATTATTTTGATCTTCAATCCTTGATTCAATATTGTGTCGATCTGTTGTCATTCACCTATTCCTTCTTCTGATTTTTCTTCTCTCAATTGTTATCAAAAAAATTTCCATGGTTGTGAATTCTAACCCTTGACCCCTGACTCTATTATTCATAAAAAGAAAACAAAATCGGTTGTGTCCTTAAAATAATTTTATTAAATATTTAATTACAATTAATTCCAAAATCTAACTTTTTCATGTGGCCCACACTGAATGATGATAGGCCCTGCCTAAGGTAAAGTCGTTGTTCCAGATGTAATGGTGCCCCCAGATTTTCGATCCAGGAACCCATTTAGAAGTTATTAAAGATAACAGTTATCTTCGGATCGTTCCTAAATAAAAATTGAACATTATTCAAAAAATTATTCTGTGCACACTAGACCCAATAATCTTGTACCATCTCAGTGCACGGTCTTAGTGTTTTCCCAATTGATTTATTAAAATAAATCAGAGGAAAATACGAGTCATTGCACTTATGAATAGTAATTTGACCAGTGGAATACTAACCTCATCTAAAAAAGTATAAATAATGTTTGGGCACATTATAAATGGTAATATGATATAATTATATCATATTATAACAAAATAAATTTTTTAGAAATTTTTAATTATGTGTTAGTAATTTTTATAAAACACAAATATTTATTTACAATTTTATAGTTAATAAATTTATTCAAAAGAAAATTTATTTTCATAAAATATAATCATAAGATAATATTTTCATGTCTTATTATTATAATATAATTTTATTATACCTTATTTAATTTTTCAAAGGGTTATTAAATCAGTTATAATTTTAAAATTGTAAATTTTTTATTAAATAATGATCTTAATTAAAAATTAATTTTATCCTATTTAGAAAATTATTTTCATTAAATGTATTGTATTTTTGAATTATACATGTCAAAAAATGGATAGGGTGATTTTTTATATTATTCGTAAATAATAAAATTCCTTGGTGAATAGTGAAATATGTTAATTTAATATATATATATATATATATATATATTAAGTTCAAAACATTGTTCCTTGACTCATAAATGATATATGAACCATAATATAAAACTCCCTATAATTATTTAAATATATTTGGTGATAATTATCAAACTATTCATAATCTTCTGTCAAAACAATAAACTAATGAATAAAACAACGAGAACACACCCCTATTCTTTACTATAAATACTACCCCTTTCCACCTCCTCTCCTCACACCTTCCATGATGTTAGACATGTGAAATTTCTACCCAATACACTTATTAAGACCCTTCCTCAGGTCTAAGATGAACTGGTATCACCAAATAACAAATCCCATGTTCTTTAAGGAGGTTCTTAAGGAGGAGAATTCAAAAGGTAAATTTCCCTTTTTTTATTTTATTTTATTCAATTTCATTTAATTTATTGTCATATTCTCATATCACCTATTCCAAGTCTCATGATAACTCCTTTATCGCATATATAATTTATTTGTATTTTGTTTATATAATAATTCATTATCATTTATCTTTCCCTCTTCTTTTGTACTAAAAATGAAAACAATGTCTGTGAGGTGTCGATCACCACATTTGTGGACTATGATTGTTTATTTTCTAATTTCACATTCAAGTCTGGTTATAAAACCATTTTAATGGTTAAAAATACTGTAATATATGTATTAAAAGTTATTTAAGTTTACATAACCAGTATATATACATAATATGACTTCATAAGAATATACTATTTCATGAAGATCGAAAAAATGCCAAAATAATCTAAATGATTATCAATAACATATTATCTAATGATTCATCCACATAACATATAAATTAATGAAATATATGGCCATTTAATATTATTTATTTTCATTAATAAAATTTAATTTCAATTTAGGAAATAAATTCTCATTTTATAGGATTCTACATACAAATATACAAGTAAATTGATCATATAAACCAAGGAAATGAACGTTCTCGAATGATGAAATGATACATTATAACTCATAAAAAATCCATAAATGAACTGTATTAAATTATAATAAATGAAATACATATATAAAATTCTATGGTTTAATTAATTAAGTTATTTAATCAGATTATCCAGGACATTAAGAGAAAGTGCAGAATATATTTAGACAAAAGGTAAGGGACATTGCCTCAATTTCCATTTCATTGAGAACTTATTGGTATTTTCCACATAATCATTATTATTTGGTGTTTCAACTAACCATTTGAGACATTTTTTCTATTTAAATTATATTTATATTAAATTTCTACATTTTATTTATCATGGATAATATTTTTATATTAGAGGTATACCCTTTTACATGAGGTGTTTATTTACAATGTTGTTTTAAGTGGGGAAATATAGATGAATCTATATCCTATAATCAATAAGGATATTTAAAAGTCATATTTTTATCAAATTAAATCTATTAATGTGTAATAATCGTGACTTTTAGTGATGGTTGGGGGTCATTATATCCCCTTGATTCATCGACTAGTCTCATGATACAAAATAGTTGGTGGTAGACCCATCAGGTTTGTTTCCAAACAGAATCAATTGGGTATCTACCCACAAAAGTAAACCTCCTTGATTTCATGATGTATTTTGTTCCAAATACATGAAGTCCAAATAATAATCATTTTCTTTATTTTTTATTTAGCTAATACTACCCATGGATTTTTCACTTTGACAAAATCTAGGGATAATAATCACTCTTTGTGTATTGATGGAATGTGTTTCACATATTACGTACTTTTCTATAATTTCTATTATGTAATGCCTTTACATAAATTATTTTTTTTACATAACCCTTACTATGAATTTTTTCTCACCCTTTTATTTTTTTCCTTCCCCATTTATTGAAGATGAGATCATTGAATAAGTGATTGGAAGTTGTTTATTTTATTTTGTTATGTACTATGAATAATTACCAATGTAATAAGGGAAAAATGGGTGTATCAAGTATTTGCAATACTACTAAGTTTATTGATCCTTGGTTATGTGATATCTTGTATCTATTCCATTGTAATAAAATTACTAACAACTATATGCTACTATTTTTGGGGTTGTGACACCTTAAGATATCTTTGAAGGTGAAATACAAGTCAATGAGGAAAGGTTCAAAGTTTTACCTAACAAATTGGATGATCTAAAATTGAATTCAAATGAAAATATAGATGTTTTATTTAATAATATTACTACATTTTTTATTTTTATTAATGGAATTGTTCAAGGGATCAAATATATAGATAATGTTAATAATATCATTAAAATAATACATAATATGTACAGTCAAAAAGTATCAGCAATAGAGGATATGAATAATAAAACAAAGAATGTTTTGTTAATAAGATCTTTAAGATACATGGATAAACATGACGCTAGATTTTACCATTTTGAGAAAAAAGTCAAATATTGTGAAAATACTCATGTAAAATTGGAATAATTTTTTAGTTATATATCAAAAATTTAATAATTTATTATGATCATTTTTTATCATAACTTATCTATTAACGATAAAGTCAATAAGATTTATATTATTGAAAATGTTTTTTTTGACTGAGAAAGAAGGTTGAACCTAAAATCAAAATAGTTGGTTAAGAGATGAAACATCAATTTAGGAATTTTTCTAATTATGTTTTGAATGATTAGGTAAACCTAGGTATTAGAACATTTTATGAAGTATTGAGTGATCAAATGACAAATGTTATGGAAAAACTCATATTGGATTTTATTTTGAAACATCAAAGTCAATTTAGGTATGTGTTAAGATCATAGGAGTTTTATTATTGAAAATTTTCCAAACCAATTAGAAATTATCAATAATAAATCAATTATTAAATATATGTTGATATATGGAAGGGAGATAGATTTAGTAATTTTTGTTCATGAAATAGTAGTTTTCTGGTTTTCTTGGCCACACTATATCGTATTATGGCGATGATGATTGTTATCTCGGAGGAGAGTCTATTGTAAGTTAAAAGGGATAGATTTAACATGCACTTCATAGAATGTATGATATTATATATAAGGTTACTATGTTAACTGTTTATATTTTGGACATAAATCATTGGATTGAGGGTAGAAAAGAGTAATAAATTCTTATGGAAGAAAAATGAATGGTGATGTAAGGTGGTATAATTTAGTTACCTTGAATTATATGTTTTATCCTCTGATATTAGAAAAATAGTACTTAATATATTGTAGTAAAATGATTGGAAAATTTAGAAAAAATCTCAAATCATTAAAGACTCTCTTTGAACCAAAGAAGAAATTTGGAGATGTAAAAAATGTTGAAAATTACATTAAAATAATCAAATAATATTAAAAACTAGATTTTAGATCGTGGTTTTTTATATCATATTATAGGAAATATTAATTTGTTGAATAATGATAAAGGTAGAGTTTATGTAATTGTGTTCTTTGAAAATAATGGTTCATTATAGATAAAAGTAAGTGTAAAGAATCGATTGGCTAGATATGAGTTGATAAAAAATAATTTACTTTATATGAATGGTTTAGAGTATATTTTATTAATTTTTATTCAATCTTATAACTCAGGATTCAAGTTGAAGTTAATACAGAAGGTTCATTTCATAAATTGTAATTCTAGGAAATATTTGATGAAATGTTAGAGAACTAATAGTAAATTATTTTAGGTTGACAGTAAAAACGAATACATTTCTATTAATAATGGAAGCATACGATATATTGTATTATCAAAGTATAGGTCATGTTAATTTAAAATGTATTGATAACATATCAAAATTCACATTATAAATGTAAATTCCCAACCTATAGTGAGATAGAGAATCTTTTATTAAATTTTTCATAGAAGGGATGGTGGTTTGGAATCCATATCCTCCAAAAAATAAGTGAGCTTCATGTCTAAATATTTTCATTCACATATAATTTAGTGGTCTGATTGGTCTAGTAGGAAACAATAGTGAATGATATTTTATCAATTATGTGGATGATTATTGTACGATGGTGCATTCTATGTTCATATTAGTGATAATGGACATTATATATTACAAAAATAGATTCTAATGAAGATAAAAATATAAAACCAGAAGAACAATTATAATTAAGATATTTTTTAATAGAATAGAGTAAATACCCAATCATTTTGAAGATTTTATTTAAAAACATGGTATTAAAAATAATTTGTAGTTAGTGAGAACCCCACAACAAATTGGCGGTGTTAAAAGAAGAAATATTATATCCAATAATATGGAAAAATATTTTTAATTTGTAGTGGAATCTCATGTCACATCTATATATATTAACTTCAAGTTAATGTTTATACTCAAAATAGATTATTACATAGTTTAAGAGTTTAGAATATTTGACACAAAATGTGTCACGGAAGGAAACCCTCTTTGAATAATCACAAGGAATTTAAGAGGAAGTGTTTCATCTAAAATAATGAATATAATCAAAGAAAATTTGGTGATGTAATGGATAAAGACATAGTCCTAGGATACAAAAAATGGTAAATTATTATATTTGTTTCAATAAGTTAATCAAAAATATTCTTAAGAGAAGTTATATTAATGTAATTGATAATTTAATAAAAATAATATACAATATTTTTTGTTTAATAAGAATTTTTTGGGGAATGTGAAGAGAAAAATATATAATTGAGTGAAACTCAAGATTTTATGAATAATTAAGATTCTAATATTGATTATGAAGAATATTTATGTAAAGATATGAGTCAATAATTTAATTAATCAAGAATTATAAGGTTCTATGTTGATCTAAGAAATATCATTGGTGGAAAATTTGATACAACATAGACACATAAACTAAAAAGAATATAGATTACGTCTATGTTATCCAGGATAGAAACCATTGAATTTAATGAAACGTAAAGGAGGATTCATGGATGAAATTCATGAATTTATAATTATATCCAAATGATAATAACAAAACATGGAATCTTTTGGAATCGTTGATGAGTCATAATGCGCATAGCGCAAAATGGGTCATCAAAATAATGCTAAAAGAAAATGGAATGGTTGATTATAATAAATAAGGACTTTTCATGAATGGATGTTCTCTTTATTAAGGAATTTATTTTCAATCTACATTTCCATAGGTGGTAACAATAGATTCTATTATACTCCTTTTAATAGTGAATGTTCAATGAAGAATCAAAATATTTCTGATGGATTCCAAGATAGTGGTACTGAATGAGAATATGAATAAAGACTTATATATAAAATAATCAATTATATTTTTTCCTAGAAATGATGTTTCAAAACTGTAATGGTTTGGAAAATATTTATATGGACTAAATAATGCACCTCATTATTTGTATAAAAGGATGTATTATTTCTTGAGATAGACATAATTAAAAATAGGAGAGGTTAATCACAACCTCTATGTGAAATTTTTTTAACCATGAATATTAATTATTTTTTTATACGTATATAACATCATATTTTGTGGTAATAATAGTTTTTTTATAAATTTTCAAAAAATAATTTGTTCTATTTTTTGAAATGTTAATGATTATAGATTTGACATATTTTATAGTCCTTAATGTTCTTCATGATGAATGGATAAATATTATTTCATAGATTATGTATGTAAAGAATGTCTTAGGGAAATTAAAAATAGATAAATGTGAAAAAAATCTCTAATAGTGGTCGGAAAATAATTGGGTATGAATTAGTATAGTGATGATAATGAATCAAAATAATATGAAACAATCATTGTTAGTTTACTCTACCCTACTACAACCTGGTAAAATATTTTCTTTGCTACATGCATGGTATTATGGATTAAAAGTTACCCTCATAAGTAACATCCCATAGTGGTGATAAGAATAGTGAGGTATGATCAAATAACAATACATTATGCTTTAATTTAAAAATATGGAATGAAATTGGTTTATTGTAATATTCTGATGCTGATTGGGCTAATGATGTTGTTGATCAAAATTGAACAAGTGGAGTATCTTTTTATGTTGGCAATAATTTTGTTTATTAGTTAAGAAAGAAATGGTATTGTGTTTACTTAATAACAACATTGGAATATGATTAAAACACCAAATTATATATAGAGATTATGTGTATGGGTAAATTGTAAGGCATTGGTGAAGTATTACAACATCCAATGATGAATAAATGTGATAAAAAGTGTCATAGAGTTCACTAAAAATACTTTCCATCACTCTCTCAGAAGTAAAAGATGATTCAATTTCATATGATAAATGATAAATTAGATATAAATATAGTGTGTCTATAATTATTTGGAACACAAGATCATGTATCAAATATTTTCAAAAGTCCATTAGTAGCTTATGTATTTAAGAGGAATATGTTGAACCTTGGAGATTATCCACTCTTCTAAAACTAAGAAGATTGGGAAGGATCATAACCCAATTAAACACAATATTATTTTTGGTTATTTTTTGTGTTTGGAGGTTATATTTTTTTTTGATAGAAATAGGAGAGTGGGAGATTTTATTCATTTTCAGTTATTGTGAAGTGACATTGATCAAGGGAATTATTGTTGATATTCATTCATTTTTTAATATTTATATTGTGTCTTACACAATTCTTTTCATTACATAGACTTAGAGATTAAGTGAATATTATATTCTTATATTTGGGTCTATTAATTATATTTTCAAATGGGAGGTAAATTTTAATAAAAAATAAAAGATGTAGAAGGATGTTTAAGAACCCTAAAGGGGAACTATTCATATATAATTATTGGGGAGCTTGTTCACCAATTTATAAAGAGTATGTTATTATTTTAATATTATAATGGTTGACCAAAAAACCAAAGGGGGATATTTTTCAACCATAAGTCATTTTGGATGTTGATATTATTACAACGACTATTTTTAGGTTGGATTTATTGTCAAGATGTTTTTTGGTTGACTTTTTGTGAAATTGAAGATCCTAGAAGACTATTATGAGTCTTGATATTTTTGGATATCGACTGGAGAATGGTTTTGAGAATTTTTAAATTAAATAATTCACACAGAAACAACATTTTTCACTCTATTAATGAGATTAATGTCTAAAAAATGTAAAAGGAATTCTATATAAGAGAAAATGGGATCTTTTAAAGGTGATATTTTCATCATGACTAAAATCATCACAAACAATATTTAGTTTGAGAAGATAACATTAAATATTTATACTGATGATCCACATCTCAATGTAAATGATGATCCTTGAAGAAAATTAATTGGTTCTTATATTAACTAGGATATATCTATATAAATCTAAAAAGGATATTGTCATGTTCTAAAACATGAGATCATGTCATAAATCATGGAAAACAGTTCTAAGTGTCTTTAGAGAGTAGGTTCTCATGTTTTAACAGGGTAGGTCATAATATAAATTAAACATGACAGATTAAATAATTTTGTAGATGAATTATTCATGCTGCAAAAACATTGGTCACATCAAAAACAATTTGGTAGTTCCTAGAAGTTAAAGAAAAATAGACACATCATACTGAAAATCATTGTTCCAATCCATGAGAAAGGGCTTCTATAAAATTCAAACAATATTGATTATGTGGATATATCTTGGAGCTTTTCAGGGTTGTTTAAATATATTAATCTAACGAATCATAATTGAATAAAAGATATTAAATGATAATGGCTCAATGTTTGGATTTAAAGTAAAATAATTTGGATGTTAATTAAACATTGAATTTAAAGTTTCAAATTCAAGTTATTCTAGATAAATTATAAACTGTCATGTGAGAGAATGGTAATAAACAAAAAATAGATAATGTAGAGTATATTAAGATTATATATCATAGGGTCTATTATGGGAAATATATTGATTATCTAGTATTAATTGGTGATGTTTTATCAGACTGAATAACATTCATGATTTGGTATAAAATATAATATTATTATAAATATCACCCTTATTTTTCATTATTAAATTTCATATTGAAATTTTACAAGATACACCTATGTGTAAAATAATTTTTTTGTTGTATACCTCTTGAAATTTGTGACTAAAAGAGTGGATGAAATTATTGACCTTGGATGAGTAGTGAATGCTTCATAGAGTTATAATCAAATACTTGTGAAGCAGTGGTTAATCAGTATATCAACACATTGTTTATATATAAAACATAACGTATCCTTTTATAATTTAAGAAATTAATATTAGTATGATAATTATATTTATATTCTTACATTTATATTTTATTAAAATAAAAATTCAATTTGACTTTAGCAGGGGGAATATAAGATCCAATTTTATCTAAATAAATAAACAATTATTTTCACCCTAATTCACCGCTCCTTTTAGGGTGTGTAGTGGGACCTAGATATAACACATGGATATATAATTCGCATGTTATGAATTATATAGATTATTTTGATTATTTATTCTTGTTATGTTATGTATGTCTTTTTTTATATATTATATTTTATTATATTATACCCCTTATTGAGCATCTAATATCACCCTTTATATTATTTCCCCATTTCCTCAAAATATCATAAGTAATATTACATGTAAACTAAGGATAAGTATATATAATTAATAATGTTCTAATTATTATCATGATACACTTTTAGATTCAAATGCAGTGTAATGCTCATGTATATAGCCTCTTAAGACTGATAAATTATTAGATAAGGAATAATGCAGTCTTATGTATTTTGTAACATTGTAATAAATAATAATTAAATTTGGGTTATTGGATTTTGTTATATTATATTTCGTATCAAAAAAAGTTCATTATAAATTATAAAAATTATATTTTACAAAATAGAGTTGGATAATATAAATCTATGAAAAACTCTATGGAAATTCTAGGAATTTTTCTAGAATAGATAGAAAATTTTAAATAATGGAAAAATGTATTTGAAGATTAAATAATTTCATAACAATTATGTACTATAATCTATAATTTATAGTTTTACTTAGGAAAAAATTAATATATTTCAATATTTAAAACCGTCTTCTAACAATAGGGAGATAAATAATTTCAACGCACATAATCATAGTAGGGATTTCCTTACTAAAAAACCAAATTAAATTGGTGTTAGATATGGAAAGTTTTCCACTATATTGTTTAATTTTTCCTAGTTTATTATGAAAAACTTTTATTCTGTAGAATAACCTATTTTTCCTCAATAAGGTGTGACAACATTTGATGATTTCATGGGTCAGAAACCTCTATCCTTATAAGGAATAACAAGTCCATTATTAGATGATAAATAGATCAATTAAATGGATAACATATTCACTACATTGGAATGGAATGGAAAAAATAAAGTTATTATCGTAAAATATCATATAAGGGGGTATGTTGAGAAATGGTGGTCATCAGTCCAAAATAGTAAGCACAAGGGACAAATTAAAGTTGTTGAATGAAATTATTTTTAGTTAATATTACTTGATTATTATTTCTCTCAAGAGTAAATAGTTGATAGAGAAAATAAAATTCATGCATTTTTGGATAAAAGGACGTGGAATTTTTTGTTGAGAATGAGGATATCTTTATAAGGTTAATGATACATTCTTTAGTTTGTCTATTAAATGCATAGAGAAGTATTGATCACCTATTTGAGGTATTAAATATATTTCTTATATGTGTGTTAGTCAATTAAACCATCAAGACATATGTAAGGATAGATAAAATAGTTCTCACGGTTAATAAGGAGTTCCCCAAGTCTAACATTTTCAATAAAGATAAATAGAAGGGGAGTATAGTTAAGAACCTTATAGAAAAGACTATACCAAAATAGAATAATGGAAGGTAAAAATTTATAATATTAAATAATTATATGGAGAAGCATCCTATAGATAGCATGAATGTCTCTAGAGTTTGTGAAATCTATGAAGGTAAAGGTTATCAATATCAAGAGTTCGAAGGAAAGATATAATAAACCAATATAAAATGATTTAATTACAATTATATGGTACAACACTCTAATTAATCCCATAATTGTTAAGGTAATGTACCTTAGAATAGTCCAAGGATCTAAGGTTGGTATTTTTCAATTACTATAGTATAGTTTATATCTCAAAAATAATATAATATCTGGTACTTTGATCATAATCTAAAAATTATATAATATTTTATTTGTCCAAGGTTTATACACTTTTATATCCTGTAAATTTTCCAAGATTGTTTAATCATTACTTGATGCATTTATAATTGTGTTTTAAGAGAAAACTCCTAGTGTAAATCTTATTATAAGAAAAATATTTTAACATGTTTTTGTTAAAATACGGAGTGGTTTTCGTGTTTCAAAACAAATTTCTATAAAAATGGTGAAATTTCACATTATTATTTAGAAAGATTGTTTATAAATGTATAATTAAAGAAATTAATTTGTATAGAAATATATTAGAATACTTGAGATAGGCATAAAATTCTTTTTTTAGAGGATATACTTCATTTCCTAGGTCTTTCTTATAAAAAACTTCAGTGTATCATCTTAATGAAATTTTTATTGAATAATAAGATAAAATAAATATTTGACTGAAAGATATATACTATTAAAAATAGTTTTAACTATTGTGAAAGATCACATTGATGTATTTCTTAAAAAACTACCATGATATCTACATGATTATAAAGTTAAATTCTCTATTATCATCATCCCTTGTAATAAACCTCACTACTACCATAAATTATTATTATTTAGATTATAGAAAAAATGGGGGATCCAATTTTTTGGGATACATAGGAACATGAACAACTATTAAATAAAAAAAGTTACACCATAATGGAATATGATAAAACATTCCAAAAGAAACATAAGATCGTGGAACCTGGATCCATTTCAAGACACTAATCAAGATAATAGTTATCCCATTATGGATCATTATATATAAGATCATAAATTAGATAATATAACATATCCTAGGTCTTAATATACTTCTCTATTCTAATCTACCTTTCATTTATCATATAGAGAAAAATTGAAACATCAATGTTAATCAATGCTATTTTTATTGGTTTAAATTTTAATAATTCTTCTATACATATTTTTGACTCTATACTTTTGGGAATTAATAACAAATTTCACTTCCACCATCTCATTGATGTGAAGAAGAAAATACACTAGGGTCACTTGGTCAGTTTCCTATTTATATTTTTTTACACCAAATAAATTTTCCAGTTGTATGTTATCTTTCCTGGTCTCACAAACACTAATTGAAACATAATTTTTATTTTATAGTGCTAGATTTTCCTCATGCTTAGTATTTAAGGTCTTTTGACTAGATTCCTTGAAGAATATGTATTTTTCCATTGATTTCATCACTTTAGGTTTTATTAAATAATAATAATACTTGTGACTATGTTTTTTATCCAGGTAATCACAATATAATATCTAATATCAAAATTTACCTTTTTTACCTTTTCCATTATGGAGCATTATTACTCTTATGAAAATATTTAAACAATATAAATAGATGAAACTATTTAGGGTGTATGAGAACTTCAACCATGCTCAAATGAATTGTCTATTTTTATTGCATGAAGAACCTCTTTCTCTATTACTAGCATTGATTCTATAGCAAGTGAAAACTTTGTACTCTTCTTATAATCCACAACTTACTTTTATATATTGTCTATATCTAAGCAGTCATATTTTAGTTCCATAAAAGGATCCCTCATCAATAGGTCTGGTTGAGAAATATAATTAGGGCATGGATTACTCGTGGTAGAAGCTCTTACTTTCATCCTAGACAAGGGATCAAACCATGTGTATATCCAAATATGTTTAGGTATGTCATTTACTAGATTAAATTGATGTAATATTCAGTTGATTATACATATAATAAAATGAATATTTATGTCAATTATTCGAACAATATTCACTTACTCAATATCCTCTTACAACATTTTTTAGGGTATCTAGTTTTAAACCATACATCGTGATTGAATATATATGTTTCAATCCCTTATTTTCTGTTGAAATAAAATCACTTCATCACTAGAAAATATACTCAAGTGGAGAATCGTACCCTTTTTTCCTTCATCACCCAATAAAATTGACACTCATTCCCTTACTGATGAGTCAATGTATCCAACCTGGGGATCCTCCTCAAAAATTGGCAGAGAAGGTGATAACATTTGTCCATTATATAAATTTTCTCAAATTCAATCATGGATAGTATTAGACATTATAACATCATGACCTACAATTCCTTCAGAACCAGCTTGTAGTATAGTGGAATCACACCAAAAATCTTCTTGAGAATAAAACAATTGATTTTAAGAGGAGTAGAAATCATCCCAATAATAAAAGAACACCAAATTCTTGTAATGATATTATTCATCAATATAAATCCTCGTATATTTCACTAATGGTTTTCTGACATCAACAAAAATTCATATTCCATGTGCTATGGGGTGAAAAAAATATTTGGCCCTAATATCTATGCATGAATACTGTTCAAAAATATTCCTCATCATTTTTCAAGATCAATGGTTTTTAAATGGAAGTGTTTTTCTTGGGAAAACCCCATATATTCATAGTTATGCAATTATGCTTCATGTAGAACTCCTTATACAATCAAAAAATAAAGAATTGTAACCCATAAAATACATGTGGATCTCTAGACTAGACTAATATCTTATCCTCCTCATCCATACAATGAATAATAAAGTGGTTATAATTCATAAAGATAATAATTACTTGTCCCATAAATAAATAATAATAAATGAAAACCCTATCAAAAGAGATGAGTGAGTTCCCATATAGTCCCAAATGAGCCACTATAGAGAGATTCAAAAGTTTTAAGTCTTTCACAAACTCTAATATTGAGATCTGAGGTGTGGGTAGTTTTTTATTTGGAAATGGATCCTTAGGAAACATTATAGTTTTAGGGAATGATAGAAGAATAACTTAGTTAGTGAATGAATCAATGTCCTGATGGAATGACAAATTTGGAACTACAATTCTTTCCTCCCCCACTAGTATAGGAGGGACTCGATCAAATTCCATAACCACGTATTTCATGGAATATCTAGGCTAAGATCTCCTGATGGTAGTACCACGATAAACTTCCCTATTAGACAACCCATACATAAAATGTAATGCCCTGACCCTAGTTACCTAGAGTCGGTGCATTATTACATAGCATTGGCATTATCACAAGAAATATCAAATCTCGAAAGACCGATTAGTTTAGTATCCTTTGAAACACTAGATATATTCATAAAGTTTACATTACATCATAAAGTTAAAACTACAACAAAATATTGTCTCCACACTCATATCCCCTTATAATATCCCTACAGGTCATTCATAAAATACTTCTTCACATCCTGGGAAAAATAAAACATAGAAATGGGTGAGCTCAGATGCCCAGTAAGGATAACAATATAGCGGAAACTTTCTTAAATAATCAAAAAAATTTAAGGCAATGTATAACTAAAACAAAAGCCTTTTAAAATGGAACATCAGAATAATATGTTAGAAATAAAATGAAATAATTCCATTTACTTATTCACATGGATTTTCTTATAATATAATTATCACATGCAGTATCAATAACCACTTTCATAATGATGGAATTCATAATGCCAGACTATCATAACAATGTAGCCAAGTCCTCATGCCAAGACTAAAAATAAGATTTTGTTAAGGCCTCATGCCAAGACACTAGTTTGTCTAATGAGACCTACCGATGCATCGAGGAGCTATAGCGGGCTCCACCTGTAACTTATTAAGTCCAGTGCATTCCTCATATGAACAGGTTTAAACATAACATAAACATTCATATTAAAACAAGCATACGAAATGTCAATACTTTCTCCATAAACCATGAATGGTATAAAAATTGCACATACACAGTTAAACATAACTCATTCGATACAACATGGAAGATTATATTTTATTAGAATAACATCAATCGAGAATGCTGAAGGATATTGACATAGATAAAACAATCATCAAAACTATTAGAGAGAACTATCCACCTTTTTCTTGAAATCATTTAGAAGTAACACTATTTGTCAAGAAGCCATTTAAAATATATTTTTGAATCATAGTGTCCCATTCCACATTGAAACTTTTAAAAGGAATTTTAATTTTAAAACATTAATGTCCATATAAATAAATTCTTAAGACTATTTTTAAAAGATGGACATTATTGAGAAATATTTAGAATAATAAATCTTTAAAACATTTTAAAATGATATTTTAGTTATAGTTCCTAACCAAAAGATGGAAACTTGAATACAAATAATTGAGGTAATCAAAACATTGTAATATCATGATAATAAAGGGATTATTGATATACTATGTCAAAGTATATTATATACACCACATAGACGTTATTTGGTGTATAACAACAAAGGATTCTCAATAGATTGTAGATTGAGATGAAATATCTCATAAAGACCATATCCTTAGGTTAAGGATAAATCAACAAAATAATTATGTGTGAAAAATATAAATACACTCAATATGATTCTATATTCAGTGTAAAACAATCAAAGGACATTCACACATATTCTTGTAAAAAAATTAATGAATTAGATGTTTAACTCAGTAAATGGAGATTGAGTTAAAATTACTCTTATCAAGTAGATATGGATGACTTGAGAATTTTTCAATGGAGTGATTATGTGTATCAAGAGTATATCCACATAAAGGGGAGTGGAAATTATGACATAAGCAAATGAATAGTGACTCCACATAGAATATTGGAATAAAATAATCAATGAAGTATGCGTAAAGACGAATGAGTGGACATTGAGATTTCAAATTCCCTTATCGATTTGGTAACTTACGAAACATACACCCAAGAAATAAGGATCATAAAATTATGATTTACATAAAAA
Organism: Viscum album; assembly: GCA_963277665.1. Classification (NCBI taxonomy): domain Eukaryota; kingdom Viridiplantae; phylum Streptophyta; class Magnoliopsida; order Santalales; family Viscaceae; genus Viscum; species Viscum album. The sequence continues at coordinate 593,419,640 of OY728133.1, forward strand.
TTAAAGTATATTACACAATGAATACAATCATGGGCAGTACACACACCACATGAAATAAATAAGTGGTGAACAATAGAAATCTCACGGAGTTAAAATAGAGATAAGAAACCCCTTACTTTGTACTTTTTCCTTGGTCGAGGGTAGGATAACCTCATGTATAATGGTGAAATAATTGTTATTGAATTATACAATAATAATATACATTGATATGATATAATATATGATCTTTTTACATTGATTTTTTTATAATATCTTAGTATTATCATCGTTTCAGGTGTTAACAGATTCATTTTCCTTTATATTTTTTTTACATGAGCCATATCTGTTATGGATGGGATGTATCTTATTCATATCCAGAATAATACCATGTCTCTAAAAATCATTTTTAATCATCAAATGAAATTTATTCTTGAATGGATATGATGGTGAAAGAATCTCATCACATTCGTGGAGACTGTAATCCGTATGTACGCACGAGAGACAATATCATTATTTTAATATTAAAATAATATATAATTGGATGGTATATCATATATATAGAATAATTATCATGTTATATTTATTATTTACATTAATTAAAAATCATTATTATCCCCATCCAAATAATAATATATTGAATAACAATTACACCACGACGCGGAGACGGTAGGCCATATGTACACATGTATGGGGACATGTTATTCAAAGGATGGATAGAATACTGAATATTGTTTTACCATATTTATAATAACATAATCTTATATAGTAGATACTATCATTATTATTTTAGAATATAAATAATAAAGAAAGAATAAGTTGAAGAAGAAAGGAACTTGAAAGAGGGTTGTGAAAACATTACCTCTTCTTCGGGTTCTTCCTTTTGATTTGATCAAAAGGGATCCTTAGGTTGGATTTATGATCAAAATAAGGCCTCTAGGTCAAATTTATGGAATTTTAGATAATATTTGGGCAATGGTTGGCCGAACCAAAAGGCTTTGATGGTGTGAAGAATTGGTTAGAAGTTGTGTCCTTTTATAAGGGGGGGGGGGCTCTTAAGGAAAAACATAAAGTATTATTTTATAATAAATTCATATTCGGTTTCTAAAGGAACAAAACTGGATTAGTTAAAGTATATGGTGGTGATGGGTCGCAAACTTCCCAACCTATATGTTTTAGACAGGTTTGGGGCACTATATTAGCCTTATCTTTTAGTTTTAACTCTTAGTTAATTAGTTTCACATTTACCATGTCTCTTTGTATTTTTATATTATATAGTCAATAAACATACTATAAACTTCCAAGAGGCAACAAAGTGGTCCATTAATTATAAAACTATCATGATATAAGTTATTTGGCCGAAAAATAGATTTTTAAGAATATAATATCAATTAATAATATAATATTTGTTTTAAAAACTCATATATGTCAATTTTGACACTATTTAATAATTGATATTTTTAAAGTCTTAAAAACATTATTAATGCAAACAAAATTCATTTAAGTAATACTAACATGTCATATAAACCAATAATATTCTTGTATGGCATCAAAACATTCTAATTATATTTATTTTAATATTTATAATACCAATTATTTAATTCATTCATTAATACGGAAAATACTGCATCATTATTGTGTCATAAAAAATTTAATTATTAAATGTATAAAAATTATAAATAAATTACTATTATTTAGTAAAAAGTTTTATCTTTCTAATGAATATTTATAGTCGAAAATATTACATATATAACCCTATTTGAAAATTGTTTTTCTAAAAGATATATGCTTATGTCATTTTTGTATTTACTTTACCTTAATTAATATAAAGTGTCATTATCACTTACAAGTGGATAAATGGGGTCCCAAAATAGACCCAAAGATGACCATGGTCGGAAATGTATCAACTAATAGGTTTAATACATGTTTTAGGGTAATTTATTATTATTATAATACTATATGTTTACTCTTATTTATCGGATTTACCTTTAACCATGGTAAATAAAATATTTACCGAAGTAATTATTCAAAATGTCTAAAAATAATAGTCACCTATTTACCCAATTTTTATATTCTGATTTCAAATATGGAATCCATTTTACCAAATTCAAAACAGAGAAGTGGTAGAAATTAATTTAAAATTAATTCCCGTTATCAAAACAAAAAGTGTGTTTTTAAGAAATAATAACTATCAGAATATTGACACTTGTTTATGTCTCGTTTAAATGTGAAATTATGTCCAATGACCAAAATTGTATTAAATCGTAAAAATATATTCTAAATATACTGTAAAACCACACAAATTCATAAATTATCACTATTAATTATTTTGATTAAAAAATTTGTTTTTAGTAATTTTCACTATTCATAAAAGTATAAAAGTTATCCGAAAAGTACCAAAATTTCACCCTAGGCTAATTTCTATATTCTGAATCCAAAAATGAAGTCCATTTTGAGAGATAAAATTTATAAAATTTCAAAAATTGGGTATTACTATTCATAATGTCTACTTTGATTGGTTGTGGTTTGTGTTAGAACTCGAAGTTGCATACAACACACGCTACTGTATTATTCAAAGAGAAGTGTACCGTAGAAGCTTGGGGTGTTACATTCTCCCCTCCTTAAATAAATTGTGTCCTCGAAAATTTTAAAATTGGACTTGGGAATATAATGGAAAGTCCCACATCAGAAAAAGAGTCGATAAAACTATCACTTTAAAAGAAAGAAAGAGAAGTACAAAGGTCACCCACGGTAAGCTATACTAGGTTTCCATGTAGAAAAACATGGATATGGATGATAAACTAAGTGTCAAGTTCTGATGGAGAGGGATAGTATACATGATCAGGAGAATGTTAACAACAAGAAAACCAAAAACTTGTGATGGGACAAATAGTCATTAGTTTCCCAATAGGAAAAGTAAATGGAAAACATTTTTTCTGTTTTAAGTTACATTACATAAAGATGAGGAATTCATTTCTGAGATTGAATAAGAACATAAAGAGATATACTTACTTTTTAAGTAAGGATTCATTCTTTAATAAATTTCTACCAATAAATCATTTTTAAAAGATGAGTATTAAAGAAGACATTGTCACACTGGAAGATCTTGAATGAACATCTATAGAATCACATGTTCCATGAAGGATGAAATATATATTTACCTTGTCTTTAGAGATTAATAAAAACCAAAACGGTTAGTATAGGATCTGATGATCCCCCAAAAGTATATTCTATTAGAGAAATAAACACTAATCTTAATTTCTATAACTAAACCAACAATACCCCAATGTCAAATAAATACCATTCAATAAACTATTGTCCTTAAAATCCATCAATATAATCCAAACTAATATTGAAACCCAAAACTTTGAAGAATTTTGTTATGTAGTCTTCCATGTTAAATTGTCCCTCCAAATGACATCAACTACTATTAAATTCATATACTTAAAATTAATTAACCTAATCACATATTCTCTGTTATAGGTTAATCACTTCCATAAATAACCCAAATCACTATAAATCCACAATAAAAACATAGATAAAAATCCACCATTACTCCTCAAACAAAATCACATAGTATTCTATTTTCCTTGGGAATATAGTGTTCCGAACAATGTGAACGTCTTCCAAAATAACATTTATCACTTAATCACCAAATCATTTTCCTATACTAAGGGTATTCATTTGATAAGACATAAGATCCCAAATCAACATATTATTGATCAATAAAATCATTTAACTAAAAAATAATTAGTCACACTAACCAGGGAATTCATGTAGTCTAGTGGTAGGCGATAAATATCATTCTCACTTTGGTGGTGGGTTCGATTCCCACAGTTTTTAGACGCGATAGGTTGTCAAACGATCTGCATGTTGTCCTTTTTCAAAAACTATATTTTATAACATTACCAAAAAGAGATAAATTCCTCAAAATAACCATAACATAATTTAACCACAAATGTTATCTCATACCTTTCATTTTCATCCCCAAATATAATAACTTCTAATTTCCTCAAACCCAATGATCATATAAAACCAAATGGTTGTTTATAACTACATCCACAAGAGAATAGATAAGTCTTCCTCAAATATCATTTTCACATGACAAACTACAAGATTACAAATACAAGAGAAAATTATTCTAAATTAGTCCCATCAATAAGAAGTACTAGCACTTTTAAAAATTTCTCCAACCATTTATTTCCAGATAGCTTCTTCTTTGACCAATAATATGTCCTATAGAATAGTGCATTCACTCGGGTAATGGCCAGTTCCTCTATATTTATGGAAAATGACTGTAAATTGATTTTTGGGACTATTTTTATTTTCTTCCATAGTAATCTTCATTTTTACTTGGAAATTCTTCACTTTATGTCCTTCTTTCCCGCATGTATAGAATTTCTTTGTTCCATTGAGACACTTTCCTAGGTCTCTCCTTCCACATTTCCTGGATGATGGAAATTTAGGATTCTTTTCTCCATGGTCTCCACTGCTGGAGCTCTTATCATTCATCACCTTTCTCTTCTTTGTTGAGTCCAGGAGTTTGTTAATATATATGTTGTTGATCATATTTTTGGAAAACTAATTTGGCATGAACACGGTATCTTTTATGCCTATCATCATTCCATTTTGTTTCTCATTTCCACCACTGTTCCCACCTTGTACATCATTCTCAAAGTTACTACGACTTCCTTGGACTCCAGCCATTGACTAAAACCAGAAATCATTGTGTGAGTAACAGTAGTCATAAAATCATTTAGAGAATATCATGATACCGTATTCTCAATTTGAAACACCTTAGGATTAACCAAGGTCAATTATACTCATCTTATATTAAAATACATCAAATTGGTTTTTATAGAAAATTTAAATTATCCTAAGAATATCCCTCGGGAGTGTCGTAACCAAGAGTGTTGCAAGGCCCGTTGTCATGCACCAGTTCCAATTTGAGTCTAGCTCAAAGCGGTGTTTTCGGGTTTTACCCCTAGGTACATTTGTGCCAGAGCTACCTCTACCTGCTCGTATCCAGATAGGTATGTATTTCTTGGAAAACTCACAAAATCTATACATTATCAATATTCTAGGAAGTTCTTCTATACTACTTCTCAAAGAATATCTTAGGGCTATGTGCTCTAATCAGAGTTTATCTAAATAAAGTTTCCATGGTTTGTACTAAACTTCATCTGATACCAACTGTAACACCCCAACCCCAGTTACCCGGATTCGGTGCATTATTACATAACATTGTCATGATCACAAGAAAGATCAAATCTCGAAAGAACGATTAGTTTAGTTTCCTTGGAAACACAAGATATATTCATAAATTTTACATTACATAATAAAGTGAAAACTAGAACAACATATTGTCTCCACACTCATATCCCCTTATACTGTCCCTGCATGTCATTCATAAAATACTTCTTCACATCCTGGGAAAAATAAAACATATAAAGGGGCGTGATCAGATGCTTAGTAAGGATAACAATATAGCGGAAACTTTCTTAAATAAGCATAAACATTTAAGGAAATGTATAACTAAAACAAAAACCTTTTAAAATGGAACCTCAGCATAATACCATAGAACTAAAATGAAATAATTCCATTTACTTATTCACGTGTATATTCTTCTAATCGAATAATCACATGCAGTATCAATAACCACTTTCATAATGATGGGATGCATAATGCTAGACTATCATGACCACATAGCCAAGGCCTCGTGCCAAGACTACAACTAAGATTTTTTAAAGGCCTCGTGCTAAGACACTAGTTTGTCTCATTAGATATACTGATGCATTGAGGAGCTCTAGTGAGCTCCACCCGTCACATATTAAGTCTAATGAATTCCTCATATGAACATGTTTAAACATAACATCAAAATTCTTATTAAAACTAGAATATGAAATGTCAATACTTTCTCCATAAACCATGAATGGTATAAAAGTTGCACATCCACAGTTAAACATAACTCATTCGATACAATATGGAATATTATATTGTATAAGGTTAACCTCAATCGAGAATAATGAAGGATATTTACATAGATGAAAATAATCGTTAAAACTATTAGAGGGAAATATCCCACTTTTTCTTGAAATCATTTAAAAGTCACACTATATGTTAAGAAGCCATTCAAACTAGATTTTTGAATCAAAGTGTGCCGTACCACTTTGAAAATTTTAAAATTCATTTTAATTTTAGAACATTAATGTCCATATAAATAAATTCATAAATCCATTTTTAAAAAATTGACATTAATGAGAAAGATTTAGAATAATAAATATTTAAAACATTTCAAAATGATATTTTAGTTAAAGTTCCAAACCAAAAGAGAGACACATGAATAAAAATAATTGAGGTAATAAAAACATTGTAATATCATGAGAATAAATGGATTCATGATATACTATGTCCAAGTACATTATATACACCACGTAAAAGTGATTTGGTGTATAACAACAAAAGAGTCTGAATGGAATGTAGATTGAGACGAAATATCTCATAAAGACAGTATATTTAGGTTAAGGATAAATCAACAATATTATTATGTGTGAAAAATATAAATATAGTCAATATGATTTGATATTTAGTGTAAAACAATCAAAGTACATTCACACATATTCTCGTAAAAACAACATCAATGAATTAGATGTTTAACTCAATAAATGAAGATTGTGTTAAAATTACTCTTATCAAGATCATATTGATGACTTGAGATTTTTTCAATGGAGTGATTATGTGTATCAGAACTATATCCACAGAAAGTGGAGTGGAAATTATGATATAAGAAAATTAATAGTGATTCCACAGATAATATTGGAGTAAAATAATCAATGAAGTATGTGTAAAGCCGAATGAGTGGAAATTGGGATTTCAAATTTCCTTATCGATTTGGTAACTTAAGAAACATACACCCATGAAATAAGGATCATAAAATGATGATGTTGATATAAATTAAAGTATATTACACAATGAATACATTAATGGGCAGTACACACACCACATGCAATAAATAAGTGGTGAACAATGGAAATCTCATGGAATTAAAAGTGAGTTAAGAAACCCCTTACATTTTACTTTTTCCTTGGTCAAGCGAAGGTTAACCTCCTGTATAATGGTGAAATAATTGTTATTTAATTATACAAGAATCATATACAGTAATATGATATAATATATGATTTTTAACATTTATTTGTTGATAATATCTTAATATTATCGTCGTTCCGGGTGTTAACGTGTTCATTTTCCCTTATATTATTTGTTACATGAACCATATTTGTTATGGATGGGATGTATCTTATTCATATACAGAATTATATCATGTCTTTAAAAATTATTTTTAATCATAAAATAAAATTTATTCTTTAATGGATATGATGGGGAATGAATCTCATCGCATTCGTGGAGACGGTAATCCGTACGTACGCACGAGCGACAATATCATTATTTTGATATTAAAATAATATATAATTGGATGGTATATCATATATACAGAATCATTATAATGTTATATTTATTATTTACATGAATTACAAATCATTATTATACCCATCCAAATAATAATATATTGAATAATAATTACACCACGATGCGGAGACGGTAGGTCGTACGTACGCACGTATAGTGAAATGTTATTCAAAGGATGAATAGAATACTGAATATGGTTGTACCATATTTATAATAACATAATAGTATATAGGATATACTGGAGTTATTATTTTAGAATGGAAATAATAATGAAAGAAGAAGTTGAAGAAGAAAGGAATTTGAAAGAGGGTGGTGAAACCATTACCACTTCTTCGGGTTCTTCCTTTTGATTTGATCAAAAGGGCTCCTTAGGTTGGATTTATGATCAAACTAAGTCCTATAGTTCTAATTGAGAGAAGTTTATAGAATATTTGGGCAGGTTTTGGCCGAACGAGAATGCGTTGAAGGTTTGAAGAATTGGATAGAAGTGGTGTCCTTTTATGAGGTGGAGGAGGGGCTCTTTAGGAAAACTTAATGTATTAATTTATAATAAATTTATATTCGGTTTCTAAAGGATCCAAACTGGATTATGTAAATTCTAAGGTGGGGATGGATATAAAACCACAAAACTAATAGGTTTTAGATAGGTTTGGGTCACTATATTAACCTTATCTTTTATTTTTAACTATTAGTTAATTAGTTTCACATTTACCATGTCTCTTTGTATTCTTATATTATATAGTAAATAAACATAATATAAACATCCAAGTGACCCCCAAGTGGTCCCTTAATGATTAAACTATAATGATATAAGTCATTTTTCTGAACCTTAGATTTTTTGGAATAGAATATCAATTAATAATATAATATTTGGTTTAAAAACCCATTTCTGTAAATTTTGACACTATTTAATAATTGATTTTTTTAAAGTCATAACAACATTATTAATTCGAAAAAAATCCATTTAATTATTCCTAACATGTCATTTTAACCAATAATATTCATGGATGGCATCAAAACATTAAAAGTGTATTTATTTTAATATTTATAATACCAATTATTTGATTCTTTAATTAATAAGGATAATACTGCATCATTATTGTGTCATAAATAAATTCAATTATTCAATGTCTAAAACTTATATATAAAATAAAATTATGTATGAAATAGTTTTATCTTTCTAATGAATATTTATAGTCAATAATACAATGTATATAACTCTATGTAAAAATTGTTTTTCTAAAACATATATGCTTGTGTCGTTTTTGTATTTACTTTAACTTAATTAATATAAAGTGTCATTATCACTTAAAAGTGGATCAATGGGGTCCCAAAATCGACCCAAAGATTCCCATGGTCGTAAATGTATCAATAAATAGGGTTAGGTCACGTTTTAGGGTAATTTATTATTATTATAATATTATACTTTTACTCTTATTTACCGGATTTACCTTTTAACCATGGTAAATAAAATATTTACCGAAATAATTATTCAAAATGTCTAAAAATAAGAGTTACCTATTTACACAATTTTTACATCCTGATTCTAAATATGGAATCCATTTTTCCAAATTCAAAACATATAAATGGAAGAAATTAATTTAAAATTAATTTCCACTATAAAAAAAACCGTGTTTTTAAGAAATAATAACTATCAAAATATTGACAGTTGTTTATGTCCGGTTTAAATGTGAAATTAAGTAAAATGACCAAAATTTTATTAAATAGTAAAAATATATTCTAAATATACTCTAAAACAACTCAAATTCATAATTTTTCACAATTAATTATTTCGATTAAAAATTTGTTTTTAGTAATTTTCATTATTCATCAAAATATAAAAGTTATCCGAAAAGTACCAAAATTTTACCCTAGGATAATTTCGATATTCCAAATCCAAAAATGAAGTCCATTTTGAGAGTTAAAATTTATAAAACTTCAAAAAGTGGGTATTAATATTAATAACAGCTACTTTTATTGGTTTTGGTTTGTGTTAGAACTCAATGTTGCGTACAATACACGCTACTGTATTATTCAAAGAGAAGTGTACCGTAGAAACTTGGGGTGTTACATAAGCCTCCATATAGAATGTCGTCGATGAAATTTATAGAATTGAAGAAACAACTACAATAGTTTTGTGATGAAATATTCACACACAATAGTTTCTCACCTTGGGTGTTACCTATATTATTTTAAAAAATAAGGACAGATTTATGAGTTTGTGAATTAATTACTTTGAAATCTATGAAATTACAATTAAGAAGAAGTATCAAGTACCATGCATTGACAAACTATTGAATTAACTTCAAGGGGTTCAATACATCAAAAATATTGATCTTAATTATTTATATTGTAAATTAATAAATAAGAAGGATAACATAACAAAGATTTATTTTTTTACTTGTTATAATAATGATGAGTTAACAATAACATATTTTTTGATAAATAAATTGAAATGAGTGTTTATGGATATGATGAATGAATGTTTCAAGGATTTTCATAATAATTTTTTTTATTTTATTTATTGTTGATATCTTGATATACTCTATGATCTACAAATAGTATGGAAACCATTTATGAACTATTCATGAAACCTTGATAGAAAAACATTTATGCTGGAAATTCAGTAAGTGTAAATTTTAGCTTCAAGAAGTTTCTTTTCTTGGTTGTATTTTCTCCAAGTAAAGAATGTCTATTGGACCTTTAATGACTAATTTGGTCAAATAATGTAACGCCCTGACCCTCGATACCCAGAGTCGGTGCATTATTACAGAACATTGGAATTATCACAAAGGATCAAGTATCGAATGACCGATTAGTTTAGTAGTCTTGGAAACACTAGATATATTCATAAGTCTTACATTACATCATAAGGTAACAAAACTACAAAAACATCTTGTCTTCATATCCCCTTATACTATCCCTACTGGTCATTCATAAATTACTTCTTCATAATCCTGGGAAAAATAAAACATTAAAAGGGATGAGCTCAGATGCTCAGTAAGGATAACATTATAGCAGAAGCTTTCATAGATAAGCATAAACACTTAAGGAAGTTTATAACTAAAACAAAAGCCTTTTAAACTTGAACTTCAGCATAAAAATGAAAAGATAAAATAAAATGATGCCATTTACTTACTCACATGGATATTCTACTAGTAGAATGATCACATGAAATATCAATAACCACTTTCATAATGATGGAATGCATAATGCCAGACTATCATAACCACATAGCCAAGGCCTCATGCCAAGACTATAAATAAGATTTTGCCAAGGCCTTGTGCCAAGATAATATTTTGTCTCATGAGACCTACCGATGCATCGAGGAGCTATATCGGGTGCCACCCGTCACTTATTAAGTCCAATGCATTCCTCATATGAACAGTTTTAAACATAACATAAACATTCATATTAAAACTTGCATACGAAAAGTCAATACTTGATCCACAAACCATGAATGGTATAAAAATATCACATCCACAGTCAAACATAACTCATTCGATACAATATGAATGATTGTATTGTATCAGATTAACCTCAATCAAGAATGATGAACTATATTGACATAGATGAAAATAATCATCAAAACAATTAGAGTGAAATATCCCCCATTTTTGTGAAATCATTTAAAAGTCACACTATTTGTCAAGAATCCATTTAAAATAGATTTTAGAATCAAAGTGTCCCATACCATTTTGAAACTTTCAAACGAAGTTTTTATTTTAAAATATTAATGTCCATATAAAAAAATCCTTAAAACCATTTTTAAAATATGGACATTAATGAGAAAGATTTAGAATAATCAATATTTAAAACACATAAAAATGTTTTTTAGTTAGAGTTTCTAACCAAAAGAGAGAAAATTGAATACAAATAATTGAGGTAATAATATCGTGAGAATAAAGGGATTCATGATATACTATGTCAAAGTACATTATATACACCATATAAAAGTTATTTGGTGTATAACAACAAAGAAGTCTCAATGGAATGTAAATTGAGATGAATTATCTTATAAAGACCATATCATTTGGTTAATGATAAATCAACGACATAATTATGTGTGAAAAATATAAATACACTCAATATTATTGGATATTTAGTTTAAATAAATCAGATGACATTCACACATATTCTTGTAAAAACTACACCAATGAATTGGATATTTAACTCAACAAATGGAGATTGAGTTAAAATTACTCTTATCAAGTTCATATCGATGACTTGAGAATTTATCAATGGAGTGATTATGTGTATAAAAATTATATCCATGGAAAGGGGAGTGGAAATTATGATATAATCAAATGAATATTGATTCTACACACAATCTTGGAGTAAAATAATCAATGAAGCATGTGTAAATCCGAATGAGTAGAAATTGAAATTTCAAATTCTCTTATTGATTTGGTAACATAAAAAACATACACCAATGAAATAAGGATCATACAATGATGATGTAAATATACATGAATTAATGTATATTACAAAATTAATACAAACATGGGCAGTACACACACCACATATAATAAATAAGTGGTGAACAATGGAATTCTCACGGAATTAAAAGTGAGATAAGAAACCCCTTAATTGTACTTTTCCTTGGTTTTGGGTTGGTTAAACTCATGTATAATGTTGAAATAATTGTTATTAAATTATTCATGAATCATATACATTAATATGATATCATATATGATCTTTTAACATTGCTTTGTTAATAATATCTTAGAATTATCAGCGTTCCGGGTGTTAACTTACTCGTTTTCTTTTATATATTTTGTTACGTAAGCCATGTTTGTCATGGATAGGTTGTATATTATTCATATCCAGAATGATATAAAGTTCTTAAACATTATTTTTAAATCATCAAATGATAATTATGCTTGAATGGATATTGTTGAGAATGAATCTCATCGCGTTCGTGGAGATGATATTCCGTACGTACGCACGAGCGACAATATCATTATTTTGATATTAAAATAATATATAATTGGGTGTTATATCATATATAAAGAATCATTATCATGTTATATTTATTATTTAAATGAGTTACACATCGTTATTATACCCACCCAAATTATAATATATTGAATAACAATTACACCACGACGTGGAGACGGTAAGTAGTACGTACGCACGTATGGTGACATGTTATTAAAAGGGTGGATAGAATACTGAATATAGTTGTACCATATTTATAATAACATCACAGTATATATAATATACTGTAGTTATTATTTTATAATGGTAATAACAAAGAAAGAAGAAGTGAAAGAAGAAAGGAACTTGAAAAGGGGTGGTGAAAACATTACCTCTTCTTCGGGTTCTTCCTTTTGATTTGATCAGAAGGGATTCTTAGGTTGGCTTTCTGATCAAACTAATGCCTCTAGGTTTTATTGAGGGAAGTTGAGAGAGTATTTGGGCAGGGGTTGGCCGAACCAAAAGGTTTTGAAGGTGTGAAGAAATGATAAAGAGGAGTTCTATTTTATAAGAGGGGTGAGGGGCACCTTTGGAAAAGATAGAAATATTAATTTATAATAAATTCATATTCGGTTTCTAATGGCTCCAAAGTTGATTATTAAAAGGTTAAGGTGGGGATAGGTCTAAAAAAATTCATCCAATATAATTTAGACAGGTTTGGGTCACTATATTAACCTTATCTTTTAGTTTTAACTCATAGTTAATTAGTTTGACATTTACCATGTCACTTTTTATTTTTATATTATATAGTTAATAAACATACTATATACATACAAGAGACCCCCAAGTGGTCCATTAAGGATAGACCTATCATTATATAAGTCTCTTGGATGAACCTTAGATTTTTAGGAATTTAATATCAATTAATAATATAATTCTTTTTTTAAAAACTCTTTTATGTCAATTTTGACACTATTCAATAGTTGATTTTTTTGAAACTCATAACATAATTATTACTTCCAAAAAAGTGAATTAAATCAATCCTAATATGTCATAGTATCCTATAAAATTAGTTTAATTCATTAAAAGTATTAAATTATATTTATTTGGGTATTTATAATATCAATTATTTTAATTTTTCACTATTATGGTAATTACTGCATCATCATTGTGTCATAAATATATTAAATTATTTAATGTTTAAAAATTATAAATAAAATATCATTACGTAGGAAATATTATTTTCTTTCTAATTAATATTTAAAATCTAATTTATCTTATTAATAACCCTATATTAAAAATGATTTAGTAAATAAACATTGATTTTTACTCTTTTAACTCTTCTTGAATTAAATAATAATAAATGTCGTAATCTAATCCATGTGGACCTAAATTATAATATTTTATTCCTAAGGTTTTTTTTGGTCGATATACACTTGTAAAATAGAATTAGGACATGTGTTAGGGTAATATTAATATCATTTGTACCCTTAATTACCCTATTTACTTTTAACCGTGGAAAATAAAAGTAAAAAGTTACTATTCAATAAAAATTATTTTCATCTCATTGAAACACATTTTACATCTTGATATCAACTGTGTCTCTCTGATTTTCGAAATTCCATTCATAGAAGCGGTAAAATTTAGTTTCTTGAAAAATTCAGTTTTTTTAACTACCACTTAGTAGTTTCACTATTCATCATAAATTGAAGTTTTTCAGAACAATGCCAAAATTTTACCCTAAGCTATAATTAATATTGAGAATCCAAAAATGATGTCTATTTTAAAAAATTCTAAACATATAAGTTTCATTAATTAATTTTATAATTAATTCCTACTATCACAACAAATAGCGTGATTTTAAGAAACAATATATATCAAAAGATTGACAATTGTTTAGGTCCAATTTCAAAGTGAAATTAATTTTAATGAACTCAATTGGATAAAATGGTAAAAATATATTCTAATTATACTTTAAAACCACTCAATAATATAATTTATCACTATAAATTATTTTGATTTAAAAATTTGTTTTTAATTAAAATTTAGTAATTATCATTATTCATCAAAATATAAGTGTTATCCGAAAAGTTCCAAGATTTCACCCTAAGATAAATTCGATATTCCGAATCCAAAAATAAAGCCCATTTTGAGAGATAGAATTTATAAAATTTCAAAAAGTAGGTATTACTATTCATAACGGCTAGTTTGATTGGTTGTCGTGTGTTAAAATCTCGAAGTTGCGTACAATGCATGCCATTGCATTATTCGAAGGGAAACGTATCGTGGGATCTTGGGTTGTTACATTCTCCCCTCCTTCAATAAATTTCTTCCTCACAATTTTTAAAATTGTGCATGGAAATATAATGGAAAGTCCCAAATCAGAAAAATAGTCAATAAAACTATCACTTTAAAAGAAATAAAGAGAGGTATAAAGGTCAACCAAGATAACCCATACTCGGATTCCATGTAGTAAAACATGGATATGGATGATAAACTATGTTTCATGTTCTGATAAGGAGGGATAGAAATCATGATCAGGAGAATGTTAACAATAAGAAAGCCACAAACTTCTGTTGGAAAAAACGGCCATTAGACTCCTATTTGGAATGTAAACGGACAACATTTTTTTGTTTTAAGTTACATTAGATGAGGAATTCATTTATGGTATTGACTAATAATATAAAGATATATACTTACATTTTAATAAGAGTTTCATTCTTTAATAAATTTGCACCACTAACTCATTTTTTTAAACGATGAGTATTCAAGAAGACTTGGTCACACTGTAAGAGCTAGAATAAACTTCTATAGAATCACATGATCCATGCAGGATGAACTATATATTTACATTGTCTTTAGAGATTAATCAAAACCAAAATGGTTAGTACAAGATGTAATGATCCCCAAAAAGGATATTCCTTGAGAGAAATAAACACTAATCTTAATTTCCAAAATTAAACCAACAATACCCCAAAGTTAAAGAAATACCATTCAATAATCAATTGTCCTTAAAATCCTTCAATATAATCAAAACTAATATTTAAAACCAAAACTTATTAAGAATGTAGTCTTCCACGTTAAATTGTATCTCTAAATTACATTAATTACTCTTAAAGTCACATACTTTAAATTAATTAACCTAGTCATTTCCATAAATAACCCAAATCATTATAAATCCAAAATAAAACATAGATAAAAATCCGCCATTACTCCTCAAATTAAATCCCATACTATTCTATTTTCCTTGGGCATATAGTGTTCACACCAAAGCGAACAACTTCCAAAATAACATTTATCACTTAATCACCAAATCATTTTCCTATACTAAGGGTATTCATTTGATAAGACATAAGATCCCAAATCAAATTATTATTGATCAATAAAATAATTTAACTTAATATAATATTCACACTAACCAGGGACATCACGTAGTCTAGTGGTATGCGATAAATCCCAATCGCACTTTGGTTGTGGGTTTGATTCCCATAGCTTTGTCCGACGTGACGGGTTGTCACACGGTCTACGTGTTGTCCTTTTTCAGAAACTATATTTTATAACATTACCAAAATGAGATAAATTCCTCAAAATAACCATAACATAATTTAACCACAATTTTTATCTCATACCTTGCATTTTCATCCCAAATTATAATAATTTGTAATTTCCTCAAACCCAATGATCATATAAAACCAAATAGTTATTTATAACTATATCCACAAGAGAAAATATAATTCTTCCATAAATATCATTATCACATGGAAAACGTTACAGTTACAAATAAAAGAGAAAATTATTCCAAAGTAAACCATTCAATAAGGATCACTAATATTTTTTAAACATTTATCCAACCATTTATTTCCACAGAGATTCTTCTCTGGCCAAGAAAATATCTTATAGAATAAGACAGTCACTCGGGTAATGTCCAGGTCCCCTACATTTATGGAAAATGACTGTAAATGGATTCTTGGGACCATTTTTATCTTCTTCCATAGTACTCTATATTTTTCTTTGGCAATTCTTCACTTTATGTCCTTCCTTCCCACACGTAAAGAATTTCTTTGTCCCATTGAGAAACTTTCCTGGGTGTCTCCTTCCACATTTCCTGCATGATGGAAATTGAGGATTTCTTTCTCCATGGTCTCCACTACTGGAGCTCTTATCATTCATCACCTTTATCTTATTTGTTGAGTCTAGTAATTGGTTAATATATATATTGTTGATCATATTTTTGGAAAATTTATTTAGCATAAAGACGATATCTTTTACGCCTATCAACATTCCATTTTGTTGCTCATTGCCACCATCATTCCCACCTTGTACATCATTCTCAAAGTCACTATGACTTCCTTGGAATCAATCCATTGACTAAAACCAGAAAGCATTGTGTGATTAATAGTAGTCATACAATCATTTAGAGATTAACATATCCCCATATTCTCAATTTGAAACACATTAGGATTAACCTAGGTCATTTAATCTCATCTTATATATATAATACTTTAAATCGGTTTGTAAAAAACATGTATATTATCCTAAGCATATCCCCCTGGAGTGTCGTAACCAAGAGTGCAGCAAGGCCCATTTTCGTGCACCAGTTCCCATTCGAGTCTAGCTCAAAGCAGTGTTTTCGGGTTTTACCCCTAGGTACATCTGTGCCAGAGTCGCCTCTACCTGCTCGTATCCAGACAGGGATGTACTGCTCGGAAAACTCATAAGATCTCTACAATACCAAAATTCAAGGAAGTTCTTCTACTCTAATCCTCAATGTTCATCTTAGGTCTACGTGCTCTAATCAGAGTTTATCTAAATCTAGCTTCCAAAGTTTGTACTAAACTTTCTCTGATACCAACTGTAACTCCCCGACCCTAGACACCTAGATTCGGTGCATTATTACATAACATTGGTATGATCACAAAGGATCATGTCTCGAAAGACCGATTAGTTTAGTAGTCTTGGGAACACTAGATATATTCATAAGTCTTACATTACATCATAAGGTAAAAAAACTACAACAACATCTTGTCTTCATATCCCCTCATACTATCCCTGCAGGTCATTCATAAATTACTTCTTCATAATCCTGGGAAAAATAAAACATTGAAATGGGTGAGCTCGGATGCTCAGTAAGGATAACATTATAGCAGAAGCTTTCATAGATAAGCATAAACACTTAAGGCAGTTTATAACTAAAACAAAAGCCTTTTAAACTTGAACTTCAGCATAAAAAGGAAAAGATAAAATAAAATGATGCCATTTACTTACTCACATGGATATTCTACTAGTATAATGATCACATGAAATATCAATAACCACTTTCATAATGATGGAATGCATAATGCCAAACTATCATAACCACATAGACAAGGCCTCGTGCCAAGACTAAAAATAAGATTTTTCCAAGGCCTTGTGACAAGACACTAGTTTGTCTCATGAGACCTATTGATGCATCGAGGAGCTATAGTGGGCTCCACCCGTCACTTATTAAGTCCAATGCATTCCTCATATGAACAGGTTTAAACATAACATAAACATTCATATTAAAACTATCATACGAAAAGTCAATACTTGATCCACAAACCATGAATGGTATAAAAATATCACATCCACAGTCAAACATAACTCATTCGATACAATATGGATGATTGTATTGTATCAGATTATCCTCAATCGAGAATCATGAACGATATTGAAATAGATGAAAATAATCATCAAAACAAATAGCATGAAATATCCCCCTTTTTCGTGAAATCATTTAAAAGTCACACTATTTGTCAAAATCCATTTAAAATAGATTTTAGAATCAAAGTGTCCCATACCACTTTGAAACTTTTAAAAGGAATTTTGATTTTAAAACATTAATTTCCATATAAATACATCCTTAAAACCATTTTTTAAACATGGACATTAATGAGAAATATTTAGAATAATCAATCATTAAAACACATATAAATGTATTTTAGTTGGAGTTTCTAACCAAAATAGAGACAATTAAATACAAATAATTGAGTTAATAATATCATGAGAATAAAGGGATTCATGATATACTATGTCAAAGTACATTATATACACCATATAAAAGTGATTTGGTGTATAACAACAAAGAAGTCTCAATGGAATGTAAATTGAGATGAATTATCTTATAAAGACCATATCCTTTGGTTAAGGATAAATCAACGACATAATTATGTGTGAAAAATATAAATACACTCAATATGATTGGATATTTAGTGTAAATCAATCAGATTAAATTCAAACATATTCTTGTAAAAACAACACCAATGAATTGGATATTTAACTCAACTAATGGAGATTGAGTTAAAATTACTCTTATCGAGTTCATACCAATGACTTGAGAATTTATCAATGGAGTTATTATGTGTATAAAAATTATATCCACAGAAAGGGGAGTGGAAATTATGATATAATCAAATGAATATTGATTCTACACACAATCTTGGAGTAAAATAATCAATGAAGTATGTGTAAAGCCAAATGAGTGGAAATTGAAATTTCAAATTCCCTTATTGATTTAGTAACATAAAAAACATACACCCATGAAATAAGGATCATACAATGATGATGTAAATATACATGAAATAAATTTTATTACAAAATTAATACAAACATGGGCAGTACACACACCACATGTAATAAATAAGTGGTGAACAATGGAATTCTCATGGAATTAAAAGTGAGATAAGAAACCCCTTACTTGTAATTTTCCTTGGTTGGGGGTAGGTTAACCTATTTTATAATGTTTAAATAATTGTTATTAAATTATTCATGAATCATATACATTAATATGATATCATATATGATCTTTTAACATTGCTTTGTTAATAATAACTTAGAATTATCGTCGTTTCAGGTGGTAACTTACTCGTTTTATTTTATATGTTTTGTTACATAAGACATGTTTTTCATGGATAGGTTGTATCTTATTCATACACAGAATGATATAAAGTTCTTAAACATTATTTTTAAATCATCAAATGATAATTATACTTG
Source organism: Viscum album (assembly GCA_963277665.1). Classification (NCBI taxonomy): domain Eukaryota; kingdom Viridiplantae; phylum Streptophyta; class Magnoliopsida; order Santalales; family Viscaceae; genus Viscum; species Viscum album. Next base: position 593,439,014 of record OY728133.1, read on the forward strand.
AATGGATATGATGGAGAATTAATCTCATCGCGTTCGTGGAGACGGTAGTCCGTACGTACGCACGAGCGACAATATCATTATTTTGATATTAAAATAATATATAATTGGATGTTATATCATATATAAAGAATCATTATCATGTTATGTTTATTATTTAAATTAGTTACACATCATTATTATTCCCACCCAAATTATAATATATTGAATAACAATTACACCACGACGTGGAGACAGTAAGTCGTACGTACGCACGCATGGTGACATGTTATTCAAAGGGTTGATAGAATAATGAATATGGTTGTAACATATTTATAATAACATCACAGTATATATAAGATACTAGAGTAATTATTTTATAATGGTAATAACAATGAATGAAGAAGTTGAAGAAGAAAGGAACTTGAAAAGGGGTGGTGAAAACATTACCTCTTCTTCGGGTTCTTCCTTTTGATTTGATCAAAAGGGCTCCTTAGGTTGGCTTTCTGATCAAACTAAGGCCTCTATGATGTATTTAGGGAAGTTGAGAGAGTATTTGGTCAGGGTTTGGCCAAACCAAAAGGCTTTGAAGGTGTGAAGAAATGAGAAGGAGGAGTTCCCTTTTATAAGAGGGGTGTGGGGCACCTTTGGAAAAGCTAGAAATATTACTTTATAATAAATTCATATTCGGTTTCTAATGGCTCCAAAGTTGATTATTCAAAGTTTAAGGTGGGGATAGGTCGAAAACCATTCAACCAAAAGAATTTAGACAGGTTTGGGTCACTATATTAACCTTATCTTTTAGTTTTAACTCTTAGTTAATTAGTTTGACATTTACCATGTCACTTTGTATTTTTATATTATATTGTTAATAAACTTACTATATACATCCAAGAAACCCCCAAGTGGTCCATTAATGATATACCTAACATGATATAAGTCTTTTCGCTGATCCTTAGATTTTTAAAAATTTAAAATCAATTAATAAAATAATATTTGTTTTAAAAACTCTTTTATGTCAATTTTGACACTAATCAATAGTTGATTTTTGTGAAACTCATAACAGAATGATTACTTCGAAAAAAATGAATTAAATCAATCCTAATATGTAATATTATCCTATAAAATTAGTTTAATTCATTAAAAGTCTTATATTATATTTATTTGGGTATTTATAATAACAATTATTTTAAGTTTTCACTATTATGGTAATTACTGCATCATCATTCTGTCATAAATATATTAAATTATTTAATGTCTAAAAATTATAAATAAAATATAATTATGTAGTAAATATTATTATATTTCTAATTAATATTTACAATCGAATTTATCTTATGTATAACCCTATATTAAAAATGTTTTAGTAAATAAACATTGATTTTAACTCTTTTAACTCTTCTTTGAATTAAATAATAATAAATTTCCTAATCTAATCCAAGTGGACCTAAATGATAATATTTTATTCCTAAGGTTGTTTTTGGTCAAGATACACCGGTCCAATAGAATTAGGACATGTGTTATGGTAATATTAATATCATTTTTACCCTTAATAACCATATTTACTTTTAACCGTGGTAAATAAAAGTAAAAAGTTACTATTCACCAAAAATTATTTTCATCTCAGTGAACCACATTTTACTTCTTGATATTAACTGTGTCTCTCGGATTTTCAAAATTCCATTCACAGAAGCGGTAAAATTATGTTTCATGAAAAATTCAGTTTTTTTAACTACCACTTAGTAGTTTCACTATTCATAAAAAATTGATGTTTTTCAAAACAATGCCAAAATTTCACCCTAAGCTATAATTGATATTCCGAATTCAAAAATGATGTCTATTTTAAAAAATTCTAAACATATAAGTTGAATTAATTAATTTTATAATTAATTTCTGCTGTCACAACAAATAGCGTGTTTTTCAGAAACAATATATATCAAAAAATTGACAATTGTTTAGGTCCAATTTCAAAGTGAAATTAATTTTAATGAACACCATTGGATAAAATGGTAAAAATATATTCTAATTATACTTTAAAACCACTAAATAATATAATTTATCACTATAAATTATTTTGATTTAAATAGTTATTTTTAATTAAAATTTAGTAATTTTCACTATTCATCAAAATATAAGTGTTATCCAAAAAGTTCCAAGATTTCACCCTAGGATAAATTCGATATTCCGAATCCAAAATTGAATCCCATTTTGAGAGATAGAATTTATAAAATTTCAATAAGTAGGTATTACTATTCATAACGGCTAGTTTGATTGGTTTTGGTGTGTTAAAATGTCGAAGTTGCGTACAATGCACGCCATTGCATTATGCGAAGGGAAACGTACTATCAAAGCTTGGGTGTTAAAAATAATAACCCAATAAAATGAATATAATAAAAATATATATTTTCCACGTCTCAGCATGAGACTCTCAGGGATTTATTAAGAATATATTCAGATTATCTTACCTATTAACCAAGTTAACAAAAAGGGGGTTAAATTCACATAGATACATTAATGTGAAGAAATATATAAGAAAATGAAAAACCTATTGATCAATTAATTGATATTAACTTTACTGACCAATAATGAAATATTTCTCATATATAGTGATGCATATAATAATGTATATGGGTGAATCCTTTTTCAAAATTATAGATTTTTCACTTATGTATTAAAAAAATAAATACGCATGAACTAAATTATCCAACACTCAATCTAGAGTTGGAGTAGATAATATTCTCCATTAATATATGGATACACTGTCAATGTAGTAAAATATGTCACATATATGAATGAAATGATTTTAAATATTATATTGATGTATAAAACTCTCAACATGAGACAAAGGAGATGGATGGAACTACTCAAGAACTATTACATCTTGAAACAGTACCACCCTATGATAGAAAACAAGGTGGTGGATGTATTTAGTAGAACAGATCATGGTTTTCTATTACTGATGAGTATGGACAATGATCTAATATTTTATGATTTGGTAATGTTTTAAATAGATATTATTAGTGAAGGGGGAAAATTATTCCTTTTTAAATTAATTATCTAAACAACATTAAAAAAGAAGATACATAATTATTAATAAGATAATTGGGTTCTATAAAATATGATTAAAGTCAAGTGATATTTTAGATTAATGGAATTCAATTGTTAATATAGATTATATATGTTTTTAAATAGATTACTTGTACCATTGTTACTTTACCTAAATATATAATTTATATACAAATTCCATATATCAAATTTATCTAAAAATCTTGGTAGAATCAAAATCTATGGGAGTTTAAAATAATATTTCTATTGGAATATCCTAAAGTGAGAAATTTCTTGTTGCGTTTCAACATGATTTTTAAAAAACAACTAAAGGTTTAGTGAAATATCTAAAATTTTATCATGCTTCTTCTCCCAATAAAAATTTGTATATGGGGCAATATTACAATGAAATCTTTTATTATACTTCCAAATTCATCAAAAAGACTGATGAAGTATGGTATATAATGGATCACATTACAAATTATATAAGTTTTTTATAAATAAGGGAGGATTTAACCCTTGATCCACTAGAATGAACTTATATTAATAATGTTATAATCCTTCATGATGAACCTATTTCTATTATATCTCATTAAAACCCTTGTTAAATATAAAAAAATTATCAGTTTCATCAAAATTCATTGAAAACAAAGAAACATTTTTCCAATTCCTATAATTCGCCAACTAATTGGAAATCTAAAATGACTGTAGAAACATTAAAGGATATGATGATGTAATTTTCACTTGAAATCCAATGATCTAGAGACAAATATTTACTTATGGAAATTTCCACTTATAGTAATAGATTTTATTCGGACAAATAAATTAAACTGTTTGAATATTTGAGTGAGAAATTATGAAAACCCCCATACTTCAGGTTTAATCTTTGGTAAAAGAGTCTAGTTAGTCCAAAACTCCAGGGAGATACAACTAATAAATTATATGTTTATATAACTATATGAAGATGAAATAAATAAGATAAAAATATATATTGATAATCATATGGATTTAGAATTTCAAATAGACTATCCCATCTTCTTGAAGTAATTAATATGGAAGGGAGATATATGATATAGTAATACGGGTAAGGTAAGTACAAGTTGTATTATCCCTTTTGATATTTAAAATAGAATTTAATTTTTTTCCTTATCAATTGGTTATTTCACCTAACCTTTGTGAAGTAAATAGCATTATCCAAGTTCTCCCTGTTGAGAAATTTTATCAAAGATTCATTATATGTAATCGATACTATATAAATATAGTTATATCCTAAATTATCCTATAATAAATATAATTTTTAGATTCCTACTACTATATATAATGTGTTTTTGAATAAAAAAATCAACTTTTGAATGTGATTTCATGAAATTAAAATTTAGAGGAATCGGTGTGTGAGACTATAGAAGCATTGTGAATGAATTAACCATAATTTTTCATGGATTGATTTATACCCTAAATTTTTAGGATTATGTTATTTATGTGGGTAATAATGTTTTATGTGAAATTTTAATTTAATAAATAATTATTTAATTATAATAATCATCTGAAAATATATTCATTTTTAATAATTATTGTACAATATAATCTAAGGAGTTATATTCACTAAAATGACTATGACTAATAATATATAATTAATAATAATATAGGGAAAATATATAATATGGACCTATGAGCATAATAATCCAAAAATCATAACATGATCAATTGATACATCACAATTATAAGTATAATAGTAATAAATAGAATGGAAATGAAACAAAAACACTAATAATGGAATGAATGAATTTATATGTTAAAAAATTGTATTTATAATGAATAATATTACCATTAAGTAGGAAAAAAAATTTGTAATAGACATATAGTAACATTATAATTTAATGTTAAATTTATTATTATATGTAACATTTCATAATCTAATAAAATATATAATATCATAATATAATAGTATATTAAATTAATATAAAGAACTTGTATTAAAAAAGTAAAGGGAAACTAATTACCTTTATATCTCTTATAGTGATAAATATTTACCAAAAGTAAATATTTATGTTTTTGGAAATAAATATATGATTTTAAAATATACTAAGAATATTTTAGATAACAATTAAAATTTTCATATAAAAAAATTATTTTCATAATAAATTGTATAAATGTAGAATGTCTAAAATAAAACATTCTATAATAATTTTTTTAATATTTTTCTCAGAGATGAATTTTTCTAAGAATAGTAAAATATTGTATTCATGTATGATAGATATTTTTATTTTATTGTTTTGAAAAAAAAAGAAATGATACATAATATAAATGTTTTTCTCTCTATATAATTTATTATTCATTAATTTAATGTATTTTTAAAAATTAATATCTATTTTTATAAACTTAAAAATCTTCCAAATTTTAAAATTTATTTAAAGGGTTTAAAATGGTTCTTTATGAACAAAAAAAATTCTTACCAAAATTATATAAATAAAAGGTAATTAGTTCATCAGCTGGTAAATTTTAAAATCCATGTTATAAATTTAAAATACCATCATCTTAAACCAATGGTAGGCCAATTGTATTCAATTTCCTATAGCTAAAATATAAAAATCCAAAATCGAATAATTTATTAAACAATTATCCCCCATTTTCAATATATACCCACTCATTTTCTATTCTTATTCTGTAAAAAACCATTAATCATTGTTATCCAATTAATTTCCCTCTCAAGAGTCCTTTTAAAGAACTATTATGGTCCATTAACAATTCCTTATTAATTATTAGGATGCAACTTTGCATGGACGGGTCCTTAATCACATTATACCACAATTACATGTTTTTGTAGCAAAAAAATATTCCCATAAGCATAAAATCCATTGTCCAAATAACTCACTATTCTATGTTTTTGTCATATTGTAGATATTATATATTCTAATAAGGGTTACTTATCTATACTGAGATTATGCAAATCAAATTGATCCTTTTCGAGTCTATATTAGAATAAACTTGATTTTAGAACAAGTGATCCTTCATTTTGGATGTTTCTTGTACTGAGTGTTATTTACTGAAAACATTTTACAACCCAAATAAATGGTAAATATATGTGATTAACATATTTTTAGTGGTTGATTTTGTATAATTTATTTCAGCTCCTTCTATTGAGAATTTTTTTTAATGAATAATTTTTATTGAGTCTCATATTTTATGAATGTATTATAACATATTACACCATTATCATTCCTTTGATAAGGATATATTTATTTTCATTGTGAATATTTTATTAAATTTGAAGTTTGATTGATGGATATTCACCTAGATAGAAATAATATTATATTGACTGGGGAAACCTTGGTATTCTATATAAAAATTATTTCTATATGTATAATTATTGATTACTTATTCATTTTTTTGTATGATCTTTCATAGGGGACATAATGGTATGTATTGTTAGAAATTAATTTTTTATAATGCATATATAAACTTAATATTTAATGGGTGATTCCTATAATTATATATCACCATGATTCATTGATTGGTTTTATAAGGAAAATTAACTATGGTGTTGGGTGTAATAATATCGTTTTATGTATGATATATTGTGGTCATACCGTGATTGTATGGTTATGATGTTTAGAGTTATGCATTACATCCTTGTGAAATTTAATATTATTATCCATGTGAATATTGATTCTCATTTTTATGGTATCCATGGATATATTATATTCATATTATTTTTTATATGATAATTTGATCAGTTATTCCAACCATAATTTATATATATTCATTATGCCTCTATAGATATATTATATTGTATCCCTTACTGAGCATCTAAGAACACCCTTTATATCATTTACCAATCCAATGTTAACATTTTTATTTTAAAATGGGGTTATGCCCAGGTCAGATGAACTTTAAGGTGGTCTGCATCCCTATTCCCCTCATGCCGAGTATGACTGATGTCTACCAGTGATTCCATAATAATTTTTCTTTTATGGATGATATATAAAATGGAACACTATATTTAATGTTTCCCATAAAATGATACATTAATGATATATGAGTCTTTTTCTACTGACTATAGCATAATGTTGTGAGAGGTGAATTATTCAATTCCCTTCAGTATTACACAAGCCTCTTCCATGAGGGAATCCCCCTCCCCAATGACAACACTGGAGGCCTTGAACACCTCCCCTTGGGAATCCTTAATGATCTCTCTTCCTAGAATGGACCCTAACCCGCATGATCCATCCATGTTGAGTTTTAATATTCCGGTTGGTAGGTTCCATCGCACCCAACTCCCTTTACCAGTCTAGAATTGGTCAGTTGTTGAAGTACCATCCCTGACCTATCTCAACAAAGAAGAAGCCTCTAAGTATTTGACCATCGGGAAAAGTCCAACCATGATGATCGGGGTTTTTCCACCATTCCTAGGGATGATCGTGACATTCCCCTATGATGGATTTGGTACCCATCACCCCAAATTCTCTAATAACCCACCACAAAAATAACATCCCTCACATTCCTTTCAACAGCCATATTCTCGATACCTGAAAACCAATCATAGAGAATGGAGGAAGGATTGGTCCCCCTTGATCCTATACTAAATGTCCCGCCCATATAGTTCCAAACTTATACCTCTAAATAACCATCTAAAATGATCTAATGTTATATTAGTCTTGGAATAATTGATACATAGATTATTCTTATATGAAATTTAAAAACATGAAGTACAACATAAAATTTTTTGAGAACTTTATTACTTGTTTTGTTAAAAACTAGAAATTATTCCTAGATCCATTTTTGGTATTATAAGGAAATGAAAATATAATAAATTGTTAGCTAAGATACTTGGTAAGGGAAATCTTACAACAAAATCTTTTATAGAATAAAAAAATCATGAATAATATATAAGTGATAAAAATTATTCATATATTCCATATAACTAATGTCGTAAAATGTAATCATATACATGGATGGAAAATACAATAAATAATTACATGGATAAGAATAAATAATTTCATAATTATGGAATGAATAATGTTGGACATTATAATAATACCTTAAAGTAATTATTCCAAGACGTAATAAACATGTCATCAAGATCTCATGCTAATGAATCATAAACATAGCATCAAGGACTCATCCCAAGAAATCATAAGAATAACTTCGAGGCCTCAAGTTAAGACATCATAAATAATTAATCAGTCATGCACCAAATACCATTGAATAGTTTCCTCATGATCCCTACTGATTCATTGATAGGATATAATAATACTGACGCATATCTTAGTAAGTCCAATGAATTCACCATATAAATGAAATGGGTAAAAGCTCAACATATAATCAATATACTCATTTTTAATTGAAAATATAGTATATTCAATGTCAACATTTTACCCAATTAATCACAAGAGAAACATGATAATAATACTACTAGAGTATTATAGTGTATTTTATCATTAGATTATATTTGAAGTAAAGAAAAACATTAATTAATGGATAGCAACAAAAATGAAAATACTTTTAAAATATCACTAGAACATTTGATGTAGAAAATACCATTTTAATTTCAAATTAATATATTAAAAATATAAATCATTCTATAAAAATTGAAAAAAGTTATTTTAAAAAAATATTGGAAACTTATAAAGGAATCATTAAGGCAAATAGTAGTCATGACAGTGAAAAAAGTCATTCATGTGCAAATTGATAAAAAATGATTTTGTTCACCCCTTTGATAAAAGTACGTCATTTGGAAAATGATAATTAAATTTAATTTAACAAAAAATATAGAATTTTAGACAAGGGAAAATTATATTAATTAATCATTGTTTAATATTAGAAACATTATTAAAAACAAATTAAATAAAATACTTACATGAAAGAACAAAATTCTCAACCAAATTAAAAACAACGTCTAGTTTTATTTAAAATGTTCTTTCAGAATTTTTATTACATAGATAGAGTAAAATGAAATAAAAAATAGAATTTTTAGAAATATACACATTATATTAAAATATATGCTGCTTAAGATAGTACAGTCATATAATTCCCCAAAAAAAATCTTAACAATCCTAAATAAGGAATAGATTATGAAATAAACTCTTACCTACAGCATGAATTAATTCATTTAGTGATTTTAACATATTAAATAATAAATTTAATTTTATTATACTTCTATAAAATAATAATATTAATATATAAAATACCATGCTTGGTTTTCTTATAACATCTTATCACCCATTCATTAACAATCTTTGATTTTCATCATTATTTTTTGTGTTAATTTCTTCATTTTTTAATATATGTTTCAATTTGGCAATTATGGTCCATGAATAATGATCATCATAATATCATATACATAATTTAAATCATGATATGAATTTCCTATATTTTAATTATACACATATTTAAAATCATTTAGGAATGTTTGAAATGAAAAATGAATCACCTCGCTTCATAGTGGTTGTAAACCACACGTACACACGAGCAATGTTATCATTTTCTAACGGGTGAAATGTTAAGAAGGAAAATGATATATTATATTTCCAGAATCATAATTATTTAATTAATATCATATATATTAATTATTTCCTATTTATAAACATTAATTTAATTTGGTGATTAAAAATGAATTACAAAACAAGATGGAGATGGTAGGCCATACATGTGTATGGGCATTGTTTTAATTTTTCATAGGATGGAAATGAGGTATAGAATGGTTCCCCCATAATAATAACATATTAGTAAATTTATTATACCAGATTATTTACTATAGTTTTTATACCAAATATTTATAGGAAGTAAAATATTAAATCAACTTGGAAGGAGCCAGGAAGGATGATTAACTATTCTTTGAGAGACCTCCATTGGTTTACATGATAATCCTTCCTTAGATGGTCTTTGGATAAAAACATATGTTAAGTAAAAAATGGAATGAATCTAGTAAGGTATTAGGATATGCATTTAATGAGGTATATTTCTCTCACTATATAAATAAAGGATAATCTGAGGTTCCCTTTTATAATTGGGGGAAAGGACACACATAGAATTACTTGAATGATTTAAATTTAATATACTTCATATTCTTGTAATGTAGATCTAAATTTTCATAATTTATATTTTGTTGTATTATAAGTATTAAATACCTTCAACCAATAAAAAATATTCCTGTTTAAGTTTTATTTTAATCATTATCATTTGTTTAACCCCCTCGTTAACCCTTTTTAACTTCAACCGTGGTGACATATTTTTTAGCATATAAGGGGAATAAATTCACATATAAGATGAAAAGTGGCTCATACATGGTCCATGGATTAAATTTTAGAACATTTAACATAATAAATTTCACATTTAAATATTTTTTGGATTTCTAAATCCTTTAAAACATTTATTTAAAATAAATAACGTTAAAGTCATTTTTCAGACTATTCATTTAGTTTAACATTAAATTCCTTAAGATAAAAGTGGGTTTCGAATATAAACTAATTTAACATAAATTATAAAATATTTTTTAACCCTAAAATTCTTTGAAAAACATAATTAATCTGGAACATATTTCTTTTAATTTTTCTAAAATCATTTTCTATAATTATTCTACAACTTCTGAAAGTGATCTGTTGGTGTTGTGTAATCATTCAATGCAATTATACTACATCTAATACTTAAATAAATTTCATAAAAAATTTATTAATAATCCAAAAAATCATTTATAACCAAACTTAAATTCTTTTTATATCCATGATATTATTATAGTGAAATTACGAAATAATATAGTGGCATTTTGTATTTATTCTTTACATAATATAATATTCAAGAAATTATCAAAAAAAAGTGGGACTAAGTTTACATAAATTCTAAATTTGGATTATTATTGTTAAAATAAACCCATAAAATAGAATAAATTCAATATTTAAATATATTTTTAATGCCTTTTGACTTTACTTTAACTATAATTAAATAATTTTCCTTTTACTATGGTAACGAAAAATTATCATGGTTATTATCAATAATGATCAAAAATAAAATGCAACTATATACCATATTTTAACCCCCTAATTAAAAATACAGAATAAAATTTAAAAAATTAAATTTATAGGAGTTTTATAAATCTATTTTACAATAAATATTGAAAATGAAATGAAAAAAATAATTTAGAAAAATACATTTTTAATTCCAAAAATAAACTTTAAAACAAATCAAGTATAATGATAATTATTATTTAATTAATTTTATTATTATAATTTAATGAGAATTATGTTACAATAATATCAAATTAAATACATAATGAGGCCTTTAAATTAATATATTTAATGAAAATAAATGATAGTTTTACAAAATCAGTATTTTCACTATTCACTCAAAAATATATCTTCTAAGAGAAACCCAACAAATTTACCCAAAGATAATATTTAAATTATGATTTCAAATTATATCAACCAATTTCAAATATAATTCATAAAATTGGTAGAAATTAATTATAATATAAACACACAAAATGAAATACAAACCATTTTGAAGAAAATTTATTCTGAATAATAAAATGAATTTCTTAAAAATTGAGTTCTTATTTATTATCATCAATTAATACATTTGAATTATGTAAAACCATTATAAATTTTTTCCATAATGTGGTTATTTATAATTGTATCACTGATTTAATGGCTATGTTATAATTTTCAAATTTAAATAATAATATTTTTATAATATATCATTGCCTAAATAAATCATAGTGTAGCATATTATGAAATATATTGAGCTTATTATATTTTTAAACATAATTTTCATAGTGTTTGATTTTATCCCCATTAAATTAATTTCATCCTCACAATTTTTATCGCTATAATAAAATTTCAAATATTTAAAAATACTTTTTTTTAATGTACACATAATACAAAGTAATAATAAACAAATGAAAGGGGTAGGTTTAATCATAATAGTTAACTAAAACAACACATAATAATGTTCCCAAATACGAAGAATGTTGGAAAAAAGTTAAAATATGGACATGTAGGATAAAAAAACATCATAGGAATTATAGATAATGACGGAGAACATAATCATGAGAAATTTATTTACCACCAGACCATAAATTAATAAGGGTTAAAGAAGACCATTAATTCATTATAAATGAAGTTACAATGAATAAATTTTTATTTCTAGGTCATTTTAAAATATTTGAAGGATTATTTTACTATCATGATATAGAAAACATAAAAATATACATTCCATATTTAATTCAACTTTGTTTTTTTTATTGGGTATTTTAATCAGTTTCCACATCTTATTATAACGGTAATTTACATAGAGGATTTTTTTCTTATTGAAGTAAAAAATAAAGATTTAATGGATTATATGATAAATAAAAATTGTTTAAATATGACTATAATATCTTAATATGATAATAAATATGAATAAATATTCATGTTAAGAATTTATCAATTAATTTCTAAGACATACAAATATAACCTATTGAAATTCCACAATAATTCGAAATTTAAATTATAATAGTACTAATTCAAAATTCATTATTGTATGCTTTATTTAATAGTTTCTAAACATCCAATAAAAAATAAACTTGGGATTTTAGGATTGCTTCAAATCCAAATATGGGTATAATAATCAATTTTTTAAATATGTTACATCTATGTGTCATGATTGGAACTAACTGACAAAAAGGTTTCCACTATGAGTATTGATTGATAACTCCCTTATTTTGGTTATAGGAAAATATGTAATTTTCTAGAACACATTGAATTTATAAAAGAGTGTGAAGATCTAAAATCAAATAAATCATTAGATAAATTTGCAGTTATGATCAAATTACCTTCAATCACAACATAAGGGATTTGAACTTTTAACTGTTGTAATTTAATTATCTTATCCATTCTCCCTTATCCTTATCTGAGTTAAATTCCCTTTTATTTTTTCTGAATTCATTTGTTTTTTTCCTAATCTCCGTATAGTCAAAACAGATGATATTTAAAGACAATTTCATACGCTTTAATTCCTATTCTTGAGGGTATTTCTCTCTACCCAAGAAGCAAACTCTCATTGACATAAATTAAGTACCAAGGAGTTTCTTCCTAAAATTCTCACATGTTTGAAATTTCATTCATCCCTTTGTTTATTTCATTTAATTTATTTTTCCTTGTTTCTCAATTTTCCTCATATTATCTTTATTTACATTGAAAATATATGAATATGATATATATTCCCCTATATTTATAAAACCTTATACCATATCATTATATAATGAAAATATTCGAGATATTAGTGACCTTAAGTGGTGTTTGTCAAGTACATAAAATAAATATGAAACCTTACTCTATAAATTACATACATAGTCCACATCATTCCTTAATAATCTTGTAAATTTTTCATCCTACTCATCAACACTTTCCTCTTACATATATCATATATTGAGGATTTACCATTCCATATCATCTCATTGATCAGGAGGAAATTATTTTTCAAAGAATATATCCGTAAAATTATTTGATTTTATTCTCTCTATCGCCTCCCCCTCCTTTGTATTTTGATTTAATGTCCACTTTTATTAGAATAATCATTTTAAAAAACACTAAAAGAATAAAATTTCCCATTTTAATACTTCTATAATATTTAAATATCATTCAAGTGACTTGATACATTGTTCTGCTATCAATGGATTAGTAGTTCCATTAAATAATGGAGGTATCTTCCACAAGAAGCATCCCAACATTAATGAATCTTTTTTTGGGGAAATAGGATTTTATATATGGATATGTATGTCATGACCCCCTCCCTAAAATGTATACCTCATAGACCATAGTTGAGATAATGAAGATAATTATACTTGAATCCTGCATCTAATTGGCCGTAGGTTGGAGATAAGAACTGAGGATATAACATATATATAGATGATACGCATTAACCTCTAAGAGAACATGAGGAATAAGATTTAATAAAAATACACCAAACAACACATTCTTAGATAAGGTAAAAGGAATCTCATGTACATGCCTTTAATTTCATACAACAATATCAAATAAAAATAAAAACTATGAGTACCAAAAATAAACTCAGAAGAGATCATGAATCCCAAATAGATCTTAGAAAACATGATCTAGTAATATCTTTCTCAATCACCAACCTTATTCTACTGACTTGAAAAATAATTTATATATATATAGGTTGAGTGTAACTAGTATACTCATTACGATCCTCTGTAGATTCTCTCATCCAAAAGATATATAAATCATGGTAATTCCTAATGAACAATAAGTGAGACTATCACATATCCTAAATAGGTATAATGATTTCCCAACCTCACCATATATATCTATCACCAAGTAATTTTTTCAAGAGATCATATAATATTGTAATAAAATATCAGTTCCATGATTACACTTACTCATTCGTTTGGCACTCTTCCCCAACATCGTACGTCCTAATCCATCTATCTCTAAAAGAAACTACCATAAAATGCCTGGTATAAGGTATCATAACAGGCATCTCATTCATCACATAATATCCTCATATATACCACATCTCAATATAGTAATTGAGTACCATCTGGGATCCACCACATCTTATATATCATGCATTATACATCTGGTATTGTAACATAAGCCATCATAGCCCACACTCCAAGTGATGTACCTTAATACATCATAGTACACACACTTCATAATTATATTAATACTTTGGATACAATATCTTGAGATACATTTTTGTGAAATATTCACAATCCATTATGTCCCTCTACACATATATATGGGGAAAGGTATCCATTTTTTATAAATCACATAAAATTACTAGGATAAGTGAGTGGGACTAGAGGGGGGAGTCATCCATCCATTTATCTCCAATCTAGATGTCAGAGAAAACAACATCTCATATTCCTATAGATTCCATCCACCCTAGAAAATTGGGTTGGGTAGAATATAAAAACATAAAATAGATAAGGATTAATATATATCATAACCACACTATAGGAATTAACCTAGTTTTATGCTCAATTGTAGTTGTCGTTTCTCAGAAATTTGACATCCACCACTAAGAACTAGATATCCTATAATTAAAAATTCATTTAAGGAGATTCATTAAATTTCATATTTCATTTTTACGTTTAACCTTACATTTATTTAATAATTAAAAATTGGTTAGCATTACTCAGATTACATTTTATTGACCTCTAAGTGAAGTCAATTGTAACACCCCAGGTAAATAAAGAATATGACATTTTCATATTTATCCATATTTGTGAATAAAATATTGATATGACTTTAAAGGGGACGCTATGCTCTGTGGCGTACCCAACATGCAACAACGAGTTTTTTGGGAATCTTAAGTTGCACTCTAATAATAAAATAATATTCTTTTAAATGGTAGTTAACATGTAGCCGTTGTATTGGCGGGAATGGATAGAAATAACTAAGATATGATAATATATGTTTTTAAATGTTTTTACATTTATCCAATAAAAGATAAAGGCTTAAAATACAGAAATAATTCAATTTTAGGCCTATATGCCCTAGATTTCACTAAAGTTCACTTATCGCCTTTTGATGGCGAACCCTCATTAAATATAGTTTTTTTCACTCTTATACATTCTATTTGACCAAATAAAACTCTTCTTAAGAATTGGGACATCAAAATTTAATTTTTGTAAATTTTTGGTATCTTTCCGATAAAGTTCATTTTTTAATGAATAGTGAAATATGTTGTATTTTAATTCAAAACCTCTTTTTAATCTAATTTATTTATATGATTAGATTATCTTTTTAATTGGTTTTAAAGTGAAATTAGAATATATATTTACCATTAAATCCAATAGTGGTTGTTGGAATTAATTTTACTTTGAAATCAGACTTAAACTAGTGTCAATCTTTTGATATTTATTGTTTCATAAAAACACGCTATTTGCTCTGACATCGGGAATTAATTATTAAATTAATTAATGTGACTTATATGTTCTGAATTTTTTAAAATATATTTCATTTTTTAATTCGGAATATCAAATATAACTTAGGGTGAAGTTTTGGATTTTTCTGAAAAACTTCAATTTCTGATGAATAGTGAAACCACTAAGTGGTACTTATAAAAAATGATTTTTCCGTTTAAAAGAAATTTTGCCATATTTGTGTTTTGAATTTCAAAAATCCAACATACATGGTTGTCATTAATAAGTAAAATGTGGTTCAATGGGATAAAAATAATTTTTTGGTGAATAGTAACTTATTAAGTTTTTAATCGTGATTAGAGGTAATTAGTGTAGTTTAAGGTAAGAATAATGTTTTAATAAAATGAAATGACCTAGAAACATGTCCTACCCTCATTTTATGTGTCATGGCCGACCAAGAAAATCCATGGGTCAACTTGGGGACCCCATGGAGGGACTTTGGTTGGAAAATGACATAAATATCTTTTTATTTAATGTTAAAGTAAAAATGACACAAACATGAGATGTTTTGCTAAAACAATTTTTACATGGGGTTATACAAGTCATATTTTTGACTATAAATAGTCATTGGAAATATAAAACGATTTAATATATCATTGTATTTTTTTTATAATTTTTAGACATTAAATAAATTAAATTATTTATGACATCATGATGATGCAGCGATGACCTCATTATTTAACGATTTAAATAAAATGGAAAGATAATGTAATATCTAAGACCTACACATGTCCAAAACCTATTGGATGAGTGGATTTAGAACTCTTATCACCTTATCCTATAAATACATCAATTTTGGACGTTTAAAATCCGAATTCTTTTGAAAATAAAGTAACATTTTGTAACATTACAAGAGTGCCCCTCCTCTCCTCTTATAAAAGGCCCCCACCTCTACCTCCTTACCCACACTCCCAAAGACTTTGGCTCGGCCAAAACCTTCCCATTTTGTCTCTAAACTTCCCTCTCTTACTCCTTGAAGCCTCACTTTGGGCATAAGTCTTCCGAAGGAAGCCTTTGAGCTCAAGCCAAAGGGAGTTACCCGATTTTAAGGTAATGTCTTCACTTGTGTCCTTTTGTTTTATTTTGCTTCTCCAACCCCCTAAACTCTTTTTATTCATTTATTTTGTAACAAATACCGTATCTTAAATATACTATGATGTTGTTATAAGAATTATTCGAGCTACAATTACACACACCTACATCTAATGGTTAAAGAACATACTATTTCTGTGGATGGCGAATTTCTGCCTCCCGAAACGATGATTGTTCAACATTCTTCTAACACCTTCAAAGGTGGCCATTAAGATGACACTATATTTATATACGATATATAATATGTTTATTTTTTCCTTAATCTTCTATATTTTTCATTTATGGAATACCTTTATGGTTTCCATTATGGGTAAATGTGATATCATCATTTAAGGAAGTGCGGACTACCGCCCCCTCAAAGTGATTTGATTCGTTAATACCATATGTGGTATGTGTAAAGGATATATTTAATGATATTATATATGATACCATACTGGAATTAAAATACTATTATCTATCATTATGTTTTAATTAAATTAAATATGAAATAGAAATGGAAGTAGCGTTCATGCGTACGTACGGTTTACCGTCTCCATGAACGATACATTTCATTTCTTATCTCAAAATGTTATTTAATATTATAAGTACATATATATAATGGATATATATGTAATATATTAGATCTAAATTTTGGATATGATTCTGGAATTATAACATATATATATCTCTCTCATTTTGTTTTAATTCCATTAATATGACAAAAAAATGAAAGTAGCGTTCATGCGTACGTACGGCCTACCGTCTCCATGAACGGTGATTTTCGTTTTTTATCTCCAAATGATATGGAATAGTATAAAATGAATATTTACTGGATATATATGATATTTTTATCTTTAATACTACTCTGGAAATTATTTACTTATAACTATATGTGCAATCTTTTTTCAAACAAGTTCATTTTTGACTCATGTACCAAACATCGGAAAAAACGTCTGATATGAACTCAAATTATTAAAAAATTATTATAACATTATAATATGTGATATGAACTGAATAATAATCTCTAAATGAGTCAATTAGGCAATTATTAATTGACCAAAGATTATTATTCATGAATATAATGAAACGAACAAGACAAGTTGGACTTGAGGTAAGGGATCCTACTCCTCTCTTTCTTTTTAAGTACACTCTTTTATGTCATTCCTTTTAAAGCTCATCATTCTTGTTATTGAGATGTTCATTTATATTACTCTTACTGTAATTTTTATTTTCATGTGATGAGATACCCTATTCTATCTCATCAATCCATTTTGGATGTTTTGAGTGGCGTCGTTCGGTTGCCGAATTTTCATAAGAGATCTAACCTCTCTCTTTCTTTTTAAGTACTCTCCTTTATGTCACATATTTTAAGCTCCTATTTGTTATGTTGGGGGGTGTTATTTTATATTCCTCTTTCTATAAACTTTATGTTAATATGATGAGATACCCTATTTGATCTCATCAATCCATTTTTGTAAGTTTTATGTGGCGCCGTTAGGCTGCCGAGTTTTCGTAAGGGATATTTCATCTCACTTTTATTCCTGTGAGATTTATGCTACATTTGCCACAATTTTTTTTAGTGGTTTATGTATTGCCCATTATTCTACTCTTTGTGTAATATACTTTCGTTTATGAGTATTTACATCAATGATGTATTGTCCTTCTTTCATGGGATGTATGTTTTGAAAGATACCCAAGTCGGTAAGGGAACCTTTCACCCTCCTCTTTTTAAAAGACTTCTTTTGTTGGGTCTTTTAATTTACATATTTTTATGTTGGGATATGTTCTCATATATCCTTATTGATGTAAATTTTATGTCCAAGTGATGAGATACACTTTTTATCTCTCATCAACTCATTTTGATGTGACGTCGTTAGGCTATCAAGGAAACTTCTTAACCCAATTTCGATTTCTTTGGGTTCAACATGTAGTTATTAAATATGTCATCCTTTGAATATGTGTGAATGACCATTGATTATTTTACACTTAATATCCACTTATATTTGGTGTATTCGTTTGTCACACATAATTATGTAATTGATTTATCCTTAAACCAAGGATACCATCTTTGTATGGGACTTCATCTCAATCTCCTTTCATTGAGACATATTTTATTTTATACACAACCTTCTTTTATACGGTGTATAAACCCCTTTTACGTTTACATTTATCCAAAAGGAATCTTTCTTTATACGAAACATTTTACTAAATGACAAAAGGGAATGTTTTTTTGTCATGCGTATGCGGCGACAACGAATTCTCTGCCGCCGTGACCATTATATAAATTTCGGCTTCCTCTACAAGACATACCTATTTTTTAAAAGAAAAAAAACCATGTTTTACTTTTCTTTTATTTTGGTATTGAAAAATGGTTTTCATAATGTTTTTATATCAATGTGTTGTATTGATATCTTGTGATTGAAAGGTGGAAATGTTATGTTTCCTTTATGCATGTTTTATGTGATACGATTATGTTGAGGTTCTTGGGCATTATTATGAAGACGGGTGGTTATGTGATAAACTAAGGGAGGGTGTGCCCGATATAGCTCTCCAATGAATTGGGTAATGTGAAGGAGTGAAACGTTAAGGTTTCTCTGAAGAGATTTAGGGAATATACTGTGATGGGTATTCCAAACTTAACCAAGAGGGTTACTCCCTACGTAAGAATGTTATGAATGCCTCATGTTACCTTTTATGTATTATGATTTCTATGGTTTATTCATAACTTGATGAGGTATGTTAAAGTGCCTATGTTTTATGGGTAAAGTATGATTTCATTCTTATGTATATATGAACTCATGTTTCCTTTCCATATTTTTATAACCCTTACTGAGCTTTTTATGCTCATCCCATGTTTTTGAAATGTTTTTCACAGGTCAAGGGAAAGGTACATGATGTGATGATAGTGTCAAGGATGTGTCAAAAAGAATCTGTGTTCTATTTTAAACATGTTTCCGTTGATGGGAAGAATGAATATTGTCTTTTATGTAACCACTTTGTTTAAATGTGGAATATAATGCAAGTTTCATGATCTAATTCTCTAAAACTCTAAACTTGAAAAGATCCTCAATGTGTAATATTGTAATAACTCAAGATTAAGTAACGTTTAAGGCTGGGGCCTTATAGTTGGTATCAGAGGTCGGTTTAGATAACTTTAGAGGTTAGGGTATTCTTTAAGCATAAGTGGCATTACCATAATGGTTAAGATTTCAGAAAGAGTCCCAGTTTTAGATAAAGTGGATGAGTTAGTATATCTTAGTGTTTATATTTCTCATTAGTACATGGTGGTTTTGTTGATATACTCACACTGAACTTTTTGGTTTTAGTAAATGGATGGATCTAGCAGGCACCAAAGTGACAATTGGTTTGAAGGAAACTGTGGTGGTTCTTTGATTAAGAGACTGGATGAAATGGGGTTTTCAATGAGGAAACTCGTGCTTGTTCTAAACCAACTATCAAGGAGTCATGATCAACCACTTGAACCTTGGTATGTTCTATAATGCATCATGTACGAGATGACCAATCAATGTGGAAGTTCAGGTAATAATTATAAAGGTAACCATTAGGGTTTATATGATCCTTACTTTTGAGGTAATTATGGGTTTTTATATGTTATGATTGAAGTGAAAGGCATGAGATAAAATTGAGGTTAAATTATGTTATGGTTATTTTTTATTATTTTATCTCTTTTTGGGGAATGATTTGAGAATTATACAGTTTTGAAAAAAGGGACAACACGCAGACCGTGTGACTACCCGTCACGTCGGACAAAGCTGCGGGAATCGAACCCACAACCAAAGTGCGACTGGTATTTATCGCCTACCACTGGACTACATGAAGTCCCTGTTTAGTTTGACTGATTCTTTTTAGTTATATGATTTTATGAATTAAGAGTAAGTTTATTTTGGGTTATCTATGGATATTTATTAACCTATGATGGAGGATATGTGATTAGGTTAATTACTTTTCAATACGATACATTAAGAGCAACTGATGTTGTTTGGAGATAAAAGTTACGATTTAACTTGGAAGACTATGTGACTAAATTCTTCAAATATTTGGGTTTCAATCTTAGATTGGTTTAATTTGAATAATTTTATGGAAAAATTGTTTATCGGATGGTCCTCGTTGAACTTTGGGTTTTGTTGGACAAATTTTGGAGATTAAGAATAGATTTTCTTTTTATAAAGGGTTATCCTTTTCTGGATTATCTGATCTTGTACTAACCTTTTTAGTTTTGGTTAAAGTATAAATACATGGGAAGTATATATTTCTCTTTTATGGATTAGGTGACTCTCTACAAGTTGATTATAGTACTCTTAATGTGAACAAGTATTCCTAAATACTCGTCTTTTGGGGAAATTATGAGTTTGTGTAATAAATATAATAAAAGTTGAAAGTCAACAAGATAAGTAACTATGTTTCCTTATGAATAAATTCCTCAATAAAAAGTAAGTTAAAACAAAAATGTTGTCTATTAACTTTTCCTACTGGGGAATTGAATACCGTTTAACCCATCACAAGTTTGTGATTTTCTTGTGGTTAACTTTCTCCTAAACATGTTTTCTATCACTCTCCATCAGAACATGCCCCTATGTTTTCTCCTCCATGTCCATGTTTTTCTACATGGAATACTAGTATGGGTTAAATTGGGTGACCTATGTACTTATCTTCCTTTATTTTAAAGTGATTGTTTTACCGACTCTTGTTCCGACGTGGGACTTCCAAGGATGTTTCCAAACTCAATTTTAAAAATTGTGAGGACGCAATTCCCAAAAGGGGGGAAGGATGTAACACCCCAGGTAAATAAAGAATACGAAATTTTCATATTTATCCATATTTGTGAATAAATTATTGATATGACTTTAAAGGGGACGCTATGCTCGATGTCGTACCCAACACGCAACAACGAGTTTCTTGGGAATTTTACGTTGCACTCTAATAATAAAATAATATTATTTTATTTGGTAGTTAACATGTAGCCGTTGTATTGACAGGAATGGATAGAAATAACAAATATATGATTATATATGTTTTAAAATGTTTTTACATTTATCCAATAAAAGATAAAGGCTTAAAATATGGAAAGAATTCAAATTTAGGCGTATATGCCATAGTTTTCACTAAAGGTTCACTTATCGCCTTTTGATGGCGAACTGTCATTAAATATAGTTTTGTTCACTCTTATACATTCTATTGGACCAAATAAAACTCTTCTAAAGAATTGGGACATCAAAATTTACTTTGTGTAAATTTTTGGTATCTTTCCGATAAAGTTCATTGTTTAATGAATAGTGAAAAATGTTGTATTTTAATTCAAAACCTCTTTTTAATCTAATTTATTTATATGATTAGATTATCTTTTGAATTGGTTTTAAAGTGAAATTAGAATATATTTTTACCATTAAATCCAATAGTGGTCATTGGAATTAATTTCACATTGAAATCAGACTTAAACTAGTGTCAATCTTTTGATACTTATTGTTTCATAAAAACACGCTATTTGGTCTGACAGTGGAAATTTATTATTAAATTAATTAATGTGACATATATGTTATGAATTTTGTAAAATAGAATTCATTTTTTAATTCGGAATATCAAATATAGCTTAGGGTGATGTTTTGGTATTTTTCTGAAAAACATCAATTTTTGATGAATAGTGAAACCACTAAGTGGTACTTATAAAAACTGATTTTTCCGTTTAAATGAAATTTTTCCATCTTTGTGTTTTGAATTTCAAAAATCCGACATAATTTTTTTTCATTAAGAAGTAAAATTTGGTTCAATGGGATAAAAATAATTTGTTGGTGAATAGTAACTTATTAAGTTTTTAATCGCGATTAGAGGTAATTAGTGTAGTTTAAGGTAAGAATAATGTTTTAATAAAATGAAATGACCTAGACACATGTCCTACCCTCATTTGATGTGTCATGGCCGACCAAGACAATCCATGGGTCAACTTGTGGACCCCATGGAGCCACTTTTTTTGGAAAATGACATAAATATCTTTTTATTTAATGTTAAAGTAAAAATGACACAAACATGGTATGTTTTACTAAAACAATTTTTACATGGGGTAATACAAGTCATATTTTTTACTATAAATAGTCATTGTAAAGATAAAAATATTTCCTATATCATAGTATTTGTTTTATAATTTTTAGACATTAAATGAATTAAATTATTTATGACATCATGATGATGCAGCGATGACCTCATTATTTAACGATTTAAATAAAATGGAAAGAAAATGTAATATATAAGACCTAAACATTTCCAAAACCTATTGGATGAGTGGATTTAGAACTCTTATCACCTTATACTAGAAATACATCAATTTTTTACCTTTAAAATCCGAAACTCTTTTGAAAATAAAGTAACATTTTATAACATTACAAGAGTGCCCCTCCTCTCCTCTTATAAAAGGCCCCCACCTCTACCTCCTTACCCACACTCCCAAAGCCTGTGGCCCAGCCAAACCCTGCCCATTTTGTCTCTCCACTTCACTCTATTACTCCTTGAAGCCTCACATTGGGATGAAGTCTTCCCAAAGAAGTCTTTGAGCTCAAACCAAAGGGAGTTACCCAATTTTAAGGTAATGTCTTCACTTGTGTCCTTTTGTTTTATTTTGCTTCTCCAACCCCCTAAACTCTTTTTATTCATTTATTTTGTAAAAAATCCCGTATTCTAAATATACTAGGATTTTTTTATAAGAAGGACTCGAGATACACTTACACACACCTACATCTAATGGTTAAAGAACATACTGTTTCCGTGGATGGTGAATTTCTGCCTCCCGAAACGATTATTGTTCAACATTCTTCTAACACCTTCAAAGGTTTCCATCAAGATGACACTATATTTATATATGATATATAATATTTTTATGTTTTCCTTAAGATTATGTATTTTCCATTTATGGCATACCTTTATGGTTTCCATTATGGGTAAATGCCATATCTTCATTTAAGGAAGTGCGGACTACCGCCCCCTCAAAGTGATTTGATTCGTTAATACCATATGTGGTACGTGTAAAGGATATATTTAATGATATTATATATGATACCATACTGGAATTAAAATAATATTATGTATCATTATGTTTTTATTCCACTAAATATGAAATAGAAATGGAAGTAGAGTTCATGCGTACGTACGGTTTACCGTCTCCATGAACGGTACATTTCATTTCTTATCTCAAAATGTTATGTAATATTATAAGTACATATATATAATGGATATATATGTAATATATTACATCTAAATTATGGATATCATTCTGTAATTATAACATATATATATATATATATATTTCATTTTGTTTTAATTCCATTAATATGACAAAAAAATGAAAGTAGCGTTCATGCGTACGTACGGCCTACCGTCTCCATGAACCGTGCTTTTCGTTTTTTATCTCCAAATGATTTGGAATAGTATAAAATGAATATTTACTGGATATATATGATATTTTAATCATTATTACTAATCTTTAAATTATTTACTTATAACTACATGGGCAATTTTTTTTCAAACAAGTTCATTTTTGACTCATGTACCAAACATCGGCAAAAACGTCTGATATGAACTAACATTATTAAACAATTATTATAACATTATAATATGTGATAGGAACTGAATAATAATCTCTAAAGGAGGTACTTAGGCAATTATTAATTTACCAATGTTTATTATTCAGGAATATGAAGAAACGAACAAGACAAGTTGGACTTGAGGTACGGGATCCTACTCCTCTCTTTCTTTTTAATACACTCTTTTATATCATTCCTTTTAAAGCTCATCTTTAGTGTTACTGAGATGTTAATTTATAGTACTCTTACTGTAAGTTTTATGTTCATGTGATGAGAGACCCTATTCTCTCTCATCAATCCATTTTGGAAGTTTTGAGTGGAGCCGTTAGGCTACCGAATTTTCGTAAGAGATATAACCTCTCTCTTTCTTTTTATATACTCTCCTTTATGTCACTTATTTTAAGCTCCTATTTGTTATGTTGGGGGATGTTCTTTTAAATTCCTCTTTCTGTAAACATTATGTTAATATGATGAGATACCCTATTTTATCTCATCAATCCATTTTTTTACGTTTTATGTGGCGCCGTTAGGCTACCGAGTTTTCGTAATGGATTTTTCATCTCACTTTTATTCCCGTGAGATTTATGCTACATTTGCCACAATTTCAATTGATTGGTTTATGAACTGCCCATTATTATACTCTTTGTGTAATATACTTTTGTTTATGAGTATTTACATCAATGATTTATTGTCCTTCTTTCATGAGGTGTATGTTTTAAAAGATACCCAAGTCGGTAAGGGAACCTTTCACCCTCCTCTTTTTAAAAGACTTATTTTGTTGGGTCTTTTAATTTACATATTGTTATGTTGGAATATGTTCTCATATATCCTTATTGATGTAAATTTTATGTCCTAGTGGTGAGATACACTTTTTATCTCTCATCAAATCATTTTGATGTGACGCCGTTAGGCTGTCAAGTGAACTTCTTAACCCAATTTAGATTTATTTGGGTTCAACATGTAGTTATTGAATATTTCATCCTTTGAATATATGTGAATTAACTTTGATTATTTTACACTTAATATCCACTTATATTTGGTGTATTCTTTTGTCACACATAATTATGTAATTGATTTATCCTTAAACCAAGGATACCGTCTTTGTATGGGACTTCGTCTCAATCTCCTTTCATTGAGGCATATTTTATTTTATACACAACCTTCTTTTATACGGTGTATAATCCCCTTTGACTTTTACGTTTATCCAAAAGGAATCTTTCTTTATACAAATCATTTTAATAAATGACAAAAGGGAATGTTTTTTTGTCATACGTATGCGGCGACAACGAATTCTTCGCCGTCGTGACCATTATATGAATTTCGGCTTCCTCTACAAGCCATACCTCTTTTTTAAAAGAAAAATAAAAAAACCATGTTTTACTTTTCTTTTATTTTGGTATTGAAAAATGGTTTTCACAATGTTTTTATATCATTTTGTTGTATTGATATCTTGTGATTGAAAGGTGGAAATGTTATGTTTTGTTTATGCATGTTTTATGTGATACGATTATGTTGAGGTTCTTGGGCATTATTATGAATACGGGTGGTTCCGTGATAAACTAAGGGCAGGTGAGCCTGATATAGCTCTCCAATGCATTGGGTAATGCGAAGGAGTGAAACGTTAAGGTTTCTCTGAAGATATTTAGGGAATATACTGTGATGGGTATTCCAAACGTAACCAAGAGGGTTACTCCCTACGTAAGAATGTTATTAATGCCTCAAGTTACCTTTTATGTCTTATGATTTCTATGGTTTATTAATTACTTGATGAGGTATGTTAAAGTGCCTATGTTATATGGGTAAAGTATGATTTCATTATTATGTATATATGAACTCATGTTTCCTTTCCATATTTTTATAACCCTTACTGAGCTTTTTATGCTCATCCCAAGTTTTTGAAATGTTTTTCAAAGGTCAAGGGAAAGGTATATGATGTGATGATAGTGTCAAGGATGTGTCAAAAAGAATCCGTGTTTTATTTTAAATATGTTTCCTTTGACGGGAAGAATTAATACTGTCTTTTATGTAACCACTTTGTTTTAATGTGGAATGTAATGCAAGTTTCATGATCTAATTCTCTAAAACTCTAAACCTGAAAAGATCCTCAATATGTAATCTTGTAATAACTCAAGATTAAGTAAGGTTTAAGGATGGGGCCTTATATGAATACCCTCTAGGCAGAATCCAACTAATGAAATAGTTCTTCAAGATTATGAAAATATTAAATCAACAAGAACCAACCCCAAGGGTTAAAAAATTATTAAACATTATTATCGTTACAAAATTCTACGTACTCTAGGAAATATCCTAAGCTATTGTAAAATAAATCAAAAACCAATCATAGCTAGCTACCTCAAGTAGTGGGAAGGAATTATAGATATTTATGGAACTCACACACCATGCCTCTAAATGGATTTCTTAATAAGAGAGCATCCTTATTTCAGAAAAATAATAGGAAATATCATCTTTATCCCATTCTATCAAACCTTGTTCTATTCTAGACACCATCATCCATATCACCTTGGAAATCATAGTCACAACCACCAACAACTACCAAAAACAATGGCCTACTATCCCATTACCTGTAAACAGACATCCATCCTAGGCTCACAATACATCTCTTAGAAAGGATTGAGTTCAGAGAAATTTAAAAGATAGAAAACAACAACAAAAGTCAAAAATAAAATCTTGGACCAAAAAATAGGGCATCTACCCTTCATATATAATGGATATTTCTGAGCCCCATAAATTTACCTTCATTAAACAAAATGTTTTATTATTATATTGGATTAATCGATTAATTTATCATAGATTACAACCATAAGTAATCAAAGGCATCATCTAAAATAGGATATAATTTATTTAACATTCTCTCTAGAATATATATACACTAATAATTTCACCTTATAATTTTTAATCCAATTCAACTAACATATTGAAGAATAATAATATTTAGACATGAAATTTAAATAAAAGGATTTATATAAAATTATAACAATCAATAAATTAATCAGAAATTCCAATTTAAAATTATTTATCTAACCAAAAATTACTATATTTATGTTATTTAACTATCTTCATAAAATTAACATGTCAATACGTGAATAAAAAACATTCCAATAAACCATAAATAGAGATATAACATTATATAGTAATTCAACATGAAAACCATTATCATTGTTGGAAAATATGATAACTTTAGAACTGTTACCATTTCTTTCATTAATATGGGCTTTTATTTATTAAGGATAATTCATATATCACCCAAAACGATAAAGTATTATTGCTTTAAGATTTTGCATAAAATTAAAAATAGAATAAAAACACCTACCTCAGGTATTTCAATATTCCTTGAATGAGAATGGAACAACAGAAGGGATACTAATCAACTATCTAGTAAGAATATTACATATCTCAAAGAACGTACATTCACAACTCTTCCAAATAAAATTAAAAAAACTCAATATAATAAAGAAGATCAAATTCTAAATAATTTCTAGAAGAATAGGATGAAACAAGGATAATCCAAGAATAAACCAAAAGAAATGATGAAAAAATCACTTTAGATCACCACAGATCCAACAAAGGTATCTGGCGGTTAATCCCTTTCAAGGGGGATTTTAAACGCCTTGAGAAATTTCATTTTTTCTCCTAGAGTTTGGGAGAAAATGGGTTAGGTTTGACATAAACATAGGTGATATAGGTTTTATAGGTATAATTCCTAGAGTGTAGTCACCATGTGAATGTTCCATTAATGTTGTAAATCCCACTCACAATAGGACCCAATCAAATGTCCCCTTAAACCATATTACTTTAAATTAAATCAAATCAAGAATCCCATGTTTGTAACCTGAGTTTTCACAATCAGATTAACTATCCAAAAAAACCGTCCAATTTATGTCATGAATTTTATTCAAATCATAATTTCACTATAAGAACCACCCTCACACAATCCAAGAATTCCATTTTGTAAATGAACTGAACTCCACACAAGACATGAATCGCGCATATGTGATGTGAACATACATTCACATCGTGAATTCCCCCTCACTTCTATATTACATCTCCCAAACACTAATGAACCTTCTTTAGGTTTCCTTTAACCCACATGTGCTTCAAAAATATGAAGAGGAATTAGATAAAAGCATTTGATCCCATAAAAGTTTATTGGTCATAATATGATCCAACTGTCCAAATATAGTCATAAAATACTCAACTCCAACACTATATATATTAAATTTATCATTAGAAAAATACATATACTGATTATAGGTGTTGAAACATTTTTCATTCCTTCCACTATGAGATATTTTTAAATAATTTTATACTCTATATTAGCTTATAAGATTATGGATCACAGTGTAGAATTATAAATCTAGTGAAATACTTAACATAAATTTAAAATTTTTGTCTACTTAATCAAAGAATCATATAATTTATATATTTGAGAATATCCCAAAATCATAAAAAAAATATTGAAATATTTACTAAGGGTTTTAAAGATCATGTGAATCAACATAATCATATCCATTGGGAGTGTCTTTCTAAGTCTATATTATTGACCCACTCATCCTGAACTGATAATGATCGGTTTAATACCCAATACACCCCTATCAATGTTGTCACACATAGGTGTATCTATGTCATAGCCTCATCCACCATCCATTATCCATGAAGGGTTATATTTTCATGGAAAGAAAAATAATCTCTAATTTACCAAAACATTTTTATAGTATATTATACTTTGACTAATCCTTGGATTTAGTAATATAGTTATGCTATCTAATCTATGTTTCAAAAATATAGTTCTCATGGTTTATACTAAACTTCCTTTGATACCAAATGCAACAACCCAACTCCAAGAACCTAGATTAAATATTTATCTTACTACATCAGAAAAAGATATAAGGGATCATGTATCGAAGTATCAAATAGTTTACTATTCTTGGGAGAATAAATGCATACAATATTCTCACATTATATTTCAAAACATGAAATACAATATAAAATTCTAGTGAGAAAATTATTATTCTTCTAGAAAATCCTAGAAATCATTTATATATCCCTTCATGGTATCCCATGGAAGGAAAAATATAATAAAGGGTGTGATTAGATGATTAGTAAGGGAAAGTGTACAATGAAAGTGGTCATAGAATAAAAAAATCATGAATAATATGGTAGTGATAAACAATAATCAAATATTCCATATAACAAATATCATAAAAGTTAAATATATCCCTGGTTGGAATAACAACAACAAAAAACACATGGATAATAATAGCTAAATCCATATTGATATAATTCATAATATTAGACATCATATTCATAACATAAAGTCCTTAATCTAAGAAATTATAATCAAACATCAGTGGCCTCATTAGAAGGAAAAATAATCATACCATCCAGGCCTCAGTCCATGAAATCATAAACGTATTGTCAAGGCTTTGTGCTAAGACATTATAATAAATTAGTTAAAAATAAACCAAATATACATTCTTCTTTGACTAATGAGATGTACTAATGCATCAAGGGGATGTGGTGAGCATGTCTTGTCACTTAATAAGTTGAATTCATTAATGGTATGAAATAAATGAATATAAATTCTATACATAATCAACAAGAACATTCATATTTCAATAACTAGCATACGAAATATTAACATGTTATCTAATAAATCACAATATATATGTGATCAAAATTATTACCAAGTAAATATGGTGGACGGTATCTTTAGATTTTATCCCTAGTATTGTATAATATTCATCAATGGATATTGACATAATTGAAAATAAATTTAATAGATCATGGGAATATTTTTTGAGGAAAACCCTCCTTTTATTTTTGAAATCACTCATTTAAAAAAAATCCTAGAATATTATTAAAAATATAATTTTAAAATAACCATGGAATATTCTAAAAAAATCTTCAAGGAAAATAATATTTAGGATGATGAATAAATTTGATCTTGCAATAGGTTTTAATAAAATATTTTGTTCACACCTTTGATAAAAATACCTATTTTTAAAAATAATAAGAATGATCCGTTTAATACTTTTTAAAGAAATTCCAACATGGAAAAAAATTAATTTAATAAAAATTTGATAGTAGAAAATAATATTGTTGAAAAAATGGTTATGGAAATATATAAATGGAAGAAAAATATTCCCACTAAATAGAAAAAAATGAATTTTTCTTAAAAGAATATTTTCATACATTATGGTGATTAAAGGTAGAAAAATGAAGGGAAAACTTTAAAATTATATAAATAACCATATTATAAGAAAACGTATGGGTTTTAGGATATAAAATTTAGGTGATTCCTCTAACTAAATCTTGAATACAAATAATCTTAAATAAGGATGAGACTGTGAAATAATTCCTTGCCAGGGATATGAATTTTTTTATAAGTGCTTTTAATATAATATATAATAAATTTAAAAAAATTATACTTATTTATAATAAATAAATTCACAGTTATAATGTATTAAATTATTATCTAATAATATTTTTTCATCCATTCATTAAAAATATCTCATTTTCACAATCATTACGGTTTTCAAATGCTTCTTTTTTCATGAATATTTTTATTTTTAAGTTATTCTCCTTGCATCTAGATCATGTTTAGATCACATAAAAAATCATAATCATGAAATAAAATATCCTATGCATTCATTATATATATATTTGGAATCAACTATGCAATATTTACTTGAAAAATAAATCGCATCGCTTCGTGGAGGAGGTAGTCCACACATACGCACGAGTAAAGTTATCATTTTTTAATGAGGAGAATAGTAAGAAGTTAAATGTTATTATATATATAATCATAATTATTTAATTAATATCATATATATTTATTATTTCTTAATTTATAGTCATCCTTATATAGTGGTGATGAAAAATGAATTACACTGCTGCATGGAAATGGTAGGTCATACCTTCCCAGAAGAAATATTTTCATTTTCCATAGGATTGAAAAGAGGTGGAAAATGGTTTTACAATAATCATAATAACACATAAGTATATTTATGATACTTTATTAAACATTTTTATTATGTATAAAATAGATTTCATGTGTTTTTAATAACACATAAACTTTGAATGTGTCGATACAGACGATTACCTCTTCTTTGAGAGACCTCTTTGGCTTTCAAATTATGCCTTATTAGGATTTCTTATGAGAAGACAAGAAGGTCAATAATGAAAATATGGAATCTAAGAAGGTATTATGGAATGTTTTTTACAATATCGAGTGCTCAATATTTGTGAATAGTGTATAATAGTATGTTCCCGTATATAATTGAGGGAATGGACTCACATGAAAATATTTATAACATTTAAATACATTATATAACATAATCATGTAAAATGAAAGAATGGACATAATTTTCAAGGTATGATATTTTAAGGTCTAAATAACTATAACTAGTAAAATTTAGATATGTTTAGTTTTTATTTTAAAATATATCATTGGGTTTAACTCTCTCTTTAACCCATATTAACAATAGCCACTTTAACACATATTTTAGTCCTCAAGTGTCATAAATTAACTTTTATGAAACAAAGTGACCCAAAATTCATCCATGGATTAAATTTTAGATCAATTACCATTATAAATTTCCTCATTAAATATTTTAATTATAAATAAATCATTTAATGAAAACATATTTTATATAAAATATAATTAATGTCATTTTTGGGACTATTCGTTTAATTTGACATTAAATTCATAAAGATAACAATTTATTTTCAATATAAAATATTTCATCATAAATTATAAGTAATTATTGACCCTAAAATTCATGTAATTCAATAATTCATCCCAAAATTATTTTTTATTGTTTTTAAAATAATTTACAAGATTGTCCACATAATATGCTTAAGCGTTGCATAGGAGTTGTATAAGAATTTAATGAAATTTTATTACCTATAAAAATTAAAAAAATTACTATAATAAAAGTAATTTACTAGTATGAAAAATAAATATTAAGATTTTATCTTAACTTATATTTATCCCTATGATAATATGATATAGAAATTAAATGAAATATAGTGACCTTTTCAATATATTATTTATATTATATAATATATAAATCATTATTAAAGAAAAATGGAACCCAATTCTCATTTATTTGAGTATTGGATGAATATTATCAAACCAAAATCATCCAAAAAAGTAATTGAAACATTTATATATATTTTAAAATCCTTATCACTTAACTTTAACCTTAATTACCTAATATACCATTTACTATGGTGAAACATTCTTACAATGGTTACTATTCATAATGAGAAAAAATAAGTCATATTTAAAAAAAAAATTGTCTCTTTATTAGAAATATGGAATAAATTTTTTATAATGTAATTTATATAATTTTAAGTAATCAGTTTTAATATAAAAGTATATAACACAATGAAAAATATTTTTTTGAAAATAGTGTTTTTAACCAAAAAATGAACTTTTTCCAAGATCATGTATAATTTTTTCCATATGTTATTAATTAGATAATTTATAATTATTTTATAATTATTATACTTTTATTTAAAATTAAAAATATAATTCTTCTTTAAAATTTATTTATTTAGTAAAACTAAATAACGGTTTTACAAAAATAGGTATTTTTTACTATTCACTAAAAAATATTTTCAGAGAAACCTAAGAAATTTACCCTAAGATAATATTGACATGATAATTTCAAAAAATATATCCATTTTTCAATTTAAATTCATAAAACTAGTATAGATTATTTATAATATTCCCCACACAGAAAGAAATGAATTTTTTTTAATGAAAATGTATTTTGAAGCATAAAATTACTTTATTGAAAGTGGGGTCCTTGTTTATTATCATTAATCAATATATTTACATTATATAAAATTGTTTTACATATTTTAAG
This sequence comes from Viscum album, assembly GCA_963277665.1. Taxonomy (NCBI): domain Eukaryota; kingdom Viridiplantae; phylum Streptophyta; class Magnoliopsida; order Santalales; family Viscaceae; genus Viscum; species Viscum album. The sequence goes on from OY728133.1 coordinate 593,472,517, forward strand.
TATTTTGGTTATTCCTATTCATTCCACCAATTTAATATCTAGGTTATATTTCTCACATTTAAATAATAATATTTTTATAGTATATCGTAGTTATCTTAAAACATGGGGATACATGTTAAGAAAGATACTAAGTTTTTTACATTTTTAAACTATATTTTTTATGTGTTACACTACGTGTGACCTATGTATTATCATGAATAAAAAATAAATTTTCAATTATTTTTATGATGCACTTTAAGATTCAAATGTAATTTAATGTTCATGTGTGAATCTAGTCACCTACTACTACTATATTGTCGGATCATGCAAGATATGATCTTATGTTTCTAGTAGCATTGTAATAAATTACTATAAACACTTAGTTATTGGATTATATCTTGTTAAAATATTCCACAATTATTTTCATTTATTATATAGGTGTATTTAATTCATGTATATACGTATAAAGAGTAGATAAACTAGTTTTGAGAGTGGAGTTAAATTTTTGTTCATTGAATATTAATACACTCATATGAGAAAGGTATTAACGTGGATTAAAATTTATATCTTTTTTTATGTTATAAAAAATGTATATCACATGATATTTTCTAGTTCTTGAGATAAACACATATTACCATCTCATAAAAATGGATTGGTTAGTGATATATATAGTTCATATTGATTGTTATAGTTATAAGGATTATTTAATGACAATATGTGTACATGTTTTTAATTTCCATGTAGAGTGGGATATCAATGAAAATGGAGTAGGATAATGAGTGTCTTATACTTTTTATGACTGATTTATTTGATAAGTTTAGGGGTAAATGGTTTCCCAAGATTGAATTGTGAATAGGATATCGCCAATTGAGGGTAAGGAATATAGAAATTCCGTTAAAGATTTTCAAAAACTAATAGGAAAATTATGAATTTCCAGTGAATTTTTTGATATTATCAATCCACATGTGGTATTAATGGCATTGATAAATAAAATTTATCATAAATACCTAGATTAATATATTTTAGTGATTTTTTATGACATTATAATTTTTTCGAGATCAGAATCAATGCACAAAAATAATTTCTAGATCATCTTATACTTTATGAGAACATTATATTAAATCAAAAAATATTTAAATATCGCTTTTTGAATTAGAATGTGATATTTATTTGTTATTTTATTTTAAGGGGAAAAAATTATATTGACCCTAAAAACACAATGTAGTTATTTATTAGAAAATAATGCAATAATATTTCAAAGATTATAAGTTTTATTTTATTTGGGTAGTTATTATCATAATTTTATTATTTTTTTAAATTGGATTCACCTATGAAAACAGAATTAGAAAATGAGTGGATTTTAAAAAAATTGAAAAGTATTAGGTTTATTTTGATGAATTGAAGAGTCTATTTTTCAATGTTCTAGTTTTATAAATTATATGAACTCAGTATAGGTAAGTAATGTACAATGATAAATCTTAATATAGTTTGTGATGTGTGATTATGTAATGGGACAACATGGTTTCTAATAAATCGAGGCAATTAGTGATTAAAAATATATTATATTATACATGATATGTAGTTAGTTTTAGTTTTTTATTATTTGAAAAAATATATAAGTTACCTCTTTAGTTAGAAGAAAGTTTTTTGAATACCTTCAAACATTTGATTATGAATTATCATATATGTAATGGAAGAAAAGTGTTGTAGGAGATGGTTTGAGACAAAAATATTGAGCTAGAGGGATGATAAATATAGAAACCTAATAATTATTGATAATCATATTGAAATATTTTTATTTTTAATTGATAAATAGGGATATCAAATGGTATTGGTATGAATATATGTCACTTAAATTCTTTCCAATTATGTAAAAGAGGGTAAATAATTTATTTCTAATTTTAATGAGGAACATAATCTCTAAAATGTCAGACAGATTATATATAGATAAACTATATTAGATGACACTACTCTCTATATTACTGATAGAGTAATGGTTCACACTATTTTAAAGGAATAAGTTAAGATATCTTTTAATCGTTACTTTTGAATTATTAATCGTAGAGAAACTAAGATGTATCAATATATAAAATTATAATTTTTGTAGTATGGCCTATCAATTTTAACTTATAAATAAGTGAAAATTGAACATCAATATCCTACGAGATTACAATATCCTTTTTACTCCAAAATTGTAATGAATCAACCCACCTTACAAGATATGACATCAATTATGAATTATCATATACTAGAGGATACGGAGTAGTGGAGAGTGATTAATAAAATAGTGGGAAGACAGTACACTCAAATATGACCCAAAAAGGCTATGTCTAAATTTACCAAAATCTGTATTTTCCATTTATATGTCTAATATACAATCCTAAATACAACAAATAAAATGATCCACTAAAGATTACCTCATTGTCCATTATATAAAATAATCATTATTATACACATCTAGAACATCCCACCCCTAACCCATTTTCATGGGAAGAAATGAAGGTGCTACTAACTATAGGTGACATCCCTCTGACACCAAAGTCTGGAAATAAATTCTAAAGGAATACTAGATCATTGGGGAGTGATTTACCCTTAAAAAATACAACATTTAAGAGAAAAAAAATGTAAACAAAATAATGATATTGTATGATTTATGATAGTGAACCTAATAACTCAAAAATCTAAGACAAAAAGATAAATCATATAAAAATAATGTAAAATAGAATTTCACTAAAAACTAAAATGATACCCTAATGAAATGATTCTAATGTGAAATATCTGAAAACATCCAAACCTAACATATCCAATCTCTACACACCATCCCAAATCCCATAGTATCATGATAATCTACAAGAAAAATAGGAAATCATCCCCTTACCTATATCATGAATGAAATAGTTTGTATATGCACAAAGGTGCATATGTAGGGGGTGAGTGTACAACCATATAGGAAATATTCTAGAGGATTTAAAAAAATAAACTAATATGGAGATAGTTATCATAAATTAATTAAAACAAGTCGGATAATGGAAATAGTTATCAAGATTGTTTCTTATAAAATATGGGAAAATGGACATAGCACAGTTTCATTATATGATGAATTTAAACAATTTTTACCATAATAAAAATCAATATGGAATGCCCATTTAGAAAACACCACCTCCCCCCCCCATGGATATTGAATGATAAACCCAATACTCATGATCAGTGACCCTTTCGATCAGTAAATCATCAGTTTGTGGTATCCTCCATGAGTCACAATTAAACTAAAATCCACTTATAAACCAAAAAATCCATGTATAATGAAATTATCAATGAAATACAACCCATGTATACCAAATACTCTCCTAAACATTTTTTATTTGATATTTTTTAATTTATTTAAGAAAACAAAATATGTGTATATTTCAAAAACCATATAACATTAGATATTTCAATAATATTTAACCAAGGGTTTTTCTAATGAAATCATAAGAAAGTGTTTTAGAAATAAAAATATTTCAAGTTTTAAAAGAAGTGGAGACATAGAGAGAGATAGAAGGTATACCTACATCTAATGGATTATGTTTACGGAGAAACAAAACATGATCTTAGTAAATATTGATTCCCTCTCTATTTCCTTCAATGGATCTAAGAAAAATCTCATCAAAAAAATTTCTCAAACCTGGATCCATCCATTATAATTTAGTATAGGGATATTTATAAAATAAGATGATAAGATCACATTATATAATAAAGATATGGAGATATTCCTTTAAATATTTGAAGCAATTCATCATGATCTATTGAAATTCCCCCTATAGGTTTGAAGATCGCAAAACATTCCTAATGGAGGGTTGTTATTTGAGATCCTAGAACACGAGAGTAAGAATGAGGATTTTGGGGGATTTTTCAGTTTAAAAATATAGTTTTTATATTTATTTAATTAAATTACATTGTTAAGACATGTTGTTTACTAAATCATATCCCAACTGTGTGGGCACTATCATCATAAAACATCCATCACACATGGTTTGAAAAACCATGTACTAACTATTTAAAATTCATTTCTCCCCTATAACAAAATATCCTATGGAATTTAAAAGGATTATTATAACTGAGAATGAACCATGTAAATTTTCAAAGATTTCATCATCATATGGTATGGTTACCTTGGGAATTAACATGGTTTCCCAAACCATGTACCAATATTGAGCCTTCTAATCTTAATAAACAACATTCCAAAATTTTCTTAAAACATCCTTAGTCAATAAAAAAGAAAACCATATCTCAAAACATATAAAATGTCAGTAGATACCTAAAATGAAGGGTGTTACATTTTATATACCATTTGGATTTCCATCCTCAAAAGGAAAGGGATTAGTGGTGGTTTGGAAGAGCTATATCCATTTCTCCGTTATAAATTCTTCTCCTTCACATGTATCATCCTGAATCTAACCAAGATTCCATGATAATCACACAAAAGAATTACTTTCTCCATGAATTATATTTTTTCTTATTTCTATAATATTTAATAGTGCATAAAAATGTTGATTCTGGATCAATATCAACATGATCCCATCGAATCAAATGGTCATATTTTGGCTGGTATATCTTCAATAAACACACATATAGCACAATATGAACCAACTGGACATTGATGGTAAATTAAATCAATAATCCACATTACCATTCAATTTAAGTATCTAAAAATGTCTAACATACTTAGGGTACAACTTCACATGTTTACCAAACGATTATATCCTTGTTGTAGATATAATCTCAAGAAAACATAGTTCCCCACTAAAAATGATAACATCTAACAATAGATATCCACATAAAATTTCTGAGGAATCTAATTTGTTTCAATTATCTTCCTAAAAAGTTGAATCATCTATATCCTCTCATGAACAAGTATTGTACCAATTAGTGATGTCTCCCATGTCTCTACCTAATGAAATGTGTAGTGACAAGGATTTCCATAAAATTCTTCAAATAGATACATTTGAATTTTGTATTGATAACTATTTTAATATGAGAACTCTACTAATGAAAAATTATCCTCCCATGAGTTATAAGAAATCCATAACACAGGCCATGATAATGTATTATGATATCTAGATAATCAGTTCTAATTTTCTATCTGTTTGAGGATGATATGTCATGCTCATAATGAACTAGGTTCTTGGGTCATGATGTAGGGACCTCCAAAGTTGGGAGGTTAAACCACTGGTCTCGGTCAAATATGACCATGTATCATACACTATGAAACATTAACACTTCGTATATATACATATTATTTAGGTTTTCTATCATATTGGATTCATATATCAAAATTAAGTGGGATTCCATTTTTAATTAGTCTATAATCACCCATATGAAATCATGCTTCTGAATCAGTTTTGGTAATCCTATGAAAAGTCCATAGTTATTTTCTCCCATATTTATACAAGTATAGGTATGTATTTTAAAATACAATTTGTTCCTTGAAATTCTACCTTGACCTATTGACATGTGAGTCATTTAAAAACATGTTCATAAACTCTTTAGTTCATACTAGATCACTAGAAATGAGTCTTTTTTCTTTTTACACTTTTTTGATGCCTAAATGAATAGCCTATTTTAAATTTGATTAGTAGAAAGATGTTTTTATTAATGAGACGGGTAAACTACTATCTATTTTTGAAAATTAATTTTTTTCAGTCTTCCATACATCTATTAATGGTCTCCCCAACCTTGAGTATTTCCCTCGTTATTAGAAAATCCAGATTGGATATTTGATCATCCATGACTGACTCATCCAAATTAGAAACAAGATTCACTAGAAATTAAATTACAACATTAACTTTCTCTATAAAATCCTAAAACATATATATAATAATCCCCATTAACTTCCACAAATAATAAGCTTCTTTATCCAGTTGATTATATGAATTTTGATTTAGAGAATCACCTATTGAAATCCCATTACCCAGTGTATACATTAAGTCAAAGTATATAATCTTACAATATTGTATCTATCATCATTTTATAAGGATCAAATTTCATGGACAAAATATAGTTTCATGATTTTATTAGTGGTAAACATACTGACATTTTAACATGAGAGATAATGAGGAAATATTTCAAATTATAGACTATCCTAGCTTCTTCCTAGCCATGAATATGATATTTATATTCATTCACTCATAAATAACATGATATGTAAGCTACAACATGTAATCCATTTATGATAAAATATTCCAAACTATATCTAGAGACATAAAAATATAAATCATAACCTCTCCTTGGTAATAGTAAGGTAAGGATAAGTTCCTTAGTTGGTCCAGATTTATACTCTAGAAAGTATTTTGGATAGTTTTAACTCCATCGAAATGGAATACCCTTCTCCATTAAATCATTCATTAGAGATATAAATCATGAAATATCACAAACAATATGATGGTAATAACTTACAAAGATAATAAATATGCATATCTTAAAGACATTCTTAGATGGTTTCTAGAAGATAACTACTTCTCTCATTCTAAAAACTACCCATACACCTTTTTCAGAAATCGCATAGAAAAGGAAGTATACTTCTCGTATCCAAAAGTAACACTTAAATAATTAAGCATAAATTTGTCGATTTTTTAGAGTGATAAAAAATCTCAATCTATTCATCATGGAAACTTTTATTATGACAATACACCAATATATCATTTATAAATACCACAATAAAGAATCATCGAACTTATGAATGATACAATTCATTAATTCTGTGAAAAAAAACTAGTGGACTGTTAAGACTAAAGGGTGTAACAATTTATTCATAATGACCATAAGAATATATAAAATCTATCTTTAGAATATATTACTTCTAAAAATGGAGTTGGTGATACCATGATGATTATTTAAATTTAGAGAACCAATTTTTACCCTTTAATTGATCAAATCGGTCATTGATTAATGGAAAGGGATACTGATTCTTTATTTTATCCTGATTAAGCTTATGATAATGAATACAAAGCTAAAGAGAACTATATTCTTTCTTCACAAATATAGAGAAAATATCCAAAGATGATTTCCTAGGTCTTATAAAACCTTTAATTTCCAAATATACTAAATGGAACATGAATTATCTGAATTATATTGGTTCTATTATACAATATGGATGTGAAATAGTATTCTTCTATGGTATCATGTCAATCAAAAATTCCACTACCCTTTCTTGTGGTAATATAGTTAATGTTATAGGGAAAAAAACAAGAAATTAATATAAATTAGCTGTATAATCTATTCCATAATTCAATCAATAGTTTAAAAAGATACATTTACCAACTAATTAGAAATATTCATAAAAATTACGATGAATGTTTTTACACTACTAGAATTTAGATCCCTATCTCCTGTAAAGTGATATACCACTCCATTAAAAGATATAAAAAACACTCTTTATATACAAAAATAAATAATATCTTTGAAATATGTTAACCAATCCATTCTTAGGATTATATTAATGATTTCCATGACTATAAGTGAAAAATCACACACAAACCGGACCCTCCTGATTCTTATAGAACATGTCTCATATTTCAAACCTCCAGACTCTAATTTCACTACGGAAAAAATCATTATTTTCCATGGGAAGAAATATCATCGCAAAAAACCAGTCCAGGAAGCTATTTGCGACGGGGAAAGTAGCCCTTCGCAAATAACAAATTATTTGCGACGGGGTTTCGACTCCGGTCGCAAATAGTTTGGCGCGACTTGCGCGCCAAAGCGCGCGAATATTGTTTGCTATGTGGAGATGTCTCCCGTCACAAACAGTTTGGCGCGACTTGCGCGCCAAAATGCACAGCTTGCGCGCCCAACCGCGCAGGGGTATTTGCGACAGGTCCCGTCGCAAATACACGGTGGCGGTCAATACTTTTTTGTGACGGGATGTCGTCTCGTCGCAAAAATAATGTTTGTAGGTACTATTTGCGATGGGACCCGTCGCATATAACCTTTTAACCACCGAATGTAATTAATGTGGGCTAGAGGATTTGCGACGGGCCCCGTCGCAAATACCACCATTTGCGACGGTAAGCCCATCGCAAATAATCCCATCACAACTAATCTAACCTATATATACCCTCATCTTTTTTTTTCCAAATCATTCAGATCTTGCTATCTCTCTCTCTTCATTCTTCAGATTCAAAGAGAAATTTTCTTTTTAGTTGAAGTTTTTTATACGAGAGCAATCAGAAGGCGTCCGTATCTTCAAAATATCAAAGTTTAAGGTATTTATATTTTATTTTTTTATATTTGTTTTATTTTTTTATGATAATTTTAATTGTTGTTTATTAGTTCAAATTTAATTAGATTTCAATTGATTTTTATTTATATTAAGATTTACTAAGAAATTGATATTGTTAGTTATAATTATAAATAATTTGTTATAATTAATATTAATTAAATAGAATTAGGAATAAATAGATATAAATAGAAATAAATAGTTATAATTAGCAATAAATAGATATAATTTGCAATATGTAGATATAATTAGCAATAAGTAAATATAATTAGGAATAAATAGATATAATTAGCAATAAATAGATATAATTAGGAATAAATAGATACAATTAGTAATAAAAGATATAATTAGGAATAAATAGATATAATTAGGAATAAATATATATAATTATAAATAAATAGATATAATTAGGAATAATTAGATATAATTAAGAATAATTAGATATAATTAGGAATAATTAAATATAATTAGGAATAATTAGTAATAATTATGTATAATTAGTAATAATTAGATATAATTAGAAATAATTAGTAATAATTAGTAATAATTAGTAATAATTAGTAATAATTAGTAATAATTAGTAATAATTAGTAATAATTAGTAATAATTAGTAATAATTATATATAATTTGTAAGAATTAGATATAATTATAAATAATGAGTAATAATTAGTAATAATTGGGAATAATTAGTAATAATTAGGAATAATTAGGAATAATTAGGAATAATTAGTAATAATTTGTAATAATTAGTAATAATTAGTTATAATTAGTAATAATTAGTAATAATTAGTAATAATTAGGAATAATTAGAAATAATAAGGAATAATTGGCAATAATTAAGAATAATTAGCAATAATTAGGAATAATTAGAAATAATGAGGAATAATTATGAATAATTATGAATAATTAGGAAAAATTAGGAAAAATTAGTAATAATTAGGAATAATTAGTAAAAAATAGGAATAATTAGGAAAAATTAGTAATATTTAGGAATAATTTGTAAACATTAGGAATAATTAGTGATAATTAGGAATAATTAGGAATAATTATTAAGAATTAGAAATATTTAGTGATAATTAGTAAGAATTAGTGATAATTAGTCATAATTAGTCATAATTAATCATAATTAGTCATAATTAGTCATAATTAGTAATAATTGGTTATAATTATTAATAATTAGGAATAAATTGTAATAATCAGTAATGATTTGTAATAATTAGTAATCATTAGTAATCATTAGTAATCCTTAGTAATCATTAGTAATCATTAAGAATAATTAAGAATAATTAGGAATAATTAGGAATATTTTGGAATAATTCGGAATAATTCGGAAAAATTAAGAAAAATTTGTAAGAATTAGGAATAATTAGTAAGAATTGGGAATAATTAGTAGGAATTATGAATAATTAGTAAGAATTTGGAATAATTAGTAACAATTAGTAATATTTAGTAACAAATAGTACAAATTAGTAAGAATTAGTAATAATTAGGAAACATTTGGAATAATTAGCTACAATTTGGAATAATTAGCTACAATTAGGAATAATTAGCTACAATTAGTAATAATTAGCTACAATTAGGAATAATGTGCTACAATTAGGAATAATTAGATACAATTAGGAATAATTAGCTATAATTATGAATAATTGGTTATAATTAGGTATAATTAGCTACAATTAGGAATCATTAGCTACAATTAGGAATAACTAGCTACAATTATGAATAATTAGCTACAATTAGGAATAATTAGCCACAATTAGGAATAATTAGCTACAATTAGGAATAATTAGCCACAATTAGGAATAATTAGCAGCAATTATGAATAATTAGCAATGATTAGGAATAATTAGAAAACATTAGGAATAATTAGCTATAATTAGCTATAATTAGAAATAATTAGCTATAATTAGCAATAATTTACTATAATTAGCAGTAATTAGGAATAATTAGCAATAAATAGCTATAATTAGAAATAAATAGCTATAATTAGCAATAATTAGTAATAATTAGGAATAAATAGCTTTAATTAGGAATAATTAGCTTTAATTAGGAATAATTAGCTATAATTAGCTATAATAGGAATAATAAGCGATAAATAGGAATAATTAGCTATACATAGGAATAATTAGCTATAAATAGGAATAATTAGCTATAAATAGGAATAATTAGCTATAATTAGGAATAATTACTTATAATTAGAAATAATTAGCTATAATTAGGAATAATTGTCTATAATTAGGAATAATTAGCTATAACTAGGAATAATTAGCTATAATTAAGAATAATTAGTAATAATTAGTAATAATTAGTAATAATTAGTAATAAATAGCTACAATTAGCTATAATTTGCTATAATTTTCTATAATTTTCTATAATTTGTTATAATTAGCTATAATTATCTTTAATTAGCTATAATTAGCTATAATTAGGAATAATTAGCTATAAATGGCTATAATTAGCTATAAATATGAATAATTAGCTATAAATAAGAATAATTAGATATAATTAAGAATAATTAGATATAATTATGAATAATTAGATATAATTAGTAATAATTAGTAATAATTAGATATAATTAGGAATAATTAGATATAATTAGAAATAATTAGATATAATTAGACATAATTAGTCATAATTAGTAATAATTATTAATAATTAGTAATTATTAGAAATAATTAGCAATAATTAGCAATAATTAGTAATAAAAAAATATATTATCAATATTTATGAAAAAAATATATGAATATTATTAAAATAATAAAATATTTATAAAATATTAAAATTATCAATATTTGCAACAAGCTTTGAACTATTCTTAACATGTTCAAATCTCAAAGGGTCGATAATTGTCAGGTCATGCGCAATAAAACCTTTATGTCAGCCATGTCCAATGTAAACTCTATAATTGTCCTTTCATGGTTGATAACCTCGCAAGTAGTGTTGCAATCGGAAAAACCAAGTCATGCCCCTCTTATCTATAAGAATTATCTCACATGAACCTTTATATAGACCATTCTTCCTTGTAAGTTTAAGGGAAAAATAATGATATCCCCTCAATTTTTTAAGGAAGAATGATCTATATGCAGTGTCATGTGAGATGATTCTTATAGATGAGAACGTCATTACATTGGTCATCCAATTGCAACACTACATGAAAGGTGATTAGCCATACAAGGACAATTATAGAGTTTAAATTGGACATGACTGACACAAACTTATTATTGCGCATGACTTGAGAATTGACGACCCTTTGAGATTTGAACATGTTAAGAATCAAACAAAGTCTGTTGTGAATATTGATAATTTCAATATTTTATAAATTTTTTATTATTTTAATAATATTAATATTGTTTTATCATAAATATTGATAATATAATTTTTTTATTACTAATAATTAGTAAACGAAATCTTCTTGGATAATGAAGGGAATATTTGTATTCATCTCCACAATGATGATTTCCAAATTTCCTTTCATTATTCAAGCTATTTTCCTTTTGTTGTGTATTGCTATGTATTGCTAAATAAGTAATAATTAGTAATGATTAGTAATAATTAGTAATAAATTGTAATAATTAGTATCAAATTGGAACAATTAGTAATAAATTGTAATAATTAGTAACAATTAGTTATAATTTGTAGTAATTTGTAATAATTTACAGTAATTAGGAATAATTAGGAATAATTAGCAATAATTAGCAATAATAAGTGTGAGAAAGAAGAAATTAAATGAGTTGTCGGACAAAAGAGTGGTCGTCAATCCACTCGAAATTGTGTCACCCTTAATTAATGATAATTATTAAGTAGTTGTAATTATATATCTTCTTTTTCATATAGTGTTTTTATAATTTCAAACTATTCAAAAACAGTGATGATATTATATTTTAGGTAGAAAAATATGGAATAAGGAAGTCGACATCAGTCTTTATTAGATGATCAAGCTTGGATAAATCAGCGCATAAATCCAAATGGTTCTCGTTTAAATCATTTATATATTGAGGGTGTTGAAGCTTTATTAGAATTTTCATCATCAAAATCGGAATATGTTTCAGAAGGCACAATTAAGTGTCCTTGTAAAAAATGTTCTTTGAGAACGTTTGACACATTTGACAGGGTTGGGGGACATCTCTTGCGGTTTGGTTTTCAACAAGATTATGTTTTTAGGTATCAACATAGTGAATGAAGTTCCAAAGAAGATCCTAATAACTTGATTCCGAATCTATCACGATTTCAAAATTTAGTACATGATGTTGCAGTTTCATCTAGACAATAAACTGAAACTCACGATGATATTGATTTAACTCCTAAGTTGGCACCATCCAAATTTTATGAGTTGTTGAGGTCCACTGAGGATGCATTATATCCTGGTTGCAAGATAAGTAAATTATAAGCAGTTGAAAAATTTATGGATATTAAATAAGTTAATGCAAGGTCAAAAAACTGTTTTGATCAGATATTTTCATTGGTTAAAACATTGTTACCTGAAGGAAATGTGTTGCCTGCAAATTACTATGAGAGAAAGAGTCTGATTTGTAATTTGGGCCTTAGTTATCAGAAGATTTATACATGTCTAAATGATTTCATCTTATATTATTGAAAAAATGATTCATTGGATATTTGTCCCACATGTGGACAATCGAGGTATAAAGAAGCTCAACCAGGGAAGTCTAGATCGATTCCAGTAAAACATTTGAGATATTTCCCCCTTACACCCAGGTTGTGGTGTTTATTTACGTCTCAGAACACAACATCAATGATGTAATGGCACAAAACCAAGATTTCAACTAATAAAAGCATAAATCATCCATCTGATGGCGATTCATGGAAAACTTTTGACTATCTGCATCCATCTTTTTCTATAGAAGCCTGAAACGTGCGATTGGGTCTTTCTGCTGATGATTTTTTCCATTCTGTTCTTATAGTAGTCAGTATTCATGTTGGAATTTCTTTATAACTCTGTACAATTTGCCTCCATGGATGTTGATGACGGAGCCTTATATCTTTTTGACTCTATTAATCCCAGGACATCCGAAAAAGAATATTGATGTTTATTTTAAACCATTGATTGATGGGTTAAATACATTGTGAAGTGATGGTGTTAATACATATGTTGTTTCTGAAAAACAAAATTTCATATTAAAATCTGCAATGATTTGGACGATTAGTGACTTTCCAGCATATGGCATATTATCTGGCTGGAGTACACATGGTATGAAAACAAAGCCTTTATGCTGGTCAATGGAAAAAACCTTTATATTTTGATTGTCATCGTAGATTTCTTCCAACTGATCATCCTTTCCGGGGGAACAAATCTCATTTCAGAAAAGGTATAATTGAAAGGGATGAACCTTCAAAGATGATCTCAGGTACAGAGTTAAAATCAGTTGTATTTTCCTTACCCCTATCACATTTGGACCAACATTAAACCAACAAAAAATTCATGGCTTTGGAAAAGAACATAATTGGATAAAAAGGAGAATTTTTTGGGATCTTCCGTATTGGTCTGATTTGTTGGTCTGCTACATGTTTGATGTTATGCATATTGAGAAGAACTATCTTGATAATTTATTTCATACAATTTTGGATACACAATGTAAGACCAATGATATTGTAAAGGCATGATTAAATCTTACCCAAATTTGCAGGCGACCAGAACTTGAATTATTTGAAAATGTCATATCAGAGAGGATAATGAAGCCAAAAGCAGCTTATACACTGTCCAAAGAGAGTCACTTATTATTTTTTCAGTGGATTGCATATTTGAGACTTCCAGATGTTTATGATTCCATTTTGGGCAGATGTGTTAAGAATGGTTATATTATTGGATTAAAAAGTCATGATTTTCATGTTATAATGGAAAGAATTATACAGATTGGATTTAGTGGTTTGTTGAATTCTATGATTTGGGATTAGATAATAGACATATCATTTTTTTCGATACATTTGTGCAGCGACAACAGACTATGATGCGCTAATCAAACTGGCAGAAGATGTTGCTGTAATTATATTTAAACTGAAAAAAATATTTTCACGGCTTTCATTGACTCAATGGAACATCTGATATTACATTTTCCACATGAAGCTAAATGTGGGGGTCTAGTACAGTTTTGATGTATGTACCCATTTGAGAGATGCATGATGAAATTGAAGAAGAAAATATGTAACAAAGCATCAGTTGAAGGCTCAATTGTTGAAGCTTATTTGCAAGAGGAAATTTATTTTTTCTGCTCTCATTATTTTGAATCTCAATATCCATCAAAACAGAATTGCATGGGACGAAACGAGGGGAATGTTAATGATGAAATGGAAAATCAATTAACGGTTTTTAATCAGCCAAATCTTGGTTTCAGTGGAGTTCATGAATGAAGTCTTTCAGATGATGAACATCATAGAGCTCATACATAAGTTCTACTCAACTATGAAGAAATGACATCATTTGTCCTGTGAGTGCTTCTATCACTTATTCTATAATTTATGTTACATTATTTAAACTTGTTTTATTTTTAGGTTATATGATAATCATATCAAGAAACAACTACCAAAATTTACAGCAGCTACTCTTGAAGAACGTAGGCAAAAAAAATTCTCAATGGCTTCAAAAACTGGTAACATAAAATATTGATGGTTTAATATAAATTCCTTTTATTATTTATTATATTTATAATTGTTTAAAAAAATTTAGGTGTCCCAATATGATGATAAAATTGATAAGAGACTATCTATATTGATTAACCCACCATCCAAAATGGTTAAATCTTATAATTCATATGTGGTGAATGGTTTTAGATTTCATACACATGCATATGGGGAATCAAAAAAAACAAAGAACAGTGGAGTTTTCTTGAGAGGATCACATCACAGAGAAACTGAAGTTAAATTTTATGGCATTTTGGATGAAATTATTGAGCTGGGTTATCTAGGACAGAATTACATAACAATGTTTAAATGTCGGTGGTTGGATACTGAGAGAGGTTTGCATGTTCATCTGACTCATGGAATCGTCGATATTAAATATAAAAGTCTTCTTGCAGTAAATGAACCATTTTTACTGGCTCAACAGGCACATCAAATTTATTATGCAAAGAACTGTGCTACTTCAAGAGACTTGAGCGATTGGTGGAGCATAATAAAAATGAAATCTTGGAAAAATCAGTTTACTCAAACTGAATTTGGTTCCACTGAAGTGGATGGAATTGAAATGTTTCAAGAGACGGCTCAAAATCCATCTGATTCACAAAGAGACATGAATATCGACATTGACACCCCATAATTAAGGATAGATTGTGATGAAGATGTTAATGATGTTACAAATGAATTTGAAATGACAAGAGATGTTGAAACTGAAACTCATATGGATGTTGATGATGCTGAAGAGGAAGATGAAGACATTGACATTGACAGCTATGGAGAAGAGGATGAAGATGAACATTGACATAGTTAAATGCTGGTTATAATCATAACTAATATATATCTATATATAATAGTTATTTTCAACTATCTACTAACAATAATAATTTTGTGTTTCAGATGGACTATGGTCTACTGCGTGAGTTGGTGGAGGCTGAGCTACCTTTGGATGGTGAGGATGTGGGATTTGTTGACCCTCAGCATACTGGTGGTTCAGGAGGTACGCGGAGGGGGCGCGGTCTTGTGCGACTGATGATTCCTGACCCTATCCTCGAGTGACGTCCACATCTAGGTTTTGATCCATGCACACAGAGGTATGGTAACCTATATATTTTAGTTTTATTTCATTAATTTATTTATATATACTAATTGTTTAATTTTTTATTCCTTTTTCATAGTTTTTAGAATGTAGCTACTGAATAGGGGAGCGCTACATTGCGCCATTATTTTTTTCAGCCATGGATCACATGGGAACAGATTCCCATTGATGTGCAATGCGACATGTTCCAGTATTGGCTGGTACGTAAATAAATAACATTTATCTTGAAATTTATTTTATTAACAACTTGATATTATAAATTATTTGTTGGGTTTATTGAATCCTATCGATGATAGAATGCGCGACGCTATCCATGCGGCATGGCAAGCTTCTATGCGTGACCATTTCCACCAATTTTGCACAATTTGAGAAGGACATCCATTAAGAAAGTAGGGCTGACAGAATTTGATGAGTCATGTAGAGCCCACTAAATAGAGTACATTTAATCTCACATTTGGGATGGATTATGTTTACACTGGTTGGGTGTTGGATTTCAGACGAGATCTTCAGTGGGACGAGAGAACTGGGGGAGACAGGAGGTGCCACATCGAGCTGGTAATCATACATTCAGTTGGCATAGAGAGCATATGGTAGGTATATTTTTAAAATATTTTATATAACATTAAATATAAACATTTTATGTTATATTTCTATGGGAAATCGAGCATCTCGATATTACGAAGTTCGACGTTTATCGGATGATGTATAGTGATCCAGCCACTGGAGAGATTAGAGGTGATCGTCATTGTCAGATTGTGTTTAGTATTATTTTTTCAGTTTAACATTTAACTGCATATAATATTTTTACAATTTTAATTTTAAATTGGAAGTGAAGGAGTCGTATGAGGCTGCAACCTCTCAGACACAAGCTGAGGGTCAGGATGAGACGGTTGAGCAGACCAGTGCTCACAATTTCGATGATGTAGCATGGATGCAGGCGACTCAGTATGGCTTTGAGAAGGGCATAGTAGTTGGCATCTGCTCTCATTTGACTCCTGGTACTTATTATGGTAATGTTTCAATGTCGGCGTCCAGCTCAAGAGGATCTCCTAGAGAGGCATCATCTTCTGGCTCTCACAGTATCAAGAGCAGTTGCGAGCTCAAGATGAGCATATAGAGACTTTGCAAAAGCATCAAGAAGAGACGTGTTGATGGAAGGAGCAGCAGGAGTATCATTACGAGGAGAAGATGCGTCGATGGAAGCAGCAGTATCACGAGCAGATGGAGTACATGTGCCGTTTGACTTGTAGTTTAGGGATGGAGTCTCCTCCATCAGCTCCTTCAGCTCTTCCACCTCCTCTAGAAGACGACCCCCAATGATTTTTTATGTTACAAACATTTTAATTTAACATTGTAATATGAATTATTTACATTTTATGTCTTTTATATCGGTGCAAATATTATATAATTTAAGTTTTAATATTTTTTTATTTTTTTATATTTTTTTATGAATATTGAGAATTTTAATTTTTTTAATTTTTTAATTGTTTTATTAATATTAATATTATTTTTTCATTAATTGTAATTTTATTAAATTTTATTTTTTAAAAAATTATTTTATTATTTTCGATGGGGGCATTTGCAATGGGGTCCCGTCGCAAATAGTCTAACTAAATATTTTTAAAAACATATTTTCGACAATACTACTTGTTCGTCGCAAATACTTTGTTGCGACAGGCCCATCGCAGAACGTTATATATATATATATATATTTCGAAGGGACAACGGCCCTTCGCAAATAGTTTTTGTGATGGTCCCATCATGGAAACTTTTATGTATATATAATACATATAATAGGAAGCTTATTTGCGACGGCGATGTTTCCTGTCGTGAATAACATTTTTTGTGACGGTCCCGTCACAAATACTTGTATTTGTGACAGCGTTTTCTGCAACGGGCTATTTGTGATGGATCACTGTCACTAAATCCTATTTGTGATGGTATCCTGTCGCAAATAGCCCGTCGCAATTATTAAGAATTCCAGTAGTGTTTCCCAAAATGTGTATACATTTTTATAATGTATTGAAAATTTCCCACATGTATTAATATATGAATTATGACATGAGGATCGATAAAAAAATTGGATGTTATTGCATCTATAAAATCATGAATAATTGTTTAGTTTTGAAGTATAGTGCCTCACACCATCGAAGGAACTGATTAATCATTTGTTGTTATTTTCACTACACCATAAAACTTCTTATTAGGTCCTACTAAATAAAATTTCTTTATTATTATTATATAATATTCTATAGTTTCTAGGTGTTCCTAGAATTACCCTAACATGATTGGTTCTAGGAGAGAGAACTATTCTTTCATGATCATCTAGTTTGAGCATAAGATACCTGAGACAAATTAGATCCAGAACTTCTAGTCAACATCTAATTACATGGAAAATAGAACTTGAGGTGTCCCATCCTATCATAAATACGAAACTATCAAGGAATCTTGTATAATCCCACTTAATATTCTAAAATCAACAACATTAAAAGTATTTGTGATTATTATTATGGTTTGGTTGGAAGGATACTGATTATATATATTGGTTTTTTGTCATTTTTATTCCCTAAGAGTCAGTCTACCTCATACATATGAATCAAAAATTGGAGTTCCTTCCAGTTATGTTAGATAAAATAGTGTTTTCATCACTATATATTCATATGATATCCTTTTTTCAACTTTAACATTGTTCTCCATTTCGGTATATTCATAAATAAAATGTATGACCACTTCGGAATGAATATTTGACTGCAAACTTGACTCAATGATGAGTGATTTAAAGTACTCACTAGTAGAGACCTCTAGAGAAAAGTTTTTCAGATTCCTGAACACAGATCTATACTCCATGACATATATTTTTTATTTCATGAGATTAAATAATTCTTTTACTCACATGATATTAAATGTATACTTGTAGAATTGTTTATTAAGTAGTTCCTTGAAACCTTAACATGTAATTCCATATGATTGTATAGTTTGAAAAACTATATGCCACTATTTCCTCACAATATATTTAAGGATTATACCATTATTTTTACCTTCATATGTGTTATAGATACCAGAAAGTTGAATATTCTCTTATTTTTTCCAATCCATGCCTCTTATTTTTTTTGGACCTAAATCCTCTTCAAATATTTCTTGGTTATACTTATGAAATTAGAATGGTGGATTATAATAGTTTGGTTCTTAAATCTGATTTCCCACATAAACATCTTAGAAGTATTGAACTATAATTTTTAAAATATATGGATTCATCTGTAATTTGGGTTGATCCATATTCTTAGTCATTTCCCCCTATTTATTTCTCAATATTCTCACTTGTTCCATTATTTTTATAACCATAGAAGTGAAAAAAGGTCAAGCCCAATTTAAAATCCAAATTAAAGTCACAGAATATTCAAAATCATAACAAACCAAATCATCACAACAAGACTTCAATAGTCATCAAATACAATATGTATTATGAAATTAGAGTGGGACGTCTTTCTAAAAATTCAAGAAGATATACACTCATCTTTTAAACCAACAATGATGATGTGAAAACACTCTTAAAGGTGGGTATAAAAACCTTTTGTACATAAACCACATTGGTAACATTATGTTGCTGATAAGGAGGTTCATTACATCATGTATTCCCTGCATTTAAATTTATAAAACATTCTATCTTCAAAAATATTATCCCAATGGATGAACCATTCCAAACTATTACCATTTATTACATCCCACCACTAACCAATTTTCATGGGAATAGGTAGAGGTGAAACTGACTATAGGTGACATCACCCAAATACCATGGGCTAGAAATAAATCCCTAGGGAATAAAATATCATTGGGGGAAGATTTTACCTAAAACAAATCCTACAAGAGACACCAATATAAAAAACCATGATACAATATGATGCCTGAGATTAAACCCAACAGCTCAAAATCTAATAAAAAATATAAATCATAGTGTAAATATAAAGAAAAATAAAATTTCTCTCAAAACCAAAAATATATTGTCATGTAATGATTTCAATGTGACATAAAAAAACATTTAAACCAAAAATAATTAATCTCCGCCAACCATTGCCAAGCCCATAGCATCGGGATTCTCTGTTAGGGAAATATAAAATCATTTCCTTACCTGTGTCATGAAAAATAACATCTGTGTACACACCAAGGTGAATATGTAGGGATGAGTATACAAACTAGTTTGAAGTATTCAAAAATCTTTACATACATTCCACTAAGACTAGAACAAGTTATCATAGTAAATATAAAACAATATGGGGAATGGAAATTACTATCAAGAGAATTTTATATAAAATCCATAAAAATGCATAACACACAATATCATTATAACAAAAATTTAACCAATTTTTACAACAATAAAAATCACAAAGCATACCCATTATACTAACACACAAGAACCCATGTATGTCAAATGATTGTCCCAATAATCATCAGTAGTGTTCAATCCCATCAACAAATCATCACTTAGCTATAACATTCATATTCCCCAATGACACCATCATAAAAGTTCGAACCCACAAGGCCCCATACAATGAAATCTGGTTTCCATTCTGACACATGTATTCCAGATTCTCTCAATAACATAATTTTTTATATAACTTTTCTTTAAATAATTTAATAAAAGACATTGTTTGAACATTTCTTTAAGAAATCTGGTTTTTAGAAGAGGTTGAAATCCCAACCCGATTTTAATTTTTGACTTGTTTCTGAGAAAACAGGGAAAATTTGGGAAACTATGGAAATTTCTATATTAAACTACATGTACTTCAAAGTACACTCCGTGTGTGGGTTATGCATGTATTATCTTTGTTCTGACCAAGTACATTCCATGTGGTGACCATGTAAGAATTTACTAATACATATAATGTAGTGTTACTTGACATGCCATGTATCCTCCTTTTATATACCGACTGAATATTAGCCATGTGTTGACTTGTGTGGTGCCTTGAAGTCTTGTAACTACATCCTCTTAATTTGATGTATGGAAAAAGATACTACACAGTTTTTAGTCCTTTATACATTCTATGTACTTTTTTTATTAGCTTATATGGTAGAACATCGCATCTAATTTCTAGAACTATCTTATTCTTCCCCAGTTTCGGACGTTGATGCTCTCAGAGGTTTAGAACATTTCTTCTCCTAGATTATTCATCTGACATCCATTCTTCAATCTATTGGGAGTTTCATGATAACATGGGGAAGGCTAAACCTACACACCCTCTTTCATTCTAGTTTATTTTCCTCACACACCATAGTTTCCATCCAAGCATAATTTCTAGGATTTGAAGAAAATGTAGATCTACAAACATCATATTAGAATTGGAGCTCAATATCAGGTGTGCCTATACTTAAGAGTCTCCAGTAGGTGCTCCATACCTTCTTTCTCATTTTCATGGTAATTTTAGGGTTTCATCTTTTTAGCATGACGTCGGGTATTGACAGATCCCCTTTTTGAATTATATTGAAATGACTACGTGCATCGTGGGATGTCGTTGGGTATTTTCTTATACTATTATGCTTGATCAAGTTTGGGTTTGAGGCCGCTACTCATTTGGGTAATTTTGGTTGGGGGTTCCAAAATTGTTATAATTGAATTTCTTTGAATTAAACTGCTATGTTTGAATTGATAAGCATGATTATGATTTTAGAGGCTTTCTGGACCTCAGTGCTGGTATGGAATAGCACATGGCTAGTGAAATTAAAATGTATAGTTTTCTTTCATGTTTTATGTATTTAATTTGATTTTATATATTTGATGGGTCATATTTCATATTCTAGAAGCATCGAGTTGTGTTGTTCATGTCGTGGGTATTGTTGAGTGATGTCGATCAATGGTTGGGCGTGGATTGAATTTCATTGGGTGGTTCTGACCACTGGATTGGGTGGCATGGATGTCTAATTGAGGCAGTGTGGCTGTCAGTTTGGGCATAGCCCAAGTTACTTCGATGGCGAGGTCCTTAGACTTGAGCGACATGGGCATAGGGACACATGGAGTTATAGGTGTTGTGGATCAGGAGCTTCTTTTTTCGAATTACATCTCACTCGTGATTTGAGTAGCGTGCTGACAGATAGACTCTAGGATGAGTTTTTTTTTGACCGATCGTTGGGTAGATGCCTTAGATAGTTGTAGTTAAGTACTATAGGATTGGGATGATTTATATTAGAAGCCATATGGAAGGTGAGAATCCTTCAAAGGATATCATTGAGGCTATCAGGTTTGGGACAAAGGCTCACTGTGATTTTAGGGAAGACAGTGTTGTCCCTCTTGTTTCTGATTTGATGGGAGACATCATTGTCCCTCTGGTTACTGATTTGAGGATAGAAATCATTTTCCATGTTGTTCTTATTTGAGGAAATGCATCATTTATCCTCCGGTTGTTGTGACATGGGAAGGCGTGGGCTTTCGCACAGGGTAACTATTGTTTGGGTGTGCCTTCGGGATGTCTGTACTTGTGATAGGAGGTGTTAGGAGGCACACGGTGCTAGGTTACATGACAGAGATTTCTGTGTTGGAAGAAGCAGGTGACACCCCATGGTGACAGCTGAGCACCAGTGGAGTTCATGTTTATTTATGCATCGTATTGTTTACTATTATACTTATAAATTAATTCCTTTTTAAACACTTATATTAGGTACAAACCATTTTTTGGTATCCTACTGTGATTTGTATCACACCCTACATGGGTCGTCTGGGATATATGTAGACTTTATGAACTTTCATGTAGAAAAAGTTTCAGCTATAGAAGCTGAACTCTGGTGATGTTTGACATGGTGACTGGTACGGACCTTGAGGTCATGCCTAACTGGATTTTACTTTGTTTTTCTTCTTATCCTGTATCAACATGCTTTCCATATTTATCATAGCTATTGTTGGATAGCCATTGGTGCCCATTTATATCTTTACATGATATGGATGCATGAGTTTTCTATTCTAATAGTTTTTACGAGTTGTTTTAGCATGTTGTTGTGTTTACATTCCACTTCTTCTATTTCTTTTATAGCTTCTGTTTTTTATTTGGTACTGTTGAGCTTCCTCAATGTGGGTCTGGTTCGAGCCTGTAGAGCCTCTTGTTTTACATTATACTCGGGCCAGTACCTTTATTATCCTCCGAGAGGGTAAAGCCTCCCCACTATACATTTTGAGACCCTATCTACTATTTGGAATCGTTTAGCATTCAGTGAGGTCCACCTAAGGTAGTATACCTCGACCCATTTCACATTTTCTGGGTGACTGTTCAGGTCCGTGAAGTAACAAATTGCTATCAAAAGAGTTCTTGATAGGGATTTAGTAGCAGTTTTTTGCTGGCTATTAATGAGACTGAGACTTCTCTTTTATATTTATCCAAGTTTACTATTTGGGATATCATTGACTAGATAAAAATAGTAATTGAAACTGGGTTTCTAGCTTGTGCTTGGGTGCCTGCATCCCTAGAAATGAGGGTTAGACAAAGTTTCCTTAGGTGGGAATTGTTATTTCTCTTTTGATCAGATTAAATTTTATATTATTTCCACCTCTATTGACCACGTGGTGTCTGGTGTTATCAATTTTGATATGTGACCATTGACTCGGTACGGTAAGGGAGAATTTGACCCTGGATCAGTATGGAATGGAGTGATTTTTTGGCTTTTTATTGGAACATTTTTAGGGTATTTCAATTTCATAACTGCATTTATGCTTTGTGAAGTGATAATACTAGATGAATAATATCAATTTACATTCTATAGATGTATTTGAAATATGAAGGGTGCAGATCTTGATAGAGTTTCTTATTGATTGTAAAGTAATTTTCCATGCTTTATATATTTTGTAGAATTGTATGTGGCATGTAATATGGGTCTGGATCTTGTATAAGATGGAAGGTACTATGTTTGAGGTGATTGTGATCATCAGTATTGGGTGACTTGGTCGGAAGATTGAGGCAACATTGGTTGTCGGGACGGGCATGGCCCGAGGTACATTTGATACATGGCTCCGTTGAGGGCGGGTAAGGAGTCCATGAGGTCTACAAGCCATAGGCATGGGTAGAGTTAAAGGAGATTACAGGTAGTTGTATATAATTCCTCTTTACTACTTTCCTTATCTGTGTTGAATATAATGGATGTGTGTGTGTGTGTGTGTGTTGTTTGACCATTTATGGTATTCAGTGGGTTCCTTCTGGATGACATAGATGGAGTGTCAAACAGGGGATAGTACAATGCCACTGGAGCAGGATCAGGTTCCGGATCTCCTACAAGCAAGAGTATGATCCATAAGTACATGCTTAGTGACATGATTAGGTTCTGGATCCAGTGCAGGTAAGAAAATAGCCAGGATTGGAAGCGTTCAGGCTGTGGCATGATGAGATGCTGTGAAAAAACCTGGTATGTGTCCTTTAGGGGGTCGATAGAGGTCCATAGGGTATAGATCCATCTATAGAATATCTGACTTGGGAGTTCCAATAACATAACCAGCCACTTTTTCTAGGCGATGGTGGTCCACAGGAGGCTAAGAACAATATTGAGATCATGCAAATAATCTTCAAGCAACTCGAGACACCTCTTGTTTGGAGGGTCCATCTTGCGACATACATGCTGAGAGGAAAAGAAAATATTCTGTTGGATGTGTTTGTTCAGGAATGCAGACATGAAGTGATGTCATGGAAGGAATTCAAGGATAGGTTCTTCAAGCACTTTTAACCAATGACACTGAGGACAGAGAGAGATCAGGAGTTCTTGATCCTTAAACCGGGAGAAAATACCGTCAGGGATTATGTAGAAACTTTACAAGGATTTCTCACTTTGCACTTGGTATAGTAATAGATGACTCAGCAAAGGTGAGGTGCTTTGAGGATGGATTATGACATGCCATTCGCATCTAGGTATATAACTTCGGGCTGGGTTTTTTCTTCAGAGGCTGTGAATCAGGAACTCATAGCAAATGTAAAAGAGAAGGAAAGGTCTCACTTAGGCCAAACGACAGTTTTAAGTGATGGTTCAGATAACAGGAAACGAGGTCTGGATGACTTCCCTCAAGGCAGTCAGGACAAGGACTCATCTAGACCACCTCGTAGCAGTTCATCAATGGTTTGATTTCAGTGTGGGAAGTGAGGACATGTACCAAATCGGTGTGATAGGCATCCAAAGGAGTGTCAGGCATGTGGATAGGTTATACATCTTGAAAGTTCATGCAGGGATCCTTCTAAAATAGTTATAAGGTAGGGACCAGGGCTGATGGTGGCATCCAGGGTTGATTCAGAATCATACTAGGTGAAGGTAGCTGAGGTTTAGCTATACGCGGAAGATTGTGGCAGGTACAGTGAGACCCATCTAAGGGGTCAGTTGCTGGTGATTGGAGTAGCACCACAAGGAGGTCAATCATTAGGCAGTTTTAAATTAGGCCAGGTACATGCCTTGGAGCTTTCAAAGGCTGAATAGTATGGTGAGCTGACGACAGTCAGAGGTATAATTCTGGCATGGCCCTGATTTTCATGTTTTCTTTTGGCATAGCATGTTAGGGAATTCCTGCCTAGAGTGCACAAGGTGAACAAGTTTAGTTGGGCTGACTAGACGATGTTCATTGGGTTTGGAACCATTTTTAGTTCGAGATGTTTTTATTTATATGTATGATATTTGTGGAATTAGGATCATCGAGGATGAAGGTTACTTGAGGTTCCAAAGGTATTGGGGCATCGAGGATGCAGTTTACATGAGGTGCATGAAACCAGGATTATCATGGACCATCCATGGGATACAGGACCTCATAAAGGTAGACACTATGTAGTGTGGGATATTATTAGGTGTTGGAAATGACATGGGAGCACCGATGAGGCGTGGGGTTGATTATGTATCATGGGAGGATAGTGGGTCCGGGAAATAGATTGTTCGACCTTTCCATGATTTGAGTTTTGGTTGGTTAGTGACCGAGTTAGAAAATTCCTAATGTGGGGAACCCCTTGAAGATAGGTATGTTCATTACATCTTCAGGTTTCATTTGATAGCTCTGGGATGATGTATGTTAAGGTGGGGAGATTTTATGATCCTGGGTTTTTAGAATAGGTTAAAATCCTGACCCTGTTTGAGTTTTGGACTTTTTTCTGACAAAACATGGAAAATATAGGATGTTATGGAAATTTCCATATTGCACATCGTGTACTCCCAAGTATAGACCATGTGTGGGTTAGGAATGTAAAATTAATGTGATGACCATGTACATGTCGTGTGGTGACCATGTAAGAATTTCCTACTATATGGTGTGCAGTGTTAATTGACACACTTTGTACCTTTCTTTCGTGTACCAGCTAAATCTTAGCTATGTGTTGACCTATGTAGTGTTCCAAGCATTGTGGCTACCTCTGCTTAATTTTGAGTATGGAAAAAATCTACTACACAGTGTGTAGTCCTTCATAC
Source organism: Viscum album (assembly GCA_963277665.1). Taxonomy (NCBI): domain Eukaryota; kingdom Viridiplantae; phylum Streptophyta; class Magnoliopsida; order Santalales; family Viscaceae; genus Viscum; species Viscum album. Next base: position 593,498,878 of record OY728133.1, read on the forward strand.
ATATCTTTTACTTTTATTTTTATTCGATTATATGGGAGAGCACTGCGTCTAATTTCCAGAACTATCATCTTCTTCCTAGGTTTTGGAGTATGATGCTCCGAGAGGCCAATAAGTTTTATTCTCCTAGATTATTCATCTGACATACATTCTTCAATCCATTGGTGGCTGCATGATGGCATCAGGAAGGCTAAACCAGTTCACCATCATTCGTTCAAGTTTCTTTTCCTCACACACCGTAGTTTTTATCGGAGTAGAATTTCTAAGATTTGGTGAAAATTTAGATCTATAATGGTCGGATTTTAATTGAAGCATGATATTGGACATTTTTGAATCTATGTGTCTTACGTAACTGTTTCATTCCATCTTTCGTGTTTTCTTGGTAATTTAGGGGTTGTGTATTTTTAGCGCGATGTCGGGTATTGAGCGAGACCCTTGTTGACTTATATTGAAATGGTTGTATGCATTTTGGGATGCCTTTGAGTATTCCCTTATCCTATTATGATTTAGAGAGTCTAGGTTAGAGGTTTCTACTCATTTGAGGAATTTTGTTCGAGGGTGCCAAAATGGGTATAATTGAACTGTACTGAATTAAACTATTGATTTTGAATTATTAAGCATGATTAAGTTGGTTAGAGGATTTCATGTCCTCGGTAATGGTATGGGACAACACCTGGATGGTGCAATTAAACTATATAGTTTGTTTTTCTAGTTTTATGTATTTATTTTGATTATATATATGTGATTTGTGATATTTCCTATGATGGAACCTTCAGGTTGTGTTGGGAATGGCCTTGGTATTGTTGAGCAGAGCTGATAACAGGTTGGCCTTGGTCAAAATTACATTGGGTGGTTCTGACTATGGGATTGGGCGTCATGGACATCGACTAGAGGTAGTGTGACTGTCAGGTTGGGTATGGCCTGAGTTACATGGATGAAGATGATGTCGAACTTGAGCGACATATTCGTAGGGACACGAGGTTTCAGAGGTGATATATATTGGGAAATTCTTTTGGTGATTAACGCTCACCCATGATTTGGGTAGTGATCACATAGATAGACTCTATTATGAGGCGGTTTTGACTGCTCGTTGGGTTGAGGCCCCTGATAGTTGGGGTTAGGTACTGTTGGTTTGGGGGTGATTTCTATAAGAATCCATGTGGAAGGGGAGGAGCCTTCAGGGGATAGCGATTAGGCTATCAGTTTAGGGACAGAGGCTCGTCGTGACTTGGGGGAACACAATGTTTTCCATATGGTTACTTATTTGAGGGAAGACATCGTTGTCCCTTAGGTTACTGATTTGAGGGCATACATCATTGTCCCTCTGGTTCTTATTTGAGGTGATGCATCGCTACTCCTTCGATTGTTGTGCCATGGTAATGGGTGGGCATTCAAGTAGGGTTATCATTGTTTAGGATAACCTTCGGGATTCCAGTTATTGAGACACGAAGTGTCAAGATGCACATGGTGTCGAGGTACATGATAGAGATTCCAGCGTTGGCCGAAGCAGATGACACCCCATGGTGGCTGCTAAGAACTGGTGGAGTTTATTTTTATTTTCACATCATAAATTTATAGTTCTCTTTATAAATGCATGCCTTCTTAAAACACTTTTATTAGGTACGCACCATTGGGTGGTATCCTATTGAGATTCTTCTCATACCCTACAAAATCCCTTTGGGATGCTTGTATAATTTATGAACATGCATGCAAGAAACAAGTCAGCCTTAAGAGCTCGAACGTAGGGATTTTTGGAAAGGAGACTGGTATGAACCTTGAGTTCAAGCCTAGCTAGAGATTAGTTTTTTTCATTCTTTCTTTTATCAGGGTTCTTATATTGTTTATTGTAGCTACTTTTGGATAGCCATTGGTACCCCTTTATATCTTGAATTTATATGGATGCATGACTTGTCTGTTTTAGTAGTTGTTATGAGTGGTTTTAGCATGATTTTATGCTTATATTCTTCTACCCCTATTTGTTTATCACTTCCGTTATTTATTTGATATTGTGGTTATTCTACTATGTGGGTCTGGTTTCAGTCTGTAGAGTCTCTTATTTTAAATTATACTCAGGCCAGTAACTTTATTATTCCCCGAGAGGGTATAGCCTCCCCACAATATATGATTAGACCATCACTGCTAGTCGGAAGTCTGGCATTTGGGGAGGTGCACCCACGGTAGTAACACTTGACCCATTTAGCAATTCTGGATTGGTTGTTCAGTTCTGATACATTAAACATTATAAAACCAAATAATAAGAGAGATTAAACAATTTTAAAATGACAGTTTTTTAAAAAATATTAGCAAGAGTTTTAAAAATCAAAAGCCTTCATTTTCTATAATATGTAGATTGATAGGGAGAGAAAAGTATCCCTCCTCATATGGATTCTATTTACGAAGAAATTATAGATGATATTTTTATGGATTACTTCACCCTTTCCTTTGATATATCTAAAATAAACCTCTTCAAAACATGTTATCATGCTTAGATCCATCACTGAAAAATCTAATATAAGGTTTATTCTAAGGGAATATGAGAATATCAGGAAGAAGAACAAAGAGATACAGACATACCATTGATTTCTAGATCTAACACAGCAAGATCCATTGAAATTGTCTTCTAAAAGGAATAATGATAATTTTGGGGGATTTTTTTAGTTAAAACCCAATTTTTTTGAATAAATTGTGTCGTACTGCCAGGCCAAATAGTTTACTAAATCATTCACCAATCATGTATGAATCATTGTCTCAAAACTATCAAATCACATCTTTTTCCTATATGGTTTGGAAAACCATGCACCAACCATTTGAAATACTTATTTCCACTATCGCATGTTTTCTAATTAAATTCAAATAGTTTCTCCTAATCATGGGCCAACCATGTGCTAAATCCAAGATTTACTCAGCCTACAACATTGTAACCTGGTGAATTCAGATTATTTACCATAATCAGCAACCTTCTAAACTAAATTCCAAACTAAATAAAAATATCGAAATAACATATTGATAATAATACCAACTAAATCATGACTCAAAAACTTATAAAAGTAAATCACATACATTAAACTGAAGCTATTATAGAATCTGTGTAGTTAAACAATCTAATTATACCAAAAAATATAAATTAATATACATTATGGTCCCATTTCTTCTATAAATATTATATAGAAATATATACGAAGTACACTGTCTACTTGTCTAATTGGCACCACAATCACTTATCAACTCCTTGACCTTCATAACACTATTCATCTTGATCCATTAATCTAACACTAATTTATTACCTTAAATTGAAGAAACATGAAATCTACCCATGTATACTAGAAATTATGTCTTGTATGAAAGTAGGGGTGAGTCCAATGAACAAGAAATATCCTGCATTTCCCTCAACTCACTATGCTATACTAATTAAAGTGTAAACATGTGAAATTCTATGTTGGGGGTCACTTGACTTACCATATATTTATATCCCATATATGACCAAGAAATTTCATCAAACCTATGATATATCTAGTTATAAAATACAGACCCATAGTCATACCTCCCAATTATAAGAAAAGTTTTTCATTCCTATTAATGACATGAAAACACACTATTCACACTAAGAATACCATAAGTTGATAATCACATCATGTAAAACACAATCACAATATATCATTTCTCATCTATTATAAATTTATCCTCCTAGACCTCCAGACTCCCACATAACCCATAAGTCATCTCAATTCAATTTAATAAAGAAAAAAACCTAATAACTATGGAAATCATGGACATCATAATAAATCCTCAAATGGGTTATCAATATGGGGGAAACCATCATAAAACAATTGTTAAATGAAAATCAAAAAAAATATTTTGTTAAAGAGATATCAACCATTAAATAATGATATAAAAAATATTATGATAAAAAATTAGCAAGAAACCAGAGGCCTAACAAATAATGAAACAATAGAGACTAACAACCCCTCACAACTGACTCCATCTCAAATCATCTTTTTATAATAGATCCCTCCATGTAAAACTAACCATATATAAACTCATACTCTATCCCATGTATCACAAGTTGTCTGGGGGATGTATCCCACAATAAATTAATATAAAAAAATTTTATCCATAGGTTCCTTAAATCGTATCAATTAATATTAGTAAAATAATTTACTCAATGGCCGTGGTATTATCATCATTAGTTCTATATAAAATGAAACATATATATATATTAGGTATAGAATTTTTTGATTTCTATAATAAATTAACCTCCCCCCAAGAGACTCATCAATAATTACTCTATGCCTAGATTCTCATGTGAAATGGCCCTACTAGTATGATAATCAATCATAAATTGGGAAAATTGATCATTTTTTTATATGGGGCCTCGTAATGAAAACAAATTGGGCCCCCTTGTGGTTATTCATGATCCTTAAGGTCAGCCTGTTGTTGTCTCTCTATATTGGTGATATTTTGATTCCTAAGTTCATAATAGATAATTAATCTATATCTAAGGTATATTAGAAATCATACCTCATTCACATAAACATTAATTTTTATTTTATCACTACAACAAGGAAAAAATTCAATGACACCATAGAGAGGAATAAATTCACTCTTATCCCAAGATCCTGATAATGGTTATTAATCAAAACAAAATTGGTTATATCTCATTATCACATACCTAATCGAGAAATTAAAATAAAAATGATACCACCTCCCACTAAAATTGTTAATATAGATACTAGGTATTTTCATTCATAGATATTAAATTATTTTTTATGAATGTTAATTACATTGCATAAAACATTCCTAAGAAACGTAGTAGTTTAATGTATTTGGAATCATGTAATACAATCTTTTAATATAGTGAATGATCGTAAATGTTTCCCACAAATATCATACAATTTATTATTCCTACTTAAAACCTTTCTTCATAACTTAGGGAGAAGAAACCTAAAAAGGGTGATCTCATAAGGTCAATAAGGGTAAAAAAAGAAGATAAATAAACATCACATTAACATAACAATCTGATAACATGGGAATAAAATTTGAAAACCATACCCTGTATATCAAAGATCTTAATTATGAGTCCTGAAATAATGATTTTATGTTCATAAGACATGATTCATATGGGATTCAAAGAAATTGGACCATGAGATAATTACATTGGAAAAATACATGGAATTGTTTTCATACAAATAATCAGAGAAAATCAGTTTCATAATATTCAAGACTTGTTACTAAGACCATCATATCAAAAACATTCTATTACTGAACCAGGTTCACTACACATTCAAGCTCAATATTACTGAACTCGATTAACTTCTCATTCCATCAATCTCTTAATAGACTGATTTCACTCTCTATTCTAGTCTTATCTATCTCATGAAATATAAATCATTACCCAATTCATTAGAGGGAGATACAGGTCTCATCTGTCGCATAATGAATACTATATTTATATGTGCCACAATATCATAAAGACTCATCATATCATAACCCATGAAATGAAATGTGTATAATAAATATTTCATTATAACATAATCAGTTCAAAAGAGACATATTTCATAATCATTTCACCATAGAATAACTCGTGAAAAGAACGGAGTTTCATAATTATTTCACTAATGTATAACCTATGGAATATAAAGGAATTACTTAAACATTATGAAACCACAACCAAAACCATTCATTGAATGATTAAGAATGGTATACATGAATCATATCCCTAGTATAGAATAATTTACACTAAAAGATGTCATATTTTATAGAAAATAATTTTAAAATATCATTTAAAACATTAATTGGGTAAAAAATTCTTTCTTCTTTAAAATCACTTTTTAAAACAAAAAATATTATGAAAATATTTTTCTTTTGAAGTAAATTTAAAAAATTATAAATGATCCTTTGAAAAAAATTAAAAAATATTTGAACCTAAAACATTTTTTAAATATTTTTCTTTAAAAATAACCTTTGAAACTAATATAAGAAAATTTGAAAATCATTTAAAAAACTTTTGAAAACATAAAAAAATTAAAAATACTTTTCTTTTAAAATAACCTTTTAAATTAATAAATAAATATTTGAATATAGATTAAAACACTTTTTTAGACCATAAAAAAATTTAAAATCGTTTTATCTGAAAATAAACCGAAAATTTCTTTTAAAAACATTTTTAAAAACATTTTTAGAAAACACGGTTTTGGAAAAAAAAATCCGACCAAAGAGAGAAATAAATTCATATCTTCTAAAAAAACATTTTTTAAATTATACTAAGTTCCAACGAGTGGGAAAATTCGACCATTAATTGAATATATTATTAATAACTAGAGGAAAATAAAATAAATGATAATTATTGATATAAAAAACATAATGTTTTATCATTATAGTCATAAACATAAATAATCTCGATAAACTATGAGATTGTAACATTAAATCATTACCACCTTAGTAACCTTGAATCGTAAGCCTCATGATGGGATAACCAAATGTGAAACATATAATATCATGAAAATAAATAAATTCATGATATCACATGTCAATGTGTTTTTATATACATCACATGAAATAATATGGGTTTATAACATAATATGTGTCTCAAATAAAGAAAAATTGAGGGAAACATATCTTTCCACTTTGGTAACCATGAAACGATAACACTCTAAAAGATATGTCCCCAAATGGATATGTAAATAATATAAAATGTATTTATAATAATAATAAAATAAAATCATGGGTATTATATACACCATAGTGAAGAAATAGGTGGTGAATAGACCATGTGTCTCACGAAAGTAAAAAAGTGAGATTTTAATATCATACCTTAGGTCTTGACTCTCCTCATACTCATTAAAAATTATATAAAATAAATATAAGTTTATTATACATATATTATAGAAAAATAATTATATATATGATACCATATATTATTTTCTTATGACCTTTTATTACCTATTTATTAAAAATTCCATGCTAAAGTTATGTTTCGGGTAATAACCTCTAATTTTTTATAAATATTTTGATATGTTATATTTTTTATTCTCTTACCTTAATAATGATTTAATAATATAAATAATTATAAAAATAATATATAAATATCATATATATTCCTTATATATTTAGTTATAATAATATATAAATGATAGAAATAGCAAATGAAATACACCGTTCATAGAGACAGTAAGTCATACGTACGCATGAACAATGTTTCTATTTTCTTATTAGATAGAAGTAAATAATGTTATATAACATATTATAATTTAATAATATTTTTTATTTCATATATTTCATATAATTATTTTAAACACATCCGTAATATATTCCATGTAAAGCGTGGACAAATCACATCGCTTCGTGAGGTGATAGTTTGTTATGCACACAAATGATATTGCCATATTCCAACAAAACTGAAATCATGAAGGTATGTATGAAATAAAAATTCAATTATAATAATAATATATTAAATATATTAAATATCATATAAAAATATTATTTCTATCATTATTCTCAACCTCGATAGTTGGTAATAGAAAATTGAATGACATTTTTCCGCAAGGTGGTAGTCTACTATACACATGAATGATTATTTTCTAACCCACTTTATAGAAGTGTATAAAGTTATAGGTACTACCCATATCCTAAAAAACATGTTATATTTAATATATTTGTTTTATTATATAATCAATTTACAGTAGGAATTGAAGGAGGTCAAGAAAATAAAATAAAAATGCCTTTAAAAGAACCTTACATCCTCTTTAACTATCCACCTTATGTTTTCACTAAAAGCATGCTTTCTTTGATTTATGCCTAATGTTTGGATTCTATGAATATGTTATGGAATTTTTGAAATTTTATTATCATATATTGGTTGGTCCAAATGTCTTCATAGGAGGGAATAAGTGGGGAGAGTGAGTTCCCATTTATATTTGATAAAGGGTGGCATCCATATAAATACTAAAAAGTATTCACTATTGGGAGGTCAACATTATCTAATGTTTTTAAAAACCTAATAATTAAGGGTTTTAAGGGATTATATGGTTAATAAAAATCTCCACCACACATTTATACACATTTTTTAAAAATTTCATTCCTTAACTAGTATGTTTTCTTTTTTACCATTTTAGTTTTTTATTATTTTAAATAGTTTTCTAAAGTTTGTAATTTATTATTTGAGACTTATTTATAGTTATACCTATTTTATAATTTTTAATCACCAATTATAAATATTATATGTAAATTATAAATTATAAGTCTTTTTTTAAAATAACTTCAACATAAGTTCATCTAACACATAAAAACTCTACTTTAACTATAACCATGCTAACTGAGTTTTTTCTATTTAAGAGTCAATATAGTCATTATAATAGAAAATTTGTTCCATTAATGGAATATAGTTGATATTTATTAATATTTAAAACTCAATTGATATAAAATAGTATTTTTAGTAAATTTAATTCAATTAATGAAATATAATTTATTATAAAATGTCATTTTTCTATTTTTAACCATATTAATTTTATTTAAATTTTAAAAAATAAATACAACAATTAAAATATAATACACTGTGTTAAAAAAATTTTAAAATCATATTTTCATGTTATAAAATAATTTAACATAATAATTCATTCAATTTACTTCACTTTTAATGTTTTTATTGTCATTTAATATATTCAATTATAAACATAATAATTCTTGTGTTGGTGTTTCTTATGAATTTATGGTAATTATATCATCTCAAAAAAATTACAATAAATAATCAGGATACAAAACTAATTTCTATTCTAAAATAATATTTATAACCTTACCTATTATGTTTTTCACCTATTCCAAAGCACTATAAAAATTAAAAAGAAGAAAGGTACATTTTTTGTCGCTTTCTTTACCTAACTTATTATATGGGTCACTTTAATTGGTAAGTGTGCCATAAACTCATAAAATTATATCCATATGTAATATGGGTAGAAATGTGTCCATAAAAGAAGAATTAGGCAAAACAAATTTCATTATTACACCTTATATTCTAATTTTAACCACTAAGTAAACAGATTTATGTCTTAATCACTGTAAATAATTTTAACTATTTTCACTAATAATTTTCGTAAAAAATTAATTTCACCATATTATAATTTTAAAATTATTATTATTCAAATAATTAAGCAATTTTTCCAAATTAAATTCATAAAATTATGAAATTTTAATTTGAACATAATCCCACATCTGTGATGAGAAAAAAAGTTTTCAAATGAAAATGTTTGATAGTTTATAATGTATTTTTGTAAAACATAAATATTAAAATTATCAAAATTACCTAAATTGGATTAATATATGTATAGTTTTAAAATTTTGACATTAAAACCAATTCAGAATAGTTATACTATATAAATTATTTAAATGAAAAGATGGTTTTCATTTAAAATTCCGTTTTTTTCACTATTCATCAAAAAAATGAAACTCAGAAAAATACCAAAAAAATCACCCTAAAATATTTTTATATTATTTATTTAAATAAAATAATTTTAGTTTGTGAAATAAATTCTCTAAAATTTGTAAAATTTAATTTTAAATTATATGTTCTAAGCATGATTAATCCATCTTTTATAAAAGATGGTATTTTTTAGAAAACAATAATTTTTATTTTAAATAATTAATATTTTATTTGAAATATACATATAACTAATAAAACTGTGAAAGACATATATTTTTATAAGTTAGTTAATTGCATTAACTCCCTCTATTACAACAGATAGGTGATAACTATCATATTGAATGATAATATTAATAGTATATTGGAGTTCGGTAAAACACAGTATTATATGTAACACAATCCAAACATAGAGTTTAATGTAAAAAAATGAAAAATCCGTGTTTTATGTATTTCTTGATTAACTTTTTATTTCGTATAAATAAATCATATCTTGGTGTTTCATTCTTTGAAATTTATCAAATAATTTAAATTTATTCAAAAAAATGAAACAAAATAGAGTGTTACATTATACCTCCATAAAAATGAATTTCACCAGTGAAATTCATTTGCATCATCAATGGTTTCATAATTGAATGTTCCTTTCATAGATGCAATAAAGTAGAAATTAATACTAAAACTTCCGTTAAAATGTAAATTTTCAAATATAATGGTTACCCAAAGTAACTCATAATTAGGATTCCACAAAGGAGAACATTGGTGGGAAGTGAAGCTTTAGACATAGATGAAAAGAATGAATAATTTTAGAGTGACATAGATCACAAATCAGAAGAGAAAGTGGTGATCCAAAAAAAGTTAACAACCACAAAACCATAAATCAAATATTCAATAAAAATTTAATCGATATAAATAAAAATTATGATAACAAAACAACCTTTTATTTCCATACCCTTTTCCTGCTGTTAGAGGATTTTCACGAGAAGATATACATACTTGATTTCAGTACAATCTCACTCTTTGGATGTGCATAGATTAATTTCTATTTTATTCCTTACTCCAATAAATTAAGCTGAATTTTTTATTTCTATAAATCTAACAAAACATAAAATCAATATTATAATGATATGTCATTCCATATATATTGAGTTAAAATTTATCATTAGTTAACCAATATGGATAAATATTCATATGGTGAAGTCAACCATTAATCAATAAAACATAAACTTAAACCATTACGTAAATGGTTATACTTATAACCATTCCAAATGTTTGGAATCATAAATTTTGAAATAAGGTCATTAAATTTCCAAAATTAGATTATCATTATACCCCCATACACCATAATGTGGCTCTTGCTTGTCATATACCAAACATGTGAATACCTTCATCATGTATTCTCTTCAAACATGGTAATAACAAGAATTATCATAAAACCATATTGAAAACTCAAATTTAGCTTTATAACTTGAATAGAAAATAGTTTTTTGGATATATTCCTTATGTCCAAAAAACTTCTATAAGCTATGTCCATGATAGCATAAACCACTTTTTTAAAAATTCATTAATTAGTTCCAAGTAAATCAGTACTATCTAATTTATATTATACAAATCATTAATCTCTTTATACCTACATTTATATATATATATATATATCGGGAACATACTAAGGGTTAGTTTTCCCTCAACCATGGTGTTTACATGAATATCATCTATCCATTAAATAACATTTCATGTTCATCAGCATCATTCATCATATCCTTCAAGTAAATAATAAAAAACTTTTAATAAATAATAATTATATATTTCATGATTTTTATAACATAATATTTGAGTTCCAATAAATAAATACTTCATTCATCCCACTTCTTTCTCAAACAATTAACTAAGCTTTTTCATTTTATTCCTTAACACTTATGTTCCTTCACATGTCATTTGTTGTCTATTAATTATTATAAATATAACCATTAATCATACCACCTTGATTATTTTATTCACAAACATTCCCCTAAGGAAATCCATATTCATAATTCTTATACATTCCACATTTAAAGCATTCATCGATTAATAATACCTTAGGAAGACCAATTTTATCCTCTATTTCATTAATATAACTCTTCATTCTTAAATTATAGTGACTTGATTGGGGTCATTATTTTTGATATACAAACCTTCTTTATGTTCCACTAATATATACACTTGGTTGTTTATTTCCACATTCTTGACAATAAGGAAAGTGAATCTTCCTTTCTATAGGGTCTCCACTACCTGAACTCTCAGTGAACTCTTTCCTTCTCTTTTTAGGTTTTTTTGAGAGTTGGTTAAGGTGAAAATTGTAAATCTAGTTTTGTGAAAACTAATTAGCACTAATCAGAATATCCTTTACTCAATTCATCATCCCATTGGTTTTCTGGTTATTAAATTTTCTGGAATGTTCAATGTTAATCCAGTTCCTTCAGGTTCCTTCCAATGATTAAAACTAATAATCATAGTGTGAGAAATACTAAGCATTATAGGAATCCAACTAATCATAAAAATAACTTTTATGATGTCAAAATCATGACACCTTCTTCTTTAATCTATTAAACCTTAGTTATATCCATGGTCATTCATATTTATCATCTATTTAAATCCTTCACCGAGTTTCGTAAAGAGTTTTTGAATTTATAAATAATATCCCCCATGAGTGTAAAACTAGGTGTGCAAAAAAGGGTCATTTTCATGACCAGTTAGGAACCAAGTCTATCACAATACAATGTTTTTAGGGTTATTTCTACAAGGTACAACTTTCCCATATCCAAATACCCTTGTAGTATATGGAGAGGGAAGAAATTTCATGGAAACCACTCTCTAAATCGTTTACTAAAATTCTATGAAATTTTCTTAAATATTGACTCATCCTAATAATTTTACTTAGATACATCCCTAGAAATATCATTAAAAATATTCCTAGGGATCTCTCAAATGTTTTTTTATCCTAGTTTCTAGATATTAACTAGACCTTTCCTTTGATACCAACTATATAGAACCATAATTTTAATACATGGATATTAAATAAATTTTTATCAATATTCCTTACATGAGATAAAAAACACTTGATTACCTTAATAGTATATTATATTTTGAAACTTGGAACATAATATTATAATCATGTGAAAGATCATTAATGTTTTCAAAAAATATCTACCCATTTAGTACTCCTACATAAAACATTTATTCATAACCTAGTCAAAGTAAATATTAAAATGTTTGATATAATATGCTTAGTAAGGGTAAATAAAGGGAGATACATAATCATAAAATGAACCTAAGGGTATTAGAATTTTAACATAACATTTTAAACCCATATCCTGCATATCTAAGATAATAATAATATGTTATGGAATAAATATTGATAGTTCATAAGACATTAATCATAAGAAAATAAATGAACATTATCCATATGAAATTTACATTATTATAATACATGGATCTTGTGGAATACATATAAGAATAGAAAATAATTTTCATATTATTCCAGGATCATTACCAAAACCATCATTATAGACAAATTCCATTACTAAACCTAGTTTAATCCCCATTCCATCCCAATATTACAGAACCTAGTTCACTTCATGTTTTATCCCAGTCTTACTGAATCAAATTATATCCATGTTCTAGTCCTGTCTATCTCACGAGATATAAATCTTTACCCAATAAATTGTAGAGAGATATAGGTCTCACCCATCAAATAATTAAATCCAAGTTTATGTGTGACATACGATAATTATAAACATTCATCATATCATAACCCATGTAATGAAATGGGTATCATAAACTATTCATCATATCATGACTAATGGAAAAGTGATAGTTTTCATAATCATTTCATTATAGAATAAAATGTGAAAAGAATCAGGTTTCATAAGAATTTTCTAATGGTATAGCCCATTGAAGAAAAATTAGGTTCACAAACATTCTGAAATCAAAACATAAACCATTCATAGAAAGAATATAAATGGTATCATTGGATCATATCGCTAGTAAGGAATAGATAACATGAAATAATTTCATCGATGATGGAAAATAATTTTTAAAGATTATTTTAAACATTAATAGAGAAAAACTTCCTTTCCCCTTTTAAAATTTCTTTTTCAAAAATAAAACCTTTTGAAAATATTTTTCTTTTAAAATAAACATTAAAAGATATAAAAGAATATTTCAAAATATTTTTTAACACTTTTTAAACATAAATATTTTCTTAAATTAATTTATATTAAAATAAAATTTGAAACATATAATGGAATATTTGAAAATTAGTTAAGGTTATTTTTAAAACATATAACATTTTCAAAATCCTTTTCTTTGAAAATAACCGTTAAATTTTTTAAAAAAAGTTTTGAAAATAATTTTAAAAAAAAATTAAAATATAAAACCTTTTTAGAATAATTTTATTTGAAAATAAACTCAAAATTTCATTTTAAAAAAATTAAAAAAATAGATAATATGGTTTTGGAATAAAACATATTTCTGACTGAAGAGAGAAATAAAGTCATATTTTGTAAAGACAACATTATTAATTATATTAATTAAATAAGATGGTAAAATGGTACCATTACTTTAACATATAATTAATAACTAGAGTAGAAGAAAATTAATGAGAATTATTGAGAGATATATCATATTATTTTATCATTAGAAGCATACTCATAAGTCATTCTGATAAATAATGGGATTGTATCAAAAAATCATTACCACATTGGTAGTATTAAATCACAGGCCCCATGAATGGATGAAGTAAAAAAGAAGTTAATATATCATTATGATAAGTAAATTAATGATGTCACATTTAAAAGTGGATGAATATAAACTTTATTAAAGAATGTAGGTTCGTAACATTTCAAGCATCTCAAATAAGTAATCATGAGATAAAAATACCTTACAACTTTGGTAGCATTAAAACAATAACTTGATTAAAGATAGATCCTAAAATGGATATGTAAGTACCAAAAAAATTAATTATAATAGTAATAAATTACATTCATGGGAATTATATAAACAATATTGAATCAAGTAGTGGTGAATATAGAATGTGTTTTATAATAGTAAAAAGTGAGAGTTAAATCCCTTACCTTAAGTCTTAACTCTCGTTGAACTCTGTAAAAATTACTATATAATAAGTTTAAGTCTATAATAAATAAATTAGGGTAAAATAATAGTATAAATAATATCATATATTATATTCTTATGAAACTTTAAGAACCATTTATTATAAATTTAATGTTAAAATTACGTTTCGGGTTATAACCGCTTTGTTTTTCACAAATGATTTGATTTTTTTTCTATTACCTTAATAATTATTTTTAAATATCCTTAATAATAACCAGGGTATAAATATAATAATCTTTAAGATTAAATACTTTTATAATAATCTGTGAAAGGTATATATAGGAAATAAAATACACTATTCGTGGCAATAGTAGCTTACACATACGCATGAACATTGTTTCCATTTTCTTATCGGATTGAACGAAATAAAATTATATGACATATTATAATTACAAAATTATGTTTATTTCATATATATCATATATTTTTATTAAACTCATCATTAATACATTTCATCTAAATCATTAATGAATCACATCACTTCACAGGGTTGCAGTCTGTTGTACACACGAACGATGTTGTCATGTTCCCACAAATTGGAAATCATAAAGTTATGTGTGATATAAAAATTATAGAAAAATAATAATATCATTAATATAATATATATAATATATAAATATTATTTCAAACATTATTCACAACTATGATAGGTGGTAATGGAAAAATGAATGACATCGGTTCATGAGGTGGTAGTTTGTCGTACACATGAACGATGATTTTATAACCCATTTGAGGGAAGTGTGTGATGTTTTAGGTCATACAATTAACATAAAAACATATAAGTATATGAAAGATACTATTGTTATTATATAATCAAGTTATAATGGTAATTTAAGGAGGTGTACAAGGAAGAAAATAAAAATTCTTTTATAAGAATATTACATCTTCTTCGAGTATCCTCATTTGGTTTGCAATAAGACCTCACTTAGCAAGATTTATGCCAAAAAATAAGAATTATATGAGGGAAGCGAATTTGGGAAATGATATTTATGGATCATGGTCAACCCAAATTTCTTGAGAGGAGTAATGAAGTCGGGAAAGTGAGTTCCCTTTTATAGTTGAGGAGTTTTATTCTAGTAAATACTCAAAAGTATTCACTATTGGGAGGTCAACATTACATAAAGTTACTAAAAATAGATAATTAAATGTTTTTTCAGATTATATAGTTGATCCACATCTTTGACACACATTTATACACATTTTTTATGCATTTCATTACTTAACATATAAGTTTTCTTATTTTACCATTTTTGTTCTTCATTATGTTAACTAGTTTTCTAACCTAAGTAATTTATTCTATAAGACTAAGTTAGAGTGATAATTATTATATAATTTGTACTCAATGATTATAAATATTATTTTTAATTCATAAAGAATAAATCATATGTGTTTTGGAAATTAAATTTCACACAAGCACATATAATGTGAATTTCATGGAAAAGTGTCCCAAAAAAATCCATAAAATTATGTAATAAGTTCATAATGGTATAAATATGTCCACAAAATGGGTTTTTTTAAAATTTTTCAGTAATTACCAGACCTTATATTCTAAAAATCACCACTAGGTAAACTCATTTTTTCTATAATTGTTGTAATTAATTTTAACTAATTTCACTAATCATTATGGTATATAATTTATATAAAGTTATTATATGTTATAAATTATTATTATACCCAATATGAAAAATATTTTTCTAAATTCAATTCACATAAGTGGAAATTTTTAATTTAAATATAATCCTACATGTGTGATGAGAAATAGTGTTTTTAAGTAAAAATGGTCAAACATTTATAATGTTTTTATAAAAATATTCAATATAAAAATAAGTAAAATTAAATAATTGGGATTAATATTTTTATAATTTATCTATTTTGAATGTAATATCAATTCAAAATAAAGTTTATCATTTTATATTTTTGAAACCAAAATGATGTTTTCAATTAAAATTCATTATTTTTCATTATTCATTAAAAAATGAAACTCTCAGTAAAATTCCTAAAAATCAGCCTAAGATATTTTTTATATTCCAATTTAAAAATAGAATTTTATATATTCTAATAAATTATCTAGAGGTGGTAAAATTTAATTTTAAATAATGTACATCATGCATGATTAACCCATGTTTTAGAAAAGATACTATTTTTCAGAAAAAATTTCCTTTTCTTTCAATTGATTGTAGTTTTATTTATAATAAATAGATAACTAATAAACATGTGAAAAATATATACTTTACTATGTAATTTAATCTTATTTATTCCTTCCATTCGAATTTCTAGGTGATAACTATCATATATAATAATAATATTAATAGTATATTGTAGTTCGTTAAAACATAGTTTTGAGTGTTACACAAGCCAAACATAGTGTAACGTGTATCAAAAGATAAACTTAGTGTTTGGTGTAGAAAAAGATTATCTTGTTTTTTAATAAATAAATAATAAATTGTGTATCATGTATTTAGATCCAGTAAATAATTTAAATTTATTCAAAATAACAATAATTCATAAAAAAATTGGTGTGTAACAATTAAGGTCAATCAAAAAATAATTATGACTATAAACTAAGCAGTAAAACACCAACTAATAATAATTAAATACCTAACCTACAAATTGGATCCAAGGCTTCTAAAAAGGATAATTTCGAAATTTTTTACCCATCTCTCGATAAAATAGAATGTGTCCCATACAACTCTAAAGATCATCACTTACTCTGAACAAACCTTCATGTGATCACCCATGATGTCTCACCAATACCCATGACCCAATCCTATTGATTGCAGGACCAATGAGTTATAGAATATATCACAATCCAAAATGGTTCTTATCATGTTCTGAATGAACATAAGTTCAAAAAAGGAATCGATACATATTCCAAACCAACCTAACAAGCCCATTATACTAGTGAGGGTTTCTTATAGATTCAATTCGTCATCTCCTTGCATCATCATGATACCACACGAATTTAGTTAATATACATAAGAAAATATCAATATCAAGATATAACTCAAGAAAAAAATTCATTCAAAATAATCTATTTACTATATGATGTCAACTAGACCAAAATATTTACCAAAACATGCTTCCTTTTTATTTCTCAAAATTCAAATCACATACTAATTTTACAAATACAATACAATGTCATATCATGACATATTTAAAAAACCCAATACCCTTGAAATAAGAATATCAAAACCCATATTGATATTATTAACTTAAAACCATGTTTTCCCATTTATATATCATTACAAATTCATTAATTTTAAACCACTATAATTTTAAAATCTCATCTCAATGAATTTTTTATTTCAAACCCTTATTTAAGAATCCAAATATTTGTTTTTTAAAAATAATCTGAAACATCGATCACATAGCTCATGCAAGACTTTAATTAAACTAACATGACTCAAGAAACTATATGACCACCAATTGAATTTTTAAGACAAGTTATACAGTCTATTGGTGATTATTAAGATGAACTAAAGCCCATCTTATTCTATTAGATCTCTAGAATCCACACTAGCATGATGATGATGATGATAATAATTGACCAAAATCAAATATCTAGAGGGTAAATAAAATTTTACAATCTACTCAACCACTCATATATATAAATTATTTTTACCTATAGTGACATTTAATTATCAACCCAATCTCATTCCATCTATAATCAATGATAATGAGTACTTATTTTGTGAGAATAAAAAAATTATAAGTTGATCAATCCAACAAAATAAATAAAAATGAACATAAGAAATTAAAATAATAAAAGTGCTATGATAATGACAATATATTAAGAAATAAGGTTCAAATAGATCTCAAAATATTTTTTATCCTCTTACGAGTAAAAACCCATATTTCATTACCTCATACAATTAAAAAATTGGCCCAAAATCGATCACATTCAATAGGTAATTTGTTGAGAATCATAGGAATAGTTAAATAGATACTAATATAGTGAATTTATCCTATCTCAAACTCCTTTTTCCATCATATATATTATCCTCATTGATTAATTATTTCTCACCATGCCTCAATCAATCCAATAATCCAAATTCCTAATTTTAGAAAACAAGTCAATAAAAAATGAGAGGAAAACAGAAGGATTAAGAGAATTAAATTCCATGTCTAATCTAATATAATAAAACCATACATTTATACTCATAGATCTAGGGTAAATAAGGAGGTTTAAATGGAGTGGAATTCAACCAAATGGAACTCCTTGTGCACCTCTACTACATAAAATAAATGGGGGAATAGTAACCAAAATATTTATTCCCATAATAAAAGACAAATAATATATAAGCCCACCTAAAATTCACTAGGATCTAAAAAACTCCCGATACAACTACATAAATTATAGTATACTTCCACTAGGATTCTAGTGTATGGGGAAAATTTATTTTGGCTAAGGAATTTGACATTATTCAATATAACCCCTAAATACCTTTACTTATATATTACATAAAATTATGAATTTCGTTATTTTTAATCCATCTTTCTATATATACACTTTTAAATTCTTAAATTTATCTAAATATTAAATTTAAATTTTATAATTATAAACTATATGAAGTGACAAAGTGTTGAAATGTCTATGCTATAATGATTTTGGAAAATACAAATATGAATCAATATCTCACCTAAACACCTCAATTTATCCCTGTTATTAAATCACCACAATAATACTTCCTTCCATCCCAAAATTATCATTGTGTTTCTATTATACAACTCTGACCTTCTTCGCACACTACTCCAAATTCAAAATCCTGATATAGTAATAGTGTTAAAATTCATCCTTTATTCCAAAGACATTTATATTGAATGAAATCTTAGCTTTATTGTGCTCCCCTCTAAAAGATCTCGCTATAGAGAATCCAACACACCTCATAGTTCTCCCCACCATAGGATTTTTTGACCTTTTTCACAACACCCACGGTTAAAATAGTACAATAAGAAATTCAATCATGTCTCCTAAAGCCTCACTCAAAACACCCAAATTATCAAGACTTAATAAAACAACTAGAATCATGATCCTTAATCAAAAAACCCAACACCTTATGCCTTAATTAAAACACTCAATCCAAAAGAACTAAAACTATATTTATTTCATTCCCTAAAATCAACCAATCTAGTTACACATCCACAGTTTGGTAAGTTTTAAAATAATTCAATTCATTTCACATAACAAAAATTCACTAAAAGTTAGTATAAAAATCCTCTAAACCTCCAAGTGTTTGAAGAAAAAACCCTAAAATTCCAAAATATATAGAAAAACTAGTTTTTTTTAAACAATTCACTATGATTTTAAAAAAACTAATTCTAAATTCTAATTATAAAAGAGTTTAAACTTATTTATTCATTTTGAAAACCATCAATCTCATTATCCATTTCAATTAATGCCAAATTATAAACCATTTTTACACATTTTCATTCATTTTATAAATAATAATTTCAATACCATAGTTTTTCCATAATTTTTAAAAACTAACACCATTTGATTATGGATATGAAACATTCATAAATAAAGAATTAATATGATCAATCTATAAAACCATTCAATTAAAATTAATTAAGTCTTAAGTGATTATTTCATTTCAAAAACATCAAATAAATAATTAACAGATAGTAATTAATATCAAATTATCCTAAGGTATCACATCACCCAAAAATATAAACATGAACATATATCCCTCTATATTCAAATTTTGTGATGCATTAATATATGTAAAAACTATATCTTCAAATGATATATGACTCATACAATGTCATTTCTATTCCATATATAGAATAATTAAATTAATAATTGACTCATAACATGACTGTCTACTACTAGTAATGAAAATTCCATGGAAACATGGATTTCTATCACACTCGTACTCGCTTGGGACCAACACAACCAAAAATATAAGCCTCAATAAGATATATCCACATATAACTAACAAAAATTACAAAATAGAATTCCCTAATACCATTTTTTGACAACCCAACATGAATACCCACCCACGGAAAGAAGTTATATTATCATAGCACCTCAATCAAGCTGCCTTGTGTACTATAGTTTTAAATTATAGGTGAGGTGCTGGTAAAATAGTTGATGAATTATTCCCTAGAAGATAACTAATCAATGAAATTATTTAGTCAACAAAAAAAGAGGCTTGAACCATCCATAAAGCTGATATACAAACCTATGGACAAATAAATTGGGGGGCACTAGTGGGTATCCAATAACCTAGTATATAAAATAAAACAATAGCCTATATGATATTTAACCATTTAGTGAAACTTTACAATAGTATATCATAATACATAAGTAAATATATTTTATATTCCCATGGTTACAACATATTTCATATAAAAATATATCAAAAATACACCATCCTTTGGATCAATGTGAACCATTATCACCTATTTACTCCACAACCTATATAATATTACACTTCCTAGAATATAACTCTAATTCCAACATGATACTTAAATCATTATGAAATATTAATTATACTCATATACATTGGAATCCATTAATTGTACATGGTTCAGGGTGAATGTAATTAAATTTTATTTTTCTCTCACTTTCATCAACTCACTAAGTGAATGTTATCAAATTCAATTCATGTATAAGTCTGTGGTGATCACCAATTAACCCACATAAAATATATATCCCATTTATGAATAAGAAACTCCAATGTACATACATTTCATCATATTGTTAATGACACACACATGCCCATAATACCATACTATATTCTAGGTCCAACCTTCATATTTATAAGGATACATATGTTTTCTTCCTATAATAGGAATACTATAAACAAGAATTTTATTATAATGGACACAATAATGAGATCTAATCTCTCAAAAATAATATTTTAACTGTCTGAACACACTAGGGTCCCTAAAAACCTATTATTTATCTCATAACTCATCAATAACCAAAAACCTAAAATATAATATGAAATTAGGATCATTGTATTAAAGATATATGAGGGAAATTAATGAGGTCTTAACCATTATAAAAAATTGATAAAATAATAATGGGAACAAAATGGGAATTCAATGAGTGAATAACCATCTAATAATAATAATATTTCAATCTAATGATAAAAAATTGACAAAAACCAAAGGGGAAAATATGAATAAAATAATATATATATTACCACTCATTCACATCCACATATTAGATCTCCCATCATTACTAGATCAATCAATTCCGGAATATCCATTGATAAACCCATGTTATATCCCAAATATCACACATCATTACATGGGATGGATCCCACTACACCCTTGTATAGTACTACTTCTATGTATTGAAATCTTATATAATGTCAACCAAAATTAGAAATATCCCATATTCTATAAATCTAGTAAAACTATTATTGAATCCATCGATAAACAATAGTCCTCATCATTGTTATGGGTCTCAATGATTCTTCTAGATATATACCACAACCTATGTCTTAGAGAGCCTTGAATCATTAATCCAATTCGGGATACCCAGTGGTAATAAAACTACTATTGTATGGATAAATCATTAATAACGAAAAATCACCAATCACATACATAGTTGATCAAAGAAAATAATTCATTCTCTGCACAATCATGATATTGATCCCTAATGTTATACTATATATAACCTCTATATTTAGGTTATATCATAATTCATGAGGTTTTCCTTATAATAAAATTCATATCTAAGTTCTCTCACAATAAAATATTTTCCTAGCCATTAATGATCCATTTCACTCTCTCCTAAAAAATAAAAATACAAAAACACTATGTAGGGTACTCCATTTTCTCATAACCCAAAATACTAATATCAATTGTCAACTAAAACCAAAATAGGAATATATCACTAATATCAAACTTTATTATCAATAAAAATAATATTATTACCATATCTGCTAATAATCATTAAGATCAATCAGAGTGGAACTATAAATTTTTATAGAAATTCTAACCGAAACAATGATAGTTTATTCTCGAAAAAGTGTAAAATGGAGAAAAAAAAAATAACGGGAATATGATCAAAATACATAGGATTTACATGGTTCATGAATAATACTTGTTCCCATGGATAAGTAAAATAAATTTATTACATCAGGCTCAACATATTAGGATAACATCTCAGGGTAAATGGTCTGAAGCTTAAAATGGGGTCATGATACAATGTGGTACTATAGTAACCTTTGTTTCTATAATACCAAATCCACACAATTGATATATTATTCTATAATAAGAGTGTAAAATGTTTTTAAAGAAAAAATACCTATCAGTGTCATTGATCAACTATGATATAATAGTCATGTCAAAGTCTACACTACTACAATTCCCCTTAATTGTCATCAGCCTTCTACTGAACAAAGAGAGTTTCAACTTGGTGTATAATATGAGCATATAGAAGTTGGACAAAATTATTCCAATGGATTGGGTTCCACAATTCTAACACCACATTTATATACAAGGTTTAAAACTAGACCA
The DNA here is from genome assembly GCA_963277665.1 of Viscum album. Classification (NCBI taxonomy): domain Eukaryota; kingdom Viridiplantae; phylum Streptophyta; class Magnoliopsida; order Santalales; family Viscaceae; genus Viscum; species Viscum album. The sequence goes on from OY728133.1 coordinate 593,521,907, forward strand.
TCCATGGTTTGGATATATCCTGTAACATTGAGTTGACCTAAAAACCTGTTTTATTATAAATCATTTCATAATTAAAAAATTACATTACATAATAATTTAAACATCCTAATAATAAAAATATTTTGTGTATTTGGATACCAGATATATATAAGAGACTTATTTTATAGTTCTTGAAAACATATCTCTTTAACTTCATCATACTAGATCTTCTCATTGTCATCTCATATGTTAAAATCATCTTCATGACTTAGGAGATGGAAACATAAGAAAAGGTGAACCTAAAGTATCTATAAGTGAATAATAAACATATCAAAATGTTACCTAGGGTAAGTTCATAAGAATATGGAAAAAATATAATAAGGAGAGAAATATCTAATTAAAAAACATGGAATTATAAAATCTATTCAGGTTTCATAATAAGATAATAATTAATTACATATGATCAAACATATAATATGGCCTCAATTATTTGAATACATTATATATAAATCATGGGTCATGGGAAAGTTATAGTCTCATTTCATCATCATTATTTCAATTTTTATTAAGGGATAAACCCCAGAAGAGAACCATCCACACAAAACAAGATATTGAACTATGGTGGTTTGAAGTGATGAAGGCTGAGGGAATCCCCTAAGACCTGGTTAACCCCTAGGGCTTCATAGTGTAAAAATTGTCGAGACATATAGGTTCATATACAAGGACCTAAATATAAGAAAGGTTATTCTCCACTTGGTTTCCCTCGCACCAGGTGTCCCTGACTTTGGTTTTGTTGATGATCATACCCTTGCGCTTTCTAGTAATGTAGGTACTCGACCATGGAGTTGGGAAGAGGCCCTAAAAGATGTCTTGAATAAATTTTTGATACTTTTTCTACACCAGATAATGTAATAATCATCTAGTGAAATAGGATTAAACCTATAATCATAGCCTTATCCTCAGCCTGAAGTGAGCAGCTATGGCACAAGATGAAGGATAACACATGGATAACTGATCCATAGGAGTCCCGAACAACTCATCCATATCCGAAGACCCCCATGCTGCAAGACCCATCAGTATTAAGCTTAAAACATCAACATGGGGGATTCCATAAAACCCATTGTCCTCTGGAACTACTCTTATCAGGATGGGTTCTATGAGACCTCTTGTGCATCCACATATGATAGGGAGCCTCCTTCCCATTACTAATGACACTAGCCATATTATTCAGGAGTTTCATTGTCCTGATGATGATAGATGTACTAGTGTAATAGACCCCCTCATTCGTCTCATTGTTCCAAGGCTTTTGGATGCACTAACACCCTTCATGTAGTATCATGATGTGGGTCACCTTCTCCAATACCCTGTCTCCTGAGCAGTGAAATCACCTGTCTGGGAGTAGGAGTTTTGTCATGTTGGGATCAATAATACCAGTAAACTCCCCCAAAAATCTCCACACATCAAATTCCCAGTCACCCATAAATAAGTGGTGGTTTGTTCTTTCCTCATAATCTTTTCAACTTGTGAAATGAGACACAGTTGGGATCCCACATCGTTTGATATTCTGATCTATGTGGATAACCCTATTACATTTCAAAATAGTGTGGCACGAGTATAAGAATAGAATCTTAAAATTTTGGATCCGTTATCCCTGCCTATTTTACATAGAAGATTAGTTATCACAACTTTCATTCTATTGCGGATCAGGCATCATGACAAGTCTCCTATTGTTGATCAGGAATCACAACCTATTTATTATTTTGGATTGATCATCACAACATTATTCACTAAAATCTCTAGAGATTGAAATCTTTAACCAATGAATTTTAGGGATATATAGGGCCTAGTAACCACTAAATATTAACCATTAAATCATTACACAATAAAGGATTTATTTATCATGTCATTAAAACCCAAGAATAATAATGGGTTGTATGTTACATCTTAAAATGTATCACATAAATAAAAACATAAACAAAGTCAATCAATACCAAATTCCAACACCCAAAAGATGAACATAAAAAATATTTTATAGGGTGGTTCACAAATCATAACTTCATGGAGAATATCTACCCTAAGATAATGAGGAAAATGAAGGAAAAAATGAAAAAATTTTATTTTCAAACTAAAATCATATTCAATATTTTGAAATACATTTCCAGATACCAACATGGAAAAATGAGATTAAAAAATTATCTTTTAAAATTGGAAAATGAATTTATGAATTTTACATAAATTAATATAGGCTTGGGTTTCAATACCTAAAATGGTAACATTGGAAGTAGGTTAAAACAATTAAACAAAAAATATCAAATTAATAGATAGTGGTTTGTTCTTCATAATTTTATACTTTTAGGTGAGAGAGTAATCATGTATGATGATTTGAATCAAAAGATAAATTTTCAACAAAAAGATAAAATATAATGATTATAAAAATAATTAAATTAATTAATAAATATAATACTAAAATTATATGTTCAAAAGAAACCATATAACTCAAACAAATAGATTTCTGTTACCAAACTCCCTTGTGAATAACATAGTTCATAAGGTAAGAGACTTTTGAAATTGATGTTATATAGTAAAATTTTAAATAACCATAAGTCAAAAAATAAAATACCATATAAAACAATCATATGGAATAATTTACTCAAATTTTATGAAATATTTGCAAGAAACACAATTATAACTCAATGAACAATAATTGAGTTAACAAAAAACCCTTATAACTTAAGGACAATTTCAATCAAATACTCTTAAAATATAGAGATTGAAATTTAAATTAAATTATCATGAATGAAATTTATTTCAGGATATAATATCTCAATTAGATACCATATATGACACCTAAAATAAATTAGGTTCATAATATATAACATGTAACAAGAATAGAAATTTGATATGAAAACCCTAATAGTTGGGCTTACACTTGCGTAAAAGGTCATTTGAAGAAAATAACATGATATGCATTAATATTTCACATGAATAAAAAGAAAATAAATTAAAAATAATCATTTTATGAAAAAAAAATTGAAATCATATAAAAGGAAAAATGGTGCATTAATTGTAACATGTCACAAAAAATCAGAATTGAGACTATGAAAACCCTTACCTTAATCAAGATTAAATATCTACCTAAACCATACATTATGAATAGTGGAATTAATTTTATTAATTACATACCAATGAAACATATTCATAACTATATAAATTTATACTCCCCATTTATAAACATCATATATATATATATATATATTAGTTAGTTTTTAAATATTTTTCCACATTGAGTGTTAACAGTTTTTTCCAATTATACATATCTTATAAAAGTGGTGTTAGCATTTTATTTTCATCAAAAATTAATATTTAAAAACAATAATTAATTTTATAGTAATTATTATTTATAATTATTTTTTATGATTATTTTTTATTTTCTTGAGTTTTTTAGTCTTTATGATAAATGATGAAATCGATAATGAGTATATTTCGGTGATTTTTTACCCCTGAGTTTTTTTCTTAGTTAATGAATTATATATTAATATAACCCTTATATAACCAACTAAAAATATTTATAAGTTTTTTTTATTATTTTACACCATTAATTATGTATAAATAATCATCCATGATATAATTCCACAGCGTTGTTCAAGTAGGTTGTCAACATGACACAAATATTAACATACTACGATGAATGCATAATCATGATGTGATTTAGTTAAAAAATAATTATATAAATACTTTATTGACGTAATTTAATGTTTATTCGTGTGATATATCAGAATTTAAATTATTAAAGATTATAAATAATTACATAGAATAAATAAATTATTTTCACTCGTAGTTCTCTTGTTTAAGGTGGTCAATTTTATAACAATTTTTTATCACTAATAACATAATTAGTTATTGTATTTGAATTAAAAAACCTTATTAATATCATAAAAATAATATTTATCTTTATAACCCATTCTATGATACATCTAGGAAAGTAAGTGCTGAAAATGTATTGTATCATACCATGGGGGTTGTAGTTTTCAAATATTCATGGTTGAGGATTTATTTTTTTCATTGAACATGATAAAGAAGTAATATAAAATATTATTAAAAATAATAAATAATTTAAAAATAAAATTATTATTTATTAAAATCCCATTTTCGACCATTGAGTTTAGAAGGTGAAGGAAAATCAACTCCATTTTTCAGGGAGTAGATTGTCCAGATATACACATGTTTCGTGTTTCTATTTTTCATAATAGAAAAAAAGGTTTTAAATTATTATACCATTATTATAAAAATAAATAAGTATCATAATGATACTAATTTTATCATTTTAATATGTTTATATAAAATTTTAAGAAGAATAAGTGCACAAAAAATAAATTTAATTAATAAAGAGATGTTGGATCTTATACCATAAATCATGGATTATCTCCTTTTGAAAAGGGGGTAATCCTTTAAATGATGTTATTCTAAGAAGAAAAAACCTTTTTATGGTGTGTAATATGGTTGAGGAGAGTGTTTAGTAGATTTTTTGGATGATCTTTTTGGGTTGTGTTTTGAAGGGATGTTAGGAGAAGAGAGACTCTTTTATAAGTAAAAAGGGATGAAATTTTTGTGAATACCCAAACTACTCAATAATAAAAATTCACTCTCAAAGAATTTGGATAAAAATTTGAGAAATAACGGGTTGGTAGAGATATAATCTTTATCATACCTTAGCCAATTATTTTCACACATTTTTAAACATGTTTCAATCTCTTTACACCATTAATTATTTTTTTTACCATTTTAGTTTTACCATGGTAACATGTTTTTACCTAACATAACTTAATCCTTATGTCTAAAAATAAAATGGTCCTTATTAGATAATTTGGAAATACTTTTTATAAATTTTCAATCCATTTTATCTAATTCAGTTTTTAAAAGTATCAAATTTTAATTTTAATGTAATAATGGTGTGATGTATTAAAATTATTTATGACAACGACTATTACATGAGTTTTAAAATACCATTCATAGTATTTTAAACTATAATAAATATTTTAAAATGTATCACTTCATTTATAAAATATATATATATTTCACTAAATAATATATCATAAGTTATTATGTCATGTATATATACAAATAGTGGCACAAAAGTCACAGTATTGGTAAAAATGGTTTATTTCACTATTCACCTAAAAACTAATGTTTAATAAAAATCCCAAAATTACACTTTAAATAAATGTTAATATTATAATTTTTAAAATTATTTTCATTTAATCTGATTAAAATTATAAATATTATATATTTATTATTAGAATGAAAATAAAAAATATATGGATAAACTACTTTTATTTAAAAATGGAGTTTTACACCATTATGTGATTGTATTGTTATTTCAAATCAATTTCTAATTTAAATGATATTAATATGTTATTTCTTATATAATTAAATTTTAAAAGTGTTAAATATAATCTATAAGGGTAAAATATATAATACTTAACAAAATAGTTCTTCGAAGAAAAATAATATTGCATTTTTACTAAATGAACTTTAACAAATTCCAATAAAAATAGTTATTTATATTCTAAAATTTAATTTTAAAACTCCATTGATTTTGAAATATTTATTTTAATTTTATGTAAGCATCATATGATATTTCAATAATATTTTTATTAATGTTTATACATAACAGATCAAAAAATATAATATTTTAATATCATATTATATTTAATTATGAGTTATATTATTTTAAATATTCTGTATAATAATTCATGAATTCAATATGCCTATTGGATATATTTCCAAATAACATATATGCGGTGACAATATTTTCAATGACCATGTTTGTAATGACTATGTTTGCAATAACCATATTTTCAATCATAGTATTGTTTTCGTCCATATTTCATTTATATATATATGTGTATCATTACTAAACTTATTCCATTAAAACTTCCCATTTCCATAGTTTACATTTTAGATCTCACAAAATTCTTTCACATTTCATGTTATTATTTTCCATTCTGAATTTTTTTATATTAATGGTGATTATTAAAGGAAATTTTGGTTGACAGGAGATGTTGTTTATACAGATATTATTCTTTCAATTTATTATCCCCTTTTAATTTTTTAGTTTTAATCGATGTAATCAACCATTATGTGTAATACATAGTTTCATTTTCTTTTTTAAAAATGATTTACTATGATATAATAATGTGTAGCTAGTTTATACCATGTCGTATATGACTTGTTACATAATCTATTTCAATTCCATTGACAAAAAGATAAATATTATAAACATATAGTTTATGGAAACAATATGGGTTTTAATGACTTGGGGAATTAAAAATGTGTCTCCAAATTCACTAAAATGGTATATGTGAAAATATTATCCCTTATCTCAATCATGAAAAAAGATTCTCATTACCACCTAGGGATTATTACATAACCTAACACACTCATGTGTGAACAGAAAAAAAGTATCAGCAAAACCCATGTACCATCTCAAAGCATTTGGGGATGTGGGGTCATAGACTCTATTAAATTCACAAAAGGCACATCTCAAAATTCAAATGAACATGTGTTCAATAAGGGAATCAATACGAATTGTAACCCAACATAACCATATCATTACAAAATGAAATATTTCATATATATTCAATCCCATGTCAATATATTTCATCACATAACCACAATAAGTATGTGAATTCATATGATAAAATATCAGCATCAAGAGATAAATCAAAAATAAAATGACTTCAAAATAGTATATAATCTATATATGGTCAAGAAAACCAAAAAAATTACAAAAAACATTCCAAATTTTTCTTTCAAAAATCACACATCACTTACAAACAATTCAAATGTAATTCCAGGTCATGTTTATGATTCCCATGGGCCTTGGATAAAGTTGTGATGACCCACACCGTCACAGGATGTGAAATTTTGGGGAAATTTGAACCTTTTTCTTTCCTATATGGTTTATGGGGAATGGAACTTTCCATTGTAAGTGGATATTAGATAATTTTTCTGACCACTATCTTGGTCCTGAAATAAGGTGTTTGCTATAGGAAAAGAGTTTACTAAAAAATGACTCATTTAAAATTTTGTTTATTAAGAGATATTTAATTAGTAAAATATAAAATTATTAATAAAAAATTAGGTCATATATTTTAAATAGAAAATAATGTTGAGATTTAGGACTCTGTGTTAGAGTTTTTAATAGTGTGTGCTGCATAAGTGAGGCATAACCTTGTGTCGGGTTCCATGACCAGGGATGAGCACCTTTTCTTTGCTTTTGCTTTTTCTTTATTCTTCACTTTTTATACATTTTATTTTTTATTTTTCCATTTACCATGTTTCTTCACATTCATTCCCTAGTGGGGTTACCTTCACACAGTTGATAGAGGGAGAGGGGGACAAGAGAGGGAGAGGTAGGGGAGGATGGGCCTCCATGAAGCTCGTGTTGAACCAGATCATTATGTTGCAGTAGTGGATCATTGATCGGTATAAAGCTTTTGGGATTTCAACCCAAAGGTAGTATTAATTTTATTTTCTTTTTCATTAAATCCATATAATTGATCTATTTTTATGTTTTTAAAACCTTTTTGGTATGTTAGTGACCTATAGTGGGTTTATATAGGCTTAATCGGGGAGAGGATGGGGTGTCAGGATGTTTTGGTTTTTTTTCGATTCTGTAAAACTCATTTACACATTAGGTGGTTAAGAGAACACATGTAATATTTTCATCCTATTATGGGAAGATGACGTTTTTTGGGAATACAGATCTTGTACTGGGATACACGTCATGCAGTTTTGACTAGGGGTGTATGGCAGGGCCCATGGTCTTGTAGGGTACACGGCCAGAACTCATGAAAGGTATACAGATAGTAGCTATGTACTATTCTTGTCTTGACCACATGTGGGTGTACATTCCTATGTACATATATATAGGCCATGTATGTGGTACAATTATCATACATGTTAGTACATACCATGTACTACAGTGATGTACACACCGAATGGGGGTTGTAGAACATGGGAAGGTACCTGTGATGACATATATTCCATGGACTGCGCATACACATCATTTACATTAAAAAGTAAATTGAAATTTTCCACTGACACATATCTATGAAGGAATCTTGGGGGTATACATTATGTACACCATGTACAAACCATGTACTTCTCCTGGTAGGTATGTTTTTTGTATTTTCTATTATGGTGTTTGAATTGGATGTCTGAAAAGTCCATTATAATATTTTCACATAGATTAGAATGGTAGAATCCTTTTGATGTTTAGAGGCCATCTGGATGGTGTTTTTGATTGATAGATTTTGGAAGTACGATTTATTTTGAGGTTGGGTTTCACAATCCTCCATTGGGTGGGTTTTGAGTTGTAGGCTTAGGTGAGGGTTGTGAGCTCAGTAGTTTATCTAAATCAAGCATTCCATTGAGATCTATTTTAGGTTAATTTGTAATAATTCTAGAAGTTGGGATTTATTGGTATCTATGAAAACATCTTGGTCCAACCCTACATGATGGGACCAATTGATCATGGTTAGAGAAGCTGAGATTTTTTTTATGTCTTTAAGGATCAGAGCTCTTGGATCTTTTCTGTTTGGTTAAAATTGGGAAATAGTTTATATATCTAGGTGTCCTCTAGTTTTTGAGATAAATTTGAGGGTATATTGAGGATTCTCTTGTGGGTATGTTGCGACCCATTTATGGTTGGTATATGAAAGGGTCAGCTGATGTTTCTTGTGTTGGACCTACCCCATAGTTATTCTAGTGTTGAGGGTCCCTTATAGAGTTCTTCTTTAGAAATGGTCACAATGACTATTGTGACATTCCTTGTTTTCATGCTCTAATATTTTAGTCCAACTGGGAATGTTGTTGATTTATGATCATCGAGAGGCCAATGTGGCTCATTTTAGTATTTTTCTATAGTTAAGGCCCTAGATATTGTGTAATATAGGGGAGTCCCTGGTTAGACGTCACTTTATTTTATGACCCTATGGATTATGGGAGCCTTGGGTTTTTCATTGACCAAGAGGTGGTTCATTGAGAACCATTGTGATAGTTTTGTTGGATGTTGAGATCTAAGGTGCTAAGAGAGGCCCCATGCATTGTTAGTTGATATTTGATAGATTCTTTTAGGTTATCTATTTTAATGGTGGGTTTGAGGTTTTATTTTCCCACTTTGATTTGGCCTTAACCATTAGTATGGTTGTCATTTCTATTCAGGAAATTGGTTTTAGTAGGAGACCCATGGGATATTTTGGATTGGTCATTGGTACTAGGTTTTGATCTAGTTCTCTACTTTGTTGGCAACATGTGGATAGGTGAGCTTAAGGAGATAATGGAATACCTTGATGATTTCACCCCTCTAGTTGATTATTCACATTGGATAGAGGTAATATATTGTGGTAAAAGTGGAATCATGATTTCATGAGTGAGTTCCCTATCATAGTGTATTTATTAGGCATCTAGGTAGATGAGATCGCCTGGGATAGTGCACATGTATGGATCACATTGATGTGTTCCCCTAGGATAGTGTACACTATCATTCCCTCAAATATAAACCAAATTATTCTATAGTACTTTAGGGACATAATGTTTTCTCATACTTGTGGAATATTTATTTGTCTCCAGACCAATAGTTTCATTAGAGTCCAATAGCCTGAAATTTTCATTTTTCAGTTGTGGAAACTTATCTTTATTCCCCGAGGTCTTGAATTCATGAACATTTTATTTATACATCAAGGAGATCCAATTTATATTTTTATAATTGGGCAGTTTTCATGTGGTTGGGTGAGACACGTATTTTAAATCCTATGGTAGGGTTCATAGCGGGGGTTGATTTTCCTCTTGTGTCATACAAGAACATGAGGATTCCTATTTTACTTTTTGTTTTACGACCTTTTATATGAATTTTTTTTTCTGATATCATTTATTATTCTTTGGATAGGCTTGGAATATCATGTGTGATTTCAATTTTAATGATAGTAGATTATAGAACCACCATAGGGGTGGAATATTGAGATTTATTTCTCACCCATTTCACATTAACCTCAATGTATATGTAGACCTGATTTATATGTTCATATTAGATAATCGGTTTCATGATAGATTTGTTCAAGAACCAGAGTTTCTCAATCTAGTATAGATGCTCAGGTGGAGTCTCCATATTGAGATGGTACATGTCAAGAATCATGGAGACTGGGCATGAGGTTTGGATCGGTTTTGAATGTAGAGCATGTTTTACTTTACTTTTAGTTTGTTTATTTTGTATATGTTATTGTCTGAGTGAGATATTTTCTGTTTTAAGTTTTTCTTACTTGTGAGATTGTATGAATGTCTATTTCATTCATTTATTATAGCGTGCTTCTATTTCAGTTATTGATTATGTGTGTTCTAATGTTCACCATGTGAATCAGTATAGTTATTTATATTATAATTTCACTCTAACCAGAGGGTATAGTTTCCCCAATGTATCATTTACACCTTCACTACTATTTGGTAGCCTTTGGAATTTGGAGAGGAAATCTTGAGGTCTTTTGGAGAGCCATATCGGGTAATAAGTCAGGAAGACATATGCAGGTTCATTTTAAAATGGTATCAAAATATTCTTGGTTTATGATTTAGGGAGTTATAAGATAGGTTGTCTAGGAATGTGTTAGAACATCTGATTTATATCATATTGGTGTGTCATGAAGACCTTTTGTGATAACAAGTGGAAGTTACCAAGGGAATTGTATTTTAGTTCTTAGATTTTGTTTTTATGTTTACATGATTTCACCTAGTGTGATGAACATGGGTTTTTAGATTTATGGTCCGTTATTGTTTTTATCTCTCCACACGTGGGTAAGAGGCCAGTTTTCATGCATCATTCTTTGAATATGGGATTCACATGACATATACCAATCTATGGTGTTTTATTAATGATAGAGGTTCAGTTTTTTAATATGTCAGCCAATACTCATATATTTTTTCCTTATATAAGTAGTATTTATAATTATATTCAACCAAATCACATGTGTTTTTTTTCGTATTTCATGTCATGTGTATATTTTGGTGAGGGGTTCACCGATGTTAGAGATGTATTCCCTTTGTGAATTTATTCATAGATACCCTTGGGGTTGGTAATGGGATCTAAGTTCCATGTTAGTGGATTACTGATGAAAAGGACGCATGAGGGATGCTTGGTTTGGGATTGATTTTCCATTATGGTGGTGGTTCCCCTAAAGTTCTAGGTACATGTTCCATTGAAGGGAGATGTTATTTCCAGGCGTTATCTGTCAGGTCAAGCGGTTTGACCCATGTGGTTTCTATAATCTATGGATTGGGTAACCATAATTTTTTTCCTTAATAGGTCTATTAAGGTCCACCATAACTTGGATATGGCTACATGTGAGGATTCCTGGAGTTTTCGAATTTGAATACTGGGAGTACTCCTTATCTCATAAATGGTTTGGGAAGACGGGTTTTGTCAGAACCTTGTCCTTTCTCATCTTTGGTTGTGGCTTGGGTAACATAGCGGATTCCTGGTTGGAAACATATGGTTTTGTATTGTTGTCTCAGTGGAGGGTGGTTGGGGGGTTGATCATTGTATAAGATAGATTCCTCTCTTTTAAGTGGAGTTTTATGTGTGCTCTGACTTGTTGGAACTAACCCACGTGAGGAGAATAGTTTGGGGTTTTATGCCCATTAGCCTAGTTTCATTTTGAATTTTCCCATGTGAACGTGGTTCCTAGTGATTGTTTGGGGTAGTTTAACGAAATCCTTTTCCTGGGGGGGGGGGGGGGTTCACCATACATTTTTGGAAGTCGTGAGACGCATTAATGTGGTTTTTTTAGAATAGGTTGTTGTGTGTTTTCAAGTTGGCACTTAGGTGTGAGTGTTTTGGACATGTCTATCCACTGTGTTTGGTGATGGACATAGTGTGGGTCATGTGATCTAACATTTGGGCATCAGGGTGATGATAAGGATACTACATTGGTGTGGAGCACCAGGTCAATCATTGTAACGCCCCGACCCTAGATACCCAGAGTCGGTACATTATTACATAACATTAGAATGATCACAAAGGATCAAGTCTCGAAAGACCGATTAGTTTAGTAGTCTTGGAAACACTAGATATATTCATAAGTCTTACATTACATCATAAGGTAAAAAACTGCAACAGCATCTTGTCTTCATATCCCCTCATAATATCCCTGCAAGTCATTCATAAATTACTTCTTCATAATCCTGGGAAAAATAAAACATTGAAAGAGGTGAGCTCAGATGCTCAGTAAGGATAACATTATAGCAGAAGCTTTCATAGATAAGCATAAATACTTAAGGCAGTTTATAACTAAAATGAAAGCCTTTTAAACTTGAACTTCAGCATAAAATGGAAAAGATAAAATAAAATAATTCCATTTACATACTCACATGGATATTCTACTAGTTGAATGATCACATGCAATATCAATAACCACTTTCATAATGATGGAATGCATAATTCCATACTATCATAACCACATAGCCAAGGCCTCATGCCAAGACTACAAATAAGATTTTTCCAAGGCCTTGTGCCAAGACACTAGTTTGTCTCATGAGACCTACCGATGCATCGAGGAGCTATAGCGGGCTCCACCTGTCACTTACTAAGTCCAATGCATTCCTCATATGAAAAGTTTTAAATATAACATAAACATTCATATTAAAACTAGCATACGAAATGTCAATACTTTATCCAAAAACCATGAATGGTATAAAAATATCACATCCACAGTCAAACATAAATCATTTGATACAATATGGAAGATTGTATTGTATCATAATAACCTCAATCGAGAATGATGAAGGATTATTGACATTGATGAAAATAATCATCAAAACTATTAGAGAGAAATATCCCCCTTTTTCTTGAAAACATTTAAAAGTCACACTATTTGTCAAGAAGTCATTTAAAATAGATTTTTGAATCAAAGTGTCCCATACCACTTTGAAACTTTTAAAAGTAATTTTGATTTGGAAACTTTAATGTCCATATAAATAAATCCTTAAACCCATTTTTAAAACATGGACATTAATGAGAATGATTTAGAATAATCAATCTTTAAAACACTTAAAAATGTATTTTAGTTAGAGTTCATAACCAAAATAGTGACACTTGAATAAAAATAATTAAGGTAATAAAAACTTTGTAATATCATGAGAATAAAGGAATTCATGATATACTATGTCAAAGTACATTATATACACCACATAAAAGTGATTTGGTGTATAACAACAAAGAAGTCTCAATGGAATGTAAATTGAGATGAAATCTCTCATAAAGGTCATATCCTTAGGTTAAGGATAAATCATAGACATAATTATGTGTGAAAAATATAAATACACTAAATATTATTGGATATTAAGTGTAAAACAATCAAGGGACATTCACACATATTCTAGTAAAAACAACACCAATGAATTTGATGTTTATCTCAACAAATCGAGATTGAGTAAAAATTACTCTTATCAAGTTCATACCGATGACATGAGAATTTATCAATGGAGTGATTATGTGTATAAAATTATATCCACAGAAAGGGGAGTGAAAATTATGACATAATAAAATGAATAGTGTTTCCACACATAAACTTGGAGTAAAATAATCAATGAAGTATGCGTAAAGCCGAATGAGTGGAAATTGAAATTTCAAATTCCCTTATTGATTTGGTAACAAAAAAACATACACCCATGAAATAAGGACCATACAATGATGATGTAAATATACATTAATTAAAGTACATTACACAATTAATACAATCATGGGTAGTACACACACCACATGTAATAAATAAGTAGTGAACAATGGAATTCTCATGGAATTAAGAGTGAGATAAGAAACCCCTTACCTTGTAATTTTCCTTGGTTGGGGGTAGGTTAAACTCCTGTATAATGTTGAATTAATTGTTATTAAATTATTAATGAATCATATACATTAATATTATATCATATATGATCTTTTAACATTGCTTTGTTAATAATATCTTAGAATTATCGTCGTTTCGTGTGTTAACATACTCGTTTTATTTTATATGTTTTGTTAGATAAGACATGTTTTTCATGGATAGGTTGTATATTATTCATATCCATAATGATATAAAGTTCTTAAACATAATTTTTAAATCATCAAATGATAATTATACTTTAATGGATATGATGGAGAATGAATCTCATCGTGTTCGTGGAGACAGTAGTCCGTACGTACGCACGAGCGACAATATCATTATTTTGATATTAAAATAATATATAATTGGATGGTATATCATATATAAAGAATAATAATCATGTAATATTTATTATTTAAATGAGTTAAACATAATTGTTATACCAACCCAAATAATAATATATTGAATAACAATTACACCACGACGTGGAGACGGTAAGCTGTACGTACGCACGTATGGTGACATGTTATTCAAATGGTGGATAGAATACTGAATATGGTTGTACCATATTTATAATAACATCACAGTATATATAAGATACTAGATTTATTTTTTTAGAACGTTAATAACAAATAAAGAAGAAGTGGAAGAAGAAAGGAACTTGAAAAGGGGTGGTGAAAACATTACCTCTTCTTCGGGTTCTTCCTTTTGATTTGATCAAAAGGGATCATTAGGTTGGCTTTATGATCAAACTAAGGCCTCTAGGTTTTATTGAGGGAAGATTAGAGAGTATTTGGGCAGGTTTTGGCCGAACCAAAAGGCTTTGAAGGTGTGAAAAAATGAGAAGGAGGAGTTCCCTTTTATAAGAGGGGTGAGGGGCACCTTTGGAAATGCTAGAAATATTAATTTATAATAAATTTATATTTGGTTTCTAATGTCTCCAAACTTTATTATTCAAATTTTAAGGTGGGGATAGGTCTAAAAACATTCAACCAATAGAATTTAGACAGGTTTGGGTTAATATATTAACCTTATCTTTTAGTTTTAACTCTTAGGTAATTAGTTTGACAATTACCATGTCACTTTGTATTTTTATATTATATAGTTAATAAAAATACTATATACATCCGAGAGACCCCCAAGTGGTCCACTAATGATATACCATTAATGATATAAGTCTCTTGGCCGAACCTTAGATTTTTAGAAATTTAATATCAATTAATAATATAATATTTTTTTAAAAAAACTCTTTTATGTCAATTTTGACACTATTCAATAGTTGATTTTTGAGAAACTCATAACAGAATGATTACATCTAAAAATGTTAATTAAATCAATACTAATATGTCATATTATCCTAGAAAATTATATTTATTCATTAAAAGTGTTAAATTATATTTATTTTGGTATTTATAATATCAATTATTTTAATTTTTCACTATTATGGAAATTACTGCATCATCATTGTGTCATAAATATATTAAATTATTTAATGTCTAAAAATTATAAATAAACTATAATTATGTAGGAAATATTATTATATTTCTATTGAATATTTACAATCGAATTTATCTTATGTATAACTTTATATTAAAAATGTTTTAGTAAATAAACTTTGATTTTAACTCTTTTAACTCTTCTTTAAATTAAATAATAATAAATGTCTTAATCTAATCCAAGTGGACCTAAATGATAATATTTTATTCCTAAGGTTGTTTTTGGTCGAGATACACTTGTCCAATAGAATTATTACATGTGTTAGGGTAATATTAATATCATTTTTACCCTTAATTACCCTATTTACTTTTAACAGTGGTAAATAAATGTAAAAAGTTACTATTCACAAAAAATTATTTTCATCTCATTAAACCAAATTTTTCTTCTTGATATTAACCGTGTCTCTTGGATTTTTGAAATTCCATTCACAGAAGCGGTAAAATTATGTTTTATGAAAAATTCAGTTTTTTTAACTACCACTTAGTAGTTTAACTATTCATTAAAAATTGAAGTTTTTCAGAACAATGCCAAAATTTCACCCTAAGCTATAATTGATATTCCAAATTCAAAAATGGTGTCTATTTTAAAAAATTCCAAACATAGAAGTTGCATTAATTAATTTTATAATTAATTCCCGATGTCACAACAAATAGCGTGTTTTTAAGAAATAATATGTATCAAAAGATTGACAATTGTTTAGGTCCAATTTCAAAGTGAAATTAATTCTAATGAACACCATTAGATAAATTGGTAAAAATATATTCTAATTATACTTTTAAACCACTCAATAATATAATTTATCACTATAAATTATTTTTATTAAAAAAGTTGTTTTTAAGTATTTTTTACTATTCATAAAAATTGGAAGTTCTCATAAAAATACCAAAAATTCATCTTAGGATAATTTCGATATTCCGAAACCAAAAATGAAGTCCATTTTGAAATATAAAATATATATAATTTCAAAAATTAGGTATTACTATTCATAACGGCTAGTTTGATTGGTTGTGGTGTGTTAGAACTCGATGTTGCGTACAACACAAGCTATCGCATTATTCAAAGAGAAGCGTACCGTAGAAGCTTGGGGTGTTACAATCATGGTTGAATGTCTCACATTGGGAGAGAGTTGTGGTTGTTATAAGTATTATCATTGTAAAATCAAGATAGTGTCAATCATTCCATTACATGGGGGTTTTGTCTTGTATTCCCTCCAAGGGTTTTCAGGGGAAAGAATCATTTGTGGTGGTAAGTTTTTAACGACCCACGTCGTCATGGGTTGTGAAAATCAGGATAAATTTGATCGTTTTGTTCTTGATATGGTTTAGGGAAAATGATTATTTATCCTATAATAAAATCTCATATAATTTTTTATACCCCTCTATTGGTCCCATAATTTGGTTTTTGCACTATTACAATAGTTTTCTAGCAGTATGTGATGGTATAATTTTCACATAATATTTAATTTTTTATTAAATAAATATTAATTTATTCAAGTGTGTTTTTTGATGGTATATTTTAAATGCATATTTTTATTGATATTATATCTCTATTATTGAGTTAAGAATGAGGTATTCTTCCTAGGTGAGGCAAAATATTGCATCGAGCACTAGGGCCCAGCATGAGCTCCTTTTCTTTTACTTTTATGTTTCTTTTTTCTTCCCTTTTTATTTTTTTCCCATTTTCGTTTCCCTTATCCACTTTGGATGCTGAAGAATGAACTTATAGGCTTCTATTGACACAGCCTATATAGGCATATGGAGTGAATATAGGGATGGGGAGGGAAGGAGGCATCATCAGAGTCCTCCGGTCATGCTGGATCATCTTGATGCAACTATAGATTGTATATCAATACAAAACTATAGTGGTTTCCACCCATAGGTAGGCATGTTTTAATGTTTTTTCACAAATACCCATCTTGTATCCAATTATATGTTTTTAAGACTGTTGGATTATTAGTGACCTTTAATAGGTCGATCTATGTTTAATAAGGGAGAAGTAGGGGTTTTAGGCCATTTTGGGGGGTTTCGGTTTTAGAAAATTGGTGTACACGGCATGTGGTTAAGATAATTAGAGAAGATTAAATTATTGGGACTTAATTACATATACTAGAGATAGATTACATATATTAGTGACTCAAGGTGTATTGGGGACACATGGTTTTGTAGGGTATATGACCTAAACCTATGCATGGTACACAGTCAGTGGCCATATACTATGTTTAGCCTAACCCCATGGGGGTACATGGATAAGTATATGGATAGAGACCCAATGTGAGGTATAGGCCATGTATAGGGTGGTACAAACTATATAGTACATTAGTTTAAACACATAGTGGGAGTTTTGGTATACAATCATGTAACCATTAGGGATTATATTCCATTGATCAGGCATACAAGTCCTTTACTTTGGAAAATAAACATTGAGTGTCTATTAGAATATTTCTAGGGAAGACCTTCTGGGGTACACACTATGTAACCCAATTACATGCCACATACCCCATGTACACACTATGTACTTTTCATTCCCTGTTCTATATTTCTTGTTTTTCACCCTTGTGTCATAATTGGACATGTGAGTAGAAAATTCTATGTATTTTCCCATAAATATAATTATGGTGGAATAATTTTATGTTTAGATTATTTCTAGATTGTTTTAATTATTGAGAAAGTTCAATAGGTGGATTTATTTGAGGTTTTCTTTCATAATACTTGGTGGGTTGGATTGTGAGCTGTGAGGCCCAGATGAGGGTTGCGATATTTGTGATCAGCATAGATCAAGAGTTTTGTGGAGATATGTATGAGGTTAAATTAGATATATTATGAAGATTTTATTGATTTATATCTATATGGAGATCTTGGTTCATCCTTGCATGATGGGACTAGTTGCTCGAGGTTAGAGAAATTGAGATTTTTCTTCCATGTTTGAGGATCAGAGTTGTTAGATCATTTGGAATGGGTTGGTGTTGTGTGATGGATATTACATTTTTGTTTTCTTGAGTTTTTTATATGATTATAAGAGACTCTTGAGAATAAAAATATAGGAATGTTAGTACCCTTGGATGGGTGGTTAACCAGGTGGGCCTGCTAAGGTTTCTTACAAGCACTCTGCCTCATGTTTGGATTTTTTTTGGGATCCATTACAGGGTATAGCTTTTAAGGTGATAATGAGGACCATTATCAACACCTTGTTAGTGTGAATTTAATTTGAAGGATATATGGGATAATTTTTTATCTATAATTAGTTGGAGGTTACTGAGGTCCATCTGAGGATGATTCTATTGGAGGGGGCCAAAAGCATGGGTACACAAGGGAAGTCCCTAGTCATACATTGCTTTGTATTGTGACCCAAAGGACCATGGGATATTTAAGTTTTGGTTTGGATATGATGTCATTTTTTGAGAGTCTTAGTAATTATTGTTTGGATGCTAATATCTATTTTGCGGAGAGAGGCCTCATGCTTTGTTGTATGAGAGTTTATCGGTTCTATTAGTTCATCCATTTAGATGGTGTGTTCGAGGTAGGATCATCCAATGTTCATTTGGCCTTTGGACATGTCATTTGAAAAAAAAATGTTATGGAATTTTGTTTTAGGAGAAGGCCCTTAGGATATTTTTTATCAGGCGTTGTCCATGAGTTTTTGATCTCATTCTCTCCACTACTAGATGGCTATGGTTATGTAACAACCCAAATTATTATTAAAGGAATTTATCTCATCTTGTATTAATGTCTCATAGTATACATCACATAAAATCACATCGAGACCATAATAAAAAAACATTATAAATGAAGAATTAATGAAATAAGTTGTATTTTTAGATGATAAGGATCCAATACCGATGAAATAGTATCTTGACCTTGGGAATAGTAATATGCCTGTTATGAATTGTAAACTAGCCATATGAACAGTAAACCCACCCATGAAAGTATAAATAAAATTTTGGCATCATATAAGTGAACATATGAAGTAATAATATCATAGTATAAATATAATTAAATATTTTAAAAATTATTAATTCAGTGTTAGTATTTTTATAAGTTATATATTTAATTACATTTTTATGATAAATTAAAAAAATTAATAGAAAATTTATTTCAAAAAATTTATTTCTAAATTAATATTTTTATTTCTTAAGATTTTAAGATAATTTTATGAGACCTTAAGTAAATTTTTATGGTATTAAAAAATCAGTTATAATTTTAAAATATGTATTTTCCATGTATATAATTATTTTTATTAAAAATTAAACTAATAATATATAGAAAATTATATTCATCATATGGTGTTTATTTTTTAATTATAAAAATTGAAAAATGGTTAGGGTGAATTTCTGGTATTTTAATGAAATACTTTAAATTTTGATGAATAGTAAAATATGATAATTTATGATAAAAGCTTACAACCTGCATTTTTTAGTCATTCTTAAGTCCTAGATGATGTAAGTGACCATTGGTTCTAAATCACATGCACTAATTATGGTATTTTGTCACAATAATCCTCGCCATTTATTTTCTTGAGAAAAATAATATACTAATGATTAAAATAATAAGTAAACACCCATCTCCCCCACTATAAATACCACCCCTCACACCCTCATCCCCTCACACCTATAAAGATTTGAGACCTTCCTAAATACTACCCAATAATCTTCCCTATCCCTCCCTCACATCTGATAACTGTCGGTCCCATAAAAAGACCAAGCCTTTGTTCCTTGAAGAGGATCTCAAGAGGATAATTAAAAAGGTAAATCCTCTCTCTTTTTCTTTTAAATTCTTTTCAATTTCAATTTATTTTTTTATTCTATATTCACCTCCCTTCATCCAAATGTCATGATAAATAAATTACCATACATATACTATAATTATATCAAGTTGATTGAATATTTAACATTAAACTCTTCCCCCTCTCTTTTTTATCTTAAAACTAAAATCATCTTTGATGATGTGTCAATTTACAAATGTTCTGGTTGATACACTTTCATTTTCCTTAAAAATATTTGAGGATATTAACATGACCAATAAATATTTTAAAATGGATTTTAAATTTTATGTTATAACCATTTTTTTTCCTTAAATATCTTATAGTCATAATACTAAATGATAAAACAAAACGAGTTCGTTGTGTACGAAAAACCGCCCAAATTAACCTAAAATGATCATCATTAACATTGATCTAATGAATCATATTTATGGTATATAAAAAATCCATTTTAAGATCATTTATTCTTCTGGAGGATTATTTATAACATATAATAATAATTTTTTATGTTCATCATCATTTTAAACAAACTTCCATTCATCTATACAAACGAACCAATCATGAAAACTATGAAAATAAACACTCCTGAACAGTGAAATTAAACTCCATAACTCATCCAAAAGAACATAGAAGAACTTAATAAAAACATAATGAATTATATTCCTGTATAAAGTGTTTTTTAACTGTTAATTAATGAATCTAATGTGATTATAATGTGCATTAAAGTGAAGTAAGTGTTCAGGCACAATATAATGGGAATTCTCAAACCCAACTCTCATTCTTTGAGTTTTCCCTCTTTTAGCCAATTTTCATAATGGTTATTTCTTAAAAATTAATTCCTCATAATTATTTTACCTTTCATGGGATATAAATGTTTTCAACTTGAGTTTATGACAAACACAATTTTTTTCAAAAGAACTGTTCTTCCAAAAAAACACACACTTTTTTTCTCAAGACAGTTTCTTCTTTACTCAAGTTTGATGATTCATATATCAAATTTTTTATTACCATACTCATTTGACAGAAAAATGTTTTTTAATGTGTGATTTATGAAATTAACCCCACTCTTTTACATGGTTTATTTTATGTCCAATATTGATATATGATCTATGTTTCATGCGTGAAAATGTAAATGTTGTGAGGTGACAGGTGCGTCTAGAATTATATAGTGCATATTAAATGATATTATATGAAGGGTGAACCTAGAATTATATAGCACTCAATTACATTTTGTAATTTTACTTATCTTATGAGGAATGTAAAATATTCATGAACATGATGCTATCATTTTTCACAACTATGTGTGGTAGTTGATTACTAAGGCATGATGTTTCACTTTTATGCATGGGAACATTCCATGCCTTTGTATAATTCTTCATATCATGATGATGATGTTATTATTATGATAACCACATGTTATATTGTTACATGATCTTATATATCTAATTCTTGGTATTTTTAGCTCACCCCTTTTTATGTATATCCTCGTGTGACTATATGGACTAAGGAGAACAGAATGGAAAATCAGAATATAAAGAAGAAGGAATTAAATAAATGTTTATGTTTCATATTGAAAAAGTTATGTACGGTCCTAGCTTTCCCAAGATGCTAAATTTTTGGATCTTGGTTGTGTAATTATTTAATCTTTTTATATTAAAATTATGTAATACCAGTGTAATAAAAAGGAGGGTCGGTATAGATTAGATGGGATTAGGGGTTAATGGTTGATCCTGAGGAGTACTCCAATCTATTTGAGTATTATCCATGGGTAGAAGTTATATTTTTTTGAATTAAATGGGCACTTAGTTTCATTAGTGGGTGCCTAGAATAGTGTTTCTATCAAGATCAGGGTTATATAGGGTCACCTGGGATTGTATATGTTTTGGTCTTATGTTGAGGTATTCCCCTCTGACATTGTATACTATTGGAACCTCATTTAGAGAACAATTTATTCAGACTAACTTTTGAGACATGGCAGTTTCTCAGACGTGGGGAGTTGATATCTATCCCTAGTTTGATAATCCCATTGGATTACTAGATCCCAATAGATACATGTTATAGTAGTAGATTCCCATGGTTTCACCCTAGCGTTCATCATTCATTGAAATTTTTTATACATCTTGAAGATCCTAGGTGTATATGTAAGATTCTTCGGTGTCATGTGGATGGGTGACCAATTTGTTGTAAATCCTCTGGTGGGGGCCAATGTGGGGGTAGATTTACCTCAAGTATCATACTTAAACCCATGGTTTTTTCCTTTGTCCATTTTTTGTAGTTTTTCTTTTATTACAGAATTTATTCATATTCATCTAGATAGGGAATATCAAGTGTTTATGCACATATTATGACAAACAGCTATAGGTCTACTATTATGTGTGTCCTACTGAGATTTATTTCTCACCCCCTATATGAGAACCTCGGTGTGCGTGAATACCTAATTTCTTATTTTAGTTTGGAACATATATTGTGTAGTGGATGATGATGAGATCTAGTTTTTATTGATTGAGTCAAACCACTCATGTTGATTATTTGGATCAGGTTGGTGTATCTTGAGCATTGTGAAGATGAGTTATGTGGTTAGACTCGGTGTTGGAAGTAGATCCTATTGTATTTTATTATTAGTATGTTTATTTTTTAGATGTTTTCACCCTAGTGTTTTAATTTTATTGTATGTTTTTCATGCTTTTGAGTTTATATGACTGTATATTGTAATAAATTTATTATAGCATGCTTTTTATGTTATTCAAACTCTAATATTCCCCCTATGTATGAGTTTGGTTATTTCCATTTTTATTTCACTCTGATCATAGGTTAATGTCACAAATCTATATATTTTATACCCTCACCACTAGTTATTAGCCTCTTCCATTTGGGGAGTTGTGCTTGAACCATTATGGTGAGCCAAATCAAGTGATGGTTTAGGTCAACCCAGATTGGTAGATTAAAAAAACACAATAAAATACAGCATTAAACACATTCTATTGAAACTATATTTTCCTTTGAAATATCATTTCCAATCCAATCATTTAAAACCACAATAAATTTTAAATAAAATTTTAATTTTTTATTTTTTATACCCACTTTTTATTTCTAAAACATTATTTTATATAAAATTGAAAAACAAACTAATACATTGTCCATAAATGTTTTTATCTAGATTGAAGAAACTCATTCGTTTTGGTCATCTCCAAACAAACCTTTTATCATATTTATATGAAAATTTGGTGACTTTTATGTTGAACTGTGTTTCTTACCATTTTATGGGGTCTCAAAATTCTGTACAACCATGCTGATAATATCGATGATGATGATGATGATTTAATAATATAAAATAATTATTAATCCAAGTCAATTATCTAATTAACCTAACCACTCAGATGATTAAATGCCAATTTCCACAAATAATGTCAAATTATTAACCCATTCTGATATAAACCATCTATTTTGCCCACATGTACCAACTGTGTTAATATCCCCATGATCGTAAGCTAATTAATCCAAAATATATAACTTAAATACAATATATCCTAATAAAATCTTACTAGCGATGTTAATATCCAATGAATGTAAGTGTAGATGGATCATGTAAAACTCTAAATCCTCCTATGAGAAAAATAAAAAATCCATAAAATATATATGACCATTAATGCCACAAAAAAAATTATAAAGTCGTGGAATACCTAATTGAAAAACATACCAAAACCAAAATATATACCAACTGAATGTGTCCATCCTCTCCTATATTCCTCTATCCATCACATAAAAAATCCACAATGATCAGGTGAGTTTCTACATGCTTTATAAAAAAAATAATCTTTATATCTATATTTGAAAACAAAAATAAATAAATAAATAAATAAGAGAAATGAGTAATGGAGAAGCATAATGAAGACCACCTCTAATACAACAGAACAAAACCATCAGGATTAACTCTTAGATCAATTGAAAACAAGGGGGGCAAGAAGAGGTGGAGTATGCTAGTAATAAATACCACCATAAGAACCCTTTTTTCATAAATTTCTAGGATTGATAACCATAAAAATAGTGTTACACCATTGATAAGTTATTCAAAATATGACTAATGTTACATTGGGATTAACAAGAATCATAATGGTTTTACTTGACTTCTAGTGGTCAACCAATAAGGTTCGAATGTAAGTGGTTATCGTTATATTCCATTTTCTATCCGACTAGACTTCCATTGGGTTTCCACCAAGGTTGAAGGGAAACATACACAAACAATCATAGAACACTACTTATATTTACATAAAATTAAAACTCCAAAATTTTCATACCATATTTCATTATATAAAATTTAATATTTTCTCTTATTTTACATTATCTTCTGTTAAAATTGATGGATTTAAATTACACCCAAACCTATAGGATATATTGAATATTTAAGTGAGATAAAATTTCCTTGGATTTTATGATAGATTTTATAATTTTATCATTAGAAATGGTTATATTTAGGTAATTATAGATCAAATAATAAAATAGGTCATTTCATAACCATTCAAAAAATTCCTATCATTGAATATAATTGTAATTTATTTAATAAATAAGATATTAAATTTAATATAATATCCATTTCTATTATTTTAAATTAAGAACTATGTTTTACTTAAAAATTGTGTAATGGAATTCAAGATAAAATATGACCTCAAATGATGAATTGTGTGACTTATCATCTATAAATTTATTAGGATGAATAGTGGACTATTTAGGTTTTGGAAATAAACTTCGAACATAAATACTTAATATTTGGAAATACATGTAAAGATTGTATTCATTTGGTTTCATTTATTTATAGTAGTAGTTACCAAATTCTTTTCACATTGAACCATTTGAATAATTATATGATTGTTGATGTCGATCATGATTCTATTAGATGGCTATAAGAGAAAATGATCTTTATGGGACTAATTTTTTATAAAAATAGATAATTGGATTTGATTGGTTAAGAACAGTTAGGTAATGACTCAAAGTTTCAATAAGTCGTGTACTAATAATGATAATACATTTTGAAATTTGGTATTTTGGATCTTTTCATTTTGAAAGAGTCTCCTCAATTAGGAAATTGATGATTTATAAAACAAGTATATCATTAAATCGATATGTATGATATTTTGTGATTATCAAGTGACTTGTTGTATTATCATGCTGATTAATATTTTTATCCTGGCATGATGTGATTGATAATGTTTTTCATGTTAACCAGGTGAGGATATATTAATTGGAACCATCAAATGGAATAAATTTGGATATAGTTGACTTAAAATATGATATTTTTTTTGAGAGATCAATATTAATTGAAGTCCTAAAAAATATAATAAAGGGGAGGGTTCTTCCATTGGTTGGGATGTTGTCGAAAGATGATGAAATTTAGATGAAAAGTTTTGAAATATAACTTATATGTGGTTGAAATTTCTATAGTTTTTTACGATAGAAGTAATTTGTGATGTTTAAATGGTGCAAAGTCATACGGTGGGTATAATTGTAACACTTTAATTTTGGTATTTATCCATAATTTTTATTTTGGTCAATTTATGTTATAAATTATGGTTTTGAAGAAAATTATTATTAATGAATTATTGGTTAAATAATTTAAGAAATATACAGGTTCTCCATGAATTTTATATTTTCTAATAAATAGTAATGCATAATGTATTGTAAGGTTAAAGACCATTGAATGTTAAACCAAGAATTTATAACTACTTGATAAATTAAATAAGGTATAATTGATTTAATTTATATTTATTCAAGATAGTAACAATCAATACATTTTTAACATGAAGAATTAACATCCATTATTAAATATAAGTATAATTAATCATACAAAAAAATATTTTCTCATTCATTTTCATCTTAAAAATTCCACCTACAAACATCTAAACATTATCAAACACATTATTAAGTCACATTAAAATTTTATGGATTTTACAAAGAGTATTTTCTGTCTCTTTTCCAAGTCTAAATCGAATGTTGGGGTTGTTTAATCAATCCATAACCACATCAATGTTAAGGAATCTATTATAAATTATAATTATTATCCAATATCTTTCCACTCACTAGGAAAATTCATCATGAGTATTTATATAATAATGTAAATTGATCTTGTAACTAAATTGATATGTTTTATGATAGGTATCAATGTCTTGGATTAAATCCTAGATCTTGAAATTGCCTAATTTATAGAATTCTATGAGAACCCATCTTGATAAGTGGATCTAACTTTTCCCTATGATAATTAATTTATGTATTTTTTTTGTTCTTTTATAAAATTAATGATTTGATTATGGATTGATTTGTCAAATAAACATTTCTCGATAATAATTTTTTAATTTCAATAACTTATTAAATTATTTATAAACATGAACTTTTGGGTGACTTTTTATCTTGAAAGATTTTATAGAAATGGATTATTCAAAAATAATTTTAATCATTAATTGTCTTTATATTTAAAATTACTCTTTTTTATGGAAATTATTTATGTCGTAGTTTTGATTCAATATTATTAAAATTAGTTTCTATGGGTTTTTTTCAAAAAGTTTAAATTTTGATTATTTTTCATAGAACATTATAATATTTTTAGTTTTTAAAATTAATTAAAATATAGATATTAATTATTTTGAAATTATTCTTATGAAATAATTCTGGAATGAGTATTTTTTAGAAATTTCATTTTATATTAATTTTTTTTCGAAAATAGGTGTGGGAATAATTTTAGAGAATAGAGGCTTGGAAAATAAGTATATCCATATGTGGGAAAGTTTATCTAATGAGTTGTATGAACCAGAACTATGTAATATCTTCAGTGTAAGGATTATGGTGATATAGTTATGTTAAAAATAAGTATATTTAGGTTGGTTTCTTATTAGATAGATAATCCATATTATGTTATATAATTAGGGTGGTTACCTATATTAAATAGGACTATGAATCCTAATGTGGGTGTTAATTATTGTTTGTATACTTATTTTCTATGAACTTGATGATTTTTTTAGTATTGATTGTGATGTTTTTAAATAAATCTTGTGCATTATGATAATATTTTTTTAATTCTTGCGAAATAAAACTCTAGGGTGATCTAAATAAATTATCTTTCATGAAATACATCATAATTGTCAATTAAAGATTAGAACAATGTTATTTTCATTATAAAGAAAACTTTTAAAAGCTCTATGTTTATTAAAAAATTTCATTGACTTGAACATATCTTAAATGTATGTGTAATGAACAAAATCATTAGATACTGTTTAAATTGAGATATTGTAAATTATAGTAGACTAGACTCTAAGGGAAATTAAAATTTCAGAATATATATAAATGGGCGTATTTTTTTGGAATGTTAAAAAGAATGTTTTGAAGGTGTAAGTATGGGTGAAAAAACATAGATTGGAATCTTGAGTGCGATGTAAATAATATGTTCTAGAGGGTATATTATATAATCCACTAAATCTTTAGTATTAGTCTATTGGAGTTTTTAATGGATTGGTAATGGAACAAAATCACTCCCACTGCTATCTAAACATTGTTTTCTTACAAAGAGTCTAGTAAGAGACATAAGAATTTAGGAAGTAACCAAGCCTATTAATTTTAAAAAAAATGCATGATGTTATTTTTACTATTACCTATATTAGTTCATTAATGGGAAGAGGAATTAAAAACTTCCATTTTAGCTGGTTATTTCCCCTCATCACTTCCCACATTTATACTTTTTTGTTTTCCATTAATTTATAGTGGTTCGGGTGTCTTTGATTCATCAGATTGAGGTGACCCTTCCTATTTCTTCGAAATATCTTATTCCTATTTTTTTACAGTTCAAGTTATTTATCATGTTTATATTTGACAATTTTTTTCACTATATTATAGTGGAAAACCCATTATATTGGATATTTTTCATGTGATATATATAAGAGTTTCGGAGTTCAGGGATATGTGAAATGTTTTTTTATAAAAGGATTGTCTCATTTTTATTATTATCGTTGTTTTATAAATTTTGGGTCAAATTATTTAGTTATTTAATGTTAAAATTTTGGAATTTTGATTGTAGATATATTGGCAGATAGTTAAGATTCATTTTAACCTTATTACATAGTATTACAACAAGTTGGAATCTCTCAATGATATTTTTCTCTTTTAAATGAATTTGTAATTATTTTGGATGTTAATTATAAATTTTTCATAACTAATTACATTAAT
The DNA here is from genome assembly GCA_963277665.1 of Viscum album. Taxonomy (NCBI): domain Eukaryota; kingdom Viridiplantae; phylum Streptophyta; class Magnoliopsida; order Santalales; family Viscaceae; genus Viscum; species Viscum album. The sequence goes on from OY728133.1 coordinate 593,550,256, forward strand.
CCTTGGGATGTGATAGGGTATCGTGGAAGTTTATGAGTGGTGGAAATAGTTTGAGGGAATTGATAATCATTATGCTAAGGGAATAACTCTATAATGGGGTAAGAGGTCCTACAATTTACAACTTTTGTATATTATTATCAGTGTAGTGTGATGTGTGATAAGGAGTAAGAGGTTATTACTTATCCAAGTGAGTTTATGTAGGAATTAAAGAAATATGATAAATATTTATGGTTAATTAGATTCATGATGGATGGTCTACATGCCTCTTCTCAAATAATTATTTCATATTGACTCAATACAATGATGATCCTTGGGTAGAATTTTAAAAGGGAAACATGGTTATCGTGCAATTTGTAAGAATGAATTGAGTAAAGTAGGGGTCCCATAACATTTGGTTTATTCTGGGGAAAATAATTTAATATTTCACTACATTTACCATTTTCATTATTCTTATGGGTTCCTACCGTTGATTAAAATTAAAAGGCATGATGTTTTCAAAAATAGGCATCGTGTAAAATCATATAGTTATGAAAATTCATTTATAGGTTGTCTTAATAAACACATGTTATTTTAAATATATGGAAACTTGGTTTTAACCTAGGTAATTTTTTATCATTAATAAAACATTATGATGTTTTCTAATTCTTATCCTTACCCATAGGGTTCTAATTGACGTTTTCTCATCTTAGTTACCAAAGGTTAACTAAACCTTGATATAAAACCAAATATAGACACCCATTATTTTCATAAATAGATATTACATCTTAGTATAATTATATTCATTACATATCATAATGATACACACCAAAATTATATAGGTCTTGTATCATTTGAAACGTGGACACATAAATAACCGGCTCAAAAGTGTCTCCCATTAAGTTCTTCATAACTAGAACCCTCGTTATACATATCATTACAATAACATTTATTTATAAACTAGGGAAAATAAATATAATTAATTATGATCCTAGATGCTCACTAAGGGTAAAACATGAGATATTAATGGTCACATAATCAAACATTAGCATAAAGGTAAGAGAATATGAGCTTAACATTGGGAATCCATACCATACATATCACATATCATAATCATGATTCATGGAATAAATCTTGGATGATAATAACACATGAATCATACTGGAACAAAATAAAAAGATATATGATAGTGTAACATTAGCATAAGATAAGTAATTGTGGCACAAACATAAGAATGTAAAATCATGTCCTCATTAGTCAAGGCTCACTATCATGACCATCATACTGGATTTGGTTCACTCCGCAAAACATCATAATATTCAAGGTTTTCTATAAATAAAATCATCGTATTTTGGTTTTACTCCATAAACCATTGTAGTAGTCAAGGTTTACTTTCAAGACTACCATAGTGCACGTAGTCTCTTACTGAACTAAGTTTACTCCCCATTCCAGTCTTGTTTATCTCATGAGATATATATTAATACCCAATGAATTGGAGGGAAATATAATTACATCCTCACCAATAAAATAATTAAAATAAAATAAATAATTATTCCAAAATATCCTAAAATAATCATCATATAACAACCCATAAATATAAATGGGGTTAAAATCATTATAATATAGCATAACCAAGAAACAAGTTTCATAAACATTTCGTCAGTTCATTATACATAACCCATGGAAAAGGAATGGAATTCATAAAAATATTTCATCATAAACATAAACCATACAAATTTAGAATAAGGATGGTATACATTGATCATGTCCCTATTAAATAATAAGTAACATCAAAGTAATTTATCACAGATGAAAAAAACATTTTAAAGGATCACTGAAAATTTTCTTGAAGAAAATATCCTTTTCACTTTGAAATAACATTTTTAAATCATAAAATTTTCCCAAATGGCAAGGATAAAATTTTATTTTTAAAAATTATTTTAATTTTTTATTGGAACCTTAAAACCCTAAATCAGTAATAATATCAATAAATTTCATTTATACCGTATATGTTAAAATAAAACATTCCTTTCACACGTTTTTAAAAAATACAAAAAGTTACTCATAAAGAAAATGAACAGAAGATTACATTTAAAGCATTTTTTAGAATTTTAATATTTTATCAAATTTACTATTAAAATTAATACTTAAATAGTAATAGCCTTTTTGAAAACATTTTTAGAAAACATGGATTGGGAAGAAAAAGTAATTTCGACCAAAAAGGAAATAAATTCAATTTTCCTTAAATCATATTTTTGACCACTTATGTACTTAAAGTGAGTAAAATTAAATGAAAACATGTATTCTGAAGAAATAAATATAAGATAAGAAAATTATTTTTTTCTTGATATGTAGATCATAAGAATTCGTCATTTTAAATTTAATCATAAACAACCACATTAAATAGTAAGATTGTATCCTAAAACCCTTACCTCTTTGGTAACTTTTGTATCATAAACCCCATGAAAAAATGAAATATAAATAGATATATAAATCCCCATAAAATTAATAATTATTATTATAAATGAAATCCATGAAAATTATATACAATACATAAAATAAAAAAGTGGTGAATATGGAAGTTATCTTACAAAAATAAAACATAGAAGAAAACCCCTTACCTTAGGTCTAACTTCCTTTGTACTTATTGGAACCCTCTGTATAATATATATATATATATATTATAATTATTTTATAAAAAATAATCATATATATCATACCATATATTATTTACTTATAACCTTTTATCACTTTTTTATTTACAATTTATTATTAAAATCATTGTTCTGGGTGATATCTAATTCATTTTTCTGGTATGTTTTGGTTCATTGGTTTTAATAAATATAAATTGATCCTAGTATCATAAAATATATAAATTTATTCAAGGTATTAGAATATTTTTTAAATATATATATAATCATTTAAAAAAATTAGAGATAAAAAAATGATTTACACCATACATGAAGATGATAGGCCATACATGTGCATGAATGTTGATTTCACTTTTCAGCAAATGGAATGAAAGAATGGTAAATAAAAATTAAACTTTAAAGAATAATTATTAAATAATATATATAATATATTTTAATTAAATATATCTTTATAACCATCCATGTAAACCATAAATGGAAAACAAATCACATCACTTCATGGAGGTGGTAGTCCACACATACGAACGAGCAACGTAATCGTTTTCCATCAATTTTAAGGGTAAGAAGGTATATATGATATTATCACTAAATAATTGTAATTATTTTATGAATATCATATATAGTCATTAAAACCATTATAATAACCATCCATTAAATATGGGGATTTTAAATTAATTACAACACTACGTGGAGATGGTTACTCTTACATACACATGAGCGATACTTTCACTTCTAATTGATAGGGAAAAGAGTGGATAATTTTTATTAATTAATAATAATAAAATTTTATTATATTTATGATATTAAATTTTTTATTTTATGATAAAAAACAAAGAATTATAGGAGGTTATGACTAAGTATAAAGATTTTGATCTGTTAAGGCAATTACCACCTCATTGAAAGAAATCCTTTAGAAATCCTCTTAAAGATCCTCGGGGTTGGTATTTTGAGAATACCATAACCATTAGTCTAAGGAAGTTGATAATTTATTTATTCTGGGAATTGTGGACATATATCCCTAAAAGTGGAATAAATAGGATAATTAATATGTTCTTTTTTATAAGTGGCGAGAGGGGCACTATTAGAATTTCATAAAAGATTAAACTATAATAAAGCCATTTTCTAGTCCAAATGATTCCAAACGGATAGGTGCTGAAAATAAGATATTATTGGGATGAAAACCACGAAAAATATATAAATTTTACTTGTATAAGTTGTGTTTTAACCTATATATTTTGGTTTAATCCCTTATATAACCCTTTTAAGCATTAACCACATTAACAAGTTTTTCACTATTAAAGGGTTATAATTTTACTTATAAGGTTAATATTGAATCATAAATGTAAAAATAATGAAATTATAGACCTTTAATTATCCCAATTTTTCTTCTTTCAATATTGGATTAATTTTTAAATAATTCAATAAAATATTATTTTGATACAATTTCATTAATTTTAATTTTAAAACTAGAAACTTAATTTGACTTAGAATATATAAATATAAAGTTTTAATTTTAATATAATCCTTTAACATAGCACTAATTTATTGTAATTTTCAATAAAATTCATGTAATACTATAACTCACTCAAAATAGTTTACTTTTAATATTTTTAAAATCCATTATTTTATTTTTCTAATAATTGAATAAATATTGCATCGGTTTTCCATATAAATTTAAGATAATTATTTAATTTATAAAAATTAAAAAATAAATTCCCATCATGAAAATAATTTCATTAACCTAAAAAAGGAAAATTATATTTGAACGTACTTTTTTTGTCCCTTTGTGGACACATAAGCTATATTTAAAACTAAGAGACAGTCATTTTGTAACATTCTTTAACATAAATATTATATTGGTCATTTTCATCGAAAAACTACATTAAAATTTTACATTCAATACATGGATTTGTATATTCAAATTAACATCATCCGTTGATAATTAATCTCAAAATTTATTATTTTATTAGTAAGCTTTAACCTAGATTAACAATATTTACATTTTACCAAGGTGAAACTTTTTAATACAATTATTATTCATATTAACCAGTAATAAAGGGGGTATATTTACTAAATTTAAACCTACTTATTACAAATATAGAATCCATTTTATAAAATTTAATGACTATATGTGGAATAAATTTATTTTAATATATGTCTGAAAAACATGATGACAACAAATTTTTAGAAAAATACATTTTTAAGAATAAGACTTGGTGTATTCTTATCCCATTCTTAGAAAAAATATCAAATGATTGTTAAAACATTTTATTGAATTTATAATATATAAATTTAATTAAAAACATTCACCAAAATTTAATAATTTAATTTATTAAGGTGAAAATAAATTGTGTGCATACAAACATTTTTTCATAAAAATATATCTTTTACTTTAAAATTATTTTTATTTTCATATATAACTAATTGATAATCAAATATTATGAAAACCATAAATTTTTAATAAATTAGATAATCTTATCCATACTCCCTAATTTAATTGAAAGGAAATAATAATATTTTAATAGCATATCAGGGTTCGTTTAAACTTGGTGTTGTGTGTAACGCAAACTATTGAAGAAATTAAATTATTTAAAGGGAAATATATTCCAAAATCTTTGGGTGTAATATTATACCCCGCTCAAAATTAATTTTATGCTAAAAATACATCACTCTAATAATAAACTAAGGATATCTATGTTTTATTACATCCTATGTCTCCCATGTGGCTTCTTTAAATTTCTGATCTCTTTAGAGAAATTTCACCAGGTGAGTTGACTTATTCCATAGAACATTATTTATATGATCTAATATTATTTACAATTATTCTTCATAATAATGTTTATTCTCTAGTGGTCTGACCTAATTTCATTATATGTGATGGATCAGGCATTTACATCCTCATGATAGACACATGGAACAGATGATGAGCTTGAGAGAGGATTAGTGGAAGCGCCAAGTGGTAAACTAACATCCCTACTCGATCATGAATCAAAATGGGGCCAATATACCTACATATAATATTTTCATTAATCCCAATTATCTATACCTTTTATCATGGAGAAATTCAATGAAACACCTTATTTCTAACTTCAAATTATAGATCACACCAATTATTGCTTGCATAACTTTTCCATCGACTCTAATATGTGTTTATGTTCTACTCAATATATCTAACATTATCTAAAATTTCCTTGGAAATATTTATTCCTAGGAGATTTATGTCTCCAACATCATCTAAATAGGTTCGAGTACAAAATTCCCTTCCATAGAGGGACTCATAATGAGCCATCTATATTCTTGAGAATAATATATTGTGGTAGTAAAACCTTTTTGGAGGAAGGTGTTGATCCGAACCACCTTTGAAATCCATATAACAAGATGTAAAAATATCCTCAAGGGATTTAATTGTTTTCTTAGACTGACCATATATCTAATGATTATAAGTATTGTTGAAACTCCACTCTATATCCAGATCCTATTGAAGAATCAACCAGAACATCAGGGTAAACTTCAAATATCGATTAGATAAAAAAGAATGTGGTACTCCATGAAACCATACCACTTCCTTAATATAAATTAGCAAAATTTGATCAATATAGAATTATTATTTTATAGTAATTAATTGTGATGACTTTTAAATATGATCAACTACCAGCCAATAGAATCATGGGCTTTAGAGGAATTGTGGAGTGTGATGAAAAAGTACATGGTGATGTTTTCTCATTTTCATTTGTTATGGGTAATAGTTCTAACATCCCCTTAGACTTATGTCTCTCATCCTTAACTTTCTAACATACTACACACTGAGGTAAATTTTCTGTAATATATCTCTTCATGATATCCCACTATAACGACTCTTTTAGATCTCTATACATATTCATATATTCAATATGAATAGTGAATAATGAACTATGAGCTTTACATGATAAATCCTTATTTAATTATGGTATGGATTTACCACATACACAGTTCTAGAACATTACCACTTCATATTAATCAAGGTTAAACTTATGAAAAATTATCACCTCCTTTTATATATCTACATATTCAATATGTACCTCATTAATTTTCACTTAGAGAGATGCTTAAATGCTCATTTTAAAAAGATAATATTTCTCCACTTTCTTCAAGATTTAAAGATTCATCATTGAAAATCTAGAAATATTGGATATATTTGTATAATCGTCATACATAACCTCACATGATCCTTTAAACATAGATCATCTTCCACCTTGTTCACTGTCTTATGGAGTTAATGTATTGAGAATTCATAATATTAGTCAAATCCAACCATATTATCCATTGCATATTCAACTATGTTTATGTGAAAATATACTTCAAAGTCTTATGATCCATATATATATATATAACACCTTTCTCCATAAATATAATGCCTCCATATCTTTAACAAACAAATTACTGCAGCTAACTCCAAATCATGAGTTGTGTAGTTTTTCTCTGGAACCATCAATTAACATGAAGAATAAGTTATCACCATATCATTATCCATTATAGCACATCCCAATCCAATATTTTATGCATAGATATAGATTAAAAACCCTTCTCCACTATAGGTTAAATTAATTATAGGTTCACTAACTATAATTCTCTACAGTCCCATGAAATTTTATTCATATTTGACTTTCTATGGAACTTAGCCCTCTTCCAAGTTAACATGGTGTGTTTTTAGAGAGTCATGATAAATTCTCCATAAATCAAAAATAATATCTAGCTAAACCAAGAAATAAATTATCTTAGTTATAGTGGTTAGTTTGGTACAATTCTCAATAACTTCTATCTTTTAAGGATCTACTCATATACCCTCACTTGATATTATCTAACCCAAAAATGAATCTTTCCAAATCCTGAATTTACACATGGAAATTATTTCATAATACTTATTCTTCTTCATGGTCTTTTTTCCAATTATAAAATTTTCTTAATTCAATTCCTATCTATTTGAATATATAATAATGTCATCTATAAATACTATTAATAATAGATTATTGTAATATCTAATGACTCTATTCATTAAATCCTTGTAGATAATAATGGAATTATCAAGACTAAATGGAATCACTATAAATCCATAGTTTCCATAACTTGTATAGAATGTTCTCTTAGGAATATCCTCCTTTATGACCCATAATTGATTATATCCAAAATGATGTTCATTTATATTAATGTAGTGGTCTCTACATAGTTTATCAAACAATTCATCAATACATGGTATATGATACTTTTTCTTGAATTTGATCTAGTTTGGCTTCCCAATAATCAATACAGATATGCATTGATCCATATTTCTTTTTTAAAGGCATAGTTACATATTATTGTGATTCCCTTAAATGAATGAATACCCTTTTCAAGACTCTATAGTAGTTTCTTATTCAATTCTCACAACTCAATTAGGGTCACTCTAGATGGGGTTTTTGGAATATGTGTAGAACTACGTATAGGTTCTATTTAGAACTCAACTTCAAAATTAAGTTGAATACTATGAAAACCATATATAATTACATCAATAAACTTCAGTATAATATGAAAAAAAAATATTATTTTCTCCACATCCATCTAAGATAAACACCCCTTTTGAATAGGTTTTAATACCCATATAATGGATGTAATGTCCATCAGATGTTTATATTTATCATCACATTGATAGATGATCATAGCTTGGTTCATATTATCAAATGTGACTTATCTTCCCTGATAATTGATATGGAAATACCATAATCAAACCTCACACGTCTTTTGAAATTCGCCACACAGGTACCAACAGATTCAACATCCTTCTTCTTTAACTCATGTAATTCGTTCTATATTTCTATAAAATTAATTTCAGGAAAGTACTTATTGAAAAATAAGTTCTAAAACTCATCACAATCCATGGAGATTATTTTTTTATTGCCACATATTTTTTATAAGATTCTACCATTGATCTGCCTCGCCTTCTAAATGATAGAAATCTAAAATAACGTTTCCATGCTACAAACATTAGAAAATTGAAAATATATTTTCAATGGTATTTATTAATTACTTTAGAACTTGTATACCATAAGTAATACTAATATAAGGTTGGTTTTTCATCATAAATGATTAGATTGAATATTGTTCACTTCTTTTCTCATTTATAAGTTTGGAATGATTCATAGATTGAGAATGTTTTGTGAGCATATTAATTATATTTTTAATCCATATCTAATAATATTCTGTTGATTGAGATAAAAATCAGGTAATTTTTCACCACATTAATCATTACCATGATTCCTTTGGGTTCTATCCACTAACTAAAATGAAAAATCATAGTGTGAGAAATAGTAATCATAGTGGAAAACCACATACTCAGGAAACTTCATTTATAGTATGTCTAAATAAACACACATTAATTTTAATCTCGGGAACCTTAGGTTCGACCTGGGTAATTTTTCATCATTACTTATACTTTATTATTTTGTCCTATACTTATAAATATCCTTGAGTTTTATATAAATTTTACTTATCTTAGTTTTAAAAGGTTCACTAAACCATACTCTGATTCCATATATAGTACTAATACTTTTTATAAATAGATATTATATCTTATTAGATGAATTTTAATTACATATCATAATTATTCCCACCAAAATAATATAGGTATACTATATTTGGAAACATGGACACAGAATCAATAGTTCAAAAGTGGCTCTATGAAGTTCTTCATTACTAAAACCCTTCTTATAAATATTATTCCTAAAAAGATTATTCATAACCTAGGGAAAATAAAAATAATAAATGGTGAGTTCATATGCTCATTAATAGTAAAAAAGATAGATATTAAAGATCACATATTCATAACATTATCTTATGGGTATGAGAACAAGATCGTAAATTTTGAAATCCATACCTTGTTTCTCACATATCAAAATCATGAGTCCTGGAATAAATCATGTTAGTTCATAATACATTAATCAAAAAAGAATCAAAAAAATGACCCATGAGAGCATAAAATTGGAATAATATATGGAATTATGGCATACACCTATGAATTGAAAATAATTTTCTCATGGTCAAGGCTCACTATTAGAAATAAACTAGTGGATTAGGTTTACTCCAAAAAACATTATAGTAATCAAGGTTCACTCTCAAGAATATCATAGTATATTATGTTTATTAACAAACCATCATATTATCCAAGGTTCACTCCCAGTACTATCATAGTGGACATTGTCCCTTACTAAGCTATTTCTTCTCCATATTTTAGTCCTATATATCCCCTGAGATATATATTATTACCTAATTCATTAAAGGGAAATATAATTTTTATATTTCTCATAACATAATTAAAATCATTCATATTTATTCCAGAAGATCCTAAAATTTTAATCTTATTCTAACACATGAAAAAAATGGATTTCATAAACATTATATCATATCATAACCAAGAAACATGTTTTAAAAACATTTCATTAGTTTATCATATCATAACTTGTGGAACAAAATTGGATTCATAAATATATTTCATAATAAATAAAAACAATCCAACGACAGAATAATGATGGTATCCTTGGATCATATCCCCAGTAAAGTATAATTAACATCAAAGTATTTTATCATAAATGTAAAATAATTATTTAAAGGATCACTGGAAATTTAATTGAGGAAAATATTCTTTTGAATTTGAAATGAAATTTTAAAACTAAAAGATTCCCCAAATATTGAGGGACAAAAATTATTTGGAAATAATAATGGAAAATATTAATTGAATCTTTAAATTGTGGATCATTTATAACAACGAGAAATTATGTTTAGCTGGTATATGTTAAAATAAAACATTCCTTTCAAACTTTTTTAGAAAAGTCAAAGAATACCTTGTATGGGAAATGATAAGAAGATTCCATTTAATTTTTTTTTTAAATTATACATTGGTAAAATGAATTTAAAAATATTAATAAAAAATTAAATTTTTTTTTAAAACATATTTATAAAACATGGATATGGAAGAAAAACGCTTTTTCGACCGAATAGAGAAATAAAATCAGTTTTCCTTAAAAAATTATTTTTAGTCTCTTGTGTAATTAAGTTCAGTAAAATGAAATTAAAACCTGTATTATCAAGAAACAAACATATTAGAATAAAATTCATGACATTTTTTAAATTTATATCATAAAAAATTAATAATTTAAAACTTATTCATAAATAATCCGGATAAACAATGAGATTGTAACCTAAAACACTTACTACTTTGGTGACAATTGAACTATAAGCGCTATAAAATAAATAACCTTATATTTATTATTAATTACCCGCAAAATTCATAATATTAATCATAAAATACATCCATGGTAATTATATAGACCATATTAAAGAAACATGTGGTGAATATGGAATATGTCACACAAAAATAAATGTGAAACAAAAATATCATATGTTATGTCTGACTTCCTTCATATGTGTTAAAATTCCATATTAAAATCATTCTTTTAGGTGATGTCTTTTTCGTTTTTCAGGTAAGTTATGGTTTGGTAGTTTTGGTACTTGTAATTTGATCATGATTCTATAATATCAAAAAAATTAGCTATGTTATTAAAATAATATATATTATATACATATTTATTATCATTTATAAAAGTTATCGATATAATACTGAATTACAGGGTTCATGAAGAAGTATGTTGTACATATGCATGACGTTGTTTTCACTTTTCAACAGAAGGAATAAATGAATGTTAAATAATAATTAACCTTTATTGAAATATTATTATATAATATATATAATATATTTTCTTTAAATCAATTTATATTACCATCCAAGTGAAATATAAATAAAAAAATGCATCACATTTTGGAAGTGGTAGTCCATATGTACACACAAGTGCCATTATTTTTTTCCAACAGTTTTAAGGGTAAGAAGTTTGATATGATACTATAGTGACAAATAAATAATTATTTAATAAATAATATATATATATATATATGGACTAAACATTTCATAATAACCATCCCTTAAATAAGGTGATTGAAAATGAATTGTATCACTATGTAGAGACAATACGTCGTGTGTACGCACAAGCGATACATTCACTTCACATTGAGGGAGAAGAGGGTGGATAATGGTGATTTCATAATACTAATAACATTTAAGTATAATAATAATAATTAATTTATTATTTTATTATAAATACCATATATTTAAATGATGTAAATAATAAGTAAAAATAAAGTGATCGGTTAAGTTGATTACCTCCTCTTTGAATAGACTCTTTTATATATCCTCTTAAGGATTTTAGGATTGGTCTTTTGGGAAGAACAAAACCTAAATAATTTATATAAATAACTCTATAATGGTTTCTTTATGGTATTATTGAGATATAATGATCAAAGTCGTGTGAATAAGATAAATGAGAGGTTCCCTTTTATAAGTGAGGAGAGGGGGAATATTCGAATTTATTGAAAGATTAAACTATAATAAAGTTATTATCTAGAAAAAATCACTTAAAATTATAGGAATTCAATGGTAAGATATTATGGTGTTTAAATCAATCAATAAATAAAATTTTTATTGGTATAGGTGGGGTTTTAATCCTTATCTTACTATTTAACCCCTTAGTTAACCTATTTTATCATTAAGCATGGTAACATCTTTTTCCCACGTCAATGGTTATAATATTACATATAATGAATATGTTGAATCATAAAATAAAAAAGAAAAATATTTCACCCCATATATTATCCTAATTTTCCTCTTTCAATATTTTTTGAATTTTTATATAATATAATAAAAATTTATTTTGATAAAATATCATTAATGCCAATTTTGACACTATTTATTTAATTTGACTCAAAATACCTAAATACTAAGATGAAATTAAAATATAATACTTTTAAAATAGAATGGATATTTAAAAATCATATAAATTTTTTTTAGAACACTATAACTCACTCATATTATATAAAGTTTATTATTTATAAAATCATTTATTTTAATATTTTCTAATATTTAAATAAACACTTAAAACAATGTTGCATAATCATTTTATGTAATTATATAATTTATAAAAATTAAAAAACTTATCATGAAAATAATTCATTAATCTCAAAGTAAATATTTATATTTGTTTATAACTTGATTTCTATCATGTGTGGACACATAAGAGATATTTAAACCTAAGAGACTGACCTTTTGTAACTTTCATTGATTTAAATATTTTATTGGAAATTTTCCGGGATAAAATTACATTAAACAGATAAATTATGATCCTAAGGTTATAAGAGTGAAATTAATTTCATCCACTAATAATTAATATGGAATATTATGATCTTAAAACTTAGTTTTAAACTATATTAACTTGATTTAACCATTACCAAGGTGATAAATTTTACTATAGTTATTATTCATATTGATCAAAAATAAAAGGGGTGTATTTACAAAATTTTAACCACCTAATTCAATATATGAAATATATTTTATTTCATTTTATTGCAATATTTGGGTGAAATCTATTTAAAATTAAGCATACAAAATGCGACAAAAATGATTTTTTAGAAAAATATTTTTTTAATCATAAAACATGGTTTATTATTATATGAAGATAAGAAAAAAATATTAAATTAACGTTAAAACATTATATTGAACATATAATATGTTAATTTAATTAAAATTATTCACCTATAGTGAATAATTTAATTTATTAAGATAATAATACATTATAATCTTACAAAGAATTTTTATGAAAATTATCTCTTTTATTTTAAAATTATTTTTAATTTCATTTATAATTAATTGATAAAAAATATTTAAAACATATATTATTTATAAATTTTTAAATCTGATTACTACCCTTAAATATTATTACTATGAAATAATAATATTTCAATAGTATATAGTCATTCATTTAAAATGGGTGTTACAAGTAATGCAGCTTATCAAAGAAATCAAATAATTTAAAGATAAATATATTATAAAATATATTGGTGGTATAGTAGAGTAGGGAGTTAGTAACCTATTAATTGATTTTTCTTTTGGTATTATGTGTTAGAAAATTTTGAGTCAAACATTGTATAATGAGGCACTAGTTGAGCACTAACTTATGAGGTAAACAAGGATTAATGGAATAAATCAAGAGTGGTCTAGATTTATTATGATTAATGGCCTATTAATGTTAGAGTATCTTTTTAGTTATTTAATTATAGGAATATTTCTATATTTTAAACATTCATAATGACTGTTTATAACTTTAGGGATAATTATATCTAAGATATGAATAGAATTAGTCTTTGTTTAAGCATGTGATGGCCAAACCCCACACTTATTAGTCTATAATAATCGATTCATGTAATTTGATAACATATATTAGCTTTGGGATATGAGATAAATTCATTGGGACGTGTTTCATATAAAGTTTAATTGGTTATTTTTCAAAGGATTATATTGGGTAGTGATTTTTCTATGATTATGATTATTATGATAACTTTTGTGCTACAATGTGATATATCATTAATTAATGAGAGTTCTCATATGTGTTTGTTACCACTATCAAGAGGATGTTTCAATATGGAATGAGTTAATTCATAAGCCTACATATAAGACATAGAATGTTTATAGCCTATGACAACAGATTGATTCTTCTATTTCGCATGATGTTAAGGTTATTTCAAATCCTGCCTCTAGAATTGGACATATTTCCATCTTGTTATTCTTTTGGAGAATATTTTGGTTGGGGAATTTAAAAATGAAATATATTTATATATTACTTCCAGGATGTGACACGTTATTTGACCAATATATTTTTATATTTTCATCCAAGATTGGATACATCACTTACCGGATATATTTGGATATTATTTCAAAGATAGGATGCATCACCGACCAATGATACTAGGATAATACTACCAGGTTTGATGCATTCCAAACAATTATAATAGAATGACTCCATATTGGTAACAATACTAAACAAAAATCAAATATGGGTTGTTATTATCCTGTTTTTTCCTTGGTTTAGGAAGTTCCACCAAATGAATTTGTGAATCACTATCCTAATCATGATATGAGAATGATCGTCCCATCATACTGAATTAAGATAAACTAGATAAAGGTTAACAATCATGGTTTCTTTAAGATAAACTAGTTGTATAACTAGAGTTATAAATATGGGTGATTGGTTATTTAATTTCAAATATTTGATGAATTCATTTATATATAATTTTCCATTAGTAGATCATCGGTTGTTCCCTGTTGATTTTTATTCTCTCACACTACACCATCATCTTATTGGATATTTAGACCTTGTGTTTGTTATATAGGTGAATGGAAAATCCCTATCATAAGTGAGTATATTGGTGTATCTTGGAAGGAATGTTGAGATAATTTTGAGGTAAGTATGAGGAATAGAATTGGTGCCTCGTTAATTTATTTTATTTTATTTATATATACACATTATACACGATCAATCCATTTGGTGACATATTTCAATTATATAATTGTATGGAATTTCATGGATTCATTTATTATTACAGAGTTTGTATTATTGTTATGGTCGGATTCCTATGTAATTCCATAATTCATATATATTATTATCTATCATAGATATTTCAATTTGTTTCCTATTATTGTATGATATGATATTTAGGGTTCATTTTCACCATGGGAGCTTAGATATATCAATCGTTTACCTATTATTGTATGATAATATTTTTAGGTTTTATTTTCATCCATTTCTTCTAGTCGGTAACCTCTAGAACACATGGAGGATTTATTGAGGACATGTTGTATCACATCTCATACTAGAAGAAGGTTATACAAGGGGAAATATGAACAAAATGGAATTAATCCTTTTTTTATTTAGTTATAAAATTTAGGATATGGTGGATAGTATGGGATTGGTTTAAACTTAAGAACAAGTCATATGTTTTCTATTTAGAATAAGTATTTATGGAAATCCACGTTTGTAGGCTATTAGTATTATGGTTATTTTTTTATGATTAAGATTTTATGGATAATTATGATTTTTGTAGGTTATGGTTTATTTTCTTTCTAGCAGACTAAGGTGTAAAAAAAATTTCATTCATACAATGTACATATCATGTAGATTCACATGAAATGTGCATGTTTATGTGTTATCAAAAAAAATAGTCTTTCAAAAATAAATGGATTTTTATGACTTAAAAAGATCAATTTTAAGGTATTCGATGATTTTTATAAAAACTTCTTGGTGACACATTAGTTAACTATAATCTTTCATGAAACCTTATTTCATAAAAATTTCAAATTTCAAATTTTATTTAAAGAGAGAAATTTTATGGAAAAGTGATAAATTAAATACATGAACCCAAAGGAAAATAAAAACTCAAAGAGGAAATCCTAGTCATTACAGATAAAATTAAATGAGTTGGAATGAATAAATATATATAATTTCCATTGGATATAAGTTACCTCTAAGTCGTTATTTTGTTTGATAAGTTCCTCAAATTGGAAGGCCATCTTTTCCCATGAACGTACGTGTTCTTCCAAGCTTGCCTTCCCTTATTTGAAGCCACATACCATGATTTTTTTCTATTTTTTAATCCATGAAAGTTTTTCTTCATTTAAATTGACTAGTAGAGGCCTTTAAAATGATCAATGATAATCCTTCTTAGAGATTTTTATCTTTAAAGATTCTTTATATTTATTAGTATAAAAGATAAGATCATAGACCACTACTCTATCAACAACCTCCTCTTCAACACCCTTTGTTGAAAAAACATTTGAGGATATATTAGGCATTGGGATGCATTTCCTATCAGCCTATGATCCCCCTAGAAATTCTGAATTCATGCTCCTACACTTTGGTACTCTACATCCCTATCATTGGATATTAGATATTTCATACCTTTTATACCAATATCCTAAAAAACATCATCTTCCCATGATGGTTCAGCCTCACTATTGTGATGATCCTCTAGAATAGATCATCCCTACTTCTGGTTAATGTCTTCCTTTATCATACATGTATTTACTTTTCCATTTGGATACATTCCTTCAGTTTCCTACTCAATTCAAGAGAATTCACATATTATCTCTTTAGACCTAAACTTAGAGGCTAATCTCATATCCATATGTTTTGGAAGGTATGAGTAATATTTCCATCCTTTACCCTTCTTCTTCTTGGAATGTATGTAGTTTCCCATGCCCAAAGAACCCTTCAACCCTTTTTTCTTCTTCAGGATGTGAACCCCTCTGCTATAATACCCCTCGACATAGTCACCAAGAACTTTACTAAATACCACCTTTCTTGAATTATCCCTAGACATTTCATGGACCACTTTGCATATCATTGCCCATTCAGGTTCATCCAAGTTATTTTATTTAGTTCCCAATGCTTCAAAATAATTTCCAGTATGTTTCATTAGCACTATCCTTCTAGGGATATCCCTATTCACTGCTTTCACCTAGCCCTATGAAACCTTCATTGATCACTCCTGAACGTCACACCCCATAGAACCTCCCTTGATTGGATCCTAAAACACTATTTTTTTATTATGATAGTTGACCAATTTCAGGACACCAACATAATATATAGCATTGGAATAATGGAAATTAGGTTCCAAGACTTCACCCACTCACTCTCCTCCCACTTTAATCGAAGGATCTTGAACTGACATGGGTTCGACCAAATTGTTCCTCATTTAGTTGAAAATTTCAATAAATTTTGTGTTAATATTCATTTGGAGAATCTTCTCCTATATGGGGGGTGTATATAATTGAACCACTAGTGGAATTATCAAATACATTTGATTTTTGAATCCTCAAATAAAATCCTCATGTTTCTCTTAACATTTTCTTCGATAAGATGATGTATAGTGACCCAAACACCAGCACGACATACAGTAGTCCATTGAAGATAAAAAACAGCTTTTTTCATTATAAATCTTCTAAAATAATGATCCATAACCAATCCATTGTTATATTGGATAAATCCACTTCAAAAAAGATGTGGGTCATATCAGGTGGAAAACCGAACACAGTCTATAATCTGAACACAAATACGAACCAAATACTTTTCCTTTAAATTAGGTAATAGAAGGATTTTGGAATGGTACCAAATGTTCAGGGAAACATATAAACATTAATATATTAGTAATATCATTCTTCTTATAAAAATTATACAACCACCAAAATAGATAAAAATGATTACCGTCACAGTTACACCGAGCTCTGGACTAGGTGATTATCAAGTCCTCCATCAAAGAGAAAATAATCATAATATGCCATTAATAAAGAATTCCAAAAGGGTGTATTCCATCAAACCCCAGGATTAATGGAAAAACATGTCAAACATATCAGCTGGAGGCTGGTGGGACCTGATTCCAGCAACCACTGTCAAATCCAGACAACCTGAGGATTTAGTGAATTATGAGGTTGAAATTGCAATTTTTGGAGAAGAATTAACTAGTCTATAATTTTAATAAGAAGTCCAAGAGATGATGAGATATGAATTATGGTCGCATGGTTTAAGTTCTTAATCTATATAGTAACTCAATTTTCCTACTAAAAATTGTGATAATTTGAAATATATCGTGTGGTGGCAATGCATTGACATGATATATTGGTGAGGATTACTTGAAGAGGGTTAGTCCAAGAATATTTATTCCTTTAGAGATATGAATAATTGATAGATTCTTCACATGATAAGGATGATACATAGGAATCTTGTTATTGAGTGTAAATTCTAGGCATATGGAATTCATGAAGTATGTGTGGGAGTGAAATCAAAAATAGTGCTTCTTGGGAAAAGTTATTTTTAATGATCCCAACCCCAACGGTCCAAAGCTAGTTCATAATTTGTTACATTTTCATAAGATATGAGGAATTACACCCTGAATTACCAAAAATATTAGTATTCCTGGTTAACTAGAAACATACTAGAGTCTTGAATTACAATTGAATACAAAAATTTGATTTTTTTTATTTTTCCGGAATATCACTATTCCCTCTAGAATATCCTTGTATACAAAACACAGTATTGTTCCTGGATTCTTGGGAAAGGAAATAAAATAATTGTGATCTAAAATTATCATTATGGTTTAAGTATATTGTAAGATATAATCAATCAAAAATCATAATCAATATGGAAGGGAAGATAACTAAACACACATTATATTAAATAACATTACTATCACAGTAAGATAAGGAAAAATCCACATAGAAAGTTAAATCATTGAAATACATGTTAATTAATTAATAACTTGAGCATAATATGGTATGAATAAAAGATGAAAAAATAATACCATATAAATAATCACATGTTCCTGAAAATTTACCATGGATACTCTAATTAATCGATTAATCACATGGAATATCAATAATGATGGGATGAATAATTTTTTACATTTCAATTATAGATATTTATCCAGAAGATAGTTATTGTCAAGATCTTTCCCCAAGGCAAAAAAATTTTGAGGGTAGAAACTCTTTTGATTTGGAAAACGGATTTATCTCAGGATACTACCGATGCATCAAGGGGCTTACATTAACTTGTCCCCATACCACATATTATATGTTCAAAGAATTCATAATATATCAAATAATCAATTTAATTCATAAACAATGCTCCGTATGAAATATCTATATTGAGTAAAGGATATGGATTTATAAATATTTCCCTAGTTAATCATATAAATTTCAAACAAATCAATATATATATAAATTGGATATGGTTAAGGAAATAATCATAAACATCATACAATAATATAGATTTGTATGTTAAAAATGATATTGTAACGACATGTCCTAGAGGGGCCCATTCCATGACTACCCCAATCTCACCTCTAATAGGCCATGGGCTGGTGACTAGCACCATGTAAGCATTTCCCACAAATGAGATACAATAACCTAAAGTATGTGTACACATGTAAACATCACCAAGACATGCAATGATGAAATATAAAATAATAGATAGAATTAATTCATACAATTCAGATCCCACAACTAGAGTACCAAATGAAGTAAAGTAAAAGTTAATAGGTCCAAATACAATCCCACAAAAAAGTGTTAGTTACATAATCATCATTGAACCTATATAAGTCCAACCTACTCTAAGGGTAAGGACTACATCAAGTGTACGCTCCTAGTAAACACCTCAGTATGCCTAGCTCTAGCTATCCTCCACCCACTCATGGTCCTCCTATGACACCATCAAAAGGGTCATCATCTGTACAAGATAAGACATGTGTGGGAATATCCCATGTAGGGGTGAGTATAAAAATACTTAGAAGGACACTCCAAAAACACAAACCACGAAACCACAAGTCTAGAATCTCATTACAAGAGGTAAACCTATATAAAAGATACATTAATTAAATAAAACCTAGATATACTCAAGAGACTTCACGCCCTCAGGTGGTCATAACTAACTGCCAGCCATAGGATTCTGTTTGAAGAAATTCCCATTCTGGAAAATCCCAGTCCACAATCCTGAATTTCATCGAAGACACTCAATGAATATGTCTAGTTAAATTGGTCCCCACCTAATGATAATGCACTAGACTAAAAATGCTATGATATATAGAGAGTGGTTAAAACCCAAAACTGTAGGGGCACACCATGAACCCAATATGGATCAACCCGCAATATAGGGGATTGCATTCCAATGATTCTACAAACCCTAACGATGTATCCAGCAAGATGGAGGATCAATGTACTGTTGAGGGAGGTTATGAGGATTCCACAAACTCAACTAGGGGTGGTGGAAGATCAAACTCTAGTACCACATAGGGAAACCACAACTCTATTGGAGACTCAGACACTAAAGGTAATTACAATCCAGTGATGTGGATGCAATCCCCCATTATACCCTCAAGGGATGGACCAAGGGAACATAGTCAACCTCTACTGTTCTAACTAGGTAACAAAAGAGTCTCAAATCCAAAGAAGGTACCCAAGATTAGACTTTAGTCAACTTTCTTAAAATTGGGTTCATGAAACTGCTGATGGAACATCGTTTGGATGCTCTATTTAGGAGTTATGACCATTTTAATGAAGCTTCTTCCAGACCTGTTGGGGCCTATGGACCTACCATCATGGCCGGTCCACCTATTGTCATGGTTGATCCACCTATTTCTATCGTCGATCTACCTATCACGCTGACCGAACACACCTGTACCGACCATGATAGTCAGTCCACCTTCTTCACTGGTAGTCCTCCCATGGAAAAACCATCACAGTCAGTCCATTTGCTGCACTGACCAACCATTCTAGTCAATTTCCATAGTGGTTGCGCCTATGGAATCTTGAGTTGTAGTGGCAGCATGTTCGACCGACTTGGTCAATCACAATGGTTGACCACAATCGGTGTCCATCCTAGTGGCCCTGTTTCTGACCAGGGTCTATCCTAGATCCTCCTCGTCTAGCTTGACCCACAAGCATGGATAGGCCCACTAATTATAATGGGCTCACTGGCATGCAGCCTACATGGTTGGCCCGTTCGAATTTTTTGCTGTTGTCCCACGTGGTCGTTGTTGCGTCCACCTCAGTCATCCCCACTATCTCCCCCACTGCTAAACTGATCTGCACCCTATAGCTCCTTCACATCTTCCACCCAATAGGCCGCTCAGTCTCCTCTGCCCCACACGGCCCCGACCACATTCGCCAACAGCTCGGTCGCCCACACATGGGCCACCACCGGGCACTGCCATCGCACAACGATGGTTCCTTCCACGGACCATTACACCTCCTCTAATGACCAAAAATTGAAACAATCATAGAACCGAGCTACTTGGGTCCCCATATACCCTGATCTATCATCGGTTGTCGATTTTCTTCTAATCTAGGGGTCCAATTTAGTTCGGAACCACCAGAAAACCTCATTCCAAGACCATGTGGAGCCAACCGGAGAAGAATGAATGAAAGGAGGTATATAAGTCACCAGACCAATGGTTTATCATCATTGACCAATTTCTCTTGGACAAAAATCAATAATTATGGATTTGGGATAGAAAACCTCATCAAATAAGTCTGATAGAATAAATCACATATCCCAATACGCACAATCTATGAATCAATCCAATCTTCAATTGATTCATTCTCATTATTGAAATAAATAATATGGAATATACCAATTAAATCATACACCCCACCATGATTTTCATTATTCTATGGTGAAGAAATATTATGTGTTTCATTCACTAGTGGGATCCTTAAAAATCGACGTGCGTCAATCATTGATCTTTGATCTATTATCATTCGTCAGAAAGGATTCCCAAAACTCTCTATAAAGATCATCCGGAAGTTATAGGATTATGAAACCAACACTGGAATTCTTACATAAGGATACCTTTAATGAAAAATAAGATTTTTTCCCAACACAATGAATTAAAATAATTTTATTAAATAATTTTATTCATTTTACACATGCAATAACTTTTTCACAAATGACCTGCAATGAGCAATGTTATGTCACACCTAGGGTAAAGATACTATTTTTAACTCAATATTGCCCTCTTATTTTTAATCTGAGAACCTATTTAAGAGTTATTCCACATTCTCATTAAAACTATGTGTGCCTGGAATTAAGTATTTTAATTTCTTTCAAACATTTGTTTCGGGAACCCTGAGCCTCTAAATCGCATGTCATCTTAGTTCATGGTCTCAAAAATAATCCATATAGTATCTAAAAATAATATTCAAAAACATAAATATGTTACATTCTCCTCACCTTGGAGATTTTTTTCCATTAAATACCAAAATAAGGGTTACTCAAAAATTTGGGGGTGGTGAGCACAAATTTGAGCCTCTTGCTCCCATGTGCTCTCCTAGAGATTCTTGTGATTCCTCCTAATGCACACCAAAGTAATTAACCACCCTCAAAGGATACTCTATGGATGATCCTTGATCTTCCTTGGGTAATCATTAAATGTCGCTCCATCCTTGATGCCCAGCTCACCCTAATAGATAACGTCTAATAGGTCATGCACATTTCCCCCCAACTGCGACACGTAGAAGGTGTCTGGAACCCAGTCTATCAATGGAGGTAAATCCAAGTCGTATTCCACCTATCCAACTCTATTTTGTATCAATAAAGGGTTGATAAACCTCAAAGATAGCTTTCCACCCAAGCCATATATATGTAATCTTCATTGAGGTGAAACAGAAAAGAAAATATGGTCTCCTTACTTGAACTCTAAAGGCCTCTATAGCCTGTCGGCATAAAGATTCTAATAGATTTATGTTGTCTTCATACACTCTTGAATGATCTTTATCTTTTCTATAGTAGCTCCCACCAACTCGGGTCCCTTGAGTGTTAACTCTCTTAGATTATTCCAGTAAAGTGGTCACTCATAAGGTTGCACATACAAATCCCCAAATGGTGCCATACCAATGGTGCAATTGTATTGTTTTTTTTTTGTATGAAAAATCCATTGGTGGTAGGTGATCCCACAAAATATATCCAAAGTCTAATATCTAAGAAAAAAACATTACCTCTGGAACCTGAATAGTCTGCTCATTATGACCATTTTTTGTGGGTGAAATGTTGTGCACATGTGTATCTAGGTCCCAAATGCCTCATGAAATCCCTTCCTCAATCGGGATGTAAAAAGAGAATCATAATTAGAAAAAAACATCAATGTAACTCCATAGAGTCAAATTGTCTTCTGAAAATACTGGTGCCCCAATATTTTTATTGAACTCTTCTCTTGGATAACTACAAAGTTGGTTGATATGGTGAGACATTTGTTCATCACACAGATGGAATTTTTTTCCAATGACTTTTGTGGTAAACCTATGAATATGTCCATCAATATCCTATCCCACTTTTATACTATCACCTCAAGGGATTGAGTAAAACCCATTGGAACAAGGGGATCAGCCTTCACTTACTGACAAGTAGGGAATAAAGAAAACAATTTTACAACTCTTTTCTTCATTCCTAGCCACCAAAGCTAGCGTCGAAGGTCAAGTTACATCTTCTCCACACCTAGATATACTACCAAAGGGATTGTATGAAAATCCCTCAAAACCTCCTCCCAAAATGTCACTGGTATCATGTTGTGTCCAATGAAGAGAATGATATGCTCCCCACCATTTTAATATCCATCAACTGCATGCCCTATGGATATTTGATCATGTAGGGTATCATAGTCGGTATCCCCATGATGTGTCTCCCTTACTTGTTTTAAGAGTGGATTGGTGGAAACCATCTATTGGAGGTAATATTCTCCATATCCATCCATAAAGGATATCTGCAACAAGGAAAACTACTCTACTTCCTCATTCAACAACTGAAAATCGGATCACCTACTAAGAGAATATACCATCATGTTCCCCTTCCCAGAAATATAGTCATTATCAATGTCATATTTATAGAGGAACTATACCCATCTCTTATGTCCCAAGTTAATATATTTCAAAGAGAAGATTTACTTAGATCTCTTGTGATCAGTGTAGACGATATACCGCTCACCCAATAGGTAGTGTTACCACATCTTTAATGTGAAGACTACCATTATTAACTCAATATAATGGGTCATGTAGTTCTACTACTATGGTCACAACTAGCTTGAAACATAAGCAATTCACACTTTCTCTTCATCAAGGAACAACTAATATCATTTCCTAAGTCATTTTAGAGTACTACGTACGTGACACCTTCCTCTGGAAATCTCAATATTGTCGCGATTACCAAACTCTACCTCATCCCCAAGAAGCATTGACCTAAGTTCAACCTTCTAGAACCATCGTTACCCTCTCAAATGATCATATTGGGGTAAATAATATTTATTATTTGATAATTTTTCTTCATGGTCATGTGGTTCAAGCATTGGGAGTCCACACATAGCATCAATATCATGTATTCTTTTTTGGAAAAAAAATTGGGGATGTCTAGGGTGAAACACTGGGTCTCATGAATCCCTTCCTCTATAAGTCCTCTACCAACATACTCAACTCATGAAGCTTTGTGGGAGTCATCTGATATTAGGGTGATGATATTAGTGTCATAACATGTTGTAAATCATATCATAAATCTATCACTTGATGGGGAGGTAAACCTGGAACATCTTCAAGAAAGACGCCCTCATACTTGGCCACCATGGCAAGAAACTAGAAAATCATAATATCTACTACCCCAAGGGTCTGTCTATTCAACTTATGAGTAATCAATTATAAACTTCTATGCATGAGTTCATCCTATGATTCATGGGTTACCTTTTCACCAAAAAAGGAAAACCTCATTCCATTAATACGGAAACACCACACTCTTCACCTTAAACAATCGATCTAAGCATGAAATTTGTAAACAATCCATTCCAATAATGACATCATAAGTCCTTGAAACGTGTAATAATAAATCCCAACCACAAATTTCACCTCCAAGACTCATGTTACGCCATTGGAACCGGTGTCAGATAATCTAGTATCCTCCTGTAAGAGTCTCCAAGTGTAAGGGTCGAGTTAATGGTTCAACCGGAATATCTCAGTCTCAAACAAGATTCGTGTCAAGAAAAAAATCACAAGCACCACTTTCAATTAAAAAAATAAAGATAAGGTTTAAAATACATAGACCGTACCTCATATTATCCCTAGAGCCCTAGTTTCATAGGCCTCAATAGCCTATATTTGGCCTTATCCTTGTCCACCAACTCCCTAAGCCTAGCGTGGACCATCTTAAGGTGGTGGTGGTAATAGGTCATACCTCTAACCACCTTCTTCTTCCCTATCGGCCCATCTAAAACATCCAATGAAATAAAATCCACTTGTATCCTATCTATTTAACTCTCTCGGTGGTCCCTAAAATTTCACCCAATCAACTTTGTGATGGGATGGTAAAAAACATTCTAGATGTCCCTGACCATCGCAAGAGAAACATTGCCCATCCCTTTGATGATTCGAGCTACCCTAGTTTCCATGTATCATTTTCCATGAGTCCTAGGATCTCCTCCAAACAATAATATACCTCTTTGATATCCATGACTACTGTCAGTTATCTACTATTGTGGTCTCAACTAATGGGTTCCCACTGCTAGTTCCCACAACCGGTGTCTACTCTTCTAGAAAATGTTCTACTGATAGGGCTCTCTAAAGTACCAACACATATGTATAAATTCATTGGTAGACCACGGATTCCCAAATGTCTAGAATAATCCCTTATCGAAATCCTGATCTCTGAATAACTGGTCTCATACCATATCCAAGGAGTAGTTGAATGTTCATTAAAATTTATTGAATACTTTCCCATGGTCATACTACCCTACTATAGATATAGGATCAATTTTATTCATATTGATCACAATATGGATGGGTAGAAATTCTATACAAAGAGACACTTCATGTCTATCTAGGAGAGAGTTGTCTCGTCATATGACTGAGTCACCAAGAACCATTATCAACACACAGATGCCGGAAAAATACTCACATCATGGACTATCATCTGGTAGGAAAGCCTCCTCACAATTTTGAAAACATGAGTGACTTCCTCAAGCCAACCCTTGGCCATCATGGTGTCTATAAAACTCCAAAAATGGTAGGTCTCTACCTATAAAACTCGTTAAATTCACTCTGTAAAGACCCATAAAAATCAAGGGAAATTTTTTCTTAATTTTATTTGGGATTTTACAAGAACGCATTTTCTGAAGGCACTTGATTCTGAGGCCCGGTGTTCCCGGAATTCTTATCTGAAGTTTAGCTCGGGTACGTTCAGTGAACGAACGAGAGGGTTTTTCTAAATTTTTAACCGGTGCTCAGAATTGAATTCTAAGGGCACCGATGGATTCGAAGCGCCGATAATTTCTTAGGAACACCTTTTTAGGAGTTGCATTTACACAAGAGAAGTTGTTAAAAATTTGTGGAAGGTAAAATAAAATTGAGCATCAATTTTATTTTTCACTAAGTGGTTTAATGCTTTGAGTGGAAGTAGGGGTAACCACCCAACATCCCATGGGAGGTTATGAGAGTAGTGGGGCCGACATGAACCCCACCCCTTCAACTTCCCTAACCTTCCATAACCCTCCATTAATTAAGTCAAGTTGAGTTAATTAATTGAGGGAATTAATTCAACTTTTGAAATTCAAATATTTAAGTTATGTTAAGAAAATAAGTGTTGAAATTATTTTTTTTTGGTTGGGATTTTATGCTTGAGAGGTTTTGGGAGGAATGCTAAGGGAGGCCTGAAGATCTTCATCTTCTTCGTCAAAGAATATGAAGAACGCGAAGAACGCACCGAT
Organism: Viscum album; assembly: GCA_963277665.1. NCBI lineage: Eukaryota > Viridiplantae > Streptophyta > Magnoliopsida > Santalales > Viscaceae > Viscum > Viscum album. Next base: position 593,577,057 of record OY728133.1, read on the forward strand.
CTCCGATGAAGAACACAGAATCCTCGGAGATTGACTAGGCGATGTCATGTACCGCGACGCCAATGACGTCTTCTTCCGTGATGATTCTCCTTTCGCAACGCCTCCTTCCATGACGGTTATTTCCGTGAAGAACCTCCGTTCAAGCTACGCTCGAGGTAGGGGTTTATTTAAATTGTTGATCCTGATTACTTCTATTACCGTTCTTCGTGAAACTTTGCCGCTTGGTATCGATTAACGGGAGGGGGCGGACCACACAAACACGGCCGACCCTCCTCCCTTATTCTTGAATTGTTGCGGTTTGAAGGAAAATGATGTGGTGTCGACGCACCGCGTGGGATCGTGCGGCAAGTATGCGCGGTGCCGTCGCGCTGCGCCGATGAAGTTGAATAAGTTCGCAGCACCGTTCCGCCGCGCCGGAGGATCACGAAAACACAGCGGCCGGAGCGAGGCTATGGTGGACGGGCGCGACGCCGTCACGCCGCGCTGGACGGTTCAAGGTTGCGGCAGAGCAGGGGGAAACGGTGGACGATTCCGGGGCTACGGTGTCGGAGCAGGGGAACCGGCCTTGCTGGTCCCGTGGCGGCAACAGCCGTCCGGCCGGTGTGGGCCAGCCGGACAGGGGAAGAGCCAGGGGTTACGACCCCCGGCTGGCCATCTTGAGCGGCCCCATTATGGGGCCGCAGTTACAACAAGCGGGGGGCAGCCCCCCCCCCCCCCCCCCCCTCGCATCCCGAATGGCTCAGTCGTTCAGTCGAGGCCGCATCCAAGTCGGGTCGGGCTGTGGCCAGTCCGCGCCGCGCCAGCTGGGTCGGGTCGCGCCCAAGCGGGCCGGACCCAGACCCGAGACGTGTCGACCCGGTTCCGGCCGACCCAGAGGTTATCGGACCGGGCCCGAACCCCCTAATACTGAACCTTTTTGAGCTTGTTGCCTATAAAATGGGCTGAGGACCTCAGATCGACGCACCGTCAGCTGCGATGCGATCCATGGATCGAGACGGTCGTTTCGGTATATCGCACTAAAGGTTTCATAGGACTTTGGGTTTGGCCGGGTTGGTTCGTACACGAAACCAACCGGGCCCTCAGAGCGGAAACGCTTATAAATAGAGATCCGGACGTCTGATTGATGTGTCGTTGACTTTGTTGAATTACTCTAAGTGATATGGACCTTTTGGATTACTCCGCTTGAGTTTTGGACGCAGTTGGAGTACATTCGGGTTGGTTTTGACTTAAAAACTGACCGGGCCCCTGGGACGAAAAAACCAATAACTCTCAGACTGGTTGTCCGATTAACGCGCCGTCTATGACGTTGAGTTCCTATTGACGATATAGATCTTTTGGATACATCAACTCCGGAATATGTGCCAGTTGATGTATCAGCCCTTCGGCTCGTTGAGCGGACCCCCCCGAATGAGCTTGCTGTGTGCGGGAACCCTAGAGCTGGCTGCGACTTTGACGACGATGCCGACTGTACAGAAATCCTCCGTGGATTCGATGGCGAAGACTACAGCAATCAGCGATCCTACGTGGATTAGTGCTACCGATCCTGTGTGCGTCAGATCCGGTGTGGATCAGCGCTCAGCGGTCCTGTGTGGGCCAGCGCCTACAGATCCTGTGTGGGTCCAATCATGTGTGGGTCATTGCGGGAGTTAGTTACCTATCGATCATGTGTGGGTCAGATCCTGTGTGGGTCATTGCGGGGGTTAGTTACCTATCGATCCTTTGTGGGTCATTGTGGGGGTTAGAATCTATCGATCTAGTGTGGGTCTGACGACTTAGATGAATCAGTCACTACATCTTATCATCTCTAATGTCTTATGAAGAAATATACATGTGTGAGCTGAATCTTGACTTTCAATCCTTATCTTTGATAAGATTGACTTGATATCATGTGTGGATTACGTTATGCTTTCCTGTGTGGATTGTTTTGTGAATTCCTGTGTGTCCTGGGTTGTACTTTAGCTCGGATGTTGGAGCCGAATGAGAATTGATGACTTGGGTATATGTATGGGCATATACCTAAGTAGTGTTGTATGTTACTTTGTGATTGTATCTTTCCTTTGTGGATTATCCTTTGTGGATTATGGGAGACCTTCAGGGGTCTAGGGGTCCCTACTGAGTAGCTTATACTAACCCCTGTGCGGGCTATGCCTGCACTACGTTGTGTTGGTTGCATACGCCAGACAACTCTGATCGCGGTTGAGGCTTGCGGAGCAGGTCGGTACCCGGAGGTGGACCACTGGGCGGGACGTACTCAGAGCGGACGGCTGGCCCCGAGGAGCTGTGGAGGCTATCTGTACTCACCCTTCAAGTGGAACTTCCATTGGACGGCTCGAGGCTGCAGCATTACTTTTAGTTGTTGTTTTCCCTTTCCAATTGTACTTTACTTTCAGTTTGGGTTTGCATACTGGCCCACTTACCTTTCGGTAATTACTTGTGTATCAGTTTTTACTTAGTGTTTACTTCTACTGCTTGCTTTCTCTATGGTGTTTGTTAACTTTACAAAGGCAATGCCTTCCCTTTTTATCGGAAATTACGCCTTGGTGCTACTCTCCATCCCCTGGCCTATGGAAGGCGGGCTTGGGGTAGTCACAGCATGGGCCCTGAGGATGGGTCATGACAAATTGGTATCAGAGGAGTTCGTTTCTACCACAGTACTCAGGACTCTGATATTTTTCTAGGTGAATCAATAGTGTTAAGATTATTGAGTGTGGTTATCAGTCCAGGGAGTCTAGTGTTGGTATGGTGGCTGACGTATCCGTACACCAGGACCCTGACTTCTAATTTCCAACTTAATGCACGAAAACATTGATTGCATGTGTGATTCAAGTTTTCTTTGTGATTACCTGGTGTCAGCTCACCAGGTATACTATTTGATCGTGGATCACCTATTTCTTTATAGGATGGCCCCACGATGGCGGCCAGCTAGGGTTCCGAGCGTTGTATGTGACGACAGACCACCAAGCGACGAGGCCTCGGTACAGGGCCCTTTGACAGCAGAGGCATCGGCGGTACCTCTACCCGTCGAGCCACCGATGCTACCAGCCCCAACCGCTGACGATGCACGTCGCCTTAGGGAGCTGCATGAGTTTCATCGTCAGTGACTGCCCAGGTTCCACGGGGAGAAGGACCCTCAGGCAGCCGAGGATTGGTTGGAGGCAGTTGTATGGGTTTTCAGGTTAGTGAGGACATCAGCGGACCTCATGGTGATCCTCGCAGCGAGCCTACTACACGCGGCAGCAGGCAGATGGTGGAGCTTGATGCTCCAGGTGCATGACGAGGCATCTCTCCTCTGGAAAGACTTTCAGAGCCTCTTCCACTCGGAGTTCGTCCCAGCTACCCCTCGTGCGGTGCGCATCTAGGAGCGTCTTCAGCTGCAGCAGGGCAGCTTGACGGTCGCCCAGTACTCGGCGAGATTTACCGATCTCTCGCGCTACTCGACAGACATGGTACGGGACCCATTCTTCCGGGCCCGGACCATCGAGCAGGGTCTGAGGCAGGAGATCAGGGCATCACTGATCTCCCTCAGCATTCCGACACAGGCAAGGGTACTGGAGCGATCCCTTCTAATCGAGATCTTTCTTGTTGAGTCTACACCATCTACGAGACCTACCGCCGGGCGGCACGTAGCGGAGTCTTCTGCAACCGGCAGTAGACAGATGTTGCAGAGGTCCAAGCGGACCAGACGATTGGGCAGACGACCACATGATACTGGTTCGGAGGTGCGGGGCACACGCATCATATCCTGTCTTACGAGTGGAAGACAGTGCTAAGAATGCGGCGGGCAGGGCCACTTGGATCATGACGGCACGACACACCATGCAGAGGAGTAGCAGACGGTTGAGGAACCACCCAGGCCGAGGAAGAGGTTCGACCGTGGTGGTCCGTAGGGAGCAGGCGGACGAGGTAGAGGAGCTGGCCGAGAAGAAGGTGGTGCGTGACGCTTTGAGGCTCTACCACCACCACCACCAAGAGGTCCACCCCGACCTCAGGGGAGAGCACAGGTTCAGGCAGCTGAATCATACGATCATGGAGCTCCGGAAGAGGGTGGACAAGTGTGGGACTAGCTCCGGGAATATAGTCCCTTGACCATAATGCCTCTAGCATCTTTGTTTGTGTTGCCTTGTGTCCTTGTACTTTGAGTTGAAGTAATAAAAGACACTTGCATTGGTGACGTTTTATTTCTTGTCTTTTGTATGTTAATACTAAGAGCCACCGGTTAAAAACTGTTGACTTGAACTTCACTTACGAGATTCTCACTGGAAGAGACCCAGTGACCATACACTGATGCCGACGGTGTGACTCAACCCTTGGAGGTGAGAGTAACGGTTGGATCTCTTAGTAGCAGTGTCGAGGCCTTACGACGTCATCCATGACATGAATTAACTAATCATGACGGGACTGACTGTATTAGGCCTGGAAAGTGGTTTATCCTAGGGATGAGACCATATTTCCCATTTCGGAAAAGGAGAAATCCTTGCGGCTTTGGTAACGTTAAGGAGGAGGGGGAAAACCTTCGTGTGGTCAGACATATGTCAGTAGAGCTTTCAGGAGATGAGATAGAGATTGACCAGTGCTCCTATCTTGAGCCTACCGGAGGAGGGAGTTAGGTATGTAGTTTACTGCAATACATTAGGGACTGGACTCAGATGTGTCCTGATGCCGGAGTGGGTCGTGATTGCCTTTGAATCACATCAGTTGAGTAAGCATGAGCAGAACTATGCTACCCATGACCTGGAATTAGCAGTAGTGGTCTTCTCTCTAAAGATGTGGTGACACTATCTGATGGGTGTGTGCTTTACAGGAGGAGGTACTGAGGGAGTTCCACACTTCCCCTTTAGCAGTACATCCTGGAGTGGCGAAGATGTACCAGGATCTCAGACAACAGCACTGGTGTCCAGGCATGAAGAAGTCTATGGAAGAGTTCATTTCTCAATGCCTCACCTGCAAGCAGGTGAAGGAAGAGCACCAGGTACCAGCAGGCTTGGTACAGCCCTTGGAGGTCCCGAAGTGGAAGTGGGATGGGATATCTATGGACTTCGTTACTGGACTTCCACGCACTTCCAGAGGTCACGACTCCATTTGGGTGATTGTCGACCGACTCACCAATTCGGCTCACTTCTTACCCATTAGAGAGCAGGGCTCAGTGGAGAGATTGGGATGTCTCTACGTTCATGAGATTGTATGGCTTCCTGGTGTGCCATCATCTATCGTCTCTGATCGAGATGCTCGCTTTACTTCCCGGCTTTGGAAGGGGTTGCAGGAGGCATTCGGGACGTAGCTACGTCTGAGTACCACCTTTCACCCTTAGACAGATGGTCAGATGGAGAGGACCATTCAGAATCTCGAGGACATTCTCCGCGCATGTGTCCTCGACTTTGGTCGCAGGTTGGAGGACCACCTACCCTTGGTGGAGTTCGCGTACAACAACAACTACCACTCCACCATCGGGATGGAACCATACGAGGCATTGTACGACCGACCTTGAAGGTCACCTCTGTGCTGGAAAGACCCTTGGGAGTCAGCACTTGTGAGACCGGAGATGGTCCAGGCCACGACAGAGAGGGTCCAGGTCATCCAGGAGGCGGAGGCCACTAGAGTTTGAGGATGGTGACCACGTCTTCTTGTGGGTCTCACCTCGACGTGGATTACGGAGATTTGGCCGAGGCGGAAATTTTTCTCCACGCATCATCGGACCATTCCAGGTCCTCAGAAGGATTGGCGAGGTGGCTTATCACCTGGATCTACCACCTAAGTTGCACTGAGTGCACGACGTCTTCCACGTATCCCAGCTGAGGATATAAGTGCATGACCCGACGCATATCATTGACCATGAGGAGCTGGACATTGATGATGGGGCGACTTTTGTGGAGGTCCCAGTGGAGATCGAGGATCGACATGAGCGGGTCCTACATGGACAGTAGATTCCTCTACTGCGCATCAGATGGCACCACGGGAACCTCCATAAGAGCACTTGGGAGCGGGAGGCTCAGATGCGTGCACAGTGCCCACATTTGTACCCCTAGTTTTTTATGTATCTTTATCAGGACGTAAATCCCTGAGGTGGGAGTAATGTAAAGACCTGAAAAATTCAAGGTAATTTTTTTAAAAAATTCTTTGGGATTTTAGAAGAACGCGGTTTCTGGTGTCACTTGATTCTGAGGCCCGGTGTGCCAGGAATTCCTATCCGAAGTTTAGCTCGAGTACGTTCAGTGAACGAACGAGCGGGTTTTTATAACTTTTGAACTGTTGCTCAGAATCGAATTCTGAGGGAACCAGTGGATTCGCAGCATAGGTAATTTCTTAGGAACACCCTTTCCGGAGTTGCGTTTACATGAGAGAAGTTGTTAAAAATTTGTGGAAGTAAAATAAAATTGAGCATCAATTTTATTTTTCACTAATGGGTTTAAATATTTGAGTGGAAGTTGGGGTAACCACCCAACATCCCATGGGAGGTTATGAGAGTGGTTGGGACCACATGAACCCCACCCCATCATCTTCCCTAACCTTCCATAACCCTCCATTAAGTAAGTCAATTTGAGTTAATTAATTAAGGGAATTAATTCAACTTTTGAAATTTAAATGCTTAAGTTATGTTATTAAAATAAGTGTTGAACTTATTTTATTTTGGGGTGGACTTGATGCTTGAGAGGTTTTGGGAGGAAAGCTAAGGGAGGCTTGAAGATCATCATCTTCTTCATCAAAGAATATGAAGAACGTGAAGAACGCACCTATCTCTGACAAAGAACGCTGAATCCTTGGAGATCGACTACGTGACGCCATGTACCGCGATGCCTTCTTCACCGACGATTCTCCCTTCGCGACGCCTCCATCCATGATGGTTATTTCCGTGACGAACCTCCATTCAAGATACGCTCGAGGAAGGGTTTTATTTAAATTTTTGATCCTGATTACTTCTATTATCATTCTTCATGAAACTTTTCTGCTTGCTATGGATTAACAGGAGGGGGCTGAACCGCACAAACACAACCGACCCTCCTCTCTTATTCTTGTATTGTTGCGGTTTGAAGGAAAATGATGCGGTGTCGACGCACCACGTGGGATCATGAGACAAGGATGTGCGGTGCCGTCTCGCCGCGCTGATGAAGTTGAATAAGGTCGCAGGGCCGTTCCACCGTGCCGGAGGATCACGAAAACACTGCGGCCGGAGCGGGGCCATGGCAGAGGGGCATGATGTCGTCGTACCATGCTGGACGGTTCAAGGCCGCGGCAGAGCAGGGGGAACTGGCAGCCGGTTCCGGGCCACCGGTGTCGGAGCAGGGGGAATGGCCTTGTCGGTCCCGTGGCGGCAATAGTCGGTCGGCCGGTGTGGGCCAGCCGGACAGGGGAAGAGCCGGGGGTTACTACCCTCGGCTGGCATTCTTGATCAGCCCCATTATGGGGCCACGGTTACAACAATCGGGGGGCAGTGCCCCCCCCCCCCCCCCCCGCATCCCGAACGGCTCGGCCGTTCGGCCGAGCCACCTGGCCAGCACGTCGGGCCGAGCCGTGCCCCGACGTGCCGGACCTGGACCTGGGATGGGTCGACCCGGTTCGGGCCGACCCAGAGGGTATCGGGCCGGGTCGGACCGGGCCCGAACCCCCTAATACCGAACCTTTTTTAGTCTGTTGCCCATGACATGGGTTGCGGACCTCCGATCGACGCACCGTCATCTGCGATGCGATCCTTGGATCGAGGCGGTCGTTTCGTTATATTGCACTCAAGGTTTCAGAGGACTTTGGGTTCAGTCAGGTCGGTTCGTACATGAAACCAACCGGGCCCTCGGAGCGGAAACGCTTATAACTTGAGCTCCGGACGTCCTATTGATGTGTCTTCAACTTTGTTGAATTCCTCTAAGTGAGACGGACCTTTTGGCTTACGCTGCTCGAGGTTTGGACGCAGTTGGAGTACGGTCGGGTTGGTTTTGACTTAAAAACCAACCAGGCCCTAGGATGAAAAAGCCAATAACTCTTAGACCGGGCGTCCGATTGACGCGCCATCTCTGACGTTGAGTTCCTGTTGACGATACGGAACTTTGGGATACATCAACTCCATAATATGTGTCAGTTGATGTATCAGCACTTCGGCTCGTGGAGCGGACCCTCCCGAACAAGCTTGCTGTGTGCGGGAAACCTAGAGCTGGCTACGACTACGATGATGATGACAACTATACAGAAATCCTCCGTGGATTCGACAGCGACGACTACAGCACTCAACGATCCTATGTGGATCAGTGCTACCGATCCTGTGTGGGTCAGATCCTGTGTGGGTCAGCGCTCAGCGGTCTTGTGTGGGCCAGCGCCTACAGATCCTGTGTGGGTCTGATCCCATGTGGGTCATTGCGGGGGTTAGTTACCTATCGATCCTTTGTGGGTCATTGCGGGGGTTAGTACCTATTAATCCTACGTGGGTCCAATAGCTTAGATGAATCAGTGACTACATCTGATCATCTCTAACGTATTATAAAGAAGTATACCTGTATGAGCTTAATCTTGACCTTCAATACTTATCTTCGATAAGATTGACTTGATATCCTGTGTGGATTACGTTATGCTTTCCTGTGTGGATTGGTTTGTGAATTCCTGTGTGGACTAAGTTGTACTTGAGCTTGGATGTTGGAGCCGGACGAGAATTGATGACTTAGGTATATGTATGGGCATATACCTAAGTAGTGTCAGATGTTACTTCGTGATTGTATCTTTACATTGTGGATTATCCTTTGTCGATTCGGGGAAACCTTCGGGGGTCTTGGGGTCCCTACTGAGTAGCTTATACTCACCCCTTCATAGGTTATACCCGCACTACGTTGTGTTGGTTGCAGACGACGGACAGCGCTGATCGCGATTGAGGCTTGCGGAGCAGGTCGGTAACCGGAGGTGGACCACTGGGCGGGACGTACTCGGAGCAGACGGTTGGACCCGAGGAGCTGTGGAGGCTATCTGTACTCACCCTTTAAGTGGGACTTCCAGTGGACGGCTCGAGGCTGCAGCTTTAATTTCAGTTAGTATTTTCCCTTTCCAGTTTTACTTTACATTCAGTTTGGGTTTGCATACTGGCCCACTTACTTTTCCGCACTTACTTTTGTATCAGTTTTTACATAGTGTTTACTTCTACCACTTTCTTGCTCTATGGTGTTTGTTTACTTTACAAACGCAATGGATCCCCTTTTTATCGGAAATTACACCTTGGTGCTAGTCGCCATCCACTGGCATATGGAAGGCGGGCTTGGGGTAGTCACGGCACGGGCCCCGAGGACGGGTCGTGACACACTCAACTGTCATGTATCCTCATCTAGTAGTGCGGGTAGTAGGTATTTATCGACGGGTGATGGTATAGATGGTAAACCACTCGGAGGTTTTATCTCCAGTACCGGGACCTACATCGATGCCTCGTCACTAGGAATATCATCCACCTGATCATGTGGTGGAATCCTATTTGTCTATCTTCATAGAGGAATCATTAAATAAAACAAGATGTACCACGGTCAATAAAGTATATATGGGGATCAAACTCAAGAAAGACATGAAAGACACAATCATTCCTATATAATGCATGTACCATTGGTTTTTCCTACAACCATTTTCATTATGTATTGAGTCGAAAATAAAGTTCATAGAGTCCTTGTATATAGATACATCGGCCACCACACCAACACAAGATACTTTGGCCTGAAATCTGATATAAAAACACTTAACATGGTTTCCCCAAACCAATCTCACCAACTCATGTCATATGTTAAAACTGACCACATTTGATACCACTCTATCATGACCCATCCCAGAGGGGCCCATGATGTGACTATCCCAACACCGCATCTAATAGGCCATGGGTTGGTGACTTCCATCGAATAGGAATTTCTCACAAATGGGAGCCATTATCCTAAATTACATAAACACGCGCACAAATCATCAATCCACACAATGTAGAAATTTAAAATAATAGATAGAATGAATGAATGAATATAAATAAGATCTCATAACTAAAGTACAACAGGATGTAAAGGAAAAGTAAATAGTTCAAAATAAAATCCCACCACAAAGATTCTATAACATAAGTCTAACTGAAACTATATAAGTCCAACCTACTCTAAGGGAGAGGACTATGTCAAGGGTACTCTCCTGATAAACACATTGTTTTTACCAACTCCACCTTTGCTCCACCCACCAATGGTCTTCATAGTATTCCATCAAAATAGTCATTGTATACACAAGACATGACACTTGTGGGAAAGTCTAGTATAGGGGTGAGTATAACAATACTTAGTAGCATACCCCAAAAACATTAAACATCAAGAACAAAGTATAGTCAGATCAATACAAGATGAAACATTGTATAGCAGATACAGGAAGTAAATGAAACCCAGATATACTCAGGAGAGACTACACACTACCATACGGTCATAACCAACTGCCAGCCACATGATTTTGTTCATTGAAATTGTCATTCTAGTAGATCCCCCTCTACGAGCCATGATATCATGAAGGAAACCTGTCGAAAAGGTCTAGCACATTTGGGCCTCTCCCAAAGATAAAGCACTAGTCAGAGAAGACTATGATACACATACAGGGGGTAACACATAGAACTATTGGGGACTCCCTGAACCCAATATGGATCAACTCTCTATGTAAGGTATAACAATACAATAATTCCACAAACCCTACTGATGTGGACAGTAAGATGTATGATAAACTTCTTAATGAGGGAGGTCATGCTAATTACACAAACTCTACTAGGGATGATAGATAATATCACTCTATTCTCATGGAGGGGCACCACAACTCTATCTAAGAATCCACCTCTAGATTGAATTATAATCTAGTAATATGGATGTAATGTTGCATTATACCCACAATGGAAGCACCAAGGGAACACACTAAACCTATACTAGTCCAACTATGAAAAGGAAGACTCTCAAATCCAAAAATGATACCCAATATTAGTATTGATTTGACATTCTTAAAATATGGGTCATGATACCCCTGAATGCACATCATTTAGACACTCCTTTTAGGAGTTATGGCAGTCTGAACGAAGCTTCTTGCAGACCTACCTGGGCTTGCGGACCTACCATTTTGGTCGTTCCACCTACCATTTTGGTCGGTCCACCTACCATGTGGACTGACCACCCATGGAATGAGAATTTCGGTCATTCCACCTACTTTTCTAATCGACTGTGGTGGTTGACCAACCATGGTTTGGTTGTGTGGTCACTGCACCTACAACAGCTCTAGCTTCCACAACACCATGGTCATCCACTATGGTCGATCGATGGACTCAACTGCAACTGGGTTCCATCCCATTGGCCCGATATCAGACCCAGGTCTGACCCAGATCTACCTCATCTTTCCTGGCCCACTGGCCTAGTATGGCCCCCTGACATGGCCATCCCACTGATTCGTCAGGGACAACGCACACACGGCCCACCTAGCAGGCCCACCTGGCTGGCCCACACTGCAGATACCACCGTCATCTCATGCAGTCATCACAATGTTTATCAGCCCTTTTAGCTCCACTATTTCTGCAAAACCCAACCCCACCCCATGGATCCTCCACATCCACCGCCCAACAGGCTGCCTGACTGTTTCTACCGCACATGGCCCCTAACACGGCTACACGCGGCCTTGCTGCCCGTATGCTGGCCGTCGTTGTGCGCCTCCCTGCGATAATACTATTTCATGCATGTGGATCCTTCTGCAGACAATTGTTCCTCCTTCAATACCTGATAATTGAAACAATCCTAGATCCATGTACTTTGGGTCCCGATCTACACTAATATATCCTTGGTTGTCAATTTTTCTCCAATCGGGGGGTCCAATCGAGTTCAAAACCACTCGACAACATCAATTCGGGACCACGAGGATCCAACTGGTGAAGAATGAGAGTAAGGAGAGGTAATAAGAAAATGAACAAAGGTTTATCATTATAGTCCAAGAATTCTTGTCCAATGATCTGGAATGGGGGATTCGGGTTAGAAAACCAAATCAAATAAATTACATAGAATAAATCTCATCTCACGATATGCATGATCCATGAATCAATATGTTTTTGAATTGATTCATTCTTTTTATAGAAAAAAATAATGGGGAATAAAATAATTTAATCAAGAACCCTACCTCGATTTGGATTAATCCCTGATGAATAATGAAGTTGAGTTGCATTCACTGTTTTGATCCTTCAAAAATGATGGGTATTGATCCTCGATCGTCGATCTGTTTTCATTCATTAGAAATGATTCACACAGAACTCTCCAACAATACTCTAGAAGTTCCATGGTTATGTGGATAACCCTTTAATTCTATGATATATATAAATATAATGAAAAAATATTTTATGCATCAATACAATAAATTAAATTAATTTTATTAAATAATTTTATTCATTTTATTCTCACGACAACTTTTTCACAAATGATCCACGCTTACAAATTTAAGGTCACACCTAGGGTAAATCATCTATTATGAACTCAATGGTGTCCTTGTATTTTTAATTTGTACACCCATTTATAATTTATCCCACTTCTTTGGGAAAACTGTGCTGGATTACTATTAAATATTTTAATATTTTTCAAACATTTGTTCTGGGAACCCAAAGCCTCAGAATCACAGCCGTCTTAATGCATGGTCTCAAAAATAATCAATATAATGTCTAAATATAATACATTTAAAATCTAAGACATTAAAAATATCCAATGGAAAATAACTACAAGAGAGTGATTGTTTCAAGAGAAAATTAACAATCACAAAAGAAAGTGAGATGTCACAATAACTCTTACTATTTGGTAATTTTCAAGTCAAAACACATTGGATGAAATAATTCAAATTAAAACATAAAATACCATAAGTATTTAATTATTAATTGTATTACATTTCAATGGTATAGTATATTCATCACATAAATGTGAATCAATGTATAATAACAAATAAAACTTAATGAAATATAAATTGTGATAAAATCCATTACCTTACGCTCTCTTTTGGTTTTAAGTGATTTAAACACATGTATAGTGGTTTTTACCATTTTATTAACTTATTAAAAAATCATATTAATATTTATGATATCATGTGTGATCCTTTAATAACTTTTTATCCCTCTTTTGTTAATAATATTTCATTATTTTCATCATTTTAGGTGAAAATTGTCTTGTTTTTTCATGTGTGTTTCATCATGAATGATCAAGTTATTATAAATATTATATAGTTATATGATTTACATAATAATAATTTTGAAATAATAATCATATTTTTACTTCAATTTTAATTTTAAAATCAATCATGAAAATGGGTATGATAAATGAAGTTGGTTGCGATCGAGGAGATAGAAGATCGTACATATGCATGAGTAACATTACCATATTTCAATGATCATTATGGAAATAAGGTAAGTAATAATTACATATTATATACTTAAATATATCATCCATGTGGATTTGTGATGTTAAGAGAGTCACAATGCTCCATGAAGGTGATATTCCACACGTACACAAAATATATTATCATCTTTCATTGAGTGAAAAAGTAAGAAAATAAAATGATATATTATTTTTAAAAAATGATAAATATTTAATTAATATTATAATTATCTCATTTATATAATATATAATCATTAAATTTTTCCTTATTTCCTTCCATGTGAAGTGTTAGTGAAAGATGAATCACATCACTTCACGAGGTGATAGTCTACCGTACAAACGAGCGACGTTATCATATATCATTCTGAATGAATGGTAACAAGATATATATGATAAAATGGATATATAGGTATAAATATTTCCTAAATATCATATATATACATTATATTAATCATCATACCCAGTCGTGAAATGTGGTAATGGAATAATAAAGGACATCGGTTCGTGGGGAGCAAATATGTGGTACACAAGAATGACTATTTCGTAACCAATTTGATGGAATTGCAGATGGTTTTGTGTCATGACCTTAATATAAAAACAACAAAATATATGGAAGATATATAATATATTATATCATCATAGTTTAATAATTATTGAATAAGGTGGATAAAGAAATAAAATAACGACGCTTGTTGAAGAACATTACTTATTCTGTAGATATCCTTATTAGGTTTATGCTAAATCCATAAAAGATTAAATTTATGCCCAAAATATGGATTCTAATATGAGTGGAGGGATGTTGTAATGTTATTTTTGTAGTTATTGGTTATCCCAAATGTGTTTTATGGTTTTAATAATTAAGGGGACTGAGTGCTCTTTTATAATTCAGGAGGTGTGGGATTGTTATAAATATTGAGAAGTATTCTCTATTGGGAGGTCTCCCTTACCTTATGTGCCTCTAAAATAGATAAAAAATAGATTTGAGGGTTTATTTTGATAATAATAATCTCCACCAGACAAAAATAAATACATCTTTATCATGTGATTTCTTTTTCATTAAGTTTACTCAATTTTACCCATTTAGTTTTTATAATGGCAACTTGTATCTTTTTATTTACCTACGTATTTTACATTTTATACTAAAATTAAATTGATATTTATTAGATAATTTATAACTAATTTATCTAAATATTAAGTCTAATTTATTAAATAAAAATCCAATTAGTGTGTGAAATAAATTTTAATAAAAACTCTTGTTATGTGAAGAAACCTTATTTTAACCTTATTCGCGGTTTTTAATTTTAACTGTTTTCACTAATCAGTAAGGTAAAAAATTAATTTTATATTATTAGATAATATAAATTATTAATATTCAAGATAAGGAATCTATTTTTTAAAATTCAACACATATAAGTGAAAAAATTAATTTAAAATTAATCTCGTAGACGCGATGGGAAAGGGGTTTTTAAAGTGAAAATGTGGAATGGTTTAGAATATTTTTCTATCAAAATTAAATATTAAATTTATTCAAATAACCTAATTTGAATTAACTAGTATAAATTTTTCCTAATTTTATTTTAAAACTAATTCAAAATAAAATTTAACATTATAAATTATTTTAATGAAAAGGGAGTTATTAAATAAAATTTAGTATTTTTCATTATTCCTCAAAAAATAAAATTTTTTAGAAAATATATAAAACATTCGCCCCTAAGATAGTTTTTGTATAAATATTTCAAAAAATAATGTAATTTAATCATATTTTTTTTATAAAATATATAAAAAATAATTATAAATTATATAAGGAAAGCGAGCCTAACTGCCTTTTAAAAAAATAATGTTTTTCATAAAATAATTATTTTTCTATTAAATGATTATTATTTTTTTACTAATAAATAGATAATTAATAAACATGTTTAAACTATATATTTTCATAATTCATTTAAAACAATTCATACCATCTAATTTAACGGCTAGGTTTTAACTATTATATTAAATAATAATAATAATATTATATTTTTGTTCGGTAGGACTCAGCCATGAGTGTAAGGAAAGCTATCTAATACACTCAATGTTGTGGGAAATGAAAGATAATTCGTTTTTGTGTGTAATTAAAGATAAAATTATTTTTTAGTGTTATAAAAGGATAAATCATTGTTTCTTGGTGCATATTCTATTGAATAAAATGATATTCTTTTAGAATTTTTAGGGTGGTACATTCTCCCCACCTTAAATAAATTGTGCCCTCATAATTCAAAATTGATATGTGTGATAAATTTCTTATATTTGAACATTAATACATTGAAAACTCCACCTTTTAAAAATGTTAATAAAATTTTCTCTCAATTATAGAGATATGGAAGTATTAAGGTCATCATGAATAATGCCTAAATACGATTCCATGTAAAAGAAAATAGGTGGAAAGTGAGTATATAGACATAGAGAGAAAGATAAATAATTATATATAGTGATTGAGGTCATTAATCGTGATTAACTGAGTGATAAATGGATATTTAATGGCCTCAGAACCATAAATTTATAATGATTTAAACAACCATCAGATTCGTCGAATATAAATGTAACTGAGTAATTTTTTTCAAGATCCTTTTCCTAAACTTTAGTAATTATTCTACAGCCTATGAATAGAAGTACATATACATACTTTATAATTTTCTAATTTATAATCACAATTTATTCCTTTGTTTGTTCTTTGATCAATTTTTAATTCATCCTTTACTCCAATATATAAATATCAAAAAATATATGCTTGGAGCACTAAAATTTACTTATAATGGGTTGTAAGATCCATAAAAGAGTGAGTAGTATTTCCATATTTCTCTAAATATGTTCTAAATATAATATGTTTATCCCAAGTTATCCAATATAACAAATAATCTCTAAACATAAATGATAACACCACTGGTTAATCATTAATATTAATTAAACAAATTGTATAACTAAAAACATTGACACATTAACCATGACATAGCATAGGCTAGTGGTAGGTAATAAAACCTTATCATCCATTATTCTTGGGTTCAATCCCCATGGAATTTATAGAATTGATCAGTTGTCACCCAGTATATGATTTTCCATTTTTATGAACTATATTAATATAATTCTTATAAGATTACCAAAAAAGGTAGAGATCCTTAAAATAAAATATTTCATTAAGTAAAATTTTTTAGTATGGTTTTTAATAAAAATTATTTTTTACAAAGTCTAATTATCTTATTTGAATATTATTAAAATTATATTAATGATCTTATCAACCCTAAAGGATGTAAATATCAATAATATTATGTCTAGAAAATGTAAAGGAATTATTCCTCAAATAAAATTTTCACTAAAATAGTAGGTTGTATTCAAATAATTGTTTTTCAAAAATATATTTATTATTTGTAAATTCAATTAAAAACTAAAGAGGCATTTTTAAGAAATTTAAATTATCATCAATATTAATCTTATGAAATTGTGATGGTTTTTATAAATATTATGCTAATGAAGGAACATGTGCTTCTAAAATTTAACATAATCCTTATCTATTTCATGATTATAATAACCAAAATACCATTAGTAAAATACATGTATAATTTAATTATGGAATCCTAATATAAATAATACACCCATTTTATTTTAATATAGGTCATTCCATGGTCTATGGTATAATCTATATCATTCATTTTCATTATATATTCAAATATTTCATAATTTTTTTTAAATAAAATGTGAGTAATCCTAAGCATATCACCAAGGAGTTTTGAACTAGGTGAATAGTATGGCTCATTGTCATTTACTAGATAATCCTAAAGTCAATTATGGTGTGAATTTTATTGAGTTATTACCATTAGGTAACTATGTTCTAGAACCATACCCACTTTTAGTATTTAAGTAGGGATGTATTTCAACGAAAACCATATAATCTCTATCTTAACAAAAATTTAGTATGTTATTATATAATTATCCTTAAATCGTATCATATGTTTATAATCACTAATCTATATTATCATAAATCAAGTTCTCATGGTTTCTAATAAGCTTCCTCTAATAAAAACTATAGTGACCCTAACCCCCACACCCCAGAGGTGGCGCCTAATTTTGAAATTGACATAAGATATAAAGAATTACATCTCAAATGATTTAATATTTTAGTAGTCTTGGTAAAATGGATACATAATTGATTCTTGAATTAAATTTGAATACACAAATTAGAACATATTTTTTTTATTTTTTGACAATATCATTATTCTCCCTAGAATATCCTTGTATATCAAACACAATACACTTCATGGATTACTAAGAAATAAAACAAGATAAGGGTGAGCTCATATACTATTAAAGGGTTAAGAATAGAGAAATATATCATGAATAAATAATAATAATCAATATGTAAAGGTAGATAACTGAAAACAAATTCCATTTAAATAACATATATATCATGTTATGATATGTTAAAACTCAATATGGCATAGTAAATTACTGAAACACGTGAAAATTACTCATTAACTTGAGAAAAATATTGAAAGAATAAAACATGGTCAAATAATTACATATAAATAATCACATGATATTGAAACATGACCATAGATACTCTAACTAATTGACTAATCACATGGAATGTAGATAATTAATGAATGTGTAATTTCAATCCATTTAACTATATATATCTATCTGAAGATATTTCTTATCAATATAAATCGTCAAGATAATTTAAGTTAGTGTTTAGAATCCCATCTGATTTGGCTAATTGATTTGCCTCCTAAGACAATTGATGCATCTAGAGGCTTAAATTATATTGTTCTTAACCCATGTATTTTATGTCCAAATCATTCCATACATATAAAATACTAAATATAATTCTTAAATAATTTTCCTTATCAAATATCTGTATGGAATAATGGATACAAATTTATCCATATTCTCCTTGTAAATCCAATAACTTTCAAAGTAAATACCATATATCAAAATGATATGTGGTTTAATAAATAATTATATCTATCACACAGTATTATGGATAAATATTATAAATTTAATTTCTAATGAAAAATTATTACAAGATAGTGATTGTTTCAAGAGAATGATAACAATCACAAAAGAAAATGATATTGCCTAATAACTCTTACTATTTGGTAATTTTCATGTCAAATCCCCTTGGATGAAATAATTCAAATTTAAACTAAAAATTCCATGAATAAAAAATTATTCATGATATTAAAATTCAAATGGACAGTATATACACCACATTAAATTTAATTGGTTCAAAATAACTAATAAGTCTCAATGGAATGTAAATTGAGACAAAATTCCTTATCTTACACTCTATTTTGGTTGAATGTTGTTTAAAATTATTTATATAGGTTATAAACATGTTATTAACTTATTAAATAACCATATTAACATTTATTATATCATACATGAACCTTTTATAACATCTTATCACTTGTTTGTTAACAATATTTCATTATTTTCATTGTTTCGGGTGACAATTGCTTTACTTTCCTATGTGTGTTTCATCATGAATGATCTGGTTATTGAACACTTTATGTAGTTATATAATTTAAAAAATAATAATTATTATATAATTACCATATATTTACAACAATTTTTCTTCTAAAACCAATCACGAATAACGGTTATGAAAAATGAAGTATATTTCGGTCATAGAGATGGTAGGTTGTACATGCACATGAGTAACGTTTGAACTTTTCAATTGTCATAATGAAAAGTAGGTAATTAATAATTTATCATTATATAATTATCATAATATAATTAATTCCAAAATATTTTCATATATATATCATCCATGTGGTCTGTTGATGGAAATAGTGCCACACTGCTTCGTGAATGCGGTAGTTCACACGTACACGAATGATGTTATTTTATTTTATTGATTGAAAAAAGTAAGAAAATAAAATTATATATTATTATCAAAGAATTATAAATATTCAATTAATTTCATAATTATTTCATTTATATCTCATATAATCCTGAACTTTATCCTTATCACCTTCCATGTGAAGCATTAGTGAAAGATGAATCACATCCCTTCGTGATGCGGTAGTCTGTTGTACACATGAGCGACATTATCGTATCTCCAACATAATGAATGGTAATAAGATACATATAGTATAATAACTGAATAGATATAAATATTTAAATAATATCATACATATATAATTTATATCCATAATCATTCCCAACTATGAAATGTGGTAAATGGAAGGATGAATGATATTGGTTCGTGAGGTGGTAGTTCGCCATACACACGAATGATGATTTCTTAACCCATTTGATGGAAGTTGAGATAGTTGTAGTAAATGAAATTATTATAATAAAATCCCAATATATTTAATTAATTTATTTTATTTTATCATTATGTGTTAATAATAATTTAAGGATGTGGAGAAAGAAATAAAATAAAGATTCTCATTGAATAACATTACCTCTTCTTCGAGTACCCTCCATAGGTTTTTAATTAATCAATCAATGGATGGATTTATGAAAAAAAAGTATTATAGGATTATGGTACTGGTTTTTATAATTTTTTTGGATTTTTCTTGGCCGAACCAAATAGGTTTTAAGTTGTTACGAAGTTAGGGGAGTTAGTTCTCTTTTATAATTTAGGAGGAGTAGCATTTTGTAAATACCCAAAATTATTCACTATTGGTAAGTCTCCACTACCTAATGTGCCTAAACAATAAATCAGTAATGTAGGTTAGGGATTATTTTTTTTATAAAATCCACCAAAACAAAAAAAACATTTTTATTAAGTAATTCTTAGTCTTTAATTTTACTCAATTTAACCTTTTAGTTTTGACCAAAGTATCTTGAATCATTATATTTACCTTGTTACTTTACCCTTTAAGAACAAAATAAAAATTATATTTATTAGATAATTTTGAACTAATTATTATAAATAATAAATCCAATTTATTAAATAAAAATTAAATGTCCTTGTAAAGTTAATTTTAATACAAATGCATGTAATGCTTCAAACCTCATTTTAACCTTAATCGCAATTATTAATTTTAACTATTTTCACTAGTCATTATATTAAAAAAATTAAGTTTACATTATTAGATATTATAAATTATGTAAATTAAAAATATAGAATCTATTTTTTAAAATTATACTCACATAAGTTCATGAATTTTATTAAAAATTATTCTTGTAGACGCTTTAAGAAAGCGGATTTTTAAACAGAAAATGTTCAAAGGATTACAATGTTTTCATATAAAAAACAATATAAAATTTATTAAAACGTCTTAAATTGTATTAAATTATATATAATTGACCTAATTTTACTTTAAAACCAGTTCAAAATATAATTTAACATAACAAATTAATTAAATGAAAATGAAATTTTCAATTAAAATTTGGTATTTTTACTGATGGTCAAAAAATGAAACTTCTCAAAAAAATTTAAAATAAATCACCCTAAATTACTTATTCAATTAAAATTTAAAATATAAATTTTATTTTAACTAATTAATTTTATAAAATTGTGAAAAATTAATTATAAATTATGTTCGGAAGGTGCAGTTAAACCATCTTTTAGAAAAATGCAGTTTTTCAGAAAATATTCCATTTCATTTTAAATCATTCTAATTTTATTACTGATAAATATATAATTAATAAAAATGTGTAAACTATATATTTTAATAATTTATTTAATCCAATTTGTACCCTTCAATTTAATATCTAGGTTCTAACTAGTATATTAAATAATAATATTAAAATTATATTGTTGTTCAGTAAGACTCGGTCTTTCCTGTAATGCAAGCTATCGAAGAAACTTATTTTTTCATTAAATGAAAAATAAATCAAGGTTTAAGGTAATTAAAGTTAAAATTATTGTTTCATTTAACTCAAGGTAAACTTAATGTTACATGTCTCATATGTTGTTTAATAATATTTTATTCTTTTAGATTTTTCAGGGTATTGTATGATTAACCTAAATTGGATATATGACCAGCTCATTAGGAATATGAGCCAATGATTGATGGAATATTACTCAGGAATGAATGAATTTAGTTATATAGATAGATATTATAAAAATTTATTTATGAATTTTGATATAATTTTATAGATAGTAGTGGATCCTATAAATCATTTCTAGTGTTCTTTTTAGACTCTCTCTTTCCATGGAGACAAAAGAGTGGGTATTCATAATATATACATGGTAGGTGGGATAACATGATGTAATTTAAACCTTGAAATTATTATTTTAATAATAAATTGATAATTATTGGACTTTAACTTCATGTGAAGCATACTAATTATAGGATGATGAACAATATTTTGGAGTGTGAGAAGGGTCTTCATCTCTTCGGCTTCTTCAATAACTTATAGGTAATAAATTTTATTCTAGTAGGGCTTGATAAGTGGTCCCACATAGGTTATACTCAGGGAAGGGAAATCTATGTGAGACCATAGTGGATGATCACACATAGGGTGTGATCAGTTATGAAATGACCCATGATATTGTGTGAGACACCCCAAGTTGACTTGGATATAAATATGAAATTATACCTTGAATTTTTTCAAGTGTGTGAATAAGGGTAGAGGTTTCTATATGGATGGTTGAGTATGGGATAACTAGTGAGAAAAATTAGATAATATGTGACTAGAGAGTGATATGAGATCTCTATTAAATCTAGGTAGATTATCAAAGGGCCCAAGATAGTGATAATCAGTATATAAGATGATATTAGAGAGAGATAGGATATCTGTGAAATTAGGATTGATTATAAAAGGTTATATGAGGTATAATGTTAATCCTCTTAAATAAACTCACTTGGGTTATGAGGTTATACCTCTTGATAAGTGATAATGTTAGATATGTGGATGATATATTTTATGTAACATTTATGGGATGAGTGTCTTGTCCTTATCATTAATGAATCTAGAGTGTCTCGACTATAGTGAGTTAGGAACTAGAAAATAGTTACAAAATGGATCATAGGATAATTTGAAGTCTGAAAAAGGCTGGTGCATAAGATATTTAAGATAGTAATTAAAGTAATTGATTTTAAGGTTCATCAGGATTAGTTTATTTCGGGATGTATTATAAATTATATTAAAAAAGGGTGTCATGGTGTTCCACAATAACCTTCAACCATAGAGAGAGTCTTGTGGGTGGGTATATATGGATTAAGTGATTTTGGATCATGATGAATGGAATTATGTTGATGATATAATTGTGGTAGTTTTTTTCAGATTGAATTATTATATAGAAAATAAATTGGTGAAAATATCATCTTCAATTTCTTAAGGTTATAACCTTTTTTTCATGTTATTTAATAAAATTTCAACAATAACATGCATGGTGAATGAAACTCAGTAGTGGGTGGGGTTTCATGACCACACATGAATGTAAGTAAGTAAGATATATCTGGTTAATGTGAAATATCCAAATTAAATTATCGATTAAATATTATTTAGTAAATTTATGAGGCTAGGTAACTAGATGAATATGGGGTTTTGGAAGATGAAAAGAATGGAGATCAGTTTTAAAGAATGTCACTTCTCAAGAGAAACTATGATGAATTTTTAAATGAAGTAAGGATTCATGTGATATAAATAGAATCATTTGAGATAAAATAAAACTATAGGTGGGATTATTGAGAGATAACTAGGTTCATATAATGTTGAATATTTTAATGGTATAAACCAACAGCTCTAATCCTAAATTTTTCAATAACAATGTCCTATACACACTATGAAGGTCGGTAATTTATGGTGTGAATAAAATTTATCTACCTCAAATAGATTATGTTCCTATATAGGAGAGAATAATTTGAACCTATAAAAATAAATTTCATCACCAACGAATCCAATATATATAAAGTAAATTTATGGGAATGACAATTTTTCTTGGTTTAGCACAAAGGGATACTAAAAAATCATACAGAAACTATTTTTGAATGTTTTAAATGAATTATAATACACTATTAACAATTATAAATGTTTAGTAAAATCTAATCATCAATCAAATGGTCACTCCCAATAATTATCAATCCATAAATTGCATCGTGATAAGGAACGCAAGTATCCTCATCATGTGGGTCACACTAAATGAATATCAATAGAATTTATGAACACTTAGTCATCAATTCTGGTCCCCATTATGATCCAAACATATCTAATTAAATTTGAATCATTTATGACATTCTTATAAGTGGTATCTCTTCCTCCAAAATTATTAATGTGTATAAAAATTTATTATTCAATATATAGTTATCTCTCTTGAAAAACTTCTAAAATACTGCATAAAATATCTTCTAATTTCTCTTAAATATTTTTCTTTCACCCAATACCATGTCTAAGTTTCTACCTTAACTATAAAATAAACCATTTTAAATGAATTAATCTATATAAAAATCCATATCTTTTTAATAATTCAAATCATTCTGAATTTATATTTTTTCCAAGTCTTCATAGACTATGACATGGACACTTCTCACTATGATGTGTCTTTACTCCATTCAATTATTTAATTACAAAAAATATGCTATTATATTTTACAATTCCCACATTTCCTAGTTTTTTATCAATTTGAATTATTTTTATCTTAACACATTATAGAATGTTTCTCTATAAACCATGAAATTTTGTGGTTTAGTAAAATCTATAGGTATAATACTTAAGAAATATACTCATAGACTCCTTTAGTTAAATGTTTTTTATTATCTTATGATGAGTAGCATGGTTGTTGTAGACCACCCAATGGAATAAATTTTTAAAAAAATTACTCTAAAACCACAAAATACATAATTTCATGGTTATATCTATCTCCACATATTCTAATCATAAATATGAATCACTATAAAAAAGAATTACACCATTATAATCACACACCAAGAGTCTTTCCAAGTTTTTCATCTATCCAATGCTTCCACCATGGTGTAATTCCGCATCACATGGACAATAAAAAATAAAGAAAACACTCTTTACCATGGTCTATATATAAACTAATCATTATAGTCTTCAAAACCATAATGTAGTTCACATAATTATAGTGTAGTATTTCAATATCATCCTAATAAGTTATTAAACACTTTACAATAATTTTTATCCAAATCAATGTTCCAATCCTTGTCATATGTCATACATAAACAATTATTAATAACCTTAGATTGATAATGAACATAATATTTGAAAACCTTCATTATAAAACCAAATCTTTAAATCAGTATTATATTCTTGAACTCAGTTCTATTCCAGTATTCCCCAATTTGTGTTTTTTTGTAGTCAAGCGTAAAATTCAATGACAATAATTTGTTTACCTAATTAAAAGTATAATATAATCACTCAACCATCACTCTAAGTCTATATGATATATCTTAGTTGTAGAGAATGAGATATGAAGAAATATTTATATCTCTCAATTAATACATTTAAATTTTATCTTTTTTGGAACATAAATTTTAATAATGGGCCAAGCTAGAATATGAATTCAAATATTTCAAAGGGAATGAAACAATACATGGTGATCTGGAGTCCTAAAGCCCAGCCTGGTGAGCATTAAGCACCCACTAATAGTGTCTGTGGCCCCAAACACTACCTTATATCACTAATACACCATGACTTCACCAACATAATCCATAGTCCCATGCTATAACTTCAGACCCACCAACTATATGCCCTATCAACAGTGCTCACATACGGGATACTCTACCAAAGTTGTTCCCTGCTTGCCTAAAACCACTAGTTAGGTTCTTGAGGAAGGTAAAAATGTTACCATGATGTACTGAGAATCTGACCCTTTATTTTATAATAAAAGTATTCATAGTATTTATATTTATAGGTTAAATATATTAGCAGCATCTAGGTATAAGAAGTAATGATTTTACATGACTATACATTCTTAAATTTCTCAAACATAGTGTTAATATCAAAATATAGGGGAAGGTAATCAATATTGGGGGTATTTGTGTTATTAAATGGTTATAACCATCAAAATAGACCACTTTTTCAAGTTCATGATAAATACAAGGGTGAAAAACACCTTCATATATAGAATCTACCAATTGACTGTAGTGTTCCTTTATTGAACCTAGTTTGTCTCTTTGTAGAGTTATGTCTCGATATATCAAGGCCTCATTGGGGAACCAATTCACTAAATCTTACCTTTATTTTGGTCATTCCTATGACATCCAACTATAGAACCCAGAATATGTTATACCAAATACTTTTTACCGACATTCAAGAGGCCTGTGTTGGAACCTCATATTCCAGACCTTCCAACCAGAGCTTCCAACATTACTTATCCTTCCTTAGTTAACTTCAATACTTTTCAATAGTAACCCAAAATATCTCAATAACACCCTCATTTCCATATCAAAACAAGGAAACATAAAATTAAACTAGGCCTCCTCCATGGGAACCATTATTTGGACATTTTTCACATTTGTTTACTTCCCATCAATCATGTATTCCATTGATAATATGAATTAATAATTGTATATAAGGTATTCTTCAGCTGACCTCTATAATTGATGATTCCCTTGGAGCATAGTAAATCATGTATTACCTTGATAACAAGGACACATATCCTCAGATAACCAATAAAACCTTTCATGGACCAATTCAATTATACTTTATTCTCTAATAATTTTTTCACATATCCCTAGGAATTTAATCTTCATTTATTTATCTAATCAATGATCCAAAGATATAAGATGGCCCTCCAACTTAGTGTAATCCCTAACACGCCTTTACCTAACTCATCTATCATCTCAAAATGGAAAGGTACACATCTATTTTGGTTCTATACCAAACCATTTATAGATACTCATGCCTATTAGTTCAATAAATATGACTTTAAACAACTCATAATATGTAAATTTTGTATGAATATAAAATATAATACACATAGGTCCCATTCAGGTAACCTTAACTACAAGACACATATTTCATAGTCATGCAACCATAAACTATGGTACAAATTGTTTTTGGTCACATTACCATAAAAGTCACATCATTATCTCTCAATACATGGTCATGAAATTCTAATCATTGGTCTTGGAATTTTGAATATAATAGGAATATCATTGATCACGGATTCATGACCATAAAAGTAACATCATTTTTCATGACTTTATAACCTTATAAGAAACCACTGTATTCCTTTTAATGATACCATAAAATGTTCACGATGGTCATTATCACACTACATTAAATGGTACAATGTTCCTTGTTAAATGGAATCAAACTATGTGGGTTTTAATTTCATTCAAGAGAAAACAAATGAATCCTTTCCTCCAAGAACAATACCAAATCTAAAACACCTAAAACCACCCTATATGATGATAAATTCTATAGTACCTATCTATATGGAATTAAAATTATAGAATAATTAATCAACTAATGTAGAAAAATATAGAGAACCTATAAGATATTTTCTTAATGAATATATGATATCAATAGATTTATTTCACTATAATGGTGGTCGATATAGTTTTTGGGAAGGATTGAATTAACATGTCTTAAATCGATAAGAGAGTCCAAAAAAGTACAATATCCTTAGTGAGATGATTTAACATCCCATCTTATTAGTTTTTACTTGTACCATATGCACTATTAACTCACCTTATAATTCTTCCACCTTTGATATGTGGACCCATAAAAACATTTACATTGGAGTTCTAGAAAAAAACAACGAACTTTATAGAAAATTATTTACTTTTGGAAGAGATATATTGACCATGAATTCCAATTTTTGACATTTATCTCACGGGTTCATTATTTTGGTTCTCTCCCCTTATAATTATCCTAAAAATATAAATAGAATTTTCTATAAATACAAAACAAAACATAATGATTCTCGGATAGGTAGGGGATATCACCATGTAGAGACCCGTATCCTGACGTACAAGGACATTACATTACATTTGCGGAATACTTAGTACATAACAAAAACACACACACAAGGATCGTAATAGTATAGTGTCTTTGGAAACTCGGAATAAAATCTTCTAATCGTGGGGAAAGATCTTCAACATCTCCCATAAAGATCTTCCCTTTTTACCTAAAACCTTTCTTTATGTCCTGGGGAAAAGAAAACATAAAAGGGTGAGCTCAAATTCTCAGTAAGGGTATACCAAAGAAATAAAAATCATATCATATCTTTTTGAAAATCATAACCTGCAAAAGAGATCATAAAATCTTAACACGGAACAAATCATAGAAGTGAAAATGAGATCACCATAATCATAACATGAAACTTGAAACTTTGTGGCATGCACACATAATCATGGAAAATCATTTCTTGTTAGTCATGACTCATTGCCAAGACTATCTTAGTGGACAAAGTCCCTTTCTGAATCGAGTAACCCTCGTTTCAGTCCTGTTTCACTGAACCGGTATAACCTACCATTCCAGCCATGTCTATCTCATGAGATATAAAATCTTTACCCAATGCATTGGAGGGAGATATAGGTCCCACCCATCTTATAATGAATCCTTTCTTATGTGTGCCACATAATCATAAATCTTACATCATCACATAACCCATGTAATAAAAATGGGATTCTTAAACAACATGACATTATAAAACAATTCATATAAGATAAAGGAATTCATAAAAATAATTCCATCACAACATGATCAAATCAATTTAACAATAGGGATAAAAACAGAACATTTTATTATCTTAGATGGAAAATAATTTTGATAAAACACTTGAACTCCATTCTTGAGGAAAATATCCTTTCTTCTTCAAAAACATTTTTCCTTTCATAACATGTCATACAACTTTAAAATAAAAGAAGTTGATTAAAAATAAACTTGAAAACTTTTAAAGGAAGCTTCTTGGAAATAATGTTTTAAAAATCCATTCATGCCGTATAAGTTAAAAAAAACATTCTTCGTACATTTGTCGGAAAAGTAAAAAAGTACCTCGTACGAAAACGACAAAAGATTCCTTTCATATCTTTTACTAAAAACTCACCGAAGGGTAAAATTGGATTTAAACTATTGTAAGTGGATGGAAACAATATTACATATTGATAAAACATGTATGTGGATGATAAAATACACCCCAGTAAATACTTACGAATAAACAATCTCGGATAAAAATGAGATTGTGATATTTCCCTTACCTTAGGTCCGACTTGCTTTGTAAGTGTCCGAACCTCCTCTTCTTTGAAGTGCCTCTTTGAGACCTCCTCTTAGGGCACTAGAATTGGTCTTTGAGGAAGACCAGAACCTCTAGGATGTTGCTAGGGAAGTGGAGAAGAGATTTTGGCAGGGGTTGGCCGAGCTTGAGTGCTCAAATTGGTGTGAGGAGGAGGGGGAGGAGGTGTCCTTTTATAGGGGAGGAGAGGGGCACCTTAGGAATATCTCAAAATATTATTTTATATTAAAGTCAAAATCGGTTTATAATGGTTCCAAAGGGTCTTATTTCAAAGCTAAAGTGGGGATGGGTCGAAATCCTATCAACCAATAGGATTTGGACAAGTTTAGGGTATTATTTTAACCTTATCAATTAGATTTAACTCTAAGTTAATTAATTTAACTTTTACCGTGTCTTTTTGTTTTCTTTCACTATATGGTTAATACACTTACTATAGCATACCAAACGAACCCCAAATTGTTTATTATTAATATATATATCCTTATCTAAGTCATTTGGCCGAACCTTAGATTTTTAGGAATAAAATAACAATTAATAATATAATATTTGATTTAAAAACTATTTTGTGTCAATTTTGACACTATTTGATATATGATTTTTGTGAAAGTCATAACAGAATTAAATGTTCGAACCAAGTTGATTAAATCAACATTAATATATCATAGTAACCTAGAAAATTAGTGTAATTCATAAAAATTCTCAAATTACATTTATTTTGGTGTTTATAACATCAATTATGTCAATATTTCATAAATAAGATAATTACTGCATCATCTTTGTGTCATAAATTAATTAAATTATTTGATGTCTAAAAATTACAAATAAAATACCATTATGTAGGAAATAGTTTTATCTTTCTAATGAATATTTATAGTCGAATTTATCTTATGTATAACCCCATATTAAAAATAATTTACTTATTAAACTTTGATTTTAACTATTTTAACCCTTCTTTAAATAAATTAATAATAAATGTCCTAATCTAATCCAAGTGGGCCTAAATGGTCATATTTTATTCCTAAGTTTGTTTTTGGTCGAATTACACTTTTCCAATAGAATTAGGACATGTGTTAGGGTAATAGTAATATCATATTTACCCTTAGTTACCCTATTTACTATTAACCGCGGTAAAAAAGTAAAAAGTTACTATTCACCAAAAAATTATTTTCATCCCATTGAACCACATTTTAGTCCTTGATATTAACCGTGTCTCTCGGATTTTCGAAATTCCATTCACAGAAGCGGCAAAATTATGTTTTATGAAAAATTCAGTTTTTTTAACTACCACTTAGTAGTTTCACTATTCATCAAAAATTGATGTTTTTCAGAACAATGCCAAAATTTCATCATAAGCTATATTTCATATTCCGTATTCAAAAATGAAATCTATTTTACCAAATTCATAACATAGAAGTTGAATTAATTAATTTTATAATTAAATCCCGCTGTTAAAATAAATAGCGTGTTTTTAGGAAACAATATATATCAAAAGATTGACACTTGATTATGTCTTGTTTAAATGTGAAATTACAACCAATGACCAACATTGTATTAAATTGTAAAAATATATTCTAAATATACTTTAAAACCACTCAAATTAATAATTTATCACTTTTAATTATTTCGATTAAAAAAGTTGTTTTTAATTATAATTTAGTGATTTTCACTATTCATCAGAATATGAAAGTTATCCGAAAAGTACCAAAATTTCACCTTAGGCTAAATTCGATACTCCGAATCCAAAAATGATGTTCATTTTGAAAAATAAGATTTACAGAATTTTAAAAAGTGGTTATTACTATTCATAACGGCTAGTTTTAATAATATTTTAATATCATATCGTTGTTTAGTGAAACTCAGTATTGCGTATTACACATGCTATCGAGGAAGGCCGCGATTGCGTGTAATGAAAGGCAAGTCAAGGATGCGTCTTGTGCAAGATCCTTTTGGTGTAGCGTACAACACAAGACATTATGAAAATTAAAAAGAATATTTTTCATAAAATCTCGGGCTGTTACATTCTACCCCCTTTAAAATGAATTTCGCCCTCGAAATTCGTCTGGGTTATAAATGGTTTACTATTCGAAAGTTTCTTTAATAGAAACCCACATCGTAAAAAGGAATTCCAAAACCAATCTTTAAAAACAAAGGTATGAAACGTAATGGTTACCCCAAAAAAACTAATCACTGGGTTTCCACATAGGTGAAAATATGGATATGGAAGAAAAATCTAACCATCATGTTCTGATGGAGAGTGGTAGATAACATGGCTATGGAAAATCCAACAATCACAAATCCATAGATTTGTGATGATATAAGGTACCATCTGATTCATCAGGTATAAGATCACTAGGACAACATTTTTGGTTTTCAAGATCATTTCCCTAAATTTGAAAATTTGAATTAGAATAAATACTTACTTTATCTTGGTACAATCTCACTAATGTTCGTGCCTTGAACAATTTCCACTTCATCTCTTAAATAAATGAAGTTGAATTTGTTATTCGTGAAGTGTTAGCAGATCATGTGATAGAATGACGGGTCATTCCATCTGTCTCAAACAAAAGGTTATCAAAAGTTATTAAATATATATAAGTCATTCTATAGATTAATCATATATGGTTCCTAAAATGGACTTATACTTCATATATCATACTGCTTAATATAATAAAACTAGTTTCTACTAAACAGGGACTTCCTGTAGGCCAGTGGTAGGCGATAAAGGCCAGTCGCACTTCGGTTGTGGGTTCGATTCCTACAGCCTTGTCCGAAGTCATGGGTTGTCGCCCGTCCTGCAGGTTGTCCTTTTTCCAAAACTATATTACTATAACATCCCATCAATAATATCGAAAAAAATTTCTATCCTTAAACAATACTAACTTACGTCCAACACAATCCATTCAAATCTTTAGGCTTATCCATAATACTGCAGTCCACTCTCATAACATAGTGAAAACAATTACCAGAGATTTAATATCATCGTTGATCCCCATATATCATAAGATATGTTTTGTTGGTCACATTCCAAACATTCAAAGTCCTTAATCATGTATACTCTTGAATACCCATTGAACCTTAGTGAAAACTTGAATGCAGTTAAAAGTTAACACTTTACACAAACCAAAATCCTCAAAATTATTTATACTCAAACCATGATATCACTTAGTCCTTATATCAATCATGAGCTCATGAATACTGTTAAACATTTAATTTTCTCGTTTTCCCTTCATTATACGCATAATATCTCAATCACTTTGAATACCACATTATACCAATACATAAATATTCCAATACTCCATGATACAACATTATTTTGGAATCCCATTACATAAACACTTAATCATTCCACCACATCATTGTCATATTCAACATCGCCAATAGTGATCGCATGTGACTTCCCTTTGTCCTTTGCCTTAAGTGGTTGCTCATGTTGATCATCACTAACCCTTGGATTAGGGCAATTATTGGCATAATGTCCCATCTCTTTGCACTTGAAACATTGAAGTGTTGGTGGTACGTTCTCTGCAGTGTTTGCTTTATTCACATCATTAGAAAACCTTTTTCCATTACTTCGACACTCAGCTGCTCGATGACCTTCTTTTCTACACTTAAAGCATTTTCTAGTCCCTTTAAGACAATCTCCACCATGCTTCTTTCCACACTTTGTGCATAAGGAAACATTTATCTTCTTTTCACCATTATTCTGAGGTTTCTCCTTGACCTCCATCTTTCGTTTCTTGTCAAAACCATGAGATGGATATGTAACACCAACTTCCATTTCTACCTTGATAGCACAACGCACAATTTCTTCATAGCTACTAAAGTCTCTTATAGCTAATGCCCTTCGAAGACTTGGTTTTAAGCCACTGAAAAATCGATCAACTTTACTTTCAGGTTGGATGATAATACCAGAAGCATACCTTGCAAGTCCTGTAAAATTTGCTTCATAGGTACCAACAGATTCATCGTCCCTTTGCTTTAGTTCAAGAAACTCTTTCTCCATCTTTGATCGAAGAATACGAGGGAAGTACTTACTGAAAAATAAGTTCTTGAACTCGTCCCATTCCATGGACTCAATTTCATCCCTTGGCCTCGTATTCTTGATAAGATTCCACCATTGATCAGCTTCACCTTCCAAACGATATACTGCTAAGATGACTTTATCATGTTCAGAACATTGAAGAACTGAAAATATCTTTTCAGTGGTACTGATCCATTGTTCAGCAACAAGTGGATCAGAAGACCCACTGAAAGAAGGTGGACGTTGCCTCATGAAGGACTCAATAGAATATTGTTCCCTTCTCTGCTCATTTGGATGTCCAGAATGATTCATAGCTTGTGTAAGTATAGCAATAAGATTTTTCACTCCATCTCCCATAACATTTGTTTGTTCAGGAGGACAATCATTGCATTGTCCATTGCATTGATCAACACGATTCCTTCGGGTTCCAGCCATCGTCTAAAACCCAAAAAGAATAGTGTGAGAGGAAAAAATCATGCTAGGGAAAACAACATAGTAAAGGGGGAGTACCTTCAATATCCAACATCTTAGGTTTAATTCTATGATCGTTAGCATAATTCTATTACTATAACCTATACGTATACTTATCCCTAGGGACATCCCTAGACATACCTTAGAAATATCTCTAGGGATCTCACTAACGTTTTCGCATCCTAGTTTCCAAAGGTTGACTAAACCTTTCCTCTGATACCAACTGTAGAGACCCGTATCCTGACGTACATGGACATTACATTACATTTGCGGAATACTTAGTACATAACAAAAACACACACACAAGGATCGTAATAGTTTAGTGTCTTTGGAAACTCGGAATAAAATCTTCTAATCGTGGGGAAAGATCTTCAACATCTCCCATAAAGATCTTCCCTTTTTTTACCTAAAACCTTTCTTTATGTCCTGGGGAAAAGAAAACATAAAAGGGTGAGCTCAAATGCTCAGTAAGGGTATACCAAAGAAATAAAAATCATATCATATCTTTTTGAAAATCATAACCTGCAAAAGAGATCATAAAATCTTAACACGGAACAAATCATAGAAGTGAAAATGAGATCACCATAATCATAACATGAAACTTGAAACTTTGTGGCATGCACACATAATCATGGAAAATCATTTCTTGTTAGTCATGACTCATTGCCAAGACTATCTTAGTGGACAAAGTCCCTTTCTGAATCGAGTAACCCTCGTTTCAGTCCTGTTTCACTGAACCGGTATAACCTACCATTCCAGCCATGTCTATCTCATGAGATATAAAATCTTTACCCAATGCATTGGAGGGAGATATAGGTCCCACCCATCTTATAATGAATCCTTTCTTATGTGTGCCACATAATCATAAATCTTACATCATCACATAACCCATGTAATAAAAATGGGATTCTTAAACAACATGACATTATAAAACAATTCATATAAGATAAAGGAATTCATAAAAATAATTCCATCACAACATGATCAAATCAATTTAATAATAGGGATAAAAACAGAACCCTTTATTATCTTAGATGGAAAATAATTTTGATAAAACACTTGAACTCCATTCTTGAGGAAAATATCCTTTCTTCTTCAAAAACATTTTTCCTTTCATAACATGTCATACAAGTTTAAAATAAAAGAAGTTGATTAAAAATAAACTTGAAAACTTTTAAAGGAAGCTTCTTGGAAATAATGTTTTAAAAATCCATTCATGCCGTATAAGTTAAAAAAAACATTCTTCGTACATTTGTCGGAAAAGTCAAAAAGTACCTCGTACGAAAACGACAAAAGATTCCTTTCATATCTTTTACTAAAAACTCACCGAAGGGTAAAATTGGATTTAAACTATTGTAAGTGGATGGAAACAATATTACATATTGATAAAACATGTATGTGGATGATAAAATACACCCCAGTAAATACTTACGAATAAACAATCTCGGATAAAAATGAGATTGTGATATTTCCCTTACCTTAGGTCCGACTTGCTTTGTAAGTGTCCGAACCTCCTCTTCTTTGAAGTGCCTCTTTGAGACCTCCTCTTAGGGCACTAGAATTGGTCTTTGAGGAAGAACAGAACCTCTAGGATGTTGCTAGGGAAGTGGAGAAGAGATTTTGGCAGGGGTTGGCCGAGCTTGAGTGCTCAAATTGGTGTGAGGAGGAGGGGGAGGAGGTGTCCTTTTATAGGGGAGGAGAGGGGCACCTTAGGAATATCTCAAAATATTATTTTATATTAAAGTCAAAATCGGTTTATAATGGTTCCAAAGGGTCTTATTTCGAAGCTAAAGTGGGGATGGGTCGAAATCCTATCAACCAATAGGATTTGGACAAGTTTAGGGTATTATTTTAACCTTATCAATTAGATTTAACTCTAAGTTAATTAATTTAACTTTTACCGTGTCTTTTTGTTTTCTTTCACTATATGGTTAATACACTTACAATAACATGCCAAACGAACCCCAAATTGTTTATTATTAATATATATATCCTTATCTAAGTCATTTGGCCGAACCTTAGATTTTTAGGAATAAAATAACAATTAATAATATAATATTTGATTTAAAAACTATTTTGTGTCAATTTTGACACTATTTGATATATGATGTTTGTGAAAGTCATAACAGAATTAAATGTTCGAACCAAGTTGATTAAATCAACATTAATATATCATAGTAACCTAGAAAATTAGTGGAATTCATAAAAATTCTCAAATTACATTTATTTTGGTGTTTATAACATCAATTATGTCAATATTTCATAAATAAGATAATTACTGCATCATCTTTGTGTCATAAATTAATTAAATTATTTGATGTCTAAAAATTACAAATAAAATACCATTATGTAGGAAATCTTTTTAGATTTCTAATGAATATTTATAGTCGAATTTATCTTATGTATAACCCCATATTAAAAATGATTTACTTATTAAACTTTGATTTTAACTATTTTAACCCTTCTTTAAATAAATTAATAATAAATGTCCTAATCTAATCCAAGTGGGCCTAAATGGTCATATTTTATTCCTAAGTTTGTTTTTGGTCGAATTACACTTGTCCAATAGAATTAGGACATGTGTTAGGGTAATAGTAATATCATATTTACCCTTAGTTACCCTATTTACTATTAACCGCGGTAAAAAAGTAAAAAGTTACTATTCACCAAAAAATTATTTTCATCTCATTGAACCACATTTTAGTCCTTGATATTAACCGTGTCTCTCGGATTTTCGAAATTCCATTCACAGAAGCGGCAAAATTAAGTTTTATGAAAAATTCAGTTTTTTTTTAACTACCACTTAGTAGTTTCACTATTCATCAAAAATTGATGTTTTTCAGAACAATGCCAAAATTTCATCCTAAGATATATTTCATATTCCGAATTCAAAAATGAAATCTATTTTACCAAATTCATAACATAGAAGTTGAATTAATTAATTTTATAATTAAATCCCGCTGTTAAAATAAATAGCGTGTTTTTAGGAAACAATATATATCAAAAGATTGACACTTGATTATGTCTTGTTTAAATGTGAAATTACAACCAATGACCAACATTGTATTAAATTGTAAAAATATATTCTAAATATACTTTAAAACCACTCAAATTAATAATTTATCACTTTTAATTATTTCGATTAAAAAAGTTGTTTTTAATTATAATTTAGTGATTTTCACTATTCATCAGAATATGAAAGTTATCCGAAAAGTACCAAAATTTCACCTTAGGCTAAATTCGATACTCCGAATCCAAAAATGAAGTTCATTTTGAAAAATAAGATTTACAGAATTTTAAAAAGTGGTTATTACTATTCATAACGGCTAGTTTTAATAATATTTTAATATCATATCGTTGTTTAGTGAAACTCGGTATTGCGTATTACACATGCTATCGAGGAAGGCCGTGATTGCGTGTAATGCATGGCAAGTCAAGGATGCGTCTTGTGCAAGCTCCTTTTGGTGTAGCGTACAACACAAGACATTATGAAAATTAAAAAGAATATTTTTCATAAAATCTCGGGCTGTTACACACCAAATAACTCGGGATTACACACATCAACATCTGATGGCCCCAGGATGTGTGTTTAAAATATGATGGTCATCACTGCCCCAAAACCCTGAGATATGTTATCACAAAACCAGTTCCGTTAACAATATGTGTTAAATTTCATGGTGTGAGAATACATGTACACTAGTACTATCCCTAGTTTAGATACGGCTCATATAGGCCTTTAGGATTTGAATCCACACTAGTCACTGAACCAATGATAGGAAAGTAGGGGGTTAGTGGCCCCCATCTGCACTTCATGTCACTTTATAAGTCTCTCATTTGAGAAAACTAATCCCCAACTTATATACATGGAATATTCCAAATGGGATATATCTTATATTTGAATGACTATCACAGAGCCATCCAGGATGGATATCATCAACCCAATTCATCATCTTCACTAATTTTCCAGAAAAGTTTTATGATTTAATGTTAAATATTTTACCTTGATTGTCTAAACTAGTGAATATAGAAACAATTCCAATTGGGGAAAGTTGAATATTAAATCTTAAGAGTATAGTCCTACCTCAAAGACTACCAATTTCCTAAACACACATCATCATATCCTAGCAATGAATTACACAGGATTCAATGACACAATCATAAGGAATCATGAAACCCTATCAAAGAAGATTGTGGTGACTACTCTAACCAACCCCTTAATAATGATGTAGAATAACTACTATCGTAAATTTCTTCCCTATAGTGTCATATCAAGTAGTTTTAGTGGTAATTATCAAACCACCCATCAAGGAGGCCCTCCCCCTAACAATAGGATACCAACCATGGAGTTACAACCCATATTAACTACCAATAAATTAGTACCCATATATTTCACCCCATATTAAAACTTGAAAAGGTAACTCTAGAGGTCCCACTAGAGTCCATTTAAAGTTAGTCTTAACCATGAGAATATGAATACTAGTCATGGAGGAACTGCAATTTTTTTAAGATCAATCTAGATACCACAAATGTATTTGTTGTGGTTCCAGTTATAAACATCATCCTTATAATGTTTTGATTAGTTGATAATAAATTAATTACCGTATCTACTAATCAATTGTTAAGATCACTATAGTGCCTACCCTGGGTACCCATGGTAAAGGTTCATCCCATGACCAAACAAATAGCCAAAATGAAGGTTCTACACAAGTTAACAAAAAACCAAGAAATAACCATAGATATATTTCCTATGGTTATCGTGAAAATAGTAACTACATTGGTACACTCTATAGTGATAAAATAAAAAAAATTACGTGATGGCCCATCATTTATCAATGAAAAATAGAACAAAAAACATAGAAGTCTCAACATGGTACATTCGTGGAAGGGTCTCCTTAAGATTATTTATTCACTTGAAAAGGATTTCATCCCCATTTTACAATAATCTCAAAGAAACAATCCTAATAAGAAATATGTTAAATTATAAAGTCTACTATACTAGGAACTCCATTGTAAATTAGAAATGACTCATATTGGTTAACGTGTGAATAAAACAAATTATCATTGTACGTCCCCCCACTAGATCATATGGGATTTGAAGTGGAAAAAAATATTCATAATGAGTCCTTAATTCTAAATAATGTATAGGGATAATGGTCTAAGTGGATGTAATAGGACTAATAATATTTTTTTAAATATAAAGAGAGTTTTATCATAATATAGAACAAGTTAACTGAGGATAAAATACCAATCATCTTTTATCCTATAGAATCTTTTTAGAATGATATTAAATATATCTTTGAAGTGCAATAAAACCCCCATATCTATTACCATTTTGGGGAGGAATTATATCAGCACAAATATAATCACTTACTCTATGATGGATATGCCTACCACCTCCAGGAATTGGATGAGTATGGTTATAATGTGAACCTTATTTATCTTTTCATACCCTAGAACTTTTAGTCATCTATGTAACTTGAGAACCTCCAATGGTCCTATTTTACCAAGATATAAATGCTTCGTCAAATTATTCAAGAGAATTCTCACCGGGTATACATTGAAGGATATGGAGAATTAAGAGAATTTCATTATACTTAACTCAATAGTCAATAGATTCATTCCAATAAGGAATCCTAAAACATATAACAAAAAACTCTTCGTCAAACCTGAGATTTGGGTATGCTAGTTGATTGATTTAATGAATATACACTACTTTTAGGTGTTAAAATTTATGTACTCAGTGGGAGTGAGAAATTAATAGACTCTTAAATCAAGCTCTAAAAAAATAAAGTGGAATAATTAAGAATAAAAATTCCATAAAAGCGAAAATCACCTCACCACAAAAAAAATCTCACCTAAAATAACTAACAAATAAACTTCACCCATATCATTATAGATTAATTGTAACACCATGATATTTTCTATATATTGTTTCCATAAAAATGAACATTAAGTTCTATATATCTTATTTTATAAGCAACATCATGTTTTAAACAACTATATTATACTATTAGAATATTATTATTAAATGTAACCATTATCAACTATTCCTTGGATTAATGAGTATGAATAGTACTAACTAAATTATTTTAAAAAATTCGTATTAATGAAATTAAATCATTAGTTTCCAAATGGTTATAAATTAAAATAAAACCATTTGAAGTTAATAAGGATATATTTTTCTAAAAGAATATTTTTTTATGAAGAATGTGATTTTATCATTATAAATTAAATTAAAATATATTTATGAATGATTGAAACTTAATATGTATAGAATATATTAAATAAAATATTTTAACATTCATATAATAGATTTTATAATGAAATAAATGATGTTAAACTCAGTTTTATGCATAAAAAAGAATTTTGTAAAAAAATAGTTTTGTTGCCTTTTCACACTTATTTTAACATGAATTTATAAAAACTGTAAAATTAAAATTTTAAAATTTATTTCATATTCGGAATTAGTATAATTAAAATTTTATAATAGGTTCATGTTTATTTTTTCCCATTATAAATCGTAACTGCGGTAAAAATTCATTAATATGGTAAAGGTTAAAATCGATTACTCATGGGTTAAAAAATTAATAAGGGTTAAAATGACCTCAAAACTTGTCTAAATCCATTTTATGGTCATATATAGAACATATATTATCTCATATTCTATTATAATTAATTTTGGATCCATGTTTCTTGATTAATACATTAATATATTTTAATATTTTGAAAATTTTCATGTGTGTCATCTCCCTCCCTTATAAAAGGACTCTACCTATCCTCCATTACTCACACTTTATGAGCCTTATATATTGTAAAATACCTAAAAATTACCTTATTAACATTCCTTAACATAATCTAGAGGTTATTATTTTATCAAAATACCAACCTTTTAAGGCTTAAGGTGTAATTCAAATGTGGTTTTCCAAAGATGATTTACAGGTATTAGCCATGTTTTTTCATTATATTTATTCTTATACCACCTTTATTTATATTCTAACATGTATGATATAAGAAAATAAGTATATAAAAAATAATTATATTTCATTTTTTCAATTTCACAACTTTTATTCATCTCCTTATCCATTAAATATGAAATCAAAGCATCGTTCATCACTCATGTGTACGTGTGGACTACCCCCTCCATGAAGCGATGTGATTTTTTTCATTTATATTTTACATGGATGGTAATAAGAATAGTTTTAAGGAATATATATGATATTTATTATATAATAATAATTTTTTAAAGGTTTATTTTTATTTACCATTTTCATTTCATCCATCATAAATTGGAAACATCAGTCATCTGTACATACAGACTACCATCTCCAAAAAGTGATGTAATCCATTTTTCAAAACCACTTTTTATGAATAATTATTAAATTATATAAAATATATAAATATCATATTTATTTCATGATTAATATTCTATAGGTGAATAAATCAAGACATATATTTGAGTATCAGATCACTGAAATGATATTTTCATGGAAAACGTATCAATTTTCATGGGAATGTTAATTTTAATGAAGAAACTATTAATAAAAGGATAATTGAAAATTATAAATGAATTATACATATTAATTTGTGTATTACTATGTTTAATTAATATATCTATAATAAATATATATTCCTCATATAGTATATTTGAATGTGTGTGATGCAATATGGGACATGATCTAAGGGATTATGTTACAATCACATTTATCTGTGGAAATATCCATGATAAATGTACATAATGGGAAATTATATAGATATTATCATATAAAACCAACATATTTTATTATCCATTGTTTATTCCTATAAATAATATTTAATAGCACTATTTTCCTCTCTTTGGTACTAAAAATGATAGAGAGAGTTTTCTTTAATGAAAATTGGACCTTATTTCCATTTTGGTTGATAAATTTTTTCTTTCAGGTCAATAATTTTCAAAATTGATTTGTGGAAGTCTTTACATATACTTGAATTTTTCTAAAAATTTCATTTTCAATAAATTTTATTTAATTAGAAAAAATTAAAGGAATCTTTTAAAAGAATTGTTTCTTCAAAAAGTCATTTATAACTGTTTGCAAAAGTGTGAAAATAATGATCTCTTTTAACGTATATGGTGTGAATGGATTTTACTAACTCCATGATAATTGTTTTCTTTGAAGATTAATTTAAAATTATAAATGGATATTCTCTAAATAAATCATTTAATTAATATTTTGGGATTTTTTTGTTAAGATTTTATCAATGGAAAATGATATTTTTCTCGTGTTTTAAAGGAAAGGATAAAATTTTCTTTTAAAATCTATTTTTCGTATATGTTAAAATCATTTATGTATTTCTATGTTTAAATGGGGATATTATCCTATGATACTATCAACTTTCATTCACTATATTACTTATGATTATTATGATTTAAGGATAATCCAATGAAACAGATTTATTTCCCACCAGATAATTAAGTTATAATGAAACCGTTGTGGAAATTATTTCTTTTCCACATGTTATATTATAATGAAATAATGAAATGTTTATGAAACTAATTTCTTTTTCATATGTTATGATAAGATTATATGATGAATAATTTATGATCTTATAGAAAACGTATGTATAGTTTTCATTATGAGATGATTGGTCCCCAAATTATATAGCTCTTAAATGCATTGGGTAAGAATAAATATCTCCTGATGTAATAAGTACTATAATGGGGAGTGTTCCTAGAGAAGTTAGGGAATCTATCCAATAAGATAGTCTTAGAATTAAACCCTGACTGAGGAAATAATATAAAGGGGAGTGAGCCTATTCCAATATTATTAGTCCCACTACATTAAATACCCT
Organism: Viscum album; assembly: GCA_963277665.1. Lineage (NCBI taxonomy): Eukaryota > Viridiplantae > Streptophyta > Magnoliopsida > Santalales > Viscaceae > Viscum > Viscum album. The sequence goes on from OY728133.1 coordinate 593,618,860, forward strand.
AAGATAGGGTGAATAAAGGTATGATATATTAAAAGAACTACCCCTTTGGATATTATTTCATTATCAAAATAACTTATCTTATATCCATTTCCCATAGCAATTTATGAATATAAATTAAATAATGCACAAGACACATTGATTTTAATTGGTTCACCCTCACTTGGATACATCCAAGAAGCATACAACAGTAATGTGTCAGTGTACAAAATGCACTAAAAGTGAACTATTGTTTACAAAGATTGAAGCAGAATCACATCCCTCCTAGTTTTCAACCATTCATAATTTGAAAGCTCACCACTCTCTCAAATGAGGTGTGCTCACTGGTTCTTCAGAAGATCCTCTTTTAATTTCTTGAATATATATGTTTTACGCCTCATTTTGTGTATCATTGAGTTCCACTTTATTCCACTTAATGAATACCCTTTATCACATAATTACTGGCCAACTTCAATCTTTCTCACAACCTTTTATTTCCTTGCATGAAACATAATCACTTTGTGGGAAACATTTTCCTTTGTCATAGAAAACCAACTTTCATGCAAGTTTTATGTTTTTAATGAAAAAATATTATTACGCACAACTCTCTTCTTACATTTAACTCCCTTCATGTACAATTATAACTCGATTAAAAGCCTCGATATTCTCTAAGGGTTGATCTTCAGAAATAATGGGGTAGTCATATATTTATAGGCCCAACAAACCCTGCATGTAATATCCTGATGTGTCTTCCTTTATACATGTAAGATCCTTTCAATGTTTTTAAAACCTCATTTGATATCCCATTGGGTATGTAACTCTCTGTCATGCAGATCACTTTATCTTTATATCATTGGTGTGTGAAAACCTCCTTTTGTGCAAAAACAAATATTTCACATTATTATTTACTTATTCATATTTTTATGCAGTGATACCAAAACATTACTTGTTCAAAACATTCCAAACTACCTTCAATCTAGCACACGACTTCCTTTTCCAAAACACCTTTCTCTATTCTCCATTTTTGGACCCTAAAAATTTGGAAAACACTAGGAAATAGTGCCACCTTGAATATGATCTTTTTGTACCACCTCTAGAGTATCTATTCCTTTTTAATGGATCTTTTTCAATATATCATGTAAAAAATCTCTCTAGGATTCCATAATAGACTATAAAAACCCAATTTTTATATAAACATAATCAAACTAAAAATGATTCAATGTTTTCTTGAGGGATTGTTCCCAACAATCTACCCATTTGGGATTGTTGAAAACTATTTAAATTTTGATACCACCTTAAATATTATTCAATATTCTACAACCATTTGCTTAATGTGATTCAAATAGTGATCAAAGACTTACTCAACACACACTCAAAGCCTACATGAGCCATGCTCGGCATGAGAAATAATAGTAGCATGAAAATATCATCAATGAAACACTTAAATCATGAAACCATTCAACATATTTCATCATGAACTCCATTTTCTTTGATATACATCCTTTGATCAATTAGCTTTAGCATCATCAGAATTAAAACTCCCCCTAAACCACTTCTTGGGTTCTTCATCCTTGGAATACTTAAATATGTCCAAGCTCATCTCTGATAACTCTATCTTGTAATTATTAAATATGTCCAAGGTAAGATCTAATAACTCTACCAACATCTCAAATCCATCAGTCAGCTTCTCCCTTATCATTTTAATATAGTTTATTCCCTTTAAAGACACTATTTCTCCCCCATTGTCAACAAACACTAAGGTCATTCTTATGTGGTCTAAAATGGTTAAATAACATGTGTTAGTACATTAGGTTAAACTCACCGTACCTTGTAGATATGGGGTCCAACATCCACACTTTTTCAAGTGTGGGAAACCAACTAAACTCCAAGAGCTAGTAAAGGTTGTTCAAATGATTCATTGGGTAAGGCCTTTAACAGAATGTATAAAACCTCTAGTTTGGTAGAAACATACTCCAAAATCACAAGCCCACCCTCCACCTTCTCATTGATAAAATTTTATGTTATTTCAATGTTATTTGTTCATGAATTATGGAGTATGTTTTTTATAATATTTATAGCACTTTAATTATTGCAAAGGATTTTGATTGGAGACTTCACTTCAACTCCCATATTATCAAGATGCTACTTTCTCCACAATAACTATGTGAATGATTGAGTACCCTAAATATATTCAGAATCTATGGTTTTGATGGAAATGAAATCATTTTTTATGCTTATCTAAGAAATACACATTTCACCAAGATAGAATGCACCACCAAATGTTGAGTTTCTATCATCTATTGAAAAATCACCATATACATTTGTATATCCCAATAACTCTTTTTGGAAATGAAAAATACCCATGTCATCTTGCTAAAATCATCAATTAAAAAAACTTAATACCTCTTCCCATCAACGGATCTTGGTGAGATAGGTCCAGATATATCGGTGTGTACTAATTCAAGAACTATGGTTGATTGTTATTCCATTACCTTGTATGTATTTATGATGATATTACCTAGTAAACAAGCATCACATGTATTATTATGATCAAGTTATATATTAGGGAGGTCTATAGATGCCTCAAATTTTACCAGATCTTCTAATAATGGTTTTCATATATAACTAGTTCATTTATTCCACAACATGATTTCTTCCACTCTGGATAAAAAGAACATATCTTTTTTCCCACTTACATGGTTTAGATTCCCCTTTTTCTTTTTCCCTAAATAACATTTGTACCATATCTTCCATTGATTATAAACGTATTCTTAGTAAATATTATAGCATTCCTCATTTCACATAGCTGACTAAGACTTAGCAAGTTGTGACTGAGACCTTCAACAACTAAGAAATCAATACGTCTCATTTCATTTCCCCCAAACATAGTTTTCCCTGAGCCAATTATCTTTAAGCCTAAATTATTTCTGAATTATACAAATCTTTAATTTTTAATATTTTATTCCCATAACAAGATATTTATTTTCCATCAAATGGGTTGTGCATCCCCTGGTGATGATTCAGACACTAGAATGATCTGATGCTTTAAGATCAATTTCATCAACCCCTGCCTTCTCATCCATTTTATTTTTGATCCATGTTTTTGACTTAATACATAGTATAGATTAATAATATTGATCATATTCAATGTATTATGGACCATCATCATCTTGTAGAGTTGAAAATCAATTTTTCTTTTTCAACTCACCTAATGATTCATTGATTTACAGCTTGTGATAACTTCGGTTCTTCTTTGGCCCATTTTTCTGTATCATTGATGTACAATATTTATCCATGTTTCCAAATCATCTAAACCAAAAGAATCAATGAAATATATTCTAGAGCATTGAAAAGTTTTTGGATTCCTATGTTGTTATTGTGCCCTTCGGTGTCTCCTAGCTATGGAACACACATTTTGTTATTGTACCATCTTTCAATAGTAAAAAAACCTGATGTGTGGTGTATTCTTATGTTTCACATCTACACCACTGGTTTTCCCTTAGGATCATTAAATATTTGGATTCTAGATTTTACCTAAATCAATCTTTGATATCAAACCGGGTACTTGTGGTCTGACATTATTCATCATAGCTTTTTTTCAATCCCCATATCAGTTGAACATGACAGTTGCTTCTTTTATATTAGACCTCTATGATCCACTTTAATATTTTTTAAGTTGAATAATCATATTTTATTATAACATACTAGGATTCATGAGTTTTTCATGATCCCTAACTTTCCACCAAGGGCTGATGATTTCCTATTCAAGTTCTTCAATTCATTGGATTTCATCTTTTTGTGTGTTATTAAAGTCATCAATCAACTTTTCTATTTTCCAAATTTGACTTTATTCCTACTAACCATTTCTGAGTCCTCTCACAATGAAGAAATGATATTATCAATTTCTTCCATTAACTGAAATTTATCTTCTTCATACTACTGCCTGTAGAGTTTGGCATCATGAATGACAATATTGGATTTCATCATTTTGGCACTCTAAATATCTATCTCTTCAAGAGAGGTTTCCAATTCAACATGCATATCCACTCTTCCTTTGAACTCTTCTTCATCAATTTTACTTTCTTCCTTTTCATACGAGTTACCTATGACTTCCATCATAGAATTATCACCATGATATTTTCTGTTCTCTATATCTTTAACCTCAAATTCATCTGAACTGTCATTTTATTGTGTAATAATATTCTTTTCGTGAAATAAATTTCTCTTTAATTATTTATTACCTTTCAAATAGGCTGAATACTTATTCATGGTTATATCAACATAATCTTCATAATCTTCTTGGAACTTCTTGGGTAACATTGTTGCAAGATGATTAAACTTTCCACATCAAAATCATGCTAGTGAAATTTTCACTTTGAACATTCATTTTCCTTTTAATATATTTGAATAAAGTAATGGCATCACCTCATCTACCTCTTCATCTTACTAACAATATTTAATGGTGATCTTCATCTTGGACTTGAATAACACCTATTTAGAATTCGATTTTTTCATAGGCTCAATGTTATAATTTCTTATCTCATATAGGACAAGAGTAATCTATGAGCTATCTAATTTTAAATACTTTATATATGTATCCACCAACATAGAAACTTTTGGATTGAACAGATGTGTAAGTCATTTCAAAATGTTCTAGACAATCTTTACATCTTCAATAATTTCTCCAATACTGTGCATGTATTCCAAAACAACATTCACTCTATCAAATAATTTGTCAATATTCATTTGGGGTCATTCTAATATCCTCATAGTTATTCCAGTTAACTTCTAGTTTTTATTCTCTTACTTTTGAATCACCTTCATGGATATTTAGTAGGTTTTCCCACATGGAATGAGTAGACTTACATGACTTCACCATTGTATAGATTTCATTGTGTAATGATCCCATAATGCATTTATTCCTCTGGAATCACCATATAATTCCCTTCGGTCATCTTATGATAGAGTACCACTTTTGATATTAGCTAATATTCCATGAATCACTATTATAAATACATCCATTCCTAATGTCCATAAGTAGTGTTGCATTTTTTTCTTCCATAATTGAAGGTTTTTCCCACGGTGATTGGAATCCCTTTGTTATTGACAACCTACATTTCTTCTACTAAGAGAAAACAAGTGAATTTGTACATTTCCCATTGATACCAATTGTTAGACCCACTAGGTTCAATACCCTTAGAGGTGGTGAATTGGGTTATGATAGAATAAATCAACTGCACATTCAGATCATGTTTCATTGTTAAAAAAATGATCTTCTCTCCCTTTCCTGTAGAAATGTATGAATAGAAATCAAATCATGCATGAGACATAACAATTTTACTTAGTTCACCCTCACTGGGATACTTCCAAGGAGTATACACAAGCAATGTGCTGATGTACCGAATCCACTAAATGTACATTTTTGATTAAAATGATCACAGGAGACTCACCCTCCCTCCTCGTTTACAACCATTAAAAATTTAAAATATCATTTATCTATCAATTTAAGTGTAGTCACTTCTAATTCAAAAGATACTCTATTTATTTATAGAATCAATATTTTTTACACCTCGTTTAGTGTATCATAGAGTTACACTTCCATCCACTTGATGAATACCTCTTTTCTATATAATTAATTGGAAAATTAAATATTTCACAAAAACTTTGAGTGACTTACACACAAACTTATAATTTTTCATGATATATTTTACTTTGTCACAGAAAAAGAACTTGTGAGAAACTTTTAGGTTTTTTCGCAAACCTCTTATTTTGTGTAGCTCTGTTCTTACATAATTATTACGTGACATAGAGACCTAATTATCTCAAAGAGTTGAGCTTATGAAATGAGGGGTATACATCTATTTATAGGCCCAACCAACCTTGAGTTTAATATCCTAATAAATCTTCATTTTCAAACGTAATATCTTCTCCAAGCATATAAAACCACAATTGATGTTACATTGGGCACGTAACTCTCTTTCACGTAGATTAATTCATCTTTATTTCATAGGTGCATGCAAACCACCTTTCACACACAAACCAATGTTTCATATAATTATTTCCTTCTCCATGTTTTTATGTGGTGATCTCAAAACCTTATTTTCTCGAAACATTCCAAAATGCCTTCAATCTTGTGTGCAACGTATTTTTCCAAAATTCCTTTCTCTATTCTCCATTTTTTGCACCCCAAAAATTTTCCAAACACTGGGAAATGACACCACCTTGAACATAATATTTTTGTACTACCAAAAGTGTGTCCATTCCTTTTTCATGGATCTTTTTAGAAATATATTTTCAATAATCTCCCTATATTTGCAAAACAATCCATGGAAACTCGCTTTTCCAACAAACACAATCAACCCAAAAATTCTTCAATGTTACCCTGAGGGATTTTTTCCCAAAAATTATGATAGTCTTGGTAGTGATATTTGACTATGAAAATGATTTTATATGATTATGTGTATTTAAAAAACACATGTATTATTCTTATGATATATTCTAATGGTTCATGAGTTTTTATTGATGATTCTATATGACTATGACTTATGTATTTTTTTATGATAAAACATTATACCATGATCTACGATTAAAGATCTTTGACTGATTGGGTATAGTTATTATAAGTTATGATCAAGTTCTCATTTAGGTATTGTAACACCCCAAGCTTCTACAATATGCTTCTCTTTGAATAATACTGTAGTGTGTGTTGTACGCAACTTCGAGTTCTAACACAAACCATAACCAATCAAAGTAGCCGTTATGAATATCAATACCCACTTTTTGAAATTTTATAAATTTTATCTCTCAAAATTTAATTAATTTTTGGATTCGTAATATCTAAATTATCCTAGGGTGACATTTTAGTACTTTTCGGATAACTTTTATATTTTGAATAATAGTGAAAATTACTAAAAACAACTTTTTAAATCAAAATAATTAATAGTGATAAATTATGAATTTTAGTGGTTTTAAAGTATATTTAGAATATATTTCTACCATTTAATACAATTTTGTTCATTGGATATAATTTTACTTTTATACCGGACATAAACAAGTGTCAATCTTTTGATAATTATTATTTCTTAAAAACACGCTTTTTGTTTTGATAGCGGGAATTAATTTAAAATTAATTTCTGCCACTTATGAATTTTGAATTTGGAAAATGGATTCCATATTTAGAATCAGGATGTAAAAATTTTGTAAATAGGTAACTCTTATTTTTATACATTTTAAATAATTACTTTGTTAAATATTTTATTTACCATGGTTAAAAGGTAAATCTGGTAAATATGAGTAAAAATATGATATTATAATAATAATAGATTACCCTAAAACATGTCCTAAACCTATTGGTTGATACATGTCTGACCATGGAAATATTTGGGTCGATTTTGGGACCACATTGATCAACTTGTAAGTGATAATGACACTTTATATTAATTAAGTTAAAGTAAATAAAAAAATGACATAAGCATATATCTTTTAGAAAAACAATTTTTACGTAGGGTTATATATGTTATATTTTAGACTATAAATATTCATTAGAAATATAAAACAATTTAATATATAATAGTATTTTATTTATAATTTTTATACATTGAATAATTAAATTTATTTATGACACAATAATGATGCAGTATTTTTCTTATTATTGAAAGAATGAAATAATTGGTATTATAAATATTAAAATAAATATAATTTGAATGTTTTGTTGTCATCCACGAATTTTACTGGTTAATATAAAATTTTATGATTACTTAAATTAAATTGGTTCTAATTAATAATTTTTTTAATACTTTAACAAAAAATCAATTATTAAATAGTGTCAAAATTGAGAAAAATTAGTTTTAAAACAAATATTATATTATTAATTGATATTATATTTATAAAATTCTATGTTTCAGAAAAATGACTTATATAAAGATAGGTGTATAACTAATGGACCACTTCTGGGTCTCTTGAAAGTTTATAGTAAGTTTATTGACTATATAATATAAAAATACAAAGAGACGTGGTAAATGTGAAACTAATTAACTAAGAGTTAAAACTAAAAGATAAGGTTAATATAGTGACCCAAACCTGTCTAAAACCTATTGGTTGGGTTCTTTTCGACCCATCCCCACCTTAGACTTTAAATAATCTAGTTTGGAGACATTTGAAACCGAATATGAATTTATTATAAAATAATACTTTAAGTTTTTCCTAAAGACCCCTCCTCCCCCTTATAAAAGGACACCACTTATAACCAATTCTTCACACCTTCAAAGCCTTTTGGTTCGGCCAACCCCTGCCCAAATATTCTCTCAACTTCCTTCAATTCGACCTAGAGGCCTTATTTTTATCATAATGCCAACCTAAGTATCCCTTTTGATCAAATCAAAAGGAATAACCCGAAGAAGAGGTAATGTTTTCACCACCCTTTTTCAAGTTCCTTTCTTCTTCAACTTCTGCTTTCATTATTATTTCCACTCTAAAATAATAACTCCAGTATCTCCTATATACTATTATGTTATTATAAATATTGTACAACCATATTCATTATTCTATCCATCCTTTGAATAACATGTCACCATACGTGCGTACGTAAGGCCTACCCTCTCCGCGTCGTGGTGTAATTGTTATTCAATATATTACTATTTGGATGGGTATAATAATGATTTTTAATTCATGTAAATAATAAATGTAACATGATAATGATTCTGTATATATGATATACCATCCAATTATATATTATTTTAATATCAAAATAATGATATTGTCGCTCGGGCGTACGTATGGATTACTGTCTCCACGAACGCGATGAGATTCATTCCCCATCATATCCATTCAAGACTAAATTTCATTTTATATTTACAAATAATGATTAGAGACTTGATATAATTCTATATATTAATAAGATACATACCATCCATAATAAATATGGATCACGTGACAAATAATATAAAAGAAAAATGAATACGTTAACACCCGAAACGATGATAATACTAAGATATTATCAACAAGTCAATGTTAAAAGATCATATATTATATTATATTAGTGTATATGATTGTGGTATAATTCAACAAAAATTATTCCACCATTATAGATTAGGTTAACCTACCCTTGACCAAGGAAAAAGTACAAAGTAAGGGGTTTCTTATCTCACTTTTAATTTCATGATATTTCCATTGTTCACCATGTATTTTTTGCATGTGGTGTGTGTACTGCCCATGATTGTATTCATTGTGTAATAAACATTAATTTATATCTACATCATCATTTTATGATCCTTCTTTCATGGGTGTATGTTTCGTAAGTTATCAAATCGATAAGGGAATTTGAAATCTCAATTTCCACTCATTCGGCTTTACGCATACTTCATTTATTATTTTACTCCAATATTATGTGTGGAATCACTATTCATTTTCTTATGTCATTATTTCCACTCCCCTTTCTGTTGATATAATTTTTATACACATAATCACTCCATTTAAAAATTCTCAAGTGATCGATATAAACTTGATAACAGTAATTTTAACTCAATCTCCATTTATTTAGTTAAACATCTAATTCATTAATGTTGTTTTTATAAGAATGTGTGTGAATTCCCTTTGATTGTTTTACACTGAATATCGAATCATATTGAGTGTATTTATATTTTTCACACATAATTATGTTGTTGATTTATCCTTAACCTAAGGATACGGTCTTTATGAGATATTTCATCTCAATCTACATTCCATTGAGACTCCTTTGTTGTTATACACCAAATTACTTTTATGTGGTGTCTATAATGTACTTTGACATAGTATATCATGAATCCCATTATTCTCATGATATTAAAAAAAATTGATTACCTCAATTATTTGTATTCAAATGTCTCTCTTTTGGTTAGGAACTTTAACTAAAATATCATTTTAAAATGTTTTAAAGATTTGTTATTCTAAATCTTTCTCATTAATGTCCACATTTTAAAAATGATTTTAAGAATTTATTTATATGGACATTAAACTTTTAAAATTAAAATTCCTTTTAAAAGTTTCAAAGTCGTATGGGACACTTTGATTCAAAAAACTATTTTATATGGCTTCTTGACAAATAGTGTGACTTTTAAATGATTTCAAGAAAAAGGGGTATATTTATCTCAAATAGTTTTGATGATTATTTTCATCTATGTCAATATCCTTCATTATTCTCGATTGAGGTTAATCTGATACAATATAATCTTCCATATTGTATCGAATGAGTTATGTTTAACTGTGGATGTGAAATTTTTATACCATTCACGGTTTATGGAGAAAGTATTGATATTTCGTATAATAGTTTTAAGAAAAATGTTTATGTTATGTTTAAACCTGTTCATATGAGGAATGCGTTGGAATTAATAAGTGACGGGTGGAGCCCGCTATAGGTCCTCGATGCATCGGTAGGTCTCATGAGATAAACTAGTGTCTTGGCACGAGGCCTTGACAAAATCTTATTTGTAGTCTTGGCATGAGGCCTTGGCTACGTGGTTATGATAGTCTGGCATTATGCATTCCATCATTAAGAAAGTGGTTATTGATACTGAATTTGATTATTCGATTATAAGAATATCCATGTGAATAAGTAAATGTCATTATTTCATTTTATTTTTTCCATATTATGATGAAGTTCAATTTTAAAAGGCTTTTATTTTAGTTATACATTTCCTTAAATGTTTTTGCTTATTTAAAAAAGTTTCCGCTATATTATTATCCTTACTGGGCATATGAGCTCACCCATTTCTATGTTTTATTTTTCCCAGGATGTGAAAAGTATTTTATGAATGACCTACATGGATAGTATAAGGGTATATGTCTGTGGAGACAATATGTTGTTGTTGTTTTCATGTTATGATGTAATGTAAACTTTATGAATATATCTTGTGTTTCCAAGGCTACTAAACTAATTGGTCTTTCGAGATTTGATCTTTCTTGTGATCATGCCAATGTTATGTAATAATGCACCGATTATGGGTAACTGGGGTCAGGGCGTTACAGTTTGTATCATAGGAATTTTTGTACAATCCTTGGAAAATAGATTTAGATAAACTTCGATTAGAGCACATAGCCCTAAGATAGACTTTGAGGATTAGTATAGAATAACTTCCTAGAATATTGGTAATGTATAGAATTTGTGAGTTTTCCAAGCAATACATCCATGTCTAGATACGAGAAGGTATAGGTGGCTCTGGCACAGATGCACCTAGGGATAAAACCCAAAAACACCGCTTTGAGCAATACATGAACGGGAACTGGTGCACGACAACGGGCCTTGCTGCACTCTTGGTTACGACAATCCCAGGGGATATGATTAGGATAATTTACATTTTCTATACAAACTAATTTGAATTATTTTAATATAAGATGAAAAATAAATGACCTTTGTTAATCCTAATGTGTTTCAAATTGAGAATATGGTGTCATGATATTCTCTAAATGGTTTTATGACTACTGTTACTCAAACAATGCTTTCTGGTTTTAGTCAATGGATGGAGTCCAAGGAATTCATAGTAACTTTGAGAATGATGTACAAGGTGGGAACGGTGGTGGAAATGAGCAACAAAATGGAATGATGATAGGCGTAAAAAATATCGTGTTCATGCAAAATAAGTTTTCCAAAAATATGATCATCCAAATATATTTTAACCAACTCACAGACTCAACAAATAAGAGAAAGGTGATGAATGATAAGAGCTCCAGCAGTGGAGACCATGCAGAAAAAAATCCTAAATTTCCATCATGCATGAAATGTGGAAGGTGACACCTAGGAAAGTGTCTCAACGGAACAAATAAATGCTTTACTTTCTGGAAAGAAGGACATAAAGTGAAGAATTGCCAAGGAAAATGAAGAGTGTTATGGAATAAAATAAAAATGGTCCCAAAAATTCATTTACAGTCATTTCCCATAAATGTAGGGGACATGGACATTACCTGAGTGAATTCCATATTCTATAGAACATTTTCATGGTCAAAGAAGAAGCTATATGGAAAAAAATGGTTAGATAAATTTTTAAAAGGGCTAGTACATCATGTTGATGGGATTATTTTGGAATAATTTTTTCTTGTATTTGTAACCCTGCAGTTTTTCATGTGAAAATGATATTTGAGGAAGACTTATCGTATATCTTGTGGATGTAGTTATAAATAACCATTTGGTTTTATATGATCATTGGGTTTGACACAATTATATGTTTTTATATTTTGGGATTAAAATGCAAGGTATGAGATAACTTTTGTGGTTAAATTATGTTATGGTTATTTTTAGGAATTTATCTCATTTTGGTAATGTAATAAAATATAGTTTCTGAAAAAGGACAACATGAAGACCATTTTACAACCTATCACGTCAGACAAAGATGTGGGAATCAAACCCATAACCAAAGTGCGATTTGGATTTATCACCTACCACTGGACTACGTGAAGTCCCTAGTTAGTGTGACTAATTATTTTTTAGTTAAATGATTTTATTGATCAATAATAAGTTGATTTGGGATCATATGTCTTATCAAATGAATACCCTTAGTATAGGAAAATTATTTGGTGATTAAGTGATAAATGTTATTTTGGAAGACGTTCGCTTTGTTGGGACCACTATATGCCAAAGGAAAATAGAATACTATGGGATTTCATTTGAGGAGTAAGGGTGGATTTTTATCTATGTTTTTATTGTGGATTTATAGTGATTTGGGTTATTTATGGAAATGATTAACCAATAATAGAGAATATGTGATTAGGTTAATTACTTTTAAGTATGTGACTTTAATAGTAGTTGATGTCATTTGGAGATACAATTTAACGTGGAAGACAACATAACCAAATTCTTCTTAAGTATTGGGTTTCAATATTAGTTTGGATTATATTGAACGTTTTTAAGGAAAATTGTTTATTGAATGGTATTTATTTAACTTTGGGGTATTGTTGGTTTAGTTTTAGAAATTAATTTTACTGTTTATTTCTCTAATGGAATATACATTTGGGGGATCATCGGATCTTATACTAACCGTTTTGGGTTTTATTAATCTCTAAATACAAGGTAAATATATATTTTATCCTTTATGGATCATGTGATTCTATAGAATTTTATTCTAGCTCTTCCAGTGTGACCATGTCTTCTTGAATACTCATCATTTAAAAATGAGTTAGTAGTAGAAATTTATTAAAGAGTGAAACTTTACATAAAAACTAAGTATATCTCTTTATGTTCTTAGTCAATATCATAAATGAATTCCTCATCTTTATGTAATGTAACTTAAAACAAAAAAATGGTGTCCATTTACTTTTCCTACTGAGAAACTAATGACCAGTTTTCCCATCACAAGTTTTTGGTTTTCTTGTTGTTAACTTTCTCCTGATCATGTTTTCTATCCCTCTACATCAGAACTTGAAACTTTGTTTATCATACATATCCATGTTTTTCTACATGGAATCCTAGTATAGGTTATCTCGGTTGACCTTTTACTTCTCTTTATTTCTTTTAAAGTGATAGTTTTATTAACCATTTTTCTGATGCGGTACTTTCCATTATATTCCCATTCCCAATTTTAAAAATTTTTAGGACAAAATTTATTGAAGGAGGGGAGAATGTAACGCCCCAAGCTTCTAGGGTACGCTTCTCTTTGAATAATACAGTAGTGTGTGTTGTATGAAACTTCGTGTTTTAACACAAACCACAACCAATCAAAGTAGCCATTAAGAATAGTAATACCCACTTTTTAAAATTTTATAAATTTTATCTCTCAAAATGGACTTCATTTTTGGATTCGGAATATCGAAATTAGCCACTTTTTGGATAACTTTTATATTTTGATTAATAGTAAAAATTACTAAAAACAACTTTATTAATAGAAATAATTAATAGTGATAAATTATGAATTTTAGTGTTTTTAAAGTATATTTAGAATATATTTTTACAATTTAATTCAATTTTGGTCATTGGCCAAAATTTCACATTTAAACCGGACATAAACAAGTGTCAATCTTTTGATAGTTATTATATCTTAAAAACACCCTTTTTGTTTTGACAACAGAAATTAATTTAAAATTAGTTTCTGCCACTTATGTTTTTTGAATTTGGAAAAATGGATTCCATATTTGGAATCAGGATATAAAAATTGTGTAAATAGGTAACTCGTATTTTTATACATTTTGAATAATTACTTCAGTAAATATTTTATTTACCATGGTTAAAAGATAAATCCGGTAACTAAGAGTAAACATATAGTATTATAATAATAATAAATTACCCTAAAACGTGTCCTAACCCTATTGGTTGATACATGTCCGACCATGGGCATCTTTGGGTCGATTTTGGGACCTCATTGATCCACTTGTAAGTGATAATGACACTTTATATTAATTAAGTTAAAGAAAATACAAAAATGACATAAGCATATATCTTTTAGAAAAACAATTTTTACATAGGGTTATATATGTTATATTTTCAACTATAAATATTCATGAGAAATATAAAACTATTTCATACATTATTTTATTTTATTTATAATTTTTAGACATTGAATAATTAAATTTATTTATGACACAAAAATGATGCAGTATTTTCCTTATAAATGATCGAATCAAATAATTGGTATTCTAAATATAAAAATAAATATAATTTGAATGTTTTGATGCCATCCACGAATTTTATTGATTAATATGACATGTTAGTATTACTTAAATTAATTTTTTTTGAATTAATAATGTTTTTAAGACTTTAAAAAAATAAATTATTAAATAGTCTCAAAATTGACATAAATGAGTTTTTAAAACAAATATTGTATTATTAATTGATATTATATTCATAAAAATATAAGGATCTTCCAAATGAATTATATCATGATATTTGTCTCATTAATGGACCACTTGGGTGTCTCTTGCAAGTTTATAGTTTGTTTATTGACTATATAATATAAAAATACAAAGAGACATGGTAAATATGAAACTAATTAACTAAGAGTTAAAACTAAAAGACAACGTTAATATTGTGACCCAAACCTGTATAAAACCTATTGGTTGGATGTTTTTTGACCCATCCACACCTTAGACTTTAAATAATCCAGTTTGGAACCATTAGAAACTGAATATTAATTTATTATAAAATAATACTTTAAGTTTTTTCTAAAGAGCCCCTCCTCCCCCTTATAAAAGGACATCACTTCTAACCAATTATTCACTCCTTCAAAGCCTTTTGGTTCGGACAACCCCTACCCAAATATTCTATCAGCTTTCCTAAATTATACCTAGAGGCCTTATTTGGATCATAAAGCCATCCTAAGGAGCCCTTTTGATCAAATCAAAACAAAGAACCCGAAGAAGAGGTAATGTTTTCACCACCCTCTTTCACTTTCCCTTCTTCTTCAACTTCTTCTTTCTTTATTATTTCCATTATAAAATAATAACTCCATTATCTACTATATTCTATTATGTTATTATAAATATTCTACAACCATATTCAGAATTCTATCCATCCTTTGAATAACATGTCACCATACGTGTGTACGTACGGCCTACCGTCTCCGCGTTGTGGTGTAATCGTTATTCAATATATTATTATTTGGATGGGTATAATAATAATTTGTAATTCATGTAAATAATAAATATAAAATGATAATTATTCTGTATATATGATATACCATCCAATTATATATTATTTTAGTATCAAAAGAATGATATTGTCGCTCGTGCGTACGTACGGATTACCGTCTCCACGAACGTGATGGGATTCATTCCCCATCATATCCATTCAAGAATAAATTTCATTTGATGATTAAAAAAATTAGAGACATTATATCATTCTATATATGAATAATATTAATCCCATCCATAAAAAATATGGCTCACATAACAAATAATATAAAGGAAAATGAATCTGTTAACAACCGAAACGACGATAATACTAAGATATTATCAACAAATCAATGTTAAAAGATCATATATTATATCATATTAATGTATATGATTCTTTTATAATTCAATAAAAATTATTTAACCATTATACAAGAGGTTAACTTACCCTCGACCAAGGAAAATGTAAAAAGTAAGGGGTTTCTTATCTCACTTTTAATTCCTTGAGATTTCCATTGTTCACCACTTATTTATTGCATGTGGTGTGTGTACTACCCATGATTTTATTCATTGTGTAATATAATTTAATTTATATCTACATCATCATTTTATGATCCTTCTTTCATGGTTGTATGTTTCCTAAGTCACCAAATCGATAAGGGTATTTGAAATCTCAATTTCAACTCATTCGTCTTTACATATACTTCATTGATTATTTTACTCCAATATTATGTGTGGAATCACTATTCATTTTCTTATGTCATAATTTCCACTCCCCTTTTATGGATATACTATTTATACACATAATCACTCCATTTAAAATTTCTCAAGTCATCGATATGAACTTGATAACAGTAATTTTAACTCAATCTCCATTTATTGAGTTAAACACCTAATTTATTAATGTTGTTTTTACAAGAATATGTGTGAATTCCCATTGATTTTTTTACAATGAATATCGATTCATATTGATTGTATTTATATTTTTCACACATAATTATGTTGTTGATTTATCCTTTACCTAAGGATACAGTCTTTATGAGATATTTCATCTCAATCTACATTCCATTGAGACTCCTTTGTTGTTATACACCAAATCACTTTTATGTGGTGTATATAATGTACTTTGACCTAGTATATCATGAATCCCTTTATTCTCATGATATTACAATGTTTTGATTACTTCAATTATTTTTATTCATGTTTCTCTCTTTTTGTTAGGAACTCTAACTAAAATATCATTTTAAAATGTTTTAAAGATTTATTATTATAAATCGTTCTCATTAATGTCCATGTTTTAAAAATGGTTTTAAGAATTTATTTATATGGAAATTAATGTTTTAAAATTAAAATTTCTTTTAAAAGTTTCAAAGTGGTATGGGAAAAATTGATTCAAAAATCTATTTTAAATGGCTTCTTTACAAATAGTCTGACTTTTAAATGATTTCAATAAAAGGGGGGATATTTCTCTCTAATAGTTTTGATGGTTATTTTCATCTATGTCAATATCCTTCATTACTTGATTGAGGTTAATCTGATACAATATAATCTTCCATATTTTATCGAATGAGTTATGTTTAACTGTGGATGTGCAATTTTTATACCATTCATGGTTTATGGAGAAAGTATTGACATTTAGTATTCTAGTTTTAATACGAATGTTTTTGTTATGTTTAAACCTGTTCATATAAGGAATGAATTAGACTTAATAAGTGATGGGTGGAGCCCGCTATAGCTCTTCGATGCATCAGTAGGTTTCATGAGACAAACTAGTGTCTTGGAACGAGGCCTTGAAAAAATATTATTTGTAGTCTTTTCACGAGGCCTTGGCTACATGGTTATGATAGTCTGGCATTATGCATTCCATCATTATGAAAGTGGTCATTAATCCTGCATGTGATTATTCAATTATAAGAATATACATATGAATAATTAAATGGCATTATTTCATTTTATTTCTTCCATATTATGGTGGTGTTCAATTTTAAATGTCTTTTTTTAGTTATACATTGCCTTAAATGTTTATACTTATTTAATAAAGTTTCTGCTATATAGTTATCCTTAATGGGCATCTGAGCTCACCCCTTCCTATGTTTTATTTTTCCCAGGATGTGAAGAATATTTTATGAATGACCTGTAGGTATAGTATAAGGGGATATGAGTGTGGAGACATTATGTTGTTGTAGTTTTCACTTAATGATGTAATGTAAACTTTATGAATATATCTAGTGTTTCCAAGGATACTAAACTAATCGTTCTTTCGAGAATCGATCTTTCTTGTGATCATGCCAATGTTATGTAATAATGCACTAACTCTAGGTAACTGGGGTTGGGGCGTTACATGTATGATTATATAATGATAACTTAAGACCATTAATTCATATTTATTATGATTATTCTTATTGTGTATCTATTCTCACCCTTTCTTATGTTTCATTTCCCTAGGTTATGAAAAAGGATTTTAAGTAGGGAATCTCTATGAAGTGTACTAGTCAGAATATATTCATGGGGTATATTGAAGATATTTCATGAAATAAGATTATTGTATATCTAGTCTTAAAAGACACTAATATATTAGGTCCTCAATCCTGTATTGTTTTGACAACTAATGAATATTCATCTAAAATGATGTAAAATATATTTTTCTTGTGATAAAATAACCTCAATTGGTATCATAGAATATTTTTGTTATTTTTAGAAATTTTTATTATATAACATTATTTAAAACCCTAGTGATAAGTATAATTATAGGATAACATCTTGTGGCTTTGGAAAATTTCAGATAGTATGTTTTTCTTAAAAAATACATCCATTGTTAGTTACCAAAAAAATAGATTTGGTTTTGGCACATAAACACCAATAGATTATAACTATGAAATGGGTTTATGTGGTATTATATCGATTATTATAGGTGCATAATGAGTGGGACTATTAATTCACACCTATCTAGACACTCTCGAGTGATATTATTGGGTTAATTCACATTTTCTTTATGAACCATTATGAAGGATTTTAACTTGTGATAGCCATGAATGACTGAGGTTAAACCTAAGGATTCATAGATTTAAAATAATGAATTTAAATTTAGAATACCATGAATTAATTTTCATTATTACATGATTACTCACTATGATTATTTTTTCTCACTGTATTATATTTAGTTTGTTTCAATGGTTGTAACCAGGACGAATCATGTTACCACTGAATGTGATTGAAAATTCCATGATTTTCCTCATGAGAAACCAAATAAAAAGGGAATTGGAAATATAATCCTTTTGAATGTTCCCAAATATCTATCTTGATATGTGATTAACAACCTCAACTTCGGTGAGTTTCCTAACACACCTAATAAGATAAAAATGGATTTTCATGGGAGTTTGGTTGATGAAGACCATGTAGGAAATAAGATTCTTATTTATATATGTCAATAATGTGGGAATAATCACTTAGGTAAACGCCTCAATTCAATGGGAATATGTTTTTATGTGGAAAAGAAGTGTATAAATTAAGTAATTATCCAGCCAAAATGAAGAGTCTGATAGAGGGAAACAATATAAATAATAATGTACACTTTTTGGATTAATGTATTATATATGGGGAAATTTGAAATTATCTGAGATGAACCCATAGTCTAAGGTATAACTCTTAGACTAATGAAGGTTCAGTGTTGGGTCAATCATTGATGTGGGTCATGTTGTTTAAGGAACAATTCTCATATACTAAAAATTTGGTTAAATAATGTTAATTTTTATAATGTTGTCACAATTAAATTATAATTATACATCCTTTATTGGAATTTTATGTGATTTTGAGCATTGATTAGAACTCCCTAAATATATCCCTTATAAATTTCAAGAATAAGGAAATCACATTTGATATTCTGAACAAACCTATGGTCATCTTTCGGTAGGTTTATGAATATGAACTTCCAATGGATGTTACTTATATTATTTGGTATTACTACCTATTAATGAAAGAAATTTACCTCAAATGGTTGGGGAGTAGATTAACATTAAAGATACACCTATTGTTTAGGATTATTATTATGTATTTCCTAAATAATTTCATATACTTCCCCTAAAATATAATGTTGATTTTTCAATAGAACTCATGCATAGTGTTACACCTATTTCAAAGAATCCATATAGAATTCCCTAACTGAGTTATTTTAATTGAAGAATAAACAACAAGGGAATATTGATAAGGGATTATTATTCCCTAGTGCATCACCATGTGGGGATCTTATTCTTCTCATTTAGAATAAATATGAGTCAATGTTTTTTTTAAAGGTGAAGAAATGCCACTATATTAAATAAAAGGAGGAAGTAAGACAGAGGGAGGGGAATAGAGTCATAGAAGACCTAATTCCATCATTAAAAAGAAATCCGTTTAGTAATCAAAACCAATAGGATTATAGTCATCATAATCCAAATCAGAATCATCTTCTAATGGACTAAAAATATTACCCTGAACATTTCTTCTACTAGAGTTGGATATAGTTCTCATAGTAGTTTTCAAGTGTGAGTATTCATTACATGGTATTTCCTTCTTCAAAGGTTCCTAAGAAAAACCTTCAACAATCTCCTTCCCTTTATCAACAACATCACAATAATATTTTTTCATTGGTGATTCTTCATTATCTGTATCATTCCAGTTGCCCCCAATTTTGTTTAAGTTCCATTGCACGTTCAGTTTGTCAACAAATTTAGAGCCTTTAATATCATATTTACAAGCAACCAAGTCTATAGAATGAGAAAAAAACTTCATTGGCTTCTTCACATCATGTCCAGCAGACCTATAGGGGACAATCTCAAGCCATTCCTATTCAATAGGCATGTCACCAGATATCTGTATCACATTAGCCTTACAATGAGGCTCTTCTTGTTGATTTTTCACACTACCAGGCTATAGATAATCCTGCTCTTGAACTTCATTAGCACCAATAGTATTAATCTCTTGTATAACCCCTTGCTCTTTAATCACATCCATGTGGGCAGCAGCAGCTTCCTTGCTTTCTGGCAGAGTGCTGGAGGATCCTGCCTTTCATTGACTTTTTTGTAGCTTCTTGCATACTTGCTGGTTGTGACCCTTGTTAGAGAAGAAATGAAAAGTATCATTCTTAAAATAGAATTCCTTTTTGTGTACAATGGACTGATAGTCCGAGAAAAATGAGGGTAACTTATCATAGTTAATCTCCAATTTGATGTCATCCTTTGAAGTGGAAAGCACAACCTAATCAGCTAGATCAGAATTGAGATCGATTTCAACTAAAACCCTAGCATAATAGCCGGAACTAGCCATATATGTAGTTCTATCCATTTTGATAGGATTTCCCACACCCGAAGAAATATCAAAGAGGATGCGAGGGTGCCAGTAAATTCAATTCAGGCCCAAAATTTGAATCCATAACTGAACTCTGGAGTTTTTAATGGAGAATGGATTGTAAGAGAAGTCCCGCTCTTGAATATTAACCAATCTTGGCTTTAGGGAAATCGAGTTGAGCCCCCAAGCACAAAATTTTAACTCTTTATTTAGGAAGAGGGTATGGAAAAATCTCTTTCCTATCGGGGTACATCTGAAATCGGGGGAAACCCCAAACCTCGTTTAGTCTTGCCGAAAAATCAGATACCTTTAAAGGCTTAGACCCAACTAGAAAAGTCAATCGAGAAAGAATCAAAAAGCAGCAAAGCTTATACCTGTTAGTGATAGTATTCTCATTAGCTTTAACATGAACGATCTTACCTTGGCGGATAATCCTTTCAGGAGAAAAGTCTTTCAGAGATGTGAAATGCCTCCTTCATGTATCGTCGTATCCCATGGTACCTTGAATAACATCACTCATCGATGAGGGTTCCTTGGAATGATAGACTTTCATATGAGGTATTGTCATTATGAATATATGTATATTCTATTTCGACTTACCAATTACCCCACTATATTCATGGATTTAATCCATATAGTCTTTAGATATTACCTGAATCAGTTTTTATAGTATTTATAAATGATATTATAATATAATCCATGTGTAAGTAATAGAATGAATATCATTTGAATATTATGTTTAAGTCCCTGTGGAACGACAAGGTGTGTGACGAATTTAGCAAGTGTGAATGATACTTATAAAAAGTTTCACTATTGGGTTATGTAATCTCAATCAATGGTATATTAGTGGAATATTGAATGATGAGAGTTATTAAATAATGGTGTAGACCAACCAAGGAAACCATTATCTTTAGTTTTTTATATTGATTGGATACTAAAATTTATTTGTGAGGAATTTATCATAGCTATCTAATACAATAACCAAGTTGACATGGTAGGGATCCAAGTCGTTTTGGAATGATGAATTTAATGAAAATTTCAATGAGCTGAAAAAAATTTGGTCAGTGCATCTATGCGTATACAATACTATAGTGGAGGAGGGTTTATGATCTATATTGATGCATCAAAGAAGTGACTAGGATGTATCCTTAGGTAAAAGCATATGGTGATAGATTATTACACCTTTCAATTGAAAAATCATTCGAAAAATACCCAACTCAATATTTGGAATTGAAAGTAGTAATTTTTTCATTAATAATATTAAGGTATGGTTTAGAAGCACTATGTTAGTTTATCAATGATGATGATTGAAAAAGATCGAATATTTATGGATTTATAGAAGGTAGATCTTGAAATCCGGAGGAAAGAGTAAATATAATATCGTTCTTTTATAATTGTTCAACCATCCATCCCTGAGAGGATTAAAAATTTGTATAAGGAGGATGTGGAACTTAAGAAGAATGTGGGAAATATTCCTATGTTAAACCATGATTGTGATGTAACAATAAGGTTTAAGAACCGAGTATGTGTCCCATTGATACTAGACTTCAAGAAGGAATTATTTGATAATGCTCAAAGATCATCATTCACTATTCATCCAAGATTTACAATGATGTATAGAGATATAAAGGATTATTTTTGTAGGAAAACAAGAAAAGGGATATTATTCAGTATTCAATATAACAATCCCAAACCCACACTCCCGAAATCAGTTCAAAAAACAGGATCTTTACATTTATGGATTTGATGTCGATATAGGTGGCCCATTTTTTCCATCCAAAACATAGACCATTAAAAAGAAATATTGGATCTCTCACATACCCAAAGACCTTTTAGGTTAAGAGTTTTAGAGAATTAGGAAAAACTATTACATAATCAATACCCATGAAATCAAGGGTGTATTTTTTCCACTATACCCAACATTTCATATTACATATTTAGCCTTAAATATATCCCATAAACATCTTCACATTATAAACCTTTCTAGAAACAAATCATTTTAATCATCTCTCTTCATAACCTAGGGAATATGAAACATAATAAGGTTGATCTCAAAGACTTTGTATGGGTAAAAATAAGTATTAACAATCAGATATCCCCATTGATCATAAGAAGGAAATAAGGATATGATGACATAATCAAATTAAATTAGACTAACATAAGAATATTCATTCCCATAAAGACATGGATCACAAACCATGATAACATGTAATAAATATTTATCAAAGGAAATAGTCAAAAGAATCAATAATCACAAGCCATGGGATTTCAATATTGATAAAATGAATCATTAAAAGCCATTTCAGGCATAAAGAAAACATGTTGGTATCTTTGTAACATTATCATCATAACCCATTTTAAACCTATGTTAAAAAGAACTGGATTCAAGTTAAATCAAAAGTATAAAAACTCCAGTAACTCTATAATTTTTTCCTCTAAATATATGGAACACTATATAATTTATTAGAGTGGTATTTGGGTACACCCATCATATAAGCTATATTGGGATCACTTGGTGCTACCTAGATACACCCATCATATAAGCTATATCGGGCTCACCCAGTGATATCTAGGTACTCCCATCATATAAGATATATCGGGATCACTCATGGTCATTAATAATTTCCATGTATCATTCGTGAATTAAACATTTAGAATCCTTAACTTTTTGACATAACAATAATCATTGTTCTTTAATTTATTGTTTCACTCATGGAAAATAAATGGGTTTCATGTCAATATCATAATCCATACAAAGAAATATTCATGATGGTGTAGATGTCACATATCCCTATTATAATGTAAGTAACATTAAGGGTTATTTTAATTGATGAATGTAAATAGAATTAAAAGGTCATAAAATATTTTTTGAGGGCAAAACCCTTTTTACATTGAAAACAACTTTCAAAAACTAAAAAATTCTCACATATGAAAGAAACCATTTAATTTTGAAATTACCTTTTAAATTATAAAGGAAGGTTTATGTCATTTAGGCATCATGATAGAGGAAAAATATGATCATTTCATAAATGATAAAAATAATCATTCTTTTCAAACATTTTCTAAAAAAATGAGTCAAATGTGACCCAATAACAAAATTTTAAATTTTCATTTAAAAAAAATTAAAAGATGATCATGGATTATGTAAAATAGATCTATGAAATAATTTTTTTTAGAAAATAAATTTTTTGAAACCATTTTATAAAACATGGATATGGAAGAGAAATGTTCTTGATCTAAAAGAAGGTACAAGATCAATATCGATTACAGGTGACTCACTTGATGTTTCGTTAATAAATAATAGAGGAAATAGAAATTAAACATATAAACCACATTCAAAACTAGAATATAAGAGTAGATACATGGTTCAAGAAAGTAAGAGTGTATCATTTCCTCTAAATAAAACTTGACATAAACAATCCTGAAAGGATATTATCACATAAAGACTTCTCCACTTTGGTAAAAATTCAATCATAAGACCCACGAATAAATAACATAAAATTAAACATTAAATATCATTAAAATAAAGATATTAGAGGTATAACATAACAACAGGAAATTATATATACCTCATAAAAGGATATAGGTTTACATCATAATTGTGCATTCTAAAGAAATATGATTAGTGATGAATAACCCTTATAAAGATAATATCATTCAATTGAGAGTTAATAAATTGGGATATTATGGGTAAAAAATATAAATCCACTAAAAATAGTGTAAATATATAATAAAATAATGTATATACCAATTCACTTGTAATTATGTCATAAAATATTCAATGAAAAAGGGTTATTACCCAAAGAAAGAAAATTGAGTTAAGAAACCTTTTACCAATTTGTAACTTTCAAGTCCAATCCCATTGGATAAAAAAATAAAAGTAAAACATAAAATGCCATGAAGTATAAATTATTCATTATATTACATGTAAAATATGAATTATATACATCATATAAAATAAGTTAGGTGCATAACATTAAAATATGCCTCAATGAAGGGGAATTGTGATGAAGTCCCTTACAGATTTGGTAATATCTATATCAAAACCTCATGAAAGGGAGAAACACATATAGATTTTTCAATCATAATAATTATCATTAAATGAATCATAAAATTAATTAATGGTTATTATATTCACAAAATAATAAAAATAAGTTTCTAATATTTCATATGTCTCACAGAAAGAAAGGTGAGGCGAGAAACCCTCACCTCAAGTCCATACTTATTATGTATGTCATTTAACTCCTATATAAAAATATCATATAAATTTTTTTATTTCTTAAGAAAATTTTAATGATTTAATAACTTATACTAAAAAAATATTTTATTTATATTAATGACATATTTAATACTTAATTATTTAATTCCACATCGTGGTTTTTAGAATATTTGGTTCATTGTTTGAAAATGACTACGGTGTGTTCACCATGGTCAAAGTAGTCATTGTTCAATAATCCCCAGAATAATAATCATGAAATAATTATTATTTTTAAACATAAATTATAATTTTAAAATAAAATATGAAAAATAATTATGAAAAATTAACTATGTTACAATCATGGATATGGTAGGTCATACGTCCACATTGTTAA
This sequence comes from Viscum album, assembly GCA_963277665.1. NCBI lineage: Eukaryota > Viridiplantae > Streptophyta > Magnoliopsida > Santalales > Viscaceae > Viscum > Viscum album. Next base: position 593,644,317 of record OY728133.1, read on the forward strand.
TGTTTCCATTTTTATAAGATCATTAATGAACGAAGTTATATATTATTTTTTCCTTATATATGGTCTATAATATCATAAATAAATTAATATTTTTTAAAATAAACAAAGGTATATCATCTATGTTATTTGTTGATGTTAAAAGAATCAAATCGCTTAATGGAGGTGGTAGTCCACACAAGCATACGAACAACGTCGTCATTTTTCAATGAATGTAATGGTAAAAAATAAAATGATATATTATATTTTAATAATTATAAATATGTATTGAATATAATAATTAGTTCATATTTATTACATATATTCATTAATTTTATTCTTATTACCTTCCATGTAAAGCATTATTGAAAAACAAATCACATCCCTTCACGAGGTAGTAGTCCGTCAAACACATGGGTGATGTTATCGTATCATGATGGAATGAAAAGTAAGAAGGTATATATGATATCTTAATTCTAGGAGTAAATTTTGTTTCAAATATTATATATATAATTTAAATACATTATTATAACAATCCAAGAGATAAGATAATGAAAACAAATTACATCAGTTCATGAGGCAGTACTCTATCATAATCACGAATGATGGTTTCATTTTCCATTTGATGGAATAGGATATGGATTTAGGTTATTAAATTAAGATAATAACATATTATTTAATTTTATATACTTTTATAATTATACCATCATAATTTAATAATATTTTAATGATTTTTAAAGTAAAAAAAACAAAAATGCTTTGTTAAGTTTGAAACCTATTCTTCAAACAACCGCCATAAGTTAGCACAAAAAACCTTCTTAGGATAGAATTATGATAAAACAAATTCTTATAGGATTTTTAGACGTAATTAACAAAGGTATTTGTATAGGTATTGGATCAAAAAAAAAATTATGTTGTTAAGAGGAGTGGAGAGGGGTGGCCATCTATAAGTGAGGTTTGTTGTGTACTTGTAATTTTTCAAAATAAAAAGTGATGCCCCTGTTTGTCACATGTCATGAGGCACCAAATGGAATATTATCAATAATTAAAAATTATAAGAAAAAAATTCTTATATAATAGATTTTAGAAGAACAATTTATGTCATTTTAACACTTCCATTTTTAGTTCCCCCCCGGTAAATTCATTTTTACCATAACCGCAATTAAATATTTTTACCACATTCACTATTAATTATGAAAAAACAATAAGGTAAAATCATTATAAATTATAAATTACTATGATTAAAAATATTAACTTCACTTTAAAAATTAAATTCACCATTTTGGTAGAATTTAATTTATAATTAAACCTTCAGACGCAATGAAGAAGTAGGTTTTAGATAAGTGTGTTTTTTTTAGAAAATATAATTTTATTTTTAATCTATGACCAGTAATTAATAATTTTATGAATTTAAATTAATATTTATAGATATGTAATCTATATATTCATTTAACTTTTTCCTCATTAGGGTTTTCTTTAATTAATGAAATAATAGAAACAAAATGTACTTTAAAACTGTATTATGACAAATATTATTTTAAAACCCAAAAATAAATTTATACTAAAATAAAATATAAAGTTGATTAAAACGTAATTAAGTAGAATACTAAAACTAATTAATAATTATTTTACATTAAATCATATTCAAAAAATAATGGGACCTTTAAATTACTTTATTTATGGAAAATAAATGTCATTTTTACAAAATCAGTATTTTTCACTATTTACTAAAAAATCAATATTTTTTGTTTGAAAAATTCAGAAAATCCAACAAAATATAATTTTTATATTCTGAATTAAAATTTTAAGACCCTTTTTAAAATAAAATTTTGAAAATTGGTAAAAATCAATTTTAATGTATGTGTGAAAAGCTCAACGAAACATCCTTTTAGAAAAATATAGTTTCTTTAGAAAACATTTCTTTTAATTTAAAATTATTCTTAATTTATTTTATAATAAATAGATATCCATTGAATTTTTTTTATACATGTGTAAACCATATAATTTTCGTAATTTTTTTATTCTTATTCATACCCACAAACTTAATGCCTATGTTATAACAGTATAATATATTACATTTCATTTATACTCATGGTTGCATATATTATAATATATTTTATGGAAATATATTTCATAGGTCATTTACGATTAGTGTTTCATATTGAGTAAGCTATCACACAAATATTCTTTGTTAAAAAATACTATAGTGTTATATTCTCCCTCCCACAAATTGTTTCCATGCAATTTGAAATTAATATAAATAATTAAGGGTTTAGAATTTGAAAATATTTTTGTTGACACCCCACATTGTAAAAAGGGTTAACATAAAATTCTCTTGATAAAATAGAAAGAGAATTATAATGTTTATCTAGAATAATTCCTAACTATGTTTCCAATAATTAAAACATTGGTTGGAAGTGAAGATATAGACGTCGAAGAAAAAGTGTAAATCTCAAATAATTATGGGGAGTGATAGAGGTCATTGATAATACTAAAGTGAATGATCATGAGAAAGTAAACAAACACAATACCATAAACATGAGAGGTATGAAAAAATTCATTAATGCCATCATAATTTATTTTTATAATAAAAACATTTCTTCCAAGATCATTTTCTAAGACTTGAGGATTTAATTTACTATCCATATTATAAAAATAAGAAAATATAGTTAATAGATGAGTGGAATATCATACATTATTTAATTTATACCAAAATATCATCATTTCCTCCAAATTATAGGAATTTAAGATAAATTATTTTATTCCTGAATCACTAAAATATACTTTTATAGGACCACATAACCATAAAATGAATAATCAATCTATTCCATCTATCTTTACACATTGACCAAGACCAAAATGGTTATAATATGGAAAGATGTTTCTAAAAATTCATAAACCTTCATTTTATGAAATAATCTGTTAATCTCCAAAATTCAATAGTAATCCCCAACATTCAGAATAAATCATTATGTAAGTAGATAACCTTATATATGAAAAATAATCCCAATAACCTCAACATTAAAGAGTGTTTTAACCTTAAATTTTATGTCCTACAATTCATATTACAACACCAAAAATGCATTGATCTTCTTATGAAATATCATTAAGCACTTATTCACCAAATGAATTTTCAATCCAATGGTTCTTTATATGAATAAACATGTCTTCCCATAATTACCTCAACATTCAAGATCATATAATCCCAAAATGTTATCAATGTGTTAAAACTTTTTTCCATAAAATATAAATTCATACTTCCTGTTAAACCACGTATTTACATATACTTCAACAAAAAATAATGTCTCCTAAAATGTCATTAATCACTTTATGATCACATCACTTATAACCTCAAAAAAGGTATCTAAGAATTTTTAAATTCTGATCAACAATAATATTATAGACCTTTGATTGTATCCAAAAATATCAAGATAAACTCACATGAAACATCATAATCAGCAATGTTTTATAAACCCTCATTTGAAACCAATTATAATAGCCCTAAACTCACACACATGGATGTGGCACTAAAAACATGATATTTATATTCTTGGATCTAATACCAATGACTTTGACCCAATTTTCATCATCCAAAACATAAAACATAAAAAGGAAATAGTAGATAACTTATATACCCATGTAACTTTTAGGTATAGAGTTTTGGATAATTTGAAAATTTTGTTACATAAATAATATCCAAGAATTCGAGGGAATGTTTTTACCACTTGGACCATTGTTTCCTATTCCATATTAAGTATTCAACATGTCCTGCAAACATCATCATATAAGAAAAATTTGAAGAAACAATCAGTTAATAGTCACTCTTCATAACCAGGGGAATAGAAAACATAATAATGGTGAGGTTAAATGATTTTTAAGGGTGAATATAATAATTAATAATTAAATATCATTAGTGGTCCTAAGAAGAAAATATGGTTTTGAGGACATAATCAAAGAGAAAAAGCATAACATAAGAATATTAATACCCATAATTACCCAGATCATCAATCATGAAACATATCATAAATATTTATCAAAGTAAATAGTCATAAGAATCAATAATAAAGATACATTTGATTTCATTTATTTCATTAAAAACCATAGAAACCATAAAGAAAACATCTTGGTATATTTGGAATATTATCTTCATAACCCATTTTAAATTCTTAAAAAAAATAACTAGAGCCTAGTTAAATCCATAGGAAAGCCCTCAGGAAACTCCCTCCTTCTTGACTCATGATTCAAGTAATATTAAACAATTCATTGGAGTTCTATCTGGGCACACCCATTGTAAAATCTAAATTGGGCTCGCCTAGTGTTATATGGGAGCACCTATCATATTAGATATATCAGGATCACATAGACTGATCTCAGTACACCCATCATACAAGCTATATTGGGTTCACCCATTATCATTAATAATATCCAAGTAACATTCCAGAATAAAAACAATTAGAATATTTAAATGTTTTAAATAACAATAATGATTCTCCTTTAATTGATTAATTTACCCATGGAAAATAAACAGGTTCCATTTAAATCTCATAATCCTTCTAGAGAAATAATAATGATGGTATCAATACAAAATATACTTAGTGTATTTTAACTAATATCAAGGGTTTTTGTCATTGATGAATGTAAATTCCATTAAATGGTTATTTAAATCATTTTTGTGAGAAATACCATTTTTTACTTTAAAAACAACTTCTAAAAAAAACTGCACACATATTAAAGAATCATTTTCTTTGAAAATATCCATCAAAACATATAAAGTAAGCTTAAATTAATTGATCTTTCATGCCATTGAGAAAATATGATCATGTATTAAATGATAAAAATAAACTTTCTTTTCAAATATTTTTTAAAAAATGAGTCATAAGTGTCCTATTTTGAAAACATTGGAAATTAATTTTAAAACAATTTTTAGAATAACTTCAAAGATCATGTAACATTAATTAATGAAATAATTTATCCATATAAGAGATAAATTTTGGAAACATTTTAGACAACATGAATATGGAAGAGAAATATTCTTGATATAAAAGAAGGTACAAGATCAATATCACTTAAAAGAGACTTCATTTATTTAATAAATAAGTTGGTAAATGGAAATTAAACATATAGATAAATTAATAAATAGAATATAAGAAAAGTTATATTGTTCATGAAAGTAAGAGAATGTCATTTCCTTCAATGTAAGCTTGAACATAAATAATCCTGAAAGGAATGGAGGTTATAAAATAAACCCTTTTACACTTTGGTAAATTTTAAATCATAATAACCATGAAATAATAACATCAAATAAAATTTTAAATAACATCAAAATAATTATATTTATAATATACCATATAAAACAGGTAGTATATACACCTCATAAAAGTATGTAGGTGTATATCATAAAGGTACATCCTAAAGAAAGATGATTTTACGTGAATAACTATCACGACCCCCTCCCACCAAAGATGCCCCTCCTGAGCTAGAAATGGTGAAAGGAAGATGATGACCCCCCAAGTCCCAACTCCAGTAGACCCCGGAGTGGCGACTATCTCCAAGGGTATGAGTTCTCACAATTATGGGAGGCATTTCACTTTTTATTAATTAAGACCGGGAAACAGGATGAGTCAACACCAAAAGAAAAAGGAACAAGTAAATGAAAATAAACCCAAAACAAAGCCCGTATTCATGTTTTATACAATTATGAAACAAAGTATAAGTGCAAGAAAAGCTCCCAAGCACGATACTAAGAAAGGAAAGAAAAAACTACAACCAGAAAAACTCCAATGCCCAACTAGAAAGGTCCCGCACGGTCCCTGAAGTCCTCCTGAAAACCTGAAAGTAAATGTAGGGTGAGAATACAAGTATACTCAGAAGGGAAACGTAAATCTCTTGTGCACTAATGGGGAGACATCCTAATTCCTTGTGAGAAAACATATAGAACCAAAGCCTAGAAAGGAATCTATCCACCCAACCTTATAAGCCACAGTCACCAAATATCGCAAGTCAATAGAGTAGTATAGTAATATTATCAAAGTATGGGTACCCCGCACCACCTTCCCACTGAATAATGCTCAATCCCTCATGCCTAATGCTCTGATGCTTCCCCCTCTTCTTGAGCTAGTGCCGCAACCTGACCATACGAAGCTCAATCTAGTTTCGCAACCTATCCATACGAAGCCCATGGTATCCCGTCGGCACACAATTCTCGGCTATAACCACATGTCATCATGCATTCCACCAGCACTCAATCCTTGGCCATAACCACATATCATCATGAAGACACCTATGAACCAATCACATCCTCATCCTGAAGACTCTTGGAAAAAAAATTTCATAACCTTCCTGAAGGATCTTGGGCTACAGAACCTAGAAGAGGGAGCACAAGGAAGAACAGTAACCAGCCATCCTTTGGATGTTTGGGAATCTCACCCCCCATCCCACGGGTGTTCGGAACATGGTGCTCAACATGGGTGGGGTGCATAATGAAACATAAATCATATAGATTTATATAATTATATCAACCACACAGCCCATCCTAAGGCTTCTACACAAAAGATCTGAGCACATGCCTCGACACTGCTACCATGAAAGTATGCACACAATGAACAGCCCCAAACCCCATTAAGCTTCTCATGTTTCAACAGTTTTAGTTTATCAGTTCCTTAACTACTAAGTAACTAACAACAACCAAACTAGATCAAACATTCATAAAACATATCCCTACCAACCACAAATAAAGATAGGGAAAACACAAGCAACACAAATCCATTTTCTTTTATCAACCAATCAATTCCATTGATTTCCCATATTTAATCAACTACCATGCCCCACAGTTCATTAGTTAACTCTTCCTCTTTTATTCATATGCACAACCCATCCCTGTCGCCCTGCTACCAACCACCACAACCACAAACACCTCAGAAACAATACTTGTTCCGTATCATTATCCCTTAAATACCATTCACCGCAGTTTTGTTGCCCGTCACAACCATATGATACACGCCAACCAAAAACCAAGCCAACTGTAGCCCTACTTCTCACCCATTCCACGAAAACCCATGAAACACCCCTTCATATAATTAATCCCCAACCAACACCCACAAAATTCATTCTTTCATTTAATTTAATCGTGGTGATCATACAAGGGTTACAGGTATTCATTTAATCATCCAAATTTATATGATTAACCAATTTCCACATTCTATGAATTCCGTCCATGAAACAATCCAGAAAAACAAGGAAACATCTAATGGCACAAGAAAAGGCCCCAAACAACTGTGATTTTCAGTAGGCATAAGCTCATTCAATTCACAACATAATCAAAGGAGAAGAATTGATGGAAATAAAACAACAATACCAACAAAAATCTCCCAAAACCTGTTCTTTAACCAGTTATTATCTTTATCTACCGGTTTGACTGTATCTCATAAAACAAGAGGATACCCACCCCGCATGATGCACAAAACTGAGAGAGAGATGAAGGTAAGATCCCTACCTCAATGTTTTTTGATGAAAACATGACGGTCGAAGAACGCTCAAGAAACCGAGTCGATTCTCCATGAATCCCCCTTAGATATCCTCTCCTAACACAACCAATACCAATGATCATCATATTTTAAATCCACATGCTTAGATCTACCCGTAATGGGCATAGATCTAAGAAACCAAGAGAGGAGAAGGAGTAGACCTATGTAGATCTAGGAAATCAAGCATGAACGATCACATACATCAAGAAACTGGCTTCGATCCGCCAAGAAAAGACACCAGATCACCTACAAAATGCTTGGGAGAGGTTATTCTACCTCCAAGGAAGGGTAATCCCGAGTTATGGCTGTTTAGGGGATTAAACGAACCATTTAGAGGCAAAAGAGTTTAGATCCACAATTTTAGGATCTAAATTTAAGTGCCTTCACGGTTAGTACGCATGGTTTAACAAACCGTGCGCTAACTGTGTGTTAGATTCTACTTCGCCAAACACTCCTCGCACGGTTAGTCTGCACAGTTAGCCAAATAGTGCACTAACCATGTGTTATTCATTGCCTCCAACACCAACCTTGCACGGTTTGGCCGCACAGTTTAGCCAAACCGTGCGCCAACCGTGTGAAAGCTATTGCCCGTTAGTTTTCCTTAAAAGTCCACCGAAACGCACCCCCAAGTCACCTTAACCTCCCGAAACACCTCCAGAACCAAATTTCACAAAGGAATGGATTGGAGAATTTCGGGCCATTACATCATATACCTCTCAAAACATTCTCATCCTCGATAATCCAAAAACCCCACCTAAAGAAAAGAGAGGGGTCCGAACAACTCCTCCTCAAAAGATACCTCTCAGGGGAAAACCTCCTTGTTACCAAGGAGTCCCCCCCCTTCTTCACCTATCTCCTGAACAATCACAACCATACCGCCCCTCTCCCCCGTGCAACCATGCAAGGAAAATGATAAAATTATCCTGTCATGTGGGTGAGGGGTTTTCCTTCCCCCACATTAAGATATTATCCACTTTGGGTGTCACTGACTCACCCGCATGGGTTTAGGCGCATCCACTTTAATGCATCTTAACTAGGGATCAAGTCTTCCCCTCCCCACATTCCAGTACACTTCATAGGCACTTGAAACACATTTCATAGTTAACCAGGTCAAGAATTACATCGTAAACAGGTACAAAAAAAAACCCGGATAAAACTCAAAACAACTCTGGGTACTGGGCACGCATATGTGCTTCACGTTCCCAGGTACTCTCATCAATCCCACCATGCCTCCATAGCACATGAACCAAAGGAATGGTTCATCCACAAAGCACCCTCTCTTCACGACCTTCGATCATCACAGGTCGCTCCACAAACATTGCATCGTCCGCGATATCTAGCTCTCCCCAGTCGAGGACATGTGAATCATTGTGCAGGTACCGATGGAGCTGAGACACATGGAAGATGTTGTGCACCTTTTTCAATGGTGGTGGAAACTCTAATTGATAATCCACCTCGCCACCCCACTACAACACCTTGAAGGGCCCGACGATCCTAGGAGAAAGCTTACTTCCCTTTCTGAATCATTGTTGCCCACGCCGAGGAGAGACCTTCAAGAACATTTGGTCCCCAAACATGAACTCCAAGGGTCTCCTCCTATTATCGAAGTATGAATTATGCCAGTCCTGATCTTCCTTCATCCTCTCTCGTATAAGCTGAACCTTCTCTATCGTGATCAGCACCACCTTCGGTCCAAGAACACCTACTTCTCTGACCTCTATCTAGCATACGGGCGAGCGGCACGGCCTCCCGTACAATGCTTTGAAAGGAGCCATGCCAATGGTAGAGTGATAGTTGTTGTTGTAAGAGAACTCTATCAGAGGAAAGTGATGTACCCATGATCCTCCAAGGTCCAAAACACATGCCCGTAGCATATCTTCAAATGTCTGGATGGTGTGCTCTGTCTGTCCATCTGTCTGGGGGTGGAAAGAAGTACTAAGGCATAGCCAGGTGCCAAGAGCATGTTGCAATCCTCTCCAGACCAGCGAGGTAAATTGGGTATCCCGGTTAGAGATTATAGATCTTGGAACTCCGTGAAACCGCACCACCTCATTCACGTACCTCTGAGCTAGGGTCTCAACCGTACATGACTCTTTGATTGCTAGGAAGTGGGATGACTTCGTCAGCCGGTCCACCACTTCCTAGATGGCGTCGCAACCCCCTTGAACTCTGGGCAGTCCCATGACAAAATCCATCGAGATGTCATCCCCCTTCCACTCGAGGACATCTAATGGTTGTAACAGACCTCCTGGGACACGGTGTTCAACCTTCACCTGCTGACACAAGAGGCACTTTGCTATGAACTCTGCTACTGTCTGTTTCACCCCGGGACACCAGAACTACCCTCTTAGGCCCTGGAACATCTTGGAAGTTTCCGGGTGTACAGATAGGGGTGAGTTGTGAAACTCACCATGAACTCTCTCATGCATTTCCTCTGGAACAAACAACTTCCCCCGAAAAAGCATCTGATTGAGACCATCCTCCGACCACCCTTCCAGAGAATTGCCCTGGATAGCACGATCGCGCATCACCTCACTCTCTATATCTCCCCATTGAGACTCCTCCACCTGCCGTAGTAGGGAGGACTACACTGTCATCTGAAATAGATAACCTCTACCACCATCTTCCCATACATCGAGGTGTAGCGCAGCCAATTCTTCCATCGCCTTCCAGACATCTATTGACTTTCGAACTGCGTCCTTCCTCCTACTCAAAGCGTCAACCACTACATTTCCTTTGGCTTCAGTGTAAAATATTTCGAAGTCGTAGTCCTGAAGGAACTCTATCCACCTTCACTTCCGCAAATTCTGGTCCCACTGGGAGAATATATACTTCAAACTCTCGTGATCTGTGAAGACCACAATACACTCCCCGGTGAGGTAATGCTGCCACAACAACAGTGAGAACACAACCACCGTAATCTCTAGATCGTGGGTGGCATAGTTACGTTCATGAGGACGTAACTGCCTAGACCCACAGGAGATCACCCCTTGCTGTTGCATCAGCACGCACCCCAAGCCTTGGCCTGAGGGATCACAAAATACTTCAAATGTTACTTCATCCTCTGGTAATCTCAGCACTGGGGCACTGAGCAACTTTCCGTTTAGATAACTGAAGGATTCCTCACACTGCTCATCCCACACGAAAGCTTGATTCTTCTTCGTGAAGGCTGTAAAAGGTGTTGCAACTCAGGATAAGTTTGGTACGAACCTCTAGTTGTAACCTGCCAGTCCAAGGAAACTACAAACCTCTTCCACGTTCTTGGGTGCTACCCAAGAAATAACCACCTCGACCTTCTATGAGTCCATCACTATTCCCTGCTCGGACACCACGTGCCCAAGGAAATGCACTTCTCATGTCCAGAACTTTCACTTGGATAATTTCCCATAGATTTGGTTCTATCAGAGGTCCTCAAAAACTGTTCTCAGGTGCTCAGCGTGATCCTCCTCTGATCTTGAGTAGATCAGAATGTCTTCAACAAACACGACTATGAACCGATCCAGGGATTCCCGGAAGATAGTGTTCATAAGCCCCATGAACATATCTGGTGCATTTGTAACACCGAATGACATGAATAAAAACTCAATGTTCCCATACCTACATCTAAAAGCAGTCTTCGAGATGTCACCCTCCTTCACTCTCAACTGGTGATATCCAGACAGCAGATCGATCTTAGAGAATCAACCTTCTCCCTTCAGCTGGTCAAAGAGATCCTCTATCCTCGTGAGGGGGTAACTTTTCTTGACCCTTACCTAATTCAGTCTCCGGTAGTCTATGCACAGCCTGAGACCACCATCTTCCTTCTTTGCGAAAAAGACAGGAGCACCCCAAGGTGACACACTTAGTTGAACAAAACCTTTCTTCATCAGATTTTCAATCTGAATCCGCAACTCCCACAACATAGAAGGATCCATCTGGTAGGGAGCCATCGAAATTAGACGGGCACCAGGTTGCATGTCTATCCCGAACTCAACATCACGTCGAGGGAGTAGGGTCACCACCTCTTCAGGGAAGAAGTCTATAAACTCACCGACAATCCCCAGGACCTACACCATTTATGTATTCCCCGACTCCACTGACAGCTCATCTAACAATGAAAGGAGGGGCTCCACTAGCTGGTTACCTTCCAAGTAAACCCGCTCTCCTATGAAAGTCAGATGTCGGTTGCCCGAGTCTGAAAACACAACCCTTCTTCAGAAACAATCGATGATGGAACACACTAAGAAAATCCAGTTGACGCCTGGAATGATGTCGTATGGGTGTATTTGTAGTAAAAGGAGATATCCACTAGATTGGTGTGGCCCCAACATCAACCTACATCCCCAGAAAACACGAGACAAGCTGGTTTGACCTCAAACTGGAGTACTCAAAACTAGGTGTACAGAAAGCGTCTCTATGTCTAGGCCCAAGGCATCGGCTAGACTGGGCGCAACAAAGGAGTGAGAATCTCCTGAATCAAACAAGGCATAAGCAAGGGTTCTAAACAAACTGATCGTACCTCGAACAACTTCTGGCTCTGCTAGAACAACTGCCTCTACAGCGTGCATCTATCCACGCCCATTTCCTCTGCCTCTAAGATGTCGGCCACCTCCTCGACCACACCCTGGTTGAGGTCCCTGAGGATCACCCTGAGGTCGGCCTCCTCTTGTAACGTCTTCCATCGGAGGAGCGGGAGCTCACTGCCCCTGCTTCTGATGCTGGAAGGGCCTGGCTGGAAACTGTTGTGGCTGAGGCGGGTGTTGTACAGGTCCACCTCCACTATACTGTACTCAGTCCAGGAACTTTTTCTGATGGTGCCCACGGCTGCCACAGATAAAACACCTCGGTCCCGGGCTCGAAGGAAAAGGGTGAGGACCGAGAGATCGGAACTAAAACTGATGAGGCCTACTCCATGTTGGTCGGAACCTAGAGGTCCCTGATGCAGGAGGTCTGCTGCTGACATCTTTCCCCGTTGACGAGACCAACTAGATTCCTTCTCACGACACACCTCCCAGCGCGTGCATCCTTTCCACCACTTCATCCTTCTTCTGGACCTCCAAGTTTTTCGGTAGGGCGAAGGGAGTAACAACATACTGGAGAGAATCCCGAAGTGCCTCCTCCAAACGTCTCGCCCGAGACTCCTCATCCGGAAAGAGGTAGGGAGCAAAGCGAAGGAGATCCTTGAACTTGATCCCCAACTCTCTCATGGACATACTCCCCTGCTGGAGGGAGAGTAGTTCCTACCACTTCTCATCCTTCATCATGGAAGAGAGGAATTCCGCTCGGAACTCTTTATCGAAGTAAGCCCACGTGACCTCAGCCTCCCTCTTCTCCCCAAGATAAAGCATCCACCACTGACGCGCTGCTCCACGCATCTGGATCACAGCTAGAAAAACTCAGTACTCTGTCCGGTCCCGTATCAAGTTGAAAGCTATCACCAGCTCCTCTAGCCAGCTCTTTGTCTCTATGCCTGAGATGTTGCCCTCGTACTTCCCGAGAGTCTGCTGCTGAAAGGCTCAAAGCGTCTTCAGCCACTGATCATCCTCCTCCTCTTGGTCAGCTCTTTTTTGATCAGCCAAGTCAACCTCCTGGGCCTCGATCACCTACACTACTCGTGGTTGTCTCCCAGGTTCCATAGCTGCAATGTAAACAAGGAATGCCTAAGCCCGAGTAGTGTAGAATATTGTTCTAAAATTTTCTTAGACTCCTTATTCATTTTAAATCTCCAAAATGCCTCAGAAACACAAGAACACAAGTCATTATAATGCATGTAACTTTCCTAGGGTCTCTACCCTGCAATCAGTGTGGCCTCACTTGGTCGTTCGGTAGGTCCAGAGTCCTTGCATCACAAGGGGCCCTAAAATCCTGTGTCCTAGCCAGTCTTCTCCAGCCTATTTCACACTCCAAGATCACCAGAAACGGTTTCCCTACCATCACATGCAATCCTCACTATGCCTAACTCCAGAATCCATCCTATCTCTCAACCCACATCCTCTGATACCATTCTATAATGACCCCCTCCCACCAAAGATGCCCTTCCTGAGCTTGCAATGGTGAAAGGAAGATGATGGCCCCTGAGTCCCGCCTCTAGTAGGCCCTGGAGTGGTGGCTAGCACCAAGGGTATGAGTTTTCACAATTATGGGAGGCATTATCCTTTTTTAAATTAGGATCGGGAAAAAGGATGATTCAACACCAAAAGAAAAAGGAACAAGTAAATGAAAATAAAACCAAAACCAAGACCATATGCATGTTTTATACAATACTGAAAAAAGTGTAAGTACAAGAAAATCTCCAAAGCATGATACCAAGAAAGGAAATCAAAAACTACAACCAGCAAAACATCAACGCCCAAATAGCAAGGTCCCGCATAGTCCCTGAAGTCCTCCTGGAAACCTAAAAGTAAACGTAGGGTGAGCATACATGTATACTCAGTAGGGAAACCTAAAGCTCTCATGCACAGGTGGGGAGACATCCTAATGCCCCATCTGAAAACAGAAGGAACCAAATCCTTGCAAGGAATCTATCCACCCAACCTTACAAGCCACACTCACCAAATATCGGAAGTCAATATAGTAGTATAGTAATATTATCAAAGTATGGGAACCCCACACCACCTTCCCACAGAATACATCTCAATACCTCATGCCTAACGCTCTGATGCTTCCCCATATTTCTGAGCTAGTGCCGCAACCTGTCCATACAAAGCTTGAGCTAGTGCCGCAACCTGGCCATACGAAGCTCATAGTATCCCGCCGGCACACAATCCTCAGCTATAACCACATATCATATCGCATTCTTCCAGAACTCAATCCTTGTCCATAACCACATCTCGTCTTGAAGACACCTAGGAAAATATCGCATCCTCATCCCGAAGACTCTCGAGGAACATCTGTCAAAACCTCCTCAAAGGTTCTTGGGCTATAGAACCTGGAAGAGGGAGCATATGGAAGAATAGTAACCAGCCATCCTTTTGATGTTTGGGAATCTCATCCCCCGTCCCACGGGTGTTTGTCATGTGGTGCTAAACATGGGTGGGGTTCATAAAAAACATAAAACGTACAGATTTATATAATTATATCAACCACTCATCCCATCCTAAGGCTTCTACACAAAATATCTGGGCACATGCCTCGACACTACTACCATGAGTGTATGCACACAATGAAAAGCCCCAAACCCCATTAAGCTTTTCATGTTTCAACAGTTTTAGTTTATCAGTTCCTTAACTACCAAGCAACTCACAACAACCAAACCAGATCAAACGTTCATAAAACATATCCCTGCCAACCACCAATAAAGACAGGGAAAACACAAGCAACACAAAACCATTTTCTTTTATTAGCCAATAAATTCCATTGATTTTTCATATTTAATCAACTACCATGCCCCATAGTTATTTAGTTAACTCTTCCACTTTTATTCATATGCACAACCCTTCCCTACTGCCCTGCTGCTAACCACCACAACTAAAAACACCTCGGAAACAATACATGTACCGCATCATTATCCCTTAAATACCATTCACCGCAACTCCACTACCCATCACATCCATATAATACACGCCAACCCACAACCAAGCCAACCGCAGTCCCGCTGCTCACCCGTTCCACAACAACCCATGAAACCTCCCTTCACATAATTAAACCCCAACCATCACCCACAAAATTCATTCTTTCAATTAATTTAATCGGGGTGATCATACAAGGGTTCCAGGTATTCATTTAATCATCCAACATTACATGATTAACCAATTTCCACATTCTATGAATCTCGTCAACAAAACAATCCATAAAAACAAGGAAACATATAATGGCGCAAGAAAAGTCCCCCAACGACCGTGATTTTCAGAATCCATAAGCCCATTCAATTCACAACATAATCAGAGGAGAAACATTGATGGAAATAAAACACCATTACCAACAAAAATCTCCCCAAACCCGTACTTTAACCAGTTATTATATTTATTTACCAGTTCAATCGTATCTCATAAAAAAGATGATACCCACCCCCACATGTTGTAAAAAATTGAGAGAGAGATGAAATTAAGATCCCTACCTCAAAGGTTTTTGACGAAACCACGATGGTCAAAGAACGCTCAAGAAACCGGGTCGATTCTCCACGAATCCCCCTTAGATATCATCTCCTAACATAACCAAGACCAAAGATCATAATATTCTACATCCACACGCTTAGATCTACCCATAACGGTCATAGATCTAAGAAATTAAGAGAAGAGAAGGATTAGATCTAATTAGATCAAGGAAATCAAGAAAGAACGATCACATACCTCAGGAAACCGGCTTCAATCCGCCACGAAAAGCCTCTGAATCACCTCCAAAACACTTTTTAGAGGTTCTTATACCTTCAAGGAAGGTTAATCCCAAGATATGGCCACTTAGGGGCTTAAACGAACCATTTAGAGGCAAAATGGTTCAGATCCACAATTTTAGGATCTAACTGTAAGTTCCTGCATGGTTATTCCTCACAGTTTAACAAACCGTGCGCTAAATGTGTGTTAGCTTCTGCCTCACCAAACACTCCTCACACGGTTAGTCTGCATGGTTATCCAAATCATGCGCTAACCATGAGTTAGCCACTACCTCCAACACCAACCTTGCACGGTTTGGACACACGGTTTCGCCAAACCGTGCGCCAACCGTGTAAAAGCTATTTCCCTTTAGTTTTCCATAAAAGTTCACCCAACTGCACCCACAAGTCACCTTGACCTCCCGGCACACCTCCAGCACCATATTTCACAATGTAAAGGACCGGAGAGGTCTAGGTCATTACAATAACCCTTAAAAATATCATATCATTAAATTGAGAAATAATCAATAGAGAGATTTGGTGAGAAAAAAATAAATAAATAAAAGATTAAATATAGAATAAAACAATTTATATATCAATTCATACATAATGAAGTCATAATAGAGTCCATTAAAAGAGTAATAACCCAATTATATGAAACTAAGTTAAGAAACCTTTTACCACTTGGTAACTTTCATTTAAAATACCCTTGGATGAAATAACTAAAATTTCAAATCAAAATACCCTGAATAATAAATTATTCCTGATATTACATATAAAAATTTTAATATATACACCATATAAAATAAATTATGTGCATTATAATACAATATGACTCTATGAAGGGAAATTGAGATGAAGTCCCTTACAACTTTGGTAATCATTGAATCACAAACTATTGGATGGGAGAACCACAAATATATTTTTCAATCCCAATAATTTTTATGAAATTAATCATAAAATATAATATTTGGTAGTATATACACCACACAATAAAAATAATTGGTGAATATTTCATATGTCTCATAGAAGTAAAAGAATTATGACAAACCCTTACCCCGAGTCTAGACTTTCTATGTATGTCCTTTAACTTTTAACTAAAAAATATTATATCAATTATTTTATTTATTAATAAAATTTTATATGTTTAATACCTTATACTTAAATCATTTATTTTATTTATTTGAATGAAATATCTAAATACATAATCAGTTAATTCCATTTCGTGTGTTTTGAGGATGTTCAGTTCATTATTTCAAAATGGATTTAGTGTGTTGATTGTGATCAAAGAGGCCAATGTTCCATCATATCAAGAATAATAATTTCGAAATAATTTTAAATTTTATGCATTAATTATAATTTTAAAATCAACCATCAATATTTTTTATGGAAACTTAAATATGTTACAATCATAGAGATGGAAGGTCCTATGTACGCATTAGTAACGTCTACAATTTTAAACGATCAATTTGGAAAGAGGTTAAGTATAATTTTATCCTTATAAAATGATAATAATACCATAAAATCATATTATTTCTTTAAATATATTTATATATCTCGTCCATTTGATTTTATTATAGAAAAACTATCACATCATTTCATGTCGGTGATAGTCCACACATACGGAGGAATGATGTTATCAATTTTTATTGACTGGATTGGTAAGAAATTAAATTATTTATTTTATTTTAAGAATGATAAATATGTCATTAATATAAAAATTATTTCATATTTATCACATATATTTACTAAATTTATCCTTATTACCTTCCATATGAAGTGTTGTAGAAAAAAAATTACATCGTTTTGTGAGGCGATAGTCTATTGTATACAATAGCTACGTTATCGTATACCCTTTGGAATGGAAGGTACAAATTTATTTTTTATATCATAATTAAATGAGTATAATTATGTTTCAAATATCATATATATACATTAAATCCATTGTTATGATAATATCTGAGTGACAATGTTGTAAAAAAAATTACATCATTTTGCAGGGAAGTAGTCCGCCGTACACCCAAATGATGGTTTCATTTACCATTTGACAAAACAGGATAAGGATTTATGTTATTACATAATAATAATAAAATATAATTGTATGTAAGATACTTGTTTTTCTTCATAAAAAACTGAAATTATTTGAAGACAGTAAAAAATAAATAAGATAAAAATGATCAGTTAAGCATGATTTCTCTTCTTTAGAAAAGCTCCTTAGGTTAATAAAAAAATCCTTATAAGGATGGATTTTAGATAAAACAAAGGATCCTAGGATTTTGGGAGGGAATTAAGGAAGTTATTTGGTCATTTATTGGTTGAACCAAAAAAATATAAGGTGTGAAGAGGAGAGGATGGAGGCTAGACTTCTATACGTGAGGTGAGTGGCATGCTGGTAATTTTTGAAAAGAAAAAGCAATACCCATGTTTTTCACATGACATAAGGCTCGAAGATTGACTGTTATAAATAATTAGAAATTTTAAATTCTAAATAGGTCAATAATATATATATTTATATATTTATTTATTTAGTACATTTTAACCCACATATTTTTAGTTTAACCATCGGGTAAATCCATTTTACATTAAACACGACAAAATACTTTATGTTATTTCACTCATCATTATGACCAAAAATTAAATTGAAATTATTATAAATTATAAATTATTTTTGTTTAAAATATTTAATACATTTTATCAAATTAAATTCATATAACTATAATAATTTAATTTATAATTAAACCTCCAGACGTGATAAAAAAGAAGGTTTTCAAGAAGTGTATTTTTAATAAAAAAGATAATTTTATATTAACTCTTTGAATAGTAAATATAATTATATGAATTTAAACACATATTTATAGATATATAATATATATAAATATTATTTAAATAATTCTACTTTTTGGGTTTTTTAATTAACTAATAGGTAGAAACATTATTAACTTTAAAACACTTTTCTAAAAAATCCATATTTTAAAGAAAAAATGAAACTTATAATAAAATCCAATATAATGTTGATTAAAAAGTAATTAAGTGGATTAAATAAAAATAAATAATAATTTTTTAACTTTAAATAATATTCAAATCATAATGGTTCATTTAAATTAGTTAATTTACTGAAAATAAAATGATATTTTTACAAAAAATGTTATTTTTCACTATTCCCTAAAATCGATATGTTCTAAAAAAGCCAAAAATTTCACCATAAGATAATTTTGATATTTAAAATTAAAAAATTATTTTGATTTTTTAAAATAATTTTTCTATAGGGTTTAAATATTAATTTTAAGGTATGTGCGCAAATCATAGTTAAACCAACGTTAAAATATTTCTTTTTCTATCAAATGAATATTATTTTATTTTATAATAAATAGATAACCATAAAAATCATTTTATATACTTGTAAACCATATAGTGTTTATAATTTATTAATTCATATTTATACCCACCCATTTAATAGCTAGGTTATAACATTATGCTATATTACGGTTCATTTATACTTGGTGTTGTGTATACCAAAATATTTTTTAAAAAATATATTTTGTAGGTAAATTAAGCTTACTGTTACATACTGAATAATATATTGAACATAGCTTCGTTTAAAAAAAATTATCGAGTTGTTATATTCTCCCTCCATTTAATAAATTACATCCTTGTAATTTTTACTTGATCTCAATAATTAATGGGTTTGACATTGGAAAATACTTTTCTTAAAAACCCACATCATTAAAAGGGATAACAAAAAATTGTATTGATAAGAGATATTTGGAAGTGAAAATTTAATCTAGAATAACACATAACTGGGATCCCAATTAGGAAAACATTTTTTGTAAGTGAATATTTAGACATGGAAGAAAAGTGTAAAGTCCAAAAAAAATGTAGTGTGATAGAGATCATTCGTCATAAGAAGGTGAATGGTCCTGATAATATAAACAAAAACAAAACCATAAACCAAATAGTTGTGAAAAATATCATTGATGTCATCAGAAATAATGGAAATAGGAAAATGAATTGTTTCATGATACTTTTCCTAGATTTGAAGAATTATTTTCCCATATAAATTAATAGAATAATGAAATATAATTACTTAATTAGTATATTCTTATACTGAAATCAATTTCCACTATAATATATATATTTTTATCAAATTATGTATATTCAAGATGATTTTTTTCATTTCTAAAGCACTAAATTCTACTTTAAAAGGACCAAAAACCTATAAATGGATAATCAATATATTCTTCCTATCTTTATACAGTAACCAAAACTACAATGGTGATCATGTGATAAGATGTTTCCCAAAATGAATAGCATTCATATGATGAAATAATATATTAATATCTAAAATTCAATAGTAATACCCCAATTTAAAACTAAATCAATCTATAAATAAATAACCTTATATCCTAAATAATCTCAATAACCTCAACATTAAAGGTTGTTTTAACCACAAATATTACCTCATAACATTAAACATACCAGCCAAAAAAAATTTTGATCTTCTTATGAAAAAATTTTATTCACTTGGTCACCAAATCACATTTCAATCCCATGGTTATCTATACGATAAAAATTTTATTCCCATAATAACCACAATATCTATGATTATTTAAATTCTAAAGGATATCAATGTGTAAATATTTGATTCCAAAAAATGTAAATTCATGCTTCGCATTAAACCAAATATTAACGTATACATCAATCCAATAAAATGTCTCCTAAAATGTTATTAATCACTTAAATATCTCGTCACTTACAACCTCAAAAGAGGTGTATAATACTTTTGAACTTATATAAAACTTTAATATTATATGCATATTATGGTATCCATAAATCTCAAGATAAACTCATATGAAAACATCCTAATCTCCAAAGTAATCTAAACCCCACTATGACACCTACAATAGAATCATTAAACTTGTACTCCTTAATCCAGTGCTAAGAACATAATATTTATATTTATGGATTTGATACTGATGAAGGTGACCTAATTTTCTCCATCCAAAAATATAAAATGTCAAAAGTAAATATTGGATCACTTAAATACCCAAGGACATTTTCGGTTTATTGTTTTTAAGAATTAGGAAAAACTCTTACATAATAAATACCGATTAATTCAAGGGATTATTTTTTCCACTTTACCTAGCCATTAATATTCCATATTAAGTATTCAATATCTTCCAAAAAACATCATCATTTTAGAAACTATTACAAACACAAATTATTTAATCACCACCCTTCATAACATTGGTAATATAAAACATAAGAGGGCGATCTCCAATTCTCAATAATGGTAAACATAATAATTATCAATTTAACATTATCAGTGAGCATAAGAAAGGTATAAGGGTATGACTAAATAATCACGGTGCATGATAACAACATAAAAATATCTATACCCATCAATATATGGATCATAAATCATGAAACATGGCATAAATCTTTAACAAAGTTAAGATTCATATTAATCAATAATAATGATCCATGTTATTTCAATCTTAATCAAGGTAATCATTAAAACCCATAGAAATCATAAAGAAAACATGTTAGTGTCATTGGAACATTACCATTATAACCTATTTTAAACTAGTTTTAGAAATACAAGATCCTAATAAAATTCATAGGAAAACCCCTATAGTAACTCATTCATTCTTTCCTCACAAGACATTTAAAATTACCAAATGCATTGAAGCTCTATATGGGTGCACCCATCATATAATCCATATCATTATCACATAGCAATATCTGGGTCCACCCATCATATAACCAATATCAGGATCAACCAGCGCTATCTGGGAGAACTCATCATATAAGTTATTTTATTTATAATGGTGATTATTAATAATTTCTAAGTACCATTCATGAATAAAAAATTTAAAAAGTTCCCCTTTTCAACATATCAATAATCAGTATTCTTTCATTACTTCATTCTCTCATAGAAATTAAACGAGTTACATTTCAGTTTCATATTCCATCCATAAAAAATAAGGAAGGTATTAAAAACACATATCCCAAGTGTAGTGTAAGTAAAATCAAGGGTTTTTTTCATAGATGAATGTAAATAACATTAATGGTTTTTTAAAAAACATTTTAATTAAAATACCATTTTTTACATTGAAAACAACTTTTAAAAACTAAAAATGTAACCCATATTAAATAAATCATTTTATTTGAAAATTACCATGTAAAATTGTAATGTAAAATTCAAGGAATTTATAAATCATTACAGTAAGAACATCCGATCATGTTTTAAATGTTAAAATGTCATTATTTTCAAAAAAAATAAAAATGATTCAAAAGTGAACTATTTGTAAAATGGTAAAATTTAATTTAAAAAACTTTTTAAAATAAGCACTAATATAAATTAAAATATTTTTAAGATATCATATATGTTTAGAAAATTAAAATTATAAAAAAATTAAGAAACATATATATCGAAGAGAAATATTCCTGGCATAAAAGAATGTAGAAGATCTATATCACATAAAAGAAAATTCCTTAATGTTTCATTAATAAATATAGGGTGAAAATGAAATTAAACATGTAAAAAAATCATAACTAGAATATATTAAAAGATATTTATTTCAATAGTGTAAGAGCATATCATTTTTTTAAAAAGTACCTTGGTTATAAACATAAATAAAAATAAAGGAGATTATGACATAAAGACTTTTCCACTTTTGTAACTTTTAAATCATGATCCCCATGAAAAAACATTAAATAAACCATTAAATATCATTAAAAAAATGAGATTCAAGATATAAAATATAAAATATCTAGAATATACTTCTTATAAATGGATATTTGTTCATATCATAAATGTACTTCCAAAAGAAAAAGGATATTAGATAAATAACCATTACAAATATCATATCACTAAATTTAGATTTAATTAATAGAGACATTTAGTATATAAAATATAAATCAACACAGAAATATTTTATGTAAATAATAAAATAATTTATAGACAAATTCACACATATTCTTGTCACAATAATGTCAATGAAAAATTGTTCTAACCCAATGAAAGTAAATTGTGTTAATAAACCTTTTATCACTTAGTGACTTTCACGTCAAATCCCCTTAGATGAAATAATTCAAATTGAAACATAAAATTTCATGAAGTATAAATTATTCATGATTTTTCATCTAAAATGAGTATTATACCATATAAAATAAATTAGGCCCATAACATTACAATATGAATTAATGAAGGGAAATTGAGATGAAGTCCCTTGTGGAATTTGTGTTCTCTGAATCAGAACCTATTGCTCGAGAGAACCTCATATGGATTTTTAAATACAAATAATTATCATGAAATGAGTCATAAAATACATTCATGGGAAGTATATACACTACACAATAAAAATATGTGGTGAATACTACATACACCTCAAAAAAATAAAGGTGAGGTGAGAACTCTTCATCTCAAGTCCAAACTTTACATGTAAGTAACACACCAAGTTTTTATAAATCTTTGTTTCTGAATAAATTAAATTTCTTTTATGTCGTGTGTTATACACTACACCAAGTAATGTTTTTGATACACCCGACACCGTCTTAGCTTCCATTACACGCAATACTGAGTTTCTATGAAACATGATTTTATTATTATAATTATTTATAAAATAAAATCATAAACTAGTAATTATAATTATTTATATGAACAGGAATTACTGAATTAAGAAATTATGGTGTACACATGTAAATCCCTTTTGAAATAAAAAGAAAATATTTTTCTAAAAAACTATTTAAATTCACACAAGTGTTTTTCAGAACAATAAAAAAACAAATCACTATTATTGATTATATTGAAGAAATATATATATATATAATATTAAATCTAATGTTTTACATACATACACTTTTTTTCTATATATGATATAAAAATAATCTAGTTTTGTGCTTCAAAACTGTATTTTTCTAAAAGAAGTTTTATCATCTTTTAATGGTGCATTTGTTTTAAAACTAAATTTTAATAGTTTTATAAATTATATATATATATATACTTAATTTCTTATTTTAACATGGTATATAAAATTTTAAATTGGATAAAATTTTGGTATTTTTTTATTAATTTTCATGTTTTGTTAAATAGTGAAAAAATACATAATTTTAATTGAAAATAGTTTTTTCATCTAAATAATTTATAGTCTTAAATTATATTTTTGAATTATTTTAAAGTATAATTAGTTAAATTTTATATAATTTAATCAAATTTAGGTCATTTTAATAAATTTCATACTGAAATTAGATATAAAAATATTGCTATCTTTGGAACATTTTTTACATTAAATACTCGTTGTTTCATCATGTTTGTAGGATTAATTTTAAATTAATTTATTAAAATTGTGTGAATTGAGTATTAAAATATGGATTCCATGTTTTGGAATACAAATTTCGTTATTTATTAATTATTACCCTTTTATTTTTGAATAATATGATAGTAAACTTAGTAATTTTTTTACCACAGTTAAGGGTAAATCTGGTTATTAACGGTAAAAATAATATTATAAATTTTAGAAACTTACACTAAATCATTACCATATGTTATTGGATGAAGTTAATTATACCATTAACATATAATTTTCTAAATTTAATTATTTAATGGACTCTTTTCCATTATAATTACTTAGATGTTATTAAAATCAAAGAGAGTGACAAAATGTCACACTCTTTCTTTTAATAAGTATTATATTTTTAATATGGGGGAAAAGAAAATATATGAATGACTCTAAATATTATTATGAAATATAAACAGTTTATATACATCATGGAAATTTATTTTTAAATTTTAGTAAGTAAATAATTTTCATAAATAACTACATAATGATGATGTGGTAATTATTCAATTATTGAAACAATCAATTATATTATATTAGAAATATTAAAAGAAATATAATTTTAGATGATTAAGGGGGTAAAGAAATTTTATAGGTAAATATGAGATTTCAAGAGTGTATTAAAGGATTTTTTTTAAGTTATATTTCTTTATTTATTTTATTAATGTTAAAGTAATGAATAGTGTAAAATTGACCCAAATGGTATTTTATAAAAGTAATATTTTGTTAAATTGTTTATAAATCATAAAAAATTCTATAAGGACAAATGGGATTTGATATGGTTGCAAACATCATACATTTTAAATTTATTATCCAATTTACACATTATATGTAAAAATAAAATACTTTTTATATTGAAAATTTTGTTACTATAGTTAAAATTAAAATAGTCTAACTAAGGGCTAATATAAAATATAAGGTCTAAAATAACACCAGAACATGTCTCAAATATATTTTTTTATGAGATTAAAACGTTATATTTTATTAAATTTGATTCCATATACTTTTGGGGTATTTTTATTGAAATTCAATTTATTAAAAATTATTCTTATGAGAAATTCCAAAAGTGCCCCTCACCTCGATTATAAAAGGGATCCTCTTCTTCTATTTTCCTTACACTTCATAAGCTATTTGGTTCCGCCAAACTCTATCAACATATCCTACCAAAATACCGTAATTTATTATATAAGCCTTAATTTAAGAATAAACCCAAACAATAAATTCATTTTGTGCAAATCAAAAGGTGATACATAAACAAAAGAAGGTTTGACCGTGTATAAGTGAAGTCAAAACATAAGGTAATGGTATTTCTAGTCTCACTTTTATTTCTAAGAGACATATATCATATTCAACACTAATATATTTTTTTGGTGTATATACTTCCCATGAATGTTTTATATGATCCTTATTCTTAAATTTATGGGTATTTACATCTCTATTTGATGATCACTCTTTTAGTGGGTTTACAATTCAAAAATCACCAAATTGATAAGGTAATTTGGTCCCAATTTTCCTTTTATGAGACACATATTATGTTATGGACCTATATTCTTTTATGAGGTATATATATTTCCCTTTGAAATATTTTATCATGAATATCCTTTTTTCCATGATATTATAAGCATCAGGTAAAGTAATTCCCTCTTTGGTTGAAAATTTGTATTCCTTCAAAATAATGTTTTATAAAAATGTTTTAAAAGTTTTTTAAATGATATTTTAATAATTTTCATGAAAATGGATTTCAAATATGTTTAAAATGGTTTCAAATATTTCTTTATAATTTTTTAAGGTTATTTTCAATGAAAATGGTTTGATAATTGGTTTATGATTCTAAAAAATGTTTTTAAAGTGGAAAGGATATTTTCTTCAAGGATTGTGTTAACTAATCTTTAAAAATAATTTTCATTCTAATGAAAAATTATTTGATGATTAATTTTTTTTCCCAGGTATATTATATAAGAATACCATTATTATGGTCTATTTTTATGACAGAGTGATGTTTATTAATCCCAATACTTTTCTTTGGGTTATTAATTGATGAAATCCTTATAAAACCAATTTCTATTAACATGTTCTATTATAATCAATTATTTATGTTCTTATAGAACACATATATATGGTTTTAATTATGTGACGGTTTGGATCTATATCTCTCTCAAATTAATTGGGTAATTAATTATATCTCATGAGATAATAAGTGGAAACAAGTCGATGTTCTTGATCCTTGATGGGAAACAAGTTGATGTTCTCGATCCATGATGAGATACAAGTCTATGTGCTTGATATGAGAGTCTTGATAGTTAACCTTGAAATATGAAATGGTTTTATATAATTAATATGATTCTACACACATTTAGGCTATGTATTTATGTTTTATGGTTTATTTATTATGAATTTCAATTCTTATGATTCATATCTTTTGAAATGTTAATGCTTTTTTCCATGACCCATGTTTTTCTCCTGTGATAAGTTTAAAGTTATGATCATGTTCAAATACCCATATCCTTGTTTTATTCTCATAGAAGATAATAAATTGATATCATCTATTTTTACCCTTACTGAGCATATGAGATCACCCTTTAATATGTTTCCTTTCCATAGGTTATGAAGAAAAGTTTTAATAGGGGCACTAAAGGAGAAGATCTTTATAGGAAACATTGAAGATATTTCACCAGGCATGAATTTTTTGTTAAATATTTCAATAACAACTAAACTATTATGTTCCTCAGGTAGTCTCTTGTATAATGTATGGAATATTCATCTAAAAATTAATATCCATGTATGAAAATCCTCAATCATTATAGTTGTTATCATAAAAATGGTTTTGTAAAACATTGAAAAAATGTATGAGAAAACTTTAGTGGTATCCCTATTTATATTTCTAAGTATATGTTTAGGGATATCCCTATTTATAATTCTATGTATAGGTTATAATTCTAGAGTTTTGGTATCAATCATAAATAACCTAGGATAAAACCTCTAGTGTCCTAGATTGAAATTTTATAAATAATTTCTTTTGATTATATATTTTCTACAATGATAAGTGCTTCTCACACTATTCTTTATGGTTTTAGTCAAAATTGAAAACTATGTGGAATTGGGATAACATTGAATCTGATAGAAAATTTGTGGACAATAAGTCCATTGGTATAGAAACTATTGTAAAATTCATTGTTATTATTCTTAATAAGCTATCATGATTATAACACCCCAAACATTTTATGGTATGCTTCTCTTAAATATATTATATTGATATCCTATATTCCCTAAATTATTGTGTTCCTTTAAAATAACACTTGTTTATTGAGGATATAGTCATAACATAGCCATTAAACATAAATTTTCCACTTCTATGTTTTGAATTTTGACACATGGTCATCTAGAGTTGTGACGAGTAAGTCATTTGGAGTCTGATAGAACCAACATGATTTTTTGATGAATAGCAACATACCCTTAAAAATATTTATGTGAATAGTAATATGATCTTTATGAATAGTAAATAATGATAATATTTTATTTTCTTAAGGTATTAAGATAATGAGATCTTAATTAGTTTTTCAACGTGATATAAAACTATTTATACCTTTAAAATTATTATTTTTTCAAATTAACTATTATTTTATTTAAAAATTAAATCAATAATATTTATAATAAATTTTCAAAAAATGGAGTTCATTTTTTAATTCTACACATTGAAAAATAGTCGGGGTGAATTTTTGGGATTTTTCTAAAATACTTTAATTTTTCATGAATAGTAAAAATATAGTTTTGATTTTTTAGTAGTTTAATGACATCTTAATGATGTAATAATTAAATATAAAAAAATAATCAACTTTTGTACAGTAATATGTTACATGATTTGTCCCAAGTGGCTAAAACCATGGGAAAATACCATGGGAAATCCCGTGGTTTTGCAAAAAACACTAATGAGGTGTCCCTATTAATTAATAAAAAACACCCTATAATTTACTATAAATACCCACTCACCCCCTTCGTTTTATTTCATTATTAACTCATTATCCTTGAATATATGGTGGTATTACTTCCATAGGAGTCCTCCCAAGGTGTCCTCAAACCCCAAAGGTCCCAACCATCATGTTTTGGGAGTTACTCTACAAGGTATGAAAATCAACCACCCTTCTTTTTTCTTAAAGCTTTCATTTTATGTTTTCTCTTTTATTTTCAATTGAATTATTTTTGGAATATTTCATTATATATTCCCCTTTATTTCTATATTATGTAATATTCATTAGATAACCCTTTTATCTCATCAAGATATTTTATGAAATTATATGTTACGCCATTAGGTTGCCAAATTTTCGTGAGAGATTTCTCAATTTTCTTCTATTTTGAGTTCCTTTCTTTTACAATTATTTCCTCATCACCCCTAATCAAAATGATATGATAATTAAATTACCTTAAATGAAATATAATTTAATTATTCTAATGTAATATTTCATCATCATCTCTCTTTTCCCCTCCTCTTATACAAAAAAGGAAATCACCGTCTGAGATTGTTAATTTATCACATTCAAGGAGGACGAGTTCTTGATTTTCATTACCATGTTCAATTCTGGTCATGAAACCAGTTTTATGGTTGAACTAGATCAGAATATATGTATTTCATCTCATTAATATTTTTTAATCCTTAAATACTTGTAATAAAAAATAATAATATAAAACTAGTTCATTATGAACAAAACCGCCAAGTTAATCCAAACATTTGTAATTAACTTTTAAGTAATCATCAGGGTGTATAACCCAAAATAATTATAAGATCATTTATATATCTGTAATGCCCATAATAAGATATATTAACAATTCTATATGTTTAACGACATTTCAAAGGAACTTCCATGCATGAATACAAGTAAACGAATCATGAAAACCAAGGCAGAAAATGCTTCCAAAACAATAAAATTGAACCTCTTAAACCCATAAAAAGGTCCATTAATGAACCTGATAAGGTTATAATAAATAAACTAAATGTATAATAGGTTCTAGTATTATTAATTAATGAAGCTAAATTTTATTATTCAGGTCATTAAAACAAATTAAGAACACACTCGAGCATAAGGTAAGGGGTTTCTCATTTCACTTTCATTTCTATGAGATTTTCATTGTTCACCACTTATTTCTTGTATGTGTTATATTTGTACTTAAATTTGATATATAGTAACATTATAATATTTATATTCAGGGTATTATGTGATTAATTTTTTGATTATTTAATTTTGGTCATATGATTCAATTGATTACAATAAGATAAGGGACTTTTTCTCAACTTCTATTTCATTGAGAACTTCAAGGTATTATGAACCTGATAATTATTATGTGGTGTACCTACAAAAATTTTGAGATAATTTTCATTTGAAATTTTAAATATATTATATATCAAAAAAATAATGGATATGAGTATTTTCTTAATTCTTATACCCTTTTATATAGAGTGTTTATTTGGAAAGTTATTTTAACTATGAAATATTGATGAATCACTGTTCTCTACTCTATAAGAATATTGAGAAGGTAGATTTTACTTGTATTAAATCTATGTATAATGAATTATTTGGACTCTAAGTGGTTTTTTGGGCTCACTATATCCCCTCTATGCATCGACAAGTCTCATGATTCAAATCAGTTGGTGACAAACCCTTTGACTTTGTTTCCAAAATAATAGATGGGTTTCTAACCAAAGAACTAAAACATTTTATCAGTATTATGGTATCATGTTCCTGATACATGACATCCAATTAATTATCATTCCCTTTATTTATTATCATTTATTTCTATCCATGAGGGTTTTCCTATGACAAAATATATGGATGTAGTTTCATTCTCAGTTTGTTAATAGTATGATTTTTTTTCATTTATTTACTATGCAATACTGATTAAGTAAAAAATTTTATGAATCACTTATTATAGAATTCATGATTTATCTATTTTTAACCCTTACTGAGCATATGAGCTCCCCCGTTTCCATTTTATTACCTTCAATAGGTTTTCAAGAGGTGATCATTTTTTGAGTTTCCGTTGATACAGTTTTTAGTTTTTATTATATATTGTGTCTTGTTACATTTCCTATTGTAATTTGAGATACATATATGC
The DNA here is from genome assembly GCA_963277665.1 of Viscum album. Lineage (NCBI taxonomy): Eukaryota > Viridiplantae > Streptophyta > Magnoliopsida > Santalales > Viscaceae > Viscum > Viscum album. The sequence continues at coordinate 593,674,547 of OY728133.1, forward strand.
ATATAAATTCTTCAAGAATACTAAATTGATCATTACATTGGGATTTCATTCCTTCCAACACTGACAATTTAATTAGTAATGCACCAGCTCTGGTCTAGAGGGGTCGGGGTGTTACAGTTGGTATCAGAGGAAGCATAGTAACAAAATTAGAATCGAGATTAGAAATTGTAGATCTGGGAAAAAATCCCTAAGGTATTATTTTAGGATAAACATACAATATATTCCTGGTATTTTTGTAAGGAAAATATTCTATGGATCTTTCTCGAAATACATCCCTGCCTGGATGAAAACAGGTAGAGGTGTCTCTCGCATAGATGTACCTAGGAGTGAAAACTCTGACAAGGAGTTTCGGGCTTCACCCAGGGTATCCTGGTACATGAAAACGGACCTTTCTACACTCTTGGTATTGAAACTCTAGGGGGATATGCTTAATATGGATCAGATTTTCTTGACAATCCATTATGAAGGATTTTAATGTAACTTTTTTCCTCAGAGAAACCATGTTTATGAGATTAGTTATTCATAGAATTTCAATCTACATTAATTGATTTTCTATTAGAGATGTATATCCTAATCTAGTGTATTCCAATATTTAGAAATGGATCCTAATAGAAGAAGGGGAATAAATACTCATGGGAAATGTAGGGATCTCCCCACTAAGCAAGTCAACCCCATCAATGATGGAGTAGATCAAATCATAAACATATTGGGAAAACATACTTAGGTTGTGAAAAATAACCATGTCACACCTGTGTTGGATCATTTCATGTGGTAGAAGCCCCCATCCTTCTATGAGACTACAAATCCAATGGTTGCTCAGCCGTGGATCAAGTCCCTAGGAATGATATTCATGGCATTAAGATGCAATGAAAATAAAAAGGTAGTACTGGAAGTATATTGTCTCAAGGGTGACAATGATCAATGTTGTTCCTTGATTTAGAATACTACCGAGGAATAATAAATAGAAAATATGGAATGGAAGACTTTTATGGAAATTTTCTTTGAAAATTATTTCTTTCCTGAAAAATAAACCGAAATGAAGCAGAAATTATTTATCTTAGTGGAAAGAGATGAAGACAGTGTTGTAGAGTATGAGGCTATCTTCACAAGACTTTCCAGGTTTTCTATAGATTACCTACAAGACTTCGAAGAAAAGATTGATCATTTGTTTTAGGGTATTAAGAAAAGTCTTCTAAGGTCACTGGCTTCTCAAACATTTTAATCATTTGATGAAATTATATCAAGTGCCATCAAAATAGAGAAGGTATTTTCTAGATCAAATTTGTTCAAGGGAAACCAAGATAAGAAGTGGTACTCTGATAACCATGGAAAGGTGAAGTGCCAAAGAAGAACAAAGGAATGAGTAAATTCTCATTATGTGAGAACTATGGAAAGAATCATCCTAGGAATGCTTGAAGGGAATGGGAGTCTACTATAAGTGTGGAGAAAAGGGTCGTCGATCTAATGAATGTAAGGGGAAGAAACAATTTGATCATGTTCAATGTTACTATTTTAGATAGATGAGAAACTATTCAAATGATTTTCCTAGGTTCCAAGGAAACATGCCTCAGAAAAGGCCAAGAGAGAAAGGGAATGCATATGTGATTACAACCAAGGAGGTTGAAGTTCCTAATGACGTAGTGGTAGGTAATTTAATTTTTTCTACAAACTTTTACAATTCATTATTCGATTCTGGATCATCACATTAATTTACTTCTTACTAGTTTTTCAAGAAAATTAGACATGTCCAATTTGATTTAAAAAAGGTGTTGTCAGTCAAAAATCCTAGGGGATGTATAATTTCCACAATGGTGTGTCGATCAAGCCCCCTCATGACACATAAACGTGCTTTAGTTTCTAACCTTATCATCATACCAATAAATGACTTTGATATAATTCTCAGTATGAATTTTCTGTCAAACTATGATGCAAAGATTTATTTCAAGAAGAACAAAGTTACACTTTTCGAAAATGGTGTAGAATCCCTTATATTTAGAGCAGAAACCTTGAAACATGATACATATCTAGATCCATCCCTAGTAGCTCTACTGAATGAAATACTTAGAGAGTAAGATAAACCAATAAATATGGGGGAGGAAATAAATCCTCAAATTGAAGATGTGCATATAGTGCAAGAAAACATTGATGTATTTCTAGAGGATTTACCTAGACATCCTCCAGAGTGGGATGTTGAGTTCTCTATTGATTTATTTCCAAATGCAAGACCTATATGAAAGACTCCATAGAGAATGGATAGTGTGGAATTAGTGGATCTAATTCAAAAAAGAGGAATTGAGTGAAAAAGGATTTATTCAACCTAGTGTTTCTCCATGGGGATCCCCTATCCTCTTTGTCAAGAAGAAAGATGGGTTCATGAGGCTATGCATTGATTACAAGAAAATCAATGCTATTACAATAAATAATAAGTATCCTCTGCCAAGAATTGATGATTTATTTGATCATATTTAGGTATTAAAATACTTTTTGAAGATTGAACTTAGATCTAGATATCATTAGTTGTGTGTGAGGAAGGAAGATTTTCCAAAGACATCATTTCGGACCAGGTATGGGTGTTACGAGTTTACAGTGATGCCTTTTAGACTAACGAATTCACTATCTGTTTTCATGGATTTATTTAAAAGAGTTTTCTTGGAAAATATTGATAACTTTGTTTTGGTATTCATCGATGATAACCTATTATACGCAAAAATATAAGAAGACCATGAGAATCACTTTCATATTATTCTGAAAAATCATAGAACAAATGAATTATTTCGGATTTTTAGCTAGTGTGAATTCTGGCTTCAACCAGTTTCTTTCCTAGGCCATATTTTCACTGAGGATGGAATCCTAGTAGATCCTGTAAAGACAAAGGCAATCAACGATTGGCCCATGCCAACAAACATAACTGAGATACACATTTTTATTAGCTTAGCAGGTTACTGTCATTGTTTCATTTAGATTTTTGCCTGACCGGCTAACCCACTAACCAAGCTCACCCATAATGAAGATAAGTTTGTGTGGACAAAATAATGTACAAAATTCTTAGAATAATTGAAAATATTATTGGTCAATGCTCTAATTTTTATTCTTCCATCTAGAAGTGATGGATTTGTAATATACAGTGATGCATCAAAGAATGGGTTGTGTTTCATCCTTATGAAAAATTGTAAATTTATTGCTTATGAATCAAGGTAGTTGAATACTCATTGGAAAAATTATCCAACTCATGAACGTGAGTTAGAGGTTGTAATCATTGCTCTGAAAATATATAGACATTATCTTCAAGGTGAAAAATTTGAGATATACATAGATCAGAAGAGTTTGAAAAACATTTTCCAATAAAAAGAACTCAACATGAGGCAAAGAAGATGGCTCGAGTTACTCAAAGATTACTATTTTTTAATACACTACCACCCAGGAAAAGAAAACAAGGTGGAAGATGCATTAATAAGGAATGATCATTGACTTCTGACTCAAATGAGGGTTGAGAGAGATCCTATATTTTTGGATCTACTAAAGATGGATATGGGAATTATTAAGGAAGGGGAAACATCTTTCCTCATTCAAATTATTGATAAAACATCTTTATAGGAGAAGATAAAAATCTCCCACTCTGATGATGAAAATATACACAAGAAAATTATTGTTGTTAAATATGGGAGATTGGAAGACTTTGTGTATGAGGATGGAGTTCATAAATTTGGGAAGAGATTATGCATTCCATAGGAACCTGGGCTAAAAAGAAAACTATTAGATGATGCTCAGAGCTCAAATTTCTCTATACACACTGGTAGTACAAAAATTTATAGATATCTGAATGAACATTTTTTGTGGGATAATATGAAGCGGGAAATAGAAGACTTCATGCCAAGGTGCCTAGTCTGTCAAAAAATAAAGGCAGAGAGACAACATCCTAGAGGGGTGATGAATCCTATACCTATTCCTTTGTGGAAGTGGGATGACATTATGATGGATTTTGTCACTAGACTACTGAGGACTCTTATAAGGAATGATGCAATATGGTTAATTTTATATCGTCTCACAAAATCAGAACATCTCATTACTATAAGAGAGGATTTACCACTTGAGCTCCTAAAAAGAATTTATATTAATGATGTTGTAAGACTTCATGGGGAACCTCTATCAATTATGTTTGATCGATATCCCCAGATGACATCAAAATTTTGGAAAAGTATCCAGAAGACTTTGAATACTGAGCTCTGTATGAGTACTGCTTATCACCCCCAACCCGATGGATAGTCAAAAAGGACTATTCGAACTCTAGAAAACATGTTGAGATCATTATCTCTTGACTTTAAAGGTTTGTAAGATCAATACATTCCTTTGGGGGAATTTTCCTTCAACAATAGCTTCCATTCTGGTATTCAAATGGCTCCATATGAAGCGTTATATGGAAACAATTTTCGAACTCCAACTTGTTGGGATGAAGATGGTGAGTGGAAACTTATAGGCCAAGAACTTATTGAAGAGGCCACGACAAAGGTGAAGACAATCCAAGCCCATATTAAAGCCGGCCAAAGTAAGTAAAAGAGTTATTCTAACAACTGGATATAGGATTTAGAATTATAAGTGGAAGAACATGTATTTTTTAAAGTATCTCCATGGATGGGTGTCTTAAGGTTTAGTAAAAATGGGAAACTAAGCCCCGGGTACATTGGACCATTTAAAATTCTTGAAAGAATTAGAGTTGTAGCTTACCATTTAGCAATGCTGTCAAGTCTCTCTAATGTTCATGATTTATTCTATGTGTCATTGTTAAAAAAATATTGTAACATCCCAAGGTTTTCTAAAAATAAATTGAAAATGCTTGAAATTTTGTTTAAGGTATATATTTATAAGTATCCTTTAAACATAATTTTATTTCTTCTATGTTTTTAATTTCAAGAAATTTTCATCTACAATTGTGTTCAGAATGTTATTTAGAGTGTGATGAAACAAACTTGTTTTTTTTTGTGAATAGTAACATGCCCTTATGAATATAAATATGAATTGTAATATGACCTCATGAATAGTAAATAATATTATTATTTTATTTTCCCAAGGCAATAGGATAATGGGATCTTAATTAATTTTCCAATGTCACATAAAACTAATTGCACTTCAATATTGTTATTTTTCAAATTAACTGTGACCTTATTTAAAAATTAAATTAATAAAATTTAGAAAATTATTTTTGAAAAATGGAGTTCATTTTTTAATTCTACATGTCGAAAAATGGTTGTGGAAAATCTTTGGTATTTTTCTGAAACTCTTGAATTTTCGGTGAATAGTGAAATACGATAAAATACCGTATAATCAATTTATCAGTAAAAATGCACTATTTATGACATCATAAGTGATGCAAGGACAATTTCTTTGAACTCACATGATATTTTCACTATCTTAGGGCCACTTGATTTGATATTATTCATAGTCTTGATAAAAATATTATAATAATAATTAGAATAATCTAAAATACGTCCCCTCCTCCACTATAAATATCACCCCCACTCCCCTCTTCCTCCCACACCTCTCAAGCCTTGAGAATTGTCTAATTTCTGCCAAATTCCCTACCCAATTTTCTTCCCCATGTCCTAGAGCGTCTGGTCTCACCAAAAGACCAAAATCAAAGCCCTTAAGAAGGATCTCAAGGATAAGATATCAAGAGGTAAACAACCTCTTTTATTTTCTTTCTTTTCATTCATTTTTTGTTATTCTCTTCCATTCCCTTTGTCTTGTATTGGGATATTTCATTAAATATTCCCCCATTACTATCCATATCTTGTATTAATTATGATATATTCCATTCCTCTCATCAATCTTGTTTTTGTGAAATTTTAAGAGACGTCGTTAGGCTGCCGAATTTTCGTGAGAAATTTCTCAAGATTTTCTTTTATTTCATGATTCGTTTTTCTTCTTTCCTAACTCCCTCTTATCAAAGAGGCATGAAATATCCAGAATCATGTATATTCATTATGTTCTCATGATTATGGAAAATTCCTCATCTGTATTATTCTCCTCTTCCACTTATTTAAAGAATCAAAAAAACATTGTCCATTTGTGTCAAATTACCGATATCGTGGATGATATATTTTCAATTTCCATTAATTATTTCAAGTCTGGTCATGAAACCATTTATATGGTTGAACCAGGTTATAATATATGTTTTATGACTCATATAAGGTTCTGGAATTCTTTTGTACTCATGGTTCAAATTTATAAGACTAAATGAGGTTGTAATTATCAAAGAACCACTTAAATGATCTAAACAAACAAAATTAATGTTTTAAATTATGAATCATCATCATATAAAGAATCAAAGTGATAAATGGTATAATTTATGGTACTGGAAATATTTAAACACTAATCCATTCTAATTCTGGAGTTTCACTTCCAATCAACAAGAACGATTCATCATGAACCAATCGTGAAAAGCACAAAAGAACTCGCCCAAAATATTGCAAGGAACAAAATACTAACAATTAAGGGGTGTAATGAGGTTATGAAATGATCATATAAGATGTTATAAACATGAAAATGTTTCTGTAAAATACTAATAACACACTTTTAACCATTATACAGGAGGTTTAAAGAATTTTGAAGTAAGACAAGCCTAAGGTAAGGGAATTCTTAACCCGATTTCCATTCTTTGGGTTAACCTTCTACTTTAATATTTATGGGCTATTTAAATTGTTTGTGTGATGGGTTCTATTTATATTATGATTCATTATGTGTATTTACAGATTATATACATATTCTATCCAATCTATTAAGTCTCACTTCAAGTATATTATGTTTATAAGGGACTTTTCTTCTAAAATCCTCTTTTAAAATTCTGTTTTATAAGATTCAAAAGCAATGTTTTTATGCTATTGTTTATGTTTTATGATTATGTTTCGGTTATTGGGAATTTTTTATGATGAATTTTGGGACCTATATTTCCCTCCAATGCATTGGGTATGAGTAAGTTGGAGGTCGGTCGTATGGTTACTCCAAATGTAACTGTGATGGTTACACAAAGTAAGGTAGTCGTGAGGGTTACAAATTTGAAGGTAGCCAAGATGGTTACATGATTATGAAAGTAATGCCCCAAGATACCAATATGATTATATTTATGTTTGTGTGGATCTTGTGTAAATCTCATTTTACACAAATTAAGTATTTATGGGTGGAAAGCATGCCTTTTGAAAATGTTTTCATACATCATGAGTATTCATGGACTAATGTGATTTTTCCTTCTTTTTCATACCTTACTGAGCTTTTGTGCTCATCCCAAGTTTTTAAATGATTTTTCACAGGTTAATGGATGAGTAATATAAGGAAGGAAGACATGTTAAATGTTGAATAATTTTCAACGATTCTTGTTTTATGTTTTAATGTTTTATATTCTGAGGAAAATAGAAACTGATTTTATGGTATCCACTATGTAACAATTTGTAATGTTATGAATGTTTTGTCTTAATTCCCTAAAGATCTAAACTTGAAAAGATCCTCAATGTAAAAGGAAGTGTTTTCTTGAATAAATTCAAGATTATTTATGAAATAAGTGCGGGTCTTTATAGTTGGTATCAGAGGATGGTTTAGATAACTTTAGATTTTAAGGTGATGCTAATAGAATACCATAAATAATTTTCACTCTATGTTTAATTTGTTATAGAATTTAAAGATTACCATGTTTCTTAATTTAGGAAATGTTTGTTCAGAATGGTTGTCCGCAGAAGGAATAAGGATGCTGAAGAGGAGAGGCACCGACAGAATGACATCCTTCCTGATCTACAGCCCAGAATGGTAGGGATTGGAACCGAGAAGTTTGTGACAGTAATGGATCAGCTAACGCAGGCTATAAATGGTGGTGGCATCCATGCAAGATAACCAATAGAAGTAACCCAATGGAACATGCTAGTGGTGGAACATTTAATGAGACAACATCTTCCTTCATTCAATGGATCTTCTGACCTAGTGGCAGTAGAAGGATGGATTAAAGCCCTTGAAAAGATATTTGATGTTATGGGATGTTCGGACAATCAAAAGGTAAGTCTTTCCATTTATCGTTTTGAAGGGGAAGATGATCAGTGGTGGTCAATGGTAAGGAATATCAGGGGTAGAGAGGATTTTGATGCCTTAGTGTGGGATGAATTTAAAAGTCTTTTTCTTGAAAAATATTTTCCTAAGGTGGTGCGACTTAGAATGGAGAAGCAATTCCTTGAATTGAAACAAAATGAGGAAGATTCAGTGGCTGTGTATGAAGCGAAATTCACCCGACTAGCGAGGTATGCTCCAAATCTTATTCTGGATCTCGATAGAAAAATCTACCACTTTTACTCAGGATTGAAGCCAAGGTATCGAAAGTCGTTGGCCTCCCGTGAATTCAAAAGTTATAAGAAACTTGTCTGATGTGCTGAGAGGGTAGAGATGGAATTTTCTGACGATCACATGTATTTTGGAAACAAAGATAAGAAGAGGTCATGTTGGCAAGAAATGGGTAAGAATCAACCGAAGAAATCTGATGGAAAGAAAATCCAGTTTCCAGTTTGTGAAAAGTGTGGCAAGAAGAACCCTGGGTAATGTCTTATAAAAACTGGGAAGTGTTTTAAATGTGGTAAGTTTGGACATATGGCCCGAGATTGTAATGAAAATTATCCAAAGACTAATCCTGATAAGAAAACTGTAAAGTGTTTTAAATGTGGTGAGATGGGTCACTATGAAAATGTCTGTCCAAAGAGGGATCCAAATGATGCAAAGAATCCAGACTACAAGCAGAAAGGTGTAGTGAGATCCTTTGCGACTACGTCAGAAGGTGTTTGGCCATCCAAAGGTACTTTATTTGTTCACTCATATTTTTCTAATGTTTTTTTTGATACGGGGTCTACACATTCCTTCATCTCTGAGAAATTTTCTGGTAGATTGGAAATATCACTTCAACAAATGAGACCTGAACTTGTTGTTAAAACACCAGGGGGAAATGTTATAGCAAAGAGGAATTATAATAATATTTCTATTGTGGTATGTGGAAAGACTTTACCTGCAAACCTTGTTGTTTTACCCTTAGTCGAGTTTGATGTTATTATGGGGATGGACTGGCTTTCTGATTATCATGCTAAGATTGACTGTAGAGCTAAAGAAGTTGTTTTTCAGAAAGAGTTTCAGTTTGTATACAAGAATGAACCCCTAAAATTGATAACATATCAGGAAGCTGAGAAACTACTGAAAGATGGAAGTAAAATTTATCTTACTCATATTGTTGAAAACAAGGGAACTATTCAAATTAATGATGTGCCAGTGGTAAATGAATACCTTGATTTTTTTCCTGAGGAGTTACCCAGTGTCATACCTAAACGAGAAGTCGAATTCACAATTGATTTAGTTCCTGATGCTAAGCCAATTTCAAAACCCCCATATCGTATGGCTCCAATAGAACTTCTTGAATTGAAAAATCAGTTGTAGGATTTTCTTGTCAAGGGATTCATTCGTCCCAGCACTTCACCATGGGGAGCCCCTATTTTGTTTGTTAAAAATAAAGATGGTTCCATGAGACTTTGCATTGATTATAGAGCTTTGAATAACATCACTGTTAAAAACAAGTATCATTTTCCTCATATTGATGACTTGTTTGATCAGCTCCAGGGAGCTCAGTACTTTTCCAAGATTGACTTGAGATCCGGATACCATTAGCTGAAGGTGAAGGAGGATGACATCCTGAAAACAGCCTTTCGTACTAGATATGGGCATTATGAATTTGTTGTTATTTCATTTGGGTTAACTAATGCAACTGTTGTATTCATGAATCTTATGAATAGAGTATTTCATGAGTTCTTGGATAAGTTTGTGGTTGTATTTATTGATGACATTCTGGATTTTTCTGAAAATAAATAGGAGCATGAAAAATGTCTAAGGGTTGTTTTACAAAATTTAAAACAAAAGAAACTATATGGAAAATTCAGAAAATGTGATTTTTGGTTGCAAAAGATTTCTTTTCTTGGGCACATTTTAAATAAGGATGGAATAACAGTTGATCCTGCCAAAACAAAAGTAGTTGATGAATGGACAAGACCCACAAATGTTACAGAGATTCATAGTTTTCTGGGATTAGCAAGTTATTACCGACGGTTTGTTAAGAACTTTGCACGGTTATCTAGCCCAATAACTAAGTTAACACAGAAAGGGGTTAAATTTGTTTGGATAGAAGAATGTGATGTTTGTTTTCAGGAACTAAAGAAGAGATTGGTGAATGCTCTAGTTTTGGCCTTACCTTCCTGGAATGGTGAGTTTGTCATCTACAGTGATGCTTCTTTGAAGGGACTTGGTTGTGTTTTGATGCAGAATGATCAGGTAATTGCCTATGCTTCGAGACAACTTAAACCTCAAGAGCTAAATTATCCCACACATGATTTGGAATTGGCAGTTGTGGTTTTTGCTTTGAAAATATGGAGGAATCATCTATACGGAACCAAATGCCAAATATATACTAACCATAAAAGTCTTAAGTATATATTCACTCAGAAGGAATTAAACATGAGGTAGAGAAGATGGATAGAACTGATAAAGGATTATGACTGCACGATCAATTACCATCTTGGAAAAGCAAACAAAGTAGCGGATGCCTTACGTCGGAAAAATCATGCATCATTAACCATGATATGTGTCACGACCCGACCCTACCCGGGCTCGAGCCACAACTATCCCAGGCCCGCCTCCATAGGCCAGGGGCTGGCGACCAGCGCCGAAGGCACCATAACTCGGGGAGGCCTTTGCCTAAGTACCTGTACACACACACGTAGAACACTCAATGCAAAAGTGAAGAGTAAAAAAGGAGAAGTAAAGGGAAATTGCTATAAATATAAACCACAGATGTGCATCGACCTCTAAACAGTACAAAGTACAAGCTGAAAGTCAACTGAAAAGAAAATGGGCTAAACATGCACCCAACCAAAAAGTGCCACAACCCAGCAATAGGTAAACAAAAGAAAATAGCTGGTAGGGTCCCCCACCTAGAACCCGACTCCGACCACCGCACGCGGTCTAAGCTCCTGGCTCCTAAGCTCTTCTGACGTCATGCTCCACCTATCCGTCGTCTACAAGGGTACACCAAGTGCGGGAAAATCCCAAGAAAGGGTGAGTATAAAAATACTCAGTAGGATACCCCGAAGGCTCGAGGGAGCAACAAAGGTGGTACCGAAGGGTGAGAAGTAGATCGAACAGAAAAGTAGAGGAGTACAACTGAAAGTGCAGTAAGAGTACAGTAAAGAGTCAAGCTCAACCCAACAAGAGGAAAGAAGGTGGACTCGTCCAGGTGCAAGGAGCTGGAAATGGTGAGAAGATGAACTTCCAGTCGAGTCTTCGCTACCTATAGCAGGAGAGTAGACTCTTCCAACCATGAGAAGCTAGACACGGAAAGCACATGACATACCCCGTGCGTCTTCACCTCTCCTGGAAGTAGAGTAACCAAACCCAAGAAGTGGGTACTAGAACAAGGTATATACAAGTCCATATGCTCAATCAAGAAGCCCAAAAAAGATCGTAAGTGGGTCTCCATCCCATAGCTCAGCCCAAGAAAGAGTAGCCAACAGTCCGAGAAGTAACACCATTGATGCCTAGCATCCCGCACGTCTGCCCCAAACCGCAAGCCAAGGGGATCAATCACCACACCTTGACAATATCCTCTTTGGGTGGCACTGAATCGCCCACACGGTTTTAGGTTGCGTCACAAGGACGCGTCTCGGTGGTGGAAAATTCTCCTCGTACTTGAGAGTTCTGGGGGAACGTCAACCACAACTTTTCACTGCCCCGCAGTCGAGAAATCTGCTCAAAGTCGACAGGCGACCCCCTGCCCAACCCCGCTGGAGGATCCCTAGAAGTCTACGGGTTCCCACTACGGGGATACCCGGAAATTCGATGGGTGCCACACTGGCCAGTCCCGTAACAGGGTAATCCACTGGAGGGAGACCCGGCTAAAGTCGGCGACGAGACCACTGCCCAGCCCCACTAGAGGTAAACCCGGAACTGCTCTGGTCATCCCTGCTAGATGGTACTGCTCGGTAAAGAACGTTGTACTGGCCATCCCTTCTATATGGTAACCCACTGGCGAGCCCTGCTCGAAACAACCTCAGCCCTATTGAAAACAACCTCAGCCCTGCTGGAACAAACTCAGCCCTGCTGGAACAACTGCAGCCCTGCTGGAACAACCTCCTGGGTAGAGGATCAGTGCCCGCGTAAAGTGTTGGTCACACCGAAACCACAAGCTCTACCAGGGAACACGAAGCCACGGGAGAAACTCCCCAGGCCTCACAAGGCGATCCTTCTCCAATCCGCTGAGCCACTGTCAAAGCGGACTGAGACACCTCATCCCAGAAAGTGGGGAAAACACCCACACTGCACAAACACCCATAGTCGCAGACGGTGTCATAGTCCGGTGAAAGGGCACAGTACTGAAACCCGTCACAGCCAAAGAAGCAGAGGAACAAAACCATCTCTTCCGGCCAAACTATCGAGCACAAGACCAGGGGGAGACCGCTCAACCCTGCTGGTCAGACAAAAGAGCACCAGGCTAGGGGAAACTCTGCCCTGCTGGTCAAACAGACAAGCACAAAGCCAGGGGAAAACTCCACCCTTCTGGTCAAACAAATGAGCGCAAGGGGACCCTCTACGTCGCGAGAGGTCAAAGTACGTAAAGCAGATCGCGGCACGCATGTGGGTACCATGCGACGTGTGGCCCCAAGTCAACCCCAACTGAGCGCACAAACATCCACAGGTACAAACAATCACACGTACCTCCAAGTGCTCCCGTATACTCCTGGAGTATACCTCATTCCAGCCAAAAGGCTATCGTGCACACGGCACCTAGCGTCAACGCAAAGGCGTGATGTAAAAACTCCACCTCAAAGGCCCAGGCACAGCCAGCCACATCTCGTGAACCATTTTTATCACTCTCCCAAGAGTGCGCGATCACACGTCAAGGGTCTGCTACAACAAGGTAGGGCGAACCACAACTGGAGCACCTTCCATTCTCGAGGTTTAACAAGATCGCGCAAGAGGCTCCGAAGAACCAAACGGATTGCACCGTTGTAATCCTCACGGAAAAACACGCGAGATCGACTACTTACTCACCTCCAACGGATATCCGACGAAAAAGTCACCAACACCGCCTCACGCCCGAACGGCGTCCCGTGATCCCGAGTCTCGGCCCCGAAAACAGTCGGGCGCATCGCATCATTACGATCCCCTAGGGAAAACACGTCAAAAGCACTACTCACTTGAGTGCCATAGATATCTGGAGAAAAAGTGCATCCCGGCGCACCGCACCCGAGCGGTGCCACGTGGGACCCTCATCCCGGTCCCGAAACTCAACGAACGGATCGCACAGTTGTGATCCTCTCAAAAAAGTACACGGAATGGACTACTTACTTGTCCAAAAAGGTTGCCTGGTGATAAAGATGGAAAAATCACTGTCGACGCCCAAACGGCCCTCGTGGGCCCCGCACCATCGTGCGGAATTATAGTGGGCAGACTGCGACAACCCGTTGCCCTCGGAAAAACACCCAACATCGACTGTTCGCACGCCCCGAACGGATGTCCGAGGAACAAGTCGCTACTAGCTGCTCACAGCACAAAAGATGGGTCGTGGGGCCCGCGCCTCAACTTTGGCCTCAACGCCTGAAACCACCTTGGAAACCTCCGCCTCGATGCTAGGGTCCCAACGCCAATGACGGCGCTCAAAACGGAAGTCGGACGCGTCCGCGCCCTCCAAAACAAGAATCTTGGGGATTACGCTCGTCCACTTAAGGACACGCCACGCCTCAGCTGCCCCTCGTTTCGGGAATTAAAAATTTTCGAAACCATCTCAAAAAGATTTTCTCGTCGATACGGTCCGACTGCCGCAGACGTCATGCAAATCGGACACCCGTAGTGTAAGATACGGCTGTCCGAACACAAAAGGGGACCACCCCCTAGGGCTTGACCGGCCTGGACCGGCTGGTCCGCCCGACCAGGCTCGGCCCGCTGCTCAGCCGCGCGGCCCGGTGCCGGTTCGCGGCCCGCCTACAGACCGGCCATGAGGGCCAGTCGCCTCTCCGCGTGAAGACCCGCACGGCGCGGGTCTTTGTCGCCGCACAGGGGTCGCGCGACGCGACCGCCGCCTCACCGGGAGCTTCGCCAGACGCCCTCGCCGACGCCCGAGCGCCCTGCTGCCACGCCCAGTGCCTCCACCGGACACTCGCGGACACCCGCTGTCGCACTGTCCGACCTCGCCGTGCCGCCACTCGAACCCTCCAGAAACCGAAAACCCGCCAACTTCGGCGGATGATTGCGAATGCCTCCGAACTCCGATTTCATATCCGAAACAAGCGTCGGAAAGAGAAAATTTTATACTACGTGTTCATGGGATTCGTTCAAAAATCCAACAACGAATCGACAGTATTAACCATGCTCAAAGTAGGTACTGGAATAGAAAATGCAAACGCAACATCCTACCTGTTGGGCGCTGCCCGGAGCTTCGCCGGCGATCCGCACCTCGCCAGAGCTTCCTCGACGGAGGGGAGGAGGAGAGGAGGAGAGGAGGAGATCCTCCTTCTCAGTTGAGCTCTTCTGCCAGAGGGAAGAGGAATGAGAGGGGTGGGTTGGGGTTTAAAAAGAAATTAATTAAATTTTTAATTAATTTAACCCCCAATTTATCCTGCGCCCGAAACACTTGACGGGGTCGAGGTTAAGCCTCCCCTAGGGTGAACACCACCTTCCGAGCACAACGGTGGGTTCAGATTTTTAATCTGAGTCCCCGTTCAAAAGTTATTAAACTTAGCACCCGAGGCCACCAAATTACGAAAACGCCCCTGGGGCCATTTTTCACAAACGGCCCACGCCCGCAAAACTTATACCCCTCCTAGGGTAAACGGAACGCTCCGAACTCAACGGTGCCCTCGGTTTTCCAATCCGAGCCACCATTTAAGAGATAATTGTGTTTCAACATTAAACGAATTAATTTATTTATTTAATCCGTTTAATGTTCCAGAAGCGGGCGAGGGGTCCAAACGTCCCGCGCCGACATATTTTATGTCATTCCTAGGGAAAACACCCCATTCCGGACCCATCAGTACACTCAGATCTCTGATCCAGAACTCCGTTTAGGAGTTATCTCATTTATTTATCATTTTCATTGTGAACGCACTGAAAATTTAATTCTGGCCACTCCGGGGCTCTGAATCGCACGCCGTCTAAAGGCGCTTCTCTGGAATATCATCGAGAATATTCCTAAGTCTTTCATAGAAAAAACCGGGTTCTTAAATCATTCCCTCCTTCAAGCTTTTTGTCCTCGAAAATCAAAACAAGGGAAGAACATAGGGTACTAAGTCCACAACTGGCTTTTCCATACCCATAAGAACCCACACACAGCTCTGCGTCACCACACACAGACCAAAGGATCGATCTGTTCACGCTAGGTCGTCCCTTGCCGACGTCGTGCACCCACTCTAGACTTTGGGGCTTGGGAAAGGTGGTAGTGTACCTCTCCATCCCTTTTCATGGTCTGAAAATACCCGAAGTCCCTCGGGGGTAGCTCACCTCCCCAGTCAAACCTCTACATCGCACGCCGCGACTGGAATCACCGCCCGCAACTGAAACAAGGCCCGATGATTCCCTCCTTCAGAATATCCATATGGTGAAACACCCAAGGATATCTGGTCACGCAAGATTCCACAGTCGATGCTCTCTTACACGCTCAACAGGCGAAGGATCCAACACCATCGACTAAAGGAAAAGGTCTCACGCCTTTTTCCTTACCAACACAGGGTTACACCCGACGCCCTGCGTCACCCTAGTAACACCTCAAACAAGGAGCAGGGAGGAAAGGAGTTCACACAGAGAGTCTAACAATTCTACTGCAAGAAGTAGAAGAGTCTCAAGGGGTACCTCTCATCATCCCATGCTCTACAGAATCGTAGACATCCAAGCTCACAGCTGTCCGTGGTCCCAACTGTCAGCTCCCGAATCCTGACGTGGACCGACTAGTGGTGGTGGGAAGACCTCGTAAAGTCATCCTCCACCACCAACTCCTCCCACTCCTCTGCCAGCACCACCTCTCTGGGCACTACTCCGATCACGGCGCTGCCTCTGCCGTGGGGGTGCGCCTGCTGCCTGCCCGAAGCTCTCAGCAACTCGGGTCGGGCAGTCTCATGCCAAGTGACCTCGCTCGTCACAAGCATAGCACCGACCCTCTCTGGGCTGCACTAGTGCCCTCCGGTGCCACTGTGGTGTACGACCACGCCCATGAGTCCAGTTTTCAGTAAGCCACCTGCGTCGAGGTTCTGCTTTCCGACGCCCACTAGCTGCGGCAGACATCTCGGCTGCAACGTACCTGCTGCCACCACCAACACTAGAACGTGACAGGAAGCCCTCTATCACCAGCGCCTGCTCTAGCCCCCCGGCATATGTGGAAATTCCCAAGGGTACTATGAAAGCAAGAATCTCTCGGCGGAGACCCTGCTCAAACTTTCGTGCTCGGAGGTTGTCGTCATGGACCAAGTCTAGGTAAAAGCGTGCACAGTCTGCAAAACTAGCCGCGTACTCAGCCACCGTCATCCCTCCCTGTTGAAACTGCAGGAGCTCCTGAATCCGAACAGAGCGCAAGCAGGAGGGACAAAACTCCTCATGAAACAACAACTGAAATTCATCCCACGAAAGTGATGACTCGTCAAGAAACTGAGTCACCAGACTCCACCAACGCAGAGCTGCTCCACAAAAAAGGGTGGCTGCCAAAGCCACTCTCTGATCTTTCAGCGTCTGCACAAGCCTGAAAAGGTGAACCACTGCCTCGAGCCAAACCTCTGCTGCCTGAGGGTCTGGCTCACCACTAAACCTCAGCGGTCTCTGCCACTGGAACTCACGGAGCACGCTCAACCTGCACTCAATCTCAGCCTACTCTGCTGAAACTTTCTGCTGCTCAACAGGTGGGGGTGCTGCTACCAGCCCACCCAGAGAAAGGGGCTCGCATTATGGGTCATGGACTGTGGCCTCGTAGCTCACCAGGTCGTTGTTACGAACCAAGGCTGGTATCCTGGCTGGTTTTCCTCACGGAGACATCCTGAAAATTATCAAGGAGTGCCGCGGTCAGATGAGCATATATGTATATACCAATATAAACGATGGGGAGCTGAATCAAGAAGTACAGTCAAAGACTCGGTCCTATGTGATGCACAAACCAATTTTCCCTGCAACAAGTGTCTTAGCATGCCAAGTCGACAAGCGGGTTATCAAGGTCCTGGTGAATAGATACGTCGGCCGCCGCACCATCACTGGACTCCCTGGCCTGAGAGACGCTCTCGAGACATGTTAACAATGTTGCCCTAAATCCCAACCATTTCCTTTTATTTTAGGGACGTCTGAACATCGTCCCAAGGAACGAACCACCTTTAATACAACTTTTTCACGACCCGACCCTACCCGGGTTGGAGCCACAACTACCCCAGGCCCGCCTCCATAGGCCAGGGGCTGGCGACCAGCGCCGAAGGCACCATAACTCAGGGAGGCCTTTGCCTAAGTACCTGTACACACACACGCAGCACACTCAATGCAAAAGTGCAGAGTAAAAAGGATAAGTAAAGGGAAACAACTATAAATATAAACCACATATGTGCATCAACCTCTAAACAGTATAAAGTACAAGCTTAAAGTCAACTGAAAAGAAAAGGGGCAAAACACGCGCCCAACCAAAAAGTGCCACAACCCGGCAACAGGTAAACAAAAGAAAACAGGTGGTAGGGTTCCCCACCTGGAACCTGACTCCGACCACCACACGTGGTCCAAGCTCCTGGATCCTAAGCTCCTCTGACGTCACGCTCTACCTGTCTGTCGTCTGCAAGGGCACACCAATTGCGGGCAAAGCCCAAGCAGGGGTGAGTATAAAAATACTCAGGAGGATACCCCGAAGTATCAGGGGAGCAACAAAAGAGGTACCGAAGGGTGAGCAGTAGAGCGAACAGAAAAGTAGAGGAGTACAACTGAAAGTGCAGTAAGAGTACAGTAAAGAGTCCAGCTCAACCCAACAAGAGAAAAGAAGGTGGACTCATCCAGGCGCAAGGAGCGGGAAACGGTGAGAAGATGAACTTCTCGTCGAGTCTTCGCTGCCTATAGCAGGAGAGTAGACTCTTCCAACCATGAGAAGCTAGAAACGGAAATCACGTGGAATACCCCGCGCATCTTCGCCTTTCCTGGAAGGAGAGTAACCAAACCCAAGAAGTGGTTACTAGAACAAGGTATATACAAGTCCATATGCTCAATCAAGAATCCCAAACAAGATCGTAAGGGGATATCCATCCCATAGCTCAGCCCAAGAAAGAGTAGCCAATAGTCCCAGAAGTAACACCATCGATGCCTAGCATCCCGCACGTCTGACCTGAACCGCAAGCCAAGGGGCTCAATCACCACACCTTAACACTATCCTCTTTGGGCGGCACTGACTCACCCGCACGGTTTTAGGTCGCATCATAAGGACGTGTCTCGGTGGGGGAAAATACTCCTCTTACTTGAGAGTTCTCGGGGAACGTCAACCACAACTCGTCACTGCCCCACATTCGAGAAATCTGCTCAATGTCGACAGGCGACCCCCTGCCCAGCCCCGCTGGAGGATCCCTGGAAGTAAACGGGTTCCCACTACGGGGATACCCGGAAATTCGATGGGTGCCACACTGCCCAGTCCCGTAACAGGGTAATCCACTGGAGGGCGACCCGACTAAAGTCGGCGACGGGACCACTGCCCAGCCCAGCTAGAGGTATGCCCGAAACTGCTCTGGTCATCCCTGCTGGATGGTACTACTTGGTAAACACTGCTGTACTAGCCATCCCTGCTGGATGGTAACCCACTGGCGATCCCTGCTCGAAACAACCTCAGCCCTACTATAAACAACCTCATCCCTGCTGGAACAAACTCAGCCCTGCTGGAACAACCTCAGCCCTTCTGGAACAACCTCCTGGGTAGAGGATCGGTGCCCGCGTAAAGTGTTGGTCACACTGAAACCACATGCTCTACCTGGGAACACGGAGCAACGGGAGAAACTCCCCAGGCCTCACAAGGCGATCCCTCTCCAATCCGGTGAGTCACTGTCGAAGTGGACCGAGACACCTCATCCCAGAAAGTGGGGAAAACACCCACGCTGCATGGACACCCGTAGTTGGAGATTGTGTCGCAGTCCGGTGAAAGGGCACAGTACTGAAACCCCTCACAGCCAAAGAAGCAGAGGAACCAAACCATCTCTGCCAGCCAAACCATCAAGCACAAGACCAGGGGGAGACCGCTCAACCATGCTGGTCAGACAAAAGATCACCAGGCCATGGGAATCTCTACCCTGCTGGTCAAACAGACGAGCACAAAGCCAGGGGAAAACTCCACCCTGCTGGTCAAACAAACGAGCGCAGAGGGACCCTCTACGTCATGAGAGGTCAAAGTACGTAAAGCATATCGCGACATGCATGTGGGGCCCATGCGACGTGTGGCCCAAAGTCAACCCCAACTGAGCGCACAAACATCCTCAGGTACAAACAACCACACATACCTCCAAGCGCTCCCGTATACTCCCGGAGTATACCTCATTCCAGCCCAAAGACTATCGTGCACACGGCACCCAGCGTTAACGCGAAGGCGTGACGTAAAAACTCCACCTCAAAGGCCCAGGCACGGCCAGCCACATCTCGTTAACCGTTTGTATCACTCTCCCAAGAGTGCGCGATCACACATCAAGGGTCCGCTACAACAAGGTAGGGCGAACCACCATTGGAGCACCTTCCATTCTCTATGTTTAACAAGATCGCGCAAGAGGCACTTCACAACCAAATGTATTGCATCGTTGTAATCCTCGTGAAAAAACACGCGAGATGGACTACTTACTCGCCTCCAACGGATATCCGACGAAAAAGTCACCAACACCGCCTCACGCCCGAACGACGTCCAGTGATCCCAAGCCTGGGCCCCGAAAACAGTCGGGCGCATCGCACCATTGCGATCCCCTCGGGAAAACACGTCAAAATCACTACTCACATGAGTTCCACAGATATTCGGAGAAAAGGTGCATCCTGGCGCACCGCACCCGAGTGGTGCCACGTGGGACCCGCATCCCGGTCCCGAAACTCAACGAACGGATCGTACCATTGCGATCCTCTCAAAAAAGTACATGGAATGGACTAATTACTTGTCCAAAACGGTCGCCCGGTGATAAAGATGGAAAAATCACCGTCGACGCCCAAACGGCCCTCGTGGGCCCCACACCATCGTGCGGAATTACAGCGGGCAGACTGCGCCAACGCGTTTCCCACGGAAAAACACCCAACATCGACTGCTCGCACGCCCCGAATGGACGTCCGAGGACCAAGTCGCTACAAGCTGCTCGCAGGACAAAAGACGGGCCGTGGGGCCCGCACCTCAACTTTGGCCTCAACGCCTGAAACCACCCTGGAAACCTCCGCCTTGATGCTAGGGTCCCAACGCCACTGACGGCGCTCAAAACGGACGTCGGACACGTCCGCGCCTTCCAAAACAAGAATCTCGGGGATTACGCCCGTCCACTTAAGAACATGTCGCGCCTCAGCGGCCTCTTGTTTCGGTTCCCGAAACCATCTCAAAAAGACCGTCTCGTCGATATGGTCCCACTGCCATAGATGGCATGCAAATCGGACACCCGTAGTGTAAGATATGGGTGTCCGAACACAAAGGGGACCACCCCCTGGGGCTAGACCGGCCTGGACCGGTCTGTCCGCCCGACCTGGCCCGGCCCGATGCTCAGCCGCGCGGCCCGGCGCCGGTTCGCGGCCCGCCTACAGACCGGCCACGAGGGCCGCTCGCCTCTCCGCATGAAGACCCGCGTGGCGCGGGTCTTTGTCGCCGCACAGGGGTCGCGCGACGCGACCCCGCGGTCACCGCTCCCTAGCGACCGCCGCCTCACCGGGCGCTCTGCCAGACGCCCCTGCCGACGCCCGAGTGCCCTGCTGTCGTGCCTAGCGTCTCCACCAGACACCCGCGGACACCCTCTGTCGTGCTGTCCGACCTCACCGCGCTGCCGCTCGAACCCGCCAGAAACCGAAAACCCGCCAACTTCGGCGGATGATTGCGAATGCCTCCGAAACCCGATTTCAAATCCGAAACAAGCGTCGGAAAGAGAAAATTGTATACTACGCCTTCATGGGATTCATTCGAAAATCCAACAACGAATCAACAGTATTATACATTCTCGAAGTAGGTACCGGAATAGAAAATTCAAATGCAACATCCTACCTGTTGGGCGCTTCCCGGAGCTTCTCCGGCGATCCGCACCTCGCCGGAGCTTCCTCGCCGGAGGGGCGGAGGAGAAGAGGAGAGGAGGAGCTCCTCCTTCTCGGTTGAGATCTTCTGCCAGGGGTAAGAGGAATTAGAGGGGTGGGGTTGGGGTGTAAAAAGAAATTAATTAAATTTTTAATTAATTTAACCCCCAATTATTCCCGCGCCCAAAACACTCGACGGGGTCGAGGTTAATCCTCCCCTAGGGTGAACACCACCTCCTGAGCACAACGGTGCTCTCAGATTTTTAATCTGAGGCCCCGTTCAAAAGTTATTAAACTTAGCGCCCGAGGCCGCCAAATTACGAAAACGCCCCAAGGGCCATTTTTCACAATCGGCCCACGCCCGCAAAACTTATACCCCTCCTAGGGTAAACGGCACACTCCAAACTCATCGGTGCCCTCGGTTTTCCAATCCGAGCCACCGTTTAAGAGATACATGCATTTCAAATTTAAACGAATTAATTTATTTATTTAATCTGTTTGACCTTCCAGAAGCGGGCGAGGGGTCCAAACGTTCCGCGCCGATAAGTTTTATGTCATTCCTAGGGCAAAAACCCCATTCTGGACCCATCCGTACACTCGGATAACTGATTTGAAACTCCGTTTAGGAGTTATCTCATTTATTTTTCATTTCCACTGTGAACGCACTGAAAATTTAATTTCGGCCACTCTGGGGCTCGTAATCGCATGCCGTCTAAAGGCGCTACTCTGGAATATCATCAAGAATATTCCAAAGTCTTTCACAGCAAAAATCGGTTTCTTACACTACGTTTGGAACATGATCCCTTGATTAATGATTCGATGAATTTTGGCTTAGAATTTTTTGGTGCAGGGAATATATCTGTTTTGTTTCAGGTTTCAGTGCAGTATTCGTTGTCAGACAGAATTATGAAAGCGCAGAGGGAAGACCGTGAGCTATAGAAAAAAGGTAGAATTGGTTAAAATGGGTATGTTTCCAGAATTTAATCTTGATAAAGACTGTGTTTTAAGATTTTGAAAAAGGTTGTGTGTGCCTTGTGATTCCCAGCTGAAGAAAGAATTTTTGTGTGAAGCTCATAGTTATCCATTTTCTATTCATCCTTGAAGTACTAACATGTACAGATACCTTCGAGAGTATTATTGGTGGAATGGGATGAAAAGAGATATTGGTGATTTTACAATGAAATGTTTGACATGTCAACAGGTTAAAGCAGAGAGGAAGTTACTGAAGGGGATGATTCAGCCTTTGCCAGTGCCATAATGGAAATGGGAGAATATATCCATGGATTTTGTGGTGGGACTACCAAAGACTTATCGAGGTAAAAATGCGATTTGGGTTATTATTGGTCAGCTAACAAAGTCTGCTCATTTTCTTTCTATTCGAGATACAATGACATTAGATCAGCTTTCTCGATTGTACCTCAAGGAGATTGTCAGGTTACATGGAGTTCCTCTTTCCATTGTGTCTGACCGACATCCCAGGTTCACTTCTAAATTTTGGAAGGGACTTCAGAAGTATTTGGGCACAGAGTTGAATTTCAGTACAACTTTTCATCCTCAATCAGATGGGAAGTCAGAACGAACGATTCAAACTTTGGAGGATATGCTTCGATCTTGTTCAATGGACTATCAGGGAAGTTTGGATCGACATCTTTCATTAGTTGAGTTTTCTTATAATAACAGTTTCCATTACAGTATTAAGATGGCACCTTTTGAGGCCTTGTATGGAAAGCGGTGTCGGACTCTTGCGTTTTGGGATGAAGTCGGTGAAAGAAAGTTGATGGGGCCAGAATGAGTAGAAGAAGTGGCTGAGAAAATGAGGATGATCCAGCAACACATGAGGACAGCACAGAGCAGGCAGAAAAGTTATGTAGATAACAGAAGAAAAGTCTTCTCTTTCGAGGTTGGTGACCATGTTTTCCTTAAAATATCTCCTTGGAAAAGTGTGATGTGTTTCGGTAAGAAAGGGAAATTAAGTCCACGGTTCATCGGTCCTTTTGAAATCTTGGATAAAATTGGAATAGTTTCATACCGCGTAGCTTTTCCTCCGAGATTATTTCAGGTACAAAATTTTTTTCATGTTTCAATGTTGAGAAATTATGTTCCAGATTCATCACATGTCTTGAGGCCAGAAGGAGTTCAGCTGGCAGAGAACCTTTCTTATGAAGAAAAACAGGTTCAGATTCTTGATCGAAGAGAACAGGTATTGCGGAATAAGGTAATCTACCAGGTAAAGGTTTTGTGGAGAAACCACATGGTTGAAGAAGCAACATGGGAGTCTGAAAATTCTATGAGGGAAAAATACCCTCAGTTGTTTAATAAGTAAATAAAATTGCGAGGATGCAATTTCAAGAAGGTGGGGATAATGTAACATCCCAAGGTTTTCTAAAAATAAATTGAAAATGCTTGAAATTTTGTTTAAGGTATATATTTCTAATTATCCTTTAAACATAATTTTATTTCTTCTATGTTTTGAATTTCAAGAAACTGTCATCTACAATTGTGTTCAGTATGTTATTTAGAGTCTGATGAAACAAACTTGTTTTTTTCATGAATAGTAACATGCCCTTATGAATAGTAATATGAATAGTAATATGACCTCATGAATAGTAAATAATATTATTATTTTATTTTCCCAAGGCAATAGGATAATGGGATCTTAATTAATTTTCCAATGTCACATAAAACTAATTGCACTTCAATATTGTTATTTTTCGAATTAACTGTGACCTTATTTAAAAATTAAATTAATAATATTTAGAATATTATTTTTGAAAAATGGAGTTCATTTTTGAATTCTACATGTCGATAAATGGTTGGGGTAAATTTTTGGTATTTTTCTGAAACTCTTGAATTTTCGGTGAATAGTGAAATACGATAAAATACCGTATAATCAATTTATCAGTAAAAATGCACTATTTATGACATCATAAGTGATGAAAGGCCACTTGCT
Source organism: Viscum album (assembly GCA_963277665.1). Lineage (NCBI taxonomy): Eukaryota > Viridiplantae > Streptophyta > Magnoliopsida > Santalales > Viscaceae > Viscum > Viscum album. The sequence goes on from OY728133.1 coordinate 593,698,773, forward strand.
TATAAATCACATGATATTTTCACTATTTAGGGCCACTTTATTTGAGATTATTCATAATCTTGAAAAAAATACTATAATAATAATTAAAATAATCTAAAATACCTCCCCTCCTCCACTATAAATATCACCTTCACTCCCCTTTTCCTCCCACACCTCTCAAGCCTTGAGCATTGTCTAATTTCTGCAAAATTTCCTCCCCAGTCTTCTTCCCCACGTCCTAGAGCTGCTGGTATCACCAAAAGACCAAAATCAAAGCCCTTAAGAAGGATCTCAAGGAGAAGAGATCAAGAGGTAAACAGCCTCTTTTATTTTCTTTCTTTTCTTTCATTTTTTGTTATTCTCTTCCATTCCCTTTTACTTATGTAGCGATATTTCATTAAATATTCCCCCCTTACTTTCCATATCTTGTATTAATGATGATATATTCCATTCCTCTCATCAATCTTGTTTTTATGTAATTTTAAGAGACGTCGTTAGGCTGCCGAATTTTCGTGAGAAATTTCTCAAGATTTTCTTTTATTTCATGATTTGTTTTTCTTCTTTCCTCACTCCCTCTTATCAAAGAGGAATGAAATCTCCAGAATCATGTATATTCATTATGTTCTCATGATTATGGAAAATTCCCCATCAGTATTCTTCTCTTCTTCCACTTATTTAAAGAATCAAAAAAAACATTTTCCATTTGTGTCGAATTACCAATATCGTGGACGATGTATTTTCAATTTCCATTAATTCTTTCAAGTCTGGTCATGAAACCATTTATATGGTTTAACCAGGTTATAATATATGTTTTATGACTCATATACGGTTCTGGAATTCTTTTGTACTCATGGTTCAAATTTATAAGACTAAATGAGGTTGTAATTATCAAAGAACCACTTAAATGATCTAAACGAACATAATTAATGTTTTAACTTATGAATCATCATCATATAAACAATCAAAGTGATAAATGGTATAATTTATGGTACTGGAAATATGTAAATACTACTCCATTCCAATTCTGGAGTTTCACTTCCAATCAACAAGAAGGATTCATCATGAACCGATCGTGAAAATCACAAAAGAACTCACCCAAAATAATGCAAGGAACAAAATACTAACAATTAAGGGGTGAAATGAGGTTATGAAATGACCATATAAGATGTTATAAACATGAAAATGTTTCTGTTAAATACTAATAACACTATTTTAACCATTATACAGGAGGTTTAAACAATTTTTAAGTAAGACAAGCCTAAGGTAAGGGAATTCTTAACCAGATTTCCATTCTTTGGGTTAACCTTATACTTTAATATTAATGAGCTATTTAAATTGTTTGTGTGATGGGTTCTATTTATATTATGATTCATTATGTTTATTTACAGATTATATACATATTATATCCACTCTATTAAGTCTCACTTCAAGTATATGATGTTTATAAGGGACTTTTCTTCTAAAATCCTCTTTTAAAATTCTTTTTATAAGATCCAAAAGCAATGTTTTTATGCTATTGTTTATATTCTATGATTATGTTTTGGTTATTGGGAATTGTTTATGATGAATGGTGGGACCTATATTTCCCTCCAATGCATTGGGTATGAGTAAGCTGGAGGTCGGTCGTATGGTTACTCCAAGTGTAACTACGATGGTTACACAAAGTAAGGTAGCTGTGAGGGTTACAAATTTTAAGGTAGCCAAGATGGTTACAAGATTATGTAAGTAATGCACCAAGATACCACTATGATTATATTTATGTTTTTATGGATATTTTATAAATCTAATGTTATAAAAAGTAAGTATTTATGGGTGGAAAGCATGCCTTTTTAAAATGTTTTCATACGTCATGAGTATTCATGGACTAATGTGATTTTTCCTTCTTTTTCATACCTTACTGAGATTTTGTGATCATCCCAAGTTTTTAAATGATTTTTCACAGGTTAATGGATGAGTAATACAAGGAAGAGATGTTAAATGTTGAAGAATTGTCAAGGAGTCTTGTTTTAAATTTTAATGTTTTATATTCTAAGGAAAATGGAAACTAATTTTATGGTATCTACTATGTAAGAATGTGTAATGTTATGAATGTTTTGTCTTAATTATCTAAAGCTCTAAACTTGAAAAGATACTCAATGTAAAAGGAAGTATTTACTTGAATAAATTCAAGATTATGTATGAAATAAGTGCGGGTCTTTATAAATACATTCCATACCCAATACATGTACTCACCTATGAAGAGATAGAGCTGGAACCTAATTTTTCATATTACAAAGAGCCTATCGGTATTCTTGACACAAGAGAGTTGTTATTGAGAAATTTAAAAACTCATCTAGTAATGTTTCATTGTAGAAACTATAATATAGAGGAAGGAACATGGGAACCTGAGGATGTTATAAAGAATAACCACCCACGTCTTTTTGGTGGGATTTATACATAAAAATTCTAGGACGAAATTTTCGAAAGAGATATAATATAACACCCCAATCATTTTATGGTATGCTTCTCTTAAATATATTTTATTCATATCCTAAATTTGATAAAGTGATGTTTTTATTTAAAATAACACATTTTCATTTAGGATATAGTCATAACTTAGAAATTAAACATAAATTTTCCACTTCTATGTTTTAAAATTCAAAAAATGGTCATCTAAAGTTGCAACCATTAAGTCATTTGGAGTCTGATAGAACCAACTTGATTTTTTGATGAATAGTAGCATGACCTTATGAATAATAATATGAAATTTATGAATAGTAAATAATGATAATAATTTATTTTCTAAAGGTAATAAGATAATGTTATCTTAATTAATTTTTCAATGTGATATAAAACAAATTATACCTTTAAAATTATTATTTTTTCAAATTAACATTGATTGTATTTAAAAATTAAATTAATAATATTTAAAAAATTATTTTCAAGAAATGGACTTCATTTTTTAAATCTACACATCGAAAAATCGTTAGGGGGAATTTTTGGGATTTTTCAAAAATACTTGAATTTTTCGTGAATAGTAAAAATACAGTTTTGAGTTTTTGGTAGTTTAATGACATCGTAATGATGTAATAATTAAATATAAAAGGATTTTAGACTTGTGTATAGTAACATATGACATGAGGTGTCCCAAGTGGCTAAAATCATGGGAAAATACTGTGGTCAAGCCCATGGTTTTGCAAAAAACCACTAATGAGGTGTCCCTTTAAATTAATAAAAACCTCCCTCTCATTTACTATAAATACCCACTCACTCCCTTCATTTTATTTCATTAAAACACCATTATCCTAGAAGCTATAGTATTATTACCTCCCTATCAGTCCTCCCAAGGTTTTCTGAAACCCCCAAGGTCCCAACCATCATGTTTTGAGAGTTACTCTACAAGGTAAAAAATCAACAATCCTTCTCTTTTCTTAATGTTTTCATTTTATGTTTTCTCTTTTATTTCCAATTATATTATGTTGAGATATTCCATTCAATATTACACATTCATTCCATATTATGTCTGATTTAGTAGATACCCCCTTTCTCTCATAAAACTATTTTATGAAATTTTAAGTGACGTCGTTAGACTGCTGAATTTTCATGAGAGATTCCTCAATTTTCTTCTATTTTGAGTTCCATTATTTTATAATTCATTCCTCATATCCCCTCATCCAGATGCTACTATAATTACAGTACCTTACATGAACTGGAATTATATTATTATAATGTAATATTTCATCATCATCTCTCTTTCCCCCTCCTCTGATACTAAAAATGAAATCACCATTTGAGATGTGTTAATTTATCACATTCAAGGACGATGGGTTCTCAATTTTCATTACCATGTTCAATTATGGTCATGAAACCATTTTTATGGTTGAACCAGATAAAAATCTATGTATTTTATCTCATTAATTTTATTTAATCCGTACACACTAATAATATAAAATAATAATACAAAATATGTTCATTATGAACAAAACCGCCAAGTTAATCCAAACATTTGTAATTAACTTTTAATTAATCATCATGGTATATAACCCAAAATCATTATAAGATAATTTATATCTATTTAATGTAATTAATAAGATATATTAATAATTCTGGATGTTTAACCACATTTCAAACGAACTTCCAGTCTTGAATACAAGTAAACGAATCATGAAAACAAATGAATAAAATGCTTCCAAAACAATAAAATTGAACCTCTTAAACCCATAGAAAGGGACATGAAAGAAACTAATAAGGTTATAATAAATAAATTAAATGTATATTATATCCTGAAATTATTAATTAATGAAGCTAATTTTTATTTTTCAGGTCATTAAAACTATTGAATAACACACTCGAGCATAAGGTAAGGGGTTTCTCAACTCACATTCATTTCTGTGAGTTTCTAAATGATTGCTACTTATTTATGGAATGTGGTATATTTTTACTACCATTTTATATATAATAACATGATTCTATTTTTATTCAAGTTTTTATGTGATTAATTTTTTTATTATTGACTTTTGGTTATATGATTCAATTGATTACAATATGATAAGGGAATTTGTCTCAATTTCCATTTCATTGAGAACATCTTGGTATTATAGACCTAATCTTTCCTATATGGTTTATCTAATTCCCATTTGAGATCATTTTTCATTTTAAATTGTAAATATTTTATATATCCATATTATGGTTTCATGTATATGAGTATTTTCTTAAGTCGTATACCCTTTTATGTATGGTGTTTATTGGGAATGTAATTTTAACTACAGAAATATGGATGAATCTATGTTCTCTACTCTATATGGATATTGAGAAGTCATATTGTTCTTGTATTAAATATATGTATAAATAATGATTTGGACTTTCAGTGGTGGGTGGGTCCTGCTATATCCCCTTGATACATCGATGAGTCTCATGAGACAAATCAGCTGGTGATAAACCCTTCGAGTTTGTTTCCAAAAAATCCGACGGGTTTCTACCCATAGAACTAGATAATTTTAATGGTATTATGGTATAATTTGATAGATACATGACATCCAATAAATAATAATTCCATTTATTCATTACTATTTATTTCTATACATGTGTTTTTCACTATGAAAAAATCTATGGATGCAGTTTCATTCTTAGTTTGTTAATGGAAAAAGTTTTTCATTTATTCACTATTACATATTGATTATGTCAAATTGTTTAGGATTAACTTATTATTGAATTCATGATTCCACTATTTCTAACCCTTAATATGAATTTGATCTCACCCCTTTCCATTTGTTTACCTTCAATAGGTTTTTAAGAGGAGATCATTTATAGAGTTTCTGTGGATGCAGTTTTAATATTTTATTATGAATTGTATCTTGTTACCTTTCCCAATGTAATTTGAGTTTAATCAATGTACCTAGTTTCTCCAATACTACTAAACTTATTTTTCCTTCTATATTTAATTCCTTATAACCATTCCATTGTATTTGGTAATGCATCGTCTCTGGTATAGAGGGTTCGGGGTGTTACAATGATATATTATTTACAACATGAAATTTTTTAAGATTCTTAAAACATAGAATAAGTGGAAGATAGACTATTATGAAAGTGAATGTGGTTATGAACATAGACGAAAGATGATTTGGCTTACTACATGTCAAGAAGGTGGGAAAAATAACCTTGATGAATATCTCAATTGGAGGGGAAGATGTTATCTATATGGAAAATAAGGTCATAGAGTGAAAATTTGGTGAGTGGATCAATGTATTATGTGTGTGGAACATGGGAATTATACAAATCAGTTCCCAAAAACATCGTTTAACTTATAGAAAAATGTAGGGCCTATTCCATGCCAATCATTTCCATAGAATTATTAAATTATTTATGTATTTGGATTCAAGCATAATATTATAGAGGTTATTTTATGGTATGATGGAATAATAAAACATATCAGGATTGGTTCAATTTAGTTTTTACATAATTATTTAAAATAATATGTTGAATAGTATTGGAAACCATATGAAGTTATTGAAGTGGTCCAGAGAAATTTTTGGAGAACATGTGATTAAGGGAAGGATAACCCTTAATGTGTTCATGATGTTGGGATAAAAATGAGATAAAGAGATGTTATATTGTGATAAAATAAATGGGATAGTATTGATGAATTTAGAAATAATAAATGGTGTTTTATGATATCATGGATGGAGTTTATAGAATTTTTGGATTTTTGGTTTGAGGAAATAGTTACTTTTTTGAAAACATGAATGTTTTCAGTTAGTTTTTATTGTAATTTATGATATTACCATGTTTCAATAGAATGCATGGCAATAGTATTCACATGTTTGGTGTGTAACAACTACGTGCTTTTTCAATTTGTTTGGGGTATTAATGATAATTGTTTTTTGAAATTTAGTGACCTTATTTCTAAAGTTTGTGATTCTAAACTTCTGGAATGATCATAAAGCTAACAATTTATTAAATTATTTATGTTAAACTTTGGATGAGGTATTATAGATTAATGTTTTAATTAACTATATGATGATTTATGAATATTAGATAGAATGTTATAACCATTTTGTTATTATGATAACTAGAAACATAATTAATGACTTGTCATAATATTATAGATCATAATATCCACTAGTTATTCAGGTATTACAATTTTAACTTCATTTCTTAGAGTAATAGATGATGTGTGAATTGATTGAGTCATAACCAATGGATGATATTGTGATTAGAAAATAGAATGAATTCAGGTAAGTATATATTCTTTTGAAAATTCATCAACATTAGGTTGGTGTCATATTACCTCCACTAAGACAAACTTCACTCTTCCAGGCTCTCGATCCCTCGATGCCTCTTCCCCGTAGGTGACGACGACGGCCTCCGCTCCGGCTCCTCCCCCCGCGGTGGGGGAGGGAGAATCATCGTCTCATGGAAGATCTAGGATCTTTCATCCCTTCTCCAACCCGGAGTTTCTCCCACCTTTTCTGAAAGCCACTTTAAACCCTAAAGTAACAGATCTGGTTGATGGGGTGTCAAACCTTCCCCTTTCTTATGCTGAGTTTACGGAGTCTTCCAGCCTATTGAAGCTTAATCTGGTGGATCGCTTCAAGAAGAAGAGGCCTTCAGTGGACGATATCGACAGTTTCATCTTCGGATCGTGGGATCTTCAAGAACTAGAAGTTGTTGGTTTTCTTGATAGTAAACAAATTACGATTCATTTCGAGATAGAGTAGGATCTTATTTGAGAATGGTCGAGGGCTCCCCGTAATTTTAAGGGATCTCGATTTCTTCTTCTTCGTTGGTCATTCGACAGTCACATGAATCGTGACTCTCCTTCCATCGCGGTTTGGGAATGTTTTCACAAAATTCCTTTACCTTTTCAGATCCCTTCAATTATACGTATGATGGGAAACATGGTAGGTCTTTATTTATGTTTTGACAGTCTTAGTGAGGCGGTTTTCCACCCAGTGAATCCACGAGTGTGAATTGAGATTGATGCCTCTCACAAACCTTTTGATTCTGTTTGTATCACGATTGGTGAAGAGTATCATTGTAGGAAGCAAATTGTTTATGAATATTGGATCGAGTTTTGTGGTTCTTGCAAGAGGTTGGGACACTCAGATGAGGTTTGTCAAATGGGACACCCTTCTCGGCTGAGGGAGATCAATCGTAAAGGGAAATCTGCTCATCTGTGCTTGGATTAGGAGCCTCATTTGGAGGCAGGTTTATTGTTGGGTTTGAGGTCGAAGGAGCCTGTTGATAGAGGGTTTTTATCTGGTGTGTCGAATTTGGCTTTGAATGATCGGCCAGTTGAGTCATTTAAGGTTTCTTTTGAGAGCAATATTACTTCTAGAGTTGCAGGTGGTAAGAAGTAGGAACCTATTCTGGGCTTGACTGGGGCCAAGGAGTCTGGAGGTTTGGACCCCTTGGCTCAACATTTTCTCTCATTGAGTAATAGGTTTGAGGGTCTCTCTGATGGAATGATGGTCGAGGTTCGGGAGAAGGATGGTTCCCCGGGTGGGGAGGATGTTGAGGAATCCCCTGAGGGAAAGACGGTTGAATACTTGGAATCTAAGGTTGTGCTGGACAGTGGGGAGGCAGTGGAGGTCCCCCAGGAGGACGACAGGGGGAAGGACCTCGCTGGTCTTCCTGTGGATGAAAATCACATTGATAACAGGTTCTCCATGCTGGTGGAAGTCGACGGGGGACATATCCTTCAGGATGATGGCGGTGTGAAGGAGGTTCCCACGGTGAATGTTGAAAATGTGCTGGCATAAGGTGTACTCCTACCTATGATGGTGAACAAAACTCCAGACCAACAGATGAAAAGCTATGTAGGGAGCCCTGGTTCGGGTTTGTGGGATCATACTGGCAAAGGAATGGTTTTTCTTGGGGGAGGGAAAGATAATTTTAGCGGGCCAGTCGGTCGTTCTTTCAGTGATGTGGTTCAAAGCGGGAAGCAGATACATGCTGTTGTTGAAGGACCTTTGTCTACCACCCCTAGACAATGGCCAAGGAGAGATTACACATTCCTTCCGCGGCCGATTCAGACTCGATCTACCTCTATGAGGAATAGTGAGGCGGATGTGGGATTTGCAAAGGTTAGCAGGGTCGAGAGGAAATCTCCATATCATACAGTTCTGGAGGACCTCAGGAATAGGGTGCACAGTGTTAACTACTGGAGGCCATCAGGATGGGAAATGGCTACAACCACCAGTGATGACGATTCCGGTAGGGGATGCGGAGATGATTATGGTTTTGATGGTATGTAATTCGGAATTGGTGTGTTTTCTGAACCTATTTTGTTTTGTGCTTGCTTTTTTGGGTACCAGATCCCATCAACCAGCTTTTGAAAAAAAAAATGATTTGCAGCATAAAAATTAGAAGAAGTATCATGAAACAAAAATTTTATCCTGGTAATTTCATTTCTGATGAATAAAATGGTCCCATACATTATTATTGATTTATCGTTCTTTGATGTTTAATCTTATAATAACCATGTTCTCTATCACTCTCCATCAGAACTTGATAGTTTGAAATCTATTTTATGTATATGTTTTCATCTTTTTTGTAAGGTTCTCATAATAAAAATTCTATTTATGTGGTGATATTCACTTTTTAATTTCCCTCTTTTTAAGAGGATATTTTATAGACCCTTTTACAGATGTGGGTTTCCCATAATGAAATTCTCAAACTGCAATCATTTATTTTAAAAGTGTTGTTTTATATTTTAATGATGAATATTACTTTTTTAATTCTTGATAGTATCATAAGGGTAGCTTATTATTTTGTCCTTCCACTAAATATTTCTCATGTTCATGATGAGTTTCATGTATCTCTTTTGAGGAAGTATATACCCGATAAGTCGCATGTACTAAACATAGAGGTTATACCACTAGAGAAATATATTTCTTATGAAGATAAACCAGTATAAATTTTTTATCATATAGATATAGTTATACAAGAAAATACCATTCACCTAGTTAAAGTATTGTGTAGAAACCATTGTTTTTAAAAAGATACATGGGAACTTGAGGTTATGATCACGCAAAAGTATCCTTGTGTTCATGGATTAGAATGATGAATTTCAAGGATGAAATTCATTTTAAGGGTGGTTGAACGTGATGCCCTGATTTTTTATGAATTGTTTTTAAAATTAATTATATCTATTTGACCTCTTGTGTTATACGCTACATAAAGTTAACTATGTGCTACCCGCAACACTATCTTATGTTCTGTTACACACAATACTAAGTTTCTATGAAACATGATTTTATTATTATAATTATTTAAGAAAGATAATTATAACCTAGAATTTAAAATGAATGGTATTAATAGGATTAACTGAATTATTAACGTATGGATTACACCTTAAAACCCCTTTTGAAATCAAAAAGAAATATTTTTATAAAAAAACTATTTAAATGAACGCAAGTGTGTTTTATACCAATAAAATAAAAAAATTAACCATTTTCATTATATTAATTATATATATATATATATTAAATATAATGCTTCAATTAATTTTATGTGTTTTCTAAATAAGATATGAAAATAAATCCTAGTTTATGCTTAAAACTGTATTTTTCTAGAAGTAGTTTTATCACCTTTTAATGTAATACTTGTTTTAAAACTAAATTTAGAAACTTTTATAAATTTTATTTAAAAAAATAAACTTATTTCATTAGTTTGGGATATCAAAATTTTATTAGGAATAATTTTATGAATTTTTTTGATATGTTTCATGTTTTCATTAATAGTGAAAAATATTGAATTTTAGTTGAAAATAGTTTTTTGTCAACATAATTTGTATTATAAAATTATATTTTTTTTAAAGTATAATAAAATCAATTTTATATCATTTAATACAATTTAGGTAATTTTGATGAATTTAATATTGAAATTTGATCTAAAAACATTTCTATCTTTTGAACATTTGTTACTTTAAAAACGCTTTGTTCAGTCTCGTTTGTCCGATCAATATTTAATTAATTTATGCAACTTATAATTATTTAATTTTGAAAATTATTTTAAATATTTTGAATCATAAGGTCTACATTTATTAATTATTGACCTCTTAGTTTTTTTAAAATATGAATTATAAACATAGTAATTTAATTTCCCTGGTTAGGGGTAAATCTGATAATTAAGTTTAAAAATAATATTATAGATTTTAACAAAATATCCTTAAACTTGCCCAAATATTAATAGATGAAGAAAATTTTATCCTAAATATATAATTTTTAGATTTTAATTATTAAATGGACACGTTTTTATAAAAATGAGTTAGATTTTTTTAAAATCAAATAGAGTGACAAAATGAAAAAACCCTTACTTTTAATAATTATAATATTTTTAATATTTAGTAAAATAGAATATATATATGACTATAAGTATTATTATTAAATATAAATTATTTATATACATTTTTTAAGTTTATTTTAAAATTTTAGTGGACAAATAATTATCATAGATAATTATATAGGGATGATGTAGTAATGATTCAATTAATGAAACAATCAATTAAATGATATTAGAAATATTAAAAAACATATAATTTTAATTAAATAATGTGATCCAAGAATTTTATAGGTGTATATGACATTTTAGGGGTTTATTAAATGGTTTTATTTGATTTTTTTTGAATGTAAATGTAAATAATTGTGTCAAAATTGACAGTAATGATATTTTTTAAAGTAATATTTTATTAAATTATTTATAAATCATAAAATATTCTATATCAATAAATAATATGATATATGGTCTAAAATATAATAAATTTTCCATTTATGATCCAATTTACCCTTTATAAGTAAAAATCACATCCTAATATATTTAAAAAGATATTACCATAGTTAAAATTAAAACAGGTTAACTAAGGGTTAATCAAAATGATAAGGTTTCAAATTATGCCAGAAATGTTTAAAAACTATTGGTTTCTTAGATTAAAAAATAGAAATATCTTAACATAGAATCCATAGACTTATAAATGTATTTGAAATAAAATTTAATTTTTTATAAATTAATCTTTTTGAGAAATTCCAAAAGTTTCAGTCATCTCAATTATAAAATTGCACTAATTCATCGCTTTTTATCACTCTTTAGAACCTATTTGGTTTAGAAAAGTATGTCAAAATTTACTCCTAAATTCCATACAATCATCCTAGAATCCTTCCTTTGGGAAAAAATCTAACCAAAGTACTTCTTTTGTTCAAATAAAAAGGTGGTACCCGAAGAAGAGGAGATTTGACCGTATATGAAGGAAGTCAAGACATAAATTAAGGGCATTTCTAGTCTCACTTTTATTTCTATGATAAATATTCCATATTCACCACTCATTTAATTTTTTTGGTGTATATACTTCTTATGAATTTATTTTATGATCCTTATCCTTAAATTTATGGGAATTTACATATCTATTTGGTGATCTCCCATATCTGGGGTTTATGGTTCAAAAATTACCAAATCGGTAAGGTAGTTTTTTCTCTATTTTCATTTTTTAATACGCATGTTATTTGATGCACCTGTATTATATTAGGAGGTGTATATATTTATATTTTATAGGTTTTATCTTAAATCTTCTTGTTTTCATGATATTTTAATCTTAATGTAATGTTATTCTCTCTTTGTGCAAAATTTTATGTTACTTCAAAACAGTGTTTTATATAAATGTTTTAAAAGTGTTCTAAATGATATTTTAATAATTTTCAACAATATGGATTTAAAATATGTTTAATTTTTTTTCAATTATTCCTTTATATTTTTTAAGGTTTTTTCAATCAAAAATGTTTGCTAAAATTTCTATGATTCAAAAATCATTTTTCAAAGTGGAAAAGATATTTTCCTCAAGAATTATTTCATGTAATATTTCAAAACCATTTTCCATCTAATAAAACATTATTTTATGATTACATATGTTTTTATGGGGATATTATCCATGGATACCATTCTTATGATTTATGAATATGATGTTGTGATGTTTATGAATTTCATAACTTTTATATGGGTTATGAAATGATAAAATGTTTATAAAACCCATTTTTATTCATGGGATCTGTTATGCTGAATGATTTATGTCCTTGTAGAAAAAATATGTTTCATATTCATTATGTGATATTTGGGACCTATATCTCCATCTAATTCATCGTTTAATGAATTATATCTCATGAGATAGTTAGGGGAAGAAACTCGATGTGCTTGATCCATGATGGGAAACAAGTCGATGTGCTTGATCTGTGTTGGGAGACAAGTCAATGTGCTTCATATGACACTATTGATAGTTAAAAATGATATATGAAATGGTTTTATATAATTATGATTATTCCAAAAACATTTATGCTATGAATTTATTTATAATCATTGAGTTATAATAAAAAAAATTCCTATGATTCATGTCTTTTCAAATGTTAATGTTTTATTATATGACTCATGTTTATGTCCTGTGAAAGGTTTGGTATGAACTTTGTAAGTTATTCTCATGTTAACAAACCCATATATTTATCATATTTTGAATAAGATCAAAAATTTATATCATCCACTATTACCCTTACAGGGCATCTATGACCACCCTTTCTTATGTTTCCTCTCCGCATGTTATGAAGAAATTTCTTAAATAGGGGTACTAAAGGGGAAGATATTTATTGAAAATATTTAATATATTTCACCAGAATAGTATTATTTCTTCTAAGATTCCAAAGGAACTAAACTATTAAGTTCCTTAGGGATCTGTTTATGTAATATAAGGAATATTAATTTAAAAATATTTAATATCCATGTATCAAAAGTTTGGGTCGTTATAATGTGTTTCCTTTAACTCATTTAAAAAAATCCTATATTAATTATTTTATTTTTTTAATAAAATTTTAGTGGTTTAATGCCTTATAATTAAATAATTTATTTTATTTATTTTAATTTCATATTTTAATAATTAATCTATTAATTCCACATCATGTTTTTTGAGGACGTTCGATTTAATATTTAAAAACATCTTCAGTGTGTTGACTACGGTCAAAGAGGCCATTATTCCATCATCTTCTGATTAATAATCATCAAATAATTATAATTTTTATAATTATATTATAATTTTAATATCAACCACGAATAGTGTTTATAAAAAATGAATTATGTTAAAATCTTGGAGAAGGTTGGTCATATGTATGTGTGAGTAACATTTCCGTTTTTCCATGATCATTATCGAAATAAGTTAAGTATTATTTTATCATTAAAAATTATCATAATATATTAAATATCAAATTATTTCTTCAAATATACTTATATATATCATCCATGTGATTTGGTGATGAAAATATAATCACATCGCTCTGTGGAGGCGATAGTCCACATGTATCCACACATGACATTTCTATTTCTCAGTGAGTGGAAAGGTAAGAAAAATATTGTATATTACATTTTAAAAATGATAGATATGTCATTAATTTAAAATTTATTTCATACATATCACATAAATATTCATTAAATTTATCCATATTACCTTCCATGTAAAGCATTAGTGAAAAATGAATCACATCGCTTCATGAGGTAGTAGTCTGCCATACGCATGAGCGATATTATTGTAACGCCTACGGAATGTAAAGTAGGGATAAATTTGTGATGGGTAGTAATTTGTTTCATATCCCTGATCAAAATATTATTTACCTAAGAATTCAATATAGTGCACTCCCAGGGTCGGTCTTAAGGAGGCAACTTACACAACACCAAAATTCTATTGTCACTTTTTATTTTCTAACTAATATATAATATAAAGATGAGTTTAAAATATGCATAAAATATGAATATATATATATATATATGTAATGCAAACCATATGATGTTAAAAATAAGAAATAATACATTTGTTCTTGGGGGATCATAATGGTTAACATCATTGTTTATTAAAATATTCTCAGTATCAATTCAATGTAGTGATCAAGATATATCACACTACACCCTCTTATTCGAAATGTTATTTCCCCAACACCGAGATCTCTGCATATGGGGAAATACTCTTCCTAAAGTCATCTAGGATATCTGTTTTCTGTCCATCACTACCCAATCCATACTCCATCCTATGCATGACTTAGATAGTGAAGTGAAAGATAAATGTTGAATGAGAAGAAGAACTCGGTGGTAGAGAAAATGGGAAAATCACACACCATAATCAATTTAACCACCACCTAAATCCTCAGAATTAAATAAAGAGATTAAAATAAATGTACAATGAAACTCAATCAACCACCATTCTCCCCCTCGAACAAACATCGAGGTTAGATCCCCATTCTCATGAAGTTGGAAGAGAATACGGTGGGAGAAACACATAAAAGTAAAACTGGAAGAATGAGGTATGAATAAGAAGAATAATATAAATTAAAACATTATAAATATAATACAAGAAGAAAATAATATATAAAACTACACAAAAATGGCAACTACTTTTCCCCCAATTTTTAATGGAGAGGGGGTACATTTTTATAGGCAAGGGGGTCAAAATTTGGCTCTAAACTCTTCTCCAAATGAAAGCGCATTAAAGTCCTCCTTAATGGCATAATTGGGAAATCTTTCCTTCTTAAATTTTATTCCATAACTTCTCCTATGTATATCCACAAAATTTAAGATTCATTTCATGCTCCTAGAAGAAGTTTTGAATTTATTAATGACAGTTTCTTTTTCTGGATGCAGGTTCTAGGAAGGTTCCTTCACAAATATGTGGTTCAATGTCCCTCATAATTGATTCCAAACGCCATGAAATTTATTTTATAAATGATCCGTTGAGTCCTCGTACATATCCAAGTAGAATAATCTAATTTGGAGGTGTGTAGACCTAACTGGGTTTCCATTATACAAGTGGGGTTCACACAGTTCGCCCGAAAAAATGTCCAACTTCATTGAATTTTTAGCCCCTTTATATGGTTGAATCATCTCTTGGTCCCAAAGATAAAGTTTAAGGAAATAAAGTCAGGATGCTAAAAAAATTAATCACAAAATTTGGACAAATATTTAATGAGAAATGACCAAAATATCCTTGATGTAAAAATATGTCTAAAATCCATAATTAGGTGTTTTTCACATTTAGGTTCAAAATAATACTAAAAACAAAAAATGTGACAATTACCCATACAATAACACTATAGTTGGATTATAAACAATGGATTACAGTATAAAATATATGAAAATTTGAGCTTCATCACTCCCCCACACTTAAACATCACACTCGTGCGCAATCATCATATACCATGGTCAAAAAAAACTTCTCAAAGAAAAAATGACAAGACAGCTCAATTATCATATTAGAAAAAATATCATTCGTCCTAAATGGATCATAATTTTATAAATCCTCAAAAATCATATGAATCCATTAAATCTAATGTTAATCCTCACATTAATGTTGTACATACCTCCTCGGAAAAATATTTCTCTCTTCACTCAAGGATATTTTAATGTGGAGTTATTCTCATCCCCAAGAACATGTGTGATATCCATAGGATTGCTATCCTCCTAATATCTCTACTTCATAGAGTCAAAAATGATTCAATAGTGAGGTCTTTTTCATGGGTTGTTCTGAGGCTGAGGGTTGGTAGGTTTAAAATGTAAAAAACATCTGAGGCAGAATGAGGAGGGTTAAGCTCTAAAGTGAAGTAAATGCATGAAAATGGTTTTTCTCAAGAACGGTGTGCTCCTTAATCATATCACAAATGAATCACCTCAAAACACCACTTCTTCTGAGAAGTTAACACTTAGATTTTTTTCATCAATGATTTTCATCCCTCTTTTTCCCATTTGTATCATTGTTTTATTAGGAATTCAGATCTGGATTTCTCTTCAGAATCATGTTTTTTGAGGAAAAGAGAGGCAGCTTTGGATCTTCAAATATTGGTGAACACCCAGACCATATGTGTAATGATATTTTGGTATACCCATACATATTTCTATCATAACATTTCTCCCCCCCAAGAAGTAATAAATATTGAAACACTTTCAATTCAGCTCAAAATGATTCTTCGGGAAAGAAAAATGCATCCCATCTTCTACCTCCCCCACACTTGAGTTCAATAATAATAATGCATTTAACTTATAGAGAAGTTTAGAGAGGGATAAATGTCTTGTAATTTGGATACCTAACAAGGTATTTCATGGCTATTAGGGGCTTAATGAAGGTCAGATGTAAAGGTAGGCCAAAAGAAGAGTTTAATGAAAAAGGGTCTTTCAAAGTGATGCCTCAATCATACTTGACACATTCCATGAACTCTAACAGCTTTTAAAAAGATAAAAATAGAAAGTTATGGATAACACAACATGTCTCAAGACTCTCAAGAAAATGGGAAATGTAATAATATGTAAAATAGGTTTTTAAACCTCTCGGGTCAGGTATGATATTCAATTTGGACAGCACTAGTGCACATGAGTTTCACAGTCAATCAAACTTCATCAAATGAAAATATCAGAAATTATAAATAAAATACATTAAACAATCATTTAAATCCTCAAATATTCAAATCAAACAATTTGAAAAAAATACCAAGATGGTTTGAATTTTCCCAAGTATTCTATTTAGATCAAGATTCCTAAAAACACGCCAAAAATGAAAAAGGAAAACGGGAAAATTTCCAAAGAAACAACTTGAAAATTAAAATAAAAGCACACACAAAATTCTTAAAACAGGTTGAAATACCTCCCCCAAAATTCTTCCATTTACTAACCTCATTTTAGTTCAAATCATATCAATAATGATGTTCACACATAATTTAAATTGTATAGAAAACAAAATAAAGAAAAGGAAAGACACAACCTGCTTTATTTTTCAGTGGAAGCCTTGAGTTATGCTCCTAACTGCTACCACCTTAAAACTACAATAATGAAATGAAAAGACATAAGAAAAATAAATAGAAAAAAATATGAAGGGTATTGAAATAGGATAATTCTTGGTTTGACCCCCAAGTGGATGGTAAGTTTTTACTGCCCCTAGTTAGGCAGTTGCAGTGGATTATCCCCAATCAGTAGGTGGGTGTGGTTTCTTTGAGATAAACCACCACATGTGACTTTTCCCAGTGTCCATCAGTAGACACTGAGATTGGAGAACCCCAAAGAATATAATAATGTTCCCAACCCCAAAGAGATAATACAAATAGAATTTAAGATCCAGAGTGAGAGGGAATATAAAATAGGGGTTCTCCCTGTGAACTTATGTGGTGTCCTCCTCCATATGATATGAAAGTTGATGTATAGGAGGTAATAGCACCACCACCATCTTTTCTGACTCTTCTTCCTTGAACACCACCACTTTGGTGGTTTCATCATCAACATCCAAGGCCTGATCCATTTGTGTTGTATCAAAAATTTCAGGAAAGGAGAAGTCAAAAAACAGTTCAGTTTGAATAAAATTAAAACATGATGAATCAATAAATAAATCTCTCATTCCAAGTAAGTCAGCTTGGAAATTGATTTCTTCTGGTAGGACCATTGGCAACTCCATCTCATGAGGTGCATATTCTTCTTCATCTTCCAAATCAAGAGAGAGGGCAAAAGGGGTTGATAGTTCAATATCAAAGATAGGAAGATCAATTTTCAGGTTATCTTCAACAAAGTGATTCAAATATTCTTCCAAAAATTGTTGATCTCTCATAAGTGAATCATCTGGAATGTGTACATCAGGGACCTCCTCGAGCAATGGTTGAGTACGGGATGATATGATTAAATCCTTTAGTAGCTCTTTCTCACCCACCACAGGTTCTTTAACATAAACAACTATTGGGGAAATCTCTTCCACCACTCGTTTTGGTTCAGGTTCTTGCTCCAGATCAGGTTCGGGTTGCTCTTGACATGTATGCACATATTCAGCAATCAACTCTATTTGACTCTCCAATTTTTTTCAAGACTGCACTAATTCTTTGAAACATAGATTCAATATCATTGTAATCTTCTTCTAGCACCTAATATTGGTCATTCCATGCAGAATAATAACTATTGAAATACATTATTAATTAAAAGTATTTTTTTAGTTTTTTAAATTTATGATTTTTTTTTCATTTTATGAAAAAAGGTGTGTGAAAGTGTTGCACCTCCCCGGAAATGGTGCCAATTTTATGTGTGGTAATTTGTCGTAGATCCCTAATCAAAATATTATTTACCTAGGAATGCAATATAGTGCACTCTCAGGGTCAGTCTCAAGGAGGAAAATTACACAACACCAAAATTCTATTGTCACTATTATTTTCGAAATAATATATAATATAAATACGAGTTTGAAATAAGCATAAAATATGAATATATATATGTAATGAAAACAATGTGATGTTAAAAATAAGAAAGAAGAAATTTGTTCTTGGGGGGTCATAATGGTTGATATCATTGTTTATTAAAATATTATCAGTATCAATTCAATGTAGTGATCAAGATCTATCACACTACACCCTATTATTAGAAATTTTATTTCCCCAACACTGAGATCTATGCATGTGGGGAAATAATCTTCCTAAAGTTTCCTAGGAGATCTCTTTTCTGACCAACACTACCCAATCCATACTCTATCGTATGCATGACTTAGATAGTGAAGGGAAGGATAAATGTTGAATGAGAAGAAGAACTCGGTGGTAGAGAAAATGGGGAAATCACACACCATATTCAATTTAAACACCACCTAAATCCTCATAATTAAATAGAGAGATTAAAATCTAAGTACAATGAAACTCAATCAACCGCCATTCTCCCCCTTGAACAAACATCGAGGTTAGTTCCCAATTCTCATGAAGTTAGAAGAGAATAAGGTGGGAGAAATACATAAAAGTAAAAATGGATGAATGAGGTATGAAGAAGAAGAATAATATAAATTAAAACATTATAAATATACTACAGAATAAAGGAAAAAATAAAACTACACAAAAATGGAAACTAATTTTCCCACACATTGGAATGAAGAGGGGGTACATTTTTATAGGCAAGGTGGTCAAAATTTGGCTCCAAACTCTTCTCAGAATATATGCGCGTTAAGTACCTCATTAATGACCTAATTGGGAAATTGTTCCTTCTTAAATGTTATTCCATTACTTCTCCTATGTCGATCCATGAAATATTAGCTTCATTGGATGCGCCTAGAAGGAATTATGAATTTATTATTGACGATTTTTTTTCTGGATGCAGGTTTCATGAAGTTTTCTTCACAAATATGTCATTCAATTTCCCTTATAATGGATTCAAAACACCATGAAATTTATTTTATAAACGCTCCCATGAGTTCTCATACACCTTCAAGTGGAATAATCTAATTTGGAGGTGTGTAGACTGAATTGAGTTTATGTTATTAAAGTGGGTTCCACACTGTCCGCCCGGAAAAATTTCCAACTTCATTGAATTTTTAGCCCCTTTATATGGAAGAATAATCCCCTGGTCTAGAAGGCAAAATTGAATGAAATAAAGTCAAGATTCTAAAAAAAATTAATCACAAAAATTGGAAAAATATTTAATGCGAAATGACCAAAATACCCTTGATGTAAAAATATGTTTAAAATCCAGAATTACACGTTTTTCACATTTAGGCTCAAAATATCACTAAAAACTAAAAATGTGACAATTACTCATACAATAACACTATGGTGGGATTATAAATAATGAATTACAGTATAAAATATATGAAAATTTGAGCTTCATCACTCCCCCAAAATTAAAAATTGCACTCCTGGGCAATCATCCTATACCATGGTCAAAAACAAACTTCTCAAAGCAGAAATGACAACACACCTCAATTATCATATCAGAAAAAATATCATGCCTCCTAAATGGATCATAATTTTAGAACTCCTTAAAAATCATATGATTCCATTCAATCTAATGTTAATCCTCACATGCATGTTGTACTTACCCCCCCGGAAAAATATTTCTCTCTTCACTCAAGGATATTTTAATGTGGTGTTTTTCTAATTTCCAAGAACTTGTGTGATCTCCATAGGATTGCTATCATCATATTATCTATTCTTCACAGAGTCAAAAATGTTTCAATCATGAGGTATTTTTCATGGGTTGTTCTGAGGATGAGGGTTTCCAGGTTTAAAATCTAAAAAACATCTGAGGCAAAATGAGGAGGGTTAAGCTCTAAAGTGGAGTAAATGCATGAAAACGGTTTTTCTAAAGAATGGTGTGCTCCTAAATCAGATCACAAATGAATAACCTCCAAATACCACTTCTTTCAAGAATTTCACACTTATAATTTTATCATCAATTATTTTCATCCCTCTTTTCCCCATTTGTAGCATTGTTTCAGCATGAATTCAGATCTGGATTTCTCTTGAAAATCATGTTTTTTAGGAAAAGAGAGGCATCTTTGGATCTTCAAATATTGATGAACACCCATCCCATATGTGTAATGATATTTTGGTCTACCCATCCATCTTTCCATCATGAGATTTCTTCCACCCAAGAAGTATTAAATATAGCAACACTTTCAATTCAGCTCAAAAATATTCTTCAGGAAAGAAAAATACAGCACATCTTCTCCCTCCCCCACACTTGAGTTGAACAATAATCATGCATTTAACTTCTATAGATGGTTAGAAAGGGATAAATGGATTGTAATGTGGCTGCCTAACAAGGTATTTCATGGATACTAGGTGCATAATGAAATCTAGAAGTAAAGGTAGTCAAAAATAAGAGTTTAATGTAAAAGGGTCTTTCAAAGTTATGCCTCAATCATACTTGACGTATTCCATGAAACATCTTTGAAAAAGAGAAAAATAGGAATTTATAAATCACACAACATTTTTCAAGACTCTCAAGAAAATGGGAAATGTAAGAATATGTAAAATTAGTTTAGATACCTCTCAGGTCAGGCATGATATTCAATTTGGATAGCACTAGTTCACATGAGTTTCATAGTAAATCAAACTTCATCAAATGAAATGATCAGAAATTAGAAAAAAAATACTTTCAGAAATCATTTTAATCCTAAAATATTCAAATCAAAAAATGTGCCAAAAATACCAAGATGGTTTGAGTTTTCCCAAGTAATCTATTTAGATCAAGATTCCTAAAAACACACCAAAAAATGAAAAAGGAAAATATCAAAATATCAACAAAAAAACAACTTGAAAATTAAAATAAAAGCACACACAAAATTCTTAAAACCGGTTGAAATACCTCCCCCAAACTTATTCCATTAAATACCCTCATTTTAGTTCAAATCAGATCAATAATGATATTCACATAGAATTTAAATTGGGTAGAAATCAAAATAAAGAAAAGAAAAGACACAACCTGATTTATTTTTCAGTGGAAGCCTTGAGTTAAGATCCTAACTACTACCACCATTAAACTACAAGAAAGAAATGAAAAGACATAAGAAAAATAAATAAAAAGAAATAGGAATGGGATTGAAAAAGGATAATGCTTGGTTTGAACCCCAAGTGGATGCTAGGTTTTTACTGTCCATAGTCAGGCAGTTTCAGTGGATTATTCCCAATCAGAAGGTGGGTGTGGTTTCTTTGAGATAAACCACCACATGTGACTTTTCCCAGTGTACATCAGTAGAAATTGAAATTGGAGAACCCCAAAGAATATAATAATGTTCCAAACCCCCAAGAAAGAATACAGATAGAATTTTAGATCCATAGTGGGAGGGAATAGAAAATAGGGGTTCTCCTTGTGAACTTATGTGGTGTCATCCTCCATATGATATGAAAGTTGATGTAGAGGAGGTAGTCTCACCACCACCAGCTTTTCCGGAAATTATTCCTCGATCACCAACACTTTGTTGGTCTCATAATCAACATCCAAGGCCTAATCCATTTGTGTTGTATCAGAAATTTCAGGAAAGGAGACGTCAGAAAACAATTCAGTTTGAATAAAATTAAAACATGATGAATCAATAAATAAATCTTCAGTTTCATGTAAGTCAGCTTGGAAATTGATTTCTTCTGGTAGGACCATTGGCAATTCCATCTCACCAGGTACATCTTCTTATTAATCTTCCAAAGAAAGAGAAAGTTCAAAAGGTGTTTATTGTTCAATATCAAAGATAGGAAGATCAATTTTCAGGTTATCTTCGACAAAGTGATTCCAATATTCTTCCAAAAAATTTTGATCTCCCATAAGTGAATCAACTGGAATGTGTACATCATGGACCTCCTCAAGCAATGGTTGAGTATGGGATGATATTATTAACTCCTTTAGTAGCTTCTTCTCACCCACCTCAGGTTATTTAACATAAAAAATGATTGGTGAAATCTCTTCCCCTACTCGTTTTGGTTCCGGTTTGGGCTCTGGATCAGGTTCAGGTTGCTCTTGACATGCATGTACGTATTCAGCAATAAACTCTATTTGGCTCACCAATTTTTTCACAACTACACTAATATTTTGAAACTTAGCTTCAATATCATTGTAATCTTCTTCTAGAACCTGTCATTGGTCAGTCCATGCAGAATAATCACTATTGAAATACATCATGAATAAAATGTTTTTTTTAGATTTTGAAATTTATGATTTTTTTTCTTTTTTATGAAAAACGGTGTGTACAAGTGTTACGCCTCCCCAGCAACGGTGCCAATTTGATGCGCATGAATTTTTCGCAGATACCCAATCAAAATATTATTTACCTCATAATGCAATATAGTGCACTCCAAGGGTGGGTCTCAAAGAGGCTACTTACACAACACCAAAATTCTATTTTTACTCTTTATTTTCTAACTAATATATAATATGAAGATGAGTTTGAAATATACATATAATATGAATATATATATGTATAATGACAAGAATATGATCTTAAAAATAATAAAGAATAAATTTGTTCTTGGGGGATCATAATGGTTGATATCATTGTTTATTAAAATATTCTCAGGATCAATTCAATCTAGTGATCAAGATCTATCACACTACACCCTCTTATTAGAAATGTTATTTCCTCAACACCGAGATCTATGCATGTAGGGAAATTATCTTCCTAAAGTCGTCTAGGAGATCTCTTTTTTGACCATTACTACCCAATCCATACTTCATCATATGCATGACTTAGATAGTGAAGGGAAGGATAAATGTTGAATGAGAAAAAGAACTCGGTGGTAGAGAAAATGGGGCAATCGCACACCATAATCAATTTAACCACCAAGAAAATCCTCATAATTAAAAAAAGAGAGATTAAAATTTAAGTACAATTAAACTTAATAAATCACCATTCCCCCCCCCCCCCCTCAAACAAACATCGAGGTTAGTTCCCCATTTTCATTAAGTTAGAAGAGAATAAGGTGGGAGAAACACATAAAAGTAAAAATGGAAGAATGAGGTATGAAGAAGAAGAGTAATATAAATTAATACATTATAAATATAATACATAAGAAAATAAAATATAAAAATACAAAAAATGGCAACTACTTTTCCCACACATTGGAATGAAGAGGGGGTACATTCTTATAGGCAAGGGTGTCAAAATTTTGCTCCAAACTCATCTCCGAATGTAGGCGCGTTATGGTCCTCCTTAATGACCTAATTGGGAAATTGTTCCTTCTTAAATGTTGTTCCATTACTTCTTTTCTATCTAGGCACGAAATTTCAGCTTTATTGGATGCGCCTAGAAGGAGTTATGAATTTATTATTTACGGTTTGTTTTCCTGGATGCAGGTTCCCAGAAGGTTCCTTCACAAATATGTCATTCAATTTCCCTCATAATGGATTCCAAACGCCATGAAATTTATTTTATAAACGCAACCTTGAGTCCTCGTACATATCCAAGTGGAAGAATCTAATTAGGAGGTGTGTATACCTAATTGAGTTTCCGTTAGAAAGTGGGGGCCACAGAGTCCGCCCGGAAAAATGTCCAACTTCATTGAATTTTTAGCCCCTTTATATGGTCAAATAATCTCCTGGTCCAGAAGACAAAGTTTAAGGAAATAAATTCATATTTCTAAAAAAAATTAATCACAAAAATTGGACAAATATGTAACGATAAATGACCAAAATACCCTTGATGTAAAAATATGTCTAAAATCCATAATTAAGCCTTTTTCACATTTAGGCTCAAAATAACACTAAAAACTAAAAATGTGACAATTACCCATACAATAACACAATGGTGGGATTATAAACAATGAATTACAGTATAAAATATATGAAAATTTGAGCTTCATCAATTTGTGATATCATAATTAAATGAGTATAATTATATTAAAAATTCCAAATAGTAATATACATTAAATACCTCTTTATAACAATCTGTGAGAGATGATGATGAAATTTGAATTACATTGGTTCGTAAGGCAGCAGTCTACCATACACACAAATAATGGTTTTATATCCCATTTAATGGAAGAGGATGTAGATTTAGGAAGTTAAATTAGAATAATAAAATATCATTATATCAGATATAGTTTTTTTATTATATCAGAATAATTTAATAATATTTTTTTTTGGTTAAAAAACAAACATGATCCATCAAGCATAATACCTCTTCCTTGAACAACCTCCTTAGGTTGCCCCAAAAAGACTTTACAGGTTGGATTTATGATCAACCCAAGGATTCTATATTGTGTTGATGGAATTAAGGAATTTATTTAGGTACGTAATGGTTGAACCAGAAATGTTTTAATGTGTGAAGAGGATAGGATAGTGTTTTCCTTTTATAAGTGAGGTGAGTGGAAAAATTGTAATTTTTTAAAATAAAAAGTGATACCCTAGTTTTTCACATAACAAAGGCATCGAAAATAGAAACTTTTAAAAAATTATGAATTATTGTTAAGAAATATGGCCATAAAATAGATTTTAGTTATGTTTTTAAGTCATTTTAACCCTTATTCATTTAGTATAACCCCTTGTAAATTCGTTTTCACCTACAACGTAGTAAAATATTTTTATTTATTTTACTATTCATTGTGACAAAAAATTATGTTAACCTTATTATCTAATAAAAATTATTATTATAAAAAATATTAAATCCATTTTAAAAAAATTCAATTCACATAAATGGTATAATTTAATTTAAAATTTAATCCATATATGTGATGAAAAAGTGGGTTTTCAGGAAGTGTATTTTTTATGAAAAATAAGAGTTTATATTAACTTTATGACCAATAATAATCATTATATGAATTTAAATTAATATTTTTAGATATATAATCTATAAATTTAATTTTAATAATTCCACATTAAGGGGTGATTTAAATTAATTTAAAGGTGTAACATTATGCACTTTAAAACAATTTTAAAAAATTTCTTGTTTTAAACCCAAAAACAATTATACTAAAATTCAATATAAAGTTGATTAAATATTAATTATTTGGATTAAATAGAAAACAATAATACTTATATAACTATAAATAACATTAAAATAATAATTGTAATTTTAAATTACTTAAATTATTGAAAATAAATGACATTTTTACAAAAAATTATTATTTCCACTAATCACCGAAAAATCATTATTTTTTGGAAAATTTGAAAATTTTCACCCTAAGTTATTTTTTGAAATTATAAATTTAAAAATGGTTTCCATTTTTTAAAATAAATTTTATAAAATTGTAAAAATTAATTTTATTTTATGTGAAAAGAGCACGACAATACAACCTTTTAGAAAAATACAATTTTTTAAAAAATTATTTCCTTTCTTTAAAATGAATCATATTTTATTTTATAACAAATTGATAATCAATTAATTTATTTTATAAATTTTTAAAACATATAGTTTTTATATTTTATTTAGTATTATTTATATCTATCAGTTTAATGACTAGGTTATAACGGTATCATATATTATGGTTCATTTAAACATGGGGATTCATATACAGTAAAATATTTAACGAAATATACTACATTGGTTATTTAATATTAGTGTTTCTTATTGAATACACTTTAAAACTAGATTCATTTTTTCAAAAAAATGGGGGTTACATGTATCTCTATTAATTGTATGTAAATATGTTAAAGTTAAGAGATAGAAGTTAAAGGGGGTGTTACAATCATTACCCATACCAAAATAGAAATGGGAAAACATTAAAATTGATTTTATCATTAAATCCCTGAAACATATAAATGGAATAATTATATTTGGGTTTTATTTGATCACCTTATAAATTTAGTACATTTCATTTCCATTATAGAATATTTAACTCCTAAATGGCTTTCCAAGATATACATTGAAGGAGTGGTAAAGTTATATTGAGTACCAAATTCTATTGTATTTGATCAATATCCAAGGATTACATGAAAGTTATATAGATGTATTTAACAACCATTTAATAAAGAGTTAAACTTTATCATTTTATATCATCCTCAAATAGATGGTTAGTTTGAGATGACCATTTAATCCCTATAGTATATGATGATATTATGTTCTACAGATTTCAAATATGGTTTGGATCAATATCTTTCTTTGGAAATATCGTTCATTCAAACATTCATTTTCTCTTTATGAATCCATATATGGCAAGAAGTAAAGTGATCCAAAATGTTATGAATAAGTTAGAGAATGAAAGATATTGTAACTAGATATAGTTATGGAAATAGAAGATAAGGTTAGATCCATTCAGTAGCACATCAAGGCAGCTCATAGTAGATAGAGGAGTTCTACTGATGATTAATAGTGAGATCTACAATTAAAAGATGGTTTGAAGATATTTCAATGAATTTATATATATATAATAAGATTATAATATTTTAAAAAAAGGTAATGTTTATCCCTAGATATATCAACAGCTTAAAGTGTCTTTATCGAATTGTGATGGTTGTTTATCACTTAGTGTTTCCACTAAACCTCTCTCAAGTTCAGGATTTGTTCTATGTATCTCTTTTGAGAAACTAAATACCAAATTCATCACATATACTAAACTCTAATTCAATACAAATGGAACATGATATTTTCTGCTAAGAAAACCCTATTTAAATATATTAACATAGATATAAACTACAACATAACAACACTACTCGAATTGTTAATGTTATTTGGAGGAATCATAAATTTGAGGAAGCTGCATTGGAACCTAAATATGTAATAAATAATATATATCCTCATTTGATTGTATCAGATATATATTTTAAAAGTAAAACATCATTTTAAATGGGTTATAATGTAACAGAAATATTTTTTTATATATTTTCCTTCTAAATAAACAAGAAGTATTTTTTAGCTTGTTTTATATGAAACACCAAGTTTAAATGAACCACATTATACAATTAGAATATTATTTTTTAATGTGATAGTTACCACATAGTAATTGGATTGGATTGTATGAATAGGATTTACTAAAATATAAAATAATATTTTTTTCATATTTATAAATTAAATTAAATAATTTCCAATTGTTTTGAAATTAAAATAAAATCATTTGAATTTAAAAAGAAATGTTTTTCTAAAATATTGTTTTTATACACAAAATGTGATTTTATATTAATAAATTAAATTAATTGATGTTGATGAATTATTTTAATTAATGCTAAATAAAATATTTTAAATAAATTTTTTAAACATTAATCTAGTAGTTTTTACTTGGAAAGATATGAGGGTAAATATAGTTTTATGCTATAAAATACAATTTTCAAAAAAAAATTGTTGCATTTTGCGCACATAATTTAAATTGATTTTGTTCAACTTATAGAAATTTAATCTCTTAAAGTGTATTAAATATTTTTACTAATACCATTTATATTATGAAATGATTTTAATTTAATTTTTATTTATTTTTAATAATAACTAAGATAAAAATTCATTACTATCGTAAAGGTTAAAAAGGGTTAACTATTAAATAAACTAAAATGATATGGGTTGAAATGACCAACAGATTATATAAATCCAATTTTAAAGTTCTAATTTTTGTCTATATATTCTAATATTCTATGATGATTCATTTTAGAGACATTTTTTGTGAGTAAGACATTAATATATGTTAATCTTTTAAAAACTTCCAAGTGTGCAATATCCCCCCTTATAAAAGGGAACCACCTCTCCTCTCTTCCTCACACATCATGAAAATTATATATATATATATATATATATCTGAAAATTACTATTAAAATATATTGATAGCATACCTATCCATGATCAATATTTCCTTTTTGATCGAAATAACAACCTTGAAAGGCTTAAGGTTTAATCCAGATGAGATTTTCCAAAGAATAGGTATAGCTCATAATCAGGCCATTTCATTTTTTTCATATACATCTTACAATTATATAATAAATATAATGATATAATAACATAATTATATATCATATTATTATATGTTATTATGTTTATTTAATAACATTTTTTTATCCCCATATCCATCAAATGTGAAATGAAAGCAGTGTTCATGCGTATACCAAGACTAATACCTCGTTAGAAAATTTATTTCACTTTTCATCACCACCATTAATGGTTAATTATTATGATGGATTTAATATTTATAATTATGATATATTTATTCTTTTTTAATTTTAATATTTTATCTACGATTTTATCATTTCATCCATTGGAAAATGATAACATCACTCATGTGTACATGCAGACTACCTCCTCCATGAAACAATCTGATTTGTTTTTCATTATAGATTTTCATGGATTGTAATAACATAGATTTAATTAATATAAATGATATTAATTACATAATTATTATCATTTAATGTTTAATTATTTTTTACCTTTCAGTTTTTTCATCCATTGAAAAGTAGAAACATCACACATGCATACGTATGGACTATTGTATCCACAATGTGATGCAATTTATTCTTCATCACCAATTTATATGAATAATTATAAAATTGTATAAAATAAATAAATATGATATTTATTTCATGATTATGATTCTATATATCATTAAAAAATTACCAAGGTGAAATTATCAGAACGATCGAACCGAAACATGCATGGAAAATGAACCTCTTTTCACCCAAATATACATTTTAATGAAGAAAATATTAATAAAAGAATAATTATAAATTATAATGTAATTATACATAATATGTTATATATTAATATGGTTTTTTAATATATTCATAATTAATATATAATAATTATATAGGACATTTGAATGCATACAAAGTAATTTATTGATTGAGGAAAGGGTTAATTTTATAATCTCATTTCTTTTCAGGATTGTCTATGTTAAATTTTATTTTAGGAAAATTATATAAATCATATCCTTTAAACCCCATATATTTCATTATACTCTATTTATTCCTGTATATTCTATTTATTTTTATCATTTTCCTCATTTGGTATTTAAAATTATTGAGAAAATGTTTTTTAAGAAAATTCTACCTTATTTCCTTTTTGGAAAATGAAATTTTTCTTCCATGTACATGCTCTTTAAAAATGTTTAATAGAAATTTTTAATTACACATAAAATGTTTTAAAAAGTTTATTCCCATTAAAGTGTACATTATTTAAAAAAATTAATAGAAATATTTTTAAATAAATGATTTTCAAACAAGTATTATTTTATCTTTTTTCAAAAAGTGCAACAAAAAATGTTATCTTTTAACATATACAGTGTGAATTGATTTTCATTCCATCATGAGAATTATTTTCATTGAATAATATATTACATTTTTAGTATTATTTTCAAATAAAATCATTATCTAAATATTTTGTGACTTTTTTGTTAAAATTTTATAAAAATAAAAGAATATTTTTTCATGTTTTCAATGAATATTTTAAATGTTATTTTCAATTTATTTTCATATATGTAAAAATCCTTCGAGGACTGTTATAATTCAATTTGAGATATGATATTATAATACCATCTAGTTTATTTCTATAAATGAATTAGGGTGATTATGATTTAAGGTTCATTCTATTAAACTATATTATTTCCCATGGGTTAATTAAGTTATGATGAAACCATTATGAAACTAAAATCTTTTACATAAGTTATACTGTGATGAAATGATGAAATGTTTGTGAAACCCATTTCCTTACCATGAGTTATGACGAAATGATATGATGAATATTTTACAATTTTTTGTTATAAATATATATATTTTTTATTATGTGATTGGTGGGATTGGGATTATATTTCCCTATAATTCATTGGGTATAGATGGATATCTCATGAGATGATAAGTACTTGAATGGGGAGTGAACTTAAATCATTAAGGGACATTTTCTAACAATATAATCATTGAATTGAACCTTGGCTAAGAAAATGACAGAATGGGGAGTGAACCCAATCCACTATTATAGTCTTGGTAGTGAGACTTAATTAAGGAAATTTATTTATATGGTTATGTTTATGTTACAAACTAATGTCTTATGCTTATGATATTTTCTCATTGATTATGATTGATTATTGATGATTCTTCAGACTTACGAAAACTATATTTTTTTATGAAAAATCTTATGTCATGATCAATGATCAATTATCTTTGACTGATTAGGTTTGATTATCATAATCTATGATTATGTTATCAAACCCTTATTCTTATATTATGCGCACTTATGATAATTGATTGATATTTCTTATTTTTACCCTTACTAGACTTCTAATATCACTCATTCTTATGTTTCCCATCCCTAGGTTATGAAGAAAGTTTTTAAGTAGGGTATGTCCAAGAACTATACTATATTATAATATCTTTTTGGGATATGTTGAAGATATTTCATGAAATAAGGTGATTATATATCTAGTCTCCACATAAACTAAACCTTTATGGAAATCAAGAAAGTATTATTCTGATATTTATTGAATATTTATCTAAAATGATTTAATATATATGTGTTATGGTTAGGTAACATTACAAAGAGACCAAAAATCTATGATGGTTAGGACAATAATTACAAAGTCAACATAGGTGTACCCTTATCCTGTAGCTCTATTGGTATTTTTACCCCCATCACCACCCATAGAATCATCAAACATACAAAGGTATTTATTTATGATTTCCATTATATATAAGAAAACACATTCCATTGGGGTTGTGGAATTTTTAATCCCTCTTCTATGGGTATTGATGTTCTCCAGACTCTAGAAATTTCAATGAGAAATACCCTTGTGTCCTACTCCACAAGAAATTAATGACTCTCCTTTGGTATAAAACTTGATGTAAGTTAGAGGATAATAACTCAAGATCAATGTCCATGAATATTCACTTATTTCATATCAATATTTGTATTTAAATGAGATTTCAAAACCCCATAGAGTCCAAAAATCAAAACAACCATCTAAGAAAGAAAATATAGAGAAGGATATTAATCATCATGGGATGAACAGACATTAACAAGTCCATATATTACACTGAAATGGATGGGTATTTAATTCCTTCCATAAGATTCAAATCAATTAATTTTTTCGACACAAATATATATAGATATTGTAGAATGTGGAAATTATTTTTATGGGTATAACAAATAGGGGAAATGTTTTCATAATTTCATCCACATTGGAGAGAAATAATGAGGGTTGTGTACCCAACATTAATGGAAGACCCAGGATCTCAACTCAATATATAATTAACACCCACTCTATAATCAAATGTTAGGAAAATGTGGAATGTAATGGAATCATCCACCACCCACATTTCACATAAAGAATATGGAGTCCTCTTTGTTGAATAAAATATTTTCCAAGATGAGGTTGAGATGGAAAAAATGATGTAACATAATACCAAGATAATTAGAGTAAATATACATGCTAAATATAATTCCCAATATGAATGATTCATTCCTCCTCAGATAAAATTTCTTAAAATATAGAATCTTTCTTATCCAATTGGAGAAAAATAAAGTCACCTAGTTTATCTAAATTAAAATAAGCCCATCCAATTGATTCTATCACTGTTCAATCCCAATAATTTCCTCTATGAGGAAATCATCAACCATAATTTTAATAAATTCTTCCAAGGATAACCCATGTGAGGTATATACCATAAGTGCAGCCAATTCAAAAATTTCAGTCTTAAAAGAATACCCCTACTCAAATGTTTTCTCAAGTGGTGGTGCCATAAGATCTTCTCAGATCTAAAATTATTTGGATGAAAGAAATGGAATTTCATCATGCACTGGTAGATCCAGAGACCAAATCATACCCCATGTGTCTGTATAAGACTCTTCCCCCACCCAAATATAGAAACCACAACTTATATTTATTCAATGTAATGGTAGATCAATAAAATCAGCTCACACACTTTAAATATTATTTTGGTATAACATTTAGAACACTAGACCATCATGATGTGTTGAAACTTATATGTGTTGTATAAAATCTATAGGGGGCGATATGTTTTGGTATATTAATCTTATAATTAGGTATATAACCAATTGGTATGATCATCAGTGGAAGTTCGTATAATAATTCAACTCAACACAAAGGAATAAATGAATTCATAACCTCTAAATTATAAATATTTATGAAAGTGATAAAATCACAAAAATTAATTACTTGATGGATGGGATAAACATACTCTATAAGTATGAAAAAATTGTAAGAATAATTATTGTATATTTTTATTGAGAATCTCTAAGATGACCTATAAATAGTTTTTGTTCCACTGAGGTATCCCAGTAGGTTCATTGATTCTTTTTAGTAGCACAACGGTTAGAGGATTATATATGATGCACCAAATCCAATCATTGGTAAAAATCATAAATATATACATAGTATTTAGGAAATAATGAAAAAATTAATTTCACTCTCATACTTATACTGGCACCAGATCTAGATTCTGAGCCTATCAAATACAACATGGTACCCCATCATGAGTAAAAAACTCTACACTAGTACCTGAATGAAAATACATAGGATGGAAAGGATAATAAATGTGAAAAAAACAATAGAATAATAAATTATATTCCATCCAAAATGAGTAGGTTCTAGGATATTTCATTACTACACTAGAGAAATTATTTTTTATGATATCAGATGTCAGAAAACCCAATAAGGTATGGTTAAATTATTATAATAATTATTCCCCCTATTATAAAATATTGAGGAAAAACAATCAAGACTACTTGATCTTTAAAAACTTTATCTAGATTATGGTAGATATAGAGCATGTAAAACTATGAAATTACTAAATTATATAGTGTATTGGTCCCCTAATTCACATGAAAGCAATGTAGAATATCTATGACTATCAAACATGAGTGTAAAAAAGTTTTATGACTAAATGAGTTGAAATTTGGTTATCCATGAAAATGATTTCATCAAGTCTGGACTAAATCATTCAGTCTTGTCCCCAACTCCATATACAATGCTAGTGTAAACATCATCTACTTGATAATCGGCCAAAATTCAATGTAATTTTTACCAATGGAAAAAATCACAAGAATAAGAACCTTTTATTGGTGCCTAATATAGTCTTAATCTTCTATATTTTATTCCCTCATCATTAGGTGGATGAGAACCGCCACACCAAATGGGATTTTCCTCTAATGAGAAACCACAATATAGTTCTATCAATGTTTTACACCTAAAAGAACCACTAACTTATAAAGAAGATAGTTATAAAGAAATATTTTACACTAGTTTTCTAAGATAAAGTTGTAGAGGTGGAGGGGTGCGCTCAAGGAGGACCTTGGAGGATAGGTTTCATTCTTATTGAGATCATACATGCTATAAAAATAATGATATGAGTGATTTAAATAGCTCAATAAGAAAATCATTATTATCTTAGATCTATTAGAGTGATAATGAAATTATCATACTTTTGAATCAACTAAAAATAGATATTATTCTTCTCCATTAAAGGATATGGGAAGGGAGGCTCAACATAACCTTCATATAATAAAAATGGCCCCAAATTCTGTTCTATGTAGGATATCATCATCACAATTGGTTTAGTCTACCAGACCATAAGCTGAAGAACAATCATGTCATAGGAAATATAGTCCTTTATTCTATAATTTTGACATATTGAAACACTTCTCTATCATCCCTACTCATATTTCAAATCAAGAGGACCTTATCCACTCTAAGGATCTCAGATAATATCTTATTTTTTATTTTTTATTTTATAAAGAGTTCAAAGCCAAAGTGGCTACTGTTGAATCATGTTAGGTAGGGATGGGTTCCCATGAATGTCACAAAGTCATACCCTTTATATATCAAGATCAAGAAGCCACTATACATAGTTACATAAAGATATTATATGTATCTATAATGTTTAATAATTATAGTATTCAGCGAGACATGGTAAAAAATGGCAAAGTAATTAACATCATCAAATTCCAAACCCTCCTTTATTTGAGATATTAAGAAATCAACATTTCCATTCCCAAAATGAAAATTCAGGTGTATGAAAAAAAGTGATTAGAAACCTATGGCAATGATTACATTAATAAATTATTTTGGATATTTCATATCTGATTCTATTTTTATACTGAATCATCAATACATAGACTTCAACACCATATAAAGAATTCCATGGCTTCAAATGCATTCATCAGTTCCCTTTTCTTACCCCCAGTGCTTAAAATACTCTATTAATATGAGATCTAGGGTGCTCTGTGGGAAACAAATCACCCTTTTATTCCAATGAATCATGATATATATATATATAGTAATAAAAAAGATATAGAAAATGTTCATTATTGAATGAAATAACACAAATTGCTACCCCCAGGGGGATAGATGTAGATTTGATTAATCTAGGAAATAGTATGGATGGAGAATTTATAATTCTCATCAATAACATTGAAGAAATTATTTATGAAAGGATAAATTTTATAATGATTATACATTCTAGATTTTATCTTCAAATCTTCTTTATCTCTTATGTTAGATAAGAAAATGTATCTGTTGACAAATTTCTATCAGTACCGAAAGATATTCTCATGTGACCTATGAATATTAATCTCTCTTTTGAGTGTATCTAAAAATAAAAAACATTTAATACTATCTAATAAATATAAAAAAAGAAATTTTATCATCTTGAGATGCATCAAAAAATTGGAACATGAGGATCTAGTATCTTTCCCTATATTCTCGTGGAATTGATTTGGCCTGACAAACCATCACACTCTTCATAAAAGTGTAACCTCAACGAGTATGAGAATATCATTATACCATATCATAAATATCAAAAATAAAATATATCTACCACCTTTAATGATTTTAAGGAAAAATATCTCCAATATTCCCTATCATATTTTGAGGATGGTATTTCAACCACTATTGATGAAATAACATTTGTGAATTTAGGAACTAATAAAGACACATAGTCTTTAATGATTACTACATCCATGAATTCTAAAGATTACGAATAATACCTCACTTTTCACAGACATCACTAAGATTTACCCACATGGAATTACATAGAAACACCAGTTATGTATCCTTTTGAATTTATTCATTGTTTAAGATTTCCTAAAACCACTTTGGTTACAAATAGGTAGGATGAAGGATGCATCTGAATCATGGAACAAAAATGGAAGACTATGTTTTTGAAAAAAAAACTGATATTAATAATAAATAAATTTCTTGTCTTATTAATATTTATTATTAGATTTTATTTATTCAAATTATTTACAATAATTTTATATTATTTTTCAAATCAAAAAAGAAATAAGTTTATTCAAACTGAAGTGTTTTCCAAGTATTATATGGTGTTATTTAAAAATTAAATTTCTAAATTTTAGAAAATTTAGTTTTTAAAATTGAATTAATTTTTCATATCATGATATCAAATATATATTTTGGTGATTTTTATAGATTTCATTTGGAAATATGGATATTTGGATGAATATTGAAAAGTACTGATTTTTATAAAAACTAATATTTATTTTAAATTATATAAAGATTAAAAACATATTTTGAGTTGTTTTTAAATTAAAATTAGTACCCTATTTTTAAAAATAATCCAATTAATTCCATAATAATCAGGAATATAATTTATTTTGGAATAAATTCATTTTTATGCATAGAAACAAACTTTTAAGAAAATTATTGTGTTTTTCATGCGAATATTAAAATTAATTTTTTCCGTTTCTAAAAATTGAATATTTATAAATGTATTTAATATTTATAATAATTATTTATAAATTTAGTAATGATTTTAATTTCATTTTCATCCACAATAAAAAGTAACCATGATAAGAATTCGTCACCACGGTAAGAGGAAAAAAAGGTTGATTAAGGATCAAACTCAGTGATAAGGTCACAAGCTATCATATTAAATATTATAATATGATATTATTTATACCCTTATCATGTTATTTTTTAAATTGTATATATTTAGGGCCAATTTTCAATGATTAATATTTTATATTATTATCAAATTTTGAAAAATTACAAGAGTTTTACTACCCTTACTTATAAAAGGGAACCTCATTTACTCTTTTATTCACATACATTGTTCCATTTTTCTCAATAAACACTTTACCAAAATTCCATAACATCCTCCCTTACCATGTTTTATTGGTCCTATTATCACCAAAATACCAACCTAATAAGGATTATTGTGTAATATAAGGGTGGTTTTCTAAAGAAGATGTATAATTATTTACTGAGTGTTAAATGTTTGTTTCTTATTCCACTTTCCTCAAATATTCTATAACCATGATGAAATAATAACATAATAATATTAAATATAATAAAAATTTATTGTGATTATGTTACAACCTTTTTCATCTCTTTTTACATCCTATGGGAAATGAAAACATCACTTGTGCATATGTATGGACCACCACCTCCACGAATCAATGAGATTCATTTTTCCTCACCACCTCTCAATGAAGGTTATTATGATATATTTAATTAATATTTATTATATTAATGAAAAATATATTAATTTTTAAATATTATATATAACTTACCCAATTACACTTCTATTTGTTGAAAAATTATAATGTCGCATGTGTGTATGTTTGGATTACCACATCCAAAAAATAATGTGACTCATTTATGACGTCACAATTTAAGGAATGGTTTTAAAAAATTATTTACTGTATAAAAATTATAATTATATAATTATTAATATTTTTTATATGATGGAATAATGACCCATTTGACCATGTTCAACTAACCAATTTTTTTTAGCGATTACTAACTGAACATCCTCAAAATGTATAGAATGAACAAAACAGATTTAGTAATTAAATAAAACATAATATTGGATGAAATAAAATGGATAATAATAAGTTTATACACATAAAATAGGTTATTAATGAATAATAAATTAATATAAATTTATTATATAGGATTTAAATTACATGGTGAGTTGGACTTGAGGTAAGGGAACTTCTCATCACGATTTCCTTTCATTGAGTCTTATGTCAGCTTCACCACATGTTTTTCAGTGTATAAAATACCATATGGTTTCCTTTTAACATTAATTTCATAAAATTAATGTATTTTAAAAATGAATTTAAATTTTTATCTATCAATTTTCTTTTTATTATTACGTTATTAAACTCATAAGTGTTTTTTCTTTAAAACATTATTTCTAAAAGTTTTAAATTTTTTCATCTATTTTTACTTAATTTGCATGTAATTTAAAAATTTTCAAGTATGTTATTAATAT
This sequence comes from Viscum album, assembly GCA_963277665.1. NCBI lineage: Eukaryota > Viridiplantae > Streptophyta > Magnoliopsida > Santalales > Viscaceae > Viscum > Viscum album. Next base: position 593,736,612 of record OY728133.1, read on the forward strand.
TTTTAAATGTATTTTCATTGTCATTTGAAAACATTTTTTACTTTATTTTTTAATTTTTTAAAAGAAATATTTTTAATGTTTTTCAAATGGGTCAATTTTTGACATTTTTATTAAACTTTAAAAGGATTGTTTATTTTAATTTATATTATATGATAATAATTTCCCATAATCATGAGAAATATTCATTAATACTATTCATATTAAATTTTTCATTTTTTTCTAAGTAATATCTTATTTATCCTTCCTTTGGGATTTTTTGTTTGAAGAGTTTTCAAATAAAAGGGATTTTGTATATGTGTTAAAAGAGATCATTTATGATGATTTATAATGGAAATGATTTATTTAATTTTTTTGTATTTTATGTTTCATTTTCATTTTTTATGATGAAAGAGGAGCCTGTTGTGTCTCTCCAATTCATTTGTTCATGATTTTGTTCTTCGGGCAATAAACTTTCGAATTAATCGAGTTCATTAATCCATTAGTAAGAGTGATTAAAAAAGTGATATGAAGATGAAATCCCAACAAAACATAATTACTATTCAATTCATAAACATGATTTTTTATGGAAGTATTTTTATTTCTTCAGGTTATCTAATGATTTTATGTTTAAGGAATGTCTATTTCCTTTAAGGGTGAAAATTATGTTTTTCAAGAAAATATTTTAATGAGTATCCATGTTTTATTAGAAAAACACATGATTATGTTTATAATTTAGGATTTATTATCATATGTTTTATGAAAATATTTTGTTAATGAAACTTATTTCATGAGTAAGAAAAAAAAATTGAACTCCTATTTTATTATGTAAAAATGGGAAAAGTTTCTTATAGGATTACATTATTTTTTATATAGACTTACTATTTTGTTTATTTATATATATGAAATTACTTGATCACAAAATACATAAATATTATATCATTTTAAATGAATATTCAATACACTTCATGATAATACACACCCATTTACCAATAAGGTTTAGTGTCTTAAGATACTAGGTATATAAAAATCTTATAAATGTACAATCATCATCATCTCCAACATATTTCTTTACATAAGGTACCCTTATAGACTCATCACACTTAGAACCATACATCGAAACCTAGGGGAGTAAAACATAATAAATGGGGATCTTAGATTTTAGATAAGGGTAAACATGGGAGATATCAATATTTAGATAATAATATGACCATAATGGTATGGTAACATATTCATGTTCATGTTCTCAGTGTAAAATACTCATACTTAGAAAATTATAGATCATATCATACAAAATAAAATCATTTCTAGAATTATGATTAATAATGGTGTCAAATAAGTAAAAATCACTCAATATTATTAATATAGTCATGTTGCATCATAATCTTAATTAATCATTTTATTGTAAAAAAAGATAAAAACAATCATGTTCACACATAATCTTGTGGGAATATCTAGAAAGAAATTATACTCACACATCAAAATGTGAAGAAAAAAATTAATCATGTTCATGCATATTCTTGTGATCATTTCTAGAATCAATCATATACACACATAAATATGTGAAAAAATTTATTCACAATCATGTTAATGTTTATCGTCATCATCTTATGAGATAGAAATATCATTTTACCCAATTCATTAGAGGGATATAATGGACCTAATCATCAAAAAATAATAATTGATTCATATAAATGTCACAAACTCATAAAACATTCATTATATCATCATAGCATATCCGGTGGAAAATAAATATGTTTCATAATCATCTCATAATCATAATCATAGACCATCTAGAGAAAAGATATAAATGGTATCGTTGGATCACATCCCCAGTAAAGAATAATTGTTACCAAATAATATTATCATAGAATAAAATATTCTTTAAAATATATCAGGAATTATTCTTGATGAAAATACCTTTTCATTTTGAAATCAGATATTCAGAACACAAATATTCTCAAAATATTCAAGAAAACATTATCTTTGAAAAGAACAATGAAAAGTTGTAAAATAATCATCAAAACATATAGTAATCATGATGGTGGTAATTTCCATTCATATCATAATCATTAAAATAGATATTATTGAGGTCGCATAAATACTACTATTTTTAGGTAAGATGAGCAGGAAGAATATATTTGAACGTGGAAATTCTACTGAAACCTAGATCTCCTGTATTAGTGTTTTTTCATGGCTTACTTTGATCCTAAATAGTAGCTCATTATGGTTCCTATAAAGGTTATTGATGTGAGGTCTCCAATAGATGTGAAACTAGATCATGATCCTTGTGCTAAGGGGGTCACATTTACTAATGTGTTGTGTGTTTTCTCATGGAGTGGAGGTGCGGTTTTAGCACCTTTGATCATCCCTAGTTGGTCAGAGGATGAAGTTTTTTCAGTAGTTGGAAATCCCGATCCCATAAAGTAGAATCTTCAGATCTACATGTTTTTTGTGCTTGGACACATTACTCTAGTTAAGGAAGAAAACCTGTGGAGAAATATTGATCTAAAACCCAAGATTTTTCAATTCTTTAATTTAAGGAATATCAAGTTTATTATAATTGGGAGGGGATTACTTCACATTATTTATAACAGTATGGAGGACCTTACTATAGCCTATAATTGAGGGAGCACTCTTCTAAAATAGAGTGATTTCAAATTGTATAAATGGGATGTAAAATTTAATACCATCACACAAAGTTCGACTTCAACATAGGTTTAGATTCACCTGTATAAACTTAATTGGTTTTTTTGGTATTCTATTATCCTTAGTGTCCTTGTATCTTATGTGGTAACTCCATTGAATATGGACTAGGATACCATTAAAGGTGATCTTTTCATATATTCCCACATTCTAGTGGAAGTGGATATGGAAACCAAGTTCCCTAAGATGGTGAATTTCATTATCAATAATTTGATGACTGAAATCATGGTGGAATATGAGTAGAGGCCTCTATTTTTTTCCTTGGGCAATATAGTGGGTCATTCTATTTCTAGTTATAGAAAAATTCAAAATTAGGTTAATAACACCATTTTTAATAGAGAAAAAACTTAGAAAGAGTTTGGTAGGATCAAAAATGGAAAGGATACTTTATTTTAGAAAGGAAAATATTTGGGTAAATACCACACATTTAGGAATTTGAATGAGTTTTTCATTCCCTATATTAATATAATAGTTTTTCCCTCTACTGGGGCAGTCGAGAATCATTATGAGTTTGAAGGTACTGGGAAAATACCCCCATGAAGAAGGTGAGGTGGTGCATCTTGAATCCACTAATGGTGAATTCACTACAGACTTGGACGTTGTTGATTGCAACTTGACTTATCCCAATGATTGTGATGGTTTAAAGAATGCGGTTGGGGATGTTACTCCAATTATGAATACTCATGCTGCTTTATTGAATCAAGATAATTGTACACCTATTGAAAATGGGTTACCAGTTGGACAAAAGGTTTTCAAAGAGATTTCTAGGGATGTTAAGGCTTCTCATGTTGCTTCTATTGGAATTCATCTACCATTGATCACTGAAAATGGCAATGGGTCTCCTTTTTCTTTTTTCTAAGGAATGGATCCTTTTCTCCTAACTAAACTAATCACAACTATTTATCTATAATGAAAAAATGTAGTGACATAGTAGAGGAGGAAAACACCTTGGAGTATGAAACATAATCCCCTATTTTACAAATCATCTGTCCAAGTGCTTTAGAACCAAATGATCATCCTTTTTGGGAGCAAGGAGCCCTCAATTTGTAACCATATAGATTTTGATATTGACTCTACTACATGCACTATCTAACAAAATAAAACTATGATCCACTATAAATTGGAAAGTGTCTCAAAAAAATCTTCAGGAAATAAGAAGGATAAATTGAAGAAAAAGAGGGAAAACATTAACTCTAAATTTTGTTTCAAATGAATTCCCATTCTTGGAACTATCAAGGCTTGGATTACTCTACAATTATCAATGCATTATAAATGAATATTAAAATTCATAAACCTATGATATTGGTAATTTATAAACCTAAAGCTTCCTTGTTTTTTGGATTTCCTATTCTTAATAAAATTATGTTTTAGTTTGTTGGTGCTAAATTTTCCTAAGGTTTGGTGGAATAATTATAGGTATTTTCTCATTTTTCTTTAGGCAAAGTTGATGTGGTTGTCACTGATTTGTAGATATTTTCATGAAATTTTCAGATTGATTATGTGAGAATGGTTGGGTCTTTCATCTATTCGAAGAAAAAATATCAATAAAGTAGGAGTTTATGGCTTTATATATAAGGTCTCATGGGATACCTATCTTCATACTGGTTTCTTCTTGATAAATTTAACACAATTTTCTCCCCCAGTAAGAAAATTGGAGCTCTTCATTCCCAGATTTCTATTAGGGAATTCAGAACTTGTACTAAAGGTAATGAATTGATTAAAGTTATTATGGTTGGTAGAGAAAATACTTGGTACTCGAGGAACTTAAATATAATAGTTTCTACCAAGATTGATCAAGATTTTGTCAATGAAGAGGCTCTTCATAAATGTGACTCACATTAAAGCATTACTCATCCCCAATTTAATGATAATCAACACCCAATAATAGTATGTTTCAAGAGTAAACAACTAAAAATGATTGTCCCATTTCATTTCAAAAATTATGGTTCATGTCAAAATGATTTTTATAGACTCGTAATGTATTTTTGGAATTGCATGTATTGTGAAATGGGGAGTATGCTTTCATGATAAAACTAAAGCATTTAAAATCAAGATGAAAGATAGGAGTAAATCTTCCTATAGTGGGAAGGATAAGGAAATCATCACCCTTGAATCCAAACTTCAACAATTTCAAGAGTATGCCTATAGAGATGAATTTAATTCGGATCTCTCTATGGAAATTTACTTCACTTCCAGGTTGAACACTCTTCTCGTAGTGAAGGAAAAGGTTCTTAAAGAAAATTTTAGAATTAATAGGCTTTATGGAGGGGATAAGAACAGTAAATTTTTTAAATAACTTCATAAATTCAGGAAAGATAGTAGGCCTTTGTCTTTTTTAAAATTGGTGTATTAAATCATCAATAAAATAGATATCATTTATGATCACATTGTTAACTATTTCCCTAGTCTATTTAATGGACCTGGTTTGGAAGGGGAATTTATTTCAGGTATTATTCCTCCCATGGTTATATCTGAGGATAATATATTACACACTAGTATCTCCATATATTTTGAGATAAAAGTGGTAGTATTTATCCTTAATTCTAGCAGTGTTCCTCATCTAGCTGGTTTCAACAAATATTTCTTTCCAAAATATTATAATGTTATTCAAGTTTATGTCTTTATGTTGGTTTCACATACATTGTTCCATTTTTCTCAATAAACACTTTACCAAAATTCCATAACATCATCCCTTACCATGTTTTATTGGTCCTATTATCACCAAAATACCAACCTAATAAGGATTATTGTGTAATATAAGGGTGGTTTTCTAAAGAAGATGTATAATTATTTACTGAGTGTTAAATGTTTGTTTCTTATTCCACTTTCCTCAAATATTCTATAACCATGATGAAATAATAACATAATAATATTAAATATAATAAAAATTTATTGTGATTATGTTACAACCTTTTTCATCTCTTTTTACATCCTATGGGAAATGAAAACATCACTTGTGCATACGTATGGACCACCACCTCCACGAATCAATGAGATTCATTTTTCCTCACCACCTCTCAATGAAGGTTATTATGATATATTTAATTAATATATATTATATTAATGAAAAATATATTAATTTTTAAATATTATATATAACTTACCCAATTACACTTCTATTTGTTGAAAAATTATAATGTCGCATGTGTGTATGTTTGGATTACCACATCCAAAAAATAATGTGACTCATTTATGACGTCACAATTTAAGGAATGGTTTTAAAAAATTATTTACTGTATAAAAATTATAATTATATCATTATTAATATTTTTTATATGATGGAATAATGACCCATTTGACCATGTTCAACTAACCAATGTTTTTTAGCGATTACTAACTGAACATCCTCAAAATGTATAGAATGAACAAAACAGATTTAGTAATTAAATAAAACATAATATTGGATGAAATAAAATGGATAATAATAAGTTTATACACATAAAATAGGTTATTAATGAATAATAAATTAATATAAATTTATTATATAGGATTTAAATTACATGGTGAGTTGGACTTGAGGTAAGGGAACTTCTCATCACGATTTCCTTTCATTGAGTCTTATGTCAGCTTCACCACATGTTTTTCAGTGTATAAAATACCATATGGTTTCCTTTTAACATTAATTTCATAAAATTAATGTATTTTAAAAATGAATTTAAATTTTTATCTATCAATTTTCTTTTTATTATTACGTTATTAAACTCATAAGTGTTTTTTCTTTAAAACATTATTTCTAAAAGTTTTAAATTTTTTCATCTATTTTTACTTAATTTGCATGTAATTTAAAAATTTTCAAGTATGTTATTAATATTTTTAAATGTATTTTCATTGTCATTTTAAAACATTTTTTACTTTATTTTTTAATTTTTTAAAAGAAATATTTTTAATGTTTTTCAAATGGGTCAATTTTTGACATTTTTATTAAACTTTAAAAGGATTGTTTATTTTAATTTATATGATATGATAATAATTTCCCATAATCATGAGAAATATTCATTAATACTATTCATATTAAATTTTTCATTTTTTTCTAAGTAATATCTTATTTATCCTTCCTTTGGGATTTTTTGTTTGAAGAGTTTTCAAATAAAAGGGATTTTGTATATGTGTTAAAAGAGATCATTTATGATGATTTATAATGGAAATGATTTATTTAATTTTTTTTGTATTTTATGTTTCATTTTCATTTTTTATGATGAAAGAGGAGCCTGTTGTGTCTTTCCAATGCATTTGGTCATGATTTTGTTCTTCGGGCAATAAACTTTCGAATTAATCGAGTTCATTAATCCATTAGTAAGAGTGATTAAAAAAGTGATATGAAGATGAAATCCCAACAAAACATAATTACTATTCAATTCATAAACATTATTTTTTATAGAAGTATTTTTATTTCTTCAGGTTATCTAATGATTTTATGTTTAAGGAATGTTTAGTTCCTTTAAGGGTGAAAATTATGTTTTTCTAGAAAATATTTTCATGAGTATCCATGTTTTATTAGAAAAACACATGATTATGTTTATAATTTAGGATTTATTATCATATGTTTTATGAAAATATTTTGTTAATGAAACTTATTTCATGAGTAAGAAAAAAAATTGAACTCCTATTTTATTATGTAAAAATGGGAAAAGTTTCTTATAGGATTACATTATTTTTTATATAGACTTACTATTTTGTTTATTTATATATATGAAATTACTTGATCACAAAATACATAAATATTATATCATTTTAAATGGATATTCAATACACTTCATGATAATACACACCCATTTACCAATAAGGTGTAGTGTCTTACGATACTAGGTATATAAAAATCTTATAAACGTACAATCATCATCATCTCCAACATCTTTCTTTACATAAGGTACCCTTATAGACTCATCACACTTAGAACCTTACATCGAAACCTAGGGGAGTAAAACATAATAAATGGGGATCTTAGATTTTAGATAAGGGTAAACGTGGGAGATATCAATAATTAGATAATAATATGACCATAATGGTATGGTAACATATTCATGTTCATGTTCTCAGTGTAAAATACTCATACTTAGAAAATTATAGATCATATCATACAAAATAAAATCATTTCTAGAATTATGATTAATAATGGTGTCAAATAAGTAAAAATCATTCAATATTCTTAATATAGTCATGTTGCATCATAATCTTAATTAATCATTTTATTGTAAAAATAGATAAAAACAATCATGTTCACACATAATCTTGTGGGAATATCTAAAAAGAAATTATACTCACACATCAAAATGTAAAGAAAAAAATTAATCATGTTCATGCATATTCTTGTGATCATTTCTAGAATCAATCATATACACACATAAATATGTGAAAAAATTTATTCACAATCATGTTAATGTTTATCGCCATCATCTTATGAGATAGAAATATCATTTTACCCAATTCATTAGAGGGATATAATGGACCTAATCATCAAAAAATAATAATTGATTCATATAAATGTCACAAACTCATAAAACATTCATTATATCATCATAGCATATCCGGTGGAAAATAAATATGTTTCATAATCATCTCATAATCATAATCATAGACCATCTAGAGAAAAGATATAAATGGTATCGTTGGATCACATCCCCAGTAAAGAATAATTTTTACCAAATAATATTATAATAGAATAAAATATTCTTTAAAATATATCAGGAATTATTCTTGATGAAAATACCTTTTCATTTTGAAATCAGATGTTCAGAACACAAATATTCTCAAAATATTCAAGAAAACATTATCTTTGAAAAGAACAATGAAAAGTTGTAAAATAATCATCAAAACATATAGTAATCATGATGGTGGTAATTTCCATTCATATCATAATCATTAAAATAGATATTATTGAGGTCGCATAAATACTACTATTTTTATGTAAGATGAGAAGGAAGAATATATTTGAACGTGGCAATTCTATTGAAACCTAGATCTCCTGTATTAGTGTTTTTTCATGGCTTACTTTGATCCTAAATAGTAGCTCATTATGGTTCCTATAAAGGTTATTTATGTGAGGTCTCCAATAGATGTGAAACTAGATCATGATCCTTGTGCTAAGGGGGTCACATTTACTAATGTGTTGTGTGTTTTCTCATGGAGTGGAGGTGTGGTTTTAGCACCTTTGATCATCCCTAGTTGGTCAGAGGATGAAGTTTTTTCAGTAGTTGGAAATCCCGATCCCATAATGTAGAATCTTCATATCTACATGTTTTTTGTGCTTGGACACATTACTCTAGTTAAGGAAGAAAACCTATGGAGAAATATTGATCTAAAACCCAAGATTTTTCAATTCTTTAATTTAAGGAATATCAAGTTTATTATAATTGGGAGGGGATTACTTCACATTATTTCTAACAGTATGGAGGACCTTACTATAGCCTATAATTGAGGGAGCACTCTTCTAAAATAGAGTGATTTCAAATTGTATAAATGGGATGTAAAATTTAATACCATCACACAAAGTTCGACTTCAACATAGGTTTAGATTCACCTGTATAAACTTAATTGGTTTTTTTGGTATTCTATTATCCTTAGTTTCCTTGTATCTTATGTGGTAACTCCATTGAATATGGACTAGGATACCATTAAAGGTGATCTTTTTATATATTCCCACATTCTAGTGGAAGTGGATATGGAAACCAAGTTCCCTAAGATGGTGAATTTCATTATCAATAATTTGATGACTGAAATCATGGTGGAATATGAGTAGAGGCCTCTATTTTTTTCCTTGGGCAATATAGTGGGTCATTCTATTTCTAGTTATAGAAAAATTCAAAATTAGCTTAATAACACCATTTTTAATAGAGAAAAAACTTAGAAAGAGTTTGGTAGGATCAAAAATGGAAAGGATACTTTATTTTAGAAAGGAAAATATTTGGGTAAATACCACACATTTAGGAATTTGAATGAGTTTTTCATTCCCTATATTAATATAATAGTTTTTCCCTCTACTGGGGCAGTCGAGAATCATTATGAGTGTGAAGGTACTGGGAAAATACCCCCATGAAATAGGTGAGGTGGTGCATCTTGAATCCACTAATGGTGAATTCACTACAGACTTGGACATTGTTGATTGCAACTTGACTTATCCCAATGATTGTGATGGTTTAAAGAATGCGGTTGGGGATGTTACTCCAATTATGAATACTCATGCTGCTTTATTGAATCAATATAATTGTACACCTATTGAAAATAGGTTACCAGTTGGACAAAAGGTTTTCAAAGAGATTTCTAGGGATGTTAAGGCTTCTCATGTTGCTTCTATTGGAATTCATCTACCATTGATCACTGAAAATGGCAATGGGTCTCCTTTTTCTTTTTTCTAAGGAATGGATCCTTTTCTCCTAACTAAACTAATCACAACTATTTATCTATAATGAAAAAATGTAGTGACATAGTAGAGGAGGAAAACACCTTGGAGTATGAAACATAATCCCCTATTTTACAAATCATCTGTCCAAGTGCTTTAGAACCAAATGATCATCCTTTTTGGGAGCAAGGAGCCCTCAATTTGTAACCATATAGATTTTGATATTAACTCTACTACATGCAATATCTAACAAAATAAAACTATGATCAACTATAAATTGGAAAGTGTCTCAAAAAAATCTTCAGGAAATAAGAAGGATAAATTGAAGAAAAAGAGGGAAAACATTAACTCTAAATTTTGTTTCAAATGAATTCCCATTCTTGGAACTATCAAGGCTTGGATTACTCTACAATTATCAATGCATTATAAATGAATATTAAAATTCATAAACCTATGTTATTGGTAATTTATAAACCTAAAGCTTCCTTGTTTTTTGGATTTCCTATTCTTAATAAAATTATGTTTTAGTTTGTTGGTGCTAAATTTTCCTAAGGTTTGGTGGAATAATTATAGGTATTTTCTCATTTTTCTTTAGGCGAAGTTGATGTGGTTGTCACTGATTTGTAGATATTTTCATGAAATTTTCAGATTGATTATGTGAGAATGGTTGGGTCTTTCATCTATTCGAAGAAAAAATATCAATAAAGTAGGAGTTTATGGCTTTATATATAAGGTCTCACGGGATAACTATCTTCATACTGGTTTCTTCTTGATAAATTTAACACAATTTTCTCCCCCAGTGAGAAAATTGGAGCTCTTCATTCCCAGATTTCTATTAGGGAATTCAGAACTTGTTCTAAAGGTAATGAATTGATTAAAGTTATTATGGTTGGTAGAGAAAATACTTGGTACTGGAGGAACTTAAATATAATAGTTTCTACCAAGATTGATCAAGCTTTTGTCAATGGAGAGGCTCTTCATAAATGTGACTCACATTAAAGCATTACTCATCCCCAATTTAATGATAATCAACACCCAATAATTGTATGTTTCAAGAGTAAAGAACTAAAAATGATCGTCCCATTTCATTTCAAAAATTATGGTTCATGTCAAAATGATTTTTATAGACTCGTAATGTATTTTTGGAATTGCATGTATTGTGAAATGGGGAGTATGCTTCCATGATAAAACTAAAGCATTTAAAATCAAGATGAAAGAAAGGAGTAAATCTTCCTATAGTGGGAAGGATAAGGAAATCATCACCCTTGAATACACACTTCAACAATTTCAAGAGTATGCCTATAGAGATGAATTTAATTCGGACCTCTCTATAGAAATTTACTTCACTTCCAGGTTGAACACTCTTCTCGTAGTGAAGGAAAAGGTTCTTAAAGAAAATTTTAGAATTAATAGGTTTTATGGAGGGGATAAGAACACTAAATTTTTTAAATAACTTCATAAATTCAGGAAATATAGTAGGCCTTTGTCTTTTTTAAAATTGATGTATTAAATCATCAATAAAATAGATATCATTTATGATCACATTGTTAACTATTTCCCTAGTCTATTTAATGGACCTGGTTTGGAAGGGGAATTTATTTCAGGTATTATTCCTCCCATGGTTATATCTGAGGATAATATATTACACACTAGTATCTCCATATATTTTGAGATAAAAGTGGTAGTATTTATCCTTAATTCTAGCAATGTTCCTCATCTAGGTGGTTTCAACAAATATTTCTTTCCAAAATATTGTAATGTTATTCAAGTTTATGTCTTTATGTTGGTTTCACATACATTGTTCCATTTTTCTCAATAAACACTTTACCAAAATTCCATAACATCATCCCTTACCATGTTTTATTGGTCCTATTATCACCAAAATACCAACCTAATAAGGATTATTGTGTAATATAAGGGTGGTTTTCTAAAGAAGATGTATAATTATTTACTGAGTGTTAAATGTTTGTTTCTTATTCCACTTTCCTCAAATATTCTATAACCATGATGAAATAATAACATAATAATATTAAATATAATAAAAATTTATTGTGATTATGTTACAACCCTTTTCATCTCTTTTTACATCCTATGGGAAATGAAAACATCACTTGTGCATACGTATGGACCACCACCTCCACGAATCAATGAGATTCATTTTTCCTCACCACCTCTCAATGAAGGTTATTATGATATATTTAATTAATATATATTATATTAATGAAAAATATATTAATTTTTAAATATTATATATAACTTACCCAATTACACTTCTATTTGTTGAAAAATTATAATGTCGCATGTGTGTATGTTTGGATTACCACATCCAAAAAATAATGTGACTCATTTATGACGTCACAATTTAAGGAATGGTTTTAAAAAATTATTTACTGTATAAAAATTATAATTATATCATTATTAATATTTTTTATATGATGGAATAATGACCCATTTGACCATGTTCAACTAACCAATGTTTTTTAGCGATTACTAACTGAACATCCTCAAAATGTATAGAATGAACAAAACAGATTTAGTAATTAAATAAAACATAATATTGGATGAAATAAAATGGATAATAATAAGTTTATACACATAAAATAGGTTATTAATGAAGAATAAATTAATATAAATTTATTATATAGGATTTAAATTACATGGTGAGTTGGACTTGAGGTAAGGGAACTTCTCATCACGATTTCCTTTCATTGAGTCTTATGTCAGCTTCACCACATGTTTTTCAGTGTATAAAATACCATATGGTTTCCTTTTAACATTAATTTCAAAAAATTAATGTATTTTAAAAATGAATTTAAATTTTTATCTATCAATTTTCTTTTTATTATTACGTTATTAAACTCATAAGTGTTTTTTCTTTAAAACATTATTTCTAAAAGTTTTAAATTTTTTCATCTATTTTTACTTAATTTGCATGTAATTTAAAAATTTTCAAGTATGTTATTAATATTTTTAAATGTATTTTCATTGTCATTTTAAAACATTTTTTACTTTATTTTTTAATTTTTTAAAAGAAATATTTTTAATGTTTTTCAAATGGGTCAATTTTTGACATTTTTATTAAACTTTAAAAGGATTGTTTATTTTAATTTATATGATATGATAATAATTTCCCATAATCATGAGAAATATTCATTAATACTATTCATATTAAATTTTTCATTTTTTTCTAAGTAATATCTTATTTATCCTTCCTTTGGGATTTTTTGTTTGAAGAGTTTTCAAATAAAAGGGATTTTGTATATGTGTTAAAAGAGATCATTTATGATGATTTATAATGGAAATGATTTATTTAATTTTTTTTGTATTTTATGTTTCATTTTCATTTTTTATGATGAAAGAGGAGCCTGTTGTGTCTCTCCAATGCATTTGGTCATGATTTTGTTCTTCGGGCAATAAACTTTCGAATTAATCGAGTTCATTAATCCATTAGTAAGAGTGATTAAAAAAGTGATATGAAGATGAAATCCCAACAAAACATAATTACTATTCAATTCATAAACATTATTTTTTATGGAAGTATTTTTATTTCTTCAGGTTATCTAATGATTTTATGTTTAAGGAATGTTTAGTTCCTTTAAGGGTGAAAATTATGTTTTTCAAGAAAATATTTTCATGAGTATCCATGTTTTATTAGAAAAACACATGATTATGTTTATAATTTAGGATTTATTATCATATGTTTTATGAAAATATTTTGTTAATGAAACTTATTTCATGAGTAAGAAAAAAAATTGAACTCCTATTTTATTATGTAAAAATGGGAAAAGTTTCTTATAGGATTACATTATTTTTTATTTAGACTTACTATTTTGTTTATTTATATATATGAAATTACTTGATCACAAAATACATAAATATTATATCCTTTTAAATGAATATTCAATACACTTCATGATAATACACACCCATTTACCAATAAGGTTTACTGTCTTAAGATACTAGGTATATAAAAATCTTATAAACGTACAATCATCATCATCTCCAACATCTTTCTTTACATAAGGTACCCTTATAGACTCATCACACTTAGAACCTTACATCGAAACCTAGGGGAGTAAAACATAATAAATGGGGATCTTAGATTTTAGATAAGGGTAAACATGGGAGATATCAATAATTAGATAATAATATGACCATAATGGTATGGCAACATATTCATGTTCATGTTATCAGTGTAAAATACTCATACTTAGAAAATTATAGATCATATCATACAAAATAAAATCATTTCTAGAATTATGATTAATAATGGTGTCAAATAAGTAAAAATCATTCAATATTCTTAATATTGTCATGTTGCATCATAATCTTAATTAATCATTTTATTGTAAAAATAGATAAAAACAATCATGTTCACACATAATCTTGTGGGAATATCTAGAAAGAAATTATACTCACACATAAAAATGTGAAGAAAAAAATTAATCATGTTCATGCATATTCTTGTGATCATTTCTAGAATCAATCATATACACACATAAATATGTGAAAAAATTTATTCACAATCATGTTAATGTTTATCGCCATCATATTATGAGATAGAAATATCATTTTACCCAATTCATTAGAGGGATATAATGGACCTAATCATCAAAAAATAATAATTGATTCATATAAATGTCACAAACTCATAAAACATTCATTATATCATCATAGAATATCCGGTGGAAAATAAATATGTTTCATAATCATCTCATAATCATAATCATAGACCATCTAGAGAAAAGATATAAATGGTATCGTTGGATCACATCCCCAGTAAAGAATAATTGTTACCAAATAATATTATCATAGAATAAAATATTCTTTAAAATATATCAGGAATTATTCTTGATGAAAATACCTTTTCATTTTGAAATCAGATATTCAGAACACAAATATTCTCAAAATATTCAAGAAAACATTATCTTTGAAAAGAACAATGAAAAGTTGTAAAATAATCATCAAAACATATAGTAATCATGATGGTGGTAATTTCCATTCATATCATAATCATTAAAATAGATATTATTGAGGTCGCATAAATACTACTATTTTTAGGTAAGATGAGCAGGAAGAATATATTTGAACGTGGCAATTCTACTGAAACCTAGATCTCCTGTATTAGTGTTTTTTCATGGCTTACTTTGATCCTAAATAGTATCTCATTATGGTTCCTATAAAGGTTATTGATGTGAGGTCTCCAATAGATGTGAAACTAGATCATGATCCTTGTGCTAAGGGGGTCACATTTACTAATGTGTTGTGTGTTTTCTCATGGAGTGGAGGTGCGGTTTTAGCACCTTTGATCATCCCTAGTTGGTCAGAGGATGAAGTTTTTTCATTAATTGGAAATCCCGATCCCATAAAGTAGAATCTTCAGATCTACATGTTTTTTGTGCTTGGACACATTACTCTAGTTAAGGAAGAAAACCTGTGGAGAAATATTGATCTAAAACCCAAGATTTTTCAATTCTTTAATTTAAGGAATATCATGTTTATTATAATTGGGAGGGGATTACTTCACATTATTTCTAACAGTATGGAGGACCTTACTATAGCCTATAATTGAGGGAGCACTCTTCTAAAATAGAGTGATTTCAAATTGTATAAATGGGATGTAAAATTTAATACCATCACACAAAGTTCGACTTCAACATAGGTTTAGATTCACCTGTATAAACTTAATTGGTTTTTTTGGTATTCTATTATCCTTAGTGTCCTTGTATCTTATGTGGTAACTCCATTGAATATGGACTAGGATACCATTAAAGGTGATCTTTTCATATATTCCCACATTCTAGTGGAAGTGGATATGGAAACCAAGTTCCCTAAGATGGTGAATTTCATTATCAATAATTTGATGACTGAAATCATGTTGGAATATGAGTAGAGGCCTCTATTTTTTTCCTTGGGCAATATAGTGGGTCATTCTATTTCTAGTTATAGAAAAATTCAAAATTAGGTTAATAACACCATTTTTAATAGAGAAAAAACGTAGAAAGAGTTTGGTAGGATCAAAAATGGAAAGGATACTTTATTTTAGAAAGGAAAATATTTGGGTAAATACCACACATTTAGGAATTTGAATGAGTTTTTCATTCCCTATATTAATATAATAGTTTTTCCATCTACTGGGGCAGTCGAAAATCATTATGAGTGTGAAGGTACTGGGAAAATACCCCCATGAAATAGGTGAGGTGGTGCATCTTGAATCCACTAATGGTGAATTCACTACAGACTTGGACGTTGTTGATTGCAACTTGACTTATCCCAATGATTGTGATGGTTTAAAGAATGTGGTTGGGGATGTTACTCCAATTATGAATACTCATGCTGCTTTATTGAATCAAGATAAATGTACACCTATTGAAAATGGGTTACCAGTTGGACAAAAGGTTTTCAAAGAGATTTCTAGGGATATTAAGGCTTCTCATGTTGCTTCTATTGGAATTCATCTACCATTGATCACTGAAAATGGAAATGGGTCTCCTTTTTCTTTTTTCTAAGGAATGGATCCTTTTCTCCTAACTAAACTAATCACAACTATTTATCTATAATGAAAAAATGTAGTGACATAGTAGAGGAGGAAAACACCTTGGAGTATGAAACATAATCCCCTATTTTACAAATCATCTGTCCAAGTGCTTTAGAACCAAATGATCATCCTTTTTGGGAGCAAGGAGCCCTCAATTTGTAACCATATAGATTTTGATATTGACTCTACTACATGCACTATCTATCAAAATAAAACTATGATCCACTATAAATTGGAAAGTGTCTCAAAAAAAATCTTCAGGAAATAAGAAGGATAAATTGAAGAAAAAGAGGGAAAACATTAACTCTAAATTTTGTTTCAAATGAATTCCCATTCTTGGAACTATCAAGGCTTGGATTACTCTACAATTATCAATGCATTATAAATGAATATTAAAATTCATAAACCTATGTTATTGGTAATTTATAAACCTAAAGCTTCCTTGTTTTTTGGATTTCCTATTCTTAATAAAATTATGTTTTAGTTTGTTGGTGCTAAATTTTCCTAAGGTTTGGTGGAATAATTATAGGTATTTTCTCATTTTTCTTTAGGCAAAGTTGATGTGGTTGTCACTGATTTGTAGATATTTTCATGAAATTTTCAGATTGATTATGTGAGAATGGTTGGGTCTTTCATCTATTCGAAGAAAAAATATCAATAAAGTAGGAGTTTATAGCTTTATATATAAGGTCTCACGGGATACCTATCTTCATACTGGTTTCTTCTTGATAAATTTAACACAATTTTCTCCCCCAGTGAGAAAATTGGAGCTCTTTATTCCAAGATTTCTATTAGGGAATTCAGAACTTGTACTAAAGGTAATGAATTGATTAAAGTTATTATGGTTGGTAGAGAAAATACTTGGTACTGGAGGAACTTAAATATAATAGTTTCTACCAAGATTGATCAAGCTTTTGCCAATGAAGAGGCTCTTCATAAATGTGACTCACATTAAAGCATTACTCATCCCCAATTTAATGATAATCAACACCCAATAATTGTATGTTTCAAGAGTAAAGAACTAAAAATGATCGTCCCATTTCATTTCAAAAATTATGGTTCATGTCAAAAAGATTTTTATAGACTCATAATGTATTTTTGGAATTGCATGTATTGTGAAATGGGGAGTATGCTTTCATGATAAAACTAAAGCATTTAAAATCAAGATGAAAGAAAGGAGTAAATCTTCTTATAGTGGGAAGGATAAGGAAATCATCACCCTTGAATCCACACTTCAACAATTTCAAGAGTATGCCTATAGAGATGAATTTAATTCGGACCTCTCTATGGAAATTTACTTCACTTCCAGGTTGAACACTCTTCTCGTAGTGAAGGAAAAGGTTCTTAAAGAAAATTTTAGAATTAATAGGCTTTATGGAGGGGATAAGAACACTAAATTTTTTAAATAACTTCATAAATTCAGGAAAGATAGTAGGCCTTTGTCTTTTTTAAAATTGGTGTATTAAATCATCAATAAAATAGATATCATTTATGATCACATTGTTAACTATTTCCCTAGTCTATTTAATGGACCTGGTTTGGAAGGGGAATTTATTTCAGGTATTATTCCTCCCATGGTTATATCTGAGGATAATATATTACACACTAGTATCTCCATATATTTTGAGATAAAAGTGGTAGTATTTATCCTTAATTCTAGCAATGTTCCTCATCTAGCTGGTTTCAACAAATATTTCATTCCAAAATATTGTAATGTTATTCAAGTTTATGTCTTTATGTTGGTCTCTTATTTTTTTATTAATGGATTTCATCCTCATGGAATCAATTCTCAATTCATCACATCGATTAAAAAAATTGGGAATGATTGAGAAATTCACCTCTTCAAGTCCATTTCCCTAGTTGACACTATTTATAAAGTAATTATCATGATTATTTCTTATTGACTTTTTATAATTGGTTCAAAAATTCTATCTTGGATTAAGTTTGTGTTTATTAAAGGGAGATCTATTCAACATTTCATTTTCTCTACATAATTATGTTTTAATATACTCAGAAAATCTTGTATAGAAGGAAACTTTTCTTTAAAGCTTGTTATTAAAAATTCATTTGATACATTGGATTAGATTTTTTTTATAAGGTGCTTCAACACTTTGGTTTTAATAGCACCTCTCTCAACTAGGTTGTTTTACATTTTTTATCTAATCACATCTATATGATTATTATTGCATCGCCTAATGGTTATTTTAAATGCTCTATAGGATTTCATCAAGGTGAACCTATCTCTACATTTCTCTTCTCAATTGTGGAGAATTATCTTAGTAGGATTCTATCTCATTTGGTGTCACTGGGAAATCTTAATCCAATCAAAGCAATGTGGTCTCATTTCCCCAACACATCTCTTTTATAATAATGATTTAATCCTTTCTATACAAGGTAGTAAACAAAATATTCGGTCCCTCAGACTTGAATTACTACACTATGAGTGTATTTTTGGGAAAATATTCAGCTGGGATAAATATTTCATCTTCTTTTTGAAGAGATTCCCTCTTTCTAGGAATAATTTCATCCCTGTAGAGATGGGAATTATATAAGGGTCAATGACATTCAATTATCTTGGTGTTCAATTATTCTAGGGGAGGTCCAAATATTTTTAGTTTGTTGATCTTATTGATTGTTTCAATGGGAAACATTAATCTTCTAAAGGGAAGAGCATATATATTTCTTGTTGAATTAGGTTGGTGAAATTTTTTATTGTTTACAAATTGGTTTATTATTTTATAGACTATAAATGTTCATAGAGGTTTATTAGACATATGAATGTCATCATAAAAAAATTATTTGGATTATTAATTTTCATGAAAGAAATATGGTCTCAATATATTTGATGAACTATTTTCAATCTATATCTAATGGAGGTATGGGTACTAAAAATATCATAAATTTCAATGAATCTCTAAGTTATATTCACTTAGAATCTTATTCATATTCACTCAAAATCATTAGAGTTCTTTAAAGCTTGATTTCTGGAAAGGATGAAGCAAGAGAGTGTTGCTTACCTTGACTTGTCTATTTGGTCAGTATTTACATCTTACATCTATAACATCATGACTTTTTTGGGATGGATTGTTAATAAGATATCAAATCTAAAATTATGGTTAGATAATTGGACTGGTTTTTCCCTTATTGATAATTTCCAGCCTCTGGACTCAAATTCTGATTGCCAAATATTAGTCAAAGATTTTTTTATTATCCTCATCCTCTTTTATTGGATGAAGTTGAAAGAATTATTAATGGCTATAATTTTGTTTCCTTTTCTGACTTTCTAGCTTGGGATACATCCAGAAATGGTCTTCTTAATAGGGGATCCTTTAACTTCAGATATCCACGGAATCAAATAAATATTTTAATTGGATTGTAGATTTTAATAAGGCTTGGATAAATCCCTATCATCTCTCTATTATCTTGCGGTTGGAACTCAATTGGTTACCCACTGATTTTATTTTTTAGATATTTTTGATTTCCCCTTCCTCTTGGTTTCTCAAGTGTAATCAATACAGGGAGGAAGTGGAACACCTCTTTCTCAGTTGTGAAAATACCACCAAAATTTTGAAGGATTTTGGGGACATATTTGGACTTCAGGGTCTGCATATCTCTTTTCTGCAATCACTTTTTCATTATTGTAAGTACATCTCTCATTCTTCCCAAAATCACTGCTTACTACAAGTTATTGTGGCCGAAACTCTTCATTCTATTTGGTTTGGCTGCAACCCATTGCTTCATGCAAAAAAGGTATTATATTTGAGATCATTACTCCATCAAATCATTATTGCATTAAATGAATTTATTTTGGTGCATATTGGTTTTTATAATAACAATTTCTAGGATTTCATGACTTTGAGAAATTTTGGAATTCTTGTAAATTATAAGCTAATATTGGCAACTATTTATGTTTTTTGGATTCTTCCCCTACCTCAGTGGATTAATTTCAATATTTATGGAGCATCCAAATGAAACTTGGGGGCCTTGAGGTAAAATTTTGTCTTTCATGATCATGATGAAAATATCAAGGGATGTTTGTATAGATCTTGTAGTGTGACATTTTCACTTGAAGAAGAGATTCTTGGAATTATTAATGCTATCTATTTTTCAAAAATATAAGTTTAGAATAACCTTTTGGTTGGATAGTGACTCAAATATTCTGATTTCGGCTATTAGAAATGGTTTTTTCATATTTCAAGGACACTCGAAACTTAGTGTATGGAATGCATAAATACTATAATGAGTCTCAATTTCATTATTATGCTTTTTTTTGGAGGAAAATATGGTAGGAGATGGACTTACTAAAGAAGGCATTGGTATGGATATCACATGGTCAAATTCGCTTTCGGATGATTTGATGCCTCATTATGAATGAGATTATAATACAATCTTACTCTATTTACTTTTGTACATTTTCCAATCATTAATAAATTCATTGTCCTTTTGGTCAAGGGACGTTTTAAAAAAAATTAAAACAAATATATTATTCACACCTTTGGTAAAAAGTACCTTGTTCAACAAATAACATAGATTCTTTATAAACCTATTTGTAAAATTTAAAAATGGTAAAAATAAATTTAAAAAATTATTTATTAATTTTCAAAAAACCGTTAGAAAATTTTAGAAAACATTGATGGGGAATAAAAAATTTCCTGACAAAAAGAGTATAAATAATGATGGATTTTATAAAAATATTTTTTGATCCTTTTTTTACCAAAAAGATAGAAATGGTACGAACGAATTAAAATTTCATAAATATAAATAGAAGAATAATACATAATTGGGTTTATTAGATAATAATCGTATAATTTTCCCAATGGATATTCAAGAAAAATTTATCCCAATTAATATAGTACTAAGACAAACCACACTTACCTCAAGTCTTCTCCAGCATCATACATAGTCAAATATACTATATAATAAACATATATTTATTATAAATATATTCCAAAACCATATTCATACATATCATACTATATAATATTTACTTATAACATCTTATCACCAATATATTAATAATTCTATTTTTAGATCACTATTTTGGGTGATAACTACTTAATTTTTCATAGAAGTTTCAATTCGATAGTTCAAAACGTTGTACATTGATCAACGTTCCATCATATCCATAATTTTATTCATGACGTAAACATCATATATATTTATTATATAAATATTTAAAAACATCCAAAAAAGGTAGAGATAGAAAAGTGAATTACACAATTCATGGAGACGGTAGGTCGTATGTATGCATGAACATTGTTTATATTTTCTAACGATAAAAAGAAAAAGAAAGATAAATTTTATTTTTCCCATTTTAGATTCATAATTATATCGTAAATAAAGTATATATACATTAAATAAATCCTTATTACCATCCAATTAAAAGGAAAATTAAAAATAAATCACTTCACTTCATGAAGGTGGTAGTCCACACATATGCAAGAGTGACTTTACTATTTTCCAACAGATGGGAAGGTAAGAAGGTAGATATGATATTATAACTACAGAATAAAAATTATGTTAAAATTTTCGTATATAAACATTAATACTATCATAATAACTATCCATTAAACTTGGTTATGGGAAATGAATTTTATAACTATATGGCGGCGATAGTCTACACGTGTACACAAGCGATACTTTCACTTCCCATTTGATAGAAGAGAGGGTTAATAATGGTGGTTTCATCATAATAATAAAATTTTAGTATATTTAGGATACAATAGTTATTATTTTATGATGAATATCGTCTATTTAAAGTAGTTATAAGAATAAATAAATTTAAATAGTTTGAATAAGATAATTACTTTTCTTTTGGTAGAACTACTTTAGATCCCCTATTAAAGAAGCATGGAATGTTATTTGAAGAATAAATTAACCCTTAATTCGTTTATAGTGAATTATATAAAATAATATTTTTGTTTTTGTTGAGATATATGGCTCAAAGTTTTGTAAAAAGATAAATGGGGGGTCCCTTTATAAGTGGGGGAAAAGACACACTTGGAATTTCATAAAATAATAAATTATATATATATATATCATAATCATGTAAATAGGAAAAAAGGGACCCAAAATTAAAATATGAGTAGTTATAAGGTTTAAAAGAACTCAACCAATCACATTTCTACAATTTTTTGATACATTTTAATCCATATACACGAGTTAAACCACTTTAAACTCGTTTTAACCATAAAAATGATAACACCATTTTTTACCATGATAAAATAATTATATGAACAAAAATAAAAGTGTGTTTCAAAAACATTTAACATGATGATTCCAAATTTTTAATCCATTTTACCAAATTTAATTTCTATTTTTGGTAAAAATTACTTTTATCATAATAACACAAAACACATGAAAAACAGTCCCTAATTTTAGAGTAAAATCATTTTTCTGTGAAATAAAGTAATTAATTGGTTTCCACTAAATTTTATAGTTAAATAATAAAATATATTTGTTTTTTTTTACTTTTTGATCAATCCATAAGCAAGTTGCATCTTCCAACAAGTCAATTATAAGTAAATACCCAAAAATAGTTTTTAAATTGAATAAAGTATAATGTATCTTCAAAAAAAGTCATGATAGGGTTTCCAAATTCAAAATAATGTTTCAAAATAAATTATTTAACTCCTTAAACATATCATTAGTTTAAAATCATCCAATAAAATTAATTCAATTATTATGGAGATTTTAAAATTTTACCATATGTTTTTAACCTAAGTTTACCACTTTTATTATAGTGAGAAATATTTACTTTTATTACTATTCATAATGACAAAGAAATTAAGTTGAACCCATTAAATTATATTAATAATTATAATTCTAAATATGGAATCCATTTTTTCAAATTAAATTCAAAAATGTGGAAGAATTTGATTTAATATTAAACCAGAAAATAAGATGAAAAGAGGATTTAAAGGAATATATCTTCTTAGTTAAAAAATGTTTTTACTCTACAATTAGACAAAAAATTGATTCTAATGATATTAACTATAATATTAATTATATAAATGAACTAATTTTACTTTTCAACCATTTAAAATTTATATTTATAAATTTTTTTAATAAAATGACATTTGTCAATAAAAATATGTATTTTTTCACTATTTAATATAAAATCAATCATTTCATAAAAACAAAAAAATCAAACTAAGTTAATTTTTATATGATTCTTTCAATTAATATATTTATTTTATAAAATAAAATATATAAAATTTGAAAGAAATTAATTATATTTTCGATGCACAAAATGAAATAAAATTCATTTTTTATGAAAATTCATTTTTTAAGCATAAAATTAATTCTCTAAAAATTGAGTGTTTATTTCCAAATAATTAATCAATAAATTTTTACTATGTATGAATATTGTAGATATATTTCATAATGTAGTTACTCAAATTCATTCCTTCAAATTCAACGGTTAGGTTATATAGTTCATATTTAAGTAATGATATTTTTATAATATATCTAAATTCTCTTAAATATTGATGTTGCGTGTTAAGAAAAATATCAAACATATTATTATTTTAAACAAAAATTCTAGTGTATTATAATATAAATTATATTTTTTTTTCTCATCTCATGTTTTCAAAAAAATCATGTGGACTTCGAATGAGTAGGAACAATAGTAAGGATTATCTCTCCACTATGGTAATTCATCTTTAATGAGAAAAATGAGTTTTGAATGAAATGATCGTTTAAATTTTAGAATCATATTTTTGTGGGAAAATATATTTTTAGTGGAATATTACACTTTTCTTATAAGGGTTCGATATGTAATAATTTTTCTGAATTCTTAAAAACTCTAAACAGAAAAGATCATCAAAATATAGAAAGTTGAACCCTTGTTATAAATCATTTAATTATGGGTACTTCGATTTATGGGACATTATAATGTTAATAAGTTTATTAAGGAAATATTAATTCATGATTTATAATATTCCAAATGGGTCACCAATATTTTCCCCTTGAAAAATAAGAGTGATAAGATCAGAGTTTGTATTGACTTATTTAATTTGAACCACTATAGTCCAAAGGATGACTTCCAAATCCCAATTATGAAATTATTGGATGCCTTAATAGCTATTTTTAAAACCTTTCATTCAAAGTTAGTTATTATAGTAATAATAAAATTTTAATGGATCATAAGGATGAATAATCCACTGCTAGTAGGGCACCCCAATGGTTATATTACTATCGATTGATTTCCTTTTGATTAAAAAATGTTGTTGTTATATTCTATAATTCTATGTCCCACAACTTTATGATATTTAAGAGGAAAATATTGAAATATTTTATAGATGATATGGTATTCAAGTATCACCAGCATCACAATCATCTATCTCATTTTGAGTTTGTATTCACTAAACTATGATAATACAATTTGAAGATTAGCACAGTAAAATGTGCTTTCAGGGTGACATCAGGAAAATTTATCAGTTTTATGGTTCGTTGGTCGGTCATTAAAGTAATGTTTTTTATTCCTCCAACTAACAATATTATAGGGTGAATAGGGTCTCACACATAAGGAAAGTGAATTTATGAACCACAAAAAACAAGAAAAACTCAATAAAATAAAAAAAATTAATGACAATGATTGGTGGTATTTTCTGTTAGTAGAGTTTGAAAAGTAAAAATTTTGATAAGCAAAATAAAAATGATGCGTCTAACTATATTTTAATGAATTGAATAGTACAAAAGTAAAGAAGGTTCTAAAAATTTATTAATATATAGGGTTAACATAGATTTTTAAACCTTGAAATGATTTTATTTTATTAATCGTAATGAGTTTAATCTAAGAAAATCTTCTATGAAAAATTGGTAATACCATATGTCAAAGGTTCCAAATCACAGATTGACATATTTTACAGTTTATCAATAGAAAAACACAATTCACCCACAAATATTTTAGAGACCCAAAGCTTGACGTACATGGAAAATACATTAATTTTTCGGAATACTTAATACATAACAAAAACAGACACACAAAGATCGTAATATTTTAGTTTCTTTAGAAAATCGGAATATAAACATCTAATCATTTTGAAAGATCTTCAACATCTCCCATAACTATCTTCCCCTTTTTGTTTCCTTACCTAAAACCTTTCTTTTTTCCTGGGGAAAATAAAACCTAAAAAGGGTGAGCTCAAATGCTCAGTAAAGGAAAACATAGAGAACATAAAACAATCCATAAACATTTGAAAGAAAAAACATGAACAGGAAATCTAAACATTAAAACCTTGAGCAAAGACATAAATCATGGAAGTACGTA
Organism: Viscum album; assembly: GCA_963277665.1. NCBI lineage: Eukaryota > Viridiplantae > Streptophyta > Magnoliopsida > Santalales > Viscaceae > Viscum > Viscum album. The sequence goes on from OY728133.1 coordinate 593,762,442, forward strand.
AGGAATATATCATAATGGAACATCAATAATGATAAAATATAATGGCAATAAAACATGTAATTTTGGAAAACATTCATCACATGTCATGATTTCCATAGCAGCCAAGGCATTGCTTTCAAGACCATCTTAGTGGACAAAGTCTCTTTCTGAATCGAGTTCACTCCTCATTTCAGTCCAGTAACACTGAACCGGATTAACTTACCATTACATCCATGTCTATATCAGGAAATATAAATCTTTACCCAATGAATTGGAGGGATATATAGGTCCCACCCATCTCATAATGAAATCATTATTACTTGTGCCACAAAATAAACATATATCATTCATAATAACCCCATAAATAAAATGGGTTTCATAAACATCATCCTATCATTACATAATCCATATAAAAAATGGATATCATTTCATAATAAGGAAATTGAAACCATGTAAATCATAGAGACATTATACTTGAAACATACACATATGAAATAATGTCATCTTAGATGGAAAATGGTTTTGGTAAAACACTTGAAATGAATTCTTGAGGAAAATATCCTTTCTTCTTAAAAATCAATTTCTTTTCACAAAACATCATGAAATTTAAAAAAAACGATTTTTTTGAAAATAGTCATGAAATATTTTGGAGGAAGCTTCATGAAAATAAGGCTTTATAAAACCGTAAAAATCTGTTCGTTCCGTATAAGTTAAAAAAACATTCTTCTCGTACTTTTGCCGGAAAAGTCAAAAAATACCTCGTAACGTAAAAAAAAAGAATGATTCCTTATATACAATGTAGTAAAATTAAAAATGGGTAAAAAGGAAATTAAACATACATGAAACCATTTTTAGGAAACATGGACATGGATGAGAACAATAACCCCAGTAAATACTTACGAATAAACAATCTCGGATAAGAACGAGATTGGAAAGGTTATCCCTTACCTTAGGTCCAATATAATTTTTATGGATCCAAACCTCCTGTATAATAATTTAAATAATGTCATTGACTTATTACATAATCATATTCATTGTTATGATATCATATATGTTTCATTTATTACTTTATATTACCCGTTCTTTTGTAAATTCCATGTAAAAGCAGCGTTTTGGGTAAAATTATTTCATTTATCGTATGTGTTTCGACTTGTTATTCTTGATATTATAACTTATATCCTGATTTACATAATTACATAATGTAAAAGATAATTTATATATAATATATATTCATCATATACATATATATTATAGATCGATAAAAGGAATGAAATACACCGTTCATGGAGACGGTAGGCCGTACGTACGCATGAACACTGTTTTCATTTCCTTATTGAATTGAATGAAATTAAATAGATGACATACATATATATATATATATATATATAAATCCAGTAGCATTATTATGTCATATATTTCATTATTACTCATTATATATACTTTATAATCATTCTTGAATGGTTAATCATGGAAAATGAATATCATCGTGTTCGTGGAGACAATAGTCCGTACTTACGCACGAGGGATGATATCATTCCCATGATCATGGAATTGTATTGGAGTGTATGTATATGATTTAAGAATCTATACCACTTTACAATAATCATATATAGTCATTATTTGCACCATTATACACATCCAAGTAAGGTGGTGGTGGAAAATAGATTACACCAAGGCGTGGAGACGGTATTCTGTATGTACGCACGCGCGGTGATTTCGTTTTCCATAGGATGGATAGATGGTGAAATATGGTTGTTTCATAACTATAATAACATATCAGTATATTAGTGATACTGATTTTATTACTTCATAATGAAACAACTAATGAAGAAGAAGTAGAAGAAGAAATAAAGTTGAAAGAATCGGTAACAGACATTACCTCTTCTTTGAAGCGCCTCTTTGAGACCTCCTCTTAGGGCACTAAAATTGGTCTTTTAAGAATACCAAGACCTCTAGGATGTTTCTATGGAAGTGGATAAGAGAATTATTCAGGGTTTGGCCGAGCGTGAAGGCCCAAAGTGGGGTGAGGAAGAGAGGGAGGAGGTGCCCTTTTATAAGGGAGGAGAGGGGCACCGTTGGAAAAACTAAAAATATTATTTTATGATAAATCCATATTCAGTTTTTAATAGCTCCAAATTGATTTATTTAAAGTCTAAGGTGGGTATGGGTCTAAATCATCTAATCCAATAGAATTTATACATGTTTAAGTATCTATTTTAGCCTTATTATTTAGATTTAACTTTAAGTTAAATAATTTTTCTTTTACCTTGTCTTCTTGTTTTCTTACACTATAATGTAAATAAACTTACTATAAAAAACCAAAATAACCCCAAGTTGTTTATTATTCATATATATATAACCTTATATAAGTCATTTTTCCTAACCTTATATTTTTAGGAATAAAATAACAATTAATAATATAATATTTGTTTTAAAAACTATTTTATGTCAATTTTGACACAGTTGTTAATTGATTTTTGTGAAAATCATAACAGAATGATTAGTTCGAAAAAAGTTAATTAAATAAATACTAACATGTCATATTAACCTAAGAAATTAGGGTAATTTATAAAAAGTCTCAAATTACATTTATTTGGGAATTTATAACATCAATTATGTCAATATTTCATTAATAAGATAATTACTGCATCATCATTGTGTCATAAATAAATTAAATTATTCAATGTCTAAAAATTAAAAATAAAATATCATTATTCATTAAATATTTTTAGCATTCTAAGGAATATTTATAGTCTAATTTAACTTATGTATAACTCTATATTAAAAATGATTTAGTTAGTAAACTTTGATTTTAACTATTTTAACCCTTCTTTAAATAAATTAATAATAAATGTCCTAATCTAATAAAAGTGGGCCTAAATGGTCATATATTATTCCTAAGGTTGTTTTTTGTCGAATTACACTTGTCAAATATAATTAGGACATGTGTTAGGGTAATAATAATATCATTTTTACCCTTAATTACCCTTTTTACTTTTAACCGTGGTAAAAAAAAGTAAAAAGTTACTATTCACCAACAATTATTTTCATCTCATTGAACCACATTTTAGTCCTCGATATTAACTGTGTCTCTCAGATATTTGAAATTCCACTCACAGAAGCGGTAAAATTATGTTTTGTGTGAATTTCCAAATTCTCTTAGGAGGTGGGTAAAAGACGGTGAAAAGTTCGATAAAATTTTTATATATCTAAAATTATTATAAAATGACTCTAATGAATTTCATTGAAATTATATAGGTATTATGTATCATTTTTGACCTAAAATAAATTTAAATAAAATATATAATTATTTAAATAAAAAATCGGTTTTTAAATAGTAACCTAGTGTTTTCACTATTCATCAAAAATTGAAAGTTTTCAGAAAAATACCAAAATTTCACCCTAGGCTAATTTCGATATTCCAAATCCAAAAATGAAGTCCATTTTGAAAGATAAAATTTATAAAATTTCAAAAAGTGGGTAGTACTATTCATAACGGCTAGTTTTAATAATATTATAACCATATATCATTGTTTAGTGAATCCTGATATTGCGTACAACACATGCTATCGAGGAAAGTCGTTATTGCGTGTAATGCAAGCCAATTTAGGATTGCGTGTAGTGAAATCTCCCTTTGGTGTAGCGTAAAACACAAGACATCAACAAAATTAAAAGAATATTCTTCATAAAATCTCGGGGTGTTGCATTCTACCCCCCTTAAAATGAATTTCTCCTTCAAAATTCGTCGGGGTTATAAATTGTTTACTATTCATAGAAAATCACATCATAAAAAGGAGTACTAAAACTTAATTTTAAAAAATAAAGTATGAAATGTAATTATTACCCAAAGTAACTCATCACTGGGTTTCCATATAGGATAACATATGTGAAAATATGGATATGGAAGAAAATTCTAACCATCAAGTTATGATGGAGAGTGGTAGAGAACATGGCTATGAAAAAGCCAAAAATCACAAATCCATAGATTTGTGATGACTTAAGGTACCATCTGATTCATCAGAAATAAGAGCACTAGGACAACATTTTTTGTTTTCAATATCATTTCCCTAAAGTTGAAAATTTTGAATTAATAGAAATACTTGCTTGATTTTGGTACAATCTCACTTTTGTTCATGCTTTGAACAATTTCCACTTCATCTCTTAAAGAAATGAAGTTCAATTTGTTATTCGTGAAGTGTTAATAGATCATGTGATAGAATGATGGTTCATTCCGTCTGTTTCAAACAAAAGGTTATCAAAAGTTATCAAATTTACATAAGTCAATATATGGTGAGGTTAATCGTATACGATTCCAAAAATGAACTTATACGTCATATATCATACCGATTAATAAAATAAAACTAGTTTCTACTAACCAGGTACTTCCTGTAGGCCATTGGTAGGCGATAAAGGCCAGTCGCACTTCGGTTGTGGGTTTGATTCCCACAGCCTTGTCCGACGCGATGGGTTGTCGCCCATCCTGCAGGTTGTCCTTTTTCTAAAACTACATTACTATAATATCCCATCAATAATATCGAAAAAACTTCTATCCTTAAACAATACTAACTTATGTCCAACATAATTCATTCCAATATTTAGGCTTATCCATAATACTACTGTCCACTCTATTATTATAGTGAAAACGATTACCAGAGATTTCATATAACAAGCATGTTAATACCATCGTTGATTCCCCATATATCATAAGATATGTCTTTTTGGTCACATTCCAAACATTCGAAGGCCTTAATCATGTATTATCTTGAAAAATGAATACCCATTGTATCTTAGTGAAAACATGAGTTCTATCAAAAGATAACTCCTTTCACATACCAAAACCCCAAAATTATATATACTCAAACCATGATATAACTATTTCCTTATATCAGTCCTGAGCTCATGAATACTGTCAAACATTTCATTATCTCCTTATCCCTTCATTATGCGTGTATCATCTTTTTTCCAAAAATATCTCAATCACTTTCCATGGGTACTGGTACCATAAAAATTATTGAAAACCACAATAGACCAATACATAAATATTCCAATATTCCACGATACTATATACAACATTTTTTCGGAATCCCATTACATAAACACTTAATCATTCCACCACATCGTTGTTATATTCAACATCACCAATAGTGATCGGATGTGACTTCCCTTTATCCTTTACCTTAAGTGGTTGCTCATGTCGATCATCACTAAACCTTGGATTAGGGAATTTATTAGCATAATGCCCCATTTCCTTGCACTTGAATCTTTGAAGTGTTGGTGGTGCGTTCTCTGCAGTCTTTTCCTTATTCACATAATTAGAAACCCTTTTTCCATTACTTCAACACTCAGCTGCTCGATAACCTTACTTTCCACACTTAAAAAATTTTCTAGTCCCTTTAAGAAAATCTCCACCATTCTTTTTTCCACACTTTGAGCATAAGGAAACATTCATCTTCTTTTCACCATTATTCTGAGATTTCTCCTTGAACTCCATCTTTCATTTCTTGTCAAAACCATGAGATGGATAAGTAACACCAAATTCCATTTCTACCTTGATAGGACAATGCAAAATTTCTTCATAGCTACTGAAGTCTCTTATAGAAAATGCCCTTCGAATATTTGGTTTTAAGCCACTGAAGAATCGATCAACTTTTCTTTCAGGTTGGATGATAATGCCAGATGAATACCTTGTAAGCCTTGTAAAAATCGCTTTGTATACACCAACAGATTCATCATCCTTTTGCTTTAGTTCAAGAAACTCTTTCTCCATCTTTGTTCGAAGAATACGAGGGAAGTACATATTGAAAAATAAGTTCTTGAACTCGTCCCATTCCATGGACTCAATTTCATCTCTTGGCCTTGTATTCTTGATAAGATTCCACCATTGATCAGCTTCACCTTCCAAACGATATACTACTGATATGAATTTATCATGTTCAGAACATTGAAGATCTGAAAATATCTTTTCAGTGGTACTGATCCATTGTTCAACAATAAGTGGATCAGAAGACCCACTGAAAGAAGGTGGATGTTGCCTCATGAAGGACTCAAGAGAATATTGTTCCCTTCTCTGCTCATTTGGAAGTTTATAATGATTCATAGCTTGTGTAAGTATAGCAATAAGATTATTCACTCCATCTCCCATAACATTTGTTTGTTCAGGAGGACAATCATTTCATTGATCAACACGGTTCCTTTGGGTTCCAGCCATCTTCTAAAACACAAAAAGAATAGTGTGAGAGGAAAAAATCATTCTAGGGAAAACAACATAATAAAAGGGGAGTACCTTCAATATCTAACATCTTAGGTTTAATTCTAAGATCATTACCATAATTCTACGACTATAACCTATACTTATACTTAACCTTAGGGACATCCCTAGACATACCTTAGAAATATCTCTAGGGATCTCACTAAAGTTCTCGCATCCTAGTTTCCAAAGGTTGACTAAGCCTTTCCTCTGATACAAAATATAAAGACCCAAAGCTTGATGTACATGGACAATACATTACTTTTGTGGAATACTTAATACATTACAAAAACAGACACACAAGTATCGTAATAGTTTAGTGTCTTTGGAAACTCGGAATATAAACATCTAATCATGTTGAAAGATCTTCAACATCTCCCATAACAATCTTCCCCTTTTTGTTTCCTTACCTAAAACCTTTCTTTATTTCCTAGGGAAAATAAAACATAAAAATGGTGAGCTCAAATGCTCGGTAAGGGTAAATATATAGAACATAAAACAATCTATAAACATTTGAAATCAAAAACATGAACATGAAATCTAAACATTAAAACCTTGAGAAAAGACATAAATCGTGGAAGTACGTAAGGAATATATCATAATGGAACATCAATCATGATAAAATATATTGGGAATAAAACATGTAATTGTGGTAAACATTCAGCACATGTCATGATTTCCATAGGAGCCATGGCATTGCTGCCAAGACCATATTAGTGGACAAAGTCCCTTTCTTAATCGAGTTCACTCCTCGTTTCAGTCCTATAACACTGAACCAGATTAAATTACTATTCCAGCCATGTCTATCTCATGAGATATAAATCTTTACCCAGTGCATTGGAGGTAGATATAGGTCCCACCGATCTCATAATGAAATCATTATTACTTGTGCCACAAAATAAACATACATCATTCATAGTAACCCCATAAATAAAATGGGTTTCATAAACATCCTCCCATCATTACATAATCCATATAAAAGAAATGGATATCATTTCATAATAAGTAAAGTGAAACCATGTACATCATAGAGACATTATAATTGAAACATACACATATGAAATAATGTCATATTAGATGGAAAATGGTTTTGATAAAACACTTGAAATAAATTCTTGAGGAAAATATCCTTTCTTCTTCAAAATCAATTTATTTTCACAAAACATCATGCAATTTTAAAAGAAAAAGATTTTGTTGAAAATAGTCAAGAAATATTTTGGGGGAAGCTTCATGAAAACAAGGCTTTATAAAACTGTAAAAATCTGTCCGTGCCGTATAAGTTAAAAAATCATTCTTCTCGTACTTTTGATGGAAAAGTCAAAAAGTACCTCGTAACGTAAACAAAAGAAAGATTCCTTACATACAATGTAGTAAAAGTAAAAAATGGGTAAAAAGGACATTAAACATACATGAAACCATTTTTAGGAAACATGGACATAGATGAGAACAATAACCCCCGTAAATACTTACGAATAAACAATATCGGATAAGAACAATATTGGAATGGTTATCCCTTACCATAGGTCCAATATGCTTCGTATGGATCCAAACCTCTTGTATAATGATTTAAATAATGTCATTGAATTATTAAATAATCATATTCATTGTTATGATATCATATATGTTTAACTTATGACTTTATATTACCCGTTCTTTTGTAAATTCCATGTAAAAGCAGCGTTTTGGGTAAAATCATTTCATTTATCGTATGTGTTTTGACTTTTCGTTCTTGATATTATTAATTATATCCTGATTTACATAATTCCATAATGTAAAACAAGATTTATATACAATATATATTCATCATATACATATATATTATAGATCGATAAAAGGAATGAAATACACCGTTCATGGAGACGGTAGGTTGTACGTACACATGAACACTATTTTTGTTTCCTTATTGAATTGAATGAAATTAAATAGATGAAATAAATATATATATATATAAATACAGTAGAATTATTATGTCATATATTTCATTATTATTCATTATATATACATTATAATCATTCTTGAATGGTTAATCATGGAAAATGAATCTCATCGCGTTTGTGGAGACGGTAGTCCGTACGTACGCACGAGTGATGATATCATTCCCATGATTGTGGAATTGTATTGGAGTGTATGTATACTATTTCAGAATCAATATCACTTTAAAATAATCATATATAGTCATTATTTACACCATTATACCCATCCAAGTAAGGTGGTGGTTGAAAATAGATTACACCACAGCGTGGAGACGGTATTCCGTACGTACGCACGCGCGGTAATTTTGTTTTCAATAGGATGGATAGATGGTGAAATAGGGTTGTTTCATACTTATAATAAAATATAAGTATATGAGTGATGCTGATGTTATTACTTCATAGTGAAACAACTAAATAAGAATAAGTAGAAGAAGAAATAAAGTTGAAAGAATCGGTAACGTACATTACCTCTTCTTTGAAGTGACTCTTTGAGACCTCATCTTAGGGCACTAAAATAGGTCTTTGAAGAAGAAAAAGACCTCTAGGATGTTTCTAGGGAAGTGTAGAAGAGAATTTGGAAGGGTTTGGCCGATCTTGAAGGCTCAATGTGGTGTTAGGAAGAGAGGGAGGAGGTGCCCTTTTATAAGGGAGGAGAGGGGCACCTTTGGAAAAACTAAAAATATTATTTTATTATAAAGCCATATTCGGTTTTTAATATCTTAAAATTGATTTATTTCATAGATAAGGTAAGTATGGGTTGGAATCCTATCATCCAACAGATTTTAGACATGTTTAGATATCTATTTTAACCTTATCATTTAGATTTAACTTTAAGTTAAATAATTTTTCTTTTACCATGTCTTCTTGTTTTATTATAATATAAGGTTAATAAACTTATTATAACAAGACAAACGAACCCCAAGTTGTTTATTATTAATATATATAACATTATCTAAGAAATTTGGCCGAACCTTATATTTTTAGGAATAAAATAACAATTAATAATATAATATTTGTTTTAAAAACTATTTTATGTCAATTTTGACACTATTTGGTAATTGATTTTTTTGAAAATCATAACAGAATGATTAGTTCTAAAAAAGTTAATTAATTAATACTAACATGTCATATTAACCTAGAAAATTATTTTAATTCATAAAAAGTCCCATACTACATTTATTTGGGTATTTATAACATCAATTATGTGAATATTTCATTAATAAGATAATTACTGCATCATCATTGTGTCATAACTAAATCAACTTATTTAATGTCTAAAAATTACAAATAAGATGTAATTATTTATGAAATTGTTTTATCTTTCTAATTAATATTTATAGTCTAATTTATCTTATGTATAACTCTATATTAAAAATGATTTAGTTATTAAACTTTGATTTTAACTATTTTAACACTTCTTTAAATAAATTAATAATAAATGTCCTAATCTAATCCAAGTGGTCCTAAATGGTCATATTTTATTCCTAAGGTTGTTTTTGGTCACATTACACTTGTCAAATAGAATTAGGACATGTTTTAGGGTAATAATGATATCATTTGTACCCTTAATTACCCTATTTACATTTAACCGTGGTAAAAAAAGTAAAAAATTACTATTCACCAAAAATTATTTTCATCTCATTGAACCACATTTTAGTCCTTGATATTAACCGTGTCTCTCAAATTTTCAAAATTCCACTCACAGAAGTGGTAAAATTATCTTTTATGTGAATTTCCAAATTCTCCTAGGAGGTGGGTAAAAGATGGTGAAAAGTTCGATAAAATTTTAATATCTCTAAAATTATTATAAAATGACTCCAATGAATTTCATTGAACTTATATAGGTATTATGTATCAATTTTGACCTAAAATAAATTTAAACAAAATAAATAATTATTTAAATAAAAAGTCGGTTTTTAAATAGTAACCTAGTGTTTTCACTATTCATCAAAAAATTGAAAGTTTTCATAAAAATACCAAAATTTCACAATTTCGATATTCAAAATCTAAAAATGAAGTCCATTTTGAATGATAAAATTTATAAAATTTTAAAAAGTGGGTATTACTATTAATAACGGATACTTTTAATAATATTATAACCATATATCATTATTTAGTGAAACTTGATATTGCGTACAACGCATGCTATCAAGGAAAGTCACGATTGCGTATATTTCAAGCCAAGTCAGGGTTGCGTGTAGTGCAATCTCCCTTTGGTGTAGTGTACAACACAAGACATCAACGAAATTAAAAGAATATTCTTCATAAAATCTCAGGGTGTTACAAAAATAATGTAAATATTCATAATTCTAACTCTAAATCATGAAAAATCCAGTGATTTAAATTTTTTATGCTAATATCAATAGCTTTGGAGATGCATCATAATTCTTCACTACAGTCTACATCTCCCTCATCGTGATCATGAGATTCTTGTTATAATGCACCAAACTCTAAGACTCATACTGCACTTCATGGATCAATGATAATTCATTAGAGTATACAGGCATGGATGAGTCATTAATCAAGTTTGGACAGCTTTAGTTCATTATTGGATTTCCTTTTTTTCAAATCATTCTTTCACTAATTCTTCATCTCGAGTCATCTTTCTCATCCCCATCCACTCAACTTCGCTTTTTCTTCCCTACTTCAGTTTTTAACCAATCTCTCATATTCAAAAATGGTTTTTCATCAGTTTCTCCTTAATTATTTGAACATAAATAGCCAAACTTTGATTTTAAGAATCATTCTTATAGAAATTTTTCAATTCATCCTTACATGATAGGTAATGATTCTTATGTTGGAGATTGAAAATGATCCTTAGAGAATCCTTAAGAAGCATCGGACATTGAAAATTTCTTCATCAAAAAAATAAAATATAATTTATTTTAAAATAAATTCTTCCAACATAATGAATAAATTAGTCAAATTTATATAGTCTAGATAGAAATTAAAAAAATCAAGAAAAAATCATGGGACTTTGAAAAATTAATACATTAAAATGTCATTTCAATAATAATTTCACAAATATCAAACAAAAAAGTTATTTAAGAACATAAATAAATTCAATGCATAGAATATTCCACATTAAACACACAAAAAAACATCAATTTGATGTTAATAATTAAATAATTATCCTTTTAAAAAATGATCAAAATATGAATATTTATCAATTAAAAAACATTTTATATTTAAAAATATAATAATTTTAAAAAATATATATGTTCTATATAGAAGCATCAAATTCTCCCACACTTAAATCGTTGTTTGTACTCAATCACTATGTTAATCATGTTTAGATGAATAAAATTAACCAAAAAAGGAAAGAATTTTAATACCAATAGAAATGAGATTTTTAAAACAAAAAATCTACCATGAACTCTCTTAGATAAAAATTGATTATTTGTCTTGTAAGAACCCAGTTTTTCTATGAGGTGTGGATCCTTTAAATTTTTTTCTACTTATTTTAATTTGGACCTAATATGGATGCATAATTATTTCACAGTAATTGAAGGGGTAGTCCAAATATTATTCTAATCTCAGAACTCTGGCCGGTGGAGAAAATAACATGGTCACATAGTTAGTAGAAACTATGCAAACGCTAGACAAAGGGCTTCAGAAGAGTACACCGTTTAAGAAAACTATGTAGCTTGAGGATCGTGCCTATGGGATAGTACCAATAGTATTTAGCAGAGAATACAACATTATTTTTGCATGGTTAGTCAAACCCTGTGTATGAAACCACATTGGGTCCTGCCTTAGGCAGTGGGTGGTGTATGGTTGACGCGCGGTTTGGGAAACCATGTGGAAAAATTGTGGAACCCTATTTTTCATGGGTAAAATGACCAAAATAACCTTAAATTATTATAAGATTAACCTTATCCTATTTATATACTTTTTGGTGGAAAAGGATATCCATTTCTCCCATTGAATATCCCTTTTGGAAAAACCTTGATTTTTAGATATCTCTTTTGTCTGAAGTATGATTGTCTTCCATTGGTCTCATTATATTCCTCTTGGTAAGCTCATAAATCCTTAGGCTCAGTTTGACATTTGTCCTTCCCTTTATGATTCTATTCTAATACAGACTCATGTGCCATATTTTCTTGGGTGTTGATATGATCTTTTATTCTCTTCTGATCTAGGCCAAACTATGGGTCGATACTAGCCAAGGAGATTTTTATAGGTTCAAGGTAGGTGGTATGTGACTCATCATTAAAGTATTGTCATTTTATAAATTTTTGTCATTATGCCCATGCTGATTTCACCTAGAGTTGATTATTAAATTTGTATGAATTTATTATAATATTTAGAATTGTATTCTAAGACCCTTGTTATATATAATCATCACATCATTGGAGGTTATAGCCTCAACTCCAACCACCCCAAGTAGGGTGTTTCGTCTTTTTTGACTTTAGTTGTTTGTTATGACTGATGGTTCCATCGTTCAGGTGTCCTATCACTTGACCCTACTAAGGTAAGTGTTTTTATATAATCAATGGATCCTTGATTTCTAAATGGTTAGCACATGTATAGTTTCCACATGACCCTTCTAAGGTAAATTCTATAATTTAATTAATTAACCTTTCAAATGACAAATGGAATGTATATTTATAGATATCAATTGAACTAGTTAATTATAATGAAATTTCATATGGTTTCATATCCTTATCCAAGATTTTAATGATTATTAAAGGTAAAGGAATGAACGAGATATTTGAATATAGAATTAAATTAATAAATGGTGGCATTTCCTATTTAGCATTATCACTTAGTATGAAAGGAAATGTAATGAACCAACTGACTTATTAAAAGTCATGAGTATTACATATAGCCTAAAATTAAATAATGAATAATTTATAATGTTTGTATTGTATGTGGAAATTTTTATATTTACATGTGTGGTTAGCCTTGATCCATCCTTTGATTCCTGGGGGAATTACTTGAGAGCTCAAAGGACTCCATTCTAATTCCAGGAGATGGTTTCCAAGTGAGATACTCACCTTTAAACATGGTCCTTCTATACTGAATAATGCTCTTCATGATGCCATATAATCTCTTCACCATCAATCTGAATATGATGATTCTTCGGATACACTCCTTGGATTTAGCTTGATGTCTTCAGATATGTGGCCACATGGATTCACCCAATTAGGCCCAGTCATGCTTAGCCAATTTTACCTTGGATGAGATCCTCAAACTCAGTTAGAACGATTTACAGTGTAATTCCTTAGGTGATTCACCTTGTATTACACTCACACCCTTTATATCAAGGTTTTATATTATTATTGAGTTGGCTCGACCCCTAAGGTAAAAGATTCCTTGGTTATTACCTTGTAGACTCTCTTATTATCATCATCATTATTGGATGCCTTTTATACCATGGACCTTTTATTATTATTACTCTCATGTGATTTTCATTGTTATTTACACCTCACATGACTCAAATATATGAACTTAACTTAAATGAACAAATTAAATGATTACATGTTCAGATACATTACATGTTAAGTCTAGATCAGGTATCGGTTATCATTATAGCCTTTCTTTACATTTATATATATATGCACATAGTTTTATTTTATATTCAAATACTAGATGATATAAATGTCATTGGTTTTGGTTTACTGAGATGTATCACACAACATATATATTTCATTGATGGTACCTAGACAAATTATATGTATCCAGGTATTGAAAAGGGGAAGCATCCTGCTTTAGAAACTTGGTCTTGATTGCTTACTTAGGATGGAACATGGTAGCAGATGATCAGACCATCACTCAAGGTGATGGATAGTTTTGGAATATTTTTTATTCTTTTGTAGATCATGTATGGTCTATCACCATGTGTACAAGTTTTCTAGTTTTATAGATACAATACATTACATCATTATCTTTTGAATATAGTTATGTTTTAACTTTTGATTATTATATTCATCTTGTATGTTTTTATTTATTTCTGCTACTTGTCCTTGATTATACTACTTCTTCTATTTATTTTTTATTACATATCCATTATGCTCTAGCCTAACATGAGGGCATATTATTCCAACAAAAACACCATAGGGCGTCACTACTTTTCAGAAACCTCCGGTGTATGGGGATGCGTACATGAGGCCATTTGGACCTTTGGAAAGCGGAACCTTAGATTAGAACCGAGGTCGGGATATCACAAAGTGGTGTCAAAGCATCTTTTCTTACTTTAATATTTTGAGGAAATATATAGGATATTAGGAACTCTTTGGAACCTGGTTATATGATGTGTTTGGTAGTATCTATCTCATGTTTGGGGTAAATACCGAGTTTCCTAAAAGAATAATTATTTTTCTATTTTTTAGTTATTACAGTTGATATACTTCTAGTGTTGGGTGACACACATGTTATGTGATAGTTATTAATATTATTAATATTGAATATTTCATTTTTTTTCCTTGTCTTAATGATATTAGGGAATGGAATAATCAATCACTCATCATTATAAGCACCTAGAAATTACATGTCATGCATTTTCCATTCCATATATGTGCATTTCACTTCTTTCATTTCTCATGTTTCCTATGATTTTTGAGTGAGTTATGGTTTTTAAATATACTTGTGATGCTAATATATTTTATAGGGTGGGGAATAGTTTATTTAATGTTTTAGTATAAATATAAATAGTGTTTTCCTATATAGGTTTATGGTGGTATCTTAAATGGTTAGTTTTTACCCATGTCATCTATATAACTCTGGTTACATGAGCTTACCCTTGGATCTAATTAATTAACTACTATATTCAATCCATAAGGTGTATGGGACCTCATGAGTTGGAATTTTTGATTAACCAGGTCGATCCATCATATATTACCCATTACATTCTAAGGCTAACTGTATATGAGGTTAAATTGAAATTAAGTGGGTGTTGATTTCATTGATAAGGTGTATAGGACCTTATTGGGTAGTGAGCCCTTCTTCATATGTTCCTATTCTACTGGTGATTCTATATGTTGCCAAATCATTATCTTAGGTGTGTTTTTGTCATTGGTAGATTTATTCCACCACGATGTCCATGTGACGTCTTCCAGGAGGGTGGAAATGACCATGCTATAGAGATGGTGGGCCCTAATCTACTACTCTTACTTCTAGGACTACCACCAGAAACACCACATATTATACCCAATCTATGCACTGACACTCAACTTTTTTAGTGTTTCCTATGTCTGATGTAGTTTATACATGGGGTTCTATGACCAGCACCTACTATGGTTGGTCTGACTTGGGATTTCCAGCATCAGCATCCACCCATATTCATGGGGGGTAGTGGTCAACATGATATTGATTCTTAGCTGGAGGCTACTCTTTCTATCCTTTAATATCTGGGGAATCGTCTAGATAAGTGGTTATATCTTTCCACCTATATTCTTCATTATTCCTACAAACTCTTGTGGGGTATGATTAATCTGGTTTGTTATATTCAGGGCATGTCTGGTAGGATTTTCATAATATCTTCTATGATTAATTATTTCCTCAGATACTGAGGTATGACTGAGCCACATTTTTCATGCACCTGGAGTGTGGTGGTATTTCTTTTGTGTAATAATCAGTGCGTTTTAATGAGTTTTAATTCTTGTCACCTATTCTAGCTGGTGATTAGCTATCGTGTTCTAGATGCTTCCAATATGGTCTTATGTATTTTATCTGTACATAGGTGAATGTCTTTCACCTATCTACCTTTTATTAAATCATAAATCAAGATCTCTTCATCGAGTGTAACCTGAGGGGATGTGATAGTTCAAGGAACATAGATTCAATATTGATACAGGGAAATAGTTCTTCCAGTGGCAAGATGCACAGCCTTAAGGTTTCTCGTTAGAGCAGCAGAAACTAGAGTATCTACATTTCCAGCTACATTATATGACATTAGTGTAAATGGAAGGGGAGTGTAAAGCCTCGGTGTGATAGATACCCTCTTGAGTGTCATGTTTTTGGATGAATAAAAAATCTTCAAAGATTTTTTCACACAATTCCATCTACTTCTAGTGGAAGAGGATCGGCACCAACTCCACCTTCAGGGGAAGGATCAGTTGTGTCACATCAAGTATGAAGTTGGAGTAACCCTGGAATGACTATCCAATTAAGATTTCATGGTTGTGATAGCGAGAATTTTGATTATCATCCCCAGTAGAGTGGACCTGCTCAAGGTATTCCAGTTGTAGCATTGGGTCGTGGGTCAAGTCAGTTTCATACTTTATAGCTGATACCTAAGCATCAAGTGTAGGAACACCTATATTGTTAGGTACTATTATACTAGCCTCTACTATTGTATCTTATTTATTAGATATAGGTTTTTCTCATTCCTTTCTCTTTTTATCAGCCATGGAAATTATTATTTTGGAAATTCAGTAATTCTATAGTTTGATAATCCTAGACACATTGTTGGGAATGTGGTCGAAATGAATACAATACTGTAGGGATTGTTCCCTTGAGGTGGGAAGGTATCCTTTCATTATGGAACCTCTTTATCCTTAAAATGATTGGATTCTATGTCATTCTATAAATGTATTGGTTGGTTCCATATCATTACTTTGTGGAATGATATCAAAAAAAGGTGTTTTTACACCACCAGATGATAGCAGTTATCACCAAAAGGGTGAGTGGAATTTCCATACCGGTAGAGTTGGACTGAAGCATCTTGGGCTAGGTAGTGTAACCGCCAATATTTATATTCTCTTCATGGAGGAGTGGGGAATACATCTGGTAGATTTTCATCTAGTAGTGGATCATTTCATGGACATCTTTCAAAACCCATTTTTCTATATTACATTCTAATTGAAAGGTAGAGTTTATGATTGATCTCATCCTAGGATAATCTCTAGTGTCCATTACCTTATAAAGGATGGAACCTACTGATATCTAGGTAATTAAGAGGAAGTTAGTGGATCTAGAGTATGAAGGTTTTATCCGACCCAACACTTTTTCTTGGGGTTCACCCATTATTTTTTCTAAGAAGGAAGATGGAACCATCATAATTTACATGGATTACTAATGTTTTAACTCTCATATATTTAAGAACTAGTATCCACTTCCTCATATAGATTATATCTTTGACCAGATCCTAGGAGCTTGGGTATTCTGGAAAATCGAACTAAGATTGAAATGTTATCATGTGAGAGTTAGACCTTCAGATATTTCACATATAACTTTCTATTTTTTGATATGATTTATATGAGTATCTTGTTATGTTATTCAATCTTATGAATTCATCTACTCTTTTCAGGGATTTGATGAATAGTGTTTTTGACCCCTATCTGGATTCCCTTTTTTGTGGTCTTTGTTGAAGACCTATATTTGTATTCTCATACTCAAAGTGACCATGATAGACACCTTAAGATCTTTTGAATACATTTAGATAGAATCATCTTTATGCTGATATTGATAAGTTCCTCTTATTAATTGATAAGGTTCACTTATTGGGTCATATTATGTCAGAATTAGGGGTATCTATTGACCCAGTGATGGTAAGTGTTGTAGTTTTCTAGGAGTATCCTAATAACTTGTTTGATATATAAAGTTTCTTAGGTCTGGATTGATATTACAAGAATTTCAGATAGTAATCCCCATCCCTTGCTACACCTCTTACTGATCTTACAAATAATTATGTGAAGTTTTTATGGTCTGTAGCATTCGAGAATTCCTTTTATAATCTTAATGGAAGGATTACCCGGGCACCTATTTTTATTCTATGAGATTTTGGAAGAGGTTAAAATGTGTTATGTGATGAAACAATCATTGAACTGGGTAAAGTACTAATTCATAAGGATAAGTTCATTATGTACTTATCATATCAGTTGAGGCCTTGGGAGAGAAATTGGTCAATTCATGATATTGAGCTAGAAATAGTTGTCCATGCATTATGCTGTTAGAGACACTATCTTATGGGTGAGCACTTTTGTTGAATATAGACTATATGAGCGTGAAATATATCTTTAAATAATGTTACTTGAACCTCAGACATAATATATTGTTTAAATACCTTCAGTATTATAATTTTGGTCTTTCTTATATGACTAAAAAGGTAAATGCGGTAGTTTATGTACTAATTTAGAAAACATAGGAACATGACATACAAGAATCCAGTGATGAATAGAAATTGATGGACCACTTTTATAAGATGCATCTAGATTTTCAGAAGATTCACAGTCAGTATTTTAATTCATCTTTTATAGTTACATCTTCCCTTCTGGATAGGGTAAAGATCAGGAAGTTCTCTAATCCTAAAGGGGCCGTTATCTAGTAGAGTATTTTAGGTGAGGACCCACCTATATATTGGTCTGTAGATAGAGACGACATCCTATGTATACATGGGTTTCTTTGGTTTACAACATATATGAGAGGGGAACTAATGCGTGAGTCCCATACTTCTCAGTGGGTAGTTCATCCAGGAATCTCCAGAATATACTGAGATATGTGATGCCATTATTGGTGGCCTGGAATGAAAGTTTTGATATTAGGTTTTATCACTATGTGTTTCACCTATTAGTAGGTGCAGGAGGAGCACCAGCGACCTTCTGGCATACTACATCCATTATCATCCCCATAATGGAAATGGGAATATATCACAATTTATTTTATATTTGGATTACTGAGGACTCCATGAGGTAATGACATAGTATGGGTAGTCATGGATCGACTGACAAAGGTAGCTAAATTCCTTTCCATCCGAGAGACTTTCTCAGTTGGTGAGACGGGAAGAATATACGTCTGTGAGATTATACGGCAACACATGGTACCTCTTACTATCATTTTATATAGGGAATCTCATATAAAAATGTGGTTTTGGAATAGGTTTTAGAGAACACTGGGTACACAGGTGCTTTTGATTATAGCTTCTCACCATCCGACTGATAGTCAGTCAAAACGGGTAATATAGGTGTTAGAAGACATAATTTGGGCTTGTTTCTATGATTTTAGTGGTTCATGGGAGAAGAATATACCTCTCATCAATTTCACCTATAATAATATCTTTCTTGTGATGATTCAAATGGATCCTTTTGAGGCCTTGTATAGTAGGTCATGTCTTTCACCCTTGTGCTAGTTAGAGGCAGGAGAGGCAATGCTACAAGGTCCTTGTCTCATTAAGAAGACTGCAGAGGAGGTTCATATAATCAAGAATAATATGTATAATTATAATTCTAGATATAAATCCTATGCTAATCCCCATCAAATACATTGGGATTTTGAGGTTGAGGGTTTTTTTCTTACGGGTAACACCCAGACATGGGCATAGAAGAATCAGGAGGCAAGGGAATATGTCACCTCATTATGTCAAGATGTTTGAAATCATGGATAGAGTTGGGTTGGTAACCTATCGGTTTCTATTACCTCATAGGTATTCTTCCATGCATTTTGTTTTCCGTGTTTCATAGCTTCTCTATTATAATGATGACTCATATCATACTTTTGATCCTAATGAGGTTGACTTAGATGTTGATTCTTATTTTGAGGAGTATCCTATATGAATCATTGTCCAGATCATGAAGGCTCTCTAAGGCTGGTATGTGCCTTTCATATTGGTGTTATGGAATCATGGTCAGGTATTGGATGATATTTGGGAGTAGGGGGATGAATTTCATTCCTAGTGGATGGATTTTTTTTATTAGGCAGTGTTTTGCTTCAATTGAAAGGTGAACTCGAGGATGAGCTCCTTAAAGTGGGAAGACTGTAAGATACCAAATTTTTATGAGGTATGTATCATTTAAATTTTGTTCTAATTCTTTTTTTTTGGAAAAATATGGATTCTTAATGACTTTATGGTTTTCTTGGGGGTGGTTGGGGCTTGTTCGGAGCTCAGAACCCTGGCGGGTGGAGAAAAATATGGCGTCGCACAGTTAGTTTAAACTATGTGAGCCAGTACATATGTATTAACTAATTATAGAAGGGATGCAGAAAGGTATTTAGGAGGCCACACAGTTTAAGTAAATCGTACCTCTTATCGTGCAAGCCCGTGTGGGGGTACCTGCAGTTTTTAGTAGAACATGCATCTTAATTTGTGCATGGTTAGTCAAATTGTTCACTTGAAACCATTTAAAGTCCCACTATAGGAAATTTAGGATATATCCACTATTTGGGGAACCATGAATCCTATTGGCATGGAAATAAGATGATGACTATAACCAAGATTCCAAATGGTGGCACTAGACCTATAGCCTAGGTTTGAAACTATGTATATAGCTCTAGTACCACATTGGAAACGATGGAATTAGACCTATAGCCATGAAATCTACTGTGGCACTAGATCTATAGTCATAGTTTGAAACTGTGGCTATAGATTTCACTTTCTAGAAACAATCAGGGAATGTTAGCATGCACAAATCATGTCATTAGTTCCAGCAAGTTCACTTATAATGGGGGGAAAAGAATATATTTATATTTTTCATATAAAATTCCATCAGTGTGATTACATTAAATATAAAAATAAGCCTCAATGATATAGAATACCACTCTACCTAAACCATCATTCCATTTCAATTCCCCTGTCATGGACTCACATTAATTTTTCCACCATTCACACCATTTATTCGGAAACCTTGGTTCCTTTTAACCTACTAGACCCAACCAACAATCCCTTATTGTAAATTTTAATTAAATATTTCCTTAGTGAATGAAATTTCCTATCTTTAGACCATAACAACAATAAAAAAATAAGGGGGTAACTTCTTCATTTCATCTCAACTAATGATTGGATACCAAAATTATTTACCTGACTCGCAATGGAATAGAGTGAGAGGTTGATTTAACTATAGAATAACTAAATGAGTTCCCTGAAAAAATTTACACATTCACTTATAGTGAATAAAATATAAAAAGGAGAAGAAAATTTAGGGTAAGATATTTCCTGATGAAAAGTATTGTAATAATCAATCTATATTTTACAATAATTAATGATCCAAATCCCTATTGAACCTATAAATTAGTTGTAAACATGGTTTTTTCTGAAGAACCAAATAAAATAGATGAGGTAAAATAATTTATTTACCCAAATCCAGAATAAAAAAATCCAACTAAAAAGAATATTGGAATAAGATTATGTGAATCAGTATGATCACAATTTTGGGGTAGTAAAACCAATTGTCATCTGATGGTTGATCCAAAAAAATCTCCTTCAATGGATGCATATTTATCATCAACTTTATGGACCTACTAATTAATCACATTCTCTAGTTTATTACCTATAGAAATTAAAATCTATTATATAGGTTAACTGAAGAATCACTAAAATGGGAATGATAGTGCATTGGAATATGTATCATCATTATATCATTAAAATGATCTGTTACAATACTATCCATGAAGGTAATTATGGATATATAAAAATATGTATTCCGACCTATATAATTAAATAAGAACGTGTAATATTTTGATATTTTCCATATTTATTAATATTAGGGTTATCTAGTTTCAATAGAATTCTCTCACACATTCATACCTGGAATAATTTGAATAAGTTGTATGTTTTCTTTAAAAATTCACCCTCCTCACGGCACTCTTGTTCTCTCCCCAATTCAATTATTCATTTATGTGAAACTATTTTTTCATAAATAGAACAAATGCCACTTATTTTTTCTAACTACTTATCATAAGTGATAAATACTATAATAAATTTTCAACAAGTGGTGTCAAATGAACGGTAAGACTTAAAATGTGAAAATGAGATATCATAGAATACATTATCATAACAGTTTTAAAGTTTAAATGTCGACCCATTCCACCCCATATAACTGGGACTATTATTATTGTAGTTTTGATATAAAATTTAATTGTTTTAAAGAATATTAAATTTGAAAACTCGGGTGGAATCTAGTGTGAGGGAGACCGAGTGAGAAATAAATAATAAATAGAATCATGCATTAATGAAATAATAGGCTTACTAGAAACATTGAGGAATAATAAACCCACCACAAATAACCATACATTCCAACTGTAATAGAAGAAGCTCAGTCAATAACAAAATAACCAAAATAATATTTCTTAATTCATTTCAAGAATGGAAGACATTTCAAGAATGAAATAATCTGCTTTAGCCGGGATGATTGACTTTTCAATCATGTGTTGAATCCTCTAAATATATTTCTTCATGTAGTTTGTTCCTTCATCGAAGTTGTTATTTTTTAGACATTAAATAGTTCTTTCCATATCTAGCAGTATTTCCCTCCATCTTCGTTGCTTCCACCTCCATCTGACAGAACACGAACCTCTTCTCATCATCACTAGCACTAGAAAATTCCTTATAAAAAATAATAAGATCATTATATAAAGTTAAAAACATGGAATAAAAAAATCAATGATAAACATGTATGAACTAAAAAATGTTTCAATAAAGAGGCACATGAATCATACCAACAATGAAAATTTACAACATGAAGAGATCATCTGAATATATATTAGTACATATTGGAACCTATAAGTGAGACTAAAGAACTACATATCCATCATAGTAAACCTATAGAGTTTAATCATATAATACTCATTAAGAAACCACCATTTTTTAACATATATTACATACATGAAAATGATCAATTTACTCATTTATGTGAATATAAATGAAAATAACTTTACATATAGTTATGAATCGAATCATTTTAGAAGTATATAATAAAGTAACTTAAATATTTATGGTGAAATAATATCATAAAAAGACTATAAAAGACAATAAATGCACCAAAATTTGTTAGGAAGTAATTATGTGTAAAGAAGCACCAAAAATTAAATTAGAGAAGAAAACAAAAAAGCACAGATCATAACATCAATATAGACCATAAAATGTATACCAATTTTTTCATTTGTAAATTATATTAATTTGGATAATAACTTCCATGCCAAAAAAATAAAAACACATCAGAAATTAGAAGCAGAATACTATGTGAAAAGAAATAACAAAACTAAATAAGAGGAAGTGTAAATACCCATTTCATTGCTTCAGGTGAGACCATGAAATGTATCTTAATTTTCTAATTGGTAAATTATGTCAATTTGGATAGAAACCATCAATGTCAAATAAATGTAAGCATAAAAATAAACTGAAATTTTCTTTAACATACCTTTTTATAAGGGTCATGAGCATAGTGTAGGTTGGAATCTCTAAACTTAAAACTTATTATATTGAAAAGATTTGTACCTAACATACCATCATCATTTTTTCATCATATAGGTAAAATATAATTGAAAAACCATTGATCTCACCATAACCATAATAAGGAAACATGAGTGAAATAGAATGAACTGACATAGGGAAATCTGAGAATGAATCCAGGGAGAATAGAGTCTCAATCCACCCAGAAGGATATAATAGTTATTAAAAATTCATGAAATTATATAAATCCAATTATCTCAAAATACAAAGTTAAAAAATTGTTTTGTAAATATCAAAATAATAAATTCTAACTATAGAGGTTCAAATTCAAAATCTGGACATGCATGGGAAAGGAGGAGTAATGAGAAACCCTCTCCCATATAGAAAAATAGGAAAATGTCCCTATCATGTCAATACCCCAAAGAAAAACATAGGATTATAATTTCTAAATTAGAAAAATAGTACTATAGATAGAAATAAAATCAATATGGAAAAAAATCATATTTTCTACTGGTATTAAGGGATTTATTAGAACAAATCTTATTCATGTTGCTTCAACATGTCATTACCATGGAGAAGTCATGAATTGAGTGGTAGAAATTCTAATAATGCTAAAATAAATTTTCAATGAAATTTTCAATGAAATAAGACTATGAATAAATATTCATTTGATCTGTCTAACTATAATAATTTTGATTTTTTGGAGGAATTTTATAGTATGTGTGACCAATAGGGTCACTATGTTGAAGAAATCATGATCAATATTCCTAAACATATTTCCTAACATTAAAAAGGAATGGGAATTCATAAGTGGATTAAGGAAGAAAAATCAATCATTATAGAAGTTTAATTAAAATAATTTCAGAGGTTCATATCATGCATTCTAGACATAGGATGTTCCTTACATATTATTAGTGACACAAATATTTTTTAATATTAAAAGTCGTGATGGGGAAGAAATGATATTAGGAAATGATATATCCTTAAAAATCAAGGTAGTTGGAACTAAGGAGATAAAAAATAAATGGTAAAAAAGAAAAGATGTACTCAAATTATAAGGTATTAAACAAAATATATTAAGTGTAAACCAATTATGTGATTATGAAAATGATGTTTTTTAAGAAACTTCTTTCATTATTACGAATTCAAAGTTTGAAAGAGGCATCACCAATGGAGAGTGACAAGTAGAAACCTCTTAAAAATTGGAGATCTAACCAATTCGTTCCATTTAAGTTTCAAATATGAGAAATATTTAGGGAATTGAAGTATTTTTTATCATTGTTAAAGAAACAAGAGTAAACTCTCAAATAATGATGTTGTAGTACCAAACAATGCCAATATTATGATATTTCATATTTTTTTCATCCTAATTATTATAAAAATTGGAGATAAAAATATTGGAAATTTTGATTAGAATGTTGAGGAGGGTATATTTATTAGGGTTTAATATAATTGAAAATTCTACTCTAGATAGAGTAAAAGGCTTCAGAAAATGATTTTTTT
Source organism: Viscum album (assembly GCA_963277665.1). NCBI lineage: Eukaryota > Viridiplantae > Streptophyta > Magnoliopsida > Santalales > Viscaceae > Viscum > Viscum album. Next base: position 593,787,250 of record OY728133.1, read on the forward strand.
TAGATTTAAATTTCATTAAAAACCTTCCAAGAAATAATATTATAGATGTAGTAGTTTTCAATGATATAGTAAAACACATTTTATATCAGTCTATGGAGAACAATAAGAATATTTTAAGGATGAATAAAAATCCATAGATTTGTTTAAATAGTTTCTATTTGTAATGAATTTTTTCTATAAAAATGACAAATACCATAACCATATAATAGTATATGAATATACGTAATACCACGTAAATGGATCTTCATGTAAGAAGATCCATGTAAGGATATTTACAAGTCTACATATTCCCACAAAAAGGGATCTACATGTAATAAGATTCCATTGGTGGTTTATTCTTATACTCAAAGTGAAAATATAAAATAAATTTTGTTTGATTCTTAAAAGAGAATGTAGCGTGATGATATGGTCCTTAATTATACTTTGGTTGGAGAGTTGAAGTGGAATCATGATCTATGGTCCTCAATGATTTAAATAGTGTTAGATCTAGTTGATTAACAAGAAGAGGAATTTATGAATTCAAATGATATTAGAGAAGAAAATAGTCTAACTTTTGTGGTTTTATACTCATATATACAATTAAAGATGATTACATCTCAAAATTATACTAATTTGAAATCTATTGATGGTATTATAATTAAGGTTATTGATTAAGTTACATATTCAATTATAATCTAAATGGTGATAGTGTAGGTTGGGAACTCCTCTAACTTATTTTCATCTCTAGATCATTCTATATTGGTTATGAATTCACTTAAAGAGGTTAATAATGCTATAGTATCTGATGTTACTGATCATAATAATGTTTAAAATAGAAAATAATTCCATTGAAAATTTCTTTTCATAACACCAGTGGGTTTCATGGGGGTTGGTAAGAAGGTTGTGGATTTAAAATATCCTTCTAATTTTGTTACCATGCATTATTCCTAATGTGTATATTAAAAATGTGTAATTTTTTTTAGAAACTAGAAGTATCTAGACAAGGCTAGGGAAAATATATTATTTATTTATAAAACTGTCTCTTTCGAATGAGAGGATTTAAAGGATTCTAAGATTACCTCTATAAAAGTGGTTGTCTAAAAAACATGTATGAATTTATATAATGGGGTTCTTTACATGAAATTAGCTGATAATGAAATTATGTTTTATAATTCTTGTACGGTTCATGTAAATCTATGGAAAATGGTTAAACCATAGAGGCAAGGTAGATATCCAAATATTTGGGGTAGTCCTTATGATATATTTATGAGTTCATATTCCAAGAAAGGTTAGTGAATGTTGAAACATCTATTGGTGATTTTCCTTAGGGTATTATGTTTGAGTCTTGATATAGATGGCATGATCAATTGGGTATATGGGAAGGATATATTGTGAGGTTTATATATATATATATATAATCTTGGATGTAGACTACATTGTGAGGAGTCAATTTTATGGATATTCCAGATCTGGTTAGTGCTACAACTTGGTGAGTGATTAGGCATCCAAAAGCTATAGTTTTATTTTGTTGAACTAGATTTTAAATTATTTTTTCTGGTCTGTTATTATAATTAGTGGTAGAGTGTGTTTTAGTTTCTTTCCATAATAGCTATTGTGATTATATAAAAACTATAAAAATCAATTATGGATCAATATAGTTTCTAAATCGTTATATGATTTATTTTTTCTGTGATTCTATGAATGATTAGTGGGAGATATCTTGTTTAATAAGTGAAATAAATTCTTAAAATATGGAAAAATATATATACTAGTCATATAGTTAGTTTAAGTCTAAGTTGAAAATTATCTCTCCAATGAATGACATAATTTTGTAACCCAAGTTCTAGGTAATAGGATCTACTCTGATAAATTTAAGAGGATGTATTAACTATGTCAATTTATATATATTATTAAGGATTTGAAAAGATATAATATAGAACAATCCAATATTGGGATATCACTTGTATCACATGACATAAATCTCTCAAAGGAACAGTTACCTCAAAAACCTAAAGAGAGAGAATTAATGAGTATATTACTTTATGCCTTAGATATTGGTCCTAAATTTATGTGATGTTATGTAATAGGAATGATGTTTCATTTTACTTTTGCGTTGTTATCATATATCAATAAGTCCTAAGAGAGAAACATTTGTTGGTTATAAAGGCTATATTGAATTACCTTTGGTGTCAAAAGGATATGTTACTTGTTTTAGTGGATCTAATAAACTAGTTATGAGGGGGTACACAGAACATTCTATCAATCAAATTGGAATTATCTAAAGCTCCAATCATTATATGAGTTTTTTCTTCGATAGATGAGTTTTGAGATAAAAGTGTTCTAAGTTACCAGTGGACATCTATTGTAATGTTCAGTTTATTAATATCATAGATTTTCATTTTTATAAATAAGAGGTTAGAATATAAATTTTCATCCATAATCATGGAATTCTACCAATAAATATGGAACTTATTAACTGATATTGAAAAAAATACAATAGGGGTCTTAGAAAAAGATATTTGGTTGCAAAAATGGATGAATTATATATTTCAAAACTATCACTACTTGGGTGATTTTACTAAAAGTGATAAAAAAAATTCTCAAAATGATGTAGTTTTTATTACGTTTATAATAAATGAAACATAATTAATTTAATGGTTGAAAATAGATTTATCTCTAATGTGATAATAAAACAAGACATTTCGATATTTTTTTCGAAATGAATCTATTGGAATAAATAATTTTTTTTCCTAAAGAAAAGTTTATTTTATTGATTTTAGATTTGATATGATATGAAACTATAATATGGTGAGAATTGTAAAAAAAATAGTCCTCCTGGTATTGTTTATGTTGACCGAATGATATAATCTTTTGATAAAATCATAGTACAAAAGAGTAAAATATAATTCTATGAAGAATAAAACTATTGAAAGTTGAAAAATAGTTCATCAAATAGAATGTCAAAAATATAAATTATAAATACAAATAAATATAAAAAATGAACAATTTATTAATTAGAAACACAAATATCCCTAAATGATATCAATTGAAAAAAAAAACTTTTAAACCCTTAAATTTTAGAAATATATGACAAGTGCCTCAAAACCTAATACAAGTTATCTCGATTCTACCCCAAGATGTTCTTCGACTAAAAACCCAATGGTATGTGTCATCATCCAGTCCTTGTACACTATATTCTCAAAGAAATTCTTTTTGGAATAGTCTAATAAATAAAAAATGTAATACTAACCAATGAATTAGTTTCACTCAAATGATCAGATTAGCTTTAACCTCCTATCACTAGTAGCCCTTAATAATGATTGATCATAGAAATCGGGTTCTATCATAGATATATTTGATCTCATTAATTGGAAAAATAATAATTACAATAAGTAATTATATCATTTATAGTTGAAACATCACTAGTAGATTCTCTATGAAAATCTCCCTAATAAAAATAAAATCATAAGTACTCTTAGAAACAGGGTGGTCAAAACATGAAAATGATTAAAAAATTCATCTCACTCATGTTTCTACTAAAGCTAAAATAATAATCATGTCATATTTATAAAAATAAATTGTAATAAACAATAATTATTGGATTTTGATTTCTATTGGATCAGTCAAAACTACATCTGAAGTATCCTTCCATTGTTGAATGGATTTGACTTCAAACTGCATAGTCTGATGTTTTCAGTACCCTACACCATCACAACTAAAAATTTTCTATAGGTTTTTATTATACATATAAATAAAATTTATCATACCATTAATACATTTAAAAACATTAACAGACATTATAGTTTCATAATATAACTCTTCATATCAAAAACTAAAATAACTATTTCATATTAATTCAATCAAAAAATAAATGTTTTTTGTTTTTAAGAAGAAAAAATATGGATAAAAATTTTGGTTATATCCAAATAATATCCCCCACTATAATAATAATAAGAAATAAAATGAAAGGTTGTTATTTACTATATTTTAAATAGAATTTTTTTTATTCCAATAGAAAATAAAATTATCCAATTTTAAAAAAAAACAACATGTAATTAGCCTTAGCATATAAATATAATTTTAAGAAAAACAATAAAGGAATAAATTATCAAACTTCTACCCCATTTAGATTTTAAAAATGAAAAATATATGAAATTTAAAAAGCTGACCATTATGGAACTTTTAAAGAAGAAAGGAGTGGTAGTAATGAATAGGGAAAAAATAAAACTCCACCAATGTTTTTTAATTAAATCCCCATTTATAAAAACTCGTCCATGTTGACCTCATTAAAGTTTCAATTACTGAATGAATCCTTCATGTATTAAAAATAAAACATAAAGATGATACTGCTTAAAAATATTAATATCAACAGTAAAATAAGGGAATTTAAATTGTAATTCCTTTTATAATAATAATATAAATTACATTTCTATGTGGAACCTATTATATATAAATGATTATGAAAGTAAAAATTATAACATGAAAGACATTCATATTTTACAATGAATATTTCATCATTATTTAATTTTTTTTAGAAATAATTGAATCGTATATGAGGATACATTATGATATGGGTAACTATTAAAATATAGATTTTATTAAGGATAAAAATGTAATGTGAATGTAGTGGATACGCATCATTCATATAAAACTGATGAAAAATTCATATAAAACATGTGCAGTTTTCATATAGAGTGTGCTAAATAAGAAAAACCCAAATATACAGTATAAAAAATATGAAAACCCAAAATATACAGTATGAATTGGGAATAAAAATATATTTTTTTATTAAATACAAAATTAAATAGTGTTAAAATAGAAGAAAAAAGGGAACTCAACTTCTGTGTTGAAAACTAATGTGTTGCAGGCTACTATGTTTTAGAAATTTTTGTTGCAAAAAAATTACTGAAAGGGTTCATCTTCGAGATCAGGGAGTGGGTAGTGTTCCCTTGAGAGATCTAGAGATGGTAGGGTTTCTTTGTGTGACCCTATGTGCGAGAGCAGGGAGCAAGGGAGTGGGTAAGGTTCTTTTGTGTGATCATGAAAGTAGGGACCGGATTGGGTTCTTCATTAGTGCAGGAGGCAGAGAAGGGAAGTTTTATTGTGAAGTGGATGGGGAACTCAATCACGAAGAGGTAAAGCACTATCCAACACACCAAATTTAGGAGGAATTCCTGAATAATGGTATGAAGGAGGGGAATAATGCACGAGTGATGGAGGAACCACGAATGGAGAAGCTGTGAATGGAAGAACTACAAATAGAAAAATCATTATTGGAGGAGTCGTGAATTGAAGAGCAGATGAGGGATAGAGTAACCATGAATGAGATCTTGGTGAGTATTTTATGATGAAAAAATTGTTCTGGTGACATTCATAGGATAAGGGTTTTGAGAGAGGGATGGGGCGACTGGGTGAGTGGGAGAGGAAAGCCTCGAGTGAGGATAAGAACTAGTGGAAGCTTTTTCCCGGGGTGGAAGATATGCCTGTGGGTATATCTATTCTAAAGACACTGTTTTTAAATAAATGTGGCTATATATTAATCTATAGACATGGATCAATTAATATTTGTCTTTAGGTCCATGTCTATTGGTCATTTTTCTAGTTTTGTCCCTCCTTAGGCAACAGTTGGCGCATGGTTATGCCAACTATGCGGCCAAACTGTGCGACCAAATTTTTCTTGGGAAAAATGACCAAAATTACCTTAAATTTATTATAATATTACCCCTATCTTATTTCTATCTTTTAAAATGAAAACACCGTCCATTTATCTCATTGGATCTCCCGTGTTTCAAAACCTATATTTTTTGGATATCTCTTCCATCTGATGTCTGGTCCAGCTTCCATGGGTCTCATTGAATTCATCTAGTTAAGCTCTTTAATCCTTAGGCTTAGTTTTTCATTTCTCTTTCCCTTGATGATTCTATTTTTATTCTGGGTCATATGCCTTATTCTTTGGGTTTTTATCTATTCTATAATTTTCTTATTATCTAGGATAAACTAAGGACTAATACTAGATGAGGAAAGTTATATAGGTTATAGGTATGTGATCTATGACTCATCCATCAAGTCTTTCGATTTTATAAATGTTTTTCATTATGCACGTGTCATTTTCACCTAGAGTTCATTACTAAATTCAAAGTCCTTTCTTATAGTCATTATAATTGTATTCTAAGTCCCTTGTTTTATATAATCATCACATCATTGGTGGTTATAACCTCAATGCCAACTACATAAATTATGGTGCTTCCTCTTTTATGCCTTTAGTGGTTTTCTAGGACTTCTTGTGCAATCATTCAGTTGTACTATAACTTTACCATACTAAGGTAAGTGATATTATATAATTAATGAATACGTAATCACTAAAGGGAAGGCACGTGTATTGTTTCTACTAGAACCTTCTAATGTAAGTTTTTTCAATTTAATTAATTAACCTTCCAAATGTCAAATGGCATGTATATTTATATATATCACTTAGACTAGTTAATAATAATGAAATTTCATATATTTTTATCTCCTTATCCTGCCTTATCATGATTATTAAAGGTTAAGGAATGAACCTAATATTTGAATATCGAATTAAGGTAATAAATGGTTTCATGTATTATTTAGCCTTACCACTTAGTGTGAAAGGAAATAAACTGAATAAATAGACTTATTAAATGTAATGAGTGTTACATGACACAAAATTAAATAAGATTAATGTGTAAAGTTCATATTTCATATATACCATTTTATCTTTACTAGAGTGGTTAGACTTGAGCCATCCTTTTATTCCTAAGGTAATTCTTTGAGCACTCAGAGGGCATCATTTCGGTATAATGAAACTATTTCCCAGGTAGATACCAACCTTGTAACATGGTCCCAGACTACTAGAGGATTCCCATCATGTCATAGTAGGATCCCTTAACTATCTTTATGGACATTCAGATTCCTTGGATACACTCCTTGGATATAGCTTGATGTCTTTGTACATGTGGTGCCATGGATTCACCCCATTGGGCCTAGTCATACATAGCCCATTTTACCTTGTCTATGATCATTGTACTTGGTTATAACTATTTATAGTGTAATTCCTTGGGTGATTCACCTTAGATTACACTCAGACCCATTATAGTTAGGATGTATGTTATTACTAAGTTGGCTTGTCCCCTGAGGTCAAGGATGCCTTGGTTATTAACTTGGATCCAATTTCATTATCATCATAATTATAGGATTCCTTTTTATACCTGGATCCTTTATTATTATTACTCTCATTGTATTTTCAAATTTTGTTACACCTCATGTGACTGGTTGATATGAAAATAAATTTAATAAACTAAATAAATGATTACATGTTCAGAGATATTAACATATACAACTGAAGTAGGTATCATTTATCATTATAGAACTTCTTTAAGTTTATATATACCATCACATTGTTTTATTTTATGTTCATTGACTAGATGTTATAGACATCATTGGTAGTGGACTACTGAGATTTATCTCACACCATATTCGGGTCGTCGATGGTACCTGGCCAGATTATATGTATCCAGGTGCTAAGAAGGGGAAGCATCCTTCTTTGGACACCTGATCTTGATTATGATGTCCCGGATAGTGCTCAAGATGCTAGATATTTTTTGTAATATTTTTCATTCTTTGGTGGAGAATGTATTATCTGCTGCCATGTATACCTATTTTCTAGTTTTATAGAGACATGACATTAAATAATCATCTTTTATATATGTTTCAATTTCCAAAATTTGATTATTATTTTTATCTTGGTTTATTAAATTTATTAACACTATTTATCCTTGAGTATAATTATTCATATAATTATCTATTATTACATATCTATTGTGGTTCACTTTGACGTGAGTTTATAGTCTCCCCAAAAACACACCCTATGACTTTATTATTATTTTGAATCCTTTGGAACACAGGGAGGCATGCTTGAGGCCATGTGGACCACTAACATGGGGCACCTTTGAGTGGTAAATGGTTCGGGATTTCATATATCGCTTTAAAAAATATTTATCTAGAATTTTTTTTTTCTTATTGTAAAAATATGATTAAAATGGAATGTTTGGAAAGGATTTTAACAAAATCAACATTCCATTTAATTATTATTTCATATTTCTCTTTTTATCCCTTGTGAATGATAGATTAATTTTATAATATATAATAAATATTGATATTTGAATATATTAGTGATTTTAATAAATAAAATGAAATAAAATTAACCAATCCAGTATTTCATCATAAAAAATAAAAAACTCAATCAATATTAGAAGTTATTTTTCAATTTAATTGGATAAAATTCTTATCGATTCAAATCCAATCAAAGAAGTTGAAATTCAACTATGATTATAAAACATAACTCCAAAATTTCACCAAAAATAATTTTTTTAAGGGTGAAATGGGAAATATGATACCCAAGTAAATTCATCGAGAAATAAGAAAGATTAATCATCATAAAGTACCAAAAAACCATCAAATTTTCTAAAACAATTATAATCAATGAAAATGAAAATTGAAAGACTCTAACATGCAATTTTGAAAAAAAATGCATTTATTTTGACATGAACATCATAAAATATAGTTTATCACAAAAAAACTCCTTACCTATACATAAAGTCAACAATATAACACATTTTGAACTTTGAGGTGGGAGAAGAATTTAATATAGTTTCAGTTCAAAACTGATTTTCAAATAAGGTGAACTAATATAATGTGAATGCGTCACCATGAATTTAAAAAACATATTTTCCATGAAAAATAATAACCAAATAACTAATGAACAGAATGAAAAAAGTTTCCAACTAATTACAACATTAACAATTTAGTGAAAATGATGGATTTTTAGAAGAATGCATGTTCAGCCTTTGAAGATTCAAAAGGGTTTTCAAAGTGGAAATACATATAAATCCATATTTAATGAAAATAAGGTCATAAAAAAATTGTAACCACTATAATTTTTCATAAGGATTTAGTATGAATACAACAACCTAAAATCAATTTTCAACTATTCAATTTTCAAAAATAGAAGTAATAGATTGTATCCATAAAAACTAAATATGTAAGAAAAAATAGAGTTAAAACAATAACTCCTATAATATAAAATAATTATCAATCAAGTTTGGTCAATTGTACTCTCCCATTTTTTCTCAAAGTAATTTTCCTTAGGTTACTCATATTTCTATACAATATTTTGAAATAGATTAATATTCGATTCCATAAATAGAAGTTCAGCTAACAATGAATATAGAGTTTCATTCAAGGGAGTGTGATTCATTTTTTCTTTGGAATGAAGATCCTATTATCCTTGAGAAGCAATTGAATTATAATCCAATAATTGTGTACTTTTTATTAAAAAGAGGAATTAACAATAGGTTAAACATATTCTAAAATAAAAAGGAAAAAAATTGTCAGTTCATTATAAGTGAATGAATTAAATGATTTTGAAAATTATTTTAATGAGTCTAACAAGGTACTTTATCCATCAAAATAGTGATGATTTAGTCAAAAGACAATATTTAAGATAACAAATAAGAGCTTTAATGAATTTTATTTTTAAACAGACACATTAATTTCAGTGGGATAAAAAAATTATCATATTTAAATATATTTCTAGTAAAGAGAGAAAAAACTTTTAAAATTCCAAATTCTCAAAAAATGCAAATAAATTTTAGGATTCTAAGACTATATTAATATTTTTATTTCAAAATTATTTACACATATAGATTATGAAAATCATATCACCCCTCAATTATATCCTAGATTCAATAATATTTAGGTTTAACCCAAATACATTTCCCCCCACTCTTAATTCTCATAATAAATGTAATTTTATGCATATCATTCATAGAAAATTTAAACAAAATTTTAGGGGAGCATGAAATAAGATTAAATAAATAAAAATTAAAATAAAATGAAATATAATATCCCACTAATGGTATATTATTATTCATTAAATAAAAATTCGAATGATCATCCTCTGTAATATATGAAGTTCTAAATTTTTTTTCATTTTAATCAGCTAAAAGAGTGAAAAAAATAATCATTAAATAAAATCATTAAGGATCAAGTAATTAAAACAAGTAAGATGGAAAAGATAATGGTAATGAATATATAATCCAGTAATAATAAAGTAGTCTTAGTGGAATTATTATTTTTAAATTGAACTTAGAGAAGAAATTGTTAGTGGTGAGAATGTGATACTGCAAAAAAAAAAGTGAGAAATATTTATTTAAAATAAAATTAAAAAATATTTATATATATAACATGGTTTTCCTCTCATGTGGCTCTAGGTTTTAAGTATTTATACATACTTTCCTCAAAATTTATCCAAGTTTTGGAGAGGTTTTGTTTTCCTTGTTTTAAACTATGACATGTGAGTAGCCCATTTATTTTTAAATAAAAAATAAATTCTGTTGGATTATAAAATTGTCAGAAAAAAAATAAAAACCATTCTCATATAGAGGAAACTACTGAAAACATTAATTAATAGTGTTGTATATAATTATTTCCAGTTCTATAATTGTTCCATAATTTAATAAATTAAAACTTTATTGAAGGGATAACCTTATATAGAGTTTTTCTAGGGTTTTTTCATGGATTCCAAAACTTTTATATTCATTAGAGACCTTATTATTTCTAGAAAAAAAAAAGTTGATATTGACTAATTTCGGAAATTTATTTCTAAAAGAGGATCTTTGACTTCAATTTGAAAATATTCCAATTTATTTGAAACCAATTATAATTCCCATACCAAAAATATATCTCTCTTTGAAAATCATATTCAATCCCCCATGTATCTAATTTAGCAGAAATAACAATTTTATTTATCAATAACTAATTAAATAATTCCATTTGAAGTTTTATCATAAAAAATTATACTAGTAATTGACTACCCACATCATTATTAAACTTTGAAGATAACGATGTCCCTTTCATCACATGGGAACCTAGGTGAACCTCTTAAAGTGTAGCACCCTAATGCAAACCACTATGTTTGAGCTTGAGGTTCACATGACTTAATGAATGCCTCTCTATAAACAAGATGTTTCTAACTAGTATCAAGGATCTAAGTACATTATTGGGGATATTATACCCTCATTATCATCCCATAAGAAAAATAAATGAACAAAATAATAACCAATATAATAAATATAATCAAAGTGTGTGTTGAATCCAAAGAAGGAATACATGTCATAAAAATAAAGTGGATCCAAAAGTTTCAAGAAAAACTAGTGTAATAAGTGAATATAGATAAGTAAATAAAGTGTGGGTCCTTAGGAGTCCATCCCAGTCCACTACCAGCTCCATACTCCTCTACTAATGCACCCACCATAAAGACCTTATGCACCTTGTTCTTAGCCAATAAAGGTGCAACGAAAATTAACTTTGTTGATCAATTAGAGTAAGAATATAGAGTCATATAACCTTGTTGTAAATCCATGATCTCCTAAGAATGGTCCAACTTCCTTATTTTAAGAAATTAAAACTCAATAAATTACTCCTTGAAGGTTACTAAAGTAATACCCACTTATCTCCCAACCTGATTAGTGGAATTATACCACCTCTTGGTGGGTCCTTTGAACATAAAGCTCTTTATAATCACTTTACCATCCTTAGGGGTCTATAATAGTTTGAAAATTCTCTTGATAAAGTCTATCCAGTCCTCTGCATCTTATAGGCCACCAGTTCCCAGGAATTTCATAGGATGATAGAGCTATAAATCCTAAGCATGGTAAGTCATGGTTCTCAGATTAACTCCACCATAGATAGGAACTAACCAAAGAGACTTGGATGAATGGTTTTTATAGCATGAATCACTTGTGTCAACATAAGAGGAAGTTGGGGGACATCTTCCCTCGCCACATGTAAAGGAATAGGAACATCTTGGGTTTCTATAACTTGTGATTTAATCAAATATCCTCAAGGTGTAATATAAATAAAAAGGTAATATTGGGAACATAAAAATTCCTAGAAAGTATATGGGATCACAAAAAAGAATCACTTAGAGTCTACCATTGACCCAAGGTATACCCCTCCTAGCACTAACCCTTGTCTTAATCCCTCCATGTTACACATAGTCATCATATATATAATAATATAACAGCATGCTCATTAATGTCAGCAAATATATATATATATCATAATATCGTGAAAATATAGATATTTCACACAACTAGAGAAACTAACCGAAACAGATAGCTAAAATCAAGGTAGATAATTAATGAAATACTATACAACACAACAATAAGTATATATATGGAATGTGAACCTATATTCCAAATCATTATGCATGAACACACTCAAAATATTGTAAATTTAATATCAATGTATTTTCATCATTGGATATGAATTTAATCAATTTTAACTTCCAAACAATATTTCCCACTTTATGCTAACTTGAAGGTCAACTACACAGTGATGGCCATGCGCTACCATAGTTCCCTTGATCAAGTCTAAACTATAAAATATCATATCTACCATATCCCAAATCAAGAAAAATTGAAGAAACGAGTTTGTGAGTCGTGGTGCTTTGATACCATTTTGTAACTCCCTAACCCAAACCATTAGGTCCGAGACGAAGTGTCACAAGTCCCCCTGCATTCCTCCCCATACAAAAAAATATTTTCGACCAGTAGTGAGGGTCTAAGTCCATAAATAGGGATAGTATACCCTCAGTATCATTTCATAGGAAAAATAAATAAAAACAATAATAAACAATATCATAAATATAATCAGACTTCACGTGTAATCTGAAAATGGAATACAGGTCATGAAAATAAACGGGATCCCAAAGTGGAAGGCCAAAACATAGTAATAAGTATTGGTAAAAAAATAAATAAATATTGTGCCCTCCAAATTCCATCATGGTCTCCTGTAATCTCCATGTTCTTCTGCTCAACCATCTACCATTGGTCTATTACCCTTCACTAGATCTCAAGTCATGAAATCTAAAAGCGCACCAAAATGCCCAAGTAGGGTGTGAGTACAATAATCGATAGGACACAACCAAAGTATCCTTAACATGTGTGCATGCGAATAAGAGTGAATAACATGATAATAAATAAAATCTCACATAAGTTACAATAATACAAAACATTAAACTATTAAAAAAACCCAACAAAAACCCCATATGTACAGTCTTCATCTCCTTACCAAAAAACAATAGAACGATCACAGATATGTCACAATTGTAGGAGTTTGACTCAAGCTGATCAATATTCATGCAGGCCATACGCCTTCAGGTTAGACCACTATTGGACACCATACCCTATCTCTATCTCTTAGGTTTGGTCACATAGACCATCATTCCCCATAGCGACAACCCAGGTCTGATATCATATGATCGACATGCCCCTAGGTTAGGCAACAAAATTCTGTCATACCCCATTTCTTCCATATAGTTATAATCACATATGATCATCATTCCCCTAGGTTAGGCCACACAAGGCCATCATGCCCCTTTGTCTAACTTAGTCTCATCGTCAAATCACATGAAACTTCTGAACATGCTCTCCCTCTAGAGATACTAAGCCACAGTGAATCCACCTATCACTTTGGTACCATGCATAGAACAAAAACATAACATATAGAAAAAATACATCATAAGAAGAGAGTGGTACCATATAAAGGTGTCAAAATGAAATAATGGTATCCAATTAAGGATTAAAAAGGTATCAATGATATCATATCAAAGAATCATCTGATCAGATATTGAGAGCCACACATAATCACATGTTTATAAAAAAGTAGGCCTCATAGCCACTCAAACACCCACATTCAACTCATAACTAGGTTGGGTCAATCAAGAATAAATATAATTTAATTCCATCATCATATACATGGCATCACCATAGTAATAAAAGTCCTACCTCATGGTTTCTAATGTCAATATCAAGTGTTTTCAAATTATACATCACCTGAACAATGATAGGAAACCAGCCAGAATATGATTGCATGATAAGGGGTCCTAGAACTGGTTCTTATTCTATCATGTCAGAGGTTCTATAGCAGGGAAAGGGGAAATGGATCAAATGTATCAAACAAAAATTACCCAAGTTGGTTCATCATAAAGAAAGGATCCACAATCTTGATATATGAATATAGGAGGAAAATCTTCTTGAAATTTTGGGGTCTCTATGGGGAAAAGAATGGGCTTCAGCATTGAGGTGTACTTGAAGGGACCACCACAGAAAAAAAAATTATACATCATGGTGTAGAGTGGCATTAGAATAAACCCACTAATTCATGTAACTAGCAGTCGTGGAGTGGAATTGATTTGAAAAACAAGCTACTATGGCATAGGGTCTGGGTATATAGTGTATCCACCCCCTAATTTGGAAGAAAGACACAAAACTCTCCCTTAATCCTCATTAATCCTATATAAACCCCCAATAATTTTCCAAAACATGAGTAAACTCAAAACAAAGAGGAAAAAACAAGTCTTTTATTATAGAGTGTGATTTTCAAGAATTTACCTCAAATCCCATTTTGTGAATAATTTAACCTTTCTGTTTTACTAAGCCTCAAATTTTAGTTTAAGTTTCTTGATGAATTTTATCATTAGAGTCCCCAAAATCCATGGTCAATTGATTGATTTTCTTAAATATCAAATTCATTCTCCATATTAAATCATTAAGATTAAAAAATTAATCTTCCATAAATTTAGAAAATTTTATTCCTTCACTGATCACTAATTCTAACAGACTCTCACTTAATGCCTCAAAAGAAGATATATATCATTCATAATTTGGGAGCTATTATAATCCATTATCATTAATTCAACACAAATTACCAACAAAATTTTATCATTGTGGAACACTTGGAATACCTTTTTCAGTTTATCTAAATAATTTTATTCATTATTATTTAAGCCATCATAAAACCAGTGTAACATTACTCTTAAAAAAATCCTTGGTCTGGAAATTGAAAAAGAAAATCATTGAACTGATCTGAAGCATCACAAAAACGATCCTCATTTCCCATGATGAAGGTTTTGAACAATTGAAAAAAATGTTTACATCGCCTAACAATGACCCTATAAATTTTTTAAATTTTCTAAGATATGATAAAAATGTAGAAAATAAATTCAATGATAATAAATCACAAATAGCAATACATTTAATTATAAATTGCATATATAAAACAATTTTATCAAGCTATTTTTTTTAAAAAAATTTCATCTTAAGAATAGAAGGTTTTTTATGTTATTTTTTAGAATATTTAATTATTATCTATGATTATAACCATAAGACACTTAGTGAAATATTTCCCTAGAAACCAAACCAAATTTTTATATTCCAGTATACTAACATATTTTTTTCTAGTAATACAGTGTATGGTGAGTAGATTCATGCCAACAGTGAAGTTAAATGTGTAAACCACTGAAAAAATAAAATCTCAACAAAATAAAAATAAAAAAAACAAGAAATTATAATGACTGATAATGTTTTATGTTAATAGAGTTTGAAAAGAGAACACTTCTACAACCAGATTGAACATGGTGTGTGAAACTATATTTAGCTAGATGAAACTGCAAAGCAGAAAAGGCAGTTATAACAAGAGATTAACGGACCTGGGGGAAAAAATTATATGGCCTTGAAATGATTTTTCTTCCTTAATGAAAATTATATTAATATGATACCATCTTCAAAGAAAAATAGTCAGTATCATCTATTAAAGGGACCAACTAATAGTTGGGTAAGTATTTTAGTTTGTCAAATATAAAACAAAATTCAACCCTGAAAAGTGGAAAGATTCATTTCCAAATAAAAGGGAAACATCATCACTATATATAAATTCCTTTTAAATATGTATCCATGTACTTTAATTCCAATACCTCAATTTTCAAATTTCACTGATAGTTGTCATTGCCTCAAAATAACTACCATTTATAAATTAAATTTTCAAAAAATTAAAGACCCATGTTAGAGCCAACAGCAACAACTGGTAACTTCAATCTTTACTTTGGTGGTTTCAATAATTTCATTCACCTTCAAATCTCACCAACTAACATCTATCATCAAAATTAAAGGGAAAATTCATCACTATATATCATCCTCCTTTATTATTCATCAGGCTTGATTTCTTTTCAACAACTTTTTTCTTTATTGGTGGCTTGTTGTTTGATCCTTTAGTTCAAATAGGAACATCTATGGGAAACTCAAATAGCCTACCCATTGAAAATGAAATTATAGTGAATAAAACTCAATAGGCTCGGTCCTTCTTTATTTTCCAACCCAAAATCCTTTTTCATATTTAATCCAACACATTTCATGCACCATATACTATTCTTGTATCCGGAAAATTTTTATGAATTGAAAGCCCACCATATTCATAAATATGACCCTATAATAAAAATAATTATAGGGATCTAAATATTTAACTCAAATCTCAGCAACTTCAATAATGGATTACAATGCTTTAGTTGACCTTCTTAAATATTTTTATGATGATCTGTTGAAACAAAGATTCACTACAGTCTGTATCTCCCTCATTTTGATCATGGGATTCTTATTTTAATTCCCCAACATCAAAGAATCCTATTTTAATTCTTGGATCGAGGTTATTTCATCATACTTAAAATGTATGGATTAGTCTTAAATCTAGCTCAAAAAACTTTAGTTCATTATCAGTTATCTTAATTGACCAAACCAGGTTTGCACTAGTTCTTCACCTCAAGGCATCTTCCTCAGCCAAATCCACTCAAATTCATTCGAGCTTCCCAACTTTAGTCTTCAACATAGCTCCTGGATTCAAAATTAGTTTACATTATCTTCTCCTTTAATAATAAAACGAATCACAATTGGCCTTTGAGACTTCCTTCAGGCTTGAACATGCTTATTCAAAAATTGTATGCGAATATCAGTTCATCAGATATTTGGCCTCTATATATTCTCTTTAACTCAATATAATAACATTGATCTTGATTTTTTTCAACTGATTTTGATTTTAGTTTTGTGAGGATCAATTTCACTCATTTTAAGTTCACTCATATGAAGTTAGGGTTGCATATAATGACTCAAATATACATTTTATCTTTTTTTACTCCCATATGTTTATTTTGACTAATATAAAGATGCCTTTTACATGTACACAAATAATATTCACCAATATGAAGATTCACTTCACTTGAATGAAAAAACTTTTGAATCTTATAAATTTTGATTTTGAGAATCATGCTTAAAGGATTTTACACTTTATCCTTATGAGAGAGGTAATGATGCTTACAATGGAAATTGAAATTGATCCTTAGGGAGACATAAACCTTATAGAATTTTATTTTTTGACATTTTTTCATAAAACAAATAATAAAAATTTATTCATTCAAAATCATCTTCTTCCAATACAGTTAATAGAATTATAAAAAATTCTCAATTTCAAAATAGAAATAAACAAAATTTTTCAAAAATGTAAATTCAAGAAAAATTAATGGGTCGTAAAAAAATAGATACCAATATATGAAACAATTTAAAAAATATCACTTCAATAAAAATTTCACTAATATTAAATGAATCATTTTTTTGGAGAACATAAATAAATTCAATTCACATAATATTCAAAATTAAACACCAAAAATCATCAATTTCATTAAAAAATTCAAATAATTATCCTTATTACACAAAATGATAAGGATTCTAATATTTATCAATTAAAATAAATTTTATAATCAAAAATATAATTATTTCATAAAAAAATGTGGTAAACATGTGTTAAAATAGAGCTACATCACCCATCATCATAGTATCAATGATTACCCCAAGAAAACCATGGAAATACTTTATATTCCCCCTCCTAAAAATAATTGATATTTGAGAGGATTCTAGAGACACTTAGTATATATATGGTGCCTTACTAAAGACCTCCCTAAAAAATATATCCCTTTCACAAAATTTATAGAGAATATGGTATCTTATCAGTGGGATGGGGACTGTTAGAAATCATTTGTTGATATCAAGCAATATCCCATGCACCCACAAATTTTGATTCTGCCTATGGATGGAAGGAACCATATCCTTTATGTGAAAATAATGAAGCATTAATTTAGTGCCCTCCTTTCCCAAAAAAATGATTTCAGAAAAGATAAAATCTTATACTATCTCAAAAGAATGATGTAGTATATTGAAATTCGATACAAAGACATCAAAAACAATTTTCTTTCAATGGTCTTCACCATGCAGACACAGCACCAAAAACTACATTTAGCAGTGATTTTTTTATTTTTTATTTTTTTACTTATTTAAATAATTTATTTATTTATTTAGGTATTTATTTATTCATATGTATTATTATATATCTATCTTACTATACATTCATATGTTAAGCATGTCATACAGAATTTCAGCAAATATATGTGTTGAGTGAGATATAAACCTCTTACCTCTGGGTTTTTCTGCAAATACATTACCACTCCTCCAAGATCTTCATGTGGTGAGTAGAAATAATTTAATATACTTATATTTATATAGATAAATATATGTAAATACATAAACATAGTTAAAAATATTAAATTATAATAACAATAAACAAAAAAACAAAAAAATTAATAAATAAATGAAAAATACATAAGTAATAATTAACTAATGTTTAACTAATAAATAAATAATGAGTATATGATAAATAAATAGAAAATAAATAATTAATAATTAATAACTAATAAATTATTATGAAATAATAAATCAATATTCGATAAATAAATAAATAATTAATTAATTAATTACAATTTAATGAATATATATTAAATAGGTAATAAAAAAAATTAATACGTTGATGATAAATTATTAATAAAATAAAAAAAAATTAATAATAAATATAAAATGAATAAGTTGATAATAAGTTAATAATTAAATATAATAAAATAATAATGAATAATAAATCAATATATAATAAATAAGTAGTAAATAAAAAATATATCATGTATAATAAATAAGTAGTAAAAAATAATAAATTCCTAATAAATAATATGTTAATAATAAATTAATAATAAATCATAAATAATAAAATATTCATAAATGATAAATAGTATGTAATAATATAAAGTAGATATTAAATAAATATATATTAACTTAATAATAGTTTAATAATATATAATAAATTAATATATAATAAATAAGTAATAAATAAATTATATATAATTAATAAATAATAAATAAATAACTATTAATAATTAATAATTAATAAAATATAATAAATGGAAAATAATATATATATATATATAGTTACATATAAATTTATTTAAATGAAGATATATAAATATAAATATAAATAAATTTACATAAATGTATATAAATAAAATCATAGATACACACATACACACCAACCAATTAAATACATATAAATACAAATAAAAAACATATATATAAATATACATTAATATATATTAATATACTTAAATAGATATAAATTTCCATACATATATATACATATAACAAAAATTACACAAATATATTTAAAGATTCATTTATATTACAATGATATATATAAACTCACATATATATGATTTATTATTAATATAAATATATATAGCCATAAGTAAATATAAATATCTATATATATAGCCACATAATATATAAATATATAAAAACATTAAATCATATAAATATAAATATTTATATATATATATATATCATCAAATGTGCATAAATACATATAAATTTATATTCATAGATAAAATTGTATATAATTTTAAATAAATATTAATAAATATATATAAATTATAAATTAATATACATAAATGTGAATAAATATGTATAAATATATATATATAATAAATAATAAGTCACTAAAAGAGGGAAAACATTACAATTACAATGCCCTAAAATCAGTATGAATGTAAATCCATGGAATAAAATCATTGATGACCCAACAAGCATATGAGGACACTCTTAACCGAATTTAAATTACATCAAATGTTCAAAAATCATGTATCCTGACAAAAAAACTAATTATTTGAGGTCTTCTTGGCCGATTTTGACCTTGAAAACATGGTGATTATGGTCCTATGAGCATTACTACAAAGATCGCATCATAGTCTTCAATTTGATATGTGGTAGAGCCCATACAGACACTCAAATTGAAAGATATGGGCATTTCAAGTTGAAGTTCAATTTTCAATGTCCCTTAAAATAGTAATAAATTTTATTCTATTAATTATTTCCAAATCATTATTTAATGTTGTTATTGTTCTTTTCATGAGATTCAGTTTGACTAATTGTGGTACTAAAATAGATAACCAGATCAAAATTTATATTCATTTGATGATGGAATTTGTTTTTTAACTTATCCTGGATTTAATTTACATTTTCAATAATTATAAACTGATAATTATAAATATTTAATAATTAACACATAATAATTAATTGAATGGTGAATAATTGAACGTAAATGGTTCTAAAAAATAATCAATTATTATTATTATCAATTAATAAATATTTATTGAATATTTTATATATTTTTTCATTAATCTATTTTCTTATTTATAAATATCTAATAATTCATGATAGTTTTTAAGAACTGCCACAAAAAAATTTTAAAAAATTATATTTTGAGGTGGATTTTAAAAAAATTCCTCTGAAAAAATAAAAAAAATTGCATTGGTTTTTTTAAAACCAACACTAAATATTTTTTCACTATGCATTTAGCAGTTATTTGGAAAACCACCATGAAAATAATTTTTTGTATTAAGAAGCTTCTCCATTATCTACACCATTATAAAGTACACTTGATCTTCCATATGGATCAACTGAAATACATCATTGGTCAAACTATGCTGACATGGTGATTAAAAATACCGATTATCATCCTACAATAATGTGATATCAATTTTGTGTCCTGGAAGGCAATCAAAGGATAGTCATTGGAAAATTCTTTGGTATCATACCGATAACCGAAAGCATCTCTTATAGACCTAATACTCCCTCGTGAAGAAATTTTCTCTATCTATGAAACTTCTTAGACATAAGAAATGTATTTTGATGGGGCTTCTCAAATTTTGACTGGGGAAAGGATAAAGAATCAAAACATAATCAGATCTACTTGGTTATTGTATTCATTTATTTAATAAAGAAACTTTTTCCTTACACTCTCCTCCTCTCAAAGGAGTGTACCAAAAATGAGGTACAGTACCAAGCTCATATACTAGACTTAGAGATAGTCTTATAGATACCAATTGCTCTGTTAAACATCAAGGGAGACTCATAGTTCATAATCAAAAAAATAAATACAGATCACGCCATCTATAAAGAGGAGTTGACTCCCCTACTAGATAATGTTCAATGGTTGATGACAATATTTTATATAGAACTATTGTTTTCTCACATCCCAATCTCAAATAATAAATAATCAAACATATTCCCTATCCAATCTTGACACCACCCTTACAGATTCAAGTAAGGAATATATTGTTATTTTTTTCACACAACAAAGAGTGGTCTCCCATTTTCTTAGAAAGCATGTATAGGAAATCAATAAACATAATATCACCTCAGATCAGGTTGAGTCCTCATCTTCACCAACCAATTTTCTAGTTATCCTGATATCTCCCATAGTAGAGTACTTTTGGACTGGAGATCTTCTATATGATCAATCAAGAAAATTAAAATCCATTGATGGATAATGAACTTCAGCATTTATGTTGTCCCAAATTATTATAATTTTTTATAAAAAATAGTATTTTATGAGATCATCCATAAATGAATTGAAGGAAGATAGACCCTCACTACCATGAAAGAATTCTATTCTAGTAGTTATGGTGCTCATCAAATAGGTTCCAATCTCTTTTATTGAATCAGTAAACTGGGGTATTTATGGTCATTAATGATTCATGATTGTATATAGTTCAACAAAAAGTATTATACATGGTAGATACATAATAATTTCACTCATCAACTCTATGTTTTCTTCGCACCACCAAGTACCCCTTTCTATTATTTGTTTAGGGGATACATATTATGGTCCCCTACCCTCCAAACATTATTTAGTGGTTAATTTTTATTCTTATTACTACTAACTTATACTACAAATGGGTAAATGTTATACCCTTAAAATAATTTGGAATAAAGGTGTCATGAACTTTGTGAGGAACAATATTATTATAAAATTTAAGTTTCCTTGCACTACCTTGAAAGGCAATACACCAACATCAATGAATCAGTTATGGAGAAGGTATATATAAAGTATAAAATCTAATCAAACCACTCATCCACTATGACATGGTTGTGAATTAATATACTGAGGCATTAAATAAGACTTTATCTAATATCCTTCATAAAATGGTGGATAAGGAAAAGAATTATTGGCCCAACAAACTCATTCACACTTTTTGGAAACATCACAATACTTTTTGTACATGCATGAAAGAAAATCTATATTTTCTAGTGTGTGGGATGAAATAATTCTTTCCTAATTATTTTTAGTTTCCTTCACTTATCATAGATATTTGTGATCAACTTACTAAAGATTAATGATAAAAATTTCATCTTGATTTTTTGGGAGACATGATAATAAAAGGTTACACACTATCACACTCGAGTTTTTATTTTAGCCTTAGACTCGGCCTGAGTCGGGTCTTGTTTTTTTTAGGTTTCGGGTGTAGAAGGTTCAAGGTATTAAGATATTGTGGTCACAGTTCGGATTTGGGTCCCCAATTGAAATTTGAAATCCTACAAAATTTGTGGGTTTTAGACCAGTGCGCAAGAACTGAAAAGTAGCGGAAGTTGTGTTGTCATCCTAGGTACCAATACAGTCATTTCATTAATTGGTAGACTCCACCACATGGTCCAAACAAGGTTTATTGAGCCGTGTGGGGTGACTATGTGTTGTAAATGCATTAAAAATAATTAAAAAATTAAGATGTTAATAAAAATATAAGAATTAATTAATTAATTGAAGGAATAATTATCTAAAATAAAATAAGAGAAGCGGGTAAAATTTTAAGTCTTTTTTAACTAAAAATAATAATCATATTATTATAAGAGAAAATTATTATTATTATTAGTGTTAATAATATAAAAATTGTTATTACTATTATTAATCTTTTATTATTATAGAAAATATAATTATTGTTGGGTTGTTATTAATTATTATCTTTATAGTAATATTATTATTATTTAGTGGGTTATTTATTTTTTTAGGGTTCCATTTATTCCTTTTTTTCTCCCTCTCTCCTCTCTTTCTCCCTTCTCCACACACTCCTCTCCCCCTCCTCCCTACAACTCGCATCCCACCCCTTATACACCTCCGCCCTACACACAATCTCCCTCAAACAACCTCTCCTCCAGAAATTCCACTTCTGCATACTCCCTAAATCCCCACGCGCCCCCTACTTGCACCCCCCAGCCCTCGCACGCACCTCCTACTCACGCCCCATCTTTTCCAGTGCGCACCACTTCTGTCAGCCCCCTTTTAGGGCAGTAGGCCTCCAAAATTGATCATCTCTTCCCCTCTACCTTCATAGTGGGTTCTTTCTTCATCTGGGTAATATTTTTCTCTCTATTTCTTAGGGTTTGGTTTCCTAGGGTCGGGGTTTGGTTTTGGGGGTCCGATCTTTACTGGTGGGGTTCAATATTGTTTTTTAATGTTCATCGTGGGTTGTTTGAGGTGTGTCTAGGATGCGGTTGAGGTACGGTTGTAGTTTCACACTTTTTCAAAAAAAACTCCATTGTCTGAGGTAGGTGATTTCGTGTTTAAAAATTCTTTGATAAATTTTTTATTCTTTATTGAATTATTCTTCTGTTTTATAAATTATGTGTGAGGTGCAGGAGTGGTTTTTGGGAAATTTTTATTTGTATTTAGGTTGAAAATAATTTATCTATGTGAAATTGGGTGTTTTTGGTGTGAAAAGTTGTGGTACCCTTTTGGAATCTATTTTATAAACTGTCTAAATGACTTTTGAAATTGTTTAAATGGTGTGAATTATATTTTGGTATTGTTAAGTTGTGTGGTAAGTTTTAATGTGGCGTTTTTATATGAAATTGGGTGTGTTTTAGGTGAAAACATTTGTTATTTCACTATTTATATTTTATAATTTTATCAAATGATTTATTAAATTATTCATGTGGTGATAATGTGGTATTTTATATGGTTAGATGTCTGTTTAATTTTTAAAATTTCATTCTAACATTAAATGAGGTGTTTTCACTTATGAAATCACATTGCGTCATTTGGTAGCATTGTATAAATTCCCTAATAGTATGGTTATGTTATGTAAGGGATGAAAATTATATTTTTGTATGGAATCAAAATGCATTTGATTTTAAAAGAAAACTTTGGGTGCATTTTTTGGTGGGAAAGCCCTATGGAATTTTGAAAAATTATTTTATAAATTTTTTGAATGGTTTATTGAGTTGTATGGGCGGTGCGAACCATGATGGGGAATCCTTTGGTAATGTTTTATGAATTTTCAAAAAGGTTTCTTAAAATGTTCAAGGTATGTCCATTTTTTTGTATGGTGGTCGTGTATTTTTGGTCTTAAAAGAGAATTTGGAATGAGTTTTTGTGTGTAAAACCTTAAGGAACCTCTTAAAATTGGTTTACAATTTTCTGAATGGATTATTATATGATATAAAGGGGTGTGAAACATATTTGTGAACTTTTTTAGTGTGAAATGGTGTTAAAATGTAATTTGGATGTGCAAGTGATATGATGTGATATGCGAACCATGATTGAGTACAAATAAAAAGCACGAGAATCTAGGTGGGAAGATGTGTACTAGTATGCAAGTGATCTAGAGTGGTTTCATCCCTTTTTCACATAGCATGTTTGACGAAGACAACACTGACTAAACTATTATGATGATTTTTTGGACCACTAGGTTATTGTTATGTTCTATACAAGTGGCTCATGAATGAGAACATATATTTTTTATGGTTACTTTTCACTGAGATACAAGGTACCTGGGGCCCACAGCTAGAAAGTTCCTAGGGTTATTTCCCATGTCTAGTACTCAATAATTATATATCTCCTATCGTCAGCATACGGTATGTTTTTTTGGTAATTTTAAAATCATGTTTGTTTCTTATTTAAAGTTTCACCCCTTATTAAATTACTTTTCATTTATAGTTGTATTCCTTGAAAACTATTTTCTAATTAAAATTTTACTCCTTTTTAAGTTGTTTAGTTTCAATGATATTTCCCTAAAAAAATTCTAACATTTTATTCATTATAATGTTGTCATGTTTTATTTGTCATTTAATTTTTAATGTATAGAATCTCTACTCGGGTGGAATCCTATTGTGCTATGGATTACACCCTGTATATACCTTTGGGTGTATGCAGAGCATGTTGTGTCTTTGTTTCATGTTAAATAAAGATGTGTCAAGTTGGCAGTTTGGTCTTCCAGTGGTTTTGGTTTTGGATCTTGGTGGTGGTGGCTCAAGGACATTAATCCTCTTATTTCATGTTGGTTTGGAGTGTTATTTTGGTTTCCCATTTGTTTCATTGTCCTTTTTTGACCTTGTTTAGTTGTAAATGAAGAATTTTTTATTTATTAAAGGTTCATTTGTTTAAATTTTTTAGATCTAGTTTTGGGTTTTTATTGGAAATTTTATTATAGTATGTTTATGTAAATCATTCCCAGAGAATTCTATTTGATACCTCGGAACTTTTATTAGCTCATGGGGATTGGGAATGCACTTCAGGCCTTGTTTCTGACCGATTGGGGTGACCATTTCAGGGTCCACCTGGTATGGTTTGTGACAAAATGGTCCCAAAGGAGGTTATTCTATTTGAGTCTTGTTCCTTGGGGTAGATTCTAGGTATACAGGAGCTATGACTATTGGGACATGACGTTCTAGTAATGAGTAGGGTTCTTGGTTAGCACACCTTGTGGTAGGACTCAAGTCACCAATGGAAGATGGGTTTTATTTGAGTTCTTTGGTTTTTGTAGTTCACGGATGTTGGGGAAATGAAATGGGAGATGGGTCAATGTTCTGAGTGAGATTTCAAGGCCAAGAAATCCATGTGAAGCTAGGGAATTTTTTCTATAATACTCTCTATGGTGGTGGAGTGATTGGTGTATATCCGCCAACTATATGTCCAAGTCACCCACTGGTACTAGTTTCCCCTAACATCGTTATACATCTCTTGTTGTTAAATCGTGTAAACATGATTTTTTAAGTAAACCGATTTTGTTTTGGGGAGGTGGAAAATGTTTTCAAAATAATTTCATTGAAATTGATGTGTATGGTTTAAAAATACTGGGTTAAATGTTTTTGTTTTAAAAAGTGGAAAGGTTTGGTTTTATTGTTTGTTGTTATCATGGGAAACCACTTGTATGAGTATGTATGGAAAGGTGGATGGTAAATGGAATGAGTGGATGAGTTCCTAGATGGAAATGAGGTGGATGCCTAGTGTGGAATTAAAACATGAAGGTGTAAGACCCATGAGACACCACTGGTGTTTTTACAACCCACCATCTTTGTTTATTTTCAAAACGTGTTCTTAAAAGAAAATTTGGTTTTTTATTAACTAGTGTTTGTGAGGGGAATATTTTTGTATTTTTGGAATGTTGTTTGGGATACGTTTCGAGCTGAGAATCCTTTTTGGTTGACTTCCATCCAAAGTTTGAGTTCATGTTCTCTTGCAATATGTCTGGGTCTTTGGACCCGTTTAATTGGGTCAGTGGTTTTTTTTATGACTAGTGCATGCCCCCATAAAGTATTGATGTATATTTGAAGTGAATCCATGGGTGATCCACCAATGGTATACCCTCTAGTTGATCAAAGTAAGTACTTATTCAGTTAATTCCATCTCTCCTATTTTTGGTTAAGCGGATCCTTTTGTGGCAGAAGAGTGGTTGTGGAAGGTAGTAAGAGACATTAGTTTCTTAAGTTTCACGAATCGTCAAAGGAAAAGGTTAATGTTGTCATGTCTAACGGTCCTGTTGAAGAGCGGTAAATGGAATTCTGGTTGGAAAGGGAAAAAATGGTCTGGGTTATTGGTGTTGGTTGTGATGGAAAGGGCCTTGTGCCCCTCATTAGGTTCATATAAATGGAGGTTTGTGTTGGGCCACTAATGTGGAAAATCTATTTCGATGTCGAAAGGGGTGATGTTCATGCATCCTCTAAGCCCCTATATTTGTGAAATTGCAAAGTTAGAGTGAGTTGTTTTTAACGTGTGTTCTATTATGTTGATGTTGTTAGATCGATGTGTAATTGCTTGTGGCACTAGTAAAAAAAAGTTTTGATTATGGATTTTTAGTGCCTGATTGTGAGGCTGGAGATACTTCAACCATTAAACCTCCAGAAATAGGTCTCTTAGTAAAGCTGGAACATAGTCAGGAAACCCCAAGGGCTGTAAGGGACCTCTGTAAAGTGTCTTCTTTTAGTTTAGGAAATAAATATAGTTTATGTTTTCTATGAAGTTTTTGTGTTCTAAGAGGTCATGTTGGATGGAGGGATAGTGAGGACCCTTTTTCTTTGCTATGAACCACATGATGTCTTCTATGTGGTTTGTAGTTTCTGTGGTCATACCCTTGTATCATGGTGTTAGGTTGTGGGGAATCCTCCAGGTCAACTCATGTTGGGATTTCTGTGTCGGCCCGTTCCAGTTAGTTAGTTAGATGGCCTTTTGGTGGGGAGTCTATTTGGGTCTCCCCCTCTGGGTATCCTAGTTCTGTCATTGTTCTTAGTTTCCTCATATGGTGGGAGTCCACTCAGGCCCCGCCATGTTAGTGACTCTATTTTGTCCCTGTTGTTGGTTTGGTAGTTTATAGTCTCATTTAGAGCTATCAAATTTATTTTTGGTTAAATGTGTGATACACTTTGGGAATTCTTAAGGTGTTTTTTTATTGGTATATTGAATTTTTCATTATGAGAGGTGATTTTTTGGGTTATCGACTAGAAGTGTCTTGACTTTTGGGGGTGGGCCTCACATGGCGGGGAGTTCATTCTGGGATTCCCAGGTTTATTTTGCAGCTCATTTCTCTTTGTCACCAATGTTCATCGGGAACCTCTTTGAGTTGAGAGGGTGTGCGGATTATAATTTCTATGTAATATTGGGATGACTTTTGGGGTGGAAAGTGTTTATGGTGGGGATAATTGTCACACCTGGGTTTTTATTTTAGCCTCGGTCCCATCCTGGGTTGGGTCTCAGTTGTTTTTCTCAAGAACCGGGTGTGGCAGGTTCGAGGTCTTGACCTAGCACTGTCACTATTTGGGTTTGGGTCCCAGATTAAAATTTGAAAGCTCAGAAATTTGTAGGTTTAAGACCAGCATGCAAGTACCACATGGTAGTGGAAGCCATGAGGTCAACTTGAGTACCCATGTGATCATTTCTATAATTGGTAGAGTCCACCACACAACCCGTGTACGGTAACTTGAGCCGTGTAGGGTGATTGCGTTGTTTCTCGACATTTAAAATAATTAATTCATCAAAATGTGAGTAAAAAATAAAATATTCAAAAAAATTAATTTAAGTAATAATTAATTAAAATAAAATAAGACAAGAGGGTATAATTTTAAGAATAAATTTAAATGAAAATAATAATATTATTATTATTTTATTAGAATATTATTATTATTATTATTATTATTGGTGTTAATAATATTAAAATTATTATTACTGTTAATATCCATTTATTATTATTGAAAATATAATTATTTTTGGGTTGTTATTAATTATTATCTAGATAGTATTGTTATTATCTTTTTTTAGTAGGTTAATTATTTTTTTTGGGTTTCATTTATTCCTTTTTTGTCCCTCTCTTCTCTCTTTCCTCACATCTACAGACACTTCTCTCCCCTACCCCTTGAAACTCACACCGCACCCCTCGTGCGCCTCCTCCATACACACAGCCTCCCTCTAACCACGTCTCCTCCGATGATTCCCCTTCCACATGCGCCCGAAAGACCCACGTGCCCCCTGATTGCACCATGTATCCCTCGCGTGCGTGACCTTCTCACGCCCCATCTTCTCTAGTGTACACCACTTCTAGAAGCCCCTCTTCATGTGATAGACCTCCAAATTCACTCACCACTTCCCCTCTCCCTTCATTGTGGTTGTGTTCTTCATCCAGGTAAGATTTTCCCCCTCTTTCTTAGGGTTTTGTTTTCGATGGTTAAGGTTTGGTTTTGGGGGTCTGATATTTAGATTTGGGGTTCAATATTGTTTTTTAAGGTTCATAATAGGTTGTTTGAAGTGTAGATAAGATGTGTTTGAGGTGTGGTTGTGGTTTCACACTTCTTTCAGAAACATTATGGTCTTAGGCAGGTGGTTTCGTTCTTAAAAATTTTTAAAAAAAATTATTACGCTTGCTTTCATTTTTCTTATGTTTTATAAATTATGTGTGAGGTGAGGGACTGGTTTTTTGAAAAAAATTATGTGTATTCGGGTTGAGAAATACTTTATCTATATGAAAATGGGTGTTTTTGTGTTCAATGTTTTGGTAACCTTTTTGAATATATTTTCTAAATTTTCTAAATGATTTCTGAAATTGTCTAAATGGTATGAATTATATTTTGGTATTGTTAGGATGTGCTGTTAGTTTTCAAATGGCGTTTTTATATAAAACTGGGTGTGTTTTAGGTGAAAAACGTTTTTGCACCATTGTTTATATTTTATAATGTGATAAATTGATTTATTAAATTATTCATGTGGTGTGAAAGTGGTATTTGATATGGTTAGACATGTATTTAATTTTTAAAATGTCATTTTTACATGAAATGAGGTGGTTTTCAAATGTGAAATAACATTGCATCATTTTGTTTCATTGTATCAATTATGTAATAATATTGTTATATTAAATAAGGTCTGAATATTATATTTTGTTCTGGAATTTAGGTGTGGTTGATTTTAAAGGAGATCTTTGGGTGCAATTTTTGGTGGGAAATCATTGTGGTGTTTTGAAAAATTATTTTACAAATTGTCTGAATTGTTTATTGAGTTGTAAGGGATGTGCGAACCATGATGGGGAATTCTTTGGCATTTTTTTATGAATTGTGAAAAAGGTTTCTTAAAATTTTCAAGGGATTTCCATTTTGTTTTCAAATGGTGATTCTGCTTTTTTATCTTAAAAGAGGATTTGGAATGGGTTTTTGACTGTAAAACATTAAAGCACTTCTTCAAATTGTTTTACAAATTTTTGAATGGATTTTTAATGATATAAAGGGGTTTGAAACACGTTTTTGGAATATTTTGGTGTGTATATGGTATGAAAATAGAATTTGTATGTGCAACTGATGGGATGTGATATAAGAAACATGATTGATCACAAATAGAAAGCCCGAGTTTCTTGGTGGGTGAACATGGACTAGTATACTAGTGATCTGGATTGGTTTCGTCCATATTGCACATAGAAAGATTGACGATGAAAACACTACCTAAACTAATACGATGATTTTGTGGACCACTAGGTTATTGGTATTTTCTTTACTAGTGGATCATGCACAAGAACAGATATTTATTATTGTTTCTTTTCACTGAGATACATGGTACCCAGGGCCCACAGCTAGTTAGTGCCTAGGTTTTTTTTGCATATAGTGCTCCATAAATATATTTCACCTACCTTTAGCATATGGTATGTTTTTTTGGTAATTTTAAAAGAAATTTTTTTTCTTATTTAAATTTTCACCCCTTATTTAATTGATTTTTTAAAAGTTGTATTCCTTAAAGACTATTTTCTAATTTAAATTGTACTCCTTTTTAAGTTTTTTAGTTTCAAAGTTATTTTCACAAATATTTTTCTAGAATTTTCATTCATTATATAGTTGGAATGTTTTATTTTTCATTTAATTTTTTAAGAATGGAATCTCTACCGAGGTGGCATTTTACTGGGATTTGGATCACACCCTGTATACACCTTTGGATATATGAAGAACATGTTGTCTCTTCATTTTAGGTTATGGAAAGATGTGTCAGGTTGGCAGTTTGGTCTTCTAGTTGTTTTTTTGGATCATGATGGTGGTGGATCAAGGACGTTACTCCTCTAGTTTTATGAAGTTCTGGAGTGTTGTTTTGGTTTCTCATTTGTGTCATTGTTCTTTTTGGAACTTTTTTAGTTATAAATGAAGAATTTTTATTTTATTAAAGGCGAATTTGCTTAAATTTTTCATATCTGGTTTTTTGGATTTTATTGGTTATTTTAATATGGTAAATTTGGGTAAATCATTCACAAATAATTTTATTTGATACCCGGAAACTTGATCCAGCCCATGGGGATTGGGAACACACTTCGGGCCTTATCGCGGACTAATTCGGGTGACCATTCCAGGGTTGATCCGGTTTGGTTTGTAACACACACCTTACACAACCTTGAGGTACACTAAAACTGAGTTGTAAATAAATTAACTAAGAAGGTTTTCCACTACTATTTTATCCAAGGGTAATTGGTATTTTCCCTAAGAACTCCAATGATACCTAAAAATAAACCCTATAAGTTGGAACAAATATTTTAAGGACCATATGTTATCCTCAAAGTCTAATTCAATGAATAATACTCTATAATTATGAAGAATAAAAGGTGAATCACACCTCTTACCAATGAATGATTCCTTAATAAATATTTTACCTAACACTACATGGGGTTTAATTAATCCTTACTATATTAATCTAAAACACATAGCATATGGTCCACACTGTATGACTCTAAACTTCACAACACCAATGTCCTTTCTGTATGACACTAAATTGCATAGAATAATGTCTTGTATGCATGATGTAAAACTGTTAGATAAAATATCCATCCTACATAACCTATAACTATTTGTATTAGTCTATTTCACATAACCTAATCTCCTTATATTATTTTCAGATCCGTTTAAGAGTTTATAGTTTATGGTCACCCCATCCATATTAGCATTCCTTCAACAAACATGCTCTACTATAAAATAATCCTCTACTTTATTAATTATATATGGATATATTACTATTTACATAGGATGTATAATGAAACTCGGACCAGATTTCCTATACCCAGCCATAACACCCCACCTATGGTATGTTTCTCATTTTTTTCTGTTGTTGAGACCATTACCAATTCATGTCAGGTTTCATCCTTTCTCCGATCACTTGGGAACCCATATATGTTATTCCATTACCTTATATACATGATCCATATCTATTAAAGAACCTTAAAATATGATAACTACATATAGATGGATTCTTTATATTACAATATATCGTGATGTTTGGATATCCCACAATGGGACCAGCTTTAAATTCCACCCTTTTCAATTTTCAACTCTATCCTAATATTTTTTTCCCTTTACAAATTAATTTTGGGTCTCATCTATTGGCATTAAATTAGGAGGAAACCATTTCATTATCTTCCTGCATGTGAGCTAGATCTTTATGGGGACCTCTAACTATAAATAGTGTGTGCCTTTATTCCTATTATTGAATGATACATAGTTAATCTCAAATATTTCATCCTGGGACTAACCATAAATTTCATCACCATCCAACACCTCAAAACATATGCTTTTCTCATACACATTGGGTATTATTAAATCTGATTCTATACATGGATGAAAAAAAAAATCCCCTAATAATTATTAGTGGCTTGGTTACTATTATTGCAGTATGCAATGTAATGTTTGGACCACCTATTTGGAACCCAATTGAAAATCCTCACCCACTTACATTCCCCTTTTACATTTCAATACAATAAAATTTTGGTAAATCTAGATCTATAATGTTCTAATTACCTTTGAATACCCCTTTTTAATATTCCACACTTTGTTTATTGAGTATTCAAATTACCACAAAACTTCTATGGATATTGGTAATAAGATCATCTAATCCTAAAGGACCTTCATCACTATAGTGATAGTATATGATTTGTATATCCAAAAAACCTATAACCAACTAAGGGTACGTTTCTACCTCTATATAAAAGATACTATAATCCTAAATGTATTCAATATAATTAATGTGGAACCTGTAATTTGAATTTGGTTAACAGTTATCCTTAGTATATCTAGTTAATTATATGATAACATACCCATCATTAAATCAAGGTTAGTGGTTTTCATAGCCTATTTATTTTTATATCATCATTTATCAATTTAAATAACTCAATTTATAATTTAAAACACTCTCCATGAATTGTTCATAAGGTTTCATACTGATTCTGATTCTTAAACTCCATTTTGGTCCAAGAATGATGACCTTAAACCATATGAATACATTCTCAAATGTTGGATATACCAACATTTATTCAATTCATTTTGGTTGATTTCTCCTTCATCGCTGGTTATGAAACCCCAAAAATTAGGTCTTACCAGTATGACACTAAATTATATATACCTATCATCCTTGGCTCTTTACACCAATATTAGGCTCTTCATTCACATCAGATTGGTCTTTCCCTTTTTTATATATTGGTCGCATCACCATTTAGGTCAATGTTAAATGAACTTAAACATAACATTCTTTTTTATCAAAGATAAATGAACTTAAACATCTATCATCTTTGATCTAACATAAAAGACATTAAACTTTCCAAGGAAAGAGATATGGTACTCATTAGGTTGAAAATACACATAGAGAATTCTAGGAATATGTTGAGTCTCTAGTTTCTACTCCTTTTCCTTTCATGGATCAAGAAAAATTAGAGAATAAAACAAAATAAATAGGTAATGATTTTATCAATTTAGAAACCAATAAAAGTAAAAAAAATCCAAGTTTTTACTCACTAAGGCTTCCCTTTTGTGTCTTAGGAAAATAAATTTTAGAATAAAAAAGCTAAAAAATATTATATTGACCAACTATTAGCCCTAGTAAAAATCAATATATACTCATTGGGTCTAAAAATATATGAATAAGTTATAGAATATCTCATTCACTATAGATATTATTTTATTTTATTTTTTCATGGTTCGTAATGATGTAATTTTAGAGTCTTTGAAACCATATTAAGAATAAATTAACCCCCAAAAAACCATATTCATAATTTCAATTTTACTTAGTCATTAACTCACTTATATCCAAATGATGAAACCTTGGGTTATAGTGATTGCTATGCACTGCATATCCATCTTATTTATATCTATCTGGGAGAACAAATCCAAGATGATTTAAAACCCATTATTTATTTTATCCTATCGTATAATCATTTCTTTTAGTGAAGAATCATGCACTATGAATCTAGCTCATCTATATCTATTTGATAGAATTTTCCCTAGAGATAATGTATTGATTTAAATATTTCATCATTGACTCAAGTCCTTTAAAATTATGATTTAACCAACATATATTTTTATTAAATGTTTAAATGGATTCAATAACTTTGTAATTTCCCTTTACACACTTCTATATGTTATCATAAATTAAATTTTAGAGTTATATAAATTTCAAGTCATTATGAAAAAATTGACATTTTATTTAGAGAAAATGATTTTTTTTCATTGATTGAGCACAGAGGGAGAAATATCCACAAGCTAGAGTCTATCCCAAACTTCAAAGGAAAATAATAGGAGAGTATAATTAGAATTCTAATTCAAATAATTTTCTATATATTATTGATGTTGGATAACTGATTGCACTATGTTTTCAATAGACTAATTAAGGATGGATAATTTTGTGGCTTTAATCTTCTAATCAGAACATAAGTTTTTGGCCCTCGTAGTGGAAATCATTTCTAAATCCATAGTGTGTTCACAATTCTTATGGTGTTTTTAAATTTATTCTTAACCTATTATAGATCTAGAGGAATTCATATCACTAAGGACATTACCTCATCAACCAATTATTGAGTCTCAACCACCATCATAGCTTGTTTATATTATTCTTGAAGTGATGCATCCTTGATATTTTTAATACAGACCTCAATTTAAACCCTCTTAATTTCAATTGAAAAATTGTGTTCCTATACCCATTAATTTACTTTTCTATGTACGATGTCGTGGATTTTATGATAGTTAAACCTATTGCATCCCAATGTGATGAACATGTATCAGAGCTTGTATGGAATTTAGTGAAAATCTCCACTAACAGTTTTGTAGATTGACTTCTAGATTTTTCATCACACCAGTAATATATTCATCTACTTGGGATCAATAGACTCAGGAACAAAGTTAAATTCCATTAGATATACTGGAACATAATTTGTCACTAGATTTCTCAAGGAAATAATGAATTTGATATTTTCAAATCTTCCCAATATCTTTAATGATAAGGACATGGGGGATCTAGCATTTCCTGATTGTTTCTATATTTCCTTTGGAGGAAGCACTAAAAATAGTCCCAAGAGTTATATATCATTCAATGAATGAAAAATTTAGGATTGAATGATTTGATGTTTTACTTATACAATCATAAGCGTTAACCTCTCCTACTAGAATTTCTTTGTTAAATGGTTTAACTGAGGTGTCCTCTACTGTCATCACCACTTTTATAGTTATGAAATAATTTTATGCGAGGGATTTAATTTACACTTCAACCATTATTTCATTATTTTAAATACCTAAGGGATACTTCGAATGAATGGTATTTTCATAAACATTAAGAAATGTTCTTGATAAGCCTATCAGGTTTACTCACAACTATGAGTCATGATTGATAAAAAAATTCAACTCATGGGGGAATAGGAGCTACAACTTCTCATTCAAGGATTATAAATGAAAATTTTCTATATATAGGGTTTTATAAGATTGAAATTTAAGTAAACATGTAATATAATTATTTGATAAAGGAATCATTAGTCATAAGACTTATATTCTTCCAGGTCTTCATTAAAAGCACTAAACTCTTAGAGAGATGATGAGCGATATAAGGTGATTGTTTTCGAGAGTTCCCTCACCCCTTTCACTAGATATTAAAGTTTTTGAGTATTTTTAGATTTATTATTATATGATAATTAGAATATTTATAACATTTTATCAACATATTCGATAAAATTCTTAGAATATTTTCATTCGGATTATTAGAGGTGTTAGGTGAAAACAGTGTTGATGTTATCTCGATAGTATTCAAAGACCCCAAGGGAGTCTTGGAAATTTTCTTCCTCATAATGGGAGTATATATGGTATACACCTAGAATTAGTCTAAAATTACTATGTAATCTTCTATGTTAACTCAGGTCTCACCTATGATATTGATACCACATTAGTAATAGTGGATGATTTAGCTTATAGTATTTGGATTTACCTTCCAATAGTTTTGGTCTTCAAAAAAGAACTATGAGGGGTTTTATAATCATTATACTCTTACTCTTGTTCCTATATACTTGATGTTTAGGGTACTATGATTAATGTATAATATAGTTTTAATTCCTTGACATGAAATGTAGTAGGGAATCTGGATAGGGATAAGAATTAAGTATTCTATATAATGTTCAATTACCCAAGGAACCCATTATGTTGCTTCTTCATCTTTTGATCTTGGATTGTGAGGCACCATATTTGAGAATTGGATTATAAAAATAATAAAGTGGAATGATATTAGTATTAAAATTATAATGTAAATATTGACTTCAAGGATTTCCCTTTTTCCCAAAGTGAATTTGTGGATCCATTATACAATCATTTCATCAGAACATGATCAAAGGTGGGGAACTATATACACTCATTTATATCTTTTAAAACCCAATAATTGGTAAGGAATAATATTGTTCCCTCCCCTATTCATCCACCATCACTTTGTTTCCTAGTGATAGATCCTCTTATATGGGGCTTAACAACTCTTCTACACTTCCAAGTATGATTCTAATAAAAGTGTATCTATGAGATGATAGTGTTGTTTTTACCTACATTTTACTTCATATAAAAACACTAATATGTTAACTTTAATAGATATTATCGAATTAAATGATCTAAATTAATGTTTATCTATAAATATTTAGGACCAATGAAGTCATTCCATTTATTTCCACCGTGTTATTTAATCATATCTTCAGTGTTTTCATGGTTTAGTATACGTATACATGTTTTTTAATTGGGTACCTATCATTAATATCATTAAATATAATTTTAACTATTGGAGGTACATTCTAAATTTCATCATCTTATTTTAAAGGTTAATTTAAATCAATGAATTAAGGTTTCTATCTTGTTAGATTTTCATATATAGGGACACATGATCCTCATACATGGATATTACATATTTTTTTATTAATATTAATTAAATTACAAAAACACACACATGAGGACCATAATAGTTTAGTTCCTTTGGAATCCTGGAATAGAATCTTTAGAGTTCTATAAATATATTTAATGTCTCCCATAGATATCATTACATTTATTAATCTTCACAAGAATACCATACTTTAAACATTTCTTTATAACCAAGGGAAATGGAACATAATAAAGGGTTAGATTATATTCTTAGTAAGGGTAAACAAGGGTGATATGTAATCATAACCTCAACAAAAGGGTATGATAACATGAGAATAACATTTGAAAACCATACCTTACATATCAAATAACATAATCTTGAGGCAAGGAATAAATATTGGTAGTTTATAAGACATGAATCATAAGGGAATCAATGAACATGATCCATGAGAGCCTAAAATTGGAAAAAGACTTTTATTTGTGCCATACACAAAATCATATAAAATATTATGTCATGGTTACCCACCAATACATTTATAACATGTTTGTCTGGAGCTAGCCACCCATGTACCAGCTTCAAGCTTGGGATGACCCCCATCGTCTACCCTTTTCGGTCTTGGGATAACCTCTCATGTATCCTTTGAGATCATATAACATTTATCATTACCCAAAGCATTGGATGAAGATATAGGTTCCACACATATCATAATGAAAATCATATTTGTGTGTGCCACAATATCATAAAACCTTCATCATATAAAAACCCATGAAATGAAATGTGATTCATAAAAATTTCATCATATCATAACGTGCGTAAAAGATACAAGTTTTATAATCATTTCAACATTCATTATAGCATAACCTGTGGAAAAATAATCAATCTTCATAATAATTTTATCATGGTATAACTAATGGAATAGAATCAGTTTTCATAAACATCATGTCATCATAGACCATTCAGAGAAATAATAATAAGGTAATCCTTGAATCATATCCCTAGTATATCATAAGTAACCTCAAAGGATGTCATATTATATGGGGAATAATTTTGAAAGAAACATCACTTGGGACGTTTCTTGAGGAAAATAACATTTCTTTGGATAATCATTTTTTAAAACTAAAAACATTTTGGAAATTCTTTTCATTGAAATTATACTTGAAAACTTATAAAGCAATATTTAGAAATAATTTAAAACATTTCTTGAGTAAAATATAATTTTTATCTTTTAAAATCACATTTTAAAACATAAAGCATTTTAAAAATATTTTTCTTAAAAATAACCTTGAAAACTTATGAAGGAATATTTAAAAATCATTTAAAAAAATTCTTGAGGAAAATATCCTTTATTATTTAAAAATTAAATTTTATAAGATAAAATATTTTAAAAATAAATTTATTGGAATATAATATTATAAAATTATAAATTAAAATGTAAAGAAAATAATTTTCAGGATGATGTGATTTTTTTTCATGTCATACATGTTAACACAAATATTCGTTTCAAAATTTTGATAAAATCAAAATGGGAATTGTTTAGAAGAGGAAATGAATATTATTTAAAAAAATTGTAAAATTAAATACATGGTTATAATTTTCTTTTAAAAATTATAGTAGAATAATAAAATATTTTTGAAAATATTTTTAAAAAACATTGTATTAGAAGAAACAGATTTTTGACTGAATAGAGAAATAAAGTTAGATTATCATAATAAGATTTTATCATTTATTTTAAGTCCAAAGAGTGTGAATATTTTAATGTTACATGTAAATATCATGAATAAAAATAATATAATAAAATTCTGGAGTTTCT
Organism: Viscum album; assembly: GCA_963277665.1. Classification (NCBI taxonomy): domain Eukaryota; kingdom Viridiplantae; phylum Streptophyta; class Magnoliopsida; order Santalales; family Viscaceae; genus Viscum; species Viscum album. Next base: position 593,826,023 of record OY728133.1, read on the forward strand.
TTTGATATTTATCATAATATTTTATCATTGGAAACATAATCATAAACAATCCCGATAAACGAATAGATTGTAACACAAAATCTTTACCACTTTGGTATATTTTAATCATAAGACCCATGAAGTAATAACATAATATGGTAGTTAAAATATAATTAGGATAAATAAATTCACGATATTACATTTTAAAGGGTATGTATACACACCTTCAAAAATAATATAGGTGTATAACATAACGTATTTCTCAAAGAAGAAAAAATGAGGCAAAAAAACCTTATTGATTTGTTAAATTTTAAACTCTAAACACCATGAAAGATAGTTCATAAAATGGATATGTAAAACCCAAAAAAAATAGTATAATAATAATAATATACATTTATGGGCATTATATACACCACATAAAATAAATACATGGTGAATATGGATTGTGTATTGCAGAAAAGTAAAATTGAGATAGAAATCTATTATCCTAATTCTTGAATTATGTCACACACGTTCACACCTCATGTGTAATAAATATGAGTTAATTATACATATATTAATGAAAAATATTTATATATATCATATAATATGTTATTTTATTATTACAATTTATTAACCTTTTATTAATAATTCCATATTAATGTTACGTTTTGGGTATTAACTTCTTTGTTTTTTAAGTAGGTTTTGATTTTTTATTTTTGGTACTATAACATAGATCATGGTTAATTAATCTATATAAGTTTAAAATTATAAAAATATAATATATATTCATTTTATATATATTTATAGTAATCTATAAAATATAGATATAGAAAATGAAATACACAGTTCATGGATATGGTAGGTCGTACATACGCTTGAACGATGTTTCCATTTTCTTGATGATTTAAAAGAAAGAAAGGTAAATAATATATTATATTGAAAAAATAATTTTTTCTTCATATATATCACATATTTTCATTTAAATTGTCCATATTAACTTCCATGTAAAGCATGAATGAATCTCATCACTTCACGAGGTGGTATTCCTCCGTACACACGAGCGACGTTATCATATTCCAAAAAAATAAAATGCAAAAAGTTATGTGAGATATAATAATTAAATAAGAATAAAAATATAATATATATAATATATAAATAATAGATTCATCATTATTTAAAACTTTGAAAGGTTGTAATGGAAAAGAATGACATCGGTTGGGGAGGCGGCAGTCTACCGTATACATGAATGATGATTATATAACCCATTTGATGTAAGAGGATATGTTTTTAGGGAATGAACATAACATAAAAATAAATATAATTATATGCAGTTTACTAATTTTATTTTATCTTCATGTTATAATAATAATTTAGTGAGTTGGTGGAATAAATAAAACAAAAATGCTTGTTGATGAAAGTTTCCAATTCTTCTGGTATCCTCCTTATGTTTTGCACCGAAAGCCTTCCTAGGTTGGATTTATGTACAAAATAAGGCTTCTAGGATGATAAGTGGGAATTTGGGAAGTTATTTGGGAATTTATTTTTTAACCAAAATGGTTTTATGGTGTGAATTGTAGATAAGAAAGGGTGGATTTTTATAAGTAAGGTGATTGGCACACTTGTAATTTTTTGAAAGAATGAATTCCACCCATGTTTTTTTCATGTAAAAGGGCTCCAATAATGAACAATTATCTATAATAGAAGGTATAGGGTTGCAATATTTCCATAAAATTGTTTTTGGAAAGGTTTGTGGTTATTTTTAACCATTATATTTTTAGTTTAACACCCAGGTAATCTTACTTTTACATTAACCACACTAAATAATGTTTATTGTTTTTACAATTAATTTTGGTAAAAAATTAAGATAAAATTATTAGATAACATAAATTATTATGATCAAAAATATGATATAAATTTTACCAAATTACATTCACATAATTTTCAAAAATTTATCGAAAATTAATATAAGGGATATGATGAGTACTCAGGTTTTTGAAGAGAAAATGTTCAAAATTTTACAAAGTTTTTATATAAAAATTCAATATAAAATTTATCTCAATGAACTAAATTGGGATAATTTTTGTATAATTGAACTAATTTTTCTTTAAAACCAATTTTAAATAGAATTTAATTTTATAAATAAATTAAATGAAATGTTATTTTTTAATAGAAATTCTGTATTTTTTATTATTCATCAAAAAATTGAAGATTTTAAGAAAAATACAAAAAATACGATATAATATAATTTTTAAATGATTATTTCAAAAATGAATTTTATTTTTTATAATAAATTTTCAAATATTTGAAAAATAACAAAACCCACAGACACAATGAAAATGGGTTTTTGAGAAATGTATTTTTTCAAACATAAGATGATTTTATATTAACTCTATGTCTAATAATAATCATTGTATGTGTATATATTAAAATTTAATGATATATAATATATATGTTTCAATTAAAAAATTTCTCATTAGGTATTACTTTAATTAAGTAAAATAGATAAACATTATGCGCTTTAAAACAGTTTTAAAAAAACCCATTTTTAAACCCAAAAATAATGTTATACTAAAATCCATTAAAAATTTCATTAAAAAGTGATTAAATGTATTATATATTAATAAATAATACTTATGTTAATTTAAAAAATAATTGTTCATTTAAATTACTTAATTTATTTTAAATGAAGGATTGTTTTACAAAAAAACTGTATTTTCCACTATTCTCTAAAAATTGAATATTTTCAAGACAAAGCCCAAACTTTCACCATAAGTAATTATAAAAATGATGGTTCAAAAAATGAAGTTAATTTTATCAAATAAATGTTTTAAATATCAATAAAATAATTATAAATTTTTCTCATAAAAAGAAAAAAATTCAATTTTGAAGAAAATATATTTTTGAAGAATATAATTACTTTAAAAAAATTAATTTATTTTTTACTAAGTGTTTATAAATAAATTTATAGAGTAGTAAATTTATTTATTTATTTTATAAATTAGTAAATTTTATTCATATCTACCTATTTAATAGATATGTTATAATGTTCATATTTAAAATAATATTATCTCATGGTTCGTTGAAGCTTTGTGTCATGTGTCATCTACACTATCGAAAAAACTTGTTTTTTCATGAAACACATGCTAAACTCAGTTTTTTGAATAATTAATGACATATAAATTATAAAAAAAAATCAAAATATCAAGATGTTACATTCTATCCCCTCTTAAAATGAATTTCTCTCATAAATTTCATATAAGTCATCAAAGGTATAACATTTCAAAATTCATTCATAGAAACCCACATCATAAATAGGGTTAATAAAACATCCTCTTGAAAAAGGGAAAGGGATGTCAAAAACTAATCTATAATTACACATACTAGGTTTCCAAATAGGATAACATAAGTGAGAAGTGAAAATATGGACCTAGATGAGAAAACAAACACCCAAATATTCATGGAGAGTGATAGAGAACATTGGTCACAAGAAAGTGAGTGATCTAGAGAAGTTTAATGACCAAAAAGCCATAAACCAAAGAGGCATGAAAATGGTCATTGATATTATCAAAAATTATGACAATAATATGAAATTTTATTTCCACATCCTTTTTTAATATTGGGTAATTTATTTTCTATCTAGACTAAGGACATATTAAAATATACTTACTTGATATATTTTTATTTCATAGGCACAATTTCATCTTTTGTTTGTGCCTTGATCAATTTCCACATAATATCTTACTATGAGAGATTATTTTTTTGATGACTAAAGTAATAAATAATATCCATAAAATAATGATATGTTATTTCGTCCATCTCTAGTAAAAAAAAGGTTAATACTGTTAATCCAATACGGATAAATCTTCATATGGTGAAGTAATACATTAATCCTTAAACCCTCATCCAATTTTCAAATTAAATATTCCATAAATGGTTAACCTTATAAACCTTAAAAAAATTAAAAATTATAAATAATTTCACTAAAATTACAGAAATAAACTTAACATTAATCCTCTGCAAATCATAAATAGCTCTTGATTTATATATGCCTAACAGGTGAATACATTCATTATGTATTCTCTTGAAACATGTTAATAACCTAAATTACTATAGAAACTCAATGAAATCATTCATGCTTCCTCATTCCTTGAATAAAACCATAGATTGTTCAATATATTTCATAAATCCAATAATGTTGTAAACTTCATCACTGATAACAAAAACCACTTTGTCTACAAATCATTAATTAGTTCCAAGGACATCAATACTATCCATTTTACATTATACAAATTAATAATCTATTTATCCAAACATTGTTACCTAAAAATAAGGAACATACTAAGGGTTATATTTACCTTCATCATTCAAATTCAATGAAATTTTACCTTTCCATGAAATCACATTTTTATGTCATAAGAACTATTCAACATGTTCTTGTATATCCTTAAAGAAAAAGTTATACTAAAAAATCCTTATATATTTAAAAATTAATATAACATAATTCTTGAATCCAAAGATATAAATACTTATATCCTTCCACTTAAATTATTGGCATGGAATATTTCCTTAGTTTAGAAGATAATTCTTGAGTTAGGTCATTGCGTTGAGTAATGCAAATATTCCCCGCAAATAATACATTGAACTCCTTGAAAATTTTAACTCAATTACATTATTTTTTACATAGATAATATATTCCACTATATTTTATGTATTCCTTTAGTTTCTTATTCCCACCTTCTTGACATATAGGAATATGAATATTATTTCCTCTATGTTCATTACTATATAAAATTTCATAAAATTTCATCTTTTTATTATTTGAAGTGTTAGGAATCTCACTAAAATTCAAATTATTAATCATATATCATGATAGTTAGTCAAGAATAATCATAATATATTTCTATCTGGTCATCAACAAATTTTTTTGCTCATAGTCACCTAATATTCCATCATATTCAACATTAACATGGTTCCTTCTGGTTTTATCCACTGAACAAAACCAAAAAACACACTGTGGGGAAAAATAATCATAGTGGGGAACCACATAATCCTGGAAAATCACTTATAGTGTATCTAAATCAAGAAACAGTGATTTAAATATATGAAACCTTTGGTTTATCTTAGTTAATTTATATTTATCATCTTATTTAAATACTTCATGATGGTCTGTAAAGAGCTTGTGAATTTCTAAATAATATCCCATGGGTGTGTCAAGCCAGGTATATTACAAGGCATGTTATCATGCCCAAAGTAATGATTAATCCCAGATCAATGTTACCTTTTTAGATTTATTATCACTATGTACCTTTGTGCCATATATGTATCCACTTATATTATCTAGATAAGGATGTAATTTCTTATAAATCAATTCCTCTATTCTCTACCAAAATTTCCATAAATTTTCATATACTTTGACTCATCCTTAAACTTATCCTTAGAGACATGCATAGACACATCCTTATAAACATCCCTAGGAATATCACTAATGTTTTATCATCCTAGTTTACAATGGATAACTAAACCTTTCCACTGATACAAACTATATAAACCTATAATTCTCATACAAAGATATTATATTTTTTTTTGATGAATATTAATTAAATTACAAAAAGACACGCCTGAGGGATATAATATTTTATTACCTTTGGAAACATTGAAAACAATATTCTTAATTCAAGAAATATATTTAATGTCTCCCATAAAGATATTCCCCATTAGTACTATTTACAAACATACTGTATATAAAACCTTTATTCATAACCAAGGGAAAAGGAAACATGATAAAGGGTGATATCATATGCCCAATGACGGTAAGAAATGGAGATAAATAATACTAACAAGAACATAAGGGTATGAGAACATGGTCATAACATTTAAAAACCATACCTTTCATATCAATGATTGTAATATTGAGTCATGGAATAAGGATTGGTTGTTTATGAGACATGAATCATAATGTTATCAAAGAACATGATCCATGAGAGCATGACATTGGCATAATACATATATTTGTGGCATTCATATAAGGATAGAAAATATTATATCAAGGATACCCACAAAGACATTCATAACATGATAGGATTGGTCTAACCACCCATGTACCTGATTTGAGAATGGGATGACCACTTATATACCCTTTTCGATCCTCGGATAACCTCCCATGTACCATTTGAGATCATATAGCATTAATTATTACCCAATGCATTTGAGTTAGATATAGGTCCTACATATCTCATAATGAAAACCATATTTATGTTTTCAATAAGTTTATAAAACATTTATTATATCATAAATCGTGAATTGAAATGGGTTTCATAAAAATTTCATCATATCATAACCTGTGGAAAAGAGACATCTTTCATAATCATTTAATCATTTCCTCGTAGCATAACCTGCAGAAAAATAAGTGGGTTTCAAAATAATTTTATCATGGTATAACTCGTGGAAGATAAATAGGTTTCATTAATATAATTTCATCATAAACTATTCAAAGAAAGAATTATAATTATATCCTTGTATCATATCCCATGTAAATCATAAGTAACCTTAAAAGATTTCATATTAGATGTAGAATTATTTTGAAATAAAAATCACTTGGAATTTCTATTAGGGAAAATAAACTTTATTTTATAATCACTTTTTAAACCTAAACAAATTTTCAAAATCATTTTCCTTGAAATTATCCTCAAAAACTTATAAATAAGCCTTCAAAAATCATTTAAAACATTTCATGAGGGAAATTATATTTTCTGATTTGAAAAACACTTTCTTGAAAATAATTTTTTTAAATATTTATATTTTAAAATAACCATGACAAATATTAAAGAAAGATTTAAAAATCATTTTAAACATTTCTTGAGGAAAATAACATTTATACTTTGAAAAAAATAAAAACATTAAATTTTTGAAAATACTTTTATATGAAAATAAAAATGAAAACTAATAAAGGAATCCCCAAATCAAATAATGTACATGTAATGTCCTATAATTTCCATAAAATTTTTTTAATTATATGGAATTATTTCGAGACTGATAAATCTCACAGCGAGTGATTCTGAGGCCCTGAGTGCTTGGAATGATCTGTCAAAAAATGTTTAGTTTAAAATAATGTACGTGAGTGGTTTTTCTGAAAATGTGGAATAACTCTTAAATGGGTGTCCAGATCAGAAATCTGAGGGCACCATTTCATTTATAATAATGTTTTTACCCTAGGAACGACTTAAGTTTAGTTGGCCCAGGCCTCTGGTGAGAAACCCCGAAAATGAAATAACCGTAAATAAAATAATTAAATAAAGTTACTTTATTTTTCAAATGCTTATAACACAAAAACGGTGACTCAGATTACAAATATGAGACCACTGCTGTTCTCCTTAGGGTATTCTTTCTTTAGGTATATACTAACAATGGCTAGTGTAGTCCAACTATGGTAGTTAGTTTTTTCGGCAAATAAAATAATTAAGTAACAATTATTTTATTGTTAAAATCTATAACTTCTAAACAGTAATTCGGATTAAAAATCTGAGAGTACCGTTGAGTTCTTTGGGATGTTTTTACCTTAAGTAGTGCCTAACCATGACCTTTGTGGGTCGAGGTTGAATGTTAATAATTTATTGAACTTTTTTTAAACGTACATTTAGTAAAATCATGGGCGGCTTTTATAACTTTTGAACCAGTGCTCAGATTAAAAATATGAGGGAACTGTTGAATCCATAGTGTCGGGATTTAGTGACGGGAGGCTTCACATTGACTGTAGTAGGTCAGGTGAAAAACTTAATTTTTGCAGCTTTTAAAGAAATAATAAAATAACATAGAAATTGTTATTTTATTTTATTTTCTATTTCTCCAATGAACGAGCAGCGGTGGTGGGACTGATGACATGTCAAGTCATTAAATGGATTGAATATTCTTTACTTTTCACCGCACCATTGGGAATTTGGGAGGTTTATTAATTAAATTAACCTCATTAATTCTTCATCTGGGACACACACTTTCTCATCTCCTATTTATATGGAGCTTGGGGAGGGGTGTTGGTGAAGGTTCTGGACGCAGCAGAAGCTCGTGGGTTGATGTGCCCACTTGTCTTTTCGTCATTAACAATGATCAATCCGAGATCAATACGATGATAAATGATAGACTCCATGGATCGAATCACCTAAATAAACAAAGAAGAAGAATAGTCCTAGAACCACAAATGAGGATCATCACAGGTTGATTATAAGTAATTTAATTAATTGAAAAAAGTACCTTTTATGGTTTTATTTCTTCGTTGATATTTCTGATCACATTCTGATGTGATCCTTTGTTGCATCGTAGAAGCCAAGTGTAGACTTCCTCTAGCGGTATTCCACATTTGCACCACGTATCTCTGGACGTCGCCAAAGGAGTCTTCGGGTGCTAGTGTACAGAAACCTTTGCTTGCGTTGTTCGCCTAAGATTGACTTGATCCGATGGAGGAGGATCTCTCTCTTGGTCTTGAGAGCATTCTTGGAGGAAGGAATTATTTTGTACATGAGATAATTCTCCATAATTTTTGCGCACAATGATTTGGAAAATTTTTGAGGTTGTGAGAATATTTATAATCGGGTTTGAGGTTATAGAGTTATGACAATAAATAAACACGTTGCACGTTTTATTTATTTCATTAAATCTTATTGAAAACCCCCCATATCGAATAATTAATTCCTTGACATGCACCCATGCTGATTATAATAAATATTATTTAATAAAATGATATTATTTCCTCGAAATCCCGACTAGAAAAACTACACGGCGTGTAATCATTAATACACGGTGTGTAATTGTTTTTTATTTCCTTTCCTAAATGAAATCTACAAGGCATGTAATCATTAATTCACGTCATGTACTTTTTTTTATTCTTACTCCATCATTAAAATTATTTTGGTTTCCTTGAATAATTATTAAACCACGTACATGAATAATCTTTATGCTACTTGAGATACTTGGATACACTTAGTGTGTGACCCTCTAGGCCTCTTTCTCGTAGGCAGTAGGTGGGCTTGCCTAAAGTCCAAGATTACTATCTAGCAATGGGTCAAGGCACCCAAGAGAGAGAAGTTGACATAGCATTGACGTGTCACCTCATACAAATGCTTACTATGTAATTTAATCCCTTTGTCTCAATATCTCGTCAAGCAGGTTTCATGGCAGTGTCATAAACCTATGTGCTTGATCTATCATTCTTTGACTTCTAGAAATAAACTCATCATTACACCATGGCCATGGAATTTGGGCGACAATTTTATTTCAATCAATGGGCCTAATATATCTACTTCCATAAATATGGAAGGGACAAATCCTTCCTCATTTTACCCATTAACGACATGTCATTCGTGACGCACCCAACGTACCCTACTTCCTACCAACTATCTTTGTGACAGTTTTCGTCAGTAAATGTAAGTGCGCGAGTCATGACATGATTTAATTATAATCTTCCAGTCTAAGGACCATTACACATACTCATAGATAATAATGTCTGATGACACCAATACATGTGGAATTACTACTGGCGGGTCTATTATCATAATCTCCCATCTTGGAGATTACTAAGTGTGAACTCCATAAGAGAGAGTCTCATCTTCTTACAAGTACTTTCACATGACAGTCTGTATACTATGTGTCCTATCATATTATGTCATCCAACCGTAGAACTTTATTTAAGAATATTGTTATAGTATTTCAAGGTTCTTATCATAGCGGGAATCTTCCATGACATTTTTAATGCAACAAATATTCCAGGACATTATTATATTATAGTCATGCAGAATAATGAACAATATATAATAATTGTACATTCATGTAATCAAAGTACAAACAGTTGGTTCTCGGGAAACCAACTCTAACAAACTCTCACTTGGACTAGATCCAACTACCTATGACTTTTATTCCACTAGACCTCACATGATGATCATATTTCTGTTGAATCAAGGCTTTAGTCAAGGGGTCTGCCACGTTGTCTTTTGTGGAAATACTGCTCACTACAACTTTACTTCTCTGAGAAAAATACCTCAAGAGATGATACTTCTGAAGTATGTTCTTTGTCCGCTGATGTGACCTTGTATCTTTTGAAAGTTCCACCGCTGTAGTATTATCACAATAGAGAGTGATAGGATCTTTACTGCTATGTACTACATCCATCTCTTGGATGAAGTATCACATCCATACTGCTTCTTTAGTTGCCTCAGAAGCTGTAATATACTCAGACACTGTTGTAGAATCTACCACAATAGCTTGCTTTGAGCTCTTCCATCTCACTGCACCTCCATTCAAACGGAAGATGTATCCAGTATGCGACTTCATGTCATCTTGATCAGTTTACAAACTAGCATCTACATGTCCTCTGATTACTAGTTCCTCATATCCACCATAAACCTAGAACATATCCTTAGTAAACCTCAGATACTTAAGGATAGTCTTGACTACCATCCAATGGCGGTCTCCTAGATCAGCTTGATATCTGCCTACCACATTTAATGCATAAGAAACATATAGCCTTGTACATAGAATAGCATACATGACTGACACAATCACGGATGTGTAAGGGATCCTTGTCATTTCCTTTATTTCCTCATGTGTATGAGGACACATTTTCTTGGAAAGATGAATGCCATGTGACACTGGCAACAATCCCCTCTTGGATTGTTCGATACTGAATCTCTTCCATATCTTGTCAATATATGTACTTTGACTCAGGCCCAGCATTCTCTTGGATCTATCACGATGGATCTTGATCCCCAGAATATATGTTGTCTCCCCCAAGTCTTTCATAGAGAATCATTTATCCAACCATTCCTTAACTGACTGTAAGACAGGTACTTCTTTTCCAATTAGTAATATGTCATCAACTTATACTGTTAGGAAAATGACTGCACTTACACTAAAAATTTTGTAGACACAAGACTCACATTCATTCTTAACAAATCCAAATTCCATTATGGCTTCATCAAAACGAATTTTCCATGACCTTGATGCTTTATTTAATCCATAAATAGATTTATGCAACTTACATACCTTGTTGGAATACTTTGGAGTCACAAACCCTTCAGGTTGTGTCATGTAGACATATTCCTGGAGGTTCCCATTAAGGAATGATGTTTTGACATCCATTTTTTAAATTTCATAGTCATTGTAAGCGGTAATGGCCAATAGGATTCTGATGGATTTCAGCATCTCAGCCGGTGAAAAGGTTTCTTCATAGTCAATTCCTTGATGATTTCTAAAACCTTTTGCAACCAGTCGTGCCTTATAAGTGCTGACTTGTCCCCCCATGTCCAGTTTTTTCTTGAATACCCATTTATTACTAATAGGCTTTACATCAACTGGAGCATCTACCAAAATCCAGACATGGTTTTGGTACACGGAATCCATTTCAGAATTCATGGTTTCTTGCCACTTGGAAACATATGTGCCTTCAACTGCTTCCTTGTAGGTGAGAGGATCAACATCGTCAAACAATAATGAGTCACCATCCTCAGTGACAAGAAAACCATATCGTTTTGGATCTCTCACCTCTCTCATGATCCTATATAGTTCTTGTGTCTCTGGAACAGATTGTTATTCCATGGGGCTTTGTGTAATCTGTTCTTGTACCAACTCCTGTATATCTTGATCCTTGACTTCATCAAAGTCTATCTCTCTCCCACTATCTCTTTTGGATATGTGCTCCCTCTCAATGAATATGGAGTGTCTTTCCACTGTAACATTTTTATCTGAGGGGTTTTATAGGTAATATCCCCTTGTTTCCTTAGGATTCCTATAAAGATACACTTTGTGCCACGGGGTGCCAGTTTTTTACCTGAAGAGGCCTTAACAAATGCTTCTCTACCCCACACATGTAAATTTGATAACATGGCTTTACGTTCACTCTATAACTCATATGGAATATGATTTATCGATTTATTTGGTACTTGATTTAGTATGCGTTCTACTGTTTGTAATGAATATCCCCAAAAAGATAATGGAATACTCGCATGACTCATCATGGATATCACCATGTCTAATAGGGTGAAGTTCCACCTTTCACTTACACCATTCCACTGAGGCACTTAAGGAGGAGTGACTTGAGATAAACTTCCAAAATCCTGTAACAAATCAATGAAGTCCTGATTAAGATACTCTCCTTTTCCGTCTGAGCAGAGTTTCTTAATTTTCTTACCAAGCTGGTTCTCACCTTCATTCTGGTATTCTTTGAACCGATCAAAAGATTATTACTTATACCTCATTAATTAAATATATCCATATCTACTAAAATCATCAGTAAAAGAAATTAATTACAAGAACCCACCCCTTTCTTCAACTTGAAATGGTGCACACACATCTGTGTTAACTAATTCTAGATGCACTTTAGCCCTTTCACCTTTCCCACTAAATGGGTCTTTGGTCATTTTTCCTTTTAGACACGCATGACATACACCAAGTGGTTTTAGTTCGAAAGAATCTAAATACCCAAGTTGAGGTAATTTTATCAAACATTTCTCATTGACATGACCTAGCTAGTGATGCCCAAGTTGGGTGTGGTATGAGTCATGTGAATTAACATTGTCATCGATTTCCATTACCAGGTTTTTGTAGTCTAACATATAAAGTTCATTATCTAAATGTGCCCTACCAAAACAAATGCTATCTTTAAAAAAGTAAAAACATTCATTTCAAAACTTGAATATGAATCCATCAGTATCTAATATGGATATTGAAATAATGTTTTTAGTAACATAAGGCACATAATAAAAACCCTTTAACACAAAGATCTTTCCAGTTGGCAATGTGAGGTGGTAGTCCCTGGCAGCTACAACAGCAAGTTTGGCTTCGTTGGCTTCTCATAGATCTACCTCCCCTCGATCAATCTTCCTGAATCTACTTGGTTCCTGTATTTTGATACATATGTGAGAACCACAAGTTGTATCTAATACGCAATTTTTAGAAACAGATAGATTGTATTCGACAACAAACACACCTAAAGCTTCCCCTTGCTTCCTTGGCTGGGTGCAGTATTTCTTCCAGTTTCCCTTCTTTCCACAAGTGAAACAAACAGCCTCACGTTCTCTTGCCTCCCCTTTGATCTTCCTTTTCTTGGAAGGCCTTGAAGAAGCTTTGGGCTTAAAGCTATTCTTCTTCCCTTTCCTTTTATTTACCATAAGTAAATAAGGTATTTCACGCTTCATATCATTGTCTGCTTGGTAAATAAGGATAAGAAGATTAGATAGAGACTTCTCAGTGTTGTTCATGTTGAAATTTACAACAAAGTTAGAGAAGCTCTGGGGGAGTGATGAAAGAATGAGATCGGTACCCAGTTCTTCGGGGAGTTTAAACCCTAGAACCTCCAAGCCCTCAGTGTAGCCAATGAGCTTGACTACATGAGGCCCAGCTGGGGAACCCTCTCCATGCTTTCTCTGAAATAGATCTTTGGAGATCTCAAACCTTTTCTATCTTGCTCTCTCCTAGTATAGACCACAGAGGTGCTCGAGCATGCTGTAGGAATCCATGTCTTCATGAGACTTCATGAGCTCACATGACATTAATGATAGAATCAAACATTGGACATTGACAGTATCACTCAAATGTTGATCATAGACAAGGAAATCATCATCACTCGCCCCTTGGGCAGGCAAATCAGGAAGTGAGGACTCCAGCACGTAAAACTTTCGTTCGTGGCACAGGATAACTCGAAGGCACCTAAACCATTCCTGAAAGTTACTGCCAGTGAGGATATTTTCTTTATCCAAAATTGATCACAGATAAAATGTGGTTGACAAGTTTGTCATATTTATTCTACAAATTAAAATAGAATTTTTATTATTACTTTTTTGATTATATTTATTGATAAATAATAAATTTTATTAAGCCTCCCACAATTTTATTAATTCCCAATGGCCCTCACCATTGAACTCGAAATGTCCAGTTTCTTTGACATTCTAGTGGAAAGGATTTATATTCCCTTTCTTATAACCCCAACAAGGGTTGGTCAAGATATTATAAGGTAATTAGGTAGGCAGGTGTTTTCCAACTGTGAGCTTAAAGTTCCTTGATCTGTTGAGTGGACACCCCAATCCTGAAATCCTGACTTAGATTTTCTCAACACTTGCCTCCATTTTACAACAAGTCTAGTAAGGGATACTCCTCTTGATGTAAAATTTTTAAGTCAACCTGGATCATTTATAAGAGAATTCTTTAAAAAAGTTAGTGTCCCAACAAGGGTTGGTCAAACATATAGTTTTATTGAGTCTTGCACTTAATCAAGTAATGGACGGCTTGGTATGACTTAATATGGTATTTGAGGGATTTTATTCTTTATGCATAGTTTTTCATTATCACATGCTTGTTAATATTAAGTGATTCTTGCTTAAGTGGTTAACTATGTTCTGATAATGTTTACGCATAGTCCGGTTTTTATTTTATTACATCTTTACTTGCTTGTTTATTTCATTAACTATATGATCACGACAATACATATATAATAAATAAACCATCCAATAAGACAGAAATAAAATAATATGTCTTGATCATGAGCATCTATTGGTTAGCTTATCTAGTGGTTTTTAATAAGATAATCCTGACCTAGGGAAAAAAACCTTGAACCTGATATTTTGTGTTTTGCATCTCCCACCTATCCACCTTTGTATCTTCTTGTGTTGGTTTTCACCTTATCTTGGAGTTTTAAACCATCTCCTCTGGCTGGAAAGATCCTCCATTACATGGGGATTACATTAAAGAAAATATGGGCATGCAGTCCCTATAATTTATTAGAAGAAGGCTCGCAGGCTAAAAAATTTAGATTATATAAATTTAAATGATACCATACAAAAAAGGGTCTTTGGTCTAGATCATGATCATCCATAGCATCCAATGCCATTTACACATATTTAGTATTCAAATTCTTTTAATCATTATTTCATTCAAGATAAGTCTCGCTTAAATTTAATTAATTATGATCTTATAATTAATTAATTATTTATCATAAATTCCTTTCTGAATTTCCTTGAGACTCTTCTCATCCATATTCCATGTACGGATCTTTGTACTTTGGGTGAAACCTGGTGAAATTCCATTTCTAGAAAGTACACAAAGTATAGGCTATATTACACGGACAGTATTTTTTTCACCCTTTATCCAAAGTACACGCCAAGGGATTTGGCGTGTTTTCTCTACTTTGGAAATTTCAGAGTACATGGCATGTAGATTAATCTAACATGGCGTGTACTTCCTTGTTATGTGGTTACCGGAATGGCAATCACGTGAACGTGGTACACGGCTTCTCCTTGTACAGAGTTTCACTTGGTATGAATCGAACTGCACAGTGTATTGATTCAACATACACGCTGTTTATTCTGATTTCCATGCACCATTCATTTTTGGTCAACACGGTGTAATAAATAATTAGGCATGCTCAATTAACATGGCGTGGTTTGGTGGACTAGTACCTGTTCATTGAACCTAAGTACCCGGTGTGTAGTTTTCAGTACACGAGGTGTATTCTTGTGTTGTACAGACAGAAAGAGCGGATCCTCTGGATGAGTTCCTCGTTTTTATTTTAATAAAAATTAAAATTAAAAGGTCATTTCGGTGATGTGAATCGAGAAACGAAGGAGGAAGAAAAGATCTCATTCATTCAGTTTTATAGAATGATTTATCTTGAATTGAATCAAATATAAATGCGTAAATTATCAATGAAAATTAAATAACTATAATCAATGTTGTAACCTCCCTCTGATACCAATTAAATATTTTAGGTGCAGCAGAAGCTCATGGGTGGATGTGCCCACTTGGATTTTTGTCATTAATAATGATCAATCCGGGATCAAAAGAATGATAAATGCCAGACACCACAAATCGAATCACAGAAATAGACAAAGAAGAAGAATAGTCTTGTAACCACAAATGAGGATCATCACAGGTTAATTATAATTAATTTAATTAACTGAAATGAAGTGCCTTTTATGGTATTATTTCTTCATTGATATTTCTGATCATGTTTCGATGTGATTCTTCATTGCATCGTAGAAGCCAAGTGTAGAATTCCTCTAGCGGGGATCCACACATGCACCACATATCTATGGACATCGCCAAAGGAGTCTCCTGGTGCTAGCATGGATAAACCTTTTCTTGCGTTGTCTGACTTAGATTGACTTTATCTGATGGAGGTGGATCTCTCTCTTGGTCTTGAGAGCACTCTTGGAGGAAGGAAGTCTTTCGACCTTGAGATAATTATCCAGAATTTTTGTTGACAAAGATTGGGAAAAGTGTTGGGGTTGTGAGGATATTTATAATCAGTTTTGAGGTTATAGAGTTATGATAATAAATAAATGCTTTATGCATTTTATTTATTTCATTAAATCTTATTGAAAAACCCCCATGTCGAATCATTAATTTCTTGACATGCACCCACGCTGATTATAATAAACATCATTTATTAAAACTATATTATTTCCTCGAAATCCCGATAAAAAAACTACATGGCGTGTAATCGTGAATACAAGTCATGTACTTGTTTTTCATAAAACAACAAGGCATGTACTTGTTTTTCATTTCCTTTACAAAATGAAAACTACACGGTGTGTAATCATTAATACAATGTATGTACTTGTTTTCATATTATTCTTCCTCCATCATTAAAATTATTTAAGCTTCCTTGAATAATTATTAAACCACATATGGGAATAATCTTTATTCTACTTGAGATACTTGGATACACTTAGTGGGTGACCCTCTAGGCCTATTTCTCGTTGGCATTAGGCGGGCTTGCCTAAAGTCCAAGATTACTTTCTAGTAACGGTTCAAGGCACGCAAGAGAAAGAAGTTGACACCGAATTGACGTGTCACCTTATAAAAATTATTACCGTGTAATTTAATCCCTTTGTCTCTGTATCTCATAAAGCAGGTTTCATGGCAGTGTCATAAACCTACGTGCTTGATCTGTCATTCTTTGACTTCCAGAAATAAACTCGTCGTTACACCATGGCCATTGAATTTGGGTGAAATTATATTTCAATCAAAGGGCCCAAGATATATACTTCCATAAATATGGAAGGAACAAATCCTTCCATGATTTATCCGTTAACAACATGTCATTCGTGACACACCCAACGTACCCTACTTCCTGTCAAATATCTTCCTGACGGTTTTCGTTAGAAAATCTAAGTGTGTGAGTCATGACATGAGTTTATGATAATCTTCTAGTCTAAGGACCATTACACACGCTCGTAGATAGAAATGTACGATGACACCAAGACATGTGGAATTACTACTGGTGGGTCTATTCTCATAATCTCCCATCATGGAGATTACCAAGTGTGAACTCCATAAGAGAGAGTCTCGTCTTCTTACGAGTACTCGCACATGACGGTCTGTATACTATGTGTCCTATCATAGTATGTCATCCAAACTTAGAACTTTATTTAAGAATATTATTATATAATTTCAAGGATATTATCATAGCAGGGATCTTCCATGACCTTATTAATGCAACAAAAATTCCAGGACATTATTATATTATATTCATGCAGAACAATGAACAATATATAATAAGTGTATATTCATGTAATAAAAGTACAAACAATTGGTTCTCAGGACACCCACTCTAACAGTTGGCACGGCTTCACCAAGTGACGAAGCTCTGTCAAAGTACAATGATGCTAACCACCTGGAAAACAAGACCAGATTCACTGAGCAGTGACTAGAACCATCGAATCATGAACTGACAACAACGATGAAGAAGGTTCCATCAATCTTCATCTGTCGACATCTTATCCAAGTATGGGGTTTGTTTTTAAGTTCTTCTATGATGATTTCTTCTCTTCTTCCTGATATCATATTAACTCTGAGGGAATGGGCTAAACAAACAAGGCTCCAACCCTCCGCTGCTATTCTCAGGATGCTTTCTTCGGGTATGGTTTCTTCAAGTTGACGGCAATGCAAATTAGCGAGTCATGTTTTGATGACGACACCCTGGGAGAACTGAAGGTGCCAACGGAACCCAGAACGAACCACCCGAGCATGTCTGGTGGCCCAAGAAAAAAACCATTAGTGTACCATATCGACGGTGGACGGAGGATATACGCAGCATTTGAACACGGGCGGTGGAAGGCGGCATGCGACAACGCACCACGGTGGTCGAAGGCGGCCAGCCCGAGCCAGCCGCATGGTAAAAATAGGGTGGTTCCCTCAATCGCTACTGGCAGTTGCAGGAATGGAAAAATTAGGGAGGTGCAGAGCAGCTTCGGCTAGAAGGCTGCTGCAGGAAGGGGTCTCATGGCCCCATACCATGCCGTGTCGGCGGAAGCCGGTTGGCAAAACGGGCCGACCGTTGAATCGCGATGGGGCAGCGCCCTGCCGGCTGGTTGAAATGGCCCCACAATCACGAGGCCAGCAGGAATCAACGGTTCACTTTTAGGCAGACCAATCCAGATGCAGGTTGGCCGAGCTGGCCGAACCCGCCCAGCTATCTGGGTTGTCCCCGCCTAGCGGGCCGAACCCACCAGCAAACTAGGCCAGACCCATGGCCCAACGGGCTAGTGTGGGTGGGTCGATCCCCACCCGACGGGTCGATCCAACAATGGCCCAAGCCCACGAACAAACTGGGATGACCCTGACTGGTTGTACCAAGTGGGTCGGACCCATGAGGGGTCAGGTAGACCCTGGGACCCATTGCATCGGGCTGGTCTGACCAAGTCTGATCGGGCCCAAACCCAACCAGTACCTGAATTAAGAAACACCTGTAACTGACGAACCGGGTGTCTATTTGACACGCTGTAAGTGGTGTTGGGACCCCTTTTGGGAAGATGTCCCTTTGGAATAATCCATTAGGGTCGAACAAGCTAGGTTGGACCAAGGTTTGATCACCCCCATTTCCTAGAAAGGGGTGTAACTAACAGACCGAGTGTCTTATCGACGCACTATCTGTGGCAGAAGGACCCATATGAAAAGGAGGTACTTCAGAGATACTCTATGTGAGTTTTGAATAATTTCGACATGCGACCTGGGTTGGATCAGACTTGAATCCAAACGGGCCCTTTTTACAAAAGTTTCTATATCTCACAAACAGGGAGCCTGATTGACATGTCATCAGTCACATTGACCCATACATCTGGAGATACCTTTGGGAGGAGACTTGATAATCACACTTATGCCGACTTTGAGATCTGACCTTTGAGGTGAGATTTTTGGTTGGAACCTCTTGGTGGTAGTGTCAAGGCCTTAAAACATTTGTTTGGGGATAGATTGGACATCCACAGTTCATACTCAGATTGACTGTTTTCAGAAAAAAGGATGTATTATACCTACAGGATTGGAATGTGGTTTTCCTTGGTTGGTGAAAAACAAAACCCATGCCGCATAGGATAAACTCATGCACAGAAGGGTGAAGATGATTACTCTTGAGTCATCCTACCTTACCCTCATGGAAGTAAGATTTTTGAGTTTTTAGTTCTTAACAGTAGTGGCAGAGTGTGGGTACATATTTTCAAAATATGTTTCCAGGATTTCTTCTCTGAATGGAGAGGGACTTCTACTTTGGCTGGGTACTACCATAGATTCGTACCTAAATTCTCTAGGGTAGCAGCACCCTTGTCATCTTTGACAAAGAAGGAGGATTCTTTCCTGTGGATGGAGAAGTTTCAGTAGAGATTTCAGGAGCTGAGACAGAGAGTGATGAGTGCCCCCATATTGAGGCTACCAAGAGAGGGTGTTGGGTATATAGTCTACTGTGACATATCAGGGACTAGACTAGGTTTTTCCTAATACAGGAGGGGTTGTGATCACCTACGACTCATGGAAGTTGAGTCAACATGAGCAGAACTACACCGCCCATGAACTAGAGTTAGTAGTAGTGGTCTTTGCACTGAAGATGTGGTGGCACAGCTTGATGGGTGAATGGTAAACCATTTACTCTGATCATAAGAGTCTTAGGTATATCTTCTAACATAAGTACCTGAACCTGATATAGTGATGATGGATAGATTTCCTCCAGGACTATGACTTTGAGATAATCTATACTCCTAGAAAGGGAAACGTGGTAGTAGACACACTTAATAGGAGGTCTGGTCTATAGCTGCTGAGTGAGGCGACAGAGCAGCTAGCTGTGTTACAGATATCCTTTGTCAATAGAGATAGAGCAGCATACCTCCAATCTATGACTATCACTCCCCCACTTCTTCAACGATTTCGGGATGCACATCTTGGGGATATTGACTGTGATTATTAATGTGCTCAGATATCCACAGGATATGCACCTGATGGATTTTATGAAGGTGGGGAGCACGTCATTCACTTCAGAGGACACACAATGGTACTAGTGGCGCTATGTGAGAAGGTGCTGAGGGAGTTCCACACATCCCCTCTTGCGGTATATCCTGGTGTAGTGAAGATGTATGAGGACCTCTTGCATCAGCACTGGTGGCCATGGATGAATAAAGTGGGGGAGGAGTTTTTTTTCACGATGCTGCACTTGTCAACAAGTGAAGGTCGAGCATCAGGATTTAGCAGGATTAGCGCAGCCACTTGAGGTACCAGAGTGGAAGTGGGATGGTATATCCATGGACTTTGTGACAAGTCTACCATGGACATCTAGTGAACATGATTTCATTAGGGTCATCATTGACCGACTCACCAAGTTATCCCACTTCCTACCCATCCAAAAGTAGTGATCAATAGAGGGATTGGGCCGCCTCTACATACAGAAGATTATACGGCTTCATGGGGTGCCATCGACGATCGTATCTGACTATGACACATGTTTTACATCCCAATTGTGGAAGTTATTATAGGAGGTTTTTTGGACTAATCTACATTTGAGCACCGCCTTTCATCCGTAAACGGATGGTAAGACGGAGTCGACTATTCATACACTGGAGGAAATGCTTCGTGCATGTGTCCTAGATTTTGGCCGCAGTTGGGAGGATCAAATTTCCCTTAGTGGAGTTTGCATACAACAAAATTTATCACTCCACCATCAGTATGTCACCATTTGAGGCCATGTACGGTCAACCTTGCAGATCACCTCGATGCTGGACAGTCCCAGGGGAGTCAGTGATTATGGGTCCAGAGTTGGTACGGGCTACCACTAAGAAGGTGCAGATCATCTAGGAGAGGATGAAGACTGTACAGAGTAGACAGAAGTCTTATGATGATAGGAGACGGAGACCTTTGGAGTTCAAGGAGGGAGACCATGTCTTCCTATGGGTCTCACCTTGACAAGTTTTGCATAGATTTTGCTGGGGCGTCAAGCTATCTTTGAGCTTCATCGGACCCTTTCAGGTTCTCATCAGAGTTGTAGAGGTGGCATATCACCTAGATTGTCTCCACATATTCATCGGGTGTGTGGAATTTTCCACGTGTTGTAGCTAGAGAAGTATGTGCATGTTCCATCACATGTTATTGACAGGAGTGAGCTGGACATTAATGATGGGGCAACATTTACAGAGGTTTCAATGGAGATTGAGGATTAACAGGAGCGAATCTTTCATGGATGATCGATTCCTCCGGTGCACGTTTGATGGTAGCACATGGACCTCCAGGAGAGCACATGGGAGCGAGAGGCTCAGATTCATGCTTAGTACCCCCATTTGTTTTCTTAGTATATGTTGTGGATTTCGATGATGAAAATCCCTAAGGTGTGGAGAATTTAATGTCTCGGAATTTTTGTATAATTTTATTTTAATTATATGGAATTATTTCAAGACCGTGAAATCTAAAGGTGTGTGATTCTGTGGCCCAGAGTTCCTGGAATGATTCGTCGAAAAATGATAAGTTTAAAATAACATGAGTGCATAGTTTTCCTGAAAAAGTGAAATAACTCTTAAATGGGTGCCCAGGTCAGATATTTTAGGTCACCGTTGCATTCATGATAGCTGGTTTTCCCTAGACGTGAGTTAAGTTTAGTCAGCGTAGCCCTTGATGAGAAAACCCAAAAATGAAATAACCCTAAATAAAATAATTATGTAAAGTTAATTTATTTTTCAAATGCTTATAACTCATGAACGGTGAATCAGATAAAAAATCTGAGACCACCGCTGAGCTCATGAGGGTATGCTTCCTTTAGGTAGATACTAACATTGGTCGGCGTGGGCCAACAATGGAAGTTAGTTTTTGGCCATAAATTAAATAATTAACAATTATTTTAATGTTAAAATCCATAACTTATAAAAGTTAACACAAATTAAAATCTGAGAGTACCATTGAGTTTTTTGGGAGGTGTCTCTCTTAGGTAGAGCCTAACCTTGACCAGTGCAGGTTGAGAGTGACTGTTAGTAATTTATTGAACTTTTTTAAATGTATGTTTAGTAAATGTGTGGGTGGAATTTTATAACTTTTGAACCAGTGCTCAGATTAAAAATATGAGGGCACCATTGAATCTGCAGCACCGAGATTCTATTAAGGGAGGATTCACTTCAACCCCAGTAGTTCTGGTGAAAAAGTTAATTTTTGCAGCATTTAAATAAATAGTAAAATAACATAAAAATTGTTATTTTCTTTTCATTTCTTTTTCTCCAATGGACGAGCAGCAGTGGCGGGACCGATGACATGTCAAGACATTAAATGGCTTGACTCTTATTTACTTGTAACCACACCTTTGGGAATTTGGGAGGTTCATTAATTATTCATGTGGGACACACTCTTTCTCCTCTACTATTTATATGGATCTTGGGGAGTGGTGTTGGAACGACTTCACCAAGAGTTGAAGCTATAGCAAAGTACCACGACGCTAACCACCTGGAGGAAGAGTCTAGATTCATCGAGTGGTGATGAGCGCCAACGAATCATGAACTGACGACAATGATGAAGAAGGTTACGTCGATCGTCGTCAACGGACCTCTTATCCAGGTAGGGGGTTTGTTTTTAAGTTCATTTATGATGATTTATTTTCACCCATCTTCTATAATATTAACACAGAGGGCATGGTCCAAACAAAAAAGGTTTGTACCCTCCACCGCTTTACTCATGTTTCATTCTTTGGGGGTGGTTTTCTCAAGTAGACGGCAACGCGAATTAGCGGGTCTTGTTTTGACGATGGCACTCCGAGAGAGCTGTAGGCATAGACGACACCAGGAATGGACCATTGAAGCACGTTTGGTGGCCGCGGATGAAACCACTGGAATTCCATGTCAACAGTGGACGAATGAGACCCACAAAATTGGGTCTCGGGCGGTGGAAGGTGGTACGCGACGGTGCGCCGCAGTGGCCAAAGGCGGCCGACCCGAGCCGGCTGTGCGGGACAAAAAGGGCGGCACCCTCAGGCGTCGCTGGAAGCCAGCGGGCCGCAGTAGATGGAGGGAAGCGTAGAGCAGCCATGGCCGGTAGAAAGGGGCGGTGCGGCCCCATGTTGGGCCGCATTGGAAGAAGTCGGCTGGCCAAATGGCCGACCACTGAATCACGGTGGGGCAGCGCCCCACCGGCTGGTCGAAACGACCCTACAACCACGGGGCCATCGGGACTCAATGGTCCACCTTCAGGCAGACCCAGCTAGACATTGGCTTTCTGAGTGGGAAGGACCTGCACAATAGTCTAGGTCAGCCCCACCCAGTTGGTCAGACCCGTAGCCCAATGGGCCAGAGTGGGTGGGCGGAGCCCCACCCGACGGGTCGGGACATCCACAGCCCGGACCTGCAAACAAGTCGGGCCAACCTCAACGGGTTGGACCCAGTGAACCAGGCTAACCCCCATTGGGCTGGATCTGATCAGGGTCAGGTAGACCCTGAACCTATTGTGTCGGTCTGGTCTGACCGAGTTAAACCAGGCCCAGACCCAACCGATACCTGAATTAAAAAATGCTTGTAACTGACGAACTGGGTGTCCGTTTGACACACCATCAGTGGTGTTGGGACCCATTTTTGGGAAGCAATCCATTTATCATTTTACGGTTGGACTGACCAAGCCAGGCCGGACAGAGGTGAAATAACCCCCGTTTCACCAAAAGGGGTGTAACTAACAGATTAGTTGTTCGATCAACGCGTTGTTTATGGCATAAGAACCATTATGACAAGGTGGTCCTTTAAAGATAATATAAGTGAGTCTTGACGGACTTTGATGAGCGGCCTGGGTTGGATCAAACTTGAATCCAACTAGGCCCTTTTTACAAAAGTGCCCATATCTCAGAGACTAGCCACCTGATTGACGTGTCGTCAGTCGCGTTGGAACCCTTATGACATGGAAGTCATTTGAGATAATTATTCATGGAAATTCAGTTTTTTTGATGTATGAACAATGGATTGAGGAGTGTTTATCCCTAAACTAAGAAGGCTATGAGTGGGAATCTAGTGGCTGGATGTAACATGAAGAAAGAACATTGATCTTATGTGGGTCAACATCTATAGATCCTGTGTGGGTCAGTATCTATCAATCCCGTGTGGGTCAGCATCTATCAATCCTCTATGGGTCAGTGCTTAGTGATCCTGAGTGGGTCCATGCTTACTGATCCTGTGTGGGTCATCATCTACTGATCTTATTCGGGCCAGCAGTAGAGGTTCTCGACAGAATATGATGATCTAGCGATACGTCTAATCACTTGTACTAATGTACTTAATTTATTCCTAGTGTGAATTGAGTATTTACCTTTGTGGTAATTTTACCTTCATGGTGTTACCTTTGGGGTATTCTTCCCTCATGGATCAATTGTGAAAATGGATTAAAGTTTTTAGCCTTATGTTTCCTTATAAATTAGACGAGTATATTTTGATAACTTAGGTACATGTATGGGAATATACCAAAGTAGAGTTGATGACTGCTTTGTTCATTTTGATTGGGGTCTTGCTTTGTGGTTTTTCATTTGTGGAACTCTGGTAGACCGTCGGGGGTCTTGGGGTCCCCTACTGGGTAATGATATACTGACTTCTGCATGAGCTTCTCATGCACCTTATTATATCTTGTGCATATGACGAGCAGCTGAGCTGAGACTTGAGGGAGCTATGACCAGGTGGTACACGGAGGAGACGGGACGATGTGGTGTGTTGTGGAGACGAGTTGTATCTACCCTTTAGGGAGGATCCTCGATGGACGATCCATGAGCTATTTTTCTCTTCTCAGTTGTACTTGTACTTTCTAGTTGGTCTGGAATTCTGGCCTTTTTACTTTTAGTACACTTTTACTATAGTAGTTTACTTTGTGATTTCTTCTTGTGGTGTTTTTGGTTTGTGTGTTTTTACATGTTTAAAGATAATGTCATCTCGTTATAGGGATACGACTTTTCGGTGCTAGTCATCAACCCTTGGCCTATAGAAGGCAGGCTTGGGGTAGTCACGGCGCTGGACCTGTCAGACGGGTCATGATTGTACAAGATGATGGGATGTTTTTTTCATGTCATAGATGTTAAAACAGATATTCCTTTCACAATTTTGGTAAAATTCAAAAAGGAATCGTTTAGAAAATGACATGAAGATTATTTTCAAAACATTTTGTAAAAAGTAAAACATGGGTAAAATGCATTTTAAAAATAATAGGAGAATAAAAAACTTGTAAATATTTTTAGAAAACATGGTTTTTAAAGAAAATGGATTTTTGAACTAAGAGAGAAATAAAGTATGATTTTCAGAAAAAAAAAATCTAAATTATTTTAAGTACCAAACAGTTGGAAAATAATACTATTACATTAAAATATAAAGAATTTATAAAGTAAAATATAATTCATGAATTTCTTGAGAGTTGGATCATAATATTTTATCATTGGAAATAGAATCGTAAATAATCCTGATAAATGATGAGATTGTAACATAAAATCATTACCACTTTGGAATCATTGAATCCTAAGCCCCATGAAGGAAAAATATAAAATGGAATATATACTATTTTTTTGATAAATAAATTCATGATATTACATGAAAAAGGGGCTATATATGCACATCACTAGATAATATAGGTGTGTAACATAATGTATGTCTCAATGAAGGCAAATTTAGACCAAAATCTCTTACAGATTTGTTAGCTTTTGAACTATAAACCCCAAGAAAGTTATATCCTGAAATTCATATGCAAAACCCAAAATTATTAGGAAAATAATAATAATATACATTCATGGGAATTATATACATCACATAAAATAAACACATGGTGAACATAGCATGTGTCACATAGAAAAATAAAAGTTGGAAAAAATCGCTTACCGTAAGTCTTGACTTACATCATACATATTCAAACCACCTATATAATTAATATATGATTATTATAAATATATTACAGAAAAATATGAATATATATATCATACCTTATATTATTTTCTTATAACCTTTTATTACTTGTTTATTTACAATTTCTTGTTAAAGTTGCGTTTTGGGTAATAATTTCTTTGTTTTTCATATATGTTTTGATTTTTTATTTTTTTCCTCTTACTTTGATCATGGTTACATAATATCCATAATGTTAACCATGCTATTAATATAATATATATTTCTAATATATTTATTTATAATCATGGATATGGTAGGTCATAAGAATGCAAGAATGTTGTTTCCATTTTCTTGATGTATTAAAAGAAATAAAGGTAAATGATATATTATAATTACATAATCAAATTTATGATATATATATATCACATATTTTTATTAAAATCATCCATATTACCATCCATGTAAATAATAAAAGAATCACATTGCTTCGATAGGTGGTACTCCACTGTACACACAAGCGATGTTATCTTATTCCAGAAAATAGGAGGAATGAAGGTATGAGTGATATAATAATTACATAAGAATAATAATATCATAAATATATCATTATTTCCAACCATGATAGGTGGTAACGTAAAAAACAAATGATATCAGTTTGTGAGGTGGTAGTCCGCCATACACCCGAATAATGATTTCATACCCCATTTGATGGAAGTGGAGATGATTGTAGGTCAAGAACGTAGCATAAAAACATATAAATATATATAATATAATATGGTTATTATTTTATCATGTTATAATAATAATTTAAGGATGTGGTGGAATAAATAAACCAAAAATGCACATTGATGAATGTTACATCTTCTTCAGGTATCCTCTTAAGGTATGTACCAAAAGCCTTCCTTGGATGGATATATGTGACAAATATTAATTCTAGGATGATAAGACGTAATTTTTGAAGTTATTTGGGAAATTATTGGCTGAAAAAAAATGTTTTTTATGTTTAAATAGAAGAGTATAAGGGGTGGCCTTTTATAAGTGAAGTGAGTGGTGCACTTGTAATTTTTTGAAAAGAAGAATTACACCCACATTTGTTTCATGTCACAGGGATCCAATAATGTATAACTCTTTATAATATAAGGTATAAGGTCTAAATATGTCCAAAAAATATGGTTATTAAAAGATTTGGGCTATCTTTAACCCTTATCTTTTTAGTTTAACCCCCCTATAAACTAATTTTTACCTTAACCACGATAAATAATTTTTACTATTTTTAGTATTCACTTTGATCAAAAATTATATTGAAAATATTAGATAATATAAATTATTATTATTTGAAATGTGTAAGAAATTTTTTGAAATTCCATTCACATAATTAGACAATTTTAATTTAAAACTAATTTCGCGAATGTGATGAGAACACAGGTTCTTATAGAGAAAAATGTTCAAAAGATTACAAAGGTTTTATATCAGAATTCAATTAGAAATTTATTAAATTGAACTAAATTAAATTAATTAATGTTTTGTTTAAATAATTTTACTTTTAGGAAATATTAAATATAATTTAAATTTATAAATAAATGAATGGAAAAGGCATCTTTCAACTAAAATTTAGTATATTCACTATTCATCAAAAAATGAAATTTCTCCAAAAAATACCAAAAATACACCCTAATATAATGTTGAAATGACTATTTAAAAATATACTTTTTTTCAAACAAAAATTCTAAAATTGGAAAATATTAAATTTAATGTAAAGACCCGTAAAATTCAAGGGAAATTTTTTTCTTAATTTTCTTTGGAATTTTACAAGGGTGCGGTTTCTGACGGCACCTGATTCCGAGGCCCGGAGTGCCCGGAATCAATTTCCGAAGTTTGGCTCTGGTACGTTCAGTGAACGAACGAGCGGGTTTTCCTAACTTTTGATCCGGTGCTCGGAATTGAAATCCAAGGGCACCAATGAACTCGCAGCACCGATATTCGCTTAAAGAGACCCTTTTGGAAGTTGCGTTTGTTGCGGGTTGAAAGTTAGTTTTTGGGAGATTTATAAAAAGTTGAATAAAAAAAATGTGTGGATTCTTTTTATTTCACTTTTGTAGGTTAACTCCTCTCAAAAGGAGTTAGGGGTGGGACCCACACCCACTTAACCTCCCTTGACAGGATTAAGTGTGGTGGGACCCACACGAACCTAAACCTCTCAACTTCCCCCTTAAACTCCCCTCTCTCCCTCTTAAATGTTTGTAAACTTAACATCTAATTAATTACACATGACATGTTAATTAATTAAGTGTTATGTTTTTGAATTTGAAGTTTTGAATTCCTTGGCTTGGTAAATAAAATAAGGAGGGACCTTATTTTATTTTGTTAGCCAACTTGTGTGGATTTCGTTTTGAGATCTCCTCCTCCATCTTCTTCATCTTGACGAAGAACGCTCATCTTGACGAAGAACGCTCAAGCTCCGACGAAGAACGCCGCTCCGCTCTTCTTCGTCTTCCGTGTCAACGAGAGGGAACGCCGCTTCCTCCTCGGATTCCCTTCGTCGACATAAGAGGTTTCGCCAACGACGTATCACATCGGACACATCTCTTCGTCAACGGAATTGACGAACGACTACCGCGACGCCGATCTCCGCGACGTCGACTTCCGCGGACATAGACAAATCCTCAAACATATACCCAAGGTAGGGGTTGTTATTTATTGTTTAATTATTCTATTCTTGCTCATGGTTCGCATGACTAACGTGAGGAATTTGAATATTTTAAATTGAGTTATTATTTTAACGTGAGGGGGCCGGACCGCACGAACACGGCCGAACCCCCCTCAATCGTTCTTGTTGAATTGCTTGCGGGTGGATGAATCAAGGTGGCGTGGTGCCGTCGCACCACGCGGATATTCGCCAATCCTTATTGCGCGACGCCGTCGCGCCGCGCCATGGAAGAAACATCAGGAACGCGACGCCGTCGCGCCGCGTTGAAGAAATCAAGGTGTGGCGGAGGGGCGCGGTGCCGTCGCACCGTGCCGGATGACGAAAACCGCGGCCGGTTCCGGGCCGCGGCGGAAGAGAAGACCGGCGGCCGGGCCGCCGGCGTCGGAAGCAGAAGGCGGGACCGGAATTTCTGGTCCCGTTGGAGAAAACCGGCCGGCCAGCTGGCCGGCCGGATGGCATTAAACCGGGGGAATTAATCCCCCGGCCAGCACTTAAAAACCCCACTCTTTATGAGGGGGGGCGTTTTTCTTGAGGGGGGGGGGGGGGCAGCCGGCCCCCCGGTTCCGCACAAACAGGCCCCCCACGTGGGGGGGGGGGGGGCGTTTAAAAAAATAAAGGGGGCGCGGCATATAGCCGTCGCCGCCCTTCCCAGGAAGCGGGGGCTTAGCCCCCCACGTGCAGCCACCATGCGGCGACAAGCCGCCGCGGCCCCCGCACCGCCGCGCCGCCGCGCCGCCGGCCGGCCGGCCGGCCGGGCCGGGTCGGACCCGGGTCGGGTCGACCCGGTTCGGACTGACCCAGGGGGCGTCGGGTCGGGTCGGCCCGGACCCGGACCCCCCGTTTCGAATCTTTTACGGTCTTTTGGCCATAACTTGAGCCTCGGACCTCCGATTGATGAACCGTCTGCGGAAACGCGATCCTTGGATCGAGATGGTCGTTTCGGTATATCGCACTCAAGGTTTCGGATTACTTTGAGTTCGGCAGGGTCGGTTCGTTCACGAAACCAACCGGGCCTTCGGAGTGGAAACGCTCATATCTTGAGCTACGGACGTCCGATTGACGTGCCGTCAACCGTGTTGTGTTCCTCTTAATGAGACGGATCTTTTGGCATACTCCGCCCAAGGTTTGGACGCAGGTGGAGTATGGTCGGGTTGGTTTTGCCTTAAAAACCAACCGGGCCTCGGAGACGAAAATGCCAATAACTCTCAGACCGGGCGTCCGATCGACGCGCCATCTGTTGCGATGAGTTCCTGTTGACGATACGGAACTTTTGGATACATAAACTCTGATCTTCGTGACAGTTGATGTATCAGCCTCTCGGCTCGTGGAGCGGACCCTCCGAACGAGCTTGCTGTGTGCGGGAACCCTAGTGCTGGCTGCGACTGTTACTGTGACTGCTACTGCTACTACTGCTACTGTGACAGCGACGACGACAGTACAGAGATCCTGTCTGGATTCGACGACGACGACTTCATTACTCAGTGATCCTACATGGATCAGTGCTACAGGTCATGTGTGGGCCCGATCCTGTGTGGGTCCGATCCTGTGTGGGTCCTTGCGCTCAGCGGTCCTGTGTGAACCAGCGCCTACAGGTCCTGTGTGGGCCCGATCCTGTGTGGGTCTTTGCGGGGGTTAGTTACCTATCGATCCTTCGTGGGTCCGACGACTTAGAGGGATCAGTGATCATCTTTATCGTCCTTTGAAGAAGTATACCTGTGTGAGCTGAATCCTTTTTGCTTTCCTGTGTGGATTGTGTTGTGCAATCCTGTGTGGATTACGTTTTGCTTTCCTGTGTGGAATACGTATACTTTCCTGTGTGGACTGAGTTGTACTTGGGCTCGGAGGTTGGAGCGTATTTGAAATTGATGACTTAGGTATATGTATGGTCATATACCTAACCAGTGTCGGTTGTTACTTCATGATTGTACCTTTCTTCGTGGTTTATCCTTTCTGGATTTGAGAGACCTTCAGGGGTCTTGGGGTCCCTACTGAGTAACTTATACTCACCCCTGCACGGGCTATGCCCGCACTACGTTGTGTTGGTTGCAGACGACGGACAGCGTTGACCTTAGCTGAGGCTTGCAGAGCGGGACGGTACCCGGAGGTGGACCACTGGGCGGGACGTGCACGGAGCAGACGACGGGACCTATGGAGCAGAGGAGCTATCTGTACCCACCCTTCAGGTGGGATTTCCAGTGGACAGCTCGGTGTAGCAGCATTTACTTTTCAGTTTCTGTTTTCCCCTTTCGAGTTGTACTTTACTTTCAGTTTGGGTTTGTATTCTGGCCCATTTACTTTTCCTCACTTTCAGTTGTACTCTACTTTTGTTTGGTGTTTACTTTCTACTTTCTTACTCTGTGGTGTTTGTTTACTTTACAAAGGCAATGCCTTCCCTTTTTACCGGGATTTACGCCTTGGTGCTAGTCGCCAGCCCCTGGCCTATGGAAGGCGGGCTTGGGGTAGTCACGGCACGGACCCCGAGGGCGGGTCATGACAAATTGGTATCAGAGGAGTTCGGTTCTACCGCGAACTCTGATCTTTCTATGTGAAACAATAATGTTTAGCGTATTGAGTGTGGTTATCAGTCCAGGGAGTCCAATGTTGGTGCGGCGGCCGACGTATCCGTACACCAGGACCCTGACTTCTGATTTCCGACTTAATGCACGAAAACATTGATTGCGTGTGTGTTTCAAAGTTTTCTTTGTGATTACTTATATCAGCTCACCAGGTATACTGTTCTGACTGTGGCGGACCTGTTTCCTTTTCAGGATGGCCCCACGACGGCAGCCAGCTAGGGTTCCGAGAGTCGAGCGTGACGACATCCCACCGAGCGACGAGGCCTCGGTGCAGGGCCCTTTTCCAGTAGTGGCACTGGCGGTAGCTCTACCCGCCGAGCCCCCGATGCTTCCAGCAGCAGCCGCTGACGATGCACGTCGCCTCAGTGCACTGCATGAGTTTCAGCGCCAGCGACCGCCCAGGTTTCGCGGGGAGACAGATCCCCAGGCAGCAGAAGACTGGCTGGAGGAAGTAGTACGAGTGTTTAGGCTAGTGAGGACACCAGCAGACCTCATGGTGATCCTTGCTGCGAGCCTACTACACGCAGCAGCAGGACGATGGTAGAGCCTGATGCTCCAGGTGCAGGATGAGGCATCTCTACTTTGGACGGACTTTGAGAGCCTCTTCCACTCGGAGTTTGTCCCAGCCACCCTTCGTGCGGTGCGTATCCAGGAGCTTCTTAAGCTGCGGTAGGGCAGCATGACGGTCGCTCAGTACTCGGCGAGATTTACCGATCTCTCACGCTACTCGACCGACATGGTACGGGACCCATTCTTCCGGGCCCAGACCATCGAGCAGGGTTTGAGACACGAGATCAGGGCATCACTGATCTCCCTCAGCATACCGACTCAGACAGGAGTACTGGAGCGGGCTCTTCTGATCGAGAGCTTCCTTGCTGAGTCTACACCAGCACAGAGACACACCGCAGGGCGGCACGTGGTAGAGTCATCTGCAGCAGGCAGTCGATGGATGACTCAGGGGTCCAGACAGACCAGACCTTCGGGCAGACGATCTCAGGGCACTGGCTCAGCAGTGCGGGGCACACAGCGCGGAGCCAGTCTTACGAGAGGCAGACAGTGCTACTCGTGCGGCGGGCAGGGCCACATGGCTCGTGACTGCCCGACCCGTCGTGCCGAGGAGCAGCAGACAGTTGATGGACCACCGAGGCAGAGGCAGAGGGTCAACCGTGGCGGTCCACAGGGAGGAGGCGGACGAGGCAGAGGAGCTGGACAAGCAGCCGGTGGTGGCCGACGCTTTGAGGCTCTACCACCACCACCACCAGGAGGTCCACCCCGACCACAGGGAGCTGGCGGGCAGTGACAGACACAGCTCCAGGCAGCAGAGGCCTACGACCACGGCGCACCCGAGATGATTCGAGGTACTATCTGTGTCTATTCCACCCTTGATGCAGTTCTTATAGACACAGTAGCGAGTCACTCTTTCATAGCCGCTGCCCTTGTTCGGAGCTCGGAGATTCCGACAGAGCCGTTGGCTCGATCCTTACGGCTAGAGACTCCTACGGGAGCAGACTCGACGATTACGCACTGGTGCCAGCAGTGTGAGCTTACTCTAGGAGGCGAGAGCTTCGGATGGGATCTTTTAGTAGCAGCGTCGAGGCCTTACGACGTCATCTTGGGTATGGATTGGCTATCTATGGTCCATGCACAGATTGACTGTCTTAGGCGCAAGGTGCGATGTGTACGCACCGACGGGAGCAGGTTCACCTTCACCGGCGAGAAGGGAGCCTTAGCAGCACAGGATGGACTTCCGCGGAGGATAGGACAGCCCATTACTCATCAGTTGGATAGCCTTATCCTTGGAGCAGTTGACGTGCGGAGTCCTGGTTTTCCTGCAGTGGTGGATCAGTTTGCGGACGTTTTTCCTGACGACGTTACAGGGCTACCTCCTTGCAGAGAGGTAGACTTTTATATTGACTTGTACCCCGGGACAGCCCCGATATCCACTCCAGCATATCGGATGGCCCCTGCCGTGCTTCGAGAGCTACGGGTACAGTTGGAGGACTTGCAGGGCAAGGGGTTCATCCGACCCAGTGTTTCACCCTGGGCTTCCCCGATTTTATTCGCCAAGAAGGCGGACGGGAGCTTGCGAATTTGTGTTGACTATCGTCGCCTGAACCAGGTGACGGTGAGGAACAAGTATCCGCTACCGAGGATTGATGACCTCTTTGATCAGCTCAAGGGAGCACGGTGGTTCTCGAAGATAGACCTCAGGTCAGTCTATCATCAGCTCAGAGTCAGAGACGAGGATGTGCAGAAGACGGCCTTCAGATGTCGGTATGGCCACGATGAGTTCTTGGTTATGACTTTCAGTGTAACCAATGCTCCAGCAGTGTTCATGGCTCTCATGAACAGGATATTTCAGCCATACCTCGATCGGTTTGTCGTGGTCTTCATCGACGACATTCTGATTTACTCTACGACAGAGGAGGAGCACGCCTATCACTTGCGAGTTGTACTAGACACACTCCGAGAGCACCATCTTTATGGTAAGCTCTCGAAGTGCCAGTTCTGGATACGTGAGGTCCACTTATTGGGTCACGTTATCTCTGAGGCGGGAGTTGTAGTGGATCCCGCGAAGATTGAGGCTGTGTTAGCATGGCAGCCACCCAGGAGCGTGACTGAGGTTCGGAGTTTCTGGGGACTAGCTGGATACTATCGGAGATTCGTGCCAGACTTCTCTAGAGTTGCGGCATCACTCACAGCTTTGAAGAAGAAGGGGAAACCCTTCGTGTGGTCAGACAGATGTCAGCAGAGCTTCCAGGAGCTGAGATAGAGATTGACTAGCGCACCTATCTTGAGGTTGCCTGAGGAGGGAGTAGGGTACGTAGTCTACTGCGATGCATCAGGGACCGTACTCGGATGTGTTCTGATGCAAGAGAGGGCCGTGATCGCCTATGGATCACGTTAGTTGAGGCCTCATGAGCAGAACTACGCTACCCATGACCTGGAGTTAGCAGCAGTGGTCTTCGCTCTGAAGACATGGCGACACTAACTGATGGGCGAGCGCTTTACAGTCTTTTACGATCATCAGAGTCTTAGGTATATCTTCTCTCAGAAGGACCTGAACCTGAGACAGTGGCGATGGCTCGAGTTCCTCCATGACTATGACTTTGAGATAGTCTATACTCTTGGGAAGGGGAACGTAGTAGCCGATGCCCTCAGCATGAGGACGGGCATTCAGCTACTTGAGGAGGCGACGGAGCAGCTAGCCTCTTTGCAGATATCCTTCGTGGATAGAGATGGAGCAGCCTTCCTCCAGTCTCTCACAGTCACCCCTCCTCTACTGCAGCGAGTCAGGGAGGCACAGCATGGGGACGCTGACTGTGAGACACGGCGTGCACAGATATCCTCGGGACAGGGACCTGATGGTTTCTCCCTTGGAGCAGAGCACGGAATCCTTTTCAGAGGACGTACCATGGTACCAGTCGCTTTGCGAGAGAAGTGCTGATGGAGTTTCACACTTCTCCTTTGGCGGTACATCCTGGAGTGGCGAAGATGTACCAGGACCTCAGACGACAACACTGGTGGTCGGGCATGAAGAAGGCTGTAGCAGAGTTCGTTTCTCGATGCCTCACCTGTCAGCAGGTAAAGGCAGAGCATCAGGTACCAGCGGGCTTGGTACAGCCCTTGGAGGTTCCGGAGTGGAAGTGGGACGGCATATCTATGGATTTCGTGACTGGACTTCCACGCACTTCCAGAGGTCACGACTCCATCTGGGTGATTGTTGACCGACTCACCAAGTCGGCACACTTCTTACCCATCAGAGAGCAGGGCTCAGTGGAGAGCTTGGGACGTCTCTACGTTCAGGAGATTGTGCGGCTCCACGGCGTGCCATAATCTATCGTCTCCGATCGAGATTCTCGCTTTACATCCCGGCTTTGGAAGGGGTTACAGGAGGCGTTCGGGACGCAGCTACATCTGAGCACAGCCTTTCATCCTCAGACGGATGGTCAGACAGAGAGGACCATTCAGACACTCGAGGACATGCTCTGCGCATGTGTCCTCGACTTTGGTCGTAGCTGGGAGGACCACCTACCCTTGGTGGAGTTTGCGTACAACAACAGCTACCACTCCACCATCGGGATGGCACCGTACGAGGCGTTGTACGGCTGACCTTGTAGATCTCCATTGTGCTGGACAGACCCCGGAGAGTCAGCACTGGTGGGACCGGAGATGGTCCAGGCCACGACAGAGAAGGTCCAGGTCATCCAAGAGCGGATGAGGACAGCTCAGAGCCGGCAAAAGTCATATGCTGACAGGAGGCGGAGGCCACTAGAGTTCGAGGATGGCGACCACGTCTTCTTGCGGGTCTCACCTCGATGTGGTATTCGGAGATTTGGCCGAGGCGGCAAGTTATCTCCGCGCTTCATCGGACCCTTCCAGATTCTCAGCAGGATTGATGAGGTGGCTTATCGCCTGGCTCTACCACCTCAGTTGCACCGGGTGCACGACGTCTTCCATGTATCTCAGCTGAGGAGATACGTGCACGACCCGACGCACATCATTGACCATGGGGAGCTTGTCGTTGACGATGGGGAGACTTTTACGGAGGTCCCGATGGAGATAGAGGATCGACAGGAGCGGGTCCTGCGTGGGCGATCGATTCCTCTTGTGCGCATCAGATGGCAGCACGGGAATCTCCAGGAGAGCACATGGGAGCGGGAGGCTCAGATGTGTGCGCAGTACCCTCATTTGTTTCCCTATATTTTGATGTATCTTTACGGGGACGTAAAGCCCTGAGGTGGGAGTAATGTAAAGACCCGTAAAATTCAAGGGAAATTTTTTTATTAATTTTCTTTGGAATTTTACAAGAGCGCGGTTTCTGACGGCACCTGATTCCAAGGCCCGGAGTGCCCGGAATCAATTTCCGAAGTTTGGCTCGGGTACGTTCAGTGAACGAACGAGCGGGTTTTCCTAACTTTTGATCCGGTGCTCGGAATTGAATTCCGAGGGCACCGATGAACTCGCAGCACTGATATTCACTTAAAGAGACCCTTTCGGAAGTTGCGTTTGTTGCGGGTTGAAAGTTAGTTTTTGGGAGATTTATAAAAAGTTGAATAAAAAAATGTGTGGATTATTTTTATTTAACTTTTGTAGGTTAACTCCTCTCAAAAGGAGTTAGGGGTGGGACCCACACCCACTTAACCTCCCTTGAGAGGATTAAGTGTGGTGGGACCCACACGAACCTAAACCTCTCAACTTCCCCCTTAAACTCCCCTCTCTCCCTCTTAAATGTTTGTAAACTTAACATCTAATTAATTACACATGACATGTTAATTAATTAAGTGTTATGTTTTTGAATTTGAAGTTTTGAATTCCTTGGATTGTTAAATAAAATAAGGAGGGACCTTATTTTATTTTGTTAGCCAACTTGTGTGGATTTCGTTTTGAGAGCTCCTCCTCCATCTTCTTCATCTTGACGAAGAACGCTCATCTTGACGAAGAACGCTCAAGCTCCGACGAAGAACGCCGCTCCGCTCTTCTTCGTCTTCCGTGTCAACGAGAGGGAACGCCGCTTCCTCCTCGGAATCCCTTCATCGACATAAGAGGTTTCGCCAATGACGTCTCACATCGGACACATCTCTTCGTCAACGGAATTGACGAACGACTACCGCGACACCGATCTCCGCGACGTCGACTTCCGCGGACATAGAAAAATCCTCGAACGTATACCCAAGGTAGGGGTTGTTATTTATTGTTTAATTATTCTATTCTTGCTCATGGTTCGCATGACTAACGTGAGAATTTGAATATTTTAAATTGAGTTATTATTTTAACGTGAGGGGGCCGGACTGCACGAACACGGCCGAACCCCCCTCAATCATTCTTGTTGAATTGCTTGCGGGTGGATGAATCAAGGTGGCGTGGTGCCGTCGCACCACGCAGATATTCGCCAATCCTTATTGCGCGACGCCGTCGCGCCGTGCCATGGAAGAAACATCAGGAACGCGACGCCGTCGCGCCGCGTTGAAGAAATCAAGGTGCGGCGGAGGGGCGCGGTGTCGTCGCACCGTGCCGAATGACAAAAACCGCGGCCGGTTCCGGGCCGCGGCGGAAGAGAAGACCGGCGGCCGGGCCGCCGGCGTCGGAAGCCGAAGGCGGGACCGGAATTTCCGGTCCCGTTGGAGAAAACCGGCCGGCCAGCTGGCCGGCCGGATGGCATTAAACCGGGGGAATTAATCCCCCGACCAGCACTTAAAACCCCCCCTCTTTATGAGGGGGGCGTTTTTCTTGAGGGGGGGGGGGGGCAGCCGGCCCCCCGGTTCCGCACAAACAGGCCCCCCACGTGGGGGGGGCGTTTAAAAAAATAAAGGGGGCGCGGCATATAGCCGCCGCCGCCCTTCCCAGGAAGCGGGGGGTTAGCCCCCCGTGTGCAGCCACCATGCGGCGACAAGCCGCCGCGGCCCCCGCGCCGCCGCACCGCCGGCCGGCCGGCCGGCCGGGCCGGGTCGGGTCGACCCGGTTCGGGCCGACCCAGGGGGGTCGGGTCGGGTTGGCCCGGACCCGGACCCCCCGTTTCAAATCTTTTATGGTCTTTTGGCCATAACTTGAGCCTCGGACCTCCGATTGACGAACCGTCTGCGGAAACGCGATCCTTGGATCGAGACGGTCGTTTAGGTATATCGCACTCAAGGTTTCGGATTACTTTGAGTTCGGCCGGGTCGGTTCGTTCACGAAACCAACCGGGCCTTCGGAGCGGAAACGCTCATATCTTGAGCTACGGACGTCCGATTGACGTGCCGTCAGCCGTGTTGTGTTCCTCTTAATGAGACGGATCTTTTGGCATACTCCGCCTGAGGTTTGGACGCAAGTGGAGTACAGTTGGGTTGGTTTTGCCTTAAAAACCAACCGGGCCCCGGAGACGAAAATGCCAATAACTCTCAGACCGGGCGTCCGATCGACGCGCCGTCTGTTGCGATGAGTTCCTGTTGACGATACGGAACTTTTGGATACATCAACTCTGATCTTTGTGACAGTTGATGTATCAGCCTCTCGGCTCGTGGAGCGGACCCTCCGAACGAGCTTGCTGTGTGCGGGAACCCTAGTGCTGGCTGCGACTGTTACTGTGACTGCTACTGCTACTACTGCTACTGTGACAGCGACGATGACAGTACAGAGATCCTATGTGGATTCGACGACGACGACTTTAGCACTCAGCGATCCTACGTGGATCAGTGCTACAGGTCCTGTGTGGGCCCGATCCTGTGTGGGTCCGATCCTGTGTGGGTCCTTGCGCTCAGCGGTCCTGTGTGAACCAGCGCCTACAGGTCCTGTGTGGGCCCGATCCTGTGTGGGTCTTTGCGGGGGTTAGTTAAATATCGATCCTTCGTGGGTCTGACGACTTAGATGGATCAGTGATCATCTTTATCGTCCTTTGAAGAAGTATACCTGTGTGAGCTGAATCCTTTTTGCTTTCCTGTGTGGATTGTGTTGTGCAATCCTGTGTGGATTGCGTTTTTCTTTCCTGTGTGGAATACGTATACTTTCCTGTGTGGACTGAGTTGTACTTGGGCTCGGAGGTTGGAGAGTATTTGAAATTGATTACGTAGGTATATGTATGGGAATATACCTAAGCAGTGTCGGTTGTTACTTCGTGATTGTACCTTTCTTCGTGGTTTATCCTTTGTGGATTTGAGAGACCTTCAGGGGTCTCGGGGTCCCTACTGAGTAACTTATACTCACCCCTGCACGGGCTATGCCCGCACTACGTTGTGTTGGTTGCAGACGACAGACAGCGTTGACCTTAGCTGAGGCTTGCAGAACGGGATTGTACCCGGAGGTGGACCACTGGGCGGGACGTGCACGGAGCAGACGACGGGACCTATGGAGCAGAGGAGCTATCTGTACCCACCCTTCAGGTGGGATTTCCAGTAGACAGCTCGGTGTAGCGGCATTTACTTTTCAGTTGTTGTTTTCCCCTTTCGAGTTGTACTTTACTTTCAGTTTGGGTTTGTATTCTGGCCCATTTACTTTTCCGCACTTTCAGTTGTACTCTGCTTTTGTTTAGTGTTTACTTTCCGCTTGCTTACTCTGTGGTGTTTGTTTACTTTACAAAGGCAATGCCTTCCCTTTTTACTGGGATTTACGTCTTGGTGCTAGTCGCCAGCCCCTGGCCTATGGAAGGCGGGCTTGGGGTAGTCACGGCACGGACCCCGAGGGCGGGTCGTGACATTTAATTCAAAATTTGTAAACACGATGAAAACATAGGTTTTCTAGAAGTTTATTTTTTTCAAACATAAGATGATTTTATGTAAACATTATGTCTGATAATAATAAATATATAAATATCAATTATAATTTACTTATATATATTACATAAATTTAATTTGAAAAATTCCTCATTATTTATTATTTTCATTAAATAAAAAACATTAATCACTTTAAAATAATTTTTCAGAAAAAAAAACATCCTTTTTAAGCCCCAAAATATACTTATACTAAAATACAATATAAAGTTGATTCAAAATTAATTAATTGTATTAAATATTAATAAATAATACTTATGTTACCTTAAAAAATAATTTGGAATTTAAATTACCTAATTTATTGAAAATAAAGTATATCTTTACAAAAAAAATTGTATTTTTCACTATTCGTTGAAAAATCAATATTTCTCAGAAAAATACCAAAAATTAACCACAAGTAAATTTATATATTATGGTTCTAAAAATAAATTCCAATTCATAAAATTAATTATCTAAAAGTGATATAAATTAATTTTAATATTTTTTCATAAAAAACATAAAAACATTTTTGAAGAAAACATATTTTTGAAGAATACAATTACTTTAAAAATGATTGATTATTTATTTAGTGATTATAAATAAATTTATATTGAGAAGTATATTTATATTTATATTTCATAAATTTTTAAATATTATTCATACCCACCTATTTAATGGCTATGTTATAATGGTCATATTTAAAATGACATTATTTCATGGTTTTCTAAAGCTCAGTGTCGGGTGTCATCCATGATATTGAAGAAACTCATTGTTGTGTGTAATGCATGATAAATAAGATATTGTATGTAATGAAATATATCTAAAAATTTAGAAAATCATAAAATCTATGGATATTAAAGCATACCTACATGGAGTAAGTCCTATAAATATTCAAGTATGTTCATAGTTGGTCATCTATCATGGATGTGGAAGTCCTCATTGTAAAAATAATCTGAAGGGATAGTTGGATTATCCTCCCTTTCATTGAGGGAGGTATCATGCTCCTTCATATTTAATATTTACATGGACTCTCCACTTCTACTAGAACATCAGATTTTTTATTTCTGCTAAATCATCTTAAATCGGGATCATTTTTTATAGGATCTTTAATTTAGAGCTATTGATAAGCATGTGGTTGGTGCTTGTGTAGTAATACAGATGTTTCAATCATCATGCCCTTGTTTTATGACTTTCAAGTGCTCTGTTTTCGATTGTTTAGAGATTGAACATTTTTTGACATGGGAAACTTTGGGGAAAATATATCATGAGGATATAAATACATCAAATAATGGGCATACCCCAGTGTTAATATGATACTTTAATTTAATGAGTTTGACCTGATTTTAATGTGGCTATTTTCTTAGATCATCATCATCTATAGATTTTATGGAACTATATGATGTTTCACTATTCTTATATATGTGAATAGTGCTAGAAATTTCCACTAAATACACTATAATTATTTTGAAAATATAAATGGATAGTAATGTTTAAAAATTATGAAATAGTCCACCAATCTTAATAAGATTCATTTTTTACAACCATTAAGTAAGATCTTTTGTTTCACCCACTACGGCTGCAATATATGACTGTCCTAGTGGGGACCTCACTATAAGGTAAGAAGTTAAATTTTGAATATATCATCAGATATTTGATGTCGTCTTCATCCTTTATAGATAATGGTCAAATTTTTTAGACAAACAAGACCAATTTCATGAATCTACAGTTGAAAATCTCATTCATGATGCATAGTTTATTTATTTTTAAATGTTCCCTTACCTTCAAAACACTTGTAACAAACATAAAATACTGAAAAAAATATTGCTCATTATATATTTGAACAAATAATATATTTATATTGGGCATTATTTTTACTACCAAACTCATAATCCTCCATTCATCCAGCCTCATCACCAACACAAAATATCTCAACCTAAATCATGCTTGTGAGTAACAAACTAATATCATGTATATAATGAGCCACATCATGATTTAAATAGCGTGTCATACTAGTGGGTATAGTTTATATTGGATTTATATCCCCATATTTCACATTTCTCCTACTCTAGTTTGACGTGGTGTTTTCAAGGCGTTCCCCTATTTTTTATGTATGGAAATCCTATTGGGAATTGATAATTCATCTCATCACCATGCTTCATTAAGATTATTTTCATCCATGTCTTGAATCTGATATTTGTTTGAGTATAAAACTTGTACCTCATTACATTCCCTTCAATTTTTAATATCTCTTGATCTATTAGAGTCATCTATGTATTATTACCCAATACATATTTTTGTGAGATAAATCATCATAAATTTCATCAAGGATTGGTGCCCTCAAGAATATGTACACATTCTATAATGTTATTCCAACTTCTCTTTGAATCTAATAGAATGAGTTTGTTTGATGACTCTAATGAATCAGAATCTTGGAGATAAAGAGGTATTTATTTTATATAAAAATTATTTGTATGTAAATGTATTTTTATAATGAATCCCTCTTAAACTAATCTTAAAACTAATCACATTCCCAATATACCCAATATACCCACATCTATTGGAGATTTAATCAACCTTTAGAGAACAAATCTTAGCTAGTGATCCATCCTTAATGTTGTTTGATGAATTATTGGAAATATTTAGAGTTGTATCAATTATTTTTGGGTTCATAGAGGTATAAGAAATTTTCGAGGGTGTATTTATAATTTCACCTAATATAGAATAAATCAAAAAATTCATCATTAATATATCCTCATTTCTTTGATATGTTTTCTACTTCCAGGATTGTGTAGAGAGTGAACTAAGAATCTATAATATTTTCATCTAGATATGGAATGTTTATAGTAGTCAAAATAATATTATTTTATAGAGGAAATAATTCTAATAGTAATTATCGCTGGTGTGGTGCTGTTATAATCTATACAAGGGAAGACATAAACAACCTACACTATTGAGTTCTCGCAATCTTAGTGTTTCTAATCGAATAATTGATACATGCGGTTGAGGATTTCTCATGAATAATGTTTGAATTTATTGATAGTTTCTATATAAAATTTGGCTGATTATTATCCAAATTAGTATAATACCAGTATAAAATTTGAAAAAAACTTAATTAAGAAATAAATCATAAAAGATAAGTGGGAAAAAAATTCACAAGTATGAATTTTCTCCATCTCATAATGCTAAAGTGCATTTTCCCATATCTAAAAACAAAGATACTTTCACCCATAATGGTTTTTCTAGGTGTATAGATTAGTGATCCTAGTATAGTTCATCTATGTGGTTCCCATATGAATATTCCTTAAAATAGATATAAGCAGTGTCTGGACTTATTTTTCACACACTTTTGATTAAGGTCAAAAGATAAAGATCATTCTTTAATATATTTATTAGTCATTTTGGATCCTTTTTGAAGGAGGGTTCCCTTTATTTCTATAATGGAAAAATTCCACTTTTTCCCATTGTCATTATAAGCATTCTATCCCATCATTTTGTCCAGTCTGCGGACTTGTCTTTCATTTAGAATTTTTTATCTTTCAATTAGTGTATGATCCTTCCTATCTGACAAGATAATAATATCATCCTAATGTTTTTTCTATCTCAAGTCACGTATCCCTCAAAATTTTAACCACTTCCTCCCAATGTATCCAATTCTAGGGTTCATATTTTTATTTTTAAAATTTCATCATGGGGTAAATATAAATGTGAATTCAATTATTTAAAATACAATGAAACAATACATAGAAAACTAGACTAATAATTCCCAACCTTATGAGATCCATAACAATACCAGTGGTGTCTAACTCTCCAACACTATATTAATAGTGTTTGTGGCCCCACACCCAACCTTCAGGCACTGTGGCCCCACACCCTACCTTCAGGCACTATGGCCCCATACCCTATCAACTGTACCCACATGCCCAGTGCCCTGCCAGTGACACGTCTCGTGTCCCCAAAACCTCTAGAGAGGAACTTGAGGGAGTTAAAAATGGTTACCATAATAACTCAGGTTCTCATCCATTCATTTTTCTATAAAATATCCCATAGTCCTACCCTTTGGAAGGGAACAGATATTGGTAGTATATGAGCATATGAGCATGTAAAGAAACTAGTTTACACACCTGGACACTAATAACTTCCCCTTAGGTTATTTATAAATTAGAATTTTTGGGAAAGTAATAGATATTGAGGGTATTTTTTCATTTTATTTTTATATCCATCTTATTATATCACTTTTCTTATGATGTGATCAATACTATGTTGAAGGATCCCTTCCATAAGAGAAGCTCCCAAGTAACAAAAACACAGCCCCATGGATCCCAAGTTGTCTCTATGTATAGTTGAAGCTAGATCTCTAGAGGAATAATTAGGGATCCAATTCACTTAAGATACAATCATTTTAGTTCACAACTAGGGAATCGAACTATGGATCCCATGACACTTTTCCTCTAAAAACGTTCACCCATCCTTCATAGGGCTTACATGGGGGCCTCATGCACCCATATTTCCAATCTAAGAATCCAGCCTACCATAGCCTCATTACTTGTTGAATTTCAATCCTTTTTTATATTTTTTCAAATGAAATAACTTATATCTACATGTATGGGTAAAAACCATAAAATTACTACATCATTTAGGTCTCCACTATGGCCACCTAATACCCATGATTTGGTCATTGTACATGTCACGACCCCCTCCCACCAAAGATGCCCCTCCTGAGCTGGCAATGGTGAAAGGGAGATAATGACCCCCGAGCCCCGCCTCCAGTAGGCCCCGGGGTGGCGACTAGCACCAAGGGTATGAGTTTTCACAAATATGGGAGGCATTACCCTTTTTATTATTTAGGATCGGGAAATAGGACAAGTCAACCACCAAAAGGAAAAAAGAACAAGTGTATAGAAATAAACCCAAACCAAGCCCACATTCATGTTTAAATAATTTTATAACAAGGTACAAGTACAAGAAATCTCAAAGTACAATACCAAAAGAAAATAAGAGAACAGCAACTGCAACAACTCCAACTGTCCGACTAGTAGGGTCCCGCATGGCCCTGGTAGTCCTCCTGGAAACCTGAAAGTAAATGTAGGGTGAGCATACAAGTATACTCAGTTGGGAAACCTAAAGCTCTCATACAAAAGTGGGGAGACATCCTAATGTCCCATGAGAATAACAGAAGAAACCTAGAAAGGAATTCTATCCACCCAACCTCACCAGCCACACTCACCAAAACACAAGCACAACAGGTAGTATTATATAAGAAACAAGAGTATTGGGTACCCCACACCATTTCCCTTTAG
This sequence comes from Viscum album, assembly GCA_963277665.1. Classification (NCBI taxonomy): domain Eukaryota; kingdom Viridiplantae; phylum Streptophyta; class Magnoliopsida; order Santalales; family Viscaceae; genus Viscum; species Viscum album. The sequence continues at coordinate 593,870,894 of OY728133.1, forward strand.
TTAGCTGCTCTTCCTAATGGTGAACTTCCTGACACTGCCACACTCTCCCCGCCCGCACACACCTCGGCCTCACAACCACGTATCTCGGCCGCACACACCTAGGCCACACAACCACGTATCTCTCCCGCACACACTTGGGCCTCACAACCATGTATCCCGCCCGCACACACCTAGGTCTCACAACCACGTATCCTTCCCACACACACCTGGGCCTCAAAACCACGTATCCCTCCCGCACACACCTGGGCCTCATCCCGAAGATTCTTCGAAACAATTGAACCTGCCCAAAGAGTCCTGGGCTAAAGCCACCCCAATCGAAACCTACCCGAAGAGTCTTAGGTGTAAGGTCGCCTCAAGACATCACAGCCTAGGGAAAAGGAGATGGAAGGAGCTTGTAACTAAGGGAAAAACACCCTCTCCAATGAAATGGGAGTGTTCGGCACTATGTGATCGACGTGGGTGGGGTGCGATAAAACACAAAAGATACAGATATATATATACCAACCACACAACCCAACCTATGGATTCTAAACAGAGAAACTGAGAACGTGCCTTGGAAATGCTACTACGAAGCATGCATACAACAAACAACCCCAACCCCAATTAGGTTTTCATGTTTCAGTAGAATTAATTTATTTAGTTCCTAAACTACTGGGCAACTTTCCACAACCAACCACATCGATCGTTCATAAACATATCCCTTCCATCCACAAATCAAGTTAGGAAAACACAAGAAACACAACCAAGTCCTTGTTATCAACCAACCAACCCATTGATTATTAAACATGTTCCATTACCAAGCCCCACCATTCATTAACTCTTCCACTTTTATTTATTAACCACAACCCACTGTTCGTTCACAACAAGTCAATCCCTGCAGCCCCGTTGCCAATCACCATAACCACAACACACTGAAACTCGTACATCATTACCCCTTTAATACCATTTATCGCAGCCCCACTGCCCGTCACCAACATAGCATTCACACCAACCCACAACCAAGCCAACCACAGCCCCGCTGCTCTCCCGATCCACAAAAACCCACAAAACACCCCCATCACATGCCACGTATCCGAGCCAACAACCACATGTTCATTATTCCATTTTGTTTAACCGGGGTGATCACACAAGGGTTTCAGATTTTAAACAACCAAATTTACGTGATTAACCAAATTCCACATTCCAAAAAGTTCCATCCACAAAAACGGTCTAGAAAGATTGGGAAACATTTAATTGCGCAAGTAGAGGCCCCCAACGACCGTTATTTTCAGTAGGCAAGAGCTCATTCAACTCACAACATAATATCACAGGATATAAAGTAACAGCAATCACAAACATCCCAACCCCATTCTTTAACCAGTTATTATCTTTATTTAATGGTTCAACTGCTTCTCATGAAAACAAGCCAATACCCACCCCATATGATGCACAAATTAGATAGACAAAGGTAAGATCCCTACCTCAACAGGTTCTGATCACAACGCTCCCCCGGATCAACTTTGGAAGAAGTCTATCGGCGTCCGTCACCTTCGTCGGGTCCCGGCAAAACCTCCTTGGGTGGAAGTCGAAAAGGAAAGTCTGAAGGAAAGACAACTGACCCAGGTTCGAAAGTTCTGCCTCGGCGTTACGATCTTGTGGCCGCTAACGGATCGTAAATAGGAGCCTGGATGAAGAAGTTATGGAAGAAAATGAGCCTTCTAGTATCTTAGGAGAGCTCTGCTCAGAGGAAAGGGGAGTAGAGGAGTGAATTGAAAGGAGGAGGGGACCCCTCCTTTTTTAGGTGAGAAAAGGAAAAGTACACGGCGTGTACTTTATGGTACATGGCGTGTACTCAGTTATTTTACACCATCTCCATGCGGCTTCCAACATGGCTCTACAGCCATTGACTGGTCAACACACGGTTTGAGGGTAACGCATACGTGGGGAAAGACTACACGGCGTGTAGTTTGGACACACGGCATGTACTCATTTATTGCACACAGAAAGGACATGGCTCCAACACAGTACACGGCCGTTGACTGGTAACGCATACGCGGGGAAGGACTACACGGCGTGTAGAACTGGGCGCACAACGTGCACCCATTATTCCACACAGCAAGGACACAGTCTGCAACACGGGGTATACCCGGGAAGGGGGTAGATGACATGTACTCAAACTACACGGCGTGTAGTTTCAAAATTCTGGAAAGTGTGGGAAAAGTCCATTTTACCCTCTAGAACACTTCATGACCTTCTTTTTGACAAAGTAATGGGCCGGAGAGATCCGTTCCATTACAGTACACATTTATGTGCTCTCCATTAATCATGACTTGGATATTGATAATTAGGAGTTTTGAAAAAAAATCTCACTAGTTTTCCAACCTAATTGATAAAGTCATTAGAGTATATTCATTCATTAATTCCTTTTATAACTAGAACCTTTATCCTTAGACATCCATCAAAAACGTTCCTGGCCAAAGACACTCATCCTCATTGCTCCAATCTAGACCTCATAGTTCACAAGCATTATTTAATCCTATTTTTTTCCAATTTATGATATTGGGATACAGTATATAACTCCAAATTATCCTAATCCCTAAACTACATTCACTTAACCCATCTGTCAAATGATACCAAATAGGGATGATCTTGTGTAAATCCCACACAAACCCATTTCTAGGATCCCATTCTTAATATTCCATCATGCATAACTTTAAACTACTTGGAATAGGATATAGTTTTATAAACATAATGTATAATACAAATAGGTACAAAAATATAAAATTAAACTAAAATTCATTATGTTCTTAGTCGTATGACCCTAAACTACATGATACCTTGGTCCCGAATACAAAAACTAAAAAGGTATATCATCGGACTTAGATACATAAACATAAAAGGCACCACTATATCCTTTTTTATATATCCATAAATGGTGTATTGTTCCTCATTAAATGGAAAGGAACTAAGTTAATTTTGATTCATGTTATAGGGATACTTAGGAATTCCATATCAATAACACAATATCAACTCTACAATACCTACCACCTCAATTGATGGTGATAAATTATAGAATTATAAACTATATATCATTAAAATAATGAATAATTAATAAACTAATGATGAAAAGATATAGAACCACCCATAAATGTTCTCAATGAATGTGTGATATCAGTAAATAATTTTCACAACAAGGGTAACCATTATTATCAAAAGGAATGATTTTAAGAACATGTCATAGACTTATAAGAGACTCTCATAATAGAAAATAGGATCCTTTTTGAGATGATTTGACCATCCATCCTATCATTTTTGAGACATCCTATGTGTTATTAACTTTAATTAGAAGCCTTCCTCCTTTGGAAATCAAGCTTGTGGAAGAGAAAACATGAGAACTCCAAAAGAAATCTCTAAGAAAACAATTTTAAAACACTTGAAAATTACTAAAATACTTTATTTTAATCCCCATGAATTGTATACCCCCTGTTTATTTCATAACATGTAGGGAGGTGGAATGTTATTCTTTCACCTAAACTATGACTTTATTCCTCCAAAACATCATATACGGGAGGCTCTTCACAGTAGAATCTTAACCTCCAGAACATCCTCCCCTAAATAAGTGAACAGTTTGTAAGATGTTTTTTCACCCTAACCACTACACAATTTCAACCTATCATAAAACTTAATGACGTATCAGACACATACACATTTAAAGTAAGACTAATTAAAAAACAAACAAATAAACAATAGAAGGACATAAAGTAGGATAGAACACAAGGGATTATTTTACTTTGGATGAGTTGTACTATGTAAACCATAGAAACACATGTTACTTATTTAAATTCTTCACAATTAAAATAATTACATTTAAATGAAAAAATAATTAGTTATGAAAAATTACATGAAATATACTAATGTAACTCACCGATACATTGTGAACTTTATTGGTATAATCTTCATAATTAGGATGAATTGTACAATTTGGTCTATACTTATTTTTATAGAAATACTAAATTGTACATAAAAGTATACCAAATTCTAACTTTCATAGATAATCCTACATTTATAGTGTTAACTGTTGATCTCTTATAACCGAATTACATTGACTTCTTGAATTTATAAGCGTTTCTAAAAACACCATTATAGATACTTCTATAATTACCTGAAAATTTTGTTCCTCATAAATACTATTATAAGAAATGAATTTTTTATCTTTATACTATATCCTAGAGAATTTTTTTTCCATTTATGCACACTAAGACAACCATCATCTAGTGTGTTTAAATTATGGTGAATCAAATTTCTTTGGTTGAACTTATGGTGAAATGAAACCAAAATTTAAATCCCTATAATCTCCCACTTGAATACTTATTTATGAGATACTTAGGAAACTTTAAATAAATTTAGGAAATTTACTACCTTCATTTTCTTAAGTGTGTAGTTTTCTCTATCCATCTTCAATTCAACCAATCCTCATCGAGGTATAATGTTCCCCCATACTTTCCTGAACTAAGGTTTTAGTGAAAATTTCAACATAATTTTATCTTATATATATATTTAATAGATCCAAAATATTATACCTTAATACATAAAAAATTAATTCATAATTTAGATTGATATATTTTTCCTTTCCTAAAACACCTAATTCTAATCCAAGTGAATCTCACTTTGATTATAAGAGAATAAGATTCCTACTCCCTAAATTATTCTAGGTTCCTTCAGTAAACATTTCAATAAAACCAACTCATTTTCTACTTATATTGAATCTACATAATCTTCTTCCATAGTACTTAGAATAAAAAATTTCTAGAATCACAACGTAAAACTGATTGAGGTTCCTCCATAGGTAAACACAAAGTTGGACCTAATCTTCTGGGTGTATAAATCTATAGAAAATTTTACATCCACAAATCCTATAAATGGATATTCCTCCCCAAAACATAAAGAAACTTCATTTGTTTGTTATAAATAATTGATGATCCACTTGATGGATTAAAAGAATTTTCATCTATGGTTTGACATAATGTGACACAAAACCACAACTATAAACATAATATCTAACCAAGTACATATCATTTCATACATAAAACATTAATAGATGGCATGAATGGAAATTTATTTAGGTATTAGCTTTCTTATTTAGTTTCTAGTGTCTACAAATGGAATAACATAAATAATTTATTTATATAAACTAAGAAGTGATTGTATCCATCCATTATAAACATTTTTATAATATTATGAATGCAGTACTTCTAGGATAACACTGATGATTTCACTCTCATATACATTTCAATCCTCATCTATAATATTTTCTTATCTTGACTAAGATACTTTATTTAAAATATTTTTGGAAAACATAAACATCATAACCTAAATATTTCAAACCTATATACCCACTAGAAATGTTCAATAGACTTGGTATGATGAATGTTTCATCATTCCATTACCTCTATAAATGATAGTGATATATATTTCATCTCTTAAATCCTTATTCAAGAATAAATAAATTTAAATTATAATTCCCTTATATTATTTATTTAATTAGACTATAAATACTTTTCTTCAAATTACAGGCTATGTTTCAGTTTCCTTCTTCAAAAAAACCATCAGTTACTTCTGTAAATTTCTTCCTCCAACACTCTATGATGGAAAATCTTCTTTACATTCAGCCATTCTAGATATAGATCATAAAATTCTACCATACTCAATATTATATGGATGGTTATATGTTTAAATAATTATGATAAAATCTATGAGAAATCAATTCCTTCTTTTAGTTGAAATCCCTTTACCACCAACCACACTTTGAAATACTTATTACTATTAGCCTCTTCCTCTAAATGGTAAAACCACTTATTCTGAAGTGTTTTCTCCCTTACAATAAGTCAGTAAGATCCCACTTTTTATTAGAATTCAATGAATAAATGTCATTATCCATTATTAACTTACATATTTTGAGTCACTAAGTATATCTTCCTCTTCCAAATATTTAGGTTACAAAATATATGTTAATGAAATAAATATCATATCATACCCAAACCTCAGAATTGGTCATCTAGTTTCAGTTGGTCTCTTTAAATAAATTGGTTATGTTATACTATATGGATGTTATATATATTCTAGGTCCCTAACTTATAGTACTCTCAGTGAAGCTTCAACTTCCTTTGACTTTTCTGACATATTTTTCATTATCCTTATAATTTATTTAGTATTCTTGTCTAAATTCTTTAGAAGTTGTAATCTTATGGTATTCCCACTCAAATAAACTTATAATTAAATAGTTGATTATTTTTCCTCTATATATTTTCCCACCATTTTCATTATTTCCATATAAACTTTTTATTGAATAGAATATGCCAGCCTCAGAATATTTTTACCATTTCCTCATCCCATAACAGAAATCTAAAAATTTCATTATCATACAAAATAATAAAAAACACATTAGAATTTTTTTTCATCTTGTCTTGTTCATTAGTGTGAAAACAAATGTACACCAGAATTTTGAAGACTTTATTGTGGAAAATTTTTGTTCATTTACGAGACCATAGCTCCTCTGGAAGATTCTATGTAACAGTCGATGTCGGACTTTGGTTGACAAGATACACCACTTTTTTGTCTAGTGCACTCATCTCCATTTCCATAATGGATACACTTCAACATTCGGCCTAATTTATTTCTCTCAAAATCTTTACATAGAATAAAATATAGAAACACATAATTATTAATATTTAAAAATTAAATCCATACTTTTTATTAAAATCATAAATAAAGGTATAAAAGTAGATGGAAACACCATTAAAATATACAGGGGTAGGTCCCTATACATCTATGTGAACAAGTTCCAATTTCTAAGCATCGGGATTCTATCCATTAAAACTAAGAGTCGCCCTTCTCTATTTCTTTATAATATAACTTTCACAACTTCTAAGTTTTGTGTCTTAAAGATTTAATATTTCTTTAGCTATTAGATCTTTTAAATTCCTATCAATTAGGTAACTGAGCCCACAATTCCAAATTTTTCGTTTAACTAATGATACCATATAAATAATTGGGTAATAATATACCAAATACCAAAGAAATTGTATCTAATTATTCCTAAAAAATAATTGATGGTATATCTAATATTAGGGCCAACTCGTCACTTACTAAATCCAATTCATTCATCATGTGAAATAAATAAATAACAATAAAATTCATATTCAACATTACTTAGTAATAAATATTTGTATTAGAAAACTACAGTATAAATTGTTAATGTTTCCCCAATACATATAAAACCTACCTTATTAGTAAATAGTCATTTTCATAGAATTAAAAGGTATTTGTATTTTTATTGTCTCATCAAACAATAAATTAACTATCCTTTATGGTAAATATCTCCAATCCGATTTATAAAAAATGGGGTATTTACATTATATAGAGTAACACGTATACTGATAAATCAATATTTAAAATGATGTAGAATACATCATTGATAATAAAGAACATGGACATGAATAAGAAAAAACAAGGACATGAATAAGACCATAAATACATTATAAATAATGTTGATACAGTAAAAACATGTCCCATGGGAAATAGAGATGAAAATGGAAGTGATACTATTAAAAATAATTTCACATAAATATTTTATAACATTGTTGAAAAAATGAAGTTATAAATCACTTACAAAAATCTTTTTATGATGGTAAATATATTTTTGAATAATTATTTATTAAATTAATTAAAATAATATAATATAGAAAATAAACTATAGTTAAGTAAGAAAATTTGGAGTGGAATATAAAAATATAGGAAAGTGGAGTAAACCCCTTTTCAAAACTTTTAAGATAATAATAACCTTTTCCTTTGAAAAATTCATGTAATAATAAGAATATATATTACATTGAAATCCCATAAAAACTTGTAAAATAATCAAAATCATGAATAGGTTTCATAAAAGTTGCAAAATTCATTCATCCTGAAAATGTCTAGAAAGGTATTCTTTTCACACTTTTATATAGAATGTCAAAAATGAATTGTTTATAAAATGTTAAAATTATTCCGTGTAAAATTTTGAATAGAAAGTTAAAGTTTATAAAAAATTACCTTTGGAAATTTTTTAATTATATAAAAAAACTTTTTTTAAAACAAACTAATGAATATGGATATGGAAGAGAAAGGTTTCCAACTAGAAAGTACAAATAAAGTTAGATTTTATTATAAAACTTCTCTTGGTGGGATTGAGTACCAAAGAGATGAAAAATGGAAATAAAACTAGAAAACAATATAAATAACCAAATTATAATCAAATATATGGGGTTAAATAGATAATGAACATACAATTTCCCTAAATTTAATTTGAATCATAGATAATCATGATAAAATGAGATTATAAAATATACCCCTATGACTTTGATAAAATTTTAATAATAATATATTAAAAGTAAAAAAAATTATATATTTTTGAAAATCCTATGAATTAGATAAATGATTATGTCCAATTATATTCATGGGGTAGTAAGTACACCATATAATGAAAATAGTTTCATAATTTAAAACATGTCTGAACATAAAAAGGTTTGAGAAGAGAAACCCTTTCCTTGACTCTTATATTCCATGAAAAACCTTTAACCACCCACATAATAAAAATAAATATATTAACAAATTATTTAATATCCTTATTAATATCTATTACCTTTTTTATTCTTCATTTATAATCATTTAATACACATGTATAAGTTAGTTAATTTTTACCTTCTTTATTAGATTGTTGTAATTCTGATTCTTTCGCTCATGTTTTTTAATGGATATGTCGAAACCCATTCATTTATAAAAGTTTAATAATTAAAATATTATTTAAATTATCAAAAAATAATTTATCTAATTATTTATAAAGTTCCCATATAATTCCATTAGAGGTTTATTTATTATTTATGAAGATGAAATCATTGATGAGCTTGATCTGGGTTATTTACTGATATCAATGGATTACTTTATAATATCATTAATTACTGTGTAATACTTTAAGAACCATATTAATGATATATATTAAAAATTAATATAATATTAATTCATATAATATATTTTTATAACCATCCATGAAAGATAGTGATGAAAATGGAATGCATCGCTTCATGGAGGTGGTAGTTTTCATGAACACACATGCGATATTCTCATTTTTCACTGGATGGAAACAAGGAGGGTATAAATATAATTTATCTTTGAAACCTTTAATTATATCATAAATATAATATATATTTTCTCAAAAAACATATATATAACCATCCTTGAGTGTAAGTGGTGAAAACAATGCATCGCTTCATGGAGGTGTTATTCCATACATACACATGAGTGACATTTTCATTTTATATTATATGGAAAATATATAGAAAATGGTTATAATACTAACATAAAAATTTAATTATAGAAAATATAATAATTTAATTATGTTAATATGGTTATATAATATTAGATTTGATTTTAACAACAATAAAAACATGAAAAATCCCTATGAGAATATATACATTTTCCTTGGATAATATCTATCGAAAAACACTTTAAAGATTCTTGTATAGGTATTTTGGGAATAAAAACCCATTTTTTATTGTATAAGAGTGTTTTTAAGGTATTCTTAAATATCTTGGTTGAGGTAAGGTTCTCATGTGGTGTAAATAAGTGAGAATAGGTTCTTCCCTTTAATAAGTGATGGGAGTGGCACTCTTGTAAATATTAATATCTTTAAAAAATTATAAAGTCATTTTCATAAGAATTTTTAACAAAAATGGAAATTTTTTTGATGTAAAGTGATATAAGTTTTAAATCCATTCAAAAAATCAGTTTCTGTTTTAGTGATAATTGTGGTCATATCTCTTAGGTTAACCCCCTTTAAATCTTTTTTATCTTTTACAGAAATGATAAACTTTTACCAAGGTAACTTATTCCTATGACCAAAATTTAAGTTAATATTATTACCTAATATTTATTATTTTGATTATAAATATGGAATCCTTTTTAAGATATTCATAATATAGATTTTTTAAAAATATAATTTTAATATGAGTATGTAAAACGCAATAAAACACTTTTTTTAAAACATATTTTTTTAGTATAAAAATGATTTCAGACAAAAAAAATTATATAATTGATTATTATGAAACATATTGTTTTTAAATAAATACAGAGATTTATGTGACTTTAAAACCAATCCAAAAACTAATGTAACTTTTAAATTACTTAATTAAATAAAAGGATCAAATTTTTTTTTATTATTAGAATAAAACATTACTTGGATTTTAAAATGTCCAAATTACATTTCTAAACTTAACATAATATTTTTTAAATGATGTATTTTACTTACTAAATATACATTTTCTCTATCAATTTTTTTTACAAACTTTTCAGTCATTCTTAAACCATAATGATATCATTAAAGTGTCAATTTTTTGAAAAAATTTATTTTTCAATATTCACCTAAAAATGATCTTTTTAGAAAAATATCAAAACTTCATATTATAATAATTATGATATTCGGAATTTGGAAATGAATTTAATTTCATCAAACCCAAATTATAAAATTTCAGAATTTATCCTTTAAATAAAATCATAAAATATCTTGAAAATATTTTTTCATTGTAAATTAACTTTCAAAACATTAATTATTATTAACCATATTTAATATAAATTAATAATTACTTTAGTATTGTGAATTATAAATTTTTTAATTTTTTATCAACAATTATATAAAAATTGTATTTAAATATACCTAATACCAGTATATCTAATGTCTATATACATAATGGTTCTTGATCCAACATATATTTTTCCAACGGCCATATATATATATATAATATTCATTTTAAAATCTTATAAATAGACTTGTATACTTCATTAAAGTCTATTAATCATACTCATTAACTTCTCTCAAAACATATCTATTATGTTTTTAGTTCTTTGAATTGTTTCCCTATTTTTAGTTGGGGTTATGATCTTCATGGAAAACCATGGGGATAATGATTTTATGTTCACGGTATTTATTTATATATTTCTATTTAGTTCACTTGTAGTTTCCTTAATTTTATTTCATATTATGGACACATAGTATATTAGTTTTTATGTTTAATTACAATATTTTTTCTCAATAAATTATATCATGGTTCAAATTAGTTTAATGTTTCATGTATCCCAAGATATTGTATATATCGGTTTTATTTAAAGGATAATACATATTAAAATATAGGGATGCTTTATTCCCCCCCCCCTAAATAAATATAACTGTGAGTTGGGTTTCCAATTCACACTTCAATCTATTTTAGAAAGTATCCCCCTAAATAAATTTTGACCTCATAATTTTAATTTTTTATTACCAAAATAAATGTATATTTCCATAGGCATAATTTTATATGTAGTTTTTATCATGATAATGAATTTATACATTACTACTATGACATATTGATATCTCTTAAATATTCATAAAACCATGTGTGTACCATTATAAGACACGTACTTCTAAATGAATTTATAAAGGCACACCATTATAGTTGAGAGATAGTTCTTGCATAAGACTTGATGAATTTATCTTCCTATTCTTGCAGTTTTGATGAATTATTTTACCATTAAGATAGAGAATATGGGAAAATATACATACTCGATTACCATCCATTATATAAGAATAATGTCCTCCTCCACTTATGTTTTAAGTATTTTTCCAGCACTATATTATCTTATATTCCAAATGGTAAATAAACATGATGAATTTTTCATTCTTGAAGAACTAAAATCAACATTAAATGAATCGTAAGGTCCCAAAATGGATGAAAAGGTATTCTTCCTATCTCTATACATATACTATAGTAAAAATGGTCACCACTAGTTAAGATAATACTCAATGAAATATAAATAATCCATCATATGAAAATAGGTATATATATATATATATTAATCATAAAAAACTCAACAATAACAGCCATTTCTCATCCTAAATCATTACAAAAATTAATAAACCCCTTAAAATATTAAAAATATGCATGAATAAATTTAAAACCCAATGATTAGAAAGATTTAGTCAACTTAACCTTTATCTCAAAAATTAATGAGTCTCATCAATCATTTAAAAATATTCCCAAATATCATTGAGATCTATTCCCATAAAAATATATAAATCCATACCTATATCATTTTTCATCAAATTACTCTTTAATCCTAAAGGTTATCAATATTAATCAATTTATATATCTAAAATCAATTAATAAATTCCCCTTATTAACCATAAATAATCCATCATAAAATCCATAATAACATTTTTGATAAATCCTTCATGATGTTTTAAGAGAGATTATGTGAATTAATGAAATAATATCCCATAAGAGTGTCAAACTAGGAATTCTATTTTCCCCACATGTTGTAAACTAAGTGAAGATTTAGTTAATACCCAAAAAACATTTTTTAGGTTATTAATCCCAGGTGAAGTTATGTCAAATCCTATATCCACTTGTTTGTATCAAAAAATGGATGTTATTTCTAGGAAACTACATACACTTTAATTTACAGAAACTTAAGGATGTTTTCCTATACATAGTCTTATCATTATGGTTTTTTTAAAAAAAATCTCATCATAATCACTTAATAACACAAAATCCTATATCAATTAATATTACCTCAACATTAAATCGCATACCAACCCAAAAGTTTATCAATACCTCAATTTTCTACCATAATTTAATTAATATCCTTAACATATGGTAACATAAGACCTAAAATGGGTATCAATTCCTTTGAAATTATGATCAAACAAAACCTTATTAACTTATAATGACATCCAAATCACTTAAATTATTCTCATGTAATAACATCTTAACCATTAAAGTTATCTAAACCCTACATGGAAACCTACTATAGTACCTCGGACCCATACATTGGGATCCATTTCTAAAAACAATATTCTTTTCCTATTGGTTTTGATGTCAAATAAATAGAAACAAATTTAATCTTCCTTAATTATAATGTCAATAAAAATAATGAGTAACTTTCACTCCCAAAAAAAATTTTGTTTAGCATTTTAGAGAAATAGACTAGACCATGATAAAAAACCCCATATCTTTCTCATCAAATGGAAAAAATTTCCCTCTGCATAGATTTTCTTATTAGATAATAATTCTTCAACATTGCTAAAAAATATACAAACATTATACCCTTGTAGACATATTTTACATAATATCATTCTTCATAACCTAGGAAAAGAAAAACATAATAAGGGTGGTATTGGATGCTCAGTAAAGGAAAGTGTAAATCGAGAGTTATCATGGTATAAATAAGGAATGAATAATATGGATAAAGTAACTAATAATCAAGTAATTTCATTTAACTAATCACATTTTCTTGAAATATATAAGTTAATAACAATATAAACAATCACATTGATAACAATAACTGATTTTATAGTGATAGAATACATAATTTAATACATCATAAACATATTGTCAAGGCCTCATTTCAGTACATCATAAATAATTAGACTGGAATACATGAAATTCCCAATATAATATATCTTAGGAGACCTAATAATGCATCAATGGTCTATCTAATATCAGGCCAAACTCTTTAATCACTAAGTCCAATACATTAATCATATGATATAAATTAATAACAATACAATACGTATTCATCATTCCTTGGTGATAATTTTATTTTATAAAACTAGCATATGAAATATCAATATTTATCCATAACATATTCAACCAAATTTAGTTATCAATAGTCATCTATATAGAACTAATAATTATATGGGTTATCAATGTTTACTTAAACAATAAAATATCTATATTTCTATTGTAAAAGTGGGTTTCCTATACCCAAATTTATTTGTATTTTTTTAATACCATTTAATGTATACAATGTGTTATGCATGATGTTTACTTACCATTTTAGTGCAGACATTTCTATATCCTCTATTAAATGGAAATTTATATAGATTATCTTTTGTATCAAAAGGTTATAGAACATCTCAAGTTATAATGAGAACCTAGAGATACCATAACACTAATCATAAATAAATTCTTATGGTCTAAATACGTCATATTTAGTGGACACAGCTAATGTTTAACTATTAGGTGTTGGGGGATAATAAGAATTGAGAATTCTTCTCATGAAGTTCACACTTCGTGATCTCTAGTAGTTGAGATCATGAGGACAGACCTGCCAATAGAAAAATCACATTTTTTGGGTTTCATTGGTTATTCCTATCTATCGATATGTGTATTGGTCTCATGACTTGATATCATTATCAATGAGTGTCATTTGATCACATACATTGATGAATGTAAAAAAACCAAGATAACGAAATCATGGTAAGGTGGATTTTTTCGGTGTTTCATTGGTGGTATGACATTAGTTCAATGGTTAAGATATAATTTTTCTCTTTCAAGTTATGGAAGTTATATATCTCAAGCATAGTTGATCAGGATGGTAGTACCTTCATAAATCCATAGCCATGGTAGTCGAGGGTAAATATGTCTAGATAGATCAAAAAATAATAAATAAATAAATAAAAATGAAATAAGTGTGAATCCTTCTTTATGAGATATATAAATACAAATAGATTATATTACATAGTGTGTTTTAGTAGGTTGGTTGTCGTTTCTATGACTACTCCTTATCTCTTAATGGCCATGATGGGTTGTTATATTCCACAATTAGTTTATGAATAGTATTCACTTCTATCAAGATAAGGGCCTAGAAGGTCACACACAATAGTGTATTCAATAATCTACCTCATTATGGGGAAAAGTTATATAGGGCATGGTGGGCCACACCACTGGGGTCTATGTTTTGTCCAAGGATATACGATCACCAAAGGAATAAATAAATTCATATTATTCATGTTAAGAATAATTGGAATTGAATTTATTTATTATATGTATTTACATGTTTTAATATAAATACAAGGAAAATATTATATGAATGAATATTAGTTTAAAATATTCAAGGTTCATTTAATATTTGCAGGAATGAGTCGAGTTAATGTCTTGGGTTTTATCACATAATATATTTATTATAATATAAGAAAGTGATAAAAATATAAATGATATTTATTAATCAGTATAGTATTCATAATATATCAATTATATAGTGTGTTAAATATTCTAGGGTCAGTGATCCTTTTCGGGTAATTTCTCAATACACTATAAATAAGTGGACAGGCTCTCGCCCGCAAAATATTAATGGAAATCTCTTGAGAGCTTATCTATCCTATCCTGCTTTCTTGAGATATAAGAACTCGATCTAGGTTATCAGATTGAGCTCTTCCTCACACATCGAATGTATGTAGATTCAGTGATTATTGAAATGTCAAAGGCGTCATTCGATCTCCACGCTATCATAGGGAATTTGACAATCGACACTCCCACTAATTATTTAAGCATGTGTGGATGATCTAGAGGAATTCAAATTTGGATTCTTAGAGCTGTGATTGTTGGTGAAAATAATATTTTGAGCATGGATTCAGATAACACTAGGTATTTATGGTTTAGATATTTGTGGTTAAATTTCTTAACTGGTGTTTCTCAGGTTTATACTGGGGTTGGGCATCATCGATGATGATATTGTTACATCGATTTCCATTGAAATTTTTTAAATATCTAGCCCATTGTCTTCCTTTTCACACCCTGATACCGTCTATTATTATTAGAAGTGATGTGTGAAAAATTTAAGCCAAATAATAATTAAATTTTCGTTAAACATTAAAAGGGTGTTGTTATGGTCCAAACATCATAGACGGTGATTCAATCTGAGGTCGGATGGCTAAGTGGCGGTCATCCGAAGTTTTGAATGTGGATTGAAATTGTTGATTTACAGGATAATTTTGAAGGATTTGTACTTTTAAAATAGGTGTTATTATAACTTGAAGACGTAACTAGTGGAGAAATTTCTTGTGAACTTGATCACCAGTGAAATTATGGTCACCAAAATAGTGAATTACGACCACCATAAATTTTTCACTGGTGTTTCATTTAATAGTAATTATTTTTTCATATGTATTCTTTGTAGGCTGTTAATTTTTTACAATTAAAAAATGTAAAAGCGTAAAAAAATCGTTGGGTGGAAAGCTTGGAATAAATGGAGTGAACATTTTGGTGAGTCAACAAAGTAAAAAAATGATTATCAAGGGTGTGTGGAACCCTATTGGCCACTATTTCCACTAAATATGATCACCCTCCTCCTTGCATTCCATGAGGGACCACCACAACAACTATCCTTCCTTGTGAGCCAACCTAGAAGAATAGCCCTGGAAAATCTGGTCGTCGTTATTTCACTGTTCTTAGTCATTGTCGGTCGGCCCCTCCCACACACTCTCCTCTCTTGGTCACCCCCTCGTGACTAACCTAACTAAATTATCCCACTTCGTTTTCCACCCCATTTCACACTTCAAGATCAGCATCACCCCCCCCCCATAGTGGCACTGTTCCACGTGACCCCAAGCACTAACCAGCCGGTGTGGGCCACCACAAACCACATCCCTGTTACACCATGTCACCTCTGGATTCAACCAAATTTGGACTCATTTGGACAAAGCAAATCTCAACCACCCACCATTATTTTTTGTTGACCCCGGTGTTGTCTACCTCCCACCATCCACTGCGATACTGGTCATCACCACCTCTAGCCATCTATGGTGCATCCTCCCTGTTGCTGAATCTGACAACCAACAATTTTCATTCCAACCGAGAGGTACCCCTTTACATTTTCTGGTAGATCTATTTTTCCCTAAAATAGGTTTGAGTGGGTCTGACCAACCCAGTACGGGTCTAGGCGGACCTTTCTGGTCCAAAATACCCCTAAGTAAGATCTTCATGGCCTGGAAATGGCATGTGCGAGTTTGAACCGACCCACATGGGCCCTGCCTGGAGTTTTCGAGGATTGATTATATTTTTAATAATTAAATTAAAATTTATTAGATTTATTATATTTATTTATTTATTTTCATTTTAAATTAAATTAATTAAATATTAATTTTTTGTTTAGAGATTAATTTTAATCTTGTGGGTTAAATTAATTTAATTCAGGTGTTAAATTAAAATAATTATTTAATTAAATTTTTTTCATTAAAATTAAATTAATATTGGGATGGATTAATGAAAATTATTGAATTAAAAATAAAAGTGAATTTTTAATTCAATAAACTTCCCTCAGAAATAATTTAATGCAATATTAATTTTATTTACACATTTAATTTTAATATGTGAGTTTATTGTGTATTAACCGATCATGATCCATATACCAATCATTGAATTTCTATTATATGTGTAATTTATTTATTAAATTATTTAAATTGATTATAATAATCAGTTTAATAAATGATGATCTGTGTGTCACCTTTGTCCTTAAATGTATAAGGGTCTATGTGTCTAATTTCTCTGTTGTATTTTCTACTCTTAAGACCCCCTTTCCTGCATGTGAGTATTTTTGTATAATTATGAAGATGAATAGTGATTTACTTTGTGTAGAGTTATGATGATTCTCTAAACAGGAGTTTGATGCATTGGATGGGAAAGGACTATAACTCAAGTCGCAAGCGGAGCGACTCAAAAAATTATACATGGGGTCCAAGTTGATCCATTATTCACTTAATGGATCTATCATTAGTATCAACTCATGATCAAGTCATCATTTTATTTTTTTCATGGTTTATTATTTTATGCATGTGTTGTTTATGCATGATCACATAAAGTAAAAAATAAGCATGCACAGATAGAATGAACATGTGACATCATGAATTTGTTTCCTATTATTACATGGTTATATGTGAGTGTGATCACATAGTAAATACTTGTGGAATTAAAAACTTAATTAATTTCATCAAGTTATAACACAAAAAAACAATCAAAAAATATTAAGTCTCAAATGTCTTCTGTCATTCAAATTTGAAAAAAAACTGGGTGTTTGGGGTGCTCATCTGCCAAATTTGAGGGTGCCTCTTACTATAGGGAAGTACTTATGAGAGTGATGGGTTAAGTTAACTGAATTTGGAAGTAAAAAATTATCAAAATCTATAATTCTTCAACTTTCGAGGCAAGCATTGAGTAAGTCAAGTTTATGATTTTTGAAGTTGCGACATCACTCAATAGATCAATGAACCACATGTTAATGTGGTTGGTCAGTCAAAAACCTTCCTTAAACTCTATAAGTATTAGTGTAGCCAAATATTATAGACTATGATGAGAGGTTTAAGGATCCTTTACACTAGAATACTCAAGATATATATTATTCTGATTCTAGTATAGAGGGTTCCTAGAATCCGATAAAATGGTGAGAGACATTTTCTGAATTAATTAATTCATTAATAATGTCTAAATTGGTAATCAAGATAAAAGTACTAATATACTAGTTTTGTTTTTGTATAAAATGGAATGTTATGACATAAAAAATATATATATATCTAATTCATAATGTAAATTTCCACATATAAATGAGTTCCCATGATTAGTACATGAACATTTGAAAAATACTATGATATTCAAAAATCAAGGTGCTAGTGTGCCCAATATCTGTTAAGACACCTCAGGAAGAAAGGGTGTTAAAAATTTATTATAGGGGAATAATGTTTTATGCATATTTTGGATATATAATAATTATTTCATCAACATTTTTTGTAGTTTTTGAATACTACCTCCTTTCATTAATGATATTACATGTAGTCTCATCTCTGAGAAGTTTGCAAGGATAAAGAGAAGCAAATATATGAATAAGTAATTATTACACTGGATCTGTATAAATTTAAAGGTAGATTATGATCTTTAAAGACATCCTATTCTAATATCATTTCACCTATTTTCTCTTGTTTCATTTAAGATT
Source organism: Viscum album (assembly GCA_963277665.1). Taxonomy (NCBI): domain Eukaryota; kingdom Viridiplantae; phylum Streptophyta; class Magnoliopsida; order Santalales; family Viscaceae; genus Viscum; species Viscum album. The sequence continues at coordinate 593,889,701 of OY728133.1, forward strand.
AAAAAATGAGTATTATAGATAAAATTCTTTGTTTCCTTCTAGGTAAGGTTCACCAAGTAATAAAAACAGTAAAGAAAAAGTAAAATTTAGTTCTTATAGAGAACAATTGAAATATTGGGGGAAAAGTCCAATGGAAAGTGGTAAAAAAAATAAACCTTCGCAATTTTATTCAAATAAAATAGGTATTAATCATGATGTTATTTTCCTTGTATATCATTAAATAATTCTATGATATATAAACACAAATAACTGGATTAAATAAGAAATTACTCACTTATTCTTTTGTGATTATTCATCATTGTAAGAAATTTTTCTGTTTTAACTATTTTTTATTATATACAATATGCTTATCACATATGTGTATTAAAATAAATTAACCAAGTAAATATAAAAACTTTACTACAAGTAAGTTGCATTCTTCAAGCGGTTGAGAATTGGTGGTCCCTAAGTCAGCAGTGAGAAATACAAGACTTTTATATTTCCAACTGAATGATTATTATAGAAATTTTATTGAGTATAACCAAAAAACTTATCTCACATTTCCTTTCGATACAATGAGACGTTGTTCCAAGTTTATTAATGAATGTTTTTTGTTGTGTTGAATACTTAAGTAATTGTTCAATGATACATGATTCATAGGCAGTATGTGATGAATATAAATGTAATACTTTTATACCTAGTTGTGTAAAGATAAATCTTCGTCAAGAAAAACTTAAAGTGGGTGTTTAGGATATACCTAGTATGGTATTTAGACTCAGTAGAGCTAAAAACCGTAGGTATTATCAACATATATAGTTTGTTTTGGACAAATAATCCTTTTGAAATAAAGGTAAGCCCCAATGGTTTTAGAATTAGTTCAGCTAGAGAGCATGAACTATTCCAAGGGTAAGATGGTAGTATGTATACTTCATAATATTCCATTAATTGATTAAGGAATATGGAAGTGAAGTATGGTATATGCATGGTCAGAAGATATTATTTGCTTCGTGTTGGTCTACCAAATAATATCTTAACCAAGTATTCATCGATCAATATAATGTAGTGTGGAGTAATTCTTAAATGCACATTATCTTATCCACATCAGGGCTATGATGATAATAAGGAGGGTTGATGACAATTATTACATGTTAAAATTGATCAATAAAATGTAGCATGCATTAATTCTTAAACACACATTTACTTATACACATTAGTGTTATGATGTAAGTAAAAGGAGCATCAATGTTAAAATTTATACATTGAAGACACTTCCACTATATTTTAGGATGTTCTTTGAAAATAGAGGCATTATACCAACACCATATTTAAACTATAATGGATCTCATGTGAGTTATATTTTAATGGAAAACCATTTTCATAATAACATGTGTTTAGATACAAAAAGTTTTTTGAGGATATAAAAAAAATCATCAAGGAAAAACATAGAATGAATCTTTATTAATTATTCTAAAAGTTTATTAGGATATTACATAAATCCATATGATAGAAAGATATAGTCAATTTATAGACTACATTTCTATATAATGGGGAACATATCTATTTGGGATATTGGGAACGATATTGAATTGGGTTTAATTAATGCCATAGGTGCACAAGTAGATGTCATAAGAATGACTTCTATATGAAACATGGAAGAGGAATGTTCTAGAGACAAATACTATATATGAATGACAAAACCATGGTGGTGGTTTTTATATTCACTAAATTTTGTGATAAATTATTAAGTGAGAATAATAATTCCTACAAGAAGTATATGGAAATAAGATATGATTGAAAAGATCGATTAAAATTCAATAATGGATTCCTTTTATTAAAGTGAAAAGGGGATTATTATTTTGAAAATTTTGGTAGGTATTCAAGTGATATTATACAAGGATGGTACATGTGTGGTTCCAATAAGGCTCAATTGGTTATACCAAATTTTTAATCCTAAAAACATTATAATTTTACTTGTCATATATAATTTATAAGATAATTTTGTTAAGAAATGAATGTTAAGACCACAAATATTTTAATATGTCTATACGACACAACCATAAAGGGATGGTAACATCATATAATTAAAATAAGGTTGCAAGTTGTTGAAATCTAGTATAGGATTAAAATTAAGAAACAAGATCTTGGATTATTCATTTATAATGAAACTTTTTCATGTTCATACTATAGTTTACTAGGAGTTCTATTATTTTTCTAGTGAAATATGTTTGGTAACATATGTAAGACAACTAATGTTCTTACAGTTAAGACCAAGATGGATGTTTTTTTTCCATTGATTAGCTTAAATTATCAACCTATATTCTAATGAACACGATAAATTTAGGTAGATCTAAAAAATACTTGGACCTATTCACTAATATATATAATAACATCACATTAAGAATACAAGTTGGAACAATTCAAGAGATAATTTTTTCTTATGTTCATGGTATAAATATCTCTAATAATATATACATGGTCATAGTAGAATATTAAAGTGGTGAGATGAATTCCATACACTTTTATGATGGATAAATCACATATTCCATGATATGTGCAAGATTTTTTAAGGCCTAATATAAATTTTATTTTTGAAATATTAGTTATATCCAGGAGAACTGAAAGGGAAGCAATAAAAACTATCCAATAGTACTAGAGGAAGTGAAAAATATATATACCAAGTATGTGGAGAAGAAAGGATACTAGTTTTATAAGATATAAACTAGTCTTCCTTAGATAAATATAATCTAATATCATAGTCAGGCTAAGTAAATGATCAAGAAAATCACATTTAAGATAGTAGTGCCTGTATCTAAAAATACTGAGTATGTTTCATCTTCTAAGGAAGCTAAGAAGCAGTGTAAAATATGCAACAATTTGTTCTAGATCTTGTAATTTCACCTAGTAAGTAAATTATTTTCATAATGTAAATTATGATACTCTTACTAGCCAAGATTTCAAGTTTTAACAATGGAAAAAGGTATATACTATAGGATACCATCTCTTGATAAGTTTTAATCAAGGATATGAGGTCACATATAGTAGAATAGCTATTCAGAGGAATCATAGAAGAACCCGAAACTAAAGTCGTGACTGAGCAAAAACATGTTCTTAGTCATGTGAGAGATAATAGGGATGATTATCAAGTTGGATCTAGTGTAAGTGGGAGTGTTTTGAATGTGGGCTCCCTAAACCCAACTTTATCAGTACTTTTAGAATACCATTTCATTTATACAATTAGTTATGCATGATTTTTACTAACCATTTTAGGGTTGAAATTTCTACATATACTATTAAATGGTAATGTCTATAGATTATTTGTCGTATAAAAATTTTATAGTAGATCCCATGATATAATGATAACCTCAAGTTACTAAGACATTAATCTTAAATAAATTTCATATGGTCTAGATAGATCATACTTTCTGAAAATAGATGATGTTTGATTGTCAGATGATGGGGGATCAAAAGCATTTAGACTTCTTCTAATCAAGTTTTTTCTTGTTGATCTATATTAGTAGAGATCATGAGAATAGATTCACCATTAATAACACCACATTTTTCAAGTTTCATTGGTTTTTCCTATCTACACACATGTGTATTGGTCTCTTTACTTGAGATCATTATCAATGCATTACATTTTATCATGTACATTTATGTAAATAAAAAAACCATGATAATGAAATATTTTCAAGGTAGATTGTGTTGTGTGATTCATTGGTATTATAAAAGTAGTTGAATGGTTAATATACAATTTGTCGCTTTGGATTTAAGGAAGTAATATATCTCTATCCTAGTTGATAAGGATAGTAGTGCCTTCATAAATCTATATTCATGATATTAGATGGTAAATCATTCTAGTTAGATCAAAAAATAATAAAGCAAGAAAGTAATATGACATAAGTGTGCATCCTTCTTTATGATATATCTAAAGATGAAGATATTATGTTAAATGGTGTGTGTTCGTAGGCTAGTTTCCATTTCTATGATGTTTTTACATCAATCAACAGTGAAAATTTTTAAATCTATAACCCACTTTCCTTCACTGTGCATCATGGTACCTTTAATTTCTTGGTAAACACCCCAAATATGATTTACATAAAATGGATTTTTTACACTGTATTGACTGATGGTTAAATGGTTAAGTCAATATTTTAAATTATATATAATAAATCCATGATAATAAATAAAATTGAAATGATGAATATAATAATTTCATCAAAAATTAAATCATTGCAGTAAAGACAAGTCCTTGTGAAATAGAGAAGAAATTGGAAGAGGATCTTTAAGAAAATTCTCTTAAAACATTTATAACATTTTTTAAAAAAAATCTAAATCACTTAAAGAACTACTATCATGATGTGTAAATAATAATTTTAAAATATTATTGGTAAAATAATTTATTGTAATAGTCATTATAATAAATAATACTAAGTAAGAAATTCTAAAGTGGAAGAAAAAATATACCTAAGTAGAGTGAAATTACATTTCAAAACTTTTTAGAAAATAAAAATATTTTCCTTTAAAAATTAGAATAATAATAGGCATAAATATTAATTTTTAAAACCATAAAAACATGGAAAATAATATAAAGCATGGAGAAGGGTTATGATGATGCGAAAATATTTTCATGTTGAAAACATTTAAAAAGTTATTCTTTTCACACTTTTTTAAATTAAAAAATGAATTATTTTAAAACCATTAATAATATTACTTCTAAAATTTTTATTATAAATTTAAAGTTTTAAAATTTTCCTCCAAAAATCATTTAATTATATTGAAAATTTTTTAAAATAAAATAATACTATGGTTATGTAAGATAACGTTTCTCGACATAAAGGAACAATAAGGTTGAATTTTCTTATAAACATTATCTTAATGGTTTTGAGTATGAAATTGATAAAAAATGGAAAGAACACCTTAAAACCCTAAAAATATCCAAACGAGAAGAAAACATATTGAGTTTAAGAGATAAGTAACTTATAATTTCCCGCAATGGAAATTTAAAATATAAATAATCCTGATAAAAATTAAATTATAAAATATAACCATATGAATCTGGTAACATTCAAATAAAAATCCAAGAAAATAGAAAATGGAATTGTTCTATAAATACCATAAATTACATAAATTATTATGTCAAATTATATTCATGGGGTAGTATGTATACCATATAATGGAAATAGGTGTGTAATTCAAAACATGCCTCAATAGAAGGAAGTTTGAGATGAAAAACCCTTACCTAAACTTCTAACTTCTATGAAAATGATTTAAACTCTTTTATAATAAAAATAACTATATTAATTAATATTTTAATATCCTTATTCATATCTATTATATTTTATATTATTACTTTATGATAATTTACAACCCATGTATAAGTTATTTGATATTTATCTTTATCATCAGATGTTGGTATTTTTTATCATTCTGTGCATGTTTTATAATAGAGACATCAAACCATTTTATTTGATAAAAGGTTTAGATTTAAAATATTATTTTAGTTATTAAAATGTAATTTCAACAATTATATACAATGCTTCAATATCATTCCATGGTAAATTTAGTTGCGATTAGTGATGATGAAATGAGTAATTATCTTGTCTCGAGTAATTTACCAATATCATTGAATTAATTTATAGTATCGTTAATTCTTATGTAATATTTTTAGAAACATATTATTTATATATATTATTATTAATATAATATAAGTTCATAAAATATATTTTTAGACTCATTAATGTAAGGTAGTGATGAAAAATGGTAAACATTGCTTCATGGAGGTAGAAGTATGCATGTACAAACGGGTGATATTATCATTTTTCAATGGATGGGAAAAAACAAGGTAGATAAAAATTAATCTTTGAAAAAAATTAATTATATATTAAGTATCATATATTTTAAATAAATCCAACTATATAACAATCTATTAGAGTAAGTGTTGAAAAATGAAATGCATCGCTTCATGGCGGCAGTTGCTCACACGTACGGATGAGAAACATTGTTATTTTACATTAGATGGTAAATAGATATGAAATTGTTGTAAAATCGAAATATTTTTTTTATAATATTAAATATAATTATTTAATTTTTTTAATATTATTATCAAATGTTTTTAGAATATTTAATAAGAAAGAAATTTGAAAAATCTCATATAGAATATATACATATTCCTTGGATAACCTCTTTTGAAAAGCACATTAAGGCTTCTTGGATGGGATTTTTGGCAATAATAAATCCTATAGGATATGTATAAGGGTGTTGGGAAGTTATTTGAGTAGATATTGGTTGAGATAAGGTACTCAAGTTATTTTCATAAATGAAAAGAGGATGTGACCATTTATAAGTGAGGAGAGTGTCACTCTTGTAAATATTTAGAACTTTGAAATAAGATAAAGTTATTTTCATAGGAAACTAGCACCAAAATAGAAAAATTTCAAAGATAATTAGATTTAGGGTATAAATACACTCAACCAATCAATTTGGAGCATGTTTTAGTGATAATTGTATCCTTGTCTCTAATGTTAACCCCCCTTTGGAATTTTAAATCTTTACAGTGGTCATAAACAATTATCATGGTAACTCATTCTTATGAACAAAAAATAAGTTATCATTATTACCTAATATTTATTGTTCAAATTGTAAATTTTTAATATAATTTACAATATTCATTTTATAGAGTTTATAAAAATTAATTTTAATATAATTACACAAAACGCAACAAAAGTTGTTTTTTTGAAAAATGTATTTTTAGGTATCAAAATGATTTTAGAAAAAACTCACATATAGAATTGATTCTAATGAAAATTATTTGATTATAAATAAATAAAAGTGTTTAATTTAACTTTAAAATAAATCAAAATATGAATGTTTTTTTTAATTACTTAATTAAATAAAATGGTCAAAAACATATCTTTTATTAGAATAAAACTTCAATTAGGTTTTAAAATATAAAACATAGGATTATAAACTCAAAATATTATTTTCAAAAACATTATATTACTTATTAAATATATATTTGGTCTATAAATTTTTTTTACAACCTTTCAAGTCATTCTTATACAATAATGATTCATGTAACATCCTGTTACTATAATCAGGTATTCCTAAACCACTTTTTTTATCAAGATGTTGTTGGCTTTTGTTTAGGGTTGTTTCAGGTAAAAAATTGGAAACTTTTAGATGTTCTTAGGTTGTAAATAATTTGCAAACAATTTTCCCAAACTGTGTGCCCTACAAGTGAAAATTGGGCAAACTGAGATAGTGATGGTTTGAATGTTTTCTGCACAGTTTAGAAAAAGATGAACCAACCAAGGAGAAATCGTGAAACCCTACAGTTGGGGGGGCCACAGTTAGGGTGCACAGTTTTTCTAACATTGTGTACCTACCCAGCTGACCATGCATACAAGATTTAATTAATCCTAATATTAATTTTATAACCCTGTAACCCTCATTTTAAGTGAATGATAGGTCAGTATGACCCTAATATGATTTCTTCTTCCATGGAGTCTCCCAAGAGGTGATTTTGGCCCCTCTAAACCCATCTATAAGTGAACCGAAGCAAAGAGATTGACTTTCGATCTCTTCTGGGTCAGTTTTCCGTTCTCGTTCTCTTTCTCCCTCTCTATTTTCTCCTCCCAAGGTTTTAATACATATCAGTGTTGTTGGAGGATATAATACCTACTGTTTTAGATCTTGAATCTATGTTTGATTATCAGATCCTCGTTGTCGATTTTCTTCATTAGAGTTTCTCAATTAGGGATTTGTGTTTTTTGATCCCGTAATCCTGATGTTGGTGGTTCCCTTTATTATGTCCAATTTTATTAAGCTTAAAATACTTAATTTAAATTAAATTTCATTATTTAAATTTAAATGTGATTTCAATTGGTTTATCGAAAACCCAATTCTAGTGAAGTGTGGATTTGTGTTGGATTTGGCACAAATTTGGGAAAACTCCCAATTCCAATGAATTTGGGTGTGTTTGTGAAATTGATATAAAATCTAGAAATTTAAATTAATAATTTTAAATTGTGAAATTGATTTGATTAAATTGATTTCAAGGCTTTATTTGAGAAAAATGGCTTTAAATTATTTTAATAGAAATCCAGTGGATTTATCATAGAAAATGAATGATTTAATTAAAACCACATTTTGTTTTTTAAATAGAAATTCGAATGTTTAAATGTAAATATGGATTGAATTTTATTTTAAATAGTTTTAAAATAAATTTATCAATATTGATTTTTTTGTAGCACATGAAAGCTTAGGTAGTTAGTGATTTATTGGGAAAGAACGCTTTTGATGCTTTACAACTGAAACAAAACCTAGTGCATCATGTCACATCCATGATGGGATGGTGATGATTCCTCTTTAACCAGTACATTGGAAACATGTGTAAATACATATTTTTGTGATTCACCTTCGAGTGTGTGAGGATCCTGTAGCATGGAACTATTGTACCTCCGGGAAGATGACCATGTAGCTCGTTGTAAATTTTTTGATATTTATGAAATTACTTGTAAACTATTTTACACATTCCTTGATAAACTATATGAATAGTTTTATATAATATGTTTATTAAGAAATTGGATTAAATTTTTTCCATCATTTTAAATGTAAAGCACGATTTGTTTTAAATATTCTTTCTAACTACCATATCTATTTATTTAAAATTAAAATCTTTATTTGGTTAATTGATTGTGGAATCTTATAATGGAATCCTTAGTGAGACATTACTGGGATTTTATCTCACACCCTACCTATGTATTCATGTGTTTATAGATTATCTCTTTACAAGTTTGAGTGTGGGTAAAGTGCCACTTAGAGGTGGTTCTGGTCATTAATCCTTAGGTTTGGAGTGTTGTGTCCACTAGGACTTGGTTAGTTATCATGTTTTCTAGTACTTTAGGTTGTTTATACCTATTTGACTTTTGGTACAGTTCTCCCTTTGGATTTTTCCTTGTATGTATACTGACTTTTTAGTCTTACTTCTGTTTTGTTTGTGGAAGATTTAATCCCACATTCATATTGAATGATGTTAGGTGCTAGACCTTAACCAATGAGGACCGAGAATTACCATCAAGATATGTCCTGAACAACTTAGTTATCAGGTTACTGGGGTATACAAACTGATTTCTGACAATTCATAAATGTGATATTTTTTTAAAAAACTGTATTTTCACTATTCACCTAAAAACCATTTTTTTAAGAAACATTGTACTGGATCGGACTCTCAGGTCCATTCCTTTGATGAAATATGGTGGTGGAGGTGTTCTTGGAGTTTAAGATGACTTATCCCCAACACTTCAAAATTACTAGTTTTTTGAATAATACTATCAGTGAGTCCTTTTGAATTGTTGGTGTCGGCGTGTCATTTTGAACTACCAGTGTCACCATGTCATTTTGAACTGACAATGTCGGTGTGTAATTTCAAACTATCGGTGTTGGCATATCATTTTAATTTTCAGTTTCAGTGTGTCATTTTGAACAGTCAGCGTGTCATTTTTAATTTCTCATGTCGGCGTGTTGGCATGTCATTTTGAACTATCAGCGTGTTATTTTCAATTATCAGTGTCGGTGAGTCAGCCTGTCATTTTTAACTATCGGTGTAAGAGTTTTATTTCGAACTGCTGGTGTTGGTGCATCATTTTAAACCATCAGTGTCAGTGTGTCATTTTGAACTATGGGTGTCAGTGTGTCATTTTTAACTGTCAGTGTCAGCGTGTCATTTGAACTATCGGTGTTGGCATGTCATTTTGAATTTTCGTTGTTGGCATGTCATTTTGAACTATCGTTGTCAGCATTATAGTTTGAACTATCGGTGTCGGTGCGTCATTTTGAACTTTCAATGTCAGTGTGTTATTTTGAACTGTTGGTATCGATGTGTCATTTGGAACTTTCATTATAACTGTGTCATTTTGAACTATTGGTTTCGGTGTGACATTTGTGAACAGTGTTTCAAGCTTCCTGGAGTTTTGATCGGTCAAACCACATACTACTAACGATATCAACCTTTAATGGAAAATTTAAATTGTATCTAAACCACAACACCATTTAGATTTTCAAAAGGTCATGATATATTCTTATTTCTTATTCATTATTTTTTCTCTCCATGTGAGGCACCCCGAGACTTTATTCCCATATGAGTGGTGTGATCGAACCTTAGTCCTTGGATTTTTTCCCCTTGAGTTTTCTTCTTGATACATACACACCCCCTGTTATGGTGCAAGCTACAATTGTCGATCTGTAATTGATATAAGGTATGATCTACCTCCATTATTTTTTTAATCATTCTTCTATCGTTTCTACTTAACATGTTATGGAATGTGATCTCCATGTTTCTAATAGAGTTTTCTTGGGTGTCGGTTTCTTTGTTCATGTCACAACATCCTCGGTTGGATGCAGTTGTCGAGGGGATAAGTGATTGTGATCAATTATGTTGGCATGTTCATAAATAACATCAATAACCTTTTGAGGTAGGGAATTTTTGGCTTCTTTATTATTTTACATGCAACTATAGAGTTAGCATATTTTAGCCCATAGAATCATAATTGAATTGACATAATAAATATTTGAACTAGATAAATAAATTGGTAACGATCGTATGTAATTACCTCTTGTTTTTGCTAGATAGTTTTATATCTATGCATTATTTGTTTAGAATATAATTATTAATGGAAATTGGTATAGAACGTAAAATGAGATTAATTTTAAATTATTTGTCCAAAGATAAAGAGGCATGTAAATGAATCTTGTTGTTGAGGTTGTATATTTATGATAACCAAATTAATGTAGTAATCATGTTAAATTAATTTGTGATATCTATGATAGCTTGCTACTTAGTTTTCCAATAGTTGGAACCTATAAATAATTAATTGTTTAATTCAAGATGGATTAAAGAGGTGGTTGATCTATAAAAGTTAATTCTTTTTAGGGTTCTGTGTTACCCTCTTTCTTGTAAGGCTGAGTTCCTTCTATTTTGGATCGAGGAAATCTCGTTGTGTGGGAAGACAGAATGACTTATTTAGGGTTAAGATCCTAGTTTCTTTGTTATTTCCTGCCTCTTGCGATGTGCTACAAACCCGAATGGATTTTGTGAGAAGTGGGGACATGGAGGCCTAGTGTTTTTGGCAGCAATTGACACTTAGAGTGGTTAGATGCATCGGTTTATCCATGTGGGTGTCGGGGAGGATACTGAAGATGATGAAATGGGTTGGATGTGAATGTTGGATGCTTTTTGGATCTTGTTGGTTGTTTATCTACTTTACTTTCACCACTTCTTAAGGTATCTGGTCTTGCTAACCCTCATTCCAAAATAGGCAATGACTCATAGGGTATGCCACATGATTTCTGTGTTTAGCTTCTCAAGGATGGATGGGTCTACGCTCTTTCTATAGGTTGCAAAGACTAGACGGGTAGTTCACCAACTCATCGTGTTGATCCCCTTCGGTTTGGTAGCATAGGATTTTTTCAATAATTTCTAGGAATATGGTAATTTAATAATGATGATAATAAATTCTTGAATAAATTATGTTAACCCATGGAGTTAGAGCTTGCTGGGATGCAATGTTGAGGTGATATTTCTGAGAAGTTGTGGACTGGTTTGGTTATTCCTGAAGGGAAAGGAACATTGGTGCCATGCTAATGAAATGTAATGTTGAATTAATAATAGTTAATCAATGGTTAAAGAATTTTTTTACGTAAAGTGAAACTGATAAAAAGGGATAAATAACTTAATATGTCTCTTTAAATGGTTATATGATTATAGGAAATCTATACTTAGTTGTGGTAGTTGGGAGTTTGAGAGACGTTAGCTACTGTGGAGTCTAAGACTAGTTTTTTTCATAGTTTGGTTTTAAACTGTATTATATTATGTATTTTTTTTGTTTCTATACACTAATCCACCCTATCGGTTAAGGAAAATGACACCCTGGGGATTCTGATCCCTAGGGGTGTTTTCCCCAACATCCCGGTGGGAGGATGGATGGATGACTTCTCCCTTTGTCCCTTATATATTCTCTTGGTAGTTACTTGTGTGGTTATGCACGATGGTTATTTTTTCCCATATATGTGTGTAGATGGATTTAATGGTTTGTGGTTATTTCACACACATATACTATGGATATAGTTTCCTATAGACTACTATAGGTATAACATGTATAGTTTATGATGGATTAAGGATCCTTACTTGGTGTATGGGATATAGTGTCTTGGGGAGTAATACCCAATGGATGATACACATTATGAAAGCTATGGTGGATCTCAGGAACTACCTGGTTACTTTTGGTTCTTTGGATGTTGTGGTTCTTTCCATGGTGTCTTTGGGCCAACCTTTTTAGAGATAGATACTTAAGATGTGCGACATTGGGGAAAAGAGGAAAACTATTGGGGAAGTGGTAGCAAGTTACCCTTCATATTATTTATTATATTATATACTCTTGTATGCAATACTTGGTGAGAGTATCCATGGTGAGGCTAGGAGCATAGTATGCTTGTTTATGTGACAAGTTAGTTTTACTTTTTGTTCATTGTTCTTTAGAAAACATTAATTACTTTTATAGGAGAGTCTTTAGGGAGGATCCTACTAAGTATACTATTATAATCACCTTACGTATATATAAACTATTTTTTAGGTCACTTAGAGTGGGATGGAGATCAAACTGGTTACTACTAGCTTGGGGTTAAAGGAGCTATTCAGGATTTGTGGTCCCTAGTATTTTACTTTCTTTTGTTACTTGAATTTTTTCCTTCAAGTTGTAGTAGTTATTTCATTACATTACATATGTATACATGGGATTTCTTATATATTTCATTTTGATTTGGATTTGGTTTGTGTCTATCTTATCTCTCTCTTTCGCATGTGTTCACTTAGAGGGTAATGCCTCCCATTTATGTGTTCATTATACCCTCGATGATAGTCACCAACCCAGGGCCTACTGGAGGTGGGACCCGGGGGTCACTATCTCTCTTATCACATTACCAGACCTAGAGGGGTACACATTGTGGAAAGGGGGTCATGAAAGAGTGATATTATAGGGAGGTTGAGGGATGGGATGAAGTTTAGAGTTAGGCACTGGTGAGGTTGCATGGTTTGGTAGAGCAATGGTGTCAGTCACGTTTAAAAAGTGATGTAAAAACTAGAGACTGACTGAGACATAGGTATTTAAAGCCCCATATAGTTTGATGCATAGACCTTAAATTTTAAAGTGGATACTAAATGAGGTGATACTTTTTGAAGCTTAGAGACCTAGGAAAAGATTATGCATCATTCTTATTTGTGCATGTGTTTTAATGGGTATACCTTGGGATAGGTTAGCCCAAAATGAATAAAAGTAAAAAATTAATTAATTAATGTTGAGTCTTCCATATTCTGGGATTAGGAATTATAATTGTTTTCTATTTTTTGGTATGGATCTAAGTTGATGACCTCATTAGGTACGTGAAGTAGATGATTAGCAGGTTATGCCAGCTGATTGTCGCAGAGTAGAGGTTGATGACGATGACACTTGGAGGAGGATACTTTGATAGTTTCAGTGCTAGAGTCTTCAGAAGTATGAGGGCTCCATTTTTGATATAGTCATAGAAGACTGTTTGGAATAGGTTGAGATAGATTTTAGCTCAATCCATTCTCAGAATGAGAACTGGGTATCGTTGGTTGTGATGATGTCATGTGGGGAAGGGAGGTAGTGGTGGCTCTTCTTTCCTCGGGGATCATGAGGAGTTGGAAGTCTCAAGGGAGGAGTTCCGAGACAAGTTTAGTGTCAAGTTTCATTCTTAGACAATGAAGGTGGAAAGTTTATAGGAGTTTATTACCCTTCTATAGGTGACCTCTAGTGTGTGAGAGTTTGGAATCTATTTTAGGAACCTTTCACAATATGATTCAGACCTATTTTCAAATGAGGAGGCTTGGGAGAGGTATTTCAAAGAGGTTTTCATCCATAGATTCAGCGCCAGGTCACCCCATTTATGCTGAAGACATATCTTGAGTTGTTCGTGAGGATAGAGATAATTAAGAGGATGTTATTCAGAATAGTATCATCACAAGAGTGGAGTTATTCGGATTCGTCTTAAAGAAGAGTTTTGGTTCGGGGTTCCCAGATTTCTTGGAAAAAGAGTTTATGTTCATCCAGGGGTAGTACCTAGCCCTCATTATCTCATTTCTCTGGGGGTAGTGGCTCTCAGACCTTTGCCAAGGGATCAAGATCTCTTTCTTCCTATAGATGTTGAGATCATCAGCAGCAAGAGTGCTCGACCTTTATCTAAAATCAATGTGCATCAGGTGTTCTGCTTCAAGTTCCTCCATTGAGGCAGTTTCAGCTGAGGCAAAAGTAGTAAGTTGCCCCAGCTTTGGATCAGTAGAGAGAAGATGTGGTAGGTAGAGGACAACCCCAGAAAACTCCCCATCTTCAGAGTGTATAGTTCGGTCGTGGTGGTGTTCATCATTAGGGTTATAGAGACTGTAGAGCAGGTCGTGGTCAGCTTCATTCATTAGCATTTCAGTTCCAGGAGATCCAGACATCATTCGAGGTACACTTTTCTTATTTTCTACATGGGTGTAAGCCCTGTTTGATTTAGGAGTAACACACTCCTTTATATCACATTCCCTTTTACATGATTTGGTACTTGAGGTAGAGAGGCCTCTAGTGCCCTTGGCATTGAATACGACAGTTAGAGTTGAGGCTGACTTATTTTAAGTATGTAAAGACTTTTATCTAGTGCTAGGGTAGCACCACTCTTGGTTACATTTCCTATGATTATGGATACAACCATATGATTTCATCCTTGGCATTGACTGGTTGTATTTGGTTCAAGATATTGTTGATTTATTTATGAGGTATGTGGTGTTCTTTGATGCTGATGGAGAGCCAGCGGTGTTTTTTGTGAGAAAGACCCTCAGATGGTTCAGTGGTGTGTTTCTTCCTTGTAATCATTGATGGTTGAGCTAATGCTGAGTTCTTCTGAGGTTTATCTGTTAGAGTTTCCTAAGGTCTTATAAGGGTACCATGATGTCTTTCTAGAAGAGTTTGTAGCATTATCCCCTCGACAATTGATCAATTTTGGGATTGATCTATAGCTAGGAGCATCTCCTATCTCTATTTATCCAATAAGGATGGGCCCTTATGTGTTACAGGAGCTGTGTATACATCTTGATGGTCTGTTATAGTGTGGTTTTTTTGCCGAGTGTGTCACCATAGGGCGCACTAGTTTTGTTCATGAAGAAGGATGACAGCAGTTTTTGTTTGTGTATCGATTATCATTGCTTGAACAAAGTGACAGTGAAGAATCACTATCCTCTTCCATAGATTGATGATTTATTTGATCAACATATGGGTAAAATTTGGTTCTTAAATATTGAATTACGATCAGGATATCATCATATGCATGTGAAGGATGACGATATCCCGAAGACTGCTTTCTATTGTCGTCGTGGGAATTATGAGTTCATTATAATGTTGTTCGGTGTGACGAATTCTCCAACTATGTTCATGGGGTTGATGAACATTGTGTTCAGTGAGTTCTCAGATAAGTTATTGATGGTTTTCATTGATAAAATCCTTGTGTACTCCGCATTTGAGGAGGAGCATGCAGAGCATCTGCATGCCATTTTGGGAGTTCTTCGTCGACATTAGTAGTTTGGGAAGTTATTGAAGTGAGAGTTTTGGGGTCAAGAATTATATTTATTGGGTCATGTTTTATCTCAGTAGGGAGTAGTAGTGGATCCATCAAAGATAGAATCAGTTTTTTCTTGGGCATACCTTGTGATAGTGGTAGAGGTACAAACTTCCCTTGGTATCACGGGCTCTTAGAAGAGGTTCATAGAAGATTTATCTCGTGTTTCAACTCCTCTAATAGTGTTGACCAGGAAGGATTATGAATTCATATGGACTGATCAGGGTCAAGAATCTTTAGAGTATCTGAAGGAGAATTTGCTCAGTTCTCTAGTTATTTGTCTGCCAGTAGAGGGATTTCAGTTTGATGTTTTTTGTAATGTTGCATGTCTGGGGTTAAGCAGCATTATGATGCATCATAGATTGGTCATTTCTTATGGGTATCGACAGTTGTGTCCCCATGAACATAACTATTCCACCCGTGATCTTGAGTTGGAGGCAGTGGTGTTTGCTCTGAGTTTTTGGAGACATTACCTCACTAGCAAGTTCTTTGTGGTTTTCACCAATCATAAGATCCTAAGGAATGTTTCCTCTTAGCATGACTTGATCTTGCATCTGCACTGGTGGATGGAGTTCTTATAGGATTATGAATTCAAAATATCATATACACCTGGTAAGGGGAATGTTGTAGCTAGTGAACTGAGTAGGAATTCACATAGTAATGCGGTACGTGAATCAGGTGTTTCATGTAGAGTAATGGAATAACTTTCAGAATTAGATCTCGATATGGGAGAAGTTTGGGGACAATGTTGTCTTTTTTAGATGATGTTGTAGTCATCTTTGGTGAATTAGGTAGAAGATTCCCAATTGGGGGATCTAGAGGTGGAGGTATGTAGAGACCGAGTTGTTTGTGGTGAGGCCCATAATGCCTAGTCTAGGGATGAACAACACTAGGTGTTGTTTCAGGGAAGGCTTTTCATTCCTTTGGTGATGTGTGAGATGGTTCTTATAGAGTTGAATAGTTCTACCTTAGTAGTAAATATGGTTATAAAAAATATATACCAATCTTTGAGGATTCAATTTTGTTGGCTTGGGTTGAATCATGCAGTTGCAGAGTTTGTGCCTCGATGTTTGGCCTTCTATAAGGTGAAGGCTGAGAACCATGTTCCTGATGGATTTCTTCAACCATTAGATGTTCCTTACTAGAAGTGGTAGGGAATCTAAATGGACTTCATTATCATTTTACCTCAAGATTAGGGAGGATATGATTCTATATGGGTGGAATTGGATCATTTAACAAAATCATCCCACTTCATAGCAATCAAGGAGTCAATATCATTATAGGTTTTATCAAGGCAGTTTCTGATGGTGGTCGTGAGACTCCATGGTGTCCCAAGGAAGATAATTTCTGATTGAGATCCTCATTTTACTTATAGGGTGTGTAGAGGTATCCATCATGCTTTTGATTCTCAACTATGCCTTAGAACCTCTTTTCATCTTCATACGGATGTTCAAACATAGTGGACCATCCAGAATCTTAAAGACATGATGAGATCTTGTGTCCTAGATTTTGGAGGTTCATGGATGAGGAACATACCATTGGTGTAGTTCTACAAAAAAAATATTTTCCACTCCACCATCAGTATGAAGTCGTTTAAATCCCTATATGGAAGACCTTTTTTTCTCTATTGTTCTCGACTAGGGTTGGAGAGTCAGTAATTCTCCAGCCGGAACTGGTATAAAACATGGAAGAGATGGTTCAGGTGATTCATGAGAGGATTAAGGAATTACACGATCATTATAAATACTATCTCGATCATAGAATAAGACCTTTATAGGTTGACATTGGGGATCACATGTTTCTGAAGGTGAATTCCCATCATGGGCAGTGAAGGTTTAGTAAGGGGGTAATATTTCTCCCCATTTTGTTTGGCCTTTTGAGTTGTTGGATCAAATTGGAGTTGTGGCATATCAAGTATCACATACCCCTAAAATGAGTCTGATACATGATGTTTTTTACATGTTTTTGCTCCATCATTATCTTTATGATGACTCTCACATCATTGATTGGTAAGAGATCAATGTTGACGATGATGCAGCCTTTGAGGACCAGCCTTTAGAGATCCAGGACCGCAAGAAAAAGGTGTTATGTGGGAATTTTATCCCCTTGGTTCATGTCTTTTGGTGACATAGTGGTGTGGAGGAGAGTATATGGGAACATGAGTCATAGATACGCACTCAGTACCTCAATTTTTCTGATGTTTAACTCTTTTCTTGTAATGATGTTATTTTTGTGGTTATAGAGATTTTTTGTTTATGATATGGGTTTATTTTGTTTCTTTTTGTGGAATGTTCTTTTTTAAGAGGTATCTACCCCAGGATAGTTTTTAGGAGCTATTTATGGTTATCATGAAGTTTCATGTGTTCCCTTTTTGAAGTAGTTGAACTCCTTTGGTGGTAAGATCCTTGAGAGGTATTTTGAAGGGTGGTTGTTTCGAACCCTTTTTCTATTTCCTATTTGGGTTGGTTCTAAATTCTTGACGATAATAATATTTTGAGAGGTATCTGATTTAATTTTCGGAACCTCTCCGGTCAATTCCTTTGATGAAATCAAGTGGTTGGAGTGTTCTGGGAGCTCAAGGTGACTTTTCCCCATCACTTTTCCAAATTTCTAGTTTTGTGAACAGTATTGTCGGTGAGTCATTTTGAATTGTCGGTGTCAGCTTTTCATTTTGAACTGTAGTTGTAGGCATGTCATTTTGAACTATCGGTGTCGGCGGCCCATTTTGAACTGTCAGTGTCGGTGTGTCATTTTAAACTGTCATTGTCTACATTTCATTTGAACTATCGGTGTCGGTGTGTCATTTTCAACTCTCGGTGTCTGTGTGTCATTTTGTACTACCAGTATCAGCATGTCATTTTCAAATGTCAGTGGCAGCACATCATTTTTAATTGTCAGTGTCGGCATGTCATTTTGAGATATCAGTGTCAGCTTGTCATTTTGAACTGTCAGTGTCAGTGTGTCATTTTGAACTATTAGTGTTGATGGGTCATTTGAATTATCGGTTTCTATATTTCATTTTGAGCTATTAGTGTCGAAGTTTCATTTTGAACAGTCAATGTTGGCGTTTCATTTAAAACGTTCGGTGTCGGCATGTCATTTTGAACTATCGGTGTTGGAGTTTCATTTTGAATTTTTGGTGTCGGTGTTTCATTTTGAACTTTTGGTGTCGGCACATCATTTTTAACTATCAATGTTAGTGTGACATTTGTGAAAAAAATTTCTATCTTCCAAAAGTTTCTCCCATTTGAAATTTTATTTGACGTAAAGTACATTCAATCCCTATTTTAAAAGATTTATGGCTGATTCAAAGCCCATAACCGATTTCATAATATTCCTAATGTTTAGGTGCCTTTACTCAGTAAAACTATGTAGTATTGAAGAGAACTGCCTTTAATGAAAAATATAAATTGTATCTAAACCACTACACCATTTAGATTTTCAAAAGGCCGAGATATATTTAGCTTTGTTATTCCTTCTCCTTTCTCTCCATGTGAGGTGCCCTGAGACTTTCTTCCCATAGCAGTGGTGTGATCAAACCTTAATCCTTGGATTTTTTCCCCTTTAATTTTCTTCCTGCTATTTTTGCACCCCTATTTTGGTGAAAGTATCAAGTGTTGATCTATCATCGATAGAAGGTACGATATACCTATGTTCTTGTGTTTTCTTTGATTCTTATTCTATCATTTCTCCTTTACATGTTATGGCATTTGATCTCAATGTTTCTAATGGAGTGTTCTTGGGTTTCAGTTGGTGTGGTCGTACCATGGTATCATTGGGTGGATGCAGTTGTCGCAGGGATAGTTGATTGTGATCCATTGTGTTGGCATATTAGTAAAGAATGTCAAGAACATTTTGTGGTGGGGGATTCATGAATTCTCGATTATTTTACGTGAAAATGTAGATTTATCATGTTTTATACCAATGGATCATAATGGAATTGACATAATAAATATATGAATTGGATAAATAAATTGGTATTTATCGTATGTTATTTCCTTTTTTTCTAAATAGTGTAATTTATATGCTTTATTTGATTATCATGTCATTCTTGATGGGAATTGGAAAATATAATATACTGGGATTAATTTTAAATTATTTGGCCAAAGATAAAGATGTACATAAATGAATATAGTTATTGATGTTGTAAATTGATGATAAAAAAATTGATTCTGTAAGCATGTTTAATTAATTTGTGATATCTATGATAGCTTGTTATTTAGTCTGCCCATAGTTGGAATATGATAATAATAAATCAGCTAATTCAAGATGGATTAAAGATTTTTTTATCGACAAAAATTAATTCCTTGGAGGGTTATTATTTTTCCTCATTCTTGTAAGGTCGAGTGCCTTCTATTTTGGAGCCATGAGAGATCGTTGCGTGTAAAGGAATAATGCCTTGTTTTGGGCCAAGATCCCAATTGCTTTGTTATTTTCTGCTTCTTCTGATTTGTTATGAGACACGACGGATGTTGTGAGATTTGAGGGAAGGGATGCCTAGTGGTTGTTCCAGCAATTGACTCCTAGAGTGCCAAGGTGCATCGGTTTATGCATGTGGGTGTTGGGGAGGACACCAGAGATGATGAAATGGGTTGGATGTGAATATTGGATGATTTTTGAATATTGTTTGTTGTTTATCATCTTTACATTCCCAACTAATTAAGGTATCTAGTCTTACTTACCCTCTTTCCAGAAGAGTCAAATATGTGCAGGGTATGACACGTTCTTTCCTTTTTTAGATTCTCGGGTGTGGATGGGTCAACGCTCTTGGTATAGGGGGAAAAGACTCGGTGGGTAGTTTAACTACTCACCATGTTGATACCCTTGCGTTCGGTAGCTTATAATGTTTTTCTAGAATTCCTGGGAATAAAGGAAATTAATAATTATATTAATAAATTATTGAATAAATGATGTTAACACATGGGGTTGGAGCTTGTTGGGATGAAATTCTGAGGTGATATATCTAGTCTTAGCAGTGACAGTCAGGATTCCGAGAGATGTTAGATGTAGTTGATACTAAGACTAGGTTTTCCCATAGTTTGGTTGTGATATATATTATATTATGTACTTTTTATGTTTCTATACCCTAATCCACCCTATTGGTTAGGAAAACTGTCACCTTAGGTATTCTAATCCCTGGGGGTGTTTTCCCCAACATCCCGATGGGAGGATGGATGGTTGACTTCCCAATTTGTCCCCGCTCTCTTCTCTTATTAGTTACTTGTGTTGGTATGAATGACGGTTAGTTTTCCTCATATATGTGTGTAGAAGGATGTAATGGATTGTGGTAATTTCACACACATACTCTCTGGATATAGTTTCCTATGGACTACTATAGGTATATCATGTATAGGCCATGATGGCATAAGGTCTCTTACTTGGTTCATAGGTTGTAGTGGTTTGAGGTGTAATACCCAATGTATGATACATTATATGTAGGATGTGGTGGATATCAAGAACTATGGGGTTACTTCTGGTTTTGTGGAGGTTTTGGTTCTTGCCGAGGTGTCTTCGGGCCAGCCTTTTGAAGAGAGATGCCTAGGAAGTTTGATGTTGTGGAAAAGTAGAAAACTAGTGGGGAAGTGGAAGTGGGGTACCCTTGACATTATTTATTATATTATATACTCTTGTATGAGATACTTGGTGAGAATATCCATGGTGAGATTGGGAATATAGTATATGTATTTAGGTGACCAGCTAGTTTCACTTATTTCTCACTGTGCTTTAGCATCCTTTCATTACTTTTTCATGAGAGGCTCTAGGGTGATCCTATTTAGTATATTGTTATACTCACCCTATGTATATATAAATTATGTTTCAGATCATTTGGAGCAGGTTGTAGATCAGGTTGGTTACTACTATCTTGGGGTTACCGTAGTTGTTCGGGCTTCATGGTCGCTATTGTTTTACATTATTTTGGTACTTTTAGTTTTCCCTTCAAGTTTTAATAGTTCTTACATGACATTACATATATGTACTTGGTATTTGTCATATATTGCAGTCTGAGTTAGATTTGGTTGGTTTCTATATTATTTCTCCCTTTTTCATGTGTTCTCTTAGAGGGTAAGGCCTCCCATTTTTGTGTCCACTATACCCGCAGTGCTAGTCACCAACCCGGGGTCTACTGGAGGCGGGACTCAGGGGTCAATATCTCCCTACACACTTTGTTGGCCCAAGAGGGATACACTTTGTTGGGAGGGGGTCATGACAAAAAACCCAAAATTTCATCTTATATAAATTTTGATATTCTTAATTCAAAAATAATTTTCATTTCATTAAATTAAAATTATAAATCTTTGGAATTTTACTTTTAAATAAAAACATAAAACATATTCAAATGGGAAATTAATTTTTAAAACACTATGTGTTATTGACTATATTTTATATAAATTAATAATTACATGCATGATATGAATTATATTATTTTTAATTTTTTTCAAAAATTATGAACCAATTGGATTTAAATATAAATAATGGGTATATTTTCTAATAGTTATATATATTAAATGATTGTGTTTGCAACAACCATATGTCTATTGGTCTTATAAATATAACGATAATATTAAATTTCCATATATGTACATATATAACTCAATAAAGTTTATTCATATTATTCATTTACTTATCTCTTGACATTTTTATTTTATTTATACTTATTTTCCTTTTTTTCATAGTTTCATTAGGGGTTACAATCTTCATGGACAACCATAAGGATAAGAATTTTATGTTCATAATATTTTTATATATGTGTGAATTTAATCCACTTGTAATTTTCTTAATGTTGTATCATATTGTAAATATATACTGTATTAGTTTTCATTTTTCATTTTAATATTTTATCTCAATAAAATTCACCACATTTCACTTTAATTCAATGTTTCGTGTTTCACAAGCTATTGTATATATATGTTATTTTTAAAGGATAATAAATTCTAATATCTTATAGAATTTCATTCCCCCCCCCAAATAAATTGTGTCCTCATAATTTTTTATTTTTATTTACAAAAGTAAATTTATATTCCCATAGATATAATTTCTTATGTATATTTTATCATAATATGGAATTTCAAAATTAATACTAAGAAATCGTATTATCTATAAAACATTTCTAAAACCATGTATATGCCATTATAAAACTCATACTTGTGAATACGTTTCTATAGGAATTCCTTGATAGCTAATAGATATTTCATTTATACGTCTTGATAAATTTATCTTCCTCTTGTTAGAGTTTTTTGGAATTCTTTTATCATTTAGATAGAGAATAAAATAAATATACGAACTTGGTTTCTTTCAATTTTATTAGCATAATTTCATCCTTTGGTTGGGTTTTGAGCGGTTTTCTACACATGATTTATCTTATATTATAAATGATAAATAACTATGATGAATTTTTTATGCATGAAACCCTAATATTAACTTTAAAGGGATCATAAGATCCAAAAATTAGTGATAAGATATTCTTCCTCTCTCTAGACTTACACTAAAACCAAATTGGTTAGAGAAATTTGAGATAATAACTAATGAAATATGAATAAACCAAAATATGAAAAAATAATATATATTAATATTAAAACCCTCAACAATAACACCTAAATTTTAACTTAAATTATTACACAAATAATTAAACCCTTAAACTCTTCAAAATATGAATGGCCAAATATGAAATCCAAAGATCAAAAAAATTCAATCAATATAGAATTTATCACAAAAATGAATGAACCTAAAATATAATGTAAAAAATTTCCAAATATCATTAAGATTTATTCCCTAAAAAATATATAAATCCTTCCTTGAATAATGTTTTCATCAAGTTACTCTTCAATCTGCAAGGTTATAAATACCACAGAAACTATATACCCAACATTTATTAACCCATTTTCTTGATAATCTGTATTGAATCCAACATCAAATCCATAAAAATATTTAATATTTTTTATAATGGTTTATATAGAGTAGGTAAATTAAAAAAATAATGTCCCTCAAGAGTGTCAAACTAGGTGTACAGTTCGGCCCGCTTGATGTGAACCAAGTGGAGATCGATTTAATACCCAGTCAAAATTTTTAAATGTTATTAACCCTAGTTTCATCTATTTAAGAGCTTTTATCCACTTTTTTATATCCAGATAGGGATGTTATTTCTAAGAAACCAAAACCTATTTACTAAAATTTTAGGTTGTTTTCTTATACGTGGAATTATCCCTAGGGTTTTCACTAGTGTTTTCTTATCTTAATATAGCCAGAAAGTTCAGGAGGTAGGAGAGCCTACAAAACCTCCTTCCATGATGGTGTCTCGGCTATTCATCGTAGCATCAGGCTTACATCTAAGATTAAAACAGGTTCAATGCACAATGTTGTCTCTGATCTTATTATCTTGAGGTCACTTGGTGTCAGTGGTAGGACAAGGAAACCACGTTTGGTGAAATACATCTGATGGATTCCACCGATCACTGATGGGCTTAATCTAAATGTTGATGGGGAAGACTATGGTGCACTAGGTTTTACTGGTTGTGGAGGAGTTTTTCACAACCATCGAGGCTTCGTTAAGGGATATTTTTCAACTTTATTGGAAATGGGTTTGCAATCAAAGTGGAGATATGGGATATGATTAAGGCGATAAGGTATGCAGTCCCTTATGGTTGGTGAAAATTATGGCTGGAGTCTGACTCATTAGTTTTTGTGAAAATTCTCAAAGATCGTTCAAGGAATGTACCATGGAATCGGAAAAACTTATTCTCATATTATAACATCTTAAGATATAAATTTATTTAAGCTCTAACCTGATACCAATAGTATCACCCCGGACTAGTACACCCCGGACTACTAAACCCCGATCTACTACAAAAACGTATTTTTTTATATACAATATTTGATCTTGAATAAATAGAAACAAATTTAAACTTCCATAATTACAATGTTAATAAAAAATAATGAGTCACTTACATACACAAGGGATTTTATATGTATATTTTTAGAGATTTATGACAAACTTTGACAAAGAAAATCCATATGTTTCTTATTTAATTGACATTTTTCCATCATACCAAGATTTTCATATTCCATAATGATTCTTCAACATCTCCCACAAAATTATCCACATATGATAACCTTCTAAACATATCGAAAAAAATATTAGTACTCATAACCTGACAAAATGGAAACATATTAAGTGTGAGCTCAGATTATCGGTAAGGTAATGTGTTCATTGAGATCTATCATAGAATAAACAAGGCATGAATGATATGGAAGGAATAAATTATAATAAAATAATTCCATATAACTAAACACATGATATAGAAATATATACTTGAATAACAATATAAAAAATCACATGGATAACAATAACTGATTTCATAGTGATTGTATGTAAATTTCATACATCATAAACAAATTGTCAAGGCCTTATTTTAATACATCATAAATAATTATGTAAGAATACACAAAATACCCATGTTAGTTTGTCTCATGAGACAATTGATGCATCTATGGTCTATATAATATCTATCCCCACCTGTTACTAATTATAATACGTTAGTCAAATGAAAGAAATGAATAAAAATACAATACATATTCAAAATTCCTTATTAATAAACATTCAAACTATAAAACTAGCATAATAAATGTAAATATTTACCTAGTAAATATTCAACCTATCTTAGCTATCAATAGTCATCCATATAAAACTAAAAAATATATATATTTTAAATATTTACCTAAAAAATAAACAACTTTTCATTATTTATAAACACCCTCAATGTGATTTATATAAAATGGGGTGTTTACACTATATAGAGTAATCAGTATACAAATAAGTTAATATTTTATATGATTTAGGATATGTCCATGAAAATAAAGAATATTAACATCAAGAAAAAAATAAATTCTTTATAAATGAAGGTGTTTTAGTAAACACAATTCCCTTTGGAAATATAGTGGTAATTGGAAACAATAATTTTAAAAATAATTTCTCCTAAATATTTTATTTAATTATTAAAAAAATGAAGTTATAAATCACATGAAAATATCATTTCCTAATGTTTAAATAATACTATTAAAATATTATTTGTCAAATAATATACCATAATATAATCTTGAAAATAAATTATACTTAAGAAAGAAAATGTTGAG
This sequence comes from Viscum album, assembly GCA_963277665.1. Taxonomy (NCBI): domain Eukaryota; kingdom Viridiplantae; phylum Streptophyta; class Magnoliopsida; order Santalales; family Viscaceae; genus Viscum; species Viscum album. The sequence continues at coordinate 593,915,474 of OY728133.1, forward strand.
TGGAAGATAAAAAATACATTAATGTATTGAAATCCCTTTTCAAAATTTTTAATAAAATAATAACCTTTTACTTTGATAAATTTAGAAGAATAATTTAAATAGATATTACATTAGAAAACAATTAAAACTAGTAAAATAACATCAATTGAAACACCTAATCTTCAATTACAGTAATTGAAAATTATATTTTAATAAATCTATAATACAATGCACATTTGAAAATTTTGTAGCATAAAAAATCTAATTTTATAGGATGAATATTGATTTTGAACTAACTTGGTCAAAATAATTCTGGAATGATTTTTTGAAAATTTCCCTTAGAAATAAACTATTATTAGTAATTAAAAAAATTATTTAAATATTAAACATTTTATTTATAATAATTCATTATAATATTTGTAATTAATAATTTATTTACTATAAATTTGGTAGAAATAAACATACGATCATTTGGAGGTAAAACGGCATATTTTTCATAAAACTGCTTTTCAAGGCACAATGTATTCCCATTTTATTTAATTAAATTTATAATTAATTATAAATGATTTAAATGAAATTTATATATTATATGTATAAATATATTAATTTAAATCCATATAATTATTATTACTATTCATATAGTTAATATAAGATCATATTATGTTTGAAAAAATCATTCAATAGAAAACTGTTTTTCGACGCATTTTACAAGTCTATTATTAAATAAAATAATGCCACTTATATGAATTGAATTTTAAAAAATTTATTTCATGTTTTTAATAATAATAATAATAATTAATATTAGATAATAAGTCACACTTAATTTTTTTCATAATGAATAGTAAAAACAATAAAAACTAATTATCACGGTTAAGGTAAAAACTATTTTACCAAGGGTTAATATAAAACATTAAGGGTCAAAAAGACCTAAATACTTGATAAAACCCCATTGGTTGGTTATATTTAGAACATATCCTTTTAACCCAATAATATTATACATTTTTTATCCATATTCATAGGAAAGTGACTTGATATTATTGAATAACATTGAAAGTTTTCTAGTGCATCGTACACCTCAATTATAAAAGGGAACCTTATACCCTCTATTATTCACACCTCTCAAGAAATTTATCACAACCAAAACCTAAAAAAATATCTCCCAAAAACCAAAATTGACATTATAAAGGTTTTTTAATTCAGAAAATAAAAACCCTAGGGTCTTTAATAAGATATCCAAAGGAGGATTCTCTAAGATAATGTAAACATCTTCACCAAGGTCTTTCTTTTTTACTTATTCTTTTAAAAAAATAATTATTATTAAAAATTTAAATATAATAAAACCATTATACACAATATAATTATATTTTAATATATTTATGGGATAATATTTATATATCTACGCCTCTCTTAAATTGCAAACAAACTCATCGCTCATGTGTATGGCAGACTACGGCCTCACGAACAAATTTAATTGTTTTCCATCACCAACTCACATGGATAGTAATAATGGTAGAAATAATAAATATATATGATAATTATTAAGTGATATTGATATTTTAAAATTAATTTATTATCCACTTGTTTACCCTTTCACTAATTAAGGAAATGACAACTTAGCTCATGCGTACGCACGACCTACCGCCTTCACAAAGTTATGTGATTCATTTTCCATATAAAAATTTTAAGACAATCAATAAAAATGTATATAATAAATAAATATGATATTGATAAAATTAATATAATTATTGATATGATAAAACTACATCCTATGACCAAAAACTAGAACATCCACCACAAAACAGGCATGAAAAAACAAAGCAGTTAACACAAGAAAGAATGGTAATATTGAAATTTTAAAAACATACATGTGATAAGATGTTATAGTAGGATAATATGTGATATTATAAATATGAATATGGTTCTAGTATAAATTAATAACAATTTTAAAATAATTATACCTAAGGTTAAATAACTTTCAACTAAAAGAATCTTCAGGTAAGGGATTTCATCTCAATTTCTATTCATTGAGGTGTAATTGTTATTATGAACCTATTAAATTTTATATGGTGAATATACCATCCATTTTATATATTTAATATAATTACATATTTATTCATTATTAATAATGTTTCAATTAAAGTTTATTCTTTCAGGTTTTTACAATTTAAAACATTCTAAAGAGGTAAGAATTTGTTTTACAATCTCACTCTCTTTTGGGATTTCTTTTCATTTCATTGAAGGAATATTATCATTTATCCTTCATAATTTCAAATAATTTTCTTATACTATATATATTTAATTAATTTCTATACATTATTCCATATATTTCTCCCTTTTTACTTAAATAAATCAAATAAATGTTTAAAAGAAAAACTGATTTGATTTCTCTTTTAAGTGCATATATTTTTCTTCCATGTACATTGTTTTCAAAATTGTTTTAAAGAAGTCATTTTTTTACTAAAATTATTTATTAAAAATATATTAAGTTATACTTGACATTTTAAAATAATATAAAATTATTATTTAAAAAAATAAAAAGGTTCACTTTCAAATTACATTACAAAAAGTCATACATAATGTTTTTTTAACATACAAGGCATTAACAGACTTCCATGCCACCATAACCATTTTATGAAATTTAGATTCTTATACATGTATTAAATTTTTAAGAAGAAAAAACTCTTTTATGAAATATTATTTTTTTATTTAACTTTCATTTTCATTATTTTTAAAATTGGCAGGATCTTATTACAAAACCTATATTTTTGATGAAATGGTGGACATCACTTATCCCTTATTGATTTTTTGGTCATTAACATTATCTTGAAATTTTAAATTTATTATGATCATTGTAAATTAAATTTCTATTAAATATCCATATTCTTTCATGATGGATATGGTTATTTCCTAAAATACATACCATTTTTACATATGGTTTTCTATTTTGAAATTTATCAGATTGACTAGGGAAAATTTTGATATATATTTATTATTTAGTAAATATGGATATTTATTAATAATGAATATTATTTATGAATTAAATTGATCAATTAATATATGAGTAATACATTGGACAAGTAGCAACGAGTGAGTCCAAGTTATAGAGATCCCCCCAATGCATCGATAAGTCTCTTGAGACAAATCAATTGGCCAAATTAAATGGTCTTTTGGTGTATACCAAACCATAGTTTTAAGAATTCTTGTCACAAGGTATTAATGGTATAGATATCATGGTGTATGAGATCATGAAATCCAAAATTATTAATTTCTTTCATTGAGAATTTTATTCTTATTATCTATGAGATTGTTTCATTGATATTATCTGGGGATGCATTTTATGCAAAAGTTATTGATTAAATGGCTTGTGTTTTAATATATTTATTGTTTCGGGTGGTTTAGAGTACTAAAGAGAGGAAAAAATAAATAACATATGAAACTCCAAAAAATCAGAGGAGAAGAAAATATGTGGTTTTTTATGAGTGAAATAACATAAAATTTCCCTTAATGGAAATTCAAACATAATAATCACAATAAAAATGACATTATAAAATATACCCATGTTCCTTTGGTAAATTTTGAATCAAAATCCATAGAAAGTTAGAACATGATATGGTTATTTCAATACCATTAATTAAAAAATTATTATTTAAAATTATATTAATGGTTAATTAGGTACAACATTTAATATAAATAGGTGCATTATTTAAAACATGTCTCAAAAGAAAAAAGTTTGGGATGAGAACCCCTTACTGTAATTATCATCTTCCATGAAAACACTTCATCTTCCTATATAATAAAAATAAATATATTAATGAATTGTTTCATAACCTTATTCATATATATAAATATATCCTTTCATATTCTTCATTTATTATCATTCACTACACAAGTTATAGTTAGTTAAATTTTATCGTCATCATTGGATGTTAGGAGTTTTGATTATTTCATGCATGTTTTTTTTGACGTCAAACCTCATTATTTGATACAAGGTTCATCGTTACAATATTATTTAAGGTACTAGAATATAATTCTAGTAATTATTTATAAAATTTAAATATTATTCCTTGATATTTTTAGTTATAATTCGTATAGATTAAATCAATGTTGAGATTGTTTCAGGTAATTTTCTAATACTAAGGGATTACTTTATAATATACCTATTTTTTATTTAATAATTTCGTAACCATTTTCATAAAATTTATTACTCCTTAATATCATATATATTCATAAAATTTATTTTTAGAATCATAAATGTAATTAGATGATGAAAAATAGAAAAAAACATCGTAGAGGTGGTAATCTGCACGCATATACAAGCGAAGTTATTATATTTAAGTGGATAGAAAAAAAAAGTAGAAAATAATTTATCTCTATAGAAACTTAATCATATCATAAATATTATATATATTCCTTAAATGCATCTCTATAACCATGCATTAGTGGAAGTGATGAAAAATGAAATACATCACTTCATGAAGGTGGCAGTCTGCACATACGGATGAGCAATGTTATCATTTTCAATTAGATGTAAAAGAGATAGAAACTGGTTGCACCATTAGCATAAAAATATTTTATTATAGTAAATATATTTTTTCAATTATTTTAATATGGTTTTCAAATATTTTTATGACATTTAAGAATAAATAAACTTAAAAAATATTGGTTAGAATATATATATATTCCTTGTATAATATATTCTAAAAAACATGTTAAGGCTTCTTGGATGGATTTTTTTTAAAAAAGGATCCTTTAGGTCATGTATAATGATTTTGGTAATGTATTTGATCATATATTGGTTGATATAATGTGCTAAATGGATGTGAATAAGTTATAAGAGAATGTTACCTTTTATAAGTGAGGGGAGTGGCACTCTGGAAAATATTAAGAACCTTAAAATAATATCAACTCATTTTCAGGGGAAAATGGAACAAAAATATCCAAATTTATATTATAAGAAAATTTTGGGTTGAAATAAACTAAAATAATCAATATATACCATGGTTTACTGATAATCGGGTCGTTATCTCTTTAGTTAACCCCCTCTTAACCATTTTAACCCTTTACCATGGTAAAAATACTTTTACCATGATAAATCATTAGTATAACCAAATATTAATTTCATATTTTTACCTAATATTTATAATTATGATTCAAAACAAGGAATACAATTTATAATATTCATTTTATTGAGCCTATAAAAATTATTTTTATTATAATTACACAAAACGTAGTGAAAATAGTTTTTCCAATTTGACTTTTTAAGTATAAGAGTAATTTACACAAACAATAATGTATAGAATTTGTTATTATGACACTGATTGATTTATTAATAAATAAATGATAGTTTTGTGACTTTAAAATCAATCAAAACCCAAATTTAACCTTTTATTTACTTAAATAAATAAAAGGATCAAAAATAGCTATTTTTTTAGAATAAAACATTACTTAGGTTTTAAAATGTCAAAAATAGGTTTATAAATAAAAAATAGTGTTTTTTAAATGATTTAAATTTGTTATTAATATATATTTGGACTAATAAAATTTTTATACGAACTTTATAGTCATTGTTATACCATAATGATTTCAAAAAAGTGAGTCTTTATAAAGATGATATTTTTCACTATTCACCTAAAAATCTCTATTTTCAGAAAATATAAAAACTAAACATTAATATAATTTTGATATGATGAATTAAGAAAATAATTTCATTTCATCAAATTAAAAATATACTATTAATTATTTATCTTTTAAATAAATACATAAAATATATTGAAAAATAGTTTTTATGGAAAATTGACTTTTAAAACATCAAGTGTTCTAAACCATATTTTATATAAATAAAAAATTATATGGTTGTTGTGAACAATATTATTTCTATTTTTTATCAAAAATTATATACTAATTGGACTTAAATATACCTAACGGAAAAGTATATATATTTGCATACAATGACTATGTGTCCAATGACCATATATATATAATGGTCCTATTACATTCCCATATATAGTATTATATACTTCACTAAAGTTTATCGATCGTATTTCTATTTCTATTTATTTTACTCATTTCCAAATTTTTAGTTAGGGTTTTCATCTTCATGGTAAACCATGAGGATAAATTTATTTGTTTTTAGATTATATATATATATATATATATATATGTGAATTTAATCCACTTGTGATTTTATTAATGTTGTTTCATATTTCAACCACATAATGTATTATTTTTCATCATTCATAGTAATATTTTATCTCAATAAAATATATAATGGTTCATTTTAGTTCAATTTTATGTTTATCATAAGATATTGTACGTATCGATTTTATTTAAATAAGATAATTTGATAAGATATTACGGCATTACAACTATCACACCCAATCCTCGACTAAATATTTATTACCCATCGAGATTCCCTAGAAAGATCCATTACATGACCTATTCTCTATCTTAAGAGAAAACATAAGGTCTACACACAAACCAGAGTTCCCATGCTATGTGTGAGGATATAACTCATTAAGGTCTCATAATGAAGCCCTTATATAAATCATCACATGTGTGTGTACACATGAGAAAAATAAATACACAAATAAACATCTTCTCTAAGTATTTAGGCACTAACCAAGATTATATGGAAGTCGATGAGGTACACACACCCATTAGGACACTATGTACTGACCAGGACACCATGGAGTCCAACCATGCCTAATTCAGTACCATACCGAAAACAATTCATCTCAAGGAACATATATCATCCCATACTAGAAAACATAAGAAAATGATTCATCCAATTTATGATCGCTACTCCTTTATAGTAGGGTACTATATAAAGAACCCCGACTATTCCATCTCATCGGGAGGGTTGTATGTCCATTGCTAAACCTCTACCTTCTCACTCAAGGTAGTGTCTATCCAACTAATTCAATATCACCTACCAACCTGGACCCCATCTCACTCATAGTAATCTCATCATCCAACTACACATAACTTCTCGTTTCAGACTCCATATCACTTATAGCAGTCTGTCCTCTAATCCCATCAGGTCATATCCTTTACCCCATCTCACTCATTGTAGTCCTATCACTACCATCCCATTGATCGAAGGACCTTTCCATCTCGTTTCACTCACGGTGATTCCACAAGGTATCAGGTTGCACCATCTGACTAATATCCAACCAATAATTCATACATAATGAGGACTCCATCTAACTCATAGTAGTCAAGCTAGTGATATCTCACTCATAATGGGATAAGGCCTTATAACCCAACATTGTCATCATAATTTATTTCGTAAAATGAGCACACATAATAAAACACACATGAAAGAACATATAAGACATTCATCCCACCACATAATATCACTATCTTATCATGTACTAACCAATATAATGAATATTCTATCATGGGCCTCTCAGAAAATAATAATTTTTAAAACCATGTAAAATGTAGTGGTAGTTGAACTCAGGTTTTCTCTCAAAGAGAAAAGTATTATGGGTGTGTTTCTATTTTGGTTTTTGGTTTCAACCGGTGTAAATAGTAGTGATAGATTATACTAGATTGGTTTTAAATTCACTATTAAAAGAAGTTTTCTAACTTTGGATATCTCAATACCTTTCCTATAAAATATCATTCAAATTTTTACTCTCCTGGTTTCTATCTAATCATGTAAAATATCAATCAATTACTATCACTTATAAATTTTGGTTTAATCAGAGGGATGAAATAACCACTGCATCCTCCAATATCCCATATCCAAGTAATTTAAGGTCTCTAATTACCCTTAAGTGAACCCACTAATCATGCTCAAGCAATGGAAAAGGCCTAAGTGGCATATGTTTGTGATGTTGGTAATAAGGGAAGATAAATTCAAAATGTAAGAAATATGAAAATCTACTATTCTCAATTGAGTTTGAATGAATATAGAGTGTTAATAAAAATATATTGAACTATTAAAAAAACAATTAATTAATAGGGGTAAATAGAATATCCAAAAATAATCTAATAATATATTAGTGTTCCTTTACTTAAGATATTATAAAAATAAATTAAATAAAGTAGTAAATAGTATCTTGATTGAGTGATTCTAAAGCATCCACCAAGAGAAATAGACACTTTTCACTAGTGAATATTTCTCTATTTATATAATAATTCTTAGAGTTTTTTAACAAGATTTCAAATTCACTATGTAAGAAACATGTGTTCCTTCAACTCTTTTTGGTGACTCTCGGAATGTTCTCATTTTTATATCAATGTCTTCTTCTTCATCGGATGGTTTACATGTGTTAGGAATCCAAGTCATGGATGAATACAATTCAGGGTATCATCTACAATTTATCCAACTAATATATTTCACCCATTATCTATCTTGGTACCTTCAATAATAATATTCATAGATTTGATTTAGTATATTGAGAAAATTTTGATAGTCATGGTCTATTTTTGGTGCTTGGATGTGGCATGTTCAGGTTCTGGGACTTAAAATAGAATCTGGGTTTGATAATTCAATGGGACTAAGTGAAACAGGCTTTGTATAGTAAATCACTACTTTTGTGTTGTTCTGGAACCTAAAGTTGTGAATTCATTGAAAATTTTTGAAGATTTTCTGATTTTGATCTTCATGGTATTTGTTTTGAAAGCTTCATCTTGACCAGTTGGGTATTAACTTGAATGGAGAAACCAATTTACTAGAATCCTATAGAGAGATATTTTCTTACAAGTAATTGGATTTGGGATAGTTTGTAGGGTCAACCATAACAATTCTAGTGAGAATTTTTCATGGTGAGGCTGAATTTAATGTAGTTTTGGACTGAGAGGCGGGGCGGGGCTTGCACTGGACTAGGAATTTTCACTCATTCATGGGTTTGATCCATATTAGTAACAAGTAAATTGGTGAATCTAGTAAGGATAAACTTGGAGGATCATGTCAATATAACGGAGGAATATTTTATTTTAGCTCATGCTTGGATTAGGTTATCAACAAGCACAGAATGGGTTTATGAAGAGTACTTGAACTCAGCTGAATTCATTCAAATATTGGTTTCTAAGGAGGTTAAAAATAGAGATTAATTTCTAGAATAACATCAAACATATGATGCGCCTGAATTTTATATATATAATATGGAGCATTAGGGATTTTTACAGTCCCTTTCAATATTCTTCTAACTATATATGGAATAAAACACATCTAGTAATAAATATTTTCAATCTTGGATTAATAGCCACAATTTTCTTTCTTCCCAAACAAACTCAGCCTTGGAATCAAATATCTTCAATTCAACATCTTAATCTGATCCATAATTTCATACATTCATGATTCTTAGTAGTGATTTGGCCTTGTCACGAGGCCAAGCTCGATTCTCTGTATTGAGGCTTCTTCTTTTTGGTCATCGGTATTCATCAGTGGTTTTTACTCAGTCAGTGTCAATTATAATTAAATATAAACAATAATATTTGGTTATTATTCATCATATTTATGTAATAGAATGGTTTCATTTAGAATTTTTATCCTTTCAGTGATCTTGGGGGTTGTATCAACCTCATTGATTACTTCAACCACTTTTGGATAACTTGGATTCAGTTTTCACAGGGCGTTATGGCTCAGTCAAATTCCATGTTTATCCTCCTTGATGTATTAAAAAATAAGATCATATTTGAGCTTAGCCTCCATTTATGTTAGGTTTTATTCTAATAGTATGACTCAAATCAATTACAATAGGGTGGTATGAGTGGTATACATGTGGGATATGGGTGAAGCCATGGTCAAAGGTGGATGGTGCTACTGTGGACGGAAGTAGGGATGTGTGAAATGGTAGTTGGTTTTTTTATAATGGAATAAGGGTGGTGGTAGAAAAGGATTTATTCTAGTTATAGTAGGGGAGAAATACTAGTTGAAGACCAATGGTAGTAGATTGGTGATGGTAACAAGGTTCTTGCCTTATGATGGTAGGAGGCCTATAGAAATAGTAGTAATAGTAGGTCGGTGTGAATGGAATCGTAGTGGAATCATTTGAGTAGTAGCAAGATAGAGGAATCAATACAGCGGACTTATTATAAGTGAAAGTGGCATATCCCTCACATGATTGAGAAAATTGTCGCATGGTAGCAGATCTGATGGTACTAATAGTATATTGAATTTTGATGGAAGCATATTTTTTCCAAATAATTCCTAGCATGGATAATTAACATAAAAAAATAAGTGTGAGAATTTAACTAACTTAAATTAAAAAATAAAAAAAAAATTCAATATTAAATTCCACAACATTGTACAATTAATTCCAAATCATATTTTAAATTCTCTTTTAAATGGAAATTTTTATGTATCACAAACAATGTTCAGTGTATCATTTTTTTTAAATTGAAATAAAAACTTTCTAGAGTGATATTTCAAAAATTAATATTCACAATTATTTTTTTCATTAAAAATTGAACTCAAATTATGGTTTTTTATTAAATTAAAAAACGATTGAAATAAAAAAAAATCAACATTTAAAGATATTTTTTAAAAATGTTCAAATTATCAAAAATCATAAAAATGAATGATAACCAGAGATTTTAATTAAATTTTTGGTAATTTTCAATGACAATTTGACAAAAAATAGATTTTATAATCACATAACTCCTCTACAATTGAACTGTTTTAATCATAAGAAATTTTATCAATGAATTACCTGAAGATAATTATCCTCGCTAACTTCAAATAAAAAAATTATATTTGAAATAGATCAAATAATTTTTCCAAAAACTTATCATGCCTCCTATGTAATTTTCACACGCTATTTTATTTCAATATATATTAAAAATCCAATTCCATGAGTGAAATTGGTATATTTAAGTAGAATTAAAATTTTAACAAGAAGTACATTTATTTATCCCTTATTCTTAAGCTTACTAAACCAAATAACATTTTCACCGTTCATTAATACTTCTTAAATGAAATTTTTATTGGAAAATTGTCCCCTTCTTCATTTGGGTTCAATATTCCCATCACCTTGATGAATTATTTTTTGATAAAAGGAACTTTATTAGTTTTTTTATTTTTCTTAACCTTTTATATGTGAGGAACTATGGAAAAAGAACTTATTGAATATGAATTGAGGTATTACAATAACACAGACAATTCCTATGTATTATAGATTCATTATAGGATACTTATTATCCGATTTACTTCAGGTTCAATGGAATTATATGAATGTATTTAAGGGAGGTTACCTAAGTTTCTATTTAATTAAAAAGGTCATTTTACTTGATATTAATTTAAAATTTTCAATGAGCACATGTTATAATTTTTATTCCATAAATATCTTTTTTATTTTCACTCCATTTACCTTGTTCTTAAATGGAATTTCTACAAAAACGGAGTTTATATTTAGTTCGTAATCATTCACATTCAATAGTTCAAAACTAATATAATTTGTATATCTATAATTTTACTTTAATTAGGTAGGGAAACATTGAAGTTCAATGTGTTTTATTTTTTTATTAATTTTTTTTATTGATATACACTCTAAAAATATAAAAACACAAACATATAGAAACTATATAAAGATTCCTAAAATTGTAATGGCCCGGACCCTCCTGGCCCATTACTTTTCCAAAGTGAGGCTCTACCAAAACGGTGGCACCGTGAGGGTGACACCGTGACGGTGGAACCGTGAAGGTGGCACTGTGACGGTGGCACTATGAGGGTGACACCGTGAGGGTGGCACCATGAGGGTGGCACCGTGACGGTGGCACCATGAGGGTGACACCGTGACGGTGGCACCGTGTCCCCTCGCCGAGCCTTTTGTTCCTTTTACAGTACTTGACTTTTCCTCTCCCGAAACGTAAGTTTCGACATAAATTAATTCTTTTACTCCTTTTAAAACCATTTAAATCCCATAACTAATTCCTAAAAATCCGGAGAGACCTCCGTGTGTAACCGCCCAACCGCGTGGTCAACCCACGACCCCCGCTTCTTAAACGGCTTGGCATTCTCATCTCAACCGTCCGCGGCTCTTATAAACTAAGGGTTAGCGGTGGTTTCTTCTTTCCTCGATCGCAGCTTTTCACAAACAGCTTCTGGTTCGTCGGGCGAGCTGCATCGTTATGCGTAGAGTTTCGCGCCCGGCCTAAGCATTGATAGACGAAGCGATTTTCGTTCAGGCGAGCCGCATCGCTATCTGTGAAGTTCCTCTCCCAGCCTCAGTGTAGATCATTGATCCAACAGGTAGGGAAATTTCTCCTTCATCTCTCTCTTTTGTGTATCGTGCGGGGTGGGTGTGCTTTTGATTCTGTAGAATTGGATAATCCAGACCTAATAAAGATAATGAATGGATTTTATAAATAGAGAAGAGGGGGATGTGATTGTTGATGTTCTTTTATATTATGGCCTTCTTCCTGAATTATGCGGGCTTACGCCTACTGAAAATCATGACCGTTGGTGGTCTTTCTCTATGCATTAATGAACCCTTGGTGATGTTTTAAATGGTTTCTTTATGGTTGTGAACTCCTTCCATTAAAAGTAAATTGGTTAATTACTTATATTCAGCTAAGTAAATTGGAAGCATCGGGATCGACCCTTCTGTGATAACCCCCGGTTAAGACACATGGAATTGAAATCATGGAGTGTGTTAAATCTTATAAATCTGAAAATACAGGCATGACCCTGCTTTGTGTTGGTAGGAGTGGTTTGGTTGTTTTTCTTTTACGGTTTCTTTGTGTTGTTAGTAGTGGTTTGGTTTTTTTTTCTTTTACGAGTCGGTTGCTAGAGATGTGGGAGGGGATGGGATCCCCTGTTTTTATGCTCTCGGTGGTTATGAAATGGGGATGGGTTCCCTGTTGATATGGATTCGGTGGTTGTGAGTTTTAAGACCTGGTGGTTACTTGTTTATATAATGAATTAGGGTGGGATCCTCTGTTGACGAAAAACCTTTTTGGGGAGGGGACATGGGGCAGTGTCTCGGGGTTGTCTTTGGTTCCAGTACTTTGGGGGATCTCACTTATTCTTTATTATTGTAACTTTACAAGAGAACCGAGTGTGAATGTTTAAATTGACATTTGGCTAGATTCTCTTCCTTGGTTATTCTTATGGTGTTAGTTTCCCAGTAGTGCATGAACATACTTGAACATTATCACTGAACATGAAACAAGAATGGGACAAATGGGTTTTTTTGGTGAGAGTCGTGACTTGGACTTGAGTGCTATTGTGATCTTTAGGCTGTCTGAAGAAAAACCTATCTTTGGGTGAGTGCTTGTTACCTATATATATACTTGTATCTTTGTGTTTATTATTCACGCCCCACCCAATTTGATCACTTATTGTCGAACACCCCCATTTCATGGGGGAGGGTGTTTTTCCCCACATTGTTCTTAGTGGAAGGTTATTAGCTCCTTTTCTACACCCTTTCTCGGATAGGCCAAGTATCTTTGGGTAGGCTGTGATGGCATGAGGTCCATTATTAGCCCAAGAACCTTCGGGCGGGGTAGTGTGATGGTTGGCCAGGTGTGTGCGGCAGGTGGTTTCCCAAGTGTCTTCGAGATGAGGCCCAGGTGTCTTCGGGTGTGGTGTTAGTTGTTCTAGCCTAGGTGTTTGCAGGCATGGTCACGTGTGATAGTTGTGGCCCAGGTGTTTGCGGGCAGGATTCGGCAGTGGGACTGCGTGTGGTTGTGGCCCAAGTGTTTGCAGGCAGGTGAGGTAGTGGGACTACAGTGACAGAATTCTGGGATTGGTTCGATGCGTAGGATGTCTCATTAACTAGTGGTAAAGTGGCGCGGGGTACCCAAACATCGATGTGATCTTATTATATATATTACTTGACTTGCGTTATTTGGGGAGTGTGCCTTGGTGATGCTTGGGTGGATAGTTTACCGTGATAGGTGTTTGGTTTACTCCTTTTCTCACGGGACTTTTGTGTTTTCCCCCACTTGTGCACGAGAGTCTTTGGTTTTCCCTACTGAGTGTACTTGTATGCTCACCCTACGTATATAAAACTACATTCAAGTTTCCAGGAGGACATCGGGGATCGCGCGAGACCATACTAGCTCGGACCTTTGGGGCAGTTGTTGTTGTTGTTTTTCTTTATTTGGTACTTACCTTTATAGTCACCTTTTGTACCTTTTGGCTCTTAATTTTGGAACATGCATGTGGGAATGGTTTACTTTTGGCTTTACTTTTCTTTTACCTCGGTTTTGTTGGGTTTCATCTTCTTATCTCTCGATCCTATAAAACAAAAAGGGTAGTGCCTTCCATTTGTGTGTAATTTCTATACCCTTGGTGCTAGTCGCCACTCCGGGGACTATTGAAGGTGGGTTTTGGGGGTTATTATCTCTCCTTCAACTTAAAGAAGGAAGGACCTGGCAATCTGCTGACCCTTCCCTACTTTTGGTGAAGGCGAGTCGTGACAGATTGGTATCAGAGCTAATGGTTGAGAGATAGGATGGAGTCTGGAGTTAGGCACAGTGAGGATTGCATGGGATGGTAAGGCAACATTGTTGGGTGACCTTATTGTGTGAATTAGGTCAGGGAAGACCGGCTAGGACATGGGATCTTAGGGCCCCCTATGATCTGATGCAAGAACTCTGGACCTACCGAACGATCAAGTGAGGCCACACTGATTGCAGGGTAGAGACCCTAGGAAAGGTACATGCATCATAATGACTTGTGTTCTTGTGTTTCTGGGATGTCTTGGGAATTAATAATAAATTAAAACATTATGAAGTTTTAAGAATGATATTCTGCACTACTTGCGCTTAGGCATTCCTTGTTTACCTTACAGTTGTGGCACCTGGAAGGCGACCATGTGTGGTACAGGTGATCGAGGCCCCGGAGACTACTTTGGACAATCGGAAGAGAGATGATCAAGAGGAAGAGGATGACCATTGGCAGAAGACTCTTTGGGCCTTCCAGCGACAGACCCTCGAGAAGTACGAGGGCAGCACCTCTGACATAAAGACGGAAGGCTAGCTAGTGGAGCTAGTGATAGCTTTCGGCCTGATTCGGGCCCCGACTGAGTACTGGGTTTCTCTAGCCGTCATCCAGATGCGGGGAGCGGCGCGTCAGTGGTGGACGCTTTACCTGGGGGAGAGGAGAGAGGCTGAGGTGGCATGGGCTGATTTTGAGAGGGAGTTCCGGGCAGAATTCCCCTCTTCAACGATGAAGGCGGAAAAGAGACAGGAGCTAATCTCCCTCCAACAGGGGAGTATGTCTGTGAGGGACATAGGGATCAATTTCAAGGACCTCCTACGTTTTTCTCCAGACCACTTTCTCGATGAGGAGTCTCTGGCAAGACGTTTGGAGGAGGTGCTCTGACCCTCCATCCAGTATGTTGTTACCCCCTTTAACATTCCGATGTACTTGGAGGTCTAGAAAAAGTCCGAAGTGGTGGAGAGGATGCATACTCTAGGAGGAGTTTCATGAGAGGGGATCCAGCTGGGACCATCGAAGGGGAAGTCCGTCAGCACCAGGCCTCTAGCGTCAGGACCCTCTAAGTTCTGACTAGCAGGGAGCAGACCGCATCAGTTTCAGTTTTGATCCCCCGGTCCTCAACCTTTTCCTTCGGGCCCGAGACTATGGTGATTCGTCTGTGGGAGCCCTGGACATCTCCGGAGTCAGTGCCCAGATAGGGTGTTGTACAGCGGTGGTGGACAACCCCAGCACCCACCCCAGTAGCAGCTTCCAGCCATACCTTTCCAGCAACAGCAGCAGGGACAGCGAGCTCCCGCTCCTCCGAGGACAGACGTGGGAGGAGGGGCCGACCTCAGGGTGCTCCTTAGGGACCTCGACCAGGGCATGGTCGGGGAGGTGGCCGATAGCTGAGGGGTAGAGGAGCCGAGCATGGACAGTTACACGCCGCAGAGGCAGTAGATCCAGCTGGGTCGGAGGTTGTTCAAGGTACGATCAGTTTGTTTAGTACTCTTACTTATGCCTTGTTCGATACCGGAGCTTCGCACTCCTTTGTTTTACCCAGTCTAGCCCATGCCTTGGGTCTAGATGACGAGAGACTTCCAGTGCCCCTGGTGTTGAGCACACCTGTCGGAGGTCTGACCGACTTGTTGTTTGTTTGTCGAGGATGTAGACTGATGATAGGGTCACATCAGTCGGTTAGGGATCTTCTCCTGCTACAGATACAACCATACGATGTCATCCTCGGCATCGACTGTCTATTCTCTGTGTATGCTGTCATCGACTATTTTCGAGGAAGGGTCGTGTTCTCAGACTTGGGCGGCCGGCGTGTTACCTTCACCGGCGAGCGGGGCGGTCAGAAGGGCAGCAGGAGAGAGGAACCCCTCCTCTCCTTGATAGTCGAGCTGTCAGTAGAGTCAGTAGATGCTGAGATGGTGGAGGTTCCAGAGGTTTTCCATGAGTTTATGGACATCTTTCCTGAGGAGGTGATGACTCTACCCCCTCGATGTGGTATCGAGTTCGGGATACACCTGCAGCCCGGCGCTCGTCCGATCTCGATGGCTCCATACCGGATGGCACCTTCAGAGCTACGGGAGTTGCGGATCTAGATTGACGATCTAATGAAGAGGGGTTATGTTCGGCCAAGTGCGTCACCATGGGGTGCTCCAGTCTTGTTCGAAAAGAAGGAAGATAGTGGTCTCAAGTTTTGCATAGACTACAGAAGGCTGAATCAGGTGACGATCAAGAATCGCTACCCTCTTCCTAGGATAGATGATCTTTTCGACCAGCTGAAGGGGGAAGGATGGTTCTCGAAGATCGACATGCAGTCTGGGTACCACCAGTTGAGAGTGAAGGAGGGAGACATCCCGAAGACGACGTTCAGGTGCAGATATAGACACTTCGAGTTCTTAGTCATGCCCTTCGGTGTTATGAATGCCTCGGATGTGTTCATGGATCTTATGAACTCCATCTTCTGGGAGTACCTAGATCGGTTCGTAGTTGTGTTCATCGATGACATCTTGGTCTACTCAAGATCAGAGGAGGACCATGCAGAGCACCTGAGGATGGTTCTAGAGGTCCTCCGACATCATCATCTCTATGGTAAGTTGTCAAAATTTAAGTTCGCGACACGAGAAGTGTACTTCCTCGGGAACGTGGTGTCCGAGCAGGGGGTAGTGGTGGACCGATCAAAGGTTGAGGCAGTTGTTTCTTGGGCAGTACCCAAGAATGTGGCAGAGGTCCGTAGTTTCCTCGGGATGGCAGGTTACTATCGGAGGTTTGTACCCAACTTCTCCCGAGTTGCAGCCCCTTTGACAGCCCTGACCAAGAAAGACCAGGTTTTCATGTGGAGTGAGTAGTGAGAGTCAGCCTTCAGATATCTGAAGGAGAAGTTGGTCAGTGCCCTAGTGCTGAGATTTCCAGAATAAGGGGCAACGTATGAGGTGTTATGTGATGCTTTAGGATAGGGCCTGAGATGTGTGTTGATGCAGCAACAAGGGGTGATCTCTTATGGGTCTAGGCAACTATGCCCTCATGAGCGTAATTACGCCACCCATGACCTGGATCTTGCAGCGGTCGTTTTTTGCGCTGAAGTAATGGCGACACTACCTCATCGGAGAACGCTTTGTGGTCTTCATAGACCACAAAATCTTGATGTATATCTTCTCCCAGTGGGACCTAAACTTGTGACAGTGAAGATGGGTGGAGTTCCTCCAGGATTATGACTTCAAGATATCTTATACTGATGGAAAGGGCAATGTAGTGGTCGATGCCTTGAGCAGGAGGACGCAGAAGGATGGGGTCCGAGAGTCGGCGGACGCCTGGAAGGCAATGGAGGAGTTGGCTGCTTTACACCTGGATGTGAGGATGGATAGAAGTAGAGGCTGCCTATATCAGAGGACAGTGCAGTCATCTCTGTTTCAGCAAGTGGAGGAGTCTCAGTGGGGAGACCCGGAGTGCGAAGTGATGCATGACCGAGTTGACTAGGGAAATTCTCTAGAAGGATGGACAGAGGATGGTCAGAACCGAATTCTTTTCTAGGGAAGGTTGTTTGTTCCGGAGGCAGTGCGCGACAAGGTTCTCAGTGAGTTCCACAACTCACCCTTGGAAGTACACCCAGGAGTTTCCAAGATGTACCAGGGACTGATGAAGTATTTTTGGTGGCCTGGAGTTAAGCGAGAAGTGGTAGAGTTTGTGGCCAAGTTCTTAGTGTGTCATCAAGTGAATGTTGAACACCGAGTTCCAGGCGGCCTACTGTAGCCTCTAGAAGTCCCCGAGTGGAAGTGGGATTACATATCAATGGATTTCGTCACGGGACTACCCAAGGTCCAAGGGGGATACGACGCCATATGGGTGGTAGTGGACAGATTGACGAAATCGGCTCACTTTCTGAAGATCAGGGAGTCGAGTGCAGTTGATGCTTTGGCACGAAGGTATGTGGATGAGGTGGTGCAGTTTCATGGAGTTTCGAGGTCTATAGTCTCGGATAGGGATGCACGGTTTACCTCACGAGTCTGGAGAGGATTGCAGCATGCTTTTGGAACCCAGCTACGCCTTAGCACTACTTTCCATCCCCAGATAGATGGAAAAACTGAGTGCATCATCCAGACCGTGGAGGATATGTTGCGGGCATCTGTTCTGGACTCAGGAGGATCATGGGTGAAATACTTTCCTCTGGTAGTATTTTCCTACAATAATAACTACCACTCTACCATTTTCATGGCCCCATTTGAAGCTTTTTACAGGAGGCCATGACGTTCACCTGTGTGTTGGGCCAAAGTAGGAGAGGCTGGCATCCATGGCCCGGAAGTGGTGCAGAGCACGACAGAGATGGTTCAACTCATACAGGAATGGATGAAGGCGGCCCAGGACCGGCAGAAGTCGTATGCTGATACCAGGAGGAGGCCCTTGGAGTTTGAGGTTAGAGACCACGTGTTCTTGAAGGTCTCCCCTCAGTGTGGGCAGCAGAGGTTCGGCAAGGGGAGTAATCTTTCTCCCAGGTTCATCGAACCCTTCAAAGTGTTGCGGTGGGTCGGCGAAGTGGCTTATCAGCTCGCGTTACCACCGCCACTACTGAGGATACATGATGTCCTCCATGTGTCCCAGCTCCGTCGGTATCTGCACGACGATTCACACGTCCTTGATTGGGGTGAGCTAGACATCGAGGACGATGTGACTTTTGTGGAGAGACCAGTGATGATAGAGGATCGCAAGGAGAAGGTGCTTCGTGGGTGAAATATTCCCTTGGTTCGTGTGTTGTGGATACATGGTGGGCTTGAGGAGAGTACGTGGGAGAGGGAAGCACAGATGTGTACCCAGTACCCAGAGTTGTTTTAAGTTTTGTTCCTTGTTGTACCTGTTGTGGTAGAACGTTTTGTATTTTGGATATGAAATGTACTGGTTTTCTTTCCTCTGATTGTGTGTAAAAATATATGGATATGGGGGAGGAGATAACCCAACCCCTAATCAAGACGCACTAAGGTGGATGTGATTAAACTCGTGCGGGCGAGTCAGTGCCGCCCAAAGTGGATAATATCTTGAAATGGGTGAGGAGACTCCCCAACCCACATGCCCGGGCAGTTTAGCATGGTATGTTTCCTGGTTCCTGACAGGGAAGTGTTTTTAGTTAGCATGGGTTCACTTCTAAGAGGTATCTTTCGAGGTGGTTGTTCGGACCCTCTCTTTCCTTCTTGGGTTGTTTTGATTCTCGAGGGTGAGAATCGTTTAAGAGGTATCTAATTTAATGGCTCAGACCCTCCTGGCCCATTACATTGCCAAAGTGAGGATCCACCAAAACGGTGGCACCGTGAGGGTGACACCGGTCATGGTGGCACCGTGAGGGTGGCACTATGAGGGTGACTCAGTGACGGTGGCACCGTGTCCCCTCGCCGAGCCTTTCATTCTTTTTTCTAGTACCTGACTTTTCCACTCCCGCGACGTAAGTTTTGACGTAAATTAATTCTTTTACTCCTTTTAAAACCATTTAAATCCCATAATTAATTCCTAAAAATCCCTAGAGACCTCCGTGTGTAACTGCCCAACCGCGTGGTCAACCCACGACCCCCGCTCCTTACGCGGTTTGGCATTCTCATCTCAACCGTCTGCGGCTCTTATAAACTAAGGGTTATCCATGGTTTCTTCTTTCCTTGATCGCGGCTTTTCACGAACAGCTTCTGGTGAATCGGGCGAGCCACATCGTTATACATAGAGTTTTGTGCCCGGCCTAATCATTGATAGACGAAGCGATTTTCATTCAGGAAATCCGCATCGCTATCCGTGAAGTTCCTCCCCCGGCCTCAGCATAGATCGTTGATCCAACAGGTAGGGAAATTTCTCCTACATCTATCTATTTTGTGTATCATGCGAGGTGGGAGTGAATTTGATTCTGTAGAATTGGATAAGCCATACCTATTAAAGATAATGAATGGATTCTATAAATAAAGAAGGGGGGGTTGTGATCGTTGATGTTGTTTTATATTATGACCTTCTTCCTGAATTATAAGGGCTTACACCTACTGAAAATCATGACTGTTGGTAATCTTTCTCTGTGCATTAATGAACCCCTAGTGATGTTTTAAATGGATTCTTTATGCTTGTTAACTCCTGCCGTGAAAAGTAAATTGGTTAATTATGTATATTCGGCTAAGTAAATTGGAAGCACCAGGATCGACCCTTATGTGATAACCCCCAGTTAAGACACATAGAATTGAATTCAGGGAGTGTGTTAAATCTTATAAATCTGAAAATACAGGCATGAACCTGCTTTGTGTTGCTAGTAGTGGTTTGGTTGTTTTTCTTTTACGGGCCGGTTGCTGGAGATGTGGGAGGGGATGGGATCCCTTGTTTTTATGCTATCGGTGGTTATGAAATTGGGGATGGGGTCCCTGTTGATATGGATTCGGTGGTTGTGATTTTTAAGACCCGGTGGTTACTTGTTTATATCACTAATTGGGGTGGGATCCTCTGTTGAGGAAACACATTTTTGGGGAGGGGACACGGGGCAGTGTCTCGGGGTTGTCTTTGGTTCCAGTACTTCAGGGGATCTCACTTATTACTTGTTGTTGTAACTTTACAAGAGAACCGAGTGTAAATGTTTAAATTGATGTTTGGCTGGATTCTCTTCCTTGGTTATTCTTATGGTGTTAGTTTCCCATTAGTGCATGAACTTACTTGAACATTATCACTGAACATGAAATAATAATGGGACAAATGGGTTTTGTTGGTGAGATTCGTGACTCGGACTTGAGTGTTGTTGTGATCTGTAGGTTGTCTGAAGAAAAACCTAGCTTTGGGTGAGTGCTTGTTACCTATATATATACTTGTAGATTTTTTTTCTTATTCTCGCCCCACCCAAGTTGATCACTTAGTGCCGAACACCCCCATTTCATGGGGGAGGGTGTTTTTCCGAACACTATTCTTAGTGGATGGTTATTACCTCCTTTTGTGCTCCCTTTCCCAGATAGCCCAACTATCTTCGGGCAGGCTGTGATGGCCTGATGTCCATTATTAGCCCAAGAACCTTCGGGCAGGGAAGTGTGATGGTTGGTCAGGTGTGTGCGGAAGGTGGTTTCCCAAGTGTCTTCAGGATGAGGCCCAGGTGTCTTCAGGTGTGGTGGTAGTTGTTCTGGCCTATGTGTTTGCAGGCATGGTCACGTGTGACAGTTGTGGCCCAGGTATTTGCGGGCGGGATTCAGCAGTGGGACTGAGTGTGGTTGTGGCCCAGGTGTGTGCGGGCGGGTGAGGCAGTGGGACTACGGTGACAGAATGGTGGGATTGATTTGATGTGTAGGATGTCTCATTAACCAGTGGGAAAGTGGCGTGGGGTACCCAAACATCTATGTACTCTTATTATATATATTACTTGACTGGAGTTATATGGGTAGTGTGCCTTGGTGATGCTTGGGTGGATAGTTTACCTTGATAGGTGTTTGTTTTACTCCTTTTCTCACGGGACTTTAGTACGTTCCCCCACATGTCCACGAGAGTCTTTGGTTTTCCCTACTGAGTGTACTTGTATGCTCAACCTACGTATATAAAACTGCTTTTAGGTTTCCAGGAGGACTTCGGGGATCGCGCGGGACCATACTAGCTTGGACCTTTGGGGTAGTTGTAGTTGTTGTTTTTATTTCTTTGGTACTTACCTTTGCAGTCACCTTTTGTACCTTGTGGCTCTTACATTAGGAACATGCATGTGGGAATGGTTTACTTTTGGAATTAATTTTCTTTTACCTTGGTGTTGTTGGGTTACATCTTCTTATCTCCCAATCCTATAAAACAAAAAGGGTAATGCCTTCCATTTGTGTGTAATTTCTATACCCTTGGTGCTAGTCGCCACTCCGGGACCTATTGAAGGCGGGTTTCAGGGGTCATTATCTCTCCTTCAACTTAAAGAAGGAAGGGTCTGTCAATCTGTTGACCCTTCCCTCCTTTTGGTGAAGGCGGTTCGTGACAAAAATAGTTAAAATGTCCTTTTTTTATTTTATTTTTATTTTCTTATTTGCAAAAAATCTAAAATATAAAACAATAAAGGGTATTTACATCCTAAACTAATTTGTCCATCTTCCCAAACATGGTCGAGATACCATTCCTTTTAAGTGGAGCTCACATTTTTTTATGAAATTCATAAAAATAGAGTATCCAAAAAATATATAGGAAAGAGACAACATGGGATTATTTCATCTGATAGAAGAATATATGAGTTTTGAGTCCTCCATTGGATATTTCCACGGATCTTTATAAAAATGACTCAGCTTCTGGTTATTAATCTTGAATAGGTTCTATGAATCTTTTCCTTTGATTTCTACTGCACTAAATGGAAAAATATTAGTCATTTTATAAGGTCAAATACACTTGGTAGGATATTTACCAGACACCAGCTTCATTCTTCAAGAGTACAAAATCACTTTGTATCCTACTTATAGGACTATTTTTTACATGGGTCTATCATGAAAAGATTTTTCCTTCTTTTTATATAACAGTTTGCTCTTCTCAATTTCTTTAGTTATATATTTTATAGCTTTCTATTCCCACCATCTTTTCTAAACTTTGGGTTAGCTTTTTTGGCATCCCAATTTAATTTTTTGTTGCAGATCGATAGAAAATTCATTTTTTTTTTCTCTAAAGAAAGAACATCCAAATTTTTATAGTTTCAACTTCTATATCAATTCATGTGGGTTTTATAGTGATGTTTTGTATTTAGTGTTATCCATAATTATAGCCTGCATAATAAAGGTAGAGGTTTCACTCGAAAATTTTAGTAAATTATCTAAATATTTCTCATCAATTTATATAAGTTATTCGGTGCACAAAATAGTTTCATATTAAACTCATTTTAAAAAATATATTTAGCAGTAAAATCATGATATTTTTAAACCTTTATTAGAATAATTCTATTATCCAATACTCCAATTTATTCCCTCGAAAAACATGGCAATTTAAATTTTTTAATGTAAAAAAATTGATCTTTATGTGGATATATCATTGAATGAAATATGTTTAAATATAATTTACTCACCAAAATTCATTGAAATATTTATTTCATTGACATTTATTATTATTTTACCAGTCATTAGGAATGGCGTGCCTAGAATGATGGAAGAGTGATCTATATATTTTCTTTCTTACATGATGAGAATTTTGAAGTCGTAAGGTAATAGAAATTATTATACACTAACTAATAAATATTCAAGAATAGAAACTTGGTGTGAGATGTCTCAATTATCACGATACACATCCACTCAAATGGTTTTGAATACTTTTATCTATAGGGATGAATAAACTGAGTAAGACATGAAATTAATTGATGATCCTCAATCACATAATGTATTGGAAAGTTTAAGCATGTTATTGGTTCAAGGGATTGAGATGATACTTTGATATTTAAATTTATAAGGTATTTATAGGTTTTCAAGTGTAGGAAAAAATTTAATTACTATTACCATTTCATTACCTAAAAATATCCTCCTCTTAGTGCACATGTCTTTAATGAATTTTTCATAACGTTGAATATGATGGATGGAATCCAGCAGAGGGATGTTAATCTCTACTTTTTTGAATATATCTAGGATTTCTTATTTCAATGATTCTTCAATGGTTTTCTTAGGCTCGTAAATCCTTATATGTTATGTGGTTGGGGCTGAATTTGGTATTACATTTTGCCTTTTTATTCATCTTTCTTCATAGGGGGTGCTTCAATAGGCACCTCTTCTTCAGGTTCTTTTCCAGGGGTGGCTTCTTCAGGTTTATTGGTTTTCTACTTCCAAATTCTTCTCTACATAGTGAAAAAATGAAGGCTCAAGTAAGCTTCCTACCCAATCCTTTCAATTAAATCTCTATCTTTAGAAGGGGATTGTTTTTATTTCTCCTCCAGAGGAAGAATCAAAAAGTTTTTAGTCACGGTCCATAACTCCTTGATAAAATAATATCAATAAATGATGTTCTTCTTAGGTTTGGTGTAGGTATGGGTTTTTTAATCCCCTAAATCACTAATAATACTCATAAAGGGTATCTCTACTAGCATATTTAATTGAATATATATATATATATATATTGATGATTGGATACTTCTTGATGTAAGGAAATACTTCTAGAGGAAGGATTAGTGTACTTTATCCTAGTTGATGATCTCTCTGGGTTGGATATTGTAGATCCAATTTTTTATAGATTCTTAAAGAGATAATGGAAATGCCTTCTAACTAATCTAAGCCTTAGTGACACCTCTAGGTTTGAATCCATTATAAAATTCTCCAAATTCTAACGAATACATGTTTAGATATTCTCATAATAAACAATGAAACTTAGGCTAGTGAATTATCTTTCTTGTTTTAATATCAGAATCATGTTGATTATTCATTTGTAACTTCAAGTTTATTTTAAAATTGGGTGCATACATTTCTCTTAAAATTCTATACAATTAAGCTTGATTATATTCCATGTTTTTATTTCTTATGGTGAATCTAGTGGAATAATAATAAGGGGTGAGTATTTGGTCAACGGGATAGTGAAAAAATACCTTTACACTTCCTTTGGGATTATTAGAGTTCCTTTTCTCTCAAGAAAGTGTGACCAACCTCTAGATCGAATCCAATGAGGTTAGGTAAATTGGATTTGTTCATTTTTTGAATTAATTTTAAAAACAAGTAAAATAAAGAAATTATTTCACCCAGAAAAGGTTCCAAGTTTTATGATCATCCTTTCATGGGGATCTTAGTAAAATAATTTTTAAACCTAAGTAAAATGTGTTAATAGTGGGACTCAGGTTGTCTCTTAGAGAGGAAAATGTTATGAATGTGTGTATCTCTTGTTTTTTAGGATCAGTTAGTGTAAATAGTATTATAATATTGAACTTGATCTATTTTAAATTAAGTTTCAAAATAAGTTGACTAACCTATAATATCTCCAAAAATTCATGTAAAATCATCATTTTAATTTTTAATCTTATGTTTTCTCTCTAATCAAGTGAAATTTAACTCAATTACACTGACCTAAAAATTTTGGTGTAATCGAATGGAATTGATAACCACTACAACCACTAATATCCCCTATCCCAATAATAAAATATATCCAATTACCCTTAATTCGACCCACTTCTCATGACTGCAAGCAATAGAGAGGTTCTATGTGGCCTGTGTGTGAGATCCAATGAAAAAGTGAAGATAAATTTGAAAATTAAAAAACATGCAAATATCCTATTATCAATATAGTTTAAATGATTATAGAGAGTTAATCAGAATATATTGAATTATTAAAATGAGGAATTCATTAATATGGGGTTGGGAGAAACTCCTAGACTTAGCCATTAATGTCGTAGTGTTCCGTCATCAGAGTTATTATAAAAATAAATTTAAGAAACTAGTAAATAGTCTTGATTGAGTGATTGTAAATATGCCTCTAAGAGAAAGATGATATTTTCACTAATGAATAGTTCTCTATTTATAAAAGAAATATTGTGGTTGTTTGGTGTGCTTAAAAATTCTCCATGTGAGCAGTATGAGTTCCTTCAACTCTTTTTGGTGACTATAGAAATGTTATCATTTTTAGAGAAGTGTATTCTTTATCATTAGATGATTGGTATGCTTTAATTATACAAGGAATGGATGAACACGTTTGATGGTATCTTCTACAATTCTTCTAGCTTATAAATTCCTCCTATGATCAAGTTTGGTACCTTTGAGAATGATCCCTAAGGATATGGTTTGGTATATCACAGTGGTTGGGAAATGCATGCACTATTTTGGGTGCTCGGGGGATGCATGCCCAATCTTTTGAACTTGAAATAGATTTTTTTTCATGAAAATGTAGCGGTCCCAAGTGAAATAGGATTGGAACAATACATCTATACTTTTTTAATATTCTAGAACCTAGAGTTTTAAATTCATTGGAAATATGGAAATATGTGTTGATCTTGATCTCTATAGTGTCAGTTTTTAAGGCTCCCTATAGGACTACTAAATCTTTTCTTAAACAGAGCAACTGGGGTACTGTAATCCTGTGGAGATTTCTTGGTATAATAGTAATTTTAGTTGGTATTTAGGCCATAATAATTCAAGGGAATATAGATATGATGAGAATAGATTTGAATTGGTTTTTTGATAAGATATCAGGCCCACATTTGACTGTAAATATTCACTCATTCATTGAATGGATTCATTTTGGTGTTGTGTATAGTTGTGAATCGGGTGAGGTTGAACATGGAGGATCAGGGTAATGTAAAGGTGGTGATATTACATTCTATTTTTTTCTTGTATTAGGTTGTTAATGGGAATATCAGGGATGCAGAAAGGTTACTTTCACTCAACCAACTTCATTCATCTTTAGGTGGTTAGGGAGGTTAGTAATCGAGATTCCTTTCTAAAATACCATTAAACATCTTATGTGAAAGAGTTTTCCATACAGTTTTTGAAGCATTAGAGGTGTATAAGGTCTTGTATGGTTTTTTTCTACCTAAAAAGGGAAGAAAAACATATATTAAAATATAATTTTGATCTCATATTCACATCCTAAATCGAATTGTATCCTAACCAGACTCATCATTGGCCTCACATATCTCCAGTTTAACATATCCAATTGAACCCCGGTTTCGGACCCATGTGATACTCAGTAATGATTGGACACTTGAACCAGGACAAGATAAGTTCTATGTTTTCATCTTCAACTTCATCAGAATTAGGATTCATCAGTGGTTTTTACTTTATTGGGGTCTATTTTTCATCCTTTTGGTGATTTTAGGGGTCAGCTCAGCCTCAGTGGTAACATCAATTAATTTTTCTGAGCTAGGATTCTATTTTCATGGGTTGGTTGGCTTGGTGTTATTATGTGTTCACCCTCCTTGGTCTATGAAAAACCTAATTCATATCTAATCTTATCCTAATTTAGTTTATGTTTATCTTCTCATGGAACATCTTGTATCAATTATAACATGGTGGTATGACTGTCATAGAATTGAGATGTGGGTGAGGACAAGGTTAGTGGTGGATACTTCTACCATGGACCAAATCAGGGTAGTTTATAATTGTAGTAGGTTTTTCTAAAAAAGGTTGGAGGTTGAAAAGGATTTCTTATAGTGGTAGTAGGGGAGTGGTGA
Organism: Viscum album; assembly: GCA_963277665.1. Lineage (NCBI taxonomy): Eukaryota > Viridiplantae > Streptophyta > Magnoliopsida > Santalales > Viscaceae > Viscum > Viscum album. Next base: position 593,942,911 of record OY728133.1, read on the forward strand.
TGGTATGAGGCCCATGGGAGTAGATTAATGATGGTATCAAGGGTCATTCCTTCTAATGGTAGTAAGAAAATGGAAGTAGTAACAGTACAATATCAGTGTGCGGGGAACGGTAGTGGAATAAGTTGAGTGGTAGAAAGATTGAGAATGTCATATATAAGAATGTTATGAAGTGATGATGGATGATCCCTCACATGGTAGTAGAATTATCTCTCAGTAACAGACCCAACATTATTGGTAAAATATTTTCTTATGATTGGATCACATTTTTTCCAAAAAGTTACCATACTGTATAATTCACATAAAAATATTTTTTTAAGTTCCAAAATTTGTCCAAATTAATTTTAAAAATAATAAAACAATAAAATTCAACATTTAATTCAATGCCTTTGGGTATTTAATTTTAAATAATATATCAAATTTTTTTTTAAATCATGAACAATTTTCTATTTATATTTTATTTAAAAAAACATTCAAACATTTCAATAGTGACATTTCACAATTATAAATTCATAATTATATTTTTCATTCAAAATAAAACTCAATTTAATTATTTTCATTAAATTAAAAAAAATTAATTAAAGAATTAAAATTTTATTATTTAAATATAATTTATAGAAATGTACAGATTCTAAAAAATAACAAAAAAGAATGTTTTCCTAGGATTTTAATTAAAATAGGGATACTTTTCAATGAAAAATAAACAAAAATTACAAATTTTCTACTCACATCACAAGACCTCAGATAGCCTCTCACATAAAAACACTTCTCATATCCATCATTATAGAATCCTCTAGGATCCTCCATACACCATCTCGATCTCTTCTCATTATTCCATCTCATTTTCATCACCCCTTAGTGACCTAAAATACCTTAAGATCATCCCAACCCTAGCCTCATTAGTTATGGTCCAATAAAAATTCCAAACCCCATTGGTAACCTAATATGAAGTACATAAGAACATTCCAAGACATATATCATAGTATCATATCAAATATCCTTAGGAATATCTCTCAGTCTATTTCCTAGAGGAAACCCCTCTATATCCCACATGCTAAGTCATGAAAGAATCATCTCACTTTTCACACATATAAAGACTCTCCTTTTACCTCAATAGGGAGTTAACCATCACTCATGAGACATACAACCATCTCTTCTACCATTATTTATCCTCAAGTCTCTCATAGATACCCACTAGCCCTAAAGAAACTATCCTAGGTGACTTTGTATCACTACTCATTCCCTAAGACATATCTAATGATAGAAAAGGATAATGATATGACCATTGAAGGATAAAATTATTGTATGTTTATTCATCTATTAACTAATAAACTAACTATGTATTATGTTATTTATTTATAATATTGTAAGTCAATTATCATATATAAATTCTTTTATATGTATTATGTGTATAATTTTCAAAATTTAAATTCTATACTTGTTTTAAAATATTTATTCTAAAATTTATTTCTTCAGTTTTAATGTTAGGAAGGTAAAGGAAAAAAAATCAGTGATAGGAGTCAATCAATTATAGATATTTTGGTCATTATCTAGACACCATCTACTTTATCAGTTGATGCCTTATATACAATTTCTGTAATTTCATCTAGTTGTCTCTTAATGATATTTAAAAAAACCTCTATATTCCACTTGATAGTATATAGAACACATTCTACTGATACATATACCCCCATAAAAGCATGATGGTTTACCATCAGGTTTTGTAGGTGATGTTCATCCATCAATGGGGTAGGTGGTCATTCGAGTTTCCTCATGCAGATATTAAAAGGTTATGATTATAGGTTCTAACTTTAATGTATTTTTTTTTTGTGTTTTTGTATACTGATAGAATTTTCTTTTTTAGGAAGGTGGTGAAAATAATGTTAGATGCATAAATTTTAATAGTTAAAATTTGTGGAATATAAATGGAATTAAGATAGTGGTTGAATTTGATATTTTTGGATTTTTAGTAGTGGATGTTGTGAGAATAGTCAGTTATACCTTGGGCCAAATTGCTTTTGATCTAGTGATCCCTCCCATTACTTACTTATATTAGAGACATGTGATGTTTTCATACAATAATAAGTTATTTGATTCATATATTACGATAATTTTCTTACATTTATCACCACTGAATAAACTAATTGTCATTATGTAATAAAATTATAATAATTTGGATAAATTATTTTTTGAAAATTTTATTTCATTTTACTATTCCTGATGTCATCTCACATCCATGGATGTTAAAATATTGGGTATAAATTTAAGGATTTTAAATGGAAACTGTGGCATGAGTTCAATGATACTTCATTGATTGTTCAATAGATTTATAGAAAGGTACCTAGAGGTGTATCAAAGATAAAGTGGAAAGTTTGAATTGATATTCATAATCATGAGAATCTTATGGTATTAAATAATCTATTATTATGGTAATACCAATTTATAAACAAGTATATTACTATTATTAAATTACATATTATTTATTATAGAAATGTTTCAAGAAAAATCTTTAACCAGAGAGAAATATATCATCCATAACACATTCGGTTTGAAGTGATTTTTGAGAAAAATATTTAGGATGGTAATATTTTCATGAATTCTAAACATTATATGTTAAATATTAGGTGTTTCGTATATTAAAATATTTATTTTTATTTATTTTTTATATAGATAATGGAGCTATGTTTATAGGTTTCTTAGACAAAATTTTGGTAAAATATTTGTACCAAATTCAAGGGATTATGTGAATGAGCCTTCCAAATACACTAGGATGTACACTTTTATCTATTTTTTGTTAATTTTTATTTTACATTGAAACTAAATAATTATTTATTTGTGGGTAAAAATAATAAAATTATGGGATCGCAATCCAGTGAACTCCTACTCGATCCCCCGGGATACTCTTTTTGGTATAGTCCTTGGGAAGGAATATCTCAGTCGGGTGTGTGTAATGGGTTTTGGATTATTCCCATATTAGGTCTTTCGTAGGTTATCGATGTTATTTTCTATGAATTAATCTTTTCCAATTTATATTTATCTTATCCCTCCATAATCTTATAGGTACTTAATTTTTACTAAAAACACAATTTAGAATCATGGGAACATAATCTAAGAGTATAAGAATCAAATAAAAATTCAAGATGTGAAGGTCATCACTCTATAAAATTCATTTGTTGAATTATATCAGAAGACAAATGGAAATTAGCCGAATGATATTTCATAAATGTTTGGACAAAGTAAATATGTAAATTTCATAATTTTATAATCATTTAAAATACTGATTTTTATTACTTTAAGTTAATATATAAATAAATTTGTTTAATTTTCAAATAAATTTTACTGTAAACACTAAATGTAGAGAGTAGAGGTGGAGTCGTCCATCGCTCATCAAAATGTATTTATAATAGGAATTGATTATGAACTCCATTTTAGTGGGTTTTTTATGTAAATAAACTAAGTATTTTTAAATTATTGTGTTTTATTAAATATAATATACCATTTTTGGAATTCATATTTGAGATATATAGATCTAATTTGAACATTTTTATTCAATTACTTTTAGGTGGATTTGGGTTACGTAAGGATATATCTATTCTATTTATGCTAGTTTGGTTTTTTATTTTGAATCAATTTGGTTTTATATGATTCATTTTAATATAGGTCAATTCATTTCAATAATATTTGGGTTATGATAGGTTGATAATTGTCTATTCAATTCAATAAACATTGGATCAGTTAAATTTTTATTTATTCTTACCCATATTGAGTCTAGTCAGGTTGGGTCTATTCTGGTATGTTTGATGCATTTTTTTTAGGTTAGGTTTGGTTAATGTAGTTCATTTTTGTTCTATATAATTCATTTTTATTTCATTTCATTAATTTTGTTTTAAGTGATCTTTTATAAATTGGTTTGGTATGGATTATGTAGAGTTAGTTCAGATCAGTTTGGTTTGGCTTTTTATGGTATGGTTTCACTCAGTTTAAATTAGTTAAGTTCAACTCCTTTTTTATATGTATGATATAGTTTAATTCCTTTTTATTTTATCTGTTTGATTTAATTTTTTTTATGTTTAGATTAGTATTGTTTTGGAAAAATTAGTTCAGTTCAACTAGGATTAGTTTTATTCAAAAAATATCCAATTTTTTCATTTTATTTTTATTTATTTTGGGTTGATTTGGTTCATTTCATTTCAATTCAAGCCATTTTATGTTTATTTTGTTACATTTTTCAATTTTAGATTATTTTCAACTAGTTAAATTTAGTTTTAATCAATATACGTTAGTTTATTTTAGTTCATCATGGTTTAATTTTATTTTGTTGTCTTTAATTTGACTTTGTTTTTTTATTTGGATATATTATATTCATGTTATGTTTTTTTATTCTCTTCTTTATTATTTAAGTTAAAACAAGTTATTTTTGGTTCATTTCATATCATTTTAGTCCAATTAAAATTTAATTTTTTTAGTTTCATTTTATTTGGTTTAGATGGAATGATTTATTTTTGGGTTGATTTATTTATTTAGTTGCATTAATATTGGTTTTAATCAGCATGATTTAGTTCAATAATTATTTTTTAAGTTTATTTTGGTCAATTAAGTTTTGTTTTTTTATTTAGTTCTCTTAGATTCAATTTGAAGTGATTTTTTGTGGCTAATTTTATATATATTTCATTTAGTTATTTAGTTACATTCATGTCTGGTTTATTCTTGGTTTATGGTGGTTAGTTTGATAGAATTTTTTTATACTACAAATTATTATTGTAGTTTAAACCACTAATATATATTCCCATAATTTATAATTTATTTTAACTACCATTAAATAGTGGAAATATATAGTGATATTTTAAACCATTGTAATTTATTTTTTTTATCAGCCGGTGATTTAAACATCAATTTGATAGAAGAAAAAAATTAAAAAAATAAAAATCATTGTGATATATGTAATACAAACCACTCAATATTTGTTTCGATACACTGTCATAATATTGTCACGTGATTCAAAAAAACTGTCGTCGAATATCTCTTGATGCCTTATTTCTTGGAAATTTATATTAGCCATCGAAAAACTAAAAAAACCACTAGTGACTAATTTTCTTATAGTGTAGTTTCAAATTTCCAAAATACTCAAAACTTATCTTCTTGTAGGGAACATCAATCTTAACTTCTCCTCTAGCTATAGATCTATTATCGGTCCAACACGTTATCTATAAAATCATCACAAAGACTAACCATTGTTAGTTTTTGTTATCCTCTAATCCCTGTCCATTTTAATTTATATGTTAATTGAACCATGCCTGAAACGCATAATTTTTTTATTTTCCTCTATTGTAGCATAATGATAGAACTAATGAACTCAAGTGAGAATAATAAAGGATACAAGTTGAGAAGGTAAAAACATAAATGATTTAATAAATCAAAGAATTATTTATCAATGATAAATAATAAAAATATAATTCAATAACACAAACAAACTATATTGGGTCAAATAAGCTAAGGATACTCTCTAACATAAAATTATAATTAAACATAGAGGCTTTATCCCTATGTTTACCAAATGATATCATAAATTGAATAAACATAAATCTATTTATCAATAATAAAATAGTAAATATTATTTAATATCCAAAATAAATTCTTTATATGTAAAGATAAATAGTTCCAAATTAATTCAAAGTAAGACTACAGGAAGAAGGAAAATGTAAAATTAAAGGTGAAATGAAGCTCATTTTTTGTAATTTCTAGGGGTTATCTAATAATAATCCTACTAGAGCTCTTGGAAGACATATTGTGAACAAAAAACCTAGTATTATGAGCATTATTGAACCCATGTCTCACTTAAATACTATAAATATGGGATTTTTAAAAAAAATGGGTTATAATCATCTGGGTATCAATAAATATTCAATTATATTACATACCTTATAGGTTCTTACTCACAATTCATTATCAAATCCTATTATTTTATATATTAGTGAATAGTTGGTTACTATTAGCTTTGATTGAAAAGGAAGACATGCTCTTTATTCATTATTTTATAAAAATAATAACTATCCAGAGTGGAGAATCCTCAGGAAAGTTGTTAAATAAATTAAATCCATAATTAATAGACAATGGATGCTACTGAGGACTTTAATAACATAACGAAAATTCATGAAAAAAATAAAATCTTCCCATTTATCTATTGTGTGCAAATAATTTATGAAATTTATTTATGATAATGAAATTATGGAGGTTAATCTAGTCATAGAAAAATAACCTTGTCATTGAAATCATGAAAATAGAGTGGTGGAATGTAAACTTGACAGAGCTATTATTAATGTTAGTGCAAAGTATTGGTATAATTCTGTGAGCAACATCACCTTGACAAGGTATAACTCTAATCACCGCATTATCCTTGTTAAAATTTTGGATAGTATTCAATGAAATATTATTCCTTTAGGTTCAACATTTCTTTTTCTAAACATATGGAATGTAGGAAGACTGTTATTGATGTATGGTGATTTGTATAGTATATAAATGATTCGTATAGATGTGGAATTAAACTCAATTTACTCAATAAAAAATTTAAAGGTTGGAGAAACACGTTTTTTAGAAATATGGATGAGAAAATTAAATCCATTTTGGTGAATTTATCATAAATATAGGATAACAACACTATGAAATACTTTGAAGGGTCCCTTCTTCATAAGGAAATATACACCATAAAGATATTCAACTCAGTTATAAAAATAAAACATGAAATTCAAAAGGATTATAACTTCCTTAAATTATCTAGGAATATATATAAACCCATTTCTTAGTTTCATGTAGCGGATAATATAATATTTTTAAAGGAATAAATTATGGATCATATTGTCAACTATTACAAGAAATATTTTAACAATAATTAATGTTTATCAACAAAACTAGTTTAAAATATGATTCCATGTATTATTGATGTTTAGGAAAAAAAATTCTCACAAGAATCCTAAGATATTTATAAATAACTTAATCTTTTATAAATATCAAACTAGATAGTTCTCCTAAACTAGAGAGTTTTACAAAACATTTTTTAGGAATTTTGGGATATTGTTTTCTATGATGTGGAAATACTTATCTACAGGTTATTCCAAAATGGATTTATACCTTATAGAACTAACTTGTAGTTTGTAAATATCATCCCTAAGGTGAATAATTAAAGCCATGTTAAAAAAATTAGGCTTGTTTATTTGTTTAATCCTCATTATAAAATCATTAAAGAATTCATAGATAACAGAATTTTTCTAGTCACCAATAAGGTGGTCTCTCTAAATTACTATGGATTTATAAAAGGTAAAAATACCTAATATTATATTATCACTTTATTATAATGTGTTTACCAGCTAAATAATAGATCAAAAAACACTACTATGAAGTTTGATATAAAAAATATTTGATACATTGAACTGAGAGTATATCTTTATGATGTTGATAAATTTTTATTTCTCTAAAACCTTTATAGGATGTTTGAAACTAATATTCACCTACACAGAATTTGTTTCTCACAAATAGTTGTATGAGAGACTGTTTTAGTAATTCTAGAGGTGTGGTAAGGGGAGACCCAACCTTGGCTATATTTTTTAACATTTTATAGGACTACGTAAACTAATAAATCACTAAGATAGTGGATGAATAGATATTGAAATAAATAAATACTGCAAAAGGAATCATAGATCTATCTCATATCCTATATTTAGATAATATTAGTCTACTATTCCAAGGTTATAAAAGTAATATCAAGACCCTTCATGGTATTTTGAATCATTATAATGAGGTGTTTATTCAACACAATAACTAAGATAAATCATATATATACTATGGAAAAATTACTTTCTTGAAAACTATTTATTTTGAACCACTTTTGAATTAGATAAGATACTCTTCCTTTTATATACTTGGGTAAACTAATATTTTGGGGGAGACCTATAGTTTAATATTTCAATGAAGTGGTCAGTTTTTTCAAGGATAAATTAATGTTTTGGAATATAAAATATCTTTCTATGGCTGGAAGGATTAAATTAGTTGACGATACCACTATATATAAATTAATTTACTCATTTATGGTTTATAATTGTATGAATGAACTTCTAAAAAGGAGGAATATACACATAAAATTTTTTTTTAGAGTGAAAATATATATGAGAAAAATGATGTCACTATATCTTGGAAGGAATATTGAAAAACTATTAAAGATGAAGGAATATGAATAAATAATTTGGGGGAGTTTTGTAACACCCCAAGGTTCCACGGTTCAATTCTCTTTGAATAATTTAGTAGCGTGTGATGTACGCAACTTCGAGATTCTAACACACCACAACCAATCAAAGTAGCCGTTATGAATAGTAATACCTACTTTTTGAAATTTTATAAATTTTATCTCTAAAAATGGACTTCATTTTTGAATTCGTAATATCGAATTTATCCTAGGGTAAAATTTTGGTACTTTTCGGATAACTTTTATATTTTGATGAATAGTGAAAATTACTAAATTTTTATTAAAAACAACTTTTTTAATCGGAATAATTAATAGTCATAAATTATTAATTTGAGTGGTTTTAAAGTATATTCAGAATATTTTTTTATCATTTAATACAATGTTTATCATTGGACATAATGTCACATTTAAACCAGACATAAACAAGTGTCAATCTTTTGATAGTTATTATCTCTTAAAAACACGCTTTTTGTTTTGACAACGAGAATTAATTTTAAATTAATTTCTGCCACTTCTGTGTTTTGAATTTGGAAAAATGGACTCCATATTTGGAATCAGTATGTCCAAATTTTTTAAATAGGTAAATTTTATTTTAAGACATTTTGAATAATTACTTCGTTAAATATTTTATTTACCATGGTTAAAGGGTAAATCCAGTAAATAAGGGTAAACAAAATAAAATTATAATAATAATAAATTACCCTAAAACGTGATTTAACATTATTGGTTGAAACATTTCCGAATATGGGAATCTTTGGGTCGATTTTGGGACCCCATGGATCCCCTTGTAAGTGATAATGACACTTTATATTAATTAAGATAAAGTAAATACAAAAATGACATAAGCATATTTCGTTTAGAAAAACAATTTTTAAATAGGGATATATATGTTGTATTTTCGACTATAAATATTAATTATAAAGATAAAATGATTTCCTACATAATGGTAGTTTATTTATAATTTTTAGACATTAAATAATTTAATTTATTTATGACACAATGATGATGCAGTAATTACCTTATTAGTGAAATATTAAAATAATTAATAATATAAATACCCAAATAAATATAATTTGAGACTTTTAATGAATTATGATAATTTTGTAGGTTAATATTACTAGTTAGTATTTATTTAATTAACGTTTTTATAAGTAATAATGCTGTTATGATTTTTACAAAAACAAAATACCAAATAGTGTCAAAATTGACATAAAAGAATTTTTAAAACAAATATTATATTATTAATTGATATTAAATTACTAAAAATATAAGGTTCGGGAAAAGGAATTTTTGGTATTAGTATCATTAATGGACCACTTGGGGGTATATTGGTGGTATATAGTAATTTTATTAACTATATAATATAAAAATACAAAGTGACATGGTAAGTGTCAAACTAATTAACTAAGAATTTAAACTAAAAGATAAGGTTAATAATATGACCCAAACCTGTCTAAAATAAATTGTTTGAGTTGTTTTAGACCTATAACCACCTTAAAATTTAAATAATATACTTTTGAGACATTAGAAACCGAATATTTATTTATTATAAAATAATATTTCTAGCTTTTCCAAAGGAGCCCTTCACCCCTCTTATAAAAGGGCACTCCCCCTTCTCATTAATTCACACCTTCAAAGCCATTTGGATCATCAAAACTCTACCCAAATACCCTCTAAAATATCCTCCCTTCATCCTGGAGGCCTTACTTTAGTCATAAAGCCAACCTAAGGAGCCCTTTTGATCAAATCAAAAGAAAGAACCCGAAGAAGAGGTAATGTTTTCACCACCCTCTTTCAAGTTCCTTTCTTCTTCAACTTCATCTTTATTTGTTATTCCCATTATAAAATAATAAATCAAGTATATTCTATATACTGTGATGTTATTATAAATATGGTACAACCATATTCAGTATTATATCCATCCTTTTAATGACATGTCACCATATGTGTGTACGCACGGCTTACCGTCTCCATGTCGTGGTGTAATTGTTATTCAAGATATTATTAATTGGATGCGTATAATAATGATGTGTAATTCATGTAAATAATAAATATAACATGATATTGATTCTATATATATGATATAATATCCAATTATATTTTATTTTAATATCAAAATAATTATATTGTCGCTCGTGCGTACGTACGGACTATCGTCTCCACGAACGCGATAAGATTCATTCCCCATCGTATCCATTCAAGTCTAATTATCATTTTATGATTAAAAATAATGTTTAAGTACTTTATGTAATTATGGATATGAATTAGATACAACCTATCCATAACAAACATGTCTTATTTAATAAAACATATAAAATAAAACGAGTAAGTTAACACCTGAAAAGACGATAATACTAAGATATTATTAACAAAGCAATGTTAAAAGATCATATATGATATCATATTAATTCATATGATTCTTGTATAATTTAATAAAAATTATTTCATCATTATACAGGAGGTTAATCTACCCTCAACCAAGGAAAAATACAAGGTAAGGGTTTATTTCACAATCTCTTCATTATCTGAGGTTGTTTATACGTAATTATCTGCATGGACCTCTTTATCTTCCACATCCATGTTTCTTAAAAATGTATTTCAAATCATTATTACTATTTTACAGAATATGGGTTAAAGTCATGTATACCTTTGTTTTACTTTTATTAAGATGTTTATAAAGGAATCTTTCCATCGTTTTCCAAACAAGGTCCTTTTTAACCTTTTTGACAAAAATTATGTAAGAATGTCTTTTTTTAACATATATGGCGGGTGCGACTATTTTCCACCATTGTAAAATCTTAGAAGCTTACCTTACAAACTAATAAGAATATTTTCAAAGTAAATGTTTTATTTCATAATTATGTTACTTTTAAATGATTTCAAAAAAATAGATATTTCTCTCAAATAGTTTTGATTTCATCTATGTCAACATCCTCTGATTGATTTTAATCTTATTTAAAGTTGATTTATTATGATACAAAACTTCCATATTTTATTGAAGGTTTTGTGATGTGTTTTAATGTGGATGTGTTGTTTTTATACCATTCATTGTTTATGGTGAATGTATTGACATTTTGTATGCTAGTTTTAATACGAATGTTTAAGTTATGTTTAAACCTGTTCATATGAGGAATGCATTGGACTTAATAAGTGACAGGTGGAGCCCGCTATAGCTTCTCGATGCATCGGTAGGTCTCATTAGACAAACTAGTGTCTTTCCATGAGGCCTTGACAAAATCTTATTTTTAGTCTTGGAATGAGGCCTTAACTATGTGGTTATGATAGTCTGGCATTATGCATTCCGTCATTATGAAAGTGGTTATTGATATTTCATATGATTATTCGACTAGTAGAATATCCATACAAGTAAGTAAATGGAATTATTTGATTTTTATCTTTTCTATATTATGATGAAGTTCAAGTTTAAAAGGATTTTGTTTTAGTTATACATTGCCTTAAATGTTTATGTTTATTTATGAAAGTTTTCGCTATATTGTTATCCTTACTGAGCATCTGAGCTCACCCCTTTCAATGTTTTATTTTTCCCAGGATGTGAAGAAGTAATTTATGAATGACCTGCAAGGATAGTATATGGGGATATGAGAGTGGACTATAGATACTATGTTGTTTTAGTTTTCATTTTTAGGATGTAATGTAAAACTTGTGAATATATACGGTGTTTCCAAGGCTACTAAACTAATCGGTCTTTCGAGATTTCATCATTCTTGTGATCATGTCAATGTTATGTAATAATGCACAGACTCTGGGTAACTGGGGTCGGGGCGTTACAAGTTTAATACTTACCTTTAAGGTCACTTTATGTGGGAACTTCTAAATGATAAAATTAGAATCCTTTAATTCCTTAAAAACAAATTTATGAAAAGAGATGAGTCCAAGAATATTCATATATCATACTCTTCTATATGGATACCTCAGAGGGAATCTTATGCTAACGTCATGATGAATTCAAGATGGTATGTTTTCAGTTCATATTCTCTAAATTTTTGGTATGATAATTGGAGTTATTTTTTCATTATTGACATGATTGGAATATTTCACATTATTGATACTCACTTATCAATTGGGAATATTTCTGATTATAATATGGATGGAATTCTCACTATTATTAGGCAGTTAACTTATTGTTGTACAACCCTTTCTCAATGGTACTTTGGGGGATCAATATAGATCTGTTTGAAATAATAAAATTGTAGTTTTTCAACATGAGTATATGGTGAAAGTTCCTAGAAACCATATTCTATCCAAGAAACTTACTAATAATATTTATACAAAAGTGTTGGAAACCTATTGGATCCTATGGAAATGCAGGAAAAGAATCATTCCCGGTGGTTATTCCCTATCAGTAAAGGAGATGTTTCAACATATTATGCGCATAGTACAAGAAGAAAATCACCTGAAGAATTGGAGCACTGAGAATTCATTACAAGACCTTATGGTATCCCAATTATGTGGAATTAAACTCAATTTTAGGTAGACAAAAATAACTATAAATATGGTTTCGAAAACTCATATTCAAGGCTTGATAAAAGTGAATATAAATGGAGCATCAAAGGAGAACCCAATACAATTTGGTTATAGAGCGGTATTTAAGGATTATAGGGGAAACATTATTAAAAGTTTTTTTAAAAACTATAGACACATGATTGATATTGAAGCATAAATGAAAGTGGATATAACAGCAGTTTAGATTGTGATCTAAAAAGGCTACTGAAGTCTTTGGATAAAATGTGACTCTACGTGCATTGTTCAAGCAGTATAGAATAGAATAACTTTTATCTCATGAGAGCATATACCTCTATGGATCACATGTCTCTAGGACCTCTTTTATAATAATTTTTCTATCTATCACACCATTAAGGAGGCCAATTCATTAGAGGTTTTTCATTCCAATAAAGTGGTTTCATGTAATTATTCTATTTGAATGGAGGGAGTTTCATAAGACTTGAATGAATGTGATATTTTTAAAACACATATATTCGTAAATCTGTAACTTTTTATTTATAAAATTTTTTTAAGGTACTTTTATCCTTAAATAAGATTTCTAATTATTATCCTCTAAATTAAAAAACTTTCATGATCAAAAAAATGTTTTCAGTTAAATATCTTTTCTTCACATTATGGAAAAATGAATCTATTTAATAATTTGATTGAGTATTTATTATTTTATAATTTTTTAATCTATATTCAATGAAACTCAAGACATTTTATTTTAATATATATATATATATATATATATCAAATAATTCATATCCTACAACATAATTAATTGAGTTATAAGGAAATCTAATTAATCATGTGACATGAGATGAGTTTAAATTTTCAAGAATCATTATACATATTGAAAATCAACTTTTTATTTAAAATAATAATCAGTATTAGAGTACCCTATGATTACACATATCCTATTCCTTTTATGACTTTATGGTGATGGTCACCACCATTTTCCCTCCCTCTATATAAAGGGGGAGGGAATGATATGGACCTTCCACAAAATGGACTAAACATTAAACTCCCTTCAGTAATCCAAATACTTTCTTGCCATTCCATAATATAAATATCTATCCCAAGGATCCTTATTTTGAAAAATTATTTACCAAGATCCCTCTTACCCTATCAGAGTTCATATAGGCTTCATCCTTTCTTAACCACTCTTTAGTGGATTGATTTCATCAGAATCAGCCTTAAATTGAAGCTTTTGACAAGTTCATATTTGACTCATTGGATTTTTAGGAACATGTGGCCATTATATTTATAGATACTTATTTTCTACTTATTCATTTTTTGATGGAAGATGATATGGTTTTTTCTTGGTCCTTTTTCCCGTGAATCTTCAAAAAATTATGATTTTCACCCTTTTAGCGGTCTTATGACTTTAATTTAAAGAAAAATCATAAAACATTTCCTATATGGGTAAGTATTATTATATTACCACTATTATTTTAAAATACCTCAATACTCATATTGATAAGAAATATGATTGGATGATTTTTATTCTTAGAGAATAGGTTGCAACCTATTTTCCATTTCATTTCTCTAATAATTTAGGTTGAAATCAATGTATTGAATCCTCTAGAGATTGAGAATAAACACTGGAAAAAGAAACAGGTGAATATTGAACCCTGGATGGATTTATAATCAAATTTCAATTGACTTTTCACCTTAAACAGGTTTATGGGAATGAATCAATGGGTTGTAGGATTGGGCTCCAAACTCCATCCTATAAAGATAAAACTAATCATGTTGATTTTGGTGGAACAGATTTTGTTGATCTTCTTGAAGGTATCTAGGTTAATACCAGTTATTTGGATGAAAATGTTTCCAGTAAGGAGGGATAAATTGACAAAGTTATAGAAGAATAAAAAATTGTGAACTCAAGGAACAATTCTCTACCTGCAGTTCTATCTTTGAGCCCCTATTAATGAGAGTTTAGTTCTTACGCATCTGTAGTGGAATTTCCTTCTGTTTAAAGGGAGGATCCTAGTGAAATTGTGGAGTGTAGATCCAATATTAATTATATGAATGTTCATACTAGTGGAGATTCTAATAAATATGAATTCCCCCTAGGATTTATAATTTACAAATGTTAGAACATATTCAATATGTTTTTTTATCCATAACTTTCACACAAATGGAGGGAAAATGACATGGTAGTCTCCACAAAAGTTGGTTTCAATCATTTTTTATTCACTTTGTCAGAAATTAAGAATTACCTAGGTTTATCCTATATCTCTATTGGTCCATAAATCCATGCACTATATAGAAGTAAGAACCCATCTGAGGCTGATTGGGAGGGTCTGAGGGAGTCATCTTGATAAGGGTTCATAGATCCAGTGTTGGTTTTTTCCCCTTCCTTGTAGGAAGATACAGTTGAAAATGAAACTACTTTAGTGTTTAAGTTTCCAAAAATATTCCGAATATTAGCAGAAGATAATATGAGTGATTGTGAAACTAAGGGTTTGTAAACCATTAGGCATAAGTGGAAGAGGGATACCCCAGTTGAAATATGGTTAGACATTTAAAGAAGTGTCATGGGGTTGGAATGGATTCTGATGTAGATCAAAGGACATATGACATTTCCTCGCCCACATTTTATTATTAATTGAATAGTAAGTGTACTACCAATTACTATATTATTGAACTAAAAAATTATTTATTTATATCTCCCACTAACCCTAGTAAGTAGTGATCAGATTCAAATCCACATAGAAGGAAATGTGTGTGTGTGTAAAAATAAAACAAACTAAAAGAAAGAAGAAACAAATATTAAATGACCAAAGTACATAAAAATAGTGATGATCAATTGTTTAATAAGAAAAAAAGAGTGATCAGTGATGATGATGACTAAAGAAATTATTGTAATAAGAAATAAAACTAGGCTGATAATGGGTGAACAAGAAATGAAAAGGAAAGATAATTTCAATTGTTTGATAAAATTTAAATTTCCTCAATCATGTGAAAGTGTTCTGAATCTATAAGTACTTGACCTTAAAACATTATATAATCTTGGTTTAAGTAAGTAATTTTACTTTCTTTCACATAGAAAATATTTTTAGGTTTACAGTTTTAGAGAATAAGTTCATCAATTATACATAACAAAACTATAATAATACAAAGTGGACACATCTGAATAGTACCAATTTTCCCATAATCTAAAACATATAAAATAAAATATGATCGCTTTTATGAAAAATATTTATGAAATTCATCATGAAATCTACAAATATTTACTCACCATTAATTCCTATTAAAAACTTTAAAAAAATTTGGATGATAATAAAAAGATCAATAAGGGATATAAAAAGAAGGAAATTTGTTTTCCATTTATAAACATAAAACCCATGAAACTATATCATAAATTAATACTTCTCATCCTAAAATAAGCAGTAAATACATTATAATAAAAACAAGCTCATTCAGTAACTTTTTTCTAATAAAAATATTACCATAAAACCCATAACTAGCATAAAAACAACATAAAAGTATATTGGGAAGTAATTTTACTTTTCACTCTTATAAATGGAATAACTAAGTGATCGACTTCCATAAATTTCACTTTTACAAATGGAATATCCATACAGATGACATCCATACCCAATGCATGGGGGGTTATAAAGTAACCACTCATCCTTGGTTTATCATGGAACCACCTTTCCTTGGTTTATCAAATAACCACCCTTAAATTTCCAAGTACCATTATATAATCACAACACATAAAAATTTTCAATTTTCAACACGTCACACTTAAATTTTCATTTTCACTCATAAGAAAACATTTCATGTTATAGAAATAATCAATCCATTTTAAAAAATAAATTTTTAATAAAAAAATAACCAAAAAACTAAGGAGTGGTTTCATTTTATTCTAAAAACATGAATACTTATAGAGTAATACAAATATCAAATAATGGTCATGGCGGTGAAGATGTTCTTGTCACTGTATACGTTAAAAAGAATATTCCTTTTTTTATTTGTAATGGAAGTCAAAAGTTCAATAATGAAAACATGAAAGATTTATTTTTGAAAACATTTTAATGAAATTAAAAATAAAGAGAAAATTTCCTTTATAATACTCTTATATACATATAAAATAACATATAAAATAACATCACGAATATTGACATGGAGAAAAATTAGATCTTTAAACATTCAAGGTATCACATACCACTTTAAACATTTAAATCATAAACCCCATGAAAGAATAAAATTTAATAAAACCTTAATTAACATGATATTAAATAAATTAATGATATTATATTTCAACATGGATTTATATGCACATTATAAAAGAATGTGGGTGTATAACATTAAGATATTCCTTAATGAAAGGAGATTGAGATGAAGTCCCTTAACTTGATTCTGATTCATCACGTATGTTCTTTATCATCCTGAATAATAAACTTATGTTAATTATTTACTTTCTTGATAAACTTTTTAAAGATTATTATTCCATTTATATCACTTATTATCATGTTATAAAATTAATTAATTATTTAATTTCATGTTATATGTTTTGTCGATATTCAGTACTTGTGTCCAAAATGAATTTGGTATGATTTCAATAGTCAAAGTGGTCAGTAATCCATCATATCAAGAATAATATTCATGAAATTATAATAACTTTTATTCATAAATTATAATTTTAAATCCATATATTAAATATGGATATTAAAAATGAACTATGTTACTATCAAGGAGACGGTTAGTCGTACGTTTGCAAGAGTAACATTTCCATTTTTCAATGATCATTATAGAAAGAAGTTTATTATTATTTTATCTTTATTAAATGATAACAATATCATAAATATAATATTAATAATTTAAATATAATTATATATATAATCCATATTATGTGGTGATGAAAAATGAATCACATCGCTTCGTGGAGGTGATAGTTCACACGTACGCACGAACGACGATATCATTTTTATGTGCATGGAAAGGTAAGAAAATAAATGATAGATTATTATTTTATAATTATGAAACATTCATAAATATCATATATAAACTTTAATTACACCATTATAACTAGTCTTTTGATAGAATAATGTAAAATGAATTATATTGGTTTGTGAGGTGGTAGTTCATCGTACACATGAATGATTAATTATTTTTCCATTTAATGGAAGTTTGGAAGGATTTAGGTGATTATAATAACATAATAACATATAATTATATTTATTATATTTTATTTATTATTTCATAATGGTTGAAGAATATTTTATGTAAGTGGAAGTAGAAATAAAATAGAAATACTTGATTAAAACAATTCCTCTTCTTCAAACGATCTCTTTTGATTAACAACTTAACACCTCTAAGGTGAGTGTTATGCCTAAAATAAGAGATCCATAATGTGAAGATGGATTATATGAAGATATTTGGTTAGATATTGGCTAAACCAAATAGGTTTTTCAGTGTAAATAAAAGATAAGAATGGGTTCAAATTTATAGGAGAGGGGAGGGGCACTCTTGGAATTATTCAAAATATTAAATTAATATAAACTAATTTTCTATTCCTAATGAATTGAAACAAATTTATTGAAAATATAGGATGATTTGGGGTCTAAAAAAATTCATCCAATGAAAATTAGACAAGTTTTTATTATCTCTTTAATCATTATCTTATTTTAACGCTTATTTAACCCTTTTAATTCTTACCATGATATCATGTAATTTACACTTTTAGGGTTAATATAATTATTATAAAATTAAAAAATACCAACAAAGGATTAATTGATGATATCTTAAGACTTGTCCCAATTATTTATCCAAATTTTATATTTTTATTAATTTTATATCATTTAATAAATTATTATTTATTGTAAAATATCATTTATGTCAATTTTAACACTATCCATTTCAGGACTTTTTAAAAATATCATAAAAACATGATATCTTCAAACCAACTATTTTAAATCATCACTAACATGACAAATTAATCCATAAAATTATTGTATGAAATTAATTATCTCAAATTATAATTATTTTTATATTTTTAATATCATTTATTTGATATCTTCTTTAATTAAACAATTACTCCATCATCATTGTGTAATCATTTAATTTAGTATTTCCCAAAAATTAAAAATAAATTACCATGATTAAGATAAAAAATTTATATTTCAAATGAATATTTATACTGGAACATATGCCTTATATAAACCCATATTAAAAATATTTTACTTATTAAAAACAAGAGTGTAACAAAATTTACTTTCCATTGAATATAATAATATAAAGGTTATATTCTCATATGAAACACCATAAATGGTCTCATAACTAATACTTTCATTTTTTAGGGATAAAAAATACTCATTCAATAAAATTAGGACAAGTTTTAGGGTAATTTTATAAAATTTATAATATTATTTTTACCCTCAATAACCTAATTTTCCATTAACCATGGTAATAAAAAAAATACTAAAGTTACTATTCATATTTTGTCCAAAAATAATAGGGACCTATTTAAAAAATTATTAACTTATTATTCCATATATGGAATCCATTTCTCAAAATTAAAAACACTTAAATTATAGAAATTAATTAAAAATTAATCACATTGACGGAATGAGAAAACAAGTTTTTAATATAAAAACATTCAAAAGATTGAAATATTTTTACATCCAAATTCAATGTGAAATTGATTACAATTACCTTAAATTTATTAAAATATAAAATATTTATCTAACTATATTTTAAAACTAGTCTTAAATATAAGCTAACAATATAAATAAATCAGATGAAACAACATTTTTCAGTTAAAATATAGTATTCTTTCACTATTCATCAAAAAATGAATCTTATCAGAAAAATACCGAAAATTCATCCAAATTGAATTTTGATAATCCTATTTAAAATAATAAATTTATTTTTTCAAAAATAATTTATAAAAGTTTCAAAAGTATATTTAAAACAAGTGTTCCATCAAATGGTAGAAAAACATCCTTTTTTTAATACTTATTTAATGTATAAAATTGGATTTGATTTTATATCATGTCTAGAAAACATATAATCTGAATGTTAAAAACTATATTCAATATTATATATATTTATATTTCATTAATATAATTCAAAAAGAGTGTTTTTATAATATATTGGTATAAAAAACTCTTATGCACATTTAAATAGTTTTTTGGGAAAAAACATTTCCTTTTATTTAAAAAAGGGTTTTATTTTCATTTTTAATTAATTGGTCACCAAATAATTAATTATATATACATGTGTAAACAAAATTTTAATTATTTAGTTAATCCTTTTTTATCCATCCATTTTAACAGTTATCTAATAACTACCATATTAAATAATAATATTTAGTTTTTCATTTAAGATCGATGTGGCATATCATGTACGTTATTGAACATAGTGTTTCATTTTAAAAATTTAGGATGTCAAATTCTCAGCCCCCCCCCCCCCCCCACACAAATTTTTTCCTCTCAAATTTAACTAATGATCAAAAACTAGGGGTTTTACTTTTCAAAATATCTTTGTTAAAATCCCACATCAGAAAAGGGATAAATGAAACTCTCAGTTTAAAATGAAGAAAGTGAAGTACAAAGGTCACATAAGATAACACATACTATGTTTCCATATAAGAAAACATAGACATGGAAGATAAAAAACTATCATATTCTTATGGGGAGTGACAAATAACATGGTCATGATAAAGTTAACAATCACAAAACCACAAATCTATGATCGTTTAAAAGGTGACTAATTTCTTAGTAAAAAAAGTAAACAAATAACAATTTTTTAAGATACTTTTCATAGAGTTGAGGAATTGCTTTATTATCTAAGAATATAAGGAAATATACTTTCTTCATATATTCCCATTTCATCCTCATAGGATGAAAATCCCTATAAATAACCTTAATCACCAATGATTTTATAAACCCTAAAGTTTATGCATACCTTAAAACTCATGTCCATGAGTAAAGGTATACTTATCATTAAAATAAATCCTTCTATAAACATAAACACAACTAAACATATCCCGAAATTTCCTAATCACTTTATGATCTAATCACTTAGATCTTCAGAATGAGTGTCTAAAAGTTTGAACATTGGGATAACCTTTGAAAAATATTGAGATCCTCAAAGCTTCTATTACTTTACCAAATGTCTCAGCATCAACAACAGTGGTAGAAAAATATTTTTCCACACTTTTTTGTTTCTGATCATGATGATTTTTACCCTGAGTAAATAACTTTGAACACATGTTAGCATAATGTTCTAACTCATTAAAACTAAGGCATCTTACCATTGGCTTCTCTATGCTTTCCTGATCACCTCTCTTTAATTCATGAGCCAAATGACCAAACTTACTACACCATAAGTACTTTCTCACCTTTGAAACACATTATCCATGATACATTTTTCCACACTTCTCACAAGATGGGAATTTACTTTTATCTCCTTCAATCTTATTTTATGAATTCTTTCCCATTGGATGATAACTAGGCCTCTTATTTTGCTTCTTTTCATGGGACACAAGATCATCAGAAAACTATATTTCTACCTTAATAACACATTGAAAAGGTTTATAATAGCTTTTTAACTCATGATAAGATAATTCACATTTATATCTTGGCTTTAATCCTTAGTAAAACTGATTTTTCTTTCTATCAAGATCCCAGATAAAATTTGGCATGTACCTTGCCAAATGGGTGAAGTTTTCTTCATATATAGCCACGAAATCTTCCTTTCTTGTCTCAATTCCCTGAATTTTTTTTCCATCCTAAGTCGTAAATCCTTAGAAAAATATTTCTCAAGAAATATATTCTTAAATTCATCCCATTCCAATGAATTAATCTCTTCACTTTTTCTGGTATTCTTAATCATTGACCACCACTGGCTGGCTTCACCTTTAAAATGATATATTAAAAGAGTTGTCTTTTGGTGACTGAATAACCCATCAAATCAAATATTTTTTCTAGTGATTTAATCCATCCATCATATATCATGGGGTTATATGATCCTCTTAATTATGGAAGATATTGCCTCATTTTATTTTCCACTATTGAAAGGTTTCTTCATGTTACATCGCGTTCCTATGTAGCATAGATACCATCACCATTTATAGCTTATTTCAACTGATCCATCACAACTAAAAACAGTTTTGTTCTATTTCCAACCATCTCAAGAAGCTGATTTGGAAAAAATCCTCTAGATGCCTTCCCATTATATATTTCTTATTTAATCTTTGTAAAACCTTTCTAAACATACATAGTTTAGTTATAGAAATAAGTAATATTAAAATGATATATAATTATAGCTGAACAATAGAGTAAAATATTCTAAGGGAATGCTATTAACACTATTCTAACCTCTAAATTTTTCTAATCCTTTCCTTTGACACAAACTATAAGGACATAAGCTTAAAACATTACATAATTTTGAGTTAATTCAAAAAAATTACATTCTTTCACATTTAAGATATTTTTAGGTATAGAGATTTTGAGAATTAGTCCATAACTCATACATAACAAAATCATAACAATACAAAGTGGACACTTCTGAACAGCATCAATTTTTCCCATAATCTAAAACATTTAAAATCAAACTTGATCACTTTTATAAAAACCCTTTATGACATTCATCATGACATCTCCAAATCCTTAATCATCCTTAACTCCTGCAAATAACATTAAAAACATGGTATGGTCATAAAAGATCGGTAATGCATTTAAAAAGAAGAAAACAGTTAGTCCATTGATAAACATCAAAACCCAAGAAAAATATATCATAAAGTATTAATTTTTACCCTTAATAAGTTTTAAATACATTCATTTGAAAATAAGATCATGTCATACTGTTTTTTTTTTGTAAACACAAGATTTCCATAAATCCCATAACAAGTACAAAAAATACATAAAATTATCTTGATACATAATTATATTTTTCACTCTTATAAATGGAGTAACCTTGTGGTCAACTTCCATACATGTCCCTCTTACAAATGGAATATCCATACGGACGACTTGCATACCCAATGTATTAGAGGTTATAACGTAACCACCCATCCTTGGTTAATCATGGAATCACCTTTCCTGGGTTTATCATGTAAAAACACATCAAATGTTTATGTATGATTATATAATCATAACATATAAAATATTTTAATTTTCAACATGTCACTCTTAAAATTTCATTTGCACACATAAAAAAATATTTCAGGTTATAGAAATAATCAAGTCATCTACAAAACCCATTTTTAATAACAAAATACCCAGAAAATAAAAATAGTGCTTTATTTTTAAAAAAAACAAGAATACTTGTAGAGGAATCCAAATATCAAAAAAAATTCATGGGGGTGGAGAATTTTTTGTAACTGTATCTGTTAAAAATAACATTCATTTTGTTATTTTTAAATGAATTCAAATGTTTCATACATAAAACATAAAAAGATTATTTTTTGAAAACCTTTAAATGAAATTAAAAATATATATATATTCCTTTATAATCCTTTTATATCCATATAAATTAATATATAAAATAATATCAAGAATATTTACATAGTGAAAAATTAAATCTTTAAACATTCATAGTGTCACATACCACCTTGAACATTTAAATCATAAACCCCATGAAAGAATAAAATTTAAAAAAATATTAAATAAAATGGTAATAAAATATATTCCTGATATTATGTGTCAATATGTATGTATATACACCTAATAAAATAACGTGGGTGTATAACATCAATACTTGCCTCGATTAAAGGATATTGAGAAGAAGTACCTTAGCTAGAGTCTGATTCATCAAATATGTTCTTTATCTGCCTCAATAATAAACTAATGTTAATAATTTAAATTCTTGAAAATATTTTTAACATTCATTATTCAATTTATATCACTTATTATCTTGTTATAAAATTACTTATTTATTTAAGTTCATGTCTTACATTTTGTCGATATTGGGTACTTGAGTCTAAATTGACTTTTGTATGATGTTAATAGTCAAAGTGGTTATTAGTCCACTATCTCCAAAATAATATTCATGGAATAATAATAAATTTTATACATCAACTATAGTTTTAAATCATTCCATTACATATGGATATGAAAAATGAACTGTGTTACAATCATGGAGAAGGTAAGTCATACGTACAAGTGAGTAACATTTCCATTTTCAATGATCATTATGGAAAGAAGGTAATTACTATTTTGTTTTTACAAAATTATCATAATATCATAAATATCATATTAATAATTTAAATATACTTATATATATCATCCATGTGATGTGGTGATTAAAAATTAATCACATCACTTCATGGAGGTGATAGTTCACATGTATGCACGAAAGACGTTATCATTTTTATGTGCATGGAAAGGTAAGGATGTAAATGATATATTATTATTAAATAAAGATAAATATTTTATTAATATCATATATAAACATTAATTCCAACATTAAAACCAGTCTTGAGAGATAGTGATGGAAGATGAATTATATCGGTTCGTGAGGTGGTAGTCCACCGTACACACAAATGATTAATTCTTTTCCCATTTGATAGAAGTGGAGATGTATTTTGGTGATGATATTAACCTAAAAAATCTTATTATATTTATTATACTGTATTTATTATTTCATAATAGTTGAATAATATTTTAGGTAAGTAGAAGAAGAAATAAAACATAAATAATTGATTAAAACAGTACCTCTTCTTTAGACGATCTCCTTTGATTAACACTTTAACACCTATAAGGTGTGTGTTATGGCTAAAATAAAATATATATAATGTAAGTAGAGATTCTAATAAGGTATTTGGGAATATATTAGATGAACCAAATAGGTTTTTAGGTCTGAATAAAATATAATAATGGGTTCTCTTTTATAGAAGAGGGGGACTCTTGGAATTCTTCAAAATTCTAAATTGATATAAATTAATTTTATGTTCCAAATATCTCTAAACTGATTTATTTGAAATATAGGATGATTTTGGATCAAAATAAATTCATATAATTAAAATTAGACAAGTTTTTATTGTTTTTTTAATATTTGTCTTTTTGTTTTAACCCTTTTAACTCATACTATTATATCATGTAATTTATACTTTGAGGGTTAATATAGTTGTTTTACAATGAAAAAAACCAATAAATGAGTAATTTATGAAATTATAAGACTTATAACAATTATTTATTTTAATTTATATTTTTATAAATTTTATACCATTTAATAAAATATTATTTATTTTAAAATATCAATTATGTCAATTTTGACACTATTCATTACATGACTTTCTAAAAATATCATAACATGAAATCTTAAAACAAACTCTTTTAACTCATAAATAAAATGTATAATTAATCCATGAAATTTTTTCATGAAATTAATTATCTCAAATCAAACTTATTTTAATATTTTTAATATCATTTATTTAATATTTTCTTTAATTAAACAATTATCCAATCATCATTGTGTACGCCTTTAATTCAATTATTTATTTCCTAAAAAATGAATATAAATTACCATGATGAAGATAAAAATTTATATTTAAAATTACTATTTATAGTTGAATATATCAATAATATAAACCCATATTAAAAATATTTTACTTGTTAAAAACAAGAGTGTGAAAAAACTGAATTTCCCTGAATATAATATTTTAAAGGTTATATTATCATCCAAAAAGCCATAAATAGTCCTATAAACCATAATTGAATTCTTAGGTACAAAAATTTCTTATAAAATAAAATCATGACAAGTATTAGGGTAAGTTTCTAATATTTATAATATTACTATTACCCTTAATTACATGATTTTCCCTTAACTATGGTAATAAAACAAATAACTAAAGTTACTATTTGTATTTGTTTAAAAAATAAAAAGGACCTAATAACTAAATTTTGAACTTATTATTACAAATATGGAATCTATTTTTCAAAATTATAAATGAAAAAATGTCATAAATTAATTAAAAATTAATCCCTTGATGGAACGCGAAAATGGGTTTTTAAAGTAAAAATGTTCAAAAGATTGAAATGCTTTGACATCAAAATTCAATGTGAAATTGATTCAAATGACCTTAATTTTATTAACTGGTAACATATTCATCTAACTATACTTTAAAACTAGTATAAAATATATTCTAACAATATAAATAAAACATAAGAAAAAGAAATTTTCAATTAAAACATAATATTTTTAAACTATTCATTAAAAAATGAATCTTATTAGAAAATACCAAAAATTGAACCAAATTAAATTTTTATAATCTAATTTAAAATAAGAATTTTATTTTTTAAAATATAATATATTAAAGTTTCATAACTAGATTTAAAACAGGTTCTCCATCAAAAGGCGGCAAAACTTCCTTTTTTGAAAAATACTTATTTTTTGTGTAAAATTGAATTTATTATTATAGGATGTATAGAAAATATAAATATGAATGTTCAACATTATATTGAATATTATATATATATCATTAATATAATACAACAATATTTATTTTATAATTTATTGGTATAAAACACACTTGTCCACGTTTTAGTTTTTCAGAAAAAATATTTCCTTTTATTTTAAAAAGAATTTTATTTTCATTTATAAATTATTGGTCACAAAAAAATTATTTTATATACATGTTCAAACCATATTTTCCTAATTACTTTAATCCTTTTCATTTCCGATATTCTAACGACAATATGATAACTATCATATTAAGTAATAATATTTAGTTGTTTGTTTGGATTGATGTGGTGTATTATGTATGCTATCAAACATAGTGTTTCCTTTTAAAAACATGGGATATTACAAAACCGAAATCCAATGAAATAAAAATTTCCTACTGATTTTTTAAGGAGAAAACATGTGAAGGATAAATTCCACTATTTTTAATTGTTAATTTCAACATTGTCTCTAAAAATGAGTAGGATAAGATTCACCAAGATTTAGTTTTTGATAAATCTAGAGTGTTTTCCTTAAATTTGATTTAAAATTTAATTCCATCATATTTCGAAATGAAATGTTCTTAACAGCTTGAAAATTTTTATTAAAATTAATTGTGGTCGATCTTGAATCAATGAAAGAGTTACTACCAAGGATAAATACAAAGAATAAAAGATATCCAATAAAATTAAGGTGACAAGAATGTGAGAAAATATAAGTATTTGAAAAATGTGATTACATGAGAAAAAAAATTATCCAAGAAACATTCTCAATTCATATAAATTCATGTATTTTTATCTAGTCAAAGGAAATAAAAATAAATAGGAGAATTTGAGGATTCTTCCCCATCAGGATATCGTCCTCTTAAATATCAACTATATTTTGAATCCTTGGTGAATAAGTTTCACTATCTAATCCTCCATTTCTATTAGACTTATAAGTATATTCCTATTGTACGTCCCAAATTCTCAACTTATTTTTTGAATTTTCTCCAAATTAATATAGAAATTAAATATATTATCTATCTATAATTTTCTCAGAGTATATATATCCAATAGGAAGATCCTAAATTTTATTTTATCACCATATAGTGCGGTAGTCATGTGCCATTAGCTTTCCCTAGTAATTAATTATTCCCTTGAATATGCATAAAGATTAGAAAGAACTTAGTAAATATATTGGTCATTGTTCACTATCTTATTTTAATTCTATCATCTTGAATAAATAGTAGATAAAAAATATCATTGGCGAACACGGACATGAACACTCTTTAATAGTTCATTAATCTTATCCAAAGCATAAGTTTATCATTTATTTTAAATTATATTTCTCAACACTAGCATCCAAAATTCTTGATCTCTCAACCTAGGTTCACAAGATCTCTTACTTTTACAGAATGATGTTTGAAATTGGTTCATCTTAGATCAAGGGTTAGGCTACATGGTTTACCTTTCACTTTTATTAAATGGTGATAATGTACAGATAACACATTCAAGTCTTCATCACTGCATCAATCCAATTGAAATCACTTGATGAATCTTTGGTTATGTTGGGCTTTTACTAGTTTTCCCCCTAAATTCACTAAATAAAATAATTGAACACCACTAGTACATCTCACCAAAACTTCATAGTTGGTGTACTGGGAAAGTTTTAAGTACCATCATCTTCTTCAATTTTTACTAGTAAAAATAACTGCAACAACCAATGATTGAAATCTTCAACCTTAATATCCCTAAATATTTATTCAAGGTCTAACATCTTCTTACAAATTCAAAAAAAAATCAAACTTTCACAAGATAATAGTATTTTTGACAACTCATTTTGAATCTAAAACTACCCTCAATCATCATATTCAATGTTCATTTATCTTCAATCAGTTTCCCAATATCTTTTTAGGGAGATTTTTAATTCAATAACTCACTTATTTATTTATTTTAAAAATCACAATACACACCAAATAAAAATAATATGACTTAAATTTGTTTAAATTTTTATTTTTTAACAAAATGAAATTCTAATAGATGATTTATGAATCATCAAAACATTAATTGATTTCCAAAAATATGATAATATACAGTTACAATTTCAGATTACATGTAATGAATTTATGAATCACATTAGTCATGTTGATCTAACTAATTAGTAGATAAAGAAACATTCTAAATAAGTTTCTATATATTTTGTTAAAACTAATCATGAGTTTTTCATAATTAGACTATTAGATTTTGTTACAATGTTTCCTATAAATAAATCTTCACCTCAAGCACCAAATGTAAAATAGTATCAAATGATAAAAGATAATCGTGAAAGTTTTTGTTCATCTTGAAGATTTTCAATGTCTTGATTCATTGAGAACCTTTGAATATTATAATTTCCTTTCTGAGTGTTTCATCTAAAACCCATCATTTTGTGAGGTAATCCTTGTAAATATATTCATTTTCCCACTGTAATAATTTTAATATTGATCCTATGTCATCAAGGGATTTTAGGGATAATAATATTGAGGCAAATTCAATCATCAGATTAAGATATTTCATGGATAGGAAGATAAATATCCTAGACTTCAATGGTTAATTTGAGCTAATACTTATAGGTACATGTGAGGGATTATAAGGATTTTAAGGAATACCTTTTAATGGGTATAAAATTAGAGATTCCTTATGATAATTCTAAATTTTTGGATACCTCATATCATGTCTATAGATCTAACTTTAATGTCAGATTAAAAGTAAGGTTTTAATAAATATTTTATAAAGAATCATTTGGTTTACTAACTGATATTACTTGTCTTGTTTTTAATTTTAGTTACTTTTCTTTATGAATTTCTATTTCTATAATTTTTTTAGTTTCAAACTTATATTGATTGAACTATTTCATCAGTAGTTTAAAAAACTGACCACTTTAAATCCACTATGTAAACTATATTTCAATAAAGTAAATAGTATCATTATTATGATATTTGACTTAATCGAAATTTAAAAATCCAATAATCATAATACTTGAATTTTATGTAAATTTTTAGTTTATTTTTTAAAACTACAATTCACACCCAACCCTCTTGAATTTTATTTTCCATCATACTTTGGGACAACAATTGGTATCAGGGAAAGCCTCTTCTTGGGTCATATGATTATATTACTTAAGTTTATATTTTTATTATTTTATTATAATTTTAACTCAGTTTCCTTAAACTAACCATGTTGGTAGATAAGATATTCTCTTTTATAATAGGAGTACTAGTTAGAACACTTGAAAATTTAAATCCAACTAGACCACTTCTTTTTAATGGATACTATTACCATTATTGGTGTTACCGTATGAAATATTATATCATTAATAATGGAGTTATGAAATTTATCATGCTAAAAAGAAACTACAAATTTCTAGGAAATGATTTCATTCAATTTTCTCATGAATAAAAACAAGAATATTAGGTAAAAAATAAATTTCATAATACTTTACTATGTTCTATGACCATGAATATTAATTGAATGACATCTTAATGTGAAATAGAAAATGGAACAATGAAGAAGGTTGCGATAACAAATTTTGGATCTAACAATGTTTTAAAAACTCATAGAGATATGATTAGAGTTGATTATAAATCATTTGATCTCTATCTATAGAAACTGTAACACATATGCACCAACACTTTATGACAACAATCAACCTTTTACAATCCTTGGGTGAAAATTAGTTATAAGAAGATAAAATCATTGAAAATATTATCAATAATATACCAAAGAATTGGAGTCTAATAGGATAGAGATTTATGATGCTAAGTGTTTTAAAAACAAAAGTATAAAAGACTTAGTTATAAAATTGATAGCGTATGATAAAAAACTAAAATGAGTTGTTGAAAAAGAGAAATGAATAATGGAGTATCCTTTTCTTCTACTTTAGGTAATCATAATTATAATTATTTTAATAATTTCACTAAAAATTCTAAATATTTTATTTCAAATAGAAAATGTAAGTATTTATATCAAAGTGATTCAGAAGATAGATAAAGTGAACTTTCTCAAATTGAAAGAAGGATGAATAAAATTGTTGGAAATTCAAACATCCAAAATATTCACTAGAAATATTGGAAATATTAGAAAGAAAATAAATATTATTCAAAATTTATATGATATGAATGTAAGATAGAAGTTTATGTCTGGCCGTATTTTAAAAAATGAAATAAGAAAAATAGAAACATAATAATATATTATAAAATAAAGGGAAATAAAATGTTGAAATAATTGGATAGTTAAAGTGCTAGTGAAAGTGATACATATTCTAAAAGTTCATCATTAAATGGTGTAATATAAAGATAAAAATTTGAATTATATTAAAATATTCCAAGGATTCAAAAAAATTATTTATATGAAAGGTAACTATATAATCTCTCATAAATTAAATACTTGAATCAAAATTTACTTATAACATTGAAGATTATTTTTCAACTTTATCTAAAGATGAAAACGATGATTCATCAGAAGTAGAAAATTTTGAT
Source organism: Viscum album (assembly GCA_963277665.1). NCBI lineage: Eukaryota > Viridiplantae > Streptophyta > Magnoliopsida > Santalales > Viscaceae > Viscum > Viscum album. The sequence continues at coordinate 593,973,543 of OY728133.1, forward strand.
TCATAAAGATAAGAAGAAACTTCATCTTCAATACCTGAAATGGATAGATATGTAACCCTTATAAGTTAATAAAATAATGAATTGAAAAAATACCTATGATTTTATTAAAGTAGACAATATTAAAACTACTAAAACATTTGAAATTAAATTCATAAATTTCAAAACATTAAACATAATAATATTCAAAAACTAATTCTTCACATAAAAAATAGTTGATGAAAAAATAAATTATCAAAATTTAGATCATTGAATTTCATAAGATTGAATTTTCGTTGATCAGAATTTTGTTATTGAAAATTGTATTGATCCAAAATATGATGAATAAAATTGGAACTTAGTTCAACTTATATCCAAATCTTTTTGTTTAAAGAAACTTTTACCTAACTTTACTTCTCATAAATAAAATTTTGGAAATGTTTATAAATAAATAAGAACCTCTAGAACTTCTAATATAATAACTTTTACTTATAATACACCTCATTTTCAATCATCCAACTATGTACCTAATGTGAAACTTTTTTTATTAAATTTCAAATAGGAGGTCACTAGAGTAAATATTTTTCTTTAAATAAAGGTAAATCCTCAAATTTTCAAAAATCCTTTACTTCAGAATATTTAGTAGTTTTATAATATCAAAGAGTTGGATAGTTGTGGGCTCCAAAAAAAATTTTCCTTACATAACTTTACCCAAATATAGATGAGATCCAAGAAAATAATTTTATCTTTTTTAGGAAATGACTTTGTGTACCATCAGTAGAAAAAAAAATGGCACATGGATAGTGGTTCTTGACATATGACTGTAGAAACTTCAAATTAAGAAATTTCAATAAGATGAAAGGTGTAAAAGTTACTTTCAGAGACAATACACTGGGTAAAATCATTAGAATCAGCGATATTTCTTTTCATGGAAATTATTTTATATAAAATATTTTAAATTTTATTAGGAATTAAGTATAAACTTATCATCATAAGTTAGTTATCTGATGAGGGATATCTTGTGAACTTCATAAATGTTAAATTTATTGTTCAAAGTTCAAAAAGTAATTTTATTTTATCTTTCAATAGGCATAAAAATGTTTACACACTCAACTTACAAGAATTAAATAATCATAATTTCCTTTGTTTAAGTGCCACCAAAGATCTTTGTTGGTTATGTAATAGGAGGTTATCACATTATAACATTCCAATGTTAACTAAACATTCTAACAAATGAAATGTTTTTGATTTATTGGAACTTAAGTTGAATTAAACCAGAGCCAAACATCCTTTTCAATATATAAAGAAACATAAGTTATGTTTTAAATCTAAAAGTTATGTCTCAACTAATGAAGGTTTATAGTTAGTGTACATGGATATTTTTGGTCCAAATCAAACTAGAAATATTGGTGTAAAATATTATCTATATGTATTGGTTGATGATTACACTAGATTTACTTGGGTTTATTTTCCCACTCAAAAATTTAAATCTTTTAAACATTTTAATGTATTTTTTCTTCTGTTAAAAATGATAAAAAAAACTACCCTTGGTTAACATATATAGATATCATGGTAGTGAGTTTGTTAATTATGATTTTGAAACTTTTTTAGTAAAATGGGTATTACTCATAATTTTTCTTTTCCAAGAACACCACAACAATTGCTCAAACATTGATAAGTGAGTATTTTTATAAAGAAATTTTTCTGCTAAAGATGTGATTACTTATTTTTAAACTATAAAATGAGTTTCACTAAAACCATTTACAAATAAAACACTTTATGAATTTTGGACAAAAATAAAGAGAAACTTTATTACTTTAGAGTTTTAAGATATTTAGTATTCATTCTGAAAACAAAAAAACAGCTACATGAATTTCATTCCAAAAATTATAAATAAATTTTTATTGGATATTGTAAAACCAGTATGGCCTATGGATTTTTTAATAAAATAACCAATATTGTTAAGGAAACATTTTATGTAAATATTGATGAAACTAATACTTTTGATATTTTAAAACCATTTGAATTTAAAAATATCAATGATGTTTTTAAAATTTATTCTACTTTCTTATCTGAAGATAATGTATAACAATAGATAGTAAATACTAAAGAAGTTAGACTATTAGATTTTAAGAATATGTACATTTGATAACTAATGATCATCTTACAACTTTACCTAAAAATCTGTTGAACCTATGGATTCATCCTTTTGATTATATAATTGGTGATTTAATGCAATCAGTTAAAACGAAAATTTCCATGAGAAATCATTATGAGGATCAATATTTTCTATCTCAATTTGAACCTAATACAATAGGTGATGATTTAGACTATGAAAGTTAGATGACAACCATAAAAGAAAAGCTCAATCGGTTTAAACAAAACCAAGTTTGGATATCAATTGAATTTCCTTTAGATATATTTATCATTGCTGTAAATGTGTTTTTAGAAACAAGTGTGATGAAAATGGAATAATTTTTAGAAATAAAGATATACATGTTGATAAATATATTTTTTATAAAAAATAATATATTATGGTCAAACATTTTTTCCAGTGTCTAGATTAGAATCTATCAAAATCTTATTATCCTTTTCACCACATCTGAAATTAACTTTATTTCAAATGGATGTGAAATTTTCTTTTACTAATGGATATGTTCAATAGTAATTTTATGTTAAAAAACCTCTTAGTTTTTAATATACTATGTTTCTAAAATAAGTATTGAAACTTAGTAAAATACTCTATGGACTTAAGTAATCCCCAACAGCTTAGAATAAAAGACTTTACAGATATTTACATCAAAATAATTGTGTTAAAGGAAGTGATGGTACAACTCTTTTTATAATGAAAATTTTCAAAAAAACCATTGTTGTTCAAATCTATATTAATGAAATAATTTTTTGTTTATCTTATAAATCACCTTCAAATAAATTTTCTTAAATGAGGAATAATGGTTTTGAAATGATCATGATGGAAAAACTTAATTTTTTATTGGTTTTAAAATTTTGTAAAAACCAGAATGAAATATTTTAACTCAAAAAAAAATACTAAAGATTTAATAAAATGTTTAGGTTTTTAAAATGCATCAAATATTTCTAATCTTGTTGCGTCTTCTATTAAACTTTATCTTGAAAAAACTAATAAATCAATAAATCATAAAATTTTTAAAAGTATGATCATAAGTTTACTATACCTCACTAAATTTCCACTAGACATATTGTTTTTACTATTTTTAAGTGAGATATTTAAATCTAATCCAAAAAGTATCATTTGAAAATGGTAAAATGTATTTTAAAATAAATTAAAGGTGATTCAAAATGTGTAATATTTTACTCATCTATAAATGATTTTATTTTAAAAAGTTACTTAGACACTGAATTTGGAGGCTATATATTATATAGAAAATATTCTTTAGAAACATTTATTTTATTAGGATAAACTTTAATCTCTTTGTACAGTAAGAAAAACCATTCTTCATCACTTTCCACTAATAACAAAAAATATGTAGTAGCTGAAAGTTTTTGTGCTCAATTTTTTTGGTTATAACTCACACTTATGGATTTTGGATTGAGTTTTACTCAAAATTAAATTTTTTATAATATTATTTCCATTTCTTTATCTAAGAACCCATAATAACACTCAAAAACTAATAAAATAGATGTAATACATCATTTACTTAAGTATAATACACTAAAAGTATTCCCTTATACTAAAAAATACTCTAGAAACATAGGGATAATCCTTTAAATTTATATTAATATAAAATTTATATGATTTTATGAATTTCAAAACTTTTCTAAATTTCAAAAAAATAAACTTCAAAACTTTTCTAAAATTGAAATTTTTTCTAAATTTCAAAAAAATAATCTAAATTTTAATTTTTTTAATTTTAAGAATATTATAAATATTAAAACTTTTAGTAATTTCAAAACTTTTTCAGATTTTAAATATTTTTTTAAATTTCAAAATCTATCTAATTTTAAATTCTATCTAATTTTCAAAAACTATCTCATTTTAAAGACTATTTGATTTTCAAATATATCTAATTTTCATATATTTTGTAATTCACATGATCTATATTTAAAACATATTTTTTTTATAAAAAAATTGGTTTATCATTACATTTCAATAAAATATTTACTTTTATTTTATAATCTGTTCTTGAACTATCCTTGAAATAGTAAGATCATCCATCATATCTTAAATATGACTTCAAGAAGATTTCATCTATTTACCTATATCTTTTATTGTTCTTTTGAAATTATTATTTAACTTAGGGGAGGTATTTTTAATTTTATAAAATTTTGCAATTACTTTTTCTAAAGAAGGCTATTTTTAATTTTCAAAAGTTATATTTTTCTTTTCTATTCAAATAAATTCTAAATTTAATTCTTAGAAGAACCTATACGATATATGTTTTTTGCCTTTCATTTTTTGAGCTGTATTTTGAACCATTCATATATAAACGAAAATTATTTGGATTATAAAAATAATAAATTTCATATAAGGGCTACATTCTCAAGAGTTTTAATATGAACTTCCTTTTTAACATCACTTTTTTAATAAAATTGATCTCATCAAAAGTATATTTTTAAAGAAGATATTGAGAGTATCTTTTATTGATGCTATAAAATAATTGGGTGTATTTGAAGTAGTTCAATTAATTATTGGTGAAGTAGGTGATTTTAAATTCGAATAATCAATATTCATATATTTTATTATGTGTAGATTTCGGATAAGATCAATATGAAGGGTGGAGAAAGTAAAGTTCAATAACTCACTTTATTGTAAGATCTTGTAAAATAGGAAATCGTAGTTGAAATGGAATTGGCATAGAAAAAAATTGATTAAATCAAGAATGTTAAAATTAATTTTCATGAAGATATGAAGAAAAGTTAAAGTACCAAAGGCATCCAAAACATATGATCATAAATATTCTCAAAATGAATTAAATATGTAATTTTTGATTTTTTTTTTATTTTTATTCTTTCGTTTTTATTTTGTATTTCTTTTGTAAAATCACAAAGGCGTAGAAATTTAAATAAAATATGTTTTATTTTTTTATAATTTTCAAAAATGAAAATAATCTATTGATATTTATCTTATATATTTGGTAGAAAGTTAAAGAAATTTTTCTCATTCTATGTTTAATTCTCTATTCAAGGGGAGTTTTTATTTTCTCTAATTATATTTTAAAAGGGGTTAAATTATTTTCTTTTAATTATATATTTATCCAATATATATATAAGGGAGATTATTTGGGAGTATTTCCTTTCACAAACAATTTTTATTTTGTCTTTGATCCAAAATAAAGGAGAGAAATTATTGGTGAATAATTTCATATCATAAAGGCCATAGAGTGCTTTCTTTTTAAATTTAGTTCCTGCATTCCAATTTTCTTATGTGTTATGTGATTTCCAAAATGGGGGATATTTTTTGGGATAATTATAATTCAATAAGTCACTTATTTCTTTATTTTGGAAATCAAAATACACCTAATATAAAAATGATATGACTTAAGTTTCTTTTTGTTCTTATGTTTTTGTAGAATTAAATTTTGGTAACTAATTTATAAAATACTACAACTCTAATTGATTTACAAAAATATGATGATATGAAGTTCCAAATTCATATTCCTTCCATTAGATTAATGAATAACTATAGCAGTACTATGTTAACCCAAATATAGATAAAAAATATTATAAAAAAAATATTTATTGATGTCATTAAAACTGATCTTGAGTTTTATAGAATAAAACCATTAGTGTTTGTTATAATTTTTTATATATTTAAAGATACGCATTGATAATAATAAGTAAAATAGTATGAAATATTGAAATATAATTCTATAAAATTTTGTTCATCATTAAAATTTGGAATTTCTTATTTCTTTGATCACTTTCGATCAATGTAATTTTCTTTCAAAGTGTTTCAAATAAGAGCTACTATTGGGTGAGGTTGGCCTTATAAACCTATTTTTATTTATATTATAATCATTTAACTATTGATTATATGTGATCGAGGGATTCCAAAGATAGAAAGATAGAGAAAAATATAATCATTATATTGAGGGATTTGATGGTTAAGAAGACAGAGCTCTTATACTTCTATTAGGAAGTTTAGTAGCTACCAAAAGGTATAGTTAAGGTATTTTAGGGACAGGAAGACAGACCTTCAAACAGGTATAAAATCTAGGATATCTTAGGATGGGTTGAAAGTCATGGATACCTTATATCAAGTCTACAAATCTACCTTTTACTTTTTTAAAAGTTATTTTTTAAATAAATATCCTTAAAAGGATTGTCTGGTTTGTTAACCAATACTTTGTGTTTTTTTATTAATTTTATTTGTATTTCTTTATAAATTTTTATTTCTACCATTTAATTAGATTTAACATTATGATGATTTAACTCTTTCATCAGTAGTTTAAAATACCAATACCATTATTTTCACTATGAAAATTATATTTCAATATATTATATAATATCATTACTTTAATCTTTAACATAATGGGTATTTTTAAAATCTGATCATTATAATAATTTAAGTGGATGAAAATTGAAATTTTATTTTTTTAAAACTATAATTCACCCCATACCCTCTTATATTATATTTTACATTATACCTTGTGATAATATATCAATCATAGTTGATCATCCTTGAACTATAACCAGTGTCCAAGCTTCATCCATGAGATTTTTTCTTAAGTTGTCTCCCCCAAATCCAATCAAGAACCCTATTCTAAGACTCTCTAATATATATCTTTTCTTTAAAAAAATTCATCTAAATTTAGATTCAAAAAATCAATAGGTCAAGACTTGCCCCATATTCATTCATTCAATTCAAATGTTTTTGATATTTGATCAATTCTCAGTTCTTCTTACTTTAGGCTCAATTTTTCCTCCACAAATTTTGTTGTTATCAATAAAATTAGGAGTTTTTATATTAACGTAATTGGATATTCTTTGTTTGAGTTTAACTTGATGAGTTAAACTCTAAGAATGTTAACAAGATTGTTAAAAAAGATCATTCATATCTGATCTGTGATCTATTAGTTTCGAAAATATTCAGGATGATCTCGAGATTATTCCCATGTTTTAATTTATTGAAATTTAATTCCAAAGCTCATTTCCATTTATGGTTATAAAAAAAACTCCATCCTTACATGGGGTAGTTTTATATCTATGCAGGTATAGATCCGTGTTTATATAGAAGGTCATTTGATGGTTATATAATAGCATGTGATGTATACATTGGACAGGTACACATAGATAATACATACACATGAGATATTCATGTGTACATGGGGATTTAAATAATCATTATACAGGTTCCTTCAAGAAATCATTTGACACTTTTGAAAATTATTAATTCAAAATGAAACATAAAAAATCAATGAATTTTATATTTAAGATAAATAATTAAAAATAAGTTATAAAAATTTATATTCAATGTAAAAACAGGGAACATGAAAGAATTAATTCAAAAATCAAAAACCACTCTAAAATAATTTGAAAATTTATTTCAATTAATGTTCTCTCAAATTTAATAAAAGTAATCATTCTTAATGGATATAGAAATTAAAATAAATATATTCTTATTATTTAATCACTAAAACACATATTTTATCAATACATTCAATGAATCACATTTACAACCAAAACAATTATGATAATTAAAAATAAAAACAGTTTAAACAAAATTTTACACTCAAACAAAAATACTTTTATGAAAATTATGTGGAAGACATGTGTCGAAATTGAGCCACATCAATTTCCCCATACTTAGTGTATAGTTTTCCCTTAAACAATCAATTCAATATACCTAATGGAATAACAGTAATATATGGAATGAAAAATGGATATTTCAAAAAGGATATGGTTTCCAAATGAATTTTCCCCCATAGACTCTCAAATAGTAAATGTGATTTCCCTCTTAAAATGTAATGGTTTGGTGCAGAAATTCATTTTCTATTTTACAAAAATGATTAAAATTGAAAAATCTAAATAGAATTAAACAAACATTAATTTACATATAATTGTTCTTTGAAACTTCTATTTTTATTCAAGTTAAACAAACTCATATAATTATCACACAATAATAAGACAAAACTAGTGTATGTGTGATTTTAATAATTAAAAGTGAGTATAAATTAAATCATTTACCAATTTTAACTTAGATATTAAAGAGTTCATGAGGATTGGGAGTTTTTTTATATCCCATTTGAATGAAAATATTTGTATTTTAATATAAATAAAAAAGTTCAAATTAAATAGGTATTTTAAATCTTACTCTTAGAAATTTACCAAAATAAATTTATTTTCAAGAGTGCAATAAAAATATGTACCCAATTAAATCTATGGATTGAAAAAAAACTTACCAATACAAGAATCAAATCAATCCTACAAGTTAAATAAAGATTTAAAATAATGAATTTAATATCTAAAAGTAATCAAAAAATTTAAAAAAATAGGGTCTTTGATGTGAATTATAATGAAATTCAGTTAAGCATAGAAATAAACCCCTCCCTGAAACATAAAAATTAACATTTCCCCCAATATTGAACTTCTAAAATGGAATAACGTGAAAAATATTTTATTTTAAAATATATATTTAATTTATTAGTTCATAAACATGCTTAAGGGTCATTAGGAATTTCAAAGAAGTACACTTAACACACTAACAAAGCAACTAAAAAAATTAAAATATTCATACATTTTATATGTGAATAGAGTATAAGAATTTATAATTTCTCTTAGAAGGTATTATGTTTATAATTTATTTAATTAATAAATAATATTTTAATATAATGGAATTTTAGAGGTTCTAATAAAGGTTTTGAATTTTTTTAAAATATATTTTCAATTATCCTATATAAAAACAATTTAAACACACCAATGAGAAATTCAAATTCACTAAATTCAATTCAATTTGTAAATCACATCCTCTATACTTCATTTTATACTTTAAATAGTTTTTAAATATTATTAATAGTCATTTGTAGTTTAAAAAAACAATTAAATAACCAAAACTCCCTTGATAAAGAATCATAATCCTATTAAGATTAAAAAAGGATACATTTCCTCTAGACTTAATTTAAATCCCCTTGGTTAATCATCTTTTAGTTTCAAAAATAAAAAAAATATTAACATTATATTGTAATATATTATTCTCAAAATAGATAAAAATCATAGGTTTAGTTTTAAAGAAATGTGATTCAAGTGGTTCTAGCATGCAACTTCTTTTTTAGATTGGGATCAATTGAATGTTTTCTTCCTTTTGACTGAACACTAGAAGGTTTATCCTTTAAAACATTGAATAGTATTGGGTTATAATGTGTAACACAATAAAAAAAATATTTCAATTATAAATAATATAAAACACCATGTATGGCCATGTATTAACTCCCATGAAGCACTGGGTCTAAAGTCCTCGGTTAGACTCATTGAATTCTTAATTCTTAAAGAAATAGATGGATGACTAGAACTTTAACTTCTCATCAAAGTAAGATTTGATCCTATACCCATTCACTAATAAATTAATGTTCTGTTATCCCATAAGTTTTATAACCCCACTAAACAAAACTCTTGAGATAGAAAAATAGGTCCGACCACTTAGATTGTAACTTTCGTAGGAATAACTTGAGTTTAGAATTGAAAATAATTACCTTTTGATCAACCTTAAAGATTATATTTTGGATGATAGTACAATTAATAGTCTTATTCCTTTCATTGAAAATCCAATTATTTTTATTATATTCTCTTTTAATATCATAAATCTCACTCAATTATAGTAATCATCTCTCACCTATAGTTTTGAAATTAAAATTCAAGGATTACATATCCCAAAAGGATTTATAATGAACTTCCAGAGGAAAATGATATGTTTTCTCCAAAATAATTCTATAAGGATATATTTTAATGTGGATATTAAATGTAGTTCAATAACCCCACAAATACTCATCTAGTTTTAAATACCGACCCATCCTATAGTTATAAATGGTTTTCTCTAAAATTTAGTTAGGCTCTCTATTTAGAACCTTAACTTTTCTACTATAATGAAGATAGAAAGTGGGTCCAATTTTATAAACACAACGAAACTTTTCCATTAAATACTTGAACATAAATGTTTTGAAGTTATTTCCATTATCAATGATAAATTATTTTTTATATCCAAATCTCAAAAAAAAATCTTTTTTTATGAATTTAACAACACTATTTGATTGATTATTTGGAAGCACCACAACATCTATCTATTTTGACACATAACCAACAGACACAAAAACATACTCACTCCCATGATAATATAAAAATATTCATATAAAATTAAATCCCCAAACATTAGAAATTCCATCTTCTAAAATTTCATTTTTGAGGGAGATATTTTTTAAATCTTAAATTACCTACACTTTGACACTTATTACAACCAACTACCAAACTTCTAAAATTATTGAACAAAATAGGATAATATAAACCATCATATAATAATTTTTTTACACTCATCTCTCTGCCATAATTTCCTCTCCATGGAAAATATTATGAACACTAATGAATGGGAAACATTTCCTCTTCATACCCACATATCCTAAGGTTATAATTAGCACACCACTTAAACAGTAAGGGATCATGAAAATAGTAGTATTTAAGTTCTAAAATTAATTTATTTAGTTTTTTATGATATATTTGGAAAGAACTCCTACTATTAAAAAGATATAAAATATTCATACCAAGAATTATATATAGTGAAAATAGTAAGTATTTTTTCATCTATAAATGATGAATTTATCTCTCTAGGGTCATCATTTTGGATGTTAGATATCCTAGACAGGTGGTCAGTAAACAAAATTTAGTACCCTTCTTGTCCCTAATTTTTAGTCAAAATTTTCCAAAAGAAGGATCCATAGAAAGAGTCATGTTTTGTATTATTTTTTGAGAAAGTAGGTACTTCGAGGCCAAATTTTCTATGAATGTAATAAATTTTAAACCAATCAAGTATTGGATAAACATTACATGGGATAAAACAACAACTAAAAACTTATTCTCGGTTTTGGTTTGATTTATTTGTACATCATAAATAAATCTACTAGAATAACACACCATATTGAGCTTCCATTATTTTCCTTTCCTAAAAAATTCCCCCACAAAAACATCACAATAATCACACATGATTTCAAATGGAAACTTCCAATTGGAGTAGTGATTATGGCCAATTAATTTGACTTTTCTTTAATATTATTTAAAGAATCTAAACATTTTACATCAAAGAGAAATGAATTATCTTTATATATAAAAAATAAGAATTATGTAGTGATATAGGAAAGGTATTTTATAAACCTAAAATATAAATCAAAATTCCATAAAAAAAAATTCAATACCCTTGACATTTTGAAGAGGAGGTGGTTTTTTATTGATTTAAATATTATAATTATAAACCTATATTCACATCATAAAAACCTTGTGACTATGAACCATCCCCTTAATATCCATGAATTGATATTTTTTCTAGTTAAAAACAAGGTTGATCTCTTGAAATATCTCCAAAACTAATTTCAGATTATTTGAACAGCTCTAAAATTTGTTACAAATAATGGAGAAATCATCCATGAATACCACCATAATTATCTCAATCATACTAGAAAATACATCCATAATGCACCATTGAAATGTGTTCAGGGAACCACAAAATCCAAAGGAAATTATCCAATAAGAAAATTTTCCAAAAGGACAAGTAAAAGTCTTTTTCTATCTATCTTTAGGGGCTAGATAAATTTAGTTTTAACCAGAATATCCATTAATAAAATAGAAATATTCATTTACAACCAACCTATCAAGAATTTAATACATGAATTTCATTGGAAAATTATATTTCTTGGAAACAAAATTATGTTTTATATGCTCTATAAAGACTTTCCACTAGGTCACTTTCTTAAGTTTAATTTCCATATTTTTTTCATTTGTGATAATAGTGAGACCTTATTTTCTTGGAACCACTTGGACTGGGCTAACCCAAGGATTTTATGAAATTTTAAATATAATTTGAGTATTAGTAATTTTGGTTACTTAATCTCTAAAAACATATTTCATATTGTTATTTATCCTTATTTTTCATTCTACTCTTGGTTTTTTGAATAGACTCTACAGGGATTCTATACATGTGGAATGAAGGTCTAATCCATTTGATGTTAGTTATTATCAATCCTATAGAATATTTGAACTTTTTCAAGACAAATAAAAACTTTTACTCTTGAATTTATTGAAGTTTAGTATAAGTGATTATATTTAGTCTATAATTTTCACCTAAAATGAATAATTCAAGTTAGAAGGGAGTGGTTTAATCTTTAGATGTGGAGATTTTTTACTAGAATGAAGATTCTTTAGCAAGGTGGTCCAAGGCGTTTATGTGTTTATTGAATTGGGTATGAATTTTTGATAGACTATGGAATTGTGTCCCAATGGTAAAGCCAAAATTAATTTATTCCACACTACTATACAAGATGGACAGGTCACTATATTCTAAATTCATAATTGAACTATGACTGTATTCCTCATAAAAAAAATATCCAAATGATCTATAAATTCACCATCATATTCATCAAAATATTCCTCTTATTATCCATATTCAGTCACTAAATAGGGTTCTTCAACCCATAAGTTTTTATAAAAATATTCCATGACTCCTAAAAACTATTCTTTATGGTGATTATAAGAGCCCTAATCTCTTAAAAACTAAACTATAGAGTGGTTATACTTAAAATTTGGTTACTTATCTTTTTAAAAAACATTGATTTCCTCTATTTTATCACCCAAATTAAATATAATCTTCCCCTTAAAACATTAATAATAGATCCTCTAATGGATAAAAAGATGATAAGAACTTCATTATCACACTAAATGTATAAAATAAGAAAATTAATAGGTTGGAACAATTTTATGACACTAATATGAATTTCTTACATTCTTCATTTGGGATGTGTGATAGAACTATTGACCAACTATAAGAAAACTATTGTGGATTATAACTATCCCAAACTTAGATGTTGAAATAGTGAGAATGTACTAGGTTGATTCTTACACAAATGTCACAAATACAATTTAGTTTTCCCTATTACCTAAAGAGAAAATAATTAAAAAAAATCCTTAAATCATTGAGTTTTGGAGGGATTCTGTTTAGAAGTAAAAGACTGTGAGGATTTAAGTGGTAAAATCCTTCACTGTTTTATTATTTTAAATAGTTTTTTGAGATATTTTAGATAATAATGAATTTAAATTAATGTTTTTATGAAAGTAATGTTCACTTGGAGCGTAACATTATGTTACCTTATTTCAGGTACTTTTTGACTCTTATTTTTCTTCCCTTTTCATTTGGGAGGGTTTTGATATTTTCAATGATGAAGATATTTTATTGGGGGAAATGACCTAAAGTTCAAGGATGTATATTTGTTCGAATCAATGTATTCTAGTTATAAATTTTTTAAGGGTTTTAAAGGGTGGCCTTTTTGGTTCAGGGTGAGTTTGAGGTTGTTTTGGTGTTTCTATTGGTTTTTGTTTCTTGGCGCTAGTTGAAAAATGAATTTATACCATAAATCCTTGATTTACATCATAAATTGTCAATTGGCCAGAAATTTTAAAAATTAATATCATCCAAAAATATTTACATAGTAAATAATGAACTTATGTTGTAAATCTATCAATCAATATTTTTAACCCAAGACGATTTCTTTTTCTACATATGTGCAACTTAACATATTTAAACCATAAGACATTGATTTACGAAATAAATTTCTCATGACCAGTAGTTTTAATTTTTATTCCTGTATAATTTATATAGTAACTCTATAGGTGAACTTGTTGAGAACCCTAGGCTTCCTCCCATGAATAGCATGTGATTTATTCCCCTCCGGAAATCTTAGTTTTGTGTTTAATACCCAGTGAGTTATCTTGATTTGGTTTTCTACCTCTCTTCTCTACCCTTATTTGGAGGAATTATGATCTCACATTATTGATTGAATTGTAGTTTGATCTTGAGTTTTTTATTTAGTATTTCTTTTTTAGCCTCTTTCACCTTTTTTTTATTGGATTTTTTCAATTACAGATTGTGTTTGATTATTGATTAAAGGTAGGTGGTCATATATGATTTTGACCTAAAATTGAAACATTAAATTGTTTAATTGAATTAAAGTGAGTTTATAAATTATTTAAATACCTAAATTTGATATTATTTATGGATGATTTTGAAAAGTTCTTGGTTATTATTGAAACTTCCCAATTTCAATGGAATTGAAATTTTCATGTAGATTTGAGAAAATGGATGGCTTGATTTGAAAATTGATTTAGTGAAATGATTTGAAATGGATTAAATTAAAATATGATTTGAGGAGTGAATTGATGAAGACCTATGATATGGTTTTGAAATGAGAAAGAAATGTTGAAAACAAAAAGTAGGAAATTGTATTTTGAACTAATCTAAAATGATTGATTTACCCATGATTGATTGATTGAATGGTTAAATCACATGTGATCCAAGGTATTTAATGGGTAACTATTACAAGAACAATTGAATTCAACCCCCTAAAACTAGATTGATGATGAAAAAACTAATTTAATTTCTTATTTTTTCATGTAAGCCTTTATAATATTTCTAAGAATATTTTCGGATCCAGGTGTTGAGACGGTGTGAGATTCTGATACTCAGTGAGCCTGAAATTAATTTTTGAAATATATTAAATATATTAGTATCATGTGTGTTCATATTACCTAAATAAATGGAATAAATACCAAATAGAGTCTTGGGTCAGAAATCTAGGACTTCATTGAGTTAAAAATGTGGGGTTTACCCTAGGTGAAACCTAATCTTGATTATATGTAGGAATTTGTGTAAATGACATCATGGACACAATTAATAAAATAAAATAAAATTATTTATTTATTTGAATTAATTGATGCAATGACTTAGTTTTTTATCCTTAAATATGTTGTTATAATCAATTTGCAGGGTTAGCCTCATAACCTTGATAATTAAGAGGATAGTGTGGAGGAACATTGGTGGACATTGAGATCATGGATCGATGATTAGAGTATCATAAGGATCATCCACAATAGTGAAACTTGTGGATCTCATATATGAAAACAATGTGTGGTCATTCTTCATCAGCAATTTATCTAAATTGAGGTAGTATTTTTGTTTTTTTTATTTATTCCCATTTTATTATTCCATGATGAATGTGAATCAATCGACTAACGTATTGATTCTAATATCAGTCGTATAGCATGTATGAGTTTGTTTATCCGGGATTTGGGTGATAATTTTTATTCTACTTGGTTTATTTTCAATAATTTTTCTAATAATGACGGATCATTTCTAATCCAAAAACGATTTGGTTTCATTACCAATTCATGTTTTTATAGGTTTTCTCTCCCCATTCTATATGTAATCATCATCGGTATTTCTTTTCGTTGATGGTTCGATGAATACATGGAAAGAAATCATTGCACATTCAATATTTTCCACAAAAGATCATTTTTATGGATCCAGTTTTGGGAGTGATGATGGATTCATGTTTTAAGATGAATTTGGGTGATCAGGGTTAGATTAGAGACCCCAAGATTAGAATTGGTGTGTGGAAGTGTAGAGGTGCAATGGTGGTTGATTCCTGAGCAGTGGGAATAGTCATAATCTGACCAACAATGGCCCTTAGAAGATTGAATCGAGATGTATAGGGTGTACACACCCAGGTGGAAATATGGACCCACATGTTTTGTAATTGGGATATACATAGGAAGGTTGACGTACACTAGCATAGCCTTGTACTCAGATGTGGAGAAGTACGTAGGCACAACCTAATATACACGAGCATTGGAAGAATGACACATCGAGTACCAAAAAAACTTCTGCATGTTGTGTACTCTTGGAACACACCGGGTAATGTGGAAAATTACATTACAAGTGATCATTATACATGGTCATCACCAAGCTTATTGAGACACACTGTGTACCCCCAGGGACATTCCATGTACTCTTTTGCAGACATGTTGGATTTCACTTTCTTATTAGTTCAACTTATTGGTGAGATTTTGTGAGCTTCCTTAAACCACTATAGGTTGAGTATGTTCCATTAGTCTATTCCTATGAGGTTTTAGTGTGGAATTATGTTCCCATCATATAGGTTGACCCCTCTGCAGCTTCCTTGTGATCAGTTCAGTGTGGGTGAGATCCCTTATTATAGAGTGAGTTGTCTCAGTCCGATTTGAAAAATATATTGTGTCTTGGAGAATGTATCTCTATAAGAGTTCCAATTATATCCTCATATCCTTAATTTTTACTTATATGGGGATTTTTTAATTTTCATGACCGATATTTACATGGGAACTGATACCCTATTTAGGTGGATGTTTCTAGTAGGGTATGGTGTCGACCTAGTGAGCCATGGGAATTGACCCCCTATCTGTGTATTGATATTAGATATTTATGATGGCATAGTAGTCTGATGGAGTGTTTATCATGGATGAATCCTATATATTTCCTTCATTACTAGACATGATGAGTGTGACCTCTAGGATGAGTGTCTTCATTAGCAATATGAATCGGGGAGCAGTTACTCCCTGATGAGCATTCCCTGAAACCTCACAATGAATCTATGGCTAGAAGCAGTTATGACCATGCATAATGTTACTTCATTTTGATTATATCAAAATATTTATTTTTATATTTTGAAATATGATTGGCATATCCTGTGGTAAGATGACTTCTCTTGATACTTTTTGTTTGGTTATTTCAGGGTGTCCTATTGGGTATTGTTAAAATCACCCCTATATGGGTTGTTCCCACACATGTAATGTCTTATACAGATGATAGGCCCATTTTTTCAGTCCTCAATGGACTAGGAGTAGGTGGATCTCAATTTGCATAGCCTGGCCGAGGTGTATAGTGTTTTTCATTTGACAATTGTCCCCTTCTTTTGATCAAGTTGTACTTTATTTCCAATTTTGGGTGGGCATGTATTGGTACCCTTTTTATTCTTTCCAGCACTTTATGACATACTCTGATTGTGTGATTATAGATGTATTCATTCGTTATTTTAAATTGATTTACATTTCATCATTTTATGGGCTTAAAGATGTATGTGTACATACAGGTACTTTAGGATAATGTATCCCATTTGTGTGATATTCTTTCTTGGTACTAGTCACCATCCCCTGGCCTATTAAAGGTAGGATTGGGGAAGTTTCATCTTAGGCCTCATCAGTTTGGGTTGTGATAGAATTGTTTCATAGTTGTACTTGACCTAAAGTGTTATAATACTACCTAGTTTTAGGACCATATTTTGGAGTTTTCTTTTATCTAGTTATGAGGTTTGGTTTGGGCTATATGGAAATAGAGTAAAAACAATTATATTAGATCTCTGGTTAGGGTGTCTAGTGTTGGTGTGCTAACTGACATATCAATTCACTAGGTCCTTGATAACCTTCTTGTTGACTTAGTACATGTAGGAAATTTTTGTAGGGAAAACATTGTTTCATGAATCATATAGGATTGGTTTGTGGTTTCCATGTCCTTTTGAGTCCACTCTCCAGATATATTCATTGACCATGATGCAACTTGTCTTCTTTTAGGGTGTATTCATGATGAAATACAGTGTGGTTTCTATAGAAGGGTCAAGAGTTTGACCCAATGAGTGATTAGTATCCATACAACGGCTTGGTCATGATGTAAGTTTTCTTCCAATTGTAAAGTTGGTAGATCTTCCTCCCATTAAGCAGAGCATAAATCGACCTACAAGGGTTTATGTGAAAGAGAATTTCCATGTCAAGCTTTGGATGGATAAGTTGGTTTTATACAATGATTTATTGGGTTCAAGTGCATATTCTAATCTTCTGAGTTGGGGATCACCTAGTATTAAGGTTCATCAGGACCTAACTATAATAGTCATGCAACACAAGTCATGAAATAGAAGGTTTCCTCATAGATCTTAGAGACAGATTAGTTCTTTGAGGATGATATGTTTTTATACTAGTGACAGAAGAGGAAATATCATGAAGAATTATCCTACCCATTGTGTTTCAATTAGAGATTTGGTTGATGAACCTTCTAGGAAGAGGTATCAGCTAGAGTAAGGAGGGCCATAGTTCATTAGGTGTGATGGATGATTAGGGTAAGCAGTAGGAGGTGGAAGGTAATTTGGTTTGATACTACCACAACCACAACCAAGTGGACCACTCCATGCTTAGGAATCTAGTGGTCAGAATCTTGGACAACTGCAGGTGCTAAAGGTTCTTTACTCAGTGGATCTAGGCTTGTTTCGGGGTACATCTTATATCCCATATACTCTCGTTTTAATATAATTAGACATAGTTACAAGCCACAATTTTTCCTCCTTTGTTTTATTTCTTTTCTATTGATATGTGTTTCATTAGTAGAGACTAGTTTAGATGATATTTGGTGTAACTTTTTACATGAAAGGAAGAGGGTAAATTCCCCCACTGAGATGTGTTCTTGAGACATTACCCAAAACTATGTGGGTGATTAGTGCCACCCAAAGAGGATAGTGCCAAGTTATGGTAGATTAGTTCCTCTTACTTGTGTGTTTTAGATTTTTTATAGTTATAATGTGTTAAAAGAAAACCTATTTGTCGTAAATAGATGGTAAAGTGAAAGTATGAGTTCTCGATTGTAGAAGATCATGGTGGCTTTGAGTGCAGTTCAAGGTAATGAATGGGTCCTCACTACCCCAATTATAGCTATGACACGATTTCATGAGCCACTTATTCCTGAGTGTATCCCCTATTCATGACCTAGAGATACTAGTAGAACCTTTTTTCTGGTCCCTAGTGTTTGAGTGTAATAATCCCGACCTTATTTTCAGGAATTTGTTTCCTTTTCTGGTCATTTTTGGGAAAAATATGAAGTTCTGGAAATTTTCCAAGTACACGCCATGTACTTCTTTGTTGTAGCAGGCCGTGCACTAGATGTGTAGTAGCCACATACACGGCCGTGTGGGAGTGACTTGGAGGCCTATTAAAACATAGTATGGAAAGACGAGTACACATTGTGTACTTAAAAATTACACATCGTGTACTTTCTTTTTTTCATTAAATGCATCGGGGTCGCGTCTAATCACCAGAATGCTCACCTTCTAGGGTTCGTTCGTCCGAGAGAACCCATATGGATGCAGATCATAGACGATCCCCTGAACCTCCATTCGTCCTCCAATTCAAACACCATTGATTATGTTGGAATCGCATCGGTGATTTCTCTCTTCTCCTATAGCATCATCTTCTGATTCCTCTTTTTTTCCAAGTTATTGTGGGTTGAACGTTTTATAAATTTTTCATAGATCTAAGAAGTTCCAAGGAGAGTAAAGCTTAGAGGTTCACATATAGCAATCTCCTAACCCTGAGGTAGGTGGTTTGTTCAGTTCGGTTGAAATTCTTTGATTTTTATGTGAAAATTTTCCCAATACCCATGAATGGGGTATTGGGTGTTTACCATTCTAGCCCTATTGTTTCTCTTCTGTGCTGTTATGCCAAAGTAGATGTTTATTGGTTGTGAATATGGTGAATTGTTGTGATTTGGATGTATTTCCCATGCATTTCTTAACTATTTTGACCTTTGGGTCTTGTTTGACTATTAGGTTGTTGTTTAATTTCTCATGCCTAGTATCATAGGATGCTGTGATTGTTGTTCTTTTATACTATTGTGATATAGAATTCTAGCCAAGTAGTTCTTGAGGTTTACCTTGGCTGTTACCTACTACTACACTTTTTTGACTTAAACAGGGCCGTGAGAACCTAGTGTATAGACCATAGGGAGAATGGACGTTGAGGGCTTCTCCAGAGTGTCTTTATAATTTACGATGCGAGACCACAGGGGTAATTGACATTGAGTGATTTCCCAGAGTGTCTGTAGTTCCTCAATGTGGGACATAGGGGGAATGAGATGTTGAGCACTTCCCCAGAGTGCCTTTAGTACCGATATGAGACTATAGGGGGAATTGACAGTGAGTTCTTCCTCAAAGAGTTTGTGCTTAAGCTGTACTATAGGGATTAGACTGAGTGTACTTCCCAGAGGGTTGCTTGTACTTGATAGGTATGACCAGAGGGGATAGGATGTGAGTACTTCCTAGAGGGTTACCTTGTGTTTAGCTGCTTGATTTTGTTTCTAGGTAAGACCAAAGGGGATAGGATGTGGGTACTTTCCAGAGGGTAACCTATTGTGTTTATCTGCTTTGTTTAGCTGTTGCATGTTGTGTGGTGATTTGAATGATTTAAACTATTGATTGTTTACTGCTTAGTACTTTTCTGTTTACTGCTTTCTGTATTTTTACCCGCCATATACTCACTGATAGTTAGGCACAGATCTTAGGGTGGTTGCCTACTTGGATTTAGTCTCGCACCCTGTTTGAGTCATTCTTTTGGGCCCAAACATATTATATTGTTGTAGGTATAGATTAGGAAAGTGCCCTTCTACTTCAAGTACATTACTTGAAGTGGAACTGGAGAGCATGGGAACAAGCTATGTCTTGTGATGCTGAGGAGTTTATTTGCTTTCTTTTTTACTTTGGTTTTGTACTATTGTATGACAGCATTGTGACTTGTTTGGCTATTTTCCTAGACATATATACCATGCATCATTTTATATATGTGTTCTCCAGTTTATGCCTTCAGTCTTATATTGTTACTATTGTATGCCATTATTACTACTTTCGCTCTTGTATGTATTTGTTTACTTCTACTGTGTACTCTGCCAATGACGGAATAGTTTCCCCACTATCACACCCAAGGCCCTCGCTGTTAGTCAGCAGCCTCTGGAGTTTGGGGAAATGCGCTTGAGGACATGTGACCAACCGGGTACGGGGCACCTCTGGGTGGCTTTCGGAACCTGGATGTTACACTAAGGCTCTTGGATAGAGGATCATTGATTACACACTTCTATTGATAGTTTGACCTGACTTGGGGAGGATAGAGAGCCTCACGCGGAATCCCTTTGTAGTGACTGTGAGACCCCATGATGTTTTCCTCGATATAGACTAGTCCCCTACCATATATGCTCATTTTTAACACTAGTAAGTGTGGTGGTGATTTTGTATTGTTGGGATGGAGTTTTCCTCCTTTGATAAGGATAGATCCCAAGTAGAGAAGTATGATCTCATTCACATGATGTTATAGTTTCTTCCTTATCAATTGGATAATAGTAACTTTGGAGAAGAGAATTCTTCAAGATTTAAGTTTTTTGCGATGGTGGAGGAGTATGAGTGACTCTATCTTGAGGATGTTTTGGGTTTACATTCCTATAAAGAGTTTGTTTTATATATTTACTATCACTAGGGATGATCTGACTTTTTCACTAACACATCAGATGTCCCATTATAGATATGGGAGATGGAGGTGTCATTGGGGGAGTCTACAGAGAAAGGGTTTCATGATACCTTTTGTGTTTTCTTGGGCATCCCTATGTCATTTCTCCCAATAATTGAATGGTTTTTTGAGTTTGGTTATGGATTGGTTTCTATGACAACCCTTCTATTTATTACACATTAACTCATGATTTATTACATAAGATTACACCTAATAAAACCTATAAGATTGATAAGTATATTGTCTTTGGGAATTAGGTATATTAAATAATAACTTAAAATAGTAAATACATCATCTTTATTGAAAACTTCCTTAACATGCTCATATTTAATACTGTATGGGATGACCTAGGGACATACATAAGAAAGGGGTGATCCATAAATCCCAATAAGTGAATAAAAATGGAATAACATGAATAAATTAATACATGTTAGACAATATACATGTAAATGGGGGATAAAAGGAGTAAGGATCACAAATATGGGCAATGAGACATGATATAGCATGATAATCATAAAGAAAACATGGGAAATGTGGAAATAACTTAAAACATTTCTTCCTAAACATAGGTTAAGGATAACTTCCAAGACATCATGGTAGAAAAAGTCCTAAAAAGGAATCAGGTTTACTCCTTATCTTAACATGGTGTCTCATGAGACTAAACATTACCCAATGCATTGGATCATTGTATAATTCTCGGTGCACCCGTCACTTTCATTTTATTCTCATACTTAAGTGTGCCACATAGATAATAAAACATTGAATAATTTATCATCATATTTACTTTCAAGATAATAAAGTGTGGGATACATACATGTAAGTCCTAAATCAATAAGTATAAGTTCATAAACTTTAAAACCCTCGATAGGAAATGGGTATGGGTAATCACTATATAATTCTTTGGTATGGAAAATCACAGTGGAATTTCGACAGTATAACAGTGTCACTTAAAAATTCATAAAATGGGTTGATGAGAGATAAATCATTCTCTAATTATTTTTATAGAAAATGTAATGTCATTTGGACATGTAAAAACATATCCCAATATTAGGAATTAAAAATGTAAGGCATAAGATAATAATGAAACTTGAATAAATATGAGAAGGTGAGGATCCCTTACCTTGAGAGTGTGGCTCTAAATGGTTTGGTGAAAATTCTTAAGAGCTTAGGGACACCTTATGAGGACTCTAGATAGTATACAGAGGATAAATTATGTGCTCTAAGTATTTTTAGTGAATATAAGTGGGATCTTGGGTGTGTTTATATAGGAAATGAGAGGGGTTCTTTATTATTTCTCAAACTTAGGTTTGCGACTCTATATAATAAAATAACAAAAAAAACCTTCCAATGATTTTTTTCTCATGGTTTCTTCCAAAGATGGGTGGTTTTAATTATTTTATAAGTTTAAGTATATAAATTAATAAAATAACACCTTTTTTGATGTGTAAGTGAGTCATTCTCTTAAATAAATGATTTTAAAACCTTAAACTATATTAACAGTTTTGGAGGATTCATAAAATATTTATAAAATTAATTTAATAAACATAAAATCACATTATTTCAAGGATAGAATATATATTTAGTCATGGATACCATTTATAGTATTTATTATATCACTTTTGTGTCATTTTTATGCTATAATACACACCATATATTTATATGGTATTTAATATTTACCTGAAAATTCGACTATCTCAGATAATTATGAAATATTCACCATTGGATAATTTCATAATTATGATTTCAAAAATAATACTAATTTTATCAAAATAATTTTCTAAATATGTTTATTTTCACTTTTAAAATAAGAATCGATATTTATTGAGAAATGATGGGTTTTTTGACAATAACCATTTTTGAACCTTAATAAAAATTATGTTTAACTTCATAAAAAATATATGATCATTTATATTTAATAAAAATTATTTAATAATAATATTTTATTAAAATATAATTTATTTCAAAAATCTATTAATTCATCAAAAGAAACACCATAATTTAAATTGAATACCAATTAAAAATACAATTTTTGTTTTATTGTATAAAAATCATTTATAAACTAACAATAAGAAGAAAATATGAACATTATTCTATTGAAAATACAATATAAATATTCTTATTATTATGGTGTTGATACATATCTCTTTAATACACCATCAAACTCTTTATGGGTAAGGTTTGTGATGGTGAGACTTTCATAGGGTTGTTTGACATACATGGTTTGGATCATGATCTTGATGAGATCGAACTTCTCCAGTAAGCATTTTCTATCACGCTTAAGTTGTTGGATCTCAGCTTAAACTTGGTCAAGGGAAAATCATAGTGATGTTATCTCCCTCAAAATCTCCAATAAAAGGGCTTCATAGGGTACAGTTATAATAACCCCAACCTTTTACACGTATTATTACATGAAATTAAGCATAATTATCCTTAAAATACAATCCAAGGATCATAAATTCAAGTTTATTTGGAAGATTGGGAATATAAAACAAAAACCATGTAACCAAAATAAAAAAAAACATCTTTTATTTAAACTCCATAATTATCTCATAACTTCCATTGAGCTCTTAGATCTACATAGGGTAACCTAGGGAATACAAGAACAAAGGGATGAACAAAAAATAACAGTAAGGGTATTTTCATACAAATAATGTATATCATATAGGTTGTAAGGCATAACATGATGACATAAAAATGCATGTAACATGAATAAATATAAGGAAGTATAACATGTGTAACATGAGATCATATAATCATGGAATCATAGGAATATGGAAATAATATACCACATGAAATAAGCATGATTCAAGGATAACTACTAAGACCATTGCACATGGTATAGCATGATTCAAGGCTAAATTCCAATGCCATTTCACATGTTGGATCATTATTCAAGGCTAACTTCCAAGACCATTTCACATCGTGGACCAAGTCCCATAAAGGAAACAGGTTTACTCCATATCCTAACATGACGTATCATGTGACTAGACATTATCCAATGCATTGGAGCACTATATGGGTGCACCCATCATAAAATTTTCATTAATATGTGTTCCACATGAATGATCAAGCATAAATATAAGGTTTATCCAAGGAAAGAAATGGGTATCGTAATCAAGTCATAAGGAATAACAAATGGGCATATAATAATGGTTACCAAAAATTAATGCATTTAAATAATACATGGGAATTTATAAGGGAAAATATTGATAGATCATGATAAATTATTACCAACTAAAGTGAAAATGTGTAAAAAAGAGTGTTTAAGAAACTTTAGAAATGAGTTATTTTAGTGTGGTTTAAGGGAAATATTAAAGATACTTTAAAGAGGAAGAGGCATAATTGTTTACATAATAATAGAAATTAACCAAGGTGGATTTTTATTATAATATTAGTGATTTTACAAAAATAATGGTGTATTAAAATATATTATGGAGTTTACTTGAAAATGGGTATAAATTTGAGAAGTTCACTTTAATCGAGCTTGCTTATCGGAAAGTATTGAAAAGGGAAACATATAAAACATGTATTTCCCCATAAAAGATAGGAGAGTTTGGATAGGTAAATATTTTTTTAAAATAAACATATAATTTAGTAGGATTAAATAATAATAATTAAGAATTAAATTTTGTTAAATGGAGAGAAAGTGTAACCAAAATGAATAATAGGGGTTCAGAGAGAATCTCTTACCTTATGTTTGAAAGTTTTCTGCACATGCACTTAATGTCCTTGATAATGAAATTGGATTCATTAATAATTTAATTCAAAACATATTAAACATGTATTTTATTTATTATAATTCTATTAAGTTCATTTGTATCCATTTTTATGAGTTAGAAGATTCAATTTTGTCATTTGGGAGTGTTCGTTTCATGATTTTATGATTGGTTCCCTTGAATTTATTTATATAAGTTCTTTCCAAATGGAAGAAAAAACTATAAAAGTGGAATTATATAATATTTATTCTCCCCCATAATTTTAAATGGTTCCATATATCATTTTTTTTAGATAAATGAGAATGATTCGTTAGATAAAATGTTAGTGATGAACATTAGTTTATTTTGATGAATTGTTTATCATCACAAACTATTTTAGTTTTATTATATAATATTGTGCATATACAATGGTTCCAGAACATTAAATAAGCTATAATAAATATATTATAATCGTTTTTATCTATAAAAATGGTTTTATGACCTGCCTTGAATGAAGTAATGGTAAAATAAAATCACATAATCCACGATAGCGGTAAATCCACACATCATGGACAATATTTTCATTTTAGAATAAAAGGAATAGTTAAGAGATTTGATGATTGATTATTCCATTAAAACAATAAAACTTAAATATATAAAATATATTTTAGTTATCATGATGCTTTTGGATAGGTGGGTGAGTAGAGGATAAGAAAGAAAAAGAAATTAAAAATAAATTAAAAGAAAATGAAAGAGGATTTTACCTCTTGAACTTCTTATCATTGAGAACCTCCTTTGGGAAATTGGGTTTGATATTTTTTTGAGACAAAAGGTTTCTATATGTGAGGGAAAGTCTTGGCAGAGAATATTTCAGAATTTATACATGATTCAAGGATTTTTAGGTGTGATTATAAGGGCTAGTGATGGGTAGTATTTATAGTAGAGGAGAAGAGTGTTTTTTGACTATTTTATTCATTTGTTTATTATTTTGGATCAATACTATTAATAGTGTTGATTATTATGACTAAATAAATTAACTATAGCATGTTATTTTGAACCAATGGTTCTTACATCATCCATGACTCAATAATTTTTGTATTTATCTTATACCGTAAATTACCATATTTCACTATTCGCCAAAAAATAAACTATTTTTGAAAAGTATAAAAAATTAAACCTAATAATTTTTTGATGTGTATATTTCAAAATATACTCCATTTTATGAACATAATTTTATAACTATGATAAATTTATATTTTAATTAAAATCATAATTTATTTGGAAAATACTTATTTTAAAATTATAACTGATTTTATAACACTTTGAAAAATTAATTAACGTATCATAAAATTATATTATAATAATAAGACAAAAAAATATTAATTTATGAACCTATTTTATGAAAATAAATTTTCTTTTCAATCATTATATTAATTATAAAATTGTAAATAAACATTTACGTTTCATAAAAATATAAATACCGAATTTATCATTATTAAAACATTTATTTACTTATTCCATGAAATAAATATATCATATTTTCATTTTTTAAGTGGCCTAAATTTTATTTATACTTTCATAGGTGAGGTTACTATTCTATTGGTTGGGTTACTATTCTTAATAGTCACATTATTATTCCAAATTTAATGTTATCATTCCATTGGTTTGTGTTCTTTAATGTCTATAAATACCTCTTATTTCATTAATTTTTTATTTATAAAGTTTGTATTGTGTTCACTATATTATTTTTATGTGATTTATACTATATAACATAATTATAAGATGGGAAATTTCATTGATAGAATTTTGAGTCATTACATTCTTCCCCCCTTATCAAAATTTTCCCTTGAAATTTCATTTAACAAACAATGGGGAAAAGATGTGAGGGTAATTATCCTTAATTGCTTCATCTGGTTCCCATGTTTCCTCTTTGTACATATGCCTCTTCCATGTTAATTTGACCAGGTGAGTAGTCTAACTATGTATAGATTTATCTCTATGGTCCAAGATCTTCACTGGATTCTCCTCATAAGAGATGTCATTTTTCAATTGTACCACCTATGAGTTCAGTACATGTGAGGTATCTGGTTTGTAATTCCTTAAGAGGAATACATGGAATACATCATGTACTTGAGACATGGTTGGTGTAAGTGCTAGTTGATAGGTAATATCTTCAATACAATCAAGTATCTCAAATGAGCTGATGTACCTGGGATGAGATTTCCTTTCTTTCCAAATCTCATGATCCTATTCCATATATATATGTTGATGAATACCAAGTGTCCAAACTAAAACTCCAAGTCCCGTCAATGATTGTATGCATAACTATTTCTTCATATTTTGGAAGCCTTGATATGATTTTGAGTGGTTTTCACCTTTTCCACCATTTATTTAACTATTATAAGTTTTATTAGCTTACATTCACTGACTTTATCTCAGCATTACAGTTTTCTACATCTTTTCCCGTAATGGTATTCATATGGAGCCATTTGGATGCTCAAGTGGAAACTATTATTGTAATAGAACTTGAACAGAGATATATGTTGGTCCCATCCTCACTTCAGGTCCATAGAAAAAGCTTTTAACATGTCTTCTAATTTCTGAATAGTCTGCTCGTATTGTCCATCATCTTGAGGATAATAGGTTGTACTAAATTTCAACTCAGTTTTTAGAGCATATTGGAGACGTTTCTAGAACTTACTGGTAAATATATGGTCTTGAAAAAATAAAATTGATAGTGTCACTCGATGTAGCCTCACCACTTATTTTTTGTATATATGTTTAAGTTGATCCAGTGATAAGTCCTCTTGAATTTCAATAAAGTGAGTTGCCTTTGTAAGATGATCCATAATGACCCATATAGAATTATTTCCTCGATATGTCTTTGAAAGTCTCTTAATGAAGTATATGGTTATGTTTTCCCACTTCCATATTAGTATGGGTAATTGTTTCATCATCCCCTTATACGTTTTACTTTAAGGCTTGACTTTCTGACATACCAAGCACTTTGATATATATTTAGTGATCTCCTTCTTTATATTGTCCTATTAATAGTGCTCTTGGAGATCTTGATATATATTTGTGTTTCCTAGGTGAATGGAGAAAGTTTATCTTTGTGACTCATTCAATATCTATTTATTTACCTATGTATTGGATGGTATTCATGACCCAAATCTTAAAACTCCTTCCTCGTCAATTTTTAACTCTGAGGATTTACCATTTCTAATAGATTCCAACTTTTTCTGAATTTCCTTATCTTTTCTTTGAGAATCATTTATTGTCTCTATAAGGGATAGTTGATAAATCAATTGAGAAAGTATTTATGATGTTCCTTCCTTAATTATTCTCATGTATATCCTTTTTAAATCTAAGAATAGTGGATTCTTCTCAATTATCATCATTGATAATGTTAGAGGATCCTTTATACTTAGAGCATCTTCCACCTTATTTGTTTTACCAGGATAGTAGTAGATTGAGAAATCATAATTCTTGATGATATATAACCATATTATTTAGAGAATATTAATATCCTTATTTGTAAATATATATTTTAGGCTCTTATGATCATTATATATCTCACACTTCTCCCCATAGAGATAATGATGTTGGATTTTCAACAAAAATACCATAGATTCCAACTCCAGATCATGCAAGGGATATTTTTTATCATGAATTTTTAATTTCATTATGTTTTATAATATCACATTATAATTATTAATTAGTAAATAGCCTAAGACATTATTTAAAGCATTATTTTATACCACAAATAGTTCCCTACTTGTCATAACTATGAATATTAGTGAAATGATAAACCTCTTTTTTAACACTTTGAAGCAGTATTCACATTCACTGGTCTTGATAAACTTTACTTCCTTCTGAGTCATCTTGGTTAGTGGGTTTGAAAATCAGGATAATTAATTCAAAAATCATCTTTAATACCTATCTATAACAAGGAAACTATGGATCTTCATTACAGATGTTGTCCTGGGCCACTCTTTGATTTCCTTTATCTTGGAAGGTTTCACAAATATTATTTTATTGGTGATAACATTCCCCAAGATTGATACTTCCTCTATAAATTACTCACATTTATTATAATTTGTATAAAGTTTCTCCCTTCTCAAATTCATCAACATAGTATTCAAATACTCTGTGTGTTCCTCTTTACTCTTGAAGTATATCAAAAAAACATCAATAAATACTTCCACAAATTTATTGAGGCAATCTCTAAAGAATATATTCATCAAGTCCATGAAAATTGTTGAAGAATTAGTGATTCTGAAGTGCATCACTATGAACTCATAGTGTCAATACCTCATTTTAAAGAAAATATTGAGAATATCTTTCTTTTTCACCTTTAATTGGTGATATCTCAACTGAAGGTCCATCTAATAAAAATACTTATCCCCATGTAGTTGATCAAACAAGTTATCTATCCATGATAGGGGATACTCATTATTTATCATGATTTTATTGATATCATGATAATCAATGCAGATGCGCATTGATATATCCTTCTTCTTGAAAAAGAGGATTGGTGCACCCCACAGTGAAGCATCCAGGCATATAAAACCATTTTATATATTTTCATGTAACTGATTCTTTAATTACATAAACTCAATAGTGTCTATTATATAAGGTTTCTTTGATATAGGAAGAGATATGGGTATAATTTCAATTGATAAATCAACCTCTATGTTAGAGGAAGTCTAGGAAACTATTCAAAGAACACATCAGGGTGGTCCCTGAAAATGGCCATGTCTTCAAGCATGATCCTCTCCTTTGTCTCAATCATTTGAGCTAGATATTCTTGCTCATAAGGAAATAGTATCCACAATTGGGATGATGATTCTGAAGGAAATTCATCCTCATCCTTACACTTGTACGGAATTGGAGGTTGCTTCTAGATGTGAATAGTGATCTCCATTTATTGAAAATTGAAGTTTTCTTTGTATAAATATATCCAAACCATGCCCAAAATAGCATCAAATTATACCAAAGGAAGTAATTCACTAATTTCTGAGAGGTTTAGTCCACAAACATTATCTAGGGAGGAGTTATAAACTTTGGATATAATAATTTCCCTATTTTCAATTCTCCCAAATAACTGAACCTCTATATTTTGAGGTGCAGTTTTAATAGTTTAACAAAACCTGAAATATGTGAAAGAATATGTTAAACCAGAATCAAGTAGTACATTAGACATTCTTGAATGAATAACCAGTGTACTTGTCACCACATAATTATTAGGCTCTACCTTAGTAGTAGTGAAATAATATTCTCTTCCTTGATTCATTAGAGGTTGTTAATATTAATTGCTTCCAAAAACTCTTGGCTTAGTTTAATGGCTCAAATAATGTACATGTTCCTTGTAGTTGAAAAAGTTCACTATAGGATGAGTTTTGATCTGAACCTTCCTTTATTCTTCCACATTAGTGATATTTTTTAAATCCTTGTGGTAGTCATTAACCAGATTTCACACTCTTCCACATTTGAAGCATCTCCGGGTTCCCTTAAAATAGTTCCCAGGATGCTTCTTTCCACAATTTTGACATGTGGTTTATTGGGTTTTCTTTACATAATGGTATTTTTCTATTGATCCTCTCATATTAAACTCCATTTTTTACTTTTTATATATAGGCCCATAATACCACTGAGATTCTCTGATCTCCATTTCAACATTAAGGACACAATGGAAAATATCCTCATAATTTTCAAAGTCTCGAATCACGAACTCTTTTAAAAGACTCAACTTTAGTTTGATAAAGAAGTGATCCACCTTTCATCAGGTGTTCATGAAAAAGATGGAGGTATATCTTGAAATACTTATAAATCTTTCCTCGTACACCCTAATAGACTCGACTTTCTTTTGATTTAGACAAAGGAACTCTCTTTTCATCTTAAGATGGAGAGTTCGGGGGAAATATTTATTGAAAAATATTTTCTTGAAATCTTCACATTCCATGGAATCAATTTCCTCCTTGGACTTTATGTTCTTGATCAGTGTCTACCACTGATTAGCTTTCCCATCAAAATGATATACCGCCAACATAAATTTCTCTTCTTTTGGGAAATAGAGGATAGAAAATATCTTCTCAATGTATTTACTCCATTTTTCTTTAATAAGGGGATTATAAGATCTACTAAAGATGGGGTTCCTTTTTTGAATGAAGGATTCAACCACAAATTTCTCTTTATTAATAGAACGAGTAAGTTCAACATGGTTCATGTTATTATTAATAACTTGAGAAATTTGAGCAAGTATTATCATGATGTTTTGATCTTCTATTCCCATCATATTTGGAATTTCATTGGGGAAATAATCACATTTCCTATAACATTAACTGTTGGAATGGGTTCTCCTATTTTTATCCATTAACTAAGAAAAAAATATATAATTAGGTGGCTTGAATTTTTAGCTAATAATAATATAAAAAAGAAACTTTGAACATATAAGTATAAAATTTTAAATGAAAATTATATTCTATATTTTTATTCCCTAATTTTTAGTCTTGGTTTTCCATAGTGATATAATTATACCTAGGATTCTTACTAAAGTTTTATAGTCCTAATCTGTAAAAATAACTAGATCGTACACTAATACCAACTATAATGGCCCTAGCCTTTTACATATATTATTACATGATTTTAAGAATAACTATCATTCAAATAAAAAACAAGTATTGTAAAGTATAATGTCTTTTAAATATTAAGTACATAAAATTGAAAACAAAGAACTAAAAAATATATATATTTTATTTAAACTTCATAATGATATCCTAACTTCCTTGGAGCTCTTAGAACAATATAGGATAAACTAGGGAATAAATTTACAAAGACATGATCTTAAAACACCAGTAAGGGTATAAAATTAGAAATAAAGAATACCACATGGGTTAGAATTCATAACATGATTACATAAAAAGGATTGGAACATGAATAAACATAATAAATCATAACATATATAATGGGGGAACACGTAATCATGGAATAATAAGAATGTGGAAACAACATAAAACATGAAATAATAATGATTCAAGGATAAATACCATAACCATGTCACATGGTGGAGCATGAGTCCTGTCTAACTACTAATACCATTACACATAGTGGACAAAGTCCCATAAAAGAATCAGGTTTACTTATTATCCCAAAAATATGTCTCATGAGACTAAACATTACCTAATGCATTGGAGTTATATATGGGTTCACCCATAATAACATGTTCATGAATATTTTTTCTAAATGAATAATCAAACATAAACATAAGGTTTTCCCATGGAAATAAATGGGTATCGTAATCATGTCATAAGGCATAACAAATGGCCATATCATAGGGGTGTCTATGAAAGAATGGTTTTAAATCATATATGTACATTAATAAGGTTATATAAGAATAAATAAGGATAAATAAGGCCCAAATTAAGTGAAAATATGTAAAATTATTGTTTAATAAACTTTAGAAATGAGCTATTTTAGTGCTGTTTAAGGGAAAATATTAAAGAGACTTAAAGAGAAAAAGGAATAATTGTTTGAATAAAAACATAAATGAACCAATATAGTTTTTAATGATAATATTATTTATCTTATAAAAATACTTGTGGATTAAAATAGATAATGTAGTGTACTTAAAATGGGTATGGATTTGAGAAGTTCCCTTTCATCTGGTTTTCTTACCGGGAAGGATTGAAAAGAAACCTTAGAAAACATGTATTTACTCATAAAATAAAGAATAATTGAGATAAGAAAATATTTTTAGAACATAAAAATATAATTTCGGAGGATTAAATAATAATAATTAATAATTAAATTTGGTAAAGAGAGAGAAAGTGTAACCTGAAGGAAAAAATGGGGGTTCGGAGAGAATCTCTTACCTTATGCCTGAAAGTGTTATGAACTTGCACTTAGTATACTTAATAATGAAATTATATTCATTAATAATTTATTTCAAAACCTATTTAACATTTATTTAATTTATCATAATTTTATTAAGTTCATTAATGGATTTTCTTATGAGTTATAAGGTTCAATTTCGTCGTTTGGGAGTGTTCATTTCATGAGTTTATGATCAGTTCCCCTAAATTTAATTATGCAAGTTCTTTTAAAATGGAAGAAAAACTCCAAAAGTGTAATTATATGATATTTATTCTCCTCCATAAATTTAAATAGTTCCATAAATCATTTTATTACAAAAATTATAATGATTCATTAGATAAAATGTTAATGATGGACGTTAGTTTATTTTGGTGACTTTTTGATCATTACGAACTAGTTTTTTATTATTTAATATTATGAATATAAAATGGTTATAGAACATTAAATAAGCTTTAATAAATATGTTATAATATTTTTTAACAATAAAAATGGTTTTATGACAATCCATGAAGGAGGTAATGGGAAAATTAAAACACATCATCCACGATGGTGGTAAATCCACACATCACGGACAATGTTTTCATTTTTAGAATAAAAAGAAGAGTTAAGAGATTTCATGATGGATTATTCTATTATCAAAATAAAATTCTGGTATATAAAATATACATGAGTTTTAATGCCACTTTGGGATAGGTGGGTGGGTAGAGGATAATAAAGGAAAAGATATTAAAAATGGATTAAAAGAAAATGAAAGAGGATTTTACCTCTTGAACTTCTTCTCATTGAGAACCTCCTTTGGGAAATTGGGTTTGCTATTTTGTTCAGAAAAAAGGTTATTGGGTGTGGAGGAGAGGCTTGGGAGAGGATTGTCCAGAATTTAGACAATATTCAATGATTTTTAGGTTTAAGGATAAGGGTGGTGAGGGGTGGTATTTATAGTGAAGGAGGGGAGTGTTTTTTGATTATTTTATTCATTTGTTTACTATTTTGGATAAATAATGAGAACAGTGTTGATTATTGTGGCAAAATATAGTAAATATATAATTTTATTTGGAACCAATGGTTCTTACATTAGCCATATATCATCCACGACTCAATAATTTGTGTATTTAGCTTATAGTGTAAATTATTGTATTACACTATTCACCAAATATTAAACTATTTTATAAAAATATAAACAATTCACCCTAACCATTTTTTTATGTGTATATTTCAAAAATGGACTCCATTTTAAAGAAATAATTTTCTAATTATGATAAATTTATCTTTTAATTAAAATCATCATTTATTTGGAAAATACTAGTTTTAAAATTATAATTGATTTTATAACACTTTGAAAAATTAATTAAGGTCTCATAAAATTATCTTATAATCATAAGAAAATAAAATATTAATTTATGAATATATTTTATGAAAATAAATTTTATTTTAAATCATTATATTAACTATAAAATTGAAAATAAACATTTACCTTTCAGAAAAAATATCAATACTTAATTTATCATTTTTTAAACATTTGTTTACTTATTCCATGAAACAAATATATCATATTTTCATTTATAAGATACCCAAATTTTATTTATACTTTAATGGGTGAGGTAACTATTCTATTATCTAGGTTACTATTCTTAATGGTCATATTACTATTCCAAAGGTCATAGTACTATTCCATTGGTTTAGGGACCTTAATTTCTATAGATACCTCTTATTTCATTAATTTTTCATTTATCAAGATTTTGTTGTGTTCTATATGTGATTTTTATGCAATTTATATTATATAACATAATTATAAGAAGGTAAATTCCATTGATATAATTCTGGTTCATTACACTGATCTTACTAGTTGAATTCATCACTTCCTTAGTCTGTGTCAATTGGATTTATCAAAACCCTATATTTATACTAATAATATGAATAGAGTTAAATGGATATATTATCAATGATAATGATTCTTAAAAGTCTTTTAAATATGATAGGTTATAATAAAACCAAATAAGTGCATGTGTTTTCTGTAACCATAATACATAATTAGACATTTAATTTAAATCACAAGGGGGGTTTTATTTATACTAGTTCAGGTCGTTACAATGTTATCCCCTTTAGAAATTTCACCCTAAAATTTTTCTTTTCCCACACTAAAATAGATCAGGGTAATTATTTTTTATCACTTCCTATGGTTCCCACATTGCTTCTTCAAACTTGTGGTTTCTCTAGAACACTTCAACCAGGCTTGTTTTTTTATTCTGTAGAACTTTGTCTCTACGATCTAAGATCTTCATCAGCTACTCCTCATATGAGATATCATTACCCAATGGTACCACCTATGGATGGAGTATATGTGAGGGGTCTGGTATGTAATTTTTCAATAGGGCTATATAGAATGCATCATGTACTTGAGATAGGTTAGGTGGGAGTGTTAGTTGATAAGACATTGCTCCAATCTGAACAAGGATCTCAAAGGGACTGATGTGTCTTAAACTAAGGTTTCATTTCTTCCCAAATCTCATGATTTTATTCCATAGAGATAAGTGAAGGAATATCATGTCTCCAACATCAAACTTTAGGTCTCATCGATGATTTTCAGCATAGATCTTCTCTCGAATGTGAGCATCCCTGGTATGATTCTAAATGGTATTATCATTTTATACCACTTCCTCAACCATTTCAGGAACTGGTATTTTTTGTTCCCCAACTTCATCCCAGCATGTAGGTGTTCTACACCTCTTCCGATAAAGGGATTCATAGGGATCCATTTGGATTCTTAATTAGAAGCATTTATTTTATAAGAACTCATTCAGAAGAATATGTTGATCGCATCCTTACTTCAAGTCAATTTACCATTATCTCAACATGTCCTCAATTGTTTATATAGTCCAATCAGATTGTCTATCAGTTTAAGGGTGATAATTCATGCTGAATTTCAACTCAGTATTCAAAATGTGTTCTATACCCTTCCAAAATGTATATGTGAATATTCTATATTGATTGGATAAAATCCATAGTTTTGTTCCATATATTCATTCCACTTCTCTAATTTATATCCTTGAATGTTTATCTGGTGAAAATTACTCTTGAATTGAAATGAAGTGAGCAGTCTTTATAAGATGATCCACAACAACCCATATAGCATTATTTTCTATTGATATCTTTGGAAAACCACTGACAAAGTCCATGGTGATTTTTTTCCATTTCCATGAAGGTATGGGTAATGATTTCATCACCACATTACATTTTTTCATTTATACCTTCAATTTCTAACATACAAGACATCTTGATGTATATTCCACAGTCTCTTTCTTCATATCATCCTACCAAAAGTTCTCTCAGAAATATGCAAATCTTCTTTTTTATATATTTTCCAAATGACACTTTTAAAGGTTACATGTGAACCCTAAAAATTTTATCCAAATAGAAAACAATTAAAGAATTCATCTCATCTCAAGACAACTTGAACTGTCCATCCCTAGTGTCTAGATTGATAATTCAAGCCTCCACATTTGCATGGCTGCTCAGCTAGCTATTCTGTGAAGAAATGCACAGTCCTAGTAACGACGGCAATTTCCATACCCTCTCAACTCTCAGAGATATCAATATATCTTTGTTATTATATAATGGATAGAGAATGTAGAACAATTTGAATCATCCAACAAATCCTTTAACTCATGATTTGATGGTACGCATAACCATGACCAAAATATTTGTAATGTCCTGGATCAGGATTCCACTCAACTGGTGCCTCATACCTGGTTGGACATATGGACTCAAGAACATTTTCCTAAATGATAGAGGCTACCAACTAACAATGAGGTCCTAGGGTTTGATAGTGTGGAAACCATTCTATCATTGATTGATAGTAAAACATCATAAAAATAATATATAAAAGTGAAAATAGTAAACAACATGCATCTGAAATAAACAGTGGAATACTGATAAGATAAATAACCAAACATCATTCAATAAAAAAGTTGATTTAACATGTCACATGTTATAGGAAATCATCCAAACAAGTACACTACAGTAATACACAATATATGTCTCAAAATAACAAAAGGAACAAAAGAGAGTATGAAGCATCGCAATCCTCAGCATGAACCCAAGCTATGTGACTCCTAAGTAGTACATCAAGTACCTATAGTAGGGAACTTGTGCTGATCAACAACTACAATCATAACATATCTTTAGGTCCAAAAGCATAGCCCAATAGGGTGTGAGACTAAATCCCAGAAGGTAACCACCCAAGGTCTGTGCCAATCTATCAGTGAATATATATATATATATATATAATAGGTAGTGTACATTTGTGAAAGTAGTAAGCAATAAGTACTCAAAAACCAGCACAATAGATGTCTTAGAAAATAATATAAATAGGTATATGTGAAGACTGAATCCAAGATTGTGCTTTGGCATGGTAGACGCACCATAAGTCATTCATTTCATTATTTATGTTTTGTGAATTATATAAAGTCTCGAGGTTCGACCTAGGCCTGATGACCCAGAATATAAAAGTAACCATCAACTCATGACATAATAATCAGTTCTTCATTTGAATCATTTTCCAATAGCGCCCAGTCTAGGTATCCCTCAATGGATCCTAGGTTCATTCGGTATTTTATGGAAGACGCAATGAGCCCGACCACACTATATGTGGCTCACTCATGGCCTTTACATAATTAACCTATTGATCCCATCCATTACCTTTTAACCGAGACAAAAGTTTACCAAAGGTATACAAGGTGCAATTAGTCACATGAATCAGACCTTGTATTTAAACCAAGATTGTGGCTTTCCCATTGCTAATTACCTCTTTTTATCATTTAATTCAATTATACATTCCATCTCAAAATAAGCACATGTGAATTAAACAATCATATGGCTTAACAAAATAAACTCACATGGGCTCAATTTACATAATAACCATGCATTTAAATTAAACTATTACATGTTAAAACAAGGATAACTCACATGGGAAAAACATATAACAAGACTATTATGCAATTTAAACATTTACAAGGCTTAACATAACAAGTATATCATGTGGGAAATTTATATAATGAGAAATAGATTTTTAACAACCCAAGTTTGGGAATTCAAGTTAATCCTCATAGGAATTCTCAGTAAAATGGCCACCCAAGGGTAATGCACCCATGGGGTGGCCCTAATCATGGTTCACAGCCCTAAACATGCTTTAAAATATATAATCAATTAGCTAATCATCAACAGGTAATAACAAGGTTCATTATTCAATCAGGAGACACTTTAAAAATGGGTGTATGGCACTCCGGCATATATAAAAATCATGAAAATTTCTGAAAGGCACAAGACTGCCTACCTCGTACACATATGACTCTCCCATCCAGCGTCGGGCTCTCATTCTTCCTAGAACAGAGTAGATATGAAAAATGGGTATAAAATATTAGCCTTAAATAACAATATTGAGAGAAGAAATAATGAAGAAAGTCTCAAGAGGAATTAAGATCTCACCTAGGGGAATCTGATGCATCTAATGGTGTTCAAATCAGAGATCGGATGACGAAATGGGAGGATAAATCTCATTCAGTTTTTCTTGGGTGCACTACTCGTCGAAAGGGGTTTGTTTCTATCCATCTAGAAAAATGATGTACTGCCCAACTTAATAATTTAAAAAAGTACACGACATGTACTTGAGACTACATGCTATGACCATGAAAATTATGTCCAGACCATTACATGGTTGTGTACCGAGATTACCTGGATTTTGGCCTTACATACACAATGAGTATCTATAATTACATGACGCGTAGTTCCCAGTCACATCATGTAATAGACCTGCAGTTATCCCCTCAACCTATTTTCCCCCATTTTATTAAGTATAAACTAAAAATGAAAGATCCATACATCAAGGAAGAACCGAATTCTTACAAATTTCAACCTTGAAGCAATTCGTCCCTGAATTTACATTCCAAGGTTGGTGAAGGAACATTAGAGAATAACTCCAACCATTGCAATCATACATTGATCTCCCTCTCCCAAATCTTGTCATACACTCATTCATGCTTCCATAGCACTTGTACCAAAGGAATTGACCAGACATGGAGAACCTTTGTGTTATGATCCATAATACGAATGGGATTCTCCTCAAAGGACGCATCTTCATGAAAATCCACTTCCTTGGGGTGAAAGGTGTGATATGGGTTTGAAAAGTAATGTCACGATTTAGAAACTTGGAAAAAGTTGTGCATAGACATGTACCTCTGAGGAAACTGTAATTGATAGTAAATTGGCCTGACCCTCTCCAGAATCTCAAATGGACCGACGTATCGTGGTGAAAGCTTACCCTATCTTCTGATCCTTTTATGTACTAACCTCGGTGCAACATGTAGGAAAACTCTATCCCCGACCTTGAACTCTAAAGGCCATCTACTGTAATTGGTGTATGGTTTCTGATGAGACTGTGTAGTACCCATCTACTTCTGAATCAACTGAACCTACCTAGTGGTGTCTTGGACAAGACGAGGTCCCAGCATCACTGCCTCTCCTACCTCCATCCAACATAGGGGTGATCAACAGGGCCTACCATACAAATCCTCAAATGGTTCCATCTGAATAGTATCCTAGAATCTATTATTGTAGGAGAACTCAACAATGGGTATGTGTGTCTCCCAAGAACCCTTGAAATTCAGGATGCATGCCCAAAGCATGTCATCCAGCACCTGAATCGAGCGCTCCGACTGGCCATCTATCTAGGGGAGGTAATCTATGATCAGAAGCACCTGTGTACCCAAATCCCTTTTTATAACTTTCCAGAAATGAGAAATAAAATGGGCATTCCTATCTGAAATGACAGAATTAGGGACCCCGTGTAGTCGTACAATCTCCTGGATGTACAACCTTCCAAGGTCATAAACATTGAAGGTTTCCTTAACCAACAAAAAATGTGCAACCTTCATAATCCTATCAACCAGAACCCATACTGCATCACTACCTCAAGGAGACCTCGATAAACCCATCACAGAATCTATCGCAATGTCATTCCATTTCAACTCTCAAATGGGCAGCTGCTGCAAAATTTCTACTGGTATTTGGTATTCCACCTTCACCTACTGATAGGTAGAACATCCCATTAAAAAATCAGATACATATCCCTTCATACCTAGCCACTAGTATATAAGATGTAAATATCGATACATCTTGGAGACACTAGGATGCACTTCCAAAATTGTATCAAGAAAATCTCACATTATTTCCTCAGGCATGTCTTTTGAAACCCATACGCAACCATGTAACCACAGAACCTCATCCTTACCTATGGTCCAAGCAGGAGGAGGTTCATCACCTGACATACTCTCTTGTATAACTAGTACATCAGAATAATATATTTGTATAATCCTCACTTTGTCTAGTAAGGTAGAGTTAATAGCTAAGGATGTAGGAAAAGTATACCCCTGCCTATCATGCACCTCCAGATGCATCTCAAAGAACAACACCATCAGCTGCCACTCACTACTGGCATGCTGCACTGCCTGTATCTGAGTCATATTGCTCAGTGCATTAGCCACTACATTACCTTTCCTAGTTGTGTAGGAAATATTTAAGTCTAAATACTAAAGGTACTCTACCCACCTTTGCTTCCTCAAATTCAGATCACGCTGAGTAAAGATATACTTGAGACTTTTGTGGTCTGTGTACACCACAAAATAATCCCCTAATAATTAATGTCTCCAATAGCATACGGCATAAACTGTAACACAACTAGATTTCACGATACGCTTCTCTTTCAATAATGCAATAGCTTGCATTATACGCAAGTTCGAGATTCTAACACACCGCGACCAATCAAAGTAGCCGTTATGAATAGTAATACCCACTTTTTTAAATTTTATAAATTTTATTATTCAAATTGGACTTCATTTTTGGATTCGGAATATCGAAATTAGCCTATATTGAATTTTTGGTATTTTTCTGAGAACTTCCAATTTTTGATGAATAGTTAAAAATACTTAAAAACAACATTTTTAATAAAAATAATTTATAGTGATAAATTATATAATTGAGTGGTTATAAAGTGTAATTAGAATATATTTTTACCATTTTATCCAATGGTGGTCATTAGAATTAATTTCACATTGAAATTGGACATAAACAATTGTCAATCTCTTGATATATATTTTTTCTTAAAAACATGTTATTTGTTGTGACAGCGGGAATTAATTATAAAATTAATTAATGAAACTTATATGTTTGGAATTTTTTAAAATAGAAATAATTTTTTAATTCGGAATATCAATTATAGATTAGGGTGAAATTTTGGCATTGTTCTGAAAAACTTCAATTTTTGATGAATAGTGAAACCACTAAGTGGTAGTTAAAAAACTAATTTTTCATTTAAATGAAACTTTACCGCTTCTATGAATTGAATTTCAAAAATCTGACATACATGGTTGTCATTAGGATGTAAAATTTGGTTCAATGGGATTAAAATAATTTTTTTGGTGAATAGTAACTTTATGTTTTATTAATCGCAATTAAAGATAATTAATGAAATTTAAGGTAAAAATGATATTATAAAAATATGAAAATATCTTGACACTTGTCCTACCATTATTGTATGATTCATTTCCTACCAATAAAATCCATTGGTCAACTTGGGGACCCCATGTAGCCACTTGGGTAAGAAAATGACATTAATAACTTTTTATTTAAAGTAAAAAATAAAATTGTCACAAACATGTGTTATTTTACTAAAAAAAATTATTACATGGGGTTATAAGTTAACTTTTCTACTATAAATATTAATTGGAAAGCTAAAAAGATTTCCTACATCATGATATTTTTTTATAATTTTTAGACATTAAATAAATTAAATGTTTTATGACACCATGATGATGCAATGATTACCTCATTAATTAACGATTTAAATAAAATGAAAAGATAATGTAAAATCTAAGACTTAAACTTGTCAAAAACCTATTGGATGAGTATATTTCCAACCCTTATCACCTTATCCTAGAAATATATATGTTTGGGACCTTTAAAATCCGAAACTCATTATATAATAAGGTAACATTTCATGACTTTCCAAGAGTGCCCCTTCTCTCCTCTTATAAAAGGCCCCCACCACTACCACCTTATTCACACCTTCCAAGCCATTTGGATCGTCAAAACTCTACCCAAATACTCTCTAAACTTTCCTCTCTTACTCCTAGAAGCCTCACATTGGGCAGAAGTATTCCCAAGGAATCCTTTGGCTCAGATCAAAAAGATTTACCCGATTTAAAGGTAATGTCTTCACTAGTGTTCTTTTGATTTATTTTGCTTCTCCAACCCCTTAAACTCGTTTTATTCCTCTATTTTGTAATAACACCAGTATATTCAATATACTAGGATTTTTTTATTAGAATTATTTGATTTACAATTACACACACCTTTGTCTAATGGTTAAAGAACATACTGTTTATGTGGGTGGCGAATTACTGCCTCACGAAACGATGATTGTTCAATATTCTTTTAACACCTCTAATGGTGGCCATTATGATGACACTGTTTTTATATATGATATATAGTATGTTTTTGTTTTCCTTATTATTCTGTATTTTTCATTTATGGCATACCTTTATGATTTCCATTATGGGTAAACGCGATAATTTCATTTTAGGAAGTGCGTACTACCGCCCCCTCAAAGTGACTTGAATCGTTAATGCCATATGTGGGATGTATAAAGGATGGAGTAAATGATATTATATATGATATTATACTGGAATTATAATATACATTTATATCATTATGATTTAATTCCATTAATTAAGAAATAGAAATGAAAGTATCGTGCATGCGTACGTACGGCTTACCGTCTCCATGAACGGTGCATTTCATTTCTTACCTCTAAATGTTACATAATATTATGAATGAATGTATATAATAGATATATATGATATATACATCATGAATATAATTCTGTAGATAATTGATATTCTACCACATAAACAACTTGTAATTATAAGAAGTTTATTATTGACTCAAGTACCAAAGATCGACAAAACCACCATTATTAACTTAAATGACTACATAATTTTCGTCACATTGTAATAAGTGATATAAAAGGGATAATGAACTTGAAAAAGGTTCTTAAGAAAGTAGAGATTAACTCTAGTTTATTATTCAGGAGATTAAAGAACGGTCAAGTGAAGTCGGACTTGAGGTAAGGGAACTTCATAACCCAATTTCTGTTCTTTGGGTTAATCTCCTACTTTCAAATTATGTCATGATATTATTATGTCATATCTTGTATTTTTACTTTATTTATGTGTAATTATAGTGAATACACATAATAGATTTATTTTATTTAACCAAATTATCTTTTTAAGGGACTTCGTCTCAATCTCCTTTCATTGAGTCATATTTTGTTTTATACACAACTTTCCTTTATACGGTGTATAAACCCCTTTGACTTTTATGTTTATTCAAAAGGAATCTTTTTTATACGAATCTTTTTACTAAATGAAAAAAGGGAATGTTTTTTTATGTCGTATGTATGCGGCGACAACGACTTCTCTGCCGCCATGACCATTATTTGAGTTTTGGCTTCCTCTACAAGCCATAAATTTTTTTAAATGAAAAACAAATACCATGTTTTACTTTTATTTTATTTTGGTTTTTAAAATGGTATGTATCAAACATTGTTTATGAGTATTAATATATTAAAACCCAGTGAAAATGTATATGTATTTAACGCAAGCTTAAATTTTTTTTCAGAAAACCCAACTCTCGAGTGTGGTAGACAGGAAGGGATTGGGTGTG
Source organism: Viscum album (assembly GCA_963277665.1). Taxonomy (NCBI): domain Eukaryota; kingdom Viridiplantae; phylum Streptophyta; class Magnoliopsida; order Santalales; family Viscaceae; genus Viscum; species Viscum album. Next base: position 594,017,213 of record OY728133.1, read on the forward strand.
GACCCATCATGGCCTATAATTAGTTGAGAAGTCTCAGAATTAGTTATTTTGTTTTCCTAAGCTTGCATAATGTTTTTAGAAAAACACTGGAGTATATTTGAGCAATTTTAAATGTAAGTATCTTCTAAAAATCGAACTGTTATTTTGATGCCGCAATTAATTTCAAACGGTATTTTAAGAAATGGTATTCCTAAATGTTTATATACCATTTTTCATATAAGGAATGCATTGGACTTAGTAAGTGACGGGTGGATCCCTCTATAGCTCATCGATTCATCGGCAGGTCTCATGAGACAAACTAGTGTCTTGGCACGAGGCCTTGACAAAATCTTATTTGTAGTCTTGGCACGAGGCCTTGGATACGTGGTTATGATAGTCTGGCATTATGCATTCCATCATTATGAAAGTGGTTATTGATATTTCATGTGATTATTCGACTAGTAGAATATCCATGTGAATAAGCAAATGGCATTATTTCATTTTATTTTGCCATATTATGCGGAAGTTCAAGTTTAAAAGGCTTTTGTTTTAGTTATACATTACCTTAAATGTTTATGTTTATTTATGAAAGCTTCCGCAATATTGTTATCCTTACTGAGCATCTGAGCTCACCCCTTTCAATGTTTAAATTTTTCTAGGATGTGAAGATGTATTTTATGAATGACCTGAAGGGATAATATGGGGGGATATGAAGACAAGATGTTGTAGTAGTTTTGTATTACTTTATGATGTAATGTAAAACTTATGAATGTATCTAGTGTTTAAAGGCTACGAAACTAATCGGTCTTTCGAGACTTGATCTTTGTGATCATGCCAATGTTACGCAATAATGCACTGACTCTGGGTAACTGGGGTTGGGGAGATACATAAACCACCATGAATAACTCAAGATAATGTGTTGGGTAGTTCTTCTCATGTGGCCTCAACTACTGAGACCCGTATGTAATGACTCGATCCACCTATATAAGAACTTATCCTAGCCTGATACCTAATGCATTACAGTACATAGTGTAACTCTTGCCTGACTCTGGAAAAATCAGTATCGATGCTGACATTAACCTCCTTTTCAACTTCTGAAAGGTCATCTCGCGAGAATCTGACCATATGTACATCACACACTTATTTTTCAAGACCTTCATCAGCGCTACTAATTTTGAGAAGTCCTGTAGGAAATTCCTGTAGTAACTAGCCAGTCCTAGAAAACTCATGACCTCAAAGATGTTATTGGGCTTCTCTTAGATAAATGATGTTCTCGCCTTCTCTAAATCCACTAATATTTCTATCTCTAATATGACGTGAACCATGAATTAAATATTATCCATCTAGAAGTGGAACTTTAAGATCTTCGAATATAACTAATTCTCTCTCAGTGTACTCAAAATGATCTAAAGATGTGTGGTATGGTCATGTCGATTATTAGAATATACCAAGATATCATCCACAAAAACCACAACAAAAGAATCAAGATAGGGATGGAACACTTGGTTCATTAGTTCCATGAAGACGGTTGGAATGTTTGTGAGACCAAATAGCATAACCACATACTCGTATAGACCATATCTGCTTTGGAAAGTTTTGTGAGGTATCTATGATGATCTAACATGCACTTGATGATAACCAGATATCAAATCAATATTAGAGAATACCTGAGCTCCTCATAGCTGATCAAAGAGATCATCTATTCAAGGAATATGATACCGATTATTTACAATTAACTGGTTCAATTTCTGATAATCCATGCATATCCTGAGGGTATCATCTAACTTTTTCACAAAAAGGACCAGTGATCTACATGAAGAAATACTGGATCAGATGAAACCCTTAGCCTCCAAATCCTCTAACTGATTATTGAGGTCTTGAAACTCCATCATATACATCCTATAAAGAGTAATGGATATTAATGCATCTCATGGTACTAGATCTATATAAAACTCTACCTATCTTACTAGAGGTAAACCTGAAAAGGTGTCTGGGAATATGTCCCTAAAATGATCAACCACTAGCGGAAATTCCATCTGATGTTTCCACTAATCATCTAGATATAAACTAGAAATTTGTGATTTCATACCACTCAACCCATGATGCTCAGGTTTAGTTAGACTCACCTGGACATCCCACTCTTCCTTGTGTAGAAACGGTCCACCTTCTGGTGACGTAAAACTCACCCTATGGTGATAGAAATCGACAAAGGCTTTAAAGGAGACTAACCATTCTATTTAGAGTTTGACATCAAATCATATAATATATAAGATATAGATATACCAAATGAAGTGAAACCCACCAATTTTAAGGGGGGGGGGGATTCTTGCACTATCACACATATGTCGTTCTAATCCCTAAAAAAGTGTCTAGTTTCATAACATCATTAGAAGAGAAAACACATAGCCCTAGGCTCTCCACAATAGGAACATATATAAAACTATGTGAATCCCCTGTCTAAAATAGTGAAGAGGTTAAAACATAGGTGACTAGAATAGTACCTATGACAGTAGAAGGTTTGGGATCCTTCCCCTACCAGGTCTGTTGTACAACATAAGTATAGCATGTCCTGCATCCCTAAGACAAAGCCTAGTTGCCCTTAGCTGATCCACTTTGTTGTCTCTGAAAACCTCAGTTCCGGTTACCATGTCCATGACCACTACCTTGGCCTAAACAGCCTGACGTATTCGAGTTCCCCAACTGGTGATAAGTTGTTGACCCTTCTCCTGAACAAGGAGTCGGTGTAGAAGCTCTCTCACTAGATGCTGGTGGAAAAGTCCAGCAGAAATGATGTAAATAGCTCATCTTGCCACAATATCGGCACTCGACTGGTTCCATTAGGCACTGAGTTCTAAAATTCCTAATTATTTCACATTGGAAGCACCTCATCTGGATACTGGAAGATACGTTCTGAGTAATAGATTCACGAAGTGTAAGCTCCAGATGACGCTTCCAGTTACTGGTCGAAATAGTACCAGATCTCGGTGTCGAACCACCCTAACATGCACCTCTAGATTCCCTCAAATACCACTTGATAATAATCACTTGGTTCACTATATCAGATATAGTAGTCATCCAGAAGATATTAACCTACGATTGGATATTGTACCTCATACCATTCTCGAATCGCCTAGCCTTTGACAGAACTTCACCCATCAGAATAGCTCTGAAGTGCTGGAGCTCAGTAAAGTATGTAGAGTAATCCACAACTGATAGAGAACCCATCTCCAGATGCATAAACTCATAGGCTGTGTTGTACCTTAGCATCTTTGAATAGAATTATTCATAGAATACTATCAGAAAATCTCCCCATGCCATGTTCCACTGATACTCCGTCTATGTGGTAACATCCCACCACCTCTTGGCAGAATCACGTAACATATAAGTCATGAGCTTGACCCTCCTCTCAGGAGGCATCACAAGATGATCAAATATTGATAACATGGACATTATCCATGACTCTACAGCCTATGGACCACCTACCCTAGAAAACAAGGGTGGATGATACTACTAGAACACTCGTGCCAGTTCCTCCATAGACATGGCAAGTTGTGGTGCTCCCTAAAAGGTTTGCAGGAACCTCATAAATCCTTCATGGAAAATTGCATTAGCACCTTCGTTTGGTATAACATCTGGTGTCACAACTAGCACAAATGGAGGGTCCATTGGTAGCCCATGGCCCACCACCTCTAGAGTATGATCATCTCCATCCTCCTGTCATACTATTGGAGGTTGTCATGGTAGGATTGCTCTGTAAAGTACATCACATATACCTTAGTATAATATTATTCACCAAGGTATGTAGTTCAAGACTTCAAGAACTAAATAGGAGAAGAAAAGCCTCAAAAGTTCACAAAACTTGTGTACACGGAATGTATAACCTAAACACAACATGTCCCTTTAAACTCTTACATGGGCATGTAAATTTTCCTACCCTGGTTATGTAAATTTTCTAGATACACGACATGTTGGACTGATACAGGGTGTGTACTCAAGTCTTAGCTCCTTGAAATTTACTTTTACATTACTAGATACACATGTGTCATCCTAAGTAAAACCAAACAGGGTGTACATAGGGTACACGGCGTGTTCTGATCAAAACTCAACAACTTGTGCTTTCTCTCACACGGTTGGACACACAGTCAAAAACCACACAGCGTGTACTCAAAGTACACAGTGTGTACTCATAGTACATGGTGTATACTTAAAAAGTTTTTTTCTTCCCAAACTGAAGAACACATGGCATGTGTTCATAGCATCACACGTCGTGTTCTCTAGGTTTCTGAACATTAAGCCTCAGAAACTTCCCCAAAACCTCTGTTTTTACAAAATAAAGCAACAGTGTGCCAAATTCCGATCCATGGGGGGACATACTTACCCTAAATCAAATCATGGAATCCACATATAGCACATAACAACACAATATATATCCCATATCCAAAACATGATCCACCAAATTCCAATCCAATAGGTCCCATACTCCTCAGGGACTAAAGGTTGGCGTCCATCCAATTAAACCATAACACATACCAATACACCAATCACAACAGCATGCATATCTATCACATTACCTATCACAACAGCATTCATATCTAGTATGACATCTTTCACAACATCATTCAATTAGTAATTCTCTCTAAATGGAATGGAAAGAATGCATGGCATGTGAATTCTAACAAGTGCGGGGTAGCTACTTCTGGGCACAAGTAATTACCAAATTTCATTTCATTTATATCTTCAGAAACCATTAAGGCAAACTAGGAAAGAAATCCCTTTGATACCACTTCATAACATCTTAGATCCAGATGCCACTCAATTGGTGCCCCATACCCATTTGGCCAAATGGCCTCAAGCACATTTCCCCAAATGCCAGAGGCTTCCGACTAGCTGCGAGGGCCTTAGGATTGATTTTGGGGAAACAATGCCCTCATTGGAAGAGTGTAACACAGAGGAACAATAATATACAATAGAGGAAATAGTAAAAATTATAGAACTGAAATAAAAAGTATAAGACTGATAAGATAAATAACCAAACATCATTCAATACAAAACATAATGTAGTATGTCAAATGTTCTACGAAAGAATCCAAACAAGTAAACTATAGTAATACACAATATATGTCTCAAAAGAACAAGCGGAACAAAAGATACTAGAAAGCATCACAATCCTCGACTCAGTCCCATGCTTTCCGACTCCTAAGAAGTACATCAAGTACCTATAGCAGGGCACTTGCACTGATCAACACCTGCAATAATATCATCTGTTTGGGCCCAAAATCATGGCCCAAACAGGGTGTGAGACTAAATCTTAGTAGGCAACCACCCAAGGTCTATTTCAATCTATCATTGAAGATATATATATATATAAGGTAGTGTAAAATAGTGAAATCAATAGGTAGTAATTACTCAAAAAAATCACAATAGATGTCTCAAAAACAATGTAAGGTATATGTGAAGACCGAATCCAATATTTTTCTTTGTCTTGGTAGATGCATCATAAGTCATCAATTTCATTATTTAGGTTTCGTGAATTATATTAAGTCTCAAGGTCCATCCTAGGCTTGATGACCCCCGTATAAAAGTAACCATCAAATCATGACATAATAATCACTTAGTCATTTGAATCATTTTCCAATAGAGCCCGAACTGGGTATCCCTCAATGAATCCAAGGTTCACTTGAAATTTTAAGCAACACACAATGATCCCAAAAACCATATATGTGGATTGCTTATGGAACTTACATAATTGACCTCATGCGCCCATCCATTGTCTTTTAACTGGGATAATGGTTCACCCAAGTTATATGATGTGTAATTAGTCACATGAACCTAAACTAGTATTTTAACCAAGAATTTGGATCGCCCATTACTAATTACCACTTTTTATCCTTTAATTCAATTACAAATTCCATCTCAAAAGTATCACATGTGAATTAAACTATCACATGGTTTAACAAAATAAACTCACATGGGCTAAGTTTACATAATAAATAACACATGTAAATTAAACTATTACAGGGTCAAACAAGGATAACTCACATGGGAAAAATATATAACATTCCTATTATTCAATTTAAATATTTACAAGTCTTAACATAACATTTATCTCACATGGGAAATTTACATAATGAGCAATACATTTTTAACAACCCAATAATGGGAATTCAAGCCAAGCCTCATAAGCATTATCGGCCAAATGTCCATCCAAGGGAAATGTACCCATGGGGTGGCCCTAAGTCAAGGTTCACAACCCTAAAAATGATTTCAAATATATAATCAATTAACTAATAATCAATAGGAAATAACAGGGTTCATTATTCAATCAATTGACACCCTGAAAATTGGTGTGCAACACTCCAACATATATAAAAATCATGAAAATTCATGAAAGGCACAATACCACCTACCTCATACTTGTACGACTCTCATCGTCCAACGTCAGGCTCTAATTCGTCATAGAATGGAGTAGATATAAAAAATGGGTATAAACTCTTGACCTTAAATAACTAGATCAAGAGAATAAATTAAGAAGAAAGGCTCAATAGGAATCAAGTTCTCACCGAGGGGAATCCAATGCATCTGATGGTGTTCGAATGGGAGATTGAACGATGAAATAGGAGGAAAATTCCATTTGGATTTTCCTGTGCGCACTACTAATCGAATGGGGTTCGTTTCTGTCCATTTGGAAAAATGATGTACTGCCTGACTTAATAATTAAAAAAAACTAAATGGATTGTAGTTGAGACTATACGATGTGTCTTTAGAAATTATGCCCAGACCATTACATGGTTGTGTACCGGGATTACATGGCATGTATCCTTACATACACGGTGAGTACCTATAAGTACACGATGTGTAGCTCCAATTCACATTGTGTAACAGGCCTACAACTAGCCCCTCGACCTCTTTTCCCCCATTTTCATAAGTATAAACTAAAAATGAAAGATTCATGCCTCCAGTAAGAACTTTATTCTTACAATATTACAAATCCTTATTCATTAACATTGAACTCTGAGGATTCCCCCTTTTTTATAGTTTCTAATTTCTTATGGATTCCCCCATCATCTCTTTAAACATCATTTATCCTATCTATAAGGGATGGTTGAGAAATAATTTGTGAAATTAATGAGTATGTTCCTTCCTTTATGATTCCCATTTTCATCCTTTTCATATCTAAGAAGATTGGATCCCTCTAAATTCTCATCAATGATAGAATTGTTGGATCTTTTCTACTTAGAGCATCTGCTAATTTATTTTCTTTCCCATGATGGTAGTGAATTGAGTATTCATAGTCCCTGATCATATATAACCATGTTCATTGGTTTATATTCATCTCTTTCTTTGTGAATATATACTTAAGGATTTTGGGATCTGTATATATTTCACACTTCTCCCCAACACTACTAAAAAATAGGATTTTAACAGTGCTAAAATTTCTTTTATTAGTGCTAGATAATTTTTGACTTCTGAAGTAAGGGTAAAATACCTATACTTTTATTAGAACTAAAAAAGGTTTCCATTATCAGTGCTAAAAAAGAGCTGATAAAGGGGTCCTTTATCAATGATTTTAAAAGCACTGATAAATGAAAACATTTATCAGTACTTATATTTAGAACTGATAAAGCTGAATTTTACTATCTCTTTTAAAATAAATGATAAAGGGTTCCTTTATCAATGCTTGTAAAAGTTCTAATAAAGATTAATTATACAATGTGCTATTGTAGAACACTACAGCCCCAGTTCAGTGGGCTGTAAAAGCACACTACATCACTAGAAACACCACCAGATATCAACAAAATCAAGTACCAATGAATAATTTAAATGAAATGAAATTTACAACAAAAATACAATAAAAATAATATTATATACATCTAAAACATTGGTTTATACAGTTATATAAGTTCAAATTATTACATACATTCAAAAACATCAATGTTCCTTTGTATTTTGATCCTAACCCCAACCCATAATATTGCTGAAAAAACCACTGATGCTCGAGCAAAAGAACACATCTGTAGAAGAAAAAAATTATTATTTTAATAATAATATAAATAAATAATTTAATAAAAAGTGTAAATTTTGAAAAAAAATTTAAGTCGTACCAAGAAAACTGTGTAGCGGATTGAGTTGTGGTTGATTCTTGAACGTTACACCATTATCTCTTTGGTGATGTGATGCTTGTTTTAAACTAAAATGACACTTATATATTGAAAAGAAACACTTGGAGTCATACTAATCACACCATGTGTAGGATTGAGGTTCATCTAATTCCTAAACCTCCCAAATGACTTATGGATTGTTTTCCAAAATTATCAAAACAATCCAAATGAATTTTCTATGTTTTGAGTATGTTACTTATCTTTTTTACTAAAATGTCATTTTAAATTGGAAACATGCACTTTGACTTATACTAGTCACATAGTGTGTTGGTTTGATATGAGGAAGATTCCTACATGTAAAAATTTATTTATGAATAATTGTCTGAATTTTCAACATAATATAAGTGTGTGTGTTTGGTTTTCAGTTAGTGACATTGTTTAAACTAAAATGTCAATTTTAAACTGATAACGGACAAATTAATTCATATAGGGCACATCGTGTATCGGATTGAGGTGAATATAATTTTTATACATAAAAAATAACTTATGTATCATTTTTATAAAGTATCAAAATAATCTTAATGTGTTTGATTGGATTTTTGTAGGTCATTTGTCCTTTTTACAAAATTTCGTGTCAATTTTAAATAAAAATATGCACTTTGATTCATACTGGTCACACTGTGTGTCAGATTGATGTTTGGTTGATTCAAACACATCTTAAATGATATATTGATAATTGTACTAAATTATCAAAAAAATCCAAATTTGTTTCTTACTTTTGAGTGTTTTACTTTTCATTTTTAATAAAATGCCATTTCAAACTATAAACACGCACTTTGACTCGTACATGTCACAACGTGTATCAGTTTTATGTGAGATTGATTCCTAAATGTCAAAAATAATTTATAAATCATTTTTGGAAATTATTAATATAATCCAAGTGGATTTCCATAGTTTTTGGTGAGTGGAAATTTTTGAACTAAAATGTCAATTTTAAACTGATAACAGACACTTTGAGTAATATAGGGAAAATAGTGTATCAGATTTAGGTGCGGCTAATTCCTAAATGTCACAAATGATTTATGGACTGTTTTCAGAAAGTAAAAAAATAATATGAATCTAGTTTCTTGGTTTTGAGTAGAAAAGTAATTCTTTTTACTAAAATTGATGTCAATTTTAAATAAAAATACGCACTTTGACTCATATAGGTCAAAATGTGCATCATATTGAGGTGAGTTTTATTCCTAAATGTCTCAAATGACTTATGAAACATTTTACTAAAGTATCAAAACAATAAAAATATATTTTCCTAGTTTTGAGTACCTCATTTTTCTTTTTTACTAAAATGTTATTTTAAATTTGAAACACACAATTTGACTCATACTGGTCACATTGTGTGTTAGTTTTACATGAGAACAATTAATACATATCAAAAATTATTTATGAATATTTTTCCTAAATTATCAAGATAATCCAAGCATGTTTTCTTGGTTTTTAGTGAGTGACATTTTTTGAACTAAAATATCAATTTTAAATAGATAATAGACACTTTGATTCATACCTAGGACATCATGTATTATATTTAGGTGAATATGATACCTAAATATCAAAAATTAATTTTTTATAATTTTCTTAAAGTATAAAAATAATCTGAATGTTTTTTCTTGGTTTTGATTTGGTTAGTTGTCCTTTTTACTAAAATTGATGTCAATTTTAAATAATAAGATGCACTTAGAGTCATAACGGTAACAAAATGCATCATATTGTGGTAATTATGATTCCTAAAATTAAAAAATTACTTATGGATAGATTTCCAAAAAGTATCTAAAAAATTAGAATGTTTTTTCTCAATTTTGAGTATGTCACTTGTCTTTTTTACTAAAATGTCATTTTAAATTGGAAACATGAACTTTGACTCATACCAGAACCATAATTTTTTGTTTTACTATGAGACCAATTCCTACATATCAAAAATAATTTGTGAATAATTTTACTAAATTATTAATGTAATTCAAGTGTGTTTTCTTATTTTTCAGTGAGTGATACTTTTTTAACTAAAATGTTAGTTTTAAACTCATAAAAGAAACTTTGAGTCATATCGGGCACATAGTGTATCGGATTGAGGTGTGGCTGATTCCTACACATAAAAACGACTTAATTATCATTTTACTAAATTTTCAAAACAATACAGATGATTTTTCTCATTTTTTAGTAGTCTGGTTGTCCTTTTTAATAAAATTCATGTCAATTTTGAATAAAAAGATGCAATTGGAGTCATACCAGTCACACCGTGAATCAGATTGAGGTGAGGCTGATTCCGAAACATATCAAATTAATTATGAATCATTTTAATAATGTATAAAAACAATACGAATTGTTTTTTTAGTTTTGAGTCTATCACTTGTCTTTTCTACTAAAATGTCATTTTAAACTGGAAGCACGTATTTTGAATCATACTGGTCACATCGTGTATCGGTTTTATGTGAGACTGATTCCTACATGTCACAAATTGTTTATGAATCCTTTCCGAAAATTATCAATACAATATGAGTGTGTATTCTTAGTTTTCAATGGGTGGCACTTATTTAACTAAAATATTGATTTTAAACTTTTAACGGACACTTTGAGTCATACCAGGCACATTATGTATCAGATTGAGGTTTTGTGTTGATTTATATACATAAAAAATAACTTATGGATAATTTTACTAAATTATAAAAAAATATGAATGTTTTTTCTCAATCTTGAGTAGGTTAGTTGTCTTTTTTACTTAAATTGATGTCCAATTTAAATAAAAAGGCACACTTGGAGTCATACTAGTCACACCGTGAATCGGATTAAGTTGAGACTAATTCCTACACATCTTAAATTACTTATGGATCATTTTCCTTAAGTATAAAAACAATCCAAATGTGTTTTCTAAGTTTTGAGTATGTCACTTGTCTTTTTTATTAAAATTTTATTTTCAACTAGAAACACGAACGTTGACTCCTACCGGTTACATCGTGTGTTGGTTTGACATGAGACCAATTCGAACACGTCACAAATGATTTATGAATTGTTTTACTAATTTATCAAGAAAATCCAATCACATTTTCTTGTTAATTAGTGAGTGAAACTTTTTGAACTAAAATGTCAATTTTAAACTCATCACAGACACTTTGAGACATATCGGGCTCATCGTTTATCAGATTGTGGTGCGGTTAATTCATACACATAAAAAATTAATTATAGATAATTATCTTAATGTATCAAAACAATATAAATATTTTTTCTTGATTTGAGTATTTTAGTTGTATTTTTTACTAAAATTGATGTCAATTTTAAATGAAAATATGCACTTAGATTCATATCTGTCACATCATGTATAATATTGAGGTGTGTATGATTCTTACACAACCCAAAGTATCAAAAAAATAATAAATTGCATTGTTACCATGCTTTACATTGGATTTATTTCTTAAACTACCAACAATTCATATCGAATCGATGTTCTTAGACAAAAAAAACTATTTCGGCTAAGAATATTGATTCAATATGTAGTGTTGTAGTTCAATAAAGAAACGAAATTTAAAGCACAGTAACATTGGTAAAAGGATCATTTTATCTCTTTTATGGCGTTTTGTAGATAGTTGAATGCAAAAAATGACTTTCTAAATGATCTATTAAAAAAATAAATAATTATTAGATAAAAATGATAAGGAAATTAACTTAAAAATAGATGAAAAAATTAATTAAATAAGTATTAGGAATTCACCTTTTCAAAAATTTTGTACTCATTCTTGATAAATTTCCTTATTTTCATTATCACAGTTATAGACCCAAAGTACAATCTCACACGAGCATGAGCGTCTTTGAAAAAACCACCCCAACTTAAACAAAATAATCCACCTATATAAGAAAACAATTATTATATGAGTAATACTAGAAATAAATAAATTAAACATAAATATAAAATAATACAATAATTCTATGGACAATGATTTTTCTGTGAAAACATCAAGATTTCATCTTTGATTAATCATTGTATGGAACTTAAAAGAAAGTAATAAATTCCAGCACTACATGGTTGAAAATGTTTTGAGGGAGAAGAAATATGTAGAAGTTTTATTGTATAAAGGAATGAATGATGGATATAAATCATCTAAAATAAATGAACTATGAAAATATTACTTCCAAATATATTTTTGAAAAAAACTAAATAAGTATTGGAAAAAATGATAAGGAAATTAACTTATAAATAGTGGATAAAATGATGAAATAATTAATTAAATAAGTAGTATGAATTCACCTTTTCATAGTGGTTGTATAAATTCTTGACCCAATTCATTTTTTTTCATTATCTTAGTTGAAGCCTCGAAGTCCAATCTCTCATGAGTATGAGAATCTTCGAAAAAACCACCCCAAATAGAACATAATAATCCACCTGTATAAGAAATAAATTCTTTTGTGAGTAATAATAAAAATAAAAAAAACTAAACATAAATATGAAATAATACATCAATTCCATGGACAATTATTTTACTGTGAAAACTTCAATATTACCTCTGTGATTGAGAATAAGAGGGGAATTAGAGGAAAGTGATAAATTCCAACACTACGGGGGTGAAAAGGTTTTGATGGAGAATAAGTATGTCGATTTTTTGGTGTAGAAATGCAAAAAATATAGACAAAATTATTCTAAAATAAATATAATATATAAGGAATAATAAAAAATAATTCAACATTTCATTATATAATTTTTCAGTAAAATAGAAAAATTATGTCATAACATTACCTTTAAATCATCCCAAATGGTTTCCTTCATTATATTTTGTTCTTATTTAGGATTGGTAACATCATCATGTGTATAATAAATTTCATGAATTATTAGTCAAACATTTAATTTATATTGTGTTAATACAGTAGAGAGAATATTATATTATAAGGAAAAACATAGTATATTAAAAAAACCTTTTTAACTTATCATTGAACTCTCTTTAATTTTTTTAAAGGTTTTAGGTATTTGGTTCCTCTATCAAGAATTCAAATCCTCTCTTTGTGGTCAATTATAAAATTCAAGACTTTGTCTACATTGGGACCAGAACGAATTGATTGTGATCTCCCAATGAAAGGATTATCCTCAATTTAATTTTCATATGACTTGAACTTTATTTTAGTAGAAAGTAGTATAATCAATCAATTCATTATTTATGGATCTGAGACATAAAATACTTTCACTTCTTGTGATTTCATTATGAATTACTCATCTTTTTCCCCTTCCAAGCTGAAATTCACCTTCACAAATACCATTTCATCAACTTTCACTGTACTCATATTTTCAACCCATTTTCATTGGAAAATCGGCACTTGAAATGTTGTATAATCCAACTCATATATCTATTTGATAATTTCATAATATGATATATTTTCAAAAATTGGATTTCTATCCTTGGAACCATATATGTGCATCGCTTCCTCCACAAGCATAACCCCACTATTTAGCATCACATTGAATTCATCGTGTTCTTTTATATAAAACGTATAACCATTGATTACAAAATCGGTGTAAGATATAACATTTGCATTCAGTCCTCTGGTGATCCATCAAATTAATTCAGAAATTAAATTCAAATTTCAAATAACTCTTTATAAATTTGATCTTAGAACCATCTTATAAAATGTTTATTATGTGTATTTAATATCCATTATTTATCCCTTTATGGATTCAAATATCTAAGAGTTTATTTGTGGGATTAAATTTATGGATCAACATATTCATAATTATATAAAATTTAAAAGTGCACTTTCTCCTGCTCTGTTAAGGTAATTGTAAAAATATCTCTTCTAGAAATCCCTCCGCCCATAATCTATCCACTATGACGAGACATTGAAAGACCGATGCTATCAACATATGATAGGTAATTGGTATATAATTAAATATATTCTTTTATAGTATATCATTCCTCAATAAAACCTTCTAGACAACTTTGATTCTTGACATACCCTTTCAAAATCTCCATATACCATTCAATGGGGTACATCCATTTGTAATAGAAAGGACCACATAGTTGAACCTATCTAACCAAATGAACCATTATTTAGACCATTATATCAAATAATGATTGTGAGAATAACATATATAATTTATATAATATTACTACAACCTCTTTATTCATGATTGGAAGATTCACCGGGTTTATAACTTTAATACATAAGGATTTTAAAAATAAACAGAGTTTGGTTGATGTGTATTGTAAATTTTGAGGTAGAATACAATGGAAAGCAATAGGAATCAAATATTGCATAAAAACATGGAATTTGTGTGATTTTAGTACCTTTAACTTCAAACTAGTAATTAACATGAAATTATTTATATTTTATAAATACACCTTTGGAACTTTTACACTATTAAGGAAAATAAAGAATTGAAATTTTTTCTATTTAGATAGAGTGTAAACTACTAGAGAAATAAAAGTCCTCCCTTTACCCTTCACCAGCGCCTACTCTTCCCTTATCTCTGTGTCAATCATGTACAACCTAGCCTTGATGCCATATTTCATTTTTCTAGGAACATTTAGTAACATTCTAATAACACTATCAAATATATTTTTTTCTACATGCATGACAATAAGAAAATTTTTGACATACAAACAATTCCAATATGGTAATACAAAGAAAATTTATATCTTCTTCTAACCTAATTTCATAATCTTTTTTTTAAAAAGGTTTACCAAAAATTGTGTCAATGTCTTTTAATTTATCGAATAGTTGAACATGCATTACTAGATATAGTGTTGTACCTTGTTTAGTATTCTCATAGAATGATGTTATCTAGGATCAGTATTTATGTCATTAAGGTAAAAATTTATGATCTCTTAAGAAAACATTCTTTGGGGAATGTTTCAACCAAACTAAGTGTGTGCATTTTTTAAAAATGGGACACCCCAATATTCCTTTAATTATATATCCTGTTAAATTTACAAAATAGGGGAATTTATTTATTATCCAATAAAACAGGGCCCTCAATGTGAATTCTTAGCTTCTATGAGCATCATACATTGTAAAACTTGTATCTGACATCAATTTTAAATCTTCAATCAATGGATCCAAGTAGTCATCAATATCATTACTTGATTTATTTTTTCTATATATAAGTGGAGAAAACATATTTTATTTGTACTTCATGCATAACCATGATAGAAAGTTATAATTTACCAACTTGAAGGGCCATGTACTATGAGTACTACTCTGTACACCAAAAGGATTTATTCCATCTATAGATAACTCAAGAGGAAAGTTACTCAACTCATTTACAAATTCAAGATACTCATAATCAATTTTATTCCACTAAGGAGAATCTACTAGATGACATAGGTTCCCATATTTAATTATTGTATTTTCATGCCATGTAAATTGTCTCGCAGTCTCCTAACATATATATAGTCTTTTAAATCATGGAATGATAAAAATGTACTATATATATTTTTAAGGACTTGAATAATTTTTCTTGTATTGATATGCACCACACTTGGGGTATTTTATGATTATTCATGGTACTTGAGGAACAGTATGAAATCATTTACACAAGCATTTATTTTTTAGATATCGTGACCATTGAGTATGGAATTAGTTTAGCATCATAGTTCAACATTGTAGTTCATTTTCTTCTTGTAGAATATCTTTCAGAAGACCAAGTAGTTCTATAAAGCTGGTGTCACTCCATCCACTGGCAGCTTTCAAATTATATCACTTCAATACAGTTGAAAATGTTTTGAATTTAGTATATCCATTATATAATGATCTCTTCGAACAGTTATTTAACTTCTCAAACAACTTTGGAAAATCACAGTGGTCATCTTTAATTTTCATTTTCATTTCTTCCATGTGATATCTATCATAATTTACACTATTATTAATATCAAATGATCCATAAACTATAGTATCATTCCAATCGGTGTGCACGTTCAGTTTTTTCATGTGTTTAGTCCTACATTTATAGCTCTGATCTATTTTGTGAAAAATGAAATGTTCTTACAACTCTTCCAGAATAATTTGTCTTGAATAACAACAACATTAACATAGATAAATAATTTGAGAAGGTTCTTATCCAAGATCTATTAAAAACTTGATGAAATCATTAAATTTGTCTCCATAATTTTTTGTCAAACGATTAGAATGAATCTATTTTTGATTCATATCCATCCTATTGGGATCATAAAATATTCATTTTGAACCATAAATAAATAAATACAAATAAGATATTCATTATCAAAGGTAAAAGTTATATATAATTCTAATAAGGGAACCCAAAATTTGATTGTTTCAAAGAATTTCAATATGATTTGAAGAAAATGGGTAATTTAATTTAAGAAAAGAATTATTCAACTATGGTAGATGTTATCCTCAAAATTCATCCAAAGGTGAAAGTTATATACAATTTTCATCCTTGCCAACTCATCTCCCAAATAGTTATCATTGCATTTTTTTTTACACTCATCCTCCATCTCTTGTGGAAATGATCCTATGGTTCTTGAATTACTCTCAATAGTAGTAATCCATGGAATTACTACTACTTAGAGTAGTAAAAGAAATATAAAAGAGATTATGGATGAGTCTCAAGAAAAAAATACAATAATAAATATTTGGGATATGAAGCTTATGAGGATTAAAATTGCCCTCCTTTGTGCTCTCTAAAAGGGTTAATTCCTCCCATTTGTGAGAATTAAACCATTGGAACTAGTTATTAACTCATTTACTATTGAAGGTGATATTTGGGGGGCATACATGTTCCTGTTTGTGATTCAAGGGGTCTAGGAAGGTACATGTTATAATGTATGAATCCTAGGGACCTCTGTAAATTCTATATTTATAGGACAAATCCAACGTTTAATACTTTAAATCCTATAACTAATACTAGTCCTACCTATATTAAAATGATCAATCAGGTATTTCTTAAATCCCTTAAACAAATGAAAATATAATATAGAAAATTAAGGAGTAATAAGAAATCCAAATATGATAAACAAGAAAAATAAACTCTCATTCCATAAACTAGAAAATATAAAAATTTATTGATAAAACATTTTAACAGTAATTATGGAATATATATAGCTTTTAAGTAAAATTGTAGATGACCCACTCTTACAAAAAAAGTTTCGTAGTGAGATGAATCTTCATAAGTAAAATTGGATAATGAATTTCAACCATTGAATGAACTCTATTGAACATGTGACAAATTAAACAGTTTTATGAAGGATTATTAAGATTTTATAAGGACATGGATGAATGTGAAGAAAGAATTAAAAATGTAGTATATGAAAAATAATGTAATTTAATAGGAATTTATTATTGATGTCACACTAAAGGATTTACAAAAGAAACAAAATTTTATATTAGATATTGGTTTTTCATTTCATTTTAATTAAATCCCATATTTTCTATATTACACGTTATTTTTAAATTATTCTACACTTTTATGTCATTATCATATGTTATAGGATTTTTTACTTGTATTTTGATCCACATCATAAATCGTATGCTTACTTAGAAATTTTTTTATGGTCTTATGTTGGTCTAACATGTTTTATGATTATCATTTAAGGTATTTTGATATTTGGTTAAGATATTTATATCTTCCAAATGTTCTCCTTCATGTTTATTATTTGACACATTATGATATATTTTTCCCTTACTAAGCATCTGAGCATAGCCCTTTCTTATGTTTCCATCTCCCAAATTATAAAGATGATTAGATAATGTGATATTTAGAAATGGATATAGAGTAGTGGGATTATAGAGTAGAGTTTTCATCTATTGTAAAATAATTTGTTTATGAAGATAATCTCCCAGACATTAAATATGTTGGTCCTTAGGTTGTGAAGCTGTTTGTGAGATGTATTATCCAAATCATGAAATTAATTTATTATTTTTGTTATGTTTATCTTAGTCCCTTTATTTATTATGGTTGTGGTTGTTCCATTAAGGTCAATAATTATTTTAGGGTTCATTCTAGTGGCCTTAAAAATTATCATCCCCTCTTACATCTTTCTACTCCTAATTGTTTAAATTAAGGTAGAGTTCAAGTTTATCAAACATTGAGTGATGACAACCCTCATGTCCATTTTTTGACTGGATCATTCCTTTTTTATTTTTGGATTGTTCATTGAAAAGAAGATTGGGAGGGCTAGGAAACCAAAATGTGTTTTCCAATTGTAATTTAATATTCACTACACAAATAATAGATGTTATTAACATAAAATATGTTTTATTATTATTATTATAATTTTTAATGTATATTTTTTATTTTAAAACACTTTTTAGTTCTTTATTTAATTGAATAATAGTATTTTTTTAGTTTTAAAGAAATTAAATTATTCTATTTAATAATTAAATAAAACTATTGTTATAATAATAAAAACACATTAATAAATTTAAAAATTCTTATTTTATTTTCACAATAAGATCTATTTTTTAGGGTTTTCAATTACAAATAAAAATGGTATTCTAATTCATTCACAATGACTGATAGTGATGTATCAATCCTCACTACAATGGATGTTCTTGAAATAAAAAAATCATTGAATTAGTAAATGGTGGTTATGGGGGTGTCTATAACTTGATTCTTGATTACCTAGAATGATACATTTTGGTACATGGTCAGGAGAAATAGAATGTAGTCGGGGTTGATAATTTTGAATGTCACCTACATGACACTTGAAATAGAGATCACCATCAGAGTCAAAAATGAAACCCCAATTAATATGAAATAATTCTATATTATATTATTCCATTATTATCAATTTTTCACACCTCAATGCGCATTGGCGTGAGGTGAGGCAAGACGCACCAGGTGCACCTCACCATTGGTGAGGCGGTGCGACCTCATCGAGACAAGATAAAGGTGTGCACCTCACGCACTAACTCAAGAGGCGTAATAGCACTAGGCATGGTAAAGTCATACCATTGGCTATTAAAATTCGGGGCAATAGGGTGGAAGAAATTGTGGAAATAAGGGCGGTGGAAATCAAGTGAGACCCAATGGAGATCTGGGATGGTTGCGGAAAGAATGATGATAAAAATTAAAATAGATATCGCTAAACAAGTAATCAATGAGTGGGGATGAGGAGAAAACAACATACCTTGGATTAAAGCATTGAATATTCTAATAGAAATTAGAGATATTTCCAAACCTAGATTTTATTTGAACCTTGGATTTGTTTGACCCATGAATCATTGGAGTCTTGGAATTATTGAATCCTTGATTCGGGCTTGGATTTGAAAATGAGGAGCACTGGTAGTTTGGGGCTTCTGCAAAAGGTTATGGATATCATGAATGGTTTGCAATGGTTAGGGTCCTTAAAATATTTCGAGATAATTTTATCAGCGCTTCCAAAAAACATTGATAAAGATCCATTTTATCAGTACTAAGTTAATAAACGATGATAAAAGGAATCTTTATTAGCTATTTTTTAGGGCTGATAAAGATCAAGCTTTATCAGCGCTTTTTTAGCACTGATAAAGATGACTTTTATCCACATTTTTTAGTGCTGATAAAGATGGTGCAAAAGTTTTAACACTGATAAACATTCCTTTTATCAACTCTTATTACTGAAGTGCTGATAAAGGATTTATAATTATAATTATAAATAAAAAGTTGTAAATATATTTATATAATTATATATATATTTAATAAATATATATGGATATAAATATAGTAAATATATTCTTTATTTAAATATATTTATTATAATTTTATAATTATTTAAATATATGATTATTTATTTATAATTATATAAATACTTTTTTAAAAATAATATTTATATATTTATATCATTATATATATTTATATAATTATATATATATATATATAATATAGTAAATATATTCATTATTTAAATAAATTTATTATAATTTTATAATTATTTAAATATAATTATTTATATATTTATAATTCTATAAATACTTTTTTTAAATAATATTTATCTATTTATAATTATAAATTTATAAATGTATTAATATAGTAAGTATACATTTATAAATATATTTATTTACAAATATATTTTTAAAATTATTAATGAGTATTTAATTTTAAATGCATGCATTTTAAAATTGAGTGAAATTGAATAATTACAAAAGAGTACACTTTAACAATATTGAAAAAATGGAAAAGTTTTATTAATTAAATAAAAATTCTTAAAAAAATATGGATATATATTGGAATAAATATGAAGATATATTGAAAATATTAAAACATAGTAAAAAAATAAATATAAATAAATAATAGAAATTGATTAAATTTTCAAAAAAAATAATAAATAATAAATATTAAAAATGAATTAATACCTAAATATAATAAAATTAAAAACAAATAAATAAAATTTAAATATTAAAGATATGGTATATTAAATGTTTCATGTCATAATGAAGTTCTAAAATGAATACTAAAATTTGAATAAATTACATAAATATTTCATTAATTATGTAAATATTTGTGTTTGTGTGTTTTATATAAAAATGAATTAATTACGTATATCTATTTAAAATCAATATAACACATGCTTGATATATGTTAAATTGAAAAAACAAATGACATTCAATTATGTCCATTACTCAATGAAATTAGTCAATATTTTTTATTCATATTAGTTTTTAATTATAAACCATTATTTACTAAATATGTGACTATTTAATGTAAAGAATAATTCTTTTTTATTATATAAATCATATTTATATACATTAATATATATATATATATTTAATATATACTATTTATTAATATTATCAATAATTATTTATTTAATAAAATGTTTTATATTTTTCTTAATTTACTTGTTTTTAATTTTTATTTTACATATATCTATATATTTAATATATAAAAATTATCAGTATTTGTAATTTATATATACTATAATAAATTTTTTCATTTTTATCAATAATTATTTAATAATAAAAAATTAATATTTTTTTAATAAACTAATTTTTATTTATTTAATTATTTTGTTTTATTCATGACCTTTATCGATGATAAAAAAGTATTGGTAAATGATCCATTTATTACTACTAAAAAGTCATTCATAAAGGATACCCTTTATCAATGTTGAAACTAAATCATTGATTAAGGGTACCTTTTATCAGTGCTAATGAAAAGAATTTATAAATGTCAGCATTGTTAAAGGCATGTTTTGTAGTAGTGCAAAGATATAATGTCACTATATTTTCCGAGCGAAGATCACTACATCCAACTCCAGATCATTCATTGGGTATTTCTGATCATGAACTTTCAACTTCCTTGAAGCATAGGATATCACTTTTTCATTTTTCATTAACACACATCCCAATCCCTTCTTTGAAGCATCACTAAATAACATGAAAAGTTCTCCACTTATGGGTAGTGTGAGTACATGTGTAGTGATAAGCCTCTTTTCAAGTCCATTAAGCTCTTTTCACATTCATCATTCTAAGAAAACTTGAATCCCTTCCAAGTTATCTTGGTTAGATGGTTTGACAATCGTGAAAAATTTCTCACAAATCTATGATAGTACCCAGCTAATCCAAGGAAACTAAGAATATCTCTCATATATGTTGGACTCATTCATCCTTCAATTGCTTCTATATTTTAATGGTCCATAGATATCCCATTTCTTGTGATAATATTCCCCAATAATGAGACATACTTAAACTATAACTTAAATTTGTTGTACTTTGCATAAATCTTTTCCTATCGTAATGTATTTAGCATAGTTCTCATATGCTCCTCATAATCCTCCTTTCTTTTAGAGTATATTAGAATATTATCTATTAATACTACCAAAAATTTGTCATGGAAATACATAAATACTCTATTCATAAATTCCATGAAGATTTTTGGAGAATTAGTGAGTCTGAAAAAAATTACTATGAACTCATAGTTCCTATACCTTATATGAAAAGCAGTCTTGGGGATATCCTCCTTCTTCACCATAACTTGGTAATACCCAGAATACAGATCTACCATAGGGAAGTATTATACTCCATGTAACTGATCGGATAATTCATTAATCCAAGGTAAAGGACACGTGTTCATTACCATGATCTTTTTGAGCTTGTGATAATCAATGCAAAGGCACATTGACCTCTCCTTCTTCTTGATGAAGAGGATTAGTGCACCCTAAGGTGAAGAACTTGGGTGTATTAACACTTTATCTATATTCTCTTGTAGTTGTTTCTTCAGATCCTCAAGTTCCATAATAACCATTATATATGGATTCTTGGATAATGGTAATTCCCCAGGTATAATCTCTGTTGAAATTAAACCATTCACCTATGAGGAAGAAAAAGAAATTCCTCAGGAAACACATCAACTTATTCCCTCACAATGAGAATGTATTCAAGGATAATCTTTTCCTTAGACTCAATCATTTGATCTAGATACTCTTGCTCAAAGGGAAATAATATCCATGACAGAGATGTTGGGGATAAAAAAGATTCATCCTCTTCCTTCCACTTTTACAAAATTGTGGGATGATTCGTAATACAGAGATTGATTTCTTTCCCATGGAAATTTATGTTGGATCTATATAGGGAAAGCCAATACATGCCCAAAATTTCATAAAATTCCACAAAAGGAAGTACAGAAAGGTTCTTTGGGAATTTTATCCCAAAAATTTTGAATGGGGAGGGATTATATACTCAGAATGAAATAATTTCCCCATTTTATGTTTTAACATACAACTCTACTTCTATGATTTATGGTGGTTTTTGAATAGTTCTACTAAAATTTCATGATATTAAGGAATGTGTAGAACCAAAATCAAAAAGTACATTTTTATTATTTAAGGAATAACTAGCGTATTTTTCACCACCTCAGCAGTTGTGATGGTAAAATCTTACCCTTATTGTCTTGGAAGTTATTGGTTGTATTCAAAAACCCTTGTATTAGTGCATTAGTTTGCAAAGTTCCCTAGTTCCTTATAGTTGAAGAAATGAACAATGTGTTGAGGGTTGACTGTAGTATTCCTATCCTACAACGCATTAGTGGATTCTTGTAGACGCCCAAAGCTTGACGTACATATACATTAAATTACTTTTGAATAATACTTCATACATAACAAAAACAAACACACAAGTACATTAATAGTTTAGTGTCTTTGGAAACTCGGAACATAATCTTCTAATCATGGTGAAATATCTTCAACATCTCCCATAAAGATCTTCCCCTTTTGTTTTCTTACCTAAAACCTTTATTTATATCCTGGGTAAAATAAAACATATAAAGGGTGAGCTCAAATACTCAGTAAGGGTAAGCATAGAGAAAATAAAACAAACCATATACATTTTAACTTCAAAACATGAACATAAATTTACACATCAAAATCTTGAGTTGTGAAATAAATCTTGGCAGTATATAAGGCATAGGTCATAAAGGAACATTAATCATGACAAAATAGCATGGTAATAAAACATGTAATTGTGGAAAAACATTAATCACATGTTATGATTTCCATAGTATCCAAGGAATCGGTGCCAAGACCATCTTAGTGGACAAAGTCCCTTTCTGAATTGAGTTCACTCCTCGTTCCAGTCTTGTATCACTGAACCAGATTAAATTACCTTTCCAACCATGTCTATCTCATGAGATATAAATCTTTACCCAATGCATTGTAGGGAGATATAGGTCCCACCCATCTCATAATTAAATCATTCTTATGTGTTCCACAACATAAACATACATCATTCATAATAACCCAAACAATAAAATGGGTTTCATAAACATCATTCCATCAGAACATAATTCATATAAAACAAATGGATATCATTTCACCATAAGAAAAGTGAAACCATGAAAATCATAGAGACATTATACTTGAAACATACACATATGAAATAATTTCATCTTATATGGAAAATATTTTTGATAAAACACATGAAATGAATTCTTGAGGAAAATATCCTTTCTTCTTCAAAATCATTTTATTTTCACAAAATGCCATGCAATTTTAAAAGAAAAGGATTATGTTAAAAATAGTCATTAAATATTGTAGAGTAATCTTATTTAAAATAAGGAGTTATGAAACTATAAAAATCCATTCATGCCATATAAGCTTAAAAAACATTCTCCTCATACTTTTGTTGGAAAAGTCAAAAAGTTACTCGTATAGTAAACAAAAGAAAGATTCATTCCATAACACAATGTAAAAGTCAAATAGGGGTACACATGAAATTAAACATTCATGGAATAATTTTAAACACTTTATGAAAAACATTTTTATGAACATGGATGAAAAATATAACCCCAGTAAATACTTACGTATAAGCAATCTCGGATAAAAATGGGATTGAAAAATTCTCCCTTACCTTAGGTCTGATATGATTCGTACATATCTGATCCTCTTGTATAATGATTTAAAAAATGTAATTTTATTATTAAATAATCATATTAATTATTATTATATCATATATGGTTCACTTATGACTTTATATTACCCGTTCTTTTGTAAATTTCATGTTAAAGTAGCGTTTTGGGTAAAGTCGTTTCATTTATCATACGTGTTTCGACTTGTTGTTCTTGATATTATTACTTATATCCTGATGTACTTAATTCTAGAATGTAAAAAATTATTTATATATATAATATATATTCATCATATACATATATATATGATATATTGATAAATGGAATGAAATACACCGTTCATGGAGACGGTAGGTCGTACGTACGCATGAACGTTGTTTTCGTTTCCTTATTGGATTGAATGGAATTAAGTAGATGACATACATATATATATACATAAATCCAGTATCGTTATTATTTCATTATTTAATTATTATTAATTATATATACTTTATAATCATTCATGAATGGTTAACATGGAGAATGAATCTCATCGCGTCATGGAGACGGTAGTCCGTACGTACGCACGAGCGATGATATCATTCCCATGATCGTGGAATTGTATTGAAGTGAATGTATAATATTTCATAATAAATATCACTTTAAAATAATCATATATAGTTATTTATTTACACCATTATACCCATCCAAGTAAGGTGGTGGTCGAAAACAGATTACACCACAATGTGGAGACGGTATTCCGTACGTACGCACGCTCGGTGATTTCGTTTTCCATAGGATGGATAGAATGTGAAATAGGGTTGTTTCATATTTTTAATAAAATATCATTATATAATTAATACTTATGTGATTACATTATAATGAAACAACTAAAGAAGAGGAATTATAAGAAGAAAGAAACTTGAAAGAGTCGGTAGAAGAGATTACCTCTTCCTTAACGAACCTCCTTTAAACTTATTCTTAGGGCACTAGAGTTGGTCTTTTGAGAAGACCATAACCTCTATGATGTAACTAGAGAGTTTTATAAGAGTAATTGTCAGGTTTTTTACGAGATTCAAGGCTCAAAATGGTGTGAATAGAAGAGGGAAGGGGTGCCCTTTTATAAGGGAGGAGAGGGGCACTTTAGGAAAAACATAAAATATTATTTTATAATAAAGTCATATTCGGTTTTTAATAGATCTAAATTGATTTATTTCTAATATAAGGTGAGGATGGGTCTAAATCCTCTCAACCAATATATTTTAGACAAGTTTAGGTTACTATTTTAACCTTATCATTTAGATTTAACTCTAAGTTAAATAATTTAACTTTTACCGTGTCTTCTTGTTTTCTTACACTATATGGTTAATAAACTTACTATAACAAGACAAAAGAACCCCAAGTGGTTCATTATTAACATATATAACCTTATATAATTCTTTTGGACAAACCTTATATTTTTTGAAATATAATAACAATTAATAATATAATATTTTTTAAAACTATTTTATGTCAATTTTGACACTATTTGGTAATTGATTTTTGTGAAAATCATAACAACATGACTAGTTCGAAAAGAGTTAATTTAATCAATACTAACATTTCATATTAACATATAAAATTATTGGAATTCATAAAAAGTCTCAAATTACATTTATTTGGGTATTTATAGCATCAATTATGTTAATATGTCATTAATAAGGTAATTATTACATCATCATTATGTCATAAATAAATTAAATTATATAATTTTTAAAAATTATAAATAAAATAAAATTATGCAGGAAATTTTTTTATCTTTATAATGAATATTTATAGTCGAATTTATCTTATTTATAACCCTATATTAAAAATGTTTTAGTTATTAAACTTTGATTTTAACTATTTTAACTCTTCTTTAAATAAAATATTAATAAGTGTCTTAATCTAATCCAAGTGGTCCTAAAGGGTAATATTTTATTCCTAAGGTTGTTTTTTGTGTAATTAAACTTATCAAATAGAATTAGTACATGTATTAGGGTAATAATAATATCATTTTTACCCTTAATTACCCTATTTACTTTTAACCGTGGTAAATAAAAGTAAAAAGTTATTATTCACGAAAAATTATTTTTATCTTATTGAACCACATTTTACTCCTTGATATTAACTGTTTCTCTTGTATTTTTGAAATTCCACTTACAGAAGCGGTAAAATTAAGTTTTATGTAAATTTTCAAATTCCCCTAAGAGGTGGGTAAAAGACGGTGAAAAGTTCAATAAAATTTTTATATATCTAAAATTATTATAAAATGACTCCAATGTATTACATTGAACTTATATAGGTATTATGTATCAATTTTTACATAAAATAAATTTAAATAAAATAAATAATTATTTAAATAAAAAGTTGGTTTTTAAATAGTAACCCAGTGTTTTCCCATTCATCAAAAATTGAAAGTTTTCAGAAAAATACAAAAACTTCATGGTAAGCTAATTTCGATATTCTGAATCCAAAAATGAAGTCCATTTTGAAAGATTAAATTTATAAAATTTCAAAAAGTGGGTATTTCAATTCATAATGGCTAGTTTATATAATATTTTAATAACATATCATTATTTTGTGAAACTCGATATTGCGTACAACACAAGCTATCGTGGAAGTTCACGATTGCATGTAAAGCAAGCCAAGTCAGGGTTGCATGTAGTGAAAGATTCCTTTATTTTTGTGTATAAAAATATCCAACCGTATTTCATTTATACATTGAATATATATATATATATACTCAATGTTGCGTAGAATAACTACTATCAAACAAACTTGAAATTGTGTGTAACACGATCCAAGAATAGTGTTGCGTATACTAAAAGCTAATACAGTGTTGCGTGTAGCGCAAGATAATCTTGGTGTAGCGTAAAACAAAAGACATCAAAGAAATTAAAAATAATAATTCTCATAAAATCTAGGTTAGTTACATTCTACCCCCCTTAAAATGAATTTCTCCCTCAAAATTCGTCAGGGTTATAAATGGTTTTCTACTTGAAAGTTTCTTTAATTGAAACCCACGTCGTAAAATGGAATACCAAAACATAACTTTAAAAACTAAAGTATGAAATGTAATGGTTACCCAAATTAACTAATCATTGGGTTTCTACATAGGAGAACATAGGTGAAAATATGGATATGGAAGAGAAATCTAACCATCAAGTTCTGATGGAGAGTGGTAGAGAACATGGCTATGAAAGATCCAACAATCACAAAGCCATAAATTTGTAATGATTTAAGGTACCATCTGATTCATCGGATATAAGGACACTAGGAAAACATTTTTTGTTTTCAAGATCATTTCTCTAAAGTTGTAGAAGTTTTGAATTAAAATAAATACTTACTTGATTTTGGTATAATCTCACCGTTGTTCGTGCCTTGAACAATTTCCACTTCATCTCTTAAAGAAATGAAGTTTAATTTTTCATTCTTGAAGTGTTAGTAGATCATGTGATAGAATGATGGGTCATTCCATCTGTCTCAAACAAAAGGTTAGAAAAAGTTATAAGTCCATCTTATGGTGATATTAATCGTATATGGTTCCAAAAATGGACTTATACTTCATCTATCATAGATCTTAATAAAATGAAACTAGTTTCTACTAACCAGGGAATTCCAGTAGGCCAGTGGTATGCAATAAAGACCTGTCACACTTCGGTTGTGGGTTTGATTCCCACAGCCTTGTCCGACGCGACGAGTTGTCGTCCATTCTGCAGGTTTTCCTTTTTCTTAAACTACACTATTATAACATTCCATCAATAATATTGAAAAAAATTCTAGCCTCAAACAATACTAACTTATGTTCAACATAATCCATTACAATCTTTAGGCTTATCCAAAATACTTCTTTCCAAGTTCATAGTATAAAGAAAATAATTACTAGAAATGTCATCTAACGAGAATGTGAATACCATCATTTATACCTGTATAACATATGATATATCTTGTTGGTCACATTCCAAAAAAGTGAATACCTTAATCATGTAATATCTTGAAAATTTAATACCCAGTGAACCTTAGTGAAAACATGAATGCAGTTAAAAGTTAACACTTTCCACATACCAAAATCCCAAAAATTCTATATACTCAAACCATGATATCACTTAATCCTTATATCAATCATGAGCTCATGAATACTATCAAACATATTATTTTCTCCTTATCCATTCATTATGCGCATATCATCTTCTTTCCAAAAATATTTCAATCACTTTTCATGGTTATCGATACTGTATTTTTATGGAAAACCACAATGGACCAATACATATATATTCCAATATACCATAAAATTACCTCAACAACATTATTCTTGAATACCAATACATAAACACTTCAATCCATACTCTCCAATGATTGTCATAGAATAAGTCCTTTCTTGATTTATAAGTAACCTCTTAGTTCAGGGCATTGAGTTGGGTAATTCTCATGTTCTCCACAGATAAGACATTGAACTCCATAATAGTGTGTCACTCTATGACCCTTTTCTCCACACAGATAACATCTTCCCCTCCATTTGAGGTATTCCTCAAGGTTCTTCTTCCCTTCTTTAGAAATCTCAATCTTCCCTTCTTTATGATCCTCACCATGTGAACATGTATAAAAGTCTATCATCCTCTTATTTGATGAATTAGGAATACCACTAAAGTTAACCTTGTTAATCATATATCGCGATGTCTAATTCGGTATAATCATAATATCTTTATCTCTAGGAGTTATGAAATTTCTCTTCTCATAGTCACCAATTTGTCCATCGGATTCAAGGTTAACCCAATTTCTTCTGGTTCCCTCCATTAACTAAAACCAAAAACCATTGTGTAAGAAACAGTTAAAATAATGAGGAACCACATAATCATAAAAAGCCACTTATATGATGTATAACTTATGAAACCTCCTTTAACCCATGACATCTTAGGTTCACCCTAGGTTATTCATGATCATCAACATAATTCTAGGATTGTACCTATAGTTATACTAAACCTTAGAGACATCCCTAGACATACCTTAGAAATATCTCTAGGGATCTCACTAAAGTTTTCACATCCTAGTTTCCAAAGGTTAACTAAACCTTTCCTCTGATACCAACTGTAGAGAACCAAATCTTGGCGTACATAGACATTACATTACTTTTTCAAAATAATTCATACATAACAAAAAAACACACAAGGATCGTAATAGTTTAGTGTCTTTGGAAACTCGGAACATAATCTTCTAATCGTGGTGAAAGATCTTCAACATCTCCTATAAAGATCTTCTACTTTTGTTTTCTTACCTAAAACCTTTATTTAAATCTTGGGGAAAAGAAAACATATAAAGGGTGATCTCAAATTCTCATTAAAGGTAAGCATGGAGAAAATAAAACAAACCATATACATTTGAACTTCAAAACATGAACATAAATTTTACACATCAAAATCTTGAGTTGTGAAATAAATCTTAGCAGAACATAAAGCATAGGTCATAAAGGAACATTAATCATGATAAAATAGAATGGGAATAAAACATGTAATCGTGTAAAAACGTTAATCACATGTTATGATTTCCATAGTATCCAAGCAATTGCTGCCAAGGCCAGCTTAGTAGATAAAGTCCCTTTCTGAATCGAGTCCACTCCTCGTTCCAGTCCTGTATCACTGAATCGTATTAACTTACTGTTCCATCCATGTCTATATCATGAGATATAAATATTTACCCAATGCATTGGAGGGAGATATAGGTCCCACCCATCACATAATGAAATCATTCTTATGTGTGCCACAACAAAAACATACATCATTCATAATAACCCAAAGAATAAAATGGGTTTCATAAACATCATTCCATCAGAACATAATCCATATAAAAAAATGGATATAATTTCACCATAAGAAAAGTGAAACCATGAAAATCATAGAGACATTATACTTGAAACATACACATATGAAATAATTTCATCTTAGATGGAAAATAGTTTTGATAAAACACTTGAAATGAATTCTTGAAGAAAATATCCTTTCTTCTTCAAAATCATTTTCTTTTCACAAAATTCCATGAAATTTTAAAAGAAAAAGATTCTGTTGAAAATAGTCATGAAATCTTGTAGATTAAGCTTCTTTAAAATAAGGAGTTATGAAACCATAAAAATTTGTTCATTCCGTATAAGTTTAAAAAAACATTCTCCACATACTTTGTCTGGAAAAGTAAAAAAGTTACTCGTATGGTAAACAAAATAAAGATTCATTTCATAACATAATGTAAAACTAAAAGAGAGGTAAACATGAAATTAGAAATACATGGAAGAATATTAAAAAATTTATGAAAAATATTTTTATGAACATGGATGAAAAATATAAACCCAGTAAATACTTATGTATAAGCAATCTCGGATAAAAATGAGATGGAAAAATTATCCCTTACCTTAGGTATGATATGCTTCGTACGTATCTGAACCTCATGTATAATGATTTAAATAATGTCATTGAATTATTATAGAATCATATTCATTAGTATGATATCATATATGGTGCACTTATGACTTTATATTACCCGTTCTTTTGTAAATTCCATGTCAAATAATCATTTTTGGTAAAGTCGTTTCATTTATCATACGTGTTTCGACTTGTTATTCTTGATATTATTACTTATATCCTGATTTACTTAATTCTAGAATTTAAAAAATGATTTATATATATAATATATATTCATAATATACATATATATATATGATAGATCAATAAATGGAATGAAATACACCTTTCATGGAGATGGTAGGTCGTACGTACGCATGAATGATGTTTTCATTTCCTTATTGGATTGAATGGAATTAAGTAGATGACATACATATATATATATACATAAATACAGTATCATTATTATGTCATATATTTCATTATTATTAATTATATATACTTTATAATCATTCATGAATGGTTAACCTATAGAATGAATATCATCACGTCGTGGAGACGGTAGTCCGTACGTACGCACGAGTGATGATATCATTCCCATGATTGTGGAATTGTATTGAAGTGCATGTATAATATTTCAGAATCAATATCACTTTACTATAATCATATATAGTTATTTATTTACACCATTATACCCATCCAAGTAAGGTGGTGGTCGAAAACATATTACACCATGGCGTGGAGACGGTATTCCATACGTACGCATGCGCGGTGATTTCATTTTCTGTAGGATGGATATAAGGTGAAATACGGTTGTTTAATATTTATAATAAAATATCAGTATATAAGTAATACTAATTTTATTACATTATAATGAAACAACTAAATAAGAGTAAGTATAAGAAGAAAGAAACTTGAAAGAGTCGGTAGAAGAGATTACCTCTTCCTCGACGCACCTCCTTTAAACTTCTTCGTAGAGCACTAGAGTTGGTCTTTTGAGAAGACCAGAACCTCTATGATGTAACTAGAGAGGTTCATAAGATTAATTGGAAGTTTTTTTCCAAGATTCAAGGCTTAAAAGGATGTAAAGAGAAGAGGGAAAGGGTTCCCTTTTATAAGGGAGGAGAGGGGCACTTTAAGAAAAACATAAAATATTATTTTATAATAAAGTCATATTTGGTTTTTAACAGTTAAAAATTGATTTATTTAGAAGATAAGCTGGGGATGGGTCGAAATCCTATCAAAAAATAGATTTTAGACAATTTTAGGTTACAATTTTAACCTTATCATTTAGATTTAACTCTAAGTTAAATAATTTAACTTTTACCGTGTCTTCTTGTTTTCTTACACAATATGGTTAATAAACTTACTATAACAAGAAAAACGAATCCCAAGTGGTTCTTTATTAACATATATAACCTTATATAAGTAATTTGGCCTAACCTTATATTTTTTCGAATATAATAACAATTAATAATATAATATTTGTTTTAAAAACTATTTTATGTCAATTTTGACACTATTTGGTAATTGATTTTTTTTAAAATCATAATAGAGTGATTAGTTCGAAAAAAGTTAATTTCATCAATACTAACATGTCATATTAACCTAGAAAATTAGTTTAATTCATAAAAATTCTAAAATTACATTTATTTGGGTATTTATAACATCAATTATGTTAATATTTCATTAATAAGGTAATTATTGTATCATCATTATGTCATAAATAAATTATATTATTTAATGTATAAAAATTATAAATAAAATATAATTATTTAGGAAATATTTTTATCTTTCTAATGAATATTTATAGTCGAATTTATATTATCTATAACCCTATATTAAAAAAATTTTAGTTATTAAAATTTGATTTTAACTATTTTAACTCTTCTTTAAATAAAATAATAATAAGTGTCCTAATATAATCCAAGTTGACCTAAAGGGTAATATTTTATTCCTGAGGTTGTTTTTGGTCGAATTAAACATATCCAATAGAATTAGGACATGTGTTAGGGTAATAATAATATCATTTTTACCCTTAATTACCCTATTTACTTTTAACCGTGGTAAATAAAAGTAAAAAGTTACTATTCACCAAAAATTATTTTTATCTTATTGAACCAAATTTTACTCCTTTATATTAACCGTGTCTCTTTGATTTTTGAAATTTCACTCATAGAAGTGGTAAAATTATGTTTTATGTAAATTTTGAAATTCTCCAAGAAGGTGGGTAAAAGACGGTGAAAAGTTTAATAAAATTTTTATATATCTAAAATTATTATAAAATGACTCCAATGAATTACATTGACCTTATATAGGTATTATGTATCAATTTTTACCTAAAATAAATTTAAATAAAATAAATAATTATTTAAATAAAAAGTCGGTTTTTATATAGTAACCCAGTGTTTTCACTATTCATCAAAAATGGAAAGTTTTCAGAAAAATACCAAAAATTCACCGTAGGCTAATTTCGATATTCCAAATACAAAAATAAAGTCCATTTTGAAAGACTAAATTTATAAAATTTCAAAAAGTGGGTATTACTATTCATAATGGCTAGTTTATATGATATTTTAATAGCATATCGTTGTTTTGTGAAACTTGGTATTGCGTACAACACACGCTATCGTGGAAGGTCACGATTGCGTGTAAAGAAAGCCAAGTCAGGGTTGCGTGTAGTTCAAGATTCCTTTGTTGTTGCATATAAAAAAATCCAACCATATTTCATTTATACATTGAATATATATATATATATACTCAATGTTGCGTAGAATAACTACTATCAAACAAACTTGATATTGTGTGTAACACGATCCAAGAATAGTGTTGCGTATACTACAAGCTAATACAGTGTTGCTTATAGAGCAAGATAATCTTGGTGTAGCTTAAAACAAAAGACATCAAAGAAATTAAAAAGAATAATTCTCATAAAATATCAGGTTGTTACAATTCCTCCTATCAGTAATCTCTAGTGAGGTGCCCTTCCTTCCCACACCTAAATCATTTTATAGTCTCCCTTAAGAAATTTCTAGGTTTCTTCTTTCATCGTATTTGATAAGTGGGATGTTGAAATTTCTTAACACCATTAGATTTCTCCATTATAATTCTATAATTAAAATCAATTTTACACTTCTTATCCCCATGATAGCCTTGAGATTATCTAATCTCCATTTATAATTTAAGGGAACATCATACACTTTCCTCGTAACTACCAATGTCTCAGATCACCAGGGCTTTTCATAGACTAGTTTTTATCCCACCAAATAAGTGATCAACTTTGTATTGGGTGGTAACGACAAATCTATAGGTGTATCTTTCAAGTTTTATGAATTTTTCCTTTTACACCTGGATAGATTCATCATATTTTTCATTAAGGTCAAGGAAATTCATTTCCATTTTATGTTGGAGAGTGTGAGGAAAATATTTATCAAAAAATAATTTTCCAAAATTCCTTCCACCCCATCACTTTGATATCTTTCTCAAGATTCATATTCATGATCAATTTCCAAAACTGGTCAGCTTCTACCTACATATGATAAATAGCTAATATAACCTTCTCTTTCTTGGAACATTGAAGGATAGAGAAGATATTATTAATGGACTTGATCTATTGTTCTATGATTAAGAGATCAGATGATCCATTTAAAGTCATGGGCCTTGGTTGTATAAAGCTCTCAATTGTAGCTTGTTATTTATTAGGGGGATTTGAGTGATCTCCTGATCCAGGATTTTATTCATAACCTGAGTTATATGAGAGGGTATCATCAAAAATTTCACGATTCCTGCTCCCATCGGGGTGGGAATCTCATTGGGGAAGTCATCACATTTCCCGTTACATTGGTTTTTTACCCGAATACTCCTATTTTTGTCCATTGTATATAATAAAGGTAAAGTTAGGGATGATTATTTTTAAACTATTAAACAAATAAACTTGAATCCAGTGACATTAAAGATATAACTTATAAATTACATGCATTTCCTAAACTTATGAATTTCTAGGCTTTGATCTTTGTTATCCATGATCTATTTCTTAACATATATTCTTATATGTATTTTTTTGTTCCCTTAATAATGGTTCATAATGATATTATGAATTTACCAAGGCATATTCCCTATGAGTTTCAAACCAAGTGTTCAGCAAGGCCTGTTTCTATGCACCCTTTTCTGATCGAGTCTATCTCAACATAGTGTTTTGGGTTTTTCCCCTATGTACATATGTTATATAGACACATCCACTTTTAGTATCCATATAAGGATATATTTTCTTGATAAACCAATTAATATATACTTACCATAATTTAGGGATGTTTTCTTATACTTAGTCTTATCCCTAAGGCATTCTCTAGAGTTTTCTAATCCTCATCCCAAAAATAACTAAAATTTTCCTTTGATACCGACTATTATAACCCTTATCTTTATTACACATTAAATAATTATTTATTACATAAGATTACACATAATATAACCTAGAATATTGAGGATTCTAGTGTACTTGTGAATTAGGTACATTACATAACAACTTAAAATACTACATACATCATCTTTATTGAAAACTTCCTTAATATGATTGTACTTAAAAATACATGGGATAACCTGGGGACATACATAAGAAATGGGAGAGATATAAATCCAATTAAAGGAATAATCAAGGAATAACATGAAGAAGTTAATAAATGTTAGGAAATAGACATATCAATGGGGCATAAAATGATTGAGGATCATAAACATGATCAATGAAACATGATATAGCATGATAATCATAAAGGAAACATGGTAAATGTGGAAACAACTTAAAACACCGCATCATAAACATAGGTCAAAGATAAATTCAAATAAATAATGATGGAAAAAAGTCCCATAAAGGAATCATGTTTAATCATTTTCCCAACATGACATCTTATGAGACTAAACATTACCTAATGCATTAGAGTGCTATATAATTATATGCACACCCATCACATTTATTTCATTCTCATGCTTAAGTGTGCCACATAGATCATAAAACATGGAATAATTTATCACAAAATATATTACATGATCATGTATTGAGGAATAAATACATGTAAGTCTCCAATAAATAAGTATAAGTTCATAAAGTTGAACACCCTTGATTGAAAAGGGTACGGGTATACACTACATAACTGTTTGGTATGGAAAATCACGTTAGAATTTTGGCAGCATAACAGCAACACTTAAAAATTCATAAAATGGGTTTTATGAGAGAAAAGGTGGTATCTCCTAATTTTTAAATTAATTTAAAGTAATATGTAATGTCAAAACATATCCCAATATTAGTAATTGGAAATTGAAGTCATAATATAATAAAGAAAGTTTAATAAAGAGGAGAAGGTGAGGATCTTTTACCTTGAGAGTGTGACATAAAATGGTTATGAGGAGCTTATTGAGAGATTGGGGGCACCTTGGGAGGACTATAGAGAGTGGATGGAAGAGTATGTATGTGATCCAAGGATTTTGAGTGTAGAGAATTTGGGGATTCAGTTGGTTTATATAGGAAATGAGAGGGGAGTTCTTTATTATTTCCCAAACTTTGGTTTTAGACTATATATAATAAAATAAACAAATACACAAACCTTCTAATGGTTTTTACCCATGGTTTCTACAAAATAGGTTTTTTTTCATTATTTTATATGTACAAGGTTAGAACTTAATAGAATTATACCCTTGATGATGTGTAAGTTAGTCATACTCTTAAATAAATGGTTTTAAAACCATAAAATATATTAATGGTTTTGGAGTATTCATAGAGGCTTTATAAAATTAAACAAATAAACATAAAATCACATTATTTTAAAGTTAAAACATATATTTGGTCATAGATTGGAACGCCCCGACCCCATTTACCTAGAGTCATGGCATTATTACATAACATTGGCATGATCACAAAAGACCAAGTCTCAAAAGACCGTTTAGATTAGTAGCCTTGGAATAAATAGATACATTCATAAAGTTTAAATTACATCATAAAGTGAAAAATACTACTAAAACATCTTGTCTTAATATTCCCTGATACTATCTCTACAGGTCATTCATAAATTACTTCTTCACATCCTGGGAAAAATAAAATATTGAAAGGGGTGAGCTCAGATGCTCAGTAAGGATAACAATATATCGGAAACATTCATAAATAAACATAAACATTTAAGGCAATGTATAACTAAAACAAAATCCTTTTAAAATTAAACTTAGACATAATATGGAAAAGATAAAATGAAATAATTCCATTTAATTATTCACATGGATATTCTACTGGTCGAATAATCAAATTCAATATCAATAACCACTTTCATAATGAAGGAATGCATAATGCCAGACTATCATAACCACATAGTCAAGGCCTCGTGCCAAGACTACAAATAAGATTTTGTCAAGGCCTCGTTCCAAGACACTAGTTTGTCTCATGAGACCTACCGATGCATCAAGGAGCTATAGTGGGCTTCACCAGTCACTTATTAAGTCCAATGCATTCCTCATATGAACAGGTTTAAACATAACATAAACATTCGTATTAAAACTAGCATACGAAATTTCAATACTTTCTCCATAAACCATGAATGGTATAAAAAAAACACATCCACAGTCAAACATATCACAAAACCTTCAATACAATATAGAAGTTTTGTACCATAATAAATAAACTTCAAATAAGCTTAAAATCCATCAAAGGATGTGGATATAGATGAAATCAAAACTATTTGAGAGAAATAACTCTTTTTTGAAATCATTTAAAATTCACATAATTATAAAAGTAAACATTTACTTTAAAAAATATTCTTATAAGATTGTGAGGGAAGCTTTGATGATTTTATAACGGCGGAAAATAGTCGCGCCCGTCGTATAAGTTAAAAAGACATTTTTACCTTAATTTTTTCGAAAAGGTTAAAAAGGACCTTGTTTGGAAAATGACGGAAAGATTCCTTTATAAAAATCTTATAAAAAGTCAAACAATGGTATAAATGACTTTAACCCATATTCTGTAAAATAGTAAGAATTATTTGAAATACATTTTTAAGAAATATGGATGTGGATGATAAAGAGGTCCCAGTAGATAATTACGTATAAAAAACCTTGGATAATGAAGAGATTGTGAAATAAACCCTTACCTTGTACTTTTCCTTAGTAGATGGTATTTTAACCTCCTGTATAATAGTTAAAACATTGTTATTAAATTATACAAGAACCATATACATAATTATGATATCATATATGATCTTCTAATAATTCTTTGTTAATAATATTTTAGTATTATCGTCGTTTCGGGTGTTAACTTACTCATTTTCTTTTATATGTTTTGTTACATAAGGCATGTTTGTTATGGATAGGTTGTGTCTTATTCTTATCCATAATGATATAAAGTTCTTAAACATTACTTTTAATCATCAAATTATAATTATTCTTGAATGGATACGATGGGGAATGAATCTCATCGCGTTCGTGGAGACGGTAGTCCGTACGTACGCATGAGCGACAATATCATTCTTTTTATATTAAAATAATATATAATTGGATGGTATATCATATATACAGAATCATTATCATGTTATATTTATTATTTATATGAATTACACATCATTATTATACCCATCCAAATAATAATATATTGAATAACAATTACACCACGACGTGGAGACGGTAAGTCGTACGTACGCACGTATGGTGACATGTCATTCAAAGGATGGATAGAATACGGAATATGGTTGTACCATATTTATAATAACATAACATTATATATTATATACTGGATTTATTATTTTAGAATTGAAATAATAAGGAAAGAATAAATTGAAGAAGAAAGTAACTTGAAAGAGGGTGGTGAAAATATGATCTCTTCTTTGGGTTCTTCCTTTTGATTTGGTCAAAAGGGATCCTTAAGTTGGCTTTATGATCAAACTAAGGATTCTAGGTTGAAGTGAGGAAAGTTTAGAGAGTATTTGGGCAGATTTTGGCTGAGCCAAAAGGATTTTAATGTGTGAATTAGTGAGAAGGGGGACTGCCCTTTTATAAGAGGGGTGAGGGGTACCTTTAGAAAATCTAGAAATATTATTTTATAATAAATTCATATTAGGTTTATAATGGCTCAAAAGTGGATTATTTAAATTTTAAGGTGAGTATAGGTCAAAAAACACTCAACCAATATATTTTAGACAGGTTTGGGTCATTATATTAACATTTTCTTTTAGTTTTAACTCTTAGTTAATTAGTTTGACACCTACCATGTCACTTTGTATTTTTATATTATATAGTTAATGAAATTACTATATACATCCAAGAGACCCCAAAGTGGTCCATTAATGATAAAACTATAATTATTTAAGTCTCTTGGATGAACCTTAGATTTTTAGGAATAGAATATAAATTAATAATATAATATTCTATTTAAAAAAACTATTTTATGTCAATTTTGACACTATTTGGTATTTGATTTTTGTGAAACTCATAACAGCATGATTACTTAAAAAAACATAATTAAATCAATACTAACATGTCATATTAACTTATAAAATTATTTTAATTCATAAAAAGTCTCAAATTATATTTATTTGGATATTTATAATATCAATTATTTTAATATTTCATTAATTAGGTAATTACTGCATCACCATTGTGTCATAAATAAATTAAATTATTTAATGTATAAAAATTATAAATAAAATATAATTATGTACGAAATATTCTTATATTTCTAATTAATATTTAAAATATAATTTATCTTATGTATAACCTTATATTAAAAAATTTTTAGTAATTAAACCTTGATTTTAGCCCTTTTAACTCTTCTTTGAATTAAATAATAATAAATGTCTTAATCTAATCCAAGTGGACCTAAATGATAATATTTTATTAATAAAGTTGTTTTTGGTCGAGATAAACTTGACCAATAGTTTTAGTACATGTGTTAAGGTAATATTAATATAATTTTTACCCTTAATTACCCTATTTACTTTTAATTGTGGTAAATAAAAGTAAAAAAGTTACTATTCACCAAACATTACTTTTATCTTATTGAAACACATTTTACTCCTTGATATTAACTGTTTCTCTCTTATTTTAGAAATTCCACTAACAGAAGTGGTAAAATTAAGTTTTATGTGAATTTCCAAATTCTCCTAGGAGGTGGGTAAAAGACGGTGAAAAGTTCCATAAAATTTTTATATATCTAAAATTATTCTAAACTAACTCCAATGAATTACATTGAACTTATATAAGTATTATAT
The DNA here is from genome assembly GCA_963277665.1 of Viscum album. Classification (NCBI taxonomy): domain Eukaryota; kingdom Viridiplantae; phylum Streptophyta; class Magnoliopsida; order Santalales; family Viscaceae; genus Viscum; species Viscum album. Next base: position 594,057,225 of record OY728133.1, read on the forward strand.
ATCTATTTTTACCTTAATTAAATTTAAATAAAATAAATAATTATTTAAATAAAAATTCGGTTTTAACTAATAACTTAGTGTTTTTCACTATTCATCAAAAATTGAAAGTTTTTAGAAAAATACCAAAAATTCACCCTAAGCTAATTTCGATATTCCAAATCCAAAAACGAAGTCCATTTTGAAAGATAAAATTTATAAAAGTTCCAAAAGTGGGTTTTACTATTTATAATGGCTAGTTTGATTGGTTGTGGTGTGTGTTAGAACTCGAAGTTGTGTACAACACATGCTACTGTATTATTCAAAGAGAAACATACCGTGGAAGCTTGGGGTGTTAAATTATCCCATCCTTAAAATTAATTTCATCCTAGAAATTTCTAGAATACTACCACATGAAAAGACTTGGGTGGTTCTTCATCATGAGTTCCTCGGGTTCCCATGTTGCCTCTTCCATCTTATGGTTTCTCCATAGAACTTTTACCAGGCGAGTCGTCCGGTTTCTCAGCACTTGTTCTCTGGTGTCAAGAATATTAATGGGCTCTTCGCAATAATATAGATCGGGTTCCAGTTCTAATTCCTCATAAGTGAGTACATGTGTTGGGTCAGGCATGTATTTTCTCAATAGTGATACGTGGAACACATCGTGAACTTTGAAGAGACTTGGCGGCATTGCCAACCGGTAAGCTACAGCCCCAATTCATTCTAGAATTTTGAAAGGTCCGATGTACCTGGGACTCAATTTACCTTTCTTACCGAAATGTATAACTCCCTTCCATTGAGATACCTTCAATAAAACATGATCTCCTACCTGAAATTCCAAATCCTTCCTTCGGTTATCGGCATAGCTCTACTACCTACTTTGAGCTGCTTTGATGTGGTTTTGGATTACCTTTACCTTTTCTATTGTTTCCTCCACCAGTTCTGGGCCTACAAGTTTTCTTTCACCAACGTCATCCCAATAGGTTGGTGTGCGACATCTCTTTCTATATAACGCTTCATATGGTTCCATCTGAATACTCAAATGGAAGATATTGTTATAGGAAAATTCTACCAAAGGTAAATATTGATCCCAAATACCCTGAAAGTCAAGTGTGCATGATCTCAACATGTATTATAAGGTTTGAATAGTTCGTTCTGATTGTCCATCTATTTGAGGGTGGTAGGCAGTGCTCAAACGAAGTTCAGTATCCAAATCCTTTTGAAGACTCTTCCAGAATCTTGAAGTAAAACGGGGATCACGATCAGAAACAATCGATAATGGTACTCCATGAAGTCTCACAACTTCATTAATATATAGTCTTGCTAGTCGTCCAAGTGGTAAATCTTTCCTTATAGCAAGAAAATGTGATGACTTAGTAGGACGATCAACAATGACCCATATTACATTATTCCTTCTAGGATTCATTGGTAGTCCCATGACAAAGTCCATCGTGATATTATCCCATTTCCACTACAGTATGGGAAGAGGTTGCATGACTCCTCCAGGATGTTTCCTTCTAGCTTTCACTTGTTTACAAACCATACATCTTGACACAAAATCAGAAATCTCTCTCTTCATGTTGTCCCACCAAAAATGTTCCTTCAAATCTCTATACATTTTGGTGCTCCCAGGGTGTATAGAGAAATTGAAACTATGAGAATCGTCCAACAATTCCCTTTTTAGATCAGGTAAATTGGGAACACAAAGTACCTTCCCAAATTTCAAAATTCCATCTTCATAAACAAAGTCACTCAATCTCCCATCATTCACAGCTTTAATCTTCTTTTTAAACTCTTCATCATCAGTCTGAAAACTCTTAATCCTTTCTAGTAAATATGGTTTGGCAACCATTTGAAAAAGCATTTATGTTTCACCTTCAATGGTTATTCCCATGTCCATCTTCACTAGATCCATGAAAATAGGATCCCTTTCAGTTCTCATCTTGTTCAAAACTCTATGATCTTTTCTGCTCAAAGCATCTTCCACCTTTTTTTCCTTCCCCAGGTGGTAGTGTATCGTGCAGTCATAATCCTTGAGTAGTTCAAGCCATCGCCTTTGCCTCATGTTGAGTTCTTTCTGTGAGAAAATAAACTTCAAACTCTTGTGATCAGTATAAATCTCACATTTTTCACCATAGATATAATGTCTCTATATCTTCAAAGCAAATATTACAACAGCTAACTCAAGATCATGAGTAGGATAGTTTTGCTCGTGAATTTTTAGCTGTCGTGATTCATAGGCAATAACCCTATCATTATGCATAAAGACACAACCAAGTCCTTTCTTCGATGCATCACTATAAATAATGAATCCATCATTCCCCGATGGTAGAGTCAATATAGAAGCATTGACTAATCTTCTCTTCAGTTCTTTGAAACATTCTTCACACTCTTTTTTCCAAACAAATTTAACACCTTTACGTGTGAGCTTTGTTAATGGGTTAGCCAACCAGGAAAAATTTTGGACGAAACGTTGATAATAACCTACTAAACTAATAAAATTGTGTACCTCAGTTATACTCATCGGTGCAGGCCATTCTTGGATTGCCTTGGTCTTAGAAGGATCAACAGAGATTCCATATTTAGAGACAATATGGCCAAGAAAATAAATCTTCTAAATCTAGAATTCACACTTGCTAAACTTCCCATATAATTCATGTCTTCTTAGAGACTTCAGGATAATGCGCAAGTGATTTTCATGATCTTCATAGCTTTTGGAGTATACCAAGATATCATCAATAAATACCACCACAAATTCATCGAGATATTCCTTGAAAACTCTATTCATTAGATCCATGAATATAGAGGGTACATTAGTCAATCCAAAAGGCATTACTGTAAACTCGTAATGCCTGTACCTGGTTCGAAATGCTGTCGTCGGAATGTTTTCCTTCTTCACACACAACTGATGATATCCAGATCAAAGGTAAATCTTTGAAAAGTATTGAGCTCTATGCAGTTGGTCAAATAAATCATTAATGCGAGGTAGGGGATACTTGTTCTTTATTATTATAACATTGATCTCCCTGTATTCAATACATAACCTCATAGATCCATCTTTCTTCTTAACAAAAAGGATAGGGGATCCTCATGGAGAAACACTAGGTAAAATAAATCCCTTATTACTTAATTCCTCTAGTTGTTTATTTAGTTCCACTAATTCTACAGTGGCTATTCTATAAGGGGACTTTGATATAGGCCTTGATCCAGGAATTAAATCAATGGAAAACTCAACTTCTCATTCTGGAGGATGACTAGTTAAATCTTCCAGAAACACATCTACATATTCTTTAAAAATAGGTACATCCTCTATTTGAACATTCCTTTCCTCACCCATAGTCATTTCATTCTCTTCCACCTTTTGTCTCAAAATCAGAAATTGCCTTTCCATATCTGTTTGATGGTCACGAGGAAAGTATTTTTCTAAAAACAGATCTTTGAACTCCCTCTATTACATATTTGATACTTCATCATCTTCCTTCGTGTTTTGAATCAATGATCACCATTGATCAGCATCCCTAGTGAGGAGGTAAACTGCCATGATAACTTTTTCCCTTTCACTACTCCCCAAAGCCTAAAATATGTTCTCTAGGGAACTTATCCATTAATCATCAACTAATGGATCTTTACTCCCATTGAATGTTGGTGGTTTCTACCTCACGAAGCGATCTAACATTGATCCTCCACGCTGCGGATCAAGGTGCTCCATACGGGTAAGGTTATTATTCATAACCTGAGTGAGTTGTCCTTGTATGGTGATTAGATGATCAGTACCAGTTGCATCACCAACTCCACTATAATTATCTTGAGAAGGAGGGAAATCCCTACATGGAGTGTGTGCATTGATAAAGTTTCCATTCCTTCCACTAGACGTCGTTTCTAAACAATGGCATAAACTAGATCAGTTTATGAATCAAAATACATAATTCCATAATTGTGAAACACTTAACATAAATTGAACTATTTATGGATATAATACATAATCATAAAAAAAGTTTTATTTGAGGAAGTATATACTCATAAACCCTTCATAATGGTTTGTAAAGAAAATGATAATTATCTTAAGCATGTCCCCTGGGAGTGTCGTAACCAAGAGTGAAACAAGGCCTGTTGTCGTGCACTAGTTCCCATTCGAGTCTAGCTCAAAGTGGTGTTTTCGGGTTTTACCCCTAGGTACATCTGTGCCAAAGCCGCCTCTACCTGCTCGTATCCATACAGGGATGTATTGCTCAGAAAACTCACAAAATCTCTACAATACCAAAATTCTAGAAAGTTTTTCTATACTAATCCTCAAAGTCCATCTTAGGTCTATGTTCTCTAATCAGAGTTTATCTAAATCTAGCTTCCAAGGTTTGTACTAAAATTTCTCTGATACAAATTGTAACACCCTGACCCCAGTTACCCAAAGTCATTTCATTTTTACATAACATTGGCATGATCACAAAAGATCAAGTCTCGAAATACCATTTAGTTTAGTATCCTTGGAATAACTAGATACATTCATAAAGTTTACAATACATCATAAAGTGAAAACTCCTACAACAACATCTTATCTTAATATTCTCTGATACTATCCCTTCATTTCATTCATAAATTACTTCTTCACATCCTTATAAAAATAAAACATTGAAAGGGGTGATCTCAGATGCTCAGTAAGGATAACAATATAGTAGAAACATTCATAAATAAACATAAACATTTAAGGAAATGTATAACTAAAACAAAATCCTTTTAAACTTGAACTTTGACATAATATGGAAAAGATAAAATGAAATAATTTCATTTACATATTCACATTGATATTCTACTAGTAGAATAATCACATACAATATCAATAAACACTTTCATAATGAAGGAATGCATAATTCCAGACTATCATAACCACATAGTAAAGGCCTCGTGCCAAGACTACAAATAAGATTTTGTCAAGGCCTCGTGCCAAGACACTATTTTGTTTCATGAGACCTATCGATGCATCGAGGAGCTATAGCGGGCTCCACCCGTCACTTATTAAGTCTAATGCATTCCTCATATGAACAGGTTTAAACATAACATAAACATTCATATTAAAACTAGCATACGAAATGTCAATACTTTCTCCATAAACCATGAATGGTATAAAAAAATAACACATCCACAATCAAACATAACACAAAACCTTCAATACAATATAGAAGTTTTGTACCATAATAAATAAACTTCAAATAAGCTTAAAATCCATCAAAGGATATTGACATAGATGAAATCAAAACTATTTTAGAGAAATATCTCTTTTTTGAAATAATTTAAAAGTCACATAATTATAAAAGAAAACATTCACTTTAAAAAATATTCTTATAATCTTGTGAGGGAATCTTAGAAAATTTTATAATGGCAGAAAATAGCCGCACCCACCATATAAGTTAAAAAGACATTCTTACCTTAATTTTGTCAAAAAGGTTAAAAAGGACCTTGTTTGGAAAACGACAAAAATATTCCTTTATAAAAATATTATAAAAAGTCAAACAATGGTATAAATGACTTTAAACCATATTCTGTAAAATAGTAAGAATGATTTGAAATACATTTTTAAGAAACATGTATGTGGATGATAAAGAGTTCCTAGTAGATAATTACGTATAAACAACCTCGGATAATGAAGAGATTGTGAAATAAACCCTTTCCTTGTACTTTTCCTTAGTAGATGGTATTTTAACCTCCTGTATAATAGTTAATGCATTATTATTAAATTATACAAGAACCATATACATAATTATGATATCATATATGATCTTTTAATAATTCTTTGTTAATAATATTTTAGTATTATCGTCGTTTCGGGTGTTAACTTACTCATTTTCTTTTATATGTTTTGTTACATAAGGCATGTTTGTTATGGATAGGTTGTGTCTTATTCATATCCATAATGATATAAAGTTCTTAAACGTTACTTTTAATCATCAAATTAGAATTATTCTTGAATGGATACGATGGGGAATAAATCTCATCGCGTTCGTGGAGACGGTAGTCCGTACGTACGCACGAGCGACAATATCATTCTTTTGATATTAATATAATATATAATTGGATGGTATATAATATATACAGAATAATTATCATGTTATATTTTTTATTTACATGAATTACACATCATTATTATACTCATCCAAATAATAATATATTGAATAACAATTACAGCACGATGTGGAGATGGTAAGTTGTACGTATGCACGTATGGTGACATGTCATTCGAAGGATGGATAGAATACTGAATATGGTTGTACCATATTTATAATAACATCACAGTATATAGGAGATACGGGATTTATTATTTTATAATTGAAATAACAAAATAATAATAAATTGAAGAAGAAAGGAACTTGAAAGAGGGTGGTGAAAATATTACCTCTTCTTTGGGTTCTTCCTTTTGATTTGGTTAAAAGAGCTCCTTGATTTGGTTTTCTAATCAAACTAATGCCTCTAGATTGAATTTAGGGAAGTTTAGAGAGTATTTGGGTAGGTTTTTTCCGAGCCAAAAGGCTTTGAATGTGTGAATTAGTGAGAAGGGGGACTGCCCTTTTATAAGAGGGGTGAGGGGCACCTTTGGAAAAGCTAGAAATATTATTTTATAATAAATTCATATTAGGTTTCTAATGGCTCCAAAGTGGATTATTTAAAGGTTAAGGTGGTGATAGGTCTAAAATCACTCAACCAATATATTTTAGACAGGTTTGGGTCATTATATTAACCTTATATTTTAGTTTTAACTCTTAGTTAATTAGTTTGACACTTACCATGTCACTTTACATTTTTATATTATATAGTTAATAAAATTACTATATACATCCAAGAGACCCCCAAGTGGTCCATTAATGATAAACCTATAATTATTTAAGTCTTTTGGCCGAACCTTGTATTTTTAGGAATAGAATATAAATTAATAATATAATATTTATTTTAAAAACTCTTTTATGTCAATTTTGACACTATTTGGTATTTGTTTTTTTTAAATCATAACAGCATGATTACTTCAAAAAAAACATAATTAAATAAATAATAACATTTCATATTAACTTATAAAATTATTTTAATTCATAAAAAGTCTCAAATTACATTTATTTGGATATTTATAATATCAATTATTTTAATATTTCATTAATTAGGTAATTACTGCATCACCGTTGTGTCATAAATAAATTAAATTATTTAATGTATAAAAATTATAAATAAAATATAATTATGTATGAAATATTTTTAGATTTCTAATGAATATTTAAAATATAATTTAACTTATGTATAACCCTATATTAAAAAAAATTTAGTAATTAAACCTTGATTTTAACTCTTTTAACTCTTCTTTGAATTAAATAATAATAAATGTCCTAATCTAATCCAAGTGGACCTAAATGATAATATTTTATTACTAAGGTTTTTTTTGGTCTAGATACACTTGTCCAGTAGTTTTAGTACATGTGTTAAGGTAATATTAATATAATTTTTCCCTTAATTACCCTATTTACTTTTAACCGTGGTAAATAAAAGTAAAAAGTTACTATTCACAAAAAATTATTTTTATCTTATTGAACCAAATTTTAATCCTTGATATTAACTGTGTCTCTCGGATTTTCGAAATTTCACTCACAGAAGCGGTAAAATTAAGTTTTATGTAAATTTCCAAATTCTCCTAGGAGGTGGGTAAAAGACGGTGAAAAGTTCCATAAAATTTTTATATATCTATAATTATTCTAAACTAACTCCAATGAATTACATTGAACTTATATAGTTATTATATATCTATTTTTACCTTAATTAAATTTAAATAAAATAAATAATTATTTAAATAAAAAGTTGGTTTTAACTAATAACTCAATGTTTTTGACTATTCATCAAAAATTGAAAGTTTTCAGAAAAATACCAAAAATTCACCCTAAGCTAATTTTGATATTCCGAATCCAAAAATGAAGTCCATTTTGAACGATAAAATTTATAAAAGTTCAAAAAGTGGGTATTACTATTCATAACGGCTGGTTTGATTGGTTGTGGTGTGTGTTAGAACTCGAAGTTGTGTACAACACACGCTACTGTATTATTAAAAGAGAAGCATACCATGGGAGCTTGGGGTGTTACATAGATACCCTTTATAGTATTTATTACATCACTTTTTGGTTATTATTATGTCATAATGCACACCGTATATTTATACGGTATTTAGTTTTTACCCAAAAATTCAACTGTCTTATAAAATTATGAAGAAATCACTATTGAATAATTTTGACAATATGATTCCAAAATAATATTCATTTTATCAAAATAATTCCCCAAATATTTGTATTTTTACTTTTAAAATAATAATCGATATTTATTGAGAAATTCTAGGTTTTTTAACAATAATAGTTTCTGAAACCTTATAAAAATTAAGTTTGACTTCACAAAAATTATATGGTCATTTATATTTCATAAAAATTATTTAATAAAAAAATTATTAAATTTTTATTTATTTCAAAATTCCATTAATTCATTAAAAATAATTTTCTTAATTGAAATTGAATACCAATTGAAAATAAAATTTGTGTTTTATTGTATAAAAATAAAAAATAATTACAAAGTAATGATAAGAAGAAAATATGAACATTGTTATATTGAAAATATAATATAAATATTCATATTGTTATGAACTTGATACATATCCATTTAATACACCAAAAAAATCCCTAAGGGTAAGTTGTGCGATGGTGAGACTTTTCAAAGGGTGGTTCTACGTACATGGATTGGGTCATGATCTCGATGAGCTTGAACTTATCTCCTAAGTAGTTTCTATCATGCATATGTTTTTTGGATCTCATCTTGGTCTTGGTCAAGGTAAAATCTCAATGATTTTTTCTCTATTGTAATCTCTGATAAATGGAATTCATGGGTACAGTCCTACTATTTGAGGCCATCACTATCTTTTTCTTTATCAATTGGATTTATCAAAACCCTATATTTATATAAATCATATGATCACTATTAAATATCTATATTATTAATGGTAATGATTCCTAATAGTAATTTAAATCTGATAGAATATTATGAAACCAAATAAATGCATTTATTTTCTATAACCATAATACATAGTAAGACATTTAATTTAAATTACAAGGGGGGTTTAATTTATAACAGTTTGGGTCGTTATAATGTCACTTGGAATAGATGACATGAGGAAAAGTAAGAACTCCTATGAATCGATGGATTCTTAGACCAGTAGTTTAGGAAGGTGTGATTCTCAGATTTTGACCTTGATACATGTTATCACTAACTCTAGTTTTAGAGTCGGATATACTGGAAGTATATTTCAAAATCCATTTTGGTTGTTTTGAGTTAGTGGGGATACCCATTGTGAGTTGTATGCCACAGAAGAATCATGAGACTTGGGGAAAGGGTCCTTAAAACTTATTGGATTAGTTTATAGTAGACTTTCTTTATAAAATCCATGTTTACTCTATGACAAGTTAGAGCACACGAGACACTTGAGGATGGTGCAGTTTACCTCTAGTTGATAGTCATTACCCTTCACTCCTTCTAAAATCTAGGGAGATATTACTCAAGGGAATCGATTGTGAGATGTTGCATGGCCATATATCTCCAATATATATTCATGATTTATTCCCTGAAGGAGGTAATCATGTCCTCATTTTCCAAGTATGGAGGGTGATTCCTTACATGATGCGAGAAGAGGTGTTGAGGAGGTTGTTTTCCCTTAGGAGTATATCAAGTAGAGGTGAGGATGTACTAGGATCTCTTGTCATCAGTTGGATATCCAAGGGAGTTGTAGTAAGATTTCAAGTTATATTTTTTTTCCTCTCCTATCTTTGGGTGATGATCAACATAGCTTTTTGGATATTTTGAGACACATGTGCATGAAAGAGGTAGTTCATATTTGGGGAATACACTCGATGATCGTTGTGTACAGTGATTCATACTTCATAGAGAGATAAGGGAGGGGATGTGGGAATCCTTTGGGGAATCAGTTGAAGTTGGGTATAGTGTTTTAACAAAGTAAATTGGATATTAAGTTAACCTTTTAGGTTCTGATAAACATGATTTTGGTTTACATGTTGATTTTGGACCATACCTAGGAGGATCATCTACCATCAGTGGAGTTCTTGTATCATAGTGATTACCACTCCACCACTGGAGTAGCACCTTTTCTAGTCCATGTATGAGGGTCCTTGTAGGACATTATTATACTAGTTGTATCTAGTGTAAAATAGTTCTTGAGTCCTATTTAATGTGTTAGTGATGGTTGTGAGGGGTTCATTTTATCCAGGGGAGGATGAGGATTGTCCAGTAAATTTCAGGAGTCCTTAGTGAATAGATGGTGGAGGCCTTTGGAATTGAAGAGTTATAGAGTCTTATCCATGATGGTAGGCTATCTTAGAGAACATTAGACCCTTTATTTTCTTACTTGTATATCAATTTAGTGAGGTAGTGTACCACTTAACCTTGTGGCCACAATAGTTTTTGGTTCCATAGTGTTATTCACATGTCGCAGCTAATAATGTATGTGTACAAATCATTATTTTATATCAACCTAGGTAAGCTAGTCCATGCGAGTGGAGTTTCCTTTTTCAAGGATCTAGTGATGTTGAGGAATTGTATAATGAATAATTTTTGGGTAAATTTTTTTCTTGGGGTGCATGGATGTTGATGACATAGGAAAGCATTAGGAGATCTTGAGGGACTGGGAGACCCTGTTGAGAGCTCAGTATCCCTACCTTTTTCTTAGTTTTAGATTTTTTAGGAGGAAAATAATTGAATGATTGAATAATTTAATGACCTATTTTTTTCTAGGTAAGACCTTAGAATATTTCTAGGAATATTTCTAGAACCATGCATTATGATGGCGTGAGATTCTAAGTCCGGGTGATTCCAGAATTAATTTTTGAAAAATATAAATATATTAATATAACGCATGTGAAGCTTTCCTAAAAAGTGGAATAACTCCAAAATAGAGTCTTGGATCTTAACTCTGAGACTATAATTGAGTTTAAAATAAGGGGTTTAAACTAGGAACAATATAATCTAAGTCAGGTGTGGGTGTTTGTGGAAAAGTCATCATGGGCACAATTAATAAAAAAAATTATTTATTTTATTTCATTGATGCTACGACCTAGATTTTCCTACTTAAATATGATATTGTAACAAATTTTTAGGTTTATCCTAATAACCCTGAGAATTGATAGGATATCATGGAGGAGTGTCTGCGGACATTGATATTATGGATCGATGGTTGGGGTATCATAAGGATCGCCAACAATAGCACAGCTTGTGCATATTGTCTATGACAATGACATGTGATTGTAATTCATCATCAATTTATCCAAATCAAGGTATGATGTTTTTTTGGTGTATTTATCCCCATTTTATTATACCAAGATGAACACAAATCAATAGACTAATGGATCGATTTGTAGATCAGTCATATTGTAGGTATGAGATTGTTTATCTAGGATTTGGGGGATAATTGTTATTCTATTTCGGTTATTTTTTGCCATTATTATATTGGGAAAAAAATCATGTCCAATCCAAAAATGGTTGATTTTCATTCTCAATTCTTGTGTTTCATGGTTTTCTCCCCCTTTTCTATGCATGATCATCACCGACATTTGTTTTGGTTAGTGGTTCAATAAATACCTAAAAAGAAATTTTTTCTCATTCAATCATTGGAATGATATAATGTTTCTACAGATCCAATTTTAGTATTGGTGATCGAATCATGGTACATGAAAATGTTGGGAATGGTCGGAATCTAGAAACGACAGCAAAAAAACTCACATGGATCGAGATCCGTGTTCATTAGCATGTTTGGTGTTAGATCAATGAAAATTATGAGGGGCTGAGTAAGACTCATAAATAAATCTCATGGGTTCTATGGAAAACCTAAATACATGTCATATAGTTCTATGAACACATGTTATGTAGTCCCTTTTTATGCGGTGCTAGGGTTACGGTGAAGAGATAATAATCCACACCATGTGACTCAAGTCACATGTCATGTGACCTTTATCTGACTGGATCGATTGTATAGGGAGTACATGACCAGGTGGCCATATATCCCCACACACCATGTACTTGGAAATTACATGGGATAGCTAAAGTACATGATCATAATTGTGCACTTAGACATGGATAAGTACGCAAGCATAACCCAATGTACATGAACATGGGAAGAAAAACATAATGAGTGCTAGATTGACCTCTACATGTCATGTACTCTTGAGACACACCGTGTAATGTGTAAAATTACATTTCATATGATTTTGAGTCATGGAAAGTGCCAATCTTAGTCATATACATCATGCAACCCTAGGGACATGTCGTGTACTCTTTTGAGGATAGGTTGGATTCTTATTTGTTCTCAATTTAGCTTCATGGTGATATTATGTGAGATTCCTTGGTCTAGTATTTATTGAGTGTGTTCCCTTGGTCCATTCCTATGAGGGATCATTTTGTAATTACATTCCCATCAGAGAGGGTGACGTCGTTGTAGCTTCTTAATGATCAGTGCAGTGTGGGTGAGATCCCTTATTCTAGAGTGAGTTTTCTCTGTCTACTTTAATAGATATATCAGTGTCTTGGAGCATTTATCTCTTTGAGATTCCCAAATAAATCCTCAAATCCTTTTTGTTTCCTTATATGGGGTTTTCAGAATTTTTGTGACTAATATTTACACAGGCACTGATCCCCTATCTAGGAGGAATTTTTAGTAAGGTCTGGTGTACCCCCAGTGAGCCCTGGGTGTTGACCTCTTATATATGTATCTAGATCTGATCTTTCTAATCGATTAGTAGTATTATGGAGTGTGTATCTCGAATTAATCCTCTCAGTTTCCTTCATGACTAGACCTAATGAATGTGGCCTCTAGGATGAGTGTCATTAGTGGCAGAATAACTCAGGGAGCGGTTCTTCCTGAATGAGAGTTCCTTGATGCCTCAGGGCAGATCTATGTCTAATAGAGATTATGATCATGTGGAACATGGAATCATTCTAAGTATATATGGATGTATATTTGTATGTCTCATATTATTATTAACATATCCTATGATGACCTAACTACTCTTGATTCTTTTTGTTTTGTTATTTTGGGTTTTCCCACTTGGTATTATTATACTCACCCTTTCATGGGATCTTCCAACATGTTCCACGTCTTATGTAGATGAATAACCCTTTTGTGGAGTCCTTAGTATACTAGGAGTAGGTGTAGAAAGTTTAGTCTTGAAAGACCTTGGTGTATATCGGTGTTTCATTTGACAAAATTCCCCTTCTTCTAAGCAAGTCAAACTTTATTTCTAGTTTTGGGTGGGCTTGTATTTGGACCCTTTTAATACTTTTGAATACTTTATGTTGTACTCTGACTGTGAGATTATATATGTATACATGAATTGTTATCATTTATTTTACATTTTACCAATGTATGGGCTTGGATAAGTATGTGTTCATATAGGTACTTTCGGATAAAGCCACCCATGTGTGTGATATGACTTCTTGGCACTTTTCACCAGCCCCTAGAATATTGGGGGTGGGAATGGGGTAGTTGTGTCTCCGGAACCATCAGTTCGGGTCATGAAAACTAACATAAAAATATTGTGGTGTTATTTTTTCCCTAATGGGGGTTGAGTTCTGACAAATTGAGTCATGGTATGTATGCATGCATTGAGCTATGATGAGTAGTGTGGAGATCTTATTACTAGAAACTAACATACCACAGGGCTTGATACATGTTACTATGATATACCTAATTTGATGATTACATGCCATTTATTTATAGAACTATTTTATTTATGCCAACTGTTCTATATAAAATGTTCGTTTAAGCCTATTTTGATATATCTTCCATCTCTTTCTATTAAGAAATTATGTTTTGCTTAAAATATGGTAATTTCATGCCATGACTTTTTTATTTAAATTGAAATCAGATTTTGTTTAATTGTTATTGAATTTATTATAGAACGCTTTGTGAGACCCTTCTAATATTTATAGTTCAAACCCTACCTTTTCCTTCGGGCATTTGTAGATTATCTTGTACCATGTCTAAGTAAAGGGAAACGTCACTTAGATGTGGTGTATGTTCTTGTTACTTAGGATTAATAGTGATGGAGATGATCTGTAGAGATGTGATACACTTATTACATGGGTTTATCTTTGATTTTTATCTTGGTAGGAATTGTGTTTCCTGATGATGCACTATTTGGGAATTTTTTTACATGTTTGATTCTAGTAATTTCTACCTTTGGAGTGTTGATAATACATAATTATATCTTTTATCTTTTACATTGTTATGGAAAAATAATTCCCTCATGGTTCTTGTATGATTTCTGGTGTAATTTTCCAACCCATGGAGATTGGGAATTCCCTTTGGTCCATGTTGGGGGTGGCTTGGGTATTAGGGTACTAGGGTATTTGAGATGGTTTATGACAAAGTAGTATAAGTGGAGGTTTAGGTTTAGTGCCTTTGTTTGATTTGAGTATGTGGTAGGGTTTTCCTAGTAGACCAGAGGTAGGATTAATGGGATATAGGATTTAATTTCAATAAAGTGACTAGATATCTCTAATTGTAAGGATCCTTAAGTCACCATAGGTGTTTAGGAAAAGTGACATGAGTAATTTTTTGATATAATTCTAGCAGTTATCCTACTTATGATCTTTTTATGTTAAAAACCCAATATTGAATTATTATTTATGGAATTAATATTCTTGTGACTCTTATTTGAGTTAATGATTTGTGTGTCCTTACTGATGCTTTCAGTGTTGTTTGTTGATATTTTTTAGCATCGTTCCTTCACAAAAATGTTTAAATAGGACATAGGAGAAATATGATGGTGAACCGCATCAAGAAAAGCATCTATTTGACCTGAATCTTATCAAGATAGTGGTGTGTAATGTCCAATATTTGGGATAGGTTCCTTCACTCATTCCAATTTAGGCTCCAGTAGTGGAACGTCAAAGGGATAAATCTAGTTATCATGAACAAGATTTTCATCATCAGAAACCACCAACATTTCAAGTCTTGAATTTTCCTCAATAGTCTAAGGATTGGTTGAAAAATATTGAACTAATTTTTGAGTTCCTAGAAATTATAGATGCTATAAATGTGAAATATGCTACCTTTAATCTTGAGGGGCCGTGTAAGAGATGGTGGAATTCGATTTTTATAGAAAATAAGAATGAGGGTTTGGAATGGAAACACTTTACAGTTAATTTAACTAATCAATTTTTTCTTAAAACAATGGTCATGGAAAATTCCATGGAGTTTATTAACCTCTATTAGGGTGGAATTACCAGAAAACATTATGTGAACCATTTTTCTAATCTTGTTTAGTTTTCACCTGAGGTTGTGTCCAATGAGAAGATGAGGTCTTGATGGTTTGAGATGGGTATCCCTCAAAATATCCAATCAAAGGTTTTCTTGTAGAATCTCGCTTATTATATTGATTTGTTGGATATAGAATTGATGGTTAAGCTTGACAAGGCTGGTAAATTAGTGTTGATGAGAGTTCCTTTTTCGGAAAAAGATAGTTATGCAGGATATTTTAAAGGAAATAGGAAGTGTGATGAATCTCATGGTGGTTCTTGACAAAATGAGTTTTATAGACCTCTCGTTGTGCCTAGAAATGGTCCTCTGACTTGATTCTAGTGTGGAAAGGTTGTCCAATCAGGATGTTTTTCACTAAGGTATCCAAGATCTATAGTTCATGTGGTCACTCAAACCACCTATAGAAATTATTCCATTTCTTTTTGGTTTTACACAATGGAATAGGATCATCAACACCAAAAATTACTATAGTAAAAACTGATACTTCAAGAACTAAGGGGTTTCATCCATAATAATCTAGAATAAAGATTCTTTACATAGTAGAAGAGTCTCTAGAGGAAGATGATGTAGGTCCAGTGACTGTGTGAGAGGTACCATCATTGTAGATTTATCTTTAGTTACCGATTTATTTGATATTAGTTCATCTAATTCATTTATATTGACCTATATTATGAATTTTCTTAACCATCCTATAGTGATTTTGTATTATGTGTGAAAGGACCAGTTTGGGATATACCTAACACTGAGAGGGGGGGTGAATCAGTGTTGGGGACTTTTTAATCCAATTCCAACTTTTATCCATGTACCTCTAGACCTGTTAGGATCTTGATTCTCTTATTCTCTTTTTCCCTGTCGCATGCAATAATAGAAAGCAGTAAAAATGTGCACACGATATTTTTACAAGGTTCACCACTCAATAAGAGTAGCTACGTCCTTGCCATGCATGGGTATGACCACTGCATGGATTCTCCACTATAAAGTAAAATGCTGTCACAATGGAGTGGCTAGGAAAACAATCCTCTAGCCAGTGTGAGTCCCTACACTTTGGAGGGGGGTGGGAAACAATCCTCTTCCCTGGACTGGTGAAAGCCAAGTCCAACTTGCAGCCTCTAGCTGGTTCTTTATACTGCCTATCGAGACAGTCTTCTTCCTTCTTCAAAAGGTTGGTTCTGCTCTTGATCTATTGTAGTGCTCTTCACTTGATTACTTGCAAAGCAGTAGGCAAGCAATTCTCTTCTTTCTTTCTCTTCTTCTCTAGTGCAAAAACAAACTGCACTAGTTCTTCTTCCTTCTTCCTCTTAGTGCAGCAACTGACTGCACTAATCACCTTCTCTCTTTAGCTAGAATCACATACACCAATGTGATTATTTAAACACTGAAGATCTGCTCAAAAAGCATCATCTGAATTAAACTGCCCTGAATAATTGTCAGCCTTCAGTTGGGCATACTCTATTCTTCTTCTTTTCTTCCTTCTCTTCTCAATACCAACACCTGAGTGTATTGGTATACTGAATTCTTCCTTTGTGCAGATATGAGTTCAATTGCACGTCTAGTTCTTCTTCACTTCGCAAAGCACAACAAGAGTGTTAAACACCAGTCGTGTGAGTGCGGTTCAACTTCTCTTTGTGAAACCGAATGGTTCACAGTTCGTTCTTCTTCACAAAGCTTCTTCGAGAGTGCAATGCACCTATCGAAGGCCTGCGGTACCCTCAAATTTTTCGCGCACCCTTCTAGGCGACTTGCGCATAAAATTCAAGCCTTGCGCGGAAAAACATCTTTTGGCGCGAAAAACCTTTTTCGCGCAACTCTTCCTTTTCGCGCAGAACTTCCTATTTCGCGCAACAGTTCCTTTTTCGCGCAGCACTTCTTCTTTTCGCGCAACACTCTATACTTCAATTTTTCCGCGCGTCAGAGCTCAGGATTTGTCTATGTGTCGAGCATTAACAACTAACAAGGGTTAGCCTCATATTTATAGGCATTTTTGAACCCGCGCGAAAAACACTAATCCGCGCGTAAAACCTCCTCCATGCGCGTAAAAACTCTTTTATGCAACTTCATATTTCGCTCCATGCTTCAATATTCCGCGCACCCCATGCCTTTGCCATATTTCATCATTCTAAGCATGAAGCACCAATTGCGCGCAAAATTCCGCACCGCGTTCCATATTGCGCGCAAACCCAATCTTTCCTGCGACATCAGATTTCGCGCACTGCTCCAATATTTCGCGCATTTTATGCCTTTGCCAATTTTTGATCTTCTGATCTCGAATCATCATTTGCGCGAAAACTTCATTCCCCAATTTCGCGCACCATGCCAATCTTTCGCGCAACCCGCAGATTTTTCGCGCAACCCGCTACTATTTCGCGCATCCCGCAGATATTGCGCGCACCACTTTATTTTTGCGCGAAACGTGCCTAAATTTCTGCGCACTCCATTCCTTTGTCATGTTTCATAGTTCTGACCTTGAATAACTCTTTTTCACATATAAACCATCTTCAGCGCAACATCCATTGCCAAGCAAATTTCTTCATCTCCCGATTTTCAGGCCCTAAAATTTGGCAAACACTGGAAAACGGCGCCACCTTAAACTGTGCTTTTCTGCCATCCCCAGATTGTCTATTGCTTTGCCATTTTATCTCTTTACTGCTTCCCATATCCATTCTTCTGCTCTTATCACGAATCCCACTATCGTGATATTTATCCTTTGATAGATCAGCTTAAGCATCGTCAGAGTTGCAATGGGAACTGAATCTTTCCTATCTTCCAGCAGCATCATTCCTTCCAATCAAAACATTACATGACTGGCATCATCATTTCTCCCCCTTTCCTTCATAAGGCTTGCTTCACATGTTCTCCTAACTCATGATTTGTGTGAAATACATACCAGCAAAGCATCGTCTGATTTAGATACAATGTGAAATGCCTGTCTACCTCAGAATGTCAAGCCCTTCCACATTTTCTCTTCTTCATAACCATCATTCTGCAAATCATATGATTCTATTCTTCAAGAAAGCTCTTGCATGGTTCACATGAAATCATAAATCATTGCATTGTCTTCTTCAAATCCTCATTCTTCTTCAACCATCCTTAGATAGATGATAATTCACCATTCTGCTCCAATCATCCTCAAATGGATGATACTTCTCTATTCTTCATTGTTGTAAACAATGTGTCACCATTGACACATGTTCTTTGAACTTAGGATTAGCTCAACAATCGTCTGAATTTATTGTCTAAGAGAATTGCTCAATTATGAAATCCAATGCTATGATTCCATAACAATTCTCCAGGAAACTTCACTTCAACCGATCTCCATTAACTTTGGAGTTCTTCTTCATATCCTTCTTCATTTTGACCAGCATTGACAACTGTTGACAACAAATACAATCTTCATATACAAAGTGGTCCCAACAATGTGATGGGTATTACTAAATACCTAAAAATGAAGAGAGATTAGGGTCTTCGGTGTCCTTGTGATTTCTCTTTATCATAGATTGATCTTACCTGGAGTTTTCTGGTTCTCAATATAAAACATATTAATGTCAATTTTTGTATGGACTAGATGATTTCTCATAATGCCCGTATTAAATTTTATCTTTAATGGGTCTCTTTTACTGCACCTGATGGGGTGTGCCATGTTTTTCAAGGAGAATGGGACCTGAGGTCAAGTAGATTCAGACCTCATTTTTTAAAGTTGGGCTAGGTAATATAGGTGATTTCTTTTGACATAGAGTGGGAATATTTTAGTGATGATCTAACTCTATTTTTCATTGAGTTTATCGATGTTTTTCCTTATTATTTCTCTAAATTTCCACTGATAATAGAAGTGAAGTTTTTTATTGATTTGGTACCTAGTAATTAGCCAATGTATATTCCTTCTTACTATATGGAACTAGAATAAATGGAATAGTTAAATTTTCAATTAGATTATTATCTAGAGAAATGTTTTATATGCCAAATTATTTATCTTTGGAAAGTTCCTTTTCTATTTTGGAATAAATTTTATGGGACACTTTTCTTATGTGTTTTTTAATAGAAACTCAATCAAGTTACGGTGAAGAACAAGTATTAATTACAATGAATTGATGATCTGTTTGACCAGTTGAAAGGGGAAAAGTGGTTTTTAAAGATTTATCTTCAATCGGGTTATCACTAATTGAGAATAAAAGATTCCAAAATTCAGAAAACATCCTTAAAGAGTATGTATATTAATTATGAGTATATTTTTATTCCATTTGGTCTAACCAATTATCTTATAGTTTTTATGGCTTTAATGAATAGAATATTTCATGATTACCTTGACTCGTTCATGGTGGTATGTGTGGATGACATCCTAGTTTACTCTCAGACTGAGGAGGACCATGTACATCATTTGAGACCAGTTCATGAAACCTTGATAATTCATCAACTTTATATGAATCTTTCAAAATTTAATTTCTAGATTTTTGAAGAGAAGTTATTGGGAAAAATAGTCTCATAACATGGTATTTATATTGATCCTGAGAAGTTGATAGCTTTTAATACTTGGGAGAAACTAAATAATGTTTTTGAGATTAATATCATCTTAGTTTTGGTGGGATATTACCAAATATTCTTCAATGATTTCTTGATTTTGGATTCTTTGATGACTACTCTCACTCTAAAATGAGTGAAGTTAATTTGGGATGAGAATTTTAAGAGTTATTTTGTTCATCTAAAATTACTTTTGACTTTTGCACCAATGTTGAAGCTTTTATAGGTTGATCAAGGCTATGTGTTATTTTATGACACATCAGGTTTGGGTGTGGTTTGTTTCATTATATAGGATGATCACATGGTAGCTTTTGGTTCTAGGAAGTTAGTACACATTTGAATAATTATTTGAACCATGATCTTGAACTAACAGTTGTAATTAAGGCTCTTAATAGTTAGTAGCATTAACTTTTTGGTGATATTTCTACCATTATTTCTGACCACAAAATCATGAGTTATATATTCTCTCAAAAAGATTTGAATCTTAGATAAAGGAATTAAGTGGAGTACCTATAGAATTTTGATTTCAATATTTTTTACACCCCTGATAAGGGGAATGTCATTGTTAATTATTTGAGTGGGAAACTTCTAACCCATTCAATTAAAAATTCATCAGAAGAGTGGAATATAATGTATCTCTTTTCTCATTTATATTTGGGAGACTGGGAGAATGAGTCTAAGGTTTCTTTAGTGATCGTGTTTCTTACCTCATCTATTCTTGAAATGATTCTTTAGGAGTAGAAGTTTGATAAAGAATTGTGTGGATTTAGGGACTATATTTATGGTGGGGATACCATTGGTGAGTGGTTTTTCTATTTAAAGGTTATCCTATGTTTTTTAGACCAGTTTTTTGTACCTTTTCCTATGATAAAAATGTGATGGGGGACTATTATAGCTCCCAGTGGGTTGTGAACCCTAGAACCACAAAGATGTTATATGATATATGGTGATTATTCTGGTGTCCAAGTATGAGATGATCCTTTTCTGACTTTTTTTTATCATTTTTATACCTGTCAATAGGTCAAAGCCTAGCACCATATACCTTTAGGTTTACTTTAGTCACATCCAACGCTGACTTGAAAGTGGGATGGAATTTCTATGAACTTTGTGGTTAGGTTTCAAAATACCCCTAAATGGAATAATGAGATACGAGTTATGATCAATAGGATGATCAAATCAGATCACTTTACACCCATTCGATATACAAAAAAAGTTGAGGACTTGGGACATCTCTACATACAAAAGATTGTCAGATTGCATGGAGTTCCATATGTTATAGTCTCTGATAGGGATCATTTTTTCACTTCTCAATTCTAAAGAGTCCTTTGGGAGGCCATGGGATCCCAAGTATGTTTGATCATGGTATATCATCCATAGATGAATTTCCAGATAGATCAAGCGATATAGATTCTTGAGGATATGTCGTTTTCTTGTGTTCTTGAATATGGTGGAGCTTGGGATGACCATATGAGACTATTTGAGTTCACATACAACAATAGTTAATAGTAAACTATCAAAATGGATTGTTTTAAGGCCTTTTATTTATACCCTTATAGATATTTCTTTTTTTTTGTTGGATATTGGTGAAAGTTCCTTGGTTAGACCAAGTTTTCTCTAAGAAATGACAATAAGGATTTGATTGATTTTTCAGATGATGTTGACGACACAAAACCAAAATAAATCTGATGTTGATCATTATTGATGACTATTAGAGAATTATATTAATGACTATGTGTTTTTGAGAGTTTCTTATCAGTTGGTTCACTGATGTCTTAGAGAACAGGGAAATCTTTCACTGATATTTGTGGGCCATTTTGAGATTTTTCAAAAAGTGGGGAAAGTGGATTACCTCTTGACACTTCCACTGTAATTGAATTTGATCCATAGTTTGTTTCATGTATCATAGATTAAAAAGTATATTTCTAAACATTTTTATATTCTGATCTACAAGGATCTTGATGTTGATATTGATATATTTAGGACTGATCACCCATTTAGGATTTTTTATTTTAATAAAAAATTTATTCATGGGAAGATGGTACATTTTGTCTATATGATACGGTATCATGGATCTTATTCATATGAAACATGGTAGAATAAGGAACTAATGAGAAAGTAGTGGCCTTTTCTCTTAGATATGGAATCTTCTTGTCATGATTTCTAGTGATAAAAAAATTTATGGTGTGGTGGTTGTAACATATTGTTACCTTCTTTGAGGTACTTCTTGACTTCTGTTTTGTTACCCTTTTATTTGGGATGATTTTGATCATTTCAAGTATGTAGATATTTTTTCGGTTAAAATGAACTAAAATTTAGGGATATATTTTTTTTTTTGAATCAATGCAGTGTGAGAATAAATGTGTTAAGGGTTTTAAAGGGCTCTATTTTGGATCAAGGTGATTTTGAGGTTATTTAACAGTTTATATAGGTTTTTGTTTCTGGGAACTTTATGTATAAAGAATTTGTACCATAAATCCTTAATTTATCATGTAAATTGTATTTTGACAAAAAAACATGAAAATAACTTATGGTGAAAATTTATTTACACAATAAATAATTAACATGTAGCGTAAAGTTATTGATCCTGATTTTTAACGCAAAGCGATGTCTTCTCTAGTATATGTGAAACTTTACACATTTACACTAGAACCCTTGATTTGAGACATAAATTCCTCATGTCTAGTGGTTTTAATTTTGCTTCTATTCTAATTTTTTTTTGGTCACTCTGCAGGTGATTCTCCCAAGAACCCTAGGATTCCTCCCATGTGTTGTAATCGATTTCTTCCCTTTCAATAATATCAATTTAGAAGTTGATCCCTGATGAGATCTCTTGTTTTGGTTTTCTTTATCTCTTTTAAACCACTCTTTTGAAATGGTATGATCTCATGTTTTTTATTTAATGGATTTTGATCTTGATGTTCCTGATCTAGGATTTCCCTATTGGTCTTTTTCACCTATGTTCTTCATTGTTGGTTTCCCATTGCGGGTATTGTTTGATCACAGATTAATGGTAGATAGTTCCATATTATTTTTCCCTACAACTTAAACCTTAAATTTATTAATTTAATTGAATTTGTTTTTTAAATAATTTAAAAACCCTTATTTGAGATGATTTGTTCCTAATTTTGAAAAGGGTATAGAGATTATGAGAGACCCCCAATTTCAATGGAATAGAACTTTTTGAGAGGATTTGAAAAAATGGATAGCTTGACTTGAAAATTGATTTGATAAAATGATATAAAATATATTTAATTGAAAGATTATTTGAGAAGGCATGAATTTTTGAAAAACTATGATTTAGTTTTGAAATGAGAAAGGTATGTTGAAAACTGGGAAATTGTATTTTGAACTGATCTAAAATGATTGATTTTCCCATTATTTATTGATTCATTAACTGAAACACTTGTGATATTAGGTATTTAGTGAGAAACTAGGAAAATAATTCTAGGATGTTACCCTATAGAACAGTATTGACATTGATAACCTTGAAATAAACATATTGCTGCATGATTCATTTCCCTGAGGGGGAGTTGAGTCCTGACGTCCTGAGTTATGGGACGTATTCACACATTGATCTGAGATCACTCAATAGTATTTTGAGAATCATATTAAAATAAAATAATGTACCATAGGGATTGATACATTTTTTTATTATATAAAAGATTTGATTATTAAATTCCATTGATTTATAGAACTATTTTATTCATGCCAACTATTTTATATAAATTTTTTATATAAAATATTTATTTAAAACTGTTTTAATATATCTACCATTTTTTAATAATGAAAGAAAAATTTGTTGAAAATATGTTAATTCCATGCCATGTATTGTTTTATTTAAATTAAAAGTATACTTATTTTAATTGTTATTAAATTGATAATGGAACACTTGGTGAGACCCTACTGAGATTTATATCTCACATCATACCTTTGCCTTCGGGAATTTATAGATTATCTTATGCCAGGTCTGAGAAAATGAAAATCACCACTTAGAGGTGGTGGATTTTCTTGATCCTTAGGACTCATAGTGGTGTAGGTGACCAGTGGATATTTGATCCACCTATTAAATGAGTTTAACTTTGAGTTTTATAATTATATATTTTGTGTCTCTTGATGATATACTATTTGGATATTGTTTTACCTGTTGAATTATGGTAATTTATCTATTTTGACTGTTGAGCATACTAATTTGTATCTTTTATATTTCAGATTATTATGATAAAAATCATTCCCTCATGGTTATTTCATTATGTCACGTGATAGTCTCCAACCTATGGGAATCAGGAATTCCCTTCAGGCAATGTCTAGGGCAGATCGGGTATCAGGGTACCAAGGTATTCAAGATAGTTCATGACATGGATATTATTTAAAAATGCAATGAATTTGAGAAGTTAAAGATTTTTATTTTTTTTAACTTTTGAGGGAATGGGATGGGTGGGAAAATTTTCTTAAAAATAGTTGGTATGTCATTAATTTATTCTTCAATATTTTTCTTCAGTTTTTTTTTATTTTAAAGTCTTTTCCCCCTATGTTTTTGATAGAGTGGTAGAAATTAATTCATTCCCAATGCTGCTATAAAGATTTATATATTCTATAAATTATATATTTTAGTGTCAATATTTTATAATAATTTCATTTTGAGATGTAGTGGGATCATTTATAGGTTCCTCCAAAGTTTTCAAACCACTCCTAGTGTCCACTAACATGAGACTCTCCTTAATATCAACTTTAGATGTACTTGGAAGTTTACCTTTTCCTCTACCACAAATATTCTCTAGATAAATTACCCATTAGTAATTCTAGATGTAGCACCCTGATGTTTTAAAATATGGACATCATATTAAATATTGTGTATGATACATTCAACACCAAGCTTAAACAACCCATCAAATATATTTTTTTAAATTTAATATCTTCGATAGAATGAGGAACACGTAACCCCAAGTCTAAATGAATCATAATATAGTATACCATTATAACCTAGATATTAAATTGGAGGATATTAATATTAATAAATAAATCATCATATTATAGTTATCTATTGATTATAAATAAAATAATCATCATTTAAAATAAAAAAAGAAATATTTTATGAAGTTTTTTTAAAGATGTTTTAGCTGCATTTTGTGGAAATAATTTAAAATTAATTATTAACAATTTAATATAATTTATTTTTTAAAATTAAATTAATTTTTTAAATTATAATTTAAAAATTACCTTAGATTGAATTTTTTTTATTTTTCTGAAATTTCCCATTTTTTGATGAATAGTGAAAAATATTGAATTTCAATTGAAAACTACCTTTCCATTTCAATTTTTTATAAAGTTAAAATATATTTTAAATTAGTTTTAATGTAAAATTAGTTCAATTATTTATAAATTAATCCAATTAAGTTCATTTGGGTCATTTTCAATTTGAATTTTCATATAAAAACTTTATAAACTTTTAAACATTTTCTCTTTGAACAGCGGGCTTAATTTTCAATTAACATTTTCCACTTTTGTGAATGAAATTTATAAAAATGTATTCAATAGTTTTAATTAGAATAATTTATATTATCTAATAATGGAAACTTAATCTTTTTCCATAATGAATAGTAAAAATTGTAAAAATTATTTACTGCGGTTAAGGTAAAAACTGATTTATCTGGGGTTAAACTAAAAAGATAAGGATTAAAATGACCTAAAAAATTTGTCTAGAATATTATATATATATATATATATTAACCTTATAATGTATAGTTATAGACAATACTCATTGTCGTAACCTTATTTCATATGAAAAATGTGGGTATACCTTTTTCTTTTCAAATATTACAAGTGTGTCACTCACCTCACTTATAAAAGGACACACACCCTTCTATCCTATTCACAACTTAAAACCATTATAATTCAGAAAATTCCTATCCAAATCACTTCTTCAATTCTATACCCTCATACTAGAAGCATTTTTTTGGTCATAAATCCATTCTAGTAATACTTTAGATATAATCCTAAAGAGGTGGTCTAAGAAGAGGTAAAAATCCTAACTAATCATTTTTATTTTATTTATTCTTCCACCTACATAAAATGTTATTAATTTATGATTATATAATACGTAAGAACCCAGTTCTTGTTTTTGAGGTACAGGTTTCTTCTTTTTATTTTTCCTTAGGTGTTTTTCAGAAAATAAGTAAAATGGGGAAAATCCCAAATTTTATGGGTACACACCATGTACTTTTCCACACATCGTGTACTTTGGTCATGTGGGATAAGTACACAAGGCGTGTAGGTATGTCAATGATGAAGGGTGTAAAAACCAACTACATGTCATGTAATTGGTATTTACACGCCGTGTAATCAGTCGGCAGGTGAACAGTAAGGTAGTGGAGGTAGTTTCCAGCTGAGCGACAGTACATGTCGTGTATTCAGGAATACATGATGTGTACTCATGTCGATAGATGAACAGTGCCACAGTGGAAAGAAGCCTCCAGAGGAACAGTTTAAAAAATGAAAAGTACATGCCATGTACTTGAGAGTATATGTCGTGTAGTTTGTTTTTTTGCTTAAAAGGGAGAGTATCCTCCTCATTCGGCAGAGGAGGCTTTGAGTTAGTTTTGAAGCCGAGAGTGGAGGCCAGAGCTTCGGAGATCTCCCAACCACACACAGGGAATCTGAATTCTTCTCTGATGGTCTCGATTGAACCGTGCGGGTGAGTTCTTCCCTCTCCTTGTGTGTTTCTTACCAATTCTTTCCAGAGGGAAAGTTATTTGAGTTTGAATGAGTGAACATTTATCCCAGATCTACATCATTAATGGATGATTCGGGAGGCGTCGTTCACGTATACCGATCTTAGACAATCGAGGTAGGTGGTATGGTGTTTAATTCCAACTGTTGAGTTGAATTTGTTTACTATTATGCTATGAACCCATGTTTGGGGTGTCGTATAGTTGTGTAATTTTCTGAAACTTATCTATAATTGCAAAGATAAACTTATGATAAGTTAAAATTGCTTTTTAGGATCATTGCTTGGATCCAGGACCACCCTGGGGGTGCATTCCTTTGTTTAGTCATTTATCCAGAATACCAGTGCATATACCATGAATTTTAGCATGCTTTGAAATTTCCTTGAGAGGAATTGTATATAATTTCTTGCTTATGTGTTGGGCTCAGCCCGGTTACTGGTATAGCCTAAGGGAAATGTTCGTTTAGCCAGCAGGCAACCTTTCTCATGCATGTGGGAAGTAGTTTCTGTGCCTGTGGGTAGTAGTTTCTATGCCTGTGGGTGACACCTCGTATGCCTGTGGACAATATTCGTTATGCATGTGGGAAGACCCCTGTGAGTTTCGATTCTGATTACCTAAGGGTAAGGATTGTATGTCTGAGAACAATGTTATCATGAATATTCACCATGGTGATTTTTATATGTTATACCTTCCAAGTTAAAGCACAGT
Organism: Viscum album; assembly: GCA_963277665.1. Taxonomy (NCBI): domain Eukaryota; kingdom Viridiplantae; phylum Streptophyta; class Magnoliopsida; order Santalales; family Viscaceae; genus Viscum; species Viscum album. The sequence goes on from OY728133.1 coordinate 594,084,477, forward strand.
CTTGGCATGGTTAAATGAATATTAAAATGGAAATATAATTGGTAGAGTTAGTTACTCTTGAGTACTTCTTAGTTTATTGCATTTACTTTTGCACATGATTGTTGCACATTTTCACTGACAGTTGGGTACAGGCCTTTGGTGGGTGCCGACAGGGATTTATTTCTCACACCCTGTTTGGGTCATGTCTTCAGCCCAAATAGACTATATTGTTGCAGGTTTCCATAGGGTAAAGGGTCCCTATATAGGTGCATGATTGTAGCTGAGGAGTATGAGAGAATGGGACCGAGCTTAGGCTTGCAATGTCACTGTGTTCTGTTTACTCTGCTTTGTTTTGTTTGGTTGTACCTTGTACTTTGAGTTGTATTGTATTGTATTACAGTGTATCATGTTCTATCTACTTTCAAAGAATTAGTGACATGATGCATCTTTGTATATATATGATTGATGGTCCTCTTTTACTCAGTTGTCCATTTCAGTTGTATATTGGTGTTGCTTCCGTTGTTGTATGTTATTTTCTTTTCTGTTCTGCTATACTTTGAAAAATGAGGGCATAGTTTCCCCACTATCAAACATGGGACCTCGCTGTTAGTCGGTAGCCTCTTGAGTTTGGGGAAATGCGCTTGAGGTCATGTGACCAACTGGGTTCGGGGCACCCGTTGTGTGGCTTCTAGATCCAGGATGTTACAAAGTGGTATCAAATGAGTTCTTTTCTTTGACTTACAATTTGAAGCCTTAGTCAGGGATAAGAAGGACATGGTAGTTGGTAATAATATGTGCCTGGGAGTAGCTAACTTGTGTACAGGGAAAAGCTAGTTGACCTCATTATTGTAATTATTACTGGTTTTGCAATTTTACAGTTAATTTGATTTTCACCGTTGGGTGACGCACTTGTGATTATGTTGTTTATATGTTATACATGGGTTCTATTTAGTTGCAACCCGATGAGATGATGGTATGTCATCTCATGCATCATTTAGGCACATGTTAGAATCACATGACATGCATAGTTTCCATGCCATGTAGGTGCATTAGAAATTTCATTCTATTGTGATAGATGTGGTGCTAGAAAAGAATGTTGTTGTGATGGCTGCTTTGATAAGTATCTGCTATTTGTTAGGGTATTTTGGTGTGAGGTTTTGATAGAATGAATGCCAGACTTTGGTTCTTGAAGATTATAGACCCTCAATGACCGGAATTTGGTGGATCATTAATTTGTTTTCCTTATTATAACATGTATAAGATGCCAAGCTTTGATTCGCGGGGAGTATGGGACCTCAAGGATCAGAATTTGGCACTTAGGTGTTTGTTCTGTGTTTTTCTGGGTTCTAGAGTAGTTTCTGAGGATTACTGTCTGGAAAACCTAGTATACACGCCGTGTAGTTCTATGGACACATGTCGTTTGTTCTTCTATTTGGGAAGAAATGAAAACTTTCTAAGTGCACACCATGTACCCTTAGTACACTCTGTGTAGTCTCTTCCCGTGTCATAGGCCGTGTGGGCGGGGACACAGGGTAGGGAATGGCTTGGGGGAACACACCGTGTACCAGTTGTACACGCCGTGTAGTGTTGACCCGATGTTCTCCCATGTATCTAACAACACGGGCAGAGGAAACCTTAATACATACACGTCGTGTCAACCTTGAACATGTCGTGTAGTCTAACCCAGGTACCCGGCTATGTCACTAACAACACGGGTCAGTGTTACCCTACCTTGTACACGCCGTGTGCCTATGGGACACACCGTGTAGTGTCAGCTATGTAAGATGGCCATGTAGCGAGCAACACGGGTCGGTCTGAGATTTCTTTGTACACGTTGTGTCTTTTTGGAACACGTCGTGTAGTGTGACCTAGGTACACAAGTCGTGTCATGAACAACACGGGCCGGTGAATAGCTTGTTGCGTACACGTCGTGTTCCCATGGGACATGTCGTGTCGTTTTCTTTTAAGAGATTCATGTGGCTTAACCGTGTAGTATGACTCGAGCAGGGAAAGAGGGTTCACGACCACACAGTGTATTTAGAGGACACACCATGTATTTGGGGTGTTACATGACCAGTTTTAGCAGGGGTACACGCCCATGTGGATGGCCTATGAGAACACACCATGTAGTATTTATACATGCTGTTTAGTCATGTTTTGTAAATCTTGAATGCTTTCTTTCTCCTGTTCCCTTCTTGGTCTCCTCATTTTCAGTCCTTGATAAATCTGGATCTAAGGTGTGTGTTTGACCTTGTAGATTCATGCCACCAAGAATACCATTGGTTGTTCACTAGGAGAGAAGCGATGATTATACTCCTGAGATGGTGGGCCATGGGATACTAGTGGATTCTCTAGCAGTGCCAGATGCGGCACCAGCCATTATACCAAACACAGGCACAGATGCTTAGTTCCATGAAGGCTTCATGTGTTTTATGCAGACCTTCCAGGGAGCACTGTAGGCCACCACATCTATGGAAGATCTGACACGTATCTTCTAGCCGCAGAATCCGCCTACATTTTCAGGGGATAGCGGACCACAGGCTGCGGAGTCATGGCTGGATTTGATGCAGATGATATTAGAGCATCTGGAGACGCCTCCTGGGAGGAGGTTCAAGCTCACTACATACATGCTACGTGATTCCACCAAGAGGTGGTGGGATGTTACCACCTAGTCTGATCACCACTGTGACATGGCATGGGAATATTTTCAAGCAGCCTTCTATGACTTCTTCTTCCCAGAGATGCTGAGGGAAGATCGAGATCGACAGTTCATGAATCTGCAGCAGGGCGCCATGTCAGTGATGGATTATTCTGCCCGCTTCAATAAGCTTCAGTGTTTTGCACCTGTTCTGGTGGGGGATGAGACGTTGAAGGCTAGACTCTTTCAGGATGGTCTTCAATATGACATTTGATCACTGGTGAATGTTTGCAGGTTACCTACTATGCATGCTATTGTAAACCAGGCACTGATTACTGAGCGGAACCTACAGAGAGATAGTGGTGTGGGCCAGGGTGGTTTGACACTAGTTTCTGGTATTATTTCTACTGGTAAGAGGAAGAGGTAGATAGACTTCTCTCATGGTGGTAGTACTGTCCAGAATAATACATCAGGTGGCCAGGTCATGTGCTACCAGTGTGGTAGAGAGGGGCACAAGAGACCGTAGTGTCCACGTGACCCAGTGGAGTGCCGATTTTGCGGCAGGATGGGTCATCTTCAGCATTTTTGCAGGGTGTTTCCACTAGTGGCTAGTGAGAGGGGTTCTGTAAAGACTCCTTGTGCGGAAGCAGGACCAACAGCTTCTTACCAGTTGGTAAATTGGGGTATGTCAGGGTGTGTAGGTAGAGATGGTGTTCGTGGCCATGGTAGCCAGACAGCAGGATCTCATAGGTAGTAGGTCGGTTCAGCTCAGTGTAGCCAGGCTGTGTAGCAGGGCCACAGCACTAGGCAGGCATATTCAGTGCAACAGACCCAACAAAAGTAGGATCCCAGACCTTCTACTATCAATGGTACTATTCTAGTAGCTTCTGTTTTGTCTTCAGTACTTTTTGATAGGGGTTCTACACATAGCATTATATTTGTGCCCGTTGTGAAGAGCCTTGGGCTCTGTGTTACATCTTCTTCTTCTGATGTTATGATTCTAGAAACTCCGTTGGGAACTAGAACGGATGGTGTCCGTCAGTGCAGGGGGTGCCCCCTATAGTTTGGTGGGTGTCACTTTCTATGGGACCTCTATGTCTTAGAGATGACAGCTTATGATTTCATTCTCAGGATGGACTGGTTGGTACCCTTTCGAGACTTTGTAGATTACTATCGTCGTAGAGTGATTTTCACGTCACCAGAGGGTGGAGAGTTTCTATACAAGGGCGAATGGGATTTCCAGGCAAGCTGAGTTGGACTCGAGCATCGTGTGTGAGGTGGAGTTATGGCCCAGATTGCGAGTTTGTATCTGGATGATCGTGGGACTCGTCAGAAGTATTTCCCTCCAGTAGTTGATCATTTCAGGGATGTCTTCCTAGATGACTTTTTAGGTCTTCCTCCAAAGCGATAGGTAGATTTCTCTATTGAGCTAGTGCCAGGAGTAGCACCGGTGTCCATTCCTCCTTATAGGATGGCTACACCAGAGTTGCAAGAGCTCAAGATTCAGTTAGAGGAGTTGCAGGAAAAGGGTTTTATCTGAACCATTACTTCTCCTTGGGGTTCGCCGGTCCTTTTTGCGAAGATGGCGGATGGTACCCTTAGACTCTATGTCGACTATCAAAATTTGAACCATCTAACAGTTAAGAACCGATATCCCTTACCGAGGATTGATGATCTTTTTGATCAACTTCAAGGTGCACGAGTGTTCTCTAATATTGACTTGAGATCCGGATATCATCAGTTAAACATTAGACCATTAGACATACTGCTTACAGCTTTTCGGAGCAGATATGGTCTATACGAGTACTTGGTTATATCGTTCGGACTCACAAACATGCCAGCAATTTTCATGGTTCTGATGAATCATGTGTTCTTTCCTTATCTGTATTCATTTGTGGTAGTATTCATGGACGATATCTTGGTGTACTCTCACACTTGATATGACCATGCCTCCCATCTTGAGATCGCACTGAGTACACTGAGAGAGAATCATCTATATGCTAATCTCTCAAAGTTCCACTTATAGATGGGCCAGATTCACTTCATGGGTCATGTTATCTCAGAGGTAGGAGTTGTAGTAGACCCAAAGAAAGTGAGAGAAGTAGTTTCCTGAGAGCATCCTAAGAATGTGTTTGAGATATGAATTTTCTTGGGGTTGGCTGGTTACTACAGGAATTTCATATAGGAATTATCCCGCTTAGCAGTGTCGTTGACAGGTTTGACTAAGAAGGTTGTGAAGTTCGTTTGGTTAGAATCTTGTGAGACAGCCTTTCAGGAGCTGAAGGGAAGGTTGACATCAGCACCAATTCTGATACTCCCAAAGAAAGGGAAGGGCTATACAGTTTACTATGATGCATCATGTATTGGGTTGGGAGAAGTGTTGATGTAGGACGATCGAGTAGTTGCGTACGGTTCTCGGCAGTTGAGGCCACATGAGAGGAATTACCCGATGCATGATTGTGAGTTGGCTGCAGTTGTTCACATGTTACGCTGTTGGAGACATTGTCTCTTAAGATATCATTTTGTGGTGTTTACAGACCAAAAAAGTCTGAAATATATCTTTACCCAGTGTGACCTGAACTTGATACAACGAAGGTGGGTTGAATACCTACTGTCCTTCGACTTTGAGCTTGCCTATACACCTGGTAAGGGTAATGCAGCTACTGATTCACTGGGTAGGAAAACTCAGACACAGGCAGTGCAGGAGGCCAGTGGTGAGTAGAAGCTTATGGTTTTGTTCTCTGAGATGAATTTTGAGGTTCATAATAGTCAGTGGAAAACCTATATTTCTTCCTTAGCTGTGACCTCTATCCTCCTGGATAGAGTAAGGATAAGACAGCTATCAGATTCAGAAGTCATAGTTCTACAGGAGTCGATGGCAAGTGAGGACCCTCCTCCTAGATGGATGATAGGCGATGATGAGGTAATGCATTTCCATGGACAAGTGTGGGTTCTAGGGGATATATGCGAGGAGCTGATGCGGGAGTTTCATTCTTCAGTTTGGGCAGTGCATCCCGGAGTTACCAAAATTTACCATGACTTGAGATGTCAGTATTGGTGGTCGAGTATGAAAAAGGAACTAGCTAGTTTTTTTACGAGATGTTCCATCTATCAGCAGGTGAAGGCTGAGAATCATAGGCCAGCTAGACCATTACAGCAGTTACCCATTCCAGAGTGTAAATGGGATGATGTCGCGATGGATTTCATGATTGGGTTGTCGAGGTCACCTTGAGGTAGTGATGTCATGTGGGTTTTCGTGGACAGACTTACAAAGTTAGTTCACTTTTTGCCGATCAAGGAGACCCACGGTGTCGATGAACTCAGAAAGTTGTTTATCTGAGAGGTAGTATTCCTTCATGGGGTCCCTCGTACTATCATTTCAGATAGGGACACCCTCTTTATGTCTCGTTTTTGGAATAGTTTTCAGAGGGAACTAGGTACACAGGTGCTTCTGAGCACAGCTTACCACCCTTAGACCAATGGCCAGTTAGAGCGTACGATACAAGTGCTAGAGGACATGATGCGTGCATGAGTCCTGGAATTTGGGGGCTCTTGGGAGAATCATATACCCCTGGTCAAGTTTTCCTACAATAATAGTTTTCAGGAAACTATTGATATGGAACCTTACGAGGCTTTATATGGTAGTCCATGTCGATCACCCTTGTGCTGGATAGAGGTAGGTGAGGTAGCTTTACTGGGACCACGCCTCGTGCAGGTCCAGTTGATTCAGAAGTAGATGGATATTGCACAGTCACATCAGAAATCTTATACTGATCACCGCAGACAACAGTTGGAGTTTGTGGTTGGCGATCAGGTTTTCTTACGTGTTTCACCGAGGTTGGGACATAGGCGGATCATGAGACAGGGTAAACTTTCACCGAGGTATGTGGGGCTGTTTGAGATTCTGGAGAGAGTCAGGTCGATTTCCTATCAGTTGCAGTTACCAAAGCAGTATAGGGCCATGCATGATGTCTTCCATGTATCTCAACTATGTCGTTATCACACAGACCCATCTCACATCTTTCAGCCTGAGGAGGTTGAGCTTCAGGTCGATGCATCCTTTGAGGAGCATCTGATTCATATTGTTGATAGGAGCACGAAGGTTCTCCGAGTTCGGTCAGTTCCTATCGTTCGGTTGATATGGAAGCATGGCCAAGTGTAGGATGAAACCTGGGAGCGGGTGACCGACGTACATGCTCAGTGGCCGAAGTTGTTCATAGCTATATCTTCTCCACCCTTGGAAGGGAAATTCAAGGACGAATTGCTTTAAGGGGGTGTTTTTAAGAACCAGGTTCTTGTTTTTTAGGTATGGGTTTCTTCTTTTCCATTTTCCTTAGGTGTTTTTGAGAAAATATGGAAAATCGGGAAAAATAGAAAATTTTATGGGTACAAGTTGTGTACTTTTCCACACTCCATGTACTTTGGTCGTGTGGGATTAGTACACAGGGTCTGTAGGCTTGTCAATGATGAAGGGTATAAAAACTGACTACATTCCATATACTAGGTATTTACACACCGTGTAATCAGTCAGCAGGTGAACAGTAAAGCGATGGAGGTAACTGCCAGCTAAGTGGAAGTACACACCTTGTATTCCGGAATATACGTCATGTACTCATGTCGATAGATGAATAGTGTCACGGTGGAAAGAAGCCTCCAGAGGAATAGTTTAAAAAATGAAAAGTACATGTCGTGTACTTGAGAGTACATGATGTGTAGTTTTTTTTTGCTTAAAATGGACAATAGCATCCTCATTCGGTAGAAAAGGCTTTGAGTTCGTTTTGGATCCGGGAGAGGAGGTCGGAGCTTTGGAGATCTCCCGACCGCACACTGAGAATCTGAATTCTTCTCTGACGATCTCGATTGAACCGCATGGGTGAGTTATTCCCTCTCATTGTGTGTTTATTACCAATTCTTTCCCAAGGGAAAGTTATTTGAGTTTGAATGAGTGAACGTTTATCCCAGATCTACGTCGTTCTTAGATTATTTGGGAGGCATCGTTCATGTATACCGATCTGAGATGATCGAGGTAGGTGGTCTGGTGTTTAATTCCAACTATTGAGTTGAAGTTGTGTATCTTTGTGCTACAAACCCATGTTTGGGGTTTCCTATGGATGTGTCCTTTGTTGAAACTTATCTAGAATTTCATAGATAAACTTATGATAAGTTAAAATTATTGTTTGGGATCATTTCTTGGATCCAGGAACACCCTGGGGGTGTGTTCCTCTGTTTAGCCATTTGGCCAGAATACCTATGGGTTTACCATGAATTTTAGCATGCTTTGAAATTTCCTTGAGAGGAATTGTGTATAATTTCTTTCTTATGTGTTGGGCTTGGCCTGGTTACTGGTATAACCTGAGGTTAGTGTTTGTTTAGCCTTCGGGAAACCTTTCTCATGCCTGTGGGCAGTAGTTTCTATGCCCATGGGTAGTAGTTTTTTTTGCATGTGAACGACACCTCGTATGCATGTGGGGAATATTCGTTATGCCTGTGGGAAGAACCCTGTGAGTTTTGATTCTGATTACCTGAGGTTAAGGATTGTGTGTCTGAGGACAGTGTTATCATGAATATTCACCATGGTGATTTTTATATGTTATACCTACCATGTTAAAGCATAGGCTTGGCATGGTTAAATGAATATTAAAATGGAAATATAACAGGTAGATTTAGTTACTCTTGAGTACTTCTTAGTTTATTTCATCTAATTTTGCACACTACTGTTGCACATTTTCACTGACAGTTGGGCATGGGCCTTTGGTGGGTGACTACTGGGATTTATTTCTCACACCATGTTTGGGTCATGTCTTCGGCTCAAATAGACTATATTGCTGCAGGTGTCGACAGGGGAAAGGGTCTCTATACAGGTAAATGATTGTAGCCAAGGAGTAGGAGAGCATGGGACCGAGCTTAGGATTGTGATGTCTATGCGTTCTGTTTACTCTGTTTTTTTTTTTGTTGTACCTTGTACTTTGAGTTTTATTATATTGTATTGCAGTGTATCCTGTTCTGGATGCTTTCAAAGAATTAGTGACATTCTGCATCTTTGTATATATATGACTGCTAGTCCTCTTTTACTCAGTTGTCCATTTCAGTTGTATATTGTTACTTCTTCCGCTATTGTATGTTATTTTCTTTTCTGCTGTGCTACACTTTGACAAATGAGGGCATAGTTTCCCCACTATCAGACATGGTCCCTCACTGCTAGTCGGCAGCCTCTGGTATTTGGGGAAATGCGTTTAAGGTCATGTGACCAACCGGGTTTGGGGCACCCGTTGTGTGGCTTCCGGATCTGGGACGTCACATAATAACACAATTATCTTCCATATACTAATATGTTATTTTGTTAAGTTCATGGACAATATCTATCTCTAATTTCCTCAAATGGACAACAATAACATCACTCGTATGTACAGCGGACTACCACCTCACGAACCAATGTGACACATTTTCCATCAACACCTATCATAGTTGGGTATTATGAGGAAGATAAAGAATATATATTATATTTATAACATCATTATACTTATAGGGTTATTATATTTTATATACCATTTTACTTTACATTTTTTAGGGGATATGATAGCGTCGCTCGTGTGTACGGAGGACTACCGCCCTACAAAGTGATGTAATTTGTTTTTCATTAACTCTTTACATGGAAGGTAATAAGGATAAATTTAATGAATATATGTGATATAAATTAAATAAATATGATATTAATGATATATTTATCATTATTAAAATATAATATATATATATATATATATCATTTTCTTTCTTACACTAAAAAATGATAACTTTGTTCGTGTATGTGTGGATTACCGCACTCACGAAACGATGTGACTCTGTTTTCATAAGCACACCATATAGATTATATATATAATTATATTTAGAGAAATAATATTTTATAAAAGATATTATGATCATTATATAATGATAAAATATTAGATACCTTTTTTCCATAATGATCATTGAAAAATGGAGACGTTACTCATGCATATGTACGACCTATTGTCTCAATGATTGTAACGTAGTTCATTTTTTATAACCATATTTCATGACTAGTTTTAAATTTATAATTTATATAAAAAATGATAAAAATTTTATTATCATTATTCTATATATGTTTAACTAATGACCTCTTTGACCATAGCAAACCTACCAAAGTCATTTTTTACACAAAATAAAAATATCATTGGAACTTATAACTTAAAATTAATTGATTAAGTAATCACATATAACATAGTAATTAGTGAAATAAAAGGAATAATAAACTTGAAAATTTTTCTTAAGAAATTAAATAATGGACATAAGTTTATTATTCTAGAATATAAATAACATACATGATGATTCGAACTCAATGTAATGGTTTCTTGTCTCACTTTTACTTCCATGATACATATGCCATATTCACCGCTTATTTCTTTTATATGGTGTATATAATACCATTTTTTTTATTTTATGCCATGAATTAATTTATATTCATGGTAATTAAAGTTTCATTTAAAGTTATTTCTTTCATGGGGCTCATTATTCAAAAGCTACAAAAGTGGTAACGGTATATTTCATAATCTCATCAATATTGAGGATTATTTTTTCTTAAATATCCCTTAGGAGAATTATTTGATATTTATATCTTAAAATACAACTATTTTATTATCCACAGGTTATTATGAACTTTTTAAGCAATATTACAATTGTTTCACTCTTTGGTACTTAAAATGATTGAAATTTTTTTTTAATAAAATATTACTTTAGTTCTCTCTTTGGCCTAAACTCCATTTTCATCAAAACCCATGTTTTCTAAATATGTTTTCAAAAATGTTTTTAACATTCTAAAAATGAAGTAGTAAATAAATTTTTACCCATTTTTAATTTTTTTTTTTAAAAATTAAATTAAACTTTATATCTTTTTTAAAATAATGCTCATTTGGATTTTACCAAAAATGTGAAAGGAACCTTTATTTTAATGTGTACAGCATGGATGGAATTTTTCACCATCATGACCACTCAATATTCTAAAAATTATTTTAAAATATTTCATGGTTCTTTTAAAGGAAAAGTATTTTTTAAAAAAATGTGACCTTTTTGTATTTAAAAGGTGATTTTCGAAATAAAAATGTTATTTTCCTCAAAAATGTTTTTAAGGATCTTTTTTGGTATTTTTATTCATAAATGAAATCAATACTTAGTTGTAATAATGAACCAATAGGGATATGTTTTATTGATATCATCATTATTCTTTCTTTGGATGGTTTATAATCAATTTGACTACAGATGTGCCTATTTTGATACCATTTATATTACTCTGGATGGTTTATGATTATGTTTATTGATTGGGGTAATTGTTAAAATTTCATATTCTAGTTTTTTAATATGAATGATTATATTGATTATGTTTTACCCCTTTTATATAAGGAATGAATTAGAATTAGTAAGTGATATACGGGGCCTACTATAGTCCCTAGATGCATTGGTAGGTCTCATGAGACAAACTAGATTGAGTTTTGGTCAAGGTATTACAAATTTTTATAGATGTCTTGACATAAGGCCTCGGTAGTATTAGATTTATTGCAAAAAATACTTAAAGGTATGTTTTAGATGTCCAAAATTATGAATTGCATCATTATGAATTTAGTTATTGATATCCCATTTGATTATTCGATTAGTTAAAATATTCATATTTAAGTTTCAAGCTCATGTGATTATTTATATGGAATTATTTGATCATCGTTTATTCCTACCATCTTATGATCAGTTTTTTGATTAAATGTAATTTTTTTAGTTATTTACCATCCCATGTTGATTATGCCTTATTTATTTATAGCTTTTATTATATGCTTACCCTTATTGAGCATTTGAACTCACCACTTTCGTATGTTTTATTTTCCGCAGGATATGAGGAAGTGTTTTGTAATTGATATGAAGGGATACAATAAGGTGTTTGTGTATTTTATGTTTTAAAATGTAATGTGAATTTCAAGTATGTATCTAGTTAACCAAAACTAATAAAATATTCAATCCTTCATGATGTGATTCCTTGTATCTTATCCCAAAGTAATAAAGTATACACCATCTCTAGGATATAGGGGTCAGGAACTCTATAGTTGGTATTAGATGAAGTTTAGTAGAAACTTTAGTAACTATATTTAGGAAAACATGAATTAGGTAATATAAACCTATGATATAATTTGAGAATAATTATATAAGAACATCTTAAAGTTTTGTTAAGGAATATATTATATGGTTTTTCTTTTAAAATACATACATGTTTAGATACTACAAGTGGACGTGGTTCTAGTATAGATGTACTTAGGGGTAATAACTCTGAAAAGGGTGTATTGGGCTTGACTGAATAGTCACCTAGTACATGACAATGGGAATTACTATTCACATGGTTTCACAATCCTAGGGGATATGATTGGGTTAATTCACATCTTCTTTAATAACCATTATGAAGGATTTGAAAATATTTTTATGATTTGAAAAAAAATCCCAATTAAACCATTTTTACGATTATGTGATTAGCTATGCATAAAATTTTCAATTTATATTACATGTTCCATTAGTTTTGGGATTATACATTATGTTTCATAATGTTATGATCTAATATATTGTATTCCATTATTTAGAAATAGATCCTAATATAAGAAATAGAAACTGTATCAGTACACATACTCCATGTAGTGATTTACCTCCTAGACAAGATAATGATGCTGGAGATGGAGCTAGAGGTGGAACTGATCAAATTATAACCATATTGGGGGTGGTAACTCAGATTATGTGTAATAAACTTTCCCATATGGAGTATTCTACTAATCCACCATGTGGTGTAATGATGTTAAACAGGTTTATACTTCAGCAACCTCTATCATTCAATGGGACTAAAAATCCATTTTTAGCAGATAAATGGTTAAGTTCCTTAGATAATATATTTATTTCTATGGTAATTAGTGAAAGTGAGAAAGTTTTCATGGAAGTTTATTATCTCTCAGGAGATTTAAATAAGTGTTGTTCATCAATTTAAAATTAAAAGGATGAGGTGGAAATATCAATCATGGAGTGCAAGCATTTCGAGGTACTCTTATGGGAAAAATATTTTTCTTGTGAGCAATGAGCAGATATCTAAAGACAGTTATTGAGTCTTATATAGAAAGAATATGAAACATTTTATAAGTATGAATCTTGATTTACAAGGTTATCAAGGCATGTTTTTAACTATGTGCATAATCCAAAAAGAGATATTTATCGTTTCTTTGATGGGATTAAGTCAATCCTTCAAAGGGAACTAGTCTCCCAAACATTCTAATCATACGATGACATGGTATCATGTGCTAAAAATACAATGACAGGATTATTTAACTATTATTTCTTTGAATTTAATTAATAAAAGAAGTGGAAGATAGAGAAAATATGGATAAGGGTAATAAGGTAAAGAAGGATTTTCCATCATGTTATAATTGGGTAAAGAAACACCCTGGTACTTTCTTAAAGGCAATGGTAGTTTACTACAAGTGTGGAGATAAATGACACAAATATCATGATTTCAAGGGAAATAAAAAGTTTTACAATGTTTAATGCTACAAATATAAGAATATGGGGACCTATGAAAATGAATTCCCCAAGTATCAAAGGAATATACCTTGAATGTAACTAATGGATCATGGCCAATATTATAAATTTACCATAGAATAAGTTTAATGATTAATGTTCTTGTGTTTGGATTTAGTAATTATGTCATTTGAGTATTTTATCAATGATATCATGGTTATATGTTTTATGAAATATATAATTATTTTACTATAATACTTTTTCATTAAGGATATGAATACGTATGTTGAATGGTACTGATGACCAATAAAAATGATTCAATAATAAGGTAAACTTCTTGGAAAACAAATGATTGAGGGAAATATAACCCTTAATATATTCCTAATGTTGAGATAAAATTTTTGGATAAAGATGTGTTTGATATAGATAAAGTAAATTAGATAGTATTGACTACCTTAGAACTGATTAATGATTTTTTGACAAAGTGATTTATGCTATCATTGATGGAGTTAACAACATTTTTAAATTTAAGGAATATATCTATTAATATGTGTTTTATTTATTAAATAAGGGATCATTAATTTTTTCAATAAGGTTTTATGTTAATTAAAGTTATTACCATGTTTCAAGAAAATAAATTATGAAGGCATTCACATGTTTGTTATATGACAATTAATAGCTACTTCATGCCATTTTGAGGATTAACGGTAAGTTCATTTTTGAAAGTTAGTGACCTTATTTTTAAATTTTTTTATCTTAATATTTTTGGAAGGTTTATAAGTTTAACCATTTATGAAATGGTTTAATTTTAACTTTGGATGAGGTTTTCGAGATTAATTTTTTACTTTAACATATGAAGATTTTTTCATATTGGATAACTTGTATTAACCATTTTGTTATAATAATAACTAGAGATTTAAGGAATGAATTATCATTATATTATGGATCTTATGATCCAATAAAAGTGAATTTTAGTACTTCATGAATAAAAAAATAATAATTTTTGGATATTCATTTTTTAGAGTAAGTGGTGAATTGGAAATTTATCAAAGAATGGCTAAAGGATGAAATTTTACTTATAAAATAAAAACATATCAAGTAAGTATATTTCCTTATATTCTTAGATAGTAAAATAATTATTCAACTTTAGGAAAAGTATCTTAAAAAAAATATTTATCCCATTACCTTCATATCTAATAAATAATATTTCCTTTTAAATAATCACATATTTATGTTTTTGATTCCCTTATCTTTATATTGATAATTTACTTTTTTGTGATCAGTGGAATCTATCATTATTTATAATTATTTATGCATTTCTTTCATGTACACATATTCACTTGCCACCAATTTTATCCTACTTAGAATCCAAGTTATGTTTTATTCCATATAAACTTTGTGATTCCCTATCTCTTTTATCAAGAGGATTTTTTATTAACCTATCTCACAATGTGGGATTTCAAGAAGGGTATTTTTATATGACAAACCCTTGATTATCGAGATCAATATTAAATTGAGAGGACAAATTTTATTGAAGTAGGGTAGAATGTAACACCCTATGATTTTAAAATATTAACATACTATTTTATATCATGCATGCAATATGAAACACCGATCTTAAACAACCCACGAGATATATTTCTTTAAATTTAATCTCTTTGATAACTTGTGAAACACACAACCCCAAGTCTAAATGAACTATAATATAGTATATCATTATAACCTAAACATTAAATTTTAGGGTATGAATAAACCTAAAAAAATATGAAATTATGGTTATATATTTATTATAAATAAAATAATAGTCTTTTAAAATAAAAATAAATGTTTTCTGAAAAAAAAATGTATTCTTTCTAAAATATAGTTTAGTTGTGTTTTGGGAACAAAATTTAAAATTAATTTTTTTCAATTTTATAAAATTTGTTTTATAAAATTAAATTAATTTTTTAAATCAAAATATCAAAATTATATTGGGGTGAATTTTCATGATTTTTCTGAAATGATTCATTTTTTAATAATGTAAAGACCCGCAAATTTCAAGGAAATTTTTTTTCTTAATTTTCTTTGAAATTTTACAAGAGCGCAGCTTCAGACGGCACCTGATTCCGAGGCCCGGTGTGCCCGGAATCAATTTTTGAAGTTTGGCTCGGGTACGTTCAGTGAACGGACGAGCGGGTTTTTCTATCTTTTGAACCGGTGCCCGGAATCGAATTCTGAGGGCACCGATGAAATCGCAGCGCCGGTATTTGCTTAGAAACGCCTCTTCTGGAGTTGCGTTTGCTCAGACGTGGTTTTTAAATTTTGGGGCTTTAAGACAGAAATAAAATAAAATTTGTGCGACAACTTTATTTTATTTCACTTAAGCTGCATGGAAGTCACTTGGAAGCCACTTGAACTGAGTTAAAGCGGATAGGGTGCTATCCGGAAATATCCTACCCTCTTGGTAGGATATTTGTGAGGCAGGGCCCGCACGAGCCCCACCGTTTCTTTCGCTAAGTAACGCACCCGCGAAAACCCGTCAAAGTAACTGAAAAGTCAACCGACGCGTTTTCTTTATTTCTTAACAGACCATTTAATTGGGCGGTTTATTTCGTGAATTAAATGGGCAGTTTCATTCGTTGAATTAATTCAACGAATTTAATGGGTCGTTACTTACGCGTTTTGCGTTTGTTGGCAAAATAATAAAATAGACAAACTTGTCTATTTTGGAGGATCCTCCTATTGTGCGAGATCCTCTAAACCTCCACCCTCCCCGCGAAGAACGCGAAGAACGCGAAGAACGCCGGAACCGGAATTCGACGACGCACGATCTGCGACGTCAACAAACTTTTCCGCGACCTTCTCCTTCTTCTTCTACGGCGCCTCTTCTTCCGCGGCGGACCTACGATCAGCGGTTAAAGGTGAGAATCGAATCTTCTAATTCTCACCTTTTTATAATTTGATATCAACGGATTTAAATTAATTAAATCCGTTTGATCTTGATCCGGAGATCGTCGGCGCGACGTTTTTCCCGCGGTGCGACGAACGTCTCCTCCGCAACGACGCGACGATCCCCTCCTTCCGCGACGAGCGATTCCGCGACGACCTCACGTCCGACGACGACAAGGTAAGGGTTGTTGGAGTATTTTATTCCCCGTGCTTATTCTTTTAAAATAAAGAACCTGATCTTCGAACAATTTTAATTTAATTAAAATTGTTGTTGATTATTTTCTTTTCCTCCCGTTGTTTATGACTAACGCGGAGGGTGCGGATCTAACGAACAAGACCCGGCAACCCTCCGCCGATCTTTTGTTGTGCGGATTTGGCAGACGACGACGAACCGTGCGGCAAGGGAGATCCGTTGATCCCTCAGTGAAGATAGGCCCCCGGGAGGAGCAACGGCGCAGACGGGAGGCAAAACGGGCCACCGGAGCAACTCCGGCGGCCCGCGGAAGGCGGCGGCGGCGCGGGTCGCCGGCGCGGCGGCGCCGGCGGCCGGAGGCGGCGACGCCCGGCGCGCCGCCGTGGAGGAGATCCGCCACGGCTGAAGCCGCGGCGGCGGCCGGTTCCGCGGCCGCGCGGAACCGGGGAGGGACGTGGCGGCCCGGCCGCATCTGCGTGACAGGCGGCCCCCCGTGGGGCCGCGTTCCACATAAGCCGCGGGTCAAACCCGCGGCGCCCCTTCGGCCGCTCGGCCGAAGCCGGGCCGCGCCCAGGCCGGACCGGACCCGGCCTAGCCGGGTCGGGCCGGGTCGCCCGGTTCGGCCGACCCAGGGGTGGTTCGGGCCGGGTCGCCCCGGGCCCAGAACCCCCGTTTTCGGGCCTTCTTCGGTCTTTTGCCCATATCTTGGGCCTGAGACCTCCGATTGACGAACCGTCAGCGGATACGCGATCCTTGGATCGATACGGTCGTCTCGGTATATTATACTCAAGGTTTCGGAAGACTTTGGGTTTGGCCGGGTTGGTTCGTACACGAAACCAACCGGGCCCTCGGAGCGGAAACGCTCATAACTTGAGCTACAGACGTCCGATCGACGTACCGTCAGCTGTGGTAGTTTCCTCTAAGTGAGACGGAACTTTTGGCATACTCCGCCCGAGGATCGGATACAGGCGGAGTACGGTCGGGTTGGTTTTTCCCTAAAAACCAACCGGGCCCCTGGGACGAAAATGCCAATAACTCTCAGACCGGGCGTCCGATTGACGCGCCGTCTGTTGCGTTGAGATCCTGCTGTCGATACGGAACTTTTGGATACATCAACTTCGGACTACGTGTCAGTTGATGTATCAGCCTCTCGGCTCGTGGAGCGGACCCTCCTAAACGAGCTCGCTGTGTGCGGGAACCCTAGCGCTGGCTGTGACTTCGACGACAGAGCAGAGATCCTCCGTGGACTGCGACGACGGCAGAGCAGAGATCCTCAGTGGACTGCGACGACGGCAGAGCAGAGATCCTTCGTGGACTGCGGCGACGACTGTGCAGAGATCCTCAGTGGACTGCGTCGACTACTGCACTCAGCGATCCTACGTGGATCAGTGCTACAGGTTCTGTGTGAGCCCGATCCTATGTGGGTCCTTACTACCGGTTCTGTGTGAGCCACTGCCTACAGGTTCTGTGTGAGCCCGATCCTGTGTGGGTCTTTTGCGGGGGTTAGTACCTATCGATCCTTCGTGGGTCCGACGACTTAGATGGATCAGTGATCATCTTTGACGTCATCTGAAAAAGTATACCTGGTTGAGCTGAATCTTATGTTACTCTCCTTTGTGGTTTGTGTTGAACTATCCTTTGTGGATTTACTGTTTACTCTCCTTGTGGATTTGAGTCTTGCTTTCCTGCGTGGATTGAGTTGTTCTTGAGCTCGTGAGCCGAGCTAGAATTGGGGACTTAGGTATATGTATGGGCATATACCTAAGTCGAGTCAGATGTTACTTCGTGATTGCATCTTTCTTTTGTGCTATGTCCTTGTGGATTTCGGGAGACCTTCGGGGGTCTCGGGGTCCTTACTGAGTAGCTTATACTCACCCCTGCACGGGCTATGCCCGCACCTTGTTGTGTTGGATGCAGACGACGGACAGCGCTGATCTCGGTTGGGGCGTGGAGCAGGACGGTACCTGGAGGTGGACCACTGGGCGGGACGTGCTCGGAGCGGACGTGGGACCCGAGGAGCCTGGAGGCTATCTGTACCCACCCTTCAGGTGGGATTGCCAGTGGACGACACGAGGCCACTGTCTTTTCTTCAGTTGTTGTTCTTTACTTTTTCAGTTGTACTTTCAGTTGGGCTTGTATTCCGGTCCCCTTTACTTTTCTGCACTTGTAGTTACTTTCCGCTTGCTGACTCTGTGGTGGTTGTTACTTATAAAGGCAAAGCCTTCCCTGTTTACCGGGATTTTACGCCTTGGTGCTAGTCGCCAGCCCCTGGCCTATGGAAGGCGGGCTTGGGGTAGTCACGGCACGGGCCCCGAGGTCGGGTCGTGACAAATAAATAGTGAAAATGCTGAATTTTAATTTAAAACTACATTTTTGTTTAAATTATTTAAAAATTAAAATTATATATTAAATTGGTTTTAAAGTAAAATTAGTTCAATTATATATAAATTAATCCAATTTGGGTAATTTTATTCATTTTCATATTGAATTTTGATATAATAACTTTATAAACTTTTGAATGTTTGCTCTTTAAAAACAAGTTTTCTCATCACATGAGCGGGGTTAATATTAAATTAAATTTTTTCACTTATGTAAATTTAATTTTTAAAAATAGATTAATTATTTTAAATAATAATTTATATTATCTAATAATTTCAACTTTATTTTTAACCATAATGAATCATAAGTGGTAAAAATTATTTACTGTAGTTAAGGTAAAATTTGATTTACCAGGGGTTAAACAAAAATGATAAAGGTTAAAATGACATAAAAACTTTTATAAAATATATTTTATAGATAAATTTAAACCTAATAATATATAAGGATATATAATAATCCATTTTTTACTCTTATTTCATATGAAAAACGTGGGTATACCTTTTTATTTTCAAAAAATACAAGTGTGTCACTCTCCTCTCTTATAAAAATCCACCACCTCTCCTCTATTATTCACTCTTTAAAACCAATTTGGTTCATCCAATACCTATAAAAATAAATTTAAAACTTCCATTCACTAATCCTATAATCCTAGGTTTGGTCATAAATTCATTCTAGGAATACTTTAGGTATAATTCTAAAGAGGTGGTCTGAGAAAAGGTAAAATTCCTAACTATGTGTTTATGTTTTATTTCATCTTATACCTACTTAAAATATTCTTAATTTATTATTATCTAATAAAAATATTATATAAAATATACTGAGATGTTATTATGTAAGGTTTTTTACCTATATCTATCTTCTATTCCCTCAAATGGGAAACAATAACGTCGCTCGTGCATATGGCAGACTATCACCTCACTAACTGATATGACACATTTTCCATCAACACCTCTCACATTTGGGTATGATGATAGATACAAAGTATATATATGATACCTATAACATAATTATAAATATTAATTAATTATATCATATATACCTATTTTATTTTCCATTCAGTATGGGATACGATAACATCACTCATGTGTATAGCTAACTACCACCTCGTGAAGTGATGTGATTCGTTTTTCACTAACTCTTTACATGGAAAGTAATAAGGATAATTTTAATTAATATATATGATATAAATGACATAATTATAATATTCATGACATATTTATCATTCTTTAAAGATAATATATATATATATATATATATCAATTTCTTTCTTACACTGAAAAATGATAATGTCATTCGTGTACGTGTGGACCACCGCATTCATGAAGTGATGTGACTCTACTTTCTTCACCACACCTCATTAATGATATATATAATTATATTTAAATAAATAATATTGTATACATGATATTATGATAATTCTGGAAAGATAAATATTACTTACCTTTTTTCCATAATGATCATTGAAAAATGGAAACGTTACTCATGCGTACGTACGACCTATTATCCCCATGGTTATAACCTAGGTCATTATCCAAAACCATATTTTATGATTGGTTTTAAAATTATAATTTATGTATAAATTTAATAATTATTTCATGATTATTATTTTTTATTTTTTAAAATAATGAACTCCTTAACCATAATCGACCTACCGAAGTCATTTTTGACACATAATCAAAATATCATTGAAACACCTGAAGTAAACTTAATTAATTATGTAATCATAAATAACATGGTAATAAGTGAAATAAAATAAATAATTAAATTTAAAAGGGTTCTTAAGAAATTAAATAATTATCATAATTTTATTATACAGAAAGATAAATAACGTATGTGATGAGTCAGACTTAAGGTAAGGGTTTCTCATCTCACTTTTACTTTTGTGATGCATATGTCATATTTGCCAATTATTTATTTGTTTTAGTGTATATACTACCCTTATTGTATGGTATATCATGAATTAATTTATATTAATGGTATTTAAAGTTTTATTTAAAGGTATTTCTTTCATGGGGATTAGGGTTTAAATGTTATCAAGGTGGTAAGGGTCTATTTCAAAATCTCATCATTATTCAAAAAAAATTATTTAAGTCTCCCTTAGGGGAATTATTTGATATTTATATCTCAAAATAAATATATATTCTTATCCTCTGGTTATTAATGAAATTTTAAAGCAATATTATCATTTTTCACTCTTTTTTACTTAAAATCGTTGAGAAAATGTTTTCATGAAAATATGACTTTATTTCTCTCTTCGGTCAAAAATCCATTTTCATCAAAACCCATGTTTTCTAAAAATATTTTTAACATTTTAAAAATTAATTATTAAATAAATTTTTACACATTTTAAATTTATAAAAAAATTAAAGGAATCGCCATATCATTTCAAAAATAATTCCCATTTGTATTTTAAAGAAAATGTGAAAGGAATATTTTATTAACGTTTACGGAATGAATATAATTCTTCATTATCATGACCAAATAATGTTTTTAAAATTATTTCAAAATATTTCATTGTTATTTTAAAATAAAATTATTTTCCAAATGTTTTTTGGAATTTTTTTTTTGTAAAATGTGATTTTCAAAATGAAAAGGTTATTTTCCTCAAAAATGTTTTCAAGAATCTTTTATATTTTTTCTATTCATAAATGACATCAACCCTTCATTTTAATTATGATTCACTAGGGATATGTTTTATTGATATCATCATTATTATTTATTTGGATGGTTTATGATCAGTTTGACTAGGGATGTACCAGTTTAATACCATTCATATTAGTCTAGATGGTTTATGATTATGTTTATTGATTGGGGTAATTTTTAACATTTTTTTCTAGTTTTTCAATAAAAATGTTTATGTTGATTATATTCCACACCTTTCATATTAGGAACTCATTGGACTTATTAAGTGATGGTATGGGCCCGAAATATCCCCTTAATTCACCATTACATCTCATGATACAAACTATAATGGGTTTTGGATGAGGCCTTACCCATTTATATAGAGGACTTGGAACAATGCCTCAGTGGTATAATATTTATTAGAAAAAATCCTCGATGGTGTGTTTTAGATTTCTAGTGTTATAAATTCCATCATTATGAATTCATTTATTTATATCCCATGTGATTATTCAATTAGTTAGAATATCCATTGTTAACTTTCAAGCTCATGTGATTATTTATATGGTATTATTTGATGATCATTTATTCCTATCATTTTATTCTCAAGTTATGGATTAAATGGAATGTGCTTCAGTTATTTACCTTTCCATATTGATTATGCCTTATTTATTCATAGACTCTACTATACTCTTACCCTTACTGGATATATGAGCTCGCCCCTTTATTATTTTTTATTTTCCCCAGGATATGAGGAAGTGTTTTTTGATTGATATGTAGGGATACACTAAGGTGAATAATGGAATTTCAAAGAAAATAATTTGTGTGTTTTATGTTTTAAAATGTAATGCGAATCTAAATGTATGTATCTAGTTCACCAAGACTACTAAACTATTCAGTCCTTCGGGATGTGATTCCTTGTATCTTATTCCACTATAATAAAGTAGACACAAACTTCAGGCTACTGGGTTATAGTGTTATACTAGATTATGAATCCTATAGTCTATTTTTTCTTTATCTAAATCATGTAGGGATTTTTATGAATAAAATTTAGATTTTTTGAATCAAGCCTTCATATCAATTACTATAAAATACCCCTTACTTACTATTGGTAATTAGAGGTTTTAATCTTATGTAAGTTTTGAAATTATGGCTTGGGTTGTTTTGAAAATATAGGAGTGGGTTTTTTATAATCCCTTTCTCTCTACATGATAAGTTATGGTAATTTTTATACCCTAGGTTGTATTTATTAGATAAAGGGGAATCTTTAGCTTATATCCCAAGATAATACTTGGAAAAATTGGTATTTTATAAGGTTTGGGATGGAATTTTAAAGTATATACAATAGTTTCTAGAGTGACTGAACATACCAAACTAATGTAATTTCTCTTTAAGGGATTTATTTTGGTTTTTACTCACCAGTGTATTAACACTTTTAATAGAATTTTGGTTCATCAAGAATTGAATTTGTTCTTTTATTTTAGCTAGATGATAATATACTTCCCTCCCTAAACTAGTTGTGAATTTACCCCTATTCACTCTTCTTTTCCTAGAATATTTTTATTGTGAATTTGGGGATAAATAGTTATATATTTGTCTTAGTTCGTTTTTTTATCATTAAAATTACTTCTGTTCGATTGTTCAATCAAATTCTTCACTGCATGTGAAATTCCTTCATAGAAAACTTCCATGAAGAGGTGGGTAGAGAGATGATATTGGGGACACTTCTTGATCAGGGCCTTTAACTTATCCCAAGATTTATATAAAGCCTCTCTACCCTATTGATAAAATTTAGTGATTTGACCCCTAGTCTCTCCTTTAATTACTCTTAGGTAAAACTTTATACCAAATGAGTTCTAAACTTACTCCTGGATTTAAAAAATTGTTTATATATATACCCAAAAACTAGTTTCTAACATTACCTTTTAGTAAAAAGGGAAACACCCCCCTTTTTAACATATTTTTAATGAGCCCTTAGAGTAGTATTTTTTTTACAATGTTTGATAAATACTTATTGAATGATAAGGATACATCTTTAGGTAATTCATGAAATGATAGAAGCAAAGAAAGATGATAATGTTTCTAGTCAATATTTTGGGCTCTAGGTGTTACCTAAATTAGTGACAGATTTATTAAAACTTAGGGGATTTTAAATTCCCCCACCCTTGGTATTTGAGAAACCGCTTGATTTATTTTTCAATTATTAACATTAGGTACCTCTATCTAATCATCCACCACAAACTTTACATTCTTATTATGATCACTCGAATGTTTATTAATCTTAGGAAAAAAAGAATTTATATTACAAGTATTCAACCTAGTGCACAAAAAATGGTTTAGAAATTTTCACAAGAGAACACAATAGTATAAAAAAATATATTCCTATATATTTCATGAAAAAATGATTTTTTTTATTTTTTTAACATAATTTTTTAAAAGTTTTTTTGGTTTGTCATGTGAATCCTTACCCAGAAACAGTACCAAAATTTAACTAGTATCTCTTTGAAGTAATAAATTTATTTATTTATATCTCTTAATGACCCTATTAAGTAGTGAGTAGGGTCATACTCACAAATAAATAAGAGTTTGAGTGTGAACCAAGAAAACAAACTCAATGTAAGAAGAAAAATTGAATTAGAAAGGTGCAAGAAAATAGTGATGATAAAGTGTTTAACATGAAACAAACAAGTGATATATTATAATGATCACTAAATGAATTAATAAAATAAAAAAAGGAAATTGGGATGATTAGGGGTGAACAAGAAATGAAAAGGTAAAGGGAATTTTTATTTTCTAGTAAAATTTAAATTTCCTCAATCTTGTAAAAGTGTACGGAATCAACATCCACTGAGATAAAAATTATCTACTGAATTTATCAAGGAGTGAGTAGGTGAAGTCTAAATTTCACTATTTTCTATTATAAATTTCATCACTATCACTAAAAATGAGTACAGTGAGATTCAACAAGATTGAACTTTGATCAATATTAGATTGTTTTCCTTAAATTTTATTTAAAATTTCTTATCATAAGACTTTAATATTAAATTCTATTAACATCATTTGAAATGTGAATAGAATAAAATATCATTGACCTGTAAATAATAAAAGAGTTACTACCAAGGATAAATACGAACAAGAAAAATTGATCCATTATAAGCAATGTGACTCAAAAGATGGAAAATAAAAGGATCGATACAATATCATTCCTTGAGAAAACAATTATCCAAGAAACATTATCAATTAAAATAAATTCATATATTTGTATCTAATTTTAATAAAATAAAATAAATTTGAGAATTTAAGGATACTTCCTCATCTAGATAGCTTCCTCTTCAAACCTTATTCTCTTTTGAATCCTCACCAATGAAGTTATGTTGTATCATCCTCATCTTCTCTAAGTTTCAAAAGTTGGTTCCTGTTATCCATTTGGAATTCTCCTATTTTTTCAAGTTTTCTCATAATAAATTCATAAATTAAATCTCTAATCCATCTATAATTTTCGCTTATTATTTTTTCTATGTGTCAACTCCTGATGTAACACCCCAAAATTTTAATTACCTTTAAATAAGTCAATGTGTTTGATAAATTTTCTTTTAGAAAAACCTAGCATAAATAAGTCATAACATATTATAATAATAATATTAATTAACCTAATATGTTAATCAATTAAAAATCACTACCTTTATAAGATATATAGTTAGTATTGGTTAATGTTGAAAAAGGGTATTTTTAATAAAATAAGTTTTTTTTTATTTTTCATTTCCCATTAAAATCTAATTAATCAAATTTTAGAATTTTAATTAGATAAATAGGCCTCATTTTTTAATTTATCATATCAACATTAGTTTAGAATTAATATTTAATATTTTTTCTGATATAATTGGTTTTTAGGTGAATAGTGAAATTACTGATTTTTTCTAATACTATCACTTTTATATGATTTATAATTATTTAAAAAAAATTATAAAAAAATAAAAAATAAAATAAATAATTTAAAAATACTATTTTAAATTTATTAAACCCATGAATATAATTTTATAAAGTCAAGTAATATTTTTTGAATATCTATATTTCATATGTTTCTTTAATTAAATTTATGCATGAGGAAATTAGGATTTGGATTTACCTTAATCTCACATAACTATTCTTTGAAAAATAATAATCTTATTAATATCATTATAATCAATATCTTTGATAATTGTTTCCAATACATAAACTCTATGCTTAAAAAGACATGTTACAAGCACTAATGTTAAGATAAATTTCCTAACACACATAAATTTAATTTTATAAAATGATTATTATATTTGAGATAATAATTTTAATATTATTTAATATTTCTAATTTCATTTTTTGGTATAAAAGTTTTATTATTAGGATTAATGTTGATTACAATGATAATGGTGAAATAATTATTTTAAAATTATTATTTTGTTATTATCAATGAATTTTTGTTGAATTAATTAAATTGAACTTTTTTAGATAATTAATCTAATATTATGTATAAACACATAAATAAATATTTTACCAGTCATTTAATTGGTAATCTATATTAAATTATATTAATAATATATAATGGTTAAAATGTCATTTTTCGACTAAAATAGTTTTTCTACATATTATATGTTTTAATTTTGAAGTTAATTTTATAATTTTTAGAAATTAAATTTAATAAAACATATATTAAATTTAGTTTTAGGACACCCAAATTGAGTTATATTGTCACGACCCGTCCTCGGGGCCCGTCCCGTGACTACCCCAAGCCCGCCTTCCATAGGCCAGGGGCTGGCGACTAGCACCAAAGGCGTAAAATCCCGATAACTGGGAAGGCATTGCCTTTATAAAAGAAAACAAGCACCACAGAGTAAAATCGGAAGAAGTAAACACTAAGTAAACACTGAGTACAATAGTAAGTGCGGAAAGTAAAAAGGGGCCGGAAATACAAGCCCAACTGTAAAGTACAACTCGAAATGGAAAATAGAAACTGAAAAGTAAAGCTGCTACGCCGAGCTGTCCACTGGAAATCCCACCTGAAGGGTGGGTACAGATAGCTCCTCTGCTCCTCAGGTCCCACCGTCCGCTCCGAGTATGTCTCGCCCAGTGGTCCACCTCCGGGTACCGCCTCGTCGTCACGTCCACCTCTGGGTACCGCCTCGTCGTGAGGTCCTCCTCCGGGTACCATCTCTTCGTATAGTCCACCTCCAGGTACTGTTCAGTCCTCGAACACTCGGCTTCTGTCAGCACTGCCCGTCGTCTGCAACCAACACAACGAGGTGCGGGCATAGCCCGTGTAGGGGTGAGTATAACGATACTCAGTAGGGACCCCGAGAACCTCAAGGTCTCACTAAACCAACAAGGATAACCACAAAGAAGATCTCAACAGATAACCTCTACTT
Source organism: Viscum album (assembly GCA_963277665.1). Classification (NCBI taxonomy): domain Eukaryota; kingdom Viridiplantae; phylum Streptophyta; class Magnoliopsida; order Santalales; family Viscaceae; genus Viscum; species Viscum album. The sequence goes on from OY728133.1 coordinate 594,111,154, forward strand.
AGATATATGCCCATACATATACCTAAGTTATCAAGTAACCCATCTCAATCATGAGGAAACACAAGGATTGTGAAATCAACGGATAACCACTACCCGGGTATATGCCCATACATATACCTAAGTTAGCAAGTGACCCATCTCAATCATGAGGTAAACACAAGGTCAAAAGTCTCAGCTCAAACCAGGATTTTCATTATCGAAACCGTAACTGCTGAAGAGCTCCGTCTCTGGAGTGTACAGTGGTCCTGTCACGACTCTGAGGTACTGCTCACTAACCTAAGATTGCTGAAGAACTCCACCCATCGAGTACTGCGGGCCAGCTGCTACAACCAAGCGCTCCCATGTGTCGCTACAACCAAGCGCACCTCTTTCGTGGGTCTGCCGCTACAACCAAGCACTCCCATGTGCCGCTATAACCAAGCGCACCTCTGTCGTGGGTATTCCGCTACAACCAAGCGCTCCCATGTGCCGCTAAAACCAAGCTCAACTTTGTCGTGGGTCTGCCGCTACAACCAAGCGCTCCCATGTGCCGCTACAACCAAGCGCAACTCTGTCGTGGGTCTGTGGCTACAACCAAGCGCTCCCATGTGCCGCTACAACCAAGCGCACCTCTGTCGTGGGTCTGCCGCTACAACCAAGCGCTACCATGTGCCGCTACAACCAAGCGCACCTCTGTAACACTCCGAGTTGTTCGACCAGCAGTCGTCGGGTCTCAGCCAGCTACACGGTCTCCGTACTCCGCACGCTCGTCACTGGGAGGGTCCACTCCACGAGCTACAGGTCGATACTCCAAGTATCTCAAAGTCACATGAAGAAGTATCTCAAAGGACCGCCACGTCATAGGGGTCTCAACGCAATAGACGGCGCGTCAATCGGACGCCCGGTCTGTGAGTTATTAGCCTTTTCGTCCCAGGGGCCCGGTTGGTTTCGTGAGCAAACCAAACCCGGCCGTATCTCAAATGTACCCCGAACTTTAATAGGGTAAACTCATAGGGACCGTTTCTCAACGCGATCACCAAAGCCGCTGACGGTTCGTCAAACGGACGTTCTGTCAGAAAGATATCATCTTTTCCGTTCTAGGGGCCCGGTTGGATTTCGGTGCGATCCAACCCGGACACTATCCATCTGCATCCAAAACTCGGGCGGAGGATGCCAAAAGTTCCGTATCATCAACAGGAACTCAACGCAACAGACGGCGCGTCAATCGGACGCCCGGTCTGAGAGTTATTGGCTTTTTCGTCTCACACTCACCTCGGAAAACTTCCCAGGAGGTCACCCATCCTGATCACTACTCTAGGCCAAGCACGCTTAACTACGGAGTTTTAACCACGAAGGCTCCCGAAAAGGAAGGTGCACCTTGAGTATAGTATACCGAAACGACCGTCTCAATCCAAGGATCGCGTTGCCGCTAACGACGAGTCGTTTGGAGGCCTGTAGCCGAAGATACGGGCATTTGACCAAACCGCTCGGTAACGGGGGTTTCGGGCCCGGGCCGTCCCGGCCCGAGACCCCCCGGATGGCCCGAACCGGGTCGACCCGCCCCGGACGGGGTCGACCCGGCCCGGCATAGCCCGGACCGGCCCGGCGCGGCCCGGCCCGGCGCGGCGAACCGGCCAGGCGCGCCGGTTCGGCGCAAGGCAGCGCGCCGGGCGCGCTGCCAGCTTGGCCGAAGGCTGAGCTTGCTGGAAACGGGGGGGCCGCCTGCCCCCCCCCCCCCCCCTTTTGTGAAACCGGCCCCCCTCGTAATGGGGGTCCAAATAACTGCCCGGGGGAATTAAATTTCCCCGGTTTCCACCAACCCGGCCGGCCCGACCTGGCCGGCCGGCTTCTTGTCAACAGGACCGGCAAGGGCCGGTCCTCTTCCGTCTTCCGGCATCGGCGGCCCGGCTGGCCGCCGATCATCACGATCCGCCGCGGCCCGGAACCGGCTGCGGCCTTCGTCATCCGGCGCGGTGCGACGGCACCGCGCCCCTCCGCCGCGGCCCCGCTCCGGCCGCGGCGTCTTCGGTTTCCTTCGACGCGGCGCGACGGTGTCGTGTTCATGATAATTCTTTCCACGGCGCGGCGCGACGGCGCCGCGCATTAATTTCCGTGTGATTCCCGCATGGTGCGACGGCACCACGTTATCTCGTTTCATCCGCAAGAAACATTCAAGAACAAAGGAGGGGGTTTCGTCCGTGTTTGTGCGGTCCGGTCCCCCTCTCGTTAGACGATAACACTTAAACGTTCATCCTCAAGTTTGTCATGCTAGAACCAAGAACGGAAAATAATTAAATAAAACAACAACAAACCCCTACCTCGCTTTTCGTTATGTGTTGATGAAGTCGCGGAAAGGCGGCATCGATTCGTCGACATCGGAAAAGAGAAGTCGTTGACGACGTCGGCGTTCTTCGTGAAAGGCGCTCCCTTCTTTATTCCGGAAGGAGTGGGAAGGAGGCATCCAAGAAGGGATCGACGTTGGAAACTTCACGTTCTTCTTTGGAAAAGGCATTCTTCGTCGAGAAGACGTTGTTCCATGTTTGGAGATGTCCTTCGTGTTCTTCGTCGAGGGTGGAATTCTCTTCAATCCTTCCATGACTCTATCACAAAGATTTAGCCAACCCCAAACAATAAAACAACACACCTTATTATAGTGTTAGCTTAATGAATTCAAAATAATTCAAATTCATTAAGTTACATCCTTCATTAATGGGTGGAGAGGCTCCAAAATTAATGAAGGTGGAAGTGAAGAGTCACATTTAATTGGGGGGGGGGGGGTTCAAGGGAGTTAAGGAGTTTAAGGAGTTAGGAATTTGAGGGGTTTTGGCACATTAAGTGCAAGGGAGTTTAAAGGGGGTAGAAGAGAGTTAAGGGGAAGGTGAAGGGTTGGGGCTCGTGTGGGCCCCACCTCACCTTAATCCTCACTTGGTTAGTTAGGAACTTGTGATTCCACCCCAACTTCCACACTTAGGATATAACCACTTAAGAAGATAAATAAAATTTGTAACACAAATTTTATTTTTCTTTACACTTAAACCACAACCTTAATAAACAACTGTTCCCAAGCAAACGCAACTCCAGGAAAGGCATTCCTAAGAAAAAACCGGCGCTACGGTTCCATCGGTGCCCTCGGAATTTGATTCCGGGCACCGGTTCAAAAGTTAGAAATTCCCGCTCGTTCGTTCACTGAACGTACCCGAGCCAAACTTCGGAAATTGATTCTGGGCACACCGGGCCTCGGAATCAGGAGCTGTCAGAAACTGTGTTCTTGTAAAATTCTAAAGAAAATTAAGAAAAAAAATTTCTTGAAATTTCTGGGTCTTTACATTACTCCCACCTCAGGGCTTTACGTCCCCGTAAAGCTTCATCACAAACTAGGGTCACAAAAGCGGTACAGAGAACGCATCTGAGCCTTCTGCTCCCATGTGCTCACCTGGAGGTTCCCGTACTGTCAAAGGAAGTGCACCCAAGGAATCGATCATCCTCGTAGGATCTGCTCCTGTCTATTCTTGATCCCCACTGGAACCTCCGTGCATGTCGCTCTATCATCGACGTCCAACTCCCTGAGGTCGATGATGTGTGAAGGATCAAGCACGTATCTCCTCAATTGAGTTACGTGAAAGTCATCATGCACCTGGTGCAACTGAGGTGGATGGGTCAAGCGATAAACCACCTCGCCTACCCTGCTGGGGACCTAGAAAGGTCTATTGAACCTCGGAGATCTCTTGTCGCCTCGGCTACATATCCATAAACCTCGTCGAGGTGAGACCTGTATAAGAATGTGGTCGCCATCCTCGAACTCTAAAGGTCTCCCTTTTTAGGTTAGAACTGAAACTCAAAACTCCTGCTGCCACGAGGGTAAGGTTGGCCGACCCAAAAATGATCGGCTACACCCTCCCATGCACGAGTTTATCTTGTGCTGCCCAGGGTTTCCTTTTCGCCGACCAAGGAAAACCCATCCCAACGTTTTCCTAATACCGTCAATTTGAGTATGAACAGTGATTGCCAAATACATACTCAAAATAACGTCGTAAGGCCTCGACGCTGCCACCAAGAGGTCCTAACTGAGACTCTCGCCTCAAGGGTCAGATCACACCGTCGGCGTAAGTGTGACTATCGAGTCTCCTCCCAAAGGTATCTCCAGACGTGAGGGTCAAGTCAACGGCTTAACCAGAATCTCTAGGTCTGGGACGAGATTCATGGAAGGAAGGGATGATTCGTTTCGATGCATGTGGCTACGGCCGCTAGTAGAAGATAAATTCCGCACTTCGAATCATCCTTAGAGCCCCTTTTTGGACGCACTCCATGACCGCAAGCAGCTACCCTCTTTCCCTGCTCTCCAACTCCCTGAGTCTAGCGGGGACTGCAAAGGTGGGTGATGGTAACATGTTGAAATGTACACCACCACGAGCTGCTCTCCAAGCTCTGCCTCCATGTCTACTGCTCTGCAGATTCATCTGTCCTTAACATTTCCTCTTGTTGAAACATTTTACATGCCCAAGTCTCCGAGACTGGTGTCAGTTTCCTGCTTTCCAAACTTCTAACATTCTCTGGCTATATTCGATCAGCAAAGAATTCTCAACCACAAAGGTTCCTTCTAGCACTCTAGCCTAAGTAGAAATGCATAGAGAAAAGGTGCTGGCTCGGAAGCCCTTAAACATACCATGCACAGAGGTCCGACCTCTATTGCACTGATTGAAACGCTTCCATCGAGTACCCGATATGTTCGGTACGCCTCAATGAATTCTCAGCTATCAACACGTCGTCCCGCCGAAACTGTAAAAGTTCTAGAAAATTCTTGGCCACCTCCTCAAGCCAGTCCTCAGCCCCCTATGAGTCAGGTTCACCACGGAACATGAGTGTATCTGAAGTTAGAACACATGTAAGGCAGTAAACTTACATGTGTCACCTACCGGTACCGCCGGTTGTAACTGCTGACCAACAGGTAGTGATGTATAGCTGACACACTACCCAAAGGCACTATCTCAGGCATCGGTTCACATACCGAAGCCTCATCACTATGCGGACCATCCTCATGGTCATTCACGGGAAAACACTAGTGGCCAAGTCCACCATCCACTCTACTGATGTCTCAGCTAGGAGGAAAACTCTAGCAATCGCCTCCAGCCACTGCTCTGCTGTCTGGAAATCTGCCTCGCCTCGTAACTTCTGAGACCTCTATTGCTGGATCTCGTGCAATGCGCTCTGCCAGCGTGCACAGTTTTCTAGTATAGTCGTTGGCATCTGCTGCCCAACAGGTGGTGATGTACTGGTACACCACCCGAGGGTGCCAACATAGTAAAAAGGGCTCTGCACCAGAGCCTCGTCGCTCGGTGAGCCGTCATCGAGTACTCTCTCGGAACTCCAACTGACTGTCTGCGTGGAGACATCCTGAACAGATGCGACACGGTCAACGTCTTATACCTGGTGAGATGACCTGGTTTGAGATGACTTTAAAACTTTGGAAACACACACGCAATCAGTGTTTTTGTGTACAAAGTTGGAAATCAGTAGTCAGGGTCCTGGTGTACGGATACGTCGGCCGCCGCACCAACACTGGACTCCCTGAACTGAAAACCACACTTGGTACCCTTAACACTATTGCTTCACAGAAAGATACATCAGAGTTATAAGTTCTGCGGTAGAACCGAACTCCTCTGATACCAATTTGTCACGACCCGTCCTCGGGGCCCGTGCCGTGACTACCCCAAGACCGCCTTCCATAGGCCAGGGGCTGGCGACTAGCACCAAAGGCGTAAAATCCCGATAACTGGGAAGGAATTGCCTTTATAAAAGAAAACAAGAACCACAGAGTACAAGCGGAAGAAGTAAACACTGAGTACAATAGTAAGTGCGGAAAGTAAAAAGGGGCTGGAAATACAAGCCCAACTGTAAAGTACAACTCGAAAGGGAAAACAACAACTAAAAAGTAAAGCTGCTACGCCGAGCTGTCCACTAGAAATCCCACCTGAAGGGTGGGTACAGATAGCTCCTCTGCTCCTCAGGTCCCACCGTCCGCTCCGAGTATGTCTCGCCCAGTGGTCCACCTCCGGGTACCGCCTCGTCGTCACGTCCACCTCTGGGTACCTCCTCGTCGTGAGTTCCTCCTCCGGGTACCATCTCTTCGTATAGTCCACCTCCAGGTACTGTCCAGTCCTCGAACACTCGGCTTCTGTCAGCATTGCCCGTCGTCTGCAACCAACACAACGAGGTGCGGGCATAGCCCGTGCAGGGGTGAGTATAACGATACTCAGTAGGGACCCCGAGAACCTCAAGGTCTCACTAAACCAACAAGGATAACCACAAAGAAGATCTCAACAGATAACCTCTACTTAGATATATGCCCATACATATACCTAAGTTATCAAGTAACCCATCTCAATCATGAGGAAACACAAGGATTGTGAAATCAACGGATAACCACTACCCGGGTATATGCCCATACATATACCTAAGTTAGCAAGTGACCCATCTCAATCATGAGGTAAACACAAGGTCAAAAGTCTCAGCTCAAACCAGGATTTTCATTATCGAAACCGTAACTGCTGAAGAGCTCCGTCTCTGGAGTGTACAGTGGTCCTGTCACGACTCCGAGGTACTGCTCACTAACCTAAGACTGCTGAAGAACTCCACCCATCGAGTACTGCGGGCCAGCTGCTACAACCAAGCACTCCCATGTGCCGCTACAACCAAGCGCACATCTGTCGTGGGTCTGTCGCTACAACCAAGCGCTCCCATATGCCGCTACAACCAAGCGCACCTCTGTCGTGGGTATGCCGCTACAACCAAGCTCTCCCATGTGCCGCTACAACCAAGTGCAACTCTGTCGTGGGTCTGCCGCTACAACCAAGCGCTCCCATGTGCCGCTACAACCAAGCGCAACTCTGTCGTGGGTCTGCCGCTACAACCAAGCACTCCCATGTGCCGCTACAACCAAGAGCACCTCTGTCATGGGTCTGCCGCTACAACCAAGTGCTCCCATGTGCCGCTACAACCAAGCGCACCTCTGTAACACTCCGAGTCGTTCGACCAGCAGTCGTCGGGTCTCAGCCAGCTACACGGTCTCCGTACTCCGCACGCTCGTCACTGGGAGGGTCCGCTCCACGAGCTACAGGTCGATACTCCAAGTATCTCAAAGTCCCATGAAGAAGTATCTCAAAGGACCGCCACGTCATAGGGGTCTCAACGCAACAGACGGCGCGTCAATCGGACGCCCGATCTGTGAGTTATTAGCCTTTTCGTCCCAGGGGCCCGGTTGGTTTCGTGAGCAAACCAACCCCGGCCGTATCTCAAATGTACCCCGAACTCTCATAGGGTAAACTCATAGGGACCGTTTCTCAACGCGATCACCAAAGCCGCTGACGGTTCGTCAAACGGACGTTCTGTCAGAAAGATATCAGCTTTTCCGTTCTAGGGGCCCGGTTGGATTTCGGTGCGATCCAACCCGGCCACTATCCATCTGCATCCAAAACTCGGGAGGAGGATGCCAAAAGTTCCGTATCGTCAACAGGAACTCAACGCAACAGACGGCGTGTCAATCGGACGCCCGGTCTGAGAGTTATTGGCTTTTTCGTCTCACACTCACCTTGGGAAACTTCCCAGGAGGTCACTCATCCTGATCACTACTCTAGGCCAAGCACGCTTAACTACGGAGTTTTAACCACGAAGGCTCCCGAAAAGGAAGGTGCACCTTGAGTATAGTATACCGAAACGAGCGTCTCAATCCAAGGATCGTGTTGCCGCTAACGACGAGTCGTTTGGAGGCCTGTAGCCGAAGATACGGGCATTTGACCAAACCGCTCGGTAACAGGGGTTTCGGGCCCGGGCCGTCCCGGCCCGAGACCCCCCAGATGGCCCGAACCGGGTCGACCCGCCCCGGACGGGGTCGACCCGGCCCGGCACAGCCCGGACCGTCCCGGCGCGGCCCGGCGCGGCGAACCGGCCAGGCGCGCCGGTTCGGCGCAAGGCAGCGCGCCGGGCACGCTGCCAGCGTGGCCGAAGGCTGAGCTTGCTGGAAACGGGGGGCCGCCTGCCCCCCCCCCCCCCCCCCCCTTTTGTGAAACCGGCCCCCTCATAATGGGGGGCCAAATAACTGCCCGGGGGAATTAAATTTCCCCAGTTTCCACCAACCCGGCCGGCCCGACCTGGCCGGTCCTCTTCCGTCTTCCGGCAACTGCGGCCCGGCTGGCCGCCGGTCATCACGATCCGCCGCGGCCCGGAACCGGCTGCGGCCTTCGTCATCCGGCGCGGTGCGACGGCACCGCGCCCCTCCGCCGCGGCCCCGCTCCGGCCGCAGCGTCTTTGGTTTCCTTCGACGCGGCGCGACGGCGTCGTGTTCATGATAATTCTTTCCACGGCGCGGTGCGACGGCACTGCGCAATAATTTCCGTGTGATTCCCGCATGGTGCGACGGCACCACGTTATCTCGTTTCATCCGCAAGAAACATTCAAGAACAAAGGAGGGGGTTTCGTCCGTGTTTGTGCGGTCCGGTCCCCCTCTCGTTAGACGATAACACTTAAACGTTCATCCTCAAGTTTGTCATGCTAGAACCAAGAACGGAAAATAATTAAATAAAGCAACAACAAACCCCTACCTCGCTTTTCGTTATGTGTTGACGAAGTCGCGGAAAGGCGGCGGCGATTCGTCGACATCGGAAAAGAGAAGTCGTTGACGACGTCGGCGTTCTTCGTGAAAGGCGCTCCCTTCTTTATTCCGAAAGGAGTGGGAAGGAGGCATCCAAGAAGGGATCGACGTTGGAAACTTCACGTTCTTCTTTGGAAAAGGCATTCTTCGTCGAGAAGACGTTGTTCCATGTTTGGAGATGTCCTTCGTGTTCTTCGTCGAGGGTGGAATTCTCTTCAATCCTTCCATGACTCTATCACAAAGATTTAGCCAACCCCAAACAATAAAACAACACACCTTATTATAGTGTTAGCTTAATGAATTCAAAATAATTCAAATTCATTAAGTTACATCCTTCATTAATGGGTGGAGAGGCTCCAAAATTAAAAAAGGTGGAAGTGAAGAGTCACATTTAATTGGGGGGGGGGGGTTCAAGGGAGTTAAGGAGTTTAAGGAGTTAGGAATTTGAGGGGTTTTGGCACATTAAGTGCAAGGGAGTTTAAAGGGGGTAGAAGAGAGTTAAGGGGAAGGTGAAGGGTTGGGGCTCGTGTGGGCCCCACCTCACCTTAATCCTCACTTGGTTAGTTAGGAACTTGTGATTCCACCCCAACTTCCACACTTAGGATATAACCACTTAAGAAGATAAATAAAATTTGTAACACAAATTTTATTTTTCTTTACACTTAAACCACAACCTTAATAAACAACTGCTCCCAAGCAAACGCAACTCCAGGAAAGGCATTCCTAAGCAAAAACCGGCGCTACGGTTCCATCGGTGCCCTCAGAATTTGATTCCGGGCACCGGTTCAAAAGTTAGAAATTCCCGCTCGTTTGTTCACTGAACGTACCGGAGCCAAACTTCAGAAATTGATTCTGGGCACACCGGGCCTCGGAATCAGGAGCTGTCAGAAACTGTGTTCTTGTAAAATTCCAAAGAAAATTAAGAAAAAAAATTTCTTGAAATTTTTGGGTCTTTACATTACTCCCACCTCAGGGCTTTACGTCCCCGTAAAGCTTCATCACAAACTAGGGTCACAAAAGCGGTACAGAGCACGCATCTGAGCCTTCCGCTCCCATGTGCTCACCTAGAGGTTCCCGTACTGTCAAAGGAAGTGCACCCAAGGAATCGATCATCCTCGTAGGATCTGCTCCTGTCTATTCTTGATCCCCACTGGAACCTCCGTGCATGTCGCTCTATCATCGACGTCCAACTCCCTGAGGTCGATGATGTGTGAAGGATCAAGCACGTATCTCCTCAATTGAGTTACGTGAAAGTCATCATGCACCTGGTGCAACTAAGGTGGATGGGTCAAGCGATAAACCACCTCGCCTACCCTGCTGGGGACCTAGAAAGGTCTACTGAACCTCGGAGATCTCTTGCCGCCTCGGCTACATATCCGTAAACCTCGTCGAGGTGAGACCTGTATAAGAATGTGGTCGCCATCCTCGAACTCTAAAGGTCTCCCTTTTTAGGTTAGAACTGAAACTCAAAACTCCTGCTGCCACGAGGGTAAGGTTGGCCGACCCAAAAATGATCGGCTACACCCTCCCATGCACGAGTTTATCTTGTGCTGCCCAGGGTTTCCTTTTCGCCGACCAAGGAAAACCCATCCCAACGTTTGCCTAATACCGTCAATTTGAGTATGAACAGTGATTGCCAAATACATACTCAAACTAACGTCGTAAGGCCTCGACGCTGCCACCAAGAGGTCCTAACCGAGACTCTCGCCTCAAGGGTCAGATCACACTGTCGGCGTAAGTGTGACTATCGAGTCTCCTCCCAAAGGTATCTCCAGACGTGAGGGTCAAGTCAACGGCTTAACCAGAATCTCTAGGTCTGGGACGAGATTCATGGAAGGAAGGGATGATCCGTTTCGATGCCTGTGGCTACGGACGCTAGTAGAAGATAAATTCCGCACTTCGAATCATCCTTAGAGCCCCTTTTTGGTCGCACTCCATGACCGCAAGCAGCTACCCTCGTTCCCTGCTCTCCAACTCCCTGAGTCTAGCGGGGACTACAAAGGTGGGTGATGGTAACATGTTGAAATGTACACCACCACGAGCTGCTCTCCAAGCTCTGCCTCCATGTCTACTGCTCTGCAGATTCATCTGTCCTTAACATTTCCTCTTCTTGAAACATTTTACATGCCCAAGTCTCCGAGACCGGTGTCAGTTTCCTGCTTTCCAAACTTCTAACATTCTCTGGCTGTATTCGATCAACAAAGAATTCTCAACCACAAAGGTTCTTTCTAGCACTATAGCCTAAGTAGAAATGCATAGAGAAAAGGTGCTGGCTCGGAAGCCCTTAAACATACCATGCTCAGAGGTCCGACCTCTATTGCACTGATTGAAACGCTTCCATCGAGTACCTGATATGTTCGGTACGCCTCGATGAATTCTCAGCTATCAACACGTCGTCCCGCCGAAACTGTAAAAGTTCTAGAAAATTCTCGGCCACCTCCTCAAGCCAGTCCTCAGTCGCCTATGAGTCAGGTTCACCTCGGAACATGAGTGTATCTGAAGTTAGAACACATGTAAGTCAGTAAACTTACATGTGTCACCTACCGGTACCGCCGGTTGTAACTGCTGACCAACAGGTAGTGATGTATAGCTGACACACTACCCAAAGGCACTATCCCAGGCATCGGTTCACGTACCGAAGCCTCATCACTATACGGACCATCCTCATGGTCATTCACGGGAAAACACGAGTGGCCAAGTCCACCATCCACTCTACTGATGTCTCAGCTAGGCGGAAAACTCTAGCAATCGCCTCCAGCCACTGCTCTGCTGTCTGGAAATCTGCCTCGCCTCGTAACTTTTGAGACCTCTACTGCTAGAACTCGTGCAATGCGCTCCGCCAGCATGCACAGTTTGCTAGTATAGTCGTTGGCATCTGCTGCCCAACAGGTGGTTATGTACTGGTACACCACCCGAGAGTGCCAATATAGTAAAAAGGGCCCTGCACCAGAGCCTCGTCGCTCGGTGAGCCGTCATCGAGTACTCTCTCAGAACTCCAACTAACTGTCTGCGTGGAGACATCCTGAACAGATGCGACACGGTCAACGTCTTATACCTGGTGAGCTGACCTGGTTTGAGCTGACTTTAAAACTTTGGAAACACACACGCAATCAGTGTTTTTGTGTACAAAGTCGGAAATCAGTAGTCAGGGTCCTGGTGTACGAATACGTCGGCCGCCGCACCAACACTGGACTCCCTGAACTGAAAACCACACTCGGTACCCTTAACACTATTGATTCACAGAAAGATACATCAGAGTTATAAGTTTTGCGGTAGAACCGAACTCCTCTGATACCAATTTGTCACGACCCGTCCTCGGGGCCCGTGCCGTGACTACCCCAAGACCGCCTTCCATAGGCCAGGGGCTGGCGACTAGCACCAAAGGCGTAAAATCCCGATAACTGGGAAGGCATTTCCTTTATAAAAGAAAACAAGCACCACAGAGTACAAGCAGAAGAAGTAAACACTAAGTAAACACTGAGTACAATAGTAAGTGCGGAAAGTAAAAAGGGGCTGGAAATACAAGCCCAACTGTAAAGTACAACTCGAAAGGGAAAACAACAACTGAAAAGTAAAGATGCTACGCCGAGCTGTCCACTAGAAATCCCACCTGAAGGGTGGGTACAGATAGCTCCTCTGGTCCTCAGGTCCCACCGTCCGCTCCGAGTATGTCTCGCCCAGTGGTCCACCTCCGGGTACCGCCTCGTCGTCACGTCCACCTCTGGGTACCGCCTCGTCGTGAGGTCCTCCTCCGGGTACCATCTCTTCGTATAGTCCACCTCCAAGTATTGTCCAGTCCTCGAACACTCGGCTTCTGTCAGCACTCCCCATCGTCTGCAACCAACACAACGAGGTGCGGGCATAGCCCGTGCAGGGGTGAGTATAACGATACTCAGTAGGGACCCCGAGAACCTCAAGGTCTCACTAAACCAACAAGGATAACCACAAAGAAGATCTCAACAGATAACCTCTACTTAGATATATGCCCATACATATACCTAAGTTATCAAGTAACCCATCTCAATCATGAGGAAACACAAGGATTGTGAAATCAACGGATAACCACTACCCGGGTATATGCCCATACATATACCTAAGTTAGCAAGTGACCCATCTCAATCATGAGGTAAACACAAGGTCAAAAGTCTCAGCTCAAACCAGGATTTTCATTATCGAAACCGTAACTGCTGAAGAGCTCCGTCTCTGGAGTGTACAGTGGTCCTGTCACGACTCTGAGGTACTGCTCACTAACCTAAGACTGCTGAAGAACTCCACCCATCGAGTACTGCGGGCCAACTGCTACAACCAAGCACTCTCATGTGCCGCTACAACCAAGCGCACCTCTGTCGTGGGTCTGCCGCTACAACCAAGCGCTCCCATGTGCTGCTACAACCAAGCGCACCTCTGTCGTGGGTATGCCGCTACAACCAAGCGCTCCCATGTGCCGCTACAACCAAGCGCAACTCTGTCGTGGGTCTGCCGCTACAACCAAGCGCTCCCATGTGCCGCTACAACCAAGCGCAACTCTGTCGTGGGTCTGCCGCTACAACCAAGCGCTCCCATGTGCCGCTACAACCAAGCTCACCTCTGTCCTGGGTCTGCCGCTACAACCAAGTGCTCCCATGTTCCGCTACAACCAAGTGCACCTCTGTAACACTCTGAGTCGTTCGACCAGCAGTCGTCGGGTCTCAGCCAGCTACACGGTCTCCGTACTCCGCACGCTCGTCACTGGGAGGGTCCGCTCCACGATCTACAGGTCGATACTCCAAGTATATCAAAGTCCCATGAAGAAGTATCTCAAAGAACCGCCACGTCATAGGGGTATCAACTCAACAGACGGCGCGTCAATCGGACGCTCGGTCTGTGAGTTATTAGCCTTTTCGTCCCAGGGGCCCGGTTGGTTTCGTGAGCAAACCAAACCCGGCCGTATCTCAAATGTACCCCGAACTCTCATAGGGTAAACTCATAGGGACCGTTTCTCAACGCGATCACCAAAGCCGCTGACGGTTCGTCAAACGGACGTTCTGTCAGAAAGATATCAGCTTTTCCGTTCTAGGGGCCCGGTTGGATTTCGGTGCGATCCAACCCGGCCACTATCCATCTGCATCCAAAACTCGGGCGGAGGATGCCAAAAGTTCCGTATCGTCAACAGGAACTCAACGCAACAGACGGCGCGTCAATCGGACGCCCGGTCTGAGAGTTATTGGCTTTTTCGTCTCACACTCACCTTTGGAAACTTCCCAGGAGGTCACCCATCCTAATCACTACTCTAGGCCAAGCACGCTTAACTACGGAGTTTTAACCACGAAGGCTCCCGAAAAGGAAGGTGCACCTTGAATATAGTATACCGAAACGACCGCCTCAATCCAAGGATCGCGTTGCCGCTAACGACGAGTCGTTTGGAGGCCTGTAGCCGAAGATACGGGCATTTGACCAAACCGCTCGGTAACGGGGGTTTCGGGCCCGGGCCGTCCCGGCCCGAGACCCCCCGGATGGCCCGAACCGGGTCGACCCGCCCCGGACGGGGTCGACCCGGCCCGGCACGGCCCGGACCGGCCCGGCGCGGCCCGGCCCGGCGCGGCCCGGCGCGGCCCGGCCCGGCGTGGCCCGGCGCGGCGAACCGGCCAGGCGTGCTGCCAGCTTGGCCGAAGGCTGAGCTTGCTGGAAACGGGGGGCCGCCTGCCCCCCCCCCCCCTTTTGTGAAACCGGCCCCCCTCATAATGGGGGGCCAAATAACTGCCCGGGGGAATTAAATTTCCCCGGTTTCCACCAACCCGGCCGGCCCGACCTGGCCGGCCGGCTTCTTGTCAACAGGACCGGCAAGGGCCGGTCCTCTTCCGTCTTCCGGCATCGGCGGCCCGGCTGGCCACCGGTCATCACGATCCGCCGCGGCCCGGAACAGGTTGCGGCCTTCGTCATCCGGCGCGGTGCGACGGCACCGCGCCCCTCCGCCGCGGCCCCGCTCCGGCCGCGGCGTCTTCGGTTTCCTTCGACGCGGCGCGACGGCGTCGTGTTCATGATAATTCTTTCCACGGCGCGGCGCGACGGCGCCGCGCAATAATTTCCGTGTGATTCCCGCATGGTGCGACGGCACCACGTTATCTCGTTTCATCCGCAAGAAACATTCAAGAACAAAGGAGGGGGTTTCGGCCGTGTTTGTGCGGTCTGGTCCCCCTCTCGTTAGACGATAACACTTAAACGTTCATCCTCAAGTTTGTCATGCTAGAACCAAGAACGGAAAATAATTAAATAAAGCAACAACAAACCCCTACCTCGCTTTTCGTTATGTGTTGACGAAGTCGCGGAAAGGCGGCGGCGATTCGTCGACATCGGAAAAGAGAAGCCGTTGACGACGTCGGCGTTCTTCGTGAAAGGCGCTCCCTTCTTTATTCCGGAAGGAGTGGGAAGGAGGCATCCAAGAAGGGATCGACGTTGGAAACTTCACGTTCTTCTTTGGAAAAGGCATTCTTCGTCGAGAAGACGTTGTTCCATGTTTGGAGATGTCCTTCGTGTTCTTCGTCGAGGGTGGAATTCTCTTCAATCCTTCCATGACTCTATCACAAAGATTTAGCCAACCCCAAACAATAAAACAACACACCTTATTATAGTGTTAGCTTAATGAATTCAAAATAATTCAAATTCATTAAGTTACATCCTTCATTAATGGGTGGAGAGGCTCCAAAATTAATGAAGGTGGAAGTGAAGAGTCACATTTAATTGGGGGGGGGGGGGTTCAAGGGAGTTAAGGAGTTTAAGGAGTTAGGAATTTGAGGGGTTTTGGCACATTAAGTGCAAGGGAGTTTAAAGGAAGTAGAAGAGAGTTAAGGGGAAGGTGAAGGGTTGGGGCTCGTGTGGGCCCCACCTCACCTTAATCCTCACTTGGTTAGTTAGGAACTTGTGATTCCACCCCAACTTCCACACTTAGGATATAACCACTTAAGAAGATAAATAAAATTTTTAACACAAATTTTATTTTTCTTTACACTTAAACCACAACCTTAATAAACAACTGCTCCCAAGAAAACGCAACTCCAGGAAAGGCATTCCTAAGCAAAAACCGGCGCTACGGTTCCATCGGTGCCCTCGGAATTTGATTCCGGGCACCGGTTCAAAAGTTAGAAATTCCCGCTCGTTCGTTCACTGAACGTACCCGAGCCAAACTTCGGAAATTGATTCTCGGCACACCGGGCCTCGGAATCAGGAGCTGTCAGAAACTGTGTTCTTGTAAAATTCCAAAGAAAATTAAGAAAAAAATTTCCTTGAAATTTCTGGGTCTTTACATATATTGGTTATGTTATATTTTACATAAAAATCGCATATTTAAAACATGTTCCCTAGTTTAAAAGTAAAAGTGTAAAATGTAAAAAGTTAATGGTACAAAACTGAATAAAATATTTAAAAAATGTTTTTAAATATATTTTTAGTATTTATAGACCCAAATACGCCCCAAAATATATTATTTCAAAAGTTTATATCCACTGACCTTATAATTATGTCCTATAATTATTAAAATATAAATGGTATTTCCACGAGAGTCTTTTCCCTATATTATAAGAGTGGGTCACTTAAACCCTTTAAATCATACACCTAACATTATAAATTTAGATAAATATCTTCCCAAATATCATCTCATATAATTTACTCACACTTTATTAATCCCCTATTCACACTAAGTCAACTGAATCCCTTCAATACCAAGGACTTTTCCAAGGAAAGATCAAGTCTCCAATGTAAGTATTGCCTTCTTCTTAAGTTTTTCTACTTAATCATCCTCTTAAAAATATATTATATCAATAAAAATATAATTACATAAGTATAATAATTATACTATATGTTATTATATTAATTTAATAACCATTATTAATTCATCTCCATCTGCTAAGAAAAACAAAAGTGTCATTAGTGTGTTGCGCGAACTATCACCTCCACAAAGCGATGTATTCTATTTTTCATCATCACAATTAATGGATGTTAAAATGATATAATGGATTAATAAATAAAATATATATAATATAAATATTTCTCCTAAATTTAAAATTATCATTTACCTCCCTTCCCTCTCATTCATTGAGAAATGGAAACATTAATCATGAGTACGTGCAAACTATCACCTTTAGGGTAAATGAGTTTGATTTTTCATCAATACCCATCATGGTTGGTCTTAAAATATATATTTAATATATAAAAATTAATTACATAAAACTATTAATATTTTTTAAAATATTAAATTATTCTAGAATGCTTTCTACCATGGTCAACACACATAAGAATTTACAAAAAGTTAACTGAACAGCCTCAAGTAACTGACTAGGAAAGAAAAAAATATAATAAATAAAGTTTTTATGAGAATAAATAGTCCATATTAAATTAATTAAATAGGAATAAGTTTCCTTATGAGGTATATAATAAACTCTATTTTTTATTCAAGGAATTAGGGATGTGTACATAATTAATCTGAAACAAGGTTATGTTTTCATCTCAATTTCTCTCCTTTGAGACAAGTATTGTATTTATGAAATTTTTTAATTTTAAATGTGTGTATACTGTCAATTTGAAATATTTTATAATTAATTAATTTTATTTATTTTTATATAAATATAAATTTTATGTTTTAACTTTCAAAGGTTTCTGATCCAGAAGATACTAGTGCGGTAAGGATTTTCTACTCAAATTCCTCTCTTGGAGACATTTTTGGTATTATGAACCTTATTTAATTTTAGTGGTGTATATACTACCTTTAAGAGATATAATTTCATGAATTATATTTTAATCATGGTATTTTAAGTTCAATTACAAGCCCAATCTTTCAAGGGGTTTTGATTAATGTGTTTCTCAATCTGAAAGGGTTTTTTGGGTCTCAATTCTGATTCTTTGAAAAATAATATAGTTTGTGCACCAAGTATTATTTAAATGTTGTATTCACTTCCCATGGATCTATCTTTACTATAATAATTTTATTTCATGGTATTTACTATCCAAATAATATTCCCTTATTCAAGTGGATATTGATTTAGTTTTTTCCCTATTAGTAAGAGTTTTTGGTAACTCAATTTTCATTCATTATGTTGTGATTATTACCTTGAAATTATTTTACATAATTTGGGTACATTATAAATTTTAATTATATTATGTGATATTCTCTCATTTTTTTAGGGGATATAAATTCCTAACACATAAACCCTTGGACAAATATTTCTCACTTCTTGTGATATGTTCTTTTGAAACCATCCACTTTCTTTCTTTAGATGTATTATGATCAGGTAATTCTAGTATTGAATTAGTCTTATACTCATTTCTATATATAGTGTGAAAATAAAATTTTATATAATTCCAATTGTATTATTTTCATCTTGAAATAATGATATTCTATTGACATAGGGAACATTATTTTTATTTATTATATTATTGTTCCAATACATATGATTATTGGAAAGTTGACTATGTATTGTTTAACCATCCACCATCTTCCTAAAAATGGTTTATGATCATGTAATCCCTTTTATTGAAATGGGGAAAATTATTATCATCCTTTATGATTATTTAATAATACCATAGGTTGATCATGTATTTATATTTCATATTCTTAGTTATATGGATAGTCATATTTTTATTATTCCAAAGATTTCTAAAGAAATAATATGAAAGGTTTTGTTGTATCTTATGGAAAATTAATTGGAATTAATCAGGTTATGAGTGGGGACTATAATTATATATCCCCTTGATACATCGAAAGGTCTCATGAGACAAAATAGGTTTGGTTATTCGGTGTATGCATTCCCAATTTAGTAACATGTCTTGGTTGTGGTCTCGATGACAAGTGTCTTAGCACAAGGCCTAGACAATAGGTTTTTGATGTTTGGAATTATGAATTCCATCATTATGATATCTTTATTATTGATATATATGTTTTCATTTTTTTCATGAATATAGCATGCTCTCATTTTCAATTTTATTATGTATTAATGTTGTTTACTTATTTCTACCATAATATTTATGTCATGGTTATGGCATGATTGATTCAGTTATATGTTTCCCTTACTAAGAATTGAAGATCACCCCTTCTTATATTTCCAATTCCTCAAGTTATGAAGAAAAATTAGTATACATTACTTATTTATAAGGATTTCATATTTGAAAGAATTTATGGGATATGTTAAAGAATAATCATAGATTATTTATTTTTATATGTAAGAAAAAAATCTACATTAGTTGATAAAGACTTGTGATTTTTTAGTTTATTATGTAACCTAATTATCTAAATATATAAACATGAAAATATCATTAAGATATAAAATATTTGATAATAATTATTGATTTTGTTATTATGGATAGTTATATGCTATATTTTATAGTTGGTATCAAATTATATATGTAATTTATGAGTTTATAGACCCAAATTCGACAGTTTGGGTCTAAGGTATCACATTTGGTATCAAAGGAATATTTTAGATTAATTTTGAGATTATGATTTTTATTGATAATAATTTAATGTTTGATAATTTAAGGTTGATTATAATTTTAAAGTTATAGATAACCCTTTGATATAGTATATGATTTAATTCTATGTAAAAATCAGCACTATATTAGGGTATTAGGATGATAAAAATTAATTTAAAACCCTAAGAATATGTATTATTATTGGATAATGTCCTTATATTTTTTTAAATTGGAGATTATATGGTTTTTCCTAGAAATAAATACCTTCCTGGATACTGGAATGTGGATGCAGTAGTGTCACAAATTCACTTAGGGTTAATAACCCCAAAAAGTGTTGCTTGAGCATTGAATTAATCATCACTTTGATGCATGATTATCGGTCCTAAGACTTCACACATAGAGAGTCACTCTTAGGGGATATGTTTTGGTTGATCATATTATATTTACAAACCATTATAAAGGATTTATTTCCAAATAACTTTAAGGGGTTATATTAAGAAGTACAAGATAACCTAACTTAAAGAAAAGTAGATTAAACTATAAGTATCAAAGGATAAAATGATGGTGTTAATATATAACACATATAATATTTGAGTTTCAATATTCATATGATCATTTAATCTAATTTTATTGATAATATTTTCGGTTTTAATATTTGGTTAAAACCATATCATGGAAATGAAGCTGAGAAAGGTATGTACCTAGAAACCGCTATGCCTTATAACCAAATAAGGGAGCTTACTTAAATGGATTAGAATCTTATTAAATTACTTATATGATGGAAAATATGAGTTTCCTAGCCTTACCTAAGGTATTTAGATTTGTATTTTCTTGAAACTCTTAGTTATTTATATTAGTGAGTGATATTTATCAATGATATTCTAGTATATTCTAATAGTTATGAGGATTATGTATAACATATAAGTATAAGTCTTCAGTAGTTTTACTTTAAAGGTATGTAAATAGATATTATATGGTATTAATAAAGTTAAAATTTTATTTTATGTATTGGTTATATTTTTTTGGATAACTATTTAAGAACACAAGATTTAGGTATGGATAAATATTAAATTTAATATCCACATGATGTTAGTATAATAAAGGGTGGATTTATTTTTGAAGAAGTAAGTTAGATATTAATTTTTAACCTTGGTATTGATAATTGATTCATAATATTTTGGGATAATTTCATATAATTTTCACTAACACGATATATATTGACTAGTGTGTGACCTTATCAACTAGTGGTAAATACCATTTGATGGTTAATGATATAGTTAATTTTTTTAGGAATACATAATCTCACTATGGTTTAATTCCTCATAGATTAAAAAGGTTTTGAATAGGTATTTTATTGAGAGTTTATGATTAGAATATATAAATAATTGGTTATATGATTCTAGTAATGACTAATGTTTTTTAAAGAAGGATAAATTGAATTTTGAGAACTTATATTTCAATTATTTTTGGGTTTATAATATTTTAATAATTCTCATGCTAATTTGGGATATCTATTTTAAGGATTGGGTTAATAAAAATAAGAGAACCCAACTCAAAGTAACATAGGTTGAACCAAGAATGGTATATGTTAAATTGAGAGTGATATAGGTTGAAATGATTCTGATACAATTAAGTTGTAAGAACTATAGACTAACCTGATAGTGTTATAAAGTGAAACATATTTAGGTTAAATTTTCCTATGGTTACTTATTATAATTAAATTATAATGATCGTCACTCAAGTAAACTATTTTAGTTTTAATAATGGAAGAAACTTTAAGGAACCATGGGTGTGAGGGACAACGCAGAAATTACCTCAACGAACAACCCATCAGAATAGGAGCTAGAGTTAGAAACCTTAAGATTATACCAAACCAACAACAAGAAATATGATTAATAATGTGAAAATAGTTGAAGTCCCAAACACACCAAGGAATAAAAAGATGGATTCTCATGAAAGATCAAGTGAAAAATATGATGAAGGATAAAAATATATAATTTTCTATATGTCAAAAATATGGGAAGAAGAATAGGGAAAATTTTCCTTAAAAGTATAGGTAAATTATATAAGTATGGAGATTAAGGTTATCAGACTCATAAGTGTCAAGGAAAGAGAAAATCTATAAAAAATTGATTAAATTTCAAGAGATTTGGGAATTATGTGACTAAATTTTTCAATCTAAGGGCCAATGAGGGAGATGATCATTAGAAACCATGAGAATAAGGGGAATTTATGCAATTACTACAAATGAATCAGATAGTGAGATTTCACTCTAGATTTTCTAGTGTCATATGTCATGTATGTTTTCACCAACTTATATATATTGACTTATAAATTAAACTCCTGGTGGGATGATTTTTATATAAATCATTATCAAGGTTTGTAGGAAGTTATTCCTTATGAATCTAAATCTACATTCCTTAGTAGAATTTTATGAGAAATTAGGAATGGGTTGGATCTCATTATAATGTTCTTATAGTGCTTTTTTATATTGGTAAATCTAATTCCAAATACTAAATAAACCCATGATCATATAACAGTGTATGAATAATTACAAGTTTCCTGTATAAATTACCCTAATCTTATGACTCAAATTGTGAGAAGACAAATTATTTTAGGGGTAAGAGTCTAACACCCTGAAATTATAATTACCATTAAATAAGTAAATGTGTTTGATAAATTTAATTTCACAAAATAACCAAAAAAAATGACCTGTAACATATTAGAATAAAATTATTAATTAACCTATTATTGTAATCAATTAAAAATCATTACCTTTGGATGATAAATAGTTACAATCAGTTAATGTTGAAAAAGGCGTTTTCAATAAAAGTAGTTTTATTTAAATTTTTTATTTCCTATTAAAAGATAAATTTGAAAATTTTGGAATTTTATTTAGATAAAATAAAACTAATTGTTGAATTCACCATATCAAAATTAGTTTAGGATTAATTTTTGATATTTTTTTAAATTAATTGGTTTTCAGGTGAATAGTGAAAAATACTAATTTTTTCTAATATCGTTTATTTTATATGAATTAGAAGTTTTTAAAAAGATTATATAAAATAATAAATACTTATAAATTAAAATAAATCATTTAAAAATAATATTTTTAATTTATAAAACCTATGAATATATTTTTATAAAATCAAGCAATATTATATGAAAAACTGTTTTTCATCTATTTATTTAATTAAATATATGCATGAGGAAATTAGGATTTGGATTTATCTTAATGTCAGATAGATATTATTTGAACAAAAATAATCTTATTAAAATAATTATAATCAATATAATTGATAATTTTTTCCTATACATAAAATTTTTGCTTAAAAATTAACTTTTCTTAAGAATGGGTTTTAAGTGTTACATTCGCTAACATTGA
Source organism: Viscum album (assembly GCA_963277665.1). Classification (NCBI taxonomy): domain Eukaryota; kingdom Viridiplantae; phylum Streptophyta; class Magnoliopsida; order Santalales; family Viscaceae; genus Viscum; species Viscum album. The sequence goes on from OY728133.1 coordinate 594,133,599, forward strand.
AATTAATTTCCCTACACATAGAAATTTAATTTGATAAAATTATTCTTATTTTTGAAATAATTATTCTCATATTATTTAATATCACCAATTTAATTTTTTACTTGTGAAATTTAGATTATATGGACTAATTTTAATTACCATAATAATGGTGAAATAATTATTTTAAAATTATTATTTTATAAATATCAAGGAATTTATATCAAATAAATTAAATTGAGACCCATTAAATAATTAATCTAATATGATTTATAAACACATAAATAAATTTATTTACACTCACTAAATTGATTATCAATACTAAAAAAGAGTAATAATCCATAACGGTCAAAAATGTCATTTTTATACTAAAATAGTTTTTCTACACATTATATGTTTTATTTTAAAAGTTAATTTTATAATTTTTGGAAATTTAATTTCATTAAATGGATGTTAAATTTATTTAAATATCACCCAAATTTGTTTATATGGTTTATATTATATTTTTACTAAAACAAAAAATCACTTAGCTAAAAACTAGTTGCCTAGTTTAAAAGTAAAAGAGTAAAATGTAAAAAATTAATGGTAAAAAACTTATAACATGTTCAAAAAATGTATTTAAATAATTTTTTGATTATTTATCCACCCAAAGTGTATCACCCCTATTTTTAGGAATCTAACACTTATTTATTCCTTTTTATGTATATAAAGTGGTTTGGTAAACTTTGGGAGAGTTGGATGGTTTTTGGGAAGGTTTGGGGGGGTTTATAAGGGCGTACATATTGAGCATGATTAGTAAAAATCATGCAACATTTGAAGTAAAACATGAAAGTTGAGGTAGAGGAAAGGGTGTTGGCACACGATATTCAAACCGTACAGCCTCCTCAGTCTAACCGTGCATCATGGGACAATGGGTTTTGGTATAGTTGGCGAACCATTTTTTTAACCGTGTAGGATAACCATGTGATGCACCCTTTTGAGATAGTAGTAGGTGCAAGTTTAGCACACAGTTTTCTTAACCATTTTACCTAACCATGCACGACATTAAAATGTTTTTTAATGTCCTCATGCATTTTTAACCCTAAAACACCCATTTAATCCACATCTCGACCCTCACTCAGGATTCTATTCTCTCCAAGGTTATAGAACCTCTCCCCATCATCTTAAAATATTTTCAAAGGGATTTATTGGTGGTTTTTGGTCAAATATTACTTTTTAAGTCTCTCTTATTGATATTTTCTCTCTTTTCCTTATATCTACTCTCCTCTCTCTCCCAATTTTCTAGATCTAGTTTCATTGTGGATATATCTAGGGTTTTTGTTTCCAATAATGGTTAGATTTGGATTTATTGATGTTAGTGGAAGGAATATAAGGCAGTTTTGGGAATTTTTCACCTGGATTTGGTGAGAGCTTCTGTCGTTGGTTTTTCTTTCAAAACCCTAAGGTAGGTGGATTCACCCTCGACTCTATTTTGAACGAACTTAATGGATTTTGTTTTAAATTATTTTTTTAGTGAAATTGATTGTGAATTTGATGTGTAAAACTTGTGTGAAACCCCTTTGGTGTTGATTTATGCATTTTGGGAGAAATATGATTTTTTTTACAATATGCTTAGTTGTTGGATTTGATGTTGAATTTCAATATTGGTTGCTTGGTTTGATTTTTGGTAAAAGGTAATGAAAATGGTTTTGAACAAATATGTTGTTTTATTAAAATTTTGTTTAGAATATGTGATTTAGCATGGTTGTTTGGATTTAATAGTTAATCATGAGTTAGAATGGTATGGTTAGTGGTCACAAAGTACCACCATAAAGTAATTGGGACATGGTCCTGAAGCACCACAATAAAAATGGGACAGGGTTGTACATGAAGTTCCACCATCAATGTTAACACCAAGCTTGGTTAGTTGTGTTGTGTATATGATGAGTTGTATGTATTGTGCTTCATGAGTTGATATGGTTTAGGCCAATATGAAATGGTAATTTACTTGAGTGATTTAAACCCTCATAAATTATTTTATTTGCGTGAAAAAATTTAGTTAGGGATTGTTTGGATTGTTGAAAATTGTTAAACTATTTTAGTGGTTTTATATAAATCACTTTTTATAGATGTGATAACATGTTCTATCCTAGTGGCATGTGCAGACAAGTCCTTTGGGGAAAGCCTACTGAGTATTATTACTCAACCCCTACTTTAGCACTTGGGTGCTTTTGTACATGTTGTATTCCAAGACATAGGTAAAATCAAAGAATCTCATTTCTGTAGTGGTACATTATGATTCTTGGGTGGTTTTGGAGTTAGAGTATGGATCTTGTCTTGGGGATACAATTTCTGGTACTGGTTCCTTTATTAGTATTATTTTAATTTACTGCTCAGTTATTTATTTTGTTATTTTACGATTTTGGAATATTGTTGTTGGTGAGTAGTTTATTCTAGTACGTTGTTGACATATATCATGTGGTTCTTTGGGAAATGGTACGTTTGGTTGGTTTTTTTCTATTAAAGAGGTAAAATCATCCACCCACCTTTCATAAGGCCCTCAGCATTTATTTATAGCCTTTGTTTCATTGGTATGTTACACAATGACACCCCATAATCCATTATTTCTAAACTTTGGAGTCTTTAAATTAGTAATAGTGTCATGGAATTATTAAAATATAAAAGGGTGTTTCCAAAAGTTCTCTTTCCCTATATTATAAAAGGGGGTCACTTAAACCATTTAAAATAACATTCCAAATTACCTTTAATTTATTCTAAAATATACTCTCATATAATTCCATCACACTTTCATAATCCCAAGTGACACTAAGTTAGCCTAAGAGCTTCATTACAAAGGAGATTTCTAAGGAATGATCAAGTCTCCAATGTAAGTATTACCTCATTATTAAGTTTTTCTCATTAATATTCCTCTTAAAAATATCTTATATCCATAAAATATAATGAAATAAGTACCATTTTTATACTTATATATTATTATATTAATTTAATAACCATTATTTATTTCTCTATGTCTTCTAATAAAAACAAATGTGTTGTTAGTGTGTTGTGAAAACTATCGCCTCCATAAAGAAATATCTTCCATTTTTCATCACCACCATTAATGAATTATTAAAAGGATACAATGGATGAATAAATATGATATATATATGTGTGTGTGTGTGTAATGGATCATTACTTTTCCATTTTTTGTTGTTAAAGGTGTTTGGGGGAGGTTTCGGGAATTCTTAGTGGAAGCTGGAGGTGCAACAATGTTGTTACAGGAAATACACGTCATGTAAGTGTATTACATGACGTGAAAGTTGGTTTCATGTATTTTCAAGGGACAATTCATGATGTGTAAGTTTTTAAGGTTAAATAATAAACGGAAGATTTTTTTGGGTGGAACCTAGAATCCTGGGATTGCATGACGTGAAAGGGGATTGCACATCATGTAATTCCCCAATGTTGTAAAGTTTTAAAGGATTCAGCCACTCGTTTTTTCTCTAAACGCTACGGCCAATGTATCTTCTCTCATTCCAGGTGTCCTAATAACTTCTCCTTCTACGTTTAGAAATTCCTTTCTATGGGGATCAATCCTTGGGATTTCTTCTTCGATTAGTGCTGATTTCTCCACTCATTCACATCCTTTCTCATCCATTATTATCATGGGTATTTGTTATGGTGATGTGGTTTTGGTTTGAGGTGTGTGTTGGTTTTCATTTTGATGTTATTTGCGTTATGTGTAGGTTTATCCATGGTTCCTCATGGTGCGGTTTTGGTTTTTGGGTGTTTTTCTTGGCCTTTAAGTGCACAGCGAGTTAACAAAGCTTCTTTGTGGTAGGGTTTCCCTCATTTCTCTTTATTACGTATCATGTGGTAGGGGTTTTCTTTTTTTACCTATGGTTTATGGTGGTTCTAGATTAATTAAATATAAATAATTGGTTGAATTTCAATTTATGGGTAAAGGTGTATGTTTCGCATGCTTTGCAGATTTGATATTATTGTAGTATTGTGGATTATATGGCCCTAATGCCCCATTAAAAATTGAGGTTGTTAGGGGATTTTTTTCACTAGATATATGTGTTGTGATTGCTTATTTTGTTTTGATTATTGTGATATCACACTAAAAATGGAAATTTCAAAACCACTTATATTTGGTTAATAAGTTGATTTCCCTAGGATTATGATTTGTTTGATAATATCTCTAAAATGTAGTGGAATGTCATAAAAACCCTTTTATAAATTTTTAAAATAATTCTGATGAGTTGTGATGTGTGTTCGTTCTTTTGGGATGGAGATGTGTGATTGTAATAGGGCGTGGGGTAAAATGTGGTTGTTTGGCCATGTTTTTGGGGTAGCGAGGTGAGATTATTGGGGATGATAGGTCGCTTGTGATATATAGTTGATTTCTTCTAGATTCCCAGGTAGTGATGGAATAAATGAATGTTTAATAATGTTTGAAATGGCATTGGTTGGTTTGGTTAATGGAATGGAAATTTTTCAATGGAAATTTTAATGATGGGTTGTGTGATTCAATGTTGTTTATTAAAAATATTAATATGAATGGATGTTAAACATGGATGAAATTTAAATCCACATTATATTACCAGGGCTCTTCACCTTCTAAAATGACTATTACATATACTAATAATTTCATTTAGAGGTGGAAGCAAAGGTGATGGTTTTCTGAGTCAATTGTTTGTTTGAAATCCCATAGGTTGGGCTTGAGTATTTGATATCATATATATATATGTGTGTGTGTGTGTGTGTGTGTGTGTAATTTTATTTTCCTTGTGATTTCTATATGCACCCCCACCCACATTGTGCACTATGTTCCAAGCACCCGCTTAGTCACACATGGGGTGTATTTCCCAACATCCTAGTGGTAGGACAGATGGTTGGACACCCACTCTTCCATGCTCCCTCTTTCAGGTGATGAAGTCCCAATATTCTTCAGGTAGGATGTGATGAGATGTGGTATCCCAGGTTTCTTTGGGATGAGTTTTGATGTGGTGTCTCGTGTGTCTTCATTATGAGTAATGATGTGGTATCCCATGTGTCTTTGGGATGAGATGTTATGTGTTTTAAGGCCCAAGTGTGTGTGGGCGGTATGTGACGTGATTCCCAGGTATGTGCGGGCGGGATGTGTTGTGAGGCCTTGATGTGTATGGGCAGGATGTGATGTGGTATATTCAAAAGAGGTGGGACCACCAGGATGTCTTTCATTGGGGTGTGAGAGCGGCTAATCAGTGGGAAAGTGTGGTGGATTTCTATATTATTGATGTACTTTACATTATATTATATTACTTGGCTTTAATTCTTTGGTGATCATGCCTTGGTGATGTTGGGGTTACGGTTAGTCTACCTATTCGGTGTTGTTTGGTTCTATGTTTTCTCACGGGTGTGTTAGTATGTTCCTTCCATTATTTCATGAGAGACTTTGGTTTTCCTACTTAGTATACATTTTTTTCTCACCCCATGTATTTAAAATTGTTTTTAGGTTTCCAGGAGGATTATGTGTAACACCTCAAGATTTCATAGTATGCTATATTTTCAAAGTAATTTAATAACTTGTGCAACACAAAACACCGATTTTGAGTGCACCACAACTAACCAAACTAGCCGTTCAAAAAGTAGTATTGATTCTTGTAAACTGAATTTTGAATTTTATATACTCTATAAAATTTTAGAATCCATATTATGGGTTTTTTAGACATAATATAAGAACAAATTCATTTTTTCATATAAAAGAAGTATTTTTAAAAAAATGCAATTTTACCACCTTCTAATGGAGAACCCTTTTTAAATACAATATTTGACAATTCTATATATTCAATATCAAAAAATGAACTTTTTTTAGAATCAAGACCTAAAAATTTAGTTTCGATAAATTTTTGGTGTTTTTCGATTAATTTTCATATTTGGGTGAATAGTGAAAAATACTAAATTTTAACTGAAAACAACTTTTTAAATCAAAATAATTTATAGTGTTAAATTATAAATTTTAATGGTTTGGAAGTATAATTAGATTATATTTTTATCATTTAATACAATTTTGGTCATAATAAGTAATTTCACAATTAAATTTGACATAAACACATATCACTCTTTTGATAGTTTTTACTTTTTTAAAAACCCACTTTTTAGTTTTGACAACGGAAATTAATTTTAAATTAATAAATGAAACTTATATGTTTTTAATTTGGTAAAATAAACTTTGTTTTTGAATTCAAAATATAAAAATTATCTTAGAGTGAATTTTGGGTATTTTTCTGAAAACTTCCAGTTAGTGATGAATAGTGAAAAATACTAAATTTTAATTAAAAACAACTTTTTTAATCAAAATAATTTATAGTGATAAATTATAATATTGATTAGTTTTAAATTATAATTAGATTATATTTCTACCATTTAATCCAATTTTTTTCATTGGATGTAATTTCACATTTAAACTGGACATAAACAAGTGTCAATCTTTTGATAGTTATTATTTCTTAAAAACGCGCTTTTTTGTTTTGACAGTGGGAATTAATTTTAAATTAATTTGTGTCACTTATGTGTTTTGAATTTGGAAAAATGGATTCCATATTTGGAATCAGGAGGTCCAAATTTTTTAAATAGGTAACTTTTATTTTTAGACATTATAAATAATTACTTCGGTAAATATTTTATTTACCATGGTTAAAGGATAAATCTGGTAAATAAGGGTAAACTAATAATATTATAATAATACTAAATAACCCTAAAATTTTTCATATTCCTATTGGTTGATAAATTTCTAACCATTTTCAACCTTGGGTTTACTTTGGGACCCCATGGAGCCACATGGGTGTGATAATGACATTTTATATTAAATAATCTTAAGTAAAGATGAAAATAACAAAAGAAAATATCTTTTAGTAAAAAAAATTTATATGGGGTTATATAATTGATCTATTCAACTATAAATATTCATTAGAAATATAAAACTATTTCCAACATAATTATATTTTATTTATAATTTTTAGACATAAAATAAAAATATTTATATATGACACAATAATGATGCAGTATTTTCCTTATTAATGAAAGAATCAAATAAATTATATTATAAATATTAAAATAAATATAATTGGAACGTTTTTTATTCCATAAAAAAATTAGGTTAATATTACATGTTAATGTTGATTCAATGAATTTTTTTAAGTAATAATGTTGTTATGACATTAACAAAAATAAAGTATTAAATAATGTCAAAACTGACAAAATTGAGTTTTTAAATCAAAAACTATAATATTGGTTGATATAATTTTACTAAAAGTCTAAGGTTTGGAAAAAGGGCTTAATAATATTATATGTGTCATTAATGAACTTGTTGAGGTTCTCTTGGTAGTTTATAGCAAGTTTATTAACCATATAATATAAAAATACAAAGGGACATGGTAAAAGTAAAACTCTTTAACTAAAAGATAAATCTAAATGATAAAGTTAATATGGTGACCTAAACCTGTCTGAAACCTATTTTTTTAGAGTATTTTGACCCATCCCCACCCTATCCTAGAAATAAATCATTTTTTAGCCATTAGAAACTGAAAATTAATTTACTATAAAATAATATTTCATACTTTTCCTAAAGTGACCTTCACCTCTCTTATAAAAGGGAACTTCCCCTTCTATTAATTTCACACCTCCAAAGCCTTTTTTTTCGGCCAACCCTTGCCCAAATATCCTCCCAACATCCCTCACTTCATTCTGGATCCATTACATTGGTCATAAATCCAACCTAAGGATCCCTTTCGATTAAATCAAAAGGAAGAACCCGAAGAAGAGGTAATAATTTCACCACCCTCTTTCAAGTTCTTTTCTTCTTCCACTTCCTCTTTCTTTGTTGTTTCCATTATAAAATTATAACTCCAGTATCTTATATATACTGTGATGTTAATATAAATATGGTACAACCATATTCATTATTCTATCCATCCTATGAATGACATGTCACCATACGTGCGTACATACAGCTTACCGTCTCCACATCGTGGTGTAGTTGTTATTCAAATACATTATTATTTGGATGGGTATAATAATGATGTATAATTGATGTAAATAATAAATATAACATGTTAATTATTCTGTATATATGATATACCATCTATTTACATACATTTTTTAATCAAAATAATGATATTGTCGCTCGTGTGTATGTAAGGATTACCGTCTCCACGAACGCGATGAGATTCATTTCCTCATCATAACCATTCAAGACTAATTTTCATTTTATGGTTAAAAATAATTTTTAAAGACATAATATCATTCTGTATATAAATCAAATATATCCTATTCATAACAAACATTGCTTACATAACCAAGCATATAAAGGAAAACGAATCAGTTAACACCCGAAACGACGATAATGCTAAAATATTATTAACAAAGCAATATTATAAGATCATATATGATATCATATTAATGTATATGGTTATTTTATAATTTAATAACAGTTATTTTACCATTATAAAGGAGTTTAACCTACCCTTGACCGAGGAAAAGAGCAAGGTAAGGTTTAATTTCACAATATCTTTATTATCTGAGGTTGTTTTATACGTGAGTATCCAGTGGGACCTCTTTATCATCCACGTCCATGTTTCTTAAAAATGTATTTCAAAACATTTTTACTATTTAATAGAAAATGGGTTGAATTCATTTATACCCTTATTTGACCTTATATGTTTTTGAAAGGAATCTTTCCGTCATTTTTCAAACAAGGTACTTTATAACCTTTTCGACAAAATTAAGGTAAGAATGTTTTTTTAACTTATACGGCGAGTGTGGGTATTTTCTGCTATTATAACATCATCGAAGATTCCCTTACAAGATTATAAGAATATTTTCAAAATAAATGTTTCCTTTTATAATTATGTGACTTTAAATTATTTCAAAAAAAGAAAGAGATATTTCTATCAAATAGTTTTGATTTCATCTATGTCAACATCCTTTGATGGATTTTATACTTGTTTGAAGTTGATTCATTATGATACAAATATTCCATATTTTATTGAAGGTTTTGTGATATATTTGACTATGGATGTCTTATTTTTATACCATTCATGGTTTATGGTTAAAGTATTGACATTTCGTATGCTTGTTTTAATACGAATGTTTGTGTTATGTTTCAACCTTTTCATATGAGAAATGTATTGGACTTAGTATGTGATGGGTGGAGCCCGCTATAGCTCATCGGTGCATCAGTAGGTTTCATGAGACAATTATAAGTGGAATTGGTTGGGGCCTTTCCCAATTTGATATATGGTTTTCGTCGAGGCCTCAATAATTTTTAGATGTCTTGGACGAGGCCTTGAAAAGATGTTTCAAAATGTCCAGCATTATACATTCCCTTATTTTGAAAATAATATTAATGGTTCATTTGGTTATCCGAATAGCAGAATACCCATGACTATGTTTTATTATGGCATTATTTACTCAACTCATATTCCTTCCATAAAAGTTTTCATGTTTATTATTAGTAAAGGCATGTGTTTTAAATTATTCACCATGCCTAATATTTATGTTATATTCCCCTGTAATGCTTACCCTTACTGAGCTTTTGAGCTCACCCATTTTTTATGTTTCATTTTCCCAGGATATGAAGAAGTTAGTTATGAGTAACTTTCAGGAATAATCTAGGATGTTAGGATGTTTTTAATGGAATAAATTATTGTTGTATTTATTTTCAAGTTGTAAAGTTGAACTTATGTATGAATCTTGTTTCCAATAATACTAAATTGATCAGTCTTTCGGCACATTATTTCCTTATGATCATGCCAATGTTATTTAATAATGCACCTAATCTGGGTAACTAGGGTTGGGGCGTTACAGTTGGTATCAAATGAAGTTTAGTAAAAACCTTGGAAACTAGATTTAGATAAACTCTGATTAGAGCAAATTACCCTAAGATAGACTTTGACGATTAGTATAGAAGAACTTCCTCGAATTTTGATAATGTAGAGATTTTGTGAGTTTTCCATGAAATACATCCCTGTCTGGATACGAACAGGTAGAGGTGGATCTGGTGAATATTTACCTAGGGTTAAAACCTGAAAACACCACATTGAGCTAGACTCGAACGGGAACTGGTGCATGGAAATGGGCCTTGCTGCACTCTTGGTTACGACACTCCCGGGGGATATGCTTAGGATAATTCTAATTTTCTTTACAAACCATTAAGAAGGGTTTATGAGTATATACTTCCTCAATAAAAACATTTTTATGATTATGGATTATATTCATAAACTTTTCAATTTACGTTAAGTATTTTACAAGTTTGAAATTATTCATTTCAATTCATAAACTAGCCTAGTGTATGCCAATGTTTAGAAATGGTGCCCAGTGGAAGGAATGAGAACTCTAGCAATATGTGTGTTCCAAATAGTAAGACGGATCATATCTTTCATGGTATTAAGACAAAATTTAGAAGGTAAATATTCTCCCATGTATTCTCAACATATGAAGAAATAGTATCATGGGTTAATAAGATATGTAAAGAATTTTATGAGTCCTATGGCTTTGAAGGGAAGCAAGAGAAGAAAAGGATAGTATAGAGAAAGATGGATAAAAGGAAGAGGGGAAAGAAGGATTTTCCCATATGTGATAACTGTGGAAAGAATCACCTTGGTAAATTCTTGAAGGGAATGGGAGTTTTTTATAAGTGTGTAGAAAATGGACACCAAGTACGTGATTTCAGGGGTAAGAAAAAGGTTTCAAATGTAAAAGGATTCATCTGCAAGGAGTTGGTACACTACGCGAATCAATGTCTTAGTCATCAGAGTATACCGCAAATGATGCTATTGGATAATAATCAAGTTATGATACTACCACAGATGAAGATGAATGACTAGTGTTCTTATGTTGTTACTAAATAATTATGTCATTTCAGTGTTGTATCGATGATATACTAGTCATATGAATTATGGAAATAAATAAAGATTTTACTGCAGTACTATTTCATTAAGGTTTTGAGATTATATGGTTCTATGAAAAGTGACTCAACAATAAGTTAAACTTTTTGAAAAATACATGGTTGGAGGAAAGGTAATCCTTAATATGGTCTTGATACTGAGGTAGTGATTTTTTAATAAAAGATGGTTGATTTGGATAAATTATATTGGATATTTTTTACTTCCTTGGAACTAAATTAATAGTTTATTTATTCCATCATTGCTGGAGTTTTCAAAAATTTTCATATAAGGAATATATCTAGTATTCTATAAGGAATAAGGGAGAATGAATGTAATAAATAAGTTTGTTACCATGTTTTGAAAAAATACATGATGAAATTATACACATTTTATTACGTGGTAAAAAGGATCTTCATTGAGTTTACATTCCTTATAAATTTTGGACTGTGAGTTTGGACAGAAGTATTTTGGATAAGTATAAAGGTTGGAATGGATTAAGTTTGACATTGGATATTATTCTTAAGGATAAATAATTTTTTTAAGATTATTTTTGGATTGTTATAAAAAGGACAACTCAGAGGTCGGGCGACAACCCGTCGTATCTGGCAAGGCCGCGAGACTTGAACTCGCAACTGAAGGGCGACAAGGGTGCATCACCTACCACTGGCCTACATGATTTCCTAGTTTGTATAATGTAATTTTTTTTAAATAATCTCACAAATTAATTATAAATTCATTTTTTTTGGAACCCTATAAGATTAGGATAAATAGAGTATTTTATATTCTATTAACTTTTAGAGTGAAAGATGAGTTTGTGATAGAAATTAATTAAAGGATAGAACTTTACTTGTCAAGTATATTTTTTTCTCTTATTAAATTAATAAATTAATTCTTAAACTTTATTTAAGGGATCTTAAAACCGAAAATGTATGATCCTGATAACTTATGGTTTGTTGAACAGATAATATTTTAAATCATCATAGATTGATGGCTTTAAGGACTTCATTTTTACACTTGTTTGGGATTGATGACCTCAATCACTCCCTATAAATATATACATTTTTCCTCTGATTATGTGTCTCTAATTATCACCAAAGTTCTCCTAATAGAAATTATAATTTGGTGGTGACTTTCATTTCCCTTTCCCTCTTATTAAGACTAAATTTTATGAACCCAATGTCTGATGTGGGTCTTCCATTAAGGTATTTTCTATTTTTAACCTTTTTTAATTTCAAATTGCGGGAAGCAATTAATTTAAGGGGGGAGAATGTAACACCCTAATATTTCATAGTATGTTATATTTTCAAAGTAATTCAATAACTTGCACAACATGCAACACCAATTTTGAGCGCACCCCAACTTACCAAACTAGCCGTTCAAAAGGCGGTTATGAATAGTGTAAACTAAATTTTGAATTTTATATACTCTATAAAATTTTAGAATCCATATTATGTATTTCTTATACATAATATAAGAACAAATTAATTTTTTTTAGATAAAATAAGTATTTTGCAAAAAATGCAATTTTACCGCCTTTTAATGGAAAACCCTTTTTAAATCTAATATTTGACAATTTTGTATATTCAATTTGACAAAATAAACTTTTTTTAGAATCGGGACACAAAAATTTAGTTTTGATAATTTTTTGGTGTTTTTCTGATAACTTTCATATTTGGGTGAATAGTGAAAAATACTAAATTTTAACTTGAAACAACTTTTTTAATCAAAATAATTTATAGTGTTCAATTATACATTTGAATGGTTTGGAAGTATAATTAGATTATATTTTTATCATTTAATACAATTTTGGTCATTATAAGTAATTTCACAATTAAATTTGACATAAACACAGGTCAATCTTTTGATAGTTTTTACTTTTTTAAAAACCCGCTTTTTAGTTTTGACAACGGGAATTAATTTTAAATTAATAAATGCAACTTCTATGTTTTGAATTTGGTAAAATAGAATTTATTTTTTATTTCTGAATATCAAAATTATCTTACGGTGAATTTTGGGTATTTTTCTGAAAACTTTCAGTTTGTGATGAATAGTGAAAAATACTAAATTTTAATTAAAAACAACTTTTTTAATCAAAATAATTTATAGTTCTAAATTATACTATTGAGTAGTTTTAAAGTATAACTAGATTAAAATTTTACCATTTAATCCAATTTTGTTCATTGGATATAATTTCACATTTAAACTGGACATAAACAAGTGTCAATCTTTTGATAGTTATTATTTCTTAAAAACACGCTTTTTTGTTTTGAAAAAGGGAATTAATTTTAAATTAATTTCTGTCACTTATGTGTTTTGAATTTGAAAAAATGGATTCCATATTTGGATTTAAGAGTTCCAAATTTTTTTAATAGATAACTTTTATTTTGAGGCATTATAAATAATTACTTCGGTAAATATTTTATTTACCATGGTCAAAGGGTAAATTCGGTAAATAATGGTAAACAAATAATATTATAATAATACTAAATTACCCTAAAATTTGTCATATTGCTATTGGATGATACATTTCCGGACATGGGAATTCTTGTGTTGACTTTGGGACTCCAGAGAGCCACATGGGTGTGATAAAGACATTTTATATTAAATAATCTAAAGTAAAGACAAAAATAACAAAAGCAAATATCTTTTAGTAAAACAATTTTTATATGGGGTTATATAATTGATCTATTTGACTATAAATAGAAATTATAAATCAAAAAATATTTCCTACATCATGATATTTCATTTATAATTTTTTGACATAAAATAAATATATTTATATATGACACAATAATGATACAGTATTTTCCTTATTAATGAAAGAATCAATTAAATGATATTATAAATAAAAAAATAAATATAATTTGAAAGTTTTGATTCCATCAAAAAAAATTATAGGTTAATATGACATGTTAAGGTTGATTCAATTATTTTTTTTTCAAAGTAATAATGTTTTTATGACTTTACCAAAAATAAATTATTAAATAATGTCAAAATTGACATAATTGATTTTTTAAACAAAATACTATATTATTGGTTGATATAATATTCATAAAAGTCTAAGGTTCGAAAAAAGGTCCTAAATAATATTATATGTGTCATTAATGAACCTATTTAGGTTCTATTGGAAGTTTATGGTAAATTTATTAACTATATAATATAAAAATACAAAGGGACATGGTAAAAGTCAAACTATTTAACTAAGAGTTAAATCTAAATGATAAAGTTAATATGGTGACCTAAACCTATATAAAAACTATTGGTTGAGAGGATTTCGACCCATCCCTACCCTATCCTAGAAATAAATTATTTTGGGGCCATTATAAACTGAAAATTATTTTATTATAAAATAGTATTTCATTCTTTTCCTAAAGTGACCTTCACCTCTCTTATAAAAGGGAATTTCCCCTTCTCTTAATTTCACACCTCTAAAGCCTTTTGGTTCGTCCAAAACTTTCCCAAATATCCTCCCAACATCCCACACTTCATCATAGAGTCATTACATAGGTCATAAATCCAACCTAAGTATCCTTTTTGATCAAATCAAAAGGAAGAACCCGAAGAAGAGGTAATAATTTCACCACTCTCTTTCAAGTTCTTTTCTTCTTCCACTTTCTCTTTCTTTGTTGTTTCCATTCTAAAATCATAACTCTAGTATCTCCTATATACCTTGATGCTATTTTTATTATTGTATAACCATATTCATTATTCTATCCATCCTATGAATGACATGTCAACAAACGTGTGTATGTACGGCTTGTCGTCTCCACATCGTGGTGTAGTTGTTATTTAAATACATTATTATTTGGATGGGTATAATAATGATGTATAATTGATGTAAATAATAAATATAACATATTAATTATTCTGTATATATTATATTCCATCTACTTACATACATTTTTAAATCAAAATAATTATATTTTCGCTCGTGCGTACGTACGGATTACCGTCTCCACGAACGCGGCGAGATTCATTTCCCTATAATAACCATTCATGAATAATTTTCATTTGATGGTTAAAAATAATTTTTAAAGACATAATATCATTCTGTATATAAATCAAATACATCCTATTCATAACAAACATGGCTTACGTAACCAAGCATATAAAGGAAAACGAATTAGTTTACACCGAAAACGATGATAATGCTAAAATATTATTAACAAAGAAATATTAGAAGATCATATATGATATCATATTAATGTATATGGTTATTTTATAATTTAATAACAATTATTTCACCATTATACAGAAGTTTAACCTACCCTCCACCAAGTAAAAGAACAATGTAAGAGTTAATTTCACAATCTCTTTATTATCTGAGGTTGTTTTATACGTGAGTATCTACTAGGACCTCTTTATCATACACATATGTGTTTCTTAAAAATGTATTTCAAAACATTTTTACTATTTAATATAAAATGTTTTAAAGTCATTTATTCCCTTATTTGACCTTATATGTTTTTGAAAGGAATCTTTCCGTCATTTTCGAAATAAGGTACTTTATGACCTTTTCGACAAAATTAATGTAAGAATGTTTTTTTAACTTATACGGAATGTGCGGCTATTTTCTTCCATTATAACATCATAGAAGCTTCCCTTAAAATCTTATAAGAATATTTTCAAAATAAATGTTTTCTTTTATAATTATGTGACTTTAAATGATTTCAAAGAAAGAAAGAAATATTTCTGTCAAATATTTTTTATTTCATCTATGTTAACATCTTTGATGGATTTTATACTTGTTTGAAGTCAATTAATTATGATACAAATCATCAATGTTTTATTGAATTTTTTGTGATATGTTTGATTGTGGATGTGTTATTTTTATACCATTCATGGTTTATGGTTAAAGTATTGACATTTTATATGCTAGTTTTAATATGAATGTTTTTGTTATGTTTCAACCTTTTCATATGAGGAATGTATTAGACTTAGTATGTGATGGGTGGAGAACTCTATAGCTCCTCAGTGCATCGGTAGGTCTCATTAGACAATTAGACGTAGAATTGGTCGAGGCCTTTCCTAATTTGATATATGGTTTTGGCTGAGGCCTCAATCATTTTTAGACATCTTGGATGAGGACTTGACAAGATGTTTCAGAATTTCTGGCATTATACATTCCCTCATTATGAAAATAATATTAATGGTTCATGTGGTTATTTGACTAGTAGAATACCCATGACTATGTTTTATTATGGCATTATTTACTCAGCTCATATTCCTACCATAAAAGTTTTCATGTTTATTATTAGTAAAGGCATGTGTTTTAAATTATTCACCATGCCTAATATTTATGTCATCTTCTGCAGTATTTCTTACCCTTACTGAATGTCTGAGATCACCCCTTTCTTATGTTTCATTTTCCCAGGATATGAAGAAGTTAGTTATGAGTGACTTTCAGGCATAATCTAGGAGGCTTGGATGTTTCTAATGGAATAAATTATTGTTGTATTTCTTTTCAAGTTGTAAAGTTGAACTTATGTATGAATCTTGTTTCAAATAATACTAAACAGTTCGGTATTTAGGGACATTATTTCCTTATGATCATGCCAATTTTATGTATTAATGCACCGACTCTGGATAACTGGGGTCGAGGTGTTACATTATGTGGAATGTGTTGAATGTTACTAGATTGGACCATGAGACAGTTGTTATGTTGCTGCTCTAGTTTTTTTGTACATACTTTGGATAATATTATTTGTATCAGTTATATTTATACATGCATGTGGGGTTGTTTTTATATTTCTTTTTATATATGTCATGGAGTTGGTTTTAGTTGATACATCATACCTTTCGATTTTGTTTATTTATAAAGGGTAATGCCTACCATATTGTAATATTTATACACCCTTAGTGCTAGTCCCCAACCCGTGGCCTACTGAAGGTAAGACTCAAGGGTATCCTTTTAGGGAGGGGGTCATGACAGAGTGGTATTAAATGATATGGTTGAGAGATAGAGTGGAGTTCAGAATTAGGAATAGTGAGGAATGCATGGGTTGGTATGTAAACAGTTCTAGTTGACCTTTGTGTGTGACATAGGCTTGGGAGATCGGCTAGGACATGGGATTTTAGGGGGGCCCATGATCTAGTGCATGGACTCTGAGCTTATTGAGAGACCAAGAGAGATGGGACTTCTTATAGTGTAGAGACCTAGGAGATTTACATGCATCATTATGACTTTTATTCTTGTTTGAATTGGGTTGTTTGGGGAATTTCAAAATGGATAAAATGAATTAAATGGATTAAAGTTAATTAAATATATCATAATAAAAAACCATACTACCAGGCTTAATAAATCCTTTTTTCTATTTTATATATGGATCTTGGTAAACCTTCACATGTGGATCAAGAATTACAGGTTCAGCAGGCTGACTCAGTTGATCGACGGAGGGTTGATCTGGATAAGGATGATGATCAGTAGAAGAGGGTGTTGCATGCTTTTCAGCGGAAGACATTGGAAATGTATGGTGGGATCATTTCAGATATAGAAACTATGAGTTTTATAGAGGATCTAGAGATAAATTTTGGTTTGATCTAAGATCCAATGGTGTACAGGGTCCCTTTGGTGGTTAATTAGATTCAAAGAGATGTGTGTTAGTGGTGGATGTTTTATCTTGGTGAGTGGAAGGAGGTAGATGTTTCATGGGTTGAATTCCTGAAAGAGTTTTAGGCAGAGTTCCATTCATCAAAAATGAAGGCTGAGAAGAGGTAAGAGGTACTCTCCCTTCATAAGGGGATTATTTTTGTGTGGGATCTTGGGATGGAGTTCAAGGACCTTGTACGCTTTTCCCCTGATCTTTTTTCGGATGAGGAGTCCTGAGCAAGGCATCTTGAGGAGGCACTCCATCCTTTAATCTAGTATGCAGTTAATCCTTTTACATTTCCAATGAATCTTGAGGTTTATAAGAAGGCAGATGTGATCAGGAAGATGAAATCAAGAGGTGGTTTTCCATTAGAGGGGAACCAACAAGGTTTCATAAGGAGAAAAGTTGTCGGTGGAAAGCCTCGAGTGTAGGGGCATTTGAGGTTTCGATCAGCTAAGAGTCGACCTCAGCAGCTTCCCTTTTGACCTTCTGGCCTCTGTGCCTTTACTATGGGCTTGGGGGTGATGTGTTTTTTTATGGTTTCCGTGACCATATTCATAACCAGTGCCCAGTGACTGCTCAAGCTCAGTTTTTTCAAGGGGAACTGGTTCAACATCATCCTCAGAAGCAGTTACTAGAAAGGTCATTCCAACAGTAGGGGAAGCAAGCTTATGGTCCATCCAGAGAATATAGAACAGGTAGAGGTCGACCTCAGGATTTTCCTCAAGCTCAAGGACCTTGAACTAAGAATTTTCATGGAGGCGGCTATCAGTAGATAGGTAGATTAGTTGGGTGTGGTCAATTTCATGTTGTGGTGGCAACAATTCTAGAAGTTCGAGAGATTTCCAGAGGTATGATCAGTTTTTTAATACCCTTGTTTGTGCTTTATTTAATTTAGGAGCTTCACACTCCTCTGTTTCACTATAACTCTCCAAGATTTTTATGAGCTGGATGTTTTCTTATTATTTCTTTGATGTATTGTGTTGTACGCTACACCAAGATAAGTTTGTGCTATATGCAACACCGGTTTAGCTTACAGTATACGCAACACTATTCTTGGTTTGTGTTACATATAATTTCATGTTCTTTTGAAAGAATCCATTTCACATAATATTGGGTATCAGTGAATAACTAAAAATTATAACCGAGTCATTATATTTATAGGTATGAATAGTATTCACTTTCTTCTAAAAACAATTTAAATGTAAATAAGTGAATCTATAAAATAATAAAATCAATCTGGATGGATTTTATTAATGAAATATATATATAATATAATAAATATAATGTTAAAAAATCATTTTATATATTTTATATACATGATATAAGAACAAATCCATTTTTATAAAAGAATTATTTTTTTAAAAACACAGTTTTGATGCTTTTTGATGGAGTACCCATTTTAAATCTAGTTTTTTACACTTTTTAATATTAAATTTTTCAATATAAACTTCTTATTTTAATTCAAAATATAAAAAATTATTTTTCTTAAAATTTTGGTATTTTTCAAATAAGTTCATTTTTTGATGAATAGTAAAAATACTGATTTTTATTGAAAACTTTATTTTCTTTTAAATTCATTACAAAGTAAAATTATGTTGTGGACTAGTTTTAAATTTTAACTAGTTAATTTTTATTAAATTATGATTTTTTAAAATGATTTTATAGATTAATTTATTATAAAAACAATTTTCATTAAAAAAGGTGTATTTTTTCAAAAAAAACTCTTTTTTGTGATATTTTACCAGTTTTATTACAAATTTAATTCTGAAACTTCTATGTTTTGAATTTTGAAAAATATGTGTCAAATTTGGATTCAGGAGGTCTAAATTTTTTTCCTTTTATTTTTTACAAATATGAATAGTAACCATGTTAATTTTTTTTACCACGGTAAAGGGTAAATTAGGTAATTTATGTTAAAAATAAAATTATAATGACTATGAAATAATTATTTGAGGAATTTAATTCCACTCATAACACTTAAGGATCTAAATTATTTCATTTAATGGACACTTGTCCATGAAAATGACTTAAATGATATTTAAATCAAAGAAAAACACAAGTGTCATTTTCTTTTTCTATAATATCTATTATGTGTCCACGTATGGCCAAATGGGTGGTATCAATGAATAGAAGTAGTACTTTTTTACTTAAAAAACATATTTCCCTAATATAAATTTATTTTTGAAGTTTTGGGTCAATTTGGGAGATATTATGGTATTTATAATATTTTATTTAATAAAAATTTAAAGATGTCACATTCATGTTTTAAATAATATATCATTTTTAAAATAAGGTTATATAGAAGATATATTTCACTATAAATATTAATTTAAAATATAAAATATTTTTATTTATCATGTTAATATTTTTTTAATTATTAGAAAATAAATAATTACTTTAAAAGCTTATAAATTTATTATGTAGAAATTATTTAATTGAAGAAAAATCAATAAAATAATTTTATTAAAATAATAATAAATATTAAAAGACTAAAACACATGACCCAATATTATTGTTTGACTATATCTTGACCATAATCATAAAATGGTTTATTTATTGACCATTTTGAGCCATATGGAAAGGATTATTACACTTATACTATTTTATTTAAAGTGGTATTAATGTTGGCACATTCAAGTTTTAATTAATATAACATTTTTAATGTAGGATTTTCTAGGATATATATTCAACTAAAATTATTCTAATAAAATATAGTATATTTATCTTCATCATATTATTTTATTTTTAATTTTTACCCAACAAATAAGTATATTAAATAATTACACAAAACTAATGTAGTAATTATTTTATTAATAGAAATATCAAATTAATGTTATTAAAAATATTAAAATAAATATAATTTGAGCTAATTGATATGTCCAATGATTTTTATATATTACCTTAACCTATTATTAATATAATAAAATAGTTTTTTAGAAGTTAAAGTTTTATCGTAATATTTTTAAAAATAAATAAAATAAATAGTGGAAAAATTCACACTATTGTTTGTTTATCAAAATAATGTTTTATTAAATTATTTAAATATCATAAAACATTATAAAATTATATAATAATTATTATTATATGGTATAAAACGATCTAAATTATTTATTTATGATTTAATCTACATCAAATAATTAAATATTTCACCCTTTTAATATTGAAATAATCGTTACCCAAGTTAAAATGAAATAGAATAACTAAGTGTTAAATTAATATGATAATGTTTAAATTAACATAAAAACGTGTCCATAATTTATTTTTTTATGATATTACAACCATATCTCATCTCATCTTTAAAATTTGGACATTTTTGAAGTTTTTTAGTGGGGTTTTATTTTATTATAAATTAATATTTTTGAGGTTTCCAAAAGTGCTCCTCACTTTAATTATAAAAGCGCACCTCCTCCCTCACTTCTTCACATCAATTTGGGCCATCAAAATCATCCATAACCTATGAATTTATCTTATAAAATTACTGAGTCACGTTATAGAGGTTTTGGTCTTCTCAAAAGACCAACTCTATTGCCTTTAAGAGGATATCTAGTGGGAGCTCATCAAAGAAGAGATAATCAACTCTACTGATTCTTCAAAATTATTTCTTCTACTACTTCCTCTTAATGTATTGTTTCAATTATAAATTAATGAATCCAGTATCACTTGTATAATTATATTTTATTAATATTATGGAACAACCATATTCCACCATCTATCCATCCTATGAAAAATGAAATCATCACGTGTGTGTACGTACGGCTTACCATCTTCATGTCATGGTGTAATCTGTTTTTCACCACCACTTGACTTGGATGGGTATAATTGTAAGAACCCGGTTCTTATTTCTGAGGTACGGGTTTTCTCTTTTCTCTTTTCCTTAAGTTTTTTTGAGAAAATATGGAAAATGGGAAAAAAATCCTAAATTTTGGAAGTACACGCCGTATACTTTTTCCACACGTCGTGTACTTCTGGCCGTGTGGAATGACTACACAGGGTGTGTGGCCATGTCGGCGATGAAGGGTGTAGGAACCAACTATACACCGTGTAGTGGTCCTTTACACACTGTGTAGTCAGTCGGCATGTGAATAGTAAGGCGGTGGCCAGCTGTGTGACAACACACGCTGTGTACTCAAGAAGACACGTCGTGTAGTCATGTCGGTAGGTGAACAGTGCCACGCTGGCAGGAAGCCGCCAGAGGAACAGTTTAAAAATGGAAAGTACACATCGTGTACTTGAGAGTACATGCTGTGTAGTTTTTTTTCAGCTTAAAATAGGCAGTAGCCTCTTCATTTGGCAGAGGAGGCATTTGAGCCGTTTTGGAGCCAAAGGGAGGAGGTCGGAGCTTTGAAGATCCGTCGGGTGCACGTCAGGAATCTGTTTCCACCTCGGATGATCTCGTTGGAACCGCACTGGTGGGTTATCCCTTATCCTGGAGTAGTTCTCACCAATTCTTCCTCGTATGTAAGTTATTTGCGTTTGAACGTTTTGTCTTTTACCTCGGATCTACCTCGTTCTGGGACGATTCATGGAACGTCGTTCGAGTATACTAATCAGGGGCATATAAGGTAGGTGGCTTGGTGTTTATTTCCAATTGTCATGCATTTTTTTGTGTTTTTGAGCTACAAACCCATGTTGGGGTGTCGTGAGGCTGAGGTCGTGGCTAATTTAACTACCTATAATTGTATAGGTAATTAAATAAAGTTGTAAAAATGCTATTTGGGATCGCTTCTTGGATCCAGGACCATCTCGAGGGGTGTGTTCCTCTATTTATCCATTTGGACAAGATACCCGAGGGTATGCCATGTTTCATTATTCATTAATTTTTCCTTGAGAGGAATTGTATTTAAATTTCAAGTTTATATGTTGGGCATGGCCCGATTACTTATGCCTGAGGGCGGTGTTTAACTATAGCCTGAGGGTGTGACTATATTAGCCTGAGGGAAACGTACTATTTCACCTAAGGGCAACCTTTCGTGCCTAAGGGCTTGACTTTTGTGCCTGAGGGCGACACTTCTTACACCTGAGGGAAATTTCTGTTACGCCTGAGGGCAATAACTGTGGGTTGGATTCTAATTACCTGAGGGTAAGGTTTTGATGTTCTGAGGACGCTAACTGGTTACTTAGAAATTCACTGTGGTGATTTTTTAATATTAAATTATGAAATGAATAATAAAATGGCAATATAACTGGTAAGTTGGATACTTTTGAGTACTGCTTAGTTTATTGCATTTTACTGCACACTGTTGTTGCATATTCACACACAGTTGAGCACGGGCCTTTGGTGGGTGCCTACTGAGACATATTTCTCACACCCTATTTGAGTTATGCTTTTCGGCCCAAAAAGATTATGTTTCTGCAGGTGTGGATAGGGGTAAGAGTCCCTATACAGGTACTTGACTATTGCTGAGGAGTAGGAGGGCATGGGACCAAGCCTAGGATCGAGATGCCACTGCCAGCTGTTTTGCTTTGTTTTGTTATACTCTGTATTTTGTTGTATTGTATTGATGTATAACATGTTCTGGCTGTTTTCGTAGAATAGTGACATGTTGCATCTTCATATATACATGACTGTTGGTTTCCCTTTTTATTATCAGTTATCCATCTCAGTTACATTTATTTCTACTGCTTCCACTGTTGTTGTATGTTTTATTTCATTCCGCTGCATTTCACTTTGACAAATGAGGGCATAGTTTTCCCACTATCAGACCTGGGCCCTCGTTTCTAGTCGGCAGCCTCTGGAGTTTGGGGAAATGCGCTTGAGGTCATGTGGTGAACCGGGTTCGGGGAACCCATTGCGTGGAACTCGGAACCGGGACGTTACAAAGTGGTATCAAAGGGGTTTCTTTTCTTTGAATTACTGTTTGGAGCCGTAGTCAGGGATAGGATGAATGGTAGTTGGTAATAAGCTGTGTCTGGGCATAGCTAACCCGTGTATAGGGAAAATCCAATTTACCTCATATTGAAATTTTACTGATTTTGAAAATTATGTTTGATTTGATTTCACTATTGGGTGACGCACTTGAGATTGTGCAGTTTATATTTTATCCATGGGTTCTATTTAGTTGTAACCCAATGAGATGAGGGTATTCCATCTCATTCATCATTTAGGCACATGCTAGAATTCACATGCCATGCATAGTTCCATGCCATGTAGGCGCACTAGAAATTGCATGTTATTGTGATAGTTGTTGTGCTAGTAATGCATGCTGTTGTGATAGCTGCTTTGATAAAATACTTGATGTGTGATAGGGTACTTTTTCTGATCTGGTTTATAGAATAGACTCCAAACTTTGGTTTTTGGGGAGTATGGGCCCCCATTTACTGGAATTTGGTGGATCATTGACTATTTATTTGGTTGTAACACATATAAGATGTCAAACTTCGATTCGTGGGGAGTATGGGCCCCCACGGATCGGAATTTGGCACTTAGGCGTTGTTTTTCAGTATTTTCTAGGCTCTGGAGTAGTTTCTGAGGCATACTGTTCTGAAACCCAGTATACACACCGTGTAGTTCCTTGAACACGTCGTGTATGGCCTTCTGTTCGGGAAGAAAAATAAACTTTTTGAGTACATGCCATGTGTTCGGAGTACACGCCATGTAGTCTCTTCCCGTGTCACAAACCGTCTGGGCAGCAACATGGGGAAGGAAGAGATTGGGTAAAACATGTCGTGTACCAAGTATACACGTTGTGTAGTGTTGACCCAGAGTCCGGCTGTGTAACTAACAACACGGGTCGGTGAACTCCTTAACAGAACACGCCGTGTCAATGATGAACACGCTGTGTAGAGTGACCTAGGGACCCGGCCGTGTAACTAACAACACGGGTCAGCGGAGCTCGTCTAGTACACACCGTGTACCTATGGGACACGCTGTGTAATCTTGTCTGAGGATAGACCGTGTGGAGTTAGCTGTGTGGCTGGGAGACGAGGTGGTGTACACTCCGTGTGCGGGTGTAACACGTCGTGTAGTGTCAATCCCAGTAGTCGGATGTGTCACAGACGACACAGGCAGTTGGAAATTACACCATACACACTGTGTAGATTATATACACACCGTTTAGTTTTTTTTCAATGGGAGTTGTGTGGCTTAGCCATGTAGAACGACCCGGGCAGTGGAAGAGGAGTCAAGTACATGTCGTGTAGTCAGTATACACGTCGTGTAGTCTTGTTTTGCAAATCTTGAAATGTCTTCTTCCTCTTGTTCCCTTTATGGTTCCTTCGTTTGTAGTCTTAATAATCTTGAATCTAAGGCGTGTTTTTGACCTTGTAGTGTCATGCCACCTAGACGACTGCGCGTTGTTCGCCAGGAGAGCGGTGACGACTATACTCCAAAGATGGTGGGCCATGGGCTACCAGTGGACCCTCCAGCAGAGCTAGATGAGGCACCAAATTTTATACCGGACACAGGCGCGTAGGCGCAGTTCCTTGAAGGCTTTATGCGGTTTATGCAGACCTTTCAGGTAGAACCGTAGGCTGCCACATCTATGGATGATCTTAATCGTATCTTTCAGCAGCAGCATCCGCCTACGTTTTCTGGGGATGGCGGACCACAGGCTGCGGATTCTTGGCCGGGGTCGATGCAGACAATTTTCGAGCATCTTGAGATGCCTCTAGGGAAGAGGTTAAAGCTTGCGATGTATATGATGCGTGATTCTACCAAGAGGTGGTGGGATGTTACCACCCAGTCAGAGCATAACAAGGACATGGCGTGCGAATATTTTCAGGCAGTCTTCTATGACTTCTTTTTCCCAGAGACGCTGAGAGAAGATAGATCTTGAGATTTCATGAATCTGCAGTAGGGCACTATGTCAGTGATGGATTACTCTTCTTTTTTTACAGAGCTTCAGTGTTTTTCACCCATGATGGTGGGTGCTAAGACGTTGAGAGCCAGAAGTTTCGAGGATGGTCTTCGTTATGACATCTGAGCGTTGGTGAATGTTTTCAGGTTGCCTTCAGTGCATGATATTGTGAACCAGGCACTGATCATAGAGAGGAACCTGTGGGAATCTAGTGGTGTGGGCCAGGGTGGTTCAGCACCAGTTTCTGGTCCTATTTCTTCCGGAAAGAGGAAGAGGCAGATGGACTTCTCTCGGGGTGGAAGTACTAGCCAGATACCTTCTTCAGGTGGCACAATCAGGTGCTACCAGTGTGGTAAAGAGGGGCACAAGAGACCACAGTTTCCACGAGACCCAGTGGAGTGTCGATCTTGTGGTAAGATGGGTCATCTACAGTGCTTTTACAGGGCGTTTCCACCAGTGGCTAGTGATATGGGTTCCGTACAGACTCCACGTGCGGGAGCAGGACCAGCATCTTCTTACCAGTCGGGGAACTGGAATACGTCAAGGCATGTAGGTAGGGATGGTGGTCGTGGCCATGGTATCCAGACACCAGGGTCTCAGAGGCAGCAGGGTGGGACAGCTCAGGGTAGCCAGGCTGTGTCGCAGGGCCGCGGCACTGGGCAGGCATATGCAGTGCAACAGACCCAGCAGGAGTAGGATCCTGGACCTTCTACAGTCAGAGGTACTATTCTAGTAGCTTCTGTTTTATCTTCTGTGATTTTTGATACGGGTGCCACAAATAGTTTCATATATGTACCCGTTCTGGAGAGCCTTGGGCTCCATGTTTCTACTTCTTCTGATATCATGACGCTAGACACTCCGTTGGGGATTAGAACGGCTGGTGTGCGTTAGTGAAAGGAGTTCC
Source organism: Viscum album (assembly GCA_963277665.1). Lineage (NCBI taxonomy): Eukaryota > Viridiplantae > Streptophyta > Magnoliopsida > Santalales > Viscaceae > Viscum > Viscum album. The sequence goes on from OY728133.1 coordinate 594,159,778, forward strand.
CCCTTGATTTTGGTGGGTGTCACTTTCTTTGGGACCTCTATTTCTTAGAGATGACAGCTTATGATGTCATTCTCAAGATGGACTGGTTGGTTCTCTTTCAAGCCTTTGTAGACTGCTATCATCACAGGGTGCGTTTCACATCACCAGAGGGCGGAGAGTATCTATATAAGGGCGAATGGGATGTTTAGGCGAGTCGAGCTGGACCAGAGCATCATGGGAAAGGTGGTGTCACAGCCCAGATTGTGAGCTTATATCTCGATAACCAGGGGACTTGTCAGAAGGATTTCCCTTTAGTGGCTGATCGTTTCAGGGATGTCTTCCCAGACAACTTTTCAGGTCTACCTCCGGAGCATGAGGTGGATTTCTCTATTGAGCTTGTGCCAGGAGCAGCACCGGTATCCATTCCTCCTTATAGGATGGATACACCAGAGTTTCAGGAGCTCAAGAGGCAGTTAGAGGAGTTACAGGAAAAGGGTTTTATCCAACCCAGTACTTCTCCTTGGGGTTCGCCTGTCCTTTTTGCGAAGAAAGCAGATGGTACCCTCATACTTTGTGTGGGTTATCGGAAGCTGAACCAGTTGACGGTTAAGAACCAATATCCCTTGCTGAGGATTGATGATCTTTTTGATCAACTTCGTGGAGCACGAGTGTTCTCGAAGATTGAGTTGAGGTCAGGATATCATCAGTTTCACATGAGACCATCGGATATACCGCTTACAGCTTTTCAGAGCAGATATGGTCTGTACGAGTACTTGGTTATGCCGTTCGGACTCACGAACACGCCAGCAGTTTTCATGGCTCTTATGAATTGTGTATTACATCCTTATCTGGATTATTTTGTGGTAGTATTCGTGGACGACATCTTGTTGTACTCTCACACTCAACACAACCATGCCACCCATCTTGAGATCGTATTGAGTACACTGAGAGAGCATCTTCTATATGCTAAGCTCTCAAAGTTCCACTTTTGGATGGACCAGATTCACTTTCTGGGTCATATCATCTCAGAGGCAGGAGTTTCAGTAGACCCAGAGAAGGTGAGAGTAGTAGTTTCCTGGGAGTATCCTAAGAACGTGTTTGAGATACGGAGTTTATTAGGGCTAGATGGTTACTACAGATGCTTCATACAAGACTTCTCCCGTTTAGCAGTGTCGTTGACGGGTTTGACTAAGAAGGGTGTGAAGTTCGTTTGGTAAGAAGCTTGCGAGACAACCTTTTAGGATCTGAAAGGAAGACTAACATCAACACCAATCCCGATACATCCAGAGTAGGGAAAGAGCTATACAGTTTATTGTGATGCATTAGGTATTGGGCTGGGAGCAGTGTTGATGCAGGGCGATCGAGTTGTTGTGTACGGTTCTCGGCAGTTGAGGCCACATGAGAGGAATTACCCGACGCATGATCTCGAGTTGGCTGCAGTTGTGCATGTGTTACGTTGTTGGAGACATTATCTCTTGGGAGAGAATTTTGTGGTTTTCACCGACCACAAAGTCCTCAAGTATATCTTTACTTAGAGTGACTTGAATCTAAGGTAGAGGAGGTGGGTCTAATACCTTCAATCCTTTGATTTTGAGCTTGCCTATACACCTGGTAAAGGTAATGCAGTAGCTGATGGATTAAGCAGAAAGACTCAGATACAGGCGGTGCAGGAGGCCAGTGGTGAGTGGTAGCTTATGGATTTTTTCTCTGAGATGCATTTGGAGGTGCATGAAAGTCTGGGGAAAACTTATCTTTCCTCTTTTGATGTGACTTCTACCATTCTGGATAGAGTGAGGATGAGACAGCTATCTGATTCAGAAGTCCTAGTTCTATGGGAGTCGGTGGCAAGTGAGGAACCTCCTCCTAGTTGGACGATAGGCTATGACGAGGCTCTGCATTTCCATGGACGAGTATGGGTTCCAGGGGATATACGTGAGGAGATGATGCGGGAGTTTCATACTTCAGCTTAGGCAGTTCATCCCGGGGTTACCAAGATGTACCGTGACTTGAGACGTCAGTACCGGTGGCTGGGTATGAAGATAGATGTTGCTGGTTTTGTTACGAGATGTTCCACCTATCAGCAGGTGAAGGCAGAGCATTAGAGACCAGCTGGACTATTACAGCAGTTACCCATCCTGGAGTGGAAATGGGATGATGTCGCGATGGATTTCATGACTGGATTGTCAAGGTCACCTCGAGGCAATGATGTCGTATGGGTTGTTGTGGATAGACTCACGAAGGTAGCTCAATTTCTGCCGATCAAGGAGACCTTCGGTGTTGACGAGCTCAGAAAGTTACATATCCGAGAGATCGTACGTCTTCATGGGGTCCCTCATTCTATTGTTTCTGATAGGTATGCCCGCTTTACGTCTCATTTCTGGAAGAGTTTTCAGAGGGCACTGGCTACACAGTTGCTTCTGAGCACAGCATACCACACTCAGACTGATGGCCAGTCAGAGCTTACTATAAAGGTGCTTGAGGACATGCTTTATGCATGCGTCCTAGACTTTGGGGGCTCTTGGGAGAGGCACATACCCCTAGTCGAGTTTTACTATAACAATATTTTTCAGGCGACTATTGAGATGGAACCATACGAGGCTTTATATGGTAGGCCATGCCGATCACCTTTGTGCTGGTTAGAGGCAGGTGAGGAAGCTTTACTAGGACCACATCTCATGCAGAAGACTACTGAGCAGGTCTAGTTGATTCAGAAACGGATGGCTACCGCACAGTCTCATCAGAAATCTTATGTTGATCGTCGCAGACGACCTTTGGAGTTCGTGTTCAGGGATCAAGTTTTCTTGCGTGTTTTGCCAAGGCTGGGACACAGGAAGATCGAGAGATAGGGTAAACTTTCACCGAGGTATGTGGGGCCATTTGAGATTCTGGAGAGAGTCGGGCTGGTTGCCTACCGGTTGCAGTTACCGCTGCGGTACCGATCCATGCACGACATCTTCCATGTGTATCAGTTGCATTGATATCATTCAGACCCATCTCACACCTTTCATCCCGAGGAGCTTGAGCTTGAGTTATATGTGTCCTTTGAGGAGAATCTGATTCATATCGTTGACAAGATCACGAAAGTTATCTGAGTTCGGTCAGTTCCTCTCGTACGGGTGTTATGGAAGCATGGACGAGTGCAGGACAAAACCTGGGAGCGGGAGACCGACGTACATGCTCAGTGGACAGAGCTGATCTGAGCTATATCTTCTCCACCCTTGGAAGGGAAATTCGGGGACGAATTTCTTTAAGGGGGGAAGTTTGTAAGAACCCAGTTCTTATTTCTGAGGTACGGGTTTTCTCTTTTCTCTTTTCCTTAAGTGTTTTTGAGAAAATATGGAAAATGGGTAAAATCCTAAATTTTGGAAGTACACGCTGTGTACTTTTTCCACACGTCGTGTACTTCTGGCCATGTGGAATGAGTGCACAGGGCATGTGGCCATGTCGGCGATAAAGGGTGTAGGAACTGACTACACGCTGTGTAGTGGTCATTTACATGTCATATAGTCAGTCGGCAGGCGAATAGTAAGGCGGTGGCCAGCTGTGCGAAAGCACACGCCATGTACTCAAGAAGACACGCCATGTAGTCATGTCGGTAGGTGAACAGTGCCATGCTAGTGGGAAGCCACCAGAGAAAAAGTTTAAAAATGGAAAGTACATTCCATGTACTTGAGAGTACACGCTGTGTAGTTTTTTCAGCTTAAAAAAGGTAGTATCCTCCTCATTTGGAAGAGGAGGCATTTGAGCCATTTTGGAGCCAAAGGGAGGAGGTCGGAGCTTCGAAGATCCACCAGGCGCACGTCAGGAATCCGTTTCCGCCTCGGACGATCTCGTTGGAACCGCACGGGTGGGTTCTCCCTTCTCTTGGAGTAGTTCTCACCAATTCTTACTTGTATGTAAGTTATTTACGTTTGAACGTTTTTTCTTTTACCTCAGATCTACCTCGTTCTGGGATGATTCGTGGAACGTCATTCGAGTATACTGATCAGGGGCTTATAAGGTAGTTATCTTGGTGTTTATTTCTAACTGTCGTGCGTTTTTGTGTGTTTTTGAGCTACGAACCCATGTTGGGGTGTTGTGAGGATGAGGTCGTGGCTAATTTAACTACCTAGAACTGTATAAGTAATTAAATAAAGTTGTAAAAATGTTGTTTGGGATCGCTGCTTGGATCCAGGACCATCCTAAGGGGTGCGTTCCTCTGTTTAGCCGTTTGGCCAGGATACCCGAGGGTATGCCATGTTTCATTATGCATTACTTTTTCCTTGAGAGGAATTTTATTTAAATTGCATGTTTGTATGTTGGGCATGGCCCGATTACTTATTCCGGAGGGCGGTGTTTTACTATAGCCTAAGGGCGTGACTATATTAGCCTGAGGGCAACGTACTATTTTGCCTGAGGGCAACCTTTCGTGCCTGAGGGCTTGACTTCTGTTCCTGAGGGCGACACTTCCTACGCCTGAGGGAAATTTCTGTTATGCCTGAGGGCAATACCTACGGGTTAGATTCTGATTACCTGAGGGTAAGGTTTTGATTGTCTGAGGATGATGACTGGTTACTTAGAAATTCACTGTGGTGATTTATTAATATTAAATGATTAAATGAATAATAAAATGGAAATATAACTGGTAAGTTGGTTACTTTTGAGTACTTCTTAGTTTATTGCATTTTACTGCACACTATTGTTGCATGTTCACACACAGTTGAGCATGGGCCTTTGGTGGGTGCCTAATGAGATATATTTCTCAAACCCTATTTGGGTAATGCTTTTCAGCCCAAACAGATTACGTTTCTGCAGGTGTGTATAGGGGAAAGAGTCCCTATACAGGTACTTGACTGTTGCTGAGAAGTAGGAGGGCATGGGACCGAGCCTAGGCTCGCAATGCCGCTGCCAGCTGTTTTGCTCTGTTTTGTTTTACTCTGTATTTTTTGTACTGTATTGATGCATAACATGTTCTAGCTGTTTTTGTAGAATAGTGACATGCTGCATCTTCATATATACATGACTGCTGGTTTCCCTTTTTATTATCAGTTATCCATTTCAGTTACACATATTGCTACTAATTCTGCTGTTGTTGTATGTTGTATTTCATTCCGCTGCGTTTCACTTTGACAAATGAGGGTATAGTTTTCCCACTATCAGACATGGGCCCTCGCTGCTAGTCGGCAGCCTCTGGCATTTGGTGAAATGCGCTTGAGGTCATGTGGTGAACCGGGTTCGGGGCACCCGTCGCGTGGCACCTGGAACCGGGATGTTACAATAATGATTGAAATAATAACTATATATGATTATTATAAAAAATTATTTATTCTGTAAAAATATATATATCATCTAATTTGATACCATATCATAGTAAAATGAATGATATCATAGCTCATGCGTACGTACCGCCTACCATCTATATGATTCAATTTGATTCATTCTACATGATATCCATTAAATAATTATTATATAAATGTAAAAAATAAATAAATATGTTATATATTATGTTTATATCATTTTTTAATTATATAATTATGAACTAAGTAGAAGAACTAGAAGTTATTCGATAAAACATGCATAAGAACATAAAGCAGTTAATACCCGAATAACGAGTAACTTTAAAATTTTATTAACAAACCAATGATCATATGATCATATATGATTTCATAAAAATTACTATGATTTTTTAATAAGTCAATGACATAATTTAAATCATTATACAAGAGGTTTTAATACAAATAAAGGATATCGGACCTAAGGTAAGAGATAATTTCACAATCTCATTATTATCCAAGATTGATTATACATAATTATTTACTAGGGTATATCTATCATACATGTCCATGTTTTATACATATGTATTATAAAATATTCTTCATATTCTTCTACTATTTTTTAATGTAAATTTTACCCGTTGGTAAATTTTTACTAAATGGTATGAAATAAATCTTTTTTCATTTTTGATATGAGGTACTTTTGGACTTTCCAACTTAAGTACGAGAAGAATATTTTATTTTAACTTATATGGAATGAATGGATTTTTACATTTTCATGACACTGTATTTCCATGAAGCTTACTTTACAATATTTCAAGGTTATTTTAAAAGAAATTATTTTCTTTTAAAATTTTGTGGCATTTTGAGAAAAGAAAATGTTTTTGAAGAATAAATTATATTTTCCTCAAAAATTAATTTCAATTTTTCTATCAAAATGACATTATTTATTAGGGTTATGTTTTTATCCCTACTATTCATATGGTTTGATTATGTTTATGATGGAATTATATTTATGAAATGATTTTTTTATATGGATTATGTTATGATGGAATAATGCTCAAGAAACTCATTTTATTCCTTAGGTTACTCTATGATGAATGATCTATGTTTTTATGGAACATGTAAGAATGATTTCATTATGAGATGGTTGGGACCTATATCTCCCTTTAATGAATTAGGTAAATATTTATATATCATGAGATTTATAGGAATGGAATGGAAAATGATCTCAGTTCAGTAATATATGGTCATAACGGAAAGTAAACTCGGTTTAGTAATACAGGGTTGGAATGAAAAGTAAACCTAGTTCAATAATATAGGTCTTGAATGAGGAGTGAACTTGGTTTAGTAATGTACTTTGTCTACTATGATGGTATTGGAAACTAGCCTTGTCTAATATGAAATTGATTTTCTATGCTTATGTTTTTTCCATAATTCCATGTTTTATACCAATGTTATTTTATCATGGTTCGTGTTATTTTATGATTTATTCCTTACGTATTGCCAAGATTTATTTCATGACTCAATATTTTGATATTCAAAATTTATGTTCATGTTTTTAAACTCTTATGTTTATGTTTTGTTTGATGTTCTCCATGTTTACCCTTATTGATCATTTGAGCTCACACTTTTTATGTTTTCTTTTCCCCAGGATATAAATAAAGGTTTTATGTAGGAAAACTAAAGGGGGAGATCTTTATAGGATATGTTAAAGATCTTTCACCAAGTTAGAAGAATTTTTTACAATCTTACAAAGACAATAAACTAATACAATCTTTGGGAATCTATTTTTTTATTGTATTTATCATGAACCATTCTCGGGTCGACCCTAAACAGGTCACCCGGGATGGTCCGTGACATGTCCCGAGGGGCATTCTTGATCCCCCTAGGATGGAAACTAGTGTTGGGCATCAAACAAAAAACCAATGGGAATGATTTTGGCCCAAAACCAGGAACAAATAAACCAAGTTAACAAATAGAGCATGAAATAAAAAGACAATTGAAATGTAAATGTATATAAATAAATAGTTTCAGTTACAAGTCACAACTAAGAGACTAAAAACTAAAACTAGAAAACAAAATTGCACTATCACAACCTCCATGTGGCCCCTTATTCACCCTTAACCACTATATTGGACCTGCTCCAACACTGAGAAGCTAGAACAGGAACCTGAACCAAAATTCAAACCTACATACGAAAAGATGGGATAGGAATAAGCATTAAAATGCTCAGTAAGGATGCCAAAAGTGAACAACAGAATCCATGCATTTTCCAATTCCAAAACAGTCCAATAATACTAGTTTGAACTATAGTTATAAAAATAAGGTTTTCACATATACAATGAATTTTTAAAACTAATAATCACAATTCCATTGCCCTTATAATTCAAAAACAAGGAAAATAAATAAATAAGGGAACACGTAGACTTTTTCGAAACAGCTACTATAAAACCATTTTTAAAACTAACCATGCATACAAAGTTTTTCTAAGTAAACACCAAAACAAAGATAAAGGGTATGATTCTACACACTTCAAAGTAAATGGTACTAATAGTGCTTGTATCAAAGGATCACGAAAACCCTAGGAACTTGGAGGAAGACCAGAACATACGTACTAATATCTGCGACTCCATCCCTGGTAGCATGCTACACACAATAGAATCAAATGCCCTAATGCCCGACCACCCTTTCTCAGGTCAGACTGAGGGGTCCAATCCCATAGAAATAATCCTGAATATGAACCTAATATGGGACACTAGACAATAAATGAACTTCCAATTCAGCAATCATTCTCAGTAAACCCCCTTGATATGATAGGTTTCCATGCTATGTTCACAAAGAGGTGTTCCACATATTCAAACAACAAGACATATATATATATAACCAAGCACAATACACAATCCAGAACCACCCCAGCCACCTCAAGGTTAGTCTCATGCCTTAAAATAAATATTATCAAAAGGAGGCTCATAGCGAGGACCCTCCTGTCTCATGATCAACAGAAAAGTCAATAGACCTAACCAAAGAGGGGTTTTCCAAAAATATCGTTTCAAAGATGAAAAATAGACCCTTACCCCATTCCCACACATCAAACCTTTTATAAATTAACAATCTAAAATTCCAATAGGGTATTTAGCTTCAAAATTCTCATTCCTTTATTAAAACATTTATTAACCATTTCAAAAACAAACCCAAATACCATCTTTATACAAAAGTGTCCAAAGATCCCCTTAAATCCAGCATTTACCAAAACATGTCCAAGTTCACTTTATTTCAAGTTAAAACAAACAACACCTATAAAAGTTCCAAATGGGGTTTCACAACACTTACAATCCAACACTCTTTCAAAAAATTACAAACATGCTTTAGCTTCCACTTTCACCCAAACACACCACAAATACCAAATGGGCATTCCATTTTCCAATCGATCACCCAAGCATGTTTCACGGCCAATAGGGACAAACCACAGGAACCTATTTGAAGTTATTTTTGGAACACAAAGAGTACTAATTTCCCAATATTTCAAAACATGAAAACATTTTACGGAAATTAAAATGAAGGGGAGAAGCGGTACTCTTGAAGGAAACTAGATCTAGAGTGCCATATTCATTTGATTACAAATCCATGCGTGCACCAAGTGCACACATGGATTTTACAACATCTAATGGAATACCCTAAAGAAAACCAAAAAATTTGAAACCATTTTCATGAAACCACCAATTTCTTTTGACCCAAGAACTCCCATTTCATTCATTTATAAAATACGACACAAGTTCAAAAACCAAAAACCCTTTTTAAATCAAGTTCCAAATCATCCCAAGAAAGTTCACCAGGTTTCACATATAAAGAAAACCTAAAGCATGTCTTTAGTCAATTTATAAAAACTTCTCAATGGAGAAAACACTACTCATCCAACCAGTTCACCCTAAAATGATAAATTATCATTTTAAAAAACACTTTTGGCACAAACACCCAAAGACACAAATCAAGTTTCATGTGAAACCTATTTTTAACACAATAATTCCACTTAAAAACACCACAAAAAGCTATAAAGAGGCACCATGGAGGTGCATATTAAGATAATAAATGAATTAAAAATGTCAAGAATCAAAGGACAAGAAATGGAAAGGAAAATCATGGATTCACCTACCTAAAACCAAGTGCAGACGCAATGAAACTCTGATGGAAGGTTAAACAATACATCACGGACTAACTGTGCACCTGATGAGAAGGAATCCACGCACCGGATAGGAGGCGAAGGTGTTGTGAAGGTGTTCAGGTTCGCGCTGAAAGTTCGTTGGACAAGGGAGAGGGATATTTGAGGGTCGTCCGGAGTAGCTAAGCCTGGTTGGTAGGTGGAGGGTCGAGGGTCGGGGTTGTATGGCGGAGCAGTGAGGATGGGCAAGGTCATAGCAGTGAAGAGGAGGGTGGCCAAAATGGGGTTTGGCTAGTGCAGTGAGGCTGGCGCAAGGAGGAGGCGGGGTCCGCAGCAGCCTAGTGTGTTAGGTGTAGGGGGTCGGCCACTGTCGAGAGAGAGGGAGAGGGAGCGGTGAGGTTAGAGGGGCACTGGTTAGGAGGCGGGCCACGTGCATAGGAGGTAGTCGGGGGGTCTGAGCGCGCCTCTAGAGAGAAGAAGGAGGGGAACCCCCCCCCCCCCCAGGGTTCACCTTTATTTTTTTCAATTATAAGAATTATAATTATAATAATAATAATAATAATAATAATAAACAAAATAATAATATTATTATTATTATTAAAATCATAATATTATTAACATTATTATTAATAATCATTTTTAAAAAATCTATTTTATTTAGTTTATCTAGCTTTATTTTATTTCCTTTATCATTTAATTAATTAATTTACTTATTTTGAAAGTCAGCCGGTCACACAGCTCACGTTCCATCAAACGTGTGGTTGATTGAATTTTGCTCGAACCATGTCACATGGAACTGACTACTTACAGAAATTTACCAAGATGATAGTTAACATAACTAGATTCCATAACCAGACAAAACCAAAGAAACTTAGATCCTTAGGGTGACCATTCCAAAAACACATCACACCTGACCAATCTAAAAAAACCATGACCACAAACAAGGGGAGAACACAAGGGGGTTCTCCCCACCACAAGGATTCTACTAGGACAGAAATTAAAACCCAAACATACCACCCCAGGTAGGGGGTTCCATGCGAGAACTCCTAACCAATCCAAACCAACTTTCATCGCATGATCAAGACAACACCACCACTAGAACTAGACTCTTTTCACACACTCACTGAACTCCCAATATTAGGGGAAGACTCATGAAAAGAAACACCGATCAAAACTGCATAATGAAATAGATCCATTTTATACCCATCTCATAAAAACTCAAACATCTCCAAAAGAGTATAACTGAAACCAACCCATGCGAGGAGAAAATACACGACAAGAAAAACAAACGGCTCTAAAAGCCACATTTATAAAAATAAGACTGCTTGAATTATAACAGAACAAGTTCATCTCGTTCTCCCATTGAAACAATGAACTTACAATAACAGTAAAACTTTAACAGTAGAGAAACAAGAACAAAAGTTCTTTAAATGTTTCAATCCCAACATGAAACACAAAACCTGAACTAAGGCTTCACACCCCCGACAACTCCTGATTGCGCACAATCTTCACACCAAGACCTGTGGCTGGGGCCCTAATGGCTAAAGCATCTTATGCCTCACAGTCAGTCACTAGCATCCCCCAGTCAAAATTCTTTACCCAGACAATAGACCTTAGAGAACTTTTCCTAACAACCCAAACGACCATAATAATAAAAAATCTTATAAGGTATGCAACATAATGGCTTGGAATGTCCAAACCGGCCACACTGGTGGAACATAAGAAAACATTCTGATGAATTGGAAGTCGACACCAACAAATGAGATTTCTTTAGGAAGTGTTTCCTTTGGCACACTTCACTCTCCAAATGGAAAACCTTTTCAAAATTTGACCACCACCAACTACACCCTAAACTCCAACGACAAACAAATATCCCATCTTTACTAGTCTATAACTAAACCATCAAATAAACATGAGACGGTATGAAATTTAACACCCTCAGAAGTTCCATGCAACCCAAATACACACTCTACCTCTCCAAACTACAAAACTGCATCTAATAGACTTTGATTACCTCGATAAATAGGCAACACATGAAAAAACTGAGAACCGTGCATAGCTCATTAAAAACTTTTGGATACTTTCTGGGTGGCCAACTCATAACAACACAGAAAACACCATCAAAACTGGCATCAATAAAATACTCAATCAAAGCAATAGCACAATCCAAGGGAAACAGTACCATAATCCAAACATATTAAAACATAAGAAACAATTACTTTTCCAAAAACTTCCATTTCTATTAAATTTTAAAACTCACCTATGGCACCATATAAATCACTGCATGTGTTTTCATCCAATATTTCTTACATCATCCGAAGACAAGTTCCCCCCCCCCCAATGTACTCTCTGTATATACCCATGCACACGTGACCCTCCTTAAATAATTCCAAGGTCCAAACACCCCTTTTTATTTAAATTTTGAAACCTACTTTAGTGATTTCAAAACCATTGGAAAGAAATCATTTTCCATTTAAAAACAACTTTTATTTTAAAGTCATGCTCACACTGACCAAAACCACCAAGAAGCACAACTTACACCAAACCACCTGAATGAGGAACTAGTAGTCACGCCTAACCCAGTGACATGGTAGTGAGCCATGCCCCAAGAAAGCATCAACACCTAGAAGGTACTTGAACCGTGCACTAGGACTCCACATGGGTCAGTACTCCATGTGATATCGTGGCATGACATTGGATTGTCTCTATTGTCATCCGTCGATCCAAAACAAAGACAAAAGACTCAAAACCCAGACTTCCTGTGGTAACTTAGGTCTCGCTATGAGCGGTGTTAATCAGGCACTGACCCATGAACTACCTCTTGAGACCTGAAAATATTAATCTCCATCTACCAAACACCCCAAAATATCAAGAACTTTCCTCTGATACCATTTTTTCACGAACCATTCCTGGGTCGACCCTGAACTAGTCACCCGATCCAGTTCATGACCTATCCTGAGGGGTGTTCCCGATCCCTCGTGGATGGAAACTAGTGTCGGGCATCAAAAAAACAACCAATGGGAATGATTTCGGCCCAAAAATATAACCAAATAAACCAATTTAATAAATATCACGCAACAAAAAGAAAATTGAAACTTAAATGGATATAAATAAATAGGTTCAGTTACAAGGTACAACTAACAGACCGAAAACTAAAACAAGAAAACCAAACCGCGCTATCACAACCTTCATGTGACCCCTTGGTCACCACCAACCACAATACCTAACCTGCTCTAACACTAAGTAGCTGGACCAGGAACCTAAACAAAAATTCAAACCTACAGATAGGATTGGAATGAGCATTAAAATTCTCAGTAGGAATGCCAAAATTGAACCACAAAATCCATTCATTTTCCAATTCAATAACAGTCCAATAATACTTGTTTGAACTATAGTTATAAAAATAAGTCTTTCAAATATACAATTCATTTTAAAAACTAAAAATCACAATTCTATGGCCCATATAATTCAAAAATAAGGAAAAGAAATAAAGAGGGGCGCCCAAAAACTTTTCCGAAACATCTACTATGAAACCCTTTTTAAAACTTACCATATGTACAAATTTATTCTATGTATACACCAAAACCAATATCAAGGGTATGATTATACACACTATAATGGAAATGGTTCTAATAGTGCTCGTATCAAAGGATCATAGAAAACCTAGGAAATTGGAGGAAGACCAGAACATACTAATACATACGACTCCATCCCCAGTAGCATGCCACACATGATAGAATCAAACGCCCTAACACTCAGCCACCCTTTATCAGGTTAGATCGAGGGGCCCAATACCATAGAAATAATCCCTAATATCCACCTACTATGGGCCAATATATAGTACATGAACTTCTAGTGAAGCAATCATTCTCATTAAACCTCTTTTCTATGCTAGGTTTTTGTGTTATGTTCACAAATAGGTGTGTTGCACATTCAAAAAACAAGAAATATATATATATATATATATATATATATATATCCAAGCACACTATGAAATATGGAACCACCTCAAACACCTTAAGGTTAGTCTCATGCATTAAAATAAATATTCTCAAAAGGAGGCTCATACCGAGCACCCTCCTATCTCAGGATCAACAAACGAGGCAAGAGACCTAACTAAAGAGGGGTTTTCCAAAAATAATGTTTCAAAGATGCCAAACAAGGCCTTACACCATTCCCTCACTTCAACCCTTTTATAAATATCCAATCTAAAATTCCAACCGGGCCTTTATCTTAACAATGATCATCCTTTTATTAAAACATTTATTAACCATTTCAAAAATAACACCAAATACCATCTTTATACAAAAATGTCCAAATGGCCCCTTAAATCTAACATTTACCAAAATATGTTCAAGTTCAATTTAAGTCAAGTTAAAATAAACAACATTGAAAAAAATTCCAAATAGTGTTTTAGAATACTTACAAGACAACACTCTTTCACAAAATTACAAATGGGTTATAGCTTCTACTTTCACCCAAACACACCACAAAAGCCAAATGGGCCTTCCATTTTCCAACAGCTCACCCAAGCATGTTTCACGGCCAACCGGGCCAAACCACAGGAACTCATTTGAAGTTATTTTTTGAACAAAAAGAGTACCACTTCCCCAATATTGGAAAACATGAAAACAATTTACGGAAATTAGAAGGAAGGGGAGAAGCGGTACTCTTTGAGGATACTAGCTCTAGAGTGTCATCTTCATTTGATTGCACATCCATGCGTGCACCAAGTGCACCATTGGATATTCCAACATCCAATGGAACACCCTAAAATCAACCAAAACATTTGAAACCCATTTTCATTAAACCACCATTTTCTTTTAACCCAAGAACACCCATTTCTCTCATTTATAAAATAAAACACAAGTTCACAAACCAAAAAACCTTTTTAAATCAAGTTCCAAAGCATCCCAAGAAAGTTCACCAAGTTTCACATATAAAGAAAACCTAAATCATTTCTTAAGTCAATTTATAAAAACATATAAATGGGGAAAACACCACTCATCCAACCAATTCACCCTAAAAAGGTCAATTATCATGTTAAAAAACACTTTTGGCACAAAAACCCAAGGGTACAAATCAAGATTCATGTGAAACCTATTTTTAACACAATCATTCAACTTAAAAATACCACAACAAGCTATAAAGAGGCACCATAGAGGTGCATAGAAATATAATAAATGAATTAAAAACATCAATCATTAAAGTACAAGCAATAGAAAGGAAAAGCATGGATTCACCTACCTCAAACCAAATGAGGATGCGATTAAACTCTAATGGAAGGTAGAACAATACCTTGTGGAATAATCGTGCACTTGATGAGAAGGAATACGTGCACCAAAAAGGATGTGGAGGTGCTACAAAGGGGTTTGGGTTCGTGCTAGAAGTCCTCCTAACAAGGGAGAGGGAGTAGTGAGGGTCGTTCGAAGCAGCTAGGGATGGTTGGCAGGCAGAGGGGCGAGGGTCGGGCCAGGATGGTGGAGTAGTGAGGATGGGTGAGGCTGGAGCAGAAAAGAGGAGGGTGTTTGGAGCGGGGGTTGGCTGGTGTGGCGAGTCCAGTGCAAGGAGGAGGTAGGGTCTGGAGCGGTCTGGTGCGCCGGGTGCAGGGGGTCAGCCACTATCTGGAGAGAGGGAGAGGGAGCGATGAGGTCGGAGGGGCGTCAGCTGGGAGGCAGGCTGAATGCAACAGAGGTAGCCAAGGGGTCCGAGCACACCACCACGGAGAATAAGGGGGGGTACCCTCCCCCCACGGTTCACCTTTATTTTTTTCAATTATAAGAATTTTAATTATAATAATAATAATAAATACAATAATAATATTATTATTATTAAAATCATAATTTTATTACCATTAATATTAATAACCATTTTTAAAAAATACATTTTATTTAGTTTATCTAACTTTATTTTATTTACTTTATCATTTAAATAATTTATTTACTTATTTAGAAAGTTTGGAAACCGCACGTCTCGCATGCCATCAAACACACGGTTGAGAGAATTGTGCTCGAACCGTGTCACTCAGTTCTGACTGCTTATAGGGTTAAGCTGCGTGCTTGTCATGCAGTTTTTTTTAAGTCATGTTCTAGTCACACGTCAACCAAGTTGGGGTGTGATAGTATTCCACAAAAGAAATGTAATGTCCATTTACATCAAGCTTAGGTCGTTAGAGTTGGTATCAAAGCGAAGTTTTAGTCAACCTTTGGAAACTAGTATTCCAAATAATTAGTGATATCCCTAAATATATTTCTAAGGTACATCTAGGGATGTCCCTAAGGATAAGTCTAATTATAGGTTACAATCCTATAATTTTGGTAATGATCATGGATAACCTAGGATTAAACCTAAGATATTATATATTGAAAGTACCTTCCCTTGATTATGTGGTTTTCCTCTATGAGATTTGTTTCTCACCATGAACTTTATGGTCTTAATTAATAGAGGAAACCAGAAGTAATTGGGTAAACATTTAGTTTTATGGTGATTATGAGAAACCAAATTGGATAATGACTGGAGAGAAAGATATTGTGATTATATCGAATCATTTTTCACAATATATGATTAACAGTTTGATCTTTGGTGACTTTCCTAACACATTGCATAATAGGAATATGAACATTTATAAATGTTCAAATTTTTAAAAGAAAGAAGATTTAGGATCCTAAATATCAAGAGGAAGGGAAGAATAACCTTGAGGAATACCTCAAATGGAGGGGAAGATGTTATCTCTGCAGGAAAAAGGGTAATAGAGTGACCAATTGTTATGGAGTTCAATGTATCATCTGTGGAAATTGTGGGCATTACCCAACTCAATTCCCAGACATAAGAATCTATTTCTAAACCAAGTAAGTACCTATTTCATTCCAACTATTAAATAAGAAGAATTGAAGTATTTATGTATTTGGATCCAAAAATTATGAATAGTGAATTATATAAGTAGTATTCAATTTATGTTTCTCGCTAAGTATTTTCAAGAATATGTTGAATAGTTATAATGGAAAAAAAATTTATTTAAGGTTAAAATTATATATTTAGATAATACATTATTTAGGGAAGGATAACCCCCTTAATATAATCATGGTGATGAGATAATGATATTTGGATAACGATATGTTGTGAAAGAATAATTAAATTGGATGGTAATGATTAATGATTGTTGAAAAGTGGTTTATGCTATCATGGATAAAGTTTACAGTTTTTTGGACTTAATCATAAGGAAACATACATGTTTTCAATAAGGATGTATGGTATAGAGAATACATGATTGAGGTATTCACATTTTTGAAATGTGACAACCAAGAACTGACTTATGAGATATGGGAGATAAATGTTAAGCTAATTTAGTTCACCTCTTTCTAAAGTTTTTTATTTTCAACTTTGAGAAGGATTGTAAGGTTATCCATTTATGGAAAATATAAGTTAAACTTCAGATGAATTTTTTTAGATTAAATTATTATCTCACTATAGATTTACTTATTCATATTTGATAACTTGTGCTAATTTTTTTTTAATAAAGAAAAATGGAATGACTTATCATTCAATTTATGGATTGCATGATCTACTAAGACTTTAGGAATGAAAGATTCAACTTCATTTCTTTTAATAAGAGATAAAGTTGAAATTATTCAAGGCCTGACCAATAGTGAGATTGTACTGAAATCAAGTAAGTATTTATTTTCATGTTCTTCAACTTTAGGAAAAGGATACTGAAAACCAAAAATTTTATCTTAATACCTTCTTATCCAATAAATCATATAGTCCCTTAAATCATCGTAGATTTATGGATTTCTGATTGTTAAATTTCTTCTAACCTTGTTCTCTTTCACTCTCCATCAGAACTTGATGGTTAGATTTTTTTCTTCTATATCCATGTTTTCACTTCTCAGCTATGTTCTCCTGTGTGTAAACCAAGTGATGAGTTACTTTGGGTAACTATTCTATTTCTAACAATCCTTTTTAAAATAAAGTTTTAGTATTCCTTTTTATAATGTGGGTTTCTATGAAAGAAACTTTTAAATAATAATCCTTTTATAACCTCGATGAACTTCGAGGGAGAAATTCATTTTAAGGGGGTAGAATGTAACACCCTGAGATTTTTATGAGATAGATGTTTTTTCATTATTTCTTTGATGACTTGTGTTGTACGCTACACCAAGACAAGCTTCCACTATATGAAACACTAGCTTAGCTTGTAGTATATGAAAACCCTATTATTGGTTTGTGTTGCACATAATTTCAAGTTATTTTGAAAAAAAATTATTTCTCATAAGACTGAGTATAAGTTTTTAACTAAACATTATAACCTAGTCATTATAATGGTAGGTATGAATAGTATTAACTTTCTTCTGAAAAACTATTCAAATAAAAATAAGTGAATCTATAAAATAATAAAATCACTATTTAAGGATTTTATTAATGAAAAATATATATAATATATTAAATATAATGTTTAAAATTTATCTTATATGTTTTCTAGACATGATATAAGAACAAATTCATTTTTTTGGATAAAAGAAGTAATTTTCAAAAAAAACAGTTTTGTCACCTTTTGATAGCGCACCCATTTTAAATCTAGTTTTTTACACTTTTTATTTTTTATATTTCAAAATAAACTTATTATTTTGATGAAAAATATAAAAATTCACTTTGGTTGAAATTTTTGTATTTTTCTCATAAGTTTTATTTTTTGATTAATAGTGAAAATACTGATTTTTATAGAAAACTTTATTTTCTTTTAAAGTAATTACATAGTAAAATTATACTTTGTACTAGTTTTAAATTTTAAATAGTTAATTTTTATCTAATTATTGTTTTTGAAAATGATTTTATACATGAATTTATTATAAAAACATCTTCCATTTAAAAAGGTACATTTTTTCAAAAAATTATTTTGCATGAAATTTTACCGGTTTGATTTTAAATTTAATTATGAAAATTATATGTTCTTAATTTTGAAAAATAGATGTCAAATTTGGATTTATAAGGTCTAAATTTTGCCCCTTTTATTTTTGACCAAAATGAATAGTAACCGTGGTAAATTTTGTTACCACGGTAAAGGGTAAATTAGGTAATTTGGGTTAAAAATAAAACTATAATGACTAAAAAATGACCAAAACAAATGAAAAAAAATATTTGATGAATTTAATTTTACCCTTAACACTTAAGGATCAAAATTATGTCATTTAATGGACACTTTTCCATGAAAATGACTTAAATAATATTTAAATCAAAGAAAAACACAAGTGTCGTTTTTTTGGTCTTTATTATCTATTATGTGTCCATATATGAAAAAATGGGTGGTATCAACGAATATAAATGGTAATTTTTAACTTAAAAACATATTTCTATAATATAAATTTATTTTTTATGTTTTGGGTCCATTTGAAAGATATTATGGTATTTATAATATTTTATTTAATGAAAATTTAAAGATGTCACATTCATGTTTTAAATAATATATCTATTTTAAAATAATTTTATACAGAATATATATTTGACTATAAATATTAATTTAAAATATAAAAAAAAATATTTATCATGGTAATTTATTTTTAATTTTTAGGAAATAAATAATTACCTTAAAGGCTTATAAATTGATGATGCAGAAATTATTTAATTGATGAAAAATCAATAAAATAATATTATTAAAACGATAATAAATATTAAAACACTAAAACACTTGTAATAATATTATTTTTCAATTATGAATCAACCATAATCATCCAATTGTCGGGTTATTGGCCATTTGGATCCATATGGAAAAGATTATTACACTTATAATATTTTATTCAAAGTGATGTTAATGTTGTCACATTCAAGTTTTAATAAATATAAC
The DNA here is from genome assembly GCA_963277665.1 of Viscum album. NCBI lineage: Eukaryota > Viridiplantae > Streptophyta > Magnoliopsida > Santalales > Viscaceae > Viscum > Viscum album. The sequence continues at coordinate 594,179,006 of OY728133.1, forward strand.
ATTTTGAATGTAGGTTTTTCCGAGATATATATTCGAATAAAAGTATTCTACTAGAATATAGTAGATTTATCTTAATCATAGTGTTTTATTTTTAATTTTTACCCAAAAAAATAAGTATATTAAATAATTACACAAAACTCTTGTTGTGATTATTTTATTAATAGAAATTTCAAATTAATGTTATTAAAAATATTAAAATAAATATTATTTGATCTAATTGATATTTATAATTATTTTTATATATTACCTTGACCTATTATGAATATAATAAAATTGTTTTTCTGAGTTAACTTGTTATCTTAATATTTTCTTTAAAAAATGAAATAAATAGTGGCAAAATTGACACTATTGTTTGTTTATCAAAATAATGATATTAAATTATTTAAAAATAATAAAACATTTTTAAAAATATATAATTATTATTATATTGTATAAAAGGATATAAATTATTTATTTAGGATTTAATTTACATAAAATAAGTAAATATATCACCCTTTTAATATTGAAATAATTATTACCCAAGTTAAAATGAAATAGAAAAACTAAGTGTTAAATTAAAAGAATAAGGTTTAAATTTACATAGAAACTTGTCCAAAATTTATTGGTTGATTATATTACAATAATATATCATATCATATTTTAAATTAATACATTTTTTAAGTTTTTTAGTGGGGTTTTATTTTATTATAAATTAATATTTTTGAGGTTTCCAAAAGTGCCCCTCACCTCAATTATAAAAGGGAAACTCCTCCCTCGATTCTTCACATCAATTTGAGCCTTCAATATCATCCATACCCTAACCATTTATCTTCTCAAATTCCTTCTTCACATTCTAGAGGTCTGGTCTTCTCAAAAGACCAACTCTACTTCCTTTAAGAGGAGATCTAGAGGGAGGTCGTCGAAGAAGAGGTAATCTCCTCTACCTATTCTTTCAAATTATTTCTTCATCTAATTCCTCTTAATGAGTTGTTTCCATTATAAATTAATGAATAAATTATAAATTATATACTTATAAGTTATTAATATTATGAAACAAGTGTATTCCACCTTCTATCTATCCTACGAAAAATGAATTCACCACGTGTGCATAAGTATGACTTACCATCTCCACGCTATGGTGAAATTTGTTTTTCACCACCACTTGACTTGGATAGGTATAATGATGGAATAATAACTATATATGATTATTAAAACAAGTTATTTATTATTGAACAATATATATACCATCCACTTCAATACCATATCATAACTAAAGGAATGATATCATCGCTCGTGCGTATGTACGGCCTACCATCTCCACGATGCGATGTGATTAATTCTACATGATATCCATTAAATCACGATTATATAAATGTAAATAATGAATAAATATGATATATATTATGTTTATATAATTTTTAAATGATATAAATATGATCTAATAAAGAGAACCAGAACTTATTTGACAAGACACGCATATGAACATCAAGCATTTAATACCTGAATAATGAGTAACACTGAAATTTTATTAACAAAAGGATGATAATATTATCATATATGATAACATAAAAAATTATAGGATTCTGTAATAAGTCAAAAACATCATTTAAATAATTATAAAGGAGGTTTGAATACATATAAATGATAGAAGACCTAAGGTAAGGGATAATTTCGCAATCTCATTATTATCTGAGATTGATTATACGTAATTATTTATTAGGGTATATATATCATCCATATCCATGTGTTATACATATGTATTATAAAAATTTATTCATATTCTTCTATTATTTTTAAAAGTAAATTTTACCCATTGGTAAATTTTTACTAAATAGTATGAAATAAATCTTTTTTTGTTTTTGATATGAGGTACTTCTTGACTTTCCAACTTAAGTACGGGAAAAATATTTTCTTTTAACTTATACGGTTTGAATGGATTTTTAAATTTTCATAACACCATATTTCCATGAATATTCCTTTACAATATTTCAAGGTTATTTTAAAAAAATTATTTTCTTTTAATATTATGTGGAATTTTTAGAAAAGAAAATTTTTTTGATGAGGAAAGTATATTTTCCTCAAAAGTTAATTTCAAGTTTTCTATAAAAATGAAATTCATTAATAGGGTTGTGTTTTTATCCCTATTATTCTTATGGTTTTATTTTTCTTATGATTTAATTCTATTTATGAAATGAATTTTTTTATATGTATTATATTATGATGGAATGATGTTTAAGAAACCCATTTTATTCTTTAGCTTATGGTATGATGAATGATTTATGTTTTTGTAGAACACGTAAGAATGATTTCATTATGAGATGGTTGGGACCTATATCTCCCTAAAATGTATTGGGTAAAGATTTATATCTTATAATATAGACAATAATGGAATGGGAAATGATCTCAGTTAAGTAATTCAGGGTTGTAATGCAAGTAAACTTAATTTAGTAATACATGGATGGAACGTCAAGTAAACTTGATTTAGTAATACTGGGATAGAATGAGGAGTGAACTCAGTTCAGTAATAGAATTTTCCACTATGATGGTCTTGTCAATTAGCCTTTTCTAATATATAAATTATTTTAGATTATTTTTTTCCACAATTCCATGTTTTATTCCAATTTTATTTTATCATTGTTGATGCTCATTTTTTTACACTCTTATGTTTATGTTTTGTTTTATGTTATCCATGTTAACCCTTACTGAGAATTTAAGCTCACCCTTCTTATGTTTTCTTTTCATCAGGATATAAAGAAAGGTTTTATGCAGTAAAATTAAAGCAGAAGATCTTTATAGGAGATGTTGAAGATCTGTCACCAAGTTAGAAAAAAAATTCAATTTTCCAAAAACACTAAACTAATATGGTCTTTGGGGATCAATTTGTGTATTTTATTCCATAGAAGAAATGTAATTCCCATGTACATAAAGATTGTTTCGTTAGATGCACCCTCTCTAACCCATTCTTTGGGAATAGATTTAGAGAGGCTTCTCATACCCCCGGTGTTGACTATGCTAGTTGATGGCCATTCCAGCCTGTTTGATGTGTGCTATGGGTGTATACTGATGATGGGGACACATCAATATCTTGGGTATATTTTCTTGCTTCATATTCATCCATACAATTTCATCCTTAGCATTGACTAGTTGTATTCTATCTTTGTTGTTATCAACTGCTTTTGGAGGAGAATCGTGTTTTTGGATGTGGATATCCAGCATGTGATTTTTGTTGGTGATCATAGTTATCAGGTTGTTAGTCAGCATGTGGATCCCCTTATTTCATTTTTGGATGATTTTTCGGTGGAATTAGTGGAATCTATGATGGTATAGGTTCCTAGGGTCTTCATAGAATTCCTAGATGTTTTCTTTAAGGAGGTTGTGACACTACCCCCTAAATGTGACGTTGATTTTCTGATAGACTTTCAACCTAGTAATTCTCTGATTTCGATGGATCCTTATCAGATAGAACCCTCCATATTGTGTGAGTTGAGGGTTCAGGTTGATGATTTGATACAGAAGGGTTTCATCCGGCCAAGTGTGTCTTCATGGTGTGCTCTAGTGTTGTTCTCCAAGAAGGAGGATGGTAGTGTGAGATTGGGATATACTATTAATGGCTAAATTAGGTGACAATCAAGAATTTTTACCCACCTCCAAGGATAGAAAATATTTTCGACCAGCTGAGAGGGGTGAGCTGGTTTTCTAAGATTGATCGGCGGTATGGATATCACCAGTTGAGGGTGAATGAGGGAGATATCTCAATGACTTCCTTTAGATGTAGGTATGGGAACTTCAAGTTTATTGTCATGTCATTCAGTGTTACTAATGCACCAGACATGTTCATGGAGCTTATGAACTCCATGTTCCATAAGTTCCTTGATTTTTTTATCATCGTATTCATAGATGATATATTGATCTAATCGAAGTCATAGGAGGAGTATGTTGAGAATCTTAGAACTGTCTTATATGTTATTTGAGGCCACAAGCTCTATGTAAAGTTATCCAAGTGTAAGTTCTATAAATGAGAGGTAAATTTCCTCAGGAATGTGGTGTCTTAGCAGGGTTTAGCAGTAGAACTGTTGAAGGATGAAGTAGTTTTTCTAGGGTAGCACTCAAGAACGTGCCATAGGTTTGTATTTTCATTTTTCTTGCAAACTATTATCATAGTTTTGTACCTAATTTCTCCAAATTTTCATCCTCATTGATAACTTTGACTAGGAAAGATCAATATTTTGTGTGGAGTGATAATTGTCAGGAAATGTTCAGTTACCTAAAGGGGAAGTTAGTTGGTGCTCCAGTGCTTCAGCTTCCAGATGAGGGTTTGATGTTTGAGGTGTTTTATGATGCATCACATATATAATTAGGTTTTATACTCATGGAACATAAGGCAGTGATATCTTATGGGTCTATGAATTTATGTCCCTATGAATGTAACTATGTCACCCACTATCTAGAGCTATCAGCGGTTGTGTTTTCACTAAAGTTGTGGTGGAATTACCTCATTATGGATTACTTTGTGGTCTTTATAGATCGCAAGAGTTTGAGGTGTATCTTTTCTCATTGTGACATGAATCTATGACAATGGAGGTGGATAGAGTTCCTTTCGGACTATGATTTTTATATCTCCTAAACCTCAAGAAAATGTAATTTTGTGGTTGATACTTTGATCATAAATTCACATAACATTGTTAATTGAAAATATGCAGTTTCTTGGAGAGCGATGGAGGAGTTTCAATCTCTTCACTTAAATTCAAGGGTGGATGGTGGTAAAGGCTATTTGTTTCAAATAATGGTATAGTCTTCTCTGATGCAGTAGGTGGTGGAGTCTTAGTGGGGAGAAACTGATGTATAGGTGATTTGTGATCATGTTGGCTATAGTGATGCTCTATAGGGATGGTTGGAGGATATTCAGAACCAAATATTGTTTTGAGGAAGGTTGTTTGTTCTAGTGACAATGTGCAAGGGAGTTCTTCTTGACTTTTATAACTCACCTTTGGTGGTACACCCAGGAGTTTCTAAAAAGTACCATGTCCTGGGGGAATAGTTTTGGTGTCTGGAATGAAATGGGTAGTGGAAGAGTTTACGGCCCGCTGTCTGGTTTTCCAGTATATAAAGGTTGAGAATCATGTTCTGGGGGGTTTGTTGCAACCCTTAGATGTTTCTAAGTGGAAATGGAATGAAATCTCAATGAATTTCATCATAGGTTTATCCAAAACTCAGGGAATTTGTGATTCTATATGGGTGATCAAGGATCAGTTGAAGAAATAATCCCACTTCTTAGTGATCATGGACTTGGGTGTAGTTGATAATTTAGCTAAGAGGTTTGTGTATGATGTGTTATGGTTGCATGGAATTCCAAGTTCTAATTTATCAGATCGGGACACATGTTTTACCTCACGAGTCTGGAGGGGATTGCAGTATGCTTTTGGAACTCATTTTCACCTCAATAATACTTTCCACCCTCAAATGGATGGGCAAATAGAGCATACTATCTAGATGTTGGAGGATATGTTGAGGGAATTTGTCTTATACTTAGGTGGATCACGGGCAGAACACTTGACCTTGTTTGAGTTTGAATATAATAATAGTTATCATTCTTCCATTGGCATGGACCTGTTTTAATCTTTGTATGAATGAATATTTTGTTCTCCGTTATTCCTGACTAAGGCTGGAGAGATAGTCTTTCTTGGTCTTGATGTGGTGTAGATTGTGATAGATAAAGTTCAGATTTTTTGTGATAGGATGAAAGCATTACAGGGCCAGAAAAATTCTTATGTCGATTGTATAAAAATTACCTTGGAGTTAGAGGTTGGGGACCATGTGTTCTTGAAGGTTTCCCATAAATGTGGGAAGCTGAGGTTTTTTAGAGGGATTAAGATTTCTCCCAGGTTTTTTGGGGCCTTTGAAGTCTTGGGGAGAGTTCGTGAGGTAGCTTACTGGTTGGCACTTACACCACAAATGGACTGATTCCATGATGACTTCCATGTATCTCAGCTCCATTGATATCTTCATGATGTCTCTTATATCATTGAATAAGGAGAGTTAGATATTTAGGATCATGAAACCTTCATGGAGAAACTAGTGGGGATCCAAGACAATCTATAGAAGGTTATTCAAGGATGAACCATTCCCCTAGTTTGAGTGATATGGAGGTATGGTGGCTTAGAATATATTACTTGGGATCATGATATATAGATGTGATCCTAGTACCCATAGTTATTTTGAGTTTTTCCCTTATCTTTCCTTTTTACTTGTGATGTGCTATTAAGACCCTTTTGTTTTGTGAAATAAGTTTATTTTTCCTTTGATGTTATGTTCATGGTGTGATGTGTGATAAATTTATGACATATGAAAATGGGAGGACCTGACTCCTGATCAAGATGCATTAACTGTAATTTAATTAAACCCATGTGGATGAGTCAGTGGCACCCAGATCGGATAGTATCTTGACATGGAGTATGGAATTCCATGATTTTTGTGTTCAGGATGGTGTGGTTTATAGGTTGTGTAATGTTTTTGTGATAGGAGACGGATTATAATTGTGGTTTCATGGTGATGGGGTTGTGAAAGATGCTTTTGGTCATTTGGTTCTGCGGTGTTTCAGGTGTAACGAGATCCTTGATAGGTATCTCGAGGGATGGTTGTTCAGACCCTACGACACTTTTCTTATGGGTTGGTTTTAAATTCTCAAGGTTGAGAATAGTTTAATAGGTATTTGATGTAATGGATCAAACCTTCTATCCCATTACTTTTCCACTTTTGGTTGTTATAGGTATTTAGGGGAGGTTTCGGGAGTTCTTAGTGGAAGTTATATGTGTAGTAGAGTTGTTTTAGGAAATTCACATTGTGTAAGTGTCTTACATGATGTGAAAGTTGGTTTCACAGCTTTTCTAGGGACAGTTCACAACATGTAATTTTTTTGGGTTAAATAATAAAAGGGAGATGTGTTTTTTGATGGAACCTGTAATCCCGGAATTACATGATGTGAAATGGGATTACACATCTTATAATTCCCCAATATTGTAAAGTTTTAAAGGTTTCACCCGCTCGAGTTTTCTCCAAACCCTATGTCTAGCAGAACTTCACTCATTCCAGGTGTGTGACAACCTTCTTATTCCATGTTTGGAGATTCCTTTCAGTGGGGATCGATCTTTAGGCTTCTGTCTTTGATTCATGGTGAGTTCTCCTCTCTTTCACATCTGTTCTCTTTCTTTATTCTCCTAGGGATTCATTATGGCAATGTTTTTTGGTTTGGGGTGTGTGTTGGGTTGTGTTTTGATGGTCTTTGGGGGTGTTTTAGATTGATCCATGGTTCCTCATGGTTCAGTTTTGGTTTTTGGTCATTCTTCTTCACTCTGCGGTGCACAGAAAGTCGATAAAGCTTCTTTGAGGTAGGGTTTCTCTTGTTTATATTTATTATGAATCATGTGGGATGGGTTTTTTGTTAACCTATGGGTTATAGTGTTGATTGATTAATTAAATATAAATAATTGGTTGAATTTAAATTTAAGGGTAAAGGGGTCTTTCTTATTATTTTACAACTTCGATATTATTATGATATTGTTGATTATATTCTCTTGAAGCCCTGCTAAAAATTATGGCCATTGGGGGATTTTTTTTCTATATATATGTTTTTTTGTTGCTTCTTTTGTTGTCATTTTTGTGGTATCACCCTATAAATGGAAATTTTTTAACCACGTATATTTGGTTAATAAATTGGTTTCCCCAGTATTATGATTTGTGTGGTAACATCCCTAAAATATAGTGTAATGTGATAAAATCCCATTTGTAAATCTAGAAAATAATTTTGATGTGTTGTGATGTGTGGTTGTGCTTGTGGGATGGAGATGTGCTATTGTAATGGAATGTGGGGTGAAATATGGTTGTTTGGCCGTGTTTTTTAGGAGGCCAGGTGAGATTGTTGGGGATGACAGTTTGCTTGTGATATATGGTTGATTTTTTCTAGATACCCGAGTATTGATGGAATAAATGAATTTTTAATAATTTTTGAAATGGAATGGGTTGGTTTGGTTAATGGAATATAAATTTTTCATTGGAAAATTTAATGATGGGTTGTGTGATTAAATTTGGTTGATGAAAAATAATAAAATGAATGGGTGTTAAACATGGAGGAAATGTGTAGCTGAATTAGATTATTATGTATCTTCACCATTTGAAATGACTATTTCAAATACAAATAAATTCATTTAGAGGTAGCAACAATGGTGATAGTGTTGTGAGTCAGTTTCTTGTCTAAGAACCCATAGGTTGGTCTTGAGTGTTTGATACTATATATATATATATATACTTGTATTTTACTTATGATTTCTATATGCACCCCACCCACGTTGATCACTATGTGTTGAACACCTTCTTAGTCATGTGGGGGTGTCTTTCCCGATATCCTAGTGGGAGGATGGATGGTTGGTCACCAACTATTCCCTTCTCCCTCTTCCAGGCAATGATGGCCCAAGCTTCTTCAGGCAGGATGTGATGAGATGTGGTATCCCAGTTGTCTTTAGGATGGGTTGTGATGTGGTGTCCCATATGTCTTCAGGATGACTTGTGATGTGGTATCTCATGTGTCTTTGAGATGATATGTGATGTCTTTTTAGGTCTGGTTGTGTGCGGGAAGGATGTGATGTGGTATATTCAGAAGAGGTGATAATGTCAGGGCGTCTGTTGTTGGGGTGTGAAAGTGGTTAATCAGTGGGAAATTGGTGTAGGGTGTCCTATCATCAATGTGTTTTATATTATATTATATTAGTTATATTGTGTTTTTTGGTGATCATTACTTGGTGAGGTTGGGGTTATAGTTATTCTACCTATTAGGTGTTGTTTAGTTTTTGTTGTTTTCTCATGGGTGCATTAGTATGCTCCTTCCACTTGTGTACAAAAGACTTTAGTTTTCCTACTGAGTATACATATATTCTCACCCTATATATGTAAAACTATTTTCGTGTTTACAAGAGGATTACATGGACCATGTTGGAAGTTACTAGATCTGACCTTGGGACAGTTGTGTTGCTGCTCTAGTTTTATTTTCGGGTACTTACTTCGGAGACTTTTATTTGTATCAGTTCTATTTACACATGCATGTGGGATGGTTTTGGATTTCCTTTTATATATTTCATGGAGTTAATTTTGGTTTATACATCTAATATCCTAATTTTTTTTCTTATAAATGGTAATTCCTCCCATATTGTGATATTTGTTCACCCTTGGTGCTAGTCGCCAACCCGGGGCCTACTAGAGGTGGGACTAGGGGTTCATTATCTCTCTTTCTTCATTACCAGCCCAGTAGGGGTCTCCTTGGAGAGAGGGGATCAAGAAAATATATATATATATATATATATATTAAATTTCAAATTATCATTTTCCTTCTTTCCCCCTCATTCATTGAAAAATGGAAACATTAATCGTACATGTGTGTAAACTATTGTATCCATTAGCAATAAGTTTCATTTATCATCATCACCCATAATGGTTGGACATAAATATATATTTAATATATAAGAAATATTTCCATAATACAATTAATATTCTTGAAATTATGAAACTATTATATAATTATTTCTACCATGGTCAATATACATAAGGATTTATGAAAAATTGACCAAACAGCCTCAAGTAACTAACGTAGGAAATAAAACTATATAACAAATAAATGTAATATGATAATAAATAGTAAATATTAAATTAAATAAAGAATAATAATTCTCCTAATACGTTATATAATAAACTTAATTTGATTTTTCATGATGTTAGATGCATTTGTGGAACAAATCTGGAATAAGGTAAGGGTTTTCATCTCACCTTTCCTCCATTGAGATAAGTATTGTATTTATGAAACTATTTTCATTTTCAAGGTGTGTATAATTTTAATTTTAGATGTTTTATCATAAATAAATTTTATTTAATGGTATATAAATACAAATTTTATGTTTTAACTCTCAAAGGGTTTTGATCCAAATGTTACCAAAGCGATAAGGATTTTCGTCTCAAATTTATCTCTTTGAAACATGTTTGGTATGATGCACGTAATTTTATTTTTGTAGTGTATATAATAACTATAATATATATAATATCATGAATTATATTTTAATAATAGTATTTTAAGTTCAATTATAGTCCATATTTTTCAAGGTGTTTTTATTAAAGTGTTATTCAAGTTGTAAGAGTTTTCTTGCTCTCAATTCTGATTCATTGAGACATAATACATTTTGTGTACTGTGTATTCTTTGAATGGTGTATTCACTTCCCACGGATATATTTTTATAATAATCCTTTTATTTAATGAGATTTACTATCCAAATCATGTTCCCTTATTCAAGTGGCTATTGATTCAGTTTTTTCCCCATTAATAAGAGTTGTTGGTAACTCAATTTTTGTTTATTTAGTCATGATCATTCCCTTGAATCTATTTCACATAGGTTTATAAATTTATACCATTTTATTTTATTATATTATATTATATTATTATTTTAAATGGATATACATTCTTTCCATATAAGAACAACTAATATTTGAAAAATATGTTTTCCTATAAAAACTGTTTTCATTATATTATATGTTTCCATTCAAAAGTTAAATTTATAAATTTTAGAATTTTAATTTGAATAAATTAACATCATTTTTTGATTCATCATAAAAATATTATCTTAGTAGGAATTAAGGGATTTTTTTGAAAAGATTTATTTTTAGACAAATAATGAAAAATACCATTTTTTTCAAATACCATGAAATTATTAATATATAAGCACAACATGAAATTTATTAGACCTTTTTCTTGACCAAATATGTATTTTATTATTAAAATTATACATTTAAATATATTTTGTTTAATTTAAAACCCAATATTTTACATTTTAGAACTTAATTTATTTCTTTTATAAATGTTACACCATGAAATTCTAAAATAATGATATTGTATTTAATAACCTTTATAACATGAAACACCAAACATATAAAGGAATATAACAACTAGATACATTATGATATGTTTATATTTAGATAAATTCAATCTTTCCGACAGCATATATTACACACAACACTGATCTTGTATTTCATTACACACAACATAAATTTTAGCTTAATCTACATGGAACACATAGGTTATTTTTAATTATATTCAATAATGTATTTCTTCGATGGCTTTCATCACATGCAAGACTGAGTTTTACCAAATACTATTAATATTATTATTTAAAATGGAAATTACCACTTAGATGTTAAATTAGAAGTTATGAATAGAATTAACTAACTTATGAAAATATATGATTTACAAGGATATAAAATTAATTCATTGGTTATTAATTAATTAGAAATTAAAATAAAAACCAATTGAATGTGAAGGAAATGTTTTTATTAAAAAACTATTTTTATGCACCCAAAGGAGTTTTTTCTTCATAAATTAAATTAACTTCTATTAATAAAATTAATTAAATAAATATATATTATATATTCAATAAATTATTTTTTACACTCATCCAATTGGTTTTATAGGCATAAGATATGAACAAATCTCATTTTATGCATAAAAAACTATATTTTTCTGAAGGCATTTTTTTCGCCTTTTAATCACCCACCTATTTTAAAACTAAATTTTGGAAATTTTATAAATTTTATGTGAAAAAATAGACTTATTTTTTAAAATATGAAATTCAAAATTGTTTTATGATTAATTCTTTTCATTTTTCAATGAAGTTTCATTTTTTTATTAATAGTGAAAAATACTGAATTTTAATTGAAAACTGACTTTTTGTCTAAGTAATTTATAGTCTTAAATTATATTTTTTTATTGTTTTTAAATAATATTAGAAAAATTTTACATATATTAATACAATTAAGGTAATTTTAATCATTTTTATATTGAATTTATATATAAAAACTCATAAAACTTTTGAACATTTTCACTTTAAAAACTCGCTTTCTCATCCGGTCTATGGGGTTAATTTTAATTTATAAAAATTTTGTGATTTGAATTTAGTAAAATGGATTCCATATTTGTAATAATTATGATTTATAATTTATATTAAGTTTAACTTCGTTTTTTACCAAAAAATATTAGTGAAATAAATTAAAATTAATTATATCAATTAAGAGAAAAACTAGCTTAACAAGGGACTAAACGTTAAACTTAAGGGTCAGAATGAAGTATACACTTATAAAAAATCCATTGAATTGAAATATTTAGAAAATATCCTATATTTTATTTAATTTGGATCATTATTTTAGGCACAAGATGTAAGGAAGGCCCCTCAATAGTTTTTCCTTTTTATATTTACAAGAATGTCACTCCTCCTCCACTATAAATGGGAACTCGGCCCTAAAAATTATTCACACCTCTCAAGACTTTTGGATCTTAAAAACCCTTAATAAATAAGATAAAAACATCCATAAAATAATCTTTTAAGCCTAAATTTGGGAAGAAATCCAACCAAGTAATTCTTTTGGTATAAACAAAAAAGAGTTGCCTGAAAAAGAGGTAACATTCTTCAATAAGCACTTTTGTTTAATTTCTTCATCCACCCCTTCAATTATTATTATATATTGATTATATAAAAACATCAGTATCCTTAATATACTTATATTTTTTTATGTTAATGGTATGACCTACACTTTCACACACTTCCACCAAATGGGATATGCAATCATCATTTGTGTATACGGCAGATTATCGCCTCGTGAACCAATGTCATTCGTTCTTCCATTAACACCTTTAAATGTTGATAAAAATGGTGGATTTATAGTTTATATATTATATATATTATATTAATAATTTATTTATTCTTCTATAATTCTTTTATAACACATACCTTTATGTTTTCCATTTTACTGTAATATGATAACATCGTTTATGGATGTGTAGACTACTGCCTCCTTAAAGCGATGTGATTCATTCATGATTTAAATTGAATGTATAAAGGATGTCTTTAATAAAAATATGTTATATATATGAAATAAATATGATAATTTAATGATAATATACATATATATATATATCATTTACTTTTATTTCATTTAATATAATGAAAAAATGGAAACAACATTCATGCGTACGTATGGTCTGTCATCTCCAAAAATGATGTATTTCATTTCCTAACTCAAAATTAAATGGATTACTATAAATAAATATATAATGAATATATATAATATTTAAATCATGATTTACATTCTAAATATTATTAAATCATGATCTATGTAATAGGAATAAAAAATAACAAATCAAAATATACACAAAAATCAAAGCATTTATTAGCCGAAATGATGAAAATAAGGAAAGATTATTAATGTAAAGGTAATAAGATATTATAAAATAATATTATATTTTATCATAAATATTAATAAGGTTATGTTATAATTTAATAACATTATTAAAACCATTATACCGGATTTTAAATTATGTTCGACTAAAGGAAGCGCAAGGTAAGGGGATTTTTAGTCTCACTTTTATTTCTGCAAGACTTATGTCATATTCACCACTCGCATATTTTATATGGTATATATACTACCCCTTTGACATTTAATATAATTAATACTTAATTATTCATGTTATTTTGAGTTTCAATTTTAATTCTTTCATCTAAGGGGATTTTAACTTAATATTACCAAGTCTTAAAGAAATTTCATAACTCAATTCATTTTCATTGGGTTATATTAATTCATTATTGTCGTTAATATTATATGATTATATATATAATGTCTTTGAATATCTATTTATTTATTTAAACTTATTTTATTTGGATTTATAGTTGATATTAATAATCAATTCATTGATTAATTCTCACTTCTGCATTATGTTCATTTTAAGGGTTTATTTCACAATATCATTCTAATCAAGATTGTTTATTATTGAATTTTTATTAGATGAAATTATATAATAATTGTTTAATAAACCCTTTAATTTTATTCTTTTCTAGTTATTCATTATTTTTTTTAAGTAATAGTTCCATTTTTACACTCTTTAGTACTTAAAATGTTTTATAAAATATTTTTTTAACCCAACTCTATTTCTCTCTTTGGTCAAATATATGTTTTCTTGAAAAACAATGTTTATAAAAACAATTTCAAAAAATGTTTTTAACCTTTTAAAAACAATTTATTAAAGAAATTTTTATCCCTTTTATATTTTGTGGAATCTTCTTGTCTCTTTCGGAATAAGTCACTTTTCAAACTTTTTACCGTGGAAAAGTAATATTCTTTTTACCTTGTACGGAATTACCCTCCATCATTTCTTTAAAGATTACCTTAAATTTTTACAAAGTTATTTTTAAATAAAATGTTTATGAAAGTTATTTTCAAAGAAAATGATTTTTCAAAATGTTTTTCAAAATTAAAAGGACATTTTCTTCAAGAATTTTTTTAAAATATCATTTTATAGTATTTATATTCATCATTGAAAACAACCCTTTATTTTTACCCTAATTAGGATATGTTGTATCGATAATATCCTTATTATTCCTCTAGATGGTTTATTATTGATATGTACAAGGATAGTATTTATATTCACTTACTTGATTCATTTTTGTAGTCCCCTTGAAATATTCACTTTCCAGTTATCATTAAACATTAAATTTCCCCCAAATATCCATATCATTTATCATGGATATGATTATTTTATAAACTGTATACCATTTTTACATACGTTGTTTACTTTGAATGTTATTTGATATCTAGGGAAATATTGATAAATCCGTATCTTTTACATAATTTAGATATTTGATCAGGCACATTGCTCATGAATTAAATCGATTATTTGATATATTATGAATGCTTTGGACAGGTACAACATGGGTATGTCTCGATTATAGATTTCCTCTCAATGAATTATTAGTCTCATGGGACAAGTCAATTGTCTAGACTTAGTGGGTTTTTCACCCAATATGTTTTAAATTTTCTTTCGAAAGGTCTTGAAAGTAAAGTTATCATATACCTAGGAAACATGGCATCCAATAATTAAGAATTTCCTTTATTCAGATTCATTTATTATTATCCATGAGATTTTCACTATGATAATATTTATGGATGCATTTTATTCTCGGTTGATTGATTAAATAGAATGTGTTTCTATTTATTTACCTTTCTATATTTTTTATAAACTTATTTATCAATTTATTGATTATATGACATGTGTGTTCGGTTATTAACTTTCCATATTGATTATTCTCATAGATTCATTATTTCTTCCACTATACTTTACCCTTACTGAGAATTTGATTTCACCCTTATTTTTTTTCCTTTCCCCAAGATTCCATGAATTTTACTATGACTGATTTTCATATATATGATAGATTGAATAAATTTATTATCAAAAAAAATATATTTAAATTTTTTTATTCATTTGTAATACGAGACTCATGTATGTATCTAGTTTACCGAGACTACTAAACTCTTCATCCCTCTAAGATTTGATTCCTTGTAATCTTGAAAATGTAACGATATTTTGACGTTGGCCCTGGGCTTCTAGGGTTGGGTCACCATAGTTGGTATCAAATGAATTTTAGTATCAACCTTGGAAACTAGATTTAGGAAAACCTAGAATAGGGAACATAACCCTAAGATAGACTTTAAGGATTTGTATAGAATCACATATGTATTCATTAATTTAAGTGTTATGGATACCATCACATGATTATGAGATTATGGTTGATCATAATTTCTAAGTCTTAAACAACAATTTTTAGGTTTTATGTAATGGGAGACATCCAAGATTAAGGACATTTTAGAGAAACTTATGGAAAGTATAAGTTTTAGTGGAAAACGTTATTTGATGAATAATGCCTTTAAATTTTTTAAACACAAGTTTAAAGGTATTGATAACCTTTAGGGTTCATATGATCAGTAATTACATCATAGTAATAGTCAAATATCCATATTAGACTTTGTAAAAAATAGGTTGTGTTGAAAACAATATCAAAAAGGTTATTTAATGATTAAATTTCAAGGATGTCCATCACATTTTTAGGAATGTCATAGGAATAATATTAATATAGTTTATAAAAAGGAAAACTTTATGCATGGTGGCAACCTATTGTGTCTATCATGGAAGTTGGGATTAAACCCATGACTGAAGGATGATATGGATTTCATGCCTACCACTGGCCAATGCAATGTCCTGGTTAACATGTCATTATTTTTAGTTAAATAATTTGATGACTAAATATTAATGATGAACCAATTGTATTAATTTTTTAGTTTAGAGAATAATATATTATCCATATTTGTTTTATAAAATATTTAGATACATATTTAAAGACTTTTTTTATAGATCTTATGATATCTTAAAAGTGAATTTTGGTTCTTTAGGCATAAAAATATTCATTTCTTAAAGTAAAGAGATAAATTTCAAGTTGACCAAATCACAACCAAAGGATGAAATTGTGTTTATAAAAATATATCAAGTAATTATATTTCCATATATAATTATGCAATAAAATAATTACACAAAATTATGAAAATAATCTAAAAAATTGTTACCCTAATACCTTAATGTTTTTTGAACCTATGGTCTTCTAAATCATCACAAATTTATGGTTTTAAGGCCCTCAACTAACCATTGATCAGTCACTTGTTTGTGAAAAATTCTCTCAGTCACTCCCTATAATTATTTATTATTTTTCTATAAGTCCATATCTTCACTTACCATTGATTTTATCCCACTTGAAAACATATTCATGTGACCCTCTTACTCCAATTTATCTCTTATTAAAAGGATATTTTATCAACCCTTCTCAGGATGTGGTATTTCAATGATGTTATTTTCAAATTTCAAACCCTAGATTACTAATATAAAGTTTAAATTGTGAGGAAAAATTTTATTTAAGGTGGTAAGAATGTAACACCCCAAAATTTTAAAATAAGTATATTGTATTGGATACCTTGTGTGACAAACAACACAAAATGTAAAAAGGAATATAACAACTGAAGACAATATTATATATTTATATTTATATAAATTCAATCTTTCCAATAGAATATATTACATGAAACATTGAGTTTATATTTCATTACACACAACATAAATATTATATTTATCTACTTATAACATTGAGGTTATCTTATGTTACATGTAACAATGACTTTATTGATGGCTTGCATTACATTCAAGATCGAGTTTTATCGAATACTATTAATATTATTATTTAAAATGAAAATTGCCTACTAGCTGTAAAATTATAAGTTATTAATAGGATTAAATAAATTGTGAAAATAAATGGTTTTATAGAAATATAAAATTAATTCATTGGTTATCAATTAATTAAAATGAGAATAAAAACCAATTGAATGTAAATGAAATGTTTTTATAAAAAACTATTTTTATGCACCCAAAGATGTTTTATCTTAATAAATTAAATTAATTGAAATTATTGAATGATATTAATGAAATATATATATTATATATTAAATAAATTATTTTTCAACTTCATCCAATAGGTTTTATAGTCAAAAGATAATAACAAATTTAATTTTATGCATAAAAAGCTATATTTTTCTAAGTGCAATTTTGTCGCCTTTTAATGGATCACCTATTTTAAAACTAAATATTGGAAGTTTTATAAATTTAATATGAAAAAATAAACTTATTTTTTTAAAATAGGAATGTAAAAAATTATATTAGAGTGAATTTTTGGTATTTTTCTGTGAAGTTTCGTTTTTTGATGAATAGTGAAAAATACTGAATTTTAATTAAAACTGAATTTTCATCTAAATAATTTATAGAGTTAAATTATATTTTTTAATTGGTTATAAAGAATTATTAGATAAATTTTACATATATTAATAAAATTTATGTCATTATAATATTTTTATATTGTATTTAGATATAAAAACTTAGTAAACTTTTGAACATTTTTGCTTTTAAAACCTATTTTCAGGTCTCATCTATGGGATTAATTTTAAATTAATATCTACCAATTATGTGACTTTAATTTAGAAAAGGGAATAAATATTTTAAATAATAATAATTCATAATTTATATTAAGTTCAACTTAGTTTTTTACCAAAAAATTAGTGAAATCAATTAACATTAATTGCATCGATTAAGCGAAAAACTAGCTTAACATGGGACTAAACCTTAAACTAGAGGGCCAAAATGACCTAGAAACTTGTAAAAAATAAATTTTATGGACATATTTAGAAACCATAATATATTTTATAGAATTTTTTTCATTATTTTAGGAACATTATTTGAGGGATACCTCCCAATAGTGTTTTCCTTTTTATATATACAAGAATTTCACTCCTCCTCCATTATAAATAAAAACTTGCCCCTCCCATTTATTCACACCTATAAATACTTTTTTCTCATCCAAAACCTAACCAAATAATATATAAACATCCATCCAATCATAATATAAGCCTCTATTTTGGCATAAATCTAAACAAGTAAGTCTTTTGGTACAAACCTACAGAAGTTACCTGAAAAAGAGGTAATGATCTTCAATGAGCACTTTTATTTTATTTATTTATCCACCTCTTAAATTATTCTTATATATTTATTATATGGTAAAATAATTATCCTAAATATACTGATATGTATTTATTTTAAGGTTATTACCTACTCTTTCACACACTTCCATCAAATGAGATATGCAATCATCGTTAGTGTGTACGACAGACTACTACCTCACGAACCAATATCCTTCGTTCTTCAATTACCACCTTTCAAGGTTAGAAATAATGATGGATTTAAAGTTTATATATTTTATATATGATATTTATAATGTCTTTATACTTATTTAATTCTTTTATAACACATAACTTTATGATTTCCATTTTATGATAATACTATAACATCGTTTGTGTACGTGTGGACTACCACCTCCTCAAAGTGATGTGATTTGTTCACACCTTATAAGGAATGTATAAAGGATGGTTTTATTAAAAATATGTTATATATATGAAATAAATATGATAATTTAAGGATAATATATATATATATATATCATTTACTTTTATTTCTTTTAATACAATAAGAAAATGGAAACAGCATTCATGTGTATGTATGGCCTACTATCTCTATGAATAGTGTATTTCATTTTCTGTATCTAAATTTTATGTACTAATAAAAATACATATATAATGAATATATATGATATTTAAATCATTTTTTACATTATAAATATTATTTAATCATTATCTATTTAATAATAATAAAAAATAACAAGTCAAAACATACTCAAAAAATAAAGCAATTATTAACCAAAATGATGAAAATAAAGAAATGTTATCAATGTATGGGTAATAATATATTATAAAATAATAATATATGATATAATAAATATTAATAATTTTATGTTATAATTTAATAACATTCTTTAAACTATTATACAGGATTTGAAATCACATTTGACTAAAGGAAGTGTAAGGTAAGGGGATTTCTAGTATCACTTTTATTTCTATGATACTTATGTCATATTCAACACTAAATTATTTTATATGGTGTATATACTACACCTTTTAAATTTAATATTATTAATAATTCATTATTCATGGTATTTCTAGTTTCAATTTTAATTATTTAATCTAAGGGGATTTGAACTTAGATTTACCAAGTGGTAAGGAAATTTTATAACTCAATTCCTTTTCATTAGGTTATATTACTTCCTCATTTACATTAATATTATATGATTATGTGTATAATGACTTTGAATATATATTGATTTGTTTACACTTATTTTATATGTATTGAAATTTTATACATGTGATCAATTCATTTATTAATTCTCATTTCAAAGTTATGTTCATTTTAAGGGTTTATTTCACAATCTCATTCTAATTGAGATTGTTTATTCTTGAATTTCAGTTAAAATAAATTATATAATAATTATTTATAAAACCTTTAATTTTTTTTAATCAGGTTATTTTTTATATCTTTAAATTAATAGTACCATTTTTAACTCTTTGGTACTTAAAATATTTTAGAAAATGTTTTTTTAGAAAACACGACTCCATTTCTCTCTTCGGTCAGAGATCTGTTTTCTCACAAAACCATATTTGTAAAAATGTTTTCAAAAAAGTTTTTTACCTTTTAAAAATGATTTTTTAAAGGCATTTTTACTCCTTTTATATTTTAAGTAATATTCTTATCACTTTCCAAAAAAACACTTTTATAACCTTTTTACCGTGCAAAAGGAATATTCTTTTTACCTTGTATAGAATTACATACTATCATTTCTTTGAAGATTCCTTTGAAATTTTATAAATTGATTTTTAAATAAAATGTTTTTAAAAGTTATTTTTATAAAAAATGATTTTTAAAAATGTTCTTCAAATTAAAAATGACATTTTCCTCAAGAATGTTTTTAAAATATCTTTTATAGTATTTCTATTCATCAATGAAAAAACCCTTTATTTTTTATCCACTTGGGATATGTTGTATTGATACCATCCATATTATTCCTATAGATGGTTTATGATTTATTTGGCCAAGGATAGTATTAAAATTTACTTCCTTAATTAATTTTTGTAGTCCCCTTGAAATATTCACTTTCAATTTATCATTGAACATTAAATTTCCCCCAAATAACTATACCATTTATCATGGATATGATTATTTCCTAAACTGTATTCTATTTTTACATATGCTGTTTAATTTGAAAGATATTTTATGTGAGGGTAAATATTGATAAATATGTATCTTTTACTCAATTTGGATATTTTATAAGGCACATTTTTTTTAATTAAATCAATTATTTTATATATGAGGAATTCTTTGGACATGTACAAAATGAGTGGGGACTAGTTATAGATAGTCCCTTGATACATCGGTAGTCTCATGGGATGATTCAGTTGGCTATCCTTAGTGGGTTTTTTACCCAATATGTTTTAAACTGTCTTTTTAAAGGTCTTGATAATAAAGGTATCATGTACCTAGGAAACATGGATTCCAATAATTAAGAATTTCCATTATTCAGATTAAGTTATTATTATCCATGATATTTTCACTATGAAAAAATCTACGGATGAATTTTATTCTCAGTTTATTAATTAAATGGAATGTGTCTCCAATTATTTACCTTTACATATTTTTTATCCACTTACTTTAAAGTTTATTGATTATATTTAATGTGTGTTCAATTATTACCTTTTCATATTGATTATTATCATTGATTCACTATTGATTCCATTTTACTTTACCCTTACTGAGCATTTGAGTTCACCCTTATTTTATTTTCTTTCCCCAGGATGCAATAAAGTTTATTATGACTGATATGCAAGGATATACTAAATGGAATAAAGTTATTATCATGAAAAAATTATGTTATAATTTGTGTATTCAATTGTAATACAAGACTCATTTATTTATCTGGTTTAACAATACTAATAAACTCTTCAAACCTCTAAGATTTTATTCCTTGTAAATATTCCAATGTAATGGTAGCATGACACTGGCTCTAGGCTACTGGGGTTGGGTTGCTACACTAAAAAATTAATGTGTTATACATTTATTATTTTAGAATAAATTTTTATAATTTTTTGAAATTTTATCTAGAAAATTTTATTTCATATTTTTAATCATAAATTAAAATTTATTTAATAAGTTCCATTTTATTTTTATATATACAAATAAATTACATAGGTAGAAATTAGTTACCGTGGTAAAATTCAAAATGGTAAAAGGTTTAAATCTAAGGGTTAAAAGACCTAAAACATGTTAAAAATATCTAAAAATTGTTTTCATGGGATTTATTGACATTTCCTCATCCCATATCCATTATTTTCTACCTTTGGATCCACTTATCTTAAATAGTGCCCCTATTATTACAAAAAATGTCACTCTTCTCACTTATAAAAGGATCCCTTAATCACTCCACTTATCCTCACACCATAATCCACTTAGTTCAATCAAAATCCACCCAAGTACATACCCAAAACTCATATACATGTCTTAGAGGTTTGTTTATCCTCATAATAACACACCTAAAAGTCTTAATCTAATTTTCAAAAGAGTTATTCCAAGGAGTAAGGTAAATATTCCCAAATCACTCCTTTTCATGTCTGTTTCCTTATGTCTTATTATTATACATAAAATGTTATTATATCTTATAAAATAAAAACACTAGTATAATTATTATAATGAAATATTATTATATTAATGGAATAATCATTATCTACCTTCCACCCTTCTCGGAAAAAAATGAAAATTTTGTCCATGCGTGCATGCGAACTACCACCTCCATGAACGATGTGTTTTATTTTTCATCACTATATTACATGGATGTTTTAAAAAGGTTATTTAGTGAATAAATATTATATTTAAATAAATATTAATTTTCTTAAAGGATTAATTTATTTTTACCTTCTTTCTATTTTATGAAAAACGAAAATGTCATCCATGCGTACGTGCAGACTACCACCGCCATAGAATGGTGTATTTTATTTTTCATAACCACCTTACTTGGATCATTATAATAATGTATTTAATATATTAAAAAAAATTATTACATTTTTAAGGTTTTTTAAAGTCTATGTTAATATTTTACTAGATATTAACATACCAACTTTTGTTCATAAAAAATTATCAAAACAAGCTCATCACTAATTCCAAATTCATAAATCATGGATAAAATTTTCATGGAATGAGATTAGAACTTTATAAATAATTATAAATAATATATTTAAGTACCTTTTATAATCTAATAATTATTAATTTCATATCATATAACAATATTTTACATTGAATTTTTAAATCATGCGCGAAACAATCAAAATTGCTAACATCCGATGACGAAAATAAAAAATAACTAAAAAATAGATGATTATAATTAAATCGTATATAGGGTATTAGATATGAATAATATTATAAAATAATTTATTAATATGGTTATGTATATTGTAAAATATTTTAAACCACGTTTTTGGGAGTCAAGATCAAATGTAAGGGTTTTTTATCAAGTCAATTTCCATTTATTGAGTCTTGAATTATCTTTCTCAACTATGATCCTTTAAGTTTACATTGTACTAAAATTTCTCTATTCCATGTGATATTTCTTCTTTTATTAAGATAAAATAATTCTTTACCTTAAATACTTCTTATATTTATGGATTTACTTCTCTTTTAAAATATTATATTGTTAAGAATAATTCTAATCCACCCCAAATAAGTTCTTTTTTTTTCATGATCATATTTATTCTTCCCAAAAATGTTCCCCCTTATCATTTTGAAATATAAATATTTATTATTTATATTGATATTCAAATTTATATTTTCCTATTTTCAAATGGAATATTTATTACTCTTTTTATGATGTGGGTTTCTATAAAGGTATTTTTAAAATGTTGGAATGGTTTTTCCTTTCCTGATTATACATTTTATCTTCAATTCCTTATTTCTAATGGATGAAATTTATATATTTTTTAGGATACAATATTGAAATTTATTTCTAAATAGTGTTTTAAAAATAATTCATTTTAATTTATAAAAAAATATATTTTTGAAAGTGACTTGTAACTTCTTCATTAATGACAATGTTAAGAAATGTATTCTAAAAAAACTTTTACATTTCACTTCTATTTTTCTCTTTAAATCCAAAATATGTATATCCTATGGTGTTATGTTTTTTGAATCACCCTCTAAATTAATTTATTAAATACTGCTTTTGGGTGATTGAATTTTTATTTTTAACCAAATTACTTTTGATATCACATTATGTGATACCATTTAGAAATGATGTTAACCCCATTTTATTTCTATGGGTTCTCATGACATGATTAATGATTGATGTCTTATGGAATACATATGTATATATTTAAACTAGTGGGGTCCTATATCACCCTCTAATACATTGGTTAAGGATTTATAACTCATGAGATAATGATGTGTAGGAATGATATTTTGGGTTCACATATAATGTGTGGATATCATGGGTTATTCACAACTTAGTATGTAGACATCATGGGTTTGTACATAAATTAATGCATGGTAATGATTAAGTTTTCTCACAATGTTATGAATTCATATTCTTATGCTTGTTTCATAATTCCTTTTTATTCTATGTTTCCATGGCATTCCATATTTTTATGTCATGTGTATATGATTATACTCCATGACTCATGTTTATTATTTCAAACTCTTATTCCATGGTATATGTTTGTTTTTTTGAGATTACATGTCCTTATATCATGACTTATAGACAAATCGTACTGTTAAAAGTTCTTTTTAAAAAGAAATTTCTCTCATGCTCATGTTTTCTCACATGTTTAGGATCTAACCCTTAATGAAATTATAAAAAGTTTTTCCCTTACTAAGTGTTTGATCTCACCACTTTATTTCCATTCCTCGGGTTATGAAGATGACTATAACCTAAGAGAAATATATAAGGTTATATATTATGGTGTGATTATGGATAAATATTCACAATAATATTTTTATGTAGTTAATATAAAATGACACCAAACCTCTGGGTTTTGGGGTTGTGTGATCATTCTTTAGATGTTATGATTATATTATAGAAATATTTGCAAGTTTTTCTTAGTTATTTTAGTTGGTATCAAATATGATATGTAAAGTGTAGAGACCCAAATCTTGACATACATAGACATTAAATTACTTTTGCGGAATATCTAATACATAGAAAAAACAGACACCAAAGGACCGTAATAGTTTATTGTCTTTGGAAACTCAGAATATAATCTTCTAATCTTGGTGAAATATCTTCAAAATATCCCATAAAGATCTTCCTTTTTTTCTTACCTAAAACCTTTATTTATATACTGGAGAAAAGAAAACATATAAAGGGTGAGCTCAAATTCTCATTAAGGGTAAGCATTGAGAAAATAAAACAAACCATATACATTTGAACTTCAAAACATGAACATAATATTTAAACATCAAAATCTTGAGCAATGACATAAAACAAGATATTACGTAAGTCATAGATCATAATGGATCATCAATAATGATAAAATATCATGGAAATAAAGCATGTAATTTTGGAAACCATTAAGCACATGTTATGATTTCCATAGTATCCAAGGCATTGCTTCCAATATCATCTTAGTGGACAAAGTCCCTTTCTGAATCGAGTTAACTCCTCATTCCATTCCTGTATCACTGAACCAAATTAACTTACCATTCCAGCCATGTCTATATCATGAGATATAAATCTTTACCCAATTAATTTTAGGGAGATATAGGTCCCACCCATCTCATAATGAAATCATTCTTACTTGTTCCACAATATAAACTTAAAACATACATCACAACCCAAAGAATATAATGGGTTTCATAAACATCATCCCATAATCACATAATCCATATAAAACAAATGGATATTTCATCATAAGAAAAGTTAAACCATGTAAATCATAGATACATTATACTTGAAACATACACATATGAAATAATTTCATCTTAGATGGAAAATGGTTTTCATAAAACACTTGAAATGAATTCTTGAAGAAAATATCCTTTCTTCTTCAAAATCATTTCCTTTTCACAAAATTCCATGAAATTTTAAAAGAAAATTATTTTATTGAAAATAAACATGAAAACTTGTAGAGTAATATTCATGAAAATTAGGCATTATGAAACCGTAAAAATCTGTTCATGCCGTATAAGTTAAAAATAACATTCTTCTTGTACTTTTTTCGGAAAAGTCACAAAGTTCCCCATGTGGTAAACAAAAGTAATATTCCTTTCATAACATGTGGTAAATTTCAAAAATGGGTAAAAAAGACTTTAAAAATACATTAAATTTTTTTTTATAAAACATGGGCATGGATGATAACAATAACCCCAGTAAATACTTACGAATAACAATCTTGGATAAGAACGAGATTGGAATAGTTATCCCTTACCTTATGTCCAATTTCTTTCATATGTGTCTGAGACTCCTGTATAGTGGGTTTAAGAATATTATTAACTTGTAAAAAAACCATAATAATATTTATCATATCATATATGATTCACTTTCAACTTTATATTATCTGTTCATTTGTCAATTCCATGTTAAAGCAGTGTTTTGGGTAAAATCGTTTCATTTATCGCCCGTGTTTTGACTTGTAATTATTAATTTGATTACTTAGATCATGATTACTTAATTACAGAATATAAAACATGATTTATATATAATATATATTCAGAATATACATATATATAATAGATCTATACATGGAAATAAATACACCATTCATGGAGACGGTAGGTCGTACGTACGCATGTACGCTATTTTTCGTTTCCTTATTGAATTGAATGGAATTAAGTAGATGACATACATATATATATACATAAATACAGTATCATTATTATGTCATATATTTCATTATTACCTATTATATATACTTTATTATCATTCTTGAATTGTTAACATGGAAAGTGAATCTCATCGCGTCGTGGAGATGGTAATCCGTACATACGTACGAGCGATGATATTTTTCCCATATTTATTGAATAGAATTGGAGTGGATGGTATAATATCATAGAATCAGTATTATGTTATAATAATCATATATAGTTATTCTTTATACCATTAACCCACCCAAGTAAGGTGGTGGTGGAAAAACTGATTACACCACGGCGTGGAGACGGTATTCTGTACGTACGCACGCGCGGTGATTTCGTTTTCCGTAGGATGGATAGACGGTGAAATAGGGTTTTTTAATATTTATAATAACATATCAGTATATAATTAATACTGATTTTATTACTTTATAATGAAACAACTAAATAATAGGAAGTAAAAGAAGAAAGAAACTTGAAAGAGTCGGTAGAAGAGATTACCTCTTCCTCGATGCACCTCCCTTAAACTACTTCTTAGGGTACTAGAGTTGGTCTTTTGAGAAGACCAGAACCTCTATGATATAACTATAGAGGTTGATAAGAGTAACTATAAAGGTTTGTCTGATCTTAAAGGCTCAAAATGGAGTGAAGAGAAGAGGGAAGGGGTGCCCTTTTTATAAGGGAGGAGAGGGGCACCTTTGGAAAAACTTAAAATATTATTTTATAATAAAGTCCTATTCGGTTTTTAATAGCTCCAAATTGATTTATTTAGAATCTAAGGTTGGGATTTGTCTAAATCCTCTCAACCAATAGGTTTTAGACAAGTTTATGTTACTATTTTAACCTTATCATTTAGATTTAACTCTAAGTTAAATAATTTAACTTTTACCGTGTCTTTTTATTTTCTTACACTAAATGGTTAATAAACTTACTATAACAAGCCAAACGAACCCCAAGTGGTTCATTATTAATATATATAACCTTATATAATTTATTTGGCCTAACCTTATATTTTTAGGAATAGAATAACAATTAAGAATATAATATTTGTTTTAAAAACTATTTTATGTCAATTTTGACACTATTTGGTACTTGATTTTTGTGAAAATCATAATCAGAATTATTAGTTAGAAAAAATTTAATTAAATCAATAATAACATGTCATATTAACCTATAAAATTAGTTTAATTCATAAAAAGTCTCAAATTACATTTATTTGGGTATTTATAATATCAATTATTTTAATATTTCATTATTTAGGTAATTACTGCATCACCATTGTGTCATAAATAAATTAAATTATTTAATGTATAAAAATTATAAATAAAATACCATTAGGTAGGAAATATTTTTATCTTTCTAATGAATATTTATAGTCTAATTTATCTTATGTATAACCCTATATTAAAAAATTTTTAGTTATTAAACTTTGATTTTAACTATTTTAACTCAACCTATGTTAAAATAATAATAAATGTCCTAATCTAATCCAATTGGACCTAAATGATAATATTATATTCCTAAGGTTGTTTTTGGTCGAATTATACTTATCCAATAGAATTATGACATGTTTTAGGGTAATAATAATATCATTTTTATCCTTAATTACCCTATTTACTTTTAACCGTGGTAAATAAAAGTAAAAAGTTACTATTCACCAAAAATTATTTTTAACTTATTTAACCTAATTTTACTCCTTGATATTAACCATGTCTCTCGGATTTTCAAAATTCCACTCACATAAGCGGTAAAATTAAGTTTTATGTAAATTTTCAAATTCTCCTAAGAGGTGGGTAAAAGACGGTAAAAAATTCAATAAAATTTTTATATATCTAAAATTATTATAAAATGACTCAAATGAATTAAATTAAACTTATATAGGTATTATGTATCAATTTTTACCTAAAATAAATTTAAATAAAATAAATAACTATTTAAATAAAAATTCGGTTTTTAAATAGTAACCTAGTGTTTTCACTATTCATTAAAAATTGAAAGTTTTCAGAAAAATATCAAAAATTCACCCTAGGCTAATTTAGATATTCCAAATCCAAAAATGAAGTCCATTTTGAAATATAAAATTTATAAAATTTCAAAAAGTTTGTATTACTATTCATAACGGCTAGTTCATAATATTTTAATAACATATCTTTGTTTAGTGAAACTCGGTATTGCGTACAACACATGCTATCGTGGAAGGTTGCAATTGCATGTAAAGAAATCCAAGTCAGGGTTGCATGTAGTGAAATATTCCTTTGTTGTTGTGTATAATATAATCCAACCATATTTCATTTATATATTGAATATATATATATATACACACTCAATGTTGCATAGAATAACTTCTATCAAACAAACACGAAATTTTGTGTAACACGAGCCAAGAATAGTGTTGCTTATACTGCAAGATAATACGGTGTTGCGTATAGCACAATATAATTTTGGTGTAGCATACAACACAAGACATCAATGAAATTAAAAAGAATAATTCTCATAAAATCTCGGTTTGTTACATTCTACCCCCCTTAAAATGAATTTCACCCTCGAAATTTGTCGGGGTTATAAATGGTTTACTACTTGAAAGTTTCTTTCCTAGAAACCCACATCATAAAAAGGAATACTAAAACTTAAATTTAAAAACTAAAGTATGAAACGTAATGGTTACCCAAATTAACTAATCATTGGGTTTCCACATAGGAGAACATAGGTGAAAGTATGGACATGGAAGAGAAATCTAACCATCAAGTTCTGGTGGAGAGTGGTAGAGGAAATGGCTATGAAAAATCCAACGGTCACAAAGCCATAAATTTGTGAAGATCTAAGGTACCATCTGATTCATCAGATATGAGAGCACTAGGACAACATTTTTTGTTTTCAAGATCATTTTCCTAATGTTTATGAATTTTTACATAAGGAGAAATACTTACTTGATTTCAGTGTAATATCATTGTCGGACATTACATGAACAATTTCCACTTCATCTCAATTTAAAGAAATGAATTTGAATTTTTCATTCAAGAACTGTTAGTAGATCATGCGATAGAATGATAAGTCATCCCATCTGTTTCTATCACAAGAAGGTTAGCATAAGTTATTAAGTATACATAAGTCCATCTATGGTGAGATTAATCGTATATGATTCCAAAAATTGACTTATACTTCATCTATCATACCGCTTAATAAAATAAAGCTAGTTTCTACTAACTAGAGACTTCCTGTAGGCCATTGGTAGGTAATAAAGGCATGTCGCACTTCGGTTGTGGGTTTGATTCTCGCAACCTTGTCTTAAGCGACGGGTCGTCGCCCATCCTGCAGGTTGTCCCTTTTTCTAAAACTATACTATTACAACATTCCAGAAATAATATAAAAAATTTCTAGCCTTAAACAATACTATCTGATGTCCAAAATAATGCATTCCAACCTTTAGGATTATCTAAAATACTTCTATCCAATCTCATAGCATAAATAAAATGACTACTAGAAAGGTCATCTACCAATCATGTGAATTGTAACACCCCAAGCTTCTACGGTACGCTTCTCTTTGAATAATGTGATAGCGTGTGTTGTACGCAACGTCGAGTTCTAACACACCACAACCTATAAAACTAGCCATTATGAATAGTTATACCTACTTTTTAAAATTATATATATTTTATATTTCAAAATGGACTTCATTTTTGGTTTCGGAATATCGAAATTATCCTAAGATGAATTTTTGGTATTTTTCTGAGAACTTCCAATTTTTATGAATAGTGAAAAATACTTAAAAACAACTTTTTTAATCGAAATAATTTATAGTGATAAATTATATTATTTATTGGTTTTAAATTATAATTAGAATATATTTTTACCATTTTATCCAATGGTGTTCATTAGAATTAATTTCACTTTGAAATTGGACCTAAACAATTGTCAATCTTTTGGTATATATTGTTTCTTAAAAACATGCTATTTGTTGTGACAGCGGGAATTAATTATAAAATTAATTAATGAAACTTATATGTTTGGAATTTTGTAAAATTGACATCATTTTTGAATTTGTAATATCAATTATAGCTTAGGGTGAAATTTTGGCATTGTTCTGAAAAACTTCAATTTTTGATGAATAGTGAAACTACTAAGTGGTAGTTAAAAAACTGAATTTTTCATAAAACTTAATTCTACCGCTTCTATGAATGGAATTTCGAAAATCCGAGAGACACAGTTAATATAAAGAATTAAAATGTGGTTCAATGATATGAAAATAATTTTTGGTGAATAGTGACTTTTTACTTTTATTTACCACGGTTAAAAGTAAATAGGGTAATTAAGGGTAAAAATGATATTAATATTACCCTAACACATGTCCTAATTCTATTGTACAAGTGTATCTCGACCAAAAACAACCTTAAAAATAAAATATTACCATTTAGGTCCACTTGGATTAGATTAGGACATTTATTATTATTTAATTCAAAGAAGAGTTAAAAGAGTTAAAATCAAAGTTTATTTACTAAAAAAATTTTAATATAGGGTTATACATAAGATAAATTCGATTGTAAATATTCATTAGAAATATAATAATATTTTCTACATAATGATATTTTATTTATAATTTTTAGACTTTAAATAATTTAATTTATTTATGACACAATGATGATGCAGTAATTACCATAATAGTGACAAATTAAAATAATTAATATTATAAATACCCAAATAAATATAATTTGAGACTTTTTATGAATTACACTAATTTTCTAAGTTAATATGACATGTTAGTAATGATTTAATTAACTTTTTTCTAAGTAATCATTCTGTTATGAGTTTCACAAAAATCAACTATTGAATAGTGTCAAAATTAACATAAAAGAGTTTTTAAAAAAAATATTTTATTATTAATTGATATTAAATTCCTAAAAATATAAGGTTCAGCCAAGAGACTTATATCATGATAGGTGTATCATTAATGGACCACTTGGGGGTCAGTTGGATGTATATAGTAAATTTATTAACTGTACAATATAAAAATACAAAGTGACATGGTAAATGTCAAACGAATTAACTAAGAGTTAAAACTAAAAGATAAGGTTAATATAATGACCCAAACCTGTCTAAATTCTATTGGTTGAGTTTTTTTCGACCCATCCCCACTTTAACCTATAAATAATAAACTTTTGAGCTATTAGAAATCGAATATGAATTTATTATAAATTAATATTTCTAGCTTTTCCAAAGGTGCCCCTCACCCCTCTTATAAAAGGGAACTCCCCCTTCTCATTACTTCACACCTTCAAAGCCTTTTGGTTCGGCCAAACTCTGCCCAAATACTCTCCCAACTTCCCTCAATACAACCTAGAGGCCTTAGTTTGATCATAAAGCCAACCTAAGGAGCCCTTTTGATCAAATCAAAAGGAAGAACCCAAAGAAGAGGTAATGATTTCACCACCCTTTTCCAAGTTCCTTTCTTCTTCCACTTATTCTTCCTTTGTTATTACCATTCTAAAATAATAACTCCAGTATCATATATATACTATGATGTTATTATAAAAATGGTACAACCATATTCATTATTCTATCCATCCTTTGAATAACATGTCACCATACGTGCGTACATACGGCTTACCGTCTCCACGTCGTGGTGTAATTGTTATTCAATAAATTATTATTTGGATGGGTATAATAATGATGTGTGATTCATGTAAATAATAAATGTAACATGATAATGATTCTGTATATATGATATACCATCCAATTATATATTATTTTAATATCAAAAGAATGATATTGTCGCTCGTGCGTACGTACGGACTACCGTCTCCACGAACGCGACGAGATTCATTCTCCATCATATCCATTCAAGTATAATTCTCATTTGATGATTAATAATAGTATCTAAGGACTTGATATCATTCTGTATATGATTAATATACAACCTATCCATGAAAAACATGGATTATGTAACAAAACATATAAAAGAAAATGAGTAAGTTAACACCCGAAACAATAATAATACTAAGATATTATTAACAAATCAATGTTAAAAGATCATATATGATATCACATTAATGTATATGATTATTGTATAATTTAATAACAATAATTTCACTATTATACAGGAGGTTAACCTACCCCAACCAAGGAAAATTACAAGGTAATGGTTATTTCACAATCTCTTCATTATCCGAGGTTGTTTATACGTAATAATCTACTAGGATCTGTTTATCATTCACATTCATGTTTCTTAAAAATGTATTTCAAAACATTTTTAATATTTAAAAGAATATGGGTTAAAGTAATTTATACCCTTGTTTGACTTTTTATAAGAGTTTTATAAAGGAATATTTCCATCATTTTCCAAACAAGGTGCTTTTTAACCTTTTCGACAGAATTAAGGTAAGTATGTTTTTTTAACTTATACGGTGGGTGCGGTTCTTTTCCACCGTTATAAAATCGTCAAAGCTTCCCTTACAAGCTTATAAGAATATTTTCAAAGAAAATTTTTTATTTCATAAATATATGACTCTTAAATGATTTCAAAATAGAAAGATATATTTCTCTAAAAAGAGTTTTGATTTCATCTATGTCTACATCCTTTGATGGATTTTACGCTTATTTGAAGTTGATTTATTATGATACAAAACTTCTATATTATATTGAAGGTTTTGTGATATGTTTGACTGTGGATGTGCTATTTTTATACCGTTCATATTTTACGGTGAAAGTATTGACATTTCGTATGCTAGTTTTAATACGAATGTTTATGTTATGTTTAAACCTTTTCATATGGGAATACATTGGACTTAATATGTGACGGGTGGAGCCCGCTATAGCTCCTCGATGCATCGATAGGTCTCATGAGACAAACTAGTTTCTTGGCACAAGGCCTTGGAAAAATCTTATTTGTAGTCTTATCACGAGGCCTTGGCTATGTGGTTATGATAGTCTGGCATTATGCATTCCATCATTATTAAAGTGGTTATTGATATTGCATGTGATTATTTGATTAGTAGAATATCCATGTGAATAAGTAAATGGAATTATTTCATTTTATCTTTGCCATACTATGTTGAAGTTCATGTTTAAAAGGCTTTTGTTTTAAGTTATACATTTCCTTAAATGTTTATTATTATTTATGAAAGTTTCCGCTATATTTTTATCCTTACTGGGCATTTGAGCTCACCCCTTTTCTATGTTTTATTTTTTCCAGGATTTGAAGAAGTAATTTATGAATGACCTGCAGGGATAGTATGTGGGGATATGAGTGTGGAATATTGAGACTATGTTTTTGTAGTAGTTTTTTCACTTTATGATGTAATGTAAAACTTTATGAATATATCTAGTGTTTCCAAGGCTACTAAACCAATCGGTCTTTCGAGATTTGATCTTTCTTGTGATCATGCCAATGTTATGTAATAATTCACTGACTCTAGGTAACTGGGGTCAGGGCGTTACAGTTGGTATCAGAGGAAGTTTATTAAAAACCTTGGAAGCTAGATTTAGATAAACTCTGATTAGAGAACATAGATTTAAGATGGAATTTGAGGATTAGTATAGAAGAACTTCCTAGAATTTTGGTATTGTAGAGATTTTGTGAGTTTTCCGAGCAATACATCCCTGTCTGGATACGAGCAGGTAGAGGCAGCTCTGGAACAGATGTAACTAGGGGTAAAACCCGAAAACACCGCTTTGAGCTAGACTCAAACGGGAATTGGTGCACGACAACAGGCCTTGTTGTACTCTTGGTTACGACACTCTCGGGGGATATGCTTAGGACAACTCTCATTTTCTTTACAAATCATTATGAAGGGTTTATGATTATATGATTCCTCAAAGAAAACATTCTTATGATTATGGATTATATCCATAAATAGTTCAATTTATGTTAAGTTTTTTATAAGTATGGGATTATATATTTTGATTCATAAACTGATCTAGTTTATACCATTGTTTAGAAATGGAACCTAGTGGAAGAACTGGAAACCGTATCAATGCACGAACTCCATATAGGGATTTCCCTCCTGCTCAAGATAATTATAGTGGAGCTGGTGATGCAACTAGTACCGATCAGCTAATCACCATACTGGGACAACTTACTCAGGTTATGAATAATAACCTTACCCGTATGGAGCACCTTGATCCACAGAGTGGAGGATCAATGTTAGATCGCTTCATGAGGCAACAAACACCAATGTTCAATGGGAGTACAAATCCCTTAGTAGCTGAGCAATGTATATTTTCCCTAGAGAAAATATTTCAGGCTTTGAGGAGTAGTGAAAGGGAAAAAGTTATCATGGCAGTTTACCGCCTCACTGGAGATTCTGATCAATGGTGGTCATTGATTCAAAATACGAAGGAAGATGATGAAGTATCAAATATGGAATGGAGGGAGTTCAAAGATCTGTTTTTAGAAAAATACTTTCCTCACGACCATCGAGCAGATATGGAAAGGCAATTTCTGAGTCTGAGACAAAAGGAGGATGAGAATGTCGCAAAGTATGAGTCTAACTTTACAAGGTTATCAAGGTATTCTAGAGATTATATACGTAACCCAATAAGTAAGATTGATAGTTTCTTTTATGGGTTAAAACCTTTTCTCCATCGAGCATTAGTCTCACAATCCTTCTTTCCGTACGAAGACATTGTCTCATGTGCTATCAAGACTGAAAAAGAATTCTCTAAGTCTTATGACTTTAAAGAAAAGCAAGAGAAGAAGAGACCTGCCGATCAATCTGGGAATGGAAATAAGGGGAAGAAGGGAAAGGTTGAATATCCATCCTATGGTAAATGTGGTAAGAAACACCCCGGTACTTGCTTGAAGGGAACGGGAGTCTGTTACAAGTGTGGTGAAAAAGGCCACCAAGCTCGTGATTGCAAGGGGAAGAAGGAAGCTACCAATGTTCAGTGCTACAATTGCAGGGAGATAGGGCATTATGCAAATGAATGTCCTAAGCATCAGGAGAACTTACCTCATAAAAGGCCAAGGGATCAAGGCCAAGCTTATGCTATCACTACTGCTGAGGTAGAAGCTCCGAAAGACGTGGTGGCAGGTAATTTAATGGTTTCCTCAAGTTTAGAAAATGCATTATTTGATTCTGGATCATCACATTGTTTCATATCTTCACAGTTTGCTAAGAAAATTATATATTTTCAATTTGATCTAACAAGGGATTTGTCAGTTAAAACTCCTAAGGGAAGTATCATTGCAACAAAGTTTTGTGAATCAGTCCCCATTAGAGCACATAAATGTTCTTTATTTGCTGATCTCATCGTCATACCTATGATTGAGTTTGATATAATCCTCGGTATGGACTGGCTTTCGGATTATGATGCGAAGATTTATTGTAAGAATAAAGAGGTTACGATTTTTGATGATGATGATAAGGAACGCCTTATCTTTAGAGCAGAATCATCACCACCTAATTCTTATCTAGATCCACCCCCAGTAGCTCAACTAAATTCAATTATTGGGGAGGAAGAGAATGAAATGACTATGGGTGAGGAAAGGAATGTTCAAATAGAATATGTACCTATTGTGAAAGAATGTGTAGATGTATTTCCAGAAGATTTACCTAAACATCCTCGAGAACGAGAAGTTGAGTTTTCCATTGATTTAATTCCTAGATCAAGGCCTATATCGAAGACCCCTTATAGAATGGCCACTTTAGAATTAGTTGAACTAAAGAAACAACTAGAGGAATTGAGTAATAAGGGATTTATTCTCCCTAGTGTTTCTCCATGGGGAGCCCCTGTTCTTTTTGTTAAAAATAAATATGTATCTATGAGGTTATGTATCGACTATAGGGAGATCAATGATATAACAATAAAGAACAAGTATCCCCTACCTCACATTGATGATTTATTTGACCAACTGCATGGAGCTCAATACTTTTCAAAGATTTACCTTCGATCTGGATACCATCAGTTGTGTGTGAAGAAGGAAGACATTCCTAAGACAGCATTTCGAACCAGGTACAGACATTACGAGTTTACTGTAATGCCTTTTGGATTGACTAATGCACCCTCTGTATTCATGGATATGATGAATAGAGTTTTCAAGGAGTATCTCGATGAATTTATGGTGGTATTTATTGATGATATCTTGGTATACTCCAAAATCTACGAAGATCATGAAAATCACTTGCGCATTATCCTGAAGACTCTGAGAAGACATGAATTATATGGGAAGTTTAGCAAGTGTGAATTCTGGCTTCAGGAGATTTCTTTTCTTGGCCACATTGTCTCTAAAGATGGAATATTTGTTGATCCTTCTAAGACCAAGGAAATCCAAGAATGGCCATCACCTACAAGTATAACTGAGGTATATAGTTTTATTGGTTTGGCAGGTTATTGTCGACATTTCGTCCAGAATTTTTCCCGATTGGCTAACCCATTAACGAAGCTCACACGTAAAGGGGTTAAATTTGTTTGGACAAAAGAGTGTGAAGAATGTTTTGAAGAACTGAAGAGAAGATTAGTCAATGCTTCTATATTGACTCTACCATCGGGGAATGATGGGTTCGTTATTTATAGTGATGCATCGAAAAAAAGGACTTGGTTGTGTCCTTATGCAGAATGATAGGGTTATTGCCTATGCATCACGATAGTTGAAAATTCATGAACAAAAATATCCTACTCATGATCTCGAGTTAGCAGCTGTGATCTTTGCTTTGAAGATATAGAGGCACTACCTCTATGGTGAAAAATGTGAGATTTATACTGATCACAAGAGTTTTAAGTATATTTTCTCACAAAAAGAACTCAACATGAGACAAAGGAGATGGCTTGAATTACTGAAGGATTATGATTGTACGATACACTACCACCTGGCAGATGCTTTGAGTAGAAAAGACCATGGAGTTTTGAACATGACGAGAATTGAAAGGGATCCAATTTTCATATATCTAGTGAAGATGGACATGGGAATAACCAGGGAAGGTGAAACATCAATTCTTTTTCAAATGGTTGCCAAACCATCTTTACTAGAAAGGATTAAGAGTTCTCAGACTGATGATGGAGAATTTCAAAAGAATATTAAATCTATTAATGATGGGAGATTGAGAGATTTTGTGAATGAAAATGGAATTTTGAAATTCGGGAAGAGGCTTTGTGTTCCCGATATACCTGATCTAAAAAAGTAATTTATGGATGATGCTCAAAGTTCCAATTTCTCTATACACCCTGGGAGAACCAAAATGTATAGAAATTTGAAGGAACATTTTTGGTGGGACAACATGAAGAGGGAGATTTTCGATTTTTTGTCAAGATGTATGGTTTGTCAACAAGTGAAAGCTGGAAAGCAACAGCCTGGAGGAGTCATGCAACCTCTTCCCATACCGGAGTGGAAATGGGAAAATATTACGATGGACTTTTTCATGGGGCTACCAAAGACTCCTAGAAAAAACGATGCAATATGGGTTATTGTTGATTGTCTTACCAAGTCAGCACATTTTCTTGCTATAAGAGAAGATCTACCACTGGAACGTCTAGAAAGACTATATATTAATGAATTTGTGAGACTTCATGGAGTACCCCTATTGATTGTTTCTGATCGTGATCCCCGTTTTACTTCAAGATTCTTGAAGAGTCTTCAGAAATCCTTGGATACTAAACTTCATTTGAGAATTTCCTACCACCCTCAGACAGACGGAAAATCAGAATGAACTATTCAAACCTTAGAAGACATGTTGAGATCTTGTTCACTTGACTTTCAGGGTATGTGGGATCAATATTTACCTCTGGTAGAATTTTCCTATAACAATAGCTTCCATTCGAGTATTCAGATGGCACCATATGAAGCGTTATGCGGAAAGAGATGTCGCACACCAACCTGTTGGGATGACGTTGGTGAAAGAAAACTTGTAGGTCCAGAACTGGTAGAGGAAACGATGGAAAAGGTGAAGGTAATCCAAAATCACATCAAAGCAGCTCAAAGTAGGCAAAAGAGATATGCCGATAATCGAAGGAAGGATTTGGAATTTCAAGTCGGTGATCATGTTTTCCTAAAGGTATCTCCATGGAAGGGAGTCATACGTTTTGGTATGAAAGGTAAATTGAGTCCCAGGTACATCGGACCTTTTGAAATTCTAGAATGAATTGGGGTTTTAGCTTACCGATTGGAAATGCCGCCAAGTCTCTCCAAAGTTCACGATGTATTCCACGTATCTCTATTGAGGAAATACATGTCTGACCCAACGCATGTACTCACCTATGAGGAATTAGAACTGGAACCCGATCTGTCTTATTGTGAAGAGCCCTTCAGGATTCTTGATACGAGAGAACAAGTACTGAGAAACTGGACGATGCGTCTGGTAAAAGATTTGTGGAGAAACCATAAGATGGAAGAGGCAACGTGGGAACCCGAGGAACTTATGATGAAGAACCACCCGAGTCTTTTCATGCGTTAGTATTCTGGAAATTTTGAGGATGAAATTATTTGAAGGAGGGGAGAATGTAACACTCCAAGCTTCTACGGTATGCTTCTCTTTGAATAATGTGATAGGGTGTGTTGTACGCAACATCGAGTTCTAACACACCACAACCAATCAAACTAGCCGTTATGAATAGTAATACCTACTTTTTAAAATTATATATATTTTATATTTCAAAATGGACTTCATTTTTTGTTTCGGAATATCAAAATTATCCTAAGATGAATTTTTGGTATTTTTCTGAGAACTTCCAATTTTTATGGATAGTGAAAAATACTTAAAAACAATTCTTTTAATCAAAATAATTTATAGTGATAAATTATATTATTGAGTGGTTTTAAAGTATAATTATAATATATTTTTACCATTTAATCCAATTGTGTTCATTAGAATTAATTTCACTTTGAAATTGGACCTAAACAATTGTCAATCTTTTGGAATATATTGTTTCTTAAAAACATGCTATTTGTTGTGACAGTGGGAATTAATTATAAAATTAATTAATGCAACTTATATGTTTGTAATTTTTTAAAATAGACATCATTTTTGAATTTGAAATATCAATTATAGATTAGGGTGAAATTTTGGCATTGTTCTGAAAAACTTCAATTTTTGATGAATAGTGAAACTACTAAGTGGTAGTTAAAAAACTGAATTTTTCATAAAACTTAATTTTACCACTTCTGTGAATGGAATTTCGAAAATCTGAGAGACACGGTTAATATAAAGAAGTAAAATGTGGTTCAATGATATGAAAAAAAAATTTGGTGAATAGTAACTTTTTACTTTTATTTACCATGGTTAAAAGTAAATAGGGTAATTAAGGGTAAAAATGATATTAATATTACCCTAACACATGTCCTAATTCTATTGTACAAGTGTATCTCGACCAAAAAAAACCTTAAAAATAAAATATTACCATTTAGGTCCACTTGGATTAGATTAGGATATTTATTATTATTTAATTCAAAGAAGAGTTAAAAGAGTTAAAATCAAAGTTTATTTACTAAAACATTTTTAATATAGGGTTATGCATAAGATAAATTCGATTGTAAATATTAATTAGAAAGGTAATAATATTTAATACATAATTATTTTTTATTTATAATTTTTAAACTTTAAATAATTTAATTTATTTATGACACAATGATGATGCAGTAATCAGTATAATAGTGACAAATTAAAATAATTGATATTATAAATACCCAAATAAATATAATTTGAGAATTTTTATGAATTAAAATAATTTTCTAAGTTAATATGACATGTTAGGAA
Source organism: Viscum album (assembly GCA_963277665.1). Lineage (NCBI taxonomy): Eukaryota > Viridiplantae > Streptophyta > Magnoliopsida > Santalales > Viscaceae > Viscum > Viscum album. Next base: position 594,218,885 of record OY728133.1, read on the forward strand.
TGATTTAATTAACTTTTTTCGAAGTAATCATTCTGTTATGAGTTTCACAAAAATAAACTATTGAATAGTGTCAAAATTGACATAAAAGAGTTTTTAAAACAAATATTATATTATTAATAGATATTAAATTCCTAAAAATATAAGGTTCATCCAAGAGACTTATATCATGATAGTTGTATCATTAATGGACCACTTGGGGGTCTGTTGGATGTATATAGTAAGTTTATTAACTATACAATATAAAAATACAAAGTGACATGGTAAATGTCAAACTAATTAACTAAGAGTTAAAACTAAAATATAAGGTTAATATAATGACCCAAACCTGTCTAAATTCTATTGGTTGAGTGTTTTTCGACCCATAACCACCTTAATTTTTAAATAATAAACTTTGGATCTATTAGAAACCGAATATGAATTTATTATAAATTAATATTTCTAGATTTTCCAAAGGTGCACCTCACCCCTCTTATAAAAGGGAACTCCCCCTTCTCCTTACTTCACACCTTCAAAGCCTTTTGGTTCGGCCAAAATCTGCCCAAATACTCTCCCAACTTCCCTCAATACAACCTAGAGACCTTATTTTGATCATAAATCCAACCTAAGGAGACCTTTTGATCAAATCAAAAGGAAGAACCCGAAGAATAGGTAATGATTTCACCACCCTTTTCCAAGTTCCTTTCTTCTTCCACATCTTCTTCCTTTTTTATTACCATTCTAAAATAATAACTCTAGTATCATATATATAATTTGATTTTATTATAAAAATGGTACAACCATATTCATTATTATATCCATCCTTTGAATAACATGTCACCATACGTGCGTGCGTACGGCTTACCGTCTCCACGTCGTGGTGTAATTGTTATTCAATAAATTATTATTTGGATGGGTATAATAATGATGTATAATTCATGTAAATAATAAATGTAACATGATAATTATTATTTATATATGATATACCATCCAATTATATATTATTTTAATATCAAAAGAATGATATTGTCGCTCGTGCGTACGTACGGACTACCGTCTCCACGAACGCGATGAGATTCATTCTCCATCATATCCATTCAAGTATAATTCTCATTTGATGATTAATAATAGTATCTAAGGACTTGATATCATTATGGATATGATTAAGATACAAACTATCCATGACAAACATGGCTTACGTAACAAAACATATAAAAGAAAATGAGTAAGTTAACACCCGAAACAATAATAATACTAAGATGTTATTAACAAATCAATGTTAAAAGATCATATATGATATCATATTAATGTATATGATTATTGTATAATTTAATAACAATTATTTCACCATTATACCGGAGGTTAACCTACCCCAACCAAGGAAAAGTACAAGGTAAGGGTTATTTCACAATCTCTTCATTATCTGAGGTTGTTTATACGTAATAATCTACTGGGATCTCTTTATCATCCACATCCATGTTTCTTAAAGATGTATTTCAAAACATTTTTAATATTTAAAAGAATATGGGTTAAAGTAATTTATACCCTTGTTTGACTTTTTATAAGAGTTTTATAAAGGAATCTTTCCGTCGTTTTCCAAACAAGGTTCTTTTTAACCTTTTCGATAGAATTAAGGTAAGAATGTTTTTTTAACTTATACGGCGGGTGCGGTTGTTTTCTGCCGTTATAAAATCGTCAAAACTTCCCTTACAAGCTTATAAGAATATTTTCAAAGAAAATATTTTATTTCATAAATATATGACTCTTAAATGATTTCAAAATATAAATAGATATTTCTCTAAAAAGAGTTTTGATTTCATCTATGTCAACATCCTTTTATGGATTTTACGCTTATTTGAAGTTGATTTATTATAATACAAAACTTCTATATTGTATTGAAGGTTTTGTGATATGTTTGACTGTGGATGTGCTATTTTTATACCGTTCATAGTTTATGGTGAAAGTATTTACATTTTGTATGCTAGTTTTAATACGAATGTTTATGTTATGTTTAAACCTTTTCATATGGGAATGCATTGGACTTAATATGTGACAGGTGGATCCCGCTATAGCTCTTCGATGCATCGGTAGGTCTCATGAGACAAACTAGTGTCTTGGCACAAGGCCTTGGAAAAATCTTATTTCTAGTCTTGGAACGAGGCCTTGGCTATGTGGTTATGATAGTATGGGATTATGCATTCCATCATTATGAAAGTGGTTATTGATATTGCATGTGATTATTCGATTAGTAGAATATCCATGTGAATAAGTAAATGGAATTATTTCATTTTATCTTTGCCATACTTTGTTGAAGTTCAAGTTTAAAAGGATTTTCTTTTAAGTTATACATTGCCTTAAATGTTTATTCTTATTTATGAAAGTTTCTGCTATATTGTTATCCTTACTGGGCATTTGAGCTCACCCCTTTTCTATGTTTTATTTTTCCTAGGATGTGAAGAAGTAATTTATGAATGACCTGCAGGGATAGTATGTGGGGATATGAGTGTGGAATATGGAGACTATGTTGTTGTAGTATTTTTTTCACTTTATGATGTAATGTAAAACTTTATGAATATATCTAGTGTTTCCAAGGCTATTAAACCAATCGGTCTTTCGAGATTTGATCTTTCTTGTGATCATGCCAATGTTATGTAATAATGCACTGACTCTAGGTAACTGGGGTCGGGGCATTACATGAATACCATCATTTATCCTTTATATATCATATGATATATCTTGTTGGTCAAATTACAAACATGTGAATACCTTAATCATGTATTCTCTTGAAAAATGAATAATCATTGACTCTTAGTGAAAACATGAATTCTGTCAAAATTTAACACTTTCCAAATAACAAAATCCCAAAATTTCTATATACTCAAACCATGATATAACTTTGTCCTTATATCAGTCATGAGATCATTTAATTTTTTCTTTATCGCTTCATTATGTACATATCATCTTTTTTTCAAAAATATTTCAATCACTTATCATAGTTACAGGTACCATATAATTATTTAAAACCAATACATAGATATTCCAAAATTCCACGATGCCATAAATGAGATCCCATGATACTATTTTGAAATCCCATTACATAAACACTTAATAATTACACAAAATCATTGTCATACTCAACATCACAAATAGTGATCGCATGTGACTTCTCTTTATCCTTTGCCTTAAGAGGTTTCTCACGTTGATCATCATTAACCCTTGGATTATGGCATTGATTAGCATAATGCCCCATTTCCTTACACTTGAAGCATTGAAGTGTTGGTGGAGCGTTCTCTGTAGTATTTTCTCTATTCACATCATTAGAAACCTTTTTCCCATTACTTCGGCACTCAGCTGCTCTATGACCTTATTTTACACACTTGAAACATTTTCTAGTACCTTTTAGACAATCTCCACCATGCTTCTTTCTACACTTTGAGCATAAAGAAACATTCATCTTCTTTTCACCATTATTCTGAGATTTATCCTTGAACTCCATATTTCGTTTCTTGTCAAAACCATGAGATGGATATGTAACACCAACTTCCATTTCTACCTTGATAGCACAATGCACAATTTCTTCATATCTACTGAAGTCTCTTATAGCCAATGCCCTTCGAAGACTTGGTTTTAAGACACTGAAGAATCGATCAACTTTACTTTCAGGTTGGATGATGAAGCCAGATGCATACCTTGAAAGCCTTGTAAATTTCGCTTCGTATATACCAACAGATTCATCATCCTATTGATTAAGCTCAAGGAAATCCTTTTCCATATTTGTTTGAAGAATACGAGGGAAGTACTTATTGAAAAATAAGTTCTTGAACTCATCTCATTCCATGGATTCAATTTCATCTCGGGGCCTCATATTCTTAATTAGAGTCCACCATTGATCTGCTTCACCTTCTAAACGGTAAATAGCCAGAATGAATTTTTCATGTTCCAAAAATCGAATTAGGGAAAATATCTTTTCAATGGTACTGATCCATTGTTCAGCAACAATTGTATCAGAAGACCCACTGAAAGAAGGTGGAAGTTGCCTCATGAAGGAATCAATAGAATATTGTTCCCTTATCTGCTCATTTGGAAGTCCAGAATGATTCATATCTTGTGTAAGTATAGCAATAAAATTTTTCACTCCATCTCCCATGACATTGGTTTGTTCAGGAGGAAAATCATTGCATTGTCCATTACATTGATCAACACGGTTCCTTCGGGTTCCAGCCATCGTCTAAAACCCAAAACGAATAGTGTTAGAGGCAAAAATCATGCTAGGGAAAACAACATAATAAAGGGGGAGTACCTTCAATATCTAACATCTTAGGTTTAATTCTAATATCATTACCATAATTCTAGGACTATAACCTATACTTATATTTAACCTTAGGGACATCCCTAGACATACCTTAGAAATATCTCTAGGGATCTCACTAAAGTTTTTGCATCCTAGTTTCCAAAGGTTGACTAAACTTTTCCTCTGATACCAACTGTAGAGACCCAAATCTTGACATACATAGACATTAAATTACTTTTGTGTAATATCTAATACATAGAAAAAACAGACACCAAAGGACCGTAATAGTTTAGTGTCTTTGGAAACTCGGAATATAATCTTCTAATCTTTGTGAAAGATCTTCAACATCTCCCATAAAGATCTTCCTTTTTTTCTTACCTAAAACCTTTCTTTATATCCTGGGGAAAAGAAAACATATAAAGGGTGATCTAAAATGCTCAATAAGGGTAATCATGGAGAAAATAAAACAAACCATATACATTTGAACTTCAAAACATGAACATAATATTTAAACATAAAAATCTTGAGTAATGACATAAAACATAACAGTACGTAAGGCATAGATCATAATGGATCATCAATCATGATAAAATAGCATGGGAATAAAGCATGTAATTATGGCAACCATTAAGCACATGTTATGATTTCCATAGTAGTCAAGGCATTGCTGCCAAGACCATCTTAGTGGATAAAGTCCCTTTCTGAATCGAGTTCACTCCTCGTTCCAATCCTGTATCACTGAACCGGATTAACTTACCATTCTAGCCATGTCTATATCACGAGATATAAATCTTTACCCAATTAATTTGAGGGATATATAGGTCCCACCCATATCATAATGAAATCATTCTTACTTGTGCCACAAAATAAACTTAAAACATTCATCATAACCCAAAGAATAAAATGGGTTTCATAAACATCATCCCATCATCACATAATCCATATAAAACAAATGGATATTTCATCATCAAAAAATTGAAACCATGTAAATCATAGAAACATTATACTTGAAACATACACATATGAAATAATGTCATCTTAGATGGAAAATGGTTTTCATAAAACACTTGAAATGAATTCTTGAGGAAAATATCCTTTATTATTCAAAATCATTTCCTTTTCACAAAATTCCATGTAATTTTAAAAGAAAATGATTTTATTGAAAATAACCATGAAAAATTTTAAAGTAAGATTCATGAAAATTAGGCGTTATGAAACCGTAAAAATCCGTTCACTCCGTATAAGTTAAAAATAACATTTTTCTCATACTTTTGTCGGAAAAGTCAAAAAGTTCCTCATGTGGTAAACAAAAGTAAGATTACTTTCATAACATGTGGTAAATTTCAAAAATGGGTAAAAAGGAATTTAAAAATACATGAAAAAAATTTTAGAAAACATGGGAATGGATGATAACAATAACCCCAGTAAATACTTACGAATAACAATCTCAGATAAGAACGAGATTGGAATAGTTATCCCTTACCTTATGTCCAATTTCTTTCATATGTGTCTGAGACTCCTGTATAGTGGGTTTAAGAACATTATTAACTTGTAACAAAACCATAATAATATTTATGATGTCATATATGATTCACTTACGACTTTATATTATCCGTTCATTTGTATATTCCATGTTAAAGCAGCGTTTTGGGTAAAATCGTTTCATTTATCACCCGTGTTTTGACTTGTAATTATTAATATGATTACTTATATCATGATTACTTAATTTCAGAATATAAAACATTATTTATATAATATATATTCAGAATATACATATATACAATAGATCGATAAATGGAAAGAAATACATCGTTCATGGAGACGGTAGGTCGTACGTACGCATGAACGTTGTTTTCCGTTTCCTTATTGAATTGAATAGAATTAAGTAGGTGAAATACATATATATATACATAAATAAAGTAGCATTATTATGTCATATATTTCATTATTACCTATTATATATACTTTATTATCATTCTTGAATTGTTAACATCGAAAATGAATCTCATCGCGTCGTGGAGACGGTAATCCGTACGTACGCACGAGCGATGATATCATTCCCATATTTATTGAATGGAATTGGAGTGGATGATATAATATCATAGAATCAGTATGATGTTATAATAATCATATATATTTATTCTTTACACCATTATACCCATCCAAGGAAGGTGGTGGTGGAAAAACTGATTACACCGCGGCATGGAGACGGTATTCCGTACGTACGCACGCACGGTGATTTCATTTTCCATAGGATGGATAGAAGGTGAAATACGATTGTCTCATATTTATAATAACATATCAGTTTATAAGTAATACTTATGTTATTACTTTATAATTAAAAAACTAAATAAGAGGAAGTAAAATAAGAAAGAAACTTGAAAGATTCGATAGAAGAGATTACCTCTTCCTCGACGCACCTTCTTTAAACTTCTTCTTAGGGCACTAGAGTTGGCCTTTTGAGAAAACCAGAACCTCTATGATATAACTAAAGAGGTTTAGAAGAGTAATTATCAGGGTTTGGCTGAGCTTCAAGGCTCAAAAGGATGTGAAGAGAAGATGGAAGGAGTGCCCTTTTTATAAGGGAGGAGAGAGGCACCTTTGGAAAAACTTAAAATATTATTTTATAATAAAGTCATATTTGGTTTTTAATAGCTCCAAATTGATTTATTTCGAATATAAGGTGGGGATGGGTCGAAATACTCTCAACCAATAGGTTTTGGACAAGTTTAGGTTACTATTTTAACCTTATCATTTAGATTTAACTCTAAGTTAAATAATTTAACTTTTATCGTGTCTTTTTGTTTTCATACACTAAATGGTTAATAAACTTACTATAACAAGTTAAAAGAATCCCAAGTGGATCATTACTAATATATATAACCTTATCTAAGTCTTTTGGCCAAACCTTATATTTTTAGGAATATAATAACAATTAATAATATAATATTTGTTTTAAAAACTATTTTATGTCAATTTTGACACTATTTGGTATTACTATTTATAACGGCTAGTTCATAATATTTTAATAACATATCTTTGTTTAGTGAAACTCGGTATTGCGTACAACACACGCTATCATGGAAGGTTTCGATTGCATGTAAAGAAAGCCAAGTCAGGGTTGCGTGTAGTGAAAGATTCCTTTGTTGTTGTGTATAATAGAATCCAACCATATTTAATTTATACATTGAATATATATATATATACACTCAATGTTGTGTAGAATAACTTTTATCAAATGAACTTGAAATTTTGTGTAACACGAGCCAAGAATAGTGTTGCTTATACTGCAAGATAATACGGTGTTTCATATAGCACAAGCTAATTTTGGTGTAGCGTACAACATAAGACATCAATGAAATTAAAAAGAATAATTCTTATAAAATCTCAGGTTGTTACATAAAGTATGTGTCTTTAGAACTGGACCAGGGAGTACGGTTCTGGGGCACCTCAGTTGTATTGATTACGAATCATTTTTTTGGTTTGTTGATCTGGTTCTTCGTATTTGTTATTGAATAGACATGAAATGTATGGATGATCCATGTACGACTCTTGGTAATTGATCCATTGTCTATTTACTATGATTTAAGGGAAAAATAATTCCCAAGTGTGCTTCACTGATGACTAGGAACTAATTACCAACATTTGAGGATTGAGAATGTTGTTTAAGAGTAGTTGAGAGTTGGGTTAGGTGACATGTCAAGTCATCCTAGTCTAGTTAATTACAAATGGTATAAAAGACTAGGTTCAATGAAGGTCCTAGGTTATGGAGTGATCTCTTTTTATTTGGGAATTCGGTAGAAATGAGAATAACACTGTCAGAACTCAAGTGGTAGGTGTTGTGAGAGACTAGCTAGCTCTTTCTTTCTCTAATCCCTGATTTACCATGAGTGGTTAGGATTTGACTTTACTTTTGATCCTTCTTATGAATTGATATTTTTATCAGTTTTTTGATTCTATATAGAATTTTAGGAGTTTCTTTGAGGGTTTTATTTTGGTTTTGGGATGAGAACAGAAATAGAACCTCAAGTGTGAGGTTGGATTTTCTAGCTTAAAAACCATGCATTAACCAAATGATTATTTTTAGAAACATTTTAGAGATAATTAAATGATTGGTTAATGGTCATTAACTATGTGTCCAAGTCATTAATAGTTCATATCTCAATAGTGTTGTTATTTCGACCTATTAATTCTTGGATTTTACCTTGATTTCAGAAGGTAAAAGGATCAAGTAGGGCCTTGGGTTTTGATTAAAATGATCAATTTAGTTTTTTTTAATATTTTTGATGTTCCATGTTTATGTGATTATGGTGGAATTTGGTTTCAAGTGTGAAGAAAATATATTTTTATGAAAATTGGTTTTTTTAGATGAAGAATTAGGGATTACTTATATAATGTAATTGGTTTTATGAAAAAAAAAATAGAATATGTTGATATTATTTTGGGATTCATAAAGTGTATCCACTTGAAATGGAAACATTAAAATTTTTAAAAAAATAGAAGTAAATTTCATGAAATTATTTGGTTTTTATAATGAAAAAAATATAATTTTTTTTTAAATTGTATGGGTTGTGTGTTTTTTAAAACCAACCATTGATGGGCATTTTAAAAATAATAGGTTTTGAAAAAAAAATAAGATAATGGGGTGTTTTTGTCACGACCCGTCCTCGGGGCCCATGCCGTGACTACCCCCAAGCCCACCTTCCATAGGCCAGGGGCTGGCGACTAGCACCAAAGGGGTAAATCCTAATAAAAGGGAAGGCATGCCTTTATAATTGTAAATAAACACAACAGAGTACGCAAGGTGAAGTAAACACTAAGTAAACTGAGTACAAAAGTAAGTGCTGGAAAGTAAATGGGTCGGTATACAAACCCAACTGAAAGTACAGTACAACTAAGAAAGAAAGTACAACAGCTGAAAAGTAAATAGAAACCACTGAGTCATCCTCCAGATATCCCACCTGAAGGGTGGGTACAAATGGTCTCCTCAGCTCCTCGGGTCCGGCCATCTGCTCCGTGTACGTCCTGCCAAGTGGTCCACCACCAGGTATCGTCCCGCTCCACAAGACTCCACCTCGATCAGTGTTGTCTGTTGTCTGCATCCAACACAACGTAGTGCGGGCATAGCCTGTGTAGGGGTGAGTATACGATACTCAGTAGGGACCCTGAGACCCCCTAAGGTCTCCCGGAATCCACAAAGGATAAACCAAAAAGGAAAGATACAATACAGAGCATCAACCAACTCTACTTGGGTATATGCCCATACATATACCTAAGTCATCAATTCCAGTTCGGCTCCAACTCACGATCCCAAGTACAACCTAGTCCACACAGGAAAGCAAAACTCAGTCCACATAGGAAAGCAAGTCAATCACATCGATGATAATGACTGAAAGTCAAGACTCAGCTCACATAGGTATACTACTCAAGAAGAGGGGTGGAGATGATAGATGTAGCCTCTGAATCATCTTCCCGGTCGAACCCACATAGGATCCAAGTATAGAAGTCGTTGTTGCCGAACCCACGTAGGATCCAAGTACAATAACCATCACTGTCGAACCCACGTAGGATCCAAGTACAGTCGTCATCGCTACCGAACCCACGGAGGATCCAAGTACAGTCTTCCTCGCTGCCAAACCCACGCAGGATCTAAGTACAGTCACCATCGTCGTTGCAGTCGCAGACAGCTCTAGGGTTCCCGCACACAGCATGCTCGATTCTGGGAGGGTCCGCTCCTCGAGCCAAGGGGTCGATACATCAACTATCACGAAGTCCAGAGTTGATGTATCCCAAAGGTCCGCCAAGTCATAGGGGGCTAAACCAAACAAAACGTTTCCAAGACACTGAGTTCAAGATGACCAAGCCATTTACCAAAAAGTACACAGCGTGTTGGTATGGTTACACGCCGTGTCTTTAGACCTCGGGTACTGCCCGTGTGCCATGGCCCGTGTCGAAGGGATGTTCATGTAAAAAGTATGTACACGGCGTGTGGTATGGTTACACATCATGTCCAAACATCTGGGGTCAGATCCGTGTACGCTGGCCATGTGCCCGTACACGGCCTCAACCCGTGTTCTCCAACCCATGTATTTGGTACACGGGTTAGCCCGTACCACTGGCCATGTCTGTCCGTGTGTTAGAGTACATGCCCATGTACTCCACACCGTTTCCGTTTATCCCTGGGTTACACACCGAGTCTCGCGAAGATTCCACCTCCTTGCTATGTGTCAAGTACACGCCATGTGGAAAAGGTCACATGTCGTGTCTTTAGCCGTCTGACGTCTGAAACCCTAGCCATAGTATGCTCATACTACATAGCGTGTTCTCCAGGAGTACATGTCGTGTAGTCTGGAATTTTCCAGAAATGACGCCTCTGGCCAGCGCGCCTCCCTTGATGCCAGTTCTTCATTCCGACGGTTCGTTCATCACGAAACTTCATACTCTAGGTCGCCTCGTTATCCCAAAGTTGATTCCGTTGTTTTCGAGCTTCTGATCGGCTCCGAAAACACGTTTTGAATTCCCGCTCGAAGAACGTTCAAGTAACGGTCCATCCCGTTCTGGTCTGAACCGTCGCCCGCTATCATCATCGCACCTCTGCTAGGTTTTCATGATGTTGAGTCTTCAATTTTGGGATCATTGTGTCGCATAAAGAACTTGTAATGATCCGTTGTTCGTCACCCATGAAGAACACGAAGAACCACCAATAATCACAATATTGGCGGAGGATTTGGACCGTGTTAGTTTGGCCCGGTCTCTCTGCATTAGTTTGGTAGTAGGCGGTTAAAGATAAAAAAACAAGAAGGTAAGAATATTCAACTTTGATCCAATCAAAACACACCCCTACCTCAAAAATTGATGATGAACATCGGAGTCGTGGTTGACGGCGTCGCGAGGTGAGGATTCGTAGACATCGACGGAGAGCGTCCGAGGAGAAAGCGGAGTCTCCTCACTTGTCACAGAGGAAGAAGAGGAAGGTGAATTCGGGGTCGCCGAGTCGAAGTTCTTCATCGGAGAGTTGGCGTTTTTCAACAAAGGAGATGAAGTGTTCTTCAAAACTCAAGATCTCTCTCCCCAAAATCTCAACACAAAAATCCAACCAACAAAATAAAATAAGGCTTCTCCTTATTTTATTAAATCATGCCATGCATTCAAATTTACAAAATTCAAATTCCAATTCACTTAATTAATTTAACCATGAGTTTTATAATTAATTAAGTGATAGGTTGGAAAGTTTTAATGAGGGAGAGAGGGGAGAGGAAGAGTTACTCAAATAAATTCAAGGGAGGTGTCAACATTAAACAAAGGGGTTTAATGGGAGGTTTAAGGGGTTTAGGGAATGTGAATTATTGGGGCTTGTGTGGGCCCCACTTCACAATTATCCTCACATGGGTAGTTAGGAGCTTGTGGGTCCCATCCCAACTTCCCCATGTAGGATATAACAACTTAAGATACAAAAATTAAATTCTCCCACAATTTTATTCACTTCTCATTTAATCCACAACTTTTAACTTCTCCTCCAGCGCAAACGCATCTACGGTAAAAGTCCTATTAAGCAATTACCGGCACTGCAATTTAATCGGTTCCCTAGAATTTCAATTCCGAGCATCGGTTCAAAAGATAGAAAAACCCGCTCGTTCGTTCACTAAACGTACCCGATATAAACTTTGGAAATTGATTTTGGGCACACTGGGCCTCGGAATCAAGTGCCTTCAGAAGCCACAGACTCATAAAATTCCAAAGTATTTAAGAAAAAAAATCCTTGAAATTTATGGGTCTTTACATTACTCCCACCTCGGGGATTTATGTCCCCGTAAAGCTACATCATAAACTAGGGAAACAAATGAGGGTACTATACACGCATCTGAGCCTCCCACTCCCATGTGCTCTCCTGGAGGTTCCCATGTTGCCAACGAATGTGCACCAGAGGAATCGACCATCCACATAGGACCCGCTCCTATCGATCCTAGATCTCCACTGGGACCTCCGCAAATGTCTCCCCGTCATCAATGTCCAGCTCCCCGTGATCAATGATATGTGTCGGGTTGTGCACGTATCTCCTCAGCTGAGATACGTGGAAGACGTCATGCACCCGGTGCAATTGAGGTGGAAGGGCCAGGCGATAAGCCACCTCACCTACCCTGCTGAGAACCTGGAATGGTCCGATGAAGTGCGGAGATAACTTGTTGCCCCGGACAAATCTATGTAATCCATGTCGAGGTGAGACCCGTAAGAAAATGTGGTCTCCATCCTCGAACTCCAGTGGTCTCTGTCTCCTATCAGCATAGGACTTATATCTGCTCTGTGCAGTCTTCATCCACTCTTGGATGATCTGCATCTTCTCCATCGTAGCCTGAACCATCTCTGGTCCTACGAGTGCTGACTCCCCAGGGTCAGTCCAGCATAGAGGTGATCTGCATGGTCGGTCATACAGTACCTCATATGGTGCCATCCCGATAGTGGAGTGGTAGTTGTTGTTGTATGAAAACTCCACCAAGGGTAGATGATCATCCCAACTGCAACCAAAGTTGAGGAAACATGCACGGAGCATGTCCTCGAGTGTTTGAATGGTCCTCTCCGTCTATCCATCCATCTAAGGATGAAAGGCGGTGCTCAGGCGTAGTTGCATCCCAAAAGCTTCTTGTAACCCCTTCCAAATCCAGAAAGTAAAGCAAGCATCTCGATCGAAGATGATAGAAGATGGAACACCATGAAGATGTATGATCTCCTTAATTTAGAGGCATCCCAAGATCTCCATTGAGACCTGCTCTCTGATAGGTAGTAAGTGGGCCGACTTGGTGAGTCGGTCGACAATCACCCAGATGGAGTTGTGTCCTCTGGAAGTACGTGGAAGCCCTGTCACGAAATCCATGGATATCTCATCCCACTTCCACTCCAAGACCTCTAAGGGATGCACCAAGCCTGATGGTACCTATTGCTCTGCCTTCACTTGCTGGAAAGTGAGCCATCGTGAAACAAACTCTGTTACAGCCTTCTTCATACTCGGCCACCAGTGCTGTCGTATGAGATCTTGGTACATATTCGCCACTCTTGGATGTACCGCAAGATGGGAAGTGTGAAACTCCCTCATCACTTCCTCCTGAAGTGAAACTGGAACCATGGTACGTCCCCTGAAGAGGATGACATGCTCTGCTCCCTCATAAAATCCATTAGGCGCCTGTCTTGTAGATATCTGTGCACGTCGCGTCTCACAGTCAACATCCCCACACTGTGCCTCACTGACCCACTGAAGTAGTGGAGGAGTGACTGTGGGTGACTGTAGAAAGGTTGCTCTCTCTCTTTCCACAAAGGACATCTGCAAAGTGGCCAGTTTCTCTGTCGCCTCTCCAAGTAGATAAATTCCCGATCTCATACTGAGAGCATCAGCCACAATGTTCCCCTTCCCATGAGTATAGACTATCTCAAAGTCATAGTCCTGGAGGAACTCGAGTCATCGCCGATGTCTCAGGTTCAGGTCCTTCTGCGAGAAGATGTACCTGAGACTCTGGTGGTCAAAGTATACTATAAAGTGCTCACCCATCAGATAGTGCCACCACATCTTCAAGGCAAAGACCACTACTTCTAACTCCAGGTCATGGGTAGCGTAGTTCTGCTCGTGTTTCCTCAACTGTTGTGAACCATAGGTGATCACTGCCCACTCCTGCATCAGGACACACCCAAGTCCAGTTCCTAATGCATCGCAGTAAACTACGTACCCTACGCCCTCCTCTGGAAGCCTCAAGATGGGTGCACTAGTCAATCTATTTATCAGCTTCTAGAAGCTCTGCTGACATCTATCTGACCAAAAGAAGGGTTTCACCTTCTTCGTCAAAGCTGAAAGTAGTACTGCAACTCTGGAGAAGTCTAGAACAAATATTCGATAGTACCCAGCCAAACCTAGGAAACTCTGCACCTCTGTCACGCTCCTCGGTGGCTCCCAAGAAAGTACTGCCTCGATCTTCCGTAGGATCCACAGCAACTCCCGCCTCCGAGATGATGTGACCCAAGAAGTGAACCTCTCGAATCCAGAACTGTCACTTCGAGAGCTTACCATAAAGCTAGTGCTCTCGGAGTGTGTCCAGTACAACCCGCAATTGGTAGGTATGCTCCTCCTCAGTAGTCTATTAAATTAGTATGTCATCGATGAAGACTATGACAAATCGATCGAGGTAAGGCTGGAAGATCCTATTCATGAGACTCATGAACACTGCTGGTGCGTTGGTTATGTCTAAGCGCATAACCAAGAACTCGTAGTGGCCATACCGACACCTGGAGGTCGTCTTCTTCATATCCTCATCTCAAACTCTGATCTGATGATATCCTGACCTAAGGTCTATCATCAAGAACCATCATGCTCCCTTGAGCTGATCAAAGAGGTCGTCAATACTCATGAGTGGATACTTGTTCTTTACAGTCACCTGATTCAGGATATGGTAGTTAACACTTAGTCATAATATCCCAACCGCCTTCTTGGCAAATAAAATCGGAGAATCCCCGGGTGAAACACTAGGTCGGATGAATCCCTTGCCCTGTAAGTCCTCCAGCTGAACCCGCAGCTCACAAAGCTCAGCGGGAGCCATCCGATATGCTAGTGTAGATATCGGTGTTGTCCCGGGGTACAGGTCAATATAGAAGTCTACCTCTCTGCGAGGAGGTAGTCTTGGAACGTCATCAAGGAAAATGTCCGCATACTGGTCCACCACAACAAGAAAAATCATACTTCGCACATCAACCGCTCCGATAATGAGACTACCCAACTGATGTGTGATCGGCTGCCCTCTCCTCTGTGTAAGTTCATCATGCGCTGCAAAGGCTCCCTTCTCGCCGGTAAAGGTGAACCTACTCCCATCTGTGCGTACACACCTCACTTTGTGCCCAATACAGTCAATATGGGCATGGACTGTAGATAACCAGTCCATACCCAAGATGACGTCATAAGGCCTCGACGCCACTACAAGAAGATCTCAGCCAAAGCTCTCACCTCCTATAGTAGGCTCACACTGCTGGCACCAATGTGTAATCATCGATTCTGCTCCCGTAGGAGTCTTTAGCTGTAAGGATCGAGCCAACGGCTCTGTTGGAATCTTTGAGCTCCGAAAAAGGGAAGTGGAAACAAAAGAATGACTCGCTCTTGTGTCTATAAGAACTACAGCAAGGGTGGAGTAGACACAAATAGTACCTCGAATCATATCAGGTGCGTCGTGGTTTTAATCCTCCACTGCCTGAAGCTGAGCCTGCCTCTGTCCGCCAGCTCCCTGTGGTCGGGGTAGACCTCCTGGTGGTGGTGGTGGTCGAGCCTCAAAGCATCTCCCACCACCCACTACTCGGCCAACTGCTCTACCTCATCTTCCTGCTCTCTACGGACTGCAACGGTCGAACCTCTGCCTCTACCTGGGTGGTCCCTCAATCGTATGTTTCTCCTCTTCATAGAGGGTCGGGCAGTCACGAGTCATGTGGCTCTGCCCGCCGCATGCATAGGACTGCCTGCCACTCATATGACTGGCTCTACTGCGTGTGCCCCGCACCTCCGAACCAGTATCCTGAGGTCACCCACCTGATGGCCTGGTCCGCTTGGACCTCTGTGACATTTTTCTACTACTGTCTGCAGAAGACTCCGCTACGTGTCGCCCTACGGTAGGCCTCGCTGCCGGTGTAGGCTCAGCAAGGAAGCTCTCCACAAGAAGGAATCACTTCAGTACTCCTTGCTGCGTCAGAATGCTGAGGGAGATCATAAATCCCTGACCTCATGCCTCAGTCCCTGCTCGAAGGTCCGGGCCTGGAAGAATGGGTCCCGTACTATGTCTATGGAGTAGTGCGAGAGGTCGGTAAACCTCGTCGAGTACTGGGCTACTGTCATGCTGCCCTGCCACAGCTGTAGTAACTCCTGTATGTGCACCGCACGGAGGGTGGCTGGAATGAACTCTGAGTGAAAGAGGCTCTCGAAGTCTGTCCAAAGTAGAGATGCCTCGTTGTGCACCTGGAGCTTCAGGATCCACTATCTACCTATTGTTGCGTACAGGAGACTCGTCGCAAGGATCACCATAAGGTCAGTCGGTGTCCCTAATAATTTGAAGACTCGGATGATAGCCTTCATCCAATCCTCGGCTACCTGAGGGTTCATCTCTCCACGGAACCTGGGTGGCCTCTGTTGATGAAACTCATGCAGCACACTCAGGCGTCATGCACTCTCCACTACTGGGGCTGGTGGTATCGATGGCCCAGTGGGTAGAGGTATCGCTGGTGCCTCTGCTGTAATGGGGCCCTGCACCTAGGCCTCGTCGCTCGGTGGGTTTCCATCACGCACGTAGCTTGGAACCCTAGATGGCTTCCTTAGTGGGCCATCATGAAAAGAAACAGGTGTGCCACGGTCAAATAGTATACCTAGTGATCTGACACAAAGTAATCACAAAGAAAACTTTTGAAACACACATGCAATCAATTTTTTCGAGCACTAAGTCGGAAATCAGAAGTCAGGATCCTGGTGTATGGATACATCGGCCACTGCACCAACACTAGACTCCCTAGACTGATAACCACACTCAATACCCTTAACACTATTGATCCATAGAGAATAAAATATTAGAGTCCTGAGTTCTACGGTAGAATTGACTCCTCTGATACCAATTTGTCACGACCCGTCCTCGGGGCCCGTACTGTGACTACCCCAAGCCTACCTTCCATAGGCCAGGGGATGGAGACTAGCACCAAAGGCATAAATCACAATAAAAGGGAAGGTATGCCTTTATAATAGTAAAGAAACACAACAGATTACGCAAGTTGAAGTAAGCACTAAGTAAACTGAGTACAAAAGTAAGTGTTGGAAAGTAAATGGGCCGGTATACAAACTCAACTGAAAGTACAGTACAACAGAGAAAGAAATTACAACAACTGAAAAGTAAACATCAAACACTAAGTCATCCTATGGATATCCCACCTAAATGGTGGGTACAAATGGTCTCCTCAGCTCCTCGGGTTTGGCCGTCCGCTCCGTGTATGTCCCGCCAAGTGTTCCACCACCAGGTACTATCCCGCTCCACAAGAATCCACCTAGATCAGTGATGTCAGTCGTATGCATCCAACACAACGTATTGAGGGCATAGCCCATGCAGGGGTGAGTATACGATACTCAGTAGGGACCCCGAGACCCCCAAAGGTCTTCGGGAATCCACAAAGGATAAACCACAAAGGAAAGATACAACACAGAGAATCAACCAACTCTACTCAGGTATATGCTCATACATATACCTAAGTCATCAATTACAATTAGGCTCCAACTCACTAGCCCAAGTACAACCCAGTCCACACAGTAAAGCACAGCCCAGTCCACACAAGAAAGCAAGTCAATCACATCGATGATAATGACTTAAAGTCAAGACTCAGCTCACACAGGTATACTACTCACGAAGAGGGGTGGAGATGATAGATGTAGCCTCTGAATCATCTTCCCTACCGAACCCACGTAGCATCCAAGTACAGTAACCATTGCTTCCGAACCCATGTAGGATCCAAGTATATTCGTCATCGTTTCCGAAACCACGGAGGATCCAAGTACAGTTGTCCTCGCTGCCGAACCCACGTAGGATCCAAGTACATTCGTCATCGTCATCACAGTCACAACCATCTCTAGGGTTCCCACACACAGCACGCTTGATTATGGGAGGGTCCGCTCCTCGAGCCAAGGGTTCGATACATCAACTATCACGAAGACCAGATTTGATGTATCTCGAAGGTCCTCCACATCATATGGGGAAAAACCAAACAAAACATGTCCAAGACACTGAGTTCAAGATGACCAACCCATTTTCCAAAAAAGTACACGGCGTGTTGGTATGGTTACACACCGTGTCTTTAGACCTCGAGTACTGC
Organism: Viscum album; assembly: GCA_963277665.1. Lineage (NCBI taxonomy): Eukaryota > Viridiplantae > Streptophyta > Magnoliopsida > Santalales > Viscaceae > Viscum > Viscum album. Next base: position 594,237,015 of record OY728133.1, read on the forward strand.
CCATGTACCACATCCCGTGTCGAAGGGTTGTTCGTCTAAAAAGTATGTACACAGTGTGTGGTATGGTTACATGCCATGTCCAAACATCTGGGTTCAGCTCCGTGTACGCTGGTCATGTGCCCGTACACGGCCTCAACCTGTGTTCTCCAACCAGTGTATTTGGTACACAGGTTAGCCCGTACCACTAGCCATGTCCGGTCGTGTGTTAGAGTACATGCTCGTATACTCCACACTGTGTCCATTTATCCCTGGGTTACACGCCGAGTCTCGTGAAGATGCCACCTTCTTGATGTGTGGAAAGTACACGTCGTGTGGCAGAGGTCACACGTCGTGTCTTTAGTCATCTGACGTCTGAAACCCTAGCCACAGTATGCCCGCTCTATACGGCGTTTTCTCCAGGAGTACACGCCATGTAGTCTGGAATTTTCCAGAAATGACGCCTCTGGCCAGCGCGCCTCCCTTGATGTTGGTTCTTCATTCTGACGGTTTGTTCGTCACGAAACTTCAGACTCTAGGTCACCCCATTATCCCAAAGTCGACTCCGGTGTTTTTAGGCTTCCGATCGGCTCCGAAAACACATTTTGAATTCCCGCTCAAAGAATGGTCGAGGAACGGTCCAACCTGTTTCGGTCTGAACTGTCGCCCACTATCGTCATCACACCTCCGCTAGGTTTCTGTGATGTTGAGTCTTCAATTTTGGGATCGTTGCATCGCATAACGAACTCGTAACGATCCATTGTTCTTCACCCACGAAGAACATGAAGAACCAACAACAATCACAATATTGGCGGAGGATTCAGACCGTGTTAGTTTGGCCCGGTCTCTCTGCATTAGTTCGGTAGTAGGCAGTTAAAGATAACAAAACAAGAAGGTAAGAAGATTCAATGTTGATCCAATAAAAACACACCCCTACCTCAAAAATTGATGACAAACATCGGTGTCACGGTTGACGGCGTTGCGAGGTGAGGATTCGTAGATGTCGACGGAGTGCGTCCGAGGAGAAAGCGATGTCTCCTCACTTTTCGCGGAGGAAGAATAGGAAGGTGAATTCAGGGTCACCGAGTCGACGTTCTTCGTCAGAGAGTTGTTGTTCTTCAACAAAGGAGATGAAGCGTTCTTCCAAACTCAATAGATCTCTCCCCAAAATCTCAACACAACAAGCCAACCAACAAAATAAAATAAGGCTTCTCCTTATTTTATTAAATCATGTCATGCATTCAAATTTACAAAATTCAAATTCCAATTCACTTAATTAATTAAACCATGAGTAGTCTAATTAATTAAGTGATAGGTTGGAAAGTTTTAATGAGGTAGAGAGAGGAGAGGAAGAGTTACTCAAATAAATTCAAGGGAGGTGTCAACATTAAACAAAGGGGTTTAATGGGAGGTTTAAGGGGTTTAGGGAATGTGAATAGTTGGGGCTCATGTGGGACCCACCTCACAATTATCCTCACATGGGTAGTTAGGAGCTTTTGGGTCCCATACCAACTTCCCCATGTAGTATATAACCACTTAATATACAAAAATAAAATTGTCCCACAATTTTATTCACTTCTCAGTTAATCCACAATTTTTAACTTCTCCTCCCGTGCAAACACATCTACAGTAAAAGTCCTCTTAAGCAATTATATGTGCTGCGAGTCATCAGTGCCCTCGGATTTCAATTCCGAGCACCGATTCAAAGGATAGAAAAACCCGCTCGTTCGTTCACTGAACATACCCGAGCTAAACTTCAGAAATTGATTCCGGGTACACCGGGCCTCGAAATCAAGTACTGTCAGAAGCCACAGACTCGTAAAATTAGAAAGTATTTAAGAAAAAAATTCCCTTGAAATTTCTGGGTCTTTACAGTTTTGAAATGGAGACTGGGATTCTGATTTGTAATGGGATTGTGAAATGGGTTTCATGTGATTTTTAAATTAGGTAGAGTGTTTAAAGTGTCTTGGATTATTTTTAAAGTTTTATTTCTTTTAAAATGAATATCCATACCCATGTTAAGAGAGATTCTGACTTGAATAATGGAAAATATTTTTTTCAAGGGGGTTTTTAAAAGTATTTTATTTATTGAGTGTATTTTCAATTTGTCTCATCATTGATGATGGGATTGTTTCATTGATTTTTGAAACATTAATATATAGGGTATAAGTTTTATACTTTTTAAAAATTTCTCCTAGAAATATCTTGGTAAATAGAAGGTATTTTTTCCTTCATAGTAATCCTTGTAGTTCTTGGCCTCATAGTTTTGACTCTATTGAGAATATGAATAGAGTAAAAGATGTCATAATTTATTCTTAGTGGTGTGGTGGTGTATCTTGGATTTAATGAGAATCATGTGATTGAAGTAGATTTTCCTTCACTATATGAACCTTGGTGGGTTAATTGGGATATTAAAGATTTATCTTATTAAAGTTTGAGAGTCTCTTATAGGTTAAGTAATTTAATGTAATGATCAGTTTTGTGGTTTTTTCCTTATGGGTGTTGATTAAATCTTTGAGGTTGGTCCTATTGGGTATTTACTTTAGTATTTATTGGTTATTTTATTCAATGGGATATAGATTGTGTTCGGGTTATTCTTATGTTTGGTTACTATAATTTTTTTTCGAGAAGTGTATGTATATGATTTTTGATGCCCTGATCAGATCACTAGGTCCAATCAGTGTACCACATGACCTCAAGCACTCCACCTCATATCTCAAAGGCTTATGACTAGTGGTGAAGTCCTGGAATAATAGTGGGGATACTATGCCCTTATATTAAATTAAAAAATTATCTTCCACAATAATAGTCATAGTATGAAGAAATAATTAAAAACAATTATATATCAAATGATGTTATTATATAATATTCAAACATACAATCAGTCGCCCACTGGGAATAGAAAATTTAATTTTAGAGATAAGGAAAATGGAATGCGCAGGAGCTTCCCTCTTTGAATCTGGAGATGGCGAATCTCGGTTTCTTTAACCTTGTTCTTGATTTCTTCAATGGAATCGTTCAACCTTGATTGGGAACTGGCCTTCCAGGATGGTTGTGGTGCTCGAGGAAACTTGAATAAGAAAATAAATTCGAAGGATTCATCGACTTTGAAGAATAAAGGTCTTTCTTTTGCGGAAGCGTTATCTGGTGTTGTTGATCTAGCTAAGGATGTATTTGTCAGTCCCTCCAACGTCTCGTGACATGAAAATGGGGGTTTTTCTGTGGTCGCGGATCAGGAATCTCTTCAACAAAGACTTGATCTATGTAAGTTCTCAATCCTTGGGCATGTTATTTATGCAAAGGGGGATAAACCCTGGTCTTATGCTGATATCAAGAATAGAATTTTCCATTGCTGGGGTAATCGTGACTGGAGGCTCATCCCAGTCGGGTGTGGATTCTTTCACATCATTCTTCAATCAAAGGATGCCTTGAATGCTGTATGGAATATGGGGAATCTACAATTGAATCCTGGTTTTCTTTGACTCTCTGAATGGGATATTAATTTTAATCCCTACTCAATCAAGAAAACTAATGCACAGTTATGGGTAAGGTTTCATGGGTTGAACAGGGTCTATTGGCATCCTAAGATTCTGAATGATCTTGCATCTTGTATTGGAGCACCAATCAGAATGGATCACAGGAATATGGAGGGGGAATTGGGCTTCTTTTCTCGGATGCTTATTGATGTTAACCTAGAAATCAAGAGGCCTGAGAGCATATCTTTCATTGATAATGGGAACAGAACAGAAGTTATAGTGGAATATGATAATTTTCCACCCTTTTGTGAGGTTTTCAAGATGGTGGGTCACTCGGTCTCCAACTGTAGGGTACTCCTAAAATAGGTCACTGCATCCAAGGTCGTGGAGTGGACTGAAGTCAATAAAGGCAGGAGATTCAAAAATGTGATGCCTGAAAAAGGGGGTATTATAAGGGAGAAGGAAGGAACCTATCAAGTCCCTTTGAAGATTCATTTGGATCCTAAACTGATCCAGACTGCAAGGAATCAATCAAGCCCATCTAATTCTAGGAAAAAAACATGGGATGAAATGGTGGAGGAAGAAGAGGATCAGGGTGTTTTTTCTCCCATTAGAAACACTCTACCTGAATAGGTAAGTAAGGTGGAGGAAGACCTGGGTTTATTAATTTCAAATGATATTTAAAATTTGGATTTTTATTTACACCATCAAATGGTGGATGAATTCATTTCAATGGACATAGTTAATGACATCAGGGACTTGATCTGTTCAATGGGGGATAGTGATTATCCCACTATGGATCCCCCAGGAACCAACTCAAATCTGGAAGATGCTCCTTCCACTGACAATTTCCTCTCCTCTGTTGGTCAGAATCATCCAATAGCAGTTTCTTATTCTGTTGTTAAGATATCATCATGGATGAAGAACTATGAAGAGTCGCCTATCACAATAGTGACACAAGATCACAGTAGTCTGGAACTTCCTACAGTGACTCAGGCAGTTCAGCTCAGGAACTTCTAGGAAGTTGTGAGTCTCATTACAATGGAACACAATGATGCAATCATTTTGAATGAGATCAATTCGGAATAGGAGGGTTACAAGCACAATCACAATACCTACAGCAACACATCAGATCAAACAGTCCGGACAGACCAGGTGAATATGGAGCTTTCTAAAGGGAAGGGATCTCTGAACAAAAATGTTGATATAAGTGATCTTTTAGCTCCTAAAAAGAAGGATGACATGCCACCTAAAAAGTCTTGTGGCACAAATAGGAGGGGTACAAACCCCGGATCCACCTCTAAATGAAGATTATGTTCTGGAATTTCCAGGGTCTGGGTAATTCGGAAACATGCAGATCTATAAGGTTATTCATTCAGCAGCATAAACCAGTGCTTATAGGTCTGTCTAAGCCAAAAAAAACTTTTTTCCTCTGATATTGCTAACTTAGGGAATTTAGGGTTCCATATAATTGATACAACAAGTGTTCAACTGATTTCAAGAGTCTTTGGGTGATGGCGCATGATTCCATTGGCAACATCACTATGGTTTTATCAAGTGACCAGCATGTCACTTGCTCTTTTGGCTACCTCGGTTCCCATATCACATGTTCCTTTATTTATTCCCATAATAGATATCAGGATCGCAGAAATCTGTGGATGGACATTTCATCTCTCAAATCCACCATCACTCATCCTTGGCTAATTTTGGGGGATTTTAATGCTATCTTGACTCCTGATGAGAAAATATGGGAAATCAACAGCTCAATCTCCTCCAGGGAGTTTAGACTTTGTATTGATCAGAATGATTTGATTGAGATTAACTTGGTAGGTGCCAAATATACTTGGTATAGGAAGCACCTGAATAGATTCGTGTCCAGCAAAATTGATAGAGCCTTTGTTAATGGGGACTCTTTGGACAACTAGGGTTCAATATCATGCTCAACCCTGTCCAGACTCAACTCTGATCATCATCCCATCCTGGTGGATCTTAGTGAAAAGGAATCCAAACCTCCTCTCCCTTTCAGGTTCAATAAGGCTTGGGTATCCCATTTGGAATTCGATGTCATTGTTCATAGCACTTGGAATTCAGTGCATTGTAGGGATGATGCATTTTCCTGCATTACCAAGTTCAAAATTCTAAAGAGGAATCTTAGAATGTGGAGAAAAAATCATTTTAGTTCCCTTGATTCTGATATCTCTACATTAGAAAATTCTCTTCAAAGGGTTCAAGAGATTAATAGTAATAATGACTTCTCTTATGGAATTTTAGTGGAATCTGAATTGTCCCTCAATTTAAATAAACTTCTTGACATGAAGGATGCTTTGCAACGGGATTCCTTTAGAGCCAAGTGGTTAACGGATGGGGACATAAAATCAAAATTTTCAACTCTCTTCAAAGAATCATGAGGGTTTCTAAACCTCTCTCTCTAATTAAAAATGGGGACAGTATCATTTATAATCGAGTAGATCTCTCAATACATGTCACTTCTTACTTTAAGGATCTCTTTAATGGCCCCCAATCCATCAATGAGCCTATGGATGAGGTGATCCCGAGAATGGTAAATCAAGAGGAAAATTCTAATATCACTACTTTTCCCCTTGATCCAGAGATAAAGGAGGTGGTCTTTAGCCTCAAGTCGGAGAGTGCACATGGTCCTGATGGCTTTGGTAACTTCTTTTTTCAAACATTTTGGGATATAATCTGTGTGGATGTTTGCAGGTTAGTCGTTCATTTTTTTAGAGGTGGATCTCTCCCTAGAGGTTTGAATACTCAGTTTCTTGACCTTATTCCGAAGGAGGATAATTCTAATGAAGTTCATCTCTTCAGGCCAGTTTCTCTGGTTAATACTATTTATAAATTTATTTTCAAGATTCTTGCCAACACGCTTTCCTCTGTTGCCTCTAAAATTTTCTCTCCAAATTAGTTTGGCTTCATCAAGGGGAGATCAATACAAGACTATCTTATCACCGCCTTTGAGTGTGTTAAATACCTTAAGAAACCCATCAGAGGTGGCAATATTTCTCTCAAATTAGATGTCAATAAGTCTTTTGACACAATGGACTGGGGTTTTATCTGCAAGATCCTTGTCATGTATGGGTTTGATGAGGTCTTCATCAACTGGGTCAAAAACATTCTAAGTTATGCTCATATTTTAGTCCTCATAAATGGTTCCCCTGAATGATATTTTGGTTTCTTGAGGGGAGTAAGACAGGGTGATCCACTATCATCCATCCTCGTTTCAATTGATGAGGATTACCTTAGCAATATTTTTTCTATCATGTCTAATAATGGAAAGATGAAGTCTATTCATGCTGGAAGGGGTATTCTTGCTCCCTCCCATATCTTATATACTGATGATATTATCCTATTTACCCAAGGGGATAAGGGTAATATCAATAATATAAAGAGAGATCTTTTTCATTATGAATTGGTTTCAGGGAAAGTCGTTAGCTGGAATAAATAATTTGTTTATTTTGGCGAGGGCTTCTCTACTCTCAAAAAAAATGATATCATTGGGGAATTCAGTATTCTTGAGGGACATCTTCCCTTCACTTATTTGGGAGTTCCTGTATTCTAGGGAAGACCAAAGGTCTGTCATTTTTCCAAGATTGTGAGCATGATTAAAATATAGCTTTCTACATGGAAAGGTAAATCTTTATCAATGGTTGGTCGGGTTTTCTTGGTGAAATCAATTATCGTCTCCAAATTTGTATATTCTTTTATGGTGTATAAATGGTCGATTTCTTTAATCAAGAGTATTAATACTTATATTAAGAATTTTATCTAGAGTGGCAGTATATTGGAAAAGAGACTGGAAATGGTTCCATGGAATACAGTCTGCAAATCTCATGATGAGGGTGGCTTGGGTATAAAAAATTTGAGGGGTTTCAATGATTCTTTGTAGGATAGGTTTTTATGGAGACTTATAAACCTGCATTCTGCTGCTACCAATTTTCTTCAGGTCAGGTTCTTTCACAGGCTTAAAATAGGGAAGTTTAACTTTATTAATTCCTCGATGTGGCCTGTGTTTAAGAACATTTTTTCAAAAATTGATGTTGATTCGCGTTGGCTTGTTTCCAATGATTCCTCTCTCTATTTTTGGAAGTCAAATTGGACTGGGAATAAATTGATTGACTTGGTCATGGAGGGGGATTCTAACCTGGATTATGATCTTTCAATCAAGGAACAGCTTAGATGTCTGGATAATCTTCCAGCTCACATTTCCTTGATCGTGGATGATTATTGCTGGTCTTCCATGGGTGATTTTTGGGCATGGGAACCTGCTGTAAATGGTATTCTCACCTCCAAAGGGTATTATAATAATTTTATTGAAATCTCAAATGATGTTAAATGGATTGGGAATTTGTATAGGAACTTCCTAAGGCCTTCTCAGTCTATTATGGCTTGGATGCTGGCTCAAAAAAAATTACCAACGAATGATTTCTTGTAGGTATGTGGTATCTCAATTTATTCCATCTGTGTTTTGTGCTTTCTGCATAGGGAAGATGTGGATCATCTATTCCTTAGCTGTGTTGCGGATTCGGTGATATGGAGGGAAATATATGACATTTTTGAGGTCCTGCTGCATCACTTCAACACAATTTAAGACCTCATTAAAAGTCGGTGCTCTTTGACATTGTCACCACAGCTTTGTTTTCTGTTTCTTGATGCTATTGTGGAAGCTGTTCTTTTAATCTGGTTGTCAAGAAACAAGATCATACATGAGTTATAGCACTTCCGGTTTGGTGTTGTGCTGGAAGGAATCCTCGCTGCTGTCCGTGAGGTGAAGACTCTGAAAGGTGTATTTTGTTCAAATTCATTTCATGACTTATCGGTTCTCAATCGGATTGGGATAAAAGGTAATTTTTTTCCTCCACATGGAACATTGGAAGTTATATGGCAGGCTCCCTTTATTGGTTGGATCAGAATCAACTCTAATGGTGCTTCAAGGGGTAATCCAGGGCCCTCTGGCTTTGGTGCTATCTACAGAGATCATCAGGGGAATGCTCTTGGGTGCATCTATGGATCATGTGGTATAACCTCTAACCTTGAAGCAGAAATGTATGGTGTCATCATAGCGGTGGAGTAATCTGAGATTAGGGGTTGGAAAAAGATCTGGATTGAATGTGATTCCATGGTTATTGTCTCGGCCATTCGTATAGGGGCCCTATATCTATCCTGGAAGCTCACCAATCATTGGACTAAATGTTTGTACTCTCTATACTCAAAGGAACACTTCGTCACTCATGTGTATAGAGAGGCAAATGTGTTGGAAGATGGGCTTGCTAACAAGGGAGTCAATGGGAATGATTTTTATTGGGAGGAAAATGTCCCTGATGATCTTATTCCCTTCTTTAGGAGGGAATTTTGTAAATATTCTACTTTCATACTTGTGTAACCTTTTTTATGATAATATATGAATCTTGTCTTTCCTGGAAAGATCTCAGTTTGTTTAAAATAAATCAGTCTCCCACTGGGCTAACCACACATAAAAATAAATAATAATAAAAACAGAAGACTCTCCAACAACACAGAGCCTAATCCTAGACCTAGTCTCCACATACCCATGGATCTTCACAAGCCTGCTCCACTATACTTCCAATTCTCTAACTAGAAAAATAAACAAAAGGTTTGTACGCGCACCGAGATGGACATCCAGGGTGTGATCATAAACCCATTTGGGTATCAATAAGAACCCCTAAGATACCCCATAATATGTGTACATATGCGCAAGTAAAATAAATACACAAATAAACATTCTCACCAAGTCATCATGTATTAACTTGGTGACCATGACACTTAATGAGATATGCACACTCATCGATTTGTCAGCTACAAACCAAGCCACCATGACACCCAACCATACCTGCTTCACCACCATGCTAGAAGTAAAGTCATAATTAGTCACTAAATGACTTATATTATTCCATATGGTCCATATATTATCTAGATAGATTCATCCAACTGACATATAACCACATTCTATCTTTAAGTAACAATTCCATGCTCACGTTTAAGGTAAAGTAATGGTGTATGCATGTCAACACAATTCAAAGATCTAAGGAAAGATACATTCCCACAATTCAAACTAATATCATATTAGGCTTATAGATTTTGATCCAAAAATTTCTCATTCATTTCTCATTGATTTTGATGATTATAAACACCTTTATATGTTTTACTAATAAAGTTTCTTTAAGTGTATTTTAGTATTATATTTATTAGAATATTTATTTTATTTACCTAGAATTCTAGAGATTTTTCTTATATTTAAGTTTAATTTTATTCTAAAAATTAGACTAGATATTTTAAAAAACTCTAGAATCACTATTAAAAACTAAACATTTATGATAAAAGTTAGGTTTAAGAACCTGACTTTTGATAAGGAACGCCACTTTTGGAACCCTATATTTGAACTGAATGTTAGGTTTGGGAACCTAAATTTTGTAAATCAACCCCATGTTTGAGTATAGAACATTTTTTATATTAACCTAAAATTGGTTTTGAACCACATGCTCTGTTATTATATGTCTGGATTCAAAAATATGTTATGAATTGTACTTTTAGAGTTATTATCATATAGAGAAACCACACATTGAATCAGACATCTATGGAATTTAAATTTTGGATATTTTTGATATTTCTACTAAAATTTTGATGGAATAGATATATCATTAAATATATTCAAATTCTACTTCAAAGTATCTTCAATAACAGATTAATCAATTCCTATTTATAAGTGAAGTTATGATTTTCAGTTGTCAAATAAATTCAAATTCCAAATGCACTTAGTATTTTGAAGATCGCATTTTATCTTGTGATATTCTTGGATCTATTTTACCTAAATAAAATTGGGCTTCTTATTTATTATTAATATTTTTATATATATGATATTTTTATTATTAATGAGATCTGATAGCTAATATCTAATAGTAAAATATTTTTAAAATATCTTTGTTTCTTTGAAGTTATAAAAAGTTGAATCTATTTGAAATTTTATCAGAACTTTCTAATAATATTTTTTATCATTGATAATTTATCTACCTATTATTAATCTTCTTAATAGTATGATGGACATATAACATAAGATTATAACTTGTATGGATCAAAGTGTAGTTATATTTTCTATAGTAAATATAGATAATTCATAAGGATAGTTCATTGAATATATTTTTCTATTCCTCTAAATATATGTTCCTTTTCTAGTTGATACATCTTCATCTTAATTATTTAAATAATATTTTCTTCAACCAAAGACTATTTTCTTATTGTTTCTAAAAAATTAGGAGTGGAGTGTTTTGGGGATTATAATTTTTCCCATTTGAAGCCTTATAATAGCATTGTAAAAAGTTACAGGGAAATGGATTTTCTAGTGAAAATAACTAGACTCATGGAGAGTGTGTTATTGGAGTAGAATAGGGGATCCTTGTTCCCCAAACCACTATAAAAATTATTTTGTTCTTTTCTTTATTATTCCAGTATATAATATGTTTAAATAAAATGAAACAATATCAATTTCCAAATTATAAAGGGGTTTGGTTTTAAATTATCCAATTGTTTTTAAAAGAACACAATTCCCCCACACTTATGTCTTAAAATTTATTCTAACCTAATAATTTGTATCAAAGGAGTTATCTTTTAAAAATCATATTAAGCTCTTGAAAGTTTTAGTAAAAATATATATATAAATAATTATGTTTATAACTAAGCTTAATGAAGGTATATAAATTATAAGGGATCCATATTTCAATGGAGAAAATTATGGATTTTAGAAATCCTATATGGTTATCTATTTGAATAATATCGGTTTAAATGTTTATATAAAGTTTGTTAAGCTATATAAAATTCCTAAGGAAGATATAAAAAGATGGGATACTACAAAATAATATTAGTATGATATAAATTTAAGATTTGTGAATGCATTCATTTTTGGACTTGGACCTGATGAATTCAATTGCAACTCTTAGTGTCCTACAACATATGAAATGTGGTCAACAATTGTTTTTTCTTATAAATGAACTGATAATTTCAGAAGGTTAAATACTGTAAAATTAAAGTTTGATACTTTCAGAATGTATAAAGGAAAAATTATTACTCAAATGAATGGAAGATTAGAAAAAATATTCAATGGTGTTATTTCACTAGGAACTCCAAATATATAACTTGATCAGGTGTTAAAAGTTGTTAGGGTTTTACCCTCTAGGTGTAATAAAATATCTACTATTATTTTGAAATTAATTCCTATTAAATATCTTAAAATAAAAGAATTGATTGTAACCTTTATAATATATGAAGTTTAAATGAAATATGATGTTAAAGATCATAGAATTATCAAAAATTAAAATACATCTCTTAAAGTTTCTATTTTAAAAGGTGAAAAGAAGTTAAATGAGGAATTTATATCCTCAAATGATTCAATTTTTTCAAAATATGGAGTATAACTTTATCACCTAGAAAATTATTCTATAAGTTATATAAAAGAAAAATATATTTAAGAAGTTATTATATGATTCAAGGAAGAATGGTCACGGTCTGAAAGAGGTCAGATGTAATAAGTGAAAGAAATTATGGCATATCAAAACTAATTTCCCATAACTAAAGGATAAAAGAAAAATGGAGAATAATCTCCAAATGAAGGTAGATTATTAACACAAAGGAAAGAGATCCATGAAGTTTATATGAAGTGCTTCTAAAGACTCAATCAGATCTTCAATTTTTGAATCATAAAATGAGTAATCAAATCAGAAATAAAACATGTTCTTAATGACTAAGGAAGATAATTTATAGACTTACTATTCTTCTACTTCTGATTATAATAGTTATTTAAATGATAAACTAGTTGAATATTGTTCCATGGTAGAAGAAAAATATTAATACATAAAGAAAATGACTAAATATTTAAATAAAATTCACAATGCTATCTTAAGTGAAAAATGAACCATGTTAAAATAGCACCTAGAATGAAAAAGAAAAATTAACCAAATCTTTGTCAAACTTCATTAAGCATGAAAATAAAATTAAAAAGTTATAGGCTGAAGTGGAATATTTTAAAAGTGTTTATAGTGTGTTTATTAATGTATATGAATCTTTAAATAATACTCTTTGAAATAATAGTGATAAACCTAAGCTATATATAAATTATTTTATTTCTAATTCAAAGAATCACAACATGTCAAGAGTTGCCTATTTTTATTATGGAATTAGAGGTCATTAAGATAATAACTATTTCTTAAAGAATCCATGGATTAGTAGTGTTAAGAAATCTTATGTTTCTAGATATTTATATAAAGTTATATCTCACAACGTTAAAAAAATATGGTTTCCCAGGTCTTTGATCACTATCACTGTAGGACCCAAGAGAATTTACTTACCAAAACATGTTTTTGTTTGATATTTTTATAGGTGGAAAGCCATAAGGACATAAATGAAATATACTACATGGACAGTGGATGTTAAAGTAACATGAGTAGATACTTTCCTGATTTCCATGAACTATCAAAATTATATGGAGGTTTAGATTCCATTTGAAACAATGCTAGTAAAAATATCATTGGATTTTGGATCTGTTTGAGATCCAAAATCAATACTAATCAAAAAGGTTCTCCAAAATCAAGAGTTAAAGTTTAATTTGATAAGTATCTCTAAACTATATGATAATGAATTTTCTATTTATTTTTATAATAATATTTTTTTCAATATTGAAAGATAAACTGCTTAAGTATAGAGCACCTATAACTAAAAAATTTTATACTTTGGACCTTAGTTTCTTATATGAACAAAAAATGAACTTTTTAAGTGATAGATTAAGTAAATATTATATATGTAATATGAGTCTTAATCATTATAACATATTTTCCCTATCTAAGTTATCTAAGAAGCATTTAGTTTCAAATCTACCCAGTCATAATTTTTATGAGAATATAATATGTGATGCATTTCAAATTGTCAAGCAGGATAAGTCATATTTGAAATCAATTAACAAATTTTCTATATATAAACCTTTATAAATTATCCACATGGATTTGTTTAGACCCTCTAGAGTATAATTCTAGGCTGTAATATTCTTTATCATTATGTTAGTTGATGATTTTTTCATATTTACTTGAGTTTACTTTTTAAAATATAAAGGTGAAGTGTTTTTAGTTTTTGTGAGATTTTGTAAGTTTGTTCAAAATGAAAAATATTTCAAAATAATTCCATTGATAATTAATCATGGGGGAGAATTTGATAATCAAGAAATTAAGTTTTTTTTTCTCAAACCTAGAACATACTTGTTCTATTATAAGAACACCTCAATATAATGGAATTGTAGGAAGAATAAAAAGAACTATTCAAGAAATTTATAGAACTATATTGAATGGATATAGTTTACCTACCTGTTTTTTGGAAGAAACTGTTAAAATAGGTTTCCCATATAATTAATAGATTTTTAATTAGACCTTTTACTAAAAATAAACGTTCTAAGTTATGGAATAATAGAAAATCTAAAGTTAGATACTTTAATGTTTTTTTATTCAAGGTGTATATCTTGAATACAAAGGAAACCCTTAGTAAGTTAAATCAAAATGTTGATGAAGGAATATTTATTGGGTATTCTTCTACTTCTAAATCATATATACTTTTTAATAAGAATTAAAGTATGGTTGAAGAATCTTTTCATATGTAGTTGGATGAAAGTGATCAATTTGATCATAATAGTATTAAAACGGATGAAGCTACTAATTATTTGAATAACCTTAGGCTTGATTCTTCTAATTATAAGTTTGAAAGTAAATTAGAATATGATCAAAATTAATCCAATTCTATAGAACATGAAACTTTTAGAGCCTGAAATTATCTTACCTAGAAATCCTAGAACCTTAAAGGAATAGCCTTTTAGAGGTTTTTATAAAAACCTGGGAGAAGAAGCTAGTATAAGGAGGAATGTTGGAAACCTAGTTGAGTTATCTACCTTCCTATCCTAGTTTAAACCTAAATCTATATAATAATCCTTATATGATGGGAGTTGGATGTTGTTTTTTATCCCAACTAGGTTAAATACCCTAATAGGGGGTGAATCAGGGTATGACCGATTAAAACAAACACCTCTTCAGATCTTGTTTCATTATTAAAAAACGCTCTTCTCACACTTTCTCACAACAATATATGAACAAAAATTAAATCATGCATGAGACACAACAATTTTACTTGGTTCACCCTCATTGGGCTATGTCTAAAGAGAATGCAATGGTAATGTGCCAATATACCAAATCCACTAAAAGTGCACTATTTTTTACAATGTTAGGAGTCGACTCACCATCCCTCTTGGTTTACAACTAATCACAATTTGAAAGCTCACTAATATCTCAATTGAAGTGTGCTAACTACTTATTCAAAAGACCCTCCTTTGATTTCTTGAATCAATATGTTTTAAACCTCTTTTATTATATCATTAAGTTCTACTTTCATCCACTTGATGAATACCCCTTTACCACAATATTACTAGGAAACATGAATCTTTACTGAAACCTTTGAATTCCTTGTGTGAAACTTATTATTTTTCATGAAACATTTTCCTTTATTATGTAGAACCAAATTTCATGCAACTTTTATGTTTTTTCATGCAAACCTATTCTTACACGCAACTCTCTTCTTACGCACAACTCCCTTTGCGCACAATTCTTACACGATTTGGAGATCATATTTTCTATAAGGGTTGACCTACAAAAATGAGGGGGATAGATTATTATTTATAGGTCTTTTCAACCCTGCATGCAAGATTCTCTCCATCCAATTGTCTTGTATTCAACATTTCCTCGATCGTAGAAAACCCAATTTGACATCACAATGGACACGTAAGTCTCTTTCGTGAAACCTCATATTTCGCTCAAATTAAAATATTTTGTGCACTTTTTTCCTTTTCCATATTTTGATGTGATGATCCCAAAACATGTTCTGCACGAAACTTTCCCAACCACCTTCAATCTTTCATGTAACTTCATTTTCCAAAAACACCTTTCTCCATTCTCTAGTTTTGGACCCTAAAAATTTGGCAAACACTGGGAAATTGTGCCACCTTGTATACGATCTTTTTGTACCACCTCCAGAGTGTCCATTACTTTTAATTGGATCTTTGTTAATATATCTTGTCAATAATATCTCCAGAACTCCACAACTTATCATGGAAACCCACTTTTTCAATAAAAATAATCTACCCTAAAATGATTCAATGATACCTTTTTAGATTTCTTCCCAAAAATCTCCCCTTTGGGTTTGTTGATAACTCATCACATTTTGATACCTCGTTAAATCTTATTCCATATTCTACCACCATTTGCTTTATGTGATTCAGATAGAGATCAAATACTCACTAAACACACACTATAATCCCAACATGAGTCATGCTCGATGTGAGAAACAACAATAGTATGAAAATTTCATTAATGAAACACTTTATTCTAAAACCATTCAAGTTATTTTATCATAGACTCCATATATCTTGATATGTGTCTTTTGATTGATCACTTTTAGCATCATCAGATTTAAAACTCCCCCTACATCACTTCTTGGGTTCTCGTGTCTTAGAATACTTAAATATTTCCAAGATAAGCTTTGACTATTTCCTCATAACACTAAATTATCACCGTGTCACAGAAGAATTTCATGGTTTTTCAAAGACATGAAACTTCACTTCTCCCCCTATTAGCTTCTCCCCCTATCTTGATTGAGACATTTTCCATTTTTAGCCACAATTTCTCCCCCTTTGTCAACAAACCCAAAGGTCACTCCTTCATGGTCTACAACAAGATAAAGAACACATATCAGTACATTAGGGGGAAAACCATACCTCAGGGATAGGGGGTCCCAAATCCACACTTTTTAAAGTGAAATGAGTTGACTGAACTCCCAGAGAAAGTTTATGTCTTTCAAATGATTTGTTGGGTAAAGCCTCTGTCAAAATGTCCACAACCTTTAGTTCTGTAGGCACATGAACTTCACAATCCAATGCTACACCTTCTCCTTGATAAAGTGATATTTTATTTCAATGTGATTTTTCCTTGAGTGATGGGATAGATTTTTTCTAAGATTGATATCACTTTAATTATTGTAATGGATTCCAATTGAAGACTTAACTACAACTCCCATATCATTAAGCCACTGTTTCATCCATAATAAATGTGTGTACGCTTGAGTAGCCACAATATATTTAGCTTTTATAGTTCTTAATGAAATTAAATCTTGTTTCTTTATTAGGTAAGAAATACACAATATTCCAAGATAGAATGCACCAACAAATGTTGATTGTAAACTGTCTTTTGAACTGGTCCAATCTGCATCTATATAGCCCAATAACTCTTGTTGATATTTTTCATTATACCGAAAACTAAAATCCATTGTGCCCTTGATATATTGAAGTATTATTTTCATTGTAAGAAAGTGGATTTCCTTTAGATTACTTTGATATTGTGATTCTTATCATGTGGAAAAAACAATATCAGGTCTTTTGACTGTCAATTATAATAAACTTACAATAATTTGCCTATATTCTATGATATTAACTACATTGCCTTCATCATCCCATGATAGTTTCATCTGGGTAGCCATCAGAGTCATTAAATCCTTGTAATTATCCATTCCAAATCTTCTCAAAACCTTCTTGAAATATTTAGATTGAAAAATTGATATACCATTATTTCCTTGTGTCACCTGTAAACCAAGTAAATACATCAGTTCACTAATCATTGACATTTTAAACTCACTTTTCATGAATTCTTTAAATTGTCTGCGTTGTGGTTCATTTAATCCACCAAAAATTATGTCATTGACATAAACCAATACCATCACCCTTTTATTACTACTTTTTTTTACATATAGATTATAATCAACTCCACCACGCTGAAAACTGAGCTTCTTCAAAAACGGATATAGTCTTGAATACCATGCTCTTGGTGCTTTCTTAAACCCATATATCACTTTCTTTAGTAAAAAAACTATGTTATCATCTTTATGAATGAGAAAACTACATGTCTTATCAATGTAAACTTCTTCTTCTAGAACCCCATTCATAAATGTCGACTTAACATCCATCTGGAAAACTTTGAACTTCTTTTCCACTGTTATGGCCAAGAATAATATGAATATTTCTAGCCTTGAAATAGGTTTGAATGTTTCATCAATATTGGTACCATCTATCTGATATTATTCTTTAAACACTAGTCATGATTTATTTTGAATCATTGCTCCATATTCATTCATCTTATTATAAAAGACCCATTTAGTTATAATTACATTCTTATCTATTGATCTCAAAAAAATATCTCATGTTTGATTCTTCTCAATTTGGTCAAGATCTTCACTCATAGCCAAAACCCAATCCTCATCCTCAGCTGATTTATCAAAACATTTAGGCTTTTCCTAAGATTGGAAGGATGCCTGCTGTAATAACTTTGTTCTTGTTTGAACTGGTGTTTTCTGATCACCAATGATATTTTTCCTGTCAATTTCAGATCGAATCTCTGGATTCTATGCAAATACAGATTTGACTTCCTCCTTTTCATCATCAGTATCTTCTTCTAAATTGGAATTTTGCACTTCTGATCCCCCTGTTCTGCTTACCTCTTCATCACTTTCATGAGATGATTTTTCACTATTTTGTTGAATATTATATTCATTTTCCACTACAGTGACATCACTACTTTCAATTACTTTTCCCAACCTCTTATTAAAGTATTTATATGCTTTTCTTTTTTTAGATTATCCAAGGAATATCCCCTCATCTTCATGTGGCTCAAATTTATTGCATTTCTCTTTATTGGGAATAAATCACAATCTTACTAAGATTAAAAAGTGTTTCAACGTTAGATTATTTCTATACCACATATCATATAGAGTATTTTCTTTCTTCAAACATAAAAAATCCCTGTTAGATATGTAGGCCAATGTCAAGACTGCTTCCTTCCAGAATTTCTTTGATAAGTATTTTTCAATAATCATCATCCTGGCTATGTTATTGATAATCCAATTATTCTTCTCAACCACTCCATTTTGTTGAGGAGTTCTCACAGAATAAACTTGATTCCTTATCCCATGTTTCTCAAGATACCATTACACTTTTCTATTTGTAAATTCCATACCATTATCAGTATAAAACTTATGAATTTTTTCTCCAAGCATCCTTTCTGATTCTCTCTAATATTTTTTATGTAACTGAACACATCGGTCTTATGGTAAATGAAAAATACTCATGCCATCCTATTGAAATAATCAATTAAAAGAATTTAATACCTCTTACCATCAATGAATCTTAGTGAGATAGGTCCATATACATCTATATGAACCAATTCAAGTAATCTGGTTGACTTTTGTTCCTTTTCCTTATATGTATTTCTGATGATCTTCCCTTATTGGAATGCATCGTACATATGAGTATGATCATCTGATAGATTAGGGAGGTCTCTAGATACATCACATTTTAACATATCTTCTAGGGATGGTTGGAATAGATTAACAATTAATTTATGCCACAACTTTTTTTCTTCCTCTATAGATAAAAATCACATATATTATTCCCCACTTACAAGGTATTGATTCCCATTTTTTCTTTTTCCCTATAGAACAATAGTACCATCTATTCCATTTATGATAAACATATTCTTAGTAAATATTATAGCATGACCTGAGTCACATAGTTGACTAAAACTTAGTAATTTTTGACTGAGACCTTCAATGAGTAAGACATTAGTACATCTCATTTCTTTTCACCCAAAATAGGATTTCCCTAAGCCAATTATCTTCATGCCTTCAACATTTATAAATTTGAAAATGCCTTACTTGTCATATTTTATGCCTATAACAAGATCCGTATTTCCTGTCATATGGGATGTTTAGCCATTATTAAGGATCTATACATCATAATGCTCTGATGCTTTAAGGAAAATTTTCGTAATCACTGCCTTCTCAGTTCTTTTCTTTTTTATCCATGTTTTTTACTTCATACTTGTTATGGATTGATAATATTGATCTTATTTAGAGTATTATGGAATAGCATCATCTTGTAGAGTTGCAAATCAATTTTTCATTTTTAGCTCACTGATGATTCATTGATTTGCTACTTAAGATCACTTCTGTTATACTTTAGCACATTCCTTTTCATGGTTGATGTATGATATATATCCATGTGTCCAAATCCACCATACCCAAAAAAATTCCTTGAAATATATTCTAGATTGTTAATATCGGTTTGGATGCCTCTATTGTTTGTGTGCTCTTCATTATCTCTAATCTATGGAACACATATTTTGTGAGTGTCCCATATTTCCATAGAAATAACACCTGATACATGGTGTATTCCTGCATGTCACTTCTACACCACCAGTTTTCCCTTAGGATCCCTAAATATTATGATTTTTATTTGTACCCAAATCAATCTTCAAACTCGTAGTGGGTGCTTGCGGTCTGATATTATTCATTACAGCTATTTTTTTCAAGCCCCATATCAGTTGAACTAGACGGTTTCATATTTTCCATTGAACCTATATGCTCCACTTATATCTTTTATATCACATGAATGATCTAATTTCCTAATAAAATACTGGGAATTAAGAGTTTTTATTGATCATAAAATTTATATCATGGTCTGATGGCTTCCTCTTCAGGTTTTTCAATGTGTTTGATTTTTTATTTCATTATGTTATTCAAACCATCGATCACCCTTTTCTATTCTTCAACTTTGAGTTTATTCCCACTAACCATTTTTTAATCCTCTATAAATGAAGACTTTGGATTCTCAATTTCTTCCATTAAATCATACTTCTATTCTTCTTACTACTACATGTAGAGTTTGGAATCACAAACCACTTTGTTGGATTTCTTCATTTTCGATCTCTAAATATCTATCTCTTCAAGAGAGGCTTCCAATTCATCCAACATATCAAATATTCCTTCGAACTCTTCTTCATCAATGTCACTTTATTCATTTTTCTAGGAGTTACCTATGACTTCCACCATAGCATTCTCTCCATGATATTTGTATTTCTATACCTATTCAACCTCATATTCATCTGAAATGTCATTTTCTTATAAAAGAAGATTCTTCTTTTTGAATAAATTTCTATTGAACTATTTATTACCTTTCATATAGGTTGAAGACTTCTTTATGGGAATTTCAAATTCATTCTCATCATCTTCTTGGAACTTCTTAGGGTACATTTCTACAAGATGAAAAACCTTTCCACACTAAAATCATACTAGTGGGAGTTTCCCTTTGAACTTTCCTTTTACCCATTGTAGATTTGAAGAAAGGAATGACATCACCTTATCTATATCTTTTTCTTCCTGAAAATCATCAATGGTGAGATTCTTCATGGCCTTGAACTTCACCTCTTTTGAATTCCCTTTTTCCACAAACTCAATGTCCTCATTTCTAATCTCATGTGAGATAAAAGTATTGTGAAAGCTATCCAATTTCAAATCCTTTGGATCTTTATCTTCCAAAACATAAAATTTTGTATTGAACTGATGTTGAAGTCTTCTCAAGATGTTCTTAATGATATTTACATCATTAATAATTTATCCAAGACCATGCATGTATTCCATAAAAATATTCACCCTATCAAAGAATGTGTCAATAGATTCATTGGGTTTTATTCTCAGATCCTTATATTTGTTCCATAGAACTTTCAATTTTTCTTCTCCAACTTTTGAAACACCTTTATAGATATTCATAATCTTTTCCCATATAGAATGATTAGACTCGCATGATATCACCTTTGTATAGGTTGTGTTAGATAAGGCTCTCCCTAATGTATTTATTCCTCTGGTGTCAGCATCTAATTCCATTATTTCAGCTTCTGATAAAATATCACTATCCACATTGGCCATAATTCCATGTTTTTATATTGTATAGACATCCATACCTATGGATCAGAAATAGTGTTTCATCTGATTCTTCCATAATTGAAATTTTTTTCCATCGAATATCATAATCCCTTTGTGATTAACAAAATCCATGAGATAAACATTAAAATTAACCAACCTACCTCTGATACCAATTGTTATCCCAACTAGGTTAAATAACCTGAGAGGGGGTGAATCAGGGTATGACAGATAAAAAAACTACCCCTTTGGATCTTTTTTCATTTTCAAAAAAAACACTCTTATATCTATTTCCCACAATAATGTATGAATATAAATTAAAGAATTCATGTGACACAGTAATTTTACTTGGTTCACCCTCACTGAACTATGCCCAAGGAGAATAAAATGGAAATGTGTCGATGTGCCAAATCCAATAAAAGCACACTACTTTTTAAAATGTTCATATTGAACTCTATTCCCTCATAGTTTACAACCAATCACAATTTTAAAGCTCAATACTCACTCAATTGAATTTTCATCACTACTTCTTTAGAAGAAACTCCTTTGATTTCTTGAATCAATATGTTTTACACCTAATTTATTGTATCATTAAGTTTCAATTTCATTCGCATGATGAATACCCCTTTACCATAGTATTACTAGGAAACATAAATCTTTCATGAAACCTTTTAGTGCCTTGCGTGCAACTTTATCACTTTGCACGCAACATTTTCATTTTTCATGGAAAACTAACTTGCACACAAATTTTATGTTTTTCATGCAAACCCATTCTTATGTGCAACTATCTTCTTATGCACAACTCCCTTCGTGAAAAATTCTTACATTATTCAGAGCCCTGATTTTCTCTAAGGGTTGAGCTACTAAAATTGGAGGGGTAGCTGCTTATTTATAGGCATTTCCAACCCTGCGCTCAATATTCTCACCTACCAATAGCCTTGTGTGCAACATTTCCTTGACTGTGTAAAACCTAATTTTATGTCACATTGTATGTGTAAGTATCTTTCTCACAACCTCGTCTTTTGAGAAAATTCAAATCTTTTATGTTATTTTTTCCTTTTACACATTTTGATGGGATGATCCCAAAACATGTCTTGTACGCAACTTTCCAAATCACCTTCAATCTTACACACAACTTCCTTTTCCAAAAATACCTTTCTCAATTCTCCAATTCTGGACCCCAAAAATTTGGAAAACACTAGGAAATAGCACCAACTTGTATACAATCTTTTTGTACCACCTTCAAAACATTCATTCCTTTGTCTTGGATCTTTTTAAATGTCGATTTTCAACTATATATATAGAACTCCACAACTTATCATAGAAACTCACTTTGTCAAAAAACACAATCAACCCAAAAATTCTTCAATGTTACCTTGAGGGAATTTTTCCCAATATTTTATATATAGGAAGAGATAAAACAGTTCAAGAGGAATGAAGTTTTGGAATTAGTTTATAGTTACTTGAACCATATAGTGATAGGAACTAGATGGGTCTTTAGGGATAAAAAGTATGATTAAGGTATAATTACTAGGAATAAGGCTAGGATAGTTGTTAAGGGTTTCAATCAGGTGGAAGGAATAGACTATGAGGAAACATTTTCCCCTGTCATTGGGATTGAATCCATTAGGATTATTTTGTCCTATTAATATCATATGAACTTTAAATTATACCATATAGATGTAAAATTTGATTTTTAAAATGTTTATTTGGTGGATGAAGTTTATGTCGAACAACCATTATGTTTTGAAAATCCTCATTTGCCGATTTTTTTTTAAACTTACTAATTTTCTTTATAGACTTAAACCAGAACCAAGGGCTTAGTATGAAAGATTAAGTTCTTTTATTTTAGAAAATTAATTTTCAGTAGGTTTATCTAATCCTACACTTTTTAAGAAAAAAATTTGTTCTCATATTTTATTAGTTCAAATTTATGTAGATGATGTTATTTTTGGTTCAACTAATAAAAAACTTTGTAATGGTTTTTTAAAACTTATGAAAAAATAGTTTGAAATGAGTATGATGGGAGAATTAAATTTGTTTCTTTGATTTCAAATTTATCAAAATGATTTTAGAAATTTTTTAATACCAAATATATATATTATTGATTTATTGAAAACATTTTTTCTTGAAAATAATAAATCATATACAACTCTCATGTGTACTAATGTAAAACTTTATTAGGATGGATCTAGAAAATGAGGTGAAAGAAAATCATATAGAGGTATGATAGGTGGTTTTCTATATCTTACTAATTGTGGACCATACATCATATTTTCTATTTTTTTATGTGAAATATTTTAATCTAATTTAAAATAATCCCATCTAATTTATGTTGAAAGGATATTTAGATATCTAAAAGGAATTATTTATCTATCTTTTCTCTATCCAAAAAACATTAGTTTTTGATTTAATTTCACATTCAAATGATGATTTTAGAGGTTTTAGATTAGATAGAAAACATACCTTAGGAATCTATCACTTTTTAGGAAAGTATCTAGTTTCATGGTCTAGTAATAAGCAATATTCAGTTTCATTTTCAACCACTGAGGTATAATACATATCTACTAGCAGTTTCTATGCACAAGTGTTGTGGATAAAACACACAATTCTAGACTTTTGACTTAATTTTGATCATATTTATATTTTATGTGATAATACTAACACTATAAATATTTCAGAAAATCTATTGAGTCATTCTAGGACTAATCATATTGATATAAGGCATCATTTTATAAGGTATCATGTCCAAAAGGGGATATACCTTTATAATTTTTTAATAATCAGTATCAACTTGCTAATATTCTTATTAAACCACTTATTGCTGCTAGTTTTGATTTTATTAAGGTCATTAGTTTATTTAATTTTAAGTAAATATTTTAATATTCTTTTTAAACATTGTTTAGACTAATTATTTGTGTTAAATTATTTTTTTAAGTTTTATTTATTTTATGTTTATTCATTTTTTAAATTTTTTTATTAGAATTTTATTTTTGTATTATATTTTTCAAAGTTTACTTTTCATTTTAAGAAACCTGGATGATTACTCTAAATAATTGGCATAACAAACCTAACTATTTTCTGAAACCTTTATAGTCAATCCCTCCTTGTCTCTTAACTTCAAACTTTCACCCTTTTAATCTCACAAGATCTTGATATCTCAAACCCTAGTTTTTCAGAAACCTATATCTTTTTCTTATTATGATGGTGAAGAATAAGAGGAAAAATATGTCCAATCCTAATGGTATAAGGAGGAAAATATCTACAATTCTAGAGTGGAAAGTGTTTTAAAGAAAATTCATAGATTTTGAATGGTTGTTTCATAAAAATTTTATGATTAATTAGGAATTGATTTATCAAGGCTTAGAATATATACTCAATGGAGGTAATTCTGAGTATGTTTTTAAAAGATAATTAAAAGATTTTAATAAAAACACCCAACTCATCTCTGTGAGAGTGGAGATATTATCACTTTTAAATTAAATAACGAAGAGTTTTTATAACACCCCAAAAATTTTCAAATATATTGAATATTGAATGCATGAAACACTAAGTATATACAAAACACCACTTTTTTATAACCTATCCAGTAAACATAATTTTCCCACTTTTGTGATTTGAATTTCGAAAAATTAACATACACAGTTGCATTCAGTAAGATATTTAGAGTCTGATAAGACAAATTTAATTTTTGATTAATAGTAACATACCCTTATGAATAGTAACATGTCCTTATTAATAGTAATGTTACTCTTATGAATAGTAATGAATATTAAATCCACCAAAAAATATAAACTACACCCATGAATGTATAAATTCAATTTAGACATCTTATTAGTGAAAAAACAATCATAGTATAAGTATTGGTATTTTTATATGTCATAAATATTCTAATTAAAATTTTATGATTAATTTAATAATTTAAAATGGAAATTTATTGTCATAAAATTTAATCATAAATTGTTACTTTATTATCTTATGGTTACAATATAATTTTATGGGACCTTGATTAATTTCTCAAGGTGTTATAAAACGAGTTATAGTTTTAAATTTGTTTTTTTGGAATAAATTATGATTTTATTTAAAAATAAAATTAAAAAAATTTGTAAAATTATTTTCAAAAAATGGATTTAATTTTTGAATTTTACATGTTGATAAATGTTTGGGGTGAATTTCTGGTATTTTTCAAAAAGACATGAATTTTTTGTGAATAGTAAAAATATATTTTTGAGTTTTCAGTATGTTTAATGACATCATAATGATGTAATAATTAATATAAAATTCTGATAGACTTGTGTAAACTAAAATATGATATGATGTATCCCAAGAGGATAATACCATGGTAAAATACCATGGTAAAGTTCATGTTTTAGAAAAAAACCACTAATGATGTGTCCTTTGAAATTAATAAAAAAACTCCCTCTCATTTACTATAAATACCCACTCATTCCTTCAATTTATTTCATTCCAAACTCATCATCCTATAAGATCTGGTATTTTTACCTCTATAGGAGTCCTAAAAGGGTTTCATAAATCCTCCAAGGTCCCAACCTTCAAGTTTTATGAGTTACTCTACAAGGTAAGGGAATTGGTCACCCTTCTCTTTTTCAAGCACTCTTTTTATGTTATTCTCTTTTAATTTCTTTCAGATTATGTAGGGATATGTCATTCCATATCCCCCTTACTATCCATATTACATAATAATTATGAGATACCCTTTTTCTCTCATCAAAATATTTCATGAACTTTTAAGCGACGTTGTTAGGCTGCCGAATTTTCGTAAAGGATTTCTCAACTTTTCTTTTATTTCGAGTTCCTTTATTTTCTTTTCTTTTCTTTTCTTTTATTTGTTTCCTCACCTCATTTCATAAAAATGTTATGATAAATCCAGTAGCTTACATGTACTGGAATTTTTTTGTGATGTTGTAATAATTCATCATCATCTCTCATTTCCCATTCTTTTATACTAAAAATTAAAACACCATCATAGATGTGTTAATTTATCACATTTAAGGACGACGGGTTTTCAATTTCTATTACCATCTATAATTCTGTTCATGAAATCATTTTGATGGTTGAACCAAAATATAATATATATATATATATATATATATATATATTATAACTTCTTTAAGGTTTTGGAATCTTTTTTTACATGTGATATTAATTTATAAATCAAAATGAGTTCGTTGCGATCAAAAACCACCAATTAACCCAAACAATTATCAATAAAGTTTTATATAATGATTCATCTTCACTTACAATAACCAAATTAATTTTATAACTATGTAATATTTTGGATGTTCAGTAATAACATATAACTTCTATTCTTGAAAACCATTCTCATTCTACATGTTTATCTGTACAAGAATATAAGTAATCCAATCATGAAAACCAAGGAAGAAAATGATCCCAAACAATGAAATTGAATCTCTTAACTCGTCAAAAGGACATGAATGAACCTAAGAAGGTTATACCAAATAAATTAAATTTTTAGGAGGTTTAAAAATCATTAATTTATGAACCTAAATTTTATTATTCATGTCATTAAGATCAAGTGAGGAACACCTTCGGACTTAAGGTAAGGGTTTTCCACCCGAACCTCAATTTTCATTCAGGTAAATTTTATTATCTACTTACCTAGATTAAATTATTATTCATTCATATATACACCTCATAATTTCTGTGTGAATGTTCTATATATTTGTTACAACCATAATCCTACCTTTATTTATGGGTATTTATATTCTTCCCATAATACAAGCCCAATTCAAATGAACTTCTCAAACTCTTACCTATTTTCAAGGGCACTCTATAATTTGTTTTTAGCAACCATTATCTTTCTAAAATAACTCATTTTATTATGAAAATACTATCTTAATTCACTTATAGTTTTATACTAATACTTTTCTAAAATAAATCTTCTTTTCAAATTAAAAGATTATTTATCTAAATAATTACTTGATGATTTTATAAGAGTATCTTCTTATGTTTCAACACTCTTGTTGTTTCTTATGTATTTTTGGGATTAATATTTTATGATGTGATCTAACATATTTAATTGAATGGTTTATGATTAGTTTGATTGTGGATGTTCTATCTTAGAACCATTCACCAATTTACTCTGAATGGTTATTGTTTATACTTAATGTTTGGGGAAAGTTATTTACATTTAATATGTTAGTTTAAACACGAAAGTATATGTTGTTTATGTTTATCCCCATTCATAAGAGGAATGCATTGGAATTATTATGTGATGGGTGGGGCCTTCTATATCCCCTCGATTCATCTGTAGGTCTCATGAGAAAAATATAGACGGACTTGGTTGAGGCCTTTCCCATTTTTAGATATCGTTTTGGCTGAGGCCTTAATAATTTATAGATTCCTTGGTAGGGGCCTTGATAGTATGTTTTAGAATGTTCAAAATATGTATTTATCTCATTATGAAGCTAGTAATTGAAAGTTCATGTGGTTATTCTATTATTAGAATACCCATGATTATGTTTTATTATGGAATTATTTACTTGGCTCATATTCCTTCTATAATGTGTTCAAGTTTATTATTTATAGAGGCATGTGTTTACAATTATTCACCATGCCTAATTTTTATGTTTGTGATATCTTTCGTTTTATTTCTCATCCTTACTGAGCATCTGATCTCAACCCTTCTTATGTTTCATTTATCCCAGGACATGAAGAGGTATATTATTATTGAATTACAGG
Source organism: Viscum album (assembly GCA_963277665.1). Taxonomy (NCBI): domain Eukaryota; kingdom Viridiplantae; phylum Streptophyta; class Magnoliopsida; order Santalales; family Viscaceae; genus Viscum; species Viscum album. The sequence continues at coordinate 594,265,046 of OY728133.1, forward strand.
TATAATCTTAGAGTGGTGGATGTTCCCAATGGAACTTATTTGTTGTTTTTCATTCCAATTTTTAATTATTAAACTTATGTATGTATCGAGATTTCCAAATCTAGTAAACTATTCATTCCTTTAGGATACATCTTTCTTGTAATCATGAAATGTAATGTAATAAGGCATCGACTCTAGGCAACTAGGGTTGGGTCTTTACAGTTGGTATCAGAGGAATTTTAGTAGAAAACTTGGAAAATAGATTTTGAAAATGTAGATTAGGGAACAAACCCATAAGATAGTCTTTGATGATAAACATATAAGATCATCCTATAATTTTGGTAAGGAATATGTTATGTGGATATTTCTAGAAAATACATCCCTGTCTAAATAATACAAGTGTATATGGTTCTGGTAAAAATGTATCTAGGAGTGAAAACTTCAATAAGGAGTTTCAGGCTAGACCTAGGGTATCTTGCTACACAAAAATGGCCCTTACTACGCACCTGGTCTGACACTCCTGAGGGATATGCTTGGGATAATTAACATTTTCTTTAAAATCCATTATAAAGGATTTAAATGTAAATTTTTCCTCAAAGAAACCATGTTTATGATTATGAGATTAGATATGTATATAATTTCAATTTATGATAAGTATTTTTCTACATTGAGATTATACATTATGATTCATAACCTAATTTCGTATATTTCATTATTTAGAAATGGTGCCTAGTGGAAGGAATGAAAACCACATGAACGTGTGTATCCCATATAGGGATTTCCCTCCTGTGCAAGATAATGATGTTGGATCTGGAGCTGCGACTCATGCAGAGCAACTTATAACTACACTGTGACAGATTACTCGTGTTATGAATAATAACCTTACCTATATGGAAAATCTAGATCCATAATGTGGATGAGCTATGTTAGAATTCATTATGTGAGAATATCCTCCATCATTTAATGGGACTACAAACCCATTCGTAGCGGAGCAGTGGATAAGTTCCTTAGAGAAGATATTTCTCACCTTGGGAAGTAATGAAAGGGAGAAGGTTGTCGTGGTAATTTATCATTTGTCAGGAGATTCTGATCAATGGTTGTCACTAATTAAAAACACAAATAATGAGGAAGATATAGAAAACATGGAATGGAGTGAATTTAAAGAACTTTTCTTAGAGAAATACTTTCCTCGTGAACAGCAATCGGATATGGAAAGGCAGTTTCTAAATTTAAGTCAAAAGGAAAATGAGAATGTTGAAAAGTATAAAGATAACTTCACAAGGTTATAAAGGCATGATTTGGACTATATAAATAATATAAGGGGAAATATTGATCGATTATTTGATGTCCTAAATCCATTCCTCTTGTGGGCACTGGTCTGCCAAACTTTCTCATCATACAAAGATATAGTCTCATGTGATATCAAGATAGAAGAAGTGTTCTCTAATTCTTAATACTTTAAAGGAAATCAATAGAATAAGAGGGTTGATAAAAACTCTATAAAAGAAAATAAGTAAATGGTTAAGAAGAGAAAATTTGACTTTCCACCCTGTGATAATTGTGGAAGAAAACACTCGGGTGCCTGCTTAAAAGGAAAACGGGTATGCTACAAGTGTAGACAAAAGGTCCATTATACTGGTGTTTTCAAGGGGAAGAAATAAGCTATTAATGTTCAATGCTATAATTTTAGGGAGATGGGACACTATTCTAATGATTGTCCAAATCATCAAGGAAACATGCCTCAGAAAAGTCCAAGGTAGAAGGGACAAGATTATGTGATCACAACTGTTGATATTGAAATTCCTAATGATGTGGTGGTAGGTACTTTAATCATTTACTCAAAATTAGTCAATTATTTATTTGATTCTGTATCATCACATTCTTTCATATCTTCCTAGTTTTCCAAGAAAACTAGATATTTATAATTTGATTTAATACGGGAGTTGTTAGTCAAAACTCCTAAGGGAAGTATCATTGTAACAAAGTTGTGTCAGGCAGTCCACATTATGGAATATAAACTTGTTTTATCTACTGATTTTATTATCATACCCATGATTGAATTTGATATAATCCTCAGTATGGATTGGATTTAGAATCATGATGCGAAAATTTATTACAAGAATAAGGATTTTACAATTTTTTAAGATGATATGGAATCCCTTATCTTTAGAGCAAAAACATCACCATCTAATTCTCATCTAGATCCACCCCTAGTAACTCAACTGAATTCACTTATTGGGGGGAAGGGAATAAAATAACTATGGGTTAGGAAAGAAGTTTTCAAATAGCGGATGTACCTATTGTGTAAGAATATGTTGATGTGTTTCCAGAGGATTTACCTGGACATCCCTAGAGTGGGAAATTGATTTTTCTATTGACTTAATTCCTTATTCAAGGCCCATATCAAAGACCCATTATAGAATGGCCACTTTGGAATTAGTGGAACTGAAGAAACAACTAGATAAATTTATGGATAAATAATTTATTCAGCCTAGTGTTTCTCCTTGGGGATACCATGTTCTTTTTGTTAAGAATAAAGATGGATCTATGATGTTTTGCATTGACTACAGGGAGATCAATGCTATAACAATAAAGAACAAGTATCTCATACTTCACATTGATGATTTATTTGATCAACTTCATGGAGCCCAATATTTTTCGAAGATTGATATTTGATCTGGATATCATCAGTTTCACGTGAGAAAGGAAGATATTACAAGGATAACATTTCAAACCAGGTATGGGAATTATGAGTTTACTATAATTCATTTTGGACTAACTAATGCACCCCCTATTTTCATGGATCTAATGAATAGATTTTTCAAGGAATATATTGATGAATTTTTTATGGTATTTATTGATGATATCTTGGTATACTTCAAAATATATGAAGATCATGAAAATAAATTTTGCACTATTATGAAGACTCTTAGAAGAAATGAATTATATGGGAAGTTTAGCAAGTGTGAATTTTGGCTTCAATCAGTTTCCTTTCTTGGCCACATTATCTCTAAATATGGAATATTTGTTGATCCTGTGAAGACAAATGTTGTGCAACAATGGCCTACTCCAACGAACATAACTGAGGTACATAGTTTTATTGGTTTAGTAGGTTATTATCAGTGTTTTGTTCATAAATTTACTCGTTTATCCAACTCAATGACCAAGCTTACACATAAAGGGGTTAAGTTCATATGAACAAAATAATGTGAATAATTTTTTGAGGAATTGAAGAGGAGATTAGTGAATTCTCTAATCCTAAATCTACCATCATGGAATGATGGGTTTGTGATGTATAGTGATGCATCAAAGAAAGTACTTGGTTGTGTCCTTATGCAGAATGATAGAGTTATTATCTATGCATCAAGGCAGTTAAAAATTCATGAACAAAACTATCATACTCATGATATTTAGTTAGATTTTGTGATATTTTCTCTAAAAATATGGATACGTTATCTCTATGGTAAAATATGTGAGATATATATAGATCACAAGAGTCTAAAGTATAGATTCTCAAAAAAATAACTCAACATGAGGTAAAAGAGATGGCTTGAACTACTCAAGGATTATGATTGTTCCATACACTACCACCCAGAAAAGGAAAATAAGGTTGTTGATTCACTGACCAGGAAGGATCATAGAGTTCTCAACAATATGAGGATTGACATGGATCCTTTGTACATGGATCTAGTGAGGATGGATATGGGAATTATCAAAGAAGGTGAAACATCACTACTTTTTCAAATGGTTTCCCAACCATATTTATTGAAAATAATTAAAGCTTCACAGTTTGATGATGAGAATATTCAAAAGAAAATCAATGTTGTGAAAGATGGGAAGTTGGATGACTTCGTGTGTGAAGATGGAATTCTGAAATTTGGGAAGAGGTTTTGTGTTCCAGCAATACCCAAGCTAAAAAGGGAGTTACTAGATGATACCCATAGTTCAAATTTTTCTATACATCCTGATAACATAAAGATGTATAGAGATTTTAAGGAATATTTATGGTGGGACAACATAAAGTGGGAAATTTCTAATTATGTATCAAGATGTTTAGTTTGTCAACAAGTAAAGGCCGAATGAAAACATCCTAGAGGATTCATGCAACCTATACCTATTCATACATGGAAATGGGATGACATCACCATGAATTTTTTCACTAGATTACCCAAATCTTCAATAAATAATGATGCAATATGGGTAATTGTTGATCAACTTATGAAATCTATACATTTCCTTGTTATAAGGGAGGATTTTCCACTAGAGGACCTAGCACGACTTTATATCAATGAAGTTGTGAGACTTCATAGAGAACCTCTATCAATTTTTTCTGATCGTGATCCATGATTTACATCAAAATTATGGAAAATTATTCAGAAATCTTTGGATACTGATCTTCAATTGATTAATTCTTACCACCCACAAATTGATGGGAAATAAAAAAGGATGATCCAAACCTTAGAGGACATGTTGACATCATATTCACTTGACTTCCAAGGTATGTGGGATCAATATTTACCTTTAGTGGAGTGTGCCTACAATAATAGTTTCCATTCAAGTATTCAAATGGCACCATATGAAGCATTGTACGGAAAGAGATGTCATACACCAACATGTTGGGATGAAGTTGGTGAAAGGAAGCTAGTGGGCCCAGAGCTTGTTGAGGAAAAAACAACAAAGGTAAATACTATTCAAGGCCATATCAAAGCATCTCAAAGCAGAAAAAAAAAAACTATGCTGATAATCGAAGGAAGGATTTAGAATTTCAGGTGGAAGATCATGTTTTCTTAAAAGTATCTCCATGGAAGGGTATTATAAAATTTGGGAAGAAAGGGAAACTAAGCCCTATGTACATAGGCCCTTTTGAAATTCTAGATAGAATTGGAGTTATTGCATATCATTTGGATATGCCAGCTAGCCTATTACACAATGTGTTACATGTCTCATTATTGAGAAAGTACATGCCAGACCCAACGCATGTCCTCTCTTATGAAGGTATAGAATTGGAACCTGGCTTATCTTACTATGAATAACCTATCCGGATTCTGGATACTAAAGAACACGTGTTGAGGAATCGGACAACTCGACTGGTTAAGATACTTTGAAAAAATCATAAAATCGAAGAGATAACATGGGATCCTTAGAATATTATAATGAATAACTACCCAAATCTCTTTATGAGGTAACAATCTAGTAATTTTGAGGACAAAATTTTTGTAAGGAGGGGGTAATGTAACACCCCAAGATTTTGAAAATAAATTTAATATTGAATACATGAAACACTGAGTCTCTATAAAACACCACTTTGTTATAACCTAGCCAGTAAACAAAATTTTTTCCACCTCTGTGATTTGAACTTCAAAAAACTAACATACATGGTTGTGTTCAGTAAGATATATAGAGTCTGATAAGACAAACTTAATTTTTGAGGAATAGTAACAAACCCTTATGAACAGTAACATACCCTTATGAATAGTAACATACCCTTATGAATGGTAATGTTACTCTTATGAATAGTAATGAATAGTAAATCATCCAAAAAAATATAAACCTCACCTATGAATGTATAAATTCAATTTAGACATCTTATAAATGGAAAAAATGATCATAGTATAAGTATTGGTATTTTTGTATGCCATAAATATTTTAATTATAATTTTATGATTAATTTAATAAATTAAAATGGAAATGCATTTTCATAAAATGTAATCATAAATTGTTAATTTATTTTCTTATGGTTATAATATAATTTTATGGGACCTTTATTAATTTCTCAAGGTGTTATAAAACGAGTTATAGTTTCAAAGTTGTTTTTTTGGAATAAATTATGATTTTATATAAAAATTAAATTAAAAATATTTAGAAATTTATTTTAAAAAAATTGATTTCATTTCTTAATTTTACACATCAAAAAATGGTTGGGGTGAATTTTTGGGATTTTTCTAAAGTACTTGAATTTTTCGTGAATAGTAAAAATACAGTTTTGAGTTTTAAGTTTGTTTAATGACATCATAATGATTTAATAATTAATATAAAATGATAGTATACTTTTGTACACTAAAATATGATATGGGGTGTCCCAATTGGATAATACCATGGGAAAATATCATGTTCAAGCCCATGTTTTTGAAAAAACCTACTAATGAGGTGTCCTTTGAAATTAATAAAAAACTCCCTCTCATTTACTGTAAATACTCACTCATTCCTTCATTTTATTTTATTCCAAACTCATAATCCTCTAATATCTGGTAGTTTTACCTAACTAGGATTCCTCCCAAGGTTTTCTCAATCCCCCAAGGTCCCAAACTTCAATTTTTAGGTGTTACTCTACAAGGTAAGGGAATCTACCACCCTTCTCTTTTTCAAGCACTCTTTTTATGTTATTCTCTTTTAATTTATTTTGGATTATTTTGGAATATGTCATTACATATCCACATTAATGTCCATATTATGTAATAATTATGAGATAAACATTTTCTATTGTCAAAATATTTTATGAATTTTTAAGCGACGTCGTTAGGCTTCCGAATTTTCGTAAGGGATTTCTCAACTTTTCTTTTATTTTGAGTTCCTTTCTTTTCTTTTCTTTTCTTTCCTCGCCTCATTTCATCCAAATGTTTTGATAACTATAGTACCTTTCATGTACTGGAATTTTTTTGTGATAATGGAATAATTTATCATCATCTCTCTTTTCCCATTATTTTATACTAAAAATGAAAACACCATTTGAGATGTGTTAATTTATCACACTCAATGACGACAGGTTTTCAATTTTTATTACCGTCTTCAATTATGGTCATGAAACCATTTTTATAGTTTAACCAGACTATAATATATATATATATATTATAACTTATTTAAGGTTATGGAATATTTTTTACATGTTATATTAATTTATAAATCAAAATGAGTTTGTTGTGATCAAAAATCACCAATTAACTCAAACAATTATCATTAAAGTTTTATATAATGATTCATCTTTACTAAAAAACCAAATGAATTTTAAAACTATGTAATATTATATATGTTCAATAATAAAATATAACTTCTATTCTATACAACCATTCTCATTCTTCATGTTTATCCGTACATGAATATAAGTAATCCAATCATGAAAACCAAGGAAGAAAACGCTCCCAAACAATTAAATTAAATTTTTTAACCCATAAAAAGGCCATGAATGAACCTAATAAGGTTATACCAAATCAATTAAATGTTTAAGAGGTTATGGAATCATTAATTTATGAACCTATGTTTGATTATTTAGGTCTTTAAGAACAATTGAGGAACACCTTCGGACTTAAGGTAAGGGTTTTCCACCCAAACCTCCATTTTCATTCAGGTTGCTTTTATTATCTACTTATCTCAATTAAATTCTTATTTATTAATATATACTCCTCATAATTTCTATGTGAATGTTATATATATGTGTTCCAACCATAATCCTACCATCATTTTTGGAGATTTATATTCTTCCTGTAATACAAGCTCGATTCAAGGGAACCTCTCAAGCTCTTACCTATTTTCAAGGGCACTCTATAATCTATTTTTAGAAACCATTATCTTTATAAAATAACTAATTTTATTATGAAAATATTATATTTCTTAACTTATATTTTTATACAAATACTTTTCTAAAATAACTCTTCTTTTCACATTAAAAGACTATTTATTTAAATAATTACTCAATGATTTTATAAGAGTATCTTCTTTTGTTTCAACACTCTTGTTGTTTCTTATGTATTTTTGGGATTAATATTTTATGATACCATCTACCATATTTATTTGAATGGTTTATGATTAGTTTTACTCTGTATGTTCTATCTTAAAACCATTCACCAATTTACTCTGAATGGTTATTGTTTATACTTAATGTTCGTGGAAAGTTATTTACATTTCATATGTTAGTTTCAACATGAATGTATATGTTGTTTATGTTTATCCCCATTAATATGATGAATGAATTGGAATTATTATGTGATAGGTGGGGCCTGCTATATCCCCTCTATGCATTTTTAGGTCTCATGAGACAAATATATATGGACTTAGCCGAGTCTTTTCCCATTTTTAGATATGGTTTTGGCTGAGGCCTTAATCATTTTTAGATTCCTTGGAAGAGTCCTTGATGGTATGTTTCAGAATGTACGGAATCTGAATTTACCTCATTATGAAGCTAGTAATTGAAATATCATGTGGTTATTTGAATAGTGGAATACTCAAGATTATGTTTTATTATGGAATTATTTACTCATCTCATATTCCTACCACAATGTGTTCAAGTTTATTATTTGTAGTGGCATGTGTTTTCAATTATTCACCATGCCTAATGTTTATGTTTGTGATATCTTCTACTGTATTTCTTACCCTTACTAAGAATCTGATCTCACCCCTTTTTAAATTTCATTTTTTCCAGGACATGAAGAGGTATATTATGATTGACTTTCAAGGATAATATTATAGTGGTGGATGTTCCCAATGGAACTTATTTGTTGTTTTTCATTTCAAGTTATAATTATTGAAATTATGTATGTATCTGGATTTCCAAATCTACTAAACTATTCATTCCTTTGGTATAAAACTTTCTTGTAATCATGAAAATGTAATTTAATAAGGCACTGACTTCGAGCAACTGGGTTGGGTCTTTACAGTTTTCAATTTCTTTCCTAGTGTTAGATCAAATCTTTCAATTCCCCCATGAAGGGTAGTTCCATTTCAGTTTAAGATCTATTGGAGATGTTGTTCATAAGTCTGGCGATATTATTTCCTTTCTCTTCATAACCTATCATATTAAAAATATACTGGTGAAGGATTTGGAGTTTGATCAAAAAAAATTGTAAATTTTATCCATATAGTAGTGGTTCCAATAATTATTGAATCTAAGAAAATTCTATTTACCAACATGTATATATTGTTTCTAATGCTAAGTGACATAAATTTCAATGTCAGTTGGTACAATTTAAGTTATATGAACTATTTATATCAAAAATATGCTAGGATTTAATTTTATCCCTATGGAATATTAGTTAATCTTTTTATTCATAAGAGGGGTTTGATAGATGATATCTGAATAGGTTTGTGATGTCATCACATTAATATCGTATATGTTGGAATAATGAGAAAGTTTGGTTTCCTTGGGAGTGTGATAAGAGGTAAGATGATGCCTATTGGATGTGATGAGGAAGATAAATCTAGTGTTCATGCTGAGGAGGTCATAAGAGTTTGAAATAAACTAGTTTTTCAAGGCCTTGTGCAGAAGAGATTAGAGAATCTAGAGTGGAAGGAGCTACTTGAAGTGATGCCGGTGGTTTGGAAGATCCTTCAGTTGGTGCTGTAAATTTTATTTTTAGTACTAGAAGGATGAAAATATAACACAATAATATTTCTGATAAATTCATAAGAATACTTCAATTTACAATGGATTTTCAAGACCATGTGATGAGGCAATTCCTAAGGATGTTTTGGTTCCATGACCAAGAATAAGAGAGGAAACTTCACCATTTGAGAAAGTTGTTGACTCTAGTTCTAGGGAGGCTATATAGAAGGCTACAACAATTAGAGAAAGAGTTGATTAGTTGGATCAAATTGGTGATATAAGATATGATAAATTTGTTCATGTTTCAGAACAACTAATAGAATCTTATCATACTTAAGGATCTCAATGGATAGAATAAATTCATATTGAGGAAACTATTTCTATATAGTGGGTGAGTACCCCAGTTGTATACAACTAATTTTATTGGGGATTAATCGGTTTATTTTGTTCAAAATTACATATATATGACTATATAAGAGAGTGGTGAGGGTATATAACTTCTTGAAGAATTGACTTCTCATTTGGGTGAAGATGTAGAAGTTCAATCGCTTTAGTTAGTTGATGTTGGATAAGCCTTTGTAAGGGTTGAAGGAGTACCTTTGAAATATAAGGATGATACTAGTTTTGATGCACAAGTTCAAAGTTTTATTGAATTCATTTTCTCAAATTTTGATTAGTTAGAGGTTGATGTTATAAATATTCATACAGAACTTAAGAGTTATTATAAATCTATTGAATATTTGAGAAGTTTATCTATATTTTAAATAGAGTTTGAGACTCTCCATACTTAGTATTAGAGTTTGAAATAAATTTTTGTTTATAATAAGGATTTTGATAATTTTATAAGATATGACTCTAACCAGATTGTAAGATTGAAAGGAGAAATAGTTTCAAAATATGATCTTGGTGATTTAAATTAGTTCTTAGAAAATAGGGTTGAAAGTGTAAAAGTTTCAATTTTAAGTCATGGAAGAGAATCTACTTTTAGTGGAGTAAGATATGTAAATATATTGAGAAAGATATATATTTTATCTTATGATCTCATTGTCATGAATGAAACGATTAATATTTTGTAGTGTGATATTATTCCCCTACACAATTTGATGGAAAATCATAAAGAGTTAGTTGAAATATTAACTTATTTAGAGTTAAGAGTTGTTTTTACAATCAACTAGTTGGGAGGAGTGATGGATAGATGTGTTAAGCCTTTTGAGACTGTTCAAACTTTTTTAAAGGTGAATCTATTTGAGGTGCTGAAGATGTGTTAAGAATCGATATTTATGAAGAAAGAGTGGGTTGACCCAATAAAATAGAACTCCAAGGATTTAATGTAGGATTTGAAGGTTGTGTATAGACTCTTAGAGATTATTTAACCATATAATCATCTTTCTATGATGAAATTGGCCTAGAACATTCCTTTTGACATAAACCTTAACATTTTGATCCTTGATCCCATACTAATTGTAATCTGTGATGACTAATAATTTATAAAATAAGTTCTTTTGCTATTTTAATATGTATTTATTTTTCTATGTGGTGTTGTTTTATGTTTCTATGAATATCCATTTTCAGGATGAATTTACTTTTGGATTATCTTATATTCACTTATAGTTTTATGCTATATTAAATTTTTTTAATATATCTCTATACTTTCTTTTTGATTTCCTAAAAATTTTAAGAAATTTGGATATGTACAACATTCTGATATTTGATTAATAATTAATATATTTTTTTTCATTAATAACTAAAACCAATAATTATTTTTGTGTGTATATTTCTATGGGTTTTTTGGTCATCGGAAATGGGGGTAGTTGGGTACATAGATATTGATCCCATAATTTCTCATTAATTTCTTATTGATTTTGATGCTCACAAACACCATTATTTTTTTACCAATGAATTTAATTTAAGTGAATTTTAGGATTATATTTATTATAATATTTATTACTTTTTCCTAGAATTGTAGAAGTTCTTTTCTTATATTTCAAATGAATTCTTATTCTAAAAAAAATACTCAATAAATTTTTAATAAGTCTAGAATCACTATTTAAAAACCCATGTTTAAGATAAATGTTAGGTTTGGGAACCTAAATTTTTATAAGGAATGTCACTTTTGGAACCCCATGTTTGAAATGAACATTAGGTTTGGGAACTTAACATTTATGAAGAAACCCTTTATTTTAGTATCAAACATTTTATATGTTAAACTAAAATTGATTTTGAACATTATGATATGGTATTCTACATTTAGATTCAATAATACGTTGTGAACTATGCTTTTGGAGTTATCCTCATGCAGAGAAACTTCATATTGAATCAGTCCTCTGCAGGATTTGATTTCTAGATATTTTTCAAATTTATACTATGATTTCTCTATAATAAATATCTAATTAAAGTGATTCAAACCCCATTTTAAAGGATATTCAACAAAGGATTAATTTGTTCCTATTTATAAGGGAAGTTATGATTTTAAGTGGTCAATTAAATTCAAATTTCAAATTTTCTAAGAATTTTGAAGATCACATTTTATCTGGTAATTTTTCTAGATCTGTTTAACCAGAATAAAATCATACTTATTATTTATTATCAATGTATTTATATAGATGATTTTTTTCTAATTATTGAGAGATAATTTTTAATATCTGAAAGTTAAATATTTTTAAAATCTCTCTATTTATCTGATGTTTTGATAATCTGAATCTATTTTAGATTTTATTAAGACTTTCTAAGCATATTTTACATTGTTGTTTCTATTGTATCTACTTTTTATTTGTCTTCTATGGCTTTATGATATTATTTTTTAGGACTGCACTTTACTTCATAGAAGTTATAATATGTTGTTGTATCTTCGTCTTGCTATTAAGAATTTTATTTCCTACTGTTGTGGTATCTAAATATATTTTCTATTGTAAATTTCTAGATTCTTTATAAGTATAGTGATTAAAATATATTTGTCTATTCCTTTTAAGATCTCTTCTTTTGTTTATAGTTACATATACATCTAAATGCTTCCAAAAAAATTTCTTCAACCAAATACTATTTTCCTATTGTTTCTAAACACTCAGGAGTGGAGTGTTTCAAAGACTATTTTTTCATATTTAAACCCTTGTAAAATATTTGTAACAAGTTTTAGTTTCTTATACTAAACTATCATGATCCATTGGAAAAGTATCTGCTAGTGAAAATCGTCAAGTTCACAAAGATTGTGTTGGTGGAGTGGACTAGGAGATCTTTTTTCCCTGAACCATTATAAAAAGTATTGTTTCCTTTTTATCTATTATTCTTCTACATAATATATTTAAAGAAAATTGAACGGTATCTCTTTACAAATCATAAAGTGGGATAATTTTTAAATTATCTAAGTATTTTTAAAATAACACATTTCACCCCCCCCCCCTCTCATGTCTTCATATTTATTCCTACCTAGAATATCTGGATTTGGGTAAATCTATATTCACACAAGTTGACCCAATATTCAGATCTTGGGAAATCCATATTCATAAAACTCTCGGATCAAGGATCATATTAAATTAAGTCTTAGGTCATGCCATAATGCCATGCTACCCTTGTATTGATCTCGGGTCAGGCCATAAGGCCATTGTACCCTTTTTTCCACAAGGTTCATTCACAAGGCCAATCGAGTCTTGGGTCAAGCCATAAGGTCTTAACACCCCTAGCTCTAGTAGGTCAAGTCACAAGCTCTTTGTATCTCATTTATTGTCCCGGGTAAATCCACAATCCATTTTACTCCTACGCTATCTCCAGGTCCCACTATCATCAATGTCGCATATCTCACTAGTATAAACTTTCCCCTATAGGGGATAACCAATCCATAGATACCAACTTTTTACTTGATTCTAGACACAAACCTCCCTAGACCAAGAATTCACACACAACAGGTCATATCACATAAGATAAAAATCATAGAACATAAAGCATAGGTCTCATGGGCCACACATGCACACCATATGAAACACACATCAATCATGGATCTCATAGTCCATCTATTCTCACACAAGCATAACATATCACACAATGGTATTCGTTTCTATACGTGAACCATCATGCACAACAAGCTTTAAAATATCGTGCAAAGCTCTGAAAAGTTAAGGACTTCCTACAATGACACCACAACCCAGAGACCCACCTCAACCCTAGCCCTAACCAAAGGTTCTAGGTCCTACCCAAGATCCCCTTAGCATTATAATTTCAAAGTAATTAACCGATTAGTCCCTAGTCAATTTTCACTACCTAGTATAGTGTCTCATCTCACATCTCTTTAGGGAAACCACATAACACTTATCCACATCCCTCTTATGTATACCTGAAAGGACCTAGGGAAAATACCTAGGCTATTTCTATAACCCGTCTCATATCTTAAGAACTCCCAATGTATCACTATAGAAACTAGCACCATCACCACTTGGAAACATAGTTTTAAGAAAAATATAAACATTTCAAGTTCTTCCAAGAACTTATCCCAAATCTAGGGCACAATGTTACCCCCCATCATCGGGATTTAGGGTCTCTCAATCCTAAGATACTCTACTTAATCCCATGTAAAAATTCACACACACATACACACCCATTCATAAATATATATATATATATATGGTTTTGTAATATAGGAAAAAATATGTCAAAAGAAACTATAAACCTCATCAAGATCCACCAATACTTTTCCTAGCTCATTTATGTCTCATCTAAGCCTGTTTCGCCACTCAAGCTCCTACTTTACATCACACATCATAATTAATTAATTATAAACCATTATAATTAATTGATTAAGTTAATCGAACGTGGTATAATTTTTGAAAATCTAAACAAGTACTATCATCACATTAGAACCTCAGCCAACTATACCTAGAGGTTCCACAATGCACCCTCAGCATTATCCCACACAAAATACCCCATTTGAAAAATCTTCCAATGGTGTTTATAAGGGGTCTTGGGATATTATCTAAGCAATACACATGAAATATCTAATACACTTAGATAGTTCCACTATGCTATAGTGGAATTGGTATCAAATCCATTGGATCGCCTTCAATATACACCGAGATTCTTCATCAATCAAATGGGAATGAAAGAGGGGAATGAGATTTGAATTTTATCCATGGAATGAACTTTCCTAAGCCCATTGCCCAGATAAATACTAAGATCCCCAACATGGTAAAAGATGAAAAATACCCCACTTAAAAGGTTCCCAACTCAAGCCCGTCATTTGGCAGTTGGGTGTAATGCCCCGACCCTACTTACCCAAATTAGATTAATTATTACATAACATTGACATGATCACAAGGGATCAAGTCCTGAAAGACCAATCAGTTTAGTAGCCTTGGAAGTACAAGATACATACATAAGTTTTACATTACATTATGAAATGAAAAAAAAATAACATTGTGTCTTCTTTGAACAAACTCACATACCTTATCATATCCCTACAGGTCAGTCATAATATACTTCTTCGCATCCTGGGAAAAATAAAATATAGAAAGGGGAGATCTCAGATGCTCGGTAAGGATAACAATATAGTGGAAATTATCATAAATAATCATAAACATTTAATGAAATGTATAAGACTAAACCACAAGCCTTTTAAACTTAAAACTTCAACATAATATGGAAAAGATAAATCAAATAATTCTATTTACTTATTCACATGGATATTCTACTAGTCGAATAATCACATGTCATATTAATATCTAACTTCATAATGATGGAATGAATTATGGGCATCATAACCACATATTCAAGGCCTTGTTCCAAGACTAAAAATAATAATTTTGTCAAGGCCTTGTGCTAAGACACTAGTTTGTCTCATGAGATCAACTGATGCATCGAGGGGCTATAGCAGGCCTCACATGTCACTTACTACGTCTAATGCATTCCTCATATTAAAAGATTAAAACATAACATAAACATTTGAATTAAAACTAGAATAAAAATGTTAATATTTTAACCATAAAACATGAATGGTATAAAAATAGAAAATACACAGTTAAACAAATCACAAAACCTGAAAAACAATATGGAATATTTTATCGTAATGAATCAACTCCAAACAAGCGTAAAATCCATCAAAGGATGTTGACATAGATAAAATCAATCCAAAAACTATTTGAGTGAAACATCTCCTTCTATTTTGAAATAATTTAAAATTAAAGAAAAAAATTATTTTGAAAATATTCTTATAAGATTATAAGTGAATCTTCGAAGGTGTTATAATGAAGGAAAATATCTGCACCCACCGTATAAGTTAAAAAATATTCTTTCCATAATTTTTCTAAAAGGTCATAAAGTACCTGGTTTTGAAAACTATGGAAAGATTACTTTAAAAACACTTTATAAAAAGTCAAAAAAAGTTTATAAATGACTTTAACCCATATTATAGGAAATAGTAAAAAAAATTCAAATACATTTTTAAGAAACACAGATGTGGATGATAAAGAAGTCTCAGTTGATACTTTCGTAAAAACAACCTCGAATAATAAAGAGATTGTAAAATTAACCCTTACCTTGTACTTTTCTTTAGTTAAGGGTACTTTAAACTCCTGTATAATGGTGAAATAATTGTTATTAAATTATAAAAGAACAACATACATAAATATGATATCATATATGATCTTCTAATATAGCTTTTTTAATGATATTTCAGTAGTATCATTGTTTTGGGTGTTAACTAATTCGTTTTCCTTTATATGTTTTGTTTCATAAGTCATGTTTGTTATAGATAGGATGTATTTGATTCATATCCAGAATGATGTTAAGTTCTTAAACATTATTTTTAATCATCAAACGAAAATTATTCTTGGATGGTTACGATGGGGAATAAAATCTCATCGCGTCGTAGAGACAGTAAGTCATACGTACGCACGAGCGATAATATCATTCTATTAGTGGTGAAATCATATGTAATTAGATGGTATATTATATATAAAGAATAATTAAAATGTTATATTTATTATTTAAATTAGTTATATTCATTATTATACCCATCCAAATAATGAAGTGTTCAATAACAAACTACACCACGACGTGGAGACGGTAAGTCGTACGTACACACGTATGGTGACTTTGTCATTCATAGGATTGATATAATAATTAATATGGTTTTACTATATTTAAAATAACATCTCAGTATATAGAAGGTACTATAGTTATTATGTTAGTATGTAAATAACAAAGAAAGAGGAAGTGGAAGAAAAAAAAAGAACTTTGAAAGAGGTGATGAAGTAATTACCT
Organism: Viscum album; assembly: GCA_963277665.1. Lineage (NCBI taxonomy): Eukaryota > Viridiplantae > Streptophyta > Magnoliopsida > Santalales > Viscaceae > Viscum > Viscum album. Next base: position 594,281,583 of record OY728133.1, read on the forward strand.
CTTCTTCGGGTTCTTCCTTTTGATTTGAACAAAAGGGGTACTTAGATTGGATTTCTGATCAAAGTAAAGCCTATAGGTTTAATTTAGAGTAGTTGGGAGGATATTTGAGTAGTTTTTGTCCTATAAAAATGGATTTTGGGGTGTGAAATTAAGATAAGAGTAAGTACCCTTTTATATGAGAGGTGAGGGTCACTTTAGGAAAATCTTGAAATAATATTTTATCATAAAATCATTTTCGGTTTCTAATGGATCCAAAAGGATTTATTTTGAGTATGAGGTGGTTATGGGTAGAAAAAATCTCAAAAAATAGTTTTTAGACAAGTTTAGGTCACCATATTAAACTTATCTTTTATATTTAACTCTTAGTTAAATAGTTTAACTTTTATCGTGTCTTCTTATATTATTATAATACATGGTTAATAAACATACTATAAAATTCCAAGAGAAACTCAAGTGGTTTATTAATGACATATCTATAATTATATAAGTCCTTTGAAAGAAACTTATATTATTAGGACTATTATATAATTTAATAAAATGGTATTTGTTTTGAAAAGTCATTTATCTCAATTTTGACACTATTTTGTATTTGGTTTTTGTGAAAGTCATAACAACTTGATTACTTAGAAAAAATTATATTTAATCAACCCTAAAATTTCATATTTACCTATAAAATTCATTGATGGAATCAAAACTTTTGAATTATATTTATTTTAATATTTATAATATCATTTATTTGATTCTTTCATTAATAAGGAAAATGTTGCATCATTATTGTGTCATAATTAAATATATTTATTTTATGTCTAAAAATTATAAATAAAATACCATGATATATAAAATATTTTTATTTTATAATTACTATTTATAGTATAAAATATAACTTATATAAACCCTTATAAAATTTGTTTTACTAAAAGATATATGTTTAAGTAACATTTTCCTTAACTTTAAATTAATTTTTATAAAGTGTCATTTTCACTTACAAGTGGATCCATGGAGTCCAAAAATAGAACCAAAGATGTCCATGGTCGAAAATTTATCACCCAATAGGGTTAGGACACATGTTAGGGTAATTTAATATTATTATAATATTATTTTTTACCCTTATTTTCTGGATTTACCCTTTAACCATGGTAAATAAAATATTTACAAGAGTTACTATTCATAATGTCTAAAAATAAAAGTTTCCTATTTAAAAAATTTGGACTATTTGATTCCAAATATATAATCTCTTTTTCCAAATTAAAGAAATAAATTTAAAATTAATTCCCGTTGTCAAAACTAAAAAGTAGGTTTTTAAGAAGTAAAAACTATCAAAAGATCGACATGTCTTTATGTACAATTTAAATGTGAAATTACATCCAATGACCTATATTATATTAAATGATAAAAATATAATCTAATTATACTTTAAAACTACTCAAATGTATAATTTAAAACTATAAATTATTTCGATTAAAAAAGTTGTTTTTAATTAAAATTTAGTATTTTTCACTATTCATCAAAATATGAAAGTTGTCAAAAAAATACCAAAAAATTACCCTAATATAATTTTTATATTATGAATCTAAAAATTAAGCCCAATTTGAAAAATAAAATTTCAAAAATTGGGTATTAGTATTCATAACTTCTTTTAAAATGGCTAGTTTGATAGGTCGTGGTGTGCTTGAACTTGGTGTTGCGTACATCGCACACTATTGTATTATTCAAAGAGAAATGTACAATAGAAGCTTGGGGTGTTACATTATTACCTCCTTCAAATAATTTCTTCCTCGAAATTTCTATAATACTACTGCATAAAAAGATTTGGTTGGTTCTTCATCATAAGTTCCTCAGGTTCCAACGTTGCCTCTTCCATTTTATGGTTTCTCCAAAGAACTTTTACCAGAAGAGTCGTTAGGTTTATCAACACTTGTTCTCTGATATAAAGAATCCAAATAGGCTCTTCGCAATAAGACAGATCAGGTTCCAGTTATATTTCTTCATAGGTGGGTACATGTGTTGGGTCAGGCATGTATTTTCTCAACAGTGATACGTGGAACACATCATGATCTTTGGAGAGACTTGGCGGAATTTCCAAACGATAAGCTACAACTCCAATTAATTCTAGAATTTTGAATGTTTTTATGTACCTGGGACTCAATTTACCCTTCTTACCAAATCATACAACACCCTTCCATGGAGATACCTTCAAGAAAACATGATCTCCTACTTGAAATTCAAAATCTTTACTTCAGTTATCAGTATAGTTCTTTTTCCTAATTTGAGTTTCTTTGATGTGGGTTTGAATAATATTCCCCTTTTCCATTGTTTCCTTGACAAGTTTTGGGGCTACGAGTTTTCTTTCACCAACATCATCCCAAAAATTTGGTGTGCGAAATCTCTTTCCATATGATGCTTCATATGGTACAATTTGAATACTTGAATGAAAGCTATTATTATAGGAAAATTCTACCATAGGTAAATATTGATCTCACATGCCTTGAAAGTCAAGTGAAAAATATCTCAACATGTCGTATAAGGTTTGAATTTTCCATTCTGATTGTCCATCAGTTTGAGGGTGGTAGGCAGTTCTTAAACAAAGTTCAGTATCTAGGGATTTCCGAAGACTTTTCCAGAATCTTGATGTAAAATGGGGATCATGATCAGAAAAAATTGATATGGGTACACCATGAATTCTTAAAACTTCATTAATATATAGTCTAGATAAATTTTCAAGTGGTAAATCTTCTCTTATAGTAAGAAAATGGGATGACTTGGTAAGACGATCAACAATGACCCATATCGCATCATTCCTTCTAGGAGTCTTTTGTAGCCCCATGACAAATTCCATCATAATATCATCCCATTTCTCAGGTATGGGAAGAGGTTGAATGAATCCTCTGTGATGTTGTCTTCCAGCCTTCACGTATTGACAAACCATACATCCTAACACATAATCATCAATCTCCCTCTTCATGTTTTCCCACCAAAAATATTCCTTCAAATATCTATACATCTTAGTGCTATTAGGGTGTATAGAGAAATTGGAGCACTGAGAAACATCCAACAATTCCCTTTTTAGATCAGGTATATCGGGAACCCAAAGACTCTTCCCAAATTTCAAAATTCCATATTCATATATAAATTCAATCAATCTCCCATTATTCACAGCTTTAATTTTCTTTTGAAACTCTTCATCATCAGTTTGAGAACTTTTTATCCATTCTAGTAAAGATGGTTTGGAAACCATTTGAAAAATTATCAATTTTTCACCTTCATTGATTATTCCCATACCCATCTTTACTAGATCCATGAACATAAGATCCCTATAAACTCTCATATTGTTCAAAACTCCATGATCTTTTCTGAACAAAGAATCTTCCACCTTATTTTCCTTCCCTGAGTGGTAGTGTATAGTGAAATCATAATCCTTGAGTAGTTCAAGCCATTGTATTTGCCACATTTTGAGTTATTTCTGTGAGAAAATATACTTTAAACTCTTGTGATCGTTATATATCTCAAATTTTTCACCATAGAGATAGTGTCTCCATATCTTTAAAGAAAAGATCACAACTGCTAACTCAAGATCATGAGTGGGATAGTTTTTTTCATGAATTTTTATCTGTCGTGATGCATAGGAAATAAATATATCATTATTCATAAGGAAACAACCAAGTCCTTTCTTTAAAAAATCACTATAAATAACAAACCCATCATTCCCTGATGGTAGAGTCAATATAGGAGCATTGACTAATCTTATATTTAGTTCTTAAAAACATTTTTCACTCTCGTTTTTCCAAAAAAAATTAACCCCTTTACATGTGAGCTTGGTTAATGGGTTAGCCAATCGGGAAACATTCTTGACGAAACGCCGATAATAACCTTCTAAACCAATAAAACAGCATACCTCAGTTATACTCATCGATGTCGGACATTCTTGTATTTCTCTTATCTTAGAATAATCAATAGAGATTCCATCATTAGAGACAATATGGCCAAGAAAATAAATCTCCTGAATCCAAAATTCACACTTGCTAAACTTCCCATATAATTCATTTCTTCTAAGAGTATTTAGAATAGTGCGCAAGTGATTTTCATGATCTTTGTAGCTTTTGGAGTATACCAAGATATCATCAATAAATACCACTACAAAGTCATCAATATATTCCTTGAAAACACTATTTATTAGATCCATGAAAATAGAGGGTGCATTAGTCAGTCCAAAAGGCATTACTGTAAACTCGTAATTCCCATACCTGGTATGAAATGATGCCTTCATAATTTCTTCCTTATTCACACACAACTGATGATATCCATATTGAAGTTCAATCTTTGAAAAATATTGAGCTCCATGAATTTGATCTAATAAATCATCAATGCGAGGTAGGGGATACTTATTCTTTATTTCTATAGCATTGATCTCCCTGTAGTCAATGCACAACCTCATAGATCCATCTTTCTTCTTAACAAAAAGAATAAGGGCTCCCCATGGAGAAACACTAGGGAGAATAAATCCTTTATTACTCAATTACTCTAGTTATTTCTTTAGTTACACTAATTCCAAAGTGTCTATTCTATAAGGGGTCTTCGATATGGGCCTTGAACTAGGAATTAAGTCAATGGAAAACTCAATTTCTCATTCTGGAGGATGTATAAGTAAATCCTCTGGAAACACATCAACATATTCTTACACAATAGGTACATCCTCTATTTGAAAATTTCTTTCCTCACCCATAGTTAGTTCACTCTCTTCCTATATAATAATTGAATTTACTAGAGCTACTAGGGGTGGATCTAAATGAGAATCAGATGGTGATGTTTCTGCTCTAAAGATAAGGGATACCTTATCATCATCAAAAATTATAACCTCTTTCTTCTTACAACAAATTTTTGCATCATGTTCCAAAAGCCAGTCCATACTAAGGATTATATAAAATTCAATCATTGTTATGATGATGAGATCAGTAGATAAAGCATGTTTATATTCTATAATGGTAACTGATTCACAAAACTTTATTGTAATGATACTTCCCTTATGATTTTTTACTAACAACTCCCTTGTTAAATCAAATTGGAAATATCTAATTTTCTTGGAAAACTGGGAAGATGTGAAAGAATGCGATGACCCAGAATCAAATAAAGCATTGGATAAATTTGAGGAAACGATTAATGTACCTACCACTACATTATTTGGAACTTCAACCTTTGTAGTTGTGATCGCATAAGCTTGATCTTGTTCCCTTGGCCTTTTCTGAGGTAATTTTACTTGACACTTAGGACATTCATTTGCATAATTCTCCATTTCTTTACAAATTTATCATTTAACATTGACAGTCTATTGCTTCCCCTTGTAATCATGAGCTTGGTGTCTATTTTCTCCACACTTCTAACAGACTCTCATTCCATTCAGTAAAGTATTGGGGTGTTCCTTTCCACATTTACTATAGGATGGAAATTCAACTTTTCCCTTCTTCCCCTTATTTCAATTTTCAGAGTGTTTAGCAGATCTCTTCTTCTCTTTATTTTCTTTAAATTCATAAGACTTAAAGAATTCATTTTCTATCTTGATAGAACATGAGACTATATCTTCATATGATAAGAAGGATTGTGAGACTAATTCTCGATAGAGAAATGGTTTTAACCCATCAAATAATTGATCAATATTACTCCTTGGGTTACGTATACAATCTGCAGCATGCCTTTCTAACCTAGTAAAGTTAGTCTCATACTTTGCAACATTCTCATCCTCCTTTTTCCTCTGACTCTGAAATTACCTTTCCATATCCACTTGATGTTCACGAGGAAAGTATTTTTCTAATAAAAGATCTTTAAAATCCATCCATTCTATATTTGATACTTCCTCATCCTCTTTTGTGTTTTGAATTAATGACCACCATTGATCTGCATCTCATGTGAGGTGATAAACTTTCATGACAACTTTTTCCCTTTCAATACTCCCCAATGCATGAAATATTTTCTCTAAGGAACTTATCCATTGTTTAGATACAAATGGATTTGTAGTCCCATTTATTTTTTGTGATTTTTTCCTCATGAAGTGGTCTAACATTGATCCTCCACGTAGTGGATCAAGGTGCTCTATACGGGTAAGGTTATTATTCATAACCTGAGTGAGTTGTCCCAATATGGTTATAAGTTGTTCATCACCAATTGCATCACTGGATCCACTATAATTATCTTGAGTAGTAGGTCAATACCTACATGGATTACATGCATTGATACGGTTTTCATTCCTTCCACTATGTGTCATTTCTAAACAATGGCATACACTAGATTAGTTTATGAATCGCAATACATAATTATAAACAAGTAAAATACCTAACATAAATTGAACAGTTTATGAATATAATCCATAATCATAAAAAAATGTTTTCATTGAGGAAGTATTTACTCTTAAACCCTTCATAATGGCTTGTAAATAAAATGTGAATTATCTTAAGCATATCCCCAGAGAGAGTCGTAACCAAGAGTGAAGCATGGACCATCGTCGTGCACCAGTTCCCATTCGAGTCTAGATCAAAGTGGTTTTTTTGGGTTTTACCCCTAGATACATCTTTTCTAAATCTTCCTCTACCTGCTCGTATCCAAATATAGATTTATTTCTTGTAAAATTCACAAAACCTTCACATTACCAAAATTCTATGAAGTTCTTCTATACTAATCCTCAAATTCTATCTTAGGGTAATGTTCTCTAATCATTGTTTTTTTAAATCTAGTTTCCAAGGTTTTTACTAAACTTACTTGGATACCAACTATAATGCCCCGACCCTAGTTACTCAGAGCCGGTATATTATTACATAACATTAGCATGATCACAAGGGATCAAGTCATGAAAGACCGATCAGTTTAGTAGTATTGGAAGTACTAGATACATACATAAGTTTTACATTTCATTGTGAAATGAAAAAAACAACATTGTGTCTCCTTTTAACACACTCATATCCCTTATACTATCCCTACAGGTTAGTAATAATTTACTTCTTCACATCCTGGGAAAAATAAAATATAGAAAGGGGTGAGCTCAAATGCTCAGTAAGGATAAAAATATAGCGGAAACTATCATAAATAATCATAAATATTTAAGGCAATGTATAAGACTAAAACACAAGACTTTTAAACTTAAAACTTCAACATAATATGGAAAAGATAAATCAAATAATTCCATTTACTTATTCACATGGATATTCTACTAGTTGAATAATCACATGTAATATCAATAGTTAATTTAATAATGATGGAATAAATAATGTTGGACATTATAACCACATAGTCAAGGCCTCGTGTCAAGACTACAAATAATAATGTTGTAAAGGACTTGTTCTAAGACACTAGTTTGTCTCATGAGACCTATCGATTCATCGAGGGGCTATAGCGGGCCTTGCCTGTCACTTACTACGTCCAATGCATTCCTCATATGAAAAGGTTGAAACATAACATAAACATTCGTATTAAAACTAACATACAAAATGTTAATATTTTAACCATAAACCATAAATGGTATAAAAATATAACACTCATAGTCAAACATATCACAAAATCTTCAATACAATATGGAATATTGTATCATAATGAATCAGCTTCAAACAAGCATAAAATCCATCAAAGGATGTTGACATATATGAAATCAATCCAAAAACTATTTTAGTGAAACATATCTTTCTATTTTGAAATAATTTAAAAGTAAAGAAAAAAATTATATTTAAAATATTCTTATAATATTTTAAGGGAAGCTTCAAATGTGTTATAATGGAGGAAAATAGCCACACTCATCGTATAAGTTAAAAAAACATTCTTTTCTTAATTTTTCGAAAAGGTCATAAAGTACCTTGTTTTGAAAATGGTGGAAAGATTACTTTCAAAACATTTTATAAAAATTCAAAAAATGGTATAAATTAATTTAACCCATATTATAGTAAATAGTAAAAAAATTGAAATAAATTTTTAAGAAACACAGATGTGGATGATAAAGAAGTCTCAGTAGATACTTTCGTAAAAACAACCTCAAATAATAAAGAGATTATAAAATTAACCCTTACCTTGTACTTTTCCTTAGTTGAGGGTAAGTTAACCTCCTTTATAATGGTGAAATAATTTTTATTAAATTATACAACAACCACATACATAAATATGATATCATATATGATCCTCTAATATTTCTTTGTTAATGATATTTCAGTAGAATCATTGTTTTGGGTGTTAACTGATACGTTTTCCTTTATATGTTTTGTTACATAAGTCATGTTTTTTATGGATAGTATGTATTTGATTCATATAAATAATGATATTAAGTTATTAAAAATTATTTTTAATCATCAAATGAAAATTATTCTTTAATGGTTACGATTGGGAACAAAATCTCATCGCGTCGTGGAGATGGTAAGCCGTACGTATGCATGAGCGACAATATCATTCTATTAGTGGTGAAATATTATGTAATTGTTTGATATATTATATATAAAGAATCATTAAAATGTTATATTTATTATTTACATCAGTTATAATCATTATTATACCCATCCAAATAATGAAGTGCTGAATAACAAACTACACCACGACGTGGAGACGGTAAGTCGTAACGCACGTATGGTGACTTTTTCATTCATAGGATGGATAGAATAATGAATATGGTTTTACTATATTTACAATAACATTTAAGTATGTATAAGTTACTATAGTTATTATTTTATTATGGAAATAACAAAGAAAGAGGAAGTGGAAGAAAAAAAAGAACTTTGAAAGAGGTGATGAAGTAATTACCTCTTCTTTGGGTTCTTCCTTTTGATTTGAACAAAATGGGTCCTTAGGTTGGATTTATGATAAAATTAAAGCCTATAGGTTTAAGTTAGGGTAGTTGGTAGGATATTTTAGTAGGGTTTGGCCGATCCAAATGGCTTTGGAGGTGTGAAATTAAGATAAGAGTAAGTACCCTTTTATAAGAGAGGTGAGGTTCACTTTAGGAAAAGCTTGAAATATTATTTTATTATAAAATAATTTTCGGTTTCTAATGGATCCAAAAGGATTTATTTTGAGTATTAGGTTTTTATGGGTATAAAACTTCTAAACCAATAGGTTTTATACAAGTTTAGGTCACCATATTAACCTTATCTTTTAGATTTAACTCTTAATTAAATAGTTTAACTTTTACCATATCTTCTTGTATTATTATAATACATGGTTAATAAACTTACTATAAAATTCCAAGAGAACCTAAAGTGATTAATTAATGGAATATATATAATTATATAAGTCCTTTGGCCAAACATTATATTTTTAGGACTGTTATATAATTTAATAAAATAGTATTTTCTTTAAAAACTCATTTATGTCAATTTTGACACTATTTTGTATATAGTTTTTGGGAAAGTCATAAAAACTTGATTGATTTGAAAAAAATATATTTAATAAACCCTAAAATTTCATATTTACCTATAAAATTAGTGTATGGAATTAAAACTTTCGAATTATATTTATTTTAATATTTATAATATCATTTATTTGATTTTTTCATTAATAAGGAAAATACTACATCATTATTATGTCATAACTAAATATATTTATTTTATGTCTAAAAATTATAAATAAAAAACCATTATGTATTAAATATTTTTATATTTATAATTAATATTTATAGTCTAAAATATCACTTATATAAACCCTTATAAAAATTTTTTTACTAAAAGATAAATGTTTATGTTACATTTTCCTTAACTTTAAATTAATTTTTATAATGTGTCATTTTCACTTACAAGTGGCTCCATGGGGTCCAAAAATCAACCCAAGGATTCCCATGGTTGGAAATTTATCATACAATAGGGTTAGGAAATGTGTTAGGGTAATTTAATATTATTATAATATTATTGTTTACCCTTATTTAGCGGATTTACCCTCTAACCATGGTAAATAAAATATTTACTGAAATTACTATTCATAATTTCCAAAAATAAAAGTTATATATTTAAAAAATTTGGAAATTATGATTAAAAATATGAAATCTATTTTTCCAAATTCAAAACAAAGAAATTTCAGAAATTAATTTAAAATTAATTCTCGTTGTCAAAATCAAAAGGCGGGTTTTTAAGAAGTAAAAACTATCAAAAGATCAACGTGTGTTTATGTACTATTTAAATGTGAAATTACATAAAATTACCTAAATTTTATTAAATGATAAAAATATAATCTAATAATACTTTAATACTACTAAAATTTATAATTTAACACTATAAATTATTTTGATTAAAAAATTTGTTTTTAATTAAAATTTAGTATTTTCCATTATTCATCAATATATGAAAGTTATCATAAAAATACCAAAAATTTACCCTAAGCTAATTTTGATATTCCAAATCCAAAAATTAATTCCAATTTAAAAAATAAAATTTATAAAATTTTAAAAAGCGGGTATTACTATTCATAACTACTTTTAAAACGGTTAGTTTTATAGGTCGTGATGCGCTTGAACTCAGTGTTACGTACATCACACACTATTGTATTATTCAAAGAGAAACATATTGTGAAAGCTTAGGGTGTTACACTGGGTCTCACCAGATATCTATTGGACCAATGTTTAACCAATGATACCAGTAGAAAATCTAGGCTACTAGATATCCTACCAACTAGCTAGTTTTGGCTCACCAACTAGCCGATGTGTTCAGTAGCACATCAGGGACACTTGTTATCTATTCGACTAGCTGGTGGATACTATAGCCACCATGATATTCTAAAACTTCTATGTATTCTTACTAAACACCTGGGGTATCCCTTGATATTAAAACCATGGAGAAAAACGTAATTTTAGGATTTAAAAACCTTCAGTATTCCAAATTGATCCTTGGTTGTTAAAATAAGTATCCCTCCAAATGGAAAAGTTCAAATTTTTGTTGAAAATTATAACCCATAATGAGACGGTTAATTACAGTGATGACTTAGTGATGAGTTTGGATCATTTATGATCATAATTAGTTAAAAACTTGGGTGTTCATTTGGTTTTCTATGATTTATGATGCACCAGTTTAGATGATTCACTATTTAGTGTCTGGTTTATATCTTATTTGGTTTTTCATGAGTGGGTGTTCTATTTGTGTGCTCCTAGATTACCCCCTCTCTCTTTCCTTATATTTAACCTAATTTTGCACCCATGTATCTCCTTATTAAGGTTGGATGTGATTTTTTCCTTTCCTTTTTTTTGTTAGATTTGGGTGCTAGTTTCTTTGATAGTTTCGGTGGGATTTTTTGTGGGTGTTTGGATATTGAAAGTAGTTTTCTTTTATATTTTTTTCAGATCCATTTTGGATGGTTGTGTGTGGTTGGTAGAGGATCTTCTATTTTTGTATTTATTTTATAGTTTTGGTTAGATGCATTAGTGATCCCTTATTAAGAGAAACTTCTTCCTATTACGCCATTTTAGAGGAATTATAAATGGTGGGAAACCCTATGATAGGTCATTATCTTTATAGGGTTTTAGGTTAAATGTTGATGGTTTAGTTATTCTTGGATAAATTTGGTGATGTTTGAGGGTTCGGGTTCTCTTATTTTAGGTTTTAGGTCCACTAGTTTTTTCCCCACCTATTTTATTGAGGTGTAGAGGCTCTCATTATTAGTGGCTTTTGTAAGATCTTGGATATTATTAAGGTATGTTTTTGTTTAATTTTGGTTTGGAATCTTCTTTTTAGGCTAAATAAGTGTTTACCAAATTTTATGTGAAGGTTTAGGGGTTTTCTAAGGGTTCGGTCATGAAAGAGGAAGAAAAGGGGGTTCCTAGGCATGTTTTAGGGTTTGCGCATGGTTAGTAAAAACCATGAGGATCATCCTAGGTAACCGTGCAGCCATAGATAGAGTCATATTCATAGTTTGTGCATAGTTTGTCAAACCCTATGGATTTCCCAAGAAACCGTGTGAAAGGGGGTGATTTCAGGCAGTATCTTCTGCATGGTTTGCGCATTGTTTGGAAACCCATGTGGGTAAACTATATTCCCTAGAAAAATTGTAAATTTTACAAAATTACCACTCTGAGGTTTTAAACCCCAACTCGGTATTTTCCTCCATTCCTCCCCTCTCAACCCTAGTGATGAACTTGGACAACCCAAGCTTCCAAGAGGTGTTTCTCCTTAGATTCTTGGTCGTTTTAGACGTCGTTGGTTGTGGATCGAAGCTCTGAGTATGTATAATCCTCTCCTTCCTTCTTTTTTTTGGATTAGGGATTATGGTTTCTCCCATCTCCTTCTGAATCTCTAAAACCCTCTTTTTCAGGTGAGATTCAGGTTGAGGCTTTAAGGGATGTTTGAATCTGGATCCAAGGCTACAATTAAGAGTTTGTTCACTAAGGGGTTCTAGGTAAGTGGTCTACAAGTTATATCCCATAGTTTTTCTCTAGATTTGTGCATGTGTGTTGGGGTTTTTCCCTTATCATGTTATGTATTGGTTATCTTGGGTATGAATCGGTAAATTGGGTGTCTAAATGATTTCTTGAAAACCCTCACGATCCTATTAGGATGCATGGAGGAGGACTTGATCATTTTAGGGCCACCCATGGGGTGCGCTGGAAAACCAAAACCTAGAGTGTGGTGGGGTTGAGTGGAGGGTTTCTGATTATTAATGTGCAACCCATGTAGAATATGTTTTTAACAGTTGATTAACTTGTAAACAAAATTATGAATAATACGCCGAGGTAAATAAGGGTATAAGATGTTGTTGGAATGACATGAAATTGTTAATTGGGTTGAAAGAGATTATTTTGATTGTTTAATGAATTTTGGTTAGAAATGACTAATGGGATTAGTGCATACTAAATGGTGAAATTGTAATTGGGTAATAAAATGGGAATGAATGAATTTGTGTAAAGGGGTGAATACATGAGAATTAGGTGGTACACCTAAATGTTGAACGTAATAAAGTTGTTGTGTTACGTGATATGAGAAATGTACTTAAAATGATAAATGGGCTAAATGGGTTAATTAATGGCCAATTATGAATTTGGCTAAGGCATAGTGGTTGTTGAATACACCGAATGGGTTAAGTCATGGGAATGGGAATTTGGATAGATGGCTATGAATTGTAATTGGTAAATGTGTTAATGGGTTATGGCGTGATATTAATTCCCATGTTGTTGTCATGTATCGTGAATTCTAATGGAATTGAATATGCTTGGTTGTGTAATGGTATGGTTGTGGTGACTTGATAAATAATCATGTGAACATGTATTGTAAGAGTCGGGTATTGAATTGAGGTTCTACACCCACAGGTCATGTTAGATTGAGGCTCTAAACTCCACCCTCAAATGCACGGGTTAGGGAAAGGTATGGAGGCTCTATTCCCCTAACAGATTCATTCCACCCAAACTGAGGCTACGAGTTGAGGATAATGTGTTGATGTGATATGTGTATACCTAGTGAGATAGGGACTTGATTTATTTCCCTTGTGCATTGTGATTGATTGCCTTATACCCTTGTAAAGATGATATTTATTCCTAACCTAGGGAACATGTGATTAAATGGGTTGAGTAATGAAGATGGTATAAGTAATGCAATTGGGATAAATTCTAGGGATAAATTAAATGAACCTTGTTAACTTATGGCACCTGAACTGTCCCTTGTTTACTACCCTTTTATTTTTTACTATCATGCACTATCAATTAGAATAGATATTTTGTAGACACCGTTGGTAGTGGCCTACTGAGTTTTGTACTCACACCCTTCTCGAGCCGTTGTTTGGTATCCGAGCAGATATCTTGGTTGCAGGTCAGGACGAGAGCAGGGGCCCTACTCTAGGATGTTGAGTTGAGATCGGGATGTACATGGAAAAGGATCCAGACTTAGATTCGGGATCCATTTGCAATTTATCCATTTGTTTTATTTTTGGTTTCTTTCACTTGGAACTACTAGTATGGCATGGCATTGTTGTATTTTATTTGTGTTGTATCATGTTTGGGGAAACATTTAGTTATGCATGTTTGTTGGTTGTTCCATATTGTTTCTAATATTTATATTGTGTTTTTTTGTGGTTTACTCTATTAAAGAGGTTATAGTCTCCCCACATTACTCATTAGACCCTCACAACTAGTTGTCAACCTCTGGTGTATAGGGAGGTGCACTTGAGTTCATGTGGCCACCCAACTTGGGGCACCAGTTTAGTGGATTCTGGGTCAAGGATGTTATAAAGTGGTATTAGAGGAGTTCTTTTCTCTTATTACTATTTGGTGATGGGATACAAAAGATTAGGATGTGTCGGGGCTTCGTAATGAGCTCGTTCTTGGGAGTATTTAACCCATGTACGAGGGAAAACCCAAGTCACCCTGGTTGGGAATTGTTGTTCTTGATGTGTGTTGTTACAATTGGATGATATTTCATCGTTGGGTGATGCACATGTTGTGTGATTTTATAGATTTATTATATTTTTTACATTGCTGTAATGGAATGAGGTTGTGCATTTATACATCATTTTAGGCACCTAAGGATATAGGTGGCACGCATCATTATAGACACACACACAGGATGGGTGTACGGGGCATAGAGAGTAGAATGCATTTACTTGATGAATCTGAAGAAAATGATGCCTAATAATGGTAATGAAAGTGGGTGAATGAAAATAATACAAATTAATAGTTAAGGAATGTCATGTATAAAGATATGTAATGACTGGGTTAAAATTTTGGGTTGTGATAAATTGTAAAGGTTTACCCAGTGTCTAAGTGAGAAAGATTGCATAATGACGGTAAAATTGTTAATGAATTTTGAATAATGAAAGGTGTAAATGAGTTAAAATGATGATTTTAACATGTATTGAAATGGGAAATGTTCCTAGGAGTTAGGGATCATGTTGAAAAAAAATATTTGGTTGGATATGTGTTGATGAGGGACTTGTGATTAAATAAATTGGTTACCCCATGTTGACCATGATTGCGGTAGTTATGGTAGGGGAGATTGTTCTAAGTGTGATGATGACAATTAGGATAGAGTATGAATAATGGGTTGTTTAAGGTTGATAGCGTGAGATGATTTCCATCTATATTTAAATAATATTGTCTATTCTTTAAAGAGTTGGGTGAACGATAAGTTAAAAATGAGAATGGTTGAGTTCAAAGGTGGGTATCCTTTGTGTTGCCGGATTGATCCTTGTATGTGTAGGTTGGGGTAGTGAAAGTTCCCTGGTTGAGACTTTGGATTTGGGTTGCGAGGCGTTGTTTGGTAATGTGAGTGAGGAAACTCTTTATCACACTCCAACCTATGATATTATTTTATTTTAATCATTCTTCTACCTTTAAATATTTTTGTCGGGGTCCGGAGTGAGTCCCAGATGAAGTTTCCGAGTTTTTGATAAAAAGTGTGTGTCTTGGCTTCGACATCATTGGACGCATGGGTAGAGTGCGACGCCATGCAAATTCGCCTAGGAAACTACGTGGCCTTTTCGTCTTTGAATAATTAAATGTTAATTTATTGCATCATTTAAGATTTTTATGGTTATTAAGAATTTTAATATTTTTATTACCGATGAAAACTAAAATTTTTAAATTTATTATTATTAAAATGAAATAAATACTTTTATTACATTTAATTTTATCATCATGTTATTATTATTATTAATTTTAGGTCAGTTTGCGGGCACCGCATGGTTAGCGGGAGTCGTGCGATCATCCAGGTACCCATGCGGCTACTTGCGTTATTATTATTATTAATGTTTTAATAAATGATGTACATATTTATGATTACTAAATATCAAGATTATTGAGATTTTTAATATCATTATTATCAAGGTTATTATTATTTATAATTTTGTTATTATTATTGGAGGTTAAAAGATATTATTATTAAGCTATTAGAATTTCAATTATTATTATTACTATCATTATTAAATTTTATAAATAGGATTGTTAAAGTTATGATTATTAGTTTGTTATTATAAATCTTATAAATTAAATTAATCTTTAATTAAAAAGGAATGTTCAAAGGGGAACCTACATCGAGGTCAAAGCACGACGACAACGCTTACTCAGAAACGCCCCGTGCGGGTCCTAAAAAGTCAAACTGACCCAAAAAATATTTAATTAAAAAAACCCCTAATCAACCCAAGGTAATATATATGTGTGTGTGTGTGTGTGTGTGTGTGTGTGTCAATTAGAAAAAGGAAAGAGGGTATACCAGAGGAAGGGGAAAAACATGCCGGAAAGGGTGTGACACACTAGCAGAGGCGATGTCGGGAAAAAGAGGGCTAGTCGGGGCAACGTCAATGGTGCGAATTGGCAGGAGGAAGACTGAAGAATCTGCGGCCGCCGAAGAGCATCGCGCCAGACCAACAGAGGGGGTCCGCACGGCTGGATGCGGTTCGACTGGGGATGTGGGCGAGGTTCACCGGACAGCGGCGGTGCGAGGCGGCTGGTGGGTAGGGTGCAGGTGAGCCGAGCAGCAGCAGGCAGCGGCGGGTGAGCCAAAAAAGAGGGGGCGGCGTTTCTAAGAGGAAGAGGGGGTCAGGGTCAGTTGGAACGACCAGAGCAAGGGATCCGAGAGGAGTCGCACCGGACTGGAGAGGAAGAGAGCAGATCGCATTCGAGAGGCAGGAGGAAGCCGGATCTGAGGGCTATTGGGGCATGCTGCAAGGGGAAAAAAGGAGTCGCTAGATCGGTACAGGGAGAAGGTTGAGGAAGTGAAGTGCTGAAGGGGGGAATAGGGCCGGAGCGGGGAAGCAGCGCCGATTACGCGCTGCATGGGAAGGGGCCGAGGGTGATGCTACGGGGAATGGGGAGCCGCTGGGGGCTGCTGTGAAGGAGGCTAAGGCTGGGTGTTCACTGCAAGGGATGATGGTGGGAGGGATAATTGGAGAGAGAAGAAGAAAAAAAAGGAGCCGCCAAAAACCCTATATAAAAAGAAAAAAAAATAAAAAAAATAAAAATAAACACAACCAAAGAAAGAAAAAAACAATTAAAATTGTTATAACTTAATAATAATAATAATAATAAAGGGAATAATAATAATAATAATAATGATAATAATTCTAATCATAATATTAAAATTAATTCAAAGATTCATTTCATTTATAAGATTTATAATAACAAACTAATAATCATAAATTTAACAATCCTATTCATAAAATTTAATAATGATAGTAATAATAATAATTGAAATTCTAATAGCTTAATAATAATATCTTTTAACCTCCAATAATAATAACAAAATTCTGAATAACAATAACCTTGATAATAATGGTCTTAAAAATATCAATAATGTTGATATTTTGCACTCATAAATATGTACATCATTTATGAAAACATTAATAATAATAATAATGCAAGTAGCCTCATGGGTACCGGGATGACCACACGGCTCCCGCTAACTATGCGGTGCCCGTACACCAACCTAAAAAAATAATAATAATAACATGATGATAAAATTAAATGTCATAAAAGTATTTATTTCATTTCAATAATAATAAAATTAAAAAAATTAGTTTTCATTGGAAATAAAAATATTAAAATTCTTAATAACCATAAAAATCTTAAATGATGCAATAAATTAACATTTAATTATTCAAAAATGAAAAGGCCACATAGTTTCCTGGGAAAATTCGCGCGGCATCACGCTCTACCCGTGCGTCCAACGATGTTGAAGCCAAGACGTGCAGTTTTTATTAGAAACTTGGAAACTTCATATGGGACTCACTCCGGCCCCCAGAAAAAAAAAATTAAAGGTAGAAAAATGATTAAAATAAAATAATATCATAGGTTGGGGAGTGACACTCTTATGGTTCATGGTCGTATGGAGTACATGCTGGACCCTAATGATGGTACATGGGTCTTGGTGACCTGTTGAGTAACGACTTTGTGAGTTATACCTTGATCCCAGAGAGGATGTTTTGCTTGTAGTTCCAATGAATGTGTACAACTTTGGTTTGAAACCTAGAGAAAGTGGTTGTTTGGTGCGCTAGGCATAGTGTGCATCATAATGGGTGTGAGAGTTCCATCCGAGAGAATTGATTTGTTCATGTCACGAGAAGTATGGCTTGGAGAGAGGACCAATGGATTCTCCTATTTGTGACTCTAGTATAGGGAGTTGGTATCATTCAACCTTAAAGGTAAACTATAAAAGAGGTCAGATAGGGATTCTAGTGCATTTGGATGTTTATCACGCATGTAGATCTTTTAGACTTTGATAGTGGGACTCTGAGTGATCCATAGTGCAGGATTGGCCATGAGGGATAAGTGGAAAGGTTGATGGTTGGTTGTGCCACTTGAGTTGTGGTTATGCGATGATAGTTACAGAAAAATTAAGGGTGGACTCATGGAAGGTTGGCTCAGTGATGTAGGTTCCTCAGAATATTAATCATAGGAGATTCTTCATAGGAGGTTTCAATTCATATTAAGTACCCCAAATTTTAGTGAATGGTATATTTGTGTCTAGTTATTTACAAGGGGAACCCAAGTGTTTCTGATAAGGGTTAAGGTTTATTTCGAAGGGTTTTATTGTGGGAATTCCTGACTCACCTGGTTGAGCGGGGATTAATGGAGTCTTGAAGTTGTTTTTGAGCAGAAAATACAAGGTTGGATGAAGTGTGGTTATATGTTCTCACTCGGTGGTTGCACCTAAGGTGAGGGTGTCCACATGGCTAAAATTGTTTGTATGAATGGTTTGGTTGTTGGGTTCGATGCAGAGGCCGCCTCAGGGCTGATTAGGCTTACTAACTAAGAGGAATGGTTAGGTAAGTAAGAAGGCGATGGGCTATATGCAAGTTAAGTTTGTTTTGTGTAATAATGTTAGGTTGGTTGGTGTGGTAGGTCATTATGCTTCGGTTGTTAGCTGGCAGGGATGCATTACAAGAACTCGAGCAGTGTGGTGGAGTTAGTTCCACATGAAATGTTGTTTTATAACTTCTTGGTGATTTGGTCATGGAGAAAAGGTTAAACTTGGTTGGCAATCACCCCTGAGTGGTGGTGGTTAATTGTTGATGAGATTTGTTTGGCAGAGAGGCCTAAAACCCTTGGCAGGTCATAGTGTCCCATAGTTCGACATCATAAATGGATAAGTTTGTGGTGGTGTTATTCAGTGACTTCTTAGTGTACCTTATATAGTGACGAGCATTATCAACATCTTGACATCATCCCAGGTATATTGAGAAGCTCTGGATTACACCAAGATACATGAAGGTTCTTGGTTGGATGAGGTACATTATGAAGTTTAATCTCAAGGAAAATGTACATTTGGAGTTTTATGGGGGGATTTACACCCCTGATGGCTTGGTTTGAGGTCCTTGGGATGGACCGAATTGTGATAAACAACATGGGTGTTGTTTGAAAAATCCGTGAATGGGAATTTGGTGACCTTCATTTTATTTTTTTAGGAAAAATTTGGATGGCCATGTCTAATTTTGGGGTTCATTGTGTGATCAGGTATAAGATGTGGGGGTTGGAATCTCTCGTGGTGAGAAATGGTAACAAAACTCCTAAGGTGGGGGTGGTAATCCGGTCTTGGATGTGGAGAAGAGAACATAGAGTTGATGTAGTGTCAATGGGGTGCCGAGGAACCTGGGAGGTGCATGTCAGGTTCCTCAGAGAGGCATGTGGGCCTTAGACATGATATTGGATGAGCCAAGTGTTGGATTGAACTTAGGGTGGTTCCAAGTGAAGCTTGTGGTGTCTATTTTGGGTCATAGAAGGATGTGGTTAGATATGAAAATAGGTTGTGGTAAGAGAATTTGGGGTCCTATAACTCCAATGAAGATTGGGATTAGACTCGGGTAATTTTTTTTCCCTTGTGTGGTCTTGAAAACATCATGAAGTTGAGTGAACCTTGTCCATGTGATCTATTGTCATGCCAAGGGTGAAGCTGATGACGGTTCTGGAGGGCGGTAATGTCATGATGATGGAATTCAACTGGAATTCATGAAACGACCTCAGTGGGTGTGTGGGATGATAATGATAAACTTGAACATGTGTGGTAGGAGTGTCCCACTTCTGGGTTTATGTTGTGGTGGAAAGTGCCTTTTTGAAATGAAGTTGTACCTGAGTGAGGTCGTATTGATCTTAGTCCTTGAAAGGGATAGTGTGGGGATGTCCTTTTGAATGGTTTTGGTGGTACGACCGGATTCCAATGTGGGGTAATGCCCTTATGGATTCTTCGGCACGGTGAGTTGGAACATGTTAGATTATGGGAGAGTTGAGTTGAGTTTTGGTGGTCTGTCTTTAATGGTGGAGGTTCCAATTAACCAAAAATAGTGGAGAGAACCATACTAGATAAATGGTTGATTGATGACATGATCAGAGTTTTGGGTTGGGGGACTCAAGTGGTCACCATTTGGGTAAGTTATCCCTGATAGAGAGCCTTGGCACGAGTTAGTTGGTCGAGTACCCGAGAATTTTGGGTAGTGTTTGCTTGTATAGTTATGGAGTAAAATCATCAGGAAATGTGTTTGGAAGGATCGTGTGTTTTTATTCAAGTGATACCAGGTTTAGTCACCGTTATAGTTGGAGGAACATGAAAAATGATGCGAAGTGATTTGGGTCATGAGTTGTGCAGAGGATCAGGCCGATGAGGTTCCAATTGGTTCCTCCATGATGATGTGATGTTGTGTGTTAAGTTCCCATGTGTTGTGAGTTAGGTGTTTTTACCTAAGTTTCCCCCATGAAACTCTCATGGTGGGAATGGTTGAATTGGATCCATCCTTGAGGAGTTTTTTTTTGGTTCGTGTTGTGCGTTGTGGTGAGGAATCCTTGAGGGGAGAGTCTATGCCCTGGGTCCGTGTTCAGTGGACTTGTGATGTGAAACCAAAAACATGGGAAGTGGGTGTGGATAGAAAGGCTATGTGGAGTGATCCCTTGTTATGGAAGTTAGGTGATTCTTGGAAGAGAGTCTTGAGGATGATCCCTTATAAGGTGGGGAGGTTGTAATATCTCGAATCTTCTTAAGGTATGTTTTTGTTTAATTTTGTTTTGGGATCTTCTTTTTGGGATAAATAAGTGTTTCCCAAAGTTCACGTGAATTCTTGGGGGTGTTCTAGGTGTTTGGGACATGAAAGAGGAAGAAAAGGGGGTTCCTAGTCATGTTGCGTGATTTTCACATGGTTAGTAAACACCATGCAGAGCATCCCAGGTAATTGTGTAGCCATAGACAGAGGCTTATGCACGGTTTGCGCACGATTTGGAAAAATGTGCAGAATTCCAAGGAAACCATGTGAAAGGGGGTGATTTTGGGAAGTATCTTCTACACGGTTTGCGCATGGTTTGGAAAACCATGCGGGTAAACTATGTGGCCTATAAAAGTTGTAAAATTTTAAAAATTTCCACTTCGGGGTTTTAAACCCCATATCGTGATTTTCCTCCATTCATCCCCTCTCAACCCTAGTGACAAACATGGAAAACCCAAGCTTCCAAGAGGTGTTTCTCATTCTATTATTGTCCTTTTTGGATTCCTTTAGTTGTGGATCGAAGGTCTAGGTTAGTCTAATCCTCTCCTCCCTTCTCTTTTTCGGATTAGGGCTTATGGTTTCTCTCATCTCCTTTCGAATCTCTAAAACCCTCTTTTTCAGGTGAGATTAAGGTTGAGGCTTCAAGGGATGTTTGAATCTGAATCTAAGGCTATTATTAAGAGTGTGTTCATCAAGGTATTCAAGGTAGGTGGTTTACAAGTTATATCCCATAGTTTTTCTCTAGATTTGTGCTTGTGTGTTGGGTTTTCTCCATTCTCATGTTGTGTATTGGTTATCTTGGGTATGAATCGGTAAATTGGGTGTCTAAATGATTTCTTAAAAACCCTCACGATCCCCATGGGATGTGTGGAGGAGGACTTGACCATTTTAGGGCCACCCATGGGGTGCACCATCAAACCAAGACCTAGAGTGTGGTGGGTTTAAGTGGAGGGTGGATGATTATTAATGTGGAACCCATGTAGAATATGTTTTTAATGGTTTATTAAGTTGTAAATGAAATTTTGAATAATATGCCTAGGTCAATAAGGGCATAAGATTTTGTTGGAATGACATGAAATGGGTAATTTGGTTAAAAGAGACAATGTCAATTGTTTAATGAACTTTGGTTAGAAATTATTAAGGGTATTAGTGCATACTAAATGATTAACTTGTAATTGGGTAATGGAATGGGAATGGATGAATTTGTGGAAAGGGGTGAATACATGAGAATTAGGTGGTACACCTAAATTTTGAACGTAATAAAGTGGTTGTGTTACATGATTTGAGAAATGTACTTGAAATGATAAATGGGATAAATGGTTTAATGAATGGTCAATGATGAATTTGGATAAGGAATAGGGGTTGTTGAATACATCGAATGGGTTAAGGCATGGGAATTGGAATTTGACTAGATGGCTATGAATTGTAATTGGTAATTGGTAAATGTGTTAATGGGTTATGGCATGATATTAATTCCCATGTTTTTTCATGTATTTTGAATTCTAATGGAATTAAATATGATTGGTTGTGTTATGGTATGGTTGTGGTGACTTGATAAATAAGCATGTGCACATGGATTGAAAGAGTGGGGTATTGAATTGAGGTTCTAAGCCCATGGGTCAAGTTAGACTAAGGCTCTAAACTCCACCTCAAAATGCATGGGTTAGGGAAGGGGATGGAGGCTCTATTCCCCTAAAGGATTCATTCCACCCAGACTGAGTCTTTGAGGTGAGGATAATGTGTTGATGTGATATGTGTGTCCCTGGTGAGATAGGTACTTGATTTATTTCCCTTATATATTGTGATTGATTGACTTATACCCTTGTATGGATGATATTTATGCCTAACCTAAGAAACATGTGATTAAATGGGTTGATTAATGAAGATGGTGTAAGGAATGTAATTGGGATGAATGATATGAATAAATTAAATGAACCTTGTTGACTTATAGAACCCAAAATGTCCCTTATTTACTACCCTTTTATTTTGTACTTTCATGAACTATCTATTAGACTGGATATTTTTTAGACATTTTTGGTGGCCTACTGAGTTTTTTACTCACACCCTACTCGGGGCGTTGTTGGGTACCCGATCAGATCTCTTGGTTGCAGGTCAGGATGGGGGTAGGGGCCCTACTCTAGGATGTTGAGTTGGGCTCAGGATGTACATAGAGAAGGATATAGACTTAGAGTCGGGACCCGTTTGGAGTTTTAGATGTTTTTTTTATTTTGGTTTTCTTTCACTTTGAACTACTAGTATGGAATGGAATTGTTGTATTTGATTTTTTTTGTATCCTGTTTGGAGAAAAATTTGGTTATGCATGTTTGTTGGTTATTCCATATTGTTTCTGCTATTTATATTGTGTTCTGTTGTGGCTTAATCTAGTAAAGAGGGTATAGTCTCCATACATGACTCATTAGACCCTTATTGCTAGTTGTTAACCTCTAGAATATGGGGAGGCGTGCTTGAGGTCATGTGGTGACCCGTCTCAGGGCACCGGTTTAGTGGCTTTTGGGTTGAGGACATTACAACCTTCTACTTTGATCAAGGAATTTCTGGGGGTAGAAAGTGGAATGTTTGAGATATTTTAACACCCCATGTTATTATTAATGATTATTATATAATTATTTATGTTATTTTAGGGTATATTGAGTTTATAGAGATTATATACTTTTATTGTTTGGAATTTAGAAGTTTTTAGGTTTCACACAATTAGTAGTAATTGTGCGGTAACCATGAAACAGTGTTGCAACTCTTGAAAAAATGGTTTTTTATGGTTGGAACATGGTTCAACAAGTTATGTGAGATATTATAGGTGATTGTATCACCCCTTTTACTCGTGGGTATGACTTTCATGACTGGAACATGGTTAGAATTAATTGAGCATCCAAACCATACTAGTGTTGGTCTAGTGTAAGTTGCATGGTTGGCACGTGGTTTCCCAAACAATATGGGATAACCCTACAGTATGGCTAGATTTACTTAAAGAGGTTAATTTACCTCTTTTACCCCTAAATTTTAACTCCCCCACTCCCTCGTATTCCTCCTTATCATGTGGTTGGCCCTCATGAATCCCTAGGGGAACTCCATTCTTCCTACTCTCTAGATTTTGAGGCTCTTCTTCATGGTTTTCAAGAAATTATTCAAGGTAATCTCTTCTCCTATATTACCACTATTGTTACCTTTTATTTTCCATCTCCCCAAGAACCTTAATCATTGTATAAAGGGTATTTAGGGTCTGTTTTCAGTTAATATTGGTTTTTTAGTCATTTAAGGCTTATAGAGGTTGATTCTTGACTCTATTAGGCATTCTCTATGGAAGGAAATACATTGTGATGTGATTCAGCCTGATTTGAGGTAGTTGATTCTATTTTATTCCTTTATTGTGAAATTATTATGTTTATTGACCTTTTTAAAATCCCTTTTTAGGAAATTATAGCTACATATAGTATTTATTACATGTTTAAAAATGGTTTCTATGTTCTTTTGGATTGGCATAAAATAGTTTCCCTGTGAATTTCAAATGGTTCTCTAAAAATGGTTGTTCAAGTATTCCAAGACTCTTCATAAAAATGCATATGATTTTGTTTTAAGTATTTCAATAGAAAATGTGGGTATTTGGCCTCAGTTTTATTTTTAAAGGAATAAGGGTATGTTTTAAGGATTTTTTTGGGGAAAATTTTTTGGTGACTTTCTAATAGAATTTTTAAAGAACATTTTAATTTGGAGGAAGTGTGGTTTCATAATGATTTATAAGAAATGTTTAAAGTGGAATTATATTCAATGAAAATGAATTGGTATCCTAATTCAAAATTCATAGTCATGTTTGCAACTTTAAATGAATGGTTGGTTATTTTGAAACCCTCGTTGATGTCCCTTGTGAATGTTTATTTCCCTTTAGGGTCATACTATTATTATGTGATGGATATATGATGTGAAAATGGGATTTTTACTTTGAGGTAATTAGAGGTGATGGATATTTATGGTCTATGATTTATTAATGCATTATGATTTTATTGATTACTCACTTCTACTTTAGATTGGTCATGGTAACCCAGAAACTAACATGGAGATCTAGATTTATGATACCCTAGTTTGTACACATGTTAAAAGGGTCTCTAGAATGATATAGGGCTAAGTGGGGGTGTCGTCCATATGATTACAGTGTGGGATAGTCAAGTGGATTGTGTTATTGTTAGACACAATATAGGCTGATAATTGGTCCCATGTGTTTGGTGAAGTCTAGGATCATCTCACTTTAAGACCAAGGATACATCCCTTGACACCCATTCCTTTATTGGTGGTTCCATGTAGGGGATATTTACCTCATTTTTTATATTCCCCTATACTTTCATATTGTGGAACCTTTTTTATTTTTTACTTTTGTTATATTCCATTGATATATAGGTGTCAGTTTGTTTTTCAATTTATTCTTTGTGTTTGGGCTAATTTTGAAATGGTTTTTAAAATGTGATTTATGGGAAGTGTTTTAATTGAAAGTGAAAGGATTTATTTTATTTTTTAGAATTTCATGAAAGGTTTGAAATGATAAAAAAAATTATTAGTTTTCATGAAAATAAAAGTTTTGCATTGTGGGTTCTAAAGTGTTTTGCAAGTAAAGAGGTGAATCTGTTTTTGGTGGTTTAAAACATGATATTGACTTATTTTATGTTTTATAATTAAATTAAAATCATTTATTTTATAATTTATTTCAATCTATTAATATTGAACTATAAAATGAAAAGAATTTCATGGACTCCTTAGTGAGATCATACTAGGCATGTTATCTTACAATCTTCATACGCACCATGTGTGTATGTATGAAGTTACTATGTTATACATAGGTTCCAAGTTTCATCTTCATATTGGATTCAATCTCTTGGGCCACTGATGGTGAATGGGGATATGGTGAGCAACCTCATGTTGCATGGTAGTGTTCTAATAGTATAGTTTGGGTCTATTATTACTTTTTTTTGGTATACCTATATATCATACATGAAATCCTTTCATTATCAATATTAAGTTTAATTTATTATTGCTTGTTATGTGTTTGTTTCAGATGATGTATATATGTTGATGTGAATGAGTTGGATCAATTTTATTGATTATAACTCATTTTTTGGTTTTTTTATCTAGTTCTTCTTATTTAATATTTCATGGGAATACAATGTTTTGATGGTCCATGTTGGAATATTATTAATTGATATGTTGTGTATTTACTCTAATTTGAGGACAAAATCATTCTCATGTGTGCTTTATTTATGCTTGGGCACTAGTTTTCAACCTGTGGGGATTATGAACACCCTTCATACCTAGTGGTTAGCTAGGTTGAGTGACATGTCGATGATAGCCTGATCTAGTTCATTACACATTTTTTGTTTCAAAATTTACATCCAAGCTCATGTTTAATAAATTTAAATATATTCATACTAATGGAATAAATATTTATTTATTAATAAATATTAATTATTCTACAAAATTAAAGTAGCTTGTAAAATTTCCAAAATTTTACCCAAGGGTAAACACCATGTCTGGAGATCAAAGGAACAATCATAAAATTTTTATGAGGTCATTTAAAATAGTGAAATTTCCATTTTACCCTTTTAGGGGCCTGGGAATCTAAAACTTAGAAATGGGATAAATCTATATTAAGAAAAGATTGAGGACACTACAAAAAATGTATTATAATTGACTAAATTGATCTTTGGGATGAGATAGAGTATCATGGAAGTTGATGATGGCTGGACAAGCTAGGATGGAATGGATGGTCATCATGTTAAGGGGATAGCTCTATGAATAGGTGGATAGTCATTATTATTTATCACTTTTATATGTAATTGTTTTTGTGGGGTGACATGAAAGAAGGGTAAAGAGAGTATGGATGACTTGGGTAAGTGTTAATGGGGATCAAAGGGATATGGTAAACTGATGTGACTTATTAGGGTCATGTCGGATAGTCCACATGTGTCCTCTCAAATTAGGGTTACTCCACAACTTTTTTATGTAAAAAGACTTGGGTAGAATTATGTGATGAACCCGCTATTGGAATATATCTTTGAGGGATGACTTGAGTGACCTAAGGAGGTCTCGTGTTATGGTATACAATTCTATATCAAGATTGGCATGATACGAGTGGTTTCATCGATAGGTTCACTCACCGTTCAGCTGGGAATTGGGTTCACTAGGATGGATGAACCATGAATGGGCACTGAGATCATCATAAGAGGCCTTGTAAGGACAAGTAAAATTACAAGGGAAATTATACCATGGGTAGAATAGTGGGTTCTCCCACCAAAATTCCATTCTATTTGGGGAATCATGTGTGAGAATTGTCTAAGTTGATCCTTATAGGCTAGGTCACTACTTAAGGAGAGACTCATGAAGTGAACATGTAACGATGGTGTTGAACAAGCCTATCCTAGTGTGATTATGAGTAACAAACTATGTAGGTTAGAGTATCAAGTTGGTTAGTAGATGATAGGATTATTTTTAGAGAATAAACAATGGGAATGATGAGTTATGGATTAAGGTCTAATGTCATCTAGGAGATGAATGATAAGGGTTATGGGATAATCTTGGGTTGGCCAAGACTTACATAGAGTGTATCAAAATACTAGACACACATAATGTGATCAAAAATATTATTCAAGGGCTGTAATAGAGATGCATCAAGATAAGTTCATGAGATATTAGTTGAAAAAAGGGTTAAGTAATTGTAGTGTGTTGATCATGGTTTTGATTATCATCCTAGATTTTGTGCTATAATGTGATATATAATTCACTACTATGAGAAATAATATGGGTATACTATCAATAAGATGTTTTTAATAGTGATATGGTATTCTCAAGACTAAATCTAGGCCTAGGAACATTTCTAGTTTATGATATCGAAAAAATTCTCATGTTCCACAGGATGATAAGGCTATTATCAAGCCTAACTCTAAGACTATACATTTTTCTAACCTATGATTATTTTAAATCATATCCTAGTTAGGTGCTCTACCAACCTGATATATTGAAATATTAATTCCCAGATAGAATGGATAAACTATCAAAGATATTTTGATATTATTTCCATGACGAGATTCATCATCCGACTGAGAAACTATGATATAACATCTAGGTTTAGTGTTTTACAACACATGACTAGAGAATAAATCCATGTTAGGTGCATCATCAACCTGTTATTAGATATGATTTCCTAATATCATGGATTGGTTTAGATCAAGGCAGTGTCATTAAAGAATCCTAAGAAACATCATACCAATATTGATATGGGAATAAACATCCCATCATATTGTCTTAGGATGAAGTATGTAAGAGTTTACTATTAGTGAGGTTTCATGATAATCTGGTGGTATAATATGTGTTGTGCATGTGGGTGTTTACTACTTTCATTTCATATAGTATATGAATGCACATATATATTAGTTTATGTTATGGGACTATAATTTGGTGTATTACTAAGTTTTATTCTCACACCCTACATATAAACCTTAGTGGGTGTGTTAACCATATATTTGTAATATAGGTTAGGTAAAGTTACCTAACACAAGTTATAAAGCTAAAGTCACTTGGTGGGTATGTGGAAAAAATTCTGAGGAAAGGTTGAAGACTGGTAATGGTGCATCCTTTATTTATTTTATTCCTTTTTGAACATGTATTATATGGGATTGGTTCATTGGGTGATATATTTATGATTTATGATTGTTTATCATGACATTAATTCATTCATTGTTGCAGGGTGTATGTTATTACTATAGTTGGTTTCCACTATAATTCCATATTTTATGGTTTTTGTTATCTTTCATGGATATTTCATTCATTTACCAGTTATTATAAGTTATAATATTGAGTTTATAGTCTCATCATGATATATTATATGAATCTCATTGTTATTGGGTAGCTTTTTTCATATAGGGATTCGTGTTTGAGGTCACATAGTGTATCAGCTCGAGCTAATGGATGGGTATCTAAGCTAAGGTGTTACAACACATGCATGAGAAACTTTGGAAGTAATTGGGGGTGTGACAACACATATAATACTATAAATAAATAAATATTATTATTTATAAATATTAATTTTTATGAATTCAAATTCATCCTAGTTTTATAAATGACTTTATATAATTTTTTAATTAAAAAAGAAATAGTTTTATTTAACTAAATTATTTTCCAATTATGACATGGTATTAATTAAAAGATAAATTTTAAAATTTTAAAGTTTTAATTTAATAAAAAATATTTATTTTTGGATTCTTTTTATTGAATTTATCTTAGGATTTTAAATTTTTTGTATTTTTCTGAAAAGAATTATTTTTGGGTGAATAGTGAAAAATACCATTTTTATTAAAATTGTCATTTCTTTTCAAGTATTTAAAATTTCACATTATATTTTGGATTGGTTTAAAATTTAAATTAGTCCCATTTTAATAAAAATAATCCAATTAATTTCATATTAATTAGTATTATACTTGATTTTGGTACAAAATCATTTTTATGCTTAAAAGGGGAATTTTAAAAACAAATTGTTACAGTTTGCATATTTATATTAAAATTAATTTTTCAAACTTCTATAAATTTAATGTGGTAAAATGGATTTCATAGTTTTAATCATTAGGTTCAAATTTGGTAATAATTTCAATTTCATTTTTGGTCATTGTGAATAGTAACCTTGGTAGAACTTTTTCACCGTGATAATGGTTAAAAGAGTTAACGAGGGGGTTAATGAAACACCCCAAGGATTTATAAATAAATTTAATATTGAATTCATGAAACAATGAGTCTCTAAAAAACACCACTTTTTTATAACCTAGCCAGTAAACATAATTTTTCCACATCTGTGATTTGAATTTCGAAAAACTGACATACACAATTGCATTCAGTAAAATATTTGGTCTCATAAGACAAACTTGATTTTTTAGTGAATAGTAACATACCCTTATGAATAGTAATATGAATAGAAATATGGACCTTATGAATGGTAAATAATATTATTATTTTATTTTCTTAAGGTAATAAGATAATAAGATCTTGATTAATTTTTCAAGGTGATATAAAACAAATTATAGTTTTAAAATTTTTATTTTTCAAATAAATTATGATTTTATTTAAAATTAAATTAATAATATTTAGATAATTATTTTTAAAAATAGATTTAATTTTGGAATTCTACACATCAAAAAATGTTTTGGGTGAATTTTTTGGATTTTTCTGAAATACTAAACTTTTTATAAATAGTAAAATACAGTAATTTACCGTATATATATACATTGTTAGTTAAATTCACTATTCCTAGTATCATGTATGATGTAAAAACACTTAGTTATAACTCACATTCACTTATTACTATTATGGGTCACATGAATAAACACTATTGTTTGTCTTGAGGGAAATAATAAAATAATGAATAAGATATTCAAAAATCACCCCTCTTCTCCACTATAAAAACCCCCCTCACTCCCTGTTCTCTTCACTCCTATCATGGATTATGACTTATCTAAATTTTAATCAAATATCCTACCAAGATCCTCCCCCACTTTCATCAGTCGTTGGTCTCATAAAAATACCAAAACATCTCCCCTAAAGAGGCTTTCAAGGAAGATAACTTCAAGAGGTAAATTCCTCTTTTCATTTCTTTTATTTCGAGTTCCTTTATTTTCTTATTCTTTCCTCACCTCCTTCCATCCAAATGTTATGATAACTAAAATTCCTTAAATGTACTATAATTTTTTATGATAATTTAATAATTCATCATCATCTCTCATTTCCCCTTCTTTTATACTATAAATGAAAACACCATCTAAGATGTGTTAATTTATCACATTCAAGGATGATGGGTTTTCAATTTCTATTATCGTCTTCAATTATGGTCATGAAACCATTTTAATGGTTTAAAAAGACTATAATATATGTATTATAACTTATTTAAGGTTCTTTAATCCTTTTTTACATGTGATATTAATATATTAATCAAAATGAGTTTGTTGTGATAAAAAACCTCTAATTAACCCAAACAATTATCATTAAAGTTTTATATAATGATTCATATTTACACCCAATAACAAAATTAATTATATAACCATTTAATATTATGTATATTAAAAAATAAAATACAACTTCTATTCTAGACAACCATTATCATCTTACATGTTTATCCTTACATATATATAAGTAAACCGGTCATGAATACCAAGGAAGAAAACGCTCCCAAATAATAAAATTGAACCTCTTAAACCCATAAAGATGGCCATAAATGAACTTAATAAGGATATAATAAATCAATTACATAAATAATAGGTTCGATAAATATTAATTAATGAATTTAATTTGGTTATCCCGGACACTAGATCATGTGAAGAACACCATCGAACTTAAGGTAAGTGTTTTCTACCCGAACCTCCATTTTCATTTGGGCTACTATTATTATCTACTTACCTCAATTAAATTATTATTTATTTGAATTTACTCCTCATAAATTCTGATTTAATTTTCTATATATGTGTACCAACCAGAATCCTTCTTTCATTTATAAGGAGTTATATGTTTTAAAAGGATCTTTAAAAAATTCTTCCCGAAATACAAGCCCGATTCAAGGGAATTTATCAAATTCTTACCTATTTTCAAGGTCACTCTATGGTCTATTTTTAGAAACCATTATATTTATAAACTAATTCATTTTATTATTAAAATATTATCTTACTTCACTTATGGTTTTATACAAAAAAATTCAAAAGAACTCTTCTTTTCAAAGCAAAAGAGTATTTATCTCAAGAATTACTTGATGATTTTATAAAAGTATCTTCATCTATTTAAACACTCTTGTTGATTCTTATGTATTATTGGGATTAATATATTATTATATAATATACCATATTTAATTTAATGTTTTATGATTAGTTTTACTATGGATGCGCTATCTTAAAACCATTCATCAATTTACTTCGAATGGTTACTATTTATGCTTAATGTTTGGGGAAAGTAATTTACATTTTGTATATTAGTTTCAATATCAATGTATATGTTGTTTATTTTTATCTCCATTAATATTAGGAATTCATTGAAATTAGTAAGTGATATGTGGGTCCCTCTATAGCCCCTCAATGCATCGATAGGTCTCATGATACAAACTACGGTCTTGGCACAAGACCGTAGCAAAATGGTTATTTATGGTCTTAGCATGAGGCCTTGACGGTATAGTTATGATGTACAAAATTATACATTACCACATTATGAAACTATTAATTAAAAGTTCATGAGTTTATTTTACTATTATAATACCCATGATTATGCTTTATTATGGAATTATTTATTCAGCTCTTATTCCTGCCATAATATGTTCAAGTTCATTTTTAAAGGAATGTGTCTTTAGTTATTCACCATGCCTAATGTATATGTTTTTTATATCTTATGATGTATTACTTACCCTTACTGATCATTTTATCTCACCCCTTTCTTATATTTCCTTTTCCCAATACATGAAGAGGTATATTATAAATGACATGTAGGGATAACCTAGGAGTTATGGATGTTGTCAAAAAAAATTCTATATTATATTTTACTTTAAAGTTATAATGTTGAACTTATGTATGTATATAGTTTTCCAAAACTAATAAACTATTCATTACTTTGGGATACGACTTTCTTGTAATCATTCCAATGTAATTAATTAAGGCACCAGCTCCGAGAAACTAGGGTCGGATCTTTACAGTTGGTATCAGAGGAAGTTTAGCAGAAAACTTGAAAACTAGATTTAGAAAATGTATATTAGGGAACAAAACCTTAAGATAGAATTTGAGGATAAACATACAGAACATCCTAGAATTTCAGTAAGGAATAGATTATGTGGATGTTTCTATAAAATAAATCCCTATCTAGATACTACAAGTGGATGTGGTTCTGGAACAGATGTACTTAGGAGTAAAAACTCTGACAAGGAGTTTTGGGTTTGACCCGGGGTATCCTGGTACACAACAATAGGCCTTACTATGCACCTAGTTTGAAAATCTTGGGGTATATGCATAGGATAATTCAAATTTTCTTTACAATCCATTATGAAGGATTTAAATGTAAATTTTTCCTCAAAGAAACAATGTTTGTGATTATGATATTAGATATGTATAGGATTTCAATTTATGATAATTATTTTTCTACATTGAGATTATACATTATAATTCATAACATAATCTAGTGTATGCCATTATTTAGAAATGGTACCTAGTGGAAGGAATGGAAACTGCATGAATGTGCATGTCTCTTGTAGGGATTTCTCTCTAATGCAAGATAATGATGTTGGATTTAGTTTTGCGACTAGTGCTGAGAAACTTATAACTATACTGGGAGAGATGACTCAGGTTATGAACAATAACCTTACCCATATGGAGAATCCAGATCCATAATTTGGAGGAGCTATTTTAGACCACTTTATGCGAAAATATCCTCCATCATTCAATGGGACTAGAAACCCATTCATAGTGGAGCAGTGGATAAGTTTATTAGAGAATATATTTCTTACTTTAGGATGTAACGAAAGAGAGAAGGTTGTCATGGTGGTTTATCTTCTATCAAGAGATGTGGATCATTGGTAGTCTTTAATTCAAAACACATAGGAGGAGGAGGAAATATAATAAAATGGAATGGAGGGATTTTAAGGAAATATTCTTAGAAAAATAATTCCCTTGTGAACAGCGAGCAGATATGGAAAGGTAGTTTTTGAATCTGAGGCAAAAAGAGGATGAGAATGTTTCAAAGTATGAATATAAATTTACAAGGTAAGCAAGACATTCTGCAAACTACATACTTAATCCAAGGAGCAAGATTTATCGATTCTTTGATAGTTTAAAACCATTCCTCTGAAGGGTTCTAGTCTTCCAAAGTTTCTCATCATATAAAGATATAGTCTCATGTACTATCAAGATGGAAAAAAATCTCTAGGTATTATGATTTTAAGGGAAATAAAGAGAAGAATAGGGCTGCTAAAAATATGTAAAAGGAAATAAGTAAATTGGGAAGAAGGGAAGAGTTGACCTTCCACCCTGTGATAATTGTGGTAAGAGACATCCCGGTACTTTCCTGAAGGGTATGGGTGTTTGTTACAAGTGTGGATAAAATGTCTACCTATCCCAGGATCATAATGGGAAGAAAGAAGATACCAATGTTTAATGCTAAAAATGAAAGTATAGTGGACATTATGCAAATGATTTTCCTAGGAATCAAGAAAATGTTCCCCAAACAAGGACAAGGGAGAAAGGCCAAGCTTATGTGATCACAACTATTGATATTGAAGTACCTAATGATGTGGTGACAGGTACTTTAATTGTTTCCTCAAACTTAGCCAATGCTTTATTTGATTCTGGATCATTTCATTCTTTCATATCTTCCTATTTTTCCAAGAAAATTAGATATTTCAAATTTGATTTAATAAGGTATTTTTTAGTCAAAACTCCTAAGGGAAGTATCATTGCAATAAAGATATGTCAGGCAGTCCCCATTATGGAATATAAACATTATTTATCTATTGATTTTATTATCATACCCATGATTTAATTTGATATAATCCTCAGTATGTATTGGATTTCAAATTATGATGCGAAAATATATTATAAGAAGAAGGAAGTTTCAATTTTTGAGGATTATGTGGAATCCCTTATCTTTAGGGAAGAAACATCACCATTTTATTCTCATCTAGATCCACCCTCAATGGATATACTGAATTCAATTCTTGGGGAGGATGAGAGATTGATATCTATGAGTGAGGAAATAAATGTTCAACTCAAGGATATACCTATTGTGAAAGAATATATTGATATTTATCTATAGGATTTACTTGGAAATCCTCTAGATCATGAAGTTGAGTTCTCAATTGATTTAATTCTTGGTTCAAGACCTATATCAAAGACTTCTTATAGAATGTCCACTATGGAATTAGTAGAAATGAAGAAAAAAATAGAGGAATTTAGTGATAAAGGATTTATTCTCCCAAGTGTTTCTCCATGGGGAGCCCCTATTCTTTTTATTAAAAACAAAGATGGATCTATGAGGTTGTTCATTGACTACATGGAGATCAGTGTTATAACAATAAATAATAAGTATCCTCTACCTCACATTGATGATTTATTTGATCAACTTCATAGAGCCCAATATTTTTCAAAGATTAACCTTAGATCTAGATATCATTAGTTTCGAGTGATAAATGAATATATTACAAAGATAGCATTTAGAACCAAGTATGGGAATTACAATTTTATAGTAATGCCTTTTGGACTGACTAATGAACCCTCTATTTTCATGGATATAATGAATAGATTTTTCAAGGAATATCTTGATGACTTTGTGGTGGTATTTATTGATGATATATTGGTATACTCTAAAATCTACAAAGATCATGAAAATTACTTGCGCACTATTTAGAAGACTCTTATAATAAATAAATTATATGGGAAGTTTAGAAAGTGTGAATTTTGGCTTCAATAATTTTCCTTTATTGAACACATTATCTCTAAGTATGGAATATCTATTGATCCTTTGAATAAAAAGGCTATTAAAGAATTTCCCACTCTAATGAACATAACTGAGGTATGTAGTTTTATTGGTTTAGCAGGTTATTATCGGTGTTTTGTTCAAAACTCCACTCATTTAGCCAACCCAATGACCAAGCTTACACATAAAGGGGTTAAGTTTGTATGGATAAAAGAATGTGAGGAATGTTTCAAAAAATTTAAGAGGAGATTAATGAATTCTCCGATCCAAACTCTTCCATCAGGGAATGATGGATTTGTGATCTATAGTGATACATCAAATAAAGGACTTGATTTTTTCCTTATGAATAGTGATAGAGTTATTGCCTATGCATCAAGGCAATTAAAAATTCATGAAAAGAATTATCCAACTCATGATCTTGAGTTAGAAGTTGTAATATTTTCTCTAAAGATATGGAGACACTATCTCTATGAATAAAGTTGTGAGATATATATGGATCACAAGAGTTTAAAATATATCTTCTCATAGAAATAACTCAACATGAGGAAAATGAGATGAATAGAACTAATCAAGGATTATGATTGTTCAATACACTACCACCTGGGGAAGGAAAATAAGGTGGTAGATGCATTAAGCAGGAAGGATCATAGATCCCTAAACAAAATAAGTATTGAAAGGGATCCTATGTTTATGGACCTAGTAAATATGGATGTGTGAATTATCAAAGAAGGTGAAACATCATTACTTTTTCAATTGGTTTTCCAACCGTCTTTATTAGAAAGGATTAAAAGATCTCCACCTGATGATGAGAACCTTCAAAAGAAAATTAATGCTTTGAAAGATGGGAAGTTGGATGACTTCGTGTGCGAAGATGGAATTCTTAAATTTGGTAAGAGTCTATGTTTTCTCTCTATACCCAAGCGGAAAAGGGAGTTATTGGATGATTCCCATAGCTCAAATTTCTCTATACACCCTGGTAGTACTAAAATGTATAGAGATTTGAAGGATCATTTCTGGTGGTACAACATGAAGTGGGAAATTGTTGATTATGTATCAAGATGTTTAGTCTGTCAATAGGTGAAGTCCAAACGAAAACATCCTATAGGAGTCATACAGCCTCTACCTATTCTTACATAGAAATTGGATGACATCACCATGGATTTTTTCACTGGACTGCACAAAACTCCAAGAAATAATTATGCAATATGGGTAATTGTGGATCGAATTATGAAATCTACACATTTCCTCGCTATAAGGGAGGATTTTCCACTAGAGTTCCTTTCTTGGATCTATATCAATGAAGTTTTAAGACTTCATGGAGAACTACTTTAAATAGCGTTTGATCACGGTCCTCAATTTAAATCAAAATTCTGGAAAATTCTTCAGAATTCTTTGGATACTGAGCTTCGTTTGAGTACTTTTTATCACCCTCAAACTGGTGGACAATCATAAAGGACAATCCAAACTTTAGAAGACATGTTGAGATCATTATCACTTGATTTTCAAGGTATATGGGATTATTATTTAACTTTTGTGAAGTTTTCCTACAATAATAGTTTCCATTCAAGTATTCAAATAGCACCATATAAAGCATTGTACGGAAAGAGATGTCATGCACCAACATGTTGGGATGAAGTTGGTGAAAGAAAGCTTGTGGGTATAGAGATTGTAGAGGAAAGAATAGCGAAGGTAAAGACTATTCAAACCCATATCAAATCATCTCAAAGCAGATAAAATATATGTGCTAATCATTGAAGGAATGATTTTGAATTTCAAGTGGGAGATCATGTTTTCTTAAAAGTATCTCCATGGAAGGGGGTTATAAAATTTGGGAAGAAACGTAAACTGAGACCTAGGTACATTTTCCCTTTTTAAATTCTGGAGAGAGTTAGAACTATGGCTTATCGTTTGATAATATTTCCTAGCCTGTATAAAGTACACAATGTGTTCCATGTATCATTATTGAGAAAGTACATGCAAGACCCAATGCATGTCCTCACTTATGAAGGTATAGAATTGGAACCTGACTTATATTATTGTGAAGAGCCTATCTGGATTCTAGACACTAAGGAACGAGTGTTAAGGAATCAGATGACACAACTTGTAAAGGTAATTTAGAAAAATCATAGAATTGAAGAATCAACATGTGATCATAAGGATCTTATGATGAAGAACTACCCAAATCTTTTTGTGAGGTAACATTTTGGTGATTTCAAGGATGAAATTTTTGTAAGGGGGAGAATGTAACACCTCAAGGATTTATAAATAAATTTAATATTTAATGAATGAAACACTGAGTCTCTAAAAAAGACCACTTTGTTATAACCTAGCCAGTAAACATTATTTTTCTACCTCTGTGATTTGAATTTTGAAAAAATAACACACATAGTTGCGTTTAGTAAGATATTTAGATTATGATAAGATAAACTTAATTTTTTTGGTGAATAGTAACATACCCTTATGAATAGTAATATGAGTATTAATATGACCCTTATTAATATTAAATCATATTATTATTTTATCATCTTAATGTTATAAGATAATGAGATCCTGATTAATTTTTCAGGGTGATATAAAAAAAATTATAATTTTAAAATTGTTATTTTTCAAATAAATTAGGATTTTATTTAAAATTAAATTAATAATATTTAGAAAGTTATTTTCAAAAAATTGAGTTCATTTTTTAATTCTACACGTCAAAAAATTGTTTGGGTGAATTTTTGGTATTTTTATGAAATACTTGAATTTTTGATGAATGTAAAACACGGTAATTTATCGTATATATACAATATCAGTTAAATTCACTATTACTAGAATCATGGATTATGTAAGAACACTTGGTTTGAAATCACATACACTTATTACTATTATGGGTCACATGAATCAATAATATTAGTTTTCTTGATGGAAATAATAAAATAATGAATAAGATATTCAAAAATCACCCATCTCCTCCACTATAACCCCCCCCCCCCACTCCCTCATCTCAAGCCTTTTTCCTTTTCTAAATTCTGCTCAAATCTCCTCCCAATCTCCTCCCCCATGTCCATCAACCCTTAGTCTCATAAAAAGACCAAAATATCTCCTCTAAAGAGGCTCTCAAGGAAGATAACTTCAAGAGGTAAATTCCTCTTTTCATTTCTTTTATTTCGAGTTCCTTTCTTTTCTTTTTCTTTCCTCAACTCCATTCATACAAATGTTATTATAACTCTAGTGCCTTAAATTTAATAGAAATTTGTTATTATAATGGAATAATTCATCATCATCTCTCAGTTCCCCTTCTTTTATACTAGAAATGAAAACACCATCTGAGATGCATTAATTTGTCACATTCAAGGACGATAGGTTTTCAATTTCTATTACCATCTTCAATTATGATCATGAAACCATTTTTATAGTTGAAATATACTATAATATATTTATTATAACTTATTTAAGGTTATTTGATATTTTTTTACACGTGATATTAATTTATTGATCAAAATGAGTTCATTGTGATCAAAAACCGCCAATTAACCCAAATGATTATCATTAAAGCTTTATATAATGATTCAACTTCACTCCCAATAAAAAAATGAATTATATAACCAAGTAATCTTATAGATGTTAGAAAATAAAATACAAATTATATTCGGGACAACTATTCTCATCTTACATTTTTATCCTTACATATATATAAGTAAACCGGTCATGAATACCAAGGAAGAAAACGCTCCCAAATAATAAATTGAACCTATTAAACCCATCAAGAAGGAATGAATGAACTTAATAAGGCTATAATAAATCAATTACATAAATAATATTTTATTTAAATATTAATTAATGAATTTAATTTGGTTTTCCAGGACACTAGATTAAATGAAGAACACCATCAGACTTAGGGTAAGGGTTTTCTACTCTAACCTCCATTTTCATTTGGGTTAGTCATATTCTCTACTTAACTCAATTAAATTATTATTTATTCATATTTACTCATCATAAATTCTATTTTAATTTTATATATATTATACCAACCATAATTATACTTTCATTTATGAAAATTTATATCTTTTAAAAGGATGTTTCAAAAATTCTTCCTGAAATGCAAGCCTGATTCAAGAGAATTTCTCAAATTCTTACCTATTTTCAAGGGCACTCTATAATATATTTTTAGAAACCATTATATTTATAAAATCGCTCATTTTATTATGAAAATTATATCTTAATTCACTTCTGGTTTGATAAAAAGATTTTTTCAAAATAACTCTTTTTTCAAAGTAAAAGAGTATTTATCTCAAGAATTACTCGGTGATTTTATAAGAGTATCTTCATATGTTTTAACACTCTTTTTGATTATTATGTATTATTGGGATTAATCTATTATGATATCATCTAAATTATTTAATTTAATTTTTTATGATTAGTTTGATTGTGGATGTGTTATCTTAAAACCATTCACCAATTTACTACGAATGGTTAGTGTTTATGCTTAATGTTTGGGGAAAGTTATGTACATTTCATATGTTAGTTTTAATATAAATATATATGTTGTTTATGTTTATCCCCATTCATATGAGGAATTCATTGTACCTAGTTAGTGATGTGTGGGGCCCTCTATAGCCCCTCTATGCAATGGTAGGTCTCATGAGACAAATTTCGGTCTTGGCACAAGGACTTAACAAAATGGTTATTTATGGTCTTGGCACGAGGCCTTGACGGTATGGTTATGATGTACAGAATTATGCATTCTCCCATTATGAAACTATTATTTTAAATTTCATGAGTTTATTCAACAAGTAGAATACCCATGATTATGCTTTATTATGGAATTAGTTATTCAACTCTTATTTCTGTCATAATATGATCAAGTACATTTTGAAGGCATGTGTATTTAGTTATTAACCATACCTAATGTATATGTTTATGATATATTCCACTATATTTATTACCCTTACTAAGAATTTTATCTCACCCCTTTATTATATTTCCTTTTCCTAGGACATGAAGAGGTATATTATGAATGACATGCAGGTATAACCTAGGAGTTATGGATGTTGTCAAAGGAATTTCTATATTGTATTTTCCCATAAAGTTGTAATGTTGAACTTATATATGTATCTGGTTTTCCAAAACTACTAAACTATTAATTCCTTTATGATATGAATTTCTTATAATCATTCCAATGTGATGAATTAAGGCACCAACTCCGGGCAACTAGGGTCGGGTCTTTACTATTAAAACTAAGAGATAAGGTTTAAAATTTTATAAAAACTTCTTTAAATTTGATTTTATTGAAATATTTAAGCACATAATCATAATATATTCTAAATATGTCAATTTTGTGACACTTTACATTGAGAAATATATATAATATATTTAAAAAAATCAGTATTTATAGGTGTTCCACTCCCCTCGCTTATAAAAGGGAACCTCCTGTCACGACCCGTCCTCGGGGCCCGTGTCGTGACTACCCCAAGCCCGCCTTCCATAGGCCAGGGGCTGGCGACTAGCACCAAGGCATAAATCCCGATAAACAGGGAAGGCATTGCCTTTGTAAAGTAAACAACCATCACAGAGTAAGCAAGCGGAAAGAGTAAACACTAAGTAAAAACTGTAACAAGCTGTGCTGAAAGTAAAAGGGCCGGAAATACAATCCCAACTGTAAAGTACAACTGAAAGGGGAAAACAGAAACTGAAAAGAAGAGCCGCAGCGTCGAGCCGTCCTCTGGAAGTCCCACCTGAAGGGCGAGCACAGATAGCCTCCAAAGCTCCTTGGTCCAGTCATCCGCTCCGAGTACATCCCGCCCAGTGGTCCACCTCCAGGTACCGTCCTGCTCTGCAAGCCTCCACCACGATCAGCGTTGTCCGTCGTCTGCAACCAACACAACGAAGTGTGGGCATATCCCGTGTAGGGGTGAGTATAAGCTACTCAGTAGGGACCCCGAGACCCCCGAAGGTCTCCCGAAATCCACAAAGGATAAACCACAAAGGAAAGATACAATCACGAAGTAACAACCGACACTGCTTAGGTATATGCCCATACATATACCTAAGTCATCAATTCTCGTTCGGCTCCAACATCTGAGCCCAAGCACAACCCAGTCCACACAGGAAAGAAAAGCGTATACTCACACAGAATAGCACAACACAATCCACGAAGGAGGGAAAAAGTAATCCACAAAGGATAGATCAACACAATCCACAAAGGAAAGTAAACAGTAAATCCACACAGGATAGTTCAACACAATCCACAAAGGAGAGTAACCATTAAATCCACATAGGATAGTTCAACACAATCCACAAAGGATAGTAACCAGTAAATCCACATTGGATAGTTCAACACAATCCACAAAGGAGAGTAACACAGGATTCAACTCTCACAGGTATACATCGTCGAAAAGGTGAAAGGGATGATCAGATATAGATACTGAATCATCTAAGATGGGACCCACTGAGGATACAAGACCAGCTGTCTTCATTGATTCATCTATGCTGGGACCCACATAGGATACAAGACCAGCACTGAATCATCTAAGCTGGGACCCACATAGGATACAAGACCAGCACAGCTGGGACCCACATAGGATACAAGACCAGCACTCTTCATTGATTCATCTATGCTGGGACCCACATAGGATACAAGACCAGCACTGAATCATCTAAGTTGGGACCCACATAGGATACAAGACCAGCACGGCTGGGACCCACATAGGATACAAGACCAGCACTCTTCATTGATTCATCTATGCTGGGACCCACATAGGATACAAGACCAGTACTGAATCATCTAATCTAGGACCCACAAAGGATACAAGACCAGCACAGCTGGGACCCACATAGGATACAAGACCAGCACTCTTCATCGTCGCAGTCCACTGAGGATCTCTGAACAGTCGTCGTCGTCGAAGTCGCAGCCAGCACTAGGGTTCCTGCACACAGCAAGCTCATTCGGGAGGGTCTGCTCCACGAGCCGAGAGGCTGATACATCAACTGACACAAAGTCCAGAGTTGATATATCCAAAAGTTCCGTATCGTCAACAGGAACTCAACGTCGCAGACGGCGCGTCAATCGGACGCCTGGTCTGAGAGTTATTGGCTTTTTTGTCCTAGGGGCCCGGTTGGTTTTTAAGGCAAAACCAACCCGACCGTACTCCACCTGCGTC
The DNA here is from genome assembly GCA_963277665.1 of Viscum album. Classification (NCBI taxonomy): domain Eukaryota; kingdom Viridiplantae; phylum Streptophyta; class Magnoliopsida; order Santalales; family Viscaceae; genus Viscum; species Viscum album. Next base: position 594,324,089 of record OY728133.1, read on the forward strand.
CAAACCTCGGGCGGAGTATGCTAAAAGTTCTGTCTCACTTAGAGGAATTCAACGAAGTCGACGGCACGTCGATCGGACGTCTGAAGCTCAAGATATGAGTGTTTCCGCTCCGAGGGCCCGGTTGGTTTCGTGTACGAACCAACCTAGCCGAACTCAAAGTATTCTGAAACCTTGAGTACGATATACCGAAACGACCGCCTCATTCCAAGGATCGCTACGCAACTGACGGTGCGTTGATCGGAGTTCCGTAGACCAAGATATGGGCATTTGACCGAAAGTAGTCCGAAATTAGGGGGTCTGGGCCCGGCCCGGCCCGACCCAGTACCCCCTGGGTCGGCCGAACCGGGTCGAACCGGCCCGGGCGGCGACCCGGCCCGACGACCCAGCCCGGCCCGGCCGGCGGTGCGGCGGCGCGGCCATCGCGGCGAGCATACCGCGCGAGCGCACCCAAGGGAGGGGCTACGCCCCTCCTTTATTTCAAAACGGCGGCCCCCTTTAAGGGATCGCGCCACGTGTGCAACCCGGGGGTGTAACCCCCCATCTTTTCCCCTGTAACGGTCGGCCAGCACAGGGCCGGCCGGTTTCTCACTGCGGGACCCCGCGGTCCCGCGCCTTCCGGCGCCGGCGGCCGGAGTTCTGGCCGCCTTCTTCGAATTCTCCGGTGGGTGGTTTTTCCAGCCGCTACTTCCAGGACGGCTGCAAATTCGTCCGGCGCAGCGTGACGACGCCGCGTCCTTCCGCAGCGGCCTGACTCCGGCTGCGGCCTCGTTCGTACCCTTGACTTTGCGCGACGGCGTCGCGTTTCTTCGTCATGGCCCGCATCGTTCACGTCTCCTTTCGCTCAAGAGCAGTGCAACGATGCATTACCGTCTTCGCTAATCAAAACGAAGAATAGAAAAAAGGGGGGAGGGGTATCATCCGTGTTTGTGCGGACCAATCCCCTCCTGTTATCTCGATAGCAGTTGGCCGAAACGTAAAACATTTAACCTTCACAATTTTTAATTTAAATAAAAATTTGAACATGGCCGTCAGATTTATCTTTCTTATTCGGAGGAAAGAAATCACCAACTTAAAAAGATTCAAACCCCTACCTCGGTTCAGGAACGGTGCACGTCAATCGAGCCGCGGAAGACGAGCATCGCGGAGGTCGGGCATCGCGGGAAACGAACGTCGATTCTGTTGTCGTCGAGGTGCGTTCGAAGAGGAAACGTCGTTGGAAGTAGACGTCGCGTTCTTCGGTGGAGATGTTCTTCATTGAAGAACGGTGTTCTTTGCGTTCTTCGTCGAAGTTGAAAAAGAAGAAGAATTCCTTTAGCTTTCTCTCCAAAATCTCTCAAACAACCCAAAACTAACCCAAATAAAATAAGTTCCCAACTTATTTTATTATCACAAAAAGGATTTTTAAAATTTAAGAGTTTGAAAATAAAAACCCACACTTAACTCACTCAAGTTATTAACATGAGTTGTAAAAATAAATGAGGAGTTAAGTTGGCAAGACTTAAATGGGGGGGTTAAGGAGTTTAAAGGGTTAAGGTGAAAGGTTGGGGCTCGTGTGGGCCCCACCCTTTCAATTATCCACACATGGAAAGTTGTGTGGATGTGGGCTCCACCACCAACTTCCCATGGGAGAAATTAACCACCTTGATATAAAATAAAATTGATCCAACAATTTTATTTACTTCTTAATTAAACCCCATTAATTAACTACTTCTTCCGCACAAACGCAACTACGGTAGAGGTTCCCTTAAGCGATTACCGGCGTTGCTAGTTCATTGGTGCCATCGGATTTCAATTCCGAGCATCGGTTCAAAAGATAGGAAAACCCGCTCGTTCGTTCACTGAACGTACCCGAGCCAAACTTCGGAAATTGATTCCGGGCACTCCGGGCCTCGGAATCAAGTGCCGTCAGAAACCGCGTTCTTGTAAAATTCCAAAGAAAATTAAGAAAAAATTTCCCTTGAATTTTACGAGTCTTTACATTACTCCCACCTCAAGGCTTTACGTCCCTGTAAAGATACATCAAAACTAGGGAAACAAATGAGGGTACTGAGCACGCATCTGAGCCTCCCGCTCCCAAGTGATATCCTGGAGGTTTCTGTACTGCCATCTGATGCGCACTAGAGGAATCGACCGTCCATGTAGGACCCGCTCCTATCGATCCTCTATCTCCACTGGGACTTCCGCAAAAGTCACCCCATCATCGACGTCAAGCTTCCCATGGTCAATGATATGCGTCGGGTCATGCACGTATCTCCTCAGCTGAGATACGTGGAAGACGTCGTGCACCCGGTGCAACTGAGGTAGTAAAGCCAGACGATAAGCCACCTCGCCAATCCAGCTGAGGACCTGGAAGGGTCCGATGAAGCGCGGAGATAACTTTCCGCCTCGGCCAAATCTCTGTAATCCACGTCGAGGTGAGACACGCAAGAAGACGTGGTCTCCATCCTCGAACTCTAGTGGCCTCCGCCTCCTATCAGCGTATGACTGCTGCTGGCTCTGAGTTGTCCTCATCCGCTCCTGGATGACCTGGACCTTCTCTGATCCCACAAGAACTGCTAAGATTTCTTCTTTGCCGATAAGAGAAATCTGGTCTCATCCCCTGGATGAACCACTTCCTTTACCTAATATAGTCAATCCCGACATGGATGTTACTAATCCATACCAATGATGACATCGTAAGGCCTCGAAACTACTACCAAGAGATTCAACTGTTACTCTCGCCTCCAAGGGTTGAGTCGCACTGTCGGCATCAGTGTGTGGTAACTGGGTCTCCTCCAGTAGATGTCTCACAAGTGAGGGTCAAGTCAACAGTCTAAACTGGAACCTCTTAGTAACAACACAAAAGAGGACAGGAATGAAAACATCACAAAGGTAAGCGTCTTTTACTATTTCAGCTCATAATACAAAGACACTACACAACAATAACAAGGAACTAGAAGTACAAAAGACGTATCCACTAGTTCTGCTCCTGTCCATCTGCTCCCAGAGCTCCATGATCGAAGGCCTCAGCTGCCTGAAGCTGAGCTCTCGCATGTCCACCAACTTCCTACGGTCGGGGTGGACCTCCTAGTGGTGGTGGTGGCAACACCTCGAAGTGTCTCCCACCATCTGCTACTCGGCCAGCTCCTCTGCCTCGTCCGCCTACATGCGTAGCAATGCTTTCCCCTTGTGTAGCTGGCTCTCCTTCGGGTGCCCCGCACAACCGAATATTCATCCTCAGACTGCCCATCTGATGGTCTGGCCCGTTTGGACCTCTGCGTCCCCTGTCTACTGCCAGCTGTAGAAGACCCTGCTACGGGCCGTCCTGCGGAAGGCCCGGTCACTAGAGCCTGCTCGGCGAGAAAACTCTCCACTATAAGGGCTCTCTCCATCACCTATGCCTGTGTCGGAAAGTTTAGGGAGATCATAGAAGCCCTGATCTCGTGCCTCAGTCCCTTCTCGAAGGTCTGGGCCCAGAAGAACGGGTCTCATACCATATCTGTGGAGTAGCGCGAGAGATTAGTAAATCTCGCCGAGTACTGGGCCACTGTCATGCTGCCCTGCCGTAGCTGTAGCAGCTCTTGGATGCGCACCGCACGGAGGGTGTCTAGGAAAAACTCTGAGTGGAAGAGGCTCTCAAAGTCCGTCCAGAGTAGAGATGCCTCATCGTGCACCTGTAGCATCAAGCTCCACCATCGGCCCGCTGCCGCGTGCAGTAGGCTCGCTGCGAGGATCACCATGAGGTCTGCTGGTGTCCTCACTAATCGAAAAACTCTCACTACTGCCTCCAGCCAGTCCTCGGCTGCCTGGGGGTCCGTCTCCCCGTGGAACCTGGGCGGTCGCTGGCACTGGAACTCATGCAGTGCACTGAGGTGACGTGCATCGTCAGCAACTGGTGTTGGAAGCATCGGTGGCTCGGCGGGTAGAGCTACCGCCAGTGCCACCGCTGACAAAGGGCCCTGCACCGAGGCCTCGTCTCTCGGTGGGCTGTCGTCACACTCGACTCTCGGAACCCTAGCTGGCTGCCGTCGTGGGGCCATACTGAAAAGGAAACAGGTGTTCCACGGTCAGAACAGTATACCTGGTGAGCTGACACAAGTAATCACAAAGAAAACTTGAACACACATGCAATCAATGTTTTCGTGCATCAAGTCGGAAATCAGAAGTCAGGGTCCTGGTGTACGGATACGTCAGCCGCCGCACCAACACTGGACTCCCTAGACTGATAACCACACCCAATACGTTGAACACTATTGCTTCACACAAAGAAAGATCAGAGTCTACGGTAGAACTGAACTCCTCTGATACCAATTTGTCACGACCCATCCTCGGGGCCCGTGTCGTGACTACCCCAAGCCCGCCTTCCATAGGCCAGGGGCTGGCGACTAGCACCAAGGCGTAAATCCCGATAAACAGGGAAGGCATTGCCTTTGTAAAGTAAACAACCATCACAGAGTAAGAAAGCGGAAAGAGTAAACACTAAGTAAAAACTGTAACAAGCTGTGCTGAAAGTAAAAGGGCCGGAAATACAAGCCCAACTATAAAGTACAACTAAAAGGGGAAAATAGCAACTGAAAAGAAGAGCTGCAGTGTCGAGCCGTCCTCTGGAAGTCCCACCTGAAGGGCGAGCACAGATAGCCTCCACAGCTCCTTGGTCTAGCCGTCCGCTCCGAGTACATCCCGCCCAGTGGTCCACCTCCAGGTACCGTCCTGCTCCGCAATCCTCCACCACGATCAGAGATGTCCGTCGTCTGCAACCAACACAACGAAGTGCGGGCATAGCCCGTGCAGGGGTGAGTATAAGATACTCAGTAGGGACCCCGAGACCCCTGAAGGTCTCCCTAAATCCACAAAGGATAAACCACAAAGGAAAGATACAATCACGAAGTAACAATCGACACTGCTTAGGTATATGCCCATACATATACCTAAGTCATCAATTCCCGTTAGGCTCCAACATCCGAGCCCAAGCACAACCCAGTCCACACAGGAAAGCAAAATGTATACTTACACAGAATAGCATAACACAATCCACGAAGGAGAGAAAAAGTAATCCACAAAGGATAGCTCAACACAATCCACAAAGGAAAGTAAACAGTAAATCCACACAGGATAGTTCAACACAATCCACAAAGGAGAGTAACCATTAAATCCACATAGGATAGTTCAACACAATCCACAAAGGATAGTAACCAGTAAATCCACATAGGATAGTTCAACACAATCCACAAAGGAGAGTAACACAGGATTCATCTCACACAGGTATACTTCGTCGAAAAGGTGAAAGGGATGATCAGATATAGATACTGAATCATCTAAGCTGGGACCCACTGAGGATACAAGACCAGCTATCTTCATTGATTTATCTATGCTGGGACCCACATAGGATACAAGACCAGCACTCTTCATTGATTCATCTATGCTGGGACCCACATAGGATACAAGACTAGCACTGAATCATCTAAGTTGGGACCCACATAGGATACAAGACTAGCATGGCTGGGACCCACATAGGATACAAGACCAGCACTCTTCATTGATTCATCTATGCTGGGACCCACATAGGATACAAGACCAGCACTGAATCATCTAAGATGGGACCCACATAGGATACAAGACCAACACAGCTGGGACCCACATAGGATACAAGACCATCACTCTTCATCATCGCAGTCCACTGAGGATCTCTACACAGTCGTCGTCGTCGAAGTCGCAGCCAGCACTAGGGTTCCCGCACACAGCAAGCTCGTTCGGGAGGGTCCGCTCCACGAGCCGAGAGGCTGATACATCAACTAACACAAAGTCCAGATTTGATGTATCCAAAAGTTCTGTATCGTCAACAGGAACTCAACGTCGCAGACAGCGCGTCAATCGGACGCCTGGTCTGAGAGTTATTGGCCTTTTCGTCCTAGGGGCCCAGTTGGTTTTTAAGTCAAAACCAACCCGACCATACTCCACCTGCGTCCAAACCTCGGGCGTAGTATGCCAAAACTTTTGTCTCACTTAGAGGAATTCAACGAGGTCGACGGCACGTCGATCGGACGTCCGAAGCTCAAGATATGAGCGTTTCCGCTCCGAGGGCCCGGTTGGTTTCGTGTACGAACCAACCCGGCCGAACACAAAGTATTCCGAAACCATAAGTTCAATATACCGAAACTACCATCTCGTTCCAAGGATCGCTACGCAACTGACGGTGCGTCGATCAGAGGTCCGTAGCCCAAGATATGGGCATTTGACTGAAAGTAGTCTGAAATTAGGGGGTCTGGGCCCGGCCCGGCCCGACCCAGTACCCCCTGGGTCGGCTGAACCGGGTCAACCCGGCCCGGGCGGCGACCCGGCCCGACGACCCGGCTCGGCCCGGAAGTCCGGCGCGGCCAGCGCGGCCAACGTGTCGCACGAGCAGGCTCAAGAGAGGGGCTACGCCCCTCCTTTATTTCAAAACGGCGGCCCCCTTTAAGGGGTCGCGCCACGTGTGCAACCCGGGGGTGTAACCCCCCCGGCTTTTCCCCTGTAACGGCCGGCCAGCGCAGGGCCGGCCGGTTTCTCACCGCGGGACCCCGCGGTCCCGCGCCTTCCGGTGCCGGCGGCCGGAGTTCCGGCCGCCTTCTTCGAATTCTCCAGTGCGTGGTTTTTCTGGCCACTACTTCCAGGATGGCTGCAAATTCGTCTGGCACGGCGTGACGACGCCGCGTCCTTCCTCCGCGGCCTGACTCCAGCCTCGGCCTCGTTTGTACCCTTGACGCAGCGCGATGGCGTTGCGTTTCTTCGTCGTGGCCCGCATCGTTCACGTCTCCTTTCGCTCAAGCGCGGTGCAACGATGCATTACCGTCTTCGCTAATCAAAACGAAGAATATCAAAAAGGGGGGAGGGGTATCGGCCCTGTTTGTGCGGACCGATCCCCTCCCGTTATCTCAATAGCAGTTGGCCGAAACGTAAAACATTTAACCTTCACAATTTTTAATTTAAATAAAAATTGGAACATGGCCGTCAGATTTATCTTTCTTATTCAAAGGAAAGAAATCACCAACTTAAAAAGATTCAAACCCCTACCTCGGTTCAGGAACGGTGCACGTCAATCGAGCCGCGGAAGACGAGCGTCGCGGAGGTCGGGCATCGCGGGAAACGAACGTCAATTCCGTTGTCGTCGAGGTGCGTTATAAGAGGAAACGTCGTTGGAAGTAGACGTCGCGTTCTTCGGCGGAGATGTTCTTCATTGAAGAACGGTGTTCTTCGCGTTCTTCGTCGAAGTTGAAAAAGAAGAAGACTTCCTTTAGCTTTCTCTCCAAAAGCTCTCAAACAACCCAAAACTAACCCAAATAAAATAAGTTCCCAACTTATTTTATTATCACAAAAAGGCTTTTGAAAATTTAAGAGTTTGAAAATAAAAACCCACACTTAACTCACTCAAGTTATTAACATGAGTTGTAAAAATAAATGAGGAGTTAAGTTGGCAAGACTTAAATGGGGGGTTAAGGATTTTAAAGGGGGAAGGTGAAAGGTTGGGGCTCGTGTGGGCCCCACCCTTTCAATTATCCACACATGGGAAGTTGGGTGGATGTGGGCCCCACCACCAACTTCCCATGGGAGAAATTAACCACCTTGATATAAAATAAAATTGATCCAACAATTTTATTTACTTCTTAATTAAACCCCATTAATTAACTTCTCCTTCCGCACAAACGCAACTACGGTAGAGGTTCCCTTAAGTGATTACCAGCGTTGCGAGTTCATTGGTGCCATCGGATTTCAATTCCGAGCACCGGTTCAAAAGATAGGAAAACCCGCTCATTCGTTCACTGAACGTACCCGAGCCAAACTTCGGAAATTGATTCCGGGCACTCTGGGCCTCGGAATCAAGTGCCGTCAGAAACCGCGTTCTTGTAAAATTCCAAAGAAAATTAAGAAAAAATTTCCCTTGAATTTTACGGGTATTTACACCTCCTATCCTCACCTCCTCACGCACATTGATCCATTAACATTGACCAATAACTTCCAAAATACCTTACCAATATCCATACCTATGTCCTATAGGTTTCCCTATCACCAAAATACGAACATAATATGGATTAAGGTGTAATCCAAGGGAAGTTTTTCAAAGAGTATGTATAATTCTTAACTGAGAGTTTCGTATTTATTTCTTATTCTACCACATTAAAATATTATTTAACCATGCTGATATAATAAAATTTATATATTAAATATACTACAATGTTATTATTTTAATTTCATATCTCTTTTTTATCTCCTTTTCCATTCTATGTGAAATGAAAACTCTGCTTGTGCGTACGTGTGGACTACCACCTCCACGAAGTGATGTGTTTACTTTTTCATCACCAGATTATATGGATGATTAAAATGATGGATAAAATAAATATATGTATTATATTTATTATATAATTATTATTTTATAAATATATTATATTACTTAACTTCTTACCCTTCTATCTATTGGAAAAGGATGGCGTTTCTCGTGTGTATGTGTGGACTACCACCTCTCCAAACCGATGTGATTCATTTTTCATTTCTACCTTACAAGTCTGGTCATAAGGATGAAACAAATGAATAAATATGAAATTTATAAAATATTTATTATTATTTAAAATTAAAATCTTATCTACTTTATTTCTTTTCCACCTAGTATAAAAATTAAAATGTCACTCATGTGTATGTACGAACTACCGTCACCATGAAATAATGTGATTCATTTTTCATGACTTCCTTACATAGTTAGTTTTGAAACTATATTTAATGTATAAATTTTATAATTATAACATATTTTATATTATATAGGTAATTTAACCATAAAACCTTTAACCACGATCAATATAATGATGGTTTTTTGCGGTTATAAACTGAACAAATCCATATGCCCAACGTGAACTTAACCATTTTGGTAACTAAATAAAGAATGGTAATAAATGAAATAAAGGGAATAATAATAATTTAATCAACATAAAAATGGTTCTTAAGAAATTAAAAAACTAATATATTTTTATTATTCAGGTGTTAGAAAATGTATGAAGCTAGATGGGACTTAAGGTAATGGAATTTCTTTTAAAAATATTATTTTAAAGTTTTTCTTACAACTTTTTTCTTCCATGTCAAGGTTCTTTAAAAAAATAAATAATTTTATTATTTATTATTCAAAGGTTTATAAAAGTCATTTTAAACTATATTTTACTTTATTTAAAAAGTTTACAAAAGGTATCTTTTTAATTTTTTCTATATAGGTTATTTTTTACTTTTACAAAAGTGAAAAAAATTATTTTTTAATGTATGTAGATTGACTATCTGTTCCCGCCATTATATAAATTATTAATTATCAAAAAAATATATAATTTAAAATGTTTCTTAAAAGTATATTTTATTCTTAATATTCTATAATTTTTTCCTTTTTAGGATTTTTCAATGAAAATGATATTTCTTCTTGTGATTATATGAAAATGGAAAGTGATTTGCTTATGGGTTCAAATGAGTCTTTCAATGGTTTTATGATGAAAAGGTGAAAACTTATAAATGTTTTTTCATGATACAATACTTGATAATTATATATGATGATGGGAGATCCTGATATATCTAATGATTATGGGTGATCCTGATATATCTCTCCAATGCATTGGGTAATGATTTAGTCTTCAAAAGTGAAAAATGAGGGAGATAACTGGGTTTGTTCCTCCTATAGAATTAATTGGGATTCAGTTTTTCTAAGATGGGTTAAACATGATTGAACAAGAGTTATGAATATGATGCTCCAAGATACCTATATTATTCTTTAAAAAAATTATGAATGTTTTTTGATTTCATGAGATAAGTAAAGTTTATAAACTTTTAAAGGTGAAAGGTTTGTTTTTTAAAGAAAGGTTTTCATGAGTTCCCACATGAATCAAGATGCCTTTGTGGTTTTACTATGATTAATAATGGGTTCTCAAATTTTTTATTTGATAAAAGGTTTATTTTCATAAGTGGAAATGTTTTATTTATGTGTTCAAAGTTTTATTAGGAAAAAGGTAAAAATTTTAATTAGTTTTCATGTTTTAACTAGACTAATGGGATTACTTTATTTTTATGTCCCTTACTAAGCTATTTTTTCTCATCCCACTTTTTCAAATGTTTTTCATAGGATATAAGGATTAGTATAAAATATATCAAGGTAAAAAATTCAACTTTGGGATTGTCTTAAAAGAATAAAAAGGGTCTTGAATAAAACAAAAGTGTAAACTTAAAGCTTATTTATTTTGTAAAGAATGTACACTATGTAGAAGTGTCCACCTAGTTATGTAATGTTTTCCTAATTTTATGAAAATATAAACCCAAAAGATCATAGGAATGTAAAAATGTAAAATAATTGATACTAAACTTATTATAATGGGTTGTTAAAGTAATGGTTCATTATAGTTGGTATCATATCATGGTTTAGATACCTTTAGAGGTTTGGAGAATGTTAAAATACACTCTTAAGATATTCATATTTATATTTATATTGTCATGAGATGGATTTTTATTGTTTTCTAAGTTGGTTTATCCAATCCAATTCTATTAATAATGGTTTTCCATAGAAGATATAGGGAATCTGAAGTGGTAAGGAATCAAGCGGATAATAATCTTCCAAATTATCAACCTATAATGATTGGAATGGGATAGTTTGTGGAAAATTTAACTATGTTGACACAAGTTATTATGGAATCACTTGTGAAAGTGAACAACTAAATTCTCCACAGAGTAACATGTTTATAGTAGATTATTTCATGAAATAGAAACCTACATATTTTAGTGGGTCTTCATACATGGTGAAAGATGAAGGATGGATAAATTCATTGGAGGATATATTTGATGTTTTAAGATATATGTAATATGAAAAGGTAATTCTTGTTATTTATCATTTTGAAGGTGAATTATATCGATAATGGTCTTTGATTAAGAATATTAAGGAAAGGATGATATTGATTCCAAGGATTGAATTATATTTAAAGAAATTATTCTTAATAAGTATTTTTCTAAAGTTCTTTGACTGAGAATGGAAAGGCAGTTTTTGGATTTGAAGAAGAAGGAAGAAGACATAGAGGATGATTATGAATCAAATTTTACTATACTTCCCAGATATAAAATGAATTTTATTCTTTATAATGAGTAAAATTGATATATTTTTCAAATGTCTGAAACCAATTTTAAAAATATAGTTAGCCTCTCATTAATTTAAAATTTATGGGGATTTTGTGTGTTGTGCAGAGAAAGTTGGGATGGAGTTTTTCAACACTTATATACTTTGTGATAACAAGGGTAAGAATAAATTAGGGTGTAAAGAAATAGAGAATAAATCTACTAATAAATATGTAGGTAATCCCCCAAATGTTCCAAATATGGTAAAATATATTTTAAATAATGTTTTATTGGATCATTAAACTGTTACTAATGAGGTAATATTGGTAATTTGGATCATGACTACATGGAAAAGAGTCCCGATCATAAAATTAATGAGAAAATAGTCAAATAGAAGTAAGATTTTTTTTAATTGTAATTAGTTGGTACATTATGTTAATGCATGTCTGAAGTTAGTTATTCAAGGTGGAAATCATCAAGATTAGAAATATAAAGGTGTAACAATGTCTTTTTCTGTTACTATAGCAGATATAGAACCCTCAAAATAAGTAGTGATTGGTACATTACTTTTTTATTCATATTATAAAAATGTATTGTTTGATTTAGGATCCATGAATTCCTTTATATCTGGGAAATTTGTATGTAAAATGGAAATACCATCTTAAGAAATGAATTTATTAGTCTTGGTAAAAACTTCGGGGGGTAGTATAAAGGCAACAAGAATTTATATATTTTTTACCATTATTATCTATGGAATGGTTTTTCCTACAAACATTTTTATCCTTCCCATTTTATATTTTGAAGTTATTCTAGGTATAGAATGGCTTTCGATTTAGCATGATAAGATATATTGAAGAGTGTAAGAAGTTTTTTTTTCAGAATGAGTTTTAATTTGCATACAAGAATGGATTTATACCTTTGATAACATATTAATAAGCTAAGAAACTAATAAAAGATATAATTAAAATTTATCTTGAAGGTATTATTGAAAAGAAATAAATTTTTCAAATTAGTGATTTTTCCGTAGTCAATGAATATATAGATCTAATTCTTGATGATTTTCCAAGTCTTATTCCATATCAAGAAGTTGAATTTACTATTGAATTAGTTCTTGTTTCTAAGAAAATTTCAAAACACCCTTATCGAATAACTCTAGTAAAACTTTTGGAATTGAAAAAATAGTTACAAGAGTTTCTTGATAAGGGTTTCATATTACATAGCACTTCACCTTAGGGTGATCCTTTTTTGTTAAAAATAATGATAGTTACATGAGTCTTTTCATTGATTATAGAGTAATCAATAACATTATAATTAAGAACATGTATTTATTGACTCATATAGATGAATTATTTGATCAGCTCCAGGATGTTCAGTATTTTTCAAAGATTTAACTATGTTCAGGTTATAACTAGCTAAAATTGAAGTAAGAATATGTTCTGAAGATGGTGTTCCATACTAGTCATAGGCATTATGAGTTTTTGGTTATGTATTTTGGGTTAATGAATTCACCAGTTGTATTTATATATATTATTGATAGAGTTATCCATGATTATTTATATATATTTATTGTAGTTTTCATTGGTGATATTCTAGTTTATTATAAAAGGTATGAGTATCATAAAATAAATCTAAATATTTTTCTACAGACTTTAAAATAAATGAATCTGTATAGAAAATTTAGAAAATTTTAATTTTGGTTACAGTATATTCCATTCCTTGGGCATGTTGTTTCTAAAGATTGTATAGCTATTGATCTTTCTAAAACTAAAGTATTGTAAGAGTAGACAAGACTTATAAATTCCATTGAGATTCAAAGATTTATTAGATTAGTGGGTTACTACCGATGATTTATTGAAAAAGTTACTTGGTTATCTAGACCACTAAGTTACCTTGAAAATGAGTTAAATTCATATGAAATAAAATAATGTGATGAATGTTTTTAAGAATTTAAAATTAGTCTTGGTAATGCTCTAGCGTTATCCTTACCAACAAGAAATGGTAACTATTTTATTTATAGTGATGCTTCATTGAAGGGTCTTGGTTGTGTCTTGATACAAGATGGCCAGGTGATTGTATATGTTTCATATCAATTAAAACTCCATGAATATAATTACCCTACACATAATATTTATCTTATAGTGGTGATTTTTGTTTTAAAAAATTAGAGGCATCTTTTATATGGGATAAACTGTGGAATATATATTGTCTATAAAAGTTTAAAGTATATTTTGACTCAAAAATATTTGAACATGATGCATAGAAGATGGTTAAAACTAATAAAGGGTTATGATTACACGATTCACTATCATCCATGTAAAGGAAAAAAGGTAGCTAATGTATCATTAATCATGTTTCATTTAGAACATAATCCTTTGGTTAATGATTTGATGGATGTTGGTCAAGAAATTTTGTATGTAGAAACTACCTCTCTTTTGGTCCAGGTGTCAATATAGTCATCTTTATCAGAATGAATTAATCATGCTTAAAAATAACATTTTTATTTGAAATAAATTTTATAATTGTTCAATAAGGGTAAGTTACCTGGATTTAACAATGAAAAAGAAGGTGTTATAAGATTTTGAAAGTGGATGTGTGTTCCAAGTGATTCCCAGTTGAAGAAGAAATTTTTAGATGAATCTCCTAGATCTCTATTTTATGTTTATCCTAGAAGTAATAAAATATATAAAGACCTTAAAGGGTATTATTGGTGGGGTGGAATGAAGAGAGATATTTCTGATTTTAACATGAAATGTTTGACTTTCCAATAGGTTAAAGTTGAGTGACAACTATTGAATGGGATGCTTCAACCTTTTTCAGTACCTGAATGGAAATGAGAGAATATACACATGTATTTCATGGTAGGATTACCAAATAAATCTCGAGGTAATAATGTGATTTGGGTTATTATTTATCATTTTACTAAATCTTTTTATTTTCTTCTTATTTTTGATACTATGTATATAGATCAACTTTCTATACTTTATCTTAAATATATAGTCAGATTATATGGAGTCCCTCATTATATTGTATATGATCATGATCTTGGATTTACCTAAATTTTTTGGAAAGGACTTAAAAAGTCATTAAATATTGAATTAAATCTCAGTATAGCTTTTCATCATCAATCTGAGGGATAGTAGGAGTAAAAAATCATAATTTGGAAGATATGTTCTAGTATTTTTCTTAAAATTATCAAGGAAGTTAGGATAAACATCTATCATTAGTGGAATTTTCTTATAATAATAGTTTTCATTTCAGTAAGAAAATAGAACATTTTTAGGAATTATATGTAAAGCAATGTCTAAATCCATCATGTTGGGATGAATTTTATGAAAGGAAGTTATTGGGACTAGAGTTGAAAGAAGATATTATTAAAAAGTTAAGTATGATTTAGAATAATATGAGGTAATCTTAGATCAAGTAAAAAGGTTATGCAGATAGATGAAAGAGATATCTCTCATTTTAGGTAAGAGGTCATGTTTTTCTTAAAGTATATCCTTAGAAAAGTGTTATGCATTTTGGTAAAATGAAAAAGTTAAGTCCATGGTTTATTAGAACATATGAAATTATAGAAAATATGAGATTAGTTTCATACTGAGTTTCATTACCTCAGACTTTATCTCAGGTACATGATGTGTTTTATGTTTTGTTGACAGGGAAATATGTTCCTGATGAATCTCATGTCTTGATCCCTAAAGTATTTTAGTTTGAAGAGATTATTTCTTATGACGAAAAAAATTAGATTATAGAAAATAGATATTAGGTACTTAAAAATAAATTTATTCATTGAGTTAAGTTTTTATGGAATAATCACATGATTTAGGAGGCAATATGGGAATTAAAAAAATCTATGAGGTAAAAATACGTTCATTTGTTTAAGTAATGAATAAAATTGCAAGGACGTAATTTCTTAAATGGGTAAAGAAAGTGAAAACTCATATAATAATATAAATAAATCAATCATATTATTTATAAGTATTAATTTTTTTTTGGATTCATATTCATCATAGTTTTAAAAATGTATTTATACAATTTTTTAATCGAAAAGGTAATAGTTTTATTTAACTAAAAAATTATCATGTATTACATGGTTCTAATTAAAAAATAAATCTCTAAATTTTATAATTTTAATTTTATAAAAATTAATTCATTTTTGGATTTATCATATTGAATTTATCTTAGGGTTAATTTTTTATATTTTTTTGAAAAGATTGATTTTTGGGTGAATAGGGAAAAGTACCGATTTTTATTACAATTTTCATTTATTTTCAAGTATATAAAAATATAATTGTATTTTGGATTGGTTTTAAATTTAAATTAGTCCCATTTGACTATAAATAATCCAATTAATTCATATTAATCATTATTATACTGTATTTTATCACAAAATCATTTTTATGCTTAAAAGGAACACTTTTCTAAAAAAACAATTGTTACAGTTTGTGTATTTTTATTAAAATTAATGCTTATAAATTTTGTACATTGAATATGGTAAAATTTATTTCATATTTCTAATCATGAGGTTAAAAGTTTCTTATAAGTTCAATTTCATTTTTTTTCATTATGAATAGTAACATTGGTGGAACTTTGATGCTAAGGTAATTGTTAAAGAAGTTAATAAGGGGTTAAAACTAAGAGATAAGGTTTAAAATATTATAAAATATTGTTTAAATTTGATTATATTAGTTTATTTTAACTCATACTTATCCTATATTATAAATATTTTAATTTAGTGAAACTTTTATTTGAGAAAGACATATAATATATTTAAAAGTTTTAAATATTTACAAGTGTGTCACTCACCTAACTTATAAAAGGGAACCCCCACTCCTCACTTTTTTACACACATTGAGCCATTTAACTTGATCAATACCTTCCCAAATATCCCAATATCCATCCCTATATCCTATAGGTTTATTATCACTAAATTTCTAGCCTAAAAAAGCTTAAGGTGTAATCTAATGGAGGTTTTCCAAAGAATATGTATAATTCTTAACTGAGTATTTCATGTTTATTTCTTATTCTACCTCCTTAAAATATTCTTTAACCATGATGATATAATAATTTTAGTATCTTAAATATAATAAAATTTTATTATGTTGATGAAATAACCCTTTTTCATATACTATTTCATCCTATGGTAAATGAAAACTTTGTTTATGTGTATGTGTGGACTACCACCTCCATAAAACGATATGTTTCATTTTTCATCATCGGATCATATATATGGTTAAAATGATGTGTAAAATAAATGTATATGATATTTATGATATAATTATGATTATTTAAATATAATATATTTCTTACCTTTTTACTCTTCCATCCATCTGAAAATGATAATGTCACCCATGCATATATATGGACTACCACCTCCATGAAGTGATGTGAATCTTTGTTCATTTCCACCTTATAAGAGTGGTCATAAAGATATAAATAATTAATAAATATGATATAAATAACATATTTATGATTCTGTAGAAGTAAAATATTATCTACTTTATTTCTTTTTCACTCAGTATAAAAATGAAAACGTTGTTCATGTGTATGCATGGACTGCTATCTCCATGAAATGATGTGATTCATTTTCCATGACCATATTACATGGTTGGTTTTAAAATTATTTTAAATGAGTAAATATTATAATTATAACATTTTTAATATTATATAGGTAATGAAACTATAACACCTTTGACCACGGTCAATGAACTGATGTTGTTTTTGAGGTTATAAATTGAACGACCCAAAAAGTACAACGTGAACTTAAACATTTTAGTAACTAAATAAAGAATGATAATAAATGAAATAAAGAGAATAATTCTGATTTAATGAACATTAAAATGGTTTTTAAGTGATTAAATAACTGATATTATTTTATTATTCAGGGTTTAGATAATGTGTGAAGCTAGACAGGACTTGATGTAACATACTTTTTTTTTAAATATTGTTTTAATGTTTTCCTTCTAACTCATTTTCTTCCATGTTAATTTTCTTTTATATTTCTCAATAATTTTCTTATTTATGATTCAAAGGTTTATAAAGTTCATTTTTTACTATATTTTACTTTCTTTATGAAGTTTCAAAAAGTTATCTTGTCAATGTTTTCCATGTGGTTTATTTTTAACTTTTTTAAAAAGTGCAAAAATAATGCTTTTAACGTATACAACTTGACCGCCTTTTCCTACCATCATAGTCATTATTTTATCAATATTACTCTATAATTTAATATGTTTTTTAAAATTAGATCATATTTACACTCTTTTGGGAATTTTTCCTTTTAAAGTGTTTTTAAATAAAAATGATATTTCTCCTTATGATTATGTGAAAATGAAAAGTGTTTTTATTATGGGTTCAAATGAGTCTTTATAGGGTTTTATGATGTGCTTGATTAAAAATATATTGTTCATGATATATTAATTGATCCTTACATATGACGATGGGTGATCCCGATATATCTCATGACAATGGGTGATCCTGGTATAGCTCTCCAATGCATTGAGTAATGATTTAGTCTTTCAATGTGAAAAATGAGAGAGGTAACTGAGTTGGTTACTCCTATAGAATTAAAATGGATTCAGTTATTTTGACATAGTTTAAACATGATTGAACATGTGTTATGAATATGAAACTAAAATATAGATATATTATTCTTGAAAAAGTGGGTTTTATGGAAATCACTTGATTACATGAGTTAAGGAAATTTTTTGTATTTTTAAAGGTGAATGGTTTTTTTAGAGAAATGTTTTCATGAGTTCACATATTCCTCAAGATGCCTTCATGGTTACCATATGCTTAAAAATGGGTTCTAAAAATTTTTATTTCAGAAAATTTTGATTTTCATATGTGAAAATGTTTTATTCATGTGATCAAAGTTATATTGGGAAAAAGGTAAAAAAATTATATATTTTCATGTTTTCACTAGATTAATAGTATTATTTTATTTTTATCTCACTTGATGATATTTTTTTAAACATTATACATTTTAAAATGTTTTTCGTCAAATGTCCCTCTTTGAGCTCATCTTAATAAAATAAAGTGTCTTGAATAAAACAGGGATGTAAACTTAAAGCCATGTTTATTTGAAAAAAATGTACATTGTGTGGAAGTGTCCACTTTATTATATAATGTTTTTTTTCTAATTCTCTAGAACTCTAAACCAAAAAGATCATGGTAATATAAAAATTTAAAATCCTTAATATTAAACTCATATTAATGGGTTGTTAAAGTAAATGGTCGTTATAGGGGAAATCCTACTTGGTAATTTTTTACTCACCATTACATGCATATATCAATATGCATACTGATGGTGTGTGTCATGAGACGGGGTAACGGAAAGTTTCATTTTTCATTAGTGATAGACCATAGGAGTTATGAATGATGAGTGTTGTGATGGCGTTTAGTCACATATCTTATAGAGGTTTTATAGAGGAGTTTTAATATCAATGTCAGATAGAAATAAATATTTCTTTGATTTTTTTTATCATTTATGATGTGTCTTTACATATGGTTTGGAATTATGTCTTTATCCTTTGGATTCATTTCATTTTTTGGTATTTTTAAGTTAAAACTGGATTTATCTAAAGGTTTTATTACATAAAAATTTTGAGTTTTATTTTATTGAAAATCATTCCCCAATATTTTTAGTTTTATCCTTGACGCTAGTTTTTAGGATCTGGTAATTGAAAAGTGACTGGTGGCACATTAGATCGAGTACCGAGTCAGATCATTATAATCAACCCTTTAATTGATTAATCTAATTTTATTCGATTATAATGAATAAAAAATTATATTTATATTTCTCTTTATGTGACCTCTTGATTCATTTATGGAATTAAAAATAGTTTATATATACTACAAACAACAAACATTATCTAATAACACATAGTTGTTATGAAAATGTGTGTCTTCTATATTTGTATTATGGATGATTGTGGGGGTTTGAATGGTTTCAAAATCATTCATATCAGGTTCGCCATTTTTCAAACAACTTCTAATGGATTTTGTTTATGGATCCATAAACACCCAATAGTTACCTTATTCAAGTTGTTTCACGAACTTGCCTTCCAAAGGTAGGTGTTCATTGGGGAATGGATCCAATTATTCTTAGGGACTCACATTGGTTGAGAGGATGAGAGATCAGGATCATCACACCCTTTTGGGGGGAATTATTATCTACTCTGGGACTCTTTTAATGATTTAAGACTTGTTTATGAATCCTTTATTAAATCCCAAGCATGAAATGGGTCACCCATAAATTAACCATCAATTACTAGCATGTATGAACTTTAGAATCATCTATATGTATCTGAGGTTCTTTATCCATATAAAAATCTATATGTATCTAAGGTTCTCCATCAATGGTACCCTTTTTTAAATGGATTAGATATTCTTTTTTTGTTTATTATTATGATTCTGGTTTTAATCCATGCAATAGGGCACTCTAGAGTTTATCTTCATCTGGGAATATGAGAGTTGTTTTGAGGTTGAGATCAAGCCCATGAGATGGGATTCCTACATATCCTTGTGAAAGGAATCATCATCCATGTAGCTCAATGCCACTAAATATGACACATCATACCTTTTAAGGTCATGTGATGAGGACCAAATTGTGTAGTTTAATGTCATGTGTCAAGAACATCTAGGCGAATTGTACCTAGCCAAAGTTTTGTGTGTGGATTATGTTGAAGTAGCCCAAGGAACTTGAAAGGGATGTGGGATCTTAGTTTGGATATGACCCTACTAGTAATGTGTCCTAAATATAATTAGGTTTGATTTGGGGTGTTGGGTTTGTACCTCAAGGAGACTTCCTACATATACCATTTGGACGGGAATCAAAGCCCATGTAATTCGGTTATGTTGAGGACCCATGCCTATGGAGGTCCTCTAAAAGTTTTTCTCATAGGAAATTTGGCCCTTTGAGAGGATTTTGAAATGGTTATGGGAATTATACCAAATAGGAGTACCTTTTGAGTGGGTGAGGTTTGTGGTTATACTGAATAGGATTCTCTTTTGAAGTCTCATAATAGATATAGTCCTTTGATATGGATACATGGATTTGAGGACCCATGCCTATGGGGGGGCTCTGAGGAAAGGTGGGAGGAATATTTGGAAAAGGATTCTATACCGAGACATGCATCTAATCATGTGGATTTCATGGTCATCATTAACCTATAATATCATGTGATTCATAATCGGTGTGAGAAACAATATGAAGTGTAAGATATAACAAACCACACAATCTTCTTCATCCACTTGTGGATGAGGTTAGGGATAAGGGAGAGATAAAGGGAATTGATGTTCCCATCTCCTCTTTTTTTTTGTAACTTAGAGGATAGAATATGGGAGTGGTATGACCTCTAAAAAGAAAGGATAGGTTCTTACTCTAGGATGGATAACATATTCCTAGTTTTAGGTAAGATAGGAGGATAAGTCATTATTCCTCATTAAAGGGAAAATCAAGAGACCCCCCCCCCTCCCCACACTGTTAGAAACAGTAGGTCCATGTTATCAGAAATAATGAGGGAAGGACATCACCCAAGACCTTGTGTCTAAAATTAGGAGGTCCCTGGAACTGCCACTAGGGTTGAGGTCCTTATTACTGAAGGGATTCATAGCTTTACATACCCTGAGGACCTAACCCATTAGGTAGGACAAGTATAAGAAAAATCTTAATGAAGGAATTCACAACCTAATGGGAGACACACTAGTGTGTCTTTCACCATGATCATTCAAGTCTGGAGGCTTTAGTTGAGGTTTTAATTTGGTCTCCCTCAAATAGGAGTCTTAATAGAAGAGGTGCCTTTCCATTGGTGGCATAAAAAAGGTTCAAAGGAGGCTTGCGCAAGTAAAGGTTGGGTGATCTGAAGTGAGCTCATGTAGGTGAAGGGTATGTGAGCTAAAGGGGATATCATTCATGGTATACCTGGGTAAGCTAAATCTATCCTTTGGTGTTGGGAAACCCAGGTGAAAACACTTGGTAAAGTCCTTTCTCTAGGCTCCAAGGGTCTCCTCAGGTGTCTATCGATGAATGACGCTCAAGTTTCATGCTCAAGAAGTGGATTTCTTGCTAGTGTTCTTGAATTAGGGAAGGTGGATCTCTCAGGTTATCTTGTGTTTAAAACAATAAGGGTACTTTAATCCTACCACCCCTCTTAATTACATCTTCTTTCAAGGCTTGTAAATCTACTTGATAGGTTCTGAGGGAATGGGAGAAGGGATAGGGAAAGCAAATATTTGATGATTCTTTAGGTTGTCTATTCATTTGAAGTGAGGAGCCCCATGGTCCTATTTATAGGAAATATCAGGACCCTCGATAAAGAAGGCACCTTACATAGGTGGGTCACTGAGGTGGGTCCTGTAGGTATTCCATGCACGAGTTTCCTAGGTTCACCTTTCTAGAGAATGCACGATGACACTGGCACACAAGTTGTACCTACGCAGTGATGTTGCCATGTAGGCTAGATTTGTATGGTGCTTCTTCTTTGGAACATTCATGGTATTTCTTGGGTGATCATGTGATCCTTGATATTCCTTATATCACTTTTCTTTAAGTAATTTACCTTTTAAAATTCTAATTCTCACATGATAAAAAAGAGTTTCAACAAAATCCCACCCCCCCCCCCCCAATACTGGATCCGGTCGGAAGAAGAGGGTCTAATCCTAAGGTATAGAAAAAAAAGTATTTTGATGGATCCTTCATTTTTTGTACTCTAAGTGTTCAAGAAACTTTATGATTAGTCTTGAAAAACAATTTAACATTGTGTAATGGATAGGTTAAAGGGAACCTCGCACAGATGAATCATGCTAGTGGATCATGCTGGTGGATTTTGCAGGTCGACCATGTGGGGGTTTCACAAACATAGATCGTGAAGGGGTCCCCACATCTATAAATAGTGATGGTGGATTTAGTAGTTCTTCCTTCTCACCCTCACACTATTTTTATCATCGCTCTAGTAATCCCATCACACTAGTCTATTCTTTGATGATCCATTCACACAAACCATATATGCTCTTACCTGCACGATGCATGTACCTAGGCGAGTAACCTACATGAGGTCACCTAGGTGAGTGACCTATTTGATTCCACCTAGGTGAGTGACCTACATGAGGCCACTTGGGTGAGTGACCTACATGAGGCCACTTGAGAAAGTGACCTGCGTGAGGCCACTCCATTTCCAAATTTCTGAATTCCTAAAAATTTCACAACCAATGCTTATCTCCAATGAAAATTAAGGTACTTCCTTGTATATTCACAATGGTTGCTGAGAATGTTAAATTTTTTATGAACAAAATAGTAATCATATAGAGAATATGGTTGATGTTTTCAGGATATATTATTACAATGTATGTGACACTACTCTCCTGAAATTGGTGAATCATATCAAGAAGAATCATCATGAGTATCCTAAGAGTAACTATCTACCACTCTATGACCATGTAAATCTGAAGGATGTATTCATCCATAAGATAAATAATTATATACTGATTTCTTGGTTCCAAGAATCAAGAACTTTACCACTACAAAAATCTCAGTCAAGGGTGCGTACATAAACATGGGAACATCATCCACGACCTGTGTCATACATTGTAGCAGTTTTTCCCTGAATTTGAAGCCCCATACCCTTGAGTTAAAGCTACACTATTACTCATATATCTTTCTCAATTCCAAGATAGATTAATCAAAAGGATAGAGGGAAGACTGGGACCTTCACCCAGGAGGGGGTGTCAGACACGAGTGAATGTGGGCATACTAGGTGTGCCAGAACTGTGAAAATTTTTCAACCAAACTGAAGGCGACTGGAATTTATGAGGCTTTCTGGGTATCTCAGACATATATATACAATAAACTAGACAATATTCCTGAGTTGTTAAGCTGATAGAGCCCATGGACTAACTCCTTCCATATAATGCATGGAAAAGTTTTCATCAATCTATGGGACTTCTATAAGGTTTCTAAAGATCCCAGCCTTGGAGAGATGTATGGTGAGTTTATCTCACTAAAATCCACATGGGACAATGCTAAAAAGAAACCCATTATATCCCATGAGTTATTGAAGATAGACCAAGATATCAAGAATGAATACCCTCATCTAAGGGGGTACGTTCATTATAAAGAATGGATGAACACTTTCCTCAAGCCCAATGGGAGTGACCCACATGCAAACATCCCATAGGATGTCCCACAATGGAGAAGTGGGGTGTTCTCGGTAAATTCTAGCCCACATTGGAACAAGTCGAGTAAAAATTATGGGGGTAAACAATCAAGTATAGCATACCCACAAATAAACATCTTGAAGGATTCTTATAAATGTGGATAATCATCTATATGTTTCAAGTTTGTAAATCCAATTGATATGTGAGGCCAAGAACATTTGTCATAGCAGCCAAGCTGGAATGGGGAAATCACATAGGATTGGAAGACCATATCTTGGTGAAGATCCATCGGTTTCTACTACATGTTCACATAGGGTAGGAACATTTTATAATTGTAGAGGCATTCCAATTACTGTTGGGATGTATTACATCACATTTTTCCTCTTATGCCATGTTGAGCAGAATCAAAGTTCCTGAGGGTTGATTTCAACCATTTTTTCAATCCGTTTCTGGTATCCAGTCCCTAACCTAGAAGCATGGTGAAGACTTAAAGATACTGAATCTATTTAAGGAATTAAAATTATTTTCTTATAGGGATATACCTACTGGAACATTCACTGATGATGGGAAATTTGGTGATAAAAAGATATTGTATATGATTTCTCTCAAGGATAATGTGCTTACGGTCCAAATTGATGGTGAGGTTATAAGTGGGGATTATGATCCATATAGATTTTCACACCAATTCAAGTTTCTATAGAAAATAATTATATCCCTTATTATGCACGTTCGATCAGATAGGCACTCAATGGTGGCCCAATAAATCGGGATTCACAAAACTATGGAGGTGGATTGAATAGTGATTAATATACCTTCAGTGGGTGCATCCACTGGGTTGACCCCCTGGTATGCTGAAGCCTGGATTTTATCATATCCCCAAGGGTCTTTGATAATGAACTTACCCTGAGTCAGAGTTGTAACGACTACTGGGTGGGAGAATCATGGTATAAAGGCTCCACCCATTTCAGAGAGTGACGTTGATGAAACCCTAAGATTGTCTAAATGACCCTACACATATTTTAGTCTTTCAGTTAGGTTCAAAAGGGCTATGCCAGCTGAGGTTGATCCTAGATGGTCCAGTTCCCATTTTCAAAAGTTCCCTTTAATAGTTATAGAGAGAGATGGGAAGCCTATGAAATCAAGGATTGTCGGGTCTAGTTCATAGCAAGACAGAACCACCTTGAATTTCATGTGACCAGAGGCAGTTCAAACATAGAATTGAAGACCTTCTGATGCTAAGGAACCATGGTCACTCCTCTACACCAGGTTTCAAATTCCATGAATTGGGGGATGTTCAAGCCTCACCCAAACTTCTCTTTGATGATGAACCTATAGAGGTGGGAATATATATCCATGAGTTGTAGATTTTCATTTATTCCACTGATGATTATATCCTCTCTACAAGGTGAGTGGAGGGTATGATAAAATGAGGGGTCGTTGAAGGGGTTGACAAGCCATATGATGATGAATGGGATGAATCCATCGATCCCCAAGCTATAAGTTTTACCCTCTCTTGTTTTCCTTGTTCAGAATTATCTTATATATTTTTAACAAAAGGTCATTTCCAAGGAAATGGTGACCCTAATTTGTAGCATGTGTAGGAATAATTGTACAAGATCCCATCATCCAGATATGGCCCAACATGTCCCCCTATGGAAGATGAGGAATCAACTCCTGAATTAGGGGAGTTATCTTTAGGCCATAGGATTATGTAGGAGGATATGGTGGTAGATTCATCTTGAAATCTACCTCAAATACTTATATTTTAGGAGGAAAGTGTTATCCTTCCTCCATCGAAAGTGAAGGAATGACAGAGAGTGAAGAACTTGGCCAAGTGCATCATTAGTCAGGGTGAGTTTTCCCAACACTATTTATTCTTGATTTGTCTAAAATAAATGATAAATTATTCCCATGTATTATAGGATCCACTCCCCTCTCCTCTATCAAGGTGATTAGAGATGACCCTCTAAGAACTGAGGAGGACCTTTCGGATGAGATGTATATTCCTGCTATTGATTCTACCCCTTTAACAGGATAAGTATCAAGGGATGAGGACACATATGTTAATGTCACTATATAGATGGAGTAGAATCATTTTAAGGTCAAATTCACTTCATATGATGTCATGCACCAATCACTAACTTCCCTTCCTTGTGATACTCAGATCTGTCGCATGCACCAAAGGACCATACGACCACCATTTCTGGTCCTATCACCACTCTATAATGGGATTACATGAACCTAAAACCGTACAATAAAGGTGTTGGTGATAATATTGATCCTTTAGGGACTGAAAGGTTCATTCTTTCTAAAGGTACTATAGATGATGCTGGTGGAAGAGCTAATTTGGGTCTAGAGCCCAACATCTTGGACACCCTAATTGGAGAGGATTCTATTAGAATTGAAATGATATATAATGAAATAATGGGAGAACTTAATCCATATATTTATATTTCCATATCCCTAGAGGAGTCTGGGGACTTTAATAAGGATTTTGATAGATGTGAGTTTTTTTTATTTTATCTCACAACTGATCTTCTTACATCCATGCATTAAATCAATAATCTTGATTGGTGAAACTCTTTCTACAAAAAATATTTCCAAGGAAATCCATGATTAGGGAATTGAGGTCCATCCTGCTTCTTTTATTGGGGGAGTGATATTCAAGGGCCCTGAAGTGGGAGATTCTTGGAGGCCTTATATCCCATGCCATGATAAAACTCAGGGGAATGTTCCTCAGTGAGAAATACTAGTTCTAAGTGATGGGATCGAGGATACTTGGGAAGAATCCGAAAAAGAAAAAGATCCACAGATGGGTGAGGGTATTCAATTGCTTTTATTTCCTTTCTCTTTGCTATCTTGAAATGTCGATGACTAATTTTCATTCATCCTTCAGCGCTGACAGTTGTAGTGGCTAAACCTTAAGGAGAGGCCTTCACCCCAACTCAATCAATTTCACAATGAGAGAATGATGTCGCTCCAGGAAGGAAAATATAGGTTTCTTCGATAATTTAACTGATTTTAGAGTACACCTATCCCTATATTACTAGATC
Organism: Viscum album; assembly: GCA_963277665.1. Lineage (NCBI taxonomy): Eukaryota > Viridiplantae > Streptophyta > Magnoliopsida > Santalales > Viscaceae > Viscum > Viscum album. The sequence goes on from OY728133.1 coordinate 594,350,368, forward strand.
TATGGTGATCCAGGAATCTCAGGATACTTTCGAATCACTTGACCAGTTCATATTGTAGGACATCTAGGAGTTATTCTTGAGGATAACCATGGAAGATTTAACTTTAAGAATCCCCCTACTCCATAACATGTTTTTCATTCTATTATATGGTGTATTTGACTACTATATGGTCTATTATACTATTAATGAGATCATATATCAGTGGGAGAAAGATCACGACTTGTTACAGTGCCTTATCAAGGAAAAAATTTCATCAATAGTGATGATATCTGAGCAGAACTATCCCTAGTGGAGCTTAATCATGACAAGAAATTGATGAGGTGAAATTACTGAGTTTAAGATAAATCCACTCAAATATCACACCTCTAAAAAGATATGTATGATGCCCAATGGGATATTTTACAACTTTAGAATCTTCTATAAGGGGTTCAAGACAAAGGGGTGAATACCATTTCGACTATGGTGGAGGAACTCCTCCTAGATGAAAAGGTTGAGGCAACTCAACTAGTCGAGATTCAACTAGCCATTGATGGGGCCTAGAAGACCCTCCAAAAACTAAAGAGTTATTTTGATGTGATTTTGTAGAATATGACATAGACACTCTGATTTATGGATTCTCCTCTGATTTTTTCTCCATAAATGAAAAGGATTTTGTTTCCAAATCATTTATTTCTTCATCCCTATTTTCCTCTATAATTATAACACAATATTGAAGATATTTTTTTAGCTAAAAATACTCACATCAATGATTTTTAATCACAATAATATGGATGGGGAGGATCTATGATTTCTACCTAGGTATTTGAACCTAGTGAGAATAGTTTTATTGTTAGAGTAGCATGGAAAACCCTATGAACATTGTGTTTTTTTTTTCATCACACTAATTTTTTCCCAAGTCAAATATGAAGAAGAGTTAGAGAGTGAGACATGGATTTTTCTTAGGCCTCCCTTTTAATTTTTTCAACCTAACAAGTTTTATACCTATTTCTTTTCATTGATCAATTTTTTTCTTAACCATGCAGAGTGCACGTTTAGTGAGCTAAGACTCAACTTTTACCCAAGGTTCCCTTTTTTGGGTTTTCAACCTAGTGAGTATTGTGTCTTTTTTTCTTGTGGGTAGTTTAGAGTATTTCAAGCTAGAATAATTCGACTGGTGTTTTAAGTTGAACATCTTTGACCATGATTCATGGAATAACAACCCAAGTAGGGATTTCTGGATAATAATGTTCTGACATTATTCAGATGCGCAAAAAGGAATATTGAGTCATGATTTTTTGATTTCTTGATCTAAAAAATTATATGAGAAAAATATGTGAGGAATGACCACATACCATATTCAAAAATCATTTTCCAACATGAATTTATCAAGTATTAAAGATATAGAAAAGGTATTTTCTAAGGACAAATGTGCCCTTGGATTAAAGGACCTTTTTCTAGGAAAATTATACAATAAAATTTGGAATACCATTGCATAGTCAAACAATGGCCTCCTTTGGTTGATATTACCTTTTGGTGGGTGAATTATGCAAAGGCAACCAGGGTGTATCAATTCATATTCAAACAAAGGCATACTCAAGAATCTAGCATTCTATTACTGATGGCTGGGAATTTTACAAAGATCTGGATTTCCCAAGACCATAGAGAGTGTTTTGTGAAGGGAATGTGTTTAATGATGAAGGTATCATTTGTGTTAGCATTTTACATAAATGTGAAACCACTCCTACACAAATTTTGTTTGTGTGTAAAGGAGGGAGAATTCTATTTTGACCATAATATTGAAAATTAGGGGTCCTGGGAGAAATCTGAAACCTCCCACCCAGATCAGGGTTGTTCCCATGAATGGAGGATCACACATATTTTTACTACTGTGGCAGATAGTCCTAAAATTAAGGATCTAGGAATCACTACGTTTCTTGATGGAATGAGTCTCAATTTTTACATAATTATTTAGGGTGATATAGTGGATGACCAACATAGGGAGGAAAGGATCCTTCTCGACAAGGGTTGAAGCATCGTTCATTTTAATGTTGTGTGACCAGGGAATGGACCGTATAGTTTAAAATCTGATGGAAATGACATTAAGGGATAAAATTTAAGGTTTCTTAGATTTTATTGAAAGATTAGTGATTTTACCTTTCACAGTAATCTATCCAAGAATGTTCCATCATCTTTAGGAAATAAGGGGAAGGTTGTAAGTTTTAATTTAGGGGATTATGAATCAGAGAAGTGATACGAGATAAGTATTCTAGGGATAACCATGGTCCATGTTCAAAAAGTGGTTTCCTGCATAATTTTGTTGGGGATTATATAGATAGAGGAGGTATCTCCTAATAAAGAATGTGCCTTTGGCTAAAAGGACATTTTGTGGGTGACTTATACAAATCCAAATGTGTCATATTAATGTATAGTCAAATAGTAGAATCCTCTGGTTGACAAACCCTTTTGGTGGGAGACTTATGAAAAGAAAACTGGGGCGTATCAATGCATAGTCAAATAAATGTGTCCTTGGGAATCTGACATTCTATTACCGATGGCTGGAGAAAGTTTATGGAGATTTCGATTTTCCCAGACACTGAGTTTGGTTTTTGGAAATAAAATGCCTTAATATGGAAGGTGAATTTCATATCAAAATTACCCAAGAATCGGGAGAATGTTTACCTTTATAGGATTGAACCATATGTAAGAATGGATATTTTTTTATATGGTGGTTGGGTCCAAGATATTGGATTTGGATGTTTCTACATATGTCATTAAATATAGAACCAATCTACATGTAGTTCTTTAAAATATTCATCACACTAATTGAATTTTTATGTGGAGAAAGGGGGGGTTTCTTATATATGAGCTCACGGAGGGGGTGATAACCCATATTAGAACCTCTTATACAGATTTGGATCATACATAGAAGAGTGGGGGAATTTTTTTATTATTGTGTATAGGACCAAGACATAGGATTTTGGTATCACTATATATCTCATCAAAGTGATAATAAAGACACATGTAGTTCTTATCATCAACCATGCAATTTAATGTCATGTGGTAAGGATGTTTGGTGTTCCTTTAAAGGTCTTGCATCTATGGCCATGTTAACCCTGACATGAATTGATATGCCTTAATCATGTGAGGAATACTTTTACCAAAACTCCTAAACCCATATGATATATGCTCATTGTGGGAAAAATGAGTGGAAAAGGTTTCTTTCACCACATAATGAGGATTAAAAGAAAGGACGTGATAATTTTTTTATTTGATGGCTAGTCCAGGATATAGGATCTAGGAATCTCTATGTATCTCATCAAAGTGAGAAACATGCCAAAATTAGTTCTAGGAAATCATTCGGTTTAATTTCATGTAGTGAGGATTAAGGTTACCAAATTTGAAAAATAAGTCATGAATCCCTACGAACATTATCTGGGCATTCAGGAAATCATCTCATGAGATGCATCCCATTTTTTTGATACGAGGCTTCCTGAGATAGTTTCCCAAGGTATCATATGATTAGTACATGGGGTAAAACTAAATTTTAATATCATGTGATAAAGAAATTATCATATAGGTTAATGTCATGTAACTAGGATACCATGGTGTCTTGCAGTTTTAGGTTATACAGTTAGGTTCAAACATCATGTAAATGATGAGTAAAATAAGTCTTATCAGGCCAAGGATGTGTCGACATACTTTGAATGTGAATGAGGAAATTATAAACCATGAAATTGGGGGTTCTTGGACTAGGAGAAGTGTTATAGGAAAAAAATTCAAGGAATAACTACATAACATATTCAAAAATTGATTTCCAATACAATTTTTTGGGAGCTTATGGAGATAGGAGAGGTCTCTCTCAAGGATGAATGTGCCTCTATTTGACAGGACCTTTTGGTGGGAAACTTATACAAATTTATAATGGGTTGTATCAATGCATATTTAAAAAAAAAGGTGGCCTCAAGAATCTAACATTCTATTACATATGGGCAAGGAATGATTATGGAGATACTAAATTTCCAAGGACAAGGAGTATGATGTGTCGAAGGAATTTGTTGGAGCACAAATGGAGTATTTTGATCAGAATTGGACATAGATTCTAAATTTCCCTACAGAGGTATTTGTTTGTATGTATTTGGGCCTAGTACATAGGGTTTATGCATTACTACATATCCCATTTGAGTAGAGAATCAAGCCACGCATATTTATTGTATGAAGTCTCCATGTGTAGGTCTAATCTGTACACAGAGAGGGGGGAATGTTTATGCTATAGTTGGACCCAAGATTGAAGATTTTAGCATCACTGGGTATCCTATGATTGCATGGATCAATCCACATGTATTTCTTGAATTGAGTTGTGGCAGGAGACCAACACCAAAGATCGTGATCTTATCAATAATGGATTAAAATGTTATATTGTTTTACATCATGGAACAAAGACATTGTCATACAGTTCAATGAATTGTGACTAGGATGTTAGGATATGTTGTTTAGAGTATTAAAAATTAGACTATGGTGTCATGTAGTTTTAAGTTGTATGACTAGGACCATATGTAGTTCCTTTTAGGGTTGTGCATATAGGACCGTGATATTATGCAGTTTAACATTGTGCAGCAAAGATTAAGAAACCATTCAGTTTAACGTAATACAGCTAGGATGAAGGTTTTGTGCAGTTTATCATATTTCAATGTGGAATACATGGTGTGTTTATCATATGATGTATTTCTTGATAAATCTTACATTGTTAGGGGTCGTAATGAGCTCCCCATCCATTGAGATCAAGGAATAAGCTTCATTAGAGTGGACCTTGTGTATATAATAAGGTCCCTCCCACTTTTCCTCAAGCTTTGAAGGTTTATTCCCTGGTATCATCAAGGCCATGAGGACCAGTACCATCTCCCCTTGGAGTAATGAGTAGAGGTGTAATTTCTTGTTAAAAGATCATGTTATCTGATTTTGATGGACCTCCAAGTGATGCAAGGTATAAAGTCTTTTTTCATCATGTCACTCTAATTCATCCATCCATTTTTAGGATTACTCATTAATGGATAATTGATTACAAATGGAAACACAGAGTGAGGGAAATTGGATCTCAATTCTTAGGACTACTTATGTATCATATACAATTGAATACGGGGTCTCCCACATGGCGGTATGGGTGGTAGTTAGATAGACCCATAAGGAATGCAAGAGCTTGTCAGGACAATAATTTTTATCCTTATCCACTATCTTTTGAATTATGTTTTATAGGGTCTTTTTGAAGGCCTCTATCTATCCATTTAAAACTATATGATAGTGGGATGAATGGTTGTATTTGATATTATAATCCATATATAGATTCTCCAACTTAGAATAATATAAATTTGGTGTCATTGTTTGTAATTATTGTATGAGGGACACCAAATATGGTAATGAATTTAGATTTATGAAGCTAAAAGAGTTTTTGGACTTAAATTATTTGATGGGTATTGCTTCATCCCATTTGGAGAAGAAGTTGGTAGTAGTTATGATGTATTTGAACTACTTGGATGTAGTTGGAGGATATGACCCTACAACATCCATTCCCCATATGGAAAATGGCTAGGATTATTTGGCCATATGTAGCAGCTCTGAGGGTTTATGGATGAAGTTGGCATGAACTTGGATGGAATGACACTTCTTGGTGAATTTTGTGCAATCTTGCATCACTGAAGTCCAGAAATATCCAAGACTTCAGATTTTATTATAAATCTTGAACCCTGATTTGTGGGAATCGTAGGCTCTAGTATGTACTTATTTCATGATAGCAACAGTATCTTATCCATCAATGAACCTAATAAGGTTCTCATTAAATCCTCATTTATAGAGGACTTTATGGTGATTTGGGCCATCACAAAGAGTGAAGTTGGTTGCTCATTGTCATATTTTCTTTTTTTTTCTTTTTTATTAGATCACTTCATTTTGAAGGTATCCCATAATGGGTATCATCCACCCGATTGTGGGACCTTCTAGTTTGGGGATAGAGTTAACCTCATTGATTTCTTCTATGTTGACATGAACAAAAGGAGATACCATTTGGCGATGCGCAATGATGATGACTATTTCATCCTAATCTTAATCTTCTAAATTCATGGATGTATTGACCAATGCATTGTATTGGGAATTTTGTAATTCTACCATTAATACACAAACATAGACAAGTAGGGGATTATATCCTTCTTTATGATAGCATAATCCTCATTGATCTACTTGATTACCATCTCTGAATTACCTTTCACCCTCAAATGGTCCACTGAAATTTGAAGTGCCAACTATAGGCCTGTAATGAGGGCCTGATATTCTACCTAATTTTTTTACATCCTTATGAAAACAAGAAGGAGTAAGGCAAGACTACCTTTTTTGTAGAGATGATCATGACTCTCAACCTGACTTTTTTGAGATTGGGGTCTTCCATTCTCTTCCCTATTGGGATTTTGGATGCACCATCAAAATACATATCCTATATCAAGGGGTCATATTCAATGGAGAAGATCTCTTCATTAGAAAATTCAGTATTTAATGTCATTGTTTCTATAGATATATGTTCTATAAGGAAGTCTTCCAAATATTGTCCTTTTACCATTTTATAGGGCATAAAATGAATTTCAAACTACTAGAAGATAACCACCCACTATTCCAAATGTCTAGTCAGCATAGAATGGATGAGGATATATTTGAGTGGGTTGTTACGAGAGACCAAATGGACATCATGGTTCTATAGTTAGTTCCCCATATTATTAACTGTGAATATTAATTCCATACAGCTCTTCTTAATATCTGAATAATTAGTCTCAATGTCAGGCATGGTTCGACTGAGATAATAGAGGTTGTTTTCATTCTTGGTGTCATTAGTTTTTGCAATGAAATCACCCAGTGATCATTCTAGGGTTGTCACATACAGAATTAGTTGTTTCCCCTCAACATGTGGTATTAACACTAGTGTACTTAAGATATATTTATTGATGTTGTCATATTCTTCCTAACAGTCATCGGTCCACTGATATGTGACCCCCTTCATCATCAACCTGGTGAAGGGAAAACACTTTCCTAAAAGTTTTTCTATAAAGCGCTAAATTTAGTCTAGGTGTATTTGAAAAACCCTCAAATATTTGAGTTTCCAAGGAGGTTACATATTGAGGATAGCCTTTGTATTCTCAGGGTCAAATTCGATGTCGTAATGGTGTAATAAGAAGCTAAAAAATTTCCCTAAGGTAAACCTGAAAGCACATTTCAAGGGTTTCATCCTCAAGCTATGTTGTTTCAGTTTGTTAAAGACAATCTCAAGATTAGATAGATGGTCATAATTCTATCGAGACTTAACCACAAAATCTTCAATGTCACATTCGAAAAACATTCCCAACATGTGTTTAAAGATGCAATGTATGGCATGTTGATATGTAGTGTTGGAATTCTTCAAGAAAAATTTCATTACCTGATAGAAAAATACTCCCTAAGGGGGCCTAAATATGGTGGATTATTTATCTTCTTGGGCAATTTGTATTTGATTATACTGGGAAATCATTTTTTAGAAAATTCCAGTTGAGATCATTAAAGTCGATACAGAACCTGATTTTCCCATTATTCTTCTTTATCGAGATGATATTGGGTATCTATTTCAGATAATGGAATTCCTAAATAAAATATGCTCTAATAATCTTATAAACTTGAGCCTCAATTTTTTTTGTGTTATTTGAGTGTGTCCTTATGGCTACATGTTTATATCCTCAAGTGTTTTTTGGAATTCCTGGTTGGTGAGTGTCTACCTTGGGATCAAGGCTTCGAATTTCTGTGTAATTCCAGGTGAAAATTTCTTGATACTACTTCATAAAGGAGTTATATTCCTATTATTATTCATAATACATTGTTGCACTAATCAAAGTGGTTTGTGGGCCTTCCTTTGTATCCATATTTATTTCTCTGAGTTAATCAATGGTGGTAGAGACACCCTCCTCAAATGCATAAGGGGAATCCCTGAGGTCCTCATCCTCTTCCTCTTCCTCTTCCTACTCCTCTTCCTCTTCCTCTTCCTCTTCCTCTTCCTCTTACTCTTCCTCTTCCTCTTCTACTTCCTCTTCCTCTTCCTCTTCCTCGACCCCTCCCTCTTTCTCCTTACTCTTAAAGAGAGTGGGTAATAAAGGAAATTTCTTAGAGTTGGGAGAGGAGTCAACACTTTTATATCTATAAGATGAAGTGACTTCTCTTGACCCAGTTGATGATGTGGGGTCTCCTTGAAGTTTTGGAGGGGATTGAGTGAGGGATAGAGAACAAGTATCTTCATCCTCTCTTAGTGACATGACAACCTCTTATGACTCATATGATGAGGTAGATATCTATTAAAGCTCAAGGGATAGAATGAGGGCATTTTCATCTAATATTTTACCACTATCTAGATAGTTAGTGACCTTTTCAGCGGTTATGGGATCAGTTTTCATGACTAATATTGTGAAGGTTATTGAATATGAACCTATATTTGGGACCATGACTTTGATCTTATGGATAGAAAAATATATTATACACTTATTTTCTTGAAGGGATTGGTCGGGGTTATTTCTAGACCATTCGGAGCCGTGACCTAAGAAACACCATCGGTCATGGGTTTTTTCCCTTCCCTCTGATAGAATCCTACATCAATATACTAAGTTTCACAGGATTCAAATGGGGAATTTTCACCATACAATATCCTAATTTTATCATTAATGAAATATTTAAGGAATTGGTGGTATGAAAAGGGGATTTTCACATGTTGATGCAACCAAGGCCTTCCTATAAGAACATTTAAATCCATGTCTTGCTGAACAAAAATAAATTATGATTCAGGTATTAGTTCCCCAAACTAAGCCCTGATTATGATTCTTCTAAGAGGATTTTTCTCACTCTTTTCATAACCTTGTAGAATCAGAGAAGAAGGGGAAAATTGGGCCTCACTGTAACACAATTGATGAAGTGTCCAAACCGGAATGAGGTTCACTCCTGATCCATTTTCAATAAAAAAAATTTGGATATCAACGTTATTAATCTTGTCAGACACATACAAGGGTATGATGTGTCCCTATATAATGGAATCTTCATCCTACTCTATGAAATAGATTAACATGTGTCATTTAGAAGAATCTATCTATGTGCGATAAATTTCATCATCAGAAACTTCATCATCAAACTCTTAAGGTCTTAGAAAAGCCTCTATGAGTGCTTCCTAGAGGTATTTTGATAGACTTAGAACATCAAGGATTGAAAACTTGGTCGGAACCAAGGCCAATTTCTTTATAATTTCATGTTTTGGGATAAAGTTCTATGATTACCAATATGATGATTCTCTCTCATAGGCACTTTAGGAACCAAATCACTTGACATGGGCAAATCGACCCTTGGAATAGGAGTTGAAGGTGCTCTTGTCCTTGATGGGTTACATCAATTAGGTCCACCCGATTACCAAGGTTCATTTAATGATGGAACTTCCTCTAATCAATATTCCAAGATAACCAGGTTAGGGAGACACCTAGAATATTTGGGGGAGATTTCCTACTCCTGTTGGGCCTATTGGAGGGCTCTCCCATGAGTTTCAGCAGTATAGATTGTCCACACAGGAATGTGGTTGGAGTATTGATTCCTACTGTGATTTCATCTTCCCCTGTATGCTTAGCCTATATGAACTCTTCCTCAGGTTCACTAATTGAATGTAGGGAACTTGATTTCATGTTCATATTCATCATCATATAATGGATCTATTAAGTGAATGACATTAATATAACCAAATATCAATTCTTCATCTGATGAGGATTCTGTTTGGTGGGTCAAATCTTGTGATACCGTTTGGTGAGGCGGTGCTCGTCCTTTCAAATCCGAATTCATGAAGTCCAAGAGAGTCAAAACCAACTTTTGACTTGGTATAGATTCATCTTCCTATGTTTTTTTTCCTCCCTTCCTTCCATGTATTTTTTTGTAAGACTGGATTTTGGAGGACTGCAGTGTCGATGGAGTCGGTTATGCCACAATGAAAGTGGCTAGGGGAATGGTTGGCATCTTCAACTATGCTCATAGGATTTCATGAGTTTTTTTGATTTTATTTATATTCATTATACCACTGAACTTAGGTGAAATCTTGTTAGTAACTCTCTTCCATTCACCCTCTTCCCCCAGGGTCATTATAGAAACATATGCCACTTGTGATGGTGGTTTTCCCAACTTCACTTTCCCATATGCCACCATTTTTTATAGGATGTATTTGAAAAATAATAATTACTAGATTGTGTGACCCAACATCCAATGGAAGGGTAAATAATTTGGGAGATATTTGAGACTATCCTAATTGCACCTCTTGGGATTTAGAAACTTGAGAAAGTTTTTCTCCAAAGTTGTGATGAAGTAATTAGGGACTTGGTCATCTCGAAATGAGTAAAATTTATTCTTTAGTTCCTCAAATTGGTTTTACCTCTTCTTCCTCCACTTGTTATGGAGAGTTGGGAATTGTTTTTTATGCTCAGTAGGAGGTTTCTCATGATATGGTGTGGACTTTGGATTTGGATCAAGTGCATGGACTGGTTTAAGCATGACTATTTTTGCCCTTTCTTTCCCTGTTCTCATCCCTTGATCCAATGGAATTACTCAGGACTTGGCCTTGGTTCATAAGATATTGTAATGTCCTAGTTCAAGAAGCCACCCAGAGATGCCCCGTACCCAGTTGGTCACATGACCCCAAGCACATTTCCCCGAACACCAGAGGCTGCCGACTAGGAGTGGGGGCCCTGGGTGTGATAGTGGGGAAACTATGCCCTCATTGGCAGAGTACACAGCAGAAGTAAATAAATACATAAAAGAGAAGAATCGGTAATAATTTCATATAGTAGTAACAGTAGAAAACTGAAAGTATAAACTGAAGAATATATATAAAATGATGCATGATACATATCTCTAGGAAAATACCCAAACAAGTCACAATGATGGAATATAATAGTGCTAAACCAAAGTGTAAAATAAATTAGATAAACTCCTTAGCATCGCAATCCATATCTTGGTCCCATGCTCTCCATCTCCACAGCAAATCAAGTACCTAAAGTAGAAGGGCGCTTTCTCTTTTCTATACCTGCAACAATATAATCTGTTTGGGCCCAAAAGCATGACCCAAAAAGGGTGTGAGACTAAATCCCAGTAGAAAACCACTCAAAGATATGTGCCTAACATTCAGTGAATATATGGTAGGTAAAAGTATAGAAAACAGTAAACAAGAAAGTGCTCAGCAGTAAACAATCCACAGTTCAAATCAAGCAACAGGGAAACAAATAGCTAAACCTAAAATAGGTAACCCTCTGGGAAGTACTCACATCCATCCCCCCTGGTCCTACCTAATAATTACAAACAACCCTCTAGGAAGTACACTTAGCCTAACCCCTCTGGTTCAGTCATAAGGATATAATGAGACTCTCTGAGTAAGTGCTCACAGTCCATTCCCCTTATAGTCAAAGGTAAAGAAAGAATCTCTAAGGAAGCTCACACAGTCCATTCCCTGTATAGTCTAGGGTAGTCAATGAATCTCTAAGGAAGCTCACATGTTCAATTAACCTTATATTCCCAAGGTCTAGGACTCTCTGAGGAAGCTCACTCGGTTAATTCCCCTTATAGCCCAGGTCGTACAATTCAAACAAAGACTCTCTGAGGAAGTTCACGCGGTCAATCCCCTTATATTCTAAAGCAATAAAGGACTCTATGAGGAAGATCACTTACTCAATTACCCTTATAGCCTAAAGTGGTTCAAGGATCTCTGAGTATTCTCACTTGGTTAATCCCCCTTATAACCTAAAGTTTTTAAATACTCTCTGAGGAAGCTCACCCGGTAAATTCCCCTTATAGTCTACTACACCAGGTTCTCAAGTCCCTATGTAGGTCAACGAGAATAGCAGTGTAATATAGCCAAAGTAAACCTACAGAGCCACTTGGATAAACAATCTACAACATATCAATCATTTCAAAATACAAACTCTTCATCCTACAGCAATAGGCATGGAAAACAGGCAAGGTAGCCAAACTGGCTAAACAGGACCAAACGGTCGTAAACAGAACATGCATGGGCAAAACATCCAAAGCATAGCAATTATCCCTATTCATATCCAAATCACCTCTACACAATAATACAAGCATGGTAGGCAAACAGCAAGGTTAAAACGGTAAACACGCAATACCCCATTCAAGGGTATTGGTGGAATTTGCACATAATACTCAAATACTTTGAATGAAAAGGCACAAACCACCTACCTTGGGGTTAGGAGATCACTATATGTGAATCTAAATGCTTGAATATCCTTAGAACGTCAAATTTCTATAAAAATTTCTAAAAATTTCAACCCATGATTTCTCACGAGAGAGGAGAAATCATAATATGATGCTCTAGGAGAAGAGATAACTCACCGATGTGATTCCAACACAACCAACGGTGTTAGATTCAGAGGAAAGACGCATGCTCGGAGGTTCATCGAAGATCTATAGTCTTATGGTGCTCTTGGACAAGACAAATGAAGAAGGGGGTGTTTCTTTCAATTAGACGTGACCCCGGTGCGTTTTATGAAAAAAAAAACAAAATACACGGCATGTACTTTTAGAGTACATAGTTTGTACTTTCCATTTTCGTACTCCGCTTTAAGCAGCCTCTAAGTCACTCTCACACGACCGTGTGTGTGGATACTACACGGCCAGCACACGACCTCCTGCAGCAAGGCAGTACACGGCATGTACTCATAAAGTACATTGTATGTACTTAAAAAATTTCCAGAATTTCCTTTTTCCTCAAAAACAAACAGAAAAAGAAAAACATACCTGAAAAAAAGATCTGGGTTCTTATAAACTTCCCCCCTTAAAGAAACTCGTCCTAGAATTTCCCTGGTATGGTGTAGAAGAAGAAACCCCGAACAGTTTCGGCCACTGTGCTTATACATCGGCCTCCCTCTCCCAAGTCTCATCTTATACCCGCCCGTGCAGCCATAGCACTCGTACGAGAGGAACTGACCGGACATGGAGAACCTTTGTACTACTATCCACAATTCAGATAGGATGCTCCTCAAATGACGCATCCACTTCGATCTCAACCTCCCCAGGTTGAAAGACATGAGATGGGTCTGATAAGTAACGTCGAAGATGAAAAATGTGGAAGACGTTGTGCATAGCTCGGTACCTCTAAGGTAACTGCAACTGATAGGCAACCGGCCCAACTCTCTCAAACACCTCAAACGGCCCGACGTACCTCGGTGAAAGATTACCCTATCTCTTAATCCTCTTGTGTCCCAACCTCAGTGTGACATGTAGGAAAACCTAATCCCCGATCTCAAACTCCAGAGGTCATCTTCGCTGATCAGCATAAGACTTCTGTCGAGACTGTGCAGTAGTCATCCTCTTCTGAATCAACTCTATCTGCTCTGTGGTCTCCTGAACAAGATGAGGTCCCAGCAAAGCTGCCTCTCCTGCCTCCAGCCAACATAAGGGTGATTGGAATGGCCTACCATACAAATCCTCATAAGGTGACATCTGAATAGTCACCTTAAAACTATTGTTATAGGCAAACTCCACAAGAGGTATATGCTTCTCCCAAGAACCTCCAAAATCTATAATGCATGCTCGGAGCATATCCTCAAGCACCTGAATCGTACGCTCAAACTAGACATCTATCTGGGGGTGGTAAGCTGTACTCAAAAGTACATGTGTACCCAAATCCTTCTGAAGACCTTTCCAGATCCAAGAAGTAAAACGGACATCCCTATCTGAAACGATGGAGTGTGGAACTCCATGTAGACGTACAATCTCTCAGATGTACAGCCATCACAGCTCATCAACACTGAAGGTATCCTTGATCGGAAAGAAGTGGGCAACCTTTTTGAGTCTATCAATGATAACCCAAACAGCATCATTCCCCCAAGGTGACCTCAGAAAGCTGGTCACAAAGTCCATCGTGACATCATTCCACTTCCACTCAGGAATGGGTAACTATTGTAAGAGCCCTGCTGATCGCTGATGCTCCGTCTTCACCTGCTGACAAGTGGAACACCTCATGATGAAACCAGAAATGTCCCTCTTTATACCTGGCCACCAATACTGATGGTGTAGATCATGATACATCTTGGTGACACCAGGATGAACTTCCCAAACTGAGGAATGAAAATCCCACATCATCTCCTCACGTATGTCTGCTGGAACCCATACGCTCCCCTGGAAACTCAAGATATCATCCTTTACTACAATCCATCCAGGAATATGGTCCTCTCCTGACACACTCTCTCTTAGGACTAGGACTTCAGAATATGATAGCTACCTCATTCAAACTCGATCAAGAAGAGTAGAGGTAACAGCTACAGAAGAAAGAAATGTCTGCCCTTGTCTGTCGTGCACCTCTAAATGCATCTCAGAGAACAGATCCATAAGCTGCCACTCATTGCTATCCTCCTGAACTACCTGTATCTGGGTCCTCCTGCTCAACGCATCAGCCACCACATTTCCCTTCCCAGGCATATAGGAAAGCTAAAAGTCAAAGGACTGTAGGTACTCAACCCACCTGCGCTATCTCAAATTCAGATCACGCTGAGTGAAGATGTACTTGAGACTCTTTTGGTCGGTGAAAACCACAAAGTTTTCTCCTAGAAGATAATTTCTCCAACAGCATAAGGCATGAACAACAGCTGCCAGCTCCAGATCATGCATCAGTTAATTCCTCTCATGTGGCATCAACTGCCGAGACCCATACGCAATGACTTCATCACCATGCATAAGCACAGCTCTTAGCCCGATACCTGATGCATCACAGTAAATGGTATAGCTCTTGCCCAGCTATGGAAAGACTAGTATTGGTGCTGAAGTCAACCTCCCTTTCAGCTCCAGAAAGGCTGACCCATAAGAATATGACCACAAGAACTTCACACCCTTCTTATTCAGACTTGTCAGCGGTGCTGCTAAGCGTGAAAAATCTTGTATGAAACGTCTATAGTATCTAGCCATCCCTAGAAAACTCCACACCTCAAAGACATTCTTTGGTTGCTCCCAGGAAACTACTGCCCTCACTTTATCTGGGTCTACTGATACTCCTGCCTTTGAGATAACATGACCCAAGAAGTGGATTTGATCCATCCAAAAGTGGCACTTTAAGAGCTTAGCATATAACTGATGCTCCCTCAGTGTACTCAAAACGATCTTAGGATGGGTAGAATGGTCTTGTTGAATGTGAGAGTACACCAAGATATCATCCACGAAGACCACCATGAAAGAATATAAGTATGGATGGAACACTCAGTTCATCAGTGCCATGAAAACTACAGGAGCGTTCGTGAGAACGAACGGCATAACCAAATACTTGTATAGACCATACCTACTCTAGAAGAATATAAGAGGTATATCAGATGGTCTAATGTGAAACTGATGATAACCAGACCTCAAGTCAATCTTCGAGAACACCTGGGCTCCTTGAAGCTAATCAAAGAGATCATCAATCATAGGCAAGGGATATCGGTTCTTGTCCATCAACTAGTTCAACTTCTGATAGTCCACACAAAGCCTGAGGGTGTCATATGCCTTCTTTACAAATAGTATAGGTGAACCCCAAGGAGAAGTACTGGGTTGGATGAAACCCTTTTTCTGTAACTCCTCTAACTGTTTATTGAGCTTCTATAACTCTAGTGTATTCATACTATAAGGAGGAATGGACACCAGTGCCTCTCCTGGCACAAGCTCAATCAAAAATTCTACCTCATGCTCTGGAGTCAAACCTGAAAATTCCTCTGGAAATACATCTCTGAAACAATCCACCATTGGAGGAAAGTCTAACTATGAAGTCCCCTGGTCATCCAGATATAGACTAGCAATCTGGGATGTAACTCCTCCCAACCCATGATGCTCTGGACCCACTCTGCTAGCCTAGACATTCCATTCGCCCCTATGAAGAAAAGACCCACCCTCTGGTGATATGAAACTCACCCTGCGGCGATAATAGTCAATGACTGCCTGGAAGGGAACTAGCCAGTCCATTCTGAGAATGAAATCATAGCCTGTCATCTCTAGGACATAGAGGTCCCATAAAAAGTGACACCCACCAACCTCTAGAGGGAACTCATTGCATTGACGTACACTAGCTGTTCTAGTCCCCAATGGTGTGTCTAGCGTCAAGATATCGGTAGAGGAAAAGATACAGAGCCCAAGGATCTCCACAACAACAACAGATATAAAGCTATGGGAAGACCCTATGTCGAAAAGATCTGAAGATAAAATTGAGGCAACTAAGATCGTACCTCGAACTATAGAGGGTCTGGGATCCTGCTCCTGCTGGGTATCCTCCACTGCAAAAGTCTGGTCCGTGCCATGGCCCTGTGAACCTGCCTGACCACTCTGAGAGGATCCAACCTGATGTTGCTGAAAACCGGGAGACTGACTACCACATCCACGGCCTCCACCTCGACCTGAATGGCCATAATAACTCTAGTTCCCAAACTGGTGAGAAACTGGTGGCACTACTCCTAAATGAGGAGTCATAGAAGTACCCCTGTCACCAGCTGCTGGTGAGAAGAACTAACAAAATTGGTGAAGGTGACCCATATTTCCACAAGATCGGCACTCCACTGGGTCTCTTAGGCAACGTGGCCTCATATGCCCGCTTCTCCCACACTGGTATCACACCACCTAGCTACCGGAAGATGCATCCCGACTGATCTGATCTCCTCATGCAGCCTCCCTCCAACGCTCCCTTCTATTAGATGGCAGAGCACTAACTATGGATGTTGAACCGCCCTGACTCACAGCTCCAGAATCCCTCAGATTACGCTCTATGATCAGCGCCTGGTTGACGATAGAGGATATCAAAGTTAACCTAAATATGTTCACCTGAGATCAAATGTCATGCCTCAGACCATCCTCAAACTTCCGTGCAAAGAAAAAATCATCACCTCCTGGAATAGGCGTGAAATGATGCAACTCTGTAAAGCTATAGGAATACTCTATAACAGTAAGAGTACCCTACTCCAGACTCATGAACTCTTGGGCTCGATTATCCCTCAAGGTATCCAGATAGAAGTAATTGTAGAAGATGTGCCTAAACTCATCACAAGTCATGTTCTGCTGGTGTCCCACCTGTGAGATCACATCCCACCACCTCTTGGAAGTGTCTCAAAGAATATAGGTATGGAGATTCACCCTCTTCTCTGGATTTATCTCCAGATGCTCTAAAATCATCAGCATGGATTCTATCCATGACTCTGCAGCCTGAGGTCCTCTATCCCCTGAGAAAGTGGATGGATGCTGCTGCTGGAAGACCCACATCAAATCATCCATCGACGAGGCAAGAGGCAGCGCTCCCTGAAAGGTCTACATCATCCTCAGAAATCCCTCCCTGAACTGTGCATCAGAACCTATGTCAGGTACAATGGCTGGTGCCAAGGCTGGCACAACGGGAGGATCCGCAGGTAGTCTATGATTGGCCATGTACAGTGTCTGATCACCATCTGGAAACTGGTACACAACCGGAGGATGTCTTGATGGTATGACTCTGCAAGTTCAAGTTCACACCTTATATCAAGATTATCAAAGACTAAAAACAAGGATTGAAATAAGGGAACAGGAGAAATAAAGCACTCAAGTTTTACAAAACATGACTACACGGCGTGTACATTTCCTACACGGCGTGTTCCCTGAAGTCATTTACATGGGCGTGTACTTCTTCCTGAACTGGTCGTGTAACACCCCAGACACACGGTGTGTTCTCTTAACACATGGTGTGTACTCCAATCCTCTTCCCCTTCCCAAGTACTTCTACACGGTTAAGCAACACAGCTCTCCTAAGACAAGACTACACGGAGTGTGCAAGGTAGACATGGCGTGTACTAGACAAGCTTCACCTGGCCCATGTTGTTAGTGACACGGCCAGACACACATTTTATGCTACACAGCATGTTCTGGATGGACACGGCGTGTTCGTTAAGGGATAACACCGACCCATGTTGTTCGTGACATGGTCGGGTACTTGGGTCAGACTACATGGAGTGTTAAATACTGACACGGCGTGTATAGATTAAGGTTTTATCCATCCGTGTTGTTAGTTACATGGGCAGACACTGGGTTGACCCTACACGGCATGTTAGTCTGGTACACGGAATGTTCCCACCAGACTTTCCCCATCCCGTGTCTCTGCCCACATGGCCTACGACACGGTCAGAGACTACACGGCGTGTACATAAAGTACACGGCGTGTACTTAAGAAAAACTATTTATTCCCAAACGAAAGAACATAGGGAATTTAATTAACATTACACGGTGTGTATTCTAGGTTTTTCCAAATAGTAAGCCTCAGAAACTACTCCGGAACCCAGAAAAACACTGAAACGAATAAAGAAAGTGCCAAATTCCAATCCGTGAGGGCCCATACTCCCCACGAATCAAATTTTGGCATCTTATACACATTATAACATGGAAAAAAAGGTAATGATATACCAAATTCCGGTCCATTAGGGCCTATAATACCTCAAGAACCAAATTTTGGCATTCATTCAAGAAAAACTCTACAAAAACAATACCCTATCAAACAACAGGTATTTCTATTAAGGAAACTATCACAACATCATGCATATTTTACACATCATCTATCACAACAACATGAAATCACTAATCCATCTTAGATGGCATGGAAAAAATGCATGACATGTGATTTCTAGCAAGTGCCTATATGATGCATGAGATGGCATACCCTCATCTCATCGGGTTGCAACAAAAATAGAACCACAATAAAATCAAAAATAATAGCACAAATCATGTGAATCACTCAAGGTGAAATCAAATCAACTCTAATAATTGAAAACCCAGAAAAATTTCAATTAATGAGGTAGATTGGATTTTCCTTGTACACGGGTTAGCTACTCCCGAGCACAGCTTAATACCAAGTACCAATTCTATTCTATCACTGGATAAAGGCTCCAAACAGTAAGTCAGGAGAAAAGAAAACCCTCTGATACCACTTTGTAACATCCTGGTTTCATAATCCACCCAGAGGCACCCCGTACTCGGTTGGTCACATGGCCCAAGTGCATTTCCCTAAATGCCAGAGGCTGCCGACCAGCAGCGAGGGCCTTGGGTGTGATAGTGGGGAAACTATTCCCTCATTGGAAGAGTACATAGTGGAAGTAAATAAATACATAAAATATTGGAATCAATAATAATTTCATACAGCAGTAACAGTAGAAAACTGAAAGTATAAACTGAAGAACATATATAAAATGATGCATGATGCATATGTCTAGGAAAAAAGCCAAAAAAGTCACAATGTTGGAATACAACAGTGCTAAACCAAAGTGTAAAAGAAAGAAGATAAACTCCTCAGCATCGCAATCCATATCTTGGTCCCATTCTCTCCATCTCTACAGCAAATCAAGTACCTGAAGTAGAAGGGCGCTTTCCCTTATCTATACCTGCAACAATATAATCTGTTTAGGCCCAAAAGCATGACCCAAATAACGTGTGAGACTAAATCACAGTAGGAAACCACCCGAAGATCTATTACAAACATTAAATGGATATATGGCAGGTAAAAGTACAGAAAACAGCAAACATTAAAGTGCTCAGCAGTAAACAATCCACAGTTCAAATCAAGTAACAGTGAAACAAATAGCTAAACCTCAAATAGGTAACCCTCTGGAAAGTACTCACAGCCATCCCCTCTGGTTCTACCTAAGAAGTACAAACAACCCTCTGGGAAGTACACTCAGCCTAACCCCTCTGGTTCAGTCATAAGGGTATAATGAGACTCTCTGAGGAAGCGCTCACAGTCCATTCCCCTTATAGTCAAAAGTAAAGCAAGACTCTCTGAGGAAGCTCACACAGTCCATTCCCTGTATAGTCTAGGGTAGTCAAGGACTATATGAGGAAGCTCACATGGTCAATTATTCTTATAGCCCCAAGGTCTAGGACTCTCTGAGGAAGCTCACTCGATCAATTCCCCTTATAGCCCAGGTCGTACAATTCAAACAAAGACTCTCTGAGGAAGCTCACGTGGTCAATCCCCTTATAGTCTAAAGCAATCAAGGACTCTATGAGAAATCTCACCTGTTCAATTACCCTTATATCCCCAAGTGGTTCAAGTCTCTTTGTGGATGATCACTCGTTCAATCCCCCTTATAGCCTAAAGTGCTCAAAGACTCTCTGAGGAAGCTCACCCGGTCAATTCCCCTTGCAGTCTACTACACCAGGTTCTCACGGACCTGTGTATGTCAACAAGAATAGCAGTGTAATATGGACAAAGTAAACCTACAGAGCTATTTAGCTAAATATTCTACAACATATCAATCATGTCATAATACAAACTCTCCATCCTACAGCAACAGGCATGGAAAACAGGCAAGGTGTCCAAACTAGCTAAACAGGACCAAATGGTCGTAAACAGAACATGCATGGGCAAAACATACAAAGCATAGAAATTATCCCTATTCATATCCAAATAACCTCTACACAAGCATACAATCATGTCAGGCAAACATCAGGGGTAAAACGGTAAACACGCAATACCCCGTTCAAGGGTATTGGTGGAATTTCTACATAATACTCAAAAAATTTGAACGAAAAGGCACAAACCACCTACCTCAGGGTTAGGATATCGCTATATGTGAACCTCGAAGCTTGAATCTCCTTATAACGTCAAATATATACAAAAACATCTAAAACGTTCAACCTATGATATCTCATGAAATAAAATAAATTAGAAGATGATGCTCTATGAGAAGAGAGAACTCACCGATGCGATTCTAACGCAACCAATGGTGTTCGATTCAGAGGACAGATGCACGCTCAGAGGTTTGTCAAATATTCATAGTCGTACGGCACTCCTGGACAAGAAGAACTAAGAAGGGGGTGTTTTTGTCGATTATATGTGACCCAGTGTGTTTAATGAAAAAAAACAAAATACACGGCATGTACTTCTGGAGTACAGGGCATGTACTTGTCATTTCTATACTCCGCTTTAAGTGGCCTCCAAGTCACTCCCACATGGCCATGTGTGTGGCTACAACATGGCCTCTTGCAGCAAGGTAGTACACAGCATGTACTCATAAAGTACACTGTGTGTACTTAGAAAATTTCCAGAATTTCCTTTTTCCTCAAAAACGACCAGAAAAATAAAAACATACCTGAAAAGAAGATCCGGGTTCTTACAGATATAATATTTCTATCTTTAAGAAACTACAGTGAGATCCTAAAACCCTCTTATATATTTCATAGGGATGAGAGGTGTGTGCAACTCATCATGGAAATTCTCTATGAATATGGACAAAAATATTATTGGAGAAGCTATAGGTTTAGAGAGTAGGTTAACCCCTTTCATCGAGCAATGAAATCTAAGACCCTCTCATTCTCCCACTATTTACAGTTTGAGAGGCCAATTATGGTTGTCTTCTATAGAAATAATTTGAATTTAAATAGAAACTTCCAACGGAGATCTTCTTATCCCAAAATTGACCGATCTAACAAACCATTATACCATATAAAGGCTGGCCCTTGAAATGTTTGCATAAACTACCTAAGTTTTACTACTTCTTATTGTGTATGGGTCCTCATAATAGGATCACATATAGATACTAAATGCATCAAATTATTCTCTAATCCATTATATCCATTAAAAATTGGAAATATAGGGTTCCCAAAGTTTGGTTGGGGAGGGAGATATAGGTCTCACCTGTCACATAATAAAAAATTGGAAATATAGGGTTCCCAAACATTATAGAGAGATATAGGTCTCACCTATCACATAATGAAAACTATAGATATATGTTCCAAAATAATATAAATCATATTAGAACTCGTGAAAATAAATTGGGTTTCATAAACATTTCATCATATCATAACTCGTGGAAAAAAACAGGATTCATAAATATCATGTCATCATAAACATAAACAAACTATAAAAATAATAAGGATAGTATCCTTGAATAATATCCCCAATAAAGTATAAGTAACATCAAATAATGTTATCTTAGATGGAAAATAATTTTTGAGAGATCACGTGAAATAATTCTTGGAAAAAATAACATTTATATTTTCAAATCATTTATTTTTAAAGAGACACATAATTATAAAATAAAAAATTTTATTTGAAAATAACCTTGTAATATTTTAAAGGAAACATCAAAGAACTAAGTTTTCATGACGTTGGGAAAATCCACTCATGTCGTATAAGTTAAAAAACATTCCTTCTGTATTTTTTTCAAAAAAGTCACAAAAACCCTCATTTAGAAAATGAAAAAAAAAATCCTTTAAAACCATTTTTTAAAAATTAAAACATGAGTAAAAATGAATTTAAACAATCATAAGATAATATTAAAAATATTTTTTGTAAACAATTCTAGAAAACATAGACATGGAAGAAAACGTGAATTTTAAGGGAAACATTAAAAAGATAATTTTTAAAAGAAAGTTCCTTATAAATATCATATAATTGAAGTGATAATTAATCAAGTGAATTGATTATGTGTATCATCTATAAATACACCTAAAACAAGTTTAAATACAACATAAGATAATCAAAATTAATCTCACACATAATCTTTATAATGACCTGACCCCTCTAAACTGGAGCCGGTGCATTAGAAATTACATTGGCATGGTTAGAAGGAATGAAAATCTAGAAGGAATGATCAGTTTAGTAGTCTTTAAGAAACTACATAAATAGATTTAACTCAAATTACATTAGAAAAGGTTACAAAATACAATACATAACAAAAATTAAAAACTTCATCCACAAGAACTCAATAAATGACCTCCTCTTTATCACATGTTGAAAGTAAACAATGAAAGGGGTGAGCTCAAATGATAAGTAAGGGTTAAAAATAGTGTAAGCATGAATCAATAATAACTAAATTGTAAACAATTTGACATAATCAATATATCATGGTGAATAAATGAAAAACTCACGCCATTAATAAACTGAGAATGAAACTACATTCATAGATTTTGTCATAGTAAAAACCACATGGATAATAATAACTGATAATGAATAAAGAGAATTATTATTAATTGGACATCATATATCTGGAACATGATACCATAATACCGTAAAAATGGTTTAGTTCTGTGGGTAGAAACCCATATGATTTTTGGAAACAAACTCGAAGGGTTTGTCGCCAACTGATTTGTCTTATGAGACCTACCGATGCATCGAGGGGCTGTAGAGGGCCCCACCCACCACTTCATGTTCAAATAATTATTTATACATAGATTCAAAAAAATATAAATATGCCTTTATATTATCCATATAGAATATAGGTTACGAATTCATCAATATTTCCACAGTCAAAACAACATTCAAAATAAATATTGTATGTAAAATGGTATACATCTTAGACAATAATCATATTCATGATATGAGAATATAGAAATTTAAATGGAATATAATTTCAATTTAAAATTTATCTCAAATGGGTAGTAGGTACACCACATAATAAAGAGTAGGTTCACAATACTAATCAAGTCACAATGAAGTGAAAATTGAGACAAAGCTCGTTACCACATTATAATCAATTGAGTCGTATGACCAAAAGTTAATAACCACAAAATGAATCACATAATATCATGAATATAAAGATAATAATGATAATATATATCAAATGGTAGTACGCCTATACCACATATAATAAATAAGAGTCAAATAATGGAAATTCCACAGAATTGAAAGTGAAATGGGAAAACCCCCTTACAAACATTTTGGCATGGTAACGAGTGTTATTGCGAGGGATTAATGAGAGGTAAAGGGGTATCCCATTATTTATATATCAAAAGGGAATTATGGGGTAGGTTATAAAACATACCCTATCATTAGGTATTAAAAATAAAATAGCACAACATAGGGGAGATTCTTGAACAAAAGTAAGAGAGATAATCCCTTGCCTTATGCTTGAAGGTGTTCTTGATTGTTCTTAACGACCTGAATAATCAGATTTAGATTCATTAATTAATAACTCCAGAACCTAATATTCATTTAATTGATATTTTATAACCTTATTAGGTTCATTAATGTCCTTTTTGATAGGTTTAAGAGATTCAATTTTATTGTTTTGGTAGCATTTTCTTCTTTGGTTTTCATGATCTGTTTACTTGTATTCATGAATGGATGTTTGTTTGAAATGTGGTTAAACATCAAGAATTTTTAATATAAATTATTAGTGACATTAAATATATTTAAATGATCTTATAATGATTCTATTTATATACCATTAGGATGACTCATTCAATGAGTTAAAAATAAACGCTTGGATTTGGCTTGGAGGTTTTGTGTACAATAAACTTGTTTTGTATTATTATTCCATATTATGAATGTGTAAGGATTAAAAAACATTAAACAAGATAAAATACTTATATAATTATCAGGTTCAACCATTGAAAAGGTTTCATGATCAGTATTGAATATATTAATGCAAATTTAAAACCCCTCTTCCTTGAGTGTGATTAATTAACACATCTCGGACGGTGTTTGCATTTATTGTATAAAAAGAGGGGAAAAGAGAGATTATGATAAAATATTACATTAGCATAATGAAAATATAGTACATTTAAGTTACTATAATTATCATGTCATTTGGATGAGGTGAGGTGAGAAGAGAGCAACAAAATAATAAAACTTGAAAAAGAATTTGAAAGAAAAGAGAAGAGAGGTTCACCTCTTGAGAACTCCTCCTTGAGAAACTTCTTAAGACCTTTGTTTTTGGACTTTTGGTGAGAATATATGGTCTTGGACGTGGGGAGAGGGCTTAGGAAGAGTATTTGGAAGAATTTAGGCAAGTCTTGTAGCTTGAGTGGTGTGGGAGGAAGAGGGGGTGAGGGGTGGTTTATATGGTGGAGGGGAGAGGGGATTTCTCTATATTATTTTCATTAATTTGTTATTTCTCCACAAGACAAGGAATAAGGAGTCTTCCATGACCACGAATAGTAATTTTATCATGTGAATCCAAATCAATTGGGATTACATCAGCATAACATCATAAATGACTCTATAATTAGTGTATTTAGCTTATTTTGTAAATTATGGTATTTCACTATTCATCAAAAATTCAAGTATTTCAGAAAAATACCAAAAATTCACCCCAACCATTTTTCAATGTGTAGAATCCAAAAATGAATTCCATTTTTCAAAAATAATTTTATAAATATAATTAATTAAATATTTAATTAAAATTATTATTTAATCGAAAAATATACACTTAAATTATTCATCTTCATTTTTAAGGTGCCTAAATTTATTTATACATTCATAGGTGTGAATACCATTCATAAGAGTCATATTACTATTAATAAGGGTAAGTTACTATTCATAAGGGTAGGTTACTGTTTATAAGGGAATGTTACTATTAACCAAAAATTAAGTTAATTCTACCAGAATCTAAATATCATCCTAAACACAACTGTGTATGTCAAATTTTCAAAATTCAAAACACACAAGTGGAAAATTTAAGTTCAATGGCTAGGCTATGACTATCTCCTAAATAACCAAGTGTTGTTTCAAAGAAACTTAGTGCTTTATGAAATATAGGCTATGACTCGAATGTATTTAAGAGAAACAAACCATAAAATGTTTAGGGTGCTACATTATTCCCTACTTTCGAAATTTCATCCTCGAAATTTTTCATTTATAAATCCCATAAAAAAGATGTGGGTGGTACTTATTCATAACATCCTCTAGTTCCCATGTTTCTTCCTCCATATTTTGGTTTTTTCAAATAACCTTTACTAGATGAGTTGTCCAATTTCTCAATACCTGCTCCCTTGTGTCAAGGATCCCGAATAGGCTTTTCATAGTATGACAAATTAGGTTCTAGTTATATTTCTTCATAGGTGAGTACATGAATTGGGTATGGCATTTATTTCTTCAACAATGACACATGGAACACATCATGAACTTTGGAGAGACTTGGAGGCATTGCTAAATGGTAAGCTACAGCTCTGATTCTTTCCAGAATTTCAAATGGCCCAATGTACCTGGGGCTCAGTTTCCCCTTCTTACCGAACCTTAAGACACCCTTCCATGGAGATACTTTCATAAATACATGATCTCCCACTTAGAATTCCAAATCCTTTCTCCGATTGTCAGCATAACTCTTCTGCCTAATTTGGGATACTTTAATATGGGCTTGAATTGTATTTACCTTTTCTGTGGTCTCTTCAATAAGTTCTGGGCATATAAGCTTTCTCTCACCAACTTCATCCCAACGTGTTGGAGTTCAATATCTTTTTACATATAATGCTTCATATGGAATAATTTTAATGCTATAATGGGAACTATTGTTGTAGTCAAATTCCACCAAAGGAAAGTATTTATCCCACATACCTTGGAAGTCAAGAGAGCATGATCTCACCATGTCTTCCAAAGTTTGAATAGTCCTTTCAAACTGTCTGTCAGTTTGAGGGTGATAAGTAGTACTCATACAAAGCTCAGTATTCAAAGCCTTCTGGAGACTTTTCTAGAATTTTGATGCAAACCGAGGATCTCGATCGGACACAATCGATAGAGGTGCACCATGAAGTCTTAAAAATTCATTAATATAAATTCTTACCAGGTGATCAAGTGGTAAATTCTCTCTTATAGGAAGGAAATGTTCTGATTTTGTGAGACGATCAACAATTACCAATATTGCATCATTCCTTCTAGGTTTCCTCGGTAGTCTGGTGACAAAATAAATTGTAATTTTATCCCATTTCCACATAGGAATATGTAGAGGTTGCATCACTCCTCTAGGATGTTGTCTCTCTGCCTTCACTTTTTTGGAAAACTAGACACCTTGATATGTAGTCAGCAATTTCCTGCTTCATATTATCCCACCAAAAATATTCCTTCCGATCTCTATACATATTTGTACTACCCGGGTGTATACAAAAATTTGAGCTATGAGCATCATCTAATAGTTACCTTTTTAGCTCAATTACTGATGGGATGCATAACCTCTTCCCAAACTTCATAATTCCTTCCTCATACAAGAATTCTTCCAATCTCCCATCCTTAATAGTAATAATTTTTTTGTGCAGATTCTCATCATCAGATTGAGAGCTTTTTATCTTCTCTAATAAATATGGTTTGGAAATCGTTTGAAAGAGGAAAGATGTTTCCCCTTCCTTAACAATTCCCATATCCATCTTCAGTAGATATTTGAATATAGGATCTCTTTCAATTCTCATTTGGGTCAGGAGTCTGTGAACTTTCCTTTTTAATGAATCTGCCACCTTATTTTCCTTTCCTAGGTGGTAGTGTATTGAACAATCGTAATCTTTGAGTAACTCGAGCTATCTCCTTTGCCTTATGTTGAGTTATTTTTGTGTCAAAATTAATTTCAAACTCTTGTGGTCCATATAAATCTCACATCTTTCTCTATAGAGATAATGTCTCCATATTTTCAGAGCAAATATTGTAGCTTCTAACTCAAGATCATGAGTTGGATAATTTTTCTCATGATTCTTCAACTATCTTGATTCATAATAAATAACTTTATCATTTTTCATAAGGATGCAACCTAGTCCATTCTTTGATACATTGTTGTATATTACAAATCCATCACTTCCAGATGGAAGAGTCAAAATTGGAGAATTGAACAATCTTCTTTTAAATTATTCGAAGCATTATATACATTCTTTTTTCCATACAAACTTAAATCCTTTATGTGTGAGCTTGGTTAGTGGGTTAGCCAGTCGAGCAAAATTTTGAACGAAACGTCGATAGTAACCTACTAAGCCAATAAAACTGTGTACCTCGATCATGTTTGTTGGCATGGGCCAATATTGGATTGCCTTTATCTTTTTAGGATCAACTAAGATTCCATCCTTAGAGATAATATGTCCTAGAAAATAAATTTATTGAATACAGAATTCTCACTTGCTAAACTTCCCATATAATTCATTTCTTCTAAGATTTTTCATAATAATACGAAATTGATCCTCATGGTCTTCATAGATTTTTGAGTACACTAGGATATCATTGATGAATTCTATAAAAAAGTTATCAAAATATTCCTTGCAAACTCTATTCATTAAATCCATGAAAACAGAGGGTGCATTAGTCAGTCCAAAAGGCATCACTATAAACTCGTAATTCCCATACCTAGTTTGAAATGTTGTCTTAGGAATATCTTCCTTCCTCACATACAACTGATGATATCCAGATCAAAGGTCAATCTTCAAAAAGTATTTATCTCCTTGAAGTTGATCAAATAAATCATCAATCTGACACAGAGGATACTTATTCTTTATTATAATAGCATTTATTTCCCTATAATCAATGCATAGCCTCATGGATCCATATTTCTTCTTGACAAACAGGATAGAGGTTCCCCATAGAGAGACACTAGGTTGAATAAATCTTTTTTCACTCAACTCCTCTTATTGTTTCTTTTGCTCAAATAACTCCACAATGGCCATTCTATAGGGGTTATTTGATATAGGTCTTGCACCAGGAATTAAGTCAATGGAAAACTCGATTTCCCACTCTAGAGGATGTCTAGGTAAATCATCTGGAAATATATCAATGTATTCTTTCACTATATGCACATATTCAATTTTAATATTTCTTTCCTTGCCCATAGATATTGGGTTCTCTTCCTCTCCAATAATTGAATTCAATAGAGATACTGGGGGTGTGTCTAGATAAGAATCAGATAGTGAGGTCTCTTCTCTAAAGATAATATATTCTACACCATTTTCAAAAATTGTATCTTCCTTTTTCTTGAAATAAATATTCGCATCGTAGTTTGACAGCCAATTCATACTGAGAATTATATCAAATTCAGTCATTGGTATGATGATAATATTAGCAACTAAATCACGTTTATGTGTCACAAGGGTGACTAGTTGATATGCCTTTGTTGTAATGATGCATCCCCTAAGAGTTTTGACTGATAGCTCCTTTATTAAATCAAATTGGACATGTCTAATTTTCTTGGAAAACTGGGAAGATGTAAATTAATACGATGATCCATAATCAAATAAAGTGTTTTCTAAGTTTGAGGAAACAATTAAAGTACCTTTCACCACATCATTAGGAACTTCAACTTCTGCATTTGTAATCGCATAAGCTCTCCCTTTCACTCTTGGCCTTTGCTGAGGCATGTTTCCTTGGAGCTTAGGACACACATTTTCATAGTGTCCCATCTCTCAACAATTATAGAATTAAACATCATCAAATTGTTTCTTCCCCTTGTATTCATTAGATATATTTCCCTTTTCTCCACACTTATAGTAGACTCTCATTCCTTTCAAGTATTTCCTAATATGATTCTTTCCATAGTTCTCACATAATGGGAATTTCTTCATTCCCTTGTTCTTTTTTGGTGCTTCACCTTTCCCTTGGTTATCAGAGTACTATTTTTTATCTTGGTTTCCCTTGAACAAATTTTATCTAGAAAATTCCATCTCTTTTTTTATGGAACTTGATACAATTTCATCATATGGTGAAAATGTTTGAGAATCCAATGCCCTTCGAAGACTTGGATTAGGAACTTAAAATAAATTACCAATATTGTTTGCTGAGTCATGTACATAATCTACGGCATACCTGGCTAGCCTTGTGAAGGTATCCTCATACTCTACAACATTATCTTCTTCCCTTTTCTTTAATCTATGGAATTTACTCTTCATTTCAATTCGTTGCTCATGAGGGAAATATTTTTCAAAGAATATTTCATTAAAAGTACTCCATTCCATATCTTCTATTTCTTCTTCCTCCATGGTATTCTGAATCAAGGACCACCATTGATCAGCATCACCCTTGATAAAATATACTACAAGTACTACCTTTTCATTTTAATTTCATCTTAATGCCATGAATATCTTTTCATGGGACTTGATCCATTGCTCTGCAACCACTGGATTAGTATTCCTATTGAAAGATGGGGGCTTCTGCCACATGAAACAATCCAACATAGGTGTGTAATGGTTATTCGTCACAACCTGAGTAAGTTATCCCAATATGGTCATGATCTGATCTGCTCCAACATTGACTGTGTTGACTTGCTCAGTGGGGAGACCCCTACATTTCCCACGAGTATTGATTCCCCTTATTCCATTAGATTCCATTTCTAAATAATGGCACACACTAGATTAGGGTATGAATCATATTGTATAATATTAACTTGAAAAAATACTTAGCATAAATTGTGATCCTATGCAAGGATAATCCCATAATCATAAAAATGGTTTCTTTGAGGAATAATTTATATTTCAATCTTTTATAATGTCTTGTAAATAAAATATGAATTATACTAAGCATATCCCTCGGGAGTGTTGTAACCAAGAGTGCAGCAAGGCCCGTTTTCGTGTACCAGGATACCCCGGTTCAAGCCTAAAACTCCTTCTCAAATCTTTCACTCCTAGGTACATCTATGTCAGAGTCACCTCTACCTACTTGTATCTAGATAGGGATGTATTTCTTGAAAGATTCACATAATATTTTCCTTACCAAAATACCCGGACGTTCTTGTATTTTTTTCCTCAAATAATACCTTAGGTATTTGTTCTATAATCTACGTTTTCTAATCTAGTTTCCAAGTTTTCTACTAAACTTCCTCTGATACCAACTGTAACGCCCTGACCCCTCTAAACTAGAGCCGGTGAATTAATAATTACATTGGAATGGTTAGAAGGAATTAAAATCACAAAGGAAAGATCATTTTATTAGTTTTGAAGAAACTAGATACATAGATGTAGCTCAAATTACAATGGAAAATGTTACAAAATACAATACATAACAAAAACTAAAAACTACACCCATAAGAACTCAATAAATGATCTCCTCTTCATCACTTGTTGAAAGTAAACAATGAAATGGGTGAGCTAAAATGCTCAGTAAGGGTTAAAAATAGTGGAATCATGAATCAATAATAACTGAATTGTAAATTATTTGACATAATCAATATGTCATGGTGAATAAATGAAAAACTCACGCCATTAATAAACTGAGAATGAAACTGCAAGCATAGATTTTTTTTTTCATAGTGAAAACCTCATGGATAGTAATAATTGATAATGAATTAAGAGAATTCTTATTAATTGGACGTCATGTATATGGAACATGATACCATAATACTATAAAACAGTTTAGTTCTGTGGGTAGAAACCTGTCTGATTTTTAGAAACAAACTTGAAGGGTTTGTCACCAACTGATTTGTCTCATGAGACCTATCGATCCATCGAGGGGATATAGTGGGCCCCACCTGCTGCTGAATGTTAAAAAATTTCTTTATACATATATTCAACACAAGAGAAATATTCCTTTGGATTATCCATATAGAATAGAGGTTATGGATTCATCAATATTTCCACAGTCAAAACAACATTCAAAATCAATACCATATGTAAAATGGTATATGACTTAGACAATAATCATATTCATGATATGAGAATATGGAAATTTAAATGGAATATAATTTCAATTGAAAAGTTATCTCAAATGGTTAGTAGGTACACGACATAAGAAAGAGTAGGTGCACAATACTAAGCAAGTCACAATGAAGTGAAAATTGAGACAAAGTTTATTACCACGTTGTAATCAATTGAGTCATATGACCAAAAGTTAATAACCACCAAATGAATCATAGAATACCATGAATATAAATATAATCATAATAATATATATCAAATGGAAGTAATCCTATACCACATATAATAAATAAGAGGTGAACAATGGAAATCCCACAAAATTTAAAGTGAGATGGGAAAACCCCTTACAAACATTTTGGTATGGTAATGAGTGTTCTTGTGAGGGAATAATGAGAGGTAAAGGGGTATCTCATTATTTATATATAATAAGAGAATTATGGGGGTTCTAAAACATACCCTATCATTAGTTATTAAAAATAAAAGAGCACAATGTATGGGAGATTCTTGAACAAAATTGAGAGAAAGGATCCCTTACCTTATGCTTAAAGGTGTTCTTAATTGTTCTTAAGGACCTGAATAATCAAATTTATCTTCATTAATTAATAATTTCAGAACCTCTTAAATGTGTAATTGATATTTTATAACCTTGTTAGGTTCATTAATGTCCTTTTTTATGGGTTTAAGGGATTCAATTTTATTGTTTTGGTAGCATTTGGTTTTCATGATCCGTTTACTTGTATTCATGAATGGATGTTTGTTTGAAATGTGGTTAAACATCCAGAATTTTTAATATATATTATTAGTGACATTAAATATATATAAATGATATTATAATTATTCTGGTTATATACCATGAGGATGACTCATTTGATGAGTTAAAAATAAATGCTTGGATTTGGCTTGGCGGTTTTGTGCACAATAAACTTCTTTTGTATTATTATTCCATATTATGAATGTGTAAGGATTACAGAACATTAAACAAGATAAAATACATATATTATGATCTGGTTTAATCATTGAAAAGGTTTCATGACTAGTATTAAATATAGTAATGCAAATTGAAAACTCGTCTTCCTTGAGTGTGATAAATTAACACATCTCGAACAGTGTCTGCATTTATTGTATAAAAGGAGGGGGGAAAGAGAGATTATGATGAAATATTCCATTACCATAATGAAAATCCATTACATGTAAGGTACTATAATTATCATGTCATTTGGATGAGGTGATGTGAGAAGAGAGAAACAAAATAATAAAA
Organism: Viscum album; assembly: GCA_963277665.1. NCBI lineage: Eukaryota > Viridiplantae > Streptophyta > Magnoliopsida > Santalales > Viscaceae > Viscum > Viscum album. Next base: position 594,382,967 of record OY728133.1, read on the forward strand.
CTTGAAAAAGAATTTGAAAGAAAAGAGAAGAGAGGTTCGCCTCTTGAGTACTCCTCCTTGAGAAACTCCTTAAGACCTTTGTTTTTGGCCTTTTGGTGAGACTAGAAGGTCTTGGACATGGGGTGAGGTCTTGGGAAGAGTATTTTGCAGAATTTAGGCAAGGCTTGAAGCTTGAGTGGTGTGGGAGGAAGAGGGGGTGATGGGTGGTTTATATAGTGGAGGGGAGAGTGGATTTCTCTATATTATATTCATTAATTTATTATTTCTCCACAAGACAAGGAATAGTGAGTCTTCCATGACCAAGAATAGTAATTTTATCATGTGAATCCGAATCAATTGGGATTACATCAGTAGAACATCATAAATGACTCTATAATTAGTGTATTTATCTTATTTTGTAAATTATGGTATTTCACTATTCATCAAAAATTCAAATATTTCAGAAAAATACCAAAAAATTACCCTAACCATTTTTTGACGTGTAAAATCCAAAAAAGAATTCCATTTTTCGAAAATAATTTTCTAAATATGATTAATTAAATTTTTAATTAAAATCATTATTTAATCGAAAAATATAAACACTTAAATTATTCATCTTCATTTTTAAGGTGCCTAAATTTATTTATCCATTCACGGGTGTGGATACCATTCATAAGAGTCATATTACTATTCATAAGGGTAAGTTACTATTAATATGGGTAGGTTACTATTCATAAGGCTAGGTTACTATTCACCAAAAATTAAGTTAATTCTATCAGACTCTTAATATCATCCTAAACACAACCGTGTATGTCAGATTTTCAAAATTCAAAACACACAAGTGGAAAATTTAAGTTCAATGGCTAGTCTATGACTATCTCCTAAATAACCAACTGTTGTTTCAAAGAAACTCAGTGTTTTATGAAATATAGGCTATGACTAGAATGTATTTAAGATAAACATGCCATAAAATGTTTGGGGTGCTACAATCTTAACATGGAATAATCAATGAAGTATAAGTTTAACCCAATAAATGGAAATTGAGTTAAGAAATATCTTACCACTTCATAATCAGTCAAATCGTATGCCCCATAAATGTAGTAATTGTCGAATGAAAAATTGAATACCATAAATATAATGAGATTCATGATATGATATATCAAATGGGTAGAATATACACCACATAAAATAAATAAGTGGTGAATATGGTATATATCTCATAAAAGTAAAAGTTAGATGAGAAACTCTTACCTCACACTTCCCTTTAGTTTTGCGTACTTTGACCTCCTTTATAAAAGTTTAAAAAATGTTATTAATTAATTACAGAACTATAATCATATTTATAATACCTTATATGATAATTTTATAACATCTTATTATCCATTCATTAATAATATTTCATTATTTTCATTGTTTCTGGTGCATTTGTTTCATGGTTTTCATGATCGGTTCATTTTTGTATAATTATGGATTTTCTTATCAAATGGAAATAAAACTTCAGAAGTGAAATGAAATGGTATTCATGCACTTACAAAAGTTTAAATGGTCTCATATATCATTTTTCTTTTTGGTATGAGGATGATTCATTTGATAAAATGTTAACGATAAATGTTTAGTTTATTTTGGCGGTTTTTCTTACCATCACGAACTAGTTTCATTTTATTTTATATTATGTATACATATTAGTTCCAAAACATGAAATAATTTATAATATAACTATTAAAATATTATTTAACCACAATAATACTTTTATTACCTGAATTGAATGTGGTAATGGAAAACAAAAAATCATTATCCACATAAACGGCTAACTGCCATAATTTGGACAATGGTTTCCCTTCTTTGAATAATAGGAGATAAGAAAAGGGGTGGATATAAGATATTAAATTAGCAATATAAAATTCCATTAAATACATTATACTATATGTATTATGATTTTATGGGTGATGGAGGTTAATATAAGGTATAATAAGAAAATAAATTAACAGAGGTTGTTTGAGAAAGATACCTCTTGAATATCACATCCTTGAAGGACCCCTTATGGAACTTGGAATTAGTATTTTGGTGAGACCAGAAGCACTTGGATTTTGGGGAGTGGGGAGGATAGGTTTTCTAAGATAATTAAAAATCATCAAGGCTTTTGAGGAGAAAGGGGGAAATGAGGAGTGGTATTTATACTTGAGGAGGGGTGGTTTTAAGTGATTAAATAATGATTATTTTATATTTAAAGCTAACCACATATGGGTGGCATTAATTTCAATGAATTTGGTTGCTAATTAAAGTTTTAAAGGATTTTTAAGTTATATAAATACAAAAACTACCCATTAAATATTATATTTTTTTAGTTATTTAAATATTTTACCTTTTAACATTAACTTGTTGCATTATTTTACTTATACTGCAGTAAATATTTTTTTATCATGGTAACTTTTTTATGCCTAAAAATGAAAATAACATTAAAAACTAATTTGGAAATAATGATTCCAAATATTGAATGTATTTTTAAAAATTCAAAACACATAAGTTGAAAAATTACATTTAAAATTAAACCATCAAAACGCAATGAAAAACAGTTTTTTGGGAAAAATGTGTTTTTAATCCCAAAAAGGTACTCATACCAAAATAAGGTATAAATATTGTTTAAATGTAATTAAATAGATTGTATATAACTAAAAATTACTTAATTTACATTGATATCAATTTAAAATCATAAAATTACCATTAAATATAAATAAAATGAGAGTTTTATAAAAATCAGTTTTTTTACTACTCAATGAAAAAATACACTTTTCATAAAATTATCAAAAATTCATCCTAAGATAATTTTGACATTTTAAATCCAAAAAATATTTTCATTTTATCAAATACATTTTATTAAAGTGTTAAAAATTAATTATATTTATTTACTCATAGAAATCAATAAAATTCGCTTTTTGAAGAAAACATATATTTAAAGAATAAAATGAATTTACTAAAAAAATTGTTTATTTCTTAAGAATAGTTAAATTTGTATTGAACAAGAAAATAATGTATATTTCATAATATAGTTATTCCTATTTTAACCCACCAATATTATATAATGATAATGTTAAAATAATAATATTTTGGAGTTCGTTTAAGCTCAGTGTTCCGTGAAATGTGACATATTTAAGAAATTAAATTTATTCAAAAAGATACATACTGTGAAATCTTGGTATGTTACATTCTAACCCCCTTAAAATTAATTTCATGCTGAAAATTCATTACTTGAATACAAACATATGATTATAACTCTTCCTCAACACATCCTCAGCTTCCCATATAGTTTCCTCAAATTGGTGGTTTTTCCATAATAAATTAACCAGATGAGTGGTCTTATTTTGTATAAATTTATCTCTATGATCTAGAATATCTATCAGTTGTTCCACATAAGAAAGATCTTTCTCCAGAGGTACAACCTTTGATTTTAGTACAAGTGAAGGATCAGGTATATACTTACTCAGGAGAGATATATGGAATATATCATGAACATGAGATTGATTCATTGGAAGAGTCAATCGATAAGCAATAATCCTGATATAATCAAGAATTTCAAAAAAAATCATCCTCACAATTTGAAATTTCACTTTGAAAATAAAAGGTGGATATTTTAAAATTCCTTTGTAGGAAACTAACATTTTAAAAAGCGTTAATAAAACTTCCTCTTAAAAAGGGGGAAAGTAAAAAGGCAAAGATCACTAAAAACTAGGATTTTTATTATGATATCATTAGTGGAAAGTAAAAATATATACATGGAAGAGAATTATAACTATCATGTTCTGATGGAGAATTATAGAGAACATGGCTATTATAAGGTTAATCATCACAAAACCATAAATCTATGATGGGTTAAAAGGTCATTGATTCCTTTGTAAGAAAAGTAAATGGATAACATTTTTTTCAAAATACTTTTCCTAGAGTTTAGGGGTTATTTTACTAACTAGAGTAAGAACATGAGGAAATATATTTGTTTGGAAATTAGAGTTGCATGTTTTAAACAATTTCCATTAAAAAATCATTTTTCTCTCCAAATGATGAGTATGATTTTTTTCATGCCTGAAGAACTAGAATAAAATTCTACAGATCACAAAATACATAAAAGAAAAAACAATTTATTCCTCTTATTGTTAGACATGAAGCATAACCAATATGGTTTGTGCAGGATAAGATAATTCCCAAAAATAATAAAACTTCATGTGAGGAAAACTACTTTAATCTCCCAAAATTTAATTGTAATACCCAAAATTCAACTTAAATCATTCAATAAATAAGTATCCTTAAAATTACTCAAAAATATTCTAGCTTAAGATTAAAACCCAAAAATCAGAAAGATTTGATCGCATCATTTTCCAAGATAAAATTAATATTTATCTCAAAATAACATCAATTACTCTTGAAGTATCATACCAAAATGTGTGTTACCTAAACATATAATCTCCAAGATACGCTAACCATTTCCATTAATGATCTAAATCACCAATTAAACCACACTAAAATCATATATTCTTTCAAAATATAATTCATCCTTTATTACTCAAATAAAATTTCATAAGATTCTATTTACCTTAATCAAATAAGGTTCTTAAAATCAACATAATTAAAAAAACTAATGTTGTACTAACCTGGACATCACACAGGCTAGTGGTAGGTGTTAAACCCTTGTCATCCTTCAATTGTGGGTTCAAACCTCACGGTATTTCCGGATGTGATGGGTTGTCACCCGACCTATGGGTTGTCCTTTTTCTAAAATAATTATGCTTATATCATTCCCAGAAATGTGAGAAACATACTCAAAAATAAATATAATATATTTAACACTAAAGAAATATTTTATCCTGAAAGGTTATCTCATACCTTTTATTTTTCATCCCATAATGTAATAGCCCATGATTACCTCAAAAAAATTAGTCACCTTAAAATTCCATAACTTAAAACCATAAAAAGGGTGTCTAAGACTCTTAAAATATGGTATTATGTACCCATGATTGTTTCTATAACTCTTAATATAACTTCTAATGAAAACATTATAATCTCAAAAATTTATCTAAACCCTAATATGATACCAAATGAAACAACACAAAATCCGCACATTTGGATTCAGTTCTAAAAAAATAAACATTACATTTATGGATTTGATACTAAGAAATGTGACCCAATTTTTTCCATAAAAACTTATAACATCAAAATGAAATATTGGGTCACTTACATACCCAATGACCTTTTAGGTTTATATTTTTATATAATTAGGAAAAACTCTTATATATCTTATAAAAATAAACAACTGTCCCATAAAAAATATATATTATCTCCCAAAATTTCTTCACATCTAGCACCCTTCTTAGACATATCCTACTTAAAAGCTTTCTTCATAACCTAGGGAAAAGGAAACATAAGAAAAGAGTGAACCCAAATGCTCTATAATAATAAACCTATGAGATACCAATCCATGATCATATGAAATCATAAGATAAGAATTAGGTTATGTGATCATTAACATAACTTACAAAGTTCATTCTCAAGTTATCATATATCATAAACATGATTCATGGCATAAAAATTATCATTTCAGAAAAGATGGACCATAAGTGTGAGAAATCATTATAAATCAATCGTGATCAATAAGATAATGTCAAAAAGTGTGGCACAATCATAAATATAGAAAACCAATTCATATTTCATGGTTAAGTACCAAGACCATCATCATAGTGGATCAATACATGCATGTTTCCCATAGTGGATTAGGACACACTTGTTTCTCATAGTGGATCAGGACACACCTATTTATCATAGTAGATCAAGACCATCAACTTGTTTCCCATTTTTATCTCATGAGATATAAAGATTTAACCAATTCATTGGAGGGAGATATAGGTCCCACTCATCATATAATGAAAAAAATACATATGTGTTCCAAAAGAATATAAATCATATCAGAAACCATAGAAAAAATTGGGTTTCATAAACATTCCATCATAGCATAACCCATGGAAAAGAAACAAGTTTCATAAATATCATGTCATCATAAACATAAACCAACCATAAAAATAATAAGGATGGTATCCTTGAATAATATACCTAATAAAGAATAATTAACATCAAATAATGTTATCTTAGATGGAAAATAATTTTGAGAGATCACTTTAAATAATTCTTGAAAAAAAATAACATTTCTATTTTCAAATCATTTCTTTGTAAAGAGGCTCAAAATTATAAAGTAAAAAATTTTATTTAAAAATAACCATGAAATATTGTAATGGAAACATCAAATAATCAATTATTCATAATGGTGGTAAAATATGATCATGTCGTATAATTTAAAAAACATTTCTTCATATTTTTTTTGGAAAAGTCGCAAAGAACCTTGTTTAGAAAATGACAGAAAGAATCCTTTAAAAATGTTTTGTAAAAAATAAAATATGGGTAAAAATAAATTTAAAAAATAATAAGATAATAATAAAAAATTGGAAACAATTTTAGAAAATATATACATGGAAGAAAAAAGAGCATTGTAAGGGAAACTTTAAAAATATAATGTTTAAAAGAAAGTCCCTTATAAATATCATATCATTGAAGTGAGCATTAATAAAATAAATAGATTATGTGTACCAGATATAAATCCACATAAAAAATATAAATAAAACATAAGATAATAAAAATACATCTCATGCATAATCTTAACATGGAATAATCAATGAAGTATAAGTTTAACCCAATGAATGGAAATTGAGTTAATAAATCTCTTACCACTTTGTAATTAGTCGAATCGTATGCCCCATAAATATAATAATTATCAAATGAAACATTGAATACCATGAATATAATGAGATTCATGATATGATATATTAAAGTGTAATAATATACACCACACAAAATAAATAAGTTATGAATATGGAATATATATCATAGAAGTAAAAGTGAGATGAGAAACTCTTGCCTCATGCTTCTTTTTAGTTTTTCATACTTTAACCTCCTATATAAAGGCTTAAAAAATGTTATTAATTCATTATATAACTATAATAATATTTATAATACCTTATATTATACTTTTATAACATCTTACTACCCATTCATTAATAATATTTCATTATTTTCATTGTTTCGGGTGTGTTTGTTCCATGGTTTTCATGGTCGGTTCATTTGTGTATAATTATGGATTTTCTTGTAAAATGTAAATAAAACTTCAAAAGTTAAATGAAATGGTATTAATTCACTTCCATAAGTTTAAATGTTCTAATATATCATTTTTATTTTTGGTATGAGGATGATTCATTTGATAAAATGTTAATGATAAATGTTTAGTTTATTTTGGCAGTTTTTCTGACCATCACGAACTAGTTTCATTTTATTTAATATTATGTATACATATTAGTTATAGAACATGAAATAATTTATAATATAACTATAAAAATGTGATTTTACCAGAATAATACTTTTATGACCAGACTTGAAGGCAGTAATGGAAAACAAAAAATCATTATCCATGGAGATGGTTAACCGCCATAATTTGAACAATGGTTTCGTTTATTTGAATAAAAGGAGATAAGAAATGTGTGGATGAAAGATATTAAGTTATCAATATAAAATTATATTAAATACATAATACTGGATTTATTATGATTTTATGGGTGAAGGAGGTGAAAATAAGGTAGAAGAAGAAAAGAAATTAAGAGAGATTGTTTGAGAAAATTGCATCTTGAATATCTATTAGAACCAAGATGATAAAGATGAATATAATATTCAAGTATTTTATTTTGTTGTTAAGAAAGTTTAAGAATAAAAAAATCACCTCATGTTATATTTGGTGAAAACCATACTGACCATTGTATTCAAGAAAATTGGACTCATAATGGTTAAGAAAGTCTATCGTATTGGGAAGTTGTTTGTTGAAAAGGATCATCATATCCAACTTGGGTTAGATCAAGGAAAATATGATCATAATGAGGTTTTGATCATAATAGGATTCATCATGTATTCGATATAAATGTGATGATGATTTTTTGATCTTGGATTTCTCATAAATCATATGTATTCTATAAAACTTGTGATGCAATCTTGATACAATAAAGGGGGAGAAAAGGTGTTGGGAATCATATTCAGTCTGATCGTAATCATGTCAATCATATTAAGGATGATAAGGCAATAAATATGTTGATTGGGAAGTCACAATACTTTCCATTGTAATTCATATGATGCTGAAGCTGATCTTAAATGTAATCAAAGTCATGAAGGAATTCATGATACAAGCTCAGGTTTTTGAAAGAAGTTTGTTGTTGAAGCTAAAGTTTTATGATCTCAAGATCATCGTAATAAGTTTGACGGATGTAGAATTGTTTATAGGCTGAGAAGGATGATCGTAATGAAGAAAATAAAGAAATTCCTAACACTTATCCATCGTATTCAGTATGTAATTGTATTCATAAAAGGAAGAATTTTTTTATCAGTAAAAATTATGGGTATCATATTTAGAAGAAGCTGATGATACTAGTCTATCAGACTTGGTATGCCATCATAATCATAGGAGGAAGAATTTTTGAGGACCGATGAATGAAAAGAAAAAGAATGTGGTGACCATTACAAAGAAGAATTTCAAAGTTTAATCAAAAATGTAGTCAACCATTTAAAATGGGTTGAATTACTTTTTTTCTCATTCAAGTGGGTCAAGAGAAAAGGACAAGAAGAATCTATTATTTTACATTTTCTTTCATCGTAATGAGGAAGATCATAATTAGACTGGAGAATCGGAATTGGATTTATGTTTGTGAAGAAAGTCAGAAGTGAGATGAAGTTTTTAGAATATTTGAGAAGGATCGATAAGAAAGGAGAAGAATTGAGAAGCATTGATGAAGTCATAAATGTACCCAGAATTCAAGAAAAAATCAATTTTTGGGTAAATTTGGTTGAGCGAGAAAATTTTCAGGAATCCCGCCCAAACCATATTTAGGGGAAAGTATAAAAGGGAAAGTACCTAGTACTTTCTAGCATGTTTACTATTCGCAGTGAAGAAGAGATAAGGTGGAGCTATGAAGAAATTCTAGAGAGAAGAAGTAGTTTCCAGATTGTTTTCTTAAAGAAGCTATGTCGAAAAGAAGTGAAGGAGAAGAGACAAGATTGAAATGTATTCAACTGATCATCGTATTCAGCTGATTATCATACTCATCCATTTATCATATTGGGCAAGATTGTCATATTGGGATTTCCGTATTGAAGAAGAAGTAGTTCAGTATTGTCTCAATTGTATTCTGATAGAGATATATATTTTCTGTATTGAGCAATTTGACTAGGAGAATCATACTGGGAAATCAGACTAAGTTTTATAACAAATTCTAGTAAGTTCTTACCAGCTTCTAGGTAATAAAGTGAAGAATTATTTCTGAAATAATATATTTATGGAAGTTGATAAATAAGAATTGTAATAAGTTTTGTTACAAAACTTTATATTATATCATTTTTTATAGAAAAAGAACACTCACTGTTGAATTGTTTACATAGTTCTACACGAGTGAAAGGTCATATCCTACACATTGTATTCCACATAAAAGGATTTTTTTTCTAGTAGATTATGTATTATTGGATCATTTTCAAACCATACCAAGGACATAGCTATTTTTGTTGAATAGTAAACCTTGTAAATACTTGTGTTCTTGTGGATGTGTGTTTGAATTTTTTTCAGTGGTGAAAGTAATATTTAACAGAAGATAAAGGTTGTTTCATAAGTAAGGAAGCATAAAATAAAATGATATCACTGATTTACCCCTCCCCCTCTTAGTGATACAATTATCCTGAATGGGAAATTATAATTGGTATCAGATCCAAGGTTCCCTTCATTTATTCTTTGCTTAAGTTTTTAAGATAAGTTGGTGGATAATCTAAATTTTGTGAATAGTAAAGGTATCCCAGTTTTTTATGGTAAGAACTATCGTATCTAGAAAGATAGAATGTTGTATTATCTTATGTCTATTGGATATGGTGTTCTTGAAGCTTCAATAGATGGTTTTCCTCCTATTAATGATAAATTTCCTCTTACATATGTTGGTAAAAATAATCTTAAGAATGATGGAAGGTCCAAGAATGCTTTACTATCATCACTTTTTGAAAGTGAATTTTTAAGGGTGAAAGGTGTTTCTATAGCCAAAGGTATATGGATAAGTTGAAAAACATATACGAAGGCAATACAAAAATAAATAAGGAAAAATTAAAAATATTTAGGTTGAAGTATGGAGATTTGAAAATGGGTGAGTATGAATTTTTTGGAGACTTCTTTACCAGGGTAAATGACATTGTCAGCACTATCAAATGTCTTGGTAAAAAGTTATAAGATTCTACAATTTTTTAAAAGATATTAAGAATTATTCTCGAAAAGTTTGATGCAAAAGTTTCTTCATTAGAATATAGAGATCCTGAAACATTATATATAGATGATTTTCATAGCACTCTCATCACTTATGAAATGAAAAGGAAGAAAGGTATGAAAATAAAACAAAGGTTGATAGATAAATTTCTTTCAAGGCTATCAATAAAGAGAAGTCAAAGAAGATTATTTTTTAAAAAGATTTTGGTGAATCTGACTCCAAAATGAGGTATGTAATAATCTTGATGAAATTTTATCCTTTTTTTCTAAAAATGTTGGAAGAGGTATAGGTAAATACAAAGGGAAACATTCCTTAAACTGTTTTTAATGTAGATTTGTTGGACACTTTTTGGATAATTTTCTCTGAAGAAATAAAGAAGAAGATATGGATGAATAAGAAAAAAGAAGGCCAAGAAGGTCATGTAAGAAATAGAGTGATAAAGGAAAATCATATTCCATAGGGAAATATAGAAAATTATCCAAATCTAAAAGGATGAGTTACTTATCTAAAGATAAAGAAGAAGAAGAAGAAGAAGAAGAAGAAGATAGTGAAGTTGAATCTGAAAAGTCTACTAAGCATGTTGGTGAGAATACTTTTATTGCAACAGTGAATGATAAATAATTTGGAAGTAGTGGTTCTAATGAAGAAGAAACTCAACTTGAATTTCATTTGAAAGAAGAGTTGAAAGAATGTATAAGAAAGATTATAATACTTAAAAAGAAAAAAACAAGTAATTGGAATATGAATCTTACTCAACAAAAATTCAAGATAGTTTTTCAAAAGATAAGAAAAAGATGCTGGTGGAGATTGAATATTTGAATAAATATATTGAGGAAGAGAAGAATCGTAATGAACATCTAGAAGTGAAGTTTAAGAAAAAAATAAGAGTTGGAACATGTCCAACAAAAACTTTATAAAGATTAACAGAATGGTACAAGTTTCAAAAAATCTATATCTAAAGTTGATGAAAATTCTCATAATGAGAAAACTGATAAGGATCAAAAAAATATCGTCAAAGGTTGAGAAGGAAGCTGGAATTGTTTCTGAAAAGAAGAAATCTAAAAAATTTATGTATGTATCCAAGATTAACAAGGTGGGGAATTCACAAGTTTTTAAAAATATTGAGTCTGAAAATGTTTCTAAACATTCTGAATCCAAAAAAAATCTAATATTTTTTATTCCCATAAAGATGAAAAGAAAATTGAGCTGAAAAGAATATTTTGATTGATAACAGAAAGGATGATGGTTCAGGTATGAAAGACAAGAAGGTTGTTGAGAAACATGTTCACAACTCTAGTCGGTATGGAAGTTTCAGATGAAAATACTCTTTCTATGGATACTGCTGGTATTGTGGTGGATTTGGATATATGGAAAATATGTGTTGGTTCAACCAACAATGTTACTAATATTCCACAAATTAAAAAATGAAAAGTTTGAGTGGGATTCAATCACCTCAAAGGAAGAATTATGAGAATGTTGTTTTGAAGAAACTTGAGAAGCTTGGAGTAAAAGTTGAAAATAGGTTCCAACCTCTGAAAACTATTTGTGAAAGGTGTGAACAACCTGGAAATCTTGAAAAAGGTTGACTTGTTTTGTTACCGACACAACAAAAGTTTGTTAACAATTCTCAAAAGACGGGGATAAAGAAAGAAAAAGGTCTTGTTATAGAAACTACTCTAAAGGATACAAAAAGAGAACGACCTTGAATTATTGATAGTGGGTATTCTTCTCATATAATAGGAGATTTAAAGTTGTTTAAGAATGTGAAAGACTTTAAAGAATGAATTGTGACATTTGGAAATAATAAATCCCTGAGAATCAAAGGTTTTGGATCAGCCATCATTGGGAAAGAAAACTTGAAATCAAAGAAAGGTTTATATGTTTATGGGTTGAAATGAAAATTTCCAAGTGTTTCACAACTTTGTGATGTGGATAAAAAAATCATCTTTAAAAAAGATGGGTTTTTTTATGAAAAGTGAGGAAGATGGAAAGATAGTTACAAGAGGACAACATACAAAATGAAACTTGTTTTAAGTTAGTGGAATACAAAACTATTGTTACTTGAGTATGGTAGAAGATAATCAATTGTGGCATAAAAGGTTGGGACACATGTGTCAAAGAAACATGAGTAAGTTATAAAAGAGAGATAGTATCCAAGATATTCCTGATTTTCCAAGAAGAATAGATTGGTGTTTCACTATTTCTCATAAGGTAAAAATTACAAACTCAGTGCATAAGAAAGTTGATATTTGTTCAAAACAACCCCTAAAACTTATTCATTTTGATCTTTGTGGGTCAATGTGAAAGTAATCAACAAATAGAGATAAGTATTTCATCACTTTCATTAATTATTTTACTCACATTATGTGTGTTATGTATATGAAACATAAGTCAGATGCTCTAAAATGTTTAAAATTTTTAGGAGGAAAGCTGAGAAAGAATGTGAGTATTCAGTGGAGAAGTTGAGAACAAACAATGGTGGTGAGTATAAGAATGAATAATTTGAAAGTTATCTTGAGAAGCATGAAATTCATCATGAGTATATTTCCTCATATGCTCCTCAACAAAATGGGGTTTCTAAAAGGAAGAATATAAGTTTGGTGGAAACTAGGAGAACTATGTTACTTGAACATAGTCTATCTCATTACTATTGGAGGCAAGCCATGAGTACTTTTGTATATATTCCAAACCAATGTTTTTATAGGCCAAGTTATTATATGACTCCATATGAATTTTTTTATGGAAAAATTCCAATTTTGAAACACTTAAGAGTTTTTGGGAGTCCATCCATTATAAAGAAGAAAGGTGGAAACCTTGGGATGTTTGAGAAGAAATGTGAAGATGGAATATTTCTTAGCTATGATCCAGAAGGAAGAGGATGCATATGTTTCAACAAAGAAATAGGAAGAATTTTTTATTCTTGTGATGTGAAAGTTATTGAAAATATTGAAGAAGATAAACAAACTCATGCAGATAAGGAAGTTGAGCATGATAAGGAAACTTTTCTTAACAATTATGATAAGGATATAGACAATTGTAATACTACTCATAAAGAATAATTGGACTCATATATTTCTAGTGATGAGGAAGATACTTGAAATCTCATCCTATGCTGAGGAAGAAGGTGGAAGCTTAGAACATTATTTTTGATCAACATCAAAAAGTTCAAACAAGAAGAACATCAGGTGCTATTACACATTCTTCTTTGTATTCAAAATTTGAGCCGAATGATGTGAAAGAAGCTTTTGAGTATCTGGAATGGGTTTAATCCTTGAATTTAGAGCTGGATTAGATTGAAAATAATGATACATGGGAACTTGTACCTAATCCATATAAAAAATGTTATTGGTACAAAGTGTGTATTCTGGAACAAGCCCGAGTGGTAAGGGATCCTGCTTGGCATCCAAGAGACCTGGGTTCAAAATTAGGTAGAGGTAAATTTCTGGGTACTGTAGCAGGTACTGTAGCAGTATTGTAGTAGGTACTATTCGGTACTGTAGCAGCTGAAACTATTCACCCGATTTGGGATTTCGGGCCACCGGTTTGGGCCTACGGGTATCAGGACCTTCAGGTCATCAAAGGTCTTCGGGCCTCAGGACCTTCGGGCCACAGAGACCATGGAGTAGCCCAGTTCACACAGAGCAGGACCCAGAAGAGGATCAGAGCAAAGAGTAGAAGTCACCAGAAGAAGAGCTAACCATATTGGAAGAATGAGAGGGTATGGTAACCGTCATCGAGACCAGGCACTGTGTAGCTTTGTACTGGGCAATACTAGTCGGTCAGTAATGCAAGGTGGGGATCTAGGCAATCAATGATGTAGAAGTTGGGGAGGGACAGTTTTTTGGGTTGGGCGTACGGGTCATGTAATGGGCATAGTATGCCTCTGGGCCTTCGGGTCATGTATTGTCCTTCGGGTCATGTCAGGCCTTGTGCCTTGGACTTACGGGCTATATAAGGGTTCCCCTCCAACCCTTAAAAGGGGATTATCCATAATAAAATAAAAATGAAGGCCTTTAGGCCATTCGGGCGGAACAAGCTAAGTAAAGAAGGTGAAGTGATAAGAAACAAAGATATATTAGTGTGCAAAGGTTACTCACAAATTTAAGGTGTTGATTTTGATGAAACTTTTGATCTGCTGGCAAGATTAGAAACAATCCTAATTTTCTTTTCTATTATTGAACAAAAAAGTTACAAAATATTTCAAATGGATGTAAAGACCGCATTTTTGAATGGGGATCTTGATGAGGAAGTTTACATTGAACAAACTTGTGGCTTTTTTTTGGGAAAGATGAAAATTATGTGTGCAGATTGAAGAAAGCCTTGTATATATGGAAATAAGATTTGAGGTTATGGTATTCCAAATTGGATACTTGCTTAAGGAATATGAGTTTCAATAAAAGGAGAGTTAATATAAATATAAACATCAATTAAAGTCAAGAGTTTTCCCTCACCATAATTATTTATGTGGATGACATTATCTTTTCTGAGAATGATGAAAGATATTATGAAATATTTGCTAAAGAAATGAAAAAATGGTTTGAAATGTCCATGCTGGGGGAAATTAAATACTTTATTAGGTTACAAATTTTACAAAAAAATAAAAATATTTTCCTTTCTCAAGAAAAGTATCCTAAGGAACTTCTCAAGAAGTTTGGCATGGAAAACTCAAAATCGGTTTCCACGCCGATTTCAGTGGGAACTAAGTTGAGTAAAGATGGAGATTGTAAGGAAGTTGATCAGAAATAATTTCAGAAGTTGATTGTAAGTTTTTTATATTTGACTGCCTAAAGACCTGACATTATTTATGTTGTTACCTTATGTGCAATATTTTAGAGTGCTCCTTAAAAAATACATTTACTTGTTGGAAAAAGAATTATCAGATATATTAAAGGCACAAAAAAATTGGAATCAGGTATGATAGCTCATAAAGTATTGATTTGATTGGGTATTTAGATGTTTATTGGGAAAGAAATGTTGATGATAGATGATTCACATCTGGTGGAGTTTTATTTCTGGTGAAAATTGTGTTGGTTTTCATACAAAGAAACAGAATTCAATAACTCTCAATATAGATATAGTTGGGTATATTGTTGCTACTCAATCTGCTACCCAACTCATGTGGATGAAGACTCAGTTATAAGATTTTCTTGTAGAAGTGAAATTACCCTTACTCTTAGGTTGTGATAATCAAAGTGACATAAACCTCACTAGTAATATGGTAAAACATTATCATTCAAAACATATTGATATCAAATATCATTTTATCAAAAATAATGTGGAGAAGAATGAATTTAAGTTGGAATATGTTCCAACATCAGAACAAGTTGCTAACATTTTCACAAAACCTTTACCGAAGGAACCTTTTTCTAAATTAAGGTTGAACATGGGAATCCAACATCTTTATCATTAAGGTTGGGTTATGTGTTTGTGTCCCCTCTCTCATCTTACCTTTGGATAGTATTGTCAAGGGGGAGAATTGTTTCATAAATCTATCCTTAAATGTATAAAGGGGGAGTTGTGGGTAAGATGTGAATTCAGTATTGTAAGTGTATAAACTATTCTAACAGTTTGTTGGAGTGGTTGTAGGAAACAAAAAAACTATTCTAGGAAAGTTGAAAATATGAGGAAGAAAAGTTGAGGAAGAAAGCTGATAATTTTTTCATAATCTGTACTTTTGGATAGTATGATTTTTCTGTCAATAATTCTTGTTTCCTATAATGAGTTAGATCATGTAGGCTTAGAATTGTTGATAAGTAATCCATAGCTTGAGATTACAAAGTTCAGTGATTTATGAACCTTGGTTGATAAAAAATCAAAGGGGGATATTGTTAGGACCAAGATGATAAGGATGATTATTGTATCTGGGTATTGTCTTTTTTTTTCAAGAAAGTTTAAGAAAATAAATCACCTCACTTTTTATTTGGTGAAAATTAAATTGATCATCATATTCAAGAAAATCGGACTCACAATGGTTAATAAAGTTCATTGCATTGGGAAGTTTTTTTCTATAAAGGATCATCGGATCCACCTTGGGTTTGATCAAGGAAAATATGATCGTAATTAGGTTTTGATCATAATCAGATTCATCATGGATCCGATATAAATTTGATGATGATTTTATAATCTTGGAGTTCTCATAAATCATAAGTATTCTGTAAAACTTGTGATGCAAGCTTGATAAAATAAAGGGGTAGAAAATGTGTTGGAAATCCTATTTAGTCTGATCATAATCATGTCAATCGTATTCAGGCTGAGAAGGAAAGAAATATGTTTATTGGGAAGTCACATACTTTCCCTTGTAAGTCATACGATGTTGAATCTGGTCTTCAATGTAATCAAAGTCATAAAGGAATTCATGATACAAGTTGAAGTTTGTGAAAGAAGTTTGTTGGTGATTCTGAATTTTTCTAATCTTAAGATCATCATAATAAGTTTGAAGGGTGTAGATTTTTTTAAAGGCTGAGAAGGATGATCATAATGAAAAAAGAAAAGGTTGTTGACACTGGTCCATCGTATTCAGTATGTTATCTTATTCATCAAAGGAAGAATTGTTTGGGCAGGAAAATTCATGGGTATCATATTCAAAAGAATCTGCTGATACCGGTCCATCGAACTCGATATTCCATCATAATCATCAGAGGAAGAATTTTTTAGGACTGATGAATGAAAAGAAAAAAGAATAGTACATGGTGACTAGTACGAAGAATAATTTTAGAGTTTAATCAAAAATGTAGTCAACCATTTAAAATGGGTTGAATTACTTTGTTTCTCATTCAAGTAGATCAAGAGAAAAGTAGAAGAAGAATCTACTATTTTACATTTGCTTTCATCATAATAAGGCATATCGTAATCATAATGGAAAATCATAATCAGATTGATTTTTTTGAATAAAGTCAGAAGTGAGCTAAAGTATTTAGAATATTCGATAAGGATCAAGAAGAAACGAGAAGATTTGAGAAGCATTGATGAATTCATAAATGTACCTAAAAATCAAGGAAAATTCATGTTTTGGGTAAATTTGGTTGAGCGGGAAAAAATTTAGGAATCCCGCCCAACCATCTTTGGGGCGAGTATAAAAGTTAAAGTACCTTATACATTCTGACATGTGTATTGTTCATGGTGAAGAAGAGAGAAGGTGGAGCTTTGAAGAAATTCTAAAGAGAATAAGTGGTTTCTAGATTGTTTTTCTTGAAGAAGTCGTGTGGGACAGAAGTGAAAGGATAAGAGACAAGATTACAACGTATTTAGCTAATCATCGTATTCATCTTATTATCATATTGGGATTTTTGGATTGAAGAATAAGTAGTTTAGTATTGTCTCAATCATATTGTGACAGAAATATATATTTTCTATATTGAGTAATCAGACTGGGAGAATCAGACTGAGAAATCGGACTAAGTTTTATAACAAAGTCCAAAAAGTTCTTACCAGCTTTTGGGTAAGAAAGTAAAAAATTGTTTCTGAAAGAATACATTTGTGGAAGTTGATAAAGAAGAAATGTAACATGTTTTGTTACAAAACTTTGTATTACATAATTTGTGCTAGAAGAAGCACATGCACTATTGAATTGTTTACATAGTGCTACACAAGTGAAAGGGCATATCCTACTTATTGTATTTCACACAAAATGATTGTTTTCTAGTGGATTGTGTGGTATTAGATCATTTCCAAACCATACTAAGGACGTATTTATTCTTGTTGAATAGTGAACCTTATAAATACTTGTATTTTTGTGGATGTGTGTTTGAATTGTTTTTAGAAGGGAAATTAATCTTTAACAGGAGATGAAGGTTGTTTCATAAACAAGGAAACATAAAAGAAAAAGATATCACTAATTCACCTTCTTCCCCCTCTCAGTGATAAAATTATCCTGACTGAGCAATTGCAATATCACCTCCTTGAAGGACCCCTTAAAAAATGGAATTGGTCTTTGGGTGAAACCATCAGCACTTGGATGTGGGGGGAGTGGGGGGATAGGGTTTGGAAAATATTTGACAATCTTTAAGGCTTGTGAGGAGAAATAGGGTGGTGATGGGTGCTATTTATACTTGAGGAGGGATGGTTTTAAGTGATTAAATAATTATTATTTTATATTTTAAGATAACCACCTATGGGTGGCATTAATTTCAATGAATTTAGTTGATAATTAATGTTTTAAAGACTGTTTAAGGTAGATAAATACCTTAACCACCCATTAAATCTTGTAATTTTTAGGTATTTTAATATTTTACCTTTTAACATTAACTCGTTACATTATTTTTCTTATACTACAGTAAATATTTTTTTCATTGTGGTAACTTTTTTGTGCCTAAAAAATGAAAATGACCTTATAAACTAATTTGGGTCTCCTAGTTCCAAATTTGGAATCCTTTTTTTCAAAACATATAATTTTCAAAATTATATATAAATTAAACCGTCAAAACACAATGAAGAACTTTTTTTGGGGAAAAATATTTTTTTAATCACAAAAATGTACTTCTACCAAAATAAGGTATAAATATTTTTTAAATGTAATTAATTAGATTATATCTAACTAAAAATTAATTAAGTTAATTTGATATCAATTTAAAATCATAAAATTACTATTAAATATAAATAAAATATGAGTTTTATAAAAATTTGTATTTTTTATTATTCACTGAAAATTAAACTTTTCAGAAAATTCTAAAAAATTCATCCGAAGACAATTTTGATATGTTGAATCCAAAAATGATTTTTATTTTATCAAATATATTTTCTAAAAGTTTCAAAAATGAATAATATTTATTTTTTCATAGAAAGCAATAAAAATCATTTTTTGAAGAAAACATATATTCAAAGAATAAAATGACTTTACTAAAAAAATTGTGTTTATTTCTTAAGAATAATTAAATTTGTATTGAACATGAAATTCATATATATTTCATAATATAGTTCATCATATTCAAATCCTCCAATTTAACAGTTATTTTATAATGATCATGTTAAAATAATAATATTTTGGAGTTCGTTTAAGCTCGGTGTTCTGCGTAATGTGAACTATCGAAGAAATTAAATTTATTCAAAAAGAGGCTTATCGTAAAATATTGAGCTATTACACATGAGTTGAGGCTCTTCTTTTAGAACATTTCCAGTAGGGATATTGCCTCGAAGTAGTTCTTCATTGAGTTTTCTCAACTCCTTCATCTCTTCCTCCTACTGAGAAAATCTTTCCTCAAGTGCGAGGAGCTCAACCTCTTCAAGAGGCGGGTGGTATACAGCCTTTCCTTTACCCTTTTCTTTGGTGGATTCTCATCAAGGAGGTAGTAATGGATTAGTTGAGGGAATCCCCAAATTCATAGCAAGCCTCTAGTTTCGGGTACGCACACCTTCTTCATTCATTTCAGTGTGGACCGTATTACAAACAAAAACTTCATTAACCTACTCCTATGTGTTGGTCTCATGTTTTTTAGAATCAATAGGGGTGGTGTTAATTACGTTCACTGATGTGTAATGCATTGTGGGCATTTCATCGGTCTCTTTAAGAGATTTATTTTGTGTGTTCTCACCATGAGGCCTCGTTCTCTCCTCTGTTGGTCCTCTTGGGATCATCTGACAAATAGTGATAAAGGGAATCCCCGTAAAATTTCATCATGTGTGTTCCAAGTGAAGACATTAGGTCACGAGATGAGATGAGTTGGGAAGATCCATTTTACGATGCTCCCCTTAATTGGGAGAAGACTGACTTCTATTGAGGAGGGGGTTGGGGTAAAAAAGCCCTCATCCCTATGGGGTGGGGTTGTTCTTGTTCCCTTTCCACAAACTTTCAAGCCTGTTTTTCCAACCTCGAAGGTTGTGTTAAAAAATCCCCCAACCCTACGGGCTGGGATTGCTCCTGGATTGTCATGGCTACTGTTGTCGCGACTAATTTCTTGATTTTATGGATCCGTGTTCGAACATGGGATGGGTGCATTGTATGGTTTTCACCTAAGCCACCTGCTTCCAAAGATATTGGCGATGATTGATAATTGTCCTCCCTTAGGCAGGAGGCTTGCTCAATATTTTTTGATTCTTGACACATGAGTTTTTTGATGGCTCACTCTCTTCTCGTTTGACATTTTCAGGAGTCAGTCAGAGCTCGGTTTTTTATAGCGTACCATCTGTTGTGAACATAGATCATTTCTTGAAGTCAACATGTGGCTATGACATTAAAAGATGTCATCTTCTGAGGGATTTTCTGATTGGGGATCATAGTGAAATAAAATGCCCCGTTTCCCCCATTCTATGATATGAACACCAGATGGGGCGTCGACGATCAGCTGACACATCTATGTTACGTGTCGAGACATGCGCATTGAAGGGATCTTGGTTATTTTCTCTATTTCAGGTTTCGTGCGGCTAGGAGATCTACCAAGTCAATTTGACGGTGTATCCCTTCTATTATCTTGACATGGATTAGATATTCATCATAAGGAAATGCTTTCATTTTTAAGTGATGAAGATTGTTCCATACAATTAAGTGGATGTCATGCACACAATCTTCTGAAAATTCCTCTGGAATGCTGTATTGGGGAGTAGCTAAAGGCCAAAACATGACAGGTATGTTATCCTTGGATAAATGTCACCTCATGTTCAATATGTCTTCTTTGTCTTTCTCTAAATGCTCCCCCACCTGGTCCGATCAAAGTGGACGCTTCCCTGGTATTTTATTGTAAATAGATGGATCGGTGGGGATTTCCTCTATCATATTAGAAGGCAGGCGATCCAAGGGTGGTTCATAGAATGAACATTGCCTTGAGTTGTCTTCTGGTCGAGAAAGGATTTCACTTATCAATTATAAGGAATCAGGCATGACTAGCCTCATTTTCTCAAGTGTCTCGTGATAGGAGGGTTTTCTCATAATTAAATCACTAAGGGGAGGACCTCCTTGACAAAGTGAAGTGTCATTGTGGGGTGGACCTTCGTAGTGAACGCCGTCATGGGGAGGACTACCATCACAACTTGACATATAACTACAATGATAACTCTTGCAACGTATACCCTGGGAAGTACCTTTAGAGCGGACAATATTAAGGGTAGGACATCCTTTCTATTTGATCTTCTGACTATGTGGAGGGCTACTATGGCGCTCATCAGGAGATGGGCTCTCGAGATCAATTAGATTCTAGATATGAAGAAGTCCTTCATGGTAAAATGTCCAAGGAGGACCACCGAAACTTCTGCTACTATTTCTATAATTTGGTAACAAAATATTAGGATCTTGAACTACCACAGACAAACGTATTAGGGCTTCAAGAAGTCCAACATTAAGTAGAGTGTGGTCATAAATCAGCTCTTCATTTTCCATTCACCTTTGGTGAGGCTTATTTATGGATTCCATCTTGCGGGTGATTGATGTTATTAATATTTTCATGACTTATTATATTCCCCCTTTACTGATTTTATATGAAATATGCATAATTTGTGTGAAATATTAATGTTTTAATATTAAATATAATATTTGAACATTTTTAGAAGTAGTCCAATTGAGTCAGTTTAATGTTTTAATAATAACTGTCACTATACTGATCCAAATTGTGTGGTTCTGGTTTTTTAGGATTATCCTTTCAATATAAAACATTTCATTAGAAGGAACCATGATCCAATTCTGGCATTTGAAGGGTCATATGGTCCTCAAAAACAAGACCAAAGAATCTGTGAACAAACTGGACCAGCCTTGAAGATTGATTTACTGGGCTCAATCCAGAAGTCCAAAAACAATAACTCTCCACCATAATTCGGGGGACACTACATGTCATATTGGATAAAAATTTCAAGGCCCAAATCCAAGTACAAGGGTCCCAAATAAATCTTTGAAGTCCAGCCCACCATTCTGGACGAGAATTAAAATCAGTATAGTATGCATGACATATATCCTGATGTAAGCATCAAATCGAGCTGAGATTTTTCAGTGTGAAAGAGGAGATATAGGCGGCAGACTTTGTTGAAGAAACCATTCGGATTTGAAGGCATCTTAATATTCAAAAACCATTTCACATTATGGACATCAAAAAGACTGGATTGAAATGGACAGTTTACCTTTGTTTATTAAAACCGCCATAACTTTGGATACACTTGTCCAAATGCCTCCATATTTTAACAGTAGTCGGAAAACTTTATTATCTACAACTTTGAAGAAGGAGATATTTTGAGATTCGGCTGTTTGAATAGCCAAATTGACGATTCAAGTGGAGGGACAGATTAGGAATGCAAACAGTCCACTCCTTGGGCTATAAATACTCTCCCCTTCTCTCCTTGAGAGGGGTTGGCATTTCAGAAGAGAGGATATCATATTGGCACGACCAAAGCCTTGCCAAAGGCTTGGGAGGACCTTCCATACTCAAGTTTTCACTTGAGAGACCTTTCATCCTCTCTTTGTTTTCACTTACTTTTGTGTTCTTCATTTTTGTAATCTTGTAATTCTCTTTCTTTGTAATTCTGTTTTAATGCAAGTTACTTCTTCAATATCTCTTATTCTCATACACCTTCTGTAGTTTAATATTTATGTTCCTAAAATAGTTTAAATTCAGTTGAATCCTCTTCCCTTCTTTTGCTTCCTCATTCAATCGAAAATCCGTTTTTAATTATCATCATCGTTCGTGTGTGTGTGTCAACGTACCACTCTTTTCTAATCCCTTTCTTTTTCTTCTATTCTTAATTTATCATCATAATTATTTTAACCAGAATATTAAACATCCAAATGGCTGAGTAAATCTCTCATTGGGGTGAGTTATAATTCGGGGATGTTAAGTGATTGATAGTTTTGCTCGATGAGTATTCTTTAAATTAATATTGTGTATGTTAAACTTAATATGTCATGGATTAATGATATGTTTTGTTTAACGAGTGGTTTCCATGGATTATTGGAACCATAAATATACTACCATAAATAAGTTTTGATTTAGATTAGAACCCTAAGTTAAGTTAAGGCTTGGATTAAATCCTTCACACTTAGGAATTCCAATCAACGTCAACATATAACATGGGTGTTAATTTAATGCAATACAAAGTAAGGCTCAAGGATATCACATGCTTAACTCCTCAATAATGAACTCACCCCAATCTTTATCAATTTGGTAAATCAAACATCATCCATAAATCATTTCAATTAATCTCTGCAAACAAACCCCCCTAATCAAAATACAATCAACTAAAAACAAACGACTATCACAACGTGTCATCGCCGAGGATTCGACCCGAGTGCTGCTATACACATTAGCAGAGCACCGGAACCTTGAACGGTCGATAGGCGACAATCGGCCGCACTTTCAAATGGCGTCGTTGTCAGGGATGGTGCTTTAAGTAGTCATTCGTTTCTGGCTATTGTCAAAAAAAACCAAAAAAAAACAAACAAAATTTTAAAAAAAAATTGAAAAAAAAAACACAAAGAAAAACTCGTCTTCTCATAAAAATCATAAACTGAAAAAAAAAAATACAAAGAAAAACATGTCTTCCTCATCCTTTCTAAATCTCTCTGAATTCCCCGCAGCCTCCCAAACAATCCTTCGGATTTGTTTGACCCTAAAATTGATAGAACTCTTCGTCGACTTAGGAGGACCATTAGGGATAACCAAATCACCCAAGAACCAATCATTGCCCTACCAATTGAATTCGATATGGCCAATCCTAGGGAACAAACATTGAAAGAACTCGCTGCCCCTGATATGAATTACCAACCTCTTGGTATTCAATATCCAAACATAGAGGCTGACTTCGAACTCAAGTCGAGTTTGATTCACCTTCTTCCTCATTTCCATGGTCTAGCTGGTGAGGATCCTCATCTTCACCTCAAAGAGTTCCAAGTGGTCTGCTCAACCATGAAACCTCAAGGGGTTTCTGAAGAACAAATCAAGCTTAGAGCTTTCCCCTTTTCCCTAGCAGATTCTTCCAAGTCTTGGCTCTACTACCTCCCACCTGGTTCCATAAACTCATGGGTTGACATGAAGAGACTTTTCCTTGAGAAGTTCTTTCCCACTTCCCGAACAGCTTCTATCTGAAAGGAAATAAGCGGCATCTGTCAATTCCCTAATGAATCACTCCATGAGTATTGGGAGAGGTTCAAAAAGCTTGTGGCAACTTGTCCACACCATCAAATCTCTGACCAACTCCTGATCCAATACTTCTATGAGGGGTTATTGGCTATGGAGCGAACTCTCATTGATGCCGCAAGTGGCGGTGCTCTTGTTGACAAAACTCCTGCAGCTGCACGAGAACTCATAAGCAACATGGCTGCAAACACGCAGCAATTCCATACTCGAGCACATGCTCAAGTGAAACAAGCCCAAGAGAATCAATCCATAGAGACCAACAAAATGACTGAGTGGATGAGTGAACTTACAGGTCTTGTGCGTCAACTAGTTGTGGCTTCCAAAGCCCCAAACTCCTCTCCTCAACAATCTCTTTTCACTGGGCCTGTCAAGAACTGTGGAATCTGCAACTCACCAACTCATCCGACTGACACATGTCCACAACTTCAAGATGATCCATCTGATTCATCTAGTCCAATGGAGCTCAATGCGGCATATGCTCAGCGAAACTTCAACCCTCAACAATCAGGTCAGTTTGTTAGAAACTTCAACCAACCCCACTCTGAGCCCTTCTCTTCTACCTTTAACCCACCTCTGAGGTATGGTAATCCCATTTCTCATCCTCCTCAGTTCCCTCATCAAAATCCAAACCAGTTCCAATATGGTCAAAGTGGTGGTAACATCCATCAACCTTATCCTTTTGTTCCTAAACCCCAAAGGAACAATCCTCCTCCTGGATTCCACTATCCTAACGAGCCTTCCCAATTCCCCACCCAATACAATCGCTTTCCCAAGAACCAAAATCAAGGCCAACCCAATTTGGGACAAGCCTCTTCTTTTAAACAATCATGGGAAAGTGCTGTAGAGGATCTTGCTTCCTTCGCCCGTTCTAGCCTCAAGAACATTGAAACCCAAATAGGTCAACTTGCATCCCACCTTAGCCAGCAACAACCATCCAATTCATCCCAACTCCCAGCTCAACCATTACCCAACCCTAAGGGTAATGTAAGTGCAATTGCACTTAGATCGGGAAAGCAAATTGCTATGCCCCATGCTGATTTCTCTACCTCCCCTTTCGATGTTGATCTAGAAAATGAAAAGAACAAAAAGCTGGAAAAGGAACTTGAATCCACTCCTTCACCTCCTTCCATTCCTCTAAGGAACCCAATTCCTTTTCCTCAAGCCATCTCCAAGACTAAGAAGTCCTTTGAACCTGATCCTGAAATGCTTGACATGTTTAGACGTGTTGAAGTGAACATCCCCCTCTTAGATGCCATTAAACAAATCCCTAAGTATGCCAAGTTTCTTAAGGAATTGTGCACCCATAAGAGGCAACTTAGGAACATTGAAAATGTTTCAACCCAACAGTTCATTCCCATGAAGTGCAAAGATCCAGGGACCTTCACGGTTCCATGTCAAATAGGGAGTTCCAACTTTGATGATGCACTCATAGACCTTGGAGCCTCAATAAATGTCATGCCCAAATCCATTTTCTCCAACCTTGGTCTAGGTCCCTTGCACCCAACGGGTGTTGTCATTCAATTAGCCAATCGAAGCACTACCAGCCCTGAGGGGATAATTGAGGATGTTCTTGTTCGGGTCGATAATCTTATCTTCCCATCTGATTTCTATGTCCTTGACATGGAAGGTGAGACGACCTCTTCTCGATCTCCCCTAATTCTAGGAAGACCATTCCTCATGACTGCGAGAACCAAGATTGATGTCCATTTAGGCATCTTATTCATGGAATTCGGTGACCAACTGGTCAAGTTCAACATTTTCCAAGCCATGCGATACCCATCTGAGGATCACTCTGCATTCTCAATCCATGCTTTTGAGGACACTTCTAAGATTCAATCGAACCCCAATCCACCATGTTCTTCATGTTCTAATGATAAAGGATCTTGTGAAATCTGCACCATGATTAACAAAGTCATAAATGGTGAAGTTGATGTGGACCTCTCATTCATAGACTCCATCAATCTAGAGGAACTTGAAAACTCTCTTGAATCCCACATCAACTCTGATCTCTACTGCTCCACCTTGGACAGTGTTGAGGAAAATGATCCAAACCCATCTGGAATCCCTTCTCCTGCTCCTAACTTGTCTAGATCTCAAATCAAGGCTGAAACTGATCTAAAACCACTTCCTTCACACCTCAAGTATGCATTCCTTTTCCATGATCCCTCCTACCCTGTCATTATCTCTGCTTCACTTTCTGAAACTGAGGAGTCCCAACTTGTTCAAGTGTTATAGGAAAACAAAAATGCCTTAGGTTGGACCCTAGAGGATATTCCAAGAATCAACCCTGCCCTTTGCATGCATCACATCCATCTAGAGGAATCATCCAAACCAATTAGGCAACCTCAAAGAAGACTCAATCCACTCATACTTGAGGTAGTTAGGGAAGAGATTACCAAGCTTCTTCAAGCTGGTATTATCTACCCAATTTCTGATAGTGAATGGGTTAGTCCAATTCAAGTCGTTCCTAAGAAGGGCGGGATAACAGTTGTCACAAATGAACATGGAGAAGTGGTCACAACTCGAGTGAAAAACAAATGGCGTGTGTGCATCGATTATCGCAAATTGAATGCTGAAACACGAAAAGATCACTACCCACTTCCTTTCCTTGACCAAATGCTTGAGAGATTGGCCGGAAAGTCACACTATTGCTTTCTTGATGGTTACACCGGCTACTTCCAAATTCCAATCGCACCTCAAGACCAAGAAAAGACCACATTCACTTGCCCCTTTGGAACCTATGCCTATAGGCGAATGCCTTTTGGACTTTGTAATGCTCCTGCAACATTCCAGCGGTGTATGATGAGTATCTTTTCTGAATTCATTGAGAATTTCATGGAGTTCTTCATGGATGAATTTACCATTTATGGCGAGTCATTTGAATCTTGCTTACATTCACTCTCTTTGGTCCTTCAAAAGTGTGTCAAGTGCAATCTTGTGCTGAATTTTGAAAAATGTCACTTCATGGTTTCAAATGGGATTGTTCTAGGGCACATAATTTCTCAAGAGGGTATCCAAGTTGATCCAGCCAAAATTGAGGTGATCCAATCACTTCCTGAACCCAAATCAGTTCGAGACATTCGGTCCTTCCTTGGTCATGCCGGTTTCTATCGGCGATTCATTCAGAACTTCAGCAAGATTTCCCTCCCACTCACTCGTTTACTTCAAAATGATGTCACATTCAATTTTGATGAGGCTTGCAAGAGAGCCTTCATTGAACTCAAATATGCTCTCACATCTGCTCCAATAATCCAACCCCCAGATTGGTCCTTACCATTTGAATTGATGTGTGATGCTTCTGATAGGGCCATTGGGGCTGTTCTTGGTCAAAGAAGAGAAAACATTCCTCATGTCATCTTTTATGCCTCAAAAACATTGGATGAAACTCAATCATACTACATTGTGACTGAAAAAGAACTTTTAGCTGTGGTTTTTGCCTTGGATAAATTCCGTCTCTATCTCTTAGGTTCCAAAATCATCATCTTCACGGACCACTCAGCATTAAAGTTCTTACTTAAGAAAAGTGATTCCAAACCAAGGCTAATAAGATGGATTTTAATGCTACAAGAGTTTGACCTTGTGATAAAAGATAAACCTGGAAAAGAAAACCCTGTGGCTGACCACCTGAGTAGAATTTCTAATTCTTCTCATTCTGAAATAATTGATCCTGAATTTCCAACTGAACACCTCTCATCTCTCACTCCAAAGTTACCATGGTATGCCCCAATTGTCAATTAC
Organism: Viscum album; assembly: GCA_963277665.1. Lineage (NCBI taxonomy): Eukaryota > Viridiplantae > Streptophyta > Magnoliopsida > Santalales > Viscaceae > Viscum > Viscum album. The sequence continues at coordinate 594,411,096 of OY728133.1, forward strand.
TTGGTTTCCGGTGTTTTCCATGAATATTTTTCAAAAGAACAAAAAGAAAATATGAAAAGTGATTCAAAGCATTATTTTTGGGAAGATAATAAACTTTGGAAAACTGGGGCTGACATGGTAATTAGGAGATGTGTCGATGAAACTGAACAATCCTCCATCTTGGAATTCTGCCACTCAATGCCTGGAGGTGGCCACTTTGGACCACAAAGGACTTCTCGAAAGGTCCTAGATTCTGGATTCTTTTGGCCTTCACTCTTCAAGGACTCACACGAGTTCTGTCAATCATGTCCCACTTGCCAAAAGTTTGGCACAATTTCCAAAAGAAATGAAATGCCTCAAAATCCATTAATCTTCTGTGAGCTTTTCGATGTTTGGGGCATCGATTTCATAGGACCTTTTCCCCCTTCCAATGGATTATCCTACATTCTCCTTGCTGTTGACTATGTTTCTAGGTGGGTCGAGGCCAAACCCACTAGGAAAGATGATGCTCAAACTGTGAGTGAGTTCCTCAAAACCCATATCTTCCATCGATTCGGAACACCACGTGCTTTGATAAGTGACTTAGGAACTCATTTCTGTAATAGAACCATGGAGTCACTTTTGAAAAAGAATGGGGTTGTACATAAAACATCCACTGCATATCACCCTCAAACAAATGGAATGGTTGAACTTTCTAACAGAGAAGTGAAAAGAGTGCTTGAAAGAATTGTTAAGCCCACAAGAAAAGACTGGCCCGATAGACTTGGTGAAGCACTTTGGGCCTATCGAACAGCCTATAAGACACCCATTGGGATGTCTCCATTTAGGATAGTTTTTGGTAAAGCCTATCATTTACCAGTTGAAATCCAACATAAGTCATTTTGGGCTGTCAAAACTTGTAATTTTGATTGTAAAAAATCTGGTGAAGAAAGATTGTTGCAGTTGACTGAATTGGAGGAGCTTCGACTCGATTCGTATGAGAACTCCATTCTCTACAAAGAAAAGGCAAAGTCACTCCATGACAAGCACATTATTCGAAAGGTATTTCATGAAGGTGAAAAGGTAATGCTCTTCAATTCTCGATTTTGACTTCACCCAGGTAAGCTCAATTCTCGTTGGGATGGACCTTTTATTATTACTAATGTTTACCAATTTGGTGCAGTGCAAGTCCAAGACCCTTCTTCAAAAAGAAAATTCACGGTAAATGGACATAGGTTAAAGCATCACCATGAGAGGTCATTCACTTCAGGTTCCACATCGACTTCCATTGACCCACCACTAGATGGAAATGGCGACCCACCAAATCCAAACCAGGGGGCACCTCTTTCCCTTTAACTCTCTCTCTCCTCAATCTCTCGTCCCTCTCTTTTTATCTCTATTTCTTCTTCTTCCTCTCTCCCTCTCATTTTCTTACAACATTTCCCACAACCTTTTTTCTATTTTCTCTTTTGTGTGGATGCGTCATTAAAAATAAAAAAAAATTAAAAAAAATTAATTAAAAAAAATGAAAATTAACAAAAAAAAGGGGTGTCATAATTACTCATCATCCAATATTGAAATTCTATCCAACCATTTTGGGGAGTCAAAAGGCTTGTTTTAAACTCAAATATATTGAATTCTTATCTCAAACTTGGGTAAACAATTTTGTGTCAACAACCAACACATTTTGAATGCTCAATTTTTGATTTGGAAAATGATTTTCCCCTTCCGTGAGGAATAACATTAGCCTTCATGCCAAGGTCATCTATGGCCATCTTTTTCATTGTGTGTCTTCACCACTGATTGTGAGTCTTGAGTTTGTGGACCTTCGAGCTGAATTTCCATCTTTTGAGTGCATTAATATGATAGAGGCATTTTATAAGCCACATGAGAATCAGAATAGCCAAATAGCCTCCCGTTACCCTTACATTGATCCTACTTTTGAAATCCCCTTTGAGACTATGAAAACCTTTATTTTGATAGCCACATTACAAGCCTAATACCTTGTCCCACCCAACATCTTCATGGATTTTCATTGTACAATTTATTGAAATTTAAGTGTGGGGGGAATGGACTTCATTTTTGGGCGTACTTTCATTGATTTCCAATGTGTCATCATATGCTTGAGGGAAAGCATCCATTCAAGTGTGGGGAGAGGTTGTAATTCTGTGAGCTTTGGGGTGTATATGTGTAATTTTCATTTGTACAAAAGTCATTGAAAAGTGTTCAAAAAAATGAAAAAAAAATTATATTAAAAAAAATGAAAAAAAAAAGGAATGGGTTGTGTCTTGGGTGGGTCAAAAATCATTCATCATCAACCTTTGATCGTGTTATAACTACTAAAATTAGTTCCATGAGGAGATCAAGCATGGGTTGGGAGATGACTGTGAGACTTGTTTCAAGCACAACTTTCGAAAAAAAAAAGCAAAAAGAGAAAAAAAAAGAACACTTGAATCATCTTGTATTGTGTCATTATTGGAAGTCTTCCATGTTGTACATATTTCATCATCTCACCCTATTCCATTTTCTATCTCCCTCACTTTTCATTCATCACACATTCATGCCCTTGTAAATATGTGTTTCTATTTCCTTTCAAATCAAATTTCAAAAAAAATGTGCATTGATTTTTCCATGTTGGTGTTTTTAACCCCTCTTTTCCTTTGGACATTATATACCTACCGTACCATAGCCACTGAAAATCCCCTTAAAAGACCTCTTGATTCTTGTACACATTAGATTTTGGAATGGAATCTGAGAGCTCTTACAAACTCTTGATTTTCACTTTTTGTTGGTGAATGAGTGAACCTCCTAAAATACATTTTTATCATCTTGAGAGGAGTAAGTTTTGAGTGCCTACATTTTCCAATTCAAACCTTGAACATGAAAAAATGAATTGTTTCTGATGCATTATTGTGAACCAAATTTGTGATGGAATTCAATATGGATGAGTGAAATAGTCTAAACCTTCCCTGATTGGAGAAAACAAAATTTTAATATTTGTTGGTGAGTGAAAATGATTTTGCGATGTTTTTATATTTGTTGCACATGAGGACATGCACAAAACTAAGTGTGGGGGAGTTGATGTTATTAATATTTTCATGACTTATTATATTCCCCCTTTACTGATTTTATATGAAATGTGCATAATTTGTGTGAAATATTAATGTTTTAATATTAAATATAATATTTGAGCATTTTTAGAAGTAGTCCAATTGATTCAGTTTAATGTTTTAATAATAACTGTCACTATACTGATCTAAATTGTGTGGTTCTTGTTTTTTAGGATTCTAATTTCAATATACAACATTTCATTAGAAGGAACCATGATCCAATTCTGCCATTTGAAGGGTCATATGGTCCTCACAAACAAGACCAAAGAATCTGTGAACAAACTGGACCAGCCTTGAAGATTGATTTACTGGGCTCAATCCAGAAGTCCAAAAACATTAACTCTCCACCATAATTCGGGGGACACTACATGTCATCTTGGATAAAAATTTCAAGGCCCAAATCCAAGTACAAGGGGTCCAAATAAATCTTTGAAGTCCAGCCCACCATTCTGACCGAGAATTAAAATCAGTATAGTATGCATGACATATCTCCTGATGTAAGCATCAAATCGAACTGAGATTTTGCAGTGTGAAAGAGGAGATATAGGTGGCCGACTTTGTTGAATAAACCATTAGGATTTGAAGGCATCTCCATATTCAAAAACCCTTTCACATTATGGACTTCAAAAAGACTGGATTGAAATGGACAGTTTACCTTTGTTTATTAAAACCACCATAACTTTGGATCCACTTGTCCAAATGCCTCCATATTTTGACAGTAGTCGGAAAACTTTATTATCTACAACTTTGAAGAAGGAGATATTCGGAGATTCGGGTGTCTGAATAGCCAAATTGACGATTCAAGTGGAGGGACAGATTAGGAATGCAAACAGTCCACTCCTTGGGCTATAAATACTCTCCCCTTCTCTCCTTGAGAGGGGTTGGCATTTCAGAAGAGAGGGTATCATATTGGCACGACCAAAGCCTTACCAAAGGCTTGGGAGGACCTTCCATACTCAAGTTTTCACTTGAGAGACCTTTCCTCCTCTCTTTGTTTTCACTTACTTTTGTGTTCTTCGTTTTTGTAATCTTGTAATTCTCTTTCTTTGTAATTCTGTTTTAATGCAAGTTACTTCTTCAATATCTCTTATTCTCATACACCTTCTGTAGTTTAATATTTATGTTCCTAAAATAGTTTAAATTCATTTGAATCTCCTTCTCTTCTTTTGCTTCCTCATTCAATCGAAAATCCTTTTTTAATTATCATCATCGTTCGTGTGTGTGTGTGTCAATGTACCACTCTTTTCTAATCCCTTTCTTTTTCTTCTATTCTTAATTTATCATCATAATTATTTTAACCATAATATTAAACATCCAAATGGCTGAGTAAATCTCTCATTGGGGTGAGTTATAATTCGGGGATGTTAAGTGATTGAGAGTTTTGCTCGATGAGTATTCTTTAAATTAATATTGTGTATGTTAAACTTAATATGTCATGGATTAATGATATGTTTTGTTTAACGAGTGGTTTACATGGATTATTGGAACCATAAATACACTACCATAAATAAGTTTTGATTTATATTAGAACCCTAAGTTAAGTTAAGGCTTGGATTAAAGCCTTCACACTTAGGAATTCCAATCAACGTCAACTTATGACATGGGTGTTAATTTAATGCAATACAAAGTAAGGCTCAAGGATATCACATGCTTAACTCCCCAATAATGAACTCACCCCAATCTTTATCAATTTGGTAAATCAAACATCATCCATAAATCATTTCAATTAAGCTCTGCAAACAAACCCCCCCTAATCAAAATACAATCAACTAAAAACAAACGACTATCACAAAGTGTCATCGCCGAGGATTCGACCCGAGTGCTGCTATACACATTAGCAGAGCACCGGAACCTTGAACGGTCGATAGGCGACAATCGGCCGCACTTTCAGTGATTGGGGCTAATTGCTGGGTATAATGGTTTTCATATATAGAAGCTTGCTTAATTAGCTCTTGTGTCACTATCAGAATTTTTCGACAGGTCCGAGTAATTTTGGAAGAGGTTTGTGCCTTCCCCGGACTGGTCATTGGGATAGAATGATTACCTCTGGTTGGAATGGGGATATGGACCTGATCCAGTTGTTCGTATATCATGGGAAAATTTAGCCCAAGACCCTCCTAGATGGGAGCATAGATGTGTGTATGCTTCAGAGTGACCCTCATTTGTGTTGATGAGTCACCCCATTTTTGGGGACGAAGTTGTGTGTTTTCCCCTCGACCACTGCCACTGTCGTCATTATATTTTGTAAAGATTATAAGATGTGGGCAGGAATTTGTGTTTTCCCTTTCACCATTTTTCGGATATGTAGGGTAACTTCAACGGGTATAATAGGGATATATGCTCATTCTATGGCTAGAGAAGGGGTGTGTGCCTGCTCCTATACTCCGTTTCTTGTTGGTATGTGCTAACAGCACTCAGGTGAAGGGGAAGAGATATGGGGATGCCTCGTGTTTGTTATCGGGACTTGCCTGCTAGTTTCTCTGAATGTTGTCGAATGGTGTCGGTAGGCTTAATAGATGCAGGCATGTGTGTGAGTCTACTCGTAGTTTTCCATCATATTTGGTTGAAGATCTTGGTTGATGCGGGAAAGTTTTTATGTCTGCTCGCGGTTTGTCACCGAATTTGATAGGTGGGCTTCTCTAGATGTTGTTAAACTGTGTTGTCTGGTTTGGCTGGCGTGGGAAGGTGTTTGTACCTGCTCGTGTTTCTCCATCGAATTTGACTGGTAGACTTCTTTGGAGGGGACAAAGGTGTGGCCCTGCTTTCTGTTGTCTGGTCACTGCCCTCGGTGGGCCGTCTTATGTGCCCGAGTTTAGGTGACCTGGGCCAGACTCCTGAGGGAAACACCCCCATCATGTTGAAGGTTTCTTGTCACGCAGTGGTGGCGATGACATCTACTTGTAGGATCCCTTTAGAGGGACCCCTATGTCATCTGGATGAGGTTTTCAGTGATCTGTTGATCTACCTCCCTGAGATAAGGGGGGAGCTGACTGTTACATTTCATGGATAGGCTCTCAAAATTATTGGAGATGGTGACTGGTGTCATCTGCTTTTGGGCCACCAGTCATTGTTGAGTGGATGGTTGGTGTGGCTTCATAAGCTGGAGGGCTTATCGAACTGCCTCCAGGGTTAGGACAGTACCATTTAGATGGTACTCCTGAACCAGTACATTTAAAACCTGACGTTGGAGGTGCTAGGTTGGCGATGGTGTCCTCTATTTAGTCAAGGACCCAACATGTGCGGTAGTCGATGCATATGTGTGTGAAAACTGGAAGGACGCCATTGGATTGAAGGGAGATCTGGTTGAAAGTGCCTATAATATATGCAACAAACACAAACAATAACACTCCTTCAAAGCAGTGTCTCAATAAACAAACACATGCGCAATTGATTTTTTTATCCATGTTTGTCCCTTATTTACTTTAAGTGAAAAGGGGTCATGACATGTGTGTGACACAGTCATTTTGGTTAAGGTTTCACATTGGGTTCACCATTTTTGTTTCCGAAAAAATGTGTGTCTTCTGTGTTCACTCGACGGCTAATTGTGGGGGTTTGAATGGTTGCACAATCATTCACATTAGGTTCACCATTTTCAAACAGCTTCTAACATGCTTTGTTCGTGGAGCCAGAAATGCCCAAAAGTTCCCTTATTCGAGATGTTTCATGAACCTACTTTCCAAAGTCAGGTGGTCATTGGGGAATGGCTCCAATGATGCTTAGGGACTCACATTGGTCGAGAGGATGGGAGGTCAGGCTCATCACACACTTTTGGGGGGAATTATTGCCTACTCTGGTACTCTCTTAAATATTTAAGACATGTTCATGAATCATTTATTAAATCCCAAGTATGATGCAGGTTTCCCATAAATTAACAATCAATTATTGGAATGTATGAACTTTAAAATCATTTGTATGTATCTTAGGTTATCCATCGATGGTACCCTTTTGAAAATGAATTAGATATTCTTGTGTCGCTTATTATTACAATTTTGGTTTTAAGCCACACAGTAGGGTGTTCTGGAATTTATTGTCATCCAGCAAGAGGGGAGTTGTTTTGAGGTCGGGATCGAGCCCATGAGATGGGCTTCTTACGTATCCTTGTGAAAGGAATCAAAACCCACGTAGTTCAATGCCACTTAACGAGATGTGTCATCCCTTTAAAGGTCATGTGATGAGGACCAAACTATGCAATTTGACGTCATGCGGTAAGGACGTCTAGGAAAATAATGCCTAGCCATAGTTTGGTGTGGGAATTATGTCGAAGCAGCCCAGGGAACTTGGAAGAGATATGGGCTCCCATGTTGTATATGACCCTACTGGGAATGTGCCCTAGAGAGAATTAGGGTTGATTTAAGGTGTTGGGTTTGGACCTCAAGGAGGATTCCTGCGTATTCCATTTGGACGTGAATCAAAGCCCACATAGTTTGGTTAGGTTGAAGACTCATGCCTATGGAGTTCCTTTAAAGGTTTGTATCATAGGTAATGTGGCCCTTTGGGAGGATTGTGACATGGTTTTGGGACTTATACAGAATAAGAGGCCCTTTTGAGTGGGTGTGGTTGGGGCTTATATTGACTGAGAGGCCCTTTTGAAGTATCATAGGGGATATGGCCCTTTGATATAGATACATGGCTTTTGAGGACCCACGCTTATGGGGGCCCTCTGAAAGAAGGATAGAGGAAGATCCAGAAAAGGATTCTCTGATGAGACATGCATCTGATCATGTGGATGTCATGATCACTACTAAAGTCTAAGCCCATGTGAGTCGTGCTCAGTGTGAGAAAAAAAAAGGAGTGGAAGATCTAGTAAACCACACAATCTCCTTCGTCAGCTGGTGGATGAGATCGGGGCTACATGAGAGAGAAAGGGCATTAATGTGCATGTCTCCTCTTTTCTTTTTGTGACTCGGGGAGATGGAAGATAGGAGGGGTAGAACCTCCTACAAGAAAGGCTAGGGGATTACTCCAGGAGGGATGCCCTATTCCTGGTTTCAGTTAAGAGAGGAGGATCAAGCATTATCCCTCATCAAAGGGAAAAGTAAGCCCCCCCCCCCCCACCGTCTGAAACGGGAGGTCCCTGATCACAGAGATGATGAAGGAAGAACATTTCCCTAGCCCGCATTTCTAAAATAGGGAGGTCTCTGGCACTGCCACCAAGATTGGTATCCTCGTTACCGAAGGTATGAACAATTGTACATACCCTGAGGAACCTAGCATCAGGTATGAAAAGTGTGGGACAACTCTTACTGAAGGAATGCACAATCAAATGGGAGATATGCTGGTGTGTATTTCACCATGATCGTGCAAGTCTGGAGGCTTTGGTGGAGTTTTTGATTTGGTCTCCCTCAGACGGGAGTCCCAAGAGAAGATGTGCTTTATCATTAGTGGCATGAAAAAGGGTCCCAAAGGAGGCTTGCATAGGTGAAGGTTGGGCGAGCTTAAGGGGGCTCACACAAGTGAATGTTGAGCGACTGAAGGGGGTCCCGCATAGGGTATACCTAGGCAAGCTGAAGAGATCCTTGGGTGATGGGAAACCTGGGTGACAAAACATAGACTAGGTCGTGCTCTAGGCTTCAAGGGTCTCCTCAGGTGTCTTTCGATGATTGGCACTCAAGTTTCGGGCTCAAGAAGGGGATTTCTCCCTAGTGTGCTTGACTTAGGGTGAGTGGCTCACACAGGTGATCTTGTGTTTAAAACACTGAGGGAACATTAATCCTACTAACCCTCTTAATTCTATCTTCTTTCAAGGCATGGAAATCTACCTAAAAGGTTCTGAGAGCCTGGGCGAAGGACTAGGGAGAGAAGAGCTTCGAGGCTTCTTCGGGTTTTCCAGACATTTGGAATAAGGATCCCCAAGGTCCTATTTATAGGCAATCTCAGAACCCTGGGCGAATGAGGTGCCACACGTAGTTGGGTCGCAGGGTTCATCGCGCAGGTGTACCTTGCATGAGTCTCATAGGCACACCTTTTTGGAGCCTATGCAATGATACTAGCGCACATGTTATACCTGTGCGGTGACGTTGTCACGCAAGCTGGAGCTACGTGGTGCAATTTCTTTAGGCCTTGCACGGTATTGCTTAAGCGAGCATGTGATCCTTGATATTCCTCACTTCTATTTTCCTTAAGAAATTCCCCTTTGAAAATTCTCATTCTCACGTGACAAAAAGGAGTTTCAACACCCCAATAGAGGATCTTGCATGTTAAATTTATAATTAATTTATTTAGATCTAGAGAAATGATTTCCTTTTCTTAGGATCCTTTCTTCGATGATGTTGTTGATCTTCTGAAACCCTTTCGGATTACCTTCATTATGTTGTAAATATTCAAGTGTAGAATCCCTCTAGTGGTGATCTACGCGTGCTCTTTTGATCTTCGAGCAACACCAATTGATTTCCGGGTGGTAGCATGGCAAATCAATTATCTTGCGTTGTTCGTCTTGATCGCTCCAAGATTCGTCATGTTTGAAGTAGTTCTTCTCGGTCTTGAGAGGAAGAAAAGATGAATTCAAGAGAGGAAGAGATAGAGAGGGGGGTTCATTGTGCGCAACGATTCTTTATTCTCGATTTTTGATTAACCCTACACAATAGACATAACCATCTATTCATAGAGATAGGACTCGCGGATGGTGGCAGGGGGTTTTTCGGTGGTGGTTCCAGCGTCTGGTGCAGGTCCGTTGATGCTGTGACTGTTTTCTTGATGATCTCGGTTTCTTGCGGTTGGTTTATTGAAGTTGGAATTGATGATTTCTGGAATCTATGCTATTGCATTTGTTTGATGCTGATGAAGTGAATCTGGTGTTGTTACGTCCGTATGAGTTTGGTGGATGTTTTGTTTTTATGAGTCTGGTTTGATCTTGAAGGCGGGTAGTGCAAACGGATGTGTTCAGTTGGGTGTTTTTCGACGGTGACAATGGTTCTTTTACGAAGATGGTGTTTGACTCCGGTGGTGTAAAGACCCGGAAATTTCAAGGAAAATTTTTTCTTAATTTTTTTTGGAATTTTACAAGAACACAGTTTCTGACGGTGCCTGATTCCGAGGCCCGGTGTGCCCGAAATTAATCTCCGAAGTTTGGCTCGGGTACGTCCAGTGAACGAGCGAGCGGGTTTTTCTAACTTTTGAACCGATGCCCAGAATCGAATTCCGAGGGCACCGATGAACTCACAGTGCCGCTTTTCGCTTAAGGAGACCTTTTCCGAGGTTGCGTTTTATGCGGGTTGAGAGTTAGTTTTGGGGAAAGTTGGATGTAGTTAAATAAATTGTGGAACACAATTTATTTTAAACCTTGTTGGTTATATCCTCCCAAAGGGAGTTAGAGGTGGGACCCACACCCACTTAACCTCCCTTGAGAGGATTAAGTGTGGTGGGGCCCACACGAACCCTAACTTTTCAACTCCCCTTTAAACTCCCAATAACTCCTCTTCTTTTTAATTTTGACAACTTGAGTTATTAATTGAGATGAGTTACTTAATTTCAAACTTTTGAAATTCAAAGAGGTTAAGTTGTGTAAATAAAATAAGGCTTAGACTTATTTTATCTTGGTTGGTTTTCTTTTACCACCTTGAGAGGTTTGGGGAAAGCTTCTTCATCATCTTCTTCTTCTTCAACCTTGACGAAGAACTTCTCCACCGAAGAACACGGTTCTTCCGCGATGCCATATCCGCGACGCGACGTTCTCCTTCCGCGTCGTCTCTTCCGCGACGGTTTTCCGCGACGAAATCGCCGTCAACGACTTCGAATCCTCGCTTCGCGACATCGACGTTCTCCCACGACGCCCGACCTCCGCGGCGCTCGTCTTCCGCGGCTCGTTGACGTGCTCCGATCTTGAAACCGAGGTAGGGGAATTTTGTTATTTTATTAATTATTTCCGTTCTTGATTCTAGCATGTCGAACTTCGAGGATAAACGACTAAATGTTATCGTTTAACGAGAGGGGGGCCGGACCGCACAAACACGGCCGAACCCCCCCCCCCCCCTCCTATGTTCATGTTTGTTTCCTTGCGGATGGAACGGGATGGCGTGGTGTCGTCGCACCACGCGGGAATCGCACGGCAAGTATTGCACGGCGCCGTCGCGCCGCGCCGTGGAAAGAAATTCAAGAACGTGACGTCGTAGCGCCGCGTCAAAGGAAATCGAAGGCGCCGCGGTCGGAGCGGGGCCGCGACGGAGGGGCGCGGTGCCATCACACCGCACCGGACGACAAGGGTCGCGGCCGGTTCCGGGCCGCGGTGGAGCTTGGTGACCGGCGGCCAGCCGGGCCGCCGGTGTCGGAGCCGGAAAGGGGCCGGCCACTGCTGGTCCCGTTGAGGAGGAGTCGGCCGGCCAGGTCGGGCCGGCCGAAAATGGGGAAGGCCGGGGGAATTAAATTCCCCCGGCCAGTTGAACGGCCCCCCATTATTGAGGGGGGCCGCGGTTACAAAGGGGGGGCAAGCGCCCCCCTTTTTTTTTCAACAGCTCGGCCGAAGGCCGAGCTGGCAGCGCGCCCAGCGCGCTGCGCTAAGCCGGACCGGCGCCTGGCCGGTCTGCCAGGCCGGGCCAGGCCGCGCCGGGCCGGGCCGACCCTGTCCGGGGCGGGTCGACCCGGTTCGGGCCAGCTGGGGGGGTCTCGGGTCGGGTCGGCCCGAGCCCGAAACCCCCGATACCGAACTGTTTGGGTTCAAATGCCCGTAACTTGATCTACGGGCCTCCAAACGACTCGCCGTCAGCGGAAACGCGATCCTTGGATCGAGACGGTCGTTTCAGTATATCGCACTCAAGGTTTCGGAGAACTTTGGGTTCGTCCAGGTTGGTTCGTACACGAAACCAACCGGGCCCTCGGAGCGGAAACGCTCGTAACTTGAGTTCCGGACGTCCGAATGACGTTCCGTCAACTTCGTTGTTTTCCTCTTATTGAGACGGAACTTTTGGCATACTTCGCCCGAGTTTTGGATGCAGTTGAGATGCCGGGTTGGATTGTACCCGAAATCCAACCGGGCCCCTGGAACGGAAAAGCTGATATCTTTCTGACCGGACGTCCGTTTGACGAACCGTCAGCGGCGTTGTTGATCACGTTGAGAAACGGTCCCTGTGAGTATACCCTATGAGTGTTCGGGGTACAATTGAGTTACGGCCGGACTGGTTCGCACACGAAACCAACCGGGGCCTGGGGATGAAAAGGCTAATAACTCGCAGACCGGGCGTCCGATTGACGCGCCGATTGTTGCGTTGAGACCCCTATGACGAGGCGGTCCTTTGAGATACTTCTTCGTGGGACTTTGAGATACTTGGAGTATCGACTTGTAGCTCGTGGAGCGGACCCTCCCAGAGACGAGCGTACGGAGTACGGAGACCGTGTAGCCGGCAGAGACCTGAAGACTGCTTGTCCGATTCGATTCGGAGTGACTTACGTAGCCCAGTGGGGAGCACTACTTTGTGAGGTGGCAGACCCACAGCGGAGGAGCACTACTATGTGAGGTGGAAGACTCGCGGTACTCGACAGGAGGAGTACCTCTGTAGGCTATGAGAGGGGAGCACTACTGTGTTTGGGTGGCAGACCCCGGCGGGAAGCACTACTGTGTGAGGTGGCAGGCCTGCGGTACTTGACAGGAGGAGTACCTCAGCAGTCTTAGGTTAGTGAGCAGTACCTCGGAGTCGTGACAGGACCACTGTACACTCCAGAGACGGAGCTCTTCAGCAGTTACGGTTTCGATAATGAAAATCCTGGTTGAGCTGAGACTTTTGACCGTTGTGTTTCCTCATGATTGAGATGGGTCACTTGATAACTTAGGTATATGTATGGGCATATACCTGGGTAGTGGTTATCCGTTGATTTCACAATCCTTGTGTTTCCTCATGATTGAGATGGGTTACTTGATAACTTAGGTATATGTATGGGCATATATCTAAGTAGAGGTTATCTGTTGAGATCTTCTTGTGGTTATCCTTATTGGTTTAGTGAGACCTTGAGGGTTTCGGGGTCCCTACTGAGTATCGTTATACTCACCCCTACACTGGCTATGCCCGCACCTCGTTGTGTTGGTTGCAGACGACGGGCAGTGCTGACGGAGGTCGAGTGTTCGAGGACTGGTCGGTACCCGGAGGTGGACTACACGACGAGTCAGTACCCGGAGGTGGACTACACGACGTGACGACTCACAGAGGAGGTTGACGGACGAGAGCGTTGAGGAGGCTATCTGTACCTACCCTTCAGGTAGGATCTGAGGAGGACGAACCAGGAGCTGCTTCCTTCTTCCAGCTGTTTTTCTTTTTGCTGTTGTACCTTGTTCAGTTGTAGTCGTACTTTCTTTTGGGTTTGTATTCTGGCCCATTTACTTTTCAGCATTTCTTTTGTACTTAGTGTTTTGCTTCCGCTTGTACTCGGTGGTGCTTGTTTTCTTTTATAAAGGCAATGTCTTCCCAGTTATCGGGATTTTACGCCTTTGGTGCTAGTCGCCAGCCCCTGGCCTATGGAAGGCGGGCTTGGGGTAGTCACGGCACGGGCCCCGAAGACGGGTCGTGAAAAATTGGTATCAGAGGAGTCGGTTCTACCGCAGAACTTATAACTCTGATATTTTCTTTCTATGAAGCAATAGTTTAAAGAGTACCGAGTGTGGTTTTCAGTTCAGGGAGTCCAGTGTTGGTGCGGGCGGCCGACGTATCCATACACCAGGACCCTGACAACTGATTTCCGACTTTGTGCATGAAAACACTGATTGCGTGTGTGTTTTCCAGAAGTTTTATTTAAATGTCAGCTCAAACCAGGTCAGCTCACCAGGTATAATCTTTTGACCGTGTCACGTTGTTTCTTTCAGGATGTCTCCTCGTGGACGACCAGCTAGAGCCCCGAGAGTGGTGCGTACTGACAGCCCGCCGAGCGACGAGGCCTCAGTATAGGGCCCTATCCCAGTTGAGGCACCAGCAGAGGCACCAGCGGTACTACTACCCGTTGGGCCACCGATGCCACCAGCCCCAGCAGCAGAGGATGCATGTCGCTTGAGCGCACTGCATGAGTTCCAGCGCCAGAGGCCACCCAGGTTTCAGGGAGGGACGGACCCGCAGGCGGCTGAGGATTGGCTGGAGGCTTTGGTGAGAGTCTTCAGGCTAGTGGGGACGCCGGCAGACTTCATGGTGATCCTTGCTGCCAGCCTTCTTCAGGCAGCAGCAGGCAGATGGTGGAGCCTGATGCTTCAGATGCATGACGAGGCGACACTTCTATGGGCAGACTTCGAGAGCCTGTTCCGGGCAGAGTTTGTATCAGCCACCCTTCGAGCGGTGCGTATACATGAGCTACTTCAGCTGCGGCAGGGCAGCATGTCAGTGGCGCAGTATTCAGTGAGGTTCACAGACCTCTCGCGCTACTCCACAGATATGGTACAGGACCCGTTCTTCAGGGCCCGAACCTTCGAGCAGGGGATCAGGTGGGAGATCAGAGCTTCGGTTGTATCGCACAACATTTCGACGCAGACAGGAGTGTTGGAGCGAGCCCTCTTAGTGGAGAGTTTCCTTGCTGAGCAGTCTCCAGCAGCAGGACCCACCACTAGCCAGCATGCGGCAGAGTCTTCTGTAGCAGGCAGTAGACAGATGGCGCAGGGGTCCAAGAGGACCAGACCTACAGGTGGTCGACCGCGTGACTCAGGGTCGGTAGTGCGAGGCACCAAGGGAAGTGATAGAGCCAGACCTTCCATGAAGTGTTACTCCTGAGGCGGAATTGGTCACATAGCACGTGACTGTCCGACTCGCCATGCAGATGACCAGCAGTTAAATGAAGAACCTCCGAGGCAGAGGCAGAGGTTCGATCAGGGCAGACCGCAGGGGACAGGAGGACATGGGAGAGCTCAGCTTCAGGCAGTTGAGGTCTATGGTCATGGAGCTCCGGAAGCAGATGGACAGGAGCGGGACTAGCTTCCGACCTAGAGGCTATTGATCCTGTTGCTTCTGGTTTTGTTGATGTTTGTCTGTAGTTGCTTTGTGTCTTGTACTATGAGTTGCAATAATAAAAAGACACTTATCATTGTTTGCTTTCCTGTCCTTTTGTTTGGTTGATACTGAGTGGTCCCGGTTAAGACTGTTGACTTGACCCTCACTTTTGAGTTTTCTACTGAAGGAGACCTAGTGACCACACACTGATGCCGACAGTGTGACTCAACCCTTGGAGGCGAGAGTGACAGTTGGATCTCTTGGTAGTTACGTCGAGGCCTTACGACGTCATCCATGGCATGAATGCATCATTCATGTCAGGATTGACTGTATTAGGCAACGAATGTGGTTCATCCAGGGGATGAGACCGGATTTCTCTTATCGGCAAGGAAGAAATCATAGCAGCTCTTGTGAGACTAGAGAAGGTCCAGGTCATCCAAGAGCGGATGAGGACGGCACAGGGCCGACAGAAGCCTTATGCTGACAGGACTTGGAGGCCTCTAGAGTTTGAGGATGACCATCACGTCCTTATACGAGTCTCACCTCGACGAGGTTTACGGAGATGTGGCCAGGGAGGCAAGTTATCTCCGAGGTTCAACGGACCTTTCTATGTCCTCAGCTGGGTAGGCGAGGTGGTTTACCGCTTGACCCATCCACTTCAGTTGCACTAGGTGCACGACGTTTTCCACGTATCTCAACTAAGGAGATACGTGCTCGACCCTCTGCATATCATCGACCATGAGGAGCTGGACGATGGCGATGGGGTGTCTTTCACGGAGGTTCCTGTGGGGATCGAGGATCGATAGGAGCGGATCCTAGGAGGACGGTCGATTCCTCTTGTGCACTTTCTTTGGCAGCACGGGAACCTCCAGGTGAGCACATGGGAGCGGAAGGCTCAGATGCGTGCTCAGTACCGCCTTTGTTTCCCTAAGTTTGTGGTGAAGCTTTACGGGGACGTAAAGCCCTGTGGTGGGAGTAATGTAAAGACCCGGAAATTTCAAGGAAAATTTTTTCTTAATTTTCTTTGGAATTTTACAAGAACACAGTTTCTGACGGTGCCTGATTC
Organism: Viscum album; assembly: GCA_963277665.1. Lineage (NCBI taxonomy): Eukaryota > Viridiplantae > Streptophyta > Magnoliopsida > Santalales > Viscaceae > Viscum > Viscum album. Next base: position 594,427,118 of record OY728133.1, read on the forward strand.
CGAGGCCCGGTGTGCCCGGAATTAATTTCCGAAGTTTGGCTCGGGTACGTCCAGTGAACGAGCGAGCGGGTTTTTCTAACTTTTGAACTGGTGCCCGGAATCGAATTCTGAGGGCACCGATGAACTCACAGCGCCGTTTTTCGCTTAAGGAGACCTTTTCCGAGGTTGCGTTTTATGCAGGTTAAGAGTTAGTTTTGGGGAAAGTTGGATGTAGTTAAATAAATTGTGGAACACAATTTATTTTAAACCTTGTTGGTTATATCCTCCCAAAGGGAGTTAGAGGTGGGACCCACACCCACTTAACCTCCCTTGAGAGGATTAAGTGTGGTGGGGGCCACACGAACCCTAACTTTTCAACTCCCCTTTAAACTCCCAATAACTCCTCTTCTTTTTAATTTTGACAACTTGAGTTATTAATTGAGATGAGTTACTTAATTTCAAACTTTTGAAATTCAAAGAGGTTATGTTGTGTAAATAAAATAAGGCTTAGACTTATTTTATCTTGGTTGGTTTTCTTTTACCACCTTGAGAGGTTTGGGGAAAGCTTCTTCATCATCTTCTTCTTCTTCAACCTCGACGAAGAACTTCTCCACCGAAGAACACGGTTCTTCCGCGACGCCATATCCGCGACGCGACGTTCTCCTTCCGCGTCGTCTCTTCCGCGACGGTTTTCCGCGACGAAATCGCTGTCAACGACTTCGAATCCTCGCATCGCGACATCGACGTTCTCCCGCGACGCCCGACCTCCGCGACGCTCGTCTTCCGCGGCTCGTTGACGTGCTCTGATCTTGAAACCGAGGTAGGGGAATTTTGTTATTTTATTAATTATTTCCGTTCTTGATTCTAGCATGTCGAACTTCGAGGATAAACGATTAAATGTTATCGTTTAACGAGAGGGGGGTCGGACCGCACAAACACGGCCGAACCCCCACCCCCTACTATGTTCATGTTTGTTTCCTTGCGGATGGAACGGGATGGCGTGGTGTCGTCGCACCACGCGGGAATCGCACGGCAAGTATTGCGCGGCACCGTCGCGCCGCGCCGTGGAAAGAAATTCAAGAACGCGACGTCGTCGCGCCGCGTCAAAGGAAATCGAAGGCGCCGCGGCCGGAGCGGGGCCGCGGCGGAGCTTGGTGACCGGCGGCCAGCCGGGCCACCGGTGTCGGAGCCGGAAAGGGACCGGCCACTGCCGGTCCCGTTGAGGAGGAGCCGGCCGGCCAGGTCGGGCCGGCCGGAAATGGGGAAGGCCGGGGGAATTAAATTCCCCCGGCCAGTTGAACGGCCCCCCATTATTGAGGGGGGGCTGCGGTTACAAAGGGGGGGCAAGCGCCCCCCATTTTTTTTTTCAACAGCTCGGCCAAAGGTCGAGCTAGCAGCGCGCCCAGCGCGCTGCGCTAAGCCGGACCGACGCCTGGCCGGTCTGCCAGGCCAGGCCGAGCCCAGCCGGGCCGGGCCCCGCCGCGCCGCGCTGGGCCGGGCCGACCCTGTCCGGGGCGGGTCGACCCGGTTTGGGCCAGCCGGGGGGGTCTCGGGCCGGGTCGGCCCGGGCCCGAAACCCCCGATACCGAACTGTTTGAGTTCAAATGCCCGTAACTTGAGCTACGGGCCTCCAAACGACTCGCTGTCAGCGGCAACGCGGTCCTTGGATCGAGACGGTCGTTTCGGTATACCGCACTCAAGGTTTCAGAGAACTTTGGGTTCGGCCGGGTTGGTTCGTACACGAAACTAACCGGGCCCTCGGAGCGGAAACGCTCGTAACTTGAGTTCTGGACGTCCGAATGACGTGTCGTCGACTTCGTTGTTTTCCTCTTGTTGAGACGGAACTTTTGGCATACTTCGCCCGAGTTTTGGATGCAGTTGAGATACGGCCGGGTTGGATTGTACCCGAAATCCAACCGGGTCCCTGGAACGGAAAAGCTGATATCTTTCTGATCGGACGTCCGTTTGACGAACCGTCAGCGGCGTTGTTGATCACGTTGAGAAACGGTCCCTATGAGTATACCCTATGAGTGTTCGGGGTATAATTGAGTTACGGCCGGACTGGTTTGCACACGAAACCAACCGGGCCCCGGGGATGAAAAGGCTAATAACTCGCAGACCGGGCGTCCGATTGACGCGCCGACTGTTGCGTTGAGACCCCTATGACGAGGCGGTCCTTTGAGATACTTCTTCGTGGGACTTTGAGATACTTGGAGTATCGACTTATAGCTCGTGGAGCGGACCCTCCCAGAGACGAGCGTACGGAGTACGGAGACCGTGTAGCCGGCAGAGACCTGAAGACTGCTTGTCCGATTCGATTCGGAGTGACTTACGTAGCCCAGTGGGGAGCACTACTTTGTGAGGTGGCAGACCCACAGCGGAGGAGCACTACTATGTGAGGTGGCAGACCCGCGGTACTCGACAGAAGGAGTACCTCTGTAGGCTATGAGAGGGGAGCACTACTGTGTTTGGGTGGCAGACCCCGGCGGGAAGCACTACTGTGTGAGGTGGCAGGCCCGCGGTACTCGACAGGAAGAGTACCTCAGCAGTTTTAGGTTAGTGAGCAGTACCTCGGAGTCGTGACAGGACCACTGTACACTCCAGAGACGGAGCTCTTCAGCAGTTACGGTTTCGATAATGAAAATCCTGGTTGAGCTGAGACTTTTGACCTTTGTGTTTCCTCATGATTGAGATGGGTCACTTGATAACTTAGGTATATGTATGGGCATATACCTGGGTAGTGGTTATCCGTTGATTTCACAATCCTTGTGTTTCCTCATGATTGAGATGGGTTACTTGATAACTTAGGTATATGTATGGGCATATATCTAAGTAGAGGTTATCTGTTGAGATCTTCTTGTGGTTATCCTTGTTGGTTTAGTGAGACCTTGAGGGTTTCGGGGTCCCTACTGAGTATCGTTATACTCACCCCTGCACGGGCTATGCCCGCACCTCGTTGTGTTGGTTGCAGACGACGGGCAGTGCTGACGGAGGCCGAGTGTTCGAGGACTGGTCGGTACCCGGAGGTGGACTACACGACGAGTCAGTACCCAGAGGTGGACTACACGACGTGACGACTCACAGAGGAGGTTGACGGACGAGAGCGTGGAGGAGGCTATCTGTGCCTACCCTTCAGGTAGGATCCGAGGAGGACGACCTAGGAGCTGCTTCCTTCTTCCATCTGTTTGTCTTTTTGCTGTTGTACCTTGTTCAGTTGTAGTCGTACTTTCTTTTGGGTTTGTATTCTGGCCCATTTACTTTTCAGCATTTCTTTTGTACTTAGTGTTTTGCTTCCGTTTGTACTCTGTGGTGCTTGTTTTCTTTTATAAAGGCAATGTCTTCCCAGTTATCGGGATTTTATGCCTTTGGTGCTAGTCGCCAGCCTCTGGCCTATGGAAGGCGGGCTTGGGGTAGTCACGGCACGGGCCCCGAGGACGGGTCGTGACAGGTGGTCTTCTTTGCCGGCGATCTGGTGAGACGAAGGGTCGTTTTGTGTCAGGGTACGCGTCACGAGGTGGGTGGTGGCCCGAGGCGATGATGTTTGTTGCAGTTTGAAATTTGAAATTTGAAATGGTTTTGTGGATGTTTTTGTGGCGGTGGTTTTGTAAGGTTCCCACTTTCCAAAAAATGGCTTTTTAAAATAATAAAAAAAATGGTTTGGAGCATAGAGCTAGGATTTATGTTAAAATGTTATTTAATTATGCATCGGTCCTTAAATAATATTATAGTCTTTATTAAACCTGATGCCACATAATAATATTATTATTATTATTTTATGACATGTGCGCTAACTTGCGCAATAATAAATATTATTTTACCAACTTGTAAATTATTATTTATCACTAGACGTGGTCTTGGTCCGTTCGGACTCCTCGGCATTTATTGAATACCCGAATAAATATTTAACTAAATATTTCATTTATCAATAAATATTTGTGATCGATAAAACTTGAATAAGATTATTCTTTGGTATTGAGAATAATATTTATTTTAATAATTAAATTCAAGTAGAATTTAATCGAGATCAACAAAAACACTTAGTGTGTGATCCTCTATGATTATTTCTCATTGGCATTAGGCAGGCTTTCCTAAAGTTCAAGATTACTATCTAGCAATGGGTCAAGACACCTAAGATAATGAACTTAATGTCACAACGTCGACAACCACATATGAACGCTCGTTGTGTAATATAATTCATTTGTCTCAATATCTCATCACGCAGGTTGCACATTTGTGTCATCAACCTATATGCTCAATATGTCTTTCTTTGACTATCAGAAATAAACATGTCGTTACACCATGGCCATGAAATTTAATGTGACGGTTCTATTCTAATCAAAGGGTCAAGATATAAGCTTCCATAAAGATGGAAGGGAAAAATTCTTCCTCAAATTATCCATTAATAACATGTCATCTGTGATGCATCCAACGTACCCTACTTCCCGTCAACATATGGCGTGACGGTTTTGGTCAATAAATCTAAGTGTGTGAGTCGTGACATGCATCAATGATAATCTAATGAACATTACACACACTCGCATATAGGAATATCTGATAACACCAAAACATGCAGAATTCCTACTGACGGGTATGTTCTCGTAATCTCATGTCTTCGAGATTGTCGAGTGTGAACTTCATGAGAATAAGCTTCATTCGCTTACAAATACTTACACCTGACAAACTACATACTATGTGTCCAATCATAATACGTTATTCAGCCATAGAACTATATTTAAGAATATCATCATAGCACTTCAAGGTTCTCATTATAGCGAACTGTTATGACATTATCAATGTGACGGATACCCTAGAACATTATTATATTAACGCCATGCAGAACAAGGAACAATATGGAATAAGATGTTTTATTAATATTTAATTTATTGAATATACATGTAATCAAAGTACAACCAGTTGTTTCTAGAACACCAACTCCAACAGCATACACATACAATGATCATACGTTCTCTTGTTCTCGAGATTATGTATGAGCTTGAGATATGAAACAGTCATTCTTGTAAAACCTAACTCACATTATATTGATTACTCTAAATAGACTAATAAAATATAGATTTTCATATCTCATGTGAATATCTAGTTATGTGTATACATTTCATTTTGCTTAATAATGTTTACATGTTGTACAAGCGGATAGTCTCATCTTAATTCAGTCTCCACCACATGATTAGTGGTGTACTCAATAACCCTCTAATGAGTTGAACTCAAGAATGGTATAAGATGGGTGTTAAAATATACAACCTCCCATATTGAAGATCTGTTTTACCTCAACTCTAAGAGATAATAAACAATGCACACAATAATGATATTAAATGATTAATACACATTATCTCTTGTAATGTCATTATTGTGGATCTTTATATACAAGTTCATAAATTACATTATCATGTGTAAATTCAATATGTCATTATACGATACTTAACTCATGTTAGTCTTAACATCACATCATAATTCATAATATTTCATGGTATTCGTTTATTATTGATAGACTTAAGAAATGTTTCGCTAATGGGTTACTGTTATGACATGTGTATAAAGAAGCAATTCATAAATGGTAGTGGGAGATGTCTTAAAGTGGAGTGCATGATACATGGATTAAATATCTCAAATCCATCATCACATGATTGGGTTTAAAACAAACATTTCTAAGAAGCACTACGTATCAAAAATAATCTATATTCACTTCATATTATTTGTGATCATGTGGGTCTTTAAACAGTTAATAATGGTTATGAATTTCTAATTCATGATCATAGGCAAATAGTGGTACTTAATAACACACATGGTATCAAATTGAACAAGACATAGAACATCTTATTGATTAAACAAATTCATCCACGTGATCAACATCATATTCAATCATCTTTTGTTTAACCTATTCTCAAGAATAACCTAAGACGAATATCAAAATATGATTCACATGTGGTAAATCTCGTTAACCATATACATTCCAAATATAGCAATGCATATAAATATAACATTTCATGTGATATACTGGAAGTGTATCAAACCAAAGTCAAACTTGTGTTCTATGAGTGAACTTTGTACCACCGTACAAGTTTATACAAGTTTTAACATATAATCACAACTCATATCTATCCATGATAGTTGTATATTAAAGATGATTTGTATCTCGAAAAAAATTAATAATCATATCATATTTATAGTACACATATGAATGGTAAATAAAAGTGGAATCATGATAAAGCATGCATGTCTAAATTTTACATTAATGAATAGTTCTTGAAAAATATATTATAACAAAACTACTTAAGGGTCTTATGGGGTGTTGGTGAGGTCTCAGGTTAAAGTCTCTCCCAACTTCCTATATGTGTGTACGTGTTTCTTTTATAGCTTGATAGTTCTTGTGCCCGACCATTTGTAATATCATGACAAAACTACAAAAACTGTGGTAACAAAACTTTATAAACTAGTCACTCCCCCATGCATATGATAACAAAAGTCTTGGCATGACTCATGTTTCTTGTGCAAGTCATTTTGTCAAAAAAATCCATTGCACAATCATGGATGGAGGGTAAAAGCAATGGTCAACCAAAAACACATAATATAAAGTGCATTTCCGTGGACTTCATTCTCATTCCCACCTCTCCATTATCAAAACCCCTCCCCGTCAAAACCCAAAAACAGAAAATCAGATATCAGGGTCCATAACCATGCCATGATCCTCGCCACAGGGAATCCCCTCTCCCAGAAGAACCCACCGATCCATCCGCCAATCACCCGCCACGTGGAACCCACCACTTGCACAAGCGGTGGGACACAATTGGACGACGCACCCGCCCATCTTGGGAGGCCACATCAGCAATGATCAGAACCGTCCATGATACGAGAAGGCACGGCTGAGATGCCTTGTTTGGAGAGCTCAGTGAGGACAGTGTCAGTGGAGGGTGGGTTAAGGCCCAGGGGAAGGGGTAGCCACGGCTTGCTGATGGCCTCACTCACCGCCTTGTCCAATGCATCAGCTGCCTGCACCACGCCCAAACAAGGCATTAACACTGGACTTCGAACACTAATGCCATGTTTGGTTGCCACTTTCACAAAATTAGATGAACAAAATCTTCATTCCTTTATTCCTGGAAAAATCTGAACCTTCAGCTAATTCGCTAACAAACCTGATGTACCAGTTACGGGAAGAAGATGAACTTACTGGATGAAAAGCAGAACACTGAGGCATGGCGCAGCCATTATCAACGCCTCCACAACCACCGTTGTAAAACCCAGATGGGTTCTGCATTATACAAACCAACAGAGGATTTATGTACCTAAAGAACCCAGACAAGGAGACAAGAAAGGAGGAATGGGGAAGAAAGAGGATAAGTTACCAGTGAGTAAGGGTTCCAATGCCAATTTGGTGCAGAATAGCCTGGCGATCCCCAGACATGCAAGCCAGGCAACTGGCTGCTGGGTTGTCCCCAAACAGGGAAGAACAGGCCAGCAGGGAAAGCATGAGGAGAGAGGGGATGATACGGAGGATATGCAATCACGGGATTATGAGGATAGCAAACCGTAGGTATCAAATCCCGCGGCTGCACCCATCTTCCATTCTGTTTCGGCAATATGTGCCGCTGATGTATTCGATACTTCTGTTTCCAAAAAAAAAATTCAAAAAATTCTACCACCTATTAAGTGATTTCCTTCCCTAATTTAAGTGTGTGTGTTCAGAAATAGGACAGGCATCACTTGTTTATCATAAGGGGTTTCCAAATGGAGCCTTACACCAGTTCAGTCACAAAGTGCATACTGGTTGGAATTTATGTTCATGTTATTATCATCGCATGTAAAGTTGGCAATTTTGAACCCGACAAGACACAACACCAGTTAAATGCGTGAATGGATACAGGTTGAGTGATCTGACACATATAATATGCAGGTTAGGTTTGGATTGATCATTCTCAACCCAACTAACCCGATTAAAAATATATTACAAACAGTTGGGGAAGGAGAATTACAAACTACAAAGAAACACACAAACACACACATGCTGAAAGCCGGGAAGACTCGAGACCTCCCCAACACCCCCACAGGCTTTGCCACTATGCTAGGCCCTGAGGGCAACCCGATTAAAAATATAATGAAAATATAAAATATTAAAAAGATAATAATACTTAATTTTATAATATGTTTTATTCTTATAATCAACTTAATTTGAAATAATTCAACATGTTTAAAACATATTATTTATTTGAAATGGTTTAAGAGGGAAGAGTTGCAAGAGAGATAACATATGTTTCATATTAATTAGGTTATTTTCAGACTAAATGAAATAATTTGATTGGATTGGGTCATTGAGTTTTTATGATATTAATTAGCTGCACATGTCATCATGCAATCCATGTAAACTGGTTGGTGAGTCAGGTTAGGGTTGACCCCTTCATAAAGAGGTTGAGCCAGGTCAACCCATTTAATTAAATGGATAGGGATATGGTTGAGCTCAAATGGGTTCACAAGATGGTCAACTCGACACGAACTTGACCATGAACCCGAATTGTCACCTCTGATCACATGTAGCTATTTTGATGACATCCATCAGATCAAGAAATTTTTACAAGAAAAATTTAGTATGACAGATCAAGGGTGCCAATAATTTTTCATAAAAATGAGTTGCATATTCCAATGAAAAACTCACTCTGTCCCAAATGAAATATACAATGAACACTTGTGATCAAATCGGGTTTTTCCAGCTAGATTAGATGATTTCTAATGTACTCTAAAAAATTTCATGTTGAACATGGCAGAAACCATAAATGACTTAAAAAGATACCATATTAAGAATAATCAGGTATCTAAGCACTCTATTTTGACCTTAAGGAGGCAGGATACTAAAATAGATCATATTGAAAATGGTCCTTGGTACGAGTCAAAAGATCCAAGCAAATAATTAACTAGTGGACAAATCTCTCTTGTGTTACAATTAACACTTTGCACAAGTTATTTTCTTAAGACACGTAATTTTGTAACATGGAACTATTAAAAAAATTAGTGATAATGACGATATACAACCAATACAGAGACTTAATCCCAGAGGAGGACCAAAAATTGAGAAAATGAAAATGGAGGACCACAAATTTTCTGAATTTTCTAATGAATCGCGGTCCTCCGTTGGCATAATAAGTAGCTGAGTCCTTAACTGTAATTAGGGGGCTGTTTTGGGCCTCCAATGCCATTCTCCCAAAAAATCATGCCGTATTCAATTAAAAAAAATGATCGTAAGTATCAATGCACCATCTATTGGACGAAAAGTTTTACTTTCTCCAAACCCCTCAATGTTACAAGATGCCTTCAAAAAAAAGGGAGGGGCTGTTTGATCATCTATATCAGTGAACCCACTATTAGCTGAAAATCTTTAGCTTACTTTCTCCAAATCCCTCGATATTAAAGTAACACTTCATGCAACAAGTTAGCTACATTTGACAAGTATTGTTAAGCATGGAACTATTAAAAAAAACAGCATGCCTCATTCCTATAATAGAATGCAATTTAGTAAGATTGAATGAAAAAAAGATATATATAATTGCACCCTATCAGATGAAAAGTTTCAGTTTACTATCACCAAATCCCTCGATAACACTGGCATTGCTACTTGCTACTAATCCAATCTTTGTTAAAGAAAATGAATTAAAATTTATTATCACTTTTTGTTATAGTAGAATTACATAGTTCTTAGCAAATCCATCTTGATGATTCTCATATAGGTAAATCGATAAACCTAGCACCAACTCAAGGAATGCAAATAATAATTTAATTTGTTCAGCTGAAACAAAGCTTGGGGCTTGTTTAGAACATCGGTATAGGAGACACCCTGGTTAGTAGCATAAAAAAAGATAATCTGATCATGCCCATACAATTATCACATTCAATCATAATTATATACATCTTTTTGCCTTATTTTTATACCACTTCTTTCACAAATCATATCTTTAATGCAAATAGCAGTAGTAAACGAAAAGTTCCCAACCAACCTGAAGATGACTGGCAACATTATGCCTTGTTAGACCCTCCACTTTCATTAGCTCCAAAATTCGAGAAGGAATTGCATGGTCCACGCCCAGTTGCTCCACTGCATGCACAAATTGTTTGTGCAATTCGGGCGTCCAGCCAATCTGAAAAAACACAAAAACCCTATCTGAACACATGAATACAATTGGATGTCTCAATAAGGCCCCATTTGGTTGGGAAAGAAAAGGAGGAGAAGGAAAGGAAAGAGGGAGATTCCTACAAAATGGGTTGTTTGGTTACATGTTCTGGAGAAAAGGGAATGGGCAGTTTCTCCCCATATGGAGGAAATTGATTTCATATAGTAGGGGACTGGAAACGGAGGGTTCCAAATGGGCCAAACCACACACCCCTCAAAGAGCTGGTTCACCCGCCTAGATTTGATCCGAAAAGTATTTGTACGACTCAACCCAAAGGGTCTTCTTTTTTCAACCTGGCCCAGAGACCATGTTTCTTCATCATCCAGCACTATAGCTTTTCCCCAGCCTAGCCTAAATGGCCAGAAAATCAAACTTTTTTTTTCTTTACTTTCCACACGTTTTCTTTCTTTCAATTCATTGTTTTCCAACCAAATGGAGCCTTGGTTCACCATTCACAAAGCAAGAATAGAAAAGGGGCTATAAAGTTGAATCCCAAATCATTAAATGTAACATCCTTTTGCTAGGATTGGACTCTAGAGGAACATCTTCAAAGCAATCCCATATGCACTGGAATTAAGATCAACTAAAAACATACTGCATATCTGTCAATTCCTCACATTATAACATAAAAATATTACCTTCATCTTCTTTCGATTAGATTTACAGCCACGGAGTTTCTGAAGACCAGATGCCTTGCTTGAGTTCTCAGATTCACAATAAATATTACTGGCATCGTCTTTATTTTGTTGACAAAGAGGGATATCATTTTCACTCTTGGAAGCATCACCTGAATCACTCTCCTCTTTCACAACATTCTCCATAGTAGCGACTTCAGCAACTGAGTCGTCCCTGCTAGTAGTTTCGACAGATTTACATTTCCCAACTTGTTCTCCACACTCTGCCTCTGACGATGAGTTGGCTTGATCTTGACAATGAGAATCCCCATCAAAGAGTAATCTATTGCTGGGCACTTGATTCAATTGTGGGGTTGACGGAGCTGAATACTTCTCACTCCCTGCTGCTTGGTCACGGCCGTTTTCATGAACACGTGATTCAATCTCTACCTCTTTTGGAATATGATTGTTTGTTTCTCCCTTTTCCGAAGAGAACTGAAGAATGGAGATGACTGATTCTTTTACAGGCTTTAATGAATCGGATATAACACTTCCTTTAGCATTGAATGCCTGCTTTTTAAATTAAAAAAAACACATAAATTAATCTTTTAGCACTGTATCAAAAAACAGATTCAGAATTTTCCAGACCTTATGAACCACATGCTGCCATATATTCCTCAGTTTATCATCGGAAATAGGTTTTTGAAGGAACTCGACAGCCCCAAGCTGAAATCAACAAGAACAGGTAAATAGTAAATCATGTTACTTAAAGCTGGTTTTATTTGAATATATGAGCACATGACCCAAGCTGGTATAGAGGCAGTGAAATTATTAGGGTATATTTGGTCAAATCTCATACCACTTTGGTCCTAAAAAGGCAAAACAGAACAGAACAGAACATTGAACAACTAGAATAGATTATGAGGTATTGAAATAAACATTCAATAAATTAATTCTAGGAATTTGAATCTAAACAATTAAAATTAAAAAAAAATTAAAAAAAAAAACAGCCAGTGGTATTGAGAATTAGTTTAATCATTTACAAGCAATTATTAGAAAAGCTCACCGCAATTGACTTCATTATGGTGTTTAGGCAATGCATTCTCGAAGTCACTGTAACAGTAGTCAAATTAAAGTAATTAAAACTGGATAATTACAAAAATATATATTTAGTGTTGCACATTCTGCAAAAAAAATATATTTAGTGTTGCACATTTTGTTTAACCAACCCAGAGAAAGATGGGTGGGAAAGATGAGAAGGATAATCTGGGGAAAGAAAGGAAAAACTAACAATCAAAATTAGAACAGTAATGTTTCATGCTCACTAATGGTGGGTAATCCCTTAGCAGCTTCAAGGAACTTGAAAATCCCATCACTATTGCTTGTATTCACCTGCTATCAATGAAAACAGTGGAAGATTGCATATCAACATTGAAAATGAAAACCATTATGAAAGTTTAAATGAAATGTCATATCATGCTTCTTTCGATTACGATGGAAATAAAAAAATAAATCATGGAAACAGGAAAAACAATAAATGCATAAAATAAGTGACAAGCCTTCCCAATCAAGATCAAGGTGAAACAAACATCAAGAGTTTTGACCCCAAAAAGATAGAAATGCAAGGGTCCATTTGGTTCAATGAATTGGTATTTTGCTGGAATGAAATAAAATCTCAAAAAAGATTATTTTGATTGACATATTATAAGAATTAATGAGTTTTGAGTAAAGAATTTGTTTAGTTACATATTTTGAAAGATAAGATAAGATGAGTACATATTTTTTGAGATGGGTGATAACTTTTTGAAAGTAAAATTCATCTTTTCTCGTCTAATGAGCATTCCTGACTATAGATTGATAGATTAGGATTCCAGGTCGCTGAGATGATTCTTGATTGGAGTCTGGGCACGGATGGAGTCAACTAAAACCTGGAGATGCCAGGTGGAGGACACAGCATCCCCACTGAAAAAAGTAGGAGGAAGCAGTATGTCAATGGCAAACAAGCTTGGGCTTTGACAAAGTAAGGAGTGCAGTGACAACACTAAGAAAACACTGAGCTAAAGAACTTTAGGACCATCTGTCAACAACATGGTGCCAACCACATGAGATGCCAAATTTCCTACTAGAATAGGAAGCTGCAGGCGTCAAACTTAAAGCTGAGGCTGGTTTTGGAATACATTTTTTGTTTTCATTTTCTAAGAATGTTTTAAAAAATATGTTACAAAATGTTTTGGAAATTTGAGGGGGAAAAAATAGGATTTTGTTACTAAACAAGGAAACGCCAAACGAGAAACTCCAAACGATATGATTCCAGAAACAAGCGAGAAGAACGAACAAATCGAGCGAACAAGAAAAAAAACACACATAGATTTTACGTGGTTCAAGAATACCCCATGTCAACAGAGAGGCGGATTACTTTCGCTATATCCACTAGCCGAAATTACAGAGCCAAGAACAACCCTGAAACTCTAGCTTGAAAATAAGCTCATGAAGCTAAACAAATCGCTACAGTACCCCATGTTGCTAGAGTACCTCATGCTGCTCCATTACCCCAGCATTGCTACAGTACCGTGATCCAAGCAGTGGTTCAATGCTACAGTACCCCCCATGTCACTGTATCTAATCGACTTAGTTACAGTGGCCAGACTAGATAATTTTGGGTCAGGGTCCTTCACCCCACCTAGGACCCCCAACGACCTCGCCACAAAGGTTGATCCGTGAAAGGCATCAAACTGGGGTTCGTTATAAACCTCCAGCAATTAGCTCAACTCCATCCAACTGATGAGGCTCCACAATTCCGACAAATTTATCCATCCAAGCATTTTCATTTTCTCGAAAATATAAAAACAAGTTTGTTTTGTTTTTAAAAAATCTACCATTTTCATTTTCATTTTATAAAGAATGTTATCAATTTCCAAAATCCAACACATTTTCTAATATATTTTTTGAAGAATGAAAGCAGCAGATATTTTCTAAAGCCAAATTCAACCCACGAGTCTAAAACAATGTTAGGTTTACAAAAACAAATGATAAAAGTGTAAGGATTAAGCAAAAGCCCCGTGAGTACAAATAGATGCAAGGGAAACGCAACATGTGTATTGAAACGGCCAAACCCAACTTCCAAGGAAAGATCCAGTACCTCAACAATGGCGATGTGGAAGTTATCAAGCCTATTTGAAACGGCCAGCAAGGCTTCATTTTCATCAAGGAATGTAGAAACTGCAACCATTCAGCCGTTAATATACATATAAATAAATACAAAATTTGATCCATAACTGTTGTATGTTCAGATGGTAGAATAAAATCACAAAAATTTTGGGCATTGCATGTAATGAACAAACCTTGAATAGTTTTCCTGGTCCTGAAAACTGATGTGCTGAAGATAAAGATGAAAAAAAAGAGAACCCAAAGTTCTGCTTCGGAAAAGTGAATTTTATGGATGCTAGTTAAAAGAGTAAATCAGGGATTCGAACTGTCTAACCGATATAATCAATTTTCTCGAGCTTTGATCTCAGCTCTGAAGCAGAATCACTGTCCTCGTCTAAAAGAAGAACCCTGAGACCCTTCGGAAAATCCTTCCAAACTAGAATATCATTTGCAGTGCAAACCATAGCTGGTTTGGCATCGTTTCTCACGTCTATACGTTCTGCAGATCTGCAAATCATTAACTGAGCTCATGAAGAAAATTGCAATTTTGAATTTCTGATCAACGAAAAGAATATAAAAAATTGACACATGGAAACTAAAATCTCCCCGAGGTGTAATCAGTAGAGGGCATTTTTTCCAAAAAGAATAATGATTCGGAACTTTTCCTGTTCAATCGCGAGTAGAGTCCAAAACAAAATAAAAATAAATGATTGTTTACTTATAAAATGCCAGGTGGAGTATTGATCGTAAATTTCTCTCATGGAGTAACAATCCTCGAACTTGGAGATGGCAGTTCAAAGAATCCACATGAACAGTTGACCGTAACGCTCCCTCGTGAATCTGAAAAGAGCGAGCGACCGAACGAGCGGGAGGAGAGAGAGAGAGAGAGAGCGGTTGGATAAAAAGACACCGGCAATGAATGCAACTGTCGAACACAACAAACTGGTGTAATCCAGCCAAGAGCTTTAATGGATGAAACTCGAGGAGGAGAGAGAAAGAGAGACAGATAGAGACATCAACATCCCGTATAAAGCATACGTTTGAAAGAAATAACAATAGAACAGCGATAAAACCCACCCGGAATGCGGACTGTTGAGCAGGAATCGGTGATATTTGATCGGAAGAAAATGCGGGAGGAGGAAGAAACACGTCACCACTACATTTGATGAACCGAACCTCGGAGCAGCAGACTGGGCCTGACCCGCAGCCCACCTTTTTCTCCTTCCCAGCCCTTTTCCCACTCTTGTTATCCTGCTTTTTCCCAATTGTTCTTCAAAACAGCGGCGCTTTAATTACCAGAAACGGAGATCGTGGGAGGGGGAGAGGATTTGAGACATTGAAGTGCGCTGATTTGAGAGTGACTTCTGTGTGTCTGTACGGCGCCCATCGACTGACGCGGAGCGCAGAAGATGCAAGACGATGCCATATTTGCAAAAATGCCCTTTATACTTTTTTTTTTATTTACTTTTTCCACAGAGCCCACGATGAACCCCTCGATGACATTTGTTGGTGGATTAGCGTCGCGTGATTTGTTTTGAATTTTTGCTCAGCTTAATTTAATGCCCGTAGTATATTCAACTGCATATTCTTATATTAATAAAATATCAAAAATATATATATTTTTAAAATTCAAATTATAAATTATAAAATTATGGATAATTTTATATTACCTGTGCTCCATCAAAATGTTTTTGTAGTTTTTATTCGGGAAAAAATAGTAATCAAATGGTTAAATAGCTATTTCATAGTACAACATCGATTGTAATAATCTAAAAAAAAAAATCAGTTATAAATGGTTGAATATTTATATTTTGAAAATATTTATCTAATAAATTAATAATAAGTAATTTAATCGAGTTTTGGTTGAACATATCCTAAGAGTTGTCCTATTCGAATATTAATATAGTTTTTAATTTAATATTCTGATGCCATTAAAAAATTGATTAATCGTTATTTAACACTATTTAATCTAGTTGGATTGTATGGTATATCCGGTAAATTATTAAAGTATCTCTGATTTGGATATTCCATTTTTCATTATCTGAAACCTAAACAAGAAACGACTGCCCGTGCCATGAGGGCATCATTTCCTCCTATCATTAAAACTTTTCAAGTGAATTCACAATTGATTTTGTGCGGTGGACCATTGTCAACCATTCAATAAACGATTATAACTCTTGTAATTTCCAAATATAAAATTTATTTTGGGTGAGGTTTCCATATCTACAAATTATTTTATTTTTGAAATGTTTTATTAATTTAAGTTTTTTCTAAAAAAATATTATTATTGATTTCAATATTAATTATTGATATTGTTATTTTAATGATGCGGGTATGAATATTTTAAAACATATATAAACACATATAAAAAATCAAAAAACAAAACGAATTCATGCAGTGATAAAGATAATAGAAGCTTATAATTTATACTAGAACTGAACGAAACTAGCAAAACCATGTTTGAGATCCTATGGTTAGAGGCTTGTGTTATGAGCATAGATGTTTAGAAACTCACCCAAAGCATCACGATACAAAAACCAATAATATTCGTCTCAAAAAAGTGTCACAAGATATACTAGCAATCAAACTAACTTATGAAAATGGATTCGAAGTGATCAATTTAGGATAGATAGCCCAAGAGACTTGCAAGAAGCTTGGAGGTTTAAAGACAAAAATCAAGCAACACGAGTCTCAACTTCAACAAGTCAGGTGTCTAGTAGGAAATCCATAGAGAAATGTTGAGAGATCTAATCGGTGACTTCAAATTAATTTGCTCATAAGAGTAAATACTCCATGGTTGGGAGAGAGTTTGGAGTTGGACCATATTCGAGACATTTGATAGAGGCTTGAAGGGTGAGTTTCTTTAGAAGCTTCCAATTAATCACGAGTCATTGTCTTGAATACAAATCCACAAAGAAATACAAAAGGATAAATTATATCAAGATGATATAATGTAAAATATTTTGCATGACATTTAGCAAAAGAATCTCAAAAGTATCAGGATGAAATTTCTACATCATTCCTCGAAGTATCCAATAGCACCAGAAGGGGATTCACAACGTCATTACTCAAGAGAACCGGGAACTTTAAGATATAAAACTTGTCTCGAAATACCTAAATGAAAAGCTCAAGATAGTAGAAGAACTGAATGTTAGGCATGAAGAGAAGAAGATGAACGTTCACCTCTCACCAAAGGAATCAGTGTAAACCCTTGGGAAGCCAGACCGAAATGGTGAGCGGTCTCCTATAAACCAACTCATTGGGAACAAAAACGAGAATCATTCAAGAAACCGTTTCAGAAGATCAATCGGGGAGCAAATACCACTTATCTTTGATATATCCGAGAGGAATATAGACCAAAGAAGACACATTCAAAATGAGTATCACATCATGGTATGATCGTTAAGCTGGATTTTGGAAAGGAACACGAAGCACCCATAATAAATGGGCTCCAGATCTTCAATACTGCGTGTAGTTAGTTTATGATCATGCACCATAGATTATGCACTTCATTTGATAGGAGCTACCCTAAGGGGTATTGTTGGAGGATTTTACAACATACTCACTACAAAAAAAGGTCATTAGCGGCGGTTTTTTCGTTGATCGGTGGCAGTTTAAACCGTCGCCTAATAGTATAGTGGAAGTTATTAAAATCATCGTGTATTGCACGATCACTAGTCATTTAGCGGTGATTTTTCAAATTTCACGGCGTTTTTGATATGTGTCGTTTTTGGAGCATTTAGCACCAGTATCGAGTTTATTTAGCGGCAGTTCTTTTATTTTAAAAAATATCTGGGGAAATATAAATAAAATGAAACAAACTGCCGCTGAACATATTAGTGGTGGTTGGTTTTAGCGGCGGTTAATCGTAACCACCGTGAAACATATTTTATTTAATGTATTTAGCAGCGGTTATTAAAAACCACCGCTAAATTAGATTTTTTTTAAAATATTTAATAAAAAACAATAAATATAAAAAATTGTCAGTATCTACCACCTATAATGAAATCAAAAACATTTAAGAAAATAAATGCGAAATAGAAAAGACACATAATATATTCAAAATGATGCATATAAAATTTGTATTTTTATTAATCAAACAAAAGCCATTTTAACATAAAACAAATAATATATAACACAAAACACTTTAAAAACATAAACTTGTCTATTCAAGATAAAATTCAACACTTGAAACTGGAAAGAGATAAGTAAAAAATTTAATTTATTTTTGAATTGACCTGCGGTGTGCTTGAAATTTACTTGATAAACAAATTTTAAAGACTTTGATATCACAATATGTCCTATATTTCAAAAACAACTCAACGGTGGTTATCCAATGATTTCACATCAATTTGAGGCCGTTTTCTATGGTTTTGACCGTTTCACAAACATTTTAGTGTTTTAAAACACTAAAAACGCGTTTATAGATATTCGGGGCAAACCGTAATTCAGAATAATGTGTCGTTGGTTTCTACAGCTCACAATTAAATCTACGGTCGATGTCCTCTGATTTTAGGACGATCTGCCATCATTTTCCAGATTTTGACCTCCTGGCACTTATTTTTAAAGACTTTTGTACTTTTAAGAAGTGTTTACCGAGTAATTATGATCACACTGCACGTCAGATTGACGTGTTGTATGCGCATACACGTCAAAAACAACTTAGCGGTGATTGTCCCATGATTTCATATCAATCTGATCTCATTTTTATGGTTTTGATCGCTCCACACACATTTTAGTATTTTAAAACACTAAATATACGTTTACGGTCATCCAGGGCAAACCGTAATTCGAAATGACATGTCGTCGGTTTTTACATTTCATAATTATATCTATGGTCGATGTCCCCTGATTTGAGGGCAATCCGACATTGTTTTCCAGGTTTTGACCCTCTAACACCTGTTTTTAAAGGTATTTGTATCTTCAAGAAGTGTTTATCGTGTAATTATGTCCATATTGCACGTCGGATTAACGTGTTGTCTACGCGTACATGTCAAAAACAACTCAACAGTGGGTTTTCAATGATTCCACATCAATCTGAGGTTGTTTGCTATGATTTTGACCGTTTCACGCATGTTTTGGTGTTTTAAAACACTAAAAATGCGTTTATGGCAATTCAGGGCAAATCGTAATTCAAAATGACGCGTCGTTGGTTCCTACATTTCATAATTAAATCTACGGTCGATGTCCCATGATTTCAGGGCAATCTGACATCATTTGTCAGATTTTGACCCCCTAACACTTATTTTTAAAACCTTTCGTACCTTTAAAAAGTGTTTACCAAGTAATTTCAACTATACTGCACGTTAGATTGACGTGTTGTCTATGCGTACATGTCAAAAACAACTCAGCGGTGGTTGTCCCATGATTTTACATCAATCTGATGTCGTTTTCTATGATTTTGACCATTTCATGTCCGTTTTAGTGTTTTAAAACACTAAAAATGCGTTTACAACCATCCAGAGGAAACTGTAATTCGGAATGATGTGTTGACGATTCCTACATTTCAAAAATAAATCTACAGTTGATGTCCCCTGATTTCAAGGCAATCCAACGTCATTTGATATGTTTTGACCCCTTGACACTTGTTTTTTAAAGACTTTTATACCTTTAAGAAGTGATTGCTGAGTAATTCTGACCACACTACACGTCAGATTGATGTGTTGTCTACACATATACATAAAAAACAATTCATCAGTGTTTGTCCCGTGATTTCACATCAATTTGAGGTCGTTTGCTATGGTTTTGACTATTCCACACATTTTAGTGTTTCAAAACACTAAAAACGTGTTTAAAGTCATCCAGGGAAAACTGTAATTTGGAATAACGTTTCGTCAGTTCCCACATTTCATAATTAAATCTACAGTTGATGTTCCCTGATTTCATGGCAATCCGACATCGTTTTTCAGGTTTTGACCATCCAACACTTGTTTTTAAAGGCTTTTGTATCTTTAAGAAGTGTTTACTAAGTAATTACAACCACAACGCATGTTGAATTGATGTGTTGTCTACGTGTACACGTCAAAAAAAAACTCAACGGTAGTTTTCCCATGATTTCAAATCAATCCGAGGTCGTTTACTATGGTTTTGACCACTCCACGCACATTTTAATGTTTTAAAACACTAAAAATATGTTTACGTCCGTCCAAGGCAAACTGTAATTCGGAATAACGTGCCGTTAATTCCTACATTTCAAAATTAAATATACGGTCAATGTCCCCTAATTTCAGGGCAATCCAACATCGTTTTCCAGGTTTTGAATTCCCGACACTTGTTTTTAAAGGCTTTTGTAGCTTTAAGAAGTGTTTACCGAGTAATTCTGACCACGTTGCACATCGAATTGATATGTTGTCTGCACGTACACGTCAAAAACAACTCAGTAGTTGTTTTTCCATGACTTCATATCAATTTGAGGTCATTTGATATTATTTTGACCGTTCCACACACATTTTAGTATTTTAAAACACTAAAAACACATTTATGTCCATCCAGGGCAAATCGTAATTCGAAATGATGTGCTGTCGGTTCCTACATTTCACAATTAAATCTACGATCGATATTTCCTGATTTCAATACAATATTGTAATACCTCGGAATTCCATGTAATTTTTTTGAAAATTAAATGGGATTATTTCAGGACCAGACTCTGAGACGACACATAATTCCGAGGCCTAGAGTGGCCGAAATGTATTTTCAAACTATTTTTAAAGTTTATTAAATAATCATGCGAGCGGTTTTTTCTAACTTTTAAATCGGTGTCCGAATAAAAAATCTGAGGGCACCGTTAAACTCAGAGCGTTGAGATTCGCCTATAAAGGACCTAACATCGACCGATGCAGGTCGACCGAAAAAGATAGTTTTCGAACTTTTTGGAGGAAAAATAAAATAACTTAAAAGCTATTTTATTATATTTTCTTCTTCGTTATGCAGCGACTCATCAGCGCTGCGGTGCAGCGACGATGTGACGCTGAATCCATCAATAAACCTTATTAAGGAATCAACATGGCGACACTGCAACACGCAACATGTCTTCCCTATTTAATTAAACAGGGATTCAGGGTTGAAGAACAACCCTGAAATTCCTCTGACGAACGACGAAGGAAACCTCTACAACGACGAATGCCGACGAATCGAAAAACGACAACGACACCCTTGGAGAGAGAATTCAAGATCGGAGATCGATGGATGATCATTGTCGACAACTCTCCTTATTCCCAGGTAGGGGTTTGATGCTTTTCTGTGTGAATTGTTTTTCCTTGTTCTTTCTTTTAAATGATGAACGCGAGTTAACTCACGAACAAGTTAACCTGCAGATCGATCGTTCATGCGGGATGAGAACTTATCTTGCATAGATTGGAAGAAATGTGATTAATTATCATATATTCCATCATCCTTTGTAACGCAACGAACGGAGGCCAAACAAACAGGGTCGATGTTCGTCGCCTTGGATGTTCCTTGTGATCTCCTCATTTTTCTCTTAGGTTCTTCACCGACGGACCCTCGGGGTCGCGTCGGGCCTTTGTCGGGGGATGCTGAACGTGTCCAATTCCCCGGAGCGACAAAAGAATGATATGGAGCCCACCACAGACATCTACAAGGCCCAAGGAGCCCGAGACAATTCTCAGATTAAAGAACGGACCACTGAAGCACGTCTGGTGGCCCGCAGAGGAGATCGTTGACGCGCCGCGACGACAGCAGGAGCCGCCGACACCAAGGCCAATGGTAGGCAGGAGGCGGTGACAGGGGCCACCGACATGGAGGCCGGCGGCCGGCGGACACGGCCACCTGACCGCGTCGGAGGCGCCACCCGGCGCAAAGCCGCGGTCCACGAACCGCGACGGTGGGGGGTCAACGCGACACTTTGTCGCGTTGACCAGGTGGCAGGATGTAGCGCCCCGCCACGTCCCAGGTGGAACAGTCAGCCGCCCCTTTGGCGGCCGGGCAGGTGTACACGGACCGGCCCGCGCCCAGGCGGGCTGGCAGCCGGACCGACGGGTCGGACCGAACCCGGACCCATTCGACCCCCTTTTCAGAAAAAGACACATATCTCTCGAACCGGGCGTCCGTTTGACACACCATCTGCGTTGTTGGGACCCTTGCGACGAGGCAGTCCTTTTGGTATACTCCGGTCGGTCCGACCAAGTCAGACTGGGTTCGTATGCAACTAGACCCTGTTTACTAAAACACCAATAACTTTCAGATCGGGCGTCCGATTGACGTGCCATCTGCAGCGTTGGGACCCTTGAAACGAGATGACCCTTTGGGTATACTCTAAGTGAGTTTTCTTGGCAGTCAAGATATGAACAATGAATTGAGGAGTAGAATCTCTCACAGTCAAGCACATTAGAGAGCGGGAATCCTACAGTTGGATGTGACACAAAGGATATGGAGAGTAGATCTTAGTGGTCCAGTAGCTGAGCAGACCTTAGTGGTCCAATAGCTGAGCAGACCTTAGTGGTCCAGTATCCGAGCGGACCTCAATGGTCCAGTAGCCGAGAGAACCTTAGTGACTCATCAGGGATGAGTCCCTTAGCAGTACAAGATGATTCAACTTTACGACTGATAAATCTTACTTCTTATACTTTGAGTTATACCTGGTGTGAGCTGTCCTGCTTTGCGGTCTTGCTCTGTGGTCTTTCCTTTGTGGTTTGAGATCCCTACTGTGTATTGTGTTACTCACCCCTACACGGGCTTCGCCCGTATGTGTCGTGTCTCGTGCAGGTGATCGACGCTTCGACGAAGACCTTGGTGGTCTGGGACCAGGTGGTGCTTAGTGAGATGAGACAGATGAGTGTACTTCTACGGCTACAGGAAACTACCCTTCACCTACCCTTTAGGTAGGGTCTCGAGCGGACAGACCATGACAGCTGTACTTTCCTTTGTGGTTTTGGGCTTGTATTCTGGCCCCTTAATACTTTCAGTTTGTACTGTTCTCTCAGTAGTTGTCTCAGTGACATTTGTGGTTTACTCTGTGTTTACTTTCCATGGTTTGAGATTTGTGCATGTATACAGGTTTAAAGGTAAATGCCTTCCCTTTTTGGGATATGTCTACTCGGTGCTAGTCGCCAACCTCTGGCCTATGGAAGGTGGGCTTGAGGTAGTCACAACACGAGCCCTAGAGGAAGGGTCGTGACAAAGTGGTATCGATGGAGGTCGGTTCTTTCAAAAGAACTTATGAGGCAACAATGTTAAGTGTTTCAAGATCAGCTTTCAGGCCAGAGAGTCCAATATTGGCGACCAACGTATCCATACACCAAAACCCTGAATTATGCTTTCCGACTCGGTACATGAAAACACTGGTTGCATGCATCTTTGAATGTTTTCTCATGATCTTTCTGAGTCAGAGTCAGCTCACCGGGTATAATCTATTAATCATGATTCATCTTGACCTCTTTCAGGATGCTTTCACGTAGCCAACCAGCCAGGATTTCAGTGCGTAACCACGAGGATGGTCCATAGAGTGATGAGGCTTCGGTACAGGGACCATTGCTCGAGGTGGTACCTTCTGGCGGTGTCCCAATGATACCACCGCCCATTGGTCAACATTAACTACCAGCGCTATTGGTAGAGGACGCACGTAAACTCAGTGCCTTACATGAGTTCTAGAGACAGAGACCTCCCAGGTTCAGGGGAGAGACAGATCCTCAAGTCACTGAGGATTGGCTGGAGGCGGTGACACGAGTCTTCCGCTCAGTGAGGACGCCACTTGACCAGATAGCGGTTCTAGTAGCGAGCCTTCTACAGGGCTCAATAGGGAGATGATGGAGTTTGACGATCCAGACACATGAGGAGGTGACTCACACCTGGTCTGACTTCAAGAAACTTTTCAAGGAGGAGTTCTTCCCTGTGACTTTGTGCTCAGTGCGCATACAAGAGCTGCTTCACCTATAATAGGGCAGTCTGACAGTGGATGAGTACTCTACGAGGTTCAAAAACCTCACCTGTTACTCTATGGATATGGTACGAGACCCTTTCTTTAAGGACCAGACCTTTGAGCAGGGGATCTGACGGGAGATCAGAGCATTGATGATTTCCCTTAGCATCCCTATGCAGGCTGGGGTACTGGAGCAAGCTCTACTAGTGGAGAGCTTCCTCATAGAGCAGGCACCGACGGTGGGAGATACCACCGGGCAACAGGTGGCCGAGTCATCCATGGAAGGTAGCCGACAGATGACACAAATTCCTAAATGGGCCAGACCATTCGGAGGATGATCACATGACTCAGGGTCGGTGGTATGAGACTCCTGGGGTAGAGGGAGTCATCAGAGGAGCAGATTATGCTACGTGTACGATGGGCATGGGTATATGGCTCGGGATTGCCCAACTCATTGCGCAAAGGACCAACAGACAGTCAAGGGACCGTCGAGGCAACAATAAAGACAGGAACATGGCAGTCTACCAGGTGGCGGATGTGGTAGAGGAGCGGGACAAGCAGTAGAAGGTGGGAGTAGGTACGAGGTACTACCACCACCACCCCCGGGTGGTCCACCATGGGCTCCAGGAGCAGGTGGAAAGGGGTGGGATCAACTTCAGGAAATCGAGGCCTACGATCCCGATGTCCTAGAGATGATATGAGGTATGATCTGTGTCTTCTTCACTTTAGTTGCGGTTCTTATAGACACAAGTTTTAGTCACTCTTTTCTTACTGTAGACCTTGTTCGGAGCTCATATATTTTGATCGAGCCATTGAATTGATCCTTATGATTAGAGACTCCCACGGGAGGGAATTCAATGATCACACACTGGTTCCAATAACGTGAGCTTACTCTTGGAGGTGAGATCTTCAGCTGGGATCTTCTAGTAGTGGCATTGAGGCCTTAAGATGTCATTCTGGGTATGGACTGGCTATCAACAGTTCATGCTCAAATCAACTATTTTAGGTGTACAGTGCGGTGTGTCTGTGGAGATGGGAACCAGTTTTCCTTTATTGGTGGGAAGGAAAATGGAGAAGAGTGGGATGGACTCGCACATAGGAGGGTGCAGCCGATCACTCATCAGTTGAATAGCATGACCCTCAGTGCAGTGGATGAGACGAGTCCACGGTTTCCTACAGTGGTGGACGAGTACGAGGACGTCTTTCTAGAGGATATTCCAGGACTACCTTCTTACAGATAGGTAGACTTATGCATTGATATGTACCCCAGTATGAAACTAATATCTACACCTACATATCAGATGGCTCCTGCAGAGCTCCAGGAGCTAAGAGTACAGTTGGAGAACTTGCAGAGGAAGAGGTTCATAAGCCCCAACGTTTCACCATGGGTATCCCCAGTGTTGTTTTCCAAGAAGGTAGACAGAAGCTTGAGGTTGTGTGTGGACTTACGATGCCTGGACCAAGTGACCGTGAAGAACAAGTATCTTCTACTGAGGATTGATGACCTATTCGATCAGATGAAGGAAGCGATATGGTTCTTGAAGATAGACCTATGATCAGGTTATCACCAGCTTTGAGTACAAGATGAGGACATCTCGAAGACAACTTTTAGATGTCACTATAACCACTACAAGTACTTAGTGATGCTGTTTGGCATAACAAACACCCCAATAGTGTTCATGGGACTCATGAACAAGATCTTCCAGTCGTACTTAGACTGGTTTGTAGTGGTCTTCATTGATGACATCTTAATGTATTCAACATCTGAGGAGGAGCACGCGATACACCTAATGATGGTTCTGGACACACTTTGAGAGCACCAACTTTACAGAAAACTCTTGAAGTGTGAGTTCTAGATACGAAAGGTCTACTTCCTAGGACATGTCATCTCAGAGTCTAGAGTTTCAGTGGATCTAGAAAAGATTGAGGCGGTGCTTGCTTGGGAGCCACCCAAGAGCATTACCAAGGTGTGAAGTTTCCTTAGGTTGGATGAGTACTACAAGAGGTCTGTACCCGACTTCTCCAGAGTGGAAACACCCATGATGACATTGATGAATAAGGGAAAACCCTTTTTGTGGAAAAAAAGATGCCAGTATAGCTTTTAGCAGTTGATGTAAATCTTGAAGAGTGCTCCTATCTTAAGTCTTCCTGAGGAGGGAAATAACTATGTGGTGTTCTATGATGCATTAGGAACATAGCTTGGTTGTGTCCTAATGTAGGGGCAAGCAGTGATTGCTTATGGCTCATGATAATTGATACCGCATGAGAAAAACTATGTGACTCATGACCTTGAGTTGGCAATGGTAGTATTTACACTAAAGATGTGGAAACACTACCTTATGATTGAATGATTCAACGTCTACTCTAAACACAAGAGTCTCAAGTATATCTTTTCCCAGAAGGATTTGAATCCGAGACAACGACGTTGGCTAGAGTTCCTCCAGGACTATGACTTTGAGATAGTCTACTCCTGGGAAGGGGAATGTGGTAGAATATGCTCTCAGTAGGAGATCGAGTTCACATCTCCTGAATGAGGCCTCAGAGTAGTTGGCCTCACTTCACATATCCTTTATGGATATAGAGGATAATTATTTTCTTCAATCGATGGTAGTTTCCCCTCTACTCTTACTAAGAGTCAGGGAGGCACAACTCAGAGATTCCAGCTGCAAGACTACACATACCCAAATGTCCACAGAGCATACCCCTGATGGATATTCTAAAGGTGGAGAGCGCATCATCCTTTTTAGAGGACACACTATAATACTAGTGGAATTGCAGGAGGAGGTGTTGAGGGAGTTCCATAAATCCCCTTTGGTAGTACATCCAAGTGTGGTGAAGATGTATTAGGACCTCTGATGTTAGTAATGGTGGCCAAGGATAAAGAAGGAAACGATAAAGTTTGTCTTGAGATGCCTCAATTGTCATAAAGTGAAGGCTGATCACCAAGTTTCAGTAGGTTTGACATAACCCCTCGAGGTATTAGAGTGGAAATGGGATGGGATATCGATGGAATTTGTGACGGGATTACCACATACGTCTAGGGGGCACGATACCATCTGGGTGATCGTAGATTGACTCACCAAGTCGGCCCACTTCCTACCCATTCGAGATCAGGGTTCAATAGAGAGATTGGGATGCCTCTACGTACAAGAGATAGTTTGACTCCATGGAGTCACATCTACGATAGTCTCAGATCATGATGCACGATTTACATCCCGGTTGTGGAAGGGATTATAGGAGGCATTTGGGACTTAGTTGTGCTTGAGCACAACCATTCACCCACAAATGAATGTTCAGACGTATCAGACCATACAAAACTTGGAGGACATGCTTCATGCTTGAATTCTTGATTTTGGTCACAATTGAGAGGACCACCTACCACTGGTGGAGTTTACATACAACAATAAATACCACTCCACCATCAGTATGACACCATTTGAGGCACTGTACGAATGAACTTACAGGTCACCGTTATGCTGGATAGACCCAGGGGAGTTAGCACTCATGGGCCTAGAGATGGTACAGGCTACCACTGAGAAGGTTCAAGTTATATAAGAGCGGATGAAGACAACACAAATCTGATAGAAGTCCTATGTTGATAGGCGATGAAGACCCTTGGAGTTCAAATAAGGGGACCACGTATTCCTACGGGTCTCTCCTCGATGAGGGATACATATATTTGGCCGAGATGACAAGTTATATCTAAGGTTAATCAGACCTTTCTTGATACTGCATAGAGTGGGCGAGGTGGCGTACCGCTTGGATCTACCACCGCAGTTAAAGAGGGTGCACAACATCTTCCACATATCTTAGTTGAGGAGATACGTGCATGAACCTTCTCACATCATCAACCATGGTGAGCCATTGATTGATGGCAGGGAAAAATTCGCAAAGTACCCGATAAAGATAAAGGATCGACAGGAGAGGATCCTTCATGGATGGTCAATTCCTCCGGTGCATGTTTATTGACAAGCACAAGAATCTCTAGAAGAGCACATGGGAGCAGGAGTCTCAAATTTGTGCTCAGTATCCCCATTTGTTTGATTAGACTTTGTTTGGATTTTGGGGACGTAAATACCTAAGGTGGGGAGAATATAATACCCTATAATTCCATGTATTTTTTTTTGAAAATTAAATGGGATTATTTTGAGACCAGGATATGAGACGACATATAATTATGAGTCCTGGAGTGCCTGGAATGTATTTTCAAACTATTTTTAAAGTTCATTAAATAAATTTTCAAGAAGTTTTTTCTAACTTTTAAACTAGTGCCCATATCAAAAATACGAGGGCACCGTTGAAGTTAGAGCATCGGGATTTGCCTAGAAAGGACCTAACATCGACTGGCATGGGTCGACTGAAAAAGATAGTTTTCATATTTTTTGGAAGAAAAATAAAATAACTTAAAAAGTTATTTTATTATATTTTTTTCATCGTTACACAGTGACTCATCAGTGTTGTGGTGCAGCGACGAGGCAGCGCTGAATCCATTAATGAACCTCATTAATGAATTAGTATAGCAATGCTGCAATACGCAACACATATTCCCTCTTTAATTAAACATGGATTCAGGGTTGAAAAATAACCCTCGAATTCCTCTAACGAACAACGAAGGAAACCTCTCCAAAAATGAAAACTGACGAATTGAAAAATGGAAACGACACCCTTAGAGAGCAGATTCGAGACTGGAGATCGATGGATGATCATCCTAGACAACTCTTCTTCTTCCCAGGTAGGGGTTTAATGCTTTTCTGTGTGAATTGATTTTCCCCGTTCTTTATTTTAAACGACGAACGCGGGTTAACTCACAAACAAGTTAACCTGCAGATCGATCGTTCATGCATGATGAGAACTTATCTTGAGGAGATTGGAAGAAAGGGGATTAATTATCATATATTTGATTTTCCTTTCTAACACGATGAACAAATTCCAAAAGAACAAGGCTGACGTTCGTCACCTTGGGTGTTCCTTGTGATCTTCCCCTTTTTCTCTCACGTTGTTCACCAGCGGACCCCCGTGGTTGCACTGGGCCTTTGTTGGGGGATACCGAATGTGGATGATTCCTCAGAGTGATATCAAAATGATATGGATACCACCTCAAACATCTACATATCCCAAGGAGCTCAAGACAGTTCTCATATTAAAGAACAGACCATCGAAGCATGTCCGGTGGCCCGTAGAGGAGACCGCTAGTGATCGGTGGTGGCCGGTGGGAGGCGCGCCGCAATGATAGTAGGAGCCACCAGTACCAAGTCCGATAGTTGGTGGGAGGCAACATGCTAGCAGCGCGTCGTGGTGGCGACTGGAGGCAGGAAGATGCAGTCACCCGGCCGCGTCAAAGGCACCAGCTGCGGTCCATGGGCTGCGGTGGTGGGGAGAGGGGGATCAATGCGGTACTTTTCCACGCTAACTAAGTGGCAGGACGTGGTGCCCTGTTGCATCCCAGGTGGATTAGTCAACCACCCCTTTAGCGGCCGAGCAGGTGTACGTAGACCAGCCCATGCCCAGGCGGGCTGGGACGATGGGTCGGACCAGACCCAACTGATCCGGGTCGGGCCCATCGGGACATGTTGACCCGAACGAGTCGGACCCAGCGGATCAATCATGTCGGGTTGGTCTGGACCCAGACCCATTTGACCCCCAATTAAGAATAAGAGGCGTATCTTTCGAACTGGGAATCCGTTTGATACATCATCTGCGGTTTGGTTCCCTTACAATGAGATATTCCTTTTGGTATACTTCGGTCAGTCCAACCAAGTCAGACGAAGCCTGGATGCAACCAAGATCTATTTACTAAAATGCTAATAACTTTCAGACCAGGTGTCTGATTGACACGTAGTCTACAGTGTTGAGACCATTACGATGAGACGATCCTTTGGGTATACTCTAAGTGAGTTTTTGTGGTAGTAAAGATATGATTGATGGCTTATTGATTAGAATCTGCTGGAGTCAAGTGCATTAGAGAGTGAGAATCCTATAGCTGGATATGACATGAAGGATATGACGAGTGAACCTCAGTGGTATAGTATCCAAATGGATCTCAGTGGTCCAGTAACCAAGTGGACCTCAGTGGTATAGTAGGGGAGCGGACCTCATTAGTCTAGTAGCCGAACGGACCTCAACGGTCCAGTAGCCAAGCATGCCTTAGTGGTCTAGTAGTCGAGCAGACCTCAGTGGTCCAGTATCTGAGTAGACCTCAGTGGTCCCGTAGCTGAGCAGACCTCAGTGGTCCCGTAGCCGAGCAGACCTCACTGATAAATCTTACTTCCTATACTTTGAGTTATACTTGGTGCGAGCTGTCTTGCTTTGTGGTCTTGATTTGTGGTATTTCCTTTGTGGTTTGGGGTCCCTACTGAGTATTGTGTTACTCACCCCTACACGGGATTCGCCTGTACGTGTCGTGTCTCATATAGGTAATAGATTCTCCGACAGAGACCTTAGTGGTTTGGGAACAGGTGGTTCTCAGTGAGATGAGACATACAAGTGTACTTCTATGGCTACAAGCAGATACCCTTCACCTACCCTTCGGGTAGGGTATAGAGCAGATAGACCATGGCAGTTGTACTTTCTTTTATGGTTTTGGTCTTGTATTCTAGACCCTTTGTACTTTCAGTTTGTACTGTACTCTCAGTAGTTTTCTCAGTGATAGTTGTGGTTTACTTTGTGTTTAATTTTTACAGTTTGAGATTTGCATGTGTGTGTAGGTTTAAAGGAAAATACCTTCCCTTTTTGGGATATGACTACTCAGTTCTAGTCTCCACCCCTTGGACTATGGAAGGTGGGCTTGGGTTAGTCACAGAACGGGCCCTGGGGGATGGGTCGTGACAAATCTAACGTCGTTTTCTAGGTTTTGACCCCCTTGAAACTTATTTTTAAAGGCTTTTGTACCTTTAAAAATTGTTTACTAAGTAATTCTGACCACACCACATGTTGGATTGATGTGTTTGTTTCCGACGCTTTCACCGGGGTGTGCACATCCGTCTTCTCGAGGATGATGATGATGTTTGTTGCCCCGCATTCCCACTTTCCAAAGGCAGGAGACATTCGTTCCTTGTTCAGGGATGTTTGCTCCTTGATCGAAACAGGATGATGGGATGTCGATTCTTCCTTCCGCGGATTCCTCCTCAGAACTCATCACTTAGTCCGGGTCTCCCTTATATACTTAATACGTTGTTCGTGAAACTCTTCCCAGTGCCATATCTTTATGGACACCAGTTAATTACACTGCTTCTATCGGGACATTCCAAGGGGTCCGTTCAGGGTAGAAACCTTCGTTCAGGAGAGTAGTCACATTGGACATCACTGGCGTGTCTAGGCGTTGGGACACTAGCGCGTCTAGGTTTCTTCCCCTTATTATAGGTCTTCTCGAGGGTGCGGAAGCCCAAGGCATCCCACGTAAAATGAAGGGAATTACATGCCATAACATGTATCTGAGGTTTTCCTCATCTTTCCATATTTAACACAGGGTATGCCATGAGTTTAACGTCTAGCGAAGACAGATCAGACTAATTAGAATACTGACTATAGTGGATCAGATGGGTGAAACCCCTGGAGGGAACACTGATGTCGGGGATAACATGTAGTTAGTTACCCAGTTACTGCTAAGAGAAGTGAAGGGATGAATTGGCATGATCTCACTAGGATGGGGCGGCCCGGGTAAGAATCAAGATGGATAATTGATGGTTAAGTGAAGTAGATGGAGAATGAGATGAGGTTGACTTGAGGGCGATGATAATGTTGGGCATGAGACTCAAAGAGACCTCCTACATATCCCCATGGCAGGGAATCAAAGTCTGTGTAGTTCATGAAGTGATGAGACACCTAAGGAGGTGACCCGTATAAAGGGGACCCGGAAGAAGTGGAACCTCTGAGTTGGGGCATGAGATTAGGGTACGTGCGAAGGACAATGACCCGATGACATGATGGGGCTTACGCGTGATTAGTGGCCCGATAGTTGGTCTGACACTAGAGGGGAATACCAGAAATGTGGATCCCAATTAAGGGGACTATAACGAATTACCGTTGGATGGGGTCACAACGGCCTATCACTGGATGGGCTCACAACAGCTTACCACTGGATGGGGTCATAATGGATTACTTATAGATGGGTTTGAACCTCATGGAGGATTCCTACGTACCCTGTCTAGAAGATAAGGATCAAATCCCATGTAGTTCAGGATAGTGGATGTAGTTTAATGCCGCGCAGGATGAAAAGGGGGCATGCAGTTTAAAATCATGCGGGACAATAATGGTCCGACGTGAAGGGGGTCAGAACCTGTGGGTGTTGGGATTGAACCGCAGGGAGGCTTCCAACATACCTTGCCTTAACAAGGATCAAAGTCCACGTAGTTTTAGAGGAGTGGGAACCGACGTGAAGATGGTCAGGACCAATGGGTGTTGGGATTGAACCTCAGGGAGGCTTCCTTCATACCTTGCCTTGGAAAGGATTAAAGTCCATGTAGTTCGGGAAGGTGTTGGTGAACCGACGTGAAGGGAGTCGGGACCAATGGGTGTTGGGATTGAACCTCAAGGAGGCTTCTTACATACCTGCCTTGGAAAGGATCAAAGTCCACATAGTTCGGGATGGTGTTGGTGAACCAACGTGAAGGGCGTCAGGACCAATGGGTGTTGGGCTTGAATCTCAGGGAGGATTCCTACGTAACTTGCCTTGGCAAGGATCAAATTCCACGTAGTTTAGGATGGTGTTGGTGAACCGATGTGAAGGGCGTCAGGACCAATGGATGGTGGGCTTGAACCTCAGGGAGGCTTCCTACGTACCTTACCTTGGTAAGGATCAAAGTCCACGTAGTTCAGAATAATGTTGGTGAACCAATGTGAAGGGAATCAGGACCAATGGATGGTGGACTTGAACCTCAGGGAGGCTTCCTATATACCTTTCCTTGGCAAGGATCAAAGTCCACGTAGTTCGGGAATGAGTTGGCGAATCGACGTGAAGGTGGTCAGGACTAATGGATGGTGGGATTGAACCTCAGGTAGGCTTCCTACGTACCTTTCCTTGGAAAGGATCAAAGTCTATGTAGTTCATAATGGCTATGGGCTTACACTCTAGGCTGCCCGAAGAGGATATCACGGTCGATTCTTACTCTAAGCCCACGTGAGTCATGCTCGGTGTGAGAAACAAGAGGCAGCAAAGGCCTGATGATCACGTCGCGGAAGGTGCGTCTGTGGGAAGTGGAATGGGACTTACACGTGGTTAGCAGCCCAAAAAGAGGAAACAGGGGCTTACGCGTGGTTAGAATCCCAAAGAGGAAACAAGAGCTTACGCGTGGTTAGTAGCCCAAAGAGGAAACATGAGCTTACATGTGGTTAGCAGCCCAAAGAGAAAACATGGGCTTACACATGGTTAACATCCCAAAGAGGAAACAAGGGCTTACACATGGTTAATAACCCAAAGAGGAAACAGGGGCTTACGCGTGGTGAGCAGCCCAAAGAGGAAATAGGGGCTTATGCATGGTCAGTAGCCCAAAGAGGAAACATGGACTTACGTGTGGTTAGCATCCAAAAGAGGAAAGATGGGCTTACGTGTGGTTAGCAGCCCAAATAGGAAACATGGGATTACACGTAGTTAGAAACCTAAAGAGGAAACATGGGATTATGCATGGTTAACAGCCCAAAGAGGAAACAAGGGATTACGCGTGGTTAGCAGCCCAAAGAGGAAACAAGGGATTATGCTTGGTTAACAACCCAAAGAGGAAACATGGGCTTACACGTGGTTAGTATCCCAAAGATAAAACACGGGCTTATGTGTGGTTAACATCCCAAAGAAGAAACAGTGGCTTACGTGTGGTTAGCAGCCCAGTGGAGACAAAGCTTAATGGTAGAGGGATGAGATAACAAAGGTCTCGATGCCCATCTCTCCTATGGTCTTTGGCAAGAAAGAAGATAAGAGGATCATGGGTGTTGTATCCTAAAAGAAAAGCTAGGGGCTTACACCAAGGTGGTTGCCCTGTCCCTGCAGACAAACGCCGCTCCAATAAAGAGGATCTCATTCCATGTGAGGGATTATTTCACTCCCGTAGAGACCAGTGGGCATAGAGAATGTCCGAGATGGGGCACCCCGTGTATGAAGCACGGGGCAAGGCCACAGTTTAACATCATGTGTTGGGGATGATGGCGCTTGACAGTTTAATGTCCTGTATCTTGGAAGAGTTGGGTGTACTCCACACCCCTAGGACTTACATAACTGATACCCACCCGCCCTTGAGGGAAGGAAGGCATCAACAATGCCATGGTGAGGGGGTGTTATGGAGAGATCTATTGAGGGGTCTATGTTAGCATGACTATGAGAAGAAGTAATAGCCATTAGCATGCCTATGCGAAGACACATGAGGAGAAGCAATGCAATGTGAAGTACCGCCCAAGGGACTTTGAAATTGCTTCATGCAAACCTGATGGGTCACACAGAAAAATGAGTTGCAGAGAAAGGGGTTCATAGGTAGAAGCCCTGTAAAGCTCTGGTGCTCCATGAATTGGAGGGGGTTCATGAAGGTATTTTCTTCGCGAAGTGAAGTCTCCTAGCCTAGGCATAGGGAATAGGTGCATATGGAAGGTTCTTCATGAAGTAGAAAGGAATTCATGGAGCAATGCCTCCTGAAGCAAGGGTGCCATGCGAACCATAACATTGTGAAGCAATGTGCTTCGCGAAGCACAGTGACCACGCCTTAGCATGTGGGTCACATGTGCATGAAGGGTACTTCGCGAAGCATAAATGCTTCGCGACGACCCTAGTCCCCTTGGGTATCTCTTTCCTTCGCAGAGGCCCATGGGCTCCGCAAAGGGAATCCCTTTTTGAAGAGGGGCGAAATTCATGCAAAGGGGAAGGAACTTCATGATGAAAAAGTACCTTGAAAAGCTCATGGTTTTCAGAGTAGAAATTGCTTCATGATGTGGGATCTCATAAGGTGAAAGGTCAGAGGATTCATCCTTTGGGATTGAGGGGAGCCTGGTATTTATAGTCAAGAGGTGCCGTGAATCAGATCTCACTTGGTGTGAAGATGGAACTTGCTCCGTGGTGGGTTCATGAATGTCAAAGGGGTTCATGGAGCATCCCTCCTTCTTGCTCCATGATAGGTTCAAGAACGTCAAAACGGTTCACGAAGCATCCCGCCTCCTTGTTCCATGGCAGGTTTTCGAATGTTAAAGGGGTTTGCGGAGCATCCCGCCTCCTTGCTCCATGGTGGGTTCGTGAACGTCAAAACAGTTCACGGAGCATCTCACCTTCTTTCTCCGCGTCAGGTTCGTGAACATCAAAGGGGATTGTGGAGGATCCCACCTCCTTTCTCTACAGCGGGTTCACGAACGTCAAACCAGTTCATGTAGCATCTCGCCTCTTTGCTCCGTAGTGGGTTCGCGAATGTCAAACTGGTTCGCGGAGCATCCCGCCTCTTTGCTCCGCAGAAGGTTCACGAAGGGGGAGCTATATGCTAGTTGTGTGGCCACGGGGGCTCTGTGAGTGGTCTTCATGAGGCAGCCCCTAATGCTTTCCCTTTATTTTTGATTTTCCTTGATTTTGGCATCAACAAATGCCCCCCTCAGACTTTGAGCTGAGGATAAAATGAGGGTCAAATTCAGAGGGTCAACCACCAAAATTCCTCAGTCAATCGTGAAGGTGACTCACGAAGGGGGATTGCGAGGTGGAGTGGCGTGCACGGGTTGGTGCACCGTGAATCTCACCACGGACCGGACTCATCGTGAAGCACCTGAGGTCCTCACCTATAAATAGGGAAGCTGAACTCTCTTTTGTCCTTTCTCTTCTCCGCATTTTTGGATTGTAGCGCTCTCAACTCACGAAGATCCACGTACTCCGCAATTTCTCTCTGTGAATCATGCCTTCTACTTCGTAGCATACAATGAGTCTTTGACTTCATGGCAGAGCGCTTTGCGACTTGCTTTTGAAGGCCGGGGTAGGGCTCCACGAATAACCTTCGTGAACGGTCTCCATGAACTTACTCCGTGAAAGAGCTTCTCGAATCAAACCCAAGGAAAGTCCAAACTTAAAAACTGAATGGCTCACCAAGAGGCTGTTAGGGGGGTCCTTGCGGATGCTTCCTGGAGGGAGGAGATGGAAAATAGATTGGGTTTAGGGGAGATGATACAGAGCCACTCTGACCACAATTCACTGGTGGAGCTACTGTCGGAAATCCAGAGGAACTATCCATTATGTAAGAGGATTCCACTGTATGGATTTGGGTTGAGGGATGACATATTCATCCCTGGAACGAGTAGGGATAAGCCAACTTACTGGTCTAGGAGCACGCCGTTCCAGCACCAATGGTTCAGGGCGGCTGACGGACATGCCCGAGAGGATTTCATACTTGTTATTGTTGATTGCCTATACAACCATCTGAATAATGTTGGTGGGAAGTAATTGTAGTTGGAGACACCCCCCCTCTGTACCAGACGATCTTGAAGGTGTCCTTGAGGAACCCGAGGAAGGGATGGTCTGATGAGTGATATTTATGCCAGGGCGGAAACTTCACCGATGACTGGGCCTAGGCCTACTGGGTAGGTGCCTCGTGTGAAGAGTTCGGGGAAGAGATGAGGATAGTGGACCTATACGAGGCGACTTGGGCCTCCCAATTTCATATCTACCAACTGAAGCAGCTGATGCCAGAGTTGTTGAGCAGGTGGTCATTGAGGACCAATACCTTTCACTTGCACCATGGGGAGGTTGACATCCGTTTATGGGACGTGCATCGGATCTCAGGGGTCCCGATACTGGGGGTGATGTATGATGAATTCATCCCCGTTATGGGTGCATGGTAGGATCCAGATCAAATACCACCACCGGCGATGGTGTTGATGGTGATGGTGCTGGGAGAGGACAAGGAAGCATTGAGAGATGTCCACTTCAGACGGTGGTTCAAACAGTTTCTGAACTTCCTAGAAAATAGACATTTTCTGGTGAGGCCTTGTACTTTTCCGAAGGGGGATCAATAGGGCAAGAAGCACTCATACTGGAAGCTCCTGGAGGACAGCTAGTGGAAAACCTGGGGGTTCAGTGTCAGCACTGAGCAGCAACCGGTAGTCAGACTGGCGGTATTCATCACTGCTCTCATCTGCGGTTGGATCCTTCCAGTGAGGGATACGAACATGGACGTGTGACCAAGCACATTTATCATGGCGTCCATGTTGGCGATAGGAGGGTGGGTGAACCTCGGAATCCCGATGCTTGCCAAGATATACAAGATGATGTGGCATATCAATGAGGGGAAGAGGCCACAGAGGATATACGGACCATTCCACCTCCTATATGGGTGGATAGCGGTGCACGTTATGGGGGTTTATGAATATCCGAACCCCATCTCCCCTCTAGGATCAAACTTCTACCCGTCCATTCTGAATTCCACAGGGAGATTTCCGGCCAAACTGACTATGCAAGCGGTACTGAACCATGTCTGGAAGATAGAGTAATTCAACTTTCATCTGTTCCCGCTGCCAATAGGTGATTTTACTGATGATGGTCAAGGAACAGAAGAGCACTGGCCCTATCTCCTGGCCTTTCGAGGTGGAGTCCTAGTGGAAAGAGTAGATCGTGAGCCTCTCTGCGAGCCGTACACCCCACACCGATTCGCCAGGCAATTTCTTTGTATGTAGTGACTGACCCCACAAGTCTATTTGGGGGTGCGCCACGAGGAACATCCATGCGTGATAAGGAAGATGTGGCTCATGTTCACACAGGAAGATGGAAAGATGCGGAAAGAATTGCCTCTACCCACAACTGTATTCGGGTTGGCGAAGAAGTATGCCACAAGTTGGGAGGCTGCCTACTCGGGGGATATGCTGAAGCAACCAACCATTTAGGCCGGTGATGGTGTGCCTCCCCAACCTTGAGGCCGGGGCCGAAAGGCGGCAAGGAAATCCCATAGTGGTGGGGCTGCTGTGATAGTGAGGCCTGTACCAGCTGAGGGGGAGGCAGTGGTAGCAGATCCAACAATGGCAGCGGACCCGGTGGTCCCAAAATAATAGAGTTATCCAGAGTGGAGGCCAGTGAGAGGATTCCGTAGAATATCTAATCAGACTTTGGGGAAGCGTCTGCACCACATATACATGCCAGAGAATGTTGCCTTTATGGAGGCCTGGGACATCTGGGATGTCAATAGGAAATTCCTCAGCCCTTCCGAGATGTGGAAACACTTAAACTGTCTTGGGATGGACTTGCCGAGAATTGGCCCCGCCAGGGACGACTTTGTAGTATCCTAGGAGGATGTGGAGCGATACCTGACCAAGTTGGAGGATTTTTTCCACTCCTGGGGTGCCCTACATCTAATGATAGACCAGGTGAAGGTGTTGCTGGATCAAATGACCCCTCTGCAGTTATAATCTACCGAACTGAGAGAGCGCTTTCCTCTACCGGAGGAATTAGACGATTCCTCCTGGGGGGAGGAAGCCGATAGAGGGAGCTTATTAGAGGAGGGAAAAGTCGATGATCAAGGCTTAGAGATTGAGGAATTTGTAGAGGACCTTGAGGTAACATCCCAAGCCCCTTCATTAGGGTCTGTTTCCAGGTCATTTTGAATTATTTACTAAAATTTGAACTATTCAGGAGAACCTCATACACCGAACCCGCTCTTGCCCTGCAATAGATGAAGATGCAGGGCCTTCAGGATCCATGCCCACTGCTATGGAAATTAGTGCACCTGGTGGGGCCAGGGAACCCGAGATGGATCCCCTAGAGTTTTCATACTTCCCTATAATATACATAGGGCCACGTCTTGGGGTCCCCACAACAACAGACCAGGAAAGAGACTGAGAGTTTGACCTCTGTAAGTTTCCTTCACACAATTCATGACTGCCACTCATTGACTAGGATAACGAAATCTATGCCCCTATCGGTATGAATAGTTCTTCAAATGGAATGGGATGCCTTGGAAAGGTTGGTTGGGACTTCTGGCGGCGCCTTCTGGCGGTGCCTTTCCCAGGGGAATACTGATGATCGTGGAGGCAGAGATCCAAACCGACCAAGCGGCGGTGCTCCCGATCACTGGTGGGACCGTTAGTGGGGCTGATCCTGAGATCATTGAGGTGGGATATGATAATGAGGATCAATTAGACAACCCAAGCCCCTCCATACCTGATCAACACCAGATGTGGACCCTGATGATGAGTTCCTAGGGGCGTTCCCTGTATATGAGCCTACCAACCGCACCGACTGGGATGAGACGACCTCTGATGAAGAGGATAGAAAAATAGTCCATCGCTGATCATGGAAGCTGATCAAGCGCTTCATTGATGGTACCCACCAAGTGCAATGGCTGAATGATATGGATAGACTTCATTTTCTGCTGCGTGAACTGTGTTCTCGGGGAGTAGATGCCCAACATCCCCACATACTCGTCTGAGATCTTATGACAGAGAAGATTCAGGATTATGACCGTGGCCTCAGTGTGGGTTGGCAGCAGAGGAAAGAAATGAACATCAAGAGGCTCCGGGAGGCTGAAAACAAGGTTCAACAACTACAGGTCTGGGTGGATGAGCACTCAGCCTCCCTCAATGCGCAATCGGAGCTAATATTGTGATTGAAGGCCCAACTGGTAGAGGCCGAAGAGAGAATGATGCAATCCTCTGCAGAAATGACCGTCATCCGGACCGACATAGAGCGAGCCTGGATGATGGATGAAAAAGTGTGCCCCATCATGGACGAGGAGGCGTGAGATCTTAATAGGGGACAACAAATCCTGGACACCACAAGACAGAGGGTGGTAGAGCTGTAACACTCTTTTGACGGGGTTAACTCGTCCATGGGAGGGATCGACCCTCGGGTACTGTAATGATTACAAACCCTTGAACACACTTTCATGATTTGATTGTTTTATGCTAGATTCATGCATGGGTTCTATTATTTGTATTGGTTTATTTAATTCATGTTATATTCGTGGAGCGTCCAGCGATCAACCCCTAAGCTCACGTGGGTCGGGCCCGGTGTGAGAAACAAGGGATGAACACCTTATTATTCCACCCAAATGTAAGAGTACAAACCAAGCTTCAGGCATCCGGGGGTTTTGAACAACCAATCCGGATTTCCGAGAAGAAAGGGAGAGGCCCAGATGGAGGATGAGGACCTCAAAATAGTTGAATCATCGCTTTCCCAGTGTGCACTAGTGCACGAGCGGGGTAATGTCAGGGGCATTGAAATTAATCCGAACATAGGGGAGTGGAATGTGTGAATCATGATACCCAAAATTCAGAACACTGTAGAATAGCATGACAATGAAGAATAATTGTTGACCGTGTTCGAAACACAGTATCCCTATTACATTAGCCAGAAATGGGGATAACAAATGAGGTCCGACCACTGAC
Source organism: Viscum album (assembly GCA_963277665.1). NCBI lineage: Eukaryota > Viridiplantae > Streptophyta > Magnoliopsida > Santalales > Viscaceae > Viscum > Viscum album. Next base: position 594,467,224 of record OY728133.1, read on the forward strand.
CATGTTTAAAACACGGGGCCTGACTCGAAATGTCATCAATTTGCCTTCCAGAACATTGTCCTAGGATAGTAGGCGAGCCATAGGACGAGAATCCATACTATTAGGGGGTTCCCTTAGATGTGAAATAGGATGAGGGTCCGAATGAAGGGCATGAAAAGCATGGATTTGGAGTGATGGATTGTTCTAATGGAGTCCAACACTCTTGAAATCACACCACCGTTGTAACGACCCGACCCTAGTTACCCAGAGTCGGTGCATTATTACATAACATTGGCATGATCACAAGAAAGATCAGATCTCGAAAGACCGATTAGTTTAGTAGCCTTGGAAACACTAGATATATTCATAAATTTTTACATTACATTATAAAAATGAAAACTACAACAACATAGTCTCCATAGTCCACACTCTTATCCCCTAATACTATCCCTCCAGGTCATTCATAATTTACTTCTTCACATCTTGGGAAAAATAAAACATATAAAAGGGGTGAGCTCAAATGCCCAGTAAGGATAACAATATAGCGGAAAATTTCATAAATAAGAATAAACATTTAAGGCAATGTATAACTAAAACAAAAGCCTTTTAAACTTGAACTTCAACATAGTATGGAAAAAATAAAATGAATTAATTCCATTTAATTATTCACATGGATATTCTAATAATCGAATAATCACATGCAATATCAATAACCACTTTCATAATTATAGAATGCATAATGCCAGACTATCATAACCACATAGCCAAGGCCTCGTGCCAAGACTACAAATAAGATTTTGCCAAGGCCTTGTGCCAAGACACTAGTTTGTCTCATGAGACCTACCGATGCATCGAGGAGCTATAGCGGGATCCACCCATCACATATTAAGTCCAATGCATTACCATATGAAAATGTTTAAACATAACATAAACATTCGTATTAAAACTAGCATACGAAATGCAAATACTTAATCGACAAACCATGAATGGTATAAAAATAGCACATCCACAATCAAACACAACTCATTCGATACAATATGGAAGATTTTATTGTATCAGATTAATCTCAATCAAGAATAATGAAGGATATAGACATAGATGAAAATAATCATCAAAACTATTAGAGAGAAATATCCCCCTTTTCTTGAAATCATTTAAAAGTCACACTATTTGTCAAGAAGCCATTTAAAAATAGATTTTTGAATCAAAGTGTCCCATACCACTTTGAAACTTTTAAAAGTAATTTTAGTTTTAAAACTTTAATTTCCATATAAATAAATTATTAAAACCATTTTTAAAACATGGACATTAATGAGAAATATTTAGAAGAATAAATCTTTAAAACACTTAAAAATGTATTTTAGTTAGAGTTTCTAACCAAAAGAGAGATACTTAAAAATAAATAATTGAGGTAATATAAACTTTATAATATCATGAGAATAAAGGGATTCATGATATACTATGTCAAAGTACATTATATACACCATATAAAAGTGATTTGGTGTATAACAACAAAGAAGTCTCAATGGAATGTAAATTGAGATGAATTATCTTATAAAGACCATATCCTTAGGTTAAGGATAAATCAATGACATAATTATGTGTGAAAAATATAAATACACTCAATATGATTGGATATTTAGTTTAAATAAATCATATGAGATTCACACATATTCTTGTAAAAACAACACCAATGAATTGGATATTTAACTCAACAAATGGAGATTGAGTTAAAATTACTCTTATCAAGTTCATACCAATGACTTGAGAATTTATCAATGGAGTTATTATGTGTATAAAAATTATATCCACATAAAGGAGAGTAGAAATTATGACATAATCAAATGAATAGTTATTCCACACATAATCTTGGAGTAAAATAATCAATGAAGTATGCCTAAAGCCGAATGAGTGCAAATTGAAATTTCAAATTCTCTTATCGATTAGGTAACTTAAGAAACATACAACCATGAAAGAAGGATCATACAATGATGATGTAAATACCCATAAATTAAAGTATATTACACAATTAATACAATCATGGGAAATACACATACACCACATGTGATAAATAAGTGGTGAATAATGGAATTCTCACGAAATTAAGAGTGAGATAAGAAACCCATTACTTTGTAATTTTTCCTTGGTCGAAGGTAGGTTAACCTCCTGTATAATGGTGAAATAATTTTTATTTAATTATACAAGAATCATTTATATTAATATGATATCATATATGATCTTTTAACATTTATTTGTTAATAATATCTTAGTATTATCGTCATTTTGGGTGTTAACTTACTCGTTTTCCTTTATATTCTTTGTTACATAAGCCGTGTTTGTTATGGATAGGTTGTATATTATTAATATACAGAATTATATCAAGTCCTTAAACATTATTTTTAATCATCAAATGAGAATTATACTTGAATGGATACGATGGAGAATGAATCTCATAGCGTTCGTGGAGATGGTAGCCCGTACGTATGCACGAGCAGCAATATCATTCTTTTGATATTAAAATAATATTTAATTGGATGGTATATCATATATACATAATAATTATCATGTTATATTTATTATTTATATGAATTACACATCATTATTATACCCATCCAAATAATAATGTTTTGAATAACAATTACACCACGACGTGGAGACAATAAGCCGTACGTACGCACGTATGGTGACATGTCATTCAAAGGATGGATAGAATACTGAAATATGGTTGTACCATGTTTATAATAATATTACAGTATATAGGAGATACTGGATTAATTATTTTATAATGGGAATAACAAAGAAAGAAGAAGTTGAAGAAGAAATGAATTTGAAAAAGGGTGGTGAAAACATTACCTCTTCTTCGGGTTCTTCCTTTTGATTTGATCAAAAGGGATCCTTAGGTTAGCTTTATGATCAAACTAAGGCCTCTAGTTTGTAGTGAGGGAAGTTGAGAGAGTATTTGGGCAGGGTTTGGACGAACCAAAAGGCTTTGAAGGTGTTAATTAATGAGAAGGGGGAGTGCCCTTTTATAAGAGGGGTGAGGGGTACCTTTGGAAAAGCTAGAAATATTATTTTATAATAAATTCATATTCGGTTTCTAATGGATCAAAAGTGGATTATTTAAAGTTTAAGGTGGTTTTGGTTATAAAACCACTCAACCAATATAATTTAGACAGGTTTGGATCATTATATTAACCTTATCTTTTAGTTTTAACTCTTAGTTAATTAGTTTGACACTTACCGTGTCACTTTGTATTTTTATATTATATAGTTAATAAACTTACTATATAACTCCAAGAGACCCCCAAGTGGTCAATTAATGATACACCTATCATGATATAAGTCTCTTGGACGAACATTAGATTTTTAGGAATTTAATATCAATTAATAATATAATATTTGTTTTAAAAACTCTTTTATGTCAATTTTGACACTATTTGGAAAATTGATTTTTTTGAAAATCATAACAGAATGATTACTTCAAAAAAAGTTAATTAAATCAATAATAACATTTCATATTAACCTATAAAATTAGTATAATTCATAAAAAGTCTCAAATTATATTTATTTGGGTATTTATAATATCAATTATTTTAATTTTTCACTATTATGGTAATTAATGCATCATCATTGTGTCATAAATAAATTAAATTATTTATTGTCTAAAAATTATAAATAAAATATAATTATGTATGAAATCTTTTTATATTTCTAATTAATATTTAAAATTGAATTTAACTTATGTATAACCCTATATTAAAAATGTTTTAGTAAATAAAATTTGATTTTAACTCTTTTAACTCTTCTTTGAATTAAATAATAATAAATGTCCTAATCTAATCCAAGTGGACCTGAATGATAATATTTTATTCCTAAGGTTTTTTTGGTCGAGATAAACTTGTTCAATAGAATTAGGACATGTGTTAGGGTAATATTAATATCATTTTTACCCTTAATTACCCTATTTACTTTTAACCGTGGTAAATAAAAGTAAAAAGTTACTATTGACCAAAAATTATTTTCATCCCATTGAACCACATTTTACTCCTTGATATTAACCACGTCTCTCTGATTTTTTAAATTCCACTCACAGAAGCGGTAAAATTAAGTTTTATAAAAAATTCAGTTTTTTAACTACCACTTAGTGGTTTCACTATTCATCAAAAAATCAAGTTTTTCAGAAAAATACCAAAAATTCACCCTAAGATAATTTTGATATTCTGAATCCAAAAATGAAGTCCATTTTGAAAAATAAAATTTATAAATTTCAAAAAGTGGGTATTACTATTCATAACGGCTAGTTTGATTGGTTGTGATGTGTTAGAACTCGATGTTGCGTACAACACACGCTATTGCATTATTCAAAGAGAAGCATACCGTAGAAGCTTGGGGTGTTACATTATCCCCTCCTTCAAATAATTTCATCCTCAAAATTTCTAGAATACTACCACATGAAAAGACTCGGGTGGTTCTTCATCATAAGTTCCTCGGGTTCCCACGTTGCCTCTTCTATCTTATGGTTTCTCCACAAGACTTTTACCAGACGAGTCGTTCGGTTTCTCAGTACTTGTTCTCTCGTATCAAGAATATTGACGGGCTCTTCGCAATAATACATATTGGGTTCCAGTTCTAATTCCTCATAGGTGAGTACATGCGTTGGTTCAGGCATGTATTTCCTCAATAGTGATATGTGGAACACATCGTGAACTTTAGAGAGATTTGGCGGCATTGCCAAACGGTAAGCTACAACCCCAATTCGTTCTAGAATTTCGAAAGGTCCGATGTACCTGGGACTCAATTTACCTTTCTTACCAAAACTTATGACTCCCTTTCATTCCATATTTGATACTTCATCATCTTCCTTCGTGTTTTGAATCAAAGAACACCATTGATCAACATCTCCAGTGAGGCGGTAAACTGTCATGATAACCTTTTCCCTTTCATTACTTCCCAAAGCCTGAAATATTTTCTCTAGGGAACTTATCCATTTCTAAGCTACTAATGGATTTGTACTCCCATTGAATGTTGATGGTTGCTGCCTCATGAAGTGATCTAACATTGATCCTCCATGCTGTGGATCAGGGTGCTCCATTCGGGTAAGGTTATTATTCATAACCTGAGTGAGTTGTCCCAGTATGGTGATTAGTTGATCAGCACCAGTTGCATCACCAGCTCCACTATAATTATCTTGAGTAGGAGGGAAATCCCTACATGGAGTGCGTGCATTGATACAGTTTCCATTTCTTTCACTAGGTGCCATTTCTAAACAATGGCATAAACTAGATCAGTTTATGAATCAAAATACATAATTCCATACTTATAAAACACTTAACATAAATTGAACTATTTATGGATATAATCCATAATCATAAAAAATGTTTTCTTTGAGGAAGTATATACTCATAAACCCTTCATAATGATTTGTAAAGAAAATGAGAGTTATCCTAAGCATATCCCCCGGGAGTGTCGTAACCAAGAGTGCAGCAAGGCCCGTTGTCGTGAACCAGTTCCCGTTCGAGTCTAGCTCAAAGCGGTGTTTTCGGGTTTTACCCCTAGGTACATCTGTGCCAGAGCCTCCTCTACCTGCTCGTATCCAAACAGGGATGTATTGCTCGGAAAACTCACAAAATCTCTACAATACCAAAATTCTAGGAAGTTCTTCTATACTAATCCTCAAAGTCCATCTTAAATCTATGTGCTCTAATCAGAGTTTATCTAAATCTAGATTCCAAGGTCTGTACTAAACTTCCTCTGATACCAACTGTAATGCCCCGACCCCAGTTACCCAGAGTCGGTGCATTATTACATAACATTGGCATGATCACAAGAAAGATCAAATCTCGAAAGACCGATTAGTTTAGTAGCCTTGGAAACACTAGATATATTCATAAAGTTTTACATTACATCATAAAAATGAAAACTACAACAACATAGTCTCCATAGTCCACACTCTTATCCCCTCATACTATCCCTACAGGTCATTCATAATTTAATTCTTCACATCCTGGGAAAAATAAAACATATAAAAGGGGAGAGATCAAATTCCCAGTAAGGATAACAATATAGCGAAAACTTTCATAAATAAGAATAAACATTTAAGGCAATGTATAACTAAAACAAAAGCATTTTAAACTTGAACTTCAACATAGTATGAAAAAAATAAAATGAATTAATGCCATTTACTTATTCACATGTATATTCTACTAATCTAATAATCACATGCAATATCAATAACCACTTTCATAATGATGGAATGCAAAATGCCAGACTATCATAACCACATAGCCAAGGCCTCGTGCCAAGACTACAAATAAGATTTTTCCAAGGCCTTGTGCCAAGACACTAGTTTGTCTCATGAGACCTACCGATGCATCGAGGATCTATAGCGGGCTCCACCCATCACATATTAAGTCCAATGCATTCTCATTTGAAAAGGTTTAAACATAACATAAGCATTCGTATTAAAACTAGCATACGAAATGTAAATACTTAATCGACAAACCATGAATGGTATAAAAATAGCACATCCACAGTCAAACATAACTCATTCGATACAATATGGAAGATTGTATTGTATCAGATTAATCTCAATCAAGAATAATAAAGGATATAGACATAGATGAAAATAATCATCAAAACTATTAAAGAGAAATATTCCCCTTTTTCTTGAAATCATTTAAAAGTCACACTATTTGTCAGGAAACCAATTAAAAATAGATTTTTGAATCAAAGTGTCCCATACCACTTTGAAACTTTTAAAAGTAATTTTAGTTTTAAAACTTTAATGTACATATAAATAAATTCTTAAAACCATTTTTAAAACATGGATATTAATGAGAAATATTTAGAAGAATAAATCTTTAAAACACTTAAAAATATATTTTAGTTAGAGTTTCTAACCAAAAGAGAGACACTTGAAAATAAATAATTGAGGTAATAAAAACTTTATAATATCATGAGAATAAAGGGATTCATGATATACTATGTCAAAGTACATTATATACACCATATAAAAGTGATTTGTTATATAACAACAAAGAAGTCTCAATGGAATGTAAATTGAGATGAATTATCTTATAAAGACCATATCCTTAGGTTAAGGATAAATCAACGACATAATTATGTGTGACAAATATAAATACACTCAATATGATTGGATATTTAGTGTAAATCAATCATATGACATTCACACATATTCTTGTAAAAACAACACCAATGAATTGGATATTTAACTCAACAAATGGAGATTGAGTTAAAATTACTCTTATCAAGTTCATACCGATGACTTGATAATTTATAAATGGTGTGATTATGTGTATAAAAATTATATCCACATAAAGGGGAGTGGAAATTACGATATAATCAAATTAATAGTGAGTCCACACATAATCTTGGTGTAAAATAATCAATGAAGTATGCCTAAAGCCGAATGAGTGCAAATTGAAATTTCAAATTCCCTTACTGATTAGGTAACTTAAGAAACATACAACCATGAAAGAAGGATCATACAATGATGATGTAAATACCCATAAATTAAATTATATTACACAATGAATATAATCATGGGCAATACACATACACCACATGCAATAAATAAGTGGTGAACAATGGAATTCTCACGAAATTAAGAGTGAGATAAGAAACCCCTTTGTAATTTTTCCTTGGTCGACGGTAGGTTAACCTCCTTTATAATGGTGAAATAATTGTTATCTAATTATAAAATAATCATTTACATTAATATGATATTATATATGATCTTTTAACATTTATTTGTTAATAATATCTTAGTATTATTGTCATTTTGAGTTTTAACTTACTCGTTTTCCTTTATATTCTTTGTTACATAAGCCGTGTTTGTTATGGATAGGTTGTATCTTATTAATATCCAAAATTATATCAAGCCCTTAAACATTATTTTTAATCATCAAATGAGAATTATACTTGAATGGATACGATGGATAATGAATCTCATCGCGTTCGTGGAGACGGTAGTCCGTACATACGCACGAGCAACAATATCATTCTTTTGATATTAAAATAATATTTAATTGGATGGTATATAATATATAAAGAATCATTATCATGTTATATTTATTATTTACATGAATTACACATCATTATTATAACCATCCAAATAATAATGTTTTGAATAACAATTACACCACGACGTGGAGACGGTAAGCCGTACGTACGCACGTATGGTGACATGTCATTCAAAGGATGGATAGAATACTGAAATATGGTTGTACCATGTTTATAATAATATTAAAGTATATAGTAGATACTGGATTCATTATTTTATAATGGGAATAACAAATAAAGAAGAAGTTGAAGAAGAAATGAATTTGAAAAAGGGTGGTGAAAACATTACCTCTTCTTCGGGTTTTTCCTTTTGATTTGATCAAAAGGGATCCTTAGGTTGGATTTATGATCAAAATAAGGCCTCTAGGTTGTAGTGAGGGAAGTTGAGAGAGTATTTGGGCAGGGGTTGGCCGGACCAAAAGGCTTTGAAGGTGTGAATTAATGAGAAGGGGGAGTGCCCTTTTATAAGAGGGGTGAGGGGCACCTTTGGAAAAGCTAGAAATATTATTTTATAATAAATTCATATTAGGTTTCTAATGGCTCCAAAGTAGATTATTTAAAGTTTAAGGTGTGTATGGGTATAAAACCACTAAACCAATATAATTTAGACAGGTTTGGGTCATTATATTAACCTTATCTTTTAGTTTTAACTCTTAGTTAATTAGTTTGACACTTACCATGTCACTTTGTATTTTTATATTATATAGTTAATAAAATTACTATATACCTATAAGAGACCCCTAAGTGGTACATTAATTATACACCTATAATTATATAAGTCTCTTGGCCTAACCTTAGTTTTTTAGAAATTGAATATAAATTAATAATATAATATTTGTTTTAAAAACTCTTTTATGTCAATTTTGACACTATTTAGAAAATTGATTTTTGTGAAAATCATAATAGAATGATTACTTCAAAAAATGTTAATTAAATAAATCCTAACATGTCATATTAACCTATAAAATTATTTTAATTCAAAAAAAGTCTCAAATTATATTTATTTGGGTATTTATAATATCAATTATTTTAATTGTTCACTATTATGGTAATTACTGCATCATCATTGTGTCATAAATAAATTAAATTATTTATTGTCTAAAAATTATAAATAAAATATCATTATGTAGGAAATATTTTTATCTTTCTAATTAACATTTAAAATATAATTTACCTTATGTATAACCCTATATTAAAAATGTTTTAGTAAATAAACTTTGATTTTAACTCTTTTAACTCTTCTTTGTATTAAATAATAATAAATGTCCTAATCTAATACAAGTGGACCTAAATGATAATATTTTATTCCTAAGGTTGTTTCAGTAGAGATAAACTTGTCCAATAGAATTAGTACATTTGTTAGGGTAATATTAATATCATTTTTACCCTTAATTACCCTATTTACTTTTAACCGTGGCAAATAAAAGTAAAAAGTTACTATTCACCAAAAATTATTTTCATCCCATTGAACCACATTTTACTCCTTGATATTAACCGTGTCTCTCAGATTTTCTAAATTCCACTCACAGAAGCGGTAAAATTAAGTTTTATGAAAAATTCAGTTTTTTAACTACCACTTAGTGGTTTCACTATTCATCAAAAAATGAAATTTTTTAGAAAAATACCAAAAATTCACCCTAGGATAATTTAGATATTCCGAATCCAAAAATGAAATCAATTTTGAAAAATAAAATTTATAAATTTCAAAAAGTGGGTATTACTATTCATAATGGCTAGTTTGATTGGTTGTGGTGTGTTAGAACTCGATGTTGCATACAACACACGCTATTGCATTATTCAAAGAGAAGCATACTGTAGAAGCTTGGGGTGTTACAACTGTGATGAAGGAAAATTAGGTGGGTGTATCCGTCTGATCATGGATCAAACATACTTTTGAGCAGGACCTCTTTGGAAAGGGATATGGTGTATCCCATGATTAACATGGGGCATCTTGAACTTGTTCAGGGTAGAATCACAGTTTAGTGTCATGCGTTGAGGACATACGAACTCGTGCAGTTTAACGTTATACGATAGGACGATGTGCATAGTTTAAAGGTTATACTTCATGGACCAAGATTAAATGTTTAAATTCATGGTACATGGACTGTAGGCTCATAGTTTAAGGTCATAGAGACTAGATCGTGATCGGGGGAGAGTGTCCAGGAGGGTTAATGACCCTGGGGCTAGGACCAAGGCGGAATGCCTGGGAATCACTATGTATCCCGTAAGGATGAGAATCAAGCCAAATGTAGTTCTTGAATCACGGTGTGGTCAGAGAATGATGTAGATAGGGGAAATACTTTTTGACGAGGGATCTGACGCATCCCATGATTGACATAGGACATCCTGAACTTGTTCAGGGTAGAACTGCAGTTTAGTTTCATGCATTGAGGACATATAGATTCATGCAGTTTAACGTCATATGATAGGAAGAATAGTGAAAGGGAAGATCCCAGTAAGGGAGTATGTGGTGTGGTAGCTATAAACCCGATGTGAATGAGAACATAAGGAATCGACACCACACCACGTATCCCTAGAGAAAGTTCTTTAGGTCAAGGGACCAAAAGTGAAAGTTAGGATGGTCCTGAGGAAAATTGGTTAGGCATTCCTACATACCCCATGAGGATGGGAATCAAGCCATACGTAGTTCCAAGAGATGTCGTGCAGTTTAACATCTTGAAGTAAGGACACGGAGTGATCTTAGTTTATGGTCATAGAACTCAGACCAGAGATGGTAGGGAATGCAGGAGACACATGGTGAGGTAATTATGAAACCTGGCGTGAATGAGGACTTGGAGTCCAGATCACTATGTGTTCCTTGGGGAGGTTTTAGGTTGAGGGACCGAAAATGAAAGTTAGGCTGGGCCAGAGGAAAAGTGCACCGGCGTTCCTACATATCCCATGAGGATGAGAATCAAGCCATACATAGTTCTAGGGATGGAATGGTAGGATACTAGTGCTAGATATAATAAGGTTGTGCAGGTCTGGTCCTTACACCCAAGGAAGTGACATTTGATAGATCTTGTTTGTCCTTTAGGATGAATTATTGTTTTTTTGAAGTGATGGGTCTATGATATAAAGTCCAGGAATCACCACAAGAATCAAGCTGTGTGCAAGTGTTGACAAATGGTATAGTGTGTGACTGATACCAAACATGATGTCCCCTTGAATGAGGACACCAGGATGCAGTTTCATTTTTCATCGCGCATCCAGGACGATAATGTCACAGTTTAGGGTCATGTGATGGGACCAACCATGAATTTTAACATTGTGCAGTATAGACGCAACGGTTTAAAGTCATGTGGGACTAGGCATCATAGTTTAAAGTCATATGGCTCATACATATGTAGGAGATATGAGGTTCAGGAGGGAATGTGCATAGTGTGATAAAACATACTCGACATGAATGAGGACGAGGTCCACATCATGTCGTGCGTGATTCTGAGGAAGAAACCTTGAGCCGAGGGGGATAGAAAAGGTTAGAGAATATGGGTCAGGAGATAGGAGGGACTATATCCTTGAAAGGGGAGTACGTGATGCGAAAATCGTAAACCCGGCACGAATGAATACATAATACCACACACGCCACATCGCGTGGCTCTATAAGAGCTGGGGACTAGAAGGAAAAACAGAAGAGATAAATTAGTGGAACTCGAGATAGACTCAAATACAAGATGTCTAGGCATTACTACGTATCCCATGGGAATGGGAATCAAGCCATACATAGTTTTAAAAGAGATATTAGTTTAAGTTCTTAGAGCTCAGACCATGGAGAGGCGGAATCCTTCCAAGTAGGTGCGGACCTCAATCTAATTCCTAAGCCCACACGAGTCAAACTCGGTGTGGGAAACAAGGTCAAAAGAGGTTTTTGGAAATACCTAGAATGCACACCAAAGGTAAGTCAATGTGGATCTCTGAATGATGCCTTACCGCAACTTTGTTCTCCTAACGTGAAAATGTGCACTAAGGGATAACACCGAGAGGGTTGAAATTCCACTTGGTCACAATGGGGTGGAAAATGATGTGAATTGTGTAACCAAAATTTAAGGCTTGAAGGGGTTGGTGTGATGATGGAGGATAACTGTTGACCATGTTTGAAACATAGTATCCATATCGTGTGACTAGAAATGGGAATAAAAAATGAGCGTAGACCACTGACCATATTCGAAACGTGGGACTTATATCAATTTATTGTTTGAAATCCTCGAGGATGTTGGCCCGTAATGGTATGAGAGCCCTTAGGCCTAGCATCCATGCCATTTTGGGGTCCCTTAAGATGTGAAATATAATGGAATCCCAAATTAATGGGAACACGGAGCCTAAAAAATGGGTGAAAGCATGTCCAGGTAGAATCTGAAACTCCAGGTTCTAGACCAGAGTACTCATGGGCCAATTGGTGAATCACCGAAGAGGGCCGAGGGACCCAACTTAAGGGCAGTAAACTCAAAGAGATGAGATCAATAAAAGGGAGCGAAGGCTGCTCAGGAGAGAGAGTTATGCAGCGTGGTTGTTATAAACCTGACGTGAATGAGGACATAATCCCATACCACACCGTATACCCCTCTTCCGGAAGAACGCATGCCAAGGGGACAAAATGACAGGGAGGTTTCTAAGAGATGGATTTGGACCCGAAGACGAAATGTTCGGGCATTCCTACGTATCCCATGAGGATGGGAATCAAGCCGTACGTAGTTCTGGAGGTGCCATGTAGTTTAACATCATGAAGGTAAGGATGAAGATAAGGGAAAGGTATCTCATCTAGGGATGTGTACGGCACGACGAGTAACCCGACGTGAATGAGGAAAAAAGCCTGCGCCACACTGTACAACCCTAAGTGAGAACTTAGGCTAGGGGACCAAGAAGGCCAAGGGGCCTGAGTCTGGGCCATAGAAAGAATGTCACGACCAACTTGCAGTTTAACATCTTGTAGTGAGGACAAGGGTGATCTTAGTTTAGGGTCATAGATCTCGGACCGTACATGCCTAGTTTAATGTCATATGTGTGGGATAGAGAGGGAGAATCATCGTGCCTATGGAGGACCACAAAGCGGCAATGATGATAGATGACAAATGTTGACCAAATTAGCAACACAGTATCCACCCTTGTGTGACTAGAATTCGGGGTAAAAAATTGAGCGTCGACTGTTGACCATACTCGCAACACGAGAATTTTATCAATTTTCCACCCGCAATCCTCGAGGACGTTATCTCGTAATGGTAGGAGGACCCTTGTGTTGAGCATCCATACCATTAGGGGGACCTTTTGGATATATAAGGTGATGGAAACCCAAATGATGGGGCTCACAAAGCATGAGGGGGCCTATGCTCGCGGGACGAACAATAAATGAAGGGAGAGATGTCTCAAGGGGATATGTGTGGCACAGTGAAATAACCCAATGTTAATGAGGACATAATTCTATACCGCACCATACAATCCTAAATGAGAACTTATACTAGGGGGCCGAAGGGGTCTAAGGACTTAAGGCTGGGCGTCCCTGCCATTTGTAGCCATATGATCTCTCATGCATGCATTACCTTCATAACTCCTAAGCCCACATGATCAATGATCGGTGTGGGAAACAAGGAGTAGGACTAGGCTCTCCCCATCACATGAGGGTCCGATAGCTATAATTACACTCCTACTCGAGGTAGACTGAGATTTGGAGAGATGGTGGGGCAGAATGAACCACTACAATCCATGTTTGGGACATATGGGGGGTGGTGAAAACGAAAAAGGATAGTTGTTGACCAGATTCCAAACATGATATCTATATCGTGTGACCTGGTATATTTATGATGACCTTGATGTGAATGAGGGCAAAAACCTGCACCACACCATGTGTTTCGTGTCCCAAAGTTTGAGGCTGGGCCTACAGATGAAATGTCCGGGTGGTCCTACGTATACCATGAGGATGGGAATCAATCCACACGTAGTTCTGGAAGGGAAACGTAGTTTAACGTCATGTGGTAAGTATGTGGGAGGATTAGAATAATAGAGAATGGAATATGGTGCAATCATCATAACCTTGACATGGGTGGGGCCAAAAAAGCCTATACGACACCATGTGGGATCTTCCAAAAGAACTATGCCCAGGAGGGGATAATCAAAGAGGAAATTGAGGCTGGACTCAAGATGGGGAATCTAAGCATTCCTATGTATCCCACGAGGATGAGAATCAAGCCATACATAGTTCTCGAGATGCAGTTTAACGTCTTGTAGGACGACACACAGTTTAATGTCATACGGGACATTTCACAGTTTAAGGTCATGTAGGACTAGACAATTTAAGGTCATGCAGGACTGTAATGCAGTTTAGGGTCATGCAGGACCATCACGCAGTTTGGGGTCATACAGTACCGTACAATTTAAGGTTATGCAGGACTATAATGTATTTTAAGGTCATGCGGGACCATCACGCAGTTTGGGGTCGTGCAGGACCGTACAGTTTAAGTTCATGCAAGACCGCAATGTAGTTTAGGTTCATGTGGGACCATCATGCAGTTTGGGGTCATGAAGGACCGTATATTTTAAGGTCATGTAGGACTGTAATAAAAAAGGTTCAGGCAAAGTATATCTTGAGGAACTTGGAATTGGTGGGAGGATATATACACTCACAATCCATTGTAACCATCGAGTATACTCCATTGGAGTAAACCTTGTGAACAATGTAAGGTCCTTCCCATTTGGGTTCCAACTTGGGTGGTTTCCTTCCAGGTATCATTGGTAACCTCGGGTCCAATACCAAGTCACCTTGAAAGGATCAGAGGCGAACTTTCTTGTTGAAAGATCTATCTACCTTGTTCTGGCGCCTTTCCAAATTGTGCAGAGCACGAAGCCTGTCCTTGTCGAGCACTTCCAACTCATCCAGACAGATTTCAGCTACTTTATCTAGCACTTTCTGATCATAGATAGCTGTACGCAATGAGGGAAATTGAATCTCGATGGGCAGGATGGCCTCCGTCCCATACACCAAGGAATATGGGGTCACCTGGATGGAATTACGAGTCATCGTCCGGTATGCCTAGAGGGCGTTGGGGTGCTTGTCCGTCCAACTCTTCTTATTCCGACCAACCATTTTCTGCAGAATGTTAGAGAGGGTTTTTTTGAACGCCTCGATCTATCCATTTTCTTGCGCATGATAGCGGGAGGTATGGTTAGAATGGATGTTGTACTTAGCGTACAATTTCTTCAGCTCAAATGCTCAGAAGTTCGTACCGTTATCGGTGAGGACAGTGTGAGGGACTCCAAATAGATAGATAATGTTGGAGCTCACAAAGTCAATGATAGAGTGGGCCTTGACCTCCTTGAGTGGAACTACCTCTGCCCACTTGGAGAAGAAATCTGTAGCAGTTAGGGTAAATCTGCACTGGCGAGCTGTCGCTGGTGGATATGGTCCCACAACATCGAGTCCCCATACCACAAATGGCCAAGAGTACTTGGTGAAGTAGAGAGGCTCTGGAGGTCGATGCATAAAGTTAACATGAATTTGGCATGCATGGAATCTCTTGGAGAACTCAATGTAGTCATGGATCATGGAGGGCCAAAAGTACCACAGTCTCTGGATCTGGTGGGATATTTTCGGCCCGGTCTGATGAGCCCCACAGGAACCGGCATGAACCACTTGCATGACCTGATAAATCTAGACTTATTGAATGTAACAGAGGAGAAACCCATTAAACTTGCACTTTTAGAGGATCTTCTCATGGCTAGGGCCGTCCTGGAGGGTGAACTGCAACACACGGTGTCAGATTCGCTCACGCTTGGCCCAATCAGCCGGGAGGTAACCGTTTTGGAGATACTCAACAAAAAAGGTTCTCCAATCAGGAGTCACTCCAATCACTGCATCCAAGGGACCTGGGGGTCCTGACGTGAAGGCTTCAGTGGTAATGTGACTCACCTGTAGGCAATCATCGTCATATGGGGTGACAAGAGCAATGAATCTCCAGTGTTCCACATGGATAATCAGATCATCCTGGTTGGGCTCCGCGAGTGATGCAGCTAGGTCGGCCAGGGCATCAGCTTGACCATTCTGAGATCAGGGGACATGAGTAACTTCTGGCCGAGACGGGAACTGAGCCATTAGCTGGAGAGTGCATTCCAATAATGGTACAAGATCTGAATTTCTAATGACATAGTCACCGTTTATCTACTTGATGACTAGTTCAGAGTCCCTTTTCACATGAAAATGGGGCACATCAATCTTGAGGGCCAACTCGAGGATAGTGATGAGATACTGATAATCTGCCTCATTGTTGGTGTAGCCTTATGACAACAGGAATGAGTATGATAGAATGGCTTGTGCCGGGGTAATGAAGATGATACCCATGCCTACTCTGTTGAGCCTGGGGTCATTGAGCCTTCTACCGGTGGGGCTCCGGGAAGCACAATCGAAGTGCATCTACTAGAACAACATGGCTTGGTCTACCGAGAGGATTACCTCATCAGGGAAATCAAGATCCAAGGACTGGTCAGTAAGAGTAGGGTGGGCATCAAGGAAGTCTGCTAGTGCTTTCCACTTAATAGCCTTCTGAGGGACAAACCTGATGTTGAATTACTAGATAATCACTGCCCACTGAGCTAGATGACCTATCAACATGGGGCAGTTTAGGATATACTTTAGTGGGTCTACTTGGGACAACAGGTGTACCTCGTGGTGCTTCAAGTAATGTCATAATTTCTGTACTGTGAATACCAGTTCAAGGCAACTCTTTTCGATAGGGTAGTATCTGGTCTCCGTATCGAGGAGCATGTAGCTGAGGTAGTAAAGGATGTTCTCTGTCCCCTCATTGTTCTTCTGGGCGAGGATGCTGAGAGATCATTCCAGGGTGGTCACATAAAGGAACAATGACTTTCCAGAGATAGGTGGCATTAAGACCAGAGGTTGGAGCAGATACTGCTTGATTTCCTCAAACACAGTCTGACATTCTTCATCCCACTCATAGAGTGTTCCTTTCTTCATTATCCAAGAAAAGGGCTTACACTTGATGAAAAAATTCATGATGAATCGGCGTATATAGGCTAAGTGGCCTTGGAAACCTCGAAGCTCCTGAATGTTGCTCAGAGGAGACATCTAGCTAATGGCCTTAATATTCTTTGGGTCAATCTCAATGCCCTTGTCTCTGACAACGAAGACGAGAAACTTTCCAGAGGTGACACCGAAGGCACACTGCAATGGGTTCATCTTCAGGTGATGGGAACAAAGGTATCTAAACACTTTCTCAAGGTCTTTGAGATGGTCCTAATGCAGGCGAGATTTGACCACCATATTTTCCACATAGCATTCTACCAATGTTTAGAGGATCGACTTAAATATGCGATGCATAGCCCATTGGTAGGTGGCACCGACATTATTTAAACTGAATGGCATGACTTGGTAATAGAAAGTACCTTGTGGTGACCTGAAGGCTATAGAATACTCATCCTCGGGGGCCATTCAGATCTAGTTATACCTAGAGTACCCATCCATGAAGGAGAGGTCTTGGAACCCAGCTTTAGCGTCGATCAACAATTCTGTTTTGAAGGGGAAAATCATCCTTCATATATTGATGGTTGAGATCCCGTAAGTCGATGTAGACTCTGATCTGTCTGTTCTTCTTCCTGACTGGCACAATGTTGGCTAGACATTTGGGGTATTTGACCTCCTTAAAAAAATTGGCTCTAATGAGCTTATCAAATTCTGCCTCAACCAGGGCACCATGAGAAGGGTGCATCTTTCTGGGAGGCTCCTTGAACCCATGATGATTTGTCGGGAGACCGAGGCAGTGGACGACTACCTGAGGATATAGTCTTGGAATATCATCATAAATCCAGGAGAACACATCACTGTGTTATTTAAAGAAGTCTATGTACTTCTGTTGCTCCTCGAGGGGTATAACAGTACTAATCAGTGTGGGTCTCGGGTTTGCCTCACTGCCAAGTTTCACCTGTACCAACTTGTCAACCGTATCGGAGACGCCCTCTTCAAAGGTGGGCGGAGAATCCTCTAAATCCTATTCTTCTCTAATGTGGGGGGAATCCTTGGCAGGATGAGTCTCTTCTGAGTCTAAAACTCCTGATTAGAGGCTAGTACCAGCCTGAGTGGCAATGGAAACTGCATCGGGGAACTTCTGTGCTGCCGTGACCATAGCGATGAAGGCTGTTGATTCGATCCCATCTAGTCTTCGGTCTAAGGGGACATGCTTGATGATATCGAAGAAATAGTGGTGCGTCAACTTGAGCCGGTTAATTCCAGCCCATAGAAACAAGCAAGTATGACGTATTGCCATTGCCATGGGGCGGACATCCCGATATCTTATGGGAGGAGGAGGCTCTGGGATCACCTGAGCCTAATTTGTATAGGAGTATGAGGTGATCTTCCGACGCTGCTTAGGCCTGAGAATGTGTTCCCCCCTCATTCAAAAAATAACAAAGCATTGTCCCATATATAGGGTCATAACCTCCAATCAGTGGATTGGAAATATGTAGGCATCATTTAGATCTGTCCACGGGTCAGTCATAGCTGTGGCATGCTCAGCCTCGTTAGCTTGAATCTGCTGGTCTTTTCTCCTATAGTATTCAACATCCAGATAGTGGGCTTCATAAGAGGAAAAGGGAGACACGTCACCTTGAATCACACCCACTCGACCATTAAGGGAGTACTTGAGGAACTGGTGATATGATGAGGGAACCACCAAATGTAGGTGGAGCCATGAACTTCCCATCAATGCATTGTAGGCGGTGTCTTGGGAGACAACCATAAATTCGGTGCTGGAAAGTAGGACACTGAACTAGGTCTTCAAGCAGATCTTGCTGAATGATGTCTATTCTGTCCTGTCATAACATTGGATTCTTAGGTTAGAGGGACTCAGATCATCTTCGGACAATCCCAGTTTTCACAGTGTCTGAGTCAGGATTAGGCTGATTCCAGAGCCCATGTCGACAAGACAGCGAAAAACCTCCACACCATTGAATTTGATGGTGATGTACAATGGGAGAATGTTCCCATGTATGGGAGAGCCTTCATCTTATTTAGAAAACTAGATGATGTCCTAGCATTCAACAATCTCGACCGCCTCAACATGAAAGGCTTCTGTGGCTGCTACCTATGTCTCAAACTGGAGGGGGCTTCTTAAAGCCTCAGCGAGGGCCTCACATATATCTGAAGACAGGAGAAGGGCCTCAATGATGGAGAGTCTTGCTGGAATGCTGGAAATATTCTTAAGAACATCATACTTCCATGCGAGGTGTGAACTTCTGCTTACAGGAGGTTGGTCTATGACAGGAGGTATGGTGGGCCCTGCCGGCTGGACCAGTGGAAAACTGGTACTGGGAATATCCTGATGCTCACTAGTCTAAGCCTACAGAGTGGCTATCGAATGAGGGATAGATGACTGAGACTGGCCTGTAGTAGGGAATGGCTGGTCACGACACGGTCGAGGTGGCTCTTCCTGATCTAACAACACAAACGGAGGTAGAGTCAGGTATGATGTCACCAAATGAGAAGGTTGTGTGTGCTGAGCTCTACGCTGGGCCTTCTGCCTGGTTTCAGTAGCATGCACAACCAGCTATAAGTGCTGACCAAGGCACTCTGATGGATCATGTATTCATGGCTCTGTCAATGCTAACGATGACTGGGGACGTTGGGAGGATCCTCCTGGCGCTCCTCATCATCAGGAGTCATGTAGGGATTTACCGGCTCTACGGTCTTAACGGAGGCATACCTTTGATCGTCACTCTAATAGTCATTCACTACTGGATGGATTCTGGGAGGAACTGCCATTTATGGGGGCATGAAGTCGCTGAGAGTATAGGATGACGATGGCATTGGCGGGGGGATATGCTTTCCCTTGCGTCACCAGTGTTTGCTCTTCTGGGAAGAGGAGGACCGAGACAACAATGTGGAAGTGGTGGCTGCAGCTTCTGAAGGCTCTGGCCAATTCAGGCGCGCTCGGATGAAACCATGGGCACATGAGACTATTTTACAAGCCATCCAGTCATCATAATTCTGGGACCCATGACTGGAAACCTGATGCCACTCACCCTCGTTGTCACTGCTGCTGTCTGGCCTCACGAAGATACATGCCACCTGTGCTAGATCTGGGCCTAACCAGACTATGTTGCTATCCACCTGGTCTTGGAGCTAGTCTTTGAACACATAACACTACTTGAGAGTGTGCCCCAGGATCTGGTGATAGGGTCATTAATTAGGGCGATCAGTGAGGTTTGCCTCTTCTGGCCTTCTGCACTCAGGAAAATGTAGAATCCCCTACTCCAAGTCACTACGGAAGTAACCAGGGACCTGTGCCTCGTTGAACAAGTGGGTACAATTTCTCTTGTCCGGAAAGGGGTCCCTTGAGGCTTGACCCTGACGAGGAGATGGAGGATCCTATTGAGGTGGTGGATCCTAGTTATCTCACCTAAGTGGTGGCGGCGCATTACGCGGGGTCACTTACCAATTTTGAGGTGGGCGCTGTTGGGCCGGTGGCTGCGCCTGAGGTGGAGGGCCTCTGCGAGGCTATGAAGATGGATCCACTGGTAAAAAATCTAGTTGAATTGGGGCCTATATTTGGGACACTAATACGGGCTTGTCTCTGGAGTCCCTTCTTGCGGGGATTGCAGGAGGCAACAAATGTGCCTTCTTAGCTTATTGTAAGGCTTCCTCTAGGCACTGGGCCTTATCAGAGAAGTATCAGAATCCCCCAGGATAGTTTTGGGTGATCAGAGAGGGGGCCAGTTCCATTTTGACATTACCTATGCACATCGTTAGCAGTTTCTCCTGAGTCAGAGGCATGTCAAGGGAATACGCGAGTCCTTTCCATTGGGCAACAAAGTCAGAAACATGCTCATCAGGCCTCTGCTTGCACTTGAAGAGGTCTGTGATACTCGTCTTCTGAGTGATGGAACTGAACTGGTTGAGAAATTTCCTATGGAGGTCTTCCCAGTCAGCTACTGATCCGATGGGAAGCTGACTATACTAGAAAAACACATGCCCTTCCAATGTCTGCACAAAACACCAGAGTTTGGAGGCTTCCTGTTGCATTGGAGTTCCCAACATGGGGCCACACCTTGAGATAAAGTGGGATAGGTGCTGTGGCGGGTCCCTTGTTCTTTTGAATGGGGGAAAAGTGGGATTCTTGAAACCTAGAGGTGTTGGCATATCATCCACCCATACTGGATATGGTTTTCCATCAGGCAGGATTTCCATCTGTCACTTATCTAAGGCTTCGAGATGAGTGATGAGTGCTGCCATTGGATCATCTGGGTGGAGATTCCTATCTTGATGGGGATCCCTGGCCACCAATGCGTTGGAAGGTTCTTCAACATGATAAGTTGGCTCAACGGCTCATGGAGCGGCTGGTGGAATGACCTGTTGGGCAGTTGGGGGAATCCAAGCTGGGTCTTGAGGATTGTCGCGCTGTTCTGGAGGATTGGGTGAGACATACCGTGCCCTCTTGCTGTAAGTTCTAGCCTCAACCCTGTTTGCGTGGGAAATATGGTTAGGTTCAACTGGAGGAAATTCGCTGAGGGGAAGCTATGCCTTCCCTTACTTCCCCATCCTAGGATCATCGTAGTCCAACCGTCGCTCTGTGGCGCATTCAGCAAGGAGGTCTTCAACCACCTTCTTCTATTCAGTGAGTTTCTAACGCAATGCGACCTTTTCAGGTTCGTATTCCGCCTTCTGCACTAACCCAGATAGGTCAGAGGGTTTAGCGACTCCGAGTTGTTCCTTTCCCTTGTTGGAATTCTGGCTGAGGACTAGTGCCTCGGTGGGCATGGGAAGACCCAGTAGATTCTTCTATTGATGAGTAATCCTTCCCGATGGATCCAAAAGGTGCGAAACTCCCTCAGGGGGTAGGTCCTCTCCAAGAAGATCTAGATCATTATCACCCTATGGTAGGTCATCCATGTTAACCGCGAATCTTCCTAGAAGAATATCCTCTATGTCGCCTGAAAAATCGAGTTGTCACCAGATAGTACTGAAGAGGAGAGAATCATACTGCCCCCATCCATAGATCTGTACATGGGGATAATCCTCTTTGATAATCCTACGGAGTACCCTGAAACTCTGAATGCACCATTGCTGGAGGGCCTTACGGTGACCTGGTGACTCAGGGCATTGGGCCACATAGAGTGTGGCCAAATAAACTAGACAGTATTTTTCACCAATGTCCTTAAAATATGCCTGGATATTAGGGTAAGTCACTCACTGATGACGAATATAGAAATGAGTCACCCATAGGGTTTTACAGAAACACTCAACTTACTCTTGGGTGAGGGATTCCAACGCACAAAAATTTGGCACTACAACCGGCCAAAACATCTTAGGTAAGTGGTCTGCTGTGAGGATATCCCATAAGCTTCTGGTCTCGGATTCAGGGTCTGTCCCTTCATTTCCCCACTCGTCAACTGGAGGCGTCTGGGGAATGGGTAGCGGTACCGAAGCAGACCACTGAGATGGTAGGCTGGTCGGTGGAGAATACGGCGAGCGAGCTGACAAACCGCCACATCTCAGGCTATCCTTCAAAGAGTGTAGTGACTTAGCCACCACATTGCAGTAAGATGGGTTGAAGACCATAGTTTTTCGTGTAGGGACTACGACTGCTAGTGATGGAACACGCTGCTATTCGTCCACCATTAGTACCCATAATAGCTCTCTGTGATCTCTACTCGAGGTAGAGAGTGCTTCTGGTGATGATGGCAACGATTGCATGACCGTAACCTGTGGAGCTGCCAAATTTTCTTCTTCCTGGATATACCTATGGAGGGAGGTGGGAATCCAATGGACCTCACATTCTAGAAGTATGAGGCTAATGCGCCTTGTACCTGCCTCGACCCTCGACACGGAGGATCCCGGTGAGGGTTCCATCGCTGAGTCGTACTTTGCCTCAGAGTCTGAGAAGCAAACTGGTTTGATCCGAGTTTGAATCTTCTCAGCATTCTTTTTATGGAGGTGATGGCCCACCCTCCTTCCCTAGGATGTTTCTTCATGACATGGTAGATTTCCGGCACAAGGAGGACCTTCGACCGTACTGGTGTTGGGGAGGAGAGGACTTCCGCCTGAGTAAGCCGGGGTGCGAGGAGCACCGGGACAGATATCAAAGGGGATATAGGGAGGAACTCCGTGGGAAGTGCTAGAACAGGAATGACCTCTTCTCGAACTAATAGGATCATGGGTAGGACCTCCATGCTTGTTTCCCCTGACAACATCATTGTGAAGAAGGTCCTCGTACTGGTCGAGCCGAACACAGGTACGACCTCCGTACTGGGTGCTGGTGAAGTGAATTTGGCCCTCACTCCTCTGATTTTTGAGGTGAGGAGAAACTTTTCCAGCTGTTGTGAGGATATAGGGAGGCCCCCCATGCTGGATATTGACCAGGTGTGAGATTTCCCCGACCCGGTGGTCTGTGGCAGGAGGGGTGACTCCATACCCGATGTAATGAGCACAGGAGAGGCTTCCGTACTGAGTGTCACCATCATGGGGAGGTCCCTCATTCTGGATGAGGGTAGCATGAGGTAAACCTCTATGCCGAGCTTGGAAGTAGGGAAGACCCATGTTTTTCATGGTGGAGTACGAGGAGGGCCTCCGTACTGGCGGTGACCACTACCTGCACCGGCGACCAAGAGAGTCGACCCAGCCTGCCCGTGGGGCAGTTGGGGCCTTGATTCGAGCTGAGTATACAAGTTACCCTGATCATTATAAACAAGGGGTTGATGATATACGTCGGCGGTGGCCTGATCCACAGTAGCTGCTGATGTTGATGCCCATTGGTGGGTGTCCTCCTCGGCCTGTGCCCGATGCTGGCGTCGGGTCAACCAAATTGGGGCCAACGGTGCAGGCGCATGGCTTACCTGCTCCTCGACTCGTGGGACTAAATGGTGGTGCTAGCGCGACCTAGTGGGATCCCTCCTTAGGGGCCCCTGAAATGGGATCCCGACCAGGCTGGTCCATACATCCCCTACCTCATCAGTGTAGGGGAGAGAGTCATCAAGGCGTTCTGAGGAGAGGCTCCCAAAATGATTGTACATTGGAGTGGGGAGCAATGGCTCCCTGCGTGGACCTTGGGGGTGGCTGTAGTGATGAGGTGCAGATGCCTCTAGATCCTGGCGGGCCATATCCTGAGTCAGGATAATCCCCTCCTCCTCGTACCGGCGTACGAGGTCATTGATCACCCTACGCTGAATGAATTTAGATGGGGAGACAGGGCGTGGGAGCCCGAAATTTATAGATATAGAGATTGTCTCAAAAGCGGAAGAGCCGCGTGAGACTACTGCGTTGGCATTTCCCCTGCCCCCACATCGTTCGATAGGTGGTGATCGAATTCCTATAGTAGCTTGGTTCTTGAAAAGCAGAGAGATTAACCCATTAGTGATGAAAGGAAAGGAATTGACGACAAGTGCCCCAATGCTATTCCATCTTCCATGACTAGTAAGATGGATCCACGCTGACAACATCGCAGAACGAGATGTCCAACATTTTGACTGCCCCAACTTCTGGTGAGTTTCACGCTAGGCCCTCTATTTGTTTAGTGGGACCCGACACCAGATAGCTGGATCCGGTGACACGCTAATCCACTGATGTATCAAATTCTACTAATCTCCATATTAAGTAGAAGATATTCATGTTGGGTTCACCATTTATGTTTCCAACGCTTTCTTTAGGGCACACGCATCCGTCTGTTCGAGGATGACGACACTGTTTTTTTCCCCGCATTCCCACTTTCCAAAGGTATGCAACATCCGTTCCTTATTCAGGGATGTTTTCTCCTTGATCGAAATGGGATGATGGGATGTCAGTTCTTCCTTCCGCGGATTCCTCCTCAGAACTCGTCACCTAGTCTGAGTCTCCCTTATAGACTTAAGATGTTGTTCATGAAACTCTTCCCAGTGCCATATCTTTATGGAAACCAGTTAATTACATTGCTTCTGTCGAGACATTCCAAGAGATCCGGTCAGGGCAGCAACCTTTGGTCGGGAGAGTAGTCACGTTGGACATCACTGGCATGTCTGAGCGCTAGGACACTAGCACGTCTGGGTTTCTTCTCTTTATTATAGGGATTTTTGAGGGCGTGGAAGCCCGAGGTATCCCACATCTAATGCGGGGAATTTCATGCCATAGGCATGTATTTGGGGTATTCCTCAGCTTACTATGTTTAACACAGGGTATGCCGCGAGTTTAACACCTAGAGGAGACAGATCAGACTGATCGGAACACTAACTAGAGTGGATCAGATGGGTGAAACCCCTGGAGGGAACACTAATGTTGGGGATAACATGTAGTTAGTTACCCGGTTACTGTTAGGATCAGTGAAGGGATGAATTGGCATGATCTCACTGGGATGGGGCGGCCCGGGTAAGAATCAAGATGGATAACATATGGTTAAGTGAAGTGGATGGAGAATGAGATGGGGTCAACTTGAGGGTGACAGTGATATTGGGCTTGAGACTTTAAGAGACCTCCTATGTATCCCCGTGGCAGGGAATCAAAGTCCACATAGTTCATGAAGCGATGGGAAACCTAAGGAGGTGACCCGTATGAAGGGGACCCAGAGGAAGTGCAACCTCCAGGTTGGGGCATGAAATTAGGATGCGTATGAAGGACAGCGACCTGATGACATGCTGGGGCTTGTGCGTGATTATAATCCCGAGAGTTGGTATGACGCCAGAGGGGTAGACCAGAAATGTGGGTCTCAATTAAGGGGACTACAATAGCTTACCACTGGATGGGGTCGCAATGGTTTACTACTGGATGGGGTCACAATGACTTACCGCTGGATGGGGTCACAATGGCTTACCGCTGGATGGGGTTGAACCTCATGGAGGCTTCCTATATACCCTATCTAGGAGACAAGGATCAAAGCCCACATAGTTTGGGATGATGGATGCAGTTTAACATCGTGCAGGACGCAAAGGGGGCGTGCAGTTTAACGTCATGCAGGATGATAGTGGTCCGACGTGAAGGGGGTCAGAACTAGTGGGTGTTGGGCTTGAACCTTAGGGATGCTTCCTACGTATCATGCCTTGGAAAGGATCAAAGTCCACATAGTTTGATAGGAGTGGGAATCGATGTGAAGATGGTTGGGACCAATGGGTGTTGGGCTTGAACCTTAGGGAGGCTTACTATGCACCTTGCCTTGGCAAGGATCAAAGTCCACATAGTTCAGGATGATGTTGGTGAACCGAAGTGAAGGGAATCGGGACTAATGAGTGTTGGGATTGAACCTCAAGGAGGCCTCCTATGTACCTTGCCTTATCCAGGATCAAATTCCATGTAGTTTAGGATGGTGTTGGTGAACCGACGTGAAGGGAATCGGGACCAATGGGTGTTGGTATTGAACATCAGGGAGGCTTTCGACGTACCTTGCCTTGGCAAGGATCAAAGTGCACATAGTTCGGGATGGTGTTGGTGAACTGACGTGAAGGGTTTCGGGACCAATGGATGGTGGGATTGAACCTCAGGGAGGCTTCCTACGTACCTTGCCTTGACAAGGATCAAAGTCCACGTAGTTCAGAATGGTGTTGGTGAATCGACGTGAAGGGTGTCAAGACTAATGGATGGTGGGCTTGAACCTCAGGGATGCTTCTTACGTACCTTACCTTGGAAAGGATCAAAGTCCACGTAGTTCGAGAATGAGTTGGTGAACAGACGTGAATGTGGTCGGGACCAATGGATGGTGGGCTTGGACCTTAGGGAGGCTTCCTATGTACCTTTCCTTGATAAGGATTAAAGTCCATGTAGTTTAGAATGGCTATGGGTCTTACACTCTAGGATTCTCGGAGATGATGTCATGGTTGATGCTTACTCTAAGACCACGTGATTCATGCTCAGTGTGAGAAATAAGAGGCAGCAAAGGCATGCTGATCATGTCATGGAAGGTGCGTCCGTGGGAAGTAGATTGGGGCTTACACGTGGTTAGCATACCAAAGAAGAAACATGGGCGTACACATGGTTAGGAGACCAAAGATGAAATAGGTTCTTACACGTAGTTAGCATCCCAAAGAGGAAATAGGGGCTTACGCATGGTTAGTAGCCCAAAGAGGAAACACGGGCTTACGCGTGGTTAGCAGTCCAAAGAGGAAACATGGGCTTAAGCATGGTTAGTATCCCAAATAGGAAACAGAGGCTTATGCGTGGTTAGAATCCCAAAGAGGAAATAAGGGCTTATGTATGGTTAGCATCCCAAATAGGAAATAGGGGCTTATGCGTGGTTAGAATCCCAAAGAGAAAATAGGAGCTTATGCATGGTTAACATCCCAAAGAGGAAACAGGGTCTTATGCGTGGTTAGTAGCCCAAAGAGGAAATAGGAGCTTACGTGTGGTTAGCATCCCAAAGAGGAAATAGGGGATTACGCGTGGTTAGCATCCCAAATAGGAAACAAGGGATTACATGTGGTTAGTATCCCAAAGAGGAAATAGGGGCTTATGCGTGGTTAGCAGCCTAAAGAGGAAATAAGGGCTTACGCGTGGTTATCATCCCATTGGAGATAAAGCCTAATAGGAGAGGGATGAGATAACAAAGGTCTCGATGCCCATATCTCCTCTGGTCTTTGTCAAGAAAGAATATAGGAGGAGCAGGGGTGCTGCCTCTTGCAAGAAAAGCTAGGGGCTTACACCAAGGTAGTTGCACTGTCCCTACAGATAAAAGCTGCTCCAATAAAGAAGATCTCATTCCATGTGAGGGATGATTTCACTTCCGTAGAGATCAGTGGGCATAGAGAATGTCCGAGATAGGGAACCCCATGTATAATGCACGAGGTGAGGCCACAATTTAACGTTATGTGCTGGGGACGATGACACTTGGAAGTTTAATATCCTATAGCTAGGATGAAGTGGGTGCACTCCGCACCCCTAGGACTTATATAACTAATACCCTCCCACCCTTGAGGGAAGAAAGGCATCAACAATGCCTTGGTGAGGGGGTGTTATGGAGAGATCCATTGAGGGGTCCACGTTAGTATGGATATACGAAGAAATAATAGCCATTGGTGTGCCTATGCAAAGAAGAATGAGGCGAAGTAACGCAATGTGAAGTACCGCCCAAGGGACTTTGAAATTTCTTCGTGCAAACCTGAAGGGTCACACGGGAAAATGAGTTGCAGAGAAAAGGGGTTCATAGGTAGAAGCCCTGTAAAGATCTGGTGCTCTATGAAGTGGAGGGGATTTGTGAAGGGATGTTCTTCACGAAGTGAAGTCACCTAGCCTAGGCATAGGGCATAGGTGCATATGGAAGGTGCTTTGAGAAGTGGAAAGGAATTTGCAGAGCAATGCCTCATGAAGCAAGGGTGCCATGCGAAGCATAACATTGTGAAGCAATATGCTTCACGAAGCATAGTGACCATGCCTTAGCATGCGGGTCACATGTGCACGAAGGGTACTTCATGAAGCATAAACACTCCCCAACGACCCGAGTCCCTTGGGGATCTCCTTCCTTCACGGAGGCCCGTGGGCTCTGCGAAGGGTATCCCTTTTTGAAGAGGGGTGAAATTCATGCAAAAGGTAAGGCACTTCGTGATGTAAAAGTACCTTGAAAAGATCATGGTTCGCAGAGCAGAAATTTCTTCGCGATGTGGGAGCTCAGAAGGTGAAAGGTCAGAGGATCCATCCTTTGGGATTGAGGGGATCCTAGTATTTATAGGAAAGAGGTGCCGTGAAGTAGAGCTCGCTCAGTGCGAAGACAGATCTTGCTCCACAGCGAGTTCGCGAATGTCAAAGGGGTTTGCAGAGCATCCCACCTCCTTGCTCCGCGATGGGTTCGCGAACGTCAAAATGGTTTGTGGAGCATCCCACCTCCTTTCTCAGTAGCGGGTTTACGAACGTCAATGGGGTTCGTAGAGCATCCTGCCTCCTTGCTCCACGACGAGTTCACGAACATCAAAACGGTTCAAAGAGAATCCTGTCTCCTTGCTACACGATGGGTTCGTGAACATCAAAGGGGTTTGCGGAGCATCCCACCTCCTTGCTCCACGACGGGTTCGCGAACATCAAACCGGTTCATGGAGCATCCCGCCTCTTTGCTCCGCGGTGGGTTCGCGAATGTCAAACCGGTTCGCGGAGCATCCCGCCTCTTTGATCTGTGGTGGGTTCGTGAAGGGGGAGCTCTGCTCCGGCCATGGGTCCATGGGGGCTCCACGAGCGGTCTTCACAAGGCAACCCCTAATGCTTTCCCTTTATTCTTGCTTTTCCTTGATTTTGGCGTCAATAGTGTTGTCTATGTGTATACATAAAAAACAACTCAAAGGTGTCTTTCCCATGTTTTCACATCAATTTGAGGTTATTTTCTATGGTTTTGACCATTCCACACACATTTTAGTGTTTGAAACACTAAAAAAACATTTATGGACATCTAGGGAAAACCATAATTCAGAATGATGTGTCTTCAGTTACTACACATGATAAATGACTTATGGATTTTTTTCCTAAAGTATAAAACAATCCTAATGAGTTTTCTCAGTTTTTAGTAGGTCAGTTGTCATTTTTACTAAAATTAATGTCAATTTTAAATAAAAAGACGCACTTGGAGTCATATCGATCACACTGTGCATCAGATTGAGGTGAAATCGATTCATAAATGTCTCAAATGACTTATAAATCATTTTAATAAAGTATTAAAACAATCATAACGTGTTTACTCAGTCTTGAGTACGATGCTTGTATTTTTTACTAAAATGTTATTTTAAACTGGAAGCACGCACTTTGACTCATATCGATCACATCGTGTATCGGTTTGATGCGAGACCAATTCCTACACATCAAAAATGATTTATGAATCTATTTCCTAAATTATCAATAAAATCTGAGTGTGTTTGTTTGGTTTTCAATGAGTTACACTTTTTAACTAAAATGCCGATTTTAAACTAATAACAGATTATTTGAGTCATACGAGGCACATCATGTATCAGATTGAGGTGCGACTGATTTCTATACATAAAAAATGACTTATGGATCATTTTCATAAAGTATCAAAAAAATTGAAATATTTTTCTCAGTTTTGAGCACGCCAGTTGTGTTTTTTACTAAAATTAATATCAATTTTAAATAAAAAGAAGCACTTGGATTCATACCGCTCACACCATGTGTCAAATTGAGGTGTGATTGATTCCTACACATCCCAAAGTCTCAAAAAATCTTAAATGTAAATGTTACCATGATTTCCATTGTCTTTATTCATCAAAATACCAACACTGCATATTGAATTGACGTTCTTAGCTGAAAAACCTTTCTTAGTGTTGAAAGCCAGAAGAGTAGAGGAAGATCATGTGACCATTATATCATGAGAATTCACCACAATGGGCACATGATCTTCCTATACTCTTCTAGATTTCAACAACGAGAAAGGGTTTTCTACAAAAAACATTGACTCAATATTCAATGTTGGAAGTTTGACAAAGAATGATAATGGAAATAGAAACCATGATAACATTGGTAGAAATAAACATTTTATCTCTTTTGTGGATTGTTGCAGATAGTCGAAAGAAAAATACGACATCCCAAAAGATCTATGAAAAAAAATTAAACAAGTATTAGATAAAAATGATAAGGAAATTAACTTACAAATAATAGATAAAATGATGAAAAAATTAATTGAATAAGTATTAGGAATTCACCTTTTCATGATGGTTTTATGCATTATTGATGAATTTCCTCATTGTAATTATCTCAGTTGTAGTCTCAAAGTTTAATCTCTCACGAGCATGAACAACTTCGAACAAACCACCCCAACTTAAACAAAAGAATACACCCTTATAAGAAAATAATTATTATATGTGTAATACTAAAAAGAAATAAATTAAACATAAATATGAAATAATAAATTTTAGCAAAAAGGAAACCCATGAACATTCTAAAAGATATCAAATATGTCTTCCTAAATTGAGATTTGGAAGATGAAGTGTATTTTTTGGTAAAGATAAAATTATTTGTTCTTATATATTTACTTTTTACTTTTTTTATTTTTACTGTGGTAACATGTTTTTACCTATATAAATTATGTTTTAATAAACATATAAAATAACCCCTATAACTAAATTTATGTTTGTTCATCCTTCGTTTTAATTAATTTAATAAAATTAAATTTATAATTATGATGAAACATACATTTAAAATAATACTTTTTATATATTATAAAACTATATTCTATAGAAAAATGATATTTTTACTATTATTTTTTCTTAATATTATAATGCATTGATTACCAATAAAATGTGTGTTAATATAATCATATATGTTTGTAAAAATAATTATAGTGTCATTATTTTAAATATATTAATCTAATTTATTAGTTAAATGTTACAAAACATTAATAAAACAATTCGTCGAAAATAATATTTTTATGATTGTCATTGTCATCAACATTAATCATAGTAATTATAAATTTATTCCCAAAAAATACACTAAAATTATTACATAATATTATAATATTGATCTAAAATAAAATTTAAATTTTATAGATATAATTTCAATAGGTGAAGAAAAACTAATTTTTTAGTTTAATTGACTAAATCAGTATTTTGATTAAAATATTACATATATTTGAAAAATTATATAAAAGTGTTTTATAAATACATAAAATTATATTTTTTGATTTATTATATATATATTTTTATAATATAAAAAGGCTTCAAAAAAATTTAATCCATTCTTCCATTACAGTAATGTAATGAAAATAAATGTTTTAGAAAAATTGGTATTTTTTCACTATTTAGCTACAAAACAATTATTTATGAAAATTATGAAAAATTATTCATAAGATAATATTGACATGTTATAATAAAAAAATGATGTTTTTTTTATAAAATTAAAAGTAATAATATTTATAATAAAAAAATTACAAATATAATGAATTGTGTTTTCATAGGAAAATTACTGTTACAAAAATATTCAACTCTATATGAGCTCATGATATGTCATGCATACCCAAAATATTCAACTTTATATATCTACCATTGCTATAAAAGATAACACATACCCTTATACCACTATAGAGGATTCACCCCAGAGAACACTATCCATTCAGACTATATATAGTGTTTTTATTTCCAATTTTAAAGCTTCCATGGATTCATTAGAATAATTATAATAAAATAATGACGATTTATAATTAATGTGAAAGGTTTAAATTATATTGGACCTAAAATATTCCTAATTTATTAATACTGTAGTTTTATAATCAACCTTTTTCTCTATTATATGGAATCATATATCAAATGATATCTATCTAATTAATATAGGGAATGAATATCCTATAAGTTTGATAACTAAGGCCATACCCATAACACCTTTAACCCCCATAACCTATTCTGTATAGAAAAAACTCCTTATAAGGGAGTTTTCTAGGAGAAACTATAAAATGAAACAACTATAATTACCTATTCACTAACCAATAAAGTGTAATATAATACCATGTATACATAAAATAAAATCTGTAGAGAGAAATTACAAGCAAATAACCCCTTGAAGAATAATAGATTTAGGGTGATTACGAGGAGGATGATCCAACCTTTAAGGGGGTCTGCGTTTCCATTGAGGAGGGGATACAATCCATGGAGAGGGAGGTGGGGGGGGGGGGGGGGTCTGCGCTGAGGAGTGGAACTGAGCTGGGAAGAGGGAGGTTGGAGGGGGGGGGTCTGTGTCTCCCCAAGGAGGGAGACCAATAGGTGGGGGGGGGGGGGTCACGGGGGTCAGGGTCACCGCTGAGGATAAATATAGGTAAAAAGGGTGGGTGGAATGGGGGTCACCGACGTAGTGGAGGGGTCAGGTTACCAGTGGGGAGGGGAGAGGAGGAGGTCAGGGAAGTGGAGGGATAGGGGTC
The DNA here is from genome assembly GCA_963277665.1 of Viscum album. Taxonomy (NCBI): domain Eukaryota; kingdom Viridiplantae; phylum Streptophyta; class Magnoliopsida; order Santalales; family Viscaceae; genus Viscum; species Viscum album. The sequence continues at coordinate 594,500,070 of OY728133.1, forward strand.
AGGGTCACATAGAGGGAGCAAGGGAGGGGGAGGAATTAGGTTTTTTTTTAAAACATTTAATGGTGTTCAATTGAAATCACTGCTAATTGTTAAAATAAAAAAAATATAATGGTGGTTTGATTAAACCATAGTTATATTATATTTTTTTAAACTGAATTTATTCAGCGGCGGTTACTAGAACCACTGCTAAGTAGTGATTTTTTTGTAGTGACGATCACAATACTCGAAAGTGAGAATAACTATCTAGGAATATGTCACTTTCCCAATCAAATTCTATTGAGATATGTTGAGTTTGATTAGATGTTATCTAAACTTTACAACGGTGTGAATGATACTAATTTCACATGGAGGAATTAAATGCCTTATGAGGTTAATATTATCATGGTATATATATGATTATAACAAACCAACTTTGGTAAACCTACAATGTCACTCGATTCTTCTAGCCACAAGGCCTGAAGTGCGTTCTTGATCGCTACAAGCTAGCGATAACCATTGAGGGAATCAAGCATACTATTAGGACCAATTTCACCCTCTCAAACCAATATTCAATACAAAATACTCCAATATGGAATCCAACATGAGGGACTAACAAAAATGCTAATTAGTAGTGTTTTAAGATGTTGCTAATTCATTTAACAATGTTTCTAGAAATCATCAATATTTGTTTTTTGAAATTTATAATTTTTTACAATGAAAAAATATAATATCACCCCACCACTCTCTATGGATACTCCCAAACACCCCCACCCACATCCCACTCTCCACATTTCCCCCTCAAGTATTCTCCCTCATCTCCACCCTATCCCTATGTATGCATCACCCACCCCCTCCAACCCTCCAATACACTAGCTTCCCATCCTACACATCACCCGCCCCCTCCCTAGCCCTCTAGTATGATGCCTTAGTCTTGAAACATCACCTTACCTCCAACACGCTCTGCATCCATCCCTTGTATGAATCACACGCCTCCTTTAGCCCTGAAGAAAACAACATGTAGTAGAAGTTGATCTCTACACCTTCATCATCACAACAAATAAGCAAACCAGCTCACCTATTAGGATTTTAATTATTTAAATGTATAATGTTATATATATATAAAAATAGATTTTAGTATTTAAAAAATTAGTATTATATATATATATATTTATATACATATATTAATATATATATGTTTATATAATATATATATATATAAATATATGTTTATATTTTACACATATATCCATATTTTATATCATATATATACGTTTATATATATATATTTATACATATATGTTTATATTTTATGTTTATTTATATGTTTATAATATATATATACACATATAAAAAAGAAAAAAAATAACAAATCAATGTAGCGATAAAGACAAGAGAAGCTTATAATTTATACAAGAATAGAACAAAACTAGTAAAATGATGTATGAGATCCTATGGTTAGAGGCTTATGTTATGATCATAAATGTTTAGAAACACACCCAAGGTATTATAATACAAGAAACAATAATATTCGTCTAAAAAAGTGTCATTGGATACTAGCAATAAAACTAGATTATGAAAATGAACTCAAAGTGATCAAGTTAGAATAGATAGCCCAAGAGACTTGTGAGAAGCTTGTAGCTCTAAAGACAAAAATCAGGCAATATGAAATGATAAGAGATCTATTTGGTGACTTCAAATTAATTTTCTTATAATAGTAAATACTCCATGGCTGGAAGAGAGTTTGGAGTTAGACTAAATATTTAAGACATTTGATAGAGGCTTTAAGGGAGAGATTTTTCCGAAGCTTCCAATTAATCACAAGTCATTTCCTCAAATACAAATCCACAAAGAAATACAAAAGGATAAATTATATCAAGATGATATAATGTAAAATATTTTGCATGAAATTTAGTATAAGAATATCAAAATTATTGGGATAAAATTTCTATAGTATTCCTTGAAGTATCCAAGAGCACCAGAAGAAGATTCATAACATCATTACTCAAGAGAATCAAGATATTGGAGTTATAAAACGTGTCTCCAAAGAACTAAATGAAAATCACAAGAAGGTTGAAGACCTGAATGTTAGACACAAAGAGAAGAAGAAGAAAAATGTTCACCTCCCACCAAAGGAATTAGTGAAAACCCTTGGGAAACCAATCTAGAATGGCGGGGGATCTCCTAGAAACCAACTCCTAATGAACAACAAAGATAATCATTCAAGAAATTGTTTTAGAAGATCAACTAGGTAGAAAATCCCACTTATCATTGTTATATCCAAGAGAAATATAGACCAAATAAGACACATTCAAAAGGAGTATCACACCATGGTATGATCCTTAAGCTAAATTTTTGGAAAGGATCTTGAAGCATCCATAATAAATGGGCTCTAGACCTTCGATACTGTATATAGTTATTTAGTTTATGATCATGCACCATAAATTATGCACTTCATTTGATAGTAGTTTCCCTAATGGGTATTGTTGGACAATTTTGTGATATGATATCATGACACTTGAAAGTGAGAATAACTATCTAGAAATATTTCACTTTCCTAATCAAAATATATTGAGATATATTGAGTTTTATTAGATGTTATCCAAACTTTATAGTGGTGTGAATGATATTAATTTCATTTGGAGGCATTAAACACTTTATTAGGTTAATATTATGATGGCATATACGTGATTATAATGAAACAACTCTGGTCAACCTACCATGTCACCCAAGCCTACTTGCCACAAGGCCTAAAGCACATTCTTGATCTCCAAGGGCTAGCGACAAGCACTAAGGGAATCAAGAATACTATTGGGAACGATTTCACCCTCTCAAACTGATATTTAATACAACATACTCTAATATGGAATCCAAAATGAGGTATCCATGAATTGGATAACTATGTAAAATGAATAAACAGTTTTATAACAAGGCATTACCTAGAAAGGCATGAGAAGTATAAATCAAAAAAAATAACCCAAAATGATTCGTAAGAAATAAAATTCAAGTGTTACATGAAGTAATTATTACAAAATGAATAAAAAGGAGAGTAGGCCATTGAGGTCGATAAATGTATGTTGAGTATATTAGACAACTTGTATTTTCTATCAATAAGAGAAGGTCTTTAATGAAGTCAATATGCATTTATGGAGTAAGGTTTGATTAGAGAATCAGTGAAACACAATAAAGACCAAAATAAATATAGAGAATTATAGAGTCTTCATGGTTTAAGGGATATAAAAAATGACCAAGACCACATCATTGCATTGGGATTGGTGGTTGGGGAGTTTCCTTATGTAACACGGGGAATGCCAAAATGGTTGTAGAGAGTTTGTGATGATTTTGTGCAATGTATTGAAGATTTATATGGTCAACATGGTCAGAAAGTGGTTACCATGTCATGGTTCATGCCATGGTGAGTGTAAAACAACCAAGGTTTTGTCATTACATCATGGAATTGGATGTGTTGAGTTGAGGTTCCACCTATGAGACATAGTGAGCCCAGAATAGGCATAGTGCTCCCCATGGTGAGGGAAATAGTGTTTTTAATTCCTATAGTGAAAGGAAAAACAACCAATAAACCATGGAGTAGGTCATTTCTCTTAGATATTACTTTGACTATGTTGTGGTGTTTTTGAGAAAGTCATAATGGTGGGTGTGTCAGTAGGAGACACACCCAATATGGAAAATTTGATTCTGAAGATACATGAATGATTATTCAATGTTTCAATAATCATGGGAATTTATTTCAAGCCATGATTCTATTAGAGATCTGAGGTGGTTTGTAGTTGTTCATAAGGTGGATTATTTGAGAATTAATTCATACTGTAAAGGAGAGAGAAACTAATATGTAAAGTAATTATGTCTTGACCACAATGATGGAGATCTGGGAGTTATGGTGTTTTATTTGATAACCCATAATTCACTGAAGGATCTCCAATTTAATTGGAATTGTGTTTCTATATTTTAAACAGAAGAATAAATACATATATAAAGGAGAAGGGAGTATCTGTATTAAGAAGAACACTGAGAGAGTGTGATACACCCTGTATCGATGAGAGAAGAAGAGTCAAATTAGGGTATCATCCAAGTACCTAAGTATTTGTGAATCTGAGAAAGACCTAGATCATTCATAATTTGGTGGAAGTTTCAAGAAAAAAGGCCAAGTACCATCTTTGTCTATTGAAGATCTCAAATAGAGCGCATACATGCAAATTTGTTGATCTGTCTGTTCATAGAGGAGGACTTTTATTAATAAGTGTAGAAATAACTTGATGAAGAGGACTTTATTTATGGGATCATATTTGTAGAAGAAGTGTAGATTAAAATGGATTCCAAAAGTGTAAAAAATGTAGTGGATTATGAGTTGTAAGACATTGTTGAAATAGTGGAAAATCCATGTTGGGAGGACTAACCAACATGGAAAGGAATATGCATGGTTGTGTTATGATCTTTATTTATTTCAAGATACAAGGTAATTTTGAGAGATTATATTGAGTGTATTTAGAGCCTTAATGGGTTTAAGAGGTTGAGTTTAAAGAAAAAAACTAGTAAAATAAAATAGATCAATAATTCATCCCCTATCTTTCTCAGTGATCCAATTGGATCCTGGACTAACAATTGGTATTAGAGAGAGGTTCCATCTAAAGATCCAAAGTTTTTCCCTAATTTTTTTAGTAGATTTTATGTTGTGAAAATTTTGATAAGTTTTTGAGATACCTTGTATGAAGAAAAAGGAAGTTACTCATGAGGATAAAAATCTATATATTTCTTCCAAGACTTGGAAAAAAAATAAGAAAAGAAAAGAAAGGAAGCTGAAAATGAATCTAATAGTGAATGGAGAGACACTACTGACTTAAGGTAATGAAAATGGTATAATTAGAAATAATTATTTTGATTATGATTCTTTTAATAAAACTTATTTAAGCTTTTATGATGATGTATAACTGAATGATCTTAATTCAGAGATTAAAAATAATCTGGATAAAGTTACCAAAGTAGTAGTTATTTTGTTAGAACTATAAAGGGACTTTAGGATGATAAATTATAGTTGGATGAGAGGCTAATTAAATAGAATATGCATTGACTAAAAAGGTATACATAAATAACACTCTCACAAAACTAGTAAGAAAAAAAGATGAAATAATCTCACTTAACAGTGAAAGATATTGTAAAACTATTAAAGAATTGAAAATTAATGTTTGTGAGAAAGACGTATCTAAGATTTTTTTGTGTAAGATTTTTGTGAACTTGAAAAATGGCATAAAATCTATATGGATGTCAAAAATTTTCAATTTGAAGTTAAGGTAAAAATAATCAAAGAGCTAGAAAACTCTTTATAAGAATTAAAAATAGTGAATGAAGATCAAATCAAGAAGATAAAATAGTACCATGAAGACAAACTAAGATTGGTTGTGGATGTGAAGAACTCCCTCAACATGAAGTTCCTTGAGTTTGAGGTAAGGCTGAGAATTTTTGAATCCACACAGGCTGGACCATCCCAAGTTATTGAGAAGTTATAGGATTCTACTTAGATTTCCATTTAGAAACATGGATTTAAGAGTACTTATACTAATAGTAAGAAGAGTATGATATCATCCACTTATAAAGTGGAAACATCCTCCAAAAGGAAGGTAACCCATAACCCAACTATTTCTTATTGTACTTATACTACTTTACTTACTAGTACAAGTTTAAAAGAAAATAATAGGAAAATATGGATGGTGAAAAATATTGATAAACCCACAACATAATTTAAGGTGGATGAGATAATATGTATAAATATTCATTCCCCAATAAGTGTAAAAAAGAGTGGTATTTCCACTCAGAAAATAAAAACGTTCACAACCTATGAAATCTGGATTGATTATACCAAAAAAGAAGAGAATAAGATTCATAGGCTATTGTTGGTGTTACTGGAAGTTCAAGAACAAAATATTTGAATGTTGGTATAATATGTCAATTCATGAAAATCTCAGAAGGCCACAAGTAAGGGGGATAAAGTCTGGTAAAAGGAGAAAACATGTTGATCAATGGTAGAAGAAAAAAAGAAAAGAAACACGAGTATTCCTTGAAGAGTAAACAAAAGTAAAGTGTTGATCTAAAACTAATAAGAATTAAAAGAAATAAGGAAAGATTCCAATAAATTAAAACTTAAAGATTAATAGTGACTTGTGCGAAAGAAGCAAGATGTCAGGACATACAACTGACCAATGCTTGACATGGTTTCTTGAATAGTTGGGCTAATTTAAGAATAAAATGAAAGATCCTATAACTTCATGTGGTCAAATGTCTACAATAGAAAAATATGTTTTATATAAAGGAGAGGATGATTTTTGAAGGAAATAATTTCCTATATTGAGATTAAATTCTCGATCATAATGTCACTTATGAAAAAGAAAGAGGTCCATACTTATTCTCCATTATTTTATGTGTTTAGAGCTAACATGCAGGGAATTGAAGGATATGGATGAGTGTTGTCACCTTTAGACAACATAGATGATGATTTCACCATGTAGTATCACTAAATCCAATCCTCCATGATGAAGATAAAAGAAGTGCATCCATTTAGGGGAATCACAAATGAGAAAATAAAGAATAAGGTATGAAAATAACACTCATAAACTTTGTTTATGATTGTTTAAAATGTATATATAAATATGGGAGTGTTAGTTGATAAAAGAATAAGAAAAATGGGGAGTTATATTATTGAACATGTATTGTTTTAAGGGTTTGTTTAAGTGTATGTAGACTTACTCATTTTTAAAAGAACCCCTAAAATGATATCTTGAGTATGTTTTCACATAATGAGTTTTTATGTATTTCTTATACAACCTTTGTTATATCTATCTTATTTTATACATTGGGTTATTCCACATAGTATTATAGTGGATTAATCAAATTATCATTACTAAGATAATCATGTGATTTCATCTCTCTCCTTATAGTGGACAATAGGGAGGAGAATATTTTTTTTTGTGAAGAAGGATGAGGTTTGAAGAACCCCTTCATTACCTTTGTATTTATTATCAATAAAGGGTATAAGAAATGATAATTCACATATTTACATTTTTAGATATTTGTTCTTGAAGTATTTTCAATAAATCCAAAGGGGGAGCTTATTGGTCCCATTAGATGAGTTATATTAATTGTTAATAAGATAATGTATTTGATGATTTTAATATGTATTGATGGAGAAAGGCTGGGCTAAAGAATCAATGCAACACAACCAATCCCAAAACAGGAATAGATAAGTCGAGAGTAGTTGTGGATGAAGGGATGACCAAAACTTACAAGACAATGCTATTGTACTGGGTGTAGTGGTTGAGGAGTTTTCTTATGTAACACGTGGGAGGAAAAAACTACCATAGAGAGGTCGTGGTGAAGCCGTGGAATGTATTGAAGATCAAGATGAACAACACGGTCAGAATGTGGTTAACAAACCATAGATCATGCCGTAGTGAGTGAAAAATAACCAAGGTTTTATCACTATTATTTGGAATTGGGTGTGTTGATTTTAGGTTCCACCTATGAGACACGGTGAGCCCAAAATGGGCATAGTGCTCCCTATAGTGAGTGAAGTAGTTTTTTGTATTCCTACAAAGAAAGGAAATATAACCAATATGCCATAGAACATGGTGTTTCAAAGGTCATTTTTCATGGTGATTACTTTTACCACAACATGGTGTTTGTGAGAAAGTTGTAATGGTGGGTGTGTCGGTAGGGGATGCACCAAATATATAGGATTTGATTCCGATGATGTGTAAATGGTTCTTAAATGTTTCAATAATAACATGCCTTTATTTTAGGCTATGATTCCAATAGATATCATACATAGTTTATGGTGGTTCATAAGGTGAATTTATTGAGAATTAATTCATGCTGCAAAGGAGAGAGAAATTGAGTCACAAAGCAGTTATGGATTGAATGAAATGATAGAGATCATGGAAGTTATTGAAGAGTCACAGGTGGTTTCTTTAATGACCCATAATGTGCTAAAAAGTGGCCAATTTAATTGGAATCATGTTTCTTAATTTAAAATAATAGAATCAATACTTTTAGAAAGGACGAGGAAGTACCTATGAGAAAAAGAACATCGAGAGAGTATGATACACCCTATATCAAGGAGAGAAGAAGAGGAGTCAAAGCTGAGTATCATCTAAGTACTCAAGTTTTCATGAAGCTGAGAAAGATCTAGATCATTCAGAATCTAGTGTAAATTTCAAGACCAATAGGCTAAGGACCCTCATCTACTATATATGATATTGATGAGAATTTACACGTGAAGATTTGTTGATTTTTCTGTTCATGGAGGGGAACTTTCATCAATAAGTGTAGAGATCACTAGATTAAGAGGTCTTTATTTACTGGATAATATTTGCAGAAGAAGTGTATCTTTAAACTGACTTTGAATGTGGAAATAACAATGTATTTTTTTAATACTTTGAAATAGTGGAGAATCCATGTTGGGGGGACTAACAAACATGGCAAGGAGTAGGTATGGTTAGCCTTACCTAATAACTATTGTGTACTATGATCTTTTGTTATTTTTGCATACGAGGAAAGGTTTATAGATTATATTTAGTGGATCAAGAACCTACGTAGGTTCAAGAGGTTGAGTTTAAAGAGAATAACTCATAACATAAAAGAGATCATTGATTTATCCCTCCCCCTCTTAGAGATCTAATTAGATCCTAAGCTAATAATTGTTTTAGGGTTTATCCATGAACCCTCTATCATAATATTGTTTGATTTGGATCACTACATCACTATTTTATTTCTCAAAAATGATTTATACCCACTATGTGGATCACTACCCACCTTATAAAATGACTTGTGATAAGGGGAGAACACATCAGACTTATAATATATGCTTAGAACCCCCCACATTCAATGTGAGGCTTGGGGTTTGACATCAGGGTATGGAATCACTAGCCACAGGCGTGGTGTCAACCATATCACACCAAAAGGGTTATTAATCCCATGTCATGATCCCTAGGGAAAGAAATATTTTTAAGGTTATAAAAATATCCTCCTCAGTTCATTACCTAAAGATAGAAGCTGTCCCTCACTTTGATACTATATATAAGGTTTAACCATGACCCCTTCATCACACTATTATCCGCTTTGGCTCATTACCTCACGGGTTTGTTTCTCAACAAGACTCACTACCCACTGGGGGGATCACTTACCTCCCCTTCTAAAAAGGCCTTATGATAGGGGGAGAACACATGTAAATTATAATCCATTCCTAGAACTCCACCACGCTTGATTTGGGACTTGGGTTGTGACATCATGATACTGCCTCATTGTCCATGGGTGTGGTGTTAGCCAAATCACACCAACAGTACTGTTAATCCCATGTCATAATACCTATATCAAACACTATTTATAAGGTTTAGAAAAATATCTATAAAACCCTAAATAACACATGAAACATCTCCTCATGAACAGTGGTCATCACCCGATCATCACATAATCAAAATGGGAAGAAGATGACTAAGATACACTACTAAAGGAAGTGGATCCCTTCCCTCAACCTACATTATACATAACAAGATTTATATATGCATGAACATGTGTATCTAGGGTGGGGGAAATTACCCAGTAGAATATCACCAAGAGTGTATGTGATTTATTTTACAAGGCAAGTCACAAATGATATTTTGAACTATAATATAGAACAAATGTACTTTTGATTTACATGATAAGGAAAATACAATTACATACAATTTTTATTTTATGAAAACAAACCATTTTGAAGATTCATAACATGGGATGATGAGAAATAATCACAATAATCAATGTTACATGACATAATGAAAAATAAGATAACAAATAATTCATGAAAAAATAGAAATATAACATAACATGACCTAACTTGGGGTATAAACTTTGAGCCTAATGGGTTAAACTATGGATTTTCTAACAGAACCACATATCAACCTATGATGTGAACTAAGTGGCATAGAACCTAACTTAACCTCATGGTCTCACTAGGTGATAGGCCCCTGATGGGTTTTATGGATATATTAACACTTAATATAAGAAGAAAAAGTAATTACATGACTCATTCCCAAGATCTACCATGTATGAAAATAAAACCATGCATATATATAAAATGAATAACTTTAGTGTGTACCTTACACTGATGAATGGTCAAGGCTTCTTCTTTTTTCATATAACAACCCTGATTTTATTACAAACTTAAACATGATTTATTACATAAACTCTTCACTTGATAAGACATGGAATATCGAGAGGTATAGTGTCTTTTGGGCTTAGGAACATTATATAAAAACTTAAAACATGAAACACAACATCTCTATTGAAAACTTCCTTTACATGACCACAAAATTCCCTTGTACTTAGCATTGCTTGAGATAACCTGAGGACATGCATAAGAAAAGGGTGTGCTATAAAGACCAGTAAGGGAATAAACATTAAATAACATTAGGAATACAATACATGTTAGAAAATAGGCACATCAATGGAGAAAAAGAGAAACATGAACATAAAGGCATGATAAAGCATGATAATCATAACATGAAAATGTGGAAACAACACTTAACATGGAATTAGCACGAGCCAAGGATCATTGAACATGAAGCATGAGTAAACCCTCATTGAAAATGAAGCACAAGTAAAAACTAATTGCAATTGAATTATCATGAGTCAACACCCATTGCACATGACTTATCATGATACTATACTTTACCCAATTCATTGGAGTGCTACCAGGGCACACCCTTCTTAAACATTTCATTTCATGCATAAGTGTGTCACATGGATCATATAACATGGAATCAATAAACATCATAAGTTATTCCATGATTAAGTAATGTGGAATAAATAAATTAAATTACCATTTAATATGTATATGTGCATAAAGGTGAATATCCTTGATAGAGACATGGGCATGGTATTCACTACACAATGATCTTGGCTTGGAAAAACTCGGTGCAATTTCAGCAGCATAACGGCGTGACATAAGGATTCATGAAAATGGTTTATGAGAGAGAAATGGGTGTCTCATAATATGTACATAAAATGGAAAGTAAGGGGTTCATATATATACATATCCCAACAAACTTAATGGAATTTAGATGCATAATACAAAATAATTACTTGGATGTAAAAGAGGAGAGAGAAATCCCTCGCGTAATTTCGACATGGTAACGGGTGTACATGAGAGGAATTAATGAGAGAGAAAGGAGTATCCCATCATCCAAACATAAAAAGGGAATTATGGGGGAGGTGAGAAATCATACCCCAACATTTGTAATTTAAAAAAGGGCATAACAACTTAAAGAAAATTGGAAAAAAATGAGAAAGGAAGAAATCCCTTACTTGGAAGTGTGATCCCAAAGGCTTGGGAGAGGCTTGAGAGAGGATTCTTGGGAGCTTGGGGAACCTTGGGAGGATTATATAGAGAGTAGGGAAGATGTTGGTCTAACTCTAATGGATTTTAGTGAAGAGGAAGTGGGAGCCTGGGTGGGTTTATATAGGAAAGGAGAGGGAATTCTTTATTATTTAGGTTTGGGACACCTCACATTAAACTAATCAAAACCACAAACTAGCCCATGATTTTTCCCATATTTTTTTTCCAAAGGGGAGTGTGAAAAAATATTTTATAAGGAAAATGGACGAAATTCTTAAAACAATAGGGTTTCTTATGTAGAGGTGAGTCACACTCTCAAGGAAAACAATTTAAAAAGAAAAAATGTTTTATAAGCCTTGAAGGGTCCACTAAAGCTTTGTAAAATAAATCAAAAAAACCAAAAATAACATTATTTTAATGGTAAAACATATATTTTCTGAAAATATTGTTTATAGTATTTTATTAAATCACTATTGGGTCATTATGATGTTATAAAACACATTATATATTTAAATGATATTTAATTTTTACCCAAAAATTCGACTGTCTCAGAAAATTATGAAAAATTCACCATTGGATAATTTCAACATAATGATTTCAAAAATAATATTAATTTTATCTAAATAATTTTCTAAATATGTGATTTTTTACTTTTAAAATAAAAACTGACATTTATAAAAAATTCATGGGTTTTAACAAAAACAGCTTTCATACCTTAATAAAAATTACAATTGCATTCATAAAATTATATAATAATTTATATTTAATAAAAAGTAATTTTATAATAATAATAATGATATTTTATTAAAATATTATTTAATTCAAAAATCCATTAATTCATCAAAATATATTTCTTAGTTTAATATTAACTAAAAATACTATTTGTGCTTTAAAAAATATTTCAAGGTAACAATAAAAACAATGTATATTATCTATAAAAGAATAATGTACATAGTCATAGTGCTAGGGTATCGTTACATAACCCCTTATAACACCCACATAATACCTAAGGGTAAGGTGTGTAATGGTGACAGACTCTTGGGGTGGCTCGGATAACATCGCTCAGGTGGTAATCTCTATTAACTTCCACTTCTCCCGTAGTCGGTTCTGCTCAAGTTTAACGTGTTCAAGCTCGGTTTGGGATTGGTCAAGAGAAAATCCCAATGAATCTACCTCCTTTACAAGCTCCAAAAAATGGGATTCGTACGAGGTAAGTCTACTGGATGAGGCCATCACTTCCTTTGTCTAAGTAAATTGGATTTGTTAAAGCCCTATATTTATACTAATAATCTGATCACTGTTCAACGACTATATTAGCAATGATCACAATTCATAATGGTATTTTAAAATCTATAAACATAAAAACAATGAAGTTCACATTTTATATAACCATAATTTGAAATTTAATTAGATCAAGAGGAATTTACATTAATGAATGTTTGGGTCGTTACATTTCAAGTGCATGATAAACATCCCTTAGTGGTAGCCGAAGGACTCCCTCCTTCATGGTGCATTAACAAGCTAACTTGAATCACCCATTGAATATGTAGGACCCTCCTCTATTCTCACAACATGATAGTTAATCTTGTGGTAAATAGAGGAGGGAAGTAAATAGGGAGAGTGAGAATCGATAGAGGCTTGGACAACCTTATTTGATCACTATATCATGGTGATTACTATTGGGAATCCCCCAGACCACCTATGATTATGATAAAACCACCAAAATGAGGATACATGTTCCATAAAAACTTTTCATATTGGAGGATCTGCATAGAAGAGATGATACCTCTAAAAGTTCACTTCCAATAACTAAGTGTACTGAAAGTAGGTAGAATTCACACCCCACCCACCACACAAAGTCTCCCTTCAAACTCACAAGAAAAATCACATACATTCAAGGAAATGAAAATACATTCAATGAAAATATAGAAAAATAGGAAATCATACAAGATATTAACATGATTCAGACAATTAGTCTTACATTAATTGGAGAAACACTACTATTTACTATATATTCACTAAAAGATACAAGAGATTGTAAATAGATTAATAAGTACAAGTAATATAAACAAGACCTCAACTTATTTGTAATAAATGAATTACTTGATACCATCACTATAATATCTTATTAAATACATAATAACATTGAATATCCCACACACTTATATTCTAAGTGTCATCCGATCAACAAGTTAAACCCACTCCCCTAAAATTATGAACAACTTAGCATGACTTCTTTAGCTTGGATACCAACCTGATGACCCCTTGACTTTACAAAACTTCTAGAATTTCAACATTCCATTATAACTCCATATGAAGAAGCAAATTTTTTATTATCCTTATACCCCTAGAGTGTTCTTATTTCCACTATCTACATACCACATCAAACCATAATCCAATGTATGAAATTCTAGTAGATGTAATTATAATGAATGAATTTCTAGTGAATTGAAAAAAATTCACCTCCTAATAATCTCCCACTTGAAGAATTGTTTTAGGGAACCAAAAAACTCTCTAAATATTAGGAAAAATTCATTCCTCATATAATAAAATGGTTATCCATTATCCTTATGTTCACCCAAGTCTCACTAGGGCTCTATGTTGCCTCAAACTTTCTTGAATGACCACTTTGGTGAACATGTTTTTTAGATTTTTTTATTCCCACTATCTTTCATAGATCTTAATTCTTATACTCTAGTAAATTTTTGACGAAATGATACTTTGAGTCTATGATTTTTCCTATAATAGAACATTATATTTTTATCCAAGTGGATTTAACTTTGTCTAACATAGAAAAGAACTCCTCCTTTCTAAATTCTCACGAGTTCCTTTATAAACCTCATCATCCAAACCATTCCTTCATAGATTTTGTTATAGGTACATACTCTACTACTATTGTACTTAGAGTAATTGTCATGACCCCCTCAACACAAAGTGTACCCCTCTTGGGATGGCAAAGTGAGAAGAGAGATAATGACCCCAAGTCTTGCCTCCAGTAGGCCTCGGGTTAGCGATTAGTATCGAGGGTATAGTAAACACAGAGATGAGAGGCATTACCCTCTAAGAGAACACATGAAGAAGAGAGAGATAATATATACACCAAACAACTCCTAATAATACTACAATATAAAAATAATCCCAAGTAAACATATTTAATTTCATGAAAAACTACTATAACTGGAAAGTAAAACTGCAAGTACCAAAAGAAAGAAAAACAACAGTGACCACAAAGACTGAATAGCTCCTGCAAAACCTACAAGCTAGTAGTAACCAGCATGATCTCCAACCTACTCCAAGTGACCTGAAAAATAATTTATATAATGTAGGGTGAGTATAATAGTATAATCAGTAGGATCCTCCCTAGAGCCTCTCGTGCAAAATTAAAGAAAGCATGCTAAATCATAATGAACAACAAGTGAAAATAACTCATCACCTAAATAGGTATACTAAGTTCCCAAACTCACCATGAATAATCTCACCAAGTATCACATAAAAGAGTATATAATATAATAAATAATCTCAACGGTACCCCACTACCACTTCCCCACTGGTTTGCTGCTTTGCCCCAACATCGCATGTCCTGAGCATCTCTCTCCAAAAAGGCTAGCCTGAAGACACCTGGGAGAGCACCACAACATGCACCTAGTGAAACAAAAAGGCTTTCCCATAGACACCTGGGTAAAGCACCACACCATCAATACAACCAAAAGTAACCAGGTAGTTTCCAGGATCCACCACAACTTGCATAACATGTATCAAATTTCGGGTATTATACCTCAAACCATTACAACCCATACAGTGAGTAAGGATCCTCAATCCATCACAGCCTATACATGTTACACCCATAGTAGTCTATATGAAACTATATCTAGAATATATGTGTGTGAAATAACTACAAGACATTACAACCCTCTACACACATATATAGGGAAAACTAACCATTGTGCATACCAGCACAAGTAACTACCAAGAGAAGTTAGAAGGGATAAAGGGGTAGTCAACCATCCATCCTCCCATTACGATGTTGGGGAAAACACCCCCAGGGCTTAGAATCCCTAGGGTGTCAGTCTCCCTAACCAAAAGGGTGGGGTAGAGTATAAAAACACAAAATTACATGATATAATATAGCTCACAACCACACTATGGTCAAAACCCAGTCTTAGACTCAATTTTAGCTAACATATCTCAGAATCCCAGATGCCACTACTAAGACTAGATATCCTCTCAGCACACAACCATTTAAATAGATTTATTAAACCATCTTTTCCCTTTTTATCAGTTGAAATTTACGTCAATTAATTCTTTAACCTTTAATTAACCATTAACGATTTCCAAATTACATTCCATTAGCATCACAATAAAGCTCCATGACCTCCAAGCATAACCAAACTGAGTCCAAAACTTCTTAGAAGTAGAACCTCAGCACTGTATCCCAACAAGCTCCAACCCCATGGGCTCAACATCATTTATTAAATCATTTAATAACAGAATTATCACTTTTCCATAATTCCAGGTATTTTCAGAAAACATTCTAAGCTACCAAACACAAGGGGCTCAACACAGTGAGTAGACGAACTACCCGTCGAGTATTTTCCACCTATAATAGGAGAATAAAACCATCCATCCTCGTGAAGCTAAACACAGAAAGCACATGGAATACCCCATGCATCTTCAACTATTTTGGAAGAAGGGTAAGAAAAATCATCTGCCTCAAGCAGTGGGGAAACTAAAGCAGACAAACAAACAAAATATTAACAATAATTCAACTTTCACATCTACGGGTAAGCTTAGATTCAACCCGTTCCATCATCCCTAGTGTCCTCCTCAACACCCACATGCATAAACCGATACATCTTGCCACTCTAGGCATCAACCGCTGCTACAACCACTGGGCATACCTACCCCCACATACCACAATAGCCTTCTAAGCTCAGTCATCCTAGGCTCACACCATAACAAAAGTAGTAGGAAACAAACAACATAGAAACTAGGCTCTTGGACCTAAACAAGGCATTCGGCCTTTACACACAACGAGCACTCACAACTCCAAAGCATAAGGTGCTCGACATTTACAAGAAATCATGTAACTCAGATTCCTATAAGGCATTATATTTATAACACAATTGGTTACTTATTCCATCTTGAATTAACCGATTTATTATTTAGGTTCCAACTGCAGGCAACCTAAGAAAAAATATATCACAACTATCACAAATTAATTAAATAATTAATTTTGACATGCCTTTAAACAAAAAAGCATCAACATGCTTTGGGTTTATCAATCTATTCAATTAAACATTCTTACTACATCAATTTTATTATCATCAACTTAAAACAGCAACAACCAGATTCATTAAAATGCCTCTTTATCTTGTCCAATTAATTTACAATTAATACTAACTTTAAGTTCTTTACCAATTTTCATGAATAATGACATGCTAAAAAATAAAAGCATAGATATCACACTATCTAGAAAATCAAGAGGTAATAACATTGCTAAGAAATTGATGCCAATTATTTTAATCTGGTTCATATATTTATTATGTCAATTCCATTTTGATATAGTGGCTAAATCATGCTAACTCTATAGTTTCATGTAAATAAATAAAGAATCCATGAATCCCCTACCTCAAAAGGTTTCCAAAGTTCTTTTCACAATAAAAGGCCAACACACTAGATCACGATCACCTCTCCCATAATAACTACATCCACTCGAGGATGCAGCATCACCACCATGACAAACAACACCCAAGAAAGCTCCATTAGAAACATAGAGATCACATTCCATCACAAGGCAAGTAGAAATAGTAGGAAACAAATCAAGGAACCCAAAAGAGAAGAGGTATAACATACCTTATGTCAAAGACTGATTGACACTGTAATGACCCGACCCAAGCAGGGGCTCGATCTGTAACTACCCCAAGACCACCTCTATAGGACAGGGGGTGGAAAATAGCATTGAAAGCATAAAAACTCAGGGAGGCCTTTTCCTAAGTACCTACACACACACATATCCAACTCGATGCAAAAGTGCAGAGGGAAAAGAAAAATAAAAGATGCAACCTACTGTAAAAGTAATCCATACATGAATAGACCACTAAAAGTACGAATACAGTAAAGTAAACAGGAAGTAAAAAGGTGAAAAACACATTCCCAAATAAAAATTGTCCCAAACTTAAGGGAAAACTATGAATGTAAAGCAAGAAAGGAAGCCCTAATCCTGCAAACCTAGATGTGACCACCACACGTGGTCCAAGCTCCTGAATCCCGAGCTCCCTGATATTATAGTAAAACCTATTCAGCATCTGCATAAAGCAATATAAGTATGGGAAAATCCCATGTAGGGGTGAGTATAAACATACTCAGTAGGACGCCTGAAAAGAATGGGGAATAGTAGGAAAAAATACAAGAGGAAAGGAAATACAGTAAAAAGGAACAAGTTATAGTAAAAGTGTAGCTCAAACCAATAAGAGAAGTGAAGTAAGTTCATCCAGACATGAGGAGATAAATACGGTGAGAAGATGAACTTCTCATTGAGTCTTTTCTACCTAAATTAGGAGAGTAGTCTTGTCCAAAAATGATAATCTAGACACAGAAAGCATGTGGCATACCCCGTGCATCTTCACCTCTCCTAGAAGGAGAGTAACCAGAACTCAAGGAGTGGGTTCTACAATAGGGTGAATATATATATATATATATATATATTATCAAACCAAAGAAACCCAAATGAGATAAATTAAGGGGATATCCATCATAAAGCTCAACCTAGGTAAAGAGTCGTCAACAGTCCTAGGAGTAACCACCATCGATGGACAATATCTCAAATTCTTACACTGAACTATGAGTCAAAGGGTCTCAAATCACCACACCTTTATGCTATATGCTTTGGGAGACACTGACTCGCCTGCATGGTTTTAGGTCATGTCACAAAGACGCGTCTTAGTGGGGAAAGTGACCCTATTAATTTTAAGTTTAATGTTACATAAAATAGAAATATCTTCACTGATTAATCGTTAAACACCACTACCCAGCCTCACTAGAGGATAAGCCCTGAAGATAGAATGACGAACGCCACTAACCAACCTCACTGGAGGGTAAGTCTGAGAGGGAATGATGAACGCCACTGCCCAGCCTCACTGGAGGGTAAGTCCAAGAGGGAATGAAGAACACCACTACCCAGCCTTGCTAGAGGGTAAGTCCAATAGAACGGTGAACACCACTGCCCAGACTCACTGGTGAGTAAGCCCAGATGATGAAACTGAGGTCACCATCGCATCGTACATGAAGTAGAATAGGCTATCCAAATTTAATAAGATAATGAATAAGTATTCTCACATCCAAATGGGTTACACCATTGTAAACTTCATAGGACAACACGAAAGGTAGACCATTCACTTTCTCTGAACAAACTTCTAATGCAAATCTTATAAAACACAACATTATTCTCAAAAGGAATCCCATAAGGCCTATTCCTTAGCCTTGAATTCTAACGGGCGTATTGATTCATCACGATCCCTTTAGAAAAACATGTGATATGGACTAATCATTTGTCCAAATCGGGTTCCAAAAGAAAAAGTCATAAATTATTGCAACACATGCGAACCGGGACCCATGGGGCCCGCACCTTAGATTTAAAATTAAATACTCACAAGTGGTCTTGGAAAGTTTTCACAGAGACTAGGGTCAGGCATTCACTGACGACGTGTCAATCAGACGTCCCATTTGAAAGATATGTCTGACACAAGATTTCCAAATAATAATAAATATTTTATTATTATTAACTTAGGAATTTCAGGTCAACCACCTTCGGGCAAGAAAATTAAAAATTTCCATAACCACCTTAAAAGGTTCGTCTCGACGAGACAAACCCATGGCTATAGACGACGCATCAAACAGACACATTGTTTAGAATTTACAGCCTTTTTAAGGAAAATTGGCTCAAATTGGGCTAGTCCGGACCAAACTGGATGGACCACCCTCCTACTGGGACAACCCACCCCGGACAGCCTAGTCTGACCTGCTAGCCTGCGGCCTAGCCGTGGGTCCGGTCCAACCCACTGCGGCCTAGTTCGCACCTACACTGACCGACCATGTAATAACTCAGATCTCCATTTCAAGCATGGATCCTTGTTTTGGGTTATTTTTGAGAAAAAAGTAAGAAAGGTGATATTTTCTAAGTAAACGCCATGTACACTTGAGTTCACACCATGTAATCTTGAGTACACGCCGTGTACTCCCGAGTACACTCCGTGTACCCAGTTTCTATGTGTAGCCATGTACTGGCTGTGTAACGGCTGAGTACATGGTTGTGTGGGTGGCCTGACATATCGCCTAAAGCAAGGGCTGATTGAGGCTAGTACACGGCGTGTACATTAAATGAACACACTGCGTACTTTTCTTTTTATTTGTTATATCGGTGAGGGATCGTGTCTCACGTCTAGAAACACTTTCTTATCCCTGTGTTTCATATAGAAGAGCGACGTACGACCAAAGATCTTCGATCTCCTCCTATTCCTCTGTCCGAGCTCTAATTGAGGAGCCTATGGGTGCGTTGGATTCCCACCAGTGATTTATCTCTTCCCCCAGAGCCTCTCTTCCTAATTTCTCCTCTCTCTTGAGTTATCCAAGGTTGAAATATTTTAACCTTTTTGTAGATCTACATCATTCTAGTCCGATTCAAGGGCCGAAATTCAATAATGTTAATCGTACAACATCGAGGTAGGTGGTTTGTGCCTTTATTTGGTTTTATTTGGATTATATATGCTAAAAGTTCTAAATACACATGTTTAGGGTATTGCGTGCTATAGAATTTAACCCTTTTTAAGACCTGTTATGGTGTGTTTGATTGAGAAAGGAGTTATTGATTATGCATAAGGTTTATTACCTTGATTATGGGTGTGTTTTCCATGTTTGATTGATTATGGCTGTTTATTCTAGAATTCCTGTTAGTCTTGCTTTGTTTTCCATGACCGATGTTGTTAGGATGGAGTTACTATTTATTTAAGATGCATGTGTTTTCGCATTGTGAAAGTATGACCAAGGGAAATTTGACTGTGAGTGCTTATTAAGGTAGGGTTGTTTAATTATGAATTGTTGTTATGGTTGACCTAAGGTATTGACTGTGAGAGTTGTAGGGTGGTCATAGACCAGAGGGGTTAGATTGTGAGATATACCCAGAGGTTCGTTATTAAATGAATGTTGGACCCTAGGGCATTGACTGTGAGAGCTTCCAAGGGGTCATTATATTATATTGTTACTATGTAGACCAAGGGGGTATTGACTGTGAGAGCTAACTAGGAGGTCATTTGTAAATGACTAGTGCTATATGGGACCAAAGCGGTTAGACTATATGAGATTTCCCAGAGAGTTGTTATTTATTAAATTAATGATATTTTAAACCAAAGGGGTTAGACTATGAGAACTTTACCAGAGGGTTGCTTATGAATGTTTGAATGGTTGTGACGAGTCTTCCAAGCCAAAGCACAAGCTTGGACTCAGTCTTACTTGGTTATTTAGATGGTCTTTTGAGACATCTATTTGTTATTATTATACAAGGGGATATAGATCTTAGGCTCTATCCTGAGGCTACATTATTCAATGGATTGAATAATTAATAAATATAAATGAATGTAATTGGTGGTTTCCTACTGAGCGGCATCCTATTCTCGCATTCTCTCCGCTAGGGTTCGCTAGTGGTTCCTCGGCAGGGGAGGCTGGCATGTCTAGCCTCATCTTCCCTCTTTTCCTATCCTCCTTCTAGTCTTGGCCTCACATGGTGATTTTGTCAGGCGGTGGTTTTCCTATGTTTATGTTTCAGGTGTTTTTCTCGCTCGGTAGCAGCTTCGTAGGTAGGAGTTGGCGGTCCAGTCGTGGTTGCACCTCTCTGTTGAAACCCTGGTCAGATACATATGCTGCTCTGGCCTCAGGATCCTGCATGGCTCTCCTATTTGGTGCGCGGTGGTGGATGCTCAGAGGATTTGGGATTTTCAGGTCGTCTGGTTGACGGTGTTTCAGAAGGTGCGTCTTTTTCTGGTCTCAATCCAAGATGCGGTCTTCATTGAATGGTTGTTGTGTGTGGTGTTTGACATGATCCCTTCTCTACTGGAGATGGTTTCTTTGTCTTGGTATGGGTCTGGAGTTCGCTTCTCCGTTGAAGCCTTGTCCGAACCCTTCACTGCTCTGGCTTCATGATCCCTTCACTGCTCTCCTGGTTGGTCAGCCGTGTTGGTTTCTAGGAAGCTCTGGGAAGTGAATTCGTTCGGACTTGGTGTCCCAGAATGCAACCCTAGCTCCTGTCCTGTGAAGTCAATGATTTTAGTGGTTGAAGCCGCGGATGGTTTTTTGTTTGATGGTCTGTTCTTCCATCGTGATTTGAGGTTTGTCCTGGTGTTTTGATGGTTTATTCTTCTCCGGTGTGTGGTTTTTGGATGAAGACATTAGGTTTGGGGTGATGGCGACGTCTTCCTGTGATTGAGTCTCGAAGGTTCTGGAATCAATGATCGAGGGAGATGTGTACGGATAGGGCTGTTGCGTAGCACGTGATGGCGTGATGGTTTGTTGTATGAGGTGTCATGATGCTGTGTGTTTTCCGAGGTGATGGTCTGGGTTGGGTTGTTGCTTTGGTGCTGGAATCAGTCAAAGTGCGGTCCAGGTGGTTTTCGCTCCTATTGCAGTGGGTGGATTTCGTTTTGAATTTTGAAATTGGGATGTTTCACGACATTTTGTGTGATTTGGACTTTATAGATTTTCTGAGCGGGTTTTGACAACTTTTTCCACGATACACTGTATTGTGGTCTTTTTGGATTTGGATTGTGGAAGCTACCAGTCTCTTGAGAAGAGGTTTGAGTGCATAAAGCATTCACCTTGGCATAACTATTAGCATTGGAAAGTTTGAGAGGGTAATACTATTGTCATCAGTATTTGGCTCATGAATCTATGCGCAAGAAAGTTAGCTGAGCGGACATGTGATGGTGGAGTCTTGACATATTTATCTAAACCCTGGGAAGGGGCAGTTCATGTTGTCTTGAGTTGGGATGAATTCTTTTATGGTTTTTATTTGGATGAAATTTATTGGGTTCACACTTAGACTTTAAAAATGTCATTTAGAAAATAAAAAAAAGGATTTGTCCAATTGGTGGTTTCCTACTGGGATTTGTATCACACCCTATTTGGATCATGATTTTTGACCCAAACAGATTATATGGTTGTAGGTATAGATAAGGGCAAGCACCCCTCTTCATCAGGTACTTGATTGTTGTTGGAGATGGAGAGCATGAGACCAAGATGAGGCTTGCAATGCTGTTGGAGTTTACTGTTTTCTGTACTTGGTTTTAGTATTGTATTTCCAGCATTGTGACTTGTTGGCTGATTTCCTAGATACATGTTACATGCATCATTTATTTATATATATGCTACAATTGTTTATTCTATCAGTCTTCCGTTGTTTACTTCTATTGTATGGTATTACTACTTCTGTTACTGTTTACTATTTGTTTCTATTGTGTTACTCTGCTAATGAAGGAATAGTTTCCCCATTATCACACCCAAGTCCCTCTCTGCTAGTCATAAGCCTCTGGAGTTTGGGGAAATGCGGTTGAGGCCATGTGACCAATTGGGTATGGGGCACCTTTGGGCGACACTTGGAACTGGGACGTTACAAAGTGGTATCAGAGGAGTTTATTTTCTAATTCGTCTTTATATTTGGATCCTATCTATAGGGATAATAAGTAATGGGTAGTTGGTAATAAGCTATGTCTGGGAGTAGCTAACCCGTGTATAGGAAAAATCCAAGTTACCTCGAATATTGCAATTTTTTTCTAGTTTTTCAATTGTTACAATTGATTTGATTTCACCATTGGATGATTCACTTGTTTTGTGCTATTATCATTGAAATTATTGAGGTTCTATTTATTTTTAAACCCTATGAGATGAGGGTATTCCATCTCATGCATCATATAGGCACTTGTTAGAGATCACATGTTATGCATTCTTTTCACGCCATTTAGGATGCATTACTGACTGTATTCTATTGTGATAGATGTTGTGCTAGATATTCATGTTGTTGTGATAGATTATATGATAAAATACCTTATATTTTGATATGGTTTTGGAAAATGTAAAGTTTCTTTTGTATAGATGCCAAAATTTGGTCTCTGAGATATTATGGTCCCTCTTGGATTGGAATTTGGTGGATCATGTTTGAACTGTAATTGGATTTTTTCAAGTTATGATGTGAATAAGGATTCCAAACTTTGAATCGCAAGATTATGGGATTTTAAGGGTCTTAAATTTTCATGCCTTGGACAAAATTCTAAGTTTTTTAAGGTTCTATGGAAATTTCATAGGCCTACTTTCAGGAAACCCATTCAGCATGATGTGTGATGTTATGAACACACACCATGTGTTCTTCTGTTCTAGAAGAACTGACTTTTCTTACATACACACCATGTACTGGGAGTACACTCCATGTAGTGTTTAACCGTGTGACTGACTGTGTGATTAGAGACATGGGGTTGGGAAACATTGGTAGAACACACTATGTCTAGATTGTACATGCCATGTTGTAAGAACCATGTATCTAGCTGTGTGACCAACGACATGGGTGGATGAAAATTAGGCTGTACACACCGTGTATCTCTTGTGCACATCGTGTCATTTTCAACCATGTATGCAGCCATGTAACTCATGACACGAGCGCTTAGAAATTAAGTAGTACATGCCATGTTTGGGGTGAACACGCCGTGTAGTGTTACCTAGGAGAGAATTGCTTGGTTCGAGCTGTGTAGAAGTACTTGGATAGGTTGGTAATTTCAAGTACACACCGTGTCTTCAGAGGAACATTCTGTGTGTATGGGTGTTACAAGACCAAGTTTGGAAGAGGTACACACCATGTTAGAAGCTTAAGGGAACACACCGTGTAGGGGTTATACACGTCGTGTAACCCTATTTTTTAAAAATTGAATGTGTCTTCTCTTGTTCCTTTCTTGCACTTATAAGTTTTTGTCCTTGATAATATTGAACTGAGGTGTGCGTTTGACATTGTAAAGTAATGCCACTGAGACGTCATCCGGTTGTATGCCAGATACAGGGAAACACTCATACACTGGAAATAGTAGATCAGAGACTACTGGTAGATCCTCCTATCATGCCCGTCTTGGAACCAGCCGTTATACCGGATGCCGGTGCTGATGCATAGTTCTGTGAAGGATTTTTGAGGATGTTATAGAATTTTCAAGGAGCACCACATATTTCCCTGTCTATGGAAAAACTGACGCGGGTGTTCCAGTAGCAGCATCCTCCCACTTTTTCTAGGGATGGAGAACCACAGGCTGTAGAGTCATGGTTGGAGGCCATGCTTTCTATCTTCAAGCATCTAGAGACACCTCCAGAGATGAGGGTGAAGCTTGCGACATACATGCTATGTGATACCACCAATAGATGGTGGTATGTTATCTTATAGGCATGACGTCATTGGGATATGGATTGGGAGGAGTTCCATAGGACCTTCTATGATTACTTCTACCCTGAGACATTGAGGGCCGATCGAGCCCGAGAGTTCATGCATTTGGAGTAGGTATCTATTTTAGTGATGGATTACTCATCTCGTTTTACATAGTTTCAGCACTTCACACCTATTCTAGGATGTGACGAGTTATATTTGGCTAGGCGGTTTGAGGATGGTCTCAGGTATGACATCTGATCGTAAGTGAATGTCTTCAGGATGACTTTGGTGACTTCTATAGTGAACCAGGTGCTAATTAATGAGCACAATATAAGGGAGTTGGGAGCTGTGGGCCATGGCGATTCAGTATCTAGGGATGGTACTCCTTCGATAGATAACAGGAAGCGCCGCCGGGAGATTTCACGCGATGTTTCTTCAGGTAGCCAGGTGGTATGATACCAGTGTGGGAATACTAGACATACGAGACCACATTGCCCAAAGGACCTAGTTGAGTGTTTCTCTTGTGGTAATATGGGTCACCTTTAACATTTTTTCAGGGTGTTCTCATCAACAGTGAGTGACATGGATTCTGTTATAACTCCACATTCAAGAGAAGGACCACTAGTTTCTCATCAGTCAGGGAACTGGAGTCCATCCGGCCATTTAGGATGAGAATACGGTCATGGTCGTGGTATCCAGTCAGTAGGATTTTAGCGACAGCAAGGTGGATCAGCTCAGGGTAGTCAGGCAGGGTCGTAGGGCCGCGGTACAGGTCAGAATTTTGCAGTAGAGCAGACCCAGCAGGAGAAGGATCCTAGACCCTCTACAGTTAAAGGTGTGATTCTAGTTGCCTTAGTTTTAGCTTATTCTCTTTTTGATACAGTGTATTCACATTGTTTTATATTTTTTGTGGTTTTAAAGAGACTCGGGCTCTGTATATTTACTTCTGAGGATGTTATGACACTAAAAACTCCGTTGGGGATTAGGACGGCTAGTGTACATAAGTGCAAGGAATTCCCTCTTGAGGTTGGTGGGTGTCACTTCTTATGAGACCTCTATGCCTTAGATACGACATGATTTGATGTCATTCTTAGAATGGACTAGCTAGTCTCCTTTTAGGCATTTGTTGACTGCTATCGCCATAGGGTAATTTTCACATCACCATAGGGTGAGTCTTTTCTACACAAGGGTGAATGGGATGTCCATGCAAGAAAAGATGGACCTAAGGATCATGGGTTGAGAGGAGTTATGGAAACGATTTCTAGTTTATATCTGGATGACCAGGGGACTTCACAGACTGACTTTACTTTAGTGGCATATTATTTTAGGGATATCTTTCCAGACAACTTTTCAGGTTTACCTCTGGATAGAGAGGTATATTCTCTATTGAACTTGTTCCAGGAGTGGCACTGGTGTCCATTACTACATATAATATGGCTACACGAGAGTTATAGGAGCTCAAGAAGTAGTTAGAGGAGTTACATGAAAATGGTTTCATCCGAACCAGTACTTCTCCTTGGGGTTCGCCTATCCTTTTTGCAAATAAGGCAGACAATACCCTCAGAATTTTTATGGATTATCAGAAGCTGAACCAGTTGATGGTCAAGAACCAATATCCCTTTTTTATGATTT
The DNA here is from genome assembly GCA_963277665.1 of Viscum album. NCBI lineage: Eukaryota > Viridiplantae > Streptophyta > Magnoliopsida > Santalales > Viscaceae > Viscum > Viscum album. The sequence continues at coordinate 594,526,499 of OY728133.1, forward strand.
ATGATCTATTTGATTATATTTGAGGAGGCAAGGTGTTATTGAATATTTAATTGAGATTCAGTTATCATCAGTTTCATGTTATACCATCAGATATAACTCTTACAGCCTTTCAGAGCAGGTACGGTCTATACGAGTATTTGGTTATTCTGTTCGGTCTTATGAACGCACTGATAGTTTTCATGGCACTGATGAACTGAGTGTTCCATCCTTACTTGGATTCTTTTGTGTTAGTCTTCGTAGATGATATCTTAGTGTACTATCACAATCGACATGACCATTCCATCCATCTTGAGATAATTTTTAGTACACTGAAAGAGCATCAGTTATATGATAAGATCTCAAAATGCCACTTTTGGATAGACCAGATTTACCTCTTGGGTCATGTTATCTCAGAGACAGGAGTATCAATAGACCCAGATAAAGTGATAGAAGTAGTTTCCTAGGAGAAGTTGAAGAACGTATTTGAGGTAAAGAGTTTTATGGGGCTGGTTGGTTACTATAGGTGCTTTATAAATGACTTTTCAAACTTAGCAGTGCCACTGACGAGCCTGACTAAGAAGGGTGAAAAGTAATTGTGGATAGATTCCTATGATTCTATCCTTCTAAAAGTTGAAAGGGAGATTGAATTTAGCACCGTTACTGATTTTTCCTGAGCCGTGCAAGAGCTACTCCATTTACTATAATGCATCAAGTATCGGGCTAGGAGCAGTACTTATGCAGGGGGAAGAAGTCATTGTGTATGAGTCTCAGTAGTTAAGGCCACATGATAGGAATTACCCGAAGTATGATCTTGAATTATCTATAGTTGTGAATGCTTTACGTTGTTGGAGAAATTATCTTTTGGGAGACCATTTTGTGGTATTCACTGACAAAAAAAGTCTCAAGTATATATTTACTCAGTGAAATATGAATTTGAGACAGCGAAGGTGGGTCAAGTACCTTTAGTATTTTGACTTTGATCTTTCCTACACACCTAGGAAAGGCAACACAATGGCTGATGCGTTGAGCATGAGGACTCCGATATAGGCATTTTAGGAGGCCAGCAGTGAGTGGTAGCTTATAACACTGTTCTATGAGATGCATTTGGAGGTACATGACAGACAAGGGCAGATGTTTCTTTCTTATATAGCTATTACCACTACTCTTCTGGATTAATTACGAATGATGTAGCTATCAGATTTCGAAGGCCTATTCCTACATGAGAGTGTGTCAGGAGAGGACCCTACTCCTAGGTAGACCATAGGAGACGATGATATCTTATGCATTCATAGAAGCGTATGGGTGTCAGCAGACATACGTGAGGAGTTGATGTGAGATTTTCATTCCTCAGTTTGGGAAGTTCATCCTAGTGTCACCAAGATTTATCAATATTTACATCGTCAGTATTGGTGGCCAAATATGAAGAGGGATGTTGCTAGTTTTTTTATGAGATTTTTAACCTGTCAGCAGGTGAAGGCAGAGCATCAATGACTGGTAGGGCTTTTACAACAATTACCCATTTTCGAGTGGAAGTGTAATGATGTTGAAATGGATTTAGTAACAGTTTTACCGAGTTTTCCTCAAGGAAATGATGCTATATGGGTTATTGTTGACAGACTCACGAAGGTTTTACATTTCTTACCGATCAAGAAAACCTTCAGTTTTGATGATCATATAAGGTTTTACATCTAAGAAATTGTACATTTTCATGGGGTTCAACACTATACCGTTTTAGACAGGGATGCCCGATTTACTTATCATGTCTGGATGGGACTACAGAGGGATTTGAGTAAACAGGTACTTCTGAGTACAACTTACCATCCCCAGATAGATGACAAGTCTGAGCACACAATTCAGGTTTTGTAGGACATGCTTCGAGCATGCGTCCTAGATTTTGGGGGCTCTTGGGAGAGACACATACCCTTAGTTGAGTTTTCCTATAATAACTGTTTTTAAGAGACGATTTAGATGACACATTATGAGGATTTTTATGGTAGGCCATGCCGATCACCCCTATGTTGGCTAGAGGTAGGAGAGGCAGTTATGATGAGACCTCATATTATCTTGGAGACCACTGAGTAGGTGGAGTTAATTCAGAAGAGGATGGATACTATATAATCTTGATAGAAATATTATGTTGATCAATGGAGATGACCTCTGGAGTTTGAGGTCAGAGATCAGGTTTTATTACATGTCACACTGAGATTGGGACATAGTAGGGTTAGGAGATAGGGGAAGCTTTCACCGAGATACGTCAGGCCATTTGAGGTTTTGGAAAGAGTTGGTCTGGTTACCTATTAGTTGTAGTTACCTTATAGGTACTAGGATATGCATTACATCTTTCATGTTTCTCAGCTACGGCGTTACTTTTCAGAACCATCTCACATTTTTCAACCCGAGGAGGTTGAGTTAGATGTGGATGAATCCTTTAAGGAGAACCCTATTTGGATTGTGGATCACAACATGAAGGTTCTCCGTGGATGGTATGTTCCTCTGGTATGGGTGCTATGACATCATGGGCGAGTACATGTTGAGACTTGGGAGAGGGAGACCGATGTACGATCACAGTGGCCAAAGTTGTTTGAAGTTTCTTCTTCACCACCCTTGGAAGAGCAATTCAGGGAAGAATTGATTTAAGGAGAGAAGTTTGTAAGAAACCAGATCTCCATTTTAGGTATGGATCCTTGTTTTGGGTCATTTTTGAGGAAAAAGGAAGAAAGGGGAAATTTTCCAAGTACACACCGTGTACTCCTGAGTACACACCGTGTACCTAGTTGCCACATGTAGCTGTGTACTGGCCTTGTAACGACTGAGTACATAGACGTGTGGGTGAACTAGAAGACCACCTAAAGTGGGGGCCGATTGAGGCTATTACATGGTGTGTACATTAAATTAACACACCATGTACTTCTTTGTATTTTTTATATCAGTGCAGGATCATGTCTCACATCCAGAAACACTTTTTTCTCCCTATGTTTCTTATAGGAGAGCAACGTATGGCCGAAGATCTTTGATCTCCTTCTGTTCTTCTGTCTGATCTCTGATTGAGACCCACTTGGTGCATTGGATTTCCACCGGTGAGTTCTCTATTCCCCTAGAGCCTCTCTTCTTGAATTCTCCTCTCTCTTGAGTTATCCAAGGTTGAATGATTTTAACCTTTTTGTTGATCTATGTCATTTTAGGCCGATTCAAGGGCTGAAATTCAAGAGTGTTCATCGTACAACATTGAGGTAGGTGGTTTGTGCCTTTCTTTGGTTGTATTTGGATTATATATGCTAAAATTTCCGAATACCCATGTTTAGGGTATTGCGTGTTGTCGAATTTAACCCTGTTTAAGAACTGTTATGGTGTGTTTGATTGAGAAAGGGGTTATTGATTATGCATAAGGTTTATTACCTTGATTATGGGTGTGTTTACCATGTTTGATTGATTATGGCAGTTTGGTCTAGAATGCCAGTTAGGCTTGCTTTGTTTTCGATGCCTCATGTTGTTAGGATGGAGTTACTATTTATTTGAGATGCATGTGTTTCGCATTGTGAAAGTATGAACAAGGGGAATTTTATTATGAGAGCTTCCCAAGGCAGGTTCATTTAATTATGAATTGTTGTTATGGTTGACTAGAAGTATTAACTGTGAGAGCTACTGGGTGGTAATAGACTAAAGGGGTTAGACCGTGAGAGCTACCCAGAGGGTCATTATTAAATGAATGTTGGACCATAGGGAATTGACTGTGAGAGATTCCAGGGGGTCTTATATTATATTGTTGTTATGAAGACCAAGGGGGTATTGACCATGAGAGCTACCTAGGAGGACATTTGTAAATAACTAGTTCTATGTGAGACCAAAGGGGTTAGATTGTGTGAGATTTCCCAGAGGGTTGTTATTTATTGAATTAATTATATGTTAAAACAACGGGGTTATACTGAGAGAACTTTCCCAGAGGGTTTCTTATAAATGTTTGAATGGTTGTGACAAGTCTTCCAAGTCGAAGCACAAGCTTGGAATCAGTCTTACTTGGTTATTTAGATGGTCTTTTGAGAGGTCTGTTTGTTATTACTAAGAAAGGGGATACAGAGCTTAGGATAGATCCCAAGGTTACATTATTCACTGAATTTAATAATTAATAAATATAAATGAATGTAATTAGAAACTATAGGATTGTTTACTTTTGAGTACTTCCTAGTTTATTGCTTCATTTTTCATATTGCCTGGTATAGATATTCACTGATAATTAAGCACATATCTTTTGGTGGTTTCATACTGGGATTCGTCTCACACCTTGTTTGTGTGATTCTTTTGGACCCAAACAGATTATATGGTTGCAGGTATAATAAGGTCAATCACCCTTCTTCATCAGGTACTCGATTTCTATTAGAGTTGGTGAGCATGAGACCAAGCTGAGGATTGCGATGATGTTGGAGTTTACTATTTTTTATACTTGGTTTCAGTATTTTATTTCCAGCATTGTGAATTTTTGGCTGATTTCCTAGATACATGTGACATGCACCATTTATTTATATATATATGATGTAGTTTTTTATGCTATCAGTATTCCGTTGTTTACTTCTATTGTATGGTATTACTGCTTCCATTACTATTTACTATTTTTTTCCACGGTGTTACTCTGCCAAAGAGGGCATAGTTTCCCCATTATCACACCCAAGGCCCTCGCTACTATTTGGAAGACTTTGGAATTTGGACTTGAGGCCATGTGACCAATCGGATATGGGGCACCTTTGGGCGGAACCCGAATCTGGGACGTTACAAGCCAGTTGGCTGGTCCTCCCTCATACACCGTGTCACACATAGACCCATGTAAGGCGGGTATTTCTCCCCATGAGGTCACCATCTCGGGTGCCTCCCTGTCTAACCATAATAGCCACCGCCACCCTGACTCCCACTGCTCGCCATACCCGCTGCACAATGCCGACGCCGGCCCTCTGAGCTCCCCCTCGGCCTGTTACGCACTCCCAGCCCCAACCTGCTTTTCCGTATGAGACCCAAAATAACACCTTCCACCATCCTAGTCAACTCCATCACACTAGATTGGTACCGTGCTCCCGGTCCTAGCCTACTCCACCATCCGAGCCCCGTGCTTCCGGCCTCCATTCGACCCCGCTGCCCCGGTGCCTCCGTGCTCTCCACTGACCCTCCGCCGTGCCTCCTAGATGCTCCACCGGCGGTGGCTACATTGACGAATTATCTCTAGTGGTCCCTTTGATGGACCACCATGACTCGATCAGACACCAGACTCCAGATCCGAGGACATATTTTTGATCCCTATGATGGGACGTTCACAACGCCCGCCTTTGATTGACGATCCGACGGTCAATTGACATGTTTGGAAATTAAAACAAATAATAGAGAATAACGAGGTTCAAAATAGAGATCGATGGATGTGTTCATGTGGCCATCGATGATTTTTCAAATAAAATACGAAGAAAAAATTAGCGTAACCAATTTTTGAAACAGAATTTGAATTGGAACCCAAAATGAAAAAGATCCTACCTCAAATTGATGTTTCGTCATTGGCGATGCATCCACTGTGATCCTACTTCGATCCGTAAAAGTTCTGGCAGAGATCGCTCCTATATCTAGTGAGAAATGATGAATAATTATATAGATGGAGGGAGGGATCTTGAGAGTTGAGAGAGAGAGTGAATTAGGTTTTTTTGCTTAACCCTAATCACTAAAACTCTATTTATAGGGATTCTTCTCAGCAGAGAATCTGAATTCGCTGTGCCCTCTTATTTTATGTCATTCTTAAAAAACACACCCCATTTAGAAATCAACAGAAGTCTTGGATTTCTATTCTGAGCCTTCTTTTGAAAGTTATTTGAAAAGATTCCAGTGATAAAAATCACTAAGTAATTATTCCAAAATGATGATTTTTCCCCTGGGTGACTTTTCTCATAGCAGCCCTGCGCTGACAAAAGTTATACCCTTCTTAGGGTAAATGGCATGTTCTGGACTCAAACATGCCCTTAGATTTATGATCCTACCTACCATTTGTGAGTTATTCTGTTTCCTTCTCATACATAGTATAAAATATACTTTAGATTTTATAAAATTAATTTCAGGCAGAACGAGACTTGGAATTTCACGCTATCTAAACGCCTAGCTCTAGAAATACATATATAAATATTTCAAAGTGTTATAAGGTGAAAATCGGGTCTCTAAATCATTCCCTCCTTCAAGATTTCCCATCCCCAAAAAGTAAAACTGGGAAAAAAACTCGGGATACTGAGCCTGAATCTAGCTCTCCTGTTCCCAAAAACTACTTCGCACATTTCCATGATTCCATAGGATGCAAACCAGGGTAATGGTCCATCCATGTAATGTTCGATCCATTAGATCCTCAATCTCTATCAGGTTCTCCGAAAAGGTGGATCCATCGTTGATGTCTAGCTCACCCTAGTCGATGATGTGCATAGGATCATGCGCATATCACCTCAGTTGTGACACATAGAAGATGTTGTAGAGACCCGAATCTTGATGTACAAGGAAATTACATTACTTTTGCAGAATACTTAGTACATAACAAAAACACACACATAAGGACCGTAATAGTTTAGTGTCTTTGGAAACTCGGAACATAATATTCTAATCATGGAGAAAGATCTTCAACATCTCCCATAAAGATCTTCCTTTTTTTTTCTTACCTAAAACCTTTCTTTATATCCTGGGGAAAAGAAAACATAAAATGGTGAGCTCAAATGCTCAGTAAGGGTAAACAAAATAAATATCAATCACATCATATTCATAAGAACATAACATTTTGGAAATCTTAACCTGCAAAAGAGATCATAATATCATAACATGGGATAAATCATAGTAGTGAAATGTAATCCCAATAATCATAACTTAAAACATGAAACTTTTTGACGTACACACATAATCATAGAGAATCATTTCTTATTAGTCAAGACTCATTTCCAAGACTATCTTAGTGGACAAAGTCCATTTCTGAACCGAGTTCATTCCTCGTTTCAGTCCTGTTTCACTAAACCGGTTTAACCTGCCGTTCCATCCATGTCTATCTCATGAGATATAAAATCTTTACCCAATGCATTGGAGGTAGATATAGGTCCCACCCATCTCATAATGATACCATTCTTATGTGTGCCACAAAATCATAAACCATACATCATAGCATAACCCATGTAATAAAAATGGGAATCTTAAACATCATGACATCATAAAACAATTAATATAAGATAAAGGAATTCATAAAAATATTTACATCACAACATAATCAAATCAATGTAATAATAGGTATAGAAACAGAACCCTATATTATCTTAGATGGAAAATAATTTTGATAAAACACTTGAACTCCATTCTTGAGGAAAATATCCTTTCTACTTCAAAAACACTTTTCCTTTCTTAACATGTCATACAATTCTAAACTAAAAGAAGTTGATTAAAAATAAACTTGAAAACTTGTAAAGGAATCTTCTTGGAAATAACGTTTTAAAAATCCATTCATTCCGTATAAGTTAAAAAAACATTCTTCTCGTACTTTTGTCGGAAAAGTCAAAAAGTACCTCGTACGAAAAACAACAAAATATCCCTTTCATATATTTTACTAAAAACTCACCAAAGGGTAAAATAGGTTTTAAAAAATTGTAGGTGGATGGAAATAATATTACATATTGAGGGAACATGGATGTAGATGATAAAATACACCCCAGTAAATACCAAAGTATAAGCAATCTCGGATAAAAATGAGATTGTGATATTTCCCTTACCTTACGTCCGATTTGCTTCGTAAGTGTCCGAACCTCCTTTATAATGATTCAAATAATGTCATTGACTTATTCCAGAATCATACTCATTGTTATGATATCATATATGGTTCACTTATGACTTTATATTACCCGTTCTTTTGTAAATTCCATGTTAAAGAGCGTTTTGGGTAAAATTGTTTCATTTGTCGTCCGTGTTTTGACTTGTAATTATTCATATGATTACTTAGATCAGGATTACTTAATTACAGAATATAAAAAATTATTTATATATAATATATATTGAGAATATACATATATATAATAAATCATTAAATGGAAAGAAATACACTGTTCATGGAGACGGTAGACTGTACGTACGCATGAACGCTATTTTCGTTTCCTTATTGAGTTGAATGGAATTAAGTAGATTACATACATATATATACACATAAATCCAGTATCATTATTATGTAATATATTTCATTATTACTTATTATATATACTTTATAATCATTCATGAATGGTTAAAGTGGAGAATGAATCTCATCGCGTCGTGGAGACGGTAGTCCATACGTACGCACAAGCGATGATATCGTTCTCATGATCGTGGGACTGTATTGGAGTGTATGTATACTATTTCAGAATCAATATCACTTTAAAATAATCATATATAGTTATTATTTACACCATTATACCGATCCAAGTAAGGTGGTGGTGGAAAATAGATTACACCACGACGTGGAGACGGTATTCCGTACATACGCACACGCGATGATTTCTTTTTCCGTAGGATGGATAGATGGTGAAATAGGGTTGTTTCATACTTATAATAACATATCAGTATATGAGTGATACTGATGTTATTACTTCATAATGAAACAACTAAAGAAGAAGAAGTGGAAGAAGAAATAAAGATGAAAGAATCGGTAACGGACATTACCTCTTCTTTGAAGTGCTTCTTTGAGACCTCCTTTTAGGGCACTAAAATTGGTCTTTGAAGAAGACCAGGACCTCTAGGATGTTTCTAGGGAAGTTTAGAGGAGAAATTGGTAGGGGTTGGCCGATCTTGAAGGCTCAAATTGGTGTGAGGAGGAGAGGGAGGAGGTGCCCTTTTATAAGGGAGGAGAGGGGCACCCTTGGAATAACAAAAAATATTATTTTATTATAAAGCCAAATTTGATTTTAAATAGCTCCAAATTGATTTATTTCGAATCTAAAGTAGGGATGGGTCGAAATCCTCTCATCCAATAGAATTTATACAAGTTTAGGTTCCTATTTTAACCTTATCATTTATATTTAACTTTAAGTTAGATAATTTTACTTTTACCGTGTCTTTTTGTGTTCTTACACTATAAGGTTAATAAACTTACTATAACAAGCCAAACGAACCCCAAGTTGTTTATTATTAATATATATAACCTTATATAAGTCATTTGGTCTAACTTTATATTTTTAGTAATAAAAGAACAATTAATAAAATAATATTTGTTTTAAAAACTATTTTATGTCAATTTTGACACTATTTAGTAATTGATTTTTGTAAAAATCATAACAGAATTATTAGTTCAAAAAAAGTTAATTAAATCAATACTAACATGTCATATTAACCTAGAAAATTAGTGGAATTCATAAAACGTCTCAAATTATATTTATTTGGGTACTTATAACGTCAATTATGTCAATATTTCATTAATAAGATAATTACTCCATCATAATTGTGTCATAATTAAATTAAATTATATAAAGTCTAAAAATTAAAAATAAAATATAATTATGTAGGAAATATTTTTATCTTTCTAATGAATATTTATAGTCGAATTCATCTTATGTATAACCCTATATTAAAAATGATTTATTTATTAAAATTTGATTTTAACTATTTTAACCCTTCTTTAAATAAATTAATAATAAATGTCCTAATCTAATCCAAGTGGGCCTAAATGGTCATATTTTATTCCTAAGGTTGTTTTTGGTAGAATTAAACTTGTCCAATAGAATTAGGACATGTGTTAGGATAACATTTTTACCCTTAATTACCCTATTTACTTTTAACCGTGATAAAAAAAAGTAAAAAGTTACTATTCACCAAAAATTATTTTCATCTCATTGAACCACATTTTACTTACTAACATCAACCGTGTCTCTTGGATTTTTGAAATTTCACTCACAGAAGCGGTAAAATTAAGTTTTATGATAAATTTTTTTTTTTTAACTACCACTTAGTGGTTTCACTATTCATCAAAAAATGAAAGTTTCTAGAAAAATACCAAAAATTAGGCCTAAGATATATTTGATATTATGAATTCAAAAATGATGTCTATTTTACCAAATTCAAAACATACCAGTTGCATTAATTAATTTAAAAATTAAATCCCGTCGTCAAAACAAATAGCGTGTTCTTAAGAGATAATAACTATCAAAAGATTGACAGTTGTTTATGTATGGTTTAAATGTGAAATTACATCTAATAACCAACATTTTATTAAATTGTAAAAATATATTCTAAATATACTTTAAAACCACTCAAATTAATAATTTATCTCTATTAATTATTTCTATTAAAAAGGTTGTTTTTAATTAAAATTTAGTAATTTTCACTATTCATCAGAAAATGAAAGTTATCCGAAAAGTACCAAAATTTCACCCTAAGCTAATTTCGATATTCCGAATCCAAAAATGAAGTCCATTTTGAAAAATAAAATTTATAAAATTTCAAAAAGTGGTTATTACTATTCATAACGGCTAGTTTTAATAATATTTTAATAGCATATCATTGTTTAGTGAAACTCGGTATTGCGTACTACACACGCTATCGAGGAAGGTCGCGATTGCGTTTAATGCAAGGCAATTCAAGGATGTGTGTTGTGCAAGCTCCTTTTGGTGTAACGTACAACACAAGACATTAATGAAATTAAAAAGAATATTTTTCATAAAATCTCGGGGTGTTACATTCTACCCCCCTTAAAATGAATTTTGCCCTCGAAATTCGTCAGGGTTATAAATGGTTTACTATTCGAAATTTTCTTTGATAGAAACCCACATCGTAAAAAGGAATACCAAAACCAATCTTTAAAAACAAAAGTATGAAACGTAAAGGTTACCCAAATAAACTAATCACTGGGTTTCCACATAGGTGCAAATATGGATATGGAAGAGAAATCTAACCATCATGTTCTAATGGAGAGTGGTAGAGAACATGGCTATGGAAAAGCCAGAAATCACAAAGTCATAAATTTGTGACGATCTAAGGTACCATCTGATTCATCAGATATAAGAGAACTTGGATGACATTTTTGGTTTTCAAGATCGTTTCCCTAAAGTTGATGAAATTGGAATTAGAAGAAATACTTTCGTGATTTCGGTATAGTCTCACCGTTGGTCGTTCTTTGGACAATTTCCACTTCATCTCTTAAATAAATGAAGTTGAATTTGTCATTCATGATGTTTTAGAAGATCATGTGATAGAATGATGGGTCATTCCATCTGTCTCAAACAAAAGGTTAGAAAAGTTATCAAAAAATACATAAGTCCATCTATAGTGAGATTAATGATATATGGTTCCTAAAATGGACTTATACTTTATATATCATACTGATTAATATAATAAAACTAGTTTCTATTAAACAGGGACTTCCTGTAGGCCAGTGGTAGGTAATAAAGGCCAGTCACACTTCGGTTGTGGGTTCGATTCCCACGGCCTTGTCCGACGCGATGGGCTGTCGCCCGTCCTGCAGGTTGTCCTTTTTCTAAAACTATATTACTATAACATCCCATCAATAATATCGAAAAAAACTTCTATCCTTAAACAATACTAACTTATTCCCAACATAATCCATTCCAATCTTTAGGCTTATCCATAATACTGCAGTCCACTCTCATAATATATTGAAAATGATTACCAGAGATTTAATACCATCGTTGATCCCCATATATCATAAGATATGTCTTGTTGGTCACATTATAAACATTCAAAGGCCTTAATCATGTATTCTATTGAATACCCATTGAACCTTAGTGAAAACATGAATGCAGTTAAAAGTTAACACTTTCCACAAACCAAAACCCTCAAAATTCTATATACTCAAACCATGATATCACTTAGTCCTTATATCAATCACGAGCTCATGAATACTGTCAAATATTTCATTTTCTCATTTTCCCTTCATTATGCGCATATCATCTTTTTTCCAAAAATATCTCAATCACTTTCCATGGTTACCGGTACCATAAAATTATTGAAAACCATAATAGACCAATACATAAATATTCCAATATTCCACGATACTATATACAACATTATTTTGGAATCCCATTACATAAACACTTAATCATTCCACCACATCGTTATCATATTCAACATCGCCAATGGTGATCGCATGTGACTTCCCTTTGTCCTTTGCCTTAAGTGGTTGCTCATGTCGATCATCACTAACCCTTGGATTAGGGCATTTATTAGCATAATGCCCCATTTCCTTGCACTTGAAGCATTGAAGTGTAGTAGGTTCATTCTGTGTATCCCTTCCTTTGTTTGCATCATTAGACATCTTCTTCCCATCATTGCAGCATTCAAATGCCCGATGACCTTCCTTTCCACATTTGAAACATTTACTTGTCCCTTTAAGACAATCTCCGCCATGATTCTTTCCACACTTTGAGCATAAGGAAACATTCATCTTCTTTTCACCATTATTCTGAGATTTCTCCTTGAACTCCATCTTTCATTTCTTGTCAAAAATATGAGATGGATAAGTAACACTAACTTCCATTTCCACCTTGATAGCACAATGCACAATTTCTTCATAGCTACTGAAGTCTCTTATAGCTAATGCCCTTCGAAGATTTGGTTTTAAGCCACTGAAGAATCGATCAACTTTACTTTCAGGTTGGATGATAAATCCAGATGCATACCTTGCAAGCCTTGTAAAATTCGCTTTGTATATACCAACAGATTCATCACCCTTTTACTTTAGTTTAAGAAACTCCTTCTCCATCTTTGTTCGAAGAATACGAGGGAAGTACTTATTGAAAAATAAGTTCTTGAACTCGTCCCATTCCATGGACTCAATTTCATCTCTTTGCCTCGTATTCTTGATAAGATTCCACCATTGATCAGTTTCACCTTCCAAACGATATATTGCTAAGATGACTTTATCATGTTCAGAACATTGAAGAACTGAAAATATCTTTTCAGTGGTACTGATCCATTGTTCAGCAACAAGTGGATCAGAATACCCACTGAAAGAAGGAGGACGTTGCCTCATGAAGGACTCAATAGAATATTGTTCCCTTCTCTGCTCATTTGGAAGTCCAGAATGATTCATAGCTTGTGTAAGTATAGCAATAAGATTTTGCACTCCATCTCCCATAACATTTGTTTGTTCAGGAGGACAATCATTGCATTGTCCATTGTATTGATCAACACGGTTCCTTCGGGTTCCAACCATCGTCTAAAACCCAAAAAGAATAGTGTGAGAGGCAAAAATCATACTAGGGAAAAAAACATAATAAAGGGAACTTCAACATCTAACATCTTAGGTTTAATTCTAAGATCGTTACCATAATTATAGGACTATAACCTATACTTATACTTAATCTTAGGGACATCCCAAGACATACCTTATAAATATCTCTAGGGATCTCACTAAAGTTCTCACATCCTAGTTTCCAAAGGTTGACTAAACCTTTCCTCTGATACCAACTGTAGAGACCTGAATATTGACGTTCAAGGACATTACATTACTTTTGCGTAATACTTAGTACATAACAAAAACACACACATAAGGACCGTAATAGTTTAGTGTCTTTGGAAACTCGGAACATAATCTTCTAATCATGGAGAAAGATCTTCAACATCTCCCATAAAGATCTTCCCTTTTTTTTCTTACCTAAAACCTTTCTTTATATCCTGGGGAAAAGAAAACATAAAAGGGTGAGCTCAAATGCTCAGTAAGGGTAAACAAAAGAAATATCAATCACATCATATTCATAAGAACAGAACATTTTGGAAATCTTAACCTGCAAAAGAGATCATAATATCATAACATGGGATAAATCATAGTAGTGAAATGTAATCCTAATAATCATAACTTAAAACATGAAACTTTTTGGCATAAACACATAATCATAGAGAATCATTTCTTATTAGTCAATACTCATTGCCAAGACTATCTTAGTGGACAAAGTCCATTTCTGAACCGAGTTCATTCCTCGTTTCAGTCCTGTTTCACTGAACCAGTTTAACCTGCCATTCCAGCCATGTATATCTCATGAGATATAAAATCTTTACCCAATGCATTGGAGGGAGATATAGGTCCCACCCATCTCATAATGATACCATTCTTATGTGTGCCACAAAATCATAAACCATACATCATAGCATAACCCATGTAATAAAAATGGGAATCTTAAACATCATGACATCATAAAACAATTCATATAAGATAAAGGAATTCATAAAAATATTTCCATCACAACATAATCAAATCAATGTAATAATAGGGATAGAAACAGAACCCTATATTATCTTAGATGGAAAATAATTTTGATAAAACACTTGAACTCCATTCTTGAGAAAAATATCCTTTCTACTTCAAAAGCAATTTTCCTTTCTTAACATGTCATACAATTCTAAACTAAAAGAAGTTGATTAAAAATAAACTTGAAAACTTGTAAAGGAAGATTCTTGGAAATAATGTTTTAAAAATCCATTCATTCCATATAAGTTAAAAAAAACATTCTTCTCATACTTTTGTCGGAAAAGTCAAAAAGTACCTCATACAAAAAACGACAAAATATTCCATTCATATCTTTTACTAAAAACTCACCAAAGGGTAAAATAGGTTTTAAACAATTGTAGGTTGATGTAAATAATATTACATATTGAGGGAACATGGATTTGGATGATAAAATACACCCCAGTAAATACCAAAGTATAAGCAATCTCGGATAAAAATGAGATTGTGATATTTCCCTTACCTTAGGTCCGATTTTCTTCATAAGTGTCCAAACCTCCTGTATAATGATTCAAATAATGTCATTGACTTATTCCAGAATAATACTCATTGTTATGATATCATATATGGTTCACTTATGACTTTATATTACCCGTTCTTTTGTAAATTCCATGTTAAAGAGCGTTTTGGGTAAAATTGTTTCATTTTTCGTCCGTGTTTTGACTTGTAATTATTAATATGATTACTTAGATCATGATTAATTAATTCCAGAATATAAAACATGATTTATATATAATATATATTCAGAATATACATATATATAATAAATCATTAAATGGAAAGAAATACACCGTTCATGGAGACGGTAGACCGTACGTACGTATGAACGCTGTTTTCGTTTCCTTATTGAGTTGAATGGAATTAAGTAGATTACATACATATATATACACATAAATCCAGTATCATTATTATGTCATATATTTCATGATTACTTATTATATATACTTTATAATCATTCATGAATGGTTAAAGTGGAGAATGAATCTCATCACGTCGTGGAGATGGTAGTCCGTACGTACGCACGAGCGATGATATCGTTCTCATGATCGTGGGACTGTATTGGAGTGTATGTATACTATTTAAGAATCAATATCAATTTAAAATAATCATATATAGTTATTATTTAGACCATTATACCCATCCAAGTAAGGTGGTGGTGGAAAATAGATTACACCACGGCGTGGAGACGATATTCCGTACGTACGCACACGCGGTGATTTCTTTTTCTGTAGGATGGATAGATGGTGAAATATGGTTGTTTCATACTTATAATAACATATCAGTATATTAGTGATACTGATGTTATTACTTCATAATGAAACAACTAAAGAAGAAGAAGTGGAAGAAGAAATAAAGATGAAAGAATCGGTAACGGACATTACCTCTTCTTTGAAGTGCTTCTTTGAGACCTCATTTTAGGGCACTAAAATTGGTCTTTGAAGAAGACCAGGACCTCTAGGATGTTTCTAGGGAAGTGTAGAGGAGAAATTGTCTGGGATTGTCCGATCTTGAAGGCTCAAATTTGTGTGAGGAGGAGAGGGAGGAGGTGCCCTTTTATAAGGGAGGAGAGGGGCACCCTTGGAATAACAAAAAATATTATTTTATTATAAATCCAAATTCGGTTTTAAATAGCTCTAAATTGATTTATTTAGAATCTAAGGTGGGTATGGGTCGAAATACTCTCATCCAATATAATTTAGACAAGTTTAGGTTCCTATTTTAACCTTATCATTTATATTTAACTTTAAGTTAGATAATTTTACTTTTACCGTGTCTTTTTGTGTTCTTACACTATAAGGTTAATAAACTTACTATAACAAGCCAAAATAACCCCAATTTGTTTATTATTAATATATATAACCTTATATAAGTCATTTGGCCGAACCTTATATTTTTAGGAATAAAATAACAATTACTAATATAATATTTTTTTTAAAAACTATTTTATGTCAATTTTGACACTATTTAGTAATTGATTTTTTTAAAAATTATAACAGAATTATTAGTTCAAAAAAAGTTAATTAAATCAATACTAACATGTCATATTAACCTAGAAAATTAGTTTAATTCATAAAACGTCTCAAATTATATTTATTTGGGTACTTATAACATCAATTATGTCAATATTTCATTAATAAGATAATTACTGCATCATCATTGTGTCATCAATAAATTAAATTATATAAAGTTTAAAAATTAAAAATAAAATATCATTATGTAGGAAACCTTTTTATCTTTCTAATGAATATTTATAGTCAAATTCATCTTATGTATAACCCTATATTAAAAATGATTTAGTTATTAAACTTTGATTTTAACTATTTTAACCCTTCTTTAAATAAATTAATAATAAATGTCCTAATCTAATCCAAGTGGGCCTAAATGGTCATATTTTATTCCTAAGGTTGTTTTTGGTTGAATTACATTTTTCCAATAGAATTAGGACATGTGTTAGGATAACATTTTTACCCTTAATTACCCTATTTACTTTTAACCGCGGTAAAAAAAAGTAAAAAGTTACTATTCACAAAAAATTATTTTCATCTCATTGAACCACATTTTACTTACTAACATCAACCATGTCTCTCGGATTTTTGAAATTCCACTCACAGAAGCGGTAAAATTAAGTTTTATGAAAAATTTATTTTTTTTAACTACCACTTAGTGGTTTCACTATTCATCAAAAAATGAAAGTTTCCAGAAAAATACCAAAAATTAGGCCTAAGCTATATTTGATATTATGAATTCAAAAATGATGTCTATTTTACAAAATTTAAAACATATCAGTTGCATTAATTAATTTAAAAATTAATTCCCGTCGTCAAAACAAATAGCGTGTTCTTAAGAGATAATAACTATCAAAAGATTGACAATTGTTTATGTCTGGTTTAAATGTGAAATTACATCCAATAACCAAAATTGTATTAAATTGTAAAAATATATTCTAAATATACTTTAAAACCACTCAAATTAATAATTTATCATTATTAATTATTTCTATTAAAAAGGTTGTTTTTAATTAAAATTTAGTAATTTGCACTATTCATCAGAAAATGAAAGTTATCCGAAAAGTACCAAAATTTCACCCTAAGCTAATTTCGATATTCCGAATCCAAAAATGAAGTCCATTTTGAAAAATAAAATTTATAAAATTTCAAAAAGTGGTTATTACTATTCATAACGGCTAGTTTTAATAATATTTTAATAGCATATCATTGTTTAGTGAAACTCGGTATTGCGTACTACACACGCTATCGAGGAAGGTCGCGATTGCGTTTAATGCAAGGAAATTCAAGGATGTGTGTTGTGCAAGATCCTTTTGGTGTAGCGTACAAAACAAGACATTAATGAAATTAAAAAGAATATTTTTCATAAAATCTCGGGGTGTTACAGATGTCGTACACCTTCTCCATCCATGGGGGTAGGGAAAGGTGATAGGAAACCTCAACAACCATCTGCACAATCTCGAATGGATCAATGAATCTTGGGGATAGCTTGCCTCTCTGGCCAAACCTCTTCATTACACGCCATGATGAGACTCTCAAGAAGATATGGTCTCCCCACTCAAACTCCAAGGGCCTATGATGACAATATATATACGATTTATTTCTGCTCTGGATCATATTCATCCGTTCGCAGATGACCTGCACCTTCTCTATCATGGATCGCACTAACTCTGGGCCCACGAGGGATGATTCCCCAACTTCCTCCCTACACGAGGGTGAACTGAAGGGTATCCCATATAGGGCCTCATATGGTTCCATTTCGATGGTATAGTGATAACTATTTTTGTATGAAAAATCTACTAAAGGAAGGTGATCCTCCCAACTCTGGCCAAAATCTAGCATGCATGCCCTCAGCATACCCTCTATCACCTGAATAGTGTGCTCGGTCTACCCATTAGTTTTGGGGTGAAATGTTGTACTCATCCACAAACAAGTCCCAAAAAACTCCTATAGGCCTCTCCATAGTCATGATGTAAACTGATCATCACGATCAGAGACAATCGTCGAGGGTACTCCGTGAAGGAGGATGATCTCCTGTAAGTTAAACTGACCCAGAATCTCCACCAAAATTTGCTCCCTGATGATAAGGAAGTGCACTGACATGGTAAGTCGATCCACTATTACTCATATGGAGTCATGGACCTTCGCTGTGCATGGAAGCCCTGTGATGAAGTCCACAGATATGTCATCCCACTTCCACTCTGAGATGTTGAGGGGCTGCAACAAACCCACCATAACCTGATGTTCATCCTTCACCTGCTGACAAGTTAGACATCAGAAGACAAACTCAACAATGCCTCATCTTACACCGGACCACCAAAACTGATGCTGAAGGACTCTTTACATCTTTCCCACACTAGGATGTAAAGCTATGGGTGAAGTATGGAACTCCTACATCACTTCCTCCCTCATCACAACTAAAATCACTATTTCCCCTAGAACAAGATCTCATGATTCCCTCCTTCATAATACCCATTAGGCGAGTCACTCATGGATATTTGATCACGTAGAAACTCAAATTTGATGTCTTACAGCTAAAATTATCTCACCCACTCGAGGAGAAAAGGCGTTAGCACCATCAAATGTAGAAAAGTTGTACCCTCCTTCTCTACCAGGTTCAACTGTAGGGAAGCTAACTTCTCCGAAGCTTCTTGCACGAGGCAAGCTTGGGACTTCTTTTTGAGGGAATCTGCTACAAAAATTTCCTTCCCCTACATATAAACAATCTCAAAGTCTCAATACTACAGGAACTCCAACCAACATTGCTACCTCAGATTCATATCTCTCTGGATAAAGATATACCTGAGGATCTAGTGGTATGAATAAACCACAAAGTGTTCTCCCAGGAGGTAGTGTATCCAAATACTCAGGGAGAAGACCACTACTGCAAGATCTAAGTCATGAGTTACATAATTCTTCTCATGGGATTTCAATTGCCTCAACCCATATGCAATGAATGCCCGGTGTGGCATCGAAACGCAACCGAGCCCAGCTCCAGAAGTATCACAATAAACTATGAAGTCAATGCCCTCCTTAGGTAGTCTCAGAACTGGAGTGATCATTAACCTCTACCTAAAATTGTCAAAGGCCTTTTGGAACTACTCAGACCAGGTAAACAGATGTCCCTTCCATGTTAGAGCGGTTAAAGGGGCTGCAATCATAGAGAAGTCTGTCACAAATCTCTGATAGTACCCAACCAAACCTAGAAAACTCCGCACCTCTGACGCATTCTTGGGTATATACTAAGAAAGAACCACCTAAATATTTGTGGGATCCATAGTCAAACTATCTTCAGAGATGACATGCCCCGGAAACTAAACCTTGTGTATCCAGAACTGACACTTTGAGGTCTTCCCATAAAGCTAGTGTTCTCGAAGAAAATTGAGTACTATCCTCATATGCTCTGCATGCTACTCCTATGATGCTGAGTAAATGAGTATGTAGTCTATGAATACAACTAAAAACTAGTCCAGATATGGCTAGAAGACCTGGTTCATCAAGGCCATGAAAATGGAGGGGGTGTTTGTCACACTGAAGGGCATCAATGAGAACTCGTAATGCCCATAGAGACAAAGAAAAGCCAATTTTGGAATATCAGCCTCACAAACCCATAGTTGGTGGTAGATAGATCTAATATTGATCTTGGAGAACCACGTCACACCTTGAAACTGATCGAAAAGGTCATCAATCCTTAGTAAGGGGTACTTTTTCTTTATCGTGTCTTGGTTCAGGCGACGATAATCCACACAAAGCCACAAACACCCATCTTCCTTATTCACAAACAGAACCAGATATACCCATGGAGACACACTAGGCCTAATAAAATCCTTCTCGCAAAGGTCTTAAAACTGCAAACATAGCTCCCAATGCTCATTGGGTTCCATCCAATAGGCCACAGAAGATATCGGGGCAGTCCCCAGTTGCAAATTGATGAAAAACTCCAACTGTTGCCTCAATGGTAGTCTCGAGACATCTTTGGGGAAAAAATCCATGTAATCCTCCAAAACTGAAGGCACATAGGTTCCTGAAGAGTCTACTTCCCCAAGGATCACACTCGCTAACTGATGGGAAAAAGGCTACAGTTCCTTGTTCACACCACTCACCTGCCCTGCTATACGACCTCATTCACCAGGAAAGGTGAATCCAATCTCATCAGTGTGCAGATATCTGACTAGTCTACGAAAACAGTTGATCTAGGCTCGAACCATGGAAATCCATTCCATGCCCAGGATGACGTCATAAGGCTTCATCGTGATGACTAGAAATTCCCATGTGAACATTTCTCCTCCAAAATAAAGCTCGTACTGATGGTAGGAAAAAGATACCGAAGAGGCACTTCCCGTAGGAACCTCAAGAAAAAGATGTTGTGATAGTGCCTCTACTGGGATATCCAAATCCCATACTATGAGTAATGAGATAAAAGAGTGACTGGATATTGTGTCTACTAGTACTTAAGTAAGAGTAGAATAAACACAGAGCATACCTAAGATCATCTCATGTGCTGGAGGATCACAAACTTCTATATCCTGCAGCTATCCGTGGTCTCGAACACCATCTCCCTGAGCCTGACGTGGGCTACCCAATGGTGGTGGTGGTGGGAACTCATAGAATTGGTCCCCAACACATGGTCCTCCTACTCCTGCTCCTCTTCCAGCACAGCCTCCCTAGGGACCACCCTGGTCATGGCGCTGCCTCTTCCGTGGTGGTCCACCCGTTGCCTGCCCGGGATGCTCAGCTCGTCGGGTAAGGCAATCTCACACCAAGTGACCTTACCCATCACACACGTAGCATTGGACCTCTCCAGCCTACCCCGATGCTCTGAGCTTCCCTACTTCCACCTAACCACATGGTCAATCCTAGTCCTGGAAGGGTCCCCTATGTCACGGACCTACCACCTAACATTTTTTATCTGCTGTGGATGTCCCCGATCTGAAGTGACCAGTGCCATCACCAGCTAACTGGTGCCCCTCCACTAAGAAAATATCCATCATGAGTGCCTGCTCCAGTACCCCAACATAGGTAGGGATGCACAGGGGCACTAATCTCACATGGATCTCTTGGTGGAGACCCTTCTCAAACTTCCATGCTCGGAAGCAACTATCACATATCATATCCAGGGAGTAACAGGTAAGATCAATAAACCTAGAAATTTATACGGCTACTATTATGAACCCCTGCTACAGCTGCAGGAGATCATAAATCCCGACGGAGTGTAATCTTGGGGGAAAATAATCCTCATGAAAAAGCTGCTGAAACTCGTCCCATGAGAGAGATGTCTCGTCATGCATCTGGGTAACCAAACCCCACTAGCACCCAGCCTACCTGAGAAAAAGGATGGCTTCCAAGGCTACCCTCTGGTCTGCCGGTGTCCGTACAAGCCTAAAAATATGGATCAATAATTCCATCCTGTCCTCTGCCGCTTGAGGGTATGTGCCACCATGAAACCTCAGCGGTCTCTACTGCTTTATCTCACAAAGTGTGCTCAACCTGCACTCATCCTCATCCTGCAATGCTGGTACTAGCTGCTGCTCCGTAGGTGGAGGTACTACTATGGGTCCACCTGGAGGAAGGAGATCACGTTATGGCCCCTAATCTGAGGCCTCATCGCTTGCGACGTCATCGTCATGGGTCAGAGTGGGTAACCTAGCTGGATGTCTATGTGGAGGAATCTTGAAAATTTATCAAGGAGTACCGCAGTTAGATGAGAATACATATATATAATGAGAACAATAACAAGGGGGATGACTCAATAAGGATAGTCAAAGACTTGATCTTATATGATGCATGTACCATTAATCCCTACAACATGTGTATCAGTATATCGAGTCAACAAGCAGGTAATTAGGGTCCTGATGTATGGCTACGTCGGACACCGCACCATCACTGGAATACCTAGCCTAAGAGACACTCTCAATACACATCAAAACTATTACTCTCTACCCAACCAATACCTTTTTAGGGAAATTTCCAAACAACGTCCTAGGGTTCAAACCATCTCTGATACCACTTGTAATGACCCAATCCAAGCCGGGGCTTGAGATATAACTACCCCAAGCCCACCTCCATAGGCCAGGGGTTTCGACTAACACTAAAGGAATAACAACTCAGGGAGGCCTTTGCCTAAGTACCTGTACAAACACACACAGTCAACTCAATGAAAAAGTACAAAGGGAAAAGAAAAGTGAAAGATGAAACCTACTGTAAAAGTAATCCATACTTTCATGGACCACTAAAAGTATGAATATAGTAAAGTAAACAAGAAGTAAAAAGGGAAAAAACACACACCCAACTGAAAAGTGTCCCAAAATGAAGGAAAAACTCTGAACGTAAAGCTAGCAAGGAATCCTTGCTCCTACAAACCTAGATGTGACCACCCCATGCAGTCCAAGCTCCCGAATCCTGAGCTCCCTGATATCACAGTCAAACCTATTCAGCGTCTGCAGAAAGCATGATATGTGTGGGAACAGCCTATGCAGGGGTGATTATAAACATACTTAGTAGGACGCCTCGAAAAGAAGGGGGAATAGTTAGAAAAAATATAAGAGGAAAGGAAATACATCAAGAAAGAACATGGTATAGTAAAAGTGAAGATCAATCCAACAAGAGAAGTGAAGTAAGTTCATCCAGATACGAGGAGATATAGATGGTGAGAATATGAACTTCTCATCGAGTCTTTTCTACCTCAAGTAGGAGAGTAGGCTCATCCAACCATGAGAAGCTAGACATGGAAAGTACGTGGGATACCCTGTGCGTCTTCACCTCTCCTAGAAGAAGAGTAACCAGAACTCAAGGAGTGGGTTCCATAATAGGGTGAATATATATATATATATGTTCAAACAAAAGAAACCAAAATGAGAGAAAGTAAGGGTATCTCCATATTAAATCTCATCCTAGTTAAAGAGTCTTCAAGAGTCCCAGGAGTAACCACCATCGATGGCCATCGTCTCACATGCCTACATTGAACTATGAGTCAAAGGGGCTCAAATCAACACACCTCGATACTATATTATTTGGGTGACACTAACTAGCCCGTACGGTTTTAGATCATGTCAAAAAGATGCATCTCAGTGGGGAAAATCTCCCCTTACTTGTAATCCTAATGTTATGTCGAACAAAAATCTCATCACTGATTAATCAGTGAACACCACTGCCTAACCTCATTAGAGTGTAATCCCTGAAGATAGAATGAAAAACGCCATTTCCAAACCACACTGGAGGGTAAGTATGAGAGGGAATGACGAACAACACTTCCCAGACTCACTAGCAGGTAAGTCCAAGAGGGATCGACAAATGTCACTACCTAGCCTTGCTGGAGGGTAATTCCAAGAGAATGGCGAACGCCACTACCCAATCTCACTGGAGGGTAAGACCAGATGTTGAAAATGAGGTCACCATTGCATCATACGCAAAGTAGGATAAGATATACACATTTAATAAGATCTATAATAAGGATTCACACATTCAAACAGGTCACACCATTGTAAACCTTGCATAAAAACAAGCAAGGTAGACTATTCACTTACTCCGAACAGACTTCTGATGTAAAGATTATAAAACATGACATTATGATAAAAAGGAATACCATAGGGCCCACACCTCGGCCCCAAAATATAATGGGCGGATTGAGTCATCGCAATCCCCTCTGAAAAATGTGTGATATGGAAAACTCATTTTTCCAAATCGGGTTCCCAGAGAAAAAGTCATAAATTATCACAGCACGTGCGAACCAAGAACCATGGGGACCACAACTCATCTTTAAAATTAAATGCCCAGAGGCAGTCTTGAAAATTATACATAGATACTAGGGTCACACTACCAATGACAGCGCATCAATCAGACGTCCCATTTGAAAGATATGTCTGATAAAAAATTTCCAAATAATAATAAATATTTTATTATTATTAACTCAGGCGTTTTGGGTCACCCACCTTCAGGCACGGAAAAATTCCCAAAACACATTAGAAGGTATGAATCGATGAGAAAAACCCATGGTTATAGACGGTGCATCAAACAGACGTGCTGTTTAGGAGTTATGGCCTTTTTAAGGAAAATTGGCTCAAATCGGGCCGATCCGACCCAAACTGGTTGGACCACCCTCCTACTGGGTCATCTCGGTCCGACTCGATGGCCCGCGACCCAGCCATGGGTTCGGCCCAACCTTCCATGGCCCGACCCGCGCCTACACCGACAAAACTATTGGCCAGTACTCCCTCATACGCCACATCACACAGAGACCCGTGTAAGGCAGGTCCTGCTCCCCATGAGGTCGCTGATGCACACCTGTTGTAGGGCGTGAAAAAAGAAAATTTATATTTCTAATGCATCACAGAGGTTGACCAGGGTCATCTCACTTGAGGAGCGTCACAATCAGTTCAATAACATATTATAGTTCACCTATTCTAATTATTTTTTATTTATTTTTTATTTATTGAAAACAATGGTTTTGGTTTTAGAAAACATGAAATTAAAAATAATGAAATGAATAATTCAAATCTAAATGCAGGTGCAAACAAAATACAAATTAGAAATAAGGGTCTTAGTCTAGGGTTTGATAACACGAGTTCATTCATTATTTATTTTTTATTTAAATTAAATTTGATAATTCATTTAGTGAAACCACATTAATGAATTACTTTCCATTGATTTAAAGAGTGCGTGACTTTAGAATGCCTTCAGCACACCAAACCACACCTCCTCCAATAGTCAACTAGGATAACACCTTAACCACAAATGTTATTCCTAAAAAACCCGGTTCCACCATATTCCATTTCTTACCTTTAGGTAACCCCAAATCCACCATATTAAGGGTTTTACCAAGATAATGGAGGGAAAAATAATGAATCAATGGAAAGGAATGGATTTTGAAATAGTGTCATGGTGGACGACCGCCGCACCCGTGCAGTACTCCTCCATCCACCACAAATAAATTTAAAACATTTTACATTGAAACTCAATAACAAAGAACACTGTGAAACCTCCCCCAGAGATAAGCCTTTAACTAGTCACTTGTCATTGCAATGTGAAAATAGATCACGGTGGAAAGATGGAAGATAGAGAATGAGAATTAGAGTTGGAAGAAAAAGAAGGATGTAAGAAGAAGTGAAAAACACTTTAATAAAAAAGATGAATGTGTTACATGTAAAATAAATCTAAAATAAAATAAAAATAAATAAATAAAATTCCTAAATGGACCTTGGACTCCTCTCCTTGGTTCCCCAAATAGTGTGGGGATTGGAAAGAATGATTTTAAAGTTAGGGGCTCCTCTCCTTTTACAGGTATATTTATATCCTCCAAAAGTCGATGCATTTTGGACCCATTAAATAGACAATTCACACATGGTACCCTTAATGAAAGTTGTTCCCCATTGTCTTGTGCAACTATTAAAAAAAGTTCAGATCATTTATCCACCAGATGTAGTAGTTATGAATTTTTAATTAACTATTAATTTTTCTGGACGAAGGTTTCAAGAAGCTTCCTTAAAAAGTATAACATCCAATGACAACCTTAATTACTTAAAAACTCCATAAAGTTAATTAGAGAAATGATCCTATGTATCCTTGTTCCATTTTATATGGACTCACCTCAATTTGAGATGTTTAGTTTTATTTGTTCTTCCATTATGATGGTGGGGTCCACGTTATCTTCTCGGAAAATTCTTCAACTTCATTGATTTTTTAAGGAATCTAGATGCCAGAATTAGCCCCTGGTCCAAAAGAAAAAGTTAAAGGAAATAAAATAATTATTTAAAAAAAATCTCACAATTTAGAATTATATTTTTCAATAAATGACTAAAATACCCTTAACATAAAAAATCTGTAAAAAATCCAGAATTAATTACTTTTCACCATTTTGCTCAAAAGACATCATAAATCCAAAATTGATCCATATAAGCTCAAATTGATAATTTGGGTGGGTTAAAATAATTAAAATACATAAAAAATGTGGAAAATATTAGCTCTATCAATTCCCACACACTTAAACTGTGCTTGTCCTCAAGCATAAAATCTCAACATGGAATTCTGTGGGCACCGATGTTACAAATATTCAAATTCCAAAGTAATAAAATTTAACAATTTTTAATGTCAAATCAAAAATTAAAAAATCCAAATAAAATATCAATTTAATTTCCCATTTTTCAAAGAAACAATCAAATCATGCATTTTACTTTTCCCCTTTGAAGAATTATAAAACTTCTCCTTTAATTAATTCAATTTCCTTAATTCATTATTATTAAACATACCAAATCATGATTTAACTCACCTTTGAATCCTTCCTCTCATATCTCATGATAAAAATCAAGTATAGTTATGATCGTATCATGATAAAATTCTCCCTATCTATAAGCTTGTAAAATAACTACTTTCTCTACATTCTAAAGGCAAAAGACACATAAAATCATAAGGACTTTTAAATAAATATTCAAATGACTATGAGGCATACGGTTGGTAGGATTTAATGTTTTAAAAATTAAGGCTCAAGGAGGAGGTTTATCTCTTAAGTACAATTCATGATATCAAAAAGTGTAATGAAATTCTCCCCTTCAAAGTATGAACACCCACTTCCCCAAAAATCAAAGTAAATGTTATGATCAAGTAAGAATAATGAATGATTTTGGAATCCTCTTCATTTTTTTTAATTTTGTAATTTTTTTTAATTTTTTCTTCTTATGAAAGTTATGATTAGATCAAACCTCACATCCATCACCTAAACACATATGATTAGAATATCATCGGTCTAGAAAATGGTGATTTTTGGTTCTCCCAAATCACAACCCATTTTTCTCTTTTTTTGGTTATTTTTTGTCATTTCTTGTAATTTTTTTAATTCAATAGGGGAAAAATAATGAAGTAAAATGAATGATTACACAACCTTTTACAATTACCACAACAACACCCCCACACTTTTTTCTTATAAAATAAATCATCCCTTCCACCATGAATCCCTTCAGCCTCACACTTCATCTTTAAAATATCATGCAAATACCAAGAGTAGGGTAGGAATGGATAAAAATGGCTTGAAACATGGCTCATCCCAATAAAGGTCATTCATGTTTTCTATGGGATAAAAGAAGGATTGATTTAAAGGTGGTATTTAAGAATAAAGGCTTTTCAAAAGACACCTCAATCATTTTAAATGTGTTTTTGTATAGTCATAGCTTTGATAAGTTCAAATGAAAGTTCTGGAAGGTGAAATTTCCCAAGATCACTCAAGAAATATGTTCAAGAATAAATAGGAAGTAATTGGTCTAGAAATACCCTCGGTAATGAGACATATGATATTGGAAAATCACCCTATGCATGATTTATAATAACAAATCAATTCACATGAATTTTATAAATTTGAAGTATGAAAAATGGTAGGGAAATTTCATTTACATAAATAAACTAATTCCATTAAACCACGATTCATCATTTCAATATCCATGATTTACTTTGAATATTAAATTTTCCATTTTACTCATTCAATCTTATTAAAATTGAAATCTAAAACATTGAATCACTAGATTTATAGGAAACTTATGTCTTCTAGATATGTCAAGTAGAGCATAATTCAAGTGTGGGCATCCAATTTTATCTTTAAATCTCAAAAACCATGATTTGGAAAAAAAATTAGGAGTTTAAAAGTTAAAAATTAAAAGTGAAATCCCTTTTGAAATAAAGCTTTAGTCCTCTTCCACCAATGTTTGGGGCTTCCTTCTGCCATCACGATCCTACAAAATAAAATTACTCAATTAATCATAAGGATCATTTCATTTAAGATAAAAATGAAAAGAGGGAGTGGGACACAATCTAGACTAATCTAAAAAAGAAAATTGAAATTTAAATTCATAGAAAGCATTTAAAGATAAATCTCGGTACGATCCTGCAAGTGGGCCATGAAGTTTTACTGCGTCCAGTGGGCAGTACCAGCTGTTATCCAAATTTTGATAGTGGATGAATCTTATTTTACTTGAACCACCACATGTGGCTTTTCCTAGCTTGTAGTTATTTTTACTTATTTAGGAGAAATCCATGGATAAAGTACACCAGATCCACCCCCTTCACAATGTGGTATATCTTGCATGGCAGGGGTGTGATGAAGTATGAAAACTCATTTTCCTTTATTTTTACTTATGAAACGTTCTCTTTCTATTCTTATACCACCTATAGAGAATATTCAATTTATTTTGGGAGTTTCAGGTGTTACTCAATAGGTGTATTTTCATTTTCATCATTTTACTCCAGGGAGTCATACAAGTTGGCTGAATTTGATAATTCAAAATTATTAGGGGTGATACTCAAATTAGTTTCAATAAAATTGGAAGTGTTTGGGTTCAATATTGTATCATCTCCCTGATGTGGTTAATCTTGAATCTCTTCTTTAATGGAAACTAACTCTTGGAGTCGATCTTCACTGGATGGAGGTAGGTAGTTGGGCTCCTCCACCCAGATTTTGGCCTCTACTTCTTGGATGTATTCAGTAAAATTAGTAAAAACTGGGGTCACTTATTTCTTGGTCTTAAATCGTTGAAAATTAGTTTGTAGTTCTTTGATCATTATAATAAAAACTTATGGTGAGATCCATGTCTCTTGGCCTTTTTGAAACTATTTGAACATTATCATAAGAGAGTACCCCCTTCGTTGGAGTTCCTCCTCAGTATAATATATTTCCTGTTCTTGCACTTGTGAGTAATCTTACCATGCATAAAAATTTGAATTTGAATACATCATGGAAACAGAATTGTTTATTTAGATTTTATTTATAAATAAAACAAATAAAAATATTTTAAAAAATATCAATTTTGAAAAATGATCAAAATAATGGTTTAGCTCCCCTTCAATGGTGCCAGTTTTGATGCACGCCTATCTTAGGGTGTGGAAAAAGAAAATTTATTTTCCTAATGCAGCACATTGGCTAACCAGGGTTATCTCACTTGAGGAGCATCACAGTCAGTTCAATCATTTATTATAGTTCACCCAATATAATTATTTTTGGTTTTTTTATTATTTATTGAAAATAATGGTTTTAGTTTTGGAAAAAATGAAATTAAAAATAACAAAATGATGAATTAAAATCTAAATGCAGATGTAGAACAAATACAGATTAAAAAGAAAGGTCTTAGTACAGGGTTTAATAACACAGGTTCATTCATTATTTATTCTTTATTTAAATTAAATTTGATAATTAATTTTGTGAAACCTCATTAATGAATTAATTTACATTGATTTAAAGAGTTCTTGACTTTATCATGCTTTTGGTCTACCAAACCACACGTCCTCCAATAGTAAACTAGGATAACACCTCAACCAAGAATGTTATTTATAAAAGATCTGGCTCTACCGTATGCCATTTAATCCCTTTAGGAAACCCCAACTCCACCGTATGAAGGGTTTTACCAAGAGAATGGATGGAAAAAGAATGAATCAACAGAAAGGAATGGATTTTGAAATAGTGTTGTGGTGGATGACCACCACACCTGTGCAATACTCCTCCATCCACCAAAAATAAATTTAAAAAATTTTACATTAAAACTCAATAGAAAAGAGCACCGTGACCCCCCACAGGTCCAAGCCTCAGATTAGTCACTTTCCATTGCAATGTGAAAAGAGATCATGGTGGAAAGATAGAATATATAGATTGAGAATTAGAGTTGGAAGAAAAAGAAGGATGAAAGAAGAAATGGAAAACTATTTAATAAAAAATATGAATGTGTTACATGTAAAAGAAAACTAAAATAAAAGGAAAATAAAGAAATAAAATTCCCAAATAGAACTTGGCCTTCTCTCCTTAGTGCCCCAGATGGTGTGGGGATGGGAAGACATGATTTGAAAGGTCAGGACTCCTCTCCTTTTATAGGTAGATTTCCGTCCTTCGAAAGTTGACATGTTTTGGATACATTAAATAGACAATTCACACATGGACCCTTCATGAAAGTTATTCCCCATTGTTTTTCGCAACTCATATCACAATTTCAACTCATTTTTCCATCAGATATATGAGTTATATTTTTTTAATTAACTATTACTTTTTATAGATGAATGTTATAGGAATATTCCTTCAAAAGTATAACATCCAATGACAACCTTAATGACTTCAAAACTCTATCAAATTAATTTTGGGGAATGTTCCAATATATCCTTGTTCCATTTTAGGTAGAATCACCTCAATTTGAGGTGTTTAGTCCGAGTTGTGCTTCCGTTATGGTGGTGGGGTTCACACTGACTGCCCGAATAATTATTCAAATTCATTGATTTTTAAGGCCTCTAGATGCTCGAATCAACCTTTGGTCCAGAAGAAAAAGTTGAAGGAAATAAAATAAGGATTTAAAAAAATGAAATGTCTCAATTTGGAATTATATTTTTTAATAAATGGTTAAAATACCCTTGACCTAAAAACCTTTCAAAAATCTTGAATTAAGAACTTTTCACCATTTTGCTCAAAACACATCATAAATCCAAAATTGATCTATATAAGCTCAAATTGATAATTTTGGAGGCTTAAAAAAATTAAAATGCATACAAAAAATGTGTAAAATATTAGCTCTATCAGTCACCGCCTCGGGAACCTCCCTGCCTGACCGCGACAACCACTGCCTGCCGTGACCGCTGCACCGCACCGACACTGGTACTTCAAGCTCTGCCTTGGATTTCTGCGTGCTCCTGGCCCTGGCCTAATCCACCATTTGAGCCTCGCGCTAACACCGTTATCCATCCCAGTTGATACCACCGCACCGGCCTAGTCCCGTGCTCCCGGTCCCGGCCTGCTCTGCCGTCCGAGCCCCGTGCTTCCAAGCTCCATTCGACCCCGCTGCCCCTGCGCCTCTGTGCTCGTCACCGACCCTCTTATGTGCCTCCTGGATGCTTTGTTTTGTGCTCCAACGATGGTGGTGACTTAACTCCAGTGGTCCATTTAGCAGACCACCGCGACTCGATTAGACACCCAATCCCAGATCTGAGGACATATTTGTGATCCCAGTGATGAGAAATTTGTAGCACCTGCCTTTGATCAATGATCCGATGGTCGGTTGAATCTTATAAAAATTAAAATGAAGAACAGTGAAAAATAAGGTTAAAAACAGAGATCGATGGATATGTTCTTGCGACCATCGATGATTTCTCAAATAAAATACGAAGAACAAAGCAGCGTAACCAATTTTTAAAATAGAATTTGAATCGGAACCCAAAATGAAAAATATTTTACCTCGAATCGGGGTTCCGTCATTAGGGATGAATCCACTGTGATCCTACTTCGATCCGTCAAAGTTTCAGCGTAGATCTCTCCTCGATCCAATGAAAAATGATAAAGAATGATAGAGAGAGATGGAGGGAGCTTGAGCGTTGAGAGAGATAGAGATAATTAGGGTTTTTGCATAACCCTAATCACTAAAACTCTATTTATAGGGATCCTGCTCAGTACGGAATATGAATTCATTGTGCCCTCTCATTTTATGTCATGCCTAGGAAGAAAACTCCATTTCGAACTCAATAGAAGTCTTAGATTTCCATTCTGATCATTCTTTTGAAATTTATTTTAAAAGACACTGGTGATAAAAATCACTAAGTCATTATTCCAAAATGACGATTTTACCCTGGGTGACTTTTCTCACAGAAGCCCAGCGCCGACAAAAGTTATACCCTTCCTAGGGTAAATGACACGTTCTAGACTCAACAATGCCCTTGAATTTACGATCCGAGCTAAAGTTTGTGAGTTGTTCTATTTCCTTCTCATGCATAGTATAAAATATACTTTAGATTTTATAAAATTAATTTTGGGCACACCAGGCCTCATAATTGCACACCATCTAAACGCTTAGATCTGGAAATACATATAGAAATATTTCAAAGTGTTATAAGGTGAAAACAAAGTCTCTACAGACACCTCTTGGTTACACCAAAATAGGGGTGCACATGTAGTAGAAAGAACTCCAGGGAAAACATGATCCAAAGTTACAGAACCAAGCATGAATCCTATGGGAAGGAAGGAAAGGTTTAAGCATATCAAACCAGGGGACAAGACAGAAGAATAAGGGTCAAACTTTGGAGAGATCTAAACGAAGCAGCAGTTTAAGATATGATGGATTTTCTATTAAGATCAGATCTGTCAAATATCACATGGTTTTACTGAGTTAAAACACCAGGACCCTTAAGAAAATTAATATAGGAGTAATGGGATTTTAATCGACCTTAAATTCCTTAAAACAGGGCCTTGAACATATTTTATTTCAAATAAAATGTCAAAGAGGGAAATTGTAGGAAGCTGGAAACACTGTTCATGAGTCGACACCACTATTGTAATGAGATACCATCACCATTGGACGAGTCTCCATTGCCGTTGGGATGAGATAACATCACCATTAGGCAAGTCACCTCCACCGTTGAGACAGGTTACCATCACCATTGGATGAGTTACCGCCACCATTGGATGAGCTACGACCACTATTGGATGAGTCACCACCACCATTAGACGAGTCACCCACCACTGTTGGATGAGTCACTACCACCGTTAGATGAGCTACCTCCACCGTTGGATTGGAAACACTGTTCACAAAACTAAAAAAATTGGAAAGGTGTTGGAATAAGCCACCTTGACCTCCCAAAACACCCTGAACACCAGATTCAATAAAGGAATTGACTATATAGGTTTGGGCCATTACAATAATAGTCCACAGTAACCATAAAATCCAACTTATTATTATTACTATAAAGGTAAACAAAAACCCAATTGTTCTCTTATAGGTTTCTGAATCTCCAGTAAATTCAACATCAATATATCCACACAAAGGGTCATACATCCTAAAGCATAAGTATATATCTTCTATTCCTTTCAAATGCTAAAGAATCTATTTTACAGCCTCCTAATTATTATTTATGAATTTGATATGAATAAAATTATAACTCCCACTAAAAACATAATATTTGGTCAAGTGTAAATCATTGATTATATTAGAATTCCCACCACTAATGTGAACAATACTTTCTCTATGTACTTAGTCTCAAATTCCATTGTTGGTGCTTGTTCCTTAGACAACTTAAAGTGTCCAGAAAGAAGAGCTAACATCGGTTTATATCTAGCCATCCCAAATCATTATATGATCATAAAAATGTATTCATTCTAAGATAGAACCCAGGTTCCATCCCTCATCTCTCTCTCAATCCTTATTCTTAATTTTTTTTAGATTTCTCTAGACCCTTCATCTCAAATCTTCTAGACAAATTACTTCCCAGTTCTTGAAACTATTGAATTGATAGACCAAAAATAAGCATTGTATCCACATATAAGAACAATATGATGAATATTATATTTCTCCACTCCTTTCATTAATAATAATGATTTGTATTTCACTTATTGAAACCTTTTTTTTATATCAATGAATAGAATTTTTGATTCTATTGTCATGGAGATTGATTCAGCCTATAAATACTTTTATTATTTTTGTAAACTAAATTATAGTTCTCATATTCTATGAAATATATTGGATTAATTATGTAGATTTATTCCTCTAAATCACTACAAATAAAGGCTGTCTTAACATCCACCTATTCTAGGTACAGGTCTTCTGATGCAACCATGCTCAACACCATCTAGATAGTTGTATGTTTAACTATCAGTCATAATATTTATGAGAAATAAAAATATTCCTTAAGTTTAAATCCCCTTTTTTAAAACCCTGATATTTTATTATATAGTTCTCTATAAATAGATTTTATTTCTTTGATAGATTTCTTTACATGCAATGCTGATTTTAAACAAATCACATTATACTATTGAATTATTATTATTTAATGTGATAGTTATCACTTAGCCATTTAATTGGTGGGTATAAATAGGATTATACACATTATTATATATATAAATTTACTAATAAATAAAAATATATTAATTAATTCTTAATAAATAGGCACTCATTTTTAGTAAATTCATTTTATTCTTTAAAAATACATTTTCTTCAAAAATGGTTTTTATTGATTTTTATAAGAAAATATTATAATTAATTTCTAGAATTTTTAGAAATTTTACTTGATAAAACGGATTTTTTTTAAATTAACATATCAAAATTAACTTTAGGTGAATTTTTGAAATTTTTATGAAAAGATTGATTTTTAGTGAACAATGAAAAATACTGATTTTTATTAAAAACCGTATTTTTGTTTCAAGAATTTACAAAGTTTCACTTTGTTTTTAAAATGGTTTAAAAGTAAAATTAGTTATATTATATTATTAATAATCCAATTAAGTTAATTGGAATCAATTTTATGGTTTAATTTAGAATAAAAACATTTTTATACTTAAAAAAGCATTTTTCTTAAAAATCATTTTCTACTGTGTTTTTCATTTTTATATTAAATTAATTTCTGAAAATTATATAAATTATATATTAAAAAATGGATTTTATATTTTGAATCAATAGGTACAAATTTTTTAAATAGGTTTCTTTTATTTTTGGTCATTATGAATAGTAACCTTGGTAAATATCTATCACCCCAGTAAGGGTAAAATGGGTAAAATAGGGTTAAAACTTTGGGGTAAGGCTTTAAAATTTATCTAAAACTTGAATTTATCCTATTTTATGAGTATATTTAATATATTTTTATTAAAATTTTTAACATATAACAATTTGGTGCCATTTTTCTTTGATCATGACCTTTATATTAATTAAAAAAAAGAATAAATACAAAATTCCACTCTCTTGACTTTAATAACTCGATTTTTTTTACATAAGGATAAAAAGAGGATAAGTTTGGTAATAAATGTTTATTTGAAATATGAATTAATTTTTTTATCATATTAATTTATTTTTAGTTTTTAGTGATTGAATAAGTACATTAAATGCTTACAAAACATTGACACAATATTTATTCAATTAATAGAAAAAATAAATAATTTTAAAAAAGTAAAAGTAATTCAATTTGGATGAATTATTATGTTCCACAAATTTTTTAGATAAATATAAAAAATTATGGATCTGAGAAAGTTTTAAATTCAAATTTATTTATGGTAATGTTGTTTTCAAACACAAATTAAATGAATGGTTCCAAAAATGACATTAATGATATTTTATAATATATAATTTTTATTAAGAGATTTAAAATTTATAAAAATACTATATTTGAACAAGTTAATGGGAAATATTTGGAAATATAAATCATGGTCCATTTATGAGTCACTTTTCCTTATATAGTATCATTCTTAGCCCTTAAACAGTAGAAAACATTGATATTATAGTAATTGTCAAAAGGGTTAACGAGTGGTTAAAACTAAGAGATAAGGATTAAAACATCACTTAAAATTATCTAAATATTATTTTATTGGATAATTTAAAATTATAATCAAAATATATTCCAAATATATCAATTTAGACGTACTTTATTATAAAAATTAATTTAATACTTTAAGTAATTCCTAGAGTTCCCCTCCCCTCACTTACAACAGGACACATCTTATCCTATATTATCCACACCTTTTGATCCTTATAAATAGAAAAGACTTAACATGATATCTTAATATTTTTATTCACCATATCCTAGGGTTTCTGGTTTTTCCAAAATACCAACCTTTAAAGTCTTAAGGTGTAAGCTAAAGAAGGTTTCTCAACAAAGAGGTACAACTCTTAACCAATTATTTTCGATTTTATTTCTTATTATACCTCCTATAATTATATGGTATAAAATATAAAATAATGAATTAAGTATATTAAATATACTTAATTTTTATTATTATTATGGAATAACTATTATCCACCTTCTTCCCATCCGTTGGAAAATGATAACATCACTCATGCATAAGCATGAACTACCACATCCACAAAGCGATGTGATTCATTTTTTATTTCCACTTTAAATGGATGGTAATAAAGATAAATTTAATGAATATATATGATATATATATATATATGATATAATAATTATTCTATAAAGTTTAACTATTATTTACAATTATTTTGTTCCATCAATCGAAAAATGAAAACATCATTCATGCGTACACACAACCTACCATCTCCATGAATGGTGTAATTAATTTTTCTATATATAACTTATATAGATGAATATGAATATATATAATTAATATATACAATATTTTTATCATTATTAAAATCATGGATATTATGGAACCATGATCAAAGTACAAGGACCGGGACTGGCGATTTGAAACATGCATGAGGAACGAAGCAATTATCACTTAGAACAGTGATTTTAATAAAAAATTGTTAATAAACGCGTGATAAGATGTTATAATTAAATTATATATAGTATTATTATATTAGTATGGTTATATAATACATATATAATAAATATATATTTATTATTCATGAGTTTTTAAAGCATATTAAGAAATATGAGACTTGAGGTGAAAGATTTTCGCCTCTATTTTATTTCTATGAGACACATGCCATATTCACAACTTGTTTATTTTATGTTATGTATATACTTTACATGAATTTATTTTATGATAATTATCATAAAAATTATTTGGATATGCATATCCATCTAAGGTTCTCTCTTTCATGAGTTTTTGATTCAAAAGTTACCAAAGTGGTAAAAGATTTATGTCTCAATCCCATTTTATTCGGGATTGTTAATGATTGAATTTTCATTGAGGAAATAATATGATAATTATATGATAATTACATTTAATTTTCCCAATACTCTATTTATTTCTAGGTAATACATGTTTTACTTTAATCTTCCTCACTTTATGTACTCAAAAGACAAAAATAACATTTTTAAGGAAAACTGACTATATTTTACTATTTGGTTGGGAATATTTTTCTTCCATGTACATGTTTTATTTAAAATGTTTTAATGAATGTTTTTTAATATTATAAAATAATTTTTTAAATTCATTTTTACTCATTTTTTAATTTCTATAAAAACATTTCAAAGGAATCTTCTTATCGATTTAGGAATGAGGAACTTATGAATTTTTATAAAAAATATAAGTGGAATATTTGTTTTAATGTATACAAAATGAAAAGAATTTACTACCATCATGAACACTCAATCATTTGAAGCTTCCATTACAAGTTTACATGGTTAATTTTTTTCCATAATATTTTTGGAAATTTTTATATTTTAAAGAAGTGATTTCAAAATGAAAAAGGTATTTTCTTTTAGAAATATACTGGTGACCCTTTAAAGGAATTTTCATCTATTATAACATCCTTAATATTAATTATAAATTACTATAGATATAATCTAATGATATAATACTTATTATTTCTCTATATGGTTTATGATTATGATGATGAGATGTTTATAAAACCCATTTATTTTTCATGGGTTATGCTATGATGAATTTATGAAATGTTTATGAAACCCATTTTATTTTCATGGGTTATGATATGATAAATATTTTATGATCATATGAAACACATATGTATGGTTTTCATTAGATTATGGGTGGGACCAAATTATATAGCCCTCCAATGCATTGAGTATTTTTTATAACTCATGAGATAATTATGGGAAATAAGTCTATGTTCTTGATCTACTATGGGAAACAAGTTGATGTGCTTGATATACTGTGGGAAACAAGTATATGTGCTTGATCCATTATGGGAAACAAGTAGTGATGTCTTATATGTTCTGAAATGGGAAATAATAATTTATTCCTGATCCACTATGATTCAATGGTCTTAGTAGTTAACCTTGACATATGAAATGGGATATATAACTATGATGGTTCCACACTCTTATGAAATGTTTTTTATGCTTATGATATGAACTTAATGGTTAATTATTGATTTATAAATATTCCACACTCTTATGATTCATGTATTTTGAAATAATAAAGTTTTATTCCATGAATTATGTTTATGATTCATGAGAGATGGGGTATGAAATTTTTATGTTATGTTCATGATATCATACCCTTATACTAATCTTATAATTTCATATGATCATCAAATAATATATCACATGTTTACCCTTACTGAGCATCTAATCTCACCCTTTCTTATGTTTCCTTTACCCAAGTTATGAATAAAGGTTTCAAGTAGGGTATGTCAAGAAGGGTAAAAAGTGAGAATAAAATTATGAGAGATGATGATAAATGTACCTAAATAATATGTTTATGTATCTAGTCTCCAAATACACTAAACTATTATGGTTATGGTATCGATCGTAATGTTATGTATTGAATATTCATATAAAAAGATGTAATATTTATATATGAAATGTATCAATAGTTATAGTTGGTATCAGTGTGGGGTTTAGTTAATCTTTGGATATTAGGGTTTGAAAACTTTGGTGAAAACCATAAGGATAATTCTAAGTATAGTATAACATCCTAAAATTTCGTAATTAATATCGATAACCTATGTTAAACCTAAGGTTATATAGATTAAGAATAAGGTGTCATGATTTAGATAGCCTATTAATGATATTTCATGATAATATGATAACTCACCATGATTTTTATAGATTTATTCTTATACTTTTATTTTTGGTTTTAGTCAATGATAGTATCCTAAATACATCGTGCTAACAACGAATGTGATGGACAATGCAACAATTTTCCACCTGAGCAACTGAATGATACAAGATATAGAATGTATAATATTGTTACTTTGCTCATGAAACTTTATCAGGACATGAATCATTCTAAGATTCCAAATGATCAAAGGAGGGAACAATGTACCATTGAGTATTTCATGATCCAACATCCAAATTCATTTAGTGGGGTTTTTATCCACTAGTGTTTTATCGATGGATCATCACCATTGAGAGATTTTTTTGTTATACAATGCTTGGAATATGAAAAAGTTATCCAAAACATTTATAATTTGGAAAGAAAAGTATATAAATGGTGGAATCATATTAATAATATGAGAAAATTAGAAGAAATTGGCTCCATGTAATGTGATGAATTTAAGAGGACATATTTTTCAGTAAGTAGTTCCCTCATATTCTACATAGAAATGTGAAGAAGTAATTCATTGAGTTGAAGCAGAAGGATAATGAATCCATTAGGACATATGAGGAAACTTTTACAAGACTTTCAAGGTATACTTATGGTTTAATCATCAACCCTAAAATAAAATTTTACTGATTGTTTGGTGGTTTAAAACCAAGTCTTTGGAATGCGTTAGATATAAGAAACTTTAGTAGCTATGAAGAAATTTTTTGATGTGCACTGATGGTATAAATGGAAATTAGATATTACCACCATTCCCATGTTTTTTATAAGAAAAGGAAGATGGAGTCTCATGAAAACTTGAATAAATAACATACTAGAAATAAATTTCATCCATATAAATGATATAAATGTGGTAAGAAACAACAATAAAATTGCTTAAATGGATTTGGTAGGTGATTTAAATGTGGAAAGGCAGTTCATAAATCCCAGGAATATCAAAAGGAGATGAAGAGTTCAGTTGATAAAATGGAGGAAAGTAAGATTCCAACTAATGAACCACCCACACTGCAATGATTCAAATTCAATGAGTATGGTAATTACACCAAACAATGAAAAAATTTGAAGGTTTTTTATGATGTTTGACATCAATAACCTATTAAGACAGAAGACAAAGGAAAATATCATGCAATCAAAACTACAAAAGTGGATTATGATAATTACATGGTTAAAGGTACACTTATCATCCACTTTAGAACAAATAATGTCTTATTTGATTCTGGATCTACCCACTCTTTTATATCTAAGAAATTTTCTAAGGTTATATAATTACCACCTCAATGATTATATGTTGAGTTAGCGGTGAAAACTTTTAATGGTATAATGGTCGCATATCAACTCTATAGTTCTTCTCCAATATAAGTTTGTGGGATTGTTATTCTTGAAAATGTTGTGATTATTCCCCTAATTGAATTTAATATTATTCTGGACATGGATTAACTTTCTTTATATGGATCCCATATAAATTTTTTAGGAAGAGAGTCACATTGCATGTTCTAAATGAACTTATGATCATTTATCACTACAAGGATGAATACAAACTTCCAATGGAAATTACTTCTATCTTTTGGGTCTTAATTCCTATCCATGAATGATATTTTTCTCTTATGGTTAGGGAGAAACTCAACATTGAGGATACACCTATTATACGACTATTTGTTTATGTCTTTCTAGAAGATTTTCTTAGTATTCCTTTGAATCATGAAGTTGAGTTTTCAATAGAACTCATACCTAGTGCTACACCCATTTTAAAGAATACTTATAGAATTACCCTAATTGAGTTACAAGAATTGAAGAATAAATTATAATAGAATCATGATAAGGGATTAGAACACCCTAGTTAATCAACATGTGGAACAACTTTTATTTTTTATTAAGAAGAAAGATGCATCAATGCATCTTTTCATTGATTATCAGGAACTTAACGAGATCACTATCAAGAAAAAGTATCCTTTACCCCATATTGATGATTTTATTGGTTAATTATGAAGATCTAAATAAATTTCTAATATTGAACTTCATTTTTAATATCAGTAATTTAGGGTTAATAAGGAGGATATACCCGTGATATACTTTTATGTGAGGTATGGGAATTATGCATTTATAATGATGTTATTTGTACTTACTAATTCCATTACTATTTTCATAGATTTAATGAAAAAAGTTTTTAGTGATTACCTTGATCATTTTATGGAAGTATTTATAGATTAAATTATTATATTTTCAAATATAAAAGAATAGAATAAATATAATTTGAGAATTATACCGAATACCCTGAGTAAGGAGTAGTTGTATGAAAAATTTACCAAGTGTGAATTTTGGTATTATAAATGTTTATTCATGGGTCATATAATCTCAATTGAGGGTATATCAGTGTATTATTTAAAATGAAAGTTATTGAGAAATGGCCTAGAATAACCATGGTAACCAAAATCTATTGTTTTCTTGAGTTGTATGGATATTAATGATGTTTTGTAATAGATTTATCATGACTATATAATCCACCCACAAAGTTGACCTAGAAGGGGGTTATGTTATTATGTATAGATGAATGTGAATATAATTTCAAAGAGCTGAAGAGAAGGTTGGTTAGTAAACCTGTGATCACACTACCCTATAGTGGAGAAGAATTGATAATATATAGTGATACATCAAAGAAGGGTCTAGGATGTGTACTCATGCATAATGATATGGTGATAGAACATGCCTCATGCTAATTAATAATGCATGGGAACAATTATCTGACTCATGATATGAAGATGACAACAATAATTTTTGTATTAAATATATAGATAAATTATCTTTATGGTGAAATGTTTGAAATATATATGAATAATAAAATCTTTAAGTATATATTCAAATATAAATAGTTGAATATTCCCTAGATAATA
The DNA here is from genome assembly GCA_963277665.1 of Viscum album. Classification (NCBI taxonomy): domain Eukaryota; kingdom Viridiplantae; phylum Streptophyta; class Magnoliopsida; order Santalales; family Viscaceae; genus Viscum; species Viscum album. The sequence goes on from OY728133.1 coordinate 594,568,010, forward strand.
TGGTTGGAATTGATTAAATATTATGACTGCTCAATATATTACCACCACGAGAAGGTGAACAAGGTGGATGGTGCTTTGAGTAAGAACTATGCTAGTTTTTACCTAATGAGGATTGAAAGAGATCCAATACTTATGGATTTTCAGAATATGGGACTTGAAATACTAAGGAAAGGGGACAAATCCTATCTTTCTCAGATGAATATCCAGCTATCAATCCATATGAGGATTAAAGAGGTGTAGAAGGAAGATGTGGAATTGAAAAATAAAGTGAGGAGTGTTCCTAAGTTGAACCATTATTATGATAAAATTATAAGGTTCAAGAACTAATTATACATCCCTTAAATACCATAATTAAAGAAGGAATTGTTAGATGAAGCTCATAGTTCATCATTCTCTATTTATCCCATATAAAGTTTTATAGAGATATAAAATAATATTTTTGGTGGGAAAACATGAAAATAGATATTGCAATGAATGTATCTTTATTACTAGTATATCAACAAGTTAAGGCTGAGAGATAGAAGTCTAAGGGGTTATTACAACCATTACCCATACTTGAATGGAAATGGGAAAACATTACCTTGGATTTTGTAGTAGGACTCCCCAAAATATCTAAAGGGAATAATGCTATTTGGGTTGTAGTTGATCACCTTAAAAAGTCAACACACTTCATTGAAATATGATAAGATTTATCCCTTCACTAGTGGAAAAATGTATTTCCATGTTGTTTTTTTTAAAAATTTTACATCAGTTTATAACTGATGTCGATAATGGTGACATAAAAAATATAAAATTCAGTGTCAGTTTTTATAAACAGATGTAAAAAATTGACCCCTGTGGGTCTTCAACGTCAGTTTTTATATAAAATGACTCCCAAAGTCAAGCTCAAACCGTCTTCAGCATCTGTTTTCATATAAAATGATGCCAAAAGTCAGGTCCCGACAGTCTTTGGTGGCAGTTTTTTAGAAAACCGACGTCAAAATTCAGCTTCTACATGGGTTTTATCGTTAGTTTTGGATAAAAAATGATGTGAAAAGTATATTAAAAAAATAATTTTCATGTAGGTTTTGGTAAAAACCAACATTAAAACATTGAAAATCTTAATATTGGAATATAGATTATTTCTCAGGCTTCTATTTGACTACTTATGAAGCTAAATTAGACTTATAGATCAAAAGTTATGGTCGTTGTAAGTTGTAGCTCTTTAAGTTTTGATAGATAAAAATTGATTCAAAGAAAACATGAGAAAAAAGAACTGAAAACAATATGAAATTGAGCACAAAAATTAATAAACATAAATATTCAAACTAATTTTAATTATTTTATTGGTTTCATTTGAATCAATATCATGTTTATTGTTATTTCACTTCATTTTAAGGAAGAACTCATGCAGTAATGAAAATGGTGAGTGATAAAGAATTTTTCACGTCAAATAAAGAATATCATGTGAAAGTTTCATCTTTGTGTCTTAATCATAATAATATTTCATCCTCATAATAAAAATATCAAAATATTTAGCGATAAGGAAAACTATAATAATGAAATTAAATGATGAAAATAAATACCATGTACTAATCGTTGATCGAAGAATTATTGAAATATTGATTGTATTGAAGAAGTCTAAAATATTGAAATAAAGAGGATGAGTTTCTATATATTTCATATGAAAATATTATTGGCAGTGATGCATAAAAATTTTGGCGGGATTTTGAAAATAGAAATGCGCTTTGTGAAAAAATTGAAATACCAAACCCGCGTATTTGGAACATTACTTTTAATGTTAGATAAATTTATAACCGATGTTAAAAATATTCTCATATTGGGGTTATAACATTGGTTACTGAAAAACTGAAGCCAAAAATTGACTTTTAACATCGGTTATTAGAAAACCCAATGCCATAAAGGTAGTTTTAACTTTGGTTATTGAAAAAAACCGACGTTAAAAATCAAGTCTTCTAATGTTCAACTTTGAACATCCATAACTTTTGATCCATAAGTCAGTTTTTTGTCCAAGACCTATAAAATAAAATATTTAGAAATTATATAAAACTTATGTTTGATTATTAATGTTGTTTATTTGAAAAACTGATGCCAAAAATTTTCTTTTAACGTTGATTTTTTTAAAAAACCGACGTTAAAAATCAAGTTTTATAATTTTCAACTTCCGACATCCGCAACTTTTGATCCGTGAGTCCATTTTTTCTCCATTACCTATCAAATATAAGCTTGAGAAATTATCTAAAACTTTATTTTTTATTTTTAACGTTTGTTATTTGAAAAAATGATGCCAAAAAGGGACTTTTAACGTCGGTTATTGAAAAAAACTGATGTTAAAAATCAAGTCTTATAATGTTCAACTTCCGACATCCATAACTTTTGATCCGTAAGTCCGTTTTTTCTCCACGACCTATCAAATAAAATATTGAGAAATTATATAAAACTTTTATTTTATTTTTGATGTTGTTTATTTGAATAAAAGATTCCAAAAAACTGAATTTTAACGTCAGTTATCGAAAAAACCCAATGTTAAAAACATGTCTTATAATGTTCCACTTCCGACGTTCATAACTTTTGATCCATAAGTTAGTTTTTTCTCCAAGACCTATCAAATAGAATATTGAGAAATTATATAAAACCTTTTTCTTATATTTTAATATCGTTTATTTGAAATAAAGATGCCAAAAATGTACATTTAACATCGGTTATTGGAAAAAACCGACGTTAAAAATCAAGTCTTATAATGTTCAACTTTCGACATCCATAGATTTTGATTCATAAGTCTGTTTTTTTATCCACAACCTATCTAATCAAATATTTAGAAATTATCTACAACTTATATTTCATTTTTACCATCTATGTTTTGAATAAATGACACCAAAAACCAACTTTTAACATCGGTCTCTAAGAACTGATGTTAAAATGCCGACGTTAAAACTAATTTTTCTACTAGTGTTTGATCAACTATCCAGGTTATAAATTAAGGAAGTGGTGGGATTTCATGGATTAAAAAATTATATTATGTATTATCAAGATATTATGTTTATCTCAAAGTTCTAGATAAGTCTTTGATAGACTCTAAATATAGAGTTGAGTTTCAGTACTTCTTATAATCTTCAGACAAATAGTCAGTCTGAGGTAACCATTTAAACCATGGAGGATATGTTGAGATATTTTTATATAGATTTAAAAGGTATTTGGGATCAAAAAATTCCTCTAGTAAAGTTTTCTTACAATAATATATTTCACTCAAGCTTTTAGATGGCTCCTTATGAATCCCTATATGGAAGAAAGTGTAGAACTCCAACATGTTATGATAAAGTTGGAGAAACAAATCTATTGGGACCCGAGCTAGTTGAGGAGATGAAAGAAATATTTAGATCCATTCAATAAAATATAAGGGTATATTAGGGTAAATAGAAAATTTATGTTTATAATCATCAGTAAGATATGGAGTTCAAAGTTAGTGAAAAGGTATTCCTATGAATATATATTTGGAATAAGTTTATTAGATTTAGAAAGAAGGAAAATTAGAGAACTAGATATATCAATCCCTTAAAAATTATTGGTCATATTGATATGGTAACTTATAATTTAACACTTCTACTGAATCTCTCTCAAGTTTTTGATATATTCCATGTATCTCTCCGGAGGAAGTATATACCTGATCCTTAAAATGTAATGAACTCAGATACCATATCGTTGGAGAAAGATATATCTTATAAGGAACTACCGGTGGAGATTTTGGATCATATATAGAAAGTTATATTAAATAAGACCACTCACTTGGTTAAAGTTTTATGGCGAAACCATAAATTAGATTAAACTACTTTGGAACCTAATGATGTGATGAAACAAAGATATCTTCAATTATTTATATTAGACTGATGAAATTTCAAGTGTGAAATTAATTTCAATGGGGGTAAAATGTAACACTCCAATATTTTATGATATAGTTCCCTATAAATAAATTTTATTTCTTTGATAGCTTGTTTTACATGCAACACCAAGTTTAAACAAACCATGTTATACTATTTAATTTTTATCATTTAATGTGACAGTTATTTTTCAATCATTGAATTGATGAGTATGAATAGGATTAACCATATTAAAATATATATATAAAATACATACTCAATAAAAATTTATTAATTAATGCTTAATAAATAAGCACTCAATTTCTAGTAAATTCATTTTACTCTTCAAAAATACCTTTTCTTCAAAAAAGTTTTTATTTTTTTTATGAGAGAATATTATAATTAATTTTTGGAGATTTTAGAAATTTTATTTGATAAAAAATATATAATTTTTTTAAATTAAAAATTATATTAGGATTAATTTTTGGTATTTTTTTTGAAAAGATTGATTTTCTAGTAAATAGTGAAAAATAATGATTTTTATTGAAAACTGTATTTTTATTTCAAGCATTTACAAATTTATATTTGTTTTCAATGGTTTAAAAGTAAAATAACCTATCTTTTATTATTAATTATCCAAATAATTTCATTGGAATCAAATTTATGTTTGAATTTGGTATAAAAAAATTTTTATACTTAAAAATACATTTTTTTCCTGAAAAACCATTTTCGGTTGTGTCTTGCATTTTTTTCTTAAATTAATTTCTAACACTTATAGAAATTAAATATTAGAAAATTTATTTCATATTTTTAATTAGGAGATCCAAATTTGGTAAATATTATACTTTTATTTTTGTTCATTATGAATAGAAACCTTGATAAATATTTGTCACCTCAATAAGGGTAAAATAGGTAAAATATGGTTAAAAATTTGGGATAAGGCGTTAAAATTTCTACAACACTTTTCTTTATCCTATTGGATGTGTATAGTTATAAAATTTTCATAAATTTATTGAATATATGTCCACTTGATTCCATTTTTCTTTGAATATGTTATTTATATTAATTCATGTAAAGAATAAATACAAAATATCACTCTATTGACTTTAATATTTATAATTTTGTTACATAAGGATAAAAGATGATAAGTTATATTCTAAATTTTTATTTGAAATATGAATTATTTTTTTATCATATTAATTTTTTTTAATTTTTATTTATTGAACAATTACCTTAAATGCTTACGCAACACCGACACAATATTTATTCAATTAATAGAAAAATACAATAAATAATTTTAAAAATAGTATAAGTAATATAATTCTGATGAATTATTGAGCTTCATGAATTTTTAGATAAGTATAAAATATTAGGGATATTTAAAATGGTTTTAATCAAATTATTTACTGTAATATTGCTTTCAAAGTCAAATTAAATGAATAGTTACAAAAATAAAATTAATGATATTTTATAATAAATAATACTTTATAAAATTATTTAAAATTAATTGAAATCATATATTCATCCAAGTTAATGATATATGGTTGTAAATATCAATAATTTTCCATTTATTAGTCACTTTTCCTTTATGTTAAGATTATTAATCCTTAAATTTTTGAAAATTTTGATATTATGGTAATTTTCAAAAGGGTTAACGGGGGGGGGGGGGGGGCATTAAAACTAAGATATAAGGGTTGAAATTTAACTTAAACTTGTATAAATTTTATTTTATGAGATTATTTAGACTTATACTCACCATATTTTAGAAATATACCAATTTTAGTCAATTTAGTATAAAAATTAATTTATTACTTTAAGTAATTCCAAAAGTGCCCCTTCCCTCACTTATAAAAGGGAACCTATTATCCTTTATTCCTCACACCATTGATCTTAATATCACAGAAAATAAATTACATAATAACTTCCTAGATTCCTTCACTATATCTTAGATCTTCTCTTCTTTCCAAAAGACCATCCTTTCAAGTCTTAAGGTGTAATCCAAAGAAGGTTTCTCAACAAACATGTATGACTCTTAACTGACCGTTTTCAATTTTATTTATTATTATATAGCCTATAAATATGTGGTATCCATTATAAAATAATGAATTTAGTATCTTAAATATACATAATTTTTATTATAATGATGGAATAACCATTATCCACTTTATTCCCATTCGTTATAAAACTCTAATGTCACTCGTGTGTACGTGTGGACTACCACCTCCACAAAGCGATGTGATTCGTTTTTCATTTCCACTTTACATGGATGGTAATAAGGATAGATTTAATGAATATATATATATATATATTATATGATATAATAATGATTATATAAATGTGAATTATTACTTACCTTTCTTTTATTCCATCAGTTGAAAATTAAAAACAATGTTCATGCATACATACGACCAACCTCCTCTGTGAAATGTGTAATTAATTTTTATATATCTACCCTATATGAATGAATATATATATATATATATATATAATAAATATATATGATATTTATATCATTATTAAAATTTTGGATATTATAAAACCATGATCAAAGTATAATTACTAGGACCTCCAAGTCAAAACATGTAAAAGAAATGAATTAGTTTTCACTTGGAACAATGATTTTAATAACTAATTTTTAATAAATGAGTGATAAAATTTTATAAGTAAATAATATATGGTATTATTATTTGATTATGGTTCTATAATACCTGTATAATAAATCTATATTTATCATATAGGAGGTTCAAATGTGTATGTAGACACCGAAAAAGTCCGTAATTACTGGAGGAAGTGTCAAAATGACAAAGTGAAGTCATATTCGGACCCGGAGGCTCGGTCCAGAAGGCCCGAAATTGGTGCATGGAAAAAAGGGGAATGCGCGCGAAAAATGTGTGCCGCGCGGAAGGGGTCCGGGATTCGCGAAGGGTCCCCAGTGCAGGCACGCAATTATTGCACGCCCGCACCCACGCAGTTAACATTCCGCGCTGCCATCCCTGGCGTGCAAGTTTTGCGCGCTGACCTGCATTCCGTGCCGTTGGATGCCTATAAATAGAAGGATACCCTTTCCATTTCAGGGTTTTGTAATTCGAACCATCTCTCATGCGTGAAATCGGACTTCCACGAGTGCAAGATGGACTTCAGGTACTGATCCTTTTCGCGCCACCTCACCCCAGGATCCACCTTTGCGCACAATCCCACTGGATTCAGCAGAATTCCAAACACTTTAGGGATCTTCCCTTGCGTGCAATTCCTCCCGTTGCGTGCAAAACGTTCCAATTGCGCGCAATCCCCTTCACTGGGTGCGGCCTTGCCTTTGGGTGCGGCCTTTGCCACTCGCGCGCAATTCATATCCCTTGTGCACGATCCTACTAGTCACGCGCAAAACCTATGCCCCGATTACGCGCCATCCCAGGGTTTTTTGCGCCAACCATTTCTTTGTGCACAACCCCTGGGAACCCTCACCTTGGTGCTCCCTAGGTGCCTCCCGGCGTAGGCACCCGATGTCCTCCTTCTGGATGCCCCGGGCACACATACCAGGCATACACACCATGCACTGTTTTCCCGTACGACCATCCAGGCTCTACGAAGTAACCTTAAGGTCCCTTGGGTGGTTTTTACTATTGCGTTGCTTTGCCTCATGCTTCTTCGCATAGGCACGCTAACGACTATTGCTTCTTCACATAGCCACGCTAATGTGGGCCCCTCAATGGTTCGCTCCGCAACACCCCCTCTGAACTACATTATCGGTACCTTCCCTTCCACAAGGAGTAAAGGGTGCCAGTCATGTAAGTCATAGGGGTGCAGAGTAAACCCACCTCGTCCGAGCTGCAGGACATTAAACTGCCAAGCACCTCGTCCTCAACACATGATGTTAAACTGTGATCCGGCCCCGTGCCTCGCACGCAGGGTCCCCCTGGCTCAGACATTCTTTACGCCACTCATCTCCATGGGGATGGGATCACCCCCCCCCAAATGGGATGATATCCTCCCTCTCGAAGTGGCGTATGTCCACGGGGGAAGGGAAACCTCCTTAGTGTAATCCCCTAGCCCCTTTTGCGGAAGGTAGCACCCATGCACCTCCGTACTTCCCCACCGCTAGAACCAGCGGGGGAGCATGATGGGAAGTGGGAATCCTCCTTTATTCGGCCCCAAATCCCTATCCCTCTGTGCTTTTTCACCTCCGGGCCTCCATCCTAGAGTAAGTCTTGACACCATGGGCTGCTCAACGCGTAAGACCCTCTTCGCATCCCACGGACGCACCCTTCGCGACGTGATCATCAGGTCTCTGCCGCCTCTTGTTTCTCACACCGACCATGACTCATGTGGGATTAGAGTAAGCATTGACTATGAAACCAAACCCCATCCAGTATGACGTTAAACTGTATTCCCCCATCCAGCATGACTTTAAACTGTATGCCCCTGTCCAGCATGACGTTAAACTGTACGCCCCCATCCAGCATGACGTTAAACTGTACGCCCCCGTCCAGCATGACGTTAAACTGTATGCTCCCATCTAGCATGATGTTAAACTGTATGCCCCCATCCCGCATGGCGTTAAACTGCACACCTGAACTACGGGGACTTTGATCCATGCTAAGGAATGGTACGTAGGAAGCCTCCATGAGGTTCAAGCCCACCACCCGGTCATTCCGACCCCATTCACGCCGGTTCACCATACCACCATGGGCCGTTTTAGAGCATAAGACCTATACCACCATGGGCCGCCTCAGAGCGTAAGCCCCATCCATCCATCATCGTGGGATGCCTCAGAGTGTAAGCCCCATCCATCTATCCACCATGGTCCGTCTCAGGGCGTAAGCCCCATACCACCATGGTCTGCCTCAGAGCATAAGCCCCATCCATCCATCATCATGGGCCAGCTCAGAGCGTAAGCTCCATCCATCTATCCACCATGGGCCATCTCAGAGCGTAATCCCTATCCATCTAGACCCTCAGTCCCTCTTCACATCGGTTCACCTACCCCATATCCTTGGGATGTCTCAGAACGTAAGCCCCAAATGCCCCATCCCACATGGCGTTAAACTACACACCCGAACTACGTGGACTTTGATTTCCCACCACGGGGATACATAGGAAGCCTCCACGAGGTTCAAGCCCAACACCCATGTCTCATCCTGACCTCTCCCTCGAGCCCACGTGCCTCGAGAAGCTCATGCCCTAACCCAGAGGTTTTACTCCCACTAGGACCCATCCGTGCATTCATTATCACGGGTCGCCCTTTCAGGTGCCCCACTGTATCATACCGAACTATGAGGACTTTGATCCATGTCAAGGCATGGTACGTAGGAAGCCTCCACGAGGTTCAAGCCCCTTCACTTCATCACCCATCCTTATTCTTACCCGGACTGCCATATCTCGGTGGGATCATGCCACCATATTCCACTCCACAGCATTTGGGAAGACACCCACATGTCGGTCCCCAACATCGGTGTTCCCTCCAGGGGGTTCCTCAATCTGATCCACTCTCAGTGTTCTGATCAGTCCGATCTGTCTCCGCTGGATGTTAAACTCGCATCATACCCTGTGTTAAACATGGGAAGCTGAGGAAAACCTCAGATACATGCCTATGACATACAATTCCCCATGTTCGATGTGGGATGCCTCGGGATTCCGCGCCCTCAAGAACCCATATAATAAGGGACAAAAGATAGACATGCCAATCCCCCAGTGTCAAGACACGCCAATGATGCCTCAGCGTGACCACTCCCCTAACTGAAGGTTGCTTCCCCGACTAGACCCCTTGGAGCATCTTGACGGAAGCAGTGTAATTAATTGGTGTCCATGAAGATATGGAACCAGGAAGAGTTTCACGAACACATCTTAAATCTATGAGGGAGACCTGGAATAGGTAACAAGTTCTGTGGAGGAATCCACGGAAGGAGGAATTGACATCCCATCATCCCAGTTTTGATCAAGGAGTAGACGTCCCTGAATAAGGAGCGAATGCTGCCCACCTTTGGAAAGTGGGAATGCGAGGTAACAACTGCGTGTCCTCCACATAAGGATTCATGCACGCCCTGTCGGAAAGTGTTGGAAACAGAAAATGGTGAACCCGACGTGAATCTCATCTCCTCAATCTGGAGATTGGCAGTGTTTGGGGCATCATAAGATTAGCATGTCACCAGGTCCAGGCACCTAGCACTAGGATGTAAAACCCTCTAGGGGTTGGGGCGGTATGGACATTGAGAACTCGATTCTGCGATGTTGTCAGCATGGATCCCTCTTATCGACCACGAAAGACGAAATGGTGCTGGGCTACTGGTTGTCGATTTCTCTTCCTATCAGTGTTAATGGGTTCATATCCCTGCTTTCAGGAATTAGATCACTGCATTCGGATCTCGATTTCCACCTTCCCACCAGTGCAGGGGCAGGGGTAGTACCGATGTGGCCACCCCGCGCGGTTCCGATTCTTCCACAGCTGCTCCGACTGCCGCAACTGCTGGGTGCTCACGCCCACTCTCCCCATTAGAGATTATCCAACGAAGGGTGATTAACGACCTTGTGTATAGGTATGATGAGGAGGGGGTCATCCCTACCAGGGACATGGCTCGTTTGGACCTCGAGGCAGCTGCGCCTCATCGCCAACGCCGCCCCCGAGGACTTTGTAGGGACCCGCTGCTCCCCACCCCGACATTCAACCGTTTTGGGAGCTTATCCCTGGAACACCTTGACACCTCCCTCCCCTACGCCAATGAGGTAGGGGATTCCTGGGTTGGCCCAATCGGAGACCCTCTTCAAGGGTTCACAGCAGGGGACCCAGCTAGGCCAGGTCGACGCTGTTGCCCAACTCCCCGGGCCGAGGAGCAGGCAATCCATATTCCAGCACCACCAGCTCCGACCCACCTGACCCGACGCCAACGTCGGGCACGAGCGGAAGAGTATGCTCGCCCTAGGGCATCAACGTCAGTAACCACTATGGCCCGAGGCACTGCTAACTCCTATCATTAAACCCCCGCACACGTTGAGCAGGGGCAGTTATATGCCCGATCCAGATCGAGGCCCCGACCGCCCCACGGGCAGGTTTGGTCAACTCTCCTAGTCGCCGACATAGGCAATGGCCACTACGGACCAATTCGTGGTAGTGCCATCCAGCATGAAGGCCTACTCCGTGCCACCGTTCTAGAAGGCATGGGCCCTCCCTTCTTCCAATCTTGGCCCAGAGGCCTGCTTGGCGTTACCCTCGCCGTAGGTAAGGGGCTTCCCTATGACAAAAACACTCAGGGTGAGGCTCTCTCCAGCGCTCACTACACTGGGTATGGGGTCACTTCCCCTACCACATACCGTGAGTATGGAGCCGTTGTATATCCGGTCACTCACCCACATGAAGGTCCTCCCCGTGTCCCTTTCGACATTTTCACCAGTGCTCCCCGCACCCCGGCCTTCAGTCCTCTCCGCCCCAGCACCAGTGCGGTCAGAGGACTCCATGACAGAAATCAGCCCTGCCCCGAAGAGCCACACAGGTGCAGGAAGGAGGTACGTCGTTGCCGTAAGAGAAATTCCAGGGAAGGACGGACGAAAATCAGACCAGTCCGTTTCTCAGACTCCGAGGCAGAGTACGAATCGGCGATGGAGCCCTCCCCTCAGTCCTCTAAGTCAAGGGTTAGGATAGGGACACGGCGTGTCAGCCTCATACTCCACAAATACGAGATCCATATAATCCCCGCCTCCCTCCGAAGGTATATACAGGAGGACGAGGACTTGGAATACCCCAAGGGATTGAACTTGCAGTCACCATTGGCCTCTCCGGAAGAACCTTCCACCTCAGCCAGAGATGACAGAGAGCTTTTTGGAGGTCGATGTCGGAAGAGCCATGACATAGCACACCCCCGACAAGCACCAACACTGTGAAATGAGGCCCGTTTGCCGGACCATCCTATCGTGACATGACAACCAGGTCACTGCAACCCTTAGAGGATGACCTAGGATTCAGCGGCCAATCAGCCTGCTCGCCATATTCTTCATCGGCCAGCCCACCAGCCCAGCGGCCTGCCTCGACACCACTGCCAGTTCCCCAGCCATTCTCAATTGATGAGAGGGAACATCAAGGGCCGGATCCTGAACCTGAGTCATGGAGCTTCTGGACCATCCTCGCAGTAGGCCAATTCCCCAAGAAGTTTTGGCCAGTCAGAGGGTCGGATTTTGACACACCAGAATCGCTCACCCCGGGAGAGTTTGAATGTTTCCACCAGACCATCTGGGCGACTCACTCCCGTATTTTCCACCAGCAAGTGCCTTATCCTAGGAGCCAAGCACACCTCGAGGATATCAGTGAGCAATTTCATCGGGTCGACCTGGCCGCGCTCCCCGCAGTCCGGCACCCCGAGTCACTTGGCCACTACAGGGCCCTCCAACAACAACGCGTTCAGAGTTTTCAAGCACTCTGCAAAGTTATCAAGGAGTCCACCCACACATGCATGTTCATGGATGGGGGAAGTACGGTACCCTTCTCTTAAGTGCGATTCTCCGGCAGCCCGACTCCCTGGGCGGCTCTGAGGACATTCCCCTGAGGGCAGCAGTGGTCAACATGGCCGATCTGTCAGGAGAGGGGGACGGTCTGGAACTTTTTGATGGGGACTTACCCCCTGAGGATAAGCCATCACTGGACCCATCAGGGAGGATTACTTGTCATCAGAGGAACCTCCTAGGTCTCCCCGAACCTAATGAGGCATTAACACTGAGCCAGAATATCGACAAGGGTAAAGAGCACGTTGGGGTTGTCAATCTCTCTGACCCATATGCCTCAGTGCAGAAGGCATAGGAAGATCCCGAGAAGGCCACACTGCGCCAAAAGCTTGTTGAGCAGAAGAGGTTGGTTGATGAGCTTTTGGATGAACACATTGCAGAGCGGTGACCCAACTACGGTGATCCTAGGCTAGGGAAACAGGGGCAGGAAAAACTACCCCTCAGTGAGAATCTCCTAAGAAACCTCGATCATGCCATGTTCGCTTACAGAGGAGAGGCCGGAGCTCATGGAAAGAGGGCGCGATATGTTTTTCCAAACCCTCCTAAGTGGCGTGACCACCCAAGAGACCCCGCTCAGGTTCCTCCCGCCGCCCCAGGGGTCGGTCCACCAGCTGCTCCACGAGATGCTGATCTTGTCTACTGAATTGAAGAGCCCTACAATGTGTTTGTGGTTAGGGATCCCCGTCAGGACAGGAACCCGTGTCCAGATGATCCGATGGCAGCACTCATCACCCGCTTAGAGGCTTTGGAAACTCGACAGGTGGAAATACCACCAGACGACAAGCCGTACCCTGCGTGGGTGGATGATATGCCAGCACCTCTGGAATTTGGGAACCCCACTTTCTCCCCCTTTAATAGGATATGATACCCACCACAACACTTTTCCCACTTCAACTCAAGGTGTGAGCCTATGTTAGGGACTCCAGTGCAGTAGGAGGCCGCCAAGCTCCGTTGCTTTGTTCAGACACTGGAGGGGCTAGCGTTCGTCTGGTACAACCATCTCCCTATCAGATCTATGACTAGATGGGAGGACCTTCGCAGGAAATTCCTCTACCAGTTCAGTTCCACAACCCAGAAGACGAACATCGCAGACCTCTTCAGGTGCAAGCAAAGGCCCGATGAGTGAGTCATGAAATTCATCACCCGGTGGAAGGGGCTCACATACTCCCTTGACATGCCACTGAATCAGAAGAAATTACTGACAATGTGCATAGGGAACATAAAGGAAAAGCTGGTTCCTTTTCTAATCACTCAGAATTACCCCAGAGGGTTCCAAGACTTCTCAGACAAGGCTCAGCGCCTCGAAGAAGCCCTGCAACAGGCCAGTCAGGCACACCCGCTGCCTCCTGTGATCCCAGCAAGGAGAGTTGCTAGAGCCGAGCCCGCTGCTGTGGTCCAGATAGAGGCCCATAGACAGCTAGAATTGCTACCAGTGAGGCCAGCTCCGTAGTCCCATAGGGGTCTTCCCCCATAGACACAGCTTCCAGCCCAGCAGCGACTGCCTTCTAATCGGCATGCACCTCCGCATAACACACCACCATCGCCTAGGCAAGATAATCAAGTTCCGCCTCCTCGGCAGGCTCCTCCGGCCCTCCGTCAGGGTCAGCCACCTAGAGCCCCCCTTCTGGACAGAAGGAATCAGACCTACTCATTTGACGAGGCTCAGGTCCCCAGTTACTTCCGCAGTGCCTTGGAGCAGAGAATCATGCGGCTGCCTGAGTGCTGGAAGCCAGAAGAGGTGCATCTCACTGATCACCCCAACTACTACCCTTATCAATATATCCTGGGTCACACCATCAAGTGATGCTACGTGTTCAAAGACTGGATCCAAGAACATATTGACAACAATATAGTCAGGTTGGGCCCAGCCCCATCACAAGTGGTAGGTGTCTTTGTGAGATTGGATGATAGTAGCGGCGATGAAGGTGAATGGCAGCAGGTTTCTGACCGTGGGTCCTAGAATTATAATGACTGGATGGCCCGCAAGGCGGTCACCCATGCCCATGGCATCATCCGTGCATGCCTGAATCATCCAAAGCCCGCAGAAGCTGCAATTACTACTTCGGCATCGTCGTCTCATCCAGCCTCTTCCTAGAAGAGAAAGCAGCGACGACGCAATAAGAAACAACGTGCCCTGCTAAGGCTGTTGTCATCCCTCACTATTGGTGACTTTATGAACAAAAAAGTGGGGATCCCCCCAATACTCCACCCGGTAGTGGACGAATCCTCAAGTGACAGTCAGGGGGTATGCTTCGGTTAACACTGTAGAGTTGGTAAATCCCTATTTGACTCCCAACGATGGGGAACTCCAGGTAGACCTTCCCAATGTCCCTAGCCGTCGCCAATGTTGTCGGAGTCGTGGTTACATGATTCGCCGGGGCATAACAGTTGGAAAATCCATCCAGGCCATGCATGACACTGAGACCAGACAACAGGCCCAGTGCGGAGCTCAGCATACATGGCCCCTTCATCTGGTGTTGACAGGTTCTCCTCCACCACCGTTTGTGTTATTGGATCAGGCGGAATCACGTCGGCCTTGCTGCGACCAGCTTCGCCCTGCCACCAGCCAACCCCAGCCTCCCGATTCTCATCCGGTAGCCACTCTCCAGGCTTCGACTAGTGAACAACGAGATATTCCTAGTACCAGTCAGCCGTTGGTCCAACCGGCAGAGCCCACTGCGCCTCCAATTGTGGAGCGGCCTCCTGTAAGCAGAGGATTGCATCTATCCTAGAAGTATGATGTTATGAAGCACCTTGCCATTATTCTAGTGAGGATTTCTATTCTTAAAGCTCTTCTCTTGTCATCTGAAATGTGTGAGGTGATTTCTGAGGCCCTAAGGATCCCCCTCCAGTTCGATACGGAGGTAGTAGCTGCAGAAGCCTTCCACGCCGAGGCAATTGAGAACACTGAATGCCAGGCAGTTATCTCATTCTCTAGTAAAGACGAAGACTCTCCTATACAGGGGTACATTCGTCCACTAAACATAACCGACCAGTTCAATGGCGTGGAAGTCCACCGATGTCTTGTTGACATGGGTTCTGGGATTAACCTAATCCCGACTCAGACACTGCGGAAGCTGGGTTTGTCTGAGGATGATCTAACTCCCTCCAACCTCAGAATCCAGGGATAATATAGGACCGAGAAAACCCCAGTCGGCAAGATCTGCTTGAAGACCCAGTTCGGTGGCCTAATTTCCAGCACCGAATTCAAGGTTGTCTCCTAGGACACCACATACAACACCTTGATGGGTAGGCCGTGGCTCCACCTTCACGCTGCGGTCCCCTCATCGTATCACCAATGCCTCAAATACTCCCTTAATGGTCGAGTGGGTGTGTTCCAAGGAGATGTGTCTATTTTTGCCTCTTGTGAAGCCCGTTATCTAGACGCCGACTATTACAAGAGAAAGGGTAAGCAGATTCTGGCAAGTGAGATTGAGCCCACCACTGTCACAAGTGATCCCTGGGCAGGTCTAAATGATTCTTACATCTTCCCAATCCATCGGTTGGAGGCCACGACCCCCGACTTGGGGCAATACTTTGTTGTTTCGGGTATAAGAGGAAGGCATATTCCTAGGTCCAAGTTATGGTGAGAAATCACCTCGTACTCCTACACCAACTAGGCTCGGGTGATCCCGAAACCTCCTACCCCTGTACGGTATCGGGATGTAAGGCTCATGGTAACGACGGTAGGTCATACGTATCTGTTTTTCCAGGATGGAATTAACCAGATCAAGCCGATGCACCACTACCGCTTTGATGTCATCAAGTGTGGCCCCTTGGGTCGAAGAATGAATGGGATTGGATCTACCACCTTCATCACTATGGTCTCAGTGGCACATGAATCTCTTGATATGATGACCACTACCACTCAAGCCAGCACCATCCTCCCATCAGAGTCTGCTGGATTGGAAGCAACTCCCCCCGCAGAAGATCCCTCCACAAGTGGAGAAGGGGATCTAGAGGATGCTCCCCCCGCCTTTGTGGAAGGTGTCTCCACCACGGTCGATGAGTTGGTACAGGTGAACCTTGGTAGCGAGGCGAACCCGATACCCACATTGGTCAGTGCCGCCATGCCCCCCGAGGAGTAGCAGCGGTATGTGGAATTCCTCAAATAGCACCGTGATGTGTTCGCTTGGAGTTACGATGAGATGCCAGGACTAGATCCTCAGGTAGTCATCCACCTCCTTGGTCTCCCGGCGAACAATCACAGGTTCAAGAAGCCTCCCAGAAAGATTCACCCTTCTTATGGTTCCATGTTCAAGGCCAAGTTTGATAAGCTCATTAAAGCCAAATTCATTGAGGAAGTCCAATATCCCAAGTGGCTAGACAACATTGTGCCATTTAGGAAGAAGAACAGACAAATCAGGGTCTGTATCGACTTCCATGATCTCAATTGCCACTGTCCGAAGGATGATTTTTCCATTCCAGTGACAGAGTTGTTGATTGATGCCACGACTGGGTTCTAAGCCCTCTCCATCATGGATGGGTATTCCGGGTATAACCAGATCCGGATGGCCCCTGAGGAAGAGGAGTCCACCGCCTTCAGGTCACCCCACGGTACTTTCTGTTACCGGGTTATGCCCTTCGGCCTGAAGAATGTGGGTTCCACCTATCAGCGGTCCATGCATCGCATATTCAAGCTGATTCTAGGAACATTGGTGGAGTGCTACGTGGATGATCTGGTGGTCAAATCTCGCCAGTGCCAGGACCATCTCAAGGACCTTGAGAAAGTGTTCGGTTTCCTTCGCTCCCACCACCTGAAGATGAACCCGCTTAAATGTGCCTTCGGGGTCACCTCTGGGAAGTTTCTTGGCTTTGTTGTTAGGTACAGAGGCATTGAGATCGACCCAGAGAAGATCAAGGCCATCAGCCAGATGCCTCCCCCGAGCAATATTCGGTAGCTTCAAGGTCTCCAAGTCCACTTAGCCTACATATGACGATTCATTACGAATATGGATGGAAAGTGTAAGCCTTTTTCCCGTCTCATGAAGAAAGGCACCACCTATGAATGGGATGAAGAGTTTCAGACTACCTTCGAGGAAATCAAGTAGTATCTGCTCCAACCGCTGGTCTTGATGCCACCTGTTTTCAGGAAGCCGCTGGTCCTTTACGTGACCGCCCTGGAATGATCCCTCAGTGCACTTCTCACCCAGAAGAACAATGAGGGAACAGAGAAAAACCTCTACTACCTCAGCCGCATGCTCCTCGATATGGAAGTCAGATATTCTCCTATCGATAAGAGCTGCCTGGCGCTTGTATTTTTCGTACAAAAATTACAGCACTACTTGCAGCACCACGAGGTACAACTGGTCTCTCGGGTAGACCCACTGAAGTACATTATGAACCGACCTATGTTGAATGGCTGACTAGCATGGTGGGTGGTGATCCTCCAGTAGTTCGACATCAGGTTTGTGCCTCATAAGGCTAACAAAGGATAGGTATTGGCAGACTTTCTAGCTACCCACCCAACCCCTGCGGATTGGCCGCTGGACCTAGGTTTTCCTGATGAGTAAATCCTATTAGTCGATCATGCCGTCCCATGTTGGCATATTTAATTTGACGGTGCCTCCTGGAGCCCCACCGGTAGGAGAATCAATGATCCTAGGCTCAACAGAGTGGGCTTGGGTATCGTCTTTATCACCCCGGAGCAAGCTGTTCTACTGTACTCATTCCTGTTGTCAGAGGACTACACCGGTAATGAGGCAGAATATCAGGCTCTCATTATTGATTTCGAGATGTCCCTTGAGATTGAAGTGTGCCATCTGCATGTGAAAGGGGACTTCGAGTTGGTCATCAAGCAGGTCAATGGTGACTATGTCGTCAGGAAACCAGAGCTCGTGCCATTGCTGGAGTACACTCTCCATCTAATGGCTCAGTTACCTTCTCGACCACAGGTTATTCACATCCCTTGGTCACAGTATGGTCGAGCCAATGCTTTGGCCAGCCTTTCCATGTCGCTTGCAGAGCCTGAACAGGACGACCTGATTATCCACATGGCGCACTAGAGAGTCATTTCTCCCATTACCCCGGAGGATGATCGTGGCCTGCAGGTAAACCATCTTACCGTTGGTGCCCCAATGTCAGGATCCCCGGGTACTTCAGATGCGGTGATCGAAATAGTTCCCGATTGGAGGACACCCTTGGTTGAATACCTACAACATGGTAATCTTATGTTAGAAAGGGCAGAGCGTGAGTGAATCCGATGCCGCACGCTACAGTTTACCCTTCAGAGCGGTCCCATCCTTGAGCATATCCTTTATAAATGCGGGTTTGATGGTGTTATCCTCCGTTGCCTTTAAGGAGTCGAGATTCCACAAGTCATTCAAGAGGTTCATGCTGGTTCTTGTGGCGCCCATTAGGCCAGGTCAAATTTGTCTCACCGGATACAGAGGCTGGGGTACTTTTGGCCCTCCATGATCCATGACTCCATCGAGTTTGCCAAGAGGTGCCATGCATGCCAAGTTCATGATAACTTTGTGCATTGGCCACCAGAGCCTCTCCACACTACCAAGTATTCTTGGCCCTTTGCAGTCTGGGGGTTGGATGTCATGGGACCTTACCCACCGGCAACGACTCTCCAATGCTAGTTCATTCTGACCGCTACAAATTTCTTTTCCAAATGGGCAGAGACAATTCTGCTCAGGGAAGTCAGAGCCTGTTCTATCGCCGATTTCTTGAGTTCCAATATCATCTATCGATTTGGAGTACCTAAAGCTATCCTCACTGATAACGGCACCAACTTCCGAGAAGCCGAGCTAAAGAAATTGTACGCCAAGTACAACATTCTCTCTAACCATACCTACCGCTATCATGTGTAGGAAAATGGGAAGATCGAGGCGTTTAAAAAAACCCTCTATAACATTCTACAAAAGATGGTTGGTCAGAACAAGAAGAGTTGATCGGATAAGCTCCCCAAGCCCTCTGGGCTTATCGGACGATGACTCGTAATTCCACCCAGGTGACCCCATATTCCATGGTGTACGGAACTGAGGCCATCCTGCCCATCGAGATTTAGTTGACCTCATTGCGCATAGTGGTCTACGACCAACAAGTGCCGGATAGAGTTGCCAAAATCCATCTAGCTGTATTAGAAGCACTGGATGAGAATAGGCTTCGTGCTTTGCACAACCTGGAAAGGAATCAGAGTAGGATGTATTTAGATTTCAACAAGAAGGTTCGCCTCCGCTTCTTCCTACAAGGTGACCTGGTACTGGCCCTCAGGGCGCCAATGATCCCCGGTAAAAAACCACCCAAGTTGGAGCCCAAATGGGAGGGACCTTTCGTTGTCCATAAAGTCTATCCCATTGGTGCATACTACCTGGTGACCATGGATGGTGAGCGTGTAACTCCTCCCACCAATTCCAAGTTCCTCAAGCAGTTCTTTTCCTGATCCCTACGGTCTCGCATGACCCTAAACTGCATCAGGTCCTGCATGACCTTAAAATGAATTTGGTCCAATATCTGGGCCCCTACGGTCCCGCATGACCCTAAACTGCATCCGGTCCCGCATGACCCTAAACTGCATCAGGTCCTACACGAACTTAAACTGCATTTGGTCCAATATCTGCACCATGGTCCCGTATGACCCTAAACTGCATCAGGTCCTACACGACCTTAAACTGCATTTGGTCCAATATCTGCACCATGGTCCTGCATGACCCTAAACTGCATTAGGTCCTGCACGACCTTAAACTGCATTTGGTCCAATATCTGCACCACGGTCCCGCATGAACCTAAACTGCATCAGGTCCTACACGACCTTAAACTGCATTTGGTCCAATATCTGCACCACGATCCCGCATGACCCTAAACTGCATTAGGTCCTACACGACCTTAAACTGCATGCTCGTCCTGCATGATATTAAACTGCAAGCCGGTCAGGCCTCCCTGACCGAGGCCCAGCCTCAGGCCCCCGACCCAGGCTCTCTCCTGTGGGATTGTATAGTGTGGTGTGGGAATATGTCCTCATCCATTTTGGGTTACTCGTCGTACCATACACATTCCCGAATGAAATTCCTTTCATTGTCCTACATGACTTTAAACTGTTCTTATAGAAATACATGTGGCTTGATTCCCATCTTTATGTGATATATAGGACCACCTGAACACTTAGGTTTCAGGTCTAGCCCCGTCTCTTAAGAGATCCCATGATCTCCTGGTCACCTCAGACTCTTGTCTTATCCCTATCCACGAGGGGGACATATAGGTGTGGTACAGGGTTTTTGGCGCCATGCCCCCTTCTCCTAGGAATCCGCCATCTTTTGGCTGCTCTCAAACTGAGCCCTTTGACCCTTTTCAGTGGCCTGCTAATGTGTTCAGAGTACTCTGGTCTAGGACCTGGAGTGTCAGATTCAACTTAGGCAAGTTCTGTCCACTTTTCAAGCTTCGTGCTCCCCTTCATTCGGGCCCCCATTATCTTTCACACCCAGAGGGACCCCCAAGAATGGTCTAGATACAACACCTAAGGGCTCTCCTACCGTTACAGGCCAACACCCCTAAGGGTTTCAGGCAACAAATTGATACAAGTCCCATGTTGTGAACATGGTCACCAGTCGATGCTTATTTGTTTGTCCCCATTTCAGGATAATGCGACGAGATGCTGTGTTTCGAACGTGGTCAGTAGTAATCCTCCTTCGTCACACCGACTCCTTTAGGACCTGAATGTTGGTTGCATGATTCACATTATGTTCCACCCCATCGTGTCAAGGTGGAATCTCGACACTCCTTTCACTAACCCTCAATGCACTTCCACACGTCTGGCAGACACAGCTGCATTACGGCGTCTCTCGGGGCTCCCGTGATCCGAGCGCTAAGATTATGGGCTTGGTTCTTCTATAAGAACCGTGCACAACTTAACCCTCATATCCAAGGGAAATGAGGGGTCTCCCAGACATTGTGTTTCAGGCCCAGCTCAGCTGGAGGCTAGTGCCTCCTGCCCCTTGATCTTTAAACCCTCGCTTGCCCCTTGGCCCGAGGCTCTTCTCCTGGAATCACATGCAGTGATGGTATGGGATTTTGTCCTCATCCACATCGGGTATGCTTTATCGCATCGTGTGCATTACCCCAGATCCAAGTCATGTGACCTTAAACTATGCTGGTTGGTCCTACCACATGACCGTAAACCGTGATGATATCGTCCCAGCCGCACGATGAAAAATAGAACTACATTGTGATGACCTCTCCATAGAGGGCATCACATTGGGTATTAGTCATTTACCATACCATTTTTCAACGCCCGTATACGGCTTGAATATTGTGGCGATACCAGGAATTTCTACCCTAGGCCGGTCGCTCCACAAAAGAAAAACCATTCACCTTCAAGGACAAACAAGATACATCAAATGCCGCTTCTTTTGGTGCAAGTGTAGACCCGCACACCCCTTTAATCCTTTGCACAGGTACCATACCATGCCATGCCACCCTCCAAGAACTAAGTACGGATTTCTTCCCATTCTTATGGGATATGTAGGAGCGCCCATGCACTTCCCCACTGGCCCAGCCTAGCGTTCGTGTTCAGTCCCTTGACCGGAACACTTCCCTAGGGAAAACATGGTAAGTAGGGATTATTTTCTCATTCACGTTGGGTTTCGTGACCGCCTTATCACGTGTCTTCTGCTCTCCTTACCCCTTGTTCAAATTACTAAGACCTTAAACAAAGATCTTTTCCAAAACTACATGCAGCTTGATTCCCATCCTTATGGGATACATAGGAACACCCAGACATTTCATCTTGGGTCCAGCCCTGGGAATCACAAGTCTATTCCCCCCTCACTGTCGTCCCTTTGGCCTAACTTCTCAGGGAGTTGTGTAACTGTAGCATTAGCCCCGAATAAGTTCAAGTTGTCCCATAGTGATGTTGAGAAATGACAGTTCCCTCACCAGAGAAGTTCTGTCTAAGAGCAGGAATGGTCCATGACCTGATTAATGCACCCGCTTAATGTGATTTTGTTGTGGTGACATAGTTTCAAGAGTGATTGATTCTGTTTTAACAAACCACCACTTCAATTTCCACGCTTTGTGTTCCCCCTTATTTGGATCTTCATCCTCTATCATGTTTGATGGGACCTCCTAACAGTATGGATGCTCGACCTATGGTCCGCCTGCTGTCCTGGGCCAACGTTCCGGAATACTGGTCGTGTTTGATGGGACCCCCTAATAGTATGGATGCCTGACCTATGGTCCGCCTGCTATCCTGGGCCAAAGTTCTAGAAGACTGATCGACGATATTTGAGTTAGGCCCCGTGTTGCAAACATGGTCAGTGGTCAGCCCTCATTTGTTGTCCCCATTTCAGGCCAATGTGATATGGATGCTGCGTTTCCACCATGGTCAACAACTATCCTCATTTCCATGCCACCCTCACTGTGTTCCGAATTTGGGGTAATGTGATTCACATTTTTCATCCCCCTCTGTTCGGACTGATTTCAATGCCCCTAGCATTGCCCTGCTCGTGCGTTAGAGTACATTGAGAAGACGATACATCGATCAGGTCTGAGGTCCCCTTCCTTTGGATGGACCTCCCTCTTCTCCTTAGAAATCCGGGCTCGATTTCGGATGTCTGAAGCTTGGTTGACACCCCCATGGTCGAACAAAATGATAATACGAGCATCCGTTGTTTCTCACATCGGGTACAACCCACATGAGTTTAGGGATTAATTGTTATTTATTTCAGGATTATGGTTGAGCATATTAAACCAAAGGTATAGATAAATAGATTTGTCCATACATTGGTTCAAAATGATGAGAAGTAAAAGAAAAAAGTTCATGAGCTGGCCAAAACAGGGCCCTTAAGGGTCAGATTCTTGGAGAGATTTTTCCAACACTGCTACCCTTTGACTGGTGGCCTCCAGGACTGCTTCTCACTCCCTGAAGACTCTCTCTTCATCAGCAGCCAAAGAGCACAGTTCTCCAATCCTAGCTTGTGCCCGCACTTGTTCAGTTTGAAGCACGATCATCTGGCGACTCGCCTCCATCAGTTGTTCTGGGGCGTCAGCAAGCTGGGCTGTCAGTTTCTCCACGAGCTCAGAGCATGTTGCAATGAAGGCCTCCTTCCCTGTCGCCTGCTCTTTGAGGCATTAGATTTCCTTCTCCGTCCTCAGGAATGCTCAGGTGCTCACCGATTTCTCCTGATACTGGGCAACTTCGGTGCACCAGCTACTCTCACGTGTCTTCTTGGCCATGTAATCACGGACCGTCAGATGAAGGCGTTGAGTGTCAGCCCCTCCGACACATAGGAAACACAGTCAGGTCTGGAGCGATCCCATCCACCTCAGCCAATCCATCTGAGGCTGCCTGAGAAAATGCTGGATGCACTTCCACCCTTTGTGCCGTGTCATCCGGCTCTCCTCGGCCGTTTCCAAATCTGAATAATCTATTTCTTCAGGATCAGTAGGTCGATATATAGGGAATACAACCAGCAGGTCAGTAGTAGGATCTGCCTCAGCGATGCCTTCCTGAGGAATAAGATCCTTGACGTCTGGGAGACCTTCCTCTCTCGCCCCGACAGCGGCGATACCTTCGTCAGCTTTCAGCCTTGATCCAATGACAGAACCACTAATGTCCGCCGCCCCCTTCTCACCAATTTCCAGGGTTGACCCAGTTTGGGAAGTATGTTCCGGAGGAGGTGGTATGTCTGCCACTAATTCACTCACAGACGGCCCGGGCTCAGCATCCCGACGAGCCTCCAACGCCGAGATCACTGTACAAGGAGCATCCTGATTAGTTGAGTTCTCTGACAATAAACACCAGTAGCAAAGCAAGGGACTTACATGAACTCAGAGCGTCAGCCTTCGGTTCTTTGGCCGCTACAAGAGCTGTCGTGGCAGGAGATCCCTCAGTACTCATCAGCTCAATAATGGGCGTCGGTGCCCTGCCTGGACTTATTGATGCTTCCTCCCCTCCTTCAACTGGAGACGCTTGATCAGCACCAATGTGCTCCTGAGTAAGATAAGGAAGATGTGATATGGGTTGCAAAGGGAAGAGAGTACAAGGATGGATGAGGGTTGAAGCATACCTTGAGTATCTTGGTTATGTCAATGTCAGAGTAGAAAATCTCACCACTCTCCCGGAGACTCCCTTGGTAGGGCGACCCTTACGACCCCTCACCTTTGGGTTCTCCTTCACCTTCTCCTTCATCTTCTCCTTCACCTTCTCTTTCACTTTATTCTTCTCCTCCCACTTCCTCTCCGATCTCATCGTCCTCTGACTCATCACTGTCACCTTCTCCCAGCAACATCACTTCCAGATCATTCTCTTGGACGATCATCACTTTCACCAGGAAAGGTGGCTTCACATGCCGACCCCATTGGCACATGTATGTGTTCATGGCCGTTAGATATGCATGCCGCCGATGGATGGTTACTCTCTCGGAAATCCGGACTGCAAATCCCAGTCTTGCAGCCAGCCCTTAGTATCGTCCGTGATGCTCTGAAGGAACGTGCTTGCGTAGAGGGCTGGGGAACTCTCTGCAACAGGATCACCCCCAGTAATGGTCCTGGTCCTTAGGTTCAGGACATATACATCCATGTGCCTAGTCTCTCTGGAAGGCCGACCATTGTTGGTGATATTTTATCGGGGGAGGTCATCCTCCCGGGTCACCCATGACCATGGTGTATCAACCTCGAAGCCCGGCAGCGAAACCTCCTCCAGAATTCCGAAGTTCCATAGCGTAAGGTTGTTGGAAAAAGGGTACTCCTTCTGGGAAGGGGTTAGAAGGTTGAACAAATTATGGTTGTTGGAAACAACCACCCTGGCACCATAAACCTCCTCGTTCTCCACGATTTCAGCTCTATGAGTGGCAGCTCCCCCCTCATCTACTTGGTTTGCGACCATATTCTTCCAGCCAAGTGCTTCGAGAATGGTGTGCGGAATCTGGATGTGTGGGCGCGGAATTCGGAAGCTGGGCATGGAATCAGAGATGTCAGCGCGGAAAATCCCGGGTCGGCGTGTAAATACAGCCAAAACTCAGAGCAATTATGCACTGCCAAAGCGGGTTTTCCATGCAGGTGCAGAGGCAATTTCACGCACAAGAGCTCAGAGCCTATCACGTGAGAA
Source organism: Viscum album (assembly GCA_963277665.1). NCBI lineage: Eukaryota > Viridiplantae > Streptophyta > Magnoliopsida > Santalales > Viscaceae > Viscum > Viscum album. The sequence goes on from OY728133.1 coordinate 594,593,399, forward strand.
AGTTGCGTACGAATCAAGGGACCCATGACCCCTTTTATAGGCGAAGCCAGGGTTCTGCGCTGCGTGGAAGGAGGATTCCGCGCCAACCATCATTTTGCACGCTGCAACATTTTTTGTGCACAGGGGGCCCACAAAGACCAACACTTCGGCATTTCAGCGTTTCCCTCGGAATCCGATCATTGTGACCCCTCGCCGATCCAATTCCTAGGGGGGGAATTTATAGACGCTGAAAAAGTTCGTAATTACTGGAGGAAGTGTTGAAATGACAAATCGAAGTCATATTCGGACCCGAAGGCTCTGTCTGGAAGGCCCTACATTGGTGCCCGGAAAAAAGGGGATTGCACGCAAAAAAGTGTGCCATGTGGAAGGGGTTTGGGATTCGCGAAGGGTCCCCAGAGTAGGCGCGCAATAATTGCGTGCCCACACCCGTGCGATTAACATTCCGTGTTGCCATCCCTAGAGTGAAAGTTTTGCATGCCGACCTACATTCCGCGCCACCGGATACCTATAAATAGAAGGAGACCCCTTCCATTATGGGGTTGAAGAATTCGAACCGGCTCTCATGTGTGAAATCGGACTTCCGCATGCGCAATATGGCCGTTAGGTACTGATCCTTTTTGGGCCACCTCACCCCAGGATCCTCCTTTGCATGCAATCCCACTGGCTTCAGCATAATTCCAAACACTTCAGGGATCTTCCCTTGCATGAAATTCCTCCCGTTGCATGAAAAACGTTCCAATTGCACGCAATCCCCTTCGCTGGGTGCGGCCTTGACTTTGGGTGTGACCTTTGCCACTTGCGCGCAATTCATATCCCTTGTGCGCGATCTTACTAGTCGCGCGCAAACCCTCTGCCCCGATTACGCGCCATCCCGAGGTTTTGCGTGCCAACCATTTCTTTGCATGCAACCCTTGGGACCTCTCACCTTGGTGCTCCCCGGGTGCCTACCTACGTAGATGCTCGATGTCCTCCTTCTGGATTCCCCAGGCACACATACCAGGCATACACACCATGCACTGTCTTCCCGTACGACCTTCCTGGCTCGTATGAAGTAACCTCAAGGTCCCTTGGGTGGTTTTTCCCGTTGCATTGCTTTGCCTCATGATTCTTCACATGGGCACGCTAACAGATGTTGATTCTTTGCATAGCCATGGTAACGTGGACCCCTCGATGGTTCGCTCTGCGAAATCCCCTCAGAATGGCACTGCAGGTACCTTCCCTCCCACAAGGATTAAAGGGTGCCGTTCATGTAAGTCCTAGGGGTGATAAGTAAACCCACGTCGTCCGAGCTGCAGGTCGTTAAACTACCAAGTACCTCGTCCTCAACACATGACATTAAACTGTGATCCGACCCCGTTCCTCACACGCAGGGTCACCCCGGCTCAGATATTATTTACGCCGCTCGTCTCCACGGGGATGGGATCGCCCCCCCACATGGGATGATATCCTCCCTCTCAGAGTGGCGTATGTCCACAGGGTAAGGTAAACCTCCTTGGTGTAAGTTCCTAGCCCCTCTTGCGGAAGGTGGCACCCATGAAACTCCGTACTTCCCCACCGCCAAAGCCAACGGGGGAGTATGATGGGAAGTGGGACTCCTCCTTTATTCGGTCCCAAATCCCTCTCCTGCTGCGCTTTGTCACCTCTGGGCCTCCATCCTGGAGTAAGTCCTGTCACCATGGGGCACTCAACGTGTACGCCCCTCTTCACTTCCCACGGACGCACCCTTTGCGACGTGATCGTCAGGTCTCTGCCGCCTCTTGTTTCTCACACTGAGCATGACTCACATGGGCTTAGAGTAAGCATTGATTATGACACCAAACCCCATCCAGCATGTCTTTAAACTATATTCCCCCGTCCAACATGATGTTAAACTATATGCATCCGTCCAGCATGACGTTAAACTGTATGCCCCTGTCCATCATGACGTTAAACTATATGCCCCCGTCCAACATGACGTTAAACTGTATGCCCCCGTCCAGCATGACGTTAAACTGTATGCCCCTGTCCAGCATGACGTTAAACTATATTCCCCCATCCCGAATGACGTTAAACTACACACCTGAACTACGGAGACTTTGATCCATTCTAAGGCATGGTACGTAGGAAGACTCCATGAGGTTCAAGCCCACCGCCCAGTAATTGTGACCCCATTCACGTCGGTTCACCATACCACCATGGGTCGTTTCAGAGCGTAAGACCCATACCACCATGGGCCACCTCAGAGCGTAAGCCCCATCCATCCATCATCATGGGCCGCCTCAGAGCATAAGCCCCATCCATCTATCCACCATGGTCCATCTCAGGGCATAATCCCCATACCACCATGGGCTACCTCAGAGCGTAAGCCTCATCCATCCATCATCATGGGCCGCCTCAGAGTGTAATCCCCATCCATATATCCACCATGGGCCGTCTCAGAGCGTAAGCCCCATCCATATTGACCCTCGGTCCCTCTTCACGTTGGTTCTCCGACCCCATATCCTTAGGCCGTCTCAGAACGTAAGCCCCAAATGCCCCGTCCCTCATGACGTTAAACTACACACCCGAACTACATGGACTTTGATTCCCCGCCACGGGGATACGTAGGAATACTCCACGAGGTTCAAGCCCAACACCCATGTCTCATCCTGACCTCTCCCTCGAGACCACATGCCTCGGGAAGCTCTTGCCCTAACACGGAGGTTTTACTCCCTATGGGACCCATCCATGCGTTCATTCTCACAGGTCTCCCTTTTAGGTGCCCCACCGTATCATCCAGAACTACGAGGACTTTGATCCATGTTAAGGCATGGTATGTAGGAATCCTCCATGAGGTTCAAGCCCCTTCACTTCATCACACATCCTGATTCTTACCTGGGCCGCCACATCCCGGTGGGATCATGCAACCTCATTCCACTCCACAACATTCGGGAAGCCACCCACGTGTCGGCCCCCTACATCGGTGTTCCCTCCAGGGGGTTCCTCAATCTAATCCACTCTCAATGTTTAGATCAGTCCGATCCATCTCCACTGGACGTTAAAATTGCGTCATACCCTATGTTAAACATGGGAAGATGAGGAAAACCTCAGATACATTCCTATGACATACAATTCCCCGCGTTCGATGTGGGATAACTCGGGCTTCAGTGCCCTCAAGAAGCCCTATAATAAGGGACATAAGACAGACATGCCAATCCCCCAGCATCAAGACATGCCAATAATGCCTCAACGTGACCACTCCCATAACAGAAGGTTACTACCCCGACTAGACCCCTTGGAGCGTCTCAACGGAAGCAGCGTAATTAACTGGTGTCCATGAAGATATGGCACCGGTAAGAGTTTCACAAACACGTCTTAAATCTATGAGGGAGACCCAGACTAGGTGACAAGTTTTGAGGAGGAATCCATAGAAGGAGGAACCGACATCCCATCATCCCGGTTTCGATCAAGGAACATACGTCCCTGAATAAGGAGAGAATGCCACCCACCTTTGGAAAGTGGGAATGCAGGGTAACAGCTGCGTGTCCTCCACAGACGGATGCGCGCGCGCGCCGACGGAAAGCACCAGAAATAGAAAATGGTGAAATATGAGACTTGAGGTAAAGTATTTTCTTCACACTTTTATTTCCATGAGACACATACCATATTCACCACTTGTTTCTTTTATATGGTGTATATACTACCCATAAATTTATTTTAAGATGATTATAATGAAATTTATGGGGATAATACTATCTATATAAGGTTTTCTCTTTCATCAGTTTTTGATTCTAAAGTTACCAATGTGGTAAGGGATTTATGTCTTAATCCCATTTTATCTGAGATTGTTTATACTTGAATTTACATTGAGAAAAATATATAATCCTTATCTAATAAATCCATTTAATTTTTATTATACTTTGTTTATTTATGGGGAATACATGTTTTCCTTTCATTTTCTTCACTTTAAGTAATCAAAATACTGAAATAATTTTTTTAAGGAAAACCTACTATGTTTTACTATTTAGTCAGGAATATTTTTATTCCTTGTCAGTATTTTCTTTAAAATGTTTTTAAGAATTTTTTTTACTATTATTTAAATATTTTATAAATTCATTTTTACCCATGTTTTAATTTCTATACAAATGTTACAGAGTAATTTTCTTGTCATTTTATGAATGAGGTAGTTTTGACCATTTTATTGAAAATGTGAATGAAACCATTATTTTAACATAGATGACATGAACAAAATTTCCTACCATCATGACCAATAAATGAATTAAATATTCATTTAAAATGTCACATGGTTATTTTCAAATAAAATGTTTTTTTGTAATATTTTGAAAATTTTTATATTTTAAATAAGTGATTTCAAAATGAAAAGGGTATTTTACTTAAGAAATATTCTAGTGATATTTTAAAGGAATTTTCATCCATGATAATATACTTGATATTAATTATGATTTACTGGGGATATGATCCAATTATATAATACTTATTGTTTCTCCAGATGATTTATGATTATGATGATGAGATATTTACAATACCCATTTATTTTCCATGGGTTATTACATGATGAATTTATGAAATGTTTATGAAACCAATTTTCTTAACACATGTTATGATATAATGAATATTTTATGATCTTGTGGAACACATATGTATGGTTTTCATTATGTTATAGGAGATACTAGAATTATATAGTCTTATAATACATTGGGTAAAGTTTTATATCTCAGGAAATAATTATGGGAAACAAATCAATGTTCATGATCCACTCTGGGAAACAAGTCGATGTTATTGATACACTATGGGAAATAAGTCAATGTTCTTTATCCATTATGGGAAACATGTAGTGATTCCTAAATTGTTATGATATGGGAAATAGTTGTTGATGCCCGATCCACTATTATTTTATGGTCTCAATAACTAACCTTGACATATGAAATGGTTTCTATTCCTATGATGGGGTTATATTTTTATGACAAGTTTTTATGATTATGATATAAACTTATGGTTCATGATTGATTTATGATGATTCCTCATTCTTATGATCCATGTCTTTTAAAGTGATAAAGTTTCATGCCATGAATTATTTTTAAAATCCATGTTAGATAAGATATAAAATTTTTAAGTTATGTTCATGATCTCATACCCTTATATAAATTTTATGCTTTTATATGATCATCGATTGATATATCCCATTTTAAACCTTAATGAGCATCTGATATCACCCTTTCTTATGTTTCATTTCCCCAGGTTATGAAGAAATGTTTTATGCAGGGTATGTAAAGAAGGGTACAAAGTGAGAAGAACATTATGAGCGATGATGATGAATGTATCTAAATAAGATGTTTATGTAACTATTATCCAAATATACTAAACCTTCATAGTTCTATAATGGATCATAATGTTATGTATTGAATATTCTTTAAAAAATATGAAATATTTATGTATTAATTGTCTAGGACATTATAGTTGGTATCAGTGAGGGGTTTAGTTAATCTTTGGATATTAGGGTTAGAAAAATTTGGTAAAAACCCCAAATATAAGTCTATGTATAAGATAATATACTAAAGTTTTGGAAATGACCATGTATAACCTATGTTAAACATAAAGTTACATATATTGAGAAGAAGATGTCATGATTTAAACATCCTATAAATGATATTTCATGATCACATGATAGATCACCATAATTATTATAGCTTCATTCTTACACTTTGACTTTTTTATTTCATTCAATTAATGGAAACAGAAGAAATCATGCTAAAAATGAGTGTTATGTAAAATGAAATGATTTTACACCAGAGAAACTAAATTCTATGAGAGATGGAATACAATATTTTTATTACCATGGTCATGAAACTTTCTTAGGACATGAATCATGTTGAGATTATAAATGATAAAAGGAGGTAATAATATACTGTTGAGTGTTTAATGAAGAAACATCCACCTTATTTTATTGGTTCTTATGATCCACTAGAAGATGAGGGATGAATCTACACCATTGAGATAATATTTTCTATTCTCTAGTGCTCAAAACATGAAAAAGTTTTCCTTTCCATTTATTGTTTTTAAGGATAAAAAATCAATAGTGTAATCATATAAAGAATACGAGGAAAGAGGAAGAAATTGACTCCATGGAATGGGATGAGTTTAAGAGGATATATTTTTCAGTAATCACTTCCTTCATATTCTATAAAAATAGATAGAGAAATAATTCTCTGAGATGAATAAGAAGGATGATGAATCCATTAGTACCTATGAGACAAATTTTATAAGGACTTTCAAGGAATGCTTCTGGTTTTATCATTAGACCTAAAAGAAAAATTAATCGATTCTTTGGTGTCTTAAAAATAACTCTAAAAAAGGTGTTAACTATAAGAACATTTTGTAACTATAAAGAAATTGTTCAATGTGAACTTGAGGTAGAAATGGAAAATGGAGATTCCCACTGTTCCTATGGGTTTGATAAGAAAAGTAAGATTAATTATCATGAAGACACGAATAAATCACATGGTGGAAATAAATTACCACCTTCTACATGATAGAAATGTGGGAATAAAAATCAATAGAATTTCTTGAATGCAACTAAGAGGTGATTTAAATGTAGAAAGTCTGGTTTTAAAGCCTATGAATTTGAAAAGGTGATGAAGAGGATAGTTGATATAATGAAGGAAAGGAAGATTCCAACTAATATACCACCCACACTCCAATGATTCAAATGTAAGGAGTATGGGCATTACACCAACTATTACACAAATCTAAAGGTTTTGAATGATGATCAAAATCAACAACCTCTTAAGCCTAAAGTCAATGAAAAATCTCACGCGATCATGAATTTTGAAGTGGGTTACAAGAATGAAGTGGTGAAAGGTACAATTATTTTCCACTCTGGAACATCTAATGTCTCATTTGATTATGGATCTAACCACTCTTTTATATCTAAGGAATTTTGTAACAAATAAACTCTAATAACCTAGAGCCAGTGTATAATTTATTAAATTTTCATAGATACAAGGTGTTAAATCCCAAAGTACCATTCAATTTAGTAGTCATAGAGATCCAAATACATACATGATGCCCATTTTATATTGAAGATAATATATAAAACATATTAATGAAAAACATTCAACATAATTGAAATCATTTAAAGAAGTCTTATTCATATCTCAGGGAAAGGAAAAAAATAAGGGTGTTCTAAAATTTTTAGTAAGGGTTAGGTACAACCAAATATATCATGAATATATAAGGCATAAACAATATGGATAGGTAAATAACAAAAAACACATGAAATTTAATAAATAACTTTATCAAAAAGAGTAATATAACATGAATAAATGATGATCAAATAATTCCATATAAATGAAGTAAATGATTAATATTAGAAATCATAATCTCATACATCATTATATCTAGACCATAAATACCTTACATAAATAAAATTTAAAAATATGGGTAAAAACCCATTTAATTTGGCCAACTATTTTTTCTCATGAGACCTATTGATGCATAAAGGGGATATATAATTTCATGCCCCACCCATCACTGCATATCCAAAGCATTCCTCATATATAGAATAAAAAATTTAATTCATGAACAATATTACTTATCAATAAATATCTATATTGAGTTAATAATTCAAATTTAATGAGATTTTCCTAGTCATTAAAATAACTTTCAAATTAAAACAACATATGTAGAAATGATATACGATTTAAGTAATAAAAATATCCATGATAAATAACATGGATATTTAATTTAAATGTAATTTCAAATGAAAATAACCAAAATAAAGTTATTGTATTAAGGGAATGTTATCAACCAAAAAATTAATCAAGATATGAGAGGTGCCCATCAGTTTATCAGGAATATAGGTTTTTTATTAAAATAATATTCTTCGTAAGAATAAAGGGAATGAAAGTGAAATATTAAAACAAGATTTCATAAAAGTGTTTTATTTTTAAAACCATTGAAAATGTGTAGAAGAATCCAAATATCATAAAACTATTGTGATGGTGAGGAAGTCCTTTATCACTGTATATGTTAAAAAAACATTCATTTTTGACTTTTTATAAAGAAATTCAAAAAAATACATTTTGGAAAAAATAGAAATATTCCTTTTAAAAAAACCATTTTTTAAAATTCAAGGATAAATTAAAATTTAAGTAATAAATCATTTTAGTAAATAAAAGTAAATTTTTCAAATAATTTTGGAAAACATGGACATGGAAGAAAAATATATCTGATTTAAAGAGAAATAAAATTGGTTTTTCTTTTAAACATTTTTTTTCTTGATTAAGTACTAAATAAAGGAAAATTTGGAAGAAAATATAGAAAATCCTTAAATATATAGTATATAATAAAATTATTGGTGATCATGAAGGATATATGATAATATTCCTTTAACAAAACTAAAAGAAATACCAAAATAAAGTGAGATTGTAAAATAGATTCTTAACTCTTTGGAAACTTTTAAATTGTAACCTATTGAAAGAATAATCTTTAATTAAAACATAAATAATTATGAATAAATAGTTATTAATGTTAAATATATCTAATGGGAAGTATATACACCATATAAAATTGAATAGGTGCATAATGACAAACATGTCTCAATGAAGTGTAAATTGAGATGAAATCCCTTACCTCACGCTTCCGTTTAGTTGAACATGATTTATAATCATATATAATGTTTTTAAACATGTTATTAATTTATAAAAGTACCATATTAATATTTATTCTATCATATATTATCCTTTTATAACATCTTATCACCCGTTTGTTAATAATATTTCATTTTTACCCTTGTTTTGGGTGTTAACTGCCTTGTTTTCTCATGTATGTTTGTCGGGAAAGTTATAGTTCTTGTGTATAGAATATAGTTACATCATATACAAAATTATAATAATATTATATATATTATATTTACTGATTAGATACATTTTTATAACCATTATTTAACATTTTTCATGGAAAATGAATCACATCACTTCATGGATACGGTAGGTCGTACGCACGAACAAGCAATGTTATCATTCCCTTATTAAGTGAAAGGGTAAGTAATTGTTTGATATATTAATTATATATAATTAATACCATATAATATTTATTATATATATATATATATCATTATTTCTATCATTATTACTATCCATGTGAGTCAGTGATGAAAAATAAATTACATCAGTTCGTAAGGTGGTAGTCCTCTGTACACATGAGTGATGGATTTGTTTCCCATTTGATGAAGAATGATATGGATAAATATTATGAAATAAGAAATAATAATATCTAATTATATAGGATATAAAAATGTTATTATATTTTAATTGTTAATACATAATTGAATATGGAAAAAGAAGATTTAAAAATAAGGATCTTAGTAAAGATAATTACCTTCTCTTAGAAGAACTTCCTTTGGATATCTTATTAAGGACCCCAAGTTTAGTATTTTGGGAATTGAAAAACCTATATAATTTGTATAAGTATATTGGGAAAATATTTTTTTTGATTATTTGGATGATTTAAATGTCTTGAGAGGCGTGAAAAAGTGAGGGAAGCGGGTACCCTTTTATAATTGAGGTGAGAGGGCATGCTTGGAATTTTTAAAATGAAAAAGATATAACCATGTTTTACACACTACAAAAGGATAAAAAATTGATCATTATAAAAACCTAGATGATATAAGTCCTAAATATGGATATAAAATTAAAATCAGGAAAGTTTTTAGGTCATTTTAACCCTTATCATTATAGATTGACCCCCAGTAAACCCCTTTATACCTTAACTATGGTAATTAATTTTTACTATTTTTACTATTCATTATGAAAAAAATTAAGTTAAAAATATTACCTAATATTAATTACCATGATTAAAAATATAGAATCCATTTTATAAAATTCAATCACAAAAGTGTAAGAATTTAGTTTAAAACAAACCCACGAATCATGTTGAAAAATGATTTTTCAATAAATGCATTTTTCGAGTATAAGGTGATCTTATTTTAATTATATGACTAGTAATAATAATTTGATGGATTTAAATTAATATATTTATATTTATAACATATAATTTACACTTAAATAATTCATCATTAAATATTATTTTAATTAATTAAAATGTATAAACATTATTCCTTTTTAAACAAAAAACAGTTTTTTGAAAAAAAACAGTTTTCTAAAAAATAACCCCTTTTACTTCCAAATGATCTTATATTTATTTCCATAAAATTTATAGTTAATAAATTTTAAATTAAATATATTATTAAAATTTATTATAAATAAAATCAAGAATAGTTAAATACTACATTTTTGATTATTCATAAAAGCTTATTTCTAAGGGAAAATTTCAAAAATTCATTGTAGGATTATTATGAACAAGTTCAAAATCGATATTCATATTATCAAATTGAAATTTTTGTGTCATGAAATATTAAAAATTTCATTGTTTTATAGTTTTATTAAAATATAATTTTCACTTACTATAACTTTGGCTTGGGTGTTAGATTCTTCCCTCCTATAAAAATTTCATCCTCGAAATTTTTATGGATATTAATTTTTAAACAAATATGGGTGGTTATTCTTCATAAAATACTATGGTTAACACATTAATTCTTCCATTTTATGATTTCTAAAAATTACCTTTACCAATTGAGTCATTTGATTCCTCACTACTTACTCTCTGGTTTCAAGAATCTCTATGATCTCTTTACAGTAACATAGATCACGTTTTGATTCTATTTCTTTAGAGGTAAGAACATGCATTGGGTCTTGTATATAATTCATTAAAAATGATATATGGAACACATCATGTAATTTAGATAGGCTTGGTGGAATTGAATTTTGGTAAGCTATAACTCTAATATTTTACAAAATTTTAAATGTTCCGATATACCTGGGGCTCCGTTTTCCTTTCTTATTGAACCTTATGACACCCTTCCATGGAGATACTTTCAAGAAAACATGATCTACCACTTGAAATTCCAAATATTTCCTTCAATTATTGGCATAAATATTTTTTTCTTTGAGATTCCTCAATATGATACTGAATATTCTTTACCGTTTTCATTTTCTCCTCAACAAGTTTGGGGCCTATAAGTTTCCTTTCACTAACTTCATTCCAAAAAGTTGGAGTATGAAATATCTTTCCATATAATGCTTCATATGGTGCCATTTGAATACTTATATGGAAACTATTATTATAGGAAAACTCTACCAAAGGTAAATAATGATCCCATATACCTTTAATGTCAAGTGATAATGACCTCAACATGCCTTCCAATGTTTTAATAGTCATTTTAGACTATCCATTAGTTTGAAGATGGTATGCTGTGCTCAAATGAAGATCAATATCAATATACTTCTGAAGACTCTTCCAAAATTTTGATGTAATTGGGGGTCACAATCACACACAATTGAAATAGGTTCTACATGATGTCTTACAAATTCATTAATATAGAGCCTTACGAGGCGCTCAATAGGTAAATATTATCTTATAATGATGAAATGTGTATATTTTGTAAGGTGATCAACAATAACACATATTGCTTCATTAATTATAGGTTTCTTAGGAAGTCCTATGAAAAATTACGTAGTAATTTCATCCCCTTTAAACATAGTAATAATAAGAGGTTGCAAGACTCCTCTAGGATACTATCTCTCAGCCATCACTTATTGAAAAATGAAACATCTAGAGACATAGTCAAAAATTTCCTACTTCATGTTATCCCACCAAAAATATTCACTCAAATATTGATACATCTTGGTGCTACTAGGGTGTATAAAGAAATTTGAGCTATCAACATCATCCAAAAATTCCTTTTCCAGCTCAGGTTTAGATGGAACACATACTCACTTCCCAAATTTCAGAATTATGTATTCAAAAAATGAAGTCCAAGAATTTCCCACCATTCATAGATTTAATTTACTTTTGATAATTCTCATCATCAAATTGAGAAATTTTTATATTTTTTTATAAAGAATATTTCATAATCATTTGAAAAAGGAGTGATTTATCCCCTTCATTAATAATTCCCATATCTATCTTTTATAAATCCATGAATATAGGATCCCTCTCAATCCTTATTTGTGTTATAAATCCATGATCTTTCCTACTCAATGCATTCACTCCCTTGCTTGTATTACTTGGGTGGTAGTGTATTGAGAAATCATAATCCTTGAGTAGCTCGAGCCATAAACTTTGGATCATATTGATCTATTTTTGTTAAAATATGTATTTTAGTCTCTTATGGTATATGTATATCTCATATATTTCATGATAGAGATAATGTATCCATATATTCAAAGCAAAGATTACGACTACCAAGTCAAGATCATGGGTTAGATAGTTTTGTTCATGATTCATTAACTACCTTGATGAATATAAAAAAACTTTATCATTTTGTATAAGGACACAACCAAGTCCCTTTTTTTATTTATCACTATATATCAAAAATCCATCATTTCCTGAAGGTAGATTCAAAATAGGCGCATCAACCAATATTCGATTCAATTCTTCAAAACATTATTCGCATTCCTTTGTCCATATGAACTTAACCCCTTTATATGTAATCTTGGATAAAGGGTTAGCTAGTCGGGAAAAATTCTAAATGAATCACTGATAGTAACCTATCAAACCAATAAAACTATGTTCCTTGGTTCATTGGTGAAGTCCATTCTCTAAATACCTATGTCTTCATAGGATCAACTGGAATTCCATGCTTGGAGACAACATGGCCAATAAAAGAAACTTTCTGAAGCTATAATTCACACTTGCTAAATTTATTATATAACTATTTTCTTATAAGAGTCTCAAAAATGATCCACAACTGATTCTCATAGTCCTTATAGCTCTTAAAATACACCAAGATACCATCAATGAATACCACAATGAAATTATCAAGATATAACTTGAATAATCTATCCATTAGATCAATAAAAACTGATAGTGAATTAGTAAATCCAAACAGAATTAATGTAAACTTGTAATTTCCATACCTCATTTGGAATGCTATATTAGTAATGTATTCCTTCTTTAACTATAATTGATGATACATAGAATGAAGACCATTATTTGAAAAATATTTAGATCTATGATGTTGATTGAATAATTCATCAATGTAAGGTAGAGGGTACTTGTTCTTTATCATAATAACAATAATTTTACTATAATCAATACACAACCTCATGGATCCATATTTACTCATAATGAAGAGAGTAGGGGCTCCCCAAGGTGAAACACTAGGGTGGATAAATACCATATCACACAACTTCTCCAGTTGTTTCTTCAACTCCACTAATTGCACATTGTCCATTCTATAGGGATTCTTGGATATTAGTCATGCATTAAGGATTAAATAAATAGAGAACTTGGATTCACGATCTGGTGAGTGTCTAGGTAATTCTTTAAGAAATAAATCAATGTATTTATATATAATAGTTATATAATCAATTTTAAGATTAAATTTTCCATCTATAGATTATATATAAACTTATTCCAAAAGAATATAATTTAGAAGAGCTATTAGGGGTGGATCTATACATGAATCAGATGATGAATTCTCCATTCTAAAGATAAGAAATTCCAAATATTCATAAAAAATCATAATTTCCTTCTCTTTGCAATATTTTTTGCATCATATTTTTAAATCTAGTCTATACCAAAGACTATATAATATTCAACTATAGGTATGATAATAAATTTTTCAAATAGATCATTTTTATGTGTCATAATGGGGACTGACCGACACATCCTTGTTGTAGTGAGACTTACACCAGGATTTTTGACTGAAAACTCCCTTCTTAAGGTGCTATAGAAATATATAATTTTATTAGAAAACATGAAAGATATAAAAGATTGAAAATATCCATAATCAAATAAATCATTGGCTAAATTGGAGGCTATGATTAAAGTACCCACCACTACTTCCTTAGGAACTTCCACCTCAGTTGTAGTGATCACAAAAACTTAGCCTTCTACACTTGGCCTCTTCTATGGTAGATTACCTTAACTATTGGTAAATTGGTTTGAATAATACCTAATTTATTTACAGTTAAATCACTAGATAAATAATATTAATATTTAAAGGAAAACACTACATGTAAATAATATAGATTTAATAATGTTTCCACAATCAATAAAATAAATTTCAAAGTAAAACACCGCATATAGAAATGATGTACGATTTAAGAAATAAGTATACCCATGATAAATAATATGAATGGAAATGTAATGTCTACATAAAAATGATCATAATAAATTTATTTTCCCAAGGGGAGGTTGAGCACCACAAAATTAATAAATATATGAGAGGCAACCATTGGTTTATTTGGAATATCAAATTTTCAATAAAATCATGTACTTTGGAAGAATAAAGGGAATGTAAGTGAAATATTAAAATAATATTTCATAAAATATTTTTCTTTATAAAAACATTTAAAACATATATAATAATCAAAATTTTATAAAACAATTATGATAGTGGGGAAGTTTGTTATCACTTTATATGTTAAAAAACATTCCTTTTGACATTTTGTAAATAAATTGAAAAATTTCCATTTCAGAAAACCATAGAAATATTAATTTTTTTTAAATTCAATTATAAATTCAAATTTCCATAATAAATAATTTGAGTAAATAAAATAACTTTTTTAAAACAATTTTGTAAAACATGGGCGTGAAAGAAAAATATATATGATTTAAAGAGAAATAAAATAAGTTTTTATTTTAAACATTTATTTTTTTGATTAAAGTACCGAAGAGAGGAAAATTTGGAAGAAAATATAGAAACTTATTAAATATATACTATATAATAAAGTTATTGAAGCTTTTTAAGGATAAATTACGAGATTCCTTCAATGAAAATAAAATCAATCCCAAAAGAAAGTGAGATTGTAAAATATATTCTTACTTATTTGGTAACTTTTAAATTATAAGAAATTGAAAGAATAAATGTGAATCTAAACATGAATAATTGTGAATAAATAGGTATTAATTTTAAATACATCAAAGGGGTATTATATACACCATATAAAGTTGAATAGGTTCATAATATCAAATATGTCTCAAAAGAGTGTAAATTAAGATGAAATCTATTAACTCACACATACCTTTAGTTTAACATGATTTAAACTCCTGGATAATGGTTTTAATTTTTTTTATTAATTTATAAAATAACCATATTAATATTTATAATATCATATATTATCCTTTTATAACATCTTATAACCCGTTCGTTATTAATATTTTATTTTTACCCTTGTTTTGAGTGTTAACTGCCTTGTTTTCTCATGCATGTTTGTTATGAAAGTTCCAATTTATGTATATGGGATATAGTTAAATCATATATATAATTATATTAATGTTATAAATATAATATTTACTCATTAGATACATTTTTAGAACCATTCTTGAAAGTTGGAGATGTAAAATGAATCACATCGATTCGTGGAGATGATAGGATGTACATACACACAAGTGATGATATCATTCCCTTAATGGGTGATAGGGTAAGGAATTGGATGATATATTAATTTTATAGACTTAATATCATGTCATATGTGTCATATATATTAATTATTTCCATAATTATAACTATCTATGTGAGTCGGTGATGGAAAACAATTCACATCAGTTCGTGAGGCGGTAGTCCACCGTACACACGAGTGATGGATTTGTTTCCCATTTTATAGAGATGGATATGGATAAATATTATTTCATAAACATAATAATATATCAGAATATGGGATATAATTATGTTATTATTTTTTAATTTTTAAGACATAATTGAAGATGGAAAAATAAGAAGTAAAAAGAAGGAGCTTAGTGAAGACAATTACCTTTACTTAGAAGAACCTCCTTTAGATCTCTTATTAAGGAATCTAGGGTTAGTATTTTGGGAAGAATAGAGCCTATAAAATATTTATAAGGATTTTGGGGAGATATTTTAACATTTTTTAGTCGAGATAAATGACTTTATAGGTGTTAATAAGTAAGGGGAGGGGGTTCCCTTTCATAATTGTGGTGAGGGGACACACTTGGAATTTTTGAAAAGAAAAAGATATACCCACATTTTACACACACCAAAAGGATAAAAAATGGATAATTATAGAACCTTGGATGAGATAAGTTCTAAATATTTCCATAAAATATAAATTATAAAAGTTTTTAGGTCATTTTAACACTTATTATTATAAATTAACTCCCTGTAAACCCGTTTTTACCTTAACCATGGTAATTAGTTTTTACTATTTTTACTATTCATTATGACAAAAAAATAATTTGGCCATTTTAACTAATATTTATTATTATTA
This sequence comes from Viscum album, assembly GCA_963277665.1. Taxonomy (NCBI): domain Eukaryota; kingdom Viridiplantae; phylum Streptophyta; class Magnoliopsida; order Santalales; family Viscaceae; genus Viscum; species Viscum album. The sequence goes on from OY728133.1 coordinate 594,609,670, forward strand.
TTAAATATATGGAATAAATTTTATCAAATTAAAATAAAAAATTAGTATAATTTAGTTTAAAACAAACCTTGTAAATCGTGCTGAAAAATGGTTTTTCAATAAATGCATTTTTACAAGAATAAGATGATATTATATTAACTATATGAATAATAATAATAATTGGATGAATTTAACATAATATATTTAGATAACTTTTTCACAACCCCGATCAAAGAGGAATGATGCGGATTTATCACAACCCCCTGATCGTAACATCCATCTTCTAATAAGGCTGATGTGGTGGTTTTTGAGGAAGAATGTTAGCTACCTTCAAAAGGGAAGGGGATGATGGTGGATTCATCACTGTTGAGAGCCAACAATGGTCCTTATAATATTCAGGATAACTTTTTATCCCCTGTGAGTGGTCCCTCCACTTCTCGGGTTGACTTTTCTAAGGAGATACCCAAGGATGGTCATGCAGTTACTCCCATGGGCTTAGTTGGGATTGAAAAAATGCTCCTCTCTCTGTTGTATGATCTCCTGCTTGTATTGACCCCCCGAATATATGCATGAATTATAGTCATGGTATAGGTTTGTAATTTGATGAGACCGTTGATATGACTTTTAATACTGGGGCTCCTCCACAGGTTGATTCCCATCAGGAGATCCAGAAGCTCTTGAAATCCTCCAGGATATCTGAGAAGTGGGGTGACATCTCAGAGGCGAAAAAGACTACTACGGTTAGCATTGGTCCTACTTCTTTCAAAGATGCACTCATTTATGGAAAAGTGGAAGTTTACTATACTCCTACACCCTCAAAATGAAGGCTGAAGAAGGACTACTCTAATACACCTCGCACTGTGTGTACTCTTTATTCTAAGATATCAGGTAAGTTTAATTCTGATTTTCTTAAGATCCTCAATCAGGTTAAGTACCACTATGAATGGGAAACTACCAATGAATCTAATTATGAGAATGATTTGTATTATTATGATCTTTATAATTGTGTTTTGACGGATGAGGTCAAGTCCCTTTGTTTGACCCTGCTCATCTCCTCTGTTCTCTTTTCCTTTATTTAATAAATAGTCAGAAGCATCGCTTCTGGCTGGACTTACTGATAAAAAACAGTTTTATAAAAAAACAGTTTTTTAAAAAATACCACCTTATACCTCTAAATGATATTATATTTATTTATATAGAATTTATAATTAATAAATTTTCAATTATAAATATTATTACACATTATTATAAATAAAATTAGTAATAGTTAAATGATACATTTTTGATTATTCATAAAAGATTATTTATAAGAAAAAATTTCAAAAATTCATTTTAGGATTATTTTGACCAAGTAATTTCAAAATCAATAAGAATAATATAAAATTTTATTTTTTATATGAAATATTAAAATGTGAATTTTATTATAGTTTTATTAAAATATAATATTCATTTACTATAATTTAGGCTTGGGTGTCACATTTTTCCCTCTTATAAAAATTTCATCCTCAAAATTTTCATGGATATTACTTTCTAAACAAATGTAGGTGGTTCTTATTCCTAAAATAATTTGGTTCCCATGTTTATTCCTCTATTTTATTATTTCAAAAAAGTACCTTTACTGATCGATTCCTCTAATTTTTCAATACTTTCTTCATGGTGTTAAGAATATGGATGAGATCTTCACTGTAAGATAAATCAGTTCAAATTCTATTACTTCAGAGGTGAGCACATGAATTAGGTTTGGCATTCAATTAATTCACATGGATATATGAAACACATAATTTACTTTAGAGAGGCTTGGTATAATTTCTAATTATTAATACATAAATCTAATCCTTTCTAAAATTTCAAAGGGTCTGATACACTAGAGGATCAATTTTCCCTTCTTATCAAACCTTATAACACCCTTCCACTGAGATACTTTCTAGAAAATGTGATCTCCCACTTGAAATTTAAAATCCTTCCTTTGATTATTGACATAACAATTTTTATTGATTTTAGATGATTTAATATGAGCCTAAATTATATTTACCCTTTTTATTATCTCCTTAAAAAATTCTGGGCATACAAGTTTCCTTTCACCAAATTCATCCCAATAAGCTGGAGTATGACATATCTTTCCATATAATGCTTTATACAGTGCCATATAAATACTTTAATGGAAACTATTATTATAAAAAAAATCTACCAAAGGTATATACTCATCCCATATACATTGAAAGTCAAGTGAGCACAAACTTAATATGTCTTTCAATGTTTGAATAGTCATTTCTAACCTTCCATCAGTTTGAGGTTGGTAGGTGATTCTCAAATGAAGCTCAATATCAAGAGTCTTATGAATTATCTTCCAAATTTCAATATAAATCAAGGATAATGATAAAAAACAATTGAAATAGGTGTGCCATTAAGTCTTTTAACTTCATTAATATAGATCCTTTCTTGGTGATCAAGAGGTAAATCTTCTCTTATACTAAGGAAATGTGTATATTTTGTAAGGCAATCAATAATAACTGATATTTCATCATTTATTATAGGAGTCTTGGGTAGTAATATGAAAAAGTCTATAGAAATGTAATTTATTTTCCATATAGGAATATGAATAGTTTTCATGAATCCTCCAGGATTCTATCTCTTATCATTCACTTATTGAAAAACCAAACATCTAGACATATAATCAGTAATTTCCTACTTTATGTCACCCCACAAGAAATATTCCCTCAAATCCAAATACATCTTAATGCTACTAGGGTTTATAGTGAAATTTAATCTCTAAGCATCATATAAAAATTCTATTTTCAACTCAGGTATAGATGGAACACATAAACTCTTTCCAAATTTTAGAACACCATCTTCACAAAAAAGTCTGCCAATTTCCAATCATTCACAACTTTAATTTTCTTCTGAAAATTCTCATCATCAGATAAATAACTTTTTATCTTTTTAAATATAGTTTATTTTGAAATAATTTGAAAAAGGAGTAATGTCACCTCTTCCTTAATAATTCCAATATCCAACTTTACTAAATACATGAATATAAGATCCCTCTCAATCCTTATTTGTTTCAGAACTCTATGATCTTTCTTGATCAATGTATCTTCTACCTTATTTACTTTACATGTGTGTTAGTGTATTGATAAATCATAATCCTTGAGTATCTAGATCCATAACCTTTTCATCATATTGATCTATTTTTTTTGAAAATATGTATTTTAATCTATTATAGTCTGTGTATACCTCACATCTTTCACCATAAAGATAATGTATCCACGTCTTCAAAGTAAAGATTATAGATACCAAAACAAGATCATGGGTTGGATAGTTCTATTCACGAGTCTTTAAATAACTTGATGTATATGCAATAAATTTATCATTTTGCATTTGTATACAACTAAGTCCCTTTTTCAATGAATCACTATATATAAAAAATTCATCATTTTCTGAAGGTAGATTCAAAATTGGAGCATTGACCAATATACTCTTTAATTATTCAAAACATTTTTTTTGTTTCCTTTGTCCATATGAACTTAACCCCTTTATATATAATCTTGTTTGAAGGGTTAGTCAATGAAAATACGCACCTCAGTTATGTTCATTAGTGTAGGCCATTCTCTAAACACCTTTGTCTTCATAGTACAAACTGAAATTATATCCTTGGAGACAACATGACCAAGAAAGGAATATTTTTAAAGATATAATTCATACAAATATTTTATTCTAAGAGTCTAAAGAATAACCCTCAAGTGATTCTAATGGTCTTCGTAGCTCTTAAAATACACCAAGAAATCATAAATGAATACTATAATAAAATTATCAAGATATTCCTTGATTACTCTATTCATTAGATCCATAAAAATCGATGGTGTATTAGTCAATATAAATGGAATTACTATAAACTGATAATGTCTATAACTCATTCAGAATGCTTTATTTGTAATGTATTCCTTATTTACCTATAATTTAGGATACATATAATAATGTTAAATCTTCAAAAAATATTGATCTCCATGAATTTGTTCAAATAAGTCACCAATTTTAGGTAGATGGTACCTTTTCTTTATCAAAATAGCATTGATTTACCTATAATAAATGCACATCCTCATGGATCCATCTTTCTTCTTAACGAATAGAAAATGTGATCCCTAGGGTGAAACACTAGGGTGGATAAATCCATTATCAAACAAATTCTCTAGTTGTTTCTTTAACTCCAATAAATAAATAGTGGATATTTTATAGACAATATCAGATATTGGTATTACAACATGGATTAAATAAATGAAGAACTCAACTTCATGCTCTGGTGGGTGTCCAAGTAATTCTTAAATAAATAAATCAATTTATTTCTATAAAATTTGTGCATTCTCAATTTTAAGATTACATTTTCCATCTATAGATTGTGTTTTCTCTTATTCCCTAAGAATCTCATTCAGAAGAGATAACTAGGGTGGATCTAAACATGATTGAGATAATGAAGTATCTACTCTAAAGATAAGGAATTCCACATCTTCATCAAAAATTATAGTTTCATTATCCTTGTAATAATTTTTTGCATTATATTTTTAAATATTGTGCATACTAGGGATTATATCAAAGTCAAATATAGTTATTATAAAAAATTATGAAAATAGAGAATATTTATCAATCATAATGAGGATTTCTTGACACATCCTTATTGCAGTGAGACTTACACTAAGAGTTTTGACCGAAAACTCTCTTCTTAAGGTGATAAGGAAATATCTAATTTTATTAGAAAACATAGAATATATAAAAGAGTATGAGTATCTAGAATCAAATAAATCATTGGCTAAATTTGAGGCTATGATTAAAGTACCCATCACTACTTCATTGGAAACTTCCACATCAGTTGTAGTGATTGCATAAGTTTGGATTTCTCCCCTTGTACTCTTATGTGATAGATTACCTTGATGGATAGAACATTGATTTTAGTAATAACCCATTTATTTGTAGTTGAATAATTGGATAACATTGGTCTCTTTCATTCCATTACATCTATAAGCCATATTACCATTATAAACTCACTTTCAAAGAACTCCCATGCCCTTAAAAAATTTTCTAGGATGTTTCTTCCCACAATAATCACATGATGGAAATTGATTCATTTTTTTATTCTTATTTGATACATTCCATTTTTATGGTATTTATTTGACCTATTCTTCTCTTGATTCCCCTTGAATATATATGATCTAGAGAATTCCTTCTCTTTTTTGATGGTACATAAAATTATTTCATCATATGGTGAATTTTTTTGAGAAACAAATTTTCTTCGAAGAGGATTAATCCCTTCAAATAAATGGTAAATATTTCATTATTTATTATGTATGTAATCCATATCATACCTGTCTAGTCTTTTAAGTGTAGTTTCATACTACACAATAGTTTATTTTTAGTTTTTTATTTAGGCTAAATAACTTTCTCTTCATTTTAGTTCATTTCTCATCAAGGAAATATTTTTTGAAGAATGTTTCTTTAAAAGATTTTCATTCCATGTGATCTATTTCATATTCATCCCTAGTATTATCAATCAATGACCACCATTTATTAGTATCACCTTTAATAAAATATAATACTAGTATAAAATTTTCTTTTTCATTACATCCCAAGGCCATAAATATATTTTCAAGGGAATTAATCCATTACTCATCTACCACTGGATTTGTAGACCCACTAAATAATGGGGGATTCTACCACATGAAGAAATAAAAAATAGAAGACTAACACTGTGGAACAATAGGTTACTCCATTCTGGCATGATTATTTTTTATAGCCTTATTAAGCTTCCCAAATATAGCCCTGATTTTCTCAGTTCCGGTACTAGTTATATTGAATTGCTTATCAGGGAAATTTCTACATTGACCATGAGTACTAACACCATTCTTTCTTCCAGGTTCCATATCTAAACAATGTAATATACAAGATTAGCTATGAAATTATGAATTTTAAATCATAAAATATAATTATGAATATGGTGCAACACTTAACATAAATAAAAAATTTATGCATTGATATTATTAAAATCATAAAATTGGTTTCTTTGAGAATATATTTAAATCTTAAAAATATTTTCAAATCCTTTATAATGGTTTATAAATAAAATGTGAATTATCCAAAGAATATCCTATGGGAGTTTCAAAGTAGTGCATAGTAAGGCCCGTTATCATGCACTAAGTGATGACCGATTCAAAGTCTAATATTCCCTTTTTGGAGTTATTACTCCTAGGTACAACTGCTCTAGAACCATATCCACTTATAGTACCCAGAAAATGATGTATTTACAAGAAAAAAAATACACAATCTCTTACATACCAAATTTTTTGGATATTATTCCACAATTTGATATATCCTTAAATTCTATGGTAGGGTTATGTTCCCTAATATATGTTTTCTGAAATATAGTTCCCAAGTTTTTTACTAAAATCTCTTTGATACCAATTGTAACAACCCGAATCCAATAACCCAGAGCTGGTGTCTACTTCATTACATTGTAATATATATAAGAGGTTAAATCTTAAAATACCATTCAATTTAGTCATATTGGAGTGCCAGATACATGCATGACACCCATGTTACATTTGGGATAAAATATAAAACACTGTAATGTAAAAAATTCACCATCATTAAACTCATTCAAATAATTATTCTTCATATCCCAAGGAAAGGAAATAAAATAGGGGTGAATGAAAATGATCAGTAAGGTTTATGTACAATGGAATATATAATGAATAGATAAGGTTGAAACAATATGGAATGGTAAATAACTAAAAATACATTCTATTTAATCAATAATTTCAGCACAATGAGTAATATTCTAGGAATAAATGATGATTAAATAATTCTATATAGATAATCACATGATCTTCAATATAATCCATGGATAATATCAATACAATAATGTTATAGATAATAATTACTAAATTATCAATGAAGTAAATTCTTAATATTGGATATCACGATCTCATACAAAATTATATCTACACCATCAATACCTTACACCAAGACAGTTTAAAATTATGGGTAAAAACCCATTTAATTGGCCAACTAATTTGCCTCATGAGATATGTTGATGCATCAAGGGGATATATAATTCCTATACCCACCCATCACTACATGTATAAATAATTCCTGATATATCAAATAATTGATATAATTCATTAGAAATATTCCTTATCAATAAATATCTTTATTGAGTAAAGAATATAGATTTAACAAGATTTCCCCTGTCAATCAAATAATATTCAAAGTAAAACACCATATGTAGAAATGATATATAGTTTAAACAATAACCATATCCATGATAAATAATATTAATATTTAAGGTAAATGTAATATCCAATGAAAAATTATCATAAAAAAGTTATTTTCTAAAGGAAAAGTTAACAACCACAAAATTTATCAAGAGGTGATAGGTGACCATCAGTTTATTAAGAATATAGGTTTTATATTAAAATCATGTAATTTGGAATAATAAATGGAATGGAAGTGAAATATTAAAATAATATTTCATAAAATATTTTATTTTTTATATTTATTTAAAACCTATAGAATGAGATAAATTTTGTAAAATTATTATGATAGCGTGGAATTACTTTATCGCCGTATATGTTAAAAAAATATTCCTTTTGATATTTTTAAATAAAGTGAAAAAATACCTTTCAGAAAATAATAGAAATATTTCTTTAAAACCATTTTTTTAAAAGTCAATGATAACTTAAAATGTCTCTAATAAATCATTTAATTATATTAAAGGACTTTTGTAAAATAATTTTGGAAAACATGGACATGGAAGAAAAATATATTTGATTTAAAGAGAAATAAAACTGGTCTTCATTTTAAAAATTTATTTTCTTGATTAAAGTACCAAAGAGATGAAAAATTGAAAAAATATATAAAACTCATTAAATATTTGGTGCATAATAAAATTATTGTATCTTATAAAGGATAAATGATAATATTCCTTCAAATAAAACAAAAGCAACCCCAAAATAAAGTGATATTGTAAAATATATTCTTACCTCTTTGGCAACTTTTAAATTTTAACCCCTTGAACGAATAAACTTTAATAGAAACATTAATCATCATGAATAAATAGTTATTCATGTTAAATACATAAAAGTGTCAGTATATACACTATATAAAAGTGAATAGGTTAATACTAACAAATATTTCTCACTGGATTGTAAATTGAGATGAAATCCCTTACCTCACACTTATCTTTAATTGAAAATGATTTAATCTCATATATAATGGTTTTAAACATGTTATTAATTTATACAAGAACCTTATTAATATTTATAATATCATATATGATCCTTTTATAACATCTTATCACCCAATAATTAATAATATTTCATTTTTACCCTTGTTTCGGGTGTTAACTGCCTTGTTTTGTCATGACCCCTCCCCACAAATGTACCCCTCCTTGGTCGGAAATGTGAGAAGGGAGATAGTGACACCCGAGTCCCACATTCAGTAAGCCCTGGATTGGAAAATAATACCAAGGGTATAGTTGACACACAAATGGGAGGCATTACCATCTAAGAGAACACATGAAAAAGAGAGAGATAAGACAGAAACCAAGCAACTTCAAATCAAAATGCACTATAAAAGAAAACCAAGTACATATATGCAATGTCATGCAAGAAATAATACAACTAAAAGGTAAAATTTCAAGTACCAAAAGAAAGTAAAATGACAAGAACCATAAAGCCCGAAAAACTCCAGTAAACCCCAAGCTAGTAGTAACCAACCTGATCTCCAACCTGCTCCAAGTGACCTAAAAAAACAGTTGTATATATGTAGGGTGAGTATAACGGTATACTCAGTTGGATACTCCCAGAGTCTCTTATGAAAAAGTAACGAAAGTGTGCTAAATCACAGTGAAAAACAAGTGAAACTAACTCTCCACCTAAACAAGTATACTATGTTCCCAGCCTCATCATGGACACTCTTACCAAGTATAAAGTACAAGAGTATATAATATAATAAAGAATATGAAGGGTACCCCACTACCACTTCCCCACTGGTTTTTCACTTTTCCCCAATGTCTCACGTTCTAAGAATCTCTCTCCAAAAGGCTTGCCTATAAACACCTGGGAGAAGCACCATAACATGCACCTCATGCAAAAAAACCACTACGTCCACATAACCAAAGTAACTAAATAGTTTCTGGGAGCCACAACAGCTTGCATAATGTGTATCATACATCAGGTATTATATGGAAATCCATTACAACCCATACACTTATTAAGGATCCTTAAGCCATCATAGCCTATACACATTACACCTATAGTAGTCCGTTGGAAAATATACCTAGAATATATGTGTATGAATAACCACAAGTCATTACATCCCTCTACACACATATATGAGGAAAAATAACTACCATTCCTACTAGCACAAGTAACTACCAAGAGAAGAGAGTGGGGCTAAAGGGGGTAGTCAACCTTCCATCCTCCCATCTACATGTTGGGGAAAACACCCCCAAGGCTTAGAATCCACAAGGTGTCAGTCTCCCTAACCGATAGGGTGGAGTAGTATATAGAAACACAAAAATCACATGATATATGATAGCTCACAACCATACTATGGGAAAAAACTAGCCTTAAACTCAACTGCAGCTAACGTCTCTCGAACTCCCAATTGCCACTACTAAGAATAGATATCCTATAAGCATATAAGAATTTAAAGAGCGATATTAAGTTACTTATCCCATTTTATTAGTTTAAATTTACATAATTAATTATTTAACAATTAATTAATCATTATTAATTCCACATTACGTTTCATTAGCATCACACCAAGTTCCATGCCCTCCAGGCATAACCAAACCAAGTCCACAACTTCTCGAAAATATTACCTCAGTATTGAATCCCAGTAATCTCTAACCCCATGGGTTAACATCATTTATTCAACCATTTATTAACAATATTATTACTTTCCCATAATTCTAGGGATTCTAGAAAATCAAAACTAAGATACCAAACTCAAGGGGCTTAACACAATGAGTATATCAACTACCCTTCGAGCCTGTTCCACCTATAGCAGGGGCATAGACCCATCCATCCTTGAAAATCTAAATATGGAAATCACATGGCATACCCCTCGTATCTTCTCCTCATTTGGAAGAAGTGTAAGAAAGAATATCTACCTTAAGTATTGGGGAAAGTAAAGAAGATAAACAACCAACAAAATTCAACAAGCATCTAACATTCATAACCAACCTGTTTCATTATCTCTAGTGTCCACCCTGACACCCACATGCATAAACCAATGCATCTCATGACTCTAGGTGTCAACTTCTGCCTTAAACCCTGTGCCTCCCTACCGCACATACCACAACAGCCTCCCAGGCTTATCTATCCCAAGATCACACCACAACATAATCAGTAGGAAAAAATCAACAGGCAATTGGGATCTCGACCACAAGCAAGACATCTAGACTTCACACACAATGAGCACTCATGACTCCAAGAATACGGATCTTGGTCCTTAAAATCAAGAGGGTAACTCATAATCCTTCCAGGAGTTATCTTTTATCAAACAACCAATTATTTAATCCATCTTGAATTATCCAGTTCATTTAAATCTTCATAATTGTATCCATTCAATTATCAAAAGTTTACCCTAGCGACAACCAGATTCAAAAACATGCCTCTTTATATTTATCTAATTAATTTAAAATTAATCATGGCTTTAAATTCTTTTCTAATTTCTATCAAGAACTACATTCTAGAAAAATAAAGCATATATATCACACTATCTATCTAAAAAAAGGAAACAAAATTTGATAGATACCAATTTATTTATCTGGTTCAAATATTTATTATGTCAATTCGATTGTGATCCAGTAGGCTAAAATATGATAACTATATAGTTTCATGTAAAAGAATTGAGAAGCCACAAATCACCTACCTCAAAAGGTTTTAGACGTTCTTTGCATAAGAATGGACAACACAAAAGATCATGATCACCTCTCTTAGAATATTTATATCAAAGACAGATCGACACTTCCCAGTTTCACCAAAACAGGGGGTGCGTATGTAGTAGGAATAAAATCTAAGGAAGACATGTTTCAAGGCTTCAACATTATACAAAAATCCTATGGGAAGGAAGTAAAGGTTCGAGCGTCTCGCACTGAGGAATAATAAGGAAGAAAAAGGGAGGAAGATATCTCATCCCTTTAAAAGATTTAATGGAGCAACAATTTAAGATATGATGGTTTTTCCATTAAGATTGGATCTTTCAAAGATCATTCATTTTGACCGAGTATGGGCTTCCCGACTATTAGGAGAAAATTAAGATAAGAACTATGGGATTTGAATCGGCCTTAAATTCCTTAAAAAAGTATTTTAATGCATTTTACATCAAAGGGAATGTTAAAGAGGAAAAAATATAGGAAATCTAGAAAAATATGGAAATTTGACAAAGGAAATGAAATAGTTCTGGAAACACTATTCATGAAACCGTTTCGGTTCCACCATTTATATTCCACCATTTTTCCACTATTTATGTAACTATTTTGAATTTTGGTAAAGGAAGTGACACCATTTCATGACACCATTTCATAAAACAGTTTGGAAATTTGGAAAAGGAAGTTGTACTATTTCATGAAACCATTTCATGAAATAGTTTGGAAATTTGGAAATGGAAGTGGAACCATTTTGTGACACCGTTTCCTGAAACAATTTAGAAATTTTGAAAAGGAAGTGTCACCATTTCGTGACATCGTTTCATGAAACAGTTTTGAAAATTGGAAAAAGAAGTGACACAGTTTTATGACACAATTTCATTAAATAGTTTTAAAATTTAGAAAAGGAAGTGACACTATTTTGTGACACAATTTCATGAAACTATTTTAAAATTTGGAAAAGTGATATCGTTTCATGACACCATTTCATGAAATAGTTTGGAAATTTGTAAAAGGAAGTGACACCATTTCATGACACAGTTTCATAAAATAGTTTGGAAATTTGGAAAAGGAAGTGACACCATTTTGTGACACTGTTTCATGAAATTGTTTTGAAATTTGGAAAAGGAAGTGATGCCATTTCATGAAATCATTTCATGAAATATTTTGTAAATTTGGAAAAGGAAGTGACACCGTTTCATGACACCATTTCATGAAACTTTTTTGGAAATTTGGAAAAGTGTTGGGGATAATTCACCTTGACCACCTAGAACAGCTCAAACACCAAACTTCAGAAAAGGAATGGACTGGAGAGGTCTAAGATATTACATGAGATACCTATAAAAACATTCTCATCCTTGAGAATCCAAAAAACAACCCAAATAGGAAAAAGAAAAAGGGTTCTGAACAACCACCCTTCGAGATACCTCTCAAGGTTCTCGCCACCAAAAGAGCTCAACCAATTCAAAAAGGAACACAAAAAAAACACACGAAAACCACAACTAGCTCCTCGACACTCTCCCAGGGGAGATACATCTAAAAATATAGAAATCCACAAAAATCAAAAAAAGAAATCCATCTCATAAACAGGAAAGGTCTACAACCACAAAAAAACATCATTACAGGAGAAGGGATAAACATCAAATAACTCAGGGTACTGAGTGCATATCTGCGACTCAAATTCCCATGTACTCTCCTACACGCCACCATGCCACCATAAGACATGAACAAAGGGAATAGTTTGCCTGCATAATACCTTATACTTGTGGTTCTGGATCTCTACATGCCACTCCTAAAAGGCTGCATCATCGCCAAAATTGATCTCACACTAATCAATGATGTGAGAGTTGTCAAGAAGATAAAGATGAAGATGTGAAACATGAAAGATGTCGTGTATCATTCTCATCTTTGGGGGAAGTGATAATCTATACACCATGACTCTAACACAAGCCAACACCTTGAAAGACCCAAAAAACTGGGGATAAAGCTTACTCCCACAACCAAACCTTCTCTACCCACGACAGGGAGTCACCTTCAGAAACACATGATCCACAAAGTAAAACTCTAGAGGTATCCTACTATGATCATAATAGGACTTTTGACGATCTTGTGATGCATTCATCCTATCGCTAATCACCTGAACCATCTCTATCATATTCTATACCAGTTCTAGCATGAGAATTGCTGATTCTCTGACCCCAGTCTAGCACAATAAAGAACGGAAAGGTTGGACATACAAGGCTTCAAATGATACCATACCAATGGTGGAGTGAAAACTATTATTGTAAGAGAACTCTACCAAGGGTAAGTGTCTCATCCAAAAACATCTAAAATCTTGGACATAAGAGCGCAACATGTTTTAAAGAGTTTGGATGATCCACTATGTATGACCGTTCATCTGTGGATGAAAAGCAATGCTAAGGAATAACTGAGAACTGAAAGCATGCTGGAGATCTCTCCACACCCTGGAGGTAAAACATGGGTCTTGATCAGAAATGATCATCCTCAGTACTCTATGGAGTCTCACCACCTCCTTTAGATACTGACTCAACAAAACCACCTCTGAGATTGAATCCTTGATCGCTATGAAGTGGGATGATTTCATCAAGTGATCTACTACCACCTATATAGCATCATAGCCTCCCTGATCTCAAGGTAAACCAGTAACAAAGTCCATTGATATGTCCTCCCACTTCTAATAAGGAACATCCAATGGATGGATAAAACCACTGGGAACACGGTGCTCAATCTTTACCTTCTGGTAGACTAAACATAGAGATACAAACTCTAAAACCACATTCTTCAACCCAGGACACCAAAAATGACTCCTCAAATCACAGTACATTTTATCATACTAGGATGTACTGCTAAGGGAGAACCATGGAACTCCCTGATAACCATCTCACACATCGTCAAAGGAACAAAAATCCTTCCCTGAAACAAAACTCAATGTTGTTTATCCTCAGAAAAACCATCTGGGGCTTCACTACAAACAACTCGGTCTCTCCAGACCTCTACCTCAAGATCCCTCAACTGGGACTCTTCTACCTGCTACACCAAAGATGATTGCACTATCATCTAGAAAAGACAACCACTACCGCCAACTTCTCCCATATTCACATGCAATGATGAAAGCTATTCCACCAATCTCTAGGAATCACCAAATTTACGCACTGCATCACTATGCAACTTCCTTCTCAATGCATCAGCTACAACATTCCCTTTATCGGGTGTATAAAAAGTTTCAAAGTTATAATCCTGTAAGAACTCCATCCATAGACACTGCCACAAGTTCAAGTCACGTTGGGAGAAAACATACCTCAAGCTCTTATGATCGGTGAAAATAACAAATCGCTCACCGATGAGGTAATGCATCCATAACTTCAAAGAGAACATTACTGATACCAACTCAATATTGTGGGTGGAATAGTTACATTCATGGGGATGAAACTACCAAAACCCATAAGAAACGACCGATATCTACTACATCAAAACATAGCCTAACCCAAGAAAAAAGCATAGAAGAAAACGTGAAACTGAACTCCCTCTACTGGCATAAAAAGAACCAAAGCACTAAATAAATTCTCCTTCATATAATCAAAATCTTTATGACACTGATTAGTCCACACGAACACCTGACACTAATCCTTACTGGTTAACGCTGTCATAAGAGTCACAACCTGATAGAAATTGGCCACAAACCTCCTGTAATAGTCTTCAAATCCAAGAAAACTTTGAACCTATGCCACTTTCTTGGGGGTTCCCAAGACAAAATTGCTTCTATATTTTATGGATGCATAGATACTCCCTACTAGGACACAAAATTCCCCAAGAAACAAACTTCTTGAGCCCAAAACTTGCACTTAGACAACTTCCCAAATAACTGCTATCAATGAAGAACTCTCAAAACAACATGCAGATGCTATGTATTATCTTTCTTAGACATGAAGTATATAAATATTTCATTGATGAAAATAACAAAAAACTTATTCAAGAACTCATGGAACACAAATTTCATCAACCCCATGAACACAACTGGAGCATTCGTCACACCGAACAACATCACCAAGAACTCGTAATGACCATGACTACAACGGAAAGCAGTCTTCAGGATATCCTCATACTTCACTCACATATGATGATACCTTGACCGCAATTAGATATTAGATAACCTACATGAAACCTTCATATGGTCGAATAAATCGTCAATATGTGAAAGAGGATAGTGGTTCTTCACTGTCACATTGTTCAAGCAACAATAATTGACACACAAATGAAAACTACCATCATCCTTCTTTATGAACAAAACTGGTGCACCCCATGGTGACACACTCAGCCAAAAAAAACCACACTACAATAGACCATTGATCTATATGCACATATCTCACAACTCGGAAGGTGCCATTCTATATGGAGACATCGAGATAAGAGACATTCCTGGCTACAGCTCGATCCCGAACTCGATCTCCTATCGAGGGGGTAATGCTACAACCTCTTCTGAAAAGATATCAGGGTATTCTTCTACGACCCAGGGAAATGCCAACTGTTGAACCTAAAATTAACTCAACATCATCTCAACCATCAAGGATGACAAATAAGGAACACGCCTCCGACTCATCCGAGGGTATTTCTCGCCAAAAAACACTGCTAGCCCTCCATAAACATCAAATAACACCACCCACCTCTAGAATAAATCCACAACATCCTGCACCAAATACAACTAATCCATGTTGAGTATGAAATCATATGGTTGTATCTGTATGAGCTTGTAGTCTCTACATACTTAAAACAAGTCATCTCAACCTCCAACTAGCATAGACAATGCCAAGGGCACTGGAAGCCTCTCTACCTCAAGTCCAAAAACATGGAAAAGGGCAGGTGATATGAAGGAGTGAGTGGCTCATGAGTCAAAAAAGGCATAAACCCAAGTAGAAAACAAGTAAATGGTACCTCAAACAACATTTGGATCACCTGGAGCTGGAAATGATAATTCATGAAGCTGACCACGACCTAATCCATGACCTATTTGACTATGATGACAACCACCACCATGGCCATGATCTGCTCTCATAGGATAGGGATAATTCTAGGGCTGTCCTCTACCTACCCCATCTATTCTCTGCTAACCCAAAGCTAGTGAAACCTACTACTGCTGCATTGTTTAGAACTGCATCAATAGAGGAATCTAGAGCGGAACACCTAGTGCACACTGACTGCTCTAAAAGGCCAGTCACTCTCGCTACTAATGACTTCAACCTCCACAATAAAAGAAATCACCTAATCCCTTGTCATAGGCCTGAGAGTTTCCACCCCTAGATAAATGAGATAATAAGGGCTGGGACCTACCCTCAGTCGAATGGAAACTATTATTACCTAAAACTTGGGAACCCAGAACATAGATCTTCTTCGTGATGAATCTTAACGACTCCCCTCTCATGAAGATCCAGTTCTAGATAACATTCTCTCGATGACCTCTGCCCTCACCAGTACCTCAATATATTTCTTCAGCATAAATGGGGTGACCTGACACTGGATCTCTGGATGCAAATCCTCCTCAAAATGTATCACCCTGGTCTCCTCATTTGAAAATAGGTCCGAAGCATATTGTAAAAGGTTCCTAAAATGGATTCCAAACTCTCACACACTGGATCTCCCCTGTCGAAGGGAAATCAGCTCCTGGCAACTAGACACCTTCACATTCAATGAAAAAAACTCTACTCTGAACTTTTCTCAGAACTCCTCCCATGATATTGCTGACTCCTTGTGATCTCTAAGGAACAAGAACCACCACTTCTTCGCTTCCCCATGCATCATCGTCACAACCAATGATACCCATTGCTCCTTACGAGCATGGATTAAGTTGAAAGATATCTCAACCTCCTATAAATAGTCTTTCATGACTGCATCTGAAATGGATCCCTCATACTTATATAGACTATAGTGCTGAAACTCTCAGAGTTTCCTCATATAAGTGTCATCATCGTCGACTTACACTCTGCGGTGATCTTCTAGCACAACCTGCTAGACATATTCTATGAAAACATGATGAGGACGTTGACCTGGAGCCATACCTGAAAAATAATAAATAATTAGATCTCCTAAAACTGGAATATGTAAGACTTTTCCATTAATTAATTATTTTTTTATTTTATTCATTTTAGGTTAACCTACCCCAATGTCTACCCATTAAAACACTGGTGAAAATAAGAATGAGGCATGATCCTTTCCTAGGTCTCTACCCTGCAACTGATATCACCTAATTTAGTAGCCACTATAAACTTAAAGTTCTAGGAATCAGATCAAAGGGGGCCCTAAATACCTATGTCTCAGTCAATCTACAGTGTTTACATCACTTTCTAAACTTAGCTGACACCATTTCCCTCCCAACCCTTGCAACCTCACCTACACATAACTCCAAACTCCATCCTATCCCTCAACCAGACCTCTAATACCACTTTGTCATGACCCCCTCCCCACAAAGTGTACCCCTCCTGGGACGACAATGTGAGAAGGGAGATAGTGACACCCAAGTCCTGCCTCCAATAGTCCCCGAGTTAGAAACTAGCACTGAGGGTATAGTAGACACACAAATGGGAGGCATTACCCTCTAATAGAAAACATGAGAAAGATAGAGATAAGATAGACACCAACCAACTCCAAATTAGAATTCATTATAAAAGAAACCCAATTACATATATGAAATTTCATGAAAGAACTAATACAACTGAAAGAGAAAACTATAAGTACCAAAAGAAAGTAAAATAGAAGCAACCAAGAAGCCTGAATAGCTCCTGTAAACCCCAAGCTAGTAGTAACCAGCCTGATCTCTAACCTACTCCAAGAAACCTGAAACAAATAGTTGTATATACATAGGGTGAGTATAATGGTATACATAGTATGATCCTCCCTGAAGCCTCTCATTCAAAAGTAATGAAAGCATGCTAAAGCACAGTGTACAACAAGTGAAACTAACTCGCCACCTAAACAAGACTATGTTCCCAGCCTCACCATGGCTACTCTCACCATGTATTTCATACAAGATTATATAATATAATAAAGAATATCAAGGGTACCCTACTACCACTTCCCCACTAGTTTTCTATTTTCCCCAATGTCACACGTCCTAAGCATCTCTCTCCAAAAAGGCTTGCCCGTAGAGACCTGGGCGAAGCACTATAACATGCACCTCATGAAACACAAACACCACGTCTACATAACCAAAGTAACCAGGTAGTTTTTGGGATCCACCATAGATCACATAGTGTGTATCATACATAAGGTATTATACCTCAAACCATTACAACCCATACACCGAGTAAGGATCCTTAAGCCACCATAGCCTATACACGTTACACCTATAGTAGTCCATAGGAAACTATATATAGAATATATGTGTATGAATAACAACAATCCATGACAAACCTCTACACACATATATGGGAAACAACTAACCACCGTGCCTACCAGCACAAGTAACTACCAAGAGAAGAGAGCGGGGCCAAAGGGGGTAGTTAGCTATCCATCCTCCCATCAGGATGTTGGTGAAAACACCCCCCAGGGCTCATAATCCCTAAGGTGTTAGTTTATATAACCTATAGGGTGGATTAGTATATAGAAACATAAAGATAACATGATATATTATAGCTCACAAACACACTATGAAAAAAAACTAGCCTTAGATTAAATTGCAGCTAACGTCTCTCAGACTCCTAGCTACCACTGCTAATACTAGAAGTCCAATAGAAATATAACTATTCAAAGAGAAATATTAAGGTACTTATCCCTTTTTATTAGTTTAACTATATATAATTAATTATTTAACCATTAATTAACCATTATAAATTCCAAATTACGTTTCATTAGTATCACACCAAGTTCTATGCCCTCTAGACATAACCAAACCAAGTCCAAAACTTCTCAGAAATATTACCTTAGCATTGCATCCCAACAAGCTCTAACCCCATGGGTTAACATCATTTATTAAATAATTTATTAATAACATTATTAGTTTCTCATAATTCCAATCATTCTAGAAAAGAAAAACTAAGCTACCAAACCCAAGGGGATCAACATGGTGAGTAGACGGACTACCCATCTAGCCTTTTCCACCTATAGTAGGAGCATAGACCCATCCATCCCGGAGAAGCTAAATATGGAAAGCACATGGAATAACCCACACATATTTGCCTCCTTTGGAAGGAGGGTAAGAGAGACCAGCTGCCTTAAGTAGTGGAGAAAGTAAAGAAGATAAACAACAAAAAAGATTCAATAAGCATCCAACATTCATAACCGACCCGTTTCATCATCTCCAGTGTCCTCCCCGACACCCACATGCATAAACCAATGCATATTACCACTCTAAGAATCAACTTCTTCCCTAACCCCTGGGCCTCCCTACCCCACATACCACAAAAGCCTCCTAGGATCAACCATCCCAGACTCACACCACAACACAAGTAGCAGGAAAACAATCAAAAATCAACTAGGCTCTCGGCCTCAAGAAAGGCATCTAGCCTTCACACACAATGAGAACTCACGACTCTAAGCATAAGGCTGTTGAACTTCACAAGAAAAAGGGTAACTCAGAATCCTGTTATGAATTATCTTTTATCAAACAAATAGTTATTTAATCCATCTTGAATTATCTAGTTCATTTAAACCTGCATAACTATATCCATTCGATTATCAAAAGTTTACCACATCAATAATCGGATTGAAAAACATTCCTATTTATCTTTATATAATTAATTTACAATTAATATCAGATTTTTTTCTTTAAAAATTTCCCTCAAGAAAAAAATTATAAAAAAATCAAGCATAGATATCAAAATATCTAGAAAAAACAAGATGCAAAAATATACAATCGATACTAATTTATTTATCCAGTTCAAATATTTATTATGTCAATTCCATTGTGATCTAGTGGGCTAAAACATGATAACTCTACAGTTGCACGTAAAATAATTGAGAATCCAAAAATCCCCTATCTCAAAAGGTTTTATATGTTCTTTTCATGAGAACATCCATTATAATAGATCACGATAACCTCTCCTATAAGACTTATATCAAAGACGGATCGACACTTCCTGGGTTCACCAAAACAGGGGATGCGCATGCAGTAGGAAGAAACTCTAGGGAAGACACGATCCAAGGATTCAACACTATGCATGACTCCTATAGGAAAGAAGGAAATGTTTGAGCATCTCACACCAATGAAAAATAAGGAAGAACAAGGGATGAATATATCTCACCCCTTTAGAAGATTTAATGGAGTAGTGGTTTAAGATATGATATATTTTACATTAAGATCGGATTTGTCAAAGATCACACATTTTGACTGAGTATAGGCTTCCCAACTATTAGGAAAAAATTAAGATAGGATTTATGGTATTTGAATCGGCCTTAAATCCATTAAAACACATATTTTAATTCATTTTACCTCAAAGGGAATGTCAAACAAGAAAAACTACAGGAAATATAAAAAAATATGGAAATTTGACAAAGGAAATGACATAGTTCTGGAAACACTATCCATGAAACCATTTCAATGTCACTATTTCCATGCCACCATTTCTATGCCACCATTTCTGTGCCACCATTTTTGTAACTATTTTGAAATTTAGAAAAGGAAGTGACACCGTTTCATGACATCGTTTCATGAAACACTTTGGAAATTTGGAAAAGTAAGTGGCACCATTTCATGACACCATTTCATGAAACATTTTGGAAATTTGGAAAAGGAAGTGACACCATTTCGTGACACCATTTCATGAAACAATTTGGAAATTTGGAAAAGGAAGTGGCACTGTTTTGTGACACCATTTCATAAAACAATTTGGAAATTTGGAAAAGGAAGTGACACCATTTCATGACACCATTTCATGAAACAGTTTGTAAATTTTAGAAATTAAGTGACACCATTTTGTGTCACCATTTCATGAAACTGTTTTAAAATTTGGAAAAGGAAGTGACACCATTTCACGGCATCATTTTATGAAATAGTTTTGAAATTTTGAAAAGTAAGTGACACCGTTTCGTGAAACTATTTCATGAAATTGTTTGGAAATTTGGAAAAGGAAGTGACACCATTTTGGTGACACCATTTCATGAAACTGTTTTGAAAATTTTCAAAGTAAGTGACACCGTTTCGTTACACCATTTCATGAAACAATTTAGAAATTTGGAAAAGTAAGTGACACCATTTCATGAAACCGTTTCATGAAACTATTTTGTAAATTTGGAAAAGTGTTGGGGATAATTCACATTGACCTCCCAGAATAGCTCAGACACCAGACTTCAGCAAAGGAATAGATTGGAGAGGTCTGGGACATTACATGTTTTCTCATGCATGTTTAACATGAAATTTACAATTCTTATGCATGGGATATAGTTCCAAAATATTGAGAATAATATTAATGTAATAAATATCATATTTAATCATTATATAAATTTTTATAATCATTCCTAAAAGTTTTACATGGAAAATTAATCGCATCACATCGTGGAGACAGTAGGTCGTACGTATAAATGATCGATGATATCATTCCCTCAATGGGTGAAAGGGTAAGGAAGTGAATGATATATTAATTTTATCAAATTAATATAATTTCATATTTATAATATATATTTATTATTTATATCATTATTACTATCCATGTGATTTGGTTATGGAAAACAAATTACATCAGTTTGCGAGGCGGTAGTCTGCCGTATACACGAGCAATGACTTTCTTTCCCATTTATTGGAGAAGGTGATTAATAAATATTATGAAATAAAAATAATAAAATATTAATATATGGTATATAATGATATTATTTTATTGTAAATTTTAATACATAATTGAATATGGAAAATGAAGAAGTAAAAACAAGGAGCTTAGTGAAGACAATTACCTTCGCATAGAAGAACCACCTTTATATCTCTTATTAAGGACTCTAGGTTGGTATTTTGAGAATAAAAACACCTATATAATTTTTATAAGGATGTTTGGGAGATATTTTGGTAGGTTTTTCTCAATAAAAATGTCTTGATATGTGTAAATAAATGAGGGGATGGGTGCCCTTATATAATTCTGGTGAGTGAACACACTTGAAATTTTTGAAATGGAAAAGATATACTCATGTTTTATACACACAAAAGGCTCCAAAATGTCACATTATAGAACCTGAGATGATATAAAGTATAAATATGGATATCTAATATAAATTATACATGTTTTTAGTCTATTTTACCCCTTATAATTATATATTAATCCCTAGTAAACCCATTTTACCTAAACCGTGGTGATTAATTGTTTCAATATTTTACTACTCATTATGAAAAAAATTAAGTTAAAAAAATTAAATAATATTAATTATTATAATTAAAAATATTGAATCCATTTTATAAAATTTAAATAACAAAATTTTCATAATTTAGTTTATAACAAACCTGCAAATCGTGTCAAAAAATATTTCTTCAATAAATGCATTTTTGAAGCATAAGATGATCTTATATTAAATATATAACTAGTAATCATAATTTGATGGATTTAAATTAATATATTTATATATGTAATTAAGAAATTTCATATAAATCATTCATAATTAAATATTATTTTAATTAATTAAAATAGATAGACATTATTCCTTTTAAACAAAAAATTTTTTTATGAAAAAAACGGTTTTCTGAAAAATGCCGCCTTTTACCTCCAAATGATATTATCTTTATTTATATCAAATTGATAATTAATAAATTTTAAATTATAAACATTATTACACATTATTATAAATAAAATTAGTAATATTTAAACACTATATTTTTGATTATTCAAAAAATCTAATTTTAAGGGAAAATTTCAAAAATCCATTCTAGTCCTATTTTGACTAAGTAAGTTAAAAATTGATATTCATCCTATAAAATTATAATTTTGTGCCATGAAATATAAAAATTTTAATTTTATTATTTTTTTATTAAAATATAATTTTTAATTACTATAATTGAGTCTTGAGTATTTGAAATTTGATAAGGGTATCGAATTACCACCTCAATAATTAGATGTTTAGTTAGCGGTGAAAACTCATAATGGTACGATGGTTACATATAAAGTCTATAGTTAGTATCTGATAGAAGTTTGTGGGAATTTTATTCCTAAAAATCTTATGATTATTCTCCTAGTTAAGTTTTATTTTATTCTATTCATGAATTAACATTCTTTATATGAACCCCATATGAATTTTTGAGTAAGGGAATTCAGATTTCATATTCCAAACAAACCTATGATCGTTTATCAGTGCGAGGATGAATAAAAACTTCAAATGAAAATTAATTCTATATCATGGGTATTAATTTATATCTATGAATGATATATATCTCATATAGTTAGAGATAAACTCAACATTGATGATACACTTATTTTATGAGAGTTTGTTTATGCCTTTCCAGAAGAGTTTCCTAGTATTCGTCCAAATGATGAAGTTGATTTTTAATAGAAATCATACCTTATGCTACACCTATTTCATACAATCATTATATAATAGAAATAATTGACTTGTAGGAATTGAATTAGAAATTATAGGATAATATTGAAAAGGATTTATACTCCCTAATGTTTCACTAGGGTGTACCCTTTTTTTTGTTAAGAATAAAGATGGGTCAATGAATTTTTTCATTGATTATCAGGAACTTAACAAGATAACTATCAAGAAAAAGTATCCTCTACCCTATATAAATGATTTGTTTGATTAATTATGAGGATATAAATTCTTTTCTACTATTTAACTTCTTTCTTGATATCATCAATTAAGGGTTAATGAGGATATACCCAAGTCATCCTTCCATATGATGTATGGGTATTATGAGTTTATAGTGATTTTTATTTTGACTTTCTAATTCCCCTACCATATTTAAGTATTTAATGAATAGAGTCTTTAGAGATTACCTTGATCAGTTTTTGGTAGTATTTATAGATGATATTAGTATATATTTTAAGATAAATGAAGATAATGAAGGTCATTTGAGAATTATACTAAATACCCATAGGAAGGACAAGCTATATGAAAAATTTACCAAGTGTGAATTTTGGATTCTAAAAGTTTCATTTTTGGGTCATATAATCTAAAGTGAGGGTATATCGGTGGATCCTTCAGACATGGAATTTATTGATCAAGGTCCTAGACCAATCACAATAACCTAAATCCATATTCTTTTGGGTTTGATGGATATTACTAATATTTTTTGAGATATTTCTCATGATTATATAATCTAGTCACTAAGTTAACTCATAAGGGGGTTAAATTATTATGACAAGATGAATATAAAGATAATTTAAAAGGGTGGAAGAAAAGGTTGGTCAATGAACCTATGCTCACACTACCCTGTAGTAGAGAATGGTTTGTGATCTATAGAGATGAATCAAAGAAGGGATTAAGATTTTTACTCATGTATAATGACATGGTGATAGAATATGACTCACACCGATTGAAAGTACATGATAAAATTACCAAAAAAAAATCTATAGATGATAATGATAATGTTTGCATTAAATATAGAGAGGTATTATATTTATGATGAAAGGTGTGGCATATATAAAGATAATAAAATCTAAAATTATATATTAACAAATAATGAGTTGAATATGTGAAAGATAAGATGTTTTGAATTAATTAAATATTATGAATAATCAATACATTACCACCTTAGGAAGGAAAACAAGGTGGATATTACTTTGATCTTAAATGACTATGATAGTTTTTCTATGATGAGGATTGAAAGATATTTAATAATTAGGGATTTATAGAATATGGGACTTAAAATCCCGGGTAAAGGGTGAAATTATAACATTTATCAGATGAATATTCAACCATCTATCCTTATAAGGAATAAAGAGGAATAAAATGAAGATGTGGAACTGTAGAAGAAAGTGTGTGTTCCTAGGTTCAACCATGATTATGATAGAATGATAAGGTTTCATAACCAAGTATGTTTTAATTAAATACCAAAATTAACGAAAGAATTATTAGATGAATCTCACATTTCACCATTCTATATTAAACATGGAAGTAAAAATATATATTGAGACCTGAAAGAATATTTTTGGTGGGGAAACATGAAAAGAGATATTGAAAAGTATGCATCTCAATGCTTGGTATGGCTTCAAGTTAAGGTTGATAGTCAAAATTCTAAGGGGTTGTTATAAACATTACCCACACATGAATGTAAATAAGAAAATATTACCTTGGATTTTTTAGTTGGAATCCCCAAAATATCTAAGTGGAATAGTGTTATTTGGGTTGTAGTAGATCGCCTTATGAAGTCAGCACACTTCATTACCATCGGTGAATATTTATTTCTTTATAATATTAAAAAGTTATACATTAGGGAAGTTATGTGATTTCATATAGTACCATAATATATTGTATCTGTTCGAGATATGAGGTTTAACTCAATGTTACAGTGAAGTATTTAGCTGACTCTGAATACAAAGTTTAGTTTTAGTACTTATTATCATCCTTAGATAGATTTCTAGTTTGAAAGAACCATTTAAACCATAGAGAATATGCTGGGATATTATTCTATAGATTTAAAATGTGTTTGATATCAACACCTTCTTATATTTGAGTTTTCCTATAACAATAGATTTCAATCTGACATTAATAGGACTAATTATGAATCCCTCTATATTAGGAAGTGAAGAACTCTAACATTCTAGGATGAAGTTGGAGAAAGATAGTTATTTAGACCTAAGATAGCTAAGGAGATAACATAAAAATTTATATCCATTCAATAATATATAAAGGTAGTTTAGAGTCGATAAAAAATTTATACTGACAATCATTGGTGAGATATGAAGTTGGAAGTTTTTGAATAGGTATTACAATGAATATCTTCTTGGAAGAAGGTTATGAGATTTGGAAATAATGGAATACTAAGCCCTAGATAAATTATTCCCTTTTAAATTCTTGATCATATTGGAATGTTAGCTTATTGTTTGACACTTTAATTGAATATATCTTAATTTCATGATGTATTCCATGTATCTCTCTTGAGAAAGTACATACCCGATCCTTCACATGCACTAAACTCAAAGGTCATATCATAGGAGAAAGATCTATCTTATGAGAAAAAATCGGTGGATATTATAAATCATAGTGATAAAGTGATATGAAAAAATACCACTCACCTTGGAAAAGTATTGTGGTGAAACCATAAATTAGAGGAAGTTACTTAGGAACTCAAGGATGTGATGAAGTGGAGATATCCTTAATTGATTATATTAGAGTGATGACATTTTGAGGGTGAAATTAATTTATGGGGGGTAAAATGCAACACCTAGAGATTTTTTGATACATTTCTCTATAAATAAATTTAATTTTTTTGATATATTGTTTTACACTAAAAAATGAGTTTAAATGAACAGTGTTATAATATTGAAATATTATTATTTAATGTGATAATTATCCCCTAGACATTGAATTGACGAATATGAATAGGATTAACCAAATTATGAAATATATATAAATTCCATACTCAATATAATTGCATTAATTAGTGCTTAAGAAATAAGCACTCAATTTTTAGTAAATTCATTTTATTCTTCAAAAGTACATTTTCTTCAAAAATGGGTTTTATTAGTTTTTATGAGTGATTACTATAATTCCTTTCTTAAATTTTAAAATTTTTATTTTATAAAAAGGATATATTTTTTTAAATCATCATATCAAAACTATCTTAGGGTGAATTTTTAGGCTTTGTCTGAAAAGATTAATTTTTTAGTGAATAGTGAAAAATACTGATTTTTTATTGAAAGCTGTATTTTTTTCAGGAATTTACAAAGTTATATTTTGATTTAAACTAGTTTAAAATTAAAATTAGATACTTATATTATGAAAAATCCAATAATTCTAATTGGAATACATTTTGTGGTTTAATTTAATATAAAAATATTTTTTAACAAAAAAAGGAATTTGTCTAAAAAATAGTTTCCCATTGTGTTTAGTGTTTTCATCTTAAATTATTTTATGAAACTTATATAAACTGAATATTGAAAAATGTATTATATATTTGGAATCAGGAGGTTTAAATTTGGAAAATATGATTCTTATTTTTGTTCATTATTAATAGTAATATTGGTAAATATTTTTTACCTTGGTCAGGATAAAACATGTAATATAAGTTAAAAATCTGCAATAAGACCATAAATGTCTTGAATATATGTCCACTCAGTTCCATTTTTATTTTATTATGACCATTATATTAATTTAGGAAATAATAAATACAAAATGCCACTATTTTGACTTTAATATCTCTAATTTTTTTACATGAGGATAAAAAGAGGACAAGTTTAGTTATAAATATCTATTTGAAATATGAATTACTTTTTTCTATTATAGTAATTTATTTTTAATTTTTAGTGATTGAATAATTAGCTTAAATTCTTATGAAACACTGACATAATATTTATTCAAATAATATAAAAATAAAATTAATAATTTTAAAAATAGTAAAAGTAATAAAATTTGAATGAATTATTATGTTCCATGTTTTTTTAAGTAAATGTATCATATTAGTGATGTGTGAAAGTTTTTTATTTGAATTAATTTAATTCAATTTTTTTTTCAAAGTCAAATTAAATAGATAGTTCCAAAAAAGGACATTAATGTTATTTTATAATAAATAATATGTTATCAAATGATTTAAAATTCATAAAAATCCTATTTTAGTCCAAGTAAATAAAATATGGTTGAAAATATGAAACATTATTTATTTATGATTTAATTTTGATTTTATGGTGACATTATTATCCCTTAAAGGGTATAAAACTTTTATATTATGGTAATTTTCAAAAAGGTTAATGAGGAGTTAAAATAAATGGATAAGAGTTAAAAAATAAATTAAACTTGTATAAATATTATTGTATGGGATTATTTAGACCTATACTCACCATATCTTCTAAATATATTAATTTTTAGTCACTTTATTATAAAAATGAATTTATATTAATAAAATACTTTTTGTAATTACAATAGTGCCCATCCCCTCAATTATAAAAGGCAAACAATTATCTTTTTTTACGCACACCTTTTGTTCCTTCTAACTTTGAAAAGCCCCATAATAATACCTTCACAGATTCCTTCACCACATCCTAGTGCTTACGGACTTTCCAAAAGGCCATCCTTTTAGGGCTTAATGTATAAGCCAAATAAGGTTTCTCAATGAAGAGGTATGACTCTTAACTGAGTGTTTTTAATTTTTCTCTTATTATACCTCCAATAAATATATGGTATCCATTATAAAAGAATTAATTCAGTATATTCAATATAATTTATTGATATTATGATGATGGAACATGTAATGTCCCGGAATCTAGTAGCCTGGATCCGGTGCCTTACTTTATTACATTGACATAAGATATAAGAAATCACATCCAAAAGGACCGAGTAGTTTAGTAGTCTTGGTAAACTAGATACATATTTGAAATTCAAATTAAATTTTATACATAAAATAAAAAAATATTTTATTTGAGAACACCATTATTCCCATTATCATCACCCTATATATCAATCATAAATAAAATTCTTGGAAACCTAGGAAAAAATAAAACATAAGAAAGGGGTGATATCAAATGCTCCATTATAAATAAGAAATAAAAATTATGGAAAGGTAAATGAATGAAACACATGCCATTTAATAAATAACTTGAGAATAATATGGCTAGAATAAAAGTTAGTCAAATAATTCTATATAAATAATCACATGAGCTAGGAACTTAACCCTGTATATTCAACTAATCAAATAATCACATCAAAATCAATAACTAATCTCATAATGGTGGAATTCATAATACCGGACATCTAAAACATACCGTATAATATTTTCTCTAATAATATAACATCATCAAGGCTTAATTACAAGAATATAACACCATAAAGTCTTCGTTCCAATAATCTAACATCAACAAAGTTTCGTGCCAAGGATCTTATAAATGGGTAAGGCCTTAGCTAAAACCCAATATAGTTTGTATCATGAGAGATACCGATGAATTTAAGAGCTATAATAGTCCCTGCTTGTCACTTAATAAGTCCAATACATTTATCATATGAATAAATAATACAACTGAATCAACATTTATTAGAAAAATCAATAACTGTTCGTATTATAAGAACTAGTCATATGGAATATTAATACTTCCCCAATCAAACTTATCATAAACCATAAAAAGAAATATTATGAATGGTATCAATATAGTAAATTCTCAAAATAATATTCAACAAAGGATGTTGACATATATGAAAGTATTTTAAGGATATTATTGGAATATTTCTTGAGGAAAAATACCCATTTTACTTTAAAAATAATTTTTAAAATATAAAAAAAGAGTACGTAATAAATAAATAATTTTATTTGAAAAGAAAATTTGTAAAATCATAAAGAAATATTTAAATCATTAAGGAATCATGAAATTGGGAAATTCCATTCATGCTGTATAAGTTAAAAAACATTCCTTTTACACTTTTGTAAGAAAAGTCATAAAGTACATTGTTTTTGGAAAAT
Source organism: Viscum album (assembly GCA_963277665.1). Taxonomy (NCBI): domain Eukaryota; kingdom Viridiplantae; phylum Streptophyta; class Magnoliopsida; order Santalales; family Viscaceae; genus Viscum; species Viscum album. The sequence goes on from OY728133.1 coordinate 594,639,102, forward strand.
GACAGGAATATTCCTTTTAAAACATTTTGTTAAAATTCAAAAAGGGGTAAAAAATAATTTAAAAAATAATTTTAGAATAGTAAAAATATTTTTTAAAACCTTTTATAAAACATGGGAATGTATAAAAAATATTACTCAATAGAGACTTAAACTTAAACAATCTCAAATAATGATGAGATTGTGAAATAAACCATTACCACTTTATAATTGATTGAATAGTATTACCCTTGAAAGAAATATTTTAAAATTTAACTTTAGATACCATGAAAAATATATATTAATGATATAATATATCAAAGAGGAAATATATTCACCACAAAAAAGATATAAGTGGTGAATATGACATATGTCTCATGGAAGTAAAAGTGAGATGAGAAACCCTTACCTTGAGATTTACTTTAGTTTAACATGCTTTAAACTCCTGTATAATGGATTAAGGAGTATTATTAATTTATAATAGAATCATATTCATATTTATGATATCATATATGATCCTCTTATATCATCTTATTGCCTTTTTTTAATAATATTTTGTTATTACCATTGTTTTAGGTGTTAACTACTTCATTTTTCCTATGCATGTTTTGTTATGTAAGTCCCAGTTCTTGTGAACAGGATATAGTGTTTTCATCTCCAAAATTAAATTAAGGTTATATGCACCATATTTAAACATTTTTATAATCATTATTGATTGGTGAAAATGGAAAATGAATCACATCATGGAGACGGTAAGCCGTACGTACGCATGAGCGACAATATCATTCCCTTAATGGTGAAATGGTAAGGAAGTGGATGATATATTAATTTTTAAATAATAAATATCATTTCATAATTATAATATATATCCATTATTTTCATCATGATAAAAAACCAAGTAAAGTGGTGATGAAAAAATTACACCACAACGTGGAGGCGGTAAGTGGTATGTACGCACACATGCGCAGTGATTTTGTTTTTCATAGGATTGATAAAAGGTGGAATATAGTTGTACCATAATCATAATAACATATAATAGTATATACGGTAATTTATTTATTATTTTATTATAGAAACAACATATTAAAATTAAGTATAATAAGAAACGAACTTGAATGAGTTGGTAAAAATGATTACCTCTTCTTCAACAGACTTCCTTTAGATTTCTTCTTAAGGGATCTAGGGATGGTCTTTTTTGGAAGAAAATACCTCCATAACTTGTATAATAATGTTTAAAATAGAAATGTTCAGGGTTTTTTTGATCAATAAGTCTGAAAGTGGTGTGAAGAAATGTGGGAGGAGGTGCCCTTTTATAATTTAGGCGAGGGACACTTTTGCAAACTATCATAATATTAAATTAATATAAATTAATTTTCAATTAAAAATGGATAAAAAATGAGTTATTTATAATATATTATGAGTATGGGTCAAAATAATCTCATAAATTATTTTTTTACACAAGTTTAGGCTACATTATTACCCTTATATTTTGGTTTTAACCCTTATTCAACCCCTTTAACTCTTACCGTGAAAGCATTATTTTTTACTCTTCGAGGGTTAATAAAGTTACTATAAAATACCAAAAAACTCATAAATAGATGATTTATAAAATTCTAAAAATTATTAAAATCAATTTTATAAATTTAATATTTTTAATAATTTTATATCATTTAATCAAATATTATTTATTTTAAAATATCATAAATTTCAATTTTGACACTATTACTTTGACTTTTAAAAATATCAATCACACAAGATATATTTGAGAAAAATATTTTAATACATCACTAACATGTAAATTTCATCTACAAAATTCATGGATGACCTTAATTATCTCAAATTATATTTATTTTAATATTTTTAATATTATTTATTTGATATTTTCATTAATTAAATAATTATAGTATCACTATTGTGTAAGTATTTAGGACAATTATTTCTTCAATAAAAATTAAAACTAAATAAATATGATAAATAAAATTCCAATATATTTTAAAATAATATTTATAGTTTAAAATAACTTCTGGATAAAACCTTATTAAAAATTTTTAAATTTATTAAAAACATTAGTGTGATAAGTTTGACTTTTCTTAAAATAAAATACTATAAGGGGATTAAAGTTATCAAAGTGGATCCAATATGTTATAAATTCATAAAAATAAAGTTTTTAGTATACATTCACTCATAAAAAAAATTAGGACTTGTGTTAGGGTAATTTTATAATCCTTATCATAATTATTTTTACTCTTAATTACCCGATTTACCCATAACTGTTGTAATAAAAATTACAAAGTTACTATTTATATTGTCCAAAAATAAAAGGGTCAAATTTACTTAATTTTTACATCCTGAATAAAAATATGGAATCCATTTTTCAAAATTCAAAAACACATAAGTGGCTAAAATTAATTTAAAATTAATCCCATAGACAGGGTAAAAAAGCAGGATTTTAAAGTAAAAATGTTCAAAAGTTTTCTAAGTTTTATATGTAAATTAAATATAATTTTTTTTAATGACCTAAAATGTATTTATAGATGTATAATTGATATATTTTTACTTTAAAACCAACTTAAAATATAATCTAACAATATTAATTATTTATATTAAAAGTTATTTTTCAATTAAAATGCAGTATCGTTCACTATTCACTAGAAAATAAATATTTTTTGAAAAATATCAAAAATTCACCATAAGAAAATTTCAATTTTAAAATTTTAAAAATTAAGTTTATTTATCAAATAAAATTTTTAAAAGTGTAAAAATTTATTTTTAAAACAAGTGTTCCATTAAAAGGTGATAAAACTGCCTTTAGAAAAATATAGTTTTTATGTGTAAAATTGGATTTGTTATTATCTTATGTCTATAAAATCTATTAGATGAATTTATAAACATTTTATTGAATATATAATATAACATTTTATAATATGGTTGATACTATTTATTACAACCAATTTAACAACTAAGTTATAATATTATTTCATTATTCATTTAAGATGGGTGTTGTGTGTAACGCATGCTATCGAAGAGATTAAATTTAAAAAGATACATACCATAGAATCTTGGGGTATTACATTCTAAACTAATTCAATAAATGTTTTACTTGAAATTTTAAATTTCACTTCAAAAATAAAAGGTTTATACTTGAAAATTCCTTTATGGAAAACCCACATTGTAAATATGGTTAATAAAATATCCTATTAATAAGAGGGAAAGGGAAATGTGAAGGTCACCAAAAAATTAGGCTTTAGAATAGGATAACACTCATTGGAAGTGGAAAACTAGACATTTAAGAGAAATATAACTATCAATTTTTGATGGAGAGTGATATAAAACATGGTCATTAGAAAGTTTACCATCACAAAACCATAAATTTGTGATCAGTTAAAAGGCTATTGATTTCTCAGAAAGAAAAATAAAAAGATAAAATTTTTGTTCCAAAATAATTTTTCCAAGAGGTGAGGGATTATTTTATTATTTAGATAATAACTTGAGAAAATAAACTTACATGATTAATTTCCATTTCATAAGAATAATCTAATCTTTTGTTTGTTCTTCGATATATTTTCACTTCACCCATTACACAAGGAAATGAATGTTCATGATGATTTTTTTATTCCTGGAGCACTTTAATGAATAAAAAGATCCATAAGTCATTCATTAAACCTTTAAATATTTACTTAAAACAAAATTTTTAGTACATTATATCCAATATAATAAATCATACTTTAACCTAAAATAATAATATCCAATGTTTAACTTAATACATTCCATAAGCAATTAATTTTAAGACTCGTCCAAAATATGAATGTCTAAATTCAAAGACACACAATTTATAAGTAAGGTCACTAAATTTACAAAATAAACTTAACATTAGATTTTACCCAAATAATATAATATTTTTATTATCATTACATACCAAATATATGAATACCTTGATCACCTTTAAACCTCAATAAAAAAATGCATGCTTGCAAAAAAATAAAATCCCAGTTTGTTGAATATATTCTTTAAATCCAAACATTTAGTAAACCCTATAAAGATAACATAAACTATAAAATCACTAAAAAGTTTCATGGTCACCAATACTATCCCATAAACATCCATTTCTCATTTTTATCTCAACATTAGGCACATATTTTAGGTTATATTCCCAAAATCATGTGTTTTACAGAAGACCAACTTACTAAAGAATCAATTATCTTGGTTAATGGCACTAAATGCTTCTAAATCCTTAAAGAATAAGTAATATAGTATATTACCTATATATCTCATGATTCTTATAACTAGATAAAATTATTTTATAACATAATTCTTGAATCCAAATACACAATAACTTTAATCATTCCATTTTATTCTTAATCCATTAACTTTGTTTAATACCTTCTTCCTTTCATATATCATTTTTAGTCTCTTAATAATTATTAGTATAACCATTACTCATAAAACCTTAATGATTCTTTTTATGATTTCACCCTTATAGTAAAGCAAATAACTTTCCACATTTAAAACATTCAACCGTTGATGATACCTTAGGGAGACCATTATCATTGTACTGTTTAATTAACTAAACTTTTAATTTTTTATTGGAAATTACTTACTTTGTGTCTTTATTTTCCACACCCAAAACATCTTACCGTTCCTTTAATAAATCTACTTGGGTGTCTCTTCTCACATTCTCAACATATAGGAGACTGAATCTTCTTTCCTCCATGTTTCCCATTGCCTGATCTCTCAGTGAACTCTTTTCTTATCTTATTTGGTAAGTCTAAGAGTTGGTTAAGGTGCCAATTGTTAACCATGAAAACTAATTAGTAATAATCACAATACCTTCACCCCATCCATTATCAATACATTTTTTATTACATTCATCATTAACCCAATTCCTTCTGGTTCTATTCATTGAATGAAAGAAAAAATATTTGTGTAAGAAGCACTAATCATAGTGGTAAATCACATAGTTATAAAGAATCATTTATAGGATGTATAAATCATGAAACTTTATCAATATATGAATCCTTATATTTAACCCAGGTTATCCATTATCATTACCAAATCTATAGGATAATACAATTCACTTAAACTTATCCTCAAAGTCTATCATAGGGTTTTATTACCTAATATATGTTTTCCTAAATATAGTTCCCAAGGATTTTACTAAACTTGTTCTGATACCAACTATAAATACCCATAATCTATTATCCCAGAGCCATTGTATTAATTTATTACATTGGCATAAGATATAAGAAATCACATCCCAAAGTACCAAATAGTTTAGTAGTTTTGGTATACTAGATACATATTTGAAATTCAAATTACATTTTAGACATAAAATACAAAAAAAGTATTTTCTTTGAGAAAAACATTACTAATCTTAGCATAAACCTTCATATTAATCATAAATAATCTTCTTGGAAACCTGAGGAAAAATAAAATATAAGAAAGTGGTGAGATCAAATTCTCAGTAAGGGTATGTATATAGCGAAAGCTATCATAAATAAGAAATAAAAATTATGAAAAGGTAAATAAATGATACACATTACATTTAATCAATAAATTGAGCATAATATGGACATAAAAAGAATATAAAATAATTCCATATAAATAAGCACATGATATATGAACTTAACCATGGATATTCTACTAATCGAATAATCACATGGAAATAAATAAAAAATCTCATAATGATGGAATGAATAATACTGGACATCTAAAACATATTTTCAAGGATTTTTGAAAATAATATAACATTATCAAGGCTTTGTGACAAGAATATAACATCATCAAGGCTTTATTCTAAGAATCTAACATCATCTAGCGTTGTGCCAAGGATCTTATAAATTGGTAAGGATTTAGCCAAAAACCAGTCTAGTTTGTCTCATGAGACCTATTGATGCATCTAGGGGATATATTGGGCCCCTTCCAGCAATTAATAATTCCAATTAATTCCTCACATGAATAAATAATACAACTTAATCAATATTTCTTATCAAAATCAATAACCATCCATATTTTAAGAACTAGTAATACAAAATATCAATACTTTCCTAGTAAAATTGATCATAAACCATCCAAAGAAATATAATTATTGGTATAAATAGAGTAAATTCTCAACATAATATTCAACATAGGATGTTGATATAGATGAAAGTACTTTAAATAGATTATTGGAATATTTCTTGAGGAAAAATACCCTTTTTACTTTGAAAATAATTTTTAAAATCTAAAAATTGTTCACATAATGAATAAATCATTTTATTTGAAAAGAACCTTATAAAATTGTAAGGAAATGTTTAAATATTTAATGATTAATTATATAGAAAAATTCCATCCATTCCATATAAGTTAAAAAACATTCCTTTTACACTTTTGTAAGAAAAGTCATAAAGCACCTTATTTTGGAAAATGATAGGAATATTCCTTTTAAAACAGTTTGTAGAAAGTAAAAATGGGGTATAAATGAATTTTATAAATCATTATAGAATATTAGATTTTTTAAAACTTTTAAAAACATGGTAATAGAGAAGAAATATTCCTCAGTAGTGAATTCAACTTAAACTATCTTGAATAATGACGAGATTGTGAAATAAACCATTACCACTTTGTAATCCGTTGAATCACATGCCTCATGAAATAAATAATTTCAAATGTAAATTTAGATACTATAAATAAAAATATATTCATGATATAATATATCAAAGGGGAATTATATTCACCACACAAAATAATTAAGTGGTGAGTATGACATATATCACACGAAAGTAAAAGTGAGGTGAGAAACCCATACCTTACGATTTATTTAGTTGAACACGATTTAACCTCATTTATAATGGTTTAAGTAATGTTATTAATTTATACTAGTACAATATTAATATTTTTTATATCATATATTATCTGATTATATCATATTATCACCCATTTTTTTAATAATATTTCATTATCACCCTTACTTTGGCTGTTAACTGCTTCATTTTTCCTATGCATGTTTTGTCATGAAATTCCCAGTTCTTGGGAATAAGATATAATTATTTCATATACATAATGATATTAAGGTCATAGATACTATATTTATACATTTTTATAATAATTATTTAATGAAGAAAATGGAAAATGAATCACATTCTGGAGATGATAGGCCGTACATTTGCATAAGGGACAATATCATTCCCTTAAAGGTGAAAGGGTAAAGAAGTGGATGATATATTAATTTTTCTAGAATAAATATAATTTCATAGTTATCATATATATCCATTATTTATATCATTATACCCAACCAAGTAATACGATTATGAAAAAAAATTACACCACTACATGGAGATGGTAAGCCGTATGTATGCATGTACGGTGGTTTCATTTTTTGTAGGATGAATAAAAGGTGGAATATGGTTTCACCATAATCAAAATAACATATCATAATATATATTATAATGAATTTATTATTTTATGATATAAATAAAACATGAAAAGGAAGTATAATAAGAAATGAACTCGAATGAGTTGGTAAAAATGATTACCTCTTCTTCGGCGGACTTCCTTTAGATATCTTCTTAAGGGATATAGGTTTGGTATTTTTGAAACAAATAGGCCTCAAGAACTTGTATAATGATGTTTATAAGAGAAATGGTCAGGTTTTGGATGATATGAAAGGCTAAAATTTGTGTTAAAAAATGATGGAGGAGGCTCCCTTTTATAATTGAAGCGAGGGGCACTTTTGGAAACTCTCAATATATTAAATTAATATAAATTAATTTTCAATTCAAAATGGATAAAAAATTATTTATTTCTAAGATAATATGATTATAGGTCGAAATAACCTCATCCCTTAAATTTTATACAAGTTTAGGTAATATTATTACCCTTATATTTTGGTTTTAACGCTTATTTAACCCCAATAACTCTTACCATGACAACATGGATTTTTACTATTTGAGGGTTAATATAGTTATAATAAAATGAAAAAAGCCTCTAAATATATAATTTATGATATTTTAATCATTATTCCAATAATTTGGATGAATTTAATATTTTTTATAATTTTATATCAATTAATAAAATATTATTTATTTTAAAATATCATTAATGTAAATTTTGACATGATTCATAAATTTTAAAAATATCAATAAAACAAGGAATATTAAAAAAAAACTATTTTAATATATCCCTAAAATGTTAATTTCATCTATAAAATTAGTGTATGACCATAATTATCTCAAATTATATTTATTTTAATATTTTTTTTATCATTTATTTGTTATTTTTATTAATTAAATAATTACTACATCACCATTGTGAAAGTATTTAAGGTAATGATTTATTCAATAAAAATTAAAAATAAATTAATATGATAAATATAATTATTTTATATTTAAAAATACTATTTATAGTCAATGATACCTTATTGATGACACCTTATTGAAAATGTTATATTTATTAAAAACATTAGCATGACAAGTCTGACTTTTCTTAAAATAAAATACTATAAGTAGATTAAAGTCATCCAAGTGGATCAAATAAGTCATAAATTTGGACCAAGGATATTTTTGGTCAACGCTTACTCATCAAATAAAATCATGACAAGTGTTAGGGTAATTTTATAATGCTTATCATAATTATTTTTACCCTTAATTACCCGATTTACCCTTAACTGTGGAAAAAAATTACTAAAGTTATTATTCATATTGGAAAAAAATAAAAGGGAACTATTTAATTAATTCATAAATACTGAATAAAAATATGGCATCCATTTTTAAAAATTCAAAACCCATAAGTACCTAAAATTAATTTAAAATTAATCCCGTAGATAGGGTGAGAAAACGAGGTTTTAAAGTAAAAATGTTCAAATGTTTAATAAGTTTTTATATCTAAATTAAATATAAAAATGATTTAAATAAACTAAATTGTATTAATATATGTATAATTTATCTAATTTTACTTTAAAATAAATTTAAAATATAATTTACCATTATAAAATATTTAGACGAAAAGTCAGTTTTCAATTAAAATGTAGCATTATTCAATATTCATTAGAAAATAAATATTTTCTGAAAAAAAACTCTAAGATAATTTTGAAATTAATATTTTAAAAATTAATTTTATTTTTTAAAATAAAATATATAAAAGTGTAAAATTTTAGTTTTAAAACACGTGCGCCATTAAAATGTGACAAAACTTCCTTTAGAAAAATATAGATTTTTATGGGTAAAATTGGATTTGTTATTATCTTACGCCTATAAAATATATTGGATGAATGTAAATTTTTTTATTGAATTTATTATATATAATTTAATAATGTGGTTAATATTATCCATTCCCTCTAATTTAATGGCTAGTTTATAATAATATTTTATTGTTCATTTAAGCTGGGTGTTGCATGCAACGTATGCTATCAAAGAGATTAAATTTTAAAAAATAAATACCATAAAATTTTGGGGTGTTACAAAAAAACCATTATCCACCTTCTTCCAATCCATTGGAAAATGATAACTTCGCTTGTGCGTACATGTAAACTACCACCTCTATGAAGCAGTGTAAATCATTTTTCATTTTCTATTTACATAGATAGTAAAAAGGATGTATTTAATAAATTTATATCATATATATTATTTAATAATTATTTTTAAAAGGTGAAATATTATTTACCTTTATTTCATTCCATATTTCAAAAGTGAAAACAACGATCATTCATACGCACGACCTATCGTCTCTATGAATGGTGTATTTGATTTTTCTATATCTAACTTATATGAATGACTCTCTCTATATATATATATATAAATTTAATGAATATATATGATATTAATATCATGATTAAAATTATAGAGATGATGGAACCATGAACAAAGTATAAGGATCATGACTTCCACACCGAAACATGCTTGAGAAACGAAACCGTTATCACATGGAATAATAATTTTAATAACAAATTGTAAATGAATGAGTGATAATATGTTAAAAGTAAATCATATTTGGTATGATATATATGAGTATGGTTATGGAATAATTTTATAATAAATCTATTTTTCTTATATAGGATGTTTGAACATGTATAATGAAAGACGAGACTTGAGTAAGGGATTTTCGTCGTAATTTTATTTATGTGAGACACATTCCTTATTCACCATTTTTTTATTTTATATGGTGTATATACTACCCATGAATGTTTGTTATGATTTTTTATTGAAAATTATGGTGATATATATATTCATATAATTTTATCTCTTACAATATTTTTTGATTTTAAAGTTACCAAAGTGGTAACATATTTATGCTTCAATATCATTTTATTCAGGATTATTTATACTTGAATTACCATTGAGAAAATTATATAATCATCATATGATAAATATATTTAATTTTTATTATCCTATATTTATTTCTATTTAATACATGTTTTCATTTTATCTTCCTCACTTATATTAATCAAAATACCAAAAGAATATTTTTAAAGAAAACCGACTACGTTTTACTATTCAATAAGGAATATTTTTCTTCAATGTACATGTTTTCTTTAAAATGTTTTGAAGAATTTTTTTTACTATTATCCAAATTTTTTAAAATCTATTTCTATCCATGTTTTAATTTCAATAATAATGTTTCAATGGAATCTTCATATCATTTTTAAGGTGCTAATTTTGACTTTTTACTGAAAATGTGAATGAAATATTTGTTTTAAAATATACAACATGAATGGAATTTCCCACCATCATGATTTATAAATGCTTTGAAGCTTAATTTACAAGTTTACATGGTTATTTTGAAATGAAATAATTTCCATATTATGTTGTAAAATTTTATATTTTAAAGAATTTATTTGAAAATAAAAAGTTTATTTTCTTCAACAAAAATTCTAGTGATATTTTAATTGAATTTTCATCTATGATAACACCCTTGATGTTAATTATGATTTACATGGGATATGATATAATGATAAAATATTTATTATTTATCTATATGATTTATTATTATGATGATGATATGTATACAAAAATCATTTATTTTCTAAGGGTTATATTTTGATGAATTTATTAAATGTTTATGAAACTCATTTTCCTTACATGGGTTATGATATGAAGAAATTATTAATGTTTTATAATTTTGTGTGACAAATATGTATAGTTTTAATTATTTTATGGGTGGAACTTATATTATATATCCCTATAATTCATTGGAAAAAGTTTTATATCTCATGATATAATTATTGGAAACAAGTAAATGTTCTTGACCCACTATGGGGAACACTTCAATGTGGTTAATACACTATGGGAATCTAGTTGATGTTCTTGGTCCAATATGGGAAATAGGAAACAATGATTGATCCGTTATGATATAGAAAACAAGTATTGATTCTTGATCCACTATGATTTGATGGTTTCTATAGTTAACCTTAACATATGAAATGATTTCAATACATATGATGGATCCATAATATTATGAAATAATTTTGTGATTATGATATTAACTTATGGTTCATGATTGATTTATGACTATTTATAACTCTTATGATTCATGTATTTTGAAATGTTAAAATTTTATATCATGAATTATTTTTATGATCCATGATATTTTAGGTATGAAAATTTTAATTTATATTCACGATCTCATACTTTTATACTTATCTTATGCTTTTATATAATCATCGATTGAAATATCCCATTTTTACCCTTACTAAGCATATGATATCACCCTTTCTTATATTTATTTTTCCAAGGTTATGAAGAAAAGTTTTAATTACGGTATGTAAATAAGGGTATAAATTGAGAATAACATTATGAGAGATGATGGAGAATACACCTAAATAATATGTTTATGTATCTAGTCTCCAAAGACACTAAACCTTCATAGTTACGACATTGATCATAATGTTATGTATTACATATTAATCGAAAATGATATGGCATTTATGTATGAAATGTTTGGGCTATTTTACTTTTCCACCAACCATGCCTTGAATATTTTATTTTGAACAACCTTGTATTTCAAGTGATAAACTAACTTATTTTCTAGTGCCTTCACCCCTTTCGGTAAGCTCGTGAGATCCCAAGTTTCTTTAGAATTGTACGAATACATTTATTTATCCTTCACTAATTTCCAAGAGTTTTTTATTCTTCCCGAAACTTTGGTTATTCTAAATTTGTTAAGATTATAAAGTTTATATCAACCTAAAACCTCTAAAATATATTTCTAACTATGTTTGATCTTCTTAACTGAGTTAGTTTCACTAAACTACTCAGCTTTAATCTAACTTCTAAAGACCTAACTTTCAGTGATCCCACTCGAGCTTCATCCACCATTGAACTCTCTAGAATATATTCCACTAGCCTCTCCTCTAGAATTATGATTCTTTTATTTGATTTATCTAGATTTATATCTATTTTGGTGTTCTTACTCAGATCAAATTAGAAATTTATAGATGATTTGTTTCTATCAATTTATTATAGTGCCGAGTTCTAGTCCTTCCACATAACCCCTTATTTGAATTGAATATATTGATATTTGATGAATTGTCTCTTGTCATCATCACATAGTTAGAAAGAAGAGTTCTCATCAATATAACTAATAAAAAACCATGATCTAGACTTATCCTCAAGCTTGTCTATGTCCTTATCATCAATAATTACATGTTTCCAACCTTTTAAGACTTTAAGATAATGAACTTTCAGTCATTTACTGGAAAATGGATCCTCTAGAAGTTCTTGACTGACCACAAATGTTGTACTTCTATTGATGTGATATATAGTTATTTTGAGTGTCTTTTCCCAAATTACCTTAGGAATTCATGAGTGAAACCTCTTGATTTAAACCTTCTCTATCAATCTCTAATTAATTCATTCAACCACCACATTATATTATGAAGTTCACAACACCATATTTTCATGCTTATTGTAGAATTTTCAGAAGTAATATCTAGTGTATTAACCACCATTGTCAGAACATATCCATTTAAGATTCTGACTATACTCCTTACCAACCAAGTATTTGCATTGAATATAAGTCTAAAAAACATCAGAATTATGCTTCAAAAAGTAATTCTAAACTTTTCTAGTAGCATCATTAATAAATTTAACGTAGTAAAGAGAACCTATGAGGGACTGAATAGGGTAATATCCCCATACATTAGTGATAACTAGTTTTTAATTTCAGGATCTATAATTCCATTCATCTAAATTTAAGGTCACCCTCCTTAGTTTTCCCAGCACACAAATTTCACATTTTCCAATGTCCATGTGATCAAGCTTCAACATACCTTTAGATACTAAAAAATTCATGTTCTTATTAATGATATGACCAAATGTGAAATTACAAACCTATTTATTTTCTGATGAAAGTATCTCCCACTAAAATTGAGATATCTTCAAGTAAAGAGTAAGAAAATAAACTTAAGTTTCTTAAAAAATGTGATCTGATACCACTTGCTGAGAATACCTTGGACTACCCATGGTTTTGATAAAACCAAAATAAGAAGGATCCTCAATCCACCAGAACTTCACATGATGGAGGCACTGCACAATAGAGATGATACCTCCTAAATTTCTCTTCCCATGATCAAGTGTACCTAACGTAGGTAGAATTTTTACCCTACTAACTACATAAGTCTTCCTTTATACACATAAGAAAACTCACATACATTCAAGGAAATAGAAATACATTCAACATAAATATAAAAAAGTAGGGAAGATCATAAGATATTGATGCACTTTGGAAAATGAGTCCTACATGCACAAGAGAAACATTGCTTCTTACTTTATATTCACTAGAAGATACAAAATACTACAGATAGATTATTAAGTACAAGTAATCTAAACCAGATTTCAACATCTTTGCAATAAATGCACCTATTTATATCCACCCTTTAATATATTATTCAAGTCATACAAATACTAAAGGTACCACACACTTATATACTAAATATCATCCTGTCAATAAGTTAAACCCACTCCCATAAAATCATGAACAACTTAGCATAATCACTTCAGTTTGGATACGAACCTAGTGACCCCTCGACTTTACCAAAATTCAATAATTTTAGCACTCCATCACAACTCCATCGAAATAAGTGAACTTATGATAGTCATGCTACCCCCCTGGAGAGGTCCTACTGTTGTTATCTACACACTGTATCCAACCAACATCTAACGTAAAAATTACTATAGATGCAATTCAAATGAATGAATATCTAGTGAACTGAAACATGATCCACCTCCAAAAAATTACCTCCTTTTATAGCCCCCCACACTATAAAAAAATATTTTAGCTACATTTTCTAAACACGTGGCTAAATTTTGAATTAGTCGGGTTTTTTTTAAAATGTGGCCAAATTTTAATTTTTCTAATTTGGGTATGCTTTTTTAATTGTGATTTAAAATGTTACTAATTTAAATTTAGCCACATTTGTTGAAAATTTAGGTTCATTTAAAAACATGAATAAATCACACACACATATATATATAAAATAATTTATACATATATATATATTTAAATATAATTTATATATATATATTTATATAAATATATTGATATATATATATATATATGTTAATTTATATATTAATCTATATTTGAATATATAGATTTATAATTATATTAGTATTAGTATATATATACATATTAATAATGTTACACAAATAATTGTATTATATAGTAATAAAATTAAATTAAATTTATATAAAATTAATATACACACACATACATATATATATATAAACATACGATCACAAAATTTAAAACATAATTATAATAAAATAATGATAACTAAATAAATTATTAGTAATATATATAAGTATATTTATATTAATTTATATATATTAATATAAATAACATATGATAACATATATGTGTGTGTTTTTAATATAATATATATATATATATATTAATTTATATATAAATATATAATAAAATATATATTAATTATAATAAAAAATAAAAATAATAAAAAATAATAACATATATTTTAATTTATATATAAATATATAATGACATATATTAACACACATATATGTAACATATAATAACAAATATTTTAATATATAATAATAGATATATTTATTTATATATTAATACATAGTATATGTGTTAATTTATAAATAAATATATAACATATTTTAATTTATATTGTAAATTATATATATATATATATATTAACTATATGAATATAAATTTATAATCATACAAAAAAAAAAATACATAAACTAATATATAAATAATATATATATATATATGTGTGTGTGTGTGTGTGTGTTTCAATTTATAAGTATAATTTGTAGGTTCTAGTGGAATGATCAAGAGTGTGTGTGTGTGGGGGGGGGGGTGAATTGAGCTTCCAATTAAAAAAAATTCTATTTTGAAAATTTAAATTAAAATCATCTCAATTTAAATATGAACCCTTTAACAAATACAATAGGTATATATAATTTGATATTTTAAAACAAAGGCATGATCAATACCTATTTAAAATAAATGAAATTACTTTATATTTTAAAATTATTCTACTCACACTAAACAATATATATATATATATATTTATATATCATATATAAATTCTAACTATCATATTTTTACTTTTCAAACACACTTTGAAAATATTTAGTGAAAAAAAGAAGTGAAAACAAAGAATAAAAACACATAGTAGAATTAAAACAAGAGGTTAGTTCTAGAACTTAGTCCTATTAACTTGATAGTAATCCACTTCCAAGCATATTTATTAAAACTAATAAACTCATCCACAACTTGGATCAAATTACGAGAATACAACCGCACATAATAAGTACAGGCTAGACCAAACCTCTTCCATAATTATTCATGGGATACAAAAATAAAGATATAGAAGAAAAGAGTATTTGATTACTCTTATTTATAGAACATGAGAAGTGTTAAACAGATTTCTAGGATTGTAAAAGCACAACTCGAAAGTAAAGAAAAATAGAGAGAGTAAATAGTTAAGAGAAATTTGATGCAACTCTATATCTAAAATAATTTGATTGATCAATAAGGTTATATTCTCCTTGTATGACTGTCCAGTAAATTCATGAGCATATGAAGTAGTCAGTGAATCTTCCTCTTGGTTTTTATAGTTTTGTGTAGGAAAAAAGAGTGTCATAGAGCATGCAAAATGATTACAATTGGGAATTAGTTTGTTTAAGGTTTTTCACATGTGAGGCTTCCTTATATTTTTTGAATACTATCCTCCACATAGCTGTTGGAAGATAATCATAAATGATATCCTTGAACTAACACATTTTAATAGCTCTGACACATTCATTAAATTCTAAAATATAGATGTTGGAATCTTAAGTATGGAAGATCAACACTCACAGTCGATTGGATGGTATCTCTAACTTGTGGTAAGTTTCTCTTATCTTGCGGTCAATCACTTCTATGGAAGTTCCTTAGATAAACACTCATAGTTGATGTAGGTCTTGCAGTTGGTGCATAATTCCTTTATAAAGTAGATTTATTATGTGGTTATTCAACATATGGTCAATTGGAACACCTTATGGTAGATCCAATACTTCATAGAATTTTAGCTATAGTCAATAGATTAGAATGGTCTATTAAAGCTTCTTCACATGGTTGAGGGATTTTCTTCATGCTGTAGCTTCAACACTCAGATCTTTTTGACTATCTTGCATAGTAGTTTGTTTGATTGGTATGTTCAATCTGATACTTCATGCAGTCAATCACTTGCTCATACTGTTAATTGAGTACTTTAGAATATTTGTTTCTATGGTTAATAGTCTGTACATGTGTTATATGACTTGTACTTGGGGTTAATCTAGTACAATACATGGATGATACAACACTTAGTATTTTTTCATAAAAAAGTTTACTATCATAAAACACAAAAATCATTAGAATAATAATAAACATGATTTGGGATCATTAATATAAGAATTTGTTGGACTAAAAAAAATCTCCCATATTTTTATGATCATAAATCATAATATAAAAATTTTCAAATTAAAACAAACATTACTCAATTCTTAAATCAAAACAGAAATTAAAAATTTATTAAAGGAAAATAACTATTAGATTGATTCTCCTCATTTTGGTATTATAAAAAAAATACTATAAAGGATAGATAAAATAAATAATATATATGGAAATGGATTACTAAAATAAGTAATGAGTAAAAAAATCTAAAAACCAAGAACAATAAACAAATACTTCAATTAGAATCAGAATTAGATTCTCTAATGGATTTAAGATCTATAAGATATTTGTATTTTTCTTTTAAAGGCTCAAATATTGGTTTGGGAGTAGGTGTAGAATCTTCACCAATGAAAATAATCTTAGAAATATGTTTGAGATGCTACACTTCATAATAAGGTGAATGAATGAGTGGTGGTAAGGTATATGCTATTGGGTAAGGTTCTAAAATAACTGGAGATGATGTCTTTGTTGGAGGTATCACAAGAATGGTGGGTTAAATCACCATAAAAGTATTATAAATACAAAAATATGGTTCTTTAAAATTGGTAAATCCACCTATGGAATGAGATCCATGCTCCATCATTTTTAAAAACTGGTACTTTTTATTTAGAATAATCTCCAACAAAGGTGAAATAACTTTCAGATGGTCAACTTGAGTCTTGAAGGTTCGATTCATTGGAGGCATTTTATGATCATTGGAAAAATTATCAAAAAAGTAATTAAAAAATACATAGTAAAAATCGCTAACAAGTTGCACTTAATGACCTTTTTATGGGTTCTTTATCTTTTCCAATCATCTTAGCACCAACCTTTAATAAATATAAAACCTTGATATATTGGATTACATAGGTAGATTAAATCAACTCTTGGGTGTATAAGAAATATTTCAAAATAGATTTTAATTCATTTTTGAAAATCATCCTGATAAAATATCCATAAATAGATGTATCAATAAGAGGTGTATATACAAAAGAGGTAGAGGCATAGAGAGGTGATTTGGAAGTAGAGGCATGAGCAAAAAAAATAAGGTCTCTATGAGATTAAACCCTCATAAAATATTTAAAACATGATTAAAGAACTCTCATTTATTTATTTAACCTTTTAACTTCCTTTTCCATGATATTTATTTTACAAAAGAGTTTGAGATGGATGTGCTATACAATGGAGGATATGGACAAGTATATACCTTCTTCTCTATCCATCTCAAAGATAGTGCTAAGATCTAGAAATAGATGCTTTAACATATTCAGTAGATCGACCTTGAACCCATTTAATTCATATTTAGTCACATAGGATGAATATTTAATATGTGAGTATATAACTTGATCAAAATGTGATGTCTTATTATCCACTTCAACTTCCTTAGATTAAACTGTTGTTTCTCCTAGCGCAAAAGAGTCAAACATGGGACCACAATTTTTTGGTTCTGATTTATATTAGAGTACTTTAGTTGGCTTCATATGAGTTGGTCCAAACATATCACCTTGCACTTCATCCATAATTTTCTTCAATACCTTTTATTCTTTATATATTCTATATCCAGAAGAAGGTACCTTGATACTATTCTATATATAAAGCTAATCAACTAAATCTAATTCAGTAACTATAGGTGCAATTGGAATCATAGATCCACCTTTCTCAGGTGGGGTACCTCCATTATCATGATAATCACCATCCTCAAAATTCAGTTATACAATACCATAGTGAAGATCTATGGGACTTATCCCCCTTATAAAGAGGAGTCCCATTTTCTTGATTATATTCCATTTTATCAACTAAGGGAATAAAACCCTCATCAAATTTGTCACAATCAAAGTCTTCTCACTATATTTAACCTTACAATAAAATTATTCATTACTTAAAGGTAGAGAGTTAGGATTATCAATGGGTCTATAAAAATTAACTCTATAATTAGAAACTATCATTGGTGTAGGTGAAGAAACTTCTAATAGTTCAAGAAGAAAACTCCTCTCTACTAATTTTGGAGTAGAACTACTTTACACAGATGTTCATACAACTTTAGTATGATCAATATTTATTTCTTCCTATAATTATCTTACATATTATATAATTTTAACATCCATTTATTCCTTATAAGAATACTCTACAACTTCATCAGTTTCTAGACCAAGGTATAATTTATCCTTTGGCCTCAAATATTTTTTGATAGGATTATAATTCTCATATAGCTTCTCACTATTAGCTACCCATAACTTTCTACATGGGTTTCAGTTAACTATCATACTTTTGAAAATAGTATAATTTAATCACATCCCACATGAAGATTTTGAGTTGTATTTCCCCTTTGGATTAAGTATCTTTGAATCAAGAAAAGGAGAAATGAATTATAGGTAAGGATGGGAGTTAAACTGAGAGGAGGGATTAAACAATTCATCTATATGACTAATCAGAAATCTAGGTAAAATTATCCTCACACCATTATTCAATATATATAAAAATAATAGATATTTGTGACTTATAATTCTAAATTCACCCTTCCTCTAGAAAATCACATGCTAAATGATCTTTATCAATAATCCGTATTCTCTATCAAATTACAAAACATTCGGTCTCTTCAGGTTTCCAATCCTAGTTAGTCCCTTAAGAGATTTCCCAAAATCAAAACTTCAATGACCAATGGAATAATAACTTTTTAAATCCTATAATTCACCTTTGTGAGGAACCTTCAAGAATTTTTCCTTTTGATTTGAATAAAACATAAATTATTCTTTATTCACAAAGGTTTGGATGAAATATTTCCTCTCACCAAAATTGAAATTGGAATTCAAATAGAAATATTTAACCAATATTGGATAGAAAGGTCATCCATTCTTACTAAACCCATCACTCCATCCTTATTGATTAATCACTTTATAGACCAACGATTTGGAAAATTTTAACCACACATAATCCACTTATTTGTCTGAAATTACCATATAGGTTGAAACATAAGAGCTACATGGATTAAAAAATGCAATCAAACTTACTTTTAATTTCTTTATAGGAGTCTGTGAATCTACATGAGGGAAATAAAAAACTCTCTTTTCACACACTATCATTATAGAGGTTTGAGAGGTACCAAAGAGAAGTGTAACAACCATGAATCCAGTAACCCATAGTTGGTGGTTAATTTATTATATTATTAAAAATAAAAGGGATCTAAACCTGAAATCCTAATCAGTTTATTATTATTGAATAACCTAATACATATATCATTCCAATTTTAACATTGGAAATAAAACATTAAACATAGTAATAGAAAACATTCAGCATCCTTGAACTAATTAAAATAATTCTTCTTCATATCCTTGGGAAAGGAAACAAAATATTAGTGAGATGAAATCCATAGTAAGGTTTATGTACAATAGAATAAATCATGAGTAAATAAATAATAATCAATATGGTGTGGTAAGAAACTAAAAAATTATGCCATTTAATCAATAAATTGAGAAAAAAATGAATGTATGGAAAATATCAATGTAGTAGTCTCATGGATAATAATAAATAAATTCTCAATGAGAGAAATGTATAATATTATATTTCATGATTCTATACATCATGATATCTATACCATTAAATCCTTGTTCCATGATAGTTTAGTCGATTAGAAGTTATACACCATAAACCAATTTAATTTGGCCAACTAATTTATTGTATGAGACCAGTAGATGAATTGGGTGGATATATATAACTGTTCCCCACCTGTCACTATATTCCTAATGCATTACTAATATATTTAATGATTAATTAAATTCATAAACAATATCCCTTATCAATAAATATACATAACGAGTAAATAATATGAATTTATCAAGATTTTTCCCAATCAATCAAATACATTTCAGAGTAAAATGACATATGTAAAAATGGTATACTTTTTAGAAAATAATAATATCCATGATAAAAATATATGGATATTTAAGATTAATTTAATGTCCAATGATCACAAGAAAGTGAATGTTTCAAGATAAAGTTAATAACCAAAAAATTTGTGAGAGATAAGAGATGACAATTAGTTCATCAGAAATATAGGTTCTGTAATAAAATCATGTACTTTGAAAAAATAATGAAAATAGAAGTGAAATACTAAAACAAGACTTAATTAAAGAGTTTTAATTTTAAAATAATTGAAAATTTGTAGAATAAGTTAAATATCATAAAATGATTACAGTGGTAGGGAAGTTTGTTAACAACATATACATTAAAAACATTCCTTTTTTCCTTTTTATAAAGAATATTGAAAACTAAACTTTCAAAAAATATTAGAAATATTCCTTTAAAACTTTTTAAAAATTAAAATATAAATTAAAACATCCTTAATAAATAATTTAATTAATAAAAAGTTCTTTTGTAAATCAATTTTGAAAAATATGGACACAGAAGAAAAAATATATCCGATTAAAATAGAAATAAAATAATTTTTTAAACATTTATTTTCTTTACTCAAGTGAAAAATATATGAAAAATTGGAATAAAATATATAAACTCCTTAAATATCCAAAATATAATAAATATATAGATTTTATAAAGGATAGATTATAATATTCCTTTAACAAAAATTAAGGCAATCCCAAAAAATTGAGTTTATAAAATAAAACCTTACCTATTTGGTAGCTTTGAAATTATAACCCATTGAAAGAATAAAATGAAATTGAAACATTAATCATTAAGAATAAAAATATATTCATGTTAAATATATCAAAGTGTCAGTATATATACCACATAAAAGTAAATAGGTGCATAATATCAAATATGTCTCAATGGAATGGAAATTGTTGTGAAATCCCTTACCTTATGCTTCTATTTAGATAAAAGTGATTTAAACACCTATATAATAGTTTTAAAAATGTTAATAATGAATAAAAGTACTATATTTATATTTATAATATCATATATTATCCTCTTATAACATTTTATCACTCATTCGTTAATAATATTTCATTATTACCATTATTTTAGGTGTTAACTATTTTTTTCTCACACATGTTTTATCTTGAAAGTTTTGGTTATTATGTATAGGATATAGTTGAATAATATAAAAAATTATATTAATTTTATAAATATAATATATATTCATTATATATATTTGAAGAATCATTCTTGAAATCTGGACATGAAAAATGAATCATAGCGCTTCGTGGAGACAGTAGGCCGCACACATTCATGAGTGACTTTATCATTTCCTTAATGGGTGAAAGGGTATGAAAGTGAATGATATATTAATTTTAAATAATAAATATTAAGTAATAAGTATCATATAGATTCATTATTTCTATCATTATGACCATCCATGTGAGTCGGTGATGGAAGAAAATTACATCGGTTTGTGAGGCGGTAGTCTGTCATACACCTGAGCAATGGTTTTTTTCTCTTTTGATGTAGAAGGATATAGATAAATATTAATACATAAACATAATAACATATTAGTATATGGTTGAAAATTTTCTTATTATATTGGAATTATTAATAAATAATTTTAGTTCTTAAAAGAAGAAGTAAAAAAGAAAGATCTTGGTGCATATGATTACCTTCGCTTAGAAAAATATCCTTTGGATATACTATTAAGGACACTAGGGTTAGTATTTTGGAAGTAAAAATAGATCTAGAACATGGATAAGTATGGTGGGGATAAAATTTTTAGATTTTTTTCAAGATAAAAGTCTTAAGAGGTGTGAAGAAGCGAGCAGACAGGGTTCACTTTTATAATTGAGGTGAGTGACACACTTGTAATTTTTCAAAGTTTTAAAATAATATCAAGTAAAATTATTGAAAAAATTGATCCAAAATAACTAATATTATAAATTGATAATTTTAAGGTCAAAATACAACCAAAAAATGGGGTTTCATGAAGTTTTTAGGTTACCCCGGGTAAACCCGATTTACCTTAATCATGGTAATTAATTTTTTACTATTTTTACTATTAAATATGAAAAAATTAAGTTTAAAATTTTAGATAATAATAATTTATATGATTAAAAATATGGAATTTATTTTATTAAATTTAATTCATATACATGGAAAATTTAATTTAAAAATAAGATTGTAAAACGTGTGAAAACATTTTTTCAAGAAATGCATTTTTCAAGCATAAAATGATCCTACATTAACTATATGAATAGTAATCATAATTTTATGTATATAAATTCATATAGTTATATATATATATATATTTTATAAATTTAATTTAAATAATTCATCATGATATATTATTTTAATAAATTAAAATTGAATGACATTATTCCTTAAAAATTTTTTTATGGAAAATATCACTTTTTACCTCCAAATGATTTTATATTTATTTATTTCAAATTTATAGTCAATAAATTATAAATGATACATATTATAAAGAATTATTATAAATAAAAGGATTAATATTTAAATACTATATTTTAAATTATTCATAAAAGTTTATCTCTAAGGGAAAATTTTAAAAATTCATTCTAGGATCATTTTGACCTATTAAGTTCAAAATAAATATTCATCCTATAAAATTAGAATTTTTATTTCATAAAATATTAAAATTTGTGTTATATTATTTTTTTTATTAAAATATAATATTTCTTACGATAATTGAAGCTCGGGTGTCACAATCTTCCATCCTATAAGAATTTCATCCTCCAAATTTTCATGGATATTTCTTTATAAATAAACGAGGTTAGTTCTTATTCAATACATCCTTTGGTTCCCATGTTGCTTCATCCATTTTATGATTTATCTAAAGCTCCTTTACTAGTTGAGTCATTTAATTCCTCAATACTTTCTCTCTAATGTCAAGAATCTGGATAGGCTCTTTATAGTAAGATAGACCAGGTTCCATTTCAATTTCTTCAGAAGTGAGCAAATATGTTGGGTCTAACATGTACTTTCTTAATGATGATATATGGAAGGCATAATTTAATTTAGATATACTTGGTGGAATTTCAAAATGTTACGACCATATCCAATTATTTTGAGAATTTCAAAAGTTCAGATGTACCCAGGGCTTAGTTTCCCTTTCTTACCAAACCTTATAACACCCTTCCATAGAGAAACTTTCAAGAAAACATGATCTCACTCTTGAAATTAAAATTATTTCCTCCAGTTATCAATATAAATCTTTTTATTACTTTTAGATGTTTTAATATTATTTTTAATATTTTTTACCTTTATCTTTGCCTCCTAAATTTTTTTTGGGCCTACAAGCTTCCATTTACCAACTCCATCCCAACATGATAAAGCATGGAATCTATTTCCATATAATGCTTCATATGACACCATTTGAATATTTGAATGGAAACTATTATTATAGAAAAACTCTACCAATGGTAAATACTTATACCACATACCTTTATAATCAACTGATAATAATCTCAACATGTTTTATAATGTTTGGATAGTCCTTTAAGACTATCCATCGATTTGAGAATAGTAGGTGGTTCTCAAATAAAGCTTAGTATCAAGATCCTTCTAAATAATTTTCCAGAATTTTGATGTGAATTTGAGATTATAATCATAAAAAATTAAAATAGGTGCACCATAAAGTCTTAAAAAATCATTAATATAGATCCATTCAGGTCAATCAAGAGGTAAATATTATCTTATGTCTAGGAAATGTGCATATTTTTAAGGCAATAAACAATATCCCATATTGTATCATTCTTTTTAGGAGCCTTTGGTAATCTAGTGAAAAATACCATAGTAATGTAATCCCATTTCCATATAAGAATAGATAGAGGTTTAATGGATCTTCTTGGATGATATATCTCATCCTTAAACTATTGATAAACCAATTATCTTGATATATAATCATCAATTTCCCTATTCATATTATCCTACAAAAAATGTTCCATCAAATCCCTATACATATTGGTGCTACCAGGGTATATTGATAAATTAAAGCTATGAGAATAATCCAAAAATTCACTTTTTGGATTAGGTATATATGGAACACATAGTCTCTTTACAAATTGTAGAACTCCATATTTACAAATGAAGTCTGCTAATTTTCAATCATTCATGGATTTTTTTTGAAAATTATCATCATCAAGTTTAGAAATTTTTATCTTTTCCAATAAATATGGTTTTGGATTTATTTAAAAAAGGAGTGATGTATCCCCTTACATAATAATTACCATATCTATTTTTATTAGATCCATGAACATAGGATCCCTATCAATCCTCATTTTGGTTAGAACTCCATGATCTTTTTTTCTCAATATATCTTCTACCTTATTTTACTTCCCTGGGTTGTAGTGTATTGAGAAATAATAATCATTGATCATCTCTAGACACTTTATTTACCTCATGTTGAGATATTTCTATGAAAATATGTATTTGAGGCTATTATGGTCTATGTGTATATCAAAAATTTCCCTATAGAGATAATGTATACATATCTTCAAAGAAAACATTATGACTACCAACTCAAGATCCTGATTTGGATTGTTTTGTTCATGAGTCTTTAAATCCCTTGATTCATAAGAAATAAATTTATCATTATTCATAAGGACACAACCGATTCACTTCTTTTATGAAATAATATATATCAAAAATCCATCATTTCTTGATGGTAGAGTCAAAATATGAGCATTGGCCAATCTCATCTTTAATTATTCAAAAAATTATTTACATTTCTTTATCCATATAAACAGAACCCCATTATATATAATATTGGATAATGGTTTAACAAATATTTCAAAATTTGGAACAAATCACCAATAGTAACCTTCAAAAACCTTGAAATTATGTACCTTGATTATGTTCGTTGGTGTAGTCCATTATTTGATAGACTTTTTCTTCACAAGGTTAACAGATATTTCATCCTTGGATAAAATATAGCCAAGAAAAGAAACTTTATGAATCCAAATTTACACTTTATAAACCTACCATATAACACTTTTCTTCTAATATTCTCGAGAATGATCTGGAATTTATTTTCATAGTCCTAATATCTTTTAGAATACACCAAGATATCATCAATAAATACCACAAAAAATTATCAAGATATTAATTGAATACTATGTTCATTAGATATATAAAAATAGAGGGTGCATTAGTCAATCAAAATTTCATTAATGTAAACTTGTAATGTCCATACCTTATGTAAAATACTATCTTTAGAATATCTTCCTTATTTACTCGCAATTGATGATACCCAAAAATGAAGGTCAATATTTGAAAAATATTGAGCTCCATGAAGTTGATAAAATTAGCCATCAATGTGAGGTAGAGGATACTTTTTCGTTATCATAATAGTATTGATTTCCCTATAATCAATACATAGACTCATGTATCTATCTTTTTTAACAAAAATAAAAGGGGATCCCCAAGGTGAAACACTAGGGTGTATAAATCTCTTATCACACAACTCCTCTAGTTTTTTCTTCAACTCCACTAATTCAATTATAGAATTTCTACAGGGAGTCATTTATTTTGGTCTTATATCAAGGATTAAATCAATGAAAAACTCAATTTCATGCTCTGGTGGATGTCCAGGTAATTTATCATAAAATAAATCAATTTATTCCTATACAATAGGTAAATTGTCATTTTGAATATTAAATTTTCCATTCGTAGGTTGTGTCTACTCTTATTACCTAAAGATATCATTTAGGAGAGCTACTAGAGGTAGTTCTAAACATGATTCAGATGATGAAGTCTCCCCTCTAAAGATAAGGAATTCTTTATATTCATCATGAATCGTAATTTCCATCCCTTTGAAATATATATTTTTAATCATATTTTGAAATCCATTATATATCAAGTATTATATCAAATTCAACCATATTTATAATAATAAATTCTTTAAGTAGGGAAAATTTATGTTTCATAATGGAAAAAACAATAGAAAACCTTTTTGCAGCGAGATTTCCACTAATAGTTTTAACCGACTACTACTTTATTAAGGTGTTAGGGAAATGTCTAATTTTCTTGGAAAACATGGAAGATATAAAAGATTGCGAGGATCCAGAATAAAATAAAGCCTTAGCTAAATTTGAAGATATGATTAAAGTACCTACCAATATATCTTTAGGGGCTTCAAAATTAGCTGTAGTGATCACATAAGCTTAGCCTTCTCCTCGTAGCCTCTTTCATGGTAAGTTACCTTGATGATTGGGATATTGGTTTGAATAATTACCTATTTATTTATATTTAAAACACCAAATAGTAGTGACCCTTTATTTATTTTACATTAATTATCTAGATAACTCTTATCTCCACACTTATAATAAACTCCCATGACTTTCAAGCATTCTCTAGGATGCTTCTTTCCAAAAATTTCACATGATGAAATTTTTTCCATTATATTCTTCTACTTTAATGTGTTATTTTTTTATTGGTGTTTAAACAAAATCTTCTTATCTTGATTTCCATTGAATATATAGGATATGTAAAATTAATTATCTATTTTTTACGGAACATAAAACTATTTCATCATATAATGATATTTTTTTATAAACCAGTGCCCTTCGAAGACTTAACTTAAGACCTTCAAAGAAAAATTCAATATTTCTTTCTGTATTATGTTTTTAATTTATAACATACCTGTATATTATTTTAAAGGTATCATCATAATCCAAAATACTTTCTTTTCCTTTTTCTTTAATCTAAAAAATATCCACTTCATTTCAATTCATTTCTCAAGAGGGAAATATTTATTGAGGAATCTTCCTTTAAAAGATATTCATTCCATGTGTCCTATTTATTATTCCTCCCTAATATTATGAATCAATAACCACAATTGATCAACATTTCCTTTTAGAAAATATACTGAAAGTATAACCTTTTCACTTTCATCACATCCCAAGTCCTAAAATATATTTTCAAGGGACTTAATCCATTTCTCAGATATCACTAGATTAGTAGTTCCACTAAATGATGTGGGATTTTGTAGCATAAAATTATCCAATATAGGTGTGTCATGCTATGGAACATCATTTTGATCCATATGTGAAATGTTATTTTTTACAACTCGAGTCTTCTTACCTAATATGGACATGAACTTCTCAGTTTCGACACCAATTTTATTAGCTTTTTCTGCAGAGAAATTTCTACAGTGACCATGATTATTGATACCATTATTCCTGCAAGGTTCCATTTCTAAATAATGACATATAATCAATAAGTTTATAACATTATGAATTTTAAATCAAAATATATTTCTAATTTGAGTACAAAACATAACAAAATTTGAAAATTTATGGATTGTTAATATTAGAATCATAAACTTGGTTTCTTTGTGGATATATTTAAATTATAAAACTTTTTTTTAAATATTTCACAATGTTTTGTAAATTAAATATGAATTAACCCAAGAATATCCCTTGTGAGTGTTAAATCAGATTCACAGTAAGGGTACACTCACCATGCATCAGAATGATGGGCATGATATACTCGACCAACTCTTTCCAGTGTTCTTACCCCTAGATGCATATCCACTTATTATATTCATACATGGATGTATCACTAGAAAAAACTACATAATCTATACCACATGAAAACTTTTATAATATTATCCTACAATTAGACAAATCCTCAATGTCCATCATTGGGTCATGTTCTCTAATCCATTTTTTCTTAAATCTAGTTCTTAAGGTTTATACTAATATTACACTGATACCAACTATAAAAACTCCTAATTTAGTAACCTAGAGTTGGTGGTTATTTTATTACATTCACATAGATACAAGGGATATAATATCAAAACATTGATCAGTTTAGTAGTCTTGAAGAACTAGGTATATACATGATTCCCATTTTTACATTGTAAATAAAACATAAAACATAATAATAGAAAACATTGAACATATTTGAAATCATTCAAAGAATTATTCTTAATACCCAATTTCAAGTAAAAAAATAATGGTTAGCTCAAATTATTAGTAAGGGTTACATATAGTAGAATCTATCATTAATAAGTAAGGCATAATCAATATGGAAAGGTAAATAACTGAAAATAGATTCCATTTAATCAATAACTTTAGCATGAAA
This sequence comes from Viscum album, assembly GCA_963277665.1. Classification (NCBI taxonomy): domain Eukaryota; kingdom Viridiplantae; phylum Streptophyta; class Magnoliopsida; order Santalales; family Viscaceae; genus Viscum; species Viscum album. The sequence goes on from OY728133.1 coordinate 594,667,971, forward strand.
TTCATCCATGGATAATTTCAACACAGTAATCTCATGGATAATAATAACTAAATTCTCAATGAAAAAAATGAATAATATTGGACTTAATGATATCAAACATCATGATATCTATATTATCAAATCCCAGTTCCAAGACAGTTTAATCAATGGGTAGGTATACACCAGAAATCCATTTAATTTGTCCAACTAATTTGTCTCATGAGACCCATAAATTCAATGAGTGGCTATCTATAACATTTCCCCACTAATAACTTCATGTATAATTCATTAATCATATATTTAATGATCAATTAAATTCATAAACAATATTCCTTATCAATAAATATCTATATTGAGTAAAGAATATAGATTTATCAATATTTTATTTAGTTAAACTTTCATAGTAACACATTACATGTAAAAATGGTATAAAGTTTTTGTAATAATCATATCCTTTATAGAAATAATATGAATATTTAAGAGAAATATAATTTTCAATAATAATAAAAGTAAATGATTAAATAGAAAGTTAACAACCACAAAATAAATGAGAGATAATCGATTACCATTGGTTTATAAGAAATATAGGTTTTAAGAGAAAATCATATCCATTGGAAAAATAAAAAAATAAAAGTGAAATATGAAAATAATATTTCATTAAATACTTTTATTTTTTAAAAAATAAAAAATGTTTAGAAGAATCTAAATATCATAAAATAGTTACGATAATGGGGAAGTGATTTAATGCCATATACATTAAAAACATTTATTTTGACTTTTTATAAAGAAAGTAGAAATGAAAAATTTCAAAAAAAATATCAATATTCCTTTTAAACCTTTTAAAAATTAAAGGATAACTTAAAATTTCCTTAATAAATCATTTTATAAAATAAAATTACTTTTGTAAAACAATTTTAAAAAATATGGACATAGAAGAAAAATACATCCGATTAAAAGAGAAAATAAAATCAGTTTTTCTTTTAAATATTTATTTAATTGATTCAAGTGAAAAATAGAGGAAAAGTTTGAATAAAATATTAAAACTCCATAAATATAAAGAGGATAATAAAATAGAATTATTTTATGAAGTATGGATTATAATATTCCTTCAATTAAAATTAAGGTAATCCCAAAAAATGAGATTGTAAAATAAATCCTTACCTCTTTGGAAAATTTTAAATTGTAACCCCTTGAAAGAATAAACATGAATTTTTTTATTAATTATAACGAATAAAGATTTATTCATGTTAAATATATAAAATATTCAGAATACACCCCACATAAAATTAAATAGGTTCATAATATTAAATATGTGTCAATGGAATGGAAATTGAGACGAAATCCCTTACCCTATGCTTCTATTTAGTTAACCGTGATTTAAACTCATGTATAATGATTTTAAACATGTTAATAATATATATAATAACAATATTCATATTTATAATATCATATATGTTCCTGTTATAACATTTTATCACTCATTTGTTATTAGTATTTCATTATTAGCATTGTTTTGGGTGTTAACTGCTTCATTTTCTCATGCATTTTTTTGTCGCGGAAGTTATTATTGTTCTGAATAGGATATAGTTCCATAATATCCATAATTATATTAATGATATAAATATAATATTTATTCATTAGATACATTTTTATAGCCATTCTTAAAATTTGGACATGGAAAATGAATCACATTGCTTCATGAATATGGTATGTTGTATGTACACACAAACGATGTTATAATTTATTCAATGGGTGGAAGGGTCAAGAATTTGATGATATATTAATTTTAAAAAATTAGTATTATTTCATAATAATCATAAATATTCATTATTTACATAATTATTACTATCCATGTGATTCGGTTATGGAAAACAAATTACATCGGTTCGTGAGGTGGTAGTCTGTCGTATATATGGTCGATGGTTTTGTTTCCCATTTCATGGAGAATAAGATTGATAGATATTATTACATCAACATAATAACTTCTCAATATATGGTGGGTGATGGTTTTATTATATTGTAATTATAAAGACATAATTTATGTGGGGGGGGGGGAGGGGGGGGGGGGGTAAAGAACAAGTAAAAAGAAAGAGGTTTCCAAAGACGATTATCATTTCTTAGAAAAACCTCCTTTCAATATCTTATTTAGAACCCCAAGGTTAGTATTTTTGGAAGAAAATTAGATCTAGAATATAGATAAGTATTTTTAAGATATATTTTAGTAGGTTTTTTACAATATAAAATCCTTAATAGGTTTGAATAAGTTAGGGGAGGGGGTGCCCTTTTATAATTGAATTGAGTGGAACACTTGTAATTTTTCAAAGTTTTTAAAATAATGTCTAGTAAATTTATTGCAAAAATGGCTCAAAAATAGCTAATATCCGAATTTTATAAGATTAAGGTAAACATTTAACCAACCAATTGGGTTTTACTAAATTTTTAGACTATTTTGACCTTTATCCTTTTATGTTAACCCCTAGTAAACCCGTTTTTACCTAAACTGTGTTAATTATTTTTTATTATATTTACTATTCATTATGACAAAAAAATTAAGTTGGAATTATAAAATAATATTAAATATTATTATTCAGAATATGGAATCCATTAGATTAAATTCAATTTAAACAATTTTAAGAATTTATTTTAAAAATAAACTTGTAAAACTTATCAAAAAATAGTTTTTCATGAAATGGTTTTTTCAAGGATAAGATGATATTAGATTAAATATATTACTAGTAATAATAATTATATAGATTTAAAATAGTATATTTATATATATAATCTATAAATTTTATTTAAATCATTCATCATTAAATATTATTTTAATTAATTAAAATGGAAAGACATTATTCCTTAAAAACAGTTTTCCGAAAAATGTCCATTTTTACCTTCAAATGATATTATCTTTATTTATATAAAATTTATTATCAATAAATTACCAATTATATATATTATAATAAATAAAAGTATGAATAGTTTAATACTACATTTAAAATTATTCCTAAAATCTTATCTCTAAGGGAAAATTTCAAAAATTCATTCTAGACTTATTTTGACCCATTAAGTTCAAAATCAATATTCATATTATTAAATAATTTTTTTTGTGCCATGAAATATTAAAATTTTCATTGTATTATAATATTATTAAAATATAATTTTCACTTACTATAATTGATACTTGGGTGTCATAAGAAGGGGTTTGGAAAATGGAGTTAGAAAGGTAAAATCTAAATGGTTTGATAGAAACTAATTCGATTTTGAATAAGAAGATTTTAAGTCATTAAGGGAATGATAATAAGAAATAAAAATAAATTAGAAGAAATTAAAATAAAACAAATTTTTAATTTTGAATAATTTTTTAGAGTCATTCACGATTACTTGATTGACCATGGGTCTCATCTTAAGGTCACCCAGGAGTGTCACAATAGGTTGACCTAACACATGAATAATCTTTATGGTATATTGGAAAATAAATATAGATTGAACTACCTTATGACAATTCATCACGATAGCTTGGAATTTATAGTCACTTGTAGAATTTATGACTAAAATACTAAATATTAATTTTAAATAATAAATATCAATTAGTAATATTTTATCATTCCTAAATCATTTATGATATATTTAAGACTCTAAATTCAAAGGATTTGTGAAAATATCAGAAAATTGTTTTTTAGTGCCTATGAATTTAAGAGCAATATCACTATTTTTGAAAATGATATCTCAAAAAGTGATGCCTTATATCAGTGTTCATTGTTCTAGAATGAGATATATGATTCTTATAAATGTTAATAACTCTTTTATTGTAACCATTTATAGGAAATTTTTTGAATTGATATCAATAATTTAGTAGAGTGTATTTAATCCAAAAAATTTATGAAAAAAATTCCTAAATCTATGTACTTAGGTTCAGTAGTAAAAAATTTAACTATATTTTTTTCTACACCATAAATATAAGTACTTTCACAAAAAGTAACATGTTTCATAGGTTCCTTTCTAGATAACTTACAACCAACAAAATTTTCATTAGAATAACTAACTAATTCAAATACATGTCATCTAGAGTAGAATAAACCAAAATTAGTTGTATTCTTAGGGTATTCAAAAATCATTTTAGTAGAATTTAAATGATATTCCTAGGGGGTTTCTTTAAAATGAGAACATATACACACAGTAAACATAATATCTGGATGACTAGCAGTTGATTAAAGTAAACTCATAATCATACCTCTATAAATAGTTTGGTCAACCAGTTTCCTAGTTTCATCCAAATATAATTTATAAATAATACTCATATGAGTATCACAATATTTAGTATTATTCAAGACAAAACATTTTAAAATATCTCTTATATTTTATTTGATTAAAATAATTATTTCACTATTTTTAAAAATCTGAAAACTAATCAAGAACCTTAACTCACTCATTAAACTCATATCAAATCCATTTTTCATATATTTAAAAAATTCAATATATAAAGAATTTTTATTTGAATAAAAAATAATATCATCAACAAATATTTGTACAACAAAAAAATATTTTTAAATTGTTTTTATAAATAGGTTAGTATCATCTATACCTTTTAAAAAACCATTTGAAATTAAGAAAAATATTAGCCTATAATACTAAGATCTAAGAGCCTCTTTTAAACCATAAATTGATTTTTAAAGTTTAAAAAAATTATTTAGTAAATAAGGATTTGAAAATCTAGGGGGTTTTCAACAAAAACATCCTGTAAAATATAACCATTTAATAATGAACTATTAAAAACCATTTAATACAATTTGAAATTAATATGAGCTTCATATATTAGAGATATTATAATGGATTCAAGTCTAGATACTAGTTCAAAGGACTCTTGATAATCAATCCCTGCTTCTTTATTATTACCTTGAGTAAAAAATCTATATTTATTTTTAACTATTGTTCTTAATACATGAACCTTGTTTCTAAAAACCCATTTAGTTCCAATAGTAATATAGTTTTTGGGAATCTTAACTTATTATTATACTTTGTTTATTTAAAATTGACTCAATAATTCTTACATATTCATTAGTCGGTTTTCATCACTAATTACTTCATTTTTGTTCTTAGGTTCTATATGAGACAAGTAAACTTGATGTTCAACCCTATTTCAAAGAGATAATAATTTTTAAATTACTTTACTAAGATCATATATAAAAAAATTTAAAGGATGGTTATTGAGTGTCCTAATGGTTTTGGAAATTGAAGTTATTGTTTATTCTAAGTCATATTCAAGGTCAAGATGGTTTGTTTGGTCTTCTCTAGGAGATTTAGCATGTAAATCAAAAACATGGTTAGAGGTATTTAAGGTATTATTAAAATTAAAATTTTACATATCATCCTCAAGGTCTTATAAAATATGTCTTATCAAAACCCTATTAATTATATAGAAAATTATATTCATATATTTTACCTAAAAATAAATAAGTCATATTCGTTAAGCATGTTCTGAGAAATTTCATGTAGAGTTATGTTTCTTCTTTTAACAACCCCATTTTTTGGGGTGTTTGGGGTGCAGAGAAATTGTGTCTATATCTATTTTGTGAAAATAAAATTTCATAGTATTTATTCTCAAATTCTAGGACATTATCACTTCTCAAGGTCTTAATGATAAGTCCACTATGGTTCTATTCATATTTTCTATATTTTTTAAAATAGGATCAAGATTCACTTTTGTGAGATAATAAAAACATCCATGTGAATCTTGAAAGATCATCAATAATCATATAAGTATAATTTTTTACACCAAGACTAGAAAATATAAGATTGAAAAAAATTCATGTGAACCTATTCTAGGGTTTTATAAGTAGAAACATTTTTATTTGGTTTGAAATAAATTTTGTGTTTCCTTTCTAAAAGGTAATGAACACTTTCTATTTTGAGAATTCAAGTTTGGGTAGATCATTAACTAAGATTTTTCTAGTTATCAATATAAGCGAGTGTATATTATAGTGACCTAGTATCATATTACATAACCAATATTCTATTTGGAAGAAACTTAATAAATATTTTTTTATAAAATAGAGAATTTAAATCTACAATATAAACATTACCATTTCTCAAAGTAGTAAAAAATAAATCATGATTAGAATCATAAATCTTATAAGAAATAGTCTCAAATTTAACATGATAACCATCATCACACAACTGAGGAATACTAATAAGATTATATTTTAAACCTTAAGCATATAAAACTTTAGAAATTAGAATAGTTTTTGAGTTATTAATTTGTCTAAGACAAATTATTTTTCCTTTTTCATTGTCACTAAAAGTGACATGTACACCATTAAATTTTATCAGATTCTTGAAACATGATTAGCCTCTAAACGTATATAAAAAATACTTAGTATAAATACTATAATATTTTTAATAGATATATTCAAGCATGTTTCCTACATAGTCAAACAAGAAATGATTTTGGTATCCAAACTTTCTCAGTTCTAGAATAGTTATCAAATAATTATTTGGTTATCCAAATTTATTTTATAGGCTTAATGATAGTAGAACTAAACTATATTTAATAAAAAAGGTCTTCTTAGTTTCAATAAAATAAGAAATATTTCCATATCTATAAGTTACATCCACCCTATAAATTAAGGTCTTATTTTTAGAACTATAAAAAAATAGTTTTTGTAAAATTTATTTTTCTTTACAAATAGATGTCTTATACTAGTTCTAAGTTTAGGTGTTTTTTGATTACCCAACATCATATACAAGATATTTAAATTTCCAAAAATACTTTATTAGATGTTTATTTTTCAATTTAAAATATACGTTTTATTTAATAGTTTGATTTTTTTCCTTTTTAATAGAAATATGACATTTATTAGTAACACATAGAGCATGCATCCTCTTTAGACTTTTATATTTATCTTTAAATTCATTCATAGTTTCTTCATTGATATATAAATAATCCTCCAATTCTTTATTAAAATTTAAAAATCATCTAAAACATTATTATCATAAGAGTTATAAGAAGTGTTTAATATTTATGCAATGACCATGAAATAAAAATTATCTTTTTCACTTTCATTATCCTTAGAACATTCTAAATCACTGGAGATATCCTTTAAAGCACTCCATGTTGAATTCATCACTTTATTTGGTAATTTTACTTATTATAATTCTTATTACTATACTTTAGATTTGTATTATCGATCATGATGCATAATTATATTTTACATCCATAATAGGTAATTTATCTAGATATGTTGTCTTTCTTCTTTTCCCTCTTTATTATATTTCCCATTTTTAATTTTTTCTTTTTAAAAAATTCTTATTATTATATAATTTCTTTGATCTCTTTGATAGGTGATCCATATCATCATTACTTTCAAAGTCTGATTCACTTCCACTTGAATCATTATTGATTACTTCTTTGATTTAGAATTATATGCCTTGAATTTTATATATTTCCTCCTTGGTTTAACATCCTTATTTTTTAAGTTCTTATTAACATATCATCAGTTATCCAATTAGTTCATTGAATTTTATCTTGCTAATGTCACATGATTCTATGATAGAGTCTATTGTGATTCTTCATCTTTTATATAGATATCTCAAAATTCTCAACACTTAATTTTTTTCATCCTTAAGTTATCTTAGTGAAATAATTATATTAATGATATCATTGAACCTGTAGTATATTTTGGAAATAGTTTCATTAGGTTTTATCTTATTTACCAGTATATGTATTTAGATGATTTTCTTTAACATTTTTTTCCATTATGAGACACAACTAAGGTATCCCATATTTGATAAGCAATATAACATGCAAGTATATAGTTAAATTCATCTTCCCATAATACATAGAAGAATGTATTCATAGATTTAAAATTAAAATCATACATTTTTTAGTAGTATCACTCTAGTATTTTCAAGGTATTCTGGGTTTTTCATATTTATCCTCTATGGTTACCCAAATATCAAATCCCATTATTTCAAGATAAATTTTCATTTTTATTTTCCATTGAGAATAATTTTGAACATTAAATAAACAAGGTCTATTTTTAGATTAACCTTCAAGTCTATAATCGTCTATAATAACATAATATTAAATAAATATAAATAAATATTATAAGGAACTGAACTTATTACATTACATAATCTTGATCTTAGACAAGAAATAATTCCCTTTTACGTTGAATATCTTTTCAATTTTATATCTTTAGAGAATTGGGACATAATGCATTCATAACCTTACACATTGTTACTAAGCGGATACCATAAAAACAGTTTCCATTTTTTTCAAAATATAAAACATTAAAGCTTAAAACATTATTTCTTTGACAATTATTCATACATTTAACTTGGATTCCTTCTTTGCATTACACATCCTTATGACTAGTGAAAAATAATTTTAAAAAAAACTTGGGATGAGTACAAAAAGAATAGTAAGGGATGTAAAAGAAGGAAAGAGCACATTAGTCCCTTAATACTTGTAACATATGAAAACATTTTCAAAAGACATGCTTGTCACACATATATACTTATTTTGTGAAACATGAGATTTTAAAAAGATCCACAAAAAACATGAGAACATAAAAAATAATCATAAAGATATCTTGGGGAATTACTTATATAACCTTGTAACCCTCTCAGCTACCTTATAGTTTGTAACCCCCAGGGCTACCTTACACTTTGTGTAACCATCACAATTACACTTGGAGTAACCATACGGGAGGCCTACAACTTAAACATACCCAATGCATTGGAGGGATATATAGGTCCCAACATTAATCATAAAAAATACCCAATAACTAGAATATAATCATACAACTTGAATAATATCATAAAAACATTGCTTTTTAATTTTGTAAAATATAAATTTTAAATAGGATTTTAAAAGAAAATACCCTTATATAAATCATATAATTGAAGTGAGACTTAATAGAGTGGATGAAATATGTATATACACATTAATTATACATAATTAAAAATAATATAAACAAAACCCATCACACAATCAATTTTAATACCACATAAATAATGGAGTAGAAGGTTAACCCAAAGGATGGAAATTGGGTTAAGAATTCCCTTACCTCGGGTTTTTCTTAGTTCCAACTCATTTAAACCTAATGTATAATAGTTAAAAGAGTGTTATTAATATATTAAAGAATCATATCCGTATTTATAATACCTTATATGATCATTTCATTACATCATTTCACCCTTTAACTGTTAGTATTTTGTTCCTTGCACTATTTTGGGTAAGTTCTTTACATGATTTTCATGATCGGTTCATGATAGTTTGTTCTTGTCGATTGGAAGTGAAACTACAGAATTGGAATAGAAAGGTATTTAAATATTTAAAAAACCATAATTTATAACATTTATATTTTTGATGTTTTATATGAGTATGATTCATAAGTTAAAACATTAATGACGTTCGTTTAGATCATTTTAGTGGTTTTTTGATAATAACGACCTCATTTTGTCTTATAAATTAAAACCATGATTACAAAAGAATTACAGAACCATGGATGAGAGATAAAATATATATTATAACATGGTTCAACTATTAAAATGGTTTCTTGACTAGACTTGAAATAATTAATGCAAATTTAAATCACATCGTCCACGATATCGGTAATTCGACACATCACCGACAATGTTTTTATTCCTTGAATAAGTGGGATAGGAGAAGAAGAATGATGATGAATTCTCCATGAACATGAGACCATAAATAATATAAATTATTTATGGAGATTTCATGCCTCTTGGGTAATAGTATATGAGTAAATAATAATAAAATAAAGGAACTCAAAATAAAATAATAATCGAGAAATCCCTTAAAAAAATTTGGCAGCCTAACGACTATGCAACATGGTTTTAGAAAATATTAAAAAGAGAGGAGACAAAGGTCACCCATCCAAAAATGAATCATAATATATAATAGATCAATAATAATAAGGAAATAAGAACATGGTATGGAAACTTTAAATTTATACCACATAAAAGAGAACTTGAATGGAAAAAGAAAGAAATTGAGAATTTTCTTACCTTGTAGAGTGACTCCTAGAACTTGAATGTTGGGACCTTGGGGGATTGAGGAAACCTTGGGAGTACTAATAGGGAAGTAATTAGGCCAAATATTCATTGAGGAATAATTGGGAATGAATTTATTGAAGTAATGGGTTGGTATTTATAGCAAAAGTGAAGGATTATTTTAATAATTTCCAAGGGACACCTCATTAGTGGTATTTACAAAATCATGGGATTTCCCATGGTATTTACCCATGGTATTAGACACTTGGAAAAAATTACATATCATTTAACTATAAAAAAGTCTACCTCATTTATTACATCATTATTACATCATTAATGATGTCATTAACACACAGAAACTCAAAACTGTATTTTTTACTATTCACTAGAAAATCAACTGTTTCAGAAAAATCCCCAAAATTAACCCTAACCATTTATCAACATGTAGAATTAAAAAATGAAGTAAATTTTCTGAAAATAATTTTCTAAATATTCTTAATTTAATTTTTAAATAAAATCATACTTAATTCAAAAATTAACAAATTTAAAACAATAACTACTTTTATATCACATTAAAAAATTAACCAAAATGTCATTATCTTCAAGACTTAAGAAAATAAAATAATAATAAAGTTTACTATTCATTGTTGTCATATTAATATTTATATTAATATTCATAAGGGTATGCTACTATTCACCAAAAAAACAAGTTGTTTTCATTACACTCCAAATAACTTACTAGACACAATTGTAGATGACCGTTTTTCAAAATTCAAAACATAGAAGAATTAAAATTATGTTTGAAGGATAGTTATAAATATCTACTTTAAACAAAATTTCATGAATTTCAATTTATTTTTAGAAAACCTTGGGGTTTTACATTATCCCCACCTTTTGAAAATTAAGTCCTCATAATTTTATTTACTTATTAAACAAGTGAGGGTACCTTTCCCTCATAGCATTTTCAAACTCCCATGTTGCTTCTTATACCACGTGGTTTCTCCAAAAAACATTTACCTAGTAGATTAACTTATTCTGCAATACTTGTTCCCTTATATAAAGAATTTAAACTTGTTTCTCTTCATAATAAAGGTTCTCCTCCAGTTGAACTGCTTCTGGACTCAAGACATGTGATGAATCTGGACCATACTTTCTCAACATTGAAACATGAAAAACATTGTGTACCTAAGACTAACTCGGAGGCAAAGCTACTTAGTATAAAATGATTCCAAATTTCTCCAGGATTTCAAAATGGACTATGAACCATGGACTTATATTCCCTTTCTTACTGAAACAAATCACACTTTTCCAAGGATTGATTTTAAGGAAAACATGGTCACCTACCTCGAAAGAGAAATCTTTCCTTCTCTTATCTACATAAATTTTCTACCTTTTCTAAGATTTTCTAATGTGCTGCTAGATCATCTTTAACTTCTCAACCACTTATTATACTAATTATGTCCCCATCAACTTTCTTTCACTGACTTCATCCCAAAATGTTGGAGTCTAACACTGTTTCCTATACAGTGCCTCGTAAGGTTCCATCTGTATACTGGAATGAAAGCTGTTATTATAAGAAAACTCAACTAAAGAAATATGTTGATCCCAAATTCCCAGGTAGTCCATTGAACAATCTCGAACCATTTCCTCCAAGGTATGAAGCGTTCGTTCTGATTTCCTATCTGATTGAGAATGAAAAGATGTACTGAAATTTAATTTTGTGCCCAACGACTTTTGAAGTCCCTTCCAAAAGTTAGAAGTGAACATGAGATCCCGATCAGATACAATGGAAAGAGGAAATCCATGTAACCTAACTATATCCTTATGGTATAGTCGATAAAACTGATCCAAAGACATTGTATCTTGAATAGAAAGAAAATGTATATATTTTGTCAACCGATCAACAATAACCCAAATCACATTGTTACCTCGAGACGTCTTTGGTAGTCCCACCACAAAGTCCATGGATACATTCTCCAATTTCCACTCCGGCACTAGAAATGGATGAATCATACCCTTTGGAAACTACCACTCTTCTTTAACTTGTTGACATGTCAAACATTTCATGGTAAAATCAGAAATATCTTTTTTTTCATTCCATCCCACCAAAAATACTCCCGATGGTCTCTGTACATCTTAGTACTGACAGGATGAACTGAAAATAGAGAACTATGAGCTTCAAACAACAAGTCTTTCTTCAACTGGAAATCACAAGGCACACACAACCTTTTTCGAAATCTTAAAACACAATCTTTATCAAGATTAAAGTCTAGTAACTTACCCATTTTATCTAATTATATCTTTTTCTGTAGCTCAAGGTCTTCCTTCTGTGCTTGCTTAATTCTGTTTGATAACGATGACTGCACTAAAACCTGAGACAAAACAGATGTATTCCCTGTACCAAAAACTTCTGAGACAAAATTCATCAAATCATTAATTAAGGGATCATATCCCAAATGTTACATGGTTAATGATGCATGCTGTTTTTGACTCAAGGAATCCGCCACTTTGTTTGATTTTAGAGGATGGTAATTGATCATCAAATCATAATCCTTTATCAGTTCTAGCTATCTTATATGCCTCATGTTTAGTTTATTCTGAGTGAATATATATTTCATACTTTTATGGTCAATATATATTTTGACATTTGGCTCTGTATAAATTATGCCTACAAATTTTCAAAGAAAAAACCATAGCTGCCAATTCCAAATCATGTGTGGGATAATTTAACTCATGAGGTTTAAGTTGTCTTGAAGCATAAGTAATTACCTGATCATTCTACATCAAAACACAACCAAGTACCTTCAAAGAAGAAAAACTGTAGATTAAAAACTCACTATTTCGGGAAGGCAAGGCCAAAACTAGAGCATTAAACCATCACTTCTTCAGTTCCTGAAAATAAACATCACATTCTTTTGTCCAAAAAAATTTAACCCCTTTTTGTGTTAACTTAGTTATCGGTATAGATAACCATGCACAGTTCTTAACAAACTGTCGGTAATAACCCGCCAATCCAAGAAAACTATGAATCTCTATAACATTTGTAGGTCTTGTCCATTCTTCAAATACTTTTATTTTGGTAGGATCAATTTTTATTCTATCCTTATTTACAATGTTCCCAAGAAAAGAAATTTGTTGCAACAAAAAATTACATTTTCTGAATTTTCCATAAAGTTTCTTTTCTTTTAAGGTTTTTAAAACAACCCTTAGATGTTTTTCATGATCCTATTTATTTTTAGAAAATACCATAATTTCATCAATAAATACAACCAAAAACTTATCCAAGAACTCATGAAATATTATATTCATAAGATTCATGAATACAATAAGTGAATAGTTAACCCAAACGGCATAACCACAAATTTATATTGCCCATATCTAGTATGGAAGGCTATTTTCTGGATGTCATCCTCCTTCACCTTCAGCTGATGGTATCTAGATCTCAAGTCAATCTTGGAAAAGTACTGAGCTCCCTAGAGCTGATCAAACAAGTCATCGATGTGAGGAAAAAAATGATTGTTTTTAATTGTGATGTTATTCAAAGATCTATAATCAATGAGAAGTCTCTTGGAACCATCTTTATTTTTAACAAACAAAATAGGTGCTCCCCATAGTGAAGTTCTAGGATGAATGAATCCATTATCAAGAAAATCCTTCAACTGATTTTTCAATTCAAGAAGTTCTATTTGAGCCATATGATATGGGGGTTTTGAAATTGGATAAGCATTAAGAACTAAGTCAATTTTCATTTCTACTTCTCGATTAGGTATGACACCAAGTAACTTATCAGAAAAAACATCAAGGTATTCATTTACCACAGGCACATCATCAATCTGAACAGTTCCCTTGTTTCCAACAATATAAGCAAGATAACTTTCATTTCCATATTTCAATAGTTTCTCAGCTTCCTAATATGTTATCAATCGTATGGGTCCTTTATTGTATACAAACTGAAACTATTTCTGAAAAATAACTTATTTATCTATATAGTCAATCTTAGCATGATAAACAGAAATCCAATCCATTCCTAGAATAACATCAAACTCAACTAAGGGAAAAACAACAAGGTTCACAGGTAAAGTATTTCCACAAACCATAATAGAAAGATTCTTATAGTTCCTCTTTGATATAATATTTTTCCCTGGTGTTTTAACAATAAGTTCTAGTTTCATTTTTTGAGGTGATATTTCTAATTTTCCCAAAAATTTCTCAGAGATGACGGAATGTGTAGACCCTGTATCAAATAGAACTTCAGCAAAATCTGAGTAAACAAAGTACCTGATACAAATTCATTGGATGGACTGAGATCTACTAATGTAGTCTTAAAGGATCTCACTACACCTTTCTGCTTATATTCTAGCTTCTTTGAATCATTTGGATCTCTCTTTGGGTAGTCATTTTCATAGTGACCCATATCACCACATTTAAAACACTTTTAGCTTGATTATCAGGATTAGTCTTAGAATCATTTTCATGAAAATCTCGGGCCATATATCCAAACTTACCACATTTAAAACACTTCCCAGTTTTTCTAAGACATTTCCCAGGGTGTTTCTTGCCACAATTTTTACAACCTGTAAATTGGATTTTCTTACCATCAGATTTATTTGGTTGTTTATTACCCATCGATTGCCATCTAGACATCTTCTTCTCCTTATTTCCAAAATGCAAATGATCATTAGAAAACTCCATCTCTACCCTCTCAACACACCATATAAGTTTCTCATAACTTTTGAATTCATAGGAGGCCAACACCCTCTGATACATTGGCTTCAATCCTGAGTAAAATTGGTTGATTTTTCTATCAAGATCCAGAATAAGATTTGGAGCATACCTCGCCAGTCGGGTGAAGTTTTCTTCATACACACACACTTAATATTCCTCCTTTTTCCTCAATTCAAGGAATTGATTCTCCATCCTAAGTCACACCACCTTATGAAAATATTTTTAAAGGAAAAGACTTTTAAATTCATCCCACACTAAGGCATCAATATCCTCTCTATCCCAGATATTATTTACCATTGACCACCATTGATCATATTCTCTTTCAAAAAGATAAATGGAAATACTTACCTTTTTATTATCTGAACATCCCATAACATCGAATATCATTTCAAGGTCTTTAATCCATTATTCTGCCACTACTGGGTCAGAAGACCCATTAAAAGAAGGAGGGTGTTGTCTCATAAAATGTTCAACTATTTTCATGTTCTGTTGTGGTACCTATGGTTGTTCTCTTGAAAGGATTCCACCACCATTTATTTCTTACGTTATCCATTCCATTACTATCACAAACTACTTGGTTCTAATCCCTACCATTCCAGGCTACAGATTCGAAAGGATGTCGTTCTGTCGGTGCCTCTCCTCTTCAGATTCTCTGTTTCTTCTATGGACAACCATTATCAACAAACATATCTTAGATGATACAACATGGTAATATTTAAATTGAATAACATTTAAAATTAATAATAGAGTAAAAATCATTTATGGTATTCTTTTAACATCATCCTAATCCCTAAAGTTACCTAAACCATCCTCTGATACCAACTATAAGGACCCGAGATTATTACATTACATAATATTAATTTTAGTAAATAAATAATTTCCTTTTACATTAAGGATCTTTTCAAGTTTATAGATTTAGAGAATTGGGACATGATACATTCATAACCCTACACATTTTTACATAGTGGATACCATAAAAACAGTTTCCATTTTTTTCAAAATATAAAACATTAAAGCTTAAAACACGATTTATTTGAAAATTATTAAAACATTTAACTTGGATTCCTTCTTTGTCTTACACATCTTTATGACCTATGAAAAACGATTTAAAAAAAACCTTGGGATGAGCACAAAAGGCTAAGTAAGGGATGTAAAAGATGGAAAGATCACATTAGTCTATGAATACTTGTGACGTATGAAAACATTTTCAAAAGACATGCTTGTCACCCATATATACTTACTTTGTGAAACATGATATTTACACAAGATCCAAACAAAAAATTAGAACATAAAAATAATCATAAAGGTATCTTGGGGCATTACTTACATAACCTTGTAACCCTCTCGGCTACCTTATAGTTTGTAACCCTCATGGCTACCTTACAATTTGTGTAACCATTGCAGTTACACTTGGAGTAACCATACGACCGAACTCAAACTTACAAATAACCAATGAATTTTAGGGAGATATAGGTCCCAAACTTCATCATAAACAATTCCCAAGAACTAGAACATAACCATAAAACATGAATAATATCATAAAAACATTACTTTTGAATTTTGTAAAATAGAATTTTAAAAGAGGATTTTAAAAGAAAAGACCCTTACATAAATCATATAATTGAATAAAGAATTAATAGAGTGGATGTAATATGTATATAAATTGTAATTAGACATAATTAAACATAATATAAATAAAACCCATCACACAATCAATTTTAATACCACATAAATAACGAAGTAGAAGGTTAACCCAAAGGATGGAAATCAGGTTAAGAATTCCCTTACCTCGGGTTTGTCTTAGTTCTAACTCATTTAAAACTACTGTATAATATTTAAAAGAGTGTTATTAATATATTTCAGAATCATATACATATTTATAATACCTTATATGATCATTTCGTTATATTATTTTACCCATTAATTGTTAGTATTTTGTTCCTTGCACTGTTTTGGGTAAGTTCTTTACATGATTTTCATGATCGGTTCATGATGGTTTCTTCTTGTCGATTGGAAGTGAAAATACAGAATTGTAATATAAAAGTATTTACATATTTACAGTACCATAATTTATACCATTTATAATTTTTATGTTTCACATGAGTATTATTCATAAGTTAAAACATTAATGATGTTCGTTTAGATCATTTTAGTGGTTTTTTGATAATAACGACCTCATTTTGTCTTATAAATTAAAACAATGAGAACAAAAGAATTACAGAACCATGTATGAGACATAAAAAATATATTATAACCTAGTTCAACCATAAAAATGGATTCATGACCAGACTTGATATAATTAATGCAAACTGAAATCACATCGTCCACAATGTCGGTAATTCGACACATCACGGACAATGTTTTTATTCCTCGAATAAGTAGGAGAGGATAAGAAGAATGATGATGAATTTTACATGAACATGAGAAAATCCAGAATATAAATGATTTATAGAGCTTTCCTGCCTCTTGGGTAATAATAGATGAGGAAAGAATAAGAAAATAAAGGAACTCAAAATAAAAGAATAATTGAGAAATCATTTACAAAAATTCGGCAGCCTAATGGCTATGCAACATGGTTTTAGAAAATATTAAAAATATAGGGGACAAAGGTCACCCATATATAAATGAATCATAATATTTAATAGACCAAGAATAATAAGGAAATAATAACATGGTATGGAAACTTGAAAGTTATACCACATAAAAGAGAACTTGAATGGAAAAAGAAAGAAATTGAGAATTTTCTTACCTTGTAGAGTTACTCCTAGAACTTGAAGGTTGGGACCTTGGGTGATTGAGGGAACCTTGGGAGGACTAATATTAAGTTAAGGAGTCCAGATATTTGTTGAGGAAAAATTGAGAATGAATTTAATGAAGGAATGAGTTGGTATTTATAGCAAAAGTGGGATTATTTTAATAATTTCCAAGGGACACCTCATTAGTGGTATTTGAAAAACCATGGGCTTGCCCATGGTATTTGTCTATGGTATTAGCCACTTGGTACACCTAACATATTATTTAACTACACACAAGTATTCCAAATTTATTACATCATTATTACATCATTAATGATGTCATTAACACACCGAAACTCAAAACTGTATTTTTTACTATTCACCAAAAAAATCAACTGTTTCAGAAAAATCCCCAAAATTAACCCTAACCATTTATTGATGTTTATAATTAAAAAATGAAGTCCATATTTTGAAAATAATTTTATAAATATCATTAATTTAATTTTTAAATAAAATCATACTTAATTCAAAAATTAACAATTTTAAAACTATAAGTGCTTTTATATCACATTAAAAAATTAACCAAAATGTCATTATATTCAAGCCTTAAGAAAATAAAATAATAATAAAATTTACTATTCATTAGTGGCATATTACTATTCATATTACTATTCATAAGGGTATGTTACTATTCACCAAGAAAACAAGTTGGTTCCATTAGACTCCAAATAACTTACTGGACACAATTGTAGATGACTATTTTTCAAAATTCAATACATAGTAGTAGTAAAATTATGTTTAAATGCTTGATATAAATATCTAATTTATACAAAATTTCATGCATTTAATTTTTTTTTATAAAACCTTGAGATTTTACATATATATTTCCCTCAGGACTTGACCAAGGCCAAAAATAAATAAAGATAAAAAATTGGTAAAAACATAGATATCTTGAAATAAAACATTACTTTGATACCAATTGTTGGTCCCAGCGAAATGATCAAGAGGGGGTGAATTGATATTCCAATTAAAAATATTTATATTTTGAAAATTCAAATTAAAATCCACTCAATTTAAATAAAAACTAGTTAAAAATACAATAAGAATATAAAATTTGATAATTTAAAATGATTTCTCAAAGGCACGAGCATAACCTCATTAAAAGAAAATAAATTACTTTAGATTTTTAAATTATTATAGTTACACCAAATGATATATATATCACATATAAATGCTAACTATCATAATTTTACTTTAGAAAAACACTCTGAAAATACTAACTGAAAAAGAATAGTGAAAGCAAAGAATAAAAACACAAAGAAGAATTAAAATAAGAGGTTAGTTCCAAGATATAACTTAGTCCTCTCCACTTTACAGTAAGTCACTACCATGAAAGCTTATTAAAACCAATGAATAGATCTAGAACCTATATTTGGTAGACTAATCCCCATCTTGGATCGCATTACAAGCATACAAAGACACATAAAAAGTCTAAGATACACCAATACTCTTTTACAATTATTTTTAGGAAATAAAAGTAAAGATATAGAAGAAAATAGTATTTGAGTACTATTATTTATAGAGTAGTATAATTTCTAAATATATTTTCAAGAATGTAAAATCTAACCTCGAAAGTACAAAAAAATAAAGGGAGTAAAGAGTGAAGAGAAATTCAACACAAATCTATCTCATTTTGAATTCAATTGATCAACAATGTTATATTCTCCTTGTACAATCATCTAAGAAGATGGAAGAAATTGTAGTAGTCAATGAAGCCTCCTCTCGATTTTTGTAGTGTTATGCAGGAAAATAGAGTACCATGGATCATGAAAAATGAATCTAATTATATAGTATTTAGTTATTCAATTTACATGTGTGAGTCTTCCTTGTATTTATGGAATAATCTCCTTTATATAGCTTTTAGAATTTAATCATGTAGGACATACTTTTATTAACAAATTTCAACTACTCTATGAGACACCCTATACCCATACTTCCAGATCTAGTGCTAATCATACATACTTATTAATACATCATAAAAGTTACAACAAACTACCAAGATCAAAAGTTCAGTGTCTTTAAAAAGTAGGTACATATATAGTATAATGCACATTTCTTCCAAAAATATTCTCAACACATGTATTTCTCTTATATGTATGCATTTGATTGAAAATCCTATGGGAAAAAGAAATATAAGAAAGGGTGATATCAAAAGCTCTATATGGGGTTAAATAATTACAATGAGACAACATTTCATAATTAATGAAAGACATGATCATGTGAGAAATATCATGATTAAAGGAGTAATACATAGGAAATGATAAAAGAATCATGAAATCATATACATAATTCATGTAATAAAATGGAATGATATCACATCAGATCCAATAAAGATAAAATGTAATCAATCATGGGAATATGGCATAAGATATAAGATTTCATAAGAGAATGGTAATCATGAGTTTCATAGGAATGTGGAAAAAACATAAAACATGAAATCATAAGAATAAGTTGAGTTTAACTACTAAGAAATCATAATATATTGTTCTTAATATAATCGACCATTCACCATAAATGGAATCTCATAAAGTATAACCATTACGCAATGTATTGGAATGCTATTTGGGAGCACCCTTAACTTTATTAACATGTATATGCATATGTGAGATATAACAAACTCATAATTTTCAAGTGAATTATAACATGTTTTCTTCTATTCTTTTAACTATTTTTATTTGTGATTTTTTTGGATGGAGTCTTGGGTATCTTCTGGGTGGTTTTTGAGTGTTTTATAAGCCTTTAAGGGGGAACATGGTTTGAGAAAGGTTAGGGGAAACCATGAAGTTTTCCATATGTAACCATTCAACTTATTGGAGAGGGGAAGTGGGTGGTATATGGTTGGTGAAAAGTTATATCTAACCATGAAACATTCCCTAGGTAACTTTGTAACTCATAATAGAAGAAAAAGCACAGTTGCATCATAGTTTACCAAATCGTATAGGTGCCCGGAAGAGGTAGTGAGCCTCATAGATTTGGTGAAAGGTTTGGTAAACCACATTAATAAACCATGCAAATAGTTTTAATCAATATGAAAAATTCACATTTCAACCAAAAACTCCTTGAAACCCCTCATATTTTCTCCTACACATAGGTCTCTTGAACCTAGGGACTCCAATAGCCATTCATGGTTAATTCCTTAAATCTGAAGAGAAACTACATTTGATCTAGAGATGTAGGTCTTAGGGATTCCAAGGTAAGGGATTAATTATTATTCATTATTATTTTTCTCTCTAGATCTTATCTCTTATATCTAGAAAAGACCCTAGATTTTGACTTTCATGCTAAGATCTTGGAACTCTGAGATGATATAATGTGATTCTTTCTAGATTCAAAGAAAAAAAAAGGTGGAAATATAATTTCATCTTAATAGTTCTTAGATTTTTCTAGATCCACTACAGTGTAATCAATCTACCAATAGAAAACAATTTCATCGAGGTATTATTCCCATACAATCACAATATCAAATCAAATCAAATAAAATCAAATTAATAAAGGCGTAATATCATTCTTCACTTTCCCGTGCCCATTTTTAAATTTAATTTAAACTGATTCATTTTCCTTTATAATCTGGATGCAACCATATTGTCAAGATATAACAATAATAAACCCGTCCCACATGATACACATAATGATAAACAAGGTTAACAACTACTTGGAAGAGAGAATATTTTCCAAAACTTACTTCACAAAAATAAGGGTGTGCATACAAGAGTGAACTTATTCTATGGAACTCAAACAAACTACAGTGAAAAGGTTCTAAAAATCCAAGGTAAGAAGGATTTGGAACGTCCCATCTCAAAATAAATAATAAGGAAATAATTAAGTAATGATATTCACTTTAGAAAGATCAGATCCAAAACTAGTAGGATTTAAAATAGTTTAGATTGTCCATTAAAGGTGGATCTTGTTAGATCCACACTTTTTAAACATTTTAAAGGTCCATATAAATTTTATAAATTGAAGATACAAGTCATCACCTTTGAAACAGATTAAAAAAACCTTAATTAAGGAATTAAACCCAATTTTTATCATAAAAGACGTCAAAATGGAAAATCTGTAAAATTTGGAAAAACTGGAAACACTATAGATCTACCATTATAGTAGATCCACCATTGGGTGATCCTCCATTACTATAGATCCACCATTGCCATAGACCCACCATTAATTTAGATTCATTATTGCTTTAGATCCATCATTACTGTATATCCACTGTTAGGTGATACATCGTTACTATATATCCATTGTTACTGTAGATCCTCCATTATTACAGATCTACCGTTAATATAAACCCACCATTACTATAGATATACTATTACTATAGACCCACCGTTATATTAGAACCACCATTACTGTAGACCAATAGGACCAGCCATCATATTTTTTTTAGAAAAAAATCAAACTACTAAAATGAGATACCATTAGTTCAAAATGAACCATTATTAGTAAGTCACCATTAGCCTAAAAAACACCTCAAAACTCCCTAATTCTTCCAAAAAACACACCTAAAATTTCCTCAGACACCTCAAAATCATAATATCCTACAAATTAAAGGGATATAAGGTTTATACCATTATAAATAATTTCCCTTTACAAGTTGTTCTTCTTGGATCTTCATTATTAAATCCACAAGTGGTGATTTAGGGTTCATTCTAGGGATATTTTGTGTGTGAGATTGATTTGAGTGGTAAATATTGATGTTGGAATTCAATATACTTAAGGTAGTAAGTTCCTTACCATGTTATGATAATTATATAAAACTATATGGTATGAATTTCTTGTGAATGTGTGTGACTCATGATACCCCTCTTGATATGACATGCTTATGCATGCATGTATGTGACTCATGAGACCTCTCTCGATGTGAAATGCTTGTGTGTGTGTGTGTGTGACATGTGAGACCTCTCTTTATATAACTTTCTTGTGCGTGTGTGTGTAACCCATGATACCTCTCTTGATATGACTTGATTGTCTATGTGTGAACCATGATACTTATATTAACATGATATGCTCATGCATGTGTGTGTGTGATCTATGAGACCTATCTTTATATGACTATATTGTGCGTGTTTGTGTGACCAATGAGACATATCTTAATATGACATGCTTGTGCATTTTTAGAGCTAAATATTTTCTTTTTTATGACTTTTGTAAGTATATATGTGTATGTATATACGGTATCAAAGTTACAGGTTCACTCTTCATGGATTGGTTAATATCTTAGATGGATTATCATGTGCAATGTGATTCATGATGATTATTATGGGGTCTTGAATGACATATGGTAGGGAATGATGACCCTGAGGCCTAAAATTATTCTAACAGTGGAGCATTATTACCCTATTTCATGACTTGAGATTATTAGTAGGATATGGTATCCTTATGGTCTAACATGAGGCATTATGTCCTTATAGCCTATTTTGAGATTTATGTTGGTTTTTTGGATTTTTTTTGTGATACATAGAAACCCAAAATAACTTTTCCTCTAACATGGAGCCTAATAAGGTTGGTATAGGGTTCATGGAAGCCTGGTTAGTGCATGATGACCTGCTTGGTGATTATTTACTTGTACATTTACTTTCCTTTAATTGAATACACTTTTATATAAATGTTTTACTTACACTAAATATACATTGGTGGCGTCCTACTGGGTTTATAATCACACTCTACATGAGAATCTTAGTTCATGTGCTGAATCCTTTAACATTGATTTTAGATGAGAGTAGTGGACCTTCTTAAGGAGGTTATACTAGTGGATTATGTTGGCCTAGGTGAATTCAAGAAAAAAATCCGTGATCCTTTGTAGAGTTTTCTATTTATTTATTTTTTCCTTGTTTATTTTGAATTTATACCGCATGTTGGGATCTCCTGACTTGTTTCACATGATATTATATACCATACAATTATATAATTGATAGATATTTTTGTTATTTCTTCCATATTTTGTTATGATATTACTCTTATCAATGTTTCTGCTATTGCATACCCCATTTTTTATCTATTATTAAGGTGATAGTCTTATTATGGTGCCTCTTAGGCCCTCACTATTAATTGGAAACCAATTTAATATAGGAAGGAAAAAATGAGTTTAGGCAAACCTCTATCCAAGAATTGATGATTCGGGTTAGGTTGTTACAAAATAGTATCAAGGATATTTAGTTTTTTACTAATTATTTGATCAATGTGGATAAGAGATAAGATATTTTTAGGACTTGGTTTAGAACTCATTCCTAGGAGTAGATAACCCATGTATAAAGGAAGTCTTGGTTTTTAGGGATGGGATTTCTATTTTGGTTTGTGATTTTACTATTTAACTATTATATCTTGAGCGACACACATGATTTTATTGTTATGGATTATGATTATTTTTCTTGAACTAATTATCAAGAATGGACAAGTTCATTCATTATGGATAGGCATGTAGGTTCACATTTCATGTGATTATTTTCATGTTATTGGCAGATATTTATATTTATTAAATGATAATAATAATATGTTTAGTGTTATTCCAAATACATTGTCCGTGACATTGAATTAATTTAGATTGATTATGTTATATTTTTTTATGAATGACTGCGACTAACAAACATGTATTGATGACATAGGGTGATCCTTGAGTAGGCAGGTAAGTTTTATTATTTGTGTGATTCCTTTATTGCTATGTTTTAAGTTTATTGAGTCCTTATTTAGTTCTTAAAAAGGGGAAATTCACTTATCATGAAAGGGTTTAAATGGGTTTCAAGGGATTTTGGTTTCTAAAGGGATTGTGAAAGATGCGTGTTTGTGAAATGGATTTTTTGGATTATATATATTTTTAAAATGGTTTCAATGGGTTGATTGAATGGAATTTAGATTTTGAAATGGTATTTCACACTTATTGGGATGATAGATTAGTGTTATTTTGGTTTTTATGAAATCATTTCAAATGAGGAAAATGGTTGTTTTTTAATGTTTTTTAGAAAAGTGGGATTTTTATTTTGATGGTTTTATAATTATTTTAAAAGTGGTTTTTAAAATTTTTTGGTTAGAAATGTGGTTTGAAATATATTTTTTAGAGGGTATTAATGGTTTAGCTCAATGATCTGGGATTTTTATTGGCCCGTTGTCACTTTTTAACTGTTTTTTTTGAATGACAATGCAAGACCATCTTAAATGCCTCTTGATTTTTAGGCTTGATATGAACTATGGACTATGGTAATGTTTCTCATTATTTGATCTTGTATTGAATGGTGGTGTTCTATATTCATAGTTTGGTGAATAACCTTCCTTTAGGGGGATGTGATCGAAAGTGGTTGACTATTTTGGTTTAGATATTTTTCTAGTAGTGGACTCTCAAAAGGGGAAGGTTAGCTTATGATGGTATCATGTAATAGTTGTCTCTCTCTCTCTAAAGTGAGTATAGAATGGTTATGGGAATTAGATGGCTGTATGAACCTTGAGTGAGATGTGAAATCCTTCAGTTGTTGAGGAAGTTTTGATTTATTCTGGGTAGAGACCCATGGGTTAGATGGGTTGATGTGTGATATCACCGAAGACTATTGAGTTGTGGTTCTATGTGTGAGATCTAGGCTAGCATCGACATAAGGATAATGGTTTCACTTAGTGGACATCATTATTGTACTAGTTTTTGGGTCAATCAGGTTTGACATGACTTGTGAGGTATGTGAGTGGGTTGTTCTCCTTCCTTGAGTGGAAATCAAGTAAAATGTTATGAGGGTAGGTGAGTAGAGGTGCATGGCCTTGTTCGTATAGACCTTGAATTATGATGCTCAATCGGTATGAGACCAAGCATAATGTCTTGTTAGGTAAGGTATTTGTTATAAAGTGTGATCCTAGTGAGAGACTTGGGGCCTTAGAATAAGTTTATAGATGTGTTTATGAAGAATCAGACCACCCATTATCCAAGGTGTTGCTGCTTGTAAAGTGTTCAGTGCCTGAAGGGGGATCATGGCTAGATTCTTAAGAAGGTTAGTATTGGGTAAGGTGGATATTTTATCTGGTGGTTTTATATTAGAAATCAATTCTAGGACTTGAAGTGAGACAAGATCATTATTTGTTCATTGGAGTGGTAGAAACCATGTGAGACATAGCATTATAAGAGTGTGATAAGAGGTGGCGTGTTACAATAGCATGTTGAGATACCTTTAGGTATTGAGGTTAAAAGGTTGAAGTAACCATGGGTTTTTAAAAGGGGGTTAGATAAAGTCATTTGGGTGAGTTGGTAAAAGTTAGTAAGTAATTCTGGTGAGCATTGCTTCTAGAATATTATGTGCAGCTAGAAGTGTATCCAATGGGAAGCACCTAGTGAATTACCCTAGGAATGAATGTGTTGAGATTATCCAAAATTATTCATAGTGTGTTCACATATAGGAGAGTGGTGATGTTTTATGTGGTTTCCATGGAACTTGTGTTAAGTTCATGGGGGGAGTGTGGAACACACATGATTTTTTTGATAAATCCATGGTTGAGGAGTTTGGGTCGATAAAAGTGAAATAATTATAGTACAAATTTAAAAGTGAAAAATAAGGCCTTCTTATGGATTAGTGTCCTTGGTTAATGGCAGGTTAAGGAGAAATTCTCAGTTAAGGTAGGTTTGGGTGATGATAATTCTTACCGGTCCTTTTTTTAATGAATTGTGGTTTAGCGTTATGAATCCTTGGTGTGTGATAGTTAGTAGTTGGGAACTACTGCAGTGTTCAGTTGGACTTGTGGATTGAGTTTTTATGTATTTTTAGAGGTTCGTGAAACACCCCAAGTTTTTATGAATTATTATTATTTGAATAAATTAAATTTATTTGATATCTTGTATCACATGAAACACCAAGTTAATATTTCTCTACACACAACATTGGGTTAGCTTGTGTTAAACACAACACTGAGTTACAACAAAACCATGATATATTATTAATATAGTTATTTAAACACAACTGTTATAACTTATCCATTAAACATAGTTATATGTATATTAATAAATAATTTTTAAATATTATGTATAATGGTTTTATATAAATAAAAAAAATTGATAAAAAATTCTTAATTTTTCAATAAATCTATATGTTTCAAAACACTATTTTTTAAAAAAGTGTTCTAATTATTTATTTTTGTAAAAATAAATAAAATTAATTTTTGAAACTTTTAAAAAATTTATTTGATAAAATAAAATTAATTTTTGAAATCAGAATATAAAAATTATGTTAGGGTTATTTTTAGGATTTTTCTAAAAAGTTTCATTTTTTTGATGAAAAGTGAAAAATACTGAAATTTAAGTAGAAACCACATTTTTGTTTAATTTATTTATAAGGTTAAATTATATTTGAAATTATCTTTCAATTAAAATTAGTTTAATTATACATCCATTAATACAATTTATGATATTGGAATTAATTTCACATTTTATTTCTATTTAAAAAGTTTGAAAATTTTGAAAATTTTCTCTTCAAAAACCCATTTTCTGGCCGTGTCTACCTGATTAATTTTAAATTAAAAAATTACACTTCTGTAAATGGAATTTGGAAAAATGGATTATTTATTTTGAATTATAATAATTTATTTTATATAACAAGTTAATCTTAGTTTTATCCAAATTGAATAGTAAAAATAATAAAAATTATTTACTGTGGTTAAGGTAAAAATAGATTTATCGAGGGGAGGGGGTTAAACTAAAAATAAAGAATAAAAAATGACTAAAAAATTTAAAAAACACCATTTTATGGAAATATTTTGACATTATAACTTCTAGACTCATGAATGGTCCATCATTAGTGCCTTGTGACATGAAAAAACGTGGGTGAAATTATTTCATTCAAAAAATTATAAGTGTGCCACTCAACTTACTTATAAAAGAACACCCATTATCCTCTCCTCTCCACACCTTAAAAAAGTTTGGTTTGACTAATTCCCACAAAAAAAAAACTTCCCAACTTCCCTCTTCTCATCCTATAATGCTTATTTTGTATATAAATCAAACCTAGGAATGATTTTGGTTCAAAACTAAGGAGGAAACCCTAAGAAGAGGCAACATTCATCAATGAGAATTTTTGTATTATTTATTCCAACAACTCCTTAAATTATTATTATAACATATTGATATAATAACCTCAGTATATTCCATATAATTATATATTTTTATGTTAAGGATATGACCTACAACCATCTTCACTTCCATCAAATGGGTTATGAAATCATCATTCGTGTGTATGGAAAACTACCACCTCATGAACTGATGCCTTTCATTTTTCCATTAACACCTCTCATAGTTGAACATTGTTGAAAAAACCCCCTCAAGCTACGATTTTAGTGTTTTGGGTTGATTTTTTTTGTTAAAAAAGAAGACGGATACAAATAGTTGTGTAGTTCCTACATGGTTGTTGACTAGGTACACTGAAAAATATCCAATAAAGTGGATTGAATACCCTTGAGGTGGTAGAGAAATTTTCATATAAAAGGTGGTGCTGTTTCATAATGTTTTCCAAATTTTTGGGGTCCAAAATTTGGAGGATGGATCAATCATCGTGAAATTTGTATTTCTATGAATGCCTCATAAAAATATGGCAATGTCACGAGTTTTGTAAAGATGGGAGTTTCAAAAATGTATGGAGCTTTGAGAAGGAATTCAGTGTCACAAAGGATGTGTTTCATGAAGGCGCAGAAAATCATAAACATGAAATAAAAAATGGAACATCTCCATGACTATGATAAATAGATCATCGTAAATACATGAAGGGTTTATATTAATCTCCTTAACTATGATAAGCTTCAAAAATAGTGAAATATCCATAGAGCTTCAAGAAATTTGGAATTTCATGAATGAGATTAATGAGATTCACAAAATGGGTGATGAAATGGATGGAATATTCTTAAATGGGAGTAAATTCCTATAAATAGGCCTCCTACCCCTCATAAAATAAGAGAAATCCTAAACAAAATTCCATAGGATATGAGTTTCTGAAGGTTATTCATGAAGGTTGTTCTAGATAAAATTTTCCCCAAGAAAGGATGTTTGTAAATGCTATAAAATGTCGACCAAAAGTGTTGAAGTTCATTAAGGGTATATAGGATGAAATAAAGTTGTGATATTCATGAAAGTGTTTAGATTCATGAAGGTTCAGCGAGCTTCATAAAAGGAAGGAGCTTTGCAAAGGCTAAGTGAGATTTGTGAAAGGAAGAAGCTTCAAGAAGGCTAAGTGAGCTTCTTAAAGGAAGGGAATTCATGAATACTATTTTAGATTTATGAAAGAGGTGATCTTCATGAAGAGAAGTGAGCCTCACAAAAGTATTATAAAGGAATTTCCCAGTAAATCTGTGTTAAAGTGGTATTCATCGAGTGGATTAAAGCGTGAATTAAATAAATAATCTACCTATAATTAAGAATGCAATCACTATTGATAATTAAGGTACCTACATGTCCATAAACTATGTCTGAATCATTTTTATAGTAGAAAGAAAATGAAGAGTAAGAAAGTGATCCTTTCCACCATATGTTATCCCTTGAAAGAGAGATCAAGAGAGTGACCCTTGGTAAGCAGTGTTCTCTCACAAAAATTTGTAATGGTAGTGAGTCTAGGCATAAAAGTGGTCTAGCCTGTTGAGTCAATAAGGTTTCTTTATTACTTTTCCATTCCTTTATGTTGTGAAAATAACAAACACTTTATCATAAGGTATATAGTTTTTCCCTAAGGAATATCTTCATAAGTAAAATGTTCCTTCTCTAAATAAAATTTTATCCTTACATATGTTTTCATTGTTCATTTTATAGTCTCTATAAATCCAACTCATTTTATTACTAAGGAAAAATTTTGTTTCACATATAAAACCTTAGAATCCTATAAATAATTAGATATAGAGTATTCTATTTCCAAGATCCTAATTCTCTAAAATTTGGACTCTGAATTCTCTGAAATTCAGACTCGGAATTCTCTGAGATTCAGACTCTGAATTCTCTGAGATTCAGATTCTGAATTATCTGAAATTCAGATTCCTAATTCTCTGAAATTTAGACTCTGAATTCTCTAAAATTTAGATTCTTAATTCTCTAAAACTTAGACTCCGAATTCTCTGAAATTCAAGTTCCAAATTCTCTGAAATTCAGGTTCTGAATTCCTCAGAATTCAGACTCCAAATTCCTCAAAATTATGACTCTGAATTCCTCATAATTCAGACTCCGAATTCCTTATAATTCAGACTCCCAATTCATCAAAATTATGACTTCAAATTCCTCAGAATTCAGATTCTGAATTCATTGGAATTCAGACTCTAAAACCTATAGAATCCAGATTATGAATTCTTTGGAAAAAAGAATCCAAATATCTATGTCTTATAGACTCTGAATGTTCATCTTGTTAGATTCATAATTATATTTTTCCTTAAACTCTAAAAAATATATTTGGTTAAGCAACTTAATTTTCTTTACACTTATTATAAAACAATGTCGTTCAATATGTTTCTAACTAACTGTTGTTTGAGTGACACATATAAAGGTCCCTCAGAGATTCAAGAAAAAACATGACCATTGGAGGAGGGATCCGAGCTTTAAAGAAGTGCCTAAAAATAGGTGTTCATTTGAACGAGCTCAAAATTGTTCCATCACTCAAGAGATTTCATGTTGCTGAAGTGATTTATAGAGAGAGAGACTCTCATACTTTTTTCGGTTCTAAACATCTTTTTTAGATTGTTTCATGAAAATTTGATTTTTATTTAGAACAATTGAGGGATTCTAGGGATAGGAATAAAAATATGTCGACTACCTTAGAGTTCGAGGAAATCTATGGATTGGAAGAGAGAGGTTTCGACTAGCTTAAAGATCAAGGGCTTGCGGGGATATAAAAACTGATTCTGATATTCCTGTCAAGGGATTACCCTGGTGTGGGTAAGATAGAATTTATTGAAAGTATAAATCAAGGGACCTCGATCCAAGGTTTTTGGATACCCTACTATTTTGGTTAAAATATTTCATACTTTTTTATTGTTTTGTTTCAAGTTTATTTCTGCTGTAATTTTATAAAGGAAGAAAGTATAACTTTCTTATACTTTCCTGTACTTTTGTATACTCTGATAAGTAAGATTCTATATTATTTAAGGTTGAATCTATTCCTTCTAAATTTTATTTAAGTTTAATTTCCGAAACCATATTTTCAGAACCTAGTAAGTATGTTTAGTAGAACTAAAATAGGTCTTGTGAATTTACCTTTTTAGCTTCATTAAACATAGTTTTCCTTAAGGTTAAAAATGAAAGTTTTTAAACTTACAATTCACCCCCTCTTTTAATTGAGCATACACAATCATGTTTTGATCCTACAATTGGTATCAAAGGAGGTATTTGAATTAATTATATTTACATATAAGTTTTCTTGCTCATGTTTTCTTGTTCTAAATTTTCTTGATTAACTATTATTGATTAATTTTTTCTCAGAATTTTTTATCTTTGTTAACAAACCTTTTATATTAACAAGTTTTTTTGTGGAAAGATATTTTCTTATAAGAATAACAGGAATGAATTTCAGTTCAATTGAAAATATAAATCCAACTAGACCACCTATATTTGATGAAAATGAATACGAGTACTAGAGAGACAGAATGAAGACTTTTATTATTAATACTGGAGAAGACAATTTTTTCAGGCTTATTGTAGATTCCAAGATTCTAGATAAGGAAGTCAGAACATTTACCAACCAAGAAAAGTCATAATATCAACTAAATTACAAGTAATTCAATATTTTGTTGTGTTCTATGACCAGTAATATATATAGTCAGATTTCTTCTTGTGAAGTTGAAAATTGTATCTAGAAGAAATTGGAAGTTACACATTTCGGTACATCAAAAGTCATAGAGACTAGAAGAGCTATGTCTAGAGTAGAATATCAGGGATTTCTATTTCCCTATGGAGAACCAGTATGCAAGGTACAATAAAGGTTTATGAAAATTGTTAACAATCTACAATATATGAGAAAGAAAGGTCTTGATGATGAAGATCTTGTGGGAAAGATTATATACATTATTCCAAATGAACGGAAATACAAAAGAACAACTATTGATGAGAATAGGAAAGTGTCTCAAATTACTCTTAGTGAGATTTTTTGAACTCTTCTTCAACATGAGACAAGAATGAAAAGAGATGATGATATTAATAAAAAGAATAATGGAAATGGAAGTGTATCATTTACTACCAATAAATCTAAGAATCATGAAAGGGTAACAAGATCCAAGTCTAAGAAAGTCACTGTTTTATCTAAATCTAGTGAAAGTGAACATTCTGAGAATGATATAGAAAATATTTTCTCAAAGGATGAACAAGATAGTTGGAAATAAATAATTTCATTATATATACAAGAAGAAAGAAAAAAATGACAATAAAGACTTGGAAGTCACTTTCTATAAATGAAAAAGAGCAGGGCATATAAGGCTAGATTGTCCTATTCTTAAGAAAAAGGATAGAAAGGAAAAGAATTCAAAGAGGAATAGAAAGAAGTACTACAAGGCTAATGATAAAAATGTCTTGAATGATAATGACACTTGGAGTGCTAGTGGTGGTGACTCTTCAGATGAATCCTCAGAGTATGAATCATCTGATCAGAAGAATCTTGATCTACTAGCGAAACTACCCATTGAAAATCATTGTCTAATGGACAAGGTACACAATATTGAATATATCACCAATTTATCCTTAAATGAAAATTATACTGATGATAAATATTATGAATCTTAAGATGATGAATCTTCCTCATCATAAGATAATACATTACCTTCTTATGAATAAGTGTCTAGGTTTTCTAATCTTCTTGAGAATGAAAATTCCAAACTCAAAAAAAAGTTTGATAAGGAAAATTCTGGATTATCTATTTTAAATAAAGAAGTATTATATCATTCTAGTGATCTTGATAAGAAAACTTTTGATTTTAAAAGTATTTCAAAAAATATTAAGGAAGTTAATTCTGAGAAGGATAAAATTTCTAAGGATCTTGATAATGTAATTTACAAGAATTTTTTAAGGCTAACTGTAGTTCTAAAACTAATGTTTTTAAGGATAAAAACTTGGTTATAATACTAAAGTCATAAATATTTTCCTTGAGGAAGTGTTTGTGAAACTTTACCTCTGGTAAGGAATACTTTGACAAGATGTATTTTTAAATTCAACCTATAAGGAATAGTTATAGATTTTTTTATACCAATTCTAAACTAGTTTTTAGTAATAACTATTTTGTTCCTCAAAGTGATCCATTCTGCACTAAATTTCAGTGTGGTGGACATTGGGAAAACAATTTTCTTTAAATAAAACCCAATATTTAGGTTTTCATAAAGCTTATTTTTCTAAGAAAATGTGGAAACCTAAAATCTTAATTTTTGAAATTTCTGGAACCAAGAAAGTTTGGATTCCAAAGTCTAACTCTTTTATTTTCAAGAAAATAAAGATAGTACTATTATTAATACACGGTACATGGATAGTGGATGTTCCCAACATATGAATGGTAACAAAAATTTCTTTTAAAAGATTATAAAGATGAAAGGAGGAAAAGTAACTTTTAGAGATAATGCTCAAGGGGAAATTGTTGGTTTAGGTAACATTGTTATTCTTGGAAAAACTTTGATTTCAAATGTATTATTTGTTAAAGGTATTAAGAAAAACCTTATTATAATAAGTCAATTATGTGATGAAGGTTACATTATGAATTTTAGGAATGATAAGTGCTTAGTACACAATTACAAGGAAGAGTTTATTCTTTCTACTCATAGGAAAGATAATGGATACACAATAAACTTAAAAGACCTTAGGAGCCAAGATCTACCTTACATTAGTGAAATGGAAGATCAATCTTGGTTATGTCATATAATGTTAGGACACTGTAACCTTAAGAACCTTTGTAAACTATCAAAGAAAAGACTAGTTAAGGATATACCAGATCTTAGATTTGATTCTTAAAAAGTTTGTTATCCCTGTCAGTTTGTAAAGAAACATAAATAAAGTTTTAAATCAATTGGTTAAGTCTCAACTTATAATGCATTAAATTTAGTGCATATGGGTCTTTTCGGTCCAAAAAAAAACTGGAAGCATTGGAGGCAAATTTAATATAATTGTCTTAATTGATGATTACACTAGATTTACGTGGGTTTATTTTCTTGCAAATAAATATAAAGCATTTTCTTATTTTAAGATTTTATGATCCCAAGTTAAAAATGATAAAAACCTTCCATTGATAAATATTCATAGTGATCATGGAGGAGAATTTCAAAATTCAGATTTTGAAACTTTTTATAGTAAAAAAGGAATTGCTTATAAATTCTCAGCTCTAAGAACTCCTCAACAGAAAGGTTTTGTTGAAAGAAGAAATAAGATTATTCAAGAGATAACTAGAACCATTTTGAGTGAATATTATATAGCTAAACACTTTTGGGCTGAATCTGTAAGTACTACTTGTTATACTATAAATCGAGTTTTGAATAGACCTTTTCTTAACCAAACCCCTTACGAATTGTGGAATGGAAGAAAACATAGACTTTTATACTTCAAGGTATTTGGTTTCAAAGTATTCATTTTGAATACTAAAGATAATTTACATAAATTCTCACCCAAATATGATGAAGTAATTTTTCTAGGATACTCCACAACTTCTAAGGCTTATATAGTTTTTAATAAAAATACTTATACTTTTGAATAAATAGTGCATGTTATATTTGATGAAACTGATCCTTTTATTTTTAAACAATCCCATCCTACATTCTCGAATGTGTTTTCAAAAATTGATTCTCAACCCTTGATAGAATATCCTTCTGATAAGTAAAATTTTCAAGAAAATATTTCTGAAGCATTTACCCTAGAATATTTCCTACCATATGTTGATGAACAAGTTTAACAAAATCCAAATCAGTTGTTTCTTAAGAATCATCCTAGTGATAGTATCATTGGTGATGTAAATCAACATATAAGGAATAAAAGTTACTTAATAAATGAAGTAGAAAATCTAGAATTCCTTTCACAATTAGAACCAAAAATCACTAACAAATCTTTAGGTGATGATGATTGGATTAAAACCATGCAAGATGAGCTAAATGAATTTGAAAGGAATAAAGTATGGACCTTGGTTGAAAGACATAAACAAACTTCTGTTATTAGAGTAAAATTTGTCTTCAAAAATAAGTGTGATGAAAATGGAATCATTATAAGAAATAAAGATAGATTAGTTACTAATGGATATAATCAACAAGAAGGAATAGACTATAAAGAAACCTATGCTCCAGTAGCTATACTTTAATCTATTCGTATTTTACTTTCCTTTGCAGCATTCTTTAATTTCATACTTTTTTAAATGGATGTAAAATGTGCTTTCCTTAAGAGATATGTTCAAGAAGAAGTTTATGTAGAACAAAATCCTAGTTTTAAAGACAAAATAACATCTTGAACATGTTCTCAAACTTACCAATTATTTATATAGACTTAAATATTCCCCTAGAGCTTGGTATGATATAATTACATGATTTTTCCTACAAAACAATTATGTTATAGAATATGATGATCCAAATTATTTTATAAAGAGTGATAAGAAAAATGTTTTGATTGTTCAAATTTATGTTGATGAAATTATATTTGGTTCAACTCATAAATCTTTGACCGATTCTTTTGCGAATCCAATAAAATTTGTGTTTGAAATGAGTATGATGGGTGAGTTAACATTTTTCCTAGGTTTTCAAATTTATCAAAAACCAGAATGAACTTACATATCACAACATAATTATATTAAAAATCTTCTTAAAAAGTATTGATATGATAACACTAAAAGTATAAGTACTCCAATCGGTACCTCAAATTCTCTTGATCTTGATGAAGCTAGGAAACCAGTAGATTAAACATCATTTAGAGGTATGATTTGATGTTTAGTATACTTGATATCTAGTCGTCCAAACATAATGTTTTTAGTAAGCTTATATGCAAGATATAAATCAAATCCTAAGGAATATCCTTTAAAATAAGTGAAATGAATTTTTAGAAATTTAAAGGGAACCATGGATTTAAGACTCTTTTATACTTCTAGAAATGATTTTATTTTAAAAAGTTTTTCGGATACTGATTTTGGTGGATGTAGAATGGATAGAAAAAGTAAATTCGGAACTTGTAATTTCTTAGGAGATTCATTAGTTTCTTGGTCATGAAAAAATCAACACTCAATAGCACTCTCCACTACTAAAGCTAAATATGTAGCATCTGGAAGTTGTTGTGCTCAAGTGTTGTGGATGTAACACACACTCACAGATTATGACATGAATTTTACCAAAACACAGATAGTGTGTGATAACACTAGTTACATTGCCCTAATTAAAAACCCTACACATCACTCTCATGAAAAACACATAGATATTAGGCATCATTTTTTAGGGATCACACACTCAATGGAGATATCATTCTTCAGTTTATCAGAATGTAAGATCAAATTGTTGATATTTTTACAAAATCCTTACCCTCCTATAGATTTGGATACATTAAATAAAAGTTAGGAATGATAATTTTAATGTAATCTTCCATATTAAATTTATGTAGAAACATATCTCCTTACATTAAGTAACTCCTTTTCATAGATTTAGTACATTTTCATGGTAATCAATTTTTTTTTTGTAATAATTTTTTTTGTTATCAAAATTTTTCGTATTCAAAATTTTTCGTAATTCAAAATTTTCATATTCAAATTTTTTTGTATTCAACATTTTTCGTAATCAATTTTTTTTTCTGGAACCCAAAATTCAAGAATCTAAAATTTTCTTTCTTTAAGAAAATTTTCTGAAATCTAATGTTCTTCAAGATAAAGTTTCCTCCCTACAGAAATTTTTCCTAGAAATTCAGAAGGTATGTTTCCTTACATAAGTTTTTATTTTTTTCTTTTTATTGTTGGTACTTTTTATCTTGCTTTAAGAAAATGTTTCGGATTCAAATTCCATAAATATGCAGTTTTATCTTAAAAACCTCAAAGGATCAGAATATACCAAAAATATTTCTTTTAATTTCATCTCAACCATTATATATTATCAAGACTGTTTCAACCATTGGATAAATCTATGAATATGAACTATTTCCTCAATGCCTATATAAAGGCCCCTCTAATGGTTTTCCCACATAGGTTTTCAAGTTCTTCCATGCCAAAGCTCTACCTCTCTAATTAAGGGTCATTCCGTATTTTATGGTTTTCCCAAAATCCAAAATTCCTTTGGAAGCATCCACTCAGAAAAAAATGTCTTCAGTTAAAGAAATTTACGAATGGAAGATCTATAGAGAGAGGTTAGTAGATCCAAAGTTTTTCTCTAGGTATGATTCTCTTATCTAAAATAATATCAAG
The DNA here is from genome assembly GCA_963277665.1 of Viscum album. NCBI lineage: Eukaryota > Viridiplantae > Streptophyta > Magnoliopsida > Santalales > Viscaceae > Viscum > Viscum album. The sequence goes on from OY728133.1 coordinate 594,704,791, forward strand.
TTGAATTGCTAGGAAAGTATATATATATCCAAACCAAAGGGATAGGATCTGGTGTATCTGGAGTTGCTGGTATAGTTTTATGAGTTTGCAGGTTTCTTTAATGAAGGAGGAAGAGATATTTTTTTTTATGATTTATGGGAAAACCTATTCCATTTCCTACATCATGGTAGAAAAAATTATTAGAATTCATTATGAGAAGGAAGCTGATTTCTTCACCCACAAGTTATTGGATATATCAAGAAGTTTTGATAAGTAGAAGGTCATAGAGTGGATTGGTTTATCAGGGCTAATGAAACTGACGATTAATCTCTCTATACAAATTTCTGTATTCTAGAGTTATGGGTTTAGGGATTTCTCATTCTGAGAAAAGCTGATAAGGGTACCTTGAAGAAAATTTATATCTATATTCTAGATTTTCTAGTGGAACTTAGGAAGATTAATCTGGTGAAGTATGTCTGGATAATAGTTATGAATATCAAGAATGGGAATCTTAAATCTCAGATTATTATGTATCTGACTATTCTTTCCAAGATCATAGTTATTTTTCTAGAATCGTTCAAAATTCCATTAAGTTCTAAGACAAGGAATTTCTGGGTTATGTTGATGAGTGATGATATTCTCAAAAGGATGAAGGCTAGATTTAATAGCAAGTAAATAGATTTTTATGTCTTGTTTGAAAGTGAAATTGAATCCTTATCCAAGATTCCAAAAGTAGCTAAGACATCCAAGAAAGTTTAGAGGAAGATAAAGCAGAAAGAACCGAAAGTCAAATAAACAACTCATGTAGTTCAGGAAACTCAATTAGAACCTCCAAATTCTAAGAAGAAAAAGACATATCCGGATGAAGTTTTTTCCATGTGGAGAGAAGAAAAAAATAATAAAAAGGAAGAAGAGCCTAACTTTGGCTTGGATCCTACTGAGGCAAAAGCCTTGAAGATTAAGGATACTGAGGAATATGAGAATCATGAAAAGAAAAAGAAGAAAAAGAAGAAGATGAACGAGGATAAAATATTTCAAGAACTTCTCAAAGATACTGAAAAATCCTATAAACAAATCTAGGTACCAAAATAATTTTTACAAGAATCACTTCTAGTGAATCCAGAAAAGAAAATAGTCATTCTAGAACCTGATAAAGAGGAAGGGATTGTGTAGGAAGAGAAAGTGGAAGTATAAGAAGTGGTAGCAAGTGATGATACTGATGATATGATAAGGCAAGTTGAAGAATATCATGAGAAGGAGAGTCCTTATGAGAAATTGTTGATCCATAATTCTCAGGCCGAATCATCTAAACATTCTACCCAAGGAAAATCTAAAGAGGGTCAGGAAGAAGTAAAAAAACCATCAGAAGAAGAGAGAAGAAACGATGAATTGGTTCAACTAGAGGATCTGGTGGCAGATGATGAAAAGGGAAAGGTTGAGGAAGATAAGATAGTCTATATAATAGATAGTGAACATGAATCACCAAATAATGCTGATATCATACCAAGAGCTGATAAAGGGAAATAGGTGTAAGATGATTCTCCCAAGAAGGAAGTGGTGGATAAAAAAGATGTTGGTGGATATTCTAAAATAAAGAAATATGAGATTGAGAAATATTCCTCACAAATAAGAGAATCTGATTCAGAATCATCTTCTATGGGTCATGATTTTCTGGTCCAATCCCTAAAGAAATTGGTTGATACAATTCCTCTGTTTCCAAGTATTGACTTGAGATTTCAGATGCTTCAAAATTATTTTTATCATAAATTGGATTTTTTCCCATGATTATGGGAAAATTTTTCAGGCTTGAGGCTGAGATTCAAGGAAAAATATGACCGTTGGAGGATGGAGCCAACCATTAAAGAAGTTCTTATAAATTAGAGCTCATTTGAACAAGCTCAAAATCGTTCCATCACTCTAGATATTGCATGATGCTAAAGTGATTTCTATAGAGAGAGCCTCTCATACCTTTTGTGGTTATGAACATCTTATTCAGATTGTTTCATGCGACATCGATATTTTCTAAGTACAATTGAGGGCTTCCGGGGATAAGAAGATCGAGATGACGACTACCTTAAAGTTTGAGGACTTTAGGGGATAGGAAGACAAAGGTGTAGACTACCTTAAAGATCAAGGGATTGGGGAAATAGAAAGACAGATTATGATATTCCTATCAAGGGATTAACCTTGTGTGGGTAAGATATACTTTGTTGAAAGTATAAATCAAGGGACCTCTATTCAAGGTTGTTGGATACCCTACTATTTGGGTTAAAAGATTTCATACTTGTTACTTGTTTTGTTTCAACTTTATTTCTGATGTATTTTGATAAAGGAAGAAAGTATAACTTTATTATACATTCTTGTACTTTTTTATACTCTGATAAGTAAGATTATATACTCTTTAAGGTAGAATATTTTCCTTGTAAACTTTCCTTAAGTTTCATTTCTAGAACCATATTTTCAGAACCTAGCAAGTCTGTTTAGTAGTACTAAAAGAGGTCTTGTGAATTTACCTTGTTTAACTTTTTTAAAAATAGTTTTCCTTAAGATTAAAAAATAATGTTTTTAAACTTAAAATTCACCCCCATATTTTAATTGAGAATATACAATCATATTTTGATCCTACAATTGGTATCAAAGAATATCTCTGAATTACTTATATTCACATATAAGTTTTCTTGCTCAAGTTTTCCTTGTTCTAAATTTTCTTACTTAACTATTATTGATTAAGTTTTTATTAGAATTTTTTTATCTTTGTTAATAAAGATTTTCTATTAACAAGTTTTTTGTGGAAAGAAATTTTCTTATAAGAATGATAGGAATGAATATTGGTTCGATTAAAAATATAAATCCAACTAAACCACCTATATTTGAAGGAAATGATTATGAGTACTGGAGAGACAGAATGAAGACTTTTGTTATTAATACTGGAGCAGACAATTTTGTCATGTTTACTGGAGATTACAAGATTATGGATAAGGTAGTCAAAACATTTACCAACCAAGAAAAGTTATAATATCAACTAAATTACAAGTAATGCGATACTTTGTTGTGTTCTATGACCTGGAATATATAGTCATATTTTATCTTGTGAAGCCACAAATTGTATCTGGAATAAATTGGAAGTTACACATTTTGGTACATCAAAAGTCAAAGAGACTAGAAGAGCTATGCTTAGAGCAGAATATCATGGATTTCTATTTCCCTATGGAGAACCAGTATGAAATGTACAACAAATGTTTATGAAAATTGCTAACAGTCTTCAATCTATGAGTGGGAAAGGTCTTGATGATGAAGATCTTATGGGAAAGATTATAGACATTATTCCAAATGAATGGGAATCCAAAATAACATCTATTTATGAGAATATGAAAGTGTCTCAAATTACTCTTAATGATATTTTTGGAACTCTTCCTAAAACTGAGACAATAATTAAAATAGATGATGATATGACTAAAAAGAAGAATGGAAATGGAAGTATAGCCTTTACTACTACTAAATCCAAGACTCCTGAAAGTGTTACAAAATCTAAGTCTAAGAAATTCACCGTTTTATCTAAATCTAGTGAAAGTGAACATTATAAGAACGATCTAGAAAATATTTTCTCAAAGTATGAACAAGATAGTTGGAAAGAAATACTTTCAGTATATATACAAGAAGAAAGAAAGAAATGACATGAAAGACTCAGAATTCACTTGCTATGAATGCAAAAGAGCAGGGAATATAAGGCTATATTGTCCTATGATTAAGAAGAAGCATAAAAAGGAAAAACATTCCAAGAGGAATAGAAAGAAGTACTATATGACTAAAATTAATTTTTTTTAAGGATAATGACACTTAGAGTGTTAGTGGTGGTGGCTCTTTAGATGAGTCCTCGAGTATGAATCTTTTGATCAGAATAATCTTGATCTACTAGACAAACTACCAATTGAAAATTATTGTCTAATGGCCAAGGTACACAATATTGAATATATGACCAATTTATCCTTAAATGAAAATTATACTGATGATAAATATTATGAATATTCAGATGATGAATCTTCCTTATCAGAAGATAATACATTACCTTCTTATGAAGAAGTGTCTAGTTTTTCTAATCTTCTTGACAATAAAAATTCCAAACTCAAGAAAAATTTTGATAAGGAAAATTCTAGATTATCTATTTTAAGAAAATAATTATCAGATATTTATAACGATATTTATAAGAAAACTTTTGATTTTAAAAGTATTTGAAAAAATCTTAAGGAAGTTAATTACGAGAAGGATAAACTTTCTGAGGATCTTGATAATGTAATTTCTTAGATTTTTTTTAGAGACTAACTATATTTCTAAAACTAATGTTTTTGAGGATAAAAACTTGGTTTTAAAACTAAATTTAGGAATATTTTCCTTGAGGAAGTGTTTGTCAAACATTTCCTCTAGTAAGGAATACTTTGAAAAGATGTATTCCCAAAATCGACCTATAAGGAATAGTTCTAGATTTTGTTATACCTTTTCTAAGCTAGTTTTTAGTAATAACTATTTTGTTCATCAAAGTGATCCATTATGCACTAAATTTTAGTGTGGTGGACACTGGGAATTTTTTTTTCTTTAAATAAAACCCAATCTTTAGGTTTTTTATAAAGCTTATTTTTCTAAGAAAATGTGGATACCTAAAATCTTACTTTCTGAAATTTTTAGAACAAAGAAAGTTTGGATTCCAAAGTCTAACTCTTTTATTTTCAGGGAAATAAAGATAATACTAATATAAATACATGGTACATGGATAGTGGATGTTCCAGACATATGACTGGTAACATAAATTTCTTTTAAAAGACTATTAAGACGAAATGAGGAAAAGTAACTTTCAGAGATAATGCTCAGGGATAAATTGTTGGTATAGGTAATATTTTTATTATTGAACAGACTTTGATTTCAAATGTATTATTTGTTAAAGGTCTTAAGAACAACATTATTAGTATAATTCAATTAAGTGATGAAGGTTAACTTGTGAATTTTAGGAATGATAAGTGCTCAGTACACAATTCCAAGGACAAGTTTATTCTTTCTACTCATAGGAAAGAGAATGCATACACACTAAACTTAGAAGACCTTAGGAGCCAAGATCTACCTTACCTTAGTGAAATGGAAGATCAATCTTGGTTATGGCATAGAAGTTTAGGACACTGTAACTATAGGAACCTATGTAAACTCTCAAAGAAAATACTAGTTAAGGATATAATGGATTTTAGAATTTATTCTTAAAAAGTATGTGATCCTTGTCAATTTGGAAAGAAACATAAATCAATTGGTTAAGTCTCAACTTCTAATGCATTATAGTTAGTACATATGGATCTTTTCGGCCCAACAAAAACTGGAAGCATTGGAGGAAAATATTATGTATTTGTCTTAATTTATGATTACACTAGATTTACATGGGTCTATTTTCAAGAAAAGAAATCTGAAGATTTTTCTTATTTCAAGATTTTTATATCCCAATTTAAAAATTATAAAAACCTTCCATTGATAACTATTCTTAGTGATCATGGAGGAGAATTTCAAAATTCAGATTTTGAAACTTTCTGGAGTAAAAAAGTAATTGCTTATAAATTCTCAGCTCCAAGAACTCCTCAACAGAATGGTGTTGTTGAAAGAATAAATCAGATTCTTCAAGAGATAACTAGAACCATGTTGAGTGAATATTATATAGCTAAACACTTTTGGTCTAAATCTGTATGTACTACTTTTTATACTATAAATCGAGTTTTGATTAGACATTTTCTTAACAAAACCACTTATGAATTGTGGAATGGAAGAAAACCTATACTTTCATACTTCAAGGTATTCAGTTGTAAAGTATTCATTCTGAATACTAAATATAATTTTTATAAATTTTCACCCAAATACGATGATGGAATTTTTGTAGGCTACTCCACAACTTCTAAGGCTAATAGTGTTTTTAATAAAAATACTTGTACTATTGAAGAAACCGTAGATGTTAAATTTGATGAAGCTAATACTTTTTTTTAAATAAGACAAACATGCATCTTCACATGTGTTTTCAAAAACTGATTTTCAACCCTTGATAGAAGATACCTCTGATAAGGAAAATGTTCAAGAAAATATTTCTGAAGCATTTACCCCAGAATATTTCCTACCATATATTGATGAACATGTTTTACAAAATTCGAATCAGTTGTTTCTTAAGAATCATCCCAGTGATAGTATCATTGGTGATGTAAATAAAACTATAAGGACTAAAAGTTCCTTAAGAAATGAAGTAGAACATCTAGCATTCCTTTCCCAATTATAACAAAAAATCTCTGATGAATCTTTAGGTGATGATGATTGGATAAAATCCATTCAAGATGAGCTAAATGAATTCGAAACGAATAAATTCTAGACCTTGGTTGAAAGACCTAAGGAAAATTCTATTATTGGAGTAAAATGGGTCTTCAGAAATAAGTGTGATGAAAATGAGATAATAGTGAGAAATAAATCAAGATTAGTTGCTCAAGGATATAATCAACAAGAAGGAATATACTAGGAAGAAACCTATGCTCCAATATCTAGAATTGAATCTATTCGTATTTTACTTGCCTTTGCAACATTCTTTAATTTCAAACTTTTTCAAATTGATGTAAAGTGTGATTTTCCATAATGGATATGTTCAAGAGGAAGTTTATGTTGAAAAATATCTTGGTTTTAAAGACACAAAACTTCTTAAACATGTTTTAAAACTTACCAAAGATTTATGTGGACTTAAACAATCCCCTAGAGCCTGGTATGATAGACTTACATGATTTTTGCTACAAAACAATTATGTTAAGGGAACTGTTGATCCAACCCTTTTTATAAATAAAGATAAGAAAAATGTTTTGATTGTTCAAATTTATTCTGATGACATTATATTTGGTTCAACTCATCAATATTTAACCAATTCGTTTGCAAATATAATGAAATATAAGTTTGAAATGAGTATGATGGGTGAGTTAAACTTTTTCCTAGGTTTTAAATTTTTTGAAAAACCAGAAGGAACTTATATATCTCAACATAAGTATATTAAATATATTCTTTAAAAGTATGGATATAAAAACACTAAAAGTATAAGCACTCCCATTGGTACCTCAAATTCACTTTATCTTGATAAAGTTGGGAAACCACTAGATCAAACATCATTTAGAGGTATGATAAGAAGTTTACTATACTTGATAGCTAGTTTTCCAGACTTAATGTTTTCAATATGTTTATGTGCAATATATTAATCTAATCATTAGGAATCTCATTTAAAAGCAGTGAAAATAATTTTTCTCTATTTAAAGGGAACCGTGTATTTAGGACTCTTTTGTACTTCTGGAAATGATTTTGTTTTAATTTTTTTGAATGCTGATTTTAGTGGATATAGATTGAATAGGAAAATTAAAAACTTGTCATTTCTTAGGAGATTCATTAGTTTCTTGGCTATGAAAAAATAAACACTCAGAATCTCTTTCCACTGCTGAAGCTAAATATGTAGTAGTTAGAAGTTGTTGTGGTCAAGTGTTGTGGATGCAACACACACTCACAAACTATGGAATGAGTTTTACCAAAACACAGATATTGTGTGAAAATACTTATGACATTGAACTAAGTAAAAACCCTTCACATCACTTCTATGAAAAACACATAGATATTAGGTATCACTTTATTTGGGATCACACACTCAAAGAATATATCATTCTTCAATTTATCAGAATTCAAGATCAACTTGCCGATATTTTCACAAAATTTTTACCCTCCAATGTATTTGAATACATTAGACAAAAGTTAGGAATGATAATCATAAGGTAATATTCCATATTAACTTTTTGTTGAAAATTATCTCCTTACAATAAGAAACTCCTTTTCATAGGGGGAGTACACTTTCTTGTTAACCAAAATTTTTTCGTAACCAAAATTTTTCCTAATCAATTTTTTTTCTCTCAAATATCTGGAATGAATTTTTTTATCTTTTAAAAAATCTGGAATCCAAAATTTTTCTTCTTTAATTTTTTTTCTAAAGTTCTTCAAGAATAATTTTCCGCATTACTAATAATTTTTTTAGCAATCTATAAGGTATATTTCCTTAATTAATTTTTCATAATCCAAATTTTACTTGTTGTTATTTTCCTCTTGTTTTAAGAAAATTCATTCAGATTCAATTTTACTTAAATCCGAATATTTTACCTTAAAAACCTCAAAAGATCGAAACCTACCAAAATCCTTCTTCGACTTTCATCTCAACCGTTAGATAAAATCATGCTTGTTTTAACCATTGGATCAATCTGGGAAGTTTAATCACCACTTCAAATGCCTATATAAATACCCCCTAATCGTTGTCCCACATCGGTTGTCAAGATCTCACATGTTGAAGCTCTGTTTATCTTCTTAAAGGTCGTTCTGTATTTTTGGTTTGCTCAAATCCAAATATGTTTGGAAGCATCTCCTTAGAAGCAAATGTCATCAGTAAAGGAAGTTTCTGAATGGAGTATATATAGGGAGAGGTTAGTAGATCCATAATTCTTTGCTAACTATGGTTCTCTTATTTCGAAAAATATCAAGTTGAATAGCTGGGGGAATCTATGCGTATCAAAACCAAAGGTACATGATCCGGTGTATGTGCAGTTTCTGGTAGGATTTTATGAGACCATAAGTTTATTTGTTCAATATGGAAAAGATAAGTTTTCTTTTAAGAGTTATGGAAAAAATATTCTCTTTTGTTCAGTATGGTAGCTAATATCATTGGAATTCCTTATGAGGGTGAAACTGACTTATGCACTCACAAGCTACCAGATATATCATGAAGTTTTGATAAGGAGAAGGCCATAGAGTGCCTTGGTTTATCAGAAGTGAAGACACCAAAAATCAATAATCTTTCTATGAACCTCATGATCTTAGAGTTATAGGTTCAAGGATTTCTCATTCTGAGAAAAGGGGATAAGGACACCCTGAAGAAAAGTGACATTTATATTCTGGATTTTCTGGTGAATCTCAGGAATAATAATCTACTGTAGTATATCTTGCTTACAATTTAAAATATCAATAATGGAATAATAAACTCTTAGATTATTTTGTATCTGGCTATTCTTTCCAAGATCATAGTTCTTTGTCTCAATTCATTCAAAATTCCTTATAGCTCTAATCCAAGAAATTTAAAGGTTATGTTGCTTAGTGATGATACCTTGAGAAGGATGAAGTTTGGATTCAATAGAAAATCTGAATAATTTTACGATTTATCAAAAAGTGAGATCGAAGCCTTATCCAAGAATTTGGAAGTGGATGAGACTTCCAAGAAAGGTGGTAAGAAGAGAAAGGTGAAGGAATCAGAAGTAAAAGAAAAAACTCCTGAAGTTCAAGAAACCCAATCCACACATCCAAAATCTAAGAATCAAAAGACCTAGTTGGATGAAGTGGTCTCCAAGTGGAGAGAAGATAAGAAGAATAGAAAAGAAGGGAAACCTAGTTTTGGCTTGGATCCTGCTGATGAAAAATCATTAAATATTAAGACTGATGAGGAGCATGAGAAACAGGAAAAGCTAAAGAAGAAGAGGAAGAAAATGTTAGAGGCTAAAATAGTTCAAGCTATTTTTAAAGACACCAAGAAATCCTCTGAACAAATCTAGGTACCAGATTTTTTTTTTGAAGAATCACTTTCAGTGACTCCGGGAAAGAAAATAGTGATTCTGGAACCAGAAGAAGATGAAGAAATTGTGCAGTAATAGGAAGTGGAAGAAGAAGAACAAGAGGAATAATTGGATTTAATTGATGATATCATAAGGTAGGTTGATGAATATCATGAGAAGAAGAGTCCTTCTGAAAAATTGTCGATCCGAACATCCCAAGTCGAATATTCAAAACTTTCTACCTAAAGAAAAAATGATCAGGATCCGGAAAAAGTAAACAAAACAACTAAATAAGAGAGCAGAAATCATGAATTGATTCAACCGGGGGATTTGGTGGTAGATGTTGGAAAAGAAAAAATTGAGGAAGATAAGATAGTTCAAGTTTTAGATAGTGAACATGAATCTCCAAATGTAGCAGAGGTAATTCTAAGAACTAATAAAGAAAATTAGGTGTTAGTTGACACACATAGAAAAGCCTTAGTGGCCAAGGAAGATTTCGGTGGATCTTCAAAGAGAAAGGATAATTAGATAGAAAAAGGATCCTCACTAATAGGGGAATCTGATTCAAAATCATCATCTTTGGTTCATGATTTTGTGGTTCAATCCTTGAAAAAACTGGTTGATACAATTTCTTTGTTTCCAAGTATTGACTCGAGATGTCATATGCTTTAACGTTCATTTAATCAAAAATCAGATTCTATTTCCATGCTTATGGATAAGTTTGTCAGGATTGAGGCTGATTTCAAATATTTTTTCATTGGGTATGATGATCACAAGAGGTTATGTAAGGAAATCACAAAGTGGTCAAGGAAGAAAATTGAAGAACTAATAATAATTTATGATTTTAGGATAATTTCAAGGATGATTTTGATACCAAAGAGAACAAGTTCAAATATCTTACTACAAGTTTCACAAAAAAGTTGAATCTTGAACAAATAGCTCAGAAGCAGGAAGACAAAGACCAGAATGGGAAGCTTAATTCTGTGGCTTTGAATCTAAAAAGGGAAATAGATCTTAGAATTGAGTTCGAAGAAAAGTTCAGTAAGAAAGAAGAGATTTTGAAGACTCAGACAGAAATTCTTAAGGATCAGGAAGAAAAGATCAAAGTTCTGGAGAAGACAAATGAGGATCACGAATATTTGTTCACGTAATTTGAAGAAGATCACAAGGAGCATAAAAATATAGAGACCATTGTAAAGAAGATTGTTCTAAAGGAAAAATAAGGATTATATTTTCATTAACTCTTATATTTTGTTTTAGTTTATTCCTTATACAAATTATTTTAATCGTAATGATTTTTTTGGTTATCCTTTATGTGTTTTGTTGTATAGTACTAATATTTCAAGTACCATTTTTTCCATTCCCTTTATTCCGTTTTGAAAATCACAAAGGGGGAGAAAGGAATGATAAACATAATACTAAGTAAAGAAGAGAATTCCCTAAGTAAGGGGGAGTCTATCTAAGAGGGAGTTTTATCTAAGAAGATTTCCTTATGAAAGAAAAAGTAAAATCTCTTTAAGGAATCCAAGAATATGATCCTTAGGGATTTCAAAACCTAAGGGGGAGTTTGTCGTATTCACCATGATTTATAATTAAAGGGAGATAAGTTTTTTCCTTTAAGTTCATAAAGCAAAAATCTTAGTCCTTATATTATTTTTCATAAGGATGTTTTTTCTTTCCAAAAAGGTGGAGATTGTTAAGTCAATAAGGTTTCCTTATGACTTTTCTATTCCTCTATGTTTTGAGAATCACAAACACTTTATCATAAGGCAAATAAATTTTCCCTAAGGATTATCTTCATAAGAAAAATTTTCCTTCTCCAAAGAAATTTTTATCCTTACCTATGTTTTCATTTTTCATTTTATAGTCTCTCTAAATCAAACTCATTTTACTACTAAGGAAAAATTTGGTTTCACTTCTAAAACATTATAATCCTATAAAAATTTATACATCAAGTTTTCTATTTTGAGGATCCGAATTATATGAAATTTAGACTGTGAATTCTCTGAAATACAGATTCCAAATTCTCTGAAATTTAGATTCCAAATTATCTGAAATCTAGATTCCGAATTCTCTGAAATTAAGATTTTGAATTCTCTGAAATTCAGACTCCAAATTATTTGAAATTCAGGTTCTGAATTCTCTAAAATCCAGGTTCCTAATCCATCAGAATTTAGACTCAGAATTCCTCAGAATTCAGACTCCAAATTCCTCATAATTCAGACTCCAAATTCCTTAGAATTCAGACTCCAAATTCCTGATAATTTAGACTCCTAATTCCTCATAATTTAGACTCTGAATTCCTCATAATTCATAATCTGAATTCCTAATAATTCCGACTCTGAATTCCTCAGAATTCAGATTCCAAATTCATTAGAATTCTGTCTCTGAAACCTATAGAATCCAGATTATGAATTCTTTGGAAAACAAAATCCAAATGTCCATGTCTTATTGACTTTGAATATTCATTTGGTTAGATTGCAAATTCTATTTTCCCCTAAAATCCAAAAAATAGATTTGGTTAACCAAATTCATTTTCCTTAAACTTATTATGAAAATATGTCATACAATCTATTTCTAACTAACCATTATTTGAGTGACACATATAGAGGTCCCTCCAAGATTCAATGAATAATATGACCATTGGAGGAGGGAGATGATTTTTGTAGAAGTGCCTATAAATTGGAGATCATTTGAACGAGCTCAAAATTTTTCCATCACTCTAGAGATTTCATGCTACTAAAGTGATTTATATAGGGAGAGAATCTCATGCTTTGTGTGGTTCTAAACATCTTGTTCATATTGCTTCATATGACTCCAATTGTTGATGAGTACAGTTGAGGGATTCTGGGGATATGAAGAAAGAGATGATGACTACCTAAAAGTTCTAGGACTTCTAGGGATAGGAAGACATAGGTGCTGACTATCTTAAAGATCGATGGATTACGGGGATAACAAGAAAAATTATGATATTCCTATTGAGGGATTACCCTAGTGTGAGTAAGACATATTTTCTTGAAATTATAAATCAAGGGACTTATATCCAAGGTTATTAGATACCCTACTCTTTGGGTTAAAATATTTCATACTTGTTACTTTTTTTGTTTCAAGTTTATTTCCACTGTATTTTGATAAAGTAAGAAAGTATATCTTTCTTATACTTTATTATACTTTTTTATACTCTGATGAGTAAGACTCTATACACTTTAAGGTAGAATATTTTCCTTGTAAAATTTCATTAAGTTTCATTTCCAGAACCATATTTCCGGTACCTAACAAGTCTGTTTAGTAGAGAGGTCTTGTGAATTTACCTTGTTTAAATTTGTTAAACATAGTTTTCTTTAGGTTAAAAATGAGAGTTTTTAAACTTACAATTCACCCCTCTTGTAATTTAACATCTAAAATCATATTTTGATCCTACATAGCCCAAACCTTATTTTGGAAATGATACTTAGTGTATTTGGTAAATTGGTACATTGCCATTGTATTCTCCTTAGACATAGACCAATGAGTTTGAATGAAGTAAAAATGCCATGTCTCATGCATGCTTACATTTCTGTTTATACATTTTTACGATAAATGGAGAGAAGATTGAATGAGACATGAAGGGAGAGTTTTTTTAATCTTTTATACCCTGATTCACCACTGTCTCAATATATTTTACCTATATGGGATAAAAATTAGTCTCATAGGTAGGTTAATATCAGTGTTTCACACTCAAGGGTTTCATTGGAAGTTGTCAATGAAAAATGTATTCTGATATTCGATGGATTTTTTTAATTATGGAAGAATCATATCCAGTACTAATTTTTATCTTTAGGAATAGATGTATTTACAACAACGATGCATGGAATTTTATCCAATATTGAAAATGGTAATTTATTAGAACTTGGCCGATGGGAATTGGATGCTGATGCCAAAGAAATCAATGATTCATGGGGATCCCTATCCAATGCAATCTATACAAAGATTATGTCATGTAATATATCACATGCTATGTGGGAAAAGTTGCTAAATATTTTTGATAAAGGCTCATAAGTCATATAATAAAAACTATAGGTTCTTTGTAATAAGTATGAGGATCTCAAAATACACCCTAAGGAGTTCGTTGATACATTATTTGACTGAGTTAATATTTCTGTGGAAGACATGCATGGTCTTAGAGAAATTATTGAAGATGTAAATATTGTCAAGTGCATCTTGATAAGACTTCCACCTTGGTTTAATCTGAAATTTTCTATATTGGAAGATAAATATCTAAATGAGATAAATTGGATAGGTTGAATAATAATCTTGTTCCATATAAGATGATAAATTATGATAATGAGTCTATGAAAAAATGTAAGTCTAAAGAATAAGTATTAAAGGTAATGAAGAATCTCACTATTGAATATGAACATGAATAAGAAGAGACAGATGTAGTCATATAATTCCTTTCATCAAAATTACAAATAGGAAAAGGAAATTTGAAAGGGAAAATCCCACTTATATTCCTTCGAAATGGAAAGGCTGGACATCTTGCAGGGAGGTTCCCCAATAAATAGAAAATATCATGATGATGATGAAGTCTAAATTCCCATGAAGAAGTATTTATCCTACATGAAAGGTAATAAATATTTTAAGATAAATTTATTCAAAAAGAAGAATCTACTTTAAAAAAATGATAATAGTTAAGAAGAATCTGAGGTAGAAGAGTTGAAGGACTACAAGGATCATGATGAAAATGATATGGTGGAAGTTTTTAGAAATTCCCAAATAAGGGAATAAAGAGACCATGATGAAGGAGAATTCGAATGAAGAGTTGACATTCAGGTCAAATTAAAAGCTTCGCTTAAAGAGATTGATGTTTGGAGAGAGAAAAAAAGAAATCCAACAGGGTGGTTCATGATGAAAAAATTATTAAGTAGGAGTAGGAAGGATTAAAGTCTAAGCTAATGGATGAAATTGAAAATATTAAGTCTTAAATTATATAGAAATCAGATATGATCGATGGGTACAATCTCAAAGTTAAATAACAGAAAAGGGAGATCGATGGTTTGAATAATAAAACAAAAGATAAAGACAAACTCATCGAAAATCTTGAGGAGGAGGTTGTCATTCTGTGAAGGAAACTAAAATATTAGAAGATAATATTTAATCTAGAAAATCTTGTCACAATTGTAGTAGAAAATGGAAAATTATACTTCAAAGCTTTAGTGAAAGAGAAGACAGAATATTAGGATAAGAAAAAAATATATCCAAACATCCTATCTAGTATGGGGGTTGATCGAAAACAAAAAGTAGTAATGGTCTAAGTGGGAAAATAAGAAACCTCTCTAAGATTGAAGATTGATTTGGGTACGAATCAAAACCAAAAGATTCAGGGAACCCAAGGAAAAACTAGTAGTGCAGTAGTGACACAAAATAATTAACCCTACATTAGATGTTATTGTTGTGGTAATATAGGACACTTGAAAAATGTTTATTCCATTTATAAGAGATATTGAAGGGAACAATACCAAAATAAGAAACTATACAGAGCTCAATATTCTAGGATATCATTTGATGGTCACTGTTTCAATTATAGAGGATTCAGACACATGGAAAGATATTGGTCATCAAAAATGAAAATAAGTGTGCCAAAGTAGACTGAATACAGTTATAAAAAGCAGCTCAATGTATCCTAAATTGAGATAAAAAAAATGAAAAAATTTATTTGAATCTATGCAAGATGAAGTTGGTACATCATACTATGAGGAATATAAATATTATCAATCCATTCTAAGTATGAATTCAAAGACATATATCAGAAGGAAAAAATACGACCGAGTAGTAGTTATAGAGATTTATTTCAAAGAATGAAATCACATTAGAATATGGATCATTGATAGTGGATTCACTTCCATTATGAAAAGAAATAAAGAATTAGTGATAGTAATTGGATATGTCAAGGAAGGTATTGTGATATTTGGTAATGATGAAGGCCTATAAATTATTGTCTTAGGAAAATACAAGTTTGTGGGAAAATACATGAGACATATAGATGTATTGGTTATTGAAGGTCTTATTCACAACTTACTAAGTGTTATTCATTTATGATACTCAAGGCATACCTTTATATTTTATAAGAAATTATGTGTGATCAAGGAAAAATATGGTGCAATTTTTTTAGGGAAAGCACATGAAAGGAAATATCTACCTTGTGAGTGGAGAAGAATATATGTGCTTTATATCCAAGGAAGAAGAATATAAGTTATGGAATAAATGTCTTGGTCACTTGATCCAAACATCTTTAGAAGATTTGGTGAAGTGTGATTCTACTCAAGACCTATCTGGGTTATCACATGATCATAATCATACATGTGATGCTTTTCAACTAGGGAATATCATTTTAAATACATATAAGACAAAATATAAAAGGTTTAAAAAATTGCTTGATTTGGTATATATTGATGCGTGCGATCCTATTTCACCAATATCTATTGTTGGGATGAGATATTATATTCTATTCATAGATGATTTTAGCATAATGGCATGGGTTTTAGTCATCACTCACAAGTCTGAGGTGTTCAGTTGCATAACAACTTATCGAAGGGAAGTTGAAAAGATGTTAGGTAAAAAAATATGGAAGATTCGAATAGATAATGGAACAGAGTTAAAAAATATCCAAGTGGAGTATTATCTCAAGAAACATGGGACAAGGAATCAAGTTTCAATATCAAGAAATCTATATAAAAATGGAGTAATTAAGAGAAGAAACCAAATTATCAACAATATGGATAATACAATAGTCATCAAGAAATTCCTTTCAGAGAAGTTTTGGAACGAAGAATTTATAACATCAGTATACACATAAAATAGATTGTTATTATGTTTTAAATAATAGAAGAATCCATATGATCTATGGTATGGAAATAATCCAATGTTGAAGTACTTTTGAGTCTTCATAAGTAAGTGTTTCATTCTTAATAAAGAGAAACATGAGAAGCTTAAATCACATGGATATGAATAAATATTTATTGAATACTAAAGAAAAATAAAAGCATATAAGTGTTTCAATAAGTGGTTGGGAAAGGTAGTTTAAAGAAATGATTCAACTTTAATATATAATGAGCATAATATTTAGAAAATACATGAACTGTCTCAGGAGGATATTGATGAAGAGATAAGTAGCTCAGAGAATTTTCTAATTCTAGAGGCTGATTCAGAAGAAGATTCATATAATGAAAAGTTTTAGCATAAATCAGTATCTTCACAAAGACCTAAGAGTATAACTAGAATTGATAGATAGAACATAATCAGTGATCAGATAGTTCCAATGGTGACAAGGAGGATGAAGACTCTAAAATAAGCATCATTCTTTTTTACTGATAGAGCCTAAATTTTTGGAGGAATCAGCTAAATATGACAACTGGTTTTAGGTTATGAATGATGAGCTTGACCAAATTGAGACGAATTAGAAATGGGAAATTGTTTCAAGGCCAACAGATAAGAATATAATTGGGTCTAAATGGGTATTTTTGAACAAGATGAATGAATATAGTGCAATGATTCAAAAAAAGCATGACTAGTGTAAAAAGGGTACTCCCAGATAGAGGCTATCGATGTTGATGAAACATTTTCACATATTTTAAGGCTAGATAAAATCATATTATTCTTGGACATAGTAGTGAAAAGAAATTTTATAGTTTTCCAGATGGTTATCATGTCAATATTTATGAATGGGGTTCTAGAAGAAGTTTATATCCAGTAGCTAGGTGGTTTTATCATTCATGAATATGAGAACAAAGTTTTTTAGATGATAAAGGCACTATATGGGTTCAAGAAATCACTAAGATCATATTATTCAAGGCTTGATCAGTTTTTGAAGAAGCTTAGTTTTCAACATGGTGGATTTGATTACAATCTATATTTAAAAAATAGAAGTAATCAAAGGATGATGGTGATGGTATATATCAATGGCATAAAATTTGGTGGATCAGATGAATCTCAGTGCAATAAATTCACATCATTCATGAAAAGTGAGTTCAAAATTTCAATGATAGGTTAACTGATGGTTATCTTTGGTTTACAGTGGATATAAGGAAAGGATGGCACATTAATTTCTTAATATAAATATGACAAGGATGTTTTGAAGTGATTTAGAATAGATAATTACAAGGGGATGATGACTCTAGTGGCTACCTAAATGAAACTATCACGATATAATTAAGGTAATTCATTTAATTTCACATAATATAGCTAAATCATTTTCAGTCAAATATACTTGAAATCAATAATACCTGATATTTTTTTTCAACATGCCAAGTAGCAAGATATCAATGTAATCCCAAATAAATACATTTGATTTCAGTGAAAATAATACATTGGTATATCAAGGGGATGGTGGATTTTAGTTTTCTATATAATGAAAAATATCAGCAAGAGTTATTGGGGTATATAGATGCAGATTTGGAAGGTTCAATAGATGATAGAAAATCAATGTTAGGTTGTGCATTCTATAATGGGGGATTGTTTATTTCTTGGATACACAATAAACAAGATTTTATTTTGTTGAGAACCACAAAAGTAGAATATATTGCAGCTACTCAGCATGCATGCAGTTATTGTGGATGGAGCGGTAGCTTGATGATATGGGAGTTGAAGTGAAGTCTATGATCATAATCCATTATGATAATCCAAGTGCTATAAATCTTGTAAAAAATATAGTCTATCACTCGAGGACAAAGAAAATTGAAATAAATTATCATTTAATCAAGGAGAAAGTGTAGCATGGGCTTGTGAAGTTGGGGTATATGCCTACAAAACTACATGTTGTGGACATTCTAATGAAGGCCTTATCTAAAGAAGCATTTGAACAAAATTGAATAACTCTAGAAGTTCAATCAACTCCCCACACTTGAAAAAGTGTTAATGTAAGTCCCCCTCTCCCTGAGGTATGATGTGATTTTCCCTAAATATGTGTTCTTTATCCTATTACAGACCACAAAAGTGTGGCCTTTGGGTTCCTTGAGAAGGGGGGGGGGGGAATTATGGATATAAAAGGGTATAAAATGTATTAATCAATATAGGGGAGAATCTAATAGGGGGAACAATGAAGTAGGGGGGGTATTAAATCTGACGATGCTAAAAGTGATTGATCAAATGTTATATATGAAAATATATAGGGTTATTAATGAAAGAAATTGAGTGGTTTTGGTACAAAGTGCTTCATTGATGAATTTTTCATGATATTATTATTTCTCACATTGATCATGGATCATTTGGTCTTAGAGTGTGTGTTGAGTAAATATTTGATTTCTATCTGAATCATAAGAATAGAATTTTGGAAGAAGATAGAAGAAGAATTAAAGAGGTATCAAAATGTGAATAAATTTCAACAAGTCCAAAGGGGGATATTTTGGGGAAAAAATCTATCAAGGTATTATTGTAGTGCTTTTTGGTTGATTGTGTTTGTTGAAATATTAGGTGGACATGGATAGTTGTGGAGTTATAGTATAGTTGTTGACTAGGTATGTTAAAAAATATCCAATATAGAGGAATGAATACCCAGAGGTGGTATAGAAATTTTCATATACAAGGTGGCGCCATTTCCTAGTATTAGGCAAATTTTTGGGGTCCAAAATTTGGAGGATGGTTCAATCATCCCGAAAGTTTCATTTTTATGAATGCCTCATAAATTGTGTGTAAATACTTTCTAGAGAAGTGAGAAAAGGAATAGGAATAAGGTTAGAATTTCGACCATCATTGATCCATAAAAAGGGAGATCAAGGGAGTGACCCTTGGGAAGTAGTGATCTGTCCCTAAAATTTGTTAAGCCAGTGAACCTTGGAATAAAAGTGGTCTATCTCGAATGTTATTTTAGAATTGAGCCTTAGTGAATTTGGTACATCAGAACATTGATGTTGTATTATCCTGGGATATATCACAATTAGGATGAAGAAAGTAAAATTTATATGTCTCAATAATTCTTTAATTTGTGTTCATACATTCCTATGGGAAAGGGATATAAGAGTGCTTTGTTTAATGAAGAAACAAGATTTGAAGGGGTAGTTGTTTTAATCTATCATACCCTAATTCAACCCCCTCTCAAATTATTTAACCTAGTTGGGATAATAGACATAATGATGGATTGATTATTTATATATGATATTTTTGATATTATTATGTGTCTTTAATTATTATATCACAAATACCTTCTTGCTTTCCATTTTTGGGAATACAATAATGCCGCTCGTGTGTATAGAGTACTACCACCTTGTGAAACAATGTGATTCATTCATGATTTACGTAGAAAGTAATAATTTTGGGTTTAATGATACTATGTTATATATATGACATCAAAATTATTTTGGAATGATAATATATCATTTAATATTATTTTTTCCAATACATTAATAAAATATAAACAACGTTCATGTGTACATACGACTTACCATCTCCACGAATTTTGTATTTTATCTTATATCTCTATCATTAATATAATACTATAAATACATATATAATAAATATATAATATAAATATATCATTTTCAATATTCTAGATATTATGAAACAATGATCAAATTAAGAGGACCGAAAATCAAAAATCAAAACATATACAAAAAACAAAGTAGTTATTACTCGAAATGTAACTTTAACATGGAATTGTTAAAAATGGGTAATAAAGGGTCATAAGAAAATAATATATGGGTATATTTATATAAATATTGTTCTATAATTGATGTATAATAAAATTATATTTATTATAAAAGAGGTTTGAATGTGTATGATGGAATTCAAGACTTAAGGTAAAGGATTTCCATCTCACTTTTATTTTTCTGCGAGATACATGCCATATTAACCACATGTTTCTTTTATGTGGTATATATAATTACTATGAATTTATTTTATAATTATATTATTTAAAATTATTATTATTTAAATATCTATTTTAGGATCTCTCTTTCATGGGGTTTATGTTTTAAAAGTTACAAAATCAGTATGGTATTTTTGTCTCAATTTTCATTCTTTGAGAGGTACGTTATGTTATGAACCTATATTCTTTTGTGAGGTGTATATAAAAACCCTTTGAAATTTAATATCATGAATCTATTTATACTAATGATATTTTAATTTCCACTTAATGTTATTCCTTCATGGGGTTATGATTCAAAGTCACTAATGTGGTAAATATTTTATGTTACAATCTCATCTTTTATCAAGATTGTTTATTATTATACTTCCAATGATGAAATATGATGATATATATCTATATAAAATCATGAATTTTATTATCCTATGGTAATGTCATTAGAATACATGTTTCCATTCATTTTACTCTCTCTATGTAGCCATGATTTCAAATGAATGTTTTTAGTAAAATTGTCTTTATTTCTCTCCTCAATTAAAATCAATTTTTTCTTCCAAAACCTTGTTTTCTATTTTTGTTTTAAAAAATGTTTTTAATTTTTTTTAAAATGATTTATTGAAGACATTTTTACCCATTATTTATGTTTTAATTTTTTTAAGGATTCTTCATGTTGTTTTCCAAACATTTTCCGTTTGGATTTTACTAAAAATGTGTAAGGAGTCTTTATTTTAACATGTATGGTATGAATCAAACTTCCCATCATCATAAAAAATATTTTATTTAAAGATTAATTTATAAGTTTTCATGGTTATTTTTACATAAAAGGATTTTAGAAATGTTTTATAATTTAAAAATTATTTTTAAATCAAAAAATATATTTTCCTTAATAAATGTTTTAAATGATTTTTAAAGCTTCCTTTATAATATTTTAAGGAAATTCTAAAATAAATAAATTTTCAAAAGGTTTTATTTTTTTAAAAATAAATTTTAAAGAAAATGTATCTTCATCAATAAATGTTTAAAATTATTTTTAAATATTTATTTTTAAGTTTTATGGTTATTTTCCAAGAAAAGGATTTTCAAAGGGCTTTATGTTTTAAAGAAAAATAAAATTTAATTTCCTAAAGAAAGGTTATAAATGCTTTTTAAAGATTCCTTTATAATATTTTAAGTTTATTTTCAATGAAATGGATTTTTAAAAAGGTTTTATGTTTTTAAAAAATTATTTTCAAAGAAATTTTATTTTTCTAAAGAAATATTTTAATTGTTTTTTAAATATTAATTTATAATATACTAAGATTATTTTCAAGGAAATATATTTTCTAATGGTTTTAAGTTTATAAAAAATTATTTTTAAAGAAAAACCATTTTCCTCAAGAAATGTTTTAAATGATCTTTTGAAATCATTTTCCATCTAATATGATATCCATTGATATTAAATTGCTTTACTGGGGATATGAACCAAAAATAGCATTCTTATTTTTCTATAAATGGTTTATTATGACAAGATATTTATGAAATCCATTTCTATTCTCCAAGTTTTTTCGTGATATAATTCTTATGAAATATACTTATTTTCACTGGTTATTTTATGATGAAATGATGAAATAATTACGAAACCTATCGCTTTTCCACATGTTATGATATGATGAAATGTTTATGAAAACCATTTCATTTAATGGGTTATGATATGATGAATGTTTTATGATATTATGAAACACATATGTATAATTTTATTTATGTGATAGGTGAGAACTATATGTTCCTCCAATGAATTGGGTAATGATTAATGTTATATGAGCTCAAAGTGTACACAAGTGGTTATCCCAAGCTCAAAAGAGGATACACGGGAGGTTATACCAAGCCTAAAACAGGGTACATGTGAGGTCATCCATAGCTCAAAAAATCTACATGGGTAGTTATCCCAATCCTAACATGATATAAATGTCTTTGTTGGTAGCATTTAAATAACATTTTCTATGCTTATGTGTATGCCACAAATATACGTATTATAAAATGTTATGCCCTCACAGATCATGTTATTTTATTACCTTATTATTCCATTATTTCATGACTCAAAATTATGATTGTTGATATGCAGGGTATGATTTTCAAATGTTATTCTCATGTTCTCATACCATTATGTTCATGTTATACTTATATATCTCTCTTTTTCACCCTTACTGAGCATCTGAGGCCAACCTTTATTATGTTTCCTTTACCTAGGTTATGAAGAAATGTATTACGGATGATATGTATAAGAAGGATGATAGTTATAATTATCATTGTGGGAGATGATTTATTTTACATATAGATTAATTATTTTCATTCCCAAGTTTTCAAAGGCATTAAACTTTTATGGTACTTAGAAATATGGTTGTGTAATGTATTGAATATTCATCTAAAAAGATGTAATATCTATATATGAGAATATTGGGTCACTATAGCTGGTATAATATGATAGGTTTAGTTAAAATTTAGAAAATATTATGATAATAACTTAGTTGGATCTCCAAGTAAATGTTTAAGGATAAGTCTAAGGATGATTAAAAGTATAGGAAGATTTCCTAGAATTTTGGTAAAGGATAGAGAGAGTGGTTTCCAAGAAATTAAATCCCAATCTAGATATTACAAGTAGATATGGATCTGGAATTGAGGTACCTAGGTGTAATAAATACTAAAAGGGTGTATTGAGCTAGACTTGATCTTCACCTAGTGCAGAACAATGGGCCTTCCTGTACAACTGGTTTGATACTTCCTGGGGGATACACTTTGGAAATTCAAAAACTCATTACAAACCATCCTGAAGGTTTTAAGTAGATTATGATTATGAATGACCTAGGATAAACCTAAGGTGTTATAGATTAAATAATGTTAAATTATTTAGACAACATATATGTGATTTTTCATGATTAGGTGGTTCCCCATCATTATTATTGTTTATTACACTATGATTTTTGGTTTTAGTCAATGGATGGAACTCAAAAGAACCATGTTAATGGTGAGTGTGATAGATAATGAAATAATTGTCCTCATGAACATCCAAACTTCATGAGATATATCATGAAAATAATTTCTATGATCACACAACTTTATCAAACTATGAATCATGCTGGAATTACAAATGAACTAAGTAGGGAACAACATTTTGTTGAGTCCTTCATGAGATAATTTCCACCCTATTTCAGTGGGTCTTCTAATCCATTAGTTTATAAACAATGGATCAACACCACTGAAAATATATTTTACATTCTCTAATGTTTAGAACATGAAAAATTCATTTTGACTTTCTACCATCTGGAAGGTTAAGTGGATGAAAGGTGGAATCTTATATAAAATACGAGGAAAAAAGATAAAATTGACTCCATGGATTGGGATGAGTACAAGAACTTATTTTTAAATAAGTAATTTCCTTGTATTATTTGTATGAGGATAGAGATGAAGTTCCTTGAGGTAAATAAAAAGGATAATGAATCTGTTGGTACCTATGACAAAAATTTTACAAGACTTTCAAGGTATGATTATAGTATTATAATCCAACCTGAATGTAAGGTTGATCAATTATTTAGTGTCTTAAAACCAAGTTTATGAATAACATTATCCATAAGGGACTTCATTTTCTATGAATATATTGTTTGATGTGATATCAAGGTGGAAATTTAGGTTAGAGTTATGTATCAATATCATGGTTTTAATAAGAAGAGTAAAACTGAATTCAAAGGAAAATCTAAGAACCATAGAGAGAAGAAGATTTGATTACCTTTATTATAAATGTTTGGAAAGAATCATAGAGGAAATTTTTATATGGGGACTAATGAATGTTTTAAGTGTGAAGGGAAGGTCATCAAGTAGTTTCATGCTGAAGTGATGAGAATAAGTTATCTAATGATATGAATAATGAAAAATCCCCACAGAATAAACCATCCACACTATAGTATTTCAAATGAAATGAGTTTGAAAATCATGCTAACAAGTTCCTAAATCTAAGGGTTAATGGTGGGGATCAATGCCATTATCCTATTAATCTAAGGGACAAGGAAAAATATCATGTGATCACTATTTATAAAAAGGTGTTCAATAATGATTTGGTGAAAGGTACACTTACCATCCACTCTAGAACTACTAATGTCTTTTTTGACTATATATCTACCCATTATTTCATATCTAAACCAAGGGTATCAAGAAACCACCCAAAACATTAGAGGTTGAATTAGTAGTGAAACCCCTAATTGTATGATGATTACATATCAAGTCTATGATTCCTCTATGATTGACGTTGAAGGGAATGTTCTTACAACAAATCTTATCATTCTTCCTCTAGTTGTATTTGATGTTATCTTGGGAATAGATTTGATTTCTCTATATGAAAACTAGATCAATTATCAAGGAAGCGAAGTTATTTTTTATATTCCAAGGCAATCAATGATCATCTATCAATGTGATGATAAGTATGGACTTACGACAGAGATCAAATCCACTGTATGGGTCTTAATTACCATTCATAAGGAGAGTTTATCTCAAATAGTTGGGGAGAAACTTGACATCAATGATATGCCTATTGTGTAGGAATTTTTTGATGTATTTCTAGAATATTTTACTAGACTTTCACCAAAACATGAAGTTGAGTTCTCAATAGAACTCATACATAGTTACATACCAATTTTAAAGACTCTCAACAGAATGAACCCAATTTTGTTGTAGGAATTGAAGAAGAAACTCCAGGAAAACCTTGACAAGGGATTCATTTGGCCAAATGTTTCACCTTGGGGTGAACATGTTCTTTTTTAAAAAGAAATATGGATCAATGCGATTTTTTAATGATTATCAAGATATAAACAAGATAAAAATTAAGAAAACGTATCCTCTTCCCCATATTGATGACTTGTTTGATAACATTCATAGAGATCAATAATTTTTTAATATTGAAATTTGTTCTGTATATCATCAATTGAATGTAAAAAAGGAGGATATACCCAAGAAAACATTCCATAAAAGATATAAACAATATGAATATATAGTGATTATATTTAGTGTTATTAATTCTCCAAATATCTTCACAGATTTAATTAATAGAGACTTTATAGATTATCTTGATCTGTTTGTGGTAGTATATATAAATGATATTCTTATCTATTCAAAGAGAAATGAAGAACATGAAGACCACATGAGAATTAAACTAAAGACCCTAAGAAAGGATAAAATATATGGAGAATTTATAAAGTGTGAACTTTGGATGAAAAATGTTTCATTTTTAGGTTATATAATCTGAAGGGAGGTTATATTTGTAGATCCATCAAAGGAGAAGGCTATTGAATGTTGGCCCATACCAACCATAGTGACTGAGATCTATAGTTTTCTTGGTTTATATGGATATTATCTATAGTTTTTAGATAATTTATCATGAATATCTAATCCTTAGTCCAGGTTAACTTTGAAGGTATCCAAGTTCCTCTGGATAGATGAATGTGCATAAAATTTCAAGGAACTGAATAGAAGGCTAGTCAGTTCACCTATTCTTACATTACCCTATGGTGGAGAAGGGGTTTTATTCTATAGGTATACATAAAAAAGGGATTGGGATGTTTTCTTATGAAAAATGATATGGTTAAATCTTATGCCTCATGAAAATTAAATATTCATGATAAAAATTACCCAACTCCTGATTTGGAGTTAATTGCGGTATTTTTTTGCATTAGAGATATGGAGAAATTATCTTTATGGAGAAATTGTGATATATATATATATATATTGATCATAAAAATTTAAAGTATATATTCACATAGAAAAATTTTAATATGTTACAAATAATATAGTTAAAGCTAATTAAAGATTATGAATTCTCAATAAATTACCACCCTGGGAAAGAGAATAAGGTGGCCGATGCTTTGAGTTGAAAGGATCTTGCTATCTTATCCATGACGAAGATTACAAAAGATAATATATTTATAGATTTGAAGAGTATGGATATAGAAATCCTAAAGGAAGGGTAAAATCTTATCATACTCAATTTATTTTTTAATCATATGTCCAAGTGAAGATTAAAGAGGTGAATAAAGAAGATGTAAAGTTGAAAAAGAAGGTTATAAATGTTCCTAAGTTTAACATTGATCATAATGGAATGATAAGGTTTGGGAAGAGTGTATGAATTTTTTATATACCATATTTAAAGAATGTTTTTTATAGGATTCTCATAGGAATTCATTATCTATTAATCCAAGAATTATAGAGATGTATAGAGATTTTAATGAGTATTTATGGTGGGATGACATGAATAGAGATATCATAGATTTTGTATCTCAGTTCTTGGTATGTCAGTAAGTTAAGGATGAAAGACAAAAGTTTTAGGGTATGATATATCAATTAACCATAATATAATGGAAATGGTAAAAAATCACCATTGATTTTATCATCAGACTCCCCAAAACATATAAAGGGTATAATACTATATGGGATGTATTCGATTGACTTATTTAGTTAATAAAATTAATCTCCATTAGAGAAGACTTCTCTATGGATCAAATTTACTTGATATTCATTAAGTGGTAAGGTTTAATATAGCACCACATACCATTATGTCTGATTAGGATCTGAGGTTTACCTCAATGTTATGGTGAAATATTCAACAAGATCTTGATACATAGTTGTGTTTCAGCACTGCGTATCATCCCTAGATAGATGGAAAGTCTAAAAGAAAATTTCAAACCCTATTAGATGTTTTGAGATCTTTATCTTTAGGTTTAAAAGGTGGTTGTGATAAAAAACTTCCTCTAATTGAGGGTTATTACAATAATAGCTTTAACATAATCATTCAGATAGATCCTTATGAAGTCCTCTATAAAAACAAATGTAGAGCTCCGACATGCTATAATGAAATTGGGGAAAGAAAGCTATTGGTACCTGAGATAACTGAAGAAATGGTAGATAAGGTTAAATCAATTTAGCAAAATATCAATACAGATCAGAGTCGATTGAAAATTCATACTGATAATTTACTACATGATTTAGAATTTGAAGTTCGTGATAAGGTGTTTTAAGAATTACTCCATGGATGAAGGTTATGATATTCATAATGAAATGCAAACTAAGATCTAAGTATATCTCTCCATTTTAAATTCATGATTGTATCGGGATGATAGCTTATCGATTGGTGCTTCTACTAAACCTCTATCAAGTCCATGATGTGTTCCATGTATCTCTCCTAAGGAAGGACATACCTGACCATTCACATGTATTGAACTCAGAGGTCATACCATTGGAGTAACATCTTTCTTATGAGAAACAACCAGAAGATTATAGATCATATATATAAAGTTCTATGAAAAAATACCACTCACCTAGTCAAAGTTTTGTGGTGAAACCACCAGTTTTAGGAAGACATGTGGGAACTTGAGGATATGATGAGGTAGAATTATCCTCATTTGTTTGTATCAGAGTGATAATTTTTTAGAGTGAAATTCATTTTAAGGGGGGTCGAATGTAACACCCTGAATTTTTATGAATTATTTTTTTTCAAATAAATTAATTTTATTTAATATATTTCATTACATGAAACACCAAGTTAAGCTTATGCTACATGAAACACTAAGTCATCTTGTATTACACAAAACACTAAGTTTTAACAAAATGATGATATATTATTTATATAGTTATTTAAGCATGACCATTATAACCTAGACATTAAAATTAGAAATAATAACAGTAATAAATAATTTTTAAATATTATGTATAATGGTTTTATGTAAATAAATAATATTGAAAAAATACTTAATTTTTCAATAAAGTCTTTATATGTTTTGAAGATCGTATTTTCTAAAGAAATGCTCTATTTATTTCTTTTTTGTGAAAAATAATAAAATTAATTTTTGAAAATTTTAGAAAATTAATTTAATAAAATCAACTTAATTTCTGAAATAATCATGTAAAAATTATTTTAGGGTTAAATTTTGTGATTTTTATGAAAATTTTCATTTTTTTGATGAATAGTGAAAACACTAAATTTTAATTAAAAACTGCCTTTTCGTTTAATTTATTTATAAAGTTAAATTATATTTTAAATTACTTTTAAAGTAAAAATAGTTAAATTATTAATCTATTAATCCAATTTAGGTCATTTTAATCAATTTTATATTTAATTTATTTAAATAAACTTTGTAAACTTTTGAACATTTTCTCTTTAAAAATAGGCTTTCTCATCACCTCTCTGGGATTAATTTTAAATTAAAATCTATCACTTATGTGAATAAAATTTGGAAAATGGATTAAATATTTTTAATAATAATATTTTATATTATTTAATAATTTAAACTTAATTTTTGACCAATATTAATAGTAAAAATAGAAAAAAATATTTTCTGCAGTTAAGGTAAAAATGAGTTTACTGGGGGGCGGGGTTAAACTACAAATATAAAGATAAAAAATAACCCAAAACTTGTAAAAAAACCATTATATGTACATATTTTGACCTATACTTTATAGTATTGAGAATATTATATTATTTAATCCTTGTGACGAGAAAAAACATGGGTGAAATATTTTATTTTAAAAAATTACAAGTATGCCACTCACCTCACTTATAAAAGGCTACCCATTATCCTCTCATATTTACAACTTAGAACCATTTTCTTTCAGATAATAACTACCCAAATAACTTTAAAAATTCCATAATATCATATTTTAAGCCTTATTTTGGATATAAATCCAACCTAGGAAGGCATTTAGTGCAATCCTAAGGAGGATACCTGAAGAAGAGGTGACATTCATTAACGAGTATTTTTATTTTATTTGTTCCTATAACTCCTTATATTATTATTATAACATTATTATATAATAAAATAATTATATTAAATATAATTATATTCTTTTATGTTAATTTAATGACCTAAAACCATATCTTATTCCATCAAATGGGTTACAAAATCATCTTTTGTGTGTACGACGGACTATCGCCTCATGAACCGATGTCCTTCATTTCTCCATTACCACCTCTCACGGTAGAACATATTGATGGATTGATTATTTATATATTATATTTATGATATCATTATTATTCTATAATCATTATATCACACATAAATTCATTCTCTCTATTTTTTGGTTATACGATAATGACGCTCATGTGTATAACAGACTACCGCCTCACGAAGCTATGTGATTCATTCATGATTTAAATAGAAGGTAACACAGATGATTTTAATAAAAATATGTGATATATATCATATAAAAATTATTATAGAATGATAATATATCATTTTATTTTCTTTCTTTCAACATTTCATGAAAATGAAAGTAACGTTCATGCTTACGTACGACCTATCATCTCTATGAACAATGTATTTCTTTTTATATCTCTATATTTTATAGATTACTATAAGAAAATATATACTAAATATATATTATATTTATATCATTGTTAAAATTTTGGAAATTATGGAACCATGATCAAAGTACGTGGGTGAAAAATAACAAATCGAAACATATATGAAAAACATAGCGGTTATTACCCAAAACGTAACTTTAACATAGAATTTTTAATAAATGGGTAATAAAAGGTCAAAATAAAATAATATTTGGTATGATATATATAAATATTATTCCTTAATATATTTAAAATAAACTTATATTTATTATATGAGATTTTTTAATGTGTACAACATAATTCAAGAGTTAAAGTATGATATTTTCATCTCACTTTTATTTTTTTGTGAGACACATGCCATATTCACCATGTTTTTATTTTATATGGTGTATATACTAATAATTAATGTATTTTATGATGATAATACTTAATTTTTTTTAATTATATATCTATTTTAGGATCTCTCTTTCATGGGGTTTACGGTTAAAAAGTTACCAAATTAGTAAGGAATTTTTATCTCAATTGGACTTCTTTGAGTCATACATTATGTTATGAACATTTGTTATTTCATGAGATGTATATAAATAACATTTTAAATATAATATCATAAATTTATTTATCCTAATGATACTTCAATTTCTATTTTATTTTATTCCTTCATGGGGTTTATGATTTAAATTTACCAAAGTGGTAAAATATTTGTGCTATGATCTCATCGTTTATCGAGATTGTTTATAATTATGCTTATAATGATTATGTCTTATGATATATCTCTAAAAAAATCATTAATTTTATTCTCAAATGGTTATTTCATTAGAATACACATTTTACTCTCATTTTACTCTTTATATGTACCCAATAATTCAAAGGAATGTTTTTAATAAAATCATATTTATTTCTTTCTTCGGTCAAAACCCTTTTTTCTTCCAAAACCATATTTTCTAAAAATGTCCTCCAAATGTTTTTAACATTTTTTTAAAATTATTTATTAATGATATTTTTACCCATGTTTGAATTGTTACAATTTTTTTTGAAAGGAATGTTCATGTTTTTTTCTATACAATTCTTTTTAGTATTTTACCAAAAACATGAAATGAATATTTGTTTTAACATGTATGACATGAATGAAACTTCCCATAATCATAACCATTATTTTCTTTAAAGCTTCCTTTATAAAATTTTAAGGTTATTTTCAAAAAAATGGATTTAAAAATTTTTATCTTATAAAAAGTGAATTTAAATAAAAAAGGATATTTGTCTCAAGAAATGTTTTAAATTATTTTTAAATATTAATTTGTAATATTTTAAGGTTATTTTTAAATAAATGGATTTTAGAAAGGTTTTATGCTTTAAAAAAATTATTTTTAAAGAAAATTTATTTTCCTTAAGAAATTTTTTAAATGATTTTAAAATTTCCTTCATAATATTTTAAGGTTATTTTCAAATAAATGTATACATGATTTGTATCAAATGTATCATCTTATAATGTATGATATGTATCATTCACATGTGATTGATAGAAAGGATATTGAGTTAGAGGTGGATACTTAATTTGAGGAAACTCTGGTACAAATTTTTGATTAGAGGAAAAACACACTATGAGAGAATATGGTGCCTCTAATTTGAGTTTTATCATCACATAGTCATATTCGAGAAAATTTTTTTTAGTGGGAACCAAATTTTTGGATCAGTGGATGAGTTATTCTTCTAGGACCTATAGGGAAACTTCTCAAGGATGAGAAGTCCTTAAAGAGTTAGATCATAATGGTATTAGAATTTTTAGGTGTGTTATTCCTTATTTTAATCCTTTATTTTAAGTTTTTTTTGTTACAATTTGTTTATATAGAATCTTGGTTAGATTTTGGGTGGGTTTTTAGGGTTTTATAATACTTTAATGGGGACCATGACTTGATCATAGTTAGGGGAAACCATGCAGTTTCCTTAGTCAACTGTGCGACTTATTGTAGAGGTTCATTGGGTGGTGCATGGTTGGAACACAATTATAGAAAACCGTGCGACATTCACCAAATAACCATGTAACTAATAAAAAAATAAAAATCATAATTGGAACACTATTTACCAAACTGTGGATCCAATCCATGTGGGTGACCTAAAGAGGCAGTGAGCCTCACACAGTTATCACACAGTTTGGTAAACCATGCAACCAAACCATTCACACAATTTTAATTAATCTAAATTATTATGACCCAATAACTCCCAAAAACCCCTCATTATTCATCTTAAACCTAGGACTCTTGAACCAGAGACTCTGGTGTTCATTCTTGTTGAATTACTTTCCTCTATAGAGACATTCTATTTGATCTATAAATATCATTCATAGGGATTCCAAGGCAAGTGATCCTTTTTCTTTGTTCTTCTTATTATTGCCACACCTTCTATACTATCATTGGGAAAGAACCTATATTTATAATATCATAGTTGTATCATGTAATTATGATATGATCAAATTTTATTCCTTCTATATTTGAAGAAAAGGAAGGAAGAAAGCCAGTTTTGTCTCGATCATTCTCAGATTCATATAGATTTTCTTATTACATTGGATATTATTGGGTAAGTCTAAACCAATACTATCCCTTGATATGTTATTGTTCTTGGATATTAATTTCAAAATCCAAATATGGTGGTTTATGGTTGGTTCTAGGGATTATTGGTATGTGAGCTTGATTAAATTGGTGAATCGTGGTGTTGGGATTCAATACACTTAATATAAGAAGTTACTTACCATGTTACAACAATTTTATCAAACTGTATCATACGAATTTCATGTGCATGTGTGTGTGACCTATGACACCTCTATTGATATGAAATTATTAAGTGTGTGTGTGATTTGTGAGACCTATCTTGATATGTATTACTTGTGTGTGTGTGTGTGACTCATGAGACCCTTCTTGATATGATTTTCTTATGCACGTGTGTGTAACCTGTGAGACCTATTTTGATATAACATTCTTGTGCATGAGATATCTCTTGATATAAATTTCTTGTGTGTGTGTGACCCATGTAATGTATATTTATATGACATGATTGTGTATGTGTATATCTCAATAAATTACTTGTTATGGATTGAAAAATTATTTATTTGTATGGTTTATAGACTTTTGTTATCTAGTATCAATGTGACAGGTGGTATCTTAAGGTATTGGTTAATCCCTCAAAGGGGTTAGCACGTGTGATGTGACATTTGATGATTACAGTGGGGTATTGAGTAAAATTTTACATGGCATGTAAAACTTGAGGCCCAAATCAGGGCTATCAGCGGGACATGACAACCTTGTGGACTGGCCTAATATTGTTGGTGAGATATGATAACTTTGTGGGTTGACCTAAGGAATGATAAACTTAAGGAATATTTCAAGACTTTTATTAGTCTTGTGAATTATTTTGAGATTCAGAGAAGCCATATATAACTTCTCCTATAATATGGAGCCGAAGAAGGTGGTTTCGAGGTTCATGGTAGTCTATTTAGTGCAAAATGACCTGATAAGTGATTATTTAATTTCCTTCCATTGTATATACATTTATATAAATGTTTAAATTATTCTAAGGATGCATTGGAAATGCATTGCTGGGTTTATACTCACACCCTATATGATAAAATTTGTGTGAATAAAAACTCTTTTTACAAAGATTTCAGATAAGGGCATTGGCCTTGCACATTTATGTTGTACCAAAGGAGTAGGTTGGTTGAGGTGAATTTGGGATAGACTCTAAGATCCTTTATAGATATGCATCTTTATTTATTTTTTTACATTTTTATTTTTCATATATCTATTACATGTGGGGATATCATGAATTTTTCACCAGATATTTTATGCCATATTATTATAGTATGGGTTAATGTTATTATAATTTATTTTTTACTTTTTATGCAGTTACTTTGATTATTATTTCTTTAATTGAATACCCTGATTTATTACTGTTACTATGGGAATAGTCTCCCCACAGTTCCAATTAGGCCCTCTTTTTTAGTTGGAAACCTATTGCCTAAGTGGGGTCACACTTGAGATCATGCAACCCTCCATCCCAGGCCAAGTGATTTGGGTCAAGGTGTTAGATGTTCCATATGAATAAAACATAAAAAAATTCATCAATAATCATAACTCGAACAAATGGAAAATGAACGAGTGTCCAATGAAAGTAAGTAATAAATTTCAATTAAGATAATGAATTATGAGGTATTTACACTATATAGAATAAATGTGATATGATTTAGTAAATAATTTCCCTAGTAAATCAATGAATAGGTATCTAGTTGAACACCCTTCAAACAGAAAAAACATACAAGGTATTCAAAAGGGAAATTAATTAAAATAAAAGTTGTGCATAACTGATGATAAAGAAATACAAAGGTAGTGATAAAACATTATCCTAGAGAATTAATTTACAGTATAACACATATACATATGAGCATGGATATAGATAAGAAAGTTAAAATCCATGAGAAATAATGAAAGTGATAGAGAACATAATAATTTGTTAAAGAACGAGCAATAATGAACCACTTTCAATGGAATAAGGTGGATATCTAGGTGAATATTTAACAATAAACTTTAGAAACTATATGATATTCAAAATGATATGGTTTTTTCCACATTTGAATAAATTTCATCAAGTAGTAGTGGAGGTTACATTCATAAATTAGGGATATCTATTGAAAGTGAATCCTAATCTATATCTTATAATCCTTAATTATGACTCATAAAGAGTGAATGAATTATCCAAAGAATATCCACTATGAGTGTCAAACTAGGTGTGCAGTTAGGAACCTTTGTATTATAATAGGTGATGATCGATTTAATACTCGATCATCCATTTTTGGGGTCATTACCCATAGGTACATATATTATAATGCCACATTAAATTATTTTTATCCAGACATGGATGCCATTGTGAGGAAAACAACACACACTTTTATTTAATTTTTTTGGATGGATTCATGGCCATGAGAATGTTTGAGCATTATAACAGATCAATAACATAGTATAATGATAGGTAATGGTGGTGTCTCATTTATGTAATAGTGATACAATTATAAAAATGAAGCATAATAACATTTTCCATTTAAATGGAAAGTAATTTAAAATTCCTGTAAAAGAAAAATGAAATGAGGGGTGTGGAACACTTATATAAGTATATTAACAGATTGGGAAAAGGATATAATGATAGGGAATAAATAAAATTATATTTACAATTTATCAAATGAAATATAATACCATGGAATAACAATCATGGTTGTATATGAAAAATGAATTTAAAAAGACAATATAAAAAATGTAATGAACTTGGGAATGAAAGAGGAGGATTGGGGAAACCCATACTTCTCTTGAGCTTCATATATTATAGATGAACCTTCAAACAAAAAAAACTCTTTAGGATTGAATAGAGATAAATGAAGGGGACTATTTGAGTAATATATTATGAGATAACTTAAAATTTTAGTATGGGAGAATGGTTAGAGAGGGTGGATATTTATACTTGAGGAGAGAGGTATTTAAGGGTTATAATATTGATTATTTTAATATTTAATCTAACCACTTGTGGGTAGAATTAATTACAATGACTTTTATGAATAATTAATGATCCATGGAGGATTAACTTACCATTTAACTAGGAAAAAACCAAAAGGAATATTCTAACCACCTTGTTTAATGTATAGAATCCAGAAAAAAAAATTTATCAAGAAAAAAAATTTAATTTTAGGTTCCAAAATTTTGACACCTTTAGATTTTAGAAGAATAACATGTTCAATATTTTACAATACACGTAACACTAAGCTTAAATGAACAAAAAATATTATTATTTAAATATAACCATTATAACTTAGATGTTAAATTGGAATATTTGAATAAGATCAACTATATTATAAAGTATATATAAAGTTCTTACTCAATACAAATATATTTATTAATTCTTATTATATAATCACTCAAGTTTTTAGTAAATCCATTTTATTCTTTGAAAATGATTTTTTTTTGTGAGAGGATATTATAACTAATTTCTAGAACTTTTAGAAAATATATTATATAAAATTAAATTTATTTTTTAAAATCATCATGTCAAAATTAATTTAGAGTTAATTTTTTATATTTTTTTTGAAAATATTGATTTTCCAGTGAATAATGAAATTTTTTGATTTCCATTGAAAACTATATTTTTGTTTCAAGCATTCAAAAAGTTTCATTTTGTTTTAAAATTATTTAAAATTAAAATTAGTTCTATTATAATATTATTAATCAAATTAATTTCATTTTAATTAGTTTTATGGTTAAATTTGGTATAAAAATATTTTTATACCTTAAAAGGAATTTTTCTAAAAACTATTTTTTTTAATTTCATGCAATGTGTTTTTATCCTAATAAATTAAACAAGTCACTTTTTTTGAATTATTTTAATATAAATTATAAATTATATATTCAACAATTTTTTTTTATCATTCATATAATATTTTTTATAGGAATTGGATAAGAATAAATATAGTTTTATGCTTAAAAATGTACTTTTCTAAAAAGTGATTTTCATCACATTTTGTACGCTTATCTTAAAATTAATTTATGAAACTTATATAAATTTAATATGATAAAATTTATTCTATATTTTTAATTATGTGGTTCAAATTTTATAAATAATTTCCATTTATTTTTGGCCAATATGAATAGTAACCATGGTAAAATTTATCACCTTGGTAAATTGTAAATCAGGTTAATCTAGGTTAAAACTAAGTAATATTGCCATAATTGTAAGTAATAATAATTATTTTATGAATTTAATTCATACATAATCACCTTAGTCTTTAAAATTTTTTTAACGGAATCTTTTCCATGAAATTATTTATATAATATTTAAAACAATTCAAAATTCAAAATGCCACTCTCTTTTAAATATCTATTATGTGTCCACATAAAAAGAAATTAAGTTATGAAAAAATATAAATGAATACTTTTATAATAATAAAATTATTTTAATTTTGTAAATTTATTTCTAATTTTTAATAATTTTATAATTACCTTAAATTCTTATGCAACTTTGACACAATATTTCCAGAATTAACAGAAAAATAAAATAAATGTTTTTTAAAATATTAAAATCAATATAATTGGAGTGATTTGTGGTGTTAAATGAATTATATAGACTAATATGCTTTATTAGTGTTTTTAAAATATTATATTCATATTAAAACTTTTTAGTTAGTTATTTTAAGTCAAATTAAATAAATAGTATCAAAATTGACTTTATTGATATTTTATCAAAATAAAGTTTTATTAAATTATTTAAACATCATAAAAATATTGAAATTTGAAATGAAGGAAGTTATTTGGACTAAAATTTAATCTCGTGTATATTTATGAGGAAATTTTAACCTTATATGTAAAATTATAACCCCTTAATAGTGAAAAAGTTTTTATCATGGTTAAGGTTAAAATGGGTTAACTAAGTGGTTTAACCAAATATGAGGTTTATAACACCAATTAAACCTATTAAAATTATATTGGTTGATGTTATTACAACCAAATAACATATTATATTCATATATATGGAAATTTGGAAGCATTGTTCTTAAGTATGAATTTATTATAATTTAATCTTTTAAGAAATTCCAAAAGTTCCCCTCACCTCAATTATAAAAGATCACTTCATCCCCTCACTTATTCGCACATTTTGAGCCATATATCTCAAAAAATACTTGAGAAAATACCTCCAAATTATTTTATCCATATTTTATAGGTTCTTTTCTTCCCAAAAGACAAATCTTAGGATCCTTAAGAGGATATCTAATGGAGTTTTTTGAAAGAAGTGGTAATAACCTTAACCAATTACTTCCTTTTTAATTATTATTTTACCTCTAATAAATCTATTATATTATGCGTTAAATAATAAATTAAATATAATTAATATAAATAAATTTTATTATGATTATGAAATCACATTTATTAACCACATTTTCCATCAAATTAGAAGTGAAAGTATATCTCAGGCGTACGTATAACTTACCGTCACCGCATAGCGATACAATTCATTTTCCAACACCATTTTTCATTAATATCTATTATGATGGTTTTAAAGTGTATATATTATATTTATGAAATAATTATTCTTATGTATTGATAATATCATATCTAACTTATTACCTTCCATACTGTTGGAAAACTATAACGTTGGCCGCATGTATGTGTGGACTATCACCTCCATGAAGCGATGTGATTTGTTTTTAATTTCCATTTTACTTGTATGATAATAAGGATATACTAAATGAATATATATAATATAATATATATTATAACTATTCTTTAATGGAGAATTATTATTTACCATTATTATATTCTATTTTTTGAAAGTGAAAACAATTTCCATGCATAGATACGACCTACCGTCTCCATGAATGGTGTGATTCATTTTTCTATTTGGTTGATTTATATATGAATATATATATAATTAATATATATGATATTTATATAATTATTAACGTTCTTGATATTATTTAACCATGATAAAAGTTTAAATATCAGGATTTACAAACTAAAACATGAATGAAAAATGAAGAAGCTATCACTCAGAACTGTGATTTTTGAAAACAAATTATCACTAAACATGTGATAAGATGTCATAGAAAAATCATAAATGGTATGATATATATTGGTATGTTTATTTAATAAATGTATAATAAACTTATATTTATTATAATTTAGTTTTTAGCTTGTATAAAGAAAGTCAGGAATTGAGGTAAGGGATTTTCGTGTCACTTTTATTTCCGTGTGACACATTCCATATTCACCACTTTCTTCTTTTATGTGGTGTATATACTACCCATGAATATATTTTATGATTATTATTATTAATTTTATATTTATTTAAATACTCATAAAAGGTTATATCTTTCATGGGGCTTATGATTCAAAAGTTACCAAAGTGGCAAAGGATTTATGTTTCAATCCCATTTTTAATCAGGAGTCTTTATGATTGATTTTCCATCAAGGAAATTATATGATTATTATCTAATAAATGCATTTAGTTTTTCTTCTAATATGTTATATTATTAATAATAAATATTTTCATTTAATTTTACACAGTTTAAGCACTCAATTTATTGGAATAATATTTTTAAGGGAAACCGACTTTATTTCTCTCTTTAGTCGAAAAACCTTTTTCTTTCATATCCATGTTTTATAAAAGTGTTTTCAATAATGTTTTTAATATTTTCATATGAATATTTAAACTAAATTTTACCCATGATTTAATTTTACCAAAATGGTTTAAAAGGAATATTCTTATCATTTTTTGAACGAGGTACTGTTTTTGACTTTTTACAAAAGTGTGAATGGAATATTCTATTTTAACTTATAAAAAATGAATGGAATTTTCTGCCATCATGACCAATAAATGATTTAAAGATTACTTTAAAAATTTCATTGGTTATTTTCAAAGATAAAATTTTCCTTAATATTTTGGAATTTTTTATATTTTAAATAAGTGATTTTAAAATGAAATGGTAATTATACTCAAGAAATATTTCAGTGACTATTTTAAATGAATTTTTATTTATGATAGAATCCTTTAATGTTAATTTTATTTTAACAAGGATTTGATCCAATGATAAAATCATTATTATTTCTCTAGATGTTTTATTATTATGATGATTAGATTTTTATGTAACCCATTTATTTCTATGGTTTATTCTATGTTGAATTGAGGAAATGATTATGATACCTATTTTATTTTTATAGGTTATGATGTGATGATTTGATGAATGTTATTATGATCTTGTGGTACATATATATATGGTTTTAATTATGTTATGGGTGGGTTTAGAATTATATATCCTTATAATTATTTTGATAAAGTATTATATCTCATGACATGATTATGGGAAACAGGCTAATGTGCTTGATCTATAATAAGAAATATGTCAATGTGCTTGATATGTTAGGGGAAACAAGTTGATGTTCTTGATACACTATGGGAAAAAAGTGTTTATACCTAATATATTATGATTTTATATTCTAGGTAGTTAACCTTGATATATAAAATGGTTTCTATACTTATGATGGTGCCCCACTTTTATGAAATGAACTTATGGTTCATGATTGATTTATGAAGACTTCTCACTATTATGATCCATGTATTTTGAAATAATAATGATTTACACCATGAATCATGTTTATAATATTGGATATATTGGCTCCGAACATTGTAATTTATGGTCATTGTCTCATAAAATTATATTTATTTCATTATTTCTTATGAACATTGATTGATACCTCCCATATTTACCCAATTATTTTAAGTCAGGTATGCCTATGAAGACTGATAAATGGGGAGATATTTATTGGAGATGATTAAGATCCATCATGAAATAATAATTTTACGTATTTAGTCTCAAAATAAAATAAATATTTAGAGTCCTTGAGCATTTATTTATGAAATGTATTGAATATTCATCTAAAATATATAATATCTATGTATGAAAAGTGGTGTCCATTATAATGGTTATTTGAGTAGGGTTTTGTCAATATTTGAAGATTATGATTAAAAAACATTGGAAAAAACCCTAGGGATAATTATAAGTATTGGATAACATCCTAAAGTTATGGTAAGGAATATATTTTGTGATTTTCCTTGAAATACATCCTTAAGGACTTGGTTTTTACTCATATATATCTAGGGTTAATAACCCTAAAAATATTTGGTTGAGATATATTTCATCCATCATTCTAGTGCAGAATGAGTGTTCCCTTACTACACACTTGGTTTGAAACTCCCAAGAGATATGTTTGAGTTAATTCAAATTTCATTTATGAACCATTATGAAGTATTTGAATAGATTATGATTATGGATGACCTTGTTTAAACATAAGGTGTCATATATTGGAAAAATGTTTTCATGATTTATACATATTATTAATGATTTTCATGAATATGTGGTTTTACAGTATGATTATTATTGATCACACTATGTTTTTTTATTTTATTCAATTGTAGGAACCATAAGGAACTTGGTTTGCATTGAATGTGATGGAAATTATGTTGATAAGAAACCAAAAAAGTTTCTGACTAGAGTGAAGGATATTATGATTATTCCTAATATGTTATCATGGTATATGATTCAAAAATCACACTTTAACCAACTATTGAATTCACCAAAGAAGGGAAGTCCGGAGTTTTTTAAGATCTTAGGTAGTGGAGACCATAGAGGAAAGAAGATTTAGTTTCTTATATATTGATAATGTGGTAAGAATCATTCAAGGGGATGTATTAAAGAAACAATAATATGTTTTATGTGTGGAGAAGAATGTAATTTCCCAGAAAAAAATGAATAGTTTGATGACAGAATGTGAAGTTCATCCTAAGGTACCACTTATAGTTCAATGTATTATGCATTGGGAATACATGAATTATTTGAGTCAATTCCAATATCCAATATCTAATACCTAGAATAAGGAAGGGACTATATTATTCCGATTATTGAAGAGGAATGATTAAAGTATTTATGTATTATAATTATAAAATTATGTTAAATAAGTATATTTTATAATGATATTATGATTATAAGTTCCATGAAATATCTAAGGATTATTATATAGAAGTTTTTCTTAATGTATTTTAAATAATGTTTTGAATGGTACTGATGATCTAGAAATTTGATTTAGTGGTAATGGGATATTTTTCAAGAATACATGATTAATGGAAAGATAAAACTTAATAAGTGCATGATGTTGAGATAATAATGAGGTATACATATTTATTGATTTCTAAATATTTATAGTAAAATAATTCCTCAACTTTAGGAAAAGGATCTTGAAATAAAAATGTTATACTTTAACCTTCATTTCTTACAAATCGATGGTCTTTTTTACGTATCATAGATTTATGGTTTTTTGGTCATTAAATTTCTTCTGACTATATTATCTATCACTCTATATTAGTCCTTTGGAGTTAGTTTTCTATTCCATTCACATAGTTTAACTTCCCACCAATTTTATCCTTATCTAGGAACCTGATTTTATATTATTTAAGGTAACCTTCATGCTTGCAACTTTCTATTTTTAAGGGAAGTTTTATTATTCCTTTGTAATATGTGGGTTTTAAAAAAGGAATTTTCAAAAATATTTGATGCCTGAGATGAATTGTGGGGGGTACATTTATTTAGGAGGAATAATGTAACACCCATATATTTTAAAATAAGACTATGTTCAATATCTTACAAGACAAGTAACAATAAGCTTAAACAAACAATAAAATATTCTTATTTAAATAATACTATTATAACATTTCCATTAAATTAGAGAGTATTAATATGATAAAAGTATATTATGAAATGTATATAAAGTTAATACTCAATATAAATTTATTTATTAATTCTTATAAAATAAGCACTCAATATTTTAGTAAATTTATTTTATGATGTAAAAATATATTTTCTTAAAAACAGATTTTATTACTTTTTGTGAGTGTATTATAATTAATTTATGGAACTTTTAGAAAATTAATTTATTAAAATCAACATAATTTTTTAAATTATCATTTCAAAATTATATTAGAGTGAATTTTTGGTATTTTTTGAAAAGATTGATTTTTCTATGAATAGTGAAAACACTGATTTTCATTGAAAACTATATTTTTGATTCAAGAATTAAAAAAGTTACATTTATTTAAAATGAATTAAAATTATATTTATTTATATTATATTATTAATAATCGAATTATTTAAATTTTAATAAATTTTATTTTAAAATTTAGTATAAAAATATTTTTAAACTTAAAAAATATTTTTTTTTGAAAATTTGTTTTTTTATTACACACAATTTTTTGAATTAATAAATTAAATAAATATATATTGGTGAATTATTTTAATTAAAATTTTATATTATATTTTCAATCAGATTTTTTAACAATCATATAATATTTTTTTGGGCATGTGATATGAATAAATTCAGTTTTATAGTTAAAAAAGTATTTTTCTAAAAAGCGATTTTCATTGTGTTTTGAATACTTATTTTAAAATTAGTTTATGAAACATATATATATTTAATTTTATAAAATTTATTATATATTTTTACGTATGAGGTAAAAATTTGGTAAATAGGTACCTTTTATTTCTGGTCAATATGAATAGTAACCATGGTAAAATTTATGAGCTCAGTAAAGTGTAAATCAGGTTATTCTTGGTTAAAAAAAAGTGTTAAGGTCATAATGTTTCATAATAATAATTATTTGATGAATTTAATTCAACCATTATCACCTTAGGATCTAAATATATTTGTTTAATGGAAACATGTCAATGAAAATGACCTATATAATATTTAAAATAAATAACAATTCAAAATGTCTCTCTCTTACTTTCAAATATCTATAATGTGTCCACATAGGGAAAAAGTAATTTATGAATGAATATAAATGTATATTTTTAGGATAATGAAATTATTTTCAAGATGAAAATTTATTTCTAATTTTTAGTAATTATATAATTATCTTAAATGGTTATGAAACACCGACATAGTATTTATTAAATTAATATAAAAATTAAATAAATGAATTTGAAAATATTAAAAGTAACATAGTTTGAGTTATTTGTGGTGTTACATGAATTTTATAGAGTAATATGACATATTAGGGCTATTTTAAGGGATTATATTCAAATTACAACATTTTCTTTATAAAGTTCATGTCAAATTAAGTGAATAGTATCAAAATTTAAATTAATGACATTTTATCAAAATAAAATTTTATTAAATTATTTAAAAATCATAAAGACTTTAAATTAGACAGTTAGGATAATATTTGGTCTAAAATTTCATACCTTTGATATTTATTATCCAATTTTCACCTTATATGCAATATTATAACCCTTTAAGAGTGAAAAATTTGTTATCTTGGTTGAGGTTAAAATGGGTTAACTAAAGGGTTAAACCAACATACAAGGTTTAAAACACCACTTAAACCTGTAAAAATTCTAATTTTTGGTGTAATTTAAAGAAATAATATATTATAATAAAATATATATCCATTTGGAATCATTTAATTGATAATTAATTTAATATAATTTAATATTTTAAGAATTTACAAAGTGTCCCTCACCTCAATTATAAAAGGGAACCTCCTCCCCTCACTTATTCACCCATTTTTGTAAATATATATATAAAAAGACCTACCAAAATACCTTCTGAACATACTTTTAAACATTATAGAGTT
The DNA here is from genome assembly GCA_963277665.1 of Viscum album. Lineage (NCBI taxonomy): Eukaryota > Viridiplantae > Streptophyta > Magnoliopsida > Santalales > Viscaceae > Viscum > Viscum album. The sequence goes on from OY728133.1 coordinate 594,748,781, forward strand.
TCTTGAATTACCAAAAGGACATACCCATGATCCTTAATAGGAGATCTAAAGGAGTTGTTTCAAAGAAGAGGTAATCGCCTTAATCGATCACTTCTTTTTTAATTATAATTTTACCTATAATAAATCTATTAAATTAATAATTATATAATAAATTAAGTATAATAAATATACTAAAATTTTATTATGATTATGAAATCACATTTATTCACCATCTTTTCTATCAAATTATAAGTAAAATTATCACTTATGCGTACATACAACTTACAGTCTCCACACAGCGATACAATTCATTTTTCATCACCATTTTAATTGATAGTTATTATTATAGATTTAATGTTTTTATATATATATATTATATTTATGACATAATTATGATTCTGTAATTCTAATATCATATATAACTTCTTACCTTCAAAACTTTTGGAAAATGATAACATCGCTTGTGTGTACGTGTGGACTACCACCTCTATGAAGAGATGTTATTTTTTTTCATTTTTGTTTTACTTGGATGGTAATAAGGATATATTTAATAAATATATATTATATATATGGTATAATTACTATTTTTTAAATTTTAATTATTATTTACCTTTCTTTCATTCCATCTATCAAAAATTGAAAACAACATTCATGTGTATGTATGACCTACCATCTCCATGAACGATGTACTTAATTTTTATATTTATATCATTAATGGATGAATATAAATATAAATATATATAATTAATATATATTATATTTATATAATGATTAAATTTATGGAGATGATGTAACAATGATAAAAGTACAAGGTCTGGGACTATCAAACCAAAAAAATAATGAAAAACGAAGTAGTTATCACCCATAACTGTGGTTTTTAATAACAAATTGTTAATAAATAGTTGATAAGATGTCATAAAAAAAATAAAACATAGAATTATATTTATTATTATGGTTATTTATTACATTTATAATAAATATATATTTATTATAAAATATTTTTGAACATGTATAATAAAATTTTAGAATTTAGGTAAGAGATTTTTGTCTCACTTTTATTTCTGTGAGACACATTTCATATTCACCACTTGTTACTTTTATGTGGTTTATATACTGCACATGAATTTATTTTATGTTGATTATTATTAAAGTTATTGGTATTTTTATATCTATATAAGTTTCTTTATTTCAGGGGGTTTACGATCAAAAAGTTACCAGAGTGATAAGAGATTTATGCTTCAATCCTATTTTTATTAGGACTGTTTATGCTTGAATTTTCATTAAGAAAATTATATAATACTTATCTAATAAATATATAAATTTTTTCTTATCCTATGTTTTATTATTAATAATACATTTTTTTATTTCAATTTCCTCACATTAATTACTCAATAGATTGAAAGAATGTTTTTAAGGGAAAACCGACTATTTCTCTCTTCCATCAAAAAACCTTTTTATTACATACCCATGTTTTATAAAAGTAATATAAATAATATTTTTAATATTTAATTATTATTTTTAAATTAATGTTTATCCATGATTTATTTTTTAAAAAAATTTATTAAAAGTAATGTTCTTTTATTTTTCTAAACAAGGTACTATTTTTGATTTTTTACAAAAGTGAGAATAGAATGTTCTATTTTAACTTATATGAAATTAATTGAATTTACTATTGTTATGACCACCCAATGATTTAAAGATTCATTTAAAATTTTATAAGTTTATTTTCAAAGATAATTTTTTCCTTAATATTTTAGACTTATTTATATTTTAAATAAGTGATTTCAAAATGAAAATAGTATTTTCATTAGGAAATATTCCATTGATTATTTCAAAGTAATTTTTATTTATGATAACATCATTTGCTTTTAATTATGTTTTAATAGGATATAATTCAATGATACCATTTTTTATTTCTCTATATGGTTTATTATTATGATGATGATATGTTTATTATACCTATTTATCTTCATGGGTTATGCTTTGTTGAATTGATTAAATGATAATGAAACCCATTTTATTTGCATGGGTTATGATGTGATTATAAGATGAATTTTTTTATGATATTGTATCACACATATGTATGATTTTAATTATGTTATGGATAGAACTAGGATTATATATCCCTCCAATTAATTGGGAAAATTATTATATATCATTATATAATTATGGGAAAAAAGTTTATGTGTTTGATCCACTATGGGAAACAACTCAATGTGCTTGATCCATTATGGGAAACAAGTTGATATGCTTGATCCTCTATAGAAAAAAGGTATTGATGCTTGATCCATTATTATTTTATGGTATTATTAGTTAACACTAACATATTAAATGGTTTCTACACTTATGGTTGTGACACAATTTTATGACATGAACTTATGGTCCCTGATTAATTTATGATGACTTCTCTCTCTTATAATTCATATATTTTTAAATAATAATGATTTATAACATGAATCATGTTTATGATCTTGGATATATCTGGTATGAAACTTGTAAGTGATTATCATTATCTTATAAAATTATTCTTATTTTATGTTTTCATAAGATCATTGATTAATATATGTCATGTTTACCCTTATAGAGCATCTGATCTCACCAATTTTTATGTTTCCTTTTCCTAGGTTATGAAGAAAAGTTCTAAGTAGGGTATATATTTGAAGATTACAAAATGGATATATATTTAGGGGATATTTTTAAGACATTTCATGAAACAATCAAATTTTATATCTAGTCTCCAAGGATAGTAAACCTTTACAGTCCACAGGTGTGTATTTGTTAAATGTATTGAATATTCATCTAAAAAGACGTAATATTTGTGTATGAAAATCCTGGGACTTTATAAATATGTCAAGTAAAAATTTATAAATTAAAATTCATTAATACAATACTTATATGAAATTTTTATTGAATAAAACATTTCATAAGTATTTATTTCATGATCACATCATAATGATGACATTAAAATCAGAATACTCATAAAATCATAATTTTCTCCTTTTCACCAAAAAATTAAATTTGTTAAAAAATTACCAAAAATTTACTCTAAGAAAATTTTTATATAATGAGTGAGAAAATAAATTCATTTTATTAAAAATAATTCTCTATATATATGAAATATAAAAATACTTGTGTATTTTAAAATCGAGCATTTAGTGCATAAAGTCTGAAAAATCTAGTTTTAGAAAATCTAATTTCATTATGAGATATATGTGTATTCATGTTAATATTTATTTATTGTAATAAATTGTATTATTATAAAATTATTTTATTTATTTTATAATATTATTCTTATAATTAAGTGGAATTTAGTTTCCAAATATATAATATAGAAAACAAGGTTTAATATAACAACATTTATATACCATGAATTATAATGCCATGCCAAAAACTATTTTAATTTTCTAAAATCCAAATTATCAAGAATTTACAACAATTTTTTGATTATAATACACTATATATAAGATTAATTACATGTTCAAATAACAATAAATATTTAATTACAATATTTTATTATAAAATATATTAATTATCACTTTGAAAGTAAAATTTGACTAATTAAATATGTATATAGAATAAGATTAAAACCATTTATAAATTAAATAAAACTTAATTTAATTAAAAATGAATGATAATTTATTCTTTCAGTGTATAAATAATATGCAATAATTATCTTATAATTTCATAATGACCTTGAAAATAGAATTTATTAATAAAAGTAATGTATATATGTAAAAATAATCTTGAATATATTAAATGAGATATAAGAATTTATATTTAAGAATAAAAGATAGAAATAGGAAAACATATAGGCTAGTGGCAGGCAGGATTCCCACCATTTAGTCGTGGGTTCAAGCACCATGGACTTTCCAGATGTGGTGGGTTCTCGATTGACCTATGAGAAACCATTTTATTAAAATTATTTTAATACAAACATTTCCATTATACTTGAAAAATGTAACATCCTGACCCAAATAACAAGGTTAGAGACAAAATGCCAAATGAACTATTTCATGCCTACATGTATGCCAGAGGCTGCTAACTAGTAATGAGGGTCTCGAGTCAAACCATGAGGAGAGTATATCCTCAATCATAGTATTAAACAATAATAAATAACCCAGCATGTAAACAATATACAACTAGAGTATGAGGAAATAAATACAATACCAACTGTATGAATGTATGTGAAAAAAGACACAAACATGAGTACAAGGCACTGATCACCCACCGATATGATCATATATACAAATAAGAAAATTACAAATACAAGAGGCTCTATAAATTTAGCTTTACTTCATCCCATTCACCAAACTCATTGTAAGCTCTCGTACTCAATGATCAAACCTAGGCCTTTGCCCAACTCATACCTATTATAAGTGAGGGACGCTTAGGTACCCAAGTGCTATGGCCACATGGGAAGGGTGTGAGTAAAGCTCAATATGACACCACCAATGCGATCCACTACCCAACCAGAAATATAAAATTTATGTGAATGTTATAAGATCAAAAAAAAGTAAATAGTTAGGCATAAATGTCCAACATAGCATATAATCACCAAGGACACAGAAGTAATAACGAACAGGTACTAATAGGTCATACTCTTACCAAGTTTCCATGAACCACGATCATACCTACTTCAACTCCATGGTGGAAGGATAATCATAACAGATGTCTGAAGTGATCAAGGTTTAGCCACAAGGCTGCTGTCATAATTCTCGTAATCCTTAAGGAATCAAGTCTAAGTCATGACACAAGGATGGCTAGTAAACATGTAATCCAAATCCACAAGGAAAAGAGTATTATGTTAGGAAAAAAGGATTAATATACACAAGTCTTAGAAAAATGTCTCTTGAAATCCTCAAGGCATCAAGTAGACCATGTTACTTGAAATCTATAAGGCATCGATTTTTGGTACATTATCAGAATCCTCAAGGCATCAAGATATGACCAGTCCACTAGGTTATCATTCTCCTACCATTATTAGTGTTGAAAATCATACATTATTCCCCTCAATGGATAACCATACCATAATGGACCATCTATTCTAGATACAAAAGCAATTACTTTAAAGGTATGACCATCACACATAACATGGTAGAGCACAAAAGATAGGAATAACATAAAATGTCATCATGAGAAAATAGTAGCAACAAACATAACATGTTATCACCAATAAATCATGGTATAAAAAGCAACAAAATCACACTCATGTAATCAAGTATGAAAAAGGGTCCCATGGATATGTACACACCCACTTGCTATCACAACCGAACATGGTCAATAAGATATTCCCAAAAAGTATCACATCACTGAAATAAGATTGAACATATTAACAAATTGTGAATTGTAATCATGAGTCATAACATCTATACATGTGATCAAAATATAACATGGTATATAAGGCCATAAAGCATACTCATGGAATAAATCAACACACATGGTCTCATGAGATACACACTAATACCCCAATGTGTCCATGTAAATAAAGTAACTCTTTAGTGATCAAGCCTTAACCATTGGCGGCCAACATCAAGACAGTGACCATGGGTTTGTCATAGTCCTTGGCACATTTTACAATTATATTAGGAATCTTCCTTTAATTAATTAAGACTTAAGCCTCATTAATTAATTAATAATTATTAATTATTCACGACACAATACAAATTTAATGGTCATTTTCTAGACGTGATAAACCTCATATATTATGTTAATAAATGTGCATAATAACACATGGTAGAGTTCATGGGACCACCCAACTCAAGGTTTTTGATTTCAAAGTCAATCTTTTTCATGGAAATTTTATCTGAAACACACTTGTGTATCAATTGGTTCAGAATTCTCTCTAAGTATTCCCAGAACCAACTCCATTATTTTATTTCCAAAATAAATAAAAACACCACATATAATAATAAATTTATCTCTCCTGTATAATTTCTAAAATATCAATTTATTCCAAGGTTTTTAATAACCATTATTATTTAAATAATAATTATAATTCTTCCTGTGATAATATTATCTCTCTTGAATAATCTGAGGTAAGAATGATAATTATTATTTAATATTTTATTGATAATTTCTTGTTATTAACATTTAAGGATTTGATATCATCTTTATTTATAATCCTTAAAAAATCATACCTTTTTATTTAACCAGGGAGAAGATTACCCAGAATTTATCCCTTGGAAAAAATTATGATCTAAGGAATAGAGAAGAGAGAGAGAGGGTTTGGTCATTCTTAGAAACCATATTGAGAACCTAGTTTATTTGAAGAAGACTTCTCAAATCCCATATGAAGAACTTATAGGATAATCATACTCAAAAGGATATAAAAAATAAAAGGATAAGGGTTAAAATAATTTTAAGAATAAGATCTGTATACAAAGTCATAGTATTAAGACCACAAATTAAATTAACAATTTAATTTGTCACCAAAATGTTTCTTGGTAGAAGAGAATTTAATTATTCAGAAATATGAAATTCGAACATTTAAGGAGTTAAATAATTAATTCCCATAATTTTAGGTATTTAAAACATTAAAAATGTATTATAGGGTTGAGATGTGGAAGACAAAATGAAAAATAGAGTTTTTATTAATTTTTATTTTGAAAAGGGTGCTGTATAAGAGTAACATGGTTTACACTTATGCAAATCCTATCCATCATGTAAGAGTAGGAAGTTTACCCTTACATAGTATCTTAATTCTAAACAACCCTTAAGCATCCCCGATTTTACCCTTACACAACCTTTTGAAAATCTTGGGTACCTTTACTTGAGGTTATACTTACCATTATGTAGTGCCTTAAGAACCCTTATGCAGCTTTTAAAAACCCAATTCTACCTTTATCAAAGATAGGAATTACCCTTACACAAGATATAAAATTTTTATTCTACCCTGACACAACAACTATTTACCTTGACACAATGTCAGGAGTACCTTTACATAGCCTATAGGATTTTATCTTACACTTATGTAACTCTTGGTTACCCTTACAGAGGTGAGGACTTAACTTTAAATAGTGTAAGGTACCCTTATGTATCACATGGAAACTCCAACTACCATTACACAACCAATATTACCCTTATTTAGCGTATAGGGTTTTCCCTTCACCCTTACACAGTGGCTCTTGTGCTCTTACACAACTCATAAAAAGAGTTTTACGCTAAAAAACTCCCCCAAAAAATACCTATTTAAGGTTAGAGTCAACTTACCCTTATGTAGGCTCTATTCCATGCATAATGGTAAACCTAAATTTTATAATTATTTAATTTACACACAAACAGATTATAAAATTTAAAAAAGAGAGTTTTTAAGAGCATTAAAAAATTAAGAACATTAAAATTCCCCCAATAACAAATTCTAATCCCTAATAGGTATCTCTAATGTTTTGAGTCTAAACCATATTCATACTCAATATGATGAATAGGTATCCCCACCATTTAATGATTCACCCAAACTATGGAACATGAGGAACAAATTTTACAAAGCACAACTCTTCAACTAAAATAATATACTTTGATCACACGCTACAACGAAACACCCAAAAACTAATACTGAAACAACAAGAAATGATACATCCAAAACACCTCAATAATTCCTAAAATAGATAACCCTATAAATATTCCTCAATGATCCAACCATCCAAAAGCAAGGAATAGAACTGAAAATTATTTCTACCTTAGGAAAGTACTTGATGGTAACTGAGGATTTTCAACATCGATCCCTGCCCCTTGACGAGATCATAGAATAATTTCCCATCTCTTCCAAGTGTCTGGTCCACCAAGAATCCACATTTTCCTAGATAACCATGTAAATTATCAAGGCCTATCCATGTATAACCATAAATAGATCAAAACAATAAGTTCTATACACAAAAAGAAACTACACTCTCACCCAAAAGATCATCTATTACATTGAGATTTATCTATGACCATTATAGAAAAACAAGAGGATACCAAGGAATAAAAACCAACTTGAATGGTTTCCAACACCAACCATAGAGAGACACCCGTGAAAGTGAGAAAGTAGAGGGATTTTTAAGAACAGTAGCCTAAAACATATATAGATTCTTAGTACAAGATTATATTCCATCCTTAGGATCACAATAAACCTCAAGGGTTTCCAAATTATTCATGATGAAGGCTAAGACCATTCAAGAGAACACGTCCACACAGAGTAACAAGGAGATATCACGTGAAGGAAACCATTATCATGATCACAACAAAGTTTAATAAGAGAACATCTAGAAAGGAATAAAGAAATATAAAATATATCCCCAAATATAGAATGTTTAAATTGAATTTCTAGAAGTTCTTTAAATTTAGTTCACCAATTGCTTACACCAGCCACAATGTGCTCAAACACAAGTCAATGAACTAATGATCCAACTCTTCCTTGGATTGAACTGAGTTTTATTTTGAGTCCAAATTCTATATTTGGTTCCCATCAAGTAATATATAAAAAAAATATCATACATTAAAAACAGAACCAGATACTCTCAGGTATACTATACATCGGTCTCTAGAGTCACCATAATTTCCCAATGGTCAGTCTTACATAGATTATGACCCTTCCATAAGAGAGGCAATTTCACACGTGATAAGGTTAATTCACCCCACTATAGAAGTATACTTATTTTAATATTCATGAACAATGATATACTAATCCATTGTTGATGTCATCTTAGACCACAAAGACTACTTTGTAAGCATTAACCACTAGGCTTCCAACCCTATGAGATTCACACCAAACATGTCGGTTTCCAATAATATGGGTGGTTATGAATAGAAAAATGTCAGTGACCTACCATCAAAACTCTATCAAGACCATCCATAGAACCAGATATATCATCAATGGTTAGTAAAACATCCATATTTTTCTAAATCACATGTAACCACCATGTGAATGATCACACATTAAGGATTTATAGCAAGGAACAACAACATCACTCGTTACTCTTTATATAGTGATTACCCATGAGTGAATAACTCTAAACCTAAATAACTTGAATTTATGGCTGATCTCACTCAGAATCTGATGAGAGTTTTATTATGAACTTATAGGATATGAAACAATATATCCTTCCCTAGATGTAATAAGAATTACAATGCTCTAGAACCCAACCTTGTTTCACATGAACTAAAACTCCATGCGCTCTATACTCTATGGTTGAAAGAAAACTTTCCAGACCTTAATTTAAACATTTCATAAGTTATTTTATTTAACCAAAACTAACCCTAAGGAACTAACCTTGACCATTCCTTTATAATAAATATCCTCACGTAGGTTATTTCTAAGAAGTGAAAGGCATTGACCTTGTAGTAATTTTAGAAACATTTCTAAGTATACTAGGCCTTACATGAAACCTTCATAAGGTTTCACTATGGTTTATGATCCAAAAAACGTCATCAAGGCTCACCTCTAAAGAAATTACACAATGGATTCACCCTTAGAGAAACCATGTTTGGATTTAAGGATTCCTAATTTGGTTAAATATAATGAAACTAGGTGATATATAGAAAAAATTCACAGAATATAGATTGAACCTTAATCAACCAGACCTATCCATAGTCCACTCAAAATAGGTTCTTTATGAAGTCCGTTAATTCCCAATAATGACCAAACATGTGCATTGCACCACCTATTTACAAAGGGACTGCATCATCATCACCGTCGTCATCACCATTATCATAACCATCATCATCATTTCCAAGTTACATCACAATATAGTCTCATATAACCTACTATCATATGTAGGAACACAAAGGAGTTTAGTCAAATGAATTTAATTAATAACTCACATCATTAATACCTAAACTCTTTAGTTATCCATCATCTATACAACCATACACAAGAAGAATACATGTTATGAGAAACCTAAATGCCAAATATGATGCATGATATGCCTCTTTCCGAAACGTACAAGAGTCAAATACATATGAAATCAAAACCTCAAAAATCCATGTGTGCTAAATGAGGTGAAAACATATGATAACAAAACAAACCAATAAAATTAATCCCATGCCCTGGTAACCTAGAATACCTGTAGAAAAGGTGTTTTCATGCACCTATTTTAGTTTCATCACATGATCCGACAAATCCCAATGTCACTGGTCTATCAACTCCCCAAAATTAGAAAAAGGATTGTCTATTCTATGATACCATTGTGTAAAATCCCAACCTGTGTTACTGGGTCTAATCCAGAATGACACATGACCTTAGGTGCACCTCCATGTATGCTGAACTCTTCTGGACAACAGTGAGGGTCTCAAGTGGAAACATGAGGAGACTATACCCTCAATCAGAGTGTACAAAAATAAATAAATAACCCAACATGTAAACAACACACAATAATATTTTTAAAAAACCAAAAAAAATATGAAATGTATAAATGTATATAGGAACAAAAGACTTAAACCTGTGTACAAGGCACTAATCACCCATTGGTACAATCAAATATAAACTTCAGAAATGAATATGTAAAAGATTATTTTCAACTCCAGCCTCAACTTATTGAAATACCAACTAATAGAAATATCTCCTGCTTAATGATAAAACTTGGGTCTCAGCGCAACTCATACCTATAACAAGTGAGGGATTCTCAGGTACCCAAGTACCATGACCACCCAATCAGGGTGTGAGTACAATTCAGCAGGACACCACCAATGCGGTCCAGTACCCAACTAGTAATATGAAATTTATGTGCATGCGATAATATTAATATAACAAAAATAGTTAGACATAAATTCACAATATATAATATAATCACTAAAAATACATTAGTAATAATAAACATATACCGAGAAAATGTGTGCTTACCAAACCGCCACGAACCCTGATTGTACAAGATTTAAATCTATACCAAAAGGAAAAGTATAACAGATGTTAGAAGTGAAAAAGTTCTATCCATAAGGATGGAATTATATTTTTCGACATATTTGAGGAATCGAGTCTAATTCAGGCCATAAGACCAACTGGTGAACATGTTCTCAAAATCTATAAGGAATCGAGTCTCATGTCAGTCCATAAGCTTAAATAGCCACCAGGCATGTAGAAATGTATCTCACAATCCTCAAGGAATTAAGAAGATCATGTTACTCAGAATCCACATGGAATTGAGTACCAGTGTGTTTTTAGAATCCTCAAGGAATCAAACTATGATTAGGCCACCAGGATATCATGCTCCCATCATCATCAACATCTCACATTATGCATACTTCAAATCAAGGGAAAACTATACCATGATGGTCCACTTATTCTAGATATATAATCAATATATCAAAAGGTATAAAAAACACACATAACTTGGTATATCATGAAAGATAGGAATAATATAACATGTCATCATGAGGAAATAGTAGCAAAAAACATAACATGTGGTTGTTAATCAAACATGGTATTTCAAGCTACACAATCACACTCATGGAATCAAGAATCAAAAATTGACTCATGGATATGAACACACCCACATTATATCACAATAAAACATGGTCAATAATATATTCCAAAATAGGTATCACATTAAGGAAATAAGAGTTCATATATAAACAAAGCTTGACCTATCACTATGATTCATAGTATCTACACATGCGATCAAAATATAACATGGTATCTCAGGTAATCAAACATACTCATGGCATAAATAAACACACATGGTATCATGGGATACACATACACACCTCAAGGTTTATATATAAATAAAGTAACTCTTTAGTGATCAAGACTTGACGATCAGTGACTAGCATCAGGCCAGTGCACACGAATCTGTTATGGACCTGAGAACTTTTCTTAATTACATTAGGAATATTAAATTAATTAATTAAGAATAAATAATCATTAATTAATTAAGCATTATTATTTATTCATAACACAATATAAATTTAATGGTTGGTCAGCCAAAGTGAAGAGCCTCATATCTCATGCTAATAAAAATTAATAATACCACATGGCAGAGCACACGAGACAACCTACCTCAAGGTTTTCGACATTAAAGTCAAGGCTCATCAAGAAAATATCATATGAAACATTCCCATGTATTAATCAGTTCCTAACACTTTATAAGGATTCTTGGAATCAATTCCATTATTTTATTTCAAAATTAAATAAGAATACCACATACAATAACAAATTTATATCACTTGGATAATTTCTAAATTATTAGTTTAATCTAATTTATGTGACAAACATATTTTCTTTAAAGAATAATTATAATTCCTCTATATATAACATTATCTCTCTAGAATAATACGATACAATAATGATAATTATTCTCTACTATTTTATGATAATTATCAGTTATTACCATTTAAGGATTTGATGTAATATTTCTAAATAATACTTAAGAATGGTTTCCTATCAATTTAACTAGGGAGAATATTACATAGAAATTATCCATTAGAAAAAAGACTGATCTCAAGAACAGAGAAGAGAGAGTGTATTTGACGACACTTGGAAACTAGAAGAAGAACCTAGTTCATTAAAATAGGACTTCTCAGATCTTGTATGAAGAATTTTTAGGCCACACAAACTCAAGAGAATATAAAATATGAAATGAGAAGGTTTTGGATAATTTTAAGAAGATAATTCACATACAGAGACATAACATTAAATCCAAAAATTAAATTAACAATTTAATTTTTCTTCCAACTATCTCTTAGTAGTGGAGAATTAAATTATTCATAAATATTATTATCAAACCATTAAGGAGTAGAAAAATAAAATTCCATAAATTTTATGCTTTTTAATAGTAAAAAAAGGTTATATGGTTGAGATGTGGAAGAATAAATAAAAAACATGGTTTTTATTTATTTTTATCACAAAAATAGAATTGTGTAAGTGTAAGATGGTTTACCCTTATGTATCTCTTAACCATTATGTAATGGAAAAGATTTTACCCTTATGTAGATACTGAATTACATAAAACCCTTATCCAACCCTATCTTTACTCTTACATAGCCTTTAAAGAACCTGAGCTACCTTTATGTGAGGCCTTACTTACAATTATAGTGCCTTAAAAACCCTTATAGAGTCTTTGAAAACCCAATTTTACATTTAAAAAATCCAATATTTACCCTTATACAGTGTATAAAATTTTCATTCCACACTTACACACTAGGTTTTTACCTTTAAAAAGTTCTAGTGGTACCTTTATGTAGCCTATAGGATTTCCAGCTTACTCTAATACAACTTGCGGTTACCCTTATGTAGGTGAGGGCTTACCTTTATGCTATTTAATGTACCCATACAAAACCCATGGAAAATCCAGCTACCCTTACACATCCAAGCATACCCTTATATAGTGCATAATATTTTCTATTTACCCTTATATAATGGCCCATATACCCTTGCAAAACACATATAAAGAGGGATTTATCCTTATGAAACTCCCCCCAAAACTACCTACATTAGGGTATATCTATCTTACCATTACATAATCCCTATTCCATGCATAGGGATTAAAATAAACTAAAAAATTATTGAATTTTCACAAAAAAGGATTATAAAATATAAACCAAGTGGGGTTTTAAGAACATTTAAAAACTGATAATATTTAAAAAAATATGTAAATGAGTAACTTAGGTGATAATTTTGTATAAATATTTTTTTTATTAAAATAAATAAATTAATTTTGTATTTATATTTATATTTATGAAATAAAATTAATAAAAATGTTCATTGTAAATCTGGGATGCTACATTCTACCTTTTAAGAAATTGCATCCTCATAATTTTACCCATAGTTAAAAACTTAATAAACCCAATTTTTAAGTTAAATTATTTATATAAATGATTTTTTATAAATACCTAAGAGATATTAATCTTATGGGGTCATACTAGTTTAACCTCATCCTCTAGATAAAAAGGTTATATATCAAAGGCTCTATACCCAAATATTCCAAATATAAATTCCTTAAAATAACCAAACTCTGCTCTGATGCCAACTAATATACCCCAGACCCAAACTTCCATATCTAGTAATAAATATACATACTTTTTAATACATAATAAAAGTTATAAAAACTCCCAAGATCAAAATATTTTTCATTTGTGAACTAGGTATATATTCATATAAATTCATAGTATAAAACAAATTTCTTCCTGAAATATTCTTCACACACACAATTCTTTTATATGTATCCCTTTTATTGAACATCCAAGGGAAAATGGAAAACATAAGAAACATTGAGATAAAATTATAATTAAGGGGTTAAACAATTACAATGAGACATCATTTCATAATCAAATAAATACATGATCATGTTAGAAATGGAACAATTAAAGGATTAGAACATAGGAAATGATAAAATAAGAATAAGATAATTATCATAATTTATGGTATATAATGGAGTGAGATGTTATTTGATTCAATGAGCATAACATGGAATCAATAATAGAAACATGAAATAATATATAAGATATTATAGGATAAGGATAATCCTGGGGGTCATAAAAATGTTCCAACAATATAAAATATGACATAATAAGCATAAAAATAGGTTAAACACTAATAAATCATAATAATAAGCAAATTTTAACAAAAAAGATATCATAACATAGTGTTCTTAGGTTAAACACCCACACACCATACATAGTATCTCATGATATTTAAAAATTACCTAATGTATTGGAGCTCTATCAGGGTGAACCCTTCACTTTCTTAACATGTTCATTCCTATGTGTTCCACATGATGAATTTTTTTTATAAATCCATAAATAATTGTAACATGAAACCATTGGAAATAAATGGTCATCTAATGGAAGTAAGAAACACCCTTCAATCAAGATAATGAATTATGAGGTATTTACACCATATAGAATAAATTATATATGGTTTAGTCAATAATTTACCCATGAAATCGATGAGTACATATCTAGGTTAACATACTTAAAATATGAAAAAACATACAAAGGTATCCACAAGTAAAAGGCATTGGAAAAAAAGTTATGTATAACAAATGATAAGGCGAGAAAAAGGTAGTGCTAGATCATTATCCATAATGATTTAATTTCCACCATATATGTTTACTTGTGAACATAGAAATAGAGGAGAAAGGTAAAATTAATGATAAATATGGAGAGTGGTAGAGAATATAATCATCAGTTATAAAAATAACGGGAATGAACCTCTTCCAATGGATTAATGTGGCCATCTATGTGAATATCCAATAATAAACTTTAAAAACTATAGGATATTCACAATGATACTGGTATTACCCAATTTGAACAAATTTCAGGAAGTAGTAGTGGATGATACTTTCTTAGAATAGGGATACCAATTGAAAATTAATCTAAATCCACATATATTCCAATACTTTATGATGGATTATAAAGAGCAAGTGAATTATCCATAGCATATCTCTTAGGAGTGTCAAACTGGGTGAACAGTTAGACCACTTTGTCATGTACTTGGTGAAAATCAAGTTAATACCCAGTACACCATTTTTTAGGTTAACTACTCCTAGGTACATCTATTCTCATGATTTTATCCACTTGTTTTTATTTAGAAAGGGATATCGTTGCAAGGAAAACCACATGCACTTTTCCCCCCAATTTTAGGATAGCTTTATGGTTATGAGAATGTTCGATCATTACAATAGATCACGAAGGTAGTATAATGACATGGAATTGTGGTATATCATTAAAATAATTATAAGGAAATTATAATAATGAATCCTAATAACATTTACCATTTAAATGAAAAGGAATTTAAGAGGCTTGTAAAATAAATGGGAAATTTGGGGTGAGAAACCCTTGTTTTGGCATAGTAATAGATTTAGAAAGGTCTATAATGACAGGGAATAAATAAACTCACATTTATAATATATCAAAAGAAATATAATACCATGGAATAAAATTCATGAAAATATTTGAAAAAAAATTTAAAAAGGCAATATATTAAAAGCATTGAACATGAAATGGAAAGAGGAGGATTGTGGAAACCCTTACGTATCTTGAGCTTCTTAGCTTATAACTGACCTGTTGAACCAAAAAACTCTTCAGGATTGAATACAGATAAATTGAGAACAATAATTAAGAGATTAATTATGATATAACTCCAAATTTTGGTATGGAAAAATGAAAATATGGGGGTATTTATATTTGAGGAGTGAGGTATTTAAGGGTTAAAATATTGATTATTTTAATGTTCAAGACAATAACTTGTGGGTGGAATCAATTACAATGAATTTTATGGAAAAATTATGATAAAAAGAGGATTATATGATCATTTAATAAATATAAAAGATAATGTATTATTTGAACCACCTCATTTAATGAATAATCCATAATTAGTTTTTATTAAGAAAAAAAAAAAATTCAATTTTAGCTTCCAAAATGTAAAGCAAAAATTTCTCAATTCAAATTAATATGTTTAAATTAATTACTACACTCCTTAAATTTATTTTTTATTAAATAAAACGTTTTATAAGTTTCCATGTCATTCTCAAATCATAATGATGTCATTAAAATTGTGGAACTTATAAAATCATAGTTTTCACCTTTTCAAAAAATAATAACTGTGTCAAAAAATTAAAAAAATTAACCCTAATATAATTTAGATGTTAGAAGACCAAATATAAATTTATTTTATTCAAAATAATTTTTTATCTATGTGAATTTTTTAAATACTTTTCTATTTCAAAATCGATCATTTGGTGTATAAAATTTGAAAATTCTACTTTTAGAAAATAAAATTTCATTACAAGATCGGTGCGTATCCATGTTACCATTAAATGATTGTAATAAATTATATTATTATCAAATTATTTTATGAAATTTTATGAAATTTTTATTCTAATTAAGTGTAATTTAGTTTCCAAATATGTAATCATGAAAATAGGTTTTAGCTTATCAAACTTTATATATCCTGATTTATAATGATATGTCAATAGACATTTTAATTTTATAAAAACCAAAATATCCAAACATTAAATCCATTTTTTGATTATAATACTGTATAAAAAATATTAATTACATTTTAAAAAAATAATACGTATTTCATAACATTTTTGATTATAAAATATATTACTTAACGCTTTAAAAGAAAATTTTGACTAATAAAATATATACATAGAATATTATAGAAAAACATTTATAAATTAAATGAACCTTAATTAAATTAAAAAATTAATGATAATTTATTCTTTTTGTGTGTAAATAATATTCTATAATTATCTTATAATAACATAGTTAGCATTAAAATAGAACTTATTAATAAAAGTAATTCATATATATAAAAGAATCTTGAATATTTTAAAAGTGATATAATAATTTATATAAAAGGATAAAATATGGAAATAGGATAACATATACTCTAGTGGTAGGTAGTCTTCCCTTATTTACCTTTAGTCATGGGTTTAAGAGCTGTGGACTTACTGAACATGATATGTTGTCACTCGACCTAAGATATTCCCTTTTTCTGAAACCATTTTAATAAATAAATTTCCATTATACTATAAAAATAGGTAAATGAATAAATAATTTGATAAATATTCTGTTTATTAAAAGAAATAAATTCATTTAGAATTTACATTTATATTTATAAAAGAAAATTTATAATAATTTCCATTGGAAATATGGGATCCTACACTCGAACACATTCATTAAATTGTAAAATACATTTGTTGGAATCAAAGAAATGATATATCAACACACACAGTCAACTAAAAGGTAGCTCCGAATTATGATAAGTTTCTTTTGTCTTGTATCTAGTCACTACCATAACAGGTCTTTAAGTAAAAAACCATGATTAATAAAAGACTTGTGGTAGTTGAATATTCCTTCATGTGGTAGCTTAATTATATAGTAAGTACATGTGTGGTCCATTGGTAAAACTTATGGTTGGTCTAAGAATTCACTGAATTTTAGTTTTATTCAATATACTTGCATGTTATATTGAAGCTTCACCATGTGGCTAATCTATTTTCTTCATACATTACCTTCAACATGTATAATTTTTTTGATTATATTACATATAACTTATTTGACCAACACAATCGATCCAATACTTCATGTGGTCAATCACTTGATCATATGCTAGATTGAGTAATTTGGAATTTTTTATCTACTGTCGATTGTCTATATATGAGTTTGATACTTTTTACTTGTAGTCAATCTAGTGTAATAGATGGTCAATCCAACACTTAAAATTTTTTCATTAAAAAATATTGTACTATAATAAAACATAGAAATAATCAAAATAATAATAATCATGATTTTGGATAATTTAAAAAAATAATTTCTATACCGATCCAACACAATTATACTAATTTATATATAAATTTGTATATCTACACACATGCATGCACACACAGACACATATAATAATGTTATATAATATTATAAATAACATATATGAATACTATTTTTTTAAACAAGTCAGCAAGAATGAAATATCCTGACCTTATTAGATAAAGAAAAAAGATAACATGATGGTGGATGGGGTAAAAAAAAGAGAAAAACCCTCATATAGAAAACCATTTAAGGATAAAAAATTAATGATCATTTCCATATTTAGGGTCAAAATCATCAGTAGATTCCCATTCCTACTGTGAGTGAACCTAATTTAGGATACTTCGAATTGCTGCATTGGACATTTCCTACTCAGGAGTGGGAATTATCTTTGATGATTTAGAGGATGAAATAGTGGAGACATTCCTTGGAAGATTAGAATAATATTTCCTTAGCCTTCTTTTTGGAGGATCCATTTCATTCATCTTCCCCTAAAAATTGATGACATCATTCACAAAGGAAGAAAATCTACTAATACCAATAGGTCTAATGGTATTTAATAAAATCTTCCGCTGATATTTCTTGTTTTAATCCATGATTTCCCCCATTTATCAATTTTTTGATAAATTATCCCAAGAATCCTTGAAAACTTTTCAAAAATCCACCATCGATAGTACAAGTTTCAAGTCCTCACCTTACATAACATTCATTAAATTTGAGGCATCACTAAAAATTCCATTTCAATAGGTTAAGAAGAATAAATTTCATAATCCTGAACACTTCCAATCCCCACATGAGAAACCTCACCTGAGATGGTTGTAAAAGTAGAGTAAATTTCCATTGACTCATCATCATCAATAAGACCAGTAACACATTTACCAGATGATATCTCATAAGGAGAAGTAGTAATCGTGGGACCACTAGTTAGAACTCCATTTTAAGCTAATCCAATTGAAGTAGTATCATAGACATCATTTTAAGTATCCTCCTTTACAAACCAAGTATTAGAGGGTCCATTATTATCTCTCACATGAGACTTTTCCACCGTCAACCCATTTCCTTTCAAATTAGGCACCTAAGAATCATATTTCTTAGAAACCAATGAATCAGCCATAGTGGATAATAGATTTTAAAGTATATATCCATTATGATCAAGTGTATTTTTAAAATATGTATCCTTCATCTTTGGCTTCCTTAAATAGAGATTGTGTTGATGACATCTCACCCCACATCTTTTACATGAGAATTTCTTCTGACATAACTCCAAAGAGTTACCAGAAATCATAAAGTTGTTGTAGAAAAGTGGATTTATTTCATACTCAACATCAATTTGAATATTATTAGTAGGAGTAGAAAGTGTTACCTTGTCAATCATGATGGAACTGAGATCAATATGCACCAACATCCTGACAAAGTGTCCAAACTAAACATCCTTAGTTTCTTTATTGAGATGTATAGGCGTCCCAATTGTTGTGCCGATGTCATGAAAAATATTTGGAATCCAAAGGACCCAATTAAGTTCATTAAGGAAAACCCAAACCTGAGAAATGGAATTAATTAAATGTGTGACATTAAATTCCAATGACCATTCATGTAAATGAATCTATCTAGGATTAAACAATAGGGAACCAATACTCCATACAGAAATCATAGAATCATCTAAAAAAATGGTAGTGAAAAAATCCTCGACCAAGAGATACATATATGTAATTAAAAAAACCCATAAAAGCAAAATCCAACAAACCAAATCTTCCAAATTACAATGTCTTTCACCTTTATGTAAAATAAGGGATGCAATTAGAGATTTTTTTTCTAAATTTCTAGTCTCTCAGCAAGCTCTTTGGGGTTTACTTCAACAGGGGCTTCTAATTCCTTATGAAGGAATATTCCAGAGATTGAGTCCTTGAATAAAACCAAATATTGTGTTCAATATATTTTTAGACCTAAATTTGATAGTGAACATGCCTGATTATTCACCACAACAACATATGATGTCGCTTGAGATCTATGAAGATTACCATCACCAGATAGAGGAGAAACTTTTCTAGTATCATGAAATGTATCATCATCACAGATCTTCACCTCTATAGTGTATTTCCGAATGATTGAGCCACCAATTATATTACTCAAATCACAAAGCTTCCGAGTATCCCTCAACAAAGCATCACCATGGATCTTTACCAAGAAAACATCTTTATGAACAATTAAATCACCACTGATATTCCTCATATTATAATTATGTGAATCAACATTCAAAATGAACACTAGATGAACCCCATCATCATATCAAGGGTTATCGAGCCTTTGTGAATTGTCGTTAGATCTAGATACCATGTATAGATCTAAGGCCGATTGATTTCAGGATGGTAAAATTGAATTATCCTCAATCTTCAATGTGTATACATCAATGGAAGATCGAGGTTCATGAGCCACTGATGACAAAGGGGATGCTGATGAGGAAGTACTTTCCAACATAGATCCCATGGGGGGAAGAAGGTCGAATCAGAGATAATGTCATATCTCCATGAGTGGGTTGTAACCCTAGAATACATAACCAAGAGAGAATTTCTCCATTTCCCGTATCACCATTAACATTCTCATATTATTCTCTATTCATCAATAGTATTATATCATATTATATATATATATATAATAAAATTATATTATATTACACACACACACACATTCATACTTACACACACACATATAGAGAGAGTGACAAAAATATGAATATAGTATATATATATACATTGTAGTATTACAAAACATTAAAAATAACATATATATGTACAATTAAATAAACTATTTTTAATTATAATTTAAAACATAATTATAATTAATTGATAATAACTAATAGCTAAATGGTTGTGAATAATAAATAATTTGTAATAAGTATAAGTATAGAAATTCATATATATCATTAATTAATTCCTTAATTATAAAATGGTAATATAATTCTAGTTTTATTATATTATATATTAATGTATATGTGTGTTAATATGTTTATATATAAATTTATATAAATATCTATCTTAATATGTAAATATATATAGTGTAATATTTTATCATTTTCACATCTTCAATGTGTTATAGTTGTATTCTATTTGTATTGTAATAGGTAGTTCATGGGATCAAATCTATAATGATGTGATCTTTTATTTATATGGTGGATTTTTGATTGTCGCATGAGGAGGGAGGTCAAAAAGAATTTTCAATGCAAGGTGTGAGGCTTGGGATGATACTGACATCGGCGAGCAATGAGGGTTTATTCATAGGAATGTGTGAATTAAGTCTTGTGCATGTGTGCGAGTGTGATGTGGAGTGGGGGGGGGGGGTAGGCATGTGTTAAGTGGATAGTAGGAAACAAAAATACAAGAATATTTCATTTATGTTGTAATTTCCTTGACCCAGTTCTCCCTCACATGATTGAGATGGGTGCCCATGTGACATCAAGTATGCCTCCCCATATAGAAGTGGTTACTGAATAGAAGAGAGGGTTTGATGGATATAGTGGGGAGACTATACTCTATGGTGAAAACTGGCAATCACAATGAAAATTAGATAAAAAATCAAATTATAAAACTCAAGAAGATAAACCGGAAAATACCAAATCAATCCAATATAATCAAACCATGAAATTTCATACTAAATATCATACTAAATGTTGTTTAAAAGTGAAAAATAAAATAACCAAATGATAGACTCAAAATAAAGGCTCCCAACACCAGTCCCAAACCTCGTACTCGATCCCATATCCAAGATCCAGTCCCAATAACCAATCAATCAATCATAGGGATCATTTCCCTTGTCCATACCCGCATCCATGAAGTATTATTGGGTACCAAACAATGCATGAACATGGTGTGAGTAAAACTCAATAGGCCACCACACACAATGTATAAATAAATCTATTCTGAGTAATAGTGTATGAAATAGTATGATAAAAATGAGGAATTTAATATAAATTGAGATGAAATACTAAAATAAACCTGCTGATCCT
This sequence comes from Viscum album, assembly GCA_963277665.1. Lineage (NCBI taxonomy): Eukaryota > Viridiplantae > Streptophyta > Magnoliopsida > Santalales > Viscaceae > Viscum > Viscum album. The sequence goes on from OY728133.1 coordinate 594,770,985, forward strand.
CGAGCTCTAGGATGATACTGAGGGCCATCCATACCTGCTTCGAGACACTACCAAATTTTTATGTACATAAAACTAGTGTAAATATCCAAATAGTATCCTTATGTCCTTCCTCCCAATCCCAACCTTAGGCACCATGTTTATCCATTCATCTCTCCCTCAGGCACTAAGGAACCCAACATCTCTCCCACAGACATCATGTGACCATGCACCTCTCCCTCAAGAATCATGTAATCTAGAATCATACCCTCAGGCATGAACAACCACATGTGTCATGATTATTCATCATGTATCTATATATCTCACCCTTATGCCTGAATAAAACATGCATCTCACCCTTAGGCATTGAGAAACCAAGTGTATAGCCCATAGGAATTAAGCCAACATGCATCTCACACTCAGTAACTAAGAGAGATTCAATGCATAAATAATCACCAAATAAGAAAAACTTGTTAATATATACCAAATTGGTTAATTCCTACCAATTACTAATTTTCTTTCCAATTTTAGTTACATGAAATAATTCCTTTAAGTCAAACACTAGTTTCATGCCAACATGCCATTTACCCTTTTCATTCCAAGTTACCGATTCTCATAACATTTTTAATAATTTTTATTCATGTTACAATTATTACCAAACCATTTCACATGTCAAACCAAGAGAAAATACAAAGCTCCATGCTATTCAGGTTCCATCCTAGGGTCAAGTTTAGCCACACCTCATAGTAGAAAAAAGTACAGGGTCTTAGCACCAACAAACTTGATGGGATCCATGGTATATCTAATCATGAGAATTCAATCCATATATGATAATTCCAATTATAATTGGTCATGTGCATGGAATTCCTACATGACCATACATATTGAAAATACCTGAGAAACAAAATAGTTCTTAGGGAGTTGTTTTAGACCACCTACCTCAAGCAATGAATAAGAACTCCAAGGACGAAGCATCTAGATCAGTGAACCACACCATGATCCCATATAGAAAGTAATTGAAACATTACTCCAAGTTTGTAAGAAGAATAACTAAGGATAAAACTTTGGGAATTCACCAATTCCAAAAAAATTTACTGAAGATGGATTACTGGATTAAAGAACAAATAAATGGATCAAGGTTTGATGTTTGTGAAGTCAAGGGATCCTTGGAGAGACCATCATGATCATAAATCATGAGATATAGTTAAATTTGAATTAATTAAAAGTTAAATAGGGGGAGGGGATGTTGGGGGAATAAAATATGATTCTTTCCCTTAATTTTCTATCTCCCATCAGTGCCATCAGTATAACATTGGCTTTCACTTAACACATGTTGGAATTCACTAACTAATTAGTGGTTATAGGAAGTGAGCCTACACCATTTGGAACCCCATTTCTAGGCCAATGGGGTTCTTATATGAATGACCATTCTATTTTGAAGACACCAAATATCCAGTGAAATTATTATTTACTTACCTGGATAATGTACATTCCACTAGCTATCCGGTGGCCCTAAAGCTTCTCCCATATTGTATTCCACTACAAACCTCTACCGGTACACCTCCTCTAAGCCCCCAAACACCACCAAAAAACTAAAAACAAATGGGAATAAGGCTTGTTTATATAATTTAAAATGTTTCAAGAGAAAATTAGAGAGAATAAGTACCTGGGTAAAAATGTATTCTTACAACATTCACACCATATAGAAACTTATCCCTGAGGTGTGCTCCCATGAATCAGTGATAGGTATTGGAGAAATACTCGGGCCTCTATACCCGCATATCAAATTCCCTCTCTCAAGAATCCTCCTAAAAAAACCCATGATACCAATTCAATCACACTAAAGGCATGGTCTTTCCATGAATAATCTTCTCAATATGATCTATGATATAATTTAGATGCTTCTTAAAGAATGCATCAACACCAAGATCAACACCACCAACATCTTTCATGTGAGAAGGACATGGGTGATATTTTTACAGCTACGATACATAAAACCTATCATTTATTGAACTATAACACAATGGAAGATCCAATAAACTATCCATAGGTCTAAACCTCTCCATTATATCAAATGACCAGAAATACCTGAGTGATAACATTCCCCAAATTTTGATTACAATGATGACCCAATATCAATGACACCCGAAGAAAAACTCTGTGAAAAACCTATAATTATAGATGTTGTCTCTGATGGTCAGTATAATATTTTTTGCTAATCTTCATGATTTCCAACCAATTATAGATCAACTAAACATATTCATAAATCTCCTACACAAGACTCAGTATAATAAGTGATGTTCCAACTGCTACCATCCAACACAAGAGGGAATGATATGGCCTACCATATAAGGATTGAAACAGATCCATATGGATTAATGATTGATAACTATTATTGTAGGTGAAATAAAAAAGGGAAAACTATTTACCCCAATAACCTCCAAAGTCCATAACACATACAGTCAACATTTCCTTTAGTATCTTAGTGGCCTGCTCAGATTTCCCGTCAGTATGAGGGTGGTAGGTTGTTCTTAGAAACAAATAAAAACCCAGTTCCTTATGTAGCCCCATACATAAGAGTAAAGAAAGATAGGTATCTTGATCTGATGATATAATACATATAAATTCATTCATATTTACTATTTACTACATATACAGGCTACCCCAGTCATCAATAGAGAAGTTTAACAGAATAAGCAGTAAATGGGATACCTTCATTAGTCGGTCAATGATCACCCATGAAACATCATTCTTCTAGGGTGTCTTGGGTAAAACATTCATGAGGTTCATAGTGACATCATCCCATTTCCAATTAAGAATGGGTAAAGGATGTAATAAACCTATAGTTTTTCGATGGTTGTCTTTCACATTCTTCTATACGAGGCATTGGGTCACAGATCCAACTATCTCCCTTCTCATTCCCATCCAACAATATGACCTATAGAGATCTTGATACATCTTTATCAAAATAAGATATACCACCCACCAGAAGCATTAAACTATGTCATCATCTCCTCACACATATCAATGGAAACCAAGACATGACCTTGAATTTAAAGAACCCTATACTCATCAACAATCCAACAAGACAGTGGCTCCCAATAATTTAATTATATATAAGAGGAAAACATTTCAGATTAACAAACTCACACTTCTTGATCCCAAATAAGAGTGTGGTAACAATAGAGGTTTAGTTTAGAGTCACTCACCCTTGGTACTCCTAAACATCCAAATTCATATAAAAAAAGAGTGTGATCAACTGCCATTCATCACACTACCACAAAACAGGGCAAGGGCAGCGCTGCCCTTTATCAGCGCTAAATAGAAAGCACTGATGACGGGGTATGCCTTTATCAGCGCTATATAAAAGTACTGATAAATATTAAATTTATCAGTGCTAAAATAAGCTCTGATAAAGGGTACCCCTTTATCAGCGTTTTTTTAGCACTGATAAAAGTTAACATTTATCAGCGCAGTTTTTAGCGTTGATAAAGGTATCTCTTTATCAGTGCTAAAAAAGCGCTGATAAATGAATGTTTTATCAATGCTTTTATTTTAGCACTGATAAAACATACCTTTATCATAACTTTTAATGAGCGCTGATAAAGGTTCTGTCGGTTTTTATTTAATAACCCTAACAGGCCATCCTCGCTTGCACGCGGTCAAGTTCTTGCGGAAGCTGAACCAGGCCCCTCGCCGCGCAACCTCGTCCTCCTCCTCATCCTCCTCCTTTCTCCTCCTTCCTCCTCCACGTCCTCTTCGTCCTCCTCCTTCTTCGCTGCCACCGCCGCCTCCGCCCCCGCTCCCGCTACCGCGACCGCCTCTGCCTCTGCCACCTCCACCCTTGCTGCCGCGACCGCCGCCGCCTCTGCCGCCGCCGCCGCCTCCGCCTCTGCTGCCGCCACTGCCTCCACCCTCGCTGCCAAGACTGCCTCCACCTCGTCCTCCTTCTCCTCGTGCTCTCAATGTGGGAGGTGAGTTCCATGTATGGTATTCCCTTGGTATATTATTTATATATTGTGTGTGTGAGGACCAAAAAGTGAATATAGATGTGAGATAGGAATGATACCATATCTTGAGCCTAATTCCAGTAAGGATTTCCATAATAGATAGTGTGGTCTTAATGTGATTATGATTATGTCTAGGGATGTGATTCATAATTAGTGATGAGTGTCGAAATAAGAGATGTTATTGATATTTAGCAACACAAGTGGGTTGTTTGTGAATGATGTGGAATATGATACCCTATAGGTTCTATAAGGATATCTTGACTCTAAGATAAAGTATATGATAATTGTTTAGTTATGATGGTTCACATGTGTGAGAGGTCTACCAAGGTTATGTGTGATGAATTCTGTGGATAACCAACCCTTGTTTTCATTTTTTTTATTTTGAGTTACCATGGGCAGTAAGTTATACCCCTTCGAGTTGAATATTTATGTATGAGATACAAAGGAAATAGTTTTTAATCTTATGGTTATATGGATTCCCAAAGATTATCCCAAAGGAAATGATGATGGATCCATATTAATTTTCATCACATAGCATAATCTCATAGTTATATGATTAGACAAAGATGAACCCATAATACAAAACATATCACCTAGTATGTCTGTCACATATACGAATAAATAAATTAGAAAAAAAACATGCTACAAAGCATAAAGGTACCATTAAATACTTACATTGGTTAACTTGTTTTAGAAATTTTTTATCTTCATCCATGCCTTGTACTTGCACCCATGAATTTGAAGGTGAGTATGTGTACACGATAGTTGACCTTCTTAGAGAAGAGTTTCTGGAAGAGTATAAGAGACATGATGCAATGAAGATCATTAGAGTGTTGGAGAAAATGTGGTTGCTACAAACAATGTGGAAATCAGCTTATGCAATGCGGCCTAAGTTAAAACTTGCAGGTATTGTAACTTAGGCCACGTTGCACAAGCCGATTTCCACAATGAATAGGTGATATGCTTTGTGTTATGGGTTTATCAGGAGTTTGTATGATTTCCTGTTTCCACATTTCATTTTAAATAGCATGTTATAATTATATATTTACTGTACCCAAATGGCTCAAATAGTCAGGCATATTGTAGATGTTGCTAGAATGCTGTAGGATTCTTTTTCCCCAATGGTAGTACATTTTTAGGATGTTTTCACTAATGAGGTATAAAATTTACTTCTTAATAAAGAGATAAACTTTATAATCTAGTTAGTTTTGGGATAAAATTCAGTTTCTATCACAATTTCTAAAATAACACCAAAATAGCATTAGTTGTTTGAATTAAAATTTGATGATATAGAATATAATGGTTTCATATGGCATAGTACTTTACCATGGGGTTTTATAGTTCTCTAAAATAGATGGTTGATTGGTATTTATTATTTTGTTGGACTATTAGAGATTGAACCTGATGAGAGTCATGAATATGTATCCTCATCCACGCATTGATAGTCACATTGATCATCTATGAGGTTCTATGATCTTCTCCAAGATAGATTTGACATTAGGATACCATTAGATGAGTTGGACATCGATGGACCTACCATGGACTTCTTTTAGGAGTAGTTATGGCCTGTATGATTTTTTAGCGATGATTTTTGGTTTAACTAATGCATTGGTTGTATTAAGGGACTTGATGAATATGATATTTCATCCTTTTATGGATCATTTTTAGTAGTTTTTTTTCAATTAAATATCAGTGTACTCCCAACCCATAGTTGATCTTGACCAACATCTTATCATCACCTTGAGTACATTGATATGGCATCATATTTATTACTATTTTCTCCTGTTACTCATTGGTTTCCTCTTGTTTGCATGTCATGTATTTTCTAAGGCATCATTCAGTCTTTGTAAGACTAACTTGGAATAAATTTGATATATGTCAGATTAAATCAGGTATCTTATACATACACGATGTTCACCCTACTGGAAACACCATGTATATGGATTTCACATTTGTTTAAAGGAATTTTTACCATGATTTGTTTTTATAAAACCCAAATAATGCTACCTGATTAATTAAAACATAATATTAGGCAAGTTCTCGAGATCGAACCCATAAATACGATGAATATGAATAAAGAATGGATGAATGCCAATCGGTTGACAAAAGAGTATGAAGATGGCGTGAAAGAGTTTATCAAGTTTTCAGAAGATCATGAATGTGACCCTTCTCAAATCCTTTGTCCATGTTTACGTTGTTTTTATTCAAGACAAATTAGTCCATAAGAGTTGGAAGAACACCTGATTTGTCACGGAATAGATCGAAGTTATACATTTTGGAATAAACATGAGAAAAATACAATGTAAGTAGTGACTCAGAGAACACGACATTTTATAGATCATCTGATACGATTAGAAGCATGAACAATGAAGACAATCGTATGGAGGGTGTGATTACAGATGTGAACGATAATGAAGATCGTATTGAGGAAATGACAAGGACAATTGAAGATAAACTTCATGATTGCCCAAAATTGTTTGAGAAGTTAAAGAGTTGTGCAAAAAAGTCATTGTATGCTGGTTGCACTAAATATATAGCATTGTCAGCCGTATTGAATCTGTATAATTTGAAAGCAAGAAATGGGTGGAGTGATGCCAGTTTTATGGAACTACATGCTCTCCTGAATGACATGATCCCAGAAGATAATGAACTCCCATGCCGAACATATGATGCCAAATGAATGCTACGATCGATGGGTATGATCTCTGAAAGAATACATGCTTGCCCGAATGACTGTATATTATTTCTCAAGGACCACAAATCACTTAAAGAATGCCCAAAGTGTGGTGATTCCCGATACAAGAAAGATGATTCTAGTCCTACGAAATTTGTATGGTACTTTCCATTCATTACTAGGTTTAGATGCCTATATGGATGTGAGGAGACTGCAAGACAATTTACATGGCATGCAGATACAATAATTAAAGATGGGAAACTACGTCACCCTGCAGACTCTCCTCAGTGGAAGAGAATTGATCACGAGTATCCTAAATTTGGGAATGAGCCGAGAAACCTTCGTCTGGCGTTATCTACAGATGGGGTGAATCCTTTTGGTTTTCAAAGCAGCATTCACAGTCCATGGCCGGTTATGTTGGTAAATTATAATTTACCACCGTGGTTATGCATGAAACGAAAATACATCATGTTATCTATGGTTATATCAGGACCAAAACAACCGGGTAATGATATTGATGTTTATTTGGCCCCATTGATCGAGGATTTGAAAATATTGTGGGATTAAGGTGTTACGATGTATGATGCTTACAAAAATGAACAGTTCACTTTGAAAGCCATGTTGTATGGGACGATAAATGACTTTCTTGCTTATGGAAATTTGTCAGGATATAGCATTAAAGGAACTCAAGGGTGTCCCATTTTCGAACAAGGTACACAGTCAATTAGGTTGAAGCATTCATCGAAAACCGTGTTTCTAGGACATTGCAGATTTCTACCCCGATGACATAAGTACCGATCTTGGATGACATCGTTCGACGAAAGTTCAGAGGAACGTACAACACCGTCTCCACTAACAGGTGATCAATTGTTTGAGAAAGTGAAAGATTTGGACACTACTTTTGGTAAACTGTTTTCGAAAAACCTTACGAAAATTGGTTGGAAAATAAGATCAATTTTATTTTAATTACCATACTGGAATTGTCTGTATGTCAGAAATTTTCTTGATGTTATGCATGTTGAAAAAAATGTATGTGATAGTGTCATCGGCACGTTGCTAAATTCACCCGGCAAAACAAAGGATGGAATTAAGGCTAGTTTGGACATGGTTGAGATGGGAATACGAGAAGAGTAGGCACCAGTGAAGGGTGAAAAAAGAACATTTCTTCCTCCTACTGCTTACACTCTTTCCAGGCAGGAGAGATATCGGTTTTGCAACTTCTTGAATGATGTAAAGGTTCCAGAAGGCTATTCCTCAAATATCAAGAACATCGTGTCAATGGGAGATTTAAAATTAAAGGGTCTAAAATCACATGACTACCATGTTTTGATGTAAGATCTAATTCATATAGCTTTATGTTGCATTTTGCCCAAGAATGTCCACCATAAAATAACGAAGCTCTGTTTCTTCTTCCAAGCTATATGCAGAAAATTTATAGACCCGATGAAATTGCCAACTATGGAAAGAGAAATTTCCATCATATTATGTGAATTGGAAATGTTCTTCCCATTGAAATTTTTTGATATGATGGTTCATTTGATGGTTCATTTGGTGAGAGAGATTTGACTATGTGGTCCTATACATTATAGATGGATGTACCCCATTGAACGGTATATGAAGATTTTGAAAGGGTATGTCAAAAACTGAAGTCGGCCAGAGGGTTGTATTGCGGAGCAATATATTATTGAGGAAGCTGTTGAATTTTGTACCGAATAACTGTCTGGTGTGGAAATCGTTGGCCTATCGAAATCTCATCACACTGAGTGGCTTGAGGGTGAAGGAATTTCTGGAAGAGAGGTTGTCACAATCAATATTACAAATTGGGAGCAGGCCCACCTTTACGTTTTTCATAACAGTTTCGACGTTGACCCATATGTTCAAACCCAAAAAGAAATTATTAGGCGTTTGAATCTTTCTAGGGATGAAAAATGGATATCAAATACACATAATTGACAGTTTATAGGATGGTTTCGAGACCATATTTTTAAACAGTTAGATGAAAATCTAGACTCAATTTTAGAACGACTTCGATGGCTGGCCGGAGGAGCAAGTGTGTACGTATTATCTTACAATGCTTATGAATTTAACGGTTATACATTCTATACTAATGAACATGATGAAGACAGTACCATGAAAAATAGTGGGGTTACACTTGTGGCTGAGGTGATGCATGTTTCCGGTGCTAAGGAAAAAAAATCCAATTTATGCGAATATGTCATACTTTGGCATCATCAAACAAATATGGGAGTTGGATTATATGAAATTCAAAGTGCCGATTTTTCAATTCAAGTGGGTTGATAACAAGACTGCTATAAAAATAGATGAATTAGTATTCGTGAAAGTTGATTTTAGAAAAGAAGGGGAGAAAGATGAACCATTTATAATGACATCACAGGCAGTACAAGTATTTTATGTTCCAGACCCCGCAAACTGAAATTGGTCAATTGTTCTGTTATCGACCAAAACAACTGAAGGGTCAGATGAAAGTTCGATGGAGGTTGACCCTTTTATAGGGACTTCACAATCATTTTATAGCAGTCCAAATGTAGACAGCGTTTTGTATGTCATAGGAGACCACAATGAAGGAATTTACATAGTCGATAGAGGAGTCAAATCACTTTAGCCTTTAAAGAAAAAAAAGAGAGTACAATAATCAGGTTATTTGTTTATTGTAACATAAATTATGTTACGTTATGTTATTATCTGTTCGCTTCTATTTTTATGTAATCTAAATTAAATATTAAACCACTTCTGCAGATAATGACTTCTGCACCTGCTGATGCGCCCAATCCCGAGGCACAAAAGGTCTCTCAACCAGCAGCTGGTGGTCCCACTGCAGAGCAACAACAGGTTTCTCAACCAAATGCTGGTGGTCCCAGTGCAGAGAAACAACAGGTTTCTCAACTTGTTGTTATTGGTCCTAGTGTTGAGGTACAACATGTATCTCAACATGTTGCTGCTGGTACCATTGTCGATGCTAGCGCTCTAGGGGAAGATATTGATGCTACTTATGAGGAAATGGTAGGAAATGAAACCCTGAAAGTGCAAAAAAAAACAAGAGCGTCGTAGTTTGATAGTGTTGGGAACAATCCTTAAGGAAAAAGAAAAAGGCATCAAATTTGAAGTGGGATGGAATAAGAGAGGCCAACATGTTAACCCCAACAAAGCCATCTTTAGTAGCTACATTGGAATCGTCACTCAGCAGTGCGTGCTGATTGATGTACAGTCGGGGCATCATGTTGTCACTGGGCTGAAGACACTAATGTGGGAAGATATTACGGTAACATTATGATATCATTTTTTTAATTTATTAAAATGAAATAAAATACCAAAACATTGAATTACTCTTCATCATCCATTGGAGAGTGCATTTACAGTAGATGTCTCGCACAAGGAATATGTATTAAGAGTTTCAGTAAGGATTCATAGAGGTTTCCACACAATTTTAACAAAATATCATCTTAAAGATGCAGAAGGGAAAATCAAGACGCACCCACCTCCTCTTTATGCACACTTAATATCCCAAGGAGCGTGGGATGCGTTTAGCAACCGTCGTGGGGAGCATACTTTTCAGGTACATTGTGTGGGGTAATACGTTGTTTGACGTTTGCTTGTATTCATCACTCTGATTGACAATTTTTTATTAATGAAACAACTATTGAGTGCTGAAAATAAAAAACGTGCAATAGAACCAGCGTACCCTTACCATAAAGCAAGGATGGGGTACGCTGAACTTGAGAAAAAATTGGTACGTCTTTTAAATCTACATACTACTAGTATGTGACATAAAACAACACCATAACCATGTTTCTCTGTTTATATGCAGATTGATGAATCGAAATCGAAATCCATATCCATCCCATGCCATGTTCTATGGAAGGAGGCCCGTGTAAATAAAGAGGGGACTTTGAAAGATGAAAACACACAAAAAGTGTGGGAAACATGTGTAAGTATGACATAATATAAATTTGAGTTGCTTTAAATCTCTATTACATTACAATAACTACTTATTTTTCTATATTTTCTATTTGAAATAGTCGCAAGAATCAACAACAACCGCACCAGATGCAGATATACTTTCAGCAGCCTTGAAGCAGCCAGAAAAGTATGGCCGCATCAGAGGTGTGGGTTTTGGGGTGACACACTGAACATATTTTCAAAAACAAAAACAAGAGGAGGATCAAAATGAAAAAATGGAAAAGCTGCAAGAACAATTATCTATTTTTCAAGAATAAATACAATACCAGAGAGAGATGATAGCAAAATTGATGGGGGAGAGGCAAAGAGAAGAAACAACTCAACAACAACTCGTGCGTGACGATCTCGCCCCACCCCCCACCAGCTTTGAGGCAAGCCATTACCCTAAAAAACCTGACTTAGATGAAGTAATCAATGTTTTAATAATTGTTTCTGTGAAATGTGATTTACATAGACATTGATACCTTTCCTGTACTAATATTCCATAGGGTGAAAATGACTGTGATTTATATTTATCAACTCCCACCTATCGCCTTGTAGCGAGGGCTACAGTGTTAAATACGCAAAACGACATGCTACATAATAGAAAACTTCAAAATATCATATTAGAGTGTCAATTAATGTAGCTAATGAGCCGAGTTCCAAGATACCTATTCCAAATGACGATGACGACATTCATACGGTTGAACAAGCTGTTGGAACATTCATCGCATGGCCGATAGTTCTTGTAAAAAAACATGTCGACAAAAAGGTATTCATTTCTTATTTATTTTTCAAGCTGGACCATTAACATTTAATGAAAAATGTCTAAAATGATGACTATTATTACAGAATGACAAATACTGTGGGGTGAAACAAAATATCAGCTCAAAACTATCTCAAGGATCAACCAACCGATTGAAACGGTCTACTGAGAGCACCTTCACCCCGCCCGTTCTATATCCATAGTTAATATCATTGCAGGCTCATGTGGATACAAAGTTGAAAGACGGCAGTACTCACATAGTTTCTTTTGAAAAATATATGTATGGAGAGGAGATATCATATTTCATTAGTGCTGAAAATGTAAATGAACTCCTCAAGTATGAATGGCTAGGCGCCTCAGTTGTAAATGTATACATGAGGTAAGTTTTCATGATTTGATTTTACAAAAGCTGATATACTCTGATAATTTTGACTAAATACATTTTATATTTGTCGCAGATGTATATATGAAAAAAATTTGAAGGGATTTCCCCATGAAGAAAAATTTGGACTCGTTAGTCCTCACACCACATCTTCAAAAGAAGAAATAGATTCTTTTAACGAGGCTGCAATAATGTCATCCCTTCTTAAATCGTTTGAAAACAAAATTATGGATGACAGACTCTTTTTAATACCAACGATGCAGGGGTAAAACTATACAATTTAATCATATCAACTATATTTTCATTTCTTTCTTTACTTATTCCTTTTTGTAATTTTAGGGAGCATTGGATGCTAATTGCAGTTAATTTGGATACTCCAAAGATTTATTTTCTGGATTCAATGCATGGATATCCAATAAACCGACCACGCATGATGGAATTTGTTAATTTTTAATACACTAGATCCAACATTTTAAAACTAAACATCTAGTTATATAATTTATGTTATCTTTTAATGAGGATTCTGTTATGATAGGGCGGTGCATCAATATCGTCTAATGCATGGAATGAATCCAGGGCATAAGGATGAGCACGCCTACAAGATCTACAACTGGAAAGGTATCCAGGTATATATAATAAAATTTCATTATCCAAACACATATCAAAACAAATTACTTATTGTTGTCGATGTTTCTGTAGTGTCCAAAACAAACAAACGGAAAGGACTGTGGTTATTATGTTTGTAAATTTATGAAAGAGATCATATTTCATCAACAAACTAGCATCCCTGATGAGGTATTTTCAAAAATAATTACGAGTTCATTTAAAATATTTATTAATCCTTTGTGTATTTATATTTTTTCAGTACTACCATGACTGTCGCAAAAACTCATATTCAGAAGATGATATAAATGTGTTTAGAAACGAATGGGCAATATACCTGATGGAAGATTGTACACAAATAGGATGAAGGTGAATTCCTACCACTTATGTTATCTATATATGATCATTAATTATCCTCCAACCTTCTTTGGTGAATTGAGAATGATTTGATGTATTGAAATATTAATTTATTACTCAATGTTTTCTATCCCCGGATTCATATTATTAATCTTTGAACAAATCAATATTGAAGTAAGGCATGATGGTGTGTAGTGCATATGGGGTGAACGATGAAACCATTGAGGATAAAAAAAATCCATTTTCTGTATCTCATTTGTTTGAACTTGTATTTGAGAACATGTGTTGTTGTTTGACTTGCACAATTACAAAAAGAGAAGTAGAAAAAGATGCTCTAAATTATTTAGAAACAGATCAGCCAATTACAAACAGAGAAGTAGAAAAACAGAGGAGAAGCTGAAAAATAGAGGAGAAGTACAACAGGAATCCCTATTCCCCTAGGGAATACCTGCCAAATCCCCTACTGATCTAACTGAAAGAGAGAAAAAAGATACCCCTGTCAGAAGTGGCCCCTCCTTTTATTAACAAAAAGATTCCCCTCCTCTAACCGCCCCTCCCTGCTAAATTCCTGTAGTACCCCTGCGTGCCTCCTCCCATAACTGCTCCAGCTCAGCTCTCTGTGGCCCACTTCCTCCTCCTCTAACTGCCTGCCCAGCCTCTCATGGGCCACTTGCGCCTGCCGCCCTGGGTTTCCCTCACCTGGAGTAGACTATCCAGTCGGCCGGATTGTCCCGGCCTTTATCACTGCCAGACCCTAAAGATTCAGGCTTGTCCTCAAGACTGAACGTAGGGAATTGGTTTTGGAGGGTGAATTTGTCTTCCCAAGTGGCCTCTTCAGGTGGTTTGCCTGCCCACTGGATTAATAATTGAGGGAGCCGAAATCCATCCTACAACAGCGTTCGGGTAGACAGAATGTGGTCCGGATGAGGCCAATGTACGGGGTCCCTGAGAAGGTCAGGAGGAAACTACACCTGCATAGGATGGTGTCCCACTGCTGGTTTCAACTGGGAGACATGAAAGATGGGGTGTATATGGGCTGTATGTGGTAAATCGAGTTGGTAGGCGACGAGGATGATTTTTTTGGTAATGGAGAAAGGCCCGTAGTAACGGGGTGCCAATTTTTGATTGCTCCGATGGCACATGGACAACTGTTTATGTGGTCGAAGTTTGAGGTAAACTTCATCACCTATTTTGAAAGCCACAGAACGACGATGAGGATCAGCCTGGCGCCTCATGAGGTCCTGGGAGCGAAGTAACTGCCTGTGTAGTTGAGTCAAGGCTTCCTGGTGGTCTAGAAGCTCTGTAGCGACAATAACTTTGAAATCAGATGGGAGGAAACTAAGGAGGGATGGGGGCTTGCAGCCATACACCACCTCGAACAGTGTTGTGTTAATAGCACTATTCCACGTGGTATTGTAACAAATTTCAGCCCACAGAATCCAGTAACTCCAAGTTTTGGGCTGATCTCCCACAAAACAACGAAGTTATGGTTCAAAGCACCGGTTAACCACCTCCGTTTGGCCATCCGTTTGAGGATGGTAGGCAGAACTAAATTTGAGAGTAGTGCCTTGGAGGCAAAATAGATCGGCCCAAAAATGACTGAGAAAAAGAAGATCCCGATCACTGACAATAGAAGCGGGGATCCCATGTAAACGGATGACCTCCTGAGCAAAAATATCAGCCACCTTCTTAGCTGTAAAAGGGTGTTTGAGGAGGATCAAATGGGTGTACTTGGAGAGGCGATCCACAACCACTAAAATAACTTCATATCTATGGGACTTAGGGAGTCCAGTAATGAAATCCATTGAAATGTCGGGCCAAACTATGGATGGAATGTCCAAAGGTTGAAGTAACCCGACCGGGGAAAGGGTCTAGTATTTAAATCGTTGGCAAATATCACACTGTCAGACAAATTGTTGAACCCGTTTTTTCATGCCAACCCAATAAACATTTTCATCTAACCGGCGGTAGGTGCGATAATATCCCAGGTGGCATCTATGAGGGGTCGTATGGAACTCTGTGAGCAGCTTGGGTATCCAAGGGGAAGCCGCTGAAATGACTAGGCGACCCTTGAAGAGAAGGACTCTATTCGAATAGGAAAAACCATCCAGAGTGTTCTGCTGATTTTGTAAGGCTGAGATGATTTTGGCGAGATAAGTGTTAATGAAAATGCCCTCAATAAGCGTTGCGGCAGCTGGCTACACAGGCGAAGAATGCAACAGCAAAAATTGGCCCGGATCCAGTTTTCTGGACAAGGCATCAGCAGTGGAATTCTGGTGACCAGGTTTGTATAATATCTCAAACTGATAACCCAGAAGTTTGTCTATCCAGCATTTCTAGTCAGCCATGGTAATAAACTGCTGGAGGAGGTATTTCAGGCTACGATAGTTGGAATAGACCGTAAAGGAGCGGCCTAGGAGATAAGGGCATCAGTGCTGGATGGCCAAAACCAAGCCCATGACCTCCTTTTCGTAAGTTGACTTGGACAATGTGTGAGGGGATAAGGCCTTGCTGAAAAAGGAAATAGGGCGACTATGCTGGAGAAGAATGGCGCCCAACCCAGTACCGGAAGCATCATATTCAAGGGTAAATGGACTGAAAAAATCTGGAAGTGCCAGGACCGGTGCTGTGGTGATTAAATGCTTTAACTGTTGGAAGGCTTGCTGAGCTGCGGGTGTCCACTAGAATCCTTCTTTCTTTGTAAGGGTAGTGAGGGGTTGTGCCACAGACCCATAATGCTGAATGAATTTGTGGTAATAGCTAGGGAGGCCCAAAAAACCCCGGACGCCCCGAACAGAATGCGGTGTAGGACAATCCAACACGACCTGTATTTTAGCTGGATCCATTGAAATGCCTGTATGGGAGATGACATGGCCTAAGTATTCAATGGTATCCTGGACAAAGTGACATTTTTTGTGATTGACAAAGAAGTGGCCAGAAGTTAACACTTGAAAAACAGCCTGCAAATTTGTGATATGAGTGGACCAGTTCGGGCTGTAAATAAGGATGTCATAAAAAAATGAGGACAAAAGTATGCAAAAAAGGGATGAAAGAGATCATTCATTGTTTCTTGGAAGGTTAAGGGGGAGTTGGTGAGGCCGAAAGGCGTCACCAAGAATTCATAATGGCCGCTGTGTGTTCGGAATGCCGTTTTCTCAATATCCTCCTCACGCATCTGGATTTGATGATACTCCAACTTGAGATCCAGTTTGGAAAAATACATTGCTCCATGAAGCTCATCCAAGAGATCCTCGATTACTGGAATAGGAAATTTATCGGGGATGGTGACTCTATTGAGTGCTTGATAATCAATACAAAATCGCCAGGAGTCATCCTTCTTACGAACAAGGAGTATGAGACTGGAAAAAGCACTTGTACTGTTTTTGATCAACCCATGTTGGAGCAGTTGTTGAACTTTGTTTTAAATTTCATTTTTCTGGATGTGAGGGTAGCGGTAAGGGCGAACCGAAACCGGACCTTGATTAGCCAGTAGGTTGATGGCATGATCATGATGGCGGGGAGGAGGAAGACTAGGGGTGTCAATTAATATGTGTTGAAAAGTGCTGAAAACCTCTTGAAGAGAAGCGTGTTGAGGGGGAGTTAAAGCTGAAGCAGTGCCATTGTAATGAGTGCCCAATATCAGTCCTTTGGTACCCGACCCAATGGCTCTGAGGGGGCTATCAGACATGGGGTAGGTTGGCCACGAAATAGAGCGAACCCCGTAAATCGTGTGCTGCTGCCCATCAGTAGAGAATTGCATGGTCAGAGTACACCAATTAATATGCATATCCCCCAACGTACGAAGCCAAGCCATGCCCAAGATGAGGTCTAAACTACCGATGTTGAGAATATGGACCGTCAGGGAGGAGGTTAAGGCACCCATTGTGAGGGGGAGATTGTATGAAATTCCCTGAGACCAAAGCTTGTGGCCATCACCCAATTTAATACCTAAGCATGTTGAAGTATGGATGGGAATATTCAAAAACTTCGCCAACTTGGGGGAGATGTAATTATGAGAAGTGCCGCTGTCAATTAAGAACAGCAGTGGTATCCCCATAATTATCGCCTCAATTTTCATAGAGGAGCAGTCCACCAGCATAGGTACTGGGTCAAAGCAAGAGGAGGCTAAACTATGATAAAATAACACAGTAAATTCTGCTTCAGTAGGTGGGTCTGGAGGACAGGGAGTTTCGGGAGGAGCTGGTGGAGAATCTTCATCATCGCCTAAGACAAGTACCCACAATTTAGGTTCCGGATATTTATGTAGAGGGGAGTACGTAAGACCACAACAAAAACAGAGACCCTTTTTTTGATTCTCCTCCCATTCCTGAGGGGATAACTATTTAATAGTGTAGTTAAGGGGTGGGTTTAAGGATAAGGGGGGTGGGCGTCCAGGGCGAGCAAGAGGACTGAAAGTAGGGATAGGGGGTGGCCGAGAAGAAGACTGGAAAGGCGTTGAAGGACGGGTAGGGGCAGGGGAAAAACCCACATTACAGCGAGGAGAAGCAACACTTCCCTTCTGAAAAACAAGTTCCATGTTGCATGCCACCCGCATGGCATGGATGCGTGTGAGAGGGATCTGGATGCGTACCCAATCACGAATGTCTTATTAGAGTCCATGGAGAAAATAACCCACATATTGTTACTCCAGTTACAGAGGGAGAAGGGAAACCAAATATTCGAATTGCTCTATATAATCTGTCACCGAACCGGACTGCTGAAGAGCCGCGAGTTCTTCATATGGATTCTGAAGTGGAAGGCCAATAAAACGTTCCATAAGTTCCTCCTTAAAAAATGACCAAGAGAGTTGAGGATGCACTTCAATTAAAATAGAGAACCAATGGAATGCATGAACTTCCATACTCAACCGAGCTAGCTGGATCTTCATGTGGTCTGTTGTATGATGGACCCGAAAATATAATTCAGCACGCGATAGCCAGCCCCACGGATCGGCACCATCAAACAGATGAAGATCAAGGTGGTGAGGGGTGGAAAATCCAGCGGTGCGTAACAGGGGGTCCCCAAGCGGAAACTGAGGGTCAAGAGGAGGAGAATCAGCTGCTGGCACCGAAGTTGTAGCAGAATCGGTGGTTAATGGAGATGAGGGAGCGGCATCCGGAACTGGTTTCTTATTGAGTCGGCATAAAATCGAAGTAAGATAAGAGCGGAATTCCTCTTGACCCATAGAGATATTATTAACCGAGGCAGATAAAGAATTAAATTGCTCTGTTACCGACTCCAAACGCTGTTCAACAATTTCCAGGTGAGATTGCTGGCAAGTTTCCATGGAAGAAGACAATAATAGATGTGCAACCGGTGGAGAAGAACGGCAGGTCGGACCAAGTTGATACAGACCTCTAATCACTGTAAGAGAAGAGGCTCTGAATTGTTTAGAAAAAGATCTGCCAATTACAAATAGAGAAGAATAAAAATAGAGGAGAAGCAGAAAAACAGAGGAGAAGTACAACAGGAATCTCTATTCCCCCAGGGAATACCCGCCCAAGCCCCTGATGAGCTAACTGAAAGAGAGAAAAAAGCCACCCCTGTCAGAATTGGCCCCTACTTTTATTAACAAAAAGATCCCCCTCCTCTAAACGCCCCTCCCTACTAAATTCCTGTAGTACCCCTGCGTGCCTCCTCCCCTAACTACTCCAGCTCAGCTCCCTGTGGCCCACTTCCTCCTCCTCTAACCGCCTGCCCAGCCTCTCGTGGGCCACTTGCGCCTGCCGCCCTGGGTTTCCCTCACCTGGAGTAGACTATCCAGTTGGCCGGATGGTTCAGGACTTTATCATATAGGGAGTCTGATAAGCCCCATGGCCACCATAAATAATGTTTACAGACAACTCCACATGTGTTTTGTGCCTCGTGCCTCTTTACAAGGATCACGCCATTCACATGGTCCATCTTAGCACGTATGTCCCATTCATCCCATTGCTACTCTTGGAAGAACCTAAGAATCTGACAATGCATAATCCCCACAAGACCCATACTCATCCAAATAAGAGTATTCCTAGTGTGAAGGGAAGCTAACCATGGGTAATACCCACAACATACCTCTTTTAAATATATGGGTTTTGATCCTTGTATTCTAAATAGGGTACGTAGGAAGCCTCCATGAGGTTAAATCCCAACCAATGGTAAACCATGGTGACCCCCTCACTGGGGTACACCTTCGCTTATTTTCCCTCTTGTATTTCCATTAGTGGCATCCGAATAATTCTTCAAAATGAGAAACCTTACCTTTATGGGATTCACCACACTTGGGTCATACCTCATTGGGCGTTTTCATCCATCTATCCGGTAAACATTCCAGGTGCTCCCTCCTAGATATGTACCTACCTGATCCAACTTTATAAGTGTTTTGATCCACCCAGGTCTTACATCTCTGTAAGACATTAAATTATGACCCTTTATCCTTGTGGGATGTTAAACTCATGGAATACCACAAGTTAAACATGGGTTTCCATTAATATATTCAATATTAATGTTTAATCAGTCCTTATTAAGGTATTGTGGAGGTGTGGTTTTATGTTTTCCAGCAGATTTCGGAAGATTCCACACTTTATGTAGGTGATTCCATGCTTTTACATTATATGATGATTTTATTATCCTGTATTTTCTTTCTAAGTGTACTATATGAAATGTTTGTGTGGTTAAAAATGTGTGATCAAAGGAATTTGGGGTGTGTATAGACTTGAAAGTTATTTTTAAAATGAATGCAGTTGTATTTCTTGTGGATTTTCATGCTTAAGTCCTTTAAATGTGTTTGAAGAAATGAAAAAGTTGTGTGATGGGTGTTTTCAAATGGATTTAATGTGTTTGTGAATTTTAAAGAGGATTTTCTTATGAGATGTAGAGATTCTATATATGTGTATTTACATTGAATGAAAGTACATGAGAATGTGTTGATATATATGATGTGTATAATGTAAATTGAGCACAATTTCCATACAAGGTATTTTCTTTATGATGTGCAGGGGACAGGGTGAGAGGGCATGGGTGGTTTTCTGGGGGAGGGGGAAGGGGGCAAAGTGGTAGGGGGAAGGGGTAGGGGGTGTGCTGGGTTTTTTTGAAATATGTAGGGGGTGGGAAGGGGGGTGTGCAATGGGAAGTGGGGAAGTGCAGTGGGCAGGGGTGTGTTGGGGAAGGGTGCATGGGGTGTTCAGGGGGCATGGAGTGTGCAGGGGTAGGGGGTGTGCTTGGGGGTGGGCAGTGTTTAGGGGGTGTGCTGGGGAAGGGGGCAGGGGTGCTTCTTTTTTATGGAATGGGGGGACATAATATTTTTTTATGTTTTGTGCCTCACTAGTATAATTGGTTATTTTATGTTTTGTGCCTCACTAGTATAATTCCATTTAGCAACCCCATTCTTTATTTCATTATTGTATTACTAACATAATATTTGTTTTATTATTTAGGTGAAATATTTTTCATCAGTTCGAATGCTTTGTTCAGAAACCGCCACCATGGATGACAATTTTTTAGAGCGGATGGATGAAAAAATGATGGAACATCATTGTTTTTTAACTGTTTGTTGGATAAATGTAATTATAACCAAATTAAAATTTTTTTGAAATGTATATAGAAGTGTGTTGTTTTGTATTCATGATTTCAAGTAAATGTATGTATCATTTTTTGTTCTTTTGTGCTTTGTGTGTGGGTGTTGTGTGTGCTGTGTGCAGGTTTTGTTTGGAATATGTGCAGGTGCTGTAATGTGTGCAGGTGTTGGGCAGGTTCTGTGCAGGTTTTGGTTTTGGATAGGATCTTTGGCCTTTATCAGCGCTAGTTAAGCGCTGATAAATGGATAATATATTAGCGCTATTTTGAGCGCTGATAAAGGTAGTTTTTATTATCACTCACAATAGCGCTGATATATTATACATTTATTAGCGCTAAAAATAGCGCTGATAAATATTACCTTTATCAACGCTTTCTTAGTGCTGATAAAGGGGACCCCCCTTTATCTTTACCAAGATTAACAACGCTTTTTTAGCGCTATTAAAGGCCATTTTTAGCGCTATTATAAGACATATTTGTATTAGTGTCACTGGAATCCCACACTGTCTGTGTCAGTTCATTTTTTCTCAAGAAATTGGAAATGAATTTTCCTTGACTTGGTGTTTATGTTAGCTAAAAATCAAAAGAATACAAGTAATCAACCTAAATCATATTCTGAAGGTTCATATCCCTCCAAGAATAGATATTCCTTAATATCTTATGATATTTATGCACCACAAACCTTTCTCCCATTAGGTAATTGTACCTGTACCTCAGAGAATTAACCAAAAAAACCATATCCAGATCATGGGAGGGAAAATTCCACTCATGTGGTATCAAATTCCTTGATCCATAGGCAACCACATGTCTGTCTTGTATAAGAAATTCTCCTAGCCTTATTCTATTAGTGCCATGGTACACAATATACACTATACCCAATTTTGGTAATTTCAGGATCAGTTCTGACATCATGCTACATTTCACCTCTTAAAAATATTACTCACAACCATCAGTTAATTCAAACAAAACCCTCTTCTAGGTCATACTATCCATCAGTGCCACTATCTAATAGAAATTATGAATAATCCTCTGATATTATCTAGTTAGACTGAGAATAATTTAAATTTTGAAAATTTTCTCTGGCCTATCCAAAGAAAAAACTTTATTTACCTTTTTTGATTCCCTGAATATTCCTTATTTTAATATAATATGTCCCATAATGTGGATCCAATCAATTCAGAAGGAATATTTTGAGAGTGTTTCAAAATTCCATTTCTCACTTAGTACACTCAAGAAAATATATATGTTGGGCATGGTCCTCCCTAGATTTATAGTATATTATGATGTCATTAACAATGAAAACCATGAATTAGTCTAGATTTTGGTATAATGTGTTGTTCATAAAATCCATGAATATCTCCAATGCCTTTTTTAATCCAAAAGGAATCACTATAAATTTATACAAACTACAATTTCTTTGAAAGGTTGTATGAGGTATATCAGAAACCCCACTATTAAATGACGGTAATTTGATCTCAAATCAATATTGGAGAATAAATGAGCACCCCTCAACTATTCAAATATATTATTGATGTGTTTAAGACAGTACATGTTCTTGAATGTTATCTAGTTCATCTTCTGGTAATTGAAACAAAACCACAATGTCCAATATACTTTTTTAGAGAAGCGCACTAGAGAACCTTATGTTGATGTACCAAGCTAAAAAATCCTACTCTATAGATCCTCCAATTGATATTTAAACACTTAAAGACCATATAGTTTTATATTGTAGGGTGGTAATAAAATAGGATTTTCTCCTGGAACCAATTCAATAGTAAACTTGATTTCCTACTTCGGAAGCAAGAAAAATAATTTCTTAGGAAATACATCTTGATACTGGTCTAATACTAGAGTAAAGAATCTATGATGTGGTTATTCATCATATATAAAAAGGTTAGATACCTAAGTTATAATCCCCTCCATTATAATCTATGCTAGTCCCACTCGACCCACCTAGATATCCCATTCATGATGGTTAATGTAAATTTCACCCTTAGGCAGTGAGAAAGAAACATACCTATGGTATTACTTGATATGATTCTAATATAAAATTAGATAGTATATCCCCATTATTTAGATTAATGCTATCATATAATGAATAAAAAGATCCCATAGAAAATTATATCCACCAATTTTGAGAGAGCACTCCTTAACAAAATTAATTCTTTCCAACCACACCCACAATGGCGTGTTAACGAACATAACTCTAAAAAAACATACCATGGAAAAACCCAAGCCATGTAAAAATTAAGTATATATGAAAGAGTGAAATTCCCGTGTACAAAAAATGAGCATATACAAGGGTAGATACTACTAAGGTCATACCTCAAATAGTGGAAGGTTTCACATCCAATCTAGTAGGTTCATACTAGAATGCATGAAACTAGGTCACACATCTACCCTGAGATCCCTATGGTACACCACCGTGTTGGTACTTCTTTTCATACCCCGAGGTACCATTTAATTTTCCTTGAATTGTATGACTAGTGGGGATCCATCTAATCATTTGTTTTTGAGTAACAAATTCTTTTCCTGACTTTGGCATCTTCCCTGCTCCCTCATAATTATCTACCCACTAAGTGTTCCTAAAAAACCTCTATAGGAGTCCCATCCTACCACATGATTAGAACTGTACCGGTGGTTGAGGGAACTAATCCTAATTTTGGATGGGCTTACCACACTATAAGAAGTGAACATGGTCAATATCTGAAAGTTATTACCAACTACCTTGACTACTCTGCCCACTACTATCCAGATAGTAACATTCAAAATGGGACTTCCTACTACTAGAGGAAGTGCTTATAGTCTTCTTGGATGAAACTTCCCACCCACCATTAGGGTCCTTCCTTAGGTTCCCTTTAGAAATAATTTTTTTCATCTAGAAAACATTCACCTAAGACTTTATCTCATAGTGAAGACCATCATGGAATAAAATTTACCTAACTGTCTCATCTCCATCCAACATCAGAGATAAATGTTTTAGGTTTGTGAAATGACTAGTGTAATCCATCACCATCATGTTCCCTTACATCAAGTGCATAAACTCCTAATATCTCTACTCCCTCATCTTATTTGAGTATAATTGGTCTAGGAAATTAATTTAAAAATTATACTAGGTTATCACCTCATGTTTATTGGCCTAAAATAGTATTGCCCACCAATTCATGGATAATCTCCATAACATGTACCCCACCAAATTTACTATTATCTATATGGGTGTATCCAGATGATTAAAGACTGTCTTGATAGACTCATGCTAAAATGATGATAACTGGGGCCCCCCTCCCCTCAAAAAATTGGGGGTTTATTCATATAAAAATCCCATGTGTGGTTTTACATGGTCATTACTCCTCAGGGAATTCCACTTTCCATGTACCACATCACTCGTAAGAAACTATCCCATATCTGATCATCCATAATGCTCCTCTGATCTGCTGGGGGATTCATCTATGCTAATTGTGGCATTTTCTTGTCTTCACCCTCCTCACACTCTACTAGAACATTATGTAGAGGAATATAATTATATAGGGTAGCACACACCTCTATCCACATGATAGGTAAAGGGAATAAAAAGAGTAAGGATCATCTAGACATACTAGGAAAATTTTAAAAAAATAGTGCTCAAAGATGAAATTATAATCCAAGATAGTTCTAATGGGCCCACAAATTATCTCAAGCTCAATTTTCATGTTTGAGACACAGAATGATTTTAATTTTTGGATTAAACAATTAGGGCACATGTTATAAAAATTAATAAACATTATTCATTAACAAGGAATCACTAGCCATAGTTAAACATGAATACACTAAAAAAATATTTTTATATGAATGTGAATGAATTCCTAGGATAATAGTGAATATGAAAAGATCCTATATAACTATCATGATTCATTTATACATATCTCATACTATATCAAACCAGGAGTAAAATCTCATAAAAATAGTGACACTACACAACAAGTGAATCATCTAAGGTGAAATAACATCACAACTATAACAAGTGATAATAAATAATAATAATAACATCCATGGAAACTTGTTTTTTCACTCATATATTGGTTAGATACACCCATGAAAGATATCATTACCAAGACTTGAAAAATCCTACTCTTATTTTTACCTTACCAAAGCATCAGAAAATACATGTCCTTTGAGAGAACTTTGTAATGCCCCCCTCCAGGTTCTCCCTTATATGACTGAGATGGGTTACCACATGACCTCTTCTGTGCCTCCCTATAAGACAAAGGATTCCTAATATAATCTAAGGTATGATATATATATAGGGGAGACTATAAACTTTGGTATAGAGTGATAATCATAGAAAAACAAGATAAAAAAAAAATCAAATCATACAACCCAAGCAGATAAAAATGAAAAATACCAAATCAATACAATATAGTCAAACCATGTAATTTTATACTGAATGTCATAGTAAATGTAATGATAAAATTCAAACAAGAAATTAACAAAAAGAAATACTCAAAATAAAGACTCCCAAAAATGATTATAAACCCCATGCTTAGTTCCATCTCCATGTTGGAATCCCAACATGAAATAAATCAATCAAGTACAGGGCTCCTAACCATTATCTAAACCTACACTCATGAAGGCTACTAAAGTACCAAACAACACCCAAAAAATACGTGAGTAAAACATAGTATTACACCACCCATAATGTCTAAAAAATATAGTTTGATTAATAGTGCATGAAACTGTATGCTAAATAGAATAAATTTAATATAAATCAATAAGAAATACTAAAATAAACCTTCTCACCCTCGAACTCTAGGATGAAAGTCAGGCCAGCCATAACTACTTAGATATAATGATGGATGTCTCTGTCCTTGTACCCTAGTGAAAATTACCAAATAGGATATCTATTTCGTTCCTCACAATATCTTCCTCAGGTATTATTAGTATCCACACATCATTCTCTTAGGAACTAAGGAACCAAGAATCTCATCTGCTGGCATCAAGAAACCATGCACCTCACCCTTAAGCAACATGCATCCTAGTATATCACCCTCATGAATAATCAACCACATGGATCACCATCAGGAATCATATATTTTTGTATCTTTACCTTAGTGCTCAATCCAATATGTGTCTCACCCACAAGAATCAAGCAACTAACCATTTATCCATCAGACATTAATCTAATGTGCATCTCACCCTTAGGCACCAAGTAAGGGTCAATGCATACACAATCACCAAAAAAGCCAAACGTGTTAAAATATTCCAAATTGGTTAATTCATTATAATTACAAATTTATTTTATATTTATAGTTAGATTCCATTATTACTTTAATCCAAACAACAATTTCATACTAATAACCATTTACCCTTTTCATTCTAAGTTACCAATTCACAAAAAAAATTGTATCAATTTAAATTAAAATTCCAATTATCCCCATACCATTTCACATGTCAAACCAAGACCAAATAAAAAGATCTAGGTTCATGTTATTCGGGTTCAAACCTAGTTTTAGGGTTAGACACCCCTTGGTGGATAAAAGTAGAGGGTATCATCACCAATAGACCCAATGAGATCCATGGGAGGTCTAATCATGAGGATGTAATCCATATTGGATAATTACAATTACAAGTTGTCATGATCATGGAGTTCTAGTGTGATTGTACATGTTTCTCATACTAGAGAAACAAAAAATACCTTAGGGAGTTTTTAGACTACCCACCTCAAGAAATGAAGAAGGAATCTAAGGATAAAGAATCTAGATTAGCGAATAACACTATGATTCATTATGGATAGTGCTTCACACACTTTGTTAAGGCTAGAATAAGAAGAACCTGGGAGAAAACCATGGGAATTTACAAATTCTAAGGAAAAATTACCAAAGATATATCAATGGATCAAAAAATAGATTAAAAGATCATGGTTTTGTGTTATAGAAGTTGAGGGATCCTTCGAGAGACCTTTACGATTATAAATCCCAAGTTAGGGCCAAAAGGGGATTAATTAGAATATAAATATGGGTTTTGGGGGAAGAAAATATGATTTCTCCCTTAATTTTATAGCTCCCAACAGAACTACTAGTTAGATCGTGGTGCCTGGCTATGAGCCTGCACCATTGGGAACCCCACCAGTAGGTTAGTGAGTTTCCTATAGGAACACCCATTTTTTGGAATCCACCAGCTAGCCAGTGGGTTTCACAAGCTTTCCAATGGACTTCTTGTAACCTTATTGGGATAATATCTAGTACACTAGATAGCCTATGGATGGAACCATCTATCAAGTTTCACTTTATCTTAGGCTATTTTATATGAAACAACAATACTCTATAAGTATTCCTCCTCTGAGTCCTTGAACATCACTGAAAGAATAAAAATAACTGAGAACATGGCTCATTAAAAAATTTAAACTAACATAATAAGAACTCAGTGAAATAAAGTACATAGGTTAAATATGGGGTCTTTCATGTATTGTCATTAAAAAATTACCCATGTTTTATATAAAAGGTGGGTAATTAGGTATCAATTACCCATATTTCAATCAAACATGGGTAAAAAGTGTATCGATAGATTTTCAACATTTTTTAGAAACACTGTTAAGTAGCCACATTAAAAAATGTAGCAGTTTAGCATTGTTTATAAACATAACTAATCAGGGTAATTAAAAAACACAAATAATTTACAAAATTTATAAATGTGGATAATCAGGGATGTTTATAAACTAAAATAATTTACTATAACCACTTTTCTTGGTTCTTATATAAAACATGGAAAATCACATTAAACACGTTTTAAATTACAACTAATTAAAAAATTAAAACGTAGCTAAATTAGATTTTACTATAGTGTCTTGTCACTCCTGTGTTATGAATAAATTCACTCATATTTTACATAAAATACAAGTGAATTTATTTTTTGACAATTATTGTAACCATAAACCACCCATTTAACCAAATCATATCCTATTATATATCCAAGTATATCATATATATAAGGATTTTAGGGAATAAATCCTTCAATATCCCACTTGAAATAATGACTCATATTATTTGTGTCATTTCACATTATATTTTATTATATGGAATAATTTTTGAAATCATATAAAAAAATATTTTGGATATCTTCCAAAAAACTTTTGGAATGTTTTCATCAACTTCACTTTATATCACATCATATGTAATACTTTGTGAATACCCATTCAAAAATATTATTGGATAAACTCTTAAACACTTTAAGAGAAACTATATAAGTAAAATTCAATCCCCATTAAGTCAACCTCAAAGTTTTTCTCCATGTTCATTTATATAATTAAAAACAAACATGAACTTATGAATCTATAAATCTAACCAAAGTACATCCTCTAGAAAATATATAATGCCACTCTATCACAAAGGGATCTAGTGTGATCTCCATCAAACCCATATATCTTTATACCATTTTCCACCAACTATATCACTTGAAAGAAATTTTTTATATGATACATTTATACAAGACATATAGTAACACCAAGGAATGGAGTATGTGAATATCATTAACTACTCATACACACTTGATTCTATTAGAAAATACTAACAGGTCAATGAATATATCACATGTCATTCATTATTATGGATGGGAACATTACATGCCCCTCACCTGATAGATAAGAATATCACATGTATTATCTTGGCATAGTCATACATTTTCTTAGTCTATCTCAATCAATGGAATACATTTCATACTCATTACACGATAGGAAAAATCCCATGTTCGTTAAGAGCCAACCATTGACATGTTTAAAAATATACCTAATCTCCCCTAATTAGTTAATCCTTAAGGCTTGTGTTGGAAATGTATTAAATTATGAAGGTTATCATTCTTGGTATCTCAAAAATATAAAGTATTGGGGGAATCCTATTATGAAACATTCACCCCAATTATACAAAATACATAGTGTATGAAACTCCACATAGTGTTCTTTATAGGCCACCCAACACACAAAACCCATTTCATGACTCATGAGCATATTATGTATCTTGATATAAGAATAATATTCATTATAACCTTAACATATTTTAAAAACTTATAATACCTCATATTGAACATTGGTTAGGGATAACTCAAAGTCATACTTTGAGAGTTTAATTATCATTTCACTTAATGAGTATATATTTCCAACATGAAATAATGATAAAATGGATATTAAATTTTGTATAACATGATATATTTTTATATTATTAAACCTCTATAATAATTTTAATAAAAAAAACATAATCTCCTATATCATTATATCACATACAATATAATGGTAGATCAACATTATATTTCCTACAATTTTAGGGTATTGTTACACTCATTACATACATATGTAATTTTTTTACATATATATATGGCCATATGATAAAACCTTCCCAATAAACTATTTATAAATAAACATTTATAAATTCACTAATAAAAAGGGGTTCTAATTTTTTTTTACTTCATTAAATAAGTGACGTGTTTGCAATAGATGTTTTAAATATGTTTTTTTTACATTAGTTAAAATAAGAAATGTAAAACAAACTTCTATGTGAGTTATAATAATTGACACTTAAAACCCTCCTAAAATAAAAAATCAATGAAATTACCAAATCAGTTGTAAAGTAAAGGTCATGGAATATTTTTTTTTAATATTTGTTATTTTGTATAACCTATGTTAAAAGTATCTTTATTAATAATTACTAAAACTTATAGTACAAAAACCAGTAATAAAATAAAACTATAGAAAATAAAAACAAATTAATTTATCCTAACACCTTGTATCATTTTATATTAATTAGTTATATCACAACGTTTCTACAATTACAACCACTTTATAATTTCATAATTAAAATAAAAAATAAAAATAAAAATATAAATAGATTAACTAAAATAGAATCAAACATATTAAACTATCATCCCAGGATCTATGTAGATAATTTTGCTCATTTCTATTATAAGAGATAGGATCATAAAAAAGATAAAATTTAAGAAAAAACTATTAAACATTTATTATCAATATATTGATAATATATATAAAAGGAAATATAATAATGAAACCTAACCTTATAAAAAAACTAATTGTTCCAATTTTAATTATTTCATACATAAATATCATAACATAATACCCATATTCAAATACATATTATTGATGATGAAAATTACATTTCAAAAGAAGTTATCAATTGAAAATAACATTTCACATATCTTCAAAATTATTGTTCCTGTAAAATAATTAACATTTTTGCACACATAATGGATCTTTTTTAACTTCTTCTTACTAACCGATTATAGTTCTTCAATTCCATATTTTAAAATTATAAGTATGAAATAATATAAAAAGTTAATATAATATATAATAATTAAAATAATCAAAATTACTTCTTTAATTCCTCTTTAAATTTTCCTCAAAGGTCACCACATATAGAGCATAACCAGTAAGTGATTTTTCGTGTTGAAAAAAACAAACAACATATAATGGATACTAATATAAAGAAATATAATGTTATTGGATATTTAATTAATAAAAATTTCATTATATTAAATATATGTTTTATACCCATTAAGATAAGGGAATATCTGACACTTAATTGCTTCATTATTAAATCTATGATAAACATATTCAGTTCTTTCATCATACATAATTTTCTTTTATTAGAGAAATAAATTTTGGGTCCATGAATATATACACTTACATTGTATCATATTGAATATAATGTTTATAATGATACCTAATGAAAAAAAATATAGGTAATAAGTTATATCAAATTGATATAATTGAAAAAATATGATAACTGAATTACATGTAAAATACTTGCATCACTAGATCCAAAATATAAGTATAGTTAAAAAATATAAGATAGATTTCATAAAAAACATTATCATATAATCACACCAAATAATGAAAGAAGTCATTGTCATCTCATAAAAACCCAACAACATAAATGTATATTTTTGTGACCTGGGGTTTTCCCAGCCAATTATCAACTCAGTTAAAAAGTTAAAGAGTCTTGGGACCTCACAAGGAGTAAAATGGTAAATTTATCATATTATAAGAGATCAGTTTTTTTGACCATTCGATTAATCCTATAGTGTGGTGTTTACCCCTGAGATGAGTTGGTATAGAATTGAAAGTGTTATAGATCCTCAAGAATAATATATTAAATATAATATAATATATTCCCCCATGTATATTCTATAAATATAATGTGTTACCTTATAAATAATTCCTCATATGGGAAATCCAAGACCATGGTTACGTCTTAAATGGGGATTTAACCCAAAGAAATTTGTAACTTGAGTTTTCACTCAGGTCCCCTAGGATGTGTCACCATGAGTGTTAATTATTTTATATATTTTACTTTCCTTTGGTGTTTTATGTAAAAAACCGAATAATTGTCCTATAAAACACTCTTTATGGATTTAATCTTAGGTTAGACACTATTTTAATTTACATACACCTAAAGATAGAGGAATATATGAGAGAGAGAGAGAGACTGAATTATGGTAGAATTGATGTCAGATCGAAGGAAAAAATATTGGATTTATGAAGAATTTGACAGTCACATAACATGGTGATGAAACATAGAACTATTAAATCAATAATGGATTGATGTTATGACCATTTTTCTATGAGTTAGGGGTTTATTATTGATATGTTTATCCATTATATGTTATTTTAATCATAGTTTATTCTCTGTGGATTATATTTCTATATTTCATGGCCCTAAACACTTACCTATTTCTATTTTTTGCATGAATTTTTTTGTTTCCATAATTCTTTTTCATTTTTTTAATATTTTAGTGCCAATGGTCAGTGTCCAAGATTGTAAAATACCACCATTAATAATCTTTAATGATTCTACTTGGTTTTATCTTCCCCATTATTTTCACAATTACCGTCAACTTTCTCTAAGGTTGGAATTTTAAAAATATTGATTCGAATCATCTCATGTTCAAAATATAGGACCGTATATAATTTATTTGGGTTTTTCAATGATGAATCGAGGCATGGAGAAGAATCATTAAGTGATGATATGTTGTGAGAGGCATGTTGGCGTGGATGTAGTTGGACTAACATCAATCGGGAGGGTGGGGGTTCATGTGTAGTGACCATAAACTTAATTTATACCAATTGATGGTGAAAAATAGACATTTGGAGGTTCCATATTCGTAAATGTGAATTATGGAGAAGATTTGGGCTTGAATATAGGTGATAATGGTGATAATGATAATTTTTAAAGATCGCTATAGATTTTGGGAAAAGAACTTGACTACATGGAATGCAGTTCTAAAGAACACACACTGTGTACCTACCTAGCTATCATAATAGGGTTTTAGTAGGTTAAAACTATCACATGGTTTGAAATATGAATTTATACACCATGTAGGGATATTGATAGATTTCCTATATTTACAACATGTAGTTTGGATATAAACCACATGTGGATTGCCTGAAATGGATTAAGAAATAAAAAACACCTAAGGTGACATATGTATCCCAAATTCTATGTTTCTATGGAGTCATGTCGTGTATTTAGGGACTAAATGATTTAGGAAACTAGCGGTATATTCCGAGTGAGTTGGAAGAGTTCAAACACCATGTACCTCATGGCATATTCCATGTGGGGAGACTCAGTCATTCCATGTAATGAAGTAGTACACTACTAGATAACCCTTAAGGGGATACACTCTATATACCCTCAGAGTACATTTCATGTAATTTTCTAGCCTCAGTGAGTTTTTTTATATTCTTTATTGAGAATTGGATTTGGGTGTATGATTAATCCACCCAGAGTGTTTTCCCACATAATATGTGGTGTGTGATTCTATTATGATGTAGTGGTGAGATGTGAGGTAATGTGTGAAATTATCCTTTTTAGTTATATAGGTCCAAAAATGGTTATCAAGAATGAAATTTTTTGAGTTCTTGGGGTTAATACCCCTCTAACTGCATGTTTTGTCAGGGTGTAGGTTCCTCACTATCCTAAAATATGGATGGTATTATCCACACTTACTTGGGTCATGGGATCATTTATATATGGAGTTGGTATTTCTCCTATCAAGAGATTAGTTTTAGTGCGAGATATACTATAGGATTTGATTACCACCTTAATAAATACTTATCCTTGAGTGAGGAAAGGTCCCTCCATTACTATTCCAGTGATGTGTGGGTTTATTAGTTTGGATATATTTGATTCATAGTGCTACTTTATGATACACCGATGACAGGATATTAAAAAGTTGGACACTATTATATGTTTCAAGTTTCTCTGAAATCTCTTCTAGATAAATGTAATGGCATTTGCATATGCCAAGGTATAAAAAAAACTTGACTAACACACTTATTTTAGTAAGGAGTGGGTCCTCTATTTTGGTTTTTATTAGTAGTGTGAAGGTGGAGAGATGGACAAGATGAGGAACTTTAGGAATTATTATTTTAATAGCACCCCTTGGTTTCCTTTAACATGTGATGTATAACTATGATATCAATTTCAAACGTTATGGATTTTTAGTTACTCTAAGAATCTATAGTTGATCATGATATTAAGACCTTCATGGGTTGAAGTTGAGATGATTTTGAATTATCTATGTTCTAGAAAAATCTTGTTGTATAAAATATTTGTATCCCGTCTTATCTTCCTCATGGTGACTCTCTAGTATCAGAGGTTACAATATGACTATTTTTGTTTTTCCTTTATGGTTTCATGGTTTTATACTAAGTATGTTTATACTCCCCTCTACAATAAATTTGTTCCCAAATTTTTTTTGCTTGTGTTTTTGTTACAAGGTACAATCGGGGTCTTGGTGGATGTCAAGATGATGATTCTTATATTGAGTTTATATCTGGTGATGTTAGGCGATTCATAGTGGTTATTGATTATAGAAGCGTCCATTGTATCTAGATACCAGTCAAAGAGTAAACTTAGTGAGGAGGAGCGTTCTAGTATCTTGGTCTGTTAGATTTAGAGGCTTATAGGATTTACAGTTTGTTTATTATTTTCATATGAGGAATTGTACTTGTATTTTATGTATCATTCATGCATTATATATAGTTAAATTTATTATATATATTCCACGAGTTTTTTTGTTTATTTTTATGAAATATAGATACGTTTCTATTGTAGGTTGATATAATCTAAGACCACCCATATTTTTTGTTATGCCTAATTAGTGCTAGTCCCCAAAATCTAGCTTATTGGTGGTAGGATTTGAAGTTACCCAAGATAAAAAAAAAATTATATCATTACTATACATCAATAATCATTCTATATCACAAAGATTCAAAAACAATAGAGGAAAAATGATTTAGTGACTTAGAGGATTATTTATAAAATAATTTATTTTACAATTTTTGTGATAATTTATTCTAATGTGAACCATACTAGACCATATTCTAAATGTATCATTAGTAAAATTCATCCTCATAACATGGGTAAAAAACATCTGAAAGGGGTGATATCAAATACTCAGTAATGGATTAATAAATATTTCATCAAGGATGAGTTCATAAAAACACAAGCATAAATAGAACATCGTATCATTATGAGTGATAGTCATGAAACATAATTGAGCTTCAAAAGGAATGGAATAAGGTATTAAATCTATAATAGATCAACATTAAAACATAATATCCATAACATAAATTATTATTTTTAAAATTACACATGAATCATGAGAGTATAGGATCATAATTCATAACACCATTCAATTGTGGCCTAAATATTATAATTGACAAACATTAATTTCATGAGTCACACACTTTCAACCATTCTTAATATACAACTTAATTGTACCCATGTATACATCATCTTCATGATTCACGCACTTACACCTATGCTTAAGAACAAATAAATTGTTCTTACATATACATATCTCATGATATTTAAATTTTTAACCAATGCATTGGAGGGTGATATTAGATCCCACCCATCATCATTCATACTTATGATTTCCACTTGAAAATAATTCACATATCACATCATGAAGAACCCATGGAAATAAAACATATTTTATATAAAATTTAAATTAAATCATTCAATTTTCATAAAAAAACCACTTAAATAAAAATGGGTTTCAAGAAACATTCAAATGAAAATCATTCAAATTTCATAGAATAAAGAACCCATGTAAAGAAAAGTGTTTTTTATAACATTTATAAATAGTTTAATAACATAAATTAAATTGATTGACATTGAAAAAATTATCACCCAAAGGCAATCACAAAATAGAAGAAAATTGGAGGGTGAAACTTAAAAAAAATTCATTAGAAATTAATATTTTTAAATATATAGTGGAAAATTAGAACAAATTATAAAATAGTTTCTTTAAAAAATATTTTGTAATAATCGATGTAAAATCTATAGTCGTGAGTCTCTTTTAAAAAAGAATCCTTTTTTACTAAAACATGAAAATAAAACACTTCATGGAAGTGGATTTGAATTAAAAAATATTTTTACCAAGAGATATAAGAGAGAAAATAATTTAAATTGGAAAATAAATGAATTTAGTGAACAGATGGGAAATAAATTTAGGATGTTTTATAACTCAAAGGAAGAAGTTTGAGTTACCAAATACTTTACAAAATTTGAAATTTTTGAATCAAATCCACTTGAAAGATATGATTTGGAATGAATCATTAAATACCATGAATAATAATAGGATCATGATACAACATATTAAAGGGGATTTATATATTCCATTCTAAAAAAATGGTGTATAATAAAATATATACCTCAATGGGTGATGATTTGAGATAATAAACCCTTACCTTAATCCTCTAATTCCATTAAATGACTTGAATAAACTGTATAAAAAAATAACGATCTTAATAATCTATTTTATTAAATTATTCATATCTATAAACTTTTATAAACATAATTTATAATTATTCACTACATGTATATTAGTTAGTTATTATCTACTTTCAATATCAGGTGTGACTAATCTTGATCATTTTGAGCTAGTTTTGTAATATCAGTATTTTTATTCATTATTATCCCAATTTTCATCATTAAAATATCATAAAATGGATTTTAATTAATAATTTTAAATTATTTATAATGTTATAATTTCATTTTATGAGTTTTTTCATTATGATCATAAAGATAAAAGCCAAGTTACACATGTTTCATAGATTTTTAATGAAGGGATATTGATATCTTAATTGATGGGTTCAATATTAAAATTAACACTCCAAAAAATAAAATAAAATAAGTATTTAATTATTTATATCATATATTATCATTAATTATGTTTTTAAAATCATCCATGATATTAATTTATAAAATATTTCAGGTTGGTAGTTAGACCGACCCAAACATGAATATACCATAATTAATGGATGAATATAAAGTGATTTAGTTGAAATATCATTATAAAATAAGGATAATAACCTTATTTAGTATTTATTAGTGTGATATTTAATAATTTTAAATAATTATAATAAGTATATAACCTATATGATGTTATTATATAATATGAAGAAATCATTTTATGCTCTTTTAGACAGTTGAATTTACAACGATTGTTTATCACTCATATTGCTAAAATGTTATCCAATTGAACCTTCCAAAACCTTAATAATTTTATTAAAAACATATTTATCCCTTAAAATTAATCTTATAACCTTTCATTAATGGTGGTAATAAAATAAAAAATACATCATTTCATGGGGGCGATAGTCCTCACCTATGCATAAATGGTGATTTCATTTCCCATAGAACGATAGAAATGAGTACTATGGTTAATTATTTCAAAACATAAGTAATATCATAAATATAATAATTATATATTAAAATACCTATTAAGACCTTCCTTTTAAGGTGTTTAAGGAAAATGAAATTCTTTGCATCGTGGATGTGGTATTCCACAGATACGCATGATTGCTGTTTTGGCTTTTCTTAAGGGAAATGTGGAAATGGTAGATAACGTATGTTTCATAAGCATAAAAATATTTAAGTATATATGTTGTACAAATTTTATAATTTCATAATTGGTAATATATGTTTTAAGGAAAAACATATATAAGGAAAAATATTAGAGAGTGGGAATAACATACTTTGAGATTTTTAACTTTCTTATGAAGTACTTATTGGAAATGGATGACTTTGGACAATATATTGTGACCAAAAGCTAAAGGGACTAAAATTTGATTATAGTGGAAGTAAAGAGGGTATATTTTAAAGGGTAAACATAATTTTTTGAGTGTTATTTGAGGGGTAGTGTGATACCCCTTTTGTAAGCAGTGATTATTTTATTTTTGTAAATATATCCACTTTATATAAAGAGATCACATGTTTAAAAATTCTAGTAGAATAAAAATGGAAAATAATGGAGATGATAATGAGATATGGTCGATAAAATTTCAACCACTAAATTATAAACATGTTTCAATCTCTTTAACCCAAGATATTTACTTTTACTATTTTAGATATTACCACAGTAACTAGTTTTTACCTAAGTAATTTATCCTTTATTCATAAAACTAAAATGTGGTTATTAAATAATATGAAACTTATAATTCCAAATTTTAAATAATTTTTTTTTATAATCACTTTATAAAAGTGATAAAAATTAATTTTAAAATAATTAATTTATAGTGTATTAAAAATAATTTTAGATTAAATGTAACTTAAATTATAAAATATCAAAAAAGGTTTTTAAAATAAAAAATTATTTTAAAATTTATAATGTAATTTGTTATAGAAAATTGTAACATCGCAAGCCTAGTCATTGGATTTGAATGATCCAAGGTTCCTCTAACCTTAGGTGATATCCCCAAGATACCAAAGATTAACAATAAACACCAAGGGATTACTAAAAGGTTAAAGGATGATTTTATCTTTTAAACAACCACAACCCATAAAGAAAAAATAAAAACAAAAAAACCAAACTGTATGATACATAAAGTATAAAAAATTCAATAAGAAAGTTAATAACTATCTATATCAGAGTAAAAATGGAAACCAAAAACCTAATCAACATGACACTAAAATAAAGCATGACTAGAGAAATAGGGTGTAACCACTCCAAACTCCACGGATATAACCAAATACAATGCTTTAAATCTAGACTACTAGATCAAGTGGGAAAACTTGAGAAATACAAAATTTATACGTTTTCTATATCATGGAAAAAAATGTCTACATATGCACCGAAGTGCATATTTAGGGATTTAGTAATCATACCTAGTATAAAATCCACAAAATTTTTATCACACATTCCACCAGGACAAGAACATGTTATATCATAGTTCAAAGTATAATTTAAAATAGAAGATAATAACCTAAAATTACTTTATCAATTTAAAAAACTAATTTAAAATAATAAAAAATTTGTTCACTTATCCTACCTAGAATTATTATTATAAATTCACAGACACAAACACACACAATCACACCTGAATTCCTGGTGATAGTCCCATACTCATGATTGGTTACTCATCTATCCCATAAGTCATAACCAGGTGACCATTCCCTAGATTCCTCTATTTTGACACCTCACAAAAAGTCTATAATGGCAGGACTATGTCCAATAAAATGATAAACACACACTAAAAATGCATTAAAAGTTCAAAAAACCAATTCACTTATTGAATAAATTATTATTTTTAAATAATTTAATCAAACATTCTATATTCATAATCTCAAATTCACAATTTAAAACACTAAACAAGAGTGATTTTCTAAAAACTATTCAAATCCAAGATTTCTGAATTTTCTTAAAAAGGGTTTTCTTGTAATAATTAAACATGATTTTACTTTTAAATACATAAAATTTAACTTAAATATACAAGAGTCAATATTTTATAACAATTAGAGAAGATAATGACCCACCTAACTCAATGTGGGTGACAAAAACAAAGAATGACACAACTAAACCTCTTGACCTGGGCTCAAAATTCATTACCTTCAATAGATCCAATCAACATCTCATCAAAACACATCATGTATCATAAACATATCTGTAATAGATTAGATGTAACATTAAATAAATGGATAATTAATGGATCTATAAATAGGGGAGAAAACACGAGAGAAAAGGGATTTTATCTTCAATCTCCTAGATCCAGCAAACATAGATCCATTGAAATCGGGTTCTATAGAGAGATAAAGAGTTGATGCCAAGAATACCAAAATTAATCATCAGGGTTGAGATCCTAGGAAAGTAGGAGAGAAATTAGAGTTTTCATGAAAAAATTGAATATAAATTCAATTTTTAGACGTATTAAATCATGTTTAATAGTTAGGTCACATGGTTTAACAAACAGTGTGCCAACCATGCGAGTGCTACTGGAGAATACCCATATAGAAACATGATTGTGTTGTATAGTTTGAAAAACACTATGATAACCATCAAAACACCAATTTCATGATAATTTCTAGATTTTATAGTTGTTACATGGTTTTTCAAACCATGCATTAACCATCCACCATTATAGAAATTATCATAATCTTTAGCATGGATTCTTGGAGAAGTTTTCTAGTTTCTCCTTATCATGCTCAAACTATTCACCCTTAAATTTTTTTTCCAAAACACACAAAAACCATACATAAAATCATGTAACTCAAACCAAATATTATATAATTTCAAAATAAATAATAAAAGGTTGAATTACCTCAAACCAGGGGCTTTACATTATCCCCAAAATTAGGCTTTCCGTCATTGGAAAGATGGATATTATCGGTGCCTTTGGAAAAGTTCTGTACATTTTTCTAACATATCTTTCTCACATAGTCCCGTATCCTATTAAATTTTACCATATATATATAATAGAAAAACTAATGGAATAAGTTTTCTATAAAATACCTTATCCTGTCTATTCAGGATACAGATTGGAGTATGAATAAATGTAGCATTTATTTCAAGATCAACATGATCCCATTGAATCACATGGATAGGATCAGGTTGATATTTCCTAAATTGAGATACATGAAAGAAATTAAGAACTAAAATTAACTATGATGGTGAATCCAACTGATAAGTGTAACACCCTGATATTTTAAGAAATAGTTTTTCCAAATAAAGTTAATTTTTTCGATAGCTTTCAGTACTCGTAACAAAAAGTTTAGACGAATCGGGATATACTATTAAAATTTTATTAACATATACCCATTAGATTGGAAAGTATTGACATGAAAAAATAAATTATGAAAATATATTGTTTAAAAATATATAAAATGAAATCATTAGTTATTAATTAATTAGAAATTAAAATAAAAATCATTTGAAAACAAATGAGATGTTTTTCTAAAACCTCTTTTTTATGTGCACAATGTATTTTTATCATAATAAATTAAATTGACCACTATTAGGGAATTATTTAAAATAAATTTTTATATTATATATTTAATACTTTTTTAACATTTATATAACATTTTTATTATGCATAGGATAATAATTAATCCATTTTTATGCTTAAAAATGTATTTTTCTAAAAAGTGCTTTCCTCGCATTTTACGTATTTAAGTTAAAATTAATTTCCTTAATATATAGGTATTAAATTAGGTAAAATTAATTACATATTTATAATCATGAGGTTCAAATTTGGTAAATATATCCCTTTTATTTTTGGAAATATAAATAGTAATAGTGATAAAATTTATCACCCCGGTAAAGAGTTAATCATGTTAATCAAGGTTAAAAATAAGAGGCAAGACCATAATTTTTCATAATAATTCCTATTTTATGAATTTAATTATACCCTTATCAAATTATTCTCAAATTTTATTAGCTTAATATAATATTTCTAGGAAAATGACCAATATAATATTTAAATCAAAGAAAGTTACAAAATGTCACTCTCTTTGTTTTTAATATATCTTATGTGTCTAAATAAAGATTATATAAAGTTAATAATGATTATAAGTTTATATTTTAATGTTAATGAAATTATTTTACTTATATAAATTTATTTTTAATTTATAGTAATTATATAATGACTTTATTTTATAATGCAACACAGATGCAATATTTCTCCATTTGGTAGAAAAATTTAATAAATGATTTCAAAAATATTAAAAGTGATATAATTTGGATGAGTTAATGTTTCACATGAATTTTACATATCTGTATGAATTATTATGTTGGTTTTAAAATTTTATATTCTAATTCCACGTTTCTCTTGATGTTTTTAAAGTTAAATTAAATTATTATGTCTAAAAATGACATTAATGATCTTTTATAATAAAAAATATTTTACTAAATGATATAAAATTCATAACAATATTAGATTAATCAAATTTAATTGGATATTATTTTAAAACTCAAACATTATCCATTTATTTTTTTTCATTTTATATTAATATTGTTAACCATTAAAGTGTATAGAACTTTAATATTATGATAATTGTAAAAATGGTTAATGAGGGGTTAAAAATAGAATATAAGTGTTAAAATGTGATCTAAACTTATTGAAATTTTATTGTATGAGAATATTTAGACTCAACATAATATTATCTTTTAATATTATAAATTTTTATCCATTTATTCATCAAAATTAAGTTATATTAATATTTTTGAAGTTCCCAGAGTACCCCTCCCCTGAATTAGAAAAGGTTACCCTTTTTCTCTTCTTCACGCAACTTTGAGCCTTCTAAATAAACCAAAATCATAAAATTTATATTATAAAATTAACTATCCACACCATATAGGCTTTTTTCTTCCAAAAATACCAAACCTAGATCCATTTATAGAAAATCTAAAGGATTTGTTTCAACAAAGAGGTTACCGCCTTAACCAAGCAGTTTATTTTAAATTTTTCATTTAACTCATATAATTCTATTATACTATTTATAAAATAATAAATATTTTAACCTAAATAGAGTTAAATTTTATTATGATTATAAAAACACCAATATATACCCTCTTTCCCATCAAATGGGAACTGAAAGTATCTCTTGTGTATATGTATGACTTACCGTCTCCATGTATTGATACAATTAATTTTTAATCACTATATTTTTTGGATCGGTATTAGGATGAGTTTAATATCAATATATATGATATTAATAAAAAAATTATACTTATTTTATTATAATATCATGTCTACCTTCTTACCTTACAATACTTTGGGAAACTATAACATCTCTCTTGCGTACGCGTGGACTACCACCTCCATGAAGTGATGTGATGTGATTGATTTTTTTATTTTACTTGGATAGTAAAGAGGATAAACTTAATGAATATATATATGATATATATGATATAATAATGATATTTTAAAGGTTAATTAATATTTACCTTTCCTTCTTTCTATCAGTTGAAAAAAGAAAACAATGTTCATGCGTACATATGACTTATAATCTCCATGAATCATGAAATTAATTTTTCTATCCCAAAATTTTAAGGATGAATATAAATATATATAATTAATATATATAATATTTATAACATTATTATTATTTATTAGATCATGTACCTATTATTATGGTATAATTACCCAAACTACCAAACCAAAAAATACTAAAAAAATGAAGCAATTATCATACAGAATAATGATTTTTATAAATAAATTTTAATAAATGGATGATAAAAGGATAAAAGTAAATAATATATGGTTATATATATATATATGATTATGTATATAAAATAAGATGTATAATAAACATATATTTATTATATAGGAGGTTTGAAAACATATGAAGGATGTTGGATCTATGTTATGGGGTTTTATGTTATAATCTCATTATTTATGGGGATTCGTTTATAATTAAGTTATGATGAGGAAATATTATAATCAAAATATCAGGATAATCATGAATTTTATTATCATCTGGTTATTTCTTGAAAATTAATATTTTCCTTTAATTTTCCTCACCTTATGTACTCATGAAAAAAAAATGTTTTTACGGAAAATCAACTTCATTTTTCTCTATGGTTGAAAAACTTTTTTCTCCCATATCCATGTTTTCTAAAAATGTTTATACTATTATAAAATGATTTTTTAAAGTCCTTTTTATTGATATTTTATTTTTTGACGAAATTTAATGAATAAATATTCTTTTCATTTTCCAAATGAGGTACGTTAGGACTTTTTTGAAAAAAATATAGAAGGAATGTTTTTTTAAATGATACAACAAGAAAAATATTTCCCACCATTATCGTCACTCAATGTTTTGAATCATCCTTTAAAAGTTAGAATGGTTATTTTAAAATAAAATTTTTTCTATAAAATTTTGTTAATTATTATATTTTAAATAACTTATTTCATAATGGAACGATTATTTTCCTTAAGAATGTTTTAATGATATTTAAATTCATAAAAAAATCTTCAATTTTTCTTTTTTATTTAATGGGAATATTATACAAGGATACCATACTAATTATTTCTATGGATGGTTTATGTTTATGATGAAATGGTATTTTTGAAACCCATTCCATACATGGGTTATACTATGATGAAATGTTTATTAAAACTATTTCTTTTCATGGGTTCTGATATGGTGAAAGATTTATGATCTTTTGGAACACATATGTATGATTTTCATTATGTGAAAGGTGGGACCTATATCTCTCTCTAATGAATTGGGTAATGATTGATATCTCAAGAGATAAATAGGACTAGAATGGAGAGTGAATAAATTTCATTAAAGGACTTTGTCCCCTATGATTTTCTTGAGAGTGAACATTGACTTCTATGATGGATTGGTGAGTAAAACTAATCCACTATGATAGTACTAGAAATGAATCCTTGAATACTAAGTAAATGATTTACTATGATTATGTTTCCTAGTGGAAAAATCAAGAGGGGATTTAATTTCTAATGAAATTTATATTTAAAAACAATTTAAAATCCAAATCCCCTATTTTGATAAAAATACCTAGTTAAGAAAAATAATAGAAAAATATAATTTGATCTCTAGAATAGGTTCTCAAAATCTCAATCATATAACTTGAAAATACTTTATCATTTGAAACTAATATACTCATATCAAATAAATTATATAAAAAAATTCTTTAATTGAAATATCATAGTTAAGTTTCATTTAAAATTTTTGATCATAGAAGTAGGTTTGATTTTTAAAAAATAAAAACCCAAAAAATAAAGCACAAAAAATTTTAAAAAGGCATTCGGTCTCAAGGCAAGACTTAATCCCTTACACTTGGTAATCACTTGTTTCCAATTAGTTTATTATATCATAAACTTATCTATAAACTAGATTGGGTTTTTAAAAAAACACACAATTCTATCAGAAGAAAATCCAATTCCATTGTTCTTTATGGGAAAAAATAAGCACGGTCCACACACGACATATTCCATAGTTTTTCATGAAAAAAATGAATAAAATAGTGAGAGAGTGTCAAAAACTCTCTATTTTATTATAGGATATAGTTTTTATAAATAAATATAGTAAAACTATACACAACTCAAATATAAATCATAAATAAAACAAATAAGAAAACAATGATGATAAAATGTTATGATGATCAACCTAAATAGATTCAATCACATAGGAGTCTCTGAAAAATAATTATGAGAAGATTATATAAGGTTTTTATAGAAAGAGTAGTGAAATAAAGTATTGTAAATGATTTTTAAACTCCTTTGTTCTCTATCAGTTTGTTTTAAATATATCTTTTCAATCCTTTATTGTATTGACCATGCCTCCACACCACTCACACATGAGGGGGATCTTCTGAATATATAGTATTTTTGGGATCTAATTATCCATTACAAAATAATAATAATATAATCAATATCCTTATACCAAGTATAAAATTTGGAACAACTAACTTTGTCTTTTAGTATTTCATAGAGTTGTTTAAGTATAATCATTCTTAAATCCATGTGGTTCCGCACAACATTAAATGAACAAACTATCCCTTGTAGAAATAATTTTAAAAATAGTTATGGAAAACCATGGTATCTATACTAGAGGTATATGACCTGATGAAATATTATTGACCTTGTGGTTTATTAGTCCAGTAGTCAATGGTTCTAATAGTTTATAGGTCAGGCGGTAGATCGTATAGTGGTATATATGTTTGGTGGTAGATCATATAGTGATAGATATGTTTTGTGGTAGATGTATATGGTGGTATATATGTTTTGTGGTATATATGTCTCATGGTAGATATGTTTGGTGGTAGATATGTTTGACGGTAAATATGTATAACGGTAGATATTGCTGGAGATAGATCATTTGAACAAACAATATATTAACACTTAGCCAAATTTCCATATTCTGGTTAGAATATTAGTTACTAACAAAAAACATTAAAA
Source organism: Viscum album (assembly GCA_963277665.1). Lineage (NCBI taxonomy): Eukaryota > Viridiplantae > Streptophyta > Magnoliopsida > Santalales > Viscaceae > Viscum > Viscum album. The sequence continues at coordinate 594,815,457 of OY728133.1, forward strand.
TTATTAAAAACACAACAAACATGATTTATGATCATTAAAATAAATAGGTTCCCAACATTATTTTACTTTTTGATGATAAAAAGCATGCCATTTATTACCATGGATAAAAATAGATACAAATTTAGGTACAAATGAAATGTATGAATGTTCTGCTTAACATTTCAAGTCCACATATGATGATATTCCATTTAATTATCCATATAAAATTCCATTCAAATATACTCCATATTTTGGGATTATAAAAAAGATAAAAGGAATATAAATATAAAGATAAGATAATTTTAATTAGAGATAATTGAAAAATGTTACAAAAAAATAAAAAAATACCGATCAAAAGTCTAATCAGAATCTGAACCAATTTGTTGAATATGCACTCTTGAATCTATTCCTAAAAAAATAAACTTTAAATTTTTGGATTTGTTACCAATAAATGTGGTTGAATTTTTTTTTCCATACTAACCTTACATCATCAATTAGAAAATATTGGATCACTTAGATTCCCTAGGACCTTTTATGTTTATAGTTTTAGATAATTATGAAAAACACTGAACAACTTAGATTCGTAAAAAATGGATTATCCAGATCAACATAATTATCTCCCACTATACCCAAATCTTATTATTTCATATTATATCTTCAACATAATCTATGAAATAACTTCTAGACAAATTTAATTTAAAATAGTTTTTAATAAGCTATGTAAAAGGAAACATAAGAAGGATGAGACAAAATTCTTAGTTAGGGTAAACATAATCATTAACAAATGAAAGTCATCCGTGAGAATAAGATGATCATAAGGGTACAATGTCATAATCATAATGTATGAGAATAACATAAGATAACTCATATATATAAATACCTGGACCATAAACCATAAAACATGGCATACATTCTGATAGTTCATAAGATATTAATTGTAAAGGAATCAAAGAATACGAGCTATAAAAACATAACATAGGAATAAGAATTTGAATTCAAGAACACACAAAATCATCGAAAATAATTTCTTTAGTAGTAAAGGACCATTTCCAAAACTATCATAGTCAATTGGGTTCACTCCCTAAATGATCATAGAACACAAGGTTCACTACCAAGACTATAATAGTGTATTGGGTTTACTCACCAAACCATCATAGTAGCCAAGGTTAACTCTTAAGACTATCATAGTGTATTGGGTTACCTCCCCAAACCATCATAGTATCCAAGGTTCACTCCCAAGACCATTATAGTGAATAAAGTCCTTTACTGAACTGAGGTCACTCCCAATTCCAGTCCTCTCTATCTCATGAGATATAAATATTTACTCAATGTATTAGAGGAATATATAGGTACCATACTTAACATAAGTAAATTCATACATATGTGTTCCCTAAGATCATAAATAATTAATCATAAGATAACCCATAAAAATAAAAGAGCTTCATAAACATTACATCATAACATAACTCATGGAAAACAAAAAGGATTCATAATCATCATGACATCCTAAAAATATACCATTAAAATAAAGTATAAGGATTTTATCCTTATATTATATCCCTAGTAAATAATAAATCATATCAAATAATGTTATCTTGAATGGAAAATTATTTTGAAAGATCACTTGGAAAAATTCTTAAAGAAAATAACCTTTCCATTTTGATTTTTTTTAAAATAGGTAAAATTATAGGGGGAAAGATCTTCTTTGAAAATAACCTAGTAAAATTATAAAGTAATATTAAAATCATTAAGTCCTTATGATGTAATAAAAATATAATCATGCTATATATGTTAAAAGAACATTCCTTCAGTATTTTTGTTATAAAATTCATAAAGAGCCTCATTTAGAAAATGGAAAAAAGATTTTTTTGAACCATTTTTTATAAGGAAAACATGGGTAAAAATGATTATAAAAAATAATAAAAACATTTTTGTTTAAAAAAAAATTGACATGGAAGATAAATATTTCCCAGTTTATACTTAGACATAAACAATCCCATATAATGATGAGATTTTGAAATAAACCCTCACTACTTTAGAATAATTTGAATCATAATCCCCATGGAAGAAATAAATTTATATAGATATGTATTTACCAAAATATTTATGATAATAATCATAAAATACATTCATCTGTAGTATATACACAACAAAAAATATACATATAATGTATAAGGATTGTATCTCATAGAAATATTAGTGATATGAAAATCCCTTACCATAGGTCCGACTACCTTTGAAAATTATTTAACCTCTTGTATAATAAATTTAAATTTATTATATATATAAAATAATTATATAAATTATTATTATATCATATATATTCATTATATATATTTATATTTAATTTCACCCATAATTTTATAGATGGAAAATTAATTACACCATTCATGGAGATGGTAGTTCTTACAAATGCATGAATGATGTATTCAGTTTTTAAAGGATGGAACGAAAAGAAGTTAAATAATAATTAGCCTTTATAGATTAATTATTATGTAATATATATCATATATATCCATAAAATCCATAATTCTTACCATCCAAGTAAAATATAAATTAAAAACGAATCACATCACTTTGTAGCGGCGGTAGTTAACACGTACGCACAAGCTACATTATCATTTTCCAAAAATTTGGAAGATAAGTAGGTAGAAATGTTATTTTAATTAAAGAATAATAAATATTTTATTAATATAATATATAAACCCTAAACCCATCATATTAATAATCTATGAAATATGGTGATGGAAAATGAATTTTATTATAACGTGGAGTAGGTAAGCCGTACGTATGCATGAGCGATACTTTCACTTCTTATCTGATGAGAAAAAAGTGTATAATGTTATTTTTAAAATCATAATAAAATTTCATAATATTAAGGATACTTAATATATTATTTTTTATAAATATCATATATTTACATGAGGTAAATAAGAGTATAAAAAAGGAGATCTATTATAACGATTACCTCTTCTTCGAAATGTCTTCTTTAGATCTTCTCTAAAGGGCTCCAGGGTTAGTCTTTTGAGAAGAAAATAACCTCCAAAATGTGCATAAGTAATTTGAAAAGAGAATTTGGTAGGGTATAGTTTACCTATAATGATCCATGTTTTGTAAATAAGTTAGGGAGGAAGGGCCTCTTTATAAATAAGGTGAAGGGCACATTTGGAATTTCAAAAAAGATTAAAATATTTTAAGAATATTCAAGGAAACAAATGCATCCAAATGGACTATAAATTAATGGGGTACAAAATTTTGAACCATATATTATCCCTTTTTTTATTAATTGACATTTTTATGTTTTTTAAATAATTTAGTAAAATATTAATCCCATAAAATATCATTGTTGCCAATTTTGATACTAATCATTACTTTGACTTTAAAAACATCAAGAAATAAATTCAAATTCAATTATTTATTATATGATAGAAGTTTAATGTTCATATTGAGAAATATTAGATCACCGAAAATATATCAAATTATATTTATTTTAATATTTTTAATTTAATTTTTTTGTTTTTCCATTAATTAAATAATTAATATTTCAGCGTCGTGCAAGAATTTAAGGTAATTATTTCTTCATTAAAAATAAAAAATAAAATACCATGATGAAGATAAATATTTTATATTTTAAAATATATCTTATAGTTAAACATATCATCTGGATAGCCCCATATTAAAAATATAATAGTTATTAAAACCTAGAGTGTAACATATTTGACTTTTCTTAGAATACAATAATATAAATTTTATAATAACATAAAATAGAAATAAATGGTCATATAACCGAGCCCTAAATTATTATAGAAGAATAATTCTCATTAAATAAAATTTTTACAAGTTTTAGGGACATTTTATAGTCCTTATAATTTTATTTTTACCCTTTATTACATGATTTACCCTTTACCGTGGTAAAAACAATTACTAAAGTTACTATTCATAATGTCTAAAAATAAAGAGAGATTATTTAATAAAACATGAAATCATGATTACATATATGGAATCCATTTTTAAAAATTAAACTCACAAAATTATTCTAATTTATTTTAAAATTATGTCGGCAAATGGTAATGAAAAACAGTTTTCTTAAAAAGTGTGTTTTTATGCAAAAAATGTACTTATACCAAAATAAGGTATAAATATGATTCAAATGTAATTATATAGATTAAATATAAATAAATAATAATTATTTTAAATTAAATAATATTCAAAACATAATGATACTTTAAATTATGTAATGTTTTGAAAATAATTGAAATTTTTAAAAAAATCGGTATTTTCTACTATTTACTAAAAAATTATTATTTTCAGAAAAATATAAAATTTTCACCATAGGATAAAATTCGTATTATTTATTAAATAATTATATCCTTTTATTAAAATAAAATTTCTAAAATTTCTTGAAATTAATTATATTATCTATTCTCAAAAACCAATAAAAACATTCTTAAAGGAAATATATATTTGAAAAATAAAATGCCTTTACTAAAAATGAGTTCTTATATACTAAGAATTAATCAATAAATTTATATTTATTATAAAATTTATATATATATATATATATATAAATTTGTTAACCCTATTCATACTTTCCAATTTTAACAGTTATGCCATAACAATCATATTTAAATAATTATATTTAATGAATTGTTTATGCTCGATGTTGCATATCTTGTATGATATCAAACATAGTACTTCATTTAAAATATCAGGATAATACATTATACCCTACATTATTAAAATTTGTACTCATAATTTGAACTTAGTATCAATATCTGGGGGTTTAACTATTCAAAGTACCTTTATTGAAATCCCAAATCATAAAATGGCTCAAAAAAACTTCCTCTTGAAAAAAGAGAATGGGAATTATAAAGGTTATATGGGATTACACATACTAGTTTTACAAATTGAATATCATTAGTGGGAAGTAACAAAATGGAAATGGAATAAAATCAATGTGTAGATTTCATTTATAATAAGAAACTGAATGATTTTGAGAAAGTCAAAAACCATAATATCATAAACTAAAGATGTGGAAAATACTATCAATTCATTATAAATAAAGTTTATAAGTATTTTTTTATATCAATACCATTTTATTAGATTTTATTCATTCCTTTACCATCTAGACTATAAATATAATGAAATATAGTTACATGACAATTATAATTTTATCCTTTACTCAATTTCCACCATAATCTTATATTTTTCTATGAACATTGAATAAAATGAAATTTTAATTCCTAGAGCACTAAAATTAACTTCTAATGGATTGAATTAACCTTGAAACAATATCAATATATTCCTCTTGTATTTATAAATTAAATAAAAAAGGTTAGTCCTAGTTAAGATAATTACCAAATTACATTAATATCTAAAATCCAATAGTAGTACCCAAAGTTCAACTTAGATCATTCAATAAATTAATATCCTTAAATTACATAAAATATTCTAGATAAAGATTTAATCCTAAAAATCATAATGGTTTGATCAAATATACAAAGTTAAATTTAGTATTTATCACCCAAAATGTGTACACCCTAAACATATAATCTCCAATATATGATAACCATTTTGATAAATAAATTGAATCAGCATAAATCCATAATAAAATAAAATATGCCTCTTAAAAAAATCCAACATTTATTCCTAAAATAAAATTCCATAAAATTCTATTTACCTTAATCATATAGAATTCAAAAAATAGTAAACATATTATGCTATAACATTAATCACTTGACACTAAATCAATTTCTAATACCATGGGTTTCTATATGATAAAATACACATTACAAAAATAAAATTAATCTCTATTTTTTAAATAATTTAAGTAAAAAAATAATTTCATACTAATAAGGACTTCACATAGTTTAGTGATAGGTGATGCACCCTTATCAGCCTTTATTTGTGAGTTCAAACCTCTCAAACTTTCTGAATATGAAGAGTTGTCACTCGACCTGCAGGTTGTACTTTTTCTAAACCTATTATAACATTCCCAAAAATTGTATAAGCAACCTAAAAAATATTAAAAATTTATTAAATGTTTTAACATTAAAGTTTATCCACACCTTTGATTTTTCATCCCCACAATGTAATAAACCTTAATTACCTCAAAATCAAAGATCACATAAACCCTAACGATTATAGATATATTTAAAACTTTTTTCCAAATTTTTTTAAAAAATTGTTCCTTGGATAACAATTAATGTTAAACCTAAGGGTTACTTATAACTCATCAAAATAAAACATCACCCAAAATATCATTAGCCATCTCATAATTCCATCACTTAAAACCTCAAAAAACGGGGTGTCGAAGACTCTTAAATTATGTTCAAAATGAAAATTATATACCCATGATGATATCTATGGATCTTAAGAAAACCTCAAATAAAAACATTATAATCTCAAAATTTATCTAAACCCTACTCTAATAACAACCGTAATAGCTCCAAATCTCTACTCTTGAACCCAAGGATAAAAACATAAACTTCTAATTTTCATATTTGTTATCGATTAATTTGACGCAATTTTTTTCCATCCAAACCTTACAAAATAAAATGGAAATATTGGATCACTTACATTCCCTAGGACATTTTATATTTAGAGTTTTATAAAATTAGTACAAACACTGAAAAACTTAGATTCATAAACTGGATTATCAAGATCAATATTAGTATCTCCCACTATACCTTTATTTTATTATTTCACATTAGGTAATCAAAATAATCCATGTGAAACCCTTATAGACACAATTAATTTAATATCCTTACTTATAATTTTGGGAAAAGGAAACATAATTAGGATGATATAAAATAATTAGTAAGGGTAAAAATAAATATTAACAAATGAAAGTAATTAGTGAGAATACGATGAGTGTAAGGATATGATTACATAATTATAATTCATGAAAATAACGTAAGGGAACTCATAGCCATCAATACCTAGATTATCAAACTTGAAACATGGAATAAAGCCTGATAGTTTATAATACCTGAATCATAAAGGAATTAAAGAAATTGAGCTATAAGAACATAACATAGGCATGAGAATTTGAATTTTAGAATTCAGACAAGTATAGAAAATCATTTCCTTAGTAGTCAAGGCTCATTTCCAAACTATTATAGTGGATTGGGTTCACTCCCCAAACCATTGTAGTAGCCAATGTTCACTCCCAATACTATCATAGTGGATTGGGTTAACTACCAAAACCATAATAGTATCCAAATTTTACTCACAAGACTATAATTGTGGATTGGGTTCACTCCCCAAACCATTATAGTATCCAAGTTTCACTTCCAAGACTATCATAGTGTACAAAGTCCTTTACTGAACTGCGTCCACTCCCTGTTCCAGTTCTATATACATCATGATATATAAATATTTATATAATTCATTTGAGTAATATATAGGTCACACCCATAACATAATGAAATTCATACATATGGTTTCCATAAGTTAATATATCATTCATCATATTGTAACCCATAAAAAGAAATGGGCTTCATAAAAATTTCATCATAACATAACTCATGAAAAAAATTGGATTCATAAACATCATTCAATCATAAACATAAACCATATAGAGAAATAATAAAGATGGAATCCTTGGATCATATCCCTATTACATTGTAAATAACATCAAATAATGTACTCTTAAATAGAAAATTATTTTGAAAGATCACTTTGATAATTATTGAGAAAAATAACCTTTCCATTTTGAAATGATTTTTTAAATCCATATAATTATAAAGAAAAAAATTTGTTTGAAAATAACCTTGTAAATTTATAAAGTATTCTTCAAATCATTAAGGCATCATGATGATGGGAAAAATATCTCATACCATATAAGTTAGAAAACCATTTCTTTATTATTTTTATTGGAAAAGTCACAAAGAACCACGTTTAGAAAATGAAAAAAAAAGATTTCTTTCAAACCATTTTGTAAAAATAAAAACATGGGTAAAAATGATTTTTAACTATAATATTTTTTTTAAAACACGGAAATGGAAGATAAATATTACCCATCAGATACTTAAACATAAACAATCCTAAATAATGATGATATTATGAAATAAACCCTTATGACTTTGATATAATTTTATGCATAAGTCCCATGAAAGAAATAACTTTAGAAACACAAGTATATAACATTGTTTTCATTATAAGAATCGTAAAATACATCCATGGGTTATATACACACCACAAAAAAGAAACATTTGGTGTATTGGGCATGTATCCAATAGAAATAAAAGTGAGATGAGAATCTCTCAACATATGCCCGACTTCCTTTTAAAATTATTTAACCTCATGTATAATTAATTTTAATTTATGATAAATATATAATAGAATAATTTACTTGATTATTATATCATATATACTCATTATTTATATTTAAATTCCTTCATAATCATATAGATAAAAAATGAATTACAAAATTCATGGAGATGGTAGGTCATACATACTCATGATTGATGTATTACCCTTTTCAAGGATGGAAAGAAAGAATGGTAAATAATAATTAACATTTATAGATTCATTATTATATAATTTATTTCATATATATTAATTATATCCATCTCTATTACCTATCAAGTAAAATATAAATGAAAAACTAATCAATTTGCTTTGTGGAGGTGGTAGTCCACATGTATGCATGAGTGAAGTTATCATTTTACAATGGTTTGGAAGGTGACAAGTTAGATATTATATTTTATTTATACAATCATAATTATGTAATAAATATCATATATAAACATCAAACCCATTATAGCAATCATTAATGAAATATGCTGATATAAAATGAATTGTATCTCTATATGGAGATGGTAAGCCATACGTACGCACAAGCGACACTTTCACTTTCTATTTGATGGGAAAGAGGGTGTGTAATGGTGTTTTCATAATAATAATAACATTTAATAATATTTAGGATACTTAATTTATTATATTTTTATAAATATCATAGATTTATACAAGGTAAAGAAGAGTATAAAAGAAAGTGGTCGATTAAAGAGTTTACCTATTCTTCGAAATGACTCCTTTAGATATCCCCTAAAGGGCTCTAGGGTTGGTATTTTGAGAATAAAAAAACCCCCAGAATGTGATTAATTATGTTTATAAGATAATTCTTTAGGTGATGGTCAATATAGAAGGCTCCAAGTGGTGTAAATAAGCGGGGGAGGAGGGCCCCTTTTATAATTGATGTGAGGGGCATTTTTAGAGTTTTGAAAAAGATTAAAATATATTAAGACTATTATAGATCCAAATGATTAAAAATGAACTATAAATGAATAGGGGATTCAATTTTCAACCATATATTATACACTTTGTTCTTATTAAATATTTTTATTATTTTCAAATAATATAATAAAACTCTAATTTAATAAAATATCATTATTGTCTATTTTGATACGATTCATTACTTTTACTTTAAAAACATCAAGACATCTATTAAAATCCAAAAAATATTTTATTATATCCTAAACATTTCATTTTAATCTATAGAATTTATGTTTCACTATAAATATCTAAATTTATGTTTCTTTTAATATTTTAATATCATTTATTATATTTTTTTCATAAATTAAATAATTACTACCTCAACATTTTGTAAGCATTTAAGGTAAATATTTATTTACTAAAAGTGTAAAATAAATTACCATGATGTCTATAAATATTTTATTTTTCAAAAGCCTATTTATTTTCAAACATAGCTTCTATATAACCCCACATTAAAAATATTATAGCTATTAAAACCTAAAGTGTGACATGTTTGGTTTTTCTTCGAATAAAATATTATAGATGTTATAATTAAATAAAAATGAAAATAATTGGTCATATAAAAAAAACTTAACGATTTTTAAAGAAATTTACCTACAAAATAAAATTTAGACAAGTTTTAGGGTCATTTTATAGTCCTTATATAAATATTTTTACCCTTAATTACTCGATGTACCCTTTATCATGGTTGAAAACATTACTAATGTTACTATTCATAATGTCTAAAAATAAGATGATCCTATTTAATAATTTTGGACCACAAGATTAAAAATACTTAACCTATTTTTAAATAATTTATTTCACATAATTATTATAATTTAATACAAAATTAAACTGACAAAATGCAATGACAAACAGTTTTTTTGAAAAGTGTGTTTTTATGTCCAAAAATGTACTTATATAAAAATATAGTATAAATATGATTCAAATGTAAGTAATTGGATTTTATATAAATACATAATACTCATGTTAATTTGAATCATATTCAAAACATAATGTAACTTGTAAATTATTTAATTTATTGAAAATAAATGACTTTTTTACAAAAATTAGTATTTTCCACTATTGATTGAAAAATTGATCTTTTCATAAAAATATATAAATTTTACCATAGGATAATATTGATATGATGACTAAAAAATGATATATTTTTTCTTAAAAATTACATTTCTAAATTTTATAGAAATTAATTATATTATCTATTCTCAAAAAGAATAAAAATTAGTTTTTAATAAAATATATCATTAAAGAATAAAATGGATTTACTAAAAATGAGTGACAATTTAACTAGAATTAATATTTTTTTAATTGATTATAAACTTTATATATATTTTAAAAATTAGTTAATATTATTCATACCTATAAATTTAATATCTAGTTCCTAACAATCATATTTTAATAACAATATTTAATGATTCATTTATGCTCGATGTTGTGTATATTGTATCTTATCGAACATAGTATTTTATTTAAAATCAAGAGATATTAAATTCTAACCCCTTAAATATATTTAATACTATCAATTTTAACTTAGTCTTAGTATCCAGGGGTTGGAAAATTCAAAGTACCTTTTTTGAAATCCGACACCATAAAAAGGATCAATAAAACTTCCTCTTAAAAAAAGAGAAAGGGAAGTATAAAGGTCATCTGGGATTAAAAATACTAGGATTCCAAATAGAAAAAATTAGTGTGAAGTTAGGATATAGACATTGAAGAAAATTATTGTTTATATATAATTGATCATAAGAAACTAATTGATATTGAGAAAGTTAGAAATCACAAAATTATAAACCAAAAATGTGGATAAGACCACAAATTCATAAAAAATGAAGGTTATAGGACACATTTTTTTATATTAAGATATTTTTACTAGATTTGTGGTATTCATTTACCATTTAGAATAAAAAAATAAGGAAATATACTTACTTGGTAAATATAATTTCATCCATTAATCAATTTCCAACATAATCACAAATTCTTCTATGAATGATGAATAAGATGAAATTATCATTACCAAAGCACTAAAAGAAACACATAATGGATAACATAATCCAAAAAATAATACTAATATATTAATCCTATATTTATACATTTACTGAAACCAAAATGGTTATCCTAAGGTAATATAATTACCAAATTAAATTAGTGTCCAACATTCCATAGTAACACCCAAAGTTCGACTTAGACCATTCAATAAATTACTATCCTTAAATTCTATTAAATATTCTAGATGAAGATTAAAACCCAAAAATTAGAAATATTTTATCACATAATCTTCAAAGATAAATTTATTATTTATCTCCAAAAATTTATATTTTCTAAACATATAATCTTTAAGACATGCTAACCATTTCCATAAATAACCTAATTCACCCTAAATATATAAAAAAATCAAATATGTCTATAATATACAATTAAATATTTATTCCTCAAATAAAATTACTTAAATATTAAGTTTAACTTAATTATATTGGATTCCTAAAATATTTAATGTATTCTATAATAACATTAATCACTTAACTCCAAATTAATTATCAATCCCATGGTTTTCTATATGATAAAACATATATTACCAAAATAAAATTAATATCTATTTTCTAAATAATATTTGTAGAATTGTTTTTCAAGATAACCATGACTTCACATATGGTAGTGGTTAGAAATTCACCCTTATCACTCTTTGGTTGTGAGTTCAAACCTTACGGCCTTGTCGGATGTGATGGTTTGTCACCCAACCCATGGGTTTTCCTTTTTATAAAACTATCATAACATTTATAAAAATGTGATAAACTTACACAAAAATAACCTTAATATATTCAAAATTATGAAAATGTTTTAAACTAAAAGGTTATCTCACACCTTGCATTTTTTATCTAAAAAATATAACAACCAATAATTACCTCCAAATCAATGTTTATATAAAACCTAAAGTTTAGAAATATCATTAAATTTTTTTACACAAAATTTAAACACATTATTCCTTAGATAATATTTAATGTTAAACATAAGGGTTAAATATACCTCATCCAAATAAAACATCACCAAAAATATCATTATCCACTTCAAAATTCCATCACTTAAAACCTAAAGAAAGGGGTGTCGAAGACTCTTAAATTATTATCAACCTCAAACTTATATATGAATCATGACATCTATAACTCTTAATATAACATCATATGAAAACCTTGTAATATCAAAATTTATCTAAACCCTACTCTAATATATAATATAACATCCATAAATCTACACTCCTAAATCTAATTCTAAAAACATAAACTCTATATTTCTGGATTTGTTACCGATAAATGTGATTGAATTTTTTTAACATACAAACCTTAAAACATAAAATGGAAATATTGAATAAATTACATTCTGTTGGACATTTTAGGTTTAGAGTTTTAGAGAATTTGAAAAAACACTAAAAAACTTATATTTATAAACAAATGGCTTATCAAGATCAACATAATCATCACCCAATATACCCAACTTTTATTATTTCACATTAGTTCATAAACATCATCCATGAGAAACTATTCTATATACAATCCATTTAACATACTTCCTCATAACATTGTTAAAAGGAAACCTATAATGGATGAGCTCAAATTCAAAGTAACCATAACGATAATAATTAATAAATTAAATTCATTAGTGAGATTAATATGTGTATAAGGATATGATGACATAATCACAATTCACAAACATAACATAAGAGAACTCGTATCCATCAATACCTTGATAATCAACAAAAAATATGGAATAAATACTGATATTTCATAAGACATGAATCATAAATTAATAAAATAAAATTATATATAAGAATATAAAATATTCATAAGACTTTTAATTGTGTCATACACACAATCATAGAAAATAATTTTCTTAGTAGTCAAGGATCATTCAAAAAACTATCATAGTGGATTGGGTTCACTCCCCAAACCATCATAGTAGCCAAGGTTCACTCTCAAAACTATCATAATGGATTAGGTTCACTCCCTAAACCGTATTAGTAGTGAAGGTTTACTCCCAATACTATTATAGTGGATTGGTTTCACTCCCAAACCATCATAGAAGCAAGAGTTCACTCCCAAGACTATCATAGTAGAAAAAGTTATTTATTAAACCTAGGTCACTCCCCATTATAATAGTTTATATCTCATGAGATAAAAATATTTACCTAATGAATTTTAGGGAGATAAAATTCCCACCATTCATATAATTAAATTAATATATATTGTTCCACTTTATCATAAATCATTAATTATATTAGAACCCATAAAAATAAATGGGCTTCATATAAATTTCATCATAACATAACTCATGGAAAAGAAATGAGATTCATAAAAATCATACCATAGTAAATATAATCCATACATAGAATGAATAATGATGATATCCTTAGATCATATCCTTATTAAATCATAAGTAACATCAAATAATGTTATCCTAAATGGATTTTTGAAATATCACTTGGAATAATTCTTGAGGAAAATAACCTTTCCATTTTGAAATCAATTTTTTGAATGACAAAAAATTATAAAAGAGATCATTTTATTTGAAAATAAACTTTTAAAATATTAAATTAATCTAAAAATATTTAAGGTGTCATGATGGTTGAAAAATACACTCATACTATATAGGTTAAGAAAACATTACTTATTTATTTTTGTCTAAATATTCATAAAGTACCTTATTTAGAAAATGATAAAAATATTTATTTCAAACATTTTATAAAAAGTAAAACAAGGGTAAATATTAATTTAAAAAATAGTAAACAAATTCATTTTTTTAGAAAACATGGATGTAGAAGATAAATATTTCCCACTGGAGACTTAAACATAAACAGTTTATAATAATGATGAAATTGAGAAATAAACCCTTACCACTTTGGTATTATTTGAATAATAAGACACATGAAAGAAATAAAATTAGATAGATATTTATATCCAATAATTTTCATGATAAGAATAATAAAAGGCATTCATGATAATTATTAACACCACACAAAATAAACTTGTAGTGTATAAGGCATGTATCCCACAAAAATAATAGGGAGATGAAAATCGGTCACCTTAAGTCCAAATTCCTCTAAATATTCATTAACCTAATGTATAATAAATTTAAATTTATTATAAATATATACCAAAATAATTTATATGATTACTATTTCATATATATTCATTATATATATATTTGAAGTGATGAATAATGATATAGATAGAAAATGAATTACATCATTCATGGAGACGACATACCGTACATATGCATGAATGTTGTATTTACCTTCTGAAGGATGGAATGAAAGAATGGTAAATAATATTTAAACTTTAAGAAATAATTATTATTTTATTTATATAATATATATTCATTATATCCACCCTTCTTACCATCCAAGTAAAATAAATATGAAAAGTGAATCACATCGTTTCGTGGAGGTGGTATTCCACACGTACGCATGAGCGATGTTATAATTTTAAAATGGTTTGAAGGGTAAGAAGATCGATATTATATTTCAATTAAAAAATAATATTTTTTTCAAAAATATTATATATAAAATTTAAACCCATCATATTAATCATCCAAGAAATATGTTGATGTTAAATTAATTGAATCACTATGTAGAAATGGAATGTCGTACGTACGCACAAGTGATACTTTAACATACTATTTGATACGAAAGAGGGTGTATAATGGTTTTTTCATATTCAAAAAAAATTAGTCATTTTTATGATACCTAAATTATTATTTTATGATAAATATCATAGATTTATATGCGATAAATAAGATTAGGAATAGAAAGTGATCGATTATAGAGATTTCATCTTCTTCAAAATGACTCCTTTAAATATTCTCTAAAGGGATATAGGGATAGTATTTTTAAAATACAAGAACCTATAAAATATGGATAAATAAGTTTAAAAAAGAATATAGTAGGGAATGTTCAATATATAAGGCACAAAGTGGTGTAAAGAAGTTAGGAATAAGGGGATATACCCACCCTTCTATTTATTTCACATTAATACTTGTTTTATTACATAAGAATACACTTAAAACAACTTAGATGATCAATAAATCTAGTGTATTTGAGAATTAGGTACAAAACATAACATCTTGAACATGGGATATAACAAAATTATTTAAAAATTCCTTAACATGCTTTTATTGAATACTTCCTTAATATGATCATAATATTCCAACGAACATTAAACTACATGGGATAAAATGGGAAAATACATAAGAAAAGGGTGAGATATAGAGACCAATAAGGGAACAAACATGGAATAAGTGACACATGTTAGAAAATCAGAATATCAATGATGAATAAAAGGAACATTAATAATAAGGCATGATATATCAGGATAATCATAACACGGGAAATGTGGAAACATCTTAAAATATTTAATCATAAACATAGGTCAAGGATAAAATTCCAAGACTTCATAGTGGATAAATCCCCATAAAGTAATTAGGTACACCCCTATCCCAACATGACCTATCATGATACTAAACATTCTCGAATGAATTAGAGTACTATCTGGGTGCTCTTATCATAATCATTTCATTCACATGCTAAAGTGTGCCACATAGATCATATGACATGGATTCATCCATCATCATAATTTATTACATGATAAAGGAATGTGTAGTAAATATATTTAAGTCACAAATCAATAATTATATGTTCCTAAAAGTTAATAACCTTGATGGAATAATGGGTATGGTATCCACTACACAATTGTTTTTTTTGGAAAATCACTGTGAAATTTCGACAGCATAACAACGTTACTTAAAAATTCATAAAAATGGTTGATGATAGTTAAAGGGGTATCTAATTATTTGAAAAAATGGTAAGTATTAGGGACATATAAAAGAATATCCAAACATTATAAATTTGTAAATATAAGGCTTTAGGTAATAAAGAAACATGAATAGATAAAAGAATCCTTACAAAATTCTGACATGATAACAAGTGTACATAAATAATCATGGGAGGATTAATGAGAGTTAAAATAATATATCATAATTTATAAATAAAATGGAAAGTAAGGGGAATATTTAATATCATATCCCATCATAAGAAAATGAAAATTAAAAGATATAACATAAAAGGAGTTCTTGATAAAAGAGGAGAGTGGAAGATCCCCTAATTGAGTGTGTGAATCAAAAGGCTTGGGAGGGGATTCTTGGAAGCTTGGGGATACTTTTTAGGAATCTAGGTAGTGGAGGAAATAGTTTTTATGTGCTCCAAGGAGTTTTAGTGAAGATAAATGGGAGTTTGGGTGAGTTTATATAGTAAAAGAGGGGGATTTATTTATTATTTCGGTGTTGGAATCTACATAATAAAATAACTTAAACCATAAAACATACCTTGGTTTCTACTAAAGGGGAGTGGTTTTTATTATTTTATGAGGAAAACTGATTAAATAATTAAAATTTTACCCCTGGTGATGTGGAGGTGAGTCACTCTCTTAAATAAATGATTATAAAATATTAAAATATATTAGAAGTCTTGGAGGATTCATAACGGATTTAAAAAATAAATAAAATAAACTTAAAATCACATTATATTAAAGGAAAAATATATTTTTGGTCATAGATCCCATTTATATGACTTATTACATCACTTTTGGGACATTTTGATGTCATAAAACACAAAGTATATTTATATGGTATTTAATGTTTACACAAACATTCATATATTTTAGAAAAGTATGAAAAATTCATTGTTGGATAATTTTGACATCATGATTCCAAAAATAATATTCATTTTATCTAAATAATTTTCTAAATATGAGAATTTTCACTTTTAAAACAAAAATTGGCATTTATTGAAAATGAAGGGTTGTTGACAATATAATTTTTTTGAACCCTTATAAAAATTACATTTGGATTCATAAAAATTATATGATCATTTATATTTAATAATTTTAATTTAATAATAATATTTTATTAAATTTTTATTTATTTAAAAAATACATTAATTCATCAAAATAGATATTGTAATTTAATTTTAATATTAACCAAAAATACTATTTGTGTTTTATTTAATAAAAATAAAAGTAATTTATAAAGAAACAATAATAGGGTGTAAATTTAATCATTATTATATAAAAAATAATATACATACTAATATTTCTAGGGTCTTGTTACATATTATTTTAATACACCAGCAAAATCCCTAAGGGTAAGGTGTGTGATGGTGGGACTTTCATGGGGCTCTTCGGCGAACATGGTTTGGACTGGGATCTCATTGAGCTTGAACTTCTCCCATAAATGGTTTTTCTCGTTCTTAAGTTTTTGGATCTTTAATTGGGATTGGTCAAGGGAAAGGCCCAAACATTATATCTCCATCAGATGATCTGATAAATGGTCTTCTTAGGGTACAATCATACTGGTTTAAGCCATCACTTCCTTTTTCTGTGACAATTAGATTTCTTAAAACCCTATATTTATACTAATCATGTGATCACTATTCAACAACTATATTGTTAACAACAATTATTATATAAATTAAATTAAATATAATTGGCATAATAAGATAAAATAAGTGGACTTTTTTCTATAACCCTAATATATAATAATATATTTAATAAAAATACAAGGGTAATTTTATTTATAAAATTTTGTGTCATTACAATCTTCACCCCTTAAGAAATTTTTCCCTCAAAGTTTTTTCCAAAACTAAAACAAATGAGTGAAACTATTCTTTATCACTTCCTTTGGTTACCACTTTTATTATTCAAACTTTTTGTTTCTCTACAAAACTTTTACTAGGGGAATTATATTATTTCATAAAACTGTTTCTCTACTATCTAAGATCCTCAAATGATGCTCTTCATAGGAAATAACACTCTCCAATGGTACCACCTCTGGATTGAGTAAATGTGAGGGCTCTAGTTTGTAGTTTCTCAAGAGGGATACATGGAATACATCTTGTACTTAAGATAGGTTCGGTGGGAGTGCAAGTCAATAAACCACCACCCGATGTGATCAAGGATCTCAAAAGGGGCAATGTACCTTGGTATAACATTTCTCTTATTGATAAATCTCATCACTTATTCCATAGATATATGCAAAGGAATACCATCTCTCCAAAATCAAACTTTACGTACCAATGATGATTATCAGTATACCTATTATGTAGATTCTGAGCAGATTTGATGTGCCCCTGAATGGTTTAAACTTTTAGAATATTTCCTCAACCATTTCAAGACCTAGTAGTTTGCGTTCCCCAACTTCATCCCAATATGAAGGTGTTCTACACCTATTCCCATAAATGGATTCATTGGGGGCCATTTGGATGCTTGATTGGAAACTATTTTTGTAAGAGAACTCAACCAAAGGAATATGTTTGTCCCATCCTACTTTGAAGTCCATAGAACATGATCCCAAGATGTCTTCCATTGTTTGAATATTCTGCTCAGATTGGCCATTAGTTTAAGGATGATAATCCGTATTGAAGTTTATCTCAGTGTTTAGAGCATGTTGGAGACTTTTCCAGAAATTTAAGGTGAATATTTGATATCGATCGGATACAATAGATAATGGTACTCCATGTAGCCTTACCACTTATCTAATGTATATATGTGAAATTTGATCTAATGAGAAGTCTTATCAAATTGTAATAAGGTGAGAAATCTTTTTATGATGATCCAGAACAACTCATATAGCATTGTTTCCCCTAGATGTCTTCAGAATTTTGATGGAAAATTCCATGGTGATGTTCTCCCATTTCCAAGTAGGTATGGGTAATGGTTTCATCATCCTCTTAGGCTTCTACCTTTCAGTCTCCATTTGCTGACATACTAGGAACTTTTATGTATATTGAATGATATCTTTTTTCATGTTTCCCAACAATAGTTCTCTTAGATATATCAATAGATATTTGTGTTTCCTGGGTGAATAGATAAATTCAAACTATACACATCATCCAATAGTTCCTTATTTAACTTAGGATTTGATGGAACACATAGTCTTAACCTAAATATCAAAATTCCTTCTATATTAAAATTGAACTATAAGGATTTAACTTTTTTTATAGTTTCCACTTTATTCTGAATTTCTACATCATATTTTGAGAATAATTTAACCATTCAAGAAGAGATGGTTGAGAAATAATTTATGAAAGGATTGAATATGTTCCTTCCTTTATGATTCCCATGTCTATCCACTTAAATTCTATGAAGATTGGATCTTTCTCAATTCTCATAAAGGATAAAATTTCATGATTATTTATACTTAGAGCATCCTATACTTTTTTTTCTTTCCCAAGATGGTAGTAAATTGATTATTAATAGTCCTTGATCAACTCTAACCATCTTCATTTGCATATATTTAGCTCTTTCAGTGTTAGTATATATTTGATACTTTTATGATCTGTATATATTTCGTACTTCTACACAAAGAGATAATTTTTCCAAATTTTGAAAGTGAAGGTCACTGCTGACAACTCCAAATCATGTGTGGGAGAGTTTTTCTCATGATTTTTCAACTTCCTTATGGTGTAGTAAATGACTTTGTCAATATTAATTAACACACAACCCAATACCTTCTTTGAAGCATCACTGATTACTAATAAAAGTTTTCCACTTGTGGGTATTGTAAGAACAAGGGCAGTGATAAGACTCATTTTTAACTCCTTTAAGTATTCTTCAAATTCATTAGTCTAAGAAAACTTTACTCCCTTCCAAGTTATATTGGAAATAGGGTTCAATAATCATGATAAATTTCTCACAAATCGATGATAATACCCAGATAACCTAAATAAACCATTTAAATCTATCACATATGTTGGAATCAACCATCCTTCAATTTATTTTGTCTTTCAAGGATCCAAAGATATCCCATTAATTTCGATGATATTCCCCAAGAATGATACTTACTTCAACCACACTTGCGATACTTCTCATAAATATTCTCTTTTCAGAAAGGTATTTATCATTGTTTTCAAATAATCCTCATGATCCTCCTTGATTTTGGAGTATATTAGTATATCATCTATAAATACAACCCCAAATTTGTCGAGTAAATATAAAAATACTCTATTCATCAAATATAAGAATATTTTTGGAGCATTAGTGAGTCCGTATGGCATCACTATGAAGTCATAGGGCCCATAACTTGTACGAAAAGAAGTCTATGGGATATCTTCCTTATTCAACCTTACTTGATAATATCCTAATCGTAGATCCACCTTGGAGATGTATTGTGATCATCATAGATAGTCAAACAAGTCATAAATTCATGGTAGAGGATACTTGTTCTTTATCATGATCTTATTGATATCACTATAATCAATGAAAAGTTTTATTAACCCATCCTTCTTCTTAAAAAAGAGGACTAGTACACCCCATGGTAAAGCACTTGTGCATATAAAACATTTATCCAGATTATCCTATAGTTGTTTATTTATCTCCTAAATTTCCACAACATCTATCCTATATGGAGTCTTGGATATTGGAAATTCCCCAGGTATAATCTAGATTGAAAATTCAACCTCCCTTCTAGGAGGAAGACCAGACAATTCCTCAGGAAACACATCAATGTATTCCCTCACAATAGGCATGTCTTCAAAGATGATCATTTCCTTAGACTCAATAATTTTAACTAGATATGATTTCTCATAGGGAAATAATATTCATGTTTGAGATGATAATGTTAAATAAGATTCATCCCCCTTGAACTTGTATAGAATTAGGGGTCGATTTGGCATACAGAGAGTGATTTATTTCTCATGGTAATTTATGTTGTCTTTATATAGGGAAATCCAATACATGGCCATAATTACATCAAATTCTGGCAAAGTAAGTATGAAGATGTTTGATGGAAAGTTCATCCAACAAATTGTGATAGGGGAGGAGCTATATACATGGAATGAAATGGTATCCCCATTTTCCATTTTAACCGACATCTCTACATCCATGATTTGTGGTGGTGTTTGAATAATTCTAATAAATATTCATGATGTGAAGGAATATATAGAACCGGAATAAAAAACTCCATTCATTATTATTGAATGAATAACTATAATACCTGTAACCACTTCATTTTCAGGATTCACTTCAATAGTAGTGATAGAAAAAGCTATCCCTTTATTCCTTGGAGGTTTCTAGTTTACTCTAAAAACCCTTGGATTAGGGAATTACTTTGAAAAGTGCCCAGATTCCTTCCAGTTGTAACAATGAAAAATGCATTGAGGTTTTACTGGAGAATTATTTTCCTCTGTCGCATTAATGAGTTTCTCTATTCTATAATTATTAGGTATGTGTCTTTCCTTCCTGAACCTAAATCATTTTTTTATCCCACTTAAGAAATTTTTGGGGCTCTTATTTCCACACCTTTGACAAGTGGGATATTGAAATTTCTTGGAACTATTTTATTTCTCTATCATACATACAAAATTAAACTCCACTTTAATCTTCTTATCCCCATAATACCTTTTATATTCTCTTATCCCCATTTTTACTTTGAGGGAACATCATAAAATTTCCTCATAACTATCAAAGTCACAGATCGCCAAGGTTTTTTGAAGACTAGGTTGTATCCCACCAAAGAAGTGGTCAACCTTGTATTTGGGGGTGATGAAAAAACATAAAGTGTATCGTGCACATATTGTGAAGTTTTCATTGTACACCTTAATAGATTAGTCCTCTTTTTTCCCTAGTTCAAGGAAATCCCTTTCCATTTTAAGATGTAGAGTACAAGGAAAATATTTATTGAAAATCATTTTCTGGAATTCCTTCTACTCCATTACTTCAATATCTTCCATAGGAATCATATGTTTGATCAATATCCACCACTAATCAACTTTTTCCTTCATATGATAAATAGATAGTGAATACTTCTCTTTATTAGAACATTTAAGGATGAATAAGATATTATCAATGGATTTGATCTATTATTCTACGATTAATAGATCAGATGATACATTGAAAGTGGGAGGCCTTTGTCACATAAAAATCTCGATTATAGCTTTTTATCTCTTAGAGGGTTTGGGTTCTCATCCTTATTTAGGTTTCTATTCAAAAAACTGAGTTAACTGAGAGAGTATGATAAAAAATTCTATGATTCCTACTCCCATCAGATTGGCTATATCATTAGGAAAATCATCACATTTTTTGGAACATTGGTTATTTTCCTGATTTCTCATATTTCTAGCCACTGGCTTGAATAACAGGAAAATTAGGGACAAATATTTTAGACAATTAAACACATAAAGGGGAACACAATGACATTAAAGGGATAACATATAAATTACATTTATATCCTTAACTTATGAGTTTTTAAGATTAAATCTATGTTATCCATGATATATTTCCTAAAATATACTCTTATGGAAATATTTTTATTCCCCAAATAATGGTTAGTAATGAGCTTATGAATTTAGTAATGAATATTCTCTGGGAGTGTCAAACTAGGTGTAAAGTAAGGCTCATTGCTGTGTACTAGTTTACCCTGAGTTAGGCCCGAAACACCTTATCAGAGTTTTTACTCCTAGGTACATCTGTGGTAGAACCACATCCACTTATAGAATCCAAAAATGGGTGTATTTTCTTGGTAAACCACTTAATCTATACTTACCAAAATTTAGGGACTTTTTCTTCTTCATATTCTTATACCTATGTCTTTTTTTAGAGTACTATAATCATAATCCTAAAAATAACTAAATTTTTTTCCTCTGATACCAACTACAAAAACCCTAGTCTTTATTTCACATAAATACTTTTTTTATTACGTAAGACTACACTTAATACAGAATGGATGATCAAGAAGCATAGTGTCTTTAGGAATTAGGTGCAAAATAGAACATATTGAACATGGGAAAAAATAACATTATTAAAAACTTCCTTACATACTTTTATTGAAAACTTCCTTGACATGATCATAATATTACAACGAACTTAAAACTTCATGAGATAACTTGAGGATGTACATAAGAAAGGGATGAGAACTAAATCCCAACAATGGAAGAAACATGGAATAAGTGATACATGTTATACAATAGGCATATCAATGAGGAATAAAAGGAAATTTAATAATAAGGTATGATATAACATGATAATCATAACATGGAAAACATTACAACAACTTAAAACACTGAATAACAAACATAAGTCAAGAATAAAACACCAATAATTCGTGGTGGAAAAAGTACCATAAAGGAATCTGGTTCAACCCTATCCCAAAATGATATATCATGGTACTAAACATTACCTAATGAATTAGAGTAGTATTTGGGTGCACCCCTCATAATAATTTCATTCTCATGATTAAGTGTTCCACATAGATCATACAACATGAGTAATTAATAATCATAATTTATTAAATGATTAAGGAATGTGGAATAAATACATATAAGTTCCTATTAAATAATAATAAGTTCATAAAGTTGAATACCCTTGATAGAATAGTGGGTATGGTATCCACTACTTAATTGTTTTGGCATGAAAAATCATAGTGAAATTTCGGCAGCATAACAACATTACTTAAAAATTTATTAAAATTATTTATGAGAGAAAAAGAGGTCAACAATTATTTTTACATAAAATGAGAAGTATAACGGAAATGGAAAATCATGTACCAACATTAGAAATTTGTAAATATAAGGCATAAGGTAATAAAGAAACATGAATTGAGAAAAGAATCCTTAGAAAATTTTGGCATTGTAATATGTGCATATAAAGGATCATGAAAGGATTAATGAGAGTAAAAAGAAGAAACTATAAATTATAAATCAAATTTAAATTAAGTGTAATGTGTAATATCATATCCCATCATAATCAAATGAAAAATAAAATATATAACATAAAAGGAGTTCTTTATAAAAGAGGAGAGTGGAAGATCCCTTACTTGATTTTGTGGATTGAAAGGCTTGGAAGGGGATTCTTGAAAGCTTGGAGGATTCTAGAGAGGAATATATGGAGAATAGGGAAGAGTGTGGATATGATATAAGTAATTTTAGTGAATATAAATGGGATTTTGGGTGGATTTATATAGGGAAGGAGGGGGATTTATTTATTATTTTTTTGGACAATAAATAATAAAATTACCTAATCCAAAAACCATACCATGGGTTTTGACCATGGTTTTTGTAAAAGGAGAGTGGTTTTTATTATTTTAGGAGGAAAAGGTATGAAATTATTAAATTATTACCCTTGGTGATGTGGAGGTGAGTCACAATCTTAAAGAAATGATTTTAAGATATTAAAATATATTATAAGTCTTGGAGGATTCATAATGGATTTAAAAAATAAAACAAATAAACTTAAAATAAACTTATTTTAAATGGAATTAATATATTTGGTCATTGATCCCATTTAAATTACTTATTAAATAACTTTTGGGTCATTGTGATTTCATAAAACATAAGGTATATTTATATGGTATTTAATTTTTACCCAAAAATTCAACCATCTCATAAAATTATGAAAAATTTACTGTTGGATAATTTTGATGTCCTCATTCCAAAAATAATATAAAATTTATCTAAATAATTTTATAAATATGTTAATATTAAATTTTAAAATAAAAACTAACATTTATTGAAAATGATGGGTTTTTGAAAATAACATTTTTCGAATCCTTATAAAAATTACATTTGACTTCATAAAAATTATATAATAATTTATATTTAATAAATTTTATCTAATAATAATATTTTATTAAAATATTATTTATTTTAAAGATCCATTAATTCATCAAAATTTATATCTTAATTGAATTTTAATATTAACCGAAAACACTCTTTGTGTTTTATTGAATCAAAATAAAAATCATTTATAAAGTAACAATAATATGATGAAAATATATTAATTATTATATACCAAACAATATAAATACTCATATTTATAGGGTCTTGTTACATATTCCTTTAATACACCATAAAATACCCTAAGGGTAAGGTGTGAAATGATGGGACTTTCCTGGGTTGGTTCAGAAAACATGGTTCGGGCCGTGATCTCGTTGGGATTTAACTTCTCTCATAAATGGTTTCTATCATGCTTAAGTTGTTAGATCTCTTCTTGGGCATGGTCAAGGGAAAATCCCAGAAATGTTATCTCTCTCAGAATATCCAATAAATGGGAATCCTAGGATATGATCCTATTTTTTTAGTCCATCACTTCCTTTTTCTGTGATAATTGGATGTTTAAAACCCTATATTTACACTAATCATGTGATCACTATTCAAAAAATATATTATTAATGGTAATGATTCTTAATGATCAATTAAATACAGTAAGAATAATAAGAATAAATAAGTTCATGTGTTTTCTGTAACCATATTATATAATAATATGTTAAATAATAAATGAAAAAGTAATTTTATTAATAAAATTTGGTGTTGTTGCAGGGGCCCTTTTATAATTGATGTGGGGGAACTTTTGAAATTTCTTAAAAGATTTAAATATATTTAGACTATTATAGATAAGAATTCTTCCAAATGGACTATAAATGTACATAGAATGAAATTATAGTCCATATATTATCCCTTTTGTGTATATTTAAAATTATTATTATTTTTAAGTAATTTAATAAAATATTAATTCCATAAAATATCATTATTATCAATTTTGATACTATTCATTACTTTGACTTAAAAAAGACAACAACTAAAATTATAACTAACTATTTTATTATATCCTAAACAATTAATAATCATATATAGAATTATTGGATAACCATAAATATCTCAAATTATGTTTCTTATAAATTTTTTAATATCTTCTTATTTATTTTTCTATTAATTAAATAATTACTTCATCAGCATTGTGAAAGCATTTAAGGTAATTATTTATTAAATAAAGAATAAGGATAAATTAACACAATGAAGTTAAATTTTATAGATATAAAAATACTATTTATGGTTAAAAATATCCTCTAGATAACTCTATATTAAAATTATTATATTTATTAAGACCTAGAGTGGTCTATGATTGACTTTTCTAAGAATAAAATATTATAAATGTTATAATCACATAAAAATATAAGAAAATGGTCATATAGATGAAAACTAAATTAATATGGATAAAAATTAATCATCCAATAAAATTTGGAAAAGTTTTAGTGTCATTTTCTAGTCCTTATAATTTTAATTTTACCCTTAATTACTCGATTTACCCCTTACCATGGGAGATTCTTTTAAAGTTACTATTCATAATGTTAAAAAATAAGAGGGGAATATTTACTAAATTTGGAACTGTTAATTACAAATATAAAATCCATTTTTCAAATTTTAATTCATATAATTAGTAAAATATAATTTAAAATTAAACCTGTAAAATTCAATAAAAAACAATTTTTTTAAGAAGTGCATTTTTACACCAAAAAATGTACTTATATCATAATAAATCATAAAGATGATTAAAATTTCATTAATTTGATTGAATATAAATAAATAAAACCTATTTTACTTTAAATCATATTCAAAACATAATAGGACATTTAAATTAATGAATCTATTGAAAGGAAATAACATTTTAACAAAAATCAGTATTTTCTACTATTCAATGAAAAATAAATATTTTAAGAAAAATATCAAAATTTCACCATAGGATAATTTTAATATGATTAATTAAAAAATGATATAATTCTTAAAAAAAATGACATTTATTAATGTTATAGAAACTATTTATATTATATATTATCCAAAAGAAATAATTGTTTTTGAAGAAAACATATCTTTGAAGAATAAAATAGATTTACTAAAAATGTGTTCTTATTTTCTACAGATTAATCAATAATTTTTTCTTTATTATCAAATTTTATATATAATTTTAAAAGTATTAAATCCTATTTATACCCACCAATTTAACAGATATTTCATAACCTTCAAATTTAAGTAATAATATTTCATGATTCGTTTATGCTTATTGTTATGTATCTTGTATGCTATCAGATGTAGTATTTAATTTAAAATATCAGGAGATTACATTATCCCCTATTTAATAAATTTCATCCTCACAATTTTAACTCAGTCTTGGTAGATAGTGGTTTGACTATGCAAAAAAATGATTCTTCTTTGAAGTACACATCCTTTACTTTCCATCAATTCTCAGTTTATATGTTTAAATGTGGAATAATATGAATGGTCGTTGAGGATATGGAAGTATAGAGGGGGTTTCAAGGGATTCATAGAAGCCTAGAACCCATGTTTTGGGGTGAAATAATCCTGGTGCATGGTTAGAGTAAACCATGCGGAGCAGTCTCCATGGTTAGATAAAAATATATGAAGATGGACATTGAGTAGGGGAAGGCCACGCGGTTAGACCAAAGCTTGCGATTTGGGGCTCATGACCATGAAACCATATCTACCATTTTGACAGTGGATTTTTGCATGGTTTATGAATGTTTAGTCAAATCATGTGATCAAAATGTGTGAGGTGACCTTACCATATAGTAGACAGTGCGTGATCAGTGCACGATTAGTCAAACCGTGCACCTAAACCATGTGACCCAATTTTTTTGGGTAAAATGACTATTTTACACTAATTAAAAAAAAATTTAAATCTATTTTTCATTCTCCCTTAAGAAAATAATCCCCTCCACTTTGAAACCCTCTTTGGTGACTATTATTGTATTTGATCCTGACTCCCCATCTAATCTCTGATTCAAGCACCACTCATCGTATTGGATCCACATTGGTGAGTAATTAATTACATTTTAGTTGTTACTCATTTTATTTGGTATTAGAAGCACTATTTAGGTGAAATATGATTTTTCCTATTATTAAGTTCTTCATTCGTTCTTTAATTTTCTCTTGATATATGTTTAATAAGTTGCTAATATTGGGTAAGATATTAACTATGGACCTATGGTAGGTTGTCTCATGCCTTTTATTAAAAGTATTAGGGTTAATATATGTTGTTGTGATATGCACCCAACTCTCGAGTGACACATTAAAATGTATTTTGATCCTTGATACAGATTGATAGGTACAGACTATTAAATTGAAGAGGCTGTCATTGAATGGTTATAGGTTGGATACCTTAAAAAATTAACCACCCCTTTGGGTGTATTGTTAATTAAATGGGACATTATGATGGTTTATGAGTTGGATACCCTTGTGGTGTGTATTTTTACCCTTGACATGGGGTGTTGAGTATTAAATTGATAATTGTAAATTGAATAGTGATATCAATTTTAATTGAATTGAATAATGGGAAGGGATGGTGATAATGAAACTTGTACCATTCCATGTAATCGCATGTTAAATCTCGAATTGCTCCTTGTATTGAAATGACCATGTGAGTTAAATAGAGGAAATCCTTCTAATATTGGCTAATGCCTTGAGCCACCTTCTGAGGTGAGTTTGAATTGAATAGATTAAGGTGATAACATTAACATGTTAAATGAATTTTATTAAATGGTTTTGAATTTGTTAAATTTTTATTTTACTTTGGAAACATATAGATTCAAATGATAATTATATGTAAGGACTCAATTGGTTTGAACCTTTATTATGCCCGAGTGACACTTGGAGTCCTGATATAGAATTATAAGGATAGAATCAGTGGGGTTGATTATCATATGCCAAGTGATATATGGATTCATATGAGAATGCCATATATGGACTCCAAGTTCATTGATTATTATTACATGGGTGATACTTGGGCTCCCTTAGTGGACTGTGAAAGATAGAATCAAATGGAAGTGATTTTATACCACACCTAGAGCAATAACTAGGTTCTTGAGAGGAAAACCATAGACATGATTGTAGGTTATTGGTTTATATTAGACCTGGAGTGATTCTTGGATTCCAACTTAGGAATTCCATGGATGGACTTATGTTTTGAATTGATTATTGAATGGAATGGAGTATATGACACATCTTCCAAGCCAAATCATAATATTGGTTTTGGTATTTGTATTTTACTTTATGGATGTACTATTTATGCATCCTTGATCATGTTATCAAGGGGGACACTAAGCCTTATGCCTAGTCTCGATACTTAATAATTAAATGATCTTGAATTGTTAAGAAATAGATTATAAAGATATATAACTTACTGATAATTTAGAGACTTACATCTTACATGAAATTGATTAATATAATTTGGTTATAAATGAGAACTTGGACATATATGATGTTTACTTTTGAGTACTTCCATTACTTGTAACATTTTTCATGCACACTGTTATTATATATATTCACTGACTAGATAGAATAGACCTTGGGTGGTTGCCTACTAGGATTATGTTTGAAACCCTATTAGGGCTTCCTTGGGTACCCAAAAAAGTTATATGATTTCAGGTATTGATAAGGGAAAGTTCCCTAATATAGGTTCTTGATTTCTTATTTAGAGTATAGGAGCATGGGAATGAGCAGAGGCTCATGATTTTAGTTGGGATACTTTTCTCCTATTTGTACTTTTGTTACATGTATTTTTTGTATGCCTTGTATAAATGTTTTGGCTGTTTTGTAGAGAAATATAAAATGTATCATCTTTTTGTATGTGAGATGACTTCTGGCATTGTTTATTTATCATTCTTCTACTGTTTAATTCTTGTCCAGTTATTATAATGCTTATTCTACTTGTATGTTATTGATATTCTGCTATGTTACAGTCTGGTAAGAGGGCATAGTCTCCCCACATACACACCCTAGTCCCTCAATTCTATTCAGTAGCATCTGGAATTTGGGGTGATGCGCCTAAGGCCATATGGCCAATTGGGCTCTGGGCATTGTAGAGTGGAATCCGAGTATGAGACATTACAAAGTGGTATAATAGGATTATTTTATTGTTTTTTTTATTGTTTTATTTATTTTATGGAGATAATAGAACGGTATAGGATGGAAATGGAACTTGTTAATGAGTTATACCCAGGCATAGCTAACCCATGCAAAGAAAAAAAATCCAAATTTCCTCTAATTAAAGTATTATTTTCAAGATTTTGACTATTACAGTCGATTTGATTCCACCATTGGGTGATGAACTTGTATTGTGGTTTTATTATTGATATGATTGTGGGTTCTATTTTATTCAGCTTGATGAGATAAGGGTCTTCCATATCATGTATCATATTAGCAACTCTACAGAAATCACATGCCATGCATTATTCCATGCCATTCAGGATGAATTACTTTTTTATGCTATTTTGATAGGTGTTGTGATAGTTATGACTACTATTTTGATAGACATTCTAGAGCGGGTTGTGGTGTGAATTAGGTGGTCACCAGACTTTGGTTCCTTAGGAGTATGTGTTGAGATGGTATGTGAGTATGATATACTCTATAATACCAAATGCAGGATTGAAATAAAATAGATACTTTATGGAGTATCTAATGATGCTCAATAATACAAGAGGGGGGGGGGGTGAATTGTACACTTTTAAAAAATTCCTTTGGAACTTTTAAAGATGGTTATGTTTAAAAATTTTAAACAAGTTAATTCACAAAACCTCTAGTTCAACACACTTTCTTGATTCCAGAAATATGATTTTGATAAAGTGATTCCGAAAAGATGGTTTCGGAAAATGAAACATAATGAAAGTTTAAAACAACAGAGCCTACCTTAAAGCATATATAATCTTACTAAATCAAAGTAAAAGTATAAAGAATTATAAGATAGTTATACTTTCCTCAACAATATAAATGCACCAAAAAACTTTTAATAAAACAAGTAATAAGTAGTAAATATTTTAACCTAAAGAGAAGGGTATATGACAACTTTGGATAAAGATCCCTTTATTTATACTTTCAAGAAAGTCTGTCTTACCCACACCAGGGTAAAACCTAAATATGAAGATCAGAGTCTGTCTTGCAATCCTCGTAAGCCCTCAACTTCAAGGTATTCAGCAC
Organism: Viscum album; assembly: GCA_963277665.1. NCBI lineage: Eukaryota > Viridiplantae > Streptophyta > Magnoliopsida > Santalales > Viscaceae > Viscum > Viscum album. The sequence goes on from OY728133.1 coordinate 594,846,514, forward strand.
CTCTATCTTCGTCAGCAAGGAAGCCCTCAACTTCAAGGTAGTCAGCACCTCAGTATTCCTATCCCTTGAATCCCTCAATTGTACACAACAAACATCAGAGTCGCACAAAGAAAACCTACAAAAGAAGTTCAGTACACACAAAACAATAAAGCTTATCTCTCTAGAAATCACTTCAGCAGCATGTAATCTCTAGATTGATCAACTTGTTATGATCTCCTTCAAATGAGATCCTATTTATCGGCACAACACCAATGGTCATATTCTCTTCCAATAGTCATATTTTTCCTTGAATTTCAGAGGGACATATACACATGTCACTCAAGAAATGATTAGTTAGTAACTAAATTCATGACATCGTTTTATAACAAAAACAAGTGTACGCAAAAATATGGTTACATAACTAAAATCCAATATTTGGAATGTAAGCAAATGAAAGTTTGGAGTCTAACAAAAAATGAATTTGGAGTCTATAATACAAGGATATTAGGATTCTATTTTCTAGGAATTCGGAACCTGAACTCTATAGAATTCTGGAGTATGAATTTCAATGAAATTCAGAATCTGGATTCACAAGAATTCAGAACCTGAACTTACCATGTTCGAAGTCAGAATTCATGAGAATTTGGAGTCTAAACTTACAATGTTTGGAGTTAGAATTCATGAGAATTCGGAGTCTGAACTTAAAAACTTCAGAGTCTGAATTCAATAGAATTCAGAATCAAAACTCATAGGAATTCGTAACCTAAATTCGGTGTCAGAACTCAGAAGAATTCATAACAAGAATTCAGATTTAGTATTCATAAGAGTTCGTAATCAGAATTCGTATTCAAAATTCGGAGTTAGAACTCAGAAGAGTTCGTAACCAGAATTATGAGAATTCGGATCCTAAAAAAAATGCTTCATATCTAGGTATTTTTAGGATTCTGAGGTTTTAATTATAAATCAAATTTTCCACTTAAAAAAATTATGATATGAACAATGAAAATATGTAAAGGATAAATTTAATTGGGAATGTAAATTTTTCCTTATAGAAGAAAAACACAGGGTAAAAAGAGTTTTTCCTTGAGATAAGGTGTTTGTGATTTTCAAAACAAGAAGGAATAGAAAAGTCATAAGGAAACCTTAATGACTCAATAATCTCCCCCAAGTATGAAGGAATGGAAAATTCATAAGGAAAACCTTATTTACTAAAAAATATCCCCCTTTTTGGAAAGCACAAACATCCATACAAAAAATAATAAAAGGGATTATAAAATATTTTTCTAGACTTTGCAAATAAAACTTATCTACCTTTTCACATTAAAAAAGATGAATATGACTAACTCCCCCTTAGGCTTTGGAACACTAAGGATCATATTCTAGATTTCTAGAGAGAGATTTTTCATTATCTTGAGTACGGAAATCTCTGTAATGAAAACTCCCCATTAGATAAACTCCCCCTTATTTAGGGATATTTATTCTTTTCATAGAATTTTTTTTACTTTCTCCCCCTTTGTGATTTTCAAAAAGAATTTGAGGGAATGGAAAAGAAATTATGGTACCTGAAATATTAGTAAAAATTAACCAAACAAAAATGAGAAACCAAAAATTCATTAATATTGGAAGAATTTGTACAAGGAAAGAAAATACAACAAAATATTGGATTAGATCTATTTTCCTTCCTTCTTCTTAGGTATCAATTTCTTCACTATGGTTTTCAGCTTCTTTAGCTCCTTGTGGTCTTCCTCTAATTTCTTCTCTAAGGCTTTGATATTTTCTTCCTGACTCTTCAAAGCCCTTGCCTGATCCTTCAACAAGTCATCTTGATTTACTAGAATCTCTTCAATCTCGATCTGGAGATACCTTTCTCTCTTCCAGATTTGAGAAATAGAGTACAACTTCCCATTTAGATCCTTAACCTCCTGAATCCAAGTATTCTGGTCAAGATTTAGCTTTTCTTCAAATCTATTTGTGAGATACTAGATTTTACTATCTTCAGTATCAAAAGATTCCTTAACATCATCTTGTAACTCATCAAGATCTCTCAAATCTTAAACTGTATTCTTTAACCAACTAACCATTTTATTATAAGATCTTTTGCGGGCTTCATAGTTGATAAGGAAAGATTTGAAATCTTCCTCCAGCTTGACACACTTGTCCATCACCATGGACATTGAATCTGATTTTTGGTTCAAAGTATGTTGAAGCATCTGGCATCTGGAATCAATGATTTGGAAAATCAGAATGGTCCCAACAAGCTTCTTCAAGGATTAGACTACAAAATCATGTCCCATAGAAGATGATTCTGAATCCGAGACTTTTCTTGGTGAGGGATCTTTCTCTATCTCAACAAGATTCCTCTCCGAAGATCCACAAGATTCCTTTTTCTTTGAAACAACTTTTGTAGGTGTAACCTCAACAACCACCTGTTTCCCTTTATTGGTTCTTGGAATGGCTTCCTCATCTGGAGATTTATGTTCACTGTGAGAAAGATGAACAATATTGTCTTCATCTACCTTCTCCTTCTGAGCTCTAGCCTCAACATCTTCAGGATGTATAAAGTGATGATTATAGATTTCTTCCTCAGAGATCATATTAAATTCATCTTCAACTTTTTCATCTACCCCTTCCTTATCCTTCCTTGGAGTTGGGATCTCTGGAGACTCTACTTCATAAGTTCTGATTGATAGTTTCTTGGATGGGGTTTTCTTTTCATGAAAATATTAAACTTGCTTTATAAGGTCTTCAGTGCCATCACTACTTTCAACCTCTTCTTCTCCTTTTTCTTCAACTACCTTTTTTTTCAACAGTTTTTTCTTGGGCTTTTTCCATAGTGAAAAATTTCTTCACCAGAGTCTCAGGTAAGGGTTCTACTCGGAAGGATTTCTGTATTGGAATATTCTCAGATTCTATTTCAGTATCCCTCAAAAGAGATTTCACAATTTCAGCATCAAACATATTCATCTTTTTATTCTTTTCCTTGGCTTGCTTCTCAAGCTCATCAGCTGCATTCTCTTTCAAATATTTGGCCTCTATAGGATCCAAGCCAAACCATGGATCTCCTTCCTTCTGATTCTTTTTGTCTTTCCTCCACTTGGTAATGAAATCATCAGGATAAACTTTCTGCTTCTTGGGCTTTGGAGGTGCGGATTTAGTTCCTTTAGCCTCTGAGATTTTACCTTCATCTACTAGTTCTTTCAACTTCCTCTTCTTTCCAACCTTTTTAGATGGTTCAAGAACTTCTTTTTTTGCTTCAGAATAGCTTCAGCCTCTTCCTATGGTAAGTAATAAAATTCTCTCGATTCCTTAGAAAAACCAACTTTCATCCTTTTGAGAGTATCATCACTGATTAGCATTACTTGGAAATTCCTCAACTTTGAACTGAAAGGGATTTTGAAGGACTCCTAGCACTGAAAAATATGCTTGGAAAGAATGGCTGGGTACATAATAATCTGAGATTTCATGTTCCCATTCTTAATATTATCAATCATAATTAGAATATTCTTTATCAGGTTTATCTTCCTTAGATTCACCAGAAAATATAGAATGAACATGTCACTCTTTTTCAAGGTGTCCTTATCTCCTTTTCTCGGTACGATAAAACCCTGAACCCACAATTCAAGGATCCGATTATTTGTAGTCAAATGAGAAATATTTGCAGTTTTGACATCTGTAAGTCCAAGACACTCCATAGATTTTACCTTGACAAAACATCCTTGAACATCGGGAAACTTATGGGAACAAAATTCAGCTTCCCCTTCGAATGGAACTCCAACTAAGCTGGCTGCCTTAGTGTAAGATAAAGAATATGTTTTTCCATAACTTTTGAATGAAAACTTCTCTCTACCTTCTTCTTTAAAGAAACTAACTTACTCATAAAACTCAATAATTAGATCCGGATACACCAAGTCTTGAGTCCCTGGCTTTGATATGCAGACACTTTCCCATCTATTAAGCTTGATGTTCTTAGAGATTATAAAATCATATTTGTTAAAGAAATTCGGATGCACCGACATTTCTCTATATACTTGCCACTCTGAAATCATCTTAACAATAACCATATCTTTCTGAGAGGATTCTTCTACAGACATTAAGACTTGAGAAAACTCTAAGAAGTTCGAAATATGCTTTTGTATAGGGGGAATAGTTTTGACATGAAAAGTCTTGAAAATGATGTGGGAAAACCCTTCAGGGGTCCTTTATATAGGTGTTTAATGTGACAGTTCATCTTCCCATCTCAATCCAATTGCTAAAAATTATTCTGATCATATCTGATGGTTGAAATGATAGCCACAAGGAAAATTTGGTAGGATCCGTTATTTTTAAGTTTTTAAAGGAAAACATTCATATTTAAATAAACTAGAATCTGAAAAATTTTAAAAAACCAAAGAAACTGCCATCAAGTAAAAAGTGATTACAAAAACTTAAGTAAGAATCATACCTTTAGGATTGCTAAAAAGATTATTCGTATTGAGCAAAATTCTCCTTGAAGAACTTTAGATGTTGAAAAAAAACTTGACTACAAAAAAAAATCTATTACGGAAAAAAATTGAGTATAAAAATTTTCATTACAATAATATTCATTACGAAAATCTTCATTAAGAAAATCTTCATTACAAAAATTTTCACCACGAAAATCTCAAGTACGAAACTCTTTATTATGATTTTTTTTGAAAACTTCATTACAAAATATTTAAAAACTTCATTACGAAAAATTTGAAAACTTTATTACGAAAAATTTGAAAATTTTATTACAAAAAATTTGAAAACTTCATTACAAAAAATATGAAAAACTTTATTATGAAAAATATGAAAAACTTCATTACGAAAAACATGAAAAACATTATTATGAAAATCATGAAAAACTTCATTACGAAAATTAGGAAAAACTTCATTATGAAAAATATGAGAAACTTCATTACGAAAAATATGAAAAACTTCATTACGAAAAATATGAAATACTTCATTACAAAAAATATGAAAAACTTCATCAAGAAAATGTACTACCCATATGAAAAGGAGTTTATTACTGTAAATAGATTGATTTAACAAGATGTTAACAAGGAGTATTACCTTATGGTTATCATTCCTAACTTTTTCTTAATGTATTCAAATATATCGAAGTGTAAAGAATTTATGAAAATATAAACAGTTGATCTTGCGTTCTGATAAATTGAAGAATGATATCTTCTTTTTGTGTGTGATCCCTAAGGAAGTGATGCCTAATATCTATGTTCTTTACACAAGAGTGATGTGAAAGGTTTTTACTAAGGGAAATACACTCGTATTATCACACATAATTTTTGTTTTGATAAAACTCATACCATAGTCTGTGAGTGTGTGTTGCGTCCACAACACTTGAGCACAACAACTTCTAGCTGCTACATATTCTGCATCTGTAGTGGAAAGTGCTATTGAGTGTTGCTTCTTGCATGACCGAGAAACTAATGAATATCCTAAGAAATGATATGTTCTGGATGTACTCTTTCTATCCATTCTACATCCACCAAAGTCAGCATCTGAAAAGCCTTTCAAAACAAAACCATTTCTAGAAGTATAAAAGAGTCCTAAATCCATGGTTCCCTTTAAGTAGCAAAAAATTATTTTCACTTCCTTTAAATGAGATTACATAGGATTTAATTGATATCTTTCACATAATCATACTGAAAAAATTATGTTAAGACGACTAGCTGTCAATTGAAGTAGACTTCCTATCATACCTCTAAAAGATGTTTCATCTACTGGTTTCCCAGCTTCATCAAGATCAAGTGTGTTTGAGGTACCAATGGGAGTACTTATACTCTTAGTATTGTTGTATCCATACTTTTTAAGAAGATATTTAATATACTTATGTTGGGATATATAGATTCCTTCTAGTTTTTGATAAATTTGAAAACCAAGGAAAAATGTTAACTCACCCATCATACTCATTTCAAACTCAAATTTCATTAGATCTGCAAAGGAATCAGTTAAAGATTGCTGAGTTGAACCAAATATAATGCCACCAACATAAATTTTAAAAATCAAAACATTTTTCTTATCTTTATTTATAAAAGGGTTGGATTTGTATTTCCATTAACATAATTATTTTGAATCAAAAATATTGTAAGTTTATCATACCAAGATCTAGGTGCTTGTTTATGGCCATATAATGCTTTGGTAGGTCTAACAATATGATCAGGATGTTTTGTATCTTTAAAACCAGAAGTTTGTTCAACAAAAACTTCCTCTTGAACATAACCATTAAAGAAAGCACATTTTAGATCCATTTGAAAAAGTTCGAAATTGAAGAATGCTGCAAAGGCCAGTAGGATATGAATAGATTCAAGTATAGATACTGGAGAATAGGTTTCTTCATAATCTATTTCTTCTTGTTGATTATAGCCTTTAGAAACTAATCTAGATTTATTTCTTACAATGATTCCATTTTCATCACACTTATTTCTGAAAACCCATTTTACTCTAATAACATAAGTTTCCTTAGGTCTTTCAACCAAGGTCCAGACTTTATTCCTTTCAAATTCATTTAGTTCGTCTTGCATGGATTTAATCCAATCATCATCACCTAAAGCTTCATCAGTTCTTTTTTATTCTAATTGGGAAAGGAATGATAGATGTTCTACTTCATTTTTTAAGGAACTTCTAGTCCTTACAGGTTGATTCACATCACCAATTATTCTATCACTGGGATTATTCTTTAGAAACAACTGATTTGGGTTTTGTAAAACCTGTTCATCAACATAGGGTAGGAAATCCTATAGGGTAAATGTTTTAGAAGAATATTCTTGAACATTTTCCTTATTAGAAGGACCTTATATCAAAGGTTGATAATCAGTTTTTCAAAATACATTTGAAGATGTAGGTTGGGGTTGTTTAAAAACAAAGGGATCAGTTTCATCAAATTTGACATGTACTGTTTCTTCAACAGTACAAGTTTTTTATTGAAAAATGTATAAGACTTAGAAGTTGTGGAGTAGCCTAAGAAAATTCCTTCATCAGATTTTCATGCGAATTTATGTATATTATCTTTAATATTCAGAATTAATACCTTGCAACCAAAAACCTTAAAGTAGGAAAGTCTAGGTTTTCTACCATTCCAGAACTCATAAAGAGTTTTATTAAGAAAAGTTCTGATTAAAACTCAATTTATAGTATAACAAACAGTACTTACAGATTCAGCCCAAAAATGTCTTTCAATAGAATATTCATTCAACACGGTTCTTTGTATCTATTGAAGAATTCTATTTCTTATTTCAAAAACACCATTTTGTTGAGGTGTTTTAGGTGTCGAGAATGTTTCCCTCTGGAATCGGGGATGATCTCATTGATTTAAGATTCAAACATTCCATGTGGTTTCTAACGGGTTTGTTCGTAGAACCTGAAACATCCAATGATTCCATATCCATTTGAATCTATTTTCCAAAGGTAGGCGCACTTTAGTTGTAGACTGATGAGTCTTAGGAATTTGCATTGGTCGAGAGGATGGGAGGTCGGACTCATCACACCTTTTTGAGGGGAATCATTGTCTACTCTGGGACTCTCTTTATAGATTTAAGTTATTTTCGTGAATCCTTATTACATTACTAAGTATAAAATGTGCTTTCTTTTAGATTTGGCAATCAATGATTTATATGCAGGAAATTTAGAGAATCTTGTATATATATTCAAGGTTCTTCATCGATGAAGAATTATCTGTATTTGTAAGAGATTCTTAGTTTATGGTATCCTTAAAATACATAAAAGTCTCTTGGTCATTATAATGACCATACTGGTTTTAAAGCCACTCAGTGGGGCACTTGAATTTTATTGTCATTCAGGAGGACATGGATTATTTCAGAGTTGGGATCGTATCCGCTGATGGGCTACCTACGTATCATTTGTTTTGGAAAAGGAATCAGAACCCACATAGTTCAAATAAGGGAGTATGATGTTTATGATTGATGGCTCAAATAAAGATGTCATAATTACTTTTACACTCTAAGCTCACGTGAGTCATGATCGGTGTGAGAAAAAAGAGGTATTGGCAAAACCAGACAATTGTGCCATGAAAGATGCAATCATAAGAAATGATGTGGGGCTTATGCATGTATGACTGCCAAAATAGATGAAGATTACGATTTACTTCAGGGAAGAAATCTAGAAACATGGTCCATAAAGGTATATGTACTTTATGGATATTTAGATACTCTTATTTGGGGTTTACTCCTAAAAAAGAGGCCCAAATTAGGAGGGGACTTATGATTGGGTTTTACTCCTGAGAAAGAGACCCATATCAAAAAGTAAATTAGGACTGGTTAAGAGAAATTAAGACTGAGGCTTACTCTTGAGAAGGAGGCCCAGGTTAAGGGACTTGAAAAATTAAGGGATTTGGGGCTTACTCCTGAAGAGGATGCTCATATTTGAGACTGGGGCTTACTCCTGAAAAGGAGGCCAAGGTTAAGAGAATTATGGTTAGGGATTACTCCTAAGGAGGATGCCCATATTTGGGAATTTTATGATTGGGGCTTACTTTTGAAAAGCAAGCCCAGGTTAAACAGGGCTTGGGGCTTACTCCTAAGGAGGATGCCCAGACTTGGGAATTATGACTGGGGATTATTCCTGAAAAGGAGGCCCAAGTTAATGAGGACTTGGGGCTTAATCCTAAAGAAGTATTCCCATATTAAGAGAATTATGGTTGGGGCTTACTTCTAAGGAGGATGCTCAGATTAAGAATTTTATGATCGGGGCTTACTCCTGAAAAGGATGCCCAGATTAGAGGACTTGGGGCTTACTCATAAGGAGTATGCCCAGATTTGAGAATTATGACTGGGGAATACTCATAAGGAGGATGCCCATATTTGAGACTGGGGCTTATTCTTGAAAAGGAAGCCCATTCTTGAGAATTATGACTGGGGATTACTCCTAAGGAGGATGGCCGGGTTAAGGGGTTCTCTCATCTTAAAGGATGAGGTTGAATAAATGAAATCTCAATCTTTAGTGACATAAAGATGTGTGAATCACTAGGTTTTGAAAGATATTCCACATAATTCCTCTCATATAAGTAAATTAATCAAGAAAACATGCCATAAATGGATATGAAGGATGTCTTGAAGACTGAATCTTGAATAGGAGAGGTGGAATGGTAGAAGAAGGGTTAAATGGGCTATAAGGGCACCCAAAAGGCAGGGGCGCGCAAGTCCTGGAAGGCACGCAGGTACTGCGTGGGCGCGCAAGTACTGGTCGTGCAGGTATACCTGCACGGCACATGGGTACTTGCACGATTTTCAGTCCTTAGGGTAATACTTGGCCGAGACTTGGCTCAAACCCTTGGTATTATCCCTAGAGGCTTTCCAGAAGAGGGCGCGCAAGTTCTGGTGAAGAAGTAGGGCGGCACGCAATTGTGTCCATTTACCTTAAGGGTAAAACACTTATGCGCACAAGTGTTAGTAAATTCTAACACTTAGACCTTACTCCTCTTGTTTAGAACTTCCATTATAGGTAAAGAATTACCTTAGAAGTGTTCGAAAGACCTGAAGAATAGACTTGGGCGTTCAGAGCTCTGTATGTGAATTCTGGAAAAATTCCTCTCGAAATGGGGGGGCCACAGGGTCTATTTATAGGTTGGAGAATACCCCGAGCGATTATCATTTAGGGAGCGCAAGTCACTTGCACGACCATTAGGTGGCGCGCAAGTACACTTGCACGACAGTGAGGGAACTTGCACGGCGCTTATACCTTTGAAGCCTTGTTCATGCCTCTGTCGATTTTTGATATTTCTTTAAAGGATGAATCAATTTGTGCTAAGTCATTTCCCTTTCCAATCTTTTAGATAATGTGAAGAAATATAGCATCAACAAAAGTCCCCCCTCAGAGTTGGATCTGAAATAATAAGGATGTGACTCTGATTTAAAGAAGAAAACCAATAGGAAAGGGCCACGCAGGTGTTCACCTCGTAACCAGCATCGCGTAGGTGCAAGTCACGCAGGGCTAGAGCGCGCTGGTTGTAGGCACGCAGGTGGTCGGCCTGGCCTATAAATATGCGGTCATTTGCCGTGAATAGCATCTGATTTCTGGATTTTCGAGCTCTCGCCGCACAAGTTTCTCATTTTACGCTGTTTCTTCTGTGTCGCGCTGCTGTCAAGGTAATAGGAGTTGCGCGGTGATACTTGCGCACCAAAAGCTTGCACGACACATTAACACTTGCGCGACACATCCATACTTGCGCACCAAGTTTAGACTTGCGCGTCTTAATTCTTTTGACATTTTTATGAAATTCCTTCACAAATTTTATGAAAAATAAACTTACTTAAGAGTTAATTTATTCAACTTTTGTGCAGAATCAATGGATCGTAGAACCAGAATAGCTAATGAATTGGCTAGCAAGCAGATTGATGATATGATGAAGATCATTGGCCATGATTATTATACCGTCAAAAGTAGCACGATTCCTGATTTGGATAAGTATCTGAAGAAATATCATCGTGACTTCCCCCAAAGAATTTATTTTCCTTTATATGGCTATGGTCATCTGCGAGAAGTTACTATTCCAGAAGCAAATAACTATCTCCCATTTTCATGGTTTCAGAATTATAACAACATTTCTTCAGCAAATATCTCATGTGGAGGAGTATTTCTAAGTGTTGGAACAGTGGAGAATGCCCACATGATGCATCATAGTCCTTGTACACTAGATCTGAAACCTCATAAGACTGAGTTGCAACCACATTGTCATCCTTCAATCTTCTGAAATGCTCAGATGGATCAATCCAAAGGCTGGAAGCAAATTTGGGACTTCTGTCCTAGGGGAGGTGTGAAGCCAACTTGGATGTGGGCATACTGGGTGCGACAAACCTGTGTAGAGTTTGTCGAGGATCTGAAAGGAGTTGCGATATATGAAGCTGTTTGGGTTGGGCAAACATATATTTAGAGAAATGATAACTTCGTGCCAGTGATACTCATCCACTGGAGCCTAGAAACTAATTCTTTCCATCTGACTCAGAGAGAAGTAGGTATCAGTCTATGGGATGTCCACAAGATCTCAAGGGATCTAATTTTGGGTGATATGTATGATGAATTCATTCCACCAAAGGTGACTTGGGATGATTCAGAGAAGACACCTGCTTTAGCTTGGGAATTATTTAAGATCTTCCACAGGCTCAAGAGTTCAGAGACCTCGTTAACTCATTCTAGAAAGGATATTCATTCAGAGGAATGGATGAATATATTTCTTATTGAGAAGAAATAGAAGGAGCCAAAGGAGAAGGAGCTGAAGGAAAAAGGATCGAAGAAAAAGAAATCCAAGGATAAGAGGCCCACCCGTCCTACTACCTGCCCAAAACCTGAGAAGAGGGGTGCTCCTGGCACATTCTAGCCAACTCTAGAAGCATGAGAGTTTGAGAAATGGGGATATGAGGTGAATCAAAGGATCTCGAAGAAGACTCGTCTGGTGGGATTCTTGGCTTTATGACATAGCGTTTATCTCTTTCCAGTCAGGGATTCGAAGGGAGGCGTCAGGCCTGGGACCTTCATCATTGCAGAAAATTTGGCTGAGGAAAAAATGGTTGGGTTGGCTACCCCCATTTTAGCAGAGATTCAGAGGAGTTTAATTCATGTCTTTATGGGTAAATCTCCTTTAAGAATAGTGGGACCATTCCAAGTTTTATGGTGATGGATTTCCACTCACTTCAGGAATTACAATGTACAAAATGGATTACAAATTCCTGGAATTTCTTTCAAGCCGTCAGTGCAAGAATTCTCTGGAGTTGCTCCATTAGATGTTAATTCCTATGACATGAAAGTGAGGCTGAGCATGTTTAAGGAATTCAACTTCCTTCCCTATGGAAATCCACCAACTGGGTGGTTTGTTGATGATGGAACAACCCATTTGGATATGAGGGCATACATGATAGCTTATAGAGATGGTGTACTAGTTTTCAGGATTGACGAAGAAATTATATGCGAGGATTATGCTCCATATAGATTTGCACGTCAATTAAAGTGTCTGCAAAATATTGCTGTATCTCCCCCAGTACATGTCAGGTTAGAGAAACATCCAATGGTTGCTCAGCAACTGTGGATGCTGACGTTAAGGGAGAATACTGGGGCGGTATTTGATCTACCAGTTGAAAAAGCATCACCTAACCTGACTACATATTTTTCTGAGCACTGGATAGCATAATACCCAAAAGGGGTACTGAATTACCCAGTTTATCAGGTGGGGAAAAGGAATAGGACTGTAGATAAAGAAACCCTCCCTCACAAAGGTGATGCTTCCCCACCTGAAGCTGATTCGTCAGACTCCTCCTCTAGGACTGATTCAACGGATTCCCATTATGGGGATGATGAGGCACAAAAAGTGGCAAAGCAGCCTCGTGCCCGATATAATCCTCCGGTAAGAATCAAGAGACCTATTCAATAAACTTATGGTGAGTTACTTCATTGTGGTAACTTAATCACTGCTATATTATAAAGCAATAAGTCTTATTTTATTATTCTTTATCTGTAGTTTCAGGAGATGGGAAGAAATTGAAGTGAAAGATTGTAGGACCTTCCTCGCAACCTTCATATATAAGACCAGAGGCTGTCCGGTTATGGCAGGGTTTATACTATGGTACTGAGACCGTCTGTATGGATTTTTGTGAGGGCCTACAACTTCCTAGAATAGGGAATATTCTGGCTTCTACAGATATCCAATACTAGGATAACCCCAATGTAGTGCATGCTTACATTAAAGAGCTGGAAATGCTCATATATTCCACTGATGATTCCGTTCCTGTCACCGGGTGGGTGAAGAAATTGATTGATCGTGGCACCGCTAAGGGGACTGTTGAGGAGTGGTATGATTACGTGGCTCCTGAAGATGTAAGTTTTCTTTCCTTATTTTCTTTGCAACTTGATTTCAGTTGAAGCTTTGTTACTTAAGGGAGTTATTTTTTTCATCTTGCAGCTTGTAAAGAAAGGAAATACTGAGGTTCCTTCTCCATTGTATAGCCCTGGTGGTACTGCTATCGGGGCTGCTGCTGATTCTACTCGTGAACCGGGTGATATATCTCCAGGACAGCAGGCCATGAATGAGGTGTTGGACATAGCCTTTCATTCTTCAATTTAGGTTCCAATAAGGGAGACTGTCGATACTCCCAAAAAACCAAATAATCAAAGGCAACGAAGGAGGAAGTCTACATCTAAACTCTTCATTAGCAGCGGTAAGTCCTTCGGGAAATCATGAGTCTATACCCATGAAAAGGTTGCTCATATTTCTGGGGATTGCAGGGGATTCTTCAATTTACCCCCTGATGGAAAGGACTGGTCCTACTTCAAGGACCACAGAGGGTGCTGTGGAACAATCGCAAATTCAGGATGACTTGGATGCTTCTGAAAAAGAGCCAACATCTATTCCCAACACTACTCCTACTGCTGCTAAAAGTAGAGAAGAACCTGCACCAGAATCATTGGTGGCCGCAGCAACTAAATCTGCCAAACTTCTTGAAGAAGCTGTCCAGGGTCAGGGGCCACAGGATGAGGGTAGCCAAGAGGATACATCAAATGCTCCCACTGGTGAGACTAAACAGGATTCTGAAATATCATTGGATGAAATGATGAATCGTGGCATGTCTTTCGAAGAATTTTATGATCATGCTAAGTTGTCATGTGATTTAGAAGACCATGGGCATGAGTGTTATCCTTCGCCCAATATTTTTTTTTATAATTTACACTTCTAATCATGACTGAAAATAATATGTAGTTCCATCCATAGAAGCTGCTGAACTGCCAATGCCTGAATAGGGTGTGGACATTGATGTCAACCCTACCATTGCAGAAACGTTAGCTCAAGTGGAGATAAATCCAGTAAACCCTCCTGAGACCCATCTTAAAGATCTTGTTGAAACTGGGAAAGATGTGGAGGAGTCTTCTCAAGCTACTAATCTATTGCTAGGTAATTATTGGACTGAGTTTTCAAGATAGACGGACAACTTCCATTATTATATGAAACTAACCATACTTTTAATTGATAAAACGGGGATATCAACTTCAATGGTTAGAACTGGAGGTGAGGTCTCAACTTCCATCTAAACAGTAGTAGAAGGTGAATCAACCAGGGTCAGGGGGAAGAAGAAAAACAGTGCACTTCTTTAAGTGCATTAATCCCAGATTATATGCCCCCTTGTGATGATGATGTTGAATCAGACCCAGAGGTGCTTAAGGCACTCAGCTTCTCACGATGCAAGGAATGTAACAACATATGGAAAATCATTTTTGAGGTGCCTTTATAAGATCTATCATCTAAGATCCCTTGATTATCATCCCAGATTATCATGCTAGGACTTGGTGGTTTTGGATACCAAGAGATCCATACCGCAGTGAAACAAGTCATTTTCTGGAGGGAGCAGGAGCTAAAGTTTCACGAAGATCTTACCAGGGTGAAACTGTCAGTCAACATTAGCGAACATGAGGCTACAGTATCCCGAGCTGAGGCTGACTATGCTACAAAGATGAAGGAGATGAAGCATAAGATCAATGAAAAAGTCGTCCAGAAGATGCACCTTCAGCAATAGTTAGATGCTATTAGTGGGGAACTTGATCAACTCAATAATTCACTGGAGGGAGTTTAAAAGAATGGTATGAAAACCATTTAGGATGCCAATAAAGCACTCCATCAGGCTGAAAAGAGTGAAGTTGGTCGAGTGCATGAGCTTCAAGTAGCTGCTGATGATGCTTGGGATGCGGTTCATGAATTGAATACTTATGTTGATAGTCTTTTGTAATTTCCTAAAAAAAGAGAAGAGTCTCCAATATGTGGATGTCCCTCTAATTCTTGTGCATCAAATGGAAAGAATGCTTTTATCTTCAATCACTTGCGCACATATTTTCCTTTTCTCCCTGCTTTAAATTTTACCTAAGACAATGGGCCTAGTAAGCATAGTTTGATTTTTACTAGGATTATTATAAATAAACCTACAAACTTTGAATCTTTTAATTACTCAATATTACCTAAATCATACAAAATGTATGTTTATTGAGCTGGAACTTGACTTTTACTCAGAGTTCCTTTGTTGTTTGTGGGCAGTTTAAAGTCATGCACATCGGACATAAAGAGGCTAATGTTTAAGGTCAAAATAGCTTTGAACGAATGAATTATAATTGACTCAATTCTTTGAAAATATATCTGAAAACATATTACCATACTCAAGTATAAGGAAAAATATGTAAACTATAACTTAAGAAAATTTGGATATGAGGAATGATATGAAAAAGAACTAAAAGGCATTAGAAGAAGTAGTTTCCAAGAATGAAGTTACCATTATTTAACAAACCCGTTAGGGGGTTGAATTATGCAGGGCCACCTAAGGGAATTGGCTACATAGTAAAATAAATAGAATCTTTTGGATAAAAAGTATGTTATGTAGACTATTTATGAAAGGCCTTTTAAGGGCATGTGCTGCATAGTCAGGAAAAATAACTCTCAGAAATTTACTTTCCTAGTGCTAAAAAGCCAGTGAAATTTTATGGAGATTCAAATTTTCCAAAGTATAGAGTTTTCTGTATGGAAAGAGGTACTTGAATATGGAGAAGATATTTCCAAACAAGATTATCGAAGAACTGGATGGATATCACTCCTACGAAGGTCTGACCCAAATGTAGGGAAAGAGAATATAAACCATAGACTTGAATACTTTCAGATCATGAAAAAGGATATGGGACAAATATGTTAAGGATGACTACTTTTTCATATCCCTACATATTGTCATTTAAGACCAAAAAGGACAAAAGATGCTTTATTCCCAGGAATGAAGTTTCCAGTGTCCGAAAAACCTGTTAGGGGGTTGAATTATGCAGGGCCGCCTAAGGGCATTGGCTACATAGTCAAATAATAGTATCTTTTGGCTGACAAATCTGTTATGGAGACTGTTTCTGCAAGGCCACCTAAGGGCACGTACTACATAGTCAGGAAAAAGAACTCTCAGAAGTTTGACATTTTTATGACTAGAAGTCAAGAAAAGGTTTATGAAGATATGAAAATATTTAAGGTTAGGATTATGAAACATAAATATGGGTATTTTCCAATGTATAAAGAGATACACAAATCAATGCTAACCATAATCATGTTGTGGGTGGGTCCTGAATTGAAATGTTGGACTTCACTACATATCCCATAAGGATGGGAATCAAGACATACGTAGTTCTTAAACTATAGTTTAATGTCGTGTGGGAAAAAAGGATTAGAGATCTTAGTTTAGGATCATAGATCTTGGACCATTATAAGAAATACACAGTGTGTGTTTTCATGGGGAATTTTCAGTCAGGGGACTGAAAGTGGAATTTGGGGTTAGGCACAAAAGACTTGGGGCTAGATTCGAGGGACACTCAAACATTCCTATGTTTCCCATAAGAATGGAAATCAAGCCCACGTAGTTCTATAACTACCCTCTGCACAAATTTGGTTTGTACATGTGAAGGGTGAAAATGGTACTTTAGTGCAATGATGGTTTAACCCAAGATAGAAAGGTTCGGGAATTGCCATGTATGCACGTAGTCTTTGGAATGAAACATGACTGAAAACTAATGTAAATAATGATTCCCTCTCAGGTGAGGGTATCAAAGAATATTGTAGTTTATTGTCATACAAGACAAAAAGTGTTGTATAGTTTAATGTAATATAGCAAGGATGAAAGTAAACCAATGTAAAGATATTGATTCTAGAGGTGGTTTCACGAATCAACATCATATAAGATGAAGGTGAACCGATGGGAAGAGATTGGTTTTGGTATTGAACATTGGGAGATTTCCTACGTACCCAGCCTAGAAGGCAAGGATCAAAGTCTGCGTAGTTCAATTAAAGAATGAATTAGTGATCAAGTTGTTCTTGGGGACAATGACCTAAAATGTGGTGTTGGGACTTACACATGGTTAGTAGCCTAGAGAGAGTGTTATGGTTGAAGTTTTCTCTAAGATCACATGATTCATACTCGGTGTGAGAAACAAGAGGTAGCAACAACCCTAACGATGCACAGTTTAATGTCATGTAGGACATATAAAGGGACTATATAGTTTAAAGTCTTGCAGTTAAGACTATTGGTGCTGCACAGTTTAATGTCCTGTAGCAGGGACAAAGTACAATTTAATGTAATGTAGGACGTATTTAAGTGATTTCTGTACAATTTAGCGTCATATAGTTAGAACGATGGGGACAATACAGTTTAATGCCATGTTGGACAAAAAGAGGACTGTGCTGTTTAATTTCATGCAGTAAGGACAAAAGAGTACACCATTTAACATCATGTTGGACGTATTAGGGACTTTTTCAAATAGGGATGATACAGTTTAGCGTCATGTTGGATGAAAGTAAAAATAGTTTAAGGTCATATGTATGGACCATGGATGATGCAGTTTAACATCTTGATGGATGTAAGGGACTTGCAAATAGTTTAGGGTCATATGCATGGACCGTTGATGATGCAGTTTAACGTCTTGCTGGACGGTGGTGCAGTTTAAGGTCATACTGGACTGTGGTGTAGTTTAAGCTCATACTGGACCGTGGTGCAGTTTAAGGTCATACTGGACCGTGGTGCAGTTTAAAGTCATACTGGACTGTGTTGCAGTTTAAGGTCATACTGGACAGTGATGATATATTTTGTGTTTATACAAAATAATTCTTCAAAAATCAGGCATTGGTTAGATTAGTAAAGAGTTCTCCATCCATCGAGATTAATGAATAAGCTCCATTGGAGTAGACCCTATGTATTGAGTAAGGTCCTTCCCATTTTTTCTCAAGCATGGGAGGTTTCTTCCCTGGTATCATTGGAGTTCTGAGAACTAATACCAATTCTCCCTGAGTGAATGAACGAAGATGAACTTTTTTTGTTGAAATCTCGTGCTATTCGATTCTGATAGAATTTCAAGTGGTGCAGTGTGCACAATCATTTCTCATATAACCATTCCAATTCATTCAATCACTTTTGAGATTGTTCATCTGTAGATGAATGATCACAAATGGAAACTCTGAGTGAGGGTAGTTGAACTTCAATTGGCAAGACTGCTTCCGTTCCATATACCAATGAATATGGATTTGACTACATTGCACTGCGGGTGGTAGTTCGATAATCCCATAAAGAATGAAAGAGTTTATTAGGAAATGACTTCTTATCTTTATCCACCATCTTTTTCAGTATATTTGACAGAGTCTTATTAAAGGATTCTATCTGGCCATTGGCTGCTGCATGATACTGAGATTAATGGTTGCATTTGATGTTGTATTCTTGATACAATTTCTTCACCTCAGATGAACAGAAGTTAGTGCCATTTTCCATCAATATGGTATGAGGGACACCAAATCTGTTAATGATGTTAGACTTGATGAAGCTAAAAATGCATTTAGAACTGACTTCCTTAAGAGGTATTGCCTCTACCCATTTGGAAAAGAAGTTAGTAGCAGTAAGAATATACTTAAACTGCTTGGCCGTAGCTGAAGGGTAAGGTCCCACCACATCCATTCCCCTTGTGGCAAATGGCCATGAGTATTTAGCTGTATGAAGCAACTCTTGAGGTTGATGAATGAAGTTGGCATGTACTTTTCATGAATGACACTTCTTTTTGAAATCAACACAATCTTGTATCATTGAAGGCCAAAAGTATCCAAGCCTTTGAATCTGATTAGATAGTCTATGTCCACACTGGTGGGCACCACAGACTCCTGCATGCACTTCTTTCATGAAAGCCATTGTCTCTTCACTATTAATGCATCTGAAGAGAACTCCATCAAAACCATGTTTGTAGATAATTTTTTCTAGGTGATCTAGGCTATCATAAAGAGTAAAATTGACCACATGTCACCAGATTTATTCTTTCTTGGCTCTATCAGGTGGAAGTGTTCCATTTTGAAGGTATTCCCTGATAGGTGACATGCATCCTGTAGTATGAACATACTGTTCAGGAATGGGACTAATTTCATTAATTTCCTCTATTCTGCTTCGAACATAAGGTGAAATTACACGACGGTGGGCAATAATGATGGTTGTCTCATCCCGATTTGGATCTTCCAGAGCTGTGGCTATATTAGCCAGTGCATCAGCTTGAGCATTTTGTGATCACGTGACATAAGAAAATGTCGGTTCCAAAGGGAATTCCACCATTAACTCTCTTACGTAATCATAGAAAGGGATTAGTTCTTTTTTTCTGATGGCATAATCCCCATTGATTTGTTTGGTTACCAGTTCTAAATCACCTTTCACCTTTAAGTGATTCACTTGTTCTTGAAGCGCCAATTCCAAGCCTGCGATGAGAGCTTGGTATTCTGCTTCATTATTGGTACCATCTTCCCACAATAAGAAGGAATAAGGTAACACTGACTTTTCTGGAGAAATGAGAAAAATTCCTAAGACAACTTTGTTGAATTTAGGATTTTCCATTTTCCTCCCTGTTGGACTTCTGGAGGCTCCATCAAAATAAAATTCCCATGCCTTAGGACATTCTTGAATAGAGAAGACTTCCTCATCAGGGAGTTCAATATCTGAATATGTGTCTTCCACTGAAGGGTGTTCAGCTAGGAAATCAGCCAGTGCTTGGCCCTTTATCGCCTTTTAAGACACATACTGAATGTCGAATTGCTGCAAAATAATTTCCTGCCTTTCCAGACATCCTATAAGAATTGGACGACTAAGGATGAATTTGTGCGGGTTATTGCGAGATACCAATTGGACCTCATGATGTTGCATGTAGTGTCTCAACTTCTGAACTGAAAATATTAATTCCAAGAAACACTTCCCAATACTTGAATACTGGGTTTCTGCTTCAAGCATAGTCCGAATGAGGTAGTAGAGGTTGTTTTCATTCCTATCATCATTATTCTGAGCAAGAAAGGCACCCAATGATCGCTCTAAAGCTGTCATGTAGAGGATAAGTGGTCTTCGTTCAATAGGTGGCATGAGTACCGGTGGACTCAAGAGGTATTTCTTGAGAATATCGAATGCTTCTTGACATTCTTTAGTCTACTGGTAAGTGACTCCCTTCTTCATCAATTTGGTGAAGGGTAAACTTTTGCCTTCCAAATTGGCGATGAAACGCCGAATATAGGCTAAGTGCCCTTGAAGTCCTCTTAATTATTTCAAATTTTGAGGAGGTGACATACCAAGGATTTACTTTGTCTTCTCATTATCGACTTCAATACCATGATGGCGTACAACAAAGCCGAGAAATCTTCCTGAGGTTACCCCAAAATCACA
Source organism: Viscum album (assembly GCA_963277665.1). Lineage (NCBI taxonomy): Eukaryota > Viridiplantae > Streptophyta > Magnoliopsida > Santalales > Viscaceae > Viscum > Viscum album. The sequence goes on from OY728133.1 coordinate 594,866,688, forward strand.
TTTTAAGGGGTTCATCTTCAAATTATGTTGTCGAAGCTTGAGGAATATGACTTCCAAATCAGCCAAGTGATTAGAACATTGTTTGGATTTGACCACCAAATCGTCCACATATCATTCAACAAACTTCCCTAAAAAGGGTTTGAAGATACGATGCATGGCACACTGATATGTCACACCTGCATTCTTTAAGACACAGGGAATTACCTGGTAGCAAAACACACTCTGAGGGGATCTGAAGGCTGTGGATTCCTTGTCTTCTGGGGCCATTCGGATTTGATTATATCCGAAATATCCATCCATGAAGGAAAGTGCTTCATAGCCAACTGTTGCATCAATTAAAAGTTCTGTAATTGAAACTGGGAAATCATGCTTAGGATAATGCCGATTAAGATCTCTGAAATCGATGCAAACTCTAATTTGTCCATTCTTCTTCTTTGTGAGGACAATATTATCCAACCACTTGGGATATTGAATTTCTCTGATGAAGTTATCTTTGATAAGCTTATCCACTTCAACTTCAATTTTGGAAGCATAAGTTGGGTGTGTTCTTCTCGCGGCTTTCTTAAATCCTCGATGTTCTTCTGGAAAACCCAAATGATGAGTAGCAACATCAGGATCAAGCTCGGGCATCTCTGTATAGTTCCAAGAAAATATGTCTCGATTTTTCTTTAAAAAGGAAATATACATCTCTTTTTCTTCAAGAGTCATGACCACACTGATTAAAGTGGGGCGTGGATCTTCTTTTGTACCCAGATTTATTTCTCTGAGTTCATCCATGGTGGTAGAGATACCCTCTTCAAATGCTGGAGGAGCATCTCTGAGATCTTCCTCTTCTTCTTCAACTTGTGTTATTTCTTCCATTTCTACTTTCATAGTAGATGATAAAGCAGACTTTCTATGATCAGAAGAGATGTTAAAATTTGAACATCTTGAAAAAGAAGCTTCCATTTCTGACCCAATTAATGATGAAGGGTCTTCCTTGGGAAATAAAGAGGAGATGATGGATTGAGAATCTACATCATTGTTCACCTCCGATGTTGCTATAACTTATTCTGGCCTGATTGGCGAAGTATAGACTTGTTGGATTTCAACAGATGAAATAAATATGCCACCATATGATCTTTCATCATTTCCTAGAGAATCACCAATTTCTCCCATGTTGTCTGGATCAATTGTCGTAATTGACATTATGGATCTTTCCATAAGAGTATTTTGATTTGGGTCTATCTTTTCAATTTTACTGATAGGCAATACATAATATGTACTCACATGCGCAAATGGATTTACTGGAATCTTTTCCAAACCATACGGAGCATTAAATTTGGTAATCTCCTTTTTTGTGGATTTCTCCCTTCCCTTTATGTGATAGAATTCCGCCTCAATGTATTGAGACTCACATGTCTTGAATGAGGCCTTATCATCATACAATGTCCCAACATGACCATCAAAACAATATTTGAGACATTGATGGTATGATGAAGGGATAGCCACATGTTGATGTAGCCAGGGTCTTCCAATCAAGATGTTGAAAGTTGAGTCTTGATCAATAACCATGAAATCTGAATTGTATACAAGATCTCCAAACTGAGTATTGAGTGTAACTTCACCCAGTGGTTCTTGTTCATTTTTATCATATCCTTGTAACGTCATGGTAGATAGAGATAAATCAGATTCCGTGAGGCCCAATCGACGAAGTGTATGAATGGGCATGAGGTTAACTCCTGAACCATTGTCAATGAAATCTATTCAAACATCCACACCATTGAACTTTCCAGATAAGTACAAAGGTATAATATTCCCATGCACAACATCATCTTAATCTTCATTAGTAAAAGATATTATTTCATGGAATTCTGCCGGATTATTCTCTATGTGAGAGACTTCAGCTACAACAATTTCAGTTTCAAACTCCTGAGGAATTAACAAAGCCTCGATGAGTGCCTTCCGAAGATCCTTTGACAGATTCAAAGCATCCAGAATTGATAACTTGGCTGGTACTTGGGCCAAGTGTTTCAATACATCATACTTTTGATCTAGATGTCTGCATTTCCCAATAGGAACATGTGGTTTAGCAGGTACCTTAGAAGCAGATGCTTTGGAAGTTGATGCATCTTGTATCGGGATAGGAGTTGGAAATATTCCTGGTTTTGGAATATTAGACCGATTAGATCAATTTACTTGTTGAGAGGAAGAAGATGGAACCTTCAACCGGTCTTCCAAAAAAACTGTGCCAGGACTGAATTTGCTATTGGTTGAAGAACATTCTTGATCTTGTTGAGCTCACTGAAGGGCTCTACCATGATTTTCTGCTATGTACACAATTCTAGAAGGGGTAGAATTGGAATAGTGGATTCTAAAATATCCACGTATTCCCCTTTATCCTGAGCCTCTGGAACTTCCTCTGATTCCTCTCTTTGATACAGGTAATTAAGGCTCATCGAAATCGAAACTTTGACTTGCATATGGATCTGTTAACTGAATCATATTAACAGAACCGAAAATCAACTCTTCATTCGATGAAGGCTCTGCTTGATTAGCCTGTTTAGACTATACCATTTGGTGGAACAGTGCCCGTTTCTTCGAAGTAGATGGCATGAAATATTCTAGGGTCAAAGACAACTTAGTCTTTGACACGTACTCATCTTCTTCTGATTCTTTCTCTTTCTTTGAATCATGCCGTTTCTTTGAGGATTTTCCCTCTGGTGAAGATGGTTTTGCTGTGGCATTCATGGTAGAAGGAACAGTTGGTTTCTTCAATTGCATTTTCAAAATAGCATGATTTCAGTTGATCGTCTTTCTTACCATCCACTAATCATATTTTTGTGCATTTTTGTTCTTAACTTATTACCATTCGCCTTCATCCTCTAAAACTGTAGCAGTTACACATGCTACCTGAGCTAAAGAACCTTTCAGTTTGACTTGTCCCGAGTCGACCATCTTTTGCAGGAGGTCTTTGAAGACAAAACACTCTTGGATGGGATGTCCCAACATCTGATGAAATGGGAAATAATTTGTATGGTCTTTATCTCCTTCCTTGTTTGGCCTTTTGGGCCTTGGCAACTGAATCATATTATTTTCCAAAGCCGAAATAAAGTAACCAAGAACTTGTTCATTTCAGAAAGAGTATGTTTTTCTCTTTAAATCCTCAAATTGTTTTCGTCTTTGATCTCTTTGATCGTCTTGATGAAATGACCTTTATTTTTGGCGCTCAGGAGGTGGAACCCTTCGAGAAGATGAAGATTTTGAAGTAGAAGCAGGTACATGTGCTTGTTTAAGCATAACTGTAGAAGTCTTTGCTTTACCCATTCTCCTTCCTGGAGCTGATGGAATTACATGAGATTTAGCTTTAGTATGTATAAGATAATCTTCAATTTGTTGATCGATCGAAGTAAGGTCTCGAAACCCTCCTGTGTATTTCACAGGGATCAACGGTGTGCGTAATTCGTCCCGCAGATTTACCACACAGATTGGCAACAGTTCCTCTTGAGGGAGTGCTAAGCTCAGGGAATATGTTAATCCCTTCCAGCGAGAAATGAAATCAGAGACTCTTTCATTCTCCCTTTGCTTACAGTTTGTAATATAGAAAACTATTGTCTTTGGCAAATTTGAGCTGAATTGAAGAAGAAATTGTTGATAGAGATCTTCTCATCCGGTAATTGATCGGGATTTCAAGCTTGTATACCAGAAAAAAGCTGGTCCTTGCAAGGTTCGCACGAAGCATCTACGTTTCACTGCTTCTTGCTGCTCAGGAGTTCCCATCATAGGATCTCAACAAGACACGTAATGCATCAAATGCTGTTCAGGATTACCTGATCCATTGAAAATAGGGAATACATGGTTCCCCAAATTTGATGGGGGAGAGGTTGAATCTACACATTCAGGGTAAGATTTTTTTTTCGGTTGAACCTGCACACACTTACCTTCCATAGTCTCTAACTGAGCTGTTAATGTCTCAATGATAGTTATTAACTTTTTAGAAACATTCAGTTGAACTTGGACTTGGGCAGGTGAAATGACTGGAACTTGGACAGGTATGACAGCTAGTATTGCAATTGATGGCAGCACTGCAAATTGTTCTTGCATTTGACCTGTAGGATTAGACCTGTGAGGGTGTACTGATAAAGGAGGATATTCTTGATCCATCTCATTAGCTGCAAAAAACTACCTTGGCTGACTGACTCCAGCATTCTTAGGAGGAAGACTACCCAGAAGTAGTTCTGCGTTCATCCTCCTTAATTCCTTCATTTCTTCCTCCTGTTGCGCAAATATTTTCTCTAGTAGGAGCGATTGGCCTTCTCCAGAAAAAGGATATATAACCTGCTTCTTTCCCTTCCCCTTGTTTGATCCCTTTCGGAGAGGGGGAAGTGGGTTATTTGAAGGAACACCCAGATTTTGGGTGAATATTTGAGTTCGTGTACGCACACCTTCTTCATTTGTGTCTGTGCGTACAACTTCTTGAGTATGAACCTCTTCATCTGAGTCCCCTAAGTGAGCCTTATATGGTGGATCAGAAACAATGGCATTGATGACATTGATTGATTCATAACGCATCACATCCCTTCTATCAGCATTTCTGTGATATTTTCTTCTTCCATGTATCTGATGAGACATTGCCTTTTGTTGATTCAATCCCTCAAGAACTTCTTGACGAACTGTAATTTGGAGGGAATCTCCTGATAATTTGTCTCTTCGTTCCTCCTATGGATTCTTCCCCAATTGAGAGAAGTCTAACTTTTACTGAGGAAAAGATTGATGATTTGAAAAAGTCCCCAGTCCGGTGGACTGGGGCTGTTCCTGCTATCTTTTCTCAACTCCTCGAATATTATTGGTTGATCTTGAGGGTTGGTTTAAAAGAGTCCCCAGTCTGGAAAGCTGGGGTGGCTCTTGACATGCTATGGATGAGAATTTCTTAAAATCTCTCCTGATATTGCGGACCTTAGTCTGGAAATTAGCTGGATGCATCAATCGACATCCACTTTTATCACCCGGTTCAAAAGACCGTTGGATGATTTCTGACACTTCTGTCACTTGATGATGGGCTTTCTCCACACAAGAGGCCTATTCAATATTATCGTTTTCTTGATGCAGGAGTAATTCAACAACTTATTCTCTGTATTCTTGATTTTGAGGGGAACTAGTTGAGGCATGTTCTTGGGCAAGCTTTTGATTACAAACAAAACCCATTGACTATGGCCGACCACAGGAAATAATATTGCATGAGACCATTTTTGGCGGTCTTTGCTGACTGGAGAGCACAGTGAAATGTATTACTCCATGACCACCCAATCCTATGATATGAATACCAGATGGGGCATTGGAAATTAACTGACGCAATCTCCTTAGTGCTCCAAGGCATGAACGCTGAAGGGGTCTCTACTGCTTTTCAGTCTTCGGATATCAAGAGACTGATAGAGATGCCAAATCAATCTGACATTGTAACCTTTCTATTATCTTAACATGATTTTCATTTTCATCATAAGATAATACTTTCTTTTTCAACTGACAAATATTTTTCCATATGTTGAGACGAATATCATGAATCCCATCTTCCGTCAACATCTCTGGAATGTCATACTAGGAGTCAGCCAGAGGCCAAAACATAAATGGCACTTCACCTTTTGCCAGTTGTTTTCTCATGTTCACCATTTACTCTTTATCATTCAATGAATATTCTTCTACCTGATTTGACCAGAGCTAGTGCTTCCTTGTTGCTTCATCGGATTCAACAAGATTGGTAGAGAAATCACTGATCAAACAAGAAGATGCATGACTTAGGGGTGGTTCGGAGAATGACCTACAACCTGGGCTATCTTCTTGTTGAGAAAGTATTTCACCTACTAGCTATGAAGCATCAGACATGACTGGTTTTGCATTTTCAAGTTCCTCAAGATAATAGGGCTTTCTCGGTACTGCATTTTCCACTAAAGCATTTCCCGAAAAATGTGCATCACTACTGTGGAGAGGACTTTCGCAGTGAAATTCATCATCATGGGGAGGACCACCATTGTGGGTTACATCAAAAGATGAGATCTCTTACTCCTTGGTCTTCTGGCCACATAGAGGGTTATTGTAGCTCTCATCTGAAGATGAAACTTCGAGATCGACCGAATTGTCATGAAGAAATCCTTCAGGAGGAAGTGTCTATTGAAGACCTTCAGAATTAATGTTCCCACTATTGGGAAATGAAGGAGTAGAATCTTGAATTCCAACAGATAACTGTCTGAGGGCTTCAATAACTCCAGCATCGAGCAAGGCCTTGTTACAGATTGGCTCTTGATCTCTTGACTGTGCTGGGCAGGTCTTCTTCTTAGACGCCTTCTTACTCGCCTTGGAAACCACTTGTTGTTGAAAGTGGCTACTCTGAGCAGTTGTATGTTCCTGATCAGGAGATATGGCTAGGTTAGGCTGATGATCTCTACTAAAATCAGGTGTATATGCCTGACTTGGTTGTCCGTATGATATGGGGGAGTACGCCCCACAGCCCTCTTGAACTGGAACAGATATGTGTGTCTGTTCCAGAGTGAACTGTTGATGTGTCACTCTACTAGTAGGGATAGATTTATGTGTCTTTCCCTGAGATGTTGCTGAAGCTATTATAATATCCTGGAAAGCATCCAGAATATGAGTAGGGATTTTCTTCTGCTCTTTCACCATTGATATAATATTCTTGGTGACTTCAACTGCCGAAATAGGGATATACGTCCATTCCGTACTTGGAGTAGGTGTATGTGCCTGCTCCTGTCCACCTTTTCCTGTCAGTAAATCCTGACAGTACTCAAGTGTGGGGGCAGAGAGTTGAGTCTGCCTCCTGTTTGTCACCGGAGCTTTCTGACTGACTTCTTTGAATGCTACCAAGCGAGACTGTTGGTAGGATTGATTAGTACTAGCAGGTGTATGTTCCTACTGATTGCACTTCGCCGAACGTGGTTGACGAGTTCCATCATATGTAGTCAGACAAGCCTTCTGACTAGATGATGATGTATAAAAAGGTGTATGTTCCTACCTATAGTACTTCGCCGGAATTTCTTGGCGGGATTGGCATGATGCTGCCAGATGAGTCTGCTAGACAATGGAATTAAAATGGGAAGGTGTGTGTGCCCGCTCGTTGCTTGCCACCAAGTTAGGTTGGTGGACTTATCCGGAGATGGCAGAGATGAGAACCTGCTCACTATTAACCGGATTTTGCCTATGGTGATTCATCTTGCCTGCTCAGGTTCGAGGAACCTGAGCCGAACACCTAGAGTCGGTACCCTCATCATGTTGAGGGCACATTTCCGCACGAGTCTGGCAATGATTTTTGATAAGATCCCTTGGGAAGAACTCCTATCTGCTTGAATTAAGGCCCTGAGGGACCTGCTCATTCACCTCCCCGGAATAAGGGAGCGAATGGTGATTGCGTTTCGGGGATAACGACCCGAAAAGGTTGGAGACGGTGGTTAGAACCACCTACTTCTTGATCACTGGTCGTCATTGTCTGGAAGACCGGTGTGAGTTGTTCACTTGGAGGGCTTGTCGGGAAGCCTCCAGAGTTGGAATATTACCATTTTGATCGTACTCATTAACCAGTGCATTTGATACCCAGCGTTGAAGACGCTAAGTAGGTTATATCTTCCTCAGAGCGGACGATGATCCAGCAGGAGTAGCAGTAGTGGCATTCGCAGTAGAGGTTTTCAAAGCAGACATATTCACGGGTGTGAACTTGAGAGCTTCTATTTCTTAGAATTCATAAAATCTTGGAAAAGAGTGCTTGTTTGATATAACCGACATAATCCAGATAAATTTAGCCACTACATCTTTTGGATGAGCATATATTTCAATGATTGTTTTTGTTGGCCCTCTCATTGAGTTTTAAATAGGGGACTAACAAAATAAGTAAAACATCAGTTTAACTTGGTTAAGGATTCACGTCGGGTTCACCATTTTTTGTTTCCATCTGGAATCGGGGATTATCTCATTGATTTAAGATTCAAACATTCCATGCGGTTTCTAATGGGTTTGTTCATAGAACCAGAAACATCCAATGATTCCATATCCATTTGAACCTACTTTCCAAAGGTAGGCACTCATTAGTTGTAGACTGATGAGTCTTAGGAATTTGCATTGGTCGAGAGGATGAGAGGTCAGACTCATCACACCTTTTTGAGGGGAATTATTGTCTACTCCAGGAATCTCTTTATAGATTTAAGTTATGTTCGTGAATCCTTATTACATTACCAAGTATAAAATGAGCTTTCCTTTAGATTTGACAATCAATGATTTATATGTAGGAAATTCAAAGAATCTTTTATATTTATTCAAGGTTCTTCATCGATGAAGAATCATCTGTATTTGTAAGAGATTCTTAGTTGATGGTATCCTTAAAATACATAAAAGTCTCTTGGTCATTATAATGACCATACTGGTTTTAAAGCCACTTAGTGGGACACTTGAAGTTTATTTTCATTCAGGTGGACATGGATTATTTCAGAGTTGGGATCGTACCCGCTGATGGGATACCTATGTATCCTTTTTTTGGAAAAGGAATCAGAACCCACGTAGTTCGAATAAGGGAGTATGATGTTTATGATTGATGGCTCAAAGAAAGATGTCATAAATACTTTTACACTCTAAGCTCACGTGAGTCATGCTCGGTGTGAGAAACAAGAGGTATGGGTAAAACTAGACAATTGTTCCATGAAAGATAAAATCATAAGAAATGATGTGGTGCTTATGCATGTATGACTACCCAAATAGATGAAGATTAGGATTTACTTCAGGGAAGAAATCCAAGAACAGGGTCCATAAAGGTATATGTACTTTATAGAGATTTGGATACTTTAATTTGTGGTTTACTCCTGAAAAGGAGGCCCAAATTATGAGGGGAATTATGATTGGGGTTTACTCCTTAGAAGGAGACCCATATCAAAAAGTAAATTAGGACTGGTTAAGAGAAATTAAGACTGGGGATTACTCCTAAGAAGGAAGCCCATGTTAAGGGACATGAAAAATTAAGGGACTTGGGGATTACTCCTGAAGAGGATGCCCATATTTGAGACTGGGGATTACTCCTGGAAAGGAGGCCCAGGTTTAGAGAATTATCGTTGGGTCTTACTCCTAAGGAGGATACCCATATTTGGGAATTTTAATATTGGGGATTACTCCTGAAAAGGAAGCCCATGTTAAAGAGGACTTGGGGCTTACTCCTACGAAGGATGCCCAGACTTGGGAATTATGACTTGGGCTTATTCCTTAAAAGGAGGCCCAGGTTAATGAGGACTTGGGGATTACTCCTAAGGAGGATTCCCATATTAAGAGAATTATGGTTGGGGATTACTCCTAAGAAGGATGCCCAGATTAATAATTTTATGATCGAGGCTTACTCTTGAAAAGGATGCCCAGATTAGAGGAATTGGGGCTTACTTTTAAGGAGGATGCCCAAATTTGAGAATTGTGACTAGGGCTTATTCCTAAAAAGGAGGCCTATATTTGAGAATTATGACTGGGGCTTACTCCTAAGGAGGATGCCTATATTTTAGATTGGGGTATATTTCTAAAAAGGAAGCCCATTCTTGAGAATTATGACTGGGGCTTACTCATAAAAAGGATGGCCAGGTTAAGGGGTTCTCTCATCTTAAAGGACGAGGTTGAATAAATGAAATATCAATCTTTAGTGAAATAAAGATGTGTGAATCACTAGGTTTTGAGAGATATTCCACAAAATTCCTTTCATATAAGGAAGTTAATCAAGAAAAATTGCCATAAATGGCTTTGAAGGATGTCTTGAAGACTGAATCTTGAATAGGAGAGGTGGAATGGTAGAATAAGGGTAAAATGGGAAAGAAGGGAACCCAAAAAGGCAGGGGCGCTCAAGTCCTGGCAGGCACGTAGGTACTGCGTGGGCGCGTAAGTACTGGTCGCGCAGGTATACCTGCGCGACACGTGGTTACTTGTGCGATTTTCCATCCTTAGGGTAATACTTGGGTGAGACTTGGCTGAAACCCTTGGTATTATCCCTAGAGGCTTTCCAAAAGAGGGCGTGCAAGTTCTGGTGAAGAAGTAGGGTGGCGCGCAAGTGTGTCCATTTCCCTTTAGGGTAAAACACTTAGGTGCGCAAGTGTTAGTGAATTCTAACACTTAGACCTTACTCCTCTTGTTTAGGCCTTCCATTCTTGGTAAAGAATTACCTTAGAAGTGTTCGGAAGACCAGAAGAAGAGACTTGGGTGTTCACAGCTCTGTATATGAATTTTGGAAAAATTCCTCTCGAAATGGGGGGCCCACAGGGTCTATTTATCGGCTGGAGAAGACCCTGAGCGGTTATCATTTAGGGCGTGCAAGTCACTTGCACGACCATTAGGCGGTGCGCAAGTACACTTGCGCAACAGTGAGGGAACTTGCGCAGAGCTTGTACCTTTGAAGCCTTGTTCATGCCTTTGTCAATTTTTGATGTTTTCTTCAAAGGATGAATCAATTTGTGCTAAGTCATTTCCCTTTACAATATTTTAGACAATGTGACGAAAAGGATCATCAACAAGAAGTTATGAGTAATGCCTTTTCTACTACAAAAAGTTTCAAAATCAGAATTTTGAAATTCTCCACCATGATCACTATGAATAGTTTTCAATGGAAGGTTTTTCTCATTTTTAACTTGGTCTCTAAAACTTTTGAAAAAAGAAAAAGCTTCAGACTTCTTTGCTAGAAAATAGACCCACATAAATCTTTTATAATCATCAATTAACAAAAATTCATAATACTTGCCTCCAATGCTCCCTGTTTGTGTAGGACCAAAGAGATCCATATGCACTACCTGTAATGCATTAGTAGTTGAGACTTCAACAACTGATTTAAAACTTGATTTATTTTTCTTTCCATATTATCAAGGGTCACAAACTTTTGAAGAATAAAATCTACGCTCTGGTAAATCCTTAACTAATCTTTTCTTATAATGTTTTCATATGTTCCTAAGGTTACAGTTACCTAAACTTCTATGCCACAACCAAGAACGATCTTCCATTTAACTAAGGCAAGGTATATCTTGGCTCCTATGGTCTTCTAAGTTTAGTGTGTAAACATTCTCTTTTCTATGGGTAGAAAGAATAAATTCTTCCTTGGAATTGTGTACTAAGAACTTGTCATTCCTAAAATTGACAAGGCAACCTTCATCACATAATTGTCTTATGCTAATGATATTGTGCTTAATACCCCTAAGAAATAAAACATTTGAAATCAAAGTTTTTCCAAGAAGAACGATGTTTCCTATGCCAATAATTTCTCCCTGAGCATTATCTCAGAAAGTTACTTTTTCTACTTTTGTCTTGATAATATTTTCAAAGTAGTTTTTGTTACTAGTCATATGTCGGGAATATCCACTATCCATGTACCATGTATTTCCATTGGTACTTTCTCTATTTTCATGAAAACAAAAGAGTTAGACTTTCAGAACCCAAACTTTCTTGGATCAGGAAATTTCAGAAAGAAAAATCTTAGGCACCCATATTTTCTTAGAAAAGTAGGCTTTATGAAATCCTAAATACTACGTTTTGTTTAGGGGACAATTTTTTTCCCAATGCCCACCACACTGACACTTAGTGCATAATAGGGCACTTTGAGGAACAAAATAATTGTTACTAAAAACTAGTTTAGAACTGGTATAACCAAAACCAGAATTATTCCTTAGATGTCAGATTTGAGAATACATCTTTTCAAAATTTTCCTTACCTAAGGTAAAGTTTTACAGACACTTCCTCAAGGAAAATATTTCGAATTTGAGTTTGATAACCAAGTTCTTGTCTTATAAAACTTTTGATTTTGAACTATAGTTAGGTTCGAAAACATTTTTGTTAGAAATTATGTTTTCTAGATATTTAGAAAGTTTATTCTTCTCAGAATTTACTTCCTCAAGATTTTTTGAAGTATTTTTAAATTCTACATTTTTCTTATCAAGATCTTTATAAAAATCCGATATTTCCTTAGTAAGAATAGTATTCCTAGAATTTTACTTATCATGATTTTTCATGAGTTTTAAATTCTCAATCTCAAGAAGTTTGGCAAACCTAGAGACTTCTTCATAGGTGGGTAAAGTATTATCTTCATTAGAAGAAGATTCTTTATCAGAAGAGTTATAGTATTTATCATTAGTATTATTTTCATTTAAAGAAACATTGGTCATTGATTCAATATTGTGTTCCTTATCTATTAAGCAATGACTATCAATAGGTAGTCTGGATATTAGACCAAGATTCTTCTGTCCAGAAGATTCGTAATATAAAGATTCATCTGAAGAGTCACCACCACTAGCACTCTGGGTTTCATTAGATTTCAAGACTTTCTTAGCTTTAGCCTTGTAATACTTCTTTTTTGTTTCTCTCGGAATGATTTTTCTTTCTTTATTTTCTCTTAAGCATAAGAAAATCAGGTATTATATGTCCAACTCTCTTGTATTCATAACATGTAACTTTTGAATCATTCTTATCTTTCCTTTATTTATTTTTGTATCTGGATTGAAAGTTCCTCTATCCAGATATCTTGTTTATCCTTTGAGAAAGATTTACTAACTCATTCTCTGAGTATTTTCTTCCATTAGATTCAGATTGAATAATAATCTTCATATATTTAGATTTGGTAATTATCTCAAGAGTCTTATCTTTCATATGATTTGAAGTTGTAGTAAAATAAACACTTCCATTCCCATTCTTCTTCTTTATGTTATTAGAATCTCTCTTCATTCTAGTCTCATGTTGAAGAAGAGTTCCAAACAGTTCATCAAGAGAAATCTGAGTAAAATTTTTGTTCTCATCAATACCAGTCGTCTTGGATTCCCACTCATTCGGCATGATGTCTATGATCTTATCAACAAGTGATTCATCATCTAATCCTTTATCACCCATAGATTTTAAACTATTCACAATAGTCATGAATCTTTGTTGCACCTTACATATGGGTTCCCCATAAGGAAAGAAGAAACCATGATATTCAGCTCTGAGCATGGATCTTCTAGTTTCAATAACTTTGGAATTTCCAAAGTGAGTAACTTCGAGTTTCTTCCAAATACAATTTGATGTTTCACAAGATGAAATTTGGATATATATATTTCTATTCATGGAGCAAAGAAAAGTATTGCTTACCTTATAATTTAGTTGATATTCTTACTTTTATTGATTGGTGAAGGTACTTACTTCCTTTTTAGGGATTGTATATCCTCCAGTAAGCATAACAAAATTATCAACACCAGTATGTATAATTAATGTATTCATGCGATCTCTCCAATATCCGTAATAATTTCCATCAAAATAGGTGGTCTTGTTGGATTGATATTGTCTATGGAACCAACATTTATTCCTGCCATCTTAAGGAAATTTTTTTTTCTACACAAACTTGTTAGTAATAAAAGTAAGGAAAATATTATTAAGCTATGAAAATATATATAACAAGAGTATCGATAAGAAAAAATGAATCTTAACTTTATGAGTCTGAAAAACTGATTCCAGAAAATAATGAGATGAATTCTCTTCTGAATCTAATCATGAGATTAATTCATATTGATCCAATCCTCTGATACCAATTTTTGAGATGGTATGTGAGTATAATATACTCTATAATACCAAATGTAGGATCGAAATAAAAGAGATACTGTATAGAGTATCTAATGATGGCTTAATAATACAAGAGGGGGGGGGTGAATTGTACACTTTAAAAAAATTCCTTTGGAACTTTTAAAGATGGTTATGTTTAACAAGGTTAAACAAAGTAATTCAAAAAAACTCTAGTTCAACACACTTGGTTGATTCTAGAAATTTGATTCTGAGAAAGTGATTCTAAAAAGATGGTTCTGGAAAGTGAATCTTAATGAAAGTTTACAACAACGAAGATTCTACTTTAAAGCATATAGAATCTTACTAAATCAGAGTACAAGTATAAGGAAGTATAAGATAGTTATAATTTACTCAACAATATAAATGCAGCGGAAAACTTTTAACAAAACAAGTAACAAGTGGTAAATCTTTTAACACAAAGAGAAGGGTATACAACAACCTTGGATAAAGGTCCCTTGATTTATACTTTCAAGAAAGTCCGTCTTACCCGCACCAGGGTAAGCCCTCAATACAAAGATTGGAGTCTGTCTTGCTATCCCCGCATGACCTCAACTTCAAGGTAGTAGACACTTCTTTCTTCCTCAATAAGGAAGCCCTAAACTTCTAGGTTGTCGTCACCTATATCTTCCTAACCCCGGAAGACATCGATTATACATATCAACAATTAGAGTCACACAAAGAAAAACTAAACAAGAAGTTCAGTGTGCACAAAGCAATAAATCTTCTCTCTCTAGAAATAACTCCAGCAGCATGTAATCTCTAGATTGATCAACTTGTTATGATCTCTTTCAAATGATATCCTATTTATAGGCACAACACCAATGATTGACTCCCTCTTCCAACAGTAATGTTTTTCTATGAATTTTGGAGGGAACTTTACATGTGTCACTCAAGCAACGGTTTGTTAGTAACTAAATGCACGACATCGTTTTATAACAAAAAAAAGTGTAAGAAAAAATATGGTTACATAACTAAAATCCAATATTCAGAATGTATGAAAATGAAAGTTTAGAGTCTAACCAAAAATGAATTTGGAGTCTATAATACAAGGGTATTCAGATTCTTTTTTCTAGGAATTCGGAACCTGAAATCTATATGAATTCCGGAGTATGAATTTCAAGGAAATTAAGAATCTGGATTCATAAGAATTCAGAACCTAAACATACAATGTTTGGATTCAGAATTCATGAGAATTCGGAGTTTGAACTTACAAAGTTTTGAGTTAGAATTCATGAGAATTCGGAGTCTGAACTTAAAAAGCTCAGAGTACGAATTCATTAGAATTAGAAATCAGAACTCATAGGAATTCATAACCTGAATTTGGTGTCAGAACTCAGAAGAATTTGTAACAAGAATTCAGAGTCAGTATTCATAAGAGTTCATAATCAGAATTTGTATTCAGAATTCAGAGTCAGAACCCATAAGAGTTTGTAACCATAATTCTGAGAATTCGGATCCAAAAACAGAATGCTTCATATCTATGTATTTATAGGATTCCATGGTTTTGATTACAAATATAATTTTCCACTAAGAAAATTTATGATATGAATAATGAAAATATGGTAAGGATAAATTTCCTTGGGAAAGGAAATTTTTCCTTATAGAATAAAAACATAGGGTAAAAAGAGTTTTTCCTTTAGATAAGGTGCTTGTGATTTTCAAATCAAGAATGAATGATAAAGTCATAAGGAAACCTTAATGACTCAAAAATATCCCCCAAGTATGATGGAATAGAAAATTCATAAGGAAAAACTTATTGACGCAACAGTATGGACCCCCTTGGATCATAATTTGGCAAACCAATTAGTTCACCTATTTAAAGTGAAAGTGATAAATCTAAGATGAGCATGAATTAAAATGAAATGGAAATGAATATAAATGAATGGGAAAATGAAATTTCTTATAGAATAGAACTTGACCCAGACTCAAACTTAGTAGTGGGTATGAGGAAATGTCTCTAGTTGGGATATATGATTTGTACAACACCCATACTTGAATCTTGAAGTAGTTAGAGGGGTGTGTTATTATAGAGAAAATAATGTGCCTATCCTTCTTAAATTTATTTTCTTTTGAGTTGTGAAATTTAGAAATAAAATTTATTTTAGGTGTGCCCTTGGAATTTGTAGAGGTATGACACCACGACATTATCCAGTCATATTCCATGAGGGTGGTGATGACCACACTCTGAAGGTTGGGGCTATGGGCTACTAGTGGAATCTCTAGTAGTTCCAGCCACGAACCAGTAGATGTACCAAACACAAGTATTGAGGTACAGTTCCTAGAAGGCTTTATGAGGTTCATATAAACCATTTAGGGAGCACCGTGACCTACCCTGACTATTTTATAGTTGACATGTGAGTTCCAGTAGTAGCATCCACCCACATTTTTAGGGGATAGTGGAGCACAGGCTACAGAGTCATGGATAGAGGTCATTCTATCAATATTTGAACATCTAGAGATTCCTCCTAATATGGGGGTAAATATATCTATATATATGATGTGTAATTACTTCAAGAGATGGCGGGATTTCATTACTCAAAAATAACGTCATCAAGAGATGTCCTAGAGGTATTGTCATACAACCTTCTATGATTAATTTTATATTAAGATGTTGAGGACCGATAAATCCCAAGAGTTCTTTCACCTAGAGCTGGGTATTCTATCAGTTATGGATTACTCAACCCATTTTACTAAGCTCCAGCATTTCATGCCTATATTGATTAGTGAATATTTATCTAAAACTAAGAAATTCGAGTATTGTCTTTGGTATGACATCCGATCGTAGGTGAATTTATTTCAGATGACTACTATTTCTGGAATAGAAAATCAAGTGGTTATCAGAAAGTTTAACATGAGAGAGGATTGAGGTGCGTGCCAGAGCGGTTCAACATCTCGATCTAGAACTGCATCAACCGGTAGTAGAAAGCGTCATTTGGATCTTCCATGTTGTGATATTAACAATCAGAGCATATAATTAGGTAACCAAGTGAGGTGCTTCTAGTGTAGTAGGCTAAGGAATAAGAGGTCACAATGTATAAAGGACCCAGTCGAGTGCTGATCTTGCAGCATGATGGGTCATATACAGTGACTCTACAGAAAGTTTCCTCCATCAGCCAGTGAGAGAGGTTCTTCACCAAATCCTCATTCAGGAGCAGGGTTATAAGCTTATACTTAGGAAAATAGGTGGAGTATAGCTATCCAGTAAGGATGAGGTGTTGGTCATGGACGTGGTAGTCAGAACCCAGTTTTACATTGACAATAGAGTAGATATGCTCAGGGTAGCCAGACAGTATCAAAGGGTTTCAGTTTAGGCCAAATATACATAGTGAAATAGACCCTTGAGGAGTAGGATCCCAGACCGCCTACTATCCTAGGTATTATCCTATAATTCTCTACTTTAGATTATTTAATTTTTTATATAGGGGCTTCAAATAGTTTCATATTTATGCCCATTGTATAGATCCTTGGGATATGTTTTTATACTACTAATGGATTCATGATTCTTGACACTCCATTCGGGATTAGAATAGAGCATGTACATCAGTTCAGGGAGTGATCCTTGATATTAGTGGGTGTCACTTTATATGGGATCTCTTTGTCCTCAAGATGATAGGATTTAATATCATTTTTAAGATGGGTTGTTTGGTCCCCTTTCATGCTTTTGTTGATTTCTATTGCCATCGGGCAACCTTCACATCACCATAGGGAAGATAGATTATTCTCAAGGGTGATTGTGTTGTCCAGAAGAGCCGATATGGACTTGATTATCATGGGATGGGAGAAATGACAACCTAGATTATTAGTTTTTATCTTGATAATCAAGGAACTTTTCAGGAATATTCCCCCCAGTTGTTGATTGTTTTAGGGATGTTTTCCTAATCAATATTTTAGGATTACCTCTAGTAAGAGTGGCAGAGTTATCAATCGAGCTAGTGCAAGGAGATTCACCTGTATCCATTCCTTCTTATAGGATAGCTACTACTGAGATACAAGATCTCAAAATGAAGTTAGAGGATTTAGATGAAAAGGATTTAATCAGACCCGATACTTCTCTATGGGGGTTTCTTGTCCCTTTTAAAAAAAGGATGATTGTAGTCTCATGATATATATGTATTATCAGAAATTGAACTAGCTAACGATTAAGAACATGTATCCTATTCTGTAAAAAGATGATCTTTTTGAACATCTCTGAGGAGATTAGGTTTTCTAGAAAATTGACTTGAGATCCATTTATCACCAGGTGTGTGTTATACCATCAGACATACCTCAAAAATCCTTTCATAGTAGGTATGGTATTTATGAGTATTTGGTTATGTCATTTAGTCTCACAAACACACCAATAGTCTTTATGGAACTAATTAATCGAGTGTTCCTTCCTTATCTAGATTCATTTATAGTGGTTTCTGTGGATGTTATCTTGGTGTATTTTCACAATCAACACGACTATGCCAAACATCTTGAGATTATTTTGAATACACTAAGAGAGCATCATTTATATGCTAAGCTCACAAAGTGACACTTTTGGATAGATAAAATTCACATATTGGGTCACATAATATCTAATAAAGGAGTATCAGTTGACCCAAAGAAGGTGATTGATGTAGTTTCGTCAGATCACACCAAGAATCTACTACCACAAAACATGATTTTATCAGCGCTAAAAAAACCTTTATAAGTGATAAAAAAGAACTGTTAATCTCAGTGAAGATGGGGGGTCCCTTTTACCAGTGCTCAGAAAAGAACTAATAAATTCCCCTTTTATCAGTGCTAAAGAAATAACTGATAAATGAGTCCTTTATCAGCGATTTTTGTTAGCGCTGATAAAAGTTAAAAAACATTAAAAAAATCTACAAATTAGGGAGGGGCTTCTACTGCGCTTGAACACCCCTTCAAAAACGCCCCCACCCCAGACCACACGCCCCAACCTCTCCCCCCTCTAACAGCGCTATCCCACCCTTTAAAAACATTAGCCCTTATTCCACCTACACGTGCGACCTGCCTCCCTATATATTCGAACTCAGGACCTGTTGCCTGTGCATCTAAGCCTTTACCACTACACCATATTTACTTTCTCCTCATTTATTAATATATATATTTATATATATATATAGTTATATTTACTTGTATATTAATATATATTTATATTAACATATATACATATTTATATTAATATATATATTTAGTTATATTAATATATATATATCAATATATTAAAATATATATAGTTATATTTATATATTAATATATTTATTTTTATATTAATATATATTTAAAATAATGGTTTTGAATACATTTATAAAATATGCTTTTGTGTGTGTGTATAAATAAATAAATAAATATATAACACAAACACACACACACAAATGTATATATATTATATGTGTATCTGTAAGTATAATTATACATACTTATATATATTTTGAAATATTATATATTAATATGTATATACATATGTTTAGAATATATAGATAATATATATATCAATTTATCAATATAGACACACGCACACACACAAACACACACACACACACATATACAAGTACACAATATATAGGTATATAAATATTCCTATATTTTTATTTTAAATAAAATGGATTTTTTTTTGATAAGGATTATATACTGAGAAATATATATTATATGTAAATATGTTTAATTATTTATTTATAAAATTAGTTTTTTTTGTGTGAATATATAAAAAATATATATATATTGTTATATATTTTATTATAAAAAACAAAACATAATGAAAAATGATTACAATCCCTAAAAACATGAAAAATAGATAAAAAAATGGAGAAAAACTCAAAACCCGTAAATACAATCAAAAAGTCAAATAAACCCTAAACTCATTACAATGAAAAAAACTTCTGATATGAGAGTACATTCTAGATCAGTGACTAGTAAAATATAATATAATCAAATGAAATTTGAGATGATAGGTGGTGGAGGCCGATGGGACACGTTGATCACAAGTTTCAACTATTTGAAAAAACAACAAACTTGACTAAAGTGCTAGAAATGGAGGCTTGAAAAACCTAACAAACCACAGAATCACTGAAACAGGAATAACATCTGATACAGATTCCGTTTCAGCTTTGGGACCAGTCAAACCAAATCTCATGGAACAAACTATGATATAATAGGTGGAGAAGGCCAAACAGACCCATGTATTAGGATTTATTATAATTTTAAGAAAAATTTGACAGGGCACCAGACATGGAAATAAAGTATTGGAAGAATTATGATGGTTTTTTGGTTTTTTAGGGACCAATATATGACTTGAAATCTTTTTTATTTATCCTTCTGCTTAGATCTCTTTCTTGCCTTTGATTTGATATGTGGTAGAGCCCAAACTGACACCCAAAGAAAAAGATATGGCCATTTGAAGATAGAGTTTTTTAGAGTGGTATAACTAATATATCATCTTCTTCTTTGACTTTTCATGGTTTATATTGGATTTTTTCCTCACTCATCTCATGAGATTCTATTTTAATGGTCGCGATTCTCAAACAGACACCTGGAGTAGAAGTTATGGCTGTTTGAGTGAGTTACAGGTTTCTTTGGTTTTTAGGCGCTATGAGGGTTGCTCAATTTCAAACAATCATAACATTTTATACGAGTGTTTGTTTTCAATTTACCACATATAAAATAAAATATTTCAAAAATATCTACAATCTGGTGACCAATGTAACCCCTTTTCACTTTCTTCAAGGCCAAAAGGCCCATAATTCCACCTAACGGTCATAAGTTCTGCTCCGGGTGTCCGTTTTTCCATAACTTATGCTCTGGGTGTCTGTTTTTCCTCTACCACATATCAAATCGAATATTGAAAATAAACCTACACTCCAATGACCACTGTAACACCTTATCATATTCTTCAAGGTTTGAAAAGGTCCTTAATCCCTCAAAATGTCCATAACTTCTGCTCTGGGTTTTTGAGTCTACCACTTATCAAATCGATCTAAACATATTTAAAATATATATACATTATATTGATATCATTATAAATATAATTATATATAAATATATTATTTTTTTATGAAATATAATTTTTTTTGAAATATAAAATTTATCAGCACTAGGAAGAAAAGAACTGATAAAGCCCCCCTTTATCAGTGCTACTAAAAAGCACTATTAAAGGGTGGCATTGCAGAAACCCAGTTTTTTGGTAGTGATGCCTTTGAGGTATGGAGTTTATTGAGGATATAAGGTTATTATTATAATTTCATATAGGACTTATCACTCCAAGAAACACCACTCACGAGCTTGAGTATGATGGGTGTGAAGTTATTGTGGTCATATTTCTGCAAGACGAACTTTCAAAAGATAAAAGGGAGATGGACTTTAGCACCAATACTAATTTTTCAAAATATGAGGAAGAGTTAAATGGTTTACTGAAATACATAGGGTATCGGTATTAGAATAGTTCTTATATAGGGGGATATATTCATAGCATACAGGTCTCAGTTATTGAGGTCACACGAGAGGAATTACCCAATGCACAATCTGTAGTTGGATGCAGTAGTTCACCCATTATGCTTTTGGAGACATTACTTACTTGGAGAACGTTTTTTGGTGTACATAGACCAAAAAATCCTCAAGTACATATTTACACAGCGTGATCTGAATATGAGCCAGCAAAGGTGGTTTGAATACCTATATTATTTTGATTTTTAGATTGCCTACATTCCTAGTAAACTCAATGCAGTGTCTTATTAACTAAGAAGGAGGAATCCGATACAAATAGTTCATCAGGTCAGTAACAAATATAATCTCATGGATTTGTTATGTATGATTCATTTGGAGGTTCACGATAGTCAGGGGAATACATTTCTATCATTCTAAGCTGTTACCTCTACCCTGTTGGATAGAGTGCGGATAATGTAGATATCAGACTCAGAAGGCCTATTCATATAGAAGAGTGTGGTAGGTGAGGACCCTCCTTATGGTTAGACTCTAAGTGAAGATGAGATCTTGTGTGTACATGGTAACGTATGGGTTTCTTCAGACATGCATTAATAGATGATACAAAACTTTCATGCATCATGTTGGCCAGTGAACCCCGACGTCACCAAGATGTATCAAGATTTACATCGCCAATACGTGTGGTCGAGTATGAAAAGAGGTGTAGCTAGTTTTTTCATGAGATGTTCAACTTGTCAGTAGGTAAAGGTGGAATACTATTGAATAACCAAACTTTTACAGCAGATACCTATTCCTGAGAGGAAATGGAATGGTGTCATGATGGATTTTATGATAGGTTTTCTAAGTTAGTTTCAAGGTAATGATGTTGTATGGGTTGTTGTTGATAGGCTCATGAAGGTTACACATTTATTTCTGATCAAGGAAACCTCCAGTTTTGATGATATTGGTAAGTTTTATATCCATGAGATTGTATAAAATCATAGGGTCCCATGCACTATTATTTCACATAGGGATGCCTGCTTTACATATCATTTCTATTAGAGTTTATAGAGGGTGCTGGGAACACAGGTGATTCCGAGCACAAAATTCCACCCCTAGATAGATGGATTGTCCGAGCGCACGATTCAGGTTCTTGAAGATATGCTATGGGAATGCATCCTAGATTTCAAGGGATCTTGGGAGAGGCACATACCCCTGGTTGAATTTGACTACAAAAATATCTTTCAGGATACTATTCAGATTGTACCTTACAAGGCTTTGTGTGGAAGTCCATTATGGTCACCCCTATTTTAGTTAGAGGCTGGATAAAAATATATTATTGGACATCATCTTTTATAGGAGACCACAGAGTAGGTGCAATTGATTTAGAAATGGATGGATACTATGCAGTCTTGTCAAAAATCATGCGATGATCGCTGCTGATAATCTCTAGAGTTCAAGGTCAGGGATCAAGTCATTTTACATGTCTGACAATGTCTGGGAAATAGGTGGATCAATAGATATGGTAAGATTTTACCTTATTATGTTGGGCCATTTCTTATTCTAGAGAGGGTCAAGCTGGTTGTAACACCATGATTTTTTATTGACATGTTTTTGAATGAATGAATTTTCATTGATTTATTTAATTGTAGAAATTCAAATATCCCTTTCATGTGGAACCAAATTTTATTATACTACATGCAACACCGACTTGGCGTACAATACACGGAACATCTAATTTCTATAAAACATCATTTTACTATTATAATTATTTAAATGAGACAGTTATATTGTAGCCATTAAACTAGAAATATTAATAGTAATAACTAATTCTCAAATAATATTTATAATTATTTTATATAAATAAAACATATTTATTATGACAAATATAATTTTTGGTAAAGTCTTTAAATGTTTAAAAATATTATTTTCTCAACTGAACTTCCTTTCACGTCCTTTTATGAAAAATAATAAAATTAATTTAGATACTTTTAGAAATTAAATTTGATAAAAAAAATAAATTTTGAATTTATAATATATAAATTATCTTATGGTGAATTTTTGGGATTTTTCTGAGAAACCTCATTTTTTATGTATAGTAAAAAAACTTTAGTTTAGTTAAATACCTCCTTTCCATTTAAATAATTATTAATATTAATTTATATTTAAATTTGGTTTGAAAGTCAAAATATATCAATTATATATACAATAAACCAATTTAGTTCATTGGAATAATTTTTATATGGAAATTGGTTATAAAAACTTATTGAACATTTAAACGTTTTTACTTAAAAAACCCACTTTCTCGTCACATATGCGGGATTGGCGTTAAACATAATTTTCCCACTTATGTGATTTAAATTTTAAAAAATGGACATACATGATTTTAATTATTATAATATTTGTTATCTAATTTGATCAACTTAATTTTTTACCAAAAATATTAGTGAAAGTGATTAAAATTAATTACGGTGACTAAGGAAAAATTAAGCTTAATAAGGGGCTAAACCTTATTCATAAGGACCAAAATGACCCTGGAAGTTATCTAAAATCCATTAGATACCAATAATTAGACCATATATACTCTTGGATTGAAGTTTATGGGTTAATGTAATATTATTAAATGGAAGCACCCTTTATAAAATGTTAAGTAAAGAGAAAGACAATAATGGAACTTTCATTACCTTTAATATTTATAAAACATTGAGATATGTAAAAAACATCATATTTTTTATTATAAATATATTTTTCAAATATAAATGGGTTATTATTATCATAATAGTTTATCAATAATTTTTATGGATGATTTAGTTACTTAAAATGATTAAGAAACACCTACATAGTGATTATTTAGTTAATAATTAACTAAAATAAATGATACTATAAATATTAAAAGTGAAGTGAATTGATTGAATAATTGTATTGAATTATTTTTTAAGATAAATATATCTTGTTAGACATATTTAAACATAATATATTTGAATTAAAATATTATTTTTATATTTTTAAAATTAAAATTAAATAAATAATGTCAAAATTGACATTATTGTTATTTTACAATAAATAATATTTTGTTAAATGATTTAAAATTAACAAAAATACTATATTATTCTAAGTTACTTTTAAGTGTTACAAAATATGAAATATTTTCTAATAATGGAATAATTTATCTTTTAAAATTAACATGTTTACTGATAAATTGTAAAAAAAATTATTAGCACGACCCAAGTTTAAGTAGTGTTTTGCGCGTCACATGCATTTTTTTTTAAAAATTAATTTCCAAAACACATGAGATTTTTATTTTGTAAAATATGTATCATAATTAAAATTCATTGGATCGATATTTTATAATAAAAATCACTTTATTTTAGTCTTAATGGTTAAATTACTTAGGTTAGAAAAACAAATGCTTAAATAAAAACCAAAAATAATAAAATTGGGGAATCTTAGAAGTTAAGGAACCAAATAATTAAAATGAAAATATTTTTGGGTGGTGTTGATTTGGTTAGAAAATATATTAAAATTAATACATTATTCTTAATTTCTAGACACATTAGGTTAATGATACCTCCTATTATTTAATGCCTTATAGTATTTACAAGTGTGCCACTCCCCCTCCACTATAAAAAGGCATGCACTCTACCCCTTACTCACACCTACCAAGACACATTATATTGAACAATATCTAGCAAAATATCTCCTCAAAATCCTTCCCCTAAAAACAATAATCCTCACATTTGTCACAAATTAATCCAAGGAATATCTTTGGTACAAACCAAAAGGAGTTACCAAAATAAAAGGTAACATCCTTCCTCAAGCTCCTTTATATTATTTTCATTATCCACCAATAAAATATAAATACTACTTTATTATAAAATAGAAAAAGTATCCTAATTATACTGAGTTATTTTTATGATATTTTTTGGACCTATACGTACATACACTTTCATATAATGGGAAATGAACATACTGTTTTTGTGTACAGTGAACTACCACCTCACGAAATCATGATTTTTTATTTTTCCTTCCCCACCTCTCATGGAAAGAACTATGATGGAAAATATGTTTATGTATAATATATATGATATTTATAATTTATTTAAGATTCTTTAATTATTTTAAAACAGATATCTTTAAACTTTTCATTTTGAGTAAATATGATAATTTCATTTGAGGAAGTGTGGACTACCGCCCCCTCAAAGCATTGTGATTCATTCACACACTACATGGAATGTATTAAGGATGGATTTAGTGAACTTGTATGATATATATATATATATAATTATAATTATACTGTAATAATATTATATGCATATATTTAATTTTACTTCTTTCTTTTAATACGTCAATAAAAATGAAATCAGCGTTCCTGCATACGTTTTACCTGCCGTCTCTATGAATAATGTATTCAATTTCATAATTCTATATTACATAGATTATTATAATGAAAATATATTGAATAAAAATGATATTTATATCATGTTTTAAATTCTTTAAATCAGTATATATGTATAAGGGCTAAAGATATAACAAATTAAGACACATGCGATGAACAAAGAAGGTATTACCTGAAGTGAAATATCAACATAGAATTGTTAACAAGCAGGTAATATAAAGTCATAGTAAAACCTTACATGGTATTAGATATAATAACAAGTTTCTGTGATAGTTTTATAATGAAATTATATTTATTATATTTGAATTTTGTATGAGTGCGATGGGTGTCAAGACATGAGGTATGAGAATTTCATCTCACTTTTTATTGATGTGAGATACATTCTTTATTCACCACCAATTACTTTTGTGCGGTGTGTATATTACACATGGATTTATTATATTATTATTATACTTAAATTTAGGGGTATTTTAATATCCTTTATAAGATATTTATTTCATGGGGTTAATGTTTCAAAAGATACTAAATTAGTAAGATAATTTTTTGTCAACTTTCCTTCTTTGAGACACCTGTTTTGTTATGCACCTACATTATTTTTTGAGGTGTATATACTTCCATTTGACATGTTATATAATGAATATAATTCTTTTAATGATATTTTAAAACTTAATGTAATTTATTTTTCTTACATGGATATTATGTTTCCATGTTACCAAGTGGTAATAGTTTACTGAAACAATCTCATCGCTTTTTGAGATTATTAATTATTATGATTACTTTCATGAAATATTATGTTTCATATCTTAAGAAATATCATTAATTTTATTCCAATATGTTTATTCAATATATCCTCATGTATTAGTGCAATTTTCCACACCTTTTTGATTAAGATAATTATTAATTTGTTTTAAGAAAAATATGACCGTATCTCTCTCTTCGGTCGGAAATTTGTTTTATTTTAAAAAAACATTTTTCCTAAATTTTTTCAAACATGTTTTCAAATGATATTTGAAGATAATTTTCATGGAAAAGGGATTTTAAATTTTTTCTGGTTTCTAAATATTCTTTTATACCTTTTTAAGTATTTTATAAGAAATGGTATTCAAAAATGTTTTCAAGATTTCTTTAGTTTTAAAGTATTTTCAAATAAATGGTTTTCAAAAATGTTTCAATATTTATTTATATGTTTTCCAGTATTTTCAAAGAACTGATTTAAAAAAAATCTCATTATTTCATTAGTTTTAAATTATTCTCAAGGAAATGGTTTTCATTTTTTTTAATATTTTTTTATATGTTTTGAAGTATTTTAAATGAAATTGTTTTTGAAAAAGTTTTCAAGATTTATTTATATATTTTCAAATTATTTTCAAAGAAATGGTTTTCAAAAAATCTTCAAGATTTCATTATATTTTTTCAAATCATTTTCAACGAAAAAGGTTTTTTAAAAAGGTTTTTAACCTCCATTTATATTTTAAATGGAATAAGGTTTTCAAAATGTTTTCAAGATTCTTTTATATGTTTTTATGGAGAACGGTTTTCATTTTTTTTTCAATCTTATTTCAAAATTTTTGAAGGAAAAAGTTTTTAAAAAATGTTTTCAAACTTATTTTATAAGTTTTCATGGAAAAAGTGATTTTAAAATGTTTCCAAGCTTTCTATTTAAGTTTTAAAAGTAGTTTCAAGGAAATGGTTTTCAAAACATTTCCAAGATTTCATTATAAGTTTTCAAGATATTTTCAAAGGAAAAGGGTTTTCAAAATGTTTTAAAAGCTTCCTTTATATGTTTTCATGTTTATTCTTATGAAAATAATTTTTAAAATTTTTTATGTTTAAAAAATAATTTTCCAAAGAAGAAAGGATATTTTACATAAGAAATGTTTTCAAAAGATACTTCCAAATTATTTTCTATATAAGATTACATCCATTGGTGTTACTCACTATTTTTTAGGGAAATGATCCAAGAATTATATTCACATTAATTCTTGAATGGTTTATTCTTTAATGGAATATGGTTTATGAAGCCTATTTATTTTCCATGGGTTATATACCATTAAAACCCACTTCTTTTCATGGGTTATTATTTTAATTAAATGATTATGAAACCTATATATTTGTCCATATGTTATGATACCCATTTCATTTAATGGTTTATGATATGATTGTTTATGATTTTATGGAACATTTATGTATGATTTAATTATGTGATGGGTGAGACCTATATCTATATCTAATGCATTGGTTAAACTAATATGGTCTTGGGAGTAAACCTTGACTACTAGGATGTCAATGGGAGTTAACCATGACTACCAAGATGGTATTTGGAGTGAAATAATGCTACTAATATTGATATGGGAGTGAACCATTACTACCTAGATGTTATGATGAGTGAACCCATGATACTAAGATGGTATTATCTATAATGACTTGTCTACTATGGAAATAATTTTATATTCTTATGTGCTTTCCACAATTCAATGAATTTTTACTATTTTATTTTTTCATGGATTATGTTATTTATTTCCTTGTAATTCATGTCTTATAAACTTAAAATATTTATTCCATTATCTGTGTTTATGATATTTGTTATTAAAGGTGTGATCTTATGATGTTATGATCACATTCTCATACCCCGATGCTCTATTTTTATACTTATATGTCTTTATTTTTAACCCTTGATGAACATATGAGCTCAACCATTTTTATATTTCCTTGCCCAGGTTATGAATATATATTTCTTCTATGAAATTTATAAGAGGGGTGATAGTCTTGGAGAACCTAGTGGGAGATAATTTAAATCTCTCATGTACCAGTGTTTATATTTCCATATTTCCAAAGCCACTAAACTTATACGGTCTTTGGGCATCAGTTTGTATAATGCTTTATGTATTTCTCAAAATTTATGTAATGTATATGTAAATTAAGGATGAGTCACTATAGTTGGTATCAAAGTAATTGTTTAGTTAATATTTGGAATCTAGGATGATAAAATCTTAGTGATAACCCTAAGAACATGTATAAAGACAAGTCTAAGGATAGGGAAATGTATGGGAAAATGCCCTGGAATTTTGATAAAGGATAAAGTAAGTGTATTCCTAGAAATACATAATTGTATAGATACTATAAGTGGATGTGGCTCTGAAAAAGATATACCTAGATGTAACATCTATGACAACGTGTATCGAGCCTGACTCCACATAACCTTGTACACAACAACGGGCCTTGCTACACACTTGGTTTGACACTCCTAGGGGATATGCTTTGTGAATTCACAAACTCTTCAGAAACCATCCTGAAGGATTTTAATAGATGTTAGATATGAATAACCTAGGATAAAACTAGGGTTTCATTCATTAAAAATTAGGTTTCAGGAATTATACAACCTATAAGTAATTTTTCATGCTTATATGGTTTTCTTATATGAAATTTGTCTCTCTCCCAGTGCCTTATGGTTTTAGTAAATGGTAATAAATAGAAGTAAAATTGTTAAGATTGATTATTTAAGATGTGGAAGGTATGATCATTATGAAAGTTTATTTCCCAAGTGGAAATCTAATAAAGAGAATCAGGAAGGTGGTATGAGTATTGGTTATACTTGTGAATATAAAGAGACCACTAACGAAATATAAAAGGTATGTGATGTTCTTCAAGTATTTATTACATAAGAAGCATGAATAGATTAAGGTTGAGGAACCTTAAAACATGATTCATATTCCATATTCTAGGAAAGGGTTATTAAGGAAAAAGCTGATGAAGTCTAAAGAATGTTTTAATAAAAAATTTGGATGAATAATGTATTTATTTTTTAAAATTAAAGTGTTATGTTATATGAATCATGAAATATATGAGTATTTTTAGTATAAGTTTTCATTAAGTATTGAAAAGGACTTGTTGAATGGTGATGAAGACATAGAAAAGTGATTTCATAGAAAAGTGATATTTTCATTAGGGTAAGGTAACCCTTAATTAATTCCTAATGTTGATATAATTATGTTTGGATACAAATATGTTGGATATGAATAAGAATATTGGAAAATATGGATTACCCTGTAACTGATTATTGAAAAAGTTGTCGATTCCAGCAGGGATAAAGTTTAAAAATTCTTTTATGTAATTAATATATTCAATAATCATTGGAATATAGAATAATTCATGTTTTCACAAAGGATTTATGGTAATTTAGATTATTACCATGTTTCAAGGGAATATACTATGAGGGTATTCACATGTTTGGAATGCGACAACCTAGTGGTACTTTGTGATATACAAGGGATCAATGTTTAGCTGATTTCGTGACCTTATTTCTAAAGTTTTCCATTTTCATATTTTTAAGGTTTATAAGGTTAACAATTTATGGAATTATTAAGTTAAACTTTATATGAAGTTTGTGAGAATAAAGTATTATCTCACCATATGAGGATTTATGCATATTAGATAACTTGTTTTAAAAAATTTGTGTTGATTATAATTCGTAATAAATGGGATGACATATCATGGATCTAATGATCTATGACTGATTTTTGAAAAAAAATAAACCTTATTTTTTAGAGAAATAGGTGAAGTGGATCAAGGAATAACAACGGGTGAGTTTTTTCTAAAATCATATAAGTATATCTCCTCATGAAAATTCTTCAACATTAGGAAAACAATGTAGAGGTAAAATATTATATTAATACATTTTTTTTGAACCTATGGACTTTTAAATCATCACATATTTATGACTATAAGTCCCTAAACTTTTCATTTATTACTCACTTGTTTGTTATTGATGAACTCAATTAGCCCCTTCGAATATTTACACTTTCCTCTAAGTCCATGTTTTCACTTTCCACCCATGTTCTCCTATGTATGGGTTACGTTAGGTTACCATTATGCTTCCAAATTTCCCTTATTAAAGTAATTTTTATTACTAATTCTTAATATTTGGTTTTCTATTAAGGGAAATTTCAAATATTAAACCTTTGATAACCCAGACAAATTTTGAGGGTGAAATTTATTTTAAGGGGGGTATAATGTTTCACCTAGAGTTTTATGGACATTTTTTAATGAATTAATTTTAATTATTGTATTTCATTACAATAAGATATATATTAATTTCACATGGATCCTATTTGGATCGTACTATATGCAACACCAAATTAGCATGCATTACACACAACATCGAGTTTCTAATAAACATCATTTTATTGTTATAATTATTTAAATAAGGTAGTTATAACATATCCATTAAAATTAGTAATATTAATAGTAATAACTAATTTTAAAAAAAATTTATTATCATTTTATATAAATAAAACATATTTATTATGAAAAATTTAATTTTTGGTTAAGTCTTTATATGTTTCAAAATAATATTTTCTCAAATGAACTAATTTTCATGTCCTTTTGTAAAAAATAACAAAACTAACTGTAGAAAATTTTAGAAATTTAATTTGATAAAATAAACTTCATATTTTAATTAAAAATATTGAAATTATATTAGGGTGAATATTTTGGGATTTTTCTGAGAAACTTCATTTTTTAATGAATATTGAAAAATACGGAACTTTAGTTAAAAAC
Organism: Viscum album; assembly: GCA_963277665.1. Classification (NCBI taxonomy): domain Eukaryota; kingdom Viridiplantae; phylum Streptophyta; class Magnoliopsida; order Santalales; family Viscaceae; genus Viscum; species Viscum album. The sequence continues at coordinate 594,897,613 of OY728133.1, forward strand.
TACCATTCCGTTTAAATGTTTTTTAATATTAATTTATATTTTAATTTGGTTTTAAAGTAAAAATATATAAATTTTACATATATTAAACGAATTTAGTTCATTTTAATCATTTTTATAAGGAAATTAATTATAAAAACTTTTTGAAGTTTTGAATGTTTTTACTTAAAAAACCAATTTTCTCGCCATATTTGTGGGATTAGCGTTAAAATTAAGTTTTCCAATAATGTGGTTTTAATTTTGAAAAATTAAAATAAAAGGTTTTAATTGCTATAATATTTTTTGTCTAATAATATTTACTTAATTTTTTACCAAATATATTAGTGAAAGTGATTAAAATTAATTAAGGTGATTGAGGTAAAATTAAGCTTAATAAGGGAATAAACCTTAATCATAAGGAACAAAATGATCTGTAAACTTATAAAAAAAGAAATTTTATGCCAATAATTATAAAATATAACATATTTTTTCTAATTTTATTGTTTATTGGGATATTCTTAAATGTGAGTTCCCTATATAAAAGGTCAAGCAAGGAAAGAAACAAAAAGGGAACTTTCCACACCTTTAACATTTATAAAACTTTGAGATATTTAAAAAACATCATATTTTAGGATATAAATATAATTTTAAAATATTAATGGGTTATTTTTATCATAATAATTTGTTAATAATTTTTATAGATGATTTAGTTACTTAAAATGCTTAAGAAATGCCAACGTAGTGATTATTTAGTTTATAATTAACTAAAATAAATGATACTATAAATATTAAAAGTTAAGTGAATTGATTGAATTATTGTTTTTAATTATTTTTTAATATTAATGTATCATTTTAAACATATTTAAAATTAATATATTTGAAATAAAATATTTCGTTTTATTTTTAGAATTAAAATTAAATAAATAATGTCAAAATTGACATTATTGTTGTTTTATAATAAATGATATTTAATTAAATGATTTAAAATTAATTAAAATACTATATTATACCAAGTGTTCTTTAAGTGTTAAAAAATAATTAATAAGGTATATTAATTAGCCAATTTATATTTTATAATTATAATATTAACCCATAGATCGTAAAAACATTGTTAACACAATTCAAGTTTAAATAGTGTTTTGGGCATCACATGTGCTTATTTTAAAAATTAATTTCTAAAAAAATGAAACTTTTATTTTTTAAATTATGTATCATATTTATAATTCAGTTTCTCTATATTTTATAATTAATTTCACTTTGTTTTTGTCTTAATTTTTAAATTACTTTGGTTAGAAAACTATATGATTTAATAAAATCTAAAATAATAAAATTGGGGAATCATAGAAGTTAAGGAACTAAATTATTAAAATGAACATATTTTTGTGTGGTGTAGATTTTGTTCCAACATAATTTCACATTAATCCATTATTTTTCCATTTTAGACACATTAGTTAAAGGAGACCTCCCATTATTGAATACCTATTGGTATTTACAAGATTGCCAGTCTCCCTCCACTATAAAAAGGTAAGCACTCTACCCTTTCCTCACACTTCTAAAGACACTTTTAATCAAAAATATCTACCCAAATAGCTTCTAAAAATACATAAAATCCATCTATAAGCCTATAATTTTTTAGAAATAAATCCAAGGAAGCCCTTCTGTGCAAACCAAAAGGAGTTACCCAAAGTAGAGGTAACATCCTTCCTCAAGCTCCTTTATCTTATTTTAATTCTCCACCCCCTCAAATATAATAGTTCCATGATTATAAAACAACAAAAGTATCCAAAATATACTAATATTATTTTTATGATAATAGTTTGTCTTATACTTACACACACATCCATCTAATGGGTAACGAATATACTGTTTATGTGTACGACAAACTACCGCTTAGGGAAACAATGATTGTTCATTTTTTCATTTACCACTTCTCATGGTGAGAATTATTATGGAAAATATGTTTATATATAATATAAACGGTATTTATAATTTATTTAGGATTCTTTAATTATTTTATAGCCTATATCTTTATAATTTTTATTTAGTGTAAATACGATAATTTCATTTGAGGAAGTGTGGACTACCGCCCCCTCAAAGCGATGTGATTTGTTCACAAACTACATGGAATGTATTCAGGATGGGTTTAGGAAACTTATATGATATATATATCATTATAATGATAATTTAATTATATTATATACATAAATACATATATTCAATTTTTTATTTCTATAAATATGAAAATAAAAACAGAAACAATGTTCATGAATAAGTACGACCTACCGTCTCTCGGAATGATGTATTCCATTCCATACTTATATATTATACAGATAATAATAATAAAAATACACTAAATATAAATTATATTTATATTGTGGTTTAAGTAATTTAAATTAAGATATATGTATAGAAACCAAATATATAACAAATTAAGACACATGCCTTCCAATCCATTTTTTTTAATTTTCTAGAAATCCGGTTTAAGGATTACCGGTAACCTTATCAACAAAATATCGAGATTCAAAAGTAGCAAATCCTCAGCGATACCCGAACATTACATAAGCCATTTAAAATTTTCAAAATTCAAATTATCGATCAGAATCATTACCGACACCACGCGTCCACTTAGATTCTCACAACCACATTAAGACTTACCTAACATCACATCTCCATCGTCCTGCCTATGAGACCATCCACCAGGAAAGACTTCGTCGCTAGTCCAACAACACGTCGATATTCACCTCGGTCATCATCCTCATCGGTTTGAAACACCACCATAGACATCAAAACCAAATCACAACATCTTTTCCCAGCTGAAAACCGACGTTACCAATGATAAATCCACCGCCGTGGAAAAGGAAACAAATTAAGACACATGAGAAGTAAAAAATAGATATTACCTGAAGTGAAACATTAACATTGAATTGTTAAAAAATGAGTAATATAAAGTTGTAATAAAACCATATATGGTATTGGATAAAATAATATGGTTCTGTGATAGATTTATAACAAACATATATTTATTATATTGGAAGTTTGTTTGAGTTTGAAGAGAGTCAACAAACAATGTAACAGGATTTCATATCACTTTTTATTTTTGTGAGATACATCATTTTTTAACACGAATTCCTTTTCTATGGTGTGTATATTGACCATGGATGTATTCTATTATTATTATACTTAAATTTATTGGTAATTAAATATTCATTATATGATCTATATTTCATTGGTTTAATGTTTTTAAAGATACAAAATCGATAAGATAGTTTTGTCTTAACTTTACTTTTTTGAGACACATGTTTTTTTATTCACCAAAATTCTTTTTCGAGGTGTATATACCTTCATTTTAAGATTTATATAATGAATATAATTATTTTAATTATATTTTAAATATTTATTTTATTTAATTTTCTTACATGGAAAATATGATCCCAAGTTACCAATTTGTAATAGTTTATTAAAATAATCTGATTGGTTTTAGAGATTGTCAATGATTATGTTTCCTTTAATGAAATCTTATGATCCATAACTTAATAAATATAATTAATTATCTTATACTATATTTATTCAATATATAATCATTTATTAGTACCATTTTCCACTATGTGATACTTAAGATAATTAATAAAGATGTTTTTAGGAAAAATCTGACCATATATCTCTCTTTGTTTAAAAATGAATTATTTCAAAAAACAATGTTTTCAAAAAAGTATTAAAAGAGGTTTTTAAATGATCTTTTAAGATAATTTTAAATGAAAAATAATTTTAAAAATGTTTTATGGTTTTTAAATCTTCCTATATTAGTTTTAAAGTATTTTAAAAGAAATGTGTTTCAAAAACATTTTCAAGCATTATTTAGTTTTAAAGTAATTTCAAAGAATTTTTTTTTTCAATTTTTTTTCAAGATTTATTTAGTTTTTAAGTATTTTCAAAGCAATGATTTTCTAAAAAGTTTTCATTATTTCATTATATATATTTCAAGAATTTTCAAATAAATGAATTTCAAAAACATTTTCAAGATTTATTTATATGTTTTCAAGTATTTTCAAAGAAATGGTTTTAAAAAATGTTTTCAATATTTCTTCATATATTTTAAAAGTATTTTCAAAGAAATGGTTTTCAAAACAATTTCAAGACTTCTTTACATGTTTTCAAATTTTTTTCAAATAAAAACTTTTTTAAATTGTTTTGAACCTTCTTTTATATGTTTTAAAGTAAAAAAAATTTCAAAATGTTTTCATGATTATTTTATATTTTATCAAGGAAAAATGTTTTAAATTTTTTTTTCAATATTATTTTTGAAGTTTTCAAGGAAAAATGTTTTCGAAATTATTTTATAAGTTTTCAAGTAAAAGGGTTTTGAATTTTTTTCAATATTTATTTTTATGTTTTCAAATTAGTTTTAATGAAACCATTTTCAAAATGTTTCCAAGCTCTCCTTATAATTTTCAAGAAGTTTTAAATAGAAAATAGTTTTCAAATTGTTTTTAAATATTCCTTTATATGTTTTCATTTATATTTTCATGAAAATTATTTTCAAAAGGTTTTTTTGTTTTAAAAATAATTTTCCAAATAATAATGGATATTTTCCTTAGGAAATGTTTTCAAAATATATTTCAAAATTATTTTTCATCGATGAAAACATCTATGGGTGTTACTTATGCCTTTATAGGGAAATAATTGAATAATTCCATTCATATTATTTCTTGATTTGTTTAGGATTTTATCGATCAATTTTTATATCACGTATTTATCTTCCATGGATTATATGATTTTGAAACTCACTTCTTTTCAAGGGTTATGATTTTGATGAAATGATTATGAAACCTGTATCCTTTTCCACATGTTATGATATGATTACATGTTTATGATACCCATTTAATTTCATGGGTTATGATATTATTGTTTTTTATTTTTTCTAACATGTATATATGATTTAATTATGATAATGGTGGGACCTATATATCCCTAAAATGCATTAGGTAAAGATTTATATCTCACAAGATTGACTAAGATGTCCTTGGGAGTGAACCTTGACTAATTTTATTACAATGGGAGTGAACCATGACTAAAAATATTGTATGAGGAGTGAAATCATGTTACTAATATTCCATGGTAGTGAACCATGACTATTAAGATAGTATGGGGAGTGAAACCATACTAATAAGATGGCATTGTATGCAATGCCTTGACTACTATGGAAATCATTTTTTATGCTTAAGTGTTTTCCACAATTACATGTCTTATTCATATGTTATTATTTTATAGAATATGTTCTTTATTTAATTATGATTCATGTCTTATGAAATTACAATATTTATACCATGATTCATGTTTATGATATTTATATATAGGGTGTAATCTTCTAATGTTATGATCACATTATCATACCACTATGCTCACATTTATGCTTACATGTTTCCGTTGTTTAACCTTACTGAGCATGTCATATTACCACCTTTTATGTTTCCTTCCCCTGGTTATAAAGATATTTTTATTCTATGATATGTTTAAGAGGGGTTGTAGTCTTATATAACCTAGTAGGAGATAATATATCTCTCTCATGTACCGATGTTTGCATTTCCATGTTTCTAAAAGAACTAAACTAATATGGTCTTTGTGAATCTATTTGTATAATGTTTTAAGATTACAAAAAGTTATGTAATGTATATGTACCTTAAGGTTGGGTATTTATACTAGTAGCCTATAAGTTGTAGTTACCTTCAAGTTACCAGCATATGCACAATGTCTTATATGTATATTAGTTGTGACATTACTATTCAGAACCATCTCATGCCTTGCAGCCCGAGGAGGTTGAGTTAAAGGTAGATGCATCCTTTGAGGATGAAGGTTATCTGAGGATGGTTAGTTTCTATAGTATGGGTGTGATGGAAACATAGATGAGTATAGGGAAAGACCTGGGAGTGTGAGGCTAATATACTATCATAGTGGCAAAAGTTATTCACAAATCATGCTTGACCACTTTCGAGAAGGAAATTCAGAAATGAATTACTTTAGGGGGGGGGGGAGTTTGTAAGAACCTGATTCTTCTTTGAGGTAAATATCTTTTGATTTATGCCAATTATCATTTTAAATTTATAAATATGGTCTAATATGAATCCCCATTGAGGTTATGGAGGTATCGAGGGTGTTTGAGGCTGGTTCGGAGCCCGAAACCCATGTTTTGGGGTGAAATAAGCCTAGTTCATGGTTAGAGTAAACTGTGTGGGGTATTACACATTGTTATGTAAAACTATGCGAGGATAGAAAATGAGCATGGGAAGACCACATGTTTAGACCAAACCGTGCGACTTGGGGAACATGACCATGAGACCATGTATGTAATTTTGATTGTGAGTTTTTTCATGGTTTGTGCATGGTTAGTCAAACCATGAGTGAAAAACATGCGAGGTTCCATTCACTATAGAAAAGCATACATGATTAATGTATGGTTAGTCAAAACTTTCACCTAAACCATACGACCCAGATATTTTGGAAAAGATGACCATTTTACCACAATTAAAATCCTTTTAAACCTATTTTCACTCTACCTCACACACAAAAACCCCTAAATTTTGAAACCCTCTATAGTGACTATTATTGCATATGATCCTGACTCTCTATCTGATATATGATTTAATAACCAATCATCTCATTGGATCTGCATCAGTGAGAAATCAAATAATTTTAACCATTATTTATTTGATTTTGTATCGACTGTACTATTTTGGTGCAAGCTAATTTTCCATATTATTTAGTTATTCATCCGTTCTTAGATTTTCTCTTGATCTGAGTCAAATCAAGAGATGATACTAGAAGAGATATCAAATACAGACCTATAGTATGTGGTTTAGTTCCTTCAATTAAAATTTTAAGTGTTTATATATGTCATTGTGATGCGCACCCAATTCTCAGGTGATGCCTTGAAATGAATTTTGATCCTTGATATAAATTTATAAGCATAGCCTATTAAATTAAATAGGTTGTCATTTAATGGTTATAGGTTGGATTCCTTGAAAGCGGAACCACCCCTTTAGGTATGTTGTTACTTAAATGAGACATTATGGAGGTGTAAGAGTTAGATACCCTTGTGGTGTGCCTTTTTTCCCTTTAACATGGGATGTTGGGCATTAAATTGAAAATTGAAAATTGAATGTATTTACCAATTATAATTGAATTGAACAATGGGAAGGGATGGTGACCATGAACCTTGGCCCATGCCATGTAATCACATGTTAAATCATGAAGTGCTCCTTTTATTGAAATTCTCATGTGAGTTAAATAGAGGCAAGCCTTCTAAGCTTGTCCAATTCCTTAAGCCAAATTTTGAGGTGAATTTGAATAGAAGAGATTAAGGATATGAGATTCACATGTTAAAGGAATTTGATTAAATGGTTTTTAATTGGTTAAATTATTATATTCATTGGGTGACACATGTATTCAAATGTTAATGCCATGGATGGAATCAATTTGTTTGAACCTCATTTACGACTGAGTGACACTTATACTCCTAATATGGGTTGATAAGGATAGAATTACTAGGGAGGACCGTAATATAATGAGTGATACATGGATTCATATGAAAATTCCATTGACAGACTCAAAGGGGATTGATTATTATGCCATGGGTGATACTTGGGCTCCCTTAGTGGATCACAAAGGACAAACTTGAATAGAAGTGACATTATACCATACATAGAACAATACCTGAGTTCTTAAGAAGAACGCCATGAACATGCTTGTAGGGTGTTGGTTTATATTACACCTAGAGTGATACTTGGATTCTAACTTAGTAATTCCAATGAAGATATAAAGTTATGAATTTATTATTGAATAGAATGGTTTATATGACAAGTATTCAAGCCAAAGAACATGTATGGATTTGGTATTTGTACTTCACTTAATAGATGGCCAGTTTATTTAATCCTTGATCATGTTTTTACATGGGATGTTGGGCGTTATGCCAGGTCTCGAGACTTAATTATTAAATGAGATTAACTGGTTAAATGAAGTTGATTATAAAGACACATTTCCAAAATCTAATTCAGAGACTTACTTCTTAAATGAAATTGATTAATTGAATTTTATTATAAATGAGAACCTGGACTGATTGGATGTTTAATTTTGAGTACTTCCATTACTTGTTACATTTTTCCTACACACTATTGTTATGTATACTCACTAACTTGATGTCAGAATCCTTGGGTGGTTTCCTATTGGGATTATGTCTGAAACCCTGATCAGGCTGCCTTGGGTACCAAAACAGATTGTATAATTGAAGTTAATGATAAGGGAAAGCACCATAATATAGGTTTTTATTCTTTCTTAGGAGTAAAGGAGAATGAGACCGTGATGAGGCTCATTATTCTAGCTAGGATATTTTTTCCTTTTTTTTACTTTTGTTATATGTATTGTCTGTCTATCTTGTATACCTAATTTGGATGCTTTTTAGAGACATATGACATGTATCATCATTTTTTATATAATATGACTTATAGAATTTTTTATTTACCAATATTAAATTATTTACTTCTTGTATGATTATTATATTGCTTCCTATACTTGTATGTTATTGATATTACACTATGTTACACTCTGATAAGAGAGAATAGTCTCCCCCCAAACACACCCTAGGCCCTCAATACTAGTCGGTTGTCTTTGACATTTGGGGAGATACACTTGAGTCCATGGGGCCAACCGGGATTAGGGCACTACTAAGTGGAATCTATTTCTAGGATGTTAGAGATTATTCAAAGTACCTTTATTCAAATCCCACATCATAAAAAGGTTTAATAAAACTTCCTCTTGAAAAAATAGAAAGTAAATATGAAGTTCATCTAAGATTAAACATATTAGGTTTCAAAATAGATGAATATTAGTGGGATGTGATTATATGGACATGGAAGAAAGTTAATGTCCATATATCATTGATCATAAGAAAGTGAATGCTGTTGAAAAAGTTTACAATCTAAAAATCATAAACCAGAGATGTGGAAAAGACTATAGATTCACTAAAAAAAGAATGTTATAGTAATACATTTTTTCCTTAATATACTTTTCAAAGAGTTGAGGCATTAATTTACAATCTATACTAGGAACATAATAAAATATACTTACTTGACAAGTATAATTTCACATTTTAATCAATTTCCAACACAACCTCATATTTTTCTCTAAATGGTTAATATGATGAAATTGTCATATGTGAAGAAATAAAATCAACTTCTAATGGATCAAAAAAACCCACAAAAGTATATTAATCTATTATTACTATATTTAGAAATTGAACAAAAAAAATGGTTCACCTAAGATAAGATAATTTCAAAATTACATTATTCTCCAAAATCTAATAGTATCACACATAGATAAACATAGACCATTCAATAAATTTATATCCTTAAATTCCATAAAATATTTGAGATGAATATTGAAACCCAAAAATAAGAAGGATTTTATCACATCATTTTCCTAGATAAATTTAGTATTTATATCCCAAAATGTGTATACCCTAAACATATAATCTTCAAGATACACTAACCATTTCCACAAATAAACTGAATCACCATAAATCCACACTAAAATAATATATTCCTCCAAAAAAAATTATAATTTTATTATTCAAATAAAATTTCATGATATTATATTTAGCTTAATCATATAGGATTCCCAAAATAGTGAACATATTCTACAATAACATTAATCACATAACTCCAAATCAATTTCCAATATCATGTTTTCCTATAGGATTGAACAGGATAGAGGTCGTCATGGCCCTCAAAATTACATTTAATACTCCTACACTAGTACAGCAGTGTATGGTCAATCCACAGAGAAGGAAGATGAGTGATTTCGAAGGTTATTGAATTTTAAACCCCCACAATTGTCAGTAGTGGGGAAAATATCTTCTTACTTTTTATATATATTTTATTTTATTGATGAAATGGAAACAGGATGAGGAAACATTAATTTTTAATCAAAGAAACTAAAGTTTATACTATATATTGAAAATAAACTAGAGAAAATTTAGTATACTAATACTAAGTAACAAGAAAAGGAATATCAATCAACAAAGTACTTGAAAATTCTAAACTACTGGTATGAATGGATGTTCTCTCCATAGCTTACAATAAAATCACACCTCAAGAAAGACTAAAGAGTTTCCCTCGCCAAGGAACTCAACATACATAGGATTAAGTCTTGGAGTTTGACACAACAAAACTTAATCAAACTGCAACAATGTTTTAAAAGATAACATTTGGAAAAGAAATAACCATAAATTTTTAATGCCAAGTTGTTAAAGATTTAAAAAATTCATTCCAGATCAACCTCGCTAGTCAATTTTGAAATTTGAAATTGTAAACAAAGAAGTGTGAATGATCAAAAGATTAGAAATAGAATCAGTTTCGTCAACCGATTCTAATTTTTTAAAAAGATAAGAAAATAATGATTTAAAATCATAACCAGAAGGTTTTAAAATTCCCGAGCTAAGAAAGTTCAACCTATGATCATATTGATTAATGTAGTGAAAAAATTTCCTAGAACAGAGTACAAAAATTAAGGACAGAGGGAAGAAGAACTCCCCAATTACTGCTCTTCTCTCGGGCTCCTGGGTCTCCTACTCTTCTATCTCCTGGGTGTCTCTGCTCTCCAAAAATAATGTGGTGTGGAATCCAAATGAGCATCTCGATTCGCCCTCGACTGATGTGATCATGGAATGAATGAGAATCCCCCGAATGAGATCCCCTAAATTATGCTGCTTGCCCTGCTTAAAATACCATCTGTCATCTGCTACACGTCACTGCATGCTTCCACCGACTTTTGAATCTCTTCACAGATGCACGACAGAATGTTCATTTTTTCATAACTGGCACCTCGCACTATTTTTCCTTACATAACTAACTCCCTTTGAGTTAGTTAAGTGAATATAGACGTATACTTGTCTTTTGAATGAACCTGTGTAAGAAAAAAATGAAATAATTAAAACTCATCGAAAGTTAATTAATGTCATTTTAAATTTTATTGATATAATAATAATTAAAATTAAAATTAATTAATAGAGATCATAATTTATAATTGATGTTTACTTTTATATTACTATAAGTTTATAAAAAAGTTATTAATTAAGTTAATAAATATACAGACTAAATTTTAAGTTTATCATATTTAACTAAATCATTAAAATTTAACATCATAAGTAAATAAGTAATTAAAAATTTAAAAATTTAGATTGTAGTCGTTATTTTTATTTAATAATTTCATTATTACTATTTAATAAATCATTAGATTAATTTATTAATTAGTTAATTTTAATTTAGTAATTAGAATTAATACTTATGTTTTAAATATTTTTTTTAAATTAATTAGTATATCTTATAGTTTATTTATAATTATTATTGATTATATATTTATACTATTAACAGTAAATTAATTAATTATTAACATTTATTATTAATTTAGTTTTTTATTTTTATTTATAGTTTATCTATTTATTAATATTATAATTGTTCTATATCATAACTTTTTTAAATTCTACTTTATTCATTTGACTTATTAAAGTGTAATTTTACTTTAACTTTTGCTTTTGTTTTTCATTTTCTTTTTGACTTTACTTTTATTATTATTTTTATCTATTTTTTTGTTAACTTCCCCTCCCCCAAATCGGCGCACAATAGGGAGAGGGTTTCTCTTCCTCCTCTACAACTCCCCAACGACGACTCCCCTCGATGTGGCATCACCAGCAGTAGCGTGACATCTCAGATCCTTGTAGCGGCGGACCAACCTCCCTCAGCTCCAGCGTGGATCGACTTCATATCAGCCCATATTCAATGGAAGCAGCATCTCCCTCGGCTAAGAATCCTCTAATAGCAGCAATGAAGGGGTGCGAAAACTTCAGATCCTCAAAACCAGCAGATGGCACGACCTTCTGCTCAAAGTCTCGGTGCAACTCCCCGCAGCGGTGGACTTCTGCTCGCATACCAATGGGAGAACCCTCCTATTATGGTGGAAAGATCTTCTTCTTCAATTTAAGAAAATAAAATTTGTATCCAGACCCGATGATGTGTTACATTTATGGAAGAATTAGTTCTTTGAAATTTAAATACTGATTTGCGGTGTGAAGAATTTAATTTGTTATGTATGAATATGTTTTTTTGTGCGGAGAAGATGCTGTTATGGGTCATGAGTATAAGAAAGGAGCAGTGGTGTATCAGTGGGAAGTAGGGGAGTTGAGGTTGAGATGGAGTTGTGCTGACGGTGAGGTGCATCAGGAAATATCTTAACAGTGAGGATGAGAGAAATTGAGTAACAGTGAGGGGTAGTATAACAGTGAGATTGGAATGATTGAGAGGGTTAATGGTGAGGTGTGAAAAGGGTGCGTGCAGAGTCACTGATAGAATAAAAAAACTGTTACTGGTACAGATAAATAACAGGTTACCAGTAGCTAAAGAAAGAGTTACTGTTATGATAAAAAGAGGTACCGATATGGAAAATAGTTCATCGTTTACACAAAAGGTCATCGGTATACGATATTAAAAGTGAGGTACATGGGTCACTGTTGTAAGATAAACAAGATTAACAATGACTTTTGGAAATTATTTTGAGCTAAAAATTAGAACATAATCAATACATATAAAAATATTGAAAATAACTAATTAAAAGAAACCAAACATCATAAATTTAAAATAGGATTTTTATTAATCTTTAAAACTTTAAAAATTATTAAATGACAACACATAAATTATAAATTGAATATTTGTTAAACTAATATTATGAACAAATTAAATTAGAATTACTAAATAAATAATTACAATATAGAAGTGATTATAAATGAAGAGCATCAGTGACCCAATAGGTCACCGCTATTAATAGTCTACCTCACCGGTAGACTAAAACCAATAGAAAACAAATAAATAAAAAAACTACATACATAATATAATATAATTAATGTTTAAAAACTATTAATTAATTAATTAATAAACTAATTTAATACATAAAATTAAAAAGAGAACTACTTAATTTATTCAAAAACACATATTATTTAATTAAATGATTAGCAAGATGACTAAACATGTTAAATTACATTGTTAATATTTTCTAATGTAACTAAATTAAAAGTTGTAATATTAAAATAAAAACTAACTTGATTAATTATAATTACATTGATTAAATAATTGTTTAAAATAAATATTAACTTATTAAGAAGTCAAGAAGATTTAAATTAACCAAACTAGATAAGACATAATTAAAGTTGATTAGATTATTAAGATTAAAACTGTTATTTTGATGACTAAAAATATATAATTAGTTATAGAAAAATTCACTACTGGAAATCATGTTTTTCCCAACGCTAGTATTCCAACGGTTCAAAGAACCATTTGTATAGGTAAGCTTTACCAATGGATTTTGGAAACCGTTGGTAAAGATATGTAAAAATTGTGTTTTCCTAACGGTTTGATAAAACTGTTGGAAAAAATGGGTAAAAAAGAGTTTTCCCAATGGTTTAGTGGAACCGTTGGGAAAGATGAAGACCCCTATACCAACGGTTTTATCATAACCGTTGGTATAGATGGCATTAAGAGGTTATTCCCAATAGTTTTTTGAAACTTTTGGGAAAGAAAATCCACAAATACCATCGATCTGCAACTCCATACATCTCGACAATTTTGCCCTAACCGAGACCTGGACGCACCCTCTCAGAATTTTTTCCCAAAACCTCAATTGTCTGCAAGGTTTGCCGCTAAATCTCGACACAAACACTAATTCCCAACACAACAGGTCTGGTTTTCAATGATTTTTTCTTCCTGTTTAAATCGGTATGTGTGAGTTCATTTATTTTAGATTTGTTCTTCCCGTTTAAATTAGTTCGTGTGTGTTAATTTATTTTAGATTTTTTCATTCTATTTTAGTGCAATTTATTGTGTATTATGATCCCCTTATGAAAATAAGGCATATATTATTTTTTGTTATAGTTGGAACCCTACTTCACAACCTGATCTAGAGGGTGCTAACTCTAATTTCCAACGGGACATCTATCTTTGATTCAATAAATTTTTGTTCTTCCATTCTAAATCGAGAGGTGTGCCTTCATTTATTTTAGATTTTTTCGTTCCATTTTTCTACAATGTATTGTGTATTATGATTCCCTTATGAACACAATCAATATATCATTTTAGGTTGTGGTTTTGTTGTGATTTATCTGTATTGAATAATTTTTTTTGATATTGAAGAGGTCAATATGATCCTAAGTTATTTTATCCTTGATTTATTTTAAATTTAAGGTATATTGACTTGATTTCATTGGTTATCTAGAAATATAGTTAGGGTTGTCTAGGTGGGGTGGGGGGGGGGGCTGGGTTTTCCAAGTGGGGTGGGTGTAGAGCTGTCCTAGTGGAGAGGATGTCGAGGGCTCTCCAAGTGGGGTGGGGGAGGGGCTATCTAGGTAGGGTGGGGAGGGGGCTGGGTTGTCCAAATGGGGTGGGGGTAGGGCTGTTTGGGGTGGGGGAGGGATTGTCTAGGTAGGGTGGGGGAGGGGGCTGTCTAGGTAGGGTGGGGGAGGGGGCTGGGTTGTCCAAATGGGGTGGGGGTAAGACTGTTTGGGGTGGGGGAGGGGCTGTCTAGGTAGGGTGGGGGAGGGGGATGTCTAGGTAGGGTGGGGGAGGGGGCTGGGTGGTCCAAATTTGGTGGGGGTAGGGCTGTTTGGGGTGGGGGAGGGGCTGTCTAGGTAGGGTGGGGGTGGGGGCTGTCTAGGTAGGGTGGGGGAGGGGGCTGGGTTGTCCAAATGGGGTGGGGGTAGGGATGTTTGGGGAGGGGGGGGGGCTATCTAGGTAGGGTGGGGGAGGGGGCTGGGTTGTCCAAATGGGGTGGGGGTAGGGATGTTTGGGGAGGGGGGGGGGCTATCTAGGTAGGGTGGGTGAGGGGGCTGTCTAGGTAGGGTGGGGGAGGGGGCTGGGTTGTCCAAATGGGGTAGGGGTAGGGCTGTTTGGGGTGGGGGAGGGTGTGGAGGTTGGGTGGGGGAGGGTGTCCAGGCATGGTTTTCCCAGTGGGGTGGGGAGGGTGTGCAGTTGGGGTGGGAGAGGGGCTGTCTAGGTAGGGTGGGGGGGATGGTTTGTCCAAGTGGTGTGACGGTAGGGCTGTCCAGGTGGGGTGCGAGGGGGGGGGGTGGCTGGGTTATCCAAGTGGGTTTTGGGGGGTAGGGGTGTCCAGGTATGGTGGGGGGGGGGGGGGGGGTCTGGGTTTTCCAAGTGGGGTGGGGGTAGGGCTATCCACGTGGGGTGGGGGGTGCTTGGTTGTCCAAGTGGGGTGGGGGTAGGGCTGTCTAAGTGGGGTGGAAACCCTAAATTCAATGTTTTAATTGGATATTTGGTTTGTTTTATTTGGGATTAGGTGTATGATGAATTCTCATTCCTATTATGGTTGGTTTTAATCAAAAGTTATGATGTTGGAACCATTTATGATGTTGTTGTCTCTATTTAATATCATTTCCCCTAACTTAACATTAAATTCTATATCACATTTGGTTTATTTTTTTTAATTTCCAGTTAAGTTATTTGTGGTCGATGATTGTATGATGTTAATTTTTTTCAATGGTTTGGCGTGGAAATTGGGCATTTAATGTGACTTTTCCAAATGGGTGTGCCTTGAGAATACTCTAAATATTTGTTAAAGATGATCAAAGGGATTTTATTATTTAAAATGGATTTCGAAATATATTTTCTATTAAAGTTCAATCCTATTGAATTGTTTATGACAAAATGACTTATATAAATTCTTTTTATATAATGGACAGAAGTTGGATGTATGAAACCGATCAGATCTCAAGCGATTTTCAAAACAATTTGGAGAGATTTATAGATTTTTTATTTCACAATGCTTCAGATAGTGGTCGCATACACTGCCCATGTTCCAATTGTGTTGGTAGACCTTGGTTGAGCCGTGAAGAAGTCAGCTACCACATAACCAAAAATGGTTTTCAAGAAAACTACTTTTTGTAGTATCACAATGGGGAGAAAATAAAATCTCAAATTGGTGATTATTGAAATGAAAGGACTGGAATGGAGAATTTGTTAGATGATTGGTTTCCGTTTATTCATCATCATGAAAAAGAAAGGATTTCGACTAAAGAAGACATCGATATGAGGACAACTGATGCATCTAGTGAAAATGATGATATTGATAGGGTGAAAAAATTGAATGATGCTACCATGACTCCAGTATATCGACAATGCGATAAAATGAAAAATCTGGAATTTTTAATCCGATTGTTTCATGGGAAAACTATGTATGGAATTTCTAATACAGAAATCGATTACATTCTTACGCCCTTGAAGTATTTACTTCCAGATAATGAATATATTCCCTCAAACCACTATATGGCATGGAAGTTAGTTGAGGAACATGGATTTTCAAGAAACAAAATTCATGCTTGCCCAAAATATTGCAGTTTATTCTGGGAGGAAACCGCTGAACGAAATGATTGTATAAAATGTGGCACATCGCGCTGGAAGACAAAATCTGATGGAACACCATCCCGTGTTCCACAAAAAGTAATGTGGCACTTTCCATTGATCCCCAGACTTCAAGATATTTTTATGTCGGATTACATATCAATAAAAATGAGATGGCATGATACCGAGAGAAAGAAGACTAATGATGAGTTGGTTCATCCTGCAGATGGATTTCCATGGCAGAGATTTGATGCTCGACATCCTGATTTTGCAGCTGACGTGCGTAATGTGAGGCTGGGTCTTTCATGCGACGGTTTTAATCCGTTTGGGAAGATTCTTACTTCGCACAGCACATGGCCAGTTTTTATACACATTTATAATCTTCCCCCATGGTTGTGTATGAAAAAACCTTTCACTTTCATGAGTATACTCATATATGGTCCTTCTGATCCCGACATTGATATTTATGTATACATGCAACCTTTAATAAAAGAGTTGAAACTTCTTTGGGATGTGGGTGTGCGCACATACGATGCATGTTCGAAAGACATGTTTCAGATGCGTGATGTGCTTATGTGGACGATCAATGATTTTCCGGCTTATGCAATGATGTCTGGATGGAGCATGAAGGGAAAACTGTCATGTCTAGTTTGTATGAAGAATACACGATCTAGAAGACTGAAACATCACTGTAGTTTCAATTTTATGGTACATTGATGATTCTTGCCAAAGGATCATCCATATAGAATGAATCATCGAAGATTTGATAATACCATAGAGACCGATGATCCACCTCAGCGTATGTCTAGAACTGACATGCTTAATGAATTGAAAGATTTCAGTTTTTCATTCGGGAAGGGTCAAATGAAATCTGGAAAGAGAAAGAATGTTTCCACTGAAACCTGTTATAATTGGAGGAAGAAGAGTATCTTTTTTTATTTGCCTTATTGGTCAACCAATTTGTTACGTCATTGCTTAGACGTAATGCATATTGAAAAGAATATATGCGAGATGTTGCTTTCGGTTCTTCTAAATGTCAAGGGGAAGACAAAAGATGATTTACGATCTCGGCGTGACTTGGTGGATTGGGGCATCAGACCATAATTGCATCTTTTACGTATCAGTGAAAATAAATTGCAACTTCCATGTGCTTCTTATGTGATGACACCTGTGAAAAAAAAACAATTTCTAGAAGTATTAGAGACTATTAGAGTTCCTGATGGCTATTCAAGCAACATATCTAAACGGGTCAATAGAAGAGAGTTGAAGGTAAAATCTTTGAAGACTCATGATTATCACATTCTACTGCATGAGTTTCTTCCAATAGAAATCCGTCATCTTTGTCCAATAATGCAAGGGTGGTTGTTATTCGGTTGTGCCATTTTTTAGAGATCTTTGTGCTAAAAAGTTGTCCAAGTCTTTCTTGCAAAAAATGTTGACAGATGCCCCATTAATTTTGTGTGAGTTGGAGAAAATATTTCCTCTATCATTTTTCACATGCATGCTTCATCTGACTATCCATATTACCACAAAAATACTTCTCGGAGGACCTGTTTCTTTTCATTGGATGTATCCAACTAAAAGAAATATGTTCACATTAAAGTCTTATGTCCGAAACAAAAATCATCCCGAAGGTTCTATCATGAACGGTTACTTGGCTCAAGAATGTATGGATTTATGCTCGATGTATTTGTCTGATCTTATTACAAGATTGAACAGACCAATGAGAAATGAAGAAGAACAATATGAGAAAATTGAACCCAGTTTTCCATCACTTCCTCAAACAGGAGGAATTCCTGGATCATATACATTGAAGACATTAAGCCATGAAGAGCGGGAGATGGCACATCACACAGTTTTGTTCAACTGTGATTTGTCCGATGACTATATCAGGTAACTAAATTGGTTATGTATATCTTACATATATATCTGTTAAACTATTAAAATCTTTTATCTACAGGGAACATAAAACAATGATAAATAGGAAGCATTGTTCTTTATCTTTGAGAAGGAGAGAGACTTTGCATAGCAAAGAGTTTTCTGCTTGGTTAAAATTGAAGGTATAAAAAAATTAATGTTTAAAATAATTATATCAATATTTAATTAACTTTAATAGTCATTTATATTGCAGGTATTGAGTTTGTCTGCTGACTCTGTCTCTGAGGAAATAAGAGCTTTGGATTTTGGTCCTAATACCGTGGTTCGTGACTGTAAATCAATTGTTATCAATGGGTACAAATTTATTGTCATTGAACGAGTAAAAAATATGAGAACGCAACATGATGATGTTATGGTTACTGCCACAACAGATTGTTATGCTAGTGCATCAGATAGTAGAACGCGATTTGAAAATGTGGGTTATTATGGAGTTGTTGAGAAAATAATAATATTGGATTATTACTCTCATGGACGAGTCACAATGATGAAATGCCATTGGTTTGATTCGATGATGAGACATGTCACATTTATTGATGATTGTGGATTTCGAGTAATTAATATGACTCGCACTCTTGCTACCGAAGAACCATATGTGTTGGCATCAATGGCTAAACAAGTTTTTTATGTCAAAGACCAACTTCGACCTGAATTTGGTGTCATAGTTGAAGTAATTCCAATAAATATTTTTGATGATGACGATGATGGAATTGACACTGTCCCTAGTTCCATTGGAACCAATCCATTTATTTCTTTTGATGACTCAAATAGCTCAATTGTCAGAGTTGATTGTGAACCTAAAGTTGTGGTTGAAAATATATAGAATCATTCATACATGTTCTCAATTCTTTTGTTTTACCTCGAGTTGGGTTGTTAAGGTTGGTAATATTCAAATTGATTTAGTATTGATCACAAATATGTTTTAGCTGACTTGACCATTATGTGAATTTTCAATGTTTATTGGTTGTAGTTTTATTTAAATTTCATTTTCTAATTTGGAATTGAACTGTATTCAAACATAGTCAAACATATTTCTAACTTGGTGAACATTACAACTTGTATGATTTATTAAATCCATTCAAGCTCTTCTAAAACAATTGATAGCTGACTTGACCGTTATGTGAATTTTCAATGTTTATTGGTTGCAGTTTCCATTGAATTGAATTTTTGTAATTTGTAATTGAACTGTATTCAAACATAGTCAAACAATATTTCTAACTTGGTGAACATTACAACTTGTATGATTTATTAAATCCATTCAATCTCTTCTAAAACAATTGATAGCTTAATTGAACATTATGTGAATTTTCAATGTTTATTGGTTGTAATTTTATTTTAATTGCATTTTTTTGGGTTACACATTAGTTTTCTTTTTCTAATTAATTACATATTTGTTTTCAGAAGTAGGAAATGAAGCCAATTGAAGAGAGACGAAGGAAAAAAATTATGGAGAACAATCGTCGAATGACGGAGATGGGCATTCCACCATTAGTGTATACAGTGAGTACTTTATTTCAAATTGATATATTTAAAGAATATATAATGTCATGTGATTAATTTTTTTGTAAACATTTTTGTAGGATCCACCTATACGTCGACAGTTATTCGAAGAGGAGCCTAGTACTGGTCATAGTACCCAGGCCGGTGGTACGAGGAGGGTTCGTACTAGAGGTGGATGAGCAGCTGCGCATACCCGACTAGACCCTGCCCCTCCCGCTGACATGTCATCCTTCCCACATTATGCTCCCGGTGTGTCGTTAGAGACACACGAGATATTTAGGCCTCCATGTTTTCGCTACCTTCTGCATCTTCTGGCCCATTATTTTCACATCCCATGATGATTCCCACTCCTCAGTCAGCATCCGGTCAGACAGCTTTCCCATCTTCTTTTCCTTCTACTTCTGTCTCTCCGAGCTTCTATATTCCATCGTATTCGACTCCTGTTCCACCACAGGGTGTTCCATCAGTTTCTGTGGATCCAGCGGCACTCAACGATCAGACCGGCACATGTATATTTATAGAACCCTAACAATTTTTTATAGAAATATTTATTTTCATTATAACATGTTCTGATAAAATATTTGTTTTTCTTTCATGACAGATACATCTACTGACAGGAGGCGTGGGCGGGGGCGTACACGCATGCGTTTGGCGTGGAACCGCCGCACAGAGGTTATGGTGGATTATAATGAACACAACCAAATGGATGAGAAAACAGGGCAGCAATGTCGGAGTTTTTTGGCAACGCTTTCCAAATACTCCGACATCATTCCCGTCAGCCCGCTATCATGGAGACATTTGCCGCATCAGGTCAAGGATATAGCTTGGGCAGAGATATGGGTAAAAAAATCTATTCTATTTAATGCCATGAATTATTTTTGTATTTATATGAATTAATATTTTGATTTCAGCTTCGATTTAATTTTCCCGATGGTGAGGGTGCACGATCGGAACGTCTAAAGGATTTATGCGAGCTTTGGAGAGCCTACAGGCACGATTTGTATATAGGATGGCGTGCTAGAGTTGGAACTTAGTTAGAGGTGGTACCTGTTGTGGATGATTGTCCTATAGATCAGTATCATCAGATGATTACTCATTGGACGAGTACCCAGTTTAAGGTATTAATAACATTTGAGGTATTTAAATAATAACTTTCATGTTTTTAATTAATAATATCTATTGCATTTTCGAATTTTATTTAGGAATCATCTGGAAAAAATAAAAGAACATTCATGCAAAAAAATACCTCCACACACTAGGACGCACTACGATGCCTGATCATGAGAGGAAGCAGGTATAACAATTGTTTATAAGTTTTCTTTACGACTTACACTTTCTTTTGTTTCTTCAATTATTTAATAGTTTTCTAAAGTTTTCATATAACTTTAGTTTTCAATGTCATTGTAGAGGAAAATAAAAAATATTGAAGGACGCGTGCCTCGAGCAAAACTGTTTTGCTCGAGTAGACGAAAAAAGGATGGAAGTGCCGTCAACGAAGCGACTCAGTAGCAGATTGTAAGTTTTAATCTGTTGAATTTATTATTTAATATCTATTTTGTAACTTAATAATATATTTATATTTGTAACATGCTGCTTTAGAGGCCCTTGATGCCCAAGAACCAGACAATTTTGGGACAACAGATCACTTACATCAGGTGTTGGGAGAGAAGCATTCTGGCAGAGTATGCTGCCGACCTAGGATAGCCCCGATGAGGTATTGGCCCTCCTCAGGTACGAGCTGTAGTGCCACCGAGCTGTAGCAAGTTAGGGAACAGGCAGAACATGCTGAGAAAAGGGCCACAGAGATGGAAGAACTGTCTACTAGGGCAAACAGTGCGTTTATGAAATTTATTAAAGTTCTACGTCCTACACTTCCAGCAGAGGCCAACCCAACTTTTGATGAGTATATGTCGTCGATACATTCTATATACGGTGCACCAGATGACAGTTCTAGTGGTGGTCAGTATGATTTACAACTTGACGATGATGATGGGGAGGAGTCTGATGCGGAAGAGGAGGGAGAGGAGGAGGGCGAGGCGGGTGGCGAGGGCGAGGACGAGGAGGAGGGAGAGGGCGAGGATGATGATGGGGACGAGGACGTGGGTGATGATGATGATGATGGTGGTGATGGTGATGTGGGATAAGTCGATCCATTACATTTTTGACTGATATTACTGAGATTTGATATTTAATCTATTTTAGTTGTTGGTTTTATCTAGACTCGTAGTGTAGTATTGGAGTTGAGTTATTTTTATATATTATCCGTTTTTATGGATATTGTTGTCTTTTAGTGGTTGTGTGTTTGGGAACCCCCCTTCTTCCTGGACCATGGACAACCCCCACCCTCCTCCTTGGACCCCGGACAGCCCCGCCGGACAGCCCCCAAGACAGCCCCCCGGACAGCCCCCCACCCTGCACCCTGGACCACGGACAACCCCCCAGACAGCCCCCTAGACAGCACCCCACCCTCTTCCTTGGACCCCGGACAACCCCCCGAATAGCCCCAGACAGCCCCCAGACAGCCCCCGGAGCAGCCCCCCAGACAGCCCCCGGACAACCACCTAGACAGCCCCCCCACCCTCCTCCTTGGACCCCGGACAACCCCCCGAACACCCCCCGGACAGCCCCCCCCCCACATCCCCCCACCCTCCTCCCTGGACCCCAGACAGCCCCCCGGACAGCCCCCCAGACAGCCCCCCGGACAGCCCACCACCCTCTTCCATGGACCCCAAACTGTCTGTCTTTGGCTTATAATGGACAACAATTTAAGTACATACGAAAAAATGACCAAACACATTCACATTTCATTGAAAATTTTGGAGAACGATCCATGGGTCATATGTGACGTGTAGAAGTCAACCCCACCTCAATCCGAGGAACGGTGTGGCTGCCACCACTCAAAGTGTCTGTCTTCTGTTTCAAAAGGACGTCATTTGAAGTGAAATACATCAACTGGCATACGGAAAACCGACCAAATGCATTCGGATTGTGTCAATACTTTAGCACAACGATCCATGGGTCATATGTGACGTGTAAGAGTCAACCCCGCCTCAATCCGAGGCGCGGTGTGGCCGCCACCACTAAAAGTGTCTGTCTTTTCCTTAAAATGGACAACAATTTAAGTACTTATGAAAAACCGACCAAACGCATTCGGTTTCCATTGAACCTTTAGGAGAAAGATCCATGGTTCATATGTGACATGTATGAGTCAACCCCGTCTCCATCCAAGGTGCGGTATGGCCGCCACCACTCAAAGTGTCTGTCTTCTGTTTCAAAAGGACGTCATTTGAAGTGAAATACATCAACTGGCATATGGAAAAACCAACCAAATGAATTGGTATTGTGTCGATACTTTAGAAAAACGATCCATGGGACATATGTGACGTGTACGAGTCAACCCCGCCTCAATCTGAGGCGTGGTGTGGCCGCCACCACTCAAAGTGTCTGTCTTTGGATTAAAATGGACAACAATTTAAGTACATACGGAAAACTGACCAAATGAATTCGGTTTCCATTGAAACTTTAGGAGAACGATCCATGGGTCATATGTGACGTGTACGAGTCAACCCCACCTCAATCTAAGGCGCGGTGTGGCTGCCACCACTCAAAGTGTCTGTCTTCTGTTTCAAAAGGACGTTATTTGAAGTGAAATACATCAACTGGCATACATAAAACCTAACAAATGCATTCAGATTGTGTCGATACTTTAGCACAACGATCCATGGGTCATATGCGACGTGTAAAAGTCATCTCCGCCTCAATCCGAGGCGCGGTGTGGCCGCCACCACTCAAAGTGTCTGTATTTTTCTTAAAATGGACAAAAATTTAAGTACATACAGAAAAACGACGAAACGCATTTGGATTCCATTGAAACTTTAGGAGAACAATCCATGAGTCATATGTGACGTGTATGAGTCAACCCCGCCTCAATCCGAGGCGCGGTGTGGCCGCCACCACTCAAAGTGTCTGTCTGCTGTTTCAAAAGGACGTCATTTGAATTGAAATACATCAACTGGCATAAGGAAAACCGACCAAACACATTCGGATTATGTCGATACTTTAGTACAACGATCCATGAGTCATATGTGACGTGTACGAGTCAACCCCGCCTCAATCCGAGGCACGGTGTGGCCACCACCACTCAAAGGGTCTGTCTTTTTCTTTAAATGGACATCAATTTAAGTACATACGGAAAGCTGACCAAATGCATTCGGTTTCCATTAAAACTTTAGGAGAACGGTCCATGGGTCATATGTGACGTGTACGAGTCAACCCCGCCTCAATCCGAGGCGCGTTGTGGCCACCACCACTCAAAGTGTCTGTCTTCTGTTTCAAAAGGACGTCATTTGAAGTGAAATACATGAACTGGCATATGGAAAACTGAAAAACGCATTCAGATTGTGTCGATACTTTATCACAACGATCCATGGGTCATATGTGATGTGTACGAGTCAACCCCGCCTCAATCCGAGGCGCAGTGTGGCCGCCACCACTCAAAGTGTCTGTCTTTTTCTTAAAATGGACAACAATTTAAGTACATACGAAAAACCGACCAAACGAATTCGGTTTTCATTGAAACTTTAGGAGAACGATCCATGAGTCATATGTGACGTGTACGAGTCAACCCCGCCTCAATCCGAGGTGCGGTGTGGCCGCCACCACTCAAAGTGTATGTCTTCTGTTTCAAAGGGACGTCATTTGAAGTGAAATACTTCAAATGGCATACAGAAAACCAACCAAACACATTCGGATTGTGTCGATACTTTATCACAACGATCCATGGGTCATATTTGACGTGTACGAGTCAACCCTGCCTCAATCCGAGGCGTGGTGTGGCCACCACCACTCAAAGTGTTTGTCTTTGGCTTAAAATGGACAACAATTTAAGTACATACAGAAAACTAACCAAACGCATTCGGTTTCCATTGAAACTTTAGGAGAACGATCCATGGGTCATATGTGACGTGTATGAGTCAGCCCCGCCTCAATCCGAGGCACGGTGTGGCCGACACCACTCAAAGTGTCTGTCTTTTGTTTCAAAAGGACGTCATTTGAAGTGAAATACATCAACTGGCATACGGAAAACCTACCAAACGCATTCGGATTGTGTCGATACATTAGCAAAATGATCCATGGGTCATATGCGATGTGTACGAGTCATCCCTGCCTCAATCCGAGGCACGGTGTGGCCGCCACCACTCAAAGTGCCCGTCTTTTGCTTAAAATGGACAATAATTTAAGTACATACGTAAAACCGACCAAACACATTCGGATTCCATTGAAACATTATGATAACAATCCATGGGTCATATGTGACGTGTACGAGTAAACCTTGCCTCAATCCGAGGCGCGGTGTGGCCCCCACCACTAAGTGTTTGTCTTCTGTTTCAAAAGGACGTCATTTGAAGTGAAATACATCAACTGGCATACCGAAAACCGACCAAACACATTCGGATTGTGTCGATACTTTAGCACAACGATCCATGGGTTATATGTGACGTGTAAGAGTCAACCCCGCCTCAATTCGAGGCGCGGTGTGGCCGCCACCACTCAAAGTGTCTGTCTTTGGCTTAAAATGGACAACAATTTAAGTATATACGGAAAAACGACCAAACGCATTCGATTTCCATTGAAACTTTAGGAAAACGATCCATGGGTCATATGTGACGTGAACGAGTCAACCCCGCCTCAATCCGAGGCATGGTGTGGCCGCCACCACTCAAAGTATCTGCCTTCTGTTTCAAAAGGACGTCATTTGAAGTGAAATACATCAACTGGCATAAGGAAAACCTACCAAACACATTCAGATTGTGTCGATACATTAGCACAACTATCAATGGGTCATATGCGACGTGTATGAGTCAACCCTGCCTCAATCCGAGGCACGATGTGGCCGCCACCACTCAAAGTGTCTGTATTTTTCTTAAAATGGACAACAATTTAAGTACATACGGAAAACCGACCAAACGCATTCAGATTCCATTGAAACTTTAGGAGAACGATCCATGGGTCATATGTAACGTGTAAGAGTCAACCTAGCCACAATCGAGGCATGGTGTGGCCGCCACCACTCAAAGTGTCTGTCTTCTGTTTCAAAAGGACGTCATTTGAAGTGAAATACATTAACTGGCATACGGAAAACTGACCAAACACATTCAGATTGTGTCGATACTTTAGCACAACGATCCATGGGTCACATGTGACGTGTACGAGTCAACCCCACCACAATACGACGTGTGCTGTGGCCGCCAACACTCAAAGTGTCTGTCTTTTGCTTAAAATGGACTACAATTTAAGTACATACAGAAAACTGACCAAACACATTCGGGTTCCATTGGAACTCTAGGAGAACGATCCATGGGTCATATGTGACGTGTACGAGTCAACCCCGCCTCAATCCGAGGTGCGGTGTGGCCGCCACCACTCAAAGTGTCTGTCTTCTGTTTCAAAAGGACGTCATTTGAAGTGAAATACATCAACTGGCATACGGAAAACTGAACAAACGCATTCGGATTGTGTCGATACTTTAGCACAATGATACATGGGTCATATGTGATGTGTATGAGTTAACCCCACCTCAATCCAAGGCATGGTGTGGCCGCCACCACTCCAAGTGTCTATCTTTTTCTTAAAATGGACAACAATTTAAGTACATACGGAAAACCGACCAAACGTATTCGGTTTCCATTGAAACTTTAGGAGAACGATCCATGGGTCATATGTGACGTGTACGAGTCAACCCCGCCTCAATCCGAGGCGCGGTGTGGCCGCCACCACTCAAAGTGTCTGTCTTCTGTTTCAAAAGGACGTCATTTGAAGTGAAATACATAAACTGGTATACGGAAAACCGACCAAACAAATTCGGATTATGTCGATACTTTAGCACAACGATCCATGGGTCATATGTGATGTGTACGAGTCAACCCTACCTCAATCCGAGGTGCGGTGTGGCCGCCACCACTCAAAGTGTATGCCTTTTGCTTAAAATGGACAACTATTTAAGTACATATGGAAAACCGACCAAACGCATTCGGATTGTGTCGATACTTTAGCACAACAATCCATGGGTCATATGTGACATGTACAAGTCAACCCCGCCTCAATCCGAGGCGCGGTGTGGCTGGCACCACTCAAAGTGTCTGTCTTTTGTTTCAAAAGTACGTCATTTTAATTGAAAAACATCAACTGGCATACGGAAAACTGACCAAACGCATTCGGATTGTATCGATACGTTAGTAAAATGATCCATGGGTCATATGTGACGTGTACGAGTCAACCCCGCATCAATCCGAGGCACGGTGTGGCTGCCACCACTCAAAGTGTATGTCTTCTGTTTCAAAAGGACGTCATTTGAAGTGAAAAACATCAACTGGCATACAGAAAACTGACCAAACTCATTCGGATTGTGTTGATACTTTTGAAAAACGATCCATGGGTCATATGTGATGTGTACGAGTCAACCCTGCCTCAATACGAGGTGCGTTGTGGCCGCCACCACTCAAAGTGTCTGTCTTTTTCTTAAAATGGACAACAATTTAAGTACATACAGAAAACTGACCAAACACATTCGGTTTCCATTGAAACTTTAGGAGAAAGATCCATGGGTTATATGTGACATGTACGAGTCAACGTTGCATCAATACGAGGCGCGGTGTGGTCGGAACCACTCAAAGTGTCTGCCTTTTGTTTCAAAATTACGTCATTTTAATTGAAAAACATCAACTGACATACGGAAAACCTACCAAATGCATTCAGATTGTGTCGATACATTAGCACAACGATCCATGGGTCATATGTGACGTGTACAAGTCAACCCCGCCTCAATCCAAGGCGTGGTGTGGCCAGTAGCTCTCTCAGTGTATGTATTATGTTTAAAATGGACATTATTTCATGTAAAAATATATGGTATACAAAAAACCAATCAAATTATGAATTGACTTCCGAATTCCAAATATAATTGTCATCTAAATTATAATTACGTTATGAATTATAATTTAATTATTGATGTCTATAGTTCCACCATTATATGTTAAATGTGTATGAATTTGTTCTCTATATGTAATTGTTAGTTGGTTATTGCAGGTACAATAATTGTATATGTATGTGTTAGTTTATTGCAGGTACAATAATTGGATTGAAAATGAGAGGGAACCACAAAATGAGACATGGTGGCAAAATTGGATATGTGCTGGGAAATTGTAGAGCTGCTGTACTGGGAAATTGCAGAGCTGCTGGGCAATTTTCCCAGCAGAGGCTATGCCAACGGTTTTGAACCATTGGTATAGAATGTGTAGGCCCTGTTTTACCAATGGTTCTATGAACCGTTGGTAAAACACTTTTCCCAACGGTTTTAAACCATTGGGAAAGAGAATATATTGGGCTTTTTCCAACGGTTCATAGAACCGTTGGGAAAAACATGATAAATTTTTGCGCTATTTCCCAACGGTTCTTGAAAACCGTTGGGATATGGTAATTTTTCAGCAGCCTATCCCAACGGTTCACTATAAACCGTTGGGAAAAACTTTTCCCAATGGATTACTTCTCTACGGGTTGCAGAACCGTTGGTATAACATATACCAAAGGTTCTGCAGCCTTTCCCAACGGTTCTAAACCGTTGGGAAATCCTGCATTTCCAGTAGTGATTGATTAATTAGAAAAGTTAACTACAAAAATACAAAAGTATAAATATTAGATATAAAGTGATTCAATAATTAATTAAATCATTAAAAATTAAGTAAAAAGATGTGGAAAAACTTTGTAAAAATAGAGCCACATCAAATTTCCCTACACTTAAGTATTATTTGTCCTCAAACAATCCCATGTTTTATTTTCTTTGAAAAGCATTGAAGTTTTTATGATTAAGATCACACTGTAACATGTCCATCACTCAAAAATAGAGGACAAAACTTAACTGTAGGCTTTTTGAAAATGAATTACTCATATGAATCTTGCTTATAACAAATACTCAAAGGTAATTAAGAAATCTATGAGTCATCAAGAAATGAAGATGTCATGCCTCATATGTGATACAAATTAGTGACTCACTTAAATCCAGTATCAGGTTCTAAGCCCAAGAATGACAGAAGGTAAAATATCAGTGGAATTAAGACCTTAAACAAGGAACATTGTACTTTAAATGAATCCTAGGTTCCAAAAAATAATTACTTTTTTTTGAATCACCTTAATAATACAACCTAAATGACTCCCATATAATCCAATTGACCCCTTCTTCATTTGGCGTTCATTATTCCCCTCACCTTAATGAGCTCATTTATGAACCTGAACACATTATTTATTTTTTCAAGCCATGTATCATTGTGCTAAGCACTGTGCAATGCACTTATTCAAGATGAACAGAGGGCTTATAGTTAACAGAAACACACCCAGCATCTAGGGTCTTAGAGACTCACCGTGGGATCCAAGATTCCCAAATTACTCCAGTTTCAAAAGATTTATATAAAAAAATCATTTACAATGGGTCATTAAAGCAATGCCTTTTAATAATAAAAATATGAATGAGGCCCCTAGAATCAGAATCAAACTTCCAGTTCCAATGGTTATGATCGTAAATCCATTAAAAGGGTACCCATATCACTTTCAGAAGTAGTTCCTAAACCATATTTCCATCAAATCACTAAGTAAAATCACTCACCAATCATCCAAAATCATTAATTTCAGACTCTATGAAGTTATTAACTACCAGAAATGAACTTTTCCTAAGGCAAGACACAATTGAGTATAGTGTAATGCCTAAAATTACGCAAAAAATTTGAATATTTTTATCCATTTTTTACAAGAAATTTGAATTGATGTGGGAATTGATGGGCTTTCAATTAAGCATAGTTTAGAACAATCAAGAATTGTCCCCCTCCCCCACACTTAAAAACCAAATTTGTCCCCAATGTTGACTTCTAAATATAGATAAGAACAATTAATCAATTAAGGTTCCAAATAGATTTTCAATTAAGTATATTTATGACATGTATAAAGGGTCTCTATGAAGTTCAAAAATATTGTTTGCCACAATAAATAAATAATTAGCATGTTCATATCCAGACACACACATTAAATTGGCATGGATTTTCAATATAGCTCAAAAGAAGTATATAAGGTGTGGGTGTACAATTAATTGGGTGAAAGAATATTAAGAAAAGTATGATTAAAATGGATGTTTGATAAAGTAGTAAGATTCATGCTAATCACCCTATAGACTAACTGGTTCCAATGAAAAAAAACTACTAGCAACCACATACCCTCGACACTTAATTTCATGTAGTGAATGAGTTTTAAACAATGAATTTCAGTTCACAGCAACATGCACATGAAGATTTTTAATTCAACATAGTGACATGCAGAAAATGTTTTTTTATAAATGCAAGATATGCAGCAAATTTTTAGAAAATATGTAGCAGAATTTTCAATACACATGTAGCAGAATTTCATAGACAAGCATAATTTTTTTAGTGAGCATAATTTATTTTATAAAAAATAGGATCAAAAATAAATGTATAAAGTTGAAACACTTCCCTGACTAATTTCTTGTCCAAAAATGATCATGGGAATTCCACTCCTTTATTGACACAAGCAGCATCCTAAAAATACAATGTATGAAAACCATGAACAATTAACCAGCAAAGACAAAGCAAACAGAAGACAACAAAGCAGCACTTTATTCAACACTAAACAACACAAAAATGAAAACAAATAAAGAGCATGGGTTGACTCCCATGAAGCACTAATTTTAATGTCTTAAGTTAGAATTTATTTAATCACAATTTTTTTATTGAAAACAAAAGAAAAACCATGGGTTGCCTCCCATGCAGCGCTAGATTTAAATTCCCCAGCCAGACTCACCTAACAACTAAATATAGTCACTAGGTGGATGTGGTTTCCTTAATAGGAACCACCACATGTGTTTGGACCATTTGTTTTTAACAGCATGTTAAATTATGTGGGAATAAAATCATAAGTAGATTAAAACCAATTTCTCATTAGCTGCATAAATCCCTAAACAACACGCATTAACAGTTATGGAAATGGTTCTCTCAACTACCACAATTTTTTGAGATTTGAAAATATTAACATTTTTAGGTAGTGGAATCAATGTATTAGGTGATTCAAAGGTCATGAAAATGTCCTCACAGCTATCTTCTTTAACTTTAACACTAACATGTTCACATTCAAGGGTGAAAATGGGTAAATCCTGATTAGTTGGTTCAAAAGGGGATTCATTAAAGTGATGAACAAAATCATGAACATTGGAAATCACGTATGATTCCCCCTCTAGACCGTTATCAGTTACACAAGATGGCTCAACACCCTTCACAGTTTAGGATGAAAGTAATAGACAAGGAAGAGAATTTATTTGAATAATATCAGATTCAGGTTTAACAATGTTGTAAATCTCTTACAAAAGATCCTCATCAGTGAATGAACGTTCAACATCCTCTACTTAAAATAAATTAGTTCTGCCTAACTCAAGTGTGTGCTCAACCTCGTTTTCATATTCAAATTCAAAAGGATCACTTTATAAAACCAAGTCATTTGAGTGTTGCAAAAAGTTAAAATCAAGAGGAATAATTTACAATTCAGCATCAATAAATTCAATTTCCAGAATGTTCAAATTAAGAAAATTCTCCTCAAGTTGGCCAACACTGATTTCCATTTCATTACACAATGATTCAGAAAAGTGATTACTATTAGAATAGGTAAATGAAAACTCATCAGTTAGTTTTTCTTCAAATATCATTCCCTCATCCTCATCATCCATCATCATTTCAGAGATTATTGGGTTTAGAGTTTCAAAACATAAAAGATAAGTGTTCAATTTAGGTTCAAAAATTTGAGATTATGTGATTTCCAGTTTAATGTTCTCATCCAGATTATACCCAATATCAAGTTCAGGCCCAATGTTCAGAATTTCAGAAATTTTGGGTGAATGGTTTTTAACATTCAAATTTTTAGTTTCAAGAATCTCTTCTACCTGAATGACTTCATTCTCAAAGCTTCTAAAATAGTGATTTTTCTCCAATGCAGGAATTATGAAGAGAACTGAACATTCATTTTCAAACAATTTCAATTCATATTCAAAATTGTCCAACTCAAGAGAATTAAATTTCTTTATTGGATTTTCAATGTTGTGTTATTGACTCAGAGAGTTGGTTTTTTCCATATTTAGTTCAACAGATTTAGATTCTTCAAAGAAAATGGTATGTTGCCCAATTTCACTATCACTTTCCTCTTCCACTTGATTTTCAAATCTATTGAATTTTTTTTATTTTTCTTTCTCTTAAAATTCTTCTTCTTATTTAACCTT
The DNA here is from genome assembly GCA_963277665.1 of Viscum album. Classification (NCBI taxonomy): domain Eukaryota; kingdom Viridiplantae; phylum Streptophyta; class Magnoliopsida; order Santalales; family Viscaceae; genus Viscum; species Viscum album. The sequence continues at coordinate 594,929,782 of OY728133.1, forward strand.
TTTTTGTAATTCCAAGAACATTTTTTCTAATTTTTTCAATCTTTTATCCCTCTCTTGAGAATCTCTAAGTTGAATTTCACGGGTTCGAGTTAACCAATTGTTAATTAATTCCAACCTAGTATCCAATTTATAATCAATTAGATCAATTTTATCTAGGGTGTTAGGACTGGATTCAATTTTTTCATTTTCTACAATGTAAAAATCATGTTGTGGATGGTTATAAACACACTTCCAGGCAGTATGTCCATAATCTCCATAACAAACACAGTAAGGTCCAATGTAGTTGTTTCAGCCTTCAAAACATTCCATTTTTTTATAAAATGTTCAGATTAAATGAACACAAAAAATTTTCAACATAACTTAAATAGGCAACACAAACAGTAAATGTTCACAATATTTGATTTTTTTTAGATTTTTTAAATGATTTTTTATATGTGTTTTTATGTTTTTTTATTAAAACATTTGATTCTCATTGCGTTCCTTCCCCAAAAATGACAGCAAATTTTGAACAGGCCGGAGGTCATCACGACCCTCAAAATTACATTTATTACTCCTACACTAGTATAGTAGTGCAGGGTCGATCCACAAAGAAGACAGATGAGTGATTTCTAAGGTTATTGAATTTTAAACCCCCACTATTGTCAGCAGTGGGGAAAACATCTTCTTACTTTTTATATATTTTTTATTTTATTGATGAAATGGAAGAAGGATGTGGAAAAATTAATTTTTAAATAAAAAAACTCAATTTTATACTAAGTACTACAAAGAAACTAGAGAAAATACAGTATACTAATACTAAGTAACAAGACAAGGAACATCAATCAACAAAGTACTCGAAAATTCTAAACTACTAATATGAATGGATGTTCTCTCCACAACTTACAATCGAATCACACCTCAAGAAATACTGAAGATTTTCCCTCGCCAGGAAACTCAACATGCAGAGGATTAAGTCTTGGAGTTCACCACACTGAAACTTAATCGAACAGAAACAAAGTTTTAAAAGATAACATTTGGAAAAGAACTTTCCATAAATTTACAATGTTAAGCTGTTAAAGATTTGAAAAATGAATTCAAGATCAACCTCACCAGTCGATTTTGAAATTTGAAATTGTAAACAAAGAAGTGTGAACGATAAAAAGATTAGAAACAAAATTAGTTTCTCCAACTGATTCTAATTTTGTAAAAAGATAAGCAAATGATGATTTAAAGATCATAACTAGAAGGTTTTAAAATTCCCGAGCTAAGAAAGTTCAACCTATGATCATATTGATTAATGTTGTTAAAAACATTCCAAGAAAAATGTACAAAAATTAAGGACAGAGGGAAGAAGAACTCCCCAATTACTGCTCTGCTCTCGGGCTCCTTGGTCTCCTACTCTGCTATCTCCCGGGAGTCTCCGCTCTCCAAAAATAGTGTGGCGTGGAATCCAAACGATCTTCTCGATTCGCTCTCGACTAATGCGATCATGGAATGAATGAGTGGCCCCTGAATGAGAGCCCATAAATTCTTCTTCATGCTCTACTTAAAATACCATATGTCATATTCTACACATCACCGCACGCTTCCACCGACTTTTAATGCTCTTCAAAAATGCACGACACAACATGTGTTTTTTCGTAACTGGAACATCGCCTATTTTTCCTTACGTAACTAACTCCTGTTGAGTTAGTTAAGTGAATCTGGATGTATACTTTTCTTTTTAATGAACCTGAGTAATAAAAACAAATTAAATAATTAAAACTCATCAAAAGTTAATTAATGTCATTTTAAATTTTATTGTTATAATAATTATTAAAATTAAAATTAATTAATAGACATCATAACTGATAAATAATTTTTACTTTTATATTACTACAAGTTTATCAAAAAGTTATTAATTAAGTTAATAAATATAGATACTAAATTTTTAAGTTTTTCATATTTAACTAAATCATTAAAATTTAACATCATAAGTAAATAAGTAATTAATTATTTAGTAATTTAGATTGTATTAGTTATTTTTATTTAATAATTTCATTATTAATATTTAATAAAATGTTAGATTAATTTATTAATTATTTAATTTTAATTTACTAATTAGAATTAATACTTAAGTTTTAAATATTTTTAAATTAATTAGTATATCTTATAGTTTATTTATAATTATTATTGATTATATATTTATACTATTAACAGTAAATTAATTAATTATTAACATTTATTATTAATTTAGTTATGTATTTTAATTTAAATTTTATCTATTTATTAATATTATAATTATTTTAAATCATAAATTTTATAAATTCTACTATATTCATTTAACTTATTAAAGTTCACTTTTTCTTTAACTTTAACTTTTTTTCTTTTTATTTTTACTTTATTTTTATTATTATTTTTATCTATTTTTTTTGTTAACTTCCCCCTCCCCCAAATCTGCACACAGCAGGGGGAGGGTTTCTCTTCCTCCTCTGTAACTCCACAGTGATATATCCCCTCGGTGCGGCATCACCAGCAGTGGCGTGACATAACAGCTCCTTGCAGCGGTGGATCAGACTCCCTCAGCTCCAGCATGGCTCGGCATCAGCTTGGACCATCTTCAACAGCATCAGCATCACCCTCGCCTGCGAATCCTCTACTAGCATCAACGAAGGGGTGCGGCGTCTTCAGCTCCTCAAAACCAGCGGATGGCGCGACCTTCCACTCGAACTCTCGGCACAACTCCCTACAACGACAAACTTATGATTGCGGACCAGTGGGAGAACCCTCCTATTGTGGGGGAGAGCTCTTCTTCTTTAATCGAAGAAAATATAATTTTTATCCTGACCTGATGATGTGTTACATTTAGGGAAGAATTAGTTATTTGAAATTTAAATACTAATTTGCAGTGTGCGGAATTTAATTTGTGGTGTATGCATTTGTTTTTTTTGTGCAGAGAAGATGCTATTATGGGTCATGAGTATAAGCAAGGAGCAGTGGTGTATCAGTGAGAAGTAGGGGAGTTGAGGTTGAGATGGAGTTGTGCTGATGGTGAGGTGCAACGGGAAATATCCCCACGGTGAGGATGACAAAAATTGAGTAACGGTGATGGGTAGTATAATGGTGAGGTTGGAAGGATTGAGAGGGATAACAGTGAGGTGCGAAAAGGGTGCATATAGGGTCACTGATAGAATAAAAAAAGGTTACTGGTACATATAAATAACAGGTTATCGGTAGCTAAAAAATGGGTTACTATTATGATAAAAAGATCCACCGATATGGAAAATAGTTCACCGTTAGAACAAAAGGTCACTGGTATATGATATTAACAGTGAGGTGTAGGGGTCGCAGTTACAATATAAATAAAACTAACGGTGCCCTTTAGAAATTGTTTTGAACTAGAAATCAGAACTTAAGCAATACACATAAAAATATTGAAAATAACTAATTAAAAGAAACTAAACATCATAAATTTAAAACATGATTTTTATTAACCTTCAAAACATTAAAAATTATTCAATGACAACACTTAAATTATAAACTAAATATTTATTAAACTATTTTTATGAACGACTTAAATTAGAATTACTAAATAAATAATTACAAGATAACAACGAGTATAAATGAAGAGCATCGGTGACCCAATAGGTCATCGCTATTAATTGTCTACCTCACCGGTAGACAAAAAACAATAGAAAAAAAATGAACAAACAAACTAAATACATAAAATAATATAATTAATGTCTAAAAACTATTAATTAACTAATTAATAAACTAATTGAATACATAAAATTAAAAAGTGAACTACTTAATTTAATCAAAAACACATATTATTTACTTAAATGATTAGCAAGATGAATAAACATATTAAATTACATTTTTAATCTATTCTAATGTAACTAAATAAAGAGATATAATATTAAAATAAAAACTAACTTAATTAATTAGAATTACATTGATTAAATAATTGTTTAAAATTAATATTAACCTATTAAAAAGTCAAGCAGATTTAAATTATCCAAACTAGATAAGACATAATTAAGGTTTATTAGATTAATAAGATTAAAATTTATATTTTGATGACTAAAAATACATAATTAGTTATAAAAAAATAGATTAATTATCAAAGTTAACTATAAAAATAAAAAAGTGAAAATATTAGATATAAAGTGATTAAATAATTAATTAAATCATTACAAATTAAGTAAAAAGATGTGGAAGAACTATGTAAAAATAGAGCCACATCAAGGATAAAACATATATTCCCAAAATAATATTAATCTTTTTTTTCAAATCATTTATGTATAAAAATAATTCCATAATAACTAGGACTTCACATAGGCTAGTTGTAGGTGATGCACCCTTTTCACCCTTCTGTTTTTAGTTCAAACATCACAACCTTTATAGATATGACAGGTTATCTATCGACATACATGTTATCCTTTTTCTAAAACTATTATAAATCCACCAAAATTTTTATCAACATCTAAAAAAATAACCTTAATATATTCAACATTAAGGAAAATTTTTAACCCAAAATACTATCTCACAATTTCCATTTTTCATACCAGAAATGTAATAACCCATAATTACCTCAAAATCAAAGATCATATATACCCTAACGTTTATAAATTTATTTAAAAAGTTTTTCTGAAGAATGTAAATGAATTATTACTTAGATAATACTTCATGTAAAATCTAAGGTTTAAATATACCTAACACAAATAAAACATCACACAAAATATAATTTTTCAATTTAAAATTCCATCACTTAAAACCTAAAAAAGAGGTCATCTATAAATATTAACTCATGATCATCCTCAAACCTATATACAGATGATTACATATATAACTATTAATATAAACTCATATAAAAAAACCATAATATCTTAAGTTATCTAAACCATACTCTAATACCAACTATAAAAGACCAAAATCTTCACTCTTGAATCTAGTGCTGAAAACAAAAAATTTACATTTATGGATTTGTTACTGATAAATGTGGCTCAAAATTTTTATCCACCAAAACCTTACAACATAAAATGGAAATATTGGGTCACTTACATTCTCTAGGACCTTTTTTAGAGTTCTAGAGAATTAGAAAAAAATTAAACAAATTTAATCTATAAACAACTCACTTATCAAGATCAACATCATATTCTCCCATTATACTCATCTTTTCGTATTTCACATTAGGTTATAAACATAATACATGATAAACTATTCATGATATAATTCAATTAACAAAATTCCTCATAACATGGGGAAAATGAAACATAATAAGTATAATCAGAAATACTTAGTAAGTATAAACATAATCATCAAAAAATTAAAGTCAATATTGTGAATAATATGAGAATAAGGATATGATTACATAATCATAATTTATGTGAATAAAATAAGGTAAATAATATCCATCAATACCTGTATCATCAACCATGAAATGTGGAAGAAATCATGATATTTAATAATACATGAATCATAATGGAATCAAAATAAATGGGATATAATAACATAACACTTGCATAAGACATTGAATTCTGTTATTCACACAAATTTAAAAAATCATTTCCTAAGTATTCGTGGATCCTTTACAAAACTATCATAGTGGAGTGGGTTCACTCCCCAAACCATCATAGTAGAAAAGGTTTAATCACAAGACTATCATAGTGGATTGGGTTTACTACCAAACCATAATATTATCCAAGGTTAACTCCCAATACTATCAGTTTGGATTGAGTTCACTTACCATACCATAATAGTAGTTAGGGTTCACTCCTAATACTATCACAGTGGAAAAAGTCATCTACTGAACCAAGGTCTCTCCCCATTCTAGTAATGTACATCTCATGAGATATAAATATTTACCCAATGCATTGGAGGGAAAAAAAGGTCCCACCCATCACATAATGAAATTATAACATATTTGTGACACAATATCATAAATAAAACATCATATTAAAATATATAAAAATAAATTGGCTTCGTAAACATTTCATCATAACATAAGTCATGAAAAATAAATAGGATTGATGAAGATCATGCCATCATAAACAGAAAACATCCAAATAAAGAATAATGATGGTATCCTTGGATCATATCCCTATTAAGTGAAAAGTAATATCGAATAATTTTATTGTAAATGTAAAATTATTTTGAATGTTCACTTTGAAAAATTATTGATCAAAATAAATTTTCCATTTTGAAATTATTTTTTAAAGGATAAATAAATATAAAGAAAAAATTTTAATTAAAAATAAAATTTAAAATTGTAAAGTAATATTTAAATCATTAATCTTTCATGATGGATGAAAAATATGATAACTTCTTATAAGTTAAAAAATAATTCCTTTCATATTTTTTTTGGAAATGTCACAAAGAACCTCATTTAGAAAATGACAAAAATATTTCTTCCAAACCATTTTTAAAAAATTTAACCATGGGTAAAAATGTTTTTAAGAAATAGTAAAATCTTTTTTAATTTTTTTTATAAAACATAGTCATAGAGAAATAATTTAACCTACTAGAGACTTAAGGATAAGTAATCCTGAATAATGATGAGATTATGAAATAAAACCTACAACTTTAGTATCATTTGAATCATAAGCCCAATGAAAAAAAGAAATATATATTGATATGTATATCCCATAATTTTCCGGAAAATAATAATGAAATAAATTAATGGGTAGTATATACACTACATAAAAGAAACATGTACTGTATAATACATGTATTCAATAGAAATAAAAGTAAATGAAAATCACTTACCTTTTACCTGACTTCTTTTGAAAATTATTTAACTTCCTGTATAATAAATTTGGATTTATTAAAAATATATACTTGAATAATTTAAATGATTTTTATATAATATATATTCATTATATATATATATATAGATTTAATTTACTCTATAATGATATATATTGAAAATGAATTACATCGTTCATGGAGACGGTAGGGTGTACATTTTCCTGAACGCTGTATTCACAGTTTTGAGGATGGAAAGAATGAAAGGTAACTAATAATTTACCTTTAAATAATCATTATTATATCATTTTTATCATATATATTCATCATATATATCATACTTATCATCAAATTAAAATATAAACAAAAAATGAATCACATCGCTTCGTGGAGGTGGTACTCCATATATATACACAAGAAACATAATCGTTTTGCAATAGTTAGGGAGTTAAGAAGGTAGATATTATATTTTAATTATAGAAGAATAATTATAACATAAATATAATATATAAACTTTAGAACTATAACAATAATCATCAATGAAATATGGTGATGGAAAATAAATTGTATCCTTATGTGGAGACGGTATGCCATACGTAGGAAAAGCGATAATTTTTCTTCTAATTTAATGGTAAAGAGGGTGTTTAATGTTGTTTTAGTAATAATAATAAAATTTAATAATATTTAACATAATTAAGTTATTACTTTATGAAAAATATCATATTACTATAGGATGTAAAGAAGAGTATAGACAAAGTGATCGGTTCATTTTATTACCTCATCCTCGAAATGACTTCATTAGATCTCCTCTAAAGGGAACTAAGGTCGGTCTTTTGAGAAAATAATCAGTTAAAGAATGTGGATAAGGAGGTTGATAATAGAATTTGATAGGGTATGGTAGATATAGAAGGAAACAACTGGTTTAAATAAGTTAGGTAGAAGGGGCCCTTTTATAATTTTGGCAAGAGTCACTTTTGGAATTTTATATAAGATTAAAATATATTAGAACTATTTTAGATCGAAATGATTCAAAATGGCCTATAAAAGCACATGACATTAAATTTAAACCATATATTACTAAATTTATTCTTATTTATTATTTTTACTATTTTTAAATAATTTTAAAAAATATTAATCCCATAAAATATCATTATTTTTAATTTTGATACTATTCATTACTTTGACATAAAAACATCAAGAAAATAATTAAAATTAGAAAAAAAATATTTTATTATATCTTAAACATGTAATTTTTATTTATAGAATTATTTTATCACCAAAAGTATCTAAAATTATACTTCATTTAATATTTCTAATATCATTTATTTGATTTTTTGGTTAATTAAATAATTACTACTTTAGTGTTGTGTAAGAATTTCAGGTAATTATTTTTTCAATAAAAATTAAAAATAAATTGCCATGATGAATATTAATATTTTATATTTAAAATAAATATTTATATTCAGAAATATCCTTTGGATTACATCATATTAAAAATATTATATTTATTAAAACATATAGTGTGACATGTTTGACTTTTCATTGAATAAAATATTATAAATGTTATAATCACATAAAAATGGAAATAAATTTTCATATAAACTACAACTTAATAATTATAGAAAAACATGACTCTTATGATAAATTTTTTACAGGTGTTATTGTGATTTTATAATCCTTATAGTTTTATTTTTTCCTTAACTACACGATTTAGCCTTTATCGTTGTAGCAAAAATTACTAAAGACAATATTAAAAATATCTAAAAATATGAGGATAATATTTAATAAATTTAGAGATAATAATTAAAAATATTTAATCCATTTTTCAAAATTAAATTCACATAATTAGTATAATTTAATTTAAAATTAAATCGACAAAATGCAATGAAAAATAGTGTTCTTGAAAAGTGTGTTTGAAGCCCAAAAATATACTTATACCGAAATAAGTTATAAAAATGAGTAAAATTTCATTAATTGGATTAAATATAAATAAATAATACTTATTTTACTTAAAATAATATTCAAAACATAATGGTACTTTTAAATTACTTACTTTCTTAAAAATAAATGGCTTTTTTTTACAAAAATTGGTATTTTCCACTATTCACTGAAAAATGAATATTTTCATAAAAATATAAAACTTTTACCATAGGTTAATATGAATATGACGATGTAATAAAAGATATAATTTTATTCAAATAAAATATATATATGTTCTAGAAATTAATATATTATGTGTTGGACTCCTCATGTGTTAATCAGGTTTTAATGATCACAAATCCTTTTACTGTTAATTAATCTCAGTCTTCATTGCACATCTTTCTAATGCTTTTTAATCTCAATAATAACTACTTATCATGGTTTAATGATAAAAAATCTTATGGATGTTAATTAATCTCTTTATTATTTACAAGTCTTATGCATGATCACAAATCTCACATATATTATCAAGCCTTTATGTTTATGATTAAAGTTCTCTTACTCTCTAATGGTTAAACTTAATCCATATTCTGCATATTCTGTCTAAGTCCAAATACAAATATTTTTCAAAGTATGGACTCACTGTGACCTAGACACCGTGAAGGACTCACCGTGACCCAGACACCATGAAGGACTCACCATGACCCAGACACCGTGAAGGACTCATCGTGACCCAGACACCGTGAAGGACTCACCGTGACCCAGACACCGTGAAGGACTCTCCGTGACCCCGACACCGTGAAGGACTCACCGTGACCCAGACACCGTGAAGGAAAAACCGTGACCCAGACACCGTGAAGGAAAAACTGTGATCTAGACACTGTGAAGAGATCATACCGTGAAGCTCATACCGTGAAGCTCATACCGTGAAGAAGACACCATTTACATAATCACTGTGACACTATTCCTTAACTTTTTGTCATATTATTTAAATAATACTAACAGTCATATTTTATTTTTTTAATGCAATTAATGTTATTTAATGATAGTTGTTGGCGTGTCAGGAAACCGTGTCTCATACCTATGAAAAGGGAATCATTCCTACTGCCAGAACATGTGGAATATAAGGAAGATTAAGATGTAGTACACTATATAGAAGGGAAGCAGTGCGCAAGTGTGAATATACAATGAGAAGAACTTACATACACTGAGAGCACTACAAGAAGAACAATCCTGAACAAGAAAGATATTTCCAGACCTTCAAAGAATTCTCATGAATGAAATCCAACACCACTGAAGAACACACGATGAATCAAGAGATCTTTTTCATTCCTGAAGAAGACAAGCTGACTACGACACTCTGTTTTTCATTAGAAAAACCCGAGAAGGACTCAGAAGCATTCTTGCTGAATCCAACGAGTCCAGAGCAGCATTGATAATATCTAGAGCTTTCTAAACTCTCATATCCTCTCTCTAAGTGATTTCTTTATTAAATTTTGAGCAGTGTGGTGTACTCTGTATTTCTTATACACACACTGTCTCCTGCACTGAACTGGAGGATATCAAAATCCTCCAACCACAATTTTTTACTCTTGTTTACCCACGTCAACTGTGGAAGAGGTCCTTGTGTGTCATGGTCTGTTTGTTTCCCACGAAGAACAGTGGTAGAGGTCCCTGCGTGGCCTGGACAGTTTTGTAAACTATTGTTATCCCTGATCCAGGGTGTGGATCAAATTTCTATAAATTTTAGAGGAATAAGTCTCTTCTTGAGACTGAACCTTTTTTTATATCTGTTATGCATCTTTGGTTTAAGTTTATAGTATACTACATATATCTTATTTGTTCCGCTGATATTAAATTGAAATACAAAACTATTTAAAAGTTACTTTGATAGTTAAATTAGCAAGTGTTTACACTTATTGTAAATGAGTAGGTTAGTTTGAAAAGTTAGTTTAATCATGTGGTTAAATTAACTGAGACCTAATCAGTCTTTGAGAATCTAAGTGAACATTTACAATCTTTATAAATTCACTATAATTTAACTTGTTTTATAAATTGGGGGATTTTAAATAGACAATATTTTAACAGAAATTTTAATTGGAACTCAATTCACCCCCTCTTGAGTATCCACTCTGACCAACATCTGGTATCAGAGGTCTTTTAAAATACTCTATTTTTTAACTGTGATTTTAGTTGCATCTTTAAAGATCTTAAATTTCTGTTAGTTCTAAATTTTTATCTCTTTAATTTTTTTGTCTCAACCTAGTTATCATGGATAATAGACTTGAGGGTTCTTCTACTAACATGCCACCTTTCTTCAATGGTACAAACTATGCTAAGTGGAAACTTAAGATGAAAATTCATTTAGAAAGAATGGGTTTTAATATTTGGACTGCTATAGAATCAGAATATAAAATTCTCACTACTGTTAGATCCACTTGGGATGAACCTACAAAGACTGCCTACAATAATAATTGTAAAGCTATGAATACCCTGTACTGTGCTCTGGGAGATGAAGAGTTTAACAGAATTTATGCTTGCAAAACTGCTTTTGAAATTTGGGATACTTTGGGTGTTTCTCATGAAGGAACCACCAATGTTAAAGAAATGCGATTGAATACTTATACTATTAAATATGATAATTTTAAGATGAAGACTGATGAATCTATTTCTAATATGTATCTCAGGTTCAATGAGACAGTCAATACAATGAATTCACTTGGTAAAGTTGTTCCAGAAAAGGAACAAATTATGAGAATCTTGAGATGTCTACAAGACCGATGGAGGGGAACTTCTGTTTCAATCAGAGAATCTTGTGATATTGGTAAACTACCAGTCAAGGAACTTATTGGTAAGTTACTGATGTATGAAGAAGAACTCAAGGTGAATAAAGAGGAAGATGATGAACCTAAAAGAAAATCTGTGGCTTTCAAGACTACTACTTCAAAGAATAAAGATAAGGAGAAGCTTCATGTAAGTGCTAGCTCAAGCTGTGAAGAAAGTGAAAGTGCATCTGATAGTGATGCATAAATGGATCACATAGCCAAAAGATTTAAGAAGTTTTATAGGAAGAAGAAGTTTTTCAGAAAATCAAATTACAAAGGAATGTATGATAATAAGGGACACTGGAAAATGGACTGGAAGAAATCTGACAAATCTGATGAAGTTGTCTGCTATGAATAAAAAAGAAAAGGACATATAAAAGCAGACTGTCCAAAGGTGAAATACAAGAAGAAATATGAGCATAAGGATAATAAGTATAAGAAATCCATGAAGGCTACGTGGAGTGCTTCTGAGGACATCTCCAGTGAATTTGAAGCTTCTGAGACCGAAAACAGAAATAAGGAAAAAATGTGTTTTATGACAAACACTTATGAGGTAACATCTGAAACTCCTGCTTTAAATACATATTATTTTGGAGATGATTCTGATTCTGAAAGTATGTCAAAATATGAACTTTTTGAATACTGTGATATGTTGGAAGAAACCTGTAATGCGCTAAAAGACAAATACAAAGGTTTAAAGAAACTATATGCTTTAACTGTTAAACACAAATATGATCTTGACATAGAAATGGAAAAGAATGCTCGATTGCTTAAAGAAAACACTGAACTGAAATTATCAAATGATCAACTTAGAAAGGACTTGGAGAAATTCACAAATGGAAAATATACTCTTACTCAAATGCTAGGTAAGCATATTTCACCTAGATACACTTCTGGTATAGGATACCAACCTGGACAAAGACAGATTACCAAGAATATATTTATTCCTAAATCTGGACAGAATACTGCAAGTTCTAGTTCTGTAAATTTGTATTCTTCAACTAGTTATTCACTTAGTTATAAATCTAATAGAGTTTATCTTTCAAAATCTTTTGATTTTGTGAATTATATGAGACCCATAAGACAAATTTTGGTACCTAAAGTTTTATTGGCTAACCTGTCTGGACCCAAGACATATATCTGAGGATTACTCATGTTTCAAAATTTTAATAAAGGTTTATGGAGGTCATGTCACCTTTGGTGATAATTATAAAGGAAAGATCATCATCCTAGGCCAGATTGGTAACACTGATTCAGTTTTAATTTTGAAAGTTTTATTTGTTGATGGACTGAAATATAATCTGTTAAGTATCTCTCAATTATGTGATGATGGGTTTAATGTCAAATTTGAAAATGATTCTTTTAATGTTTTTAATTCTAAAAATGTTTTAGTCTTTTCTGCTCTAAGAAATGAAAATGTTTATGCTGTTGATTTAAATTCCTTAGCTAAGAAAAATGTTACCTATCTAAATGCTTTTCATAAAGAGTCTTGGTTATGGCATAGAATATTAGGACACTACAATGTACACTCACTTAGAAAAATTAGTAGGAAGAACTTAGTTAGAGGCCTACCTAAACTTGAGTTTCCAAATGACAATGTTTGTAATCCCTCTCAAAAGGGAAAGCAACGCAAGGTTTCTTTTAAATCAAAGAAAGAAGTTTCAACTTCTCAACCTCTCGAGTTGGTTCACATGGATTTGTTTGGACCATCTAGAGTTTCTAGCTTAAATGGAAAGCACTATGCCTATGTCCAAGTAGATGACTTTTCTAGATATACTTGGGTATACTTCCTAGCTCACAAAAGTGAAGCTTGTTCTTACTTTGTCAAATACTCCAAATCTGTAGAAAACCTTAGTGGACTTAAGATTAAAACCCTAAGAAGTGATCATGTCCGTGAGTTTGAGAATCATGAGTTTGAATCCTACTGCTCACACAATGGTTATAGTCACAATTTCTCTACCCCTAGGACACCTCAAAAGAATGGTGTAGTAGAAAGAAGAAATAGAACCCTGCATGAAATTGATAGAACTATGATTAATGAATATGACCTACTTATTTACTTTTGGGATGAAGCTGTCAATACATCTTGTTATATCATTAATAGAGTCCTAATTAGACCTGTTCTTAAGAATACCCCTTATGAGTTGTGGAACAATAGAAAACCTAAAGTTAGTTACTTTAGAGTCTTTGGTTGCAAAGTTTTTATTCTTAATACCAAAGATAATCTTGATAAGTTTTCTTCTAAAAGTGATGAAGGAATTTTCCTGGGTTACTCTATTTCTAGTAAAGCCTATAGAGTTTTCAATAAGAGAACCAAATGTGTGGAAGAATCTTTTCACATCATGTTTAATGAAACTGATCCACATGAGCCTAAAACCTCTCTTGAAAATCTTGAAGAAGATTTATCTGTTCTGGACCTTAATGAAAAATCTAATGAACCTGCTATAAAGACAACCGGTTTTGGAATTATTCCAGAATCCATTCTTAATGAACCCGAACCTAGAGAAGAACCTGAAATTTCTAGTCCTACCTTTACTAGATCAACTAGAATTCTAAAGAATCATCCTTTAGATACTGTTGTAGGAAATCTTGATAGAGGGACACAGACTAGAGCTTCTCTTAGAAATCAGGTTGAACATCAAGCCTTCTTGTCACAGCTTGAACCTAAAAACATTGATGATGCTATTAATGATGAATTTTGTGTAATTTCTATGCAAGAAGAACTCAATCAATTTGAAAGAAATAAAGTTTGGAATCTTGTTGAAAGACCTAAGGACACTTTCACAATAGGCACTAAATGGGTGTTTAGAAACAAAGTTGATGAGTCTGGAAACATAGTTAGAAATAAATCTAGGCTAGTTGAATAAGGCTATAGTCAAGAAGAAGGTATAGACTATGATGAGAATTTTTCTCCAGTAGCCAGATTAGAAGCTATTAGGATCTTACTTGCTTATGCTGCTCATATAAATTTCAAACTATATCAAATGGATGTCAAGTGTGCATTCTGGAATGGATATATTGCTGAGGATGTTTTTGTTGAACAAACACCTGGATTTTCGAACCCTCATTTTCCAAATCATATTTTTAAATTATCAAAAGCATTATATGGTTTAAATCAATCTCCAAGATCTTGGTATGATAGATTAAGTACTTTTCTAATTTCTAAAGGTTTTACAAAAGGAATAGCTGATCCTACTCTATTTATAAAACGAATTTCTACAGATGTTTTAGTTTTACAAATTTACGTAGATGATATTATTTTTGGATCTTCAAAAACTACATTATGTACTGATTTTTCTAAAATTATGAAAAATGAATTTGAAATGAGTTTAATGGGTGAACTTAAATTCTTTCTTGGATTTCAAATCATTCAAAATTATAATGGAATTATTTTAACTCAACGTAAATATACTAGAGATATTTTAAAACATTTTGGATTGGATAGCACAAAAAGTAGTGACACTCCCATGAGTACCACCTGTAAGATGGATCTTGATGAAAATGGTAAATCTGTTGATCAAACCACTTATAGAGGAATGATTGGAAGTCTACTCTACCTGACAGCTAGTTTTCTTGATATTATGTTTAGTGTGTGTATGTGTGCTCATTTTCAAGCAAACCCTAAAGAGTCACATTTAAATGATGTAAAGGGAATTTTCAAATACCTCAAGCATACTCCAAATTTAGGATTGTTCTATCCCAAAGGACAATCATTTGAATTAGTTAGTTATTCTGAGGCTGATTTTGCTGGATGTAAGCTAGATAGAAAAAGCACCTCTGAAGCATGTCACCTTTTAGGAAAGTCACTAGTATCATGGTGTTGTAAGAAACAAAATTCTGTTGTATTATCCACTGCATAAGATGAATACATAGCTGCTGGCAGTTGTTGTGCACGAATTTTGTGGATAAAACACACATTACTAGACAATGAATATCAATTCAGACATGTCCCAATAAATTGTGACAACACAAGTGCTATTAACATTTCTAATAATCTTGTTTCTCATTCTTGGAAAAAACATATTGATGTAAGACATCACTTTTTGAGGGATCATTATCAAAAAGGTGATATCACTTTGGAATTTATTGGTACTGAATATCAACTTGCTGATATATTCACTAAACCATTAAATTATGAAAGATTAGACTACATCATACATGATCTTGGTATGATTAATCATAAGTGAATATCTTACTAATCTTAATGTTTAATGCTTTATTGTATTTTACTTTATGGTTTCATAGTCACTATTTCTAAGTTACTGTTTTATGTTCACGGTCTCACCGTCAAGATTTTATGCTCACAGTCTGTCAATTTACTGTCTCACCATGATGACTATCAACTGTCTCACCGTGATGACTACCTGCTCATAGTCTCACCGTGAATTTTTTTATTCTTATTTTAACCCATATCGCGTAATTTTTATTTTACCGATATTTTATTTCCCGAATTTTTGTTTTTATGACGTTTGAAATTCCCAAATGATAAAAATTAAGGGTTTCATTCGATTCCTTACCCGAACTATCTCCTGAACCTTCTCTTCTCTCTTGCCCGAACCTTCAGTGGATGCCAAGGATGAAGCTTCCATCTTCACCCTCATATGAGAATCGCCGCTCTAATAAATAGAAAAGGATACCGAGGATTTCTCCTGAAGTACCTCTAAACCCAAACCTAGTAAGCCATACAGTTGTACCTGAAAAAGAGGTTTGTGCAGAGTGGTTGCTGTCTAGCAGATCTTTAGTTTTGAAAGTTTTAAGAGGTCAAGGATGGCTTGGATGGTTCACTAGATAGAATAGACCGATCTACCTGAGATTGGTATCTCAATTTTATCAATATGTAAAGTTTTCTTTTGATTTTGGAGAAATCTTTATGGTGACAAGCTGGATAAATGGTCAAAATTGCTCTTTCTCTTCGAGGCTATGGGATGTATGCCTAGGGATTCCCCATGAAGGAGTTTGTGAGGATTACCAGAGAGACCCTCCTCCAAAAACTGACATCTTTGACCTGGAGACTGCTTTAGAAAGCCTGACTAGAAATGGAACCAAGAGAAGGGCCATAGCTGCTGAATTAGATGGGGAGAATAGACTTCTGTTCAAATTTGTTCAAAATTTGATTAGTCCAAGAAAATGAGATTTTTCTGTGATGAAGTATCAGGATTTGTTCCTGATTCATCTGTTGAAGAATGGCCATAAGATCAACCTATGAAAGTATGTTATCAACCATATATGTGAGTTAATCAAATTCACTTCCAAATCCACCTCCCTGTTCTAGTCAAGGATGATTTCAGGTATGTTAGTTGCCAAAGGGATGGTTGGACCGAATGAAGAAAAGTTAGAGGACCTTGATTTCTTCCTATCCATGCCTATCATCAGAAGGATGAAGATTAGCTGGAACCCCTGGAAGAAGCAGTGGGTTGAAGATAATGATCATGTGTATAAAAAGTTTAATCATGTTGACTATCCAATAAGGCCTAAAAATCTATCCGATCTTGGTTTGGAACCAGATGAAGTGGCTGAGTTTTCAGAAGAAGAAGAAGAGGAAGTAACTACTGAAGTATCTCTAAGAGAAGAAGCTGGAAGACCACAAATGGAAACAACTCCTGTTGAAAAAGAATGGAAAGTTGTCCCTACTTTTATCCCTGCTGAAATACCTCAAGAAGAGAAAGTTGGTGTTAGTTTGAGAGAAGAGGAAGATCTAGTTTCCAGTGCAGATGTAAATCCAGAAGCTCATTCTAATGCTGCAAGGAAGTTGGTTTTTCCTGATTCATTACAGCAAGGAACCTTTGAGGAAGATCTTGCTTAAGAGGATCTTTCTGTTGAATAAGAAGCAAGTCTGGAAGTTCAACCAGTGGAACAGTCAGTTCCTGAGATAATTCCCTATGCTGAATAGAGGATGGAAATTTCCTTCCAGTTGGAAAGGCAAGAATTTTCTGAAGAGATCAAGGATGATCCTATGGATCTTGTCCATGTTCCTGAGCATCAAGAATCTAAAAGGGAAGCACAATTTGAGGGGGAGGAACCTCAAAATCTTGAGATTACAGAAGTTGGATCTGCTGAAGCTTCTCAACATGTTGTCTCATACTCTGTGCACACCCGATTTGTTTTCCCAAGCTTTTATGATGTGAATGAGTCAGAGCAAGTGTCTACAACTAGAATGGATCTTTCTTCTCTGTTTCAACTAAAGTCTGTAGCTCATAGAGAACTAGAACCAGTTCCCCAACCTCAATCCGAATCAGAATCTGAGTCTGAAGATGACTCTGAACCTCAACCAAAATCTGAACCACTACCTTTACCTGCACCCTTACTTGAGCATCACTCCTTTGTGACCAAAGCTGATATGAAAGTTTTTGGAGAAACTTTGTTAGCTAGAGTTGAGAAAATTGTCTCCACTCAACCTCGTCCAGTAACTCAGTTAAGTCAAGAAGATGCATCAATTCTCTTGGAAAATATTATCTTGCATATTCAACCAAGGATGATCCGAGAAATTAAAGAAGTCAGAGTAGAGAATAAGCTTCTGAGTGCTGATGTTGAAAATATGAAAAATTATGATAGCAAGTTTGCAGAATGAGTTATCTTTGAGATCAGAGCCTGCTCCTATTTTTGCTCATGCTCCTGTTTCTTCTCCTGCACCGGTTGTTACTTCTCCTGAGCCATCTGATTCCATCGTTACTAGGGAAATTATGTCTGAAGTTTATCCATACCTCCTTTTTTTTGATGAAAATATTGGAAAAAGACACACCAAGATGCTGGAACGCATGAGAGAGCTTGTGGAAAATCTAAATAAGCTTACAGATGAATACACTGGATGCCTGAAAAAAGTGTTGAAATAGCTCAAATTTCTAACCGAAGCTGTCAAGGCTTCACCTGCTTCTGGTCAGACCTCCACATCTTCTTGGGATGATTATATGATGAGATCCATATTCAAGGAAGAAATTAAGAGTTTCTTCAGTGGCTTGGATCTATCTTCTTTGACAGAAGTGGTTAAGAACAGTGATAGAGCATTAGACATGGTTAGGATTCATTCTAAGATAGCCAATGATACTCAACAAGAGATCAAAAAGAAAATATATCTTTATCTATCCCGGATTTTCTCTAAAAGTGATATGAGAGGTCACTTTAGATATCTTGTTGAAAATTTGAGAATCCCTCCAGTGACTCAAGCTTTTAAAACTCAAGTTCAGAAACTTACAGAGTTCACCAGTTTGTTGGACATGTTTATGGAAAATAAGGATGATTTTGAAAAGGTTATGCAATATGGTGGTGAAATCATTACTGATTTCATCAATCTTTTGAAGCCGTATATTCATGTGCAGAGTACTGCTATAGTTGCTCTAGCTGCTGCACCCCTTAGACCTGGTCTACCCGCCTTAGCCTTAACTGCCATGTCAGTCAGCCAAGCTCTTTCTCAGATCCGTCCAGTCATTCTTGACCAAACTAAGCCTAGATCTTCTTCTACTCCCACTTTGGCTCCATCTATTTTTGAAGGTCTACCCTTACCCTCTTTGTCTACTGCATCCATACCTTCTTCTACTTCAGCACCAGCTCCTGCTGCTGGTAAAGGCAAGGAAAAGATGGATCCCTAAAGAGTCTAGAGACTGTTTTCTTTTTGATGGGATGTCATTTCTTGTTTACTATTTGTATTTCTCCTGTATGTTGTATTCTAAACCCTTTTTTTCATGAAAACTGCCGAGTTTCATTTCATTTTCTATACTTTTTGATAATCCCAAAAGGAGGATTAATATCTACAAGTATAAATTGGGGAGAAAATTTACAAGTTTCCGTTCTATAATGTTTTTTTGTTATTCTAGTATCTTTACTGTTATATTCCATTTATATTCTACCTATATCTGATTTGTGATCATCAAAAAGGGGGAGATTGTTGGACTCCTCATGTGTTAATCTTGTTTTAATGATCACAAATCCTTTTACTGTTAATTAATCTCAATCTTCATTGCACATATTGCTAATGCTCTTTAATCTCAATAATAACAACTTATCATGGTTTAATGATAAAAAATCTTATGGATATTAATTACTCTATTTATTATTTACAAGACTTATGCACGATCACAAATCTCACATATATTATCAAGCCTTTATGGTTATGATTCAAGTTCTCTTACTCTCTAATGGTTAAACTTAATCCATATTCTGTATATTCTGTCTAAGTCCAAATACAGATATTTGTCTAAGTATGGAATCACCGTGACCCAGACACCGTGACCTAGACACCATGAAGGACTCACTATGACCCAGACACCGTGAAGGAATCACCGTGACCCAGACACTGTGAAGAACTCACCATGACCCAGACACCATGAAGGACTCACCGTGACCCACACATCGTGAAGGACTCACCGTGACCCAGACACCGTGAAGGAAAAACCGTGACCCAGACACCGTGAAGGACAAACTGTGATCCAGACACCGTGACAAGATCATACCATGAAGCTCATACTGTGAACCTCATACCGTGAAGAAGACACCATTTACATAATCACTGTGACACCGTTCCTTAACTATTTTCCAATATTATTTAAATAATACTAACAGTCATATTTTATGTTTTTAATGCAATTAATGTTATTAAATGATAGTTGTTGGCATGTCAGGAAACCGTATATCGTACCTATGAAAAGGGAATCATCCCTACTGCCAGAACTCATGGAATATAAGGAATATTAAGATGCAGTACACTATATAGAAGGGAAGCGGTGCACAAGTGTGAATATACAACGATAAGAACTTACATACACCGAGAGAACTACAAGAAGAACAATCCTGAACAAGAAAGAGATTTCCAGACCTTAAAAGAATTCTCATGAATACAATCCAACACCACTGGAGAACACACGACAAATCAAGAGATATTTTTCATTCTTGAAGAAGACAAACTGACTACGACACTCTGTTTTTCATCAGAAAAACCAGAGAAGGACTCAGAAGCATTCCTAATGAATCCAACGAGTACAGAGCTGCATTGATAATCACTAGAGATTTCTAAACTCTTATCTCCTCTCTCTAAGTGATTTCTTTATTAACTTTCGATCAGTGTGATGTACTCTGTATTTCTTATACACACACTATCTCCTGCACTAAACTGGAGGATATCAAAATCCTCAAAACACAATTGTTTACTCTTGTTTACCCACGTCAACTGTGGAAGAGGTCATTATGTGGACTGGTCTATTTTTCCCCACGAAGAACAGTGGTAGAGGTCCCTACATGGCCTAGACAGTTTTGTAGACTGTTGTTAACCCCGATCCAGGGTGTGGATCAAATTTATATAAACTTGAGAGGACTAAGTCTCGGCTTGAGACTGAACCTCTTGTTATATCTGTTGTGCATCTTTAGTTTATTTTTATAGTATACTACATATATCTTATTTATTCAGCTATTATTACTTTGAAATACAAAACTATTTTAAAGATACTCTGATAATTAAATTAGAAAGTGTTTACACTGATTGTAAATCAGTAGGTTAGTTTCAAAAGTTAGTTTAATCTTGTGGTTAAATTAACTGGGACCTAATAAATCCTTGAGAAGCTAAGTGAACATTTACAATCTGTATAAATTCACTACAGTTTAACTTGTTTTATAAATTGGGGTATTTTAAATAGATAATATTTTAACAGAAATTTTAATTGGAACTCAATTCACCCCCCTCTTGAGTATCCACTCCGACCAACATTATGTATTCTAAAAAATCAATAAAAGAACATTTTTTTAGAAAACATATATTTGATGAATAAAATGGATTTTATAAAAACGTGTTCTTATATACTAAGAATTAATCAATAATTTTCATTTATTATAACCTTTATATATATTTTTAAAAATAGTAAATCCTTTACATACCCACCAATTTAGAGGCTAGGTCATAACGATCATATTTAAATAATAATATTTTGTGATTTGTTTATGCTTGATGTTGCATATATTTTACGCTATCGAAAATAGTAATTACTTTAAAATATCAGAATATTACAAACTATTTTCCTGATTAGAATCATGATCCCATAATCCTTTCCTTTTCCAGTTCTAGGAGGAATATAAGATGATTCATGAGGAGTTAGAGGTGTAGGTTCTTTAAACACTATTGGCCATAGATTCTGGGTTTCCTTAATGAGAGTGAATCCAAAAGGACTAATAAAAATAGAAGTGTCTAGAAGAGGTGATAATTAAGGGACATAAGTGAAGGCTTGTAAGGGAAGGTATTCATGGGATACAACTATTGTACTTTAGGTGTACAGAAAAGGTTTCATCTTGTCCAAAAACAATGTAACAACGCTTCCACGATTATCTATAGCCTTGTAGAAATCAACCTTCTCTTTATTTAATAGTTTTAGAAAAGGTGCCAAGGTATTACTTTGGTTCACTTTATCCTTGAAGGCCCAGGTCATAGGAGAAATTCTCAAGTTTTTATCCAATAACATGAAATAGTAATTAAGGTAATACATAGTATAAATCCTTGAATTATAATATTTAACAGATTTAGTGATAGTCTCTCTATCACTCCTAGAGGCATTCAATAATTCTATAACCAATTTATATATATACTCACCATGAAATTTTATTTGATGTAGTTATTATTGATGATTGGAATCAGAAGCACCCATCGAAGCCTGTAGATCCTTTATAAAAATAAATATGATTAAATTGTTATTCCTAAAAGTTAGAGTTGGAGGAGGTGGAAATATAGAATAAGGTTATATAGGTGAAAAAAGAGGTTAATTTTTTTTAATAGATAGATCTCCTTCTTAGTAAATTTTCACTCATATCATCTTTGGTTCTTTGGATAATATCAATATGCTTCAGTGGATGTTTATTCTCTTCTAATAGGTTTCTCATCTTCAAGAGAAATCTGGGCTGGATATGACCAATGACTATAGAGTAAATCATCACCATATTAGGATCACTAAGTTTAGTCTCATTTTCTAAATAATATCTAAGAAATCTACCAAGTTCAGTCAATAATCTTTCCTTAAAGGCATCCACATAATGTTTGGTTACATAACTAGAATGAATAGGATGATTAGGAAGAAGAGGAGTTCTCTCCTCATGAAGAGTAGATAAATTCTCATGCTACACCTCAATATAAGGATCATCAGAAATAACATCTTATAACTATCCTTCCAAATCAATCTTGTTGACTAATAATCCATTACGATCCCTATTCACAATCGAAATGGCCAATCCACTATAATCTGGTGAACTTCCCTGATTATCATCACTATCACCATTATCCTCTGAATATAAATATTCAAAAACAAGATAAGTAGATCTTATGGACTTATCATCCTTAGTAGGTGATCCATACTCATCTTTATTAGAGGTATCTAGATCAACATGAATGGTTTAATCCTGAGCATTGATCGCGTTGTTGAGAATGTCAAATTAGTTGTTTAGTTTTTACTAGAATTCATATAGTATAACAGGAACCCTTGGTCACATGTTGATGGATCCCGAGATAATTAAATTTAAAATAAGGCTTTTATTATGAAAATAATTTGGGAATTGAATTTTAGAAGACTTTTATTTTCTTGAGTTAAGAATCCAAAATAAAGGAAATCTATAAAATAATGCAAAAAATAATAGATTTGATTAAGGGTGATCAAACAATGGAAATATCATGATATGCATCCTTCATCGCTTAAATTAATAGTGTTAATATCTTTATATCCCTAGTTTTTAACACAAATAACTAGTTTATTACTATGTTTACAATGGGATACCTTATAGGGTTTGTTCGGAAACACAAAATGATTCACCGAATACCACTGATCATTGGGTGATTTGTGTTCGACTTCATAACCAAAAGTCAAAAAGGAAACACATGAATTACTTGATATGATGTCATGGTTTGTATGCTTTTTAAATTTTATAAAATTAAATAAAAATGGCCATGAAAGTGTTCATGAGAGTTTAACTAACCAATATGAACCACATAAACACTGCAATTGAATGGGTAAAGAATAAGTGGTGAACGACATGTGAAGAAACACATGAATGTGTACCTGAAAACATGATCATATGAGTCAAGTATGACATACTAGTACATAAATAAATAAAATAACAAGATAATATGAATATAATAAACATAAAAACCCATAATTTAAAAGATCATTTAAAATAGAAAAAACAAGAAGCTTAGGATTTGCAACATGTTCCTCCTCGGATGATCACAAGGAGTTTAGAACTCTATGGGATTGGAGAAAGACATATATAATTAAAAATCACATCCCAAGAAATAAAAACACATCCCCTAGTCTAAAAAATTTATATAATTAGTGTTATGATAATTTTTTTATGGAAAAATACATCAAACTTACCACAAAAAGATGTCATGTATCTATGAGACTGGGTGATTATTCATGAAAAACATTTAATCCTTCTTTATCTGTATGGTAAACTAACTAAAACATGTGAAAATATATTAAAATTATGAATATTTTTGGAACTTTGATTTATCTATCCTATGGAGGTGGAATTAGACCAATTAGAGGTCTAAGGTTTGAGTTATGGCCAAATACAAAAGGGTGGTCCAATCTGTCTAGTCCCTAATTGTTTCAAATTATGGGCCACTTTTGGGTCTCAATATGGATGAATTGGGATCCATGGTCTTAGAGAGAAATTTATACCATACATTTTATCACTTTTACACAAATTGTCTACCAAAATTTATGCATGTATTATCGAAAATAAATATTATGATCCACAAGTGTTCTCGGGATCTCATGTAGTTTGGCCCGTTTTGCTTGAGATCCATCATGGGTTCTCTAAATCAGCTCCTCCGAAAAAGATGTGTGGAGATATTAGTGAAACAATTTTTCTATAAACTACTCACACAATGCGTGTCATTCATATCAAAGGTTTCATAGATATATAACTATTTATATCATAAAAAAGAACCAATTTAATAAAAATAACACCATAATGTTAAATTCATGAAAACATCCATATTCCATACTTGAGAAATTTTTTCATTAAATGTTAAATCAACATGGAATTGGGAATTTCAACATGATATTTTACTAATTTTCATGGTTTGGTGAGCATAAGTGGGGGGAGGTATAAATACTATTTATCAAGTGAAAAAGAGAATAAATAAGAAAGATTATGAAAATACTAATGAACTCAATAAGGTGGGGAAAAGTAAAAATAATATCCACACAGTGAAAAATAGAGAAAAGGATAAATACAATGAAAAAACTAATGAACTCAGAAATTTACCCACCCCCACACCTAGGGTGTATAGTTTCCTCACTATAATAAATGGGAACGTGGGAAGGAAGGATAACACCTAGTGTGTTTCACTACTATATTGCTTCTTGAAAGTGGATTTACTCCATCGAATGATTTGAGAAATCATCGCAAAAGTGTTTAAGTATCCGAAAATTGAATATAATAATTTGGCCACTAATCTCATGAAAAAACTGTATTTCAACAAAAGGGTAAACATTAGTAACAGTGCAAGGGCTGATCTATCAGGAACAAAGCTTACCTAGGCGGATCTTTAGACTATAATTGTACATGAAGTCCTTCTCACGAATATAAAACTTTCATTGTTGAATAATATCATCATGAATATCCTTCGTATTCTCTTTATAGATTGAGAAGTTCTCATATGAATGATAGATAATTTCTTCCAACTCATGAATCTATAACTTCCTATTCTAACCTGAATATGATATATTCATATTACATTATTTAAAATACCAATATTCACGGTGTTATACCACCACCAGGAGGTGACATGCCTCTACAAAAAAAATACTATATGGTCACATTCCGATTGGGGTTTTAAAATTTATATAATATTGCAATGGCTCAGACCTATCTTGTCCATTCCATGGTGAAAATAAGATGTTTTAGGTGTTCTGGGAGGTAATGGTGACCCATTTTAAGAGTTTGTCAAAATCAAATTTTTCCAATTGTAACTTATCTAATAATGAGTGAGGACCGGTATGTCTCCAGTGGTGAGTTTCACCAGTGACTTGAAATAGTGAGTTGCTGATAGTAGGTATAAAATAATGAATTATCCACCAATTAATCATCCAATGGTGATTCAACCAAATGTGAATCATCCACTGGTGACATATCAAACGGTGAGTCACCCAATGAGGACTCATCCACCGGTAACTCACCCAACAATGAATCATCCACTGATAGCACATACACCAGTGACTCATCCAATTATGAGTCACCCAATGATGAATTATCCATTGGTAACTCACCCACTGGTGACTTACGATGGTGAATCACCCAATAGTGAGTCATTTTGAATGTTTGTCAAAATTTCTAGTTTTCCAGGTTTTTTCAGTTTCACCCCTTTAATGTTTTATTTGATGTAAAATGAATTTAAAACAATATTTAAGTGTTTTTGATGTTTTTTCAAAGGATATAAAATATATATTTAATTTCCTAAGACTCGAGAGTCTTTTATAAAGTCAAAACGTTTGGTTTTGATCGTGATCCAGCTTTAATGGATTTTGAAACCATTTCTCCCATTAATATAGGATCTGGCCTTTCTAAAGCTGAGATCCTTTCTACCTTGTGTGTTTTATCTTAACTCTTGATACCGAGCATTCCCAGAGCCTTTCTTCTCTAAGGAGAAATGCATCTATGTTTCACCCTTGGACCGTGTTTTCTTGGTGCCTTGAACACCCCCTATTTGGAACAAGGAGGAGGTGTTCATCTGTTTCTTGGGGTAGGGATCCCTTCATCCATCTTATTTGTCTATCATGCGTAGTGGTTGTATGAATATTTCCCATGTGAAGGCAGTTCAATCCAAATTTAATAAATATAATTGAATGAGATTAAAACCAATAAACATAGGCTAGGAAAACGTTCCACATGATTTTATTTTATTGTTTGTTGATTTTGTGAGTTGTATGGGCTGTATGCCTACTGAAAATCATGGATGTTGGTGGTCTTTATTTGTGCAATCAGGATGACTTGTGATGGATTTTTTTGATAATGTGTTTAACAAATGTATTTATGAAATTGATTAACTATGTATAACTATTTAAATAAATGGATTCCTCAGGATCAAACATGCTATGTGATAACCCCTGAATTATAAAAGTGAAACTAAATAATGAGTGTTTTATAAATCTAAATACACCCTACTTTGTTTGGGGCGGTTGTGTGTTGTGTGTGGTTTTGTTCTGTATTGTTCTTGTGTGGTTATGTGGCGTGAGGGTTGAGAGCATGAATGTGTGTGGGTTAGTATGGGTGGTGTAATGGAATCCTAGGTTGAGATATTGATTGTTTGTGGAAAGAATGATCGGTGTTGTGCAGTGGGACTACCATTGTATTTTTTTATTTATGTTGGTGGGTGTGATGGGTGTGGTGTTGTTATAAAGCGGGGTGGTCAAGTTTGGTTGTGAGGAGATGTGTTGTAGGGTTTGCCTTTGTATTGGGTGTTTTCTTGTTGAGAGGATGGATTGGGTGGAATGACTTTGAAGAATGACGATAGAAGTGGTTGGTATGGGTGTTAAATAGAGTTGAAATATAAAATGATTTGTTTTACTGTGGTTCTTTTTTCCTCTGTGTGGATTATGCTATGTGGATTGTTTTATGTTATAGTTGGTCATTTTCCATGTTGGTATGGAATGAATAAATGGATTTCTTAATAAAGAATTGTAATTGGATAAATTAGTTGGCTAGGGTTATGAATTTAATTGGGATTTGTTGTGTAGTTGTGCATTTAGAGGTAACAGCAAGGGTGGTTTTGTTGGTTGGTTGTTTGTTTGGAAAAAACCCATAGGTTGGGATGAGTGTTTTATAACTATATATATACTTGTAATTCCTTGTTATTTCTATATGAACCCCACTCTAGTTGAGAACTATGTGCTGAACTCCCCCATTGTCACTAGGGAGGGTGACTTTTCCCAACATCTTGATGGGGGGATGGGTGAATAGTTACTGTCTCTTCCATGCTCCATATTCTAGGAATTGGAAGCCCATGACTCTTTAGGAAGGTTTTGGTGCAGTTGTGAGTCCCAAGTATCTGCGGGTTAGGTGTGCTTTCCCAGGTGTCTATGGGATGAGATGTGTTGTGCTTTCCCAAGTATCTTTAGTATGAGGTATGGTTGTGGCCCATGTGTTTGCAGGTGGGATGAGTTATGATTTTGGACAAGGTTTGTGCGTGAGTTATGTGGTGATATTTTTTTCCCAGGTTGTAGGACTGTTTATGAGGCCCTGGTGTGTGTGGGCAGTTTGTGACATGGGTCATATCAAAGAGTGTGGAAGTTAAAAGATGTCTTCCATTAGGGTATGAGCAGTTAACCAGGGGGAAGTGGTGCATAGTACCCAAACATCAATGTGCTTATTATATTACTTGACTTGAATTATGTTATTTGGTGAACATGAATTAGTGATGTTGGGATGACTAGTATTCCTTGTTAGGTGCTCTTGGTTTCTGCTATTTTCTCATAGGGTAATTAGTATGATTCTCCCACTTTTTCATGAGACACTTTGGTTTTTCCCTACCGAGTATACTTTTATTCTCACCCTACGTATATAAAACTTCTTTCATGTTTCTAGGAGAACTATATGAAACGTTATTGGTATTAATAGCTATGACATTGAGATAGTTTCCATGTGGCTTCCTATCTTTGTTCTTTTGATAATTTACTTTGGAATTTTAGTGTACTTCAAGAATTCTTATTTGAAAACATGCATGTGGGATGGATTTTGGTTTTAATTTATATAAATAGTTCTTGGAGTTGTTTTGGGATGAACCATCTTATATCTTGATCTTGTTTTCTTATAAAGGTTAATGCCTCCCATATTATGAGAAATTTGTACCCTTGGTGATAGTCTCCATCCCGATGCCTACTAGAAGTCGGACTTGGGGATTATAATCTCTCTTCCTTTATTTCCATATCAGGAGGGGAATATTTAGAGGGAGGGGGTCATGACAGAATGGTATCATAGGTGATGGTTGAGAGATAAGATAGATTTTGGAGTTAAGAATAGTGTGGATTTCATCGGTTGGTAGGGAAATAGTGATAGGTGACCTTGCTGCGTGACATAGGATAGGGAAGACCGACTAGGGCATAAGATTTTAAGGCCCCCGTGATCCTATGAAAGGAATCTGAGTTTACTAAAATACCAATTGAGGAAACACTTATTGCAGGATAGAGACCCTAGGAAAGTTACAAACATCATAATGACTTGTTTTTCCTTTTGAATTTAGGAATTTTGGAAAAATTTAAATAAATAACAAGTAAATGAGTTAAATTAATTAAAATGAATCTTAAATAAAATTCCATATTTCTCTAGAAAAGGAATTCATTGTTTACCTTTCATCTATGGAACCTGATCATCATCCATGGATTGGGAAATTGAGGCCTTGCAGGACGATTTAATTGATTGGAAGATGGTTGTTCTAGTAGATGAGGAACACCAGTGGTAGATAACGTTACGTTCTTTCCAGTGGTTATCTCTGGGAAAGTACAAGGGTAGTGTTTTAGATATGGAGACAAAGAGCTGGGTTGAGGAGATTTTTATCACTTTTAGTTTTATTAGGGATCCAATGGAGTACCTAGTTCCTCTGGAAGAGATAATTATATGCAGGGAGCTACGCATCAATGGTGGACACTGTACTTTGGGGAGAGGAATGAGGCTGATGTTTTGTGGATCGATTTTGAGGAGTTTTGGGAAGAATTCCTTTAATCCACCATGAAGGGTGGGAAGTGGAATGAGTTGATCTACCTCCAACATTAGAGTATATCAGTACTAGAGATATGGATCATGTTCAAGGACCTCCTTCTCTTTTCTTCAGATCTCATTTCAGATTAGGAGTCTCATGCGAGATGCTTAGAGGAGGCACTTTATCCTTCTATCAAGTATAAATTTACCCCCTTCACCTTTATTATATACTTGGAGGTCTAGAAAAAGGTATAAGTAGTTGAGAGGATGAAATCACGAGGAGGTCTACCATGAGATGGGATCTAAAAGAGTTTGTTGAGAGGCGTGGTTACCAGTAGTAGGTCTCAGGCGCCAGGCCCTTCGAGGTTTTGGCCAAAAGGGATCTGACCACAGTAGTTTTTGTTTTGACCTCCAGGTTCTAGTTCATTTACTACGAACTTGGGAACATGGTGTTTGACTTGTGGGTCCCATATACATCTTCAGATTCGGTGCCTAGTGACCGTTTGAGCTCAGTATAGTGGAGGTGGTCAATTCTAGTGCCGGCCTCAGCAATAGTTGCTGGTAAGGCAGTTCAGCAGCAGGGACAGTAGGCTCATGATCCACCTAGGATAGATGGAGTAGGTAGAGGCCAACCTCAGGGCATTACTCAGGGAACTCAACCTATGTGTGGTCAAGGGGGAATTTTTTAGTATAGGGGAAGTTGAATTTGGAGTGGTCAGTTTTAAACTATAGAGGCAGCATTTCCAACTTGGCCAGAGACCATTCAAGGTACGATCAGTCTGTTTAGTACTCTTGCTTGTCATTTGTTTGATTCAGGAGCTTCACACTCTTTTGTTTCACCTGGTCTAGCCTATGATTTGGGACTATATATTGAGAGTCTTCTCATTCCCCTCATGTTTAGCACACCAATCGGAGGTTAGATTATCTTTTTTGATGTGTGATGGGGATATAGGCTAATTATGGGACCATATCAGTCCAGTGGTGATCATTTCTTTCTATAAATGAAACCAAACGATGTCATCCTTGGAATAAAATAGTTGTAATATATTAATGATGTTATTTAATTAATTTTGAGAAGAGTAGTGTTGACAGATATAGATGGTCAACATGTAGCCTTTGTCAGTGAGCGAAGCTATTAGGTGGGATGTCAGAATGTGGAGCCTCATCTTTCCTTATTAATTGAGCTGTCAATGGAAGTAGAAGAAACTAAAGTCCCTTGATTGTTTAGAGAGTTTTGGGAGGATTTTCTTGATGAAATTGTGACTCTACCCCCTCGATGTGATATTGAGTTTATGATAGTCTGAAAACATGATACTTCTACGATCTTGATGAATCCTTACAAGATGAAACATTCGGAGCTATGAGAGTTGAGGATTTAGATAAATGATTTGATGTAGAAAGGGTTTTATTCAGCCTAGTTTGTCATTGTGGGGTGCTCCAGTCTTGTTTATGAAAAATACATATAGTTGTATGTGGTTGTGTATAGACTACCAGAGGTTGAATCATGTAACGGTCAAGAACCGTTACCCTCTCCCGATGATATATGATATTTTTGACCAACTGAGGGGAGAAAGTTGGTTCTATAAGATCAATCTATGATCTGGATATCACCATCTGAGGGTGAAAGAGGGTGATATACTGAAGTATATTTTTAGGTGCATGTATTTGAACATTGATTTTTTGGTTATGTTGTTTGGTGTTAGAAACTCACCAGAAGTGTTCTTAGGGCTCATGAACTCCATTTTTTGTGAGTTTCTGGACCGCTTCATCATTGTATTCATTGATGAAATCCTGATCTACTCAAAGTTATAGGATAAGCATACTGAGAAAGTCAGGATTATATTGGAGGTTCTTCGACACTACTGTCTTTATGGGAAGTTGTCCAAGTGTAAGTTCTAGACAGGATATGCACACTTCCTTAGACATGTGGTGTGTTAGAAGGGTATAACCGGGGAACCGTTGAATTTTGAGGCTGTTTTTTTCTTAGGAATCACCCAAGAATATTGCATAGGTTAACATTTTTCTCATTTTGGTAGGATATTACTAGAGTTTTGTACCTGATTTATCTCAAGTTTCATCCCTATTGACAGCTCTGACCAGATAGAACTAGGATTTTGTGTGGTGTGAGCAGTGTCAGGTAGGGTTCAACTATCTGAAGGGGATGTTGTCCAGTGCTCCAGTACTCTAGTTTTCAGAGGACAAGGTGATGTTCAAGGTGTTTTTTGATGCTTCTCATATAGGCTTGGGATGCGTAATGATGTAGCAGTGGGGAGTTATCTCTTACAGGTCTAGGTAGTAACATCCCCATGAATGTAACTATGCCACCCCCGATCTGGAGTTTGTAGTGGTTGTGTTAGTGCTGAAGTTGTGGTGACATTACCTCATTGGGGAGCACTTTTTGGTCTTCAAGGATCAAAAGAGATTAAGGTATATCTTTTCCCAGTAAGATATGAACTTGATAAAATGTAGGTGGATGGAGTTTCTCAAGAAAAATGAATTTGAAATCTCTTAATCCTCAGGAAAGAGAAATTTCATGGTTGATTCTTCGAGAAAGAAGTTACAGAAGGAGGTAGTTAGGGATTCTTTGGATGCTTGGAAGGAAATGGTGGAGTTGGCCTCCATGCACCTAAATGTATGAATGTATCGTTGAAGACCATATTTTTTTTCAGATAATGGTACATTCTAGTCTAATACATTAGGTGGAGGAGTCTCAGTGGGGAGACTCAGAGGTAGAGGTGATGTGTGATCTTTTTGACCTAGGTGATGTTTCAGAGGGGTGGACCAAGAATGGTCAAACTAGATTCTTTTCCATAGAAGGCTATTTTTTCTAGTGACGATGCATGGGGGAGTCATCCATGAGTTTCATAGCTCACCACTAGAGGTACAACCTTGAGTTTTCAAGATGTACCAAAACTTGAGAGAGCAGTTTTGGTGCCATGGGATGAATCAGGAAGTGGTAGAGTTTATGGAGAAGTGCTTCATGTTCCAGTAGGTGATGGATGAGAACCATATTCCCAGTGGTTTGTTTCATCCAATAGATGTAACTTTTTGTAAATGGGTTGAAATTTTTATGAAATTGGTCATAGGGCTACCTAGGGCTCAGGGAGACTGCAACGCGATCTGGGTAGTAGTCGAACGACTAACAAAATCAACTCACTTCTTAGCAATAAAGGAGTCAGGGTTAGTGGATTCCTTGGCTAAGAGGTATGTGGATTAGGTGTTGTAGATTCATGGAGTTATAAGATCCATTATATCAGACCAGGATACACATTTTACATCACAATTCTGGAGGGTATTAAAGCATGCTTTTGGAACTCATTTACACCTCAACATTGCTTTCCACCCTCAGATAGATGGGAAGACAGAGTGGACTTTCTAGATGTTGTGGGATATGCCACGGGCATGTGTCTTGGAATTTGCAAGATCTTGGGTGAGACACTTTGCCTTGGTATATTTTACTTACAATAATATCTATCACTCTTCTATTGACATGGATCCATTTGAAGATTTTTATGTAAGACCGTGTCATTTGACTTTTTTCTAGATAGAGTTTGGGGAGAGAGCTACTCTTGGTCCTGAGGTTTTGTAGATCATGAAATAAAAGATTCATCTTGTTTGTGATAGGATGAAAGTATCACATTATTGGAAGAATTCATATGAAAATTAGAGGAGGAGGCCCTTGGAGTTCAAGGATGGGGACCATGTGTTCATAATGGTTTCCCCTTGACATGGGCAGTGTAGGCTCAGAAGTGGGGGAAAGCTTTCTCAAAGCTTCATCAGACCCTTTGAGGTGTTGGGGTGAGTTAGTTAGGCGGAATACTAGTTGGTTCTACCACCATAGTTGGATAAGGACCACAACATCTTTCACATCTCTCATCATCGTCGATATCTTCACTGTGACTCCCATGTCATTGAATAGAGAGAGTTGGATATCAAAGAAGACACGAAATTCATGGAGCATCCATTAGAGGCCCATGATCATTGGGAGAAATGTTTTCATGGATGGACCATCCGCTTGGTTTATGTGTTGTGGAGGAATGGTGGCATGGAGGATAGTACTTGGGAAGGGGAGAGAAAGATGCGTGCCCAATACCCGGAGTGGTTTTATGTTTCATTTTTCACTATTTCATCTTTTATTAAAATTTTTGAACCCTATTTTATATGATGAATTTTTATCCATACATGTAATGTGTATGGTGGAATATTTGATAAAATACTAACATGTGAAAATTGGAAGACCAAATTCCTAATTGGGAAGCATTAATTGTGATGCGATTAAACCCATGCTAGTGAGTAAGTGCCACCAAAAGAGGATAATATCTTGACATGGAGGAAGGAATTCCCTGATTCATATGTCTAGACAGTGTGTATTTTGGTTCTTGTGTGGTGTTTCTTGGGGTCAGTTGGGGTAGTAGATGTTGGAGGAGGTGTTCATAAATATTGAGGTTTCACTTCAAGTTTTGAAGAACACGTGGTGGTTTATCGTTGTACCTTGGGGTGTCTAAATCATAGAAGTGTTTCAAGTATAATAGAATCCTTGAGAGGTATATTACAAGGTGGTTGTTTGGACCCCTCTTTCTTCTGGGTTGATTTTAAATTCTTGATGGAGAGAATATTTTGAGAGGTATCTAATGTAATGGAAATAACCTCTCAGGTCCATTCCTTTGTGAAAATCTAGTGTTTTAGGTGTTCTGGGAGTTAATGGTGACTCATTTCAAGAGTTTTTCAAAATCTAGTTTTTACAATAGTAACTAAAAAAAATGGAGATTCAAGACCGGTAGGTCTCTAGTGGTGAGTGGCACCGGTGACTCGCAATGGTGAGTCATTGATAGTAGGTTCTAAAGGTTGTTCTCCAATGGAGACTCATCCACCGATGACTCATCCAATGATGAGTCACCCAGTGGTGACTCTTCCACCAGTATATCATCCATCGGTGACTCATCCAATGGTGAGTCACCTAATGGTGACTCATATAATGGAAACTCACCCAACAGTGACTCATCCACCTATAACTCACCCACTGATGACTTGCAATGGCGACTCATCCAATGGTGAGGAATTTCAATAGTTTTCAAAATTTCTAGTTTTCAATGTTTTTTCAATTTTCCCCTTTAACATTTTATTTAACATAAAATGTGTTTAAAAACATATTTAACTGATTTTGAATCCATTTCAAAGGATATAAAATATATCTTTAAATTCCTAATGCTCGAGAGTCTTTTAGATAGTCAAAAAATGTGGAATTGATCGTGATCAGAAATTAATTTTTTTTTGAAAATGTTTTCCCCCATTGATATATAATATGGCCTTTCTAAAGCCAAGATCCTTTCTTCCTTTGGAATTTTCTATTTACTCTTTCTACCAAGAATCCCCAAAACCTTTCTTCCTTGAGGATCCATGTGTCTGTGTTTCACCCTTAGATTGAATTTCCCTAGGGCCTTACACACCCCCTTTTTGGTGCAAGGAGGAGGTTCTAATCATTTGTTTATCAAGGTAGGGATTTCTTTATCCCTCTTATTTGTGTATCATGCAGCTAGGTGTACGAATGTTTCCCCTATTATGGAAGTTGTATCCAAATTTAATAAAGATAATTGAATCAGTTTAAAACCAATAAAGAGGGGCTAGGGAAAAGTGACAAATTCTTTGGTTTTATTGTTTATTGATATTTGGAGTTGTGTGGTCTGTATTCCTAATAAAAATCATGGCCATTGGTGTTCTTTTATTTTGTGAACTCAGGATTACTTGTGATGGGTTGTTGTTGATCATGTGTTGAACAACTGTATATATGAAATTCATTAACTAATAATACTTGGTTAAATAAATGAATACCTTAGTCTCAAACTTTCTATGTGATAAACCCTAAATTATTAAAGAGGAATTAATGAATTAGTGTTTTCTAAATTTAAATACACCCTACTTTGTTTGGTGTGGTTGTGTTCTATGTGTGGTTTTGTTTTATATTGTGCCTTGTGTGGTTGTGTGGTGTTGGGGTTGAGAGAACGACTTTGTGTGTTGTGGTAAAAGTGGTGTAATGGAATACTAGGTTGAGAAATTGATTGACTGTGGAATGGATGAGTGGTGTTGCATAGTGGGAATGAAACTAGGTTGTGTTTTGTTTATGTTGTTGGGTGTGATTGGTGTGGCGTTGTTATACAACAGATCTATAAGGTTTGGTTATGATGAGATGTGTTGTGGGGTTTGTCAATTTTTTGGGGGTATTCTTGTTGAGAGGGTGGATTGGGTGAAATGAATTTGAATAATGATGATGGCAGTGGTTGGAATGGGTTTTGAACTGATTATAAATATGAAGTGAGTTTCTTTAATGTGGTTCCTTTTCCTCTATGTGGCTTATGTTCTATGGATGTTGTGTTCTATGGTTGTCAGTTTACCAGATAGGGATGGAACTAATAAATTTATTTCTTAATAAATAATGATAATTGGATAAATGAGTTGGTTGGGGTTATTAATTGAATTTCAAATTGTTATATAGTTGTGCATTTAGAGGTAGCAGTAAGGGCGGTTTTTTGGGTTGGTTGTTTTTTTGGAAAAAACCTATAGGTTTGGCTGAGTGTTTGATATATATATATATATATATATATATATATATATATATTCTTTTACAGCCTTGTGATTTCTATACACACCCCACCCTAGTTGAGCACTATGTGATGAACACCTCCATTGTCACGAGGGAGGGTGAATTTTCCCAACATTATAGCGGGAGGATGGATGGATTGTTATTGTCTCTTCCCTACTCCCTTTTCTAGGAATTTATAGCCTAAGACTATTCAGGGAGGTTGTGGTGTGGTTGGGAGGCCCAAGTGTCTGTGGGAAATGTGTGATTTCCCAAGTGTCTACAAGATGATATGTGGTGTGCTTTCTTAAGTGTCTTTAGGACGAGGTATGGTTGTGGCTTAGGTGTCTGTGGGTAGGATGAGGTATGATTGTGTCCCAGGTGTGTGGGGGTGGTATGTGGTGATAGTTTTCCCCTAGGTTATGGGACTAGCTCTAAGGATTATATGTGCACAGGAAGGTTTTGACATGGGTCTTGTGGAAGATTATGGAAGCGCCGGGATGTTTTCCATTATGGTATGAGCAGTAAACTAGTGGGAATTCCTATGGGTACCTAAACATAGTTGTGATTATTAAATTACTTTACTTGAATTATGTTATTTGTTGAGCGTTCCTTGGTGAGGTTGAGATGTCTAGTATTCCTTGCATGGTGCTCTTGGTTTATGCTATTTTATCATAGGGGAATTAGTATGATTCACCCACTTGTTCATGAGAGGCTTTAGTGTTTCCCTACTGAGTATACTTTTATGCTCAGCCTACGTATATACAACTTCTTTCATGTTTTCAAGAGGACTATGTGGATCGTGGTGGGAAATACTATCTCAGACGTTGTGACAGTTTCTACGGCTCTATTTAGCTTTGTTCTTTTGGAAATTTACTTTGAAGTTTTATTATATTTATAATAGATTTATTTGAAAACATTAATGTGGGATTTATTTTGGTTTTAATTTATATATATAAAGTTCTTGGAGTTGTTTTTGTATGGACTATCTTATCTCTCGATCTTGTTTTCAGATAAAGGGTAGTGCCTCCCATATTGTGAGATCTTTGTACCCTTGGTGGTAGTCACCACCACGGGGAATACTGAATGCAGGACTCAAGGGTCATTATCTCTATTCGTTCATTGTTATCTTAGTTGGGTCATCTTTGGAGGGATGAGGTCTTGAAAGTTATTCCCAAAGGTCATCATCCAAACTCAAAATCCAATCTTTCCTATTTAGTTGTGCTGTTTTTTCAAAGATTCTCTTAACTTCTGAATTTTAGACTTCTTCTTGTCCATTAGTTTAGTGGTGAAATGTAGTGGAGGATTTATGAACAACCCCAAACTTATGGATCAATATTTTTATGTTTCAATTGAAAAATGTGAATCTTGATCACTAATAATGAATCTTAGAAAACAAATCCTACAGAAAGTATGAGACCTCCCAAAATCAAAAACTACTCGAGAGTCATCAGTCTTAGTTTCCTTTTCTTCCTACCATTTAGAGGCATAGTCAATATCTAATAAAATGTACACAAAGTGAAATTAATTTTTAAAAGGACTCATGAATCCAATGCCCCATGCATCGAGGAGCTCACAAAAAAACATGGGTTGTTGGGGAGTTTCATTCCTCTTGAAGGTATTACATGGGAATTGACATTGAGTAGATGATTTAAAAACTGATGGGAATCTATATACAATGTTGACCAATAAATTCCTATGTCAAGGGCCTTTTTATTTGTATGTTTAGATCCAAAGTGGACCCATAAGCCAAAGCGTGGAAGAAGCACAAAACAGAAGTGAAATCATGGTCATGGACACACCGATGAACAACTTGGTCACTATAAATTCTCCACAAATATGGGTCATCCAAAATATACCATCATGAATCAGGATTAATTCTCTATGATTTTGAAGTGTTAAAAATAATGGGAACCCTATATTTTTCTATAAAAGTTTCAATATATGCATACTGGGGGTTATGGTCCACAACATCACAAAGGTTTTAATAAGGAAAGAGTTCTCCAATGGGGAGGGATGAGTCCACATGGTTTTCCAATGGTGGGGAAATTATGATAACATGATCAGCTACAACATTTTCCACTCATATATTATCTAAAATCTCAAGGACAATATCATGGAGGAGGAGCATCCACCAAATGAGGCATGGATTAACATTATGTTTCTCTTGGGGAAAACAAAGGGAAACATTATTAGAAAAAACAATGATTTTTGACCAATGAAGATATGAACTGAATTTTTCCAAAAAAAAATATAAAGGAGTTTTTTTATTGGTTGTGTTGTTTTCCTGGGAAGGTTTAAGGGTACATGAAGAATAAAAAATGACATGAGGATCCCTCCAAACCCTTTGTGATAAAACTACCCCAACTGAAAAGGTAGAGTCATCCCATATAAGTTTAAAGGGGAGACCCACCATGGTGATTGGATGATGGGAGGTGATGTGAGACTCCTTTTTAGTGAATTTAATGCAATTTCACAACAATTATAAAAAAATTATGAATCCTTTTGCAAAAATTGAGACAAGTGAAGTGAGATATTACTAAAGTCTTTAATGAATTGACAGTAAAAACCAACATGAACCAAGAAATATCACACCACATAAACCCATTTTAGATATGGAAGGGATTAAATTAATTCAATTTTTGATTTATCAACTTGAATTACGTCATTTAAAATAATATTCCCAAGACCTATCCCCCGATCAACCATGAAATGGAATTTCTTAAAATTTAAAACAAGATATTTTTCAATACAACAGTGGAGGACATAACTTAGGTGTTCCAAATATTCATCAAAGGAAGATACACAATCCTTGTAATAATCCATAAAAAATTCCATAAAATTCTCAAGGTACTCAGAAAAAATACTCATCATACATCGCTAAAAAATAACAGGAGCATTACATAGACCAAAAGGAATCATTATATATGAAAATGTGTTGAATGAAAAGATAAATGTCATCTTTTCTTGATCCTAGGGGACTATATGGATTTATAAATAACCTGAGTATCCATCAAGGAAACAATAATGGGACTTACCAGCTAATATTTATAACATTTGGTCAATTAAAGGTAAAGGAAAGTGGTCCTTTTATGTGGCTTGATTCAGTCAACGATAGTCAAACCAGACTTGCCAACTGTTTTGAACATGTGTTGGAACCAATTCATTCTGTTCATTTAATACAACCATTATTTTAGTTTTTAGGCACAATTTACACTCCTCTAACCCATTTAATATTAGATATATGATAGATGATCCCAATACAAAGTAATTTATTAATTCCAATTTTACCTCTTCAAAGAGAGAATGATTTAACCAGTGTTGATATTTACTTATGGGTTTAGCCTCATCATCTAAGAGTATATGCTGTATACAAATAGATGGGATAATCCCAAGAATATCATCTAATGTCCATCCTATATCCTTTTTAAACTATCTAAAAACATGAAGAAGTTTTTATTCCTACATTGGAGAG
Source organism: Viscum album (assembly GCA_963277665.1). Lineage (NCBI taxonomy): Eukaryota > Viridiplantae > Streptophyta > Magnoliopsida > Santalales > Viscaceae > Viscum > Viscum album. Next base: position 594,968,942 of record OY728133.1, read on the forward strand.
GGGATGTTATCAATAAATACGGTAAATTGGTTAATACCCTCTATATAGGAATATTTTAAATTAGATATTAGTAGTTTTAATTCCATCACTGGTGGATTTTGGATTGAGGGAGGGGATTTAGGGTGAGTGAAGTCCATGAAACTATATATCTACTCAATTTTATTATCCAAGGAAAGATAATCTATGAAAAATGAGATTTTCAAAATCATTGATGGTTATAAGTCTCTCAGAATAAGCACACTCATCAATTAAAGCACAAAATTTACACTTTTCTGAACCGACACAACACTCAAAAAATGTATTAAAACACAAATAATTCAACAACGAATAAGAATAAAATAAATTAGAGTATGGGATGAGGAGATAATTTTGTTTAAGTGTGTGTCACTAGATATCACTCTAATTTAATAGATATGAAGAGTGGAGTTCCCTTCAATGGGGTGTTTCACAACATCAAGGATACTAAAACTTAAATTTTATCCACCAAACTCTATGAAAAGTGTACCATTGTTAATGTTGATTCTCATATTTTTCTTTTTAAGGAATGAACTTCCAAGTATGAGAGGAGAATTTCCTTGTGTTTTATTATCCTCCATCTCAAAAATGTATACTTTTATATGGAAGGTGATATATTTCACTAAAATTAGGATTTACTTGATCTATCTTAATGGGTGTATTGTGCTTTGGTTTGAATGTTTAATGAAAATTACCATTGGTTTAAGCTCTATAAATAGAAAATAAGTATACATGGAGTGAGGAATTACTTCAATTGAAGTACCTAAATCTAGAATTTCATCCAAAAATAAAGCCCCCCCATTGTGCATGGTATCGCAAAAGTTCCATGATCCTTGCATTTGGTCTACATCGATGGTTGTATCAAATCCAAGACATTCCATACTAGGTTGAATCCATCATTCTCCTTCAGTCTCTGTCTATGGGTGAAAATTCTATAAAAAATTTTGTGTAGTGATGAATTTTATTACTACATCCAAAAGTGTATTGTTAACTTGTACCGTTATAAATTTATCCATTATTTATTGATCAAAATTTTTAACAAATTTTTTCTTCTATTTATAGAGTATTTGGGTGAAAGGAAGAGAAATGGATTTTTAGGGGAATCATCGATAATAACCTATTTTCCCTTTTTTCTTGACTTCTTCACATAAAATTTTTTAGGATAGGGAAGGAGAGTTTTAAGGAGGATGAAATACCAGTTGGGTAGAATAATTGGATTGGTAAAATTCCTTACCACTAATAAGTTTTATTTTATAAACATTACCTTTGACCTTAGTATTAGCAACAGGTTGGGATGGTAGTTTTCTAAAACCTGTCATCCTTATATCACTGATGGTTTTTTCCAATTATCCCAGTTGAGATCTTAGGTTTTGAATAGCTGATTGCATGGTTTATTATAAATAGAGGTTTTGGGATTCCATTTTCTTTACCATGGTCTCGAGACTTGATTCAGATTTAGGAGGAGGAGAATTTTCTTCATAAGGTAAAGGATAATAAGGTTTTATACCTTGTACTTGTTAGTACCATTTATGCTTGTATAGATTTAGTTTCCTCCTTGTTAGTAATATGGTTTTTCTTTCCACCAGAAGTTTATATTTGGATTGAATTGTTCTTTATTTAAGGGAGGTGGTTGTTGGAATGCATTCCCATGGAATAATTTTGCAAAAGACCCAAATGAATCATGAACTTGTGTGCACTGGTCATAAAAATGAGTGTTATTAGAACAAATAAACATATAATGGAACATGAGGAGAGTGTTAATTACCTCTTGATTAAGATAATTACATAATAAGGGTATTCATATCATCAAGTTATCACCCACATTTTTTCTAGGTATGAATGACTTACCACATGGACTCCTCAGGTTGGCGAAATTGCTTGTGTACCAATTTTTTTTTTCATTTTTATCCATGTTGTCTATTAAGTCACGAGTGGTGGTAGGAGTTATATCCACAAGGGATCCACCAGCTTCAGAATCTATCATTCCATAATCCATGATGACAATTCCTTCATTGAAGTATTGACTTAGAAATTTTTAAATATTTTTTTTGGTGGGGGAGACTTGAAAAAAGTCTTTGGAATCTCTCCCAATATTCATGAAGGCTCTCTCCTTGTGATTTTATAATTCCATAGATTTATTTTCTAATAAAATTATATCTAGTATTTGGCTACATCATCAGGGTTCAAGGTGAAGTATTTAAATATTATAGGGTTCTCAATCACATTATGGGGTTTCATGGTGGAGAACAGTATGTGAAACTACTTGATATGTTTGGGAGGGTCCTCAACAGGAAGACCATGGAATTTAGGAATGATGTGAATGAGTCCCAATATCATCTTGATGTTTTCCTCTTTCACAAGGTGTTTGATTTATATAGGTTGGTACTCCACATTAGGGGTGATCAATTCTTTTTAAAAATTATTATTTTTAGCCATGATTTGGGTGGTTTTATTTGGTTCAATTTTTGATTGGTTTGAGACCAATTGAGGTTCCACAATGGGTTCCTCAATGTTACATGACTTCCCTACTATAGATGAACTAATTGGTGGGTGAAGTGTCCTTTAAGCGATGTGTTTTGAGTATTTTTTATGAGTACCCTGAGAATTGTATGGATGTTCTATGTATGATTTCATGGTTTATGTATCTTCCTTTGATGATTGTTTATCACACCTATGTTCTTTATTCCATTGTTACATTGAAAAAAATCTCATATTAAATTATGAGAAATTCCATTTCATGGTTATATGGGGGATATTTCTTGGTCATGTTATTTCAAATGAGGGAATTCAAGTGAAGACATAAAAAATTAAATTAATTTCTTCCCTTCCATATAAAAAATGTGTTTGTAAGGTACGATCTTTATTGGGTCATTCTGGTTTTTACTGTCGATTCATTAAGGACTTTAGTAAGATCACACTTCCCCTGTCCCGATTATTACAAAAAGATTCCATGTTTTTTTGATAAAAATTTATAGGATTCTTTAAATTCATGAAAAATGAGGCTCGCATCACTTCCCATAATCGAAACACAAAGGTGGGATATCACCTTTGAAGATATGTTTGAAACCTCTAACTTTTCAGATGGGGAAGTTTTATCATCAAGGGTTGAGAAGGATCCTCATGTCATTGTATATGCCTCACATACCCTTGACCATGCACAAGAAAACTACACAACCATTGAAAAATAACTCATTTATATTGTGTTACACTTTGAAAAATTCCGTTCATATCTTATTGGGTGAAAAATAATTGTGTTTTCTGATCATTTTACCCTTCGTTTTCTCCTTAAGAAACATAAATCTAAGACCCCATCATATGATATATGATCCTCCTAATCTAGGACTTTACATTAAGATTAGAGATAAAAGAGGAGTGGAAAATATGGAAGCTAACTGTGTTAGCCATATTTCCCTATCATTGAACCACCATGTTAACTCCCCCTCCCCATTAGAGAATTATTTCTTCATGAGAACCTTTGTGATGTTGTAGACCTTACCCCCTAGTATGCGAACATTTTGAATTTTTAGCAACATCTAGGGTCCCTAATAATATCATCACTTCACAATCTCAGTGACTTAAGCATGATTCATGAGGGTATATTTGGGATGAACCTTACTTGTAGAGAATTTTTAGTAAACAAGTAGTTCATCGGTGTGTCTTTGACCATGATTTGACCTCTGTTTTGACCTTATGTCACATTTTGGAATGTTGGGGCCACTTTGGCTATCAACATACAGATCGAAAGATCCTTGATTGAACACTTTATTTTCCATCATTATATAGATATTCCCATTAGTTTTTAAATCATGTACTTGATATCAATTCATAGGAAATATCTCCAAGAGGAATGAAATTCCCCAACAAACCATGTTATTTTGTGAGATCTTCGATGCATGGAGCATTGAATTCATGAGGCCTTTACAAATTAGTTTTAATTTTGTATATATTATTAATTTCTGAATATATAACTAAATGGGTGGAAGAAAATTCCACCAAGACTGATGAATCTTGAGTGGTTTTTTATTTTTTACGGTCCCAGGTTTTCATTAGGTTTGGTTTTTTATGATTCATCATTAGTGATCTGGGTTCACATTTTTTCAATCTCAACATAAAAAACTTACTCTATAAGTATGGTGTTTTTCATAAAGGCTCCACTATATATCACCCCAAACTAAAAAAAAGAAGAAATATCAAATCATGAAGTTAATAAAATCTTGGAAAAAATGGTATGACCTAATAAGAAAGATTTGAGTTTTCAGTTGGATAATGCACTTTGGGTGTACCACACAATATTTAAAACCCCTACCAGAATGTCACCATATTGTATTGTGTTTATAAAGGATTATCATCTCCCAGTGGAGGTAGAAAACCATACATATTGGGATTTTAAACAATTAAATATGAAAATTTTATATGCATGTGAGCATATAAAGTTATAGATTTAGGAGTTGTAAGAAATTCAGTGTGATGAATATGTGTACTCCGAAATCTATAAAGATAAGAAACATGCTATCCATGATGAGATGATTCATCAGAATAAGTTTTATAATAGTGAGAAGGTCCTCATGTATAATTCCAAGATAAATATCCACCAAGGTAAGCTTCATTCTTAATGGATTAGTCCTTACACTATTATTAATGTTTACCCTATAGGTTAAATATAGGTCTTACATGAGTAGAGTGGCCAAAGTATTACTTTCAATGGGTAGAGACTTAAACACTTTTACAAGGATTTTCTAAAGCACCCGATGGTAGAAATACACATTCAAGATGAAACATACCAGTGAAACCCACCAGTTTGTATCCTTCCTCCCTGTATTCTCTTTTATTATAATGAGGGAACTACACACTCTAGGTGTGGGGAGTGGGTATATTTCTCAGTTCATTATGATTTTCATCATCTTTCTTCCTTATTCTCTATTTTTCTTGTTAAATAGTATTTTTAATTTTCCACACCTTGTTGAGTTTATTAGGGTTCTCATCTTCTTTATTATTTATTCTATTTTTCACTTTCTGAATAGCATTTTTACCTTTCCTCCTCTTATTATCACATGATCCTAGAAATCACTAAAAATAAATGTCAAAATTCCTAATTCCCAGTTATTTCAACATGTAGTGAACTTTTTTATATGTTATGGAATGTAAATTTTTGAAAGAATTTAACATCTTGGAGTGATTTTTTAGAGAATTGGTTATTTATTGATGATATTAATGGTCATGTATCTATGAAACCATTTATATAAATAACACCCTTTGTGTGATTATTTTATTGGGAAATTATGTCACTTAATATCTCCACACATCTTTGAACCAAACCATGAAGTTTGAATATTTATTACTAAATTAAAAGTAAATATAAGTTAGATTAATTTTTTTTAGATTTCTAAAAATATTTTTCAATATGTTCGTTCCTTATCTGATCTATTTCATTACTATACTGGATTGAATTACGCATGTGTACCTATTATCAGACTATTGTATGCCCTAGAAAATAAAAAAAATGAAAATAATAATAATAGATAAATAATTAAGGGAGGGATGAAATGTACAAAAAATGGGGATATCTAGGTTAGTAGATAATGGTTTGACTTCCAAGAATGCTTAATTGAGTTTGTATTGCAATTTTATTGTAAAGTATGCAGGGTAGGTTCGGTGGATAAAATCAGGTAAGCATAAATTTTTCAAAATAACCAATATTTATTGTATATAAAGTGAAAATAATAGCATGTAATAATTTTCAAACACACACATGGAGAGTTATTGGAATGGTTTAATTTTGAATTCCTTCCTCATATTGGTATCATTCATCTCCTTGAATTTTATTTTAATACAATTTATGAAGCATATTTTCCATGATCACTAGGAATAACTCCTTGGTGTGGTTTTTTCTTTGATCACATAGCTATAAGGAATAAAAATTTCATTGAATGTTAAATATTCATGAAGTTGGATTTTTTTAAATATGAATTTTATTAGGAGTGAAAATGTTTATGTGTGTGGGTGTGATCACATAGTGATTCACTTTTTATTTCCACCCTTTCACATTATTTTGAAATGGTTTTTTATTGAAAATTAAAAATATAATAAGAAATTGAACTTTATGTTTGATTAAATAATTTAATTTTTATAAATTTAAAATAAGATAATTTTAATTTTTTAATGATTACATTGTAAGAGGAGGTGATTTTGAGAGCTCATGATGGAATTCAAGAAAAACATGCCAAATTGTGTGATAGACCGAGCACACTTTAGGACTTGAATATGTATTTTGGAAAATATGTGCATCCAATTAGGCTGTAAATTTGTGGAATGGTGTAAAAATATTTGTGATAAATTTCTATAGAATACACTGGATCCGAAATCATCTGTTAGGAGGTCAAAAAGTGGCCCACAATGTGAGCGGTCCGGATTGGACCACTATTATTTATTTGGGCCATAACCCTACCCTTAAAACTCCAATTGGGATGATTCCACATCCATTGGATATGTCACTCAAAGGGAAACATCAAAACAAAATTTTAAGACATTTTCACATGTGTTAGTTAGTAAACTATCCAAATAAATGAAGAAAAAGTATTCTATGAATAGTCACCTAGTCCCATATATACTGGACTTCTTTTTGTGGAAGTTTTGGTGTATTTTTCCATAAAACTAGACATATCTATCATTTTTCAATTTTTTTCAACCTGGGGGTGAGGTTTTAGTGATTGGGACGTGCTTCTTCATCAGACATGGCTTCCTCCCATCCCAGGGTGTTCTAAATTCCTTATGATCACTAGGGGAGGAACATGATGGAAATACCAATATTCATGTTTTTTTATTTTCAATGATATTTTAAATTACAGGTGTATATATATATATTATTCATATCATCATCTTATTTTTTTGAGTTATGTACTGGTATGTCATACTCAACTCATATGATCATGTTTGTGGGTACCCATTCATGTGATGTTTGACACCCCATTTACCACTTCTTCTTTCCACTTTCAATTGTAATGTTTATGTGGTTCATATTGGTAAATTGAACACTCATAAACACTTCCATTTCCATATATATTTATTTCACAGTTTCACATTTAAATAACATTAAAACATGGATAACATATCATGTTCTTCTTGTGTTTCCTTGGTGTGTTTTAGTTTGGAAGTTAGATAAAAATCACCCAATCATCGACAATAGCTGGTGAATCATTTTGTGTTTCCTACCAAACCCTAGGAGGTATCCAAGTTTAATGTTAGTAATAATATAGTTATTGGTGTTACAAACCAATGATATAATATCATAACCATATCTCTTGAAGTGATGAAGGATAATCATCATGATATTTCCCCAGGTTGATCATGCTTAATCAAATATATTAATCCCCACATTGTGTTATCACTTTCATTTATATTTTGGATTCTTAACTCAACAAGACAATACATTTCTAAAATAGCATTCCCCTTTTATTTTTATAATCAAAATATTATTTTAAAATTAATGATCTAAGGATCCTTCAAGAGATAACCTAGGGTTCCTTCTATACTATAGAAATTCTAGTAAAAACTAAAAGACTAATTTTATGTGATCCACAACACAATCAAATTTTGAAAAAAGATGAAATGGAGAATGTTGGAATTCAAGAAAGATGGGCTAAACTATGTGAGAGACTAAGACACTTGTAGACTTCAATATTTACTGTGGATAATATTTGAATATAATTGGGATGAAAATTGGTGGTCTAGTGAGAAAATATGTGGGATATATTTCTCTAGAATACCATGGATCCCAATTCATAAATCTTTAGGCCCAAAAGTCGACCACTATGTGAGTAAATTCTGGGCACTCTATATTGGACCAACCTTATATATTTGGGCCATAACTAAGGTCTAAAAACTCCAATTGAACTAATTCTACCACTATTGGATATCTAACTTGAAGGCCCAACTCACCACAAAATTTTTAGATATTTTCACATGTTTTTATTAGTAAAAAATATAGATAAATAAGGAGAAAAAAGTATTCCATGAATAGTCACATAGTCCCATAGATACTTGACTTATTTTTGTCGAAAGTTTGATGTATTTTTCCATAAAATTACCCATCACCCTCATTATCCAATTTTGTTCGACCTGGGGGTGATTTTTGAGTTTTTGGGATGTGATTATTCATTAGATATGTCTTACTCCAATCCCATGGAGTTCTAAACTCCTTGTGATCACCCAGGGAGTAACATGATGCAAATCCTAAGCTTCATGTTTGTTTTATTTTGAATGATGTTTTTTACTTATAGGTTTGTATGTGATTTTTCATCATATTATTTACTTTTTTTAATTGAGTTATGTACCTTTATGTCATACTTTAATAATATGATCATGTTTGAGAGTACCCATTCATGTGATTTTTAGAACACCATTCACCACCTTTTCATTCCCATTTAAATTATAGTGTTTATGTAGTTAATATTGGTCAATTTAACTCTCATAAAAACTTCCAAAACCATGTACATTTATCTCATGGTATCACATTTAAATAACATAAAAACTTTGATGAAATATAGTGTTCTTCATCTCTTTACTTGGTGAGTTTCAATTATGAAGTCGGATATAGATCACCCAATCATTAGAGGTAGTTGTTGAGTCATTTTGTGTTTCCAACAAAACCCTAGGAGGTATGATAGTTTAAAATAAATAATAACCTAGTTATAGGTGTTAAAAAATAGGGATATGAAGATCTTAACCTTATCTCATGAAGTGATTAAGGATTAGAATCATGAGATTTCCCCGGGATGACCACGCTTAAATAAATCTATTAATTCCTGCATTGTTTTTTGTCTTTTATTTATATTTTGGATTCTAAAAAAACCAGAACTTTTCTAAAATACCACTAAATTTTATTTTCATAAAAAACCTTATTTAAAAAAAATTACTTTAGATCCCCAACAACATTAAATATTTTTGATTGAGTTGTCAAGAACATCAAATTATTTTTTTAGTTTTTACTAGATTTTTTGTAGTATAGAAAGAACCCTAGGTCATCTCTCGTTATATTATTAGATCATTAATTTCAAAATAAAGTTATAATTATGAAAGTAAAAGTGTAATGGTATTTTATAAAATTTGTGGTTTTTTGAGTTAATAACCCAAAAGATATAGGAAAGTGATAAAATAATACAAGAATTATCAGGTTTAGTTATGCGTTATCAACCTGGGGAAATCTCATGACGCTCATCCTACATCGCTTCAAGATATATAGTTAATATATTTATGTCATTGGTTTTAAACACATATAACTAGTTTATTACATATTTTAAAAAATTATACCTCCTAGGGTTTAGTCAGAAATACAAAATGAATCACCAGCTACCACTGATGATTGAATGATTTGTGTCTGACTTCATAACCAAAACTAATCAAAGATACACATTAAGAACTCAATATGCTATCTGATTTTGTATTTTATTTCAATGTTATACCATTACATAAATTCACATTCCCTTATATGTGTCTATTAGAGTTCAATTGACCAATATGAACCCCACAGACACTACAATTGAAAGGGGAAAAAAGAAGCAGTGAATGGTGTGTGAAAAATCACATGAATTGGTACCCAAAAGGATGATAATATGTGTCATGTATGACATAATGGTACATAAATAAATAAAATAAGAATATAATATGAATAAGAAAATATAAAAAATTGTAATTTAAAATATCATTCAAAATAAAACAAACACTAAGATTGATATTTTCATCAAATTCCTCCTTGGGTGATGACAAGAAGTTTATAACTCCATGGGATAGGGGGAAGCCACATCTAATGAAGAAGCACATATAAAAAACTAAAAAATCAAACCCTGGTTGAAAAAAATTTGGATAATGAGGTTTATGATTTGTTTTATGTACAAATAAATTAAACTTTCCACAAAAATAAGTCATGTGCCTATGGGACTTGGTGACTATTCATGAAAGACTTTTTTCATCTTTAATCTAGCTGGTTGACTGACCAAAACATGTGAGAATGTCTTAAAATTTGGTCAAGAGTTTTTCCCTTGAGTTAGATGACCAATGGAGGTTTAATCAGCCCAATTTGAGGTCTGAGGACTGAGTAATGACCCAAATAGAGAAGGGTGGTCAGATTTGGGCTGCCTAAAATTTCTTCACACTATAGGACCCTTTTAGGCATAAAAATGGGAGAATTGGTCTCTATAAACTTCTATATAAATGTATCCCACATAGTTTCAGAATATCCCACTAATTGTTTTCCAAATTTAACACATGAATTATCTACAATAAATATTGAAGTCCACAAGTGTGCCTGGGATCTCATGTAGTTTGGCCCGTTTTTCTTGAATTCCATCATGGGATATCCAAATAACCTCATCCTACAATGTAATGATTAAAAAAATTAAAATTGACATATTTTACATTATTAAAAATTAAATTATTAAATAAAACATGATGTTCAATTTGTTATTATATTTTTAATTTTCATTACAAAAACAGTTTAATATAGTTGTGTAAGGGTGAAAACGAATAGTGAATCGCTATACAATCAAGAATTATAATATCCTCTATCATTGGAGTCCCGGATATCTAAAACTGAAGGATATATACCCTTAAAATCACTACTAGAAGCTTTTTTGGTATAATCAACATACTAGAAAGGATGATACTTCTTATCCTCATCACCTCCATCAACATCATCCTACGAGTTGTCTAAAAGAACCACTACAATCTTAAGTGTATCAAAAGGATTCCTATCCAAATGAAAACCAATATAGACCTCATTCACCTATAAATTATAATCTTCTATCAAAAAATATTCTATGGTAGGAAGATAGAGAGGATGACAAGCTTCTCCAAAAGATAAAAATGGGTTATTAGTCACATCCGGGTCATTAACCTCTTCCACTGAAATATAAATTGATCATTCTTATTTATCCCTTTATTATTCTACTTTTACCTTAGTGTCAACTTCATTATAATAGGAATAAATTACTACCTCATTTGGATCTATTCTAGGGTCCAAAAATTCTATTGGTCTATTGGGACACTACACAAGGTAAAATATCTCAAATTTTTTATCATTATCTACTACCCATTTTTTCAACTAGGGATTCTAATTTACCTTAACTATTTTGTAGATAAAATCATTTACAGAAAATATACCACAATATTTCATAGTTTATTCACCTTTAAGAACTAAACCACTCAATTATGACAAGGAATAAATCAACTTGGGGTAGGCCAAAGAGTTTTTCCAAAAAGTAAAATAGCTTAATTATATCATATAAACCATCAAATACCTTCATAGATTTTTCATATCTCATATTTTTATAATATTTAATAAAAATACATCTTGATACATCATGGTACTAATTTACCACTTCCCAGGACAAATAATATATTATATAAATTTTAATATAAAACTATACTCATTAATAAGATCTATGACTATAGGTCTTTGACCAACAACATTTATAGTGAGTTCAATTAGGTAATCCTCATACACAAAATTTTCACTATTACAAGGAATGGATACTTGAAAATAATTAAATACACAATTATGAGGTACATTGAGTCATTAGGACCACTACTTTGAAGAAAAAATTAGTTATTTTCCATTAATAATAGTCTTAAAAACATATTTATTCTCTCCAAATTCAAAATCTAAAAATTGATAAAACTATTTAAAAAATCTAGGATAGATTTTTTTATCATTAATTGAAACAATTTTATCCATCCTTGGTATTAGATTAGTTTCAACATGAGAGATTTTATCAAAATTAACCATTCAACATCAAATTCCTTTTCGAGGAAAACTACATGGGATGCTAGTTGAAGGATCCTTAGTTCTATAGAGAACTGAATAGATTCATGTCACAAAATCTTGGAGGTATGATAATCTTCAATAGATGAAATAATTGGGTGCTTGAATATTACAATTCTCACACCAGTTTTAGAAATGAAGAAGGAATGAGTAGGATGATTGTGGGTTAAGATATAAAAGAGAAGGAACAATTCAATAGAGGAGGCATGAGAGAGAGGGTTCTAAAATTTTGAATTAATATATTTTTATCACTTTGGTATTTAAAAATTATAATTAAAAATAAAAATAATAATAATAATAAATAAATAAATATAATAAATATTTTAATACATATGGATAGTAATGGTAGATTACCACATCGTCATAACAGACGTTCGATTACTGATGGTATTTCCCCAACGGTAGATCCCTAATGGTAGATCAACAGCATTAGATAACAAATGTTAGATCACGATTAGTATATCACCGATGGTAGATCACCAGCAGTAGATAACCAGTGGTATATTATCAACTGTAGATCACCAATGGTTGATCACCAACGATGGATCACCAGGGATAGATCAATCAGTTTTTAGAATTTTCTACTAAAACCAAAAATAAATATAAGGATTAAAGAGGAACCAATGTTTTTAATTCATAGTTCATTTCTCATATCATTTAATATCTCAAAATTAAAAGGCTTTTTTAACATGTTAGTAAGAAGATGTTCATCTCCAATGAACTCAAGGGTTATGTCACCATTTGGAAAAGGGTCTCTCAAAAGGTGACATATTTTATCAATATGTTTGGTTCTCAAATGAGACATTGGGTTATTGGAAATTTTAATAGACCTTTTATTGTCAAAATTTATATTTTTATGTTGAAATTCATATCCATAGTCTAGTAGAGTTTGTTTCATCCATAAAATATTTTCACAACAACTTCCTCTAGCTATGTAATCAGCTTTAATAGTGGATAATGCAACAAAGTTCAGTTTTTTACTACAACATTAATCTAGATACTTTCCCAAATAGTGATATGTTTCAATATTGGTTTCTCTATCTAAATTACAACAAAAAATGTTATAATTTGAATGACTCACTAAGATAAAAAAATCCTCTATAATAGAACAATATTAAATTGGTTATACCTTTGAGGCATTTGAAACTTCATTTCACAAAATGGAAATGATTATCATTTATATTTTATTAAAAATGATCACACATACACAAATGATACATTATATCATGAAAACTAGAAGTTAAGTATAGAAAGATTCCAATCATACCTTTGTAAGTGGGTTGATCAATTGGTTTCCCAGATTCATCAAGAACTAATTTCCAGCTAGTACTCACTGGACTATCACTACCTTTATTACAATCCATTCAAAAAAATTTTAAAATATATTTGTTTTATATAATTTAAATTAAAATAATTCTATATTTAATTAAAAAAATAAATAATCCAATAAATAATTTATGCTCATCTATCGAACTCATTTCAAATTCACTTTGCATAATTTTAGAAAACTCAAGACACAAATAATTTATTGAATATCCAAAAATAATATGATCAAAATAAATATGTATAAATAAAATATCCTATGAAATTATTTTAATAAAACTTTTAGATCCATATATTAATTTATTAAAACCGTTAGAAACAAATCGGCTAACCCCATCATAATAATATTTAGGAGCTTATTTTAAACAATAATTTTTTTAAATTTAAAAACATGATTCAGAAGATAAGGGTTTTGAAATATAAGGGGTTTTTAAAAAAATTATATCTTCAATTATATAAGTATTTTAGAATGAACCCTTGAAATACATTTTATATAGTTGGAAATTAAAATGTGATGCATATAAAAGCAACATTCTGATTGCTTTAATTATAGCTACTGGAGAAAATGTTTCCTCATTATCAATACCTTCTTCTGGACTATATCCTTGTTTCACCAGTCTTTATTTGTTTCTAACCATTTTTCCTGATTCATAAAACATGTTTCAAAAAACCCATTTAGTGGCAATAGTTTGGTAGTCATTGGCCCTTTCAACTATTTCCTAGACTCTATTTAATTTAAACTAATTAAACTCCTCTTTCATTTCCATAACCCAAAATTCATAATTAATTGCTTCATTAACGTTCTTAAGTTCAATATGTGACATGAAATCTTGATATTAAACAATATTTATAAGTGAAAATTTAGGTTTAGTTTCTTTAACTAGGTCACATATAATATTATTTAATGGATGATATCTATGAGTCCTAACGAATTAATGGATAAAATTAATAGAAACTTCATTATCTTCTATAGGTCCGGGTTCGAGTTGTTATTCAAAACTAAGAGATTTTTCTACATTCTTCACAAAAATATTATAAGTATTAGCATTGAAATGTATATTTGAAAGATCATATTCAAGGTTTTATAAAGATTTTTTAGGTTCATGTGGATTTGTTTCATCAAACATGACAAACATAGATTCTTACACAATCATAGTCTTTTTAATAAACACCCTATATGACTCACTAGTTGTTGAATATCTAATGAAAATTACTTCATTAATTTTAGAAAAAAATCTCTTAAATTCTATTTTTGTATTGAGTATAAATACTTTTAAGACAAAAACTCTAAAGTAATTAACCTTTGATTTTATACCATTCCATAATTTATATGGGTTTTTTAAAAGTGGTTTAATTTAAATTCTATTAATTGTATAAAAAATGTTCCCACAACTTCTACTAAAAAATATACTGGTTAATTATACTCATTAAGCATTGATATATCAATTTCTTGAGCTGTTCTATTTATCCTTTCTACAATACCATTCAATTATGGGGTCCAAAGAGTAGAAAAGTTAGGACTATATCCATTTTGTGAGAAAAAATATTCAAACAATTTATTTTCAAACTCATGTAAATGATCAATTGTCAAATTATTAATTCTAAGACCACTAATATTTTATATAGATATAACATATATATGAAGAAATAGGAAAGAGATTCACTTTTTTGAGAAAGGAAAATACCCATGTTTATCTTGAATATTCATCCACTATGATGTATTCATAATGGTTTCCTTCTAAAAAATAAACTGTATATGGTCTAAAAAATCTATGTAAACTAACTCTAAGGGTTGAGAAGTTGAAACACCTTTATTTTTTTTGAAATATTTTTTTTCTAATTTCCCTTTTGACAGGGATTACAATATTTATTTGGTGTAAATTTCTAGTTTGGGTAGATCCTTAATTAATTATTTCCTATTAATATTTCTAATTGATTGAATATTTTAGTAGTCTAGTCTCATTTTCCATATCCAATATTCTTTTTGAAAGGCACTCAA
Source organism: Viscum album (assembly GCA_963277665.1). NCBI lineage: Eukaryota > Viridiplantae > Streptophyta > Magnoliopsida > Santalales > Viscaceae > Viscum > Viscum album. Next base: position 594,984,094 of record OY728133.1, read on the forward strand.
ACAAGAATCATTCTAAGAAAACCAAAAATTTAAATCTATAGTATAAAAATTTTCATTTCTTATATCAGAAAAAACTAAAGCATATTTGGCATAAAAAATTACTAGTATTTGTTTCAAACTTGACATGAAAACCAACATTACACAATTTTGAAAGACTAAGAAGATTATTTTTCAGTCCATCTATAAATAATACTTTATAAATTAAAATTATATTTTGGTTACCAATTTAGCCAAGCCCAATTATTTGACCATTTGCATTATCACCAAAAGTGACATGTACACCATCCACTTTTATTAGGTTATTAAAGATTTAGTTTTCTCCAACCATATGTATAGAGTATCCACTATCCATGTACCATAATTTCTTATTGGTATGCTTCTATCTGGTTTCATACAAAATAAATTTAAATAAAAAATTATTTTGGTACCCATATTTTAATGGGTCCAAATATGTTAGTAATAAGTTATTTATGAATAAATAATTTTCTTACTATTTCCATAACACATAAATTAAATTTTCAAGAATAAAAACATTATTAGGTCCAATTGAATAAGAGCTACAATCAGAATTTACAAAACTGGAACTTAGAACAAACCTATTTTTATATATTTTCCTCTGTCCAGGTTGATATCCTATTATTATAATATACTAAACATTTGTATCTTTACCAAGAATCAGGGTAACAGTTTATATTACATGTGTAAATGTCACTATATATTTATTTAATTTTTCATTAGATAATTTAATCTCCTTATTTTCCTCAAGTAATTGAGCATTCCTGTCCTTTTATATTGTAAGATCTATTTTAAAATAAAAAGACATAGCATATTTAATCTTATAAACATTTATATTTATTTTTAGTTCATTAAATTTATCTTCTAGAATGTTACAATATTCAAATAATTCACCACTGTACATATTTTCATAATCATTTTCCATCTTATAATGATTTGAAATATGAGATGGAGATTTTGGAAAAGCATTTAATACCTCCTAAGTGTTTTTGAAAAAACACACATTATATTTTCCACTTATTTCTTCTATTCTAGGTTTAATTCACTCAAAATATCCTCAGAAGAACTCTAAGTGTATTTCATATCCTTTTTATACTTATTTCTTTTGTACTTATACATTTTCTTATACATTAACTTGGGATAATATACTTTGATGTGACCTTTCCTTTTACATTCATAGAAGGTTATTTCAATAGAAAGAACACACTTCTTCCATTATTTTTTCTAATTATTTCCATTATCATACTTACCTTTATAATTGGATTTCTTGAAAATTACTGTATTAATTTTTGAAATGTCTGGCTGAGACATCTCCTCATTACAGTTCTATGATGATTCTTCATCACCAAAAATTTCAAATTTAATCTTATATTTATTATCTATTATCAAAAGTCTTAATGTTTACCAACTTCATATTTGGTTCGTCTACTTTCAATTTTTTTACTAGTAATTATTATTCATACATCACCATCTTTCCAATTAACTCTTTTACTGGTAGTGTACTAATGTCACATGACTATCTCATGAACACAAATGTTCCTCTTCATATGGCTAGAAGGCATATCAATAGACACATCAATTGATCCTTGTCTATAACTATCTTTTTGAGCGTGTGAATCATGTTTAAAATATAATTAAACCCAATATACATGTTATATATAGACTCATCTAACTTCATCTTAAAAATATCATTTCTAATTTTATATATATTTAAATTCATTTCTTTAACAATAGATATTACTTAATGAGAAACAACAAGGGTTTCTCAAATCTAAAAAATAGTAGCACATGAGTATATTATATTAAAATCATCACGGAAAAAAGAATAGTTTAAATCATTCATATATTTATAGTTATAATTATATTCTTTTTTAGTGGCTTCACTCTAATAAGAACTAGCATCTTGTGAATTTTTTATATTTATCTTCAATGAATGTCCAATGATCAAATCCTATAATTTATAAATGAATTTTCATTTTGATTTTATATTTAAAAGAATTTATTAAATTAAAATAATAAGTCTGATTAGTGGTAGTTTCGTATTATCAATTATAATCCATAAAGAAATAAATTTAGATAATAAACAAAATTTAAGATCTTTAAATAAAACTATATCCTAGTAATAAGATATTTTGAAAGAGATCTGAAACCAAATGTTATCCCCAGTGTACAACTCAAGTGGAGGGATAATTGATTTTCCAATATAATTTCTATTTAAAAATGAATTAAAAGATAAATCCCCCAATTTTATGAAAAAACCAGTTAACAGAAATTGTATAAATATATAATTTGATCTTTGGAAAATTTTCTCAAAATATCGATCACATCTCAGTTAAAAAATAATTATAAAATACTATAACATTTAAAACTAATATACTTGTGTCAAACACAATATATAAAACAATAATATAAGTTAACTATTCTTGTTATGTTTCATTTAGATGTTTATAAGACAAAAATAGGTTTTATTTAAAACTATGAAAAAAATAAATAACAATAGAATTTTAAAAAGTTTTTTGGTATCAAGCTAATATTTAATACCTTCCACTTTATAATCACATGATTCTAATAAGTTTATTATAACATAATCTAATCCATGCCCAAGATCAGGTTTTACAAATAATAACACAGAAGGCTATCCAAAAAAAATCATCTTGCACAGTTCATCATGGGAATAAAATATGCATAGTCCCCAAATGAATTCTCCCACAATTTCATGGGAAAATAGATGAAGAAAATAGTGAGAAAGCATCAAGAAATCTCTAGTTTATCCTAGGATACTCTGTATACATATAAATAGTGAAAAAAACATACACATCTCAAATGTAAATAATAAGAATAAATAGAAAGAAATTAGAGTTGAGAAAATGTTTTTCTACTCAAACTAAATATTTTAGGTCACTTAGGAGTCCTTTAAAATATTTATGTGAAGATTCCATAGGGTTTTGATTTAAATTTTAGTGAATTAGAGTATCATAAATTCTCTAGAAACTCTTCTGTTATTTATTAGTTTGTTTCTAAAATATCTTTTCACTCCATTTATGTATTAAACATGCATCCACACCACTCATGAATTAGGGGGATATTATAAATATCTATTATTGTGGGAGATCTAATTATCCATTTCAAAATAACAATAATATAATCTAGATCCTTATACTGAGTAGAAAATCTGGAAATTCTAACTTTATATTTAATTTCATTGTGGATTTGTTTAAGAATAATCATTCTTAAATCCATGTGGTTCTATCCAACATTAAATAAAAAAACAATCCATTAGTGAATAAATTTCAAAAATATATTATAGATAGCTGTGGTAGCTCCACTATTGGTAGATGCCTTGACAGAAACATCTTGAATTGGTGGTAGATCAGTTTGGTGGTCAATAAATCTAGTGCTAGATAGGTCTGCCAATAGATCATCTGGTGAAAAATCATCTTGTGAAAGATATGTATATAGGTAGATCTTCTACAAGTAGATATTTCTGGTGGTAGATAGGTCTGTAAGTAGATATTTTGAACTATTGGTAGATTAACAGTTAGCTAAATTTCTATAATTTGTCCAAAACATGATTTACTATCATAAATCATTAAACTTATTTGAAACATAACAAACATGATTTGAGATCATTAAAGAAGGAGGTTCTCAACATATTCCAATGTTATTCTATCATGTCTCGTGTTATTTGATTTCTTTATGATTCCTATCATATAAACTACTAATTGTTTTCCAATGCTCAAGATTATGATATATGTGGTTTTAAAATCTTATGATCATGTTCTCATACCCATTTTATTATGTTATTCTTATATTATCATTAATATCTCCCTTTTTTACCCTTGATGAGAATCATATCTCTCTATTTATTAGGTTTTCATTATGAGGTTATAAAGAAATGTTTTATAAATGATATGTCTAAGAAGGGTGAGAGTTATAAAGATCAAAGTGGGAGGTGATTTATAACTATTATTAACCAATTGTTTATGTTTCTATGTTTCCAAATAAACTAGACCTATATGATTCTGGTGAGGATCGTTATGTTATATAAAAATATTCATCTACTTATATATAATATCTTTGCATGAAAATTTTAGTTCATTATAGTTTGTATCAGAGAAAGGTTTATTTAAAATTTGGAAACTAGGATGATAAATATTTAGTGAGAACCCTATGTATAAGTCTAAGTATAGGATAAGATCCTAATGTTTTGGAAATAATCATGAATGACATAGGTTAAACTTATGTTTTCCTAGAATAAGGATCTTATAATATGTTGTGTTTTCTTACAAGGTATAGATACCTTTACTTTCATTTTAAATTATTTTTCATATCCTAATGTGAGAACCCATTGAGGTTTTGGGGGTATAAGAGATGTATGGGGCTTATTCGGAGCCCATAACCAAGATTTATGGGAAAATAAAGTGGGCTGTAGGATTAGTAGAAACCATGTGGGATAGGCTGCATGGTTACTCCTGACCATTCAAGACCTAGGAAGACGGAATGAGGAGCCACATGATTTGATGAAACTATGAAGATAGAGGTGCCCACCCATTCGAGTAACCATCAATTTTTAGAAAAGTAATAATATATAGTTTGTGAATGGTTAGTCAAACCATGTTGGTACCCCCTTAGCACAACAAAGGGCACATGGTTGGTGCACGGTTTGGCCTACCAAGAAAGTAAACCATGTGGCCCAATGTTTTGAGTAAAAATGACCATTTTTCTGTTAAATCCTTTTAAAACCTATATCTATTTTTTCCTTCTTCCTCCATTGGACAATAGTGGATGTGGGGAGCTCCTCTTGAAGCCCAATATTAGGACTCACTTTTGATTCTCCATCCAAACTCATAATCGAGCACCATAAAGCTCTTTGGATTCATGCTAATGATTACTTCATTCATTCTGTGTCATTATTATATTATCATTGGATCTACCGAGTTATTTAGGTTCTAACTAATATGACCCATTTCCAAGTTCTTCATCCATTCTTAATTTTTATCCTGATATGAGTAAAATCAGGAGGTGATACCAGATTATCACTCTTCTGAAGACCTATATTAGGTGGTTTATAATTTTCCAGAGTAGTTTGGGGATTTATATAGATTTCTGTCATTGTCCCACCCATTGAAATTTCCAATGTGGCCCCATAAATTAATTGAATGTTTAAATTGAATCTAATGGAACTTGTTAGGGATTCACACCAGTTTTTTGAGACTTGTTGGAGGATGTTTCCCCAACCTAGGTAACCCATGTGGTGTGCTGTTAAGATTTACTTTTTTTATACCACCCATGGGGTGAGTGTTGTGATTTCATAGTTAGAGGAAGGAACAATGAATAGAATATAATAAATATAATTCTTATGAGATGGATATTTCATCCCTTGCATGTTTATTCTTCGATTAGATGGTTTATATAGAATTTTTATATGAGTGGGTAAACCCATGGATTGTTAAATGTTATGAAATGTGAAATTTATGAGTTAATGTTATGAATTTAGATGGTGGAGGATGCCTTAGTGGGTATACCTTGGTTCCTAACTCCATTGGATCCCAATAATGATACATCCATTGATCTTGATAGCAGTAGTGGATGCCTTGGATTAGATTTATTCATAGGTATTGATTTCACTAGATGACTTGGTCTTTACAACCCCTTGGATATAGCTTGTCTTGGATCATAGTGAACATGTATTGTTGAAAAGATCATTGGACCCCAATCCAAGTATAACCAAGTTTCCATTGAGATGATCTTGGGACTCGATGTGGATTCCTTAGTTCTCTATACCTTGGATCTGGCCCTGTGGGATCTAAAACTTATGATTATACAGCTTGACTATGGTAAATGTGAAACTTTTGATTATATGACTTTGTCATGGTTGATATGAGATACTGGTTATACAACGTAGACATGGGTGTTATGATATATTGTGTATATGGTGTGATTATGGTGTTTAATTCCTTTTTTATTTCTACTTTCTTGTTGTAGGACCTTGAAACTTGTTTTGCAGTGTGCATTTTTTGGATGTATAATATCATTTGTTTGGTTACATTTTACTTGGGAACTTTACATTCAGTACTTCAATACTTTATATATTTTTCACTCTGATTTAGATTATATTTCACAACCAGGATTTATTATAAACACCTTGGGTGGTGACATACTAGGATTGTATCTCACACCCTATTCGGGTCACCATTGGGTACCTATAAATACTATATGGATACATGTAGGGATCGGGTAAATCACCCATAGTACGATGTTTGAAGTTGTTCCATGCTTAGGATCAGGGGAGCATGAAAATGATTTGAGGCTCATGATGCTATGTAGAGATCGTGGTTTTTTGGTATTTTGATACATGTATTGTTCTATTGGATGTATACTTATTATGTTTTCTTTTCAGTCACATTAAATGATCATAATTTTTTATGATATTACTTATTGAATTTTGTATATATTCCTAGTCATATATTATTGTGCTTTCATTATGACGAGATATAGGTCCAGTGGTCAAAGTGTCTATTAATACTATTTATTCATTGTTATATTACTTTCAATATTTATTTGAATGATTTAAACTACTATTTTAAACTTTGGTAAGAGGTAATAGTCTCTCCATAGAAACAACCAAGCCCCTTTCAGCTATTCGATATCCCCTGGAATTTAAGGAGATGTGCTTGAGGCCATGTGGCTAACCGGGATCGAGGTTCCGTTTAGTGGCATCTGGGCATGGGATGTTACCAAGTGGTATAAGAGAATCTTATTTTTTGGTTCTATTACTATTTTGTGACAATAGATAGGGATACAAAGAAATTTGAATTTGGTAATGATTTGTGTATAGGAGTTAATAACCCACGTACAAGAAAAATACAAGTTTCCTTGAATGAAAATCACTATTTCTAGATTTTGACTATTAAAGTTGATTTGATTCCACGATTGGGTGATACACATGAGTGGTGATCCTATCATTGATATTATTTAGGGTTTTATTTTGTTTCAACCTGATGAGATGAGGGTATTCCATATCAATCACCATTTTAGGAACTCTATATGAATCAGATGCTCTGAATTATTCCATGACATATAAGATGCGTTTATTTTTTTCATGGTGTTGTGATATGTTACCTATGTGATATGGCTACTGTTTTGATAGATATTCTATGTAAGGAATTGGGAAACATGGTTGGTAGTTAGATTTTCTAACGTAACACAAGTATCTTTTACCTGATTAGGCTACAATAGATACCATAAGTATCCAATTATGGCCCGTTGGGTCATTGACCCTGAGTCACCAGGACTGGAACATGTTATGGTGTGGATTAGGTGTAAGTCATATTTCAGTGCATGAGAATTATGGTCCCTTATAGATCATAAGCTGTGAACCATTTGGTTAAACCATTTAAAATTAAATGTTAAAGGAATATGAACACATGTTGAAAATTGAATTTAGTAGAATAGAGAACTCAAGATAGACCTAATTTTTGAGTGGGTGGTAGGTAGTGTCTTTATTGACTTTAAATATATTTATTTTTACTATTCTTAGAATTGTAAGTAGGTTGTGTGGTACAACTTTTTTATAATATTTTTTTGACATATCTAATGCTTTTAGTGGTGAACTTTTCTATCAATTTTTTCCAAGGAATGTGTTTTTCATTGTAGAGATATTTTATTATGATGACCTCTAATTGTATATCGGGAGACTAGAGATGAACATACTTTGAAGGTGGTGGGATATGGGATGATAGTGCCAGTTGTGGCACCAACTATTTTAATGGAAATAGGTGCTGAGGTGCAGTTATATACGAGTTTAATTTCTTTATAAAGGATTTTCAGGGAGTACCACAGCTTGCCTAGTATTTGGATGAGTTGATGCATGTTTTATAATAGTAGTATTCTCCCTAGTTTTTTGGGGATGATGGTCAAGATGTTTCTGATCTATGGATTGAGACTACTTTGTCAATATTCGATCATATAGAGACACCTTCTAAGAGAAGAGTGAATTTCATGAATTGCATTATTTAGGGAGAAGAAAAGAGTTGGTGGGATGTTTTGAACCATGTTGATAGGTTGTGATACATGGGTTGAAGGGATTTCCAAACCGGATTCTATGATTATTTTTTCCATGAGACTTTTATATAAAAGAGGGCTAGTGAGTTCATGCATCTGGTGCAGGTCAAGATGACATTTATTGAATATTTGGAATGCTTTACAGATATTTAGTGGATTGTTCTGATATACCTTACTAACAAGTCATGGAGGGAGAAATGCTTCGAGGAGGGTCTTATACATGAAATTAGATCTTAGGTCAACATTTTTTGGTTTACAACTATTACTGAGAATGTGAATGAAGCACTAATTAAAGAGCATAACCTAAGGTAATATGGGGGTTCATAGTATAGAAGTGTAGTATTTTGGCCAAGTGGTTTGACTTATAGTGGAAGGGAGTGTGGTTTTGGGGATTCCCATGAGTTTAGTACCATCCAGGCCACTAGTGTTGGTAGTAAAGTTTTCGGTCATCAGTGTGTAAGATAGGGATACACGAGGAATCAGTGTGACTACAACCTAGTCGAGGGCCAGGATTATGGAAGGATGGTCTATGTGTAGTGTTTTTGTGGGATTTTCCTTTCAGAAGTGAGTGATAGAGGGTCATATCCAAAACGAGGTTCAAGAGTGGGTTTCTTAGACCCACATCAGATAAGGATGTTGAAGAGTACTAATCATTCAGTCTGAGGTGGTGGTGGTCATGGATGAGGCTACCAAGAACCAGTTGTATTGAGATAGTAGAGTGGGCCTACATTGGGTAGTAATGTTGTTTCATAGGGCCATTATTCAAGATGAATCTATTCTATTTATCATACCCTTGAGGAACAGGGTGTTGGGCTATCTATGATGAAAGGTATGATCTTGGTAGCCTATACTTTTGTATTTTCTTTATTTGATATAGGCGAATCACATAGTTCTGTATCTATACATGTGTTGGAACTAGTTGGGCTTATTGTTTATTTTTTTGAGGGCGTTATGACATTTGAAACTCAGCTGGGGATCATGAAGGAGTGTGTATGTCAATGAAGGGAGTGCCCCCTTGAGGTTGGTGGGTGTCACTTTTTATGAAATATTTTTTTCCTCTAGGTGACCGGGATTGATATTATACTCAATATGGACTGGCTGGTTTCTTATCAATCCTACGTTGATTTCTATAACTATAGGGTTACATTCACATCACCGGAGGGAAGATTGTTTATTTACAATGGTCAATGGGATGTCTAGGTGGTATGAACTAGAACAGAGCATAATGGGATGAGTGGGATGATAACCCATATTTCTAGTTTGTATTTGGATGATCAAGGTTCATGTCAGACATATTTTCCTTGAGTTATTGATCATTTCAGGGATGTATTCCCAAAAAAATTTTTTGGTTTACATCTCGAGAGAGGTTGATTTATCCATTGGGATAGATATAAGAGCTACACCTGTATCAATTCCTCCTTATAGGATGGAAACTATGGAGTTATAGGAGGTCAAGAGGAAGCTAGAGGACTTAGAGGCAAAGGGGTTTATATGACTTAGTACTTCTCCATAGGGTTTTTTGGTCCTTTTTTTTGAAAAATAAGATGGTACCCTTAGGATATGTGTGGATTAATAGAAATTGAACTAGTTGATAGTTGAGAACCATTATCCTTTTTCACGAGTAGTTAAACTGTTTGATTAGCTCCGAGGATCTCTAGTGTTCATAAAAATTGATTTTGAGATCTAGATACCATCAAGTGTATGTTTGACCTGTACGCATACCTTTTACAAATTTTTATAGAAATTATGGTCTATACATGTATATAAATATGTTGTTTGGTATCATTAATGCACCAATAGTTTTCATAGATTAGATGAACTGAGTTTTCCATACTTATCTAGATTTGTTTTTGGTGGTTTTCTGGGATGATATCTTGGTGTATTCTCACAATCGACATGAACATGAAAAACATATTGAGATTATTTTAGATATACTGATAGTGAATCAGTTATATAATAATACCAAAAAGTGACACTTCTATATGGATACGATTCACTTCCTGGGGAATATTATCTCATATAAAGAAGTATCAATTGACTCAGAGAAGGTAAGAGCTATTTTTTAATGGAAGTATCCTAAGAATGTTTTGGAAATACAAAGTTTCTTAGTGATAGATAGACACAATAAGAATTTAATAAATAACTTCTCAAGCATATAATCAATGACGATAGGATTGAATAAGAGAGGTACCTCATTCAGTAATGAGGTGTTATACTTGTCAGTAGGCGAAGGAGAACCATCAATTACCAACCATAATTTTTCAATAGTTACCCATTCTTTATTGGAAATGTAATGATGTTTCAATAGATTTATTAACTGTTTTTTTGAGGTCACCTCAAGGAAGTGATGTAGTGTGGGTTGTTATTGATATTCTCCTGAATGTTTCTCATTTCTCATAGACGAAGGAGACCTTCTATGTTGATGATATTGGGATTTTGTATATTTTTTAAAAAGATAGGCTTAACAAGGTCCCTTTTACTATCATTTCTGATAGGGATTCCCAGTTTAAATCTCATTTCTGGTATATTTTTTAGATGGAATTTGGTACACAAGTGATTTTGAGTATAACATAACACCCTTAGACTGATGGCCAGTTAGAGTGTATAAATTAGGTTCTTGAGGACATGATTAAATCATTCTTCCTTGATTTTGGGGGATCGTGGCAGAGGCATATACCTCTCATTAAGTTCACATACAAAAATATCTTTTATGAAACAATACAGATCAAAACTTTAGAGTATTTGTATTGTTGGACATACTGGTCACCCCTATCCTGGTTAGAGATAGGTGAGGCATATTTAAATTGATTATGTCTCATGAAAAAGACTTATCATTAGGTCTAGTTGATCAAAAAGTATATGGATATAGAATAGTCTCCACAAAAATCCAATGCTGATCACCACAAGAAACCTCTATAGTTTGAGGTTTTAGATTGGGTGTTTTTATGCACCTCACTAAGGCTAGGACAAAGATGGATCAGAGATAGGGTAAGATTTCACCATGATATGTTGGGCCATTTGAGATTTTGGAGAGTCAGTCAAGTGGACTATCATCTACAGTTACCTCATAGGTTCTGATCGATGCATTAAATCTTCCATGTATCTTAGATAAAACATTTTAAATTATACCCATCTCAAATTCTGTAGCCTAAGGATATGTAGTTTCAAATTGAATCATCCATTGAAAAGTATTCTATTCATATAATTGACAAGAGCATAGGTGTTCTACAATTTTGTTCAGTTCCACTAGTATGGGTGTTATGGCAGCACAACCATTAACATGTCGAGACATGGGAGAAAGAGGATAAATTACATTCTCAGTAGGTAGTATTATTATTTGATGAATATTGACCACTCTTGGGAGGGTAATTTATGGATGAATTTATTTAAGTGTGAATATGGTAAGATCCTAGGTTTTCCTATGAGGCAAATACCCCTTTAATTTAGGTTTAAATTCTTTTTTATGACCTAATGTGAATGTACTTTTAGGTTATGCGGGTATCAAGGGTGTCCAAGTCTTGTTTAGATCCTAGAACTAAGTTTTTTTTGGAAAAATAAGGTAGGTTGTATGGTTAGTAGAAACCGTACAAAACATGATGCATAGTTAATACTAATCATGTGAGAAATAGGAAAAGGGTAGTAGGAGACTGCATGGTTTGAGGAAACCATGCAGATGGAGCTGCATGCCCATGCAAGGTACATGTAATTTTTAATAGATCCAAATTGCATTGTTTGTGAATAGTTAGTCAAAACATGTTCAATAACCATGTATGTTCCCCCTTAGCAAAAAAAGGTGCATGGATGGTGCACAATTTCTCCAAACATGCATCCAAACTGTGTGGCCTAGTGTTTTGAGGAAAAAATGACAATTTTTACCTTAAATTCTTTTAAAACCTAAATCTATTTTTTCCCTTCTTTCTCCATTGACAACAGTGGATGTGGGGATCTCTTCTTGAAGCCAAAATTTATGCATCACTCTCGATTCTCCATTTGAACTTAGAATTAAGAACCTTCATTCTTTTTGGACTCACACTGGTGAGTAATCCCTTCTTTTTTGTCTTTCTTCATTTAACTTCAGATCACCAGAGTTATTTAGGCGCAAGATAATATACCCTATTATTAGTATTTTTTCCCATTATTTATTTTTTTCCCAATCTGAGTCTAATAAGGAGATGATGATAAATGAGCCCTATATTTCGGACCTACGATAGGTGGTATATACTTTTCCAGAGTGGTTTGGTGTTTTATAGAGGTAGTTTATATTATACCACACATATGAATTTTCAGCATGGCCCAAAAAATGAATAGAATTTTAAAAATGAATGTAATGGAACCTGTTAGGGATGTCACAAGTTATTTGAGACTTTTTGGTGGGTTTTCCCCTACCAAGGTCACCCATAGAGTGAGACTTTGGGATTCCCCATTTTTTATTCCAACATGTGGTGAGTGTTGTGATTTATCTACTTAAAGGAAGTCATAATGAACTAAATTGAATTGGATTTATTATTAGGAGGTGGATATTTCCACCCTTTCTTGTTGATTATTTGATTATATGATTTTTATGTAATTTTTATATGAGTTGGTAAACACATGGATTGTGAAATGTTAGGAAATTTAAAATTGAAGAATGAATGTGATGAATTGAGATGGTAGAGGATTCTTTAGTAGGTATAACTTAGTCGATAACTACATCAGATGATATGGACGATACCTATATGGATCTTGATAGCAGTAGTGGAATCTTTAGATGAGATTGGTCCTTGGGTATTGATTCCATGGGATACCTTGTGCATCTCTACCCCTTGGATCAGTCTTGTTTGGGATTATAATGGACATAATCTATTGACATGCTCATTATACCCCATTCCAAGTATAACCGAGTTTCCATTGAGATTCTCTTGGGATTATAAGAGGATTTCATGGCTAAATATACCTTGGATCTGACCCCACGGGGTCTGACATGTATAATTATACAGATAAACCATGGTATATGTGAAATGATGGATTATAAGAATCAACCATGGTATATGTGACATGCTTGATTATACCGATTGTATATGTTTGATATGAGATAACTTTTATATGACGTGACCATGGCTGTTATGATATATTATTTATATAGCATGGATGTGGGGTTTAATTATTTTTCTTCCTTTTGATACCTTGTTATAAGAGAATGAAACTTGTTTTTAAGGGATCCTAATATGGCTTTACAATATCACTTGTTTGGTTACATTGGCCTTAGGTAAATTAGTTTAAGTACATCCATATATATTATATTTTTTCCTTTTAATTATCTTATATCACACAACCAGAATTTTCTTAGACAACTTGGGTGGTGACATACTAGGATTGCATCTCACAACTTGTTCGGGCCGCCGTTGGGTACCCGAACAGACTATATGGATGCGGTTAGGGTCCAGGGAAAATTCTGAATGTACAATTCTCAAATTTGATAGATTCTTAGGAGAATGGGAGCATGAGACCAAGAAAAGGATCGTGATTCTATTTGAAGATAGTACTTTTTGGTCTTTTGTTATTTAGATACATGTATTTTACTGCTTCTTGTATAACCATTTTGGATGATTTATAGTCACATGACATGATCATCATTAGATATGAGACTAATTCTAAATTAATATATATATTAATTTTCATATATTATTGTACCTCCACTACATTGGGTTACTCCTCTAGTGGTTGTAGTGTCTATTGTTGTTGTTTATGGATTGTTATAATTCTTCCTCTATTGATTTGTATTATTTCCTACACTATGATACACTCTAGTAAAAGGGAATAATCTCCCCACATATACACCCTAGTATTTCAAAACTAGTTGAAATCCTTTGGCATTTGGGAATATGTTATTGAGTCTATGTGGTCACCTAGGCTCAGGGAATCGTTTAGTTGAATCCAGGTTCTGGGAAATATAGTGTCACAATTTATAATTCTTATAATTATTTTATTATTATGTGGTTTCACACTAAAATTAATATTTCTAACAATATTATTTTTGTTTTATAAAATGGATAGAAACTAAAGAAATTGTGTAAATTTTGAATGTGATGGTCAATGAAATGATTTCCCTCTTGAGAGACTGAATATTATGGGAGTTGGAATTCAAAAATATCATTGCTATGATCATATAACTTTCTCAAGATATGAATCATATTGATATTATTAATGAGAAAAATAGGTAAAACAATCTATTTTTTCCTTCTTGAGGAAAAATACACCTTCTTTTAGTGGGTCTACTGATCCACTAGTAGCTAAGAAATGGATCAGTACCACTGAAAAAGTATTTTACAATATCTAGTGTTGAAATCATGAGAAAGTAATTCTAGATTATTATCATTTGGAATGAAAATAATATCAATGGAATAAATTTTATCTTGAAAAAAAGAAGCATAAATAAATTTAATCTATAGAGTTGGTTTATTTTAAGAGCTTGTATCTCAATAAGTATTTTCTTAATATTATTGATTTGAAAATGGAGAATGAATTATTTGAGTTGAAATAGAAGGATAATGAATCTTTTGTAACCTAGGAGGAAAATTTTATAGGACATTCAAGGTAGGATTATGGTATTATCATCCTATATGAAGGTAAGGTTGATCGATTATTAAGTGTCTTAAAACCATGTTTCCAAAGGGAGTTATTCACAAGGGACTTTAATATCTATGAATAAATCTTTTGATGTGATATCCAGGTGGATTTGGATATTTGAGTTACACATAAATATCATGGTTGTGATAGGATAATAAAAGTGTAATTTAATGTAAATTATAAAAACCACGGAGAGAATAATATGATCTTTACATTATGATCAAAATGTGGAAGGAAAAATGGGGGAAGTTTCCTTAAGGGAACTTGTAATTGTTTCAAGTGTGGAAAGGAAGGCTATTAGAAAATTTAATGATGAAGTGATGAGAAGAAGTTATCTAGTGATGTGAATTGAGATAAATTACCAGATAAAGAACCACCCACACTCTAGTGTTTTCCATCCAAAGAGTATGGGAATTATGGTAACTAGTACCCAAATAAAATTGGTAATGATGATGATTGATGTCAACAACCTCTTAAGACCAATGTCAAAGGGAAATCTCATGTGATTACTATTTATGATATGGTGTATTATAACGATATGGTAAAAGAAAAACTTACCATCCACTCTATTAATGTTAATATCTTATTTGATTCTGTATCCTCCAATTGTTTCATATCTAAATAATTTTATAATGTTATGATAGTACTAGCTCAAAAATTATATGTTGAGTTAGTAGTAAAAACCACTAACGGTATAATGATCACATCCAAAGTCTATGATTCTTCTCTGATTGAAGTTTGTGGGAATTTGATTCCTGTAAATATTTTCATTTTTCCTCTAGTTGAATGTGATGTTATTTTGAGCATGGATTTTATTCATTTACATAAATTTCACATAAAAGGAAAGTCATGTTTGATATTATGAACCAACCTATGATGTTCTACCAGTTATATGGAAAAAAATGAACATCCATTGGAAATTACATCAATTATATGGGTCATGATACTTATTCAAAAGGTGTGTTTATCTAATATGGTTGGGTAGAAACTCAATATCAAAGATACACCTATTGTATGGGAGTTTATTGAGTAATTTTTGGATGGATTTACTAGTATTCTCCCAAATCATGAAGTTTAGTTTTCAATAGAACTCATACATGGTGCTGCACATATTTTGAAGACTCCATATATAATGGACCCAATTGAGTTATAATAATTGATGAACAAACTCTAGGATAATCCTGATAAAGAATTCATTTAGTCAACTACAAACTTGGGGTTCACTTGTTTTTTTTTTGTTTATAAAAAACGTGTTTCAATGCGAATTTTCATTGACTATCAATAAAATAATAAGATCACAATCAAGAAAAGGTATTCCCTACCCTATATTGATGAATTATTTGAGAAACTGGGTGGATCTCAGTACTTTTCCAGGATTAATCTTCATTATTGATATCGACAATTGAAGTTCATTAGCTATGATAAACCCAATACAATATTTTATGCAGTGTATGAAAACTATTAATTTATAGTGATGCCATTTGGTCTTACTAATGCCCCAACTATCTTCATGGATTTGATGAATAATGTCTTTAGAGAATTCCTTGATCAGTTTTTGGTTGTATTTTTATATTCCATTAATATATATTCTAAGAGAAATTAAGAGCATTAAGATCACTTAAGGATTGTGATAAAGACCCTAAGGAAGGATAATAATTATGAAAAATTTACCAAGTGTGAATTTTGGATTTGGAAATATTCATTATTGGGTAACATATTACGATGTAAGGGTATATCAACATGCACTTTAAAGATATAATTTATTTAACTTTGTCCTAGACCAACCACTATGGTTGAGATCAATAGTCTTCAAGGTTTGGATGGATATTATATATAGTTTCTGGAAATATTTTTATGCCTATCAAATCCAATAACCAAGTTAACTTAGAATAATGCCAAGTTCCATTGGATAAATGAATATGAGGGATGTTTTAAGAAAATTAAGAGAAGTCTATTCAGTGCACCTATGCTTGTAAATCATGAAAAATAATGGTGAATGAGAAAGATTACCCAAATAATGATTTGGTTTTAGCTATGAATTTTTTTTCATTAAAGATATAGAGGAAATAATTATATTTAGAAATGTGTGACATATATAATGAACTCAAAAGTTTAAAGTATATTTTAACTCAAAAAGAGCTGAACATGCACTAAAGAATATAGTTGGGGAAGATTAATGATTATGATTGACCAATAAACAACCACATTAGGAAGGAGAACAAGGTATAAGATTATCTGAGTCAAAAGGATCATGCAATATTATCTATGATTATGATAAAAAAAGATCTAATATTTATATACTTGAAAAGTTTGGGTTTTGAAATCCCGAAGGAAAGGAATAAATATTATTTTTCTCAAATGTGTGTTCTATTATCTGGCCAAGTGAAGATTAAATATGTGTAGAATAAAAATTTAGAGATGAAAAATAATGTGAGAAATTTCCCTAAGTTCAACCTTGATTTTTATATAATAATAGGTTTTAGGAATCAAGTATGTTTCGCTTTAGAAAAAAATTTATAGGACCTTTTGGATGAAGCTCATAGTTCTTCATTATTTATTCATCATGGATGTACAAAGATGTATAGATATTTGAAAGAGTATTTTTAGTGGGAAGACATAAATAGAGATATTTCATAGTATGTTTCTTGATTCTGGGTATGTTAGTATTTTATGATTGAGAGATAGAAGACTAAGGGGATGTTACAACCATTACCTATACATGAATGAAAATGTGAAAACAACACTATGTATTTTTTTCATATATCTCCCCAAAACATCTAAATTATATAATTCTATATGGGTTGTAGTTGAATTATTTATTAATATATAAAAAATTATTGATATTAAATAATATTTATATCTTGATCAAATTACTCAGTTATACATTAAAGAAGATGTAAGATTTCATGGTGTATCAGTAACAATTTTATCTAATCGGGATATAAGGCTTATCTCGAGGTTTTGAAGAGGTATTCAATATAATCTAAATAAAAATTTAAGTTTCATCACTGATTATAATCCTCAAATAGGTGGAAAGTATAATAGGACCATTAATATTCTAGAAGAAATGTTGATAGCTTGCTCTATGGATTTATAATGTAGTTGGGATCAACACCTTCATTTGGGGGAATTTTATTATAATAATATCTTTAACTTTATTTTTCAGATAACTCCTTATGAGGACCTCTATGGTAAGAAGTTCATAACTCCAACATAATGAAATAACATTAGAGAAATAAATCTATTGGAACTTGATCTAGTTAAGGAAATGTATATAAGGTTAGATCCATTCAAATTCACATAAGAACATCTTAGAGTCTACAACAAATTTATGATGAAAATTATTGAAGAGATCTAGACTTTGAAATTGGTGAAAATTTATTCCTATGAATATATCTCTTAAGAGGGTGATGAGATTTGTAAATAATTTAAATCTAAGACCTAGGTATATCTTTCCTTTTGAAATTATTGATCATATTAGGATGGTACCTTATAGATTGGTGCTCCCATTAAATCTCTCTTAGGTTCATGATGTGTTCCATGTATCTCTCTTGAACAAGTATATACTTGATCCTCAATATGTACTAAACTAAAAATTCTTACCAATAGATCATGATATTTCTTATGAATAACAACATGTGGATATTCTCAATAATATAGAGAAAGTTCTATGAAACAATACCACTCACATGGTAAAACTTTTGTGGCAAAACCACCAATTTGTGGAAGCTATGTGGGATCCTAAGGATATGATGAAAAAGAATTATCCTTAGTTATTTATATCATACTAAGGTAATTTTTTGGGAAAGAATATGTTAAGAGTTTAATAATGTAAGACCTAAATATTTTAAGAAATATATATTTCTCAAATAAATTTAATTTCTTCTACAACTTTTGTTAAACGCAACAATGAATTTTGACGTACCGTGATATACTATTTAAATATCATTATCACCTAACCATGGGATTTAATGGTATGAATATGACTAAATAAATTATTAAAATTAATTATTAACACATTTATAAAATGAACTCATTATTTATTAATTCATTATAATATAAAATAAAAATCATTTGAAAATAAAGGAGATATTTTTTTCTTGAAAACCCATTTTTAAATACCTAATGTATTTTTATCCTAATAAATTAAATTGATCACTATTGGTGAATTTTTTTAATGAAATTAATATATTATATATTAAATAATATGTTTTAATATTAATATTAATATTTTTTATTATACATACGATAATAATAAATGCATTTCTTTTTTAAAAAAGTATTTTTATAAAAAATGTTTTCTTAAACTTTTTCACATTTTCCTTAAAATTAATTTATTATATTTATAGGTATTAATTTAGAAAAAATTATTTAAATAATTTGAATCAATATATTAACATTTTATAAATAGTTCTCTCTTATTTTTTTCAATATAAATAGTAACCGTGGTAAAATTTATCACATTGGTAATGGGTGAATCATGTTAATATAGGATAAAAATAAGTGGAAAAGCCATAAATATTCATCTAAATTATTATTTTAAGAATTTAACTAAACCCTTATCACATAAGGCTCAAATTATATTTGTTTAATAGATACTTTTAAATGAAAATGACCTATATAATATTTAAATCATAGAAAGTTAAAAAGCATCACACTGTTTTTAATATTTTTTTTGTGTCCAAATATGAACAAAAGAAAGTTATTAAAAAATAAAAGTTTTTATTTTTATATTAATAAAATTATTTTCTTGATATAAATTTATTTCTAATTTTTAGTAATTATATAATGTCCTTAATTTCTTATGCAACACCGAAGCAATATTTATCCATATAAAAAAAATATAATAAACGATTTTAAAAATATTAAAAGTGATATAATTTAGAAGCCTTAATGTGTACCAATAATTTTATGGATCTATATAAAATATTTGGGAGATTTAAAATAATTATATTAGAATTAAACTTTTTTCATGATGTATTTAAATTTAAATTCGATGAGTCGTGTTAAAAATGATATTAATGATCTTTTATAATAAATAATATTTTATTAAATGATATAAAATTCATGAAAATATTAGATTCATCCAATTTAATGGGAAATTGTTTTTAAAAATAGCTATTATCCATTTATGGGATGTTTTTTATTTTAGAGTAACATTATTTACCCTTAAATTGTGGAAATATTTATTATAGTAATTGTAAGAAGGGTTAACTAGGGTGTTAAAACTAAAAGATAATGGTAAAAAGTGACCCAAACTTGTCCAAATTTTATTGTATGAGGGGATTTAGACTAATCGTGATATAATATTATAATATTATCATTTTTATCCATTTTTTACATCAAAATTAATTTATATTGATATTTTATGAAATTCCTAGAGTGCCCCTCACTTCAATTATAAAAGGGAACCATCCTTTATCTTCTTCACACCACTTTGAGCATTATATCTCAACCACAATCTTCCAATATATCTTATACACTCACCTAGCCACATATTATATGTTTTTTAATTATCAAAAAACCAAACCTCTATCCCTTTAGAGGAGATCTAAAGGAGTCATTTCAAAGAAGAGGTAATTTCCATAACAAATCACTTTCTTTTAAATTATTATTTTACCTCCTCTATATCTATTATATTATTCATAAAATAATATATTTAGTATCCTAAACATATTTCAATTTTAATACTTCTATAAAAACACCATTATACACCCTTTTCCCCATCAAATGGGAAGTGACTGTATCGTTTATGCGTAATTTCTACTTACCGTCTCCACAAAACGATATAATTAATTTTTCATAACCATCTTTTATAGATGATTATTATTATGGGTTTAAAATTTAATATTATATTTATGACACAATTATAATTCTATAATGATAATATCATGTCTATCTTCTTACCATCCAATCCTTGGGTAAATGATAATGTTTCTTGTGCGTACGTGTGGACTACCAACTACACGAAGTGAAGTGATTCATTTTTCATTTATATTTTACTTAGATTATAATGAGGTTGTATTTTATGAATATATACAATATATATTATATAATAATGAAATTTTAAAGGTTAATTAATACTTAACTTTTATTTTTTTACATCTATTTAAAAATGAAAACTGTGTTCATGCATACATACCGAGTTAGCGGGAATACCGATTCTACTACATGTTATTTATTTCTACATAGGGGGTGCAGGGTTATTTGGTAGGCTCCTAATAATGAAATATTTAAATGTCATAATTATTATTTTATTATTTTTAAGGTGACAGTTATATCCCTTATTTCAAATCTTGGCTACTATATCAAGTGGAAGGAAAGATGGCATATACCTAGGTCTCTTATGAAGAAGAAAAAGTCTCATCAGAATCCCTCCATCGAGTGCGATCACTAGGTTTGTTTGATTAGGATAGTGTATGGAAGGAAGATAAATATTGATGGATTTTATGAGATATATATTATGAGTGGTGGTGGGGTGGTCCATAATATCTGGGGTTCTATTGAAATTTCTTTCAATTCTTTTTATGGCCATGGTTCATATCTTCTTTTTGAAGATAGAGATATTCTTGGTGGTATTTTCATATGCATGATTTATAACATCATTAATAAAATAACTAATTTAGACTTGTCATTGGTTCATAAAAATCTCAAAGTAAAGGGTTTTTTTCAATGGTGTATTATTTATCAGGTATGTTATTGAAAATCTATTTTGGATAATCTTGTGGAAATTAAGCATACATGGTGTGAGGGAAAAAAGATTTGAATTTTTTGGCTTCCCAATGTTCTCTAAAGACAATATTATTATTTATTTTAGCATAGGTTCATTCCATAATGGCTTTATTAATATTTTTTTCAGAATATTATTTGGGTCCTCATCACTTTATGCCTCCTTGATTCTCAAGGTGTGTCTTCCATTAATAAAAATTTATATTTTGTGTGTACATACGGCTTACTATATCCATGAATATTGTAATTAAATTTTATTTCCCTAAATTTTATGGATGACTACACATATATATAATGAATATATGTGATATTTATACCATGATTAACAATATGGAGATGATTTAACTATGATCAAAGTATAAGGGGAAAAACTATGAAACAAAAACCTACCTGAAAAATGAAGTAAATATCACTCAAAATAGTAATTTAGATAAATAATTACTAGTAAAATGTGATAAAAGGATAAAAGTAAATCATATATGTTTTTATATATATGATTATGGTTCTGGAATAAGATTTATAGTAATCATATATTTATTATATTGAAGGTTTTAAAATTTATGAAGGAAGTTAGACCTAAGGTAAGGGGTTTTATGTTACAATCTCATTATTTATCGATATTATATATGATTAATTTATGATGATGAAATATTATGATAAAAAAATAAATATACATATTAATTCTCTTATCCTCTTATTATTTTTTGAAAATACAAGTTTTCATTTTATTTTCCTCACATTATTTACTCAAGAGACTAAAAATATCTTTGTAAGGAAAACTGAATTTATTTCTTCCTTTGATTGATTACCCATTTTCTTACATATACATGTTTTATAACAATTTTTTAAATTAGGTTTTTTTATTCTCTTATGATTTTTTAAATTTATTTTTACTCATTTTTTGATTTTTACAAAATGGTTTGAATGGAATATTCATGTTGTTTTGAAAAAGAAGTACTTTTGAATTTTCTAACAAAAATATGGAATGATATTTTTAACAACTACCACATGAAATAAATTTAAAACTATTATAGAAAATTAATGTTTTGAATCATAATTAAAAATATCCCATTGTTATTTTAAGATATATATTTTTTCATTATATTTTTCATTTTTTATTTTTTGAAGAATTGGTTTCAAAATGGAATGGTTATTTTTCTTGAAGAGTGTTTTAATTATATTTTGATTTAAAAATAATAAAATAAGTAAATGTTTATTATGAATTAATATTAATAGTATCCAAGGATACCATCCTTATTCTTTATCTAAATGTCTTATGTTTATGATGACATGATGTATTTGAAACCCATTCATTTTTCATGGGTTATGCTATGATGAAATTCTTATGAAACCCATTTATTTTCATGGGTTCTAATATGATAAATAGTTTATAATATTCTGGCACACTTATGTGTGATTTTTTGTATGTGATCGGTGGGATCTATATCTCCGTTCTATACATTAGGAAAATATTGATATCTCATGAGATAAATAGGACTATAATAGGGATTTAAGCCAATTCTATAAAGGAATTTTTCCACTATGATAGTATTGAGAGTGAACCATGAATACTAAAATGTTTAGGGAATTGAACACAATCCACTATGATATTTTTATAAGTGAGTCCTTGTAAACTATGGAAATGGTTTCCTATGATTATTTTTATGTCATAATTCGATGTGTTATTACAATGGTATGATCTCATTACTTATGCTATTCGATCCATTTATGATTCATGTATTATAAACTACCAAGATTTATTCAATGAATCAAGATTTTGATATATGATATGAATGATAAGGTTTTAAAATGTTATGATCTTATTCTCATTTCATTTTTCTCATGTTATGCACATATGATCATTGATATCTCCCTTTTTACACTTAACGAGCATCATAGATAACCCTTTCTTGTGTTTTCTTTCTCAGGTTATAAAGAAATGTTCTATGTATGATATATCTATGAAGGTTAATAGTAATGGTGATCTAATTGGGATTTTATCTAGAGCTATTATGAACTAGTTGTTTATGTTTCCAAGTTTCCAAAGATTCTTGACCTATATGATTCTAGTGTGGATCATTAAATTTTGTAAATAATGTTCATCTACTTAGATATAATAGCTATGTTTGAAAAGTTCAGGTCACTAAAATAAGAAAGCTCACCAATTCTTTCTATTATTTCAAAATACCTAACATACTGAGGAGAAAAATATCATTTCTTACCGAATTGACAACGTTTCTATCATAGAGAGACTTTCAAGAACACATGATCTATCAAAATAAAGGACAAAGAGATTCATCGAAAACCTATATAATATTTTTGATGGATTTGGGCTGCAACCTTTATTTTCCTGATCATTTGAATCATTTGAATCATCTCATGAATTAGACTAGGTTTAAAAAGTGTATTTTCTATGGTCTATACACCAAAAAGTATAGATTGAAATGTAAGGTTGTACAATTCCTAAAATAGAGAGAAACGTATTTTAACATTATAAATATTGTTATTTGAGAAGTACACTATGGTAAAATGATCAATTCATTAGCCACTAAAATCCATAACATAATCTCAAAGCATTTAATTCTAATGTCTAAATCATTAGTTTCAACTATCCATATATTTGAGGATGATATGGTGTACATCCCTGACCCGAAATCCACTAAAACAGTGCTTCTAGCCAGGTCATCACATGACCTCAAGTGTGCCTCCCCGTATGCCAGAGGTTACCGACTAGTGACAAGGGTCTAATGAGTCACTTGGTGAGACTATACCCTATTTTCTAGAGTAAGACACAATAGATAATAATTTAAGCATCGGAAACAATAGACAAAAATTGTCATGGGTAAAATTCTCATTCAAAAAAATGGGTACAATCATATAAAATAGTAAATATGTCATGTCCTACTATAATACAAGTGAATAAAACCTGAAAGTAAGACAAACCACTAAACTCCCAATAGGTCCCAACTATAAGCCTAGATCCTTCCCCACGAACATCCCAAGACCAACTAAACTTCTTTGTGTAGGGCATTTCTCTTTTTCCTAACCCACAATAAAGAGATCTACTCAGGTACCGAATGGCGGCCTGAGCAGGGTGTGAGTACAAAACCCAGTAGGTCACTAACAACAGTTTCTACAAAAAATATCCTGTCTAACATGTAGTGCATGCAGGTAAAAAATTAATGGTAAGTAAGTAAGGAAATTTTGGGTGCCATTAGTTAACAAGGATTATTTAATTAATGAATATTATTTTTCCCAATTCAATTTCTTATAGAATATTCATTACATAATCCATATTTCTCACATTTTCCATGGGTTAGGAATAAATATATATTTAAGGGTATAAGGAAATCAATCACAATGCTTTGGGAAACAAATCAAGTCCATATCTCACTAGGGATCCACATATCACACCAACACATTCTCCTCACCTTGAAGCCTCAGTTTGGGTGGAATGAAACCATTAAGGGAATAGTGCCTCCATCCCCTTCCCTAACCCATGAATTTTTGAGTGGAGTTTAGAGCCTTAGTCTAACTCAGCCCATGGGTATAGAACCTTAATTCAATACCCCAGTCTACCAAGCTATGTGAACATGCTTATTTATCCACTGGTCATAACCATACTACAACATAACCAAGCATATTTAATTCCACTGGGTAACAAAATTCACAAAAACAACATGGAAATTAATACTATTCTATAACCCATTATTACATTTACCTTTTATAATTCATATTAATTTATCCAAATGCCCATTCTCATGCCTTAACCCATTTTAATGTATTCAAAAAACCCTAAGCCTTATCAAAATTTATCATTGACCCTTCATTAACCCATTTATCCCATTTATCATTCCACAATCATTTACCCACTTATGAATTTCAAACACAATTCTCATATCACATAACACATTCCATTTATTACAATCAATTATTTAGGTGTACCACTTAATTATCATGTTTTAACCTATTCCACAATTTAATAAATTCAATTATTACATCCCATTAAAACGTTCCACATTTCCCATTCCATTACCCAATTGAGAGTTCACCATTTAACATCCCCTAATACCCTTATGAATTTCTAACCAAATTCATAAAAAAATTAACATAATCTCTTTAAACCCAATTATCCATTTTCAGGTCATTCTAATAACACATTATGCCTTTATCACCCTAGGAATATTTATCATTATTCCATTTATAACTTAATCAATAATTATGACACAATCTACATGGGTTTCACATTCTTATTCTGAAACCCATCATTTAACCCTACCACACTCTCAGTCCGGGTTTGCCAGTGTATCCCATGGGTGGCCCTAAAATGGTCAATTCATCCTCAATGAATCCCAAAGGGATCATGAGGGTTTCAATTGGTCACTTAGACACCCATTTTTATCACACACTTCAATGGAACCAAGAAAAAAATGGGAATACAAGAACACCAACTTCCATGCACAAATAAAAAATAAAAATATGGGATAATACTTATAGACCACCTACCTGTAATCCGATGATGAATACACTCTCAATCATGGCCTTAGATCTGGATTAAAACACTCCTTGAAGCCCCAACCTAGGTTCCACTGAAAAACAAAGGGGTTTATAGATTTAGAAGAATATAGGAGAAACCACAATCCCTAAACCAAAAAAGAGAAGGGAGAGAGGATTAGACTTACCAGGAGCTTCGATCTACAACCAACGATGTCCAAAACATCTAGGAATAGATGAAAGAACACCTCTTGGAAGCTTGGGTCATCCATGTTTGTCCCTAGGGATAAGAGGGGAGGAATGGAGGAAAATCTTGTAGGATCGAAATGATACTGATTGTAGTATCGAAGTAATGATGTAGATGCTCAATATACATAAGGGGGTGAATTGTATACTTTAAAAAATTCATTTGGAAATTTTAAAGATGGTAATGTTTAACAAAGTTAAACAAGGTCAATTCACAAGACCTCTTAGCTCTACTAACTTGCTTGATTCGGGAAATCTGGTTCTGGAAATGAAACTTATGAAAAGTTTACAAAGATAAAGATTCTATCATAAAGCATATAGAATCTTAGAAATCAGAGTAAAAGTATAAGAAAGTATAAGATAGTTATACTTTCCTCAACAACAAAAATGAACTGGAAAACTTGAAACAATACAAGTAACAAATATTAAATATTTTAACCAAAAGAGAATGGTATCAAACAACCTTGGATAAAGGTCTCTTGATTTATACTTTTAATAAAGTCTGTCTTACCCACACCAAGGTAAGCCCCCGATATGAATATCGGAATCTGTCTTGCTATCCCCACAAGCCCTCGAACTTCATGGAAGTTGACCCCACTATCTTCCTATCCCTATAATTCCTTAAATGTACTCAACAACATTTTTGAGTCACACGAAGTAATTATGAAAAACATGTTCAGTACGCACAAAGCATGAAATTCTCTCTAGAAATCACTTCAGCAACATGTAATCTCTAGAGTCATAGAACAGTGTTGAGATCATTCAAATGAGCTCTTATTTATAGGCATATTTTCAACGGTCAACTCCCCTCTCCAATGATCCTATTTTTCCTTGAATTTTGTAGGGGCCTATACACGTGTCACTCAAACTACGGTTGGTTAGAAATGGAAACCACAACATTATTTTATAACTCAAACAAGAGTAAGAGAAAATATGGTTGGTTAACTAAATAAATTTTTCAGAATGTAAGGAAAAATGGAAGTTCAGAGTCTAACTGAAAAACCATTTAGTGTCTATAATACATGAATATTCAGATTCTATCTTCAAAATAATTCAGAACCTGAATTTTATAGAATTATGGAGTTTGAATTTCAATCAAATTTGGAGTCTGAATTCATGAGAATTTGGGGTATGAACTCAAAAAGTTCAGAGTCTAAATTCAGAGAATTCAGAGTCCGAACTCAGAAATTTTGGAGTCTAAATTTAGAAAATTCGAAGTTTGAACATAGAAAGATTAGATTTTGAATTCAGAGATTTCGGAGTCTGAACTTAGAAAGTTCCAGAGTCTGAATTCAAAGAATTCGGAACCTAAATTCTATAGAATTACAGAGTATGAATTTCAAGGAAATTCAGAGTCAGAATTCATGAGAATTCAGAGTCTGAACTCAGAATGTTCGGAGTCTGAATTCAGAGAATTCGGAGTCTAAACTTAGAAAGTTCAGAGTTTGAATTCAGAGAATTCGGATTCGGAACTCAGAATGTTCTGGAGTCTGAATTCAGAGAATTCAGAACCTGAATTCTGATCTTGAAAAAAAATGCATTATGTCTAAGTATTTATAAGATTCTGAGGATTTAGTTATGAAACCATATTTTATAGTTAGAAGGAAAATGATTTAGATTATAACATGAACAATGAAAAACATGGTAAGGATAAATTTCCTTGGGGAAGGAAAATTTTCCTTATAAATGTAAAACATATGAAAATGAAAATTTCCTTAAGATAGAGTGTTTGTGATTTTCAAAAAAATAAGGAATGGAAAACTCATAAGGAGACCTTATTGACTCAATAATATCCCCCTTTTTGGAAAGCACAAACATCCTTATGAAAAAGAATATAAGAACTTAGGAAATATTTTTCTAGACTATGAAAATAAAACTTATGTCCCTTAACACATGGGAAATGATGAATACGACTAACTCCCCCTTAGGATTTGGATACAATAAATATTGTATTCATGATTTTCATATTGAGACTTAGAATTTTATTTCATATGAAAATCTTCTGGGATAAGAACTCCCCCTTAGATGAACTCCCCCTTAGGGAAATTTCTTCTTTTAATCTGTATTATTTTTTTAATATTCCTTTCTCCCCCTTTGTGATTTTCAAAAAGGAATACTGGGAAATGAAAAGAAAATATAATACCTGAAATATTAGCACTAAAAAACCAAAATATGAGAAACCAAAAATTTCATTAAGATTTGAAAAATTTATACAAGTGAGGAATACAACAAAATATCGAAATTGAATAATATTATCCTTCCTTATCCTTAGGAATAAACTTACTCACTATGGTTTTGAGCTTCTTAAGTTCCTTGTGATCTTCGTATGCTTGTTTGAGAAGATGATTTTGGTCTTCTATTTTCCTCAATAAGGCTTTGATTTTTTCTTCCTGAGCTTTAATAGATTCTTCCCGACCCTCTAGAACTTCTTCTTGCTCAGAAATGTTTTCCTCAATTTTGTTTCTAGGATCTCTTTCCCTCTTCCAACTTTGAGCAACTGAATACAACTTCCCATTTAGATCTTTCACTTCTTTCATCTGAGAATTTTGTTGCAGTGTTAGCTTTACCTCAAAGCTATTTGTGAGATCCTTGATCTTCACATATTCAGTTTCAAATGCATCCTTGACAATTTCATGGAACTCATCAAGAATTATCATGTATTTTATAGTTTTATTTGACCAACTATTCATCTTCTTTCATGATCTTTTTTGGGATTCGTAGTTTATGAAAAAGGTTTTGAAATCTCCCTCATGTTTAACACACTTATCCATCACCATGGATGCTGAATCCAATTTCTAATTTAAGTAATGTTAAAGCATCTGAAATCTGGAGTCTATACTGGGAAATATTGGTATAGTTCCAACAAGCTTATTCAAAGACTGTACTACAAAATCATGTCCAAGAGAGGAAGATTTTGAATCTGAGATTTTTCTTAGTGAGGATTCTTTTTCTATCCCAGAAGCTTTCCTCCTTGAAGAACCACCAATACCTTTCTTCTTTACCATAACCTTGGTAGTTGTATCAACTGCTAGCTATTTTACCTTATCAATATTCGGAATGACTTCCTCTTGATCAAGAGATTCCTGTTGACTATCAGATAGCTGGACAATTTTTTCTTCATCAAATTATTCCTTTTCGGCTCCCACCTCAGCATCCTCTGGGTGAATGAAATCTTTATTGATGCTTTCTTATTCAGATGGGTTTTCTACTTCATCTTCAGCCTTCCATTCATCCTTCCTAGGAGTATCAATCTTTAATGATTAAGCTTGAGAGGTTTGGAATTTTAATTTCTTAAAAGGGCATTCCTTCTCATGAAAATACTCAACTTTCTTTATCAGATCTTTAGTATCACCATTACCTTCTTATCCTTCTTATTCTACTTATTTTTCTTCTACTTCTTTTTCTTGGACTTTTTACGGAGTCACAAACTTCTTTCCCTAAGTCTAATGTAAAGGTTCAATCCAAAAGGATTCTAGTACCAGAATATTCTCGGAAGCTTTCTTAGCAGCCTTCAAAAGTGATTGAACATTTTCAACATCAGACAACTTCTTATTTTTCTTATTTTCTTTCCATTACTTCTCAAGTTATTCAGATGCCTTATCCCTTAAATATTTTTCTTCATAAGGGTCCAAGACAAACTTAGGCTCCCCTTCTTTTTGATTTTTCTTGCATTCTCTCCACTTTTCTATAACTTCACCAGGATAGCCTTTTTGTTTCTTTGGCTTTCAAGGTGCGGAATGGGTTTCCTTAGCCACTGGGTTTTTTCCTTCTCTTCCACATCCTTCAACTTCCTCTTCCTTCTACCCTTTTTAGAGGTCTCAACCACCTCCTATTTCTTTGAAATATCTTCAGCTTCCTCTTCAGGAAAATCATAAAATCCTTCAGCTTCTTTAGAAAATCCAACTTTCATCCTTATCAGAGTGTCATCACTTAATAACATAACTTTTCAATTTCTTGATTTATATTTTCAAGAGATTTTGAATGATTATAGACACCAAACAATCATCTTTTAAAGAATTCCTAGATACATAATAATCTTAGCCTTAATATTTCCATTCTTTGTGTTGTCAGTTGTAACCAAAATATTCTTTACCAAGATTATCTTCCTTAGGTTTACCAAGAAATCCAGAATGTACATATCACTTTTCTTCAAAGTATCCTTTTCTCCTTTTCTTGGTATGATGAATCCTTGAACCCATAATTCAAGAATTCGATAATTTATAGTCAAGTGAATAATCTTTAGAGTCTTTACTTATAAGAGACCAAGGAAAGCCATGGCCTTTACCTTATCAAAACTTCCTTGAACATCAGGCAGCTTATGAGAAAAAAATTCAGATTCCCCTTCATAAGGACTATAAACCAAGCTAGCAGACTTGGTGTAAGAAAGTGATTATGTCTTTCCATAACATTTTAAAGAAAACATACTCCTCCCTTATTCCTTTAAGAAATCTACTAACTCATATAATTATATTAACAAATCCAGATATACCAAATCTTGAGCTTTTGGTTTTGAAGGGAAAACAATTTCCCATTCATTCAGCTTTATATTCTTAGAGATAATAGAATCATAATTTGAAAAAAACTTCTGAAAAACTAACCTCTATCTATATATTTTCTATTCAGATATTGGTTTGATAGTTGACATATATTTATGAGAGGAGACTTCGACAAACATTCAGAAGTAAGAAAGATCTGAGAAGTTTGTAACAAGCTTATATAGGAGGGAAGAGGTTCAACACGAACAAGATTAAGTTTTAATGTGGGACAATCATTGGGTGTCATTTATATAGGAAATTGAGGTGATAGTTCAACTTCTATACTTAATAAAATGGTTGAAAAACCTTCTGATCAGATCTTATGATTGAGATGATAGCTGAAAGAAAATTTTGATAGAATCTGATCTTTTGAGTTTTTTTAAGAAAAAAATTTGGTTTTAAGAAAAAAGTGAATATGAAAATTTAAAAACAGATGAAAATACCAACAAGTAAATGATGATTTCTAAAATTTAAGAAATAAAACATACCTTTCAGATTGCTAGGAAGATTATTCGTAATGAGGAAAATTCTTCTCAAAGAACAGTATTTTCTGAAAATTTTGATTACGAAAACTTTCAATATGAAAATCTCTTTTATGAAAATTTTGAGTATGAAAATCTTCATTACAATAATTTTAAGTATGAAAATATTCATTAAGAAAATTTTAAGTACGAAAATCTTCATTACAAAAATTTTAAGTACAAAATCTTTATTACAAAAATTTTAAATACGAAAATCTTCATTACGAAAATTTTAAGTACAAAAATCTTCATTACGAAAATTTTAATTACAAAAATATTCATTATGGAAATTTGAAGTACAGAAGAGAAAAAGAAAAAATTTTATTACAAAAACAATTTTTAGACTATGAAAAATTTCTGATTATGAAAAAAAATTAGACTACAAATTTTTTTTAGAAATCTAACAAACAAATGTAGTCTCCCTATGAAAAGAAGTCCCTTACTGTAAGGAGATTGGTTTGAACAGGAAGTTAACATGTAAGATTACCTTATATTTATCATTATTAACTTCTGTTTAATGTATTAAAATCTATCAGATTGTAAAGATTTTCTAAAAATATAATCAAGTTGATGTTGTGTTCAGATAAATTAAAGAATGATATCTCCTTTTTGTGTGTGATCCCTAAGAAAGCGATGCCAAATATCTATGTGTTTTTCATGAGAGTGATGTACAAGGTTTTTACATAAGGAAATGGAACTAGTATTATTACAGAAAAGTTGTGTTTTGATAAACTTATACCATAGTCTATGAGTGTGTATTGGATCCACAACACTTGAGCACAACAAATTTTAGCTACTACATATTCATGTTCATTAGTGGAAAGTTCTACTGAGTGTTGCTTTTTTCATGACCAAGAAACTAATGAATCTTCTAATAAATGAAAAGTTCCGAATGTGATTTTCCTATCCATTTTACATCCACCAAAGAAAGAATCTAAAAAACTTTTTAAAACAAAATAATTTCCAGAAGTGTAAAAGAGTCCTAGATCCATGGTTCCCTTTAAGTAGCGAAAAATCCTTTTCACTTCCTTTAAATGAGATTTCATAGGATTGGATTGATATCTTTCACATAAGCATACTATGAACAATAAGTATAGATGACTAGTTTTCAAGTAAATTAGACTTTCTATCAAACCTCTAAAATATGTTTGATCTACTGGTTTCCCAGCATCATCTAGATCAAGTGACTTTGAGGTACCAATGGGAGTACTTATACTCTTGGTGTTGTTATATCCATAATTTTTAAGAAGATATTTAATATAATTATTTTGGTATATATATATTCCTTTTGGTTTTTGAAAAATTTAAAAACCAAGGAAAAATGTTAACTCACCCATCATACTCATTAAAAACTCAGATTTCATTAGATCCACAAAGGAATCAGTTGAAGATTGTTGAGTTGAAGCAAATATA
Organism: Viscum album; assembly: GCA_963277665.1. NCBI lineage: Eukaryota > Viridiplantae > Streptophyta > Magnoliopsida > Santalales > Viscaceae > Viscum > Viscum album. The sequence continues at coordinate 595,016,717 of OY728133.1, forward strand.
ATGTCATCAATGCAAATTTGAACAATCAAAACATTTTTCTTATCTTTCTTTATAAAAATGGTTGGATGAAAATTTCACTTAACACAATTATTTTGAAACAAAAAACACCTAAGTCTATCATACCAAGCTCGAGGGTTTTCTTAAGACCATACAAAGATTTTCTAAGTTTGTAAACTTGTTCAGGATGTTTTGAATATTCAAAACTAGGAGGTTGTTCCACAAACGATTCCTCTTGAACAAAACCATTAAGGAAAGCACATTTAATATCCATTTGAAAAAGTTTAAAATTGAAGAATGCTGCAAAGGCAAGTAGAATAAGAATAGATTCAATTCTAGATACTCGAGCATAGGTTTCTTCATTGTATATTCCTTCTTGTTGATTATAGCCTTTAGCAACCAATCTATCTTTATTTCTTACTTTGATTCCATTTTCATCACACTTATTTCTGAAGACCCATTTTACTCCAATAACAGAAGTTTCCTTAGGTCTTTCAACCAAGGTCCAGAATTTATTCATTTAAAATTCATTTAACTCATCTTACATAGCTTTTATCCAATCATTATCACCTAAAGCTTCATCAGTGATTTTTTTCTCTAATTGGGAAAAGAATGATAGATGTTTTACTTCATTTCTTAAGGAACTTCTAGTCCTTATAGGTTGAATTAAATCACCGTTGATACTATCACTGGGATGATTTTTTAGAAACTTTCTATTTGGGTTTTGTAAAACTTGTTCATCAGCATTGGGTAAGAAGTCTTCTGGGGTAAATGCTTCTGAAATATTTTCTTGAAAATTTTCCTTATCAGAAGGATCTTCTAACAAAGGTTGATAGTCAGTTTTTGAGAACACATTCGAAGATATACATTGAGGTTGTTTAAAAACCAAAGGATCAATTTCATCAAATTTGACACGTACTGTTTCTTCAACAGTACAAGTATTTTTTTTTGAAAACTCTAAAGGCCTTAGAAGTTGTGGAGTAGCCTAAGAAAATTCCTTCATCAGATTTTGGTGTGAATTTGTATAGGTTATATATAGTATTAAAAATTAATACCTTGCAACCAAAAACCTTAAAGTAGGAAAGTCTAGGTTATCTACCATTCCATAACTTATAAGGAGTTTTATTAAGAAAAGGTCCAATCAAAACACAATTTATAGTATAACAAGAAGTACTTACAACTTCAATATAAAAATGTTTGGCTACCGAATATTAACTGAACATGGTTCTTTTTATCTCTTGAATAATTCTATTTCTTCTTTCAAAAACACCATTTTTTTGAGGTGTTCTGGGTGCTGAGAAGTTATGAGTAATGCCTTTCCTACTACAAAAAGTTTCAAAATCAGAATTTTTATATTCTTCTCCATGATCTCTATGAATAGTTATCATTGGAATATTTTTCTCATTTTTAACATGGGATCTAAAACTTTTAAAGTAAGAAAAAGTTTTATATTTATTTGCTAGAAAATAGACCCATGTAAATCTATCGTAATCATCAACTAAGACAATACATAATATTTTCATCCAATGATTCCAGTTTGTGTTGGACTAAAAAGATTAATATTCACGAACTGTAATGTATCAATGGTTGAGACTTCAACACCTAATTTAAAACTTGATTTATGTTTCTCTCCACATTGAAAAGAATCATAGACTTTTGAAGAATCAAATATAAGCTCTGGTATATCCTTAAATAGTCTTTTCTTAGAGTGTTTTCATAGGTTCCTAATGTTATAGTGTCCTAACCTTCTTTACTGCAACCAATAATGATCTTCCATTGCAATAAGGAAAGGTAGATCTTGGCTCCTAAGGTCTTCTATGTTTAATGTGTAAACATTGTTTTTCTTATGGGTAAAAAGAATAAACTCTTCCTTGGAATTGTGTATTAATAACTTGTCATTCCTAAAATATATAAGTTAACCTTCAACACAAAATTGACTTATGCTAATGAGGTTGTTCTTAAGACCCTTAACAAATAAAACATTTGAAATCATTGTTTTTTCAAGAATAACAATGTTACCTATACTAATAATTTCTCCCTTAGCATTATCTTCGAAAGTTACTTTTCTCCTTCCTTCTTGATAATCCTTTAAAATAAGATTTTGTTTCTAGTCATATGCTAGGAACATCCACTATCCATGTACCAAGTATTTTTGTTGGCACTTTCTTTATTTTCCTGAAAATAATAGTGTTAGAATTTTGGAACCCAAACTTTCTTGGATCCGGAAACTCTAGATTGAAAATTTTTAGGTATCCACATTTTCTTTCAAAAATAAGATTTATGAAAACCTAAAGTCTACATTTTTTAAGGAACAATTTTTTTCCCAATTCCCACCACACTTACACTTAGTGGAGAATGGAGTACTTTTAGGAACAAAATAATTATTCTAAAAATCGGTTTTGAACTAGTATAACCAAAACCAGAATTATTCCTTAGAGGTAAAATTTGGGAATACATCTTATCAAAATTTTCCTTCCCTAAGGTAAAGTTTGAAAAACACTTCCTCAAGGAAAAATATTTCTGACTTTAGTCTAATAAATATGTTCTTATCCTTAGAAACATCAGTTTTAACAATAGATTTAGTCTCGAAATTTTTTTTCTTAGAAATTACTTTTTCTAGATCCTTAGAAAGTTTATGCTTCTCAGAATTATCTTCCTCAAGTTATTTTAAAATACTTTCAAAATCAACGTTTTTGATCAAGATCTTTAGAAAGATATGATATTTCCTTAGTAAGAATAGAAATTCTAAAATTTTCCTTATCTAGGTTTCTCTTGATTTTAGAATTTTCAGTCTCAAGGAGCTTAGCAAACCTAGAAACTTCTTCATAGGTAGGTAAAGTATTATCTTTATCAGAAGAAGATTCTTCATCTGAGGATTCATAGTTTTTACTATCACTATAATTTGCATTCAAGGATACTTTGGTGATGGATTCAGCATTTCATACCTTTTCCATTAAATAATGATTTTCAATAGGTGGCCTGGATATTAGACCAATATTCTTCTATCCCGAAGATTTGTAATTTGAGGATTCATCAGAAGAGTCTCCACCACTGGCACTCCAGATGTAATTAGCTTTTAAAACATTCTTAGCTTTAGCTTTGTAGTACTTCTTTCTATTTCTCTCAGAACTCTTTTCCTTTCTATCTTTTTTTCTTAAGAAAAGGACAATCTGGCCTTATATGCCCAACTCTTTTTCATTCATAACAAGTGACTTCAGAATCATTCTTATCCTTTGTTTCTATATTATTTTATCTATAATGAAGGTCTATCTTCTTATCTATCTTTTTCATCCTTCATGAAAGATCATCTAGTTCATTCTCATAATGTTCACTTTCACTTGATTCAGATAAAACAATAACCTTCTTAGATTAAGATCTTGTAACTCTCACAGGAGTCTTGGATTTCATATGATTTGAAGTAGTTTTAAAAGAAACACTTCCATTTCCATTATTTTTCTTAACATTGTCAGCATCTCTCTTCATTCTAGTCTCATGTTGAAGAAGAGTTCCAAAAATCTCATCAAGAGTAATCTATGAGACTTTCCTATTCTCATCTATAACTGTTATCTTGGATTCTAACTCATTAGGCATGATGTCTATAATCTTATCTAAAAGTGCCTCATCATCTAAACCATTTTCACCCATGAATTGTAAGCTATTGAAAATAGTCATAAATCTCTGTTGTACCTTACATATAGGTTCTCCACAATGAAATAAAAAACCACGGTACTCAACTCTAAGAATAGCTCTTCTAGTTTCAGTAAATTTGGAAGTACCAAAATGTGTTACTTCAAACTTCTTCCAAATACATTTTGTAGCTTCACAAGATGAAATATAACTATATATATTATTGGTCATGGAACACAACAAAGTATTACGTACATTATATTTTAGTTGATATTCTAACTTCTCTTGATTAGTAAAAGTTTAGACTTCCTTATCCGGAATCTTGTAATCTCTAGTAAGAATAACAATGTTTTCCACTCCAGTGTTGATAACAAAAGTCTTCATACGATCTCTCCAATATTCGTAATCATTCCCATAAAAAATAGGCGGTCTAGTAGGATTTAAGTTGTGTATGGATCCAACATTAATTCCTACCATCTTAAATAAAATCTTTCCACACAAACTTGTCAGTAACAAAAGTTTGTAAATAAGGATAAAAATATCATAATCAAGGAATATATAGTACAATGAAAAACTTGAGTAAGAAAACTTATATATGAATATAAGTATTTTAGAGATTAGCTCTAGTACCAATTGTAGGATCAAAATGACACTAATTATAGTATCGAAATAATGATGTAGATTTTCAATATACAAGAGGGGGGGGTGAATTGTATACTTTAAAAAATTATTTTGGATCTTTTAAAGATGGTAATGTTTAACAAAGTTAAACAACATAAATCCACAAGACATCTTAGTTCTACTAACTAGCTTGACTCCAGAAATGTGGTTCCAGAAATGAAACTTATGAAAAGTTTACAAAGATAAAGATTCTATCTTAAATCATATAGAATCTTACAAATCAAAGTACAAGTATAAGAAAGTATATGATAGTTATAATTTCCCCAACAACCAAAATGCAGCAGAAAACTTGAAACAATACAAGTAACAAGTAGTAAATATTTTAACCCAAAGAGAAGGGTATAAAAAAACTTTGGATAAAGGTCTCTTGATTTATACTTTCATGAAATTCTCTCTTACCCACACCAGGGTAAGCCCTCGATACGAATATCAGAATCCGTCTTACTATCCCCACAATCCCTCAAACTTCAAGGTTGTCAGCACCTCTATCTTCTTATCCCAGAAAGCCCTCTAATGTACTCAGAAACACTCAGAGTCGCATGAAGAAATTATGAACAAGATGTTAAGTACACACAAAGCATTAAAGTATCTCTCTAGAAATCACTTCAGTATCATGTAATCTCTAGAGTTGTAGAATAGTTTTGAGCTCGTTCAAATGAGTTCCTGTTTATAGGCACATCTTCAACGGTCGGATCACTCCTCCAACAGTCATATTTTTCCTTGAATTTTGGAGGGACCTGTATATGTGTCACTCAAACAACGGTTGGTTAGAAACAAAAAGCACGACATCATTTTATAACTCAAACAAGAGTAAGAAAAAATATGGTTGCTTAACCAAATCCATTTTTTTGAATGTTAGGAAAAATGAAAGTTCAATGTCTAACCAAAAAACCATTAGGATTCTATAATACATCAATATTTGGATTATTTATTCAAAATAATTTGGAACCTGAATTCTATAGAATTCTGGAGTCTGAATTTCAAGGAAATTCAGAGTCTGAACTCATGAGAATTCAGAGTTAGAACTTAGAATGTTCGGAGTCTGAATTCAGAGAATTTGGAGTCTGAAATCAGAAAGCTTAGAGTCTAAATTCAGAGAATTAGGAGTCTGATGTCATAAATTTTGGAGTCTTAATTTATAGTATTCAAAGTCTAATCTCAGAAATTTTTGGAGTCTGAATTCAGAGAATTCAGAACCAGAATTCTATAGAATTCTGGAGTCAGAATTTCAAGGAAATTCGGAATCCAAATTCATGAGAATTTGGAGTATAAGTGTAGAAAGTTCAGAGTTTGAATTCAGAGAATTCATAGTCTGAACATAGAAAGTTCAGAGTCTGAATTCAAAGAATTCGGAGTCTGAGCTCAGAAAGTTCTAGAGTATGAATTCAGAGAATTCAGAACCTGAATTCAAATCCTGAAAACGGAATGATCTATGTCTATGTATTTATAAGATTTCTAGGTCTTAGTTATGAAACCAAATTTTATACTTAGAAGGAAAATGAGTTAGATTATAACATGAACAATGAAAAACATGGTATGGATAAGTTTCCTTGGGGAAGGAAAATTTTCATTATGAATGTAAAACATAGGAATTTTTTTCCTTAAGATAGAGTGTGTGATTTTCAAAATAAGAAGGAATGGAAAAGACATAAGGAATCCATATTGACTCAAAAAATACTGAGTTTTTTTTAAAATACTAGGGTGGAAGTTTTGTAATTTTCTCAATGTTTTGGGGCCACATGGTTTACCCGCACAGTTTGCAAAACCGTACGAAAATCTTGCGGAAGATACTGCTCGAAAATCACCACATTCTAATGGTTTCTGGGGAATTCCACAAGGTTTGATTTACCATGTGCTAACAGTGCGTACACCTCTATCCATGGATACATGGTTACCTACGATTATCCGCACAATTTTCACTAACCATGAACAAACCATGCAACTTTCCCACGAACTCCCTTTTCTTCCTCTTTCATTTCCCGAACCCCCAGAACACCCCTGAGCCTTCACCTAAAAATGGGGAAACACTAATCTATCCAAAAATAAGAGGTCAAACCAAAAAATAAACAAAAATATACCTCAAGAAGATCCCGAATATTACAACCTCCCCACATTATAACGACTTTTTCTCGAGCCTCTCTTCCGAGTATGAGTAACTTCTGTAACAAGAGATCATGTCACAAGGTTTGCCTATCCATTCCCAATTATGATGTTTCTAGTTGCACATCACAATTCCCACTGAACACGAATAAATAGTACATACTTTCTCCTAAAAGAATCCTCACCAAAACCCATGACACAAACCAGAAAATATCCTCAAGGATGCATCCCCTTCAACCATTACCACCATTAGAACTTCAAGGGGGAAACTTGGGTGATAACACCTAACTCAAAACACATGGAGACATAACACACAACATCACATCCTCAAGGAGGAACCAATAAGAACCTCATCAGACTAATCCTCTATAAAACTCATGACCCAAATCACTTGGCGGCATTTTACTATATTTTCCAAACTCTATCGGTGAACCAAACCTGATATCACCTGAAGGAAAACACATTATCCTTCCAACCAAGTTTCCTAAAGATTATTTCCACAACTATAAATCTAGATGAAAATCAAGACTCTCAGCTACTCAACCAGTTAAACCATGCCAAAGATCTTTACTAGGGCTAACTCACCCGAACGGTGACCACTCAAGTCCTTCCAACCCAAAACTCTGATCACATCATCAATTGACCATTTATCTGGTATGGTTCTGTCCACCATGTTTGGTTACTTGAAACCTACCCCATCGACGAAGGACCACCAGAACTTAAATCAACTTTCCCATCACCTAACATGTTCCAAATCACTACTCCCAAGCATCCATAAGGGCATTACCCTACATCAGAATCCAGATGCACCATTGAAACCAAACTAAAGGACATTCCTACACTATCCCTTCAAGAACTAAGATCAACTTGACCTCACTCAGATACACTTTATCTCCAAAAGGTACTTTCTGCGACTGTATCAACCTGGAGGTGGGTCAGTCTCACCAGACCCATTCATGTTTAACATATCAGGTCAGTCCGCCCGAACTGGCTTATCCCAGAAAACCCGCCTTTCAATGGTGGTACGTTACCTTTTTTTCACCATCCCAAGGTGATTACTAACTTGAATCCTATCATTATCATCCCAGGCATCCACTAAGGTCATTCCTTGAATTCTAGTAGAATTACCCCATCACGACATTACCTCCCTCCGGACCGTCATCAGCTTCACCGTTGTCATGAAACCACATCACATGGCCAAGGTTCACCCAATTTCGAGATGTTCTACAACCACCCAAGGAGAACTACCCGAGTCTATCCCCGATCATAATTAAAGTTTTAGAACCCAACCTACATTTCCATGACTCTTTATCGTATCCAACCACACCCTTATATGAATTCATCACATACATCACAAGATTCACATAGAACCACCCCGAACCTGAAGCCAACACTTGGCTCATCAGTCACCATATCCAAGTTCCACATTGCCTCTATGAGGAACATAACAAGAACCTCACATGTTCCTCATTGGGATCCCAGTGCCACCACATCAGATCAATGTTCTACTCTCCACATATAGTATTGAATCATCACTCCCCACCTTAGGAGTATCATTAACATTGCTCACCATGAGGGATTTCAACCACCACTTCTAACACTCAACACATGCCAAACCTCAACCTCAGACATGATCTTCTGAATTTTCCCATAACAAGTAAATGAACATCACCCAATGCCCATTATTGGCTTCTGTAAACAACACCCATGTCATTTGTCATCATTAAATCCATCCCGAGGATCCCACCCGAATCCATTGAGGGTGTATATCCCATCCTAAAGCTTCACGCATACCATATCCATGAGCATAAACTCCATGATGTCCCTCATCCAACCAAACACATTCATGTCTCTTGATGTGAGCTAGATTTCCTCAACATACCTTGGATGATGTAAAGATGTTGGGCATGCTCATCACTAGATGAGGTATGCTAAGAAGTTTTCATAGAACACCACCACTAACTTATCCATTTCTAATGTCAAGCTATGGGAACCCATGACTATCCAGGGATCTCAAGCTTCCCTTCTAAATGTTCCACATCAACACTTAACCATCACCACTCATGTGTGATTTCAAACTAGGTTCAACCATTGCTTCAGAAACAAACAATTCATACAAACAAGTTCACCCACATGACCACCCCTACCTCGGGTTTCACCATCGAGTAAAAGCATGTAACCACATTCCAACCACCTCTGTCTCTTCCACTCGAAAACAACCTCAAGACTCTATTTATCATCATCCAAACGGGTGAGTTGGGAATCCATACGATTTAACCGTTTGAAACAAGCCTTAGATCCCATCACAAGCACTCAGGTTCCCTTACCAAAGAACTAGGTATAACTGTACCATTTACTAAAACTTGGTGGTACTGAATACCCATTAACACCACTTCTGAAGCATCTTACATGCTTCATATTCTGAGGTACCCTTACTACTGGGCTAACCTCCCATGTGGTAACCCTAGATTTTTCAGAACTATCAACGCATAACTATAACATGAGTAGCTTAACCAACCCTTAACCTTCCCACTTAGACCTCTGGGCCAAATCCACACCATACAACACCTTGAGTTCCACTATCAAATTCCAAAACATCTACATGCGCGACACACATCCAAAAGCACTAGAAGACCTGTATTACCTCTCTCATAGGTCACCATGAATTTTGAATGATACCAACTCCCTAAATTAGAGTCACAACTAGGAGAATCCATTGGTCCTCTCTCCAAACCATTCTTATCATGACATGAACAAATCAATGCTCGTGAATGGAACTCTCACTCCCATTCTGATGTACACTATTCCTAGAACACCAACAACCATCTACTATAGGTTCTCCACTAAAGGTGTACACATTCATCGAAAATATGAGAAAAAAAATCCTCTACGGGATTCGTGACATAACTCGCAAGGTCTATACTCACAGGGTCACCAAGACCCAGACACCATCCTTAAGGTCTAGCATGTACTTCGTATGGTCAAAAACCACTAGAGTTCTCTCACTCACATTACCAAACTACTCCTTTCAAACCAGAGGCCACAACCTTATGAGGGTTCTCTAAATAAACCATTTAGGAGACATCATGACAGGTAAGTCCTCAAAAATCAAATATAGAGTCTCTACTAGGGAACTTTCACTACCCAACTTACACATACAAGGGTCTAATAGACCACACATGGGATACCCACTATTGAACTCAATCAGTCTCATTTAAAACTTACCATTCCCCCAACGCTGTGAAGAATTACCAACAGGACTTAACCACATATGGAAAAGGTATCACAATAGTAACCTTAAACAACTCATTCTTTATGATCTAACACAATAGTCATCATCATACTTAGAACACTACCCCCTACCATGCCTACCGTAGGTCAGGGTCAACATAGAGCGACTAATTCAGATAATCAAATCTCTTTTGTTAACACATTTTTAATCCAATTCTTATTTTACGACACAATCCATTCCTCTAAGGAACATTTACCATTTCATAAAATGTTAAAATCATCATTTTAACTCATTGATACATTTCATTAGGCAACATTCATTAATAATTTTATCATCATTATACACCCATTTTTATTTTTGACACTGAGTAAACATTTTACAATTTATCACAACCCAAAATTTTAACCCAGTCACCAAATTTCATTATACATGATATTTTTTAACTATTCATTTTCATTCTTTTCATTCACCCACTTTCATTACCATTATTAGGCATCATTTTGTTCATATTTATCAAGAAATTTAAATTTATTCTACTCTCTATGCCTTGAACACCCATTCTATGTGTGTGATTCTAAGGATTTATGCCACATATATCCTTAGGTTCCTAAAATGATGGATGAATGAACAACCCCATTCCATTACAGAAATGAGAAAAATATCATAAATCAGTCAAATATCACAACATGTGTACCACCCGACATTGAAATATCATTCAACAGCAACAACACACAACAAGAACAACAATTCACACCTAGGGTGACGTGGGGTTTTCCCTCATACATGGGTTAGCTACTACTAAGAACGAGATCATTACCAAGGCCCGAAACATCTTAATCTCTTGAATACCATCCCCAAATAGTAATAAAGATAAAATAACTCCTCTGATACCACTTTTTAACATCCTCGAACTAAAATCCACTAAACCAGTGATCCGAGCCGAGTTGTCACATGACCTCAAGCATGCCTCCCCATACACAAGAGGTTTTCGACTAGTGGAGAGGGTATAATGAGTCACTTGGGGAGACTACACCATTTTTACCAGAGTAAGACACAACAAATAATAATTTAATCAATCAAAACAATAGAAAACAATCAACAACATGTATAAATGACCGATTCCCAAAACTAGGTACAATCATATACAATAGTAAATATGTCATGTCATGAAACAGTGCTAATGTATAAAACCCGAAAGTAAGAAAAACAACTAAAATCCAAACATGTCTTGAATGTAATTCCAGATCCTTCCTCATGGACATATCGATCCCCACTCAACTTCTTCATGTATGGCCTTTGCCCTTGTCCTGAACTACAATCAAGAGGTCTGCTCGGGTACCCAACGACGACCTGAGAAGTGTGTGAGTACAAAACTCATTAGGTTACCACTAATGGTGTCTACAAAATATCTAGTCTAACAAATTGTGCATTCAGGTACAAAATAAATGGTAAGTAAGCAAGGGCAGTTTATGTGCCATTAGTTAATAAGTTTTTTTTAATTCATGACTAGTATTTATCCTAATTCCATTTCATATATCATATTCATTACATAATCCATATTGATCACATGTTCTATAGGTAAGGCATAAATATATACACAAGGGTAGAAGGAATTAAATCACAATGCATAGGGAAAAAAATCAAGTCCCTATATCACTAGGGATCCACATATCAAATGAACTTATTCTCCTCAACTCGAAGCCTCAGACCGGGTGGAATGAAACTGTTAGCGGAATATAGCCTTTATCCCCTTCCCTAACCTGTGCATTTTAGGGTTGAGTTTAGAGCCTCAGTTAAACTCAACCCGTGGGCATAGAACCTCAAGTCAATACTACACTCTACCAAGCCTTGTGCACATGCTTATTTATCCACTCATCACAACTATACCATAACACAACCAAGCATATTCAATTCCACTGGATAACAAAATTCATAAAAACAACATGGAAATTAATACTATGTCGTAACCCATTATTAAATTTACCATTTACAATTCATATTCATTTATCCAAATTCTCATTCTCATGTCTTAACCCTTTTTAATGTATTCAAAAATCCCTATGTCTTAGACAAATTTATCATGGACCCTTCAATAACCCATTTATCTCATTTATCATTCCACAAGTATTTACTCACTTATGAATTTCAAACACAATTCTCACATCACATAACAAAATCCCTTTATTACATTCATTTATTTAGGTGTACCACCTAATTCTCATGTATTAACCCATTCCACAATTTCATCCATTCCCTTATTAAATCCAATTAACACATTCCCCATTTCCCATTCCATTATCCAATTGCAAGTTCACCATTTAACATGTCTTAATCCCCTTAGGAATTTCTAACCAAATTCATGAAACAATTGACATGATCTCTTTAAACCCAATTACCCATTTTCATGTCATCCCAACAACACCTTATTCTTTTATCACCCTAGGAATATATATCATTATTGCATTTATAACATAATCAATCGTTAAGACACATTCTACATGGGTTTCACATTCTAATTCAGCAACCCACCACTTAACCCTACCGCACTCTCGGTCTGGGTTTACCGGTGCACCCCATGGGTGGCCCTAAAATGGTCAAGTCATCCTCAATGCATCCCACAAGGATCGTGAGGGTTTAAATTGGTCACATAGACACCCATTTTTATCACACACTTCAACGGAACCAAGAACAAAAAAATCGGAAAACAAGATCCATAACTTCCATTCACAAATCCAAAATAATACTGTGGGATAATACTTGTAGAACACATACCTCAAATACGACGATAAAAACACTCTCAATGATGGCCTTCGACCAGGATTCAAACACCACTTGAAGCCCCATCCTAGGTTCCACCAGTAAACAAAGGGGTATAGAGATTCATAAGAAGATGGGAGAAACCACAATCCCTAATCTGAAAAGATAAGGGAGGAGAGGATTACACTTACCTAAAGCTTCGATCTGCATCCAACGACATCCAAAATGGTGAATAATAGAAGAAGGAACACCACTTGGAAGCTTGGGTATTCCATGTTTTTCCTTAGGTTTTAGAGGGTGTAATGGTGGAAAATCATGAGTTGGTTTTTAAAATCCCAGGGTCGAATTTTTGTAATTTTCTCAATGTTTTTGGGCTGCACGGTTTACCCGCACAGTTTGCCAAACCCTGCAAAAACTGTACCGAAGATACTGCACAAAAATAACCCCATTCACATGGTTGCCTGAGAATTTTTCATGGTTTTTTTAACCACGCACCAATTTTGCATAAGACTTTGTCCATGACTTCATGGTTACCTAGGATGATCTGCACAGTTCTCCCTAACCGTGTGCAAACCGTGCAACTTGCACATGAACTCCCTTTTCTTTCTCTTTCATGTCTCGAACCCCCGAAACACCCCTGATCCTTCAACTAAACATGTGGAAACACTTATCTAGCCAAAAAAAGAGGCCAAACCAAAACTTCAACAAAAAAAATAGCTTAATAAGATCTGTTATCTTACACACGGTGTTCTCATGGTCAATTGGGTGCCTAAAGATTCTTGATTTGATCACCAAATTCAAGAGTTAAAATGAATATCTTTATCATAGATGATCAAATATATTATTCCTCGAAATATTACCATTTTCTAATTTTAGATATTTTAAAATTCATCTACCATATTAGATCCATAAATTTTAATGAAATGGGATGAATTTGAGAGAACGTCCACAATCACCCAAATTTAATCATGTTTCTAAATAGTTATTTGTAAACTTGTGATAAAGTATATAGTTATCTTCTCCCATTTATATATGGGTATAGGTAAATATTTAATCATTACAGCTAGTCCTTGATTCTATTCCTTGGCCTATTTACAACTTAGTCAGTTCATAACATAATCCACCACATTTCATTTCATACCTAACCATAAAAATGGGTCCTTAGATCCTTGGATAGATTTTTGATTCTTGGATGAATCAGCCACATAAAATGTTGATAAACATAAAGAAGTTATTATTGACAAGAGGGTGGAACAACTATTTGATATTGAAAAAGAAATACGAATTCCGAACCTTTTTTCTATATTTCAATGTACTCCCCACAAATATGTTTTTATACAATTTTTTAGAAATAATGATCTGAACTTTGATTATCATTGAATTTATCAACCAAATAAAATATAAGAGTAACCGGACTCATAGAAAACAAAATGTGTATTTTCAATCATACTCATCAATTTCCACTAATCGTAAAATTTTCTAGAGAAACTATTATAAGAATTTTATCTCAATGAATCAACCACAAAATTTTATTTTCCTGATGTATAAACCATGTCAAAGTCAAGCATCTGAAGATATTTCATCCATTGTATTTGTCTCAAGTTCAAATATATTTGTGAAAATATGTGTTTAAATATTTTATGGTCTGGAAAAATAGAAAAATATTCTCTAATGTGACAATGATGATATGTTTTAAAACCAAAAACCACTTCATCCAATTCTATTTCATTGGTTGGAAAATTATTTTCATGAATTCACAATTTTTGTGACCCATAAAATACAACATGGTTTCCTTATATGAGAACACATTTTTGTTATATCCAAAGGCATCACAAAAAAGCACATAACATTACCTAGGTTCTAGAAAGAAATGAATTGTTGTCTAAGTGAGTTTCAACTTAATATTAAAAACATATTGCTGAAAATAATCCCTCTAATTGAATGGAGCACCATTTCTAGTGGAAGATGTCATATGATATGCTAGACATGAGAAGTATCATGTGAAGTGATGATATTAACCTTTTAACCTAAATGTTTTATATTATAAAGATGTTATTTGGATATTAACATGAGATGGCAGATTTTATATTTTTAGGATCTACTGATACACATTTCTTAAAAGTGGCATGACCAAGGAAGAAAACATATTATACACAAAAATCACATTTAGATATTTTTTCATAAATTATATATTCTCACAAGTTCCTCAACACAATTATGGATTTTTTTTTTCATGGTTTTTAGAGTTTTAGAACACACCATAATGTGATCCAAAATAACCAAAATCAAGGATTCTAGGTACCATTGAGATCCTCAATTCATAAATTCCATGAAAACAACTTGTCTATATATGATAATAATGAGTATGACCATAAATTCATATAACAATTGTGACACCGGAAATCTATTTTTTGGATTATCCTCTTTACTAACCCAAAGTTAGTGGTACCCATACCATAGTTTATTTTTAGAGAACTATTGGGGTACTTTAAATTGATTGAAAATATTATCAATTCACTACTAATAAATTATATTTTTATCACAACCTAATTTAGTTTATAATAATAAATAAATAGTCATAACAAATCATATTACTACATAGAAAAATAATTAGAGTATTCTATGGATACGTAATCAATATTACAAACCCTTTTCTTTTCAATTATTAAAATTAGACCTTCAATTACTTATATTACATTTCTTCCATTCTATATGATGAAAATGAAATGGTATTTTTTCTTGGATTAATATCAATTGATTTTTTTTCAATTTATGGTGGAAAACCAATTTAATTTTTTTGGAAATACATTAAAATACCATTCCAAAATGGTAGGAAAAATCATTTTTTAAATTACTCCCTTAGTCCTAAATGTGACCACTTTTAATAAATAATAAACAGTTCCAATAATTTGTTATAGAGGTCATTCTTTTATAGACTTCACTTCCCAATATCCTTTAAAATGATGTACCATCTCATTAGATGATATAAACTTTACTAGCCACACATAAAAATTGATATGGTCCTTGAAATAAACCAACCAACCCATTCCCAGGATTATGTTAATGATACCAATGTCCAAAATAGAGAAGTACCCCATGAACTGGACTCCATAGATTATTATATAACAAGACTCAACTTTAAATACCCCACACTATTTCTTCCTAGGAGGTATATGAATTCCCATGACATGTGGAATCAACTCAATACGAAATCCCATTTGGTTAATGACAAAAGAAGAAATAAAAAAGTGGGATGAACTAGTATCAAATGGAATTTTCCTAAAAATTGAGGTATAAATAATGGTACCTCATACATTTGAAGGAACTAATTTATCTTTTGTGGTCATATTTTTTTAAAAATATAATCTCTTACTCACCCACTTGTTCCTTTCTTCCTAACCATGGTTTCATCATTTGAGGAGTCACGGTGTTCCTAGAATCAAATTGGCTCTCTCAACTCTTAGTATAAGTGTAAAAACCCAAAATAGAAACTCAAGTTCTACCCATAAAAAAGTAGAGTGTTTTTTTAAAAGAAACATGAATAAAAAAACAACATTTATTACAATAGAGGGCCTTTTCCAGTCTAGGTTTTAGAGAGTTAGACAATAAATTACACATATTGAATCAGATTTTACATAAACAACTACAATATAACTAATTAGATTAATATATAATAGAACCTTAAATATCCATTGAACATCTAAAGAATCCTGTGAAAACCATTTTAAAATCTTGGAACGAGCATAAAAAGCATAGTAAGTGATATTGAGAAAGAAAAACCATTAGTCCAGTGAAAACATGAAAACCCTTTAAAAACCCCTTTC
Organism: Viscum album; assembly: GCA_963277665.1. NCBI lineage: Eukaryota > Viridiplantae > Streptophyta > Magnoliopsida > Santalales > Viscaceae > Viscum > Viscum album. The sequence continues at coordinate 595,032,935 of OY728133.1, forward strand.
TTGAAAACTCATAAGCATGCATAAAATCCTAATGTATCTCCCTTGGGACATATTTACCATATAAATCATACAATCACCCTTACACATAGAATAAACCTTTGTTCAACTTCCTTCTCTAGAGCACGCAATGCATTGGAGAGCTAGAATTGGGCTCACCTGTCATATCTTCAACTATAATGGGGTCAAACCAACATATCATAAGCTATAATGGGCTCAAAACAACATATCTTGAGCTATAATGGGATCAAACCAACAAATATTGAGATTTAATGGGATCAACACATAATAAATATGTCCAAGAAACATTTCATGAATAAAATAATTGATAACTCATTTGAACCGTTGAGCAAAACACATTAATGTTTACAAAAATTACCTTTTTCGTAAAACAAATAAATTTTAAAATAAAAAAACCCTGAACATAAGAAAAAAATAACATTTCAATATATAATGGAAACATCATAGTAATAAATCACTATGAATTCAGCAGAACTTCTCATGCCATATAAACATTTTTTTTGAATTTCATCATTGGGACTTTTAAAAGAATTTTAAACCGAAAGTTCTTGAAAAATATAATTGGAGTGAGAATTAATATAATGGAATGGATATGTTTATAAAATATAATAAGACATAATAAAATATAATATATAAAAAATTATCTCAAAAATAATCTAAAAACCACATAATTAATAAAGGATAAGGTTAACCAAAAGAATGGAAATTGGCTTAAGAATTCCCTTACCTTAGGTTCGTCTTACTTAAGATGTGTTTAAAACTCCTATATAAAGGATAAAATAGTGTTATTAATATTTTAAATAAACATATTCATGTTTATAAAACCATTAATGATTATTTTATAACATCATTCCACCAATTCATTAATATTATTTTGTTAATTCCATTGTTTTCCGGTGCGTTCTTCACATGGTTTCCAAGATCGGTTTATGATGGATATTCTTATCGATTGGAAGTGAAACTCTATAATTGGAATGGAATGGTATTTAAATATTTACATAAGCATAAATATACCATTAATCATTTTGAATTTTGACATCATTATTATCCATAAAAAACATTATTTATATTTGTTTATGTTATTTTGGCGATTCATCGATCCTAATGAACTCATTTTGTTTTATAAATTAATAACACATGTAAAAAATGATTACAAAAAATTATATAAGATATAATAACTAAACTATAATCTTTTTCAACCATAAAAATGTTTTCTATTCTAGTTTTGGAGGAATTAAAAGAAATTGAAATTACATCCTCCACAATGTTAGTAAATCGAGACATGACATATAGTGTTTTAATTTCTTGAATAAGTGGGAGAGGAGAATAAGTATAATGATGAATCTTCCATAAACATGATGAAATAAAGAATATATAAGATACTAGATCATTCATTCCTCCTGAATAATGGGAGGTGATTAAAGAATAATAATATAAGAGAAAATGAAAAGAAAAGAAAGAAAACAAAAAGGATGCTTACCTCCAGATCTCTTCTCCTTGAGATCCTTCTTTAGGCCATTGGTTTTGGCTTTTTGGTGAGACTGGTAGGTCTTGGACGTAGTGAAGGGTCTTGGGAGGAATATTTGGTATAAATTAGGCAAGGATCATGACTTCAGAGGTGTGGGTGGAAGAGGGGGGAGTGGGTGGTATTTATAGTGGAGGAGAGGAGTTTTACATTATATTAATCATTATTTTATTATTTTTCCACAAGATAGGAAATAGTTATTATTCAAAGACAAAAAATAGTAATAAGTGCACATGAGTTAGAGATAAGTGTTCTTACATCAGAAAAACATCATCCATGACTCCATAAATCATGTATTTAGCTTAATTTTTAAATAATCATATTTCACTATTCATGAAAAATTCTAGTATTTCGAAAAATTACAAAAAATTCACCCTAACTATTTTTTGACTTTTAGATTTCAAAATTGAACTCAATTTTTTGAAAATTATTTTCTAAACATGATTAATTTAATTTTTAAATAAAATCATAATTTACCTGGAAAATACAATATTAAAATTAAAACTGCTTTTCTAACACTTTGAAAAATTACATAAGGTCTCTTAAAATTATCATATAGTCATAGGGAAAAAAATAATTATTTATGAATAAATTTCATGAAAAAAATATCATTTAAATTATTAAATTAATCATAAAATTTTAATTAAATATATATGACTTACAAAAATACCAACGCTTAATCAATAATTTTAATAATGTTTATTTACTAATATTATGACATAATAATATCATATTTATACTTATAAGATGGATAATTTTTTTTATAATTTCATTGGTGAACTTACTATTCATAAGGGTACATTACTATTCATAGGATTAAAGTTATTATTCATAAGGATACATTATTAATCAAAAGGGCATGTTACTATTTATAAGGGTACATTACTATTCTTAAGGGTGCTACTATTCATAAGGGTATGTTTCTATTCATATGGGTAAGTTATTATTCGCCAAAAAAATTAGTTTTTCTATCAGTCTCCAAAAACCTTACTGATCACAACCGTGTATGTCAGTTTTTCGAAATTCAAAACACAGAAGTGACAAAATTATGTTAAACGATTAGTTTATAAAGGTCAGAAAGTATTTAGTAGTTCATTTAAGAACATAGTGTTTCCTTTTGAAATATCGAGATGTTACATTATCCCCCCCTTAAATAAATTGCGCCCTCTAAATTCGTTCACTGTACTTATATTTTTGAATTGAAAAATTGATAATTATGAAAAACTATTTTCTTATGTTTTCATAATTAAATATAAGTTTTAGAAATAAACACTATCACTTAAATTTTTCTAAAAAAATGAAAACATCTAATCTACCAAGTTTTCTAGACCATTACTATGATATCAGCTGTAAAGACCCAAACACGAAACCTGGGTTCACCCCTTAAAATTTTTGTTTGTTTTTTAAAAATAAACATGAATAAATAAACAATATTTTTTACAATAGAGTACTTTTTCCAGTCTAGGTTCTAGAGAATTTGAAAACATCTTACATATATTGAATCAGAGTCTACAAAAATAATTACAATATAACTAATTGGGTGCATTTTCCAAAGCACCTTAAATGTCCTTTTAACATCTTAGGAATCCTGTGAAAAACATTTTAAAAACATGGAATGAGCCCAAAAATCTCAGTAAGGGATATAAATAAAGAAAAACCATTAGTCGAGTGAAAACATGAAAACCCTTTTCTTGAAAACTCATAAGAATGTATAAAAGAATCATGTGGTTCCCTTGGGGAAATTTTACCATATCACTCTTACAATCACCCTTACACATGGAATAACCCTTCACTCAACATCCATTTATGGAGTACCCAATTCATTGGAGAGCTATAATGGGGACCACCCGTCATATATTGAGCTATAATGGGATCAACCCAACATATCTTGAGCTATAATGGGCTCAACCTAACATATCTTGAGATATATTAGTATAAAACCAACATATTTTGAGCTGTAATGGGATCAACCCAACATAACTATGTCCAAAGAATAAATCATGAATAAAACACTTGATAACTCTTTTTAACCCTTGAGCAAAACACATTAATGTTTTCAAAATTCACTTCTTTCATAAAACAAATCACATTTAAAACATAAAAACCATGAAGATAATAAAAAACTAACATGTAAAAATATAATGGAAACATCATAGTAATAAATCCTCATGAAGTTAGTAGAACTACACATTCCATATAAACAATCTTTATGAATTTCATTAAAGAGAATTTTAAAAGGATTTTAAATAGAAAGTCCCATTCAAATATAATAGGAGTGAGAAATAATAGAATGGAATGGATATGTGTATACACTCTAAATAAATATAATAATACAATATATAAAAAAATTCATCCCACAAATAATGCCAATACCACATAATGAATAAAGGATAATGTTAACCCAAAAAATGGAAATTGGGTTAAGAATTCCCTTAAAATAGGTTTGTCTTACTTAAAATGTTTTTAAAACTCATGTATAAAGGTTAAAATAGTGTTATTAATATTTCCCAGAAACATATTCATGTTTATAAAAACTTTTATGATCATTTTATAACATCATTCTACCAATTCATTAATAATATTTTGTTAATTCCATTGTTTTGGGGTGCGTTCTTCACATGGTTTCCATGATCGATTCATGAAGGATATTATTGTCGATTGGATGTGAAACTCCAGAATTGGAATGGAATTATATTTAAATATTTCGATAAAAATAAATTTTACCATTTATCATTTTAAATTATGACATGAGGATGATTCATAAGTTAAAACATTATTGATATATGTTTAGGTCATTTTGGAGATTCTTTGAACATAATGAACTCATTTTGTTTTATAAATTAATAATGTGTGTAAAAAATGATTAAATAAACTTATATAAGATATAATACATAAATTATAATCTATTTAAACCTTAAAAATGGTTTCATGACCAGTCTTTAAGGAAGTAAATGAAATTGAAATCACATTGTCCACGATGTCAGTAAATTGACACATCACAGACAATGTTTTAATTTCATGAATAAGTGGGAGAAGAGAATAAGTATAATGGTGAATATTTCATAACCATGATGAAATTTAGAATATGTAAAATACTTGACCATTTATTCCTCTTGAATAAGGGGAGGTGAGGAAAGAATAATAATAGAAGATAAAATGAAAAGAAAAGAAGGAAAAAAAGAGGATGTTTACCTCTTAATCTCTTCTCATTGAGATCCTTCTTAAGGCCTTTGGTTTTGGACTTTTGGTGAGACCAGAAGGTCTTGGACGTGGGGAAGGATCTTGAGAGGACTATTGGGTATAACTTAGGCAAGGATAATGGCTTGAGAGGTGTGGAAGGAAGAGGGGGGAGTGGGTGGTATTTATAGCGAGGAGAGGAGGAGTTTTACATTATTTTAATCATTATTTTATTATTTTTCCACAAGACAAGCAATAGTTATGATTGCAAGACAAAAAATAGTAATACATGTATGTGAGTTCAAGAGAAGTGTGCTTATAATAGAAAACATCATTTATGACTCCATAAATCAAGTTTTTAGCTTAATTTTTAAATTATCGTATTTCACTATTCATAAAAATTCAATTATTTCAAATAATTACCAAAAAATTACCACGACCATTTTTCAACGTTTAGAATTCAAAAAATGAACTCCATTTTTTTAAACTAATTTTCATGACATGATTAATTTAATTTTAAATTAAAATCACAATTTACGTGGAAAATACAATTTAAAAATTAAAAATACTTTTATAACACATTGAAAAATTACATAAGGTCTCTTAAAATTATCTTATAATTATAATTAAAAAAATAATTATTTATTAATACATTTTATGAACATAAATTTTAATTTAAATTATTAAATTAATCATAAATTTTTAATTAAATATATATGACTTGCAAAAATACCAACGCTTAATCAACAATTTTTAAAATATTTATTTACTTATATTATGAAATAATAATATCATATTGAAAGTTATAAGATGGATAAATTTTATTTATAACTTCATAGGTGAATTTACTATTCTTAAAGGTACATTACTATTAATAAGGATCAAGTTATTATTTATAAGGGTACATTACTATTCATAAGTTTCATGTTAGAATTCATAAGGGTATATTACTATTCTTAAGGGTCATGTTACTATTAATAAGGGTATGTCACTATTCATAAGGGTAGATTACTATTCACCAAAAATGATGTTTTTTCTATGAGACTATAAAAAATTTACAGATCGCAACCATGTATATTCAATTTTCAAAATTCAAAACACAGAAGCAAAAAAATTATGTGTAACAGTTAGTTTATAAATGTCACATAGTATTTAGTAGTTCATTTAAGCACGTTGTGTTTCCTTTTGAAATCTTAGCATGTTACAATAAGAACTATTCTAATGGGATCTTATATTAAAATCATAATATTTTTGAGACACATGAGATGTATTTCCAGTAAAATAACTTTATATAATTATGGGAATATTTTTTATGATATCCAATCTGATTATAATTGTTACATGATTCGGGTGGTTCCATACAATATCACAAATTATTCCCTAATATAAAAAATTGGAAAATTTTATAATTTCTACTCTGGCATGTAAAAAATCTAACCAATCTAGTTGTTTAATTTAGTGATACTCTACCACTTTGGAAGTAGGTATCCCTCTTTTATTTATTCATTGTATTAGAGTTCTCACCTTTTACCATGTAGATTGACATTCTTCCTCCAGTAGGATTGTCACAAATATCTATTTCTTCCACTATCTCTGTCACGACCCGACCCTACCTGGGCTCGAGCCGCAACTACCCCAAGCCCGCCTCCATAGGCCAGGGGCTGGCGACCAGTGCCGAAGGCACAAAAACTCGGGGAGGCCTTTGCTTAAGTACCTGCACACACACACGCATCACACTCAATGCAACAGTGCAGAGTAAAAGAAAAGACAAGTAAAGAGAAGGGAAACTGCTATATATAAACCAAAAAGTGCATCGTCCTCTAACAATACAAGGTACAAGATGAAGGTAACTGAAAAAGAAAAGGGGAAAAACATGCGCCCAACCAGAAAAGGTTCCACAACCCGGCAACAGGTAAACAAAATAAAAATAGCCAGAAGGGGTCCCCCACCTGGGACCTAACCACGACCACCGCACACGGTCCAAGCTCAAAGCTCCTATGCTCCACTGAAGTCACGCTCCACCTGTCCGTCGTCTGCGAGGGGACACCAAGTGCGGGAAAAGCCCAAGAAGGGGTGAGAATGAAAATACTCAGTAGGATACCCCGAATGCTCGAGAGAGCAACAAAGGAGGTACCAAAGGGTGAGCAGTAGAGCGAACATGAAAAGTAGAGGAGTGCAACTGAAAGTACAGTAAAGAGTCCAGCTCAACCCAACAAGAGAAAGGAAGTAGACTCGTCCATGCACAAGGAGCTGGAAACGGCAAGAAGATGAACTTCCCATCGAGTCTTCGCTACCTATAGTAGGAGAGTATACTCATCCAACCACGAGAAGATAGACACGGAAAGCACGTTGCATACCCCGCGCGTCTTTGCCTCTCTTGGAGGGAGAGTAACCAAGCCCATGAAGTGGGTACTCAAACAAGGTATATACATATTCTTATGCTCAATTTAGAAGCCCAAACAACGTTGTAAGGGGATCTCCGTCCCGTAGCTCAGCCCAAGAAAAGATTTGACAACAGTCTCAGAAGAAAACTCCATCGATGCCCAACATCCCCCACGTCTGCCCCGAACTGCAAGCCAAGGGGATCAATCACCACACCTCGACACTATCCTCATTGGGTGGCACTGACTCACCCGCACGGTTTTAGGTCGCGTCACAAGAATGAGTCTCAGTGGGGAAAGTGCCCCTCGTACTTGAGAGTTCTAGGGAAAGTCAAACCACACCTCATCACTACCCTGCAATCGAGAGGTCCCCTCAAAGTCAAAGTCGTTCCATCATCGACACATACAACCAAGGGTCCCGCTCTGGTGGTCATGGAGGAAAGCCACAGACTAGCCTAGTAGAAAGGACTGAGTCTGGAATGCCAACAGGTGTCCCACTTCCCAGCCCCGTTGGAGGGTAATTCCTAACCAGATATCGGGTGACCCACTACCCACCCCCAATGGAGGGTAAACCCTAATACATCATTAGGAGACCCACTGCCCAACCCCACTGTAGGGTATACCTTAATAAATCATCAGGCGACACACTACCGAGCCCTGCTGGAGGGTATACCTTAATACATCATCAGGCGACCCACTGCCCATCCCCGCTGGAGGGTAGACCTTAATACATCATCAGGAGACCCACTGCCCAGCCCCGCTGGAGGGTAGACCTGGAATAAGTCGAAAGGCGACCCACTGCCCAGCCTTGCTGGAGGGTAGATCTGGAACTAGACGACGAGCAACCCACTGCCCAGCCCTGCTGGAGGGTAGACCCTAAGAGGTTGTCGGGTGACCCATTACCCAGTCTCTGCTGGAGGGTAGACCCTAAGTGCATCGGGCGACCCACTGCCCAGTATCTGCTGGAGGGTAGACCCTAAGAATTCAATGAGTAACCCACTGCCCAGCCCCGCTGGATGGTAAAACTCAGAACTACTCTGGCCATCTCTATTAGAGGGTACAACACTGGCCAACCGAACACGGAGTGGGTATCGCGCAACCACCCAACTCCAGAAAAACTCACCAAAATAGGTTCAGAACCTGTTCCATCACGGGGTGCCACTAGCACCGCTACTGGCCGATCTATCGAGAATGAAACCAGGGAGATACCACTCAATCCTGCTGGTCAAAAAACGAGCACAGAGTCAGGGGAAAAACTCCACCCTGCTGGTCAAACAAACGCACATAGGGACCCTCTATGTCGCGAGAGGTCAAAGTACCCAAAGCAGAACACGACACGCACACGGGGCCCACACGATGTGTGGCCCCACATCAACCCCAACTGAGTGCTCAGACGTTTTCAGGTACAGACCACACTTGCCTCCAAGCGCTCCCGTATACTCCCATAGTATACCTCATTCGAGCCCAAAGGCTATCGTGCACATGGCACCCAGCATCAACGCGAAGGTGTGACGTAAAAACTCCACCTCAATTTCCCAGGCACGACAAACCACATCTTTTGAATAATTTATATCACTCTCCCAAGAGTGAGCGATCACACGCCAAGGGTCCGCTACAAACAAGGTAGGGAGAACCACCACTGGAGCACCTTCCATGCTTCCACATTTAATAAGATCGTGGAAGAGGCTCTGCACAGCCAAATAGATTGGACCATTGAAATCCTCGCAGAAAAACACGTGAGATCGACTACTTACTCGCCTCCAACGGATATCCTATGGAAAAGTAACCAACACCGCCTCATGCCCGAACGACGTCCCGTGATCCCGATCCTCGGCCCCAAAAACAGTCGGGCGCATCGCGCCAATGCAATTCCCTCAAGAAAACACGTCAAAAGCACTACTCATTTGAGTGCAATGGATATCCGGAGAAAAAGATACGTTCTGGTGCCCCACGCACTAGCGGTACCATGCGGGACCTGCACTCCAGTCCCGAAACTCAACGAACGGATCACACCGTTGTAATCCTCTCGAAAAAGTACACAAAATGGTCTATTCACTTGTCCAAAACGGACACCCGGTGATAAGGCTGAAAATCACCATCAACACCCAAAACGGCCCTCGTGTGGATCGCACCATCGTGCAGAATTAGAGCGGGCGGACTGCGCCAATGCGATTCCCTCAGAAAAACACCAAACATCGACTGCTCACATGCCCCAAACCGATGTCTGATGAAAAGGTCGCTAAATACTGCTCGCAGCTCGGAAGACGGGCCGTGGGTCCTGTGCCTCAACCTCGGCCTCAACACCTTAAACCACCCTGGGAAGCTCTGCCCCGGTGCAAGGGTCCCAACGCCACTGACGTCACTTAAATCGGACGTCGGACGCGTCCGCGCCGTCCAAAACAAATTTACCCTGAAAAACGACAAACCCCTCTACGTACGTGTCGCGCCACCGAGGCCCGTCATTTCGGGAATTAAAAATCCTCGAAACCATCTCAAAGTGTTCCCCTCGACGCAAGGTCCGCGCTTCCGCTGACGGCGCGCAAAACGGACCCCCGTAGCACAAAATACGGGCATCCAAAGATTTTAAAAGAAAAAGGGGACCCTCTTGGGCCATACCGGCCTGGTCCGGCCGGTCCGCCCCACTCGAGCCAGCCCGCTCTGGCCGGTTCACCCCGCTCGAGCCGGACCGGTCTGGCCGGTCCGCCCCTCTCGAGCCGGCCCGCTCTGGCCGGCCCGCTGGGACCGCGGCCTAGCCGCGTAGTGCGAGCCCCCTCGCCCGCGCGCCATGCGTGCGCTTCCTCCCTCGACCTACCGACATGGACGGTCTACTTTTTCACGCAGAGAACCGCGTCGCACGGGTCTCTGCCCAGCCACGGGGTCGCACAACACGACCCCGACCGTCCCCTCTCGCCGGCGCCCTCAGCCGGTCCGCCTGCGTCATCCCGCACCGGCGAGGTGCCGCCCAGCCAGCCGACCTTCTACCTCGCCCACTGCCACACCACCGTTCCGGTGCTCACCAGACCACCGTGCCGCCGTCACTGGAAACCGCCGGACCATTGTGCCGGGCAGAGAACACCAAAAACCCGCGAATCTTCGCCAGGCCACTGTGGAGGCCTCGGAGGATGGATTTAGAATCCGAAACAAGCGTTGGAAAGCTCAGATAACGTACTACGTGATCATGGGCATCAATCGACTATCAGATAACAGTTTGATGCTATAAATTAAGCTCAAAGATTTTGGGAACTAAAACAAAACAAAAATGACTCCTACCTCTTGGGTGATGACCGGAGCTTCACGGGGAGTCTGCCGCCGCACCGCTACCTTGCCAGAGTTTCCTCGCCGGAGGTGCCTCACCGGAGTTATTTGCGGGAGCTGGAGGAGAGAGGAGGGTTTGAGGAGTAAGAAGAAGAAGAGGGGAGGGGATGCGTTTAATTAGAAAATACTTAAACGCCGCCCGATAGCCCCGAACCCGAAATTTTGGCGGGGTGGGGATTAAGACTTCCCTAGGATAAAAACCACGCTCCGAGCGTAACGGATGTCTCGGAATTTTAATCCGAGGCCCCGTTCAAAAGTTATAAAACTGAACGTCCAAGTCTGCCAAATTACAAAAATGCCCTTGGGTCCATTTTTCACAAACGACCCGCGCCTGTGAAACATACACCCCTCCTAGGGTAAACGACACCTTCCAAACTCAAAGGTTCCCTTAGTTTTCTAATCCAAGACACCATATAATATATACTAGAGTTTAACCGTCAAACAAATAAATAAATAAATTAATTTATCCATTTAACATTCCAAAAGTGAGCGAGGGGTCCAAACATCCCGTGCCGACATGTTTTATGTCATTCCTAGGGTAAACACCCCATTCCGGATCCATCCGTACACTCAGATCTATGATCCAGATCACCTTTTAGGAGTTATCCCATTTATTTGGCGTTTCCCGTGTGAACGTACTGAAAATTTAATTCCGGCCACTCCGGGGCTCGGAATCGCACGCCTTCTGAAGGCGCTGCTCTGGAATATTATCAAGAATATTCCAAAGTCTTTCTCAGAAAAAACCGGGTTCTTACATCATTCCCTACTTCAACCTTTTTGTCCCCAAAAATCAAAACTAGGGAGCAACAGAGGGTACTAATCCCACACCTGGCTTTCTCATACCCAGAAGAACCCATGCACAGCTCTGCGTCACCGCACACAGACCAAAGGATTGATCTGTACACGCGAGGTCGGCCCTTGACGATGTCGTTCATAGGAGCACGCACACTCCTTCTCGGGTGAGTCATGTGGGAGACGTCGTGCACCCACTCAAGACTTTGGGGTTAGGGCAAGGTGGTAGGGAACCTCGCCATCCCTTTTCACGGTCTCAAACGGCCCGAAGGCTCTTGGGGGTAGCTCACCTCCCCGGTCTAACCTCTACATCACATGCTGCGATAGGAATCACCGCTTGGGCATGGGACAAGGCCTGGTGATTCCCTCCTTCAGAATATCCATATGGTGAAGCACCCAAGGATATCTTGTCACGTAAGATTTCACAGTCGATGTCTCTTGACCAAGACTCTCTTACACGCTCGGAAGCAAAGGAGTCAAAACCATCAACTAAAGGAAAAGGTATCACGCCTTTTTCCTTACCAACATAGTGTTACACCCGACGCCCTATGTCACCCTGGTAACACCTCAAACAAGGAGCATGGAGAAAATCCTTTCACACGTAGAGCCTAAAAATTATACTGTAGTAAGTATAAGAGTCGCAAGGGGTACCTCTCACCATCCCATGCCCTGCAGGATCGTAGACATCCAAAGCTCGCGGCTATCCGTGGCCCCAACCGTCAGCTCCCGGATCCTGATGTGGACCGCCTAGTGGTGATGGGAAGACCTCGTAACGTCATCCCCCACCTCCAGCTCCTCCCGTTCCCCTGATATCACCACATATCTGGGCGCTACATTGATCACGGCGCTGCCTCTGCCGTGGTGGTGCGCCTGCTGCCTGCCCGAAGCTCTCAGAAACTCGGGTCAGGTAGTCTTGTGCCAGGTGACCTCGCCCATCACAAGCATAGCACCGACTCTCTCTGGGCTACACTGGTTCCCTTCGGCACCACTGTTGTGTACGACCATGCCCCTGAGTCCGATTTTCATAAGGCCACCTGCGTCGAGGTTCTTCTTGCCGATGCCCGCTAGCTGTGGCAGACGTCTTGGCTCCGACGTTCCTGCTGCCACCACCAACGCTAGAATGTGACAGGAATCCCTCTATCACCAGCACCTTCTCTAGAATCCTGACATATGTGGAAATGCCCAAGGGTACTATGACAACACGAATCTCTCAGCGGAGACCCTGCTCAAACTTCTGCGCTCGGAGGTTGTCGTAATGGACCAAGTCCAGGTAAAAGCATGCACAGTCTGCAAAACTATCCGCGTACTCGGCCACCATCATCCCTCCCTACTGAAACTGCCGGAGGTCCTGAATTCGAACGAAGCACAAGCAGGATGGGAAGAATTACTCATGAAACAACAACTGGAAGTCGCCCCACGAAAGCGACGACTCATATAGAAGCTGAGTCACCGGACTCCACCAACGCCAAGCTGCCCCACGAAAAATGTCGGCTTCCAAAGTCACCCTCTGATCTGTCGGCGTCTGCACAACCCTGAAAAGGCGAAGCACTGCCTCGAGCCAAACCTCTGATGCCTGAGGGTCTGGATCACCACTGAACCTCAGCAGTCTCTGCCGCTGGAACTCACGGAGCGCGCTCAACCTGCGCTCAAGCTCAGCCTGCTCTGCTGAAACTGCCTGCTGCTCAATAGGTGGGGGTGCTGCTATCGGCCCACATGGAGAAAAGGTCACGCATGATGGGTCCTGGACTGATGCCTCGTAGCTCACAGGGTTGTCGTCACATACCCAAGCTGGTATCTTGGCTGGATTTCTTCGTGGAGACATCCTGAATATCATCAAGGAGTGCCGCGGTCAGATGAGTATATATGTATATACCATTAACAACGATGGGGAGCTGAATCAAGAAGGACAGTCAAAGACTCAATCCTATGTGATGCAGAAACCAATTTTCCCGGCAACGAGTTTCTAGCATGTTGAGTCGACAAGCAGGTTATCAAGGTCCTGGTGAATGGATACATCGGCCGCCGCACCATCACTGGACTCCCTGGCCTGAGAGCCGCTCTCGAGACATGTTGACACTATTTCCCTAAATCCCAACCAGTTCCTTTTATTTTAGGGACGTCTGAACAACGTCCCAAGGAACGAACCACCTCTGATACCACTTTTTCATGACTCGACCCTACCCAAGCTCGAGCCGAAACTACCCCAAGCCCGCATCCATAGGCCAAGGGCTGGTGACCAGTGCCGAAGGAACAACAACTCTGGGAGGCCTTTTCCTAAGTACCTGTACACACACACGTAGCACACTCAATGAAATAGTGCAGTGTAAAAGAAAAGACAAGTAATGAAAAGGGCAACTGCTATATATAAACCACATGGTGCATCGACCTCTAACAGTACAAAGTACAAGCTGAAGGTAACTGAAAAAGAAAAGGGAAAAAACACACGCCCAACTAGAAAAGGTGCCACAACCCAGCATTAGGTAAACAAAAGAAAAACAGCCGGAAGGGGTCCCCCACCTGGGACCTAACCACGAACACCGCACGCGGTCCAAGCTCCCAAGCTCCTATGCTCCACTAAAGTCACGCTCCACCTGTCCGTCGTCTGCAAGGGCACACCAAGTGCGGGAAAAGCCCAAGCAGGGGTGAGTATGAAAATACTCAGTAGGATACCCCGAAGGCTCGAGGGAGCGACAAAGGAGGTACCGAAGGGTGAGCAGTAGAGCGAACGGGAAATGTAGAGGAGTGAAACTGAAAGTGCAGTAAAGTGTCCAGCTCAACCCAACAAGAGAAAGGAAGTAGACTCATCCAGGCACAAGTAGATGGAAACGGTGAGAAGATGAAAATCCCGTCGAGTCTTCACTACCTATAGCAGGAGAATAGAATCATCCAACCACGAGAAGCTAGACACAGAAATCACGTGGCATACCCATCCCGTCTTCGCCTCTCCTAGAGAGAGAGTAACCAAGCCCAAGTAGTGGGTACTCGAAAAAGGTATATACATATTCTTATGCTCAATCGAGAAGGCCGAAAAACGTCATAAGGGGATCTCTTTACCATAGCTCAGCCCAAGATAAGAGTAGCCAACAGTCCTAGAAGAAAACTCCATCGATGCCTAGCATCCCGCACGTCTGCCCCGAACTACAAGCCAAGGGGCTCAATCACCACACCTCGACATTATCCACTTTGGGCGACACTGACTCGCCCGCATGGTTTTAGGTCGCTTCACAAGAACGCGTCTTGGTGGGGAAAGGGCCCCTCATACTTGAGAGTTCTAGGGAAAGTCAAACCACACCTTGTCACTACCCTGTAGTCGAGAGGTCCCCTCAAAGTCAAAGTCGTTCCATCACCGATCCATACAACCAAGGGTCCCGCTCCGGTGGTCATGGAGGAAAGCCACAAACTAGACTAGTAGAAAGGACTGAGTCTGGAATTCCAACAGGTGTCCCACTGCCCTGACCCACTGGAGGGTAATTCATAACCAGATATCGGGTGACCCAATGGCCAGCCCCGCAGGAGGGTAAACCCTAATACATCATCAGGAAACCCACTGCCCAACCCCACTGGAGGGTAGACCTTAATAAATCATCAGGCGACACACTGCCCAGCCCCGCTGGAGGGTAGAACTTAATACATCATCAGGAGACCCACTACATAGCCCCGCTGGAGGGTAGACCTTAATACATCATCAGGCGACCCACTGCCCAGCCCCGCTAGAGGGTAGACCTGGAATAAGTCGACAGGCGACCCACTGCCCAGCCTTGCTGGAGGGTAGACCTGGAACTAGATGATGGGCAACCCACTGCCCACCCCTGCGGGAGGGTAGACACTAAGAGGTCGTCGGGTGACCCGCTGCCCAGTCTCTGCTGGAGGGTAGACCCTAAGTGCATCGGGCGACCCACTGCCCAGTCTCTGCTAGAGGGTAGACCCTAAGAAGTCGATAAATAACCCACTGCCCAGCCCCGCTGGAGGGTAAAACTCAGAACTGCTCTGACCATCTCTATTGAAGGGTACACCACTGGCCAACCGAACACGAAGTGGGTATCGCGCAACCACACAACTCCAGAACAACTCACCCAAAAGTGGTTCAGCGCCTTTTCCATCATGTGGTGACACTAGCACCTCTATTGGCTGATCCATCGAGAACGAAACCAGGGGGAGACCACTCAACCCTACTGGTCAACAAACGAGGACAGAGTCAGGGGAATAACTCCACCCTTTTGGTCAAACAAATGCACAGAGGGACCCTCTATGTCGCGAGAGGTCAAAGTATGCAAAGCAGAACACGACATGTATACGGGTCCCACACGACGTGTGGCCCCATGTCAACCCCAACTGGGCGCACAAACGTTCTCAGGTACAAACCACACGTGCCTCCATGTGCTCCCGTATACTCCCAGAGTATACCTCATTCTATCCCAAAGGCTATCGTGCACACGACACCCAGCATCAATGTGAAGGCGTGACGTAACAACTCCACCTCAAAGGCCCAGGCACGAACAACCACATCTTGTGAATCATTTATATCACTCTCCCAAGAGTGTGTGATCACACGCCAAGGGTCCGCTATAAACAATGTAGGGCGAACCACCACTGGAGCACCTTCTAAGCTTCCCCATTTAATAAGATCACGCAAGAGGCTCCACACATCCAAACGGATCGCACCATTGAAATCCTCGCGGAAAAACATGCGAGATCAAATACTTACTCACCTCCAATGGATATCCGATGGAATAGTCACCAACACCACCTCACGCCCGAACGACGTCCCATGATCCCAAGCCTCATCCACGAAAACAGTTAGGCGCATCGCGCCAATGCGATCCCCTCGGGAAAACACGTCTAAAGCACTACTCACTTGAGTGCAACGGATATCCGAAGAAAAAGATACGTTCCGGCGCCCCGCGCACTAGCGGTACCACGCATGACCCACACCCTGGTCCTGAAACTCAATGAACGGATCGCACCGTTGCGATCCTCTCGAAAAAGTACATGAAATGGTTTATTCACTTGTCCAAAACGGACACCCGGTGATAAGGCTGGAAATCACCGTCAACACCCAAAACGGATCTCACGAGACCCACACCATCGTGCGGAATTAGAGTGGGCGGACTTCTACTGCTCACACGCCCTGAGTGGACGACCGATGAAAAAGTCTCTAAATGCTGCTCGCAGCTCGGAAGACGGTCCGTGGGGACCATGGCTCAACCTTAGCCTCAATTCCTTAAATCACCCTGGGAAGCTCTTCCCCGGTGCCACGGTCCCAATGCCACTGACGACGCTTAAATCGGACGTCGGACGCGTCCGCGCCGTCCAAAACAATTTTCCCTGAAAAAACGACAAACCCCTCGACGTACGTGTCGTGCCACTGAGGCCCCTCGTTTCAGGAATTAAAAATTCCTGAAACCATCTCAAAGCGTTCCCCTCGATGCAAGGTCCACTTTGCCGCTGACGGCGCGCAAAATGGACGCCCGTAGCCCTAAATACGGTCGTCTGAAGATTTTAAAAGAAAAACGGGACCCTCTTGGGCAGGACCGGCCCGGTCCGGCCGATCCGCCCCGCTCAAGCCGGCCCGCTCTGGCCGGCCCACTGGGACCGCGGCCCAGCCGCCTCGTGCGATCCCGCTTGCCTGCGCGATGCTCAGGCGCTTCCTCCCATGACCAGCTGACATGGCCGGTCTTTTTTTCCACGTGGAGACCCGCGTCGCGCGGGTCTCTGCCAAGCCGCGGGGTCGCACAGCGCGACCCCGGCCGTCCCCTCTCGCCGGCGCCCGCGGCCGGCGCCGTCAGCCGGTCCGCCTGCGCCGTCCCGCACCGGCGAGGTGCCGCCCGGCAGGCCGGATGGCCGGTCGGCCTTCCGCCGCGCCCACTGCCGCGCCACCGTCCTGGTGCTCGCCGAACCACCATGCCACCGTCGCTGGAAACCGTCGTACCACCGTGCCGGCCAAAGAACCCCAAAAACCCGCGAATCTTCGCCGGGCCGCTGCGGAGGCCTCGGAGGTCGGATTTCGAATCCAAAACAAGCATTGGAAATCTCAGATAACGTACTAAGTGATCATGGTCATCGATTGATGATCGGATACTATTTTGATGATATAAATTAATCTCAATGATTTTGGGAACTAAAACGAATCAAAAATGACTCCTACCTCTTGGGCGATGCCTGGAGCTTCACGGGGAGTCCACCGCCACACTGCTTCCTTGGCAGAGTTTCCTCGCCGGAGGTGCCTTATCGTAGTGCTTCGCCGGAGCTAGAGGAGAGAAGAGGTTTTGAGGAGGAAGAAGAAGAAGAGGGGAGGGAATGCGTTTAAGTATAAAATACTTAAACATCGCCCGATAGCCCCGAACCCGAAATTTCGGCGGGGTCAGGATTAAGACTCCCCTACGCTAAAAACCATGATCCGAGCGTAATAGAGGTCTCGGAATTATAATCCGAGGCCCCGTTCAAAATTTATAAATCTGAACGTCCGAGTCTGCCAAATTACAAAAACGCCCCTGGGGCCATTTTTCACAAACGGCCCGCGTCCACGAAACTTACACCCCTCATAGGGTAAACGATACCTTTCAAACGCAACAGTGCCCTCAGTTTCCAAATCCGAGCCACCGTTTAAGAGATACTCGAGTTTAACCATTAAACGAATAAATAAATAAATAAATTTATCCATTTAACATTCCGAAAGCGAGCGAGGGGTCCAAACATCCCGTGCCAACAAGTTTTATGTCATTCTTAGGGTAAACATTCCATTACAGACCCATTCGTACACTCATATCTCTGATCCGGATCACCATTTAGGAGTTATCCCATTTATTTGGCATTTCCAGTGTGAAAGCACTGAAAATTTAATTCCGGCCACTCTAGGGCTCGGAATCGCACGCCGTCTGAAGGCGCTGCTCTAGAATATTATCAAGAATATTCCAAAGCCTCTTTCAGCAAAAACCAGGTTCTTACAATCTCCCCATTAACCATTTTGTATAATTAGGAATAAAAATCATTACTATATTAGAATAAAATCTTGGTCATAGTAAAAAGTAAATTATGCATTCCTTCAAGGACACATTAAAATATAAGTTCAGAGGAAAATGATGTTGGTTTATAAACATAGTTCTATATTCCACCAATAATATTTTTTATTTATTTAGGCTAAATATGTCTATTATTTTAGTTCATCTTGAAGGTGTGGAAGTAGATTTTTTTCTTGGATAATTATTCAAAAACATCCAATGTAAGGCATTTGTTGAATTTAGGTTGTAAAATTAAATACCATTATTTTCATGTAACATAATCCATTATATAGAATAATAATTTGACCTTTCTATCATCTAGGGTGCTAGGGAAATCAATGATATAATTCAATATGTTAATCCATGATTCTTCATTTTCAAGATCTGAATCTCCCCGAAATATTGGTTTATGTATTAGTAAAATTTCATAGAATGATTCAGATGTCATGGTTCATCATTTTGGATTCCCTTATCAATAGTTTGGAATTATTGAACAATGATATGAAAAATTTATTGTTACACTAGTGGTTCAGGTTCCACCACATTCTCTGAGGCCTATTGTTGTACGTTTCTAGGTTTCCTAAATGGTTTTGTTTCTGTATAGTTGAAAAAAATCACCACTTAGTCATCACTAATTAGGAAACTAATGGATTAGAATATCCTAAATCACTAATAACAATAATAATTATAACTAATTTCAAAAAATCATCAAACATAATATGAACAATGAATTCTTAGTGGGAATTATCATTACCATTGTATGATATGATTCCTTCATAATCTGTACCCACAATGATGAGAAGATAGAACTCCTTTAGGTGTCTCAAAAAGAAATTTTTTACTTGGACCACCCTATTAACTTGAAGTTCATCAAAAAGAGGTTAGTGACAACCTTTTATGATAAATATTTCAAGTTATGACATTTATTATCTTCTTAATATTATCCCAAGGCTCAACTAACCTTAAGTGATGTCCCCAAGGAACCCAATGTTGATAATAAATTCCAATATACTAATAAAATGTAGGGGAGGGGTGGGGGGTGATTTTACCTTTTAAAAAACCATAACCTATCAAGAAAAAATAAAAATAGCCAAAACAAACTCTATGATGCATGAAGTATAAACAATACAACCAAAAAATATAATAATCTTCTATATAAGAGTAAAAATTGAAATAATAATCCAAATAAATTGGAAACTAAAATAAAGTATGACTCGAGCACCAAGGTGGAACCACTCTAGACTACAAGGACATGGCCTAGTCTAAGTCTCTCTCTCTATAATTCTACATCAATAGGAACCACTAGAGAAATAAAAAATCTCCCCCTTTTTTATATCCTGTAAAACAATGTCTACATATATACCAAACCATATATATTAGGGGTGAGTAATAATACCCAATAGTAAATCCACCAAAATAATCTCACACATGCCACTAAGATAAGAATAAGTTATCTCACAATTCAATGTTTCATTTAAAATAGATGAAACGAATATCAAACTAGTTTATCAATTTAAATAATTTAATTTAAAAGTACAAACAATTAATCCAATTATCCTACTTGGAATTACCATTCCACATTCAAACATTCATACACAAATATTCATGTTGGATGATTGTCCGTTACTCATGGTAAGTTACTCACCAATCCAAAAAATCAACACTATGTGACAATTTTCTAGTTTAGACCTATCTGGAACCTCAGTCTAAGTATATAATGGAAAGTCCATGTCAAAGGAAATGATGAAAACACACCACCAATGTATGGAAAGTTCACACACCAATTCACTTATTGAATGAATAGTTAATTTTAAATCATTTAATCAAACATCCTTCTTGGATCATCACAAATTTACAAATTAAAACCTATAACAAAAGATATTTTTAAAAAAACCGTTCGAATCAAAGATTTATAAATTATCAATTAAAAGGGGAAACTAATAGAAAATCAATATGAGCATCCTTTGAAATAAAAAAATTAATTTAAACATCCCGGAAAACATGTTCTAGATTATATATATACTTAGTTTCTTCCACATATTCCTTTAGGGTTTATCCCCATTTTCCCCTATTCTTGATTATTTTAAGGTTTTATCCTTGGTTCTTTCTTTCCTATGGTTTCTTCTTCGATGGATCTATCATTTCTACTTCAATGGATTCTTTCTGGATATTTTTGGGTGTTTTTTCAAATGGTTTAGGGGTCTAAGGTGTTATGGTGTTGGATATTTTTTCTCTATGGAGACGGGGATGTCAGGATGTTCTTAGAGCTAATATAACCTACATATGTCCTCTTATTTCTATCCTCTTTCTCCAGATCTCCACCACTCTCTCTAAGGTGGATTTGAATGGTGGTCTTCATGGTTATTTAGGAAGTGAGTTGAGTAGTCAGATCCAGGAGGTTGATGGTGAGGCCTCTTTGATTGTCATTAGAGAGGAAGTGTATTATCTTAGGCCCTCTCTAGTGGTGCTGAGACAATGATGATGATGATGAGGTTCTATGTGATAGAGATGATAGTGATGTCTTTCTCAATGGCGATGCCAGATTACTATTGGCCACCAGTGATGAGACGATGATGTCGATGATGGCGGTGATTGACTGTGATGAAATGATATGACATAAGAAGTAATGATGGAAGCCTAGTGATTTGGTTTACCTTAATGATGTGTTTCTCAGGTATCTCTCTTTTCTGGATTTTTGATGTTTTAAATTTTTAAATTTTAATTTTTAAATTTTAATTTGGATATCGATTTGAATCATGTTTTTTTTGTATGCTATTTTAAGTAGGTGATGTTTTAATTTAGAATCGAGTCTTTGTGAGGTTCCTAATTTTTGAAAAAGTGGTATTTTGAATATGGAAAAAAGGATTAGGGAAGCCACATACCTCATAACAAGTGCTGAAAATGAATAACAACATAATGAAACATTAATATTAGAGATAAAAAATCCTTTCCATCAAAATAAACATTCAGGATCTCATCAAAACATATCATATATCTTAGATCTATCCATAGTAGATTAGATCTAATGTTTCATTCAATGTTAAATGAGTGGATATAAAAATAATGGAGAAACGAGTAGAGAAATGGTCTCTTAAATTCAATCTCCTAGACCCAACACACTTCGATCAATTAAAATCCCAATCTGGAGGGAGAAGAGGTGCTATGAACACCAAAAGGAATCCCCATTTTCGAGATCCTACTCTAATGGGAGAGAAATGAGTGTTTTTGAAAAAAAAGAATAAAAATGAAATATTTTGATGTAGTAATTCATTTTGAATTATTATTCCAAATTATTTAACAAAACATGTGCGAAATATGAAATATATACTAGATAATACCTAGGTGGTCATATGGTAGTGCTGTATAGTTTGAAAAATCATGCGCCAACCATGTGAAATGCCACTATCTTGAAAGTCTCCACATTACATAGTTTTTCACACGGTTTTGTCAAAAAAATATCTAACCATATTCCTACTTAGTAACTTCTATAATATATTATGTGATTTCATAGATAATTTTCATGGTTTCCCGTATTGTTATTGAACTGTTCAACATTAAAAATATTTTATAAACAAACAAAAACCATCCAGAAACTCTATGAACTAAACCCAAATATTATATAACAACAAAATGAATAATAAAAGGGAAAATTACCTCAAATAAGTGGCGTTAAAAAGTGTTTTGATAAATATTGGAGTCATAATTATAAATTAATAATGTCATAAAATTAATGGTATTTGTATACATTTTATTTTTTACTATTCACCCAAAAATCAAATATATCAGGAAAAATTCAAAATTTCACCCTAAACTAATTTTGAACTTATAAATTCGAAAATTATTTCCATTTTATATAATTAAAATTCTAAAAATTATATATTTATCTTTAGAAAGAATCATAGGTATAAAGGAGTGGGTTAAAAAAGTTAAAAATATAATAACCATATTTCTTATGTAGATAAACACTTTTATTCATTCTACATCATAATTAGAACTCATTTTTGTAGTTGTGGTCGTATAATATTTCCCTTGTTCCATCAGTTTTGGGAAATTTCTAATTCCCACCATCCTTTTTAGCCCTTGGATTTGGGAATTGATCTAGGTAATTCCCACATTCCACATATATAAGGCATTAAAATATTAGTGGCACCTATTTATGAACTCTATTTACATTCACTATGTCCACCTAGTAATTGAATTTTACTCAACAATTAGTTTTTATAAGATCACATTTTCCACAAATAAAACATCTCTTAGTTACTTTGAGGCATTTTTCTGCATGATTCTTCACACATTTTAACATGTAGAAAATTGAACACTCTTTCATTCATTATAATTATCACCCAAACTTACATGAGACTCTATCATTATCACATTTTATGTGTTTGGGATTTTAACTACGCTCACATCATTAATCAGAATTCATGAAAAATAGTTTGGAATAATCATAATATCTCTCACTCTAACCCTTGTTAGGTTGGTCAATGGTACAAACCATACCCTGCCCATGAAATCCATCATTAAATTTATTCCTTTAGTATTTATCCATTACTAAAAATAAATGAGTTTACATGAATTATGAACAGTATAAGATAATTATCATAAATTATCACAAAAATATTTAACCTCAAGGTGTATCACCTTATAACACTATCATGTTGTTATATAGTTCTTCCTGCTCAACTTTTATCAGACTTGGTTCATCCTATATCACTCTAAGTTTAATATATATCATTATTGGTTCAACATAGTTTACTTTTAGTTGAGTTATCTTATAATTAATTACATAATAATTAAATAAACATCCGAAATTACCATGATTTTCTAAAAATATTATAAACACAAAAACCATTCAAATCTATGCTCTCAAAATCCAACATACCCTTTATCCAATAAATAAAATATCAATTAACATGAAACTTAACTTATGAATATATCTATTTAAATATAAGGTATCTTTTTTCAATTTATTTATTATTTAATCAAACACAAATATATTAAAATGCCACAAAATAGTTCATAAAGAGATTATGAAATATACAAAGCATATCCCCAAGGAGTGTTAGACTAATTGTGCAATTATAATTATTTATCATGAACCAAGTGAAAATTAAGTTAATACATAATATATAACACCCTAATATTTTATGAAATATTGTTTTTTTAAAAAATTTAATTTCTTTTATTGCCTTTATTATAAGAAATATCGAGATTAAACAAACTGTGATATACCATTAAAATATTAATATTTAATACGACAATTATTGACTACCCATTGGATTTGTGGGTATGAATAAGAATAAATAAATTAAGAATAACATATGGTTTAAATATGTATAAAATAAATTCATTGGTTATCAATTTATTAGAAATTATAATATAAATCATTTGAAATTAAAAGAAATATATTATCTAAAAAATAGTTTTTATCCATGTGAGGTGTTTTTGTCATAATAAATTTAATTAGTCCATATTGATTAGTGATTCTATAAAAATTTATATATTATATATTCTTATCTAATAATTTTTCAAGGCATGGTATAAGAATTATCCATGTTTTATTTTTAAAAATGTTTTTTTCTAAGAAGCAATTTCATTGCGTTTTAAACACTTATTTTAAAATTATATTTTGAAACATTTAAAAATTTTATTTTAAAAATAATTTTTTTGAAATAAAAATTCCCAAATTATGTTACACTATTTTTTTTTATAATTTTATAAAGTGGATAATTTTTCTATGAACAATGAAAAATACAGATTTTTATTAAAATATTATTTTCATTTATAGAATTTAAAATGATAATTTTTTTATTAAAATGGGTTAAAAAGTAAAATTAGTTCAATTATATTAGTATTAATCCAATTTTGGTTATTATAATGAATTTTATGTTGTATTTTTTCCTAATTTTTTTTTGTACTTAAGGAAACATTTTCTTTGGAAAACCACTTTTTCGAAGCATTAGTGGGTTTATTTTTAAATTAAATTACACCACCTATGTGATTTTTTATATAATATAAGTCCATATTTTAAAAAATAATAATTAATATAGGTAATAATTAAAAATAATATTTTGGTCATAATTAACTGTGAAAAGAGTAAAAAAATCTATTACCATGGTTAATGTCAAAACAATTTCACTTGGGTTGGGTTAAACTAAAAATATAAGGTTTAGAATAACATAAACACTTTATCTAGCCACATTTCTTTGTCAAATTTAAAAAATAAATTTATCAACTCAAAATATGATACATTTTGGATCTATATTTAATAATGTGACTTGAAATTATTTTAAATATTTGAAAAATTACAGGTGTACATTTCACCTCTATCATAAAAGGGAACCCCCTATCCTATCCTATCCATGATTCATGAGACATTTGTTTCGGAAAATACATAACAAAATACTATAAATAAATCCATCATTATGATCTATATTCCATTATTTGATAATAAAGGCATCCTATAAAGGATTTAGGTAGAAACGTAAAAAGGTTATCTGAAGAAGAGGTATCGTTCTTAACAGAGCATTTTCATTTTATTTATTCTTCCACATCCTTAAAATATTATTCTGATATGATGAAATAATAAAACCAATATATTATATTTAACAATATTTTATCATTCTAATGTTATAACCTATATCAATCACCACTTCCATCAAATGGAAAATGAAATTATCGATCGTGTGTACAACAGACTACCGCCCCACATACCGATATAATTCATTTTATATAAATTCCACTCACATATGAATATAATGACAACTTTAATGTATATATAGAGATATATATATATATATTATATTTATGATTTAATTATACTTATATAATTATAATATCACATTTACCTTCTTACCTTTCAATACTTTAGAAAATGATAACGTTGTTTGTGCATACGTGTGGACCACCACCTCCACGAAGCGATGTGATATGTTTTCATTTCATTTTAACATGGATGGTAAAAAAAATAGATTTAATGAATATTTTTTTATATCTAAGACATAATTGTTTTTAAAATTATAATTAATATTTACATTTCTTTCATTTCTTCTATCAAAATAATGGAAACAACGTTCATTCATACGTACAACCCATCGTCTCCATAAACTGTGCAATTCAATTTTCTATCTACACTTTTATGGATGACTATAAATTTGTATCTAATGAATATATAAAATATTTGAATCATTATTTAAGTTCTTTATATGATATAAACTTGATCTAAGTACAAGGAATAAAACTATCAAACCAAAATATACATGAAAAACGATGCAAGTTATCACTCAGAAGAAGTTATAATTTTGTTCAAAAAATTATTTTTTCGAAAAAAGGCTTTACTATTTTTTCACATTTTTGTTAAAATTAATTTAGTCCATTTATTGGTAGTAAATTAGAAAAAATTAATTAAATATTTAGAATCAATATATTAAAATTTTATAAATAGGTCCCTCTTATTTTTGGTCTATATAAATAGTAACCGTGATAAAATTTATCACCTTGGTAAAGAGTGAATATTGTTCATCTAGATTAAAACTAAATGGACATGCCATAAATATTCATCAAAATTTTTATTTTAAGAAGTCAATTCAACCAATATCACCTTAGGCTCAAACATTATTAGTGTAATGGATACTTCTATATGAAAATGACCTATATAATATTTAAATAAGAGATAATTAAAAAGCATCATTTTGTTTTGAATGTCTTTTTTGTGTCCAAATAATCACAAAAGAATGTTATTAAAACAAGTGTTTATTTTTATCATAATAAAATTATTTTCTATATTTAAAATTATTTTCAATTTTTAGTAATTATATAATGAAATTAATTTCTTATACAACACCGAAGCAATATTTCTCTATTTTAAAAAAAATATAAAAAATGATATTAAAAATATTAAAAGAGAAATAATTTATAAGAATTAATGTGTACCAATAATTATATATATAAATGAAATATTTGTGACATTTTTAACCATTTTATTCAAATTATACTTTTTTCATGATGTATTTAAATTTACATTAGATTTGTAGTGTTAAAAATGCTATTAATGATCTTTTATAACAAATAATATTTTATTAACATATATAAAATTCATAAAAATATTAGATCCATCCAATTTAATGTGATATAATTTTTAAAAATATCCAGGATCTATTTATGTGATCCTTTTCATTTTATAGTAACATTATTCACCCATAAATGGTGGAAAACTTTAATATAGTAATTGTCCAAAGGGTTAATTGGGTTGTTAAAACTAAAACATAAGGGTAAACATGACCCCAAATTGTCCAAACTTTATTAGATGAGTGTATTTAGACTCATCCTCATCTAATATTCTAATATTATCAATTTTATCCATTTTTACATCAAAATTAATTTATATTGATATTTTATGAAATTCCTAGAGTGCCCCTCCATTCAATTATAAAAGTGAACAATCATTTATTTTATTCCAACCACTTGGATCCTTATATCTCAACCATAATCATAAAATTTATCTTCTACACTCACCTGTCCATATATTATATGTTTTTTAATTATAAAAATTCCAATCCAATATCCCTTTTTAGGATATCTAAAGGATTTGTTTCAAAGAAGAGGTAATATCCTTAACAAATCACTTTCTTTTAAATTTTTCTTTAACCTCCTATAAATCTATTATATTATTTATAAAATAATATATTTATTATCCTAAACATAATTAAATTTTGTTAATATTATAAAAACACCATTATACACCCTTTTCCCCATCAAATGGGAAGTGAATGTACCACTTGTGCGTAAGTACTTCTTACCATCTCCACATAGTAATACATTTTTTTTTCATAACCATCTTTTGTGGATGAGTATTATGATGGGTTTAAAATTTAAATATGATATTTTTGAAAAAATTATACTTCTATAATTATAATATAATTTCTATATTCTTAACATCCAATCCTTTTCGAAACGATAATGTTTCTTGTTCTTGTGTGTGGACTACCACCTCCACAAAGTTAAGTGGTTCATTTTTCATTTATATTTTATTTGGATGGTAATAAGTTTGTATTGTATGAATATATGTAATATATATTATATTAATGAGATTTTATAGGTTAATTAATATTTACATTTCTTTTGTTCCATCTTTTTAAAAATGAATAGAACGTTCATGTATACATATAGAGTTAGTGGGAATATAGATTATTTGACATGTTGTTTATTTCTTGCCATGGGGTGCATGGTTATTTGGTAGGCTCACAACACGGAAAGATTTAAATATCATTGTTATTATTTTATTGTTTTAAGGGGAGCGTTAGATTCCTTATTTCAGAGATTAGTGACCTTATCAAGTGGAAAGAAAGATCCCATTTACCTAGGTCTCTTATGATGAGGACCGAGTCTCATCAGAATCTCTCCGTCGGGCATGGTAACTGGGTTTGTTTGACCAAGATAGTTTATGGAAGAAAGATCAATACTGATGAATCTTATGAGATATATATTATGAGTGGTGGTGGGTGGTTCATAAAATATATGGTTCTATTTATATTTCTTTCATTTCATTTTATGGCCATGGTTTCTCTCTTCCTTATAAGGATAAATCTCTTCTTAGTGGTATTCTCATATGTAGGATTTTTAACATCATTATTAAAATAACTCAGTTTGACTTCTCCTTCGTGAATATATATCTCATAGGACATAGTGTTTTTCACTGGTCTATTTTTTATCTGGCCCATTCTTGAAAATTCATTTTGGATAAACTTGTGGAAAATAAGAATACATGGTGTGAGAGAAATAAAGATTTGGATTTTTTTGATTCCCAAGGTTCTTCGGGGACAATATTATTATTTATTTTAGCATAGTTTTATTTACCAATTGTTTTATAAACATTCTTATAGAATATTCTTTAGGTCTTATTCACTTTATACCTCATTGATTTTCAAGGTGTGTATTCCATTAATAAAATATTATATATTGTGTCCACATACGGATTACCATCTCTATGAATGGTGTAATTAACATTTCCATCCCTAAATTTTATGGATGAATATATATATAAATATAATGAATATATGTGATATTTATACCATGATTATCATTATGGAGAAGATTGAACTAAAATCAAAGTATAAGAAAAAAAACTATGAAACAAAAACCTACATGAAAAACAAAGTAAATATCACTTAAATTAGTAATTTAAATAAATAATTATTAATTACATGTGATAAAAGGTTACAAGTAAATTAGATATGTTTTGATATATATGATTATGGTTTTGGAATAAGATTTATAATAATCATATATTTATTATATATGTAGTTTTAATATTTATGAAGTAAATTAGACCTAAGGTAAGCGATTTTATGTTATAATCTCATTATTTTTCAAAGATTATTTATGAATAATTTTTGATGATGAAATATTATGATAAAAATATAAATATACATATTAATTCTATTATCCACTTATTATTTATTGAAAATACAGGGTTTCATTATATTTTCCTCACATTATTTACTCAAGAGACTAAAAATATGCTTTAATGGAAAACTTAATTTATTTCTCACTTTGTTTGAAAAAACTTTTTCTTTAATATCCATGTTTCATAAATATGTTTTAAAAAATGTTTATTTATTATCCTATTATTTTTTATATCTATTTTTACTCATTTTTTACTTTTTACAAAATGGTTTGAAAGGAATATTCAGGTTGTTTTATAAAGGGGGTACTTTGTGACTTTTCTAACAAAAATATGGAATGATTTTTAACTTACACCACATGAAAAACATTCCACACTATCATTGACACTCAATGTTTTGAATCATAATTGAATATATCTCATGTTAATTTTAATATATATATATATTTTTAATTATATATATATACATATTTTATTTTGAAGATTTTTTTTCAAAGTGGAATGATTATTTTTTCCTGAAGAATGTTCTGATTATATTTTGATTTAACAATAATAATAAACTTCAATGTTTCTTATGAATAAAAAGTAATATGATACAAGGATACTATCCTTATTCTTTATCAATATGGTTTATGTTTATGATGACATGATGTTTATGAAACCCGTTCATTTTCCATGGGTTATGATATGATGAAATTCTTATGAAACCCATTTATTTTCATAGATTATGATATGATGAGTAGTTTATGATATTGTGGCACACTTAAGTATTATTTTCAGTATTCAATCGATGAGAACTATATCTCCCTTCAATACATTGGGAAAATATTGATATCTCATGAGATAAATAGGACTGGAAAAGGGAGTTAACCAAATTCCATAAAGGAGTTTTTCTACTATGATAATGTTGAGAGTGAATTTTGAATACTACAATGGTTTGGAATGTGAACCCAATCCACAATGATAATCCTAGCAGTGAGTCGTAGGAAGCTAAGGAAATGGTTTTCAATGATTATTTTTATGTCATAATTTGATTTTTATTACAATTTTTTGATTTTATGGATTATGTTATTCGATCTCTTTATGATTCATATATTATAAACTGCCAAGATTTATTCCATGACTCAAGATTTTGATATATGAAATCAATGGTATGTTTTTAAAATTTTAATATCTTGCTCTCATGCCATTTTTCTAATGATATGGATATATGATCATTGATATCTCCCTTTTTACCCTTGCTGAGCATCATAGATAATCCTTTCTTGTGTTTCCTTCATCAAGTTTTGAAGAAATGTTTTATGTATGATATATCTATGAAGGGTAATAGTTATTAAGATCTAATTGGGGTATGCTATAGAGTTATTATGAACTAGTTGTTTTTGTTTCCATGTTTCCAAAGATACTTGACCTATATGATTCTGGGGGGATAATTACATTAAGTAAATAATGTTCATCTACTTAGATATAAAATATATGTTTGAAATGTTTAGGTTAATAAAATAAGAAAGCTCACCAATTCTTTCTAGTATTTCAAAAGGTCCAACATACTGAGGAGAAAACTATCCTTTCTTCGCCAATTGGTTATGTTTCTATGTCGGATATACTTTCAAGAACACATGATCTATCAAAATAAAGGATAAAGAGATTCATCGATAACCAATATAATATTTTTTATAGATTTGGGCCACAACTATCATTTTCCTGATCATTTGAATCATCTCAGTCATCTCATGAATTATCCTTGTTAAAAAAAGTGTGTTTTCTATGGTCTCTACCCAAAAAAGTAGAGATTTAAATGTATGGTTGTACAATTCCACAAATAAAGAAACATTATTTTTAACATTATAAATATTGTTATATGAGAACGAAACTAAGGTAAAATGATCCTCTCATTAGCCATAAAAATTGACAACACTAGCTAAAGGCATTTATTTTCAATTTCTAATCATTGGTTTTGACTGACCATGTATTTTAGGACGATACTGTGATCTCATGGTAAATTAAGTGCGTAAATATTCTTGATATGATCACTATATTCAAGATAAAAAATGAATATATTCATCATATATGATGAAAACTATTATTCCATGAAATTTTACCATTTTTTGACTGAAGATATTTTAGAATTAATCTAGCACATTGGATCCAGAAATTTTAATGAAATGGGATGAATTTATGATTCAGTCGAAAATAAACAAAATTTAGTCATGTTTCCAAATAGTTATTGGTAAAATTGTGATAAATACTATAGTGATCCTCTCTCATTTTCATATGGGTATAAGTAAATATTTAATCATTCTAGATGGTTCTTGATTCTATGCCTCGATCTATTGACAACATTGATATTTCATAACATAATCCATGACATTTAATTTCATACCTAACCATAAAATGGGTCCTTAGATCCTTGAATAGATGTTTTATTCTTGGATTAATTATCCATATAAAATAGTGATAAACATAAAGAAGTTATTCTTGACAAGAGGGTGGAACACCTATCTGATATTGTAATATAAATACAAAGCCCCCTCCTTTTTTATATCTTTTAATGGACTCTCCACCATTATGTTTTTAAATAATTTTTTATAAATTAGGATCTGAACTTTGATTTTCCTCGAATTTATCAACCAAATCATGTTTGAGAGTTACCAGATTAGATCAAACCAAATGTATATTTTCAATCATACTCATCAATTTACACCAATCCTAAAATTTTATAAAGAAATTATTATATTAATTTTAACTCAAAGAATCAGCCACATAATATCATTTTCCTAGTGTATATACCAAGAAAAAGTCAAACATCTAAAGATATTTGATTCATTTTATTTGTCTCAGGTTCAAATATATTTGTGAAAATATGTGTTTAAAACTTTTATGGTCTCGTAAAACAGAAATTTTTTATCAAATGATATAATAATGATATGTTTTCAAATCATAAACCACTTCATCCAATTCCATGTCATGGGTTTGATAATTATTTTCATGAATTTACAATTTTTGTGACCCATTAGATACAACATAGTCTCTTTACATGATAACAAATTTTCACCATATCCAAAGGCATCAGAAAAAAGAAAAAAACCTTACCAGGGTTCAATAAAGAAATGAATTGTTATTGAAGTGAGTCTCAACTTAAAATTAAATAAATATAGATAAAAATAATCACTCCAATGTAATGGAGCACCATTTCTAGTGGAAAATGTCATATGATATTCTAGACATGAGAATTCTCATGTGAAGGGATGATATTAAACAGTTAACCTAAATGTTTTATATCATAAAGATGTTTTTTGGACAATAACATGAGATGAAAGATTATATAATTTTGGGATATACTTATTCACATCTCTTAAAATTTAAATGACCAATGAAGCATACATCTTATACATAGAAACCACATTTAGATATTTTTTCATAAAGTATATATTCTCATAAGTTCCTCAACACAATTTTTAAATTTTTCTCTGTGTTTTTAGAGTTTTATAACACACCATAATGCGATCCAAAAAATACCAAAATAAAGGAGTCTAGGTAACATTGAATTCCTTAATTCATATATTCCATGAAATCCCCTAGTGTATTTATAAGACCAAAAATAATGACCATAAATTCAAAAAAAACCACAGTGACTCCTGAAATCTATTTTTTGGAGTATCCTCTTTTCTAATCCAATGTTATAGGTACCCATACCATAGTTTAGTTTTGGATAACTATTGGGGTCCTTTAAAT
The DNA here is from genome assembly GCA_963277665.1 of Viscum album. Classification (NCBI taxonomy): domain Eukaryota; kingdom Viridiplantae; phylum Streptophyta; class Magnoliopsida; order Santalales; family Viscaceae; genus Viscum; species Viscum album. Next base: position 595,065,278 of record OY728133.1, read on the forward strand.
TGATCGAAACAATTATAAATTCACTAAAGATGTCCTATATTCTTTATCATAACCTGATTCAGTTTATAATAATCAGAAAATAGTCATAAAAAACCATAGTCCTTCTTCAAAAAATAATTTGAGTATTCTATGGATTTGTACTCAGTCTTATAAACCCTTTACATTTCAATTATTCAGATTAGACCTTAAATTCCTTAAATTACATTTCTTACATTCTATATGATGGAAGTGTAATGGAATTTTTTCCTAGAATAATATCAATTGATTTTTCCATTTAAGGTGTAAAACCAATATAATTTTTTGGTAAATACATTTAAATACCAGTCCAAAATGGTAGGAAAACACATTTTCTCAATTATTCTATTAGTCCCCAAAGTGACCACTTATAATAAATAATAAATAGTTCCAATAATTAGTGTTAAAGGTCCTTATTTTACAGCCTTCACATCCCAATATCTTTCAAGAAGATGTACCATACCATTTGGAGATCTTAACTTTACTCGCCACACATAAAAATTGATATGTTCCTTGAAATCAACTAACCAACCAATTCCCAAGATTAAGTTAATTATAACCATGTCCAAAACAAAGAAGTACCCAATGAAATGGACTCCATAGATTATTATATAACAAGACTCAAATTTAAATCCCCCACACTCTTTCTTCCTAGGAGGTGTATGAATTCTCATGACATGTGGAATCATCTCAATATAAAATACCATTTGGTTAATGACACAAGATTAAATAAAAAAGTGGTACAAATTAATATCAAAATAAATTTTCATAATAACTGAGTTATAAATAATGGAACCTCATAAAGTCAAAGGACCTAATTTATCTTTTAGTGTTATCATTTTAACAAAATATAATCCCCTACTTGCCCCCATGTTATTTGCTTCCCTACCATGGTTTCATAATTTGAGGATTCATAGTGTTCCTAGATTCAAATTGGCTCACTCAACTATGAGGATAAGAACTATTCTATTGTGATATTATAGTAAAATCTTAAGATTTCTGAGACAAATGAGAAGTATTACCAGTAAACTAACTTTATATAATTAGGGGAATATATTTTATTATATACCATATGATTACAATTGTTACATAAATTAGGTGGTTCTATAAAATGTCACTTTTTATTATCTAATATATAAAATTGGAAAAATTTGGAATTACTGCTATTAAATGGAGAAAATCTAACCAATCCACTGGTTTGATGTAGTGATACTCTACCAGTTTGGAAGTAGGTATCCCTATTTTATTTATTCCCATAATTAGAGTTCCCACATGTTCCCATATAGACCTAAATACTTCCTATAGTATTATTGTTAGTAATATCTATGTATTTCACTATCTACATATTAACCATTTTGAATAATTAGTAAAAAATAATAATTACTATATGAGAATAAATTTTGTTCACAATGAAAATTAAAATATGCATGCCTTCAAGGACACATTAAAATATAATTCTAAATAAAAATGATATAGGTTTATAAAAATAGTTGTATATTCCACCATTAATATTTTTCTATTTCTTTAGGCTACATAAGTCTATCATTTTATTCCAAATTGAAGGTGTGAAATTATATTTTTTATTGAATAATTATTAAAAAACCTCCATTATAAGGCATTTGTTGAAATTAGCTTGTACAATTAAATACATTTATTTTTATTTAAGATCCTACCTTATATGGAATTCTAATTTTACCTTTAGATAAACTAGGGTTAAAATGAAATAAAAGATCTAATTCAACATGTTAATCCACGATTCTTCATTTTCAAGATCTGAATCTCCCTGAAAGATTGGTCGATTATATCTGTAAAATTTCATAGAATGATTTGAATGTCATGGTTCATCATTTTGGTTTCCCTTATAAATATATTGGAATGATTGAACAATGATATTAAAAATCTACTGGTTCACCAGTGTTTTAGGTTCCACCACATTCTCTAAGGCCTATTATTGTACGTTTCTAGGTTTCCTAAATGGTTATATTTCTATATAGTCTGAAAAAAACACCACTTAGTGATCACTCATTAAGAAACTAATGGCTTATAATATCCCAAATAACAAATACAATAATAATTATAACTAATTTCAAATAATCATAAAACCTAATTTGAATAATGAAGTCCTAGGGGAAATGACCAAGTCCAAGGCTCTCACTCCAAACTTATACATCAAGAGGAACCACTAGAGAAATAAAAAATATCCCCTTTCCAATATCCTGTAAAACGCAATCTAAATATAATCCAAACTATATATAGGGGGTGAGTAATAATACCCAGTAGGAAATCCACCAAAATAATCCCAGACAGGCCACTAAGATAAGAACAAGTTATCTCACAATTCAAAGTGAAATTTAAAATAGATCAAAGGAATATCAAACTAGTTTATAATTTTAAATAATTTAATTTAAATGTAGAAATCGTTTATCCAATTATTCTACTTGGAATTACCATTCCAAATTTACACATACATATGCAAACATTTATATTTGGTGATTTCCCTTTACTCATGGGAAGTTACTCACCAATCAACAAAGTCATCACTATGTGATAATTTTCTAGGTTAGACCTATCTGGAACCTCATTCCAGGTATATAATGTAAAGTCCATGTCGAATTAAATGATGAAAACAAACCACCAATGTATTCCAAGTTCATACACAAATTAACATATCGAATGAATAGTTATTTTTAAATAATTTAATCAAAAATCATTCACACATCATCAAAACTTTACAAATTAAAACTTATAATATAATTGATTTTAAAAAAACATTAAAATACAAGATTTTAAAATTATCAATAAAAAAGGGTAACTAATAGGAAATAAATATGATCTTATTTTGAAATAAAAAAATATAATTTAAACATCCCAAAAATCATGTTCAATATTCTAGTTCTATTTTTTTTCTTCCTCAATATCGTTTAAGTTTTATACCCATTTCCCATTGTTCCTGATTATTTTATGGGGTATAATGTGTTATGGTGTTGTCTATTGTTTCTCTATGGAAATGAAGATGTCAAGTGGGTCTTTCCACCGATATGACCTACCTATGTCTGCATGTTTCTATGATCTTTCTCTAGAACTCCACCACTCTCTCCGAGGAAGATTTTCATGGTGATCTTAAAGGTTATTTAGGAAGTGAGTTGAGCAGACATCTCTTGGAGGTTAATGGTGAGGACTCTTCAATTGTCATCAGTGAGGAATTTCCTTCTCTCAGGCCATATTTGGGGGTGTATAGACAACAATGATGATGATGCTGTTATATGTGATGGTGGCTACGATGATGGATTTATCAATGGCGGTAATGGATTCCGATTGTCCTCTGGTGATGAGCCGATGATGTCAATGACTGTGGTGATTCACAGTGATGAAACTATAAGGCACATGATGTGATGATGTCAACCTAGTGATGTGGCTTACCTCAACGTAGGTTTTCTCGAGAGTCTCTCTTTTTACACTTTTGGATGTTTTCACTTTTTAAATTTGAATTTTAAAATTTAAATGTGGATCTTGATTTGAATCATCTATTATTTTTATGTTTTTTAAGCAGGGGATGTTTGAATTTAGTATCGAGTCTTTCTGAGGTTCCCACTTTTCCAAAAAAGTGGTATTTTGATAATGAAAAAAAGGATTGAGAAAGAAACCAACCTCATAACGAATGCTGAAAATGAATAATAACATAATGAAAAATTAATAATGGGGATAAAAATTCCTTTCCATCAAAATAATCTTTCAAGATCTCATCAAAACACATCACATTATTAGATCTATCCATAATAGATTAGATTTAATGTTTCATTCAATGTTAGATGAGTGGATATAAAAATAATTGATAAAAAAGTAGAGAGAAGGTATCTTAAATCCATTATCCTAGATCTAACACACTTTGATCCATTGAAATCATAATTTGGAGTGAGAAGAGATGTTATGAACACCAAAATGAACCCCTATTTTTGAGATCCTAGGAAAATGGGAGGGAAATGAGTGTTTTTGAAAAAATAAACAGAAAAAATCAAAATTTTGGATGTAGTAATGTATGTTGAATGATTAATCAATATGATTTTACAAAACATGTGAAAAATATGAAATTTATACTAGATAATACCCTGGTTTCCATATGGTAGTGCTGTATAGTTTAAAAAATATTGTGCCAACTGTGCAAAATTCCACTATCCTGAAAATGTCCACATTACAGGGTTTTTCACACAGTTTGGTCAAAACAATATATAACCATGTGCCTACCTAGTAACTTCCATAATATATTATTTGATTTCTTAGATAATTTTCATGTTTTACCACAATCACTCTTGAAATGTGCACCTTTAAAAATATTTTATAAACACACCAAAACCTTCTAGAAACTCCTATAACTCAACCCAAATATTATATAGGTGTAAAAAATTGTTTTAATAAAAATTTTAGTCATACTTATATACTAATAATTTCATAAAAGTCATGGTATTTTTAAAAATTTCATTCTCACTATTCCCCCAAAAATCAAATATATCAGAAAATTTTCAAAATTTCACCCTAAACTAATTTTTAAATTATAAATTTGAAAACGATGTGTATTTTATTTAACTAAAATTCTAAAAAATATATTTTTAGCTTTATAATGAATACAAAAAAATATAAGTATAAAGTTCTTTTATTGAAAAATGGTGTTTTTACAAATTATGCGTTGTTCATTATATTTTATATAAATTTATAGTTAAATAACTTTAATATAAAAGTATTATAAAGTCATTTCATTTAATTTATTAGGTTAAAATATAAAATACTTAATATAATATTTATTAAAAAAATTAATTTATACTAAATACACCTTATAAAATATTATTAAAATTAATTATCTATATTTTAAAATTTAATTTCAATAGTCGTTTGATATTAATTTTTTTTTGAATTTTAAATATATATCATATAATATTTTAATAAAAATATTGTTAATAATTATATATAATACACACACACAAAAATATATATATATATAATATTTTAATATCAAATTTTTATTTTATTATGAGTTATATTATTTTAAATTTACTAATAAAAAATAAAAGAATTTAGTTTACCTATCGTATGTAAATCCATCAACCGTATTTTAAGTGACCATATTTATGATGAACATATTTATAATTGATGTTTTTAATTCTTATATATATAGGCTTACTAAATCATTCATTCATTTCTCTCTCTCTTCATAGGGCAATGACCTTATTTTAGAATATAGATTTTTCATAATGCTTTCTTATTTCTTTATTCCATTACATATTATAGGTTTTTTGACTGTTGGTGATCCTAAATATTGAAGATGATATAAGATATTACTTATTCATGGATATTTTATTATTTTATATCTATTGAACCTATTAATTTATGCATTTTTAATGGATGTATTCATCCTGGGTGAGTAATAATCAATCGTGTGCGATACTTAGTTTGATTTGATTTTATTGTAATGTTACACTTATGAATGAACAATGTGTTGTTAGGTTAGTTGATATCATGTTATGTTATTTAATTATAAATTTAAAATAGTTTCAACTAAAAAATGTTTATAATTATAAACATATAGTTTATAAAATTAACATGCTTCCTAAAAAACCCCATGCGTAACATTATCCCCCTTAAATTAAACCACAACCTCACAATTTTAATTATCACATACTAATGAAAATAGATAAAGGGAATGTAAATGATAGACATGACCCCGAATATAATATCTAGAGTGTTATCAACCATGTAAACTTGGGAATCATATATTTTCCATCAAAATAGGATTATCCCTAATATTGAGTTTCTCCTCAACCATTTGAGTCAAAAGCCTATAATTATTCAATATCATGACCTAAATTATATTATTTTATTCTAAAAGGTGTTGATAATCAGCCATTAATTGGTATAATATCATTGGTCGATAAGAAATTTGACTTTCTTATTCAAATAATGGATTTCATTCCACTAGGTAGAGAACCAATACATTTACAAAATCAAATTAAATTTATCTAAAGAGAAATAATATATTTTTCACAAAGCGCTTCAATATGAAATTAAACATGATAAATATATTTAAACTATTAGAATTTTTAATTAATAATTCAACACCTAGTCCTTGTGGTTATGGTTCGATCTTTTTAGAAATCATCCTAGGTACAACAGAGTGGGTTAAAAAAGTCCAAAATATAATAATCACAGTTCTTATATAGATAAACACTTTCATTCACTCCAAAACATCATTTCAACTCATTTTTTTAGTTTTGGTTTCATATAATTTTTATTGTTCTATAATTTTTTGGATATTTCTAATGCCCATCATCCTTTTCAGCCCTTGGATTATAGAATTGATTTGGGTAATGCTCAGGTTCTCCACATATAAGGCATTAAACTATTAGTGGAACCTATGGATGAACTCTATATACTTTCACTTTGTCCACTAAGTTATTTAATTTTACTCAAAAATTAGTTTCTTTAAGATAACCGTTTCCACAAATATAACATCTCCCAGTTACTTTGAGGCATTTTTCTGCATGCTTCTTCCCAAATTTTTATCATGTAGAAAATTGAGCATTCTTTCCTTCGTCATCTTTATCACCAAAACATCCATGAGAATATATAATTTTTATCTTTTATGTGTTTGGTATTTTAACTATTCTCACATCATTAATCAAAATTCATGATAAATGGTTTGTAATAATCATAATATTTCTCACTCTAACCCTTATCTGGTTAGGTTGTTCAATGGGAAAAACCATACCATGTCCATGAAATCTGTCATTAAATTGATACCTTAAGGATTCATCTATTAATAAAAATATATGAGTTAACATGAATTATTAATATTATAATATAATTGACATATATTATAATAAAAATATTTAACCTCTATGTGTATCACCTTATAACACTATCATGTTAGTCTATAGTTCTTCCTACTTAACTTGTATCATACTTAGTTTATCCTATATCACTAAAATTTTAACCTATATCATTATAGGTTTAACATAGTTTTCTTTTAGTAGAGTTATATTATAATTATTTACATATTAATAAACATAAACATCCAAAATTACTATGTTTTTTCCTAAAATATTATAAAAATATAAATCAATGAAACCTATTCTATGAAAATCCAACTTACCCTTTATCCCAGAAATAGCATATTAATTAATATTAACCTTAAATTATGAATCAATCTCTCTAAATATAAGGTATCCCTATTCAATTTTTTATTATTTAATCTAACTCAAATATATTTAAATCCCTCATAATGGTTCATAAAGAGGATATTAATTAACCAAATCATATCCCAAATTAGTGTTAAACTAGTTGTAAAATTATAATTATTTATCATATACATAGTGATAATTAAGTTAATATATAAGATATAAAACCCTAATATTTTATAATATATATATATATATTTCAAATAAATTTATTTTATTTTATTTCATTCCTTATAATAAATATCTAGTTTTAAAAAAACTATGATATACCATTAAAATATTAATATTTATTGTGAAAGTTATTGATTAGACATTGGATTTGTGGTTATGAATAATACTGAATAAATTATTAATAATTTATGGTTTAAATGTGTATAAAATAAATTCATTGGTTATCAATTTATTATAAATGAAAATAAAAAACATTTGAAGTTAAAAGAAATAATTTTTCTGAAAAATAGTTTTTATGCCTGTAAGGAGTTTTTATCTTAATAAATTTACTTAGTCACTAAGGGTGAATGATTTTAAAAAAATTAATATATTATATATTCAATAAAATTTTATATTAATCATCTAATATTATTTCTAGTCATGGGAGAATAATTAACAAAGTTTTATGATTAAAAATTTATTTTTTATATGAATCAGTTTCATCGTATTTTACACACTTATTTTAAAATTACATTTTGAAACTTTTGAAGAATTTATTGTAAATTTTTTTTAAATCAAAATTCAAAAATTATATTACACTATATTTTTTTATAATTTTCAAAAAAAGGATAATTTTTCTATGAACAATGAAAAATAATTATTTTTATTAAAGTATTCTTTTCATTTAAAGAATTTAAAATGTTTATTTTTTTTATTAAAATGGATTTAAAAGTAGAATTAGTTTAATTATATTAGTATTAATCCGATTTAGTTCATTTTAATGAATTTTATTTTGAATTTGTTCATAATTTTTTTATACTTAAGGAAACATTTTCTTTGGAAAACCACATTTTCGATGTATTTGTGGGATTATTTTTAAATTAAATTACACCACTTATGTGAATTTTTTTAATATAATTTAATTATATATTTGTAATCAGAATAAATAATATTAGGTAATAAGTTAAAGTAATTTTTTGGTCATAATTAATTTTAAAAGGAGTTAAAAAATCAATTACCATGGTTAAGGTTAAAACAATTTCACTTGGGTTGGGTTAGACTAAAAATATTTGGGTTAAAATGAATCAGAAACTTTCTATAGAAACTTATGTTGGTTTAATTTAAATATTATATTTATCAAATCGTAATATAATCCATTTGGGTGCCTTTTTTTAATAAGGTGTCTTGAAATTATTTTAAAATATTGAAAACTTATAGGTGTACCACTCACCTCTATCATAAAAGGGAACCCCTATCCTATCCTATCCATGATTCATGAGACATTTGTTTTGGAAAATAACTACCCAAATTATTTAATAAAACATATCCCCATGATCTATATTCTCTTATTTTATCATAAAACCATCCTAATAATGCTTTTGGTAGAAACCTTAAAAGGTTGTCTGAAGAAGAGATATTATTCTTAACAGAGCATTTTCATTTTATTTATTCTTCCACATCCTTAAAATATTATTATGACATGATTAAATAATAAAACTAATATATCCCATATAATATGATTTTATACTTATAATTTTATAATCTATATCAATCTACACTTCCATCAAATAGGAAAAGAAACTGCCGATCATGTGTACGACAAACTACCGCCTCACGAAGCGATGTAATTCGTTTTATATAAATTACAATCACATATGAATATAATGTTGGATTTAATATATATATATTTATTATATTTAAGATTAAATTATACTTATATAATTATAATATCACATTTACCTTCTTACCTTTTAATACTTTAGAAAATGATAATGTCGTTTGTGTTTACGTGTGTACTACTACCTCCACGAAGCGATGTGATATATTTTCATTTTATTTTAACATGGTTGGAAATAAACCTAGAATAAATGAATATTTATTATATATATGATATAAAAAATATTTTTTAAATTCAGATTAATATTTACCTTTCTTTCATTTCATCTATCAAAATAATGGAAACAATGTTCGTTCATAGGTACGACCTATTGTCTCCATTAACTGGTTAATTTAATTTTCTATCTACACTTTTGTGGATGACTATAAATATACATATAATAAATATATAAAATATTTTCATAATTATTTAAAATCTTTATATGATATAACCATGATCTAAATACAGGGATGAAAACCATCAAACTAAAATATACATGAAAAATGAAGTAAGTTTTCACTTGGAACAATGGTTTTAATATAGAGTTGTTAATAAACAAGAGATAAAATGTAATATATAAGTCATATATGGTATGATAAATAATATTATAGTTTTGGAATATATCTATAATAAACCTATATTTATTATATAGGAGTTTCAAACACATACAAAGGAATTCATACCTGAGGTAAAGGATTTTAATTTCATTTTTATTCCTATGAGACACATTCCATAGTCACCACTTGTTTTTTATGTGGTGTATATAATACCCATGAAGGTATTTAATTATAATAATTATTAAAATTATAGTTATTTTAATATCCATTTATGTTATTTATTTAATGTGGCTTATAATTAAAATATTACCAAATTGGTGAGGGATTTATGTTATTATCAATTTGTATATTAGGATTGTTTTTTAATATACTTATGATGAAGAAAATTATTAATCTACCTCTCCGTAATGTCATGAATTCTACTATCCTATGTTTATTTATATATAATACATGTTTTCATTTCATTTTCATCTATTTAATAACTAAATATTCTAAAAGAATGTTTATAATTAAAATTAGCTTTGTTTATCTCTTCAACCAAATATCCATTTGCTACCATATCCATGTTTTCTAAAAATTACTTCAAGTATTTTTTAATGATATTATAATTCATTTTTATCCATATTTTAATTCCTAAAATACTATTTTGAATTAATATTATTTTCTTTTTCTGAGTGGGGTAGTGTTTTATTTTTTTAAATTTTTTGAAAGGAATATTTTATTTTATCTTATATGGCATGAATGAAATTTACCAATATCTTGAAAAATTAATTATTTGAAGATTATTTTTAAAGTTTTTAGGTTTATTTTCAATGAAAATATTTTTCCTTAATATTTGGGAAATTTTTAGATTTTAAATATGTGATTTGAAAGTGAAAAGGTTATTTTTCTTTGGAAAATATTCTAATGAATATTTTAAATTAATTTTTATCAATGATAATATCCTTTGGTTGTAGAAACATAGTTTTTCCTTGTAAGACTTGGGAGTATTTCTACATATATTTCTAGAGCTAGGTGTTGAGAAGGCAAGTAATTCTGAGGATCAGTGTTCCGATAATAAATTATACAGAAAATTAAGCATGTTTTATATTATGAACATGACATAAATGTAATATCTCTCAAATGGGAGATCATATTAAGAATTTGAGTCCATGGTTGATTCTAAAGCATGGAATTTGCCCTTGGAGGGACATAACTTTTTTCAACATGAGTCTACTGTAGAAAAATCCACAGAGAGAGAAACTATAAATAAAATAATTAAATAACCTTATTTTATCTTAGATGTTAATTTGAATAACCCCAGAATGGGGACTTATATTGAAAATATCAGACCACCATTGAGTTCATAATAGGGAGTTTTACATAAGCGCGACCAAAAGTTAGATGGAACAGGATGTTCAGATCCCATGACCATTGGTGGGAAATTCAATAAATAAGTATTTAAAGAATTGGGTAAGGGTTTGGATCATTTCCTCTCAATTACATAAAATCTCTCACCAATCATTTCGTTGGAGAATCAACATTAGATTCTTGATGGATCATGGGGAAACATCAAATATGACAAGATTAGAGTGAAACTAATGCAGCGATGGATCCAAAATCGAAGTATGATTCTTCTTTCAAATTCTGCATCCCTCAATTGGAGTTTTGGTTTTCAAAATTTATTTTTGGTTATCATAACAGCTTTGAAAACCTTTGACGATGACTATACTAACACATCCATCGATCAATTCATTTTTGAATCACTCATTCTTCATTGTTATTCATGATTATTCGGCATTAACTTTTATCCTCATTTAAATGACATAAAAAAATTGATTGAATAAAAGATCTCTGATGTTTGTGATGAAAAGATTCCATATCTATGACGGTTTTGAGTGTCGGGCGATGGAGGAGGTGCGACATTGAGCCGAAGCGACAGGTACTTTTCACCATGTCGAAATTTTAATGAATCTTTAAGTGAATAACATTTCTATATAAATTGGGACCCTAGGATCCCAAATATGGTATTAGTTTTCATTTTTGATCACCAGAGTGATCCAAGTGGTTCATGGTAGGGACCACTGATGGGGGCGGTTCGGCCGCGCAAGGCAGTAGTTTGACCACAACAGGTAGCGATAACCGCGAAGAAGAGGCGGAAGAGCGCCAATAGCCTACATGGCCAGTGGGATGAAGTAGTGGGATAGGATGCAGTGACAGGCTGATGGAGTGGCCTAGAGAGGTGGGCTAGCCCAAGTGGAGTAGACCTGCTGGAGCGAGGCAATCCAGCCTGAGTGGTCTGGGTCGGGCCGATGGGGCTTTGATCCCCTGTATCTTTTAAACATGGTACCCATTTTTTGTGCCTTCTATGGAAACATGATCCTCTCTATGAGGTGGAACTTTATGGGATAACTTAGTAGTTTCATGTTATGGGAATGGGGATCGGGGGCACGAAACCAATAATTTTAATAATAATAATAATATTATTATTATTATTTGAGGATTCTTGAAATAGACGTATCTCATGCATACAACATCTGATTGATGCGTCGTCAGTGGCATTTAGATCCAAAAATTAATATAGATGATTTAAGACCAATTTGAATCACTTAAAAAAAATTGAGGTGTGGGACCCACGAATCCCAATTTGGGCATTTTCATTGAAATGTGACTTCTTCACTGGTATTCTGTTTGGGAGGAATGAAAAGCCGATCATGTGAGTTTTTCTATGAGGATCAAAATAGTGATATCTGTTTGATGTGTTCTATGATTGAGTTATGAACCCCATGGAGCACCGTTTGTGTACGAAGTGGAGAGATGTAGCTTATTCAATGGGTGTCCATTTTTGGTGAATAAATAGTCGATCCTATGGGATTTTGTACAAGGATCTCAATGGCATGATCAGTTTGGTTATTTGGGGGAATATGAGGAGGAAAGTTAGTAAAATTATGTTTTTTCCCTTTTAGAACAGAGACGAGAATCGTGCGCTCGTTAGTCTTTTTTTCCAGTGTGCCATGTACTTTGGGAGAACACTTACATGCCTAGGGGTACTAATATATGGCTTAGTACCCATGTATGGATAGGTAGACGACCAGAATATGAGGTGGGGTCACACATCGTGTGGGACCCACATGCATTGTGTACCAATTTAGGAATATTCTTACCTCTTGTATCTCATCCTACACTCAAATTTTGGCCCATGAGTAGCCTATCCTAAGTCTTTTTCCACAAAGAACATGATGGTGCCATTCGTAGTGGCTTTATAAATGCAATGTGAGATGCTCTGAGAACAACACCTATCCAAGGTGACACACGATGTTCCAGGTGTTTGCCTATCTGAGGTGATGTTCGATGGTATTATTGGTTAGGTGATGATATCATAGTTTTCTAAGTGGAACCCTCTAGATGGTTTGGGCATGGGTCCTCGATGAAACTTGAGTGGAACCCTTAATTTGGGCTGGGCATGGGTCCTCGATGACACTAGATTGGAACCCTGCAACTGGGTTTGACATGGACACTAGACCTATTCTAAGTGGAACCCTCCAGTCAAACTGGGCATGGTTTCTCAATGATACTAGAGTGGAACCCTCCAGCCGGGCTGGGCATGGGTCCTTGACCTTTTCTAAGTGGAACTCTCCAGTCAGGCTGGGCATGGGTCCTCAACCTATAGGCACGACCTCTTGACTATGAAGATTAGTGATGCGACATGATTTGATGTAAATTTTTACCGGATGAGTAAGAGGCGTTATTTTCTCACCAAGATGATTCTTTATAATGTGACCTAAAACCATTTGAGCAAGACATATCTCCCCAAATAAGATAGTATCACGGTGAGGTTATTGAGCCCCGTTGACTTGCATTTCAATGTATAAGTGTGGAATGCTGCTCATCATTGGTCGATACTTCTAGAACTATTGGGGACACATTTATTGGGATGAGGTGTGATATGTAGATCCCATTACTCTCTTTATATATAATTCTTTGAATGAGGACACACGCATATATATACCCTGTTTCAATACCCACTCCTTGGGTTTTGGTTACTCTCCTTTCATGAGAAGCGATGATGCGTAGGGTATGACATGTGTTTATGTGTCTAGATTATCATGGTTGGATAAGTACACTCTCTAGCTATAGGTAGAGAAGACTCGATCAGAAGTTCATCTCCTCCCTATTTCATGATTCTCGTGTTTAGATGAGTTTACTTTCAATATCTTATTGGGTTGAGCTATACTCTTTTTCTATAATTTGTCCTATCTAATGCTTTCCTATTCAGCTATATCTCTTACTACCCCCTTCTCCTTTTTGAGGGATCCTACTGAGTATGTTTATACTCACCCCTCTATTGAATATTCCCTCATGGATGGTGCCATATACAAACAATGGAGAGGTTGATCGTGACTTTTGAGGAGCTTAGGGATATGGGTGCTTGGATCGTGTGTGGTTGTCATAACGTGGGTTCCAGAAGCAGGGATTTGTCAGGTACATTACTTTTTAGTTACTTCTAGGTTATGGACCTTTTCTGGTTGGGTGTTTATTTCTCCCCTTTCCCTTCATGTTTACATTTTTGTACTTGTACGGATTAGATGTCGATGCTTGTTTGGTTAACTTTTATAGCAGTGATGTATCTTGTTTCCCATTCCCTCTCCAATTTTTCATTGAGTTAGCTGTATGTGTGCATATATGTTCTTAGGAAAATTCATCCTTTATTTTTTTTTATAAATTTAGATCTTTTCTCTACCACCTAGCCTATAGAGGCAGTCTTGGGGTAGTAGTGGCTCGAGCCCTGACTTGGTTAGGATTGTGAAAAAGTGGTATCATAGGTGGTTCGACCCTTGGGACATTGTTCAAAATTTTACCTAAAAAGGTATTGGTTAGGTTTAGGGAAATAGTGTAAATATGTATTGATAGCTACTCTCAGGATTGGGAGTCCAGTGATGGTGAGACAATTAACATATCCATTCACCAGGATTCTGATTACCTGCTTGTCAACTCAGCATGTTGAGAAATTTGTTGCATGGAATTTTGGTACATGCATTATATATGATTGAGTCCTTGACTATACTTCTTGAGTCAGATCCCTATTGTGGTTGATATATATTTATATATATGATCATTTTACCATGGTATTCCTTGATATGTTTCAAGATTTTTCCGAGATGATAGTGAAACAGGATACCAACTCCAGTTCATGATTAAAATTCTATGAGAAACAAGGCCTCATTTAAAGATCCATTATTCAAACACATTTTTATAGGTGGTAAGGTATTTTCACTTCAACCTGTTGAGTAAAAGTTAGTCCCCATAGTGTAGGATGAGGATGTGCGTAGGTTGAGCGCACTCTGCAAGTTCTAGTTCTAGAGACAGATGCGGTTTCGTGGTGAGACATATCCTCAGTATGTAGAGGTTTGGGTAGATTTAGTGGTCCACCTCCTTAGTCTTGTTCATAAAATGATAGATCAGATGGTGGATTTGGAAGGCATCCTTTTCCACGGATCAGCTGGATGTTGGTGGAGGTTGGTTACTCAGGTGCACGGTGAGTCGACACTCTCATGGGAAAACTTCTATTAGATATTTTGTGAGGTGTACTACCCCTCATTATTGTGATCCATTAGAATTTAAGAGATCCTAGAGTGAAATTAGGGAGGGATTATGGTGGTAGAGTCTGCGAATAGGTTCAAAAACATTACTTGGTACTCTTTTAGATATGATCCGTACAACTTCCAAGCCCAGAGGTTTGATCATATAATCCATAGGGAGATCTGTACCACTGTAAAAACCTTGTGCGTTCCCACCTATGCTAGGGTGATGGAGTAGGAATTGATGATATAAATATTTATATCATAGGGTTGACATTTATCTAGTTTTGGTAAAGGGAGCGGTAGAGCTGAGACATCTTCCACGGCTAAAAGACGTCAGTTGATAGGGCCTCGATGTAGGAGGCCTCACCATGATCAGACTTAGAAACATGATCTGGGACATCGTAGAGAATTGGGGTACCCCAGGGAGGTCCATTTCTATTCTTGTGATAGGCAAGGACACATGGCATGAGACTACCTGGCCAAATGTGCTAAGCTTCCTAGGCAGATGGTTAATGAACCACCATGATAGAGATATCATCATGATCAAGGATCTCCTAGGTGAGGATAGAGTGGTCCCTAGCGAGGTGGTGTTAGAAGAGGATAAGTAATATCTATGGTTGGTGGATGACACTACAAGATCCTTCCACCACAACTAGGTGGACCATGTCAGGCTCAGGGAGTTTGAGGCTGGGGCTGTGGATAGATGCATGCTATGGACGTATATGATCCTAGAGCACATGAGATGATGAGAGGTATGCTTAGTTTATCATATACTTTTTGTGATAAAAAAATTTTAGATTCTGTGTGAGGTACTCAATCCTACCTGCTTCTTACCTGAGGTTTTACTGGGGTGATGTAGGGCATCAGTGTAACCCTGTGTCAGTGTTGTTCGACATAGCTTTGAATGCATGATAAAGAAGGGTCCTTCACCCAAAGATATATCTTTTCATGAAGATATACAAAATTTGAGGGTGATTTTATGCTGCCCAAAGCAGAGAGTATTGAGGTGCGGTGGATGATCCCCTCTAACTTGTGCATTCTTTGTAGGGTTGTGCGGTGGAGTGTCAAAATAGGTCCTAGAATTTCTAGTGGAGTTTTTCTTCTTGACCTCATTTTTCTTGTAATTCCACCAGTGAGAGTGGAAGATTGACTATTTTGGAGATTACTCTCCTTCTATGATAAGTGAATGTGCATGGGGTATGTCATGTGCTTTCGATGTCTAGATTCATACAGTTGGATGAGTTTACTCACCTACCCTATTCATTGGTACCTTTTGATGCTCAACGTCAATCTTGATACATCAGTTATCAAGTACAGGTCACAGTGATGGAGACCCCATCAATAGGAATACACAACTAACTACTTGGTGTTGGATACATTACTCTTTTCGCTGAGGATGTGGAGGCACTACCTTCTAGGATAATGCTTTCTAGTTTGTATAGAACACCACAGTTTTAGGTACTCCTTCACCTAGAGAGACTTGAACTTGAGGAAGTTATGCTGGTTGAACTTCCTAGAGGAATATGGATTTGAGATAGTGTATACTATAGGAAATGGAAATTTTATATAATATTCCCTTAATAGGAATTCCTAGGATCACTAAGTGCGGGAAGTTTCAGAGAAGTTCAATTCCATACATTTGACCCTAGTGGAGCAGAAGGGTGGAGTTTTTCTTCCATCGGTGGTGTTGAATCCTTTAATTATAGAGCATGTGAGAGAGTCCTAGCTATAAGACATCAACAGAGATATCATTCATGACTCAGATATCCATAGACGATTCCATGTATGGATATTCTAAAGGAGTGAATCATGAGACCTTGTTCCAGGGACAAGTAGTGGTTCCGATTGCAATGTCGGAGGAGGTGATGCAAGAGTTCCACAATTCTCCCTTAGTTGTACATCCTAGTGTGGGGAAGATTTAAATGTATATTCTGTGGATATTTTGGTGGTTCATTATGAGATGAAGTGTAGTTGAGCTCATCTCATGATGCCTCACCTGTCAGTAGGTGAATGTTGAGTGCTGAGTTCGGGCGGGTTATTGTAGCCTCTTGAATTTCTGTGATGGAAATGGGACAACATATCCATGGACTTAATTATAGGTATTACACATGTAGAGAAAGTCCATGATGCCATCTGGTTGATATTTAACTAACTCACAAAGATGACATGCTTCCTTGCAATAATGGAGTAGACTTTGGTAGAGAGTTAGGGGAAATTGTACGTACGAGAGATTATTCACCTTCTTGAGGTACCCTTGACATTTATATCTGATAATGACATGCGGTTTATATCACGATTGCGGTGAATCTTATTAGAGGTGTTTGGGACCTAGCGGCATATGGGTATAGACTTTCACCTCAGACTGATGGGTAGGCCAAGTGCACTATCCTGGTGTTAGAGGATACACTAAGAGATTGAAAGTTAGTTATTGGCTAGGGATACAAGATATATCTAAGGTTTTTTGAGAAGTTTGAGACCGTTCAAAGGGTTAGTGAGGTTTCATACTACCTTTACCTACCCCCACATCTAGAGAATGTGCATGAAGTTTTCCCATGTGTCATAGATTAATAGATACATGCATGATCATATGAAAGTTATCGACATGATTAGATCTTATGAGGATGGACCATCTGTTTAGTTTGAATGTTGTGGAAGCACAAGCAGGTGCAAAATAGTTCTAGGGTGCGAGAGATCTAGGTTTGATCTCAATATCCTAATTTTTTCCCTTTTTTTTCTTTTCAAGGAAGAAAAACACGAAGGAGGGAATGATGTAGAGAACATTTTTTCCCTTGTAAAATTTTGGAATATTTATATATATATATTTTTAGAGCTAGGCACTGAGACGACATATGATTCTAGGGCCCGATGTTCCTGGAATAAATTATAAAAATATATTAAGTATATTTTATATTATTAATAAGAAATAAATGGGATATATCTCAAAAGATAGCTCAGATAAAAAATATGAGGTCACATTTGAGTCCAGAGCATGGGCTTTACCCTAGATAAGACATAACTTTTATCAACGTGAGTCTTCTATAAAAAAATCCATGGAGGGAGAAACTGTAAATAAAAAAATTAAATAAAATTATTTTATATTGAACATTAATTCGAATAACTTGTCAATTGGGACTCAGATTGAAAATCAGAGACCACCGTTGGGTTCAGAATGGGGCGTTTTATCTAAGAGTAACGTAAAGTTTGAGGGCACGTTATGTTTGGATCCCATGACCATTGGCATGAAATTCTATAAATAAGTGATTAAGGAAAATAGAATGATTTTGGATCATTTCCTCTCCATATCGATGAAGCTCTCTCCTCTCCATCCATTGGATAACTGAAATCATATTCTTGACGGATTGTAGGGAAACTTCAAATCTGATTAGATCAATGTATAATAAATGCAACGACAGATCCAAAATCTAGGTAGGATTATTCTTTCAGATTCTGTATCCACCAATTAGAGTTTAGGTTGTCAAAATTGATTTTTGGTTGTCATCACTACTTTGAAAACCTTTCTTGATGACCGTACTAAATTGACCATTGACTGATTCATTTTTGGATCGCTCGTTCTTCATTGTTCTTCGCTGTTCATTGACATTATCCTTTTTTCTAATTGAAACAACATCCAAATGTCGGGAGAAGAATTGATATGTGAAGGTTGTGATCCAAAAAGTCCAAATCTATGACAGTTTTGAGTTTTGGGAGCCAGAGGAGGTACGACGGCGAGCGAAAGCGACAACTACTTTTCGTCATGTCGAGACATCGACAAATCTTTGAGCGGAGAACATTTCTGTGTAGATCACGTCATGAGGATCTAGGATCTAGTCTCAGTTATGGTTTTGGATCACCATAGTGATATTTTTGGTCCATGGAAGGGACCCCTAGCATGGGCGGTCTGGCGGGTGGTTCGATGATGGTCCAACCATGACAAGCGGCGGCAGAGGTTCAGGGCGGCACGGGCTCATTAGGCACATAGAGGAGCGCCAGGGCCGGTGGGCTGTAGCTGTAGGATGAGAAATAGAATTGGACCAGTGAGGTGGGCCATGGATTATTGGTCTAGGTTGGCCAGAGAAAGTTGGTCCAGGAGGAGCAGAACACCCGGAGTGGGGTGGTCCATCCAGAGAGAGCCAGGTCGGGCTGAGGGGACTTCAAACCCCCATATCATTCAAACCAGAAGCCCATTTTACAAATATTCTACGTAAATGTGATCCACTATTTGAGGAAGACCTTTTGAGGAGGACTTTGGAGTTTTTTGTTACCGACATGAGGTTCGGGGGCACGAAAACCATAATTTTAATAATAATAATATAATTATTATTATTTGAGGATTCTTGAAATGAACGTATATTTTGTATACAGAGTTTGATTAATGCACTGTTAGTGGTGTTGAGACCATGGAATTAAGGTAAATGTTTCAATACCAATTTTGAGTTCTTAAACCAAAATTGAGTTGTGGGCCCCCTGAAGCCCGATTTGGGTGTTTTTGATGAAATTTGACTTCTTCACTGGATGTCTGTTTGGGATGAATGGATTGCTGATCCCGTGTGTTTTTTTGTAAGGATCACAATGGTGTGATCCATTTGATGTGTTGTGAGATTGAGGAATGGGATCCATGAAGCACCATTCATGTGCGGAGAAGAGAGATGCAACTTCATCATCGGGTGTTCGTTTCGGTTGAATGAATAGTCAATTATTTGCACTTTTCTACAAGGATCTCAATGGTGCGATTCATTGTTTTTCGGGTCTGTTTGAGGAGGCAAGTTAGAAATGTTACATTTTCCCCCTTTTGGACTAGAGACAAGCATCATTCACTCTTTATTATTTTTGTCCAGATGTACCATGTACTCTGGGAGCACATTATCACACCTAGGGGTACGAGTGCGCAACCTAGTATCCGAGTATGGCTAGGTACACAAAAAATCAATGAGGAAGGGTCACACATTATGTGGGACCCTCATCCTCTATATACCACTTTATGAATATTATACCTCTCATATATCCTTCTTATGTACTCAGATTTGTGACCGGGAGAAGCCAATCCTGAGTTTTGTTTCCACATAGAATCTGATGGTGACCTCCATAGTGGCTTTAGAGATACGATGGTAGATGTTCTGAGAGAGATTCCTATATGAGGTGATGATCGATGTTCCGAGCATGATGCCCAACTAAAGTGACACTCAACGGAAGTAGTGGTCTAGTGATGACTTCATAATTTTTTGAGTGGGGCCCTATAGCCAGGCTGAGCATGGGTCCTCAATGACACTAGAGTGGAACCCTCCAGCCAGGCTGGGCATGGTTCCTCAATGAAACTAGAGTGGAATACTCCATTATGGATGGGAATGGGTCCTCGAACTATTCTGAGTGGAACCTTCTAGATAGGCTAGCCATGGGTCCTTGACCAATTCCGAGTGGAACCCTCCAGGCGGGCTGGGCATGGGTCCTCGACTTAAAGGCATGACCTCTTGACTATGCATTTTAGTGACGAGACATGATTTGATGTAAACCTGGACTCGATGAGTAAGATTGATAATTTTAACATTAATACACATTATTTAAACATGACCTAAAATTGTGGGGGCAAGGCAGAGAAACCCAAAGCAGATAGTATCATGGTGTAGTGACTGAGCCCCTTTGACTTGAATGTTCGGGGAAGACGGGTGGGATACTTGGCATCATTGGTGGATATATATAGAACTATTAGTGACTCTTTTTTTGGGTTGAGATATGATATGGAGATCCCCTTAATATCTCATTTGATCTTCTTTGACTAATCACACACACACACACATATCATGTTTCAGTACCCACTCCTTAGGTTTTGGTTACTCTCCTTCCAAGAGAAGCGAAGACATGCATGGTGTGTCATGTGCTTTCCATGACTAGCTTCTCAAGGTTGGGAGAGTCCACTCTCCTGCTATAGGAAGCCAAGACTCGATGAGAAGTTCATATTGTCGTAGTATTGATATTATTTTGTTCATATGAGTTTACTTTTACTCTATTGTTGGGTTGAGCTATAGTATTTTAATATACCTTGTACTATCTACTACTTTCCTCTTTAGTTGTATCTATTACTATTCACCCTTCTCCTTTTTGGGGCATCCTACTGAGTATCTTTATACTCACCCGTGCATGGGCTTTACCCTCACGTATCATGCTATATGTAGACAACATAAAAGCCGATAATGACTTCATAAGATCTTAGGGATACTGGTACTTGGATCACATTTGATGGATGTATCTTGGGATCTAGGATTAGGGATCTCTCAACTGTTTTAATTTTCATTTACTTCCATCTTAAAGCCCTTTTCTGGTCAGGCAAGTATTTTTACCCTTTCCCTTTCAGTTTCAATTTCTGTACTTGTACTGATTAGTGGTTGATGCATGTTTGGTTCCCTTTTATATCAGTCTTGTATCTTGTTTTCCTTTACCTCAACACTTTTGTATTGAGTTGGATACATGTGTGAATACATGTTCTTAGTAAAAGGTTACCTATGTTTATTGTGCCTTCAGCGCTTGTTGCCACCCCTAGCCTATAAGTGTGGGTTTGGGGTAGTTGCATATCGAGCTCCGATATGGGTCGGGTCTTGACAATGATGTTAATTATGTTTTACTGAGGATTTGATCTAATGATGCCATCCTTATTATTTATCTAAATGGTTTATGATTAGAATGAAATGATATTTATAAAAACCATTTATTTTCCATAGGTTAGTCTATGATGAAATGTTATGATGAGTGTTTTATGATCTTGTGGAGAAAATATGTATAATTTTCCTTACGTAATAGGTCATCCATGAATTATATATTCCATCAATTTATTTGGTAATTTATTATATCTCTTTATATTACTATGGGAAAACAGTCAATTTCCTTGATCATCTACAAGAAATAAGTTTATGTTATTGATATACTATGGGAAATAAGTCTATGTTATTGGTTATATATGGGAAAAAAGTCATTGTGCATAATCCACCATAATAAATAGTTTTTTATGCCTAATCCATTATGATTTTATGGCCTCATTAGTTAATACATTAAATTTTTTCTATACCTAAGATGGTTCCAAAAATTTATTACATTAAGTTACGGTTCATTATTGAATAAGGATGATTGATCAATATTATGATTCATTCCTTTTGAAATGATAAATTTTTTTCCATGAAACTTTTTTATGATCTTTGATATATTGTGTATGAAACTTTTAAGTAATGTTCACAGTTTCACACCCTTATACTTATCATATTCATTGTTATGATCATCAATTGTTATCTACCATGTTTTCCCTTATTGAGCATATAATCTCAATCTTTATGATGTTTCCTTTTCCAAGGATATGAAGAAAGGTTTTAAGCAGGTTATCACTATGAAAAGTACTAAATAAGGAGATATTTTTGGGTGATATTGAAGGTATTTAATGAAATAAAATAATGTGTATCTAGTGTCCAAAACAAATTAAACCTTTACAGTCCTAGAGCATGTATTTGTGAAAATTAAGGAATATTCATTTAAAAATATATAATATTCATATATGAAAATATAGGTTCACTATAGTTGGTATCATAGGAAATTTTTAGACAATATTTGGGGATTAGTGTTATAAAACTCGGGAAAAAACCCTAGGGATAAGTCAAAGCATAAGATAACAACCTAATTTTTGGTAAGGAAGAGATTATGTGGGTTTCCTAAAAAAAATACATGTCTAGATACTAAAAGTGGAATTCATTTTTACATAGATTCATATCAATGTTATAATCCTCAAAATAGTTGGTTGAGTATATATAATCCATTATTCAAGTGCACGGTGAGTGTTCCCTTAATATGCACCTGTTTTGACACTACCGGTGGATATGCTAGGGTTAATTTAAATTTTATTTAAGAAACAACATGATTGATTTGAAGCAATAATGACCATGGATAATGTATATTAAACCTATTGTGTCATATGATGAAAAATGTTTCATGAATTAGACATCCTATAAATGTTTCAGGGATATATGGTTTCACACTATGATTATTATTTATCAAACTTTTATTTCTAGTTTTTGTCAATGGTTTTAACTAGAATACATCATGATAACAAAAAATGTCATTGATAATGAAATTGATTTCCACCTAAGAAACCAAATTATATGGGAAATGGGATAAATAATCTTGTTGATATGCTAATGAAACTTTTTCAGGACATGAATATTGGGGATATTTAAAAAGATTGAAGGAGAAAACAACTTACTATTGATTATTTCATGATTCAATATCTACATTTTTAGCGGGTATTCTGATCTACTAATAAATGATAAATGGATCAAAACCATTAATAATTTTTTTTCTATAGTGCTCGGAACATGGATAGTTGTCTTATACATTTATCATATAGAAGGAAACCCATATCAATGATGATACCATATCAATAATACAAGAAAAGAGGATGAAATTTACTACAGTAATGATATGAGTTTAAGAGGATATTTTTAGTATGTACTTCACTCTTATTCTATGAAAAAATATTGATAAGTATTTCTTTATGATTTAGAAAAAGGGTGATGAACCCATTACTAATTATGAGGAAAATTCTACAAGACTTTCAAGTGATTCTTATGGTTTAATAATTACCCAAAAAATAAAAACTAATAAATTCATTAATAGATTAAAACCAATCAACTAAAAGGTGTTAAATATAAGATAATTTAGTAGCTATAAATAAATCATTTGATTTGCACTTAAGGTATAAATATAAATTAGAGATTCCCACCATTACCATGTTTTATGGAGGAAAGAAAGACTGTGTCTCATGAAATATAGAATAAATCACATGCTAAAAAGAAATTATAACCATAAAAATTCCATAAATGTGGGATGAAAAATCAAGGTAATTTCATGAGAAGGAATGGGAGGTTCTTTAAATATTTAATAGTGGTTCATAATTGCTTTGAATATTGAATGGAAATGAGTGGTAAAATTAATGCAATGAAAGTGAAGAAGATGAGAACTAATGCACCACCCACACTCCAATGCTTCAAATAAAAATAGAATGGGAATTATAAAAACCATTGCATGAATCTAAAGGTTTATGATGATGATCAGTGTTAATATCCTCCAAAAATCAACGAAAAATGGAAATATCCTATGATAATGACATACCAAGTGGGTTATGCAAATTATGTGGTGAAAGGTACACTTATTATGCACTCTAGAATAGTTAATGTCTTATTTTATTATCTCTACCAACTATTTTATATATAAGGAATTTTAATATGGTATTGAATTTCCATATCAATTATTATATATATATTTAGTGATCA
Source organism: Viscum album (assembly GCA_963277665.1). Lineage (NCBI taxonomy): Eukaryota > Viridiplantae > Streptophyta > Magnoliopsida > Santalales > Viscaceae > Viscum > Viscum album. Next base: position 595,089,746 of record OY728133.1, read on the forward strand.
AATCTCTTAATGGTATAATGGTTGCATCTCAAGTATATAATTTCTCCTCGATTGAAGTTTGTGGGAAAGTGCTTCCTGAAAATACTGTGATTCTCCCTTTAGTTAAATTTAATATGATTCTAGTAATGGATTATATTTATTTATATGGATCACATATCATATTATGAGGAAGGAAAGTTATATTTCTTATTCTAAATGAACCCATGCATATTAATTGTTGTGAGGATAATTTCATAAATCCAATGAAAATTAATTCTATATTGTGGATCTTAATTCTTATCCATGAAGGATATTTTTATTATATGGTTAAAAAAATGAAAACATCAATGATATTACTATTTTTATGGATCATGTTGATGTCTTTCTAGAAAAATTTTATATTCATACCTTGAGTCATGAAGTTGAGTTTTCAATAAATATCAATCCTAGAAATACACCTATTTCAAACACTCTATATCAAATAACCCCAATTTAGTTGTAAAAATTATATAAGAAACTCTTGGAGAATATTGATAAGGTATTTATTCATCCAATTGAAGAACATTAGGGTGAAGAAGTTCTTTTTTTAATAATAATGATGGATCAATGTGACTCTACATTTATTATCGAGAATTTAACAAGATCAATCTCAAGACCAAGTATTCTATGATCAGTATCCATGATTTTAATTATCAATTAAGAGGATATTCATACTTTTCCATGATACATAATTAGTATGGGTACTATCATTTGAGGTTAAAAAGTGAATACATATCTAAGACAACATTCTATATGAGGTATGTACATTATGAATTTGTAGTGATTCCATTTGGTCTTAGAAATACCACATTATATTTATAAATTTAATGAATATAGTATTTATATATTAACTAGAGCATTTTATGGTATTATATATATATAATTTTATTATAAACTCCAATATTAAGTAAGATCATAAACATCACTTGAGAATTGTACTGAAAAGATTGAGGAAGGAGAATGTTTATGCAAAATTAATCAAGTTTGAATGTTTGTTTTGGCGAGTTTCATTCTTGGGTTATATAATCTAATGTGAGGGTATTTTAGTGGATCCTTTAAAATATAAGTTATTGATAAATTTCCTAGACTAACCATCATTCATTAGATCTTTATTTTTATTGGGTTTTCTAGATATTATCAATTATCTATTTGGAATTTCTCATGGATTTATAAGACACTCACCAAGTTAAAATGAGAGGGAGGAAAGTACCTCTAGTCATATGAATGTGAGGAAAATTTCAAGCAATTGAATATAAGTTTATTCATTTCACCTATGATTACATTACCCTACTATGGACAAGGGATTTTAATTTACAATGATGCATCAAAAAAGGTAATGTGATGTGTTCTCAAGAAATTTTTTATGGTTATAGCCTATGACTCATAAAAATTGATGGTTCAGGAGAAAAACTAACCAACTCATGAGTTGGATTTATCTATAATATTTATTTCATTAATGACAACAATCCATTATCTTTATGAATAAAATTGTGATATATATAATTATCATAAAATCTTAAAGAGAACATTCAATAAAAAAGATTTGAATATACACCAAAGAAGACGGTTATATTTGAATAAAGGTTATCAATGCTCAATATATTACAACTCTGGAAAAGAAAACAAGGTACCTATTGTTTGAGATGAAAGGATCATATAACTTATATATGATGAGGATCACAAAATATGGAATATTTTAGGATTTTCAAAGGATGGATTTTGAAATATTAAAGGAAGGGGATAAATCCTATCTTTTTAAAATTAATATTCAACCGTATATCTATGTAAAGATTAGAGAGGTGTAGAAGGAACATGTATATCTATATAATAAGGTAGTAAATATTACTAAGTTTAAATTTTATTATGATATAATGGAAAGGTTGAAGAACCTTTTATGTGTCCTATCCACTCTAGATTTAAAGGATTTGTTTGTTGAAGCTCATAATTAATCATTTTCTATTCATCTTAGATGTTCCAAGATATATTGATATTTTAAAGAGTATTTATATTTAGACCCCATGGAAAGGGTTATTGTGAAATATGTATCTTAGTGCTTTATGTGTCAGTAAGTTAAGGCTAAGGGAAAAAAGTATAAGGGGATGTTATAACCATTTCCCATACAATAAAATAAATGAGAAAATATCACCATGTATTTTTTCATTGGATGCCCTGAAACATCTAAAGACCATAATTCTATTTGGGTTGTAGTTGATTTACTTAAGAAGTCATAACACTTCATTATAATTAGAGGATATCAATTTGGATTATTTTTACCAAATATACATTAATAAAGTGGTATGGTTTTATGAAGTACCACATTATATTGTATCTGATTGGGATATGAGGTTTACCACATAGTTATGGGGAAGTATTAAGTAACATATGTATATGAAGTTATGTTTTAGGTTACTTATAATCCATTGATATATGGAAAGTATAATGGAAAAATTTAATACCTGGAGGATTTGTTGGGATATTTTTTATGTAATTAAAAAGTGGTCTGGATCAACACCTTACTCTAGTATAATTTTCTTACAACAATATCTTTCAATCAAGCATTTCGATGGACCATTATGAAGGCCACTATGGAAAGAAGTTTAGAACTCCAGTATAAATGAATGATGTTATAGAATTAATGATATTAAGAACTGATCTAGTTGAATAAATTATATATAATGATATATCCTTCCCATAAATACATAAGGGAAACAAAAAAATCAAAAGAAAAGTTATGCTGACAATCTTCAGTGACAACTGGTGTTTGAAGTTAGTGAAAAGGTATTTTGTAAATATATATATGGAATATGGTTTTAAAATTCCAGAAAAATGGAAATCTAAGACCTAGTTATATTTCAAATTTGATATTATTAATTGATTTGGGATGGTATCTCATCATTGGGAACTTCCACCGAACCTATTTCATGTTCATTATGTGTTCCATAAATTTCTCTTAAATAAGTACATAACTTAACATTCACTTATACTAAAATTATAGGCTATACCATAAGATTAAGATTAATCTTATGATAAATAGTAAATTTAGATTCTAGACCATGGATATAAATTCCTAGGAAAAAGGACCACTCACGTGGTCAATGTTTTGTGGAGAAACCACCAATTTGAGGAAAGTACAATAGAACTTAAGGATATGATGAGACAAAATAATACCTAATTGTTTGTATCAGAGTAATGAAATTTCAGGGGAAAAATTATTTTATGGGGTTTAAAATTTAACAACCCAGGATTTTATAATATTTATTAAATAAATATAATTTATTCGGTAGCTTGTGTTACAAGAAACACTATGTTTAAATGAAATATTATATACTATTAAAATATAATAATTCAATGTGATAGTTATTGAAAATATATTGGATTGGTAGGTATGAAAAAGAATAACTAAATTTTGAAATATTTATGGTTTAAATGTGTATAAAATAAATTCATTGGTTATCTATTGATTATAGAAGAAAATAAAAATCATTCAAGGAATATAAATAATTTTTCTAAAAAATTGTTTTTATGTGGATAATGTGTTTTCATCTTAATAAATTAAATTAGTTACTATTAGTGTATTATTTTAATGAAATTTATATATTATATATTAAATAAATCAGTTTATCATTCATCTAATATTTTTTCTATGTATGGGATAAGAATAAATCCAGTTTTATGCTTAAAAATGAATTTTTTTTCTAAAAAGTTTTTTCATCATATTTTTCACACTTATTTTAATATTTTTTCCATTTTCAGAAAATTTAATTTCAAATATAATATTAATGTTTTAAATCAACATGAAAAACATATATTATTGTGATTTTATTGATAATATTTTTTTATGAATAATGAAAAATAAAAATTCTAATTAAAATTATCTTTTCATTTAATGAATTTACAAAGTTTCATTTCGTTTTAAGATGATTTTAAAATTAAAAATAGTTTAATTAAATTATTATTAATCAAATTAAGTTTATATTAATAAAACATATGTTTAATTTTTATATAAAAACGTTTATACTTATGGATACTTTTCCTTCAGAAAACCGTTTTTTCAATGTCTGTACCAGTTTAATTTTAAATTTAATTATACAAAATCAAATAATTGAATTTAACAAAATGGATTAAATATTTTTTGAAAAAATAATTGATATTATTTTATAATATGAACTTAATTTTTTTTCATAATGAATATTAAAAAATATAAAAAAATATATGTTACCAAGGTTAATGTTAAGACAATTTTACTGGAGGGTTAAACTAAAATGATAAGGATTAAAATGACCTAAATAATTTCTATAAACCCAATGGTTGGTTTTATTTCAACATTAAAATTATCGCATCTGAATATTACCCATTTTTTATTATTTTTCTAATAAAGTGACAAGACATTATTTTAAAACATGAACGAATTTTAAGTGTGCCACTCACTTTAATTATAAAAGGGAACCCACTATACTATCCTTTACACACTTGAAGATCCATTTGGTTCATCCAATCCATACCAAAATAGTTTACGTACATATCTAACCATGAATTATAGTATTATTTTTTATCAGAAAACCATCTTAAGAGGGCTTTAGGTATAAACCTGAAGAGGTTGTTCGAAAAAGATATATCGTTCATTACCATGCATTTTTATTTTATTTCATCGTATACCCCCTTAAATAATATTCAAAAAATATGTAATAATAACAATAGTAACTTACATATAATTATATTTTATTATTTTAATGGTATAACCTATATCCATCTCATTTTCCATCAAATGGGCAACAAAACCTTCAACTGTGTGTAAGATAGACTATTGCCTCACGAACTGATGTAATTCATTTTTAATCTCTGCCTGCCACATTTTTTTATAATTATGGTTTTGATATATATATATATAGATTATTTTTGATTTAATTATACAATTTTAATTATAATATCACATCCAAATTCTGTGCTTTCACTCCATTATAAAATGATAACATCGCTTGTGCGTACGTGTGGACTACCAACTCTGTGAAGCAATGTGACATGTATTTCATTTTATCTTGTCATGGATGGTAACAAGTATATATTTAATGAATATATATTACATATTATATGACAATGATACAATAAATATGAATTATTATATACCTTTCTTTCATTCTATATGTCGAAAATATGGAAACAACATTCATCCATATGTACAGCCTACGGTCTCCATGAACGTTGCAAATCATTTTTCTATATATAGTTTTATGGATGAAGATAAATATGTATATAATGAATGTATAAATTATATTAATTTTATTATTAATATTATATAGATTATGGAACCATTATCAAATTACAAGGACCCAAATAACCAAACCAAAATATACATGAAAAATGAAGCAGTTGTAACCAAAAATAATGATTTTAATAAAGAGTTGTTAATAAATGGGTGATAAAAGGTTATAAATAAATAATATATGGTATTTTATATATGAATATGGTTTAATAATATATGTATAATAAAAATATAATTTTTATATATGAGTTCCAAAGACATACAAAGGATGTCGGACCTAAGGTAAGGGATTTTCGCATCTCTTTTATTTATGTGAGACACATGCCAGAATCATGAGTTGTTCTTCTATGTGGTTTATACAATACCCAATAATGTTTTTATGATAATAATTATTATTATTTTTGGTATTTTCATATGCATAAATTTTTCCTTCTTTTATAAGGATTTTGATTAAAAAGCTACCAAAGTGGTAAGGGAATTATGTTACAATCTCTTTGTTTATTCGGACTATTTTTTATTAGAATTTTGATGAAGTAATTTATTGATCTAAAAATGAAGAATCTCATAAATTTTATTCTCCTATGGTTATTTCTTAAAAATAAATTTTTTCAGTCCATTTAATTCACTTTAATAATTAAAAATATCGAAAAATATATTTTTAAATAAAATCAAATTTATTTATCTCTTCGATAAAAAATAATTTTGCATTAATATCCATTCCATATAAAAAAAATTTAAGAATTTTTTATGATTATTGAAATTAATTTTTATCCATGATTCACTTTATTAATTTTTTTAAAAGTAATATTTTTTTTCCTAGCGAGTTACTTTATTAATATTTAAAAAAGAGTGAAAGGAATGTTTTATTTTATCTTATATATCATGAATATAATTTAACACCATCATTACCGATAAATTATTCGAATCTTACTTTAAAAAATTTCCCGATTATTTTTGATAAAAATTCTTCCTTAATATTTGGTAAATTTTTAGATTATAAATATTCTATTTCAAATTGAAAAGTGTATTTTCATTAGGGAATATTCCAGTGAATATTCGAATGGAATTTTCATATATGATAGATTTATTTGATGTTAATTATTTTTTCTACTGATATGGTACAATGATACTACACTTAATAATTTTATGGATGGTTTTTGGTAGTGATGAAATTTTTTTTATGAAACCCATTTCTTTTCCTTGGGTTATACTATGATGATATTATAAAATATTTATGAATCCAATTTCATTTCCATGGGTTATGATATGATGAAATATTTATGAAACAGATTTCATTTTTAGGATATGATAAATATTTTATGATCTTCGGGCACACATATGTATGGTTTCCATTATGTGATTAGTGTGACCAAAATTATATGTCCCTCTAATGCATTGGGTAAATTATTATATCTCATAAGATAAATATGGAAAAAATTTGATGTAGTAGTTCCACTATGATAACAAAGTAAAATTTCTTGATCCACTATTGGAAACAAGTTGATGTAATTGATCTGGTATGGAAAATAATTCAATGTTCTTGATCCAGTATGGGAAACATGTGCCGATTCCTGATTTGTTATGATTTAAAGGTCTCAGTAGTTAACCATTACATGTGAAATAATTTATATAACTAGAATGATGCCACAATTTTATTAAATTAACTTTTGGTTGATGATTAATTTATGATGATTTCTCACACTTATGATTCATTCCTTTGTAAATTATAAAGCCTTATACCATGAATCTTGTTTGTAATCCTTGATATATTGTGTATGAAATTTGTATGTAATGGGAATGATCTCATAATCTCATTCTTCTATTATTATTTATTATATTCATCGATTGATATCTAACATGTTTACCCTTATTGTGGATATAAGCTCATCATTTTTTATGTTTCGTTTCCCTAGGTTATAAAGAAAGGTTTTATGTAGGGTATATATATAATGATTATAAATTGGGGAGATCTTTGTTAGAGATTTTGAATATCTTACAAGAAGTAATAGTACTTTTTATATAATATCGAAAAACACTAAACCTTTATGGTATTCTGCTGTGTATTTGAGAAATATATTGAATATTAATCCAAATATATGTAATAATTATATATGGAAATCTATGATCACTATATAATAAACCCCTTTTAGTGTTACTACCCTTAGCTAAATCTATGTTAGAAACTACATCCACTTATAGTATCTAGACATGGATATTATTTCCAAGAAAATAAAATAATATCTACTTTATAAAGACTTCAGGATGTAATCCTATACATAGAATTACCCTTATTATTTTCCCAACGATTTTTACTAAATTTATCTAAACTGATCCACAAAAAAACTGAACCCTCCTGTGATATTAATTTAAGAAATCCAAGATAAAACACATTTATATCATTACTTTACATAACGAAACATTTCTTATCACAAATGGTCACACAAACTAGAGGTCAAGAGGTTTTGTTTGTCGTAGGATTATCTATATGAACAAATTATTTTATAACTATTTCAATAATTTCTTATTAATTGAACTATACTAAACCATATTGTAAAACTCACATCATTAAAACTCATATTCACAAAATAGGGAATAAAAATTATAATAATGTGGTGAGATCAAACACTTAGTAATGGATTAATAAAATTTTCAACAAGGATAAGTTCATAAAAATATGATCATAAGAGAAATTTCATATAATTTTGAGTGATAATCAAAAAACATAAGTGATATTCAATGTGAATGGCATAAGGACTTAAATACATAATATATCAATATGAAAATTTAATAACCATAGCATAGATTAGAAACATTTAATATTAAGCCTAAATACTTAGAGAATAAGATCAGAATGCATGAAATATTTCAAATATCTCAAAAACATTAGAATAGGGAAACATTTATCTCATGAGTCACACACTTTCATCAATTCTTCAAATAAAACATAATTACAACCATTTATACATCACCATCATGATTTATATATCCATCCAACATTACCATTTTTATTCCAAGGGACACAAAACAAAAACAAACAGCAAACAAGGAACACCAAGGCTTAAGGAGGTAGAAAATAATGATAGCCAAAGGCATCCCCCCAGATCAGGTTCACCCCCTTAGGTTTGAGATGAGAAACATGGGAAATACATTGAAACATGTTACCTGGGGTCTCCATAGAAGGCAAATGATCTTCCACCTTATTCTCCTCCCTCCACGTGTGAGTGACTTGAGTATTAATGTCGAGGAGAGCCTTGAATTTTCAGATTGTGTAAATAATAAACCAAGGTATCGTACCCATTCCGCGCAAGGCTTAGTAGATGGTCATTGAGTATGTCTCCAAATGGGTTATATGAAGCTCCCATTTCCTGCATAGGGTGATGCCTAAAAGAACAGCCTGTGCCTCTTCCTGAAGAGAGGAACCTTCACCATAATATGCCATAAACATTGAATACACACTACCCTTGAAATCCCAGACCACACCTCAGCCACGCATATCTCCCGACACACAGGACCCATCAGTATTGAGCTTGAGGCTGAAAACAGGAGGGTGCCACATCACCCAGGACCCCTGATGCTAGAGAACCATCTACAGGGAGAGATCACGATGCACGTTCATTCTACGTAGAGAAGGAGCGTCTGACCAGACACCCTCAACCCCACACTAGTCGAGTAGGCGGCAATGCGTGTTGGTGATGATACTGCATCCTGAGGCTGGTAAGCCCTTGAACCTGGACTGGTTCCGCACAGTACACAGACTCCATCACCCCGCACTGAAGATACACACCCATGCCGATCTCTCCTTCACTTGCCCGACCGCCCCTGAAACCAACTCTCTAGAAATTCACCACTGCTTGCCAACGTGGGGGCGCTGCCAGAAAATATTCCGAAGAAACTCCAGACATACCTGGCCTACTCCCCTTCGAAGAACAGATGAACGATTCTATACTTGCTTCTGTTCTCACATAAATGGCAGTTAGACACCATACTGATCCCATGTCTTTTAACATTTTCATTAGTTTGAAGGGATCGGTGTTGAATGTGCCACATTAGGAAGTTATACTTAGTCAGAATATTCTTGCACCAAACCTGAACAAACCATCCCCCTTGCTGGCTTTGGTTACGGCCGAGCTTGTGAAAGTCTTTGGCATTAAAATAGCCCGAGGAGGAGGGGGTGAAAACACATCAATCCGTGACCATTCTCAATATGATGGAATCATATAGCTTCAGCTGGTTCGCATCCAGAAATCCCCTGAAGAAAAGTGGTAATTGACTTGCCTCCCTGAAAGAGATCGTCGGGGCTGGACAACCCAGATATCCAAGGACTCTTCGCAACCAATTGTGATTCCAAAATATGAAATTCCCCTCCCCAATAATCCACTTCGAATAATTTATTATGCTTGGGATCATGGTACCCACTGAAGTCCAAAGCAGGGACTCCCTCCCCGAAGAAAAATCAGCATTGGCCCCATGCCGAAGAGCCATCATCTTTCCCCACATGGTACGCTCTTCAATCACCTCCCAAGCTAGCTTCGTGTGCATGTGAACGATGGTTTTCTCACGGTTTTTGACATTAACCCCTCCCTCCGCAATGGGACAATCCATCTTTCCCCAGGAGGCCCAATGCCTCTTCCCCTCCAATGATGCATCCCAAATAAACCAGGCCAAGAGTTTATCAATGGCTCTAATGACCCCCTTTGGCACATTCGAGGCCGAGAGAGCATGAAAAGTAATGGCTGAGAGGACACTATTGACTAGAGTGATCCGACCACCAAATGATAAAAATTGATTCTTCCAATTAAGAATTCAACTGGAAATCTTGCTCACCACTCGATCAAAGTCTATGATGCACATACGGCCCAGAGACAGGGGTACCCAAATATTCCATCAGAAATAGGCCACAACTCATTCCTAAGCTATAACCCAAATCAGCCACCCTTCTCGGAGTGCATGTTTCCACCACGTAGAATCCACTCTTTTATATGTTAATTTGTTTACCACTCCAGTGGCAGTACTCCTCAAGAATCTTGATCATGCCCTGCATGGATTGCATACCCACATTAATGAAAATAAGGGTATCATCCGCAAACATCAAATGGGAAACAAGAGGAAGCCTCAGTCTCCTCCGGTAAGGAAGAACATCCCCTCTTATAAGACCACTGTCGATCAACCTGCTCAAGGTGTCCTGCATAAAGATGAAAATGCTTGGGGATAACAGATCACCTTACCTAAGACCTATCACCATCTTGAAGAATCCATGAGTACTGCTCATAAAGGACACTGCCATCCAAACCGAACTAAAACACCTGAACATGATGTCACAAGACCAGCTGGAGAAGCCCATATTTTGTAATACCCTATTGATGAAGCCTCATTCAATCCTATCATATGCCGTGTTCATATCAAGGTTGATGGCCAAATTAGAACCTCGAGACTTTAAGGGGAGGTCTCTTAGCATCTCTTGTGCCATCGCTATGACACCCTGAATGGAGCGATCTCTCACAAAACCATGTTGCTACTTGGATATCCATCGATCCAAATTACCAGCCAACCTCCTCATGATGATACTAGCCAGAATTTTGTAAGTGAAATTACACATCCTTACAGGCCGATAATGTAGAAGGGATGAAGGAGCCTTAATCTTTGGTAACATAACTAGGGTCGTGGCCGAGGCAATCCTCGAGAGACTACCCCCTCTGAAGAAGTCATGAATGGTGTTAATGATATCCCCCTTAACCACATCCCAGGAATGACTATAGAAAGATCCAGGGAAGCCATTGGGCCCTGCTGAACTCTCATGATTAAGGTTTTGCATTGCCGCCTTGATCTCATCCTCCTCTAGGACTCTCACCAATAGTTCATTATCATATGGAGAAACCTGAGATAGAACCCTCTCCTAGAAATATTCACCCCCTGCGGGGTACCCTTGAGGCCTATCTGGATTAAGACATGCCAGAAGGTCCTTAAAATGCATGAAAGCCATTCCCCCAACCACATCCCTATCATCAGTGAAAGAACCATCATCAAGGTCCATATTTGGTTTGACTGTACGCCACCTCTCCCTAATGCAGCCATGGAAAAAAGCCGTATTCTTGTCTCCCTCCTTAATCCATTTGACCCTTGCATAGTCCCTTTCCCTGATTTCCTATGAGAGTAACAAAGCCTCCAAAGATTTATTCTTCACCGAGAGCTCGCCGAACACATCATCATCCCAAACCTCCTCAATGTTTTCCTCAAGACACTCAACTTCATTTTATATCTCATTTAGCTCTTGGTCAAAGAGTGGAATACCTCTGGCCCAAGTATGCAGAGCCTTCTTGAGTCTCCTCAACTTCCCATGTAGACCCACCCAGAAATGTCCCTGGATCAGAGCCTCCCAGCTTCCTCTCACTACCTGGTGAAAACCTGGAACACTGGACCAGTGCCTCATGTAACGGAATCGCAACTGTGGATCCTCGCCCCTTTTTAGAGACAACAGGAGGGGAAGTGATCAGAGAGACTCCGAGTCAAGTGGACAACCCTCACATCCGGGAACATAGACACCACATGAACGTTGGCTAAACATCAGTCGAGCCTACTCCAACAATGATAGTTGCCCCTTCGGTTGTTGCACCAGGTGAAAGGATCCCCTGAATACCCCAAGTCCAACAACCCCTTACCTTCCATAAATTGCCCGAAGGCCCTGCTAGAACGCCTAGGGAAATCCCCTCCACCCTTACTCTCCACTTGGTCTGCTACAACATTGATGTCGCTACCAAAAATCCAAGGTTGATCACCCAGATCAAACCCATTCAGTTCATTCAAAAGGGACTCCCTCCTCTGAGAATCACAACTACCATAGATGAAAGATTAAAAAAGGGATGATCCATCATAGGACACCCTCATCATGATATGATGATCTCCATCTTGAATCAAATCCACTGAAACCTCTTTGTACCATAGGATACATATATACCTATTGACCGGATCCATCTGCATTGAAGCATGCATCTTCACCTTACGAGAAAATTCATGGATCTTGGTAGCGACTTTCTTGTGCTCGATAATCGTAACCACTTTAACTTTGTGCTTCCTAACTTCTGAGGCAATGAAATCAGTTTTGACCCCCACCCCAACCCCTTGGGCATTACAGATAAGAAACAGATTCATAGAAATAGAGGCTTCCAGAAATTCACCCCAGGCAACGTGGTCACTTTTACGAGGGAAACAACACCATCCCTAGCCTTAAACTTCCTCAGGGAGTATCTCGTGCTCAATCCTGAACTTCTTTCCATGAGAACAGTTGGAGAAGTAGACAGATTGAGAGAGCACTTGGGAACCTTCCCATGCACCACCTGACTGGGCAAACAGGCCATAGAGACCTCCTGCAGAATGACCTTACCTTTCGAAGAAAGGTAACCACTATCGCTGACCAACAACCCTTTATCCGGGGGGGGGGGGGGGGTCCTAGCTTCCCGAGGCCCTTATACTCCTTTGACCCCACTACTGCAACCCTACTCCCTGGAACCAGAAGAAACCGCCCTCCCCTGTACACCGTCTTCCGAACCCCATGCATTCTTGGGCTGAAGAACCCCACTCAGAAAGGCGACCAACTGAACAAGAAAAGGACCCCGAGGCAAAGCCCGTTGTAACTTAGGGACCGACTTCGATAGAGAAACCAACCCTTCACTTGTAACGAGCTCCTGAGAGAAAGGCCAAGGCCTGGGAAAAGAGGCCAGAGGAACCTCATTGAATCTACATGGAGAAGATTGAACCAGACCCAACCCATGGGAACTCTCAGCGCACAAATGTTCCTGCCCAACCCCATCACAGGCTGCTGCTAGGGGGGAACTACCTCTTGAGGAGCTACGCGAAATAAGCGAGGCCAGCCGCACTGGCACAGGCCTATGAACAACAGCTGCAGAAAAGGAAGAACCCCATGGCTGATGATCACAAGCACCTGGAGGACGCACCCCTGGATGTTTCTTCCAACAACACTGCTTCAAATTCCCCTGTAAAGAGAAACCCACACAGAAACGAGGGTACACCGGTTACCCAATGACCTGAAGCCAAGCAACATTATCTTTCAGCTTCAAGGAAAAACTCTCCAGAAGAGGCAAGAACAGATCCGGAATGATGCAGATATGAGGGACCATCATCTCCACTCCTTTGCGTGTACATGTGTCCACTCACAGAAAGCCCCCCAACCCATCACCAATAGCTCTTTGGAACGCATGGTTCTGATAAAGAAGCGGTAAACCGGGCAAGCTTACCCACACTGCCACCTGGGAGTCCTCCTTCCCTTGATGCGCCTCCATCGACCAACAAGTTAAATTGAAGCGCCCCCTCCTGAAAGCCCGAGGGGTATTGCACAAGGCCTGAATGAAGTCCTCTGAAGACGCCTTTACCAAGCAGAAGGAACACTTGTGAAGCACCGAAACCTGATCCTCCACCTGCAGCCCCCAAGAACACACGAACCACTTGAAAACAGAAATAGATTGCTTCGCCACCCGAAAATGTGCTACCAGGGACCATTTGAGCCCTACAACCATACTTGTGAACAACTAAATGGTTCTCACATATAAATATATCATGAGATTCAAAATTATAACCAATTTGTTGGAGGGAAATATAAGACCCCCACATCATTATATATATTTATGAGTGACACATTAAAATAATTACCTTATCACATTATAATGAAACCATGGAAATAAAATGGGCTTCATAAAACATTTAAATGGAAATCATTCACTATTCAAAAATAACCCACAAAAATGAAAATGGGTTTCATAAAACTTTCAAATGAAAATCACCCACCTATAAAAACATAAATAAATCGTGAAAATAAAAGTGGGTTATATTACATTTCTAAATAGTATAACAGTATGAATTAAATAGATCGACATTAGAAACTTTATCAAACAAAAATAATAACATAATAAAAGAAAAATGGAGGGTGAAACCTAAAAATAATTCCATTGTATATTAGTATTTTTTAATATATATAGAAAAATTAAAACCATATCACATAATAATTTTTCAAAAAACATTTTTTAATCATAGATCTAAATTTCATACTCACGAGTATCTTGTCAGAACCATTTTTTTTCTTAAAAACAAGTGAAAAGAAAAACAATGGTGGAATTGGATTCAAATTAATATTTTAACCAGTGATATGAGAAGAATGATACTTTAAAAGAGAAGATTAATGATTTTAGTGAATATAAGGGTAAAAACGTCACGAAGAAGTTATATGACTCAACAGAAGATGTTTGAGTTATCAAATACCTTACAACATTAGATATTTTCCAATCAAAAACACTGTAAAAAGAATATTATTTTAAATGAAACATTAAATATCATGAATAATTATATAATCATGACAAAAATATTAAAGGGTATTTAACTACTCCATTAAAAATAAAGCATGATGTATAATAAGAAATATGTATCAGGGCGTGAAAATTTGAGATAGAAAGCTCTTACCTTATTTCCTAACTTCCACTAAAGAAATATAATATTATACCTAAAAAATAACTATTTTAATAATATATTTCATAACTTTATTCATATTTATAACATTTTATGAACTTTAATTATAATTATTATCTACATTCATTTTAGTTAGTAATTTTTTATTTTCAATATCAGTTGTGAGTAATCTTGATTATTTTGAACTTGTTTTAGTATAATGGTGCTATTATTAATAATTATCCCATGTTTAATCATTACTAAATCCTAAAAGGAACAGAAATTTATTATTTTAAATTATTTATAATGATATAATTTCATTATATGGTAGTTTTTTTACCCTCATTAAAAATGAGACCGATAATGTGAAAGTTTCAATGATTTTTAATGAAGGTATATTGGAATATTAATCAATGGTTTGAATATTAAATTTACCACTCTAGAACTAGATTAAATAATTATTTACTTATTTATATCATATATTTTCAGTAATTATATTTTCATAGTCATCCATAAAATTATTTTATAGTATTTTTCAAGTAGGTGGTTTGACTGAATCAAACATGAATATGCCATAATTAATTGATGATTATGAAGTTATTTAGTTTTGATATAATTATACCATAAGAATAATAAACTTATTTAGTGTTTATTAGTGTGATATATCATAATTGGATAGAATTATAACAATAATATAACCCATAATAAGTTATTATATAATATGATGAAATCAATTTTTTCTCTTAGTAATCTATTTTGGATGGTTAAATTAACAATGATTGTTTATTTCTCATATTGTTAAAATTTTATTGAATTATAATTTAAATAACCATAATTATTTTATTAAAATAATATATATCCCTTAATCCCAATATTAGAACCATCCATTAAAGGTAGTAATAAAATATGGAAAACACTGTTCAATGGGGGTAATAGTCTGCGTGTACGTACGGATAGTGATTTCAGTTCCCATAAAATGAGAGAAAGGAGTGATATTGTTACTCATTTAAAAACATAAAAAATAATATAAATATAATAATTATATATTAAATTCTCTATCATTAATATTCTTGTATGTTAGTGATGGAAAAAAATCATGTTGTGTTATGGATGTGATAGTCCACACATTTGCATCATTTGCGTTTTCCCTTTTCTTTAAGGAAATGGAGAAATGGTAGATAATGTGCATAAAATAAAAATAACTAAATTTTATAAAATAATTAATAATTATGTTATCAATTCATAATGATTAATATAATTTTAAATGAAAAATATATATAAGGAAAAATATTATAGAGTGAGAAGTAGTTACTATGAGATTTTGAACATTCTCTTAAAGAAATTCTTAGAAATGTATAGATTTAACTAATATATTATAATAATAATATTTACATATTTAAATAAAAAAGTATGGGAAGTAAATAGTGATTATTTTAAATAGTAAAAATATTATTAGAGTGGTTTTGAAGGGGCAGTGAGAGGCCCTTTTATTAGTTGTGAGAATTTTGTTTTGTACTTAAAAAAATTATATAATGATAAAACATCATTCACATGTATTGGTGAATAAAAATGGTAAAATTAGTTTTTATGATTATTTAAGTATGTGAAAATCACAACCAATCAATTTAAAACATGTTTTTAACAAGTTTCAATCCCTTTACTTGAAGAATATTACTTTTACTTTTTTAGAATTTATAGTGGTAACTAGTTTCTACATAAGTAATTTATCCTTTGCGACTAAAAATAAGGTGGTAATTTTTAATAATAAATACCTTATAATAAAAAATTTTAAATCTATTTTTATTAAATTCACTTTATAAAATTTATATTTTTTAGAATAATAAATATATTAGGTATTAAGAACAATTTTTGAGAAAAAGAAACTTAAATTATTAAGTATCAAGTATAGGTTTTTGAACTAAAAAATTATTATAAAATATTTAAATTCAATTATAAAATAGATATTTGTTCAAGAAAAGTGTTTCATAAATATTTATGTTATATATATACACTAATAATTTCCTAAAAGGCATGGTAATTTAAAAACAATATTTTTCACCATTCACCAAAAATTCATACATTTTAGAAAAATCCCAATATTACACAAGAAGATAATTTTGAAATTATAAATTCAAAAACTATGTTCATTTTAACTAATTTTAATTCGATAAATTATATATTTATATTTATAAATTAAATTAAAAAGATAAGGATAACTTGGTTTTATTGAAAAATGATATTTTAAAACTTTCTGTGGTGTTAATATTATTTAATATAAATTTATAGATTAAGTAATATTAATATAAATAAAATTTCAAAATTATTCTCTTTAATTTATTAGGATAAAATATACAATAACTAATAAATTAGGTTTTTGATAAAAAATTACTTTAATACTAGATAGAATTTAACAATTTCCATTAAAATTATTTATTTATATTTGAAAATTTAATTTCACTCATCCATTGATATAGAAATATTTATTTTAGTTTAAATATACATAATATAATATTTTAATTGTAAAAACATTAATTAATATTATTATAACATAAATATATATATATTTAATATCTTAATGTCATTTATTTTATTTTATTCTGAGTTATATTATTTGAATTTCACTACTAAACAATATATAAATTCAGTTTACCTATTGATTGTATATAAAATGACCATATTCTCAATAGCCATATTTCTAATGAATATATTTATAAAAACTAGATTTCATTCATTCATATATATATATATGTATACTCCGACTGATCATCTATTTTTTTAACTCTCACTTCTCAAGGCATAGTTCTGATTTTATATTATAGATTTGGAATAATTCTTTTTCCTTTCATGGTTCTATTCCTTATTATAGATTTTTTTTAGATATTGGTGATCGTAAAGGTTGAATATGTTTTTGAGGATTTCTTTTCCATAAAAATTCATTTTATTCTATATATTTTCGCATATTATTTTTTACACTTTTAATGGTTGTATTCATCCATGATGAGTAATAATAAATAGATTGAAATACTTTTTCTTATGTGATTTTGTTGTAATTTTCTAATTTGGAATGAATAAAGTGTTGTCTGTTTAATTAATATCTTATTTGAATTATTTATGAACCAATTTAAAATCATCTAAACTAAAAAAAATTAGATTTATAAACATATTTTAAAAAAGGAATATACTTCCTAAAAAAACTGGGCTCTTACATTATCCCCCTTTAAATAAATCACGCCTTAATAATTTTAATTATCCCAAACCAAAAAAATAACTAAGGGAATATAAATGGTTTAAATAAAATAGGATATAATTATTGACCTTAAAAACTTAGGAATCATATCCTTTTCCTCATAATATTCTTATCCACAATATTGAGTTTTCCCTAACAATTTGAGCAAAAAGTCTATCATTATTTACTATCAAGACCCCATTATATCATTTTCTTCTAAATAATGTTTATAATAATACATTAATTCATAAAATATCATAATATTATAAGATATTTTATTTAATTATTTAAACAATGAATTTTTTCGCCTAGGTAATGAACCAATCCCTTTACAAAATCACATTAAATTTATCTAAAGGGAGAATAATATATTTTTCACAAATCATTTTCCAAAAAAATTAATCTTGAGTTATAATAATCATAACAATATATTTTTTTATTTATAATTCAATATATAATCACCAAGGTGATTATTTCATGTTCATATCAAACATTCTAGGTGTAAAGGAGTGGTTTTAAGAAGATACTAATACAATACTCACTGTTATTAAGTGAATGATAATGTTTTATTTCACTCCATATTATTCCTGGAAATCATTTTATTAGTTTTGGTTTCATAAGCTTTAAATTGTTCCCCATGTGTTAGAAATTTATGATTCTCATCATCCCTATTATCCATTAAATTTGGGAATTGATTTGGTTAATGTACAAGTTACTTATTTTTAAGACATTAAACTATTAATGGCACATATGAATGAACTATATTTCCTATCACAGTGTCCACTATTCTCGTCAATTTTCTTTGACAATTAGTTTCTCTATTCCCTCCTCTTCCCCACATAAAACATCTCACATTTCCTTTTAGATATTCTTCTTAGTGAATCTTCCCACATTTTTAACATGTATAAATTTGAAAATTATTTCCTTCATTAATATTGTAACCTAAATATCCATGAGAATTCATAGTACCCTTCTTTGGTGTTTATGGGATTTCAACCACATTTACATAGTTAATCATAATTCATTCTAACTGGTTTGGAATAATAAAAATATTTCTCACTTCTTCCCTTATCCTATTAGGTTGCTCAATAGAACAATCTTCACATTGTTCAGGACACCCATTATTAAGATGAATCATTCAGGATTTAGCTAATACAAAAACCAAACGATTTGACATGAGTGACTAACATTATATGGGAAGTATCCTAAATAATCATAGGAGAATTTAACCTCAAGATTACTCACTTCAGAAAACTATCATGTTAACCTATATTTATTCTAGTTCAACTTATTTCAGACTTGTTTCAGAAAATATCAATCTGAGTTTAAAATATATAATTATTGATCCAACCTAGGTTAGTTTGATTTAGGTTCTCTTTTACTTCTTAACCCAATAGTTAAAATAAATATCCCAAATTTCCATGGACTTTATTAAAATATACAAAATAAAAAATGAATGAAATATATGCTCTAAAAATCAAAATTACCCTTTATCCATGAAACAAAATATCAATTAATATATACCTTAAATTATAAATTTATATTTTTTAATATATGGTATCAATGGTAACTCTTATATTAGTTTATTTTGGAATAAATATATTCAATTCTTTCATAACTATTCTTAAGAAGAATATGAATTAACCAAATCATATCCCCTAAGATTGTCCTAAGGGGGGTACAGTTAGGCCAATTTTGTATACATCAGGTGACGATTGAGTTAATACCTAATACTCCATTTATGGGGTCACCACCTAAGGCTCATATATGTCATATCTCATATCCACTTATAGATGAATGGGATTTTATTTATAGAAAAACAAAAAAATCGCTGTTACCAAAATTTTCAAGATGTCATCCTATACTTATAATTTTACCATAGTGATATCCAAAGGGTTTTAATAAATTTCTGTAAAATAATCCCCAAAATTAATAAATTATTTTATAATACCAACTGAAGTTATCCAAGTAAAATAAACATATTTATGCAATTATTTTATATAAATAAACATTTTAT
The DNA here is from genome assembly GCA_963277665.1 of Viscum album. Lineage (NCBI taxonomy): Eukaryota > Viridiplantae > Streptophyta > Magnoliopsida > Santalales > Viscaceae > Viscum > Viscum album. The sequence goes on from OY728133.1 coordinate 595,109,717, forward strand.
CTAACAAATGGTAACAAAAACTAGAGGAACATAGGTCTATTTTCTTGTAGGATTAACGACATAAAAAATTATTTTAGAATTATTTCAATAATTTTTTCTTAGGTGAACCATAATATATCATATGTAAAAATAATACAAATTACAAATGGAATGAAAAACAAATAAAGGGGTTAGCTAAAATTATCAGTAATGTAAAAATAAACATTTTACCAAGGTTTTTTTCATGAACAAAATGAGCACAAGATAAATATAATATCATCATGAGTGATAATCATAAAACAAAAATGATTTTCAAGTAGAATGTCAAAAGGAATTAACACCATAATAGATCAACCAAAAAACATAATATCCATAACATGGATTAAAAAACATAACATAAACCTTGAATAATGGTAGAATAAGATAATAATGTTTTATATCTTTCAACTATGGAAAAAACATCACCATAAGGAATCAATATTTTCACGAGTTTCACAGTTTCATGCATGCTTGTGAGATAACTTAATTATACTCATGTACATATCACCTTCACGAGTCATGTACTTTCATCAAAACATGTGATCAACTAAATTGTTATGACATATACATTTTTCTTGATATTTACACTTTTAAAAAATAAAATATAGGTAGATATAGGAACCCACTAATAATCACTCTTACATACGAGTTCATTAATAAAATCATTAATTTATCACATCATAATGAACCAATGTAAATAAATTGGATTTTATAAAAAACTTAAATTAAAATTAATCATTTTTCATGAAAAACAACATAAATAAAAAAAATCATAGAACTTTCAAATGAAAATAATATACCATTCATATCATAAATAACTCATTGATATAAAAGTGGATTTCATTACATTACCAAATAGTTTAACTACATTAATTAAATCAATTAACTTTGAAAACATGATCACCCAAAAATTATCATAATAATAAAATTAAAAAGAGGGTGAAACATAAAATAAAACTCCATTTGAGATATATATTTTTTGAATATATGGAGGAAAATTAAATCCAAATCACACTATTTTTGAAAAACATTATGTAATCATCAATGTAAAAGTCATATTCACGAGTCTTTTTTCAATCATTTATCATTTTTTTCTTAAAAAAAGTAAAAATAAAATTCTTCATGGAAGTGGATTTTAATTTAAAAATACATTAACCAAGATTTATACAAGGTAAAATAATTTATAATGGAAAATAAATTACTGTAGTGAACATAGGTGAAAAATTCAAGATGACACTGTATAACTCAAAGGAAGAATTTTGAGTTATTAAATCTATTATGAAATTATAAATTTTCAAATCAAGACCCCTTTAAGGATATGATTTTAAATGAAACTTTAAATATATTTGATAATGAGAGGATATAGATAAAAACTATTAAAGGGGTTGATGATATACCATTCCAAAGAAGACTTGGTGTATTATAAGAAATATGTGTCAAGGGTTGAAAATTTGAGAGAAGAAATGATAAACTTAATTCCTGGATTATACAAAAGTATATAATTATAATATATAAAAAATTAAAATCATAATTATCAATTTAATAACCTTGTTCATATCTATATATTTTTATAAACATATTTTATAATTATTATCTATATGAATATGTGTTTATTATTATTTATTTTGATGATTGGGTGTGAGTGAACTTGATCTTCATAAACTAGTTTCATAATAATAGTGTTGTTAATCATCATTAACCAATGTTAATAATTATTAGATCATAAAATGTACTATAATTTCTTATTTTTAAGTATATATAATTTTATAATTTCATTATATGGGAGTTTTCATTATGATTTTTAAAGATGAATTTGACGATGAACATGTTTTGGTGATTTTTACAAAAAAGGACATTGGTATATTAATTAATGAGTTTAGTATTAATATTACCAATCCATAACTAATATAAAATAATTATTTACCTATTAATATAATATATTATAAGTAATTAAGTTTTAATATTAATCTATAATATTATTTTATAACAATGTTCATGTAAGTGGTTAAACTGACACAAATATCATCATACCATAACTAATGGGTGATTATGGAGTGATTTAGTTGTAATATAATTATACCAGAATGATAATAAACTTATTTAGTGTTTATTAGTGTGATATATAATAATTATAAAAAAAATAAAACCAATAAGAAGTAATTATATAATATGAAAAAATAATTTTCCTCTTAGTACTACCTTTTGGATGATTGATTTTTCAATGAATGTTTATTTATCATAATATTAAAATGTTGTACAATTAGAAATACCAAAAAATTTATTATATAATAAAAATATTATTTATCCCTTAAAACCAACATTGTAACTATCCATGAATTATGGTAAAAAAATATATAATACACTGTTCCATGGGGGTGGTAGTTCTTATGTATGCATGGATGATGATTTTTTCACATAGAAATGGGATAATGGAGTAAAATTATATATTATTTAAGAAACTAAAACATATTAAAAATATCATTCTTATTTAGTAAATTCTCTATTTAGAACACACTTTTTATATGGTTAAGGAAAATGAAACACATTGCGCCGTAGAGGCGATAGTCCACACATATGCATGATTGATATTTTCTCTTTTCTTAAGGGAAATAGTGGAGGGGTTGATAATGTATACATAAATAACATAAAAAATTCATTATATAGGAAATGGATATGTTATAATTTTATAATGGGTAATATAATTTTAAAGTAATGAGATAGAGAATGAAAAATTCTAGATAGTGATTAATACTTTGAGGTTTTGAACTCTCTCTTGAGGTACTTCTTGGAAATAAATTACTTTGTCCAATATATTGTGAATAGAAGATTAAATAATGATAATATATTTATAGGGGAATAAAATTGGATATATTTTAGTTATGAAACAAAATTTTTATAGTGGCTTTTAAGGTGTGGGTAGAGGCCCCTTTTATAAGAGGTGAGGATAAATTTTTTGTAAATATAACCACTTTATATAAAGTGAGCATATGTTTGACATGTCTGGTGGAAATAAATAAAAAATAATGGATTATAGGATTATATAAGGTTTAAAATATCTAAAAAACTAAATTTGGAACATTTTTTTAACATTTTTCAATCTCTTTACCCCTAGACATATAACTTTTAATACTTTTGATTCTATCCAGGTGACTAATTAATTTATCCTTTGTTACTATAAATTATGTGGTAATTATTACATAACATTGAACTTATAATTCTAATTTTTAAATCAATTTTATTAGATTCAGTTTCTAAAAGTTGCAAAAATTAATTTTGAAATAATAAATTTACATCGTATTAAAAACAACTTTAAAAAAATTAACTTGAATTATGAAATGTCAAATATTAGTTTTTAAACTAAAAAAATATAATTTATAATTTATAATTTATCTTCTAAAATACATATTTGGTCTATAAAAATGTTTCATAATTGTTTTATCTTTACTTATATACTAATAATGTCATAAAATTCATGGTATTTCTAAATAGAGTATTTTCCATGATTCACATTAAAATAAAATGTTTATGAAAAATAAAAAAATCTAACCCTAGTATAATTTTGACATTATAAATTAAAAAATTATATTTATTATTTCTAATTAAAATTGTAAAAATTATATATTTATCTTTATAATGAAAATAGAAAAATATAAGTATAAACATATTTTGTAAAAAAATGACATTTTTAAAGATTATTTGTTGTTATTATTATTTCATCTCATTTAATAATTTAAATAATTTTAATATAAAGATATTTTAAAATTGTTCTCTTTAATTTATTACGATAAAATATAAAATACTTAATAAAATAGTTATTTGAATGAAATTATTTTTATACAAAATATGCTTTAATAAATTACATTAAAATATATAATTTATATTTTAAAATTTAATTTTTCTAGAATAGAGTTATTTAAATATTTATTTAAATCTAGTATTTTCATAATATCATATTTTAATAACAATAATATTAAATATTATATGTAATTCACCCACATATATATATTTAATATCATATTTTTATTTTATTCTGGGTTATATTATTTTAAATTTACTACTAAATAATACGCGACTTTAATTTACATATTGTATGTATATCAAATGGCCATATTCTAAATGACCATATTTCCAATGACTATGTTTCCAAAAGCACATCTATAATGGCTATATTTCAATCCTATATATGTAGACTTACAAAATGATTCATTCATTACACTATCACTTTACAAGGCACAATTCTTGTTTCAAATTATTGATATTTCAAAATAGTTTCTCATTTCATGGTGCTATTAATTATTAATGGTTTTCTGGATATTAGTGAACCTCAATATTGGAGATTATATGGATTATATATCAGTTATGAATATTTTATCCATTTCTATATATTGTCCTCTAATAATTTATGCAATTTTAATGGATGTATTCAACCATGGAACATAATAATCCATGTAATGAAATAAATAGTTTTATGTTAATTTTTTTCCATAATGTTACACTTATGAATAAAGTGTTATTAATTTAATTCACATATGTAATGACTTATTTCAAGATCAATGTCAGATCATTTTATGTGAAAACAAATTTTAGTATTAAAAATATATATCTTTTAAAAATAATATGCTTTCTAAAAAACATTGGTTATTATATCCACCCATAAAAATAAATTTCATCCTCATAATTTTAATTTTCACATACCGATGGAAATATATCTTGAGTCTAAATGGTTGACATGACCCAATATAAAATTTCTTGATAGTTTTCAATCTTAAAAACATGGGAAACATATATTTTTTTCTAAATTTTTTTGTTCTTCACACCACATAATGCCTAGAAATCATTTCTATAACATCCAATGTAACGTTAATATGAATTATTATCAATTATAATTAATATTTTTAATTATATTTTATATTATTATATTCATTACAAGAATATTATGTAACTATTTTTTAAAAAATAAAACGTTTTATTTCTAACTAAACCGAGTTTTCATGCATTATATGGTTTTTTAAAAGATTTATTTCAAAATTATAGATTTTAAATTTGAAATAATTATCATTATTTATTAGTTTAGAGTGTTAAAATTATCTTATGATGAATTTTTGAGATATTTTTGGAATGATTTATTTTACAATTAATATTGAAAAATACCGATTTTTATTGAAAACCATTATTACTTTTTAAATACATACATATTAACATTATATTTTAGAATATTTAAAAAAAATTTATTAAAAAAATACAATAAATATTGTTTTAATCAATATTATTCATTAATTTAGTAGGAAAATATTTTTCATATTTAAAAGGCATTTTTATGGAAAATTGCATTTCATAACATTTAATGGGTTTAATTTTAAATTAAATTACACTAATTTTTTCTATTAATTTTGATAAAAATGATTCTATATTATTAGTCTTTGTAATTAATATTAGGTAATCAGGAAAAATTATTTTTTTGTCAATATAAATAGTAACCATAGTGAATTTCTCTTACCATGGAAATGGTAAAATGGGTTAATTATGGTTAAATATAATGTGATAAGGATTAAAATTCCTTTAAAATTATCCTTAATTTCATTATATTAGTATATTTCAAAAATAATCATCTAATATTTTGAAATATTATTTTTTTTCATTTTTATTTGATTTTTATCTTTATAATATTTAAGTAAAATATAAGGTAAAAAATGTCACATTCTTTTTTTTTTATTTTTATTTTATTTTCTGATCTGAATAAAAATAACTTGTACTTTGTTCTAATTGGTTATTTTAAATATGAATACTTTTTTTTATCATGTTAATTTTTTTAATTTTTAATAATAAAATAATTACATTAAATGTTTATGTAATGCTAACATAGTGCTTGTGAAAATAGTGGAGAAATCAATTAAAAGATTTAAAAAACTCAAAAAGTAATATTTTCTGGATGTTTTAAAGTGTAACATGAATTTATATGATAAATATACCATATTAATTATTTTTTGAAGGTTTATATTCAAATTTAATTTCATTCATGGTTTTTTCATAGTCAAATTATGTGAATAGTTCTTTAATTGACATTAATTGTATATTATGTTAAATATATTTTATTAAATTATTAAAAAATAATAAAAATATAGAAATAGAAAAACTAAGATTTTAAATGGAATTAAATTTCACCCATTTTCCATGTATTGTTCATTTTTTACCTTATAATTAAAAATTATAACTCTTTAATATTGAAAAATCCATTACCATGGTTAAAGTTAAATTTGTTTAACCAAGAGGTTAAACTAAAAGATAAGATTTTAAATAATATAAAAAACTATATATTTTTTATTGGGAGATAATTTTAAGACCAAATAATACTAATATTATTATTCATGTCATTTTAGAACCTTTTTCCATGAGTTATACACATACTGTATTATAATATTTCATGTATTTCAAAAATGATATTAATGAAATTTTATAATAAAAAATATTTTATTAAATAATTAGAAATTAATAATAATTATTTCTTATTAAAAGTGAATGGTATATGGTTAAAATATCATCCAAGGTCTATTTATTAGTCTTTTTCCATTTTTTAGTAAGTTTCTTGACCCCTAAGGAGTAAAACACATTGATATCATAGTAATTGTGAAAAAGGTTAATAGGGGGGGTAAACTAAGAGGTATGGGTAAAAATATAACCAACATTTTTTCAAATTTTGTTTTATGATATTATTTAGACTCATAATAATCTTATATTTTAATTATATCATTTTTGTCCATTATTATATAAATATTAATTTATATTAAATTAATACTTGTTTTAATTCAAATATCTTCCCTCCCCTCACTAAGAAAAATGAACCCAAGTTCCTCTCATTTACACATATTAAGAACCATTTGTATCAAAAACTACCTTATAAAATAACTTACTAGAATCTATTACCATTTTATGGATGTCATATTTTAGGGATAATACTAACCTTAAAACGTTTAAGCAGTAAAGTATAGAATGTTGTCCAAAGAAGAGGTATAACTTTCAAATGAATATTCTAGTTTAATTTCTTCTTCTACCCCATTAAAATATTCTTCAACCATGATGACCAGTATCTTCCATATACTAATATTGTATTATTTTTATGAAATAACATATATTTATCTCATATTCCATATAATGGGAAATGAAACCATCATTCTTGTGTACGGGAGGGATTACTGCCTCACGAACTGTTGTAATTCAATTTCCATCATCCACAATTAAAGGATGGTTATATTGATGGATTTAATATTTTTTTATGATATAAATAATATAATTTTAATTTTATAAATATTATACATCCTCTATATTCTTACCTTTCTATTCATTAGAAAATGATGATGTCATTCGTGTGTACGTATGGATTACCACCTCCACAAAGTGATATGATCTATTTTTCAAGAACACCCAAAATACATGTCATATATAAGTGTATTTAATTATATATTATTATAATTTTTATTTAACAATGATTATTTAAATATAAAATAATACTTAACTTATTTCTCTCATATTTTTATGAAAAATGGGAATCGTTACTCATGTGTACGTATGACTGACCATCTTCATGATTATAACATAGTTATTTTCTAATAATAATTTATCATGGATGGTTTTAAAAGTGAAAATTATGATTAAAAATGAAAATTAATTCATAATTATTATTCAGTTGAAAATTTAATAGTGATCTCTTTTACCACGTTCATCCTACCGAGGCTGTTTTGTGATTATGAATCGGAAATCCTCACAACACCTGATGTAGACATGGTCGATTAAGTAATTAAATATATAATTAAAATAAATGAAATAAATAAAAAAATTATAATGGAATAATGATATAATTTTTTAACAAATCAAATAAATTATATAATTAGATTATATAGGTGTTAAAGGACATGCATGACAAGTCTGGGCCTGAGGTAAAGCATTTCATCTCAATTTCACTTCACTTAGACATGTTTTAATGTTATAAAACTACTTTCATTTATATGGTGTATATGTTTAAAATTTTACATGTTATATCACAAATAATTCCTAATTCATGGTATTTTATGTTCTAATTCAAATTATTTCATCCAATGGTATTTGGTATGAAAGTTTCCAACTAGTTGGGGGTTTTAAACTCAATTTCCCTTCGTTGGGTTATAATTATACTTACAAGACTTCATTATGACATGATTATGTCTAAATTTATCTATATTTTTTATCTACTTAATCACTTATTATTTGGATTTACATATTTTAAAATAATTTCTTCATGGATTAATTATCACTTCAAAATTTATGACCTCTATAACAGTTTTCATTGTCTTAATCTCATTTTCTTGATACAAGTTTCATGGAGTACACTAATATTTCATTATATGGTGTAATTATTACCTTATCAATAATTTTTTACATATAAATATTCACTTAATTCATTGGATTTATATATTAATATCATATTCATTCTTATAATTAATTTTTATATCGAAAGTCACCAAAGAGGTAATGTGTTTATGTTATAATCTCATTTATTTTAGGTATTATATATGTTAAAGGTTATTTTGGGGGAAATAATATAATATTATTATCTTGAAACACATATATTTCCTTATACACTATTGATGAATGTGATTTACATGTTTAATTTACAATTCCACCCATATCAATAAAAGAAACATCAATAAATTTGTTTGTAAGTGATATCGATCTTATATATTCATTTAGATCTAGAATCTTTCTCTTCCATATACATGGTTTCTAATTGTTTTTCAATAATGTTCTTTTAAAAAAATTAATCATTTCCTAAAATTATTTTACATACCATTGAACTTTTTATAAAAGGTTTTGAAGGAATTTATTAATTTTTTCCACATGGGTTACTTCTGAAAGTCTTTATAAAAGTTTTAAAATAATTTTTATTTTTAACATTTACGTAACAAATATATTTTTATTACACCATGATTGTTATTTTATTTGAATATTCCTATATGTTTTTCCATGAGTTTTTAAGAAATATTTCTTCAGAATACATTGTGAATTTTTAGTTTTTAAATGTTATTTTTCAAAGTGGAAAGGGTATTTTACTCAATAATGTTTGTAATGTTATTTTAATGGTATTTATTTTCATAAATAACAAAAAACATTGATGGTTATTATGATAAAATGTGGATATGTTTTAATGATACCATCTTTATACATTCTTTGTATGTATTGTGAATATTTCAAATAGACTTTCATGGAACCTATTTCTTTTCTATGGGTAAATCAAGATATAAAATAAAAATGGTTATTATTATGTGGAAAAGTGAAATCATTAATGTCTTATGATTATTGGATATTATTTATGATGGAAGAGCCTAATATATCTCATAATGATTGGTGATCCTAAAATAGCTCTCCAATTCATCGGATAAAGGGATGAAGTTAAGTAGTTATAGGTTTCTCTTAATAGATTATTGAGATTTACTAGGTAGGTAATTCTATTTTTATTAGTGATTGTAAGAGTTATATGAAAATGATGTTCCTTCTCACCAAAATGTTTTATTTATTATTCCATAAAGTTCTAATAGATCTATTTCTTAAGGATTATTTTCATGGATAATTATTATTGGATTATATGAATCTTGTATTATGTTAATGATTTATGCCATGTCTCATGTATTATGATCTAGGTCTTGATGGGTTTCAATTATCTTATTTTATGTTGACACACTTTTATTATGTCATCATGACTTAATTTATATCATATTATCATTGATTAAATTCAATCATTAAGGCATATTAATACCCTTCCCGAGCATTTGAGCTTTCTATATTTTATTTTTCATTTTTGAATATTATGAACATTGATGTTATATGAATTATGTACAAAAGCATTTCATGTGTGAAGAATTTTTTGGGAGATGTGTAAAACTTAATGTGAAATAATAAAAACTATGTATAGTGGAAACAAATACTAATTTAAAGATATTAGTATTGTTATGAAATATTTTTTTAGAATTATCTAAAGAACTAAACCTAAACATTCTGTGGTTTTATAAGTAATCCAATGTTTAATTTTTTTGTAGTAAGTAATAATTTTTTTAAATTAGGTCACATTTATCGGTATCAAAGCTAGAAATATAAATATTATTTTTTAATGTTTAGATCTGAGAGTATGGGTTTTGGGATTTTATAATTTTAGTAGTTTTGGTTTCATAATATTTACTGAGTTCCCTCGGCCTTAGAAAATACTAATGCCTATCATCCTTATGATACCTTAGATTTGGTAATTGAATTTGAAATGTCCAAGTTCCCCATATTTAATATATTAAACTATTAATGATACCTACTTATGAAATATATTTCCTTTCATTGTGTCCACTACAATATTTACCTTTCTTTAAAAATTAGTGTCTTTATTTCCTCCTTTATACACAAAAAACATCTCTAAATTCCTTTGATACATTTTTTTGGGTGCATCTTCCCTAATTTTTAACATTTCTGAAACTTAAAATTATTTCATTATTCATATTTTTCATCCATACTTCCATGATATTATATCATTTTCTTATTTAGTGTGTTTGAGATTTAATATATTTTTACATTGTTAATCCTGATTTGTGATAACTCGTTTGGAATAATCCCAATATTTCTCACTCCAGTCCTCATTCCATTAGGTTGACCAGTGGGAAAATCCACTCATTGTACATGGAACCCATAACTAGATTTATTCCTTCATGATATATCTATTATTAAAATCAAATACTTTAACATGAATTTTTAAAATTATATGATAACTACCATAAGTTATCATCAAAAAATTTAACCTCGTGATGTCTTACTTCATAACACTATCGGGTTAGCCTATAGTTCTTCTAAATCAACTTGTATTAGACATTTTTAATTATATATTAATATTATTATAACCTATATCAATATAGTTTCAAGATAATTTACTTGGATTTGGGTTATCATATAATTATTAACCTAATAATCAAAATAATGGACCCAAATTACTATGAAACTTCATAAAATATTCTTAACCCAAAAATCATTAAAATATATGCTTTAAAAAATCTGAAAAACCATTTATCCAAGAAATAATATATCAATTAATATAAAAATCATCTTATAAATCTATATATTTTAATATATTCTCTCTATTTTCACTTTTATATTAGTATATCTAAACTAATCATTTTCAAATACCTCATAATGGTACCTAAAGAGAATGTGAATTAAGTAAATAATTTTCCCCCATGAGTGGCATATTAGTTGTGCAGTTAGACTTATTTATTGTGAATTGGGTGAAAATTGAGTTAATAACCAAATTACCATTTTAGGGTTACTCCCCCTAGGTACATATTTATCTGAGACTATAACCACTTATAGTTTCCACACAAGGATGATATCTCTTGGAAACCCACACTATCTCTAATTTTCCAAAATTTCATGATGTTATCCTTGTCCCTTAGAATTTTAATTAGGGTTTTCACTGAAGTACTATAAACTAATCCCCAAAATAACTAAAACCTTCATTAATACCCAATTAACTGATCCATGTTAAAAAATATTTATATCATTATTTAACATGAATAAACATTCCATCTATCAAATGGTTACACAAACCACAGTGCCAAAGGTTTACTTTCTTTAAGGATAATTGAATTAAACAACATATTTTATAATGTTTATGATCATTTCCTATCAATTGTACCATGATAGACCATATTAAAATTGTATGATTATTATAAAAAATCAACATAACATAAAGAATAAAAAAAATAAGAAATATGTGGGATCAAATTCTCATTAAGGCATGAATAAACATTGCATAAAGGATGAGTCCATAAAAACCATGAGCATAATAGAAATATCATATCATTATGAGTGATAATAATAAAACCTAATTGAGCTTTAAAGTGAATGGAATAAGGACATAAGGCCACAATATATAAACATGAAAACATAATAGACATAACATGGTTTTAAAACATTTAAAATAAAATTTGAATCATGGGAGAATAAGATAAAAATCCTTGAAAAATTTATGTTATATCATAAAAATTATCCTAAGAAAATATTACTTTCATGAGTTTTACACTTTCACCCATTCTTGTAAGGAAACATAATTGTATCCACATATAAGCCATCTTCACGAGACACACACCTACACCAATTCTGGTGAAGAAATAAAATTTCCACTTTTATACACATATATGGAAAAATACTGCCTAGATATGGGTCAGATTGCATGGTCCAAATTGGTACTTTTGGAATCTGAATATTTTAAATGTCATATCCTCTTATATATTAATACCCTTTAATATTGATCAGATAACATTGAATATGAATGTTGGCCTCTTTTCTATAGTTATGATAGAAGTGAATTTAGAATCTAAGCTACCACAGTCTATCACCTTCGATGCGAATGATTATAAAATAAAAGTTAGAATTGAATATGAGAATAAGACTCCATTTTGTGACCTTTTTAAGATCATAGGGAATTATATTTTAAACTGTAGAGTGGTTAAAAAAAAAGTCACCCATTAAATTGACACTAAACGAACTGAAATTTGAAAAAAAGTTATGGATAACGGTCTGACCCTTAATTTTCCAGTGCCCCCCAGAAGAATGCTGAAAAATGTTTGAAAAAGTCAACATCTTTGAGTCCCAATTGGGATAGTGGGAGGAAATATTGGGGAAAATTAGTTGAAGAGGATGATCATGAAGCTGAAGATCACTAATTGGTTGAGGAAATAAAATCTTCTATTATGGAGATTGTTAAAAATTCTCATCTGGAACCAGAACCTATGTTGAATGAGCCATACACGAAGGCTATCTCTACCAAGCAGTCACCTGACTCCTCAAACACACCTTAAAATTTTGATCATAAGGTCGAAACCACAATTTCATTTCTCCTTACTAGTGATTTTTGTGATCAGTGTGATGGCCTCCCAATTCACATGACTCATGGGAAAGGGGACCATAGTCTTTCTCAAGTTCAGATAACCCATTCTACCTTGCATGCAAAGGATGACAGTACTATAAATGATACTATTCGAGAGCCTTAGTCCACTACTATTACTAAAAAAAACATTTATCCATTTAATACCAAGGTTAATTGCAGCCCCATAATTTTTGTTTAAGGTGCATGCAGTGACACATTCCACGAATTCTAATAAAGTCACCCAATGCACTTTAAACTCAGGGTCAACTCTTCCATGTAATGACCTACCTACAGTCTAGGTTGAGAGTTATTTAACTATTTTAAATAATATATAATTTACTTCTCATTTAGATTCTATATTGCAGTATTCTTCAAAAGTTGAGGAAAATACAGATACTACCATCATTTCTCAGGTTTCTACTAGGAGTAAACATGGAATGAAGTCCCAGAAAAGCTAAAAAAATACCATATAAGATCTTACAGGAGGAATGGTTCAAGGAATAATAGAAACGGGGGTTCCAAACCCAAAAAAGGTTCTAATGAATATTTTGTTTTATAATTATTATGGCATTGTGAACTTTGACACTTTTATTATTTTAAAAATATTTATTAATTCTCATCATCCTAATTTTTTTGCAATTGCTGAACCTAAGATATTTTTCTCCTCTCGTTTTGCTCATATTTTTCAATATGGTTATAACTTCTTAGGTTCTTGTGAAACCTATTATTCCATTGATACTCTTTGTGTCTTGACTCACTATACTACCTAGATTGTTAATATTGTATATACTTCAGAGAAGGAGTTCCCTTGTTATTTTACTATTGAACACTCACATATTTTTTGATCTATTATCTATGCTAAGAATATATGACAAGATATAAGACAACTTTGGAATGACCTTTCATTATTAAGAAATATTTCTCATGACCCTTGGTTAGTGGTTAGTGACTTTAATTCTATTATTTACCGTAGTGAGAAAATGGGACCAACTCACCCCACCATATCTTCAAGGGAGTTTAAGTCTACTGCTGAACCTGACAACCTGGTTGAAATAAATCTTACCGGTGCCAAATATATTTGTTATAGAAGACATTATAATAGGGTGGTGGCTAGGAAACAAGATAGATATTTCAAAAATGACATAGCTCTGGATAAGTGAAACACTAATTCTAGTATTAACCTTACTAAAAATCATTCTAACCACCATCCTGTCCTGGTCAATCTCACTGGAAAACACCACAAGCTTGATCTTCCCTTCAGATTTAACAAAACTTAGTCTTCAAACCCAAACTGTGTTAACAATAATAAACTTTCATGGTCTTCCATGAAACACAACAATGATGTTTTATCTTGTAAAAAAAATTAAAAAATCTCAAATAGATTATTAAAGGTTGGTGTCACACCAAATCCAAACAAGTTGATAATGAAATTTATCATTTGGAAGAAGAAATTACCCAATATCAAAACACTACAACTGGCACAAATTTTCTCCCTGATCCACAAAATGAAATCAATATTACTACGAAACATGTTTCATTTCTCTCCATTAAAAATAACCTAAGAAAACAAAATTTCAAAACCAAATGGCTCACAGATGGTGACAAAAACATTAAATTTTACAACTGCATTCAAAGAATCAAGAAATCTAATAGACCTCTTGCCTTCTTGAGAGATGGAGACAACCTCTTTGATAATAAGAATAGAATTTCCAATCATATTTTCTCTTATCTTGAAGATATCTTCAATGGAACTGACAACTAAAAAATACCTTCTTCCTAACGTCATTCCGGTTGTGGTCAATGGTGAGGATAATTCCTTTATTACTTGCATCCTGCTTGATCATGAGATCAGAAACACCATATTTAGTTTAAATCCTAATAGTGCACCAGGCCCAGATGGTTTCAATAATTGCTTCTATTAACAATTTTGGGATGTCATTCAAGCTGGTGTTTGTAGGCTAGTTAGGAACTTATTCTCTTGTGGTATGCTTCCTCATGGGTGTAATGCCCAGTTTCTCTCCTTGATCCTCAAAGTGGATAATACTGCAGTACTCTACTAATTCTGACCCATCTCTTTAATAAATACCCATTATAAAATTATCACCAAACAACTTTCCAACATACATTCTTCTATTATAAATAAAATAATTTCTTGAAACCAATCTGGATTTGTTAAAGGCAGGTCTATCCACGATTGTATTTTTCTTGCCTATGAAGGTAATATCTTATTAAATATAAATAAAAAGGGAGGTAATATCTCCATTAAACATAATATATGTAAGTCCTTTGATACCATGGATTGGAGTTTTATTTTCAATCTCCTTTGAAACTTTGGTTTTAATGATTCCTTCATCAATATAATTAAAACTCCTTTCAAATCTGACAACATATCCATCCTTGTTAATGGATCTCATAAGTGTTATTTTAAATGCACAAAAGGTGTCAGACAAGGTGACCCTATCTTAGCCATTATTTTTGTGATTGTGGAAGAATATCTAAGTAGATTAATCACTTTCCTAGTCGATAAAAACAAGATTATACCAATTAAGGATGCTAGGAATTTGAATGTTCTCACACACCTTTTATATGCAGAAGATATTATTCTATTGTTACAAGGGTATAAATGGAATATTAAAAATCATTAATATACCCTCTCATATTGTGCAGACATTTCTGGTCAAATAATTAATTGAATCAAATCATTTACCTTTCTTGGAAAAAGTTTTCCTACTAATATAAAATCCAATATTATTGCTAATTTAGGTATTAAGGATGGGTCTCTTCCCTTCAACTATCTTGGTGTTCCCATTTTCTAGGGAAGACTGAAAGCTTGTTACTTCTCTATAATTGTTGTTCAAATTGTCCACCAACTTTCATCATGGAACTAAAAGTCCCTCTTTATGGTCGGCATGATCTATCTTATTAAATCTACAATTATTTCTAAAATGTTCAACTCTTTAATGATTTATAAATGTCCTAATGGTCTTCTTAGACATATTAATGTAGCCATCAAAAGATTTTTTTGGAGTGGAAACACACTTGAAAGGAAACTGGTGATTGTCCCTTGGTTTACTTGTTGCAGACCTCTGGAGAAGGGTGGTCTCAGTATAAAAAATCATAAACTCTTTAATGATGCTTTACAAGACACACTCACTTGGAACCTATTTCATAATAGATCTGACTCCATTGCTTTCCTTAAAAATATATTTATTGACAAATAGAAAAAGGGAAATTTGAATTACATGAGCTATTCCATTTGGACTTCCATTAATAATTCCTTTTCCAACATCTTGTATAACTCCAGATAGATGGTGATCAGAGACTCTTCTATGAATTTCTAGCTCAACAAATGGGTTGGTGCTCCTCTCATAAATATGATCTATCCTAATAAACTTCTTGATCACACAAATTATACTATCAAGGAGGCTTTTTTCTCCCACATCCTCAATTTGAACTAAAATGTCAATAATTTCATCGAAAGCTACCATTTTTCTAGCTCTGATGATTTTTTAATTTGGGAACCTTCTCATAATGGCATTCTCGACTGAAAAACTTTTTAAAACCATGGATTTTTTAATTTTGAAAATAGTTTTAGTTGGATAATTTTTTTAATAAATTATGGGTAAAACCTTAGATATTTACCCTAATATGGCGTATTACCCACAAGAGGATTCCCACAGACACTTTTCTTCAATCTTTTGGGATCCATCCTTTCACTAAATATTGTTTTTGTAATCAACATCATGATTTTTTTCCATATTTTCCTTTCATTTGTTTCTACTATTTCTCTTTGGAATTATGTGCTTGATATTTTTGAGTGCAGATAGTTACTTAATGACTCAATCAAATCTCATCTTCAAAGTTGTGTTGATCTTAAAGGCCCTTAGAAAATCAATAACCTTTTCTTAACTACAATTGTGGAACTTACTCATGTACTCTGGTATGATAGGAATGCTATTATTCATAACAACTACTCATTTAGCTTTCATGTAGGTCAGATGTGGATCCTCATACCCATTCAGCAATATTCCTCGATAGAAAATATATTTTGAAACAACATAGTGAATGAAATTGGGATTCTACAACGGGTTGGGGTTAATGGTATTTATCCTCAACCTATTATCACTTTTCAAGTGTTTTGGAAAGCTCCACTCCCAGGCTAGATTAAATTGAATGTCGATGGGGATTCGAAAGGAAACCCAATTACTTTGGGATGCGGTGCTATTTTTAGAAATCACACCGGGCAGGTTCTTGGATGTTTCTATAGCACCTGTGGCAACATTTCGGCTCTAGAGGCTGAAATGATGTGCATGATTAATGCTATTTCCTTTGCCAAAAAACATCATTGGAATAAAATATGGATTGAAAGTGACTCGACTACCATCATTCAAGCCATTTGGAATGGAGTGATTCACCTTGTGTGGCATCTTACAACATGTTGGATGGACTATCTTCATTCGATCATGGAATTAAAATACATTTTTACACATGGATTTTATAAAGCAAACACATTGGTAGATGGTCTTGCAAACACGGGAGTAATCCATGTCACCACATGGTCAGATGACCTCCCTATTGATTTACTTTCCCTTTATTATTGATATTGTAAAAGAATCCCCTCTTTTAGACTCATGTAATTCCTTTTTTTAATAATATATTTTGTTCTTTGGTCTTTGACCCAGGAACCACCTTCTTTAAAAAAATGGATGTAGAAGTCATAGTCATGAGTCTCTTTTAAAAATTACTTTATTTCTTAAAAATAGTTGAAATAAAACACTCCATGTATGCGTATTTGAATTAAAAACACATTTACCCATAAATATAATATTGAAAACAATTTAAAATCTAAAATCAATGATTTTAGTAAATATAGGTTTGAATAAATTCAAGGTGAAATCGTATAAATCAATGGAAGAAGATTGAGTTCCCAAATACCTTACGACATTAGAAATTTGTGAATCAAAACCCGTTAAAGGATATGATTTAAAATGAAACATAAATATAATTAATTGTTATTAGATCCAGATAAAAAATATTTAAGGGGTAGTAGATTCTCGATTATAAATAAAACATGCTGTATAGTAAGAAATATGTCTCAAGGGGTGAAAATTGAGATAAGTAACCATTACCTTAAATCATGAATTCCACTACAGTTCTTGAATGTCCAATAAAAAAAATTACTATTTTAATCATCTATTTTAGAACTTTATTCATATATATATCCTATTATAAACATATTTTATAATTATTCTCTATATTCATATTAGTTAGTTATTATATATTTTAGGAGAATGGCCTGAGGGAATCTTTTTATTTGATTTTGGATAATACACATTTTAAGGGTTGAAGGGGAACCCTTACATAACCTATAGGACAAAGGAACAAGGCCCATACATGAACCAATATATGACATTAAAGGCCCATAACCCAAAACACTTGAAACAATCCCTCCCCAGCATTTGAATCATTACGGTAACTAGCTCCCCACCTCGCATGGCGGATTGGATAGCATTTCTCCATGCAGAGATACATAGTGTCTAGTCTCGATCGTAGTTACCTTACCCTCTCATTCTTTCAATTTGGCTATCCTTACTTTGGTGGTTGTAATTTTTTCTCTAAATCCTTGTATGGGCCTACTCTAGTGTGGTCTATTCTCTTTGGTCTTTTATGTGGCCCTAAAACCCTATGGCCCATTGTCTATTGGTGGACCGAAGGGCCTGAGACCTGTAGGCCAAATCTTGTGGCCCGAAGGCCCAAATCAGAAGAATAGTACCAACTTCTACAATATCGAACAATACCTTCTATAGTAACTTCTACAGTTTTTTTAAAAGGGTGGGGCCTAAGCCTCATTTATTATTAAAGCAAAGAAATGATCTCTTTTAACAGGGTAGTGGGAGAACCATTACATAGCTCGAAGGCCCAGTGGGAATTTATACCATTACATGGCCTGTAGGCACAAATTTTTGGCCCAAATCCCATTCTTTGAATAGTAATGCTATAGTACTGCCACTGCTACAGTACCCTGCCATCACTACAGTGACCTTCCGCCGCTACAATGCATGTCGTTGCTAAAGTGCTGCCACTGCTACAGTACTACTACAGTACCTGCTCCCAATGGGTTTTGAACCCCCATTTTTCATGTTGGATTACAGGGTTCTTACCACTAAGCGAAACCCCATCTACATCTATAGTAACTTCTATAGTACTACTGTAGTACTTCAAAAATTCACCCTCACCCGAATTTGATCTTGGATCCCTTGGATGCCAAATAGGAGTCTCTACCACCTGGGTACAAGCTTATTGATAGTTATTATCTATTTTCAGTATTAGGATTTTCAAATATTTAAGGTTTTGAACTAGATTCATAATAACAACATTGTTCTTCAGTATTATCGAAAATTTCATCATTCAAAGATCATAAATGGTATTAAAATTTATATTTTATAATCAATTATAATTTTACATTTTTATTATATGTTTTTTTCATTACTACTACTAGATATGAAGTCAATTATGAGCATATTTCCATGATTTTTAATGAAGGGACATTGGTATATTAATTAACGTATTTAATATTAACTTTACTACACCATAACTAGAATAAAATAATTATTTAATTATTTATATGATATATTATTATAAATTAAGTTTTCATAGTCATCCATGATATTATTTAATATTATTCTTCAGGCAGGTGGTTAGATGGACCCAAACATGAACATTCCATAATTAATGGATGATTATAAAGTGATTTAGTTATAATATCATTACAAAAAAATTATAATGAACTTATTTAGTATTTATTATTTTGATATATGAGAATTTTAATGAATTAAAACAAGAAGATAACCTCTATGAAGTTATTATGTAATATAAAAAAAATATTTTTTTTCTCTTAGTATACTATTTTAAATGGATGAATTCACGACGATTAAATATTTCTCATATTGTTAAAAGGTTATCCAATTGAAATTACTAAAAACAAAATAATATCATAAAAATAATATTTATCACCTCAAACCAATATTATAATTACCCATTAATTTTGGTAATAAATGATGAAATACACCTATAACACCCCAAAATTCTAATGTACAACTTTGTATTTGATAGCATGCATGACACGTATCACCAAGCACATAAGAGAATATAATAAATGGACACATTATAATATATTTACTATTTAAAATAGATTATATATATTCAATACATGATATATCTTTTAATTAACACAAAACTGAGTTATCTTGTGTTGAATGCAATAGAGACCTTCCTCGATTTCTTGTGTTACAGGAAAGAGAGATATGCCTCGATAGCTTGTGTTACACACAAAACCGAGTATCACTAATTAAAAACATATTAATAAATTATTATCATTTAATATAATATGATATAACATAGTTGTTATGTTAGGGGTTATGAATATTATTAACCAAATTATGAAAATTTATGGTTAATATAAATATAAAATGAATTCATGGGTTACCAATTAATGAGGAATGAAAATAAGAACCAATTGGATATAAAATGAATTATTATTATTTTTATGCTCCTAGAAGAGTTTTTTCCTCATAAAAATAATTAATTACAATTAGATAATAATTTAAATGAAATATATATGTTATATATTTAATAAAATATTTTTATACTCATCCATTAGGTTTGATATGCATAAGATAATAATAAACCCCATTTTACACATAAAAACCTATATTTTAAAAAGTCAATTTTACCACCTTTTAATGGAGAACCCATTCAAAATCTAAATTTTGAAATTTTTTTTGATTCAATAATCCAAAATAAAAATTATATTTTAAATAAAAAAATAAATTTTTTTGTTAGTATACTTTTTTTGATATTTTTTGAAAACATATCATTTTTAATGAATAGTTAAAAATACGGAATTGTAGTCTAAAACTACTTTTTCATCTAATTTATTTATAAGGATAAATTATAATTATAATTTTGTTTAATCTTTAATTAAATAATATTTTTCTAAATTAATACAAATTATATCCTTAGAATCAATTTTACATTGAAATTTATTATAAAAAATATAGTAAAATTTCAGACGTTCTTACTTTAAAAAGGCGCAATGTCATCCCACGTATGGGATAAATTTTAAATTGATTTCTACCAATTGTGTTATTTAAATTTTAAAAAATGCATTTCATATTTTTATTCCGATTAATTTATAATTTATAATAATAAAAAAAAATTTGAACAAAATTATTAGTGAATGTAATTAAAATTAATTATAATTATTATGTAAAAATTATGCTTAATAAAGTGATAATCCTTTTACTTAAGGGCACAAATGACCTATCCATTTGTAAAACACCCATTTTATGGCCATATATCAGCCATGAACCTTCCATTATTGTGTTGTTTTTGTTTTTTATGACTTTTTTTAGATAAGAACATGTGTACACCTAACTTGTCTCTAAAAATTTCAAGTGAGTCCTTTTCCTTCCGTATAAAGGGCCCCCACCTCTCCATCTTTTTTCACAACTCTAAGACCACTTAGGTTCTGCAAAGATATTACCATATAGCTTCCTCAAATACCTCTCCAAAACCTTTAATCCATTATTTGGGATGAAATCCTTCCACATAATCCCTTTTGTATAAACCAAAAGAAGTTACCCAATTAAGAAACAACATCTTCTCCCATGCTTTTTAGTTTTAATTCAATTATCCACCCTGTATACTCTTATTATTACTTTATTTTCTAAAAACACCAGTATAATAAATATACTAGTGTTTTTATGCTAAAGGTTCTACCTAAACTTACACACAGCTCTGTCAAATGGGTAACAGACATACTGTTACTGTGTACAAAGAACTATTGCCTCACAAAACGATGATTGTTTATTTTTCCATTACCAACTTTCATGGTTGGACATTATGATGGGAAATCTATTTCTATATTATATATATAATATTTATTCTGTATTTATACTTATTTAATCCTTTTATAACACATACATTTAATATATTCTATTTTATATTAATATGATAACATCATTTGAGGAAGTGTGGACTACCGTCGCCTTAAAGTGTTGTGATTCATTCACATGAAACATGGAATGTAAAATTGATGGTTATAATTAAACATATGAAACATAAAAAATATAGATATTATATTCATAACATGATTACCTTGTTAAAAGTGTATATATATATATATATATATATTTCATTTTCTTTATTATCCTTTTACACACTTAAAAAGTGATAACGTGTTCCTGGACGCGTGGACTACCGCTTCCTCGACATGATGTGATACATTTTTAATATCAAGAGTTAAATACATAAGTATATATGATTACATAATATGGTATTTATTACATAATTATAATTCTTGAAAGATATGGTGTTACTTACCTTCTTTCCAAAACGATCATTGAAAAATTAGAACATTACTCATTCGTACGTAAAGACTACCGTCGCCATGATTATAATGTTGATTAATTTTTCATAAACATATTTAATGATTTATTTTAAAAGTATAATTATTTTAAGAATATGATAATTATTTCATGATTATTATTATGGAGATCTTATATAATGTCTCCTTTGAGCATAGTTGATATATCAAGGTTATTTTGTCACATAAACTGAATTTGGTCTAAATACATTACATAAAATTAATTGTTTAAGTAGTTGTACACTACATGGTAGTGAGTGAAATAAAAGTAATGATAAAAATGAAAAAGTTATGAAGAAATTTTAAAATTAACTTAATTTTATTATACAAAAAGTTAAATAACGTTCACTAGAAAGGAAACTCAAGGTAACAGATTATCATCTCACTTTTTAAATCTATGAGATAAATGCCAGGTTCACCACTTACTTCTTCCATGTGGTGTATCTAATGCCAATTTTTATATATTATTTCATGAATTGATTTATCTTCATGATATTTAAAACATTCATTTAGTATTACTCCATCATTAGGTTTATTATTTAAAATGTTTCAAAGTGGTATGTGACACTTTGGAATCTTAAATGATTATTTTCCTCAATTATAACTTTTACTACTACAAAACAATCATTTAATAAAGCTATTATTATTTAGTGCTAGAAGAAAATGTTGATAAATGGAATATTTTTCAATGCTAAAGAAAGTACTGATAAATTAAACATTTTATCAGCTCTGATAAAGAAAATCTTTATCAGCCCTTTAATTTTTTCATTGATAAAGGGTATCCTTTATAACTTATTTTATTTTTAGTATGGAAAAAGGATATCCTTTATCATCAAATTGTTTCTAGAGATTATTAAGGGTACCCTTTTTTAGCACATTTTGTTTAGATCTGATAAATATTTCTTTTAACAATTCATTTTCAACACTGATAAAATGAAATAATGAAATAATTAAAAAAATAAAAAAATTGTATATTAAAAAAAGTATTAAAAATTTTATTAATTAAATAATTATTTATAAAAATGAATTGATTGGTTATACATTATTAAATATTAAACAATTTTTTAATTATATAATTATGATAATTAATGTTATTAAATTGAATTTACTAAATATATATATATATTAATGTATATAAATATAATTATATATTACAAAATATTTATGCACTTTTCATTAAATAGTAATATATTTATTGAAAAATGGTATATAATTTAAAATTAATATTAATTTAAAATATAATCTAATTGCATAGTACTCGATATATAAGTGAATGTAGTTTGATTTTTCAATTTAATATAGATCAAATGTGTGTTATATTGATTTCACATATACATATAATTAATTCATTTTTATATACAATATGCTTTCACACACAACTTATCCATTTTTCCAAAATTTTTAAAGTGTATCTATGTTCTTAATTTATTTAATTTCACTCATTTTGTACATAAATGAATGAAATCAAAATTAGATATTCATTAATAATTTTAATAATATATTTGTAAAAAAATATTCATAGATAAATATATTTATAAATAACAATGTTTATAAATTTAAATTACCTATATTTATACAATTATATATTTATAATTATAAATAAATACATATTTTTTTAAATTTATTTATAAAATTATAAATAAATAATTATGTATATTTAAATAATTATTAACTTTATAAAAAATTTACTTAAATAATGAATTTATTTACTATATTTATATTTATATATATATTTAATATATATAAATAATTATAAAAATATATATGGATATAAATAATATTTTTAAAAATATTTCTATTATTATAAATAAATAATTATTAAAATATAATAAATTTATTTAAAAATAATTATATTAACTATATATATATATATATATTTATTAATTATTTATAAATATTTACATTTTTTATTTATAATTATAATTATAAATCCTTTAAAAGGTCTTCAGTAATAAGTACTGATAAAATAATCTTTATCACCACTTTTTCATGCTATTAATGATGATGATTTATCAGCGGTAAACAAAGTGTTGATAAATGAAAATTTATCAGTTCTATATGTTTAGAGCGTATAAAAAGTACTTTTATCAGTGATTATTGGTAAGCACTGATAATAGTGTCCTGATCTATTTTAAAAACCTTAACCATTTGAGAACCTGTTGAGATATTGAAGATTTCTACAAAAGACACCCACTTCTGGTGATCCTCCTCAGTGAATCAAAGGTCAAATCACACAACTTGATTGCATCTGAACATCTCGTCCGACATCCAAAGAGGGTCTCGTATTTTCTTTTACAAAGAGAGGTAGACCTTCTGATTTTATTAGTGTATTTTTTGTTTTGTTTTTGATTTCTTCTTTTACAATTTATTTATGATTCGTTGCTTATGATCTATTGTTTATGATTTGATTATGATCCCTTGTTTAGGGAATGATTTGTGGTCCTTTGTTTGTGTTGAATACTGACGTATGATCCATTGTTTATAAATGACATTGAACCGTGGATTTATTCACTTTTGTTTTATTGATATATTTTATATCTTCTTACTAAATAAAATTTTCATATATATATATATAAATGTGTAGAAATTTTCATTTATATTCTTAAATATTGAATACTGATTTGAGGGAAATTGGTTGTTTCTCTAATGATTTTATATAAATTGACACCATTCATGGACACATAAGTGGATATGCACCTTTAGATGCAATTTTTTAGGAACCAAGTTACTGGAGTGATATATGTTCCTCTATTATTTATATGTATCATTGTATCTAGTTTCGCTTATATTTCACTATGGTATTTTGTTTTATTATGGATCAGATTCAAAGGGGATATCCCTAGTTAAGCACATGAGGTTTTATCACACCAATCCTTTACATTTTGAATCATCATGGTTCATTTACTTCACATTATGTTTGAATATCATATTTTTATCTATTTTTTATTTCTTATAGAGTATAAGTGAGTGAGTTGTTATACTAGTGTGACATGTATGTTTGTTGATATAGCTATTTAATCATTTATTTCTATAGTTTTTTGTCTAATAAGTATTCCTATATCGGGTAATGATGATTTTGGGTCTGCATTGTAAGAACCCGGTTCTTTATTTCGAGGTACGAGCATGTTCTTTTTCCTTTTCCTTAGGTGTTTTTGAGAAAATATGGGAAATGGGGAAAAATATTGAATTTTGGAACTTCATGCCGTGTACTTTTTCCGCAGGCCGTGTACTTTTGGCCGTGTTGGGATGAGTACACGGGGCGTGTAGCCATGTCGCTGACGAGGGGTGTCGGAACTGACTACATGCCGTGTAGTGGTAACTTACACACCGTGTAGTCAGTCGGAAGGATTAAACAGTAAGGCGGTGGAGCAGCCGCCAGCTGGGTGATAGTACACACCGTGTACATGGAAGTACATGCCGTGAACTCACGTCAACGGATGAACAGTGTGGCGGTACCTCCAAAGGAAAAGTTAAATAAAGAATTACACGCCGTGTACTAAGAATTACACGATGTGTACTTTGTTTTTTCGGCTTAAAATAGGTAGTAGCATCCTCATTTGGCAGAGGTCGCGTTTGAGCCATTTTGGAGCCAAGGAGGACGACCGACCCTTTGAAGATCTGTCAAAAGTTCGTCTGGAATCCGATTCGGTGTCGGACGATCTCGTTGGAACCCTACGGGTAAGCCCTCTCCTCTCCTGGTACCGTTCATACCAATTATTTCTTGAGGGGAAGTTATTTATGTTTGAATGGGTTTTTTTCTTCATCATATCTACACCGTTGTTGGGCGTTTCTTGAGTGGGCATTTGGGTATAACGTTCGTTGGGGTATAAGGTAGGTGGACTTGTGTTTATTTTCCAACTGCCGTGTGTTTTTGTGCATTTTGAACCACGAACCCATGTTGGGGTGTCGTGTGGATGAGGTCATTGCTATATTTAATGCCTAGAATTGCATAGGTGATTAAATTGTGATAATAAAATTCTGGTTGGGATCGTTGCTTGGATCCGGAACCACCCCGGGGGTGTGTTTCACTGTTTAGCCGATTGGCCAGGATACCTGAGGGTATGCATTAAATGTAGTAATTGTAGAATTTCCTTGATAGGAATTTCTTATTTACTGCATTTTGATATGTTGGGAATGGCCCGATTACTTGTTTAGCCTGAGAGAGTTGTTGTGATTATCCTGAGGGCACTGCACTGTATAGCCCGAGGGCTGTAGTATTTCACCTGAGGGAAACCTTTAGTGCCCGAGGGCTTCACTTCTATGCCTGCGGGAGACACTTCCTACGCCTGAGGGAAATTTCTATTATGCCTAAGGGCTATACCTGCGGGTTGGATTCTGCTTACCAGAGGGTAAGGTTTGCTTGTCTGAGGACGTGGACTGTTTACTTAGAAATGCACTATGGTGATTTCTTATATTTAATGGATTAAATAAATAATAAATGGAAATATAACTGGTAATTAGTTACTTTTGAGTACTACTTACTTTATTGTATTTTTTTATTGCACACTATTGTTGCATGCTTACATGCAGTTGGGACGAGCTTTTGGTGTGTGCCTACTGAGATATATTTCTCACACCCTGTTTGGGCCACACTTTTTGGCCCAAACAGATTATGTTTCTATAGGTGTGGATAGGGTCAAGAGTCCCTATACAGGTACTTGAATGTTGCTGAGGAGTAGGAGGGCATGGGACCGAGCCTAGGATCATGATGCCGCTGCCAGCTGTTTTGGCTTTGTTTTGTTGTACCCTATATTTTGTTGTACTGTATTGATGTATAACATGTTCTGGCTATTTTATTATAAATTGAGACATGTAGCATCATTACTTTTATATTTTTGGTTATATCCACTACTATTAGTTATTTCAGTTGTGTATGTTTTACTGCTTCCGCTGTTTTTTGTATGTTTATTTCCATTCCGCTGCGCTACACTTTTACAAATGAGGGCATAGTTTCCCCACTATCAGACCTAGGCCCAAGCTTCTAGTCGGCAGCCTCTGGCGTTTGGGGAAATGAACTTGAGGTCTTGTGGCGAACAGGCTTCGGGGCACTCGTTGAGTGGTACCTGGGACCAGGATGTTACAAAGTGTTATCAGAGGGGTTTCTTTTCTTTGACTTACTATTTGGAGCCGTAGTCAAGGATATAACGAATGGTAGTTAGTAATAAGATGTTCCTGGGCGTAGCTAACCCGTGTACAGGGAAAAGCCAGCCTACCTCGTATTTTTCATTCTTTTGATTTTTCAATTTTACGGTTGATATGTTTTCACCATTGGGTGACACAGTTTGATATTGTGCAGTTTATATTTTATCTATGGGTTCTATCTAGTTGCAACTTGATGAGATGAGGGTATGCCGTCTCATTCATCATATAGGCACATGCTAGATATCACATGCCATGCATAGTTTCCATTCCATGTAGGTTCATTAGAAATTCGCATGTTGTTGTGATAATAAAGCATGCTGTTGTAATAGCTTCTTGATAAATACCTACCTTGTGATGTGGTATGTTTGTTGGATCTTGTTTATAGAATGGATGCCAAACTTTGGTTTTTTGGGAGTATGGGCCCCCATTGATCGGAATTTGGTGAATCATTGACTGTTTATTGGTTATAACACATATAAGTTGTCAAACTTTGATTCGTGGGAAGTATGGGCCCCCACGGGTCGGAATTTGACACATTGGTGTTAGTTTTAGTATTTTTTGGGTTCTGGGGAAGTTTCTGAGGCATACTGTCTGGAAACCCGGTATACACGCCGTGTATTATTTTTATAAATGTCGTGTATCCTCTTCTGTTTGGGAAGAAAAATGAACTTTTTGAGTACACGCCGTGTACCCTGAGTACACACCGTGTAGTCTCTTCCCGTGTCAGAAACCGTGTGGGCGACGACACGGGGTAGGGAAGGGCTTGGGTAATACACGCCGTGTAGTTTTTGTACACGCTGTGTAGTGTTGACTCGGAGTCCGACCGTTTAACTAACAACACGGGTCGGTGAACTCCTTGAAAGAACATGCCGTGTCAATTATAGACACATCGTGTAGTGTGACCTGGGGACTCGACCGTGTAACTGACAACACGGACCAGTGTCACCTCTCTCTGAACACGCCGTGTAGCTGTGGGACACACCGTGTAGTCTTGTCCGAGGACAGACCGTGTGGAGTGAGCCGTGTGGCTGGGAAATGGGGTGGTGTACACGTCGTGTGCAGGTGTAACATGCCGTGTAGTTTCAAGACAAGTAGTCGGCTGTGTCACAGACGACACAGGCATTGGGAAATAACACCTTACACTACGTTTAGATTATTTACATGCCGTGTAGTTTTTGTTGAATGGAAGCCGTGTGGCTTAGCTGTGTAGAAGGACCCGGGAAGGGGAACGAAAGTCAAGTACACACCGTGTAGTCAGTGTACACGCCGTGTAGTCTTGTTATTCAATTTTATAAATTCCTTCTTCCTCTTGTTTCCTTTGTGGTTCCTTCACTTTTTGGTCATAATAATCTTGAATCTGAGGCGTGCTTTTGACCTTGTAGTGTCATGCTTCCTAGATGACCGCGAGTTGTTTTCCAGGAGAGCGGTGGCGATTATACTCCGGAGATGGTGGGCCATGGGCTAACAGTTGATCCTCTAGTAGAGCTAGATGTAGCGCCAGGTGCTATACCGGACATAGGCGCAGAGGCACAGTTCCGTGAATGATTTATGCGGTTCATGCAGACCTTTAAGGGAGCACTGCAGGTGGCCACATCTATGGCCAAGCTGACACGTATCTTTTAGCAGCAGCATCGGCCTACGTTTTTAGGGGATGGAGGACCAGAGGCTGCGGAGTCTTGGTTGGGGTCGATGTAGACTATTTTCGAGCATCTTGAGACACCTCCAGGGCGGAGTGTCAAGCTCGCGACTTATATGCTGCATGATTCCGCCAAGAGGTGGTGGGATGTTACCACCCAGTCAGAGCATCACAGAGACATGGCACGGGAAGATTTTCAGGCAGTCTTCTATGACTTCTTCTTTTTCGAGACACTAAGGGTAGATAGAGCTCGAGAGTTCATGAATATGTAGCAGGGTGCTATGTCGGTGATGGAAAATTCTGCTCATTTTATAGAGCTTCAGCATTTTATACCCGTGCTGGCGGGTGATGAGACGTTGAGAGCCAGACGTTTTGAGGATGGTCTTCGGTATGACATACGAGCGCTGGTGAATGTTTTCAGGTTGCCTACTGTACACGCCATTGTGAACCAGATGTTGATTACAGAGAGGAACCTGCGGGGAATCGAGTGGTGTTGTCCAGGGCGGTTCAGCACTAGTTACTTGTATTATTTCTGCTGTAAAGAGGAAGAGACAGATGAACTTCTCTTAGGGTGGCAGTACTAGCCAGTCATCTTTTTCAGGTGGACCATTCAGGTGTTACCAGTGTGGTATAGAGGGGCACAAGAGGCCGCAATGTACACGCGATTCAGTAGAGTGCCGAGTTTTCCGCATGACGGTTCATCTGCAGCGCTTTTGTATGGAGTTTCTACCAGTGGCTAGTGAGAGGGGTTCTGTATAGACTCTGCGTGTGGGAGAAGGACCAGTGGCTTCTTACCAGTCGGGGAACTGGAATACGTCAGGGCGTGCAGGCCGAGATAGTGGTCGTGGTTGTGGTATCCAAACACCAGAATCGCAGAGGCAGCAGGGCGAGACAACTCAGGGTAGCTAGGCAGTGTCATAGGGCCGCAACACTGGGCCGGAATATGCAATGAAACAGACCCATCAAGAGCAGGATCTCGAACCTTCTACATTCAGAGGTACTATTCTATTGGCTTCTGTTTTATCTTCAGTACTTTTCGATACGAGTGCTACATATAGTTTCATATCTGTGCCCGTTGTGGAGAGCCTTCATCTCTGTATTTCTTCTTCTTTTGATATCATGACACTAGACACTTCGTTGGGGACTTGGACAGCTGGTGTGCGTTAGTGTAAGGAGTTCCCCATTGAGTTTGGAGGGTGTCACTTCCTTTGGGACCTCTATGTCTTGGAGATGACGATCTATGATTTCATTCTCGGGACGGACTGGTTGGTTCCCATTCGAGCCTTTTTAGACTGCTATCGTCGTAGGGTGAGTTTCACATCACCATAGGGAAGAGAGTTTCTATACAAGGGTGAATGGGATATTCAGGCGATTCGAGCTAGACCAGAGCATCATGCTCGAGGTGGAGTCACAGCCCAGATAGCGATGTTATACTTGGATGATCAGGGGACTTGTCAGACGAATTATCCTCCAGTTGTTGATCGTTTCAAGGATGTCTTCCTAGATGAATTTTCAGGTCTACCTCCGGTGCGTGAGGTGGATTTATCTATTGAGCTTGTGCGAGGCACATCATCGGTGTCCATTCCTCTTTATAGGATGGCCACGCCTGAGTTGCAAGAGCTCAAGAGGTAGTTAGAGGAGTTACAGGAAAAGGTCTTTATCTGACCTAGTACTTCTTCTTGGTGTTCTCCAGTCTTTTTTGCGAAAAAGGCAGACGGTACCCTCAGACTTTGTGTGGATTATCGGAAGCTGAACCAGTTGACGGTTAAGAACCGATATCCCTTGCTGAGGATAGATGATCTGTTTGATCAGCTTCTTGGATCACGAGTGTTCTCAAAGATTGACTTGAGATCCAGATATCATCAGGTACACATGAGACCATCGGATATACCGCTTACAGCTTTTCAGAGCAGATATGGTTTGTACGAGTACTTGGTTATGTCGTTCGGACTCACGAACGCACCAGTGGTTTTCATAGCTCTGATGAATCGTGTGTTCCATCCATATCTTGATTCTTTTTTGGTGGTATTCATGGACAACATATTGGTGTACTCTCACACTCGACATGACCATGCCACCCATCTTGAGATCGTATTGAGTACACTGATAGAGCATCGGCTATATGCTAAGCTCTCGAAGTGCCACTTTTGGATGAACCAGATTCACTTCCTGGGTCATATCATCTTAGAGGTAGGAGTTGCAGTAGACCCAGAGAAGGTGAGAGCAGTAGTTTCCGGGAAGAATCCTAAGATCGTGTTTGAGATACAGAGTTTCTTAGGGCTGGATGGTTACTACAGATGCTTCATACATGACTTATCCCGCTTAGCAGCACGGTGGACGGGTATGACTAAGATGGGTGTGATGTTCGTTTGTTCAGAAGCTTGCGAAACAACTTTTCAGGACCTAAAGGGAAGGATGACATCATCACCGATCTTGATACTCCCAGAGCAGGGGAAGAGCTATACAGTTTACTGTGATGCATCAGGGATTGGGCTGGGAGCTGTTTTGATTCAGGGCGACCGAGTTGTTGCGTACAGGTCTTGGAAGTTGAGGCCACATGAGAGGAATTGCCTGATGCATGATCTCGAGTTGGCTGCAGTTGTTCATGCGTTGCGTTGTTGGAGACACTATCTATTGGGAGAGCATTTTGTGGTTTTCACCGACCACAAAAGACTCAAGTATATCTTTATTCAGTGTGACCTGAATCTGAGGCAGAAAAGGTGGGTCGAGTACCTACAGTCCTTCAAATTTGAGCTTGACTATACACCTGGTATAGGTAATTCAGTAGCTGATGCACTGATCAGGAAGACTCAGATACAGGCAGTACAGGAGGACAGTGGTGAGTGGGAGATTATGGCTTTGTTCTCGAAGATGCATCTGTAGGTTCACGATAGTTAGGGGAAGACTTTACTTTCCTCTTTAGCTCTGACATCTACCCTCTTGGACTAAGTGAGGATGAGACAACTATTGGATTCAGAAGGCCTAGTTATATGGGAGTCGGTGGAAAGTGAGGACCCTCCTCCCGGTTGGACGATGGGCGATGATGAGGATTTTCATTTCCATGGTAGAGTATGGGTTCCAGGGGATATACGCGAGGAGCTGATGCGGGAGTTTCATGCTTCAGTTTGGGAAGTTCATCCCGGGGTTACCAAGATGTACCGTGACTTGGGGCGTCAGTACTGGTGGCCAGGTATGAAGAGAGAGATAGATGGTTTTGTTAGGAGGTGTTCCACCTGTCAGCAGGTGAAGGCAGAGCACCAGAGGCCAGCTGGGCTGTTACAGCAGTTTCCCATTACAGAGTGGAAATGGGATGATGTCGTGATAGATTTCGTGACGGGATTACCGAGGTCACCTCGAGGCAATGACGCCGTGTGGGTTTTTGTGGACAGACTCACGAAGGTAGATCACTTCTTGCCAATCAAAGAGACCTTCAGTGTGGATGATCTCAGAAGACTATATATCCGAGAGATCATACGTCTTCATGGGGTTCCTCGATCTATCATTTCAGATAGGAACGCCCGCTTTACGTCTCGTTTCTGGAAGAGTTTTCAGAGGGAACTGGGTACACAGGTGCTTCTGACAACAACACACCACCCTCAGACAGATGGACAGTCAGAGTAGACGATACAGGTGCTAGAGGATATGTTGCACGCATGCGTCCTAGACTTTGGAGGCTCTTGGGAGAAGCATATACCCTTAGTCGAGTTTTCCTATAATAATAGTTTTCAGGAAACTATTGAGATGGCACGATATGAGGCTTTATATGGTAGTCCATTACAATCACCATTTTACTGGTTAAAGGCAGGTGAGGTAGCATTACTGGGGCCACAGGTCGTGCAGGATACATTTTAGTAGGTTCAATTGATTCAGAAGTGGATGGCTACCGCGCAGTCTCGTCAAAAGTCTTATGTTGATCACCTCAGACAACCTTTGGAGTTCGTGGTTGGGGATCAGGTTTTCTTGCGTGTTTTACCGAGGCTGGGACACAAGAGGATCAGGAGACCGGGTAAGATTTCACTGAGGTATGTGGGACCATTTGATATTCTGGAGAGAGTCAGTCTGGTTTCCTATCAGTTGCAGTTATCGCAGTGGTACCAATCCATGCACGACGTCTGTCACGTGTCTCAATTGCGTCGCTACCATTCAGACCCATCTTACACCTTTTATCCAGAGGAGGTTGAGCTTCAGCATGATGCATACTTTGAGGAGAATCTGATCCGTATCTTTTACAGGAGCACAAAGGTTCTCCAAGGCCGGTCAGTTCCTCTCGTACGGGTGTTATAGCAGCATGGCCGAGTGCAGGATGAGACCTGGGATCGGGAGGCCGATGTACGAGCTTGGTGGCCAGGGTTGTTCTGAGCTTATTCCTCGCCACCCTTAGAAGGGAAATTTGGGGACGAATTTCTATAAGGGGGGAAGTTTGTAAGAACCCAGTTCTTATTTTCTAGGTAAGAGCTTCTTCTTTTTCCTTTTCCATAGGTGTTTTTGAGAAAATATGGAAAATGGGGAAAAAACCTGATTTTTTGAACTACAGGCCGTGTACATTTTCCACACGCCATGTACTTTTGGCTGTGTTGGGATGAGTACACTGGGCCTGTAGCCATGTCGGCGACGAGGGGTTTAGGAACCGACTACATGCCATTTAGTGTTACCTTACACGCCATGTAGTCAGTCGGCAGGCTTCAACAGTAAGGTGGTGGAGCAGCCGCCAGCTGGGCGACAATACACGCCATGTACTCGGAAGTACATGCCGTGTACTCATGTCGACGGATGAACAGTGTGGAAGTGCCACCAAAGGAACAGTTAAATAAAATAAGTACATGCCGTGTACTTTGTTTTTTCGGCTTAAAACAGGCAGTAGCCTCCTCATTTGGCAGAGGAGGCGTTTGATCCATTTTGGAGCCAAGGAGGATGACTGACCCTTTGAAGATCCACCGGGAGTTCGTCTGGAATCTTATTCGGGGTCGGATGATCTCGTTGGAACCACACAGGTATGCCCTCTCCTCTCCTAGTACCGTTCTTACAAATTCTATACCGAGAGGAAATTATTTACATTTGAATGGGTTTTGTTCTTTGTCAAATCTACGCCGTTCTTGGGCGTTTCTGGAGTTAGTGTTCGGGTATAACGTTCGTTGGCGTATAAGGTAGGTGGATTTGTGTTTATTTTCCAACTATCGTGTGTTTTGGTGCGTTTTGTGCCACTAACCCATGTTGGGGTGTCGTGTGGCTGAGGCCGTTGTTATATTTAATTCCTAGAATTTCATAAGTGATTAAATTGTGATAATAAAAATATGGTTGGGATCATTTCTTGGATCCGGAACCACCCCGGGGGTGTGTTTCACTGTTTAGCCATTTGGCCAGGATACCCGAGGGTATGCCTTAAATGTAGTAATTGTAGAATTTCCTTGAGAGGAATTGCTTATTTACTGCATTTTGATATGTTGGGCATGGCCCGGTTACTTGTTTAGCCTGAGGGCGTTGTTGTGATTAGCCTGAGGGCACTACACTGTTTAGCCCAAGGGATGTAGTATTTTACCTGAGGGAAACCTTTTGTTCCTAAGGGCTTGACTTCTGTGCCTGAGGGCGACACTTCCTATGCCTGAGGGCAATTTCTGTTACCGCTGAGGGCTATACCTGCGGGTTGGATTCTGCTTACCTGAGGGTAAGGTTTTCTTGTCTGAGGATGTGGACTGTTTACTTAGAAATGCACTGTGGTGATTTCTAATATTTAATGGATTAAATAAATAACAAAATGGCAATATAACTGGTAATTAGTTACATTTGAGTACTTCTTACATTATTGCATTTTGATATTGCACACTATTGTTGCATGATTACACGCAGTTGGGCACGAGTCTTTGGTGGGTGCCTACTGAGATATATTTCTCACACCATATTTGGGCCGAGCTTTTCGGACCAAACAGATTAAGTTTCTTCCGGTGTGGATAGGGGCAAGAGTCCCTATACAGGTACTTGACTGTTACTGAGGAGTAGGAGGGCGTGGGACCAAGCCGAGGCTCGCGATGCCGCTGCCATCTGTTTTGGCTTTGTTTTGTTGTACCCTTTATTTTTTTGTACTGTATTGATGTATAACATGTTGTAGCTGTTTTCTTAGAAATTGAGACATGTAGCATCATTACTTCTATACTGTTGGTTATATCCACTGCTGTTGGTTATTTCAGTTGTGTATGTTTTACTGCTTCCGCTGTTTGTTGTATGTTTATTTCCATTCCGATGCGCTACACTTTGACAAATGAGGGCATAGTTTCCCCACTATCAGACCTGGGCCCTCGCTGCTAGTCGGTAGCCTCAGGCATTTGGGGAAATTCTCTTGATGTCTTGTGGCGAACCGGCTTCGGGGCACCCGTTGAGTGGCACCCAGGACCGAGACGTTACATGCATGTTCATTGACCCCAAAATATTGTTCATCCTCTAGTACCAATTGTTTATATTTGGGGGGGGGGGAACCTCCCATTTATTGTTTTTCACAAACCAATTTTAAACCATTCATTAGGGGTTTTAGGTGTGTTAGAGTTCATAAGATAATCGAGCCTAGTGTTTTTTGGGTAATTTAGGCTAGAGTCATTACACTATCCATATCATGGTTTACACCTATAAATTGTAGTGATAATATCATTTATTTCCTACCTTAATCTACCACTATTTTTTCTAATTCCAACATCCCTTATTATTGGAATTGGAATATCTAGGAACTAAGATATTCTAGTACAAATGATCCATATTTCCATTATTAGAATTTTCTATAACTTCACTAATGATAATAAATATTTCATGTGTATTTATTTATATATTATATAAAATTAGTCATTTATGAACCCAATAGGATGGATATGAAATAAAAATGGATTCATTCTAATCATTTTACAAATGAATATGAAGATAGAGTTAAAGAGTTCATCAAGCTTTCAATATAGCTTGTAGAAGACCCTTTTAAAATCCTTAGTCCATGTTTACATTGTTATTATTCAAGAAAAATTAGTTTATAAGATTTGTAAGAACATTTTATTTATCACAGAATAGATAAAAGATAAAAATATTAGACTAATCATGGAAAAAATCATAATGTGGACCTCTATTCGGTTGATATTATGGTTTATGAATCATATTATACAAACTCCTTTGTAACTGATGATGGAGATCAAATAGAGGAAATGAAAATGGAAATTTAGGATGACATTCGTGATTGTCAAAAGTACTTTGAGGAGTTAAATAACTATTCCAAGAAACCATTTTATATCTACTATACTAAATATACAACATCTTCGGTTGTATTGAAGTTATATAATTTGAAATATAGAAATGGATGTAGTGACACAATATTTACAAAACTTCTTGGTCTTCTGGAATATATGATACTATAAGAAAATGAACTACCATGCCGAAGATATGAAACAAAAAAAATGTAATGTTCAATGGGAATGATCTCTATGAAAATGCATGCTTATCCAAATTATTTCATATTGTTTCCCAAGGACCACAAATCACTCATCAAATTCCCCATGTGTGGTATATATCGATACAATAAAAATGAATAAAGTACTTAAAAATATGTATATAACTTTCCTATAATTCCGTGGTTTAGAAGACTATATGGATATCAAGAAACAACAAGATAATTAAAATGGAATGAAGATAAAATAATTAAAGATGAGATCCTCTATCATCCAATTTATTCTTCTTAGTCGAAGAAAATTTATTATGAGTATCCTAAAATTAGAGATGAGATGAGAAAATTTTGTATTGCATTATCTACAGATGGAAAATATCCTTTTGGTGTACAAAGTAGTACTCAAAATACATGGACTTTGGTGTTCATAAAATATAACTTTCCTCCATGGTTATGCAGGAATAGAAAATGAATTATTTTTTCTATGATTATATGTAGTCCAAAGAAACCTTGTAATTATATTGACGTCTTTTTGGATCCATTGATCAAATATATGAAATTGATGTTGGATAAAGGTGTTACAATATATGATGCTCATATAAGTGAAGAATTCACATTGAGGTCCTTATTGTACAGAATGATAAATGACTTTTCCTCTTATGGAAAGTTATCAGGATATATCATTAAAATTTTGTTCAGGTGTCCCATTTATGAAAAATTAACACACTCAGTTTAGTTGAAACATTCCTCTAAGATTATTTTTTAGGACACCCAATTTTTTTACCTCAACGACATAAATACCGATCATGGATGACATAATTTGATGGGAATATCGAATAAGGTAAACCACGTCTCCAAAAACAGGTGATATACTATACAAAAAAGTAAAAAAGATTGAAACTTTTTTAGGAAATACATATTTGAAAAACCTTACAAAATCAGGTTTGAAGAAGAGATCAATTTTCTTTGAATTACCGTATTGGAATTTTTTGTATTTCAAAATTTTTCTTAATGTTATGCATGTATAAGAACATTTATTTGATAGTGTTTTTGGCATGTTACTAAATTTTCTTCAAAAAATTATTGCATCAAGGCTAGGTTGGACTTGATTGAAATGGGGGGAATGGAAGAGTTGGCACCGGTGAAGGATAAAGGTGTAATTTTCTTCCTCCAACAGCTTATACTCTATCCAGACATAAAAAATTACAATTTTAAATTTTCTTTATGAGTGTAATATTTCAACAAGGATATTCATCAAATATCAATAATTTCGGGTCAAGGAATACCGTGAAGTTTCAAGGACTAAAATCAAACTATTGTCATGTTTTGATTAAAGGTTTAATGCATATTGATTTTCATTGCATTCTCCCTCAAAATGTATAACAAACATTAACCAAAATCTTCTTCTTTTTCAAATCCATATGTAGTGAATTTGTAGACCTGGATATGTTTTCCATCCCGAATAAGGATATTTAAGTCATATTATATTAATTAGAAATGTCATTCCCACCATCATTTTTTGACATAATGGTCCACCCGATGGTTACCTTGGTCAAAGAGGTTTAACTATGTGGTCATGTCCATTACAGACAGATGTACCCCATTGAACAGTATATGAATATTTTGAAAGGGTGTGTTAGGAATTTAATTAATCCATAAGGTTATATTGTAGAATGTTATATTTTTGAAGAATCCATTGAATTCTATACAGATTGCCTATCATATGTTGAAACCATCAGTCTCCAAAAGTCTCAAACACAGTGAATGCGTTATAGGTGAAGGTAATTTTGGAAGCGATGTTGTCATAATTACCTTCACAGATTGGGAGCAACCACATATTTACCCATTACATAATAATGAATATGTGGATCCATACATTGAATCCCTCAAAGAAATTTTTAGAGATTTTAATCCATGAATGGATTAAAGATGGAGATCAGATACACATAATCAATAGTTTATAGTATGTTTTAGATAAAGAATTTAGAAAGACTTATCTAAAAAACTGAATTCAATTATCAAATGACTTCAATAGATAACCAGAGGACCGAATGAAAATGTTATTTCTTTCAATGGGTTTATAATTAATAGTCTTGTGTTCTTTACATAAGAACACAATGACTTTAGTATGATGAAAAACAGTGGTGGTATGCTTGTGGATGAAGTGATGAACATATTTGGTTCGAAGGATAGAAATCAATTTTTTGAAAATATTTCATATTTTTTCATTGTTGATTAGATATATGAGTTTTATTATAAAACATTCAAGTAACACTTTTCCATTGAAAATGAGTTGACAATATATATGGAGTGAAAGTTGATGAAATGTGATTTGTGGAGGTTAATTTAAATATTGATGGTTTGTGCATTATGGATGAATTATGTGGCATAGGGGTTGTCCGTAATTCCAATGGGTTGGTCTTCTTTGAGTTCTCATATTTCTTGGGCCATGAATTTTCCCTTCAGGCGGAGGCCAAGATGATGCTCTACATCCTCTCCATGTTCTTCTTAAAGAATCTTGTGCTCTAGGAGGCTGAAAATGATTCAAAATTCTCTAAAATTCTAGGAAAGGCTTCAAAACCACTCCTTGGTATATTCAATACATCATCAGATGGTTTTGGAGAGTGATAAAAAGCAACACTAGAGTGGTTCACACCTGGAGAGAGGGTAATGAAGTTTCTGAACATATTACCTCACTGGACATCTTTGTACCTGATTCTATTTACCTTTATAGTGTGTTCATCCTAAATCTTGAGGGGGTTAATCTGGTTAAAGTGGATTCTCTTGGCCTTCACTACTTCAGACCACCATAGTTATTCATTTCAGTGTGGGTGGATTGGATTTTCTTTGACCCTTTGTTGTAATGCTCTCTATTTTCCTATAATAAAACATTTACATGATGATGTTGAGTAGAAAAGTGGAAAAAGATGATATCTTCATAATGTAATCACAAGCACTACAAGTATTTTATGTCTGTGATCCAAAAAAAAGAACTGGTCGATGTTCCTTCTAGAAACTAAAAAAATGTTGAGTTAGATGAAAATTCAATCGAGGATGGACATTTAATTGGGACATCACAATCAGTTCCTGCCAGTCCCACTGTATACAATTTCATGAATGTTACAGGGGACCACAAAGAGGGGAATTGGATTCTCTAAAGTGGAACTAAATCCTTGAAACATTTAAAATAAATAAATATAGTTCAATGAAAAGGTTTTTTTTAATATATTATGTTTTCCTCATAATATTATATGTTCTATAATACATTAATATAATTTAAATGAAATGTTTTACTACTCATGTGAATAGTGTATTCTCCACAGGATGATGTTAAGAATCCCTTAGAAGAACAAAATATAATGAAGGAAACCCTTGGGATAGTTGTAAATGTAATTTTATAATATACTTTCTCTATTTTACCAAAAAATTATGTAATGGAACATTGATTTAAATTCCAATATTCCTTGCAGATTTTATTTATTTTATAATATTTCTATCCATGTGTCATGACATTTCAAGAATAACAAAGATGTTGTCTCTACTCTATCACAAAGGTAATATTCATGTTTTCATAGTAAAATCATTGTCCATATAATTAATGAATTGTTTCATGTTTCTATTTAATTTACTTCATTTTAGTATTACTCACATAATAATTTTTTTATTATACAGGTGGATTATTTTTTATGAGTTGGGGGCGCTCTGTCCAACTTTCATGCTTCGTATCACATAAAACCTTTTCACCCCAACAGTGGTGCATTTTCAAAATCTTTTAAATTACCTCCATTACCTTTTCAGGAAGAGCAATGACACTGCCTCTACTCAATTACAGTGGTAATATTGATGTTTGCACAGTAAAATCATTTCCTTTATAATTAATGTATCATTTAATATGTATATTTAATTTTTTTAGTATTACTAAGATAATATTTATTTTCTTATATAGGTGGATTTTTTTGTTAGAGTTGGGGGTGCTCTGTCCAATGTTTATCATCCTTCTCCCTTAAAACCTATTCACCCCTATAGTGGTTCATTTATCACTTTATTCAAATTTACTTCCATTATCTTATTACAAATAGAAACAATTATTCCTCTACTCAATAACATATTTAATCGCAATTTTTACATAGTAAAATCATTTCCCATATAATTAATCTATTGTTAAATATGTATGTTCAATTTAATTTTTTAGTATTACTCACTTAATAATTACTTTATTATATAGGTGTATTATTTTTTTCAAGATGGGGTGCTCTATCTAACTTTCATTCTCCTTCTACCTTAAAAACCTTTCACCCCTATAGTGGTACATTTATCTCATTCTTTCAAGTTAAATCTAATGCCTTTGCAGGAAGAGTAATGACGCTACCTCTGCTAAATTACATAGGTAATATTGATTTTTTCACTATAAAATAATTTTCCATAGAATTAATGTATTGTTTCATATGTATAATTAATTTTTTTTATTATTACTCAGATAATATTTTTTATACAGGTGTATTCTTTTACTATAGTTGGGGTGCTCTATCCATATTTTGGGCTCTTTCTCCCTTAAAAAGATTTTTCACCCCAACAGTGGTTCATTTATCACTTTCTCTAAAGTTACCTCCCATACATTGTAGGAAGAGCAACAACATTGTATATAATCAATAGCATAGATAATATTTATGTTTTCACAACAAAATCATTTTCCATATAATTAATGTATTATTTTATATGTATGTTTAATTTATTGTTTTTTAGTATTTCTCAAAAAATAATTTTTTTTCTTATACTGGTGGATTCTTCTAGTCGAGTTCGGGTGATATGTCTATCTTTCATCTCTTTATACTCCAAAACTTCCCCAAACATCTTATATAACAAAAACATTCACTCATTTAGTGTTTAAATTTATCAATTTCTTTCAATTTCCCTCCAATACTAAATCCCAGAGGTAATCTTGATATTTTAACAGTAAAATCATTGTCCATAAAATTAATGTATTATTTCATATTTATGTTTAATTTATTTATTTTTAGTATTACTCATAATAATTTTTTTCTTATATAGGTGGATTATTTTTTTTGAGTTGGGGTGATTTTTTCAAAACTACTCATGTAATTTTGGAAGTTGGACAAAGAAATTCAATGGAAATCATGGTAACATTGATAATTATGATTGTTTTTGAATGTATGTCATGATTTTTATTAATGTAATTATATAAACCAGATTTTTAAATGTATATAATATAGTTTATTTATATTATTTGTGTTTTAAATTGCATTTCTTTTAAATTATGTATTGGGACTTGTTTTTTTGATATCTGATGTGTTTATGGTGCAACATTGTACTGTTACATCACAATACAGTTGTGCTGTAGTGTGCTGCAACAACATACTATAGAGTGACCCTTTATCAACTCTTTTAAAAGTTTTTATAAATAATACATTTATCAATTCTTTTAAAAGTGGGGATAAAAAAATTATCAGTGCTTCTAAAAGCAGTGATACCCACTAGAAATGTGCCCGTAAGGGGCTCTGTGTGAGAAGGTTTCCCCTCTGCGCCACCTCCTTCATCAATGGTTTATGTAGCACATCCTACCATGTGCTCAGTGATTTTGTGGTGGAAGATCCTCTATTGCGGTGGATTCGGCCTCTTCTCTCATCCACCTCGAGCACTGAAACTATCTTTCCTCATCCAAATATCATTTCTAAATATGGTTTCAATGCGGTACGATGTCGGTCCATGGTTGTGTCTGGCTTCAACGGCATGAGGGAACCGCCTCATCTTCGGTGTGTGCGATAGGTCATTCGTTGTGGTCTTTTCATGCGAATAGGATGGCAGCACTAGAATTTGTCTT
Organism: Viscum album; assembly: GCA_963277665.1. Taxonomy (NCBI): domain Eukaryota; kingdom Viridiplantae; phylum Streptophyta; class Magnoliopsida; order Santalales; family Viscaceae; genus Viscum; species Viscum album. The sequence continues at coordinate 595,152,115 of OY728133.1, forward strand.
GCCGCAGGTCTCCTTCACCGTGATGGTGATGTTTTTTATTTTTTTCATTTTTTGTTTGTTATGTTTGGATTGGGGTACATCTGTGTTCATGAGATGGCATGATTTTCTGGGTTGTGTCTTGGTTGAGGTTATGTGGTTGGATTGGGTGACCTATTCTTCGATCTGGGTTCGTGCTTACTCCAAGGTATGAGGATTCAATTTAGCTTGTTGCAGATTGAAGTTAGGTTTTGTGTTTTTTGTGAAAGTCGTTCGGCTATGAGAATTATGGTGATCGTTCGATGGCGAAGTAGTGAAGATTGGTTGACGTGAGATTCTCACTAAATATTAGATTGATTTTATATGTAACATTATTTTATATAGATTTGTTGTGCACACCAAGTGAACGTCTTATCACCTATGTTATGCCCGATTATACCAACTGAGTTTTTGCTGTGTTTTTGTAACTTTGAGAGCTCAAAGAAGATTTTTTTGTGGGTTGAATTTTTATCTGAAGACTCAATTTGTGGATGTTTTTGTTTGAATTTCTTTGTTGTTCTGATATGTTTGCACTATCATTCTACATGTTTCTGCTCCATAAGAGGTTCCGCGTAAGAATCTTTCACCTACGCATGCCAATTGCATTTGGATGTTTGTGAGGGTATGGGTCTGCCATCAGTACTGGGCCCATGAAACTCTATACGGGATAGCTAGCTGAGTAGTCATGTAATATTGAAGGTTTTTACCCAAGTTGTAATTGCTATGGAGGGGCATATTCTGTAGTATTGATTTGGGTTTGACTTCATATGAATTTATTTGATTGTAAGGCTAGATCGTGTGGTTTCTCACTTTACCCTCCAAAGTGTTTTGATAATAAAAAAATTTAATTTTTAGTCAGTCTAAAATCAGGGATAAAAGTCCTTTATTAGAACTTTTATAATCCTTGATAAAGGATTCCTTTAGCGGCATTAAATTAAAGCACTGATAAATGGGTCTTTAATCAGTGCTTATAGAAGACACGATAATGTTCCTATTTATCAGCACTTTTTTGGTTCTAATAAATGACCCCTTTAACTAGAATTTTTCATAACTAATAAAAGTCATGGGATTTTAGCGTCTATCACATTGTCAGCACTTTTATAGCACTAATAAAGGCTATTTCTAGCATTGATAAAGTCCATTTTTGTAGTAGTGTTTAATGATCTTTCAATGGTATTTCCATTCGAGGAAATTATATGACCATTTTTCAAAAAAACCTTTCATTTTATCTTCTATTATTATTCATGACCATTTTCAAGTATTATTATAAATTTCCACTCTTTAGTACTCAAAATGTTTTGTAAAATGTTTTCAAGAATACCCAACTTCATTCTTTATTTAGTCAAAGATCCTATTTTCCTCTAAAAACCATGTTTAATTAAAATGTTTTCATTTTTTTTAAATTATTTGGTAATGAAATTTTTATGATTTTTCTCTTTTACAAATTTTCTCAAAGGAATCTTATTATTAATTTCCTGATAAGGCATTTTAAAACATTTTTATCATGAAAAAGGAATGTTCTTTTTCCCCATAAAACAGCTACGGATTTATTCTCCGTCATTTATTTGAATATTCCTTTTCAAGTATAAAAGGTTACTTAAAAAATGTTTTCAAAAGTTATTTTCAATGAAATGGTTTTTGAAAAGTTTTTTTTTGAAAAAATATATTTTTCTTAAGAATGTTTAAAAAATATTGTTTCGTAGTATTTCTATTTAGAAACAACAACCCTTTATTTTTAATCCACATTTGATGTGTTGTATTGATACCATACTTATTGATACTCAAGATGTTTTATTATTGATTTGGCCAAGGATAGTATTCACATTAACTTTCTTGATTCATTTGTTAGTCCCCATGAAATACTCAATCTACTATGATCATTGATCATTAAATTTCACCTAAATTATACATTTAATTTATCAAGGATATTAATATTTCCTAAACCATATATCATTTTACATACAATGTCTAATTTGATAGTTATTTGATTATTTTGGGAAATATTGATAATTATGATTTATTTATTCCATAAGTATATTTGATTAGGCATATTGTTTATTAATTAAATAGATTACTCAATATGAATAAGGATTTGGGCATGAAATGAAAGGAAGATACTAGACTTTATATATATCCTTGATGCATCAACATATTATCTTGAGACAAAAATGTTGCCCAAATTAAACTAGTTTCTATCCGTAGTTTTAAATTTTCTGTAGGTTGGATCACGGTAGTATAGGTCCTCATGTGCCTGAGAAATGACATCCAATAATTAATCATTCCCTTAATATATATTTTATTTATTATTCATCCATGAGATTTTGAATTGACGTATCTATGGATAAATTTAATATTAGGTTCAGTGATTAAATGGAATGTGTTATAGTTCCTACCTTACCATATTTATTTTTCCTTATCTTGTAATTTGAATGAAATGTGTTTCCATTTATTACCATTCTATATTGTTTACAAACTTTCATTTAGTTTATTGATTACATGGCATGTTTGTTCAGTTATTTACCTTTCCATATTGACTATTCTCATTGATTCATTATTTCTTCTGATATATTTTCCACTTGATAAGAATTTAATCTCACCCTTATTATGTTTCTTTGACCACGAATCCAAGAAGAATACTATAAAATATATTCAAGGATTTACTTGATGGAATAAATTTACATTTGAAGTTATTTATATAGAAAGAAAAAAAAATATTTTGTAACCAGCGTATTATTTTCTCATTTATGTATCTATTTTACACAGAATTTTATACTCTCAATCCTTTGGGTCCTGATTCCTTTTAATCTGGCCAATTTAATTGATAGCAGACACTATCTCCAATCTTTTTGGGGTCAGTTCACTACATTTGGTATCAAAGGAAGTTTATTTGAAACCTTGAGTACTAGATTTAGGAAAGCATAGGTTAGAGAACACAACCCCAATGTATAATTTTTGGATAAGTCTAGAAGAATACACTATAGTTTTAGTAAATGATATATTATGTGGGTATTAAGGGAAACACATCCTTATCTAGATGCTTCAAGTGGAAATGTTTCTGGAATACATGTACTTAGGAGTAACAACTCCAACAAGGTGTTCCAAGCTTGATTAGAGGTAACCTAGTACACAACAATGGGCCTTACTATGTACTTGGTCTGATACCCTCGGGAGATATGCTTATAATAATTCACATTTTCCTTACAAATCACTATAAAATATTTTTATAATAAATAATCTAGGTTAAAACTAAGGTGTTTTAGATTAAAGATAAAGTGTCATGATTTAGAAATCCTATAAATGATATTATGTATAAACATTCGACCCAGAAATGACCTATGTTAAAATAAGACTGATGAAGTATTTATGTATTGAGGTTGTATTGGAAACCATAGTTAAAAGGCTATTTAGTGATTAACCTAATTTAATGGTTGTCCATCATAGTCATTTTGAAAATAATATTAAAATGGTTTTAGAAAAGGACAACCTCTAATATGTGTGGAAACCAATCAAATCCTAAATGTAATGGGTCTAAAAAACTTGACCAAAGGATGTTAAGGGTTTCATGCCAACCATTAACCTACATAATTTACTAGTTAATTTTCATTGTTTTTAGTTAAAAAATTTAAATAGAAAATTTTATTGATGAACCAATACTACCACTTTTAAATATTAGAGATTAATATATGAACCATATTGATTATGGAAGATAATTAAAGACAAATAGTTAGACATGTCACTCTTTTATTAGCATTAATATCATCTATGATTCTCTTTTAGTGCTTCATGAATAAAAAAATTCATTATTGGAAATTAATTTTTTGGAGTTAAGGGATGAATTTGAATTTTATTGAAACACTACAAAATATTATGATTTTTCATATGAAATTGAAACACATAGATATTATTTTCTTATAATATTGGTTTGTAAAATAATTACCCAACATTAGGAAAATGACTTCGAAATAGAATGTTTCCTTAATACCTTAATTTCTATTGAACTGATGGTCTCTTAAATAATAAATGATTTATGGATTTGATGCCCTCAAATTTCTATTGATCATTCACTTGTTTGTGATTGATGACCTCATTCACTCCCTATAAATATTTAAATTTTTTATCCAAGCATGAATCCTTAAATTCCACTAATTTTCTTCTACTTAGAGTCCTAGTTACATGGTAGACTATGTGACCTTTTTATTTCCCATTTTTTTCTAGAAGATGACTTATGAACCTTTATCATGATGTGGTAATTCAACATAAAAATACCAAACAATATATCACCAATTTTGTGTTTAAATTTGGAAGATTCAATTTAATTAAGGCAGATAGATTTTAACATCATGAAATTCTAACGCAGAACATTGTATTTAATAGCATGCATGGCATGCATCACCAAGAATGTAAGGGAATATAATATCCAGATACATTATAATATATTTACTATTTAAAATAGATTATATATATTCAATGCATGATATATATTTTAATGAACGCAACACTGAGTTATCTTGTGTTTCACACAAGAGTGAACTTCCTATATAACTTGTGTTATACTAAATAGTGACATTCCTTGATAGCTTGCATTACAAGAAAGACTGAGTTTCCCCAAATAAAAATGTATTATGAAAATATTATTATTTAATATAATATGATATAAAGTATATTTTGTGTTATAATTTATGAATAATATTAACTAAATTATAAAAATTTAATGTTTATATAAATATAAAATGAATTTATGGGTTACCAATTATTGTTGAATAATAATAATAATCAATTGGATATAAAAAAGAAGGATTGTTATTTTTAGGTTTCCAAAGGAGTTTTTCATTAATAAAAATAATTAATTAAAATTAGTTAATGATTTTAATATTAAATATATTTTATATATTCAATAAAATAATTGTTTATACTCATTCATTAGGTTTTTTATTCATAAAATAAGAACAAACCCTATTTTACAAATAAAAACCTATATTTTTATAAAGGCAATTTTAACACCTTTTAATAGAGAACCCATTTTAAATCTTAATTTTGACACTTTTATTATTTTAATATGTCAAAATAAACTTAATATTTAAAATATAAATATAAAAATTACATTTGGAAGAATTTATTATATATTTTTTGGAATATATCATTTTTTAATGAATTGTTAAAAATACAGAATTATAGTTTAAAACTGATTTTTCATATAATTTGTTTTTAAGGTTAAATAATAATATTAATTTTCTTTATATTTTAATTAGATAATATTTTTATCAATTAATACAAATCATAACAACGAAATCAATTTCAATTTGAAATTTATTATAAAAAACATAACAAACATTTAGATGTTTTTTATTTTAAAAACCTGCAATGTCGTCTCGTTTGCGGGATGAATTTTAAATTAAATTATGCCACTTCTGTGATGGTAATTTTGAAAAATAGATTCAATATTTTAAATCATCATATTTTAAAATTTATAATAATACCAAATTTGTTTTTTACCAAATATATTAGTGAATGTCATTAAAATTAATTACAATTATTAAAGAAAAATTAAGGTTAATAAAGGGATAAACCTTTAAATTCAGGGCCCAAATGACCTATAAACTAGTCCAAAACCCATTTTATAGAAATATCTCGGCCATTAAACTTCCAAAATTTAGTTTTTATTGTTTTTATTACTATGGTTAGATACGAACTTGTGTACACCTAAATGTTTTCCAAAAATTCCAAATGAGCTTTTTTTCTTTCCCTATAAAAGGACCCCACCTCTCCCACTTCTTCACCGCACTAAAACCACCTATGATCGAACAATATCTTTCCACATATCTTACAAAAATTACTCCCATAGACTTTTAATCCTGTATTTGGTCTGAAATATTTCCAAGGAATCCATTTGGTAAAAACCAAAATAAGTTAACCGATTAAGAGGTATGGTCTTCTCTAATGTTTTTTAGTTTAATTTTCTTTATAAACCCCAATACTCTTATTATTCCATTATTTTTTAACATAAAAATACCATAAATATACTAGGATGTATTTATTATAAGTTTTATACCTACACTTACACACACCTCCATCTAATGGGTAACAAACATACTATTTCTGTGCATGACGAACTACTGCCTCCTGAAACGATGATTGCTCATTTTTTTCCTTTACCAACTTTTAAGGTTGGAAATTATGATGGAAAATATATTTATATATGATATATATAATATTTATTACATATTTATACTTCTTTAATACTTTTATAACACATAAATTTAATACTTTCCATTTTACATTAATATGATAACATCATTTTGAGGAAGTGTGAACTAGCTCCCCCTCGAAGTGATATGATTCGTTCACACGATACATGTAATGTATAAATGAAGGTTATAATTAAAAAAAATAGTACATAAAAATCATATGTATTATATTGATGACATAATTTAATATTTTTAAGTATATATAAATATATATATCATTTTCTTAATTACTCTTTCACACACTTAAAAAGTGAGAATGTTATTCATGGACGTGGGGACTACCACATCCTTGACATGATGTGATTAATTTTTCATCAAAATAATTTTATATAAGTTTTTGTGATTAAATAATATGGTGTTACATATATTCTTTCCATAATGACCTTTGAAAAATGGGAACGTTACTCAAGCGTACATACGACCGACCATCTCCATGATTGTAACGTTGATTCATTTTTCAAAAAATTATTTAATGATTTATTTTAAAATTATAATTGATGTATAAATATTTTAATTATTTCATTATTATTATTATAGATATGTTATATAATGACCCACTTTATCCATAGTTGATTTACCAAAGTAGTTTTGACACATAAACTGAATTTAGTAAAAACACCCGATGTAAAATTAATTATTTTAGTAGTTTTACACAACATGGTAATATGTAAAAGAAATTTAATGATAAAAATGATAAATGTTCTTAATAAAGTATAATATTTTCATAATTTTATTATACAGGAAGATATATAACATTAACCCGAAAGGAAACTCAAAGTAAGAGATTGTCATCTCACTTTTTATATATGTGAGATAAATGCTAGGTTCGCCACTCAATTATTTTGTATGGTGTATATAATGCCTATTTTTATATATTATATCATGAGTTAATTTATATTAATGGTATTTAAAATTTTCATTTAATATTATTTCATCATAAGGTTTATTTTTCAAAATTTTTCAAAGTGGTATAAGATACTTTGGAATGTTTACATATTATTTTCCTCAAAAATAACATTAATATTATTTCAATGGTAGTTCCATTTGAGAAAATTATATGAATATTTATTAATAAAATATTTTTTTCTTATGGTCATTCATGATAATTTTCAAGTATTAGTACCATTTTCCCACTCTTTGGTACTCAAAATGTTTTATAAAATGTTTTCCAGAAAACCTGACTTCATTCTCTATTTAGTTAAAGAACCTTTTTTCTTCTAAAACCCATATATTATTAAAATGTTCTCAAAAATGTTTTTAAAATGATTTGGTAACTATATTTTTACCCTTTTTTCTTTTATTAATGTTTTCAAAGGAATATTAATTTCATTTTCCAGACATGTCATTTTTAAACCTTTTTACCTTGAAAAAGGAATGTTCTTTTACCTTATACAAAAAGTATAAATTTACATTCCGTCATTTCTTTGAAGATTCCTTTTCATGTCTAAAAGGTTTATTTTTACAGAAAAATGTTTTCAAATGTGATTTTAAAAGAAAATTTTCTTCAAAATGGTTTTCATAATAAAATGATATTTTCCTCATGAATGTTTTTAAAATATCATTTTATAGTATTTATATTCCTCAACAACAAAAACCCTTTATTTTTACTCTAATTGGGATGTGTTGTACTGATACCATCCTTATTTTTCTCTAGATGGTTTATTATTGATTTGGCTAAGGATATTATTCACATTCACTTCATTGATTCATTTTTAGACCCCTTGAAATATTCATTCTCTTATGTTCATTGATCATTGAATTTCACCCAAAATATCGATTTCATTTATAATTAATATTAACATACCCTAAACTGTATACCATTTTACATAAAATTTCTACTTTGGTAGTTATTTTATGATTTGAGGAAATATTGATAATTACATATTCTTTATTTCATACAGATATTTGATAAGGCATATTGTTTATTAATTATATTGATTACCCGATATGAATAATGATTTGTACATGAAATTATGGGTGGAGATCAAACATTATATAGATCCTCGATGCATCGACATGTTCTCATGAGGCAAAAACGTTTTCCCAAATTAGATAGGTTTCTATCCACAGTTGTAAACAATCTAGATCACGGATATTAATAGTATATGTCCTCATGTGCCTAATAAAAGACATACAATAATTAAACATTCCCTTAATATATATTTTCTTTTTTTCTCATGCATGAGATTTTGGATTGAAATATCTATGGATACATTTAATTTTATGTTCATTGATTAAATGACATGCATTTCAGTTTCTTACATTGACATATTTATTTTTCCTTATCCAATTATTTGATTTCCATGTGTTTCCATTTATTACCTTTACATAGTTTTTACGCACTTCTATTTAGTTTGTTGATAACATAAAATGTTTGTATAGTTATTTACCTTGACATATCGACAATTCCCGTTGATTCATTATTGCTCTTGTTATATTTTCCCCTTACTAATAATTTGAGCTCACCCTTATTATGTATCATTCCCTAGTAAACTAAGAAGAGTACTATGAATGTTATATAAGGATTCACTAGGTGGAATAAAGTTTCCCATTAAGTTTTTTATTTAGAAAGAATAAACAATATGTTTTAATTAATGTTTTATTTTTTCATGTATGTATCTGGTTTTCCAAGACTATTAAACTCCCAGTACTTAGGGGATTGATTCTTTGTAAACAAGAAAATGTAATTGATAGCAAAACCCAGATCCAAGATTTCTAGGGTTGGGTCACAAAAACATCATTCCATGGAGGCATTAGTCCGTATATACACATGGATGATGATTTATATTCCCATAAAATCGGGGAAATGATTACTATTGTTTAAAATATCAAAAATTAAAAAAATATTTTAAATATCATAATTATATATTTCATTCTTAATAAAAACCATCCATGTAAGTTGGGTAAGGAAAATGAAACATGTTACATCAAGGATGTTGAAGACCACACATATTCATGTTTGGCATTCTTACTTTTTTTAGGGAAAGAAGGAAATTTTAGATAATGTATATCTCATAAAAATAAAAAAATTAATGTATATAGGTAATACTGATCTTATTTTTTCACAATGAGTAATATAAGTTTCAATGAAAAAGATAGAGAATAAAAAATATTAAAGAGTGAGATGTACTTAAATTGATATTTTGATAATTATATTAAAGTACTTCTTGGAAATATATGAATTTTAAAAATATATTGAGAACATAATATTTAAGGAGAATAATTGGATTTTATGGCAAGTAAATAGGTAATAGTTTCAAGATGAAACATATTTTTTTGAGTGTTTCGAAGGGGTCCCAATAGGCCCCTTTTATAAATGTTGAGAATGTAATTTTTTTAAATATAACCACTTTATATAAGGTGGGAACATGTTTCACAGGTAAAGTGGATCAAAAATGTAAACTAATGGATTGGAGGATGATATAAGGTAATTAATATGCCAAAAAATCAATTGGAAACATGTTTTTAACATGATTCAAGCCCTTTACCCATTGATTTATTAATTTAACTCTATTATATTTTACTATGGTAACAAGTTTTTACCTAAGTAATTTATCACCAATGCCTAAAAATAAATAGGTCATTAATTTATATTATTGAAATTATAATTAAAAATTTTAAATCCATATTTATTAAATTATCGTTATAAAATTAGTAAAAATAAATTTGAAAAATAATAAATATATTGTGTATTAAAAATAATTTTAGAGAAAATGTAATATAAAATATAAAATATAAAATTTTGTTTATAAATTAAAAACCATATTTTTTAAATTTATAATTTCACTTATAAAATAAATAATTTTTAAATTAAAAGGATTCATAAATCATTAAGTCATACTTATATACTAACAATTTTATAAAATTCATGAAATTGGTAAAAATAATATTTGTAATATTGAACTAAAAACCAAATGTTTGAGAATGATTCAAAAATTTCACCATAAGATAAATTTTTACATTATAAATTAATAAATTATTTTCATTTTAACTAACAAAAATTATAAAAATTATATATTTATCTTTAGAATGAAAACACAAAATAATTAGATAAACTTCTTTTATCATAAAATGATTTTTTTAAAAATATTGGGTTATTTATATTATTTCATATCAATTAATAATTTAAATAATGTTAATATAGTGGTATTTTAAAATTATTAAATTTAATTTATGAGTATTAAATTTTCAAAACTTAATAAAATAGTTGTTTGAAAAAAATATTACTTACGTATTAAAAAATACATAGAAAATTAATTATTCATATTTATAATTTAATTTTTCCTATCCATTGAAATTGAAATATTTATGTTAATTATATATATATAGGATACCATATTCTAATAAAAATCATAATTTTAATACTTATACATTACACATAACCTTATATTTATAATATCTTAACATCATATCTTTATTTCATTTTGAGTTACATAATTTTAAATTTACTAAAAAATGATACATGACTTCTATTTACCTATTGGATGTATATCTAGTGATAATATTCTCAATTTTCATTTTTACAGTGAAAATATTTCTGATGAATTTAATTATAATGACTATATTTCATTCAAATTTTTATATAGACTTACTAAATAATTCATTCCTTCCACTCAATCTATAAAGCATAGTTTTTATTTCATATTATAGTTTTTTCATAACAATTTATCCTTTCATGAGGATCTTCATTATTATATGTTTTGTTTTCCTATTTGTTACCCTCAAGGTTTAAGGTGATCCAAGGTATTTTCTATCCATGAATATTTTATCTTTTTCCTATATATTGTCTTTTATTAATTTATGCACTGTTAATGGATGTATTCGTCCATGGGGAGTAATAATACAGGGTTTTCAATACTTAGATTCATGTGATTTTTTTAATATTCTAATTATTAATGAATAAATTTTTTTTATTTTAATTAACATATTGTATGAATTATTTTCTATTCAATTTCATATATTTTTAACTAAAAAAATTGTAGAATAATAAAAATATAGTTTATAAAAATAACATGAACCCTAAAAAACATGAGTAATTATTGGATTAGGGTGGAATTTATAAATTACTAAAGTCATAGATAGGGCCCCATTGGGCTAGGTCTATTTGAGTGGTACTAGAGTAATTGAGTCCTAGATATAGAGTTTTGAGTTAGTAGTAATGTGAGGTCTAGTTTTGAAATTTAGAAAAATTATATTAAGAGTGTATTGAGTTTGATTATCTTACTAGGGAGACTAAAGTTGGTGTGGCGACCAATGTGTCATTTATATAGGACAATGATAACCCGTTAGCTGACCTGGTGCTCTAAGACATTGATTCGAGGTTATAATAAAGTTGGTACAAGAATCATGTAGTGACCAATTATGATCTTTCATGCACTTCATATGTCATATCATCTTGATATTCTTTAACTCTGGTGGGTTCATTTTATCAATTGTAGGGTTATACCTATTTATAACTATCATGTGTGTAGAGGTATGGACATGATAAGCTCAATCTTGTAGTTGATCCCCCCACCACTGGTCAGTAGGAAATGAGGCATTGTTTTCAAGACTCAGTTGAGAGATTTTATCACCCTATAATATGAGAAAATTTATCTCGCATTTATCATTAATAAAAATCATCCTTTTGAGTGGATGGTATCTTAAATTGAGTGTTATGAGACTACTTATAGGATGGATATGTTTTTCATGTTACTATAAAAAAGTCCTCATAGGTTTACAATGATACTTTTATCCTCTAATGATAGAGTCCTAGTTGGAGTTTGGAACTCACATTTTGGGTTGGTTCAAAATTTCACCAACCAAATTATTATTATTACATTGCACTCCAAACACAATGTAGTTATCCAATAGTGTTTTTTTTTGAAATCGTGGAATGAATGCTTTACCATGGTTATATTTTGAGACCTTATGCTAGATGGAGTTTTATTCAATAATATTGGAACCACCATATGGAATCATGTCCATGTTGGTGTACACCTCGAGACATACAGACCTTGTAAGGTGTTCCATGTAATGTCTTGAAATTTAAATTTATTATTTTTCAATATTAGATAGAATTATTTCAGGACCATTCTTTGTGACGGTGTGAGATTACGGGGCCTGGAGTGCTCGAAATAATTGTATAAAATAAATTAAAATTTTATATTGCGTGCATGAGAGGGTTTCCTAAAAAAATTGAATAAAATTTAAATGGGTGTCAGGATCAGAAATCAGAGGGTACCATTGTGTTCAGATCAGTGACTTTATCTTAGGAGAGAACTAACATTGATCGATGCGGGTCAGTAACATTTGTTAGTTTTTGGATGTTTTAAAAGAAATAAAATTAGTTAATAATTTATTTAATTTAAATGTCTCCATAACACAACAACATGTTATTTGGGTTTAAATGACTAGGAGATCAGGTTTAGGCTCATAACCCTAGAATATTTTCCTAGAATCCTCTGGAACATTTGAGAGGATCCACCGCAAAGAATTCCCGATGAACGACGACGAACAACGACACGTGGATCATTGCACAACAAGATTAAATCCTAAATGAAGAATGATATCCCTATTCTTTGATAATCCAAGTAGGGGTTGTTGTTTCAATTATTAATTCACATTCTTGGATTCAAATGAAGGACATGGATTAACCCAAGAATAGGTTGACCCACAAATCATCATTCTTAGGGTACGGTTTTTATTGGCTTTATTTTGGTGAATTAATCCATTTTTAATTTGATTTATGTTTTTATTTTCTCCATTTGATCCCTCTAATGGGAGTGGATCAACTCCTTGAAAAATTATGATATACGTTTGTTCCTCTATTCGTTGTTTTATTTTCTTCCCCCATTTTGACCCTGTGTTCTTCGCAGGGTTTTGAACAATGGATCATTGTGTGTTCATTTCACAATGAAATGATCCAAAAATAGAGATATAACATCATGATGATCTAGCAGAGGTTAGAGGATAATGGAAAAGTATTAATAAACATGGTTCAAGAGAAATCTTCCTTCGATCATTCTTGATGCGGATAATCGAAACTAGCTTTCTGGGTCGACCAAACACCCAAAACCTACTAATTTCGTGTTTCCATGATAGGGTGACACTAGATCTTCAATTTTGAGGTAATAGGACAAACAGATCAATGATTGTATAATCACTCGAGGTGTTTCAATGAAGAACTAGGTTTCTGGAAAATCATGATGAACACAATATGTAGTTTGGAATACACAACGTGCGAGCTCCATCGAGTAGTGGCTAGGGTTTCAAGCGACAGAATGTGATGAAATGGTTTGTGACAGATGTTTCACGGTGTGTGTGTCCTTTCATAGTAAAAAGTGTGTATGTAAAATTATATAGAGACATGAGATGAAGTATCATTCTTTTACTACACCACATGACCAGACCAAACTGTTACACGGGTTACCCAGTGTACTGGTACATGGGTTGGTAGACATGGGTTGATTCCATGTACAGGAACATGACCAGAATACACGGAACGAACCCTAAATGGTAGGACATGGTGTGTTACTATTTTACATGACATGTATACATTTTCTACATGACATGTTCTTCTAACTCAGGCTATTGCACACAGGCAGTACCCAGAGTCAAGAGACATAGTGTGTGACTCTTCTACACGCTGTTTACATTATTATAAGTGGATTGATCTCATTCTCCACTGTTATTTGGAAATGTTTCATTTGGTTTTGTGCCCCTGTATCATTCCCCTGTAGGTCAGGTATCATTTCTATCCATAGAAGTATGATCCCTTCATTAGGACTTTCTGGATAGAGTTAGAATCCAACCGAGAGTCCCGAAACGAGATCCTTTACCCATTCATGGCCCTAGTTAGAGTCAAGTATCAATGTGAACGATACAAAAGGACACAGATCCTCTACATAGCAGGTGAATTTGGATGATTCATGGTATACAACAATCCCGAGCAGTGATCCTCATCTATGTATTGTGATCTTTCCCCACTCATGAGTGAGTTCTCCGGTAATGAGTTCATCTGTTCTCTGTTCAGATCTATCAGTGCATCTATCTCTCTAGTGACACTTCCCTATGAACGTACTTCTTGAACAAAAATCACCAGAGCCACCAGAATCATGTAGTGAGTTCTCCCAGATGAGTTCTTTACGGAATTTTCTAACTGAATCCCAAGCATGGTCATGCAGTTGTTGTGACTTACCTCTAGAGTTTGGATCTGGGTTTCGAGTATATCTAGATATGTTTCTCTTGTTATATGTTTTGTAGACATATATTGTTGTTTCTCATGGAATTCGGGGATGACCTACTGAATGGGAGATTCAAACGTTCCGATCAGTTTCTAGCGGGTTTGTTCGTAGAACCGGAAACATCCAATGATTCCACATCCATTTGGACCTAATTTCCAAAGGTAGGCGCTCATTAGCTTGTGGACTGATGAGGCTTAGGAATTTTAATTGGTCGAGAGGATGGTAGGTCGGACTCATCACACCTTTTTGAGGGGAATTATTGTCTACTTCGGGACTCTCTTTATAGATTTAAGTTATGTTCATGAATCCTTATTATATTACCAAGTATAAAATGATCTTTCCTTTAGTTTTAACAATAAATGATTAAATATGTAAGAAATTTAGAGAATCGTTTATATGTATTCGAGGTTCTTCATCAATAGAGAATCATCTGTATCTATTTAGAGATTCTTGGTCAATGGTATCCTTCAAAACATTTATAAAAGTCTCTTGGTCATTATGATGATCAGGCTGGTTTTAAAGCCACTCAGTGGGGCACTTGAAGTTTATCGTCATTCAGAAGGACATGGATTATTTCAAAGTTGGGATCGAACCCATAAACGGGCTACCTATGTATCCTTTGTTTTGGAAAAGGAATCAAAACCCACGTAGTTCGAGTAAGGGAGTATGATGTTTATGATTGATGGCTCAAAGAAGGATGTCTTAATTACTTTTACACTCTAAGCTCACGTGAGTCATGCTCGGTGTGATAAACAAGAGGTATTGGTAAAAAAAATAGACAATTGTGCCATGAAGGATGCAATCATAAGAAGTAATGTGGGGCTTATGTATGTATGACTTCCCAGATGAATGAAGTTTAGGATTTACTTTAAGGAGAAAATCCAGGAACAGGGTTCGTAAAGGTATATGTGCTTTATGGAGATTTGAACACTCTAACTTGGGACTTATTTCGGAAAAGGAAACCCAAATTAAGAGAGGATTGATAATTGGGTTTTACTCCTGAGAAGGAATCCCAGATTAAATGTAAATTAGGACTGGTTAAGAGAAATTAAGGGACTTGGGGCTTACTCCTGAAAAGGAAGCCCAAAATTTATGACTGGGTCTTATTCCTGAAAAGGAGATCCAGGTTAGGGGACTTGGGGCTTACTCCTGAAAAGAAGCCCATGATTATGACTGGGTCTTATTCCTGGAAAGGAGACCCAGGTTAGGGATTAAGGTTTGGGGCTTACTCCTGAGGAGGATGCCCATATTTGAGATTGGGGCTTACTCCTAAGAAGGATGCCCAAATTAAGGGACTTGGGGCTTACTCCTAAGAAGGATGCCCATATTTGAGATTGGGGCTTACTTCTAAGAAGGATGCCCATATTTGAGATTGGGGCTTACTCCTAAGAAGGATGCCCAAAATTAGAGGACTTGGGGCTTACTCCTAAGAAGGATGACCATATTAAAGGATTATGATTGGGGCTTACTCCTGAGGAGGATTCCCAAGTTAAGGAATTAAGGTTTGGGGATTACTCCTGAGGAGGATGCCCAAGTTTGGGAACTTTAAGAATTTGGGGCTTACTCCTGAGGAAGATGCCCAGATTAAAGGACTTATAACTGGGGATTATTCCTGAAAAGGAGACCCAGGTTAAGGATTCTCTCATCTTAAAGGATGAGGTTGAATGAATGAACTCTCAATCTTTGGTGACATAAAGATATATAAATCACTATGTTTTGAGAGATATTCCACAGAATTCCATTCAAATAAGGAAGTCGAATCCAGAAATCATGCCATAAATGGATTTGAAGAGTATCTTGAAGACTGAATCTTTAATAGGAAAGGTGAAATGGCTTAAGAGGGGTAAAATGGGAAAGATGGGCACCCAAAAAAGGTAGGGGCACGCAAGTCTTAAAAGGCGCACACGTCTTACGTGGGTGTGCAAGCATTGGTCGTGCAGGTATACCTGCGCGACTTGTGGGGTACTTGCGCGATTTTCAACCAGCATTAGAATACTTGAGCGACTCTTTATTAAACTCATTAGAATCCTCTTGAGGTTCTTCCAGAAAAGGGACGCGCAAGTTCTATTGAAGGAATAAGGTGGCGCGCAAGTGTGTCACTTCCCCTAAGGGCTGACCACTCAGGCGCGCAAGTGTTGATGAGTTTCAACACTTAGGCCTTCCTCCTTCTCTTTAGATCTTCCGTTCTAGGTAAGAAATTACATTTAAGTGTTCTGGAAGCTTTGAGAAGAGAATTGGGCATCGGGAGCTTCAATCCAAGTTTCTGGAGAAATATCCTCTCGAATTGGGGGCCCACAGGGTCTATTTATAGGCAGGAGAAGACCTCGGGTGGTTACTGGGCGGTTATCGCTTAGGTCGCGCAAGTCACATGGGAGACCATGAGGCGGCGCACAAGTATACCTACACGACCACTAGGCAGCGCACAAGTACTTTCCTGACCACTAGGCGGTGCGCAAGTGTACTTGCACGACCATGAGGGAACTTGCACGACCTATGGGCAATGTTCTCCTTGTTCATCCCTTTGTCGATTTTTTGATGTTTATTCAAAGGATGAATCACTTTGGACTAAGGTATTTCCTATTTTTCAATCATTAGACTCTGTGACGGAAAGTAGCGTCAACAAAAGTCCCCCCTCAGAGTTGGATCCGGAGAGAAAAGAGGATTTGACTATGAGGTGAAAAGAAAAACAAGAAATCTGGCAGTTTAAAGTCATGCATGTCAGACATAAAGGGGATAATGTTTATGGTCAAAATAGCATTGACCAAAATGGATTAAGATTGACACAATTCCTTGAAAATTAATCTGAAAACATATTACCATACTCAAGTATGAGGGAAAATATGTAAACTATGACTTAAGAATATTTGAATCTGAGGAATGATATGAAAAAGAGCTAAAAGGCATTAGAAGAAGTAGTTTCCAAGAATGAAGTTACTATTATTTAATAAAACCTGTTAGGGGGTTGAATTATGCCAGGACACCTAAGGGCATTGGCTGCATGGTCAAATAAATAGCATCTTTCGGCTGACAAGTCTGTTATGTGGACTGTTTATGCAAGGCCACCTATGGGCACGTGCTGCATAGTCAGGCAAAAGAACTCTCAGAAATTTACTTTCCTAGTGCTAAAAGCCAGTGAAAGTTTATGGAGATTCAAATTTTCTAAAGTATAGAGTTTGTTGTATGGAAAGAGGTACTTGAATATAGAGAAGATATTTTTAGACAAGATTATCGAAGAACTGGATGAATATCACTCCTACGAAGGTATGACCCAAATGTAGGGAAGAAGAATAAACTATAGACTTGAATACTTT
Organism: Viscum album; assembly: GCA_963277665.1. Classification (NCBI taxonomy): domain Eukaryota; kingdom Viridiplantae; phylum Streptophyta; class Magnoliopsida; order Santalales; family Viscaceae; genus Viscum; species Viscum album. Next base: position 595,169,911 of record OY728133.1, read on the forward strand.
CAGATCATGAAAAAGGATATGGGATAAATATGTTAAGGATGGATATTTTTTTGCAGATCCCTACATACCGGCATTTAAGACAAATAAGGACAAAATAGGCATTCTTCCCAAGAATGAAGTTACCATCATTTAAAAAACCCGTTAGGGGGTTGAATTATGCAGGGCCACCTAAGGGCATTGGATGAATAGTTAAATAAAATAGTATCTTTTGGCTAACAAGTCTGTTATGTGGACTGTTTATGCAAGGCCACTTATGGGCATGTGCTGCATAGTCAGGAAAAATAATTCTCATAAGTTTGACATTTTTGTGACTAAAAGTCATGAAAAGGGTTATGAAGATCTGAAAATATTTAAGGTTAGGATTATAACACATAAATATGGATATTGTCCAATGTATATAGAGATACATAGAGCAACGATAACCATAATCATGTTGTGGCTGGGTCCTGAATTGAAATTTTGGACTTCACTACGTATTTCATAAGAATGAGAATCAAGCCATACGTAGTTCTTGAAATGCAGTTTAACGTCGTGCAGGACGAAAATATGAGAGATCTCAGTTTACGGTCATAGAGTTCGGACCATAATAATGAATACACAGTGTGTGTTTCCATGAGAACTTTTCATCTAAGGGACTGAATGTGAAATTTTGGGTTAGGCCCAAAAGACTTGGGTCTGGATTCTAGGGATACTCGAACGTTCCTACGTATCCCATAAGGATGGGAATCAAGCCCACATAGTTCTAGAACTACCCTTTGTACAAATTTGGTTCGTACATGTGAAGGGTGAAAGGGGACTTTAGTACAATGATGGTTTAACCCAAGATAAAAAGTTTAGGCATTTCCATGTATGCACGTAGTCTTTTGAAATAAAAAATGATTGAAAAATCAATGTCAATAATAGTTCTCTCTCAAATGAGGAAATCAAAGAGTATTGTAGTTTATTGTTGTACCAGACAAAAGTGTTGCATTGTTTAATGTCATATAACAAGGAAGAAAGTGAATCAATGTAAAGATATTGATTCGAGGGGTGGTTTTACGAATCAACATCATATGAGATGGTGGTGAACCGATGTGAAGAGATTGTTTTTGGTCTTGAACCCTGGGAGGTTGCCTACATACCCATCCTGGAGGGCAAGGATCAAAGTCCGTGTAGTTCAATTAAAGAATGAATTAATGATCAAGTTGTTCTTGGGGGCAACGATTTAATAAAAATGTTGTTGGGACTTACACATGGTTAGCGGCCCAAAGAGAGTGTTATGGTTGAGGTTTTCTCTAAGCTCACATGAGTCATACTCGGTGTGAGAAACAAGAGGTAACAACAACCTTAACGATGCACAGTTTAATGTCATGTAGGACATATCAAGGGACTATGCAGTTTAATGTCTTACAGTTAGGACTATTGGTGCTGAACAGTTTAGTGTCATGTAGCAGGGAAAAAATACAGTTTAATGTCATGTAGGACGTATCAGGAATTTTCTGTACAGTTTAGCATCATGTAGTTAGGACGACGGGGACAATAGAGTTTAACTTCATGTTTGATGAAAAAGGTACTTTCCTACAGTTTAACGTCATGTTGGACGAAAAAAGGATTTTCCTACAGTTTAACGTCATGTTGGACGAAAGGGGGGAACTGTGTAGTTTAATGTCATACAGTTAGGAAAAAAGAGTGCACCATTTTAACGTCATGTTGGATGCATTGGGATTTGTTTTTTACAGTTTATGTAGTTTAACGTCCTTCCAGACGTAAGGGACTTTTATACAGTTTAGCGTCATGTAGTTTGGACATCACAGTTTAACGTCTTGCTGGACGTAAGGGACTTTTAAATAGTTTAGGGTCATATGCATGGACCATGGATGGTGCAGTTTAATGTCATACAGGACCATGGTGTAGTTTAAAGTCATACAAGACTTTTTAGGGAACGTTTTCATGGTTTAATGTCGTGTGGGACAAAGTTGCAGTTTAAGGTCATACTGGACCATTGCTGTATAGTTTAACATCATATATCAAGGACAAACTGGTGCTGCACAGTTTAGTGTCATGTTGTGGGGACATATTCTTTTCTACAGTTTAACTTCATGTTGGACGAATGTGTGAATAGTTTAAGGTCATATGCATGGACCGTGGATGGTGCAGTTTAATGTCATGCTGGACGGTGGTGTAGTTTAAGGTCATACAGGACCTTTGATGATTATATAGTTTAACGTCTTTCCGGACGTAAGGGACTTTTATACAGTTTAACATCGTGTGGGACAAAGTTGCCGTTTAAGGTCATACAGGACCATTGCTGTATAGTTTAACGTCATATAGTAAGGACGAACTGGTGCTGCACAGTTTAGTGTCATGTTGCAGGGACATCTTCTTTTCTACAGTTTAACGTCATGTTGGACAAAAGTGTGAATAGTTTAAGGTCATATGCATGGATCGTGGATGGTGCAGTTTAATGTCATGCTGGATGGTGGTGTAGTTTAAGGTCATACAAGACCTTTGATGATTATATAGTTTAACGTCTTTCCGGACGTAAGAGACTTTTATACAGTTTAACGTCGTGTGGGATGAAGTTGCAGTTTAAGGTCATACAGGACCATTGTTGTATAGTTTAACGTCATATAGCAAGGACGAACTGGTGCTTCACAGTTTAGTGTCATGTTGCGGGGACATCTTCTTTTATACAGTTTAACGTCATGTTGGACGAAAGTGTGAATAGTTTAAGGTCATATGCATGGACTGTGGATGGTGTAGTTTAATGTCATGCTGGACGGTGGTGTAGTTTAAGGTCATACAGGACCTTTGATGATTATATAGTTTAACGTCTTTCCGGACGTAAGGGAATTTTATACAGTTTAACGTCGTGTGGGACGAAGTTGCAGTTTAAGGTCATACATGACCATTGCTGTATAGTTTAACGTCATATAGCAAGTACGAACTGGTGCTGCACAGTTTAGTGTCATGTTGCGGGGACATATTTTTTGTGAAATCAACACAATCTTGTATCATTGAAGGCCAAAAGTATCCAAGCCTTCGAATTTGATCAGACAATCTATGTCCAGACTGGTGGGCACCACAGACTCCTGCATGCACTTCTTTTATGAGAGCCATTGTCTCTTCACCATCAATACATCTGAAGAGAACTCCATCAAAACCACGTTTGTAGAGAATTTTCTCTAAGTGGTTTGGGCTATCATAAAGAGTAAAATTGACCACACGTCACCGGATTTGTTCTTTCTCGGCTCTATCAGGTGGAAGTGTTCCATTTTGAAGGTATTCCCTGATAGGTGACATCCATCCTGTAGTATGACCATACATTTTAGGAATGGGACTAATTTCATTAATTTCCTCTGTTCTGTCTTGAACATAAGGTGAAATTGCACGACAGTGGGCAATACTGATGGTTGTCTCGTCCCGATTTGGATCTGCTAGAGCTGTGGATATATTGTCTAGCCCATCAGCTTGAGCATTTTGTGATCTTGGGACATAAGAAAACGTCGGTTCTGAAGGGAATTCTGCCATTAACTCTCTGACGTAATCAGACAAAGGGATTAATTCTTCTTTTCTGATGGCATAATCCCAATTGACTTGTTTGATTACCAGGTCTGAATCACCTTTCACATTTAAGTGATTCACTTGTGCTTGAAGTTCTAACTCCAAGCCTGTAATGAGAGATTGGTATTTGGCTTCATTATTGGTACCACCTTCCCACAATAAAAAGGAATAAGGTAACACTGCCTTATCTGGAGAAATGAGCACAATTCCTAAACCAACTTTGTTGAATTTAGGATTTTCCATTTTCTTCCCTGTTGGACTTCTAGAAGCACCATCAAAATACATTTCCCATGTTTGAGGGAACTCTTGAATAGAAAAAACATCCTCATCATGGAGTTCAATATCTGAAGACGTGTCTTCCACTGAAGGATGTTCTTCCAAGAAATCAGCTAGAGCTTGGCCCTTTATTGCCTTTTGAGATACATACTGAATGTCGAACTGCTGCAAAATAACTGCCCACCTTGCTAGACGTCCTGTAAGCATTGGACGACTAAGGATGAATTTGAGCGGATTATTGTGAGATACCAATTGGACCTCGTGATGTTGCAGGTAGTGTCTCAGTTTTTGAACTGCAAAGATTAATGCCAGGCAGCACTTCTCAATACTTGAATACCGGGTTTCTGCTTCAAGCATAGTTCTACTGAGATAGTAGAGGCTATTTTCATTTTCAGCATCATTATTTTGGGCGAGAAACACACCCAATGATCGCTCTAGAGCTGTCACATAAAGGATAAGTGGTCTACCTTCAACAGGTGGCATGAGTACTGATGGACTCAAGAGGTATTTCTTGAGAACATCAAACGCTTCTTGACATTCTTCAGTCCACTGGTAAGTGACTCCTTTCTTCAATAATTTGGTAAAGGGTAAACATTTGCCTGCCAAATTGGCGATGAAACGCCGAATATAGGCTAAGTTTCCTTGAAGTCCTCTTAATTCTTTCAAATTCTGAGGAGGTGACATACCAAGGAATGATTTGGTCTTCTTAGGATCGACTTCAATACCACGATGGCGTACAAAAAAGCTGAGAAATTTTCCTGAGGTTACCCCAAAAGCACATTTTAAGGGGTTCATCTTCAAATTATGTTGTCGAAGATTGTGGAATATGACTCCCAAATCAGCCAAGTGATTAGAACATTGTTTGTATTTAACCACAAAATCGTCTACATAGCATTCAACAAACTTCCCTAAGAAAGGTTTGAAGATACGATGCATGGCGCGTTGATATGTTGCACCTACATTTTTTAACCCAAAGGGCGTCACCTGATAACAAAACACACCTTGAGGGGCTCTGAAGGATGTAGATTCCTCATCTTCTGGGGCCATTTGGATCTGATTATATCTGGAATATCCATCCATGAAATAAAGTTCTTCATAGCCCGCTGTTGCATCAATCAGGTGTTATGTAATCGGAACTGGAAAATCATCTTTGGGACAATGCCGTTTAAGATCTCTGAAATCAATGGAAACTCTAATTTTCCCATTCTTCTACTTCACAGGGACAATATTAGCCAACCATTTGGGATATTGAACTTCTCTGACAAAATTAGATTTGATAAGCTTATCCACTTTAGCATCAATTTTGGAAGCATAGGTTGGGTGTTTTCTTCTCGCGGCTTGCTTAAATCCTCAATGTTCTTCTGGCAAACCCAAATGATGGGTAGCAACATCAGGATCTAGCCCGGGCATCTCTGTATAATTCTAAGCAAATATGTCTCGATTTTTCTTAAGAAAGGAAATATAAATATCTTGTTATTCAAGAGTCATGGCCACACTGATTAAAGTGGGGCGTGGATCTTCTTCAATGCCCAGATTTATCTCTCTGAGTGTATCCACAGTATTAGAGATGCCTTCCTCAAATGCTGGGGGATCATCCTAGAGCTTTTCTTCTTCTTATTCTTCTTCAACATGTGTTATCTCCTTTGTTTCTACTTTCATTGTAGATAATGAAGCAAAATTTCCACAATCATAAGAAATATTCAAATTTAAACATCTTGAAGAAAAAGCTTCCATTTCTGACCGAATTGATGATGGAGGGTCTTCGCTGGGTATTAAAGAGGAGATGATGGATTGAGAATCGACATCATTGTGCACCTCTGATGCTGCTATAACTTCTTCTGGCCTGATTGGAGAAGCATAGACTTGTTGAACTTTATTAGACGAAACAAAGACATCCCCATTCGGGCTTTCGTCACTGCTTGGTGGATTACCAACATCTCCCATGTTGCCTAGCTCAATTGTCATAGTTGACATTATGGATCTTTCCATAAGAGTATATTGATTTGTGTCTACCTTGTCGATTTGACTGATAGGAAGCACATAATCTGAACTCACATGTGCAAATGGATTTACTGGAATCTTTTCCAAACCAAATGGAGCACTAATCTTGGAAACCTCTTTTGTTGTGGATTTCGCTTCTCCCTGATAGAATTCCGCCTCAATGTACTGAGATTCACATGTTTTTAATGGAGATTTATCACCATAAAATGTCCCAATATGACCATTGAAACAATACTTAAGACATTGATGGTATGATGAAGGGATAGCTCCATGTTGATGTAGCCAGGGTCTTCCAAGCAAAATATTGAAAGCTGTGTCATGGTCAACCACCATGAAATCTGAATTGGATACAAGATCACCAAAATGAGTCCTGAGTGTAACTTCACCCAGTGGTTCTTGTTCATTTTTATCATATCCTTGTAACATCATGGTAGAAGGAGATAAATCAGATTCTGTGAGGCCCAATTGACGAAGTGTACGAATGGGCATGAGGTTGACTCCTGAACCATTGTCAATGAAAGCTCTTCAGATATCTACACCATTGACTTTTCTAGATAAGTACAAAGGTTTTATGTGCCCATGCACAACATCATCTTCATCTTTATCAGTAAAAGATATCACTGCATGGCATTCTGCAGGATTATTCTCTATGTGATAGACTTCATCTACAGCAATTTCAGCTTCAAACTCTTGAGGACTTGACAAAGCTTCGATGAGTGCTTCCCGAAGATCTTATGACAGATTCAAAGCATCCAAAATTGATAACTTGGCTGGTACTTGGGACAAGTGTTTCAATATATCATACTTTTGATCTAAAGGTCTACGTTTCCCAATAGGAATATGCGGTTTAGCAGGTACCTTGGAAGCTGATGCATCTTGTATTGAAGTTGGCAACATCCTTGGTTTTGGAAGATTAGACTGATTAGATCCATTTACTTGCTGAGATAAAGAAGATGGAACCTTTAATCGGTCTTCCAAAATAACTGTTCCAAAACTGAGTTGGCCATTGGCTGAAGAACTTGCTTGTTCTTTTTGAGCTCGCTGAAGGGCTCTACCACGAGTTTCTGCTGCATACACAGTGCTAGCAGGGGTAGAATTGGAGCAGTGGATTCGGAAAGATCCACGTCTTCCCCTGTATCCTGAACCTCTAGAACTTCCTCGGATTCCCTTATTTGATACAGGGAATTCAGGCTCATCAAGACTGGAATATGGATCTGTTAATTGAATCATATTCACAGAACCGAAGATTAACTCTTCGTCTGATAAAGACTCTGCCTGATTAGCCTGTTTAGGCTGTGCCGTTTGGTGGGGCGGTGCCCGTGGCTTTGAAGTAGATGGCATAAAGTCTCCCAAAGTCAAAGACAATTTAGGCTTTGACACAGAATCATCTTCTTCTGATTCTTTTTTCTTCTTTGAATCAAGCCGTTTCTTTGAGGATTTTCCCTCTGATGAAGAGGGTTTTACCGAAATATTAATGGTATAAGACACAATTGGTTTCTTTAATTGTGTTCGCAAAATGGAATGATTCCGATTGATTGTCTTTCTAACCATCCAATCATCATACTTCTGTGCATTTCTGCTTTTGACTTCTTGCCATTCACCTTCCTCCTCTGGAATTGTAGTAGTAACACATTCTATCTGAGTCGAAGAACCTTTTAACTTGACTTGTCCCAAGTCGACCATCTTTTGCAGGAGGTCTTTAAAGACAAAACACTCCTAGATGGGATGCCCTAACATTTGATGAAAGGGACAATAATTGGGACGGTCTTCATCTCCTTCCTTGTTTGGCCTCTTGGGCACTGGTAATTGAACCAAATTATTTTCCAGAGATGAAATGAAGTAACCAGGAACCTTCTCACTTCAGAAAGAGTATGTTTTACCCTTAAAATCATCCAATTGTTTTCGCCGTTGATCTCTTTGATCATTTGGACGAAACGGCCTTTGTTGTTGGCATTTAGGAGGTGGAGCCCTTCGAGAAGATGAAGTTTTTGAAGTAGAAATAGGCACAGGTGATTGTTTAAGCATAACTGTAGCAGTTTATTCATTACCCATTCTCCTTCCTGGAGATGATGGAATTACACGAGATTTAACCTTAGCCTGTATAAGGGAATCTTAAATATGCTGAGCGATTGAAGTAAGGTCTCGAAACCCTCCTGTGTATTTCATAGGAATCAATGGCGTGCGTAATTCGTCACGCAAATTTTCCACACAGATTGGCAACATCTCTTCATGAGGATGTGATAAACTCAGGGAATATGTTAATCCCTTCCAGCGAGCAATGAAATCAGAGACTCATTCATTCTCCCTTTTCTTGCAGTTTGTAAGATCGAAAACTGTCGTTTTTGGCAAAGTTGAGCTGAACTGAAGAAGGAATTTTTTCCGAAGATCCTCCCATCTGATGATTGACTGGGATTGCAAGCTTGTATACCAGACAAAAGCTGGTCCTTGCAAGGTTCGCATGAAGCATATGAGTTTCACTGGTTCTTGCTGTTCTGGAGTTCCCATCATAGGATCACAACAAGACACGTAATGTGTCAAATGTTGTTCAGGGTCGCCTGATCCATTGAAAGTAGGGAAATCAGGGTTTCCAAAACTGGATGGAGGAGAAATTGAATCTACCCATTCAGGGTAAACTTTCTTTTCAGGTTGAACTTTCACCCGTTTCCCTTCCATAGTTTCTAACCGAGCTATTAATGACTCAATAGTAGTTATTAACTTTTGAGAAACATCATGTTGAACTTGGTTTTTGGTAGGTGCAATGAATGGAGCTTGGACATACGTGGTGGTTGGTGATACAACTGATGGTTGTGCTGCCAACCGTTGTTGCGTTTGGCCCATAAGATTAGACCTCTGAGGGTGTACTGATAAAGGACGATATTCCTGATCCATCTCAACAACTGCAACAAATTCCTTTGGCTGTCGGACTCCAGCATTTTTAAGAAGAAGACTACTTTGAAGTAGTTCTGCATTCAACCTTCTTAATTATTTCATTTATTCCTCCTGTTGTGAAAACTTTTTCTCTAAGGAGAGCAATTGACCTTCTCCATAGGAAGGATATGTAACCTGATTCATTCCCTTCCCCTTGTTGGATACCTTTTGGAGAGAGGGAAGTGGATTACCTAGGTTTTGAGTAATCCTTTGACTTCATGTACGCACACCTTCTTCATTTGTATCAGTGTGTACATTTTCTTGAGCAGGAAACTCTTAATCTGAGTCCCCTGAGTGAACCTCCTCTGGTGGATTAGCAACAATGACATTGATGACATTGATTGATGCATAATGCATCACATCCCTTCTATCAACATTTCTGTGATATTGTCTTCTTTCATGTCCTTGATGAGACATTGCCTTTTGTTGATTTAATCTTTTAGGAACTTCTTGATGAGCTATAACTTGGAGGGAATCTCCTGATAATTTGGATCTTCGTTCCTCTTGGGGATTTTTCCCCAATCGAGAAAAGACCGATATTCTCTTAGAAAGGGATTGATGATTTGAAAGAGTCCCCAGTCTCGAGAACTGGGGATGTTCATGCTGCTTCCGCTCAACTCCTCGAATCCCATTTGTTGACTCTGAGGGTTGGGTTAAAGGAGTCCCCAGTCTGACAAGCTGGGGTGGCTCTTGACATGCTATGTATGAGACCTTCTTAAAATATCTCTTGATCTTGTGAATCTTAGTTCGGAAATTAGCTGGATGCATTAACCTGTATCCACTTTTATCACCTGGTTTAACAGACTGTTGGATGATTTCCGAAACTTCTGTCATTTGATGATGTGTTTGCTCCATACGAGAGGCTTGTGCAATATTCTCTCCTGCTTGATGTAGGAGAAATTCAACAACTTGTTCTCTATATGCTTGATTTTGAGAGGAACTAGTTGAAGCCTGTTCTTGAGCAAGAATTTGATTATGAACAAAGCCCATTGACTGTGGCTGACCATGGGCAATAAAATTGCATGAGACCATTTTCGGCGGACTTTGCTGACTGGATATCACTGTGAAATGTAGTTATCCGTGAACACCCCATCCTCTGATATGAACACCAGATGGAGCATTAGAAATTAACTGACGCCATTTTTTTAGTGCGCCAAGGCATGAACGTTGAAGGGTTCTCTGCTGCTTTTCAGCCTTCGGATACCGAGAGACTGATAGAGATTCCAAATCAATCTGACGTTGTATCCCTTCTATTATCTTAAGATGATGTTCATATTCATCATAAGATAATACCTTCTTCTTCAATTGACAAAGAGTTTTCCATATGTTGAGACGAATATCATGGATTCCATCATCCGTCAACATCTTTCGAATGTCATACTGGGAGTTAGCCAAAGGCCAAAACATGATTGGTACCTCACCTTTTGCCAATTTTTTTTCTCATGCTCAACATTTCCCCTTTATCATTAAATGAAGATTCTTCTACCTGTTTTGACCAGAGTTGGTGTTTCCTTGTTGCTTCATCAGATTCAACAAGATTGGTAGAGATATCACTGATCAAACTAGAAAATGCATGACTTAGGTGTGGTTTGGAGAATGACCTACACCCTGGGCTATCTTCTGACTGAGAAAGTATTTCACTTGTTAACGATAAAGCATTAGACATGACTGGTTTCGCATTTGCACGTGCCTCAATATAAGAGGGCTTTCTCGGCACTACATTGTCCACTGGAGTATTTTCTAGGCAATGTGAATCACTACTGCGGAGAGGAATTTCACAGCGAAGTTCATCATCATGGAGAGGACCACCATAATGGGTTACAGCAAAAGATGAGATCTCTTTCTCCTTGGTCTTCTGACCACACAGAGGGTTCCTGTGTCTCTCATATGAAGATTAAACTTCTAGATTGGCCGAATTTTCATGAAGCAAGCCTTCATGATAAAGTGTCTGTTGAAGACTTTTGGAATTAATGTTCCCGTTATTGGGAACTGAGGGAGTAGAATCTTGAGTTACAATAGATAAATGTCGGAGGGCTTCAAGAACTCCAGCATCGAGCAAAGCCTTGTTGCAGATTGGCCTTTGATCTCCGGACTGTACTGGGCAGATCTTTTTCTTAGATTCCTTCTTACTCGCTTTGCAAACCACTTGTTGATGAAGGTGGTTACTCTGAGCAGGTGTATGTTCCTGATCAGGAAAGATGGCCAGGTTAGGCTGACGATCTCCACTCAAATCAGGTGTATGTGCCTGACTTGGTTGTCTGTATGATATGGGGGAGTATGCCCCATAACCCTCTTGGACTAGAACAGATGTGTGTGTCTGTTCCGGAGCGAATCGTTGATGTGTCACTCCACTGCTAGGGATAGATTTATGTGTCTTTCCCTGAGATGATGCTGAAGTTGTTATGATATCCTGGAAAGCATCCAGAATATGAGCAGGAATTTGCTTATGCTCTTTCACCATTGACAAAATATGTTTGGTGACTTCAGCCGCTGGAACGGGGATATACGTCCATTCCGAGCTTGGAGTAGGTGTATGTGCCTACTCCTGTCCTCCTTTTCCTATCAGTGAATCCTGACAGTAGTCAAGTGTGGAGGCAGAGAGTTGAGTCTGCCTCCTGTTTGTCGTCGGGGCTTTCTGAATGACTTCTTCGTGCGCTACCAAGCGAGACTGTTGGTAGGCTTGATTAGTATTAGCAGGTGTATATGCCTACTGATTACACTTCGCCAAACGCGGTTGATAAGATCCATCATATGTAGTCAGGCGAGCCTGCTAACTAACTGATGATGTATAAGCAGCTGTATGTTCCTGCCTATAGTACTCCGCTGGAATTGCCTGGCTGGATTGGCGTGATGCTGCCAGACGAGTCTGCTGGATAGCAGAATTAAAACGGACATGTGTGTGTGCCTGCTCATTGTTCGCCACCATGTTAGGTTGGTGGACTTCTCCAGAGATGGCAGGGATGATAACCTGCCCATTGTTAACCGGATTCCGCCTCTGGCATTTCGTCTTGCCTGCTCGGGTTCGAAGAACCTGAGCCGAATGCCTGGAGTTGGTACCCTCATCATGTTGAGGGCGCACTGCTGCACGAGTCTGGCGGCGATTGTTGACGGGAGCCCTCAGGAAGGACTCCTGTCTTTTTGAATTATGGCCCCGAGGGACCTGCTCATTCACTTCCTCAGAGTAAGGGAGAGAATGGAAATTGCGTTTCGGGGATAACGACCCGAAACGTTTGGAGACGGTAGTCAGCACCGCCAGCCTCTTGATCACTGGTCGTCGTTGTCCGGACGACCTGTGTGAGTCGTTCACTTGGAGGGCCTGTCGGGTAGCCTCCAGAGTTGGTATGGTACCATGTTGACGGTACTTCTTAACCAGCGCATTTGATACCCAGGGTTGAAGACGCTGAGTAGGTGATGTCATCCTCAGAGCGGATGGCGATCCAGTAGGAATAGCAGCAGTGGTATTTGCAGCAGTAGTATTCACAGATGTGAATTTGAGAGCAACCATTATGGAAATACAGAAGATCTTGGAAAAAAGTGCCTGTTTGATATAACATACATAATCAAGATAAATTCAGCCACTTCATCCTTTGGATGAGCACATATGTCAATGATTGTTTTTGTTAGCCCTCTTACTGACTTTTAAATAGGGGCTTTAACAAATAGGTAAAACACCACTTTAACTTGGTTAAGTATTCACGTCGGGTTCACCATTTTTGTTTCGCATGGAATTCGGGGATAACCTCCTGAATGGGAGATTCAAACGTTCCGATCGGTTTCTAGCAGGTTTGTTCGTAGAACCGGAAACATCCAATGATTCCACATCCGTTTGGACCTACTTTCCAAAGGTAGGCGCTCATTAGCTTGTGGACTGATGAGGCTTAAGAATTTTCATTGATCGATAGGATGGGAGGTCGGACTCATCACACCTTTTTGAGGGGAATTATTGTCTACTCCGGGACTCTCTTTATATATTTAAGTTATGTTCGTGAATCCTTATTAAATTACCAAGTATAAAATGAGCTTTCCTTTAGTTTTAACAATCAATGATTAAATATGTAAGAAATTTAGAGAATCTTTTATATGTATTCGAGGTTCTTCATCAATATAGAATCATCTGTATCTATTTAAAGATTCTTGGTCAATGGTATCCTTCAAAACATTTATAAAAGTCTCTTGGTCATTATGATGACCAGGCTGGTTTTAAAGCCACTCAGTGGGGCACTTGAAGTTTATCGTCATTTAGAAGGACATGGATTATTTCAAAGTTGGGATCGAACCCATAAATGGGCTACCTACGTATCCTTTGTTTTGGAAAAGGAATCAGAACCCACGTAGTTCAAGTAAGGGAGTATGATGTTTATGATTGATGGCTCAAAGAAGGATGTCTTAATTACTTTTACACACTAAGCTCACGTGAGTCATGCTCGGTGTGAGAAACAAGAGGTATTGGTAAAACAATAGACAATTGTTCCATGAAAGATGCAATCATAAGAAGTAATGTGGGGCTTATGTATGTATGACTGCCCAGATGAATGAAGTTTAGGATTTACTTTAAGGAGAAAATCCAGGAATAGGGTCCATAAAGGTATATGTGCTTTATAGAGATTTGAACACTCTAACTTGGGACTTATTTCTGAAAAGGAAACCCAAATTAGGAGAGGATTGATAATTGGGTTTTACTCCTGAGAAGGAATCCCAGATTAAATGTAAATTAGGACTGGTTAAGAGAAATTAAGGGACTTGGGGCTTACTCCTAAAAAGGAAGCCCAAAATTTATGACTGGGTCTTATTCCTGAAAAGGAGATCCAGGTTAGGGGACTTGGGGCTTACTCCTGAAAAGAAGCCCATGATTATGACTGGGTCTTATTCCTCAAAAGGAGACCCAGGTTAGGGATTAAGGTTTGGGGCTTACTCCTGAGGAGGATGCCCATATTTGAGATTGGGTCTTACTCATAAGAAGGATGCCCAAATTAAGGGACTCAGGGCTTACTCCTAAGAAGGATGCCCATATTTGAGATTGGGGATTACTCCTAAGAAGGATGCCCATATTTGAGATTGGGGCTTACTCCTAATAAGGAAGCCCAAAATTAGAGGACTTGGGGCTTACTCCTAAGAAGGATGCCCATATTAAAGGATTATGATTGGGGATTACTCCTGACGAGGATGCCCAAGTAAAGGAATTATGGTTTGGGGCTTACTCCTGAGGAGGATGCCCAAGTTTGGGAACTTTAAGAATTTGGGGCTTACTCCTGAGGAAGATGCCCAGATTAAAGGACTTATAACTGGGGATTATTCCTGAAAAGGAGACCCAGGTTAAGGATTCTCTCATCTTAAAGGATGAGGTTGAATGAATGAACTCTCAATCTTTGGTGACATAAAGATGTATAAATCACTATGTTTTGAGAGATATTCCACAGAATTCCTTTCAAATAAGGAAGTCAAATCATGAAATCATGCCATAAATGGCTTTGAAGAGTATCTTGAAGAATGAATCTTGAATAGGAAAGGTGAAATGGCTTAAGAGGGGTAAAATGGGCAAGATGGGCACCCAAAAAATGTAGGGGCGCGCAAGTCTTGAAAGGCGCGCAAGTCTTATGTGGGCGCGCAAGCATTGGTCGCGCAGGTATACCTGCGCGACATGTGGGGTACTTGCGCGATTTTCAACCAGCATTAGAATACTTGAGCGACTCTTTTTTAAACCCTTTAGAATCCTCTTTAGGTTCTTCTAGAAAAGGGACGCGCAAGTTCTATTGAAGGAATAAGGCGGCGCACAAGTGTGGTCACTTCCCTTAAGGACTGACCACTCAGGCGCGCAAGTGTTGATGAGTTTCAACACTTAGGCCTTCCTCCTTCTCTTTAGATCTTCCGTTCTAGGTAAGAAATTACCTTAGAAGTGTTCCGGAAGCTTTGAGAAGAGACTTGGGCGTCAGGAGCTTCAATTCGAGTTTATGGAAAAAGATCCTCTCGAATGGGGGGCCCACAGGGTCTATTTATAGGCAGGAGAAGACCTCGGGCGGTTACCGGGCAGTTATCACTTAGGTCGCGCAAGTCACATGGGCGACCATGAGGCGGCGTGCAAGTATACATGCACGACCACTAGGCAGTGCGCAAGTACTTGCATGACCACTAGTCGGCGTGCAAGTGTACTTGCGCGACCATGAGGGAACTTGCACAACCTATGGGCAATGTTATCCTTGTTCATCCCTTTGTCTATTTTTTGATGTTTCTTCAAAGGATGAATCACTTTGGACTAAGGTATTTCCTTTTTTTCAGTCGTTAGACTCTGTGACGGAAAGGAGCATCAAAAATTGTGTAGATATGACTATACCTTTACTTTTTGTATTGGACCACTACTAAGTATTATTATACTCACCCCCACATGGTCTTTTCCAGCGCGTGTTGTGTATTGTGTAGAAGAGAGATCTTTTGACGGAGTCCAGGGCAGAGCAAGATTGGACTGAGCTTTGTGAGCATCCCTATAGGTCGATTTGTTCATACTGCTATGATAAGCTATCTAGTAACTATTTATTTTTTATAGGTTGGACTTTGTAGTTTGTAGACTCTATCTTTTGATGGGCTTGTATCTTGGACAAATTTTAATTCTGCACTTTACTTTCCGTTAAACCCTGTTGGTTGGGTTTAGTTGAATGCATGCATTTTGTTACTTAGTGATTTTTTTTGTTTCAGCATTTGTGGCCTTGGAGATGTATGTGTGTGAAAAAGTACTTAGGCAATGCCTCCTATTATAGTGATATGCCTACTCGGTGCTAGTCACTAGCCCCTAGCCTATTAGAGGTGGGCATGTGGAGTCATGATGTTGGTAAAACTAGGATGGGTCATGATAGAGTGGTATCATAGGTGGTCGATTCTACCATAGGACCAAGAGTCCGTGATATTGGTTTGGGGAAATAGTGTTAAGTGTTACGATCTCGACTTTCAGGTCAAGGACTCCAGTGTTGGCGCGGGCGCTCGACGTATCCATACACAAGGACTCTGATAACATTATTTTTCACTTAGTACATGAGGACACTAGTTTTAGGTAAATACAGTAATGGGGAATTCATCATATAATAATGGTTTGTGTTTTCCATATCCTTTTGTGTCATCTATCTAGATATAATCATTGACCATGATACATATTTTTTCCTTACCGGATGACTCTATGATGCATAACCACTCAGATTTAGTGACTCAATCACGAGGATGACCCCGTCAGTGATGAGGAATTAATTCAGGGACAAGTTCATTAAGTGTTACCTCCAGGTGGTGCACCATCTATAACACCACCAGTGGAGTAGAACATGGTACCTAAAGTACAAAAAGATGAGGATCACAGGTTTACCATGCTCCATTATTTTCAAAGATAGAGACCCCTCAGGTTATGAGGTGAGCCCGACCCTCATGTAGCTAAGTATTGGATTGAGTTGTTGAAAAAGGTTTTCCATCTACTGAAAAAAACGTGCAGACCATATGATGATCCAAGGAGTGAACCTTCATCAGGGTTTGGTAGGACAATGGTGGATCTTGACCACATAGAATCATGATGAGGATATTATTTCATGGACGGAGTTCATGAGACTCTCTGGGGAGGAGTTCTCTAGGGCTATGCTGAGAACAGTGCATATCCAAGAGATTTTGCAGCTCCAGCAGGGCAGTTTAACGATGGATAACTATTCATCGAGGTTCACTAACTTCGTTAGGTACTCAAGGGATATGGTTAGGGATCATTACACCAGATGTCAGACCTTTGAGTGAGGTCTTCACTAGGACATCCGAGCTAGTGTCATGCCTCAATGCATTTCGACTTATGCAGGAGTGATCGGGCAAGATTTGGTGGTCGAGAGGTTCTTGGATGAGAAGAGATAGTCAGTAGAAGTTAGAAGTAGGCTGATTGGTGTAAATACCTTAGATGTTGGGAGATGACATCAGGCATAGGAATCAGGATGTGGGATATGTCATAAGAGGACCCAAGACAGGGGATCTGTGGTCCTAGGCTCTCAAGATGGATGCAGTTATCCTAGGTAGAGGCGATGCTACTCACGCGATGACAGGGGACATCTCACTAGAGATTTACCAACTCGTAAAATTTCTAATTGAGAGGTGATGGATATACCATGTAGGAATAGGACGAGATTGGAGTAAGAGGACACTCTAAGCAGTAGAAATGACAGAGGAGCAGGGAGAGATGTAGGAGGTGGCAGGCGCATTAACCTACTTCTACCAACACCCCCACAAGGTCCACCCTAGGCTCAAGGATATGGGGAATAGGGGAAAGGATGTTACATGAAGTCGATGAGTATGACACATGGACTCCAGGTATGATTCAAGGATTGATCTATAACTTTTTTACCTTAGCTTCCAAACTTATAGACACAGGTTCTAGTCATTCTTTCTTCACCACAAGTCTTCTGAAAAACCATAAGATTCTGGTGGAGCCGTTGACTTGAACATTATTCCTAGAGACACCTATGGGAGGAGACTTGATGATCACATATTTTTTCAAATATTGTTATCTTTCCCTTGTAGGTGAGAGTTTTGGTTGGAACCTCTTGGTGGCAACATTGAGGCCTTACAATGTCATTCTCGATATGTTTTGGTTATCTTTAGTCCATGCCCTAATTGTATACTTTAGGTGAAGAGTGTGTTCTGGTAGTAGGTATGGAATGCTGTTTTCCTTTAATGGTGAAATGAAAACCCAGGAATCGTATAATGGGCTCATTCTTTGGTGGGTGCAACCGATCCCAATTGAGTTGGATAGCATTACCCTCAGAGTTGCAGCTGTTGTAATCTTCCAATCCCGAGTAGTAGTGGCGTAGTACGAGGAAATATTTCCAAATATGTTCTAGGATTTTCTTCCTACTTTGAGATCGAATTCAACATCTACTTAACCCCTAACATGAAAATTATATCCTCACTGGTGTATCAAATCTCTCTCATAGAGCTTCGTGAGTGGAGGCTGTAATTAGAGGACCTCTAGAGAAAGGGATTAGTAAGAACGAACATTTCACCCTTGGTGGCCCAACCTTTTTTATAAGAAGGCATATTGGTGTTTGAGATTGTCTGTGGATTACCTCTTCCCAAACTAAGTATTGGTGAAGAACAAGTATCCACTTCCAATGATCGATGCCCTCTTCAATTAGCTTAGAACGGAATAGTGGTTCTTGACGGTCGACTTTTGATTAGGTTACCACTAGTTAAAAGTACGAGATGAGGATATACCGAAGACGAATTTAAGATTCCACTAAGGTAACTATGAGTAATTTTTGATGCCTTTTTTCATGATGAATTCCCTTATACTGTTTATGGGACTTATGAACCAGATCTTTCAGCCGTACTTAGACTGGTTTCTAGTGGTCTTCATTAATGAAATCTTTGCATACTCAACATCAGAGGAGGAGCATACAGGACACCTGGAGATGGTTCTAGACGTACTCCGAGGGAACCATATTTATGGGAAGATCTCAAAGTGCCAGTTCTGGATATAGAAGGTCCACTTCCTATGACATGTTATCTCAGAAGATGGAGTAGCAGTGGACCCAACCAATGTTGAGGTGGTGTTAGCATGAGAGGCACCCCAGAGTGTGGTAGAGGTGCAATGAGTACTTGAGTTTGCAGGATACTACCAGAGATTTACCCACGATTTCTCCCAGACATCAGCACCAATAACAGCCTTGACTCAGAAGTGGAATACTTTCATATGGATGGAGAAGTCCCAGCAGACTTTACAAAAGTTGAGGCAGTGTTTGACGAGCACAATGATCTTGATATTTTCTGAAGATGGTGTTAAGTAAATAGATTTCTGTGATAGATCAGGGATTGGGCTTGGCTGTATCCTGATGTATAGATAGGAAGTGATTTCCGTTGGTTCGCACTAGCTAAGGCCGCATGAGCCGAACTACACAACCCATGATCTTTAGTTAGCAAGAGTAGTCTTCACATTGAATATATGACGAAACTACCTGACGGGTGAATGGATTATCATATACTATGACCAAAAGATCCTCAAGTAAATCTTCTCAAAAAAGGTTCTGAATCTATGGTAGACTTGATGGATGGAGTTCTTCCATGATTATGAATTTGACATTATCTATACTCTTGGGAAGTATAATGTAGTAGCTGATTCTCTCTGTTAGATATCGACTTCACAACTACTGAATGAGTCCTCAAAGAAGTTGGCCTTGCTATAGTTATCCTTAGTAGATGGATATAATGCAACGTATCTCCTATAGATGGTTATAAACCCTCCAATAAAACTACGAATTAGGGAGGAACCACTAGGGGATGCCAACTGTGAGACTTTAGATGCTCAGTTATCCAAAGGACAAGCTCCTGATGGATATTATCAAGGTGTGGAGAACGTTGTCCTTTTCATAGGATGCATAGTTTTTCCAATGGAGATTCAGGAGGATGTTCTAATGGAGTTTCATACCTCCCCATTGATGGTACATCCTAGAGTGGAAAAAAGTTCTAGGACCTCTAGTGTTAGTTTTGGGGGACATGTATGAAGAAGGAAGTAGTAGGAGATAGTTCGGATTTATGGAGTCCCATCAATGATAGTCTTAGATCACAATGCTTGTTTCATATCTCGGTTATG
Source organism: Viscum album (assembly GCA_963277665.1). Taxonomy (NCBI): domain Eukaryota; kingdom Viridiplantae; phylum Streptophyta; class Magnoliopsida; order Santalales; family Viscaceae; genus Viscum; species Viscum album. Next base: position 595,189,253 of record OY728133.1, read on the forward strand.
GAAGGGATTTCAGGGGGAATTTGGGATCTAGCTACGCTTGAGAAAAGCATTCCATCCCAAGAAAAAATTTCAGAAGGAGAGAACCATTCAGATTTTGGAGGATATGTTGCGATCCTATATCCTGGATTTTTATTATATTTTGGATGACCACCTACCACTGTTGGAGTTTCCATACAATAATAGCTACCATTCTACCATCAGTATGGCACATTTTGCGGCTTTATATGGGAAACCATGCTTGTCACCACTTTACTGGACTGACCCCAGAGAGCCAACACTCATGAGTCCATAGTTGGTACGAGCTACTGATGAGAAGGTGCAGATCATCCAAGAGCTAATGAAGACTACATTGAGCCAGTATAATTCATATGCTGACAGACGACAAAGACCTCTCATGTTCGAGGAGGGATACCATTTATTCATTGGGGTCTCACCTTGTCGAGGGTTGTAGAAATTTTTCCAGGGAAACAAGTTATCTTCGAGGTTCATTGACCCTTTTCCAATACTTCACATAGTTAGAGAGGTGGCATACTACCTAGATCTACCACCTTAGTTTCACCGAGTACATGATGTCTTCCATGTGTCGCAGTTGAGGATGTATGTACATGACCCATAACATGTCATCGATTGAGGAAAACAGGACATCGAGGATAGAGAGACCATCATAGAGTACCCAGTGTAGATCGAGGAACGATAGAAGAGGGTAATTCTTGTGTGAGAGATTCCCTTGGTGCATGTCTAGTAATAGCACAAGAACCTTCAAGAGAGCATGTGGGAGCAGGAGGCTCATATTCATGCACGGTACCCACATATGTTTGAGTAGCATTTTGTTTTGGATCTTTAGTGACGTAAAGACCTAAGGGGGGGGGGGGAGAATGTAATGGTTTGCATTTTCCATGTATTATTTTTAAATATTATATGGAATTATTTTGGGACTGGGCTTTGTGAAGACACACAATTTCGTGGCCCAAAGTGCCCAAAATAAATGTTTAGAATAAATTCATCTTTTGTATAGTGCATGTGAGAGGTTTTCCAGAAAAAGTGGAATAAATTTTAAACAGGTTCCTAGATTAGAAATACACGGTCATCATTGCATTTAGAGTAGCGAATTTACCTTAGATGGGACCTAACATCAACCAGCGTGAGTCGGCAGCAGAAGTTAGCTTTTGTAAATTTTGAAGGAAATAAAATAAATTAATAATTTTTTTATTATAAACATTTCCATAATTTCGTGATGTGTTAATATGTTTTAAATGGATCAGAGCCTAGGGTTAGGATTACAACCTAGTAAAATCTCTATGAAATCCTTTGGAAATTTGGAGAGGAGCAACCATAGAGAATTCCTAATGAACAACGATGAACGAAGACGCGTGGATCGTTGTGTAGCTAGATTGAATCCCAATAGATGAACGATATCCATCTTCATCAATGACCAAGGTAGGGGTTGTTATTTCAATTCTTCTTTCCATGTTCATGGATTCAAATGATGAACGTGAATCAATCAACGAACAAGTTAACCAACAGATCACTGTTCTTACAAGAGGGTCTTTTATCCGGTTTATTTTGGGGAATTAATCCATGTTTAATTTGATTTATGTTTTGATTTGGTCTATTATATCCCTATAATGGGGGAGGATCAACGCTGTGAAAAAAACATCAGAGGTTCATTCATCGGTTGGTTATTTGATTTTCTTCCCCCTTTTGACACTATGTTCTTCATGTTCTTCCAAAGGTTATGAATAATGGATCGTTGCGTGCCCGTTTCACAACAAAACGATCCCAAATTAGAGATCCGACATCACGATGAACCTGTAGAGTTGAGAATATGATTTTGGAAGATGAATAAATTCGGTTTGTGATAAATATTCCTTCAATTGTTCTTCATGTGGATAATTGAAACAGGTTTTCGAGGACGATTGAACACCCGAAACTGACCGATTCGGAGATACCATGGTGGGGTGACCCTAGATCATTAATTTCTAGGCAATGAGATAGTTGTATCAAAGATTAATTAATCAACTGAGGTGTGCTGGTGAAGAAATGGGTTTTTGGAAAATCACGACGAACACGACGTGTAGTTCAGACTACCCGGTGTGTGGGCCCGTTGAGCAGTGGCTAGGGTTTTCGGTGAATAAAAGTGATGAAATGATGTGTGATTGATGTAACATGGAGTGTGGGTCCTTAAAAATGACTTTTCATGTATCTAAGATGATACATGGACATGAGGTGGAGTACATGGAATATACTTCACCACACGACCGGACCAGACCGTTACACGGGTTACCCGGTGTACTGGTACACTGGTTGAAGCTATGAATGGGAACACGAACAGTGTACACAGAGAAACCCTTGGATGATAGGACAAGGCGTAATACTCTTCTACATGTTGTTCATACCTTTTCTATACGAAATTTTCTTCTAACTCGGGCCGTTGCACATGGGTAGTGCCCAGAGTGAAGAGAGACAACAAGTGACTCTTCTACAGGCCATGTAATTTCTTATACATGGATTGGTCTCCTTTTACACCATTCCATGGAAAAGTTTCATTTAGTTTAGTTCATCATTGTCACTCCCAAGGAGTTTGGGTATCATTTTTCATCCACAAGAGTATGATCCCTTCGTCATGGCTTCCTAGACAGAGTCATAATCTCTATGAGAGGCCCGGAGCATGATCCTCTACCCATTCTTAGACCTAGGTAGAGTCAGGTATCGACATGGAAAATCATACATGATACCAATCCTCTACTTAAAAGATGAATCCATATGATTTGTGGTATACCCCAGGACCCTGGTAGTGATCCTCATCCGTGTATCGTGATCTTTCCCCACTTAGAAGCGAGTTCTACTGAAATGAGTGCATCTATTTTCTCTTCAGATCTATCATTGCATCTATTTATCTCGTGACACTTCTTGAAGAACATAATTATTAGAAACTAATCATCAGTGCTACCAAAATCATGGAGTGAGTTCTCCCAGATGATTTCTTAATGGAATCTTTGAACTGAATCCCTAGCATAGGTATACGGTCATTTTGACTTACCTCTAGACTATAGTTATGGGTTTTGAGTATATCTGGATATGTTTATCTTGTTATAAGTTCTGTAGACATATTTTGTGTAGATATAAATATACCTTTATTTTGTGTATTGATTTATGGTTTTTGGGGTCATCTACTAAGTATTGTTATACCCACCCATGCACGGGCGTTGTCTGCACGTGTTGGGTCTGGGGTAGGCGAGCATCCTTTTGATGGAGTCCATGGTAGACCAGGACCCAACCAGTATATGTGAGATTACCTATAGGATGTGGTGTTCCTATGGCTATGGGAAGAATTCAATTACCTATTTCTTTCAAACCTGATGGAATTTTTAGTTTTCAGACTATTTATTTTGGTGGGCTTGTATTTTGGACCAATTTACTTTCCACACATTACTTTCTATTGTACTATGTTGGATGGGTTTAGTTCTATGCATGCATTTTGTTCCTTAGTGGGTTTTTACATTTCATAATTTGTGGGCTTGGAGATGTGTGTGTGTGTGTGTATAGGAACTTAGGCAATCCCTCCCATGTTAGAGATATGCCTACACGTGCTAGTCACCAGCCCCTGCCTATTGGAGGTGAGCTTGGGGAGTCATGGCGTGGGCCCCACTGGGGCGCATCATGACATTCCCCAGATACATTTTCTTGTGTAATTGTTGAATATCATCTATTTAATCATAGACATTAAATTATTGGATTTTAATTTGTGGGAGTGTATTTATTTAAAAAACCCATGTTAGAGTATCTCAAGTGAGAATTATTAGATCAAGGATTCTTGGTAAGGGTTCACCCTAACTATGGAAATATGATATATTTTCATTGAGAGATAGGCAGGATAATGTTGTTGATAGACCTATACATTGATTATGGTGACAATATCCAAGAACCTCTCATACTATAGGACTAAATACTTACCAAGGAGTTATTTAGTTGAAGAAAGGGTGGTGCATCTGAACGAGATAAAAGACATTAAAATCTTCTTTCATCAGCACCACCTTTGGTTAGAACCAATCAAGTATATAATGCTATAAATTAGAGTTATGGTAAGAGGAAATCAATGGATAGCTATGAACAAGATTCAACAAAGGCAGTTCAGAGTATGATTCATGTCGTCTATTTAAAAACCCTCATATTGGATATCATGGTGCCAAGTTAATCTTTCTGCATATTATATTTTAGGGTTTTAGATTCCAGTATAACCCCTAGCTAGGCCCTTTTCAACTAGAGAGTTTGAACTGGTGGATAATATATATTCATCACCCATCACTTGGTGAATTGGGTATGTATTTAAGAGATGAATAGGTATTTCTAGTAGTCCCTTCATGGAAAATATTTTACCAAGTGGTTCATACATCGATATAGATTTAATACTAGTAATAGTAATACTCGATGATACACAATTGAGTATGTGATGAAAGGTCTACACCCGATTGTGAGTAGGTTCCCCTGAGGTGTGGTGATTTGATCCCACCCTCTAGTAGTTATTTTTATCTACCCAACATATGTTATGAATGGATTTATTTTATATGTGAATTAATGAGAATTCATTTCATGTGGATGTGGAGGAATGAACAAATTCTCCCAAAGGGAGACTCATGGTTATACATAAATAAGAGACCCATAAATACATCATATAACATTAATGAGATGTAATTATAGTGTTTCAGAGTGGATTGATGAACACCCCTATGACATTTATGGGGTATGATGACTGAATTATTGCTAGTGTTAGTTCAAGGAGGTGCCAGTTTGGCATTTGGGAAAATGACATGGTCTTACAATGAGAGTATCAACTGTGATGTATCCTTTTATATCACGAGTTCTATATTCATGGTGTAGTGGATGACCTTCAAGGGGTTGAAACCATGGTATTAGATGAGATCATAATGGCATAATAATTTTATGGTGGTTGGTTCTTCTAATAGGGGTGTTTGGGTCGAAATGATAAAGGGGGAGAATGGGCTACTAGATTCAGGGCGGTTAATTAACACGTGGAGAGGGATGTGTTTCTCACCTTTGATCAATGACAGTGGACCCAAAATCTTCCCTTTTATGAGAGAGGAAGTTTATAGAGATACCTAATTAGCATTCTAAGGTGATCGAGTGTTATCAAGTGATTGGGATAATGGGATTCCCTAATGGTGGGGAGCACACTAGCCACTTTTCAAATGGATGGTGGTATTATATAGGTGTTCATATTAAATATAGGGATGGAAATCCTAATTTTATAACTTCCTTGTGGATAATGTTCTTTAGTGTGGTTTTAATGGATTATTGTGGGTGTACCTATCGCATGGAAAATCATTCTATGTGGTGGTGGAGGATGTTTTTTTTGGTGATTGTAGTGTTTTATTACTCTAGTTTGGCATGTATTATCCTAGGTTCTATATTTGATAGTTAAATTCTATCTAAATGGTTTGGTCTATACTCTTTGTATTATTGTCGATTGGTCCACCAGATGGGTAATTTTGTGCCTTTTAGAAATTTTATGAGGTTGGTGTTGTTACTAATATGCTTTTCAATTGATTTATTGAAAGAGATATGACAACACAACTAGGTTGTCTCTAATAGCATATAAATATTTTTTGGAGATCAATACATGGATGGTGAATTCCCTTCAGTGTTGAGATTGAGAAATAAGACACTTTTCACCTTTTTTCACTAATCTAAAAACATTTCTATTCTTTTCATGAGGACAAGAGATGATCCAGAAGATGACATTGTCCTAGAAGAGCATACTGCCTTGAAAAACTTTTTGGTGTTAGTGAATATTTTTTGTAAAGTTATCATGTAGAGGAGTGTGGATTAAATAGGTTATTCTCTTATGAAAACAATTAATAACTCTCTTTAAAGTTGGGGGTGAGGCTCTCCCACTAGAGGTAACATTGGTAACAAACCATTTTGAGTTTAATGTTTGTGGTTATTGGTTTCATTTCATCCCATGTGGTGGGATGACCTTTAGATGATGAAAGGTTTTGGGTGGAGAGGCCTATCCATACTCACATAGAGAATATGTTTGTTTCCACTAAGGTATTACTTTGAGATGATCCAGATCAGATGACCTTGGTAATGAAAGAGGACATTTCCCTCATTGGTAGTTGTGTACTAAGGCCGTTTAGAGATCAAACCTCCAAAGATGAAGGAATTGTGTATGAAGGTGGTTTTTTTTCCATATAGGTTTATTTAGTGAGCTTCCTTTTTTATGAGACCCAATAGTTTCTTTTTTAGGGACAAAATGGTGTAATGTGGGGATGATATAGTGGCCAGGGGTTTCCCAACCATGAACTAAATAAATTCATGAGTCTCGAGACCGTAATATGGGTAAAATGTTAATTTTAATCTAGTAGAGAATGTCATTATTTTTTTGATAGTACAATTGTTCTTAGGATGCAATGACTACCCCTCAGTTTGAGATTACATAAAATTATGTGTTTTACAAAGCCTTGTGAATAATATATTGATTACATTATATTATTTTTATCCCCCAATAATGGATTCTAAATAAATAATGATTTTACTTCCAAATGAATAATCATATAAAAAATATAAGACCAAAATTACATCCTACATAGGGCAGGGTTTAGTCAAGGAATGGTGTAAGTTGAGTTTTCACCCAGGATCTCAAGATAGGTAATCAAAGGTTTTTATTATTTAGTAAGTTTTAATTTCCTTTAAATGTTTATGGTATCAATGAAATAACTAGCCTCTAAACCCCTATATATGGTTTATTTCAAGGGTCAACTACTATTATTATCAATATAAATATATATAGACTGAGATATGGGATAGAGTGTCTGAATTATGGTGGAATTGATGCTGTATCATAGCAATATGACGAGATCCAAAAATATTTTTATGATTATATACTGTGGTGATAAAGGGGAGTTCCATGGAATCCTTAATAGATTGAATTTATGACCATTAATCTATGACATTGGGATTTTTATTTATATCATGCCTATTTAATTATGATTTTGAGCATCATTCATCTTTCTCTATTGAATGTCCTTACAACCCAAATATATTTTTGTCTCAAGATATTTTGTTTTACCACTTCTTTTCATTATACTAATAATTTATTACCAACGGTCGATGGTTAGGATTAGAAATGACCATCAAAAATCCCATTTAATGATTTTACTTGGATTTACCTTCCTTGTTATTTATGGGTTTGTTTCCAACCTTTTCCAAGGTCATAAACTCGGTAAATATCAGTATGGATTATATGATATTTGAAATTTGGGATCATAGGATTCTTATTGGGGTATAGAAAAAATAATTTTCGTATAATATAGGATAATTGGGTGATAATGTATCATGAGAGGTGAATCTATGTGGATACCCTTGGGAAAATGTTGATCGAGATGAAAAAGGTTTGTGTGCGGTGACTAAAAACTACTTTTGTTGTGATTGATGTCTTGAAATCAACCTTTTTTGGTGATACATCCAAGGATAAGGCTTGGGGATAAGATTCAGACATATAAAAAAGAAATAATAGTGATAGTGATGATATTTTAATATCACTAGAGATTTTAAGGGAATAAAACATCTACAAAATGTTTAATTTATAAGAACTAAAGCTATGTGACTCCATATAAGTGATGATAGTGTTTAAAAAAGTTATAAATATCATATAGAATGCAGTATAAATTCATACATTATGTTGGGTGATTACATACACACCCATCCACATGACATTTAGTTTGGATACACAACATGTGTAGATTACATGGCATGTTTGAGGTAGTAGTACGTTCCCAAGGTGATCACTGTAGACTACAATCCATGTAATCTGGTACTACAAGACTCAAACATTGACTGAAAATTGCTTTTTATTATACTGAAAAAACTTTTGAGGAAAAAGTGAGAAACCCAACATGGCTTCACCACTTCACCACATCACCACATCACTACTTCACCACTTCACAACATCACCACTTCACCACTTCATCACTTCACCACTTCAAACATACAAGTCTTCACACCAAACAACATTCCAACACAATGGATGGATAATCCATTCAAGCATTCAAGGAGACAAACCTTCATAGTTGGAGCTATAATCGTCAAGAGAAGGCCGAGGAACCATGAATCAGGAAACACAAACATCAGAAAATCTGGGAAAACCACAGAACCGGTCTCCTCGAGCGCCCACATATGCGACAGTCGACACCAGCCCAAATCCACAAACCAGCTGACGGACTCCAGTGAAGGTACGTCCAAACCCTCCAAATATGTGAGACAACTCAAAGCGGACATCCACAAAGGGTGATGAAGAAACCAGAATGAGGAAGACTAGGACGTCCGGACGCTGCAGGCCACTTGGCCTTGGGCCTTCAGGCTATGTTATGGGTCACCCTCTACCCAGTCTAAAAGAGGTATTTGATTTAAATAATAAATTGAGGCTTTGGCCCCAACCTTGTATTCTAGACACTTGGCCTTGGGCCTTCAGGCTATGTTATGGGTCACCCTCTACCCAGTCTAAAAGAGGTCTTTTCATTAAATAATAAATTGAGGCTTCTGCCCCAACCTTTAAAAAAAGTGCACTCCACATTTTGAGAAGCTAACCAAAGACCCATCTCTTAACCATAATCAAAACCATAATAAAATAAAACAAAATTGAATTTATAAGGAAAGCCTCATGATGTCAGAATCCATAATCGAAAATCCTACCACCCTTCGCGCAACACTGGGGCCAACACCAAGCCTCTCCTAAAGTGCTGGACATCAGTAAATCGTCAATACCTATCTAAGCTGAAGAAAAAATCATACCATATCCTTCATCAAATCCATATCCAACCCTACACCGAGCCGATGCTCCTGCTGAAACCATGCCAGAACTTTCGCAAGAAGAGACGAAGCCAGATCTTCACCTTTGAAGATAAGATGACGGACTTGATGCCCCACCTGAACCAAATGATCCTTGAGGGGATATATTTCATGTAACCCTACTGTATATACCATGTAAATTTTTATCCTTAGTGTGTTTTCATGTCATATTTCTTGGTACTTATATTTGGGTGTGTGAGTATTCCACCCTAATAATTTTTTCTGCAAAGGATATGATAGTGTGATTCTCTTCAAAATCATTGGAGAGATACTAGAAGATAAATGCAGTTAGAATATTTATATCTATATGGGTGATGATAAGGATTTGGAATGATGAGTATAGATTTTTTTTGGGATCAGTATCCACTGGTGGTGTGTTATACCCATGTATGTGTACTGACCACCCTCAGATAGAATCAATATTCGCCCTACCTACTTGAGGCATGAGAACCTATACCAGTAGGTCAGGTTGGGTCAGTATATTTCCGACATACTTGTGCTGTGTGATCCTATATCCATGGAGTCAGTGTTCCGTCGATATAAGAGCTCAGTTAGGAAATTTAACTAGATTCGTTTCCCCCCTCTACCAATACTTATCATTTGATGTGGTGAGGTTCGTCCTCTAAAGATATATAGAATTAAAGTGGGTTTCAGGCATTAGGTAGATCATATTCTTAGTTATAGTTTTTTCCTTTATGGTGAGTTGTGTAAAAGCAATACACTCTCCTATATTCCACATTTCCCTTGAAATTATTCTAGAGAAATGGCACAATAGTTTCATATGATAGGGTGGGACACATCTTTGAATGATCCACATATTTTAGAGAGAAGTGGGTCTTTAATTATGGTTTCTAAGAAGAGTGTAGAGGTACCAAGATGGAGCAGATCATATTATTTAGGGCCTGTGAGTCCTTAAGAAACCCATGATGACATTTAAAATGAAACATTTAACTGGGAAATCAGCCTCAAACATTATAGAATTTTTGGTATTTTGAGCGTCCCTAGTTACTCATGAGATTCAGATCTTTATGGACTAGAGTTTTTATGATTGGAAATCCTCTATGTTATAGATAATTATAGTTATAGAGCATATATAGAAATATTATTGTCTTCATCCTGGTTACTCCCTAGTATTATGGCATTTGAGTTGACCATTTTATTTATTTTTTATTTTTTCTTTTGAGGCATCATTATGATTCCCTAAACCTATACTTCTGGATTTAGTACTAAAACATTTTGTGTATTTTTTTATAAAAGATAACAGAAATATACAAAGTAAATTATATAATTGAAGAACCTTTCTGTTCTAGGTTTTATAGGTTTAGAAAAATGATACATTAAATTAGAGTTTAAAAAAATAATTACAAAATAACTAATTGGATTCATTAACACTGGCACCTTAATTATACTTTTAACTTCTATGGAATCCTGTGAGAAAGATTTTAAAAACATGTGATGAGCACAAAATTTCAGAAATAAACTCAAAGAAATAAAATCGTTAGTCCAATGAAAATATGAAAACCCATTAAAAAACATTTTCTTGAAAACTCAAAAGAATGCATTGAAAAATAATACATTTCTTTTGGGACATAATTACCACATCACTCATACATTCACACTTACAAATGAAATAACCTTTCAGTCGACTTCAATATCCAGAGTACCCAATACATTGGAGACATATAATGGGGATAACCCATCATATCTTGAGATATAATGGGATCAACACAAAATATATTGAGCTATAATGGGGAAATAAACTGTTATATATTGGGATCATCCCATAATAAACAATTTACAAGGAACATATCACTAATAAAAATCTTGATAACTCATTTAAACCCTTAAAAATTAAACATTAATATTTAAAAATACCTATTTTTTGTAAAAATAAATTTTAATATATAATAAATACGCACATAATAATGAAATAATATTCCTAAAAAATAACATTCGAAACATATATGATAAATATTATAATAATAAAGAGTCATGAAAGTGGGAGAAACCTCTCATAACATTTATATTAAAAAATGATATTTTGAATTTCGTAAAAGAGACATTTAAAATAACTTTAAAAGGAATGTCCCTTACATAATACCTGAAAAGAATACCTTTTATAAACACATGAGAGAAATTAAAACATTAATACCCATATAAACAAATTAATAAAAACAATTTTGAAAATATGGGCATGAAATTGAATGATTTAGGAGAATAAATCATTAAAACATTTAAAATAATGTTTTAGTTAGATAATACCTTACCAATGGTTAGAATGTAACACCCCAAACTTCTGCGGTACATTTCCCTTTGAATAATGAAATATTTTTCATTGTATGCAACTTCGAGATTCTAACAAACCACGACCAATCAAAGTAGCCATTATGAATAGTTATATCCACTATTTGAAATTTTATAAATTTTATCTTTCAAAATGGAATTATTTTTTGGATTCTTAATATCGAAATTATCTTAGGATGAATTTTTCGCACTTTTCTAATAACTTTTATATTTTTAAGATTAGTGAAAAATATTAAATTTTAATTAAAACAACATTTTTAATAAAAATAAGTTATAGTGTTAAATTATAATTTTGAGTGGTTTTAAAGTATAATTAGATTATATTTTTACCATTTAATATAATTTTGTTCATTTGATGTAATTTCACATTTAAACTGTACCTAAACAAGTGTCAATATTTTTATATTTATTATTTCTTAAAAACACGTTTTTTGTTTTGACAGTGCGAATTAATTTTAAAATAATTTTTTCCACTTCTGTGTTTTGAATTTCGAAAATTGGAATCCATATTTGGAATCATTAGGTCCAAATTTTATAATAGGTAACTTTTATTTTTATACATTTTAAATATTTACTTCAGTGAATATTTTATTTACCTTGATTAAATGGTAAATATAAAAAATAAGGGTAAAATATAGTTTTATAATAATATTAAATTACCCTAAAATGTGTCCTAATCCTATTGGATGATAAATATCCAACCATGGTCACACTTGGGTCGATTTTGGGACCCCATGGAGCCACATGGGAGTAATAATGACACTTTATATTAATTAATTTAAAGTAAATACCAAATGGCATAAACCCATATTTTATAGTAAATAAATTTTTACATGGAGTTATATAAGTTATAATTTTGACTATAAATATTCAATGGAAATATAAAAATATGTCATACATCATGGTATTTTTTAAATATTTTTTGGACATAAAAAAACTATATTATCTATGACACAATAATGATGCAATATTTACCTCATTAATAAATGATTTAAATAAATAAGATTATAAATATTAAAACAATATCCAAAACCAATCCAATTATTATCAGATTATATTAATTAGACCATGAGCCACCTTAAATTCTATTTTAATGATTATGTGACCTTTTGAAACCGAATATTAGTTTATAATAAAATTATTGTTTCAAACTTTCCTAAAGAGCCCCTCTTCTCCCTTATAAAAAGCCCTCACTTCTTACCCATTTGTCACACTTCTCAAGCCTTTGGATCATACAAACCCTACCCAAATATCCTCCCAACATCCCTCAATTCATCTTAGAAGCCTTACATTGGTCATAAAGCCAACCTAAGGAGCCCTTTGGATCAAATAAAAAGTATGAACCCGAAGAAGAGGTAATAATTTCACCGCCCTCTATCAAGTTATTTTCTTCTTCCACTTCCTCTTTATTTGTTGTATCCATTATAAAATAATAACTCCAGTATCTTCTATATACTGTGATTTTATTATAAATATGATACAACCATATTCATTATTCTATCCATCCTATGAATGACATGCCACCATACGTGCGTATGTACGACTTACTGTCTCCACGTCGTGGTGTAGTTGTTATTCAAATACACTATTATTTGGATGGGTATAATAATGATGTATAATTGATGTAAATAATAAATATAACATGTTAATTATTCTGTATATATGATATACCATCTATTTAAATATGTTTTTAAATCAAAATAATAATATTTTCGCTCGCGCGTACGTACAGATTTCCGTCTCCACGAGCACGATGAGATTCATTTCTCCATCATAACCATTGAAAAAAAAATTTATTTGATTATTAAAAATAATGATTAAGAACATAATATAATTACTGATATGAATCAAATACATCATATCCATAACAAATACGGCTTATATATCAAAACATATAAAGGAAAATGAATCAGTTATCATCCAAAACGACGATACTACTGAAATATCATTATCAAAGTAATATTATAAGATCATATATGATATCATAATAATGTATATGGTTATTGTATAATTTGATAACAATTATTTCACCATTATACAGGAGGTTAACCTACCCCCGACCAAGGAAAATAACAAGGTAAGGGTTAATTTCACAATCTCTTTATTATCCAAGGTTGTTTTATACGTGAGTATCTACTAGGACCACTTTATCATCCACTTATATGTTTTCTTAAAAATGTATTTCAAAACACTTTTAGTATTTACTAGACTATGGGTTAAAGTCATTTATACCCTTATTTGACCTTATACATTTTGAAAGGAATCTTTCAGTCGTTTTCCAAACAACGTACTTTACGATCTTTTCGATAAAATTAAGGTAAGAATGTTTTTTTACTTATACGGTGGGTATGATTATTCTTCGCCGTTATAACATCGTCGAAGCTTCTCTTAAAATATTATAATAATATTTTAGAAATAAATGTTTTCTTTTATAATTCTGTGAGTTTAATTTTTTTAAAAAAAGATATTTATGTTGATTGGTTTTGATTTTATCTCTGTCAATATCCTTTGATGTTTTTATACTTGTTTGAACTCAATTAATTATGATACAAATATTCCATATTTTAATGATGGTTTTGTGTTATTTTTGACTGTGGATGTATTATTTTTATACCATTCATGGTTTATGGTTAAAGTATTGAAATTTTTTATGCTAGTTTTAATATGAATGTTTCTGTTATGTTTCAACCTTTTCATATGAGGAATGTATTGGACTTAGTATGTTACGGGTGGAGCCATAGATCCTCGGTGCATCGGTAGGTCTCATGAGACAATTAGATGTGGAATAGGATGAGGCCTTTCCTAATTTTGATATATGGTTTTGGCCGAGGCCTTAATCATTTTTAGACGTCTTGGCCGAGGTCTTGACAAGATGTTTCAGAATGAACGACATTATACATTCCCTCATTATGAAAATAATATTGATGGTTCATGTGGTTATTCTACTAGTTGAACACCCATGACTATGTTTTATTATGGAATTATTTACTTAGCTCATATTCCTGCCGTATAAGTGATCATGTCTATTATTTGTAAAGGCATGTGTTTTCAATTTTCCACCATGCGTAATATTTATGTTATCTTCCACTATATTTCTTACCCTTAATGAGAATTTTGAGATCACTCATTTCTTATGTTTCATTTTCCCAGGATATGACGAAGTTAGTAATGAGTGACTTAGAGGAATAATCTCAGAGGCTTGGATGTTTCTAATGGAATAAATTAGTGTTGTATTTATTTTCAAGTTGTAATGTTGAACTTACGTATGAATATTGTTTCCACTAATACTAAATTGATCGGTCTTTTGGGACATTATTTCATTGTGATCATGCCAATGTTATGTAATAATGTACCAAATCTGGTAACTAAGGTCAGGGTATTATAGTTGGTATCAGAGGAAGTTTAGTACAAACCTTGGAAACTAGATTTAGATAAACTATGATTAGAGCACATTACCCTAAGATAGAATTTGAGGATTAGTATATAAGAACTTCCTAGAGTTTTGGTAATGTATAGATTTTGCGATTTTTAAAAGAAATACATCCCTCTCTGGATACGAGTAGGTAGAGGAAGATCTAGCACAAATGTATTTAGGGTTAAACCAGAAAACACCACTTTGAGCTAGACTTGAACGAGAACTGGTACACAACAATGGACCGAGCTGCACTCTTGGTTACGAAACTCATAGGAGATATGCTTAGGATAATTCTCATTTTCATTACAAACAATTATGAAGGGTTTATGAGTATATACTTCTTCAAAGAAATCATTTTTATGATTATGGATTATATCTATAAACTGTTCAATTTATGTTAAGTGTTTTACAAGTGTGGAATTATGTAATTTGATTCCTAAACTAATATAGTTTATGCCATTCTTTAGAAATCTCACCTAGTGGAAGGAATTGAAACTGTATCAATGCACGTAATCCATGTATGGATTTCCCTCCTACTCAAGACATTTATAGAAGAGCTGTTGATGCAACTGGTGCTGATCAGCTTATCACCATACTGATACAACTCACTCAGGTTATGAATAATAACCTTACCTGTATGGAGTACCCTGATCCACAACAAGGAGGATCAATATTAGTTCTCTTCATGAGGCAACAACCCCCAACATTCAATGGGGCTACAAATCCATTTTTAGCTGAGCAATGGATAAGTTTCTTAGAGAAAATATTTCATTCTTTTGGGAGTAGTAAAAGGGAAAAAGTTGTCATGAAAGTTTATCGCCTCATGGGAGATGCTGATCAATTCTGGTTATTGAATCAAAATAAAAGGATCATAAATAAGTATAAACTATGGAATGGAGGGAGTTTGAAGATAATTCTCTAAGTCTTATGACTTTAAAGAAAATAAAGAGAAGAATAGATCTACTAAACAATCTGGGAATGGAAATAAGGAAATAGAGAAGAAGGGAAGGGTTTAATTTCCACCCTATGATAATTGTAGAAGGAATCACCCTGGTGCCTGTCTAAAAGGAAAAAGAGTTAGCTACAAATGTGGACAAAAAGGTCATCTTGATGGTGATTATAAGGGGATTAAAGAAACTACCAATGTTCAATGCTATAATTGCATGGAGATGAGAAATTATGAAAATGAATGTTCAAAGCATCAGGGAAACTTACCTCCGAAAAGGCCAAGGGAACAAGGCCAAGATTATGCGATCACTACTGCTGAGGTTGAAACTCCAAAAGAAATGGTGGAAGGTAATTTAATGGTTTCCTCAAGTTTAAAAAATGCTTTATTTGATTTTGGATCATCACATTGTTTTATATCTTCCCATTTTTCTAAGAAAATTAGATATTTTCAATTTGATTTAACAAGGTAGTTTTCATTCAAATCTCCTAAGGGAAGTATCATTGCAACAAAGTTTTGGGAATCGGTTCCCCTTAGGGAATATAAATGTCATTTATCTACTGATCTCATCACCATACACATGATTGAATTTGATATAATCTTCACTATGGATTGGTTCTCAGACCATGATGCGAAAATTTATTGTACAATGAAGGAGGTACGATTTTCGATGATGATAAAAAGTACCTTATCTTTAGAGCAGAAACATTACCATCTTATTCTTATCTATATCCTCCCCCAGTATCTCTACTAAATTCAATTATTATAGAGGAAGAGAATGAAATAACTATGGGTGAGGAAAGGAATGTTCAAATAGAAGATGTACCTATTGTGCAAGAATATGTTTATGTGCTTCTAGAGGATTTACCTACACATCATCCAGAGTGAGAAGTTGAGTTTTCCATTTATTTAATTTCTAGTTCAAGGACCATATCAAATACCCCTTATAGAATCACCACTGTGGAATTAGTGGAACTAAAGAAACAACTAGTGGAATTGAGTAATGAGGTATTTATATTCCCTAGTGTTTCTCCATGGGGAGCCCCTATCCTTTTTGTTATGAAGAAAGGCAGATCAATGAGGTTGTCCATTGACTACAGTTAAATCAATGCTATAACAATGAAGAACGAGTATCCCTTACCTCGCATTGATGATTTATTCGTCCAACTACACGGAGATCAATAATTTTCAAATATTGACCTTTGATTTGGATATCCTTAGTTGTGTGTGAAAAAGGAAGACATTCCAAAGACAGTATTTTGAACTAGGTATAAGAAATATGAGTTTACAGTAATGCCTTATGGGATGACTAATCAACCATATGTTTTCATGGATCTAATGAAAATATTTTTCAAGGAATAATGTGATGAATTTGTATTGGTATTTATTGATGATATCTTGTAATAATCTAAAAGATACGAAGATCATGAAAATCACTTGCGCACCATTCTAAAAACCCTCAGAAGAAATGAATTATATGGGAAGTTTAAGAAGTATGAATTTTGGCTTCAAGAGATTTTATTTCTTGTCCATATTGTCTGTAAGGATGGAATTTCCATTGATCCTTCTAGGACAAGAGCAATCCAAGAATGTCTAGCACCAATGTGTATAACTGAGGTATGCAATATTATTGGTTTAGCAGGTTATTATCGAAGATTCGTCCAAAATGTTTCCTGATTGGATAACCCATTAACCAAGATCGCATGTAAAGGGGTTAAATTTGTCTGGACAAAAGAGTATGAAGAATGTTTCGAAGAACTGAAGAGAAGATTAGTCAATTATCCTATATTGACTCTACCATTGGGGAATAATGGGTTTTTTATTTATATTGATTCATTAATGAAAGGACTTGGTTTTGTCCTCATGCAGAATGATAGAGTTATTGCCTATGCATCACGACAACAAAAAAAATCATGAGAAAAACTATCCCAGTCATGATATTGAGTTACCATCTGTAATCTTTGCTATGAAAATGTGGAAACATTATTTCTATGGTGAAAAATGTGAGATATATACCGATCACAAGAGTTTGAAGTATATTTTCTCACAGAAAGAACTCAACATGAGGAAAGAGAGATGGCTTGAACTACTCAAGGATTATGATTGCACGATAGAATACCACTCGAGGAAGGAAAATAAGGTAGTAGATTCTTTGAGCAGAAAAGATCATGGAGTTTTGAACAATATGATAGTTGAAAAGGATCATATATAGATGGATCTAGTAAATATGGATATAGGAATAACCATGGAAGGTGAAACATCAATACTTTTTCAAATGGTTGCAAAACCATCTTTACTAGAAAGGATAAAAAGTTCTCAGACTGATGATGATGAATTTCTAAAGAAGATTAAATTTGTGAACGATGGGAGATTGGTCGACTTTATATATGAAGATGAAATTCTGAAATTTGGGAAGAGGATTTGTGTTCTGAATATACCTGATCTAAAAAGGGAATTATTGGATGATTCTCATAGCTCCAATTTCTCTATACACCCTTGGAGCACCAAGATGTATAAATATTTGAAGGAACATATTTGGTGGGACAACATGAAGATAGAGATTTCTGATTATGTGATAAGATGTACGGTTTTTCAACAAGTGAAAGCTGGAAGACAACATCCTAGAGAAGTCATGAAACCTCTTCCCATACCTGAGTGGAAATGAGATAATATTACGATGGTGTTTGTTGTGGGACTACCAAAGAATCCTAGAAGGAATGATGCAATATGGGTCATTATTGATCATCTTACCAAGTCAACACATTTTTTTCTATAAGAAAAACTTTACCACTTGAAATTTTATCAAGAATGTATATTAATGAAGTTATAAGACTTCATGGAGTACCCCTATCAATTGTTTCTGATCGTGATCCTCATTTTACATCAAGATTATGGAAAAGTCTTTAGAAAGCCCTGGATACTGAACTTCATTTGAGCACTGCCTACCACCCTCAAACTAATGGATAATCAAAATGGACTATTCAAACCTTAGAAGACATGTTGAGATCTTTCTCACATGACTTTCAAGGTATGTGGGATCAATATTTACCTATGGTAGAATTTTCCTATAACAATATCTTTCATTCAAGTATTCAGATGGAACCATACGAAGCGTTATACATAAAGATATGCCGCACACCAACTTTTTGGGATGATGTTGGTGAACTAAAACTCCTAGGCCTAGATCTAGTTGAAGAAACTATGGAAAAAGTGAAGGTTATCCAAACCCACATCAAAGCAGATCAATGTAGGCAGAAGTGCTATGCCGATAACTGAAGAAATGATTTGGGATTTCAGGTTGGAGATCATGTTTTCTTAAAGGTATATCCATGGAAGTGAGTTATAAGATTCGGTAAAAAGGGTAAATTGAGTCCCTGGTACATCAGAACGTTAAAAATTCTAGAATGAATTGGGGTTGTAGCTTACCGTTTGGCCATTCCTGAAAGTCTATCCAAAGTACACAATGTGTTCCATGTATCACTATTGAGAAAATACATGTCTTACCCAATGCATGTACTCATCTACGAGGAATTATAACTAGAACCTAATCTGTCTTATTGTGAAAATCCTGTCAATATTCTTGATACCATAGAATAATTTTTAAGAAACTGAACAACTCGTATGGTAAAAGTTCTAAGGAGAAACCATAAGATGGAAGAGACAATGTGGGAACCTGAGGAGCTTATGATGAAGAAGCACTCGAATCTTTTTATGTGGTAGTATTATATAAATTTCGAGGATGAAATTATTTGAAGGAGTGGAGAATGTAACTGTAACACCCCAAGCTTCCACGGTACGTTTCCCTTTTAATAATACAGTAGCGTGTGTTGTATGCAACTTCGAGTTCAAACACACTATAACCAATCAAACTAGCCGTTATGAATAGTAAAACCCATTTTTTTATCTTTTATACATTTTATCATTCAAAATGGACTTCATTTTTGGATTATTAATATTGAAATTAGCTTAGGGTGAATTTTTGGTAATTTTCTAATAACTTTTATATTTTGATGAATAGTGAAAATTACTAAATTTTAGTTAAAAAAACTTTTTTAATTGAAATAATTAATAGAGATAAATAATTAATTTGAGTGATTTTAAAGTATAATTAGATTATATTTTTACCATTTAATCCAATTTTGGTCATTGGACATAATTTCACATTTAAACGGGACATAAGCAAGTGCCAATGTTTTGATAGTTATTATCTCTTAAAAACACGATTTTTGTTTTAAAAATGAGAATTAATTTTAAATTAATTTCAACAACTTATATGTTTTGAATTTGGAAAAATGGATTCCATATTTAGAATCAGGAGGTACAATTTTTTTAAATATGTATCTTTTATTTTTATACATTTTTAATAATTACTTCGGTAAATATTTTATTTACCATGATTAAAGGGTAATTCCGGTAAATAAGGGTAGGAAAATAATATAATAATAATAATAAATTACCCTAAAACGTTTCCTAACCCTATTTTATGATAAATTTCTGACCATGGGAATATTTGGGTCAATTTTAGGACCCCAGGGATCCAATTGTAAGTGATAATGACACTTTATATTAATTAAGTTAAAGTAAATAGAAAAATGACATAAGCATATATCTTTTAGAAAAACAATTTTTACATAGGTTTATATATTTTATATTTTAGACTATAAATACTCATTAAAAATATAAAAATATTTCCTACATAATGGTATTTTATTTATAATTCATAGGCATTGAATAATTAAATTTATTTATGACACAATAATGATGCAGTATTTTCCTTATTATTGAAAGAATCAAATAATTTGTATTATAAATGTTAAAATAAATATAATTTAAATTTCTGATGACATCCAAAAATTTCATTGGTTAACATGACATGTTATAATTTCTTCAATGAATTTTTTTCGAATTAAGAAATTTGTTAAGACTTTAACAAAAATCAATGATTAAATAGTGTCAAAATTGACATAAAGGAGTTCTTAAAACAAATATTATCTTATTAATTGATATTAAATTCATAAATATATGAAGTTCGGAAAAAGGACTTATATAATGATATATTTATTATTAATGGACCACTTGGGGTTCTCTTAGAAGTTTATAGTATGTTTATTGTCTATATAATATAAAAATACAAAGAGACATGGTAAATGTCAAACTATTTAACTAAGAGTTAAATCAAAAAGATAAAGTTAATATAGTGACCCAAAACTATCTAAAACCTATTGGTTGAGTGGTCTTAGACCTATCCCCACCTTAACCTTAAATAATCTACTTTGGAGCCATTAGAAACCGAATATAAATTTATTATAAAATAATATTTCTAGCTTTTCCAAAGGTGCCCCTCACCCCTCTTATAAAAGGGCACTCCCCCTTCTCTCTAATTCACTCCTTCAAAGTTTTTTGAATCAGAAAAACCCTACCCAAATATTCTCTCAACTTACCTTACTTCAACCTAGAGGCCTTATTTTGATCAGAAGGCCAACCTAAGGAATCCTTTTGGTCAAATCAAAAGGAAGAACCCGAAGAAGAGGTAATGTTTTAACCACCCTCTTTCATGTTCTTTTATTCTTCCACTTATTATTTATTTTTTATTTCCATTCTAAAATAATAACTCCATAATCTTCTATATATTGTGATGTTATTATAAATATTATATAACCATATTCAATATTCTATCCATCCCTTGAATGATATGTCACCATACGTGCGTACGTACGACTTACCGTCTCCACGTCGTGGTGTAATTGTTATCCAATAAATTATTATTTGTATGGGTATAATAATGATGTGTAATTCATGTAAATAATAAATATAACATGATAATGACTCTGTATATATGATTCACCACCAAATTATATATTATTTTAACATCAAAAGAATGATATTGTCGCTCGTGTGTACGTATGGACTACCGTCTCCACAAACGCGATGAGATTCATTCCCCATCGTATCCATTCAAGACTAATTCTCATTTGATGATGAAAAGTAATTTTTAAGGACTTGATATCATTCTGGATATGAATAATATAAAAACTATCCCTAACAAACACGTCTTACGTAACAAATCATATAAATAAAAATGAATCAGTTAACACCCGAAACAACGATAATACTAAGATATTATTAACAAAGTAATGTTAAAAGATCATATATGATATCATATTAATTTATATTAATCTTGTATAATTTAATAAAAATTATTTCACCATTATACATTAGGTAAACAAACCCTCTTCCAAGGAAAAGTTCATGGTAAGGGGTTTCTTATCTCACTTTTAATTCTGTGAGATTTCCATTGTTCACCACTTATTTATTGCATGTAGTGTGTGTACTTCCCATGATTGTATTCATTGTGTAATATAATTTAATTTATATATATTTATATCATCATTTTATGATCCATATTTCATAGGATGTATGTTCCGTATGTTACCAAATTGGTAAGGGCATTACAGATTTCAATTTCCACTCATTCGGCTTGACACATACTTCATTGATTATTTTACTGCATGATTATGTGTGGAATCAATATTCATTTTATTATGTCATAATTTACACTCCACTTTATGTAGATATACTTTTTATACACATAATCACACCATTGATAAATTCTAAAGTCATCGATATGAACTCAATAAGAGTAATTTTAACTCAATCTCCATTTTTTGAGTTAAATATCCAATTCATTGGTGTTGTTTTTACAAGAATATGTGTGAATTTCCTCTGATTGATTTACACTGAATATCCAATCATATTGATTGTATTTATATTTTTCACACATAATTATGTAATTGATTTATCCTTAACCTAAGGATACAGTCTTTATAAGAAGTTTCATCTCAATTTACATTCCATTGACACTTCTTTGTTGTTATACACCAAATCACTTTTATATGGTGTATATAATTGACTTTAAAATAGTATATCATGAATCCACTTATTCTCATGATATTAAAAAGTTTTTATTACATAAATTATTTGTATTCAAGTTTCTCTCTTTTGGTTAGGAACTCTAACTAAAATATCATTTTAAATGTTATAAAGATTTATTATTCTAAATCATTATCATTAATGAATATGTTTTAAAAATGGTTTTAAGGATTTATTTATATGGACATTAAAGTATTCAAATTAAAATTTCTATTAAATGTTTCAAAGTGTTATGGGACACTTTGATTCAAAAATCTATTTTAAACAAAATCTCTATAAATAGTGAGACTTTTAAATGTTTCAAGAAAAAGGGGGACATATCTCTCAAATAGTTTTGATGATTATTTTCATCTAGGTCAATATCATTCATTATTCTCAATTAAGGTTAATCGTTGCAATACAATCTTCCATATTGTATTGAATGAGTTATGTTTGACTGTGTATGTGCTATTTTTATACCATTCATGGTTTGTGGATAAAGTATTGACTTTTTGTATGCTAGTTTTATTATGAATATTTATTTGATGTTTCAAAATTTTCATATGAGGAATGCATTGGACTTAGTAAGTGATGGGTGGAGGCTGCTATAGCTCCTCGATGCATCAGTTGGTCTCATGAGACAAACTAGGGTCTTGGCATAAGGCCCTGACAAAATCTTATTTGTAGTATTGGAACTAGGCCTTGACTATGTGGTATGGTAGTCTTGCATTACTCATTCCAATTATTATGAATGTGTTTATTGATATTGCATGTGATTATTCGACTAGTAGAATATCCATGTGAATAAGTAAATGAAATTATTTAATTTTATATTTTCCATATTATGCTGAAGGTAAAATTTATAAGGCTTTTTTTAGTTATACATTGCTTTAAATGTTTATGTTTATTTATGAAAGTTTCTGCTATATTGTTATCCTTACTGAGCATCTGAGCTCACCCATTTCAATGTTTTAATTTTTACCAAGATGTGAAGAAGTATTTTATGAATGACCTGCAGGGAATGTATGAAGGGATATGAAGAAAATATGTTGTTTTTTAATTTATGATATAATTTAAGACTTATGAATATATCTACTATTTCCAAGGCTACTAAACTATTCATTCTTTCAAGGCTTGATCTTTTGTGATCATACCAATGTTATGTAATAATGCACCGACTTTGGGTAACTGGAGTCGGGGCGTGATAGTTGGTATTAGAGGAATTTTAGTACAAACCTCAGAAACTAGATTTAGATAAACATTGATTATAGCACATAGACCTAAGATGGAATTTGAGGATTAGTATAGAAAAACTTCTAAGAATTTGGGTATTGAAGAGATTTTGTGAGTTCTCAGAGCAATAAATCCCTGTTTGGATACGAGCAGGTAGAGGCGGCTATGGCACATATGTACCTAGGGGTAAAACCTGAAAACACCGCTTTGAGGTTGACTCGAATGAGAACTGGTGCACGAAAATGGGTCTTGCTGCACTTTTGGTTATGTCACTCTCGGGGGATTTTCTTAGGATAATTTACATTTTCTTTACAAACCGATTTGAATTATTTTAATATAAGATGAGAATAAATGACCTTGGTTAATCCTAAGGTGTTTTAAATTAAGAATATGTTGTCATGATATTCTATAAATTATTTTATTACTACTGTTACTCACACAATACCTTTTAGTTTTAGTCAATGGATGGATTCCAAGGAAGTCATAGTAACTTTTAGAATGATGTACAAGGTGGGAATGATGGTGGAAATGAGAAAAAATGGATTGTTGATAGGTGTAAAAGATATCGTGTTCATGCCAAATAAGTTTTCCAAAAATATGATCAACAACATATATATTAACCAACTCCTCGACTCAACAAAGAAGAGAAAGGTGAAGAATGATAAGAGCTCCAGCAATGGATACCAGGGAGAAAATAATCATCAATTAACATAATGCAGGAAATGTGGAAGGAGACACCCAGGAAAGTGTCTCAAGGGAATAAAGAAATGATTTATGTGTGGGAAATAAGGACATAACGTGAATAATTTATGATGAAAAATGAAGAGTACTATGGAAGAAAATTTAAATGGTCCCAAGAATACATTTATAGTCATTTTTTGTAAATGTAGGGGACCTGGCCATTACCCCAGTGAATTCCCTATTCAATATGATATTTTATTGGTTAAAGAAGAAGCTATGTGGAAATAAATGGTTGGAGAAATTTTTAAAAGTACTAGTACTCCTTGTTGATGGGATTACTTTGGAATAATTTTCTTTTGTATTTGTAACCCTGCAGTTTTTCATGTGAAATTGATATTTGAGGAAGAATTATATTTTCTATTGTGGATATGGTTATAAATAACCATTTGGTTTTATATGATCATTGGGTTTGAGGAAATTACAAATTATTATATTTTTGGATGAAAATGCAAGGTATGAGATAACATTTCTGGTTATTTTATTTTGAGGAATTTATCTAATTTTAGTACTATTATGAAATATAGTATTGAAAAAGGAAAACATGCAGACCGTGTGACAACCCATCACGTCGGACAAAGCTGTGGGAATTGAACCCACAACCATAGTGCAATTGGGATTTATCACCTACCACTGGCCTATGTGAAGTTCCTGGTTAGTGTGACAAATTATTTTTAGTTAAATTATTTTATTGATCAATAATAAGTTGATTTGGGATCTTATGTCTTATCAAATGAATACCCTTAGTATAGGAAAATGATTCGATGATTAAGTAATAAATGTTATTTTGGAAGATGTTCGCTTTTTTGGGAACACTATATGCCTAAGAAAAATAGAATACTATGGGATTTCATTTGAGGAGTAATGGTGGAGTTTTATCTATGTTTTTGTTGTGGATTTATAGTTATTTGTGTTATTTATGGAAATAACTAACCAATAAGAGAGAATCTTTGATTAGGTTAATTACTTTTTAGTATGTGACTTTAAGGGTAGTTGATGTCATTTGGTGATACAATTTAACGTTAAAGAATACATAACCAAATTATTCTATGTTTTGGATTTCAATATTATTTTGGATTATATTGAAGGATTTTAAGGACAATTGTTTATTGAATGGTATATATTTAACTTTGGGGTATTGTTGGTTTAGTTTTAGAAATTAAGATCAGTGTTTCTTTATCTAATAGAATATCATTTTGGGGGATCATCAGATCTTATGCTAACCTTTTTGGTTTTGATTAATCTCTAAAGACAAGGTAAATATATATTTTATCCTTCATGGATCATGTGATTCTATAGAAGTTTATTCTAGCTCTTCTAGTGTGACATGTCTTCTTGAATACTAATCGTTTAAAAAAATGAGTTTGTGGAAGAAATTTATTAAAGAATGAAACTCTACTTAAAAATTAAGTATATCTCTTTATGTTATTAATCAATCTTATAAATTAATCCATCATCTTTATGTAATGTAACATAAAAAAATGTTGTCCGTTTACTTTTCCTACTGGGAGACTAATGACCGTTTGTCCCATCACAAGTTTGTGGTTTTCTTATTGTTATCTTTCTCCTGATCTTATTTTATATCCCTCTCCATCAGAACATTACACTGAGCTTATCATCCATATCCATGTTTTCTTAATGGAATCATAGTATGGGTTATCTTGGGTGACCTTTGTACTTATCTATATTTTTTTATGTTATAGTTTTGTTGACTCTTTTTCTGATGTGGGACATTTCATTATATTCCCAAGCCCAATTTTAAAAATTGTGAGGAAAAAATTTATTTAAGGAGGGTAGAATGTAAAACCCCAAGCTTCCATGGTACGTTGCCCTTTGAATAATACAGTAGCGTGTGTTGTACGCAACTTCGAGTTCTAACACACCACAACCAATCGAACTAGCCATTATGAATAGTAATACCCACTTTTTGAAATTTTATACATTTTATCTTTGAAAATGGACTTCATTTTTGGATTCATAATATCTAAATTATCTTAGGGTTATTTTTTGGTACTTTTCTGATAACTTTCATATTTTGATGAATAGTGAAAATTACTACATTTTAATTAAAAACAACCTTTTTAATCGAAATAATTAGTAGTGATAAATTATTAATTTGAGTGATTTTAAAGTAAAATTATATTATATTTTTACCATTTAATCCAATGTTGTTCATTGGACATAGTTTCACATTTAAACTGTACATAAGCAAGTGCCAATCTTTTGATAGTTATTATCTCTTAAAAACACGCTTTTTGTTTTAACAATGGGAATTAATTTTAAATTAATTTCTTCCAATTCTGTGTTTTGAATTTATAAAAATGGATTCCATATTTATAATCATGAGGTCCAAATTGTGCAAATAGGTAACTTTTATTTTTAGACATTTTGAATAATTACTTCGGCAAATATTTTATTTACCATGGTTAAAGGGTAAATTGGGTAAATAAGGGTACAAAAATAATATTATAATAATAATAAATTAGCATAAAATGTGTCCTAACCCTATTGGTTGATACATTTCCGACCATTGGAATCATTGGGTCGATTTTGGGACCCCATGGATCCACCTGTAAGTGATAATGACACTTTATATTAATTAAGTTAAAGTAAATACAAAAATGAAATAAGCATATATCTTTTAGAAAAATAATTTTTACATAGGGTTATATATGTTACATTTTAGACTATAAAAATTCATTATAAATATATAATTATTTCCTACATAATGGTATTTTATTTATAATTCTTAGACATTGAATAATAAAATTTATTTATGACACAATAATGAGGCAATATTTTCCTTATTATTGAAAGAATCAAATAATTTATATTATAAATGTTAAAATAAATATAATTTGAAAGTTTTTATGACATATAAAAAATTTGTTGGTTAATATGACATCTTATAATTTCTTGAAAGAATTTTTTTGAATTAATAAAGTTGTTAAGACTTTAAAAAAATCAATTATTAAATAGTGTCATAATTGACATAAAGGAGTTTTTTAAAAAATATATTATATTACTAATTGATATTATATTCCTAAAAATATAAGTTTCATCCAAAGGACTTATATAATGATAGGTTTATTATTAATTTACCACTTGGGGGCCTCTTGGAAGTTTATAGTAAGTATATTGACTATATAATATAAAAATACAAAGAGACATGGTAAATGTAAAACTATTTAACTAAGAGTTTAATCAAAACGACAAAGTTAATATAGTGAACCAAACCTGTCTAAAACCTATTGGTTGAGTGGTATTAGAACTATCCACATCTTAAACTCTAAATAATCCACTTTGGATCCATTAGAAACCGAATATGAATTTATTATAAAATAATATTTCTAGATTTTCCAAAGGTGCCCCTCACCCCTCTTATAAAAGGGAACTCATCCTTCTCTTTAATTCAAACCTTAAAAGCCTTTTATATCAGACAAACCCTGACCAAATATTTTCTCAAGTTCCCTCACTTCAACCTAGAGGCCTTATTTTTATTATAAATCTAACCTAATGAGTCCTTTTGATCAAATCAAAAGGAAGAACCTGGAGAAGAGGTAATGTTTTCACCACCCTCTTTCAAGTTCTTTTCTTCTTCCACTTCTTATTTTTTTGTTATTTCCATTCTAAAATAATAAATCCAGAATCTTATATATACTGTGATTTTATTTATTATAAATATGGTACAACCATATTCAGTATTCTATCCATCCCTTGAATGACATGTCACCATAGGTGCGTACGTAAGGCTTACGGTCTCCACGTCGTGGTGTAATTGTTATCCAATAAATTATTATTTGTATGGTTATAATAATGATGTGTAATTCATGTAAATAATAAATATAACATGATAATGATTCTGTATATATGATTCACCACCCAATTATATATTATTTTTATATCAAAAGAATGATATTGTCGCTCGTGCGTACGTATGGACTACCATCTCCACGAACGCGATGAGATTCATTCTCCATAGTATCCATTCAAGACTAATTCTCATTTGATGATTAAAAGTAATGTTTAAGGACTTGATATAATTATGGACATGAATAAGATACAACATATCCATAACAAACAAGGCTTATGTAACAAATCATATAAAGGAAAATGAATCAGTTAACACCTAAAACAACGATAATACTAAGATATTATTAACAATGTAATGTTAAAAGATCATATATGATATCATATTAATGTATATGGTTCTTGTATAATTAAATAAAAATTATTTCACCATTATACATGAGGTAAACCAACCGTCTACTAGGGAAAAGTACAAGGTAATGGGTTTCTTATCTCACTATTAATTCCGTGAGATTTCCATTGTTCACCACTTATTTATTGCATGTATTGTCTGTACTTCCCATGATTGTATTCATTGTGTAATATAATTTAATTTATGTATATTAAAATCATAATTGTATGATCAATATTTCATTGGATTTAAGTTTCTTATGTTACCAAATTGGTAAGGGCATTACAAATTTCAATTTCCACTCATTCGGCTTTACGCATTCTTCATTGATTTTTTTACTCCAAGATTATGTGTGGAATCACTATTAATTTGATTTTGTCATAATTAAAAATCCCCTTTATGTGGATATAATTTTTATACACATAATCACTCCATTGATAAATTCTCAAGTCATCGATATGAACTCAATAAGAGTAATTTTAACTCAATCTCCATTTGTTGAGTTAAATATCCAATTCATTGGTGTTGTTTTTACAAGAATATGTGTGAATGTACTCTGATTGATTTACAATTAATAACCAATCATATTGAGTGTATTTATATTTTTCACACATAATTATGTCGTTGATTTCTCCTTAACCTAATGATACAGATTTAGGTGAAGTTTCATCTCAATTTATATTCCATTGAGACTTCTTTGTTGTTATACACCAAATCACTTTTATATGGTGTATATAATGTACTATGACATAGTATATAATGAATCCCTTTATTCTCATGATATTAAAACGTTTTGATTACTTCAATTATTTGTATTCAAGTGTCCCTATTTTGGTTAGGAACTCTAACAAAAATTTCATTTTAAATGTTATAAAGATTTATTATTCTAAATCATTCTCATTAACGTCCATGTTTTAAAAATGGTTTTAAGGATTTATTTATATGGAAATTAATGTTTTCAAATTAAAAATTATTTCTAAAGTTTCAAAGTTGTATGGGGAACTTTGATTCAAAAATATACTTTAAACGGCTTCATGATAAATAGTGAGACTTTTAAATGTTTTCAATAAAAATGGGGATATTTCTCTCAAATTGTTTTGATGATTATTTTGATCTAGGTCAATATCATTCATTATTCTCGATTGAGGTTAATATGTTACAATAAAATATTCCATATTGTATTGAATGAGTTATATTTGACTATGGATGTGATATTTTTATACCATTCCTGGTTTGTGGATAAAGTATTGATATTTCATATGCTAGTTTTAATACGAATGTTTATGTGATGTTTCAAAATTTTTATATGAGGAATGCATTGGACTTAGTAAGTGACGGGTGGAGCCCGATATATCTCCTCGATGCATAGGTAGGCCTCATTAGACAAAATAGTATCTTGGAACAAGGCCTTGACAAAATCTTATTTGTAGTCTTGGCACAAGGCCTTGACTATGTGGTTACGATAGTCTGGCATTATGCATTCTATCATTATGAAAGTTGTTATTGATATTGCATGTGATTATTTGACTAGTAAAATATCTATGTGAATAATTAAATGGAATTATTTATTTTATATTTTCCATATTATTATCAAGTTCAAATTTAAAAATGTTTTGTTTTAGTTATATATTGCCTTAAATGTTTATGCTTATTTATGAAAGTTTCCGCTATATTGTTAACCTTACTGAGTATCTGAGCTCGCCCCTTTAAATGTTTTAATTTTTCCAGGATGTGAAGAAGTATTTTATGAATGACCTTCAGGGAATGTATGAGGGGATATGAAGACAATAAGTTGTTGTAATTTGTTTTACTTTATGATGTAATGTAAGACTTATGAATGTATCTAGTGTTTCCAAGGCTACTAAACTAATCCGTCTTTTGAGACTTGATCTTTTGTGATCATTCCAATGTTATGTAATAATGAACTGACTCTGGATAACTAGGGTCGGGGTGTTACAGTAACACCCCAAGCTTCCACGCTGCATTTCCTTTTGAATAATGCAATAGATTGCATTGTATGTAACTTCGAGATTCTAACACACCGCGACCAATCAAAGTAGCTGTTATGAATAGTTATACCCTCTTTTTGAAATTTTATAAATTTTATCTTTCAAAATGGAAATAATTTTTGGATTCGGTATATCGAATTTATCTTAGGGTGAATTTTTGGCACTTTTTTGATAACTTTGATATTTTTATGAATAGTGAAAAATACTAAATTTTAATTAAAAACAACTTTTTTAATCAAACTAATTTATTATGTTAAATTATGATTTCGAGTGGTTTTAAAGTATAATTAGATTATATTTTTACCATTTAATATAATTTTGGTCATTGGTTATAATTTCACATTTAAACTGTACATAAACAAGTTTCAATCTTTTGATAGTTATTATTTCTTAAAAACACGTTTTTTATTTCGACAGCGGGAATTAATTTTAAATTAATTTCTGCTAGTTCTGTGTATTGAATTTGGAAAAATGGATTCCATATTTGGAATTAGTAGGTCCAAATTATGTATATAGTTAAATTTTATTTTAGAAATTCTAAATATTTACTTCAGTAAATATTTTATTTACCTTGGTTAAAGGGTAAATAGAATAAATATGGGTAAAATATAGTATTATAATAATATAAAATTACCGTAAAATGTGTCCTAATCCGATTTTATAATAAATATCCAACCATGGACATCCTTGGGTCTAATTTGGGACCCCATAAAGGCACATGGGAGTAATAATAACAATTTATATTAATTAATTTAAAGTAAAGGAAAAAATGGAATAAACAAATATTGTTTTGTAAATCAATTTTTACATGGGGTTATATAAGTTATATTTTCGACTATAAATATAATTTGGAAATATAAAAATATTTCCTAGATCGTGGTGTTTTTATATATTTTTTGGACATTAAATAAATGAAATTATTTATGACACAATAATGATACAATATTTACCTCATTAATAAATAATTTAAATAAATAAGATTACAAATATTAAAAAAAATCAAAAACCTATCCAATTATTATTGGATTATATTATTGAGTACTTTAGTCATCTTAAAATTGATATTAATGATTATTTGACCTTTTGAAATGAAAGATGAGTTTATAATAAAATAATTGTTTCAATCTTTTCTAAGAGCCCCTCCTCTCCCTTATAAAAAGCCCTCACTTCTTACCCATTTATCATACTTCTCAAGCCTTTGGATCATACAAACACTGCCCAAATATCCTCCCAACATCACTCACTTAATCATTGAGGAATTAAATTGTTAATAAAGCCATCCTAAGGAGCCCTTTTTATCAAATCAAAAGGAAAAACCCGAAGAAGAGGTAATAATTTCACCACCCTCTTTCAAGTTCTTTTCCTCTTCCACTTCCTGTTTCTTTGTTGTTTCCATTATAAAATAATAACTACAGTATCTTATATATACTGTGATGTTATTATAAATATCTTATAACCATATTCATTATTCTATCCATCCTATGAATGACATGTCACCATACGTGCGTACATATGGCTTACTGTCTCCACGTCGTGGTGTAGTTGTTATTCAAATACGCTATTATTTTGATGGGTATAATAATGATGTATAATTGATGTAAATAATAAAAATATCATTTTAATGATTCTGTATATACGATATACCATATATAAACATACGTTTTTAAATCAAAATAATGATATTTTCTCTCCTGCGTACATACGGATTACCGTCTCCACGAACACGATCTGATTCTTTTCCCCATTTTAACCATTCAAGAATAATTTTCAGTTGGTTATTGAAAATAATGATTAAGAATATAATATCATAATGAATAAGAATCAAATACATTCTATCAATAACAAATACAACTTATGTATCAAAACATATAAAGGAAAATGAACCATTTAACACCCGAAATGACGATACTACTGAAATATCATTATCAAAGCAATATTAGAAGATCACGTATGATATGATATTAATGTATATGGTTATTGTATAACTTAATAACAATTATTTCACCATTATAATGGAGTTTAAACTTCCATCAACCAAGGAAATGAACAAGGTAATGGTTAATTTCACAATCTCTTTATTATTTGAGGTTGTTTTTTACGTGAGTATCTACTAGGACCTATTTATCATCCACATCCATGTTTTATTAAAAATGTATTTCAAAACATTTTTACTATTTACTAGACTATGGGCTAAAATCATTTATACCCTTATTTTACCTTATATGTTTTGAAAGAAATCTTTCCGTCGTTTTCCAAACAAGGTACTTTATGACCTTTTTGACAAAATTAAGGTAAGAATGTTTTTTTAACTTATACGGTGGGTATATTTATTATCAACAGTTATAACATCTTCTAAGCTTCCCTTACAAGATTATAAGAATATTTTCAAAATAAATGTTTTCTTTTATAATTATGTGACATTAAATGATTTCAAAAAAAGAGATATTTCTGTCAAATAGTTTTGATTTCATCTTTGTCAACATCCTTTGATGGATTTTATACTTGTTTGAAGTCGATTCATTATGATAAAAATCTTCCATATTTTATTGAAGGCTTTGTGATATTTTTTACTGTGGATGTGTTATTTTAATACCATTCATGGTTTATGGTTAAAGTATTGACATTTCGTATGTTAGTTTTAATACAAATGTTTGTGTTATGTTTCAAACTTTTAATATGAGGAATGTATTGGACTAAGTATGTGATGGGTGGAGTCTGTTATACCTCCTTGGTTCATAGGTAGGTCCCATGAGACAATTAAAAGTGTAATTGGATGAGGACATTCTTAATTTTGAGATATAGTTCTGGATGAGGCCTTAATCATTTTTAGACATCTTGGCTGAGGCTTTGACAAGATGTTTCAGAATGTCTGAAATTATACATTCCATCATTATGAAAATAATATTTATGGTTCATGTGGTTATTCAACTAGTAGAACACCCATTACTGGGTTTTATTATGTAATTATTTACTTAGCTCATATTCCTGCCATAAAAGTGTTCATTTCCATTATTTTTAAAGGTATGTGTTTTGAATTATTCACCATGACTAATATTTATGTTATCTTCCACTGTATTGCTTACCCTAATTGATCATTTTGATCTCACCCGTTTCTTATGTTTCATTTTTCCATGATATGAAGAAATTAGTTATGAGTGACTTGCAGGCATAATCTAGGAATCTTGGATGTCTCTAATGGAATAAATTAGTGTTTTATTTCTTTTCAGGTTGTAAAGTTGAACTTATGTATGAATTTTGTTTCAAATAATACTAAACTGATTGGTCTTTCGGGACATGATTTCCTTGTTATCATGCCAATGTTATGTGATAATGCACCGACTCTGGGTAACTGAGGTTAGGGCATTACATATAATTACATAAAAATGTTTAAAATTATTTTATAATGTTTTAAAGAGTGTTATTAATTTATTATATAATTAGACTCAAGTTTATAATACCTAAAATTATCTTATTATAACATATCTACGCATTTATTAACAATATTTTGTTATTTCCATTTTTTCAGGTGCATTATTTTCATGGTTTCTGAGGCCTTTTTATTTTTTAATTACAAGTTAAAAATATGTAATACTCCAGAAGTGAGACCATATATATTTAGGTAATATTGGAAAATCAAATTTTAATATAAACCTTCCCTGATTTTGGTTAAATGGAAATGGAAACTCATTTTCCATGAAGGTGATGAATTAACACACTATGGATGATTATTTCATTATTTAAAAATAAAAGGAGAAAATGTTAGATTTTATGATTCATGTAACATCAAAAAAAATATTTTATATATTTGATAATGGAGGTTTCATGAATCATTGGATAGGAGGTGAGGATACGGTAGAAGTGAAAAAGAAATTAAAAGAGAAGAAAAAAGAATCTCACCTCTTGAAAATTTCTCCCTGAGAACCTCTTTAAGGCTCATGGAAGTAGTCTTTTTGTGAGAAAACATGAACTATAATGTGGAAATGGATGAGGATAAGGGAATTTTCACAGTATAGTTGAGCAATAGGGATCAAGGTGATGAATATTTTTGAAGTAGTCTCCTTTTATAATTGAGGTGAGGGTACCATATGAATTTATTAAATTATTAAAATATAGTAACTCTATTATAATATTTTAGATGTACAAAAAGGACTAAGAAATAAATGGGATTTTATATTTTACACAATATTATCCCATTTGGCCTTATTAATTGTTTTTCTGATTTTAAAATAATTTAATAAAATAATGTATTCATAAAAATTATTTTTTTCAAAAATAAAAACGATTCATAACTATGACATTAAACACATGAAAAAAGTTTCAAATTCAAATAATTTTTTATTATATCATATATATATATATATATCATATTCATCAAGGTAATTTATTAATTAGTTTAAAAATATGAAATTATATTTATTTTATTATTTTCAATATCATTAATTTGATTTATTCATTAACTAAATAATTACTTTGTCATAATTGTTCAATACGTTAAGGTATTTATTTATACAAAAAAATCAAAATAAAATTTATGAAAAAGATAAATTTATTATATTTAAATAAAGTATTTATTTCTAGAAAAATATACTGTAAATCCATACATTAAAATATTATACAAACTAAAATTTATTGTGTGAATAACATGACTTACTTTTAAATATAATACTCTAAAGGTCTTAAAGTGATTCATGTTAGTCCAAAATGTACCAAATTCAAATAAAAGTGAGATAATGGTCGATAATTTCTTAAATTTTTTTAACAAAATTGGTTCAGTTAATAATTCTTATAATTTTAATTAAAAACAGTTTATTTATTTTTCTTTTTCTTTCACAAACACTACATCAACATTGCACATGAATTAATGATATTTATTTCATATATAAAAACTAAAAATAAAACATTATCATAAAAATAAATTAATTCGGTTCAAAATTAAAATATATATTTTTTATTATGAATATTTACTCATATACATATCAAGACATCTTATTTAATTTGTTATTGTCTTTTCTTTCCTTGCGTAAGCATTGCATAATCATTTGGATAAAATTAATGTTATATAACTCTAAAATTATAAATTAATAGCCAAAACATCAAAAATACATAATAATTAAGAAAAGTGTCATGAAAATAATTTTAAGATCTCAATTATTATTTATAAAGAACCAAATTATATATTGATAATGCTGTGTAGGCATTGTTTCGGCACTAGAAATAATTTTTTCTAGTTATCATGAAATAAATATTAACATACATGTTCTGAAATATTTATATACAATATTACTCTTATAAAATGATAAGTTAGTCATTAAATAAATTTAAAAAATTTTATATCAAAATTATGTCGTCATGAAGTCAAAAACAATACAACGTATTAAAAAAAGGGAATTTTTTTACTATTCACAAAAAAGTAATCTTTTTTCAGAAAATTATCAAATATTCATACGTAGATAGATTGATCATTCAAAATTAAAAAAAATAATTTTTTTTCAAATTAAAATTCTATAATTGAAAAATGTATTAAATAAATAACTATATAATAAATTTTTTATTTTAAGAATTACTTAACTTAATGAACATGACTTTTTAATTGAGAAGTACTAATAAATATAATAAAAAATTTTCTATTTATACTTAGGTTGTTACAATCATACTAAGTATATTTATACACACCAATACGTGATCTTTGTGCCTAATAATTTTGTGTTTGTACAAATGATGTTGGGTATGGTAGGGGTCTTGTGGATCTGAGGCAACCACTACTTTTTTGGAACTGATTTCACGTAAATATTGGTGATGTATGGTGGTTCATGATCGATATGGGGACTATTGGATCTATAGATAATTTCAGGAGTACACACAGTGAGGAGGAACCTTCCTGTTGGCCGAAGAGAGTAACCCAAGAGGGGGTGAAATGAGTTCCCAATAATTTTTTTGTAAATAAACAGATTAAAAAAAATAAAAACCTTTGAATAAAATAAACCGGCCAATTAATCCAAAGAGTATATCGATATAGGATATATTATTTTAAAAGAATTCTTAAAGAGTGACTAATTCTCAGTTAAAATATTGATTTGAAATAACCTAACTTTTGTGATCAGTTTACAAAGATAGAAACATATATAAACACAAATTAAGATTAATTATAAAAACAATTGTTTTCTTCGATAATGAATTTATTCATTGAATATGATTGAAAAAAACAAACAAACACATTGAAGTTATAGAATAAACAATAGGTCTATTCTCAAGGTGAGACATAATCCCTTCTACTTTGAAATCTCTTACTTCCATGAAGATTATAAATATAATCAATCAAATCCACAAACTGGATTAGGAATACAGTTAATAGCAACAAGCTGTCTAGTCTAAAAAAATCTTCCATAGTTAAATGTGGGATGAAAGAAAAGAATAGGTTACACAGGTACCATTTCCACAAATACAATGGGAAATAGATTGAAGAAGGAGAGAATATGATGTACTCTCCTAGAATATAAAAGAGACAATGTGTGTTACATAATATTAAAACAGCACACTGCTCAAGATTAAAAAAATATAAGAAATAAGAATTGAAAAATATTTGTTTTATGTGTTATGTTTGTTTGTAATCCTTAAAATAGAAATGGTGAGGTGTCTATGCTTTGTTTAGGAAAATTTGACATAGAATAGAGGATCATAGAAAATTGGAGGTATGCTTCAGTGAATATCTATCCATTGTCTCAATCAATCTCAATAATGGTTTCAATGTTTCAATGTCATTGATCTTCATAGAATTTTATTTACTAGGTTTGATATAATTCAAAAATTAGATCTCTCAATTTTATTGATATATAATAATCATTGTATCTGTATATGATGGTCATTTTGAGAGAGTTATCCTTTACGAATATATAGCAAAACTTGCTGAAAGAGATATACATTCCTCAAATCACCCTTTACTAAGTATTTAGGACTTGGTCAAACCATCTAGGAATATATTTTTCCATCTAACCATTCATTCAAAATATATTTAAAAGCAATGGTAATAAGAGTGCTGGTGGTGACTCATCATCAGGTGGTAACAGTGACTTGAGTTTGGCGGTAACGCATCTTGGATGTAATGGTAACTGAGTCTGATGGTAGCTCATTTGGGCAGTAAGGGTGACTTGATTCTAGAGGTATCTCATCCTAGTGATAATGGTGACTTGATTCTAGTGGAATCCCATATTTTTGGTAACCGTGATTTAATTTTGGAGGTAGCTCATCCTTAAAGTAATGGTGAATTTAGTCTGAAAATAGCGCATCCTACTGGTAATAATGATGTGAGTGTGGAAGTAGTGGTGACTCATAACCAACACTGTCTTTGCATAACTAATAGAAAGAGTATAATAGAATTAATATGTTCATATAAAATTCTATTATACAACATGTGAAATATTAGTAATAAACGAATCTTGTTTTGTGATAATACAAATAAGAGATTTCAAACACACTCCACTTATGGAGGTTCCAACATTCACCCCCTTTTTTATGATCACAAAACATGTCATTTTTATAAAACATGTACTGAAAAATTAATCAACAATACGTAGAAATGTATGGGAGTTAGAAAAAAATATGATGATAACTTAAAATCCCCAATTATCTCCCCCTTTGAGATTATAAAAAGTTAACAAAATTGAAGAAATAACACAAAGGATTTGCATTAACTAAGTACCAAAAAAACAGGGAATCAAATAAGATAAATATTATTGGATGAAAGTACATGATCCCTATCAAAGAGATAACATCAAAACAGATTCACTCCTTTGAGGATGGCAGAGGATAAAAACTCTCCTTTCCTTTTTATTTTTCCCTGTCTTTGTCATCATCCTTAGAAGATAATGTCGACGTATAAGTTGGGGAAATGGTTGTAATGAATTGCAGAGTGGAAGTAGGAGGTTGTGGTTCTCTAAAAAGAATTGGTCTAAGCTATTCAAAAGCATAAAATGGAGACATACATAGAGAGTTAAATGGTGGAGGAATAAGACTAGTGAACTGAGAGATTAGAGCTTTCCTATATTGAAATGTTACAATGGTTGTGGTTGAAGGAATTGAAGAAATACGAATTTACTCTAAAGAGATAATAGTGGTTTCAAGGACATGAAGATATGGTTTCAGACAATTTATGAATTCCATAATTATGGAACATCCTTATTAAATTTCATTAAAAAATATTCCTTTTCATCTGCTAACCTCTGAAGAGTTGGGGTACGAACTTTTAAATAACTCACCTATTCTTTAAAGGCTCTCTTCACAGGTGGGATCTACAGGTTATCAAAAAGAAACCTGAAATTATACGATATATCATTTTTAGTTTAGATCCTTGAAAAATAATATTGTAGATCCTTTTAGATCACTTCTTTATCCCTCCTGAAATCACCAAAATACTATTTTAAGAAATGAAGAATATGTTCTCCTTGAAGATTTAACTTCCTAATATGGTCTTCATGAGTAATGAAATATCCTAAGGCATTTCTTATCTCTTCTCTAAACAATTGTTGTAATATATCTCTATCAAACTATACTTTATTAAGAGAAGTTGTAGATGATGTAGAGTCAATAAAAGAAAAACTATTCAACTTCTCAGAAGTGGAGCTCATAAAATATGAAAAGGAGTTTTCCAGACCCTCTACTAAATATTTCAAACTAGCTACCTTAGATTTCAATATTCTATTTTCATCCTCTATTTATTAAATATTAAAATGAAATCTTGTTTGAATATGAGATATGAATAGCTCTACAAAATATCTAACACTTTCTTCATTAATATTATTTGTAGGAGATATTTGAGAGTTCAAAACTTGTTAAATCTATGAGACCAAATTATTTCTCATGGATTCCATATATTAATGAACATACTTATATATTGAATCTAAATCAGTTTGGGTTACAATATTAAGAGGAAACACTGATGGAGAAGTGGAAATATTTCCTTGCCGATGTGATACTGCATCCTCATCTGGTATTTATATTTCCATTGGAGTGAAAGGTTCCAAATCACAAACTTCGTCTCTCTGATTCAATAGGAATACTTATCTTCTTAATTCATATTCATCACTTGAATCAAAGTATGTCGGCCTGAGTCTTACAAAACTAGGATATTTCTCCCATTCTTTAAAGGATCTAATGAAGATATGACATATGCATAAATTGGAGCGTCTCTAGAATTTTGAGAACATTGACCAAATTCAGTTCTTGAGGACACCAGTGTTGCCTCTAGTGGTCTAAAATTGGGAATATATGGAGTCTTATCCATTGGAACTGACTGATTAACAAGAAAGGTAGTTAACCTAACCTTGATTTGTAGTTGGAAAAAATTATACTGATTCTTACTGATCCAGTTCAGCTGACTTCTCATCAGGACTTAGAGTTTTCTCCCCCTCACAAGAAACTTTATTATCCTTTGAAAGAAATATTAGAATATAAGGTATTAGTGTATGCCTAGTCTGAATTTCTTTGATGATATTGGACACACTTGGTTCAAGGTGTTGAAAGTGAACTAACTCTTAGACATGATCAACACCATTCTTTTCATTCCCCTCACGATCAAAACCACCTTCTTTATGTTGATCGACTCTATGAATAGAGAAACTATCCTCATTTTCAACATCTGTATTGTAATCTAGAGATTCATCATTTTTATCTGTTGCATTCTTTCTGGAAGATTCATTGTATTTTTCAAGATATATAATATCATTATCTACATTTTTTGAAACCTTATCATTTCCTTTATCATTACTTTCCTCACTTGAGGTCTCAGAGGTAGATTATTTATATTGATATTCTTCAGAAACATTAATATCTCTATCATTATCATTCTCAGATAAGAGTGTTTCTCTAGAAGGGAGTGAGCCCGTAGAAATGACATGAACTTTGGATACACTTGGGGGAGATTTTATGATATCTATATCACTCCCTTAATTAACATACTCAACTTATTCTTCTTCTTCATCTCTTTTAGAAATAAAATCTATAATAAATACTCAGAAATCTCATCAGGTTCATCATCTAGATCCACCATATCCTTTGTTCTAGTTGGGTGATCAATAGGGTTAAAATAATCATATAGTTTTTCATTATCTCTAACCCAAAATCAATTTTAGTGATTCAAAATTACATTCATTCTTTTAAATATTCAGTTTGATAAGAAGAAACCATCCATTTTTTCCTCAGTCTCTTCTTCGGGCTTGACATAACCATATTCATCTAGGATGGTAGAGATCATTTCAGGATAA
Source organism: Viscum album (assembly GCA_963277665.1). Lineage (NCBI taxonomy): Eukaryota > Viridiplantae > Streptophyta > Magnoliopsida > Santalales > Viscaceae > Viscum > Viscum album. Next base: position 595,230,132 of record OY728133.1, read on the forward strand.
ATGATGGAGTTTTACCTAGAGATCTTCTTAATCATATCATGTATGTGGACCATCAAGAATCTATAAATATTTATTGTTTTACCTTTATTTATCATATATATAAAGTAGACATCTTGATATCTCATTGTGTTGAAGTCTCCTTTTCTTGGACATAAAACATGTTGTAAAGACTTCAACATCAACATAAAATGACCATCCTGCTCTATATCTATTGGTATTATCATGGTTTGATATCTAATTAATTCTAGGAGATCCTCCTCTAAATTTTCATTTGGTATAATATGTTGGAAATCTCCATAAACTCCTTTGTGTGGAATCCGTATACATTTTTCTCATTCTATAGAAGATAGGGAAATACCTTCTCCATATATACTACTATGAATCTTATCTTCTTTCTTCCCAAAAAATAATTTTTCTTTCTAATAAAAATCATAAACTATCCTCTAGTAATACAATCTATGATTCGAGGGAAACCAATTTATCCACTTTTGTTTTTATATTACATTTAACACTAGTGTATTGCTAGTTGTAATCCACTGTGCATTGATCTATTTTTCTACATCGACTACAATGTTCTTCAGATTTTGTTTTACTAAAACAACTAGAAAAATACTTATGTATAGTCATCATATCTTGGAAGGCCTCATCTCTTCTAGATTTGATTATATAACTCTCTTCACATGGGCCATTCGAATTGGTTAAAGGATTCAGAAGGAGCATGAAAGTTAGAAGATTGGTTTGTGAGGAAGGTAAGGGATCATGAATTCAAGGGTTTTGAGAAGTGAATAGATTTTGAGTAATCCCTACATTTTTATCATTTAGGTATTCTAAAATAATAATAATAAAATTAATATAATAAAATTTTAATTGATACTAAAGAATCACAACTGTAATAAAAATAAAGGTAACATAAAAATGAACAGTGACTCGTTCAAGGGTGGCTCTTCAATGGTGACTCCATCAAAGATGACTCAATGAATGATGAATCATCAGTAGAATCTCATCAATGGTGACTCCATGAATGTTGAATCATAAATAGTGACTCATAAATGGTGACTCCATCAACTGTGACTCATCAATAGTGACTCATCAATGGTGACTCATCAACAGTTACTCCATCAATAGTGACTCATCAATGATGACTCCATCAAGGGTGACTCATAAATAGTGACTCATCAACGATGAATCATCAATAATGACTCATCAACAAAATTTTATCATTCTTAATTATTATTTTCTGTAGGTTAATCTTTTATAATTCAAAGGGTTCTTAAATATATCAACCAGATGGCAATCAATTCCAACAAATTCTAATTTTATATCCCCCTTTGTTAATTATATCTCAAAAAGTGATGCCTTTCATCAATTTGCTTTGTTCTAGAGTGATACTGTGGATTTTTGGAAATGTTTATTGCACTTGTGTTATAACAAATAATTGGTACATATCTAAATTGATATCCATTGTATAGTGAAGTATGTTTCATCCACTTGATTTGTGTGCAATATCTTCCTGCAATTATGTATTTGGCTTCATCAGTGGATAGTGTCACCAAATTTTTCTTCTTACTGCACCATCATACTAGATATTTTCCTAATAGATTACATGTTCCTGATGTGATTTTTCTATCTAACTTGAAACCACCAAAATCAGTATCTGAATAAATAACTAAATCAAAATCATGTCATCTTTGGTAGAAAAATCCAAAATTGGTTGAATGCTTGAGGTATTTAAAATTTTTTGTGACAACTAATAAATGAGTCTCTATTGGATTTTCATGAATGTGAGTAGACATACATACACTAAACATAATATCAATCCAACTAGAATTTATGTAGAGGAGACTCCTAATCATACCTCTATAACTAGTTTGATATACTGATTTCCCAGTTTTATCAAGGTCTAGTTTATAGGTGGTACTCATGGGGGTGTCATTACCTTTGGTATTGTCCATGCCAAAATATTTTAAAATATATTTAGTTTATTTATTTTGAATAAAAATAATTCCTTCTTTATTTGGAAAAATCATTAATCTAAGAATGAACATGAGTTTACACATTAAACTGATTTCAAATTCACTATTCATTAATTTAGAATAATAAAAACCTGAAGAATCTTTAGTAGATGAAAAAATAATATCATACAAATAAATTTATACTATCAAAAAATATTATGAAATTATTTTTATAAATAGTGTTGGATCAACTATTCCTTTTGAAAAACATTTTAAAATAATTAAAGAGGTAAGCCTATCTTTCTAAGCTCTCAGAGCCTGTTTTAAACCCTAAAAAGCTATTGTTAATTTAAAAACAAGATTATGAAAATGGGGGTTTTTAAATCCCAGGGTTAGTTCAACAAAAAAATCCTAAATTATAAATAGATTTAAGAATTCAAATTTAACTTCCGTTTCATATAGTTTGATGTCTAGAAGTAATTTATAGGAAAGCGGTATCCTAATGAATTCATGTCATTCTACTGTTGAAAATTTTTATTCACAATGAATATCTTCTTCTTGATTATAACCTTGTGAAAATAATATATCTTTGTTTCTTACTATAGTTCTAGATTCGTCAACCTTGTTTCTGAACACCCACTTAGTGACAATAGTTAAGGTATCCTTATTTCAGTCAAAAATTTCCCCAACATTATTTCTTTCAAACTGATCATGTTTATATTTCATAACTATTACATATATTTCATCATTGATAGAATCATTCATGTTTTTTGATGTTCAATTTGATTTCTCAAAGAGGCTATGGTATGTGTAACTCTATCTAAGTTTCCTATTACTATATCTAAAGGGTGGTGTCTATGAGTCATAATGGGTATTAGAGAATAAGGACTTGCAAGATTAGGGTTTTGTTCTTATTCAGGTTCTGGTGGACCACTGGATGTAGTGTGTGCTTGTTTAACAAAACATTTAGACAGCTTGGAATTGAGATTCAAATATGAAATATCATCCTTATGGTTTCTAAGATAGTATTTTCTTTAACAAGATCAGTTTAATCAAACTTGATATGAATAGATTCTTCTATTATTCTGGTTTTCTTATTAAAATGTATATTCATATTTCTTGAAGTTTAATACCCATGTAATGTTCCTTTATCACTCTCAGAAAAAAATTTGTTCAAATTTTCTTTTTTATTAAGAATAAATACCTTGAAACCAAAAACATTTAACTTAATTGAACTTTGGTTTTATATTATTCCATAACACATAAGGTGTTTTCTTTGAGAGAGGTATAATCAAAACCAAGTTAATTATATAGTCGGATGTATTAACTACTTTAGCCCAAAAGTAGATAGGCAGTTCTTACTCATTTGATATGCATTGTTCTATCTCTTGATGAGTCATATTTCTTCTTTCTAGCACACCATTCTACTGTAGATTTCTAAAAGTAGAAAATTTGTGATTATAGATATTTTGAGAGTAGAATGAGTATTTATTTTCAAATTATTATCCATGATCACTCCTTAAGGTCCTAATCTTAAGTCCAATAAGGTTTTATATATATTTGGAATACTTAATAAAATGAGAATATGATTCAATTTTGTGATCTAGAAATAATACACAAGTTTATCTAGAGAAGTCATATCCAAGGACATATACATAGTGTTTTCAATTTAGATTGGTTGCTCTAGAAGGTCTAAATAGGTCCATAAAAATTAACTATAGAGGCTGAGAGGTCGAAACTTCTTGCTTAGATTTAAAATATATCTAATATAGTTTCCCATTTTTTTTTGGCATTACAAACTATATCATTTGAGAATTAAAGCCTTAGTAGGTCTCTAACTAACCCTTTCTTAGTTAGCTTTATAAACAAGTGAATATTGCAATGGAATAGTCTCATATTCTGAAGAGATGATTATTTATGAATGTAACTTAGTTGAGAAATATTTTTAGATTATAAATAATTTAAATCCATTAAAAAAATATTATCCTTTCACAAAGGAGTAAAAATTTAATCTTTTTTATCCTTAAAAACATGACGAGCATTGTTTTCAAATTTCACATAAAATTCATCTTCATACAATTGGGATATGTTAAGAATATTTTATTTTAATCTATCTACATATACAACATTGGAAATTAATACTGAATTATAATTACCAATTTTGAAAAGACTCTTGATTTTCCATTTTTCATTATCACTAAAAGTTACATGTCCACCATTAAATTTAATTAAATTCTTGATGTTTGAATACTCATCAGACATGTGTCTGGAACATCAACTCTCAAGATACCATATGATTTTTCTGGAAGTTCTTAAATATGTTTCCTACAACATAATTTTTATGCCAAAAATTATTTTGGTAGCCAAATTCTCTTTGGTAAATATATGTTGATAAAAAAATATTTTGGTATCCATATTTGTCTAACAGGTTTCAAATAAATAGATTAAACACTTATAGAGATAAAGCCTTTATTAGGTCTAGTTGAGTAGGTGTTTGAAATATATGATCCTTCAGCACTGGAACATGATGTAAATATGGTTTTTTTAATTTTTCTTTCTCCTAGAAGGTATCCTGTGCTAGTTGTATACTTAGAATCAACTTGTTTTCCCATTATTTGAGTTAAGGTTTTCTTATCCTTAGAAAATTATTCCTTGTATTTCTTTAATTTTTATTTTTAAAATTTTAATTCAATTTTTTCTTTCAAAAAATGATCATTTTTATCTTTTTCAATAGTAAGAGTATTTTTACCATTTACTTTTAAAGAATTCTATTTTTTTACCATTTTTTACCATGTTACAAAAATCATACTGATCTTTTTTATTCATGATTTCTTCACTATAATTACTTTATTCATTTTCATACATGTATGAAATATCAGTATGATACACATAAGGATCGTTTTTAAATTTGATGTGATTTATATAAAGCACATTTTGGATCTATCAGGATTATCTTATTGGTTAGAGTTTGAGTCACATGAAATATCTTCAGAGGCACTCCTTGTTGCTTTCATGGTCTTTTTGTATCTTCTATCCTTATCCTCATACTTATTTTTATATTTTAATTTTGGATAGTCAACATTAATGTGGCCTTTAATCTTACATTCATAACAGGTAACTTCACTTTGAGTATCATCCTTTCTACAATCCTTTTTCTACATTCGTTTGTTATCATAATCTTCTATGAAATTTGAATTTTTGAAGAAATTATTATTTACTATAGAATCTATTGAATCGTCTTTCCATGTGTTCCATTTATTCATGACTTTTATCAGGAGATCCTTCTTCACTAGAATAATTGACATGTACTTTATCTTTATGTCTGGAGGTAGTATATTTGAATGATATTTATTTTTTTGGGTTCATCTTCATCAATATCTTGGTTGACTTTATGTTCATATTCATATATCAACAACTTTTGTTTAAATTACTTTATAGGTAGTTTACTTATATCACATGGATATATGATTGACATAAAAGTCCCTCTTCATATTTTGGGTAAGCATCTAAGCAATCTCATCACTTGATCTCCAACTGAGTGCATAGTATTCAATATTTTATTGAACCTAAGATACATAGTAGAAATAGGTTCATAATATTTCATTTTAAAAGTATCATACTTGATTGTATATGCATTTAGTATCATTTAAATAACATTCTATGTTCCTTCATGTGAGATAGATAAGGTATCCCATACTTCAAAAGAAGGTTTTTAAGTAGATATTCTATTAAATTCCTCATCTCCCAAATCACAGATCAAAGCATTCATTGATTTAAAATAATTATTGTAAGTATTTTTTTAGAACCAATCCAATCAATTATAAGAGTTTTTGGTATTTCATGTTTATCATATATTATATTCCATATATATAAACCTATACTTTCCAAATGCATTATCATTTTAATTTTCCATTGATCACAGTTTTTCCATTAAAATAAAGTGGTCTATTGCTTGCAGATCCTTTTTATCTACTATCCATAAATAACTAAAATATATAAATGATAGAAATTTGATATCTTTAAAATAAAACCTCAATCATAGTAAAAAAAGGTAAATTTTATGAACTCCTATGATACCAAATATTGGTCAGAGAGAGTAACTCAAGAGTGGTTGAATTGAGTTCCAAATAAAAAGGTTTGTAAATAAATAGACTAAAAACTAAAAACCAATGAATAAAATAAACTATCCAATTAATCAAAAAAATAGATGGATATAAGATCTATCATTTTAAAATATTTTTTAAAGAGTGATTAGGTCTCAGTTAAAATATTGTTGAGAAGAACCCTAACTTTTCTGATCAATTTACTTAGATAGAAACATTTATAAACCGTAGTTAAGATTAATTATCAATGAAATTTTTTATTTGTCAATTAAATAGTATCTGGAATATTATTAACAACAAAAAAATAATAATACAGTGACACAACATAATGAAAAAGAGGTTCAGTCTCAAGGTTAGACTAAATACCCTCAACATGGTAATAACCTGCTACCAAGAACATTATAAATATAATCAAACAAATATACAACCTGGAATAGTTATATTGTTAACAACAACAATCTCTCCAGGATAAAAAGATTCTTCCACAGTTAAATGTTGGATGATAGAAAATGATAGGTCATATAAGGGATTCTTACACAGACACAATGGGAAACAGATTGGGGAAGGAGAGAATAACAAGTATTCTGCTAGAATATTTAATAGACAACGTGTGTTAGATAATAGAAAAATAGAACACTACTAAAAAGTAAAAAAAAATAGAATAAATAAAAATAGAAAAAGCTTATTTCTATGTGTTATGTATGTTTGTAATCCTTAGATTAGTAATGGTGAGGGTTCTGTGCTTTGTTCATGAAAATTTGAATTAGAACATAGGATCATTGAAATATACTGGTATGCTTCAGTTGACCTTTATTTGTTGTCTCAATTAATATTGGTAATGGGTTTAGTGTTTCCATGTCATTGATAATCACAGAATGTGAATTTATAGGCTGGAGAGATTTTACAAATTCAATCACTCAAGTTTCTTGATAGACAGTAATCATTGTATCTATATATAATCTTCATTTTGGGAAATAGAGAGGGAGATCCTTCACAAATTTATAGAAATTGTTGTTGAAGGAGATCCACATTCCTTAGATCAGAAATTATTAAGTTTTGAGTACTTGGTCAAACAATCCATAAATATATTTTTAAGTTGAACCATTCATGCAGAAGATCTCAAACAACAACAGAAACAAGAGTGCTAGCGGTTACTCAATATATAGTGGTAACGGTGACCTGATACTAGTAGGGGCTCATCCAGGCTATAACGGTGATTTGAGTCTGGAAGAGGCTCATCCTAGTGGTAACAATGACTTGAGCCTAGCGGTAGCTCATCCACATGGTAACAGTGACATGAGTTTGGCGGCAACTCATCCTAGTGGTAATGGTGACTTGAGTATGGAAGTAGCTTATCCTGATGGTAATGGTGACTTGAGTCTAGTGGTAGCTCGTCCTGGTGGTAATGGTTACTTGAGCCCGGTGGTTTCGGTTACTCATAACCAACAATTTCTTATCATAAATCTTACCAATAATATAATAGAAAGAATTTCATTATATAAAATTATATCTTACAACATTTGAAACATTTTTAATAAATGAATCATGGTTCGTGATCATTAAAATAGAAGATTTCAAACAAAATCCATTTAATGAGGTTCCAACACTTACAGTATATTGGGTTCTATGATTCGAATTCTTTTTAGTTGTAAACTTCCTTTGGAATTTTCCAATGTAGTTTTGTACTTGAATTTGATGTCTCAAGCATTTTTCATATATAGTTTAGTTGATTATATATATGTTTATGGTGTTGTTGTTCATTTTTAAGCATTATAGACATGTGTCTATTTTATCTTGGTATAGGCTATGAACTCTTATATTTTGTGATATTCCCACTTGTTTCTAGACACTAACCCCTAGACTATTAGAGGTGGTATTGGGGTGGAAATCTTTGTTTACAATTGGCCTGGGTGAGGACACAGTAATCTGGGTCAGTTAATATTCAATGATAATTTACAAATTCATTCAAAAAATGTACAATGTGAAGTTGAAGGGGAATCAACATGTTTTTCATTTTTATATAATTTTTATTTACATTTAATCTATTCCTAATATATAAATATAAAATATTTAATGAAATTTAACACTAATACTAAATAATGTATTCATGCACACCTCAATGGTCTGTTTTCAGAATAGTAGATATGGAAAAGGTAAAAATAATTTAATTCCTTTTCGAAGTCAAGAAATATCATAATTTGGGAATAATACTATATCCTTTATATCTATAATTTACAATACAATTACCCTATGTTGTCCGATCTCTATTTGTTGATGATTTATGGTATCCGAAATATAATTTATGATCCAATATATTATAATATAATACTATGGATCCTATGTATATAACTCGCAATAGAAGGGAAACTATGAGGGAGAAGGTGGAGGATTGGAATATAATGGCAGAGGTGTATGAGGGTGTATACAGGCTAACACTATCTATGAATGTCGATAAACATCAGTTATACTGTTAAACTAATCCTATCCTCCATCATCTCAAAAAACTTGTGAAATTTATCTTTTAAAGTTTCTTTTTTTCTTTATTTACCTCATCCCTCGAATAAATACCATAATGAATGATTTTTTTAACAGATACACACACCTTCTATCCTTTTATGTGACCCTAATGTTATCTATTTCCTAATATAATAGCCAAAATATCCTTAATACAATTGGGTATGAATTACCCCTATGTCTTCTCCTCCTCAAGTTATTACTATAAATAATATTGGAACTATTAATTTGTGAATTCAAAAAATATATATTTTATAAATAATCTAAATAAATTATTATAATCTTTTTAGTCATAACCTTCAACTATTATATTAATTTTTTTCCCTTTATCATCATCTGAGCCCTTTTTATTTTTCTTATTTCCAGTTAGGGGTAGTCATTTTGGAGCTAAATACTCGACTCTCAATTTTTAAAACATTTCATCCATCATTTTTTCTTTTATTAATATATACCATTCATGAGACGAAGTGTGAGGGTATATACTCTTCATTTTGATCTCTTGATGGGACCTCCTCAATCCATATTAATTAATGGAAAATAAATAATTTCTGTGATCATTTTTAGGGAATATACACAGAACACTACAAATAGTCGAGATTTCACTTACCAAAAATGATTCATTCCATTTAGATTCAACAAAAATAATTTATTTATCTTCATCTCAAATTCCACATATTTCATATAGATTTTCAATTTTTCTTCCTCATAAATTAAAATATGATGTTAGTGTTGATTTAAAACTCCTCTATATTTTTGTAGAAAAATAAAAAATTATCTTCCTAACTTACTTAGTGTCAGGGAAATCAAATTTCATCTAATTAAAAGAAAAAATAACCTATATTACTAAAACATGTCATGATAAATAAAATAAAAAGAATTGATCTTACAAAAATGAACACTTATGGATGATCAAGTTTCATATAGTTAACACTTTTATAATCAGTAATGAAAAATATTATTTTTTATTAAGATTTAAAATTCACAAAAAATACAAAATTTATTTTAATTTGGACATGTAGGTTTACCATTATCATCAAACTAGATAATTTTCTCATGATAATTATTATAAGAAAGTGATAATTTAGGTAAACGAGTGAGACATCATTTACCCACCCTAGAATCCTGCTCTTTCCCTATAGATGTATGAGTCTCTTATGTTGAGGAATGAGGAGGCTTATAATTTTAAGTATCTGAAGGTTCCTCCCTAGAAGATGGAGAAAAAATTACTATTTAATCTGAAATGATCCTATAAATCAAACTGGGAAATAATTAGAAAAATATTAAAAAACTTTTACTGTTACAAGCAACATTGAAATTGATTTTTCAAATTATTCAAAAAAATTTTATCTAAAAACACTTCTAATAATATTTATTAGAGTTATTAACTAAAATGAAAAAAATTCCAACAAAATTTATAAGTCCTATAATGAATTAGAAAAAATAAAACAACAATTAATTAAAATATGATAATAACAAGAATTTTACATATAAGATTGAATAAAAAATGAAAAATAATATAGAAAAATAAATTAAAACTAAAAATATATTTTTATCATATTTTTTATACTACCTAACTTAAATGATAATAAAATACTAACAATAATTATAACAAAGGAAATGATATAGATATAATAAAAAAACATAAGAAAAATGTTATACTAATCCAACTACTACATATAAAATTTAATAATAATTGGAAATTGATTAAAAAATCCAGACAAAAATTATAATTTTTATCATATTTATTAGATTACCGGACTAAAATGATAAATTAGTATGATCCCATTTTTGAGATGTGAAATGATATATAAAAAATAATTAAAAACTTAAGTAATATTTTAAGTGACACAAATATCATAAAAAATAAATATTTATATGTAATAAATTTTTTATTGCTAAAAAAGTTTATCAAATTTATTAAAATATTTTTACTAAATAAATAATGAGATTAGAAATAATATATCACACATTTCAAAAAATTATAAAATTTAATGAGAAAATATATATTTTTTACCTATAATATTAAGAGATTATTAAATGATTATTTTCACATATTCCTTCATCTTGATTTCTTTGCATGGAACAAACCATATCAACACCATGTTCATTGATATACATTGATAATATTTCCATTGAAGTAGGTATTTCATATAATTCATCATTATCATTTTTTAATCACCAAAATACTTCTTTTCTTTATAAAATGATAGACCACTTCACATTTGGAGGATCAAGAAAATAAAAATAAAAATTCAGGTGTTTCCATGATTAATGTTTCATCTATGTATTCTAATTTATTCATATCTACCATTTTCATTCAAAATTTATCATGTTTAGAACTATTTTTATTGAAAACCCATTTGTAGTTGGACATAAGAACTCACAATTCAATGTCCTCAATCTCTCATATATCTCCAATAACTATATAACATTAACTTGATGTATAGATTTCGATTTTTCAATTTTTCTGTCAAAAAATTCATTTCTTATTTAAAACCCAATACTACAATATTGTTAACTAGACTTCCATTTTCTTAGTCTTTTGTAAAAAACTTTTATCCATTAATTTTATACCCAAAACATGTTATTACATTTAATCCTAGGAAACTTTCTAACAATCTTACTATTTATGATACATCATATCTACCACTCAAAGTCCCTTTAAACCCGGAAAGAAGGTTTTAATATACTTATTAAGAACCCACATGTCTTTCTTTTTTGGATAATGATGATTTGATACATTAATATGAAATGCTATACATGATTTATCACTATCTATGTTAATAAAGATGTATAAATTAACCTATAAAATTTTTTAACCTATTAAGGACTTTATTTTCAATCCATGACTCCCCTTTTCCTCAAAAATTACATGTTCATGGTGATAATTATGAAAACCGATGCGATTCACTATATATAAGTAGTTTGTAAAAAACATTTCCACTTCCTCAAAAATATACTTCTCAACAATGGGGGATTCTTGTCAATATGGATTCTTAACACACCCTTTTAACATCTAACTATAAATTTCAAAAGGATACATCCAATATAAGTATATAAAACTATAATAATTTATTTCGCAGAAAAAATAAATCATTAAATATACATAATATCAAAAAACACATTGTATAAATTAAATTTTCTATTTAAAAATCATATCGATTTCATCATTCACAATTTTTTTTAATGAATTTTGATCCATCAGATTATTATAAAATGAAATTTATAAAATAACAGACCTTTGAGGTTGTTAATCTGACCTGGATGGATATTATTCTATGTAATTAAAATGGTATGAGTTGTTACATCATAACCTGAGATTCATGAGATTTAATTATTATTAACATCAAATATTTTAGTGATATTATTTTTTTACATTTGAATAATACCCAAGAGGAATTTTGATACCATATAGGCACTGAAAAAATGGATTTTAAACTCTCTTAGAAAATATATAAAAATATATAGGAAAGTATATACATTTTCCATTTTTATTTCAAGATAACACTAAATTTATTTCCATTTATTTTAAGTCAAATCTTGTATTCAAACCATATATAGTCGTTCCTTTCATATAAAACAATGTTACAATCAAACATTCATAAATATTCTTCTTAACTTGCATCACATCAATGTTACATCCTAACTTAACATATCTCCAATATGGAATCTCAAAAAATATTGATTGCTTCTTATATATATTTATGTCATTACTAGATATTTATGACATAAATCTTATCTACCCTCTCAAACTATTAATTTATTAAAAAAGGATATGGAAGAATATTGAATTACAATGTTCCATTGAATGTATTTTTTAATCTTTGATACAAGAGATCGATAAATAAAAACAACATATTACCTATTTATACTTTTTTCCCTCATATTTTAGTTAATAGCATGTAATACCTTTTTCAGAAATTAGACCAGATTTATATCTATTAACACTTTATGTAGATATATATCCATATACTGGGAAGTAATTTATAGTGAACATAATAATTACATGAAATTTAAAATAGTTTTTTATAAGAATCATACACATTGTTACCTTCCTCTTATTATAGTTTTAAATAATAAACAAATAATAATAAGTAAACATCAATATCATTTCTAGGATGTTTTCATCGAGAAATAATTATTCTTAACTTGACATATTTCCACTTCATAAAAAATTCCAGAATACGTTATAAATTACCAAAAAAATAGACTGTGTACAATGTTTTCTACTAAATATCTGATACAGATTCATTACATCTTAGAAAAATACAAGTATGAGAATTATACCTTTATTTTTGAATATATGAAATTTTGGAACAAAATTCATCCATTATGGTCAATCAACTGGATGATAAAATTTACATTTAGATATTAAATCATCTATATACCATTTTAATATTTTTATATCATTTGAATTTATAGGTAAACATTTCATATAAACAATTATAATAAGATACCAAAGTCCCTATGTATGAGTCTTTATGTTTGGGATAATTGATAAATAAACATTTAATTTTTTTCCAACTTATACATAAAAATTCCACATTTATGAAACTTCAAAAGAGCATTGAATTCTTTCATATATAACATATAATAATTGAGGTAGGCATATATCTTATTAAATCCAATCCCATTAGGAATAATATTTTTTTCACAATATAATGTGTACTTTGTACATAATTATCTTCAACAAGTGTTTCTATAAAAACTATACCCACTCTATAAATCTTCTTTCACTCCATCCATTTTTATATTTTAGGTTAAAAAACCCTAACACTATTTATAAAAACTAAAATTTCATAGAACCTGGATAGCTGGAGTTTTTTGCATCACTATATAGGGTCCAATTTTTAGTGTTTTTTAAATCGATTCAACCGGAATATCATAATTCATATCTTCAATTTGATTAGAATTATTTTATAGAAAATATATGACATTATTAGTTATTTACTTCTACCCAATTTCACTTTGTCAAATCAAAGTACTCCAAGTCATATTAAAACCATTAACAAATTAAGTGATATTTGTTTAGTTTACCTTTTAACTTTCTCATATATAATCATTTATAAAAATGATAGAAAAACATGTCATTTTTTGGAACATCTCATTTGGAAAATGACAAAGAAGCATAAATCCCTTACTCATATTCATCACCTGTTCACCATACAATAATCTAACTATGATACATTATCACCTATAACAAAATTATGAAAAAACAAGAATAAAATATTGGGAAAAATAAAAGAACAATAAAAAAACAATGAAAAAATATTTCACAAAAAAAATAATGAAAAAAATATTTCATAAAAAAATATTACTATAAAAACATATAAAATAGAAATGGGTTCATCTGCATGACTAAAATATTTCAAAAACCTAAAATTAAAATTTATTTCAAAACCCTAAAATTACCATTCAAAGCAATAAACAAATCAAAATAATAATAGAAAAATAACATGAATACAATAGACCCTAACAATTTTTCTACATGGATTTGAGAAAAATCACCCAACTAAAAAAAACCAAAATAATAGAAAAATAATAACCTGAGAGTAAATAGATTGTAAATGAGAGATTGAGAAGATGACTGAGAGAGGCCATTCCATGAGTCGAATCTGGTCACCATCAAAACTGGCACCAAAAATAGTCGATGACATGTCCTGAAGGGTCCTACCTATCCCCATGGGCTGGAGAAGTACCTCGGTATCATAGATTTTGGTTTGGGACCGATTTATGTGAGTATGGATACATAAAACATAAAAAATCGATAAACAAAATCTGAAAATTCATTTCAAACAAGATATGAAAAAATAATAAACTGAATTAATAGTTTTAAACAAAAAATAAGAGGTCCAAAGACACATAAAATTAGCAAAAAAACATCCCCAAGGACTCCAGATGACAAGGGGACATCACCCACAAGGCTTCTCTACAACACCGCACCACAGAAAGGAGCTAACAACCCAAACTGCCATCACCCAAGCCCTTGCCATTACATGTGTCAAACATGATTAAGTCTACTTACACCCAAGGGGTGTAAGTAGGGTGTGATCCTAGGAAAATATGATACCACCATGAGATTCCATTGAGTAAACAATACAAGATAAAAATCATGCCGGTTTTGATAAGCATAAAGTAGTGGAAATAATTTCTAAATAATGAACCTTTTAAAATGTAAATAGTTTTCAAAGGGAAATTTTCCATGGGTGAGAAAATTTAAGTAAAACATGTAATATACTGTATTTTACATCCAAAACCACCATATTCCATAGATAACTACAAAATATTCAATGAGCACTAATCTCGAGAAGACCCCTAGGCACTTGTTAGTCTCGGGCCCCATGTACCTCATACATCAGTGTAAAGTAACCATAGAAAAGATCCATTCTCATGCATGAGACACTATTAGAGAACCTACTGTAAGAGTTGGTGTCCTAGAACCAACTGATTGTACTTTTATTACATGGATATTTAATGTATTATTACATATTGTTCATTGTTCTGCATGATTATGATGTAATAATGTACAAGAGTATTTATTGCATTTATAATGTCATGGGAGTTCCCCGCTATAATGAAAAACTTGAAATTATATAACAATATTCTTAAATATAGTTCTGAAGTTGGATGACATTCTATGATGGGACACATAGCATGCAGACCATCACATGCATGTACTCGTTAGCAGACGAGACTTCCTCTCATTAAGTTCACACTTGGTAATATCCAAGATAGGATATTATGAGAACAGGCCCACTAGTAGGAATTCATCATGTTTTGGTGTCATCAGATACTCCTATCTGAGAGCATGTGTAATGATCCTTATACATTAATATTATAATTAATATGTGTTACGACTTATGCACTTTGATTTAATGATGAAAACCATCACGCAGATAGTTGACAGAAAGTACGGTACGTTGGGTGCATCATGAGTGGCATGTTATTAATGGATAAGATGAGGAAGGATTTGTCCCTTCCATTTATGGAAGTTGATATCTTGAAATTCTATAAAAATATTCTTAAATATAGTTTTGTGGTTGGATGACATGCTATGATGGGACACATAGCATGCATACCGTCCAGTGTGAGTACTTGTAAGAAGATGAGACTTCCCATCAGGATGTTCAAACTTAGTAATCTCCAACATAGAAGATTATGATAACAGACACACTAGTAGAAATTCCACATGTTTTGGTATCATCAGATATTTCTATCTGTGAGCATGTGTAATGATCCTTATACTTTAAGGTTGTCATTAAAACTTTTCACGACTTACGCACTTGTATTTACTGATTAAAACCGTCATGCAGACAATTGGAAGGAAGTAGTGTATGTTGGGTTCATCATGAGTGACATGTCAATAATGGATAAGTCTAGGAAGGATTTGTCCCTTCCATTTATAGAAGTTGATATCTTGACTCTTTGATTGAAATAGAATCGTCGCACGAAATTCCATGGCTATGTTGTAACAACGAATTTATTTCAGGTAGTCAAAGAACGATGTACCAAGCATAAAAGTTGATGACATAGTCAGGAAACCATCTTGATGAAATATTGAGACAAAGTGATTATATTATACAATGATAATTACTATCTGGATGTCGTTGTTTCAACTTTACATTCTTTCTCTTAGATTCCTTGACCCGTTTCAAGATATTACTCTTGGAAAATTGGCAAAACCACCTAATACCAATGAGAAAGAATCCTAGAGGGTCACACACTAAGTGTTTTTGGTGGTCTCAGTTAAATTCTTTTTGTATTTAATTAATGAAATAAATATTATTCTCAAGATCGTGGAATAATTTTATTCAAGTTAAAATGATCCCATAAATTAAATATAATATTTTTATTTATTTTATTGAACATTTAATAAGTATTTATTTACTTGTTTGTGAATAAAATATTTATTTTAAAGAATAAATTATTCATTTATTTATTCAGGTTTTCGATAAATAGAAGTGGAGTTCGAGTGGACCAAGGTTGGTCCAGTAGTAAAATAATTATTTTCAATACGGTAAATAATTATTTAACTAGTTGGAACAAATTAAAATAATGCTACTATTATTTTTTGATGCAGAATTTTATTTATAATTCTGTTTTTTCACAGGTTGGCGCACCATAAATAATGACACGGTATTATTATTAAATGCATGGGATTTCTATATGTTCATGAATGTATTTAATTGTTTCTATGAAATAAAATATTGTAACTGAAATTCCATGTATATAAATTAGCAAGTATGCTTTTTGTGCCATATACCACACCACATGCCTGGTGAATTGAGAATTGTTGATCCAAAAAATTTCCCTCTCAAATCCTTTTCTGTCCCCTCTTAAGAACGAGAGATGTTCTTCAAGGCTGAAGAACAAGAAATCAAGAAGGGCTAACTCAAGACACTCGATTCACCACGCTAGCACCTAGATAATGATCAATGTCGATCAGATGCCATTAGAGAATGTGTGGATCACTACTAGAGGTATTATAGTTTGGATCCTTATAAGCACAACGAGATAATCCGGAAGGGTCATTCCAGATGATCAACATCATCAACGAAGAAAAATAACAAAGATCCAATTATTATTTTTCTGTATGAAATTAATTAAATTAATTATTAACATGATGTGAAAGATCCTCTCTAAAGGTTTCGGGCCTCTTTCTTCTTTATCTAAATCTTTGCTTATATTTTATGGAGACAGGCGTTCATTTTCATATTGATCCCATAATAATCATGGATCAAGGTTAAAATAAAAATTGAGTGTCGTCCCATCCATGATTCCACTATGCCCGAAAGCTTCACATACCCATAGACTAGTGGTCCCCAAACATCATCAATATAGGTTTTTAGTGTTGTATTTATCCATTCTGCTCAGTGAAATAGGGATAAAACCGATCTGGAACACTAGTGTACTAGTACATATCTGCCCTCCTTGATACCCAAGATTACCTCTTTTTTCTCAAAACACTTTCACATGATACCCAAATCCATTACCACATAAAAACATCAGTTCTGGTCAAAATAAACTCAAAACAGTAGCTACACATTCTTTTCACCACTTACACCACACAATAAATCCTTTAGGATTTCAATAAAACAACTTCACAAAATTTAACAATGTTTTGCACTAAAAATACCTTACAAACACCACTTTGAACACTATATGCATACCCATATTTACCAAAACATAATTTACAGAACCTAAAACATTTCTATCTACATATTACATGAGTTATAAATCAAAAACAATTGGCATAACATAAAATAGACTTGTAAAACACCCAATTTAACACAAAATTGGTACCTCAAAATCATTTGCTTATAAAACATCACCAAAACCAGATTTCACATCAAGGATAAGGAATGATAAGTGTGCTAAAAATATAAATTCAGAAAATCTAACTCATCTAGAATTAATTACAAATGGAATCACCTACCACAGGTATCAAAAACCTTGAATCTTTGTGTGAAAATTCAACTGCACCTCCGCCACACCATTAAGGGACTTAGATCAAGACTAAAACTATAAGAATAGACCAAGAAACACAATATAAAACCCTAGGTTCTAAAACATACTTGCTGGATATAAGGAACTTCAAGAATAAGAGAAGAAAACCCATAAAAAAGGAAGGAGCTCTAAGCAAGCTTAATGAAGAAGGAAGGTGACCCACTTATATGAGACATCTTGATGAAATATCCCCAAATACACCATTATCTGAATTTAAAAATGGCGAAAAATGAAATTGAGGTTCTCATAAGGCAGACAAGGTCAAGTGGGAACTGAAATGGGGAAAAAGTGTAAAAATTGAAGGAGTTATGAAGGAAAAAAGTTACCTCTTCAAATTTGGAAAATTTGAGAAAGCCTAAGAAGTTCTTCCCTAATTCACGATGTATATGAGATCCATAATGGTATAAAAGAAAATAGGGGCGTTCCTTGGTTCAGTGGTCTTGGGTGAGACTTAGAATCACTGAAAAATCATAAAAATTGAAAATGATATTAAATAATCATTTTTTTCAAAACTGGAAATGGGCTTCCGGGCTGGCCCAATTCCTTAATTTAAAACCTATATCCACGGTGATTATTGATTCATAAAGGTTCCAAATTGATATTGTGGTGTTAATAGGTTAGGGGAGGCCATTTTGGAAGTGTAATTCGTGAATTTTTTTTAAAAATGAAGGATTTATAAAATAAAAAAAATTGGTTTTTAAATCTGGAAATGGGCTCACAGTTTCGATGAAATCATGAAAACTCACCCTTTACTCCAAAAATGCATGGGAAACCCCCTCAAGAAAGAATGAAAGAAAATTATATTAAATGTACCTTAAAAAATAAGTCATTTATGTGATAATTTTTTTTACCATGAAAGAATTCCCGCCCTAGAAAGTTAACATAAAGCATGATCAGAAAACAATAATGGGTACTCCTTCTCAACCCACAACCTAGGCACCCAAGTATCATGTTTATCATTACCATGCTACCAAAGAACCTAGATCTATAGAATTGAATTTACCTAAAGAACCTTTTTCTTGGACTTCCACTATTCGTAGTTGGCACTCAAAAACAAATAAATCAAGATCTATATCCTACTCCACTAAATTCAGTACATGGGATGGATTCAGGTCGTATTTATTCAACTGGGAGACATTGAAGATGTCATGGATGAACGTCAACTGAGAAGGTAAGGCCAACCTATATTCCACCTTTCCAATATTATCTGTGATCTCAAAAGTTCCAATATATCACGACGTCAGCTTCCCTTACTTTTCCAATCGATGATGGCACAGATGAGGGGCCACATTTAAGAATACCCTATCACCCACAGAAAAATCTAGGTCTCAACGCCTCTGGTTAGCATATGATTTATTAATAGTTTGAGCTATCAATAAGCATTTCTTGATCATCTTAACCTTCTCAGATGTCTCATTCACTAGATTTGGCCCCAGTAGTGAGGTCTCACCTACCTCAGCTCAACACAGGGGGGCTGACATGGATGACCATAGAGAGCCTCAAAAGGAGCCATTCAAATCATGTGTTGGTAATTATTATTATAAGTAAACTCAAACAATCAAAAATGGCTATCCCAGGAACCTCCAAAATCCAGAACACATGCTTGGAGCTTGTCATCCAAAATCTGATTCACCCGCTCTCTCTGACCATCTATTTTAAGATGGTATTCCATGCTCATCTTAATCTAAGACCCCAAGGCATTATGAAGGCCTCCACAAAACCAAGAAGTAAAATAGGGGTTTGTATTTGAGACAACTGCTGATGGAACACCATGGAGCCTTATCAACTCTTAAAGATACAAACAACCTAACTTATCTACTTTAGCTATACCTCTAATCAGAATGAAGTGGGATGATTTGGTCAGACGATCAATCACGGCCCAAATGAAATTATTACCCTGAGGTGTATGAGGAAATCAAATAATGAAGTCCTTAGAAACTTTGTCCCAATTCCAGGTTGGAATGGGTAATGGTTGGAGCAAACCAGTGGCCCTTTGATACTCTGCATTCACCTGCCAGCATGTGTAGCATCAGAACATGAAGTTTGAAATGTCTCACCTCATACCAGGCCACCAGAACTGCCGAAAAACATCATAATACATATTTATAGCACCTGGATGACAGCCCATTAAGATTGGTGGCTATCCTGAATCACCACCTTCAGCAGAGATAAAAAAATTAATGAATGAACCTTGAAGAACATGATACCCTTAGGTGACGAAATCAAATCAGAAGACGTATCCCCACCATGAAGGAACTACTTCGACCACTAAAAAATCTCATCACCTGGCTATTCCCACTGAATTAGCTCACCCGGATGAGTCATCTGAAAGCACTCCAACAGTGCACCCCCATCATTCTCTTGGTCTCCACACGCATCTAAGAAAAGAGTGCCATCAGAGTCCACTCATCACTGGACTTCATTAGTACTTTCACTTGGACTCTTCTGCTTAAGGTTCCATCCAACACATTACCCTTTCCTGGGGTATAGACAATGTCAAAGTCAAACCCCTACAATTACTTGATCCAATGATGTTACCTCATGTAGAGTTCCTTCTATTTGATGATATATTCTAGGGTTTTGTAATATGAGTAGACCACAAACATCTCCCTAAAGTGGTAGTGATGCCAAGTCATCAAAGAGTGCATCACATCTTTTAAATCCAAGTCTTGGGTCACATAATCCATTTCATTTGGTCAGAGTTGGCGAGATCCATATGCCACCATGTGATCATTATGCATAATCATGCACCCAATACTCATAAATAAAGCATCAAAATACACCACATACCACATTCCAGCCTCTGAAAAAATCAGAATAGGGGTGGTAGTCAACCGCCTCTTCATCCCCTCAAAGGATTCCTGACATTATGGGAACCATAAAAACTTCACCCTTTTTTGGGTGAGCTCTTTCATTGGTGAATCAAGCTGAGAGAAATCCCAAAAAATTACCTATAAAAACAATCTAGGACGAGGAAACTCCAGATCTCGAACATGTTTTTCAACTTCTCCTATGACATAACCGCACTGATATTCTTGGGGTCAAATGAAACCCCATTCTTTGAGATCACATGCCCTTGAAATTTCACCTCCCTGATCTAGAAAGTGCATTTGGAAAACTTTTCATAAAGGCAATGCTCTCATAAAGTGCCCAGAACAATCCATAAGTGATGCACATGTTCCTCCTCGGATCCCAAATAAATGAAGATGTCATCCACAAATACCACAAAAAATGAATCGAGACACTAATAAAATACCCTATTCATGAGTTCCGTAAAGACTGATGGATCATTTTTCTATCTTAAGGGAATGAAAAAGTACTCGAAGTGGTCGTACCTTCTTTTGGAAGGTTGTATTTGGGATATCTTCCTCTTTCACCCTAAGTTTATGATATAACAAACACAATTCTATTTTAGAAAACCACATTGTCCCATTAAACTAGTCAAATAGGTCATCTATTTAGGTCAAAGGATATTTTTTCTTGATTATTAACTTATTCAGCCTCCGGTAGTCAATGCACAACTAGAGAGATCTGTCCGCCTTTTTCGCAAACAACACAAAATTGACCCAAGGAGAGATGCTCGTGCGAATGAATACATTGGATTCTATGTTTTATACCTATATCATTAATACTGTCAGCTCGGTGGGGGCCAAGGGATATGAGAGAAGAGATATCAGTTGTGTTTTGGGCACAAGATCAATTAGGAACTCCACATCTCGCTCTGGGGGAAAACCTGAAAAATCATCCGGAAATATCTGTAGAAACTCATCAACTGCATGAGGTAGTACACAGTCTGGAGCATTAACATCATCTTTTATCATGATTTATCATAATTGAAAATAAATATCTCCCAACTATAGGATTGGATGCCCCACACGACTCGACCGAGGATCCCGTTCCCAACGAAAAACCTGAAGACTCCCATCATGTGCTGTTAAACTGACCCGTCGCCTATAGCAATCGATGTGTGCCTAAAAGATTACTATCCAATACATGCCAAGTATTATGTCCAAAAAATCCATATCTAAGGCCAAGAATTCCCACTCCATCTCAACCCCTAACATGAAAAGCACAAAAGACGAGCAACTGAGACCCTGCTTCGTATTCTTTACCAGCGATATCACCAAATCCATCGCAAAAGACAACAACTCGGTTGTAAAATTCAATGAATCCAACAAAAAAGTAGAAATTAATTAAACAGAGGCACTAGTATCAAAAATAGTGGCTCCTATAGAAGATTAAATCATGATGGTACCTCGAACTGCCGACGATCTCAACTCTGATCCTGCTGGAGCTTGATCCACTTCATAGATATGTCTACTCTCCACCTGAGAATGAATGCTAGTCTATTGATATTCCTTAAATAGGATATGCCCAGAAGATGATCCATCCCTACCACCATGATTAACAAATCAAGATCCCCCTATCCTTGACGACACTAACTGAGTTGGAACTCCTCTTGAAGCCACTGATCCTTCCCCACATTGAAGTGGACGTGCCACCCCGCAAAAGCGTTGTAAGTTACCAATACCTCCACAATAATAATAGGGATTCAGAGGAAATGGTCATGTTGGTCGGATATTTCCCGACCTCCCACATTGGTGAAAGATGAATAATCTCACATCAGAAGCCACATATGAAAACTGTCTAGAAGAGTTTCCTGAACTACCACCTCCCTTATTCCACTGGTCCTCCCACTTACTTTTCTTCTATGAAGAGATTCCACTTCCCACTACTGATACAGTCCTTGAGAAACTGGCCCTCCCTTTTTGGTCAATCTCAAATACACATGCCCATTGAACCACCTCGGCATAGGTCTACAGCTTAAACAAGAAAACCTAGGAGTATATCTCTAGTCCTAAGCCTTTCTCAAATCTACGGGCCTTCAATTGCTCAATAGAGATGATTTCAGAAGCATACTGAACCAGATTAGTGAAATGGTTGGAATAATTCATTATAGAAATATCCCCATGAACAAGATCCATGAACTCTTGAGATCTACATATTCCATTATTTCAGGGAAGTATTGTTCATTGAAGAAGACCTTGAAATCTCCCCAGTGCATCTTCTCATTCTTTCAAGTTTGAAGTACCGATTCCCACCACATGTGGTTGGGACCCTCCAATAGAAAAGTGGAACACCTAACCCTGATCTCCCCTGGTGTATCCAGTAACTCAAACATGCACTTTATATTTTTTATCCATTCCTCTACTTCCAAGGGTTCTATGCTACCTTGTAAAATAAGAGGCTTATTTTTCAAGAACTCCTGGGTCTTGTACCTCCTAGGACCAATCTAATATCCTCTAACTGGATCTAGAGTATGATCCATTCCATGTTCTAGAGACTATAAAACCTAATCCATAGCCTATAATAACCTCTAATAAAGCAATGATGGATAACTATATACATATTCCTCCCGTGGGGGCATGGAGCTTTCTGGGGAGGCATGTTGCTAAAAAAACGAAACTGTCACAAAATAAAAAATATATTCAATAATTATGAATATTTCATTAATAACATAAAATATAAATAATCCAAACACATTACAATGATAAATGAAACAGCTACCCCATCCACACCTGATGTCCACATGTAGTCTACAACCCACACGTCTCACCTGGAAGTGAAGTCAAACAAACAATTCCAATGTCCCATGGTGACTCAAGGTATACCAAGAGAGGTGTGCGAAAGCACCATACTCATGAGAAAAACTCAGAGTCCCAAAAGTCATAGCTCTGGTCTCACCTGTCTCATTCCAAAATAATAATACAACCCAAAAACATTATCCTCTTCTGATACCATTTTGTCACGAACTGAATCTGGTCGCCATAAAAAATGGCACAAAAACCAGCCCATGACAAGGCATGAAGGGTCTTCCTTATCCTAAAAGGGTATAAAAAGTGTCTGGGTATCATATATTTTGGTTTGGGATTAATTTACCCAAGTATGGATACATAAAACATAAAAAAACCGATAAACTGAATCACAAAATTCATACCAAACAAGATTTAAACAAAATCCGGAACTAAATACATAGGTTTAAACATAAAGGAAGAGGTAAAAAGATACAAAAAAATCATAAAAACATCCCAAAGGACTCTTCATGACAAGGGGTCATTACCCACAAGCTGTCTCTACAACATCACACCATAGAAGGGAGCTTACAACCCGAACCATCATCACCATAGGCCTTGCCTTTACCTATGTAAAACATGATCAAGTCTACTTAAAACCATGGAAGTTAAGTAGGGTGTGAACCTAATACCAATAGGATACCACCAATACATTACATAGTGTAATCAATACAAGATAAAAAGCATGCTAGTTTTGATAAGCAAAAAGTAGTGGAAATAATTTCAAATGAATGAAACTTTTAAATGTAAACAATTTTCCATGGGAAATTTTCCATGAGTGCTTAAATTTAAGTAAAACTTGTAATGCACTGTATTTTCCAGAAATAACCACCATATTCGAAAGATAATTACAAAATTTTCAATAAGCACTAATCTCGGGAACACCCTTAGACACTAGTTAGTCTCAGGATCCACGTATCTCATACCTCGATTTAAAGTAACCATAGTAAAAATCCATTATCGTACATGAGCCACTATAATGGAACATAAACATAACCTAGTGGTCCCCAAACACCATCAATGTAACTTTTTATTGTTGTAGTTATCCATTTTTCTTAGTGAAATATGGATAAAACCACTACGGATCACTAGCCTACTAGTACATATCCGCCCTCCTAGATACGCAAGCTCCCCCCTTGGTGATCTAACCACTTTAAAATGATACCAAAAGACATTATAACATAAAAATATCAGTTCTTATCATAATAAACTCAAAAAAAATAGTGAGACATGCTTTTCACCACTTACACCACCCAATAAAAGTTTTAGGATTTCAATAAAATAACTTCACAAAATTTAACAATGTTTTTCCCACAAAATCCCTTAAAACCCCATATTAAACACTATGTACATATCCATATTTACCAAAATAGAATATTCAGACCCCAAAAAATTTCCATAAACCCATTACATGAGTTATAAAATATCCCCAATTGGCATAACCTAAAATGGACATGTAAAACACCCAATTTAAAACAAAATTGGTACCTAAAAATCATTTTCTTAACGAAATTCACCAAAATCAGATTTTGTAGAAAAGATAATTATATAGAATTATGATAAAAATAGATATTCACAAAATTTAACTCATATAACATTTATTACCTTTGGAATAACCTACCACAAGTATCAAAACCCTTAAATCATTGTGCGAAAATTCAACCGCCGCACTACCGCACAACAAGGTACTTATATCAAGACTGAAACCCTAAGAATAGTCCAAGAAACCCAATATAAACCCTATGTTCGTTTGACTAATTAACTTATATAAGAAAATCAATAATAATGGATGAAACCCCATGAAAAAGGAAGGAAATCTAAGAAAATTGAAAGAAGAATGAAGGAGACCAACTTACTTGAGGGATCTTGAAGAAATCTCCCCAAATACACCAGTAGATGAATATAAAAAAAATGAAATTGAGGTTATATTAAGGAAGATAAGTTCATGTGACAACTGAAATGGGGGAAAAGAGTTAAAATATAAGTATTTATGAAGGAAATAATTTACATATTCAAATATAAAAGATTTGAGAATGCTTAATAAGTTCTGCCCTAATTCGCTATGCATATGATATCCAAAGAGTGGGAAAAGAGAATGGGGGAGTGCATGGATTTAGTGGGCTATGATGAGACTTGAATCACTGAAAAATAAAAAAATTGAATAAGATAATGAATAAACATTTTTTTAAACATGAAATCGGCTTCGAGGCTGGCCTAATTTTTTAATTAAAATCCCAAATCCCCCATGATTATGGATTCTTAAAGGTTAAAAATTGATATTAAGGTATTAATAGGTTAGTGTATGCCATTTTGGATGTATAATGGGTAAAAAATGTTGAAAAATGAATGATTTGTAAAAGAAAAAAATTGGTTTCTTAATCTGGAAATGAGCTCACGGTTCGGCCCAAATCATGAAAACTCACCCATTTATAAAAAAATGCTTGGGAAATCCTCATAGAAAAGAAATAATGAAAATTAAATGAAATTAACCTATAAAATAATTCATGGATGTGACAGGCCATGTGTAGTAGTTGATTGTGGATGATATTGATTGTAGTTGAGGGGGATCAATGATATAGGCGATGGGGTTTCATTTGGGAGAGAAAATTTACCGAGGCATAGTCAATGAAATAAAAATCAAATTTTAAGTGAACTTTCAACATTAATATAAATATTTTTGAAATATTATTACTATAATCAGGATAAAAAATTAGTTTTTTACATCAGTTATCATATAATCAATTTGAAAAACCTCAGTCGATGGTTTTTTATATCAATTATTTAATAACTAACATAAACAACTATTTATAAAAATATTATTTATAAATAACATTATAAATTCATCATTTTGAATAGTTTTTAACTAGTGATTAATCCATTTTGAATAATTTCAATACATAGGAATCATATAAATATGGTTTAACACTTGGAACATATTATAAAAAATCATTTTCTTCTAAACATCAAATTTTATGTGGTTATTAAATTCAACTATTTTCTTTTAACACTTTCTATGGTAATTATCTTAAAAAAACATTATAAAAATTTTCATCAAATATTTTCCTTAAAAATATTTTTGGTAACTAATGTAACTATTTACATCAATCATTTAATGATATATCTTAAACTCCTATTATGATATTAAGAGACATTCACTTTTGTATGTTGTCTTTAGAATTTATTATTTTTCATTTTTAGACTTCACTAAGTACAAACATAATACCAATAACATCTTATACATTATATTAATTTGTTAATATAATAATAATGTACCGAAAATCTAGTGTGTAAGGAAATAAATTTTATTTATTTTAATAAAAATATTTCAAAAATAAACTTTTCACAACCATATATTATATGGTATTATATGTGTTTGGAAAAGTATTTAAAAAATAATAATATTATTTAAAACTATTTTTTTGAAGTGTCGTGGGATCAAATCCATCATATTTTGACAATCAACTAGATAAACACTTTTATATTGTATAATTTTTTGTTTATCATCTTCTCAAAACATTTTATATAATTTCATTAACCATAAACCATGTGCATTGAATCCATTATCTCATATTGTTCAAAATAAAAAAAATTAATAAAAAATATTCTCAAATTACATGGGAATAATGATATAACTATACAAATCCTTTATTTAGACCCATTAGAGCTCGATGCATTTATATGTATTCAAATATATGATTTAACAACCCTTTGTTTCATAATTTTATTTAAAACTGTATGATTTATCAATACTTTCCTTGTAATTTAACTCTTTTATATTTATTTTAATTTTTAAGTAAAAATTTAGTATCATATACACTTAAAAATAAAAGAATTATTTTTTATGACCCTAAAAATTGACATGGATATTCCCAAACCCCTTCAAGGTGATTTTAATATTTATATCATAACGAAATATAGTCCTCTCTTCCTGACATCCTTTTATTTTTATTGAACATGACTAGTTATTATGAAGAATCATTATTGGGGTCTATAAAGAAATTTTTTTCTTCCATTTTGAACTTTTTATCACTTATAATGTTGATACAACATCAAAATTTGGACCTAAAATGACTAATTCATCTAACCTCAACAATTCTAAAATATTAGGTAAGCATTTCTTAAACTCATTAATGTTTTAGGAACAATTATAATAATAATTATAGAATAACGTCTTGAAATAATACTTTCCTAAATAGAAAACATTAATATCCCCAAGTCATGAGAATAATCAATCACATTGATTATATAAATGGAGACTAATGTTTATTTAGTCATTTTTCATTTAATTCCATTTAAATATCAAATGAATCATTCTATACTTCTCATAAGAATCTAGATTAACCGGTTTAACAACTTCAAATTTCCGTTTCCTCAGAAGGGGTAGTTAAAACATAAATAATAAGTCCTTTATTAAGAATAATTTTCTGATTTTTTACAAGATTAATAATTTTCTTAGATTAATTTTCTCATTTTTAAGGTATAATCTGAATTTTATTTTTAATGATGATGTTTTTATTTTTTTATAAAAAGTTGTTATCATATAAGTATAGTGTTTTAAAAAATATTTACTAATGATTTATGTTAAAATTTCTCCCAAAATAATTATGACCACTTTTATAATCCATTATATCCATTAGCGGGTCAAGATCTAAATTTCAATAAAAGATGGAAATTAATTATAGTGAACCTCATCATTTTAGCTATTTATTTACACTACTAGAAAAACAACTTATATCCATGGGTTATATACCCATGACTATAGGTCCACTATATCCACAATTTTCTCTTGACCATGGTTATAGTGGATCTATATACATGGGAATACATCTCGTGGTAATAGGATGGTGAAAAATACCGTGGGAATATAGTGGGAAGGACATATAGCAATGATCATCCTCATTCTGTGGCTATATCCCCCGACATTGAACAACTATAACCACAATCAAGTAATACCATGGTTATATCACATATAATTGATACCTATATCCATAGGATTACATTCACATGGTGATTTATCATACTGAGAATACCCACAACCATGGGAACAAGCACCCATGGCTATAACCCCAATTGTGAATACTTATATCCATGGGTGGATGCCTATGATTATAATTGAAGGGAAATTTTTTAATAAATTTAATAATGTAATAGAAATAATTTAAATTTAAATTTTTTATCATTTATAAAAAAATAAACATAATTTATAGATAAATTAACATAGTTGGTGGTATTGAGTAGTGGTAAGGTATACCACTCTTTATCATAGAAATTCATGATCAAATCTTGGTACTCACAAATATTTTTTATATTTTAAGGCTATATCCATGGGTGACTCCCTATTGTTACCAACCTAATACTGTAGGAACAAATTTCATAGCCATTGACACTATTCCCAAAGGTATAGCCTATAAGCATAAGCTTTAGGGAGATATCCACAAATATAGAGCATGGATATAGCCCAAATGACTAAAAGTAATAGAATATTATTATGATCATATCGTATATGAATCTTTGATATTGGAGTGAATGACTCTTTATCCAATCCATCATATGGATAAACTTGACACCATTCTGTAGATATCCTTACTCATAGGACATCCTACCAAAGTGAAACTCAATGAAAATACAAAAAATGTAGATACCTAACCCCAGAATCATGGATCCAGTATCTATTATCAATTACATTCATATGATTACATGGAATCAAGACCTAGAGGATAGAAGAGTTTAGTAGTCTTGGTAAACCAGATACATACAAGATCCTTTTAATACAAATGAATACCCTAATTACATCATAATTATTTTCCTTATCCTTTTCTTTTCTAGGTTAAACACATTATTTTATATATTGTATCCTTGAAAATATTTCACAGAAAACATATGGGATTCATAGGGAGTGGAATAAAATAATGGTGGGATCAAATGATCATTAAGGTTAAGTAAGTCAAAAAAGAATAAATAATGAATCAATGAGAATAAAATAATATGGAAAGGTAAATTACTAAACATTCATTCCATGTACTCAATAAACTAAAATGATAAATAATATTGAAGATAATAAATTAAAACACATTCAATTATAATAACTGGATAACTAAAATTAAATATGGTAAAGTGATAAACATAAACACATTCCATTAATCAATAAACTAATAATTTAATTCATCCATAGATATGTCAACCAAAATCTCATGGATAATAAAAACTAAGTTTAAATGGGTCAAATGATTAATTATATGAAATCATGTCTCTGGGACATGAAAACTTATACTGTTAAA
Organism: Viscum album; assembly: GCA_963277665.1. Classification (NCBI taxonomy): domain Eukaryota; kingdom Viridiplantae; phylum Streptophyta; class Magnoliopsida; order Santalales; family Viscaceae; genus Viscum; species Viscum album. Next base: position 595,260,119 of record OY728133.1, read on the forward strand.
ACCTTTCACAAGATGACTTAAATTAAGGGTATAAAACCAATCAATTTTTTCATCTTATATGTCTCATGAGAACCTTTCTATGCATCGAGGGGCTATATAAAGTCCAAGCCTCACCCATTATTTCCAGTCCAAAGAATTCATCAGATTTAACAATCAAAATAAATAATATTCATTATGAAATAACCATATTGAATGAGAAATATATATTTATCAATAATTCCTTAGTAAATCAAATAAATATCAAAGTAAACACAATATGTAAAATGGTATATGGTTTAGTCAATAATAATATCCATGATAAATGATATGGATAATTAAAGAAAATTCCCTTGTTAATGATCACATGAAATTAAATATTTCAATGGGGAAAACATGGAAATCATAGAAGTTAATATAAATACTTTATTTGGATAAGTCAATCAAAAAACATGTCAAGAAAAGAATTGGATTGTATAAATACAAAATATCCCAAGTGGAGTAAAAATAGAGGGTCTCTGTCATTGATGAAATAAAAGAATAACTTTATAAAAATATTCTTGAGGCAAATATCCTTTACTTTGAAAAATATTTTGAAAATAGTTTTCTTTGAAAATCAATTTTAAAACTATTTTATTTAAATATAAACCTTTTAAACCTGGAATTTAATCTTCAAAGAGATTACATCAGATAAATACATACATGTTGTACGAGGTGATCGAAAACTTTATTTTTGTAAGGTAAAAAGGGTTTGAAAAATTCCTTGTTCGAAAAGGGATAAGAAGATTCCTTTGAAAAAATTCATAAAAAATGGTTTTAAATGACTTAAAAATCATTTTTTAAATGTTATTTTATTGAAAACCTTTTTTGAATACCTAATATTTATAAGAAAATATGTTCTCCTACTAAAAAGAGAAATGAAGTCAGGTTTTCATAAAAAATTATCAAAAACATTTGAGTACCAAAGAGTGGAAAAAATGGTTCTATTACCTGATAAAGGCCATGAAAAAAATGAGATTAAAATTTAAGGTTTGATTTAATAATTATAAAATAATTTCCATTAATTCAAATTCATGAACAAAAAATCTTAACTAATAATTTAGATTATGAAATAAACACTTCAAAGTATATAAAGTCAAAGTGAGAATAAATCTATTACTAGATTATGCGTATCAACTGTAAATCCAAATTAGGTAAATTGAAATAAAAAAATATATAGTAAAAAATTATTACATACATAATCTTAGAATATTAACAATAATGAAGATGTAATATAAGTCAATGAAAAGAAATTGAGTAATGCAATTCAATTCGACTTGGTAATTTTTAACTCAAACCTCAATAAAGGAATTTATTCAAGTTAAAACTCAAAAGGCTATAATGATATAATTTTTAATGATAATACATATTAAAATGGGAATTATATGCATTATATAAAATAAATTAGGCGTACAAAAATTAAGTACGCCTTTTGGAAAGAAAATGAGACTAGAATCCCTTACCTGGTGTTTTCTTTTGGGTAGAAATCCTTTAACCTGCTATATAATAGTTTTAAACATGTTAATAACTTATTAAATAACCGTTTTAATAATTATTATATCATATATTATACTCTTATAATATCTTATTACCCATATGATAATAAACCTTCATTATTTTAGCTATTTTAGGTGTTAATTTCCTAGTTTGTCCAGTATGTTTTAACTTGTTATTTGTTGTTCATAAAAAATATATCTTGGTTTAATCATTAATATAATTTAAACAATTATTTTAATGTTGTTTATATATCCATTATATGTGTATTTATAATAATATATAATTTTTGAAGATTAAAATGAAATTCACTATTCACGGAGACGGTAGCCCGTACATACACATGAACAAATCCTTCATTTCATTATCATGTTTCATAAGAATGAAAAGTAAATGATATGTATATACATGTACATAATAACTAAATCACCATTTTTTTGATATATATAATATATTTTTATTAAAATTTTACTTAATATGTTCCATGTATAGTGTCAACGAATTACATCGCTTCAAGGAACCGGTAGTCTACACTTCATCAAATGATGTTATCGTATTAACGCTAAATTTAACGTATTAATTGTATATGTTATAAATAATTTATATTAGTATAAATATACAATAAATATCATATATATCATATATAAACACATTTTTCATCATAACTTCCACCATTATAGGTGGTAATAGAAAAAATGAACAATCATTGTTTTGTGACACCGTAGTTTGCTGTACACATAAACAGTAGGTTTGTTACCGATTATATGGATGTGTATGTAAGTTTAATGAAAAACCATACAATAAAAACATTTTATTATACCTATTATAATTTATTTTATATATAAATATGTAATTAAATGAATTTAGGGGATGGGTAATGAAAATTAAATTAAAGAACTTTCAGAAAGACGTTACCTATTAATTGGGTAATTTATCTTGGTTTCCACCAAAAGGATTCCTTATATTGATTTATGAAAAAAATAGAGAATTAAATAATGAATTAAGTTATTTTAGAGATTTAATTTTGAATATATTTTACTAATCTAAGTGGTTTTAGAGGTGTGAGTAATGAGGAGAAGTGGTGGCCTTTTAAAGTGGAGGAGGAGTCGCTCTCTTATAATATCCTGAAAAAAGAATTATTCCCACGTTTTTTATACTGATAGTGGATCCAATAATGATTAAATTTAGATAGAATAGAGGATAGGGTCGATATATGACCATAAAATATCTCTCATAATAGTTTATAGATCGTTTTGGGCCTTAAGGTTAAGGTTTAGTCACTTATTAATCTTTATTTAACCTTAATCGTTGTAGTTAATTTTAATCACTTTCACTATTATATTTGGTAAAAAAAGTATGTCTCATTATAAATAATAAATTATAATCATTAAAAATATTTTATCCATTTTAAAAAATTAAAGTCATATAAGTGATAGAAATTGATTTAAATTTAATCCTACAAGCGGGACAACAATGTTGGTTTTTAAAGTAAAAACATCCAAAAGTTTGCTATGTTTTTATAGTATATTTTAATGTGAAATGGATTAAAAATAAATAAATTGTATTAAATGATTGAAATATTAGGTAATTAGACTTTAAATCAAACTAAATGTAAAATTTAACCTTATAAACGAATTAGATGAAAAAGCAGTTTTCAACTAAAATTCAGTATTTGTTACCATTCATTAAAAATGATATATTTCTGAAAAATATAAAAAATTCACCCTATCCTAATTTTTATGTTTCTATTTAAAATTTTAAGATTACTATTACATATAAAATCAATTAAAATATAAGAAATTCATATTTAAAATGGGTTATCCATTAAAAGGCGATAAAATCCCCTTTATTAAAATATAGGTTTTATGTGTGAAATTGGGTTTGTTCTTATATTATGCCTCTCAAAGGTAATGTATGGATATAAAAAATATTTTATTGAATATATAAAATATACATTTATTTAACCTAATTCACTATATTAAATTAAATATGTTTATTTAATAAAAAACTCTTATGGAATCAAAAAAGTAATAATATTTATTTATATATCCAATTGGTTGTCATTTTCATTTCTCATTAATTAGTAACCAATGAATTCATTTAATGCTTATATAAACCATAAATATTTATATTTTTTTAATAATATTCAAAAACATTAACATAATGGATATGTTATATCATATTTTATTAAATAATAGTATTTTAACAATACATTGTTATTTGGTGAAACTTAGTCTTGCCTGTAAATAAGCTATCATGAAAGCTCGATCTAGTTTTTTACTCATGATAAAAAATTGTTGTGTGCATTATAATATATAATATAATATATATATATATATTTATTATTTTAATGTATCAGATTAATATATTTCCTTTTTACACTTGGTGTTTCGTGTCATAAACCATATTTAATAAAAAGTTTTACTTTAAAATTTCAGGGTGTTACATTCTCCCCACCCTAATTAAATTACTTAGTCAAAATTTAAACTCAATACTGGTAATATATATTTTTTATATTTATTACATTTAAATCCCACATCCTGAGAAGGGTTTGTAAAATATCCTCTAGAAAAGAGAGAATGTAAATTACAAAGGTCACGTGGACTACCATGTTTCTAGGTATATAAATATGTGAACATTTGTGGAAAGTAAAAATATGTAGTCGGAGAAAAATCATATATATATTTATAGGGAGTGAATGAGTTCATGAATAAAAAACAATTTAATGAACTATAGTACATTTAGGTCCTCAAATATATTAATCTCTTATGATTTAAGAGACCACCAACTTAATGGAAATTAAGGTATTAGGACAACATTTTATTTTGAATTCATTTTCATAATGTTGGGTAATTAATTTACTCACCAAGAATATAAGAGAATATTTTTACTTTATAGGATTAAATTTTATATGAACAATCCTAAATTTTGGTTATTCTTCGATACAATCCTAATTAATTTCTTTACTCCAAGGAATTAACAACCAATAATGATGTTTTTATGCCTAAATCACTAAAAGAAACTTTTAAAGCATCTTAAGTCCTATAAAAGAGTGAAAATTAAAAATATTTGTATCTAACTATCTTTCAAAACAAACATGGTTAATATATTAATCTTTAATCCTCAAAAGTTATATTAGTGGTTCATCATTAACATATATTCGTCAAATTGTTTAACTGAAAAAAATGAACAATCAACCAATAAATTGCATAAGTTAGTTGTTGGTGTGAAACCCTTATCAATAATTTTAATGGGTTCGAGACCCATGGCCTTTCCAGACTTAATGGTTTTTTTATCCGACATACATTTTGTCCTTTTCTGAGACCATATTAATATAATTTCCAAAATAAATCTAATAGACATCCTTGAAATTTAATAATTAAATATACTCTTAACTTGGTTTTCAATAAATCCTCAACACATAAATATTTAATCCATTTATTTTTTACACACATCCTTTAATGATCTATGGTTTATCCTTTAATAGTGGGCAGTAAATCTGGTAATGAACAAATTACCCACATTTAAGGAATCAAACCACAATTGGATCCTTAGGATGAGTTTTATTTCTTTCTATATGACTCTTCATTTTTCCTTGGAAATCCTTTTCCTTATGTCCTTTAAAACATGTAAATAATTTCATTTTTCTATTAACACACGTTCTGGGGTGTGTCTTTCCACACTTATTACATACTAGAAGTTGATCCTTTTTTATGGTCTCCACCGCACAAGCTCTTAGAAACCTCCATCCTTCTCTTCATTGGTATTTTCGAGAGTTGGTAATGGTATATATTGTTAATAATATTTCATGAAAAATAATTTGGAATAAACATTATATCCTTCACTTATTTCCAAGACACATTTGATTTCTCATTTTTACCACATTTTCCTTCATGTTCGATGTTAACTTAAATCCTTCGGGTTCCAACCATTGACTAAAACCGGAAAGAATAGTGTGAGAAACACTAGTCATAGTGATAAAAGTATAATATCATTTATAAGATATATAAATCAGAATAACATATTTTTAATTCTAAAACACCATAGGTTTAACATTGATCATTTTTTTCATTATCCATTAAAATTATTCCTAACAGATTGTATATAAAATGTGGTTTATCCAAAGAATATCCCTCCGTAGTGTTGTACCAGGTGCACAATAAAGACTATTTTCATGTACCAAGTTACCCTGAGTTAGGATTGAAACACCTAGATAATGATATTACTCCTAGGTACATCTATAGTTGAACCACATCCACTTATAGTTCCCAGACATGGATATTTTGCTAAAAAGACCCACATAATCTCAACCTTAATAATATTATAGGATGTTCTTCTATACTTATCTTCAAAAACTTCCTTAGGGTTATGTTATTTGACCTATGTTTTCAAAAATCTAGTTACCAAGGATTATAATAAAGTGCCTTTAATACCAACTACAGATACTTGACCCTAGAAGCTGAATTTTGTGTGTAATATCTATTACATTGGAATGATTACAAGGAATTAAGCCCTGAAAGACAGAAGGATTTAGTAATCCTAGTAAACCAGCTATATATATGAGTCTTATATTAAAAAATAATACACTAATTGTAAGTCAATTTTTTTCTTCTCCATTTCCTTTCTAGGTTAAAAACTTTATTCCATCTATCTGATCCTTACAAAGCTCACTTAGTAACCCTTTTGGATTTCTGTGGAGTGGAAACAAAATAAGAATGATCTCAAGTGCTCAGTATCATTAATTAAATCATAGTGGAAGAAATAATTAATCAATGAGAATAGATTAACATGGAATGTTAAATAATTGAACATACATTCCATGTAATTAATAAATTGTAATGATAAATATATGGAATGATAATAAATGAAAACACATTCCATTAAAATAACTAGATAAGGAAATGTAAATATAGAAAGTTCAGAAACTAAAACACATTCCATTAATTAATAAATATATAACTAAATGAATCCATATATATATCTACAAAAGATATCATAGATAATAATAATTGAGTCTAAATGAGGGAAATTATTAATTATTTTATTCCATATCTTAGGCACATAAAATCGAATACTATAAAGTCATTTAACAATATGTTTTAATTTAAGGTTAGAAACCCAATCAATCTGCACTACTAATTTGTCTCTTGATAACTTACTAATTCATTTAGTGGCTATATAAATTTTGGGGCCCAAAGCCATTATCATTCCACAAAATTCCTCAGATTGAATAATCAAAATAAATATTATTCCTTATCAATTAACCATATTTAATGAGAAATAAAGAGTTATCAATAATTCCCTGATTAATCAAATAACTTCTAATGCTTATATATTTTGTAAAATGGTATATAGTTTAGGCAATAGTAAGATCCCTAACAAATGATATGGATAATTAGGGGGAATTCAATGATTAATGATCAAATGGAAATGAATATTTGAAGGAGAATAATAAAGAAATAAAATTAGTGAATATAAATACATTACTTAGTAAAATTAGTGAAAAAACCATCTAGATAAAGATATGGATAATATCAATAAAAAATATCCCAAGTGGAGTATAAATAGAGGGTTGTTGTTATTGATAAATTAAAATAATGACTTTAAAAATATATTCATGGGGGAAAATTACATTTTCATTGAAATACCTTTTGAAAATATTTTTCTTTGAAAAATCTTTTTAAAATATTTTATTTGAAAATAGAAATTTTAAACTCTCAAAGGAATATTTAAAGAGGTGAAAGTAGAAAAATCTATAAATGTCATATGATGTAAAAATAAACATTCCATTTACAAGGTTAATGGGTTATAAAAATGAATTGTTCAGAAAGGGAAAATAATATTCATTTAAGAATATTGATAAAATCAATAAGGTCTAAAGATATATTTAAAAAATCAATTTTAATGGTTAAAAAAAAATTTGAAAACATTTTTAGAATACATTTTTTTTAGAATAAAATAGTTTCTCGAAAAAAACAGAGAAATGAATTTAGGTTTTAATAAAATATTTTCTAAAACATATCATTCATAAAAAGTAAAAAAGTGGTACAAATACTTGAAAAAGGTCATGAAAAACTAGAGTAGATTAAAATTAAATGGTTTATTTGAAAATTATAAAATAATTTTCTTGAATATTAATTCCAGTACAAACAATATTGAATAAAATTGAGATTGTGAAATAAACCCTTGAAAAATATATAATGTTGAAGTGAGAATCAATCAAAGAGTCGATTATTTGTGTCAAATGTAAATACACATACGTGAATTTTAAATACATCAATATATAGTAAAAATTTATTACACACATAATCTTGTGATATTAACCAAAATGAGGTATTAATATTTCTCAATGAAAAGAAATTGACATATGAAATAATATTCAACTTGGAAACTTTTAACAAAAATCCCCTTAAAAGAAATAATTCATGTTGAAACTAAATATACCATCAAGAGAGAATATTTTATGATATTACATATCATAATGGTTAGTATATACACTATATAAAAGAAATTAGGTGTAAAAAAATTAAGTATCTCTCATGGAAAGAAAATGAGACAGGAATCCCTTACATTGTGTTTCTTTTTGGGTAGACAAACTTTAACCACCCATATAATTTTTTTAAAAATTTTCATAAATTATTAAAAAAACATATTATTTCTTATTTTATCATATATTATCCTTTTATAATATCTTATTATCCGTTTTTTAATAACCTTTGATTAGTTTAACTATTTCGGGTGTTAACTTCTTAGTTTCTTAAGTATGTTTAAAATTAGTATATGTTATTATTATTAAATATATCAAGTTTTAATCATCTAAATAATTTAAAACATTATGTTAATATGACACATATATATTATATATATATATATATATAATAATATATAATGTTTGGAGATAATAAATTAAATGCACTTTTCATGGAGATGGTAGTCCATACGTACTCATGAACGCTACCTTTGTTTCATTGTTTTATTTCAAAATAACAAAAACTAAATGATATTTTTATACATGTATATTATAATAAAGTACCATATTTATTTAATATGATTTATATATTTTTATTAAAATTATTCTTAATAAATTCTATGTATAGTATGATCGAATTACATTGCTTCGAGGGGGTGTCAGTCCACACTTCCTCAAACGACGTTATCGTATTAAATAAAAATGTAAACTAGAACATTTTTCTTTCATAAAATTATTAAATAAGTATAAATTTATAATAAATATTATATATACCATACATAGACATTTTTTACCTCATAATATCCCCTGATACAGGTGGTAAAAGGAAAAATGAACAATCATTGTTTCGTGAGGTGGTAGTTCTTTGTACACATAACCAATTTTTTCATTACCCATCAGATGGAGGTGTGTGTATGTGTAGGTTTAAAACATAGAATAAAATAATAATTTTATACTTAGGATACTAGATATTGTATATAAAAATTTAATACGAAGATTTTAGGGGGTGGTGAATGGAAATAAAATTAATGAACTTTAGGAAAGATGTTACCTCTTAATCTGGTAACTTTTTTTGGTTTTACCAAAATAGGTCATTATATTTCTTTATTCCAAAAGGTAGAATTTAAGGGGTAATGTAGGTATTTTTAGTAGTGAATTTTTTAGATATTTTCCAAAGCTTTGTGGGTTGATAGGTGTGAGGAATGGCGAGAAGTGGTGGCCTTTTATATTGGAGGTGGAGTGGAACTCTTGTAATATTTTGACAAATGAACTATTCTCCCATTTTTCATGTTAAAAGTGGATCCAATAATGGTAACAATTTGAGAACATATAGGATAGTTTCGATATATTACCATAAAATATAATTTGGAAAAGTGTATAAGTCTATGTGGGCCTTAATATTATGGTCTAGTCCCTTATTAATCATAATTTAACCTTAATCATTGTAATTAATTTGATTCAATTTCACTAATATTTTTTTTTAAAATAATTAGTTATTATTTTAAATTATTAATTATTCATATTCCAAATTTGGAATCTATTTTTACTAATTCCAATCATATAAGTAATTTTTTTTAAAATTTAGTCCCGCAGGTAGGATGACAATGTGGGGTTTTAAGGTAAAAATGTCTGAATGCATGCTATGTTTTTATAACCAATTTCAAAGTGAAATTGTTAAAAATTAAATAAATTGTATTATTTTGTAAAAATAGTTTATAATAAATCTTTAAAACCATTTAAAAATATAATTTATCATTATAAATAAATTAGATGAACAAACAGTTTTGAACTAAAATTCAGTTTTTTAACTATTCAATAAAAAAGAATATGTTTCAAAAAAATTTAAAAAATTCACCCTAACCTAAATTTTATGTTTCTATATAAAATATAAATTTTCTTTTGACATATTAAATCAATTAAAGTGTCAAAATTCATATCTAAAATGGGTTCTCCATTAATAGGCTGTAAAATTACCTCTATAAAAATATAGGTTTTTATGTGTGAAATTGGGATTGTTATTATCTTATTCCCATTAAAACTAGAGGATTAATATAAATTTTTTTATTGAATATATAAGATTTATATATAATTAAAATAATTCACAATTTGTAATTAATTGTGTTTATTAAGACAAAACTCCTTTAAAAGTCTAACAATAATAATATTTATTTTTATATCCAATTGGTTCTTATTTATATTTCTCATTAATTGGAAACCAATGAATTATTTTTATATTTATATAAACCATAAATGTACATAATTTATTTAATACTATTCATAAACTCTAACATAATGGTGTGGTTATGTCATATTATTTTAAATAATAATATTTTAATAATGTATTTTTATTTGGTGAAACTCGGTCATGCATTTAACGCAAACTATCGACCAAGGTATCTATTGTGTGTAAAGAAATATAACTTAGGTTTGAGTGCATTACAAGATATATAGTATATTAAAATTATTTAATATAGTAATTTATTAGGTTAGTATTTTCCCTTTTTACACTTGGTGTTGTGTATCATAAACAATATTGAATACAAAGTTCAACTTTAGAATTTCATGGTGTAACAAAAAATAAGGCATAAAAATCTTTGGGTAGCCTCATTACTTGATTACAATACACAAGATAAACTAGGGGAACCATGATTTGAAATGAACCAACCCAGTTTGAAGATCAAGATATTCATAATCTTTTTATATGGAATGAATCTATCCTTTAGTATTTTTAAGGGGATCAAACTCACTTTCTTATCTCATATATTCCATTTATATGTATTCATTCTTCAATTGATTTAGTTTGGAATTAAATTCCTTTCACTAATCCAACAATCTCAAACTATATTTTTTTGTAACTCTTTAAACAACTCATAGCTTATGTTACTAACCCAAATTAAACTCCCTATATATTTATACATACCCAAATGCATCTTATACATAAGGTATATGAATCCCTTTCATGTAAATGATTAAATTAATATGAAAAAATAATCTTGAGTAATCTAGGAGAAATATATAGTCAACAAATACTTTTATAAAAAATGCATTAGATTTTAGGCTAATGCAAAATCTAATCTAAAGTCCCTCCACCTTAGGATACGTACTCAAGAGAGAAAATAATTCATTCATAATTATAACAACCAATATGTATAAACTACATTTATCTATTTAACTAATGATCAAAATATAAATCAATATATCATAAATATAGAAAAAAATAGAATCAAATTTTTTAAAAAACATGTAACTCTACTAAAGCATGTCTTAAAATTTGTAGAAGCATTATAACAATTAAAACTAAAGCATAATTTTTTTTTATAATATTACAATAATAACTATATAGAAAATAGGGAATAAATAAATAAATGAATCATTCAGATATTTAATTTGAGATAAAATACTGATGAAAAATTGAAAAATAAATCTAATTATAAATAATTTATAATTTATCCATGCATTATGAATACTATATAATTAAATAAATAAAAAACTCTAAATTTAATACTAATATAAACCCTTAATATTATTGTTTTATATGTCATTCTACATAAATATATAAAATATAGAAATTATATATAAAAACTATTTATATATTATATAAAAATTTAAAATATCATAATTTTAATATTATTAAAACCTTGATCATATCAATTATCAAAACCCCTTTTGATGTAGCTTAAAAAAGTTTCCTCAAATAAGGAATTTTAATTTGAACAATTCAGTTTAAATTATTATTAACAACTCATAATTTTAAAAATAATTTTATATAATTTTGTCTTATTTTTAAATTTATAAAAGTTTTATAAATTACACTTATAATTTTCATATAAACTTATATATTGAAATTAAAATTCATTCCATATAAATTCAAAATTATTTAATATTAATATTTAGTATTATGGAATTTTTATTTAATAAATGCTTCACATACATTATTTAATTAATTATAATTATTTTCTAATTAATTAATTTTTAAACTGTTTGTAGATTAAATAATTATCCCAAAATACCCCTTTCCACAATTTATAATCATTTAATAAATTATAAAATTGAATTCATGTTCGAAAATTAAGGGAAATTATTTTCTATATATATAGTATCCAATGAAATCCCTATATTGCAATGTACAACATTTTTATTTAATGTATTTTGTGATAAATAATTATATGATTGAGATATAACCTTTCGTGGATCCCATTCATACTTTATACCATTCCAAATATGATCTTTATGATTTGATGCTCTGTGATCCTCTCATTATGAAATGCTACCATCCCATATGATATTATATATCATATGCTACGATATAGTGAAAACCAAAGGAACACACTGTGTTACTATCAAAAATATCTTATATCATATAGCACAACAATATTGTATCCAATAATATCATATAAATTATGGACCAAAAAAATTCCTATTATTTTTAAAGATTTATAATATGAAATCATTATAGTAAAAAAATTTATTTATTTTTCGAAATGATTTCAAGAAGAACAAAATATTGAATTTCTATAATACCCCTAATGATTTTCTATAGATCGAATGAATTATATTAAAATAATAAGAAGAAATTAGAAACCTATTTCTTAAGATTTATCACATATGAAACAAAAACCATTTATAGAAAAAAAAACATATAAATTCTATGTGTACCTTAAACAAATGAATAGACAAGATTCATTATTTATTAAAGTCATTCATAAAAAACTTTAGAGGTATGTAGGTGACTCTATCCTCCATGGTGTATAAAAAGGTTAACATGAATCACTAATCCAATGGGTATAATCCTACTCTATTATAGGGAATAACAACACCTCTCATGGTAAAAATATAAATATGTTCCTGGTGAATCTTGCTAACAGTGGTTGGATTTTTAGATTAATTTAATTTTTTGGGATGCTGGTCTTGACCAATTCCCTATAGATAATTAATTATGGTGAAAATATTATCACCTCTGACATTTATGATGGTATCCATCTTCATCCAGGAAAGGATATAAGAGATATATTATATAAATACATAAGTCTCCTCCCCACATTGAAGAATAAGGAGGAACATGGATTTTAATTATCTTTATCTAGAGCTTGAGATCCCAAGGTATCATCTCCATTTCTCATGAAAGATTCTGAATTTTGATAGTGTTTATTCTTGTTTTTATTCTAGTTTTTTGGATTACAATTTCTTCATCTATTTTTGAGATTTTTTTCAGTTCCTATTCAACTTTTTATGTTGGTTGTTTTGTGAGGGTTCTCACATAACCCATGAAAAGTGGATTCTCATGAAAATAAAAAGAAAAAATATTAGTAATTTGAAAAGGTAAATAACTGAACACACATTCTATTTAATAAATAAAATGAGAATGAAATGAATCTAGAGACAATATCATTCAATAAATATCTGGGATAATAATAAATGAATTCTTAATGATGAAAATTCTTAATCATTGGATGTCATGTTTTTAGGCACATGATACCTCTACCCTAAACACCTTTCACAATAAGATTGAAAACTATAGGTGTAAACCTATTTAATTTGGAACACTTATTTGTTTCATGAGACTTGTCGATGCATCGAGGTTTCATATAATTTCAGTCTCCACCCATCATTGAATTTCCCAATTATTCCTCATATATTAAGGAGTATATTGAATTCATGAATAATATGCATTGTCGAGAAATATCTTCATTTATTAAATGAAATGTATTTATCAATATTTACCCAGTTAATAAAATATTTTTAAAAGTAAACATCATATGTAGGAAAGGAATAAAATTCAGAAAATATCCATATCAATGATATGAATAATATAGATAAACATTAATTGAATCATTAATCATCATGAATGAATATTTATTCATGTTAAATATATCAAAGTGCAATATAGAAACCAAAAAAATTGAATAGGTTCATATTAAAAAATATTTCTCAATGAAAAGGAAATTGAGAATAAATTCCTTACAATGATCAAAATGTTGAAGTGATAATTAATTAATGAATCAACTAGTTGGTTCAAATTTAAATCCATATAAGACAAGTGGAAATTCAAAAAATTATATTAAAAATTAATTACACAAATAATATTAGAATATAAATGACAATGAAAATGTAATATAACCCAATAAAAATAAATTGAGTTACTAAATTATTTAGAAATTGGGCCCCATGGAAGCAGCCTAGTGGTTTTTCCCTGTGGTGGTTTTATGGTAGGTACCATTTTCGAGCCTCCCTACATGCATGTAAGTAATCTTTTCGTTTGTTTCCCCCTACTCTGGTAGTTGTAAAAAAATTATTTAGTACTGAGTAATTTTCTATTGAAATCCCCAGAGAAGAAATAATTAAAATGAAAACATAGTATAACATATATTACTATGTAATAAATATATTAAATGTAAAAGGGTAATTATATACACCATGTAAAAAAATTAGGTTCATAACATTTCAAAATGCCTCAATGAAGGGAAATTGAGATTAAGTCCCTTATTGGTTTGGAAATATTTTGAATCCTAAAACCCAATAAATAAAAACATAAAATGTAATGCTAAATATAATTAAATTAATTATATTAATTTTATAACTAGTAAAAGGGTTAGTACATACACCACAAAAAATTAATAAGTGTTAAATATGACATACATCTCCCTGAAATAAAATAGAGACTAGAAATCCCTTTCCTCACACGTCCGTTTGGTTGAGAATTCCTTAAACTCATATATAAATGTTTTAAACATGTTATTAATTTATACTAGAACCATAATAATGTTAATAATGTAATATATTATCTTTTTAGTACAGTTTACCACCTTTTTGAATAATAGTTTACTTTCATTGTTTTGGATGTTAATTAAGTTGTTTTTGTTGAATGTTCTGTCATAAAATTTATAGTAATTTCATATAAGATATGGATATATCATATCTATAATTATAATAATGTTATAAATATCACATTAACTTAGTAGATACATTTTTTATAACCATTTATGAATGCTTCACATGGAAAATGAATCACATTACTTTGTGAAGATGGTAGGGTATACGTATGCCCGAATAGAAATATTATTCCCTTAATGAGTGAAATGGAAATGAAGTGAGTTATATATTAATTTTAAAAAAATATTATCATATATATATATATATATATTTCACAAATATTTATTAAATTTTTATTTATTAAATACCATGTAAATTTTAAGTGAAAAATGAACCACATCACTTCGTGAGGCAGTAGTCTGTTGTACACCTGAGAGATGTTAACATATTTGATACAGAATGGAATATAAAAATATATATGAAAAATTTAAATTAAAAATATATAATAATATAATAAATAACATATAAAATTTTTTAATACATAATTATATCCATCCTTGAAATGTGGTTATGTAAAATGAATTATATCGATTCACAAGCTGGTAGTTTTCCATACACAAGATCGATGACTTCGTTTCCAATTTGATGGAAATTGATATGGATTAATATAATTACATAAACATAATAACATATCATTATATATTATATAATTATGTTAATATTTTATAATTGATAATACATAACTTAATATAGAAATTTAATAATGAAAATGAATGAGCTTTGTCAAGATAATTATCTTATATAAGATAATCCTCTTTTGGATACTCTATTAAGGACCCTAAAGATGTTATTTTGGGAAGAATATAAGATCTAAAATGTGTATAATGATGTTAAGGAGGTATTTTTTATGGATTTTGCGATAAAAAAGTTCTTTATAGGAGTGAATAATGGAATGGTGTAAGTGACCTTTTATAAGTAAGGAAAGGGAATCCTCTTGAAAATTACTATTAAAATTCCCAAAAGAATAAAAAATGATCATGTCAATAACAATAAAAAAGCTTCAAAAAAACATTATTTTCTAATTTAGGATAGATTAATGTAGAAATATGTCAAAAGAATAATATTTTTACATGTTGGTAGGTCATTTTTAACACTTATTTTCTTAGTTTAACTCCCTAGTAAACCAATTTTTACCCTAACTGTCATAATTAATTTTTTATGTTTTTACTATTCATTTTGGTTAAAAAATCAGTTGACCATATTAAATAATATAAATTATTATGATTAAAAATATAAAAACCTTTTTTTATAAATTAAATTCAAAGAGGTGGAAGAATCCATTTTAAATTATAACCATATACATGATGAAAAAGGGGGCTTTGATAGACAAAGTTCTCACAAGTATGGAAAATTTTAATATAAAAATTCACTGTTAAATTTTTTGAAACGAAATAAATTGTATGTATTATAGTATAATATAATAATTTTTTCATTAAAAAAATTAAAAATATAATTTAAATTTTTAATTAATTTTAACAAAAAAGTGTTTTTAATTAAAAATAAATATTTTTCCCTATTCATGAAAAATGAAATATTCAGAAAAAACCCAAAAAAAATCACCATTATATAATAATGATATTATAATTTAAAAAATAATTTTTATTTTTTAAAATAAAATTTTAATACTGATGAAAATTAATTATAAATAATGTGTTCAAAGCATGTCTAAACCACATTTTAGAAAAATTTAGTTTTTTAAAAAACATTTTTTTTTCTTTAAAATCATTATAATAATATTTATAATAAATATATATCAATTTTATTTATTCTTTATATGTTTAAACCATATAATTTTCATTATTCATTTAGTAATGTTTATACCATTGAGTTTAATGGCTATGCTATAATGAAAAAGTTTAAATAATAACTGTTTAAGAGAGTATCATGTTTCGTTTAAACCCAGTGTTGTGTGCATCAGAATTAATATAAGATGTTGAATTTATTTAAAAAAAAATATTAAAATATCTTTGGATTCTACATTATCTTAAAATATTGTTCTTATGTGTCAAACATTCTATCAGACATTATATTCCTATTTTAAAATATCAGGTTTTTACATTCTATTCCCTTAAATAAATTACATCTTCAGAATTTAAGCTTGACCCCAATAATAAAGGGTCTATCATTTGAAAAAACCTTATTTGGTAACCAAAATCATAATAATAGTTAATAAAAAATTATATTTATTGGATATAAAGGGATGTATAATGTCCATCTAGAATAAAACACTACTTTGTTTCCTTGTTAGGGAACATTGGTGGAAAATGAAAACATGGAAATGAAAGATAATACTAACACCGAAGGATTAATAGAGAGTTATAGAGATAATTTATCACAGGAAAGTGTGTTATTTAGAGAATGTTGAATCCCAAGAAACCAGAAATCCATGATGAGTTAATGGACTATTTTATTCATCAGAAATGAATGTACTAGGATGTCATTTTTGTTTCATTTTATTTTCCCTAGATTTTAGGAAATCATTAACCATCTGGATTGAGAAAATATGAAAATATAGTGAGTTGATATCATTTTATAGGAACAATTTCATCATTTTCATTTGGTTTGATCAATTCCCACATCATCTCTTACTCCAAGAAAATAATATACAAGAGGATTTTTTTACCTGAAGTACAACAATTGATAATTAACAGATCATTAGCTCAATAAAATAATTAAAAGTCATTAATATTATCTCCTGATATATTTCAAGATAATAATGGTAACCAATAGTTATCCAGTGATACCCAAAGTTTAACATAATCCATTCCAAAAATATTTATCCTAAATACTCATCCAAAACATAACTGTTTAAATTCAATGTCCAATTTTTTTGATGAAAGGCCACTAAATGAACATTACATTCCCAAGATAAGGGATCTTAATTTCATATTCAAAACACATCAATACCATTATCAACATATAAACTTACTTAGAACATGCACGATTCCAAATAAAAATATCATATCATCAAATATATTCCATAAACCAATACTTGTAGTAAAATATAATAAAGATGATATAAACCAACAAAACTCTATCTTATGTCATGTTCACCAACAATATAACATAAAAATATCATTATTATCTCATGACCCGACCCTACCCAGGCTCGTGCCACAACTACCCCAAGCCCACCTCCATAGGCCAGGGGCTGGCGACCAGCGCCGAAGGTACAACAACTCGGGGAGGCCTTTTACTAAGCACCTGTACACACACACCGGCACACTCAATGTAAAAGTACAGAGTAAAAGAAAAGAAAATCCTAGTAAAAGAGAAACTGCTATATATAACCACAAGAGTGCATTGACCTCTAAACAGTACAAAGAAAGTGTTGTAGGTAAACTGAAAAGAAAAGGAAAAAAACACGCGCCCCAACCAAAAAGTGCCACAACCCGGCAACAGGTAAAACAAAAGCAAATAGCTGGAAGGGTTCCCCCACCTGGGACCTGACTACGACCACCGCACATGGTCCAAGCTCCCGAACTCCTATGCTCCAGTGAAGTCATGACCGACCTGTCCGTCGTCTGCAGGGGCACACCATGTGCGGGCAAATCCCAAGCAGGGGTGAGTATAAATATACTCATTAGGATACCCCGAAGGCTCGAGGGAGCAGTAAAGGAGGTATTGAAGGGTGGGCAGTAGAGAGAATATGAAAAGTAAAGGAGTACAACAGAGAGTGAAGTAAAGAGTCCAACTCAACCCAATAAGAGAAAGGAAGTAGACTCGTCCAGGCACAAGGAGCTGGAAACGGTGAGAAGATAAACATCCCGTCGAGTCTTCCCTACCTATTGTAGGAGAGTAGACTCATCCAACCATGAGAAGCTAGACACAAAAAGCACGTGGCATACCCCACGCGTCTTCGCCTCTTCTGGAGGGAGAGTAACCAAGCCCAAGAAGTGGGTACTCGAACAAGGTATATACATATATATATACCCTACAAGAAGACCGAAAAAGCTCGTAAGGGGATCTCCACCCTGTAGATCAGCCTAAGAAATGTGTAGCCAACAGTCCTAGAAGTAAACTCAATCGATGCCCAGCATCCCGCACATCTGCCCCGAACTGCAAACAAGGGGATCAATCACCTCACTTCGACACTATCCACTTTGGGCGGCACTAACTTGCCCGCACAGTTTTAAATCGCTTTAAAAGAATGCGTCTCAGTGGAGAAAGCTCCCCTTGTACTTGAGAGTTATAGGGAAAGTCAAGCCACACCTCGTCACTGCCCTACAGTCGAGAGGCCTTCTCAAAGTCAAAGTCTTCACAACACTGACCAGTATAACCAAGGGACCCGCTCTGGTAATCACGGAGGAAAACCACAGGCTAGCCTCGTAGAAAGGACTGAACCTGGAATGCCAACAGGTGTCCCACTACCCAGCCCTGCTGCAAGGTAATTCATAACCAGATATCGGGTGACCTAGTGCCCAACCCTACACGAGGGTAAAACCTAATACATTATTAGGAAACCCACTGCCCAGCCCCACTGGAGGGTAGACCTTGATACATCATCAGGCGACCCACTGCCCAGCCCCGCTGGAGGGTAGACCTGGAATAAGTCGAGAGGCAACCCACTGCCCAGCCTTGCTGGAGGGTAGACATGGAACTAGATGACGGGCGACCCACTGCCCAGTCTCTACTAGAGGGTGGACCCTAAGAGGTCATCGAGTGACCCACTGCCCAGTCTCCGCTGGAGGGTAGACCCTAAGTGGGTCGGGTGACCCACTGCCTAGTTTCCGATGGAGGGTAGACCCTAAGTGCATCGAGTGACCCACTTCCCAGTCTCTAATGGAGGGTAGACCCTAGAAGTCAGTGATAAACCCACTGCCCAGTCTCTGCTGGAGGGTAAACCTGAAGAAGTCGATGAGTAACCCACTGCCCAGCCCCGCTGGAGGGTAAAACTCAGAAGTTCTCTGGCCATTTGTACTGGAGGGTACAACACTGGCCAACCGAACACGGAGTGGGTATTGTGCAAGCACCAGACTCTAGATTAAGACCAGGGGAAACCACTCAACACTGCTGATCTAAACCATCGAGCATAGAGCCGGGGGAAAAACTCAACCTCGCTAGTCAACAAACGAGAACCGAGGGACCCTCTACGTCGTGAGAGGTCCAAGGTACGCAAAGTAGAACACAACACGCACATAGGGCCCATATGACGGGTGGCCCCAAATAAATCCCCAACCAAGCGTACAAACATTCTCAAGTACAAACAACATGTACCTCCAAGCACTCCCATATACTCCCAGAGTATACCTAATTTTCAGCCCAAGGGCTATCGTGCACACGACACCCAACGTCAACACGAAGACGTGACGTAACATCTCCAACCCAAAGGCCCAGGCACGGCCGACCAAATCTTATGAAACATTTTCATCGCTCTCCCAAGAGTGAACGTGATCATATACCATGGGTCCGCTACAACCACGGTAGAAGAACTGCCACCGGGGCACCTTTCACATTTCCACATTTAATAAGATCGCGTAAGAGGCTCTGCCCACATGAACAGATTACATCATTGTAATCCTCGCGGAAAGACACATGAGATGGACTGCTCACTCGCCCGAAACGGTCAACCGGTGAAAATGTACTACTCACTGTAACCAAAACCGTGTGGGGCCCACCCCAAGATCCCAAAACTGAACAAACGGATCATGCCACTGCGATCTCCCCCGAAAAACACAAGGGATTGAATACTCTACCACCCAAAATGGATACCTAGTGAGAAAGGTACTATTCACCATATTCGGGTCGGGTGGGACCCACACCACATCCCCGAAAAAGGACGGGCAAAATGCGCCATCGCAATAATCTCAGAAAAACCCGTCAAAAGCACTACTCACTTGAGTGGAACAGATGCCTGGAGAAAAAGATTCATTCCAGCTTACCGCGCACGAGCGGTACTACACGGGACCCACATCCCGGTCCCAAAAACTGAACGGACGGATCACACCATTGCGATCCCCTCAAAAAAGCACACAAGATGGACTATTTAATTGTCCAAAACGGTCACCCGGTGATAAAGATGGAAAATCACTGTCGACGCCCAAACGACCCTTGTGGGCCCTGCACCATCGTGCCAAATTAGAGTGAGTGGATTACACCATTGCAATCCTCTCGTAAAAGAACCCAACATCGACTGATCGCACGCCCCGAATGGACGCCCAGTGAGAAAGTCACTAAACGCTGCTCGCAGCTCAAAGACGGGCCATTGGGCCCACGCCTCAACTCCGGCTGCAACACCTGAAACCACCATGGAATGATTCTCCCCGTTGCCAGGGTCCTAACGCCACTGACGGCGCTCAAAATGGACTTTGGACGCGTCCGCGCCGTCCAAGGGAACTGCCGCCGCCTTACGCCCACGCCGCCGCACCTCGGACTGCCGGAACACCCAAACCTGCCGGAAAACACCTTCAAAACCCGCAAAATTTGGCGGACGAAGGCCATCGACTCCGAACTCTGATTTTAATTTCGAAAAGTGTGATGGAAATCTTGGAATTTAGAATACAAGATTATGGGATTTGATTTCAAGTTAGATGAAAATTTGACGTTATAATTGAATTGAAAGGAAGGTTCAGAAATAAAAACGCAACGAAAATCTCCTACCATTTGGGCATTTCCCGGAGCTTCACGGAGGATCCGCCGCCGTGCCACCGCCTTTCTGGATCTACCTCACCTGAGTGGAAGAGGAGAGGGAGCCTAAGAGTTTTTGTAGGGGGTGAAAATAGAGGAGGAGGGGGTTATTAAAGGATTAGTTTAAAAAGAAAATTAAATTAATTAAATTTTAATTAATTTAATCCTCAATTTTAACCCGCATCCGAAACTTTTGGCGAGATCAAAAATAAACCTCCCCTAGGGTAAATACCACCTCTCGAGCACAACGGTGGTCTTGGAATTTTAATCCAGGACCATGTTCAAAAGTAATTAAACATAGTGCCCGAGGCCACCAAATTATGAAAACGCCCCTGGGGCCATTTTTCACAGACGGGTTATGCGCACAAAACTTATACCCCTCCTAGGGTAAACGGCCTGCTCCAAACTCAAAGGTGCCCTCAATTTTCCAATCTGAGCCACCTTTTAGGAGTTACATGAGTTTCACCACTAAACGAATTAATTAATTAATTTATTTATCCTTTTAACGTTCCTAAAGCGAGCGAGGGGTCCAAACGTCCCGCACCGACAAGTTTTATGTCGTTAATAGGGTAAAAACCCCATTCCAGACCCATCTGTACTCTCGGATCTCTGACATGGATCGCCATTTTGGAGTTATCCCATTTATTTGGCGTTTCCAGTGTGAACACAATGAAAATTTAATTTCAGCCACTCCGGGGCTCGGAATCGCATGCCGTCTGAAGGCGCTGCTCTGGAATAACATCAAGAATATTCCAAAGTCTTTCGCAGAAAAAATTGGGTTCTTAAATCATCCCCTACTTTACACTCTTTGTCCCTGAAAAGTAAAACTAATGAGAAACACAGGGTACTAAGCCCACACCTGGCTTTCCCATACCCAGAAGAACCCACGCACAGCTCTGCGTCACCGCACATAGACCAAAGGATTGATCCATTCACGTAAGGTCGGCCCCTGCCGATGTCGTGCACCCACTAGAGACTTTGGGGTTAGGGCATGTGGAAGGGAACCTCGCCATCCCCTTGCACGGTCTCAAAAGGCCCGAAGGCTCTCGGGGGTATCTCACCTCCCCGACCGAACCTCTACGTCGCACGCCGCAACTGGAATCACCGCCCGCACCTGGAACAAGGCCTGGTGATTCCCTCCTTCATAATATCCATATGGTGTAACACCCAAGGATATATGGTTACGCAAGATTCCACAGTCGATGTCTCTCTACCAAGACTCTCTTACACACTGGGGGAGTGATGGAGTCGACTCCATCGACTAAAGAAAAAGGTCCCACACCTTTTATCATACCAACACAGGGTTACACCAACGCCCCATGTCACCCTGGTAACAACTGAAGCAAAGAGCGTGGAGAAAAGAATTCTACACACATAGTCTAACAATTCTACTGTAAAAAGTAGAAAAGCTGTAGAGTGTACCTCTTACCACCTCATGCTCTGCAGGATCGAAGACATCCAAAGATCGTGGCTAACCGCGGTCCCAATCGTCAGCTCCTGGAGCCTGACGTGGACTGCCTAGTGGTGATGGGAAGACCTCGTAAAGAATTCTCCCACTACCAGCTCCTCCCGTTCCTCTACTAGTACCACCTCTATGGGTACTACTCCGATCACGGAGCTTCCTCTGTCGTGGTGTTTCACCTGCTGCCTACCCGAATCTCTCCGCATGCCTGGTCGGGCAGTCCCGTACCATGTGACCTCACCCATCGAAAGCATAGCACTGAATCTATTCTGGCGTCACTAGGGCCCTTCGGCGCCACTGTGGTGTACGACCACGCCCGTGAGTCCAGTTTTCAGAAAGCCACCTGCGTCGAGGTCCTGCCAGCCGATGCTCACTAGCCGCGGCAGACATCGCAGCTCCAACGTGCCTGCTTCCACCACCAACTCCAGAATTTGACAGGAAGCTCTCTGTCACAAGCGCCTTCTCTAGAACCCCGTCATATGTGGAAATTCAAAAGGGTACTATGTCATCACGAATCTCTCGGCGGAGACCCTGCTCAAACTTTGGCGTTCAGATGTTATCGTCATGGACCAAGTCCGAATAAAAGCATGCATGATCTGAAAAACTAGCCATGTACTCGGACACCTTCATCCCTCCCTGCTGAAACTACAGGAGCTCGTGAATCCGAACGGAGTGCAAGAAGGAGGGGAAAAACTCCTCATGAAACTAAAACTGAATGTCGTCCCACAAAAGCGACAACTCGTCAAGAAACTAAGTCACCATACTCCACCAACGCCAAGCTGATCCACGGAAAAGGCTGGCTACCAAAGCCACTCTATGATCTACCGACATCTGCACAAGCTTGAAAAGGTGAACCACTGCCTTTGGACAAACCTCTGCTGCTTGAGGGTCTAGCTCACCACTGAACCTCAGCGGTCTCTGCCACTGGAACTCACGGAGCGCTCTCAACCCGCGCTCAAGCCCCACCTACTTTGTTGAAGCTGTCTGCTGCTCAACAGGTGGGGGTGATGCTACCGGCCCACCTGGAGAAAGGGGCTCGCATGATGGGCCCTGTACTGTGGCCTCATAGCTCACAGGGATGTCTTCATAAACCTAAGATGGTATCCTAGATGACTGTCTTCGCGGAGGCATCCTGAATATTATGAAGGAGTGCTGCGGTCAGAAGAGCATATATGTATATAACAATAACAACAACAATGGGGAGATGACTCAAGAAGGACAGTCAAAGACTCAATCCTATGTGATGCACAAACAAATTTCCCTTCAAAAAGTGTCTCAGCATGCCAAGTCGACAAGCGGGTTATAAGGGTCCTGGTGAATGGATACATCGGCCGCCGCACCATCACTGGACTCCCTGGCCTGAGAGACTCTCTTGAGACATGTTAACACTGTTTCCCCTAGATCCCAACCAATTCCTTTTATTTTAGGGATGTACAAACAACGTCCCAAGGAACGAACCACCTCTGATACCACATTGTCACGACCTGTCCCTACCTAGGCTCGAGCCGCAACTACCCCAAGCCCGCCACCACAGGCTAGGGGCTGGCGACAAGCGCCGATGGCAAAACAACTCGGGGAGGCCTTTGCCTAAGCACCTATACACACACACACAACACACTCAATAGAAAAGTATAGAGTAAAAGAAATGACAAGCATAGTAAAAGAGAAACTGCTATATATAACCACAAGAGTGCATCGAACTATAAACAGTACAAAGAAAGTGTTGTAGGTAAACTGAAAAATAAAAGGGGGGAAAACACGCGCCCCAACCAAAAAGTGCCCCAACCGGGAAATAGGTAAAACAAAAGCAAACATCTAGAAGGGGTCCCCCACCTGGGACCTGACTACGACCACCGCACATGGTCCAAGATCCCGAACTCCTATGCTCCACTGAAGTCACGACCAACCTGTCCGTCGTCTGCAAGGGAACACCAAGTGTGGGAAAATCACAAGCAAGGGTGAGTATAAAAATACTCAATAGGATACCTCGAAGGCTCGAGGGAGCAACAAAGGAGGTACCGAAGGGTGAGCAGTACAGCGAACATGAAAAGTAAAGGAGTACAACAGAGAGTGCAGTAAAGATTCCAGCTTAACCCAACAAGAGAAAGGAAGTAGACTCGTCCAGGCACAAGGAGCTAGAAACGGTGAGAAGATGAACTTCCCATCTAGTCTTCGCTTCCTATAACATGAGAGTAGACTCATCCAACCACGAGAAGCTAGACACAGAAAGCACGTGGCATACCCCGTACATATTCGCCTCTCTTGGAGGGAGAGTAACCAAGCCCAAGAAGTGGGTAATCAAACAAGGTATATACATATATATATATACCTTACAAGAAGCCCGAACAAGCTCGTAAGGGGATATCCATCCCGTAGCTCACCCCAAGAAAATGAGTAGCCAACAGTCCCAGAAGTAAACTCCATCGATTCCCAGCATCCCACACATCTGCCCCGAACCGCAAGACAAGGGGCTCAATCACTGCACTTTGACACTATCCACATTGGGAGGCACTGACTCGCCCACACAGTTTTAAATTGCGTCACAAGAATACGTCTCGGTGGCGAAATCACCCCTCGTACTTGAGAGTTCTAGGGAAAGTCAAACCACACCTCGTCACAGCACTGTAGTCGAGAGGTCTTCTCAAAAGTCAAAGTCATCATAACACTGAACCGTATAACCAAGTGTCCTGCTCCGGTAATCACGGAGGAAAACCACATGCTAGCCTAGTAGAAAGGACTGAGCCTGGAATGCCAACAGGTGTCCCACTGCCCAGCCCTACTGCAGGGTAATTCATAACCAGATATTGGGTGACCCACTGCCTAGCCCTGCTGGAGGGTAAACCCTAATACATCATCAGACAACCCACTACCCAGCCCCTCTGAAGGGTAGACCTTGATACATCATCAGGCGACCCACTGCCCAGCCCCGGTGGAGGGTAGACCTAGAAAAAGTCGACAGGTGACCCACTGCCCAGCCTTGCTGGAGGGTAGACCTGAAACTAGATGACGAGCGACCCACTGACCAGTCTCAACTGAAGGGTAGACCCTAATAGGTTTTTGGGTGACCCACTACCTAGTCTCCGCTGGAGGGTAGACCTTAAGTGCGTCGGGTGACCCACTGTCCAGTCTCCACTGGAGGGTAGACCCTAAGTGCGTCGGGTGACCCACTGCCCAGTGTCTACTGGAGGGTAGACCCTAGAAGTCAATGAGAAACCCACTGCCCAATCTCTGCTGGAGGGTAAACCCAAATACTTCGATGAGTAACCCACTGCCTAGCCCCGCTGGAAAGTAAAACTCAGAACTACTCTGTCTATCTCTACTGGAGGGTACAACACTGGCCAACTGAAAATGGAGTGTGTATCACGCAACCACCCGACTCCAGAATAACACCAGGGGAAACCACTCAACCCTGCTGATCTAAACCATCAAGCACAGAGCCGAGGGAAAAACTCAACCCCGCTAGTCAACAAACGAGAACCGAGGGACCCTCTACGTCGCGAGAGTTTAAAGGTACGTAAAGCAGAACACAACACGCACACGGGGCCCACATGATTGTGTGGCCCCAAGTCAATCCCCAACCAAGTGCCCATACAGTCTCAGGTATAAACCACACGTACCTCTAAGCGCTCCCGTATACTCCCATAGTATACCTCATTTTCAGCCCAAAGGCTATCGTGCACACGGCACCCAACGTCAAGGCGAAGATGTGATGTAACATCTCAAACATAAAGGCCTAGGCACGGCCGACCACATCTTATGAAATGTTTACATCTCTCTCCCAAGAGTGCACGCGATCATATGTCGTGGGTCCGCTACAACCACAGTAGAAGAACCGGTATCGGGGCACCTTTCACATTTCCACATTTAATAAGATCGCGTAAGAGTCTCCACGCGCTTAAAGAGATTACACCATTGTAATCCTCGCGGAAAGACATGTGAGATGAACTACTCACTCGCCTGAAACGGTCAACCAGTGAAAAAGGTACTATTCACTGTAACCAAACCCGTGTGGGGCCCACCACAAGATCCCGAAACTGAACAAACGGATCACGCAACTGTGATCTCCTCGGAAAAACTCATGGGATTGAATAATCTACCACCCAAAATGGATACCTGGTGAAAAGGTACTATTCACCGTATCCGGGTCGAGTGGGACCCAAACCACGTCCCCAAAAAAGGTCGGGCGAACTTCATCATCGCAATAATATCGAAAAAACCCGTCAAAAGCAGTACTAAATTGAGTGGAACGGATGCCCGGATAAAAAGATTCATTCCAGCTTACCGCGCACGAGCGGTACTACACGGGACCCGCATCCCGGTCCCAAAACTGAACGAACGGATCGCACCGTGGCAATCCTCTCGAAAAAACACAAAAGATGGACTATTCATTTGTCCAAAAAAGTCGCCCGGTGATAAATATGAAAAATCACCGTCGACGCCCAAACGGCCCTCATGTGCCCCACACCATCGTGCCGAATTAATGCAGGTGGATTGCACTATTGCAATCCCCTAAGAAAAACACCCAACATCGACTGCTCGCACGCCCCGAACGGACGCCCATTGAGAAAGTCGCTAAACGCTGCTCGCAGCTCAAAGACGGGCCGTGGGGCTGATGCATCAACTCCGGATGAAATGCCCGAAACCACCCTGGAAAGATTCTCCCCGGCGCCAGGGTCCCAATGCCGCTGACAGCGCTCAAAACGAACGTCGGACGCATCCGTGCCGTCTAAAACAAGATCCCCCGAAGGAAATGAAAAACCACTTAAAGATGCGTCGCGCCTCCGAGGACCCTCGTTTCGGAAATTAAAAATTCCCAAAACCATCTCAAAATGTTTGTCTCAAATTAAGGATCACGTCACCGTAGACGACACACAATTTCGACCCAAGGTTTGAAAGTTACAGCATTTTAACGCCGTCGGACGCAAGCGGGGGTGGACCGGACAAATCCGGCCGGTCCACACCCCCCGGACCGACTCAAGCCGGCCGGCCCGCGACTCAGCCGCGCGGGCTAGCCATGGACCTGCGGTCCGCCATGAGTAGATCGGCCATGAACGGCCGGTCTTGGTCGCCCGCGGAGACCCGCACTTCGCGGGTCTCTGTGCCCCGCGTGGGGGCACACACCGCGACCCCGCGGTCGCCGCACCCCGACGCTCCCCCGTGCCCCCGGCGAGTTCTGCCTCGCCCCACCGACAGACGCCACGCCAGCTGCTGAAGCCGAGCGCCCGCTGCCTGGAAGAGAGGTCACCACCGCCAAGGGAACCATCGCTGCCTTACGCCCGCGCCACCGCACCTCGGACCGCGGAAACACCAAAACCGGACGGAAAACACCTTCAAACCCCGCAAACTTCGGCGGATGACGACGATCGACTCCGAACTCCGATTTTAATTCTAAAAAGTGCAATGGAAAGCTCTGAATTTATACTACACTATTATGGGCTTTCATTTCACGTTCGACTGAAATTCGACGTTATAATTGAATTGAAAAGAAGGTTCTTAAATAAAAACGCAATGAAAATCTCCTACCTCTTGGGCGTTTCCCAGAGTTTCATCGAGGATCCGCCGCCGCGCCTCCGCCTTGACGGATCTGCCTCACCGGAGTGGAGGAGGAGAGGGATCTTGAGGGTTTCACCAGGGGGTGTGAAGAGAGGAGGAGGGGGTGGATTAAGGGTTTAGTTTAAAAAGGAAATTAAATTAATTAAATTTTAATTAATTTAATAATAAATTTTAACCCGCGTCCGAAACTTTTGGCGAGATCAAAATTAAACCTCCCCTAGGGTAAACACCACCTCCTGAGCACAATAGTGGTCTCTGAATTTTAATCCGAGACCCCGTTCAAATGTTATTAAACATAGCGCCCGAGGCCACCAAATTACGAAAACGCCCTTGGGGCCATTTTTCACAGACGGGTCGTGCCCGCAGAACATACACACCTCCTAGGGTAAACGACACACTCCGAACTCAAATGTGCCCTCAGTTTTACAATCCAAGACACCACTTTATAGTTACATGAATTTCACCACTAAACGAATAAATAAATAAATAAATTTACCCGTTTAACGTTCTGAAAGCGAGCGAGGGGTCCAAACTGCCTGCACCGACAAGTTTTATGTCGTTACTAGGGTAAACACCCCATTCCAGACCCATCCGTACAATCAGATCTCTGATCTGGATATCCATTTAGGAGTTATACCATTTATTTGGCGTTTCTAGTGTGATCGCACTGAAAATTTAATTCCGGCCACTCCAGGGCTCGGAATCTCACGCCTTCTGAATGCACTGCTCTGGAATAACATCAAGAATATTACAAAGTCTTTTGCAGCCAAAACAAGGTTCTTAAATATTATATCATCTTTGGGAACAAATTAGTAGTTATCCACCATTAATCATGTGTTTCCAAGAGGATTAACATTTCATCGAATCACTTTTCTTGGTCATTGGTACCATTCCAGTCATTGTCTCAAATACTTCACAAAATAGTAGTTCAGTAAAATCCTTATATATTTAATAATTCTTATGACTAGAATATCATTAATAAAATAATTCTACAAAAAATTTATGGGATCCAAATACATAATCACATTAATCATTCCACTTTGGTTATACCAATATCATACTCTTGACCTCGATCCCTTAGCTTATTTAGAGAAATATGCTCTTGGTGCTTGGGGAATTGGTTTTAATAATGCTCCATCTCATTAAATTTAAATAACTATAGTTTTTGGGCTTACCCCTAAACCTTAAATTAATTATAATTATGTAACTTTTCATCACACTTTTAGATAACTTATTTTCTAGGCATGTACCAATATGTTTCTTTCCAAAATTATCACATGTGGGAAAATAATTATTTCCCTTCTTCCCCTTATCCATTTTTTATCTTCCATAAACTTCTTCTCTAGGTTCCCTTGGAATCAATAATAATTAGATAATTATTTCTCTATGTTTATACCACATGATACAATGTCCTCATATGATGAGATGGTTTGGGAGACTAGTTTCCTTAAAAATATTTCCAGAATATCATTAAAGAAATGATCATTCTTACTCTTTGAATATTTTTCATCAATATGATTCCCATTCCTTCTCCTATTAATAATTTCTAAATTATGGAATATAGTTTATTAGATTAAAATATTATGAAACATAATATATAATCCCAAAACCAATGAAACACAAAACATAAATTAAAAATTATATTCATGGTTAATGTCATAGTCATAAACATGGTTTTTTGGGGGATATATTTATTTTCAAATTCTTCAAAATTGTTTGTTATGAAAATGTGAATTATCCTAAGTATATCCCCCATGAGTATCAAACTAGGTTCCTTGTAAGATCCATTGTTGTGCACGGGGTGATGATTAGGTCAATCACAATGCGTAATTTTCAAATTTATTACCCCTATATACATCTATTTCAGATCCATGTCCAAATTTAGTATCTATATATAGATCTATTTATATGAAATAAAACATAATAACTTCCTTATAAAAACATTCGGATGTTATTCTATAATTATCCTCAAATCTAATCATAGGGTGATTTTCTCTAATTTATGTTTTCATAAATCTAGTTAGGATGGTTTCTACTAAAATTCCTTTGATACCAACTATAACAAACCTGAAACTAATATCCTAGACCCTATTTTTTATTTATTATATGGGCATAACATATAAGGAATCATATCCCAAGGTATCTAATAACTTAGTAATCTTGATTAAGTAGATACACTCCATGAATTATTATTACAATTGAAAACATAAAATAAAAAAATTATTTTCTTTGAGAATTCCATAATCCTTCATAGAATATCCCTACATATCAATCAAAAAAACAATTTTTCATTTTTGGTAGAAAAAATGATAAGAAATTGGTGATCTCAGATGCTCAGTAACGATATGCATACAATGGAAGCTATCATGAATAAATAATCATAATCAACATGTAATGGTAAATAAATGAACACATATTCCATTTAAATAACTCAAATATCATGATAAGATAAATAATAATCAATATATAAAGTTAGTTACCTGAACATAAATTACATTTAATCAACAAACATAGAATTAAATACATCTAGATATAATATCATTATGAGAAAAATCAGGGATAATAATAAGTGAATTCTTAATGAAGAAAATGATTAATCATTGTTCATCAGGTTATGAAGTACATGATAAATCTACCATCAAGGCATTTCACAATAAAATTTAAAACTATAAGTAGAAACCTGTTTAATTTTCCCAACCGACTTGTCTCATAAGACCTGCCAATGCATCGAGGGGCTATATAATTATAGGTCGTGCCCGTCTATGCATATCCAAGTAATTTATAATATATCTAATAATAGATATAATTCATGAATATTATTCCTTATCAATAAATATATTCATTGATTAAATAAGATATATTTGTAAATATTTTCCCAGTTAATGAAAAAACATTCAAAGTAAACATTGTATGTAATAATTGTATATGGTTTAAGAAATATTCATATTCATGATAAAAATAATATCGATAAATAGGAATTGAAACATTAAACATTATGAATAAATATGTATTCATGTTAAATATATCAAAGGTTCATTACATAAAGAACCATAAAGTGAATAGGTTCATATTAACATATATGTCTCAATGTAAAGAAAATTGAAAAGAAATGCCTCACAATGATCAAAATGTTGAAGTGATAATTAATAAATTGATTGAATATATGTATCAAATTTAAATATATATAATACAAGTGAAAAAACAAAAAAAATATAGTCAAAATTAATTACAAACATAATATTAGAATATCAAATACAAGGAAAAAGTAATATAACCTAATGAAATGAAATTGTTTTGTGAAATTCTTTATCAATGGTAATTTTCATGAAAAATCACCTTGGATAAAATATTTCAAATTAAAACTAAAAATATCATCAATTATATAGTAATTATGATATTATATATCAAATAGGAATTATATACCCCATATAAAAGAAATTAGGTGCATAGAATTTCAATAAACCTCAATAAAGGGAAATTGAGACAAAGTCCCTTACCACTTTGGTAAAATTTTAAATCATAAACAGAAATAAATAATAACATCATATAAAACATTAAACATCATTAAAATAATGATATTAATGATATAAAATTTGAATAGGGATGTATATACACCCCAAAAAAGAAACAAGCGGTGAATATGTCTTATGTCTCTCAATAATAAAAGAGAGACTAGAAATCCCTTACATAACACTTGATTTTGGTTGAATGTTATTAAAAATAATGTATAAAGGTTTAAAAAATGTTATTAATTTGTAAAATAATCATCATAATATTTAAAATATCTAATATTATCCATTAATAACATTTTACTACCCTTTTGTTAATAATATTTCATTATTTTCATTGTTTTGGGTGTTAATTTCATTGTTTTCTCATTCTTGTTTTGAAATGAAAATTTTAGATATTTCATGTAGGATATATATTTATCATATAAAGAATTATAATTATGTTATAAATATAATATTTACTCATTATATATATTTTTATAACATATTATAAATGTTGGATATGGAAAATCAATCACATCGCTTTGTGGAGATGATAGGTCATACGTACACAAGAGTGACAATATCATTCCTTTAATGAGTGAAAGGTAAAATATGTGTGTGATATATTAATTTTAAAAACATAATATAATATCATATATTTATATCACATATATTCACTAACTTTATCTTTGTTACATTCTATGTAAAGTGTAACTAAAAAACAAATCACATCGCTTCACGAGGAGGTAGGAAACCATAAATATGATTGATGTTATCACATTTGGAATGAAATGAAACATAAAATGTATATACAAAATTAAAATTATATAATAGTAGTAATATATTAAATATCTTATAAATTTGGTAAATCCATCATTATATCCATCACTGAATTTTGGTGATTGAAAACAAACTATATCGGTTCGCGAGGCGGTAGTCCACCGTACACACGATATGTTATTTTGTTTCCCATTTTATTGAAGTGGATATGAATAAATATTATTTCATTAAAATAATAACATCAAATTTTAACAGCCCAAGAATCCACGATATGCTTCTCTTTGAATAATACAATAGCGTGTGATGTATGCAACACTAAGTTCAAGCGCACCATGACCTATCAAAATAGCGGTTTAAAAAGTAATTATGAATATTAATAACCAAATTTTGAATTTTATATACCTCCCATATAATTTTAACATTCATATATTTTGTTTCTTAGAAATAATATATGGACAAATTCAATTTTTCAGATAAAAGAATAATTTTTCAATAAAATACAGTCTTTCCTCCTTTTAATGGACAACCCTTTATAATCCAATATTTTACACTTTTATATATTCAATTTTATGAAATTAAATTATTCTTTATAAGTGGGATATAAAATTTAGTTTGGATAATTTTTTTTTGTTTTTCAGATAACTTTTATATTTTGATGAATAATGAATGATAAAAAATTTTAATTGAAAAAAACTTTTTAATCAAAATAATTTATAGTGTTAAATTATATATTTTAATGGTTTTAAAGTATAAATAGATTATATTTTTATCATTTAATCCAATTTTTGTTCATTTTATGTAATTTCACTTTTAAAATAAACATAAACACATATCAATATTATGATAGTTTTAACTTCTCAAAAACCCACTTTCAGGTTTTGGCAATGGGAATTAATTTTAAATTAATTAATGCAACTTATATGTTTTTAATTTTTTTAAAATAGACATAATTTTTAGATTAGGAATATCAAAATTTTCATGGTGTGAATTTTTGGTATTTTTCTGAAAACTTTCAATTTTTGATGAATAGAGAAAAACACTGTGTTATTGTTTAAAAAATGATTTTTTATTTAAATTAATTTTTAATCCAAATAGATACATAATACCTATATTAGTTCAATGTAATTCATTGGAGTGATTTTATAATAAAATTAGATGTATAAAATTTCATTTATTTATTTTTTGACGTTTTTTACCCACCTTCTAGGGACATTAGAAAATTTGCATAAAATGAAATTTTACCACTTCTGTGAATTGAATTTCAAAAATATGAGAGACATGGTTGATATCAGTAAGTAAAATGTGGATCAATAAGATGAAAATAATTTTTAGTGAATAGTAAATTTTGACTTATATTTATCACGGTTAAAAGTAAATAGGGTAATTAAAGGTAAAAATGATTTTATAATTACCCTAAAACATGTCCTAATTCTATTATATAAGTGTGTTTCGACTACAATAAACCTTAGGAATAAAATATTATCCTTTTTTGGTCCACTTGGATTAGTTTAGGAAATTTATTATTATTTTATTTAAAGAAGAGTTAAAAGTGTTAAATTCAAATTTTCATAACTAAAACATTTTTTATATATGGTTATCCATAAGATAAATTTGACTATAAATATTTATTAGAGTGATAAAATGATTTTATACATCATGGTATTTTATTTATAATTTTTAGAAATTAAATAATTAAATTTATTTGTGACAAAATCATGATGCAGAAATTACCTTATTAATAAAAGATTAAAATAATTGATATTATAAATTTAAAAATAAATTTAAATTGACACTTTTGATGAATTCCATGATTTTTTTAAACTAATATTTCATGTTATGGTTGATACAATGAATTTTTTTGATGTAATCATGCTGTTATAACTTTCACAGAAACCAAATATTAAATAGTGTCAAAATTGACATAAATGAGTTTTAAAAAAAATTATATTATTAAATGATATAATATTTATAAAAATAGAAGGCTCAACCAAAGGGATTATATAAATATATATATATATCATTAATGAACCACTTGAGGTTCACTTTTTAGTTTATAGTATGTTTATTAACCATATAGTTTAAGATTACAAGAATATTTGGTTGAAGCTAAACTAATTAACTAATAGTTAAATCTAAAAGATAAGATTAATATGGTGACCTAAACTTGTCTAAAACCAATTATTTAAATGGATTTCGACCCATCCCCACCTTATCCTAGAAATAAATCTATTTGGATCCATTATAAATCGAAAATGATTATATAATAAAATAATATTTCAAACTTTTCCTAAAGTGAACATCACTTCTCTTATAAAAGCGTACTTATCATTCTCTTAATTTCACACCTCCAAATACATTTGTCTTGGTGAAAACCTGCTCACATAACCTTCCAAGTACCATAAATTCAATCTATAGGCCTTAATTTTATCATAAATCCAATCTACGGAGCTCTTCTGATCAAATCAAAATGAAGCACCCGAAGAAGAGTTAATAAATTCACCACCTCTTTTAAAGTTTTTTTTTTCGTCCAGTTCCTATTTCTTTGTTATTTCCAAACCAAAATAATAACTCCAGCACCTTATGAATACTATGATCTTATTATTAATATGGTATAACCATATTCATTATTCTTTCAATCCTGTGAATGCAAAGTCACCATACGTGGGTACGTACGGCTTACCGTCTCCACGTCATGGGGTAGTTTGTTATTCAACAGTTCATTATTTGGATGGGTATAATAATGAGTAAAATTTAGGTAATAATAAATAAATTTTTTTAATTATTCTGTATATATGATATACCATCCAATTACATACAATTTTACCATCTATTAAACGATATTGTCGCTCGTACGTACGTACAGATTACCATCTCCACAATCGTGATAAGATTCATTCCCCATCATAACCTTTCAAGAATAATTTTCATTTGATGACTTAAAAATAATGTTTCATAAAATAATATCATTCTGGATATGAATCAAATGCATCCTATACATAACAAACATGACTTACGTAACAAAACATAT
This sequence comes from Viscum album, assembly GCA_963277665.1. Taxonomy (NCBI): domain Eukaryota; kingdom Viridiplantae; phylum Streptophyta; class Magnoliopsida; order Santalales; family Viscaceae; genus Viscum; species Viscum album. Next base: position 595,295,908 of record OY728133.1, read on the forward strand.
AAATGAAAACGAATTAGTTGACAACCAAAATGTTGATGCTACTAAAATATTGTTAACAGAGAAATATTAAAATATCATATAAGATATCATATTTATGTATTTTGTTCCATTATAATTCAATAACAATGATTTCAAAATTATATAGGAGTTTAACATACCCTATACTAAGAAAAACACAAGGTAAGGGGTTTCTTATCTTTGTTTTAATTTCGTGATATTTCCATTGTTCACCACTTATTTATTGCATGTGGTGTATTTTGTACTTCAATTTGATATATATTATCATTATTATATTTAAATTAATGGTATTATGTGATTATTTTGGTGTTAATTAACCATTTTTCTTACGACTTGATTGATTAAAACGCCGTAAATGGTTTTTATCTCACTTTTTTATTTCCATGAGATTCATGCTATATTTGCCACTATTACCTTTTGTGGGGTGTCTGTACTGCCCATGATTGTATTATTTATGGAATATAATTTAATTTATGGGTATTTACATCATCATTTAATGATCCTTCTTTCATGGGGTGTATGTTTTTATGTTACAAACTGGTAATGGAATTTCAAATTTCAATTTCCACTCATTTTGTTTTACGCAAACTTCATTGATTATTTTACTCCAAGATTATTTGTGAAATCACTATTTATATACTTATATAGTAATTTACCCTCCCATTTGTCTGGATATACTTTTCATACACATAATCACTCCATTGATAAATTCTGAAGTCATCGATATGTACTTGATAAGAGTAATTTTAACTTAATTTCTATTCATTGAGTTGAACATCCAAGTCATTGGTGTTCTTTTTACAAGAATATGTGTGAATGTCCTCCGATTGATTTACTTTGAATATCCAATCATATTTAGTGTATTTATATTTTTCACACATAATTATGTCATTGATTTATCCTTAACCTAAGGATACAGTCTTTATAAGGGATTTCATCTCAACTTACATTCCATTGAGACTTGTTTGTTGTTATGCAGCAATTCAATTTTATATGGGGTATATACTATACTTTGACATAGTATTTCATGAATCCCTTTATTATCATGTTATTATAATGTTTTTATTACCTCAATTATTTGTATTAAAGAGTCACTCATTTGGTTAGGGACTCTAACAAAAATATAATTTTAAATGTTTTAATGATTTATTCTTCTAAATATTTCTCATGAATGTTCATGTTTTAAAAATGATTTTAAGAATTTATTTATATGGAAATTAATCTTTTAAAATTAAAATTACTTTTAAAAGTTTCAATGTGGTATGGAAAACTTTTATTTAAAAATCTATTTTAAACGGATTTTTAATAAATAGTTATACTTTTAAATGTTTTCAAGAAAAAGGGAAATATTTATCTCAAATAGTTTTGATGATTATTTTAATCTATGTCAATATCCTTCATTATTCTCGATTGAGGTTAATTTATTATTATAAAATCATCCATATTGTATTTAATGAGTTATGTTTGATTTTGGATGTGCTATTTTATTCCATTCCTTGTTTGTGGTTAAAATATTGACATTTCGTTTTCTAGTTTTAATATGAATGTTTAGATTATGTTTCAACCTTTTCATATGAGGAATGAATTTGAATTTTTTAGTGACAGGTGGAGCCCTCTATAGCTCCTCGATACATTAATAAGTTTCATGAGACAAACTAGTGTCTTGGAACAAGGCCTTGAAAAAATGTTTATTTGTATTCTTGGCACGATTACTTTATTATGTGGTTGTGATGTCTGACATTATGAATTACATCATTATGAAATTTCCCATTGATTTTGCATGTGATTATTTGACTAGTAGAATATCCTTATGAATAAGTAAATGGTATTATTCGATTTATCTTTTCTATATTATGCAAAAGTTTATGTTTAAAAGGCTTGTGTTTTAGTCTTTTACATTGCCTTTAATTTTTATGATTATTTATGATAGTTTCTGCTATATTGTTATCCCTACTGAGCATCTGAGCTCACCCATTTCTTATGTTTTAATTTCCCAGGTTGTGAAGATGTATATTATTCTTAATCTATAGGTATAGGCAAATGGATATGAGTATGTTCAAAGGGGTAAATTGTTGTTTTTATTTATTTCATGATGTAATGTAATATTTATGTATGTATCAAATACATCCAAGGCTACTAAACTAATCGGCCTTTTGAGACTTGATCTCTTGAGATGATTCCAATGTTATGTAATAATGCACTGACTCTGGGTAACTAGGTTTGGGGCATTACAGTTGGTATCAGAGGAATTTTAGTACAGACCATGGAAAATATATTTAGAAAAACTCTAATTATAGAACATTACCCTAAGACATACTTTAGGGATTAGTATAGAATAACATCCATAATTTCTGGTAATGTAAATATTATTTGGGTTTTCCAAGAAATACATCCTTGTTTGGATACAAGTTGGTAGCGGCGACTTTGGCACAAATTTACCTAGGGGTAAAACCCAAAAACACTACTTTGAGCTTGACTTGAACGATAACTGGTGCACGACAACAGCCCTTGCTGCACTTTTGGTTACAAAAATCTTGGGGGATATTCATAGGATAATTCATATTTTCCTTACAAAACTATTTGAAAATTTTTAATATAAGATGAGAATAAAAAACCTTGGATAATAATATGGTGTTTTAGATTGAAAATAAGGTGTCCTGATAATCTCTATATTATTTTATGACTATTTTTACTCACATAATGCTTTCTGGTTTTAGTCAATGGCTGGATTGCAAGGAAGTTATAGTAACATTAAACAAGATGTACAAGGTGGGAACATTGGTGGAAATGTGTGAAAAAATGGAATGTTGATAGATGTAAAATATATCATGTTCATGCAAAATTAGTTTTCCAAAAATATTACCGACAACATATATATTAACCAACTCTCAGACTCAATAAATAAGAGAAAGGCGGTGAATGATAAGAGCTCCAGCAGTGGAGACCATAGAGAAAAGAAATATCAATTTCCGTAATTTAGGAAATGTGGAAGGAGACACCTAGGAAAGTTTCCAAATGGAACAAATAAATGATTTATGTGTGGTAAATAAGGACATAAATTAATGAATTTCCAAGGAAAAATGAAGAGTACTATGGAAGAAAATAAAAATGATCCCAAGAATCCATATACAATCATTTTTTGTAAATATAGTGGACCTAGACAACACCTGGATGAATTCCCAATTCTATAGGTTAACCTCTTGGTCAAAGAATAACCTATGTGGAAATAAATGGATGGATAAATATATAAAAGTATAATTACTCTTTGTTGATGGGATTACTTTGGAAGACATTTATCTTGTATATGTAACCCTACAGTTTTTATGAGAAAATGATATTTGAGGAAAAATTATCTATTATATTGTGGATATAGTTGTAAATAACCATTTTGGTTTATATAATCCTTGAATTTGAGGCAATTACAAGTTATTAGATTTTGGGATTAAAATGAGAGGTATGAGATAAAATTTATAGTAAATTTATGTTATGGTTATTTTGAGGCATTTATCTCATTTTGGGAATGTTATAAAAAATATTTTTTGACAAAGGATAACACACAGACCATGTGACAACCCATCATGTTAGAAAAAGTTGTGGGAATCGAACCCACAATCAATGTGTGACTGAGATTTATCATCTACAACTGGACTGCATGATGTGCATAGTGAGTGTGACTAATTATTTTTAGTTAAATGAATTTATTGATCAATAATAAGTTGATTTGGGATCTGATGTTTATCAAATAGATATCCATAGTATAAGAAAATTATTTGGCGATTAAGTGATAAATGTTATTTTGTAAGATGATCTCTCTTTTGGAAACTCTATATGCCTAAGGAAAATATAATACTATGGGATTTCATCTGGGGAGTAATGATATATTTTTATCTATGTTTTTATTGTGGACATAGAGCGATTTAGGTTATTAATGGAAATTATTAACCTATCATAGATAATATATGATTAGGTTAATTACTTTTAAGTATGTGACTATAAGAGTAGTCGATGTTATTTGGAGATACAATTTAATATGGAAGACTACTTAATCAAATTCTTCTGAGATTTGGGTTTTAATATTAGTTTTCTATTATATTGAAGTATTTTAAGGACAATTGTTTATTGACTGGTATTTATTGAACATTGGGTATTTTTTGTTTAATTTTAGAAATTAATATTAATATTTATTTCTCTAAAGGATTATACTTTTTGGGGATCATTTTATCTGGTACTAACCATTTTTGTTTTGGTTAATCTCTAAATACAGGGGAAATATATCGTTCATCCTTTGTTGATTATGTGATTATTTGTAAGTTGATTCTAGTGATTCATGTGTGACCAATTCATCTTGAATACTAATAGTTTGGAGTGAAAGACATGTTTGTGGTAGAAATTACTTATATTATGGAACTATACTTATCAAGTATTTTTCATATGAAAAAATTAATTCTTTAACATTAGGGAAACGATATTAAACCCAAAAATGTGTTATCCTAATACCTTACGTTATTCATCATAGATTTATGGATTTGAGGCCCTCAATATTCCATTAACTTGTTTCTGATTGATGAAATCAATCACTCCTTATAAATATTTACGTTTTTCCTCTATTTATATTTTCCACCAATGTTCTCCTATTCAAAATCCTAATTTGGTGGTGACTTTTTCAATTACCTTTCCCTCTTATTAAGACTAAAATTGACTAACCCTATTTCTGATGCGGGTTTTCAACAAAGGTATTTTCTATTTTTTTACCTTTTATTTCTGCAGAACAATTTAAAATTTCAAGGATGCAATTTATTTAAGGATAGAATAATGTAACACCCCAAGCTTCCACGGTATGCTTCTCTTTGAATAATACAGTAGCGTGTGATGTACAAAACACTGAGTTCAAGTGCACCATGACCTATCAAAATAACCATTTTAAAATTAGTTATTAATATTAATAACCACATTTTGAAATCTCTATACATCCCATATAATTTTAGCATTCATATCTTGGGTTTCTTAGAGATAATATAAAGGAAAATTAAATATTTCTTATAAAAGATGTATTTTTCAAAAAAATGTTGTTTTTCTGCCTTTTAATGACCAACCATTTATAATAAAATATTTGACAATTTTATATATTCAATTAGATGAAATTAAATTATTCTTTAGAGGTGGGATATAAAAATTTAGTATGGATAAATTTTTTATGTTTTTCTGATAACTTTAATATTTTGTTGAATAGTAAAAGATACTAAATTTTAATTGAAAACAACTTTTTAATAAAAATAATTTATAGTGTTAAATTATACTATTTAATGGTTTTAAATTAAAATTAGATTATATTTTTATAATTTAATAAAATTTTGGTCACTAAAAGTATTTTCACTTTTAAATTGGACATAAACACATATCAATCTTTTGAATGTTTTTACTTCTCAAAAACCCACTTTTTGGTTTTAACAACGAGAATTTATTTTAAATTAATTAATGAAACTTATATTTATTTAATTTGGTAAAATAGAAATCATTTTTAGATTCATAATATCAAAATTATCTTAGGGTGAATTTTTGGTATTTTTATGAAAACATTCAATTTTTGATGAATAGTGAAAAACACTACGTTATTGGTTAAAAACAGAATTTTTATTTAAATAATTATTTATTTTATTTAAGTTAATTTTATGTAAAAATTGATACATAATAACTATATTAGTTCAATGTAATTAATTGGAGTGATTTTATAATAAAATTAGATGTATAAAATTTTATTGATTTTTTTAACGTTTTACCCACCATATAGGCACGTTAACAAATTTGCATAAAATGTAATTTTACTCCTTATGTGAATTGAATTTAAAAAATTAGAGTGTCAATGTTGATATTAGTAAGTAAAATATGGTTCAATAATATGAAAATAATATTTGGTGAATAGTAACTTTTGACTTTTATTTACCACGGTTAAAAGTAAATATGATAAATAAAGGTAAAAATGATTTAATAATTACCATAACACATGTCATAATTCTATTGGACAAGTTTGTTTAGACCAAAATAAAACCTTGGAATAAAATATGATACCATTTTTTCCACTTGAATTTGATTAAGACATTTCTTATTATTTTATTTAAAGAAGAGTTAAAAGTGTAAAATTAAAAGTTTCATAACTAAAACATTATTAATATATTTTTATACATAAGATAAAGTATACGATAAATATAAATTTGAAATATATATATATTTAATACATCATGATATTTTATTTATAATTTTTAGACATTAAATAATTAAATTTATTTATGACACAATGATGATGCATTAATTACCTTATTAATAAATGATTGAAATAATAATTATTAAAAATATCAAAATAAATGTAAATTGATATTTTTGATGCATTAAACTAGTTTTATAAATTAATATAAAATGTTAGGGTTGATTCAATGAATTTTATTCTATGTAATCATGCTGTTAGGACTTTCAAAAAAACAAAATCCTAAATAGTGTCCAAATTGACATAAATGATTTTTTAAAACAAATATTATATTATTAAATAATATAACATTCCTAAAAATCTTGTTTCAGCCTACAGACTTATATAATGATAGATATATAATTAATGAAGAACTTGAGGTTCTATTTTTAGTTTATATTATGTTTATTAACCATATTGTGTAAGAATACAAGAGGACATGGTAAAAGTTAAACTAATTTACTAAGAGATAAATGTAAGAGATAAGGTTAATAAAATGATCTAAACATGTCTAAAACCTATTTCATGAAGTTATTGTGACCCATAACCACCTTATCTTCAAAATAAATCCATTTGGATCCATTATTATCTGAAAACGTTAATTTAATAAAAAAATATTTCATGCATTTCATAAAGTGACTCTCACCTCTCTTATAAAAAGGTACTTCCCCTTCTCTTAATTTCACACATCCTAATCCATTTTGTCCAGACCAAAACTACTCCAATATCCTCCCAAATACCCTCAATTAATCCTATAGGCCTTAATATGATCAGAAATCCAACTTAAGGAGCTCTTTGGTCAAATCAAAAGGAAGCACTCGAAGAAGAGGTAATAATTTCACCACCTCTTTCAAATTTTTTTTCATCTTCCACGTCATATTTCATTGTTGTTTCCATACCAAAATTATAACTCTAGTACCTTCTACATACTATGATTTTATTATAAATAAGGTACAACCATATTCAATATTCTATCCATCCTATTAATGAAAAAGTCACAATACGTGCGTACGTACGACTTACCGTCTCTATGTCATGGTGTAGTTGTTTATTCAACACTTCAATATTTGGATGGGTAAAATAATGAGTAAAATTGAATTAAATAATAAATAAAACATGTTAATGATTCTGTATATATGATTTAACATCAAATTATATATGATTTTAACATTAATTGAATGATATTGTCTCTCGTTCATATGTACGGATTACCGTATCCACAAACGTGATAAGATTCATTCCATATCGTAACCATTCGAGAATAATTTTCATTTAATGATTTAAAAATAATGTTTAAGAACATTACATAAATATAGATAAAAATCGAATACATCATATACATAACAATCCTGACTTATGTAACAAAATATATAAAGGAAAACGAATCAGTTAACAACGAAAACGATGATACTACTGAAATATCATTAACAATGCAATATTATACGTTCATATATGATATCATATTTATGTATTTGGTTTTTTTTAATTTAATAAAAATTATTTAACCATTATATAGGAGGTTATACTACCCTATACAAAGGAAAACAAAAGGAAAGGGGTTTCTTATCTTACATTTAATTTTGTGAGATTTCCATTATTCACCACTTATTTATTGCATGTGGTGTATTGTGTTCTTCCATTTGATATATATTATCATGATTATATTTATATTCATGGTATTTTGTGATTAATTTGGTGGTTATTAATTTTTTTTCTTATGACTCCATTGAATACAGCGTGGCAAAGGGTTTTAATCTCACTTTTTAGTCCAGTGAGATTTAGGCTATATTTTCCACTATTTCCTTTTGTGTGGTTTATGTACTTCCCATGATTATATTATTTGTGTAATATAATTTAATATATGGGTATTTAAATCATTATTTTATGATTCTTGTTACATGGGGTGTATGTTTCATAAGATACCAAATCGGTAAGGGAATTTAAAATTTCAATTTCCACTCATTCAGTTTTATGAAAACTTCATTGATTATTTTACTCCAAGATTATGAGTGAAATCACTATTTATTTTCTAATGTAGTAATTTAAACTCCCATTTGTGTTGATATACTTTTTGTACACATAATAAATCCATTTATGAATTTTCAAGTCATCCATATAAACTTCATAAGTGTAATTTTAACTAAATTTCTATTCATTGAGTTACGCATCCAAGTCATTGGGGTTGTTTTTACAAGGATACGTGTGAATGTCCTCTGATTGATTTACACTGAATATCCAATCATATTGACTGTATTTATATTCTTCACACATAATTATGTCATTTATTTATACTTAACCTTGGGATACAGTCTTTATAAGGTATTCCATCTCAACTTACATTCCATTCAGACTTCTTTGTTTCTTTGTGCCAATTCACTTTTATATGGTGTATATACTGTACTTTTACATAGTATATCATGAATCCCTTTATTCTCCAGATATTATAAGGTTTTTATTAACTCAATTATTCGTATTCAAGCATCTTTCATATGACTAGGAACTCTAACTATAATGTCATTTTAAATGTTTTAATGATTTATTCTTCTAATTATTTCTCATTAATGTCCGTTTTTTGAATATGGTTTCAAGGATTTATTTATATATACATTAATGTTTTAAAATTAAAATTCCATTTAAAAGTTTCAATTTGGAATGGGACACTTGGATTAAAAAATCTATTTTAAATGGCTTCTTAATAAATAGTGGGACTTTTTAATGTTTTCATGAAAAGGGGGGATATTTATCTCAAATAGTTTTGATAATTATTTTCATCTATGTAAATATCCTTAATTATTATCTATTGATGTTAATTTATTATAATACAATCTTATATATTGTTTTTAATGAGTTATGAATGACTGTGGATGTGCTATTTTTATACCATTCATGATTTGTGGTTTAAATATCGACATTTCGTATTCTAGTTTTAATATGAATATTTAGATTATGTTTTGATCTTTTCTTATGTGGATTGCATTGGACTTAGAATGTGATCGGTAGAGCCCTATATAACTTCTCAATGCATCGGTAGGTCTGCTGAGACAAACTAGTGTCTTGGCATAAGGCCATGACAAAATCTTTATTTGTAGTCTTGGCACGAGGCCTTGACTGAGTGGTTATAATGTCTGGTATTATGCATTCCATCATAATGAAATTGGCTATTGATAATGAATTTGATTATTCTACTAGAATAATATCTATGTTAATAATTAAATAGAATTATTAAATTTATCATTTCCATATTATGCTTAATTTTATGCTTAAAAGGCTTGTATTTTAGATATATACATTGCCTTAAATTTTTATGATTATTTATGGTAGTTTCCACTATATTGTTATCCCAACTGAGCATCTAAGCTCACCCCTTTGTTTTTTTCTTTTCCCAGGATGTGAAGAAGTATATTATGCATAACCTACAATGATAGACCAACAGATATGAGTGTGTTTAAAGGGGGCACACAGATTTTTTATTTATTTCATGATGTAATGTAAAATTTATCTACGTATCTAGTACTTCTAAGGATACTAAACTAATCGGTCTTTCGAGACTTGACCTCTTGATGTCATGCCAATGTTATGTAATAATGCACCAACTCTGGGTAACCCGGGTCGGGGTGTTAGATTAATTATACGGGAGATTATTTTTTTATTATATTTTAATTTTTAATACATAATTTATGGGGTAAAAATATTAAAAAAATAAAATTCCTATGTTAAGATAATTACCTTCTCTAGGAGAAACCTCTTTATGACCTCTTCTTAATGAACCTATAGATGGTATTTTGGGAATAAAATATTCTATAAAATGAGTCTAGGTATTTTAGAAGTTTTTTAGGATTTTTTCAAGGAAACACATGCTAGGGATGTATGAAGAAGTGAAGTTAAGGAGTATAATTTTATAAGTGGGGAAAGGGAACTATCTTGGAAATTAGTTGGAAATTTCCCAAAATAATCCCAAATGATAAAGTAATTAACTTTGATAAAGTATCTAAATAAACTTATTATATATTTTTTGATATGATAAGGTGTACATATTTCGAGCCAAAAATATTTTTACAAGCTCGTGGGTCATTTTTACAATTATATTTTGAGTTTAACCCCTAAAAAATCAGTTTTTTCCTTAACCACAATAATTAATATTTAATGTATTCACTATTAATTTTGGTAAAAAATTATTTGGAAATTATTAGACAATATAAATTATTATGATTAAAAATATGGAATAAAGTTTTCCAAAATTAATTCACCTAAGAGAAAGTGTCAAATTTAATATTATACCTATAGACCCGATGAAATAGTGGGTTTTAGAAGAGAAACTTCTCATAAGTTTGAGAGGTTTTAATATCAAAATTCAAAATGAATTTTATTTCATTGATCTAAATTTTATTTATTATAATATAATTTAAATAATTTTACTTTATATATTATTTAAAATATAAATTATCTTTGTAAATAAATTAAATGAAAAGGTAGTTTTTAATTAAAATTTAGTATTTTCACTATTCATAAAAAATGGAAATAAAAAAATCACAAAACAACACCCTAAGATAATTTCGATATTATTTTTTAAAATTGAATTTTATTTAATGGAATAAATTTTGAAAAATTGATAAATACTAATTACAAATTATGTGCACAAAGTGAGACTAAACCAACTTTTAAAAAATTAATTAATTTTTTTTCAGAAAAATATTATTTTTCATTAAAATGGTTCTAATTTTATTTATAATAAATAGATATATTTTTATTTATTCTACAAATGTTTAAATAATATAATTTTTATAATTTATTAGTACTATTAGTAACCCCCAATTCAATGTCTAGTTTATAATGATCATGTTTATATAATATCTTTTTAGTAGAGTATCATGTTTCATTTAAACATTGTGTTGTGTACGTCACAAGATATTAAAGATATTGAATTTATTTAAAAGGAAATATATTTTAAGTTATCTGGATGATATATTCTCTTAAAATCTAGTTATTTTACGTCATATACACTATTATACACGATGTTCCTATTTTAGAATACCATCGTGTTACACGAAGGCTTAGACATTCTCGATAAATCATTATCCCCTAGAAACATACTCCTTTTATAGCCCCTTCTAACACTCCAAATTTATTCATTAATTCACGGATACATTACATAATTTATGAGTGAATGCATTTGGTTACAACTATTTAAACCCTAACACATCTATATTATCCTATGATTTCTATTTCATAAAATGTTTTACGATGATGATGATTGACAACATAGAAGAACACTTGAATTATTACACTTATGATTGAACTACTATTAAATCATAGGATGTATAAAAAATCATACATTACAATAAATTAAAAATTATAAAACCCAATCATACTATATAATTTGATAATTTTTTGGCATTGTTTATTTCAATTTTGTCTTCAGAAATACCCAAATCTTATTCTATGATATATCCTTGTATATCATATATATAATGATTTTATGGAATAACTCCATCAGGCCCTAGTGAGACTAAAATTATTGATGGGGGTATGAGTTATAGTGAAATCATATCTTATATAGCACATATACTTAACTACCCACCAAATACCCAAGTCTTATATTTATGCCAACAAAATCCATACCCAAAATAAGAAATAGTAGATATATAATATATATCTAAAAGGTATTAGATAAGAAAGTGTAAAATTAAATAAAGATAATAGAAAAAGGTTAAATATATTACTACAATCAAGGAGTTGTCTGTTGGATTTATTAAAAATTAGTGTTGGATTTTTTGAAAATTAATTTTGAAATTAAATAAATTAAAATTTAGGTATAGTGATGTGTGGATAAAGATAGAGATTTTTAACAAACTTAGGACCCACACTTGGTGAATGTGGTGTGACCTAGATAAATATAGAATAGAATATTAAGTATGATAATGAAATATATGGTGTGGAATTATTGAATCATATATAATTGTTATATAGAGGATAGAGACACCTTAATAGATCAATATATTTAGTGCATGACATTCGAATAATGGAACTGGATTAATCAATCTTTTGGAGTGGTACATATTATTTATTTTGGATTTCTATGATGTTAAAAGGAGGATCAATCATGGGGTTATTTAAAAAAAATATTTTGGTGTTTTTGGGGAATAAAGAACATACCACATTTCATTGAAACGGTCATACCATATTAGATTTCACAAAATAATAAGCATATTCTATGTGAGTTTAATTTTGGTGAATCCAATAAAAAATAATATATTCTATGCAAAAATAAATTTTATTTGTAAATAATCTGGTGTTCTTTAAGAGTGTGATGGATATGCACTTAAAATGGGAGAGTTTTGTTATATAAATACCAAAATGTTTCCCCATGATATATATATATATACATCGTAAGGGATGTGTGAGATATGACCCTAGTCAATATTATATGATAATATTTGAGTGGGGTTTGAATTTCATGAGATCTATATATCTTCCATGATGATTCACTTAAAATTCTTTCAGTGTTTAATCCATTATAAATGGACTAAATTATTGGAAAACATTTATTGAATAATTTTAATACATTTATGAAATGGGATGTAATTCGAGTGTGGAATTTGATTTCCCTCAACTTTCCTTCTGTGTTCTTCAATCACGAAGGAGTGTCAAGTAAGCCTATAAAACGGAAGTGATCCCTCTTATTGGTTTATGGTAAAAAAATATAGTGTTGACCATTACATTTATAAAATATTTCTAAAGAAAACTCTTTTCCCAAGCCCTTTTCATCAACCTTAGTGAAGGAACTGGAACCCGTTCAAGCATTCAAGAATCCTTCAGTTGTGAATGAGGATCCAAAGGATAGTTTACCCCCTTGAAGGAGGGAATCATTAGTTTCAATCTCCATCAGAATCATTATCTTGCATTCTCCAAGAAATAAAGGATTATAGGGACTACTTAATTATCATTATAGGTTTGATATTATTAATCGATATTTATGCATTTAATTTCTTTAAAATATATCCAGAATTTCATTCATTGTTTATTCTTAGTTTTATTATATAATGATCAACTAAATCCTATCAGTGGTTTCAAATACTTCTTCTTCATGGATTAAATTTGCTTCATCTATTTATTTTTGATGAAATGAATATCATATTTCATATATGTTGATATTTCAATATAAAATAAAAAGGAAATATTATGTTTGGTATAGTTGCAACACATGAATAGATGATATCTTAAGTTATGATATAATGAGAATCCATGAATTGGTTCATTAATTTATCATATGACGTGTGATATCATATCATATGACTTGATTTAGGGTTTCATAAAAATTGGTATTGTAGAATAACTATGATATAACACCAAATTATACAATATGAATAGAAAATTTTGATTCGTCTTATTGTATCAAAAGATATAAATTGTAGTGCATGAAAAAATATTCAGAATAAAATATGGCACACATATAAAAGATCCCTCTTACAAATATCTATTATATTCTATAACTTATAATAATATTATCATCCATAAAATACTTCTTGTAAATTTGTTTTTTAAAAATATTATATCATGATAAATTTGGTCATATTTTTTAAATATTTTATAAATTAAAAGAGTTATAAATTATAATATTATTTTTTCCATGAAAAATTTAATATAAAAAAGTTTATATTTCTTTCTCATGTTTTGGAAGAGATATAGAATATTTATTTATTTGAAAAATTCATTTGATATTAATGTTTAGTAAATTACATAAGAAATATGAAAATTAGGTATGATTAAATTTATATAATAAATTCCTTTAAATAGATATGAAATTTTATTTTCTCATAGGTATGACTCCACATAATTTATTTTTATTGTAAATTTACCTTTGTTAGTTTTTAGACTTAAAATCTTGTAAATAGTTTTTGAATATTATTTGCACATATTAGGTGTTAGAGATATCGTGAATTGAATTATATATTTAATAAATTCACCACAGGGAATGTTAATTAAGGATGGTGTTACACCCAATGATTTTATGATATATTTATCTTTAAATAAATTTAATTTCTTTCTTTTTTTCTTTACACGCAACCTCAAAAAACCATTATATACTATTGAATTATTATTATTTAAATTTGAAAAGTAAAACTTAATCATTAATTTGTTGGTATGAATAAGAATAAAATAGATGATAATTATTTTTAAATATTTTATATAATGTAATTTCAGAATAAATAAAATCTCAATTTTTAGTAAAGTCATTTTAGGATTTAATAATATGTTCTCTTCAGAAATGGTTTTTATTTCATTTTGTACGTGGATGTTATAATTAATTTTTCACTGATAAAAAATGTATTTTCGCAAAATTGTATAAATTTTTAATTTATCATATCTAAATTTATGTAATATGATATTTTGGAATTTTTATCAAAATATTAATATTTCTGTGAATAATAAAAATACACAGATTTTATTAATTTTTTTCCATTCAAGAATTTATAAAATCAAATTTTCATTGAAATTGATTTTAAAATTTACTAGTTAATTTTTATTAAAAATTATCAAATTAATTTATTTTTAATCCATTTTCTACCTAATTTTGGTATGAAACAATTTTTATACTTAAAATGCATTTTTCTGGAAAACTATTTTTCATCCCATTTTGCAGGGTTTTTTAAACATAATTTCATCTATTTAAATAGATATAATTTGATAAAATAAAATCAATATTTGTAATCATAATTTAATTTTTTTAGTGAGTCAAATTTCATTTTTTTGTAGTAGAAAACAAAATCTTTACTATGTTTTCCTTTTATAATAAACTCAATTTTGTTGATATCTAGCAGTGCACGTAATACTGGGTGAAAAAAACATTATTTAGTCACATTTTTCATGGTATAATAAATTAATTTTTTTTTGAGAATTTATATAGTAAATCTATATTTTATTCGTCCAATCAAATATTTTAACATTCAACAAATATGTTTTATTAGTGATAAGCTTAGAATAAATGCAAATTTATACATTAAAATAAATATTTTATGAATGTAGTTTTCTGACTTTTAATGGAATACCTATTTTAAATATAAAATTTGATACTTATATAAATTTAATAATAAAAAATAAATATAATTTTTGAAATTGAAACATCAAAATTAGGTTATGGTGACTATTTGGTATTTTTCTGAGAAGATTCAATTTTTGATGAATAATGTAAAATATTGTATTTTAATTCATGACACCTTTTTCATAGAATTTATTTGTAAGTTTAAATTAT
Source organism: Viscum album (assembly GCA_963277665.1). Taxonomy (NCBI): domain Eukaryota; kingdom Viridiplantae; phylum Streptophyta; class Magnoliopsida; order Santalales; family Viscaceae; genus Viscum; species Viscum album. The sequence goes on from OY728133.1 coordinate 595,311,414, forward strand.
ATATTTTTTTATTTTAAAATTTTAATAGATAAATTTTACAAAAATTAATCATATTTACGTAATTGGAACCAATTTCACATTGACATTGGATATATAAATTTAGCATACTTTTGAACATTTTTACATTAAAACCTACTTTGTCATCCCTTATAAATGGTTAAATTTAAATTAATTTTTTTACTCATGTGATTTGATGTTATAATAATGGATTCAATATTTTTAATCAGAAGAATTTATAATGTCTAATAAGGTAGAATTATTTTTTTACCAAAAAGTTTAGTGAAAGTGATTAAAATTGATTACAACAATTGACCGAAATATTAGCTTAAAAAGGACTAAAACACAAAATTAAGATCTAAAAAGACCTAGAAATGTATAAAAAGTCATTTTAAATCCACATATAGAACCTATGTTCAATTTTCTCAAATTTTTTCAATTATTTGAGCAACATTTTATCAGAAATCAGGTTTTCGTACAAGGTGAAGAACCTTGTAGTTTCAGTTTAAATACTTCGTTATGGCCTTATATGAATGCTTATCTTTATCACGATTGTTTTGGAGGTTTCTGAGGATTTTTCATAGTCCAGAACCATGTTTTGGGTGAAAATGACCTTGCAAACAGTTTACGCATGACTTGCGCATAGTTAGTCTAAGTTGTGCGAGATTTTATGAAAAGTTGCAGGTTCTTGACAGACACATTCACATGTTTGGCACACAGTTAGTCAAACCCTATGGGGTAATCATGTTAAGTGTCCATTTTAGGAAGATAGGTGGGCATGGATTTCACATGGTTTTGGAAATTGTACGAGTAAACCGTGTGGCCCTAGCTGTGTGTTTTTATAAATTTTAAATTAAAATTAATTTTCTCTTTTTTAACCCATTTCTGGTTTTCTTATCCCATATAACGAATCTCACCTTGGGTCTCCCCTTTGGATCCATAGATTGGATTTGAGCCTAATATTCCTTCCGACTTCCATTTTGATCGCCGATCGTCTCTACAGATCCATAACATTAAGTCATCGATTCCTTTTTAGTTATTATTGATTCTTTGCAACAATGAATGTGCTATTTGGATTTAGACTCATATGCCCTAATATTCCGTTCATAATCCATTCTTTATATTTCTTCCAAACCTAGAAAAATATGGACACATTACTGGATGAGTTGCTTACTAACGAGGTGAGGTAGGTGGTCTATATATGCTTTCAGCTTTTTCATGGTGTTTTTTGGGTGTTCAGTTGATATGCCATTTGTCAGACATTTCGGTGAGGTCTCATTTTTGAATGAGAAGATTATTTTTAGTTGTAGTTGGACATAGTGAGGTTGACCATAAGTGCTTTTTAGGTGTGTTGGCGCATTTTTCACATTTCAAGGTCCCCCATGGGGTGTACCTTTTGGGTTTAACATTTTTATGCCTATTTAAACCACCCAAGGGATATGTTCTTGTGCTTTACAAGATAGAGGAGGCCATTATATTCTTTGATATTTTGAATATCTTACTTAGGAGATGTACTACCTCCTTTCATATTGATATCTTGTGATGCCATACCTATTTTGATAGCTTGGCATAAATGAAATGTGTTTATAGGGGTGGGTATACCTATATCTAAATGATTAATGGCATGTTAAATGCATTATATGGGCAGGAAGGCCTCTATGATTTATAAATGGTTTTCATGAGTGAGTATACTCATGGATTGTGCTTGTTGACATGAGTGGTCATACTCAACTGTTAATGGATTTTTAATTTGAATTCTTGAATGCTTGTTGAATGGTTTGATAGATTCCATGGACTACTCTCCAAGGATCAAGAATGCGGTAGTGGACTCCTGGGGTTGAATCTACCCCTTGGTTCTTGATTATTTGGGATGCCTTGGGCCTTTCTACCCCATGGATCTGGATTTATTGGGCTTGCATAGGAATTGATATTACGATGCTCCTAGGACCCCAACCAGTGCCTAACCAAGATTCCATCGGGGATGTACATGGGACTATATGGGATGCCATGGACATGCTCCTTAGGTACAGCCCTCCATGGTCTAGAATTAATTACTTGGATGCCTTGGTCTGCAAAAACCTTGAATCCAGCCCTTGTGGTCTAAAATTCACTATATTACATGGACATGGATTATTGAATTCTTTATACAGTGTGGTTGTGCATTACAGGATACAATTGAATGTACGAATTGGCCATGTGACTTACTTTTTTTTACTTTGTTATAGCTTCCTTGTTAGGAGATAACTCTCTTTCGTAGGTAGCCTTGAGGGATTCTATGTTTTAAAATATTGTAGACTTATTCCATGCGCATATGCACTTACTTAAAAGTTGTTTACACATTCTAGAACCATTATATAATTGCTGTTAGAACTGTATATAACTAGGTGGTTACATACTGGGATGTTTATCTGACACCCTTTTTGGGCCTCCATGGGGACCTAAAAAGATTATTTGGTTACAAGTGATGATATGGGAAATCTCCCTAGAACAGGTTTTTGATAGTGGTTTTGGAGTAGGAGAGCATATGACCAAGTTGAGGCTTGTAATGATAGGATACCTTTTTAGTCTTTTGTTATTTTTGGGATACTTATATTGTATATCCATGTATTATTATTGATGTTTTCTAGATACCTGTACCATCTCCACCATTTTTTTATGGGAAACACTTTTGGTTATTATTACGTATTCTTGTCTTCTTGTCTTAATTTCAGTTGTTTGTTATTTATTTCACTTCAACTATTTTATATATCTAAATTCCTCAATGACACTCTGGTAATGAGGGTATAGTCTCCCCACATACAAATCTAGGCCCTCGCTGCTAGTTGGTAGCCTTTGTTGTTTAGGGAGATGCGCTTAATGCTTTGTGACCAATCGGGCTCAGGGCACCGTTTCATGTGGCATCCGGGTCTGGGACATTACAAAGTGGCATCAATGGGGTTTTCTTTTCTGGTTTCACTTATTGTTTGGAGACATTATTTTGGGATATGAAAGAATTGAGATTTGGTAATAAACTGTGCCTAGAAGTAGCTATCCCATGTATAGGGAAAATCTAAGTATCCTTGAATTGAGTTCTTATTTTCTGTATTTTGACTATTACAATTTATTTGATTTCACTATTGGGTGACACAATTGATTTCTATTTGATGATTGATTCAATTGTGGGTTTTATTTCAGTTGAAACCTGATGATATTAGGGTGTGCCATCTCATGCATCATATAGACACTGGTTAAAATCACATGCCATGCATTATTCCATGCCATCTAGGATGCATTAGATATTTCTTACTATTGTGATAGTTAACGTGGTAGATGTGCCTATTATTGTTTTATTTGGGTGTAATAGATAAAGTTGTGATGTCATATTTTAATCCATAAAGCGTACCAGACCTTATTAATTATGAATTGATACAACAGTGAAATATAAATGCTAAATGAACTTGTGACATCTATAGTTTGAATGCGAACCATGTTTTTGGTTCATGAGGTGTTATGGGCCTTAATGGACTCAGGAATTGGTAAACCCTTTGTGTAATTTCTTGACTAAACAGAATATTAAATGGAAATGGAAACTTGAATGTTAGACAAGGACTTGACCTAGACCAATCTTTCAAGTGGGAGAGATGCATGGTTTCTTGTGGTTCGTAGGATTTTCCTTATACATTACTAGATTTAAGAGAAGGTTGTGGGATTGAATTGGTTACTAGGAGGGGTTTTACCTAATCTACTCTTTTGATATATGTTCTTTGATGTTGTTCTTTCCTGTGCATGCATTTGGAATTATAGAGACATGCCACCAGGATGACCTCTAGTGGTACGCCATGATGGAGGTGATGACCATAATTTAGAGACTGTGGGCCACAGGCTACCACTTGATCCTTCTATTGTGCCATCTATAGCACCTTAGGTAAATATAGACACAGGTAATGAGGCATAGTTTCGTGGGGGATTCTTTCGCTATCTGCAGAATTCTTGGGGAGCACTGCAGCCATCCTTGACTATGGATGAGTTGAAACAGGTGTTCTAGTAGCAGTACCTTCCAATGTTTTCAAGGTATGGTGGAAAACATGCTGTATAGATATGGATAGATAATACTTTAGTAATTTTTTAGTATTTGGAGGTGCCTCTAGAGCAAACGGTCAAGCTCGCGACTTACATGATACAAGGAGCGGCAAAGCGTTGGTGTGATGTTTTGAACTAGGCTGATGGGCTGTGAAATATGGGATCAGCTGAATTCCAAACCCACTTCTATGAATAATTTTACCCTACGACTCTATGTGCAGAGCAGGCTAGTGTGTTTATACGTCTAGAGCAGGGCGCGATGACAGTTACAGAATACTCAACATACTTTACAGAGCTGCAGCATTTTGTGCCAATATATCTTACTGATGAGCTATCAAGGGTGAGGCACTTCTTGGAAGGACTCAAAAATGCTATGAGATATCAGGTTACCATGTTCATGTTGCCTTCTATCACTAATATTGTGAATTAGGTGTTGATTATATAGAGGAACCTGAGGGAAGCTGGTGGTACAAAACAAGAGTGTGATGTTTCTTGCCCTAGTGGATCTACATCTTCTGGTAGGATGTGTCGTTTCGAGGCTTCCTATGATGGGAGTTCATGTCAGGATGTGGGTGCAGGTAGTTTAGTGTTTTCCTTCAGTGTGGTAGCCAAGGCCACTTGAACAATCAGTGTGACTATGACCCATTCGAGTGCCGATATTATTGTAGGATGGGGAACATGCATCAATTTTGCAAGAACTTCCTTCCAGTTGTGAGTGGTAGGGGGTCTGCTCTGATGTTAGGTTTAGGAGTAGGGTCTTGAGCTCCACACCAGGCTGGGAGTTAGAGCAGCGCAAACTGATTAGTCTAGGGAAGTGGTGGTCGTGGTCATGGTAGCCGTACACCGAGTTCTCAAAGGCATCAGGGAGGACCAGCTTAGGGTAGCCAGGTATGGTAACATGATTGTGGTATATGTCACACATTTGTAGTGCAACAAACCCAAAAAGTGTAGGATCTCAGACTCTCTACAGTGAGTGGTATGATTTTAGTAGCTTATAATATTTCATATAATCCTTTTGATACTAGTTTATCTCACAACATTATCTTTGCAAGAATAGTAAAGAGACTTGGTCTTGTAGTTTTTCATTCTGAGGGAATTCTGATGTTAGAAACACCGTTGGGAATTATAACGAGTGATTTAAACTAGTGTATAGAGTGTCCCCTTGAGGACGGAGGGTGTCACTTCATATGGGATCTTAATATCCTCGAGATTACTGGTTTCGACTTCATTCTCGGAATGGACATGATCATTTCTTATGGAGAATATTTTGATTGTTATCGTCAGAGGGAGACTTTCACAACACTAGAGGGTGCAGTATTTATTCAAAAGGGTGAATGTGATTTCTAAGAGGGAAGATTAGGACCCGAGCATTGTGAGCTTGGAGGGATGACACCCCATATTTCTAGTTTGTTTCTAGATGATTAGGGAGTGAGTCAGGAGGACCTTCCTCTAGTGGTTGAGCACTTTAGTGATGTCTCTGCCAACAAATGTTTTAGTTTACCTCTTGAGAGAGAGGTGGATTTACCCTTCGATCTAGTGCTAAGACTATCTTCGGTATCCATTCCTCCGTACATGATGGCTATGATGATGTTTCAGGAGCATAGGAGGAAGCTATTGAATTTGGAGGAAAAGAGGTTTATTTGACCAATTACTTTTCTGTGGGGTTCTCCAGTCCCTTTTTCATAATGGGTGAATGAAAATCTTAGGCTATGCGTGGATTATCTAAAAATGAACTAGCTGACGGTTTATTACTAACACCCCTTTCCATGGATAGATGAACAATTTAACTAGCTTAGAGGATCTCCAGTGTTCTCGAATATTGAATTGAGTCTAGGATATCAGTAGGTGCATGTTCGACCTACATACATACCTTGTACAACCTTTCGTAGTAGGTATGGGTTATAAAAGTATTTGGTTATGTCATTCGGTCTCACGAATGCACCAGGGGTTTTCATGGTGTTGATAAACCAAGTGTTCCATCCTTATTTGGATTCTTTTGTGGTGGTTTTTGTGGACTATATCTTGGTGTATTCTCACAATCGACACAACCATTCCAACCATCTTGAGGTCATTCTGAATACACTAAGAGATAATCAGATATTTGTTAATCTCACAAAGTGCCCCTATTGGATGAATTACATTCACTTCCTGGGTCACATAATCTCAGAGACCGGAGTGTTAGTGTACCTAAAGAAAGAGAGAGCTTTAGTTTCCAATGGAAAAACCAAAAATGTTTTTGACAAACAGATTTTCTTGGGGAAATATGGTTACTTCAAGCATTTTATACAGAACTTATCATGCTTAACAATGCCATTGATGAGATTGACTATGAAGGGTGTGAAGTTTGTGCGGTAAGAATCTTCTGAGACAACCTTTTGGGAGCTGAAAGGGAGGTTGACATTATCACCAGTCCTAACACTGCCATAGTAGGGCAATAGCTACATGGTGTACTGTGATGCTTAGGGTATTGAGCTGGAGGTAGTGTAGATATAGAGTGATCAAGTAGTAACGTATGGGTCTCAGTAGTTGAGGTATCATGAGAGGAATTACCCTATGAATAATCTTAAGTTAGATTCTGTTGTTCATGAGTTGCGCTGTTGAAGGCACTGTTTACTGGGAGAGCATTTTGTGGTGTACAAAGACTCCAAAAGCCTCAAGTATATCTTTACGCAACGTGATCTGAATTTGAGGCAGTGAAGGTGGGTGTAGTACCTATAGTCCTTCGACTTCGAGCTTGACTACATGTTTGTTAAGGGAAATACAGTAGCCGATGCACTAAATAGGAGGACTCAGATATAGGTAGTGTAACATACCAGTAGTGAGTGAAAACATATTGCATTTTCTGATATGCATCTGAAGGTTCATGACAGACAGGGGCAGACTTTTCATTCATACTTAGATTTTACCTCCACACTTATGGAAATAGTTAGGATGAGGTAGGTATCAGATTAAAAAGGAGAAGTTCTATGGGAAGGTGTGGCAGGTGAGGACCCTCCTCCTAGTTGGATGGTAGGTGATTATGAGATCTTATGTATCCATGGACATGTCTAGGTTCAAGTGGATATATGCGAGGAGTTGATGTGGGAGTTTCATGATTTAGCTTAGGCGCTATATCCCGAGGTTACTTAGATGTATAATGACTTATGATGTTAGTACTGGTGGCTGAAAATGAAGAGGGAGGTTGATGGTTTTGTTACTAGGTGTTCCACAAGTCAGCCAGTGAATAAAGAACAACAGCGACCAGCTGGAATTTTATAGAAGTTACCCATCCTGGAGTGGAAATGGGATGATATAACGATGGATTTTGTGACTGGTTTGACAAGGTTTCCTTGAGTTAATGATGTTGTTTGGGTTGTCATTGATAGGCTTACAAAGGTTGTACATTTCTTTCCAGTCAAAGAGACCGTCAATATTGATGATAAAGGAAAGTTTCACATCCGAGAGGTTTTATGACTTTATGGGGTCCCACCAACTATCATTCCTGATTTAGATGCCCACTTTGCATCATTTTTATGGCAGAGTTTTCAGAGGGAACTGGGTACACAGGTGCTCCTAAGCACAACATACCACCCTCAGAATGATGGCCAATCAGAGCATACAATACAGGTGCTAGAGGACAATATTCTAGCATGAGTCCTATATTTTGAGGGCTCTTGGGAGAGGCACATTAACCTGGTTGAGTTCTAAAATAATTACAGTTATCTGGTGATGATCCAGATGGAACCTTTTGAAGAATTATATTTTAGGCCATTTCATTCTCTCATGTTCTTGTTAGAGGCAAAAGAGGCAGCTTTACTAGGACATCATCTCATGTAGGAGACTTCTGAGCAGGTCAAGTTGATTCAAAAGTGGATGGATACTGTACAGTATCATCAGAAATCATAAGCTGATCACCACAGGAAACCAATAGATTTCAAGGTAGGGGATTGGGTTTTCTAGCTTATTTCACTTAGTTTGGGGCATAGGCGTATCAGTAGACAGGGTAAAATTTCACTGAGATATGTAAGTCCATTTCAGATTTTGGAGAGAGTTGGGTCGGTTGCCTATCGATTGTAGTGACCTCAAAGGTACCGAGCCCTGAAGGATGTATTCCATGTATCTTAACTATTCCACTTTCACTCATACCCATCTCACATTCTTCAATCCAATGTGGTTGAGCATCAGGTTGATGACTCATTTGAGGAGCATCTGATTCGTATTATTGATAGGATCATGATGGTTGTACCAGTCCAGTCAGTTACTCTAGTATGGGTGCTATGGAAGTACATACATTTAAAGGATGAGACTTGGTAGAAGGAGGCTTGCATACGTGCTCAGTGACCGAAGTTGTTCTCAGACAAATCCTGACCACCCTCCAGAGAGCAATTCAAGGATGAATTTCAATAAGGGGGGAAGATTTTAAGATCCTAGATTTTTTTACAAGGTAGAAATCCTTTTATTTTTTGTTTAAATACCTTATAATGGCCTTATATGAATGATTATCTTGATCAAGGGTGTTTTAGAGGTGTATTGGGCTTGTTCGGAGGCTGAAACCAAGTTTTGGGCTGAAAATGACATGGCGCACAGTTTGCACTCGACTTGCGTGCATTTGTCTAAACTGTGAATGATGTTTGGAAATTTATAGGTTATTGATAGATTCATTCACATGGTTAGAACATAGGTAGGCAAACCATGTAGGATAACCATGCGAAGCACCCCTCTTTGGCGGAGAGATGTGCATGAGTTCGTCATGGTTTGGGAAACTGTGCAGGTAAACCATGGGACCCTGGATGTGTGTGTTTTTAAATTTTAAATTGAAATAAATACTCTATTTTTTTAAAACCATTTTAATTTTTCGTCTCCCATGCATAGAAGATCTCATTGGAGGTCCCCTTTGGTTCGTAAGATAGTCTTCGAGCCTGATCTTTCGTCTGACTTCTGTTTTGATCGTGGATTGTCTCAATGGATCTACAACGGTAAGTCCTCAATTCCTTTTTAGTCATTATTGATTTTTCGGAACAATTATTGCACCATTTGGATTTAGGCGCATATTCCCTAATATCCCATTCTTCATCCATTCATCATGTTTCTTCTAAACCTGGTTGAATCAGGCCAGTATACTGGATGAGTTTTCCACTATGAAGGCGAGGTAGGTGGTGTATATTTTTTTTGGATTTTCATGGTATTTTTTGGGCATTCAGCTGATATGCCATTCATCAAAATTTCCAGTGAGGTCTCGTTTTTTGAGAAAGTATCTTTTATTAGTCGTAGTTGGACCTAGTGAGGTTGACCATAGGTTCTGTTCAGGTGCGTAGTCACCTATTTCTCATTTCAAGGACACCCATGGGGAGTGCCTTTTGGGTTTAACCTGTTCATCCCTATTTAAACCACCCATGGGGCATGTTCTTGTGGTTTCCTAGTTAGAGGAATCCCTTAAATGTCTTGATATTTTAAATTTCTTGCTTATCATATGAACTAACTCCTTTAATATTGATTTCTTGTGACCCCACACCTACTTTGATAGCTTGGATTAAATGAAAAGTGTTTATATGGGTGTATATACCTAAATGTAAATGACTAATGGCATGTTAAATGGATTATATGGGAGGGTAGGACCCTATTCTAGATAAATGGTTTTCATGGGTGGGTATACTAATGGATTGTTATTGTTGAAGTGAGTGGGTATACTCACCTTTTAATGAATGTTTAATTTTAATGACTTAATGCTTGTTGAATGGTTTGATAGATGCCATGGACTTCTTTCCATGGATCTAGATTGTGGTAAAGGAAGACTTGGGATGACTCTTCCCATTGGGTATGGATTTTATGGGATGCCTCTGACCTTGCTACCCTAAGGATCTGGTTTTCTTGGGCTTGCATAAGAATTTATATTGCCATGCTCCTAGGGCCCCAACCAGTGCATAACCGAGTTTACACCTGGGATGCCCATGGGACTTGATGAGATACCTTGGAAATGATCCATGGATCTGGCCCTCTGTGGTCTAGAATTAATTTCTTAGATTCCTTGGTCTACTAACACCTTGGATCAGGCCCTTGCGGTCTATGGTTCACTATAAGGCATGGCCATGGATTACTGACTTCTTTATACAATGTGGTTATGGGTCACACAATACAGTTGGATGTACAGTGTGGCCATGTGACATTTTTATTACTTGGTTATAGCTACCTTGTTATGAGATAACTCTCTTTTACAGGTATCCTTGAGGGCTATTCAGTTTTACTTTACAGTAGACTTATTCCATGGTCATATGAACTTACTTAACAGTTTTTTACACTTGTTAGAACCTTTTTAGAATTTCTATTAGAATTGTATAAAACTAGGTGGTTAATTACTAGGATGTTTATCTAACACCTTGTTTGGGACTCATTGGGGAACTAAAAAGATTATATGGTTATAGGTGATGATAGAGGAAATTACCCTAGTATAGGTTTTTGATTGTGGATTTTAGCTGGGGATCATAGGACCAAGCAGAGACTTGCGATGCTGGGATAACTTTTTGGGTTTTATTCTTTTGGGGATACTTTTATTGTATTTCCATGCACTTTTCTGGTAGTTTTATAGATACTTGTACCATCTTCATAATTTTTGTAGATGATATACTTTTGGTTATTATTTTGTATTCTTGTCTTTATGACTTACATTCAGTTATCTTCTATTTATTTCACTTCCGCTATTGTATATATTTGAATTCTGCTGTGATACTCTGGTAATGAGTGCATAGTCTCCCCACTGACTCACCTAGGTCCTCACTGCTAATTAGTAGCCTCAAGCATTTGGGGAGATGCACTTGAGGCCTTGTGACCAACTGGGCTCAAGACACCATTTTAGGTGGCATTCAGTTCTGGGATGCTACACATGACATAGGAAAAACATGGATGGAATTCCCTTTTTAAATAATTTAAATAAATCCACTCCTCCTCCAATATAAAAGGAACTCACCCACCCCCATTAATCAAACCTATGAAGCCCATTAGATTGACAAAAATCTAATGAAATAGGATCCCAAAATTTATCCACTCATCCTGTTATCCACACCTTTGGAATAAATCCATCCAAGGAAGACATTTGATAAAAATCAAGAGGAGTTACCCAACGAAGATGTAGGATCATTTCTCAAGATCTTTTTTATTATTTAAATTATCTATCCCCTAAAATATAATTATTATAAGATTATATAATAACATCAGTATCTTATATATTCTAATGTGTTTTTATGTTAATATTTGTTCTGGAAGTTACACATTAGCCCATTTAATGGGCGTTGAACTATCTATTTGTGTATGAAAAACTATCACCTCGTGAAACAATATTGTTAATTTTTTATTTTACCACCTCTTATGGTTGGGAATTATGATAAATATATTGTTTATATATGATATATATCTTATATATAATGTCTTTTTGGTTCTGGAATTATTATTTAACACAGACCTTTATACATGCCATTTTGTTGGAATACGATAACATCATTTGTGGAAGTGTGGACTACCACCTCCACATTGTGATACAATTTGTTCACACTGCATGTAGAATGTATAAAGGATGATTTGAATAATCCTAATTGAAATATATGAAATAAACATGATAATGTAATTATGATATATATGTCATTTACTTTTTAATCTTTAAATAAGGAAAAGAAATGAAAGTAGCATTCATGAATACGTACGACCTAAGACTCCATGAATAGTGAATTTAATTTATTATCTCTAAATATTTTGGATTATTATAAATACATATATAATAAATATATATGATATTTAAATCATGGTTTAAATTCTGTATGTGATGAAACCATGATAGGAACATCAATTGTCAAATCAAAACATACTCTAGAAACTATGCAATTAACACCGAAAGTAGTGAATATAATTAACATATGGGTAAAAAGATATTATAAGACAGTAATATATGATATCATAAGTGAGAGTATGTTTCTAGTATAAGTTATTAATTTTTTTAAAATAATATATCTTAGGTTAAAGACCACACAACAAAAAAGAAGTATAAGGTAAGGGATTTTATCTCAATTTACATTCCATAGAGAAATATTTTCTATTAGAACCAATTCACTTTTATATGGTATATATACTATAATTTGACACGTTATATATTGAATATACTTATTCTCAAGATATTATAAGTTTCATTAAATTTTATTCTTTTTTGGGGATTATGATTCAAATATTTCAATGTTTTATGGGACACTTGGAATTTTTAAATATTTTTCCCTCAAGAATGTTCTTAATGGTTTTTACCACTTTGATATTTATTTTATTATTTGGGGAATTATTGAAAAATTCATATTACTTATTCAATACAAGTTTTTTGATGATTAACGTTGTTTATTTATTTATTACTTAGTATGAGGAATTCTTTGGAAATTCTGTGATTGGTGGGGCCTGAACCTTATATATCCTCTTGATGCATCATCAAATTCTAATGAGATGAATAAGTTGGCTAAATCATACGTGCTTCTACCCATAGTTTTAAATAAACTTTTGAAAGGTCTTGATGGTATCAGTTTCCATATGCCTAATACATGAAATTTAATAATTAATCATTTTTAATAGATATTTCATTTATCATTGTTATTTTCCATGAGGTTTTTATATGATAAAATCTATAGGTAAATTTCATTATCAGTTAATTGAAAAAAATGGAATGTGTTTTCAGTTTCATACCTTATCAAATTTTTATGCTTATTTAGTTATTTTTATGGCATGTGTTTTCAGTTTTTTACCTTTCCATATTGATTTAATCTCATTAATTCCTTATTTATTCCACTTTATTTACCCTTACTGAGCATTTTAGTTCACCCTTATTATGTTTAATTTCTCTATGTTATGAAGAGAAATCCCTTTAATGAGTTTAAAGGATGATGTGATTTTATTTTTATTACTATTTACTTGTTTTTTCAATGTAATATGGGTATCATATATGAAATCGGGTTTTATAAAATATCTAAAATATTTGGTCTGTTGGTATCTGAAGATCTTATTTATACCAATGTAATAAATATTACACCCACTCCAGGTTTCTGGGGTCGTGGAATTACAATTGGTATCAGAGGAAGTTTAACAACAACCTTGGAAACTAGATATAGAAAATGTAAATTAGGGAACAAAACCCTATGATTGACTTTGAGGATAACTATATAAGAATATCATAGATTTATTTGTAAGTTAGAAACTATGTAGGTATTCCTAGAAATAAATGCCTATTTGGATTCTAGAATTGGACATGGTTCCAGAATAGATACATTTAGGGGTAAAAAATCTAGAAAGGTGTGTCAGGCCTAAATCGACATAACCTGGTACACGAAAACGGGCCTTACAATGCACATAGTTTGACACTCCTGGGGGATACACTTAGGATAATTCATATCCACATTACCTACCATTATGATGTTTTTAATGTTAAAGATATCCCCAAAGAAATCAATGTTTATGATTCTATTATTTATGATTAAAAAATTATGTTATATGCTATACCATATTTTAAAATATACATTATGATTTTTTGATCTAATATAATATATTCGATTGTTTAGAAATGGTGTTTGGATGGATTAATGGTATCAATACTCATGAAAAATGAATAGATTTCCTTATTGAGGAAACCAATATGTCTGGTATTGGAATAGAAAAAAATTGAAATATTAGGGAAACTTAATTCGGTTATGAAAAATAACTTTTCCAAATAGAGAAACCTATTCCACAAAGGGAATCTTCAATACTGGATCAATTTTTGTGATTTAATACCCTATCATTTAGCGGGAATAATAATCCAATGTTAGCTATGAAATGGATTATATATCTGGAGAAGATATTTACATCCTTGTGATGCGGTGAAATGGAAAAGGTTACACTTATAGTGTTTTTTATATAAGGTGATGCTGATTATTGGTGGTCCTTGATAAAAAATATTGGGGAGGAAGAAAAAATATAACTCATTGAATGGAATGTATTTAATTATGCATTTTTTATAGATACATCCCTCATGATGAAAAAATTGAGATTAAGATAATGCTACTTAGCTCAAAGAAAAAGGAATAAAAAAGTGTTGTAGATTATTAAGATACATTTAAAATGTTATCCATATATGTTACATGTTACATATGCAATATAGAGTGTAAGATTGACAACATGTTTGAAGGTATTAAGCCAAATATTACAAGGGTGATAGTTTCATAGATTTTGAATCATACGAAGAAATTGTTTTATGTTCCATAAAAAAAGAAATAATTTTCTAAAATAAATATATTAAAGGGAAACCAAGATAAGAAGAACCCATCTAAGCACCATGAAAAATGGAATTAATCTAAGAAGAACAAAGAGTTTGAGTGATTTCCATCCTTTTAAATATGTGGGAAAAAGCACACAGATAAATGATTAAAGGGACTTAGAGTTTGTTATAAGTGTGTAGATAGGGGTAACCGGGATCATGAATGCATAGGGAGGAAAAAAATAAATGATTCACAGTGATAAAATTATAATGATATGAGGAAATAATCAATTTAATCCCCTATTAGTCAATGTAATATATAATAGAAGATCCATAAAGGAGATGACCAAGACTATACAATCACCGAAATTGAGGTAGGAGTAACCAATGATGCAGTGGAAGGTAAATTAATCCTATCTTAAAATTTAACCAATGCCTTATTTGATTATGGATCATCACACTATTTTATATCTACCGGTTTTTCGAAAGAAAATAGACAATTAACTTTGGATTTAATATGATATATATTAGTGAATTATTTTAAGGGAACTATCATTGCAAAAAAGATGTGTCGAGATGTCCCCATTATGACACATAAATGTGATTTCTATGCTATCCTTGTTATCATAACTATGGTTTAATTTTATATAATCCTTGGTATGGAATTTGTATGAAAATATTATGGAAAAATTTATTTCAAGAGTAATGAAATTACTATATGTGAGGAAGACATAAAATCCCTTATACATAGAGTAGAAGCTTTATCAACTGAATCTTATCTAGATACACCCCCATAAGCTCTACTGAATTAAGTTATTGGGGGAATAAGAGAAAATAAAAAATTAGTGATGTGGAAGGTAATATTCAAATTGAGGATGTACCTATTGTGCATGAAAACATTAATGTATTTATAGATAAATTAGGTGGACATACCAAGATCATGATACTGAATTTTACATAGATTAAATTCATGATGTTAGGATAATATCAAATATTCCTTATAGAATGGAAAAAATGAATTTAGTGTAATTGAAGAAAAAAATAGAGGATTTGGGTAATAAGGGATTTAGTCCCCCTTGTGTTTCACCATGAGGACCCCGTGCCATCTTTTTCTACAAGAAATATGGATCCATGAGGTTTTTCATTGATTATAGAAAGATCAATGCTATTACAATAAAGAAAAAGTATCATCTAAAATTCATTGACGGATTGTTTGATCAAATACACAAAGCCTAATATATTTTAAAGATTGTTCTTCATTCTGGGTATCACTAATTGCGAGTGAAGAAGGAATACATTATGAAGACATATTTTCAGTTGAGGTATGGAAATAATGATTTTATAGTAATTCTATTCGGATTGACTAATGTGGCCTCTATTTTGACGGACCTAATTAATAGTGTATTCAAGAAATATTGTGATGATTTTTTGTGGTATTCATTAATGATATTTTGGTGTTTTCTAAAACCTAAGAGGACCATGTGAATTACTTAATGATCATCCTTAAGACTCTTAGTAGGGAATTGTAATATGGGAAATTTAGTAAGTTTTATTTAGGTCTTCAAGAGGCCTCTTTTCTTGGCTATATTCCCTCTGTGGATGGAATATAAGTTGATCCTTGAAAGGCAAAGGTGTTCCGAGAGTGGTCTACCCCAACAAACATTACTGAGGTACATAGTTTCATTGGTTTGGTAGGTTACTATCAATGATTCATTCATTAGTTTTATTGATTATCTAACCCATTACCCATGACTACACATAAAGTGGTAATGTTTGTTTAGACAAAGGAATGTGAATAATTGTTTAATGAACTAGATATAAGATTAGTCAATGATCCGATTTTTTACTCTACCATCTAGAAGTGTTGGGTTTTTCATATATAGGGATGCATAAAATAAGGTAAATGGTTGTATCCTAATGAAAAATGAGAATTTAATTTCATATGCATCAAGTAAATTGAAGACCCATTAACAAAACTATCTATCACATGATCTTGAGTTAGTGGCTGTAATCCTCACTTTAAAAATATGGATACATTATATATATGGTGAATGATATGAGATAAACACGGATCATAAAATCCCAAAATACATGTTCATATAGAAAGATATAAATATGAGTCAATGGCAATGGCTTGATCTACTCAAAGAATATGATTTCTCAATACACTACCATCTATGGAAAAAATTAGGTAGCAGATGCATTGAGTAGAAATAATATTGGAGTTCTAACCGAATTTAGGATTAAGAAGGATAATATGTTCTTGGACCTAATAAATTTGGATATTGAAATTTTTAAGGAAGGGGATAAAACAATAGTTTTCAAAATTATTAAAAAACAGCATTTATTAGATAAGAAAACTAATTTTAATCTCATGATGATAACTTTTAGAAGAAAATTAATGCAACAAATTATAGAAAATTAACATATGTTGTGGGTGAAGTTGGTGTTATAATGTTTGGTAAGAGGATATGTGTTATATATATACTAGAGCTAAAAATGGTATTATTATACAATGATCATAGCTCAAATGTTTCTATACACCATGGAATCACAAATATATTTTAGGACATGAAGGAAAATTTGTGGTGGGACAACATGAAGATGGAAATTGGTGATTATGTGTCCAGATGATTATTTTTTCAACAAGTAAAAGTTCTGAGCAAAAATCCTAAAGGATTCCTACAAAATCTTCCTATTATTTTATGGAAATAGGATAAAATTACTATAGAATTTTTCATGGTATTACCAAATACTCCTAGAAATAATTATGCAATATGGGTCATCATTGATTGATTACCCAAATATTCACATTTTATTGATATAAGAGAAGAACTTAATCTTGAGTAAATCACAAGGCTCTATATTAATGAAGCTTAAAGTCTTCATGGGGCACCAATATAAATTGTTTCTTATTGAGTTCCACACTTTATAATGAAATTTCAGAAAATTCTACAGAATGATCATGGCACTGAGCTTCATTTGATCACATCCTACCATCCCCAAACTGATGGATAGTATGAAAGAAAGATTCATACAATAAAAGCCTTGTTGAGGTCATTATCACCTAACATTAAAGGTATATGGGATCTATAACTACCTTTGGTATATATTGAATTTAATAATAGATTCCATTCAAATATTAAAAGAGCATCATATGAAGAATTATATAGAAAGATGTTTCGTAATCCAACTTGTTTGGATGAAGTTAGTGAAAGGGAAATCATAGTCCCAAAACTTTTTTAATAGAAAATGATAATGGTAAAATATATTCCAGATCATTTTAAAGTGAAAAAATGTATGAAAATAGTTATGTTGATAATCTGAGGAAAGGTTTAGATTTCCAATTTTTAGATTGTGTTTTCTTAAAAGAATCTCCATGGAAGGGTGTTATAAGGTTCGACAAGAAATATCAATTGAGTCCTAGATACATTGGACCATTTTTTTATTCTCTAAAGGGTGGGATTTGTTTCATATCATTTGGTTATGCCTCCAAATATCTCAATGGTATATTCTGTGTTCTATATATCTATGCTTAGTAGGCACATTCCAGACCCAACACGTGTTCTCATATCTAATGTAATAGAGTTGGAACCTAACCATTAACACTATAAAGAAACCTTATATTGATACTAAAGAGTAAGGTTTTAGAAAAAAAATGACTCTTCTAGTGAAGGTACTCTGGAGAAATCACAAAATGGAAGAAGAATCATGGGAAACATAGGATTCTATGAAGGAAAAATACCAATTTTTTTTGAAGGTAATACACATAAACTTTTGAGGAATATATTTTTATTGGATGGAAAAATTTAGCACCATATTACTTTAATATACAATTTTTAGAATATATTTAATATTTATTATATCTAGAAATCCACGCAACACATGGTTAAAACAATACACTATTTTGTTTTATTTTTCTCAGTCAATTAAATTCAAACACATTTAAATAATTTTTATTGTAAATTTATATTTTATGAATCCAAGAATTTTTTTTACATTTATCCAATATATTTTATTTGGAAAAATATAGAAATTAACCCAATTTTACACATTAAAACCTATATTTTTATAAAAATAGTTTTACCACCTTTATTGGTGTACATATTTAAAATATAAACTGTCGAGTTTTTATAAATTAAATATAAAAAAAATAAACTTCATTTTTTAAATAGAAACATAAAAATATGGTCATGGTGATTTTTTGGTATTTTTTTGAAAATTTTCATTTCATAATGAATAGTCAAAATAATGAATTTTAATTCAAAACTACTTTTTCATCTAATTTATTTATATAGTTAAATTATATTTTTGATTTGTTTTAAAACATAAATAGACCAATTTTACATTAATTAATCTAATTTAGGCCATTGAAACCAATATCACTTTGAAATTGGATATAAAAATTTTAACAATCTTTTGATCATTTTACTTTAAAACCCACTTTATCTTCCCATCTGGAGGATTAAATAAAAATTAATTTTATAAAATTATGATCTAGAAATTTAGAAAAATGGATTTTAGTTTTTAAATCATCATAAATTATAATTTATAATTAGGTAATCTTAGTTTTTTTACCAGAAATATTATTAAATGTGATTAAAATTAATTACAATGGTTTAGAGAAAAATTTTCCTCACTGAGAACTATAAACTAAGCATAAGAGTCAAAAAGATTTTAAAACTTGTAAAAAATACATTTTATATGCATATTTAGACCCTATAATACATGTTTATCTAATGTTTTATATTATTGGTGCCACTTGACATAAGAAAAGTGTTGGTGTAATTACCTTTTCAAAAACATCCAAGAATGACACTCCTCCTCCACAATAAAATGAAACTCAGACCTCCCCCTTATTTACACCTATAAAGCCCTTCTGAATTCCCAAAATATTCTCAAATAGGATCCCAAAATCTATCCACTAATTATAAAATCCAAAACATTGGGGGAAATCCGTTGAATGAATCCCATTGGTGGAATCCAAATGCAGTTAATCAAAAAGAAGTAGCATCGTTTCTAAAGAAATTTTATTCTATCTAAATTCTCCAACCCCTAAAATATTAATATTCTAAAATTTTATAAAAAAATAGTATAATAAATATTCTAATATTTTTTTATGTTATGGGTTCCACATTAACTTACACACACATCCATCTAAGGGGTAACGATCATAATGTTTGTGTATGGGAAACTATCGCCTCGTGAAACGTTGTTGTTCATTTTTCATTTACCACCTACCATGGTTAGCAACTATTGTGTTAAAAATACTTAAATATGATATATATTATATTTATAATGTATTTATGCATTAGTAATTATTTTTTAACACATACCTTTATGTACTCCATTATCTAGAAATATGATAACATCGTTTGTTAAAGTGTGGACTACCACCTACTCATAGAGTTCTGATTCATTCATTCTACACATGAAAGATATAAAAGATTATTTTAATAAAAATATATTACATATATGAAATAAATATTATAATTAAATTATAATATATTCACAAATCATTAAATTTTCATTTTTTTAATACGACAAGGAAATTAAAGTAGCGTTTTTGCGTACGTATGACCCACCATCTCCATAAATAATGAAATTCATTTTGTATATTGAAATATTATGTACTATCCAAAATACATATATAATGAATATATATTATTTTTAAATCATTTTTAAAATAATGTAGATTATGAATCGATGAGGGGATAAATAATTAAGAAGCCAAAACATACTCAAGAAATTAGAAAATTAACACTCGATGTAGTGAAAATAATTAACAAAACTAGTAAAAAGATATTATAAGAAGATCATAAATAATATTTTAATTAGGAGTATGGATATTGAATAAGTTATTAGTATGTTTAAGAAACTAAATTGGATAATAAATACCACAAAAAAGAAGTATATGGTAATGTATTTTTTCTCAATTTACATTCCATTGAGACTAATTTTTTTGCACTAATTCACTTTTATATGGTGTATATACTCCCCTTTGACATGTTATATCATGACTCTAATAATATTAATTATATTATAAGTTTAATTTAATGTAGTTTATTCCTTTGGATTATAATTCAAATGTTTCAATGTGGTATGTGACACTTTGAAATGCTTAAATATTATTTCCCTAAAAAATGTTCTTAATGGATTATTTTTTGAATCAAATTTCCTTTTGTGATGGTTAATTTTCTATTGAAATAAAAAATTTATTGTAATGAATTTTCATTATAATATTACTTAAATATACATATTACCATACAATGTATATTATTATTTCTTAAACCATATATCATTTTTTTATATGCTGTTCACTTTGACTGTTATTTTATTAACTAGAGAATTATTGATAAATCCATTTTCTTTATTCAATATAGATATTTGATAAGTAATAGTTTTTATTTTTTTTATTACTCAATATGTGGAATTTATTGGATAGGAAGTAATGGTTGGGTCTAGTGATTTATATAGACACTTTATACAACAACAGGTTCTTATGAAACAAATAATTTGGCTAAATTAAATGGGTTTCTACCAGTAGTTATAAACCATATTTGGAAAGGTCTTGATGGTAGAAGTTTTCACATGACACAGACATAACATACAATAAATAAGAATTTCCTTCATAGATATTTATTTTATCATTGTTTTTATCCATGTATTTTTAATATGATAAAATATATATATGCATTTCATTTCCAGTTTATTGATTAAATGAAATGTGTTTTCAGTTTTATACATTTATATTTTGATTATTCATTACTCAGTTATTTGAATGGAATATGTTATCAGTTATTTACCTTTCCAAGTTGATCACTCTCACAAATTCATTTTTTATTCCACTTTATTTGCCCTTATAGAGCATTTTATATTACCATTATTATGTTTCATTTCCATAGTTTATGAAGATGAATCCATTGAATGATTTTCAAGTATGATGATATTTTATTTTTTATGGTTTAATTCTTTTCCCAATGTAATAGGGGTATCATATATGTAATCATCTTTTCAGAAACTGCTAAACTACTTGCTCCTTTGGAATTTGAATCTTTTATATATGACAATGTAACAAAAAATACACTAACTCGGGGCTTTTGGGGTCGGGGTGTTAAATTGGAGATTATGAATTGTAGCTTTAGTAAGAATATGTGTTACAATGGTAAGAGTTATAATGGGTTAAAAGGAACAAAAATAGAATGATAAGGGTTCAAATTAACTAAAAAATTATAAAATTACTATTTTATGGTCATATTGAAAGACTATATCGTATAATATTTGAATATGAGTCATTTGGAATCATTTCTCTTGAATAACGATTTAATATAATTTTTTATTTTTGAAAAAATCAAATTATGTCCCCTCCCTCACATATAAAATGAAACTGCTCTCCTATCGTCTTCACACATAGTGACCCGCTTAGATAAAAAAATACATACTGAAATTCTTTCCAAACATCCATCCCCACATCCGAGAGGTCTAATTTTGATCATAATAACTTCTTTTCGAGGATTATGATGTATTCCAAATAAGGATTTTCAATAGAGAGGTATAAATCTTAAATAAGTACTTTCATTTTTTATTCTTCTCCCAAAATCTCTAATCCTATTATATCCATCATAAAATTATTAAGCTGGTTTCACAATAAAAATGATATTTTATTATGTCAATTTTGTAAGTGGAAAGTCATGATTAAGTATCACTGTGAGGGGGAGGGGGCAAATCAATGGTATATTTTTATTTTAAGTTACTTATTTCATAAAAAACCTTCATATCTAGTTTAAAAGTTATCAATTTCACTGAAAACAAAATAACCAAACATCCACAAGACACCATAATTTACAAGGTTTGTTACTTAACAAGAGTAGCTATGTTCTTGGTATGGTTTGGAAACAATACAATGCCACAGAATCCACTAAAAACAATATTTTTTCATGGAATAAAATGAGTAGGATATTCCCACACACTCATGTAGAAATATTCTAAATAAAATAGCATGTTTCCATGAAGTAGCATAGAATGATGTAATACATTTTTTTTAACACTTTATGAAACATGTTATTATTCTACCATGCCAACATTCACAAATATGTTCTTCTAAAAAAATTATTCACTTTCCTAACCTTAATTAGGTAAGAACATAATGGAATTTTTAATGATACATATTCCAATTTACTATTCTGATTTATTAATATAGAAATATAATTCTTTCAGAATATTTGAGAAATTACAAAACTATTTTTATCTGTAGCAGAAAATCCTAGTCCGATTTTGTAGTCCAATCTTGAAACATATATTACGATATTCTTTATTCTATTTTATTCTTATGTTATAAAAAATTATTCAATAAATACAATTTAGAAACTTTTTCTCTCTATAATTCTTTATTGTTATGTTTTCTCTCTTCAATAGTACATCCGTTATAGAAAGTACATAGTACTACCTCCTTTATAGGTGTTCCAAATATGGTTTGAGTGGTATTTTGAAAAACATTCCCTCTCAACCAAATTTTAAAAATAATCAAATTTCTTCTAAATATCATCTCAATAATTGACTTATTCAACACTTTTTAACTCTTCTCATTTCTTCTTGAACCTTCTAGAATCTTCACAACTTCATCTCACTTTAAACGAACATCAATCCAATTCCAATTCCTCCATATGATTTTCTCATTATTTTGAAGATAATAGATTCTTCAATACATTTCACCCTACCAGTTGAAACACATGAAAAGGAAATTAATTTTAATTATGATGATTGGTATCAACTAAAATCAATCTGGTCATTCTGATACTCTATATAAACTTGATGAACATTGTAACTGCTTCAAAAAATATTCCTTTTTTATTTTATTTACACTAATAACTTGGTGTCAAATCTTGTCTAATAGTCATGACTCAATTGATAAAAAACATATTATGGTTCTTCTTTCTCATGACCCTCTTGTTGAGGAAAACAAAGTTTCCACTCTGAAAACAATCAACAATTCATCCTGATGAAAATTATTGACTATATTATTGATTAATCTCTAATTTTCTTCCTCAGATCAGTCCCAATGAACATAAATTATTTTATTCTTAAATGATCCCAATAAATCCCAACACAAATGATTCTTCCTTTAATGATTGGTGGAAAACCAAGTCTGTTGCACAGGTATCACCGGCTTTGACTTCTATGATTTATTTTCTTTTTTGATTACGATACACATTGATAACTTTTTTCTTAAAATATTTATTTATTATGTCTTATTGGTTGGACTAAAAACTAGAATCTTCATCTTCTCACATTATGATCAACCTTATCATCCTTCAAACAAATTTTCATTGGGCACTGTCGTACTAATTAACTGAGACCAGAAATTGTTTTGCTTCAACAAATTTCTTATTCCAAAAAACATCTTGTATCCTGACTTCCTCAAGAAATTGAATATGTTTATGATTAAAATATAATTTAATAAAATATAATTGACAGTATTTTAACATCCCATTCTCATAAAACTTTTACTTTTAAATCAATCATCAATACAATTGGCAGCACCACCTCTCCCCCATTCCATTATAATTTTTGTATCAGAAGTTCCCAAACATATTATCACTATTGAGAAAAAAAGAAAAGAATCATCATATATACATCAGATCCATGTAGAATCTATTTTTATTCCAAATTATGATCAGAACATAATTCTAGACACAAGGTGAGTTCTATGAACCTTTTCTTTTAGAAAAAATATTCTCATTCCTACGATCTTTCTTAAGCGTTATGAGTTCAAAATCCTGAATATGATTATGAGTTCAATAACAAAAATTTAAAAATTTTGGTGATTTATTTTCTTCCTTATCTACACTGACAATAGCATTCATCACCAAAAATATTTTATCTTCCAAAAAAACATCATTCCAACTTTTCCCAATAATATCCCCATTGGTATTTCTTTAACCAAGATTCATAAATCACTGAACTTTGAAACCTTAAGATATTGAATAATTATCAACCATTCTAAGCCTATACGAGCATTCTCATTGTAGGTAACAAGGATCATTGAAAACAAAACAATTCAATCCAAAAGTAGAGAATCATGAAATATATACATCTTTTCTTCACATATTTATTACCCTCTTCAACTTTCCTGAAAATAAATGTTTCCTACAGCCACTCCAATAAAACATTAGAACATTTCAAACACTTTCATGATGGATTCATAGATCACCCCCAACTCCCTGTATTTATATGATTCCTTAAATGTTTTAACACATAACAATGGATAGATTTATGAAACAATTCCCCCCTTTTAAAACATTATCCAAAGACTAGATTATAGAGGGGAAAAATTACATACCTCAACCATTATGGGAAGACTGTTGGACAACCATGGTTAACCATAGTATATAAAAATGTACATCCGGTAAAGGATTTGTAATAATTTCAGCAAACTGTTCTGACGTAGGAACATACTACATCATTAATTCGTTTTTATCCACATCATTTTTTATGAAATGATATTTTATATCAATATGTTTTGAATTGAAATATTGTACTAGATTTTTGGTAAGGATGATGTAACTCTGATTATCATAACCAAATATCAAGGGTAAATTCACTCTAATAAGTAAATCTTCTAATTGAGTTTTCATCCCCATAAGTTGAGTATCATGTTAGGTTGAATTGAAATACTTATCTTCAACTATTCTTAGAGTTACTGATTTTTTTATTCATATTCCGACTAACACAACTTTTCCCTAGAAAAAAACTCCACCAGATTTGATTATTATGTCATCATCATTTCCGTCACAATCAGCATCTGAATACAAAAACAATTCAATACTTCCTGATAAATCAAACATATTTATTAAATTTGATGATCATTTTATATATCAAAGAATTGTTTTTCTAGAAAACAAATGTTTTTCTTTTAGAGAACTCTAAAATATTGCACATAAGCTAACAATAAATAATAAGCATGTCATAATACAGTCAAATAATGACAAATAATGTCCAGTTCCCGACACTCTTTCTGATCAAATTCCTTACATTATAAAAAATTATTAAACATGATTCCCATTGAAATAAGTGCAGATATAGGTTTTAAATTATCAATTATTAACATATTAAGATGTTAATTAACATACTTTTCATGGGAAATAAAAATGTATTTTTTATTTTATGATATTTGTATCATGAGGAATTATTTTATTTCACCCAGTATAGTCATATGAAATAACATTTTAATTTATTAAGAAAATATTTGATGAGTTATTTCATCATTTATGGAAAATATAATGTCATCAACATAAACAATTACAAGGGGGAGAATTATGACTTTCTTTAACACACATATTACCGTCAATATTTTATTTCTTAAAAACCATATTCCTTAAGAAATTATCCAATATGGAATACCATGCACTTAGACCCTATTTTATCCCATACACAGATTTATTAATCCTACACACATAATATTCATATTTACCTATAAAAAATCCACATGGTTTTTCAATGTAAACATCTTCATCCAAATCACCATTCAAAAATAATGACTTCAAATCCATATAATTTGTTTTTGTAAATTTATTATGAAACAATATCAATAATGATTTTGATTATTTTTAACCTTGACATTATTGTAAAAGTCTGATAAAAATAAATGTCTTTAATTTTTTAGTAACCTTCTTATACTAATGTTTCTTTGTTTCTTATCATTTCACGATCTTCATTTAGCTTATTCTAAAAACCCATATTTTACCAATAAATTTTTATTTGGATTTGGTATGAGGTCCCACACATGATTCTTTTCAATCTGATCAAACTCTTCATTTATTGACTGAAGCCATTTTGGATTCTCAAAATATCCATTCAAATATTCAAGAATAACTTTTCAATATAAACAAGTATGTGAAATTTTTATTATTGTTTAAAATATTTTATGATCCACAATAATATTTTGAGCTTCAACTTTCTTCCTCACCCAATGATGAGAATTTGGAGAATTTTCATCATCACTATAAACAGATGAGTCTAATAATTCTTAATGAAAAGGATTACAATTGTTTTCATCCTTATAAGAATTCTTATTTGATGTTATTTATTCTTATTCAACTTCCTTATATACATGAGTCAGTTTATATTCCTCTCTTCTATCTATAACTTTCACATCAACAGAGCCAACTAATCTTCTCTAATATTTATTATAACATATATATCCTCTTCAATCTATACCATATCATATAAAAATTCCATGTTCTCCTCTCTAATCAAACTTTCCAAGGTTTCCACCACTGTTATTAATGACGCGTAGATTCCCAATGTAATGCCCCGAACCTAGAAGCTCATAGATAATGCATTATTTACTTACATTGGAATGATTACAAGGAATCAAATGACAAAGGACATATTAGTTTAACAGTATTAGAATTTAAGATAAAATACACGATACCCATTATTCATTAGGAAATAGTAAATACAAACATGATACATAAAAAAATAAATAAAATTCAATGTTTAATGATTAATCAAAGATTCTTCTTCATAACATAGGAAAAAGAAACATAATAAGGATGAGATCAGATGCTCAGTAAGTGTAAATAAAATAGAATAAATAGTGAATCAATGGAAATAAACAATAACGACACGGTAAATAACTAATAATGCATTCCATTCATATAACTAGATAAGGAAAAATCAATATGTAATGGTATGAAACTAAAACACATTCCATTTAATCAATGAACTGAAAATTAAATGTATCCACAAATATGTTGATGAAAAATATCATGGATGTATAATAACTGAAATATTTATAAAGGAAATTCTTAATTATTGGATGTCATGTATTAATAATATAGGGACCTATACTATCAAGATCCATCATCCAGAATGTTTAAAACCACAGTTAGAAACCTATTTAATTTAGCCAACTTAATCATCTCATGAGAACACATCGATGCATCCAGGAGATATATAATGTTCAGGCTCTACCCATCATTTCATGTCAAATAATTCCTCATATTTAATAATCGATTTAATAAATAGATAATATTCCTTATCAAATATTTGTATTGAAATAAATATATGGATTTATCAATAATTCCCCAGTTAATAAAATCACTATCAAAGTAAACACGGTTTGTAAAAAGATATATGGTTTAGGTAATATTTATAGCAATCATATGAAAATATAGACATTCAAGGAAATTACAAAAAAAATTATTACAATAAAATTATTTTTGGATGAGAAAGGTAATAATCACCCAAGGAACAGAGAATATAATGATAATCATTAGTAACATTCTTTAGGATAATAATATTTACATATTCCAAAGTGCCTCATACCACTTTGAAACTTTTAAATAATAATCCCTATAAAGGTATGAAATTAAATGAAACTTTTAATTTCATGATAATAATTAGATTCACGATATTATATGTCAAAGGTAAGTACATATTCCATATAAGAGTGAGTTGACACTTAAAATAAATAATTCTCAATATAATGTAAATTGAGACAAAATATCTTACCATAACCTTATTATTTTTGTGGTATTTATCCTCATGTATAATGGGTTGAAATATGTTAAAAACCTATACTAGAACCATAATCATGTTTATAATATCATATATTATCTCTTTATAATGTTATATTACCTATTTGCTAGCAATCATTCATCATTTTGACTATTTCGGGTATTAATTATATAGTTTTCTCAAGTTTGTTTTGACTTGTCCTTTGTTTATCCTATTGGATTTTGTTCCCTAGAACCAATTTCTACGCACTTTATGAAAAATTATATTCAGGATTTTTAATATTATCAAATTCCTTATCACATCATGATTGTTCTTTTTCATGGCATTGTATGTGATAATGTCACAAGAGTAGTTGTCGCACTAAAAGTTCATAGTTGTTCCCCTCTATGATGAGAACATGGAAGTGCTATGAAACCATTCTAAAATTTATGTTCTATGGCTGGATGATATCATTTAAGGGACACAAATGATATAGACTATCAGGGCTGGAGACTCATAGGACTATAAGGCACCTTCTCATGGTGTATTCCCTTGTTGACTTCTAGTAGGATATTATGAGAACGAGACCAGATAATTGGAAATCCACATTTATAAGTGTCATTGAATGTTCATATATATGGATTAGTATATTAGTCCCTAAAATTTAATATTATTATTAACGAATATTTTGAGTCATGTACTTTGATGCAGGGACGAAAACCATGACGATAGAAGTTCACAACGAGGTAGAATATGTTGGGTGTGTCACAAGGAATATGGAATTAATGAATAATGTAAGAAAGGATTTATCCGTTATTTTCACTAATAGAAGTTAATATCTCATGACATTTGATGAAAATAATATAGCCTAAATAAATACACACCCATGGTGTTCTAGAAGAAATTTATAATTCTAGAAACTGAAAGGAAAAGATATAGAGCATATAGGTTGATGGAACTGGCATGCAACCTGCTCAATTAGAGATATTGTGGTTAAGGGATTAAGTTACATATTAAGAATTCATATGAGGTGTCATGTCATTGCAACATTAACTTCTTTTTCTATGGGTTCGTTGGTGTGTTTCTAGAAGTTGACATTGGGCATTAGGTGGGTTAGACAAATGCCACTTAGAAAGAGGCCTAGAGGGCCACACACTAAGTGTATCAAGAATCTCAGTTAAATAATTTATTATTTAACAAGTTGAATAAATATTATTCCCAGTAATGGTTTAATAACATTTCATGTATGCATGATCCCATTTATTCTGTCACAAGTAATTCAAGAGAATATATTGTGTGTATACTAATTAATAAATATTTATTATCTATTTTGGTGAATATAATATTTTTTTTTATTAGAGAATAATTCATTTATATTTATTTAACAAATAACTAGTCATTATTCAATAATTAATAAATATCAAGGTGGATTGAGAAGTTGAGTTTAATGGTCCAGTGAGAAATATCGATATTAAATATTATTTGATTGAATAATATTTAATTATAATTCTCAAGTTATGTTCATGTTAGGAAATAATAATATAGCTGTTATTATTTCACCTGGGGGTTTCTCCAGGATTAATGAAAAAAATAAAGGCACTTGTGAAAATTATTTTATTTTTACCCCTGTGAAATATATTCCCAGTTATATTTTTCTTTCATTAGTAATGTGACACTAATTCGGGGGTGGATAAAATTTTGGAGAAAACCTCTCAAGCATAGAGAGTTCATTATTCTCCAAGAAGCTCTCAAGAACGAGAGTGATCATTATCCACTAGATCCAGGAGAATGATTTTGAAGTAGTTCTCATAGTGATCAATTACAGACAATACAAGTGCAAAGATCATTTGTGCTAGCACCTAGAGACTCCTTCAGTGATGTCCATAGATTCATGGAACACATGTGGGTCATTGTTAGAGGAGACATTCCCTTGATATTTACAACTGAATGATGAAAAAATTCATATCTGTTTCCGGACACATGAATGAAGAAATAATTAACCTTGGCTGTAATTATTAATTAATTAAATTAATTTCAAACAATATATGTTGATCCACTCTCATGGATCTAGGTTTATTTTCCATTTTCTTATTTATTTGATTCAATTTCGTGGATCACAACATTCATCCTTGCATAGATCCTAGATTTTTCATTGAATATGAAAAAAAAAGAATAGTTGGGAACTTCCTACCCACTCTTCTGCTGCGTTCGGAATCTACAAGTGGTATTTGAGAGGGAATATTATTAATAATAATTATTTAAATTCTTTGGTGATTTACACATTCATAATTTAGTTTTTTAATTCTATCTTAATCATTATTTTAATCTGAATTGCGAGACCTATTTATTCCTCCATCATTTATCATAGATCTAGTAGAAACAATCAATTTTATGATTAAAATAAAATTTAGGAACTCACCCGGATGTGCCAAGGATTTTTCTAGGATAACACTGCAGTTCACACAGTGTAACGAGAGTTACACACCGTGTTCTTGTGATCAATGAACCAGCAGTTAATTCAGTAATTACTCTAAATGTGTGCATTAATGACACGTGGTGTAGTAAATTATTACTCAATGTGTTGAGTGGTATAGAATATAGCATGGTCATCCGGTCTACATGTCATTTTCCCCACTATACTGGGTGTGGATTCCCTTTTGATTCAGGTTCATGCCGTGTATCCCATATAAGTCTTATCCGGTCGGAGATCATGTAATGTGGTGTCATAACAACATGTGGACCATTGGAAATTCAATATACTCCAAGAATTCCAAAGTACGCCTCACATGTCGAGTCCATAGGCATGTACTTTAGATAGATGGTGAAGGTAGTACATTCCATGTAGATCAGATCTACGCATTGCGTTCTTTTACCAAATTACATAGAATCAAATCTTTAATATCTACATAATGTTTATACCTACAAATCATGTATAAGTTGTATTATACTTATTATTCTATCTGCATTAATGCTTGACATGTTACCATGAATTCATGTAATTTGTGTAATCATTCACGGATTACATTCCATGAAAGTATGTGAAAATTTGTTCATTCTATATTTCACAAAGAGTTATGTATATACAAGTATAATACTTGTTGAGAAATTTTTGATTGGTATTCCCAAGGTTTCTTGAAAGGTATATTTATGTTCAAGGTTAATTTTAAATGAATCTTAAAATTTTTAAAACAATAATGGATGATAATATCAAAGAAATTCAAAAAATAATTAAGATGATTTGATTGATTAATTAAATATAATAATTAATCAATTTGATATCAATTTATCTTAAATAACAATGATTGGAGAATTCAATTATAGTATTATTAAATCCATAACTTTATTCGGGCATGTGGATGATCATGAGCTAGACCATACCTTTCTATATAATTGGATTCATTTTAATTTATTATGAAATTAAATTTTTGGCCTATGTTCCTTCTCTATTCATTAATATGTTGTGTCTATGTGCCTGTGGTTTCTTTTATGTAAACCCCTTTTACCCCACACTTGTGTGTGTCTAAGGCATATGAAATGGATGTAGCTTTCAAGCTAGTGGTGGTGGTTTATGTTGGGAGATGAGGTGAAACCAATCCTAGGAGATATAAAGGCTGAAAAGTGTAAAGTAATAAACACAAACCTTAAATGGTTCAAGGTGGTTCTCCCCTAGGTCAGCGGTTAGTTTATCAAACACTAGATAAAATAACAATTATAAAAATCTCATGATCATTCCCTTTATTTATTTTTCTATCAGTTTTATGGTTAATCATTAGGGTTGTTTTTTCACCATCACATAGTTAATGAATTTAAGAGCTGTAAATATTTAACTAAAATAAACTGGGTTATGCATAAATATTATCAAAGACATGGTTAATCACTTAAACATATCCCATATAATATTAAAAATCATGTAAAAAGATAATAATTATAAATTTATGCATAAAGGTTAAAATAATTTAATAAAATATCATGTTAGTATAGACTTTACTTACTTAAGTTAGAATAGAACAATAGTTCAAAGGTCTTAACCAACCAATGTGGGGGTTCTTTCAATTATCATAGCATTATAATTTGAGGTTTTGGGTTGAAATAACTTGGTTGAAATCAAGGGATAACTACCGAAGTAGGACTTGGTGTAACTTAGAGGAAAAAGTTGAGAAAATTTAAATTGGAAATTTAAGAATTGGGGAGTCCACTCAACCGATCAAGGATCTGTGAGTAAATGCAATTGGAATTTGGAATTCCTACCTAAAGCCATTTGAGTTACATGACCAGCCAAAGTTGGGGTAATGAATCTTGAATATGGATCCTTGCCTATATAATATCCATGAAATACGATATTCTAAATCCAAAGCTGAGGGTTGTTGGGTTTTGATAAAATTTTTGGAGAGTAATAAATATAATATTTATTTATTTGTATAAATTTTATTAGATAAAGTACTAATGTTCTGCTCATCTTATTTTTAGAAACAACATCAAACATATCGTTGTGATCCCTAATCAGGAAGGATAAACTTCCCATCAGAACTAATTTCTAAGAGTTGAAAAGGCGCCTATGGGTCTCAAAACCAAACCTATGATACTCTTCAATTTTACTCCTTTCTCGTTCTTTTATATTTTTGTCAAAGTTTTGGTTTGGGTCTCAGTTTAAAATTTTTGATGTTTGGATTTTTTGGTCAGTTTCAGGCCTGTGAATTTGCACCACATGGTTAGTGGTAATCATACGGTCGGCCCAGGTGACCATGTAGTTTCCCACCACTTAGAATAAAAAAAATTTGATGAAAAAAATGAAAAATAAATTTAAAAGAATGATGAATAATAATGATAATAATATTATGAAATTGATGATGATGATGATTATTATTATGATATAATAATAACAATAATAATAATAGTGATGATATCATCATCATCATCACTATAATTATTACAACTATTTTTATTATAATTACATTATTTTTTAAAACCCTTATATCACCCTCTCTCTTAACCTGCATGATGCAACACCCCAAGGGGTTCCCCTGTGGCATGAACGACCCCATCCACAACCGTCCTTCGATCCGTGATTTTGGCCCAAATTTCATTGCATTCTTAGTTTGAATCACCAAGGTAGAGTATCTCTTCCCTTATCCTCCCTTTTCTAGAATTGGTTCAGCCTACCCATCACCACATAGGGTTTGGCCGAACCTTTGGTATTTGGGTAATTTGATATATCATATTTCTTTTATTCTCGGTTGTATGAATGGTCTATCAGGACCCTTGGGTGCATGTTCCGACGTCCAACTCCAATGGCAAGGTGGTTCCACTTGTTTCAGTTGGTCGCCACTATCCAAGTTGAGGTTTAATTCCTATTTCTTATTCTCACATGGTTTAATTTTGGATATTTAAATTTTTAGGGTTCATATTAATTATCATGTAGTATATTGGTCCCTAATTTGTGATTTAACATTTCTGGGTCTAAGTTGACTCTCTTGCACATGAATAGGTATATATATATATGTAGGTTCCCCTTTTATGTGTATATTCATCCATGGAAATGAATATACATGTATATGACTAGGTGTGCTTATGTATATATATTCAAATTCATACACAGGTTAGTGAACACATGTATATGCATATAATCATAAATGTAAGGATCCCCTTGCACATGTTCATGGCCATGTAGAGGTGTGAATTGGGGTTGGGTGTACATACATGTATGTGTAGTTTTATATTATCAGTGGGGGAGAAATAAATCTTAGTTAGAAATATGCAAGGGTTGAATATTTGGTTTGGTTCCACCATGAGGTAAAATCTGTATGCATTGACCATTAAATTTAAGAGTAATTCATTTCTTACAATTCAAAAAAAAATTTAAATTAATTATTTATATAGGAATGTTAGTAAAATATTATATTTGCAATTTTAGTGGTTTATTTCTTGTAATTTATGGAATTAAGTGGTCTGATTTCATTTTTTGACATCAATTTCTTGATGAAATTCCACATTGGAATTTATAAATGTGTCTTAGATTTTAAATGGAAACATCAGTTTTGTAAAGGAGTGTCTAAGAGGATTTTGGTTTTGAAAATGGTGTGTGGTTTGGATTTTATAATAAATAGGTATCTTCTGAATTGATGATTTGGGGTTTCATAAAATAGTTTCCAATTATTTTATGTTAAAAGAAGTGTTTTTGGCTTTTGAAATCGGTTTTTTGTGTCATGAAGATTTGTAGCATAGTGGAAATTTTTATTGGAGGTGGTCTAGGTTTGAAAATGTTATGGAAGTGTTTTTAAAGAGTTTTATAAATGTTTAAATATAGGTGTGGTGTGTTTGAAACCTCTTTTAAATATGGATTTCATTTTTGATAAATGTCACTTTCTGGGGAGAAATGTTTAAGGGACCCTTTGGTCACTGTGAAAATGATGAAAAATTTTTACTATAGAAACCTTCATTGGATGTTTTTATTGATTTTTCCAAAATAATAGATGATATTTCCTCACTTTGGAATCCTCAGGATCTATTATTGAGGTTCCTTGGTGTCATCTCTTTATGTTATATTTATTCCAAGGCATGAAATTATTCTTCGGTGAGACTCAGGGTTAGCATGTATAGAATAATTATTTTTATATATATCTTATGATTGGATGATCGGCTAGAATCAGTTGTCTCACCCCCATAATGTACATGATCCATAGGAACCTGGAATATTGGGAGAATTATATGAGAATGTTTAATACACTTGTAGTTGATGTACTGACTAGTGGACCATAGTAATTGAATATATCTAGGTCTATTGATATGAAGTTGGGCCCCTCAGTCTATCCTGAGTTAGGGTGGATGGGCTTTCGGGATTTTTTATTTCATTATGTGTAGTATGCTACAGGGTATGGGGTCTCATTTTTTAGGATGTTCATGATTATTATTTATCTCTTGGGTTCACCTATGTCTATTAAATCTTAGTTTCTTTCTATAATAAACATGATACATGTATGTATATATTCATTTCCCATTTTATATGAATATTGTGGTGCTTTCCTTTGTAGTGTTTACTTGGAAGTGATGTGTTGTTTTTTAAAAGATTGTGAAATGGTTTCAATGTCAATGTTTTTATAATCCTTCTTTCCATCAAAATAGAAAGTATAACTTCCCTTTAAAAACAAAATGTGAATGACACATTAATAGTGTATGCGTTGTTTTTGAAATGAATAAGGGAAATGATTTGTATCTTTTTTGAGTAAAATGAGTAGAATATAATAATTTTATATATTTTAGTTCAAACATGGAATTAATGTTTCTTTTGTTTAATGTAAATGCATATGGGAATAGATTGTTTGCGCATGCGTACTAAGTTTTAATACTCACACGTATAGTTTTTATTTGTTACTAGCTCTGAGTTCTGTTTCTTACTCAAACTCGATCACTGTAGTGAGATGTTAGTTTGAGGTTTGTGGTGAACCATAGGGTAACATGGAGGTATTTAAATATTTATATACTTATCACTGATAATTTTTTTTCATTGTTCATATTTTATTTATTTAATTGTCTTTAATTTATTGTCTAAATCATTCCCACCCATTTGATTTTTGTTCCCAACACCATTTTCCAGCTCATAAGAATCAGGAACGCCCTTCGGTCCATGCCACGGGCCGGCTTGGGTGACCATTTCATGGTAGAACTAGGTTGGTTCATGATACAATTATATCAGAAAAGGCCCTTGTATTTTTGGGGTGTATAATAGTTGGAGATTAATATTGTCAGGGATCAAGAGGCATGTCATTGTATGGTTCCTAATCCACATAACTCGTGATGAAACCTATTTTACCAAGGGTAGTTAGAGAATTGAGTCCTTATATTGTCTTGGTTTGTTTTGGGATTGAAGGTGGAAAATGGAGGAATGATATTGTAATTTCATGATTCCACATGGAGTAGTGACCCATGTGGAGTTTTAGTACATGGTTTAAGTTCCTCCTAGTTTTTTATTCCTACATTGGGCATGAATCGATTCCATGTCCTTGGGTTAAGCATCACTACTAGTTACTCATTCCGGTGGTTGTTTGTAAGTGGTGCTCTATTATGTTCTGTTTGGTGTGAATGTAACTTGAAAATAGAAATAGTTTAGGAATGAAAATGATTTATTTACAGTTCTTTCAAATTGGTGTGGTGGAATTTTGAAATAAATATTGATATTTAAAGGTAAACTAGTTTATTCCAAGTGGTTTTGAAATTGGTAAAATAGATTTTAGATGAAATTGTTTTAGTTTGAAAATTCAGTGCATGTTTGGATTTGATAGGAAAAAGAAATATGTGACCATTGTTACTCTTTATATAAGGTCACATGTGTATAGGGTATGTAAGGAAAGTGAATGGGGGACCTTTTTCATAAATTATGTGGGTGGAATGGATGGATACATGTGACAGTTCATAGGATGCCATGTGAGAGTTTTTGGAATTTGAAGGTTATTGAAATCGATTTTGGTTTTATAGTGTGGGTTTTTCTTGTGAGTATTGGATTTCTATTTTAAGAAGTATGTTTTAAAATTTGAATAAAAACAAGGGTTTAAAAAAAGGGGTATTTTTGATTGACTTTGTATTTTTTTGGTTTCTGAGATGGTTGTTCTTGGTTGATGGTATTACATTTGATAGCAGTCAGATTTGAGGTTGGTTTTGGTACATGTTTTCCATCATATTTAGGGAATGCTACCCAGAAATGTTCCCAACATTTCTATGGATTCATTCCGATTTTTTTATCCTTCTTGAAGATTTCTAATTCTTCACAGTGATCAAGGTCCATTAGAGGTAGTTATGTGGATTGAAGAGGTAGAGCACATCTTTAGGGTATTGGGAACTCCCAACAATGTCAGAGTGCATACTGTTTTGGGTCTATTAGAACATCCATCTCTAGAAGAATGGGAGTTTTCCACCCAACCATCCTGAACACGTTAAGGAACAATTTTCCTTTTCTCCGGAGGTAGTATTAAAGGATTTGATTAATAACTCTCTCTTTATTTGGGGTCTTAATCTAGAGATTAAGGAGGAGGTCCTCTCTTCTAAGGAACATCACTTCAAGAAGATTCTAGATGAAGCATTCCTAATTGAGATGGTTCACCGAGTGTAGATTGTTGGTAATCCGATGCCTCTCATCATTTGTGAAGGTTCCCCATATAGTGAGGATCATATTACAGAGTAACAAGTTCCTAATGAGTTATCCTCATTAGTTCTGACTTCTAGTTTTTCAGACCACTCTTTGGTGTGCCATTAGTGTGGCCAATAAGGGCATTGAAATCCATCTTGACGTATCCCTCTGAAGACCTGTTTTCATTGTGGCAATTTGGCTCACTTGGAGAATTTCTCTAGAAATCTTTCCTTGAAGAAGCGGTTATGAATGAGAGATGCTCATACCTGCCTATGAAGAAGGATATTCTTCAGCCATTAGAGCCCGAACCACAAATCTCAGGGTGAATTTCACACACAATCAGGGTTTCTTGGGGTAATTGGGACCATGAATCATTTCTTTATATTTCATTTTGGATCCATGACATTTAAAATTTCCTTGATCTTGTTTTCCGGCTATTTTAAGTTCTTATTTATTTTGTGATAGTGCGATGAACTTATCCTTTCATGACCTTAGTTCTTGTGTTCTCTTGATTGTGGCCTCTAGAATCATATTTTTTCTTAAAAGTGTAATTTCCCCTTATGGGGTATGTTCCTAGTTTTATTAGTGATTGTTTGGATATGTGAGTGCCCAGATAGATTGATATTTGTATTTATGTTTGAGTTCACTATTTGTTTGAGTTATTCTCTTGGCTTGGGTCGAGAGCTCTAGGTTTCTACAGAGGTGTTTTCTCGCTCATGATATGGAAGTTGAGTGTGTTTTTATTGGGATTTAGAGATTGGTGTTTGAAATTATTAGTCCCGATAGTGTTTTTATAGGGAGTTCCTTCGTCTCAGTGCCCCAGTAATCCAGGTTTCCTTGTAATGAGATTTTTGTTTAAGTCTTGGAGGCGTGGTTTAGTTGTGTGGGGAAGTTATAGGGATTCAAGTTGGGGGTTCCCATGTTCTTAATTGTGGTGAGGGGGTTGTTTGGATAATGTGGAGAGGTCGATATGGTTTCGGTGGTCCTAATTTTTTGAGTTTCTCTGTAGTAGGTTTCTCATTTATGTCTTGGTGCAATTGTTTAGGTTTTGATGTTTCTATGTTAGCTGAGTTCTTATGGTGTGGAGAACCCCCCATGTTCTCCCCATATACTCCAGTTGTGAATTCTTCTTGATCGATCACGCTGGACTTGAGGGATGAATATTCACCCCATGGTTTAAGATTTCTCTTATTTTTGAACGGGCATGGAATCAAATTTTAGTTAACTTTTGGATTGGTGACTTTTTGGGAGAATAAAGTGTCTATGGTAGGGAGAACTGTCACACCCCGACCCTAGATCCTCTTTTTATTTTACTCTTTTCTCAATCTCGCATACTTTGGTAGAGGTTTGAGTTTTGGTCCTAGTTTGAAATTTTTGATGTTTGGAATTATTGGTCAGTTTCGAGTAGGTGCGCTGGCACCGCACAGTTAGCAGTAACCATGCGGTTGGCCTAGGTGATCGTGTTGTTTCCCACCACTTAACATAAATAAATTTGATGAAAAAAATGAAAAATAAAATTATATGAGTGATTAATAATAATAATAATGATAATATTGTTATCATTAAATTTATTATTATAATAATATTATTTTTATTATTTTATTATAATTATTTTGATATCCTTATTAATATTAATAATAATATTTTTAAAACTATTATTATTTTAATTCCTTTTTTTGAACCCTCATCTCACCCTTCTTGCTCTACCCGCACACCGAAAAACCCCATGAGGTCCCCCATATCGCGCAAATGACCTCCTTTACGACCCTCCTTGGATATATGATTTTTTGCCCGATTTCTTTGTGTTCTTCATCCGAATCACCAAGGTAGAGTCTCCCCTACCTTCTCCTCCATTTTTCCAGATTCGGTTTGGCCTACTCATCACCCCATAGAGTTTGGACAAACCCTAGGTCTTTTGGTTATCCTATTTATTAGCTTTCTTTTGATTGAGGGTTGTGTGAATAGTCTCTCGGGACCCTTGGGTGTGTGTTCTGACAACCTCCGCCAGAGTCCAAGAGGTTCACCTTATTTCGGTTGGCTGTAAATATCCGAGGTATTGTTTATATACTTTTTATTGGTTTCACATGGTCTAAATTGGGATATTTAATTTTTTTGAGGTTCATATTAATTATCTTGTAGTGTGTTGGTCCCGACTTTGTGATTTCGAGTTGTCGTGCCTATGTCGACTCGCCTGCATGTGCATAGTTTAGTATATATATGTATATATAGGTTCCACCATTATGTGTATATTCATCCATGGAAATGAATATACATGTATTTGGATAGGTGGGCCTATGTATATAGATGGAAATTCATAGGTAGGTCAGTGGAGAAAGGTATATGTATATAAGCATATATGTAAGGACCCCCTAGCACATGTTCATGGCCATGCAATGGTGTTCATAGGGGATATATGTCCTTACATGTATGTGAAGATGTATATGCTCTATGGGGAAGAAAACACTCTTAGTTAGAAAGCACCGATGGCTGAATGTTCATTTTGGTTCCACCCTAAGGTAGTGTCTATTTTAATTGAAATTAAAATTTAGGAATCATTTATTTCATGCATTTCACACCTAATTTTTATATTGATTATTTATATAGTACTATTAGTAAAATTTTCTATCTTAAATTGGAGTGGTCTATTTCTTGTAATGTATTGAAATAAGTGGTTTTATTGTATTTTTCACATCAATTTCTTGATGAAATGCCATATTTGCCTTTATAAATGGGTTTTAGATTTAAAATGGTGACTTGGGTTTCATAAATGAGTGTCTATGTGTATTTTTGTTTTGAAAGTAGCGTGTGGTTTGGATTTTCTAAAAAATATATATCATGTGGAATGTTGATTTTGGGTTTCTTGAAAGAGTATGAAATGGTTCTAAGTTAAAAGAATCGTGTTTTTGGATTTTGAAATCGGTTTGTTATATGATGATGAGTTGTGGCCCAGTTGGTATTTTTATAGGATATTTTCTTGGTTTGAATATGTGATGGAATTGTATTTATAGGGTTTTATAAATGTTTTTATATAGCTATGGTTTGTTTGAAACCTCTTTTAAAGATGAGATACATGTTTGATAAATTTCATTTTTTTGGGAGAAAATTTTATGGGCCAATTTGGAAACTTTTTGAAAATGATAAAAAAATGTTTATTATATAAATAGTCATTGGATATTTCTCATTCCCTATATTGAATAGTGGATGGTATTTACTCACTGTGGAATCCTAGAGATCCATTATTAGGGCTCCTTGGTTGGAACTCTGTAAGTTCTATTTATTGTATGGAATGATATTAGTCAATTGGGATACTCGAGGTGTGGTCTATTGTGAATTATTATTATCATATTATCGATTGGATGCTTAGTTGGTATCAGTTGGCTCACCCCTATAATATACATGAGACATTTCATCCTATCAAATTCAGAGAATTATCTAAGAACGTTTTCATGAATGGTAGATGATGTACTAACCAGTGGCCCAGAGTAGGTCGATATATCTAGGATTATTGCTTTGGGGTTGTGCCTCTTCGTCTGTCCTGAGTTAGAGTGGATGGGTATTTGGGTGATGTGATTTCATCGTGTGTGGCATGCTACCGGGGATGGGGTTTCATGTTTTAGTATGTTATGGATTATTCATGATCTCCGGGGATTGACTATGTCTATTAACTCTTAGTTTCTGGATATAATAAATGTGATAAATTTATGTATATTTTAATTTCCCTTGTTATATGAATAATGTGGTT
The DNA here is from genome assembly GCA_963277665.1 of Viscum album. Taxonomy (NCBI): domain Eukaryota; kingdom Viridiplantae; phylum Streptophyta; class Magnoliopsida; order Santalales; family Viscaceae; genus Viscum; species Viscum album. The sequence goes on from OY728133.1 coordinate 595,352,058, forward strand.
CTTGTGTAGGGTTTTCATGGAAGTGATGTGTTAATTTCTAAAAGCCTATGAAAAAGGATTCAAATTGAAAGTGTTTTATAATCTCTATTTCCTTCAAAATTGAAATAGTCACTTCCCTTTCAAAACAAAATGTTAACAACACACTAATAGGGTATGGTTGGTTTTGGAAATGAATAAGGGGAATGAGTTCTTTTTGAGAAAAATGAGTGGAAAAGTATAATTTTATATATTTTTGTTCAAACCTGAATTAATGATTCTTTTTCATAAAGGTAATGCATATGGGAATATATTGAATGAGAAAACCTACTAAGTTTTAATAATCACACCTATATTTTATCTTTATTTTTAGCTTCGTGTGGTGTTTCTTGCTCAGACTCAGTCACCGTAGTGCGACGTAGAGTTGAGGTCGGTGGTGACCGATAGGGTTACATAGAGTTATGTACAGTTTTTATTTCTAACCACTAGTAGTTTTTTTTCATTGTTTAGTTTTTATTTATTTAATTGTGTTTAATTTAAGGGCAAAATCATTCCCACTTATTTAATTTTGATGTCTAACACTAGTTTCTAGCCGGTGAGGATCAGGAGAACCCTTCGGGCCATGTCACAGGTTGGATCGGGTAACTGGTTCATGGTCAACCGGGGTTGTTTTGTGACAACAACTAATCGTTATCCATGAATGGAAAATGTATGCGATAAAATATCCTCTACTAGTTGTGTGTGGAAATGAGGTGAGTGACAAAAAGATCTATCTGTATGAAAAACAACTGAATGATGCTATTTATGTTTAGTGATTTATGTTATCAGCCATGTCCAATGACCTCTTGAAGAAAAATGAGGAAATAGATACTTACAGAATGATGTCCCACCTTCAAGATCTCTATCAAGAGGTTGAGAGACAATAGAGGTATGAGATTTATAATTCTTTGTTCAAAACTGTGCTTGGAGAGTATACGCTAGCCAGGTTTCATATAGTTTAGATTATTTGCCACATTGAACACTTGGAAATATTAGGGATTAAGTTCTTGGATGAGTTATGTAAAAATATAACACTTTCATCTCTACACATGTCCATCTCTAGTTTTATTATGGATTCTATTATGAGAAATAACGATAAGATTCATTCAAAACTTCTGAACATGATTAGCCAAGTGGATATGGACATGAGGCATGAAAAAACCACAATCCTTATAGAGAATATGAAGATGAAGAAAAAGGAAAAGGTGACTATGAATTATATATAGCCTAAAGCCCCTATGAACCATTCGAAAAAGAATAAGATGACCCAATTATAGGGAAATGAAAAGGTGACATTATGTTTTTTATTAGCATGTGAGGCTATTGGAAGAGGAACTATATCCAGAGGCAAGGGGAATCCAAAGATGCATTCATAATTGAGTGAAATATTTCCATTTATACACATTATGAATTAGATATAGATTTTTGTTCTCACATCTATATTCAAATAAAGGAACCACGTATTTTTTGGGAAATTTCGAAAGGATAGGTGGATTTGGGAGCTAGCAATGGGGAGAACCTGACTGATGTTTCCATTAGTATATACCACCTTTCTTTGCTGATTGGAAAGATTTTTGTTTTTAATTATTGTTATTATGTACATTATGTTACAAAAAACATAATTTATGTATCATTTTTTCATACATATGGACTTATTTTGATGTTAAGAAGTAAAAATTGTTTCTTTTATAAAAACAACATTTGTTACGTTATGGAACATTTAAATAATGGTTTTCATGTATTAAATTATGAAAAAATAATTGATAATTGATAACAAATCAAGTTCCCATGACTCATATAACACCCAGATTTGGAATCACAATATTTTTCATGTAAACGAGAGGTGTTTGACAAAGCTCTATCAACATGGATATTTTGACTCTTCTGAGCTAAAATCACTTGATATATGCCATGCTTTTTTACAAGAAAAAATGACCAAAATTCAATTTGGTGGATAGGTTGAAAGTGGCATAGACCTTATAGGATTGGTACACACTGATGTGTGTGGACCCTTTCTAGTAAAAACTTGAGGTGGATGTTATTAATTCAAAAATTGTATTGCTAACTTGAATAGATATGGCTATATTTACTTGATGCGGTATAAGTCTAAGTAATTTGAGAAATTAGAGGAATTATATAATAAAGTATTTAATCATCTTGGTAAGAAGATAAAGAAGCATGGATTGAATTGAGGTGGAGAATATATTAACCAAGAGTTCATTAAATTTCTATGGGAGTTTGGGATTCTATCTCAACTCACTCCACCTTATACACCACAGTGGAATGGTGTTTTTAAAAGGGGTAACCATACCTTGATGTACATCGTAAGGTAAATGAAAAGTCATGAAGATATTTTGGTATTCTTTTGGTGATATTCATTACAACCTGTGACATACGAATTAAATAGTGTACCAACTAAAGCAGAAAACGAAATTCCCTTTGATCTATGGAGTGGAAAGAAACCCATTTTGTCGCACACAAATGTATGGAGATGCAAGGCATTTGTTAAGGATTTCTCAAGCTTCCAACTAGAACCCCATGGAATTAATTGTATCTTTATAGGTAATCCCAAGTAAACAAAGGGATAATACCTATAAAACCCCACATACAAGAAAGTGAATGTCACCAGATAAGATATATTTGTTGAAAGGGAGAACATCTTCAAAAGAGATAGTGGTAGAATGATTTAATTCGATGAAGTTGATGCTCAGGATACACAGGAGTCAATACATGATCAAGTTACACAAATCCCTATAGAATAAGTATTTCCTAAAACACAAGTACTATGTAGGAGTGTAAGAGAGGAAAGGGAATCAAGGAGATATGGTTTTCTAGTCACCAAATATGGTGACTAATTATTTTTGTACCATGACGAAACTATATCCTACAAGGAGTAAGTAGAGAGCTCAAAAAATACAAGATGGATGGAAGCTATGAATTCTGAGATGGATTCCATGTATCAGAACCAAGTTTGGTTTCTCGTCGATGCACCGGTTAATGTAAATCCTATTGGATATAAATGGGTATTCAAGAATAATTTTTACAAGGAAGTCAACTTTAGTACCTATAAAGAAAGGCTAGTGGATAAAGGGTTCAAAAACAACATGGAATTGACTATAATGAAACCTTCTCTTCAGTTTCCATTTTAATCTCTCATAACCATAATTTCCAGAACAACTTACCATGACTATGAGATTTGGAAGGTGGATGTCAGAAATGAATTTCTTAACAAGAACCTTCTAGACGATGTCTACATAAAAAAACCAGAAGGGTTTTTGACACTATGTGATGCAAAAAGGGGTTTGAAGTTGAAAATATCCAATTATGGATTGATGAAATCATCCATGTTATAGAATATTTTATTTGATGAATCTATAAGAGGATTTGGTTTCATTAAGAGTGAATGCGAGACATGTGTTTACAAAAGGTATAATGGAAATGTAGTGGTTATCCTAGTAGTATATGTTAATGACATATTACTTATTGGAAATGAAATACTAGTATTATAGTCCATTATAGAATGGTTGAATAAGTGTATCTCCATGAAGGAAATATGAAAATAATCCTCTATTCTCGGGATCAAGATCATTCGTGATAGATCCAAGAGGCTTCTTGGACCATGTTAAAGTACATATATAAACTAGATAATAAAGAGATTTAGTATGGAACAATCCAAGAGGGTATTGGTTCTAGTGTATCATGGTTTACATCTTTCAAATAAAATGTGTCCCCAAACACATTAGAAGAAAGATAGAATGAGTAAGATTCCATACGATTCAGTGATAAGATCGATCATGTATTCCATGTAATGTACTAGACTTGATGTTGCCTATTCCTTGAGAATAGTAAGAAGATAGAAAGATGATCCATAAGAACATAATTGGACTATGGTTAAGACTATCCTTATGTGTCTACGAAGAACTAAATATTTGTTACTGGTGTATGGAGGAGAAATGATCTTATCATCGGAGGTTATGCTAGTGACGGTTTTTAGACATATAAAAATGATCTAAATTCACAAACATGATATGTTTTATATCTCAATGGAGGAGATGTGTGGTGGAAGAGTTAAAAGAAGCCAATTTTTGCTGATTATATAGTAGAGTCGAAGTATATAAACGATTCCGATACATTCAAAGAATCTACTTGGATTCAGAACATTGTCTTGGATCTTAATGTGGTACCTTGCAAAAAGAACCCTATCACAATGTATTATGACAATACTATAGTGGTGGCTCTTGAAAAAGAGACATGGTCACATCAATGGAAAAAACACATACTTTAGAAGTATTACCTCTTGAGGGATTTTTATCCTATGGGTGAAGATATAGTGAGAAGAGTATCCATAAAAGAGAACATGGAAGACCCCCTGACTAAAGACTTATGTTAGTGGAAGCATGAGTATCATGTGAGAGCTAGTAGACTGAAATTTATTAGTAGTTGGATCTAGTGAATTTGGGAGACTATTAGAGTTGGTTCCCTAGAAAAAATTTCAATGTACATTATGATAACTTATATTCATGGTTTTGAATATCAAATTTTTTTATCACATAATGATTATTATTATATGTGACATTATATGCCATAATGTCTCAAGAGTAGCTATCAAACTAAAAGGTCATAGCAGTTCCCCGCTATGATGATAACCTAGAAGTTCCATGACATAATTCTTAGATATATGTTCTATGGCTGGATGATGTCATTTTAGGGAAATAAATGATATAAGCTACCATGGGTGGAGACTCATAGGAATTTGTGGCACCTTCTCATGGTGTACGCCCTTAGAGATATCTTGTAGAATATTATGAGAAAAAGACCTAATAGAAGGAAATCCACATTTAAAAGTGTCATTGGATGTTCCTAAGTATGGATGTCTGTATTGGTCCTCAGACTATAATATTAGTAATAATGGATATTATGAGTCATATACATTGATGTATTGACAATAACCGTGATGAAAAATGTTCCTGGAGAGGAAGGATGTGTTTGGTATGTCAAGAGAAATATCTCATTAATGAATAATGAGAGAACAAATTTATCCCTTCTATTCACTAATGTATGTTAATATCTCAAGACCTTTTATGGAAATGATATAGCCTAAATAAATTCATGTCCATGGTGTTGTATAGAAAATTTAAAACTCAATAAAGTCAATGAAAAAGATATCGAGCATATAGGATGATGGAACTAGCATGCAACCAGCCTGATTAGAGATATTGTGATAAAAGGATTAAATTACACCATAAGTGTTTGTATGGGGTGTCATGTCCTTGAGAATTAACTTCTTTCTCTATGGGTGCCTTGGCATGTTGCTAAATGTTAACATTGGAATTTAGTCAGGTCAACCTAATTCCACTTAGAAAGAGGCCTATAGGGTCATACAGTAAATGTATCCAAAATCTATGTTAAATAATTTATTATTTAACAAGTTGAATAAATATTATTCCCAATCATGGTTTAATAATTATTAATGTAGGTCTGACCACATTTATTTTGTCATTATTTATTCGAGAGAATATATTATGAGAGGAATAATTAATAAATATTAATTTCCTAATTTGGGGAATGTTAATTTATTTATTCAATGGTGAATAATGAATTGATATTTATTTAATAAATAAATATTAATTATTCAATAATTAATAAATATTGATGAGGATTAGAAAACAGAGTTTAATTGTCCAGTGAGAAAGAATAATATTTAATATCATTTCATTAAATGATTTATAATTATAACTCAGATGTTAAGTGCATGTTACTAAATAATAATATTTCAGTTATTATGGGACAAGGTGGTTTCTATAGGATTAATGAAATAATTAAAGTAACTTGTGAAAAATTATTTTATTATTACCATAGTGAAATAAATTCCGAGTTATATTATTTTCTCATTATCCAATCGATGCTAATTTAGGTGTGGAATTTTTTTTATAGAACTCTCATGCCTAGAGAGTTCTTTCCTGTCCAAGAATTCTATAAATTATGAGAGTGATCTTCCTCCACCGGATCAAAGAGAACACCTTGGAAGAGGTTCTCAAGGTGATCAAAGGTGGAGAAAGTAGGCATAAGGATATTCCATGCTAGCACCTGGAGACTCCTTTGGTGATTTCCGGAGATTCGTGGAACATGTGTGGATCACCACTAGAGTAGATCTACATTTGATCTATACAACACAACTATTATGCACTATGGATATGTGGTATGACACATAAACAGAGAAGGAATAATCCTTAGAGGTATTATTACTTAATTAATTTAATTATATTCAATATATATTGATATTCTCTATTCATTATAGTATTTTATTAATTTACCTTATTTATTTGATTCAATTAAATGGATCACGATGTTCATCATCATGTAGATCCCATATTGTTCATTTAATTTGGAAAAAAGAAATGTTGGGAAACTCCCACCCGCACTTCCATTACGCCCAGAACCTAAATATCCTATTAATAAGATCATTATTTCATCATCTCCATAATGTAATATAGGACTCAATTATCCAATATATATTTATTACATATGCATTTAAAATAATCCATAATATTTGGAGATGAAAAATTAAGTGCACCATTCATGGAGATGGTAGGATGTATGTGCACATATACACTACATCCATTTCTTTGTTTTATTAAAAGAATGAAAGTTAAATTATAAATATGTATATAAATTTTTTAGTATCTTATAAATGTCATATATTTTACATAGGTTCATTAAAATCAACCTTAATACATTCCATGTATAGCGTGACTGAATCACATCGCTTTGAGAAGGATATAGTCCACACTTCCACATACGATGTTATCATATTTACAGAAAACAGAATTTATAGTGGTTTGTTTTATAATAGAACTAAATAAGTATAAAGAACATATAAATATCATATATATCACATATAAACATATTTTTCATCATAACGGCCATAATGAGCAGTGGTAATGGAAAAATGAGCAATCATTGTTTTGTGAGGCAGTGGTTCTCCGTACATGTAAACAGTATGTCCATTATCCATTAGATGGAAGAGTGTGTAAGTGTTGGTATAAAACCTCACATAAATACATAAAATTATATTTAGGATAATTTTTTTTTATATAATCATATAATAAACAGATTTTATGTAGTGGAGAATAGAAATGAAACTAGAGATCTTGAGAGAAGATGTTACCTCTTAACCGAGTAACTCCTTTTGGTTTGTACCATAGAGATTCCTTGGACTGATTCCTACTCAAGGGATGGATTATATGATTAATGGAAATATTTGGGGGAGGTTTTGGGTAGATATTGGTTGATCCATAGTGGATTTATAGGTGTGAATAAGTGGTAGGAGAGAAGGCCTTTTATATTGGAGGAGGAGCAGGACTCTTGTAATATTTTGATACAGGAATTCCATACACATTTTTAACATTGAATGTTTCTCCAATAATGAAAACCCTTAAATAAAATGGAATAAACGGACTGTATATTTCCATAAAAATGCTTTTGGATATGATTCTATGTAATTTTATCCCTTAAGATTGTAGTTTAATCCCATATTAAGTTTAATTTTACCTTAAAAATTGTAATTTATTTTAATTACATTCACAAATAGTTTTGGTAAAATAATATGTTGAATTTATTATAAATTATAAATTATTATAATTATAAATATTGATCAATTTTTTCTAAATTTCAATCATAGAAGTGGCAGAAATTACATTAAATTTAATCATGCAGGTGGGACGATAAAGTAGGTTTTAATGTAAAAATATACAAACATTTGCTATGTTTTTATAGAAATCTTTTAATTGAAATTGATTCCACTAACCCAAATTGAATTAATTGATACAAATATGTTCTAATTAAACTTGAAAACTAATATTAGACCATTTTTAACCTTAAAAATAAATTATATGAGGGATAGGTTTTGAATTAAATTTCATTATTTTTCACTATTCATTAAAAAATTAAACTCCACATAGAAATAAAAAAAATTAACCCGAAGTTAATTTCTATATTTTTATTACAAATATGAAGTTTATTTTTAGATATTAAATTTATAAAAGGGAAAAATTATATTTTAAATTGGTTTTCCATTAAAGGTGACATTACTACCTTTATAAAAATATAGAATTTTATGTATAATAATGGGATTGTTCCTATCTTATGACTATATAAAATATATTAGATGAGTTTTAAAATATATGGTTGGATATATAATATATAAATTTACTAAAAAAACTCTCTAAAAGTGTGATAATTTAAGTGACTATGCCCAAATGTGGCTTAGTTGTGTTTTGTATAAATCAGGTGTTTTGTGTCTCACAAAGCTATAAACAAAATATAATGGGAAATATGATAAATTCTTGGAGTTCTACATTATTACATACTAAAAAAAATTTCTCTGAAAAATTCATGGGTATAACCTTAAAAATATATTTGGGTAGTTCTCCCTCATAGAATCCTATGGTCCCCATGTTTTTTCTTCCTTTTTGTGATTTCTAAAGAAAAGAATTACCAGAAAATTCGTTCGATTCTTAATACGTGATCTCTATTATCAAGAATATGGATGGGTTATTAAAATAATGAAAGCTATATATCCAACTAAATTTCATCATAGGTGATCATATGTAATGGGTCAGCAAGTACTTCATTATCAGAGATATATGGAACAAAATGTGAACCCTTGAGGGATTTAGAGGCATTTCCAGATGATAAGAAATAAATCCTACTCTTTCAAGGGTTTAGAAGGGTCATATGTACCTGGGACTCAATATAAATTTATTACCAAACGTTACAACATTTTTATAGAGATAGAACATTATAAAAAAATGATCTACCACTTAGAATTACAAATATATATTTTTGGTTATCAACATAACTCTTTTACCTACTTTGAGATTCTTTAATATGATCTTGAATAGACTTTAGCTTTGTCATTTTTTCCTCAAAATGTTATATCCCTATTAGTTTTATTTCACTAAAATCATCCCAAAAATTTTAATAATGACATCTCTTTCCATACAATGATTTATATGGTTCCATTTGAACACTTTAATAGAAACTATTATTTTAGAAAAACTCTACCAAAGGTAAGTACTGATCCTACATACCTTGAAAGTCGAGTGAGCATAACATAAACATGTATTCAATTATTTGATTTTTTATTTTAGACTATCCATAATTTTGAGGATGGAATGAAATGCTGAAATAAAGCTCATAATCAGTATCCTATGGAATAAATTTCCTTAATTCTGATGTAAAGAGGGGATATCGATTAGAAAAAATTGATATAGGTGTGCCATGATGTATTAAAAATTAATTAATTAATATAATTTCAGGGAACTCAAGAGAAATAACTTCTCTTGTGGTATTGAAATGATAATATGTGGTTAGGCGATGAACAATGACCCATATCACATCATTCCTTATTAAAGTCATTATTATTCTCATAATAAATACCATAGTAATTTCATACCATTTCCATGAAGGAATAGGAATAGGATGCATGTATCTTTTAGGATACTACCTCACTGCCTTCACTTGTTGGAAAAATAATCATTTGGACACATATTTATCAACTTCCCATTTCATGTTATCTCACCAAAAAGGGTCCCTTAAATCTTTTAACATATTTGTTCTCCCAGTGTGTATAAAAAAATTTTATCTATTATCATCATCGGAAAACTCTGTTATTTAATTAGGTATAAATGGAACACATCTCATTTTTAAAAAAATTATAACACCATCTTTACAAACAAAATTTTCAAATTTTCCATCATTCACGCCTTTAATTTTCTTCTAGAATTCCTCAGGATGAGATTGGGAATTCATTATCTTCTCTGATAAAGATGCTTTTTCAATCATTTGAAAAATGGTTGCTATCTCTCATTACATCTAAATTACCATATCCATATTTACTAGATCTATTAACATATGATCCTTTTCAATATTTTTTTTATAACTCCATGATCCATCATTCTCAATTCTTATTATATCTTATTCGCTCTCCTTGGGTGGCACTGTCTTGAGAAATAATAGTATTTCAATAGTTTGAGCCCTTTCGTTTTCTCATGTTGAGGTCTTTTTGCATGAATATGTATTTTAGGATCTTATAATCTGTGTATATCTCACATATTTCACCATAAGGATAATATCTCCATATTTTCAAAGAGAATATTACAGTGGCTAACTCAAGATCATGGATTAGATAGCTCTGTTTATTATTCTTAAATTGCCTTTATTCACATTCAATAACATTGTTGATTTATATTAGGAAACAACTAAGTCCTTTATTTGATGCAAAACTATATATGAAAAACCCATCATTCCCAGATGGTAGAGTCAAAATCAGAGCATTATATAATCTTTTTTTAGTTCATCAAAGCATTCTCCACATTCCCTTGTACTAACAAACTTAACCCGTTTATTTGTTATCTTGGATAATGGGTTAGATAATCATGGAAAATTATGAATGAATAACCGATAGTAACGTGCCAAACCAATAAAAAAATGTACCTTAGTTATGTTGGTTGGAATATGTCATTATTTGACTAACTGTAACTTTGTAGGATCAACTAATATCCCATCCTTGGAGAAAATATAGCCAAGATAAGAGGCATATTGAATAAAGAATTATAATTTAATAAATTTCCAATATAACTCTTCCCTTATAAGAGTCTTTAGAATGACATTAAACTGATTCTCAAGGTCAAAATATATTTTAGAAAATACCATAATATCATCAATGAATAACACAAAAAAATCATTAACATATACCTTTAATACTCTATTCATTATGTCCATAGAATTAAAGGGTTCATTAGTCAATCCAAATTGAATTATTGTAAACTCATAGTGTCTATAAATTTTCCATAAATCTATCTTCAGAATATATTCCTTCTCCACTCATAATTGGTGATACTTAGAATGAAGATCAATCACTGAAAAATAATGGGCTATGTGTAGTTGATCAATGAAGTCATCAATGTGAGGAAGAGGATACTTTTTCATTATTGTAATGGAATGGATTTCCCTATAATCAATGCACTACCTCATTAATCCATATTTATTTTTAACAAAGAGGACAAGGTCTCCCCAAGGTGGAACACTAGGGAGAATAAATCCCTTATTACCCAAATCTTTTAGTTGTTTCATCAATTATTCTAATTCAATAGTCTCCATTCAATAGAGATTCGTTGATATTGGCCATACATAGGGGATTATACCTATATGAAATTAAACTCCACACTCTGAGGGGATTACATGTAAATCCTCATGAAATAAATTAATGCATTCATGCAGAATTGGAACATTTTCAATTTTAGGATTTCCTTTTTGTTCACTTGAAATTATTTTCTCTTCTTCCTCAAGAATTACATTCGGTGGAGCTAATGTGGGTGGATCTAAATAAGAATTAGGTGAGGAAGCTTCTAATATAAATATGAGGTATTCTATATCTTCCTCACAAATTGTAATTTCCATCCTCTTCTAATAATTTTTTACATCATAATTTGAGATCCATTATATACTAAGGATAATATAAAAGTCAGCCATTGTTATGATAATAAGGTAAGCACATAAAGAATGCTTATGTTTCATAATGGGGATTTCCAAAAAAAATCATTGTCCCAATAATTCTTCCCTTAGGAGTTTTCATAGAAAACTATTTTATTAAATGATAATAGAAATTTTTAATTTTCTTATCAAAATAGGAAGATATAAAATAGTGTGATGATCCAGAATCAAATAATGCATTGACTAAATTTGAATGTTGGATTAATGTACCTTCCACCACATCATCTGGAACTTCTACCCCCACCGGAGTGATTGTGTAAGATTGGTCATCTCCCCTTAGCCACTTTTGTAGTGAATTCCCTTGATGCCCGAGGGATTAATTTGCATAGTGACCCTCTTACCTATAGTTGAAATAATGTAAAATAGTGTTTTACTTATTATCTTTTCACTCATGAGTAGGGTGACCCCTATCCCCACACTAACAAAAAAATCACAGTCCCTTCAAACATTTCTCATGGTTCATTTTCCCATAGTTTTCAGAAGATGAAGATTTTTGAGTTTTTTTATTATTCTTGGATGTATTACCCTTTTCATGATGCTCAAACAACATATTCTTCTATTGGTTTCTCTTGAATATATTGATTCTAGGAAATTTTTTTTGTTTTTATGGAACATAAAATTATTTCTTCATTTGATGATATTTTTTGAGAAACCAGTTCCCTTCAAATATTTTTTTGAATACCTTTAATTAAATGGCCATTCATGAATTTATTGTTTTGTATATGATCCATAGATTAATAATATATCCTTGTAAATATAGCTATATAATCTGCAAAACTCTCTTATTCCTTTTTTCTTTAATCTAAGGAACTTCTTATTTATCTTAATTTATTGATCACTGGGGAAGTATTTATAGAAGAATGCCTCATTAAAATTCTTCCATTCCATGATTTCAATTTATTCCTCATCCCTTGTATTATGGATTATAGGCCGCCACATATCAGAATCACATTGGTGATGATAAACTACAAGTGTATCATTTTTCTTGTTGTTGTATTCCAAGGGCATGAATATCTTATCGAGAGACTTAATCCATTTCTCTATAAAAATTTGATTTTTAGTCCCACTAAATGATGAGTGATTCTTCTGTATAAATTGATCTATCATAGGTTATTCTATTGATAGAATAGGTTTGTCCAGTTGGAAAATGTTTTTTGTCATAACCTCTTAAAGTTTCCCTAATATTTCTATGATTTTCACCATTCTAATACTAGCTGTATTAGTTTACTTAATAGGGAAATATCAACATTTTACATGAGTATTAACACCATTCTTACTTCAAGGTTCCATTTATAAACAATGTAATATATCAGGGTAGCTCATAAAATCATAATGTATAATTCCAAATATATTATAACACATGACATAAATTTATGAAATGTAAATCCTAGAATCATAATATTTGGTTACTTTGGGGAAATATTTACATTCAAATCCCTCATAATGGTAGGTAAAGAAAATTTGATATATCCTAAGAATATACCCCAGGAGGGTCAAAATAGGTGTGTAGTAAGGCCCATTATTAGGAAATAGGTTACACTGAGTCATGCCCAAAATCCCTTGTTAGAGGTGTTACTCCTAGGTATATCTGTTCTAGAACCACACCCACTTGTATTATCCATACATAGATGTTTTAAAAAGAATTCCCACATTCTATCTTCCTTAAGAAAATTATATTATTTTCTTTTATAGTTTTCCTCAATGTATATCTTAGGTTTTTGATCTCAATGATATGGTTTTTTAAATATATTTTCCAAGGTTGCTGCTAAACTTCCTTTGATACCAATTGTAACACCACAACCCTAGAATCCCTGAGATGGAACATTATTTTATTACATTGTCATGACTAGAATGTATCAAATCAAGAAAGAAAAGATTAATTTAATTGTCTTCGAGTGATATATTACATACATGATACCCATAATACATTGTGAAATAAAAAATACAAGATTATATAGAAAAAATAAATAAACCACATCCTTGAAAACATATTCCAATATTTCTTCTTCATAAACTCATAAAAGGAAGCATAATAAGGGTGATCTCAAATTCTCAATAAGGTTACATAAAATATAAATAGTATTGAGTCAATAGATATAAACAAACATATAATGGAAAATTACTAATAACACATGCCATTCAAATGACTCGATAAGGAAATCAACATGGCATGGTAAGAAACTGAAACACAATGCATTTAATTAATGAAGTAAAATTTAAATGTAACCATAGATATGTTGATGGAAAATACCATGGATGAATAATAACTAAAATATATATGATATAAATTATTACTTATTGGACGTTATGTCTTAGGCACATGAGGACCTATACTATCAAGATCCATCCTCGTATGAATTTAACACTATAGGTAGAAACCTATTTAATTCTTCTAACTTAATCCTCTCATGATAACCTATCGATGCGTAAAGAGAAATATAAAATCCTGGATCCACCCATAATTTCATTTCCAAAGAAATCCTAATATTTTAAAATCTATTTAATAAATAGAAAATGTGGCCTATCAAATATCTTTATTGAGTAAAAGATAAAAATTTATCTATAATTCCCTAGTTAATCAAATAATTGTCAAATTAAACACCGTATGTAAAATGAAATATAGATTAGGAAATAATAGTATCTATCATATAAAAATATGGATATTCAAGGAAATTTATAGTGAAAAAATATTATTATAAAATTATTGTTTCATGATAAATTTAACAATCAGAAAATGAACTGATATTGCAAAGATATCCGTTAATGAACATTCTTGAGGAGAATAATATTTAAATATTCCAAAGTATCCTATACTAATTTTAAACATTTAAATATCAATACCCATGAAGGTATGAAATTAAATGAAATTTATAATTTCATGAGAATAAATATATTCATGACATTATGTGTCAAATGGATGTATATATGTCATATAATAGTGAGTGCTTTCATAACAACAAATATGTTTTAATGGAATGTAAATAGAGATGAAATTCCTTACCTTAGACTTACTTTTTATTACGTGGTCATTATCCTAAGACATAGTTGTTTAATATTTTTCAATAACTTATACCAAAACCATATTAATGTGTATAATATCATATATTTACTCTTTAAAATGTTTTATTAACTGTTTGTTAAAACTCATTCATTATTTTAGCTATTTCGGGTATTAATTGCCCTGTTATCTCAAGTGTGTTTTGAATTGTAAATTGTTGTTCATATTAATTATATCATGATTAAATCATTTATTTAATGTAAAATATGACTTAATTACCATATATATTCAGTACATATGTATTTATAATAATCCATAATATTTTTTGATAATAAATTAACTGCACTGTTCTTGGAGACTGTAGGTCGTACATACACATGAACACTACTTCCATTTATTTTTCTTATTAAAAAAAATATTAAAATTAAAATATGAATATAATATATCTATTATCATAGATACTCCATACATTTTTTCCAGTTTCATTAAAATCATCTTTAATATGTTCTATGTAAATCATGAATGAATCACATCCCTTCGAGGAGGCGGTAGTCCACACATCCACAAATGATGTTTTCGTATTAAAAAAGGAATGTATAGGGTTATGTTTTTAAAAAAATCAAGGATGTAGAAATTAGTTATAAATTTAATATATATATAATAAAAATATATTTTCCATAATAATGGACACCATGATAGGTGGTAAAGTAAAAATGAACAATCACTGTTTCACGGGGCGGTAGTTCACCGTACATGTAAAGAGTATGTCTATCATATATTAGATGGAAGTGTGTGTATGTGTAGGTTTAAAACTTCATAGAAAACAACGTAGTATATTTTTGATAGTTTTTTTTATATATGAATATTATAACGTGAATTTAGGGGGTGGATAATGGAAATGAAAGTTGAGACCTTGAGAAAAGATGTCAACTCTTTATTCGGTAACTACTTTTGGATTGTAACAAAAGGGTTCCCTGGATTGATTCATGCTCAATGGTATGATTATATATTGATGGTAGTGATGTTTTAGATCTATTTTTCAGATATTTTTAGATTAAACTTGGATTAATAGGTGTGAGGAATTGGGAGGAGAGGAGGCCATTTTTATAGTGGAGGAGTGACACTCATGTAATATTTTGAAAAAATAATTAAATACACATTTTTCACATTGAAATTGGATACAATAATGGACCCAATTAAATAAAATGTATTATATGGTATAATTATGGCCATAACAAAGGCTTTTGGACAAGATTATATGTAATTTTGGCCCTTAAGATTCAGGTTTAGTCCCTTATTAATCTCAATTTTTCATTAATAATTGTAATTAATTATAATTACTTCCACTAGTATTTTTGGTCAAAAACTAAGTTTAAATTATTATAAATTATAAATTATGATGATTCAAAATATATGTTCCATTTTTAAAAATTCTCATCAAATAAGTTTAAGAAATTATTTTAAATTTAATCCCAGAGATGAGACAACAACATAGTTTTTAAGGTAAAAACATCCAAAAGTTTTCTATGTTTTTATAGTCAACATAAATGTTAAATTTACTAAAATGACCAAAATTTTATTAATTGATAAAAATATGATAAAATTGAACATTAAAAAAATCCAAAACATTATCTATCCTTATAAATATATTTGATGAAAATAAAATTTTTAATTAAATTTATGCTTTTTTCAGAACTCATTAATAAATAAAACTCTACAAAAAATTCTAAACATTCACCATAAGTTAATTTGAGTGGTTTTTTTACAAATATGAAGTATATTTTGAAATATTAAATTTATAAAAGGTTCACAAATTTTATTAAAAATGGATTCTCCATTAAAAGGAATCAAAACTACATTTATAAAAATATAGTATTTTATGTTTATAATGGGTTTGTTCTTATCTTATGCCTATCTAAAATATGTTATATGAGTGTCAAAATATTGTATTGAATATATAATATATCAATCTACTAAATTAATCAATAAATGTTTTATAATTTAATTAACTATGAAAAATATGAATAAGTAGTGTTTTGTTTGAATTAGGTGTTGTTTGTATTGCAATGCTATTAAAAAATCTAAAGGAAAATATGATAAAGTATTGTGGTGCTACACCAAAAAACTCATAATTGTTTAAAACATGGATTTTTTCTAAATTTTTTTTAATATGGATTCATATATGAACTTTGTTTATAGAAACAATAATTTTGATTATAAACTACAGTTCTCATGGATTCCCTCCAAAACTAATGAGAAAGATTATGTTCCAGTAACATAATTCTTACCATTTCAACACGACTTCTATTATTTTTTTGGAAACACCATTTTGTTGAGAAGTGTATATTTTAATGAACTCATGATTAATAATATGAAAATCCTAAAAACATTCAAGTTCATCCTTTTTTTATTAACCACCATTGTCAGTTTTTAACTTTTCATTAAAGACTCACATTTCTTCTCAACTTTCCACATGAAACTTTTAAAATTTTTAAGAGCATCAGACGTATTATTCATATACATAACACAACTAATGATAGTATAATAATAATTTAAATTGAAGAAGTAATTTTATTCCTGAGTTTATTACTTTCTCATCGGACCATAGATATCGAAATAGATAAGTTCCAGGGGTTGTCTTGAATAAGATTCAACTTTCTTATGAACCAAATTAGTAATATTTCCTTTTTGAAAATGTTTTTCTAAAACAATCTATATTCTTAACATATCAATAATTACCTATAAAATATTTCTCTTTGATAGCTTTATCATGTTTCTCTAACACATGGGTCCCATCATTTTATTCCATAACAAATTTTCTTCCACCATGCATAAGTAACAATAGTTTTAGGACTCACCAATTTTAAATAAGTTTCCTTTTGTATGTTGGACTCTTGTGACTATTTTTCCATATAACTCACTTACCACAAAAAATAAATATTTTATAAAACAAATTTGTTTCCATTAACAATTTTTTTTAAAAACTTATAAAGTTTTGTTTTTATGCATTAACAAACAAACCTATCTTGGATTTCAGTTTTTCTTACCCAATGATGGCTCAACCAACACCTTTAATTTTTAGAGATTCGTCATTTCAAAATTCCACTATTTATTATCTAATGTGTTTCACATTATTCAACAATTTTAAATATCCTATAATATGAGAATAACACCCAATATCCAGAATCTTGGGTCGTTCTCCTTTTATTATGTGAGAGTGGTTTTAATAACAAGCAATTTTTTATTCCATTTATCTTTCTTAACATCCATATTTGGAGAATTGTTTTAAAACATTTATTATTCCTAAAAAAATAACATAACCTTTTTCTATGTTTATAGGTTGTTCAATCCTTTTAAAAATAGTTTCCAAAGGTTGGACCCTATTTTTTGTTTTTACACCATCCATCTTTGATTTTTCAGAACATTCTTCTCAGACTTCTTCTTTTGAGAGTATTGACTCTCCCAAAATGTTTCCTTATTTAATTTGTGTAATAGTGGTAATGTTTTTGATTGAATAAACACATATTTTTAGAGTGTCTATATCCACCATAATACTAGAAGTATCCATATAAAGAATATTTTCTTAGTAAATGTTCATATTGTACACAGTTTTGATCATTTTTCAAAACAACATTCTTATCTTTCTTAATATAACATTATTAACAATCATTCTTTCATTTATACACTGGAAAATTATTTTTCCACTCGGTTTTATATTCATTATTATTGGAATCAAATGTGTTATAAAACTATTCAGACTTATATTTTTTAGATATTTCTAAATTTTCCAATTTGTTGGTATTTGGAACATACGTATCTTTCCCAACATTCTTCTTCTTAGAAACCATTTTAACTTTATTTTTTTCCTTCATAGATGATTTTTGATCCCTCTCAGGTTTAACCTTTATATATATTTCACTAACTTCAGAGATATAATTATTGAAACTTGTAACCCTATGTTTATATTTAGAGAGTTTTTGTTGGAAAAGTTCTAACTGCTCTTCTTTTCCATTCAACTTTACTTCCAGATTTTTTGATAAATTAAATTCTACCCCAAGATATTTCTTCAAATAATCAATATATTATAACAACATCACTTTCTCATCAAGAAAAATTTTTGTCTATTTTTTTTGAGAGTTCACTTTTTAGATTCCCCATTTATTTCTCAAGATTCAAAATCATTCTCAAACATGATTTAAATTCTTTTTTTAGATGAAATTATAATTGTGTTTATTATTATATAGAACCGATGCTTCTGAACTGTTAATTAATAACTGTCGTAATAAAATTATTATCATCCCTCTTAATATACTTTTATGATCCAAATTAAATATCCTTTTGTTCATCATATTTAGATAAGAAACATATCCTTTTGTATTAGGAAAATATCTATCATTTTCATTGGAATAAGAATTAAAATTGTCACCATATATCATCCATGATATTCTCTTCCTTCTATCTTCTTCCCCAATATATTCTCTATTTATTTGTGGACAATTAGCCGCAAAGTGCCCAATTAATCTTCATTTAAAATATTTCTAGGGATGTTTTCTTGTATTTTTTCCATGTACCTCTTTTCAAATTCAATGAAAACAAGGATAATAATTTATCTTGATTATTACATACCTCATTTTTTGAATCATATTCACCACTTTCTTCTTTAATAAGAATCTTTATGGACTTTTATTTCCTAGAATCCTTGAAAGATATTTCTCCATCAAATTTTGTTTTAACTTTCATTACTCTTTCCTTTATCATTTAATAAGTAATGAGAGTGATATGTAATATCAAAGATAGATAATGGTTCTGGATCTATATCATTAAACGAGTAAAATGTAACTTTAATTTTGTTAGGAAGAATTATAATGAACTTTTCAAAACTGTAGAGTCTTATAACTTATTACCAAGACATTCAATAGTGCTGAAAATTTCATTCATCCTCATAAAGAGGTCCCGAAATGATTCATACTCACCTATATTTAGATATTTAAACTTTATCCTCTTGATGTCTTTCTTTTCTTTCTTTACTTTTCTATTGACTTTATAATTCTTTTTCAGCTTATCTCAAATACATTTTTCATTAAAATCAACTTTCACTTTTAAAAAATCACATTCGAAAATTGATAAGAGTTATTCATTCTTAGACCTTGTCATAAATAACATCATACCCAATATAAATTAGATAACGAAAAATTATATATTTATTGATATGATATTTATTACCCTAGAAAACCATAATCCCATTAGTTTTCAAAAAATTGAGATAATCTGTAACACCCCAAGATTTTACGAAATATATTATTTTTAATTTCATTAATGTCTTGTGTTGTATGCTACATCAAAAGGAGCTTTTACAACATGCATCCCTGACTTCTCTTTCATTACATGCAAGCGCGACCTTCCACGATAGCGTGTGTTGTAGGCAATACCGAGTTTCGCTAAACAACGATATGCTTAAAACCAGCCGTTATGAATTGTAATACCCATTTCATGAAATTTTATAAATTTTATTTTTGAAAATGGACTTCATTTTTGGATTTGGAATATCAAAATTATCCTAGGGTGAAATTTTGGTATTTTTCTGAAAACATTCAATTTTTGATGAATAGTGAAAACACTGGGTTACTATTTAAAAACTGACTTTTTATTTAAATAATTATTTATTTTATTTAAATTAATTTTAGCTAAAAATTGATACATAATACCTATATAAGTTCAATTTAATTTATTGGAGTAATTTTATAATAATTTTAGATATATAAAAATTTCATTGAACTTTTAACCGTCTTTTACCCACCTCCTAGGAGAATTTGCAAATTTACATAAAACTTAATTTTACCGCTTCTCTGAGTGGAATTTCAAAAATCAAAGAGAGATGTTTGATGTCAGTAATTAAAATGTTGTTCAATGAGATGAAAATAATTTTTTGTGAATAGTAACTTTTTTACTTTTATTTACCACGGTTAAAAGTAAATAGGGTAATTAAGGGTAAAAATGTTAATATTATTACCCTAACACATGTCCTAATTCTATTGGATAAGTGTAATTCGAACAAAAACAACCTTAGGAATAATATATGACCATTTAGGCCCACTTGAATTAGATTAGGACATTTATTGTTAATTTATTTAAAGAAGGGTTAAAATAGTTAAAATCAATGTTTAATAAGTAAATCATTTTTAATATAGGGTTATACATAAGATAAATTCGACTATAAATATTAATTAGAAAGATAAAACGATTTGATACATAATGGTATTTTATTTGTAATTTTTATACATTAAATAACTTAATTTATTTATGACACAAAAATGATGCAATAATTTTTTTATTTATGAAATATTGACATAATTGATGTTATAAATACCGAAATAAAAGAAATTTGAGACTTTTTATTAATTACACTAATTTTATAGGTTAATATGACATGTTAGTATTGATAAAATTAACTCTTTTCTAACTAATAATTCTTTTATGATTTTCAAAAAAATCAATTACTAAATAGTTTCAAAATTGACATAAAATAGTTTTTAAAACAAATATTATATTATTAATTGTTATTCTATTCTTAAAAATCTATGGTTCGGCCAAATTACTTATATAAGGTTATATATATTAATAATAAACAACTTGGGGTTCTTTTGGCTTCTTATTGTATGCTTATTAACCTTATAGTGTAAGAACACAAAAAGACACGGTAAAAGTAAAATTATCTAACTTAAAGTTAAATCTAAATGATAAGGTTAAAATAGTTAACTAAACTTGTCCAAATTCTATTGTCTTAGAGTATTGCTACCCATCACCACCTTAGCTTCAAAATAAATCAATTTGGAGCTATTTAAAATCGAATATGACTTTATAATAAAATAATATTTTTTGTTTTTCCAAAGGTGCCCCTCTCCTCCCTTATAAAAGGGAACCTCCTCCATCTCTTCCTCACACCACATTGAGCCTTCATGCTCAGAAAACACCTAAAAATTTCTTCCATCCACTAACCTAGAGACATCATATAGGTCCTGGTATTCTTCAAAGACCAATTTTAGTGCCCTAAAAGGAGGTCTCAAATAAGCGCTTCAAAGAAGAGGAAATGTCTGTTACTGATTCTTTCAACTTTATTTATTCATCCACTTATTATTCTTTAGTTGTTTCATTATTAAGTAATAACATCAGTATCACTCATATACTGATATGTTATTATAAGTATGAAACAACCCTATTTCACCATCTATCCATCCTACGGAAAATGAAATCACCGCGCGTGCATACGTACGGAATACCATCTCCACACCATGGTGTAATCTATTTTTCACCACCACCTAACTTGGATGGGTATAATTTTGTAAAGAATGAATATATATGATTATTGTAAAGTTATATGGATTCTGAAATAGTATACATACACTCCAATACAATTCCACGATCATGGGAACGATATCCTCGCTCGTGCGTACGTACGGGATACCGTCTCCACGATGTGATGCAACTCGTTTTACATGATTTTCATTACATAAATGAATTGAGTGAATGAACATGATATATATTACACTAATACCATTATTTAAATGAGGTATCTATAACCTAAAAGAATAATAAGAATTTATTCGACAAAACACGCATAAGAACAAGAAGCAATAAACACTCGAATAACAAGTAACAATGAAATATTACTAATAAAAAGCCATGAATATGACCATATATGATATCATAACAATGAGTATGATTCTGGAATAAGTCAATGACATTATTTAAATCATTATACAGGAGGTTCAGACACTTACAAAGAAAATCAGACCTAAGGTAAGGGTTTATTTCGCAATCTCATTTTTTATCTGAGATTGTTTATACTTCAGAATTTACTGGGGAGTATTTTATCTTCCACATCCATGTTTCCTCAATATGTGATATTATTTCCATCCACCTATAATTTTTTAAATCCAATTTTACCCTTCGGTGAGTTTTTAGAAAAAGATATGAAAGGAATCTTTTGTCGTTTTTCGTGCGAGGTACTTTTTGACTTTTCCGACAAAAGTACGAGAAGAATGTTTTTTTAAACTTATACGGAATGAATGGATTTTTAAAATATTACTACCAAGAAGATTCCTTTACAATTTTTAATGTTTATTTTTAATCAACTTATTTTAGTTGAGAATTGTATGACATGTTAAGAAAGGAAAAGTGTTTTTGAAGTAAAAAGGATATTTTCCTCAAGAATGGAGTTCAAGTTTTTTATCAAAATTATTTTCCATAAAAAATATTAAAGGGTTCGGTTTCTATCTCTATTATTACATTGATTTGATTATGTTGTGATGTAATTATTTTTATGAATTACTTTATCTTATATGAATTGTTTTATGATTTCATGATGTTTAAGAATCCCATTTTTATTAGATGGGTTATGCTATGATGTATGGTTTATGATTTTTTGGAACACATAAGAATGATATCATTATGAGATGGGTGGGACCTATATCTCCCTCCAATACATTGGGTAAAGATTTTATATCTCATGAGATTGACATGGCTGGAACGACAGGTTAAACCGGTTCAGTGAAACAGGACTGAAATGAGGAATTAACTCCTTTAAGAAATGGAATTTGTCCACTAAGATAGTCTTGGAAATGAGTTTTGAATAATAAGAATTGATTCTCTATGATTATGTGTGTATGACACAAAGCTTCATGTTTTAGGTTATGATTATTGGGATTACATTTCACTACCATGATTTATTCCATGTTATGAAATTATGATCTCTTTTGTAGGATAATATTTCCAAATTTTTATGTTCTTATGAATATGATGTGATTGATATTTTTTTGTTTACCCTTACTTAGCATTTGAGCTCACCCTTTTATGTTTTCTTTCCCAAGGATATAAAGAATGGTTTTAGGTAAGAAAAAAAGCGGAAGATCTTTATGGGAGATGTTGAAGATCTTTCACCACGATTAGAAGATTATATTCCGAGTTTCCAAAGAAACTAAACTGTTACGGTCCTTGTGTGTGTGTTTTTTTAATGTACTAAGTTTTCTGCAAAAGTAATGTTATGTCCATGTATGTCAAGCTTAGGGTCTCTACAGTTGGTATTAGAGGAAAGGTTTAGTCAACCTTTGGAAACTAGGATGCGAGAACTTTAGTGAGATCCCTAGAGATATTTCTAAGGTATGTCTAGGGATGTCCCTAAGGTTAAGTATACATTATAGTCCTAGAATTGAACTAACCATCTTAGAATTAAGCCTAATATGTTAGATATTGATGGTAATCCCCCTTTATTATGTTGTTTTCCCTAGCTTTATTTTTTCCTCTCACACTATTCTTTTTAGGTTTTAGATGATGGCTGGAACCCGAAGGAACTGTATTGATCAATGTAATGGATGATGCAAAGATTTTCCTCCTGAACAAACCAACGTTATGGGAGACGGAGTGAAAAATATTATTGCTTTACTTACACAATCTATGAATCATTCTGGACTTCCAAATGAGAAGAGAAGGGAACAATATTCTATTGAGTCCTTCGTGAGGAAACACCCACCTTCTTTCAGTGGGTCTTCCGATCCACTTGTTGCTGAAAAATGGATCAGTACCACTAAAAAGATATTTTCAGTTCTTCAATGTTCTGAACATGATTATGTTATCTTAGCAGTATATTTTTTGGAAGGTGATGCTAATAAATGGTAGAATCTTATCAAGAATACGAGTCGAAGAGATGAAATTGAGTCCATGGAATGAGGCGAGTTCAAGAAATTATTTTTCAATAAGTACTTCCCACATATTCTTCTAACAAATATGGAGAAGGAGTTTCTTGAACTAAAGAAAAAGGATGATGAATCTGTTGGTATATACAAAACTAATTTTACAAGTCTTTCAAGGTATGAATCTGGCTTTATCATCCAACCTGAAAGTAAAGTTGATCGATTCTTCAGTGGCATAAAACCCAATCTTCGAAGGGAATTAGCTATAAGAGACTTCAGTAGCTATGAAGAAATTGTGCGCTGTGCTATTAAGGTAGAAATGGAAGTTGGTGTTACATATCCATCTCATGGTTTTGACAAGAAACGAAAGATGGAGTTCAAGGAGAAATCTCAGAATAATGGTGAAAAGAAGATGAATGTTTCCTTATGATCAAAGTGTGGAAAGAAGCATGGTGGAGATTGTCTTAGAGGTACTAGAAAATGTTTTAATTGTGGAAAAGAAGGTCATCGAGCAGCTGAGTGTCGAAGTAATGGAAAAAGGGTTTCTAATGGTGTGAATAAATAAAAGACTGCAGAGAACGCACCAACAACACTTCAATGCTTCATGTGAAATGAAATGGGGCATTATACTAATCAATGCCTTAATCCAAGGGTTAATGATGATCGACATGAGCAACCACTTAAGGAAAATGACAAAGGGAAGTCACATGCGATCACTATTGGCGATGTTGAATATGACAACAATGTCATGGAATGATTAAGTGTTTATGTAATGGGATTCCAAAATAATGTTATCGTGAAATATTGGAATATTTATGTATTGGTCCATTGTGGTTTTCAATAATTCTATAGTACCAGTAACCATGGAAAGTGATTGAGGTGTTTTTGGTAAGAATATGATATGCGCATAATGAAGGGATAAGAAGATAATGAGATGTTTTATTTTATTCATGAGCTCATGATTGATATAAGGACTAAGTGATATCATGGTTTGAGTATAAATAATTTTGAGGATTTTCGTTTATGGAAAGTGTTAACTTTTAACTGCATTCATGTTTTCACTAATGTTCAATGGGTATTCATTCTTCAAGAGAATATATGATTAAGGTATTCAAATGTTTGTAATTTGACCAACAAGATATATCTTATGATATATGGGGGATAAATGATGGAATTCACGTGATTTTTATGTGAAATTTCATGTAATCATTTTCTTTATACTATGAGCTTGGACCGAAGTA
Source organism: Viscum album (assembly GCA_963277665.1). Lineage (NCBI taxonomy): Eukaryota > Viridiplantae > Streptophyta > Magnoliopsida > Santalales > Viscaceae > Viscum > Viscum album. The sequence goes on from OY728133.1 coordinate 595,377,554, forward strand.
TTTTAGATAAGTCTAAAGATTAGAATGGATTATGTTGAACATAAGTTAGTATTGTTTAAGGATAGAACTTTTTTCGATATTATTGATGAGATGTTATAGTAATATAGCTTTAGAAAAAGGAGAAACTGTAGGATGGGTGACAGCCCATCGCGTCGGAAAAGGCTGTGGGAATCGAACCCACAACCGAAGTGCGACTGACCTTTATCGCCTACCACTTGCCTACAAGAAGTCCCTGGTTAGTCGAAACTAGTTTTATTTTATTACGCGGTATGATATATGAAGTATAAGTTCATTCTTGGAATCGTATATGATTAACCTCACCATAGATGGACTAATGAATATTTGATAACTTTTGCTAACATTTTGTTTGAAAAAGATGGAATGACCCATCATTCTATCACATGATTTTTTAACCCTTCATGAATAACAAATTCAACTTCATTTCATTATGAAATGAAGTGTAAATTGTTCAAAGCACGAACAACAGTGAGATTGTACCAAAATAATGTAAGTATTTATTCTAATTCAAATTCTTCAACTTTAGGGAAAAGATCTTGAAAACCAAAAATGTTGTCCTAGTGCCCTTATATCCGATGAATCAGATGGTACCCTAGATCATCACAAATTTATGGCCTTGTGATTGTTGGATTTTTCATAGTCATGTTCTCTACCACTCTCCATCATAACATGACGGTTAGATTTCTCTTCCATATCCATATTTTCACCAATGTTCTCCTATGTGGAAACCCAGTGATTAGTTAATTTGGGTAACCATCACATTTAATACTTTAGTTTTTAAAGCCAAGTTTTGGTATTACTTTTTACGATGTGGGTTTCTATTAATGAATTTTTCGAGTAGTAAACCATTTATAACCCCGACGAATTTCGAGGGAAAAATTCATTTTAAGGGGGGTAGAATGTAACACCCCAAGATTTTACGAAAAATATTCTTTTTAATTTAATTAATGTCTTGTGTTGTACGCTACACCAAAAGTAGCTTGCACAACATGCATACCTGACTTGGCTTGCATTACACGCAAGCGCGACCTTCCACGATAGCGTGTGTTGTACGCAATACCGAGTTTTCTAAACAACGATATGCTTAAAACTAGTCGATATGAATAGTAATACCCACTTTTTGAATTTTTATAAATTTTAATTTTGAAAATGGACTTCATTTTTGGATTCGGAATATCGAAATTAGCCTGGGGTGAAATTTTGGTATTTTTCTGAAAACATTCAATTTTTGATGAATAGTGAAAACACTGAGTTACTATTTAAAAACCGACTTTTTATTTAAATAATTATTTATTTTATTTAAATTTAATTTAGGTCAAAATTGATACATATTACCTATATAAGTTCAATTTTTTTCATTGGAGTGATTTTATAATAATTTTAGATATATAAAAATTTCATTGAACTATTCACCGTCTTTTACCCACCTCCTAGGAGAATTTGCAAATTTACATAAAACTTAATTTTACCGCTTCAGTGAGTGGAATTTTAAAATTCCGAGAGACACGGTTGATGTCAGTAAGTAAAATGTGGTTCAATGAGATGAAAATAATTTTTGGTGAATAACAACTTTTTACTTTTATTTACCACGGTTAAAATTAAATAGGGTAATTAAGGGCAAAAATGTTTTTATTATTACCCTAACACATGTCATAATTCTATTGGATAAGTTTAATTAGACCAGAAACAACCTTATGAATAAAATATGACCATTTAGGCCCACTTAGATTAGATTAGGACATTTATTATTAATTTATTTAAAGATGTGTTAAAATAGTTAAAATCAATGTTTAATAATTAATTCATTTTTAATATAGAGTTATACATAAGATAAATTTTACTAAAAATATTAATTAGAAAGATAAAAAGATTTCATAAATAATGGTATTTTAGTTGTAATTTTTTGACATTAAATTACTTAATTTATTTATGACACAAAGATGATGCAGTAATTTTCCTATTAATGATATATTGACATAATTGATGTTATAAATACCCAAATAAATGTAATTTGAGACTTTTTATGAATTCCACTAATTTTATGGGTTAATATGACATGTTAGTAGTGATTTAATTAAATTTTATAGAACTAATCATTTTGTTACGAGTTTCACAAAAATCAATTACTAAATAGTGTCAAAATTGACATAAAATAGTTTTTAAAACAAATATTATATTATTAATTGTTATTTTTTCCTAAAAATCTAAGGTTCGGCAAAATGACTTAGATAAGGATATATATTTTAATAATAAACAACTTGGGGTTATTTTGGCTCATTATAGTAAGTTTATTAACCTTATAGTGTAATAACACAAAAAGACACGGTAAAAGTAAAATTATCTAACTTAAAGTTAAATCTAAATGATAAGGTTAAAATAGTAAACTAAACATGTCCAAATTATATTTTATGAGAGGATTTAGATCCATCCCCACCTTAGCTTCGAAATAAATCAATTTGGAGCTATTTAAAACCGAATATGACTTTATAATAAAATAATATTTTTAGTTTTTCCAATGGTGACCCTCTCCTACCTTATAAATGGGAACCTCCTCCCTCTCTTCATCACACCACATTGAGCCTTCAGGCTCTTCCAACCCCTACCAATTTCTTCTCTACACTTCCTTAGAGACATCCTAGAGGTCCTGGTATTCTTCAAAGACCAATTTTAGTGCCCTAAAAGGAGGTCTCAAAGAAGCGCTTCAAAGAAGAGGTAATGTCCGTTACCGATTCTTTCAGCTTTATTTCTTCTTCCACTTCTTCTTCTTTAGTTGATTTATTATGAAGTAATAAAATCAGTATCACTCATATACTGATATGTTATTATATGTATGAAACAACCCTATTTCACCATCTATCCATCCTATGGAAAACGAAATCACCGCGCGTGCGTACGTACGAAATACCGTCTGGACGCCGTGGTGTAATATATTTTCCACCACCACCTTACATGGATGGGTATAATGGTATAAATAATGTATATATATTATTATTGTAAAGTGATATTGATTCTGAAATAGTATACATACACTCCACTACAATTCCACGATCACGAGAACGATATCATCGCTCGTGCGTACGTATGGAATACCGTCTCCACGATGTGATGCGACTCGTTCTACAGGATTTTCATTACCTAATTATTACATAAATGAATTGAGTGAATGAATATGATATATATTACACTAATATAATTCTGAAAATGAGTTATCAATAACCTAAAAGAATAATAAGAATTTATTCGACAAAACACGCATAAGAACAAAAAGCAATTAACACCCGAATAACAAGTAACAATGATATATTACTAATAAGAAGCTAAGAATATGACCATATATGATATCATAAAAATGAGTATGATTCTGGAATAATTCAAAGACATTATTTAAATAATTTTATAGGAGGTTCAGACACTTACGAAGCAAATCGGACCTAAGGTAAGGGTTCATTTCGCAATCTCTATTTTTATCCGAGATTGTTTATACTTCAGAATTTACTAGGAAGTATTTTATCATCCAAATCCATGTTTCCGAAATATGTAATATTATTTCCATCCACCTACAATTGTTTAAATCCAATTTTAGCCTTTGGTGAGTTTTTAGAAAAACATATGAAATGAATCTTTTGTCGTTTTTCATACGAGGAACTTTTTTTCCTTTTCCGACAGAAGTACGAGAAGAATGTTTTTTTTAAACTTATACGGCATGAATGGATTTTTAAAACATTATTTCCAAGAAGATTCATTTAAATTTTTTCATGTTTATTTTTAATCAACTTCTTTTAGTTTATAATTTTATGACATGTTAATAAAGGAAAAGTGTTTTTGAAGTAGAAAGGATATTTTCCTCAAGAATGGAGGTTAAGTGTTTTATCAAAATTATTTTCCATCTAAAATATTAAAGGGTTATGTTTATATCCCTATTATTACATTGATTTGATTATGTTGTGATGGAATTATTTTTATGAAATCCTTTATCTTATATGAATTGTTTTATGATTTCATGATGTTTAAGAATCCCATTTTTATTACATGGGTTATGCTATGATGTATGGTTTATGATTTTGTGGAACACATAAGAATGGTATCATTATGAGATGGGTGGGACCTATATCTCCCTCCAATGCATTGGGTAAAGATTTTATATCTCATGATATAGACATGGCTGGAATGGTAGGTTAAATTGGTTCAGTGAAACAGGATTGAAATGAGGAATTAACTCATTTTAGAAATGGACTTTGTCCACTAAGACAGTCTTTGAAATGAGTCTTGACTAATTGGAAATGATTCTCTATGATTATGTGTGTATGCCACAAAGCTTCATGTTTTAATTTATGATTATTGTGATTATATTTCACTACCATGATTTATCCCATGTTATAAAATTATGAACTCTTTTGAAGGGTAAGATTTCCAAATTGTTATGTTCTTATGAATATGATGTGATTGATATTTCTTTTGTTTACCCTTACTGAGCATTTGAGCTCACCCTTTTATTTTTTCTTTACCCAAGATATAAAGAAAGGTTTTAGGTAAGAAAAAAAGGGGAAGATATTTTTGGGAGATGTTGAAGATCTTTCACCACGATTAGAATATTATATTCTATGTTTACAAAGACACTAAACTATTCCGGTCCTTGTGTGTGTGTTTTTGTAATGTATTAAGTATTCCGCAAAAGTAATGTAATGTCCATGTACATCAAGCTTAGGATCTATACATAATCCATCAGAAATTTCATCTCCCTGACATCAAAAAAGTGTAAACAAAGGGAACCTTTGGCTCTGATATAACTTATAGTGCCCAATCAAGATCAAGTATTACTAAGAGGGGCATGGGGTGAATGAGTGATACCTTTTTATTTAAATTTTAATGCTTTATAAAAAATCCTTTTCTTCATAATAAAGAGTTATAACTTTTACTAAACAATCACCCATCTATAGGAACACTATAATTTACAAGGTTCACTACTCAATAAGAGTATATAAGTCCTTGGTATGGTTTGTAAACAATCAAATACCAAAAAATCCACTATAAAATGACATTATAATAAATGATTAGGATGTGAACATACACTCGTGTAACACTATATCAAATACAACATTGTGTTCCCTTCAAGTATCCTGAAATGATATAATAAAATTTTGTGTAACATGTTAAGAAACATGTTATTGTGATTCCTTATCAACTTTCACAAATATGTTCTTCAGAAAAATTATTCACTTTACTTCCCAGGAAAATTTAATAACATCATAGACTTTTTAATGATACTCATTCCAATTTTCTAATCTTATTTCTATAAACATAAATATAATTATCCTAGAATATAGTTGAGATAATACTAGACTACTTCTATTTAATTCTAGAACTCATATAATGATTTCTCAATTCGATATATAATCATTGATTATGTTTTTATCACTGGTACTTTCTTCTTATTTCTGGATAACTTCTTCAGGAAAGAACAATTGGGAAACTTGTTATCTCTCTAATTCTTCAGCACTATACCTTCTGTCTTCAATAGTACATCAATGTCATAAATTACAAAGTTCCTCCTCCATTAATAGGTTCTCCAAATATGATTTTTACAGGATTCTGAAAACCTTCCCCCCTCAAAAACCTTTTTAAAATCTTTAAATTTACCTTAAATCTCGGCTCCAAATGTGTCTTCTTCAATGCTTCTTAACTCTTCTCAATTCTTCTTGAATCTTCTCAAATCTTCATAACATCAGCTCGCTTTAGAAAAAATTCAAACTGATTCAAATTCCTCAATATGAATTGATCATTATGATTAAGGAATCTGATTATTCAATAAATTTATCAACACCAATTTCAAAACATGAAAATAAAAATCAATTCTAATTATGATTATCAGTCTACACTAAACAATATTCTCATTATGATGCTCCATACCAACTTTATGAACATAGTAACTACTTCAAAAAAAATTATTTTCTTATTTTCTTCACTTCAATTTATTGGTGTTGACTCCAATATGATTTTTTTGGCTCAACTGATAAAAATATATCAGAGTTATTATTTATTTTTACCCACTTTTTAAGGGAAACAAATTTCCAACTTCAAAATTAATCATCAATTCATCTCGATGAAAATTATTGATTATATTCTTGATTTATATTTAATTTTCTTCCTCACGTCATCCCCCAAAAAATCCACTTTTTTCTTTTTCAATGGTCCCGAAAAATCTAATCATAATTGATTCTACCTCATATGATTGGTGGGACACTATTTCCAATAGACCAGTATCAAAAACATTTACATTAGTAACTTCATTACTTTTATGATTATGATACACAATGCAATCTTATTTTCTTAAAGATTTATTTATTATGGATTACTGGTTTGATGGAAAACCATCATCTTCATGTTCTAATATTTAAATCAACCTTTTTTTTCATTCAAATACATATGTACCTTGATTAATTTGGAATGATTAAATTCATTCCTAGGAATAGTTGAGTCACATATGTTGTGTTCAATTACTTATCAATGGGTTATGGGATGTAATCATATGTTAAATTAATGGTATCTGATGTATTTCTTAACTTTTTTAGTATATGTCAAATAATAAATAAAATTTGAGTTGTTTTATACTTGATTGGCATGTTCTATTTCAAGTGCAAGCTAGATTTCATGTAAAAAGGGATTATATAGTGATTTATATAATATATATGATTTATCCTATGGTGAACATATTTTTATTGAGATATGAATATGTTTTTTGGATATCACACCAAAACCACAAGTAGGATTAAAAGAACTCATGCATTGATAGAGGACACTCTTTTCTTACATCTATGAAAAAAATAAAATAAATTTCTTTTTTGTGAAACTATATTCTGTTGGGTCACACAATTATGAACTTTAGAAAAAGGATTAATTTTTGAATAATATTTTGTTTATATAAGAATAGTTATTGATGAAACCATATCCAAAGGGTGATTTCGATGAATTTACAAAGTATTATGATGTTCTTTTCATTTTTTTAATTTAAGTGAAAGTATGATATTTATCGATATGAACTTAAAATGGGTGAGTAATATTATAAAACTACCCAAATAATACCCTATGATATGCATGTAATTCTTATCATAGGCAAAAAGTAAAATATGTTGTTAGAGATAGATTGTACTTGAAACTAGCATATATCATATGATTCAATTTTCCAATAATATTAGATTCATGATATTCATGTATATTCCACATCAATTCCCACTATATTTCCTTTAGTGTTTAATCCATTATAAAATGACTAAATGCTTTGAAAATATTCATTGAATGAGATCCATGTATTCATAAAATGAGAATAACTTCAAGGTTGGTATTTTATGGAACCTTGTGATCTTGATGTATTCATTATTTGTATTCAACCATTGTTAAGACCTATAAAAAGGATGTGATCCCTTTTTCTAGTGTACCAAAATGAAATATGGTCCCGAGTATCAATTTTGTAAAAATATTTTTGAATAATCATATTCTACCAAGCCCTTTTAATCAGTCATAGTGAAGGTGATAACACACCTTGATTAATTCAGAAATCCTATGGTTTCAAAGTAGTGTACTCCCATTGTGGTGGGTAGAATTTTTTTTCAACTCCCTTTTGATCATTATCAACAATTTTCTCTAGAATAAACAATGGAAATGACTACTAAATGTGAATTAGAGGTAGATTATTCTTCATTATTGTTAAAAATTATAATTCCTTGAAGACAGATTAGACATTTCATGGGTTATTTCCACTGCATTAGTTAATATGATAACAAACAAAATTACATCTGAGTGTTATGCTATAAATTAATCAACTATGCCACACATATTCATTATTTAATAGAAAATCATAATTTAAAAATAATATATACGAGTAATTCTATTTATGAAAAGGTTTCATTTAATTAAATTGATGAAATAGTATAAAATGTAGGATATTATTAATTTATAATAACAAACTATTGTTTTTAATGATTGTGTAACTGTCACACGAAAATCTCGAATGTAGTGTTAAGTTTAATATAGAAGCTATGTAATAATGTATTCTTGGAATTCCACTCTCAAATTGGTTCTATCATTCCAAAATCCATGATGAAGTGAATAATATGGGATAAAGACACACCCCAATTCATGGAAATAATTTTTTTTGTTATTTTGGAATGTGATGATTAGTTGGATTTACACCATTACATTCATTCCATGCCCCCACAATGAGATAGATGATAAGGATTATGTTTTAAAAAGTTGAATGGTTTTTCTGAGTAGTGTTTTTGGATGAAATATTGATATATTGGTTCATATGGATATAGATATTTATACTATGAATAAGGATTCCACACCACAGTAGATTTTATATTCAAGGTGATATAGAAGATCACACCATGATTCCCCAAGAATTATAAATGAGATTCTATTTGAATTTGTGGATTTAGTACGTGACTCAGGATCTCACTAAAAATAATGTTTTCATAACACTGTCTAGAAGATGTAAAATGGGATTTCAATATAGTGATGATCACCATGTCATGATCAAGGTTTCTCTTGAAATAAATTAATTTTTGGATGGAATTTAAATGATGAATATTTGGTTTGAGATTTAGGTAGTTGAATCCTCAAGTGGAATGTTTTGATCACTTTAAATTAGTAGTAAATGATGATTTTTATTATAAAATTAGAGTATAATTGATCCCAACCTTCAAATTAAGGGTTGTGGTCTCATAAGAATCCTCTAAAAAAGGGATATCATAATGATGTTGATATATTTAATAAAGAGAGAAGAATAGGTGAAGAGAGACTAAGAGATATAGTAACTATACATCATAATATAGTTTAATGAAGCAATATTTTCAAATAATATGATGTGTTATTGGCATATCCAACTATTGAGGATGTAGATAATAATAAGATAATTATATTGTATAATTATAATCGTCTTGCAGAGTTTTTACTTCCTTAATAATTAATCTAGAAGATAATGAATAAAAACTCCATTTGATAGATCATTATCATCTATAAAAGGAAGAAAAATACTCAAATGTCACATTGAGGTGTTGATATAATTTATATTTGAAGGTTTGGAAGAATATAAATGTTGAGAATAATATAAAATATGTTATTTAATCACATACATATGGTGTCTCATAAACCTATGTTGAACAGGGAGTATACCTTCATGTATATAAAAGCTTGAAGATAACCTCACATCTATATATTGATAAATCATTTCATGAAGTAGTGTGTGGAGTATAATAAGAGGTATTACCCTTTAGGTGAGTAGTGAGAGAGCCTAAAACCATTGTAAAGAGAATTCACCTTGTTATAGAGTATCTATGAAAAAAATTATAACCATTAAATAAGGCATGATAATTTATTTTTTACTTTTCACATATCATCAATGTGTATTAATTGGATATATCACAACATAGGTAAAGAAATTACAATCCTCATGATATTTCTACTATAAAGTATCTACATATTAGTTTTCTGTTTCAGTGAGAGCACCATCGAGTGTTTGAGTGAGGGAATAAGAATTGAAAAAATGAAAAATGAAATCAAAGGGAAAAAATAATTCTCTAATACCCTGATTCACCTCCCTATCGGGGTTAAATATTTAACTTGGTCCAACAAAGGGATGTTAGATCCAAAAAATTCTAATTTTAGGTTCAATATTTAAACATATTTTTGTATTTTTTATATATAGAGATTTAAGAATAAACTGACCTATTTTTAGTGGAACTATCTATTATAGATGACAATGTGTAGAGTCTTAGTTACCAATGTATTTTATTAAAGAGAAAATGTAATATGTAATTAATGATTTCTATCTTATAAATCATGATGATATAGTTCAATATATAAGAAAAAAATATATTAGTGAGTTCAATGTCTACTTAGGCATATAAGAAATCATATCAGTATGCTATTTAATTATAGAAGTATAATAAATTAGGAATTATTTATAGAAAATATATAAAACATAAGAATAATAAGATATCACCATAAAATGTGGATTGAGACCACCCTTTTTGATGTAATTATAGAAGATGAGTAATATTAATAATACATCTAAAAAGAAGGACACAACCATTGATATAAATGCTTTTTTTATGACAAAAATATTTATAATAAAATTATTGGAGAATATTGAAAATATTGAATTTTTTATTCCCATAAAAAGACTTTTTAAAATAGTGATTTAATGTAATAAATGAAAATGATATAATGTTACCAATCTGGAGAATGTTTATATTGTATCCAAGATGAGATATAACCCCTGTGTGAATATGATGATCAATGGGAGATCAGTCCTATAGAAAAATAATAATTCATTAAATAATTATATCTTGATAACATAAGACTTAGGAAAAAATATTTGTTATTGAAAGCCTTAATATAAATAATGTTCTCAAAAATTAAAGTAAAAAAGTAACATACAAAAGAAAAATACACACGAGTTGGAAGAAATAAAGGTCAGTGTAAAGAAGTAAAAATTAAGTGTTGTCCCTATCAAAACCTGTGTTTATCAAAGGATAAAATCATAGAATTAATTTAATTAAAATATTGTGAAAAAATTTCATAAATAAAGGAGAAGTATGTGGAGAGAAAAAAAGTTAAATGATGTTGAAAAACATAACTAGAATATTATAGAACCCTCTTAAAGAGTCCTCAAAAAGTGGAGTTCACAAATGTATAAATTAGGAAATGAAGATTTGATAAATGGATATAAATAAATCTAGAAGTGGTGGATCTTTAATGATTATGGACTCAAATTATTATTATTTTAGAATCCTTTGGCATGAAATATATGTGTGTCTTGAAGAAAAATCGCTCAACATGGGGGAAACTTTTCTACACCATCTCAAAAAAGACAAGATTACATGAGGTATGACTTTTAAGGGAGTTACTATATATATTATAACCAAGTTAATATGATAAGTAAATTTAAATATATATGATCTTAATGAATCATAAGAAAATAATCCAAGCTTATAACTATTGTGAATACAATTTGAACCAAAATAGAACAAGATATAATGGAAAATAGTTTTATCATGTTAGAGGAAAGTAATTTATAATCTCAATAAAGTTTTCACCAAGTTCCAATGATTTTATATTCACTTCAATACAAATATAGTCAAAAAAATAAAATATAGAGGGTTATTAAGGAATATCCTCTAGCTATGAGAAATAAAGATGGACATGTGAAGAAAGCCTCACCAATGGAAAATAAGTCAAAAGTGACTCTATTAGAAATTATGGATGAAAAACATCAATATTTCCAAATTAGATTCACAAATTATTCCACAAGGAAGTATGATATTATTGGTGGAATATTACACATAAGAAATAGGAATCATGGTAAAGGAGACAACAAAAATTCATCGACAAAAGTAATATGAAAATTTTTGATTTGTCTCACAATAGAGTTAGAACCCTAGAAAACTATGATTTAGAATTTTCCAAAAAAAATGAAGTGAAGTTTTTACAAGTGGTATTTCAAGGAAACTGCTATAAAGGCATAGTAGAGAGTTGGATGTTTAGTGTTGGTTCACCAAGGTCATTTACATTCCTCAAATTGGAGGGGATTGAGAAGTACCCCTCTCCCGATATTATTTATTTTCACAAAAAAAATTAGAGTGATGCTGCATTAAGTGGGAGATATGATCCATGGAGTGTATGTGATAAATGGAAATAAAAAAGGTTTTTTTGAATCAATAACTTATTATTTAAAGGATAATATTATTCAATATGTTCTTTCAAGAAATCACCATGGATTCCAAATATAAATCTATAATTTCATGTTAAGATAAAGAAGTTTAAATGTTATAGAGTTTGGTCTAAATATAATGTGATGTTAAATAATAATAATATTTTTATAATAGTATAAGCTTAAATTTTATTATATTTAAGTGATATTAAGATAGATTTTAATTAGTATCAGACAATAAATTAGTAGAATATAACATAATGGAGATGCATCGACATTCATGGGAAAATTATGCTTTATTTATTTTCATTATAATAAATTGGTATCATTTGATTGTTTTTTTCAATATTTTTCAAGATGTAGAAAAATTAACTCATATGGTTTACATCAATAAATGTTGTCCAAAATTATACTTACTGTCAATATCTATGATATGCATCATTAAGTTGTTTTTTATTTTTCAAAGGATGTTCATCTCATTTGGAAACATAAATCACCCTATATTGAAGGGTGATAATGTATTTGAATTGGTATCAATGGTTTTATCAGAACAAGTGGTATCAATTTGTATTACTTGTGGTATGAATCAGACACTTTCATCATAAATTTTTATTCATTTAAAATCTTGAGTAATTTTTATTGAGAGAACATAAAGAAGTGTAAGAAGAAAAACTTGTCAAGTTGAATAGTATTTATGGAATTAAGTCATTGAAAAGGAAAATGCTAATGTTATTGAATTAGAATCATGTTTCATACATCATGTTACAATTCATTAGGCTTATATAATTTATTTACCATTATTTTAAAGTGATAAATTCAATATTTGAGATCATTGAGAGAAGGATAATAAATATGGATGAATTTTAAGATTTAAAATAAATATTGAAATTCTTTTTAAAGACTGGTACTATCAATAATAGATTTTTTTATGAAGTGGATATAGATTATATGTTTTTCAAATATAGTAAGAGAAATAAATTATAATGCTTATGTTGAGGATTATATAAATGGTAAATATATCCAAATGTTTAAGAATTAAATTTTATTTGCATGTGGTTAAAATATCATAAATGTTTTTAATATAACTTTAATGTAGATGATAGATTCAAGAGTTTTATGTGATAAAAACTAGTATATGAAAGAGGATGTCAATGAATTTTATTCTAAAAGAAGAAATATATCTCTATAAATATAATTTTCAACTAGTAATAGTAAGGGGGTTAGTTGGAAGCAGTATATGAAGTTCATATACATGTAAAATATAGTGCAAGGGTTTTCTATAACAAAGGGGTAGTATAGTTGGTGACGGCATCCCCATACAGTTTATAAAATAAAGTGGAGAGTACATGGTTGAAAATGAAGAGAATAATCTACATAAAGGTACCCTATTAATTTTATTGAAAAATTCGTAGTGAATAAAATGAACCATAAATCCATACATTTATTAAAATAATTCATTTTTAAATAGTTGACTAGGATTTATGGTAGTATTCTCAAAAAAATCCAAAGTGATACAATGTTATAACCTAGAAACTATGTACTGTAATTCTTAAGAAATAAGTAGTGGGTTTATTAATAGTTAAAATTTAAAATAAAATGAATTACATGGATATTTTGTGACACATGGATAATAATGGATATGGTTACCATAACCAGGAACCACACTCAGTGACTATGAAATAAAATTAATATATATGGATGTGAAGGTTGAAGGTGATCCTTACATATCTAGTGTAGAAGTATTAAAGCCTATATATTTTATATATAGAGGGAATATACACATTGATAGTTTTATATATCAATGACATTAAATGTTAAGAATTTACATCGATTTATCTAGCTTTGGTGAGGAAAACATTTTTTATTTTGGACTACAATGGTGTCAGAAGAAGCATGCACATGCATGTTGTTTATTGGAAAAGTATAGTGGTAGTTTAAAAAATAAATAGTATATCATGACATAATGGTTTATATCACACCATATTGGATGTCACTCAAAAATATTTTTATTATATGTAAGATTAATTTTGGAGAATCCAAATTATAATAATATATTCCACACAAAAATATAATCTATATAAGAATAATGTAGTTTTGGAAGGTTGTTAAACCATGATGTAATAAAGTATGTTGTAACCTATCAGTGAATAAGAGTAAATCTCAATTTTCAAATATTGTGTAAGAGGAAATGTTGATATATGAAGGGTCTTTATGATTAAATTATCACACTAGTTAAATAATGTTGGTAAATTGTATATATTTTAGAATAACTCAATGTTTATGGAGATTGTATAAGAATAACTATGTGGTATTATAAGCTATGTAAGTATAATTTAGAAGTATTTTAAGAATAAAATTGTGGAAGACCATTATAAAATAGGTTATATAATTCCACAATCTACAATAATGTAATTATTATAGGATAAATTAACACCTTATTATTTTTCCATGAAAAATTAGTGTGATTTTGAAATGTGATGTTTAGTGGGCATCATCCTACAACATGCATACCATGATTCAATAGTGAAAAACTAAAAAGTATCACACCATTACAAATTAATTTTGTCTTTAATTTGTTTTTTGTTAGAAACCAATAAATCTACATTGGTTGAGGATAAGAGGATTTTTACCCTGAAGATGGATATCACTCAAAAATCAGTTTGAGAATCGAGGAGATATGGAATAGTAATATATTATTTCAAGGGAATTTTAAATGAAATTAATTCAAAAAAATTAATGTTGTGTTTTTCTAAGGATTAAACCATCTTTGAGGTTGTTACATCACAACTCGACATAAGTAAAATTTGATCTAATCACTATGAGGCATGTTATTTATTTATTATCTTGTTTCCTAAATTGAATATATATTTGGATGGAAGTAAAAAATATGAATATTTAGATCATGATATATGAAATTTAATCAAAATTTAAGATATATTTTTTATACACTATTAAGGTGGGGGACACATGAATTAATATTGGAAGATCATAGGAGGGGAATTTATTCCAACAATCTTATTAAGGGTAAGGGTCTTGAAGGATTATTATAAAGTATATCATATAAATTCTAAAAAAGGGAGATAAGAATGATATTTAGATATATTGTATATAGAGTAAAATTTTATGAGACAACCTGATAGATATAGTAGTTACATTACTACTAATTAATTTTTTAAGGAAGGGTATCAAAAAATATGCAGTACTATTGAAATATGTAACTGTTTAAGAGATATAGAGAAATAAGATAATTCTCATGTAGAATTATCATTATTTTGAAGAGGTTTTAATGATACTATAATTATTTTGTATGATAAATAATTGAACTTTAATTTTACATGTCATTTTAATATAGAATTTGTAGAGGAAGCCCAAAATCACACATGGAGGTGTCTATATCATCAATATTTAAAGGTTTGTAAGTGTAGTGATGTGGATAAAAATAGATAATATATATTGGAATTAAATATTCATGGTGTTTCAAAAACATTTGTTGAATAAGTATTATAACTTCATGTCTATAATATATTTATGAAACCCACAAATCTATAATCTTATATAGCCTTTGGTGATGTACTTCATTAAGAAAAAGAAGAGTGAGTTCCCCTTGAGTAAGCAGTGAGTGATCCCCAAACCATTATAAAATAAGAGATCCTTGGAACAAAGTTACTATGACCAAAATTTCATCTAAAAAAAGTGCGTGATAGTGCATTTTAGAACATAAATATATCATCAATGTGTAATACATGAAAGTATCCCACTTTAGGTGAACTATATGAAATCATAATTTTATTTGTGCTATTTAGTTTTTTATAAGTGTTTGATTTTTTACTTAGACCCCTACCGAGAGTTTGAGATATTAAACATGTTCCTTCCAATGAGTGAACAAGATTCAACCATGGGATAAACACAGTCAGAGGGAAAACGTTTTATTCAAAAATACCATAATCCAAACTCCTCTTAGGGTGAATTATTAAACTTGGTCCTGACACATATCCTCATAATCAATGATGTAATAAAATAGCATTAAATTCCATCAAAAAAATAATTTTTTTTCCAAAAAACACCATTTATAATTTTCAATCTAATTTTTTATAAATATTATCAAATAATTTATTGGCTTGAAAATTATTTATTTGAATATAACCTATATAAACTATTGAAAAACATTATATTAGACCAAAACAGAAAAGAAGAGTAGATAAAAATTAAATTTTTAAAAAAATATAGGGATAATATTTAATTAAAAAAGAAAAAACTCAAAATATAAAATCACTTAGAACATTTTAAGCAATATAAATCCATATCGAAACACTTACATAAATAAATTCAAATCGATGAAACTTCTTCAAATATAAAAATATTAGGATGAGTGATACCATTTATGAACCCTACAAACTAATGATTCTAATTATTATTACAAACCTTTTTTTATAGTTTGGAACTATAACTAAATAGCTAAAGTAAAATGGAAAATTTAAGTTGGATAAAATAAATGGGTCGAGAAAGAGGGAAGAGGATATTACCTTGGAAGATTTTCTTTAAATCAATGGTTAAGAGCCAATAGAACAAGAGAGGGAGTAAGGTGAATGACTTGGGATGCCCAGATAATATTCTCAAATTAGTGATGGAAGATATTAGAGATCTTAATTATTATAGAATATAATGATATGAACATATTTCTTTGGGAGTAATGCACTATTATGTCACACATTTAGACTAAAAATGCATTGCTACTCAATTAAAAATCCTACCATAGATGGTTACCAATTATTGTTTCGTTAACCTTTCACCATGACTTCACATCTTATAAAATCCTCAAAATTTTCCAATTTCCTCCATTTATTATAAAATTAATAATATTAAACATATATAATAAATTAAGTTCAAAATAGTGACATCATTGGTTTCATAATTCTCTCCACTATACGACTTTCTTCCCCCATAAATTTATCAATATACTTGATCAGAAAAAAGTGAGGCCTATATTCCCTAAAAAAAATTCATTACTAGATTTCACCATCCATGGAGGGTGTAACTTGTACACTATCCAAGAATAACTGGTTACATTCCCCCATTTAATAAATTTTTATTTTTGTGTAGTGGCCCATAAAACGCCAACCTTCCTCAAATTCATTCACTACATGATTTGGAAACTCCCTTTATAGATAAATGAAAAACATATTCAATTATATTAAGGTTACAATAGATATAAATAAAATGTTTTGATATGATCTATTTAATTTAACTATCTGATAATCATATATAGATAAGGTAAAATCTATTTCAAGATTTTCTGATTGGTATAAACAAGAATTTTTTCCTCAAAGTGGTAGTAGAAACAAATTTTCAATGTATGCATCATTCCCACAAACTCCATATAATAAATTGTTAGTATTTTCGTGAGGGTGTAGCTATTGAGAGATATATTCCAGAACATTGTCATGGTGCATTATAAAATAGTCCATCCTAGAATCTAAGGCATAATAATACATTACAAAACATTTAATAATATTTTGAATAAACATTATAGGTAATTATTTTATCCATTCTTTCAAATCACCAATGTACATTTGACACTTAAATTATTTATCATACAAGGGATTCCCTTTAAATATATTTTGTTTAATATCCAAATATTTTTCAATATCCTCTTATATATTGATGTAATACAAGATATATTTCATTAAAATTATGAAAAAGGTGATGAGTTATTGATGAAAGATATGATTCATCAAATAAATAAATACCATAAAAGAATTCCTAATTCTAACTTTTATAAAATGTTACTCATAATGATCTTACATTTTTATAAAAGATAACTTACAAATGTCATTTTCTTTTACTCTCAACTGGAGGTATCTATAATTGAGGTTAATCTTGAAAACCATATTTCCCCTATAATATGAAAAAAAAATTACAGTATAAGGAAATGAGTATTTATTATTAATGTATACTTGATTTAGTTTCCAATATTCTATGAAGCATCCGATAATTCAGTTTACCTATTTTACAATGAGTGCTAGATTTACCCGCCTCGACATATTGGGAAAGTAAAACCATTTCATCAAAGATATTAAAGATGAAATTTTAATTAATTAAACTTATCTAGTTCCATTATATATTATTTTAAATTGATTATACTCATTCTTGGAAGTATATTAATAGAGAATTCATCATTTTGATCCAGTGGAAGCATATAAAAATCATTTGTAAAGACCTCATGTATTACAACCCTACCTTATTTACACTATTATTTTATATATTTTTAGGTTCCTTTTTTTTATCTTACTAGGTGGTTTCTCTTTGAATTTGGAATGTTTGGGCATATATTTCAGGTCACACAATTAGTTTCATGGTTATTACTAACCATGCATCAACCATTCCCCAAAGCTGTAATTTTTAGAAGATACAAATCATATGGATGATGCATAGTTAGTATAAGCATAAAACATGCCTATTATCTTAAAAACCTCATTAGTTGGAGACATAAAGTTGTACTAATCAAGAATCCTAACTACACAAATTTATAGGTCGTTAAATGTTTATTTACATTTATATCCCATGTCAAATTATACCCCCAAGGGGTCTCTCGTATCCCCCATTATACTCCCATTATAACCACACACATCCCCTTTTATATCCCTTCATCTTTATGATGATTTAACTTTGATTATTCAAGGATTAAGGATTCATATCCCCGGTAAAATACTCTCTATCTCTTCATTTAATGCTATTGTAATTTACCTTCTCTTTTTGTTAATCATGGATGTATTGATGACCTATAGTTTGGTAGTATCTCAAGTTTTATTGGGTTATTTTTTGATTTTTGGGTTCCTCTTTATCATCTCGGCCTCCATGGGAATTTTTGTGGTCCAATATCACCACAATTTTTAAATTTTAAATGATAAAAATTAGGTTGTTCATTTTATAACTCTTAAAATTTAGAACTACAATTGTTTATTGATTTTAATTCATGATTGGGGCGTTTTGAACTTGTTTTCAATTATATATAGTATGTTTTATAAAAATGAATTGTTTTACTATATATTTCCTCAACTAGAATTAAGTTTTACTTTGTATTTAAATCATAAAATCAATTTTTTAATCCCATCACACCAATAATTCCTATAAATTCATGATTAACCATTTTACTTTTTCTTTTATATTATAAAGTGTATTTTGGTTCCCAAAAAACTAAATATGATACTTTAAAAGTGATGAGTGTACTTGGTATTTATAAAGGATGTTAAATATCTCAATTTTTGTATTCTTTGAATAATATATATATATATATACATTTAATTTTTTGTGTAAATTTATTTAATAAGGGATATTTATGAGGACCACTTAACAATTTCAAAAATGATTTTATAAAGAAAACAAACCTTGATAAATTCAAAATGTATTTTGAAATGTGTATTTTTATTGATGCTATGTATTATATGGTACCTTGGGAAGGTGATTATATACATTTATTTATATTTTTTATAGAATTTTGGTTGTTTCTTATGAGGGAAATAAAGGTCAAGGTGTGGCTTGTTATTATTTATTTATATATTTCTATGAAATTATTATTTGAATCACCTGTATTATTGATTCATGGGTTACCATAGGTTTCTAGGTGAGAATATTAGGTATTTATGGTTCACTAGTTATTTTAAATATTTGGATAGTGTGAGTGCGATATATTATATTCTACTTATGAGAATTTTTCCATAGTTAGGCTAGTGAGGGAAATTCTGGGTGTTAGGGAAGGTTGTTAGTTTTCTAGTACCAATAATTTTCATAGTATTTTTATATATTTATCCTTGATAATCCCTGAGTCCCTAGGATTCCATGGAGTGTCATTTGTGAGTTAGTTGTTTTTAAATATTTCAATAGTAAAAATTGAATTTCGTTTTAATATAATGAAGTTTTGTTCTTTCCCTTTTGAACTGAATGAAAGAATGTTTTTATTTAACTCTATATCTTTATTAATAGCTAGGTTGTAAGAAAAAAACTCATTATTTAAATTTATTTAAAAAATTAACACTCCCTTTAAATATATATATAAATATATATATATATATATATATATATATTTAAACTATCATAAAATATTTTTAATTTTAAAATGGTATGCATGAGTCAAATGGTGGTCGCATACTAGGATATTTTAATTCACTGCTATTATCATTACAAGTTAGTAAGTCTTCTTAGATGTGGATGTTTAATATTTGAATCCTGGTTTTTATCAGGTTCTTGGCTTGAGATAATGGTGGCGAAAAGTGGAGATTATATTCTTCCATATGGATATGGTTATGGAGGTCTATTTTAAATTTTTTATTCATTTAAGTATCTTTGTTATGTCATGTTTTTTTTTCTATACACTCTATATCTGGTATCATTTTTAATTATTCTATTAACAATTCATTGTGTTATATATATTTTGGATTTAATTATCACTTTTGGAGATATTTATTCTTCTAATTGGTCTTTTTGAATTCTCATATATGTTGTATATATTCAGTTTGTGTTAGGACTACCCAACATCTTGAATGGTAACCCTAGTTTTTTTGGTGAAACCCATTTAATTTATTATTATTATTTAGTTAAACTCTTTCCAAATATTATTTATTTTATTCCATTATAATTTTTCAGCATCCTGTGGGGAGTAATGATGTCTCTAGGGACTTATCATTGGTTATATTGGGGGCCCATGTCGGGGGTTACCTAAGTTGGTTTGTAGAAAAATGGTTTTAAAGACTAGGTTTCCATGACGCATTAGGTTATTTATATTCCCTTTTTATTGAGGATTTATAGTGTATTAGATGTTGGAATATTTTGATTAAAGTGGTTGTTCATGAGTAGGTTTCTGATCACCAACTATTTAGGATGATAATCGAGTTACCAATACTTTCCAAGATGTGTATGTCCCAAACGTGAACGCAGTCCCTTTATTTTATGATATTTTTGCCTTTATTTTATTATTTACTTTTAGTATTGAAAAGTCATGATTAATTTTAAGAATCCAAAATATTTTTATGGAAATTTAAGGTAATCCTTGATGTGGATAGTAATTGTTCATAGATTATAAAACCATTCAAAGACTATGAAGACCCTTATCGGTGGTATCTGATGAACTTTACATGGTTAGAACCTAGTATTCCCAATAATGTGACCAAAATATGCATAGTTTTTATTTATTTAGGATTAATTTATTTTTTTCATTGGGGTTTGAGTTTATTTTATTATTTAATAGAATTATTTTGGGATGATTTTGTATATTTATTATGGTCTATATATGATATTTTGATTAATTTAAACATGATTTCTATAATAAAGAAAACTATTTTCATAAAAAGAGTATAAATTTAAGAGTATTTTTATAATATTTGGGTTTTAATTTTATATGGTGGTTTTAAATGTTTCTATATGAATATGAATGGTTGTTTTAAATTGGATAATTTTCTTTAACTTTTTTGAATATTTAAAGATGAAATTATTTCCTTGGATTTGAAGAAGGAAGTTATGGATTGTGAAAGTTTTAAAAATGAGTGTTTTAAAATAAAATTAGTGGTTTTAAAGTAAAATTGAATTTTTAAATTAAGAAATATTTCTGGATGTAATGGAAAAATATATTTTATAGGTAATAGAAAGAATTTCTATATGTCTTTATATTTGGATGGATGGGTATTGGTTTAATTATTATTTTAAAATTTTATGATTTCCCTTTTTTTTTGCTTGGTTTTAAGGAATTATATTATTTTAGACTTATATAAAATGGTGTTTTTTATTAACTTACTAATATTTATATGAGTGTGTGGAGTTTTAATTTGAGATGTGCTGTGTATTTTATTTGTGTTTCTTATTTCTGTATTATATATCAAATAATAATAGATTCATAAGAGGGTTGTATGGGTGGTTCACTACTATTATTCCATTTAGTGGATCAAGACCTATATATGTAAATTGTATCACATACTCCAGTAATAAATCATAAGGGTCTTCATCTTCTTCCTCAACATCATGATGTTGTTTGATTGTTTAAGTGATGGAATCCTCCTCATTTCATTAGGATAATAGGTTCTTAGAAACAAGATGAATGGTTGTAGAATATTGAGGTTATCATTATATAGTATGATCTCATTTAGTCTCTTAAAATAAATTTTTATACCATCATTCATGAGGTCTTGATTTAGGATTGGTGGAAATCCATGTTCTGAATGGAACCTCTAGTGGGTCATTCATTGTAATGTTTGATGTCACTATTCATTCAACAATACTACCAAAATACTATTAAAGTTGTAAAGGAAATGAAATAATATATACTCTAGTATGGTATCTCATTGGTGTTATAGTATCCCTATTTATTCATCAAGAAGGTGTTTTTACTTTCTTACCGAGCCATAGATGAATCCTTGAGGGATAGGTATTTTGAAAATGGTATATGTTCATATATTCTCTTTATAGTGTATCCCTTTATCCATAACCCTTATAGAGATGAAATTAATTAGTCTATGTTTATTGAGTCAATTTTGGTAGGTTTGAAATAAGTGACTTATGATTTACCCATCCCTAGGAGTGATAGAAGGAGTTATAGTAATGTTGGAGAGAAACGAGATAAGTATATGTAGTCTGGCAGTGGCATCAAGTGACCATCTGGTTTCATTTCACTAAATTCATCTATAATAATGTCTTAGGTTTTCTATAAATGTGGTAATGATGGGAATAATAAGAAATAATATATAGAAACTACAACGAATTTTCATACCTATGGATGTATGGGTCATTTAAAAATTGTTCTATCGATGGGCTCCCATAAATGAGGTGGAGGCTGATCTACCACTCTAAAAGATATTAATGTTAACCCCCTAAAACTAATAATGAATCTATATATGTTTGTGGTTTTCCCCTTTCATATTTTTTTATTTTACTATAGTATTTTCTTAGATATATTTTATATACCATTTCCTTTAAGTAGTGTAATACTTTAATATGATGATATTTATATATTTATGGAAATAAGTTCTTAATGGAAGTGTATTGTTGTAATTTCCAAATTCTAATGCCTCTATGTGGTGTGTTTTCTTATATCTTATATTTTTTCCTCTGAGTCCTTGTGTTTTTATAGGATTCATAGACAAATTCTAGTATTTAATTCCAACATGGAAAGGAAATTCCTAATATGTTGAGGAGACAACCATATGAGAGACTCTCATCACCCCATGTGATATTTTATTTAATTATTCATTTTCGGAGTAGTGGTTTTTAGTTTCTAGGTTAGAGCCTTGTCACAACCCAAACTAACCTTGTATTAGCTATATTTACTCCCTTGGAAACTAGGTCATGATATAGATGATCATAAAGTTATTGAACCCCATAATACGATTATTTTTCTTTTATGATCAGGTTGGGGTGTTCTTTATTTTTGGAACCCCTTTTGATGAAACTAGTCTTTCTATTTTGTGGGTTTCTACTTTATAAGTAACCCTTTGATGTTTTAATACACATTATTTTGGGACTATATCGATGTAAAATTTTTTTATGTGGGTTAGGATGAACTTTTTTAGTGATAATTTGATTTGTCAATGATGATCTCTTTAGTTATCTATTTTTATCTTTGAGTCATTTCCCTGTATGAAGCTTGAACCTTAAGTTATTATCTCGATCAAACAATCCTAATTCTAATTTATAGGGGAAGAAATAATTATGGCATTGAGTTCTATCACACCCCAACAATATTTTTACCTTATTATTGAAATAATTTTTATGTTTAATTTATCTTCATATCTTCATGTGTGGGTTTTTTTATTTTTTTGAAATTTAGGAATAAATTGAATGTAGAATGGTTACGTGCATGGTTATTACTAACCATGAGACTACTATGCGGTTATTATTAGATCTGAAAAACATTATTTGTTTATTGTTAGACAAATTTTGTGTCTTAATAGTATGTGAAACTATACTCTCTAATATAAATTTCATAAATGGTGCTTGGTTTTTCCAATCATGCATGGGGACCAAGCTTTTAAAATTTTCATTTTACCTATATAACCTTGATCAAATTAATCCCCACGGGGTCTCTCCTCTCCCTAATATGAATACCAAATTCTCCTTAAACATCCCCTTTTGTCTCTATTTCTATAGATGGAAATTTCAGATGGATTGTTCAAGGGATATGGCCAGATCTCCCAGGTAAACATCTCCCCGATATTCCATTACTTATTTCATTATTTATATTCTATTTTTATTTACCAATGATGTTTTAGAGACCTATGGGTTTAATATTTATCATTTTTTATTTAGAAATTTAATGATTTTTAGGTTAATTTTAATCTTCTAGGTCTCCTTTGATTAGATTGAGGTGGAATATCACCAGTATTTGTAAAATAGATATGATAAAATGTAGTTCGTCCATTTTATATCTTTTTAAATTTCAGGTTATGATTTATTTTTATTTAAATTTATTTTTAGGTGTTTTGAAAGATATATCAAGAATATATATTAGATTTTATAAAATGATGTTTTTTGTCTTGGTGTTTCCTTAACTCTAATGAATTTTTACATTAAATTTGAAGCATAAATCTATTATAGAAATCAATACCCAACAAGTGTTTTTATAAATACCTATTTTGAATTTTTAATTTTTAATTAAAATTAGAAAGATTATTTTAGCCCCCAATCTAAATTAAACAATATAATTAAATAATAAATGGGTGTTATTGGTATTTATAAATGGGAATAAATCCCTTAATCATTGGAATTTTTCAATAACATTTATGTGTATTTAATTTTTGGAAAACATGTTTTATAATTTGAATTTATGAGGGATGTTCATGAGGCCCACTTAGAACTTTCAAATTGATTTTATAAATACCAAAACCATTGGGAAATTCTCCATGTACTTTTGAAATTGGATTGTTATTAATTATATATATTAGATGGTTCCTGGTGATGGTTTTTTGTACATTTACTTATGTTCCTATTAGAATTTGTGAGGTTTCATGTAAGGTAATTAATGGTTAGGGTTTTAATTTTTTTGCTATATATATATATGGAATTATTATTTAAATCACCACCATTTTTTATTAATGTGTAACGAATTTTTTTTAGGTTGGACATCTAGGTACACTTGATTCACTATTAAAAATAATTATTTTTCTTGTGGCCCTATGATAGATTCAAACTTTTATACAAGTCTTGGCCCTCTGTTAGGCTACTGTGGGAAATGTTGTGTGATATGCCGGATTATTTTTAATTAGGAATTGTTCTTGTTTATATCAATTTTATAACCTTATCCTAGATTATAACCCTATCTCTTAGGTCTCTATGATATTGTGTTTTAAAATTAATTATGACCATATGGTTTTGTAGTAAGAAAATGAGTTTTAAATAATAACTATTGGTTCCATACCTTTTGACATAGAATGAAAGAGTGTTTTTATTTATCTCCCCCCTCTCTCTCTTTCTTAAAATATTATTTATAAAATAAATCTCAATATTTTTTTTGAAATGAAAAAACTAGTTTACTCATATATTTTCTTTCAAACAAGAATTAAATAGTTTTAAATTTAAAGGGTATGCATGGATTAGCATATTGTTTCCTAGAAGGATATTTAGATCATGCCTATTATCATTAATAGTAATATGATTTCACTTGGATATAGAAATTTTATGTTTGAGTCATGGTTGATATCAATCTATTGGTTTAGGATGATTGCGGTCATAAGTGGCGATGTTCTGGTTCGACATGGAGATGATCAGTGTGGTCAATTTGAGTTCTCCTTATTCATATCTATACCATTATTATATCATCTATTTAGGTTTTCCTCAATGTATAATGCATGTGGTATATTTATTGTTTTAATTTTTTATATTAACATGTGTTCTTTATTTTATGGATTTGATTATCATTATGTGAGATGTTTATTATTTTTATGGGATCATCTGTCTTTGTAGATATACTATATCCTTACATTTTATGCTGTCCACATAAAACATTTATAATTTCACATTAGCTTTATGAGAGTACCACCATAGATTTATTCGTGTTATTTGGGAAAAATAATGCCCAACATGATATATTTTACTCACTTTGTGATTTTCTCTAGAATAGGGGGATATAGAATTCTTGTAAGTCCTTATCATTATATGGATTGAGTGCTATGGTTAGGGGAGATCTAATTTGTTTTGTGACATCGAGATACTTATTTGTATCTATTAGGAGTAAATTACTATAATCCCATTTGATCTAATCCAATAATAAATAACATATATTTTATGAGGTATAACTAATATATGGAACAATTGGTTTTACTTGGCCAAATATTGGATCCCACTCACCTTGGAAAAAGTTACATTATCTACCAATAATAAATAGGAGCTTATGATGGTGGGAGTCAATTTAAACCATAGATCTGAGTTTGTTCTAAAGATGAAACAAAATATATCTAGATCAAGGATAAGAAAATAATAGAGAATATTACTATTATTAACCATCACATCAAATGTTGGGAATTTCAGACATTTCTCTTTATTCTTTCATAACAAAGTATAAATCTACATCAAAAAAGTCATTTGACTAGGTTGTTAGCCTAATAAATCAAATAAATTATCAAATATAATGGAGTAAAAATAATATATTTCAAGAAAATCTTAGACCATCGAAGACTTAATAAATATTAAACCTATAATAGTCCCTAACCTGACTTTGAATTCCATATTTGGATTATATATAACATATAAATAATAGATTTTGGGATACTATGAGATTTACATCAAGGGTATGAATAACCGTTAATATGATTATGATATTATCATATCCATAGATTAAACCATAATACTATAGATGAATCATACTAAACCTAATAACCTCATGTATAAAAAGATCTACCTTTGCTATTCTCCTCAAATGGCCTGAAGGCCTTCATTTTTTATTGATTTTTCATAAACCACCTTTCAAGGGGTGAGGTTGAACCCTATGGATGATGTTTATAGAAGTACTATAGATGGCCTAATCACTAAGACTGGTTGAAAATATTTTGCGCCTCCTAGAAATTGGAATAAGAGTTCTGAAATCTACCACACTAGAAATAAACAAGGTGTCATTACCTAGGTGGATCAGATGAAGTAGGGTTACAAGGACAATAAATACTTCCATAGTTACCCCTCCATAATTCCACACACATTATTTAATATTAAAAAGAGGAAACACAACTTCTTCTAATAGAAATTTTAAAACCACCCATTCCAATATATCCCTCCAATCCAATCTTGTCTGTTTCATATTATTTACCACTTCATTATATATCGGCATGTCAAAGAGAGCTATTGTTGACCTAATATGAGTCCATAATTGAAATTCACATTAATAGGTTTGGATGAAGTCATTTGTTAAGATCTAGGGGAAAACTGAACTAACATAGTAAACCTAGTTGAATACTCTATAAAAGAATGTTTCCCCTACCTCAGAAACAAAAAATACCCATATTTAGATACATTAAAGGTATGCAGGTAAAATTACTAGTTGAAAATATCTTAAAACGTACAATAGGTTGGGCATTTAGACATATTTTACTTCACAAATGAATCACACTACTTATGGATAGACCCCTCCAACATATTTATTTAGAGTCAATCACATGTCATAATCAATTTAATTTATTAACATGGAATAAAACATAATGGATGGATAAGGTATTCTCATAAGTATATAAACCAATAAATCACAATACTTACTTAATTAATTTATATTTCTAGTGTTTTATGTTTTATGTAATGAATTAGAAATATAGGGGTGGTTTTGTTATGATCTGATATAGTAAAATTATATAAATGAAAACATATTTTTAGAAGAAAGGTGTCGATCATTAGTTGAACTACATGGGTCCCTTATTATCTATTTAGTTGTTTAATATTCATTTGATAATCTAATAAATATAATTCATGTATCACCATTCCCTATATATAATTTGAAATATAGAGTATGTTTAGTGATCCTTGAGGCACAAAAATCCTCACAACCTCTATAATAAAAAATAATAAACACCCCATCACCATTTAATGATATCAAAATATACTCAATAACAACAAACCTTATACATGACGTAGGTATCCTCATTAAATATTACAAGAGATAGTTCGAGGTAAGGGAGGCAGATATTATTTAGTACCGAAAGGAATGAAAAAATGGAACTCCATGAGAAAGTAGACAATCATCATATAATACCTTGAAAAAACACTATCCCATATAAATTGAATGAAAATATAAAATAAATGAAGTCAAGGGACTTTTAAACACCATGCAAACATTCATTGATACATGTGATCGTTTTAGTAGTCTACCATCATAGATTTCTAGAAGAGGGATAGTGGGGGGATCGCATATAAATGGGAGAATAAGGGAAAAAAACTTACAAAAAATAAAAAGTAATGAAATCACATAAAAATTACAAAATAATGTTACAGAAGAATGAAAATTAAATTATACTATATGGAGTGGTTAAAGGAAAAGTATCCAACCCTTTATAAAGTGTATTAGGGTATATTTTTATTAGTAGTGGTGAACCCTTAGTGTACAAGGGATGGATTCCATATAAATATAGTATGTAGTATTCTTCCATGTGAATAGTTTCTTGATTGATCATTGGTTAGTTATTACTCCACATGATAATTTCACACCTTTTTTGATAAATGAGATACATATGGAATTTTTACTGGGTTATTAACCACATTGGCCTAGAAAAGGGAATGTATAGACATCTTTGTCAGGCCAGATAGATATGTTCAATTTAGATATGTTTAAAGACATTGGTAGTGTTTTGGAATTTGGGATAATACTGTATGACTTAAAGACTATGACGGAACTGGATAAAAGATGTTTTGGGGAAAAATAGTTGATTTTATGGATAATGGATACAAATACATTTATCGACGATACAATGGAGGCAATGAAATATAAAACGATTTACTAACAAGGAATAGAGGCCTAGTGGATGTTTCATCAGGTCTTATAAAGACAATGTTGTGAGTGAAGGTTGATGCATTGGAGATAGATAATACATTTAGTGGATAAAGAAAATTTGTTTCCCATTCGTGGGAATAAATTGGGAAGTGGTAGATGATGCATTAGGTTGTGACACTATATCAGATAGATGATTGATCTTGATTTGGGGAATTGGAAGAGTTCTCCAATAATAGATAATTTTAATAGTTTTTATATTACATCACATTAAAAATATATGTGGTAGATCAAGGTTACATTGGTATATTTTGATATTATGTTAGGGATATAGGCTCTATTGGAATGATAATAAATGAAGAATTGGGATGCTTGAGATGCCTCTAGGTTGTGAAATATGTTTTTTCCATGAATAAGATTATGTTTAATGGGTTAATATATGATTTTCTTCAACCTATGTTCCTAAAAATTACATACATATATATATTTATTAATAGGTTATTAAGTCCCATTAAATATATAATACTTATAAAAACACTAATAATATACATTTAGATCTTATTAATGTTAATCCGAAGAGTTTCCCAATTATGTAATAACACATTAATTTCCGATGTTTTTTATATATAACGGTTTATTTAAAATAGAAATTCCTTCAAAAAATATATTAAATTTTGCATGAATCTTCCCTCCCACACTTCAATTATTCGTTAAACTCAATAGATATTTCTTAATAAGAATAATACTTAAGAATACATATACTCTATTGTTAATGCCTTATGTAATTAAAGCTTAATTGTTAAAGATTTATGTAAATATCAATATTAACTTATAGCCATACGTTCATTTCACTCTTATTTAATGATATAATTCCTCCAAATTTCACACAAAAGGATTATTCAGTATATAATTTATTTAGATTAATTTATTTTCCACTTTTTCATTCATGTTAAATATTCGATTAACCTTAAATTTATCTCAATTATGAAATTTTTATTCAAATAGTTTTATATAAAAAATTAATATACATATAAATTATTCAAAAATTTAGTATACAATTTAATGATGTAACTTAGTCCAAATAGTAGCCATCCCTATAGTTATTTTTGATAACCAAATAATAAATGAAAAAAATTAGAAAACTGGATTTTATATTTTTATTTATTCATATATATATACTTTTTTCACATATACTATGTGCTATAGAATTTTGACATAATTTATTTTAGATACCAAATACTTAGGCTACTCAAATTAAAATTAAATTAAATAAATGATCATTTAGTGGTGACTCCTTGAATTTATACTTTTATGGAGAAAGTAATTCAATCAAATTCACGTTCCTTGATCAAATGAATTCCTATTAAATTACAGACCACTATTTTTTAAAAAATTAAATGTCACAACCCATCCTCGGGGCCCATGCAGTGAGTACCCCAAGCCCGCCTTCCATAGGCCAGGGGCTGGCAACTAGCATCCAAGGCGTAAGTCTCAAAGAAGGGAATTCATTGCCTTTGTGAAGTAACATACACAATAGTGTACACAAGTTAAGTAAGCACTATGAAAAAATGGGTATAGGATAAGTGCTAAAAAAGTAAATGGGCCAGTATACGAACCCAAATGAAAGTAAAATACAACTGAAAGTGAGAGTACAACAACAGTAAGTAAATAGCAACACCGAGTTGTCCTCCGGGAGTCCCACCTGAAGCGTGGGTATCGATAGCCTCCTCATCTCCTCAGGTCCAACCGTCTGCTCTGAGTACGTCCCGCCAAGTGGTCCAACTCCGGGTACTGCCTAGCTCTACAAACCTCCACCTCGATCAGTTTTGTCCGTCGTCTGCATCAAACAAAACATAATGCAGGCATAGACTGTGCAGGGGTGAGTATCCGATACTCAGTAGAGACTCCGAGACCCCCGAAGGTCTCTTAGAATCCACACAAGAGAAACCACAAAGGATAGATACAATCACGAAGTATCAAACGACTATATTTAGGTATTTTCCCATACATATACCTAAGTCATCAGTTACTTTTCAGATCTAACTCCCGAGCCCAAGCACAACCCAGTCCACATAGGAAAGAACAACCCAATCCACATAGGAAAGCACAACCCTATCCACACAAGAAAAGCAATTCAACCACATCATTGATAATAATTGAGAATCAAGACTCAGCTCACACAGGTATACACTTCATAAGGCGATAGAGATGATCAGATGTAGCCACTGATTCATCTAAGCTATCAAACCCACATAGGATACAATACCAGCTATGTTGTTGGACCCACAATGGATACAAGACCAGTTACTCTACCGGACCCACATAGTATACAAGTACTCAGTCAAATACTGCCAGACCCACTTAGGATACAAGAACAGTAGTCATCATCGTCGAACCCACAGAGGATTCCAGTATGGTCGTTTTCACTGATGAACCCACAGAGGATCCATGTACAGTCATCCTCATTGCCGAACCCACGGAGGATCCAAGTGCAGTCGTCATCGTCACAGACGCAGCCAGCTCTAGGGTTCCCGTACACAACATGCTCCATTCCAGGAGGGTCCTCTCCTCAGGCAAGAGAGAGAGAGTCAATACATCAACTGTCACGAAGTCTTGAGTTGATGTATCCAAAAGTTTCATCTCGTTAAAAGAAACCCAACGTGACA
The DNA here is from genome assembly GCA_963277665.1 of Viscum album. Classification (NCBI taxonomy): domain Eukaryota; kingdom Viridiplantae; phylum Streptophyta; class Magnoliopsida; order Santalales; family Viscaceae; genus Viscum; species Viscum album. The sequence goes on from OY728133.1 coordinate 595,408,890, forward strand.
GACGGTGCGTCAATTAGACGCCCGGGCTGAGAGTTATTGGCTTTTCCGTTCCAGGGGCCCGGTTGTTCTTTAATCTAAAACCAACCTAACCATACTCCCACTGCGTCCAAACCTCAAGAGGAGTAATCCAAAAGGACTGTCTCAACAAAATAATCCCAACACAATTGACGACACGTCAATCGGATGTCCGATCCTTGAGATATAAGTGGTTCCGCTCCAAGGGCCCGGTTGGTTTCGAGATCGAAACAACCCGGCCGTAACCAAACTTTTCCGAAACCTCAAGTTTAATATACCGAAACTACTGTCTTGATTCAAGGATTCACACACAACTGACGGTTCTTCAATCAGAGGTCCTTAGCTCATGTTATGGGAAAAAGATCTAAAGTGGTCCGAAATGGGGGGTCTGGGCCTGGTCCGCCCCGACCCAACCCCCCCCCCCCCTAGGTCGGCCCGAACCGGGTCGACCTGACCCGGGTCCGAGTCCGGCCCGACGGGGCGCAGACTGACCCAGTCCGTGCGACCCTCCCAGGTCTTGCCGGGGGGTGCACCGGCTCGGCCAAAGGGCCGAGCAGGGGGGGGGGACACAGTCCCCCCTCTTTTGCGCTCCTTGGACGCGGCAAAGGGTCGCCGCATCCCCTCCAGATCCTGCATGGCAGAGGGATCTGACCGCCTACTGCCGTGGATGAAGCCGTGACAGCTCCTGCCAGTGGCACGCCACCACTGCCGGAGGTTTCTACAGGCCACCTGAGTCGTTCTGGTGGTCCGTTCTTGCTCCCGTCTACGCCTGTGGTCATCCCGAAACCTTTACATCACTGCGAAGGCCTCTAAATTCCATTCTGGTCCTGCTTCTCCATAGCCATACGTTCCACGCATCCAGAAAAGAATAACTGTTGGTTTATACTTGTTCGTTGGTCCGCACCCACCGCGTTAGAGGTTCAAAATTACTCCCAACAATTATAATCCATGCTGAGGGTACAATTCACAAAAAGAAAAGTAAAACAAAACCCCTACCTCCACATAGAAGGTGTTCGTCGGCATCACGGTAGACGACGTCGTTGTAGACGACATCGCGGAAAAGGGGGTTTGTAAGCATTGACGGAAAGCGCCAAGGAGGAAGAGGCGTCTCTGTTCTTGTCGCGGGGAAGAGGATTGGTGGCGCGTCATCGTTCTTCGAGGAACCAGCGTTCTTCGCTGTTCTTCGTTGAAGAACGGTTCACCTCCCTTCTTAATTCTCCCAGAGCCTTTCTCCAAAGAATCTTGCCAACGTCCCAAAAGATTTAATTGGCTCGCAAATTAATAGAATTGCTAAGAAATTCTTATTAATTTAGATGCGGTGCCAAATTAATTTATGTTGACATAAATTAATTGGTTGACACATTTAAAAGGATGAGGGACGTAGGAAGGCTCCACATAATCAATATGCGGAGTTACCAAAGAATTAAACAAGGGGTATTAACGGGGGGAAAGTCAAAGGAAACAACAGGGGAATAAATGAGGTCAGATGAAATTAAATGGTGCGGTTCGTGTGGCCCCCACCACTCTAACCTCATCACTTGTGTAATTAAGTGGCTGTGGGACCTACCCTTAACTACCCATGGGAGGGAATAACATACATTAGTAATAAAAATTGTCCTGACAATTTTTATTTATTTCTTAAACAAATCCCCCCCAAAAATAACTTCCGCTCTTTTGCGAACGCAACTACAGTAAGCGTCCCCTTAAGAAATTATAGGCGCTGCAAGTTCATCGGTGCCCTCAGATTTTATTTCCGAGCACCGGTTTAAATGTTAGAAAAACCCGCTCTTTCGTTCACTGAACGTACCCAAGATAAATTTTAAAAATTGATTCTGGGCGCACCGGGCATCAGAATCAAGCGCCGTCAGAAATTACATACTCGTAAAATTCCAAAGAATTTTGGAAAAAAAATTTCCTTCAAATTTACGGGTCTTTACATTACTCCCACCTCAAGTATTTATGTCCCCATAAACTGAAAACATAAACTGTGGAAAAAAATGAGGGTACTGAGCACACATCTGAGCCTCCCGCTCCCATGTGCTCTGCTGGAGGTTTTTGTGCTGCCAATGAATGCGCACCCGAGGTATCAAACGTCCATATAGGACCCGCTCTTGTCAATCCTCGATCTCCACCAGGGCCTCCATAGAAGTCACCCCATCATCTATGTCTGGGTCCCAATGATCGATGATATGCGTCGGGTCAGAAACGTATATCCTCAGCTGAGATACATGGAAGACGTCGTGCACCCGGTGCAACGGAGGTTGAAGAGCCAGGCGATAAGACACCTCGCCTATCCTGCTTAGAACCTGGAATGGTTCGATGAAGTGTGGAGATAACTTTCCGCCATGACCAAATCTCCATAATCCACGTCGAGGTGAGACCCGTAAGAAAACGCGGTCACCATCCTTGAAATCCAATGGTCTCTGCCTTCTATCAGCATAGGACTTCTGTCTGCTCTGTGCAGTCCTCATCCACTCCTGGATGATCTGCACCTTTTCCGTCATAGCCTAAACCATCTCTGGTCCTATGAGAGATGACTCCCATGGGTCTTTCCAACATAGAGGTGATCTGCAAGGTCGGCCGTACAATTCCTCGTATGGTGCCATCCCGATGGTGGAGTGGTAGCTGTTGTTGTTTGCAAACTCCACCAAGGGTAAGTGATCCTCCCAGCTGTGACCAAAGTCGAGGACACAGGCACGGAGCATGTAATCGAGTGTCTGAATGGTCCTCTCTGTCTAGCCATCCGTCTGTAGGTGAAAGGCAGTGCTCAGACATAGTTGCGTCCCAAAAGCCTCCTGTAACCCCTTCCAAATCCGGGAAGTGAAGTGAGCATCTCGATCGGAAATGATAGACGATGGAACACCATAAAGCTGTACAATCTCCTGAACGTAGAGGTGTCCCAAGCTCTCCACTGAGCCCTGCTCTCTAACATGTAGGAAGTGAGCCGAATTGGTGATTCGATCTACGATCACCCAGATGGAGTCGTTTCCTCTTGAAGTACGTGGAAGCCCAATCATAAAATCCATAGATATCCAGTACCACTTCCTCTATGGGACCTCTAAGGGCTGTACCAAGCCTGTAGGTACCGGGTTCTCCACCTTCACCTGCTGACAGGAGAGGCATCGGGAAACAAACTCTTCCAAAACCTTATTCACACTCGGCCACCAGTGCTGTCATTTGAGATCCTGGTACATCTTCACTACTCCTGGATGTACTGTCAAAGGGGAAGTATGAAACTCTCTCAGAACCTCCTCCTGCAAAGAATCTTGTACCATGGTATGACCTCTGAAATGAACGAAGTACTCTCCTCCTACAAAGAATCCATCAGGTGCCTGTCTTGATGATATCTATGCACGTCACGTCTCACAGTCACCGTCCCCATGCTGTGCCTCTCTGACCCACTGAAGAAGTAGAGGAGTGACTGTGAGTGACTGAAGAAAGGCTTCCCCATCTCTATCCATGAAGGATATCTGCAACACAGCTAGCTACTCCGTCACCTCTCCAAGTAGCTGGATGCCCGACATCCTGCTGAGAGCATCAGGTACCACGTTCCACTTCACAGGAGTATATACTACATCAAAGTCATAATCCTGGAGGAACTCGAGCCATCGCCACTATCTCAGGTTCATGTCCTTCTGCGAGAAGATGTACCTGAGACATTGGTGGTCATAGTAGACTGTAAAGCGCTCACCCATAACATAGTGTCACCACATCTTCAAGGTGAAGACCACTATTGCTAACTCGAGGTCATGGGTAGCGTAGTTATACCCGTGCTTCTTCCACTACCGTGAACTGTAAGTGATCACTACTCTCTCCTTCATCAGGACACACCTGATTCCATTCCCTAATGACACGCAGTAAACTATGTACCCTACTCCCTCCTCCGGTAGCCTCAAGATGGGCACACTGGTCAATCTCTGCCTCAGCTCCTAGAAGCTCTGTTGAAATCTTTCTGACCACACAAAGGGTTTCCCCTTCTTCGTCAAAGCTGAATGTGGTGATAAAACTCTGGAGAATTCTGGCACAAATCCTTGATAGTACCCAGCCAAACCTAGGAAACTCCGCACCTCCGTCACGCTCCTGGGTGGCTTCCAAGAAAGTACCACCTCGACCTTCGCGGGATCCACTGCAACTCCCACCTCTGAGATGAAATTCCCCAAGAAGTGGACTTCTCGAAGCCAGAACTGGCACTTCGAGAGCTTACCATAAAGCTGGTGCTCTGGAAGTGCATCCAGTACAACCCGTAAGTAGTAGGCATGCTCCTCCTCAATAGTCGAGTAAATCAGTATGTCGTCAATGAAGACTACGACAAAACGATCGAAGTAGGTCTTGAATATCGTGTTCATTAGACTCATGAACACTGCTGGAGCATTGGTCACACCAAAGGGCATGACCAAGAAATCATTGGGGTTGTACTGACACCTAAAGGTCGTCTTCTCCACATCCTCATCCTGAACATGGAGCTGATGATAGCCTGACTTGAGGTCTATCTTTGAGAACCACCATGCTCCCTTGAGCTGATCAAAGAGGTCGTCAATCCTCGGACGCGGATACCTGTTCCTCACGGTCACCTGGTTCAGGTGACAGTAATCGACACATAGTCGCAAGCCCCCATCTGCCTTCTTGGCGAATAGGATTGGAGAAGCCCAGGGTGAAACACTAGGTCAGATGAAACCTTTCTCCTATAAGTCCTCCAGCTGTACCCGCTGCTCACGAAGCTTAGCGAGAGCCATCTGATATGCTGGAGTAGATATAGGTGATTTCCCAGGGTATAGGTCTATATATAAATCTACCTCCTTGCGAGGAGGTATACCTGGAACATCGTCACGAAAAACGTCTGCATACTGGTCCACCACTCTAGGAAAACTCAGACTCCGCACGTCAACTGCTCCGAGGACGAGGCTAGCCAACCGATGTGTGATTAGCTACCCTCTCCTCTGCGTGAGTCCATCATATGTTGTGAAGGATCCCTTCTCACCAGTGAAGATGAACCTGGTCCCATCCGCGCGGACACACCGCACCTTGCGCCTAATACAGTAAATCTGAGCATGGACTGTAGATAACCAGTCCATACCCAAGATGACGTCGTAAGGCCTCGACGCCACTACAAGAAGATCCCAACTGAAGATCTATCCTTCTAGAGTAATCTCACACTTCCGACACCAGTGCGTAATCGTCGTGTCTGATCCCGTAGGAGTCTCTAGCCACAAGGATCGATCCAACGGCTCCGTCGGAATCTCCAAGCTCCGAACAAGGGTAGCAGTAAGAAAATAATGACTCGCACCTTTGTCTATAAGAACTGCAGCAAGGGTGGAGTAGACACAGTTAGTACCTTGAATCATCTTGGGTGCACTGTGGTCGTAAGCCTCCATTGCCTGGAGCTGAGCCTGCCTCTTCCCGCCAGCTCCCTGTGGACCGCCATGGTCAAACCTCTGCCTCTTCCTGGGAGGTCCTTCAACTATCTACTACTTGTCTGCATGGCGGGTTGGGTAGTCACGAGCCATGTGGCCCTGCCCTCCACAAGAATAATACTATCTTCTACTCAGAAGGCTGGGTCTGCGTCGTGTGCCCTACACAACCGAACCCAAATCCTGAGGTCACCCACCTGACGACCTGGTCCGCTTGGGCCCCTGCGTCATCTGTCGACTGCCTGCTGTTGAAGAATATGCTCCGTGCCATCCTACAGTGGGTTTAGATGCTGATGGCTTCTCGGCGAGAAATCTCTCCACTAGCAGGGCTCACTCTAGCACCCCCTCCTGAGTCGAGATGTTGAGTGGAATCATCAAAGCTCTGATCTCATGAATCAGCCCCTGCTCAAAGGTCCGGGCCTAGAAGAATGGGTCCTGTTTCATGTCCGTGCAGTAGCGCGAGAGGTTGGTAAATCTTTCCAAGTACTGGGCTACTGACATGCTGCCCTGCCACAGCTGTAGTAACTATTGGGTGTGCACTGTACGAAGGGTGGCTGGAATGAACTCCGATCGGAAGAGGCTCTCGAAGTCCGCCCAAAGAAGAGATACCTCATCATGCACCTAGAACATCAAGCTCCACCATCTACCTACTGTTGAGTACAAGAGATTCACGGTAAGGATCACCATGAGGTCTACTGGTGTACCTACCAATCTGAATACCCTGACGATAGCCTCCACCCAATCCTCGGCTGCTCGAGGATCCATCTCCCCAGGGAACCTAGGTGGCCTCTTCCTCTTAAACTCGTGCAACGCGCTCATGCGGCATGCACTCTCCACCGTTGGGGCTGGTAGCATCGGTGGCTTGGCGGGTAGAGGTACCGCCGGTGCTTCCACTGTAATGGGGCTCTGCACCGAGGCCTCGTCGCTCGGTGGGCAGCCATCTCGCACGAAGCTCGGAACCCTAGCTGGCTACCGTTGGGGGGCCATCCTGAAAAGAAACAGGTGTGTTACGGTAAATGTAGTATACCTGGTGAGTTGATACAAAGTAATCAAATTGAAAACTTTTGAAAATTAAACACACACGCAATTAATGTTTTCGTGCACTGATTCGGAAATCAGAAATCAGGGTCCTGGTGTATGGATAATTCGGTTGTTGCACCAACCCTGGACTCGCTTGACTGAAAACCACATTAAATACTCTAAAAAATATTTCTCTATAGATAAGTAATTATCAGAGTCCTGAGTTTTGCGGTAGAACCGACTCCTATGATACCAATTTTTCACGTCCCGTCCTCAGGGCCCGTTCCGTGACTACCCCAAGCTCACCTTCCATAGGCCAGGGGCTGGCGACTAGCATCAAAGGCGCAAGTCTCAAAGAAGGTAAGACATTGCCTTTATGAAGTAACATACACAACAGAGTACGCAAGTAAAGTAAGCACTAAGAAAAACTGGGTACAAGATAAGTGCTGGAAAAGTAAATGGGCTAGTATACAAACAAAACTGAAAGTACAGTAGAACTGAAAGTGAGAGTACAACAACAGTAAGTAAATAATAACACCGATTCATCCTCCGGGAGTCCCACATGAAGGGTGGGTACAGATAGCCTCCTCAGCTCCTCGGGTCCGATTGTCTGCTTTGAGTACGTCCCGCCAAGTGGTCCACCTCTGGGTACCATCCAGCTCCACAAGTTTCCAACTCGATCAGTGCAGTCTGTTGTCTGTATACAACACAACGTAGTGTGGGAATATCCCGTGCAGGGGTGAGTATACGATACATAGTAGAGACCCCGAGACCCTCGAAGGTCTCTCAGAATCCACGTAGGATAAACCATAAAGGATAGATACAATCACGAAGTATCAAATGACTCTACTTAGGTATATGACCATACATATACCTAAGTCATCAGTTACAGTTTGGATCCAACTCCCGAGACCACGCACAACCCAGTCCACATAGGAAATCACATCCTAGTCCACACAGGAAAGCACAACCCAATACACACAGGAAAATCAAGTCAACCACATCATTGATAATGATTGAGAATCAAGACTCAACTCACACAGGTATACACTTCGTAAGGCAATAGGGATGATCAGATGTAGCCACTAATTCATCTAAGCAGTCTGACTCACATAGGATACAAGACCAGCTGAGTTGTCATACCCACAAAGGATACAACACCAGCTACTCTGCCGGACCCACATAGGATACAAGTACAGAGTCAAATAATTCCAAACCTACTTAGGATACAAGAATACTAGTCATAGTCATCGAACCCATGGAGGATTCCAGTACGGTCGTCGTCACTGCCGAACCCGTGGAGGATCCAAGTACAAGTCGTCCTCGCTGCCGAACCCACAGAGGATCCAAGTGCAGTCATCATCATCGTAGTCGCAGCTAGGATTAGGGTTCCCGCACACAGAATGCATGATTTTGGGAGGTTCCTCTCCTCAGGAAAGAGAGAGAGTCGATACATCAACTGTCACGAAGTCCAGAGATGATGTATGTAGAGACCCGAAGCTTGACGTACATGGACATTACCTTACTTTTGCGGAATATTTAATACATAACAAAAATAGACACACAAGGACCATAATAGTTTAGTGTCTTTGGAAACTCGTAATATAATCATCTAATCCTGTTGAAATATCTTCAACATCTCCCATATCTATCTTCCCCTTTTTGTTTTCTTACCTAAATGATTTCTTTATATCCTGGGGAAAATAAAACATATAAAGGGTGAGCTCAAATGCTCAGTAAGGGTAAGCATGGATAAAATAAAACAAATCATATACATTTGAGCTTAAAAACATGAACATAATGTTTAAAAGCTTGAGAAATTACATAAAACATGGAAGTACGTAAGGCATATATCATAGAGAAACATTAATCATGATAAAATAGCATGGGAGTAAAACATGTAATTGTGGAAACCATTCGGAACATGTCCTGATTTCCATAGTAGCCAAGGCATTACTTCCAAGACCATCTTAGAGGACAATGTCCCTTTCTGAATTGAGTTCACTCCTCGTTTCAGTCCTGTAACACTGAACCGTATTAACATACCGTTCCAGCCATGTCTATCTCATGAGATATAAAATCTTTACCCAATGCATTGGAAGAAGATATAGGTCCCACCCATCTCATAATGAAATCATTCTTACTTGTGCCACAAAATAAACATACATCATTCATCGTAACCCAAAGAATAAAAATGGGTTTCATAAACCTCATCCCATAATCACATAATCCATATAAAAGTAATGGATATCATTTCATAATAATAAAAGTAAAACCATGTAAATCATATAGACATTATACTTGAAACATACACATATGAAATAATTTCATCTTAGATGGAAAAATGGTTTTGATAAAACATTTGAAATGAATTATTGAGGAAAATATCCATTCTTCTTCAAAATCATTTTCTTTTCACAAAATTCCATGAAATTATAAAAGAAAAGGATTTTGTTGAAAATAATCATGAAATAATGTACAGTAAGCTTCTTGAAAATAAGGGGTTATGAAACTGTAAAAATCCATTCGTGCCGTATACGTTAAAAAGAACATTCTTCTCGTACTTTTGCCGGAAAAGTCAAAAAGTACCTTGTAAAAGAAAGACTCCATACATACTATGTAGTAAAAGTCAAAAATGGGTAAACAGGACTTTAAACATACATGAAATCATTTTTAGGAAACACGGACATGGATGATAGAAATAACCCCAGTAAATACTTACGAATAAGCAATCTCAGATAAAAATGAGATTTGCAAAATTATCCCTTACCTTAGGTCCGATTTGCTTCATAAGTGTCTGAACCTCCTGTATTATGATTTAAATATTGTCAGTGAATTATTCCAGAATCATACTCATTGTTATGATATCATATATGGTTCACTTATGACATTATATTACCTGTTCTTTTGTAAATTCCATGTTAAAGACCATTTTTGGTAAAATTGTTTCATTTGTCATCCGTGTTTTGACTTGTAATTATTCATATGATTACTTAGATCATGATTACTTAATTCCAGAATAAAAAACATTATTTATATATAATATATTTTCAGAATATACATATATATAATAAATTAGTAAATGGAATGAAATACACCGTTCATGGAGACGGTAGGCCGTACGTACGCATGAACGCTGTTTTCATTTCCTTATTGAGTTGAATGGAATTAAGTAGATGACATACATATATATATACAAATAAATCCAGTATCATTATTATGTCATATATTTCATTTTTACTTATTATATATATGTATAATCATTCATGAATGGTTAACGTGGAGAATGAATATCATCGCGTCGTGGAGACGGTAGTCCGTACATACGCAAGAGCGATGATATCGTTCTCATGATCGTGGGATTGTATTGTAGTGTAGGTATATACTATTTCAGAATCAATATCACTTTACAATAATCATATTTAGTATTTATGTACACCATTATACCCATCCAAGTAAGGTGGTGGGGGAAAATAGATTACACCACGGCATGGAAACTGTATTCCATACGTACGCACGCGCGGTGATTTCGTTTTCCGTAGGATGGATAGATGGTTAAATAGGGTTGTTTCATACTTATAAAAACATATCAGTATATCAGTGATATTTATGTTATTACTTAATAATGAGACAACCTATGAAGAAGAAGTGGAAGAAGAAATAAAGATGAACGAATCGGTAACGGACATTACCTTTTCCTTGAAGCGCCCCTTTGAGTCCACCTCTTAGGGCACTCAAATTGGCCTTTGAAGAAAAAAAGGAACTCTAGGATGTTTCTAGGGAAGTGGAGAAGAGAATTTTTCAGGGGTTGTCCGATCTTGAAGGGTCAAAGTGGTGCGAGGATGAGGGGGAATAGGTGCCCTTTTATAAGGGAGGAGAGGGGAACCTTTGGAAATATATGAAATATTAGTTTATATTAAATCCCAATCCCACATAAAAACTTCCAAAATGACTCATATCCGAAGCTTAGATGATATAGAGTTGTAATATCATCAAAAAATAAAACTTATAAATTTTAGGAATTTATTTTAAACATTATCAACTTGATTTATCCTTATTTATCAATTTAATTTTATTTGTGGTAATAATATTCTAAATTTTAAATTATTATAAATAATTATATATGTGTTGTTAATTTTCCATAATTTTACACTTAATGACATTGGAGACCATATAAATTTTAATTTATAATTTTTAAATATTTTTGTGATTTTTAAACAATTTTATAATATGTTATTTTTATAAAATAACAGTAGTGTCGATTTTGACACTATTCATTTATTTGAATTTAAATAAAATATATACAAAAGATATGTTCAAACTAAAAGCATTAATAGATTAATGAAATTTTATATGTATCTAGAAAATTAGTGTATCACATTAAATAATTCATATAAAATTTATTTTATTATTTTTAAATCCATTTATTTTGTTTATCTCTTAATAAAATAAATACTAAAACATTTTTTTATAATTATTTAATATACTTATTTGTTGCATAAAAATTAAAAATAAAATCCTATGATGAAGATAAATCTATTAACTTTCACAATAATACTTTTAATCGAATTTATCATCTTAAAATCACAATATTTAAATTGTTATATTTATTAAATTATGAAGGTGACAACTTTGGATTCATTTAAGATAAAATAATATAAGTGTCATAATCGATTTCATAAGGCTCCAAATGGTCAAATATTCTACCATTGGATGATTATGGTTTACCTTTAAATGACCATTATGTTTTTGTTAGGTCTTTGTGCATTTTATGGTCACTATTAGTTTAATAAAAACTATATTCTTGATTTTTCACTAGATAAACAATTTCTACATCACTATTGTGTCATAATTAATGATAATTATTTAATACATAAAAATTATAAATAAATTCATATTATGTAGATAATTTTATTATATTTCTGTATACTACTCATGTTCGAAGCTTCATGAAGTTTATCACTAAATTAAAATTATTATACTTATAAGATTTCAGAGAGTGACATGTTGTAACTTTCTTTGGTTTTAATAATAATTAAATTATTTTCATGGACAAAAGTCCATTAAATGAATATAATCCGACCCTTAGGTGATATGGGTCTACTTTTAGTCATCCAATAGGATATTGACAAGTGTTAGGGTAATTATATAATCTTATATTTACCCTTAATTACCCGATTTACCTTTAACTATGGTAAATAAAATTTTACCATAGTTACTATTCACAAAGCCCAAAAATAAAAAGTAGCTTATTAACATGATTTGGACCCACTGATTCGAAATATGGAATCCATTTTTCCAAATTCAATACAGAAAAGTTTCAGAAATGAAATTAAAATTAATCCCGTTGTAGAAAGAAAACGGTTTTTTCTATAAAACTTTGCAAAAGATTGAATTGATTTAACCTACGAATTCAAGGTAAAATCAATGGTAATGACATAAATTATATAATATTGTAAATATATATTCTATTTATACCTTAAAACCATTCAATATTATAATTTAACCACATAAGTTATTACGATGAATTTTTTTTTTAATTAAAATATAGTGTGTTTTTACTATTCATTAAAATATGAATGTTATCAGAAAAATATCAAAACTTTATCTAATGTAAATTTTTATATCATGATTCAAAATAAGAATTTTATTTTTTAAAATTGAACTTATAAACATGTCAAAAACTATATTTAACATGGATGCGCCATCAAAAGGCGGCGAAACTGCATTTTTTAAAAAATACTTATTTTAACCGAAAAATTTATTTTGTTCTTATACCATGTTCTAGAAAATGTGTAAGATGAATAATAATGTTTTGAATTTAAAAATTTAGTTAAAACTATTGATAACGGATAGTTTATAATAATATTATAATAACATATCGTTGTTTAGTAAAACCCGGTACTGCGTACAACACACGCTATCGGGGAAGGTCGCGATTTTGTGTAATGCAAGAAAAGTCAAGGTTGCGTGTTGTGCAAGAATACTTTATTATTTCGTATAAAATAATCCAACCATATTTCATTTATACATTGAATATATATATATATACACTCAATGTTGCGTAGAATGACTATTATAAAATGAACTTAAAATTGTGTATAACACAATGTAATAATAGTGTTGCGTATACTTCAAGATAATACAGTGTGGCATATAGCACAAGATAATATTGTTGTAGCATAAAACACATGACATCAAATAAATTAAAAAGAATACTTATAATAAAATATCGGGTTGTTACATTCTACCCCCCTTAAAATGAATTCTCCCTCGAAATACGTCGGGGTAATAAATGGTTTACTACTCAAAAGTTTCTTTAATAGAAACCCACATCGTAAAAAGGAATACCAAACCTTGGCTTTAAAAACTAAAGTATGAAACGTAATGGTTACCCAAATTAACTCATCACTGGGTTTCCACGTAGGAGAACATATGTGAAAATATGGATATGGAAGAAAAATCTTACCATCATGTTATGATGGAGAGTGGTAGAGAACATGGCTATAAAAAATCCATCAATCACAAAGTCATAGATTTGTGATGATCTAAGGTACCATCTGATTCATCAGATATAAGGGAACTAGGACAACATTTTTGGTTTTCAAGATCATTTCCCTAAAGTTTATGAAATTTGAATTAAAGGAAATACTTTCGTGATTTTGGTACAGTATCAAACGTTGGTGGTTCTTTGAACAATTTCCACTTCATCTCTTAATGAAATGAAGTTGAATATGACATTCGTGAAGTGTTAGAAGATCATGTGATAGAATGATGGGTCATTCCATCTGTCTCAAACAAAAGGTTATAAAAGTTATCAAAAATACATAAGTCCATCTATAGTGAGATTAATCATATATGGTTCCAAAAATGGACTTATAATTCATATATAATACTACTTAATATAATAAAACTAGTTTCTACTAAACATGGACTTCCTATAGGACAGCGGTAGGCAATAACGGCCAGTCGCACTTCGGTTGTGGGTTCGATTCCCATAACCTTGTCTGACGCGATGGGCTACCACCCATCCTGCAGGTTGTCCTTTTTATAAAACTATATTACTATAACATCCCACAAATAATATCGAAAAAAACTTCTATCCTTAAACAATACTAACATATGTCCAACATAATCCAATCCAATCTTTAGGCTTTTCCATAATACTACAGTCCACTCTCATATTATAGTGAAAACGATTACCAGATATTTCATATAACAAGCATGTTAATTCCATCGTTGATCCCCATATATCATAAGATATGTCTTGTTGGTCACATTCCAAACATTCTAAGGCCTTAATCATGTATTCTCATGAAAAATGAATACCCATTGAATCTTAGTGAAAACATGAATGCTGCCAAAAAGTAACTATTTCCACATACCAAAATCCAAAAGTTCTATATGCTCAAACCATGATATAACCTTCTCCTTATATCAGTCATGCGCTCATGAATACTATCAAACATTTAATTTTTTCCTTATCCCTTCATTATGCGCAAATCATCTACATTCCAAAAATATCTGAATAACCTCTCATGGTTACTAGTACCATTAATCATACTCTTTCAAAACTTAGGAAATACAACAGTGTAACAATCCTTATATATCTCTTTATTCCATAGTACCATGAGATTACTTATAAAACATTACACTTGATAAACATGTAATCATTCCACTACCTTCTTAAACCATTGACCGAGTTTCAAAAATTCTTTCATCTCACATATCATTTGTAGTCTCTTCATCATCATCAACATAAATACTACCCATACGACCGTACTGATTCTGTTCATGAGACTTTCCCTTAGGTAATTGGTTTTCATAATGCCCGTACATTCCACATTTAAAAAATTTAACCATTGTTGATGTCGTAGCAATACCATTATCCTCATCCATGGTGTTAACTGAACCTTTTCCTTTGCACTTACTGGATTTGTGTCCTTCTTTTCCACACCCAAAGCATCTTCCAGTTCCTTTGAAACAATCTCCCCGATGCCTCTTCCCACATGATTTACATGAGGGAAATTGAACTTTCTTTCCTCTATGATCATCATGAAACTCCATCTTTCTCTTATTATCTGAGTCAGGAAACTTACCAAAGTTGAGATTATTGATCATATTATGAGATTGCTGATTAGGCATAATAACGATGTTTGGACTTCCAAATCCCATTTCATTTGGTTTCTCATGAAGAATGTCATTCCATTGTCCGTCATATCCTCCATTATCTTGAATCTTCCTGTTTCCAGCCATTTTCGAAAACCCAAAAAGAATAGTTTCAGAGGAAAAAATCATGCTAGGGAAAACAACATAGTAAAGGGGGATCACCCTCAATATCTAAAATCTTAGGTTAAATTCTATGATCATTACAGTAGTTCTAGGACTATATCCTATACGTATAATTATCCTTAGGTACATCCCTATACATACCTTAGAAATATCTCTAGGGATCTCACTAACATTTCCACATCCTAGTTTCCAAAGGTTGACTAAACCTCCCTCTGATACCAACAATAGAGACTCAAAGCTTGATGTACATGGACATTACCTTACTTTTTCATAATATTTAATACATAACAAAAATAGACACACAAGGACCGTAATAGTTTAGTGTCTTTAGAAACTCGGAATATAAACATCTAATCCCGTTGAAAGATCTTCAACATCTCCCATATCTATCTTCCCCTTTTTGTTTTCTTACCTAAATGATTTCATTATATCTTGGGGAAAAGAAAACATATAAAGGGTGAGCTCAAATGCTCAGTAAGGGTAAGAATGGATAAAATAAAACAAATCATATACATTTGAGCTTAAAACCATGAACATAATGTTTAAAATCTTGAGCAATGACATAAAACATGGAAGTACGTAAGGAATATATCATAAAGAAACATTAATCATGATAAAATAGCATGGGAGTAAAACATGTAATTTTGGAAACCATTCGGCACATGTCATGATTTCCATAGTAGCCAAGGCATTGCTGCCAAGACCATCTTAGTGGACAAAGTCCTTTTCTGAATCGGGTTCGCTCCTCGTTTCAGTCCTGTAACACTGAACCAGATTAACTTACCGTTCTAACCATGTCTATCTCATAAGATATAAAATCTTTACCCAATGCATTGGAGGGAGATATAGGTCCCACCCATCTCATAATGAAATCATTCTTACTTGTGCCACAAAATAAACATACATCATTCATCGTAACCCAAAGAATAAAAATGGGTTTCATAAACCTCATCCCATAATCACATAATCCATATAAAAGTAATGGATATCTTTTCATAATAATAAAAGTGAAACCATGTAAATCATAGAGACATTATACTTGAAACATACACATATGATATAATGTATTCTTAGATGGAAAAATGGTTTTGATAAAACATTTGAAATGAATTATTGAGGAAAATATGCTTTCTTCTTCAAAATCATTTTATTTTCACAAAATGCTGTGAAATTTTAAAAGAAAAGGATTTTGTTGAAAATAATCATGAAATAATATAGAGTATTCTTCTTGAAAATAAGGTGTTATGAAACCGTAAAAATCCGTTCGTGCTGTATAAGTTAAAAAGAACATTCTTCCCGTACTTTTTCCGGAAGAGTCAAAAAGTACCTTGTAAAAGAAAGATTCCATACATACTATGTAGTAAAAGTCAAAAATGTGTAAACAGGACTTTAAACACACATGAAACCATTTTTAGGAAAAAGGGACATGGATGATAGAAATAACCCCAGTAAATACTTACGAATAAGCAATCTCGGATAAAAATTGGATTTGTAAAATGATCCCTTACCTTAGGTCCGATTTGCTTCGTAAGTGTCTGAACCTCCTGTATAATGATTTAAATAATGTCATTGAAATATTCCAGAATCATACTCATTGTTATGATATCATATATGGTTCAATTATGACTTTATATTACCCGTTCTTTTGTAAATTCCATGATAAAGAGTGTTTTGGGTAAAATTGTTCCATTTGTCGTCCGTGTTTTGACTTGTAATTATTCATATGATTACTTAGATCCTGATTACTTAATTACAGAATATAAAACATGATTTATATATAATATATATTCAGAATATACATATGTATAATAAATCAGTAAATGGAATGAAATACACCGTTCAGGGAGACGGTAGGCCGTACGTACGTATGAACGCTGGTTTCATTTCCTTATTGAGTTGAATGGAATTAAGTAGATGACAAACATATATATACACATAAATCCAGTATCATTATTATGTCATATATATCATGATGACTTATTATATATACTTTATAATCATTCATGAAAGGTTAACATGGAGAATGAATCTCATCGCGTCGTGGATACGGTAGTCTGTACATACGCACGAGCGATGATATCGTTCTCATGATCGTGGGGTTGTATTTGAGTGTAGGTATATATTATTTAAGAATCAATATCACTTTAAAGTAATCATATATAGTTTTTATGTACACCATTATACCCATCCAAGTATGGTGGTGTTGGGAAATAGATTACACCACGGCATGGAGACGGTATTCCGTACGTACACACGCGCAGTGATTTCGTTTTCCGTAGGATGGATAGATGGTGAAATACGGTCGTTTCATACTTATAATAACATATCAGTATATGAGTGATAATGATGTTATTACTTCATAATGAAACAACCTAAGAAGAAGAAGTGGAAGAAGAAATAAATATGAAAGAATCGGTAATGGACATTACCTCTTCTTTGAAGCGCCTCTTTGAGTCCTCCTATTAGGGCACTAAAATTGGTCTTTGAAGAAGAACATTAACTCTAGGATGTTTCTAGGGAAGTGGAGAAGAGAATTTTTCTGGGTTTGGCCGAGCCTGAAGGCTCAATGTGGTGTGAGGAAGAGGGGGAAGAGGTGCCCTTTTATAAGGGAGGAGAGGGGCACCTTTGGAAATATATGAAATATTAGTTTATATTAAATCCCAAACCCACATAAAAACGTAAAAAATGACTCATATCCAAATCTTAGATGACATAGGGTTGTAATATCATCAACCAATAAAATTTATACATGTTAGGAATTTATTTTAAACATTATCAACTTGATTTATCCTTATTTATCATTTTAATTTTATATGTGATAATAATATTCTAAATTTTAAATTATTATAAATCATTACATAGGTGTTGTTAATTTTCCATAATTTGACACTTAATGACATTGGAGACCATATAAATTTTAATTTATAATTTTTAAATATTTTTGTGATTTTTAAACAATTTTATAATATGTTATTTTTATAAAATAACAATAGTGTCAATTTTGACACTATTCATTTATTTGAATTTGAATAAAATATATACAGAAGATATGTTCGAACTAAAATCTTTAATAGATTAATAAAATGTTATATGTATCTATAAAATTAGTGTATCACATTAAATAATTCATATAATATTTATTTAATTATTTTTAAATCCATTTATTTGGTTTATCTCTTAATAAAATAAATACTAAAACATTGTTGTATAATTATTTAATATACTTATTTGTTGCATAAAAATTAAAAATAAAATCCTATGATGAATCTAAATCTATTACATTTCACAATAATAATTTTAATCGAATTTATCATCTTAAAATCACAATATTTAAATTGTTATATTTATTAAATTATGAAGGTGACAACTTTGGATTCATTTAAAATAAAATAATATAAGTTTCATAATCGATTTTATAAGGCTCCAAATGGTCAAATATTCGACCATTGGATGATTATGGTTTACATTTAAATCAAAAATATGTTTTGGTCCGGGATTTGTGCATTTTATGGTCACTATTAGTTTAATAAAAACTATATTCTTGATTTTTCACTAGATAAACAATTTCTGCATCACTATTGTGTCATTATTAATGATAATTATTTAATCCCTAAAAATTATAAATAAATTCATATCATGTAGATAATTGTTTTAGATATTTGGAGACTACTCATGTTTGAATCTTCATGAAGTTTATCACTAAATTAAAATTATTATACTTACAAGATTTAAGAGAGTGACATCTTGTCACTTTCTTTGGTTTTAATAATAATTAAACTACTTTCATGGAAAAAAGTCCATTAAATGACTCTATTCCGACCCTTAGGTGATATAGGTCGACTTTTAGTCATCCAATAGAATATTTACAAGTGTTAGGGTGATTATATAATCTTATATTTACCCTTAATTACCCAATTTACCTTTAACTATAGTAAATAAAATTTTACCGTAGTTACTATTCACAATGCCAAAAAATAAAAAGTATCTTATTAACATAATTTTGACCCACTGATTACAAATATGGAATCCATTTTCCCAAATTCAATACATAAAAGTTGAATAAATTAAATTAAAATTAATCCCGTTGTCGAAAGAAAAAGGGTTTTTCTTTAAAACATTGCAAAAGATTGAATTGATTTAACCTATGAATTCAAGGCATAATCAATGGTAATGACATAAATTATATTAAATTTTAAATATATATTCTATTTATACTTTAAAACCATTCAATATTATAATTTAACCACATAAGTTATTACGATGAAAAAAGTTGTTTTTAATTAAAATATACAGTGTTTTTACTATTCATTAAAATATGAAAGTTATCAGAAAAATATAAAAACTTTATCTAATGTAAATTTTTATATCATGATTCAAAAGAATAATTTTATTTTTTTCAAATTTAACTTATAAACATGTCAGAAACTAGATTTAACGTGGGTGCGCCATCAAAAGGCGGCAAAACTGCATTTTTTTTAAAAATACTTATTTTAACCGAGAAATTTATTTTGTTCTTATACCATGTTCTAGAAAATGTGTAAGATGAATAATAATGTTATGAATTTTAAAATTTAGTTAATACTATTTATAACGTCATGTTCATAATAATATTATAATAACATATCGTTGTTTAGTAAAACCCGGTATTGCGTACAACACACGCTATCGGGGAAGGTCGCGATTGTGTGTAATGTAAGAAAAGTCAGTGTTGTGTGTTGTGCAAGAATACTTTATTATTTCATATAAATGAATCCAACCATATTTCATTTATACATTTAATATATATATATATACACTCAATGTTGCGTAGAATGACTATTATAAAATGAACTTTAAATTGTGTGTAACACAATCTAAGAATAGTGTTGCGTATACTTCAAGCTAATACAGTGTGGCATATAGCACAAGAGAATCTTGTTGTAGCATAAAACACATTGCATAAAATAAATTAAAAATAATACTTATCACAAAATATCAGTTTGTTACAATGTATCCAAAAGTTCCTTCTCGTCAATAGAAACCCAACGCGACAGACGGTGCGTCAATCGGATCCCCGGTCTGAGAGTTATAGGCTTTTCCGTTCCAGGGGCCCAGTTGATCTTTAAGCTAAAACCAACTTGACCATAATCCCACTATGTCCAAACCTCATGTGGAGTAATCCAAAAGGACCATCTTAAAAAAATAATCCCAAAGAAATTGACGACACGTCAATCGGATGTCCGGTCCTTGAGATATAAGCGTTTCCGTTCCAAGGGCCCGGTTGGTTTCAAGTTCGAACCAACCTGGCTGTACCCAAACTTTACCAAAATTTCATGTGTAATATTCCAAAATGACTATCTCGATTCAAAGATTCACATGCAACTGACGGTGCATCAATCAGAGGTCGGTAGCCGAGGTTATGGGAAAAAGACCGAAAGTGGTTCGAAATGGGGGGTCTGGGCCCAATCCGACCCGGCCCAACCCCCCCGGGGTCGGACAGAACAGAGTCCGGCCCGGCAAGGCACAGCCCGACCTAGTCCGTGCGACCCGCCCTGGTCCAGCCGGGGGGGGGGGGGTGCACTGGCTCGACCAGTGAGCCGAGCAGGGAGGGGAGGGACACAGTGCACCCTCCTTTGCACTCCACGGACGGGGGGCGCGGTCGCCGCGTCCCCTCCGGATCCCGCGCGGCCGCGGGATCTGACCGCCTGCCTCTAGGGCTTCAGCCGCGGTGGTTCCTAACAGCGGCACGCTAAGGATCCACCGCCTCCAGGCGGCCAGCTGGTGTCTACCGGTGCCTCCGGCCACTGATGCCGCCGCGCCGGCACCCCGCGCCGCCAGAGGTTTCTGCGGGCCACCAGAGTCGTTTCGGTGGTCCATTCTTGCTCTTGTCTACGCCTATGGTCATTTTGGGACCTGTACATCACTGCGAAGGCCTCCAAATTCCATTTCGGTCACTCTTCTCCATATCCATACATTCCTCACATCATGAACTGAATAGAGGTGGGTTCAGACTTGTTCGTTTGTCCGCACCCACCGCGTTAGCGTTTCGAAATTACTCCCAACAATTATAATCCAAGATGAGGGTAAAATTCACATAAAGACACGTAAACCAAAACCACTATCTCAACATAGAAGGCGTTCGTCAGCATCGTGGTAGACGACGTAGCGGTAGACGGCGTCGTGGTAGACGGCGTCACGGAAAAAAGTTATTTGTAGGCATTGACGGAAAGCGGCGAGGAGGAAGCGACATCTCCGTTCTTGTCATGGGGAAGAGAATTAGTGGCACTTCATCGTTCTTCGTGGAATGGACGTTATTCATCGTTCTTTGTTGAATAATGGTTCGCCTCCCTTCTTAATTCTCCCAGATCCTTTCTCCAATGAATTTTTCCAACGCCCCAAAAGATTCTAGTGGCTCACAAATTAATAGAATTTCTAAGCAATTCTTATTAATTTCTACACAGTGGAAAATTAATTTACGCTAACATAAATTAATTGGTTGGAACATTTAAAAGGATAATGGAGGTATGAAGGCTCCAAAAAATCAATATGTGGAGTTACCAAAAAATTAAACAAGGGGTATTAATGGGGGGAAAGTCAACAGAAACATGAGGGGAATAAATGAGGTCAGAGGGAATTAAATGGTGGGGATCGTGTGGGACCCACCTATCTAACCTCCTCACTTGGGTAATTAAGTGGATGTGGCCCCCACCCTTAACTACCCATGAGAGGGAATAACCTCATTTAGTAATAAAAAATTTCCCAACAATTTTTATTTATTTCTTAAACAAATCCCGCCAAAAAATAACTTCTCCTCTTATGCGAACGCAACTACGGTAAGTGTCCCCTTAACCAATTACTGGTGCTTCAAGTTCATTCGTGCCCTCAGATTTTATTTCTAAGCACCGGTTCAAAAGTTAGAAAAACCCGCTCATTCGTTCACTGAACGTACCCATGCTAAACTTTGAAAATTGATTCCGGGCTTACTGGGACTCAGAATCAAGCGCCGTCAGAAATTGCGTACTCTTAAAATTCCAAAGAATTTAAGAAAAAAAATTTCATTGAAAGTTACGGGTCTTTACATTAAAAATCATTATACAATTTTAAAACACGAGAATCCATTTTCTCTAAAAAATCATGTATTATAGATAATTAAATAAAATTATGCACTCAAGTAGATAAAACTAAATATAATAATTTATAAAAATAAATGAAATTTAAAAATACACACTTAAAACTCCAAAAGGTATATATTTACCTCACACATAGACATCATTTCCTTCTTTAAAGTGAAAAAAAATCAAACACATGTAATAATGAACTAGTTAAATGGAGAGATACATCCTTGTTATTATTTTTTGAGGTATGAGATAATATATTAAATGATACATTTTTTTTATTAAACAAAATAAAATAAAATGTGATTTTTATTCTATAAAAATATTAGGGAAAAATATTTTGGTCTTATCCCCCAAGTGGTGATATTTTTATACTATGTGAATATGGGTAGTTAATTTTTCATTATGAATCTGATGGTGGATGGGGATTTTGTTATATAGAACCACCTATTTAATATATTATTATTACATATTTTTGACGACAAATGACATAATAAAAGTATTTTTTTGAATTAAAAGTTTTAATTTCCATGGAAAAATAGTATTATACAACATAGTCACACATAAAACCTTAATATTTATATAATTAACTTATATATTCCTTCAATTAATACTAATAATCCTTTTATTATGATAAATCACCAAGGGAAACACATAAAAAATAGTGATTTGAAATCCTGGTAAGGGGTGTGATAATAGTGATGTAACAAGAGACCTGAATTAAAATAGTACAAGGGTGAGAATAATAATAATATTAATAATCATGAAATATGAATAGTATCTTCATCATAAGAATAAGAGAATAATTTTTAAGATACCTGGAAAGTGGCACATGCATAAAAGAGAAACATCATATAACTGTGAAGAAAAATAGAATCATGTTCTTGTATGACATATAAGTATAAATCATCACTTTATAAAATTGGAACTATGATAATATAATGTTTAATAATAACAATAATATAATGAAATATACCATATTAGCCATTTTTAGGGCCATATAATTATGGGCCCACCTACCACATCAAAAAATTCTCATTATCTTATATTCCTCATAGAAAGGGATCATTTATCAATCATAAACATCAAATAATCCCATGATAAATGAATAAGGATCATAAATGTGTTGTAAATTATATATATATATATATATGGTTTAATGATGGAGTTTACCCAAAATATTATATATAACAGAATATTGGGTATTAAAGGGTGGTATTAATCCAATAAAATTTCATAGATCAAGAATTGGAGAAGAATGAACTTATAAATCATCAAGGAGAATCTTCAAGAAAATAATTTATTATTAATAATGAACATACATTAAGAGTAATACCAAAGAAGTATGTACATACCCTTAAATTATAATGGGAATAAAAGAAATTTAGATTTTTTTTTAAGAAACTATAAGAAAATATGTATGAAAAATAAAACCCCTTGAAGAAAGATCTAGGTTTAAGAATACCCTTACCTTAGGCCTTGTTTTGTTATGTCACAATTATTACTAATTTAAAATAAACATACGTTTTAAAAAAAAATTAATAGTTTTTTTCTATTCAATAAAGTTATTTTAATAAATTTTAACAATTATAATTTATTTTTTATCTTTTTATGGTAAAATATGAAACAGTTTAATTACATTCTTTCATTAAATTATTCTATTTTCATTACAACATTAGCATTTTGATTCTTTTTTATTAATAAATTTTATTAAAATTAATTACAAAATATTAGAAAACATTAAAAAAAATTTATAAATAAAATAAATAATCTATTCTAACCATCTATATTGGAGGTAATATGTTTTGAATTGACAATATCCTCAAAAGAAGATGAAACCAACCATTAATGATATGTGTCAAAAGAGGTGGAGAGAGAGTATATAAAATTTAAATAGATTAAAATAGATATTACACTATATAATATAAATAATATATTACATAATATATTAAAAATATTTAAAAAGAAAATATATTAGTGGAGTAGAATGATGAAAATGGGAAAATAGGAAAAGAGAAGATTGCCTGATTTTCTCTTTGTTTAAGATTAATCCTTAGAGATGGGATTAAATCTAAAAGGGATTGGGATTGGATGATAAAAAAATACCAAAGGAAACTACTATTCTTAGCAAGATATAACAGGATATATCTCAGTATTTGAAAATTGTATCAGATATGATTTGTTTAGGGAAGGGAGATGGGGTATTTATAATTGGGGGATGGGTATTTTTGTGTTAAAGTACTAGATAAATTAGTATTACCAAATTAAAACATAAAATTATTATCTTATATCAATTATGATATATACATTTGATTAAAATTATACGATTTTATAAACATTTAACACATTTAACACTTTATTTATTAGTTTATATAATCAGAAATAAGAAAATGATCATTTTAATGGAATAATTTACAATTTTATACTTTGGAAATTAATATAATAGTTTCTGAATATATATTTAATGTATTTAAATTAATAATTTATATTATTAGACAAATTCTATGTTGATATTACCATTTAAGGATTTATTAAGGACTTATTATTTTAATATTACACTATAACACAAATGTAATCCCGAAAAATATTTTGTTCTATGAACATAAAAATTAAAATCCCCTAGGAAATTAAAAAATTCACTCTTAAATACGTTTTTCATATTGATTTAAAAAATTAAATCCATTTTATCAAAATAATTTTCTAATATAGTTAATTTAATTTTTATTAGAAATAGTTGGGTTTCAAAAAATATGTAAAAATACACTTTATATATTAATTTTTATTTTATTAATGGAATATTTTTTTTATTTCATTTTAATATTTATATTTATTTAGTTTATTCATGTTAAATGTTTTTTACATGTCACTATACTATTTTTTTTGTTTAATTTTCCATTATAATTTTCATATTAATATACCAATAGTCATGTTACAATTATTAATTATTAGTTCTACTATTATTAAGAAAATATTTGATTTATAATTCTTATAAATAAATTTTATTTATTTTATTCATAATTCACTTATATTATAATTTCAAAGTGACAATCCAACACAGGGGGGTGAAGTATTGTTTCTATACTTTTATTCAATTTTTTACTCCCTTATTTCATCTTCACTTTTTTTCAATGAAAGTTTACCCCTCTTATTTTTTATGTCATTTGGTTGGATTCTATGCTGATATAATTATGAAATTGTCAAAAAAAAGAGCCCCAAATTTTTAAAATGGGTTCACCTCCTTATAGAATAATACATCCCTAATGTTCATTGTTTTTATCCCATTCACACACAACATAGTTTTTATTAAGAAAGAAAGAATGAAAAATGGTACGACCTTATACTTGTTATCTTAGGAAGGACTCGGTACAAATCAAGTAAACAACTTTTGAGTCTATAAATACTTATAGAATATAGGATTCAAACTCCTCCTTGTGAAGTGTGTTCAATAACATAACTTTGGCCTTTTTCTGACACCAATGACTTGATATTCTTCCTCAGTGTGTAGTAATTAGGTGGTCTGTCTCAATTTATTCAGACTTGTACAATATATTTTTATATTTTAGGTCAGATACTTTGAAATTTATCCAATTCATGAATAATAAAATTAAACACATCTTATTTCTTATTTTATTCTATTTCTTTAGTGCATAAGAAATAATATTTTAATGCAATGATGGTTCTCAATATTTTTTGAATCTTAGAATATTGTTTATATTTTTAGAATTTAATACATTCTTATCTTCTTTCTTATAATATTTATATAAAATTTAATTGAATATTATTCTCATTTTTCAAATGTATATAAATTTTAAAATTCAAAATCACTAAAATATCCAGCATTCTATTTCATAGGATAAATCCTAAAAAATCAATCCTAGAGTCATTTGTACTTGAGTATCA
The DNA here is from genome assembly GCA_963277665.1 of Viscum album. Classification (NCBI taxonomy): domain Eukaryota; kingdom Viridiplantae; phylum Streptophyta; class Magnoliopsida; order Santalales; family Viscaceae; genus Viscum; species Viscum album. Next base: position 595,434,619 of record OY728133.1, read on the forward strand.
TTTAATTTTTATAATATATCTATATTATTTAAATTGTCCAACAATATTTAAATCTATTTTCACATTTAATACCTCTTTTAAATTATATATAATGTCCTATAAATTCTCTTGATGACTTATTATTACCCTGCACATGAAAATATAAAATTATCATAGTCTTTTCTCTAACTCAGTACATCAATTTATCTCGAATTCATTTTAACGATACTGTAAATTTTTAGGTAGTGTCTAAATTTACTATTCTTTATGATATTTTAAATATCTTGGTCATATTATCCATTAGAACTTTCCATAAATTATGTTTGAGATAATATCTTCATAATTACATGAAATAATTCAGTAAAATTTACATGATTGAGGCTTCCCCAATTGGGGTATAAGATAATACCAAGTTATTATCCTCAATAATAATTATTCCATGAATCTCACATTAAATATTATCATAAAATATTTTCGTCATTGATTTCGATCATGGATATAGTACTTCATGGTTTTCTTTTGAATTAACAACATTTTTGCTTTCTGTGGATCTAATTCATCTATCATGAGGTTTCTAAAAAGTTATAACACATGTGGTAATGATCTTTATTTTTCTTTTTGAATTGTGGTATTTTCACCATAATATTTTTATCATGGAATATTAGGTTAAAATTATAATATCTATCTATAGAAAAATATACTCCACATTAAACATAGATTACATTCATGTATGTGTTGTATGTAATAAAGTTGCATCACATAACTTTGTGGCATGAAATGATAAGTCTATGAAGATCAAATTACTCAGATTCAACACATCACAAGCATGGTTGGTCCATGGTTACAAATATTAATCTCAAGTGATTTAATAATCAATAAAACAACATATTAAGATGTAAATTTCATGATTTCATATATAAGTTTCATACATCATTGAATTATAATCCTTATCATTATCATGAGCTCAACATGATCATATGAGGCGTGGATAGAATATCTAACGTACTAGCCCTTAATTTATCTTAGTTTATTATGATTTAATGTTAAATAGGAACGAAATTTGTTCATTTTTATCATTCACTCACTGTCAATGTTTAGTTGGTTAAATACACAGTCAATCATTATCTTTTTCTTATAGTTGATACATCTACAATAATATAGAGGTTATGGTTGACTATTATCATCATGTGGTTGGTATTAATGGTTGATAAACCTACCTTGATGTTGTAGGTTTATTTTAATTGAGGATTTTCATGGTATACCGGTGTCATTCATGTAAGTTCCTTGTACATAGGTGTTCTACGTTGTTCTCCATGGAAGATCGTCTTGTACGAAAGTTTTTTTTCATGTTCATCATGGAAGATCATTTACTTAATGAAGATACTTACGCATGGAAGATATTTTTAGGTTTTCAAAGAAAAGAATGAAATATCATGTTATGGTATGTTCTTGTCACATATTCTTTTGATCTCATCATATCGTCAGTTCTATTTTGTTAATGTTGTTAGTTACATATCACTTATGGTAGGTTAAAATTTATACAATGTATGATCATTAAAACATATTATATCATCCATGAAATTATCAGGAAGTCTACATTATTTAAATTTTCATTTGTTAGATCATATTAATTATAAAATAGAAATAAAATATACTAGAGATGATAATAGAAAGTTATTGGTTTTCCAATGGATAATAATGATGGCTTGAGATGACACATTATAGTCTCCTATTTTTTCTAAGAATTTTTCTTCAGAGAAAAATGCAGATTTTTATGTGTGCATCCCAAATCATTGTAAAATTCCTAAAATATCCATTTAATAACCCTCAGTATGAAAAAAACCAAACAAAAATTCAAAGCCTTGGGGATAATATCCCAACTACACCACTCACACACACCACTACACCATTGTGCCACACACTTTCACGATGGCCTCATCACCCTGTGTGTATAACATGCATAAATATTGGATTACCTAAATTTAATATGAACTATACCTCCATAATTTACCACACCACCTTGGGATAGCATTAAATGTGGGGTCCCACATGTTTTATCATAGATTCCTCATATATGGTTAAGTTTGCCACTTAGCTTTCTTGGGGACATCCAATTATTTACTAAACATACATAAAAGGAGTTACTAAATTATTAATATAAGTCTAGTTTCATTAAAAATAGTATACTTCTATTTTTTAAATCTCAAATTTACATATGAAAGGATATAATATTTTACATGGCCTTCAATGTTTTTCATGAAACTCTCAATAAATTCACCAACACTTGTTCTTATTCATTCCAAATGAATACCTCATCCTCTTTTTTTAATTCATCATTCAAAATGAAAAAGGGATCTCCCCTATATTCTATGGTATTATTATTATTCACATATTTAATCACATTTACAACAAATAAAAAACAACAAATATTGGGATTCAATGACTTCAATCCTTTTAAGGTTCTATGTTCTTCACTTTTAAAAATACAGATGACATTAGTAATGTTTTTATAGTGTTTTTTGGGAGTGTGATAATTCTAGGAAACTGTGTGGAATTGTTTTTCTATTTATGTAACTTTGTATGTTTTTATTATCACTTTATTCCATTTTAAGCTTTATGAAGTATATTTGTAATTGGTTTTTATTGTTCTTTTGTGGAAAAAATAAAAAGGGGTTTGGTTTATTTTACAAATTAAAAAAGTGTTATCATATATATTATACCTAAATGTGAAACACATATATATTAGTTTTGAAAATATCATATAAGAAATTATATTTTTATACATTCTCCTTCTTGAAAAATTTCATCATAAAAAATTTCAACTCATATCCTCAGTTGAGAATATATACAGATACTTCTATTTTTTTCATACTTTGGTTCCCATACTGACTATTCATACTTGTGGTTTAAAAAAAGTACATGAAATACGTTAATTATCTTATTTCATAGAAATTTTTATATATATTCTAGTATCTTCATTGATTTATCCATATAATATTTTTCATTCTCTTGTTATACCACTTCTAGATTTAATAAATGTGTGGGATCAAGGATGTACTTACTTAGAAGAGATATGTGGAATAAATCATTCACATTGGCTAGGTTTGGTGGAATTGAAATACAATTTTCCACAAATTATGTTATATTAAGGATATGAAAAAGGTAAAATGTTCATTGGGATAATATTTCCTTTATTTTTAGTCCTCACAACTATCTTCTAGTGTGATATTTAAAGGAACACTTTTTATCTCACTTTAAATAAAAAGTGTCTTCGCCGATTGTTAGCATGGATCGTCTATCGGCTCTAAGAAAAATGATGTTTTGATGAAAGGATTTAGTCATATATATTATATCTTGTTTATGTTTGGTTATATGTAGCCTTAAATCACCATATTCTAACTATCATGTAGTAGTTTTATATCTATTATCATATAGAGCTTCATATGGTTCCATCCAAATTCTTGAGTGTAAATAGTTATTTTATGAGAACTTAACCAATATAATATGTTGATCCAAACATCTATTATGGGACACCAATAATGTTTTAAAAATAATTCAAGTCTTTGGATGCTCCTTTGATATTTTATACGAGTCTAGGGTGACAATCCTTGCTAAAGTTTAACATTCCATCCATGGAATGTTGAAGAATCATATAGAACAGAGAGTTAGACATTGGATCTCTATAAAATACGATCAAAAGTGATTCCCCATATAGGCTATTAAATTATTTAGATATATATTAGAATTTTTATCAAGTGATAAATATTACTAAATAGTGATGAAGAGAGCATTCTTGGTGAGTCGATCAAGTATAACCCATATGGCATTATTTCATTTATATAGCTTCATTAGAAATATAAAAAATTCCCTTGATATGTTATGTGAATTAGATATTGGTATGGTATTCGGTTATATCATTCTTTTATACTTATAAGGATCAGATTTTACTTTCTAAATTACAAATCATTTAAGGCATACTCAACAACATCATTATTTATGTTTTCCCACTGAAAGTGCACTTAATGATCTTGGAATATCTTGTTACATCTTGTATGGATTAATAAATATGAGTTATCTATATAATAAAATGAATATTTATTCATCTCAGTAGATGTTGACAAAAAATGTTCTGATTAAAACTGAGTGAATCCATCTATTTCATGGTTAAATTCATATATTGTACATTCTTATGTTTCTCCCAGTTTATTTTGTATATTGAAATCATCCCTTTACACCTCTTTAATATTCTCTTAGATAAATGGTTTAGTAAACAATTGGTAAATGTAATATATATTCCCTTTCATTATAATTTCCTGATCCATCCTTTTCATTTCCATAAAGATATAGCCTTTCGTAATCATTAGCATGTATTAGATAATAGGTTCTTTTATGTGAAGAGAATAAAATAATTTATTCATTTTTCTTGATTGTAGTGAATTGAGAAACAATATACCATGATTAACTCTTATAATCTTATTTGACATAGGTTCAAATAATTCTGTGTGAATATATACTTTAAATTATTTTGATTATTATATATATATTACAGTTCTCTCCATAGAGGTAATGCCTCCAAATATTTAGTGAAAAATAATTGTTTCTAACTCTAAATAATTAATTGGGTAGTTTTTCCTATGTATCATTAATTATAATGTTACATTAGATATCACTTTATATTTTTTTCAAGTTTCAATATAGGAAATTCTTTAAACCATCACTATATATCAAACAATTTTATCCACATAAGGGTAGTGTGAGTATATGTGAAATGATTCGAATATTCTTTTGCTCCTAAAATATTCCCTCACATTCTTTAATAAAGAAATACTTTATGACTTTTCATGTTAACATAGATAATAGTTTATAAAATTTTGAAAAAATATCCATAAAGCATTGGTCATACTTAGATAATATAAAAAAATTATGGATCATCAAGAAACATGTTGGTTTAATCCATTCCACAATCATATTTTTTATTGAAGGATATATAGAAATTTTTCCACTCATGATCGTATGCCCTAAAAATTTGGTTTCTTTATACAAAAGGAACACTTGATAAATATATCTTACAACTTATTTTCCCTTGATGTTATTAGAAAAATCTTTTTATTCTCAATTTATTTATTAATATTAGAGTATTTGAAAACATCATCTTTAAAGAACACCATAAATTTATCATGATAATCTCTAAACACTATATTCATGAATTCTATGAAAATTAAAATTGAATTTTTAAGTCCAATTGGTATGACAGTGAACTTATAGTGTCCATATCAAACAATTACAGTTAGAACCAAAAGATTATTTCCATTTATTAATGGTAAAATAAAAATAATACCCAAAAAATATTTGGTGAAAAAATAGGATTTCTTTTATCAAGAAAACATCTTATTTATACAACATAATATGACAAATGAATTCTATAATCATGATCATTAGCAGTTTCCCAATAAGATTTAGAATTACCTTGATTGATGATCTTAAGGATCTATGTATTTTTCCTTCTTGACACCTTATAGGAATATTTGGTAGATACTATATATGGAAGCATGGAATAGTAATTTTGTATCCTTCTCTTCGTAGGGGAAGAAGTGACATAATAATTTTCAATCACCTTTTTCTTCCTATGTATGATAACATTGTTGAATGACGCATAGATAATGACTGATCCTTAAGTGGATTTTTTTCATTCACCCTATCATCATCAGATAAAGTCCCACACTTATTTTATAATCTTAATTAATTGAAGATATTGTGGATATCCTCATGATAATTAACATTTTTCTAAGCATTCGGATTGATGTCCCCATCATATGGAGCCTATTCTGACTGATCAAGTTCCCCCTACTGTATGCATCCTTTCCCAATAAACTATTTTTGGGTATTCATATTATCCAAAACCACATGCTAAGTATCCTCACAAGAAGCTTGTGTATCTATATAGATCTCCTCATGCACCTCACCTTTCTGGTGGCTAGCATAGTGGTCTGATGAGGCCTATTGCATTTCCACGATAACATCTAATGATATCTCCCCCACACCAAAATCTTGATATTTACCATCCTCATTTGTGAAAAAAACCCTTGTATCTAGAATTACCTTTTCTCAATGTATAAGGTACCATTATGTTGACTCACTTTATATATATATCAACATATTTACATTTCAATGAGCTTAAGGAACCAATCATCTCCCTATGATAATTCTCTTTCAAATTCCATTTTATCTTGCTTCAATAATAGAAATCTAGAAACTTGTTATACATTATTTTGAGATCAGTATCAGCCATTTTTGTTGAAGGGAAAATATTTTTAGGTGTATATAATAGAGATCTACCACAACAATGACCAGTGTAAAGTATCCAAACCGAGCTTCCTTAGTAGCCTTGTCCATTTTTATGGGTACTCCAATCACTAATGTGATATCAAATATAATTATTTAGTGCCAAAGAATCAAATTCATCCTGAAGACAAGAATACAAACATGTAATCTACTTGTTTTAATAAAATTAGGGTTAACATTGGCAAACCAATCTTTGAGGAAAATAATACATGGTTTAAGAGAAATTGAGCCACACCCCTATTCTCTCTTTTTCTAATCCTCACATTGAAACAATATATGAATAAAACATTGGCCTATTAGAATGCATCTCTATTTGTTAAAAACACATGTTTACACAATTCAATGATGGAGATCATCCACCCTCCATGGTCACAATCCCTATGTCCTAAAAAACCAAGCAATAACATTAAAACCTACGAAGCTTCAGGTGTTTGGAAATTGCTTCCTAGTTGGAAAAAAAATTGGATGTCAACCCTGTTTTGATCATATAATCTAAGAATACCTCTAAGAAATAAAAAGTATCTTGGATTATATTCACTATAGTCACAAACTCCATATTGGATGATGGAGAGATATCTTTTCCCTCCCATGATGGCTCCAACTTTAGGATAAGGCCAGTGAGGTTCCCCCCATAACCAGTTCAATAATTATGTATCTCAAAAACACCATGTAAAATTTTAAACCATAACCCCTTAGAGAACCATCATGTCCCTATGAGAGCTCTACTACAAATTCCATACCATTATAGTGTATATATCATTTACCAAAATCTATCTTTTGAATATATTCTCCCTTTATCTTTATTTGATGATAAATAGAGTGATGATCCCATTTTAAAAATCATTCTAATAAAAAATATTGATCGAGCAATTCATTAATCCTTGGTAGTGGATACATTTTTTTGAAACACAACAAAAAATTAGGCCTTTACTAATAGAAAATTGGTGATAATTAATATATGTGTTGGGTAAAATTATTAGTTCTAACAGATATTTGGTTTTTTCAGTATTAATTTTAATTTCCAACACTTTGTTTTTACTGATAGGTATATCTGTCAGTATTACTTATTCAATATAAACACATCTTTTACTAATAGTTAAATCTTTAATCTTTTCATTTTAATACAAACATATTTTACCAACACATGAATCTATTATTAATAATTATAATTACTGAAAAAAATTTACAATTAGGAAAGATAATTCTAATAAATTGTTTTATAATTAAATGTTATAAAAAAATGAATATATATATGTATAAAAAAAATATTTTTTAATACAAATATATATTTATACATCAAATTAATGTAAATATTTGAGGAAAAATATATATTGGAATGAATACATACAGACATACAAACATAAAAAAACACACACACACACAGATATATATATTTATAAAGTGTGTGTATCTATTGAATTGTTACCAGAGTTTTTTTGATGTCACACATAATTACCACTCAACTTACTAATGGTGGAAAAAATGAAGGTTATTAGTTTTGGTATGAAGGACACATTGTAAACATATTTTAAATATTATGATCCATCTTAAAAAACACAAATGAGATAATTTCAAAACCATTTTAATAATTTTTTAAAAATATTTTAAAAAATATTTCAAACAAATAAATAAAATTTAAAATAAAAAATATTTGTATTTAAATTTAATTTAAAATATATTTTCAATAATAATATAAAATTTGAAAAATAAAATAGGGTATTAAGGATAAGGATTCGGGCTGCCTTCCCCATTCCACCTCCCCACCACCCACGTTTTGCCTCTCCCATCTCGCTTCCATATTTTTCCTCCGTCCATTACACCTCCCCACCTCCCCACATCCCCATACCACCTATTCCTTTTCCCTGTCCCACATTCCCTAATCCACCTCCCCATTCCACCTCCTAGTTCTGTCTCCCCCTTACCACCTCCCTATCATGTCTCCTACCCCATTCTGCCTCCCCACCTCCCTATACCACCTCTTCCTCCTCCCGTACCACCTCCTCTATTTCACCTCCCCATTGCGCCTCCCCTCCCCCTGATGCATTACTCTCCCACACACCCCATGTTCCCCACGACCCCTCCACCAAAACCTAGCTCCTTGTTCCTCTCGATCAGTATTCTTCACAGAACTCCTTAAGGACCTACTCATAGAAACCCCTATCAAGCCCCCCCCCCCCACATGAAATAATTGTGAAACCCACCTTCCTGTTCTAGGAATGCATTATCACATGAAACCCTCATTGGTCCTTGAAATCATGGTCCACTATAATTCCAGAAAAAATGATAATCTCAAATGAGGAGATGGAAGTGATGAGTTTCAAATTCTAGATTTTTTACCTTATACATTAAGGTCTTATTCTTCATGTCCTCTTATATTTTTGTTCATTCCATTATTATATTTGTGTGCAAGGTAATATTAAGAGGAAAACTGAGGGGTTGGTAAATTTTTTCAATGTTCCAAAGAACTTATTCACTAATTTTTATTCTTTAATCTTGGAACTATTTATTCGAACAACATTAAATATTTATATATCATCCTTGTTTCAGTTAAATTTCTATTTAAACTTGGTCCACCATACATATGTTGTTTCATAGTTACTTTTTTTCAACCTATAGTTTCTCTTTTACTTATTTTTTCCAATTCCTGGTGAGCTAGAGCTTTGTTGGAAACACGTACAGGGTCATCCTATGTTGCTAACAGTAATCCAATACTGATATTTTTATCCAATTCTGAATAGGAAACTACCTGAATCCTTGTGATTCTATGCTCCATGCTGGAACTGAACTGACGAAAAGATTAACTATACTCTTCTATGTGTATAACCTAACCTATTAAAGAGGAAGGATTTAAGCTTGATATTACTTAAAGTTAAAACATTCTTCTATTGTTTGAGGTACCCCATTTTTAGTTTTAGTATATTTTTAAACTATAAAGGATGAGAAGTAAAAAAACTCATTTTTCATGCAGATTAGGGTTTTTATATGCATATCAAATTTATATTGGAAATTTTTGATTGACCAGAGGTTTAGATCCTCAATAAAATTATTTCACAAGTCTTTCTGATCACCTATGTAATGATGTGTGATATGATTTTAAATTGGACATTGGTGTGTGATATGATTTTAAATTGGTAAATTACTGATATGAATATATATGGAAAGCATATAAAGTAATGAACTTTTCGTTGGTGTTCTCCATTTTATTTAGGTAAATAATTTATATCTAGGCCTTGACATGTTGTGTGTGAACTAATATTTGGGTTCACATATTTTAATGATTTCTTCAATCCCTTATTACTTTATTTATCAACCATAATGTGTAAGGATATATTTTTCTTTCCCTTCTAATTTTGAATTGGTTGCAAGTACATTTCTCCAAGAGCTTATATTTTTTATTCCAGGTTTGATTGGGTTATGTGTAGTTGATGGATACTAGATTTATGTAACTAGAGAATTGACTAACTAAATGTTTTAACATGTGAGGATACCAGGGAAATATTAGTACAACATTATGTTTATCTATTCTAATTTGGTGTGCTTACCCGATTCAAGTAAGAACTGATGTTGCGGAGTAATGTGGGTTGACTCACCGGTGGAATCCTAGGCTTACTCATGAGACGTGGATGAAATTACATAATTAGGATAAAATGAGTTAGAAAGAGGAGACAAACCCTCATTTATGGATTCCATGATAGTAGAAATGTATCATTAAGGTAATGATGTGTGAAATTAGAAAGTTTGAATGTGACTCAAGTCCTTTTTCACCTGTTCATGTTTAGTTGGACCAACCATATGATTATTTAGTAAAATTTTCTGTTATAAAATATTTATTGATTATAATTGTATTTATGCGTGTTTTATATTTTGTAGAAATCAAAGAGTAATGGCTTTAATACTAGACCATGGAATTAATCTGTTATAAAATGTCTAATATTTTTTGGGTTTTACCTCAATGATCATTAACAACAACGGTGAAGTTACTCACTGGTTGAGTTTTTCCCATTATTCCCTCTATAATTGAATAGAATTGACAATCAAATTATATTTATAAAACCAGGAAAGAATATGGTTATGAAAATAAACTAGTTTTCTGAAAATTTATATGAGTAAAATGGTTTGTCCTCATTTGGTGTTGATGAAATTGGTGGATTTATTGTCAATATATTTTTAATGTTCTCATAATTTGATAATAGTTTTAAATTTTAGTGGGTTATTATCAAATTTATTTCTTACAGATTAAGTTTATCTGCCGATGAAAAAATTGGTTACACTAAATGAGTGGTTTTGGATACTGTTTCATGGTTTATTATCGGTGATTATAGTTTTTATCTTTCTTTTCTGGGTTTATTTTAGGTGTACTCATCAATTATTTTTTTGCGCCCATACGTGGGAACATCATTTGATGTTAAAAAGGTAAGATACTTTAGAGAATAAAGGTATATAATGTTGGTAATTTATGGGAGATGGTGTTGATATCTAGAGGTTGTAATAAGCTAGTTTTTGAGGATATACATACTGGTTCTTTTGTGTGGTTATATAGTTATTTGTACAGTTGGTTGGTGTTTCTATTTATGTTCCACTTTTTTAGTTTTGATGTGTTTTATTGGTTCATGTTTCATATTTCATGAAGGTTATTTTATTGTGGTTCTTACATCACCATCAAGTATATTTATTTTGAAAAATACCTAAAAGTGGGTTTTATGATAAGGTAGTGTTTGGAATGTTGTGGGAATATTTTTCGAGAAATGATGACTAGATTTGAGTTATTCAGACTATTGATCATTTATATGTCAACATGGATGATGAAAATTTCTCACTATGAAAACAATTTTCTATAATTCCATTTATTTCTATTTTGGTTTCAATTCATGAAGATATTTTTCACTGATTTGTGGGTTTGTTTTTTGGTTGTTTGTAATGTAGATATTAAAGATGTTGTTTTTGGAATACCAGGGAATTGAGGTTTCACGTTGGTACTGAGGATGACTTGATTTTTTTTGTTGGTACTAGTGTTGGATTGATTATGAGTATACACTTTTGTTGTGGGTGGTGGAGATCTTGGGGCTGGGGGATGTGGTATAATAATTAATTATGGTTTCTTTCTCATTCTAGATCAAGCTCAAGGGCATGGATGGGCTGCTACTAGAGATGACTCACTAACATGGATGGGTAATTAGTGATCGCTGGTCTATGGTGCTGAAGCTATCTCACTAGCATGGATGGGATGCTACTGTGTTATCATGGCATGGATGAGTCCCTGGTGCTACTCATTGGTCACTTGTGTGGGACCTGACTCGTTGGCATAAATGGGCATGGATGGGTCAGGAGGGCATCATGTATTGTGGGTGTGATGGATCCTGCTATATTAAATTCCATTAAAAATATAAGTTTTTTTATATATTTAAGCATGTGTTAAAATTTTATTCAATTTAATAATTATATAACATGTTTTATATATGATAAAGTAATAAATATAATATGAAATAATACTACTAATAAAAATGTATTATTTTTATTAAAATTTAATTTTAAAATATATATTATATGTGGGTAATATAATTACCAACAATTATTTTTCACTAGAACCTATTAAAAAACACATTAACCAACATATATATTATCTGTTGGTATTATTATATTTATAACATAACAATTTTATCTATCGCAAAAATATTTAGTGATAGATTTTCTACTGACGGTTTAGTGACATGGGTATATAGGTTGGTAAATTTTTTGACTAAAGTAAAATGAACTTTTTCCAATTGGTATGATACTATTTAAAGATGTGAAATATTTTGTAGTGAAATAATTTTATTGATCTCTTTGGTAGTCAATGAATATCAATATTGATCCATCCTCTTTCTTGAAAAAGTTAAGCAATTCACCCCAAGGTGATGATCCAAATTAAGCTATTATTTATTCTTTAACACCATTAGTTCTATCAGGGATATCATACAAAGGTTATTGGATATTGTTTTGGATTTTGTTATAATCCCTATTGATTACTTTACCTCACAATATAAGGTATGTATAAAGAATTGTTTAGAAAACAAATTAGTATATTCCCTCATAATGTCAATTTCTCGAATGCTGATTCTTCGCTTTTCCCTATTCATTTTAGAAATATATGCATCTTTAAAAGTTATTGACACCAATACCATTTATTTTTTTTTTAAAATAGATTCATAGTCTTAATTTCATTTATATAGGTCTAGGGGGTGATTTAGGATATGAAAGGATGTACAATTTCCTTGATAGTTGATGTGATATAAATATAATGAGATTCAACCCATTATTATTATTGTTCCAAATTACAACAAATAATAATAAGATATACTATAATATTTTTTACATAGATTCGAACTATGTAAGTGTCTAAAAATATGGTTGAAATGATTTTAGAACTTGGTGTTTTCATATTTATATCAACTTCTATTAATCAGGGAGGTTATTCAATTGATATATAAAAAATATTGAATAAAAAGTAATTCATTGAACCTGAATTAAATAAAAAGTATATATTCTTGGGTGAATGATAAGTGTATCCTGTAATAATTCATTTTTATTTCCCCCCTCAGTGGTGGTGATGGAATAGTCAATCCATTAATTCATTATCTTAGTTATTTTGTGATATTTATTACCCTCATGTATCATTGGTTTGGTGCCCTAGATTGTATAGTTCCCATATTTATTATGGTTGAAGCATCGGGACATAGGTAGTTCATTGGGTGATTCCTTACTTTCCTCTATAATACTGACCATATTCTTAATTTCTTTCTAGTATTCATATTTTTTATTCCCTTATCCTCATAATAGGAAACAAATTCATCATTCCTTTGAGGTAATTACCATGGAATTTATTTCCACATTTTGACTTGTGAGTGGTATGATCTTTTTTCCTCATTTATCATTTGACTGTACATCGTTCAATTTCATCCACCATTTCTTATCTTGACATTCATTATACCATTTTCCAAATTCTATCTCTACATTAATATAACATTAAACTTGTTCCTCATATCTATGAAATTATTAGATAATTAGAGTTTTGTAATGAAGTGGTTATAAATAACCAAATAATATATCCATTTTTTGTAATTATTGATAATAAATCCTAGGTTTACCTTTAAATATTTGTGAAATTTCCCTCCTATGTAGTGATATATTCATTCTATTTTTTCTTAATATCAATAAATTATATTTTTATATTGGTATGATGTTTATAAAGGTAAATACTTGTTATGAAATATTTTTTAAATGTCTTCCCTCTCCATTTACTTCACTTCACCCTTTGGATTTGTATTCCTAATTAATTTCCACTATTTATGATCATATCTATCTAAATAGTAGATGTAGAGGGAAACTATCTCGCTCTTTCGAAAATGAATATAAAAAAATATTTTCCACATAGTTAATCCATTATTCTACAATGGGTAGATTAAATGATCCAATGAATGAAGGGGGTGATTAGGGTATAAAAATTTTAATGTCTAGTTTCTCTCACTTGGATGAAGGATGATATACCAGATGGTTTAGATTATTGTTCAAAACTTGATACAACTGGGTATGTAAGAATGTGATGTTTTGAACTCCACCTCCCATTAGATTGAGAATATTTTTTAAAAAATCATTACATTATCCATCACATGGCTTTTTGGCATGGTTTATTCTAGTTACCACTATTTTATAGAATAGAAAAGATTAAAACAAAATATATGAGTATAAAGAATAGATAAATAACTTATTTTCATTTTTAAATTAATTATTATGTCCTTACCTATAGGATCCCTATGTTTAGCCTATGTTATATTTTAATAACCTAATTATCCAATTAACTAAACCTTAATCTAATACCAACTACAATAATCCTCCCCTTCTATACATGATTATCACATGTTTTTTAAGATAAATGACACAAAAATATTAAATTATAGAATTAAAAGGTTTAGTATCGTGGAAAAAATAATTTCATACAATATAATGACACATAAATAATTAAATATTATTTTATTATATCAACATAGTTATCCTATTATATTTTAAAATTATCATAATATTATTAATATCCTCGGGACACAAGTCAAAAAAGGGATTAGTTGAAAGCTGAGTAAGGGGAGACATTATAAGGAAAAACATGTTCCAAGAATCATTATAATATATGGATGAACATCAACATAATAATCATATAATAATTATAATTTTATTAATGAAATCATTTGTAGGATACATTTAATGTGGCACATTTATAAGAATTAAACGTTATAACATTGCGAACAAAGCTAGAATCATGTTTACACGTAAAATATATGTGTAAATCATCACTTCATAGAATGTGAAAAATATTGTATCAAGGTCTTATATAATAATAATCTCATTATATGTATCACATTATAAAATGAATAATAGTGATATATAATTTTATTCCCACCCATAAAATCATAAAATGATTGTAATTATGCATTCAACATAGAAAGTGGGGAGGTAATTTAGCCTGAAATCCTGGAGTACTTATTTTTTTGGATAATCCCCTTTTTAATTGGGTTGAGGGGGAACCTTACGTGACTTATAGGACTAGAGAAATATAGAAAAATACAGAAAACATAAGGCCTTAACGACCTAAATCCACTAGAATAGACCCTCTATTTTCATATTTTTGGTACAATTAATTGTTTGTTGACCATTAAAGAATTCATAACTAACTTTTAACCATGTTGAGATGAACGATGCGTAGTAACGATGAAAGATTACACACCCTTTTAATATTACACAATCATAGTATTGTAATGATGAGTGTTGTTTCTCTGAAGCCTTCTCTATATCTATACTTGAGGAATAAGAAGCCCAATTTTGTTTCTCTCATCGACATTATTGCTCCATAAACCCATCACCACATGTTTAGAACCATGAAAATGAGATAAAAACCAGCATCTCAATGTATCCCCTTTAGTAAAAATTCCCACCATCATACTCCATCTCTGTCGATCAAACCCCCTACTGACCACACTGAACCTAATCACAATCGAGGACTCCACATGAGCTGATGTCAATTGTTGCAAGCAAGTCCATTGAAATGAACCTATAGCTATTAATGATGAAACCTAAGGACCTAACACCCTCAATGTATAAGGATCCTATGAATGGCCCCCCACCATGATTTAAATTCTAACTGCCAAAATAATTGGGTTCTTCACGTATTTTATCTTGGGATTTGATGTAGGATCGTGGGATGCCTTTATGTCATGAACCAACATGGATACCCTAGTACCTAGATAACCAATCCGATCATGAAATGACCTAAAGGGTGTGCCAAATACCTATGCGATGGAGACTATCACATGGAATCATACATGGTAAAGTGGTAACATTTTCCCATATAAACAATGGAACAATAGAAACAAGACATTATGCCCAAAAGAAAAATCCACAAGTAGAACAATAAAATAAGTCAAACAGGTATAAAAATCCCAATGTACATCATCAAAGAACCATAAAATAGGAAGATATAAAACCCAAGTCCTAACAGAAACAACAACTAAAGACAAAAATATTCAACAACAACTACGACCTCCAAGTGGTTCCTTACCCTTTCTTAATCCTTGAAGCATGAAATCTACAAACTTCTGAAGGAATAGGTAGGGTGTGAGATAAAATCTCAACTAGATCTCACCAAGTATTCCAAAATAACATGAATCATTAGTTAACCAAATAAAGCTAAAACTTTAGATAAATTGGCATGTAATTGAAAAATAATATTTCAAAAAAACCATTCTTTACATTTCAATTTATAGAAATACTTCAAAATAGTGGCTTAATCAACATTTTTGAAAAAATAGTTTTTATAAATTTGCAATGAATTTGTAAAATAATTTAAAAACAATGAAATCTATAGAAAAAATATCCCAAATGAGAAACATGTCCATCTTTAAAGTGGTATGATAGTTCTAGGTAAGGGGATCATTACAAACTCAAATAGGTGATCATAAAAATTTGTTTACACATATACCTATGAAATTGTTCAAAGAGGACTCATCACCATAGCATTAGGAATGTGACCTTTTGTAATAATTTTGTTTGAGTTGTAAATCTTCAACAGAGTGTTGTCCCAGATAACTCACAAACTATCGAGGCTTTCATTTTCTTAAACAAAAATCAATAATGGTAAATTTATCCTAAAACTGTTTAAAATACAATTAACCCATTTTAAATATTAATATGACAATTTATATTTTTAAAATAAACATTAGTTAATAATAAATTTGGAATTTTCACCAAATAAAACCAAAAAGATTCTTAAAAAAACACGTCAAGCCATTTTTCTCAAATGAAAATTCAAAATTAATTTCTTAAATCAATTTCTCAATTTAATTCTACAATTTAATTTCTCAATTTCCATCATATTCCAAAATCACACCCCAATTCATTAGAATTGGGGGTTTTCCCCAAATTTCATTCTAATGAAAATTCAAATCGAAATTCAATGTGATTTAGTTTCTTTATATTTAAATTTAAAGAAATTTAATTTAAATCATGAATTTTAAGTTTAAATCAACTAGTCAAACTTAAAGCAAACCACCTACTAAGAGTCATGGGATCATGTAACACAAATTCCAAAATAGTATTCACAAATTAAGAACATCAAAAACAGATATCTAAGTGTCAAACCTAGATTAGAGATAAAAGAATGAGATTAGATCCACCAATAAAATAGAGATATATAAAACCCTAAGGAGGAGCGAGGAAGAGAGTAGGAGTAAGATACGTAGAGAAGCACTCTTACCAGGAAGAGATCAAACAATGTTCTCCACACATTTATTCACATTTTAAAGGGTTTATAGGATCCAAAATCAATAATAGGGAACCTATAATGAATAATAAACCATGTTTGGGTTGGATGGACGTATCAGTAACTTAAAACATCACTTTTGAGAATTTAAAATAATTTTTTTGTATTAAAATTTCTCATACGCATGGTTAGCTGGGTAGTGCAACACAGTTTGACAAACCATGTGACGTAACCATGTTCCCCTATAAAGGGGTATATGTTTTCTACTAGTTGTGCTGTTGATTTTCCAAACTATGTACAAACCATGTAAGTCATATCTGCCTAGATTATCACTATTTTAACTGACATAGAACACTTCATGGGAAAACAGTGTGTGAACCATGCATAACCCAAAAAACCTTAAAAAATTCCCAAAATTTCACCCAAAGCACAGCTAAATGAGACCCAACCAAATAATTTTCAATATTATGGTTAATAATTATTTGAAAATAGTAACAGGATGTTACATCCTCCCTACTATAAGAACTTTACATCCAAAAAAGGTCTATAAAGAAACATACAAGTCAAAAAGTAGAGGCCAATTCTCCCTCATATGTGCCTCTCTCTCCAATATATCATAAGTATTAGAACCATGCTTTCATATGAATTGACAAAAATGTATCACCCCCGCACAAAGTACCATGGGTTTAGAATAAACCATCCTGATAGGATTCCAAGTCTCATATAATTCAGTCTTGGCATCAAAATCAATCTAGATCAGAACATGATATGGATTATAAATATACATTTATAGTGGAAATACATGAAACCCAAAATATATTGACATCAATTGTGGTGGATTTGATAAATGGTAATCCAATTTTCCCACCTACACAAAAACTTCAAAAGGTCCCCAAAACTAAGAAGAGAGCTTCCCTTTCCTCTTAAGTCGTTGATAAACCAAATGAGGTGAAACTTTCAAAAACACTTGATCACCCATAGAAAAATTCAATAGTCTATATCAAAGAAAAAATAATATTTTTTCTAGATATGTGATATCAATATTCACTAATGAGTCATCTGAATCATTTCTATTATCTTGTGGACCATGAACGGTCCAACCAAGGAACTTTCACCGATCTCCGACAAAAACAATAGATTTTTTCATGGCCGACCATATAAGTCCTCAAAAGGGGGAATTATTATTATGTACTGGTAATTGTTGTTACAAAAAATTTAGGAACACAAGAATATAGCATATCCTCCATAATCTGTATAGCTCAATCTAATTGGTCGTTGAACTATGAATGTTACTCCATACTCAAATGATCATGAGGCCCTAGTGCATCCTGATCGACTTTATAAAAGTTAGAAGTATACTAGTGATCTCTATCAGAGACTACAATATATTAAACTCCATTAAAATTAACAATCTATTTCACATATATATTTCCCAGCTCTATAACATTGGTTTTATAAATAATGGGTACAAAGTGATCTGATTTGGTTAGCCAATCAATCACGAACCATATCATATTAATAATTCTCTGGGTATGTGGAAACCCAACATCAAATTACATAGAGATCTCATCTCACATCCATGTTTGAACTAGAAGTGGCTAAAGAAAACCTGAAGGTCTCTAGTTCATGTTCTTGAACTATTGGCATGTATAAAAATGATAGACAAAATATTCAATTACCACTCTCATACATAGCCAAGAAAATCATCACTTCATGTCATATAACATCTTCTTGGTTCCTAGGTTGACTTCCCACTAGAAATTATGAAAATAACCTACAACATCTTTCCTGACCGATAAAGGTATAATAAAACAATTTTAATAACATGGAATTCTCTCCATGGAGAACTACCTCTCAGGAAACATCTCCCCACCATAAAGAGAGTCAATATTGCAACAAAAACCATTATCAAGTTTTTGTTCTAGAATAATAACCTCATGAAGAGAGATGGTCAACTAAACGGTAGACAAGGAAACCTCATCCCCTAATTCCTAGACTCCAATATGCAACAATGGAAAATGAAAATTCAAGTTCCACTCTTCTGATTATAATTTCATAGCCTATGTTGGATGTTTCCTGCTTTAATAATCCATGAATAAATTCAATTTCCCGGATGTATATGCGGTGCTGAGATAAATATATTTTAGGTACTCCACCCAATTACTATGGAAACGATTGAAATATTTTTGAGAGAAGATACAACTCAAGATCTTATAGCTAGAAAACACTATAAAACATTCTCTAAAATGATAATAGTTCCAAATCACAAGAACATGCATCATATATATTAGTTTATGTTGATGGGTAAAATAATTAATTTCTGGTGAACTAAGCTATGGTGATCTATATGAAAAAATGTGATCACCCATTATGAGAACACATCCCAACCCAGAACTTGGTGCATCACAAAAGACCACTTAACCTTACCTGACCTTTAAAAGAGTCAACACCAGCACAATTGTCAAAATAAGTTTCACCTCAAAAAAAGGAATATAAAATTTATCATCCCAAGAAACATTACACCCTTATGAGTTAGATTAGTCATTGGAGAATCAAAAATTGACAATTACCTTTCAAATGAGTGATAATATCGAGATAAAACCAATAAGTTATCAATGTTAATAACATTTAATGGTTGTACCCATGTCATAAAATCCTTCACCTTCATTGGATCAACTTAAATACCATTTCTTGAAAATACATTTCCCATGAAATTCACTTTATGATTCATGAAATATGATTTTGAGATGTTGAATAAAGTTGGGGATTTCTCAAAAATTCCAGAACGTATCACAAATGATGTACATGGTCTGCTTAAAACATAGAGTAAAAAATGTTTTCATCTTCAAAGATAACCATTATGTTTTCAAAACACTCATGGAAAATAATATTCATTAAATCTAAAAAATTTAGGATTATTGGTTAGACAAAATAAAATAAAAATTTACTCATAATGGTTGTACACACTCCGAAAGGTAGTTAATGAATTTTAGATTCTTTTATTCTTAATTTATGGTAACCAGATTGAAGATCAATCATTAGGAACCATTTTTACCATTTTAACTATTGAAAAAGATAATCGATCTATGTAAATATTTACTTATTTTTTACTGTAATCCAATTGATTTTTATGTAATAAACTCATAGGAAAAGTGACCTAAAGGTTTTCTTAGAAAAGAGAATAGGTTCCCCCAAGGGGACATAGATGGGTGTATAAATACTTTATATAAAACAATAATTCAACCATTTCATAAAATATTTCATTTTAGTTAGTTTCATGTGGAAATAATGAATAGAAACTAGTTGAGTAACAGACACTAAGTCGATAAAAAACTCTACTTACCTTACCAGTGGAAAACCAGAGAAGTGAGAAGGAAAAATGTTAGGAAACTTGATGAAAACTGGAGGGACATCAGCGATCATAGATTATCTATAGAGACCCGAAGCATAATGTATATGGACATTACATTACTTTTGCAGAATACTTAGTACATAACAAAAACACACACACAAGGATCGTAATAGTTTAGTGTCTTTGTAAACTCAGAATATAATCTTCTAATCATGTTGAAAGATCTTCAACATCTCCCATAAATATCTTCACTTTTTTTACCTAAAATATTTCTTTATATCCTGGGGAAAAAACATAAAAGGGTGAGCTCAAATGCTCAGTAAGGGTAAATAAAAGAAATATCAATGACATCATATACATAAGAACATATCTTTTGGAAATCCTAACCTGCAAAAGAAATCATAATTTCATAACATGGGATAAATCATAGTTGTGAAATGTAATCACAATAATCATAAATTAAAACACGAAACTTTGTGGCATACACACATAATCATAGAGAATCATTTCTTATTAGTCAAGACTCATTTCCAATACTATCTTAGTGGAAAAAGTCCATTTCTGAACCGAGTTCACTCCTCATTTTAGTCCAGTTTCACTGAACCGGTTTAACCTGCCGTTCCAGCCATGTCTATCTCATGAGATATAAAATCTTTACCCAATGCATTTGAGGGAGATATACGTCCCACCCATCTCATAATGATACTATTCTTATGTGTTACACAAAATCATAAACCATACATCATATCATAACCCATGTAATAAAAATGGGATTCTTAAACATCGTGACATCATAAAACAATTCATATAAGATAAAGGAGTTCATAAAAATAATTCCATCACAACATAATCAAATCATTGTAATAATAGGGATAGAAACAGAACCATATATTATCTTAGATGGAAAATAATTTTGATAAAACTCTTGAACTCCATTCTTGTGGAAAATATCCTTTCTACTTTAAAAACATTTTTCCTTTCTTAACATGTCATACAATTTAAAACTTAAAGAAGTTGATTAAAAATAAACATGAAAACATGTAAAGGAAGATCCTTGGAAATATTGTTTTAAATATCCATTCATGCCGTATATATTAAAAAAACATTATTCTTGTACTTTTTTCGGAAAAGTCAAAAAAGTACCTCGTATGAAAAACGAAAAAAGAATCCTTTCATATCTTTTACTAAAAACTCCCCAAAGGTTAAAATTGGAAATAAACAATTGTATGAGTATGTAAATAATATTAAATATTGAGAAAACATGTATGTGGATGATAAAATACACCCCAGTAAATTTCAAAGTATAAGCAATCTCTGATAGAAATGAGATTGTGATATTTTCCCTTACCTTAGGTCTGATTTTCATAGTAAGTGTCCAAACCTCCTGTATAATGATTTAAATAATGTCATTGACTTATTCCTGAATCATACGCATTTTTATGATACCATATATGGTTCAATTATGACTTTATTTTACCAGTTCTTTTGTAAATTCCATGTTAAAGAGCGTTTTGGGTAAAATCATTTTATTTGTCGTCTGTGTTTTGACTTGTAATTATTCATATGATTACTTAAATCATGATTAATTAATTCAAGAATATAAAACATGATTTATATATAATATATATTCAGAATATAAATATATATAAGAGATCAGTAAATGGAAAGAAATACACCGTTCATGGATACGGTAGGCCGTACGTACGCATGAACACGGTTTTCGTTTCCTTATTAAGTTGAATGGAATTAAGTAGATGACATACATATATATACACATAAATCCAGAATCATTATTATTTCATATATTTCATGATTACTTATTATATATACTTTATAATCATTCATGAATGGTTGACATGGAGAATGAATCTCATCGCGTCGTGGAGACGGTAGTCCGTACTTACGTACGAGCGATGATATCATTATCATGATCGTGGAATTGTATTTCTGTGTATGTATACTATTTTAGAATCAATATCACATTACAATAATAATATATAGTTATTATTTACACCATTATACCCATCCAAGTAAGGTGGTGGTGGAAAATAGATTACACCACGACGTGGAGACGGTATTCCGTACGTATGCCCGTGTGGTGATTTCATTTTCCGTAGGATGGATAGCTGGTGAAATAGGGTTGTTTCATACTTATAATAACATATAAGTATATGAGTGATACTTATGTTATTACTTCATAATGAAACAACCTAATAAGAAGAAGTGGAAGGAGAAATAAAGTTGAAAGAATTGGTAACGGACATTACCTCTTCTTTGAAGCGCCTCTTTGAGATCTCCTTTTAATGCACTAAAATTGGTCATTGAAGAAGAACAGAACCTCTAGGATGTTTCTAGGGAAGTTTAGAAGATAATATTTCAGGGGTTGTACGATCTTGAAGGCTCAAAGTGGTGTGAAGAAGAGAGGGAGGAGGTTCCCTTTTATAAGGGAGGAGAGGGGCTCCTTTTGAAAAACTAAAAATACTATTTTATTATAAAGCCAAATTTGGTATTAAATAGCTCCAAATTGAGTTATTTCGAAGCTAAGGTGTGGATGGGTCGAAATACTCTCATCCAATAGAATTTAGACAAGTTTAGGTTCCTATTTTAACCTTATCATTTATATATAACTTTAAGTTAGATAATTTTACTTTTACCGTGTCTTTTTGTGTTCTTACACTATAAGGTTAATAAACATACTATAATAAGCCAAACTAACCCCAAGTTGTTTATTAATAATATATATAACCTTATATAAGTCATTTGGAAGAACTTTAGATTTTTAGAAATAAAATAACAATTAATAATATAATATGTGTTTTAAAAACTATTTTATGTCAATTTTGACACTATTTAGTAATTGATTTTTTTAAAAATCATAAAAGAATTATTAGTTAGAAAAAAGTTAATTAAATCAATAATAGCATGTCATAGTAACCTAGAAAATTAGTGGAATTCATAAAAAGTCTCATATTACATTTATTTTGGTATTTATAACATCAATTTTGTCAATATTGCATTAATAAGATAATTACTGCATCATCTTTGTGTCATAAATAAATTAACTTATTTAATTTCTAAAAATTACAAATAAAATACCAGTATGTAGGAAATAGTTTTATATTTCTAAATAATATTTATAGTCGAATTTATCTAATGTATAAACTTATATTATAAATTATTTACTTATTAAACTTTGATTTTAACTATTTAAACCCTTCTTTAAATAAATTAATAATAAATGTCCTAATCTAATCCAAGTGGGCCTAAATGGTCATATTTTATTCCTAAGGTTGTTTTTGGTCGATTTAAACTTATAAAATAGAATTAAGACATGTGTTAGGGTAATAATAATATCATTTTTACCCTTAATGACCCTATTTACTTTTAACCGTGGTAAAAAAAGTAAAAAGTTACTATTC
The DNA here is from genome assembly GCA_963277665.1 of Viscum album. Taxonomy (NCBI): domain Eukaryota; kingdom Viridiplantae; phylum Streptophyta; class Magnoliopsida; order Santalales; family Viscaceae; genus Viscum; species Viscum album. The sequence goes on from OY728133.1 coordinate 595,458,494, forward strand.
ACAAAAAAAATTTCATCTCATTGAACCAAATTTTACTTACTATAATCAACCGCATCTCTTAGATTTTTTAAATTCCACTCACAGAAGCGCTAAAATTATGTTTTATGAAAAAGTCATTCTTTTTTTTAACTACCACATAGTGGTTTCACTATTCATCAAAAAATGAAAGTTTCCAGAAAAATATCAAAAATTAGGCCTAACCTATATTTGTTATTATGAACTCAAAAATTATGTCTATTTTACCAAATTTAAAACATATCAGTTGCATTAATTAATTTAAAAATTAATTCTCGTCGTCAAAACAAATTGCGCGTTCTTAAGAGATAATAACTATAAAAAGATTGACACTTTTTTATGTCTGGTTTAATGTGAAATTACATCCAATGACCAACATTGTATTAAATTGTAAAAATTTATTCTAAATATACTTGAAAACCACTCAAATTAATAATTTATCACTATTAATTATTTCGATTAAAAAGGTTTTTTTTTAATTAAAATTTAGTAATTTTCACTATTCATCAGAAAATGAAAGTTATCTGAAAAGTACCAAAATTTCACCCCAAGATAATTTTGATATCCCAAATCCAAAAATAAAGACCATTTCAAAAAATAAAAGTTACAGAATTTTAAAAAGTGGTTATTACTATTCATAACGGCTAGTTTTAATAATATTTCAATAGCATATTGTTGTTTAGTGAAACACGTTATTGCATACTACACACACTATTGAGGAAGGTCGTGATTGCATGTAATGCAAGGAAAGTCAAGGATGCATGTTGTGCAAGCTCTTTTTGGTGTAGCGTACACCACAAGACATTAATGAAATTAAAAAGAATATTTTTCATAAAATCTCAGGGTGTTACATTTTACCCCACTTAAAATGAATTTCGCCCTCAAAATTCGTCGGGGTTATAAATGGTTTATTACTAGAAAGTTTCTTTAAAAGAAACCCACATCGTAAAAATGAATACCAAAACCAATATTTTAAAACAAAAGTATGAAACGTAATGGTTACCCAAATAAACTAATCACTGGGTTTCCACATAGGTGAAAATATGGATATGGAATAGAAATCTAACCATCATGTTCTGATGGAGAGTGGTAGATAACATGGCTATGTAAAAGCCAACAATCACAAAGCCATAAATTTGTGACAATCTAAGGTACCATCTGATTCATCAGATATAAGAGCAATAGGACAACATTTTTGGTTTTCAAGATCATTTCCCTAAAGTTAATGAAATTGGAATTAGAAGAAATAATTTCGTGATTTTGGTATAGTCTCACTGTTGGTTGTTATTTGGACAATTTCCACTTCATCTCTTAATGAAATGAAGTTGAATTTGTCATTCGTGATGTGTTAGCAGATCATGTGATAGAATGATGGGTCATTCCATCTGTCTCAAATAAAAGGTTAGAAAAGTTATCTAAAAATACATAAATCCATATATATTGAGATTAATCTTATATGGTTCCTAAAATGGACTTATAATTATAATATCATACTGCTTAATATAATAAAACTAGTTTCTACTAAATAGGGACATCATGTAGGCCAGTGGTAGGCGTTAAAGGCCAGTCGCACTTCGGTTGTGGGTTCGATTCCCACATCCTTGTCGGACGCGATGGGCTATCGCCCATCCTGCAGGTTGTCCTTTTTCTAAAACTATATTACTATAACATCCCATCAATAATATCGAAAAAAGTTCTATCCTAACTTATGTCCAACATAATCCATTCCAATCTTTAGGCTTATCTAAAATACTTTGGTCCATGCTTGAAATGTCACATAACAATCACGTGAATGCCATCATTAATCCCCCATATATCATAAGATATATCTTGTTGGTCAAATGACAAACATGTGAATACCATAATCATGTATTCTCTTGAATAATGAATACCCATTGAAACTTAGTGAAAACATGAATGCAGTCAAAAATAACTCCTTCCACATACCAAAATCTAAAAATTCTATATACTCAAACTATGATATAAACTTCTCCTTATATCAGTCATGAGCTCATGAATACGGTCAAACATTTCATTTTCTAATTTTCCTTTCATTATGCGCATATCATCTTTTTTTTTTCAAAAATATCTAAATCTCATTCCATGGTTATCGGTACCATTTAAAACCACAATAGAGCAATACATAAATATCCCAATATTCCACGATACTATATACAACATTATTTTGGAATCCCATTACATAAACACTTAATCATTCCACCACATTGTTGTCATATTCAACATCGCCAATAGTGATCGCATGTGACTTCCCTTTGTCCTTTTCCATAAGTGGTTGCTCATGTCGATCATCCCTAACCCTTGGATTAGGGTATTTATTAGCATAATGCCCCATTTTGCTTGCACTTGAAGCATTTAAGTGTTGGTGGTGCATTATCTGCAGTATTTTCTTTATTCACATCATTAGAAACAATTTTTCCATCACTTCGACACTCAGCTGCTCGATGACCTTCTTTTCCACACTTAAAACATTTTCTAGTCCCTTTAAGACAATCTTCACCATGCTTCTTTCCACACTTTGAGCATAAGGAAACATTTAACTTCGTTTCACCATTATTATGAGAATTCTCCTTGAACTCCATCTTTCGTTTCTTGTCAAAACCATGAGATGGATAAGTAACACCAACTTCCATTTCTACCTTGATAACACAACGCACAATTTCTTCATAGCTACTGATGTCTCTTATAGCTAATTCCCTTTGAAGATTTGGTTTTATGCCACTGAAGAATTGATCAACTTTACTTTTAGGTTAGATGATAAAGCCAGATGCATACCTTTCAAGCCTGGTAAAATTCTCTTCGTCTATACCAACATATTTATCATCCTTTTTCTTTAGTTCAAGAAACACTTTCTCCATATTTGATCGAAGAATACGAGGGAAGTACTTATTGAAAAATAAGTTCTTGAACTCGTCCAATTATATGGACTCAATTTCATCTCTTGGCTTCGTATTCTTGATAATATTCCACCATTGATTAGAATCACCTTCCAAACGATACACTGCTAAGATTACGTTATCATGTTCAGAACATTGAAGAACTAAAAATATCTTTTCAGTTGTACTGATCCATTGTTCAGCAACAAGTGGACCAGAAGACCCACTGAAAGAATGTGGACGTTACCTCATGAAGGACTCAATAGAATATTGGTCCCTTCTCTGCTCATTTGGATGTCCAGAATGACTCATAGCTTGTGTAATTATAGCAATAATATTTTGCACTCCATCTCCCATAACATTTTTTTATTCAGGAAGACAATCATAGAGTTGTCCATTACATTGATCAACACGGTTCCTTCGGGTTCCAGCCATCATCTAAAACCCAAAAAGAATAGTGTGAGAGGCAAAAATCACACTAGGGAAAACAATATAATAAAGGGGGGGGGGGTAACTTCAATATCTATCATCTTGGGTTATCGTAATTCTAGTACTGTAACCTATACTTATACTTAACCTCAGGGACATCCCTAGACATACCTTAGAAATATCTCTAGGGGTCTCAATAAAGTTCTTTCATCCTAGTTTCAAAAGGTTGACTAAACCTTTCCTCTTATACCAACTATAGAGACCCGAAGATTAACGTACATGGACATTACATTACTTTTGAGGAATACTTAGTACATAACAAAAACACACACACAAGGACTCTAATAGTTTAGTGTCTTTGGAAATTCGGAATATAATCTTCTAATCATGGTGAAAGATCTTCAACATCTCCCATAAAGATCTTCCCTTTTTTTACCTAAAATATTTCTTTATATCCTAGGGAAAAAACATAAAAGGGTGAGCTGAAGTGCTCAGTAAGGGTAAACAAAAGAAATATCAATCACATCATATACATAAGAACATATCTTTTGGAAGTCCTAACCTACAAAAGAAATCATAATTTCATAACATGGGATAAATCATAGTAGTGAAATGTAATCCCAATAATCATAACATAAAACATGAAACTTTGTGGAATACACATATATGTTGTACCTATCGTACCCCTCGTGGTTTAATTTTCATGATCACAATCACTCTCTTATTTATCAAATATTGTTTTATGTGTTTTTGGATGATAGGCATGATTTTAGGTTGCCAAGGAATTGGGCCAAGAAAGCAAGAAGCCAAAAAGTGGACTGATTTTCAGTCCACCGGCAACCGGTGGACGACCACCGACCAGCCGATGGAGGCCTGGACAGAAGGCATCCCTCTTTCCAGACCATAGGCCAACCGGTGTCCCACCACCGGCCAGCCGGTGGAACCCAGACAAATAGTGTTTGCTACTGTCTCAGCACCGGCCAACAGGTGGCCTCCTCACCGGCCAGCCGGTGGTGCCTGAGCTCGAAGGCCTCTCCTTTTTCAAAGCACCGGCCAACCGGTGGACAAGCACCGGTCAGCCGGTGGAGCCAGTCAAACTAGCCGTTGGGCTTTGACCAGACTTGTCCACTTGCCTCCCAACGGCTCCGAAGGCCTCTCCAACGGCTCCGAAGCCCCCCAAAGGCCATTTGAGGGTTCCCCCTTTATAAATAAAGGACTAGGAAGCCCCGGAAATATATGGAAGTCCACGGGAACATTTTTGATCATTTTGGCGAACCTCCGGCGCATTCCTTCAAGGAACCCCACTTTCTCCAACTCACTTCCACAATCAAGGATCACCATCAAAGAAGCTTGGGAGCGCTCTTCATCAACTTCATCAATCCATTGGCGCCCAAGACTTCTCCCATTACGGTTTTTATTGTTTTATCTTTTTGAGCATCAATTTGGGTTTGTGCCTACAAACCCCCATCTCTTTCTCTCATCCTCTATTTTGGGTTTTCACCCCACCTTCAAGGTGTGAAGAGGTTAGTCAAGCCTTCCCTTTTAAAAGGCTTGAGTCATAGGTGAGCTAGCCTTCACCTGTAAGAAGGCTACTGGGTTCTTTCTGAACCATTGAAAGCAAGTGGGTTCTTGCATAACCATTAAAAGCAAGCTGTAATAGGTTCTAGACTAACCTTAAAGTCTAGTGGGTTTCTTGCTAAAACCATTAAAAATCAATCGGTAGTAAATCTCTCAACGGTTGAGTTGGGAGCGGAGACGTAGGCTTGGGTTTAAACCGAACTCAGTTATCAAGTTGCGTGTCTTGCCTCTTTTATTTCCGCTGCACATTTATTAATTGTTTTAAATTGTTAATTATTTTTTAAAAGGCAATTCACCTCCCCTCTTGCCATCACTTCTCCGTCCAACAATTGGTATCAGAGGCAAAATTTGAGTAATACCCTAACCGGTTTCAAATTCAAGATCCATTGTGATGCCTTCAACTTCTTTCGCCCCCGAAGGATATTCTTTGGGTCGTACTCCATTTTTTGATGGAACCGACTATACCTATTGGAAAACCCGCATGACTATTTTTCTTAGAAGTATAGGTTATCCTATTTATAAAATTGTCATGCATGGTTATTCTCTTTCTTCTCCCGATGAATCCAAATGGACCCAAGCCGATATAAAAATTTCGAGCTTGATGGAAAAGCCATGAACGCTCTTCATTGCGGCCTTGATCGTAATGAATTCAATCGAGTTTCCACATGCACCTCATCACATGAAATCTGGAAACTTTTTGAGGTTACCCATGAGGGGACCAACAAAGTTAAGGATACTCGATTAAATATGTACCGTCAAGATTTTGAATCATTTACCATGCATCCATCTGAAAATATAACTGAAATGTTTACTCGTTTTACTGACGTTTGCAATGGAAGAAAATCTCTTGGAGATGATGTTTCTGCAGAGATGATGGTCAAGAAGATCCTTTGGATCCTACCATGCACATGGGAACCAAAAGTCACGGCAATTCAAGAAGAAAAAAACATCAAGAACATGCTGGTCGAAGAGCTCATCGGATCCCTCATGACCTACGAGATCACCATGAGGAGGCAAGCTGAAAAGGAAGGCAAACCGATCAAAGTTCCAAAGAACATCGCCTTCAAAGTTCAACAAGAAGAAAGCTCCTCCTCCTCATCGTCTTCCTCTTCAAGCGGCGATTCCGAAATGGAGAATCTTGCCCGCAAAATGCACAACTTCATGAAGAAGCACAAGAAGAAGAAATCCCGCAAGGCTCGAAAGGAAAAACACGACGAAAAATCCAAGCCCAAGGTAACATGTTACGGGTGTGGAAGAAAAGGCCATTACAAGCCTGATTGCCCACTCAACAAGAAAAAGGCCAAACAAGAAGAAAAGAAGAAGGCATTCAAGGCCACATGGATTGATAGCTACACATCCTCCTCCTCCTCCTCGAGTGACAACGGTAAAAAATGCCTAATGGCATTCCATGAGGTAACATCTTCCGACTCCTCATCCTCTTGTTCTTAAAATTCTTTTAATCATTTATCTTACGAGGATCTCCAATATGCAAGAGATCAATTGGAGGAAGGTTTTCACGAACATTCTTCCAAATTTATTGCTTTAAAAAAGAATTTCAAAAAACTCTATTCCGAAAAGGAAAAACTTCTCAAAGAAAAGGAAGAGTTGTCCCTCAAGATCCAAAACCTTCCCGATGTTGATTCTATGGAATCAACAATCAAGGATTTAAGGGAATCTCTTGCCAAGTTCACCCAAGGTGAACAAAATTTGACCAAATTTCTAGGTTCCCAGTGCGTATCTAGAACCACCCAAGGGCTTGGCTATTCCAAGCAAGCTTCCTCTTCCCATGCTCCAACTATTTTTGTTAGGGGGAGCTCCCAATTTACATTTTGCAATTATTGTAAAAAACCCGGGCACTTAATCTATGAGTGCAATTGCAAAAATGACCGGTATGGAAGGCCCAAAACTATTTTCGTTAATGATGAATTTTATAGGAGAAGACCCGCCACAAGACAAGTTTGGATTGAAAAATCCATTTTAGCGAGTCTCTCCGGGCCAAAATTTTTCTCGGTTTCAAAATCCTCTCCCCGGTGATTTGTTGTTTTTATTTAGGGGGAGTTAGGATTGTTTAAGCCTTTTCTACTTTATTTTCAAAACATTCATATCGAAACTTTCAATTCAAAACTTTCAATTCAAATTTCAAAAATTTCAATTGGTTTAAAATCTCTATCTTGTTTTTCAACTCATTCCCTCAATCAAGTTTTATGCCCCGTGCTATTTTGATAATCACAAAGGGGGAGAAATTCTTGGTTTATTGGGGGAGAAATAATTTTCTCATGCTTTGCTTTACTTTTCAATTTATTCTTTAAAGCATGCCTCTCATTTAAATCTTTTACATTGCTTGTTTTGGTGATTGTGATCATCAAAATAGGGGGAGATTGTTGTACCTCTCGTACCCCTCGTGGCTTAATTTTCATGATCACAGTCACTCTCTTATTTATCTAATATTGTTTTAAGTGTTTTTGGATGATAGGCATGATTTCAGGTTGCCAAGGAATTGGGCCAAGAAAGCAAGAAGCCAAAAAGTGGACTGATTTTCAGTCCACCGGCCAACCGGTGGAAGACCACCGGCCAGCCGATGGAGGCCTGGACAGAAGGCATCCCTCTGTCCATACCACCGGCCAACCGGTGTCCCACCACCGGCCAGCAGGTGGAACCCAGACAAATAGTGTTTGCTACTGTCTCAGCACCGGCCAACCGGTGGCCTCCTCACCGGCCAGCCGGTGGTGCCTGAGCCCAAAGGCCTCTCCTTTTTCAAAGCACCGGCCAACCGGTGGCCAAGCACCGGTCAGCCGGTGGAGCCAGTCAAACTAGCCGTTGGGCTTTGACCAGACTTGTCCACTTGCCTCCCAACGGCTCCGGAGGCCTCTCCAACGGCTCCGAAGCCCCCCAAAGGCCATTTGAGGGTTCCCCCTCTATAAATAAAGGACTAGGAAGCCCCGGAAATATAAGGAAGCCCACGGGAACATTTTTGATCATTTTGGCGAACCTCCGGCGCATTCCTTCAAGGAACCCCACTTGCTCCAACTCACTTCCACAATCAAGGAGAACCATCAAAGAAGCTTGGGAGCGCTCTTCATCAAATTCATCAATCCATTGGCGCCCAAGACTTCTCCCATTACGGTTTTTATTTTTTTATCTTTTTGAGCATCAATTTGGGTTTGTGCCTACAAACCCCCATCTCTTTTGGGTTTTCACACCACCTTCAAGGTGTGAAGAGGTTAGTCAAGCCTTCCCTTTTAAAAGGCTTGAGTCATAGGTGAGCTAGCCTTCACCTGTAAGAAGGCTAGTGGGTTCTTGCTCAACCATTGAAAGCAAGTGGGTTCTTGCATAACCATTAAAAGAAAGCTGTAATAGGTTCTAGACTAACCTTAAAGTCTAGTGGGTTTCTTGCTAACACCATTAAAAATCAAGCGGTAGTAAATCTCTCAACGGTTGAGTTGGTAGCGGAGACGTAGGCTTGGGTTTAATCCGAACTCCGTTATCAAGTTGCGTGTCTTGCCTCTTTTATTTCCGCTGCACATTTATTAATTGTTTTAAATTGTTAATTATTTTTTAAAAGGCAATTCACCCCCCTCTTGCCATCACTTCTCCGTCCAACAATATAATCATAGTGAATTATTTCTTATTAGTCAAGACTCATTGTCAAGACTATCTTAGTGGACAAAGTCCATTTCTAAACTGAGTTCACTCATCGTTTCAGTCCTGTTTCACTGAACCAGTTTAACCTGCCATTCCGGCCATGTCTATCTCATGAGATATAAAATCTTTACCCAATGCATTGGAGGGAGATATAGGTCCCACCCATCTCATAATGATACCATTCTTATGTGTGCCACAAAATCATAAACCATAAATCATAGCATAACCCATGTAATAAAAATGGGATTCTTAAACATCATGACATCATAAAACAATTCATATAAGATAAAGGAATTCGTAAAAATAATTCCATCACAACATAATCAAATCAATGTAATAATAGGGATAGAAACAGAACCATATATTATCTTATATGGAAAATAATTTTTATAAAACTCTTGAACTCCATTATTGAGGAAAATATCCTTTCTACTTCAAAAACATTTTTCATTTCTTAACATGTCATACAATTTTAAACTAAAAGAAGTTGATTAAAAATAAACATGAAAACTTGTAAAGGAAGATTCTTGGAAATATTGTTTTAAAAATCCATTCATGCCGTATATGTTAAAAAACAATCTTCTTGTACTTTTGTCGGAAAAGTCAAAAAGTACCTCATATGAAAAACAACAAAAGATTCCTTTCATATCTTTTACTAAAAACTAACCAAATAGTAAAATTGGATTTAAAAAATTGTACATGGATGGAAATAATATTACATAATAAGGAAACATGGATGTGGATGATAAAATACACCCTAGTAAATTTCAAAGTATAAACAATCTCGGATAGAAATAAGTTTGTAATATTTTCCCTTACATTAGGTCCGATTTGCTTCGTAAGTGTCCGAACCTCATGTATAATGATTTAAATAATGTCATTGACTTATTATATAATCATACTCATTATTATGATATAATATATGGTTCACTTATGACTTTATTTTATCTGTTCTTTTGTAAATTCCATGTTAAAGAGCGTTTTGGGTAAAATCGTTTTATTTGTCATCCGTGTTTTGACTTGTAATTATTCATATGATTACTTAGATCATGATTACTTAATTCCAGAATATAAAACATGATTTATATATAATATATATTCAGAATATATATATATAACAGATCAGTAAATGGAAGGAAATACCCCGTTCATGGAGACGGTATGTCGTACATACGGATGAATGCTGTTTTCATTTCCTTATTGAGTTGAATGGAATTAAGTAGATGAAATAAATATATATACACATAAATCTAGCATCATTATTATGTCATATATTTCATTAATACTTATTATATATACTTTATAATCATTCATTAATGGTTAACGTGGAGAATGAATCTCATCACGTCGTGGAGACGGTAGTCCGTACGTACGCACGAGCGATGATATCGTTCTCATGATAGTGGAATTGTATTTGAGTGTATGTATACTATTTCAGAATCAATATAACTTTACAATAATCATATATAGTTATTATTTACACCATTATAACCATCCATGTATGGTGGTGGTGGAAAATAGATTACACCACGGCGTGGAGACGATATTCTGTACGTACGCACGCACGGTGATTTCATTTTCCGTAGGATGGATAGATGGTGAAATAGGGTTGTTTCATACTTATAATAACATATAAGTATATTAGTGATACTGATGTGATTACTTCATAATAAAACAACCTAATAATAAGAAGTGGAAGAAGAAATAAAGTTGAAAGAATTGGTAACGGACATTACCTCTTCTTTGAATCGCTTCTTTGAGATCTCCTTTTAGGGCACTAAAATCGGTCTTTTAAGAAGACCACAACCTCTTGGATGTTTCTAGGAAATTGGAGAAACGAATTTGGCAGGGTTTGGACGAGCTTGAAGGCTCAAAGTGGTGTTAGGAAGAGAGGGAGGAGGTGCCATTTTATAAGGGAGGAGAGGGGCTCCTTTGAAAAAACTAAAAATATTATTTTATTATAAAGCCAAATTCTGTTTTAAATAGATCCAAATTGAGTTATTTAGAAGATAATGTGGGGAGGGGTCGAAATCATCTCATCCAATAGCATTTAGACAAGTTTAGGTTATTATTTAACCTTATCATTTATATTTAACTTTAAGTTAGATAATTTTACTTTTACCGTGTCTTTTTGTGTTCTTACACTATAAGGTTAATAAACATACTATAAGAAGCCAAAAGAACCCCAAGTTGTTTATTATTAATATATATAATCTTATATAAGTCATTTGGAAGAACCTTAGATTTTTAGGAATAAAATAACAATTAATAATATAATATTTGTTTTAAAAACTATTTTATGTCAATTTTGACACTATTTAGTAATTGATTTTTTTAAAAATCATAAAAAACTTATTAGTTCGAAAAAAGTTAATTAAATAAATAATAACATGTCATAGTAACCTATAAAATTAGTGTAATTCAGAAAAAGTCTCAAATTACATTTATTTTGGTATTTATAACATCAATTATGTCAATATTTCATTAATAAGATAATTACTGCATCATCTTTGTGTCATAAATAAATTAAATTATTTAATGTCTAAAAATTACAAAAAAAAGACCATTATGTTGGAAATCTTTTCAGATTTCTAATGAATATTTATAGTCGAATTTATCTTATGTATAAACTTATATTAAAAATTATTTACTTATTAAACATTGATTTTAACTATTTTAACCATTCTTTAAATAAATTAATAATAAATGTCCTAATCTAACGCAAGTGGGCCTAAATGGTCATATTTTATTCCTAAGGTTGTTTATGGTCGAATTAAAATTATACAATATAATTATAACATGTGTTAGGGTAATAATAATATAATTTTTACCCTTAATTACTCTATTTACTTTTAGTCGTGGTAAAAAAAGTAAAAAGTTACTATTCAAAAAAAAATTCATCTCATTGAACCACATTTTACTTACTGACATCAACCGTGTCTCTCGGATTTTTTAAATTCCACTCATAAAAGTGGTAAAATTATGTTTTATGAAAAATTCATTCATTTTTTTAACTACCACTTAGTTGTTTCACTATTCATAAAAAAAATGAATGTTTCCAGAAAAATACCAAAAATTAGGCCTAATATATATTTGATATTATGAACTCAAAAATGATGTCTAATTTACCAAATTCAAAACATATCATTTTCATTACATAATTTAAAAATTAATTCCCGTCGTCAAAACAAATAGCGTGTTCTTAAGAGATAATAAATGTCAAAAGATTGACTCTTGTTTATGTCTAGTTTAAATGTGAAATTACATCCAACGACCAAAATTGTATTAAATTGTAAAAATATATTCTAAATATACTTTAAAAACACTCAAATTAATAATTTATCACTATTAATTATTTCTATTAAAAAGGTTGTTTTTAATTAAAATTTAGTAATATTCACTATTCATCAGAAAATGAAAGTTAACCGAAAAGTACCAAAATTTCACCCTAAACTAATTTCGGTATTCCGAATCCAAAAATGAAGTCCATTTCAAATAATAAAATTTATAGAATTTTAAAAAGTGGTTATTACTATTCATAACTAATAATTTTAATAATATTTTAATAGCATATTGTTGATTAGTGAATCTTGTTATTGCGTACTACACACGCTATCGAGGAAGGTCGCGATTGCATGTAATGAAAGGAAAGTCAAGGATGCATGTTGTGCAAGCTCCTTTTGGTGTAGCGTACAACACAAGACATTAATGAAATTAAAAAGAATGTTTTTCATAAAATCTCGGGGTGTTACATTCTACCCCACTTAAAATGAATTTCTCCCTTGAAATTCGTCGGGGTTATAAATGGTTTATTACTCGAAAGTTTCTTTAAAAGAAACCCACATCCTAAAAATGAATACCAAAACCAATCTTTAAAAACAAAAGTATTAAACGTAACGGTTACCTAAATAAACTAATCACTGGGTTTCCACATAGGTGAAAATATGGATATAGAAGAGAAATCTAACCATCATGTTCTGATGGAGAGTGGTAGAGAACATGGATATGGAAAAGCCAGAAATCAAAAAGCCATAAATTTGTGATGATCTAAGGTACCATCTGATTCATCAGATATAAGAGCAATAGGACAACATTTTTGGTTTTCATGATCATTTCCCTAAAGATAATGAAATTGGAATTAGAAGAAATACTTTTGTGATTTTGGTATAGTCTCACGGTTGGTCGTTCTTTGGACAATTTCCACTTCATCTCTTAATGAAATGAAGTTGAATTTGTCATTCGTGATGTGTTAGCAGATCATGTGATAGAATGATGGGTCATTCCATCTGTCTCAAACAAAAGGTTAGAAAAGATATCAAAAAATACATAAATCCATCTATAGTGATATTAATCATATATGATTCCTAAAATGGAATTATACTTATTATATCATATTTCTTAATATAATAAAACTCATTTCTACTAAATAGGGACTTCATGTAGGACAGTGGTAGGCGTTAAAGGCCAGTCACACTTCGGTTGTGGGTTCGATTCCCATAGCCTTGTCTGACGTGATGGGCTATCGCCCATCCTGCAGGTTGTCCTTTTTCTAAAGCTATATTACTATAACATCCTATCAATAATATCGAAAAAAGTTCTAACCTAGCTTATGTCCAACATAATCTATTACAATCTTTAGGCTTATCTAAAATACTTCGGTCCAAGCTTTAAATGTCACATAACAATCATGTGAATGCAATCATTAATCCCCCATATATCATTAGATATATCTTATTTGTCAAATTACAAACATGTGAATACCTTAATCATGTATTCTCTTGAAGAATGAATACCCATTGAACCTCAGTGAAAACATGAATGCAGTCAAAAGTTAACTCTTTCCACATACCAAAATCCAAAAATTCTATATACTCAAACCATGTTATAACCTTATCCTTATATCAGTCATGAGCTCATGAATACGGTCAAACATTTCATTTTATAATTTTCCTTTCATTATGCGCATATCATTTTTTTTCCAAAAATATCTAAATCTCATTACATGGTTACCGGTACCATTAAAAACCACAATAGACCAATACATAAATATTCCAATTTTCCACGATACTATATACAACATTATTTTGGAATCCCACTACATAAACACTTAATCATTCAACCACATTGTTGTCATCTTCAACATCTCCAATAGTGATCGCATGTGACTTCCCTTTGTCCTTTTCCTTAAGTGGTTGCTCATGTCGATCATCAGTAACCCTTGGATTAGGGAATTTATTAGCATAATGCCCCATTTCCTTGCACTTGAAGCATTAAAGTGTTGGTGGTGCATTCTCTGCAGTATTTTCTTTATTCACATCATTAGAAACCCTTTTTCCATTACTTCGACACTCAGCTGCTCGATGACATTATTTTGCACACTTAAAACATTTTTTACTCCCTTTAAGACAATCTCCACCATGCTTCTTTCCACACTTTGAGCATAAGGAAACATTCATCTTCTTTTCACCATTATTCTAAGAATTATCCTTGAACTGCATCTTTCGTTTCTTATCAAAAACATGAGAATGATAAGTAACACCAACTACCATTTCTACCTTGATAGCACAACACACAATTTCTTCATAGCTATTTAAGTCTCTTATAGCTAATTCACTTCAAAGATTTGGTTTTAAGCCACTGAATAATTGATCAACTTTACTTTCAGGTTGGTTGATAAATCCAGATGCATACCTTGTAAGCCTTGTAAAATTCACTTCGTATATACCAACAGATTCATCATCCTTTTGATTTAGTTTCGGAAACTCCTTCTCCATATTTGTTCGAAGAATACAAGGGAAGTACTTATTGAAAAATAAGTTCTTTAACTCGTCCCATTCCATGGACTCAATTTCATCTCTTGGCCTCGTATTCTTGATAAGATTCCACCATTGATTAGCATCACCTTCCAAACGATACACTACTAAGATTACATTATCATGTTCATAACATTGAAGAACTGAAAATATCTTTTCAGTAGTACTGATCCATTGTTCAGCAACAAGTGGACCCGATGACCCATTGAAAGAAGGTGGACGTTGCCTCATGAAGGAATCAATAGAATATTGTTCCCTTCTCTGCTCATTTGGAAGTCCGGAATGATTCATAGCTTGTGTAAGTATAACAATAAAATTTTCCACTCCATCTCCCATAACATTTGTTTATTCAGGAGGACAGTCATTGCAGTATCCATTACATTGATCAAGACGGTTCCTTCCGGTTCTAGCCATCGTCTAAAACCCAAAAATAATAGTGTGAGAGGCAAAAATCACGCTAGGGAAAACAATATAATAAAGGGGGAGTAACTTCAATATCTATCATCTTGGGTTACCGTAATTCTAGTACTGTAACCTATACTTATACTTAACCTTAGGGACATCCCTAGACATACCATAGAAATATCTCTAGGGATCTCACTAATTTTCTCACATCCTAGTTTCCAAAGGTTGACTAAACCTTTCCTCTGATACCAACTATAGAGACTCGAAGCATAACGTACATGGACATTACATTACTTTTGCAGAATACATAGTATATAACAAAAACTCACACACAAGGACCGTAATAGTTTAGTGTCTTTGTAAACTTGGAATATAATCTTCTAATCATGGTGAAAGATCTTCAACATCTCCCATAAAGATCTTCCCTTTTTTTACCTAAAATCATTCTTTATATCCTAGGGAAAAAACATAAAAGGGTGAGCTCAAATGCTGAGTAAGGGTAAACAAAAGAAATATCAATCACATCATATACATAAGATCATATCTTTTGAAAATCCTAACCTGCAAAAGAAATCATAATTTCATAACATGGGATAAATCATAGTAGTGAAATGTAATCCCAATAATCATAACTTAAAACATGAATCTTTGTGGAATACATACATAATCATAGAGAATCATTTCTTATTAGTCAAGACTCATTTCCAAGACTATCTTAGTGGACAAAGTCCATTTCTAAACTGTGTTCACTCATCGTTTCAGTCCTGTTTCACTGAACCGGTTTAACGTGCCATTCCGACCATGTCTATCTCATGAGATATAAAATCTTTACCCAATGCATTGGAGGGATATATAGGTCCCACCCATCTCATAATTATACCATTCTTATGTGTGCCACAAAATCATAAACCATAAATCATATCATAACCCATGTAATAAAAATGGGATTCTTAAACATCGTGACATCATAAAACAATTCATATAAGATAAAGGAATTCATAAAAATAATTCCATCACAATATAATATAATCAATGTAATAATAGGTATAGAAACAGAACCATATATTATCTTAGATGGAAAATAATTTTTATAAAACTCTTGAACTCCATTCTTGAGGAAAATATCCTTTCTACTTCAAAAACATTTTTCCTTTCTTAACATGTCATACAATTTTAAACTAAAAGAAGTTGATTAAAAATAAACATGAAAACTTGTAAAGGAAGATTCATGGAAATATTGTTTTAAAAATCCATTCATGCCGTATATGTTAAAAAAAATTCTTCTCGTACTTTTGTCGGAAAAGTCAAAACGTACCTCGTTTGAAAAACAACAACAGATTCCTTTCATATCATTTACTAAAAACTCACCAAAGGGTAAAATTGGATTTAAAAAATTGTAGGTGGATTTAAATAATATTACATATTGAGGAAACATGGATTTGGATGATAAAATACACCCCAGTAAATTTCAAAGTATAAACAATCTTGGATAGAAATGAGATTGTGATATTTTCCCTTACCTTAGGTCTGATTTGCTTCCTAAGTGTCCGAACCTCCTGTATAATGATTTAAATAATGTCATTGACTTATTCCAGAATCATACTAATTGTTATGATATAATATATGGTTCACTTATGACTTTATTTTACCTGTTCTTTTGTAAATTCCATGTTAAAGAGCGTTTTGGGTAAAACCATTTTATTTGTCGTCCGTGTTTTGACTTGTAATTATTCAAATGATTACTTAGATCATGATTACTTAATTACAGAATATAAAACATGATTTATATATAATATATATTCATAACATACATATATATAACAGATCAGTAAATGGAAAGAAATACACCGTTCATGGAGACGGTAGGTCGTACGTACGGATGAATGCTGTTTTCGTTTCCTTATTGAGTTGAATGGAATTAAGTAGATGACATAAATATATATACACAAAAATACAGAATCATTATTATGTCATATATTTCATTATTACTAAATATATATACTTTATAATCATTCATTAATGGTTAACGTGGAGAATGAATCTCATCGCGTCGCGGAGACGGTAGTCTGTACGTACGCATGAGCGATGATATCATTCTCATGATCGTGGAATTGTATTTGAATGTATGAATACTATTTCATAATCAATATAAATTTACAATAATAATATATAGTTAATATTTACACCATTATAACCATCCAAGTAAGGTGGTGGTGGAAAATAGATTACACCACGGCGTGGAGACGGTATTCCGTACGTACGCACGCACGGTAATTTCGTTTTTTGTAGGATGGATAGATGGTGAAATAGGGTTGTTTCATACTTATAATAACATTTCATTATATTATTGATACTGATGTTATTACTTCATAACGAAAAAACCTAATAAGAAGAGGTGAAAGAAGAAATAAAGTTGAATGAATCGGTAACGGACATTACCTCTTCTTTGAAGCGCCTCTTTGAGATATCCTTTTAGGGCACTAAAATTGGTCTTTTAAGAAGACCAGAAACTCTTGGATGTTTCTAGGGAAGTGGAGAAGAGAAGTTTTCATGGTTTGGACGTGCTTGAAGGCTCAATGTGGTGTGAGGAAGAGTGGGAGGAGTTTTCCTTTTATAAGGGAGGAGAGGGGCTCCTTTGGAAAAACTAAAAATATTATTTTATTATAAAGACAAATTCGGTTTTAAATAGCTCCAAATTGAGTTATTTAGAAGATAAGGTGGGTATGGGTAGAAATCCTCTCATCCAATATAATTTAGACAAGTTCAGGTTCCTAATTTAACCTTACCATTTATATTTAACTTTAAGTTAGATAATTTTACTTTTACAGTGTCTTTTTGTGTTCTTACACTATAAGGTTAATAAAAATACTATAAAAAGCAAAAAGAACCCCAAGTTATTTATTATTAATATATATAACATTATATAAGTCATTTGGCAGAACCTTATATTTTTAGGAATAAAATAACAATTAATAATATAATATTTGTTTTAAAAACTATTTTATGTCAATTTTGACACTATTTAGTAATTTATTTTTGTAAAAATCATAACAGAATTATTAGTTCGAAAAAAGTTAATTAAATCCATAATAACATGTCATAGTAACCTATAAAATTAGTGTAATTCATAAAAAGTCTCAAATTACATTTATTTCTGTATTTATAACATCAATTATGTCAATATTTCATTAATAAGATAATTACTGCATCATCATTTTGTCATAAATAAATTAAATTATTTAATGTCTAAAAATTAAAAATAAAATACCATTAAGTAGGAAATCTTGTAAGATATATAATGAATATTTATTGTTGAATTTATCTTATTTATAAACTTATATTAAAAATTATTTACTTATTAAACTTTGATTTTTACTATTTTAACCATTCATTAAATAAATTAATAATAAATGTCCTAATCTAATCCAAGTGGGCCTAAATGGTCATATTTTATTCCTAAGGTTGTTTTTGGTCGAATTAAACTTATCCAATATAATTAGTACATGTGTTAGGGTAATAATAATATCATTTTTACCCTTAATTACCCTATTTACTTTTAACCGTGAAAAAAAAAGTAAAAAGTTACTATTCACCAAAAATTATTTTCATCTCATTGAACCACATTTTACTTACTGACATCAACCATGTCTCTCGGATTTTTTAAATTACACTCACAAAAGCAGTAAAATTATGTTTTATGAAAAATTCATTCATTTCTTTTAACTACCACTTAGTGGTTTCACTATTCATCAAAAAAGGAAAGTTTCCAGAAAAATACCAAAAAGTAGGCCTAATCTATATTTGATATTATAAACTCAAAATTATGTCTTTTTTAACAAATTCAAAACATATCAGTTGCATTACATAATTTTAAAATTAATTCTCATCGTCAAAACAAATAGCATGTTCTTAAGAGATAATAACTATCAAAATATTGACACTTGTTTATGTCTGGTTTAAATGTGAAATTACATCCAATGACCAACATTGTATTAAATTGTAAAAATATATTCTAAATATACTTTAAAACCACTCAAATTAATAATTTATCACTTTTAATTATTTCGATTAAAAATGTTGTTTTTAATTAAAATTTAGTAATTTTCACTATTCATCAGAAAATGAAAGTTATCTGAAAAGTACCAAAATTTCACCCTAAGATAATTTTGATATTCAAAATCCAAAAATGAAGTCCATTTCGAAAAAAAAATTTAAAAAATTTCAAAAAGTGGTTATTACTTCTCATAACGGCTAGTTTTAATAATATTTTAATAGCATATTGTTGTTTAGTGAAACTCGTTATTGTGTACTACACACGCTATCGAGGAAGGTCGTGATTGCGTGTAATGCAAGGCAAGTCAAGGATGCATGTTGTGCAAGCTCCTTTTGGTGTAACATACAACAAAATACATTAATGAAATTAAAAATAATATTTTTCATAAAATCTTTGGGTGTTACATTATCTCTCCAAATAAAAATAGATTACAAATATTAATTTCCATATTTTTAAAAATATGTTATGACTCTACAAGATATCAGATCCCAATATCCTAGAAAGATACAACATACCCCATCAAGTGCAGTAAAGAAGAACCTCTGAGGCTTACAATTAATTCAATATTTATTCGAAATAATCCAATCCATTCAAAATAGGATGTCAAGAGGTTTTATGTCAAGAAGTAAAAAATCACAATCAAGATCTATTTTTGATAAGTAGAACACACAAGAAAGACAATAGAGACCCAACTCATTCTTCATTCTAAGGGGTTTGGTAAAATCAATCACGTAAGTTATAATCTTAATGGTATGATTTAAAAGATTCCCAAAAGGTTTTAGATAAATTAATGAGATTCACTAGTATAAAATAAATTAGTCACTAATGCTGGGGAAACAAAGATCATACCTATCACAGTTAATAGACTCTTATTTTCATCATATGGAGACTCTTCAAAAGTGTGAAGAATCTTTTTTTGGCTACCTATGACTATAATCCTTTAGTCCTTGAAGCATATGATTATAATGAAACATGTTTTGGTGAAGATGATCCCATGAAACCATGGGAAGCATAATAGATATGATAAAACGTATGAAAATGACCTGAGCATCCATAGGAACCACATGCTTTGGTTGCTTCCATGCAAACCCATTTTGAGTTCCCATGATTTCCATAATGATAGAAAAACATATTTCCTCTTACAGGATCTACATGAGGTATAGAAGAACCTTTCTATCGAGAGAAACCATGAGAATCATCATACATTCTATTTAATTTTAAGGAACTCATAGAACTACTACAGGGGGGGGAGGAACTCCCTTGAACCATGACTATCAAACTAGGTCCATCTCAACCATCAAATCTCTATCTAGTACATCATCATAAGAATGGAGATTACACAAGAAATCCTTAGAAAAAATATCAGATAGAGGTACCATATTTAACAATTGAGTATTCATATTCTAATTCAATTGTATCTAATGTTCAAATTGCCCAATATCAGCAAAATTATTTTCATATTCTTTCATGGTCATATCATTTTAATTGTGTTTGAAAAACCCTATAGACTTATCCAAAAATATTGACACTGGATATAACTGGTTAGTGAAATTATATTTAATGTTATTCCACTCAAAACCCTCATGCTTATTATCTTTCAATATCATATCCCACCATCTCCTATAGACCTATCTGGCTTGAAGGTGGAAATTTACCTTGTTTTCACCAAAAGATACTAAAAACTGAAACAAAATATCAATGCTCGTAGACCAATCCATACCCTTTTTTGGATCATTTGTGCGTTGTAAAACTTTTGGATTCTAGGGAAGGAATTCCTAAACCCAAATCTATAATTCATATATCTGAGGTTCAACGACAATATATTTAATGGGAATAAGTGTTGGTGCTTATCCAAGAGCATAGAAAACATGCACAATAACATCAACAAAATTCAGGACCATGGGAGGATTTTCTCACTATGGTTCATTATCTAGTTCCTCATGGTTTTGATTCACACATCATCTTTGAGGAAACATGCTACCGAAAATCAACAAAAAAACATTTAAGACATCATATTAACACTCAAACATATCAATAAGGGAAACTAATCCCACAAGATAGATAAATAATATTTGGATGTCATCCTATACAAACCAAAATTAGAGAAAATAATAGAATGAATCCTCAGGAATAAATTCCTAAACCACCCATCATGACATAAGGCTCATTATAGTGATATATGGCTAGGTACTCAATATATATTACCTCATAAGTCCTGACACAATTAATCAAATACATAGTTACATCAAGGTAAGTTGCTTAACATGCACATCTGATAACACTTTTTCACAAATCGGCATATTAACCCTAGTACCCTAATAACCAAGCTAACCATGACAAGGCCTGAAGGGTGTTCCCAACCTCCACATATTGGAGAATATCACCTAACATCATAGAAGATAAAGTAAGAAATGTTTAAACATATAAATAAAATAAAAACAAAAACAAGACAATACGTTCAAAAGAAAACTCCCCAGAGAGAATATTACTAGAAGATATATATGTATAAAAAACCAATATACATAATCAATTTACTAGAAAATAGGAAGACACACAACCCATGTCCCAAAAAACATATTACTCCAAGACCAAAGGATTCAAAAACATCTTTCACCTCTAAGTGGTTCTTTCCCCTTTTTATAAACCTAACAGAAATAAATATACAAACACCTGAAGGTCCATGTATGGTGTGAGGTAAAATCCCCCTAGGGTCTCATGAAGGATTCCATAATAAAATGCCAAATTAATTAACGAATTAATGATTTCCATTTTAAATAAATATGAATTATAGTAAAAAATCATATTTAAAGAAAATTATACATTAAATTTTGATGTTTGTAAATACACCAATACAATGTCTTAATCGACATTTTATATTAAACAATTTATATAAATTCACATGGATTCTGTAAAATAGTTTAAAAATGGAATATATTTCAAAATAATAAATAGATGCGCAATATGATCATCTTCCAAGAGGTACGATAGATTCATGTAAATGGATCCTCACAAACTCAAATATGTGATCATGATAATTTGTGTACACACATCCCTCAGACACTAGTCAAGGAGGACTCATCACCACCCCTTGAGGATGAAACATGCTGTAGTATTTTTGTTATATATATCAAGGGTCAATATAGTGTTTTCCCAAATAACTCACTAAATACATAGTCTTTTAAGTTTTCAAACAATAATAAATAATAATAAATTTACCTTACAACTTTTCAAAATAAAAATAACCCATTTCTAGTTTAATTTTAGAAATTCTAATGAAATTCCAAAATAACACCACAATTCATATGAATTAGTATTTTCCTCAGAATTTATGCCAAATAAAATTTAAATACCAATTTTATGTGAATTATATATTTCATAGTATAATTGAAATAAATTTAATTTCAATAATTAAATTTATGTTAATATAAATTGGAAAAATACAAATGGAACCACCTACCAATTATCACAGGATCGTGTAATCCAACTTCTATAATGGGATTAACCAATAAAGAACCTTGAAAATAGAGATATGATCAGTGAAATATATTTTTAAAATCTAAAACAATATGGATTAGACCTTAAAATAACATGAATATCAATAAACACCTATATAAGAGATGTGAAGAGAGTGGTATATAGTGAATGAGAGAAGAAAAATTTCTTGGATGTTATTAAACAACATTTTATATTATTTTATTCAATTTGGAAGGGGTTTAGAGGAACCAAAATGACCTATTGGGAGGCTATAAGGAAGAAGAAATCATGTTAGGGTCCAATGTCCTCATCGTTCACTTAAACCAGGGGTCTTTGAATTTTAAAATAAATTATTGGAAGAAAAATTTACCATTTGAATGATTATCTAGGGAGGTTCCCACAGTTTTTCCAACCATATGCACTAACCATGCACCCCACTAAAGAGTTACAGGGTTTCTACTTGGTGGGTGCACAAATTTTGAATCCATTCACCAACCATGTAAACCCTCATTTCCAAGCATTGGATGTTTTTCACAAGTTGGGCATATAATATGGGTAAACCATTTTCCAACCATGAAAAATGATGAATCCCGAAAAATTTTCAAAAATTTCACCTGTAGAACCCATAAATGAGACCCAACCAAATCATGATCAAAATTTATGTTGAGGTGTACCTTAAAAAAGTGACATGATGTTATAATTTACCATTGGGCTGAACCCCAACCACATGAAACATATAAATGGAATATTTATCAATAATAAACATTAAATAAACCTCTAAGAAAATAATCTAGTTGATAACGGTTATGTAAGACATATATTAATGGTTTAAATACGCTGATTCAAAAAAAATACGGGAAATCAAAATTTTGGGAATTGAATGGTGGTATTAATGAAAAAAAATTTATATATAAAAGAGAGGAGAAGAATCACCATATAATGAATCAAGGAATGTCTTTGAAGAAAATAATTTATAATTAATCATAAAGGTTGCTTATAATTTATCATAATGAATTAATAACATGTATATCCCCAAAATAAAAAAGGAAAATAATATTAAAATAAATTTAAAATGTGTTTATGGATAAAAATTATAAAAATATAGTGGAATAAATAAAAAACATGATGAAACGGTTAGTTTCAAGAATCCCCTTACCTTATGTACCATTTTTTCATAACATTTACACCTCCTATGAAATAAAATAATTATTATTTAAAAACTCTTATAGAAGTGATTTCTATTCATTTTTATTATTGCAGATCAATTATAACCATTATAATTTCCTTCTTAGTCTTTTTTGGTCAATGATGAAATGAATTATAGACATGTTTTATATGAATTACCCTATATCATTTTCAGTTTAACCATTTTTATTCTTTGAAATTTATATTTTTTAAAATTACCTTCATATGTTTATAATAAATTAAAATTAATTTATTAATATGATAAGTAATCAGTACTAATAGACCATGTATTTTGTGATAAGTAAAGCATTGATAATTCCCTTTTTTTGGATGAAACTGACTACAAATGAGACACGTCAAAAGAGGTGGAAGATAGAATATATTCTTTAAATTGACTAAAACTGTTATGAAATATCAAAATAACATTAATATATTATATAATGGATTATAATTTTATAAAAATAAAATGGATTTGGAGTGTAGAATGATATAAAAAAAGGAAAATAAGAATTGTTAGGTTACCATTAGGTTTGTTTCTTACCTCTTCACTATCGGACTATATGAAATAAATCATTCATATCCCCTTGAATTGTATAATAAAATAATGATTGTAAAGGTGTTGGTATAATGGAATTTATAGGATCTCTATGTGTATAATCATCATCCATACGACATTATTACTGATGTTAAGGAGGTTTAGACTTCACTTCATGCATCATACTCTATTTGTTATTCTATCACCACCTCTTGGGTTATTTCCTCTTCAAACATACACACCATATTATCCTTGAAGAGTTGTTGTTACTCATCCTTTCCACCCTCTATGGATAGGAGTGGTTCCAACTCTATAAAAGACAATTTAGAGGAGTCATTATTATTATTTAGTAGTGTAACATAAAAAATAAATGATTCCATGGTTAAATTCACACCATTTAATTAATTAGTTAGAAAACTTAATTCTTATTGAAATGGAATTAGGATAAAGTATACATATTTCAGTACTGAAGGATTTTATAATGAATATTAAACCATTACAATGTATTTATAAAAAGTGGTATTTGTTAGAGGATATTTATGTTTTTCATAAAAATGTCAATTAAATTTAAGAAAGTATTGGGAGAACTCAATGAGATTCATAGACAAGGGTTTTATAAGTTTATACTCGATGTCATACTTGAGTTCCTTAATGATATATTGGTAAAATCCCTCTATAATATCTGATATTCTTAATCTACTTAGCTATTTCTAAAAAAGTGAAATCATTTCATCCATTGGATAGTGTGAGTCAATAATCAGTTCCATTTTTTAATTAACTGTATGAAATGAAATATTTAAAAAGTGATTAAGAAAAGAGAATGATTAGATCGATCCTAAATAATATAAAAAATGATTAGAGGTATATCCTAGGGCCTAATAAGTTTAATTCATAATCATTGAATACTATATAGTAGAAAACCATGTGCATATCACATAGATCTAAACCAATCACTCATGATCTTTACTGAACTTATTTAAATTTTTTATTCTTTATATTTGAATAATGGAATTGGAAATATGGATGTTGTTGTTTTTTTGTGATTTAATTATGAAAAATTAGAAAAATAAAAGCACATATGGTTACAAGGGATGGATTTGATCATGGGTTTGATTAAATGGTTTCATCATTATCCATTTAGTTATTTAATATTCATTTTATAATAAAATAAATATCATTGATGGATCAAGTTACCCTACCTAAGATTTAAAATATATTGCACTTTTATAGATATCATAGGCACACAATTCCATACCTCATCTATAGTAGAGAATGATGAACACACCATAATCATGTAATAGAACTAATACCCAGAAAATCCCATCATATATTTTTCATGTCTTATCCCTCTTTATTCCATTATATGTGAGTTAGAATGAGATATAGAGTGAGTGATGATTTAGATGGGAATAAAATGTTTTAATGATAAATCATGTTAACAAGTGGACAATCACTACACAATCCCTTAACAATCCCCTTAAACCATCCAAAATGAGTCAGATATAAAAATAAATGATGAAAATAGACTAAGGAACCAAAGGAACTCGAGGCACATCAAAATCACAAAAAATAAAAAAAATTACAATGTGGGTCCATATTATTTGTAAAAACACTAAATCCACAAAACCATTTATCAAAATTATTAAAGGATATTGTGTAATTAAATTTAAGGATAATGAATTTTTTTAAAGAAATTGTAAATGGTAAGGAGTTCATTTAAATTTTTTTCATAAATCTCTCACAGTCAACATTTAATAGATCAATGATTCCATTCTACAGATCCTCTAGATCCTAAAAAAATCAATATATCTCTTGGATAATTGATATTACATTATGATGTGCTAGAATATGTAATCAAAGAGCATTAAAGCATCCCTTCAATAACGAGAATTTTATGGAATCGACCAGGAAAGGTGAATCAATCTAGCCTTATTCTTCCTTCAGATTCTGTATCTTTAACCTTGAAAGGAGAGTATAAGATATATCCTCTCTCTATGTTCATGAAATTGATACATCTTAGTATTCATGTTGAAAAAATGAATTTTTATTATGATATCCCCAAACTCTTACTCCAAGATCTGGTGCTAAAAACACAATATTTACATTTCATCCTTTGATACCAAAAATCATAGCACAAATGTTTTCATCCAAAAAATACAAAATATTAAAAAATTATTAGATCCATTTAATAACTAAACAACTTTTAGGTTTAGAGTATTTAAAATATAGGACATTCATTTACTTAATATTACACATGTCTTGAGGTGATCATTTATCTTATTATACCCATATTTTCTTATACCACATTATGTTTTTATTATATCCCACATAAAACCCTTCAATAAAAATATTAATTAACATATTTCATTATAACTCAAGAAAAAGAAATAAAATATGGGTGAGACCAAATGATAAGTAAGGGAAAAATGAGGCATTAATAATTTAATATCTTCAGTGAGAAAAAGATGAACATAATGGTATGAGAAAATATTCAATGTGACTGAAGAATATATAATAAAATTCATAACCCCAAAACTTGTATCATCAAACATGTGACTTGGAATAAATATTTTGAATGTAAATTTTCACCTAAATCAGTAATAAGAAGTAATGTGATGTCAATATTGATCAAAGGAACCATTTAAAACTCAACGAAATAAATGAGAAAACGTTTTGGTATCTTGGATAATCAAACATTCATCATAGAATGATAAAAAATAGGATAATTACAATATCTATTATGTGTGACATATAATAGTTAACTGTATCACTTCATAGGAGTACCTATCAAAAAATAACATTATCACACTCTATTAGGTTTAACATACCTCATATTACTCTGGCACATTACCCAATATATCATAGGGATATAATAGAACCACTCATCCTTAGATTATAATATTACGACCAATTCATGGATTCTAATGAAACCAATTATCCCTATTTTATTTCCTGACCACTCAAAAGTCATCCATACATATATCCATTTACCATAGAAATAATGTTCTTGAACCTTTTACTTTTCAACATAACACCCTTGAAAAACAACCATAATTAATTTTAGGATATATTTACCCTAGAAACAAAATAACTTCAACGAGAATCTCAATCATAATAAATCAAGATAAAGAATAATGATGATATAATTAGACCATAACCCCATTTTTTCATAAGTTAACAATGAGGGATGTTTATATAGATAAAAACTACCATTAAAAAGAAAATTTAATATATTTATTAGTAAATGGCGAAAAATAATTTTTATTGATAATATTTTATAAAAACATCAGAAATATTGGGGAAAATATTTTCTACAAAAATAAAAATGTAAAATTATGATAGAATATTCAAATAAAATCATTGTTTTGTGGTATGAAAATCCATTCATTTGGTAAATTTTAAAACAAATATCACTATCACACTTCCAGTAAAATCCAAATGAACCTTGCTCGGAAAATAGAAACAATAATGAATTTAAAAAGTTTTAAAGAAAGTAAAATATTTATTAAATTACATTGAAGAATCATTGTTTAATAAAAAATAACATTATCAGTAATAATTTTATGATCATGAGTATGGAGGAAAAAATATTCCAAACCAAAAATAGTAATAAAGTCTACTATTTTTAGAAACATTCTCTTGACCTACAGAAGTACCAAAGAGAGGAAAAAAATGAAACTATATAAAACATATAAATATATATTGGTGGAGAATAAAATTTTGGTTCAATAAATTAATATCCTATACTTTCTCCCAAAGTAAACTTGATCACAAACAGTCCTAAAAATAAATGACATTTTAACATAAATCATTTAAATATTTATTAATTTCAAATAAAAATACATTTGAAAGAAATTATATAACATGGATATATAAATCGAATGAATTATATGAAAAAATATGTACAAAAAAATTTATGTGTAACTAAGTAAACCATATAATGAAATCATTGTATAAATCATGAAACATGTCTCCAAAAATGAGATTGAGAAAAAGAAAACCCTTATAAACATTACAAAATTTGATGTGATAATTAATCCATAAAGTTAGTATGAGAATTTATATAAATCCATATAAAACAATATGAAATGTAAAATAAAAAATTTGTAGGTAAATTTTAAAATAATAATGGCATAAAAGATTCAATATGATGTGTTACAACCTAATGATGTGAAGTTGGATTAAGAAACCTGTTACCACTTTAGTAACTAATGAATCAAAACCCCTTTGATGAAATAAAATAAACTGTTTCTTAAAATACAATTATTTATAAATTATTTTTGATATAACATATAAAAGTGGTAATATATACACCATATCAAATAAATTAGGTGGATGATATTAAAAAATTACCCAATAAATGGAAATTGAGATGAAATCCCTTACATGGAATCCAGACCTGGTATGTATGTCCTTTAAAATATATTCCTTGGAAAAAATCCTTAGATTTATACCAAAATCCTTAATATTATAAAAATATGACCAAACCAAGACCCATAGTACACGGGGAGGAATGTTAGGAAATGTTCTGGGTAGGGGCTGGCTGATATAAGAGTATTTAGTAGTGTTGAGAAAAGAGGATAGATTATGTCATTTTATAAGTGAGGGAGAGGACACACTTGGATTTTTTCAAAGGATTATAATATATTAATGTTTGAATCAATAAAAGTGACTCCAAAAAGAATAATCTTTTATAAATATATTCTATTGGTTTGACATTGGACAATAAAATAATATTTAGATAGGTTTTAAGGTCATTTTAACCCTTATCTTGTTATTTTTATCCCTATTATCTTGTTTTAACTCTTATGGTGGAAACTATTTTTTTTCTTCAAAATTTACTATTCCTATTGATAGAAAAGAAAAGTATAATGATTAAAAAAATTTACATTATGATTCTAAATATGGACTCTATTTTGTCAAATTTAATATCTCTATGTGATAAAAACTACTTCTAAACGGAATCAAGAAAACATAATGAAAAATGATTTTCTAGAAAAATTATTTCTTATGTATAAATAATTTTAATGAAAAAATTATGAAATAAATAAATTCAAATGAAAGTTAGAGTATTATCTTTAATAAAAAAAACTAATAAAATTTTAAAATTAATTCAAAATAAATGGGACCTTTTAAATACTAAATGGAAGAGACAATTTATTTAAAAAATTATTATTTTTAATTATTAACAGAAAAATTATTCTTTTGAGAAACAACTCAAAATTTCACCATATGACAACTTTTATAGGTGGAATTAAAACAATATATCATTTAAATTAAGTATAATTTCTAATATTGGTATAAAATATTTATAAAATCAGCACACAAAATGAAATAGAAACCTTTTTATAAAGAAAATGTATTTTTAAAGAATAAAAGGCCTTATTATCATTAATTTCATAAAAACATAATTAAATGAATATTAATTCATTAAATTCAATATATAATCCAATTTTTTCATTAGAATAATTTTTTAAATAGGGATTAATTTAATCTTTTACGATAAATTATTATGCGTAGAAAAAAATGTATTGCAAATATCGCTATTACCTTTAAAATATTTTAAATTAATTTCACACCAATTATATTTAAATATAAATAATGGATATATAAATAATGGATATATTTCCACTGACCATATATATAATGTCCATATTATATTCATATATATATTCTTACATGCTTCACATAAATTTATTAATTTCTTTATCTCTCATAATATATATTGAATTCCTAACTATTATCCTTATTTATATAGTCATATTGGAAGTTAATGTATTCATGGTGAACCATGAGGATAAATGTTTTATTCTTTTTGTATTTATATATATATATTTTCATTTACACCACTTTTACTTTTCATCACAACTTTTTATTTTAAAATGACATAATTTTTTAGTGTTTATATTTAATCATAATATTTTATTTCATTTAAAAAATAACATTTAATTTTAGTTTTAAATTTCATGTATATCAAGATATCAAAAATAATATTTATATAAATTAGTAAAACATATTTAAATATAATGGTGTAACATTTTCCCCCTCATTAATAAATTTTATCCTCAAAATTTTATCTTGAGTATGATAATAAAGGGTTTGGGATTTGAGAAAAATCATTAAAAAGAAAGGTCATAAAAATGGTTAATAAAACATACTCTTTGAAAGTGTAATAAATATATTTAAAGGTCAAATGTAATAACAAATGACTAGGTTTTCAAATATGATAACATCAGTGAGCTGTGTAAATATGCACATGGAGGATACAATTAATGTCCATGTAATGATGGGGAGTGATAGAGAACATTGATCGCAAAGAAGGTACTAATCTTGTTAAAGTCAAAATTCACAAAACCATAAATCATTAAGGGATTAAAATGACCATAAATTAATTTTAAATGAATTTAATATGATACCATTTTTATTTCAAGATCCTTTTTCTAGAGTTAAGGAGTTCCTTGAACATCTAGACTAAGAACAAAATGAGATATTGTTATGTGACTTTCTTCAAATCTATAAACATGCCTTATTTATTTGGTTGTGTGTTTAAAACAGTTCCAACCATTATCTGATATGTTACTCCAGATGATGCATAAGAATATTTAATTCCTTAAGCACTAAAATTGAATTCTTATTGAGAACGAGGTTTAAAAAGGATTACAATATATGCATTATAACTTTAATAAAACCAAAATGGGTATTATGTGATAAGATAATACCCAAATAAAAAGATATATGAAGATGTAAAATAATAATATCCAGTACTTAAAAAATAACACCTATTGTTTAACATAGATCATTCCACGAATAAATAAACCATAATAATTTTCAAAATATGTTTTCCCAAAATTAATTGAACCACTAAAAAGAATAATAAAATTTTGTGAACTTCAAAAAAATAACAGGATTATACTTTTCATACTAACCCTAAAGGTTATCCTTAGCTTGGTCATTAATATTTCCAAAAATTTGATTATGTAAAAATATCTATTCTCAAACATCAATGTTAGTTCAATATCCATTAGATTATAAGTACCTCAAAAGAGTATTCTTTATAAAAATTTAGTAAAAGGTTCAAATCACCTTAATTTAAAATTCCCTATGAAATTAAAAATAGATTATTATCCTTTGAAAACATGATCTAAAATAAAATTATAAACCCATGATAATATATATAACTCTTAAGTTAACCTCAACTAAAACCAAAATAATTTCCAATGTTATCTAAACCCTTATCTGATAGAAACTATAACAGCCCCATACCCACAATCACAAATCTGGTGCTAAAAAATAATATTTACATTTCAATAATCAACAATAATAATCAGCGTATAATTTTAGTCATCAAAACTACAACATCATTATACAATATTGCATCACTTAAATAAAAACGTACCTTTTTAGTTTATAGTTTTAGTGGAATATAACCTACTATTTCATAACATTACCCAAATCATTAAGTGACATTTTTTCCAATATACCCTTTTTCTAATTCCATATTAAATCTTCGTCATCTTATACATGAAACCATTCTAGAAATATCTTAATTTGCATCCTTCTTTATAACCTAGGTAAATTCCAAATAAAAAGGTTTATATAAATTTCTTAGTAATGGTAAACACAATAATTTACATGTTGATATCCTCATCGATCATAATATGAGTATAAGGGTAAGAAAACACCTTGTATATGCATGATAACTATATAAGAGAATTCAGACCCATCAAAACATAGACCATTAATCTTTTGACAGGGAATAAAAATTTAAAATAGAAATATTCATAAGAAAAAATAATTACAAGCCATGTCATTTCAATATTGATCACAAGAACCTTTCAAAACACATATTAATAATATAAAAAACAAAATGGTATCTTGGAACATCAAAAATTCATCATGGAATCAAAAAAAATAGATAATTTCAAAAATATCTTAAGAGTAACCTAAAAATGTTAAAATTTTCACTACAAAGGAGTACCTATCCAAAGATAACTTGGTCACAGTCTCTTATGATTAATGTACATTAGTTACCTAAATCGCTATACCAAATCCATTAGAGGGATATAACAGACGAAGCCCTCCTTATTTTATAATTTAAGAACATTTACTTAGTTTATAACATAACAAACTATCCTTGGATTATAACGGAACCACACGTCAGTCATATCTACATATTTCCATGTTTTAAAGAATAAATAAAACATTTATGATCTTTCACTTTACAATATAACACCCTTGAAAGAAACCACAATTAACTTCTATATTTAATAAAACATAGAGAATAGATGGGTTTCATGAAAATCTCAGTCATAATCCACTTGGGTAACGAATACCATTAGTATTATTGGACCCTAAACCCATTAAAGAATTGTAAAATAATAATGGATGTTTTCATAGATGCAAAATACCTTTAAAATAATATTTAATTCATTTTTCTGTAAACTGGAAAATATATATATTTCTTTTGATATAATTTTATAATAATTACCAAAATATTGGGAAAAATATTTTCTTTGAAAACTACCATAGAGACCGAAAATGTGAAACTTCAAAGAAAATAATAGTTATGATAGTGTTAAAATAAAATCATTTGGTAAATATTAAAATAATGATCCCTATAACACTTTTATTAAAAAACAAAACCACCATGTTCATAAAATGACAAAAAATAATATTTTAAAAACATTTTAAATAAAGTAAAATATGGTTGAGAATGAATTTGAAAAACAATTGATTCATCTAATTGAAGATTATTGATTTTTTTAAAATATCATGGTTACGAAAGTGAAAAAATTCCCAACCGAAGAGATAAATATGGTTGATTTTCCCTTATATATTTTATTTTGATCTCATCAAGTTGAAAGGGGAGGAAAACAGGAGAAATTAAAGTAAAACCTATAAATAACTAGAGGATAATAAAAGAGATGTATTTTAAGAAATTAAGATCATATAATTTCCCCCAAAGTAATTATGAACATATAAAATCTAGAAAAGAAATGAGATTGAAAAATAACGCTTTTACCACATTGGTAACTTTTGAATCAAAAGTGAAATAAAGAAAGATTGTTATATAGATATTTAAATTCCATAGATTAGATGTGTTAATATTTAAAAACTAATTAATTTTTTAGTAATTAAATAACACAAATATATTATTGTGAATGATATGAATCATGCATCAAGAAAATTATATCGAGATAAATAAAACCCTTGTAGTGAGTATAAAATTTGAAGTGATAAATAATATATGGACTAGTTATCTATACATATTTAAATACACATTAATTAAGTGGAAATTAAACATAAAACATTTATAGATATATTCACATATAATCAAATACTAAGAAGTCAATGAATAATTTTCATAACTCAATTTAATGGAATTTAGTTAAAGAACCCCATAACGATTTGGTAATATGCAAATCAAAACCCCTTGGATGAAATACAATAAATTACAACATAATATAATTTGAATTAAAAATTATTCATTATATAACACTGAAAAGTAGAGGTATATACACCATATAAAATAGTGTAGGTGTATAACAAAAAAACATGACTCAATGAAGGGAAATTGAGATGAAATCCCAAACATCGTGTCCAGATATTCTATGAATGTCCAGTAATTCCTCTTCTTTGAACAAAATCCTTTGGTTTATTCAAAAATAATTCATAGTATAGTATTATGAAAAAATTACCTCGAGGATGTGTTGTGGGATATTCTGAAAGGATTTCGATAGGTCTCATCTAAGAAAACAGGCTCTTGAACTGTGGATAATAGAGGATAGGTTGTGTCATTTTAAAATTGAGCTAGAAGATAAAATTTAAATTACCCAAAATATTAAAAATATTAATGTCTTAAAAATACAAATGGCTTTTAAAATGAGTCATATTTTAAGAGGAGATAATTTAGTTCAAAACAGTACCATCCAATAGGATTTCAAACCTTTTTATGTAATTTTAACCATTATCATGTTTTGTTTGCCCCTTTTGACATGTTTTAACTATTATTATGGAAACTTTTTTTAAGAAAGTTACTATTCATAAATTAAAATAATTAATATGGAATCATTAATTTTTTTTGAAATTATGATTCTAAATATTCATTCCATTTTATAAAATTTAATTTTTGAAAGTGGAAGAAAGTACCCTTAAAATGAACTCACACAACACCATGAAAAAAGATTTTCCAAATAAATAAATTTTTAAGTTAAAAATTGAATTTATACAAAAAATAAGAATAATTTCAACTAAACTGAAATTATTTGGATTATTTAAAATTAAAATTATATAATTAAAATATGAAATTAAATAAAAAATGGGACTTTGTGAATATATGAATGGAAAAGAATATTTTTTATAAAATTGGTATTTTTTGATTATTCCGTAAAAATCAATGATTTCAGAACAATATTAAAATTTCACCCAAAGATAATTTTGATATGTTTATTTAAAATATCACATCCTTTTTATAAATTATTATTTAAAAAGTTGTAAAATTTAATTATAATATCAGCACACAAAATGTAATAAAATAATTTTCTATAGAATAAAATAACCTTATTATTAATTCTATCTTAAAAACCATAAATAAATAAATATTAATTAAATATATTGAAAATATAAAATACCTAATTATTATATTCATTTATAAATAGTGATTAATTTGTTATATTATGATAAAAATACATTACACACATAAAAACAGTTTAATTGAAAATTCAGGTTCTATATTCAAAAGATTATATATTAATTTCAAAGAAATTGATTTTAAATATAACTAGTGAATATATATATATATACACATTTAATTTTTCTACACTGACATGATCAATAATTATCATATTATATTCCTATATAATTATTTATCCATACATGCTTTAATATTTACTCATACACTCCTCGCTCATCGCATCTATTGTATTCCTAATACTTTACAATATTTCAATAGTTATATTTGAGGTCACAATATTCATAGAAAACTAATTGGATACAGATTTTATTTTTATATTATATATGTTTATTTGTTTACTCCACTAGTTCTTTTTTCATGGTGTTTTATATTCCATCCTCATTGTGTATTAGTGTTTTTCTTTCATTATAATATTTTATTTTAATTTTAGTTTAATGTTTACTGTATGAAGAACAATAAAAAATATTATTCATTTGAAGGAAAAATACATTTCTGAATTTCTTGATGTTACATTTTTTGATAGTTTATACTTTCCACAATGTCACATTGGTCCCTCGAAAGTAAAAAACCAACATTTTTACCCTTGTGATCACTTTTCAATTAATTGAACATGTCATAATTGTCATGAAAATTTTATCTCTCACTTTTAACACATTAGAAAGTTATGTTATAAAATGTGAACTGTTAAATCATCTCATAAGATCCCTTGATAATTTAACGAACCCGGTACATGCCCTGTTTTTTCGAAAAAATATATTTTCCCATATTGAGTTTTATAATTAAATAACTTGTAAATACCCTAATAAATAAATTCAATCGTTATTATTATATAATTTAAAAATTTAAATAAAATAGTTCACTTCTGATATTTCACACTCTTATATTCCCCAACCATGAAATATTGGGCCCACATCATTTTAAAATCTTATTTATATAAATTGGTGGAACATGTGGATACACATAGGGTGTGAACCTTAATGTCTTTAACACAACAATATTGAGTCTTAATCATAGCCAATGAGATGATTCGAGTAACCCACCATGGCCTCTATGTATACGAGGAATATGACAGCTATGACTATCTCATATAACAATTTTCTTGGAAATATAATATATTTATCTCATGATATCTCATAAAATAGGATTTAAAATTTTTATTATCATCCTTTATTGATTTTATTGAAGTTAATATATGTAATTATTTTCAATCACCAAGGAAATAGACTTAATAAAAGAACTACCATCCTAGTAAAATAGGACCAAGATATCTATTCTGTTACTAAGAAGTATCAAATCCTATCTTGATTATCTAAAAATGTCATACCACTAATGAAGCACCCATAAAAAGATACCTCAAACTAACTTCAATGTCATTGTTTTTTCCTCACATCAATGTTTGTGACACATTTGACCATTTATATGCAAGGAAAATCCCATTTAGATGAGGACTCATACCTTTGTGAAATGGTAGACACCCACTCCGTAATGGTATATCTATTATATATATAATACTATCACTTAAATCCCACCAGATCAACTATGTGTCACAAATCACACATGTTATCAAGCTGTTAAATCCATAATATCATTTTTGATCCAATTTATGATTTAGATCATACCCCTTTAGTGAAGTGTGCAGACCCACTAGACACACCTGTTTTAGTTTGGGATCGAATTAGTATGAACCACTAATCTATCATGAAGAAAAGGCACCACCAAGAAACTACCACTAATAGAGAATGTTATTTAAAAATTGTTCAATAAAATGAAACATTTTTCCTTTATATTCATCCGTGTTGATGGTTCTATTCACTATCCATAACATGACTACACCAATTGTACGCCCCTTCCCCATAAACCCAGAGCTGATGAATTACTTTATTTAATTGGTATGACAATAATGAATCAAATCCAGAAGCAACGATCAGTTTAGTAATCGTGAAAATCTAGATAACATAAATGATACCCATAATACATTCAGAAAAAAAAATAAACATTCTATAAAACAAACTCAAACAAACTGCATCTTTGAAAGTTAATTCAAAGTTCAATTATTCATAATCAAAGGAAGGAAACATAATAATGATGATATCAAATTCTTAGTAAGGTAAAATATAATGGAATAAATAATGAATCAATAAAAATGGAAAGGTAAATAACTTAACACACTATTCATTTACACAACTATACAAAGATTAATTAATATGGAATGGTAAGAAATTGAAATTCAATCCATAAATAATAAACTAACAATGAATTACATCCATAGATATGTTGGTTAAAAATATTATGAACAAATAATAACTGAATCTAAATGAGGGAAGTTCATAATTTTTGGATGTCACTTATAAGGTACATGAGAACCTATATCGTCATTACATTTCACAAGATAGTTTAAAACCATGGGTATAAAACCATTTATTTTGGAAAACATATTTATTTAATGGGAACCTATCTATGCATAAAGGTGATATATAAAGTCTAGGAAATACCTTTAATTTCTATTCCAAAGAATTCCTCATATTGAATAATCGAAAATAAATAATATTCTTTATCAAATAACCGCATTGAATGAGAAATACATATTTATCAATAATTCCCCAGTTGATCAAATATCTATCAATGTAAAAACCGTATGTATGATGGTATATGGTTTAGGAAAAGATAATATTAATCAACAAAGAATTAATTAAATCTAAAATGATAAATATTTTATAATAATTTGATTTTCTAAAGAGAATGTTGACTATCACAAATGATAGTGAGATTATAAAAATATATTTTACCACTTAGTAATTTTTATGATAAACCCCTTCGGGGGAGAAATTAAAAGTGAAAATTATAATAGAATTAAAAACAAATAATTCATGATATAATATATAAAAATGGAAAATATATTATCCTAAAAAAGTGGTATGCATAGTAAATGACGTATTCCTCACAGAATGAAAAGCGAGACAAGAATCCCTTACCTTATCCTTCTTTTTCGTTGTGATGTATTTATAGTCAGGTATAATTATTAAAAATAAGTTAATAGCTAATAACATAACCATAATAATGTTTAAAATACCATATATTAACTTCTTATAATATCTCATTACCTGTTTGTTTACAAACTTTCATTTATTTCACTATTCAAGGTGTTAATTACCCTGTTTTCTCATGTAAGTTTAAACTTGTTGACTATTGTTAACAGTAATTTAATCATGATTTCATATTATAAAAAATTTTAACCATGAATTATTTATAATATATATTCACTATATATGTATATATAAAAATATATAATATTTTGATGCATGAAATGGAATGCACCGTTCATGGAAATGGTGCACCATACGTACACATGAACTCTACTTTCATTTCATTATCATATTTGAAAATAATGAAAAGTAAATGATATGTTTAATTGTGTAAATTATAATCATAATATCATATCTATGTAATATATTTAAAATAGTTTTATTTATGTCATCATTAATATATTCTATGTATAACCTAAATGAATCTCATCACACTGAGGAGGCGATAGTCCACACTTCCACATGCGATGTTATCATATTTAAACTAAATGGAATGTATAGAAGAATATGTTATAAAAGAATTATAGAAGAATAAATATATTATAAATATAACATATATAATATATAATTATATATTATTTCATAATTTACACCATTGGGAGGCAGTAAACAAAATCCAATCAATTATCATTTCGTGGGGAGGTAGTTTGTTGTTCATATAAACTATGTTCATTACCCATTAGATGGATGTGTGTGAGAGATTTGGTAGAAAACTTAATAATAAAGTATTTCTGAATATCTAGGATACTATCGTTATTATATAAACATAGATGAAGAATATTTGAGGTTGTGGAAAAGTAAATTAAATGAAAGAGATCGTTGGAAATTGCTACCTTAAAACATGGGTAACAACTTTTGGTTTATACCAAAGGGATTACATGGAATTATTACTGCCAAAAGATATGATACAAGGTCAAGGATAGGTATTTTGGGAAGTTAATTGAGTGGATATTTTCTTAACATAAGTGTTTAGAGAGGTGTGAGGAATGGGGGTATGTGGTGGAATTTTATAGTGGATGAGGAGTGGAACTATTGTAGTATTTTGACAAAAGAATTCCTTCCATATTTATCATGTGGATGGTGGATACAATGATGCACCAAATTGGATAAAAGATAGTATAGGGTAGATATATGGACATAAAATAACATTTTTACAATTTTTAAGTGTTTTTTCACTTAAGGTTATGGTTTAGTCCCTTATTAAGCTTATTTTAACCATAATCGTTATAATTAATTTTAATTACATTCACTAATCATTTTGGTAGAAAAATAATTTTTTATTACTAGAAATTATAAATTATTATGATTCCAAATATGGAATCAATTTTGAAAAATTTCAATAATATAATTGGAAGAAATTAATTTAAAAATCATTCAGTATGTGGGATAACAATGGAGGGTTTTAATGTAAAAACATCTAAGAGTATTCTTGGTTTTTATAGTCATGTTCAAAGTGAAATCGATTCAAATGACCAAAATTTAATTATTTCATAAAAATATGATCTACTAAAACTTTAAACTTGAGTTAAAATACAATTTTTTTAATAAATAATTTAGATAAAATTGATGTTTTGTATTAAAATTAATTATTTTAAACTGTTCATTAAAAAAATGAAACTTCCCTGAAAAATACCAAAAAATTTCCATAACAAAATTTTTATGTTTCTATTAAAAATATGTTTTTTAATTCGACATATTATTTTTATAAAAGGATCAAAAATTTTATTTAATATAGGTTCCCCACTCAAAGGCGGCAAAACTACCTTTATAAAAATATTGTATATTATATTTTATATTGGGTTTGATCTTACCTTAAGTTTATCAAATATATTGGATTAATATAATTTTTTTATTAGATATAATATATATATATATATATATCACATCGATAACACACACTAATTGTAATTAACTAGGTTAAAACAGCTCTATGAGGGAAAAAAATAATATTTTATTTATATTCAAATGGGTTTCATATTTATTTTTATTTAATTTATAACAAATGAATTTATTTTATATTTGTGTAAACCTTGTATTTCCATAATTAATTATCTATTTTTATATCTTTTAATTTAATGACTAGGTTATATGATTTTTTAATAATATATATCATTATTCTATAAAACTCGGTTTTGCGTTCAATACTAGCCATTTGAAGAAACTCATTGTTGTGTGCGACGTACACTAACTTAGTGTCATTCTGATTTAAAAATCTATTAAAGATTTAATTTATTTAATATTTTAAATATTTTTTAAATCATTGGGGTATTATATTACCTTATGCGATTGGTTATGCGTGTGATACAAACTATCAAGTACAATGTTCTTACATTAGGTTTTCTAGGAGTTACATTATTCCCAACATAATTAAATTACATCCATACAATTTCAAATTGATCTCAGTAAAAAATGGATTGATATTTGAAAATGATATTGTTGAAAAATCCACATAATGGATAGGATTACTAATACATATTCTTAATAATAGTGAAAGTGAAGTAGAATGGTCTCGTAACTAGGTTCCCTAGTTGGAGAACTTAAGCGGGAAATGGAAACATAGATATAGATGAAAAATATAACAATGATGTTTTGATGGAGAGTTATAGAGAACATAGTTAGGAAAGATTTATCAATTTAAAAGCCTGAAATTATTGATGATCTAAGCATCCATTTGATTCATCAAAAATGAAGGTACTAAGACAACATTTTTTCTTTCAAGATCATTTTACTTAGAGTAATATAGTATATTAACTCTATATAAGTAAATATATAATTTTTATTTCCCAAACAAAATAATATAAATTTTTTTGTGCCTTTGAATATTTCTAATTCATTTCTAAGCATAGGTT
This sequence comes from Viscum album, assembly GCA_963277665.1. Lineage (NCBI taxonomy): Eukaryota > Viridiplantae > Streptophyta > Magnoliopsida > Santalales > Viscaceae > Viscum > Viscum album. The sequence goes on from OY728133.1 coordinate 595,499,143, forward strand.
GCAACACAAGGTGAATTAATAAATTATCCTCCAAACCTTTATCAAAATATCAACATAAACTATTTTATAAATGCTTAAACTTTTCAAAAGATTGGGATCAAAATATCTATTGAAAATATAATGTAGTACCATCATTATATATCTCCTTATTCATATGATGAGAATAACATCAATTAAATTCTTTTACAACATATTTCTTAGATCCAAAAAATAGAAGCACATTAATTATTGTACTTCAGTTGTGTCAATAACTTATGATTGACCATGATCCATTAGGTTCTTCTACGTAGATTACCTTGATGCATGGATAATTCACTTGCATAGTTCTCTATATCTTTACCATTTTCGTACTAGACATATTTGATCTATTTCTTTCCACTGTATTCATGATCTTGTGGAACCTTTTCTCCTTACATATAAAAAACTCTTAATCGCTTCAAGAATTTACCTGGCTAATTCTTCCCACAGTTACCACATATTGGAAAATAATTTTTCCTATATTATTTGACTCATTCACCTTTTCAAGGTTCTCATATAGAATATTCTGTTGGATTCCTTTGAATGTATTGATTCTATAAAATTACATCTCTATTTTTATGGAAGAAAAACATCTTCATCTTATGATGAAAAATTTAGAGAAACCAGTTCCATTTGGAGATTTGTCTTAAAAACATCAAATAAGTTGTCAATATTGCACTTCAGTTTCTGTATATAATCCATAGAATACCTGGATAACCTTTTAAATGTAGATTCATAATCCACAACACTCTATTATTCCTTTATGTTTAAGAAAATGAAATATATCTTCATCTACATTTTCTGATCATGAAGGAATTATTTATCAAAGAATGTATCCTTAACTGTTATCCATTCTTTGAGTTCTATTTTTTATTTTTCCATATAATTCTAGATCAAGGGCCACCATCAATGAACATATCCTTGGAAATAATACACCACTAGTGTAACCTTTCCCATTTCACTGCATCATAAGGTTATAAATACATTCTCTAGTGACCTAATCCACTTAATAGCTATTAGTAGATTAGTAATCCCACTGAAAGATGGGGGATTCTATCACATAAAGAGATCAAACATTGGATATTATCTCTATGGAATAGTTTGATCTATCTGAGAAAGGTTATTTATCCCAACCTGACTAAACTTCCCTAATATATCCATAACTTACTCAATTACAATAGCTATTACATTGAATTTCTCGACATGGAGACAACTACATTGACCACCTGTTTTGACACACTTCATCCTTCTAGGTTCCATTTCTATACAATGAAATATACTAGATTAGATCATAAAAATATAAACATTAGATAACTCCAAATATGGTATAACACATAACGTAACTTTATGCATCGTAAATCCTGGAATCCTAAAACTTTGTTAATTTTTCGAAATAGTTACTTTTAAATACTACATAATGGTAGGTATATAAAATGTGAAATATCTTAAAAATATCCCCTTGGAGTGTCAAACTATGTGTACAGTAAGGCCTGATGTTGAGTACAATGTTACCCTGAGTCAGGCCCAGAACACCTTGTTAGAGTTATTACTCCTAGGTACATATGTTCGTGAACCATATCTAATTATAGTATCAAGACAAGGATGAATTTATAGAAATACCCACATAATATCCACCTTAACAATATTATAGAATGTTATTTTATACTGACACTGAAAGTCTATATTAGGGTTATGTTCTCTAATATATGTTTTCTAAATCTAGTTTTTATGGTTGTTATTAAAATTCCTCTTATATAAACTATAATACCATGCCCAAAAAAATGCGAGCTTGGGAATTTTCTTATTACATAGGCATGATTACACGGAATAAGAACCCAAAATACCATTCAGTTTAGTAGTATTGGAATGCCACATAACATACATGATTCCCATAATACATCGAAAAATGAAATAAAATATGGTATAAAATAAATTGAAATTAATTGCATCATTGAAAGCTTATTCAATGTTATATTATTCATAAAATGGGGACAGAATTAAAGTAAGGGTGATAAAAATTCTAGTAAGGGTAAATAAAATAGATAAAATAATTTTTCCATCTATTTGGAAAGGTAAATAGCTAAACACACTTTCTATTCTCACTACTAGATAAGGCTTGATTAATATGGAAAGGTATGAAACTAAAATGCCTATTATAAATAAGTAAATTGAGAATGAATTACATCCATATATATGTCAATGAAAAATATAATAGATAAATAATAACTAAATCTAAATGAGGGAAATTTTTAATTATTAGATTCTATGTTTAAGACACATAAAAACCTATACCGGCAAGACCTTTCACACGATGATTTAAAACCACAAATATAAACCCATTTAATTTGGTAAAATTATTCATATTATGAGATCATGTTGATGTATAAAACTTATATATAAGTTTTTTTCTCTCTGTCATCATTTCTTGTCCAAATTATTCATTATATAGAATAAAAAAATTAAATAAGATTCCTCATCAAATAACCGTACTGAATGATAAATACAGATTTATCGACAATTACATAGTTAATCAAATAATTATCATAGTATACACTATATGTATTATGGAACATGGTTTCTATAACAATAATATATATAACCCAAGAATTATGAAAATATCCAATGAGATATGATTACAATAAAGTTATTACCTAAAGAGAAAGTTGACAATCACAAAAGAAAGTGAGATTTCAGAAATAATTGTTACCACTTGTTAATTTTTTATGATAGTCCCCATAGGTGAGGAAATTAAAAGTGAAAATTATAATACCATGAAGATAAAACAATTCAAGATATAATATATCTATATGGGTTGTATATACACCCCAAATAATAGGTATGCAATGTCAATGACGTATACCTCACGAAATGAAAAGTGAGAGAAGAATCACTTACTTTATCCTTACATTTTTGTGTTGTATATAACCTATAGTATAGTGGTTTAAAGTATGTTTCTATATAATATAATATCCATTACTATGATTATAATACAATATATTAACTTCTTATAATTTCCCATTACATATTTGTTGAAAAGATTTCATTAATTTCACTACTTCGGGTGTTAATTGCCCAATTTTCAAGTAAGTTTTAACTTGTTACCAAATTTTATAATTAATTTGATAATGGTTTGATCATATAAATAATTTAAAACATGAATTAATTATCATATATAATTATTATATATGTATTGATAAATAGGAAATGTATTGATAAATAGGAAATGTAATGCATCGTTCATGGAGATGGTAGGCCGTATGTACCTAGGAATGCTACGTTTATTTAATTGTCAGATTTTAAACAAATGAAAATTAAATGATATGAATAAACATGTATATTATAATTTAAGTATAATATATATGTAATATATTTTTATTAATACCATCCTAAATATGTTACATTTATAAGATGAACTAATCACATCACATTGAGGGGGCAGTAGTACACACATCCACAAGTGATGTTATCATATTTATGCAAAATGGGATGTATAAACGTATGTTTTAGAAAATAATTAGAAAAGAATAAAAATATTATAAATATCATATATATCATATATATGTATTTTTCAAACATACTGTCCACCATGAGTGGTGGTAAAGGAAGAATAAACAAGCATCGTTTCGTGAGGTAGTAGTTCGTTGTTCACATAAAAATTATGTTCTTTACCCATTAGATGGATGTGTGTGTGAGTATTGGTAGAACCATTAATATAACAAAATATGTAACTCCCCGACCCTAGTTACCCAGAGTTGGTGCATTATTATATAACATTTTCATGCTCACAAAAGATCCAGTCTCAACAGACCGATTATTTTTGAAGCCTTGGAGTCACTAGATATATTCATAAGTCTTACATTACATCATAAAGTGAAAATAACTACAACAACATCCTGTCTTCATATCCCCTCATACATTCCCTATAGGTCATTCATAAATTACTTCTTCACATCTTAGGAAAAATTTAAAACATTGAAAGGGGTGAGCTCAGATGCTCACTAAGGATAACAATATACCCGAAACTTTCATAAATAAAAAAAAAATTTATGGCAATGTATAACTAAAACAAAAGCCTTTTAAACATGAACTTCAACATTATATGGAAAATATAAAATGAAATAAGTCCAATTACTTATTCACATGGATATTCTACTAGTCTAATAATCACATGCAATATCAATAACCACTTTCATAATGATGGAATGCATAATGCCAGACTATCATAACCACAAAGTCATGGCCTCTTGCCAAGACTACTAATAAGATTTTATCAAGTCCTTCTTCTAAGACATTAGTTTGTCTCATGAGACATACCGATACATCAAGGAGCTATAGAGATCTCTACCCGTCACTTATTTAGTCCAATGCATTCCTCATATGAACAAGTTTAAACATAACATAAACATTCGTATTAAAACTAGCATACAAAATGTCAATACTTTATCCACAAACCATGAATGGTATAAAAAAATAACATATCCATAGTCAAACATATTGAAAAACCTTCAATACTATATGTAAGTATTGTATCATAATAAATTAACTTAAAAAAAGATTAAAATCCATCAATGGATGTTGACATAGATGAAATCAAAACTATTGGAGAGAAATATCACTTTTTTTGAAATCATTTAAAAGTCATATAACTATAAAATAAAACATTTACTTTAAAAATATTCTTATAAACTTTTATGGGAATCTTAGAGTATTTTATAATGGTGTAAAATAGCCACACCTACCATATATGTTAAAAAATATATTATTACCTTAATTTTGTCGAAAAGGTTAAAAAGAACCTTATTTGGAAAATGATAGGAAGATTACATTATAAACATCTTATAAAAAGTTAAACAAGGGAATAAATGAATTTAAACCATAGTCTATAAAATATTAAAAAAATTTTGAAATACATTTTTAAGAAACATGTATGTGGATGATAAAGAGGTCCCAGTAGATAATTTCGTATACACGACCTCAGATAATGAAGTGATTGTGAAATTAACCCTTAACTTGTACTTTTCCTTGGTCGAGGGTAGGTTAGCCTCCTGTATAATTTTTAAATCATTGTTATTAAATTATAAAAGAATCATATATATAAATATGATATCATATATGATCTTTTAATATTTCTTTGTTAATAATATTTTAGTATTATCGTTGTTTAGGGTGTTCACTTACTCGTTTTCTTTTATATGTTTTGTTACATAAGCCATGTTTGTTTTCCATAGGTTGTATCTTATTCACATCCCGAATGATATAATGTCCTTAAACATTATTTTTAATAATCAAATAAAAATTAGTCTTGAATGGATATGATGGGGAATGAATCTCATCGAGTTCGTGGAGACGGTAGTCCGTACGTACGCACGAGCGACAATATCATTCTTTTGATATTAAAATAATATATAATTGTATAATGTATCATATATACAGAATTAATATCATGTTATATTCATTATTTAAAGAATTACACATCATTACTATACCCATCCAAATAATAGTGTATGGAATAATAATTACACCATGACGTGGAGACGGTAAGCCGTACGTACACACGTATGGTGACATGTCATTCAAAGGATGGATAGAATAATGAATATGGTTGTAACATATTTATAATAACATAAAAGTATATATGAGATAATTGAGTTATTATTTTAATGGAAATAACATCGAAATAAGAAGTTGAAGAAGAAAGGAACTTGAAAGAGGGTGCGAAATCATTACATCTTCTTTGGGTTCTTCCTTTTGATTTGATCAAAAGGGCTTCATAGGTTGGATTTATGATCAAAATAAGGCCTCTAGGTTGAAGTGAGGGAATTTCAGAGAATATTTTGGCAGGGTTTGGCCGATCCAAAAGTCTTTGAAGTTATGAATTTGAGAGAAGGGTGAGAGAACATTTATAAGAGTGGTGAGGGGCAACTTAGGAAAAGATAGAAATATTATTTCATAATAAATTAATATTTGGTTTCCAATGGTACCAAGTAGATTATTTAAAAGATAATATGGGGATGGGTCGAAAAAAACTCAACCAATAGGTTTTAGATAGGTTTGGGTCACTATATTAACCTTATCTTTTAGTTTTAACTCTTAGTTAATTAGTTTCACATTTACCACGTCTCTTTGTATTTTTATATTATATGGTTAATAAATTTATTATAAACATCCAATAGACCCCCAAGTGGTCCATTAATAATACAAAAATAATTTTATAAGTTTCTTTTCCAGGCCTTAGATTTTTAGGAAGTGAATATCAATTAATAATATATTATTTGTTTTAAAAACACATTTATGTCAATTTTGAAACTATTTAATAATTGATTTTTTAAAGTCATAACAACATTATTAATCCGAATAAAATTAATTTTAGAAATAATAAAACGTAATATTAACCAATGAAATTCGTTTATATCATAAAAACATTCATATTATATCTATTTTAACTTTTATAATACCAATTATTTGATTCATTCATTAATAAGGGAAATACTGCATCATTATTGTGTCATAAATAAATTTAATTATTCAATGTCTAAAAATAATAAATAAAATACCATTATGTAGGAAATATTTTTATATTTCTAATGAATATTTTTAGTCTAAAATATAACATATATAACTCTATGTAAAACTTGTTTTTTTTAAAATATATATGCCTAAGTCATTTTTGTATTTACTTTATCTTTATTAATATAAAGTGTCATTATCACTTACAAGTGGATCCATGGGGTCCCAAAATCGAGCCAAAGATTCCCATGGTTTGACATCTATCAACCATTACGGTTAGGACACGTTTAAGGGTAATTCATTATTATTATTATTATTATATTATTTTTTTACCCTTATTTACTGGATTTACCTTTTAACTATGCTAAATAAAATATTTACCAAAGTAATTATTCAAAATGTCTAAAAATAAAAGCTAACTATTTAAAGTATTTGTACTTCCTGGTTCTAAATATGGAATCCATTTTTCTAAATTCAAAACAAAGATGTGGCTGAAATTAATTTATAATTAATTCCCGCTGTTAAAACAAAAATTGTGTTTTTAAGAAATAATAACTATCAAAAGATTGGCACATCTTTATGTCTAGTTTAAATGTAAAATTATGCCCAATGAATGAAATTTTATTAAATGGTAAAAATATATTCTAAATATACTTTGAAAAAACTCAAATTCCTAATTTATCACTGTTAATTATTTCGATTAAAAAAGGTGGTTTATATTAAAATTTAGTAATTTTCACTATTCATCAAAATATGAAAGTTATCAGAAATGTACCAAAAATTCACCCAAAGCTAATATAGATATCCTTAATAAAAAACAATGTCCATTTTGAAAGATAAAATGTATAAAATTTCATAAAATTGGTATTTCTATTCATAACGGCTACTTTGATTGGTTGTGGTGTGTGTTAGAAATCGAAGTTGCGTACAACACTCGCTACTGTACTATTCAAAGAGAAGCGTACAATGGAAGATTGGTGTGTTACATTCTACCCTCCTTAAAATAATTTTGTCCTTGATAATTATAGAATACTACTGCACGAAAATACTCGAGTGAGTCTTCATCATAAGTTACTCAGGTTCCCACGTTTCTTCTTCCATCTTATGGTTTCTCCATAGAACTTTTACCTGACGAGTCATCAAGTTTCTCAGCACTTGTTCTCTCGTATCAAGAATTTTTACAGGCTGTTTGCAATAAGACATATCAGGTTCCAGTTCTAATTCCTCATAGGTGAGCACATGCATTGGGTCAGGCATGTATTTTCTTAATAGTGATACGTGGAACACATCGTGAACATTGGAGAGATTTGGCGGCATTGCCAAATGGTAAGATACATCCCCAATTCGTTCTAGAATTTTGAATGGTCCGATGTACCTAGGACTCAATTTTTTCTTCTTACCGAAACATATAACACCCTTATTTGGAGATAACTTTAAGAAATGATGATCTCCTACCTGAAATTCCAAATCCTTCCTTCGGTTGTCAGCATAGATCTTCTTTCTACTTTGAGCTTCTTTGATGTGGTTTTGGATTACCTTCACCTTTTCCATCGTTTCCTCCACCAGTTCTAGGCCTATGAGTTTTCTGTCACCAACGTCATCCCAACAGGTTGGTGTGCGGCATCTCTTTCCATATAATGCTTCATATGGTGCCATCTAAATACTCGAATGGAAGCTACTGTTATAAGAAAATTCTACCAGAGGTAAATATTAATCCCACATACCTTGAAATTCAAGTGTGCATGATCACAACATGTCCTCTAAGGTTTGAATAGTCCATTTTGATTGTCCATCTATTTGATGGCGGTAGGCAGTGCTCAAACGAAATTTAGTATACAGGGCTTTCTAAAGACTTTTCCAGAATCGTGATGTAAAACATGGATGACGATCAGAAACAATTGATAGGGGTACTCCGTGAAGTCTCACAACATCATTAATATATAGTCTTTATAGACGTTCGAGTGGTAGATCGTCTCTTATGTCAATAAAATGTGCGGACTTGGTAAGACGATCAACAATGACCCATATTGCATCGTTTCTTCTAGGAGTCTTTGATAGTCCCATGACAAAGGCCATCGTGGTATTATCCCATTTCCACTCAGGTATGTGAAGATGATGCATGACTCATCCAGGCTGTTGCCTTCCAGCTTTCACTTATTGACAAACCATACATATTGAGACAAAATCAGCAATCTCCCTCTTCATGTTGTCCCACCAAAAATGTTCTTTCAAATCTCTATACATTTTGGTGCTCCCAGGGTGTATAGAGAAATTGGAAGTATGAGCGTCATCCAACAATTACCTTTTTAGATCACGTATATCGGGAATTCAATGTCTCTTCCCAAATTTCAAAATTCCATCTTCATACACAAATTCACTCAATCTCCCATCATTCACAGCTTTAATCTTCTTATGAAATTCTTCATCATCGGTGGGAGAACTCTTTATCCTTTCCAGTAAATATGGTTTATCAACAATTTTAAAAAGTATCGATGTTTAACCTTCCATGGTTATTCCCATATCCAAATTTACTAGATCCATGAAAATTGGATCCCATTCAACTCTCATTTTGTTCAAAACTCCATGATTCTTTCTTCTCAAAGCATCTTCTACCTTATTTTACTTCCCCGGGTGGTAGTGTATCATGCCATAACAATCCTTGAGTAGTTCAAGCCATCATCTTTGCCTCATGTTGAGTTCATTTTGTTAGAAAATATACTTCAATCTATTGTGATCGGTTTATATCTCACATTTTTTTACCATAGAGATAATGTCTCCATATATTCAAGGAAAAGATTACAGCAGCTAACTCAAGATCACGAGTAGGATATTTTTTATCATGAATTTTCATCTGTCGTGATGCATAGTTAATAACTCTATCATTTTTCATATGGACACAACCAAGTCCTTTATTCGATGCATCACTATAAATAACAATACTGTCATTTACCGATGGTAGTGTCAAAATAAGATCATTGACTAATATTCCCTTCAGTTCTTCAAAACATTCTTCACACTATTTTTTCCAAACAAATTTAACACTTTTTACATGTGAGATTTTTTAATGGGTTAGCCAACCTGGAAAAATTCTGGACGAAACTTTGATAATAACCTGCTAAACCAATAAAACTGCGTACCTCGATTATACTTATTGGTGCTAGCCATTCTTGGATTGCTCTTGTATTAGAAGGATCAATAGTGATTCCATCTTTAGAGACAATATGGGAATGAAAATAAATCTCCTGAATCCAAAATTCACAATTGCTAAACTTCCCATATAATTCATGTCTTCTAAGAGTCTTTAGAATAATGTGCAAGTGATTTTAATGATCTTAGTTTCTTTTGGAGAATACCAAGATATCATCAATAAATACCACTAAAAATTAATCAAGATATTCCTTGAAAAATCTATTCATTAGATCCATGAAAACAGAGGGTTCATTAGTCATCCCAAAAGGCATTACTGTAAACTCGTAATGCCTATACCAGGTTCGAAATGATGTCTTTGGAATGTCTTCCTTCTTCACAAACAACTGATGGTATCCAGATCGAAGGTCAGTCTTTGAAAAGTATTGAGCTCCATGCAGTTGGTCAAATAAATCATCAATGCGAGGTAGGGTATACTTGTTCTTTATTGTTATAGCATTGATCTCCCGGTAGTCGATACATAACCTCATAGGTCCATATTTTTTCATAACAAAAAGGAAAGGGTCTCCCCATGGAGAAACACTAGGGAGAATAAATCCCTTATTACTCAATTCCTCTAGTTGTTTCTTTTGTTCAGCTAATTCCATAGTGGCCATTCTATAAGGGGTCTTTGATATTGGCCTTGAACCAGGAATTAAATCCATGGAAACCTCAACTTCTCATTCTGGAGGATGTCCAGGTAAATCTTCCGGAAACACATCTATATATTCTTTTACAATAGTTACATCCTCTATAGGAACATTACTTTCCTCACCCATAGTTATTTTAATTTCTTCCTCCCCGATAATTGAATTTAGTTGAGCTACTAGGGGTATATCTAGATAAGAATTATGTGGTGACAATTCGGCTCTAAAGATAAGGTGTTCATTACCATCATCATCAAAAATTGTAACCTCCTCTTCTTACAATAAATCTTCACATCATCATCTGAAATCCAATCCATACTGAGGATTATATCAAACTCAATCATAGGTATAATTATGAGATCAGCAGATAAAGAACATTTATATGCTCTAATGGGGACAGATTCACAAAAATTTGTTGCAATGATACATCCCATAAAAGTTTTGGCTGACAATACCCTTGTTAAATAAAATTGGAAATATCTAATTTTCTTAGCAAATAGGGATGATATGAAACAATGCGATGATCCAGAATCAAACAAAGCATTTTCTAAAATTGAGGAAACCATAACATTACATGCCACCATGTCTTTCGGAGCTTATACCTCAGTAGTAGTGATAGAATAAGCTTGGCCTTGATCCCTTGGCATTTTATGAGGTAAGTTACTCTGACGCCTAAGAAATTCATTTGCATAATGTACCATCTCCCTGCAATTGTAGCATTGAACATCAGTAGCTTCTTTCTTCCCATTGCAATCACGAGCTTGGTGACCTTTTTCACCACACTTATAACAGACTCTAATTCCCTTCAAGAAAGTACCGGGGTGTTTCTTTCCAAATTTACTAGAGGATGGATATTCAACTTTTCTCTTCTTCCCCTTATTTCCATTTCTGGAGTGATCAGCAGATCTCTTCTTCTCTTGCTTGTCTTTAATGTCATAAGACTTAAAGAATTCTTTTTCTCTCTTGATAGAACATGAGACAATATCTTCGTACGACAAGAAGGATTGTGAGACAAATGCTCGACAGAGAAATGGTTTTAACCCATCAATGAAACGATCAACGTTACTTCTTGGTTTATATATATAATCTGCAGCATGCCTCACTGTCCTTGTATTGTTAGCCTCATACATTGCGACATTCTCATCCTCCTTTTTCATCAGACTTAGAAATTTCCTTTCCATATCTGCTCGATGGTCACGTGGAAAGTATTTTTATAAGAAAATATCGTTAAACTCCCTCCATTCCATATTTGATAATTCATCATCTTCCTTCATGTTTTGAATCAATGACCACCATTGATCAGCTCTCCAGTGAGGCGATAAACTTCCATGACAACTTTTTCCCTTTCACTACTCCCCATGGAATGGAATATTTTCTCTAAAGAATTTATCCATTGCTCAGCTACTAGTGGATTTGTAATCACATTGAATGTTGGTGTTTGTTTCCCCATGAAGCGATATAACATTGATCCACCACGTTGTGGATCTAGGTACTCTATACGGGTAAGGTTATTATTCATAACTTGAGTGAGTTGTACCAGTATGGCAACAAGCTGATCAACACTAGTTGCATCACTAGCTCCACTATGATTATCATGAGCAGGAAGGAAATCCCTACATAGAGTGCGTGCATTAGTACAGTTTCCATTTCTTCCACTACTTGCCATTTCTAAACAATGGCATAAACTAGATTATTTTATGAATCACAATTCATAAATCCAAACATGTAAAACACTTAACATAAATTGAACAGTTTATGGATCTAATCCATAATCATAAATATGTTTTCTTTGAGGAAGTATATACTCTTAAACCCTTCATAATGGTTTGTAAATAAAATGAGAATTATCCTAATCATATCCCCCGAGAAAGTCTTAACCAAAAGTGTGGCAAGGCCCGTTGTCGTGCACCAGTTCTTGTTCGAGTCTAGCTCAAAGCGATGTTTTTGGGTTTTACCCCTAGGTACATCTGTGGCAGAGCCGCCTCTACCAACTCGTATCTAGACAGGTATGAATTTCCTAGAAAATGACAAAATCTCTACAATACCATAATTATAAGAAGTTATTCTATACTAATCCTCAAATTTTATATTAGTTTTATGTGATCTTATCAAAGTTAATCTAAATATAGTTTTCAAGGTTTGTACTAAACTTCCTATGATACCAACTGTAATGCCCCGACCCTCGTTACCCAGATTCGGTGCATTATTACATAACATTGGAACGGTCATAAAAGATCAAGTATCGAAAGACTGATTGGTTTAGAATCCTTGGAATCACTAGATATATTAATAAGTCTTGCATTACATCATAAAGTGAAAAGAACTAAAACAACATCTTGTCTTCATATCCCCTCATACATTCCCTGCAGGTCATTCATAAATTACTTCTTCACATCCTGGAAAAAATTTAAAACCTTGAAAGGGGTGAGCTCAGATGCTTAGTAAGGATAACAATATAGCAGAAACATTCATAAATAAACATAAACATTTAAGGCAATGTATTAGTAAAACAAAAGACTTTTAAACTTGAACTTAAACATAATATGGAAATGAAAAAATGAAATAACGCCATTTACTTATTGACATGGATATTCTACTAGTTGAATAATAACATGCAATATCAATAACCACTTTCATAATGATGTAATGAATAATTCTAGACTATCATAACCATATAGTCAAGGCCTCGTGCCAAGACAACAAATAATATTTTGTCAAGGCCTTGTGACAAAACACTAGTTTGTCTCATGATACCTACCAATGCATCTAGAAGATATATTAGGCTCCATCCATCACTTATTAAGTCCAATTCATTCCTCATATGAATAGGTGTAAACATAACATAAACATTCGTATTAATACAAGCATACTGAATGTCAATACTTTATCCATAAACCATGAATGGTTAAAAAAAATAACACATCCGTAGTCAAAAATATCAAAAAACCTTCAATACTATATGGAAGTTTTGTATCATAAAAAATAAACTTCAAATAAGCTTAAAATCTATCAAAGGATGTTAACATAGATGAAATCAAAACTATTTTAGAGAAATATCTCTTTTTATGAAATAATTTGAAAGTTGTATAATTATAAAATTAAACATTTACTTTGAAAATATTCTTATAAACTTGTAAGGGAAGCTTAGAGGTTTTTATAATAGTGTAAAATAGCTGCACCCACCGTATAAGTTAAAAAAAAAGTCATTCTTACCTTAATTTTGTTGAAAAGGTTAAAAAGGACCTCGTTTGGAAAACGACGGAAATATTCCTTTAAAAACATCTTATAAAAATTAAAAAAACGGTATAAATGACTTTAAACCATAGTCTATAAAATATTAACAATGTTTTGAAAAACATTTTTAAAAAAACATGGATGTGGATGATAAAGAGGTCCCAGTAGATAATTTCGTATACACGACCTCAGATAATGAAGAGATTGTAAAATTAACTCTTACCTTGTAATTTTCCTTGGTCGAGGTTATGTTAACCTACTATATAAAATTTAAATCATTTTTATTAAATTATACATGAATAATATAAATAAATATGATATCATATATGATCTTTTAATATTTCATTGATAATAATATTTTAGTATTATCATCGTTTCGGGTGTTCACTTACTCATTTTCTTTTATATGATTTGTTACATAGGCCATGTTTTTATCCATAAGTTGTATCTTATTCACATACATAATGATATAATGCCCTTAAACATTATTTTAAATCATCAAATGAAAATTAGTCTTGAATGGATACGATGGGGAATTAATCTCATCACATTTGTGGAGATGGTATTCCGTACATATGCACGAGAAACAATATCATTATTTTGATATTAAAATAATATATAATTGGATAGTGTATCATATATTACGAATAATTATCATGTTATATTTATTATTTAACTGACTTACACATCATTATTAAACCCATCCAAATATTAGTGTTTTGAATAACAATTACACCACGACGTGGAGACGGTAATCCCTACGTACGCACGTATGGTGACATGTCATTCAAAGGATGCATATAGTACTGAATATGGTTGAACCATATTTATAATAACATCACAGTATATAGTATATACTGGTGTTATTATTTCATAATGTAAATAACAAATAATGAAGAAGTTGAAGAAGAAAGGAACTTGAAAGAGGGTGGTGAAATCATTACCTGTTCTTCGGGTTCTTCCTTTTGATTTGATCAAAAGGGAACCATAGGTTGGCATTCTGATCAAACTAAGGCCTCTCGGTTAAATTGAGGGAAGTTGAAAGAATATTTGGGTAGGGTATGGAAGAACCAAAATGATTTGACGTTATGAATTTGAGAAAATGGGGAGAGCCCTTTTATTAGAGGGGTGAGGGGAAACTTAGGAAAAGATAGAAATATTATTTTATAATAAATTAATATTCGTTTTATAATGGTTATAAAGTGGATTATTTAAATGATAATGTGATTATGGGTCTAAAAAAACTAAACCAATAGGTTTTAGACAGGTTTGAGTCACTATAATAACCTTATCTTTAGTTTTAACTCTTAGTTAATTAGTTTCACATTGACCATGTCTCTTTGTATTTTTAATTTTTATGGTTAATATACTTACTATAAACTTCCGTGAGACCCCCAAGTAGTCCATTAATAATACACATATAATTATAATAGTATTTTGGATGAACCTTATATTTTTAGGAATATAAGATCAATTAATAATATAATATTTGTTTTAAAAACTCACTTATGTCAATTTTGACATAATTTAATATTTGATTTTTATTAAAGTCATAAAAACGTTATTAATCCGATTAAAATTCATTTAAGAAATAATAAAATGTAATATTAACCAATAAAAGAGGTGGATGTCATAAAAACATTCAAATTATATCTATTTTATCTTTTATAATACCAATTATTCGATTCTTTTATTAATAAGAAAAATACTGCATCATTATTGTGTCATAAATAAATTTATTTATTATATGTCTAAAAATTATAAATAAAATAAGATTATGAATGAAATATTTTTATATTTATAATGAAAATTTATATTTGAATATATAAGATATATAACCCTATGTAAAAATTGTTTTTCTAAAAGAAATATGCTTATGTCATTTTTGTATTTACTTTAACTTTATTAATATAAAGTGTCATTATCACTTACAAGTGGATCCATGGGGTCCCCAAATCGATCCAAAAATTCCCATGGTCGGAAATGTATCAAAAAATAGGTTTAAGATATGTTTTAAGTTAATTTATTACTATTATAATACTATTTTGTAACCCTTATTTACCGGATTTACCCTTTAACCATGGTAAATAAAATATTTACCGAAGTAATTATTCAAAATGTCTAAAAATAAAAGTTACCTATTTAAAAAATTTGTAAATCCTTATTATAAATATGGAATCCATTTTTCTAAATTGAAAACATAGATCTGGCAGAGATTAATTTAAAATTAATTTCCGCTGTCAAAACAAAAAGCGTGTTTTTAAGAAATAATTACTATCAAAAGATTGGAACTTCCATATGTCTAGTTTAAGGGTAAAATTATTTGAAATGACCAAAATTTTATTAAATGGTAAAAATATATTCTAAATATACTTTATAAAAACTAAAATTCATAGTTTATCACTATTAATTATTTCGATTAAAAAAGTTGTTTTTAATTAAAATTCAGTAATTTTCAAAATTCATAAAAATATGAAAGTTATCAGAAATATACCCAAAATTCACCTTAATCTAATTTAGATATTCTGAATCAAAAAAATGATGTTCATTTTTAAAGATAAAAGGTATAAAATTTCAAAAAGTTGGTATTACTATTCATAACGTCTAGTTTGATTGATTGTGGTGTGTGTTAGAACTCGAAGTTGTGTACAACACACGCTACTGTATTATTCAAAAAGAAGTGTACCATGGAAGATTGGGGTGTCACAAAATATAAGTATATTTATGATACTAGTGTTATTATATGAACATGGAAGAAGAATATTCTTGGTGGAGGAAATGTTAAATGAACAAAAAGAGATCATTGGAAACTATAACCTTAAAAATCTGGTAACTCCTTTCGGTTTATTGGAAAGGGCTTCAATGGAAGGATTCCCGCCCAAACGGATGCTTCAAAGAAGAGGGTATATATTTTGTTAATTTAATTGTGTAGATAGTGGTCCAACCATTGTTTTTTTAGAGTTTTTAGGAACAGGTATAAGTGGTGGCCTTTTATAGTGGAGGAGGAGGGGCACTCTTGAAATATTTTGACAATGGAATTCTGGCCATTTTTATCATGTTGCAAGTGGATCCAATGATGGACCCAATTTTATAAAAAAGATTATAGGGTCAGTATATGGTCATAAAAAATATTTTTTAAATGTTTATAGGTTTATTTTTTCTTTAACGTTAAGGTTTAGTCCCTTATTATGCTTAATTTAACCTTAATCGTTGTAACTAATATTCCTGACATTCACTAAAAGTTTTGCTTAAAAACTAAATAAATATTTTTTAAAATTATTAATTATTATGATTATTATTATTTAATCTATTTCTAATAACCCCAATCACAAAAGTGTATAAATTAATTTAAAATTCATCCCGTAGGTGGGATGACAATATATGTTTTTAAAGTAAAAACATTCAAATATTTGTTATGTTTTTATTGAAATTTCAATGTGAAATTGTTTAAAATAAACTAAATTTTAATGAAGGATAAAAATAATATGTAATTAATATTTAAAAATAATTTAAAATATAATTTATCCATATAAAAAAATTAGATGAAAAAGATGTTTTGAAATAAAATTCATTATTTTTAACTATTCATTAAAAAAATTAAACTTCACGGGAAAAAACATAAAATTTACCCCAACCTAATTAGTATGTTTCATATCAGAATGTTAAGTTTAATTTTAGATATCTAATTTATAAATGGGTCAAAATTTTATTTGAAATGGGTTATCCATAGAAAGGGAGCAAAAAATACCATTATAAAAATACAACATTTTATGTGTAATATTGGGTTTGATCTTATCTAAATCCTATAAAATCAATTCAATAAAAATAAAAAATATTTTTATTGATATATATATATATATATATGTATCACATTAATTCCACTTAATAATTGTAAATAATTTGCGAAAAAAATATTTGTGAGTATAAAAATAATAACATTTTTGTTTACATTTAATCGGTTTTCATAATTTATTTTAATTAATTTATAACGAATTAATTCATTTAATATTTTTTTAAACCATTAATTTTAATAATGTTGTCAACTCATTTAATATATAATAATTAAATGTATAGGTTATATTAAATAATTTTTCAATAATATATATCATTATTTTATAAAACTTGGTCTTGAATTTAACACAATCCATTTGAAGAAACTCGTTGTTGCGTGCAACATACGCTAACACAACATCATGTTCATTGAAAAATATATTATGTATTTAATTTATTAAAAATATTAAATATATCATAAATAATTTAGGTATTATATCCCAGTATGATCATGGTGGTGCATGTGATACATGGTATCAAATACAATGTTCGTACTTTAGGATTTCGGGGGGTTACACCCTTTTTATAAAGCCTTGAACCCGCACTTCCAGATTCCGTACTAAAACATGCTGTGTAATTCTTTTTATAATGAATATAAGAAAAATAGAATGTATATTATAAATTATAGTACCTTATCCGATCTAGTTTTTAGAGGATTAGACAAACCATACATTAACATTTACAACACAAAACATTTACATTTACTTAATTCCTTATTCTCTAGCTTCTTATTGTCCCCTGAAAACTCTTTAGTACACCTAATCACCTGAGGATATACATAAAAATGGGGTGATCTAAAATCCCATTATGTTGATAGATATGAACAAAATAATAATGGGTGAGCACAATCATAACATAGGAATACGATCATGAACATGAGAGGAATCATTAATAAAAGACTCGAAATGCGGCAATGCATAAAAAATGAAACATCATGTAGTAGTGGTTGACTACCAAACATAGTTGTGAACAATTATAGAATCATTTTCATGCACCATTTAACTTTTAATCATGAGATCCATTACTTTACCAAATGTATTAGATAACTTAATAATTACAGGTGCACCTCCCACATCATAACATTGATTTTTCTCTCTATAATTACGGGCGCACCCGTTACATCATAACAATATCATTATAATTCATGACACATAGAAAATGTATCAAAAATAAACATAAATAACCTATGTAATGGAATGGGTTTCATCTCATTAGAACATATTCATAAAAATTTTGGTTTCCAGAAGAAAGTGGGAATAACATACTTTATATAAGAACCATCAACCTTGAGTGAGAAGTAAAAGGTGTGTTTTTGAAAGATGAGTTCTTTTGGAAAACATTTTTTTGACATAAAATTTAGTGGAAAAAATGTATATCCTAGAAAAGATCATTTAATGATGAATGTTTTTAATGAGAAACCATACTGAACCTGGAGTGAAAGAGGGAGAACCCGAAGAAAGAATGTTAGGTTCAAGAATTTCCCCTTACCTTGAATCCGAACGATTTCATCACTACATTGTCATTCATAACCATAATATATTAATTAATTAATAATTTTGAAAAGATATTTTACATGAATATGGTTCATTTTGGTTTCATTTAGTTATTTTTTGGGCCTTTTGATGCGTTAAAGATTTTAAATACATTGTTCGAGAATGTTTGTTTTTGTGGTTTTCTGGAGCGGTTCACATGTATTCATAAATCGAAGTTTGTGTATAACATGGATAAACATCCAGAAATGATATTTCATGTTATTAATTGTATAAAATGATTTTAAATTATATTATAATGAATTATTTCATATACCATTTGGATTTATCAATAGTTATGATTTAAAGATGATTGTTTTAGGTTAATTTGGGTGGTTTTTGGATCCCAAGAAAAAAGTTTTGATCGATCATTTAGTAATATGTACATAAGTTAGTTACAGAAAATTAATTTGGATATAATAAATATAAAATAATTTGGTTCAACCAAAAAAATGGTTTCATGACCATATTAGAGGGCGGTAAATGAAAAAGATAATATGTCGTTTTTGAAGGTGATAAATAAACACTTCACGGACAACTTTTTCTTTTTATAAATTAAAAATAATAGGATAAGGGGGATAAATGATATATAATCCAATTTTTATCATAAAATTTCATTATATGTGAGATACTAGAGTTACCATTCCCTATGGAATGGGATAGATGGGGATATATGTAGAAAAGATCTTGAAATTGAAAGGAAATTATAGGAAAAGCGAGAAAGATATTTTAACTCTTGAATCATCCTCTTGAGATCCTCTTTAAAAAACATAGTCTTAGTATTTTTCTGAGACTAGAAGCTCTTGGATGTGTGGGAGGGTCTAGGGAATATGTTTGGACATAGTTTAGAGAAGTCTTGAAGCTTGAGAGTTGTGTGGAAATGAGGGTGTGTAGGGTGGTATTTATAGTGGAGGGGGCTTTTCTCAATATAATATTCATTAATTAATTATTTCTCCACAAGAAAAGGACTAGTGAGTCTTCCCTAACTAAATATAGTAATTTTATCTTGGGAATACAAACCAAATATTCTTACATCAGTATAACATCACCTATGAATCTATAATTCATGAATTTAACTTATTTTGCAAATTATCGTATTTCACTATTCATAAAAGAATCAAGTATTTCAGAAAAATACCAAAAATTCACCCTTACCATTTTTTAACATTTAGAATCCAAAAAGGAAGTCCACTACTCAAAAAAAATTTATAAATATTATTAATTTTATTTTTAGTTCAAATCTTGATCTACCTGAAAAATATATATTTTAAAATTAAAACTGATTTCATAATGCTTTAAAAATTTAAAAAAGTTCTTATAAAACTATCATAAAACCAAAATAAAGTGAATTGTTAATTTATGAAAACATTTTATAGAAATAAATTTTCTTTTAAATTAATTAATTAATTATAATTATTTATTTCTGGCTTACAAAAATACAAATACTTTTACTATAGTCAAATTGTCACTTATAAGATGCCTAAATTTTATTTAATCCTTAATGGGTAAGGTTTCTATTATTTTAGATTAGTTACTATTCATAAGGGTCATACTACTATTCATAAGGGTAGGTTAATATTAATAAGGGCTTGTTACTATTCACCAAAAATTAAGTTGGTCATATTAGACTCCAAATAACATACTGATCGTAACTATATATGTCAGATTTTCAAAATTCATACCACAGAAGTGACAAAATTAAGTTTAACAAGTAGGTTATATAATTCACATTGTGCTCATTAGTCCATTTAAGCACATAGTGTTTCCTTTTAAAATCTTGGGAGGTTACATCTTCCTCCCTTAAATGAATTGCACCTCGCAATTCGTTCGTTGTACATATAATTCTGAATTTATATATTGATGTTGAAAGAAAAATATTTTCTTATGTGAATCTAATTATCCATATGTTTAAAAGTAATTTTAAAATGAGAATTTCTAATCTCCAAAGTTGTCTAGACCATTCGCCTTATAGCAACTGTAATGCCATGATCCCACACATCCAGATTTAGTACAAAAACGTGTGGTGTATTTCATTTTTATAAAGGACATTAGAAAAATAAATAGTATATTATATATTTGAGGACCTATTATTGTCTAGGTTTTGGAGGATTAGACAAACCATATTTTGACATTTACAACAAAAAATATTTACATTTATTTAATTTCTTATTTTCTAGATTCTTATTACCCCTTAAAAACTATTTAGTACACATAATCACTCGAAGATATATATAAAAACGGGTGAGCTAAAATCCTAGTAAGAGGATAGTTATGAAAATTTTAACAATGGGTGAGAACAATCAAAACATAGGCAAAGGATCATGGACATGAGAGGAATCCTTAATAAAAGACATTAAATGCGGTAATGCATAAAAATGAAACATCACGTATTAGTGGTTAACTACCACAAAAAGTTGTGAAAAATTCTAGAAACTTTTTAATGAATACTTTACCTATTACTCAAGAAATTCATCACTTTACCCAATGAATTATAGTGCTTTATTATTTTGGGCGCACCCGTTATATCATAACATTCATTTTGTGGTATCTAATTTCTCATGCACCTGTCACATCATAACTTTCTCATTACCATGAATTCCACATGGAACATGTATAAAAAATGAACATAAATAACCCATGGAATGAAATGGGTTTCCTATGATAAGAATGCATTCATAAAACCTTGTATTCATAGAAGGAGGGAATACCATATTTGATACACGAATTGTCATCCTTGACCGAGAAATAAAAGGTGTGTGTTTGAATTAAGAGTTCTTTTGGAAAAAAATTGTTTGAAATAAAATTTAGCAGGAAAAAATTATATCCCAAAAAAAGTAAGATAATGATGAAAAAAAATTATTTTGAAGGAGAACACAATAGAACTTGGAGTGAAAGAGGGAGAACCCGAAGAAACACTTTTGGGTTCAAGAATTTACACTTACCTTGAATCCAAAATATTTCTTCACTTTAATGTCATTTATAACCACAATAGATTTATGAATTAATAATTACAGAACATTGTGTAAATGAATATGGTTGATTTTGGTTTCATTAAGTTATTTAATGGGAATTTGGATGAGTTATATAGTTTAAATACATTGTTCGAGAATGTTTATTTTTATGGTTTTCTTGAGTGGTACACGTGTATTCATAAATTAATGTTTGTGTAGAACATGGATAAAAATCTTGAACTAAAATTTCATGTTATAAACGATTTTACTAGGGTTTAAGTGATATTATAATGATTTATTTCATATACAATATGGATGAATCGTTAGTTAAGATTTAATGATGATTGTTTTAGGTTAATTTGGGCGGTTTATGGACCACATGGAAGATGTTTTGATTTAAAATTTAGTAATATGTACATAAGTTAATTCCAGAAAATTAAATATGATACAATATATATAAAATAATCTAGCTCAACCCTAAAAAGGGTTTTATGAACAGATCTGAAGGCCATAAATGAAAATTAAAATATGACGTTCTTGATGGTGATAAATTAACACCTCACGAAGAATGTATTTTTTTCTAAAATAAAAAGAAGAGAAGAATGGGGTTGGTTGATATATTATTCCATTAGTATAAATAAATTCCAGTATATGTGAGATAATAGAGTTACCATACCATGTGGGAGAGGATATCTGGGGATACTTTACGAAAATAACTTGGAATTGAAAGGAAATTAAAGGAAAATAGATAGAGAAAGAAATTACCTCTTGAATTCTCATTTTGAGATCATCCATGAGGAACATAGGTAGGATCCTTTGAAGGGACCAGAATGTCATGGAAGTGGGGGATGGGATATGGAATATGTTTTAAAAGATTTTTGACTAGTCAGGAAGCTTAGGAGGTGTGAGGACATGAGGGTGTGAAGGGTGATATTTATAGTGAAGGGGAGAGGGGGTTTCCCAATATTATATTCATTAATTTATTATTTATCCACAAGACAAGGAATAGTGAGTCTTCAAGGACTAAATACAGTAATTTTATCATGTGAATTTGAACCAAATGTGATTACATCAGCAGAACATCACTTATGACTCTATAATTCATGAATTTAACTTATTTTGTAAATTATCATAGCTCACTATTTATAAAAATTCATGTAGTTCAAAAAAAGCCCAAAAAATCACCATAACCATTTTTTAACCTGTAGAATCCAAAAATGAAATCAATTTTTTTAAAATTGTTTTCAAAATATGATTAATTTAAATTTTATATGAAATCAAAATCTACTTGAAAAATATAGGTTTTAAAATTAAAACTCATTTCATAATTCTTTAAAAACTTAAATAAATTCTTATAAAATTATCCTAAAACCAAAAATAAATAAAATTGTTCATTTATGTATTTTTTTGGAATATACATTTTATTTTAAATTAATTAATAATTTATGACATACAAAAATACCAATACTTTTTCTATAGTCAAATTGTCACTTCTAAGATGCCTTAATTTTATTTAATCATTACTAGGTATGGTTACTATTATTTTTGATGATTTAATTTTCATAAGGGTCATACTACTATTCATAAGGGTGGGATACTATTCATAAGGGTAGGTTAATATTCACAAAAAATTAATTTCATCATATTAGACTCTAAATAACTTATTGGTTGCAACTATGTATATCATATTTTCATAATTAATAACATAAAAGTGACAAAAATAAGTTTAATAGCTTGGTTATAAATGTCACATAGTACTCATTAGATTATTAAAGCACATAATGGTTCCTTTTAAAATATTTTGATGTTACAATTTTACTTTAATACCTTTAAATATTAATAAAGGGAATCCAATAATAATGGGAACCATACTCCAAACCATTTGATTATGTGGGATTCCAAAACCTTATGCTTTTATAAACATAATCAAAACTTTTAATTATTTTTTAAAAATCGTAAAAATCGATTATTTCTAGAAAAAAATTTGTTATAGACACTGAGGATATGTTGGGTGGCGATGATAACTATTCCAGTTTTCTAAGAATGCATCGAGGCCCAACATATGATATATCTTCTCTTCTTGCGGCAATATAGTGTGAAATAATAGCTGGTTTTGTGCTCAAATGAAAAATATCTGGATTACATACATTGCACTTCTCTTTTTAGAATATATTAGGCATTGGTGCAAGATTCATTTGATCAAAAAATTATATCAGGTTTTTGGTGAACCATATGGATTCCTAGAGAATAGAGAATCAATGTGATCATTACATTATAATTAATTCATATTGTTCATGGGAAGTCATGCAATAATTAGAATTTTTTAGACTATTACAGAGCTCAAGTATACATTATAATGACAAAAAATGATGATTTGGGATGCTTGGGATATCATTGGGTGATAAAAAATGGTATGTCCAGGACATCTGTAATATTGCGTGGGATTTCAAATGAAGTTTCATCACAAGTTATTAAAAATCATATATATATATATATATATATATTATAGTTAACCACTAAAAGTAATTAATTAATAAATAGTAATAAACCCAATAAAAATCATAATCTTAGTATTTTCCTCATTAATATCTAGGATTACACTAAAAAATAGAATCATGTTTATATCTTATATTTATATAATAAATGGTTTAATTTAAATTTAAATTATAACTAAAATCACATAAAAACATTAATGAATCACATATTCGTTGAAAATATTACTTGGGAGGTCTCATGCCTCTAGTGGAAACAAAAAATAAACTCAATTTTATCTATACACTTATTTTTTTCCTAATATCCTTGATGACCATGGAATCAAGGTGTATTTTTATTAATTATTTTTTCGAAATAATCCACCACTTCAACCAGATCTCACTCACCATACCATCCTAGTTTTTAATGGTTCAAATAATAGAATCTAAAAGGGTGGGATCCACGTGTGGATTACCTTGTTTAAAATTATCCACAAACCCCACTCATTGATGGACTAGAGTATTTCTAGGTGGTATCATATATAAAATAATTAATTAAAAAAATCAAATTAATAACTAACTTAATCTATATAATAAAACATAATCGCAAAAAACTATTTTTACTCATAAATAACTAATCAGAATTACAAAAATAATTTTAAATTATAAAGGAATAAAAAAGGTTTAAATATTTAATAGGATTCATGGCTTGGTATAAATAATTGGAAAACCATTCAAAACTCATTCGGTGTATATTGTATCAACTACACAATATATACACGGTTTGCAAGAAAATTCACAATAATCATGTATCCCAATATATCATCCCATTTTAAATCAAAAATATTATTTCCTAGAATAACACATATTACCTTCATGTGAACCCAAATAATAGTGAAAAAAATCAATGTATGTCAAGAAAAATTGAAAATAATGATCAAATACATGACAATAATCTTAACTATCCATGTTAACTCAAGGGTCAACATGACAAATATTTGGTAAAAAATCCCTTATAGATACCTCTCGGGATCCAATAGTCCTATATTATATCTAAAATTATTCCCATTTATATAGAGGGATCGTATACCATCTCATAATGAAATAGACAAGGTGAAATTTCCATGTCACCCTAGTTAAATCCCCACAAGTCTTAGTGTTCTTACCAGGTAACCATGATCATGAGAAAAATAACTAGGGTATTAAGAATACTATTTGGAATTATTTCATCCCCTCAATCTTAGATTAAGTATAGTGGAATCCAACTAAAAATACTACATTAGGTATCCATACATTGGATAACCATACAAAATATATATGAATTTTTATAATTAAGAATTTAAAAAATATGGTATGAAATTTTAAATAAAAATAGATAATTTGATAAGGTCTATAAATAGGCCATGTAAAGTGTTATATGATGTTAATATAATATAAGGAATATAATGTGGTGTGGGATAATTATAATGACACATGTGCATATCCAAAGTGACATGATACCCTAATGAAAACATGAACTGTAACTTTATAATCAATTGTTACCACCTGATCATCATATCATCAAAATGATAAGAATATTATTAAAGAACACCACTTGAGAATGCATCTAAATTCCCTTTACCTATATTATACATATCAATATCTACATGTATATGAACATGGGTATTTAGGGTATAAGAAATTTCTTAATAAGATTACATCTAGTGTCCATGCCATTTATTTTACTAGGGATGTTTAAAAATCTTGATTGAACAATAATATAAAAAATATTCTTTTTCAATGTGTGAAACTAAAAATTGAATTACATACTAGTATTAATTTTAAAAAACCAATGAATTTTGAAATTGAATTAATAAATAATAATAGGTAACAATAAAAATAATCAAAGTCAAAATACATAATGAAAAACAAGGGAAAATTTCATTATTACCAAATAAAAATATAACACAACACAACAAAACACATTTCATAATCCTCAATCCTGATGAGATAACCTAGGACCTCTGAAGAAAAAAAATCTACCAGCTTATTATTTGAACCAACTGGTATAGTCCTTGACATATCCTTATGTCCTCATCAGGTATCACCCCCAAGTGAGAGAGAAATAACATCTATATGAATAATTTAAAGAAAATCATTATTCATATAGAACCCATCCTCGGTTACCCACCTAATACCTATGGCTCTCTTGTAGGATAATACATCCAATAAAAAACTAAAAAATATCACCAAAAAATATATATTAAATGTATTATATAATAATTTATATAAATAAATTAATGTAAAATAACAATGCAAACTATATTCTCATAATCCATGATGTAATGAAGAACCATTGAACTCTATCAACAAAAATAAATAACTTTTCAAACACTAATTTTAATTTCATTTAAAAAAGACTAGTCTTTTAGTCTTTTTATCAAACACATGAGATAAACGTAAAATATATTTTTTGAATATAACCTCTATTAACCATGAAATTTTTTATAAAATACCAAAATAGAATGGAATATTTAATAATAATGAAATTTTAATCCAAAAAGTACACATATTAGTTTTAATATAATATGAAAACACTAAAAACACCAAAGAAAATGGAATATATAAAGTAAATTAAATACACATAGATAATCATAATTAAATCCATTGTAATTGATTTGGATTCTTAAAATAGAAAAATATTATGATGGGAGAGACCTTTTATTAATCCTTGAAACTGAGAATCATTAAGATTATCCCAAAAGAAGCTTGGAACATGGCCACCATAATTAACTAGGGAATGGAAAATAGAGTTACATGGAATATATAGAGAAGAATGGAGGATCCGAAGAGGAATATGATATTACCTAAGAGGATTCATTGAAAATTTAATGTGATGAGAAAGGGAAACAAGATAGGTATGAGGGTTGATGACTTGAGACACCTATAGAAGGAACCTGAGTGAGTGAGGGAAGAGATGTAGGTACTAATTAAAAAATAATTCAAAAATATAAAAACATTGGATTTTATTGGCATAGAACATGGTTAGGTCACTTTGTTTAACTAATTATTTAACAAATGATATATATCTACTAGATTCAAAATACATCATACATAGTTTCTACACATGGTTAGGTTAATTTTTTACTTTAACCATGCATCCTAAAAAAACCTCTAAAATCTACTTACCTCCCATTATTTTGAAATTAATTATAAGATAAAGAGATAATAAATTAAGTACCAAATAGTTTCATTGTAAGTGTCACTACGATTGTAAATTTATTTGACTTGGTGGTCATGATTTATTTGTCATAAAAATGATGCTGAGTTAATTTCAAAAAGAGCTCAAAATTCAGGGGATGTTTGAAATTCAAATAAACTTTTCATAGATTTTTTAATTCTAAGATATTTTTCAATTTATTTATTCGTTCCTCGGGTTGATGATAAAATGTAGCACTTTTACTAGAAATGAAAATTTAAATTCTTCCAAAAATTGTGATATTATTTCACCATTATAGATGTGTATTACTCTAGTCAATCCACTTAAATTATTATTCTCAATAATTTTTTCACGTACCAACTTTTTTTATCATCAAATTTCAAAAAACAATTGTATCAGATATTTTATTCATCTCAGGTTTTTGAAATTATTTTCAAATAATAAAAAAATAAAGGTAAATTGGAGATCATTCACTTTGATAAAATTGACTTCCCATTTTGGAACATGTAGATTATGTGCTACCTGTATCAAAATATGATACTGCTACCACCAATAGGGAAGACACAAAACAAATTCATATACAAATTAATCCTTGTTAGATTAACATACCCTAGAAATTTTATGCATGATGTTGGAATGAAATTTGAAATTTAATATTAATATAAATACAACTACTTAAGGATTGATAAATTAATTTTCATACATGTATTAAAACATATATACAATAACAAAGGTCATTATAATTTGTAAAAAATTCAACATATATCTCGATGATGCTAATTCTATCTCCAATTATTTTATTGAGTTTAATATTATTATAAACTAGTTGATTTTAGTATATATTTATTTCATGAATAAATTCAATTAATTTGTCATAAAATCATAATAGTTGTAATCTAGGATTCCTTAGTGACAAAGTTGAGTAGTTATTATGGATCTTCTAAATAATGTAAAATTATATTCTTTATATAATTTTAATAGAAGGTATTCAACAATAAGAATTAGCAAAATTCAATAGAAATTATATGAATGTTTAATGTAGGGGATGTTCGTTAAATCAAGGAAATGGGAAAGGAATGTAAATTTAGAGATGATGAATCATAGATAAATCCAAATTAAAATGTCAAAAATGTTATAATTATATAGAGAAGGAACCCAAAAAAAATTCTACATGTAATGATAGAGGGTGTTAAATAATTATTTAATGAAAATTTATATAGGCTGCTTAACTGATTCATTGGTTCTTAGTTTTGATAATATCAAAGATTCTTTGATATTAGACTCTAGTTATTTGTTTTATTGAGTCATAGAAAATGAATTTCTTTCGAATTTCATTCTAGGAAATTTTTGGAAGGTACATCCAGAAGGTGATGAACCTCGTGATATTTTCAGAAGAGGGGATGAAAAAATTAAAACATAAAGTAGATATTAGTGGTTATTAAATAATGATAGATATATTCTTATAAAATAAAAAAAATGTAAAATTAATTGAATAATTATAATGTAATGGATATTTTACCACATTTTTTAGTGGGTTTTGGAGAATCATAAAGGGTGATATTGTTATATCATGATGAGTGAAGAATGAAACAATTTAAATGATAGATATATAAATTAACATGGTTATAACCATAAATTCATAGTTAAATGCCAAAACCATCATTGTATATTGGGTCTTATGAGTGAAAGATGAATTAAATTAATTCAGGTTAATGGACTAATGAAAATATACAATTAGTTGATATTAGATTCTAATAGAATTTTGTAATAAAATATATAAGAATGTTTCTTTTTCAAAATCAGTAAGAATCCCAATGGTAGAAGAGCTTGTTTTTATAAATTACGATATATGGGACCTATTATAGAACATTATCGTGGTAAATAATTTTATTATGTGGATTTTATTGACTATTAAATGATAAAGGAATTCATTTATTATCTAAAAAAAGACGTTTAAAAAAAATAGAAATAATTTTTAAAAAAAATATGAAACAATGTTAACAGTCACATTTTGAGACAAAAAAATTGTGGAAAGTATTTCACTAAATATTTAATACAATTTTATACAACAAATATATTTTAAATGAAGAATATAGTTATTGTAAAACTATAATATAATGGTGTGAAGAAAACATTAAAAATTCTATAGTTAATCATTCTAGGCGTATGATATTTCAAGCTAGATTACCCAAATAATTTTATGTACAAGTAGTAATTGTGTAATAATATTTGATAAATCATGATCTATTTGTACGAAGAGAAAATTCTTGTGGTGTAATGGAATAGAAATAAGTTAAATTTCTCACATTGAAATTTATTCATATTTATATATTATTTTTATATTGATTCAAATTCTATAGAAACGTTTGTTGATAAATACCAAAAAATTATTCTCCATTGGTTAAAATAATGAAATGTTTCATTATCACATATGATGTGATCGAATAAAAAAATTATTAAAATAAAAAAATCCATCTTTATTGAAATTATTTTCTTTAAGGTTTGTAATGTTTTTGAATCTGAGTATGTAAGAATATATTAATCAAGATATAGTGGAGATTAAAAAGATGTTATGGGATGATATAGTTCATCCAAAACTCTATCATATAGATATGATTGTTGTGAATATGATTATTTGAAAATTATAATAAGATAATATTATGCATCTACATAGATCAACTGGAAAATTAAGGTTTCCCAAAGGATATGAGTGATCATTTCATTATTTATTATCGACTCATGATAGAGAACCATAGTGATATGTAGAATCAATTTTTTAGATTTATGTAAGTAAGTGGGAGTTAAGAGTGAATTTTGAAATATCACCATTGAATAAAAATTAAACATAGATGTTATAGTATTTTCCCAATAGAAAGAAAGAAATACATAATAAATGGGTGTATCTTATTGAAAGAGAGAATAATAAGGGTAATAGGTATATGGAGAGACCCATTATTAAGTGATATCAATATTTTTTGTGGTATTGATGATACTAGTAAATTTTCATTTAATAATAACTTATCAAAAATGATTTTCTATTGATAATTTCAGCAATGGACAGATTTGAATAAAAAAATGGATGGGAAGACTAATTCTATTCATTGATACATAGAGGTGGATGATTTTTTGGTGCAACCAGATGGGTTCATTGATTCTAGAAGAGATTTTCTTATTTGAAATCTTAGAAAGTGTCTCTATAGACTGAAATGATTTCCAAGGAAGTGGAATCATAAATTCAATGCATTAATGTAAATGAAAAATTACAAGTGATGAAGAATAGATCAATTTTGTTAATGGAAATATCTTTAAAACTTATATATCAAATTATTGTATTATTTTTATGACATTCTCATTATAGGGTATAGTTAATAGAGTATAAAGGATTTTATGATGTAATTATCCACTAAATTAAAAATTATGATCATGGATTGAATAATAATATTCTAAGAATGATAATCACATGAGATAACATTGTTTTAATTTTGAATCCATCAAAAATAGCTTATATGGAGAAGATTTTTAGAATTTTTAACATGACATAAGAATAACGGGTTTCCGTTTATATGGAGAGTCACTTCATGTTATTAATAGAATAGTTATCAATGTTGGCCGATGAAAGTGGGTAATTGGTGAAACTTTTTTATGCATCAATATATAAGACTTTTTTATGTTATGGTAAAAACTCAACACTGTATAAATATTAGAGTGGGAGTTATCAAAAGATCCATAAAGTAATTGAATTATGATTATGGAGGGAATGCATTATTTTTGAAGAATCAGAGTGCATTACATCTTGTATAAAATATGTTAATCATTCCAAGATATAACATATGTAGCCGATGTATCATTTTATCATAGGATTATTACATAACGAATATTTGGAAATAAGGAAGATTAATGGATGCTTAAATAAATTATAAATAATTAGTAAGGATATAATCATTGAAAAATAGACGCACTGTTGTGCCTCATTTTGGATTACAAAATGATGAAGTGACAAGAGGACAAATGACACTTGAGGTGTAACATCCCAATTATTTATAGAACAATATATTTTAATATCTATTAATATTTATAAATAATCTATTAATTTTAAATTATAGGGGACTATTTTTCTGATATCATACTTGACACGCAACAATGGGTTACCATGAAATCTTACGTTGCATACAATGTTGAGTTATATAGAAAAATAATACAATAATATAATTATTATTTTAAATGGAAGTTAATGCCCAATGATTGTATTAGAGGGAATTAATATAAATAACTAAAATATGATTACACCATGTCAACCTATTGATTGTTTTTATATCATAAGAACCCACTTTCTAGTTTTTGACAATAAGAATTAAGTTTAAATTAATTTCTTCTAATTATGTATTTTGAATTTGAAAAAATGGATTCCATATTTGGAATCATAATGTCCAAATTATGTAAATAGGTACATATGTTTTTTTAGAAATTATGAATAGTAACTTCAGTAATTATTTTTATTTTCCATGGTTAAAAGGTTTATAAGGTAAATAATGGTAAAAATAATATTATAATAACCTAAAAATACTATAAAATGTTTTCTAATAATATTGGATGAGATATGGGTGAAAATGAGCTTCCTTCAGTTCATTTTAGGACCCCATGTAGCCACTTAAGTGTGATAATGACATGTTATATTAATTAATTCAATGTAAATAGAAATATAACATAAACATGTATCTTTTTACTAAATCTATTTTATTGTGGGGTTATATAATTTCTATAATTTAATTTATATAATCATTATAAATATAAAAATATTTCCTATATCATGGTATTTTATTTATAATTTTAAGAAATTAATTAAATAAATTTATTTATGACACAATGATGATGTAATGATTTCCTTTTTAATGAAAGATTCAAATAAATGATATTATAAATATTAAAATAAATTAAATTTGAAAATTCTTCTTCCATCCATGAGTTTTCCAGATAATTTAGACATTTTTATATTTCTGTTAATTTAGTTTTTTACAATGAATAAAGTTGTTATGAATTTAAAAAAAATCAATTACTAAATAGTGTCCAAATTGATATAAATGACTTTTAAAAAAAATACTATTTATTAAATGATATAATAGTTGTAATAATATTTGATCTGGAAAAATGAATTTTAAAATGTTAACAATGTCATTAATGAACCAATTGAGGTTCTCTTGTCATTTTATAGTAACCATATTAACCATATATTGTAAAAATACATTAAGACATGGTAATAGTTAATTTATTTAACTAAGGGTTAAAGCCAAAATATATGGATACAATTTTGAACTAAAATTATATAAAATCTATTTTTTGTAAAGATTTAGAGCCATAATAATCTTATCCTAGAAATATATCACTCTGGAGCCATTATAACTTGAAAATAAATTTAATATATGACAATATTTCAAGACATTCCTAAAGTGACCCTCCTCCCTCTTATAAAAGGCCACCACCTCTACCATTATAGTCATATATCTCAAGCCCCTTGGATCATCCAAAATCTCCACAAATAATTTCACATCATCCCTCCTTTCATCCTATAATCCTTAACTTGGGAATAAGGCATATCAAGTAATCCTTTTTGCTCAAATCAAATGGAGTTACTGGATTTAGAGGTAACGTCTTCTCTCAAGATCTATTTATTTATTTTCACTATATAACCCCATAAAATATATTTATTAAATTATTTTATAAGCCAGAAAATAGTCCCGAATATACTAGGATCTTTTTTTTCAATGGTTTCAAACTAAACTTGTACACACCCCCATCTGTTGGATATGAAACATATTGTTTCTGTGTGTGATGAACTATTGCCTCACGAAATGATGATTGTTAAATTTTCTCCTACCATCTCTCATAGCATCCATTATGATGGAAATATATTTATATATTATATATATTATATTTACATTGTGTCTATTATTCATTAATTTTTATTTAGATCATACCTTTATTCTTTTCCATGTTGTGTAAATATGATTATTCTGTTTGAGGAAGTGTGGACTACCGCCCCCACAAAGCAATGTGACTCGTTTCCATTATAAATGGAACTTATAAAGGATGGTATTATTAAACCTATAATACATAAATGACATAAATATATTACTTTTGTTTTAATATACATTTATATCATTTTATTATTATTCTTCTAATATGACTAAGAAATGAAAGTAGCGTTCATGCATGCATACGACCTACCATCTCCATGAACGGTGCATTTCATTTATTATCTAAAAATATAATGGATATTATAAATACATATATAATGTATATATATGATATTTAAATAGTTAATAATAATCTATAGATGATTAACTTCTTAGTACATGGAAAATTTACATCAAAACAAGTTTATTTTCGACTCATGTACCGAATGTCGACAAAAGGTCTGATATGAACTTAATTAATTATGTAATTTTTATAACTTGGTAATAAGTGATATTAAAGGAATAATAAACTTGAGAAAAGTTCTCATGTGAGTATAAATTACCCAGAGTTTCTTATTGTGGAACATAACGATTTTACTTGATGAGTCAGACTTAAGGTAAGACAACTTCTTTACCCAATTTCCACTATTTGGGTGGGTTAATCTTCTACATTGTGATTATGTAATTCTACAATTATGTGAGAAATAAATTTTGATATCCTATCGTGTAATTATACTTTATTTATGTGTAATTATAGTTAATATACATAATATATCTATTTTATTAACAAAATGATCTTTATAAGGGAAATCATAACTGAATCTGCACTCATTGAGATAAATATCCATGTCATTTTTTTCTTTTTCCATGAATATGTGTTAATGACGTTATGATTGTTTTATAATTAATATCCACTTATATTGGATATATTTATATTTTTCACAAATATTTATTTCCTTTTTTTTCCATTATATAATGATACAATCTTTGCAAGGGAGTTTATCTCAATATTATTTTGTTGAGGCATATTTTGATGTTATACACCACCTTCTTTTATACGGTGTATAATAAAATCCCTTGACATTAAATTTCAATCAAAAGGAATTTTTTTCTATGAATGTTTTTAATAAATTAAAAAAAGGAATGTTTTTAATGTATGCGGTGATAATGAATCCTCTTCCTCCATAACCATTATTTGATATTTTCCTTTATCTATAAGGATAATTTTTTTTAAAAGGAAAATAAATCCCTTATTCCCCTTTTTTGTGTTTTGGTATTTAAAATTGTTTTGAAAGTATAATTACAATTTCAATATCTTTAAATGATTTCTTGTGATTGAAAATGATATTTTATGAGTGAAATATTGATAATTGAAATATTTTACCTGTTATTATAATCTAATGGTACATGCACATTTAACGGGTGGTTATGTGATAAACTAAAGATGTGTGGTTACGTGATAAACAAAATATGGGTGGTTTTGTGATAAACCAAGTATGTTGGTTATGTTATAACCTCAAATTCCTTGGGTATTGAATTAGATTGTATGGCTTTCCCATTTAGTGATATGTGTGGAAGTCAACCGTATGCTTATTCTCTTTAAGTGTTTTTATGTCCCAAGTTACCTTTATAGGTCATGTGTTTATTTAAAAGGAATTTATTGTAATATTTTGGTATAAAAAAGGGTAAGAAATGAGATTATATTCAATGATTTGTTTTTTCTACTTCTTAAAGGTGAATGGTATTACTTTTTGATAAAGTATTCATGGTTTACATGTTTTCGTAAGGAAATCAGTTTTCATTATTTATGTATCCCTTACTGTGATTTTTATGCTCATCCCATGTTATGAAATGTTTTTCAAAGGAATTAATGAAGAATAGATTCATGGATGGGATTAAGGAAAAGTATTTTTGATTAAACATGAAATGAACGATGATTATTTTTAAAAAGATTATGTTTTATGAAAAAAATTTGGACAGTGATTTGAAGTGTGTAATTGTAGTATTTTTGTTTTTATGTTTGTGTTATGAACTAATTCTATAAAGCTATAAAACTGAAAAGATCCTTTATGGGATTAAAATTCAAATTATTAACTAAATTTGTGATTAAGAAATGTTTAAGGGGCAGAGACTTAAAGTTGGTATCAGAGAATATTTTAGATAAAATTAGAGGATAGTGTGTTATTTCAGTATAAGTGGAAACTTGTATATAACCATAATGGTTAGAATATTGGAAAGTGACATAGTTATTTTTGAAAAATTGACTGTGTTTTAGATAACATGGATGAGTATATATATTAATGTTTATGTTCCTCGTATTATAGTATATGATGATTTTACAGATATTATCACACTAACATTTTTGGTTTATGTTAATGGTCAGATCTAGTAGGCACTGAAGTAACAATGAATGTGATGGAAACTCTGGTGGTTTTATGAATATGAAACTGAATGAAATGGGAGATTCAATGAGAACTCTTGTGGCTATTCTAAACCAACTATCTAGATTCATGATTGACTACTTGAACCTTTGTGATTTTTCTAAGGCATAATATACGCGAGAAAATAATCCAAGTGGAAGATCAGGTAATAATCATAAAGATAAGTACATTAAGTAACCTATTTGTAAAGTTTGTGGAAAGAAACACCTGGTTAAGTGTTTTAAAGTGATGAGAATAGTTATAAATGTGTAAATAATGGTCATAAATCAATTTCCTTCCAATGAAAAAGGATGTGCATAGTGGAATCTATGAAAGGGAAAGAAGTTATTTCTGAGTTATCAATTGAATGTTTTAAATGTGCGGAATATGGTCACTATGAAAATAGATTTCTGATGAATGAGGTTCACAAATGGGATCACTATGACCCTAAATATACATGTTTAGTAATACCTAACTCTATACTAATTGAAGATGAGGGAACTGAAAATGACACATGAAAGTTATAAACTATTTTTTGAAATTATTGAGTATTAGGACAAGATTCATGTTTTCAATTTTTTGGAATTAATTATTAAGAAATATAATGGAAAATTATGGATAGGGTATCATTAAGAGAACTGAATGATTAAGATGTCTACATATAATTTATTCAAGAGTTATGGTAGATGGTTTGAGGATTATATTTTAAAAAGTATTAATGCTATTTTGATGACGAGATTACCTTTGAAAAAACATTCTATAATTTGAAACCCTATAGTTTGTTATGTAGAAACCATGTTCAAGGAATAATGATCTTTTATTTTGTGGAAACAATTTTAAATTAAAGGATAAACTTTATATGAACATTGATTTTGAAATAATTATGAGATATTACTTCTTAGGATGCAAAATAAAGGACCTGAGATAAACTATGAGATTAAAATATTATTTTGTTATTTTTGAATATTTTATCTCATTTTGGTAATGTTATAATAATTATATTGTTTTATAAAAAGTTACAACACACATAATGTGGGAAAACCCATTGCGTCGGACATGCCCTTAGAGATTGATCCCACAACTGAAGTGAAAAAAAGTCTTTATCAGCTACCACTAGCCTATGTGAGGTCCCTAGTTAGTATAGATTTACATTTAGTCAAACATGTTGATGGAGTAAGAATAATTTGTATTTGGGAACTTTTGTTTTATCCAATTGATATCCTTGGTATTGGAATGTGATTTGGGGATCAAGTGATAAATGTTCTTTTGGAATAAATTCAATTTTTTAGAGCCCATTATGATAAAGTTACATAGAATACTGTGGAATTTTAGTTTTTTGAATATTGGTTGATATTTTTTTGGAGAAATATATTATTTAATTGTGTACTTATGAATATTTGTTTTATTTATTGAAATTATTAACCAATCATAGAGAATATTTGATTTTGGAAATTAATTTTTGGTACGAGCCATTATGATTAGTTTATGATATTTAGAGATAAATGTTAAAATTTATATTCGAAGAATATGTTATCAAAACCTTCACAATTTTGGGTTTCAAAATTATATTGGATTATTTTTGAGGAATTATTAATAGAAGTATTTTTTAATGTTCTATGTTGGACATTGGGTATAACTATTGAATTTTTGGAGATTAAAATTAGTCTTTTTTTCTTATAAATAGGTTTTCTTTATGGGTAATTATCTTATCTTATACTAATAATTTTAGTTCTGGTTAATGTCTCATGACAGTATGAATAGATAGTAAATATTTTTTGGATTACATGATTCTCTAGAATAATATTCTAGTGCTTTAGGTGTGACCAAGTCATCTTGAATACTCTTTATTTAGAGAAATGATTCGTTTTTGGTTTAAATTTATTAAAGGAATAAATTATACTTAAAAAGTATGTATGTTTCCAAATATTCTTAGTCAAGATCATAAATAATTTCCACAACTTTATGAAAATGATGTCAACATAAAAAATTTATCCATTTACTTTTCTAACTAGAAATCAAAGACCACTAAACCCATCACAAGTTTGTGGTTTTATGATTGTTTCCTTTCTCCTAATCATGTTTTTATCACTCTCCATCAGAACAAGATTGTTATTTTTTATTATATATACATGTTTTCTTACATGGAATACTAGTATTTTTTATCTTGAGTAACCATTTACTTCTCTTTAATCAATTTAAAGTTGTAGTTTTATTGAATATTTTTCCAATGTGGTATTCTTAACAAAGTTTCCAAGTAAAATTTTAAAATTTTGAGGATGAAATTTCCAAAAGGGTGAAGTTTGTAACATATAAGGTATTTATAGAAAAATAAATTTTAATAAAAATTAATATTTATGAATAAGATATTAATTTTACTTTAAAGGGTACAATATTTTTGATTGCGTACTCTACACACAAGAACAAGTTTTCTAAAATCTTACATTGCACACAATGTCGAGTTATATTGAAAAATAATACAATAATATTATTATAAGTATAAATAGTAGTTAACGACTAGCCATTGTATTATATTGGATGAAAAGAACTAAGTAAAATTTTATTACACATGTTTTTCAATTTTTTTTACATTTATCCAATAAATTTTAGATGCTTAAAATGAGAATGAGTCCATTTTTATGAATAAAAAACTCTAATATTTTTAAAAGGTAATTTTTCTCCTTTTGATAGTGAACCATTTTTAATTCTATTTTCTATCACATTTATATGTTATATTTTACAAAATAAACTTCTTGGTTAGAATCAGGATATAAAAATTAAGATTTGTCTAAATTTTGGTATTTTTCTAATAAAATCTATATTTTAATTAATACTAAAAAATATTATGTTTTAATTCAAAACTGCATTTCCATCTAATTAATTTTTATAATTAGATTATCCTTTTAAATGATTTTATAGTGTAATTGGATTATTATTTTTATCATATAATCCAATTTTGGTTATTTTGTGTAATTTCACATTGAAATTCAATATAAACACATTTCAATATTTTGATAGTTTTTACTTGTTAAAAACTCGTTTTTGGGTTTTGAAAATGGAAATTAATTCAAAATAATTTCTGAAAATTCTATGTTTTAAATTTGAAAAAATGGATTCATTATTTTTAATTATAAGGTACAAATTTGGTAAATTTGTACCTTTTATTTTTGAACATTATGAATTGTAACTTCAATAATTATTTTATTTACCATGGTTAAAAGGTAAGTCAAATAAATTAGTGTAAAAAAATAATATTATAATAACTTAAAACTAACCCCACACATGTACCAATATAATTTGATGAGATATGTACGACCATGAGCATCCTTGGGTTTATTGTAGGACCCCATGGAGCCACTTGAGTGTGATATTGACATGATATAATAATTAATTTATTGAAAATTAAAATATAACATAAACATGTATCGCTTTACTAAAACAATTTTAAGGTGGGACAATATAATTGATCTCTTTGAATATAATTAGTAATTATAAATATAAAAATATATCTTATATCATGTTATGCTATTGATAATTTTTATACATTAGATAAATAAATTAATTTTTGAGAAAATAATGATGCAATTATTAACTTATTAATGAAAGATTAAAATAAATAATATTATAAATATTAAAATAAATGTAATTTGAACATTTGTATACCATAAAATTTTTTATAGATTACTATAAAAAGTTATATTTGATATAATGTAATTTTTTTGAATGAATCAAGTTGTTATAAATTTATCAAAAATAAATTACAAAATAGTCACATAATTGTCAAAAATAGTTTAAAAAAATACTATTTTGTAAATGATATAATATTTATAAAAATATCATATTCTACCATGTTACTTATATAATGTTACAAATTTTATTAATGATAAAATTTAGGTTCTCTTGTCATTTTATAGTAACCATATTAACCATATAGGGTAAAAATAGCAGAAGACATGGTAAAAGTTAATTTATTTAATTAAGGGTTAAAGAAAATGATAAGGTTACATTTGTGTCTAAAACCTGTCTAAAACCATTTTTTAGAGGATTAAAAACCATAATCATATTATCCTCAAACTATATCACATTGTTTCCATTATAATTATAAATTCAATTAATAATAAAACAATATTTCAATACATTCCTAAAGGGCCCCTTCTTCCTCTTATGAAAGGCCACCAACTCTACCCACCTATTCAAACCTCTAAAGCCCCTTGGATAATAAAAATTCTACTAAAATAATCACCCAAAATCCCTATGGTAATCCTAGAAGCCTTACCTTTCAAATAAAGAAACTCAAGGAAGCATCTTGGCTCAAATCAAAATGTGTTACTCGATATAGAGGTAACATCTTCTCTCAAACTCCATTCATTTATTTTCTTTCCCCAACCCCTAATCACACTATATTACATTATTTTATAACAGAACCAATATCCAAAATATACTAGTATTTTTTTTAATCTTTTTTACCTACACTTACACACACCCAAATCTAATGTATATAGAACATACGGTTTATGTGTAGGGAGAATTACTGCCTCACGAAACGATTATTGTTCAATTTTTTCCTACCACATATCATGGTGAACATTATAATGGTACCATAATTATATATGATATATATTATATTTATATTGTCTCTATTCTTCTATAATTTTAATTTACTACCTCCCTTTTTGTTTTCCAAGTTGTGTAAATACGATAATTTCGTTTGAGGAAGTTTGGACTTCCGCCCCCTCAAAACGATGTGACTGTTTCCCATTATACATGGAATGTATAAAGAATTTTTTTATTTAAAATATGAAACATAAATGACATAAATATAATACTGGTATTATAATATACACATATGTACTTTTATTATTATCATTTTAATATGAAAATGAAATGAAAGTAACGTTCATGCATACATACGACCTGCCATCTCCAAGAACGGAGAATTTCATATGATATTTAAATAATTAATAAAATTATGGTGATGATGAACTTTTTACTACACCAAAAATTTACATCAAAACAAGTTCATTTTCCACTCATGTACCGAATATTGACAAAACATATAATATGAACTTAAATAATTATGTAATTGTTATAATGTGTTACTAAGTGATATAAAAGGACTAATAAACATGAAAAATATTATCAATCAAGTATAAATTAACCAAAGTTTATTATTCAGGAACATAACGATTGTACATCATTAGTGAGACTCATTTTAAGGGAACTTCTTAACCCTATTTCCATTCTTTGGGTTAATATTGTACATCATAATTTTGTCATGAGATGATTATGTAATAAATAAATTTTGATATCCCATATTTTATTTATACATGATTTATGTGTAATTATACGAAATACACATAATAATTCTATTTTTTTAACAAAATAATCTTTATAAGGCAAATCTTAACTCAATCTCCATTAACTGAGTTAAATATCAATGTCAATGGTTTTGTTTTTCCAAGAATATGTGACAATGACATATGATTTTTTTACACTTAATATTCAATTATATTTGTTGTATTTATATTTTTCACACATATTTATGTCATTTATTTATCTTTAATATAATAAAATGATCTTTATAGGGGACTTTGTCTTAATATCCTTTCAGTGAGGTATATTTTGATGTTATACAAAACCTTCTTTTATGTGGTGTGAAATAAGACCCTTTGAATTATAATTTCATTAAAAGAGAATATTAATTCTATTAATCATTTTACTAAACAAAAAAAGGAATGTTTTCAACATATCCAGCGACAACGGCTCATCTTCCACCCTAACTGTTATTTGTTATCTGGATTCCTTTATAAGCCTTATTGTTTTTAAAATTAAAATAAGTCCCTTATTCCATTTTTTAGTGTTCATGTATTGAAAATTATTTTTAATGTAGATATACCATTTCAAAATCATAAAATCATTTCATGTAATTTCAAATGAAATTTCATGCGTGAAATGTTGATAGATTCAATATTTTTTGTGTTATTATTATCTAATGTTACATAGACATTTGACAGGTCATTAGGTGATAAATCAAAGATGGGTGTTATGTGATAATCAAAGAAGGTTTATTCTATGATAAACGAAGGAGGGGTGGTTACGTTATAACATCCAATGCAATACATATGGAAGTCAGCTGTATGGATTTTAAATTTAGTTATATGTGTGGAATTTGATAGTATGGTTATTTTATTTATGTATGTTTATGTACTATATAACCATTATATGCTATATGTTACTTTCTATGAGCTTTATGGTAATATTTTGGTTTAAAAAATTGTAAACAACAAGATTATATTATGTTATGTTTTTTTATACTTATTAAAGGTGAAAATTATTACTTTATGATAAATTATTCATGTTATACAGGTTATCGAAAGACTAACAGTTTTCATTATTTATGTATCCCTTACTGAGCTTTTTATGCTCTTCCAAAGTTTTGAAAATTTTATCATAGTGCTTAAATAACAATAGAGTCAATCATGGGATAATATAAAATTCATATTTTTAAACATGAAATGAACCATATTTATTTTTTAAAAGATTATATTTTATAAAAAAGATAGGATAGTGAGTATAAGAGTCTACTTGTATTATTTATGTTGTTATGTATGAGTGATGACCTAATGATCTAGATCCCAAAACCTAAAAAGATCCTAGTTGTTTTTAAAATTTAAATTATTGACTAAATTCAAGATTAAGTAATTTTTAAGTTTGGGGACTTATAGTTGGTATTAGAGGATGTTTTAGATGCCTTTAGAGGTTAGGGTGTTATTTAAGTATAATAGAAAAGATGTATATAACCATAGTGGTAAGAATATTAGAAATATTTATAACTATTTTAGAAAAAATGAATCTGTTTGAGATAACATGGATGAGTATATCTTAGTTTTTATATTCATCATTCCATAGTATATGATGATTTTACTGATATACTCACACTAAATATTTTTGTGTTAGTAAATGGATGGATATAGAAGGCACCAAATTTACAATTAATGTAAAGGAAACTATGGTGGTTTTATGAATTATCAACCTAATGAAATGGGATTTGTAATGAGAAATCTTGTGGTGATTCTAAACCAACTATATTGAGTCATGATTGACCACAGTAACCTTGATTATTTTTCTAAGGCTTCATATATGCGAGAAACGAATCCTTATGGAAGTTCAAGTAATAATCATAAAGGTAAGTTTATTAAACAACCTACGTGTTAAGGATGTGGAAGGAAACACATGAGGAAATGTTTTAATGGGATGAGAAGATTCTATAGATGTGGAAATGATGGTCATAAAGCAATATCCTTCCAAGAAAAAAGGATGCATTCAGTGGACTCTAGTAAATGGAAAGATGTTTTTCAAGTTATCAATTGTATGTTTTAAATGTGAGGAGTATAATAATTATGAAAATAGAAGTCCAATGAAGAAGGTTTAGGAATGGGATAATCATGAAACTAATAATATATGATTAAAAATTCCAAATGTTATTCTAATTAATGATGACAAACTGAAAATGACATATGAAAGTTATGTATTATATCATGTCTCATGTTTTGAAATTATTTTATCATAGGACATTATTCATGTTTTATATTTGTAGGAAATAAGTATTAAGTAATATGATGGAAAATCCTTGTTAAGGTCTCATGGAGAACTCTGATTTATTAACATGTCTACAAAAAAGTAATTTAAGAGTCATGGTAGATTTTTAGAGGATGAAATATTTAATAGTATTAATGATCTTTTGATAATGGGATTACTTTGTAAGAATTTTTCTAGTATGAAAAACCCTATAATTTGTTGTGTGAAAATGTTATTCGAGGAAGAATGATCTTTTATTTTTTGGGAATTGTTTTAAAGTAAAGGATAACCTTTATATGAGCTATGATTTTGTGGTAATTATGAGATATTACTTTTTTTGATGGAAAATGAAGGACATGAGATAAAAATTGAGAATAAAATATTCTATGGTTGTTTTTGAATATTTATCTCATTTTAGTAATATTATAATAATCATATAGGTTTAAAAAAATGGAAAACACATAGAGCATGTGTAACCGATCATGTCAAACAAGGTAGTGGGTTTCCAACAAACAATCGATGTGCAATAAGGCTTTATCACCTACCACTATCATATATGAAGTCCCTAGTAAGTATGGAGTTTCATTTTAGATAAAATAGTTGATAGAGTAAGAATAAGTTGATTTTGGGAACGTAAATTTTAGCAAATGAGTATCCTTGGTATTGAAATATCATTTGGGGAATATGTGATAAATGTTCTTTGGGAAGACATTCAACTTTTTTGGGAGCCCGTTATGTTTAAGTTAAATAGAATACTATGGAATTTTATTTTGAGGGAAAAAGGTTGAAATATTTTTTTGGAGAAATATATGATTTAATTATAGACTTATAGAGATTTGGGTTATTTATCGAAATGATGAACCTATCATAGAGAATATGTGATTTTGGAAATTAATTTTTAGTATGGTCCATTATGAGTGGTTGAAGTTATTTGAAGGTAAATGATAAAATTTAACTTTTAAGAATATGTTATCAAACCCTTCTTAGTTTTTGGGTTCAAACTTAATTTATTTTATTTTTGAGGAATTATATGGAAAATTATTTTTTAATGGTATATGATGGAATTTGGGTATTAGTTTTGAGTTTTGGAGATTAAAAGTTGTTTTTTTCTTATAAATGAATATTATTTTTGGGAAATTATCTTATCTTATCCTAATAATTTTTGTTCTCGGTAATATTTCAAGATAGGATGATTATATAGTTAATATTTTATAGATTATGTGATTCTATAGAAGTTGATTCCAGTGCTTCAGGTGTGACCAAGTCCAATTGAAAACTCTTTGTTTATAAGAAACATGAGTTAATGTTATACATTTATTAAAGGTCGACATTATACTTGACAAGTAAATGTTTTTTTATGTTCTTAGTTAAGCTCGTAAAAAAATATCTCAACATTATGAAAAGGACCTTAAAACAAAAACATTGTCAGTTTAATTTTCTGTCTCGAAATCAATGACCGTTTAACCCATCATAGG
This sequence comes from Viscum album, assembly GCA_963277665.1. Taxonomy (NCBI): domain Eukaryota; kingdom Viridiplantae; phylum Streptophyta; class Magnoliopsida; order Santalales; family Viscaceae; genus Viscum; species Viscum album. The sequence goes on from OY728133.1 coordinate 595,544,137, forward strand.
ATTTTGGTTTTCTGAATGTTAACTTTTCTTGGTCATGTTTTCTATCACTATCCATCAGAAAAATATGGTTAGTTTTTCCACCATATATATGTTTTTCTTCATGGAAATTAATTAAGTGTTATCTCAGGTAACCATTGTACTTATCTTCTATTCTATTAAAGTGGTAATTTTTTTGACTCTTCTTCTGATGTGAGATTTTCAATGAAGTTACCAAAAAAATTAAAATTGTGAGGATGCAATTTCCAAATGGTGGAGAGGATGTAACATCAATTTTATTTAGAGAATAATAATTTTTTATTTCTATTAATATTTATGAAAAAGATAATAATTTTACGTTAAGTGGGACTCTTTTTATGATAGCATACTCGACATGCAATAATGGGTTTCTCTGAAATTTGACGTTGCACACAACATTCAGTAACTCAAGAAAATAATTCAATAATAATATTTTTATTTTAAATGGTAGTTAATTCCTAGATATTTTATTTGAGAGAATGAATAGAAATAAATAAAATATGATTACTCTTGTTTGATAAATGTTTTTACATTTATCTAATAAATATTTGATTCTTAAAATGGTAATGAATCCATTTTTAATCATAAAATACTCAAATATTTTTAAAAGTTTATTTTACCACCTTTTTACGGTGAACCATTTTTAAATCAAGAATTTTTTCACTTTTATATGTTATATTTGAAAAAATAAGCTTCATTTTTATAATAGGGACATAAAAATTTAATTTAGATTGATTTTTGGTATTTTTTTATTAAATCCATATTTTAATAAAGAGTCAAAAAAACTGCATTTTAATTCAAAACTACCCTTTCATCAAATTTATTTATTTATATATATAGTCTTTCTAATTGATTTTAAAGTGAAATTGGATTATTTTTTAATCTTTTTATCCAATTTTTGTCATTGTAAGTAATTTCACATTGAAATTGGACATAGACACAAGTCAATCATTTGATAGTTTTTACTTCTAAGAACCCCTTTTTCTGGTTTTGAGAAAAGGAATATATTTTAAATTAATTTCTTCTAATTCAGTTTTTTGAATTTAGAAAAATGGGGTGCATATTTGTAATTATTTACCTCTTTATTTTTGTACATTATGAATAGTAACATCAGTAATAATTTTTATATAACATGGTTATAGGGTTAATAAGGTAAATAAGGGTAAAAATAATATCATAATAACATAAAACTACTCTTACATGTGTATTAACACTATTGGAAGAGATATTCCCAACCATGATAAACCTTGGGTAAATTTTAGGACCCCATGGAGCCACATGAGTTTGATAATGACATTTTATAATAATTAATTTAACGTAAGTGTAAATATAACAAAAACATGTATATTTTTACTAAAACAATTTTATGGTGAGTTATATAATATTTTAGTGTTGATATAAATATTCATTATAAATATAAAATTATTTCCTATATCAGGGTATTTTATTTATAATATTTGGAAATTAAATATTTAAATTTCTTTATGACACAATGATGATGTAGTGATTACATTATTAATGAAATATTCAAATAAATGATATTATAAATATTAAAATAAACTTAATTTGAACATTTGTATGCCATAAAAAAACTTTAGATGATTTTTACATGTTATATTTGATTTAATATATGTTTCTTATTGAATCAAGTTGTTATGATTTAATAAAAAAATCAAATACTAAATTGTTTCAAAATTGTCATAAATGAGTTTTTGAAACATATACTAATTTTTAAAATGATATAATAGTCATAAAAATATGAGATTTGGCCAACTAGCTTAGATAATGTTACAAATTTTATTAATTATCTACTTTATGTTCTATTGACATTTTATCGTAACCATATTAACCATATAGTGAAAAAATAAAAGAAGACATGACAATAGTTAATTTATTTAACTAAGGGTTAATGCAAAAAACAATTAGGATAACAAAATTTTAGTGGTAACAACTTCTCTCAAGATCATTTCATTTAATTTCCTTCTCCAACACCATAAAATCTCTTTATTTCATTCGTTTATAACAAAATTATATTTTCCTAAATATTATATTATGTTATTATGCTATGTTTTCTACCTACACTTACACACACCTCTATCTAAATGATATAGAACATGCTGCTTTTGAGAAGGGAAAACTACTGCCTCATGAAACGATGATTATTCAATTTTTTCCTACCACCTCTCATGGTGGAAATTATGATGGAAATATATTTATATATGAAATATATTATAGTTATAATGTCTCTATGCTTTTGTAATTTTTATTTGGAACAAACATTTATGCTTTCCATGTTTGGTTAATATGTTAAATTTGTTTGAGGAAGTGTGGACTACCACCCCCTCAATGAAATGTGACTCATTCCTATTATAAAAGTAACGTATAAAGGATGGTTTTATTAAAATTATGAGACATAACTGAAAATCAATATAATACTGGTATTTTAATATAAATTTATTTCATTTTATAATTATTCTTTTAATGTGACAAACAAATGAAATAAGCAATCATGCGTACGTACGACCTACTATCTCCATGAACGGTGTACTTCAATTATTATTTACAAATATTTTTGGTATTATAAATACACATATAATGGATATATATGATATTTAAATCATGAATAAAATTATGGAGATGATGTAATTTTGGTTGCATGGAAAACTTACATCAAAACAAGTTCATTTTTGACTCATGTATCGAATATCGACAAAACATCCGATAAGAAAATATATAATTGTGTAATGTTTATAAATTTGGAATAAGTTATATAAAAGGATTTAGAAACTTGAAAATTTTCCTCCAGAATGTATACGTTAATCAATTTTTATTATTCAATAACATAACGATTGTACGTGATGTGTCGGGCTCAAGGTAAGGGAACTTTTTAACCCAATTTCCATTATTTGGGTTAATCTTCTACTTCTTGATTATTTCGGGGTAAGAATATGTGAGAAATAACTTTTTATATATTATTTTTTATTTATAATTGAATTAAATTTAATTGTAGTGAATACATATACTTGATCTATTTTAATAACAAAATGATATTTGTAAGGGAAATCTTAACTCAATCTCCAATCATTAAGTTAAATATCCATGTCGTCAGTTTTGTTTTTCCAAGAATATGTGTGAATGAAGTATGATTGTTTTACACCAAAAAACCACTTATATTGGTTGTATTTTTATTTTCCACAAATATTTATATCATTTATTTATACTGAATCTAATTATATGATCTTTGTATGGGACTTCATATCAATCTCTTTTCATTGAGGCATATTTTGACATTATACACCACCTTCTTTTATAAGTTTTATAATAAAACCCTTTGAATATTAATTTCACTCGAAGGGAATCTTTTTTCTTTGAATCATTTTTCTAAACCAAAAAAGGAATGATTTAATGTATATGGTGACAACGACTCCTCTGTCGCCGTAACAATTATTTGAAAATTGGATTCCTTTATAAGTCTTAATTTTTTTAAAAGAAAAATAAATCCATTATTTATTTTTTGGTGTTTTGGTATTGAAAATGGGTTTTAAAGTAGATTTTATATTTCAATATCTTGAATTGATCTCTTGTGATTTAAAAGGAATCGTTATGAGTGAAATGTTGATAATTTCTATCTTTTAATTGTTATGTTTATCTAATGGTACTTGGACATTTGATGGGTGATTATGTGATAATCCAAAGTGGGGTGGGTACATGATAAACCAAATACGGTTGGTTATGTAATAGACCAAAGATGGTTGGTTTTGTAATAAACAACAGACAAGTGTTTATATTATTTCCTCCAATTAATTGGGTATGGAATTCAGCCGTAAGACTATTCCATTCAGTGGTATGTGTGGAAGTTCGCCGTTTGGTTATTATATTTAAGTATGTTTACATCCCAAGTTACCATTATATGTTATATATGGATATATATGGGAATTATGGTAATCTTATGGATATAAAAAGGGTATGTAATGAGATTATATTTAGGGATGTGTTTTTTCTACTTCTTAAAGGTGGAAATTATTACTTTATGATAAAGTATTTATGGATTACATATTTTATCAAGACTAATTGTTTTAATTATTGATGTATCCCTTACTGATATTTATATGCTTATACCATATTATGATATTTTTTTCACCAGAAGTAATGAAGATTAGAGTCAAGGATGTGATCAAGGAAGAATCATTTTGTTTAAACATGAAACAAACCATGTTTTTTTTAAAATGATATAATTTTCTAAAAAAAATTGGATAGTGAGTAGAATTGTCTAATTGTAATATTTAAGTTGTTATGTACAAGTTATGAAATAATTCCATAAATCTATAAACATGAAAAGATAATTGATGTGATTTAAATAAAAAATATTGACTAAAGTCAAGATTAACTAATTTTTAAGGCTGGGGACTTATAATTGTTATCAGAGGATAGTTTAGATAACTTTAGAGGTTAGGGTGTTATTTAATTATAAGTGAAAAGATAAATATAACCATAATGGTTAGAATATTAGAAAGCATCACAGTTATTTTCAAAAAATTGAATGAGTTTGAGATTACATGGATGAGTATATCTTACTGTTTATCTTCCTCATATTATAGTATAGGATGAATTTTATGATATAATCACACTAAATTTTTTGGTTTTAGTAAATAGATGAATCTAAAAGGAACCAAAGAAAAAATGAATGTGAAAGAAACTCTGGTGGTTTTTTGAATAAGAAACAAAATGAAATGGGAGCTATAATGAGAAATCATGTGGTTATTCTAAACCAACTATCTAAAGTCATTATTGACCACTTGAACCTTGGTGATTTTTATTAGGCATAATATATACGAGAAATGAATCCCTATGGAAGTTCAGGTAATAATCATAAAGGTATGTATATTAAACAACCTACGTGTCAAGGATGTTGAAAGAAACACCATGGGAAATGTTTTAAAGGGTTAGAAAGATGTTATATATTTTCAGATGTTGATCACAAAGCAATATCCTTCCATAGAAAAAAGTATGAATTCAATGGACTCTTGGAAAGTGAAAATAGTTCTTTTCTAGATATCAATTGAATGTTTTAAACTTGGGGAATATGGTCATTATAAAAATAGATATCTGATGAAGATGGTTTGGGAATGGGATTTCTAGGATCTAAAAAGTATATGTTTAGTAAAACCTAATGACACTACAATTGAAGATGTGTAAAATGAAAATGACATATGAAAGGTATCGATTGTTTCTTTTCTCAAGTTTTTCAAATATTAAATCTTAGGACATGATTTATTTTTTCTATTTGTAGGAATGTAGTATTAAGAAATAGTATAGAAACACTTGGTTAGGGTATAATGAAGAATGCTGAATGATTAAGAAGTCTACATATAAGATATTGAAGATTTAAGGTAGATTTTTAGAGGATGAAATGTAGAAAATTATTAAGGATATTTTTATGATGATATTAATTTGGAAGACATTATCTTGGATTTGTATCCTTGTTGTTTGTTATGTGAAAATGTTATTAGAGGAAGAATGATAGTTTCTTTTGTGGACAAAATTTAATATAAAAGGATAACCTTTATATGAACTTTCATTTTGTGGTAATTATGAAATAATACATTTTGGGATACAAAATGATGGACATGAGATATAAATCGATATTAAACTATTTTATTGTTATTTTTAATGAGTTTATATCATTTTGTTAATGTTATAAGAAATATATAGTTATATAAAAAGGGAGAACACCCAGAACATGTGACGACCCGTCGTGCCAAACATGGCCATAAAGATCAAACCCACAACTGAATTGTGACAAGGCTTGATGACCTACCACTAGCCTATGTGAAGTCCCTTGTTAGTATGGATTTTTTTTATATGAGTTGATGGAGTAAGAATAATTTGATTTTGGAAACATATGTTTTCTCAAATGAATATCCTTGATATTGAAATATTATTTGGGGATTAGGTGATAAATGTTATTTTGTAAGATATTTAATTTTTTGGGATGCCTTTATGATAAAATAAATAGAATACAATGGAATTTTATTTTGTAGAATAAAGGGTGAATTATTTTTTTCAGAGAAATCTATGAAGTTATTATTGAATAATGGAGATTTGCGTTATTTATGGAAATTGTTAACCTATCATATAAAATATGTGATTTTGGAAATTAAATTTTGGTACAAGCCATTAAGAGTGGTTGATGTTATTTGAAGATAAAGGTAAAAATTTATGTTGGAAGAATATGTTATCAAACCCTTCCCAATTATTGGTTTAAAACATATATTGGATTATTTCTGAGGAATTATGTGGAAATTTATTTTTTGAATGGTCTATGTTGGACATTGGGAATTACTGATGATTTTGGGGATTAAAAGTAATCATTTTTTATTTTAAATGATTATTAATTTTGGGGAATTATCTTATCTTATCCTAACAATTTTGGTTCTAGATAATGTTTCAAGACATTATGAAAATACAATTAATCTTTTTTGAATAATATGATTCTCTAGAAGTTTATTTTAGTTCATGATGTGTTACAATGTCTTCATGAATACTCTTTGTTTAGAGAAAAGATGGATTTGTGGTTGAAATTTATTATAGGATAAAATTCTACATGACAAGTATGTATATTTCATTATGTTCTTAGTCAATCTTGTAAATATATTCCTCAAATTTATGAAAAGGAACTTAAAACAAAAATATTTTATGTTTAATTTTCTTATCAAAAATCAAATAATGCATAACCCATCACATGTTTGGGGTTTCTGATTTTTATCTTTTTCCTGATCATGTTTTCTATAACTTTCCATTGGAACAAGATGGTTAGTTTTTATTCTATATCCATGTTTTCCAACATATAATCATATAATGTTTTCTCTTAGGTAACCTTTTTACTTCACTTATATTCTTTTAATTCTCATCATTTTATTTAATCTTGTTCCGATGTGGGATTTTAAATGATGTTATGTAACCAAATTTTAAAACTGTGAGAATGCAATTTCCAAAAGGGGGAAGGATGTAACATCCCAATTATTTATAGAATAATACCTTTTTATATCTGTTAATATTTATGAATAAGATAATAATTTTACTTTAAATGGGATTATTTTTACAGTATCATACTCGACACACAACAATGGGTTTCTCCAAAATATTACGTTGCACACAACGTTGAGTTACACAAAAAAAATAATTCAATAATAATATTATTATTTTAAATGGTAGTTAACACCAAACTGTTGTATAGGAGGGAATGAATAAAACTAAGTATAATATTATTAAACATGTTTGTTAATTTTTTTAACATTTATCTAATAAATTTTATATTCTTAAAATGATAATGAATCCATTTTAAGCATAAAATCCTCTAATTTTTTTTAAAAGGGTTTTTACCAACTATTGATGGAGAACAATTTTTAAATCTAGTTTTTGTAACTTTTATATCTTCTATTTTATAAAATAAACTTTTCTTTATAATCATGACATCAAAATTTACTTTGGTTTAATTGTTTTAATTTTTCTGATAAAATCCAAATTTTATTGAATAGTGAAAAGTGATGTGTTTTAATTCGAATCATCATTTCGATATAATTTATTTAAATAGTATTATTGTCTTTCTAATTTGTTTTAAATTGTAATTGTATTATTTTTTTATCATTTTATTCAATTTTGGTCATTGGAAGTAATTTCACAATGAAATTGGACATAAATACATGTCAAACTTTTGATCATTTTTACTTCCTAAAACCTCGGTTTTTTTGTTTAGACAATGAGAAAAAATTTTAAGTTAATTTATGTTTTAAATATGAAAAAATGGATTCCATATTTATAATGATAAAGCCCAAATTTTTTTAAATAGGAAAATTTTATTTTTGGACATTGTGAATAGTAACGTCAGTAATTATTTTTATTTACCATTGTTAAAGGGTAATTAAGGTAAATAAGTGTAAAAAATAATACTATAATAATATAAAACAACCCTACTACGTGTCCTACTCCTTTTGGATGATATATTTCTGATGATGAGCATCATTTGGTTGATTTTTCAACCCCATAGAGCCACTTTAGTGTGTTAATGACATGTTACAGTAATTAATTTAAAGTAATGAGAAAAATAACATAAAATTGTATCTTTTTACTAAAATAATTTTAAAGTAGTGTTGTATAATTGATCACTTTGAATATAAAAAGTAATTAGAAATATTAATATATTTACTATATAATGGAATTTTATTTATAATTTTTATACATTAAATAAATAAATTTATTATGAGATAATGATGATTTAGTGATTGACTTATTAATGAAAGACTCAAATAAATGAAATGATAAATATTAAAAAAAATTTAATATAACCATTTTGATTAATTAAAAGAATTTTATGGATGTTTTTTACATTTTAAAATTGATTTAATGTAGTTATTTCTAATTAATGAAGTTTTTATGACATTAAAAAATCAATTACTAAATAGTGTCAAAATTGACATAAATGAGATTTTAAAACAAATTCAATTTTTTTAGATGAAATAAGAGTTATAAAATTATTAGATTCTACTAAATGAATTATATAATGTTAAAAATGTCATTAATGATCCACTTTATGTTCCCTGTTCATTTTATAGTAACCATATTAACCATATAGTGTAAAAATACAAGAAGACATGGTAATAGTTAATTTATTTAACTAAGGGTTAATGCCAAAATATAAATTTACATTTGTGACCTGAACATGTATAAAACCTATTAATTGTAATTATTTAGACCCATATTCATCTTATCCTCTAAATATGTCACTTTAGAGACATTATAATTCTAAAATTAATTTATAGTAAAACAATATTTCATGAATTCTCTAAAGTTCTTGTTCCCCTTATTTTAAAATCCCTACAACTCTACCCACTTAATCACACCTATCAAGACCATAAAATCATATAAATTATACTCAAATAAACTCCCAAAATCCCTCCATTAATCTTATAAACCTTCACTTTTGAATAAGGAAAATCAAGGAACCCTTTTTGATCAAATCAAGTGGAGTTACCCGATAGAGAGGTAAGATATTTTCTCATGCTCCTTTCATTTATTTTTCTTATCCAACCCCCTATAATATAATTATTCAATTATTTTATCAAAAAACCATTATATTTAATATAAAATTATTTTTTATGCTATGTTATATTCGTACACTTACACATGCCTTTGTCTAATGGATATATAATATATTGTTTCTGTGTATGGTGAACTACTGCCTCACGAAATGATGAATCTTCAATTTTTTACTACCACCTATATTGGGGGCCATTATGATGTCAATATATTTATAAGTGATATATATTATATTTATATTGTCTCTATGCTTATGTAATTTTTATTTACAACATAACTTTATTCGTTCTATATTGTGTAAATACGATAATTTAGTTAGAGCATGTGTGGATTGCCGCACCCTCAAAGCGATGTGACTCATTCCCGTTATACATGGAATGTATAAAAGATGGTTTTATTAAACCTATGATACATACATGACATAAATATCATAATGGTATTTTAATATACATCTATATCATTTGATTATTATTCATTTAATATGAAGAATAATTGAATGTGGTGTTCATGCGTATGTACGACCTACCATCTCATTGAATAGTTCATTTCATTTCTCGTCTCCAAATATTATGGGTATTATAAATGAATTTATACTGGATATATAAGATATTTCAATAATGAATAATATTTTGGTGATGATGGACTTCTGACTATATGGACAATTTAAATCAAAATAAGTTCATTTTTGACTCATATATAGAATATCGACAAAACATCTGATACAAACTTATATAATTATGTAATTTTTATAACATGGTAATAAGTGATAAAAAAGGAATAATATACTTGAAAAAATTTCTCAATAAATTATAAATTAACCAAATTGTATTATTCAGGAACATAACGACCGTACGTGAAGAGTTAGACTCAAGGTAAGGAAACTTCTTATCATAATTTTCATTCATTGGGTTAAACTTATACTAATAGATTATGTCATGATAAAATTATATGAGAAATAAATTTTCATATTATATCTTGTATTTATACTAGATTTATGTGTACTTATAGTGATTACACATAATCAATCTATTTTATTAACAAACAGATCTTTGTAAGGGAAAACATGACTCAATATCCATTTATTGATTTAAATATCAATGTTAGTGAATTTTTTTCATGAATATCTTTGAACAACTTATTATTGTTTTAAACTAAATATCAACTTATATTTGTGGTATTTATACTTTCCACACATGTTTATTTCATTGATTTATCTTTAAAATAATGATACAATCTTTATATTGGACTTCATCTCAATATCCATTCATTGAGGCATATTTTGATGTTATATAACACCAACATTAATAAAATGTATAATAAATACCTTTGAATTTTAATTTCATTAAATTGGAATATTTTATATACAAATCCTTTTACTAAAGGAAAAAATGGAATGTTTCTAACATATGCAACGATAATGAATCCTCTACCTCCATAACTATTATTTGATATTTGGATTCCATTATAAATTATAATGTTTTTAAAAGGAAAAGAAATAAATTTTTCCATTTTTTGCGTGTTTTGGTATTGAAAATGGTTTTGTAAGTATATTTACTATTTCAACATCTTGAAATTAATTATTCAGTTTTCAAATGAAATTTCAGGAGTGAAATATTGATAGCTGCAATCTTTTAAGTGTTATGATTATCTAATGGTACTTGGAAATTGGACTTGTGGTTACGTGGTAAACCAAAGATGGGTGATTATGTGATAATACAAATATTGGTGTCACGTGATAAACCAAATATTGGTGGTTCTATTTTAATCAAAGGATGGGTGGTTATGTTATAACCTCCAATTCATTGTGTATAGAAGTCAGCCATATGGTTATTCAATATAGAGATATGTGTTAAAGTCGATTGTATGGTTATTCCATTAAAGTATGTTTATGTGTCAAGTTACCTTTATATTTTATATGTTGATTTGTATGGGATTTATGGTAATGTTTTGGTTACAAAAGGGTAAGTAATGAGCTTATATTAAGTGAATTGTTTTCTCTAATACTTAAAAGTGAAAAGTATTACCTTATGATAAATTATTAATTGTTTACATGTTTTCACAAGACTAAATGTTTTTATTCTTTATGTATCCCTTACGATGATTTTTATGCTCATCCCATGTTTGGAAATGTTTTTCATATGAGTTAAAGAAAAATATAGTCAAGGATAGGATGAAGGAAAAGTCAAGTTGTATAAACATGAAATTAACCAGGTTTCTTTTTAAAAATATCATACTTTTTGAAAAAAATGGACAGTGAGTAGAAGTGTATACATGTAATTTTGAAGTTTTTATGTGTGATTTATGACCTAATTATCTAAATCTCTATACCTGAAAATATCGTCAATGTGATTAAAAGCCAAATTATTGAATAAAGTCCAGATTAATTAATGGTTAAGGTTGGGGCCTTATAGTTGGTATGAGAAGATGGATTTATTATCTTTAGAATTTATGGTATTATTTATGTATAAGTTAAAACATGAATATATCCATAATGGTTATCATATTAGAAATATTCATAGTTATTTTCTTAAAATTTAATGAGTAAGAGATAATTTGAATGAGTATATATTTGTGTTTTTATTCCTCATAAGATAGTATATTATGATTTTACTGATATACTCACACTGGCAGTTTTGGTTTTAGTAAATGGATGGATCTAGTAGGAACCAAAGTAACAACTAATTTGAAAGAAACTGTGGTATTTTTTTGAATATGAAACAGAATTAAATGAGATATGCAATGAGAACTCTTTTGGCTATTCTAATACAACTATCTATAGTCATTATTGACCACTTAAACCTTGGTAATTCTTTTGAGGCACATATATGTGAGAAATGAATCATTTTGGAAGTTCAGGTAATAATAAAAAAGGTAATAATATTTAACAACCTATTCTTCAAGGATGTGGAATTAAACACCTAGGGAAATGTTTTAAAGTGGTGAGAATATTTTGTAGATGTAATAATGATGTTTATAAAGCAATATCTTGCAAAAAAAGGATGCTTTCAGTGGACTCCAAGAAAGTGAAAGAAGTTCTTTCTGAGTTATCGATTGAATGTTTTAAATGGGGAGTATGGTCATTATTCAAATAGATCTATGATGAAGAAGGTTTGGGAATAGGATTAGATGGACCCTAAAAATATATGTTCAGGAATACCTAATTCTATTCCAATTAAGGTTTTTGAATATGAAAATGATATATGAAAGCTATGGTTTATTTATTATCTCATGTTTTGAAATTATTGAATATTAGTACATGATTCATATTTTGTATTTGTAGGAAATTAGTATTAAAGAATAAGATAGAAAATCTTGGTTAGGTTATCATGAATAGTAATGAATGATTAAGAAGTATACATATAAGGTAATCAAGATTTGTGCAAGATCATTGGAGGATTAAATGTTTGAAAGTATTAATGCTCTTTTAATAATGGGATTACTTTGGAAGAATTTTTCTAGTACATGAAACCATTTAGTCGGTCTTGTAAAAATTCTATTCAAGGAACAGTGATATTTTATTTTCTAGACACAATTTTAAAGTAAATCACCTTTATATGATATTTTATTTTGATGTAATTATGAGATATTACTTTTTTGGGATGAAAAATGAAGGACATGAGATAAAAATTGAAATTAAAATATTCTATGTTCATTTTTTATGATTTTATTCCATATTGGGGATGTTATAAGAATTAAAAAATATTATAACAAGGGACAACAGGAAGACCATGTAATAACTTATCGTGTCAGAAAAGGCCCTGGGGATCGAACCCACAACTGAATTGCATCAATGCTTTATCGCCTACCAATTTCCTACGCGAAGTCCCTTGTTAGTATGGATTCTTCTTTTAGTTAAAAGAGTTTATGGAGTAAAAATAATTTGATTTAGGGAACTTATGTTTTATCAAATGGATATCCTTTGTATGGAAATATGATTTGGAGATTAGGTGATAAATAATATTTTGGAATAATTTCATTTTTTGGGAGCCTTTTATGATAAAGTTATATGTCATACAATGGAATTTTATTTTGAGAAAGAACGGTTGAATTATTTGTTTTGGAGAAATATATGATTTAATTATGGAAATATAGTGCTTTGGGTTATTTATAGAAATGATTAACCTATCATAGTGACTATGTTAATTTAGAAATTATATTTTGGTACGATCCATTAAGAGTGGTTGATGTTATTTTGAGGTAAATGTTAAAATTTATCTTGGAATAATATCTTATCAAACCCTTATCAATTTTGGGTTGCTATCTTAGATTGGATTATTTTTTAGGAATTATATGGACATTTATTTACTTAATGGCCTATATTGTACTTTGGGTATTTCTATTGATTTTGGAGATTAAATGTAGTCTTTTTTTCTTATAAATTATTATTCTTTTAGAAGAATTAATTTATCTTATCCTAGCCATTTTGGTTCTGTTAAATATTTCAAGATAGGATTAATAGATAGTTAATCTTTTATGGATTATTTAATTCTCTAGAAGTTGACTCTTATTCTTCAGGTGTGGCCAGGTCATCTAGAATACTCTTTGTTTAGAGAAAATATATGTTTTTGGTAGAAATTTATTAATGGATGATATGATACATGACAAGTAATTTTGATTCCTTGTTTTTATATTGAAGCTCATAAATAAATTCCTCAAAATTATGAAAAGGAACTTAAAACAAAAACTTTTTCCATTTACTTTTCCTTTTATAAATCAAAGAATTTTTAAACCATTTTATGTTTGTGGTTTTCTAATTGTTAACTTTTCTATATCACATTTTCTATCATTCTCTATTAGAAAAATATTGTTAGTTTTTATTCCATATACATGTTTTCCTACAAGGAATTATAGTATGTGTAATATCTTATAACCATTTCAATTATCATTAATTATTTTAATGTGGTAGTTTTATTTTCTTTTTTCTGATGTTTTATTATCAGGGATGTTACTGAGCCATGTTTTACAATTTCTAGGTCACTATTTCCAAAATTGTGGAATGATGTAACATCTGAAATATTTATAGAATAAAAAAATTTCATATATATTAATATTTATGAATAATATATTAATCATATTTTAAATAGGAATCTTTTCTTAATATCATACTCAACACGCAACAACGAGTTTCTCTAAAATCCTACATTGCACAAAACATTGAGTTATACCGAAAAATAATACAACAACATTATTAGTATTTTAAATGGTATTTATTGCCTAGACATTGTAATGGAGTAAATTAATAGAACTAACAACAAAATGATTACACATGTTTGGTAATTTTTTTCACATTTATCCAAAAAAATAGATTCTTAATATGATATTAAATCCATTTTTATGTATAAAACTCTCTAATATTTTTAAAAGGTCATTTTACCACCTATTGATAGAGAAACATTTTTAAATCTAGTTTTAATCACTTTTAAATGATATATTTGAAAAAATAAACTTCTTATTTAGAATCCATACATAAAAATTTTATGTGGTTGAAATCTTGGTATTTTTCTAATAAAATCCACATTTTAATGAATAGTGAAAAATAATGCATTTTAATTCAAAACTGCCTTTTCATATAATTTATTTATATACATAAAATGTACTTTTAATTGTTTTTAATGTGTAATTGGGTTTTTTATCATTTAATCCAAAAATTTTCATTGTAAGTAATATCACATTGAAATTGGATATAAATACAGGTCAGTCTTTTGATAGTTTTTAACTCTTATAAACCACCTTTCAGGTTTTGACAATGGGAATTAATTTTAAAATAATATCTTCAAATTATTTTATTTTAATTTGGAAAAATTAATTCCATATTTGGAATCATAAGTTCCAAATTGTGTAAATAGGTACCTTTTATTTTTGGACATTATGAATAGCAACTTCTGTATTTTTTTTTATTTTCCTTGATTAAAGGATAAGTCAGGAAAATAAGGGTAAAAAATAATATTATAATAATATAAAACTACCCTAACACATGTCCTAATCCTATTTTATGAGATATAGATGACTATGATAATCCTTTTGTCGATTTTTGGACCCCATGGATCCCCTTGAGTGTGATAATTACATCTCATAATAATCAAATTAATGTAAAGAGAAATATAACATAAACATGTATCTTTTTACTAAAACAATTTTAATGAGGGGTTATATAAATGATATATTTTAATATAAATATTTACTATAAATATAAAACAATTTATATATCATGGTATTTTATTTATAAATTTAAGGCATAAAAGAGATAAATTTATTTATGACACAAGGATGATGTAGTGATTACCTTATTAATGAAAGATGAAAAAATGATATTATTAATATTAAAATAAATGTAATTTAAACATTTTTATGACATTGATGAATTTTATGAATGATTTTGAAATTTTATATTGGAGTTAATTTAGTTTTTTTGAATGAAACAAGTTATTTTGACTTTATCAAAAATCAATTACTAAACAGTTTCGAAATTGAGAGAAATGAGTTTTAAAAACAAATACAATTTTTTGAATGATATAATTGTCAAAAAAATTTGTGGTTAGGAAAACTAACATAGATAATGTTAAAAATGTCATTAATTATATTATTTCGGTTCTCTTGGCATTTTCTATTAACTATATTAACTATATAGTGTAATAGTACAAGTAGATAATGTAATAGTTAATTTTTTAACTAAGGGTTAAAGACAAAAGATAAGGTTAGAAATGTGACCTAAACATGTCTAAAACCTATGGGTTGAGAGGATTTATAAAAATAATTATATTATACTAGAAATATATCACTTCATATCCACTGTGATTTGAAAATAAATTTATAATAAAATAATATTTAAAGACTTTCCTAAAGTACCCCTCCCCCTCTTATAAAAGGCCACCACTTAAACCCACTTACTCAAACCTCTCATGACACTTGTATCATTCAGATTCACCTCAAATAATCTCCCAACATCCCTAACTTCCTCTTATAATACATAACTGTGGAATAACGAAACTCTAGGAAGCCTTTTGGCTCAAAGAAAAAGGTGTTACCTGATTTAGAGGTAACGTCTTCTCTCAAGCTCCATTCATTTATTTTGCTTCTACAACCCCATAAACTCTTTGTATTCCCTTACATAATAACAAAATTAGTGTCCTAAATATAGTAGGATGTTTTTTTCAATGTTTTTTACCTACAAAAACCCACACCTCCATCTAATGGATATTGAACATATAGTTTCTATGTACAACAAACTAATGGCTCACGAAACAATGATTATTAAAATTTATACTACCACCTATAATGGTTGACAAGATGATGGAACTATATTTATATATGATATATATTATATTTATAGTTTTTCTGTTCTCATATAATTTTTTTACAACAATCATTTATTCTTTCCATGTTGTGTAAATATGATAATTTGGTTCGGAGAAGTGTGGACTACCGCCCCATCAAAGTGATTTGACTTGTTCCCATTATACATGGAACCAATAAAGGAAGGTTTTATTGAACATATGACACATACATTACATATATATAATAATTTTGTTTAATATATATTTGTATCATCTAATTAGTATTATTTTAATAATATAGTGAAATGAATGTAGCGTTTAACCGTATGTACAACATACCATCTCCATGAACGTTGCATTACATTTCTTATTTCAAAATATTATGGATATTATAAATAAATATATAATGGATATATATGATATTTAAATCATGAATAATATTTTTTAGATGTTGAAATTTTCACTACAAGGGAAACTTTCATCAAAAAAAGTTCATTTTTGACTAATGTATCGAATATCGACAAAACGTCCTATATGAACTAAAATACTTATGTAATTTTTATAAATTGGTAATAAATTATATAAAAGGAATAATAAACTTGAATAATTTCTCCATAAAGTATAAATTAATAAAGGTTTATTCTTCTGGAACATAACGCATGTACATGATGAGTCGGACTCAAGGTAAGAGAAATTCTTGACCCAATTTCCATTCTTGGGGTTAATATTATACTTCATTATTCTGTTGTGAAATGATTTTTGGAGAAATAACTTTGGATATCCTATATTGTATTTATACTTATTTTATGGGTAACTATATTCAATACACATAATCAGCCAATTTTATTAATAAAATGATCATTGCAAGGAAATTATTAACACAATCTCCATTCAATGAGTTAAATATCCATCCCATCATCATCTTTATCATATTTATTTAATTATCCACAAGAGTAAAAAGGAAAAAAAATCATAGGATAAAAATTGGCATTGCAAAGAAAAGGATTATGGGGTCTGAAATAATGGAGGTCGAGAGCATCCCCTCTCACAAGGTTGATCCCATTTAGAGGAAAGTCATGAACATTGGTAAAACAGGTAATATGAGTACGCTGATCCATCATAGAAGTGAGAAAGTACACTAATTTATTACCCTCCCACCAGGTATGAAGAACACTCACTTGACTATTAATTAGACCCCCGCACAATTGAATGATGTATGAAATAGACCAGAGAGTAATTCCTGAACAAAGAAAGGAATTATAGAGCATCACAGAGTCTGTTTCAACTGTTTCCAGGTTGATGTTAGAATGATCACAAAGAAGAAGACCCATATTCAGATCTCTAGAATTGGATTTAAGTAAATCTACACTTGAAAATATAGTATAGAAAGAAAAAATAAATAAGCCTTATGTGCCCCTGACCACCCCACATCCCTTCATAACACACAATGAAAAAGATACATTTGTATTCAGATTAAGGCCCAAGCTGTGAGGGTACCATCTTACCCAGAAACCTTTGTAAATAATATATATGAATTGTTTGTGGGAAAAGTAGGCTACAAGAGGATTGAGGGAAGGAATTACTGACCAATTTTTAATGAGTCATGCCAGGTGTTACAGGAGGTTACAAGTTCTAGAAAAAATTATTCTATAAGAAGAGGAAACACCTTTGAATCAAACTTTGTTCCAAGCATTCCCAATACACCGACAGCTAGTGGAGAGAACCACTACCCTTGATTTCATTTTTAGACTAGGATAACTGGAACCATGGAACCATTTATAGAGGATAGAAGACTAATCCAACTCTTGAGAAGAAAAACCAGTGAAATCCTCAAATGTTGACCACAACTCATGATCCTAGCACCCTTGGAAGAAAATATGATCCCGACTCTCCTCTTGGTGATTAGTACCACACACACACAACTAGAAACCGAAGATATAGATGTTTGATTAATAAGATCATCCATATGATGTGATTTATTGTGAATCATCACGATAATGAAATTATGATTTGTAGGGAGCTCCTTGAACCACACAAGATTTCCCCAATTTTATATATGCCCGTCTAAAGACTATAATTCTGTAAAAATACTTCATAAATAAGATTCACAATGATGAACTAGTAAAGACACACATGGAAGGCTCACTATTGAGATCTATACACTCAAAGAAAACACATTGCTGCTCATCCAAAACTATATTAATGAAACCCATATGTCTGCTTTCTTGGTTGAAGGATATATCTATGATAGGATATCTAAGAAATATGAGATAAGAGCCTGACAAATTATGATGCCAGAAAGGGATATATACTTTTCCCATAATCAACTAAGAATGATTCTAAAGGGTGGGAAATTGAGAGTGGATGATAGACCATAGGGGATTAGTACTCCCTCTAGCCTAGTCCAAAGTAGTAGCGATTTTTCCATGAATCTTTCCCATAGAGTCATATCCTCAAGAACCTCCCACACTAGTTTTTCCAGCATAATCTGAAGAGTATTCATGATATTTCTAACACTAATACCACCCTCATAAATCATCAGAGCAATTCTATCCTAGGAAACCCAATGATGCTTACCTTCTATATTAGAATCCCATAAAAATGAGCCCATGATATTGTCAATCTTTGAAAACACCCCTTTTTTCACCCAAGTAGTTGAGAGAGCATGCATTGGGATAGGGGATATCACACTATAAACTAGGATAATTCATACTCCAATAGAATGAAATAGATTATTCTAAATCCAGATCCTTCGTATAATTCTTCCCACAATTTTATTGAAATGGAAGATACAGGGTCTAGTGAGAGAAATAGAAGCTCCTAAATAATCCATAGGAAATGTTCATCTTTTCATTTCAAGGTTATTAGAAAGGGAGGAAGGATGCATATATAGACATGTACATGATAGAAAAAGTTATTTTTAGTATGGTTGAAAAAATGGCCACTCCATTTGGAATAATCATCAAGGACTTTGTTGATACCTTAAGTGGACCTTGTGCTAGAATTCAAAATAATTAAGGTATCATCAGCAAACATAAGGTGAGAAATATAATAATAGAACCACTTTCATTTTATGGGAATAAAATTCCCATGCCAGATACTCGTGTTGATGAGATGACTATGAATATCTTGGATCAAGATGAAAATGGTTGGGGATAACAGATCTCCTTGTCTAGGAATGAGGGTCACATTGACAAAACTACACTTTTTCCCATGAAAGAAAATAGAATGCCACGAGGAACTATAACACCTCAACAGGAGATTAGAAAACCAGAAAATAGAATCCCATTTTTCAAAATAGTTTAATAATAACGTTACATTCCACTCGGTCATAGGCCTTGTCCATATCTAATTTGATTACCTTGTTGGAACCTATAACCATCTTGTTGATATCACTAATCATTTTTTGGGATAGAGATTTTTCCCCTTGGATTTTCCTTACTTTAACAAAACTATGTTCTCATCCAAATAACACCAGGGAAGGTATGAGGACATTCTTCTATTAAGAACACTAGAAAGCTCCTTGAAAAGAATTTTACACATACTGATCAAGTGGTAATGCTGAAGAGATGAAGGACCTTTAATTTTGGGGATTAAAACTAGAGTTGTCACACTAGAAAATTAGGGAAGGACACCTTCCCAGAAAAAGTCTTGTATCACACCCATCAGGTCACTCTTGAGTATATCTCAAGGGCCCCTATAAAAATTCATTGGAAAACCATCTTGGCCTGGGGAACACTCTGAGTTGAGGTTTCACATCCCCCCAAAAATATCTTGCTC
Organism: Viscum album; assembly: GCA_963277665.1. Lineage (NCBI taxonomy): Eukaryota > Viridiplantae > Streptophyta > Magnoliopsida > Santalales > Viscaceae > Viscum > Viscum album. The sequence goes on from OY728133.1 coordinate 595,564,302, forward strand.
ATTAGGTAACGCTCCAAACTGATAATTGATAGAAGCTGTAACCACATGAGGGACTGCCTCGAGGAGATCCTCAATTCCACTCAAGTAGCCACCTAGAATATTGGGATGCAGACCTGTAAGAATATATTTTATGTTGGATTCGTCCAAGCCTCTGATCAGCTCCCTATCATCTAAATAGGTTCCATCCTCCATTAAAATGTTTGTTTTGGAAATGAATCTTCTTTATTTAGTGCGAGGATGAAAAAATTAAGAATTATGATCAACTTCATGTAGAAGGTTCCCCTGTCTCAATATCATGTCAGTCAGCTCGTTCTTCTTCTGGTGGAGAGTATAGAACACTGAGTCATTCCATCCATTCTCAAGGATAATTTCAATCTGATCAATATATTTCTTCACCGCATTGACATCTGAAGAGGAAGGAGGATGGATCCTGATTCATTCAAGCACATGACCCTTCATCCTACATAGTTTTTGATGTAATATAATCCATGAATTCCTATGTGAGGATTTTTTCTAAGAGATCTTGACTAAATCCTGATTCTATTCCAAAGAATCACTTGACAGGGAGAATGAAAACCCCCATCCCTTTTTTATGTAAGACAACACTACCGGAAGAGAGGAGTCATCAGAGAGTTTTCTCAAAAGATGGTTCACCTTTACATTAGGAAAAGTATAGATACCTTGAAAAATCTCTAGGCATCTATCAAGTCGACACCAGGTACAAAGAGATCCCTTCTAATTATTTCACAAAGTAAATTGGCTGCTAGAGTACCCCAAATCCATCAGCCTCATGCATTCCATGAACCCAACAACGTCCTAGATAGCCTTTCTAGGAATGTATCCTCTCAATTTCATCTCCTTTGGGTCTGCAAAAATATTAAAATCCCCACCTAAAAGCAACAAAATCACCACCAGGTCAAAATAAATAAGTTCATTCTATAAGACTCCCCTTGTTTGAGCATAACAACTTCCATATAAAACTTTATTTAAAAAACACGAAGAACATTTAGTAATTTTAGTGGTGACATGCTGACCAGAAGTCTTGATAAATTCAATTGAGAGAATAAATTTCCCAAAAAATCCATATGTGATCATTTTGGGTGCAATCATGCATAAAGACACACAATTTAATTCTATGTGCAAATTCTTCTATTTTGTAAGAACATTGTTTGGGTTCAAGCACTGAAACTAAAGAGGAATCACTATTTTGAATCTTGTTGGAAATACAATCCATTTATACACCACCTTATTTTATACGATGAATAATAAAAACCATTGACTATTAATTTGATTCATAGTGAATTACTTTATATGAATCATTTTAATAAATGACCAGAAGGAGTGTTTTTAATGTATGTGGTGGCAACGACTCCTCTAACACCATTACTGTTATTTGATATTTGGCTTCTACTATAAGCCTTAATGTTTTTAAGTGGAAAATAAATCAATTATTCCCTTTTTTGGTGTTTTGGTATTGAAAATGGTTTTGAAGGTTGATTTACTATTTCAATATCTTGAAATGATTTCTTGGGATCGAAAATGAAATTTTATGCGTGAAATGGTGATAATTTCAATATTTGACATGTTATTATTATCTAATGGTACTTGGAAATTTTATATGTGTTACATGGTAAAACAAATATGGGTGGATACATGATAATCCAAAGACAATTTGTTATGTGATAAACCAAATATGGGTAGTTCCATGAAAAACCAAGGATGAGTGGTTACATTATATCTAAAAATTAATTGAGTATGGAAGTTCACCGTATCACTATTCCATTTAGTCATATGTGTAGAAGACGACCATATAGTTATTCCAATTATGTATGTTTATGTCTCAAGATATCATTATATGTTATATGTTTCTTTCTATGGGATTCATGGTAATATTTTGGTTACAAAAAGGGCAATCAATGAGTATATATTCAGTGGAGTGTTTTTGCTACTTCTTAAAGGGGAAAAGTATTACTTTATGATAAAGTATTCATGGTTTACATGTTTTTAAAAAGAATAACAGTTTTAATTCTTTATGTATCCCTTTCTGATATTTTTATGCCCATCCCATGTTTTGAAAAGTTTTCCATCGAACATAAAGAAGATTAGATTCAATCATGGGATCAAGGACAATTCATGCTATTTAAACATGAAACGAACCATGTTACTTTTCCGAAATATTTTATTTTATGAAAAAATTGGACAATGAGTAGAAGTGTATAATTGTAATATTTAATCTATTATGTATGAATTAATACCCAATTCTCTAAATCTCAAAACCTTAAATGATCCTCTATGAGATTAAATGTCAAATTATTGATTAATGTTAAGATTATGGAATGTTTAAGGCTGACGTATTATACATAAGGAATATTATATACAGAATCAGTCTATAAGTAAAATATTTTCGAGATATTTGGATTCATATGTGATATTATCTAGAATTTATAGTGTTTTGAATGATATGAATTTTATGTGGAACAACTAATCAATTTATTAGGATAATATTCACATGATATAATTTTTATGGTGAATTAATTTTATATGTTGATCATGATTCACTTGTAGTGTCAATAATAGAGAATTTATTACATATTGAAGTCCACACATATTGGATTTGTAAATAGAAAATTAATTTTACATGGATAATGATTTAATATTTTAGGTTTTTTATAATTATTTTTTTATTTTTATAACAGATGTAAAAATGTACCACTTATTACAGTTAAGAATTGAAAAATTATCTTACAAATAGTGGAATTTAATACTACCCCCATTGAAATAGGGTATTTTTTCTAATCTAAATTAATAAATAAGTATGATGTTTTTTCCATTTCATATTTTTTATTTTTTTCCTTAATTTCTATAAAACAATATTCACGTAGTTGATGAATTCCTTATAAAATTTTTTTACTAGAAATTCATTAGTCAATAAAGATAGGGAATTGGTGGTGAAATTTGGAAAATGTTTAAACAATATACATATTTGTGACATTTTCAACTCTAATGAATAACTTTATAAGATATAATATTTGAATTTAATTATTTGATCATGGGATTAAGTACACAGTTTAGATGTATTCGTTCATTAAATCCCTAGTAGTTGTTTTTATGTAGTTATGTATTGCTTAAAAACATGGCTTACTCTAGGTCCAACTTTCAGGGATACGTTGTGAAATTAAATAATAAATTATATACTATGTGATAAAACTGTATTTTATGTATTGGAAAGTCTTAAATTACATAATAAATATTCCATATATGGTTTATCAGCTTTCCCAACGGTTTTGGGTGCTATAAGAAGATATGGGTGTGGTATGATAAGACCAGATCTTGATAAAAACATATAAGTAACATTAAAAACATATTTTCATGATGTTTATTGTTAATAAATAAAATAACACAAGAATACATGGAGTATATTTGGTAAAATATGATCACGAAGTCATTTATTAAGTAGAAAGATAGTAAAATTAAAGACATATTTTTCAAAAAATAAAATCTATATTGTTGTTATATAAAACATTAAGGAAATGTATGGGAATTATCCTAAACACACAACAATAAAATATTTATCTTGTTATGATTGTCATCTGTTTTGTCAAAATAAGAGTCATAGATTAGACTCATTACCAAATATGAATATTGGATGACTTTGTAAATATTTGGACTCTAGTAACTCAAAGTTGGTGATTACTTTATTACGTTTTACATGGTATAAGGGATCACATCACCAAGGATCGACCATTTTAGAAATATTGAAGAAGTAGATACAAACATGGTACCCTTATTACAATGTTAATTTAAAATAAAAAATAACAATGTAATGGAATTTTCATCCTTGCACTCATTGAAAACATTTTATATTCATATCCTAGGGAAAAGAGAACAAATAAAAGGGTGAGATCAAATTCCTAGTTAGGGTTAAACCCAATGGAAGCTATCATGAATCCAAAATTCATAATTAATATATAAAGGTAAAATATCTGAAAACACATTCTATTTAATCAATATGTTTTCTATCATGATATGATAAGTTATATTAATTATGGAAATGTAAATAAATGAAAATAAATTCCATTTAATCAATAACTTTTTCAAAAAATGAGTCCATGGATAACATCATTGTGTATATATCATGGGTAAAGATAACTAAATTATTAATAAATTAAATTATTAACTATTGGAATTCATGTTTCCAAAGAACATGATACCTTTACTATCAAGAACATTTAGAAGATAGTTTCATCTTTATGGGTAAAAACAAATTTAGTATTTCCAACTTATTTATCCCATGAGACTACAGATGCATCGAGTGGATTTTCTATATATGGCCCCCATTTGTTCATGCATGTACAAAGCATTCATTATATATATATTAAATAATCAATTTAATTCATGAATTAATTTTCCTTATTAAAAAATAACTATTTTTAGTAAAATATTGAAATATAACATTATTTACCAAGTTAATCAAATCACATTCAAAGTAAACACCATATATAAAAATGGTATAAATATTAAAAAAATAATATCCATTACACAAGGAATATGGATATTTAATAAAAAAATTAAATTTTCAATTAATTAGGATCATAAATAAAAATAATGTGAAGTATATACACCATAGAAAATAAATTATTTTCATAATATAAAAATATACAGTTGTAAAGATGAAGTCCCATACAATATCATATCATTAGTCAAATGAATCTATTATGTGTATCAGCTATAAATAAATATATTTTTTTAAAACAACATAATATAATAAAAATTTATTTCACACATAAACTTATCAAGGAATAACCAATGAAATATAAATTTAACCCAATGAATGAAAATTCAGTTACGATATTCCTAACTACATTGTAATCAGTCTAATCTATTCCACATAAAAGAATAAAAAATAAAAAAACATTAAATACAGTAAAAATAATGTTATTAAAGATATACTATAACAATGGGTAAGTACATACATCAAAAGTATATAAATAATTTGGGAATATGAAATATGTGTATCGTAAATAAAAGTGAGATGAAAATACATTACCCTTCACTTTCCATTAATTGAATGTTAATTAACCACATGTATAATGGTTTAAATAATTAAATTATTTTGTAAAAAACCCATAATCATATTTATGATATCATATATAACCCTATTACATAATATTATCACCCTATTTTTAAAAATATTTTGTTATAACCCATGTTTTAGTTGTTAATTGATTCATTTTCTAGGCATATTTATTCATGTAAGCCCTAGTTCTTGTACGTATAATGTATTTACATAATCTAAATAATTATATTAATGTTATAAATATCATAATTAATCATATAATATTGTTTTATAACTATTTTTTAATGTTTTACATATAAAATGAATCGCATCACATTGTGGAGATGGTAGGCTTTGCATACGCATGAGTGATGATATAATATCATTAATGGGTGAAACAGTGAAGAAGTGGATGATATAATAAATTTTACGAATTTATATAAATTCATAATTATAATTTGTATCCGTTATTTCCATAATTATATAAATCCAAGTAATGTGGTGAGTAAAAAAAATTAAACCACAACATTGTGATGGTAAGTCGTATGTATGTGCATGCAATGATTTTCTAATTCATAGGTTGGATAAAAGGAAGGATATGGTTGTACAATAATAATAACAATATGTCAACATATATATGACACTAGGGGTACTTATTTATTATGGGAACAATACATGGAGAGGATTTTTATCAAAAAATAAACTTGAAATAGTGGGTATAAATAATTACATTGTCATAAAGAATCCTCCTTTATATCATCTCTCAAGGACACTAGGGTTCTTTTTCTAGAATACCATGACCTCCATAACATATATAATGATTTAATAATGATAAATACACATGGTTTTTCTGAGATAGAAGGCCCAAAATGTTTTGAATAAGGGATATAAGAATTTCTATTTTACAATTGAAGCGAGGTGCACTTTCAAAATTTCTCAAAATATTAAAACATAATAAAAATGTAATAGAGAAAATGACTTAAAATGGAATATAAGTGAATATTGGGAGACCTTTTAGACCAAATATTATCCCATTTTGGTTTATTTGTGAAATTTATGATGAATGAAAAACAATAAAATATTAATTCTATATAATATCATTATTGTCATTTTTGATAATATTCATTACTTTAACATTATGAATATCAAGATAAAAAGGCATATTCAAACCAAGACTATTAATAAAACCATAATACGTAATATTCAACTATAAAATATTGGATCCCCTTAATTAATTAATTGTATATTACTTTTAATATTTTAATTTCAATTTATTTTACTTTTCCATTTATTGAATAATTACTTTATCATCACTGGGTAATTATTCAAGGGAATTATTTATTCCCTAAAAACTAAAAAAATTTAATATTATATAGACAAATATTATAATTTATACATAATATTTATAAGAAAATAAACATTCTAGATTACATCATATTATAAATATTATACTTACCAAAAACAAGAGTATGATATGTTTGACTTTTAATTAAATAAAATACTATAAGGGTCATAACAACTTCTTAATGGAACCAAATTATCATAAAACATAACGATGAATGATTATGGAAGAATTTTACTTATCCATTAAAATTTATTTAAATATTTATATAATTTAATGATTCTTATCATTTTCATTAAAATCATTTATTTATTTTTCTATTAATTAAATAATTATTGAATCATTGTTGTGAAATCCTTTAAGGTAATATTTTCGTCCATAAAAATTAAAAATAATTCTCATGATTATGATAAATATTTTATATTTCAAGAGAATATTTATGGTCTAAAATTTGTTCTGTATGACCATATATTAAATATTTTATACTTATTAAAAATAATTGGGTGATTATTTTTACTTTTCATAAAATAAAATTATATAAGGGATTAATGTCAACCAATTGGATATAAAGGATCATAAATTCAAAATATTATTGATTTTATTCAAAAATATATCATAATATAAAATTATGACTAGTTTTATAGTAACTTTCTAATCATTATCATATTATTTTAACACTTAATTACCTGTATTACCATTAAATATGTTAATAAAAGTTACTATGTTCACTATTCATATTATCCTAAAATAAAAAGGAAATATTTATTAAATTTTGAAATCCCAATTAAAAATATGGAATCCATTTTTTCTATATTCAAAACACAACATTTTCAGTATTTAATTTAAAATTAAAATAGTAAAAACCAATGGAAAATAGTTTTCCTGAAAAAATGCATTATTAGGCATGAAAATATACAATTACGAAAATAAGTTACAAGAATGATTAAAATGAAATTAATTAGAATATAAATAACTAAATATTAATTAATTTAAATTTTGTATAAAATTCAAAAAATAAATATAGTTTTATTATAATGAAGTTGAAAGTGTTATAAAAATCATTAATATTCAATATTCACAGGAAAATAAATCTTCTCAAGAGATTAATAAAAATTCACCATATAATAGTTTCAATATGATGATTTTAAAAATAAAATTATATCTTAAAAATGCTATTTAAATAATTTTCCAAAATTTATTATAATATTTACTCATAAGAAGAATTAAAATCATTTAAAAAAATATTTTTTTTTAAATGTTAAATTCACTCTACTAAAAATAATGTTCTTATTTACAAAGCATTAATTAATATATTAAAAAATAATTGGATAATTATCTATTTCATAATGCGGTTAATAAAATTTATTCCCACCAATTTAATTTATATATTATAATGATAACATTGTAGTATTTACTTTTTTAGGTTGGGTGTTGCATGAAACGAAATATATCATAGAGGTTAATTTAAAAAAAAAAGAGAAATACCATAAAATATAAGGATGTTACCTTATAACCACCTTAAATAAATTTCATCCTCTAAAATTGAAATTTCACTTCTAAAATAAATGGATGATGTGAAAATTCTTTTATGGGAAATCTAGATTATAAATAGTGTTAATAAAGAATCATCTTAGTAAGAGGGAAAGGAAAATTTAAATGTCGCAAAAAAATTATGGTTTCAAATATATCGACCATAATGAAAATATGGACATATAAAGGAAATGTATCTATCAAATTTTAGTGGAATGGAGTAGAGAAAATGTTCATTTTAATTTTAATCCTCAAAAAATTGTAAATCATATGATCGGTTAAAATAACCTTTATTTCTACATATGGAAAGTAAATGTATATTTTTTTATTCCAAAATCCGTTTCCAATATTTGATGGATTCTTTTACTATCTAGATATGAACTTGAAAAAATAAACATTCTTTATTTTTTCCATGTCTTATAATCTCATCCTTTCATTGTTCTTTGATCTATTTTAATTTTATCTTTAATTCGAGGAAAATATTTTTCATGATAACATTTTTAATTCCTAAATATCCTTAATGAATCATAAGTTGAAAAAGTCATTTCTTCAAAATTTTAATTTTTACTAAAACAAAAATGGTTATCACATTATAACCAATATGATAAATCCGAATTTAACCTCAAAAAATAATATCTACTATTCAAAATAATCCATTTAATATGTATTTAACCTTATGACTCATCCCAAACACATCTTTATGTTCCTATAATACAATATCATGGGTGTTTCCTCTATCATTATCAGCCTAAAGGTAACATAATCTTGTTTCCTTTATAGTCTCCTCCACTATAGATATTAATGAACTCATCGTTCTATTATTTGGTGAGTATGATATTTGGTTATGGTTCATATTGTTAATAATATTCATGATATTTGATGTGGTATAATCAGAATATTCATTAACATATTCATAACACAATTTTTTGTTTGTCAACACATTTTCTATCATATTCAATGTTAACCCATTTCATTATGGTTTCTACTATTGACAATAACTAAAAAAGAAACATGTAAGCATTAAAATAAAATAACTAGAGTGATATATTATGAAATCATGATATATTTTTGAAATTATGTCAGAATAAAGATACATTATTCTAAACCTATAAATCCTTAAGGTATATCCAAGGATATCTATGGTAATTACAAAATCTATAAGTTGTTATTATATACTTTTACTTGTCCTCAAAGTCATACATATAGTGATATTGCTGAATATATGTTTTTATAAATATTATTCCCTATGTTTTCACTAAATTTTCATTAAAAGAAACTACAAAGAACCTAAATCTTCTAGAATAGAGTTGGTGGTCACTTTATTATATTTTCACGAGGTACAAGTGATCACTACACCAAGGATCAATCAGTTTTGGTAGTCTTAAATAACTAGATACATACATCGTCACCATATTACAATGTTAGAAAAAACTAAAAAATTACAAAGGAATTTAATTTTCATCCTTTCTGTCATTCAAAACATTTCATCTTCATATCCTTGGGAAAATAGAACAAGAAAAAGTGTGAGATCAGATACCCTGTAAGAGTATCATACAACAGAAACTATCTGGAATCAATAATGAATAATAAATATTTAAATGTCATATAACTGAACACACATCTCATTCAATCAATAAATTTTATATAAATATAGGATGATGCATAATCATTATAGAAATGTAAATAAATTAATACAAATTTCATGTTGTCATTAATGTTTTCCAAAAACTGAATTAATGGATAATATCATAGTGAACATATTTTAGATAAAAATAAAAAGTTTTATTAATTAATTAAATTCTTAAATATTTTATATCATGTTTCACAGTTACATGATACCTTTACTATCATCACCATTCACAAGGAAATTTCATCTTTATCGGTAAAAACACAATTAGTTTGGGAAACTGATCTGTCTCATGAGACTACTAATAAATCGAGGGTATTTTCTATATATGGTACCCACAAATTATTTCATGTACAAAAAATTATTTATATATCAAATAATTGTTTTAACTAATGAATTAATGTGCCTTTTAAAAAAATATCCATATTGAGTAAAAGATGCAGATTTAACATTATTTCCCCAATTAATCAAATCACTTTCAAAGTAAACACCACATATAAAAATGGTATACTTATTGATAAATAATCATATCCATGATACATGAAAGTTGGATATTTAACAGAAATGAAATTTTCAATTAATTATGATCATTAATAAAACAATGGTTCAATATATACACAATAGAAAATAAATTAGGTGCATAATATTAAAATACGCCTCAATGAATTGATATAAAAACATTACCTTACAAATTTCACATCATCAATCAAATGAATTTATTATGTGTATCTAATGTAATCCGGATTAAATCAGTGTTAAAAAACAAAATATAATAAAAATTTCTTTAACACATAACCTTATTATGGAATAATCAATGAAATATAAATTTAACCCAACGAATGAAAATCTAGTTAAAAATACCTTACACTTTATATTCAATCGAATTGTATGTCTCAAGAAATAATAAAATTTAAAAAATCTTTAAATAATATGAAATTAAACTGATTCTTGTTACAATTTAACAAAGGTTATGTATATAAATCAAATAAAATGAATATGTTGGGAATATGGAAAATGTATCACATAAATAAATTTGATACGAAAATGCCTTACCATGTGCTTTCCTTTAATTAAGCATTATTTAACCTTATATACAATGGTTTAAAGCTTGTAATTAATTTATAATAAAAATATGTTCATATATATGATATCATTTATGATCCTCTTATATCGTATTATAACCCGATTGTTAATAATATTTTGTTATTACTGTTGTTTCAGGTGTTAACTGCTTCATTTTATATGCATTTTTTGTCATTTATGTCCTAGTTCTTGTGTGTAGGATGTAGTTAAATCATCTCTGGAATGATATAAATGTTATAAATATCACAATAAATCATTTAATATAATTTTAGAACCATTATATTTTTCAACATGGAAAACGAATCACATCACATCATGGAGACGGTTGGCCGTACATATTCCCTAACTGTGATATCATTGCCGAAATGGGTGAAATGGTAATGAAGTGGATGATATAATAAATTTACAATTTTGAGATAATTTCAAAATTATAATATATATCAATTATTTCCATCATTATAACCATCCATGTAATGTATGGATGAAAAAATTTACACCAGGGCATGAAGACGGTAAACCATACGTAGGCACGCATGATGCTTTCATTTTTCATAAGATGTATAAATGGTGAAATATAGTTGTAATATTTTCATATTAATATCTCATCATGTATATTATTATAGGGTTTTACTTTATCATGTAAGTTACACTTGATGTGGAATTATAATAAGAAATAATCTTGAAATAGTGAGTGAATATGATTACCCTCTCCTAAATAATCATCATTTAGAACTTCTCTAAGGGACAATAGGGTTGGTCTTTTTGGAAGACCAAGACCTCCGAAAAATTTCTAAGGATGTTTGGAAGATAAATGGGGATTGGTTTATATAGAAGGATCAATGTTTTGTTAATAATTGATAGAGGAGATTCCCTTTTATAATTTCATCGAGGGGAACATTATGAATTTCTTAAAATATTATAATATAATAAGGCTATTTTAGAGACAAAGACATTCAAATAGAATATAAATGAATGGATGATTAAATTTTAGACCAAATATTATCCCCTTAGGTTTTATTTAATATTTCAATGATTTTTATATAATTTAATAAAATATTAATTTTATATAATATCATTATTTCCAAATTTGGTACTACTTAAAACACTAACAATAAGAATATCAGGATAACAAGATAAATTCCAAACTAGACATTTAATAAATCCCTAATATGACATATTAATCTATAAAATTCACAGATTACCTTAATTAATTCAACTAATATTACTTTTAATATTTTTATTATATTTTATTTGACTTTTCCATTAATTGAACAATTACTTCATCATCATTGTGTAATTATTCAAGGGAATTACTTCTTCACTAAAACTAAAAATAAATTACTATAATGTACATAAATATTTTATATTTATGAATAAAATTTATTGATTACAAATCATCTGGATAACCCCATATTGTGAATATTATACTTATTAAAAACAAGAGTATGACATGTTTGATTTTAATTAAATTAAATATTATATAGTTTATAAACACTTCATAATGAAAAAATGGTCATAAATGTAACCTTAAATGATTATGTAAAAAATTTAATTTTCCAATAAAATTTATTCGAGGGTTTTTGTAGTTTAATAGATATTATCATTTTAATTAATTTTTTTATTAATTTTATATTTATTAAATCATTATTATAAATGCCATTAAGGTAAATATTTATTATGTAAAAATTAAAAATAAATTACCATGACAAATATAAATATTGTATCTTTAAAATTTTTCTTTATGGTCCAATATAGATTTTTTAAGCCCATATAATAAAAATTTTATACTTATTAAAAACAATAGTGGTAAACATTCAACTTTTCTTCAAATAAAATACTATAAAGAACATAATGTCAGAAAAAGGATCCAAAGGGCCATAATTTAGATCCATGGATGGTTTTTGTCGAAGCATACTCATAAAATAAAATTATGAGAAGTGTTAGGGTATTATTCTAACCTTTATCATATCATTTTTACCATTAATTACAACATTTACCTTTAACCATGGTAAAAAAATTACCAAGTATAATATCACTACGGGAAAAAGAAATTTTTGCGACGGGAATAAATCCCGTCCCAAAAAGTCCGTCCAAGAGGTTATTTTCAACGAGGGTAACGACCGATCGCAAATAACAGATTATTTGCGACTGGATTTTGTGTCCCGTCGCAAAAGGTTTGGCGTGGGTAGCGCTTCAATCCGCGCGAAGGTTATTTCCGACGGTGGGATCCCACCGTCGTAAATAGTGATGTATTTGTGATGGGGCCCGTCGCAAATACCCAGCGGCGGTTAATAGATTTTTGCGACGGGATGTCATCCTGTCGCAAAAAGTGTGTTGGCATAGACTATTTGTGACGGGACCCATTGCAAATAACTTTTTAACTGCTGAGAGTAATTAATGCGGGCCTAGGTATTTACGACGGGTCCCGTCGCAAATAGTCTCGTCGCAAATAATCTAACCTATATATACCCCCATCTGTTTTTCCTCTCATTCCTCTCAATTCATAGATCTTGTTTTTCTCAAAACTCCGATTTTAGAGGGAAATTATTCTAATTTAATTTATTTTTGTTCACGAAAAAGTTGTGAAGCCACCTACATCAATATCAAATCAAGTTAAAAGTTATTTATGTTTTATTGAATTTATTATTTATTTCAAATTTTTATGTTAATTTTTATTATTGTTGATTAGTTGTAATTAAATTAAATTTAAATTGTTTTTTCATGAATATTTATTTGTACTAATAAATTGAAAATATTAGTATTAATTTTTAATAATTAGTAGTAATTAATAATTATAACCGATAATTAGTAATGTTTATAATTAATTTGTAGTAATTAATAATAATTGTTAATAAATAATAAAAAATACTAATAATTAGTAATAAATATTAATAATTATTAATAAATAGTAATAAATAGTAATAAAAAGTAATAAATAGTAATAATGAGTAATAAATAGTAATAATGAGTAACAAATGGTAATAAATTGTAATAAATAACAATAAATTGTAATAATTAGTAAGAAATTGTAATAATTAGTAAAAAATTGTAATAATTAGTAATAAATTGTAATAATTATTAATTAATTGTAATAATTCGTAATAAATTGTAATAATGAGTAGTAAATAGTAATAATGAGTAGTAAATAGTAATAAATAGTATTAATTAGTAATAAATTTCAATAATTAGTAATAAATTGTAAAAATTAGTAACAAATTGTAATAATTAGTAATAAATTGTAATAATTACAAATAAATTGTAATAAATTGTAATATATTGTAATAAATAGTAATAGATTGTAATAATTACTAATAAATGGTAATAATTACTAATAATTAGTAATAAATTGTAATAATTATTAATAAATTGTAATAATTACTAATAAATGGTAATAATTAGTAATAAACTGTAATAATTAGTAATAATCTGTAATAATTACTAATAAATTTTAATATTTAGTAATAATTAGTAATATTTGTTAATAATTACTAATAATTAGTAATAATTAGAAATAATTAGTAATAAATATAGATAATTAGTAATAAATACATATAATTAGTAATAATTAGTAATAATTAGTAATAATTAGTAATAATAAGTAATAATTAGTAATAATTAGAAATAAATAGAGATAATTATAAATAATTAGTAATTAATAAAAATAATTAGTAATAGTTTGTAATAATTAGTAATAATTAGTAACAATTAGTAACAATTAGTAATAATTAGTAATAATTAGTAATAATTAGTAATAATTAGTAATAAATGGTAATAATTATTAATAAATTGTAATAATTAGTAATAAATTTTAATAAATAGGACTAATTAGCAATAATTAAGAATAATTAAGAATAATAAGGAATAATTGGTAATAATTAGAAATAATTAGTAATAATTAGCCATAAATATGAATAATTAGAAATAAATAGAAATAATTAGCAATAGTTAGGAATAATTAGAAATAATTAGCAATAATTAGGAAGAAATAGCAATAATTAGCAATAATTAGGAATAAATAGCAATAATTATTAATAAATAGAAATAATAAGTAATAAATACAAATAAATAGTAATAAATATGAATACTTAGTAATAAATAGGAATAAATACTAATAATTTGTAATAAACACTAATAATTAGTAATAATTTATAATAATTAGCAATAATTAGCAATAATTAGGAATAATAAGTAATACTTATTAATAAATATCAATAAATAGCAATAATTAGCAATAATTAGAAATAATTAGTAATAAATAGAAATAATTAGTAATAAGGAGAAATAATTAGTAATAAAAAGGAATAAATAGTAATAATTTGTAATAATTAGGAATAATTAGGAATAATTAGTAATAAATAGGAATAATTCATAATAATTAGTAATAAATGATAATAATTAGTAATAAATTGTAATAATTAGTAATAAATACTAATAATTACAAATAATTATGAATAAATACTAATAATTAGCAATAATGAAGAATAATTAGATATATTTTGAAATAAATAGCAATAATTAGCAATAATTAGCAATAATTAGTCACAAATGACCATTATTAGTAACAAATAGCAATAAATAGTAATAAATTGCAATAATTAGTAATAAATAGGAATAATTAGGAATAATTAGTAATAATTGGGAATAATTAGTAATAATTAGGAATAAAGGGAAATAATTAGAAATAATTAGTGATAAATAGGAATAATTAGTAATAAAAAGGAATAATTAGTAATAAATAGTAATAATTAGTTATGAATATAGGAACAGTTAGAAAGAATTTTAATAAATTTTAATAAATTTTAAGAACTTGGCACAATTTCTAGTGGATTGACGACACTCCTTTTGCTCGATGACTTTTTTCCTTTCAACACTCACCATATCAAAACATTATGAAAAATGTACTACTTCATAGGCATATTCAATCTCATATGCCCGAGATTGGATATGCATTCGTAAGATCATATTTTTTATAATGTTTCCAGGTGGTGATAGTTGGAAGAAGACAATTCATCGATGAAAAGGGGGCTCTTCTGTCCTACGACTCATTTACTTGGATCTTTCTCACACTGAAATGAAAATGAAGAATCTTGTCGAAGCTACACATATTCATTCTTGTGCATAAGAGAATGAATATGTGTACCTCTGACTAGATTATTCATTGTGATTTCAGTATGAGAAAGATGCAAGTAAATGACCCGTCACACAAAAGAGTAGTTGTCAATCCACTGGAAATTGTGTCACCCTTAATTAATAGTAATTATTAAGAAGTAGTAAGAATCAGTTATCTTTTTGATTATTGAGAATTTTAATAATTTTTATTTTTTTTATTATTTTAATAATATTTACATTATTGTCTCAATAATCATAATTTGATAAAATATATTTTTTATTATTATATTTTTAATGTTTTTTTATTTTAATAATAATAATAATAATAATAATTTATTATTTTGTTATATTTTTTCATGAATATTGAGAATTTTTTTTTTATTATTATTTTAAATATATTAAAATAAATTTTCAATAATCATAATTTTATTAATTTTTTTAAAAATTTATTTATTATTTGCGACGAGATCTGTTGCGATGAGTGTCCATCGCAAATAGCCTAAATAATGTTTTTTAAAAAGTATTTGAGATAGGATTAGGGGCCTGTCGTAAATAGTCTAAATAAATATTTTCAAAAAAAAGTATTTGCGATGGGATTAGGGGCCCATCGCAAATACATTTTGCGATGGGCCCGTCACAAAAAATAATATATATATATATATATATATATATAGTATATAATCAGAGACTTATTTGTTACGGTGAATTTTCCCATTGCAAAAAATTTTATTTATGATGGGCCCATCGCAAATAAAATTTTTTGCTATGCCATTTTCTACAATGGGCTATTTTTTTATGGGACCCCGTCGCGAAAGCTTATTTGCGATGGGATCCAATCACAAATAACCATACATAAATACCTAGAATTATAGTAGTGTATTAATCATGTGTAAAATTAGAAGAGACCTCTTTAATAAATTGTAACCTCCGGATTTAAAATATTAAGTCCATTTTTGAATGTCAAAATTTAGAATTTGAATAATTTAATTGAAAATTAAACCGGAAAACACAGTGACAAATAGTTTTCTAGAAAAATTCATTTTCAATCCAAAAAATGTACTAATACCAAAATAATGTATAAGATTCATTAAAATGTAATTAATTAAATTATAAATATGTAAATAGTAAATAAATTACATTGAGTTCTAATTAAAAACATAAAGTAACTTTTAATATAAATAAATTGATATTTTAAAAAAAATTGGTATTTTTGACTATTCACTAGAAGCTCAATCATCTTAAAAAATTTCCAAAAAATTACCATAAGATAATTTTAATATGATGATTTAAAGAATTATATTATTTTAAAAAAACAAAATTTGTAAATGTTCTATAAATTTATTATAATATTTAATCATAAAAATACAGATATGTTTTGTAAGAAAACATTTATTTTTGATAATTAAATTGACATTAGTGAAAGTAAAGTGATTGTTAAAAAAATAATTAAGAAATTGAAAACGAGTTGGATAATTATATATTTTATATAGTGGTTAATACATATCATTATCACTAATTTAATGGCTATTTTATAATGATAATCTCATTGAAATTCATTATTTGTTTAAGTTGGGTGTTACGTGCAACATAAGCTATCAAATGGGTTATGTTTTAAAAAGAGACATACCAAAAAATATTGGGGTGTTATAGAGGTTGTTTCAAATAAATTTCAATGGATGATAATTTAGGGACATTTTGTGATACTATCTAGGGAAATAATATAGATTTAAATGATGATATTACATATTATTTATCTTCAGAGTTCCAAGAGGAGGATAAATCGAAATGTGAAAATGAAGAAATAAACCCCAATACAATTTTATGTTATATTTAAATTGATATGATTTGATCTAATGCTAGTTCACCATAAAAAATATCTAGAGATAGTGACACTATCGTATATCTAAGGGGATCCAGTGTATTCTTTAAAAACAAAAATCCATTAAAATATAAGATATTATCAAGAAAAGAAGATACCATGAGTTTAATAGTCAAAGATATAACCAAATTATTGAGGTTCTATATTGATAAATAACCAAAATCTATGAGAATAAAAGAAAATTGAAGCTTATATGACATATATATTATTATTTTCAATTATTTTTATTAATATAGAGATATTTTATAAATTTATAGAGAATAACTTCAAGTATATTCATTAACTAGATAAAAAACTAGTTATAACGTTGGGTTTTTTATTTTTGACGTCGGTTTTAAACCAATACTTATAAAGGTGACACAAAAAATATAATATTCAATGTTTATTTTTTTTAAACGACTGTCAAAAATGATATTGGTTAATGGTTTCATCCTTGGTTTAGGAAAAAATGAAGCTGAAATCCCTTTTGGAATTTGTATTCGCATCAGTTATTTTAAAAACCGATGCCGAAATCCCAATATTTTTTTACAAAATATTCAACATCCCTTTTTTAAATAACCGACACCAAAAGTTATTTTTTTTCAAAATTGAATATATAACACTTCCAAAAAAATCCAAACCCTTATAATAACAACACAATATACATTAATAAAAATGTATTTATCATTGACTAAAAATCTATAACTTACATGATTTTATCTAGATAATAAAAAAACTATCTAAAAATTTTTATTATAAAGTGGAAATAAAATAAAAATAACTGAAATTTATAATATGATCATTTTTTGTTATTGTTGAAGAATTAATTTGATTATCAACATGTTCAAACACCTATAATATCAGAAGAGTACATTTTTTGAATTCATATGTAATATTATTCATAAATATTAGAATATACATACCTCAAATCATAATCAACCTTAACAAATTGTTCGCAAAAATAAATTGAATATGGGTAAGATCGGATTAAGAATAATACTGGGAATTATTGAATTCTTAAAATAACATTGAATGATATGAGATAAAAAATTAGAATAATATGGAAGAAAATATAAAAAAATTTAATTCAAATAACTTTATCAAATTTAGTAGTTTCCATAGTTGTGATTATCTTAGACATGAATCATAGAATATAATAACCACATTCATCATTACCTTTTTGAAGATAACACAATAGTTATAAAACATTATACTAATAAAAATAATATATAACAAAAAATCAGAATAAATTATAATATAAAAATTAATTACATGTACATCCACAAATTTTTTTTTATTTGGTGTCTTTATTGACATCTATTCCTTGTAATGTTTTCCATGAAATATATTTTCATATATATGAACTAATAATACAAATTTATAAAATAATAATTAAACATAATGAGCTTAAAAAACTAAAAAACATAAATTTCTAAAAAGTTGGGGAATATTTTACAAACATTCCTTAATAAAGGGAAAAACCAATATATGGTGCATTAAGTTGGACATAATACGCCTAACATCCAATTCCCATACAATACCAAAAGTTCACAATTAATATAATTTTAATGATCATGTGTTCATATTTATGTTTCTATTTCTACATATCAAGAAGTTGAAGAAACCAACACTGAATCTTCGTATGTGATAATCTTTAAAAAATATATGAAACTCTATCAGGTTTCTACACAAGTTTCACTTGCATGGTAATGAATTATTGATAAATAAACCCATAAATGTATGTACTTTTATTTTTTAGAAAATGTGTGTGTTGATATATAATTTAAAAATAAAATATAGTCCGTCAATTTAAAAATATATTTTATTAAATAAATACAAATTCAATTGTAAATTTACTTACATGGAAAAAAACTACACCACATTGAGGCTGAGCTCTTCAAAATCAACTAGGTGCATGATATCTTCTTTGAGTAATACCAATGGATATTCTCTTCTACATATGTTGGCCATCATCCATATCTCATAGATAAAATTCAATGAAGAAGATGCATGAGATAATCTTTTAATCCAAAAAAGAAATATCAGATATATCTAATGTCTATTGTTGCTGAACATTTTGTTTCATTGGTCGATATTTTTTTTACTTCATATAATACTATATAAGAAAAATTTTAGAGTAAATTATAACTAATTTTGAATCATTTTTTAGTAATATTTAAAAAAACACATACCTGATATGAAATATAAGGAAGCAAACTAGTTGTCCAAAGTAAAAAATGACCCAGAAAATCCCCAACTCTAGTGATCTTCTCATTAGTAAATGGTAGTAGAGAATTAGGATCTATAATACGGAGTACAGATACACTAACTTAACCTACCTTTATAGGATGGTTATATAATGAATCACCAAAAAATGCATGAGTCCTAATGAAACAATATGTACATGAGGATCTTCTGAACATAACTCACAATACACATTTTCGTCTGGGTGAGGTGGTGGAATATCAAAGTAAGCAGATGTAGTAGGGTAGTCCGGGTGAGAAGGCTGGGAAGACTGAAAAGTGAAAATTTTATATTTGTGTTTATAATTTATAAAATAGTAAATTTTTTGACAAATAAATAATATACCTGGGAAGTTTGCTCATACGGGGTAGGGTAGGCAGATGGGGTAGGGTAGTCTAGGTGAGCAGGCTAGGACGGCTGAAAAATGAAAAAGTTATATTAGTGTTTATAATTTATAAAATAGAAAAATTGATAACAAATAAATAATATACTTGGGAAGGTTTCTCATACGTGGAAGGGTAGGAAGATGGGGCAGGGTAGTCCGGGTGAGCATGCTCGGAAGGATGAAAAATGAAAACGTTATATTAGTGTTTATAATTTATAAAATAGAAAACATGATGAAAAATAAATTATATACCTGTGAAGGAATCTCATACGGGGTATGGTAGTAATATGGGGCTAGGTATTCTGGGTGATCAGGATTGGAAGGATGAAAAATGAAAAATTTATATTAGTTTTTATAATTTATAAAATGGAATAATTGATGACAAATAAATAATATACCTGGGAAGTATGTGTTGACTGTGACTGCCTTTCCAAGTGTTCTAAAAAAGCCTTCAGAACTGATGCTTGAATTTGATCACCCATAGATTATGCCATATTTTTCAAGTAAACTTTAATGATTCTATTTTCAGGTCTCTTTATTGCTTACTCTTCCAAAAATCCTCCCAAATACTAACACCTACCTTATATCCTCTAACACGTATGGGGTGTTCTGCCATTCCCAAAGCAGTGTCTAGGATATCCATCCAACCCATAGGGATAAAAGATACATGTGTCTCTTGATCCTGAAGTTCATACACAAATTAAAATGAAAAATTTGTATTAGTGTTTAAAATTTATAAAATGTAAAAATTTATGACAGATAAATAATATTTACATACAATTTTATCGTCTTTTTTCTTAGTTTCCTTTTTAAGAAACTGTTCATTTTTACTTTTTCATTCTCATTACCATTTTTCGTTGTGAGTGGGAGGAGATGGAGGGCCATGTTGAGCCTATTCTAAACCACTACTACATCGAGCGCTTAATACTTCAAATTTTTCTGTAATCATTTTCTTCTCCAAATACGGATACCCTCCACGTGATAATGTATGAATGTATACATTTCTCATCTGAATCTCTTGATGAGATCTCCTAGAGGCCTATTATATAAAAATAACTACTAAGTAATTAGGAAAATATATAATAATTTTTTCAATATAAAATATTATCATACATGAATTTTTTTCATGAATATTGTCGTGAAATCACTTCCATGTATCTTCATCTATAAACAGATACTTGAGGCATTGGTTTTCAAACTATCTATATCCAAAAACATAATTTTTTCTGTTTTGTTTTAAAATCCATCAATCGATCCACTGCTAAAGAGAAATGTCTTTTCTTAATTTATTTTGATTCCTCAATGTTGAATGCCATCTGTAATTGAATAAATTAAATATGACATTTAAAATATTTAATATTAAAAAAATGAGATAAAAGAAATCGATTAAGATATTTTAAACTCACAACCACCCAAAGCTACTATTTCACCATCCAGTCCACTAACTTCCAGTCTTGAAATATTATAAAAATCATATTACGTCTCTAAATCACTATATAACTGATAAATTGAAATATATTTGGGCCAATGAAATTATTATTATGATCAAAGATTATGTTTAATCTATCATCATCATGATAATGTTTTAGTTTTGGTAAACATGTAATACCATATTTACCAAATAGAGAACTTCATTTTCCAATAGTTTAAGGAGAATTCTCTTTTTTTGAGGACGTATCAGTAGTCCTACAAAAAAATTGTAAATTAATAGTTTTCATTCATTAAATAAGTATATTACTAAATATTTAATAATATGAAAAAATAGATATGCCGTGGTAATTTCTCCCCTTTATTTGTATCTGAAATTTATACTATAAAGTGTAATGAAATTTTGTGCACCTACATATCATTATAAAACTAAATATTTAGAAATAATATAGAAAAAATAAATAAAAAATAGGAAAGCATTTGTAATTTTCAAAAAAGAAACAAAATATAAATATTTACCAGAAAAATTAGGAAACTAATTTAGTGTTTTTCCACATGCCTTCATCATGATCATTATGTATTTAATTCTCTATATCAATCTTATACTCATTGTCTTCATAAAGAAATTTAGTAATAGATTAATAAGGCTCATTTAAATCAAAAATATCATCAGCATCATCCTCATCACCCAAATTGTATCTTTTTATTTGAAAAATAGCGGGCCACTAATCATTTAATTGATCGATGACGTAAAATACATTTTTTTCATGTGTCTCCATGATATATAGTTCCTCATTGTAATAAAACCTTTTCAAATCAACCAGTTTAAACCCATATTCATCATGTTTCACACCACTCTTACAATCAACCCAATTAAAATTAAAAATGGTGACTCAAAATTTAATATAATCAATTTCCCATATGTCTTAAAGAAATCTGAAATATGTTATTGATGTAGAAAGTGGTTTTTTATCTTTGGAACTTGAAAAATGAAATATATCTGTGAAAACCATCACACCACTATTTTGAATGGTAATCTGGTAATCCAGATTTTTGTGTAAAATGTATAACCATTAATAACAAAACCAGACCATGGGATCACATTAAGAGATCTTCCCCCTTCTATCCACTTCAATGCTTATGATACATATATATTTGTGGTCACATTCACTTTAAACCATGATACAAATGTCTTATTATTCTCAATAATAAACCACTTTTCATTTCTTTTCAGATATAATAACATTAATTCAGAAACATGTGAGGATATATATGATTGACCCTCATATGTGTTATTAAAAATATATATAAATATGCTTCTATCACTTCGTCAAGTGGAATGAAATTTAATTTTAAGCCTCGAACCCCTCCACCTTCACTATAAATTGTCCTATGTCAAGATATAGGGAGACCAATATGCTCCAAATCATACAAATAATCAGTACTGAACTCAATCACCTCTTCTGATACATATTTTTGAACAATAGATGCCTCTAGTCGATAAGTATTTTTAACAAATCCCTTAAAAATTATCATTTATATTTAAAAAGTATACATCCATTGTAAATAAACAGGCCCAAATATTCTTACCTCATGCACCAAATGAACTAGTAAATGAACCATTATATAAAAACATGTTGGTGGGAAATACATTTCTAGTTGATAAAGAATAAGTTTTTCTTCATTAAAAAAACACATCTAAAAATTTGTATCAATGAACATTTTAAAAATGGATTTTAAATAATTACATAACTTGATGATAGCCTTTCTAACAGCTGTCGACAATATACTTTTCATTGATACTAGTAGAATCTGATGCATCAATACATGGAAATCATGAGATTTCATTGCTATTAATTTAAAATACTTCAATGACACCAAGTTATTCAGATTTGAAGAAAAACATTAGTTACTTTAATACCATGAAAACAATAACAAAATTTTCTTTTTCAATCTTTCTTAATGTGTGACAAGCCATAGGTAAATATGTTTTGTTTTCTTTCACAGTGGGAGATAACTACAAATG
This sequence comes from Viscum album, assembly GCA_963277665.1. Lineage (NCBI taxonomy): Eukaryota > Viridiplantae > Streptophyta > Magnoliopsida > Santalales > Viscaceae > Viscum > Viscum album. Next base: position 595,587,990 of record OY728133.1, read on the forward strand.
TATTCTCATAAATATAAAGACCAATATATCATGAAATCCATCTTTTTTTATTTCCTTTTATGTCTAACAATGTTCCAATAAAATTATCCCACATGTTTTTCTCAACATGTATAACAATGATGTTATGTTTTATCTCAACAAATCTCTGATAAGGTAGTTCAAAAAAATAGGTTACTTTTAGACATTTCTTTGAAGACCATAAATTCTTTTCTTTCTAAATGTAGAAACAATATTTTTCACCCTATCATAATATTATTTTGCTAACAATGGACAGGGGGGAAGGATGTATTCTAGTAAACCATTAAATTCTTTTTTCAATATAAGATAAGGATAATAAATTTCCAATAATTGTTGATGTCCCATGTACATTGTCTTTCATCTATTCTGAAATTGATAATATGAAGCCTATTTTTTCAAAAATTGGACATGAATTAGGTCCTTTAAAACTATATCCAGGTAAGTTTCCATATGAAGGAATGTAATTTATAGTGATCTTTATCATATCACGCAAAATAAAATACTCTTTTTATATGAGTCAAAAACATCAAAATATTCCTCCCATAAAAGATTCAAATCATCATTAAATGGTATAATATACAAAATAATATCATTTCCCAGTTTTTTTAGTCTAGAAATCATAAAGTTCATCATAACATAAATTTTCTTCATACATTGATGTGGAGAAATGTTGTAAACTACCAGAAAAATAGGACACGAACCATGTTGGCTGCTGAGGATTTGATATTGAATCATTCCATCAGTACAAAATCCCATTATAATATTTCTAACTTCACTTCAAAAATCATGAATTTTATTATCAAAACTCATCCACTGTGGTGGATCAGCAGGGTGACGTAGGTTACCGTCAGATATGTGCTCATCTGAATTCCATCTTAACCAGTTTTCTTCAATTGAATTTGAAAATAGATGCTTCAAACAAGGAATTATTGGAAGGTACCAAATTTCATTAGTTATAGTTTTTATTCTAGTACCTATGAAACAATCATTGTGGAATTATTGGAATTGTTTGCAAACAAGCTATCATTAAAAAGTACAAAATTGGTTTTTCATAACCTTAGATGACAATACCTGAGAATGAATCTGAGTTGACATTCCAATCTATATTATTGCATGACGTCCCACATGTGGGAAAATGTGATAAATATATATATTATTTCGTATACAGTACAAAATAATCAGGTAAAGAATATATCATTTTATACCCCAATCCCATTGGGCATAATATTTTATTCTCCTCATAATTAGAATATGGAAGCCCATTCCCTTTGGGAAGTAGCTCTTTTAAAATCTCAAGTATGATGGAGAATCTTTTATCACTCCAGCCAATTTTTTCATTTATGTTAAATAATATCAATACTACTGATAACACTGTATATTTACTAAAACATTGGATTAATGGTTTCTTAGAATCTCAATACAATCATTCAACAGTTTTTGTTTTTTTATGGTTTCAACACCTAAATCATGAATTAATTATTCAATACAATCCTCTATCTCATATTGAATATTTCCATCAATATTGGATATTGAATTTTCTGTTTTTTCACCATACAAGATCCAACCTATTTAATTTAGTCTAAAACCATTAAAAATGGGATGATCCTTGATTTATATAGAGTTTAACATTCTGATATTCAAATACTTTACAAAAATATAGAAAATCAAATCAATGTTTGAAGATGTCATTTAGAAAATTCCAAGAAATCACTAAGTCCTTTTTCATATTCACTAGTTGTTCTTCAAAAAATTATCCATTTATGATTCGTTAAATACCTAATATCACAATATAAATGGTGAATATATTAAAACATATAAAAATTTAAATATATATATATATACAGATAAATTGTAAACAAAAATAGATTTAATAAAAAATATTGATTATTAGACAGAAAACATCTGATATAAAACACATTTACAACATGTAAACATTTTAATATTATATTATATTCATGTGTTATATTGATTTTATAATTTAATTATAATATCAATATTCTGAAATTTATTTGTTCATTTTACAAAGTTGTTGAATTATTTGGATGTTTCATGTGTCAAAAGTATTGAAAATCGCATTAGTTTAACAAAAAAAAATTATTTGTTATTAGGAATATGAAATAATAATTAGAGTAAATGTTCATATTATAAGTGAACTAAATCATAATACTCACAATGGAAAATAAACTATCACGAAAAATATGTATGTGTTTATCACACTATTTTAACATCACAACAAACTGAGTTACATGAAGTAATCCCAAAATTAAATATTCTTATGAATACTCACTAGTTTATGAGTTGATTTTTTTAGAAACTGCAAATCAGTGAAAATGTTTGTTGTGTATTGCGTTGAGCATAAAAAACAGAGAACAAAATATTTATGAATTGGTTTTAACAGTGAGTATATTATTTTGTAATGAATGGTGACTATGTGCTTGTGTAGAGATATTCTTTTAATTACATGCACATACTGTGTGTCCAAGATGTAGTGTGAGATTCTATCATGTAAAGGAAGAACGCACGGTGAAATTTTGTCTTGTGTTATTGAATAATGTGTGCAAGGGTCTGTATGAAGCAATAAGTGGATAATTTAATGCACATATAAATGAATAAAAAAATTTGATTATATTTATAAGCTCATGCAAGTAAAACCATGTGAAATACCATGTCCAATATGTATAAAAGAATGAAGTATACAATATGAATTCATAAATATTATTTAAATTTTTCACGTGAGTGAGCATTTCCCAAAATATCATATGTGTGATTGGTTTTTCATGAGATAAACATGGATAATGAGTGTGTGATTCCAAAAGTGTATATAATGTTGATAAATTGTTATGTGTTTGCATTCATCATACAACAATAGATAGATAGTATTGTGGGAAGTGAGCATCTTGTGTATTGAAGGAAGAAAAATTGTTTTAATTCATCGAATTGAGTGATTACATTATTAATAATTTTTGGAGTTTTAAAATACACAAAAAAACATTGAAGAGATAGTATGTGATATACGTTCATGAAGGATATACAATGAAAAAATATGATTTTCATTTATACAAATGAAATTTTTCATAAAAAAAAGTCCATGAATTTGATTTTACATGAGATGAATTGATTTGAATTGAACCAAATCAAACTAACTTGGCCAAAATATACTCATCCAGATTTGAACCAAAGTAAACAATATTGGAAAAATATTAATTAAACAAAAATAAAGTAAATTTATATGGGATGATCACTTTTCGGGATACTAAAAACCATCTTCAAAAAATTTATAAAAAACTATAAATTAATAATTGAAGCAAATAAAAAACATATTAAATGATAACTAATTTATCATCAAATTTTAAAATAAACATAAAAAATTCATATTTTAACACGAAAATAAATCCAAACCAGAAATTTTATTTTTAAAATGATTTGAATGATAAATGATGAAAGATCTATAAAAATTGATTTTAAAAATTTAAAATAAAGAAGAAAAAATTTAAAATAAAACCGTGGTTGAATGTCTACGAAAATAAGTTTCGGAAGAAAACATAACCCGTAGATGATGAAAAATAGGGAGAAAATCACGAACTCAAACCATAGATCGTGAAAATAGAAGAAAATTTAGCAAAAATATGGTTAGAGATAAAAAATAACCCTTCAAAGTCATCATGAGTAATGAGGAGCTGCCACAGTTCAGAATTTAATGATAAAAAAACATGGTGGTGTTCTAATACTGCCTAATTTCAAAATACATTCGACATTAATATTTATAAAAACCAATGCTGAAGAGTCTGAAAAATGTTTTCAGTGTCGGTTTTTATAAAAACTGACATTTTAAATATGCTTTTTAATATATGGCGTCAGTTTTGATAAAACGTGACACCAAAATATTCTATTTTTGGGAATAATGGTGTTGGTTATTTTTAAATCCTATGCCAAAATAATTTTTTAATATATTATTGGCTTCATTTTTTTTAGAAAAACTACGCCATATAGAATTTGTTTCATGGGTTTTTGCATTATTTTTACAGAAAACTAACACAATAAACCACTCTTAGATTTTGTGGGCGTCAGTTTTACTAAAAATTGATGCTATAAATTTCTCCCACATACTATTAGTGTCGGTTTAGAAAAAACTGACGTCATTACTTCGACATTAAATCTAGTATTTCTGCTAGTGATTTTGGGATAATCCATATTAGAGTAGATTATCTTTTCAATAAAATAAAATACCCAATAGTCCAAATTTTAGTAATGTATAATATTTTAACTGATTTCTATAAATTAATATTGGGGGGGGGAGGCATGAAACAATTGTATTTCAAGAGTGAAAATAATTAAATTAATTCAAAATTTCAATGTTTTTTTCATGGATATAATTATTGGTATAACTTTATGTGTAATGAAAAATACAGGGAATTTATAAAATATATTGGGATATCCAGCCAATAGAAAATGTAGTAATGTAATTATTCATTTTTATTTAATGTTTTATAACACTTGAATACCATATCTAAGTAGTGGTGTGAAAATATTTATGACACTTTTACAAGATGAAGGAATGTGAAATTCAGAATTGAATATATATAAGTGGTAAAATTTAGGATTTTAACATGACCTAGAGAATGGGTTTCACTGGATAAAAAAATAATTATTTTTGAATCCACTTTTTCTAGATTTGATCAAAATAGTTGTAAATTATGTTTTAATCTATAAAATTAGAGAATATGTTGTTGTAAAGTCAAAGGAATCCAGATTAGAAATATAGAAATTGAAGATAAAATATTTCAAATCATAAATTTTTGTTAATCTTTTATAGAATAAAAAACTCTACAAAGGAAAAGTTTAAGGTTATTTAGTAAGATCATATAAAACATTAGTTTCTATAAAAACGACTTGACAAAGAAATATTTTAATGATTATACAAAAATATTGGGAATATAATGTAGCTTCTATTATGAAAAAATTTAGTTTTCTAGAGTAAACTGTGAATCTATATATTTATAGGTTATAATATGTTAAAATGACACATTAGAAATTCAATAAGTGATAAAGAATGTTTTTATTGAACTAGATAGTAGAATATTTGAAAACAGTTTTCTTTATTATTTCTATATTAAGTAAAGAATTATTGGTTGTAAATCAATTCCTTAAACATATTAACTAGTAATGGAATTTAGAGAAAGAATAATACATATATCTTATTTTATTAATATTACTTCTAAAGGAAGCATAATATTTAGAGAAAATAATGTTATTATTATCCATGTTGAAGACTATCATAATGAGTATAGAGAATACCATTAGGAGGATAAAATAATTAGTAGCTTTAGATGTTCTAGAGGTAAATGAATAAGTGAAATTACCCAATATAAGAGTTTTATTATCATAATATTGGATATAATAACCTCTAATATTATAGTATGTTCCAATTACACAACCTATAATTATCCATAGGGATTCTAGTATAGTGATCATAAGTAATATAATTTTCATTCCATATGGAATGATTAAGGTGATTTAGAAATAACATCCATAAATCATGAACCTTTTATTAATCTTTTATAGTGAAATTCTATAAATTATTGAAACTTTCATTATAATGAACTATATAAGAAAATTGCATGGTAATGCCAAAACGATGAATTATTATAATGATATATAAAATTCGACCTACGATGATGGATAAAATATTCCTAATGAGTAGTATTTATGGAGTAGGATTAAGAATAAAAGGATAGTGGTTTATTATATGTTTTATCTTATTTTAGGATATTGGGAGATTATTATAAAAGATGAAACAATAGAATTGGTAAAATTAACAATGCTAATATGAATCTTCAAATGGTTATCCATTTCATTATGACTAATCAATTACCCAGGGATATTATAGTGTAGGATTTAAATAGAATTTAGTTGTTTATCATATTTTATTATTGTCTATATTGATGAAGTTTTAAAATTTAGTAATAATATAAATCACCATATCTATATTTTATAGTAGGTAGTTGAGATATTCAGTGACTAAAGGATGGTACTTTCAAAAAGAAGGATCACTCAGATGAAACCTAATAGAGAATTATTAATATTAATGATCTAAGGATATAGAGATAAAATCCACCAACATATTTCAGAAATGGTAGAAACATTACCCAATGATCTAATAGATAATAAGTATATATATATATATAAGAATGTATCTCATACGATACCAAGAAATTTAATAGATGGAGATTTTAATGTAATAATAATTTTGAATTAGATGGACCAAAATCTCTTTGATTGGAAGTATCTAGATTAGAGTAAAGATAAAATTATCTTATAAAATATTAATCAAACCCCAAATTAGGAAGTATCCTAAAGATAAAGAAACTCCATGATTAAATTATTTCAAGATATATTATAGAATGATTCAATGGGATAAAGAAGAATCACCCTATGCATTAATGATAATTAATTTCATTCCTTAATTGAATTTGGTTAATAATATTTTCATGGGAAAACAATTACTATTAAGATATGTAGTTTTTATATGATGATTTTTATGAAAATAAAACTAAAATGTATTCTCCACGAATTATTAGTGTGATGTAAGGATGAATTATTGTATTATGAATTTAATATAAAAAATATTAATTGATAAATTAATATCACTCTAAATATACTATAATGCTAATTTGATTATTGTAGTTGTATTGGTAGAAAGTAGCAGATCCATGTGATATACTATTTTAATTTATAATCTTTTGATGGTATAATTACAATATATAATTGAAATTAGTGAAAATATATAGAAAATAGGAAAATTTATATAAATTAATTCCCTTCATAAAAAACATTAATTTTTTGGTAATGGTGGGAAAATAGAAATAAAAACTTCTTCCATAAGAAATATATAAAATTAAAAACCATGGAAAAAAATATATGTAAAAAATTAATTAGAAAGTTTTAATTAATGTTGATTACTTTGTTTGTGGTAAGATTTTCTATTATTGTACACAATATTTAGAGAATATAATAATTCTGAAAGATTATAATATCCAAATAATAAAATTATATTGTGTATATAAATGAAAATAGAAAACCTTTTTTGAAATTTGGGATGAATTGGTTGGGGATGATATTAATAGAATGAATGCTTAAGGGTAAATTTATTAGTTGAATTTTTCAAAATAACATGATAGATAAATCATGGATGAAGTGAAATATAAAGGTTTAAATCTAAAAAAATAGAAAATATTTAAAAGAATTCAAAATATTTATTGAAACAAAATTGTAAAAGTTTACAATATGATTTGGAAAATTAATAATGATCTGATATATAGGTAAGGTCTGAATCGATATCTTAATTAACAATGTAATTTTAATAATGTTTCATTTTATGGTCATATTGAGAGGGGTTAAATGATCATGTAAATAAGAAGGGAAGGATTTCTGATCCTAAACAGTATTTGAATAATGATAAGAACTAGGAATCCTAAAAATTATATACTAGATATGAACATGGAACTAGAATATATCATTGAGTTATAGGGATCATTTATTCCAAATGATAGTCAATTTCTAGGATTTAATAAGATATATCTGATCTTACCACAATTTATTGTTTTATTTTACCATTATACCAATGTATTAAACAGATTTTTTTTTTGATAATTTCATTTTAAATGAAAAGTTTTACTTCATTTTTGGTTCTATAATTAAATTATTATCACTATCACAAAAGGGATATTTTACTTGTTTTGATGTTTTTTTTAGGTGGATGTGAGTTGGAGGGACCATGATGAGAACCCAGAAAAATGGGCCAATCATCACAGGATCTAGGTACACTAGTGGACTAAAACACATACATATAATAAAATGTGCTTCCAAATGGGCTGAATGTTTTTTGGAGGGTCCAAATATTAATAGGATACATTTCATATTAATGATCCAAAGCCTCATTCAGACTCTACAGTGCCCTTCTAAACAGATCTGTTCAACAAATCAAATCTGCACAAATTCAGAAGTGGTGTTCTGTAGTCCCAAACGTGGCTTCGCATAAACCCTATAAGTCATAAATTCTATGTGATGTTCTACATAAACATATTCTTCTTCCTCACCTCCCATGGAATTCTAAATCCCTTATGATCACCTGGGGAGGAACATGATGTATTCCTAATCATCATACTTGTATTATTTGGAATGATATTTTTAATTCAAGGTATTATATTGTTTTTATATATCCTATATTTTTTTAATTGAGATATATACTGGTATGTTATACTGAAACTCAAATAATCATGTTTGGGGGTACCCTTTTATGTGATGTTTCACACACTGTTCATCTCATTTTATTCCTTCATTCAATTGCGGCGTTTGTGTGGTTCATATTAGTCATCTAGTATCATATAATAACTATCAAGTCCATGAACGTTTATTTCATTTTATCTCAAATAAATAACATACAAACCTTGAAAACACATCATGTTCTTCATGTGTTTCCTTGGTGAGATTTGGTTATGAAGTCGAACACAAATCAACCAATCATCGGCACTATCCAGTGAACCATTGTGTGTTTTATACTATACCATAGGAGGTATCCTAGCATAATATCTTTCAAAATATGGTACTATTTGTTAAAAAATAGTGATTAAAATATCTATAACCTTTCTCTTGAAGTAATGAAGTATGATTATCACAATACTTCCCTGGGTTCATCACGTTTAATTACTCTTATTCATTTATACATTGTTTTATCACTTTCATTTTTTATTGTAATATTTAATAATCAAACCCCATGTTTTCATAAATCCCATTCCCCTTATATTTTCATAATCAAACCCCTATTATTTGAATATATTATCTAAGGATCTGTTGAGAGTTGACCTAGGGTTTCATCTATACTGTAGAAATTATAATCAAAATTAAAAAACTAATTTGACATGTTTGACAACACGATCATATTTTTGAGCCATTTCTGGGGATCCGTGATCATTTTATCTTATTTATTTAATTTTTTATTTATTTTCATTCTTAATTATTGTTTCTTTTAATATTCCACCCCCCCATTTGATTGTTTTTGTTTTGGGTTTTGTCGTTATTTTTTCGTTTTGGTGTATTATTTATCTCTCTCTTCTTTTCTCTATCTCTCTCTAATTATGTAGTATAACATTATCTTTTCCTTCCTCATTTAATTTATTATGTATTTTTATTTCATTCATATTCTATAAAAAAAATCAAAAAAATCATCAAACAAACAATCAATCAAACTGTACATCATTGTTGCATGAAAAAATCTGGTAAAGAAACACTACATGAATTTGAAAATAAAATAGAAAAGTCACTACAATAAAAAATCAAGGCATATAGAGAAGTTCAATCAATAAACATTTAATAACCCCTTTTTTAATCTCAAGTGGTTATAAACCAATCAAAAATTGAATCCAATCAAACCCAAGAAAACTTGACTACAAATAATCTAACCATAAAAAAACTTACCACACCAGATATGGAGTTCTGACCTATGTACATCCAACACCCTGAAGAATTATCCAACATTGAGCTAAGATCAGGCCTTATCCACCCACTTCCTGAATTTGAATGTCTTCCTGGTGAGTACCGTCACAAATATCTCAAAGAGTTTCATATAGTCTGTTGTACCATAAAACCCAAAAATGTGTCTGAGGCCCTAATTAAATTTCGAGCCATCCCTTTCTCCCATGATGGTGTAGATAAAGTCTATATATACAATTTTCCTACCACAATTGGGGGATTTAAGGGCTTAAAAATACCCTTTTTAGAGAAGTTCTTTCCAGTCTCCTGAACTTCATTAGTTAAGAAATACAATTATGGCATTATAAAATCACAAGGAGATACCCATCATTAATACTGAGAGAGATTCAAAATACTTTTATCAAGATTCCCCACCAAAAAATTAGTGAACAACTGTTAATCCAATACTTATATGAGGGACTTATCCCCATGGATTGTGGAATGATTGATGTTGCAGTTGGTGGTTCTTTGGTAGAAAAAACTCATTCTTCCGTTTGTGAATTAATACGCAACATGGCTCAAAATGCACAAAAAATTGGTACAAGAGTTATTTCACCCACTCGAGGAGTTCATGAGGTAATTCATCCATCTCTAGAAAAAAATTTCATAACAATATGGATGAGATGCATACCCTTCTATGGAAATTAACTCAAGCACAAGATAACACACTCTTCTTCCGTTCCATTACATTGTGGTCTTTCTCAAACAATACTCATTTTTCTGACCAGTTCCCACAACTTCAAGATCCACATATTTCTTGTGCAGTCGTGTTCCTAGGGCATCTATTCCAAAAATAACATCCCTTCATCAATGAACCATTAAGTCCAAATCCAATCCCCAGGTGGCAAGCACAACCCTAGTATCCACATGGAGGAAACAGAATCTACTCCCCAAAAAATTGGTATCAACAAGGCCATTGTATACAACCATCTAATCAATCAAATTCCCAAAAAAAAAATCATCCTCATCCTCTAAAAAATGAACCAATCCTCAAGGATATAGTGATTAAACTTGGTAGCCAGAACTTAAAGTTACAAAAAACTACACAATTAGTAATTCAAGACCTACGAACAAAAGTGGGACAATTTTCAAAAACTATCGGTGAGATCAAGATGAAAGGTTATAGACAACTAACATCCCAACCCATTACCAATCCGAAGGAAAAATGTAATGTATGTGAAATTACACTTCTTAGTAGTAAAGAATTTTCTCATTCTACTGATTCTACACAACATGTATGTCCCTATCTTGAAAAAACTCTTTATCCACCCATTAGTTATTCCAGTAAAGAAAAAAACCAAATGGGTAAACCAATTAACGTTTAGGATTCCCATGAACTATCCATTCATCTTTCCCCCCCAAGGACTCTCTAAATCTGAGAGGTATTTTCATAATGACATTGACAAAAAATAATATAAACATTTAAAAAGGTACAAGTAAACATTACACTGTTAGATTAAGTTAAACAAATTCCTCAATATGCCTAATTTATTAAAGAGCTTCACACTCATAGAAGGAAACTAATGTGGAATAAGGGACTCTACCTAGGAAGTAATTTATTGGCCTTGATTCATCAAAAAAATTTAACCAACTTAAAGGGTCCGAGATCTTTCACGATACCTTTCACTATAGGGGAGACATTATTTTCAGATGCTTTGGTAGATTTATGTGCTTCAATTAATGTAATTTCATGCATTGTGTACACTTCTCTATAGGTTGGAGAGCTTCAACCAATAGTAATCAAATTGAATCATTCTAATTGGAGAACAACACGCCCATCTAGAGTGGTCGAGGACATCCTTGTAAAAGTGAAAAATCTCATCTTCCCCTTCGGCTACTATATTATTGAGTTGGAGGATACCCAAAACCAAGGACATGCTCCTCTCATATGTGGGATGCCATTACTAAAAATAGAAAATATGATAATCAATGTTCACAATGGTACACTATCAATTGAGTTCAGTAAAGAAATAGTAAGTTTAAACATCCATGAGGCTATAAAACACCTTGTTGAAGATCACTCCACCTTTCCTATATATTCAATGGAATTTCTCTCAAGTGATACACACTGACACACAAAATTCTCTCCTTGAACCATATTATGATTTATTTTACTCTTCTTCATCATTTGATGATTTTAGTTTTGATTCATGTTTTAAGTGTTGTATGGGTTTTCAAAAGTGTAAATTTTATCTGTCAATTGATGAGTGTGTTCATTTTTAGGTACCCATGAACTTCAATGAATCTTAAAATATCATTTCAATTGATTCTATATCCTTTGAGAATAAACTTGAGAAGATAGATAGTTTCATAGACCTTACTCCCACAATACCCTCCCTTAATCCATAAACCACTGATGTTTTACCTTAAACCACATCATTACAATTTAAAATATGTGTATCTTGTCGGTATAAAACAATTTCCCATCTTTATTTACAATAACCTCTCTACACAGTAGAAATAAAAATTCTCAACCTTTTGAGAGTGTGTAAAAAGGCATTAGGATTGACATTGGATGATATTTTTGGGATTATCACATCTGTTTTTATGCACTATATACTTTTGGATGTTGAGGCTAAGCCCATAAGAAAATCTCAAGACTGGTTGAATCCCACTCTCCATAATGTCTTAAAATTAGATGTTAGTAAATTACATGACTTGGGGATCATTTATCCTATATCTGATAGTAAATCGATTAGGCTAATGCAAATTGGGCCTAAAAAATTGGAATAAAAATTGTGTCAAATGAAAGGAATGAATTTGTTCCGTCATGTTTGATAAATATTTGCAAGTCTATATTGACTACTGTCGACTGAATAATGTAACATAGATGGAACACTTTACTCTACCATTCATTGACCAAATATTATAATGATTTGAAAGTATATACCATTATTATTCCTTGATGGCTATTCGGGTTATTTAGAAATCCATAGATCCCCTCAAGGTCAAGAAAACCAAAAATTTTCCTATCCATTCAGTACATTTGTATATAGAAGAATACCTTTTGGTCTCTGTAATGATCCTGGTACTTTTCAGTGATGTATGTCGAGTATTTTTTGTGAGTACCTTGAAAGTTGTATGGATGTATTTATGGATGATTTCACAGTATATGATTTCTCTTTATTTCATTGTTTGGAACACCTAGGTTTAATCATCTATCACTGCATTGAAAATTATATTGAATTAAATAATGAGAAATTCCATTTCATGGTTGACCGGGGGATAGTTCATGGGTATATTCTTTCAAATAAGGTAATTCACATTGATAAATCATAAATTGAATTAATTTCATCTCTTCCATATCCAAAATTTGTTCATGTGGTGCGATCTTTCTTGGGTCATGCTAGTTTTTACCAATGATTCATTTAAGAATTTAGTAAGATCAAACTATCCATATCCAAATTATTACAAAAGGATTATGAGTTTTTTTTGATAAAAAATGTGAGTATTCATTCAATTAACTAAAAAGGAGCCTCACATCACCTCCCATCATCTGACATCCATGGTGCTATTTCTTCTTTGGGATTTTGTGTGATGCATCTAACTTGGCAGTAGGGGCAGTTTTATCACAAAGGGTTGAGAAGGCTTCTCATGTCATTGTGTATGCCTCATGCACCCTTGAACAAGCCCAGGAAAACTAAAAAACCACTGAAAAATAACTTCTTTCTATTGTGATTTCCTTGGAAATATTATGTTCATATCTTATCTGGTAAAAAATCAATGTCTTTTCCTAGTCCTACTACCCTTCGTTCCCTCCTAAAGAAACCAAAAGTTAAGCCCTACCTCATTTGGTGGATGCTCCTCCTCTATGAGTTTGACCTTGAGAATAGAGATAATAGGGTAGTGTAAAATGATGTATCTGAGCACATTAGTAGTATTTCCCAACCATTGGACCATCATGTCAACGCATCCCTCCCCATTGGAAATTCTCCATTCATGAGGACCATTGTGATGTTTTGGACCATACCCCCTGGTATGCAGACATTATGATCTATTTAGAAACATATAGGTTCCCCACTAATTTCAGCACATCACAATCCCAGAGACTTAACAATGATTTGTATGGTCAATTATGTATGAACCAAACATGTAGAGAATTTGTAGTGACCAAGTTGTTCTTCTGTGTGTTCCAGACAATGAGTTCACCTTTGTCTTGACATTCTGCCACTCTTTGTCTTGAGGGGTTCACTTTGTCTCTCAACATATGGATGGAAAGGTCCTTGACTCAGGTAATTATTGGCCAACATTGTATAGAGATTCCCATCTCTTTTTTAAGTCATGTACTAGATTTCAATTCATTGGGAATATCTCCAAGAGGAATGAAATTCCCCAGCAACCCATGTTATTCTATGAAATCATTTAATGTGGGGGAATTGAATTCATGGGGACTTTTCCAAATTCTTTTGTATTTGAATATATCTTATAGGTTGTGGACTATGTATCTAAATGGTTGGATGAAAGGGCCACCATGACTGATGAATCTCTCGTGGTTGTTGAATTTGTTAGGTTCCAAATTTACAATAGTGTGGTTTTACCCAGATTCATAATTAGTGATTAGAGTTCACATTTTTTTAATCACAACATGAAAAATTCTCTTCATAAGTATGGGGTTGTTTATAATGTCTTGACAGCATATCACCCCCAAACGAAGAGTCAAGAAAAAATCTCAAATCCGGATGTTAAGAGAATCCCAGAAAAAATGGTACAACCCTATATGAAAGATTGAATATTGTACCTGGATGATGAACTTTGCAAAAAATGAACATATTTTAAAACAACAATCAGAATGTCACCATACATTATTTTGTTTCGAAAGGATTATCACCTCTTGGTGGAGGTATAAAACCATGCATTTTGTGCTGTTAAACAATAAAATATAAATCTTTTAGATGTAGGTGAGAATGGGAAGATGTAGATTAAAGAGTTATAATAAATTTGATGTGATGCATATGAGAACTCCCAGATCTCTAAGGATAAGAGAAAGGATTTCCATGATAGGATGATTCATCAATGGAATTTTCATATTTGTGAGAAGGTTCTCATATATAATTCCATGCTAAAGGTCCACCCAGATAAGAATTGTTCTTGATGGCTTAGTCTTTATACCATTAATAATGTTTACCATTTTGGTGCTACATAGGTTTTTCATGAGAATAGTGGAAAAAGGATTACTATCAATGTCCATAGGCTCAAACACTTCTATGATGATTTTCCAAAGCATCTTGTGGAATAACTCCAACAGATAGATTCCATATATGACTCCACATAGTAGGATATTCCTTCTCCCTACCTCTATTTACTTTTGTATTTATTTAAAATACGTTCCTGGAGGACAATATAACTTTTCGGTGTGGGGTAGGGTGACATGTCATAGTTAGGATTAAACAAAACCAAAAAAATATATAAAAAAGAAACAAACAAATTTTTTAAAAATAATTGTGTTTTAATTTTTTATTTCTTTTTCCTTATTTTTTGTTTTTAAATAAAAATTGACCTTGAAAAAGAATATCCAAAACCAGTTCTCATGCTTGAGTTGACTGTGTGGAAAGTTACATACTTCTGGGAAAAATGTTTTTCAAATGAATGTTGATATGGAATATTTTTCTAGATTTTTTATTTTCAAATCATTCTTAGGTGTTTAATGTATTTTTTATTCCCATCCCTCATGAACACTTTACAATATTTTAATCCCTTAACTGAGAGACATTCTAATCATTTTATTGAATATTATTCCATTTAAACACTTTCTTGAGAGTCTCGGGTCATGTATAGAATATATAACATGCCATGATTATGTTTGAAGCCATAATATTCAAGAATGTTACATTCATGATAGAGGAAATCATTTATTAAAAATCACTTTATACAGATATTCTCTATTTTTTGTCACCATTACATTTTATCTTTCTTATGCCTTAGATACCTTGAAATGCTTGTTAGGTAGCCACATTGAAAGATAATTTATCCCCACCTACCCATCTCTTTTGTATATTATTGTTTTGTTTTTAGAATGTTTTGGAGAGAGGGTGTTTCCTTGGTAATTATGGGAAGAGAATCACTGTTATGGGGTTATATAAACGGTGCCTACATTTTCCTAGGGCAATGGGTCTATGACCCATATTACATCATTGCATTACACAAGTTTCCCTCTTTATCTAAAAAAATATATATAATAAAAAAATATAGTTATATACATTAAAAAAAGAATAAAATGGAGAAAAGAAGATGGTTACTCATTATTATTCCTGTTTTGGTCATTACCCACACAAATAGACAATGTGGATAGTGGGTTAGAGGTAGTACACATTGTTATGGGATGAGTGTGTAAATTCACTGTGAACACGTTCTGAATTTTGACATGTTTTGTACGTAAGATATTAAACACTCCTTTTATGCCTCATATTTTTTATATATCAAATACTACCAACCCTTAAACCTCAGAACAACCTATTGGAAGTCCTCTTGAGTGGCACACTGGTTTCTACCAGTAGAGAAATTAGAGTCTTGGAAAGCATATGGTAAGATCACATAAACTATGGGAAAAGATAATAACTCCACTTTTGAATGTTCCTTGAGTAAAGAGGTAAACTTTCTACATGAGGTTGGTTGCGACATGTTAGATGAGTGAACAAATGAAGGTGAATAATTTAAAATGTGAGAAAATAAAATTTATATGAAAATTGATTCCATATATGAGACAAGATGAATTTCATTTCAAATGAATCTTTAGTGTTTTCAAACGTTTGATTTAGGAATGGGACATGATTATGATATTATAATTTTCCCTATAGTTCAAATGTTTAGGTGTGGGGGTGTGATAATACCATGATTCCTTATTTTATTTCAACCTTATACTAATTTATTAAACTAATTTTTTATTGAAAATTACAAGTTTAATAAAAGTTTTTACGTCATTTTTAGTTATATAAATTACTTATTATCATTAACAAAAAAGTTTATTTTACATTTTTTTGATGTTTTTGTTGTAGGTGGAGGTGATTTATAGGTCCCATGATGAAGACAAAGAAAAATGGGCCAATCTGTATAGGATCCAAGCACACTAATAGATTAAACTGCATTCTTCTACTAAACCTTGCATCTAAATGAGAGAAATTATATGTTATGGTTCCAAATTTAATTTTATACATTTCATATTAAGGTACATAAGCCACATTCAGCCTCTAAAATTCTTATATGAAAAAATCTAATCAAAGAATCAAAACCACACAAAGTCAAAAGCGGTATTCTGTAGTTTATCAATATCTCGACTTGTAGTTGTCCAACAGGTGCCAAATTTTCAATGGAGATATTAAATAGGTGGGGATACAACTTCATAATTTTCAAAAAGTGATATAACATTATCTATTTGATGAAAACAATGGTCCAATTGGTGTCTTGAAATTAGGGTTTCAGAAACCCTCCACCCATTTTGGCTATAAAAGAGCACCTTGGGCACCTCATTTAGGATTTCGACCAAGAGACAAGGTGCTAGAATTTTGGAGTCTCGAATGTGTTTTACCAGAATCCATATAAGTAATGGAGGCTATGGGAAGTTCTAATTCATCATTTACTTCTTCCTCCCCTCCCATGGATTTCTAATCTCCTTGTGATCACCCAGGGAGGAACATGATGTAATCTCAAGCTTCATACTTGTCCTATTTAGAATGATCTTTTTAATTCTTGGTTCTATGTTTTTTTATTCACAATATATTTTTTTAATTTAGGTATTTACTGGTATATTATACTCAAACTCAAATGATAATGTTTGGGGGTACCTTTTCATGTGATGTTTCACACATGATTGATACCTTTTTCTTTACTATTTCAATTATAGTGTTTGTGTGGTTCATTTTGGACAATTGAACACACATAAGCACTGTAAAGGCCATCTACATTTATTTCATGGTATCAAATATAAATAAAATAAAAAAATGTATAACACATGAAAATCTTCTTGTGTTTCCTTGGAGAGTCTCGGTTATGAAGTTGAACACAAATCACCCAACCATCAGCGGTGTCCGGTGACTCATTGTGTGTTTTATACTAAAACCTAAGAGGTATCATATCATAAATCAATAAATTATGGTACAGGTTGTTACAAACTAGGGAATACAATATCTATACCCTTTCTCTTGAAGCGATTAAGGATGATATTCCCAATACTTACCTAGTTTGATAATGTTTAATTAATAAAGTTCATTTCTACTTTGTTTTATCGGTTTCGTTAGATATTATAAACATTAATCATCAAACCCCATATTTTCAAAAATATAATTCACCTTAAATTTTTATAAGCAAGCCCCTCTTTTTAAATTAATGATCTGAGACTCCATTGAAAGATGACCTAGTGTTGCTGCTATACTGCAAAAATTCAAGTCAAAATTATACAACTAATTTGACGCACTCGATAATGTTGTAAAAATACAACATATAATCATCCATAATAGAGGGTGAATATTAGTCTAAATAAAACATATATTTTTTTATGATGTTTTTTACAAAATTAACATATAAAATTAAAATACATTACATTTATGTCATAAAACTTATTCCCATATCACCGGAATGGACTCGATATTTTTTTTTGGGAAATTGCATTTCAATGTTTGAGATTGATATAGTTAAGATTTAATATTAGAGTATAAAAGGGTTTTAAAGGATATCTAAAATCTAGAACACTATGTATGAATAACTCAAAAATAATTATTAAACCAAAATTCTACCTATATGTTTGGAATGAATATAGATGATTAATAAGAAGGTAGTACCTTACTTCAGTTATTGGTATCTATTGAATCCTTTCATTCAAGATTACTAAGAATCTTATAGAAGAACCTTCGCTATAGAGGTACCCACAAATCATTTGAATCTACCAATACCATTGAAATATCTATCTATATTCAATATCTCCTAAAACCTTGTATTTAATGAACAAAGAGAAGTGTGATCTTAATTATTTTCATGTTTAGTGGATCTCCAAAATGAAACTCAACATTAAGTAATTGAAATACTCATATCAGGAATGAAATTATTTCTACGGGATTTCACAACCTTAAAATGTTGACTGAAATTACTTAAAACAATACATAAATGTTCCATACATTTCAATGTTTTAAAACACTTGATAAATGTTATCATTAAATGATTACCATTTAACCATTAATAAAAGAAATTTTATCTTATCATACTCATCATAGAATGATGTATAACCTATAGTTATAGCTAAATGATATGAATATGTTTTATTCAGATAATTTATCTTGTAATGCAAAAAAAAGTATGAACCACCATGAAAAAGCATCTTATACTATGTTGTGGTTCACACAAGGATAGAGCATGATGTGGTCTATAACACCACACAATGTGGGTTACTTTAGTATATAAAGTTATCAAACAGTAAATTTTTTTATATATAATTGATTATTTATCTCATTAATCAAAATCTACAAGAAAATATTATATGTTTTTTTAATACATAATGTTCTAGATTCTAATATTCCAAGAGATATGAAGGAAGTTGTCATAAAATATTTGTCAAACTATATGATGTATTCTAAAAAGATCCTTAAATAATTTAAGGAATGGAAGGTACATAAAAATGGTATCATTATTTTTAGATATAATATCTAACAGTCCATTAAATATTAATGGTGATGAAGTAGTCAAAAAAATTATGCATTTGTTAGTGAGATGATTGATTCTTTTTAAAAATTTAATGGATTCAATTAATTTATCTAGAAATGAATATAATCTATAATTAATGATAATATTCAACGAAATATTTCTATTTTATCATTTTTCATTTTATGTATGAGGTGTGGGGTGAATGATTAAATATTGTGTGCACTATAATTTCCCTTTTTTAATTGGAATGTCATTTTTATTTAAGTATTTTTCTCTTTTTTAATTGTATACACTATAATATTCTTAATTTATTTAAATTATTACAGTGGAAGAATAAGCTAAGATATTGAGGAACCTATTCCCTAAATCCAATATAATGGGAACTTTTAACATTTTTCCATGGGGTAAAATTTTTAATAGAATTCATTAAAAATTCAAATATTGAATCTCTCTAACTGATATATATCTATCTTTTTAAAAAATTGATGATCAAGGGTTCTCTTGTGAATTGAGGATAGGAAATACCTTTATCATATTTATGAATTATCATAATATATCTTGAGAGTGTTTTCTACTTTTATTATTTTGTTCATTTCTTAGTAATTATATATTGTGTGTACACAAGTTCAATCAATCCTAAAATCCTTGATATCTAATGAATCATTTGTTAAAGCAATCAAATCAAATCAATTGGAAGTGTCTCTATGAAATTTTACTCAATATTGGGTTTAATATTAACACATGAAATTATATATCATGAATTTAGTGATTACATGGTTATATGATATGAATATTTTCTAGGAGAACTAAATAATTACATGATATTTCAATATAAATAATCACTAAAGATAAAAATACAACATATTGGTCTTAATAATGTCATATTTTTTGATATACTAATCCAATATACAATTAAATTCACCATGTTGTGGTTATATATATGGAAGAATATTATTTATAGGATAATGTATTACAATTATTGTTTCTTACCACTATGTGATAAAATTAAAATAATTTCAAATGAATCATTTAAATTGATAAATGATTCCTAAATTGACCAATGATTAGAAAAAATACTTATAACATTCATATTTATTATAAACAAAATTACGAAATTTTTGGAGGCTTGGGGAGTGTCCCTAGTACGTTTAATAATAGTACAATGCCATTAGATGGATTTACATCACTCATCTTTGAGAAAATCTTAGGATAAAGTTATAATTAACTCAAATTTATATTTATCATTTTATATTATTGTTTCAGTGTATTATGTAAAAAATAAAATTTTTCCTATGTGTTAGGTGATTAATGTAGTCTATGTAAACCCAAGGAGGATAGAGTCTGTTGAATGCTTCCCAATAATCCTTATAAATATCACATGGGTATGAATGGGTAGATAAGATAATCATATAATAAGTATATTATCTTCATTCATTTTGTTCAATTCAAAATGAATGCATTTATCTAGTGATAAATTAGTTTTGGTCGACTATATAGTATGTGTTTTGACAAGGTTTTCCCCCTACAAACCCTTCAAGTGAATCAAAGAAACTTTCACATCATTTTGATTAAATATTTTTAAATGGATGAAGAAAATTAGAAAAAATTAATTTCTCTCGAACCACAAAATATTTTGTTAAAATATATCCGGGTTCTTGAAGAAATTCCAAACCATGATGTATTAAATAAATTTAACAATCATGATTTTAAAAAATTTAATGTAGCATATAATTCATTGATAAAATAGTGCATGTAAATATTTCAATAAATACATATAATTAAATAGACAATAATTCTATGTCATGTTTTCAACAAAAAATGATCATAGATACTATAGAAATGGGGTTTAACATGTAAAAAATGGGGGACAAAACACATCATTATTTCAAAGGTATGATAATTAAGTAACTTCTTGAATAAAATTTAGCCAAGTAAAGCAGTAATTCATCCCTTGGAAAATGTCACTAATTCATAAAAAAATATCATGGTTTATTTTAAAAATGAGCACAACTTCTTTATTTTAAATGTAACATTTTTTATTAATATTCATAAAAACATTATTTGGGGTGGTAGATATAATATTGGTTTAAAATGTATTCACATGATTATTGATGTTTTAAAAAATTCAAAACATTCAAAATAATTTGAAGTATACAAGTTTTTATATTTAATTTATGAAATGTTAATAATGAGAATACGAAATTATTATATTTATTTTTCTATTTGGAAAATATGTGATATTTAGTTTATGTATGATTTTTACAAAAAAAAAATTAATTGTCTATATTATTTAATTTTTTTTTAAAAATATCATATATTTAAATATGAATGAGTATATTTAGAGTTCTATATAAAATTGTTAACATAAAATAGTTATTATTGAAATAAATGTAAAACATTCATTCTTTTTTTTAAATTACCTCTATTGAGAAGGGTTAATTATTTAGAGGTTATTTTTTATTTATAAAATATTAATAAATGATTATCTCAGACCAAAATTTATGAATTTATTATTTATTTATATTTTTATTTTTATTTTTATTCCATTATATAAATTATTTATATTATGAGTGGATAAGAACTTTAGTTTGAAGTTAAAATTTGTTTCTTATAAATTTCATACCATGTATATAAGGATTTATATTTTATTGAAGGGAAAATATTTAGTTATGATTGACTATGAATATGATTTAAATGTTGGTTATATACTTAAAAGAAAATTTTAGTTATGATTTATTCATAATAGGTGTTTGGATTATATTAGAATTGGTGTCCATCTTGAGTATTGTTCCTTGGATAATGGAATGTTGAGTTAGTCTGCTCACTTTCTTAGGGGTTATGATCTATCTTAAAAAGTGGGGGTTGGATACCTACTGAACCGTGCTTACACTTGTGAATATTTTAAATTAATTTGATTCTATTCCTTTATATTAAATGGTTATATATGTATTTTTTACAGTATGAATTTAAATTTGAATAATTATAATTAGAGTTTATTTTTAGGTAAGTTGTATAAATAATGAGTTACAAAAATAGTTATTTAATAAAATACATTTTGAACATATTGTTATATTTTAAGGAATATGATATAAAAATGAATCATCAGATGAATGGATACATAAAGGTAATACATGATATAAGATGGTGATATCTAAAAATCCCTTTAAAATACAATGTGTTTGATTCCTACTTGTATGAACACTTTTCAAGAACATGATTATCTAAATGGATAAATCATTCCAAAAATAGGTTCCCAATAATTATCTTATGTAAGGAAAGCATGATACAAGTAACCCTAATAGTGATGTTTTAATTATTTGATAAATATTGGGTGGCACTTAGCTACGAAACCCTAAAAAGTTTGATTCAAAAATAAGATTTTTTTGGATGATCCATATGAGGGATTGTGTATGAAGTTTCCTAATAGACTATCAAAGATTCTAATGAGATATTTTTTACATAATTATCTATTATATATAATCAAGGATTATTTCATGAGTGTAACGAACCACATATTTATAGGTCATTATTTTCATAGGAAATTTGAATTTGCATATGGAGAAGGGTTCAGATACTTAATTGAGATTTAGAATTAGAATTTAGAAATCATAATATCTCAAGGATATGTTTTTAGAATGTGTAATGAGGAACCATTTTTGGAAAAAAAATGTTTGCTGGGATGTTAGAGAATGTATAGGTTTCCTAAATTCTGAATTTGAGCAGTTCGTAGTCATTCATGATATTAATAGAGGTTCACACTATGAATTGATCTGCTCTAAGAGATATACCAACATCCTAAATTTTTTTTGCCATGAATCATTGGATCACATTATTAAAACTTAATTATGGTATTTGGATCCCTTTTCCATGAATTATTCAGGATGTGAACCAAAGGTTTTTTCTCTGAATGGTGGTTGGGTGACTTTTTAATAAAATGGGCGTCAAATCCCATTTATGATTGGTCAACTAGATGTGCATGGGGAGGGATGTTTAGTTGGATACTTCCTTTTTATTTCAACATATAAATCCCCACTTATAGGGGGTCATTTTGGAATGAAATTCCTAATTATAATATCTCTCATCTATCCTCTATTTTTGGGTTTTAATATCTATCCCCAATATTTATCTAATATTTTCGGGTGTATGGATTTGATTCCAAAAGAGCACTGTGGAATTGGATAAAATTTATCGGTCTTTAATTTTAGATTTCATGAGGTCCTAAGATTATTTTCACATGTATTTCATCTCCATTCCATTTAAGGTATTATTATATGTAAATATAGTTTTGATTTTTCCTAAATTAGATGATGTGTATGGTTAATGAAGTGTTGCGTGCTAGTTTTTTAGCTATGATGGTCTCAAGAGTATTCCATGGACCTTCTTCAGATGATTGGTTTGGGGTTTTGTTGGAAAAAAATGATCGATTATTTTTCTATTGATTAATAATTTCTTTTAGATTTAATAATAAATTTTTAATTTTATCAATTAATTGTTTATGTTTTAAGAAATGAGGTATAATATTTGGATTTGGAAAAAATGAGGAATATTAAAGAATGGAAAATTCTTGGTGGAGATTTTAGAGGGTGGTAACTCCTTTATAAAGGTTACTTATCGCATCAATATATATCATGTCACAATCCTACCTAGGTCAACCCCAACCTAGTACCCTAAGCTAGTGTGTGAAAATTATAGACCTTGTCCTCAACCAAATGAATAACATTCACTCTAAAAGAAATACAGATATGAGAAAACCTATGATAAAAAAACGGTAAATAAATTAAGTGTGGTTATCTAGATCATCAGTAAGGGTGGTAAGGATAACAAAATCTCTATTCCATACCATTAATGAAGAATTTATTATTGATAGTTTGAAAATAGGATATATAAAAATAAGGTTGTTCTGTTCATTCCCAAAACAAGAAGTTCATTTCCATTTTCAAGAAGAAGAATTTATCATTAATTATATAAAACATTTTTCAAAGAAATAATGAATAAATTTATATAAAATAATTTAAAATATAACAAGTATTCAAAAATTTATTTTAAATACAATGAAAAAATATTCATGTTTCATTATCATGAAACTAAGGAAATAAAAAAATAACATACCTCCAAAACAAGATTCATGGGATCTCATGTGATGGTTGACACGATCTCGGAAAAATCTATAATTTATCTCTAACAATAAATCTCAACCGGTATCGGTTATCCAAAAACACTTCCCATAACACTTTTCAACACCCTCCATTGCTTGGTTGTGGGGAATATCCCATGGGCAGTCTGGTTAT
The DNA here is from genome assembly GCA_963277665.1 of Viscum album. Classification (NCBI taxonomy): domain Eukaryota; kingdom Viridiplantae; phylum Streptophyta; class Magnoliopsida; order Santalales; family Viscaceae; genus Viscum; species Viscum album. Next base: position 595,612,451 of record OY728133.1, read on the forward strand.
CCACTTATGACTACAAGCCGGTGTGTAACGTCTACTAGAGTTGCAAGTGTACCTAGGCTCCCACATGAATACCCATGTGTTCCTATGAAAATTAAATAGTAGTGAGTTTTATCACTCTATAATATACATGTATATAATAACTTATTCACACAAAACCCATCCCCCTGCCCACCTCTGAACTCCCACCATAATGAAAACCCCGTTTTAATATACAAAAAGGCAAAAGAACATCATCAAAACAATACAAAAACCATAATTCAATTAAAAATAAACCATATATCAATATAAACAAAATAAATTGGTTTTTCATGTTGGAGTGTGATAATTATCCCATCTATTGGCACCATATTCGCCTAGAAAATCATAAATAGTGTGCAAAACCAACACTTTGGGAAAAGGCAAACTCCACACAAGGAATCTGAAACCACCAGAAGATTGATGGATGAAAACTCACTTCCAAACCGGAACATGAAATGAAAAACATATAACTAATAAGAACTAAATTAGTGAACCAATAAAAAAACCATATAAAACAATGATTAATCTAGAAAACCAATAATTCTAAACAAAATAATGAAGTTTAAGGGGGCCATAACTATGTACACATTTCCAAAACATGGAACACCCTGAACCCTTGTTTAGAAATTGTAATAGAAACTCATTATGGTTCGTTCATGATTTTTTCAAGGATCCACTACATGGACCAATTTTTTTAAAGAAATCAACATGGTTGATGTAAGGTTGGATGAGGCAAGGAATTGTACCACCTTTAGAATCAAGAAGATAAGCTTACCATTATCCCCATTTTACATTGTCCTCCCCAACATTTTAAGATATGAGATACACTGTTTCCATCAAACCAAAATAATCCCCCAAATTCAAAAGAAAAAAATAATGATATATGATACCAAAATCAAGAAAATCATATTCCCATGAAAACATGATTCATAATATTCTGAAATACATCCCTATTAAGAAATAGAGTTCAAAAAAGAACATATAAAATCATCCCCCATTCACAAATAAAGACCACCCCACCAGTCTCAGCATCCAAAAAAGGAATCATTTATAGCACAATAGACACTAAACACGAGATGAATAAATAACATGACTCTCCAAATGGGGGGGGGGTGCTTTTAAGGGATGTATATAACACCACATAGATTCATAAAAACATACTGAAAAAACCATTTGAAATGAACCAAGATCCCATAGGTATGAGAGGTATTTGGTACTCATGGACATGAAGAATTCGGGAGCCCCAACTCTCTACACTGATGGAACACCCATAGCATGATCCTAGATATCTATAGAAAGATGAAACATGAAAAACTCTTCATACCAATTTTGAGCATGTTAGATTAGATATCTTCACTTCCCTTTACTTGAGGCACAACCACTACTCCTGGGGAAAGGTGAGACATCCACCATCTATGGACCTCCAACAAGAATATTATTGATCTAAACAGTCTACCTAACTACTTCATAAGAACTTTCAGGAAAGGATGACACCATCTTGAAAAGTTCTATCCAAAGACCCTTTTAAATGAATAGTGCCTTCAGGGATCCATCTTCATCCAATTATAGAAGATACTAAACTATCTTAGTGAATATCATAACATAATATATGATCTATAGGTTTCCTTTCTTATGATGGTACAACTCCATATCCTTTGGTACCCTCATAGCTTTAGATAAAAACTACCATATAAACATGCCCTTGAATTTTCCCCATGAGTGGACCTTATTTGGTTTAGACTAGAAACATATTTCAGCCACATTCATCATGGACCTTCCAACATAAAGATTATGAACATTAACTTAAGTGACTTGGAGAGCTCAAGCTAAACAAAAATATCCTCAATGATTCAAAATATTCTTTGACATTCCCAGTCTCTAGTTTTATGAAGAAACAAGGAGGGTTTAACTACTAGAACATCTGGATGAATTATTGATAGAAAGGACCACTAGGATCTATGTTCAAGAAAAACTAGATGATTTGGGATACACTTGATCAAATAATTAATTAACAAGGGAAGAACCAACCAAAAATTATTTTTAGACTCCAATAGATCTCTGGGGGAAGGAATACCCTCAAAAAAGAAATAGAAAACTCCATAAAAATACAAAAAAAAAACAAAAACAAAACCTATTAGTCATGAACTATTTCCCCAAATTCAAACACACTCAACACCACACCCAATATTAAACAATGAAGGATTCAAAATAACACTAAAAAATAGAAATAAATAGTCATTCCAAATTGATTTTTGAATGAATTAATTCCCATCTCTAAATACCACTTTAATAAAAATAGTAAATCCTTAAAAATTGAACATTTACCATTTTTTTCCATGAATCATTAGAAACACATATATCTCTACCAACCAGGGAACAACTACATACATACCACCACTCACCCACATGGTTGAGTTTCCATAAGATTATCAAATACCAAAAAAATATTCTACCCCTGTTTCATATTTCTAACAAAAAACCCATTACCCATTTTATAAATCCCTTGAAAACCAATTATAATTTCCTTTCCTCTTTCAAAATAGAAGCATTTCATTTATTTGAACAAATTTTTTAGAAACCATTTTAAATAAGCCAAACATCATTTTAGTGTTCAATAGAAACACCACAAAAAGAAAACATACCCAAACCATAAAGAAACAATAGAATATAGAATCCCAATATGTAAAAAACTCCCAAAACATATAGGAACATATACCACACATATATTGGCCACATGGTTTTGTAGACTTTGTAACTTTTATGTGAGTATACTGGATGTCGACCGAGGAAGTTTCATGGTATGTGCATGTATTTATAGACCATAAAAAACAATATTTTACCCCATTTAATTCCTCTAATATAACCATCAAATCATAAAAAATCATAAAAAATCAACAACAATCAGAAACATAAAAAAATAAACGATTTAAGAATGGGTTCTATGAAAAACACATCCTCTAAAACCTTGTAAATTCAAGGGTATTTCTAAATAGGTGGTGATTAAGAACCTACCCATGAATGACCACTTAAATTACTGAAATACTCACTCTGAAATATCTGAAATTCATAAATAACAATGTATAAACCAGCTCTAATACCAATTTGTCACAATAACACGTGGGTTAACCTTAAATCGGTCACCCATACTAGCTTGAAATAAGGCAGAGTGGTGTTCCTGATCCACTCAGGCCGAAATGTAGTTGTTGTATTGATAAATACCTAGTTGTGAACAAATTTGTCCATGAAATATAAATAAATATGAAAACATGGATGATGAAAAACTTGCAGTAGAAAAGAAAAAAATGGGACATAACTTTATGTGACTTCACAGTCACCTCCACCAAAGGAACCACGTTCTCTCCAAGGGAGATCCCAAACTGAGAAAAAATTGAGATGGGAAAATGATAAAAAAGTAAGTGTGAGAACTTAGATGCTCAGTAGGGGTTTTAAGGTTATAAAAAAACTTATTCTTTAACATTAATGTGAAATTCATGGTTTCTAGTTTGAAAATTGGATATAAAAAAATATGGTTTTTACATTCCTTTTAATAATGTGAGATAATTTTCCATTTTCTTGATGAGAAATTTATCATTAATTCTCCAAATAATTTTAAAATGCTTTAAAGAGGAAATATTAACAAATTTATTTAAAATATAACTTCTGATGGAACATGTATTTTTTATATAATAAAAAGTAGGCATACTGCTTTATACACAAACTAAAGAAACAAAAGAAAATAGCATACATGAAAAATATCCATCATGGGATCTGATGTGCTTGTTTAGACAACCTAGAAAAGAGATAATATACAACTGAAACAATAAATCTCTACCAGTACCAGTTATCCAAAACACTTACCTAACACTCAGAAACACCCTCCCTGGCTTGATTGAGGGGAACATCACATGGGAAGTTACATTATCTACTCAGGGCCACCATCCAGTGCATAACCTCAACTAGTGTTGAAAGTATACCTAGGATCCAACCTAACTACTAAATTCTTCCGATGTGAAACAACTAGAGGTGAGTTTTATAAATCTTTCATATAAATTTATATAAGTTCTTATTTAAACAATACAAATCCCCCTTCTCACCTTTGAACTCCCACTTATAGTCTATCCCCCTTATAATGTACAAAAAATCTATATCCCATAATCAACCACACATCTCACACCACAATTCCATTTCACATACACCTTATATCCATATAAAATGGACATGAATTGAGAGGTGTTTTCCATTCTCAATAAAATGAGATAAAGTTCCAACTGGGCATCACCATTTCAAAGGAAACACTTTTTCATTGAGAAACACATTTGTCAAAAACCCTTCAAATAAAAAAACCATACATCATCATCATGAAAAACCATTTTACCTGATTAAAAACATTGAATTTTTAATAAAAAAAGTATCATTTCATTGGAAAAATAATTTCAAAACTAGATTGAAACTAAATGTAATACAAGATAAAAACGAAAGGAGAAGTTTAGAAAGTAGGACATAAAACATTTATAAGGTAAAAACACTTACATATCATATACATTTCATTTATAAATAAAAAACCATGGAAAAAACTATAAATTTATAATAAAAAAAATAAATTCATGGAAATAAGAAGAACCTACCAAAATCATGATTCATATAGATATGGAAACTCAAAATCACCTATAAGAATCTCATGGATGTAATGAGAATAAGGTTGAAACAAAAAAGATAAAAACACCTAATTGAAGAACATGTAAACATGAAACTTGATCATATAATCCATTAAAAGAATAAGAATAAATGAAAAGTGTAAGATAAAGGGAATATGGGATCACAGGGGGATTAGTTTCGAGAATCCACCTCAAATCGTGAAGAAATATCCATAATTCACATAGAGGAGGAGAATAAATAATGGTAGAGGCATGGGAAGAGATCCATGAGTACTGGGAGTTTAATAGGGGATGAATAGGGGGATTTGGGTTAAAAAAGAGGAAGGAAATGTGGTAAAATACAAATTTTTAAGTGACTTGGATTACTGTGCACCAACCATGTGGTAGCCTTAATTCAAATGCAGAGGAAGCTGGATAGTTTTCTGGGTGAATCCATAAATCCATGAACAAAACATGTATGTTAAAACATTCCATTTTATGGGCTTCATGGTTTGGAAATTCATGGAACATAATTTCTTCTAATCATGTGCCAACAGTGCACCACCAAGAAACCATCCCAAAAATCACTATTTCTCCAAAACCTCACTAGAATGTTTATGGAATCCAAAATAGTTCAATAATTAAAAAAAATAAAAGTTTGGATTAGGTTGGGTTGTGAAATATTCATTTTATTATTTATGAAAATATATTTTTCTACATGTAAAATTCACAGGACTATGTAAGATTCTAGGGAACAAGAGTTTCTGGGTCAAAGAGATATGATGAAGTTGGGCCTCATATTCTATAAAAATGTTTTATTTATCTCTTTTATGGTTTTTTTCACATGAAAACTTTATCACCAAGGTGATAGAGTATTCATTGAGTTGAATGGATTCCTCATATAGGTGTTAGAGTGTTATGTGAGATGTAGTTAACCTAGGATGAGTTCCCTAGGTCAAGGTATCCTAAGAAAGAGGTTTTGACATAGTGAAAAAGGTGAGATAAATGCTTGTCTGAGGCCTGATGAGTGACACTCTCTTGAGGGTGGTTTTATGAATTTAATTTATGGTGAGATGGATGAGTTATTTGGGACTATATGGGGTGTAAAAAGAGGCTCACCTGTTGGTTAAGGGTTGAGGCATTTTTCTTAACAGATGCATGAAGAGACCCATGAGTAGGACATGGGATATGTTTGTTAAGGATCTTAGAGAGTGATTGGCCAGGATGGTCCTCGATAAGTGAATCTAGAAATGAAGAGTTAATGGTTGAATTTATTGACCAAACACTTGAGTTATGGGTCAGTGAGAGATTTTGGGAAGGGTTTTCACTAGTGGGTGATAGATTGAAGTTAGTATCGATGAGAAGAGTCCAAGATAGTTATGGAGGATATAGTGGAAATCCTGAAGGTAATCAAAAGATATGTTTTTAATTGAGATTATAGTCTTGGGATGGTCTAGGTTGTGCTAATATATGTGATTGTCTGCATTCCTAGTGTTCTAATGCTTGTTGCTTCTTGTGTGTGTGTGTTCTTGTTCTTATGATAAGTTAAAATGTGATTTGGGGTGTGGGTCCTAAGTCACTACCCACCGTTTTATATGACTAGGATTAGATATAATTATTTGGGAGGTATTTTTTTCACATGGGATTGAAATAGGAAATTTCCTCATAAAGGTTTGGGTCATGTAACAAAATGTGCCTTGGGAGAGATAAGGTTTAGGGCCACCCATGGGGATGTGCCATGTGTTTGAATTATAAATATTCTTGATTTTTCTTAGTTTATGTAATACGCCTGATAGGTATAGCTCCATTTCATGATAATATTTTGATTTTAGATATTGTATATTTCAATGAGGAGGCTTAGGATGATGACTGCCTGAGGGACTAGGTCATGTAATAGGTGGAACTTTCCTATGTAGTGTTAGGTTGAGGATAGCCTGGGGGGATGGGTCACATGCATGATTTTTTACATTTCCCTTTGTGGCATGGGTTATGGTATATGTCCACCCATGATAGCCCTATGTCATGATGTTATGTGAATCATGAATGATTAAAATGACCTTGAGTGATAAAGAAATAGATCAAGATGTGACCAAATGACAATTTATGGAACACTTAGGTAGTGAGTCGAGGTTTGGATGATGCCTACCTTGAGTTTTGAAGTGAATTTGAGAATTAGGTGTGCTGGAATGAGGGTATTATGTATAATATGAAAATTCACCAAATCATATAGGGCTAGGTGATATAATATCAAAGTTATCAGGCAGTGACCTCATGTATAGAGCGTTGTGGTGTCATGGTTAGTACTTAATGTCCCATGAACAACTCTGACCTGTTTAATTTTATTTTTGAGGATTTCAAGTTTATGAAAGACTATACTATGGTAAATTAGTGAGTCCTTACTAATATATATTTTCCTCACCATTAATGGTCATCCCAATGTGCATGTAGAACCAATATTTAATTTTTATGTTCAACCAAGATTATGGAAGGGATCATTCTAGACAATCCAAATGGATATTTGAAGACAAAGTGTGCGAGGCTTGGTGATAGTATTAGGGTTAGTGTGTATGAATTTATTGGCCTATTTTTTATTTGGGATCTTATAAGTTTGATTTTATTGTATGTGTGAGTATGTAACTTCAATATAGTATTTAATACCTCTTAATGTTTATTTATTTTTGTATATATTGATTTTATACTATAAATATTTTTACTATTTTAATATTTTTTTCTCAATTTTATTGAAGGGTATAATCTCCCAAAAATATGTATTATCTCTTTACTTTTTAAGAATATTTTCATGTATGGGGATGTATTCTTGCGGTGTGTGGATCTCAGTCTCAGATGTTGGTTCTGTGCTAGGTAATCACAAAGTAATATGAGGTATTTTGTTTAGTTTTCAGAATTAGTGTGATGGTAGATAAGTGGTTTGGGAATGTATCAAAGGTTTTGATGGACCTTATACTAGTGAATCATGAACAACTTTATGGTGGGTTTTCATAGTTACCAGGGGTATATCACTATTTTCCTTTTTTTTTCTATTATGGATGATATGTTTATTGAATACTATTGGTTTATAAATAGTTGATTTTATTTACTTGGTCCATTATCATGATTCATTATATGTGCATCATTATTATCCACATTGGAATCACATGATATCTTCCTTGTTATGTTTCATTTGATTTTATAACGGAGGGTTTTTAATCTAGAAATAACTTATACAGATATTTCCCTTAAAAATTGTTGGTGGAATTATATTTTGGTAAAATACTATATTAATTTCATATGGCAGGTCATGTGGATCCTGATTGAGGATGTTCTATAGTGATTTAAATGCAATCCCTTCATCATGGAATTCATGGAGACCTATTATAGGGTTCAATATGGGAATTGAGGTTATGAAAATGTCTCAATGATGGAATTGTATTCCTAGGAAATGATCAACGGAAAACCATTATTTAACATTAAGATGGGTTTGGATTCTTAATTTTTCAACAATAACTAATACAATGTTTTCCCATATATAATATTGGTGGAATTATACCTAATTGAATCAAGAAGTTTAGGAAATGAATTATAAATATTTTGGGATTTTGGGATGAAAAGCTCATGGTTATTTTTTGGTATTGAGGATGGGTGAGTGGGGATGATCATATGGATTCCCCAACTTGTGTTTTATTAGGATGTGCTTTTGGTAGTGCAATGGGAGCATTGTTATGAACTCATGGTTTTTAATGATTACTATATAGAGGGTGAACAAATGGTTATCCTTGGAATGTGTGAGATGACATGGGATGTTGGTTGATCATGACATACATGAAGGGAATGATTAGTGGTTTAGGCAGGTGAGTCTAAGTAATATGGGTCAAGTCTCATAGGAGCATGGGTCATGTTTTATGAATGGGTTTCACATAAACATGCCACCATTGGTTGTGGTTGAGATGGGTTAGTTAATAGGTATGAACCCAAGATAGGGCTCTTAGTGGATCAATTTTCCTTAAAGAAGGAGAGTGATAATTGGTGTGTCTTTTTAGAGGTATGTCTTGGTGTGTAGGGGTATGCATAAATTGGATACATGCCATTCCTTGTTAGGGTTTGATTTGATTAATGGCCCTTCTGTGGCTTCATTGGGAATTTAATGGGTTGTTTATGAACTAAATTAGTTCCATGGAATATGTTAAGTAGTGAAACACTATTAGGAATAGAGGTTTGGGTTTTGGTGATTTAGAAGATACCACTCACTAGTGGGAGATGACATTGGCAATCGATCAGGGTACCGTGGTATGATTGACCCGAGTGTGTCCATTAAAATGAGCTATTAGGGAGGTGTTTGTGTGAGGATTATTTGAGTGTTCACCCACGGAGTAGTGTAAGATATTCATTATAGTGAGGATGATAGCATTGGTTGTTGGAGAATGGTGTTCATGCTGAGTTAGGGATAGTAAATGATTGGTTTTTAGTACTAGAAGTTGGTTATAAGATGGAATATCTTGTCTAATAATTATGTATGGTAATGGATGATGCATGTTCTATAGAGACAATGTGATGGTTTGTAATAGTGATGATAACAATACTCCTTGGGTGGGGAGTACTCTATTAGTCACATGTGAATGAACCTTGTGTTGGATGGGTCATTGTTGTGGTGAGACTAATCAGTGGATGTTCAAGGATACCCTGAGATGTTTTTGCATGTTAATACCTAATGATATATGTTTCCTTTAGTAATAACAAATTTAAAATTCGTATATAGTTTTTTTCCCTAGTGCATTAGAATCAGGATCAAGGTGGAGTTTGTGTGATCTAAACATGATTCAAATTTTGGGCGCATCGGTGGTCATGTAGAGGACATAATAACCAGTGTGGTTAGTGGTGACCTAATTAAGAATTCACACTATGTGTCATGGTTTATACTACTATCTGGTAATTTATATTTCTTGTGATGCCTATAATAATTATTGTCGCACAATGAAATGGAGTTGGTGTCAGATATACTAGAATAAGTGGAATATTCCAACAAAATCTACTTTGAGTAGGAATGATCGGTGTTCTTACATGTGTTTGGATGTAGATAAAAACAAACTATTTTGGGAGTGTTTTTAATAATGTTTTCATGATTTTGGTGGGTTATAGGAAGATATCTTTTCTTATGTGATTCCTATGGTGGGGTACACCATTTTCTGAATAAAACATCACGAGAGGAGACTTATAGTACTATGTGCTACAAGATTTAGGATGAATCTATAGAAGATACCAAGTGATGGGTGTAGGTGAGAACCATCTAGGTGTTGGTATTTATGGTGAGAAGGTGGCTCTAACATTAGTAAATAGTGTTCATTTGTTTCTGAAGTTTGGAAATGGAATATTATTGGGCATTTTAAGGTGGACTGTAGTGGGATGGAAATGATTTATCAATCACGTTAGGTATTAGACTGTGGATGGAGACTACCAAGAGATTCTTAGGGATGAGAATCCATATTATGGAAAGTGTTTAATGACCAATATATTTTAAGGACTAATTTTTAGTTGAAATTTTAATTTGGATATATAGAAGGGGTCAAATCTTATATTGATATTTAGATCATAAATACATGCACTATAATATCTCAAGGAGATATTTTTGGACATGGAATAAGGACCCAATGGTGATAAAGGTTATCAAGTAGACATCAATGAATTTCCCAGTGTCCTAATATATTGAATTCTAGTGTCCTATAGTTTTTCATATATTGAATATTGGTTCACACTGTGAATATATAATGTCCAGGGGAGAACCCCACATCCTAAATGTTTCATGTTTTGAACCAAAGGTTTAAACCATGAAAGTGTTAGGTTGGGATTTGGGTCCCACTACCCTAAATGGTTCAAAGTGTGAAACAAGGGTTCACATCCTCAATAGTGGCTAGGCATTTTTTTAAAAAAATTAAATTGGACACAAAACCCTATTTTTTATGGATGACTAGACATGAACGTGAAGTTTTTATTGTCCATCTCTTACCCTCTTCTTCCTTAACTTCGATCCCCTATTCCAAATTATGGTTATTATAAGCGATTCAATAAAATTTTCTCAATTTACATCCTCTAATTTTATTATCATAGGATAACCCGAATTATGGACATATTTTTTTTAGGAATGGGCAAAATATTCACTTTAGAATCATAGAATCAGATGAAATTGATGGGTGTTGCAAATTAGGTGTCTAGTTAAGGACATGTGAATATGTCCATATGATTATTCTCATTATTCTATTTAAGTTATATTGATCAGATAATGTATTTATGATTTTTTAAAAAATTAAAAAAACATAGATGGTTTAATAAGTTTTCCCTAAAAGGGATGTTGTCTGAGTTGGTTCCAGGGGGGTCATACGAATCTTTTACGGGTGGTTGGTCACAGATTCTATGAAAGAGTGTCACCTGAAGTGTTTTATATCTTTTATACCACATTGATTTAGATTAAGAAATTAATTACACATTTTTATACTTAATTATTTGTGCTATATGATATGATGTAGGAGCACCAGAGTTAAAACATGATCGGATGAGGCTTACATGGTATTCGATAATGCCCAAAAGATCTTGGTAATAGTGGTAACTCCTTGATAGATGTATGTGGTCGTTTTAATAAAAATTATTGGTGTGTTTCTGTAGAAAATTTTTCCTTCTTGTGTGTTCCATTGGACTTGGTAGATGGATAGGGGTTTGGATTACATAGGGAGAAAATATAGGGAAACATTGGCCCTTATAATCTTGAAAAAAGTTCTCATTATCACTTTTAGTGCTTTCTATTTCTCAATGATCAAATATCTAAGGGTTAGGTGTGTCTACTGAGTTGACGGGAGTACTTGGGTATGTCTCGGGGTATGAGGAAAGTTGTTGGTAGGCTAGGAAGATTTATATAGGGATATAAAGAATATGATATTGCTTTCATGCTAGTAAAATTTTAACTTATGTATCACACATTAGTGACTTCATATTTAGGGTGGTTTAATGCTTAGACATGATAGTGAGTAAGACCAGTCATTTTCCCAAGGTGACATGCTAAGGAATATCTCTTAAGAGACGTGTGATTAGACCCATGTGTGGGTAGTTTGTGTTTTTCTGGACATGGAATCAGGTCTCTCATGATCATAGATAATTTTATATCGTTATGTTTTATAGATAGTGTGACTAGCTGGGACTAGGGTTTTTGATGAGGATATGGACCAACCTATTTAGGTCTATGTCAACAAGAACTTTCTAGTATGGTTGTCTATAACATGTGATGAGAGTGAGACTACATCGATGAGAATAGGCCAATATAGTTCTAGAGGACCCTTAAGTTTTCTTGAATAGTATGATGAGATGTGCTTTTATATGTGTCGGTAGTCACATGCTAGGCTTGGGTGTGCGGAAATGTGTGATAGGTTGGAAGACCTATGTTATAGTGCTTCTTGCTTCTTGTGTGTGCATGTGTATTATTATTCTTGTGATTGGTGAAAGAAATCGGTTGGGGTAGGATCGTGAGGACTGAAAAACCATGTCTTGATATTAGTATTGGTTAAACATACAAGGAAGATACAAAGTCCACACATTCATTAAATAGGATCATTCCTCATATAAGATTATTTTGGGTGATTGACCATTCCCTAAGGAGTACTGGATTGAGTAACAATCATGGGGTTGTTTCATGTCTGTTAATTAGAATCGTTCCTTGATTAAGATTGGGTTTATGACTGCACTACATAAAAACGATATTTTAATGAAATTTTAGGAAACCAAATATAAATAAAATTAAAATATTTTAGCACTTTTTCTTTCTAAAAAAACCACAAATAAATATTTTCTAAAAATAAAAACTAACAATCTTTTCCCCTCCCCGGATCCAAGCCTTATCCACCTTTCCCCTACCTCTACGACAAATTTTATGCCCTCATTGATCCTGATATGTAACTATCTATGATCTTTCTCCCTTTATCAATCACTACTGAGACCTCATAGCTAATCCCTCACTACTGACACACTTTTCATCACCATCAAGTTCACAGTCATGCTTGCTTCATTTTTTCCACCGTGAAGCCTTCTCCTTAACCCACAATGTTGTTAGGCCCTCACTAATAAGCCCTCACTAAAACTAGTATTTCTCCCACAGTCAACCTCATGGTAACCCTAACTTCCCTTTACCGCTTCACACCTCTCATACCCAGCCTTCACATCACTCTATCAATTCCATTTCCCTCACTGGTCATTCTGTTCATTATTTATTTTCATAATCTCTCCATTTGAGTTTAATATTTTTTAATTTAAAGGTGTTTTTGTGTTTATTCTCAAACTTCTATTCCATTTCACAAAACTATCATGATTTAAAATTATATTCATTATTAAAATTTTATATGAATTTATTTCCTTAATAATTAAAATAATAGGGTTGGAACATTAAAAAATAGACGATTATAACATTAAAAAACAATATGAACCAATATTGACCTCACTAGGTATTGCACAAACTACAAAAAATAAAAGTTTGGGATATTCAACAAACATCATGCTATATTATATGTTACTCATTTATAGTAAAGTAGATATGTTATCATATTTAAATTGATTTTTATGCTTGAGTTCTTCAATTTTCGAAAAATAAGTGTTATATTTTTTTATGTGTAGTCACTCATTATCATACCTCTATATATTATTTTTTTCAATACTGTGCGTCTTTTTTCCTTTGAAATTTTTTTTGTACACAAATATTTCCTGATATATGTTATAAATTTATTTTTTACCTGTTTAAATGAAAATAATCTCAAGGAATAGTAGATTCACAAATCATATTCGACTCTCAATAGATGTTTTTTCAACCATATAGATGTAATCAGTGTAACCTAATGATCATTGAGGCTCCCTACCTGTTGAATAAGATGTTTCTCAATATCTCTATTAATAGTATCTATTTAACCATTTGTTTTCCCCCTCCCTCAATAATGTCTGACACACCCTATATCTCTCTCCTATTAGTATCTGGAACACTGCCTCCTAATTTAAATGGTGTAGCATGCATCAAATCTAAAGTGGGGGAGTTGGTTATCACTCTTATTTATTCATGAGGATATTGGAGGGTGATATCTAAATGTTCAAAATTTAATGTGTATAAATTTATTTCACCTTTTTATAATAATAAATGATTTTTTTCACAAAATATGGAAACAATGTTACTAACCTAAAAAATATTAACTATTCATACATGGAATATTAATAGATTGAAGACATTTTCCCCATTTTATTGTTATGGGGTCCCTAAAATGATATTTCGGGAATATATGGTTAGATTTTATGCTATATGGATGCTAAGTTGATTACCCTTCCAATTCAATATTCTGCTTGAAGTAACATGCATCAATATTTGTAAAATTAAGTATTTTTCCCATATAAAGGAAATTTTAATACATTAATTATCAATTGAATTCCATTATTTAATTAAATTCTCATATATTAAAATTGAATCTCTTTATATATATGTTATTACAATTTAATGTTATTAATAATTTCATGTGGATGTGGATGTGGAAATTTTTTGGTAAGCAATGCAAAATATTTATATAGAGATTGTGGAATGAATTCAATGGGACATCATTGATATCTTAGCTATAGTATGATAAGGTACCAAAAGTTGTATGAATATACTAGTGGAATTATTTTGTTGACATCCATAATAGTGAGAAGCACATGGTATTGAATAATATATAATTATATTAATCTCATTTTTCTTATATAAATTCATATGAAAAAATATTAAATTTGATAAAATAATTTTAAATTTAATTTTATTTATTTTAGGTTGTTTAAAGAAATAAGTTATAAATTCATGTAAACAAATCATCCCCCGCACATCCGGTTTAATGATTTTATCATGAAACCTATTGACTATGGTAATATTTTCATTAGTTAAAATATTTATATGATATTATTTTATGTTTCACACATTAAATTTTTGATTTACCTCTCTTTAATTTAGAAAATAAAATATGGGAAGAAGTTTTCTGGGAGAAACTTTGGTTGTATGTTCATAAAAATTATAATGGGTTTTATGTGACTGATCATACCAAATAAGTTAATGTATAAATTTCATTTTCATTATAATAACTTATTCTTAGTTTTCACTTTGTTAATTTGTATCACATTAAATTTGATTAATATTTTATATATAGGTAAAGATAAAATATCTATGGGATGCCAATCCCATATAGTCATTCTTGTTTATCTAGGATGATCCAGTGGGACATGTCCTTAGGATGGGGATCTTAGTCACATGTGGGGATCAGTTTTGTACTATTTATATCTGATATATTCGGAAGGTCGATTGGGATTACAAAAAAAATAAAAGCCTATTTTTAGTTTCGTTATACCTATAGATTAATAGAGTCAGTTTATTTCAATATAAAACACAATTTTACAATAAGGGATGAAAATATAGAAACACGAGACTCATATACATGTTTAGGATGTGATAGTCACTAATCTATATAAATAATTGGAAGATTTATATCATAATTTGACCAGATGTTTCCATAGTGACGTTGTTTTAATGGATGGATTGAGTCAGAAGGTAAATAAAAAAATATCAAACTCATTATTTTTTGAAACTTTTATTAGGTTTAAGTTCAGAAAAATATCATTGATTAATTTTAAAGAAAAATGTCATATTGGTGTTGGAATAACAACAAAGTGAGAGAGATAAAGATGATCTTTGTTTTTTTTGGGTAAAAATAGGGATTTAATTTGAATTTTTGGGTGGTTTTTTGTATATTAAATCATGAGAGACTAACACAATGATATGATTATTGAGAAACCATGCTGTGGTTTGGATGAATTTATCTATTTTGTGGAGGTAGTTGATATCTATATTTCATTCCATTACATGAATTTTATATTTTTGGTTTATGGGGTATATTTCTTTCTATTGTTTCCTTATATTTTTCATTATTAGAAACTTTTGATTTATTTTTTAAATGATCCCATAAAAATTATTCAATTATAGTGATTTGATTTTTTCCTTTTACTTTGGTAGTGTGAATAGACGAGAATATTTTTATGAATCCATGAGTTGGTGAGGAATTTTTGACGAAGGGTTGGAACCGCTTGTTAGGGGGTTGTGTTGGGATGTTGTTTTCTTTCCATTATTCTTTTTAGACTATTATGAGTAACTGTAGAAGGATAATGAGTTTTTTTAACATTTATTTTATTTTGTAATGAATTGAATTGTTTCAATGAAATTTTTCTAATGTTATTTTTTAATTAATGGATTGAATGAGCTAAAATTATAAATGTCAATTTATTTTGATGGTCGATATATATGAATTAGTGTTATGAATCCTATTTTTTTGGTTCAATTTGTTCAATTTATATTTTTTATTTTGAAAATATTCCTTAAAATAGATGTTATATATATATATATTGGTTAAAATAATTATTTCTATTTATGGGTTTGTTTAGAGGGTTTATTTTTTTAAAACAATGTTAAATGTTTTATCATCATTAAATATTCATATTTTTTTATCCATATTTTTTGGGACCTATTTTGGTTACATAAAATAGTTTTTTTATTATTCTTTCCATATTTTGGTTTTATTAAAAATGGTTTTATTTCAGAAATTTGGAAATTTAATTTATTATGTGACTTAAAAATGATGTTTTCGATTTAAAATAATTATTTTCACAAGTTTTCTATCTTTTAAAAAAAATTAATTTTTATTATGATTTTATTGTTCTATAAATATTTTAATGGTGTGATACAACAATTTACTTGTTTGAGAATAATTTTTACATTATTCCTTTTATGAAAAATGAGTTTGTTTAATAATTTTGAGTGTACGTTAGAAGTGGGAGAGTTTCACGGGTTGATGATTTTGTGTTTTGAAGAGGTATTGGGATCATTTCATCCAACGATTAAATTAATGGTCATTGGATTGAATAGTTTTAATTAAGGATTTTATCACATGTATTTACCATATGAGGGATGATTGTGATGTTTTACTAGTTATTTATTTCTTTTTTATGTTTTTTGCGGGGTAGAAACATCTACTATTTTTATTTTTATTATAAATAATAAATAGAGGTGGTTAAAAATACCTCTATATATGGTTAAATGTTTATGTGGTTTAAACCAATCCTATA
Organism: Viscum album; assembly: GCA_963277665.1. Classification (NCBI taxonomy): domain Eukaryota; kingdom Viridiplantae; phylum Streptophyta; class Magnoliopsida; order Santalales; family Viscaceae; genus Viscum; species Viscum album. The sequence continues at coordinate 595,629,250 of OY728133.1, forward strand.
TGTTTTAAAATATAGTAGTGGTTTAAATAGAAGCTAAACATTTAGTATTTTGAAATACAAAAAAACCACTAAAAAATATTTTGTGACACATTCCAAAAAGCGTAAATATATTAAAGGAACTGACACATATAGATTCTTGATTCCAACCATAGCAGTGGTTTACAAAAACTATCATGGGGAAATTTAATGAATCTTTAAATCATTTACAATCCATAAATAATCAAAGTTATTAATCTAATTTTGTATAGTACTAGCTTTGAGAGGGTGAGGTTATGGAATGATTTAAGACATAGATATTGGATGTTTCCTTATGGAGTATTTGGTTAAGGATATATCAATGGTATGATTTAACCATCATCGAGGCCAAGAACACATTTCCAACAACAAATTTCACTCTAATGATCATCTATGTAAACAAAAACATCATAGAACACTCCCTTACAGATTATATCAGGGTTCGAGTCGGAAATTTATTGCTCAACACATCGGTGATGGCATTCCATTTTCATAGACTATAAACAACATCAAAATCAAAATTATACGTACAATCATCCTGGAATAACTATTACAAGTTCTGATTCATTTGACTAAAAATATTATTTTGAATCTTATGATCGGAATATATCATAAACCTCACCCTAATGAGATAGTGATGCTATATTTTGTGTGCATGAAAAACTACTTCCAAATCAATATTTTTGTTAGCGTGTTACTTTTCATTAGGGGGTAATTGGAGAGATCCATAGGAATCTAAATTTTTCCGTTATATTATGACTCACCCCAATACAGTTCTTAATGAATCATAAGAAACGTCATAGAATAAACCCATTTCCATATGAATCTGAACTGTAGTACAGGAAAACCATACATTTAGTTCCACAAAAGGTATCAAACATTTTCTATTCCACTCAAACATAACACCATTATAGGTTAAAGATATCATCCAAGATAAAACCTTGTAAATTTACAAAATAACTTTCTATAATAACCATCCATGTCAAGGAATCTTTGAATATCAATAAAATCTATGGGCTTCTCCCAAGACATCACCACATGAATATTTTCAGGATCTACTAAGATTCCCATATTAGATATGGAAGTCTCATTAAATATCCCTTCCTAGATCTATAATTCACTCATGGAAATATTACTAAATAATAAATTTTCATTTTATATTATATGAATGATATCACAATGGTTCATGTGATCCTCTTTTTACTTTGTGTACACCATAATATCTCCTTAAAAATGACTACGATAGTGTCTAAGAACTGATGAAAAATCTAGTACATCATTTCCATAATTCTGTAGAAGGGTTGTTGAGACTAAATGTGAAAACCAGAAACGTAAAATTCACATACCAACTCCAAAATATAATCTTAGGTATATCCTTGTCTTATACTCTCAACCATATGTATGATAAATATATGTAAATCATAAAAAACCAATGCCCCATTTTAGTTGATCTAAGAGAAAAAAAATTCTTGGAAATGGATATTTTCTTATCAATGGTCACCTGATCTAGATTTCAATAATAAATTAAATGTATGAAGCTTATATCTAACTTCTTGGAAAAGAGGACTGGTGAATCCAAATGTTACATGGTAGGATGAATAATTTCATTATCCTCAAGGTGCACAAGTTTTAATTTAAATTCCACTAAATTAATAGGCTCCAAGGGATATGATAAAAAAATTAGGAATTCTATCTGGGAGTAGGGTAATAGTAATATCGATTTTTTCTATGGTGGTAATATAGATAAATAATTACAAAATACATTAGGGAATTTACTCACCAATAAGGGAGGTGGAATTCTTGAGTTGGAGTCAACAAAATCAAGGAACATTTCTAATAATTAGAATTAGATCACTCCAGCATTAAGAACAATATGTCTGACTATCCTTGATCAAGAATCCCATTATCCCAGAAATACATGACATAATCCATAATATGATAAAAACTATACCTAATAATGATAAAAGTTAATATAGGATTTTACACTGATAATCTAATATATTCCAATAATCAAGTCACAGATATCGTGATCAAGGACTGAGAATTCTCACCCAACTTCATAGTTCTCTATTGTTAGCAGACATGTCATATATTTGAAACCATATACAGTCATATTTTCCAAAATGTGTGGAATGATCTATGAAAAATGTAAGAAAATTTGAATGAAATCCCAACACCTAAATTATCTTTGGTGACATAATATAATGAGTATCACATGTATCAAATAAATTCAATACCATAGGGGAAAAAATAAACACTATACCTTTAACAATAGCTAGTCCAGAATCTGATTCCATAGAAACATTCTCCGCTGCATAAATACATCTACTATAAGCTTCTCCATTATCCCTCATTACCCCATAGACATCACCTTTGACTCGAGGATAATACCCACCATTCATGTAAGCATCATAATAATCCTCCAAACCCTTTGTGAGAGTGGATCTACACTTACTGCCTTGGGACTTCCTTCCAAAAAAATGATTGAGAAAACCTAATTGTAGACATCTATTACATGTTTAGGTGAATTCTACAAAAAAATAATTGGTATGAATATATATTCTATAATGTTATAAAATAAATTGTTTTTGTCATAATTAAGCCTTTGAATCCGGTCCCAATGAAAACATAGAAAATTTGTGTTTGCTTTTCCAGATACAAGATAACCACTGGATAAAAATTGTTTTAATCAAAAATAAACCTAAAACCATCCCCACAACTATATATTCCTAAAAAATATCATCACTATCAGCCACCTCTAAAAAATAAGAAGTGAATGAGAGGATAATCATCAAAAATATATCAGCCCTCAACCCCATCTCAATCCTTTGAGATTTAAGGTCGTCTGTGGTAATAATCTCAGATGATAAGTTCACCAAATTAGACAATCATGTGGAGTGCTCCAAAATCATAAAATCTCCTAACTCCAAGTTCAATAATTCCTCAATATTAAAAACATGAAACAATTAATGATAAAAACACTATTCTATTACATTTATGAAATTTGTCTAGGTAAGACCAGTGTGCAACTTATCTTACTAAATGTAATCCATTCATCTTCTTCTTGTCCCTTCAATCATGTAAATAGAAAACCAACCTTTTATTAATCTAGATATTTCATGAAATAGAAGATATATTCCATCTTATCAGTGCCACTCTTCTGATCCCTAGGTTCCTATTTTATAATAGAATATGGGTGGATTCTCCTTGGAAATTTTTGATCCATGATCCATCATTTTTCTATAGTGCCCATCGACCAATGGACCAAGGTTTAGAAAAGGGAAGAAAACTGCTTCCACTAACGAAGGGTATACTACATGATTCAGCTATTAAATATGTATCATAGCTTCCTCTGTTAGGTTTAGATGATATATTCTTAGAATAATTTTCTAAAAAACACAAGAAACAAACTAATTAGTATATGTAATAATTTCAAAATCATAATACTATATTCCAGAATCCATATTAATGATAATAAAAATTTTGAAAAAATTATTTTCCATATGAATGTAAGATAATAAATTCTTAAGAAATTGGTTTATTTAAATAATATCTTAATATATTTCATTCAAATAACCTCAAACACAAAGTATCATGCTTTGTAAAAATCCCCAACCACCCATGGTAACTCATGTTAACACATGGAAGTGAGATGGTCAGGCACCCTGCCACACATATTACACATTTTTTTGGAGTCATAAATCACATTTATCAAATACCCTAAACAAAACCTAGTATGTTTCATAATAAATTCTGTATATTAATCCCTCTAATAAATTTTTTAATGAACCAACCAAGGTCAACCGAACTTTCCAACCAATGTTGCCCACTACAGGTTATATTGTAACCAAATAAAAAAAGGTCTCTTGAATATCTAGAATGAGTCTAACCAAAAAAGTAAAAATTATAAGAAATTGTAAACATTCAATATTCATATAATGTCATGGAAAAAGTGATAAAACTGAACATATAACTAAAAAATCTGTAATTATAGTCCTAATGTGTCCATCCATCAATAAAAAAATATACCATTATGAAGTTTATATAAGCCACCAGAATCCTCCATCCTACATGACTCCATTCCCTTTACCAAATTCTAATAAAATCACATAAAGAAACTCTATAATGAAATAGTGGGGGTGTGAGAAAAAAAATTAAATTTGGATTTCACCTAATAATCCATACAATTTATAATACTATAAACACATTATCTGTAGCTTTGAAAAATCTAGTTAAAGAAATTTTTATTGAAAATAATAAAATTTTAAAAAAATCCTATAGTTTCCAAATAAGTGTTTCCTACTCACAAAAACACATAAAATGGAAAGTACATGATGTAAATCAAGAAAGAATAAGAAAATTCAACCATTGATACACTATAAGATAACAAACTAAAGAATCTACAATGAAATATACCATCTGATATAGAAAAAATATTAAATTAGAAAACATAAGATTGGGTCGATAGACTATGGGAATACATACTCAAATATATATAGAAAACCCAAAATAATAAGTCAAGAATCATCTAAATCCAACCGATACTGATTCTTATCATAGTCTATATATATCAAACCTCTGCTGGTGATTCACTTTATAAAGTGTCATATTTACATTTCATGATGCAACCAAGGTAAGCAAAGTTCTATTATTTCCAAAAAAAAAATTTCAAGCATTATCATAATTTATAAATAATTTTCATGTAAAATTATTAGAACTATTGTTCTTGAAAACCTTTGTTTTTAAATTCAAACCGTTGTTAAAAAAATTCTTAAAACATATAGTGTGAATAAATCTATTTTTAAATTATCCCCACTTATATACATATATTTCATCAAGAAAATATACCATTATATCAATTCCATATTTCCCAGAAACTATACAAAGTAATTTTACAAGGACATAAAGTAAATCTTGAATTGTAAAATTTGTATTGAGACACCTACATCAAGAATGGGGGAAAATAATCCACCTTTGAAAATGGAGATAGGAAATAGGTAGATCAATTCCTCACAACATTAGATCCATAAGAGATATCATCAAATATATGTCAAACTCATAGGGTTAGACACAATGACCCATCTAGGATTAAACGAGATAATGGGAGGGGAGATCAAGAGGGTATCATAGAATAATAGAAGAAACTAAATTAGAAAATAAACATAAATTGAAGATATCAATCCATAATAATGGAATTCCATCAATAATCCAGTGGAAAAATCTATGGAGCACTTGTGAATGTTTAGATTGTTCCAAATGAAGGGGGGAGGGTTATACCTATAAATAATTAAGGGAAAAGATGTTATTTCCAAATTTTTAGATCTTTGGATTGGGAAACTTTTCTAGGACACATAGTTAGACAAACAATGTGACAACCATGAATGGACTACATAAAATGAAAAATAATTTGAATAGTTTTGTGGAGATGAGCCAGAGATTTTGGAAAAACCATGCTCACTCTGTGAAACACTCTTAGATAACTACCCATAAATATTCATGGCCTCCTTTTAAATCTACATAGTTTAACTAACCAAACTCAAAATGTTCCAAATACCATTGTAACATTCCAAATTCATACAATATGGCTATAATTTTTTGATTCTAATCATGTGACCTAACCATGTTACATTCATATCTAGTCTAGAGATCAAAATTTTCAGACCTCATTTCCCAGAGAACCTTTAATATATCCCCGGGTGTAAATAAAGCTCAAACCATGACATACCAATGACCGAAGGGATTTATTTTTCATATTTTAATTTTTGAGAGAAGGAGAAGGGTAGAGACATAAAGTATTTCATTTTCAAATCTGGTTCATAATTAGTGTGAGGGAATAATGTAAAAGTAAAAGGATATCATTATTACATATTCTTAATAGTGAAGGAATGGAACATTATAATTAAAAGATTGAATTATCATCATTTTTAATAAGGAAGCGTGGTTGATGAAATATTAAAAATGATGAATATTAAACCCTATTATATTGAATAGATAATTATATATGGCACTAAATAAGGTGATCGAAACAATTTTTAGTTCATGGGAGAATCAAATCTAGAGATATAATGGAAGTAGTGTCTCACATTGAGTAGTGATAGATCATCACGCACTTAAACTATTGTTGAATACCTCAAATTCTACAAAATGAATAATTATTTTTTCTAAGAATAATACATGAATACAAGAATAGGTAATTACCCTTGGGTTGACAATGCACATTTCTTAAAATTATTATAACACATATAGTGCGTAGTGATTTATTTTTGTACATCAACACGTCATAAATTTATTCTCATTAGATTATCAGATAGGGGTGATGAAAGAAAAATCACTATATCGTAAATACTTTTCTTTCTAAATATACATATATCATTTAGCGAGTTATGTGGAACTTGATTGAATGTGAGATTAAATTAGTTCCTCGTGACATATGCTTAAGATTCATACATATATAAAGAAGGGTCAATTAAGAGGTAATTTTCTTTATTTATTTTACACCATTATTCAGCCCCCTCTCAGGATGCTTTTGATGAACCTAGTCTAATCCTATGTAATGAAAGCCAAAAGTTTTTTAATTTTAGTTTAATCTCTAAATATATTCTGTTTTTTTACATATATGGAATCAATTTTGAAGCCACTATATATTATAAAAACTAATTATGATATAATGAAATTCATATATTCTTAAAATATTGTGGAAACCGAGGTTATAATGTATAATAATTTGACTATGTGAAATGACCAAGTACAATGAGAGAATGAATCTTGGAATGATAATGAATATTTTGGTTAGATAATTATCCAATGATGTTTACAAGATAAAACTAATTATTAAAATATATTCAACATGTTGAAGACATTAAAAATTATTTATGATGGAATGATGGAAGTGAAGGAGAAAGATGTATCACCCAAAAAATTGGTGAATACAGTATTATGTCAAAATTCAATAAGAATATGAATAATAAGAAGAATCTATACAGGAAAAACAAAAAAAAAATGAGGTGATAAATTCCAATTCCAATTAAAATTTTATTTTAATAATATTATAGAAGATTTTTGAAATTATTGAAATTCAAATATTGACCTAGAGATAGAAAATGTGGATTCTGATAATAATCTATAAATGATATTTTTTTTATAGAATATTTAATGTATGTGTTAATAAATTAAAGTTTCAATGCTTGTTTGATAAGGGGTGTCAATATAAAATCATTCACTATGTCTGTCTATATTTTATTTAAGATCAATCAATTGATAATAAAATATTGAAGAGATACGAGGTACCATTGAATTTTGATATAATGAAAATCTATGCGGAGATGAAGTATCAACATTGTCTACTTGAATAACATAAATAATATATTAGTAAATATATGACCGTATACAATGTGATAAATGAAATCATTCATCCTATAATGATACGATTGGAAGAAAGAAGAAAACTTTAAATGAAGATGGCTTAATAATGAAGAAGTTTACTACCTAAATAAAGAAGAAAGATGAGAGGATTATAGATCCGAATTCACAGCTAAAATTATAAAAGGAAAAGAAAAATATTGAGATTCCCACAATGGAAGCATGAAATACTATCGTGAAAGGAAACAAAAATCTAAAATATGTATGTAAAAAAAAGTGTAACGTCCCTATTTCAGTTTCTACCCAAGGGTGCCACGTATCCTGTTGGTGACATTACCTCAAGCGCATCTCCCAAAATGCCAAAGGCTACCGACTAGAAGTGAGGGAAAATATAAGACATTTGAGAAACTATTCCCTCATTGGTATAGTATACACATAAAAATAGAAATAGTAAACACAAGCATAAGAAGTAATAAAATACAATATAAGTAAATTTCAGAAGACTGATAGTATAAAACAACTTCATCATATATATAAATAATGATGCATATCACATGTATCTAGAAAATAATAAAAACATGTAAAAATGATATAAATAAAATAATGAAACCATTGTAATGAAAATATTATACTCCAATAGCATCACACTCCTTAGCTTGGTCCCACGCCTTCCAGCTCCGACAATAATCAAGTAACTGATGAAGTTGAGTGCTTTCCCTTTTCTAAACCTACAACTATATAATATTTTTTGGGCCCAAACGCATGACCCAAGAATGGTGTGAGATAAATCCCAATAGGTTACCACTAGAAGATCTATTCATAACTATTAGTGAATATATATAGCATGAAATATGCTGAAATGAAGAAATAATCTTGGAATTACTCAATAGTAAACAATCCTATAGTTTTAAATTACATTCATTTACATTTAAAAATTATTCAAACCATTTAATAATGTAACAACATGATCTAGCCTACGATCTATATCCCCCTATATAATAATAACAAATAGACGTCTACAAAATACCATCTAGAAATCAAGTAATACAGAGTCCAATCTTCTACTTTTCCATGTAAGACTCAAAAAAATCATTCAAAAGCAACCCTCTAGGAATGTTGTCAAAATTTAACCCCTATGGCTAAACATATCATCAATTCAATAAAATAATGATCCTATGGGTAGGCTCACACATTCTGACCCCTTTGTTCCTACATGTAACAACTAATTTAAAATCGACCACCAAGGTAGCTCTCATGGTCAATACCCCCTTGGTTTGTAGAGCTGTAATAAAATATAGTTACACCTGGAAGCTCTCACAGTCAATTCCCTATGATTCAACATTCATTTAATAATGACCCTCTAGGTAGCTCTCACGGTATAACCTCTCTGGTCTATGACCACCTAGTATCTATCACAGTCAATAACTCTTCTTCAACATAACAACAATTATACATAACTGGCCCTACATTGGTAATCTCTCACAGTCAATTCCCATTGACCATAATTTCACAATGTCAATCACATGAATCTCAAATAAAGAAAACACTTATCCTAACAACACTATGCAAGGAAAACAATGAAATCCTAACATTCCTTTTAGACCGAACGACCATAATTGAACAAAAATTCAAAACCCACCCATATTCCAGGAGATAAACCTTATGCATAATCAATAACCCTTTATCACTCAAACACCCCATAATAAGTCTTAAACATGGTTATGTTCCAAAACACACAATACCTTAATCATGGTTATTAAGAACTTCTTTATATATAATCCAAATATAATCAAAGGAAGGCACAAACTACCTACCACGATGTTAAATGATGAAGAATCTAGAATGTAGGACCTTGAATTGGCCAGGAACGACGTAGATCTACAAAAGGTTAAAATCACTCAACCTTGGATAACTCAAGTGAGAGGAGAAATCAGTAAGAGAGGCTCTAAGGGAAGACAGAACTCATCGGTGGGAATCCGACACACCCATCACCATCTCAATCAGTGCTTGGACAGATGAACAAGAGGATATTGAAGATCTTCGGCCATACGTCCCTCTCCTATATGAAAAATCATGAGAAAAAGTTAGTTCTGGAGATAAGGCATGACCCCTCTCCGATTAATCAATTAAAAAGAAAAGTACATAGCATGTTCATTTAATGTACACACCGTGTACTAGCCTCTATCAGCCCCCCACATTAGGAAGTCTTCTATATCACCCACACAACCCTGTACTCGGTCGTTACATGGCAATACATAGCTACATATTGCAACTGGGTACACAATGTATACATCAAATTACATAGCTTGTACATAGAAAATTTCCCCTTTATTCATTTTCATGAGAAACAACCGAATATAAAGATACATACCGGAAAAGAAAGATCCGGGTTCTTACAAAAATCACCCATTAAATCAATTTGTCCCCAAATTTCACTTGCAAGGGAGGCTATGAAGAAACATCAAACAAATCTCTCCATTGTGATCATATGTCGATCTCCCTCTCTCATGTATAATCTTGTACTTGCCTGTGTTTCCATACCCCCATTCAAGTGAAACAGACTGACCATGGAAAAACCTTGTTCTATGAACAATAATCCATATAGGGTGCTCCTCAAAGGATGCATCCACCTCTAACTCAAAATACTCATTTTAAAAATGTGAGATGGGTCTGAAACGTAACGTCAAAGCTGAAAAATGTGAAAGAAGTCATGAATAGATCAGTACCTTTGAGGTAAATAAAACAGATAGGAAACTAACCCGACTCTCTTCAAAACCCAAAATGGATTGACATATCTCAGTAAAAGGTTTCCCTGTGTTTTAATCTTATTTTATCCCAGCATCAATGTGACACGTATGAAAATATGATCCCTGACCTCGAACTCCATAGGTCATCTCTGTCGATTAGTATAATATTTATGGTGAGATTATGCAGTATCCATCCTCTTCTGAATCAACTCCACCTACTCAGTGGTCTCTTGGACACAAAGAGGTCCCATCATAGCTTCCTCTCCTACCACCATCCAAAATAGGGGTGATCGGTATGCCCTATCGTACAAAACCTCATAAGGTTCCATATGAATCGTCACATGGAAACTTTTATTGTAATAAAACTCTACTAGGGGGTATATTCCTCTCCCATAAACCCCCAAAATCAAGGAATTAATCTCATAGAATTTCCTCAAAAACATGAATTGTGCACTCAGTCTATCCAACTTTCTAGGGATGGTAAGTTGTACTCAGAAGTCCCTATGTTCCCAAAGCCCTCTGTAGTCCCGTCTAGGAAGGAGAAGCAAACCAGACATCTCTTTCTAAAATTATTTACTACAGAACCCAATGATAACACACAATATATTGAATGTAAAACCTTTTTATATCATCAATATAGAAGGTTTCCTTGATCGGTAAGAAATGTGAAACCTTGGTGAGTCTGTTAACATTGGCCCAAACCACATCATTCCCTTGAGGTGACCTCGGTATACCCGTCATGAAATACATCGTGACATCATTCAACTTCAACTCAGTAATGGGTATCTTATGTAAAATTTATTCCAGTCATTTATTCTCCACCTTCACCTACCAATAGGTTGAACATATTATAAGAAAACCTACTACATCCTTCTTCAAATCTGGCCTCCAGTACTGACGACGTAAATCTCGAAAAATCTCAATGACACCAGGATGTCCTACCCAAATTGAGGAATGAAAATCCCGCAATAGATCCTCATCTATGTCTTCTGACACCCATACGCTTCCATTAATATGCAAGACCCCATCATCTTCTATGGTCCACCCCGGAGTAGGGTCCTCTCCGGGCACACTCTCCCATAGAACTAGGAATTAGGAATATGATAGCTTCCTCATTCGCACTCGATCGATTAGAGTAGAGGTAACATCTATAGAAGAAAGAAATGTTTCCCCCCATCTTTCATGCACCTCCAAATGAATCTTAGAGAATATAGCCAGAAGCTACCCCTCATTGTTGGCTTCCTTAACTAACTGTATCTAAGTCCACCTATACAATGCATCAGCCACTATGTTGCCTTTCCTAGGCGTGTAGGCATGCTCAAAGTCAAAGGACTGAAGGTACTAAACCCACCTTCATTATCTCAAATTCAACTCGCTGATTAAATATATACTTGAGACTTTTGTGTTTAGTGTATACCACAAAATTCCATCCCAAAAGATAATGTCTCAAACAACGCAAAGCCTGCATGACTATAGCTAACTAGAGATCGTGCATCGGTCAATTCCACTCATGTGGCCACAACATCCAAGACCCATACATAACAACTTTGACCCCCTACTGGATCACTGCTCCCAGATCGATACTTGATGCATCATAGTAAATGGTTTAAATCATTCCCAACTCAAAAAAATAGTAGCAGTGCTGAAGTAAACCTCCCTTTCATCTCTGTAATGACTGAATTGTAGGAATATGTCTACATGTACATTGCATCCTTCTCATTATGGCCCATCAGTGGCACTTCTAACCATGAAAAGTATTTTATAAAATGAATGTTGTAACCATACATCCTCAGAAAACTTCGTTCCTTAAGTATGTTCTTTGGATACTACCAGGAAACTACTACATTCACTTTCTTTGGGTTTACTTATACTCCTATTTTTGGGATAACATAACACATGAAGTGAATCTGGTCTATCTAAAAGTGGAATTTAGAGAGCTTAGCGTACAAATGATGCTCTCTCAGTGTACTCAAAATGATCTCAATATGGGTAACATTTTCATGTCGAGTTTGAGAGTACACAAATATATCATCCACGAAGACTACTACAAAAGAATCAAAATAATGATGGAACAGTCGATTCATCAATTCCATGAAAACTACTGGTGCATTTTTGAGACCAGACAACATAAGCAAATACTAGTATAAACCATACCTACTCTAGAAGGCTGTAAGAGGTACATTTGAGGGACTAACGTGAAAATGATGATAACCAGATCTCAAATCAATATCTGAGAACACCCTGGCTCCTCTAAGAAGATCAAATAGATCATTAATACTCGACTATGGATATCAGTTTTTGACCATCAACTAGTTTAGATTCCGATAATCCTCACAAAGTATGATGGTATCATCTACCTTCTTCGCAAACTGGATAGGAAAACCCCAAGGGGAAGTACTGGGTAAGATGAAACCCTATTAATTCAACTCCACTAACTATTTCTTGAGGTTTTGTAACTCTAGTGTAGTCATCCAGTACAGAGGGATGGATAATTGTTCCACTCCTAGAACAAGCTGAATAGATACATCTACCTCTATCTCTACAGAGGTAAACCTGAAAATTCATCTAGAAATATAACTATGAAACAATTCTCCAATGGAAGAAAGTCCATCTATGAATTCCCCCAACCATCTAGATATAAACTGGCTCTTTGGGTTCTAATTCCACCCACCCCATGATGATTGGGTCCAACTCTGCTCACCTAGACATCCCATTCACCCTTTTGTAGAAAATACCCTCCCTCTAGTGATGTGAAACTCACACTATGATGCTAGTTCTCAATAAAGGAATGATAGAAGACCAACTAGTCTATTCTGAGAATGACATCGAAGATTTTCATCTCTAATATGTAGATCTACCATATGAAGTGACACCCACCAACATCAGGAGGGAACTCCTTGCACTGACGTACACTAGCCTTCTTAATCCCCAACAGAGTGTATAGTGTCATAACATCATTAGATGTAAAGATAAAGATCCCAAGGATTTCCACAATGGAAATAGATATAAAACTATGGGAAGCCCCAGTATCAAAAAGTGAATAATCTAAAATGAAGTAAACTAGAATCATACCTCTAACAATATAGGGTTTGGAATCCTCCTCCTACTGGGTCTTCTCCACTATAAATGTTTGACTTGTATCGTGGCCCTATGACCCTACCTAACTACCCTAAGCTAATCCACCATTCTTTTGATGAAATACTTCCAACTAAAAACCATGGCCATGACCTCCTCCTCAGCCTGAACAGATGGATGAACTAGAGTCCCTGACTGATGAGAAAATGATGGTATTACTCCTAAACCTAGATTCATAACAGAACCCCTTTCACTTGCTGGTGGGAACACCCAGAAAAAATGCTTAAGGTGACCCATATTTCCACAAGACCGATGCTCAATAAGGTCTTTCAGGAAATTTTGTCTCATATGCCCAATCTTCTGGAACTGTTAGCATACCAACTGGCTACCTAACAAAATGTCTGAAAGTTCCCAACGGTGCTTCCTACTTTCTGTTAAAGGAGTATGAACCCTGGATGTTGAACTTCCCTGACTCATAGCTCCCTACTCACACATATTATTCCAGGTAATTAGCGCCCGATTTACTACAGTGGTCATCAAAGTAATCCTGAAGACATACACCTATGATCAGATGTCAAACCTCAGACCATCCTCAAATATCATTTACCAAGATAACTCATCACCTCCCAGAACATGTGTGATGTGATGAAGCTCTATATATCTAGAAACGTAATCCATCACTGAAAGAGCACCCTTCTCCAAATGCATGAACTACTGGGCTAGATCATCCCTCAAAATCTTGGGATAGAAGTAATCATATAAGGTCCTCTAAAAATCTTCCTGATCCATATCCCAATGAAATATCTCTAGTGAGATAACATTCCACCTTCTCTTGGTGGTATCACGTTGCATGTACATCACAAGATTCACCCTCCTCTCCTGAGGCATCTCTAGATGCTCAAATATGGAAAGCATGGAATCCAACTACAACTCTGCAACATGTGGTCCTCCACCACTAGAAAAGGTTTGAGGATGCTTCTTCTAGAACTACCTCATCATCTCTGCCATAAATGGGGAAGGATTTGGTTCTCCCTGGAAGGTCTATAATATCCTAAAAAAGCCTTCACAGAGCTGTCCATATGCATAGGTGTCCAGTATAACAGCTTGTACTAGAAGAGGCACAGCAGGAGGATCTACTTTTAGTCCCTGATCTATCATTTCTGGTGTATGGTCATTTCCCTGCACCTAGCATAAAAATGGAGGACATCTTGGTGGCATGACTCTGTAAGGCCAATTGCACAACTTATTACAAGATTATAAAGGAAAACAACTTATAAGTTCAACAATAGAATAAGAGAAGAAACATTCATGTTTTACCAAATAGGGTTACACAATGTGTATAACCCCTACACAGCGTGTTCCTTTAAGATTTTAACATGGCATGTACCTATGCAAAACCTGGTTGTATAACACCCATAAAAACGACAATTTCATCCTGAGACACAATGTGTACTTGAATCTTACTTCCTACCCAATTACTTCTACATGACCAGAACTACATAGTTCTCTCCTGGATAACACTACACGGCATGTTCACCCTTGACATGGCGTGTAATAGTTAAGTTCTAACCACCTATGAGGTCAGTCACATGACCAGATACTTGTCTCTCTACAGCACAACATGTAAAATATAGACACTTTTTATCCTACAAGATGTTTCCCAACCCTGTGTCTCTTCTCACACAATGAGTCATAAGGTAAAACACTACATGGCGTGTAATTTCAAAAAAAATTCTACCAGAACAGATGAACACCTGGCGTGTGTTCATAACAACACAATCCATTTTTTCTGGGTTTCAAGAAAATAGGCCTCTAAAACTTCTCCAAAACCCATAAAAACATAGAATTATTTCCATGGCATGAAATAAAATGACTCGTGAGATCCCATACTCCCACGAATCATGTTTTTTCACCCTTATTAAAATCATAACTTGAAAAAATTAAACTAATAGGTCAAACATGATCCACCAAATTCCGATCCATGTGGACCCATAACACCTCAGGGACCAAATTTTGGATTCCATCTAAATGAAACATTACATGTACAATAACCTAAAATAAATAACATGTTTTTTATAACAAAAATATTAATATCTAGTACAACATCTATAAAACAATATGGAATAATTGATACATCCTACATGGAATGCAAAGAATGCTTGACAGGTGATCTGTATCAAGTGTCTATATGATAAATGAGATGTCATACCCTCATCTCATTGGGTTGTAACAAAAATAGAGACACAATAATATCAATGCTAATTTCAAAAAACAAGTGAATCACCCAATAATGAAATCAAATCAACTGTAACAATTGAAAAATTAGGAAAAATAGAAATATTCTAGGTAACATGGATTTTCCCTATACATGGGTTAGCTACTACTGTGAACAACTTATTACCAACTACCCATTCCTTCTTATCCCTATTTATAGGCTCAAAATAGTAAGAGAAATCATCAAAGAAACCCCTTTGATACCACTTTGTAACATCCCAGTTCTGGGTGTCACCCAATGGTGCCCCATACCTGGTTGGTCACATGACATCAACCGAATCTCGCCAAATTCTAGAGGCTATAGACTAGTAGTGTGGGATAAGGTAAGACATTGGGGAAACTATTCCCTCATTGGAAGAGTATGCATAGTTGAATAAAAAATAGTAATCACAAGGGGAAGCATTAATACCATACAACAAAAGTAAATAGTGTAAGACAAATAGTATAAATAATTGCAGCATATATATAAATTATGATGCATGTAACATGTATCAAGGATAGTATCCAGACATGTCACAATTATGGAAATAATATACTGAAACCAATGTGTAAAAAATAGTAAACTCTGACCGCATCACAAGAATCAGCTTGGTCCTATGCTCTCTAGCTCCAATAATAATCAATTACCTGATGAAGAAGGGAGCTTTCCCTTATCTGTACATGCAACCATATAGTATGTTTGAAAAAAAATAATAACCTAAAAATGGTGTGATATTAATCCTAGTAGGTGACCACCAAAATATCAATGCCTAACTGTTAGTTAATATAAACTATAGGCATTATGCAGAAATGAAGCAATAATCCAGGAAGTACTCAAAACTAATCAATCCTACAGTTTTCAATTACATTAATTTACATTTATAAATTATTCAAACCATTGAATAATGTAACCTTATGATCTATCCTAATCTTTGTATCCCATGTTTAATAATAACATACAGACATCTCAAAAGACCATCTGACAGTCAAGTAAGACTGAGTCCAAGCTTGTGATTTGGCTTGGTAGGCTCATCACAATAATTCAAAAATAACACTCAGGGAATGTTCTAATTGTCAAACCCCATTAGTTTCACATATCATAAATTCCATAAAATAATCCCCCTTTGGGAAATCTCACCCAGTCGGAACCCATTGGTCCCACACAGAACTAATCATTTTCAATTGACCACCAGTGTAGCTCTCACAGTCAATACCCTCTTGTTCTTTATAGAAATAAAAAAAATATAACGAAACTTAGAATCCCACCCTATCAATTTCCTATGGTCAAAAATTCATTTAATAACGACCCTCTAGGTAGCTCTAGCCATCTAACCCCTCTAGTATATGACTACTCGAAATCTCTCACAATCGATGCCTCTAGGGAAACATTATATCAATTATACATAAATGAACCTACCTTTGGAATCTATCATAGTCCATTCCCCTTGTCCATACTTTCACAATGATAATCACATGCATCTCAAATAAACAATAACTCCATCCTAACAATAGTAGTAATGAAAAACAATGCAATCCAAACATTATTTCTAGACCCAAAAACCACAATCAAACAAACATGGTATGTACACCCATAATCATGGAAATAAACCACATGCTTAATCCATAACACATTACCTATCAAACACACCATAACATATCATAAACAGGGATAAATTCCTAAACATGCAATACCCGATACCTGGGTATGGGGTACTTTTATCATATGTAATCCAAATACAATCAAATAATGGCATAAATAACATATCTCGATGTTGTATAATGACCAATATAGAAATTCATGCCTTGAATTGGCCAATAACAAATTAGATCAACAAAATTGATAAAATTGTTCAACCATGGATAACTTAAGAGAGAGGAGAAATTAGGAAGAGATGCTCTATAAGAAAAGAAAAATCACCGATGGGAATCCAATGCACCTAGCAGCGTCTCAATCAGAGCTCAGATGGAGGAACAAGAGGAGCTCAAAGATTTTTGGTCATATAACGCTCTCTAGTATGAAACACAGGGATAGGAAGTTATTTATGGAGATGAGAAGAAACCCCACTCTGATTAATCAATTTAAAAGAAAAGTACATGATGTGTTCATTTAATGTACACGCCATGTACTAGCCACAACTGGCCCCCACTTTAGGAGGTCTTCCAGGTCACACACACAAACATGTACCCAGGCATTACATGGACCGTACATTGCTACAGGTGGAAACTGGGTACAAGGCATGTACTACAAAGTACATGGAGTGTACTTAGAAAATTTCCCCTTTATTCATTTTCCTAAAAAAACAACTCGAAAATAAAAATTCATACCTTAAAAGAAGATCTGTGTTCTTACAAAAAGTGCATTTCGAAATTTTGTGGAAAAGAATATAAAAATGATATTGTTGTGCCATGATTCTATTTGATAAGATTAAAAAATTCTATAGTGTGCTTATAGAACCCCATGGGGTAAAAAGAATAATAAATCATGCTGTAACAATACCCAAAATAAGAAGTGATAAAATGAGTTATTATTTTTATAGGATATGTTTTATTTTCACAAATCATAGAAATAAGGCCAAATAGGTCTCCATGAAAGAAACTAAAATTATCCTAAATAATTGTTGGAACCAGGCTCTTCAAAGCATGATTTGGTGTATGGTTTGTGTTTGTTGTCAATCCTCAGTGGAAGTTCCGAATGTGTTCCAGCAAAGTGATCATACAGTTCAAGCAGACAACAGTATTGAAGGTGGCGTTGTTTCCCAGTGTTGGCCAAATTTTTGGGCCTCAAAATCGGAAAATGAAGACATGGATTGTCTGCAAAAGGAGCTTCGCAGAAAAAGGAAGTGGTGCGCGAAATATAAGAGGCTTGCGCGAAATACTTATGTTAGGCGCGAAAAAACAGCGGGATGCGCGAAATAGGGGATCAAGGTTTTTCGCGCAAATAGTGTTTCGAAATCAGTTTGGTGAAAAATGGAAAAGGCATGGGCTGCGCGGAAAATAATGGTTGTGCGCGAAATACATAAGCTGGGCGAAAGATTACGCGCCAGATGAGAGGTTTTCCGCGCCGAAGGGGTTTTTGCATGCAGTGGTCTAAGTCGCCTATAAATATGAGGTGACCCCCTTCTTTCGAGGAGTTGAGAGACTCAGAGAAGATCCGAGGTCTGTTGCGCGAAAAAAGATAGCGTAAAGGGGCTTGCGCGAAATATTCGGAGTTGCGCAAAAAAGGGGATTTTGCGCGAAATATTATTCCGCGCGAAAAGTAATTTTTGCGCGCAATAGGAAGGTTTTGCGCGCAAAGGGTTGGTGTTGCGTGCAATTGTTAGTCAGGTTTGTCTACACGTTCTGGTTATCCGGTTCAGTGATTCTGTGCGTTCTAGTGCATCTATTTCAGAATTCGATGCAAGAAGAGTCTCATGCTGAGCAGAGGCAAAGACTTCAATGCACATCTATTGAAGAGACCTTCACGTCTATAAACTGAGTGGGACTTCACCAACGGCAGTGAGCCAGGGGGAGTCAACGGGAGTGACCCGAGGGACGCAGTGAGCTATCCCTGAACATTTGTAAAGGCAGTGTGCCTGGGACAGAGTGTCTGTACCTGAACTTTTGTATCCGCAGCTAGTGAAGCATAGTGGATTTAGGTACGACCGGCAACCTGTCGGCGTATGCTCCTTGGACGTAGCCCTTAGTGGTGAACCAAGTAAAAATGGCTGTGTCTTCTCTGTGCATGTGAATGTTTTCATTCTGATCATAATCATCATACAGATTCAACAAGTTCCTACCAACGTGGGAACAAGATCCAACACATTAAAAGAAAAAGTGGTCACCCTGATTCACCCCTCCCCTCTCAGGGTGTCCCGGGGTCCTTCAAGTGGTATCAGAGGGTAAAGGTTGCTGGTGTTGAATCTGACCTTCTTCGTCATGGAAAACGCGGTAAATGTCCGGGGAGTCCCTCACTTCGATGGAAGCAATTTCTAGATCTGGAAGAACAGAATGAGATCTCATCTAAGATCTCTTGGAATGGAAGTTCTTTTTTCTACTGTGCAAGGAATACATGTCACTGATCCAACAGGTCTGGCTATGACTGAAACAGATAGGAAACTTCTTGATGCAGATGCTAAAGCACAGAATGCTCTCACTGCAGCCCTTTTTGATCAGATCTACCTAAAGGTGATGAATTTCACCTCAGCAAAATCCATGTGGGATAAACTTGAGAATATTTATGAAGGTGATAGCAAAGTGAAGGAGGCGAAACTACAAGTTTTGCACAATCGGTTTGATGATCTGAAGATGCATCCAGACGAGAATGCAGACTCTTTCTTCAATCGAATTACCGAAGTGGTTGGAGCTATTCGGGGTCTAGGTGAAGAAATCAAAGACATTGATATTGTAAAGAAAATATTGAGAAGACTTCCACCTCTTTATAATGCGAAGGTGTCAGCCCTTGAGGAAAGAGATCTTTCCAAACATTCTTTAGATGATCTACTGAGCATTTTGGTAGCATATGAAATGAGAGTCAAACCTGAAGATGCTACGACTCGGGTGAGAAAGGAAATGGCATTCAAGGCCATGGATAAACTGAAAATATCAAAGGATAGTAGCGGTGAAGATGACGAAGAAAAAGAAATTCTTTCTCTCATTGCAAAGAAGTTCCAGAAGGGGAAAAGGAAATTCAAAGGGAAGTTACCTCTCGCATGTTTCCGTTGTGGAAAAGTTGGGCACATTGCTTCTCAGTGTTTAAAAATGATCAATGATGAAGATAGTGAGGATGAAAACTTCAAGAAGCCTCAGAGAAGGTTCTTCAAAAAGGGAGACTTCAAATCTGGTAATAAAATTCAAAGGAAGAGTTTTGTCTGTGAAGAGGAAGAAGATGATAATGAATTCTGTGATGAAGAAGAACCAGAATTCAAAACTGGGAACCATGCTTCTATGATGGCCACTGTTGAAAAGCCAGAAGATACTGAAGGAGAAAAAAAACTGAGAACTTGTGTAGATCCTGAGATGCAACTTAAGGATGCGGTTAGTAAGCTTAAGATAAAATGTAAGAGCTGTAATAAGTGGAAATCAATTGTGGAAGAATCAACTGAATATGTTGATCAACCTGAAGCTGAAATTGAACGACTGGAAGAATTTGTGAAGGTACAATCTAAAATAATTGAAAGCGATAATGATGTAGTAGATCTGAAGCTAAGAATTGAAGAGCAGGCAAAGGTCATCAATGACCTCACATCCAGACTGGATGAAAAATCCAAGACTGCTGAGGGTCTTGAGGAGGAAGTAGTTACTCTAAGGAGTAAACTGGAGACCGAATCAGTTCCAAAAGAATCAAGGAAGAAAATACAGTTTGGACGATTCTCAGATGCAGAATTACTAGCAAGAGCCAAGTGTGGTTCAGATGGGGTTGGAAAAATATTGAGTGATCAAAGACCCGCTTGCATGGGAAAGAGTGGAATTGGCTGTGAGGCTGAGTCATCAACTGCTGGAAGTGCAAAGATCCAAAAGAAAGATAAGATGAAAGTTGAACATGTTGAAATATTACCTATAGTGCTGAAAAGGGAACCCTCAATCCAAACTAAAAGGAGATCTGAAAATTATCCTCAAACATTCAAAAATGGCAGACAGTCTTACTATTCTCCCAAGGAAGAAGCTATACGGAGAAATTCAAGTGAGAAGACATTTCTTCTCATGAAGTGTCAGTTCTGTGGCTATCTGGGCCATACCATGTCTTATTGTGAAGAGGCAAGAAGCTATCTGAATGGAGAAGATATAGATGCTCAACAAAGGAGAACAATTTCATATCCTAATTCTTATAGAAGAAATAATTTCTATGGATATTGTTTTCATTGTTCTAACTTTGGCCATAAGGCCATTAATTGCAGGCAGAGAAGGGACATTGACACCTCATACAGAAGTTCCAGACATGTCAAGTCTCGTCAGCAAGACAATGTTGCTACATCAAACAGGTTCTCACCTCTTAAAGAAGAATTTGACTATGAAGAACCTGGGTTTGCGGAAGAGATAGTTGAAAGGCCATCAGTTCTATTTACTCAATCTAATGTCTCATGGAAGGAAAGGAGGAAGATTGAGAAATCAAACCTTGCAGAGGTAGCCCTCAAAGCTACCAAGAACAACAGTACCTGGATTCTAGATAGCGGTTGTTCATCTCATATGACAGGTAATGCCGGCCTACTAACAAATATCATAAAGAATGTTGATGGTACAGTAAGATTTGGTAATGATGGGGCTCTGAAAATCAAAGGGAGTGGAAGTACCAAATTAGCTAATGGAGAACTAAAGAAGACTGAAGTCCTTTACATAGATGGCCTACGTCATAATCTCCTCAGCGTGAGTCAACTCTGTGACTCAGGACTTGTTGTTACTTTTAATCAGAAAGGCTGTACTATCAAGGGAAAAACTGGCAATTCTCTCATGAAGGGATGCAGAACAGAAGGAAACTTGTATCAGGTTGATAGTGAAGAAAATGTATGTTACATGACTGTTGAAGAAGAAACCAATCTATGGCATCGGAGATTGGGACACATCAATCAACAAGACATGGAGAAAATATCAAAATTGAGAATTGTCGTGGACATTCCCAACCTGAAGCGTGAGCGTGAAAAATCGTGTGATGCTTGTATTCGTGGGAAGCTGGTCTGCAGTTCATATCGGCCAAAGAAGAAAAGGGCATCTCACCTTCTTGATCTGATTCATACAGATGTTTGTGGTCCAATAAATGTTGCAGGAACACATGGAGAAAGGTAATTTTTCCTTTTCATTGATGATTACAGTAGAATGGCATGTGTGATGGTCATTCACAGGAAAAGACAAGTCCTTGACTGCATGAAAACATATCGGCGAATCGCCGAGAATGATACTGGACGAACAATCAAAGTGTTGCGATCTGACAATGGAGGAGAATACACGTCCATTGAATTTGAAAATTATCTGGAGAATCATGGGATACAACATGAGGTAGCTGCTGTGAGAACTCCACAACAAAATGGAGTTGTTGAACGAAGGAATAGACAGGTGAACAACATGGCACGAACTATGCTGATTGAGAGTCGTACTCCATGACATTACTGGAAAGAGGCTGTTCAAGCTGCAGTGTACATTCAGAATCGAACAGGACATTATATGGGTGAGACAAAGACACCATATGAATTGTGGCATGGACGAAAGCCTTCTCTAAAATACTTTCGTGTCTTTGGAAGTAAGTGCTTCATCAGAAACAAAGAAGGAAATCAGGGGAAATATGGTGACAACGCAGATGAAGGAATCTTCCTCGGTTACTCAATGAACAGCAAAGCCTACAAATGCTTCAACAATCGTTTGGGAAGGATTGTGGAAAGCAATTATGTTAAGATAATTGAAGAGAAAACCACAAATGCTTCACGGACGTCATATGCTGATGTGATAGAAAGTCATGAAGAATGTGAACATGAAGAAACTACCAATGCAGAAATAGAGGAAGCTGTTCAAAACACTCATCAATCACATAATGATGTTGACTCAGAAGAAGAATCTGAAGAAGAAACTATGGCTGAAGAGAATACTACTGAACCTCGCAGGAGAAATCGAAGAGCTGAGATTGATCCATCCAACATAATTGGGGATAAGAGTGCACCCACTCAAACCAGAAGGATGATGAATACCACGCAATCTGCATTTCTATCAGTTGTAGAGCCATCCTCATTCGAAGAAGCTGCACAAGATATATCTTGGGTGAAAGCCATGAATGATGAATTAGACCAAATTGACAAGAATCAGACATGGGATCTTGTCCAGAGACCAGAATGTCACAATGTGATTGGTACCAAATGGATCTTCAAAAATAAGTTTGATGAGCATGGAAGTGTCATCAGAAACAAGGCACGACTGGTGTGTAAAGGATACTCTCAGATTGAAGGCATTGATGTTGAAGAAACCTTTTCTCCAGTGGCTAGACTGGAGTCAATCAGGATTTTCCTTGCCATGGCACTCCAAAGAGGATATAAAGTATATCAAATGGATGTCAAGACATCATTCTTGAATGGTGTACTCGAAGAAGAAGTCTACATTGAACAACCAGTGGGCTTTGTCTTGGGTACCGATGAAACAAAGGTCTGCACACTAAAGAAAGCTCTATATGGTTTGAATCAGGCACCACGGGCGTGGTACTCACGGCTAGATTCATATCTCAAGATGTTGGAATTCAAAAGAGGAGGAGTTGATCACAATCTCTATGTGAAGAATTCTCCAAAATATCAGTTCATGGTTCTTGTCTACGTTGATGATATCATTTTTGGTGGCAGCAGACAGAAATCAGTGGATGAATTTGCCAACCACATGAAATCATAATTTGAAATGTCTATGATTGGGGAGCTCACATATTTCTTGGGGTTGCAAGTGATTCAAAAGAAGGAATACACTTTCATTTCTCAGGAAAAATATGCAAGAGAGTTGCTGAAGAAGTTCAATATGCAAGACTCCAAACCAATGTCAACTCCGATTGCTGTTGGAACTAAACTTGGAAAGCATGAGGATGGGAACTCTGTTGATCCCACCATGTACAGGAGGATCATTGGAAGCCCACTGTACCTGACAGCGACAAGGCCAGATATTGTCTTTGCAACATGCCTTGCGGCCCGCTTTCAGAGTAATCCAAAGGAGGAACACATGTCAGCAGTAAAAAGAATCATGAGGTATATTCAAGGCACACATAACTTCGGGTTATTTTTTGCTGCAGGTAGGGACAGTGAATTATCAGCGTTTTCTGATGCTGACTGGGCTGGGGATGTAGTAGACAGAAAGTCCACTAGTGGTGGAGCTTTCTATATTGGGCATAAATGTGTTGGCTGGTTGAGCAAGAAGCAAGAAAGTACTTCTCTTAGTACTGCTGAAGCTGAATATATCTCCGCCACAAAAGCATGCACTCAACTTCTTTGGATGAAGCAGCAGCTAACAGATATTGGTGATAAGGTGCAGCAACCAATGGTGATTTATTGCGATAACAAAAGTGCAATTGATCTCACGAAGAATCCGGTTCAACATTCTCGTACAAAACATATTGAAATACGATATCATTTTATCAAAGAAAAGGTTGAACAAGGAGTGATTAAAATGGATCATGTTGGAACTAATGAG
The DNA here is from genome assembly GCA_963277665.1 of Viscum album. Classification (NCBI taxonomy): domain Eukaryota; kingdom Viridiplantae; phylum Streptophyta; class Magnoliopsida; order Santalales; family Viscaceae; genus Viscum; species Viscum album. Next base: position 595,653,819 of record OY728133.1, read on the forward strand.
CAAGTGGCTGATATCCTAACCAAGCCATTGTCCTCGGCTGTGTTAGAGAAGCATCGGTTGAACCTCGGTGTTCGACCACCTCCTACTGCATAAGGAGGCACCGGAAGTCCCCTCTCCCCGTTTGTCTTAACTGTTTTTATCTGCTTATGGCTGTGATGCAGGTTTATGGGGGAGATACTATCCAGGGGGAGTATGGCTTGAGCTGAACGTTGAACAAACTTTTCGGTCTTTGGTTTTATTGTCAATGGGGGAGAAAGGAATAAATTCAAGGCAAGAGAATTCAAAGGAATAAATTCAAGGCAAGAGATCTATTGAATTTATTCTGATTGCCAACAAACCCAAAGGGGGAGATTGTTGGAACCAGGCTCTTCAAAGCATGATTTGGTGTATGGTTTGTGTTTGTTGTCAATCCTCAGTGGAAGTTCCGAATGTGTTCCAGCAAAGTGATCATACAGTTCAAGCAGACAACAGTATTGAAGGTGGCGCTGTTTCCCAGTGTTTGCCAAATTTTTGGGCCTCAAAATCGGAAAATGAAGACATGGATTGTCTGCAAAAGGAGCTTCGCAGAAAAAGGAAGTGGTGCGCGAAATATAAGAGGCTTGCGCGAAATACTTATGTTAGGCGCGAAAAAACAGCAGGATGCGCGAAATAGGGGATCAAGGTTTTTCGCGCAAATAGTGTTTCGAAATCAGTTTGGTGAAAAATGGCAAAGGCATGGGCTGCGCGGAAAATAAGGGTTGTGCGCGAAATACTTAAGCTGGGCGAAAGATTACGCGCCAGATGAGAGGTTTTCCGCGCCGAAGGGGTTTTTGCGCGCAGTGGTCTAAGTCACCTATAAATATGAGGTGACCCCCTTCTTTCGAGGAGTTGAGAGACTCAGAGAAGATACGAGGTCTGTTGCGCGAAAAAGGATAGCGTAAAGGGGCTTGCGCGAAATATTCGGAGTTGCGCGAAAAAGGGGATTTTTGCGCGAAATATTATTCCGCGTGAAAAGTAATTTTTGCGCGCAATAGGAAGGTTTTGCGCGCAAAGGGTTGGTGTTGCGTGCAATTGTTAGTCAGGTTTGTCTACACGTTCTGGTTATCCGGTTCAGTGATTCTGTGCGTTCTAGTGCATCTATTTCAGAATTCGATGCAAGCAGAGTCTCATGCTGAGCAGAGGCAAAGACTTCAATGCACATCTATTGAAGAGACCTTCACGTCTATAAACTGAGTGGGACTTCACCAACGGCAGTGAGCCAGGGGGAGTCAACGGGAGTGACCTGAGGGACGCAGTGAGCTATCCCTGAACATTTGTAAAGGCAGTGTGCCTGGGACAGAGTGTCTGTACCTGAACATTTGTATCCGCAGCTAGTGAAGCATAGTGGATTTAGGTATGACCGACAACCTGTCGGCGTATGCTCCTTGGACGTAGCCCTTAGTGGTTAACCAAGTAAAAATGGCTGTGTCTTCTCTGTGCATGTGAATGTTTTCATTCTGATCATAATCATCATACAGATTCAACAAGTTCCTACCAACGTGGGAACAAGATCCAACACATTAAAAGAAAAAGTGGTCACCCTGATTCACCCCTCCCCTCTCAGGGTGTCCCGGGGTCCTTCAATAATTTCTCCATTCCTATGAAATAATGGAAGAAAATATTCATTGAAATGAAATCTGTTAAGATGGATAATAGATTTACTATTATATAGGATATAATGGATAATGATAAATGGTGAAATAGGCATCAATCATGTTACACTTATAAAAACCCTTATATATAAAATGGAAAAACATGGAACAAAAAGAAGTAAGCTACTCTAACTCTGACAAAGTTATATAAATATGATGAGAATGACCCTGTAACGACCCAAAGATTTTCATTGGAAATTACCTTCTTATAATTATATCCTGATGTAACATGAAAATAGAACATAATGAACTAATATGTGATAAATGACCTTTAAACATAAGTTTTTCACTTTTGTGTTTGGAATTTTTAAAATCTAACATACATGGATGTGTTCAAGTGAATGTATTATGTACCTATATTTTAGAATAAGTAAATGAATGTTTTAAAACTGTTTTTCAAGTAATAAAATATGATTTTAATTAAATATTAAATTAATTATATTTAGAGAATTATTTTTGAAAAATGGGCTTCATTTTTTGATTCTACATGTTGAAAAATGGCTGGGGTAAATTTTTGGGATTTTTCTGAAATACTGGAGTTTTTGATGAATAGTGCAATATTGTAATTTACAAAAATATGCTAAATAAGCTAATTATAGAGTCATGTGTGTCATTCTGATGATGTAATCCCACATGTTTCGGGATCACATGATAAAATTACTATTCTTGGTCATTTAAGACTCACTATTCCTTGTCTTAGGGTAAATTAATAAACTAATGAATTTTATATTACGGAAACCACTCTCCCCTCCACTATAAAAACCACCCTTCACATCCTCATTTCCTAACACATATAAAGCTCCAAGACATCTCTAAACTCTACCCAAACATCATCCCAATCCCCTATCCCTTATCCAAGAGCTGCTGGTCTCATCAAAAGACCAAGCCTATATTCCTTAAGGAGGATCTCAAGAGTAGGATTAAAGAGGTAATTTCTCTCCCTCTTCTCTTTTAATTTCCTTTCATGTTCAAGTTAATTTCTTGATCTCTCCCCACATATCTTAATCCAAATGGTATTTCGACTCTATTATTATACATTTACTGTAATTTTATGATCATAATTGTATATTATTTCATCCAACCCACTTTCCCTATTCCTTTTATTTTATTAAAGAGAACATTGTTAGTGAGGAGTTAATTTATCACCTTCAAGATTGACATTCTTTCGTCTTCCATTTATACCTTCAGATCGGGTCATGAAACCATTTTCATGGTTGAAAATTAATTTTTTATATGTATTATTTCCTATTTAAATTTCTTGAAATAACTTATGGCCATATTACGAAGTGATAAATTAAAACAACTTCGTTGTGATCGAAAAATCATCCAAATTAACCCAAATTATCATCATTTAATTCTTATCTAATGATTCATCCACATGGATATAATTTGATTAATTATAATATAATTCAATATCCAGTAACATCATTAATAACACGTAATATCAGTTTTGAATGTTTACCCATGTTCTACCCAAACATCAATTTGAGAATAGAAGTGAACCACTCAAGAAAACCACAAAAACAATCATTCTCGAATAATGTTTTTAAACTCTATAACTCATCCAAAGGCACATAAAATAACTTAATGATACCATAATGAACCATATTAATGTACAAAATGTTCTATATTTTTAATTATCTAATATAATTTCATTATATAGGGCATTAGAGATAAGTAAGTATTCGGATACAAGGTAAGGGGAAATTCTCGAACCCAACTTTCTTCCATCGCGTTCTCCCACATTCACTCCATATTGGATATGGTTTCTAAGTAAAGAAAATTTCTTCATATTTTTCTTTCTTTTTCATGGATATACATTTTTGTACCAGGTATTTATGTCCAACAAAATGTTTTCCAAAATAACTCTTCTTTTAATAACACACCTTTTACTTCTATCTCAAAGTGGACGGTTCTTGTAACTTGTATGTTATTAACTCTTTTTTTGGGAACCAAATGTTTATGAATGTATTCTTATGATATGTAACTCATTACTTTATATGGGTTAGTTATGTTCACTATTGATATTTGTTCCATGTGGCAGTCAAGGTACTGACAATGTTATGATATGACAGGTGCACCCAGAATTATATAGCTCAATATGAATGTTCAAATGTGACGGGTGCGCCCGGAATTATACAGATTTCTAATGCATTGGGTAAAGTGATTAATATCATGAGTAAATGTGAAATGATGTGTTAACAAGATGCTATATTGGTTCACAAGTATGTGTTGTAGTTAACCACTATGACATGATGTTTCATTTTTTATGCATTGCCAAATTTCAAGTCTTATATTTATGATTCCTCTGATGTTAATGATCTTTTTCCAATGATATGATTATGATAACCCCATTTTATAATGTTCTTATCTATCCTCTTACTGGGCTTCTATCTCACCCGTTTTTATATATATCCTCTAGTGGCTACATGTACTAAGGAGAGGACAAGTGCCAATAAGAATCTAGAGAAGAAGAAATTAAATAAATGTTTATGCTTCATGTTGTAATTGTTATGTACGGTCCTACTTTTCCCAAGACACTAAACCCTAGGATCTTCTATTTGTAACAATATTATGTTGTTTATCTTTAAAATTATTTAATAGTAATGTATGAAAAGGCTGGGTCACTATAGTTGGCATCACAGGAAAGGTTTAGTTAATTTGGGAATTAGGATTAGTGAACCCTAGAGAAAACCTATATCATGAGACAAAGTATAAATATGAACACAAGAATATTTACATCGGGATCCCATATGTTATGCTTTTAGTATAAAGTTTTCAAATTAATAGGTTATGTATTCATAACTAGTTTACTTATGTTTAGTTCTAACCTTTTCTATTTTAGAAAATGGTTGGAACTTGGAGAAATTAGTCCAACAACTCGTGCATGGGCCAATGACACAATTTCCCGAACAACATACCTAATAATTTGGGAGGGGGAGTTCAAAACATCATGGTGATGCTTACCTAATTATCTCAGGTTATGAACAATAACCATAATAATGGGGAATTTCCTCCTTCACCAAAGAAGGTGCAACTGGCTATCGAATGTTTTATATGGCAACGACCACTGATGTTTAGTGCATATTTCGATCCACTAGTTGCGGAACAGTGGGTAAACTCCATGGAGAAGATCTTTTCTGTTCTTTAATATTCTGAGATGGAGAAGGTCAATCTAGCCATTTATCATCTTGATGGAGATGCTGATCAACGGTGGGGTTTGATTAATAACACCAAGCCAAGGGAGGAAATTGAAGAGATCGAATTGGAAGACTTTATGATAATTCTTCTTAGGATGTATTTCCCATGAACACTTTGCACGAATATAGAGAGATAATTCATAAGGCTCAAGCCAAAAGAAGGAGAATTTGTCACAGCCTATGATATTAATTTCACAAGGCTTGTAAGGTACTCTTAGGGTTTTGTTATCATCAAGGATAGAAAAATTGATAGATTCTTTAGTGGATTAAAACCGCACCTTCTAAAGGCTCATGAAAATCCAGACTATGGGAGTTATAAAGAAGTTTTTCAGTGTGCTAACTATCTGGAGATAGAGTTTGGAGGATGGTCCCATGGCTATGGTGATAAGAAACTAAAGATTGAGTTTCAAGCCGGCCGATCTAATGATAAAGGTGGGATGAAAAATCAATGACCCACATGCCAAAAATGTGGAAAGTTGCACCATGGGAAATGTCTCAAATGGATGGGGAAATGATTCAAGGGTGGGAAAGAAGGAAACCATGCTCAAGAGTGTCGAAAAGACAATAAAAGAAAGGATAATGTAGCAGAATAAAGGATAGAACCACCCATGGTTCAATGCTACAACTGTAGGGATCTAGGGAACTATGCAAGCCACTACACTAAACCTAGAGTTCATGAGGGTAATCAGCATCAGCAGCCACCAAAGACAAATGAACAAGGTGAGGCTTATGCAATCACTACTGTGGAAGTGGAGAAATATAATTAAGTCATACAAGGTACACTTCCTATTCACTCAATAATGACAAAAGTCTTATTTTATTCTGGTTCTATGCATTCCTTTATAACTTTCATGTTTTCAATAACTATATAATCGAATCCTCGAAACCTTGAAGTAGATATAACTATAAAAACACCAAGTGGTGCAATCATTGAAACCCAAGTGTTTGATTCCTCTCTTGTTGGCGTATGTGGGAAGATTCTTCTAGTTATTCATGTAATACTTCCTTTGGTGGAATTAGATGCTATAATGGGAATGGATTGGATCTTATTATACAGAGCACATATCAACTGCCGAGAAAAGGAAATATCTTTTTATATTCCCAGCCATCCCATGCTCATCTACAAAATGCAAGGAAGATCATGAATCTCCTTTGAAAAAATATTTTAATGGTGTGGGTGTTGATTCCCTATGAAGAAGCGTACATCACCCAAATGGTTGATTTGAAGGAAAGTTCCAACCTTGAGGAAATGTACATTGTGAGGGAATACGATGATGTATTTCCTGAAGAGTTACCTAGAATTCCCTCGGATCGTGAGGTAGAGTTATCAATTGAACTCATACCTATAGATACTCCTATCTCGAAGTGTACAGATTGGATGGATCCTATCGAACTGGAGGAGATAAAGAAGTAGCTGCAATAGCATCTGGACAAAGGATTCGTACGCCCTAGTTCATCACCTTGGGGTGCACCAGTGCTCTTTGTGAAGAATAAGTATGAAAAAATGCGGCTGTGTATCTATTATTAGGAACTCAACAAGATCACCAAAAAGAACAAGTATTCTCTCCCAAGGATTGATGACTTGTCTGACCAGTTAAGAGGAGCACAATACTTCTCAAAGGTGGATCTTCATTCTGGATATCATCAGGTAAAGTTGAAAAATGAAGATATTCAGATGACTGCCTTCCGTACAGGGTATGAGCCCTATGATTTTTTGGTGATTCCCTTCGGACTAACTAATTCCCCTGAAGTCATCATGGATTTGATGAATAAAGTCTTTATACATTACCTCAAGATATTTTTGGTAGTGTTTATTGGTAACATTATCATCAACTCTAGGAGGAAGGAGGAACATTAAGAACATCTAAGACTTTTGTTGGTGACTTTTAGAAAGGAGAATTTGTATGCCATGTTCAGCAAGTGTGACTTTTGGATGAAGAAAGTCATGTTCTTGGGACATGTGATCACAAGTGAGGTAATTTATGTGGATCCATAAAAAACAAAGGTAATTGAGGAATAGCCCAGGCCCTCTAGTGTCACAGAAATCCATAGTTTTCTTGGATGAGCTAGGTACTACCAACGTTTTGTGAGAAACTTCTCATGATTTTCAATCCCACTAACTATGTTAATAAGGAAAGGGGTAAAGTATGTATGGATGGAATAATGTGAGGGAAGATTTAAAGAGCTAAAGAGAAGGATGATCACTGCACATATACACACACTACTGAAAAGTGGAGGATGTTTTTTGATATATAGTGATGATTCAAGGAATGGATTGGGTTGCGTACTCATACAAAATGATAATGTGATAGCCTTCTCCTCATAACAGTTGAATATCCCTGAGTATAACTACCCGAAACGTGATCTTGAGCTGGAAGCCGTGATTTTTTCCTTGAAAATCTGGCAGAACGACCTTTAGGGTGAGAAGTGTGACATATACCCCGATCAAAAGAGCCTAATGTATATATTCACACAAAAGGATGTCAACATGCATCAAAGGATATGGTTAGAGATAATCAAGGATTACAATTTCTTTATTCACTACCATCCTGGAAAGGACAACAAGGTAGCTGATGCTCTAAGTAGAAAAGAACCCACTACTCAATCCATGTTACGGATTGAGAAAGATCCTATATTCTTAGATATATAATGAATGGATTTGGAAATCATAAGGGAAAGGGATACATCCTACCTTTCCCAAATGATTGCGTAGAAATCCGTCCAGGAGAAGATTAAGGAAGCACAAAGGGATGATGTGGAGATACAAAATAGGGTGAATGCAGTAAAGGAATGGAAGCTTATAGAGTTCCATATCGATGATGATGATGTGATTTGGTTCGGAACACGGATTTGTGTGCCTTCATCACCTGGGATAAAGAAGGAGCTATTGGATAATTCACATAGCTCAACATTATCTATCCATCTTAGGAGTACCAAAATGTATCGTGATCTCTGAAAACACTTATGGTGGGATAACATGAAGAAGGATATTGCAGAATATATATCAAGGTGCTTGTTATGTCAGCATGTTAATGCTGAGTGACCAAAGTCGAAAGGTATGATGCAGCCTTTTCTTATACCCATGTAGAAATGGGAAAATGTTACTATGGACTTTTTCATGGGTCTCCCGAAGACGTTTAAGGGAAATAATGCGATATGGGTTATGGTCGACTGACTCACCAAGACTACCAATTTTATTGCTATTCGGGAAGATCTCTCTGTTAAACAACTTGAAAAGATATATGTGAAGGAAGTGGTGAGACTGCATGGTGTTCCACTCTCAATTGTCTCTGACCATGATCCAAGTTTCAAATCTAAATTCTGGAGGAGCCTTCAACATGCTTTGAGTACTGAATTTAATTTTAGCACGACCTATCGCCCCCAAAATGATGTCCAGTCTGAAAGAACTATTCATAACCTTGAAGATATGCTAAGATCCTTCTATATAGAATTCAATGGTGGATTGGATCATAATCTCACATTGGTTGAGTTCTCATACAACAATATCTTCCACTAAAGTATTCAGATGTCTCCATATGAAGTTCTGTTTGGAAAGTGATGTAGAACTCCAACCTGTTGGGATGAAGTTGGAAAAAGAAAGCTACTTGGACACTATATTGTTCAAGAGATGACAGAAAAGGTTCAAGTCATCCAGAAACAGATCAAAGCTGCTCAAAGTCAATAAAAGATATATAATGACAACCGTTTACGAGACTTGGAGTTCGACGTTGGAGACAAATTCTTTCTTTGAATATCTCTATGGAAGAGAGTCAGGTGATTCAGGAAGAAAGGGAAGTTAAGACCTAGGTATATTGGCCCCTTTGAGATCCTTGACCGCATAGGAGCCGTGGCCTATTGTCTTGCACTTCTACCGAATATGTCTCAAGTTCATGATGTGTTTCATGTATTACTACTGAGGATGTACATACTAGACCCTTAACATGTACTAAACTCAGAGGTGGTGTAGGTGGAAGATGATATATCCTATGAGGAGCAGCCAGTAAAGATTCTAGATTGAAGAGATAATGTTATATGCAACAAGACAACCCATCTTGTCAAAGTGTTGTGGAGGAACCATATGTTTGAGGAAGCAACATGGGAACCAGAAGAGGAAATGATGGAGAAAGACCCTCACCTGTTTGTGTAAAGTGAAATTTCAGGTGTGAAATTTCTTAAGGGGGGAAGAATGTAACAACCCAAAGTTTGTCAATGGAAATTCCCTTCTTATAATTATTTCATAAAATAACATGAAAACACAACATAATGAACTATTAATTTATAAGTGACCTTTAAACATAAGTTTCTCACTTCTGTGTTTGGAATTTTGATAATCTGACATACACGGTTGTGTTCATGAAGATTTTTGGAGTCTAATAAATCAAAAATAATTTTTTGAGAATAGTAACATACCCTTATGAATAGAAACATACCCTTATGAATAGTGATATAACCTAATTAATAGTAACTTTACCCATGATAGAATAAATATAATATTCATGTGAACGTATGATGTACCTATATTTTAGAATAAGTAAATGAATGTTTTAAAACTGTTTTTTAGTAATAAACAAGGATTTTAATTAAATATTAAATTAATTATATTTAGAAAATTATTTTTGAAAAATGGATTTGATTTTTGGATTCTACACATTGAAAAATGCTTGCGGTAAATTTTTTGGATTTTTCGGAAATACTTGAATTTTTGATGAATAGTAAAATACCGTAATTTACAAAAATAATCTAAATAAGCTAATTATAGAGTCATGTGTAATGTTCTGCTGATGTAATCCCACTTTTTTTGGGATCACATGATAAAATTACAGTTCTTGGACATTCAAGACTCACTATTCCTTGTCTTAGGGGAAATTAATAAACTAATGAATTTTATATTAAGGAAACCCCTCTCCCCTCCACTATAAACACCACCCTTCACACAATCATTTACTCACACCTCTCAATCTCCAAGACATATCTAAACACTTCACAAAAATATTCCCTAGTCCCTATCCCATGTCCAAAAGCTTCTGGTCTCATCAAAAGACCAATCCTAGCTTCATTAAAGAGGATTTCAAGAGGAGGATTTAAGAGGTAATTTCTCTCCCTTTCTCTTTTAATTTCCTTTCGTGTTCAAGTTCATTTCTTGATCTATCCCAACCTATATTCATCCAAATGGTATTTTAACTCAAGTATAATAAATTTAATGTAATTTTATGATGCTAATGGGATATTATATCATCCAACCCCCTTTATTTCATCCTTTTATTTTATTAAAGAGAACGTTGTTCTTGAGGTTTTAATTTATCACCTTCAAGAATGACATGCCTTCTTCTTTAATTAATACCTTCTGATCTGGTCATGAAACCATTTTTATGGTTGAACCAGAATTTTTTATATGTGTTATTTCCTATTTAATGTTCTGGAAATAACTTATGGCCATATTACTAAGTGATAAATTAAAACAAGTTCGTTGTGATCTAAAAACCACACAAATTAACCCAAATAATCATTATTTAATTCTTATTTAATGATTCATCACATGGATATAATATGATTCATTATAAGATCATTCAATGTCCTCTAATATCATTAATAACATGTAATATAGGTTCTTAATGTTTACACATGTTCTACCCAAACTTCAATTTAAGAATACAAGTGGACCACTCAAGAAAATGATAAAAACAAACATTCTTTAATAATGTTTTTCAACTCTATAACTCATCCATAGTCACATAAAATCACTTAATGAAACCATAATGAACCATATTAATGTAAAAATGTCTATGGATTTCTAATTAATGAATATAATGTCATTATATAGAAAATTAAAGATAATGAAGCATTCAGATACAAGGTAAGGGGAAATTCTTGAACCCAACTTTCTTCCTTTAGGTTCTCCCTCTTTCACTCAAATTTTGATATGTTTACTCCTTAAAGATCATTTCTTCAAATTTGTATTTCCTTTACTAGGATATACACTTTTTTACCTGGTATGTCTGTCAAAAAAAATGTTTTCGAAAATAACTCTTCCTTTAAGAACACACATTTTAATTCTCACTCAAAGTGGACAGTTCTTGTAACATGTATGGTATTCCCTCTTTATTTTGGGAACCCAAAGTTTATGAATGTGTTATTATGAGATGTAAACCATTCCTTTACATGGGTTAGTTATGTTAACTTTTGATATATGTTCTATGTGGCAATCATTATACTGACAATGTTATGATGTGACGGGTGTGTAGCGACTCGGGTTTTGGCCCTACCAGACATTGGAATATTTCTATGAATAATTTTAGAGCTATGCACCAAGACGGCGTGTGATTATGAGGCCCGAGGTGATCGGAATTAATTTTATAAAAATATAAATTATTTTTATAATATGCATGTGGAGGGGGTGTGATATCTCCTAAATGGTATCACGTAATGGGAATCCAAGGGTAGAGTCGTGTCCGGAACGTGTCGTTTACCCTCGGAAAGGTGTAAACTTTGAGGGCGCGGTCCTGCGGTGAGAAATGCAACTAGGGGAATATTCATAAATAAATGGAAATTTTTATTTGCGAGCATCGGCTCAAATAACTCTTGAACATAGTCTCAGATCACAATTATGAGTCCGCCGTTGTGTTCAGAACATCACGTTTACCCTAAGGATAACCTTACTTTTGTTTGCATCGGGCATCGGGATGAGGCGCGTTGGGAGCCGAAGATATTTCAAAAGAATTATATCTTCTTATCTCTCCCCCCCTTGTTGGACGTGTGATGCACATAGGAGGAGATACTCATCCTTTCTCCTCATTCTCCTCCCCTTATTACGGCAAATCGACCATCGAATCGCGTGATCAAGGTGCAGTCATGTTCGGATTTCAACGGCGGACGTTCTAGGATTGTTCAACGGGAGCATTGGAGCTTGGATCTTAGCCAGAACGTCGGCATTTTTCTTACAAGGTAGGAAGTTTGAGTTTTAATCCCCCGATCCCATTTTTTCTGTGAATTGCTTCATTTTGATGTCATAGTCGGGAAAATCACGTCCCTAGGGTCGTGCTGGTACCTTCGGATCGAAAAATAAACCACTCGGCTGCACCCGACGATCCGCGGAAGCTCCACCGGCGCGACGCCGGCGGACCTGCGGTGGCCTGTCGCGGTGCGCGGCGGCCGGCCTAGCCGGCGGAGCGCGACAGTGTTGTGCACCGCACGATGGAGGAAGGCCGGCCAGGGCGGGCCGGCGGCGGCTGGCAGGTCCGACCCCGTTTTCATACACGGGGGTTTTTTAAAACCACGTTTCTTGCAATCCAGAAGTCGGATTCGTGTGGCTTCTACAGAAATGCAACCTTGGCAATGAGGCAAACCATTCTGTGTGGGTTCGGGAATGTTAATGATTGGTATTGTGGCCTTGGAGCTTGAAATGTCGAATAAAATAATGACATTTTATTATTATTGGACTTCAGGCCATCGTATCTTCTAGCTGAAGCGTTCGATTGATGTGATCTCAGTGGCGTTGAGACCCTGATGATACGACAAACTTTTCATGTTTTTTTTCGGATGTTGGGGGCTGAGTTTGGGGTGCGGGCCCCATGAGGCCGGGTTTTGAGGTCTGCGGTGAAACACAAATTTCTACTTAGGATTCTGATTTTGACGGATGAATATTCAATCCTGTGTGTTTTTCCGAGAGGATCGCAATGGTGCAATCCGTCCGATGTGTTTTGAAATCGAGGCGTGGGCCCCACCTGAGCTGGCTTTGGTGAATAATTCCTTTTTCACCGGGTGTCCGTTTCAGACAAACTAGTCGTCGATTCCGTGTATTTTTACAAGGGTTTTACCATGGTATGATCTGTTTGATTAGTTTCGGGATCATTTTGTGGGCCCCGCATGAGAAAGCTATGGTTAATAGTGCCTTTTTTACTAGTAGTCTGTTTCGGGTGAGTAAAAAGCCTCTCCTGTGTGTTTTTTTGCATGGATGACGATGGTGGACTCTGTGTCGGACTTGGTGCTTCACAATATTACATTGTTGCGGGTCTCTCGGGTCAGTGACGATTGGACCCGCAATGGTTGAGGGTACTCCTTTGGTTCATTCCAACGAGTGTTTGTGCAGCATCACAACCTTAGTATAGGTTTGTTATCCTCTCGATGGGATGTATAATTTTTTAGAGTTGTGGAATCCCTCTGGTTGGCCTAGAGAGGGATCCTCTAGCATCGTTTCCCCAAGATTAGGTTCTTAGTATCACTGTGACATCTTATCCATGGGCGGCGATCCCCTATCTAGCAGTTTAACCATGTATGGTTTGTGGCATCATCGAGAATATGATCCCCTAAAATGTGGTTCGTGCTCAGTAGGGTTGTGGAATCGTCGAGTATATGATCCCCTACTAATAATTAGGTCTATAATAGGGTTGCGGTATCGAGGGTTATAAGATCCATTACTCCATGGGTGGTTTTTGTAGGGTTGCGGCATCGTCAGTTTGATCCCCTACAGCACGAGATGTACCAGAGAGGGTTTCGGTATCGTCGTGACTATCATGACACGGGTGACGATCCTCTATCTGAGTGACGTGTTTCTTTCAAGCGCCAGATCGGGTTGTGCTATCCCCCAGTGGACCCTGGGAGTGATCCCCTATATATGAGATCTACGAATGCTAGATCGGGTTGAGAGATCCACCATCCGACCTTAGGAGTGATACCCTATATGTGATATCATCGTCTATCGGTGTGGGTTCTGGTATCCCCTGACGGCCCCTAGGAGTGATCCCCTATCTGAAGAGTTTTTTTTCTTGCTGTTTCAGAGTGGTTTCCTTAGTAGCGGTATCTGATGAGCGTGATCTCTTGGGTGAGTGTATAAGATGTTTGTGTGAAACCTGATGGAGTGTATCTCCCGGACGAGTGTCATCTGGGATGATAGTGATCATGGAGCGTGCTCTCCTTGTTGTGAATCATTGCTAGTGATGTGGTTGGTACCTCATGTGGCTTGGTGCGTGAGTTGAGCATATCTAGATTATTCAAGGTGTATATATGGGAATACACCTAGATTGAGCTGACCAGTTGTGTTTAGATGAGGATGGTCAGGAGATGTAGTTTCTCTCTCATCTGGGTTCCCTCTAGCTAGGATGAGTGGACTATTGACTTTCAGTTTCTCACTTTTGTTTTGGGTGTTTGGGGTGCATACTGAGTTTTTTTATACTCACCCCTGCATGGGATTTTCCCTCACATGTTTGTGTCTTGTGCAGACTACAGGCCTTTCCAAAATGTCCCAGGACGACCCAGAGTAGGTAGAGCTTAGCGAGTAGTTTTGGCTGGGCTGTTTACCGAAGCTGTGTCGAGGAGCTTACTGACAGGTGTTTTGGTAGTGTTTTCCTTCCTTCTGATTAGGTTGGACACCTTTGAAGTTTTCTTTTGGTGGGCCATGTTTTTCCCTTTAGTACTTTTGTTGTACTATGGTTGTAGGATAGTTGTATTCATACATTTTATTTTCAGTTTTATATATCTCTGCACTATTTCATGGAGGTGTATGTGGGTGCGTGTTTATAGGTACCTTAGGCTAATGCCTCTCAAGTGTGTGATAGCCTACTCGGCGCTAGACGCCATCCCCGGGACTATTGGAGGCGGGCTTGGGGAGTCGCGGCTCGAGCATCATTGGGTCGGTTCGTGACAGAGTGGTATCAAAGGAGGTTCCACCTTTGGGATATCAGAGCGTAAATGGTCTAGCTGTGAGTTTGGTTTGGGTTGCATAGTGAAAATGTTATGATGTTTTGAGCTCGGATTTAATGGCATAGACTCCATTGTTGGTGCGGTGGCCGACGTATCCATACACCAGGACTCTGATAGCCTTCCTTTCGCCCGAGGACTTTCATACACTAGTCATAGGGTAAAAAAAGTACATGCATCATATAGGACTTGGTTTTGGGTTTTTCTTTGTCCTTGAGTCAGCTCTCAACATATACTTATTGACTGTGGTGTGTCTTGAATGTATTTCAGGATGAATCCACGATGACAGCTGGAGAGGGTTATATAGAGGGATTGTTGTGATGATCCGCCCCATGTAGAGGTTGTGGACCAGGGCATATGATGCTAGACCTCCAGGTGGTCCACCAGTTGAGCCACCACCTTTCAAGTAGCAGGTTGTGCCGAAAATGCAGCATGAGGTTGCACGCAGGTTGAGTGTGCTGAACGAGTTCCAGAGGCGGCAACCTTTGAGGATTCGGGGTGATCTAGACCCTCACACAGCTGATGACTATCTTGAAGCAGTCACTGGAGTTTTCTACCTAGTGAAGACACATTCAGATCAGATGGTGGTCTTAGCGGCGAGCCTTCTACATGGTTCGACCAGGCGATGGTTGAGCATATTGACGCAGCCCCATGACGTTGAGATGTTCACATGGGTAGAGTTTGAGTGGCTCCTTAGGTAATTGTTCTATCTAGTGACACTAAGGTCAGTGCAGATTCAGGAGCTTCTGCAGCTTTGACAGGAGGGCATGACTGTGTCAGAGTATTCGGCGTGGTTTACAGACCTATCGCGCTACTCCATGGATATGGTTCAAGACCCTTCTTTTAGGGATCAGAACTTCGAGCAGAGAATATGCAGAGTCATCGAGGAAGGTGTGGTTTATTTGTGTCTACCCACCTATGCTGGAGTGCTGGAGTGAGCGTTGGTGGTGGAGAGTTTTCTGGCTAAGCAGATCTTGCCTGTTAGTGTTGGGATCGTGGCAACTGAGACATGGGCAATCGGTAGCCGGTGACAGGTGCAAGGTTCTGGATGTGGACGACATTTTAGAAGGTGAACCCAGGATGGAGGATCTGAGGCTCAGGGCTCTCATGCCTGTTTTGGTCAGCCACAGGAGAGGTGGTGTTATGTTTGCGATAATCTGGGACATCATGCTAGAGACTGTCTGACCCGTCGTGCTTCTGAGAGGGAGCTGATCGATAGACCACCATGGTAGAGGCAGCTTCTTTAGAAAAGAGGTCCGTAGGGCGGTGAATGTTGCGACGGAGCTGGTGCATCAACAAATGGTGGTATGTGGTATCAGTTGCCACCATCCCCAACCCCAGGTGGTCCATGCCAAGCTTAGGGAGCTGGTGGACGAGGGCGAGGACAGCTTCATTCCCTAGAGGTCGTTGACCCAGAGACTCCACGGATGGATAAAGGTACGCCTTGTGTCCTTTCTACTTTCTACAGTAGTTTGATAGCCACTGTTTAGCCGTAATCTTCCCATTCCTTTGTTTTCTTGAGTTTTTTTCAGGGCGTTGGTAAGACTTCAGCGTGATTCGAATTCATGAGGAAGAGGGATCTTTCCCCCACTGAGACGTGTTTTTGTGACGCGATTAAATCCATGCGGGTGATTCAATGACGCCCAAAGAAGACAGTGTTGAGTTGTGGTGGATGAGTCCCTATGACTTATTGGTTCGAGCATGGGTGTTTTTTGGCGAACTTGCTGGTGTGGGAGACCCAGTTGAGAGTCCAGTCACTTCCCTTGTGCATCAGAATTTTCAGTGACAAAAAACTTTAGGGGGGGAGGATGTAGTGACTCGGGTTTTTTTCCCTTTCAGACTTTGGAATATTTCTACATATAATTCCAGATCTAGGCATGAAGACGACATGCAATTCTGAGGCCTGATGTTCCCATAATTAATTTTATAAAAATATTAAGTAGTTTTATACTATGCAAGTAGTGGGCATGTGATATCTCCTAAACAGTAGCTAGGAACAGGAATCCGAGGGTACGGCTGCGTTAGGAACGTTCCATTTACCCTAGGTGAGGTGCAAACTTTGCGTGCGCGGACCTGCGGTGTGAAATTCCACATGGGTGGTTTTTGAAGATAAATAGAAAAGTTTATTTTCAAGCGTCAGCTCGAATAACTTCTGAACAGAGTCTCAGATCGCAATTCCAAGTCCGTCATTGCATTCATAATGACGCATTTACCCTATGGGCGACCTTACTTTTGACTGCATCGGGCATCAGGTGGAGGCGTGTCAGGAGCCATAGATATTTTAAAAAAATAAACATCTTCTTCTCTCCCCCCTTGTTGGACGTCTGATGCATAGAGGATGAGTTCCTCCTCCTCCTTCCTCCTCCTTCTCCTCCCATTAAGATGGTGAATTGGTGGCCAAATCACACGATCAAGGTGCTATCGATCTCGGATTTCGACAATGAACGTTCCAGGATCGTGCAACAGGAGCTTAAGAGCGTGGATCTAAGCCAGCACGTCGACATTTCACCCACGAGGTAGGAGGTTTGAGTTTTAATCCCCCAATCCCATTTTTGTTGTGAATTGCATTGTTTTAATGTCATATCAGGGAAGATCACATCCCGAGGGTCACGTCGATACCTTCAGATCGCAAAACGGACCACTGGGGCACCCCTGGTTGTCCGCGGATGCTCCACCGGCGCGGCGACACCGATGCCGGCAGACCCGCGGTGGCCTGGGTGCCTTGCGGTGGATGGCCGCTGGTCACGGTGGGCCGGCTACGGCGGGTCTGTCCCGGCCACCCGGACCGGCAGTTCAGGCCGATCTGGCCCCTTTTTCATACACTGGGGGTTTTTAAAAACCCCATTTCATGCTATCCGGAAGTCGGATTCATGTGCCGTCTGTAGTCACACGACCCTGGCAAGGAGGTGAACTATTTGGTTTTGGTTAAGGAATGATAAAGTTTGGGATCCCGGACTGGGAGCTTAAAACGTCGAATAAAATAATGATATTTTATTATTATTCGACTTCTGGCTTACGTATCTTCTACCCGGAGAGTCCGATTGATGTGATATCTGTGGCGTTGAGACCCAGATGATATTAAAGTCTTCTTTTGGTTGCTTTTGGGAGTAGGGTGCCGGGTTTGGGGTGTGGGACCCATGAGGATGAGTTTTGGCATTTGTAGAGAAACAGAACTTTCTCCTCAGGAGTCAAATTTTGAAGGATGAATAGTCGATCCTGTGTGTTCTTCTAAGAGGATCACAATGGTGCGATCCGTTCAATGTGTTTCGTGATCGAGGCTCGGGCCCCACCTAATCTAGCTTCAGTGAATAGTGAATTCTTCACCGGGTGTCCGTTTCGGATGAATGAGAAGTCGATTCCATGTATTTTTCTAATGGGATCATTGTGGTATGATCCTATTATTGAGTTTCAAGATCGTTGTGTGGGCACCACATGGGAAAGCTACGGTGAATAGTTCCTTTTTCACCGGTTGTCTGTTTCGGGCGAGTAAACAGCCTATCCTGCTTGTTTTTCTGCGTGGATCACAATGGTGGCCACGGTATCATCCTTGGTGCTGCAGAGTGTGGCGTTGTTGTGGGTCACTCGGTTCAGCGATGATTGGACCAGCAATGGTTGAGGGTACTCTATTGGTTCGTTCCAATGAGGGTTCGTGTGGAATCACAACCCTAGTATAGGATTGTGATCATCTCGATGAGATATATAATTTTTTTGAGTCGTGGCATCCCTCTGGTGGGCCCGGAGCGGGATCCTCTAGCATCGTTTCCCCTAGATCGGGTTCTTGGTATCGATGTAACCACTTTTCCACGGGAGGCTATTTCCTATCTACCAGGTTAACCATGTAGGGTTTGTGGCATCATGAGGAATATGATCCCCTACGTGGTGGGCCATGCTTAGTAGGGTTGTGGCATCATCGGGTATATGATCCCCTACTCCACATGAGGTTTGTAGTAGGGTTGCGGTACCGAGGGTTATACGATCCCCTACTAAGTGTGTGGTTTCTGTAGGGTTGTGGCATCATCAGTTCTATCCCATACAGTGTGATATGTACCAGATAGGGTTTTGTTATTGTCGTGACCATCATGACATGGGTGACAATCCTCTATCTGAGTGACATGTTTCTGTTGAGTGCCAGATCGGGTTGTGGTATCCAGCAGCAGATCCTGGGAGTGATCCCCTATCTGTGAGATATACGAATGACAGATTAGGTTGTGGTATCCCCCAGCAGACCCTGGGAGTGATCCCCTATCTGTGAGATCATCATCTATTAGTGTATTTTTTGGTATCCCCTAGAGGACCCTAGGAGCGATCCACTAATTGAGGAGTTTGTTGTTCTTTTTGTTTCATCATGGTTTCCTTAGTGACGGTAACCAAAGAGCGTGATCTCTCAGGTGACTATCTGAGATGTTTGTGTGAATGCCAACAGAGTGTATCTCTTGAACGAGTGTCATCTGGGATGACAGTGATCGTGGAGTGTGCTCTCCCTGTTGTGAATCGTTGCTGGTGATGAGGTCGGTACCTCATGTGGCTTGGTGCGTGAGCTGAGTATATCTGGATTGTTCAAGGTGTATGTATGGTCGCACACCTGGATTTAGATGACCAGTTGTGTTTACCATGGATGGTCACGAGATGGAGTTTCTATCTCGTATGGGTTCCCTCTGGCTGGGATGAGCGGACTGTTGCCTATTAGTTTCTCAATTTTTTTTTGGTTTTTTGGGGCGCCTACTGAGTATTTTTATACTCACCCCTGCATGGGCTTTTCTCACACATGTTTGTGTATTGTGCAGACCACATGCCTTTTGATAGAGTCCCAGGAGGACCCAGAGCAGGTGGAGCTTAGTGAGCTAGTTTGACTGGGGTGTTTACCAGAGCTGTGCCAAGGATCTTACCGGAAGGTGTTTTGGTAGTGTTTTCCCTGCTTCTGAGCAGGTTGGACACCTTTGAAGTTTTATTGGTGGGCCCTATTTTTCCCTTTCATACTTATGTATTACTCTGGTTTTGGGATATTTTTATGCATGCATTTTCTTTTTAGTTGTATATTTCTCTGCACTGTTTCATGGAGGTGTATGTGGGTGGGTGTATACAAGCACCTGAGGCTAATTCCTCCCATGAGTGTGATATCCTACTCGGTGCTAGATGTCATACCTTGGCCTATTGGAGTTGGGCTTCGGGAGTCGCGGCTAAAACCCCGTTGGGTCGGGTTCTGACAGGGTGCACCCAAAATTATATAGCGCAATATGAATGTACAAATGTGACGGGTGTGCCTGGAATTATACAGCACTCTAATGCACTGGGTAATGTGATGAATCTCATGAGTAAATATGAAATGATGTGTGAAAAATATGCTATCTTGGTTTAGAAGTATGTGTGGTAATTAACCACTAAGACATGATGTTTCATTTTTATGCATTCCCACATTTCAAGCATTATATTTATTTTTCCTCTCATGTTCATGATCTTTTTCCCATGTTATGATTATGCTCACCCCATGCTATAATGTTCTTATCTATACTTTTACTAGGATTCTAGCTCACCCCTTTTATTGTATATCCTTAGGTGGCTACATGTACTAAGGAGAGGTCAGCTGCCATTAAGAAGTTAGAGAAGCAGAAATTAAATAAATGTTTATGCTTGATGTTGTAATTGTTATGTATGGTCCTAGTTTTCCTAAGACACTATACCTTTGTATCCCCTTTGTGTAATACAATTATGTTGTTTATATTCAAAATGATTTAATAGTAATGTAAGAAAAGGCTGGGTCGCTATAGACCCAGTAAGGAAAAACAGTTCTAAAGTGACTATAATGGATATTAAAGAGGAAATTAAATATTAATTCCTCAGTGGTTTCAAAAACTAAACCATAAGAAAAGAAGTTAATATGGTTGGAAAATCCTTTTATAGAAGAAAAAACATGAGGAACAATGCACTAGTATATCATTAAAGAAATAAAATTTTCCGATTTGGATTATTATCACTATAAAAATGGTTTTCAAGCTGACTAAGGGGATGAAATTGAAATAGGTCATCTAATACAGAATCTATACAAGTGGTAATTTGAAAATAACCATTATGAAGGCTCGGAATGAAGTGGTATAATAAGGGTTGGCCCACTCTTACCAACTAGATTCCTCAACATGAGGATATATTGAGGTACCCATCTCACTATGAATTTAACTTTTTTAGACTATTTCTGAAGTGGCACAAGATTAACTGGGAAATAAAGACCATGTGATGTAATGTGTTTAAAGAATACATATGGATGTAATGGAAGAAGATAAATGAAATTTTTGAAGTAAAAATTGTTGTTGTTTCTTTTTGTTATTGAGTTTTAAAATGAGGAAGAAATGGTATCAAGGACCTGATCTAAGTCAACAAGTGGTAAAAAACATCCATTATTTCATTCAATGTTAAATTTTAGAGTGGTATACTCTGATAAATAATAATAATAATAGTCCAAATTTGAATATTTTTCAAAGTTATATCTAAAAGTTTTAATGGGATCAACCCACCATTAGTGATCTGTAATTCATATAATTTCATTTCAAAGCTGGAAATTAGACACCTTAATAAGGATAATACATATAAGAGGGGAAAGAAAAAATGATCCTGGATATAATTATTATATATTTTTTAACAAGTGAAATGTTTTATTAGCTAATTATTTTACTAGATTCCATAATCCAATAAATAAAAACATTGAAAATAAGTGGTTATCCATATTAATAATTATCACCAGATATTGTGTCTTGAGAAAAAGGAATTCCAAGGTAGTTGGTGGTGAGTATAAAAAGGATGTATAACATCATCTGAAAAACAAGAAACCTTGTGATATAGGAAGATCAAAGATATCAATGGGTGTCATAAGTTTATAAAAAAGTGATATCAATTGATTGAATATGTGTTCTAATACACATTTTTTTAATAATGGAGAATATCTAGTTGCATGTGTTTCTATAATTATTGAGGGACATGGAAAACATTGAGATTCATGACATAAAATGTTGATTCATATATTAATTTTTGACTTATTCAGTTTAATGTATTCATAGATTACTCAAGGCTATGTGGTAATTTTACTAAAAAAACTCCAGGGTAAAATGAATCTTTGGAGATGCAGGTGGTCAACGATTTACATATGATGAATATAAATTTAATCTCTTTAACAACTAATTCATTGATTGCTATTGAAAAATAATAAATTGTGCCTATTCAAAAAGACGTATCTAAAAGATTAATAATGACTAATGTAATAATTTAGAGACTTATTCCAACTAGTGAAACAAATATGCTGTAGAAGAGATAAAGGTCCGATTGAAAATTTGTCGAGCTAAAAAATTAGAAATAAAAAACATATTTAGGAGATAAATAAGTAAAGAAGTTTTGCTATTAGATTGAATCGACCAATTTATTTTGAAGAGAAATTCGACATTTTTTAATACAACTCTATATTTTTATATTTCAATTAGTGGTTTCAAATGGCCTACAAACTTATTTAATGTCTAATTTGTTAGGGGAATTTAATATTAATGATTTTATGAGAACAAAATTTCTCCAATAAGTCTTTATTATATAGGTTATTTTGAATATTGAGCATGGGGGTATGGATATGAGTTTGTACGAATTTAGAGTAAAGATAAATATGGGGAGATAAACTGAAGGATAATATTGAGACAACCAATGTGATAGTAGAAGAAAAAGGAAAACATGGATCATAAGAATCATTTTATTATAAATATTAATGGGGAGTGAAGGTAAAAAATAAATCCATTTTCATTTTTATATAAATGAGAAGGGAATCAAGGAATTATTTACCAATATCATGGTAACCAAAAATGAAATTTATCAAAGGATGGATATGTGATAGTATTGAATGAAAATCCAAAGGGATTGAATGTTATATTTTTTCATTAACATTTTTTTATTTTGTTAACAATCACTGAGAGAGATTTCAATTGAAAATTTGGTGATGTGATTATTTTTAATGGATGTATGAATAGGTTCCCATGGAAGAACATGAACTTATGGAGTAATTTAAAGATACACAATGGTTGATATATCTATTCAGGTTATTGAAATGATGTGAAATTGATAGTGGAATATTGAAGATGTAATGATATGACTTGTGAAATATTAAATAAATTATATAAATAACATGGTCATGTTGTGGCTACTATGTTCACTTCATGTCTAGAGTCAATGTTGGAAAATTTAAAAGGTCATTTTTCATAGATATTTTATTAGGAATGAATATGAATTTTTCAATATTCAAGAAAAGGGATATACCATACTATGACACATATATCATGGCATGACATAATGATAAAATGATTGAATAAGTACCCCATAGGGTCCCATTTGTATGATTCATCTTGGAATAAATATACAAAATTGGTGGATGAGATGTATGGTTGTTTACATTGAAATATTTAGTGGTTTAAAGAATACACCGTGACACAAATATCATATGATGAAGAATAATTGGGTAAGATTAATTGATTTTAGAGGCACAGTTCATGTTCCTTGGAAGAAATTTCATGTTGTGATAGTTTAAATAAAAAAAATATTTTTTAAGGACTCATCCTATAACATACTCCCATATGAAATATGTTAGGATTTTATTTTTGGGGCATTAAGATGTTTATAAGTAGAAGAAGGATTTGTTCTTTGAAGTATAAAACCGCATAATATTAGGTTAAAAGGATTATAAGAGTTGAAGAATAATATCATGATATTTAGAGAGTTCAAGAGAATAAATTTTTCATGATTTAGTATATTTAATAATTGACTTGATGTTGAGTTTTAGAGAAGTGTACAATGGAATGAAATGGATGAAGGTGAGGAGAACATGCCATAAAATAATTATTCATTCCTTGAAGTTATTGTTTCAAAAATATATTATATATTTTAATAGAAATTAAAATTAGGAATCACATGATATTTCAGGGGATAATTTAATTTAATTATAATTTTTTATCACATGAAATAAGGTGTTACACCATGAATAATCATTATAGATTAGAGATAGAAAAATTAATACCAACCCTTATAATAATAGTCTAATGTAGATGGGATTATAAAATATGTTTTAATAGTTTATAAAAAATATGTAGATAATTTTATATATGAATATCTGACGGAATAATAATGATAGATCCATAGTAGAATATATTTTTATATCTGGTTTAGTTCAAGAGTGAATGATTGAGAAGGAATAAGAAGAAGTATATCACTAATATATTTGGTTGAAATAAAATGATTTCAATAGATTAAATCCAAATTTAAATTATCATAATTTGAAATAAAGAAATTTTCATTGATAAAATTTTGTGGAAAAATGGTTCAACCATCTTATTTTGAGGATTTTATTACATAGAATAATGAAGAATGAAATTAAGATAAGTTAGATATCAAAGAGGTATAAAATCAGAATCAATAATGAAAGAAAAGTGTTATTCTAAATAGTGAAGAAACATTATTTCCTTAAACTATCTTGAAGGAACCTAAATTATATAAAACATTAAATAATTTTCTTTGGGATGTTTAGAAAATGAAAAGAAGTTGTAATTATAATTAGATCATCAATGTTCCTTTCTTAAACCTATTGAAACACATACAATGTGTAGTGTAATCTTATGGTATATTTATACATTATTAAAAAAATCTCATTAGATTATCCCATGGTATGGAAAAATTTAATGTTAATGTATAATATGTGAATTAAATTTCACATCTTCATTTATCTATTGTTTTTTTATTGAAAAATAGAGAACATGAGATTCCCTGAGTTCTTGATAACACAATAAAAAAATCCATAAAACTAGAAGGACCAATAAAATGGATACATTTTAATTTATTTATACATGTATTCACACATTATTAAGGTTATTAGGTAAATACAATCTCAATATTTTCTGAATTTGTTTTATATTACTAAATAGGTTCGAAGAAAATATAAAATTATTCTTCTTATTTACGGAAATATCCACTCTATAATTCATTCATATTGGTCACATATATTACATGATGTGTAATGATAATTGACCTATAAAAGTATAACATTAATTTATGCCTTATAAATTGTCGTTATAGATTTATATTGGATGTTATTTCTTGTAGATATTAACATTTTAGGGGTTTAATATAACGATGCAGGTTTTTCTCATGAGGTACAAAATGGGTTTTGTATGCTGGATAAACCGCTACTTATACAACAAAGAGTGTTATATATATTATATATTTATTATAATGGGGGAGAATGTTCAATATCGAATCCCCATATATGTGTTTGATAATATAGATATCACAAAAACATTACTTCCTTGATACCTTTTTAACACAAACAATATAGTCGAGCAAATCATGGGGTGGTTGGGTAGGTCGTTGATCATGTCATCAAATGAATTTTAACCAAGATATTATTTGTTCTTTTATATTATGAGTATAACATATGGTCCCTTAATTTAGATACATTAAGATTGTATATGGTGATTCTTAGATTAGTGATATGTTATGTTCTTAACCTTTTGGGTGAGACACATGTGATGTTCTTATCCATCTTGGTAAATGACTTGTGATGTGTTCATCCATCTCGTGAATATATACACAATGAACTGATAATGTATTAGTTGACTATATGAAATTGATATATTTTGAATGTTTTGGTGACTCTATGATTTAAGAAATAGATTATATAATTATATACACTTTTATATGATGCAAATGATGTCCATAGGTATGGAGAAAAATGTGTTTGATCAAGATCACGCCAAATCCCTTTATAGGTTGAGTAGAACCGTACTTTTTATGTGTCCATTACATAGTTACAATAATAGAGGGTCTAAACATTGTTGAAGTTATAATGGGGATTAATTTATTTGTGGACTTTTTATAACAAAATTTGAGTGATACCCTTATTATTTTTTTGAATATAAATAAAAAATGTTTTGGATGAATTTTTACAAGGCGTTACATATGATGTAACATGTGGTGAAAATGAATGATAATTTTCTGAAGTACATGTAGAATGACTTATAAATATATTATTGTATATAGGATCAATATTTTTTACACATAATATGACATAACATGAATATACACAAGGTCTCTATTCATTTAGTATTGGTGGAAGATTGATATATTTATATAATAAATCTAAAACCCAAATGTGGAAATAACTACGTCATGGATTGTGTAAAATTAAACCCAAAAATAGGGAAGGTCACCATGTCATGGTTATGCACATGTAAGAATATTAAGTATATGATACTTTTTGACAGCTATTATTCTACCTCACAAAATTATAAGAGGTCCATATATTTTTAAATAATGACTGAAATTGTCTATATATAATAAAATAAAATTGATCATTTTTTATTTAATATCCAAAAATAAATATATTTAGTTTATAAAATTAAATATTAATTGGTTTTTATTACATTATTTTTGGTTATCATAAAACCCCCAATATTGTCCTATTGAAGGTATCGACCACTGCACATGATTAAAAATTAAAATGGAAGAATGGCATCATGGGACCAATATTGGGATTCAATCCAAATAATAGACATTTTTAGTCATAATAAAACATATTCATGAGTTAGGAAAGATCATTCTTAAATTTATTATTAGAATATAGAAAAAGTGGAAGAAGAAGGTGTCTTATAATGGAAATAATAAAAAACCACGTACATCCCAATCAAAAAAATGTGAACAAAAATATAGAAAAAAATGACCATCTTAACAAATACTCCAAAATTTATAACATTTATATAGAATAAAAAATATGTTTGGCCTCACAATAAGAATAACTGCAATATAGATGAAGGTGTTCAATAAGCAGTATCCATCCAATCCATGTTGGAATCATTCCCTAGGTTACATTACTAGATCCATTCTTCATTGTATGCACTGTAGTGGTAGAGTCATATTCCACATAGATATGCCTCTGAACATAATGGAAAACAAACTTGACTACTTTAATCAACAAAAACAATTCAACTTCATGGAAATATACATTTCAAATTTAGTTGTAAAAACATCCTTTAACAAATCCCCGATGAGTGAAGAAGACACGACCACATCCTAGGGGTCCTGATACACCTAAATCCACCACATATACATTTACTTTCATCCATAGTGATATCAGGAGGATAAATCTAATATATTTATGTAGCAGAGGGTTCTTGACCATACTTTTAACAACAAATGTTTTAAGAATAGTTAGATCAGAGAATTTATTTTTAATTAAACTTTTTGTATTTTTGAAGTAGTCATAAACTCTTATTTTACATAATTCCTTCTATCTTTTGAATAGGTCCTATGATTATCAATGTCAAGGAATTGATTACCTTAACGATATAAAAAATGACAAGAGCCGCTACTGTGACAACCATTTCGTGAATTTTTTCAATATAAAAGGTTTTTATCATGGATTTAATCCTATATTTCATGATTACCGTGTGAATTTTTATTCCATAGATATATTGAAAATATTAACAAAGTCCATATGAAAATATATAGGATATAAATATATGATTAATTGATTATTCAGCATGTAAGGACAAGTAACAAGAATGTGAAAGTTGCAGTCTAGTTTTCTATTGTAGGTAATGAGTAGAAATCCAGTACATTTAGATTATTTACAAAAGAAAAAAATGTTAGGGATAGGTTAATGAGATTATAAACATCCATATCCATTGGGGAGTTGTGTTGTTTCTATCATAAACATGGATATAAAAATCCTTGGATGTGAAATGACCAATAGAACTAGGATTCAAAATCCAAAAATTTATATTAACACACACACACACACACACATATATATATATATATGAATTTCCATCCTAGTATGAGGATGAATACACACCTACTAGTCTTTATTATATTAATAATTTTCAATGGGAAAGTGTTTCATAAGTGGAGCAACAACCATGGTTTCACTGATAGGCCTCCCCATCCATGGTGTATTCCATATAATTAGACAGGATTACATAGAAACCATTTTTTTTGTAATTCATGTGCTCATGCTGTGATTGTTTAATGATTGGCCATACAGAATAGGATCCATACATAGAGTATCAATTTTTAATATTTGATATAAATCTTTTAGAAAGGAAATCAATGTATATATCATGAGAAGTTATTACATTTATAGAGAATATATGAAGAAGATAATCATTACAAATTTTCAAATCGTTCATTCCCATCCCCTCATATTAATGGGTTTAATGAATTCTTCCAAACCATGGTGATGATATTCATTTCACGAACGAGTCTATTCAAAAAATATTTCCTTATGAAATCTTGAATATTAGTAATAAGGACTCTAGAACATATATAAATAAAGAAAGTATAAAAAACCTTAATGTGATAACAAATTTTATAAGACAAATTATACCAGCATGAGATGTGGTATTCCATTTATAGGTGGCCATCTATTAAACAATTATGAAGTATTTGATTTCAAGATTTAATATATTATCTTTATCCTAGAAGAGAGGCACACCAATATTTTTGAAAAGATTATCCTATTTCTTCACTCCAAGATTTCTAGCAATCTTTTTTTTCTTCAAGACAATCATTTATTTCCCAAACTCTATAAAGGACTTATTACCACATATCTCTTGTCTAGAAATATCTTCATAATGATAAAAAATATTTTGGATACAAATTTTTTTCCATTTATCATATTTTCCAAAAACAATAATTTCATCCACAAAATGAAGGTGTTAGAGGCTAAAAATATTCCTTCCAAACATAATTTTCTTGTATATACAATCCCACACAAGATATTGAGGTAAACCCAAAAAATAGTCTTTATCCAAAATACAGATTAGGCTAAAAAGAGGGTCCCCTATCTTACCCCTCTGGAGAATTCGAAATTGCCACTTTGGGATCCATTATTAAGAATAGAGAGCCTAGAACTATTGAGAATGGTGTTGACCATATTAAGGAAAGAGTAAAAGACACCATGCATTCTGAGAATTTAGAAGATAAAGGTCCATTTTATTTTAACAAAGGTCTTCTAAATTTCAATCTTGGGGGAAAATATTTTACACTTGATTTTATTAATTAGTATTTTTACACATTATGATAAATTTAAGATAAAATATATGTTTTAATGTAACTATAATATCATTTTTACCATTAATTACACTATTTACTTTTAACTACGTTAAATAAAATTCAATAGATACTATTAATCAAAAACAATTACCATCATATTGAACCAAATCTTACATATTGATGTCAACGGTGACCCTCTTATTTTTTAAATTCAATTTAAAGGAGCATTAATATTACTTTTTATGCAAATTTCTAGATTTACCTTGAAGGTGGTAAAAAGACATTAAAAATGGTTAAAATATTTTATATATCTAATATTATTATAAAGTTGGTGTAATGAATTAAATTGGACAAATATATGTATTATTTATCTATTTTTACTTTAAGATAAATTTTTAATTAAATAATTATTTAAATGAAAAATTTGGTTTTCATCTACAACGCATTGTTTTTCACTATTCATCAAAAAATTAATGTTTTCAGAAATTAACCAAAAATTCATTAAAAGATAATTTTGATATTCCATATTACAAAATGATTTCAATTTTAGAAAATTCAGAAAATATAATTTTTAATAAGGAAATTAAAATTAATTCCCATTTTCAAAACCAGAAAATGAGTTTTTAAGAAGTAATACAATTAAAAGAATGACATGTGCTTATTAACAATTTTAATGTGAAACTACCTCAAATGTACTACATTATAATAAATTATAAAAATATAATCTAATTATATGTTAAACCCACTAGAATTTATAATTTTACTCTATACATTATTTTAATTAAAAAATTTGTTTTTAATTAAAATGTAGTATTTATCACTCTTCCTAAAAATTTGAAAGTTATCAAAAAAATAACCAAAATAATTATCAAAACTAAAGTTTTATATCATCATTCTAAATAAGATTTTAATTTCATTAAATTTTATGTATATAAAAGTGACAAATATTGGATTTAAAAAGTGTTCTCCATTAATAGGTAGAAAAACTATATTTTTATAAAAATACATCTTTTATCTGAAAAATTGAATTTTTCCATATATTAGGTCTAAAAAATATGAATGTTAAAATTATATAGGATATATATAAAATGTAAAATGTAGTTAATAATATCCATAAATTCTTTTAGAACAGCTATTTTGGCAGGCCATGATGCGCTTGAACATGGTTTCGTATGTAGTGCAAGCTATT
The DNA here is from genome assembly GCA_963277665.1 of Viscum album. Taxonomy (NCBI): domain Eukaryota; kingdom Viridiplantae; phylum Streptophyta; class Magnoliopsida; order Santalales; family Viscaceae; genus Viscum; species Viscum album. The sequence continues at coordinate 595,683,632 of OY728133.1, forward strand.
GAATTAATTTAAAGAGATAGAATAATATGAAATCCTGGAATGTTACATACCCAATCAAGAACACAACTCCCCAATGTAACCCCTCTCCAGTATAAGATTAAGGGTTCTTTAAAGATAATTCATTTTTCAATTCATACATTCTCTTCACACCCTACTTTGGGTAACTTTCTATGAATTGCATGAAGTGAGGAATTTTTTCTCTGAACATCTTCCCTGCTTCCTCACTTGGAACTACCAGTACCTCAGGTTCCTTTATATATAGATCATCTCTAGTTATATCCTCCTAAATCCATCACAAAAATTATAATCATGGGATAATATCTATAAAATTACAAACACATGCATTGTGACACATAACATAGGTTAAAAAATTCACGTGAAACATAATATACAAAAACAAGTAATTTCCACCAACCAAGTCACATGGAATGATAGAGGCACTGTCACTACACATAACCATCCTACACATATGTCATGTGTAACATGGGTAAACAAATTCACATTATTCATGTTGTTTTTATAAACACCATTTTATTCTCATCTTGAATCATTTTACAATCGTTATCATGTTTCTCATTAGGAACCATTTTCAATTAATTCACATATTCTAGGAAAAATTGTTAAATTTGAACAACAAACCCAAAACACATTTTCTCGTCCATGCCTAAAATGATGAACATTACAAAATAATCATGAGTTCATATAATGAAGCATGAAAAATCAAACCTCTTTACAAACTAGGAGATGAGACAAAACTCAGAAAAAAATCATAACAATTACCAAATCACACCACAAGTGTTCCACCCAATGTGACATAATATTCAACTCCTACAAAAAAACAAAATAGAAATAATACCAGACTGGGAACTTGTGTTATATTCTGTAAATTGATTCTCTAATTACTTCAAGAGAGATCATTTCCAAGGATTTACTCTTCCTAAAATCTTGTATACCATAAAAACGTAAGAAAATGATAATTATAGAATAGTGGGATCTGACACCACTGTGTAACATCTCAACCCGGTTTCCACTCACCGGTTTCCCGAGATGGTCTAATATGTGACCTCAATATCACATCCCCTTAAACCAATGTATTTCGACCCACAACGAGGGTCTAAAAGGAGCCCTATAGAGAATATTCCCTAATTATCATAATAAAAGACTAGTAGATATAAATATTCTATAAAAAATGACATAAAATCAATGCCAGGACACTACCAATATCACATGATTCCCGAAACAGAAAATACAATGTAAAATATTATTATAGATAAGGAAAGATAATGTACATGAAAAGTGTCAAAATTCCACTTGAAATTAGACAAACTAAAAACTACCCAAGTCGGTCCCAAACCATGTTGGGTTCCCTCATCGATGCTCCATCCCAAATCATCCATTTAATATAGGTACCTTGCCCTTATCTTATACGAAAAACATGATATCTATTAGGGTACTAATGAGGTAGAACATGTAGGGTGTGAGTAAAACTCCTTAGGACACCACCAATGAAATCTAAAATAATATCCAGTAAATAATATTTTATTCATTTGTTTGAAGAAATTTTTACAACACATAAGTAAACAGTTATCAAGTTATCAATTAATCTTTATTTTACCACAAAAACCCTTGTGTTCTCATAGATACCGATATCTCAATGCGATCTTCAACATGTTCAAGTGTCTAAATTGTCCCCAATGGATATCATAACCCCTAATTCCACGATTAACATTAATTAATTAATATGTTAATTCATAGGGAAAAATCATATTTCAATCTTGAATTGCAAGGTTACCATTCACAATCTCACATTTGAATGAGCATATACATGTTACCATTCCTAATTTCTGACTTGAATGATCATGCTAACTTTTATAATCTCACAATTGAATGACCATGTTACCATTTAAAATTTCAAAATTTAAAGTCTATTTTACCATTCACTAACTAATTATTAATTAAAAATTAATTATCAATATATATTTCATTATAATTTCTACAATTAGTTCACCCCATAATTCGCTATAGTTGATCTCCAAATTAATAACACATAATTCAACTTAAGTAACTCAACCAATAATTAATCAACATCTGCAAATTCAATATCCTATAATTAATTCAACATTTAATTAATTAAATTCTCAAATCACAATATCCATAATTAATTCATCTATTTATTCTCCCAATTTAAGAAAATCAATATCACATAATTAATTCATAAATAAATTATCTCAAGTCAATAGACACAATATCTCCTAATTAATTCATCAATTAATTCTATTAATGAAAACTCTAATTATCTACGAATTAATTATACAATTATTTATCTGAAATCACTAAACTCAATATATTATAATTTATTCTATAACTATTTAACTCAATCTATGATTTCCAAAATATCTAATTTCGCATCTCCTCAATAAGTTAATTCACAAAATTAATTAATTCAAGCATGAAAACTATTCCTAAACACCTAATGGGAATTCTATAATAACGAATGCATAATTTATATTTAATAAATTTTTGTATGATTTATATACTTCCTACAACAATTTTCTGTAAAATGATTTCCAAATGGAAATCCTCAATTTGAACGGAATTATGGCAGATTTCGGGATCCGGAGATATATAATAAATACAATACTAAAAAATCATGATATATTATTTCTACAACAATATACAGAAAACTAGATCTAGATTAATCAAATCTTGATAAATATCCAATAAAAATAGAGGATAAAAATATCCAAATATAATAGGGGAAGAATGAGAGATCAATTGGGAAGAAACAATGTTCTTGAAGAGATCCATATCGTCTGATTTCGCTTTGAGTCACCAAAAAATGAAGTTGGAAATATATAAAATCCCACCAAGAGGCACTAAAATTGAGATAAATTGATTATGCATCCATAAATGGAATATCATGGTATAATATGGGGGTTCCAGAAATATTTTAATAATTTGTGTTGGATTAAAATAATGTATTCTTCTAGAGGCACCAAAATTCTCCAAACCATGTGCCTAACTGTGAACCTCTTCTATGGGTACATGGTTTATAAAAATAGGGAACATTATTTTGAATCCCGTGAACTAGACATGATAATCTACACTGACTAGGGTTTTATGGTTTGTTGGGTTTGGGTATATAGTTACAGAAATAAAATTCACTAACCGTATGCTTCCCATTTTCGTTCATTTTTGTAAAATTTTCACCAAAAACACCCAAGGTAAAACCCTAATAGAATGTACATAAAAAAATTAAAAAATTCAATAAACAAGCCCAGACATCTCAATAAATGGTAGGGTATTTTTACAATTTGTTTAAAAATAATAATCTAGGTCAAAACGCATTTGGTTTGATGAATCCATAAGAGAATTTAGTTTCATAAATACTGAATTTAATGAATTTTTTTAAAGTTTTTAAGATGATTTTTCATGATAGTCATATCATTATTTTTTTATAATATATAAATTATTAAAAATTAAAAACATGCATTACAATCATTTCTATACAAGTTTCAAAACTAACTCTCTATGAAGCACATAGGTGAAGTAACATATCCCTTTTCAATCAAGATCGTTCATGAGAGATAACAAATTATTCATAGACTAAATCAATGTTTATAAATCTACATGATTCTAAAGAGATTTTTTGTGTAACAACACAAGAGGGAATTGGTTCTCGTGTCACATGGTATAAGTATATTCAATAAAATGTGACCTCATACACAAAAAGGGATGGTGGGAGGTGTAGGATACCATACATTTCAACAATGGTATATTTCATGTTCATCATGTTTCTTAATGTAAATCATCATAGAGATTCATTAATATTTTTATGAATATATGAATCTGAATTTGGAGAACAATATTGATCTCTATAATGATTTTTATTTAGTATATGAAGGGTTATATGGAAATATTACGAGTATATAGAGTTGAATAAGAAATAGTCATTAGAGGAAATGCTGATTCTAGTTTCAAAAAATATAATAATGATCTGAAGTAATAGTTAGGAATTTTTTTCAATCTCAATGGGGGATTTGTGAGCTTGATGATTTCAAACTAGGTAGCTTTTTTGTAATTATACAGTATAGTTTGACTATATTAATGTATATGATGTATCCAAAGAAGCTATTTGTTTTCTAAATCATTTTCTAATAGAATGATATGGTGATTAATTGTAGATATCTTATTATATTTTGTTGTGAAAATTCTACAAATATGGATCTCGCAATGAATCCAAGGTCACATCAATGGATGAAGCACATAATCTAAAAATATCACTTATTGATGAATATTTCTCAATGGGGTGAACTAAATTAGGGGATATTTTCCTCTAAATAAAAATAGAATACCCACTGACTAAAGCCTTATCTCGGTAGAATCATGAACATATTATGAGATATAGTGAACAAACTGTTGTTAAAATATGTCTCTTATGCAAGTACATGATTATAGGATTTGTTTCCTAAGAACAAACTTTTATTAAATTTCCACTTAATTGAATTAAAATATTTTAATATTTGAAAAATATATTATCAAATCATGATTATTCTCTTATGTGATATAGCATGCCATAATTCATCAAGTGAACATATCTCCCAAAAAGGTCAAAGTAATTCCCTACTATGATGAGAACCTGGAAAATTTAAGAAACTATTCTTAAATAAAATTTATTTTCTAGATTATATCATATAATTATAAAATAATGATATAAACTTTCAATAGTAGAGTATAATTAATCTTTGATATATTTCTCAGGTTTTATTCCCTTGGTAATCTCTATTGAATGAGATTATGATAACATGTCCCACTAATATGAAATCCACATTTATATGTTTCATTAAATATTCTATATGACGGAAGTGTGTAATTATCCATAAATTTGAACATTATTATTAATATATGTCATAAGTTTTGTACTTCAATGTCTTGATGTAAATTTTGATGAAATATGATCACATGTAAATAGGATATGTTGTTTGTTTCATAGGTGTTGTATTATTAATGAGTAATATAGTAAATTATTTATCAATTCTATTATTTAATTTATATAGATATCTCAAGACCTTTTAGGGGAATTTAATAACATGGATAAGTCTTTTTCCATTTTAGTTTTATTATCTTGTTCGTTTCCATTGATTCAATGAAATGCACATCAACCAAATATGTTGATGTCACTAGAATTCATCATTCATTATTTGAGATATCAGGATAAAGGGATAATAATATATAGTGTAAATTTCATGTAGGTTACATGTCATTATTTTGATAACATCATGTTATATGGGATTATTTTGTTGTTACTAGATGTTAAACATGAAATTTAGGTGGGGGAGCCTAATGCCACTGAGAATTGGAACGACAATATCACACAATATGTGTTTTCGTAGCCTTATTTCACTTCTATAAGAATTTAACATGTTAGATAAATATTATATTTCAACAAGAATTAATAATTATTAATGTTGTGTTGATCAAAAACACTCAATAACAAATTATTTATGTTATTATATATATGTTTTTTAATATGTAATAAATATTTATTCACTAGTTAATTATTAATTTCATTTCATTAATATAAATTTTTTATTTATTTTGTTCTATTCAAAAAATAATAATCAAAATGTCATGGGAATATTTAAAAAAAATTTGTTAATGGATTTTTGTATATATAATATTTATAGCTATTTATTACTGTATAATTTATAGATATTTATTTAATTTTATAATTTATCATTATTCAAGTACCAATATATATTTAAGAGTATTGGAAGGTTACTTTTAATGAATCAGTGAGAAATTTCATCATCTCTAATAAAAATATCTTAAAAACATTCAGTTTATCCGGATGGTTGACTATTGTGGTGTTCATTATCATCAACAATAATTTTTCACAGGCTCACCATTATAGTTCTCAATATAAAATCTCAACTATTTCCAAATCCAAAACTGAGTATAGACTGCATTCTAAAGGCTAGTGATCTACTGGTGTTTTAAATAAAATGGTACATAAATAATAACATTGTCCTAGAGGAAGAAAGGTAGGGCTCATTAAACCCTTTTTGGGGGAATTATTTCATACATTGAGAATTTTATATATATTTATGATATGTTTTTTACCCTCTTCTTAATCATGACATAGAACCTATTACCCTAATAAACCGATCAGGTGTTGAATATGTCCCTATTTAAAAAGGGTTCTATTAATGAGTTTGTTTGAATGTATATGTTTTTTTCATCTCATTTGGGTCATTAGTTAGCTTCATATATTTTTAATCCAAATATCGAGGAAATCTGTTGTTTATTATTTCCATGGGAGTTCATTAATATTTATAGGATGGGATTTAACCTTTTTGAGTCTCCCTATATATCCTTCTCACAATTAGAATAAAATCATACATAATTTGATAAAATTTTTTTATTAACATCATAGAAAAATTAAATATGTTAGGTAACATAGGTATCGATTGTTCATCTCAAGATTTATGATGAAATGCTATGTATATCAGTTAAGGAAGTAAACATAGTCATTGTATTTTGATTGCCCCATGTATTTACCATAAGGTGGAAGCCCTTGTATGGGGGAAGTCACATAATCTAAATAAAATGGGATTACAAACTATGTATTTCTTGGATAGAGAGACTCATTATTCCAATGATATGATATTTTCAAATCCATAATCCCTTCTGATCTATGATCGATGTGAGAAACAAGTGAAATATGGTAATTATTCGCACTACACATGGGTGTGGGACTTATGCACAGGTGAAGCCATTATAATGCTTGATATATATCATGTGCCTTAGGAAGGTGTCTTACATATCATGGGTATACAATTAGTAAATGTTTGTATAGTTCATTTACCAACTAAATAAGATAGTGGATGAGGATGTCTGAAAAAACCATGGGATATATTGGGTCCCAATGGATGGAATTGCATATACTTGGTGGGGCTTACAATGAGGTGTATGCCTATTTGAGCATGAACCTTAGGAAGGAATCCTATATATCATATATATTTATGTAATCATAATTACAATAGGTCATTTGTGGTATACACATATATATCTTCTGGAAAATGTAATCATGTCCTAGGACATCTTCTTAACATGTCTTGATTTTCTTCTTAACAATCTGAGGATGTCCGTATGATAGGTCGGAGGAATTATGGACATGTCCTTCTTTACTAGATTAAATTCCTAAATACAATCACTAGATCCAATTAATATTTCTCGAATATGTTTCATGATCTAGATAGAATTCCTGGAAGGGTGTCTCATGATCAAGGATTATATGTTTGAAGGGTGTCACATAGCCTGAATGACATGTCTGGGGGATTTCATATGGAAATGATGAAATGTTCCGAGGTTGTCATATGACCATCATAACAAGTCTATAAGACGTCCAATGACTGGGATGACACGTTTATGGGGTGTCACATGACTTGGATGACATGTGTAGAGGGTGTCATGAAATCAGGCTAACATCTCTAAAGGATATCTCATGATTTTTCTAACATATAAAGAGGACATCGTGGGGCCTTGATGACTTTTTAGGGGGATATCACAAGACATGTTTGGCTTGTGATAGTCCCTCAACATAACTATGGTTGTATTCCTAGTGGAAATCAAATGACATTCTTAAAATTTCTAATGGACATAAAATGATCCAAATTGAATGTCGAAGTAGTTTTTCAATATAAGGGATGCATGTCCTGATATTGTCACATGATCTAGGTAGTTTTAGAGATGGTCAATAAGATCATTATATATGTATTCACACAATTCACACAATATATTCTTATTCCTTTTTCATACTTACTACATATATTCTATATGTTTTGTCCCATTTCAGCACATTTTTTGATTTGTGTGACCCATTTGACTTGTGATACCTCCTTCACATAATCCATCCGACCTACTAAATTTTCTTCATGTGATCTATATAGTGATCACATGAATCAAATATTCAAAGAACATGATTTTTTAATTCATTAACCAAATTTTATGTTGCCAAATAAAACTAAGATTGCCTGAATATACACTCTGATAGATCCTCTCATGTTCTCCCATGTATCAGTATACCATTATTAGTGGGGGAAGTATAATGGAATTTAAATAAAGGTTATATACATACTTGAAATACGCGTATCATTTAAATATGATCTATATTTATTGGTGAGAGTTTTTTGGGACACACATCACATGATCTTATTTTAGAGTGCCAAGGGTGTCTCAAGATGAACATTGACCATGAAAGTATTCCTACCTTGACCTGTTTTCTGGACCCCATCCAATCACAGGAGTTTCTTTTAACCCTAAGAAAATGTCAAATAGATTTCATAAGGTAATTCTGAAATTTCTAGGTTTCTTCCAGTGATTAGGATGCCTATGGGGTTTCAATCAAGTTATCAGAGGTGATTTTTCTAGGATCATTCCTATGATAAAGGTGACATACCATGGGGCCTCCATAAGATTAGAAAAACATGTCTAAGGGACCTCATGAGATCATGATTTATTGTTAAGGGGGAATATACAAGATAATGATAGCCTATCGAGAGTGATTCTTATGATCGAGGGTGATAGATCGAGTTTCATAACACATTTTCATGTGAAGACCATAATATCGTCCCTTAACTAGAATCATAATCCCTTTTTCCATTTTTATTTCCGTAATTATTTTCAAATGATTTCATATCTCATAATATTCTATGAACATTTATGGGGGAAATCCAAATCCATGGATGTGATGCATCTCCTGATCAATTGTAGCCCATGTGTTTCTGTGTAGCCATTTACATGGACACTCCTTCTATTTTCCACTAGTGCCAAAGAGACATTTCAATGTCAAAATATAAATTTCTAGGTCCTTCACATAATTCATGTTGCATGCCAAATAACATTTTATGACATGGTTAATATATCTCTAGATGATTTAGAGGTCTTGTGAATTTAATGAATGTGTTGCATGAGAACCATCAAAATTATCCCTTGAATAGGGATTCAACCTTTATCTACCATTATTTTATAAAACGGGTTCATCTATTATTTAGTAGTTCTCTGGTTGAAAGGTAAAATTATTTGAAGGTACATATCTATAATAATATTCTTGATCACAAACAGTTTTGAAGAATCCTTCTCATTAATATCGATTCTTTTCTAAAGGGGCATGACAAGATCAAGGGTAGATCATTCATTGTGCAGGATCCATTCACTTGACTATCTGAGAATCATGTGATCACGTGTTTTGTTGTTGTTTACTCAATCCATCCGAGTCAAACATGTTATAATCTATTTAGTTGTGGAGAAAATAATCCACATTATTTATTTATTTATTCATTTTTGGGTTTTAGAATGCTCATTTGGAGGGCATCAACAAATCCTCCTCCCCCCTCGGTAGTGATGTACATAGGGACAAGGAATTGATTCCCTAGTTACCTCCACTCTAAGAGCTATTTCGATTCCAATCATCATGTGATCCCTTCTAAAGGCATCATCAGAAGAACTTATTCAACATACCACTATGAAATATTAAATCATATGATCTATTCATAGGACATATGATCGACATTATTTTTTAAGGTCTATTCACAATGTCATTGTCATGTGCTATGCTTTGTCTCACTAATTATTCAAATGAATCTTGAATCAAATAATGTAAGTTTCATGATCCTTGACCTTGGTCCTTCACCATATGACAATATTGTGTGATTTATATTATATTATGGTTTAGTCTCAAAATCACTTGACCGCCATATAGTTCACATGACTATCTCTGGGTCACCCTATTGAAAGACTTATAACTATTCATCCATTGTAGATATGGCTATTGTGATCCATGACATATTAATTCTTCATATGGTTCAAGAGACCTATATTATGTCATGTGATATATAATCCCTTCATTGTTCATGAAATTTTCATGATTGTTATAAACTCATGAGTCTTCATTAATGGTAGTTCTTTCTCATCATACAAATACTTCTTTCTATTATGTAGTTGAATTACACTTATAATGCACCTTCCACCATGGATACCTAAAGAAACATGATAAATTAGAATCATAATGATGGAACATATTATCAACTGTTATTGGAATATTTTTTCTAGAAGAGTATTAACCAATATAAACTCTATAACTACCCCATGTCATATTGGATTCCTTTCAATTGATTATGTCAGGTGGATAATATTTCTATCCCATCAACTGACTAAAACCTCCCATATCATTGGTATTCATTCCCCCTGGACTGTATTCAAATTATTATTTACAAATGTAGTATTTTTTTATGGTATAGTCCTAGGGTTTATCCAATATGTTAGCGAACTCATCTTAGCATCTAATGGTTGTGATTTTTTCAACTAGAAAATTTCTCAATGTTATTTGAGCAAATCTGCCTCCTCCCTGAATGATCTAAGAAGTGGCTAGAAAATGATAAGGGATTTTCGACATTGTGGAAATTTTCTTTTAAGAATGTGCATGTACATTTTGTGATTGTGATAGTTTCCAGAATTTTTTGATCAGATACATACTATTCGGCCTCACGTGGCCATATAGATTTATAATTTCATCATCTACAATCAGCTAAATTTCATTATATAACTATTTATCCATTTGTTCCCTTTAACTAATTAATTTTATCTATCCCATGTATAAGAAAAAATTGAAATTAATGATAGCTAAAAACTGGATGGCATATCCCCCCATTGAGATATGCATGATGGATTCATTCATTCCATGGACATCTAGTATAACCCCGAAAAGGCACCAATTTTGGAATAGATAGTCTTAACACTATGAATGAGATATTATGGATGGATCTAAATATGTTCTCACAAATCTCATTCAAGGAATGGATTGGAATATTTATCTATTAGAGAGGTTCTGAGTTAAATTCTATATTCTTGTACCTTTCCCTTCACAGTTGTTTTGTGACAATTCCCTATTATAATAACAAATCATAGAAGTTGCAGAATATACCACTTCATCATTAGCTGGTTGGTTTCGTACACATGTTTTTTAATGGTTATCTTTTCTTAGGTTGGTATTTTTTAACTAGATATTTTAATGTTCACATTTGTGATGTTATCTCAATTAGAAGAGGGGACTCCCCATAATTTAGTCGTACTCACACTTTCTCACCTATCCAACTCCAAGTCTATAATCAATATGGAATCATTACTTATTGGATCAACTGCCCTTTTTATTTTTGATTTCTATAACTAAAAAATAATTCCCACTACTAAAAATACCATAATAAAAATATGATATGTAATTACCTATTTTCCCTTAGTTTTTAAAGTATGTCTATGGTTGAGACACTTCTTCTAGGCCATGATTAGATCATTGAAATGATGATGGGTTCTTATTTATTCAACTTTGTATTTTATTCCATGCAAAATAGTCATATTACAGATAATAGTAGTGTCTCTCTTGATTATCATTAATTTAAAATCTCTCATCAGGGAGGCGTTATCAAATCATGTGGAGAAGAGATGATTATTTTTGGGATATACACCACTTACCATATTGCCTTACAATTCGGTTATATTAAAAGTGTTTATCCCCTAACCTTAGTTGGTGCGTAATGAGAAAAACATCCCAAGGGTATCTACCAATTTAAAATTCCCTATCGATGCATGAGAAAACAATTGTTGAAATTTATCTTTATCATGTTTTCACCCTGATAGTCATATCTTATGATAATTCCCTAACCTATGTGGAATACTACCTAGGTAGGGTGCTGAATAGTTTTCTTTATAAGGTGTAAAACCCATGTGCTTTACTGACCCCCTTATTTTTTAAAACAATCGAGTTAATTCATGATTTAGTTGAGCCTTAAAGAAAAAAACATCATCCTTGGGTTGGAAAATCCATTAGTGGAAATTATTTATTTGAGGAAGCTGGTACATTAATATGAATGATGGAAAATGAGTCACTAGAGAGAAGTTCACATGAGACTTCTTCTCTTGCTTCTTTGTCAGATAATCCAATCATTAACCATTCCAACGTACCTACCCTAGTAGTTGAAAAGGAACAATAATGAAAATGTGTAATATAGTAGTAGATTCACACATTTATCACTTAGACTCCCCTAGAAACATTTCATGGCCAATAGGGGAACTGTTGTTTTCTCTTTCATGATCTAAGGGTATGATTCCTTAATCATCTTTATTTATATGACATCATGAGATAAACCATAATAAATAAAAAACAATTAGATGTTATCAATGTAGATTTCATCATTTTTTAATTAAAGTATATAAGAATCAGTCAATTAGTAAAGCATCTGATATATTGGAAAAAAGACAACAGAAAATCTATATGACATGTGTCCTGATGGATAAAATTACATGATAGATAGAAAAATAATAGGATACCATTAACCACATAAAGTTAAATATTTCAGTTTAATCAAACTTATTTGTAGATTATAAGAATGGATTTGAAGAGATATCCTCTTTCATTGATTTTCTTCATCCAGCGGTAACAACAGAAGAAGAAAGGAAAAAGGATCATCAATGCTCAATTGAATGTTCTCACTAGAATTTGGTGAACATGGAAAATTCAGCCAATCAAATCATAAAATAATATAATACCCAATTTTTGTCAGTGGTGTAATCCATGGAATCCTTGGATATGCCGCAAAATTTGGAGATTCCTCTTTTTTTGTTCTTTATCAATGAATGAATATTCTCGAATATTGTAAATTATTGATAATTATTCATTTATTATTTCTCTTCATAACATTTCATTGATCTAATTTTATCTAGAACATCAATTATTGACATCCTTTTGAAAAATATACAATAATCCAAATTTTGTGAATTTTAGTGTGAGACTTATTATATATTTTTCTTCTCTACTGATCAAGAATTCCCACTGATATAAGAGTCCAAATTAATGTACACCCAACATTTTTATTGATATCGCTATGTTTAAAAGCCCAATTTGGGTTAGATATACATACTAGCTTTATTATTCTATAATTTTAGTAGAATCTATTAGGCTTTTCAACCATATATTCATTTTGCTAAGGAAAAATGATGATCCCTACAAGATTCAAATCTTTTCCTTATATTTCACAGTTTTTTATTAAGATTCATATGGGGAATTTATTAATGAGTTTGGAATTATCATTAACAAATACAACAATCTTCTGGGGCTTCATCATTATATATTTTTTTGCACTCCCATTTTTGAGTTATCAAAATATCCTATATCACATAAAATATGTGTCCTATGAGAAGATACTCTAAATTTTGTAGTATTCCATTTTTATATTTTCAACATTTCGAGTAGTATGTCTCTATCAATTGGAAATTTAAATGTCTGGAAAACTAGAACAGTAACATGATATAGTTTATGTTATTATAGTTTCAACTTTCTTATGTTATATTTTTTTTTGGAATTTTAGATTTGACATTAAATTATTGTAGTTTAGGGTCTTTTACTTCAGACCTTTATTTTCTATAGTTTACGATATTCTAGCTCAGATATACTATTTATTTTGTTTCAAGTATTTTAGCTCATACCTTCTGATTATTTAGATTAGGGTATTCTAACTCAGACATTCTGTTTATATAGTTTAGAGTCTTTTAGCACAAAACTAATGTTACTGCAGAACATGTTATTTTTGTTCATACCTTATATTTCTATAGTTTATGGTCTTATATCATAGACATCCTTTTAATTTAGTCTATTGTCTCCTTTCTCAGACCTTCTTTTACTATTATTTTGGGTATTTTAACATAGAACAAAGTTTAAGGCCTTATGGATAAGACCAGATGTGGATGTAGTTTAGGATCATCGAAAATTGGAACTTCTATTATTATAGTTTATGGTTTTCTAGATTTTATATTAAAATATTGCATTTTAGGGTATTCTAGATATAAAATTATATTTATCTAATTTAGGGTCCTTTATCTCGAACCTTCTTTTGTTGTAGTTAGGGGACTTCAAGGTCAAACGTTTTGTTATTTTAGTTTTGGGTAATTTAGCTAGGAAATTCTATTTTTTTTGGATTAGGTCTACTCATGGAGGTTTTGGGATTCATGCATCCATGATTGTATTCTACGTAATGAGTGTATATTATGGGTTCTAACACCCTTAATTATTAATTTATATTCTGAATAATGAAATTTAATAATGTTTTTTGGAACCCTACATTATGAGAGAAATTATTAGGGATGAGTATTCATATTGGGTCATTACACCCTTAATCCCATATGAGATTCTATTTGATGTATATTTGAATGTTAGGAATGTCAGGTCCACATGGAATGTTTGAATATGGCTTTAAATTGTAACAACCTAAAATTTTATATAAATGAATAAGGAATGGGGAATGCATAATGTGGATGACATGAAATAGCCAATGGTTTTGAGTTAATCCACTGGGGTTTTGGGGATCATGAGGATCAATATAGAATCCCGCCTTTTAATCACATAAACTATCATTACATTTTACAAATCTGAGGATCTTTATGGTTTAGTGTCTTGGAAACCAGGAACTTAAAACATGATAACATAAAACATTATTGTTAAACAATTGAAAGGCTTCACCTCATGTTCATCCTAGGTTCATTACTGCATCTCAAACCTGGAGACATACATCAACAGAAAGGGTGAGCAGAAGGCCTAGTAAGGGAAACAATAGAAACATTTTACATGTGAACTTGAGATACTTCAATAAGGTCATGAAAAGAACTTTAAGGTATGATAAAGAAATCATGAGGAATATCATAATAAAAATAGAGTTTTTCATAACATGAAGATGTTTCTACAACATTTAATATTGAAAATCATTTCATTTCACCAAGGTCAATCCCCATGGTGTCATTAAAAATTACCAAGGTTATTCACCAAGGTATCAGTCTAAATGGTCATCTCTAGAGATTAAGTCTTTACCCAATGCATTGGAGCGCTATCTGGGCGCACCCTTGACATGTATTTATTATCATTTTAGCCACATATATCATCATTAATAATTTCATAATCAACCCATATAGCATAAAATAAATGGTTTTCATTTTATAATCATAACGTTTTAAAAACTGCTTTAAAGACATCAGGTTTATGTCACTTTAAACCCACGGAAAGGGAAAGCATGTTTCATGTATGTAAATCCCAGAATCTAAAATAGAAAATTTTGATATATATGTAAATAACCCTGTAGAAATAAGATCATTGAGTATTCACTTAATAACATAAAATAATTTTGAGATAAAGATGGAGGCATTTTGAGACGAAAATTATGCAGCATAACGGCTATGATACATGGATTTAGAAAACATTGAAAAGTGAGGGGACATGGGTCACCCACTAAAAAATGAGACATAAAACAGTATGGTAATATAATATAAAGTATTTAAGAACATGGTAATGAAATTTTAATGATATACCATATGAAACTAAGAACTTGAAAGGAAGAAAAAAATAATATTTCTCTTATGACAATTCGACAGCCTAACGACGGCACTTAAAACATCCAAAAAATGGATTTAAGAGATCAAATAGGGTCTCTCATCATATTAACAAAAATGATCAGTATGATAGATATAGATATAATACCACAACATAATAAAAATGAACTTGAAAGACTTGACATGAAAATAGATCTTGAAAACGAGAAGGGTGAAAGAACCCCGTGGAAATTCACCAGCCTAATGGCGTTACATAAACTTCAACAAAACTGAATTGATGAGATCAAATAGGGTCTCTCATCACATGACCATAAAATATCGGTATGATATATTTAGAGATCATACCCCAACATAACAAAAATGATCTTGAATGAATTGACATGAAAGTAGAACTTCAAAACGAGAAGGGTGAAGAACCACTTAAAAATTTGGCAGCCTAACGGCGCCACTTAAAACATTAAAATACTGAATTGAAGAGATCATATGGGGTCTCTCAACATATGGTCATAAAATATCAGTATTATAAATTTATAGATCAAACCCCGACATAATAAAAATGAACTTGAAATATTTTACATGAAAATAGATCTTGAAAAATTAGAAGGGAGAAAGAATTCGTTAAAATATTTTGCAGCCTAATGGTGCCACTTAAAACTTCATAAAACGAAATAATGAGAGTAATAGGGGATCTATCATTATTTAAACATGAAAAGGGAACTAATAGGAGTATAATAGAACACCCTTTAACATAAGAACATGGAGCACAAAAGAAATTACATAAAAGAGATTTCTTGAAAAAAAGAGAGTGATCAGATCCCTTACCATAAAACGTAACTCTTAGAACTCAATGGTTTGGACCTTGAGGGCTTGGGGGCACCTTGGGAGGACTCCTAGGGAGGTAAGGAGACCAGAAAATAGTTGAGGATGGTTTTTGAGTCGAAAGGATCAGAGGAGGGCTTGGTATTAATTGGGAAAGTGAGGGGACAAGGCATTAATGGCCAAGGGACACCTCAAAAGTTCTTTAATCAAAACCATGTGCTCTCTCATGATATTTCCCATGAAGTTAGGCCACATGGGGCCCCAAAAACAATAATTAATTACCTAAGATCAGACAAACCTTAAAATATCTCATGACATCATCATGACACAATTATGATGTCATTAAACATACCGAAACCCTAAAACAGTATTTTTACTATTCACTGAAAATTCAACTTTCTCAGAAAAATCCCCAAAATTTACCTTAACCTAATATCGATGCTCTGAGTTCAAAAATGAAATCCATTTTATAAAAATAATTTTGTAAATATTTTTAGTTTAATTTTTAATTAAAAAACACTATTCACCTTAAAAAACTAATACTTGAATAATAATTTATGAAACCGTTATTTAACCATTTTATTGAATCACATTACTTAATCCAGGTTCCTAGATTATATTAATACTTTCATTAAGTGAGATTACTAATCCATTTGGTCACATTACTAATCCTAAGCATAAAATCACTATTCATAATTAACTATTCATCAAAAATCAAGTTGATCTTATTAGACTCTAAATTTTGTACTGAACATAATTGTAGAAGACCATTTTTAGAAAATCAGTACACATTTTTAATTATTTAAGGTTTACATAAACATTTTTAAAATATCCTTTTTCTAAAATTCATCAAAAATATGCATACTATATTTATCCGGTCATTTGAAAATTCATAAACTTCATCATAAGAATAAATGCCAATTTTTATTTAAAACAAAGGATTACACAAGGAAGCTACGGTCTCCTTACATAGCCCCTTATCACCCTAGCATAGTACCGAAGTGTAAGGTGTGCTATGGTGAGAGAATCCGAGGGAGGCTCGGCCAACATCGCCGGAGTAGTAATTTCTATCAGGTTGAACTTCTCGCGAAGGCGATTCCATTCTAGCTTCACACGATGAAGTTCGGCTTGTGTTTGGTCCAGAGAAAATCCCAATGGTGCTACCTCCTTCCCATATTCTGTTAGATGGGCTTCGATCGGTTCTTGACTACTGGGTGAGGCCATCAAATATTCTTTCTATAATAATTAACCAAGATTACTTGTATTTAGAGACAATAATCGAAACGTTTTGTTTCCAGCGGTCATATTGACCAATGGTCATATAACAGTAAAAACCCAATAGTCTCATTTTAATTATACTCATGTTATCAAATGAAACAGTTTTGTTGAATAGAATAACACACAAAATTAGGAAACAAGATTTATTCAAAATTTTGGGTCGTTACAATCTTCCCCCCTTAAGAAATTATGTCCTCGAAATTTTTAAAATTGGGTTTTGAAATTTCATTGAAGGTCCCACATCGGAAAAGGAGTTAGTAAAACTATTACTTTAAAAGAAAGAAAGTGAAGTACAATGGTCACCCGAGTTAACCCACACTAGGATTCCCTGTAGGAAAACATGGACATGGAAGAAAAGAAAAGGGTCAAGTTATAAGGGAGAGTGATAGAGAACATGATTAGGAGAAAGTTAACCACAAGAAAATCCCAAACTTATGATGTGTGTAAATGTTTTTTGATTACATAGTAGGAAACTTAAACCAAAAATGTTTTTGTTTTACGTTCCTTTTCATAATTTTGAAGAATTCATTTACTTCATAGAAAATATACCTACCTTTATATAGAGTTTCATCCTTTAATAAGTTTCTACCTAAAACTAATCTTTTCTCCAAACGATGAGCATTCAAAAAAACTTGGTCTCATCAAAACACAAGAATCATCTTTTAGAGAATCACATAATCCACAAAAGATTAATTATCTATTTCTTCTATCTTTAAACATTATCCCAAAAATAGAAAGGGTAAGGTAAAACAACTCTTTAAAAAGAAAGAATCCCATAGGAATAGAAACTACCTTTAAATCTTCAAAGTTTTATTGTAGTACCCATAGTTCATCATAGACCATTCGATAAATAATGGTCCTTAAAATTCCTCAAAATAAACCAGACTAATATTGAAACCCAAATACAAGAGGGATTTTATAACATAGTCTTCCAAAAAAACTTCGTTGTTCATCTCCAAATAACATCAATCACTCCTAACATCCTATAACAAAAGTAGCTAACCTAAACATATTTTAGCCAATATAGGTTAATCATTCCCATAAGTAACCTAAATTACTATAAGTCCACCTTAAATTCATCGATTCTTCCAAATATAAGTCAACATTACTTATTAATGAAAATACCGTAGTAATCTATTTACCTCGAACATATAGGGTCCCCAAAATAGTGAATGTCTTCCAAAATAATAATAATCTTTTAATCCCCTAATCATCTCTGTCATATTAATATGGAAATCATCGCATTTCCTATCACATTGGTTGTTGGGACATGTTCTTCCATTTCCCACCAATAACTAATAAGAGAAAGTATAATTAGGGGCTTAAATACTTAGCCAATAATCATGAAAAAGAACATAATGCATTTAAGGATAACTTGTAGAAGAAAAGTATACCCTAACATGTGATCCCCTAGGTTTCAAACTAGGTTATACATGATCATATATTCTTATGTGAATATTTATTTTATTTTATCTTTTTTCCTTTAATAATGGTTCATACTAAGCTTATGAATTTACGAAAGAATATCCCAGGGTAGTGTCGTAACCAAGAGTGCATCAAGGCCCGTTGTCATGTACCAGTTCCCATTCGAGTCTAGCTCAAAGCGGTGTTTTCGGGTTTTACCCCTATGTACATCTGTTCCAGAGCCACCTCTACCTGCTCGTATCCAGACAGGGATGTATTTTCTTGGTAACCCATTACTCAATACTCACCAAAATACAAGGAATATTTCCTATATATAAACTTTTCTATAGGCTTCATATTAAAGTTTTCATATCCTAATTACTATAAATAACTAAACCATCATTTGATACCAACTATAGCATCCCACCTTTTTATCACATAAACTTTCATTACATTTTACAAAACTGAGGATCTTTAAGGTTTAGTGTCTTGGAAAATAGGAACTTAAAACATGAAAACATAAAACATTCTTGTTAAACACTTGAAAGGATTCTCCGCATGTTCATCCTAGGTTTATTACTGCATCTCAAACCTGGAGACATACATCAAAAGAAAGGGTGAGAAGAAGGCCCAGTAAGGGAAACAAGAGAACAATTTTACATGTGAACTTGAGATACTTCAATAAGGTCATGAAAAGATCTTTAAGTCATGTGAAAGAAATCATGAAGCATATCATAATAAAAATTAAGTTTTTCTTAACTTGAATATGTGGCTACAAAATTTAATATTGACAATAATTTCGTTTCACCAAGGTCCATCCCCAAGGTGTCATTAGAAATTACCAAGGTTATTCACCACGGTATCAGTCTAAAAGGTCATCTCTAGAGATTAAGTCTTTACCCAATGCATTGGAGCGCTATCTGGGCGCACCCTTGACATGTATTTATTATCATGTTATCCACATATATCATCATCAATCATTTCATAAACAACCCATATTGTATAAAATAAGAGGGTTTCATTTCATAATCATAACGTTTTAAAAACTGCTTTAAAGACATCAGCTTTATGTCACTTTAAACCCACAGAAAGGGAAAGCGGGTTTCATTTATGTAAATACCAGAATTTAAAATAGAACATTTTGATATATATGTAAATACCACTATATAAATAAGATCATTGAGTATTAAATTAATAAAATAAAATAATTTTGTGATAAATATGGAGGCATTTTGAGACGAAAATTATGCAGCATAACAGCTATGATACATGGATTTAGAAAACATTGAAAAGTGAGGGGACATGGGTCACCTAATAAAAAATGTGACATAAAACTGTATGGGAACAGAATATAATGTATTTAATAACATGGTAATTAAATTTGAATGATATACCATATGATACTAAGAACTTGAAAGGAAGACAAAAATAAGATTTCTCTTATGAGAATTCGGCAACCTAACAGCGTCACTTAAAACTTCTAAAAAATGGATTGACGAGATAAAATAGGGTCTCTCATCATATGAACATAAATGATCAGTATTATAGATATAGATATCATACCCCAACATAATAAAAAGGAACTTTAAATACTTTACATGAAAATAGATCTTGAAAACGAGAAGGGTGAAAGAACACCTTGGAAATTCAGCAGCCTAACGGCGTTACATAAACTTCAACAAAAATGAATTGATGAGATAAAATAGGGTCTCTAATCATATTAAAATAAAATATCAGTATGATATATTTAGAGATAATACCCCAAAATAAAAAAAAGTTACTTGAAATAATTGACATGAAAGTAGAACTTCAAAATGGGAAGGGTGAAGAACCACTTAAAAATACGGTAGCCTAACGGTGCCACTTAAAAATAAAAAATACTGAATTGAAGAGATCCAATAGGGTATCTAATCATATGGTCATAAAAGATCAGTATGATAAATTTAGAGATCATACCCCAACATAATAAAAAGGAACTTCAAATACTTTACTTGAAAATAGATCTTGAAAAATGAGAAGGGAGAAAGAATCAATTAAGAATTTTGGCAGCCTAACGGTGCCACTTAAAACTTCATAAAACGAAATAATGAGAGTAAGAGGGGATATATCATTATGAGAACATGAAAAGGTCAATAAGAGGAGTATAAAAGAACACATTTTAACATAATAAGAAGGATCAAAAAAGAAATTACATAAAATAGATTTCTTGAAAAGAAAGAGAGAGATCAGATCCCTTACCTTAAAACATAACTCTTAAACCACAAAGGTTTGGACCTTGAGGGCTTTGGGGAACCTTGGGAGGACTCCTTGGGAGGTAAGGATACCAGAACATCGTTGAGGATGGTTTTTGAGTCGAAATGATGAGAGGAGGTCTTGGTATTTATAGGGAAAGTGAGGGGACAAGGCATTAATGGCCAAGGGACACCTCATAAGTGCTTTACTCAAAACCATGTGCTCTCTCATGATATTTCCCATTATGTTTGGCCACATAGGGCACCCAAAACAATAATTCATCACCTATGGTCGGACAACCCTTAAAATATCTCATGACATCATCATGAAACAGTTATGATGTCATTAAACATACCGATACCCTAAAACTGTATTTTTACTATTCACTGAAAATTCAACTTTCTCAGAAAAATCCCCAAAAATTACCTTAACCTAATATCGATTCTCTGAGTTCAATAATGGAATCCATTTTATAAAAATAATTTTGTAAAGATTTTTAATTTAATTTTTAATTAAAAAACACTATTCACGTAAAAAAACTAATACTTGAATAATACTTTATGAAACCGTTATTTAACCATTTTATTGAATCACATTACTTTATCAAGGTGCCTAGATTATATTAATATATTCATTATGTGAGATTACTAATCCATTTGGTCACATTACTAATCCTATGCATAAAATCACTATTCATTATTTATTATTCATCAAAAATAATGTTTATCTTATTAGACTCTAAATTTCGTACTGAACATAATTGTAGAAGACCATTTTCTGAAAATCATTACACATTTTTAATTATTTAAGGTTTATATAAACATTTTTAAAATATCCTTTTTCTAAAATTCATCAAAAATATGCTTACTATATTTATCTGGTCATTTGGAAATTCATAAACTTCATCATAAGAAGAAATGCCAATTTTTAATTAAAACAAAGGATTACACAAGGCAGCTATGGTCTCCTTACATATCCCCTTCTCACACCAGCATAGGACCGAAGTGTAAGGTGTGCTAAGGTGAGAAAATCTGAGGGAGGCTCGACCAACATCGCACAAGTAGTAATTTCTATTAGGTTGAACTTCTCGCAAAGGCGATTCCATTCTAGCTTCACACGATGAAGTTCGGCTTGGATTTGGTCCAGAGCAAAGCCCAGTGGGGCTACCTCCTTCCCAAGTTCTTTTAGATGGGATTTGATCTGTCCAAGACTACTGGGTGAGGCCATCAAATCTTCTTTCTATAATAATTAACCAAGATTACTTGTATTTAGAGACAATACTCGAAACGTTTAGTTTCCAGCGGTCATATTGACCAATGGTCATATTACAGTCAAAACCCAATAGTCTCATTTTAATTATACTCATGTTATAAAATGAAACAATTTTGTTGAATAGAATAACAAACAAAATTAGGAAACAGAATTTATTCAAAATTTCTGGTCGTTACAATCAATGATCCATTATTTAATGTAGATGATTCCTCTTGTTGGTAGGTCTGAAACCCCAATACAATATCCCATATGTATTACCCACATGACCATGTAAAGGGAATTCCCACTATTTTCCATGGGAGATAGTGGATTTCCGATTACTCAATCTTCTAGCCTATGAAGTGGGGAATGGGGAAAAAGACTATCCATAAAGGATTCCATCACCTTAGTTATGTGTATAATTTGGGTTGGGTGGTCGCAGCCCTACAAAATATGGTTTCTAGTAACACGGTTTGGTTTATAAAAAGGTTTTGGAATGGAGTATCACAGTCCTCCTTTGAGAAATGGTAAAATATAAAACCATGTACGGTTGATTATGTCTAATCCTTTTAAACATTATTTTAATGGGGATGACAAATATTTTTTACTAATATATTATTTTTCAAAATGTGGAAACCGATTGTTATAAGTTTGCAATGAAAGATATAATGAGTCTATAATATTCCACACTTTTAGGACAATGACACTTAGGTTTAATGGGGGAATTCTGTGTATCAAATGGACTATTTGGATGATCCAATCCCCATTATAGGTTTACTATGAGGAAGATCCATGATCAAGGAATCTCATTGTTCATGGGGGACTAGGAGAAGGATATAAACTCAAGGAATTATTTTTGTAAACTCAAACATCAAATGAATAATGTTGTTTTATAAAAATTGAAATATTCCTCATGGTTTGAAAACCATAAAATTTGTGTTTCGACCAAGTGAACATGTTATAATAATATAGATAAATAATAAATCATAAACATAACTTTTCCATGACCAAGGGTTGTAGTTAGAATGGTTTGGATTTTATTTGGGAAATAATGTAGGCCTAATGAACTTCATTCCACGTTAATTCACACCCTTCCATATTCCTAAACTACGTTTATGATGAACATATGGGGAGAAGAATTGACTTTTTCAATGGATTATCTTTATATTATTTTTAACCAGATAAGGTTTTTTATATTTTACTAGATTTTTTAAGGCAGTACTATTTTTTCCATCAAATGATAATGTTTAAGGATGTAGAGCCCTGACTAATGTTAATATAGTCTGTGGTTCTCACATTCATGGACCTCATATGAGGGGAATTTTAGAGAAAACCCAATTTAGGATACCAATGGTCAGAATACTCCAAAATCATTCTAATAATGGAATGGATGTGTTGTGAATCATGGATTGAGATTCATAGGTCATGAGTAATGATATGGGACTATAATACTAGGGATTGACTAGAACACCCAATGGTGTTGGGTTCTACCAAGGTGACATCTAGATCACAAGGAATAGGAATCCATTAAAAAAACTCTAGGATATCTCTAGTGGGTATGTCAAAGAGATTATACATTTATATTACGGTAAAATAGAGATATATTCTCTCCATTTTAAGAGACATGAATATAATAGGGAAACGTGAGGCACTCAAGATGTTAATTAATATTCATGGGTTGAGTTTCATATAAATATGACAAGAGAGCCCCTTTTCATATTAACGGAGGTTAGGATATTTTGATCCATTGTTAATGATTGCTGATGGTTGATGGATGAAATATTTTAAAATCCTATATCAGGGACTAATTTTTCATGAATTTATAAAATCATGTCTCAAAAGAATTCTTGCAGTTTAACATCTTGCGTTGACAATGGCTTTTTTCCTTAAAATTTAACATGATGTGGTAAGGATTTGGGAACCAACATTAATATTTTTCAATATATACATGGAGAAAATTCAAACTGGTTGGGGGGAAAAGATTCATGGATCATCTTTTATCCATGCACAATCATATTGGTGGGTATCCATATGTTGGAGTTGTTATTGAATATATTTATATGGAAAACAATCAAGCCATACATAAATATGAATCATGAATAAGAAAAATAGGGTTGTATGACTTCAGGTTATTTAAAAGGATGTATGTGATGTTCTAATAGTTTGTCCAATGCGAAGACCTTTTTTTAGGTTGCTTTACATCATGTGACTCTTACATTTACCACATATGTGCAGATCATATGCATTTAAGGGTGTATCTATTTTTATAAATTTATATGTTTTCAATGAACTCATGAATAACTTACTATGAATAAATACATAATTGTGATGATAGAAATCAATATGGACATATTTCATTCATTAATGTTCTCTATACAGGTCTAACTCGTACATAGAGGTGGGGGGGAATGTTTTCATCAGATATGGATCCATGATTTGGAGATTTGGGAATCACTATGTATACAATGACAATAGGAATCAATACACATGTAGTTCTTGAATGGGAATATCTCCACATAGGTATAACCCATATATAGAGGGGACATTTTTTCGAATAACTATTTTAGGCAGACATAAGGTTGGGGAACATGGAATAACTACAAGTCACGTGATTACAGGAATTAGGGCACATGTATTTATTGAATGGCAAACTCTAAAGACTTGTATGAGGCATACAAAAAGGTGTATGATGCTTATTTTTTTGTAATTGGACCTAGGATGTGAAATATTGAATCAATACAAATCCTATGATTATATGAATCAATACACAAATAGTACATGCATGAAATCTCATATTGTATGTCTGGAACATAATCCATGATGTGAATGAAATATTTATTATCATGTATGTACATAAGAATTAGGTATTTGGCTATCATTACACATCATGTGGTAATAGGTCTGAATCCATATGTAGTTTTTGTTTTGGAAACTCTCCACCCATGTCTGAGCCATACACACAAGTGACATTTATTGCATGATTGTTGTAGATAGGAATGGTATTGGGGATCTATGCATTACTTTGTATACATTAAGGACAAATATTAGGCCACACATAGTTCTTGAATGGTATACTCTCCATGAAGGTTTGATCCAAATGAAGAGGGGGGATTTTTCAAATGGATTGATATGTTTAGTGATACTATTTGATATCTATGATGACAAGAAGCAACCTAAACATTGTTCATGAGAAAACGCGAAGTTTAACATCAAGTGGAATGGATGTTCTTTCCCAGACATGAAAATGGAACATTATGGATGGACCCATGACTATTTATCTACGTGTAATTAAATATTCTTTAATGGTAGAAATGAATCCACATGTGGTTCATCAATGGAGGTGTGGTGGGACACCAACACCAAGGATAGTGTTACTTTTGGTAAAACCCATAGTAATACATTGTTTTATGTAATTAAAGAGACATAAAAAATTTAGTCTAATATCATGTATTAAGGACTAATGATGTTCCTTTTAGGGAATTTCATATAGGAATATGTTAACCCTCTCATTAACTATTTTTTGTAAATCCTATGGGGAAGGCCATACTGAAATTATTTATTCCACAAGAGCTATTCTTTGTGTGTGAAAGAAGGAATGGTAAATAATTCCCTCACCATACAGAGGAAATTAAAGGAAATGACATTGGAATTTTCAATTAGGTGATTTTCTAGATAATATATAGGATATAGGAATCCTTATATATCTCATGGTAATGATAGTAAACTCATACATCATTATATAAAACAATGCATTTTAGTTTTATGAAATTCGGACAACATCTGTGAATTTTAACTTCATCTGGTAGGGATTCAGGTGACCCAACATTAATAGAAGATTATTTATAATGGAAAAAATAATATAGATTTATGTGACACTATGTATCTTGTAATGGATGTAATAAATACCAGAATTGTTCTTGGAAAACCATGTACATTAACATCTTGAGGAATGGAAACTGGATATTAAATTTAATGTCATGTGGTAAGAATGACAATTACCCAATGTGAAAAATATATCTTGAAACCCATTGTACAATATTATGTCATATGACCTATCAAATATATTTGGGTAGGATGCAGGACCTTAGACCAAGGTGTCACTAAATCTTATGTGATGGTAGGTGTCAATCTACACATATTTTTTGGATAATAGATTCTATATGTTTATAATACTCATTAATAGAGATAGGGGAACTTAATTCATCCTTTTCACGGATCTAGCTCAGTTGTGATGTATATTTATTGTGAAATTTCATCTGGTATAGTTTTATGTCATGTAGTAAGGATGTATTCATTATGTTTTAACATCTTGTGTTCTGGTTATGTTCAATATAGTTTAATATCATGTGGTTTGGATGTATTTTTTAGTTGGTCTTCATGCAACCATGACCAAAATAATTTTTTATGGAAGCTATGAAATGTATTAATTAATAATCCTCCCATGGTGGAATTTTGTGTTCCTTATCCATTGTGTCCAATGAGTAATTTCTATTGTGATTGACCTTAGGAATGATATATGTACATTCCCATTTGGGTTCCATAAATTTATAAATCTTTACAAGTTTCATTTTTTTCTGGGAGCCAATAACATTTCCCTTTGATGTAATGAAAAAATTTGAATTTTTATATTAATGGACCGGGTGATCCGATTCTAATAGACATAGAAGTTGTACCGTGTACATAAACTTTTCCAATTGTGCTTCTCTAATTAATCCAAAAAATATTATGAATTCTCAAAATCTGATAGTTATATACATATAACTATTTAATGCATGGATTGATATATTTTTATGGGAAAAACTTCCTTGGTTTTGTAAACCAATAATTATATAGATTGACTTTTAGTAGTTCACATGGTGGTAAAATAGGCCCATTGAGCCCGGATAATCCTTTTTTCCAATGACATCTTATCTTTATTAACCATATTCAATAATATGTTTTAAATAGTCTTATAATAGGCCACTACCTTTTCATAAACCACTGAATAAAAGTGCTATGAATGTTTGGAATCTATTTGTACCACTAGTATAATTTCATCAAATGAGTAGAATAAAATGTAATGCCTTTGTCTATCATAATTATGTGTTGGAATTTGAATCTAGCGATGATATTTATATTCATTATGTTAATTATATTCTTCATAAAATCATTCTTGAGGTTTATTTCTTCATCCCATTTAGAAGAAATGTAATAATTAGTAAAGGTGTACTTAAATTTATAAGATTTGGATGAGGAATATGGAAACAAAACATGGATTTTCCATATGGAAATGAAAATGAATATTAACATGTATGTTAAAATATCATAGGTTTATGGAAGAAGATTTCATTAATATCTAATGTAAGACATTTCCAGGGAATTCCACATCTTCATGTGTCTTTGTTTTCCACTAGTAACTGAGCCTCATGATTTTGTGGGGATTTTATTCTCCCTGACTGATGTGGGATACATGATCCTACCTAGAATTCATCTATTATTGTGGTAATCTCCCTTTTTTATCTTTCATCTGAAGAGGATTCCATCAAATCCTCGCTTATAGATTCGTATTTGATCATTATTCAAAACAAGAGGGTAATGTTAATTACTCAATACAAAACATGTTATCTTTCATCGTGGTATAAAATGATAGTACGATTTTATAGATAAATGCATATGTGTTCCATCCATCCAGGGGTGGATATCAGTTCATTTCACTTTGGGCAGTGGAAAACTGATTGATCTCCAATATATCACAAAAAATGACTGATGAGACCATCCTTCCTTATTTGATGTGGAATACCACCTTTCGATGAACAAGGATGTCTAAAACTATAATAGTATTGGATAGTTCATGGGAAGTATTATTGAATGATCAGAGATCATGATACAACATGGGTTCAAAAGGGAACTCTAGCATTAGTCATCTGACATGGGTGGTGAGAGGAACCATTTCATCCTTTTTAATGGAATAGTCAAAAAAAATCATTATAACTAGCTAAAAATCATCTTTTACGTTCATATAATTTATTTTTTGATGTAGGTATAGTTCCAAGATTGTGATGAGGGATTTGTATTGAGAGGCATTATTTTTAAATCCATTAGTTAGTGAGAAAGTGTTGGGTAAATTACTTTGTCTAGATAAATAAATTCAATCCCTAAACCCACTTGGATGAGCTTCTGGTTTTATATTCTATTGAATATGGGACTTCATGAGGCATTATTCAAATGAATATACCATGTTTAGGGAGTATCATTGTAATAATAAACCTTCTCATCTAGAATGTTGGTTTCCACTTGGGTAATTTATGGGGAAGGATGTGCTTCTGGGAAATCAGTGAGGGTATTACCTTTTAGTGAATTTTCTAACAGAAACATGATGTAAAATTATTACAGAATAACTATCCATTGGACTAAATTCCAATCTAATATAGGTTTTGGTCAGAGTGTAATATTAAGAGGGGGTGAATTGATTTCCTATATAAATTTTTTCTTCAGAAATTTGTTATATAAAGATCCCCCAAATTTAAAATGGCCCAGTTAATTAATGCAGTGGAGATGTATATGTTCGGTTGGTCAACATATTTCACAAAGGATGATTAGTCCCCAGTTGAACTAGTGTAATGCAATTAATCAACTTTTGAAACAAGTTTGTTGAATTAATCATATACACACACTAACAAAAACTAACTATCAATGTGAATGAAAAACAGTTTTATGTTTAGGAAAATATAAGAAGCATAAAATAGATAAAACAGATAATAAAAAAATATAGTGTACCATAATGTAAAACAAGAGGTTCAGTCCCAAGATGAGACTTAATCCTCTCCACAGGGTGATCCCCTACCACTATGCAATTTATATTAATAATAAACTTGATACACAGACGGTATCATGCATTACAATAGTATTCATAAACTGTCCCAGGACCACATCATCTTCCATAGTTCTTTGTGAAAAAAAAAACAATACAGGCCACACACAGTCTCTTCCATAGTTATACATAGGAAATAGAATATAGGTAATGTTTGATGTGAGGATTTTCTATATCCTCCAGTTCAATCACAGAAGACAGTGTGTGTAATAGATATAAAAACACACTTCTTAGAAATGTAAAATGAAAGAACACAATATAGATATGTTTATAAGCTTTATAATAGAGTTATCTTTATGATTAGAGTTCATATATTGACACCATGGAGTGAAGAATTTTATGTTTGAGTCTTTATCTGAAATTTGTCTCAAAAAAAGAGTATCGCGACTCCATGTTCTATCTTCTAGTGTTTGATCAAGTGTTGATGATGCCTAGAAGGTATCATTAAAATTTTTCTCCCAAAATTATCTTCTTAATATTATTAGATACTCTATGTAAGCATCGAATGGTTATTCATTGATGTAGCAAGTAATATCATTTCATTTATAGACACACTTCTTCTCTACTCATCACTGCTCACACCTATTTTTCTTCGTCTTCCATTTTATACTTGAGGTCTGACAATAGGAATTAGTAGATCATGTGTGATAAGTTTCATAACTCGTATTGTCCCCAGATACTGTCTCCTGATATGTCTACAATCAGGATTTATTATTATTAGAAGCATTAAATTCACCAAATATGAGCGTTTGAATAATATTAAGAAATTTAAAAAATATTTAATATAAGGTAATCAGTATAATGGAAATGTTAGCCTTCAAAATGGTTGGCTTCAATTATTAGGTGCACATCAGCAGTCTTCAACGGTGACCTTCCATAGGTAACATTCCATCAGTTGCCTTCCATCGGTAACCTTCACGAGTAACCTTCAGCGGTATCCTTCTAAATAGTATCCTTGAGTCGGTGACCTTTCAGAAGTGACATTTTCATCTATGACCTTTGCAACAACGACCTTTGCATCAGTGACCATTGCATTGGTGACCTTTTCATCGGTGACCTTTGCATCAGTGAACTTTTCATCGGTGACCTTTGCATCTTTGACCATTGACACAATGACCATTGCATCAGTGACCTCTGCATCAGTGACCTTTTCATCAGTGACATTTTCATTGGTGAAGTTTACAATAGTGACCTTTGCAACGATTACCATTATAATGGTGAAATGTACATCTTGATAAATTTTTCACTGTAAGCTTAATCCAACAAGAAGTGAGATTAAAAGTATATGAATATTACTTGATAGAAAAAGGAAACATTAATGAAACACGATTAACATAGAATGAAAACATGATTATCACATAAATGATACATGATTTTGGATTATCAAAATAGGTGTGTCCAACAATGTCCCCCTATTTGATAATCACAAATTATGTTATTGAATTTTTAGGTATATTTATCTTTGAATCAAGGTTAAACACATCTTATAATTTCATCAGTGATGTTAGCATACCAATAAAATTATATCACTAAAACTGAATTGAAGCTAGAACATATATAAATTGATGACAAAAAACTGAAAAACTAAACACTTGTTTCCCATTGTGATTAAAAAAATAATACAAAACAAAAAGAGATAAAAGAGAGTGGTTGTATTAATAAAATACTAATAAAATATACAAAAAGAAATACACTGATCAATTTCAGCATTGAAAGTCCACTCTTAATCCACATCAGATATGTCCATTGTAAATTTGTCTTTGGAAGCTGATGAAGTAGGTTCTAAAGGTGGAGGGATAGGTCGAGGGATGGCATTTAGCAATGTAGGGGTATCCGCCAACAAGGCATCAATAGACCTATAGTGACTAGATATATAAAAAATAATTGGTGTCAAACTTATGATGGCATGTGCAGTTTTCATCAAAGGTTTAGTACTGGTGGAACCTGAAATAGTGGACGATAGAGGCAATGTAGGAGGAGAAATGATGGGTGTGTAGTCCACATGGTGGAAGAGTAACAGACGATTTCTAAAAACCATAATATTACTTACTCCTCTTTCTATAGAAGAGATAAAATCATCCTTATTCTCCAAAAAAATTTCTATGGACGGAGTCAACTCCCTGAGCCTGCTAACCAGATCCTTAATGGCCTAAGTGATAAGTGGGATACTCAAGTTCTATAAAAAAATATGAAGTGAACATCCATATGAATATTAGTATAGACCTTCTTGTAGTAGAAATCCACTTGCTCTTTGAAGGGCTTCTGATCATGAGAAGCCTTCCACTGATAATTTCCCACTAGGTTTGGAATTTCCCTGGTAATGGAAATGACCAGAGAGTCTGAGGTACTGGCACCAAGTAAAATTTCAACTTATTCTCTTACAACGGTCTTGGAAGCTTCAATGTCAACTAGAGGAGTGGCTGAAGAAGATGCAGATGCACCCAGAGGTGCCATAGTGAAATCCACAGTCTCTTCAAACGATTTGGTTTGCCCACTAAACGGCCTTTTCACATCATCATCTTGTCCTTTCACATGTTTTTATATGGAATTCCTAAAATCTTGAATAATTGTGAATATTTGGTGAAGCACACTTTTATAATATATGTGATCTACGTCCACCTGCTCCATTGAAGCCAAACAAGAATCTAATATGGCAATATATTGCTTCACTAATTCCATTGAATCTACTATGAATGTACCTAATTATAAAATTTCATGACCTAATGTAACATAGTTGAGTGAGAGGGATAAACTATCCATTCGAATGTAGATGCGATAGCTTTTTGATTTTGAGTCATAGCCCTCTCTAATCCAACCAATATCACATCAATGTTTCTCTTTAGATCAATATTTATTGATTCCAAATATTTTTTCTTCACATAGTCTCTAGGTTATATAACCATTGGCTGCACAATGGTAGTTTCTGAAAGAGTAGGAATTGGTGGACTATTGATAGGATGTTCATCTTCAGAATCTCTATAATCGAAGCATATGACAACAAATAAAGGAGAATCTATCCAGTCCTCTATTCAATGAGCAATGACAACTGATCCTATAGAAACCAAATACTCTACCTCAATTGGTTCATTTTCATAATTATCCACCTCCATTTCTAACAATCCTCCTTAATCAACATTATAAATTGGTGGATATAATTCATTTTCTTCTATTAAATCCTCAACTACTACCATATCTACTCTATCTTTAACCAAATCCGCAACTTCTTCATCTCCACTTTCAACCCTTTCTGTATGTCCTATTAGAGGAATAAGACATAGGAATTCCCAGTCACTCTCATCATTAGTTTTTTAAAAGTTAGCATGTCTTGATTAAGAGTCCTCATACTCATATGAGGTATCTATGATGTCTCTTAAAACATTTTCGGCCCCCACTTCATGACTAGATTCCTCATCACTATCACTTAAGATAATAACCCTTCTAGGGAATCTCTTTGGTGGACTAGGCACACCGAAGGATATAGTATGAGAACAAGGATTGAGGGAAAGGCTGAATGACTCATGAAATCTATATGATAATCCTCTTTTTTTTACAGCAACAGCTTCTTCGTCTTCATCGGAGAATGAAGGCCCCTCATTAGTAGGCTTCAGTCCATGATATCTCTTATCTTTGGGTCTTGAAGGATTAGTAATTTGGTTTAATTCCTCATATATCTTAGCCTCATCATTTACCCATCTTCTTTTCCAAGGGTTCCAGATAATATTTATAAACTTGCATATTGTCTTAGTAATGTAGAAACTGCCTATTAGAACAACTATTTCCTCTTTATTTCAAGCAACTCCCTTTACATTAAACATTAAGGATATCAATCTAGCATGAAATAAGGCATTATCTTTTAACTGAATCTTTTGGATCTCTCACAAAATTATCATCCATCCATATTTCAGCAAATATAAAAGGAATACATCCTAATATTTTAAGGAAGAA
Organism: Viscum album; assembly: GCA_963277665.1. NCBI lineage: Eukaryota > Viridiplantae > Streptophyta > Magnoliopsida > Santalales > Viscaceae > Viscum > Viscum album. The sequence continues at coordinate 595,716,840 of OY728133.1, forward strand.
AAGTACCCTCTCCTGGGACTCAAGGAATACAGAGAAAACATGAACAAAAACCTATCTTCTTCTTCCATTTCATTAGAAATCACATTATTAAGGATCCCACACCCTATTATTTTAGTCAGATCTTCTTCATAACAGATGAACTCAGAAGTGGGAGGTTCCACTTTTTATTAACAGTAAAAAATTCCTTCATGTGGAACCCTCAAGCAGTCATCCCACCTAGCAGAGGAGAAACTCAAACATACTCCATTTACTCTATAATTCATCCAGTTCACATTCTCAGACTTATCAAATCATATATATTCATAAAATTCATTCAGTAAACTCTTTTTATAGGGTAAAATTTTGTTTGAAAAACACTCAAACCATTCCTAAGATTCATGTGCCTTTAGTACTAAATAACGGCTTGACTACTGCCACTTCCTACTTAACTCCTTCCCAAACACTATTTTCCACTTCGATAAATGTGGGTTCAGTAATTTTTCCATAGTCATTCTTCCACTACTATACTCATATCTAGGTGGTATAGGATCTGGTGCATCTCCTTCATCTCCAACCAATGGAATTTTCAATCTAGGCATCAATCTGGAGCAGTTTGAGGGTTTTAGCAGAAGGTGAGGATCTGTGTTTTGAAAGAAAGAGGGTTGGGAGAGAGCACATGAAGATTAGAATGTGGTACATGTTTAAATTTTATCATTTAGGGATCAAAAAAACAACTCAAGTAAATGTTATAAATAAAAATAAAAACGTTTCATATTCTAGAAAAAAAACACAATGTCTCAAAAATGTCGATTATCGGTAAGGTCCTTACAATGAGGTTCCAAATAGTGAGGTTCTTAACGTGATGTTTCCAACTGTGAGGTTTCTAACTTTGAGGTTTCCAACTATGAGGTTTCTAAATGACCGATTTCTAATAGTGAGGCTTCTAACAATGAGGTTCCAATGGTGAGTTCTATCGGTGAGGGCCTAACAGTGAGGTTCTAAAGGAGTGGTCCTAACAGTTAGGTCTATCGGTGAGGTCCTAAATCTGAGGTTTATCGGTGAGGTCCTAATGGTGAGTTTTATCAGTGAGGTCCTAAAGGTGAGGCTTTAACGGTGTATCTAATGGTGAGTTCCTAAACATTAATATTTTATCATTCCTAACTCATGTTTAATGTAATTTATCCTATTGAAAATAAAAGGATTTGTGAATATATCCACCAATTGGTGTTCAGTGCTGATGAATTCTATAGTGATATAACCTCTTTGATAATGATCTCTCATGAAGTGATGTCTCACAACAATGTAATTTTTCCTAACATGAGATACTGGATTTTTAGTGATGTTAATATCACATGTATTGTCATAATTTATGTAGACATGTTTGAATTGATATCCATATTTTAGTAATGTGTGTTTCATCCACAGAATTTGAGCAGGACAACTACCAGAAGCTATATATTCAGCTTCGGCTGTAGATACTGTAACAAAATTCTGATTCATACTACACCATGATACTAGTGATTTTCCTAAAATGTGACATGTTCCAGAGGTGCTCTTTCTATCTAACTTGCAACCAGAAAAATCAGCTTTCGAAAAACATATTAAATCAAACAGTTTCCCTATTGGATAAAATTTTCCATTATATATAATATTATTTAGATATTTAAAAATCTTTTTAAAGGCAGTTAAATTAGAATCTTTGAGATTTGATATGAAAATGAGAACACATGAATACACTGAACATAATATCTTGTCTACAAGAAGTGAGGTATTACAGACTCCCAATAATACCTATATAATTTGTTTGATCAACTGGTTTACCAGTTTCACCGGTAACTAACTTAAAAGTGGTAGTCATAGGTGTATCACTACCTCTATTACTATCCAAACCAAAAAGTTTCAAAAGATTTCCATTATATTTAATTTTATTTAAAACAATACAATTTTTATTATGAAAAATTGGAAATCTAGGAATTTTTTTTTGATCCACCATTATACTCATTTCAAATTCTTATTGCATCATTTATTTAAAAATCTGTACACAAAGATATTTTAGATGATCCAAAAATTATATCATATACAAAAATTTGTACTATTAAAACATATTTGGAAATCCTTTTAATAAATAAAGTAAGATATATTGTCCCATTATTAAAATATTTTGATATAATAAAGGAACTACGTCTATCATACCAAGATCATGGATCTTGTTTTAGACCATATAAGGATTTCAGTTGTTTAAAAACAAGAGTTGAAAAATGGGGATTTGTAAATCTAGGAGGTTGTTCAAGAAATACATCATTAAATATATACCCATTTAGAAATGTAACCTTTTATAACCATTTAAAAATATTTAAAATTCATATGAGCTGCATAAGAAAGTAGTATCCTAATAGCTTTTATTCTAGCCTCAGAAAAAATGGTTTCCTCATAGCCTAATCCTTATTCTTTAATATATCCCTGTGCAACCTTTCAATCCTTGTTTCTAACTATGATTCCAGATTCATCATCTTTATTTCTAAACACCCATTTAGTGCCTATGGTCAAAGGGTCTTTATGTGTGTTTACTAATTCCCAATCATTGTTTCTTTCAAACTCATTCAATTCTTCTTTCATAGATATCACCGAAAATTCATCATTAATTGCATCATTAATTTTTTTAGGTTCATTATGTGAAATAAAAGCTTGATGTTCAACTGGGTTTCTCAAAGAAGAATTAGTCTATGTCCCTCTATTTAGATCTCAAACTACATCATCTATAAGATCATTATTGAGAGTTCTTATACCTCAAGAAAGAGTTGAAATGGACTCATTCATGGTTTTCTATAGGTTTAGATTTACAAGGATTAGATTTTGGAAAATTTACAAAACTACATGTTTTCAAAGGGATATTACTATCATTATCATTATGATCCAGAATTGAAATATCATCCCCAAGATGTTCAACAGTGTTTTTGGGTTCATGTTGATCAGTCTCAACCAATTTGACATGAACTGATTTTTCCACACATTTGGTTCTCTTATTAAATACTCAATAGTTTTTACTAGATATTTAGTATCCTAGAAAAATTACATCATCACTTTTGGAAGCAAACATGTAATGATTATCTTTAGTGGTATGGATAAATACTTTGAAATAAAAAACACTAAAGTAATTAACCATAGGCATTATATTATTCTAATTATCATAAGGGTTCTGCTTAAGAATAGTTCTAATTAAGACTCTATTTATAATGTAACAAGTGTTGATAACAGATTCAGCCTGAAAATTGATAGGTAGATTATACTCATTGAACATAGTCCGATAAATCTATTGAAGTTTCATATTTATTCATTCTATGACTTCCTTTTGTTGAGGTGTTCTAGGAGTAGAGAAATTATGATTGTATCCATTTTGTGAGAAAAAATATTCAAAGTCTTGATTTTCAAAATCATGTCTCTGATCACTTCTCAAGGTCTTAATTATCGTTCCACTAAGATTTTATACAGGCGTGGAATATTTAATGAAATAAGAGAGTGCTTCACTTTTTTGAGCTAGAAAATATATCCAAGTATATCTAGAAAATTAATCTATAAGAACATAAAAATAGTGCTTCCCATTTAAAATTGAAACTCTAGATGGTCCAAAAAATCTATGTGAACCAACTCAAGAGGCTGAGAATTAGATTCTTCTTTCTTTAGTTTGAATGAATCTTTGAGTTGTTTTTTCTTTTGACAAGCAAGATACACTTGGCTAAGAAGGAATTACAATTTAGTTAAGTCTCTTACAATACCATTCCTAGTTAGTTTCTCATGTGAGTGAACATTTTACTGTCCAAATATTCTGTGCCAAAACCAAGATTCCTTATGAAACACATTTAAACAAGAAACATTTTACCTAGCTAAGGAATCTAATTAAACAACATATACATTCTCATTTTTAAGAGCAGTAAATATTAAATCATTTTTCAAATTAAAAACATTTAATGAAACAATTTTAAATTTAAAATTGAATCCATCATCACACAAATGAGAGATACATAGTAGATTGTATGTTAACCCATCAACAAAATCCACATTTGAAATTAATACATCATTAGGGTTACCAATTTTTCCTAAGGTAATGATCTTCCCATTTTTATTATCACCAAATGTAATATTCCCACCTTCAACATTAATTAGACTCTTGAAACATGAATATTCTCCATTCATGTGACTTGAGCATCCACTGTCCATGTTCCAAGGAGTTTTACAGGATCACTTTAGACAATTTTCTTTCAAAAAAGATTATGTATAGGGTAACTTTGGTACCCAAATTTTCTTTTGTCCAAAAAGGTTATCAAGTAAAACATTCAGAACCCATACATGTCCCACTTGTTTCCTATAATCAACAAATATATTTTGAGACATGAACACTTTTTTATTTCCTTTAGAGACTTTTTTTCAAAAGATCATCCAAAATATGAACTAGAAGAGAACTCTCCAGATTTTGGAAAAAATTTAGTTTAAAAAATTCATCTACATCCTGATTGATATCATATACCAGTTGTGTATTTTTTATCAATTTGTTTTTCTAGAAACTCTTTCAAGGTATCCTACCAGTAGTAAACTTATCAATATCCCTTTTTTATTTCTCATTAGAAAATTTAAGTTTAGTATTTTCTTTTAACAATTGAGCCCATTTTTTTTCTCAATATCCATATCAGACATATAATTGTTATTTAAATCATGTCGTATATTCAATAACATATATTTATCCTTTATTTTATTAAGAGTATCCTCAAGCATTCCATAGTATTCAAATAGTTCATCCTCATTCATATTTTATTCATTGTTTGATTCAATTTAATTCCCTGGAAAATAAGCATTAGGTATAAAGGAATTATGTGTTTCCCCGGATATTTTTGTCATGAAACTCATATTTGAATGTTTTTTCATCTCACTATCAGAATTCTCAGATCCACCAAATCTATCTTCTAACGAACTCCAAGTATAATTCCTAGCCTTTTTATATCCCTTGCCCTTTTCATCATAATTCTTCTTAAATTTATTCTTGGGGAAATCAGCCTTCACATGGAATTTTCATTTACACTAATAACAGACTGTTTTAGTTGTGTTATCATTCCATTTTCATTCCATTTTCCACTATCATTTTTTATCACACCATTCTTTTAATTTGAATTTCTAAATAACTTTTTCTTTCGGTACAACTTCTTGAATCTTCGTGCAAGATGAGCCATCTCATTGTCACTTTTAGATTATGAGTCTTCACTCTTGTAAGATTCTACAAGAGCATAAACATTTTATTTTTCTATGTTCTTGGAGGTATCAGTCTTGATGGATATATATTTGTTCATTTGTTCTTCATCTACTTCTTGATTCAACTTATATTCTTCTTCATACATCATTAGCATTCCAATTAGTTCCTTCAATTGTAGTTTTCCTATGTCACAGAATTCTCAGATAGAAACATAAGTTCTTCTCCATCAATCATGTATGAATCGAAGATATCTCATAATATGGTCCCTGCAATTCACTGGTTTCCCAAGACGGCTCATGGTATTCACTATTTCATTGAACCAGAGTTACATTTTAGAAATAATTTCATCTATTTTCATCATAAAATTATCATATTTAATAGTATTAGTATTAAATATCATTTCTTTAACATTAGTTGTTCTCTCATGGGAAATATATAGTGTATCCAAAATTTCATAAATAGTTTTTCAAGAATATATTCTATTGAATTTTTCATCATCTTGAGAAGAGTACAAAGCATTCATGGATTTAAAGCTATTATTATATGTATCTTTTTTAATTGAGACCATGTATCTCAAGTAGTAGCATGCAATACATGTTGTTCATCAATTGTGTCCCAGATTTCATGTACTATGACTTTTAGATACATTTACATTTTTAATTTCCACTGAGAATAGTTATTTCTATTAAAGAATGGTGGTATGTTAGTAGAAGAACCCTCAAATCTGTTATCCATGGTTAATTAGAATATAATGAACTGAAAATTTAGATATTATTGAAATTTTAATATCTTTAAGATAAAACAAACAATCATTGTTGAAAAGAATTTGAAAACATGAATATAAATTAAACATCTGAAACCAAATGTTTGGTTAGAGCGTAATCTCAAGTGGGTGGTGAATTGAGTTCCTATATAATATTTATGTTTTAAAACTTTTTATATAAAGATCCCCCAATTTTAAAATTTCCCTATTAATTAAGCCAGTAGAGACGTAGATGCCAAGTTGGTGAATAGGTTTCTCAAAGGGTGATGATTCCCCAGTTGAATTGGTGTAAAACACTTCATCAAATTTGGAAACAATATTAATGATTTAAAAATATTCACACCCTTACTAAAACTAAACATCTATGTGAACGCAAAATAGTTTTATGTTTTAGAAAATATTAGCAGTGGAAAATAGATAAAACAGAATATAAAAAAATATAGTGAACAGTTATGTAAAAAAAGAGGTTTAGTCTCATGTTGATAGATAATACTCTTTAATTGGGGATAACCTGCCACCAAGAAGTGTATATTAACTATAAACATGATACACATCTAGTATCGTGCTTTAAAATAGTTTTCACAAACTATCCAAGGTTCACTAACTCTACCACAATTCTTCATGGGAAAACAAACAATAAAGACCACACATGTTCTCTTCCCCATTTATACATGGAAAAAATAATGTAGGTAATGTTTGAACTGGGGATTTTTAGTATCCTCCAGTTCAAGACCAGGAGAAAGTGTTTGTAATAGACAGACACAGACACTTCTTAGAAATGTAAAATGAAAGAACACAATAGATATAAGTTTATATGATTGATTTTAGAGAGCTCTATATGTTTGCAGTTCATCTCTTGACATCTTGGAGAGAATAATTTGATGTTTGAGTCTTTTTCAGGAAGTTATCTCCAAAATAGAGTGTCACAACTCTAGGTTCTAGATTCCAGTGTTTGATCTAGAGTTGATGAAGCACAGAAGGATTCTTTTAATTTACTCACCCAAATTCATTTTCTTATACTTCTTGGAAACTCAATGTAAGTGTTGAATGTTTATTCTTTTACGTATCATGTAATATCCTTTCATGTACAAACACAAGTCTTCTCTACTCATAACATCTCACACCTATCGTTCTTGGTCTTCTGTTTTATATTTGAGGTCCGACAATAGGAATGAGTAGATCACATGAAGTTTTTCTTTTACCTTGTATTGTACTGAGATACAGTCTCCTGATATGTCTTCAATCAGAATTAATTAATTTTAGAAGCATTAAATTGACCAAATATGACCGTTATAATAAAATTAATAATTTTACAAAGTATGGAATTGAAGATAATTGGTAGACTAGTAATGGTATCCTTCACAATGGTAGGCTTCAATCAGTAGGTACACATTTCTAGCCTTCAATGGTGACCTTCCATAGGTAACTTTCCCTTGGTAGCCTTCCACTAGTAGCCTTTAGTGGAAACCTTCAGCGGTAACCTTCAGCAGTAACCATTAGTGGTAACCTTCAGCCGTAACCTACCAAATTGTAGAATTGAATCAGTGACCATGAAATAGTGACAATTTCATTGGTGACCTTTTCATTTTTGACCTTTTCATCAGTGTCATTTGCATCAGTGACATTTTCAATAGTTTCCTTTGAATCAGTGACCTTTGCATCGGTGAACTTTGCATTGGTGACCATTTCAAGAGTGAACTTTGCAACGAGGACCTTTGCAATGGTGACCTCTGCATCTAGATAAATTCTACACTGTAAGCTTAAAACAACAAGCAATGATATTAAAAGTATAACAATATTACATGAATGACCCAAGAAACATTAATGAATCATTATTAACATATAATGAAAACATGATTATCAGATCAACAAAACATGATTTGGGATTATCAAAATAGGTGAATCCAATAATAGGATATCCAAGGATTTACTTTAGAGGGTCAACATGGGATACCAAGTGGAATTCATGTGGCTGTAAGTGGTTCCTACCAGTTTTAACTACAAATATTATCATGAGTTGGTAATTCATCACATTAGATTATCAGATCTTAATTCAAGAAAAAATTTGGATAAAATAGTAAAGAATATTTTCATTCCCCAATTTTTTTTATAATGATGTCACCTAATTATCATTCCATTGTGACCAAATATAATATGAGTGACTTTACTTCCACCAATGGAATTAATACTTTTGTGTCTTCTAGATACTGCTTGAGACACTAGAAGACATGTCTTCAGCCTTCATCCCATTGGTATGAAACACCCTTCACCATTATCTTAATAACAGAAAAATATTTTCAAGCAATGTTATATATGATATACCAACAATACATGAGGTTCCCATAGATCCTCGTCAATTAGTTGAGATTCTATGGGGGTGACATTGCTATATTTTTCTAGTATTTTCTATTTCAATCTGTATGATATAGTGGAATACCAAAAATACAAGGCATTTTTTTGATATTAACCCAAATGTGAATTTTAAATGATTTATCAACATATTTTTCTTTCATAACATGTTGAATTATTTTTGGAGTTATGTGAGGAGATCAAATCATTTACCAGATTTCACCCCAATGAAATCAATATAACATTATTTTAATTGTAGAAATATGTTATTAAATATACGATGCCGGGAACATCGATAAGTAGATCATATTTTATTTAACAAAAAAGAAATGAAAAGATTGAAAAATTTCCCTGGTGTGCTTTAAATGTAGTCAATTCTTTATCAACAAGGTCGATCATTTTTTGATTGTACCCTGAGTACTCATCCCTGATTGATAGGGATTTAATTTTAATAGTTTTATGGATAAAAAATACATTGATCATAATGGAATGTTTACATTGGTAAGTTTAATTTTAGGTATTTTAAATCAATGGAGAAATTTGTTTTCCCATTCATTTTCATGACATTGACGATGTTGCTGAGACATCCTTAGTATTTCACCTCTATGAAAAAAAACTATTTGACAAAACATTCAAATTTCAATACTACATTGGAGATTGATAGGGGTTAATTCTCCTGTATTCTTTCTGGAATCCTCAATAGTGGTCAGGTAAACCTAGATGGAGCATAGTCACATAAGGGATTAGTTTGGGAGTTTATATATTATTCTTAGAAAAAACTTATTAATGATTCATTAATAATGAAATGTATAATATTATGATATTCAAGAGTCATTTTATCCCTAATCATTGTAGGCCATAGGTTTTATTAATGTAAAATATTTACCAGCCTATTCTCTTCAATTGTGGAGGAGATACCTTCCTCAAATGTGGGAGAGGCACTCCTATGGTCATCATTTTATTCTTCCCCCCTTTGATATTAAAGATATATTTTTATACATGGTGGATATCCAAGGGAAATAAACTACAGTTTAATGCTTATATAGTCCATGGGAAGATACATTTTCATCCCCAACTTCAATAGTCATTGTAGATAGATTTCATGGATGATTTTATTTCTAACTGTCATTGAGTATAAGAGGATACTTGATGGAAAAAAATCATCAAGGTGATGACTTAGTGTTCTTAGGGGGATTATTTTCTTGGAAAACTTATAATGACTGAGAATTAGTATGATTTGTTTTTCCTAATTAGTGGTTTTATGGTGGCACAGTTTCCCAATATTTTCCAATTTTTTGGGCCTCTAAATCGAGATTTTATGTTATAGGAAATGAGTGTATTTCTACATCGGATTTCAAGGACTGATGTTTGTTGATCATAGAGAATAGTGTTTTAAGACCACATAGTATTTCATATTCTGAATGATTAATACATATGATTTATATATTATGAAAACTAAAATTAGAAAAGTATGTGTTTCCTCATAATATGTCTATGTAGATTGTGAAGTGAGATAACTAAACTACACTAAAAAATGTGTTCCCGAGAGGTTTGTCATTTTTGGGAGGATCAAAATTCATTGTAGGATCATCATTTATTAAGAGTATTTCATTTAAGAAACCATAAAAGGGTTTTAGTTTGATGATGATAGTGGCCACCGCAATTTATTATGGTGATATCTTCATTGGAACTGTTAATAAAAGGATTTTATGGGGAATGATAGCTAACTAAGCAAAAAGATACATGTAGAAGGGGTGGTCCATGAGGCATAATCCATTGGTGAATGAGGGGGAAGTATGAAAAAAAATTAACTAGGAAGAACTCATTCCATGTGGTGAAACACAGTTCTTGAAGGATAGAAGATAATTCATGGAGGGAGTAAATAAGTTCGTGAAGTGACTAAAATAATGTTACCAGTAATTTTTTTCAAAATTAAAACATTAAAAAAACTGGATTTATCTACTATAACAAAATGATACAATAATAGGTCATGTATCTACCATTTAGTAGGTATTCATTATTTATAATTAATGGAACTACAATTCCATAAATTGTGTGTGGATCCTTTCAAGATTAGTGAGAAAAGAAAGAGGTAGAATGTGATCCTTTCCATTAGAGTATATCTATCACCACAGAGTTAGGGAGGGACCCTTGGTAATGTAGTGAGGTGACCATATTAATTATAAATGTATTGAGTTTTAGCACTCAACTGATGCATCATAATCCTTGAATTGATAGGGAGCCATATTAAATTCTTTACATTTAAATATTTCTATAGTATACTACTTGGATGTAACCTAGTGAGGGTGAACCATGGAAAAATCTATGTGTTCCTGTGCTTTCATTCATTATTTACTATAATTGAATCACCATGAGATAAATATAGAATGATTTTAATCATCATAAAAATTAAATATAATATAGAGTGTACACTATAATAAGGAATTCATGATCAAGTAGGGAATGAGGAATTTTGAAGGTAACCTCCATCCATTGATCCCCCACCCTTAGAGTATCTACAACACTTTTTGGCTGAAAATTTGGTATTAGAGAATTGTTTTAGTTGTTTAAAAAAATCTCAATAATGGTTTATTCTGTTAATTAAGTTGAGGATGCAGATTTATATCATCATGGGGTGCTATGGAAAATGAAATTACATCAATGAGAAAGCATAATTCATGTGGAACTCCTCATTGATGAAGTCTCTATGGAAAGAGTTTGATTTAGTTGAAGGAAAAATTAGCGAACTGATGAATTATTTGGATAAATAATATTGTAAAAAATACTCACTCATTGAATGATGTGTAAAGAAGAATTTAAGAACAATATATTCCAAGTGTAACCCAATATTTTGATGATTACGAAATTATATGAAGTCCACGAGTATAATTTTCCCATGAAACAAAGTAATATTATCAGAAATTGGAAGAAAAAAATAAATTTGAATATTTATGAGTACTTGTGTATGAAATTGAAGCCAAAAAGAGTAAATTCCTAAATAAATTTCATTGATATATTTTCATATATCTAAGAGAGAGGAATTATGCATAATATGAATAACGAAAAGTGATATCATAAAAGTTGATAAATCCCAAAACGGTTGTCCAGGAAAAGAATTTTAACCTAGAAGAAATTCATAATTTGGGTCCATGAAATGAAAATCATTCTACACACCTGTTAGAACTGGTACATGAGAATCATAGTCTACAAAAAGTGAATGATTAATTTAAATACTATATTTCCTCGATGTGTTGAAAAAAAGGGAAAATATGAAATTACATATGTATAAATTTCGCAAATAGTGACAACCTAAAACTATGACTATCGAGGTTATAATTATGGATATATGTTATACTCATGGTTCCAACTATCCTTGGTACGTATTGGCATGACTATAGGAACTAGTTATAGGAACTATTCTCTGGGAAATTTCCATGGTTTTCCATCACTGAAACCGATCCATTCCCATAATTTCCAAACTATGGAAATATATCTCATATTTTTCCCACCTTGAATATTGGTCTAGAGCTATAGTTGTGCAACGTGGGAGTAGAACTATTTCCACGACTGGCAACCTTTTCTATAGCCCAATTATATTGTGGTTTTAACACCAAAAAAATATTCTCCCAGTTGGATTTTATCTTTTTAGATCTACTATTTGTAGTATCAACCTAACCACTACAATAAGGACGATATTGGATATATATTTATATATTTTTTAATATATATTATTAAAAATCATGGTTATAACCCTTCCATATCTTTTGTCATGGGAAATATTTTTTCATGCATAAGATCATGTGGCCTATATCCTTGGTATTGATGTAATGAGGCTATAGAAAATGTAAAAAATAATCTATAGCCATAATTTTACACAAACCATCTAATATAGACATTGGAAAAAGACACTATAGAAAAGGTTTTACTAAAACTGTGACTATAACCAATGAAAAAATACTCTATTGCAATGGGTTTAAACAAACTGTGGATATAGAATATGAAATAATGACTCATTATATGTAGTTTTTGAAAAATCATGGTTGTGTCCAATGGAACAAGACTCCATATACACATTTTAACAAAAAAATGGATATATCTATGAAAATTATCTATGGCCATGGTTTCACTAAACTATGGTCGTAACCTTCTATTATATACCCAATATCCACGGTTTAATATAAAGCTGTGGCTATAGCCGTTGTATAAATAATTATATCCACATTTTTGGAAAGCTATGTCTATAGGTTCATGGATGTAGCCCAGTTTTATTGTAGTGTGAAAGATAATCACTCTTTGAAATTGGAGGATGATATTATTTGAGGTAAGAATCTCAAAAGATATCTTAATTTTCATCATTAATAATGGGATAATAGTATTATTCGATTGAAATATGAGATAGAATCATTAAAGAAGGATTTGTATCCTTTTAATTCCAATGTAAATCCTAAAATAAAGATGATTTTCATATATTTATTTATTATCCTATAGGAAGTGACAATGAAATTAAAATAAAATATTATACATTTGAGGAGAATCATGAAAAGATTATCGCATCATAAAGGCTAACTAGTTTGGGACAAACTGGTATTGGATATATTGACCCCTTCCACCATGGATTATAGGAGGGGAGATGTGAATAGTGATATAAATAACAAAAATCATGTGGTTGCTGAAGACATACATAAAAAAGGATTTAATAGGAAGTAATGATAACATGTTATATTTGTGTGGGATGCATGATCATACTTTATGTTATTATTCTGAATCCTTGGACTATATTTCAAATTGGGAAAGAAAAAATATTTCAAAAACTATGAATCAGTAGAATCTTCTTGAAAAGTTAGAAAATAATCACTCTTAGAAGAAATCATCCATCATGTTCTATTATTGTGGATCTTTTGTACACAATATGACAAGAAGATGGAGAGAAAATGTTATATTAATAACAAAATTAGATGCACCAATATCTCTGGTGATAAATGATGACATTAGACACGTTTTTAACGAGAGATGTTTTATATGTTCTAATCAAGGGAATTTGGACTAATATTGCAGTAGGAAGTTATAAGGGTTGGAAAAGGATCCTAGAAATAGATCCCCAACTATTGCGGTGTACACAAAAAAATACAATGGAAGATATTATGATATGTTGAAAAATAGGTTTACAGCCTCATATGAATCACAAGGATCTCACCAAAATCCATATCAATCACCTACTATGTTAATATCAAATTGGATCACATTGAATGAATTTGAAAAATCCTAGAAGAAAATTTTATGAGAAGATCCAATTATTAATAAGAAGAATGTAAATTCAGTACAAGACTCAACCCCATGTTTAAATTATGAAATGACATGAATAACTGAAAAAATTAAATAAAAAATTCCATAAAAAATAAATATTTCATGCCACATTGGGAGAAGTAAAGTTCATATATATATCCCTTCAAAGGAGGAAAAAGTGAGAACAGAAAACAAGTTAAAATATTCCTTCTCATAAATAGAGTCATCAAAAATAGAATACTGGTGGAGTATCAAAGGGGAAAATTTATACAAATAGGTTTAAACCCAGAATTGGGAAAAATTCAATTTCTATAAAATCTACATATCAAAATAAGGCTGGTCATGTGGTTAAAGAATTTTTAGATACATGGATTGAGTAGTTGAAGATTTTAGGGCGGTTAAAATACACACAAGAATAGTACAATGCTTTGCAATAATGTATTTAAGGGTTGATCCATCATGATTGACCACAATCCTCTTCTTGATTATTCCATATGTACGCCTCCCTAAATATATTAAATTCTTATAATCTCTACTATTTGTTTTGTAAGAGTATGGGGGATATTCAATTAATGGGTTTTGTGTGATGAAAGGGAGTGTGTGCATAATTTTAATGGAGAGACATGAAAATAGAATAATTAGTATAATTGAAATTTACAGATGACATAATATTCAAAAAGTTGTGTTAAAAAAATTCTATTTTTCAAATTGTTAAATGGAGTTTGTGTGAAATGGAGAAAAGATATGATATGTTGGAGAGTCTACTATGAAAATTAAGAGAAATAAAATCATTATTGGATGATCCAATGGTTCCAAGTCTTAATGAATATATAACCATTGATATCATGCACTAGTTCTGTTACTATTTTTCCACTGAGAGAAGACATATTATGAGAAAAAAAATTTGTATTTCATAAGGATACATTTTTCACTAAAAATATTGTATAAAATGTCTATTATCAGTATATGAAGAATATATGATAGTATATAAAATATTTTTCAAAAAAATATTGGAAAGTTAATTGATATCAATTATGTCTCCCCAGTAGAGAATTATCAAAATATTCTACAACATAATGAATGCTTTCCTAATGACATTGATGAGGAGGTAAATACCCTAAGGGGAGTGTGTGTGACATATGCTAATTTAGAAGATGTTACTGATGTTGTTGAAGAGGAATCCAAATATGTACTTGTATAGTAGCCAAATATTTGAGTCAAAATTGATAAATAGAAGATTATCAATGATTCGACAACAATAGTGCAGAAAATGAGGATGAATACTCTAAAGAAGATATCCTATATATCTCATGTAGAGCTAAAATGTTGGGATAAAGAAGCTGGACATGATAACCAGGTTCATGCTATGAATTAAGAGCGTGACCAAATATAAATGAATCACTCATGGTATATAGATTCGATATTAATATATATGAATTTCATTAATATTGAATGGGTATTTTATAAAAATATGAATTATATGTATGAATGATTTGAAACAAAGAATGATTAGTGTGAAAAGTGTACTCGATGATATAGGGTATTAATTTTGACGAAATATTTATACCTAGTTAATGGATACATACACTCAGATTATTCATGTCCATAGTAGTGAAATGTATTTTCAAACATTCATATATGGATGTCAATTTAAAATTATTAAATGGGGTTATGGAAGAAGAAGTTTTTTTTAAAAGAAAAAATGGTATCACATTAATGAAGATGAAAACTATATTTTATATGTTAAGAAGGAAATATATGGGTTTTATTAAGAACTAAGAGAATCTTATCAATCCAAGATATATTTTTTTAAAATATTTTTTTAAATGTTGTGGATATAATTACAATCTATACGACTAAAATTAAATTAATCAAAGGATGATGGTGCTGTTGTATATTGATGACGTATTATTTTTTGGATCAGATGAAGCCAAATGTAATAAGTTCATAGAATTCATGAAAAGGGATTTTGAAATTTCAATGATTGGGGATCAAATTATTATACATTGTTTATTGGTGAAACTAGGAAAGGATGAAACATTCACATCCCAATATAAATATGCCAAGTATGTTTTGAGAAGATTTGGAATTGATATTTTCCAAGGAGATGATGACTATGATTTATTCCTGGAAAAAACTATTACAATATGTAGATTAATTAGTGTCTAATGTAATATAATAAAATAAAATTATTGGAATTATACTATACATGACAGTGAGAATAACTGATATTGATTTTTCCACAATCCAAGAAACAAGATATCAAGGAAACCACAATGAAACCCACATACATTAAAAAGCATTCTTCAATGTATCTAGGGAAGGTGGATTTTGGTTTGATGTGAAAATCAAAATATCAAAAAGCGTTATTGTTATATAAAAATGTAGATTGGGTTGGAATAATATAAGATTGAAAATCAATGTTAGGTTGAACATTCTATCTAAGAAGATTCTTTATATCATGGATAATAAGGATAAAATATTTCATTTAGTTAAGCTCAGAAAAAGGTTAATATGTTTTATCCACTCAATATTGAACATAGTTATTGTGGATGAAAAAGTTCTTGATGATAAGATATTTGAAGTGATGTCTATGATCAGAATCCATTGAGATAATTCAAGTTCTATAAACCTTAAAAAAATCATTACCATAAATAATGTTATATGATAATTAAAATCAAGTATCTATTTCCCATATATAATTTCGAGCTTGACATTATTATGTTGGAGTATGTTCCTATAAAACTATAAACTGCATACATTCTAACAAAGGACATACCCAAAGATGTTTTTGAATGAAATTGAATAGATCAAGGAGTTCATTGAACTACCTGCACATCAAAAAGTGTGGATGTAGGATTCCTCCCTCTGAGGTATTATTTGTTTTCCATAATGTTATGATCCTTGTTCTTTACCCTACCATATATATTAATAAATCAACCATTAGTTTTTTTTAAATAGGGGGAATATTGGTAACAAAAAAGGTAGAAAATGGTATAGTTAAAAAATGGAAAAGGTTGATAGGGAGACCATCAAAGTTGTTCTATTTTTAAATATGATGATGAAAAAGAGATAGATAAGAGGGTATATATCAAAACAAATAGAGATCATGATGAAATAAATTGAGTTCTTTTTTAATGAATTGGTTCACAGAGGAACATTATATGATACTAGTTTTCTTATGTCAATCATGGATCTTGATGGAATAATAAATATATTGAGCAAATCATATATATATATATATTAATAACAAGAATAAAATCTAGGAATAAGATTTAAGAGTACTTAAATGGTATATAAATGAAAATACTTGTCAACAAACCCAAAGGGGTAGTATTTTTTCAAAGAACCATTCAAATTTCCATCTTGATGTTTTTTGGGTGATTGTGTTTATTGAAAAATCTATATGATCTTGAAGCCATATGGTTGGTGTTTCCAATGAATATTTTTAATGATTCACAGTTTCCCTATGTTTTCCAAATCATTAGGACCTGGAAATTGAATTTTAATTGGAAAAGTTTGGGTTTTCTAAAAAGCAATTCATGGAAGTCATTGTAGTGATTCTGAACTATGTAGACAATAATGGATATGTGGAAAAAACAAACCAAAATATAAAAAGGTAGAGTTTATAGATAGTAGTTCTATGTGGACCTTGAAGTGTTCTATTTTAACTTCGTTTTGAAATTATTTGTGGGAGGTTTTTATATTTTTGGAAGATCATTTTTCATGGGAGGATCATCATTTGTAGTTAAGATGCGATGGTTAAACTACTCGTATTGGGTTTCCATTTATCAAAGAAAACATTATCTATAATGGATTAAGGGTATATACGGACCATTTAGTATTTCGTGGGAAGGTTGTCCCACATCATTAATTTGGGTAATTTTTATTAGTGGGTATTACAGATTTATTTTCAATTATTAAGGACCCTAATCTCATCATTAGAGAGTGATAATGTCATTATTGAAAATTATCTCTTGAAGAATTCAGGGATGTTTGATTTAGTTCATGAGGAATTATTCTTTGAAAGAAGAATTAATTCATGGAAAATCATTTTTTGATGCAGATTTTTCATGAGAACAGTTCATGAAAGGGTTTTGCAGGGCTCGATAGCTCACAATGGAAATGGGGGAGCATTGAAGAGGAAGATCGTAAGGTGTTAGCCATCCATGATGTAGGGGTAGTCTACAATGAAAAAATATATTACAAAGTACTCACATGATAGGGTGAAATTTATTTCAAGGATGATTAAAGGGTATTTTGACATAAGATGAATGAAATTTCACGATGTGACCAAGGGAGTACATGAAGGGACTATATTTGTTTTGAAATAAATTTCATCAAAATAACAGTACTTGGAAAGGTTAATTTTATCTACTGGGTAAAAATGTGAATTCAAAAAATAATCTATCTACAAATGAGGAATTAATCATTATGTATAATGAAGGGACCTACCTGTCCATAAAATGTGTGTGGATCCTTTTTTGAGAACTGATAAAAAAATGGGAAGAATGTGGTCATTTATCCTGGTAGTGGGATATCAAAAGTTAGATAGTATATGACCCTTCATATAGAAATTATCTGACCCTATACAATGTAAATATAGTGATCGAGGGTATAGAAGTGATCAATAATGAACATGGAAATGATAGTGAGCTATTTTAAGTTCGGTTAATCAACATATTTTTGTATAATAATCCCAATATGTATCCTAGTGAGGGTGATCCAAGTAAACATATGCGTGTTCTTATGCCTGATTTCCTTCATTAAAGAAATTAATTACCATTAGAAAAAGACAAAAAGAATATAATCAACCAAAAAACATCAAATACAAAAGATTGTCTATTATAATAAATGAGATAAGATCCATTTGGTCCAGAGAAATATTGGAAATAATATCCATAACTTGGTTCACCCAAAACCACTCTAAGGTTATCTATGACCCTTTTGGACCTAATAGGCTTTTACATCTAGTATTAGGTATTTTTCTTCCATGAAAATTATTTTGTAAACATAATCGATGTCTGATATACTTCAGGTATTCAAAAGGGAATTAAAAAATCCCTTGTAGGCTACATCCTGTATATTATCATTCTTCATTGATTTTTTATCTCCCTTTTATTTAAACATACCACAACATATGTGGCTTCATAATAATCAAATGGATCATTTTCACAATGTAATATTCAAAATTTTAAATTGATGTGGTATTTCGGGAGTTGAGGTAATGCTGAAGGTTCTTCTCTGGGGTTGTGAATCCAAGGCCCTCTAAGAAGGAAATTATATTTGGTGTCTTACTGGAAAATCATTTACGTATATATAGATGTGAGTTATCTAGTATGAGATTTTAATCGTGATCTTATGAGAAGGTATTTTCCCTCTATAATTATAACCTTGAATGGTCATATTTTTTGGAGATATATCCAAATACATATATTTTAAACATTTATGGGTCTAAATTTGGATAAGGTTGATCCCATTTCAATTTCCAATCATATAACTTCAAGAATAAACATTTTTTATCATACCTAAAACATATTTAGGATTATATTTCCTTGTATATCCACATCATGATCATTCTTTATAAAAAAGATGCAAAAATTGGATTATAATGGAATAGTCTCTACTTGATAAAATTTTCATGCAATGACTTTTGTCTATAACTCCCATAGAAATTGGAGGGAATTGATGTGTTCCTATTTGAGTTCATTTGAACAATTGAGTGAATCTAGTATTGAGAAATTGGATAGGAAAACCACTATCTATTTCTCAATGATTAAATTTATTATAAATCATTGACCATATTTGTAGTGGGTTTTTCCATTATTTTTTCCTTCTTGAGATTAGGAATTTAATGCGTATGTTTTTTTGTGCATGTGCATAGGTCTATAGAGAATATGATTTAATTGGAATAGGCTACACTCCCCCCCCCCCCATTTTTTGGAAGGATATGAAAATCACACATTACAAGAATGTCGTGTAATACAATTGGTCATATATGACCCATAGAGGTTTCTGGGGAAAATTTAAGTAATTATTATTCTTTATAGAGTGTGTAACCATAGTTCTTGGTTTTATATATTTCCATTTTTTGTTTATGACTGATATATTTTGTCTAACCACACTCGAGTTTTCTCGTGAATCCTTATCTCTTACACTTTCATCTTTAGGCTCCTCCGTCAGGTTTGGGGAACACTAACCCAGAGTCATATTCCTCATCGAATATGTTTTATTAAAATTTTATTATTTTAATATAACCATAGATGATATCCTCATTTGAGGAGGGTTCATTTGGTGGGATAGTACTCATTCATCACATGTTATAAGAACGAAATATGAAATAGTCGTATATTTCATTGGGGATGAGTATAAATCTTCCACCTCTATATATTCTTATATATAATGATTATTCCAACATCTGAAGAACATATTTCATGTAAATTCATTGGTTGATGGAACCATTATGGGTTTTTGAAGAAATTATCTCATGGTTGAATGATCAATGTTGATTATATTTTGTGTAATCAAAATGTTTAGCATTTTCCCACACCTAACCTAAATTTTTTACAAACCACCATATTCTTATGACTAGGAGACAGATAAAAAAGACTCATATCATCGTGATTTTTCCAACATCACCTCTCCATAAATGATCGTTAATTAGAGGATATCATTGAAGATGAACCAATACTGGTTACTGTGACCAATAATTATATACAAAGGGTAGTAATATAGATTATTAGATAAGATGAATGCAATAAGATTCCAAGGATACCAAAATATAATGATATTATTTTCAATATATTCAAGTAAATAACTGGGGATCTTATTTTTTTGGATGGATTATTCTTTATTAATTAGTTCTTTGGATCACAGATAATCATGCTCTCTTTTTTCTTTAGGATTATATTGATTTCTTCTCGATCATAACAATTCATGTCACTATTACATGGAATCCATTTGAGTATCCATGGAGTCATTTTCATTGAGTTTTTCAAAAGGTACAACTATCAGAGATGTCTACCATTAGATAGGAGTGGAAACAACATGATGATGTGGCCTCATATTCATTTCCCTCTGATTCTATATCCATACTAAGATTGAATGATCATCCTAGAGAGGGTTAGGTTATTTCTATAATAGAAGGAATTCAAAAATTGTCTTCAACTACATTGTTTATGCATATTGACTATATAGATATAGAGTTGTTCAAATGATCATATTCCAATATTGCTGTCAGATCTTATCATTCCCAATGTATGGTGGGGGTATTTTACTTAGTGTAAATGTTATATGCAATGGGAATGTTTTCCCTAAGTATACAATTGTTGATTTTTTCTGAGTTTTTGTATCTCAATGTCATACTGTGCCAACAAGTCATCCATGGTTCACATTATATTTCTTTTTTTATAGTGAGGAAATTTATAGATAGGTTGTGTGAAATATTAGTTAACCTTTTAATCACAACAAAACATGATGATTATGTAATTCCTATAATAGGGTCATTTCTCAGAAAGATAAAAATGTAAAACCATTTTGTATTATGGATCATTTCAGTTTGATTGGCTTCTCTATGCATTCTTCTTATCTCAGCATGTGAGTACAAATCTTAATGTATTTTCCGATCATGATTTCCCAAAGGTACATAACTAGAAATGGTTCATCCTATGGGGGAAGGAATTCATTGTATATAAACCATAGATACATACCTCCCAACATGGAGAATCCATATTCTCTCTGTGGTGATGATGATGATGAAAAATCCCCTGACCCTATTGGATGGTGACTATTCATGTCCACATTTGGCATTGTTTAATCCTTTTGATGAGGATTTGATTATTATAATTAATAATTTGATTAATACTAGGATGGGAACTGAGATATATATGCCATTAATCCTATGGGACATGGTTAATCACGGATCCCCATCAATTTCTATGGGACACTCTTGGGGGGTGAAAACATAGTGATTATGATTGGGATAAAATTACCCCAAGCCCTGGGGTTGGATTGCTGTGTATACAAATATATCCAGATCCCTCCCTTAGATTGATGATCTATGTGGTGAAGGTAGAGTTATATATTCCCCCATATCGATGGGATGGGTTTTCCCTTTTACGACTGCTATGTTCACTACTATGTCCACTTGTTTGATTTATAGAAACTGGGATTGTGTATGAGATGTGTGAAATGGAATCATGTGATGGGATTCAGTTTCATTGGGTAGTTGTTTTTTGGACTAATAATTCTAATCATGTGTCTGAAATGTCTTCCCAATGTTTGGAGGGTTTTATTTTAATGATTGGTAGGTTTATCTCTCTCATAATTTTTGTGATATCATTGCATCTTTAATGTTGGGAATTCCATTACAGTCACTAACCCACTCCAACATTACCCGATCACCAAATTTCCCTAGTGAATTTTTCATTATAGGAAGTTTAAGTTGGTGAGTTTTGTTGTTCTATGTGCATAGTTATGTGTAAAACTCTATAAATTCCCCATCATCTAAAATAAGAAAATAATGAGGTTTTTTCGATTAGTTCTGTAAGAGATGTTATGTAATGTGGATATCATTTTTTATATTTTCAATATGATATTTTGGATTTGGGTCTGAAAAAATGGTGATAGTGTCAAGGTCTAGAATACAAAAATGTATATTGATATTGTGAAGGTGACCCTTGTATATTTGATTAGGGAGGTGTCTAGCCTTTATCCTTCGATGATTTTCCAAAATGATTGGAATAAATACGACATGACCTTCTTCTGTAGATCATATGGGATCTCATAGTAATAATTGATAAGGGGAAAGAACAAGGATTGGATTTTTTTTAGAAAAATACAACATATACTAATTTTATCATCCTCTTAATTAGACTTACATGCCTCCCCTTAGTCATACCATTGATGATTCTTCTCGGCGTTTCCTATTGACTATGGTGAAAGCTTGTCCGTAGTGGATAAGGTACTATATATTGTTGAATACAATGTTTCTAGGACCTTTATATATGAAATTTTCTATGTTTTGAGAAACTCTATGTATAAATTTGTTTAGGCAATGGTAGGATATTCTTATTTATGCAATATATCACAATGCGGAGGTTGACCACGGCAGAGGTCAGAAGAAAAGTTAGAGAGATCAATCTTTACACTACTATGTGGAGTAATATCAAGGTAATGATCTCCTTATACACCATTTTAATATACAATAGACCCATCAGTGGTTATGTTTATGTTTTGAACTTCCTCAAGGACACATGCATTGGGTACATCTTAGATATGAGCTTTATTCTACGTCAGGGCCAGAATAGGACGACCAAACTTTTAGAGTAGTGTAGGGATATGAGCCTATTAAATGACAAATTATTGAACATGTTGATAATCCTATAGTGTATCAAGAATATGAGATCATTTTTAAGATTATTATGGTTTTTTTATTTGATGTTTTTAATTATATGCATAAGTCGATCTTTCCCATTGGTGATTACTGAAATATTCAGGTCATATTTTGATGAAGAAGTGATATGAACTCGTTCAAATCAGTATTCCCATTTGGAATATACGGACAGACCTCATGAATTGGAGAAGGGATATGCAACTCCTTCAATATATCCT
Organism: Viscum album; assembly: GCA_963277665.1. Classification (NCBI taxonomy): domain Eukaryota; kingdom Viridiplantae; phylum Streptophyta; class Magnoliopsida; order Santalales; family Viscaceae; genus Viscum; species Viscum album. The sequence continues at coordinate 595,740,065 of OY728133.1, forward strand.
CTAATGGATTCTAGTGCAGTTTTTCATCAATATAAGAAGAGATATGATTTTGGCCTTCATGAAATACTATAATATTCCCAACAACATCACTAACAGGAATATAAGCCTACCCTGAGGCAAATGACTCTCTCACATGGTGGGCCCTATGTTAAGTGTGGATATCACCCTTATTCTATGAATTTAAATTATTTTGTAGGTTTTTTATGAGAAAATATTCAAATCATGGGGAACTTTCCAATCTCACGTGGTGAGCCCTAGTTGGAACAAGAATATGGGCCAAGTTTACTTCCATTGGAGTATGCTTATAGTATTTTTTTGATAAGAATATTATAATGTACTATAAAATGTGTTGATATCAATTGGTGATCCCTGTTTTGAATTGGGACATGATCCAATTCATTTTCCTCTTCATTTACAAGAATATGCTATTTATATTACTTGATGGTAAAAATAATGCATGCTCTCTCAGAAGAAACTAACTCTTCCTACTGATCAATGTGTTATGTTGATCTGGTTGTAGTGATTGGAATTTTACCCTATCTCTAAATCTATATAAACATAATAATATTCCAGAAGAGTTATTTAGTTGTTATATGAATGTAGTGACATTTTAGTAAAGTGTGTGTGTTAATATTGTCTTGGACATTTTTCTTCCCTATTATGTAATAGATTATATCATTTATTCAAATAGTGATATGATCCCACATATGTCATTCTTTTTCCATATAAATATAAAAATGAGAATCAATAATGGGGTAGAGAAAAAATTTCTCCCCATGCTTTATGTATGATAATATCAAAAAACTAACTATGTGTCAGATGGGATATGATATTGGTCTCTAGCTACCATCAAAATATTCTGATGGGATACATCAGGTAAATCAAGGATATGAGACCACTATCCATTATCCAAATCATTTCATACATGATGTGTATTCTCTAGTTCTCATGAATTTTCATGAGATGCAAAAATATATCTGTTGGTACCCTCAATAGTCGCCTGAGTAGAACCTACATGATGGTTATTTTGACAAAGGTAGACATGAGCCATACTTAGTGGATCCCAAACTGGAAGGTATCTATAGAGGACTCCTTTATCCTCCAATATTAGATACATATAGTGGTTCTTGTCATGTTATAAGGACAATATTTAGAAGTGATTGGTGGTGGCATTGAGAAACACTAGATTCATCAATTCTTTCTATAGACGATGAGGACTCTTTAGTTTCATCATCTAGAGACCCTTTTGTGTATCCTCAAGTTTATGGATTATACAATGTAATGGTTATTCCCAAACCACTATGTTTTACACCATCTGCTAATGTTTTTTGGGGGGTGATGTCATTATGTGACCCATTGGGGTTGCATCCATGGATGATTTTCTAGCATCATCACTAGTTTAAGACATGATCTTGGGTCTGGTGTTGTTTGTGAGGTCAATATTTGTACTCACAATGAGAATTAAAAAAATGGTTCATCAATCATTTGAATCATTTTAGCCATGATATATACCCAATCATATATGAAATGGTAACAGAATTTTTACATATTATTCTTATTTATTTTATTTTTATTGTATCTAATTTTCACTATTAGAATGAAGTATTTCATGAGAACCCGGATACATAGGATCAACCAATTATTTTTATTATATGATTGATTCCTATTAGGTTTGAAATTTTTTCCAGTGAAATAAATAAAAAAATCTATATGTTTTTTCAAATGGATGGTTATGAAGGGTTTAGTTCCTTGTACAATCATTAATGTTGGGTTCAAGAATATAGTTCTTAACAAAAAAAACACCCAATTGTTACCACATCAATAATTTAGTACAAACATGATTTCCAAAGTAAGGAGGAAAAATAGGGATTCAGACCCAATGCCTCATTAGGAACTCACAATGGTAAAGAGGATGGGAGTTTGGGCTCATAAGAGCATTTTTGAAGAATTATCACCTATTTATAGTCTCTCTTATTTATTTAATGTATGATCATGAACCTCTTACTAATAATGATATGGAACAGTTTACCCTAAAATAATCATGGGTCAAATCCTTTTATTTATAAATACGGGTCTATTAATTAGTCCATTCATATATATTTACGGTTCATCATTATATTCCCTTTAATAGTTAGCTACTTATATTTCGAAGTCATATTTATAGTCACTATATTGTTTTGTACCCTCTATTAGGTCAATTAATATTTTTTTAATGTCATTGAACCTTTTTATGGAATCCTACATATCATGCACATAATATTAATAGAAACCCATATAGTTTGTTGAACCCAAGATATTTAACATAATGTGGAAATAAAATATATATGGTAACTTCTGAATAAAGTATTTATCTCAATAAATATAAATGTATCTTAAATATCATAGTTATATAAGGAATTAGAGTCATTGTTGTTCAATCATACCCCTAAGACAAACCCCGACGTTGATTCCCTTGTATAGTGATAGTTATATTATACCACTAATTTGGGACAAATAAAAAATGATTCTTTGGATAAATAGAATCATAATTAATATGATATTTTCAATGAAAATCCGCAATCACATATGAGTTTTGAGAGACATGGTAATAAAGGGAGAGAAAATAATTAGTACCATGACATATGTATGATATATCTTCATGCATGGGTGACCCCCAAGATGTTTGATATATAGATCTGGATTTCAGATGGAGTATGGTATGTCCTATGTATAGTAGTAATGATTGCTCTTATACTTCAATTAACATCTCAATACACTGGTGAATTATGAAAAATGACAGCCCCAGGGAAGACAACAGGTCTTTCTAGTTATAATTTCAGACACATTTATGGGGTTAACCGAGTTAGAAGCCCATTTAATCACACACCTTTTGTTGGATTCCTAAATATCGTGAATATAGTAGGAATCAAGATTCTTATAGTACAATTTGGGTTATTAAAAAACATATCCACTTGATGAGGTTGTTATTTCCTAGGATGTCTCTTTTGGATGTCATGATTTTCATCCTGATATGTATGAGGTAGTTTTGATGACAGTTTTGAGGGTGTATGTAGATATACCAATTTTCTATCATACTAGATTAATGACAAAAAATTATCTATTTTAATATTCTATAATTCACCATATTATATGGATGGAATTCATGTAAGGCTATCAAGTTTTCATATATGACATGTCTGGAGAGTGTCTCGTGGCCTATTTGACTTTTTTGGAGAATGTTTCATGTCCTAACTGAGATTTATGGCTTTAGGTGTTTCATGACATAGATAACATATCTAGAGGTTTTCACATGAACTATATGACATGTATGGGGTGTGTCGCATGACCCATATGATAGGTTATTAGGGTGCCACATGATTAGGTTGACATATTCAGAGGAGAACGCATGATCTAAATCTCTATTCCATAGGACATCTCATGATATAAATGAAATGTATAGGGGAAATACTGAGACATGGATAATTCTTCATGGTGCATTCACATTAAAGGGGTGGTATTCCATAAGGGTTTTGAAATAATTACTTTACATGTTTAATGGATGTCTCATGAACCAAATAGAACATTTAAATAGTGACACATGACATGGGTGACATATACTAGTGTTGTCACATGATATGGTTTTTTGATTTGAAGTTCATGAATATAATCATATCCATCTTCACATAAGTCACCCATCATCGTTTTAGTCTTTTTTCCAGCATTTATTTCATATATTCATCAAATCATGTAAAATATTACATTGTTTTAGGTTTTTGATTACCTCCTTCACATAATCTAGATGACATGCGAGAAGTAGATCATGTGATCTGTTGAGTGATCATGTGAAACCATTTTATATTCCACGTGATCCCTTATGTTATTCCCTAGATTTTATCATGTTGAAGTCATTTGTGATTGTGTGACTAGCCTCTCAATGATGTTTGTTCTTGCACTCCCTTGTTTAATTCACTTGTTGCGTGTTTTTTTGATCTTATGGGGAGGGGGTGGATTTATAGGTATCACTACTATGGATATACACCACCTTGAAAGACGTGTATCTGAAAAATGTGATCTAGATTTGGTGGAGAAATTCTTTTATCATGCTTATCAGATGATTTTGTCGTGATTCATCCCTAACATCATATGTTGATCTACAATCATGAGAATGTTCTTCCATCAATTTGTTTATTGGTCATCGACCTATCAATGTCATTTATTATAACCATATTGAAATTAGAAAGAGTTTTCATATGGTTAGGATTACATTTCAAGGAGTATTCATGAGATAAAGACATCAGTGGTAATGATTTCAAGTGATCAAAGATAATATTTCTAGGGACCTTCAATAGAAAAATGTGTTTTAACAGAGTGGGAGTCTATGAGATCATGTTTACATCTCTAAGTCCCCTAAGGAGATCATGATGTATTATAATGGGGAATTCTATAAGATCATTATCTCCTGTATAGGAGGGACCACATGATCAATGTTTATCACCTTAGGCACATAACCCTCTTTTTTGTGAAGACCATCATATCTTCCCCATAAAATAAGCTTCCACCTTTCCAAGATTTTTATTCCATTATTTATTTTTTAAGGAAGGGAGATCTCACTAAATTGTGCAATATTTTTTATGTAAAATCATTCATGTTGTATGAGGTGTTTCATGTGATCCATGATGGTGTACACAATATTGTGAGATAATTCTCACAAAAACGCCTTCCATTTTTTTATAACACCGAAGGGGATTTGAATAGTCGAAATGAACATGTTGAGGTAATTCACCTAATGGAGAAGCCGTTCCAATATATTTTGGTGAGAGAATTTTAATATATCCCTAAAATCATTATGAAATCATACATATTTCATGAGAAAATCACATGAGGAACCATATAAATTCCATCACATGTGGTTTCCACAATCTTACACCTATAATTTCTAAAGTGGTATTGGATGATTTTTATGAATCCAATTGTTAACCAGTCACATGATTATGTGGGACACATCCAGCAACCTATATATTATCATTAATGTTTTTCAGTACACCTTCATAAGAATAATGAGTCATTCAAAATGTGATCAGCATGATCATGAGAAGATCACGATCTATGCATGATCCATTCACATGAACTATTGATGGCCAAGTATTCTCATGTACCTTTAAAGGTTTTGCAATCCACAAATTTCGGTCACCTTTTATTCATTTAGTTTTTGGTGAATATAATACTCCAGATTTAATTGTTTTTCCATTCTAGGTTTTATGATGCTCATTTGGCAGGTTTCATAAGTCCGATTAAAAATAAATTTAATAAATTGTAATTTCATTTTTAAAAAATAATATTGAATTTTATTATCAAGTTTATCTCATATAATGATATTATTATTATTATTATTATTTGGGATGTGATTTGTTTGGAATTTTTAGTATATTAATATCTCTGGAAAAATTATTTGTCTTCTACCCATAGCAATATATAAAAACAATTGTTAAATTGTTTGTAGGTTTTGATTGGAACATTCTGTCATTGTTCATAATGATTTATTGATTGAATCATCATAATCCCAAGGGATATACACCCATTAAATTCTCATAATAATGCATATCAATTCTCCTCCACCACTAGAGATAAATCCTTCATCATTGAAGAAATTAATTTCCATTAATGTTGACCAACACAAGCCATATATTTGTATATCTAACAACCTATAGTATTTTATGGTGATGATCAAAGGTTTGTGGAGTGTTACATATCATCCAAAGGGCCAAAAAAGTGTTCCTTAAGCTGGTTGAACACGTGTCCTTAGGTTCACCCCCACCCTATATGCCACAGGCTGGAAACTATTAGAGGACTATTATCGATCATGGGAAGGATATATCCTCTTTATAATAGAATCAAAACATCAGAAATAAATTAAAAATAACTAAATTTTATATCAATAACAAAAAACAATTCTAGTATCCCATGATGACTATTATAGGAATAAAATATCCAAAACAAAACAATATATATCTCACTCCATAGTAAGTTTCAACTATCTAATGAAAATAAAAAAATAAAGTCACTGATTACTCATAACGGGGCCTGACACAATGTTCAGATCCTCATAAATTATCCATCCCAACTCGTCTATCAAACATAGTTCACTTTCCCTTATCATTCTATTTAAAAATGATGTCTAATCAGATTCCGATCATGAATATCAGTTAGGGTGTCTGTACGACTATGTTTCCCACCACCAACAATGTATAAAATAATATCGATTCAATAATAGTTTATCAGGTTGTAAAAATAATAAGATACGTGTAATAAATTATAAATTTACATATATTTGATTATTTATTATTTAATCGCATACACCCTAGTTTCATGGTGACACTCTGACCAACAGAACCAACTTGAACTGATTCTGAAGTCTTAATGATACCCAATAGATTTCATATATCACAATACCATGGTTATCAATTATCATTCATTTCAATTCATATTATGGATAAATCGATCCATAGTCCAATGCCAACATTCACGGCCTAAAACACCATATCTAGAACCCAATGAGTATTTAGAACATCATTCCCTGTCTCACACCCCATTTATCAGTCTATTTGTTATGGGTATTTAGAGCACCATTCCGTTTTCTACACTCAAAAATCAATAAATAACATATGGTTTTTAGATAATTTGTCATTGTCCCATTATTTTATAACAATAAATAACACGTATAACACAAATATCACATCCGTCATGATTAATAAACATTAAACCCATTTTTATCTTCCCATAGTTTATGAAATCATAATTAACATACAATAATGGTTTAGAAATTTAATCTCATTTAATAAAAGAAGAAATTCACCATTCAACCATTTTCTAATATTAAAATCATTTAACCCACTAACCCGTTAATGTTAATCCAACTATGTCCTAAATTTATTTTTGAATTAACAAATAAACATATTAAATAACCAATCACACAATCCAAATTTATTATAAATTAAACAATCAAAACATTAAAATAATTAATAAAAAACTAATTAATATAATTCCATTAATTATAATTACCCCAAATTTAACAAAAATCATTATTACATTGAAATTAAATTAAATCCCATGAATCTCTGATGAAATTTTTCAATCATGGAAATTGAAACATCACAATTACATATATTTAATCAAATAGAGACTATATTTTTTTTTAAATTTAGACAACATACCTCAAGATCGTTGATGAACACTCACCAATGCAAACCCCCAATTGAAGTAGAACACACCACAAACATGACAATTAATGAGATTTAGACATAAATCCTATATTCATGATAAAATTTATTGAATCCACATTAACATAGTTCTAGATTAATTTCTAAAATGTTAAAAAATGTTATCCAAAGGATGATAGGAACACTTGAGATAGGGAGGAAACCAAACGTGATGAGAATCACATGTCGAGAGACATTCATACCCATGAACATACCTTTTATCCATCATTAATGAAGGATAGAATGAAATTTCATTAAAAGGGGAGAATATAAAGTTAATAAAAATTGGTTTCTAGTCATGCTAGGGTTATTAGGTATATAATATGGGGTATTGGTAAAATTTTAATGAATTTTTGGTGTTTCAATTTCACCACTCAGAGTTTCTTATATAGGGCACACAATTTACTATAATTGTGTGACTACTCCTAAGGGGTCTCATGGTTAATATTAGTTGGGCTCATGGACTGTAAATTAGGGATAAAATCATGAAAAATTACTTCTATTATTCACAATTTCATTCAATGGTTTTATTGTTTTGTAAAATCATGTGCCTACTATGCAATACCGTTCTATTCCCCAAAATTCGTGGATTTCACCGAAAAACTCTCTAAAGAAAAAATTGAAACACCCCAAATAAGGAAAGAGAGTACCTAAATATTATATTGATATATATATAGAAACACTTAGTTTTTTAAAATATCATCACCATGTAACATAACTTCCTCGAGATGAACTCCCATGCATCAGAAGATTCTGAGTCCAAAGGTTTTGGCCACTAATCTGCAATATCTAAATCTATCTACAAAATTTAATCCTGAACATGGTCTTGCTTCCAAAATATATAAAAAATATATAAACTAATTTCCCTATATACATTCTCATTTTGATCCACAAAATTTACCAGATTCTCATCAAAGGATGAATGAGTCCCAATCTCAACATCATCCACATTGATCACACTAGAATGGTCGAGGTAATTCCACTAAAGTTGTGATCCTTGGAAAATATCATGGATAGTTTTATACCACAATGGAAGAGGAAATTGAGTTCCATCAAACACATTAAATAAATAACCACAAAGGAATTGAAAACCATGGTTTCCATCTTTGCCAAACTCTGAATCTCACAGTGACCTAATCTTGGGAAAACCTAAAGGAATATGATATCACCCACTAATGAAACTATGTGTCATCGATGTCAATCAACATATGAAATATGTGTAAAATGAGTTGTAGACACACATTTCATAACCATTATAGCCTTCTCAGACATCTCCTACAAGAGACTCGGTCCTAATAATAGTGCCTCACCTACCTCAATTAAATATAGTGGTATCTTTATAGCCTATCATAATGTTCCTTATATGGTGACATCTATATAGCTTCTTATTAATTGTGTTTACAAGACAACTCAAAAAGTAGTAAATTCTTCTCTTAATACCCAAAAAACTTATATTACACACTCCACGAAAATCTAAATGAACATATATAGTACATATCGACTACCCTTCTTTCAATGGGAGGAAATATGTAATTAGTTAAACTATTTTACCAAGACCATTTGAAAAGCACTTGAAAACCCATGAAGTGAATCAAAATTAATGGTCGGAAATAATAATCCATAGAAACTCATGAAATAGTATATCTCCCAAACATATAAGTAGACCCACTTATCAATATATAGAGTATCCCTTATAGAAAATAAATGTACCACTTTTTTTAGTTGGTCCATAACCTCCCATATTGCATCATTATTTTTAGGAATACTCAAGAGACCCACCAAATATTTAATGGTAACCTTTTACCACCTATATTCTCCATTGTAAAATGTAAATATTAAAATATCATGTCGTCGATACTTTATGACAACCCTAATCATTAATTACACAATTAAACATAATTTATTACATAAACATAACTTGATAAAACATTGATGATCGAGAGGTCTAGTGTTTTTTGGTATTAGGATCATTATATAAAAACATGAAATACCACATCTTTATTGAAAACATCATTTTCATGACCAATACATTCCCTTGTACATAACATTGAATGGGAAAACCTGAGGACATGCATAAGAAAATGGTGAGCTATAAATACCAGTAAGGGATAATCATAGAATAAATGATGAATAAACTACATGTTAGACAATGGGAATATCAATAGAGTACAATAGAATCACAAACATAAAGGCATGATAAAGCATGATAATCATAACCTGGAAATGTCGTAACATCACTTAACACAGAATTAGCAAGAGCCAAGGCTCATTGCACATGAAGAACGTGTAAAACCTCATTTCAAATGATTTAGAATGATTCAACACCCATTGAACATGACACATAATTATTCAATACTTTACCCAATTCATTGGAGTGCTATAAGGGCACACCCTTCTTAAAACATTAATTTCATGCATATGTGTGCCACATGGATCATATATCATGGATTAATAAAACATCATAATTTATTCCACAATAAATAAAATTTCAATTCATACATGAAACTTTATAATCATTAAGTAAATGTTCATAAAGGTGAATACACTAGATAGATAAATGGGCATGGAAATGACTACACAATGGCATTGGCTTGGAAAATCGGTGCAATTTCGGCAGCGTAACGGCGTGACGTAAGAATTCATAAAAATGATTGATGATGGAAAAAAGAGATGTCTCATAATATTTAAATGACATGGAATGTATGGGGGTAATATAGATACATATCCCATCAAATGTAATGGAAATTATATTCATGATACCAATGAATTGCTTGAATGAAATTGAGGACAGAGAAATTCCTTTCGGAAGTTCGGAATAGTAACAGATGTACATGGGAGGTATTTAATGATAGAGAAAGGGGTATCCCATCATTAGAAAATAAATATGGTGGTATGTGGGAGGTGTGAAACCAGACACCAACATTTATAAATGAAATTGAAATGGGATAACAACAATACGAAAATTGGAAAAAAACGATAAAGGATGAAAAACCCTTACTTGGATGTGTGCATCCAAAGGCTTGAGAGAGGCTTAGTGGGAGCTTGGGGCACCTTGCGGGGATTCTAGAGAGAGGAGGGTAGAGGTTGGAAAAACTCCAAAGGTTTTGAGTGAGGAGGAAGTGGGATATTGGGCGGGTTTATATAGGAACTGTGAGATAATTCTTTATTATTTAGGTTTGGGACACCTCACATTAATCTAATCCAAACCACAAACCAGACTAGGGTTTTTGCCCATGGTTTTTGGAAAAGGGAAGTTGAAAACAATATTTTATATGGTCAAAGTCCGAACTTCATAAAATAATGAGGTTGCTTATGTGGAGGTGAGTCACACTACCAAGGGATAGAATTAAAAAATAGAAGATGTTTAATAAGCCTTGAAGAGTCCATTAATGCTTTGTAAAATAAGACAATAAATCCCAAAATCACATTATTTTAATGGAAAAACATATAATGGACGAAAATAAGTCTTATAGTTTTTTATTACATCACTATTGGGTCATTATGATGTCATAAAACACATTTTATATTTAAACGGTATTTAATTTTTACCTAAAATTTTAACTATCTCAAAAAATTATGAAAAATTTACCATTGGATAATTTCGACGTCCTGATTCCAAAAATAATATTCATTTTATCTAAATAAGTTTTTAAATATGTTAATTTTTATTATTAAAATAAAAACCGACTTATATCGCAAATTAATGGGTTTTGAAAATACAGCTTTCAAACCCTAATAAAAATTACATTTGAGTTAATAAAATTATAAGATCATTTATATTTAAAAAAAATTAATTAAATAATAAAAATATTTTATTAAAATATTGTTTAATTAAAAAATCCATTAATTCATCAATATATATTTCTTAGTAGAATTTTAACTAAATGAAATACCATTTGAGCTTAAAAACTATTTACAAAGTAATAGTAATAAAATAAATGTATATTAATTATTATACACAAATATAATGTAAATAACCAGAGTATTGTGGTCTTGTTACATAACACTCTTGTATCACCCGCATAATACCTAAGAGTAAGGTGTGTAATGGTGACATACTCTTTGGGTGGCTCAGATAACAATGCTCAGGTGGTAATCTCTATCAACATCCACTTCTCTCATAGGCGGTCCCGCTCGAGCATATAATAGTAAAGATCGGCTTGGGATTGGTCAAGAGTGAAGAAAAATGACGCCACCTCCTTTCTTATCACTGACAAAGGGGATTTGTATGGGTCCCGTCTATTGGAAGAGGTTATTGCTTCCTTTATCTAAGTAAATTGGATTTGTTAAAACCCTATATTTATACTAATCATGTGATCATTGTTCAATGTCTATATTAGCAACGATCAGCATTCATAACATTAAACCAAAGAATTTGACATTTTATATTATAATTTTACATAAAAAGACATTAATTAGATCAAGAGTGATTTCCATTAATGAATGTTTGGGTTGTTACAATATTCCCCCCGTAAAATATTTCACCCTCGAAATTTCCTTTTCCCACACTAAAACAGGTTTGGGTAACACACCTTCATCATTTCATCATATTATCACGTCAGTTATTCAAAAATGGGGTTTCTCCACAACACCTTGATGAGGGGAATTATCTTATATCACATAACTTTTTCTCTATGTTCTAAGATATTCACTAGTTTCTGCTCATAAGAAATATCATGGTCTAACTGTACCACCTCTGAAGAGAGAACATGTGAATGGTCTAGTATGTACTTCTTTAAAAGGGATACATGAGAGACATCATGTACTTTTTCCATGGTAGGTGGAAGTTCTAGTCGATATGCCACAACCCCGACACGTTCATGAATCTCAAAGGTGCTGATGTACCTTGGAATTAACTTCAATTTCTTTCCAAACCTCATGACCATATTCTATGGAGATATGCGTAGAAATTCTTTTTCTCCAACTTTAAACTCAATTTATTATCGACAGTTATCTACATAACACTTCTATTGTCTTTGGGATGCTTTTATATGATGCTAAATGGTTTTCAAATTCTCAACCATTTCTTCGACCACTTCTGGACCAAGCAGCCTACGCTCACCGACCTCATCCCAACATGCTGGTGTTCTTCACCTATTCCCATAAAGGGCTTCATATGCTTCTGTTTGGATGCTCGAGTGGAAACTATTATTATAAGAGAACTCCACCATAGGATGATGTTGATCTCGTCCCCCTTTAATGTCTATTGATCATGCTCTCAAAATGTCATCAAGTGTTTGAATATTCCACTCATATTGGCCATCAGTTTGTGGATGATATGGCATACTAAAGTTCAGATTAATATTCAGAGCATGTTGAAGACACTTCCATAACATATATGTGAATCTTGGATCCCAATCAGACACAATAAATATTGTTACTCTAAGAATCCTTACAACTACCCAGATATATATCTCTTCTAGTTAATCAAATGAGAAATCCTCTAGAATTTAAATGAAGTTTGTAGCCTTTGTAAGATGAGCCACAACAACATAGATTGCATTGTTGGATTTGGATATCATCGAAATACCAGTGAAAAAGTCCATGGTAATGTTCTCTCATTAGACTTATTGGTGGGCAATGGTCGCATCATCCCCTTATACTTATGCCTCTTTTCCATTAATTTCTAACAAACTAGGGTTTTTGATGTATATTAAGCGATATCCTTCTTCATATTATCCCACCAATAATGCTCTTGGAGATCTCGATACACCTTTGTGTTTCCTGGGTGAATAGTTAAATTGGAACTATGCGCATCATCCAAGAGATTCTTCTTCAGCTCCGGACATGATGGAACACATAGCCTTTTCCCAAATCTCAAAATTCATTCTTCATTAACATTAAAATCTAAGGATTTCCCTTTTCTAATAGCTTCTTAATTTTCCGGAATTCCAACATCATCATTTTTTGCATCTTTTAACCTTTCCAAAAGTGATGGCTGAACAATAATTTGTGAAAGGATTGATTATGTCCCCTTCATTATGATTCCCATGACCAAATTCATAAAATCTATAAATATTGGATCGTTTTCAATTCTAATCAATGTTATAATCACTAGGTCCTTTTTTACTTAGGGAATCTTCCACCTTGTTCGCATTCCCAGGGTGGTAATGGATTGAGCAGTTATAGTATTTGATCTGCTCTAACCATATTTGTTGGTGCATGTTCAACTCATTCTATGTGAATATATACTTTTGGATTTTGTGGTCTTTATATATTTCACACTTCTCCCCAATGATATAATACCACCAAATTTTGAAAGAGATGATCACTGTAGCCAACTATAAGTCATGTGTTGGATAGTTTTATTCATGAACATTCAATGGACTTGAAGCATAGGAACTGACATTTTCATTTTTCGTCAACACACATCCCAGTCCTTTCATCGAAGCATCACTGGATACCACAAAATGTTCTCCACTTGTGGATAAAAGTGAGCACAGGTTCAGTGATAAGACTTATTTATCAACTCCCTGAAGCTTTCTTTGCATTAATCACTCCAATAAATCTTTACTCCCTTATATGATAGCTTGGTAAGAGTGATGGAAAATCGTGATAAATTTCTCAAAAATCATTGATAATATCCAGCTAACCCCAAGAAGCAGCAGATCTCTGTTACCAATGTTTGCCTGAACCACCTTTCAATTGCATTCTTTTAGGGATCCACAGATATCCCATTACTTGTTATGATATGACCCAAGAATGACACCTCCTTCAACCAAAACTCACACTTTTTGTACTTTGCATAGATCTTCTTCTTCCACATGGTCTCTAGTAAAGTTCTTAGATGCTCCTTATGAACCTCCTTGGTTTTAGAGTATATCATAATATCATCAATAAAGACTACCAAAGATTTTTTTCGATAATATATAAAGACTCTATTAATCAATTACATGAATATTGTTGGAGCATTAGTGAGTCCGAAAGTCATTACTATGAATTCATTGTGGATGTATTTTTTAACAAAAACAGTCTTGGGGATATCTACCTTCTTCACCATTACTTGATAATATCCTGACTGCAATTCCACCGTGGAGAATTATTGTTCTCCATGTAACTGATATAACTAGTCATCAATTCATTGGATAGGATACTTGTTCTTTATTGTAATTTTGTTAAGCTCGCGATAATCGATGGAAAGGAACATTTACCCATCTTTCTTCTTGAGGAAGAGGACTGGTGCACCCCGTGGTCAAGCACATGGGAATATAACCCCTTTATCATGATTCTCCAATAGTTGTTTCTTCAGATCCTCAAGCTCCACAACAACCATTATATATGAATTCTTGGATATTGGCAACGCCCCAGGTATATGATCAATTGAGAGTTCAACACCTCTTCTAGGTGGAACACCAGGTAATTTCTCAGGAAACACTTCAGCAAATTCCCTCATAATAGGAATGTCTTCAAGGATGGTCGCTTCCTTGGACTCGATCATCTGATCCAGATATGCGTGCTCATAGGGAAGTAATATACATGCTAGAGATGATGGATCTAATGAAGGTTAATCTTCCTCTATGAACTTGTAAAGAATCAGGGGTCTATTCTCCACATGGAGAGTGATTTCACCCTCTCTGAAATTTATGTTGTCTCTATATAAGGAAAGAAAATACATGCCGATAATTGCAACAAATTCAATAAGAGGTAGTATGAATAGGATCGTCGGGAAGTTCAATTCACATATTATGACAAGGGAGGAGTTATATTCATGGGATGCAATGATTTATCCATTTTTCATAATCAACAACATATTCACTTCCATGATTTGTAGTGGTGTTGGGATTGTTCTACTCAACATTCTAGATATCAATGAATGCATATAACTTGAATCAAAACGTATGTTTGCTATTCTTGAATGAAAAACTAGCGTACTTTTCACCACTTCATTTTCGGGGTTCACTTCGGTAGTAGTGATGTCAAAACTCACCCTTCCTACCTTGGAGGTTGTTGGTTTCCTCTGAAAACCCATGGCATAGGTCACTGATTTTCAAGATTCCCTGGTTCCTTGTAGTTGTTGCAATGAATCATGAGTTAAGGTTTGAATGAAGTGTTTTTCTCTTATGTCGTAGCAACGGGTCTTTCTTTACAACAGTTTATAGCTAGGTTCCCTTCTCTTCCACACCAAAATCAGTTTCTCATCCCCTTAAGGCAATTTCCGGGGTGTTTCTTTCAGCACCTTTGGCTTGTGGGGTGCTGGATCTTCTTAGCACCATTGGAATTATCCATCGGACTTCCAAAATTGAAGTACACATTACTATTCTTATCCCCATGATACCCCTGAGATTCTCCGATCTCCTTTTCAACCTTGAGGGCACATCAGACAATTTCCTCATAGCTTTCAAAGTCACGGATCACCAGTGCTTTCCCCTTGCTAGGATTTGTCCCACTAAAGAAGCGGTCAACCTTGCATTCGTTGGTACTAAAAAATACATAAGCGTATTGTGAAATACTTTTGATGTTTTCCTCGTACTATCCAATAGATATTCCATATTTTTGCTTGGGGGAAAGTATGTCCCATTCCATCTTAAGCTAGAGGATGTGGAGAGAAAATATTTATTGAAAAACATCTTTCATAAATCCATCCATTCTAACACCTTGATCACCATCTCCGGCTTTTTATTTTTTTTTCAACATCCACCATTGATCATCTTCACCATCCATACGATAAGCATCCAGAAGATCCTTCTCTTGTTCAGAACATTGAAGGATGTAGAAGATCATTTCAATAAAGATGATCCATTGTTCGGCAATTGAGGGATGATATGATTCATTAAAATTAGGAGGCCTTTGTCTAATGAAGCTCTCTATAGTGACTTGTTATTTTGGGGGGGGGGGGTTGAACTTTCCTCATAGCCCATGATTCATTTCAAATCACGGGTTAGGTGGGAGAAAAAAATGAAAAAGTTTTTCATTCCTGCTCCCATTGGATTGGGCATCTCATTAGAACAGTCATCAGATTGATCTTCAAATCGGTTGTTATCCCAAGTACACTTATTACCAGCCATTGGCTTGAATAAAAGTAAAGTTAGGGGTACCACATAAATGGTAATACAATGGAAAAACTGATGACATATAAATTTTTTTTATTTCCCTAACATATAAATCTATTGGCTTCAGTCTATGATACCCATGATCTACTTTTTAACATATATTCTTAGGGGCATTTTTTTAATTCCCTTAATAAGGGTTCATACTAAGCTTGTGAAATTAAGAAATTATATCCCCTGGGAGTGTCATTACCAATATTGTAGCAAGGCCCATTTTCATGTACTGGAATACCCTGGGTGAAGCCCAAAACGCCTTTTTCGTGGTTTTCACAGCTTGGTACATCTGTGCCAGAGCCGCCTCTACCTGATCGTATCTAGACAACGATGTATTTTCTTGATAATACACTTAATAAATACTCGCCAAAACATTGGGATGTTTTTATTATACATAGTATTATATCTAAGGCTTTACTTGGGTTTTCGAATACTAATCCCACAAATAACTAAACCTCTCCACTGATACCAACTATGACAGCCCTGATCTATTGTTATACAATTAAACATAGATTATTACATAATCATAACTTGATACAACATAGATTATAGAGAGTTCTAGTGTCTTTGGGGATTAGGATCATTACATAAAAACATGAAATACATAATCTTTATTGAAAATTTACTTAACATGAGGACTACATTCTCCCGTGCTTAGCATTGTAAGGGATAACCTGAGGTCATGCATAAGAAAAGGGTGAGATATAAATCCAAGTAAAGGAATACACATGGAATAACAAGAGGAATACAATACATTTTATAAAATAGGAATATCAATACATCACAATATAAGCATAAACATAAAGTCATGATAAAGGTTGATAATCATAACATGGAAATGTGGCAACAACACTAAACATGGAAGTAGAATGAACCAAGACTCATTGCACATGGTGCATCATTAAATCTTATTTTCACATTAAGAACAAGTAAAAACTCGTTTCCCTTTAAATATTATGAGTCAAAACCCTTTGGATATGATGTATCATGGTATAGTACTTTACCTAATGCATTTGATCTCTATAAGGGTGAACCCTTCTTAAACCCTTCGTTTCATGCATAAGTGTACCACAAGGATCATATAACTTGGATTCATAATAAATTATAATTTATTCCACAATAAAAAAATGTGAAATTTATACCTAAATCTTTACAGTGAATAAGTAAATGTGCATAAAGGTGAAAACCTTTGATAGAGAAATTGGCATGGTATTCACTACACAATGGAATTGGATTGTAAAATCGGCGCAATTTCAGCAGCGTAATAGCATGATTTAAGAATTCATAAAAATGGTTAATGAGGGAGAAAGGGGTGTCTCATCATTTTTATATGAAATAGACAGTAAGGGTTCATATAGATACATGTCCCAAAAAATGTAATGGAAATTATATTAATGATACAAAATAATTTCTTGAATGAATTCAAGGAGAGAGAAATTCCTTTTAGAATTTCGGCATAGTAACAGGTGTACATGAGAGGGATTTGATGAGAGACAAAGGGGTCTCCCATAATTCAAATATAAAGAGGGTGGTACGGGGGAGGTGCGAAACCATACCCCAACATTTATAATTGAAATTAAAAGGGCATAACATAATTAAGAAAATTGGACTAAAATGAGAAAGGAAGAGAAACCCTTATGTGGAAGTGTGATCCCAAAGGCTTGATAGAGGCTTGAGAGAGGCTTACTGGGAGAATGGGGCACCATGGTAGGAATCTAGAAAGAGGTGGGCATAATGTGGATAAAATTAAATGTCTTTGAGTGTGGAAGAAGTGGCAGCTTGTGTGGGTTTATTAAAGAAAGGTGATGGAATTCTTTATTATTGGGGATTCAGACACCTGACATTAAACTAATCCAATCCACAAACCAGCCCATGGTTTTTGGAAATAGGTAGTGGAAAAAAATATTTTATAAGTCAAAGTTTTGAACTTCTTAAAATAATGGGGTTTCTTATGTGGAGGTAACTCACACTCCCAAGGAAAACAATTTAAAAAGACAAGATGATTAATAAGTCTTGAAGGGTCAATTAATGCTTTGTAAAATAATTCAAACAAACCCAAAATCATATTTATTTAATGGTCAAACATATATTGGTGAAAATTAGTCTTATTGTATTTTATTACACCACTATTGGGTAATTATGATGGCATAAAACACATTATATATTTAAACGGTATTTAATTTTTACCAAAATAATTGACTATATCTAAAAATTATGAAAAATTCACCATTGGATAGTTTTGACGTCCTGATTATAGGAATAATATTCATTTTATCTAAATAATTTTCTAAATATGTTAATTTTCACTTTTAAAATAAAAACCGACATTTATATAAAATTCATGTGTTTTGACAAAAATTGCTTTCAAGCCTTAATAAAAATTACAATTGCATTCAAAAAATTATACAATAATTTATATTTAATAAAAATAATTTAAAAATAATAATATTTTATTACAATCTTATTTAATTAAAAAATCCATTAATTCATCCAAATAGATTTCTTAGTTGAATTTTAATTAAAAAAATACTATCTGAGATTTAAAAACTATTTAAAAAGTAACAATAATAAAATAAAATTATATTCATTGTTATTTACAAAAATTATGTACATTACCATAGTACTAGGTTCATGTTACATAAACCCTTATAACACCCACATAATACTGAATATTAAGGTGTGCGATGATGACAGACTCTTGGGGTGGCTCAGATAACATTGCTCGAGAGGTAATATATATCAACTTCCACTTCTCTCGTAGGCTGTCCCGCTCAAGCATAACATATTGAAGCTCAGCTTGGGCATGGTCAAGAGTGAAGACCAATGACGCCACCTCCTTTCTGAGCTCTAACAAATGGGCTTCGTATGGGGCATGTCTACTTGATGAGGCCATTTCTTCCTTTGTTGGAGTAAATTGGATTTGTTAAAACGGTATATTTATTCTAATCACGTGATAATTGTTCAACGACTATATTATCAACAGTCACCATTCATAACATAAAACAAAAGAATATTATATTTTATATAAACATTTTACAAAAAGAGACATTTATTTAGATAAAGAGGGATTTCCAATATTGGAAGTATGGGTCATTACATGCTTGTCCTTCACCAGGTGAATGGTGTAACATCATGTCAAGAACCCTAATATCTCACTTTTCATGCCTGACCACTAATTTTTTCAATGTATGTCATGAAATATTTTGGTCAACCCTAGATGTACCACCCACTATAAAACATGAAATTCACATATCAGATCATCCTGCATACTCATTAGAAGTGAAACATGACTCCTACTATAGATTATCTCATTTTTATCTATAGTCCAATATAAAGGTGACTCCTGACCATTAAGGCTTTCCCATAAGTCTAGACATTCTGAATCTGGATACTAACATTCCTATAATCCAGCTCAAGATTGTAGAATCCACTAAAACCAATTCAAGAATCATCTTCCCCTAGCATTCTTGATCCAAAAAATTCATCTCATATAGTTTGTCTATTATCTCCCACTCAGAGATAGATTTTAGAACTTATCAGTTCATATTTTTCTAGTTCAAAGAAACAACAACATTGTTCCTCTTCTTGAGTGTATATACTCATTAAAAATAAAATGAATGCATAGACATAACCCATATCCACTATCATATTTCAGTCGTTATTTGGAAAGGATATCATTTAAGCTCATATGACCTATATAAATAGTAAACTTATAACCTAATAGATAATTCCACCAACAATTCAAATCATCATCTACTATAGCTAACATGAAGTCTTTCGTATGTTAGTTCCATTTATGTGTAGTTTATTATCACGACCCATAAACCAAAAATCTAACTCATTGCATTAACCCCACTATGATACCTATCTTAGAAGTTTCACAAAACATTGTATACAGTTCACCGGGATCAGGTAAAATCATCAACAATGCAGTAGTAAAATTCTTATTTGTCTCCTATAAAGAATCCAGAGATGCTTTAGAAGATTTAGAAATTATCCCCATCATGTTCAATCCAAAAATTGGTGCTACAAAATGGGAAAATCCCTCGATTAACATCATATAGAAACCAGTTAATTCTATAAAATATTAGATATCGAAATAATGGGCATATCCCGTGAACCCATTTTTTGAACATTTTATGTGTCCACTAACACATATTACTCTAATATGATTAGACCCATTACATGTACCTAATAAATCCAAAATTGAATCTTATATTTCTATGTGTATATATGATTCTTTTATATTGTACTTATGTTGATTCCATGATATGGGGAATGATCGTCTGTAGTTATAGATTACACAAACATGTAATCCACACACACATATACAAACTAATCCATGTATGGGTGAAAGATTCTATTCAAAAAGCCCATAATAACTATAAGTTTTTTCATCAAACTGAATTAAATCATGATGTGGTCATTAATCTCGTAACTACTTTTGAAATATGTACACAATATATCTGAAGGTCTAACTCTCAACTAATAATACCCGAATCACAATTCAATCAAGGAGAAAACACATTTTCCTACTAATAGGTCAAACAGATCATTGATATGCAGATGAGAATACAATTTATTT
Source organism: Viscum album (assembly GCA_963277665.1). NCBI lineage: Eukaryota > Viridiplantae > Streptophyta > Magnoliopsida > Santalales > Viscaceae > Viscum > Viscum album. Next base: position 595,760,926 of record OY728133.1, read on the forward strand.
AACAAAATATAGTTCAAATTTTGGTAATAAAAAAATAATCTTATGTTTCCAATAGCCTTGTTTTCTAAAAAAAATGTGGAACCTCAAGGTTATGTACTCAGTCAAAAAAACCCCTTATCCATCAAAATCTCTAGTAATGTCTTAATCACTTGAAGTAATTTTGGTGAGACTTTTTATATAGGAATAGAAATTTTTTCATCCCCGAGAAAGAGATCAATCATAAATACAACATATCTCCCAGGTTACATCCCTAATAAGACCTTGGGAATCACAACATGGCCCCTTAAAACTATAGGGGGAAAGGCATCATGCATTTCACCTCCTAAATCATTTTATAGACTTGATGGTTGGGTGATGATCTCCACCTTTAACTGAAGAAGTCACCCGACACAGTCTACATTGATATCAAACACTAAATTGAGAATATAATTGTCACCCTCATGAGATGTAAAATTCACTATCTATTGGTAACAATCTATATTTTATTAATATGATACTAACCAACCCTTACCAATGATTATTTTATTTTATGAAATGTCAGTGACATAGAGATCCCAAATTAAATGATACACCCCAACATTTGGAGAGCACACCATGCACATGAATATGACTCTTGAATGTACTCTTAAAGGTGGATTGATCATTACCACCCCAATAATATAATCCACTATCAATTTAAACCCATTTAAAATTATTCGATATATAAATCAATGAGAAGACCAAATATCAAATTAGTAATTAGAGAGTATATGATCTATAATAATTAGTACTATAACTGTCAATTGTCTAGCCTCACTATCGACTAGTTTTTGATGAACTACATGCAGCCATGTTTCCAGTCTTTCTAAAGACAAAGCTTGAGTCCATTGATTTGCACTACTCTACTTATATGGGAACTCTTTTACAAATGAACCTCATCCACCATATCGACCACCACTACTAGTAGTACTCCAACTTCAAAACAGATATGGGGTTGAAGTATCACTTTCAATACTAAGATTTTTCCTAGATCATCCATCATTACCCATAAGCCATGGATTTATGCATACCTCTATATATGTCCCATCGTATCATAAGATCCTCTCTCTTTAAGTGGTTTTGGGAATTATTTATGAATGTAACCCCCCCCCCATGCAGGCTATAGATCACTCTAGTAAGATATTGATTAATCGATCATTACCCTTAGCCTCTATTATTACCACTAATATGGTAAAAAATTATATAACAATTCTTCTGTCTCTCGAAATTCATACATCATGACCATCAATAAAAAACCGGATGTCCTTAATTTGGTGAATATATCAGGTTCCCTTCTGAAATGTGATCCTGATTCACAAATTTAGAAAACCTTTTCATCCATATAATATCACTTGGTTCTTAATCCATCATTTAAGCCCGTATCGAAATCTTTTAACTGTCATATCCTCATATAATTCCAACACTAGAGAAAAGTTATATAGATCGATAATGATACAAACATATTTAGTAACCAAACATATTCCCTAGATTCAGTTTCATAAAATCTATCTCTTTCACCTACCTGAGCATCTTAGTGTACTATTCTTGAGGAAATTATCTTGATTGTCCTTCCAATATATATATTATAGTTTTCTATATCATGTTTGGATGTCCCACCAATTCATTTATTAACCACATAACATGTAGGTAGCCATCGTAACTCTCTTCTTAGTAAAAGTCTCTAAGTGGTCATGAATCATCTAGATAGACTCTATCTAAAACTCAGCTGCCTCGGGTCCACCCTCTATGGTGAAATTAAAAGGGTGATGCAACTGAAACTCTCATTTTATATATGAGATACTATTCAAAACCCTTCACGGGTCTCTCTTAATAAAATTTATGAATGAACCAAATTTATAATAGAACTTCATTATGACTTCCTCACACATCATTACCAGTGACATAGTATCAAATGTTGGTGGATCACCTCCTGCCATAACCTCCTGTCATCCTCTCAGCAAGAATCATCGTGGTGGAATATTTCTATAATTTACATCACACGTATCCGGACATATTACACAATAATAACATGTTTTTATAATAGTTATTCATAATAATCCATAAAAAGATGTTCCCCCAATACAAGCTACACGGTCAAACCCTAGGAATTATCACACCCCTTAACCATCCTACAATAAGGACATGGTTAAAAAAGGGTAAGCACATTATAATGATTCATGTTTCTTATTAGAAACCAATTTATTTTTATCCTTCTTCATTTTACAACATTATAGTTCACATTGGGAACCTTTTTCTTTAAAATTTAGACAAGAATGAAAAGCAATTTCATAAGAAAAACTCATCTTAAAACCATATTTTCCATTATGAGAATAAAAATGATGCATGTCACAATAATTACTGATCACCAATAATTATTCATGCACACCCAACTCTATTTTTATTCTTCTACCCATGTTAAATCATAAAAAATCTAAAAAAAATTGTCCACATCACAAAAAAGTGCATCACTTCATAACAAAATATAATAATTTGAAAAACCCCACCCTCGGTACATTAGATTTCTCTTATACATGTGTTATCTACACCCCTGAATTAGCTCATGTTCACGGTCTAAATCATCCTAGACACCTATATACCTTTACCAAATAATAAGATAAAAGAATAGTAGCAAAAACTCCTTTAATACCACTTTGAGACACCTTGATCCATGTACAACACATCAGATCCCTGAGATGTTTTGTAGCATGACATCCCGTGCACCTGCCCATATGCCAGAGGCTTCTGAATAGTAGTGGTGGTCTAATATCAATCATGGGGAGACAATAAACTAATTATAATTATATAAAAATGTCAATTTTGTTTTGAGAAATAACAAAATTTTATAACTACAACCATAAGAATACTAGTATTAGATGACGTCTAAAACACGAAGATAATATAAATAAATGGTAGATATTTCATTTCATAGTCAGTTTCAAGTTTCTTAATGAAAAAAATAGATATAATGAAAAATATATATAGGTCTAGATGACATGTCTAGTTCCATCATCCATGATCTATCCCAACTCATCCATCTAACGTAGGGATAATGTGATTACCTTATCCTAAAATCATGATGTCTATTTTGCTACCAACTAGGCAGCTTGAGTAGGGTGTGAGTAAAACACAGTAGGCCATAAGGTAATATGTATAACACAATATATAGTTAGTAATAGTGTCTAAAGATATATAATGAATAAAATACAAGAAATAACTTAAAAGGGTTATATATATTAAATTATTATTTATTTCACCACATAAATCCTTTGTTCACAATGTCACCCACACAATCAATACTCTCTTCATTCGCTGTCGTAGTTTTAACTATCCCAATGGGATATCATATATCCCAACACCATGGTGATCAATTAGAATTTCATTTAAATTCATATGACAACCATTGGATCAATAGTCAATTTCCAACATTTTCATCCTAAAACGCCCTGTCTACCACCAAGTGAGCATTTGGAGAAATAGTCTATGTATCACACCTTATTTATCAGTAAAACAACAATGTGTATTTGGATTATAATTCCATTTATTATACTCATTTATCATTCAATCACATATTGGTAATTGGAGGAATAGACTGTTTCCAATTCTCGTATATCAATCAGTCTCCAAAATATCACAAATATCAATGATATCACATCAATTAAGGTTATTCTACATTAACCCATTTTATCACATCACATCATGTATTCCATCACCATTTAAAAAAAACATTTTTTCAAAATTTAATTGACATGAAATATCATGAACAACTCACCATTAAACCAATTTTATTTTTTAAATCATATATCCCAATAACCAATTAAGGTTATTCCAACCATTTCATAATTCCAATTGTTAGTTAATTAATGAACACATTAATTTACCCATAAAAAATATTAATTTCTAATAAATTTCAGAATAACATCATTAAAATATTTAAATAAAAAAATAATTAATTTCATTCCACAAATTCGAATTACATTAAATTTAACCAAATTAATAATTATACATAAAATATATTAATTCCCCTGAATATCTAATGAAATTTCATAATCACTGTAATAAAAATTTCACAATTAAATATAATTAAATAAATCAACACTATTTAATTTTCAGTTTTTACCACCAACATCAAGATCGTTGAAGAACACTCTCCAAAAAAAACATCACCAATTAAACTAGAATAACCATAATAATGACGAAAAATGAGATCTAGATCTGAAACCTAAATATAAGATCAAATAGATTAGATACATGAAAAACTTGATCTATATCTACTACCAACAGAGTAAAACATCCATTTAATAGATGGTTGTATGTTCATAGAGATGGATAAAACTATATGAGATAATAATCTCTTACAAAGAGAGGTTAAAATCTATCAACGAAACATTGATTCATCATGATGAAGGTTGGAATTCCGTGGAATTTTTTATGAGGATATAAATACATAAGATATGGATTAAGGGTGTGTTAGGGATTTTAGGGATATAATATCGAGGTTTGAAAAAAATTTAATGAATTTTTATGTGTTTACATCTCTACACGAATAATTACATCTATAGGGAACACTATTTAGCCTAACTGTTCTCATAACTACAACCCTCCTATCATGGGGTCATGCAGTTAGTACAAGGATAGAACAAGTTTTGGATAACATTTTTCAAATTAATCAAACCCCTCTATTTGGGTCTTCAAGGATTTTTCCATGGACATATGGTTTGGGAAAACATTGCGCCATCTATGCACTGACCCTCTTCTTCCCAAAAATCATATATTACTCCCCAAAGCACCCAAATGTTATCCCATGATATAAAACACTAAAAAAAAGAAAGTAGCGCACTTATAAAAAATCTCATAAAATTACTAGAAAATGGTGGAGATATTACATGAAGAACATTTAGATCACCACTAGATAGAATATACAATTTATTCTTCTAATGATTTTTTAGAACATTATTCTAATGATTCTTTGATTAAGAAAGAATTAAACAAAATCTAATACCATAATTATTTAAATTAATTATGACTTATATGTGAAAATATATTATAATTATGAATGACAAGAATGGGGTTTCATTAATTTTGAGGAGTAATCTGAATAAGTTTTTAAAAACCCTTTGTTCAGCATAAAAATGAGCAGTTCTACTGCTCCATAAAACATTCATTTAACTACTTATGATTCTAATTTTTTTAGATTATTCATAAATTGTTGAGTTTCCCATATTAAAAAATTTTCCTATTACATTAAATATCATTAATTTAAAAAAACATTATTCATTTTTGGGTCCACAAGTCATGTTTTCTAGTGCGAATGGCTGCAATTATGTACCAATTCATTTATAACGGCATAAAACATAGCATAATAGATGATCATCAGGGGAGAAATATTGATGAGAACTTATGTGAATGATCATAATTTTATTCGAGTAATATCCTATAATCTTATGATTATAAATAAAATACTATCATCAAAATTCAAGAAAATGGAATATATTATGGTAAAATTAAAAAAATGGTACTCAAGAAATATAGGAGTGATTTCCCCCTCCAATCATCACTAATGGTCTTTACTCCAAGGAAGGTGATAAAGATATACTAATAGAAATTAGATATAAATATAAAAGATAATTAAAATAAAGACATTATAGTAATTAGTTTATGAGAAATCATAATACCTAGTTTTTTATTTTTCATTGATTTTCCCTCTTTTAATGGTATAAACATCTTCCTCACGGACATTGGATAACTCCAAATTTTATAAAAATCTTTGTAATTTCACCTCATAGGTAGGTAATCATTGATACATAATTTTTTTAAGCATCCCTTATCACATAATTTAATTTCCTATCAACTTACATTAACATATCCATCCCAGGATAATATTTTCTTCCCTTTCATTCGTCAACATATAGATATCCCCTATATAAAAGAATGATGTAACATTTCATGAAAAAGAAATTATTATACATATTTTTTATCACTCAGGTTAATGAATAAACTTAATGTATCATATTAATATTTATTTAAAAACTCATATTTAATATAATTAAATGGATTTATCGGATGTGGACATGGGTAACTCCTTAAAATTTTAATTTTTATATAATTTAAAATGATACTATGAGGTGTATAAAATTCTTAAAGTTATTTATTAATACATAATTGTTTTTAAATTGAATGTCAAGCATATTTCCACAATTCATGAAAAGTGGTTAATATTAGTTAATTTCTTATTCATGATCCTTTTTTGTGATACTTAGGGTAGGCTAAACCCTCTCACCATCGCTTGGGTTTATTATAATGGTAGGTTGGCTGAACCGTCACAGTAAATTCATATATCTATTAATGTTGGTTCTCAACTACATGATGACATATTGATAGTCGTATAATCATATAATGAATAAACCCTTTATCAATACAATTAATTTAAAAAAGGTAAATAATACAAGATTAACCATGTCAAATAAATTTGACAATATTAATATACAAATAATATTCATTATCAATCTTGATATATAATTTGAACCATAAAATTCTCTTATTAAAAAATTTGATAAATTTCCGTCAAATAAGAACATTTAATGGTTATTTATCAATGATTAATATATTAATATGGTAGAAATATATTATTTATCAACCATATTAATCAATATCTATATTTATTATGTAATGAATTTACTATAATTTTTTCTCAACATTTTACTATTTCTGTGGAAAATTATATCAATCATATCATATATTACTTTTTCATAGTTAAGAGGATATGTTTTTCAAAATTCTTCATAAAAATTATGATAAAATTATTCCTTTGGTAACCTAATTCTATTATGTTCGACCAACCTTGTATTACTCAATGATCACAAATGAATATTGAATCTGAAAACAAGTCATTTCACCCTTTCAAGAAATTCCTAGGAAAATGTAATCCATCAGAAACCAACATTATAATTTATTTCCCATTTGTATGATCAGGGTCTTGACTTGTATTAACATTTACTGGATTCTCACAGCTAGTATTTTAAGGGTTTTTCATAGTCTAACCATTTCTATATTCATCTCATATATATAATTCCAATTCATTAAATACATTTATGTTTAAATGCTTCTAAAATAAATGTTTTATATAGTATAGCCTAAACCGAATTAATAACATACAAATATGTAATTGTATAACACCTTATAGAACTAAAGATTTTTTTATGTATCATGAAATAAAATTTCATTATATATTTACATATAAAAATATTTCACTCGTATAAGATTTAAGTAAATTTTTCATATAAGGGTTTATAATTATATGAAATAATAATATACCCTAGAAAATGTTTTCTGAAAAGAGTATCCTAGAACAAAATTTCTTGAAAAATACCTAATATCACATTATCATTTATAATCTTAACCAAATTCTTAATATCCATAAATAAATACTCAATGGGAACCTTAGTTCTAACAATATCATAATATCTAATACCTATAAAAATTATTATCCCTTAAAATTAGGACTATTTAAAAATAAAATATTATATTCTTAATGGTAATAAATATAATTTTATTCATATGAATGATTAAAATATTTTATACATGGTGTTAAAATTTTGAAGCAATTTTTAAATACATTATCTTGTATCATTCGAAAAATAAAAATAACTAAAATTTATTTACATGATACTATATAGGTACTTAAATTAATTAATTAATTAATAATTTCAATATTTATCATAATATTGTGAAACATTATAAAATTATAAATTCTATCAAAAATATTAATGTTGTCTACATTCATAAGTATTTGATGCAATCCGTTCAAACATGCAATGGATATGATTTGGTAGAATAATTTTTTTTAAACAACGTTTTTTAACCATAATTTTTTTCACTATAGAAGTTGTTTTAGATAATTATTTGATCAATCACCATTATATTCACCACAAAAGGGTTTCTTGTCTATGTTGGGTTTTTTCAATGAAATCTAATCACAATCCCATGATTTGTTTTAGAAAAACTGATGCGGAAAATAATATTTCAATTTGGTTCATTTTGATAGAAAAATAGTTATTTTTTCCTATATCAATTTTAATGATTATTCAATATAATATCATAAATAAATATATTCACTATATCATTTTTTTGGAAAACTTTTTCTTGATTCAATTTTTTGATGTTTGACTTCCACGTTCTTCACCGAGACACAATCTAATCCCTTTTTAGGCATTTTATGATATTTTTATATCTAAAATTTGTAACATGGTATTGAAAACCCTCCCAAAAGATCAATTGTCGGAAGAAATTTTAAAATTAAATAATAATACAAGACTAACTCACAATTTTTCTTAATTAAGGATTTTTTGAGGATGTTAATTGATACCTATTATTTCTACTTGATTATGAAACTCTGTTAATCTTTAAAAAATTATCTATACATCGTCACATGATTCATGGAATCTAAAAATAAAAATTACTATAGGATAAATTTTTATTGAAAAATATAATGATAACACGTATATTCATTAATGTAATTAAATAAAATGGTAAAAAAACCTCCCCATAAAAAAGAACAACATGTTGGCATTATCCAAATTATGGTTTTATACTTTAGTTTATATATCTATCATTTGGTACATAGTATTTCAACGATGTATCAAGGTTTTGATGATCATGATTAACCCGTAACACTCTTATGAGATACATTTATTTATTTTATTAGAATGTTTTCAAGATTAATTATATATGTATTTCAGTTTATCTCCTTGTACATTTCTGTTCCCCTATAGGAAATAAAAATAAGACTCCACAATTAGCAGACACTATCAGAAAAAGTAAAAATTATAATTTAATTTTCAACTACTGAAAATATAACATAATTAATACCTTTATAATATTAATTAGGATTTTATATAGTTGTGTCAATTTTTTTTATTATATGATAATTATTATTTTTTACATATCCTAATTGCTACCCCATATACCAAATCCATGTCTTTACAGATGTATTTCCATTTTTGATTTTAATATGTAAATGTTTTTTCAATTAGATTATAATGGTATATTTGTAACATAGAATTATATATTTAATTACACACCATTCCATTAATGACTGTATTATGGTCAATAAATTTATAATATAGAGAAATATTATTAGAATATCATTGGACGATATGATATAAATTTTCCCCTTTTTACGATCTAGTGATAGATAATTTTAATGTAATAATTAATAATGAGAAATTGAAACATTCAAACACATTATGAAATTCCATTAGTTAAAATATATATACATGTTAAAACCCAATGTGATATAGAGATATTAAAAAAATAAAAATTATATAACAGTTGTATAAAAATAATTTAACAAATTCTTTAATATATTTTAAATTTCAATATAGATTATTCACACAAAAAAACTAAATTATTGAATTTTAAAAATAGTATTATTATTATATAAAAAATAAAGTATAAGATAATATTATAATAAATACCATTTTACTTATGAAATTAAATTATAAAAGAGATATCTATTATGGTCAAACACTTACCCAAATATAGGAAAATTAATTAAATGAATAACATATTTAGACATGGGATTTGTATCTAAGGTAAACCAAAGCCTTATTAAATGGTTGAAAACCTATCAATGAAAGACCAATTCCTACATATTGTTTTTACCTAAAGGATGAGTCCACAAATTGAACTATATTTAACACTTTATAAAATTATTGAAAGATATTTTTACTAAAGGGAACCTCTTCCATAATCATAATGGGAGTTAAAATAAAATAAAAAATTAAAATAAGTGTTAGAAAAATATTTCATATAGTATAACAGATTTTAAATATCAATAAATATATAAATATCTCTATAAAATAATTAAAAATAAAATAAATCATGTGAATGAAAAAATAAATTTTAATGTTTCCAATAATCTATGAGTGATATGGAGGAAGATTAAATTAGATGAATCATGAAGATAATTTTCTATTTTTTAAGTAGATTAATTAAATATAGGGGATTAAAGATCCTTTTTCAACTTTTTGGAAAAAAATTATATATTATATTAATAACCACTTGAATTGATATATTTAATCATGTTCACTATGTTAGTTATTCTCATATATATATTCTTTCATTAATTAAAAACCCCATTAATAATTAATTATTATTTTACATTTAATAGAATTATTGAAATTCTAAATAAATTCTCTATTACATTAAAAAGTTATTTATAAATGTATATTTCCATGGAAATGTGATTGTAATTAATATTTATAAATTAAATATTTGAAATAAATTATTTTAAAAGTATACCATGTCAAGTGAATTGTTTTTAGTTGTTATTTGAGACCTCAATACATATTTTTTTTATTTTAATCCTCATAATAAATAAAGTATGCATATATGATATGTTGATATTTTCATGAAAAACACTGAATTCAAGCCTTTATTATTATTAGTTTACCATGAAATGAAATGAATTATGAAATACCATGTTGGTATCCATAGTTAGTTCCACACACTATTACATTTTTTGTTCATTTAATAAAAAAATTAAATTATTATGCATACTTCTCTGATTCTTCAAATAATTTAAGGAAAATATTTCATTAAATAACTTGAAATTTTAATACTAAGTGACCATTAATTACATCAAAAATTAAAATATTTTACTTTATTATATATCAAATATATTAAATTCATATTAATAATGTTTTATACATTATCATAATGATGTTATTTTGGGACTTGGACCAACAGAAATTCATAACTATACCATATATCATATTCATTGATGCATTAACACCTCATTATTCTTAAACATTTACATTAATCATCTCCACACCCTTTTTATTCCACAATTTAATCTATATGTTTATCTATCTAAATAAATTATATTAGTTCATAATCCCAATATTTTTTCAAGAGAATTTATCTCGTAATCTATGTGTCAGATTACCTAGAATCTATCTCCCTTGAAAAATAAAAAAAAAATATGCAAATGGTCATTTTATTATTTTAAATTTAATATTAACTTATTTGAAATGAATCAAAACAAATAAAAATACACTAAAAGTAATTTTCAATTCCTAAATCAATTTAATTATATCATTTCCATAATTGAAAACATCTCATGCCTTTAACTATTATGGTGGTAAAAATGACACAAAAATATTAATATAATATTGTTATGTCCATGGTATCTATAAAAGCCCATATAAAATATAAAACGTAATCATGATTTATTAAATGAAGACACACATAACACAATCCCAAACATTGAAAGGCCTACTGTCATTTGGTAATTCAATAAATAATATATTAACCTGAAACAAGTATAAAAGAAAACTATTTATAAAGAATTAGATTGATTTTAATATTCAATAAATATTCTTAATCTTTAGGGGAAAACATGGAAATGTACTTAAGAAATAGGGAATCTATAAATCCCAGTAAATGAATTGTCAAAAAATAACCTGATTAAAGTAATAAAAGTTTTTCAATACTAAAATAAAGATGACATCAATGGGTTGAGAACCATTGACACAAACATTTAATAAAGATAAAAGATGGTATCATAAAGAAAACATAGGAATCTGGAAATAACAAAAAACATGGTATCAAAAGAATATGTCCTGGATCAATAGGAATATATAATAACATATTGTTTTTTGAATAATTATGGTCCCACCAATCAAATTCATATCATGTAAAATCATGTGTGTTCCATATAGACCATACAACATAAGGATATAATTCATCAACTATAACTACATGATTAAGGGGTTGGGGTTACATTAATTTGATTAACCAACAAAGGAAGGATATATAAATCTTTATGAATACTCAGGTGTGGAAATGACAATGGGTAACACAAGACAATTTTTTGTAATAGAAAACTGTGATATAATTCTAACAGCATAATGTATTTACATAATGGTTTATTGAAGACTCTACTGAGACCTAATATTTTTTTATCCTTAATTTGGAATTATAATTATTGGATCGGGATGTTTGAAAGCATATTTACATGTGTTTAAATACAAATTAAATATCATAAATCAAATAATGTTCTTATAAAATGAAGAGGATAAGATAATTCTTATACCATGGGAGGGAACTACATAATTATTGAGGGGACCTTATGAAAATAATAGAAACACCATGTGTGGGATTTAAATATGGATTGGGATGGTAAAATGTTTATCAAATAGTTATGAGTGAATATTAGAGGATAAATGGGTGGGTATTTATATTCAAAGAGAGTGAATTTATTTATTAATATCTAAAATTAGGTTTTGGACACTATATGATAAAATAATTAAATTTGAAAACATTAATAATTTATTTTTCCATTATTTTTTCCAACAATGAGTGGTTTTATGTATTTTTCTAGGCTTTGAATCAATAACATTAAAATAATTCCCTTCATAATGTGAATGATTGTCATGTTCATATTGATTTGATTTTATAGACATAAAATAAAATATAACTTTTGTATGTTTCATTAATTGTCTATAAATTTATTCAGATACTTCAAAAAAATATTTTAAAATGGAAATATATGTTTTGGTCATCAATTCCCATTATATAATATATTACAAATCTATGGTGCTATTATGTGGTCTTAATACACAGTACAAGTTTATATTATACAAAATTTTCCCAAAAAACCCAATGCCTCAGAAAATTTTAAAAAAGAAACATTTGATAATCTTGATGTGTTCATTTCATAAATAATAATTATTTTAACAAACTAATTTTAAAAAATTGGGAATTTTAGATTTTAAATAAAATTCATTAATTAAAGAAATACATGTTTTTAATATATTAATAGATTTTTTAACCTTATAAAATATCATTGGACTTAATTAAATTATATTATTATTTATATTTAAATAAATATAGTCTAATAAATTTTTTAAATATTAAATATTAAAAAAACTATTGAATTAATCAAAATAGTGTCTTAATTAACACATTATTTTTCACAAAAATAAAAATTTCTTTTCATTTTGGAAAATCTATTTTTTTCAAAAACATTATATATTCTTTAATCATGTAATTATTAAATGGGATAAATATAATCATTATTTGATTTAGAAAGAAATATAAAAGCTTATGATTATATTTTCGATAACCATACACCCTTATTAAATAGTTGTACTACTTATGGGTAAGGTGTGTGATGGAGACTCATTAGTTGGGTGGTTATGTTAACATGTTATGGGTCATGATGTTGTTATGAATGAAATTATCTTGTAAACAACTTTGATCGAGTTTCAATTAGGTAATCTCAAATTGGGATTCATTATGGGAAAAGATCAGTGATTCCATCTCCCTTAAAATATCTAATAAATGAGCTTCATAGCGTATAATCCAACTGGTAGTGTAACACCCCAAGATTTTACAAAAAATATTCTTTTTAATTTCATTAATGTCTTGTGTTGTACGCTACACCAAAATAAGCATTCACAACACACATCCCTGACTTGGCTTGCATTACACGCAAGCGCGACCTTCCACGATAGCGTGTGTTGTACGCAATACTGAGTTTCGCTAAAAAACGATATGCTATTAAAATATTATTAAAACTAGCCATTATGAATAGTAATACACTATTTTTTAAATTTTATTTTTGAAAATGGACTTCATTTTTTTATTCGGAATATCAAAATTAGCCTAGGGTAAAATTTTCATATTTTTCTGAAAACTTTCAATTTTTTATGAATAGTGAAAACACTAGGTTGCTATTTAAAAACCGAATTTTTATTTAAATAATTATTTATTTTATTTAAATTTATTTTATGTCAAAATTGATACACAATACCTACATATGTTCAATGTAATTCATTGGATCAATTTTATAATAATTTTAGATATATAAAAATTTAATTGAACTTTTCACCGTCTTTTACCCATATCCAAGGAGAATATGCAAATTTACATAAAACATAATTTTACCGATTTTGGGAATGGAATTTCAAAAATACGAGAGACACGGTTGATGTCTGTAAGTAAAATGTTGTTCAATGAGATGGAAATAATTTTTGGTGAATAGTATCTTTTTACTTTTTTTACCACGGTTAAAAGTAAATAGGGTAATTAAGGGTAAAAATGATATTATTATTACCCTAAAACATGTCCTAATTCTATTGGATAAGTTTAATTCGACCAAAAACAACCTTAGGAATAAAATATGACCATTTAGGCCCAGATGGATTAGATTAGGACATTTATTATTAATTTTTTTAAAGAAGGGTTAAAATAGTTAAAATCAAAGTTTAATAAGTAAATAATTTTTGATATTTGGTTATAAATAAGATAAATTACATAATAAATATTCATTACAAAGCTATAACGATTTACTAAATAATAGTATTTTATTTGTAATTTTTAGACATTAAATAATTTAATTTATTTATGACACAAATATGATACAATAATTATCTTATTAATTAAATATTGACATAATTGATGTTAAAAATACCCAAATAAATGTGATTTGAGACTTTTTATGAATTACACTAATTTTATAGGTTAATATGACATGTTATTATTGTTATAATTAACTTTTTTTTGAAGTAATAATTCTGTTATGAATTTAACAAAAATCACTTACTAAATAGTGTCAAAATTGACATAAAATATTTTTTAAAACAAATATTATATTATTATTTGTTATTTTTTTCCTAAAAATATACGATTCGAAAAAATGACTTAGATAAGGCTATATATATTAATAATAAACAACTTGGGGTTCTTTTGGATTGTTATTGTAAGTTTATTAACCTTATAGTGTAAGAACACAAAAAGACACGGTAAAAGTAAAATTATCTAACTTAAAGTTAAATATAAATGATATGGTTACAACAGGATCCTAAACTTGTATAAATTCTATTGGATGAGAGGATTTCGAACCATCCATACCTTATCTTTGAAATAAATCAATTTGGAGCTATTTAAAACCGACATTTCTTTTATAATAAAATAATGTTTTTAGTTCTTCCAAAGGAGCCCCTCTCCTCCCTTATAAAAGGGCACATCCTCCCCCTCTTCCTCAAACCACATTGATCCTTCATGCTCAGTCAAACCCGGCCACCTTCTCCTCTCCACTTACCTAGAGACATCCTAGAGGTCCTGGTCTTCTTCAAAGACCTATTTTAGTGCCCTAAAAGGAGGTCTCAACGATGCGCTTCAAAGAAGAGGTAATGTCCGTTACCGATTCTTTCAACTTTATTTCTTCTTCCACTTATTCTTCTTTAGTTGTTTCATTATGAAGTAATAACATCAGTATCACTCATATACTGATATATTATTATAATTATGCAACAACCCTATTTCACCATCTATCCATCTTACAGAAAACGAAATCACCGCGCGTGCGTACGTACGGAATACCGTCTCCATGCCGTGGTGTAAACTATTTTCCACCACCACTTTACTTGGATGGGTATAATGGTGTAAATAATGACTATATATGATTATTGTAAAGTGATATTTATTATGAAATAGTATACAAACACTCCAATACAATTCCACGATCATGGGAATGATATCATCGCTCGTGCGTACGTACGGAATACCATCTCCACAATGTGATGCGACTCGTTCTACATGATCTTCATTAAATAATGATTATATAAATGAATTAAATGAATAAATATGATATATATTACACTAATAACATTATGGAAATTGGGTATCTATAAACTAAAAAGAAAAATAAAAATTTATTTGACAAAACACGCATAAGAAAAAAAAAGTAATAAACACTCGAATAACAAGTAACAATGAAATATTACTAATAAGAAGCTACGAATATGACCATATATTATATCAAAAAAATAATTATGATTCTGGAATAAGTCAATAAAATTATTTAAATAATTATACAGGAGGTTCGGACACTTACGAAGCAAATAGGACCTAAGTTAAAGGAAAATATCACAATCTCATTTTTATCCGAGATTGTTTATACTTTTGTATTTACTGGTTTGTATTTTATAATCCACATCCATGTTTCCTCAATATGTAATATTATTTCCATCCACCTAAATTTTTTTAAATCCAATTTTACCCTTCGGTGAGTTTTTTAGTAAAAGATATCCCTATTATTAAATTGATTTGATTATTTTGTGATGGAATTATTTTTATGAATTCCTTTATCTTATATGAATTGTTTTATGATGTCACGATGTTTAAGATTCCCATTTTTATTACATGGGGTATACTATGATGTATGGTTTATGATTTTGTGGCACACATAAGAATGGTATCATTATGAGATGAGAGGGACCTATATCTCCCTCCAATGCATTGGGTAATTATTTTATATATCCTGAGATAGACATGGATGGAACGGCAGGTTAAACCGGTTCAGTGACACATGACTGAAATGAGGAATGAACTTGGTTCATAAATGGACTTTGTCCACTAAGATAGTCTTGGCAATGAGTCTTGAATAATGAGAAATGATTCTCTATGATTATGTGTGTATGAAACAAAGCTTGATGTTTTATGTTATGATTATTGTGATTATATTTCACTACCATGATTTATCCCATGTTATGAAATTATGATCTCTTTTGCAGGGTAAGATTTCCAAATTGTTATGTTCTTACGAATATGATGTGATTGATATTTCTTTTGTTTACCCTTACTGAGCATTTGAGCTCACCCTTTTATGTTTTCGTTTCCCCAGGATATAAAGAAAGGTTTTAGGTAAGAAAAGAGGTATGATCTTTATCTGAGATGTTGAAAATCTTTCACCACGATTAGAAGATTATATTCTGAGTTTCCAAAGACACTAAACTATTACGGTCCTTGTGTGTGTGTTTTTGTAATGTACTAAGTATTCCTCAAAAGTAATTTGATGTCCTTGTACGTCAAGCTTAGGGTATCTACAGTTGGTATCAGAGGAAAGGTTTAGTCAGCCTTTGGGAACATGGATGTGAGAACTTTAGTGAGATCCCTATAGATATTTCTATGGTATGTCTAGGGATGTCCCTATGGTTAAGTATACGTTATAGTCTTAGAATTGTGCTAACCATATTAGAATTAAACCTAAGATGTTATATATTGATGGTACTCCCACTTTATTTTGTTGTTTTCCCTAATGTGATTTTTTCCTCTCCCACTATTCTTTTTTGGGTTTTAGACGATGGCTATAACCCGAAAGAACCGTATTGATCAATGTCATGGATGATGCAATGATTGTCCTCATGAATAAACCAAAGTTATGGGAGATGGAGTGAAAAATCTTATTGCTATACTTACACAAGCTATGAATCATTCTATACTTGAAAACGAGCATAGAAGGAATCAATATTCTATTGAGTCCTTCATGAGGCAACACCCACCTTCTTTCAGCGGGTCTACTGATCCATTAGTTGTTGAACAATGGATCAGTACTACTGAAAAGATATTTTTAGTTCTTCAATGTTCTGAACATGATAAAGTCATCTTAGCAGTATATCGTTTGGAAGGTGATGCTGATAAATGGTGGAATCTTATCAAGAATACGAGGCCAAGAGATGAAATTGAGTCTATGGAATGGGACGAGTTCAAGAACTTATTTTTCAATAAGTACTTCCCTAGTATTCTCTGAACAAAGATTGAGAAGGAGTTTCTTGAACTAAAGAAAAAGGATAATGAATCTGTTGGTACCTATGAAGCAAATTTTACAAGACTTTAAAGGTACGCTTCTAGTATTATTATCCAACCTGAGAGTAAGATTGATCAATTATTTAGTGGCTTAAAACTATGTCTTCGAAGGGAGTTATCCATAAGGGACTTCAATAGATATGATGAAATCGTTCGATGTGCTCTCACAGTCGAGATGGAGATTGGAGTAACCCATCAGTCATATGGGTTTGATAGGAAGAGGAAAATGGAATTCAAAGGAAAATCTAAGGACCACACAGAAATGAAGATGAATTTTTCCATATGCTCAAAGTGTGGAAAGAAGCATGGTGGAGATTTTCTTAAAGGGACTGGAAAATGTTTTAAGTGTGGAAAAGAAGGTCATCGAGCAGCTGAGTGTTGATGTAATGGAAAAAATGGCTGCTAATGGTGTGAATAAAGAAAAGACTGCAGAGAACTCACCAACAACACTTCAATGCTTCAAGTGCAATGAAATTGGGCATTATGATAATCAATTCCCTAATCCAAGGGTTAATGATGATCGACATGAGAAACCACTTAAGGAAAAGGACAAAGGGAAGTCACATGCAATCACTATTGGCAATGTTGAATATGAAAATGATGTGGTGGATTGATTAAGTGTTTATGTAATGGGATTCCAAAATAATGTTGTATATAGTATCTTGGAATATTGGAATATTTATGTATTGGTCTATTGTGGTTTTCAATAATTTTATGGTACCGGTAACCATGGAAAGTGATTGAGATATTTTTGGTAAGTAGATGATATGCGCATAATGAAGGGATAAGAAGATAATGCGATGTTTTATTGTATTCATGAGCTCATGATTGATATAAGGACTAAGTGATATCATGGTTTGAGTATAAAGAATTTTGAGGATTTTGGTTTATGGAAAGTGTTAACATTTAACTGCATTCATGTTTTCACTAAGGTTCAATGGGTATTCATTCTTTAAGAGAATACATGATTAAGGTATTAAATTGTTTGTAATTTGACCAACATGATATATCTTATGATATATGGGGGATAAATGATGGCATTTATGTGATTGTTATGTGACATTTCAAGTAATCATTTTCTTTATACTATGAGCTTAGACCGAAGTATTTTAGATAAGCCTAAAGATTGGAATGGATTATGTTGGACATAAGTTAGTATTATTTAAGGATAGACCTTTTTTCGATATTATTGATGGGATGTTATAGTAATATAGCTTTAGAAAAAGGACAACCTACAGGGCGGGCGACAACCCATCGCGTTGGACAAGGCTGTGGGAATCGAACCCACAACCGAAGTGCGACTGGCCTTTATCGCCTACCACGGGCCTACAGGAAGTCCCTGGTTAGTAGAAACTAGTTTTACTTTATTACGCGGCATGATATATGAAGTATAAGTTCATTCTTGGAATCGTATACGATTAACCTCACCATAGATGGACTTATGTATATTTGATAACTTTTGCTAACCTTTTGTTTGAAACAGATGGAATGACTCATCATTCTATCACATGATCTATTAACAATTCATGAATAAAAAATTCAACTTTATTTCTTTAAGAGATGAAGTGGAAATTGTTCAAAGCACGAACAACAGTGAGATTGTACCAAAATAAATTAAGTATTTATTCTAATTCAAATTCTTTATCATTAGGGAAATGATCTTGAAAACCAAAAATGTTGTCCTAGTGCCCTTATATCCAATGAATCAGATGGTACCCTAGATCATAAAAAATTTATGGATTTGTGATTGTTGGATTTTTCATAGCCATGATCTCTACCACTCTCCATCAGAACATGACGGTTAGATTTCTCTTCCATATCCATATTTTCACCTATGTTATCCTATGTCGAAACCCAGTGATTAGTTAATTTGGGTAACCGTTACATTTCATACACTAGTTTTTAATGCCATGTTTTCCTATTCCTTTTTACGATGTGGGTTTCTATTAAATAACTTTTCGAGTAGTAAACCATTTTTAAACCCGACAAATTTTGAGGGTGAAATTCATTTTAAGGGGGGTAGAATATAAAACCCCAAGATTTTAAGAAAATAATTGTTTTTAACTTCATTAATGTCTTGTGTTGTATGCTACACCAAAAGGAGTTTGCACAACAGACATACCTAACTTGGCTTTCATTACATGCAAGTGTGACCTTCCATGATAGCATGTGTTGTACGTAATACCTAGTTTTTCTAAATAATGATATGCTATTGAAATATTATTGAATCTAGCCATTATGAATAGTAATACCCACTTTTTTAAATTTTATTTTTGAAAATGGACTTCATTTTTTGATTCGGAATATCTAAATTAGCCTACGGTGAAATTTTGGTATTTTTCTGAAAACTTTCAATTTTTGATGAATAGTGAAAACACTCGGTTACTATTTAAAAACCGAATTTTTTTTAAATAATTATTTATTTTATTTAAATTTATTTTATGTCAAAAATGATACATAATACCAATATAAGTTCAATATAATTCCTTGGATCAATTTTATAATATTTTTAGATATATAAAAATTTCATTGAACTTTTCACCGTCTTTTTCCCATCTCCTAGGAGAATTTGAAAATTTACATAAAACATAATTTTACCGCTTTTGTGAATGGAATTTCAAAAATATAAGAGACACGGTTGATGTCAATAAGTAAAATGTGGTTCAATGAGATGAAAATAATTTTTGGTGAAGTGTATCTTTTTACTTTTTTTACCACGGTTAAAAGTAAATAGGGTAATTAAGGGTAAAAATGATATTATTATTACCCTAAAACATGTAATAATTCTATTGGATAAGTTTAATTCGACCAAAAACAACCTTAGGGATATAATATGATAATTTAGGCCCACATGGATTAGATTAGGACATTTATTATTAATTTATTTAATGAAGGGTTAAAATAGTTAAAATCAAAGTTTAATAAGTAAATAATTTTTAATATAGGGTTATAAATAAGATAAATTCGACTATAAATATTAATTAAAAATCTAAAAAGATTTCCTAAGTAATGGTATTTTTTTTAAATTTTGAGACATTAAATAATTTAGTTTATTTATGATACGAAGATGATACATTAATTATCATATTAATGAAACATTGACATAATTGATGTTATAAATACCCAAATAAATGTAATTTGAGACTTTTTATGAATTCCACTAATTTTCTAGGTTAATATGACATGTTAGTATTGATTTAATTATATTTTATCGAAGTAATCATTCTGTCATGATTTTACCAAAAATCAATTACTAAATAGTGTCAAAATTGACATTAAATAGTTTTTAAAACAATTTTATATTATTAATTTCTAGTCTATTCCTAAAAATATATTATTCAGACAAATGACTTAGATAAGGGTATATATATTAATAATAAACAACTTGGGGTTCTTTTGTCTTGTTATAGTATGTTTATTAACCTTATTGTGTAAGAACAAAAAAGACACGGTAAAAGTAAAATTATCTAACTTAAAGTTAAATATAAATGATAAGGTTACAATAGGAACCTAAAATTGTCTAAATTATATTGGATGAGACGATTTCGAGCCATCCCCACCTTAGCTTTGAAATAAATCAATTTGGAGCTATTTAAAACCGAATTTGTCTTTATAACAAAATAATATTTTTAGTTTTTCCAAAGGAGCCCCTCTCATCCCTTATAAAAGGGAACCTCCTCGCCCTCTTCCTCACACCACTTTTAGCCTTCAAGCTCGGCTAACCCCAGCCACTTTCTCCTGTCCACTTACCTAGAGACATCCTAGAGCTCATGGTATTCTTCAATGACCAATTTTAGTTCCCTAAAAGGAAGTCTCAACGAAGCGCTTCAAAGAAGAGGTAATGTCTGTTACAGATTCTTTCAACTTTATTTCTTCTTCCACTTATTCTTCTTTAGTTGTTTAATTATGAAGTAATAACATTAGTATCACTCATATACTGATATATTATTATAATTATGCAACAACCCTATTTCACCGTCTATCCATCCTACGGAAAATGAAATCACCACGCGTTCGTACGTACGGAATACCGTCTCCACGCCGTGGTGTAAACTATTTTCCACCACCACCTTACTTGGATGGGTATAATGGTGTAAATAATGACTATATATTATTATTGTAAAGTGATATTGATTCTGAAATAGTATGCATACACTCCAATACAATTCCACGATCATGGTAACGATATCATCACTCGTGCGTACGTACGAAATACCGTCTCCATGATGTGATGCGAATCATTCTACATGATCATCATTGCATAATGATTATATAAGTGAATTGAATGAATGTGTATGATATATATTACAGTAATAAAAGTATGGAAATGAGGTATCTATAAACTAAAAAGAAAAATAATAATTTATTCGACAAAACACGCATAAGAACAAAAAGTAATAAACACCCAAATAACAAGTAACAATGAAATATTACTAACAATAAGCTAAGAATATGACCATATATGATATAAAAAAATATTTATGATTCTGGAATAAGTCAATATCATTATTTAAATCATTATATAGGAGTTTTAGATACTTACGAAGCAAATCGGACCTAAGGTAAGGGAAAATATCACAATCTCATTTTCTCCGAGATTGTTTATACCTTGGTATTTACTGGGGTGTATTTTATAATCCACATCCATGTTTCCTCAATATGTAATATTATTTCCATCCACCTACAATTGTTTAAATCCAATTTTACTCTTCGGTGAGTATTTAGTAAAATATATGAAATGAAACTTTTTTCATTTTTCGTACGAGGTACTTTTTGACTTTTCAGACAAAAGAATGAGAAGATTGTTTTTTACATATTCTGCAGGAATGGATTTTTAAAACATTATTTACAAGAAGCTTCCGTTACATGTTTTCAAGTTTATTTTTAATCAACTTCTTTTATTTTATAATTGTATGACATGTTAAGAAAGGAATAGTATTTTTGAAGTAGAAAGGATATTTTCCTCAAGAATGGAGTTCAAGTGTTTTATCAAAATTATTTTCCATCTAAGATAATAAAGGGTTTTGTTTCTATCCCTATTATTAAATTGATTTGATTATGTTTTGATGGAATTATTTTTATGAATTCCTTTATCTTATATGAATTTTTTTATGATGTCACGATGTTTAAGATTCCCATTTTTATTACATGGGTTATGCTATGATGTACGTTTTATGATTTTGTGGCACACATAAGAGTGGTATCATTATGAGATGTGTGGGACCTATATCTCCCTCCAACTCATTGGGTAATGATTTTATATCTCATGAGATAGACTTGGATGGAATGGCAGGTTAAACAGGTTCAGTGAAACAGGACTGAAATGAGCAATGAAATCAGTTCAAAAATGGACTTTGTCCACTAAGATAGTCTTGGGAATAAGTCTTGACTAATAAGAAATGATTCTATATGATTATGTGTGTATTCCACAAAGATTTATGTTTTATGTTATTATTATTTTGATTACATTTCACTACCATGATTTATCCCATGTTATGAAATTATGATCTCTTTTGCAGGGTAAGATTTCCAAATTGTTATGTTCTTATGAATATGAAGTGATTGATATTTCTTTTGTTTACCCTTACTGAGAATTTGAGCT
The DNA here is from genome assembly GCA_963277665.1 of Viscum album. NCBI lineage: Eukaryota > Viridiplantae > Streptophyta > Magnoliopsida > Santalales > Viscaceae > Viscum > Viscum album. Next base: position 595,784,198 of record OY728133.1, read on the forward strand.
CACCCTTTTATGTTTTCTTTTCCCCAGGATATAAAAAAAGGTATTTGGTAAGAAAAAAGGGAAGATCTTTATTGGAGATGTTGAAGATCTTTCACCACGATTAGATTATTATATTCCATGTTTCAAAAGACACTAAACTATTACGGTCCTTGTGTGTGTGTTTTTGTAATGTACTAAGTATTCGTAAAAAGTAACGTAATTTCCATGTACATCAAGCTTAGGGTCTCTACAGGCAGAGACAATTAATCATTCAATCTATGAAAATAAAAATTATCATGAATCTTGATGTATACTAATCTTATCGATGAATGTACAATGGCTATATTGTCAATGTATTAGATGATTATTAGTTTTTTAAATTAAATAGTCTATATATTATAATTTTTAAATTAATGACAAAATTATTGTAATTTTTCCTATAAAATAATACTTAGCAAAGGATTTTCAAAAAAATATAATATAAATTATAAAATATAGCTTCATTTCCTTATACCATTTCCAAAATTTAACCAATTTAATTTAATTTTGTACACCAGAACAAATAAATGTACTTTTATTTCACCACCTCTTCTAATTCCCAAGATTATTTCTCAAACATGTGGTTAAATGCAAGGAAACATGAGCCATTGATTTTTCTTATTTTTAAGAACATAAAATCTATGAACGATGATATTCATCAGTTGCACAATGTATGAAATATCATTCATTTTGGTTCCAATTGGGAATTCATTACATGTGATGGGGTTGGGGTTGGGAAATCAGTTTTCTTACTATAATCTTGATATAAGATTGAACTATATTATTGTGAATTCTCATAAGAGATAAAATATTCAGTTTCCCCAAGAATATGATATTAGATTATTTTTCTTACAACATTATTAATATTTTAATATGGTTTTTACCATAGTAAATTTTTTTGGCTAAAATAAGAACCATTAAATTTTATGTGGAATGGTAGATATTTCATATTAAATTAATTAAATATTAATTTATTCACGCACAATCCTTTAGTGATATATTTTGAATAGAGCATGAAATTGGGATTCTATTTCATCCATAAAGATTATAATAAGAGTATTTTCATAGGATATTCATAAGATCTTATCGGACATCAATGTTGACCTCTAAGCCCTTTTTATTTTTATTTTTAATTATCATTTCATTTATTTCTATTATTTTATATTATTGACTTTTATTTATATAAATGGATTTTGAAGTAATCACAGAAGGACCAAATATGTCCAGAAATTGATATATAATGTAAGAGTGAGAGATATATTAATAGAGGGTTAGGGGGATAGAGGAGGTACCACTATGGAGCTTGGGTGGAGCTAAATCATCATGCAGTAGTCACAAACTGTGGATACGACTGAAGCCTCAGAAGATTCCTACCAATGTAAATCCATTTAAATTTTCCCATAAATCAATTTATAATTACCATTTTCATCTTTAAGGAACTTTTATCACTAATTAGTACCCCTTGAGGGACGATCAATATGTTTTAAGGAGAAAAATGATTTTTAGAAATATTTTTTGGTTACCCCTTCAGAAATCACAATAACATTGTGTGTAGTTGAATAACACGTATATTTTTGATATATTAATTTTGGAAAGATAAATTTTTTAAATGTAAATGGAATGAATGGGGTAAACATGCTATATATTATGACTCATAAATCTGGTCCAGTACCCGAATAGATAGCCCATGTAGGATCACATGTCTCTGTTGAGTACACGGCCAGATCCCATATGGTTCTCACACCATATATAGGTATAAATCTAGAAAACAATTACATTCATAAGACATATGAGATACATGAGATAGTACATTGTGTAGGTAATAATCCTTGTAAAGGATGTTCACACAATACACATGTGTTTTAGACAACATTTCATGTAGGATTACACACCCTGGTGAGGCAAGAAGGGTATACATGGTGTAATAGGGTATACACATCATGTTCCCCTCCCTTTCTACCATTTTTAGGGGTTATTTATATCCTCAGAAATAGGGGATTGATTTAGACTATTGAGTAATTTGTTTTGATCATTTTTTCACATACATCCTTATAACTATACCCTTAAGGATATTTTTGGACTCATAGGATGTGTTTTTGGAGTTTGTAAAAAATTATATTTCCATCCTCCTATGATTGAATTTATCTACCTATTGAGAGTGACACCCTTGATCTGACCTTTTCCAAGGGATAACTCTATAGATTAGTGTTCAAGGACATTTCATTTTAGTACAATAGGTCATTTTATCTTTTTTACTAAATGATAACATATAATATTCCTCAACTTTACTACTATTTTAATGGATCCCCAGGGGGATGAATTAGCTTACATGTTGGCCTAGGTAATCCCTTGTTTGGTACCTTCCAGATATTTACTTTTTCAAAAAATCCCATGTAGGTTGCCTCTAGCTATGCATACTATTTCAGGGATCCCATGTACGATTACACTTTTTAGTGGTACTGTTATTGAGGATCAATTGTAGGAAACATTGTGATATGTACCATATCTGAGGTCCTGAGTTGTATATAGTTGTTGTTTATTTATATAAGGGATCTAGTGGGTTATCTGATGATTTATCAACCATGATCTATTAAATCATGCTTAGTTATATTAGGTTGCAGCTGTCACCTTAGAACTCATACTGAAATATTATGTTGTGATGTTGTGGTAGTAGTGGATAATTTAGGATTTTAGACATACTCAGTATTTGTTTATTCATTAACTTATTTACTTATGATTTAATGATGATTAAAAGATGTGCTTCCAAGTTTGTGGTCTTTGATCCTGATGCGATGAAACTATCTTTGTTCGGATTCCCATACATATTTCTTAGGATCTATATTATGATCTTTATTAATTACAATATTTTATAATGAAATCCACATGATTAAGATATATAGGTATAGAATCCATATGATTATGATATTACTTGATGGAATCCCTATGATTATCATATTTATGGATGGTGTCCCTATTTATTATGATACAAGAGCTAGGGGTTGATTATTCTATCCCTGATCTATTACTTAAATGTGATGTTGGAAATGCTTATCTACATTATCGATATACATGAGGTTGATTAACCTCTCACAAAGAATGGGGATGATTACATTCTCCCTGATAAATTAGCTAACCATAGTGTAGGCAATGGAGCTCTGCATCATTGATATACTCATAGATGTTTACACACTCCCATGATATGGGGATGATTACATTATCCCAGATAGATTACGTGAATGATTTATTGTTCATTAAGCACCACATCATTGATATACGTGAGTATTAATATGCTCTCCCACATAGATTACATTACTATTGTTTTGGACATGACCCAATGAATAATTGATAGACATGAGGATGATTATGTTGTTAAGAGCAATGCGGGTGATTATTATCTTCCTATTTGATTGTATGACTGTGGTGTCAGACATGGAGTTCCTCATATTTAATATACTCGATGATGATTATGCTCTCTAAAGTGATGTGGATAATTATGCTATCGTAACTTGATTATATGACGATAGTTTTGGGCATTGAACTTCATAGAGTTGATATACTCGGTGATGGTTACACTCTCTCGAGTGATACATTTTATGACACATAGGGTTAGGCGGAAATAAAATTACATCACTAAACTCAAATATATTACTAGTAGTGGTTTTTTAGATTTTCATTTAAATGAATACCATACACATATATCCAGATATCATTCCTTGTATATTTCTTAATCATCAGCCCCTTAGTGTTCATTAGAGCTCCAACGTTGTGACCTCTTTTACACCAGGACCTAGGTCTCGAACATTATACGTTATTTATATGGATGGAGTGTCATGATTCCTAAATCAGATACCATTTACATGATTTTACATCAGTATACAAAATCATTCATTATAGTAATTAGGGGAAATATGAAAGAACCCATGGTGTGGACATGTATTCCCCTATGGGGATGTAGCTTTCTTAGAAACATTTCTAGCCCTGAATAAAGAATTTATTGTCTATTGGGATTAATGATCGAAGGATATACTAAATCATACATGGATTAAGTGGTACAGAATAAAGATCAATTCGCTTTTCATAGATTTTAAGATGATCAGGATTACATAACCAGGGTTGATAATTTTTTATTGATGTTTTTTTTCACCTTACTCATTTATATATATAATTATTTATATATATAATGTTAGTAATATATATATATATATATATATATTTACATGATGAAACATTACACAATTGAATGAGATCATGTAACTATGGATCAATTATTGTTTTACTTGACTAAATTAATGAATTATTTCAACTATATGTTGGCCAGACAGAGCATATTGCTCGATCACTCACAAATGAAATCAGATTTATAGGTTCATCATTGGGGTGTCCGACTAATATTATTTCACACACCTATATATGTACCTAAATGTATGTGCATACATTATAAATATGTTACATGTGGAGAACATATTCATGATGTATAGGGATGTTTCCTAAGGATTCATGATCGAGCTAAGCCACAAGTGTGTATTATTTTGATCAAGCTAGAGGAGCTTAGTAGTGTCTTGGATACTGGATATGTTTCTAGATCACAGTTCATAATATCTCCGTGTAATTTAATTTCATTTTCATTTATGAAATATTGCTTGAATGGCATTCCCAATTAGTGAATGTTTTATTACGTTTGACATGGTTGTTTGGGATTTTAATGCACATAATTTATTTGTAAAATATATTATATTATAGTATAATTTTTTCATTCTTCACTCTGTTTACTATTATAATGGTTTATTTTTGGTTATTTCCACTTTTTTACTCTCATAAGAGTGTATAGTCTACCAACTATACAACCTTTAGTGTATTGTCACTAGTTGGAAACCTAAGGTGTATAGAAATGAATGCTTCTGGATATATATTGAACCATCTCAACAAGTCTTTTTTGTGGCACCTTGGTTAGGACATTAAATATGGAATTAATTTTCTCAAGAGGGATACGTGGAACACATAATTTTCTTTAAAATATTTTTTGGGATTGATTTTAAATAATACATATCTCCAATGCGATTAAGGATCTCAATGGTGAAAATGTATCTATACCAAAGCAATCCCTTCCTCCCTAACCTCAGGAATTCATTTCATGGTGATATATGATGCAACACTATATATATGACCTCAAACTATAGGTCTCATTAATTATTGAATGCATACTTTTTTGTTAAAATTATTATTAATTGAAAAGATATTGAAGAGTATGAAACTATTTCCCATTTAGAGCATCACATGGTACCATTTCAATGTTATAAAGGGAAAAAATTATGACAACTCCACTAGGGTGAGGTGATGATCTCAACATCGTAGGAAATCCACTGATCATGAACTTAGTGTATCATAAATAGTATTAATTGTTCTTTCATTCTAACCATCATCTTGATGGTGAAAAATAGTTCTGAAACTCAACTCTTTATCAAGTTGTCACTAAAGGGTTCTCCACAACATCTAGGTAAACCACATATATCAATAAAATATAATGTATAGTGGTACTCCAAGAATTCTAACCACAAAACTTATGTATATATTTGTGAGTTGATAGAGAGATTACACTTCCTTATTAATATTGAAATATGTTGACATTGTATGGTGATCGACTACCATCCAAATGAATTTATTTCCTTTAGATCTAATAGGGATTTAAATGATGAAATACAATATTATGTTTTCCCATTTTTATTCTAGTAGAGGATTTGTTTTCATCATAACCTTATACTTCTGTAGTTCATCCTTTATAGGTTTCTATAATGAGCATCAAAATACATATTCTTAAATCTCTTTGTTGATGTCTTTTCAACAGATTACCTACTTCAGGTATCTATATATATTAGTGGTTCTTTTATTTATTTATATTATTGTACTATTAATATCATAAAATTGTTCCTTATTATATTCTTGTATTTATGAGACACATAAACAAGTTACAAACCATTTAACTTTATGTTATTCATATTTTAATTTATGAAAATATTATACCTTCTTCAAATCACCATATCCTTGTTTTGGTTCTACTTGATCTTTTCCTTATTGGATGGTAGATAATTTATTTTTAAAATATATGATGAATTCCCTTTTATAATTCTGGTGTTCATTCTTTTCATGTCCATGAACATTGGATCCCATTTAATCCTCAAAATTAATAGGATTGTAGTTTCATTTCGACTCAGAGTATCTACCACATTTTAAACCTTCCATGGATGGTAATGGAATGAATATGAATAATCCTTTATCATCTCTAACTACCAATATTTGATAATATTGATATCATCATATGTGAATATATACTTGTGGATTTTATGATCCGTAAATATGTCACACTACCCATGTAACGATAATGTTGCAAAATATTCAACACGAATATCACTACAACCAATTCAAGATCATGTATTCGGTAGTTATGCTAATGGATATTTAATTATTAGAGTCATATTCTATAATTTTACCATCTTTCATGATTATATAACCTAATCCATATTTTTAAGCATCATCATACATCTCAAATCCATACCCATTGGTTGGTAATGTGAGAAGAGGTAAAGATCATAAATTCATCCTGAACTCATTAAATTACTATTTACCTTCATAATTCTATTAAAAAAAATTCTCATATGAGTTATATTGGGTAGTGGGCTTGAAAATCATGAAAATGTTATAAAAAATAAATGATATTACCCAACTAGTCCTAGGAAGATATAGATATCCATCACAATTAATGGTCCTATGAAACATTCAATTGCCTCTATTTTTCACCAATCCCCAAATATTGATTTTATTGGTGATAATATTTCTTATGAATTTTACTTATTCGATAGAAAACTATAATTTTGTTGTAACATTCATATAACTACTCCAATCAAAATGTATTCAACACAACATTCATAGGCTCCATATAGTCCTCCTTAATGTCGGAGTAGATAAGAATATTGTCAATAAAGAAAAAAATAAATTTATCATGTTATCCCTAAAGCCTATATTAATTTTGTCCATGAAGATATATAGATCCAAAATTATTCCAACTGTAATCACTATAAACTCATAGTTTCTATATATTTTATTGAATTCATTCTAGGGGATATCATTCATTTACCTTAAATGATAATATCATGGATGAATATCAATCATATTGAAATATTATTCCCCGGAAAAATGATAGAGTATTTCATATCTCTATGGAATATGATTTGTGTTCTATGCCCTGGCCTTTTTGATCTTATGATTACTAGTGAACAGGTCAATTTACCCATCCTACTTCAAGATAAATAAAACTAGAACACTATGAAGGACATGGGTGTATAAATCTTTACATAGATTATACCATAGTTTCTTATTCAACTCATCATGATCAATAGTGAACATTCTATATGGATTATGTGATGTTGGAAAAGATTCATTAATAATATTGATTGATAACTCAATCAAAAATCTTGAAGGAATACCAAAAAATTCATAAGGAATCACATTAGCATATTCCATTAAAATGAGCATGTATTCAGGGATAAAAATTTCATTTATATCAATAATTTGATCTATATACAATACTCATAATTTGATAATTCCATGATTAAGATGATGAAAAAAGAATTCCACCTCCTCCTTGAACATGTTTAGAATGATAGGAAATTTTTTAATATGAAGGTAAATTTCCTTCTCTTGGAAATTTATATCTTCTCTATCTATGGATATGCAATCCATATCCATCGTTGAATTGAATTTTGATAATGCGTTTGTCAAAATTTTAACATCGAAGTTCAACTAATATATATTTTTATGGGAGGATTCATATACATGGGATGCAATAATTGATCCATCTACTATATTCATAGATATATTCACTTCCATGGGGTTATTTGGGTTTTTAATAGTTCTACAAATCTTGTATTATTTAATATAATTCCTATAACACGAACCAAATATAGATTTCACTATTCGTGAATAAATAACTATTGCACCTACCAAAAAAATCATTTTCAAGACCCACCTTAGCTATTGTGATTATAAAAGCTCAAACTTTTTCTATAGTCCTTAGATATTCTAGGTGTCAATTATCCTAACAACCCTTCAAATGGTGCATTTATTTTCAAAGTGTCCTCATTTATTATTATTGGAACAGAGGATAATATTCAATGGGTTTATGAGATAATTCAATTAATTCATCACATTAGTGGGTTTAAACAATATTCATCAATTATCAAGGTGTTCTTCCTTACCAATACTAAATAATTTCTTTGTCCCCTTTCTTGATATTTATGGGTTAATTCTTCCAATAGTATTTACAAGTGTGATGTTTTACATTCTTTCCCTATGAGATTTATCTTCCAAACTAAAAAAATTAACATCATGTTTCCACTTATTATATAATATCCTATGATACCCATGTGATTGTCTAACCTCCATTTTAGTTTTAGGGAACATGATACAATTTCCATGGTGTTCTAAAACTCTCAAATTTCTATAGTGTTTTATAGACTCAACTTTAGACCACTAAAGAAGCAGGCGAGTTTAAATTTGTGAGAAATGAAAAAGCTGGGGGAGTATCATGAATGTCTTGTGATGTTTTAATTATATTCCCTGATGGATTCATTTTTCTTATTCATGATTCCATAGATTTTATGAGTGGATTATTTTAATTCTAATTTTTATTTAGGCCCCACCATTGGTGGTGTGGTGGTAAGGGTTTGGGGGGTTAGGGTAGGTCATGGGGTGAAGTCCCCGGGCTTGCAATTTAATGTAAGTTTCTTCCTTGCGTTGTTTTCTGGTTTCATGGTTGTACCAAATTTATTTAATTGGTATTTAGTTTTGATAATTACTTTAAACAGTCAATCAATGTTTTCTAATAAATTTGTTCAATGGTTATGATTTAGTAATTCAAGGAATTAAATATATATATGATAAAATAATGATCATATTATATTGGTGTTTATTATTTTTTAATGAAAAAAATCTTATCTTAATTTCATTTTTTTATGTAAAAAGAAAATCCAATTGTTTCAATGGTGAAAAAATTCAGTCAAGTTATTACAATCTATACAAGTGATAATTTAGTTTTCAGAATAAAGTAAATTAGAAATTTTAATTATTCCTTAAAAAATTATCATATATTTTAGATCATTATAAAATTAGATATATAATGGAATTATATAAACTATTTATACTATGTGGAATTCACAAATTGATCTTCTTATACTTTGAAATAATTTATGTTTCTACACATATTTTTCAATTATATACTGAGTAGTTTTGAAAACCTATAGTATTTATTTAAATTAAAGGTATAATGATATAATAATTCCTAAAAACCTAGGGTGATGAAAATGAAATATGTATATCTTGATTTCATTGGTTTACATTAATAGTTAAATAAGATTTTTGGATGGTCAATAAATTCAACAAAGATTGGGAATGCGGTTTTTGAGGTGCAGTTTTCCAGAATATTATTACTTCATTTTCATAAATATATCTAGTGCTATAGAAATATGATTGATTCATTTCATTATCTACTATAAATATTTTGATATATCATAAATATAAGTCTTGTATGTCGAAGGATGAATCTGCAGTTAAATGGCTCTATGAAATCATTAAAATATAAAAATGCATGTTGTCTAGATTTCTGATGGTTTATTTAAACCCAATCTATGAAAAGGTAAAAATATGGTTCAGAGACCCTATGTTTAAAAAATATATGTATGGAATATCTACCATATATTATATTTTGGAATCATTGTTCATACTCATTGTTCAGAGACTGAACGTATTGTTAATCAATGTTACGTTAGGAATAAACCATATGCTGTAAAGATGAATATATGGATTCTCATCCCAAAATTTCTTTTGTTACCAATTTTATGTGAAGATGAATTTTTGTAAAAGGGACCATATGATAATAGAAACCGAACACTACGTAATGGAACACTAACCATTGAATGTGAACCCTACGCTGGACAACTCATCCCTATGTTGAGTACTCAACAACAGAGTTTTTCAATTTGTGATTTTATCTGAGTCTCATGCAACAGTCTTGACAGAATATCAGAATGACGTAATTCTCATTGGTATCGATTTAAAAAAACTAATTAGATAAAATCACTCATATTCATAAAGTATGTTTTGACTCATCTGGTCATTCCAATTATTTAATTTTCATGATCTTTTTGGATATATTATTGGATCTAAAATATCAGTGAAATCATTCTACCCTATATATTATTCCAGTGTATCATTTCATGATATGAGATATTCATGTTACATATTTTCTTATTAAATTACTTTCTTGTTAATTTCTTTTATTGTGTTTCAACATCAAATGACCATCTCAGAAAGGCGAACACACTTGGGAGACATACATGTTGTACCTCATATTACTGTATGTTTTTTTCTTCTATTTCTATTTATTATTGAAGATCATATACAACTCTGAGAATTTTAAAACTACAAATTCATGATTTATTTAATTTTGTATGAACATGATCCATCAAATTTTTGTTTTCTCTTCTGTTACATTGAAGAATAACCTAAATCAACAAATCTAACTCATTTGATTTATTATAGAACCAACAAATCATAACTAGTTGTGGTGATGTGTCAGATTATTGTTCTATGTTGGGGATAATTGGTTTTAGATTAATGAAACAGAAGGATCTGTTATTATCCTTATCTTAATGATGTTAACTACCTATATTCAGTGGTGGATCTGTGGTGATGTGATAAGAGAACCATTCCAGTGAAATTCACCAAGATCACGGAGAGAGTGATTGGTGGAGTTGACTAGGGGATCCTTAAGCCCCAAAACACTATAAATATATATGTTAATTATTTCTATTTATCCTCTATTTATATTTTTTATAGAAGAAAACACTTCATAATCATATAAATCAAAGAGGGTGACTAAAATCTATAATTGTGGAATATTTCCAAAAAGAGGAAATTCACCCTCTATTACATTACATTCTATTTTTCTGATCTAAAAATTAGTTTTAGAGGGTAAACATTTTGGAATATTGGATATATTTTTTTCTATATGAAGCCAATGTTAATGATTCAGATGAAGAAAAATATCAATGGAAAATCACAGAGAATGTATGTAGATGATTAATGCTCATTATTTTAATGGTGATAATTATGGATTCTAAATTCTTTCATGATTATTTATTTAATTAATCTTGATTTCAAAGTGTATATAAATATTTTAAAACCTTATAATATCCCGAGTGAATCGGAAAATCCAGATACTGCTAAAGAATTTGAGTATGATATTAATTCAAAATCTTAGAATGTAACTATATGTGGTCTTGGTCCTGATGATTTTAATCATTTTCTCAATGTGTTAATTGCTATAAGATATAGAAAACTATTCTGACTATATATAAAGGAAAATAAAATGTTATAAAACCAAGGTACAATACTACAAAACTTAAAATTTACTCATCCAAGATGTAGGAATATGATAGCGACAATTAGATGAATTGAGATTAGCATAATCATCCAATCATGTAGCTTCCTTGGGAATTCAAATTCAAGAACAAGATCAAGAATTAATGATACATAAAGTTTTAACTTCTATATTGAATGGAGTATCACATGATATTCAAAAATCCACACCAGTTAAATATATAATGATGAATGAATTGATCAAAACCATAACGATGTAAAAATTTGAGATGTAAAATGTAGAAAATTATTTTTCTATCAAGAATGAAACATCTCCACTTAATGTTTTTCATGATGAATTTTTTGATTTTGATACTATTAATTTGGGTTCATGTGATGAGATTATATATCATTCTATAAAATTGGAAAGATGTTTAAAAAGTGAAAAGGGAAATTGAATTTAAATTAAGGAAAATAAATATGATTCTATGAGTTTAAAAATAAAGGTTATTTAAGGCTAGGTTGTACATTGATTAAAAATCATTGGTTATATGAATATAAATTAAAAATAATGAATTTCATAATGGCTACTAGTATTTCATATGAATATTCTAATGATGAATCTACTACAAAATTAGATGGTGAGCATGAAAATCATATGGTTAGTCTATTACATATTGCTAATTATGATGAGGTACAATATAATAACTCTAATAGATCTAATTATGAATGTTTTTCTTATAATGAACTTAATAATATTTGTTTTAGGAATCAAGTTAAATTCTAAAACATAAATAAAGTTAAAAAATTCAAAAAAATCTTATTATTATATTTCAATTGATAAGGAATGTTTTTAAAAATATATTGTTTATTTAAGATCTAATACTTCAAAAATATCATGTAATCTACATGAAACTAAAATAAAATAATCATTGGAATGAAAATATAATTTAAAGAAGGCTTCAGGTATTTTATAAAGGCGAGGAATAATTTAAATCAAAATCATGGAAAACATTAAATTTATAATTGAAAACATGGTATTATTACTAAAGGAGAAAATACAAAATTATATATAAATTATTTTGTTCATTGTTCGAACAGTAAAATAATTTCATATTTTAAATGTCATTATTATTGTATTACCATAAATTATTATAATAACTTTTATTTTTGGAATCCTCAATTTTGTGGTGTCAAGGGTGTTCATTATTCCAAATCATTATCTGGATTTAAATATAAATTTTTTTAATCAAAATATTCATATTTGTTTAACCAAATCATTAATTTCATACACTGTTGGACCCCAATGTATATGGGATCCAAAAAGAACATGAATTTGATAAATTTAAGGTATAAACCATTGAAATTTAGTATTATATCATCATGTGTATACTTCAATGTTAAGGAAATTTATTATATTCTTATTTATTATTATAAAGAAACATCATTAAAGATGGAATAGTTAATCCATTAGGCATTAAATTTTCAATTTTATCATTCAATTTATGGAACTAACTTTTTTATATATATGGATAATTTTTTTATGTTCTATATTTTCATCCTCCTATTTAATTATTATTATGCTTAAACTGTAAGAACCTATAAATTATATACATGTATGAGTTAATATTTTCTGGCATTTTTGAGAACAAGAGAAGAATATGAAAATATAATGAGTAAATTCCTTGTACATAGGATAACATTTCATGTACCTGGTTGTTGCGGGTGACCATGTACTGGCTGTGTAAAGTCTGAGTACATTGCCATGTGGGGAAACCTAGAGAACACCTAATGGGGAGGATGATTAAGGAATGTAAATTAACTGATCACACCGTGTAATTTTTAATGTTATGTAAGAATGGTGTCACATCCCATTTACAGAACACCCTTCTTCTCGAATCGTCTCGTCTAGGAGAAATTGTAGGGCACAATTCTTCTTTGAGCCCCGGATCGACCGTCTATTCTCCGAATCACCACCATCGATTTTGTTGGAATCGCCATGGTGAGTTGTTCTTTATTCTAGAGCCTCATTCCTTGATTTCTCACCTTTCTTGATAAATCCATGGTTGAACGTTTTAGATGTTTTTGTATATTTACATCATTATTGTCCAATTCAAGGGATGATGCTAGAGTGTATTGATCATACATTACCGAGGTAGGCGGGTTGTTCCTATTTATAGTTAGCCTTTGAATTTTATGTGGAAATTTTCCCAATATCCTAGATTGGGGTATTGCTTGTTTACAAATTTTAAACTCGTAGATGCATGATATGATTGTTTTTTAGAGTTACAGATCATATTAGTGGATAGGGTTCTTTTTTTAGATTATAGAGATGTTTTCCCATTTTTGGTTTTCTATTGACTGTATAGTCTAGTTTTCACAATTAGGCTGCATGCATTCCATGCCTACTGTTGTTAGGATAGAGTGATTATTTTGATGTTGTGATATGGTTTGTAGATATTTATCCAAGTACTTCATGAGGTTCAATTTGGCTACTGAACATCGTTTGTGAAAGATTTCATTACAAAGGGTTGTGGGAACCTATTGTAGTGAGACCATAGGGGAGAATTAACATTGAGGGCTTCCCTAGAGTGTCTGTAATAATTTTTCATGCTACGAGACCATAGGGGGGATTGATTTTTAGTTCTCCCTTGTAGTGTATATAGTTATTTTTACAAGACCACAGAAGGAATTGACGTTGTGTGCTTTCTCAAAGAGTCTGTACATTATCTTTAAATGATTATAGGGGGAATTGACGATGATTGCTTCCTGATAGAGTCATTGTATGAATTAGACCAAAGGGTTTAGAACATTTGAGCTACCTAGGAGGTCATTATATCCTTGTATAAGTTGAACAAGAGGGGTTAGGCTATGAGAACATACCTAGAGGGTAACTTGATATTGTTTAGTTAAACTAGAGGGAATTTTCTATGAAAACATCCTAGAGGGTTTCTTGTTTTCTCTTGTATGAATAATCGATGAATTTAAATGAATGTTGTTGAATATGTAGGGCTATTTACTTTTGGTTTATTCCATTTTTATTGCTTCATTTTTCTTATTTCCTATTATATATATTAACTGACTATTAAGAACATGTCCTTGGGTGGTTACCTATTGGGATTCATCTCAAACCCTGTTTGGGTCATGATTTTGGGACAATTTTTTTTATTGTTGCAGGTATATATAAGGTGATGTGCCCATCTACTACATGTAATTTACTGATGAGGAGATGGGGAGAATAGGCCCATGATGAGGCTTTCTATTTTGTTGGAGTTGTTTACTATTATTCCATGTACATTGGATTAGTACAATATTTAAGCATTATGACTTGTTTGGAGGCTTTAATAGACATATGTAACATGAATCATTTATATATGTTCTCCACTTGTTTATTTAATTTTATTCTTCTACTGATGTCTATTTTATTGTATTATTATTGCTTCTACTATTGTTATCTATTTCTTTCATCTACTTTACTCTGCTAATGAGGGAATACATTACCCACTATCAAACCCACGACCCTCGCTACTAGTTTTCAGAATATGGAATTTGGGGAAATGCTTTTGAGGCCATTTTTCTAACCGGGTACATGGAACCTTTGGCAGGCACCCAGAACTGGGACATTAAAAAGTGGATTCAAAGGAATTTTTTTCATCTTGACATATTATTTGGAGCCTATAGACCGGATAGAAAGGAATAGGTATGTATTAATAAGTTGTACCATATCGTAGATAACTCGTGTATAGGGAAAAGACAATTTAGCTAGTATATTGAATTTTTTTTCTTTTTTGTGAATTATACAGATGATTTGATTTCACCATTGGGTGATTCACATGTTTTTTTCTGGTAAATTTGATAATATTGAGGTTCCTTTTCTGTTGCAACCTGATGATATGAGGGTATTAAATCTAATAAATTATAAAAGAACTTTTTAGATATCACTTGTCACACATTCTTGCCTTACCGTTTAGGATGAAATATTGATTTTATGTTGTTGTGATAGATGATATTCTTGATATTCATGTTATTTTTATTGATTCCATAATTAAACACTTGATATTTAATACGGTATTGGATTGTGTATATTCTCATTTGAATGAACACCAAATTTTTTTTCTTTAGGTGATGAGTGACCTCATGGATCAGAATTTGCGGGATCATTGCACTTTTATGATTGTATATATATGAATATTATGCCAATATTTGATCCGTGGAGTGTTTGGGCCCCTAAAGGTCAGAATTTGGTAATTTAATGTTCATTTATGTGTTTTTCTGGGATCTGGAGTATTTTCTAAGCATACTATCTAGAAAAAACCTATAATACAATGTGTGTATTCACGAAAAAACACCCCATATCCTTCTATTTGGGAAGGAACTATTTTTATTGAGTACATGTCATGTACTTTATTTACATTTCATGTAGTCTCTAACCATTACCCTGGTTGTGTGGGCAGAGACACGATGTTTGGAAATCCTTAGAGGAACATGTTGTCTATCTAACATAATAATCATGTTGTATAGACCATGTGTCCGACCACGTGACTAACGATATAGAAGGATAGAACATAGGTTATACACACCATGTTAATCTTGAACATGTTGTGTAGTGTTACCCATGTTCCTGATAGTGTGACTAATAACACAGGCCGGTGAAATCCTTCTTGTATAGATCCTGTCTGGCATGAACATGTCCTGTAGTCTCGTTCTAGGAGAACCGTGTAGCTTAGCCATGTAGAGGAACTCCACAAGGGGGAAAAAATTCAAGTAAACACAATTTCCTTTGAAGGAACATGTCGTGTATTGGCTGTTATGTGAAAAGTTTTGGCAGAAGTACATGCTTATGTGAAAGCTTAAGGGAACACACCATGTGGGGTACATATACACCTTGTATCCCTGGTCTGTGAAACATGAATGTTTTCTTCTCTAGTTTCTTTATTCACTTCTATGTTTTAGTTTCTAATAATATAGATCTAAGGTG
Source organism: Viscum album (assembly GCA_963277665.1). Classification (NCBI taxonomy): domain Eukaryota; kingdom Viridiplantae; phylum Streptophyta; class Magnoliopsida; order Santalales; family Viscaceae; genus Viscum; species Viscum album. Next base: position 595,800,603 of record OY728133.1, read on the forward strand.
TCTACATTACCATGTAGATTCTTTCCCTCGATACGTCCTCTGGTTGTATTCCAGATTCAGGGAAGTGATCTGTCACCAGACTTGGCTAGTATGAGACTACCAGAAGATCCTCCCATAATGTTGGTCTTGGAACCAGTCGTCATTCTGGATACCTGTTCCATGACACATATTCAACAAGGCATCATGAGGTTTATAAAGACATTTCAGGGAGAACCACTTCTTACCTCGTCTATGGATGAGTTGAAACAGGTATTTCAGTATCTTCTTCCTCCAACATTCTTTGGGGGTGTAGGACCTCAGGATACTGAGTCTTGGTTAGAAGCCATTCTATCTATCTTTGAGCATCTATAGATGGCTAAAAGTAGGAGGATGAATCTCGCTACTTATATGATTAAGGATTCCACCAATAGATGGTGCGATGTGATCACATAGGCAGGGCACCAGCTGGTTATGGCGTGGGATGAGTTCTATCATATCTTCTACGATTACATATACTTAGAGAAATTGAGGGCCAACCAAGGCCAAGAGTTCATGAGTTTGGAGTAGGGTAATCTATCATTTTTTAGTATTATTCTCTCTTCAGTGAGCTACAATGATTCACACCTAATCAATGGTGGATGATATTTTTTATCGAGGATGTTTGATGACTATTTCATGCATGAAATCCGATATCAAGTGAAAAACTTCAGGTTGAGGACCATATATTCCATTGCCAACCTGGCACTGATCATAGAGCACAACATGAGGAATTCTGGGGCATTTGGCCAAGAAGGTTCAGCATCCAGAGTTGGTGCTTATCTGAAAGATAATAAGATGAACCGTAGGGAGTCTACACTTGGAGATATGAGTAGGTGGGATACATCTTCAGATAGCTAGGTGGTATGCTACTACTCGGGGAAAGAAAGGAATATGAGGCCACATTGCCCGAGAAACCCATTAGAGTGCCAATCTTGAGGAAATATGAGTAATATTTAGTGGTTATATAATTTTTATAATCACTATAAGGTGAAAGCGGTTCCTAAATGTCTCCTCTTTTATGGGAAGAACTACCAGTTTCTCATCAGCGAGGGAGACAAAGTTCTTCCTTCTATTCATGCCGAGGTGGAGGTCACAACCGTGGTAGCCATACTGTAATCTTTCAACGGAAATAGGGTGGATCAGCTCAAGGTGGACATACTGGGTCATAGGGTTGTGATAGAGGAATGAATTTTTTAGTGTACCTAACTCATATTGAGAAAGATCCCATACCCTCAATATTTTGAGTTAAGATTCTCATTTCCTCAGTATTAAATTTATCACTTTTTGATACAGGGGCTTCCTATTCTTTCTTATCTATTGCAATTATGGAGAGCCTTTAGCTCTGTATGTTTTCTTCTGTTGTTGTGTTCACTCTGGGCCGACCATGGGAGACTAAAATGACAATTGTACGTTAGTGCAAGGGGTTCCCATTGAGGTTGGTGGGTGTTACTTATTTTGGGACATCTATGTATTAGACATGATAGGCTATGATTTCCTTATCTAAATGGACTTGTTGGTTTCCGATGAAGATGTTGTAGATTTCTATCATTGTAGGGATATTTTCACATCAACTGAGGGTGGTGTGTCTCTATATAAGGTAGAATAGAATTTTGAGGCGATAAAAGTGGTTCCCGAGCATCACGGGTTGAAACAAGTTACTTCCCAGATCACTAGTCTATATCTAGATGAATAGGGGACATCAAGGATGTAATTTCCTTTAATGGTTGATCGTTTCAAGAATGTCATTTAAGAGGAAATTTCAGTTTCTCCTTCAGAGAGAGAGGTGTAATTTTCAATTGAGATTCTACCAGGAGTGGAACTACTATCTATTCCTCCTTATAGGATGGCTACCCCAGGGTTATCGGACCTCAAGAAGTAGTTAGAGGAGTTACAATGGAAGGGTTTCATCTGACCTAGTACTTCTCTGGGGGGTTCTCCTATCATGTTTTCAATGAAGGCATACACTATTCTTAGACATTGTGTGGATTATTGGATTTGAAACCAGTTGATGGTCAAGAACTGATATCCCGTTCGTAGGATCGATGATATCTTTGATCTGCTTCTAGGTGCCCGACTGTTCACAAAGATTTACATGAGATCTAGTTATCATCAGTTTCATGTTAGAGCATAATATATAAATCTAACAAATTTTTGGAGTAGGTATGGTTTATATGAGTATTTAGTTATGTCGTTCGGTCTAAAGAATGTGCCTGCAGTTTTAATGGCACTGATGAACAGAGTATTCCATCCATACTTGGATTCATTCGTGGTAGTATTCATGGATTACGTCTTTGTTTACTCTCACACTCAACATGAACAAGCCACACATATTGAGATACTTTTGAGTACACTAACAGAGCATCATTTAAATGTTAATCTCTCAAAATGAAAATTTTGGATGGACTAGATTAACATCATGGGTTATGTTTTCTTCAAAGATGGGTGTATCAGTAGAACCAGATAAAGAGAGGGCATTAGTTTCTTGAATGTATCTGAATAATATATTGGAGGTGCAGAGTTTTCTAGGTTTGATAGGTTACTACAAACTTTTTTATATAAAACTAATCATGCTTTGCAACGCCATTGACATGCCTAACTAAGAAGGGTCTGAATTAACTGTGGATAGATTCATGTGATTCACCATTTAGGAGCTAAAGGGGAGGTTTAATTCAACATAAATATGAATTTTTTAATTTCGGGAATGATATAAATTGTTTACTATGATACATAAAGTATCATTATTAGAGAAGTGCTTATGCAGGGGGAAGCAGTTTTTGCATACATGTCTTGGTAGTTGAGGCCCCATGAGAGGAATTACCCTATGCACGATCTCAAGTTGGGAACAGTTGTTCATGTTTTAAACTATTAGAGACATTATCTATTGGGAGATAATTATTTGGTCATCACTGACCACAAAATTCATAAATATATCTTTAATCTGCCTGATCTAAATTTTAGATAGCGAAGGTGGGTTGAGTAACTTCATTATTTTGACATTAAGCTTGCATACATTCTTGGGGAAGGAAACGAAGAAACTAATGCGGTGAGAAGAAGGATGCAAATACATGTAGTTCAGAAGGCCAGTAGTGAGTGGCAGCTTTTAGATCTATTCTCTGAGATGCATTAGAAGGTTCACAATAGATAGGGGCAGATTATTCTTTATTATGTGGTTGTTACCTCTAATCTACTAGATCGAGTAAGAATGAGGCATCCATATGATTCTCAAGGCCTATTACTATGAGAGAGTGTGTCATAGGATGACCCAATTCCTATATGGATAGTAGGTGATGATGAGATCTTGCGTTTTCATGGGCACATATAGTTGTCAGTAGACATACATGAGGAGGGGAAGTGGGACATTCTTTATTATATCTGGGAAGTTCATCATGGAATTACCAAGATGTATTGAGATATACCCCATCGGTATTGGTGGAAAAGTGTGAAGGAAGATGTTGCTGATTTTGTGAGGAGATGTACCACCTATTCTCAGGTGAATTCAGAGCATCGATGGCTAGTAAAATTTTTGATGAAGTAACCAATTCCTGAGATGAAGTGGAATGATGTCACAATGGACTTCATTACAAGCATATCGAGGTCACCATGAGGGAACGATGAAGTTTGGGCTGTTGCTTATATTCTCATGAAGGTTGCACACTTCTTACCGATAAAAGAGACCTTTAGTGATAATGAGCATGGAAGGTTTTGAATCTGGGAGATTTTATGTTTACATAGAGTTCCACACTCCATTTTTTAGATAGTGATGCTCATTTTACTTCTCCGGTCAGGTAGGTAATATAGGGGGAATTGGGTATACATGTACTTATGATTACAACATACCACCCCCAGATAGATGGACAGTCCAAACATACAATTCATGTGCTGGAGGACATGCTTCGAGCATGCACCCTTGAATTTGGAGGTTTTTGGATGAATTACATTCCTATTGTGCAGTTTCCCTATAATAATAGTTTTCAGGAAACTATTCAAATGGAAGATTATGAATCCTTGTACAGTAGGCCATGATGATCACCCCTATGTTGGATGGAAGTAGAAGAGGTAGCTATTTTTGGACCTTGTCTTTTCCAAGAGATCACAAAGAAGGTGGAGTTGATTCAAAAGAGTATGGGTACAATAGAGTCGCAGAAAAAGTATTATTAAGATAAATAGAGATGACCTCTGTTTATCGAGGATGAAGATCAGGTTTTCATATGTCTCACATCAAGGTAGGGACATAAGGGGATTAGGAGACATGGAATGATTTTTGCCGAGATATGATGGACTGTTTGAGGTTTTTTAGAGAGTCAGGTTGGTTTCCTATTGGTTGTAGTTACCTCATAGGTATCTGGCTATGCATGAAATCTTCCACATTTCATAGTTGTGACATTACTTCTTATACTTGTATCCTGTGTTTTAACCAGAGGAGATTGATCTGGATGTGGTGGAATTGTTCATGGAGCATTATATCTGGATTTTTGATCATAGTGAAAAGGTTTTTTGCCGGCCAATTCCTCTAGTATGGGTGTTATGGATGCACAGGAGATTACATGATGAGACATGGAAGAGGGAGGATGATGTATGATTGAAGTGAACTGATATATTGGAGAATTCTTCTTCTACACTGCCTTTCTAGGGAAACTCGAAGATGGATTTCTTTAAGGGGGGATGATTGTATGAACCTGGAGCATTTTTTATGTTATGAGTTTTTCTTTTCTAGTGTTTTTGAGAAAAATAGGAGAATATATAAATTTACTGAGTGCACGTTGTGTACTTAAGAGCACACCCTCTTTACCTGGCTGTCATGGGTGACTGTGTATTGGACCTATTACAGCCAAGTACATGGCTATTTGGGGTGAACTATAGACCACCTAATGCAGAGTACAATTAAGTCATGTACATTTCATGTACGTTAAATTATCATGTCGTGAACTGTTTTTGTTAAGTCTGCCCAAGGCCGTGTCTCATTTGCAGAACACCCTACTTCTCAACTTGTCTCATCCATGAGTGATTGTAGGCTTGAATCATCTCTAAGACCCCGATCAATTTTTTTTTCTCTAAATCATCCACCGTCTACTATGTTATAATCACCACTCAATGTTCTTCTTTATTCTAGAGGCTCATTCATTGTTTTCTCTTGTTTCATGGGATATCCTTGGTTGAAATTTTTTGACGTTTTTGTAGATCTACATTTTTCTAGGATGACTCAATGGTTGACCCCTGAGTATATATATCGTACAATGCCGAGGATGGTGGTTTGTGCCTTTCTATAGTTTTTCATTTAATTTTATGTTCAAATGTGCCCAATACCCTAGATTGGGGTGTTGCAAGTTCAGGGATTTTTTCCCTATTGAGGCCTGTTATGCTTGTTTAACTTGAGATAGGGCTCTTGTTTGTGTATAAAGTTATTTTCAATGCTATGGTGGTGTTTTAGCATGATTTTTTTGGTATTGACCATTTGGTCTAGTTTGTCATGTTAGGTCATTTGCTTTCCATGACTAGTGTTGTTGGATGGAGTGATTTATCTGATGCTATAATATTCATTGTAACTGTTTCACCAAGTATTTATTGAGGTTCACAATGCCTGTTGAACTTCATTTTTTTATGATTTCTTTACACAAGGTTGTGGGAACATTTTTTAGTGAGACCATTAGGGGATTTGATGTATAGGGCTTCCCCAGAGTGTCTGTTATACTTTTCATGTTGTGAGACCATAGGGGTATTGACATTGAGTTCTCCCTAAACGTGTCTATAATTATTGTTACGAAGCCGCATGTGGAATTTATGTTGAGTACATACTCAGATAGTCTGTAGTTAATCATTAAAATACCATGGGAGGAATTGTCTGTGAGTGCTTCCGTAGAGAGTATTTGTTTTCATTACACCAAATGGGATAGACCATGTGATCTACCTAGGAGGTCGTTATATCCTTGTATAAGTTGTACCAGAGGGGTTAGGATGTAAGAACTTTCCTAGAGGGGTACATTAAATTGTTTGGTCGAACTCGAGGGTATTGGATGTGAGAACAACAAAGAGGATTTCTTGTTTTCCCTTGGATGAATAACTGATGAATGTAATTGAAACTATGGGAATGTTTACTTTTGAGTACTTCCTTTTTTATTGCATCATTTTTCTTATTTTATTTTATATATATTACATGACTCTTTGGCAACAATCATTTAGTGATTTTCTATTGGGTTCGTCTCACACCCTATTTGGGTCATGCATTTGGGCCCAAACAGATTATATTATTGCATGTATAGATAAGGGAATGGTCTCTTCTAAAATATGTACTTGACAACAATGGAGCATGGGAGCCTGGGATAAAGTTGAGGCTTGCGATACTGTTGGAGTTGTTTACATTTTTTTCTTGTTCATTGGTTTAGTACTGTATTTCATTATTGTTACATGTTTGGCAATTTTCCTAGACATATGTAACATGCATCATTTATAAATATGGTACAATTATTTATTTACCTTTAGTCTATCATTGATTTCTGTTGGATGGAATTATTATTTCTTCTGCTATTTTAATCTGTTTCTTTTTACTACTTTACTCTGCCAATGAAGGGAATGATTCCCCACCATCTCACCTAAGGCCCCCACTACCAGTAGGAAACCTCTAGCATTTGGGGAAATGCGCTTGAGGCCATGTGGCCAACTAGGCATGGGTCACCTTTGGGAGGCACCCAAAATTGGGACCTTACATAAACTATTAAACCATCTCACTCAACAATTATATCAAATGGTTTAATTATTGAAATTAATTTTTTATACAATGACCACAAAACATTCGATTAAAATTTTATATAAATTTTTATATTTCATTCAGTCATGAGTTAAATATTTGTCTATTTAAATTAATTTCATGTGATAAATTAATCTCTTACTATTTTTGTTACATTGTGTTATTAATAGATTGACTTTTTTTGACCGTGTAAAACTATATAAAAATTTAATTATATAATTTGAAAATCCATTAATTAAATTATTTTATATCCATTATTATTTATCATATTTTATTTATTTATTTATTTGTTAAATATTTTCTTTAAATTATTTTAAAATCTTATATTTAAATTCATTTAATATCGTAGATATTTATACATGGTCTTAAATGGAGTAATATTAAAAATTTACCATCTGGAGAAATTATTTATTTTTATGGAATAAATTAAGTGGTTTAATACATTAATTGAAAATCCGTACTATTCAGTGAATGATATTTTATATGTATTCATGGCTCCTTGATTTTACATATTTATCTTTTTAAAATAATCATTAATTTAGGGTGAATTAATATTCTGGAACGTATTTAGAACATATATTGAAATAAGTATCTTTTTAATATTTTATTTAAAAAAATTCATTTTCCAAAAATTATGTATTAAAAAGAGTTTTTATATTTAATGTTTTGAATATTTTAAAAAGGGATAAAATGTATGGGTATTTTATTTTTAAAATTTTAATTTTTTTTCCGAATAAAATATTGTTCTTTAAATTTCATTTTGTTCAACTTAAAAATTATCCATATTATTCTTTATTAAATTATAATAAATATATTATAATATTTAATATACTGATGAACTAATATTTTTCAACCGTACAAAATTTTTGAGAAAAAAGTTGATAATGAGTTAGCATTTAGTAATTATCCAAAAGGGGGAGATTTTTCAGTGACTCCTTATCATTTTAATTTTCATTTAGTTTTGATAGATATTTAAACCCTTCATTATTTATTTTCTTATAAATTTTTTATCTATTACATATTTAGTATGTCAACATATTAATTTTTAAATGTAATGAAATATTGATCAAATTCTTATTAAGTTTATTCTATTATAAAAATAATACAATTTTCTTTATTTCATCTATTTATGTCAAAAGATAATTCAATTTTTTCAATGGTGCCAGAATTCCCTGAAGTTATTACCAGATGTTGTAGTGATATTTTTTTAGAGTAACATCAATTCAAAATTATAATTATATATAAACATAAACTGAATGGATTCATGGTATAATTATAAAATATGATAGATAATTAAATTTTCATTAAAATGATTCATTTATTTGTAAGTCTAAAAATAATTTTATGAATCTCTAAAAAATCACTGAAGTTTATGGAACAGTTTATGAATTGTACAGTTCACAGATTTGGAAACCTATATTTTTTATTTTACATCAAGTTATATAGATATAAACAATTATAGAAACAGTGTGATATGTAAGGACAAAAAGTTTATATTGATTTTATTAGTTTTCATTAAAGGATAAAAATGTTTTTTGGATGGTCAATAAATTCACCGATGACTGGAAATACAGTTTCTCAGCACTAGTATTTCAGAATATTATTTCATGAATTTTTTAAAGATACCTGGATCTACATATGTTTTTTTTGATTCGATACATAATATGATAGAAATAATGTGATATTTCTTAAACATAATTCATTGTATTGAAGGATGAATCTTTCATTAAAGGGATCTAAAAAATCACAAAAAATATCTAAATTGATGATATCCATAATTCTAAAGGTTTATCTAAATTCTAATTTTCAACAATTAAAAGTATTGATTAGAAACCCTACATTTGGAGAATGAACATATGGAATATGTTACCTATGTAAAAATTTTGATTCACTATTTGTACCCTACATTTATAGATTCAACATAAGGTTAATCAATACTATAAATGGAATCATACTCACACTAGATGAATTAACTTATAGATTCTAATCCCTAAAAATATTTTGTTACCTAAGTTATATTCAATAAATTTAGAGTTTAGGAACCATATGCAGGTTGGAACCCTACTATATGCAAATGAACCTTGTGTTATGATAATAAACCCTATGCTACACAGCTCAACCCTATATTATGTACTCGGCAACAATGCTATTAAATTATTGATTTTATCCATATATCATGAAAACTTCCAAATAGAATATCAGAATTATTAGAATCCCATTATGACTAATTTTAAGAAAATTATTTATTGGAGAAAATTATTCATATTCATAAGGTCATATACGACTCCCTGGTCAATTCATTTTTTTGATTTTCACGAACGTTGATGATACTTTCTTGGATTATGAATATTAATGAAAACCATGTACTCTATATATTTTATGAGTGAATAATTTCATGCTATGAGATATTCATGTCACATATTTTCTTATATGATTATTTTTTTTGAATATCATTTACAATGTTTCTACAAGGGATGATCAACTCTGAATGAGGACTACACTTTGGAGACATACATGTTGTACCTCGTATTGTTGTAAGTTTGCTACTATTATTTGTTGATATTATTATTGAAGATAATTCACAATTATAATCACTTTAGAACAAATCTTTCTTGAAGAATGTCATTTATGAATATGATGATCCATCTACTAATAGTTTCTACTTCTGCAACAAGTAAAAAAACCAGAATCCACAAATCAAACACTTTTGATTTATTAGAGTATCAAATGCATGTAACTAGTTGGGGTGAAGTGTCAATTTTTTTTCTAATAAGTGGATAATATGTTCCTATTTAATAGACTAGATGGATCTATTATTAGCCTTGTTGTAAAGGTGTGACCTTCCTGCACTCATTTTTGGATCTATGGTAATATGATAAGAATACCATTCTAGTAAAATTCACCAATCACTAAGAGAGAGTGATTGGTGGAGTGAACTTGGGGATCTGTGTGCCCTGAACCACTATAAAAAGTAATTTTTGTCATTCTACTTATACACTATTTATAATTCGAATATAAAGAAATATTGTATATCCATATAAATCATAGTGTGTGTCTAAAATCAAAAAATATGGAAATTTTTTTAAAGCCAAAATTCACCGCCCAATTGTGTTATAATATATTATTCCACAGTGTATGTAAGTCCCTAAACATATTAATTCAAACAATGTTAGTAAAATATTTTACAAAAAACATTTTCCATAATTTATTTCACTCTATTTCATCTATCTATTATTTGGGTTTCATTTTTTATCAACATCCACCTTTGATTAGATTCTACATTAATAGGATAAATTGTCAGCACATCATTCTGTTTATCATTAAATTGAAGGATGTATAATTTATTTTTAGTGTAGATATTACATTTTTCCTTGAAGAATAAATCATAATATCCACTAATATTTGTTGTCCATTAATAAAAAAGGTATAAATTGTACCTTTACCATTCTTAGTAGAATGTGGGTTTCCCCTTGATTCATGTATCTAATTTTAAATTCAGTTAATTATTAAACTGACATCTTGAAGTTCAAGATTTATACTCACATTGGGTTGGGAATAGTATTTGGGAAGGTAATCTCATATCCACTCACATTGGTTATTGACATAATTCCTTCTACATTCAGCTATTAACAAGAATATAAGAAAAATAAGGGAAGTCATTTTTCAAAAAACAAATCACCACATATAAAAGGAAACATTGATTATAAATGGGATAAGTCCTAAAATAATCATAATCCTTAAACTATGAGTTTATTGGATTCAATATATTTTATTTATAATCTAATTCATTGCATAATATTTTATCGGCATTCGTTGGTCCCTTCATAATGTTTCAGAATGATATCATGAATTTACGCAAGTATATTTTTTGGTTCAGACAAGCCCTTTGTGTAGAAATACATCTCTTTAATACCCCAGGTGACAATCAATTCAATGAAAAACGATCATATTTTATAATTATTACCCCATGATAATACTATGTGACATCCCGATACATTAGTAGTATCAGAAATGGGATTTTGATTATTAAAAATCACTTAATCAAAATATTACCACAATTTTAGAATGTTGTCCTATGTTTAGTCCAATACATAGGTCTTGAAGAAGGTCTTCTAATCCAAATCCATAAATATAAAAATGTATTTATTTGATACCAACTATGAATACCTATATCTTTTATAAACCTTAATTCATGATTTATTACATAAAGATATGAATTTTAAAATACCCATTTCTTAAAATTCCTAATTTTGTTTGGTAATTAAAAACATGATATAATAATATTAAAAAGGTTAATAACATTATTTATAACCCCTTAAAATGATGATAAATTTTTATATCAATTCTTAAACTACATAGGATAAACTGGGGACATACATAAGAAAGGGGTGAGCTATAAATCCCAATAACAGAATAATGAAACCATAAAATGATTAATTTCATAAATTATAATCAATAATCATATCATGATAACATCAAAAGAGTGATAATAATAAACATTAAACTTTATGAATAATATAATTTTATCTCATACGGTCAATATAAGAATTTGGAAACAACCTTAAACATGACATCGTCAGCATATGTCAAGGATAATTGTAGAGACAACATAACATCGTGTGCTTAACATAACCCCCCATTCACAATCAATGGGAACTGAGGTGATAAAGAAATACCCAATGAATTTTCATAAAATATCACATTCATAGAATAAAATTTTTTGATTCAAAGGAATTTTGATATTTTTATTATTTTTGTTTTTGAAATCATAAACACTTTTCTATACACCGAATCACTTATTCTTTTATGACATAAGTATTTTTATAATGAAATCATTTTTCATTCTCAGATACTATATTTAATAAATATTAATACCTATATTTCAATTATAATTTCTTTCATGTACATATGTTAATTACTATACTTATGAGTTTTTATAGTATAAAATTCATTCCATAATTATTATAATGAGGCTGTATACGACATTAATCATACCATTCACATATGATTTGTTCCGTACTAATAAAAAATTAATTTTTTACACAATATAAATGATTTATGTTATAATCAGTATCTAATATCGTATCAAAATTTAAATCATTCGCACCATTATACCGAGAATCATCAGACTTATCCAAGATATTTTATCATATCTAGAAAATAATATTTTATGAAATTAAAAACCATTAATTAAAAATGATAGCGTGTATCCTATATTGAAATTATTTATAAATTGATGTTTTTTAGTTATAATATGATCATTGTAGTGCTAGGTGTCTAAATAACTTTCCAATTTTAGGAGAAAATATAACTGTTGGAATCCAAGATGACTGTTGGGATGTTGTCTTATAAATACAAGGTCATTTGAACATCCTCATAACTTTTTGACATATTGGATACACTCTTCACAATCAATTTAAAATTTATGCTTCTTGTGAAAGACTCTAAAGAGTTTAAGTTGTTAACTTATCATTCTATCTACTTGTTACTTCTATGATTTTTTTTTGTAGTTTGACACTAACCATTTTTTATTATGATCATATGATTCTATATTTAGGAAAAAAGTTGTGCCAATTTTTTGTGGATTGAGGTATTTTGAGGTTAACAATATAATGGTGTTGATTAACATCTTGACCGAGGGCTTAAGGGAGACAGCAAGACCGATGTCAATCCTTATATTGAGGGATTACCCAGGTGTTGGTAAGAAAAAATTTAATGAATGAATAAATATAGGGACCATCATAAAATGTTATTGGATACCCTTCATTTTTGTTGAACGGATTTTTATTTTTTAAATTGTTACATTTCAACTACTTGGTAGAAGATGGTGAATCATTTTATATATTCATATTTCGATTAATTGTTTAGAGGTTATCTTATATTTTGATTATAATTCAATTTATTATGATCAATTCATTTACCCAATATGATTATGTATGATTTTTTATAGAATCATTAAATGTTTCACAATGTTCATAGTAACCAATGTGATTATAATCTATATAATTCATAAACTAAATAAATCATTTCCAGATTTTGAATATGATTAATTTCCTATACGATAGGTTGAATAGGTTTCATAACTGTATTTTTACAATTATTTTTTCTATCATACCCATGACCCTATCTGATTTCTGTTAAAGTACAAAAGGGTTTTGTGAATACATTTAGGTTAATTATAGAAAACTACCTATCTGTTAAGTAAAAAAATGAATGTTTTTAAACCGAAAATTCACCATCCATCTTGTATTGTGTCATCTTCATATACATTAGGATCCAAAAATTAGTATCAGATCAGGTTTCCACTACCTATATATTTTCCTACTTTAATTTTTTATGTTAGTTTTATTTATTATATAATATTTTTTTATAAATGCTTGTTACACTAATTTGTAATGTAGAAAAATAAATTTTGTTTTGTATTAAAGATTATAATATTTAATGATTGTTCAATTGACAATCTCAATCATACAAGACCACTAATTGTTTATGGTAGCGATTATGAATACTAGAGAGATAGAGTGAAGAAAATTGTTATCAACCCTAGAATTGAAAACATTGTTATGTTGACAGGTGACTATAAAATCGCATTCAAATAATTTAGTGTTTCTTACAATGATGAAAAGAAAGGGTGCAAATTCAATTATAAGGTAAGAAATAATTAACTTATTACAATAATAGAAACATATATATCTTGATTTCATCTTATGAAGCGACATGCAGTATTTGGAAAAATATATAGATAAATTATTTTGGTAAATCTAATGTGATTGAGTCTAATAGAGTTATGTTTTGATCAGACTATCAGGAATTCGAATTCACTTATGGATAAACTTTTATTATGTTATAAAAAATATTTATGACAACTGTTAATTATTTAAAATCCAAGGTAGTGAAATGAATATATTATTATTTCTTAGTGGAAAAGATCATAGATATCATGCCAAATGAATGAGAATAAAAAAGTAGATCTACTGGTGATTCATGAAAACATAAAATGTTACTCTTGATGATTTTTTGGAAATATTTTTTAATATGATATAAAATTTAAAAGAGATGTTGAAATAGGATGAAAAAATAATGGAGGAGTTTCTTTTACTTATTAATTATATCATAATAACTCAAAGACTCCAACTACAGTTGTTAAGTCTATACAAGAAAATTAAATTTATAGTTCAACCAGGCTCAAGTGAATTATAACATTCATAAAATGAGTTATCCAATCCTTCTTAAAGAAGGGACATGTTTTTTGGAAAAAAATTTCCATACATATATGTGAAATGTATCATGGAATATAAATTCAAGAATGATTTTTAGGCTACCTGTTATGAAGTTACAAAAGGTGGAATCATTTGACATGATTCCCCAAATTGGAAATTGAATTATTGAAAGGAATGACTTTCTAAAAGGAATAACAAAAGTTCTTTATGTCCAATGTAAATAAATTATTGAAGGAAAATGTCTCCTAGTGTTCCAGTTGTGGAGATTATTTAGATCAATCCTCAGATAATGAAAACTTTGGAAAGAATAATATTCTTCTTCTTTCAAAAATTCCTATTGAAAATCACCATTTCATGGAAATGGTACACACTACTGAATAACATACTAATAAGATAAAATTGTCCTAAATAAAAGGATTATATTTCATTTGAGGATGAAAATTCCCTATCAAAAGATAAATATGTTCTTTTATATGAATAATTCTCTATATTTTGTAAATTTCTTGAACATATAAATTGTAATTTTTGTAAGTGTAACATCCTAGGTAAATAAAGAATAAGAAATTTTCATATTTATTAATATTTTTTGAATTAAGTATTAAATTTACTTTAATGTGGTTTCTATGTTCGTTAGAGAACCATATTTAAATATAGTTTTGGTCACTCTTATACATTATAATAAACCAAATAAAATTCTTCTTTAGAATCAGGACATCAAAATTTACATTGTGTAAATTATAGGTATTTTACTGATAATGTTCATTTTTAATGAATAGTGAAAAATGTTGTATTTCAACTCAAAACCTCATTTTAATCTATTTTATTTATAATGATATATTATATTTTTAATTGGTTTTAAAGTGAAATTAATATATATTTTTACCATTTAATCCAATGGTGGTCATTGGAATTAATTTCACTTTGAAATTGGACATTAACAAGTGTCAGTCTTTTGATAGATATTGTTTCCTAAAAACACACTATTTGTTTTGACAACAGAAATTAATTATAAAATTAATTAATGAAACTTATTTGTTTTGAATTTTGAAAAATAGACATCATTTTTGAATTCAGAATATCAAATATATCTTGGGGTGAATTTTTGGTATTTTTCTGAAGAACATCAATTTTTGATGAATAGTGAAACCACTAAGTGGTAGTTAAACAAATTGATTTTTCGTTTAAATGAAATTTTACCACTTCTGTGTATTGAATTTAAAATATATGACATACATGGTTGTCATTAGTATGTAAAATGTGGTTCAATGGGATTAAAATATTTTTGTGGTGAGTAGTAACTTTTGAGTTTTGTTAACCACGATTAGAGGTAATTAGTGTAATTTAAGATAAAAATGATATTATAAAAATATAAAAATATCTCTACACATGTAATAACATTAATGTATAGGTCATGTCCGACCAATACAACACATGGGTCAATTTTTGGGACCCCATGGAGCCACTTGAGTAAGATAATCACATTAATACCTTTTATTTAAAGTAAAAATAAAAATGTCACCAACATGTATTGTTTTACTAAAAAAATTATTACATGGGGTTATATATGTTATATTTTTGACTAGAAATATTCATTATAAATATAAAATGATTTCCTACATCATGGTAATTTTTTTAAAAAATTTAGACATCCAACAAATTAAATTATTTATGACACAATGATGATGCAGTGTTTACGTCATTAATGAATGATTTAAATAAATAAGAATATAAAGTTTAAAATAATATCCATAGCTTGTCCAATTATTATTGGATGATTTTATTTCGAGCATGTACCACCTTATCCCCGACTTTAATGATTTTTGGAGCTTTAGAAAATGAATTTCAGTTTGTAATAAAATAAAAGTTTCAAGAGTTCTAAAAGAGCCCCTCCACTCCCGTATAAAAAAACCCAACTTCCTACCCTTCTATCACACTTCTCAAGCCATTTTTCTCGTCCAAACTCTACTTTAATAAGCTTCCAATATCCCTCTATTCATCCTAGAAACCTTACCTTAGGCAGAAATCTCTTCAAAAAACCCTTTTGGTTCAAACTGAGAAGAGTAACCCGATTTAAAGGAAATGTCTTCACTTGTGTTCTTTTGTTTTATTTTTCTTCTCCAACCCCATAAACTCTTTTTATTACGTTATTTTGTAACAACCCCATAATAGTAAATATAATAGTATGTTTTTATGAGAAAGATTTTATTTACACTTACACAGACCTCCGTCTAATTGTTAAAGAACATATTGTTTCTGTGAGTGGCGAATTGCTGCCTCATGAAATTATGATTATTCAATATTATTTTAAAACCTTTCCTGGTAGCCATTAAGATGTCACTATATTTATATATGATATATATTATGTTTATTTTTTTCTTTATGCTTTTGTATTTTTCATTTATGGCATACCTTTACGGTTTCATTATGGGTAAACGCGATATTTTCATTTTATGAAGTACGGACTACCGCCCCCTCAAAGTGATTTGAATCATTAATGCCAAATGTGAGACGTATAAAGGATATAGTTAATGAAATTATGTATGATATTATACTAGAATTATAATATAATTATATTTCATTATTATTTCATTCCATTAAATACGAAATATAAATGAAAGTAGCATTAATGCGTATGTACGGCTAACCATCTCTATGAACGATGCATTTCATTTCTTATCTCTAAATGTTATGTAATATTATAAATGCATGAATATACTTGATATATATGATATATATGATATCTAAATCATTAATATAATTCTTGGAATAATTTATATTTTACCACATGAACAACTTGTAATTAGAAGGAGTTTATTTTTGACTCAAGTACCAATGATCGACAAAACTACCACTATTAACTTAAATAATTACATAGTGTTCATAACATTGTAATAAGTGATATAATATAAATAATTAACTTGAAAAAGGTTATTAAACATGTAGAAATTAACTCAAGTTTATTATTCAGGAGATTAAAGAACGATCGAGTCAAGTCGGACACGAGGTAAGGGACTTCGTCTCAATCTCTATTCATTGAGGCATATTTTGTTTTATACACAACATTCATTTTTACGATGTATAAACCCCTTTTGAATTTTACTTTTATTCAAAAGGAATATTTTTATATGAAGAGTTTTACTAAATGAAAAAATGAATGTTTTTGTCTTACGTATGTGGCAACAACGACTTCTCTGCCGCTGTGACCATTATTTGAGTTTCAGCTTCATCTACAAGCCATAACCATTTTTTGAATGAAAAATAAAATACCATGTTTTACTTTTCATTTATTTTGGTATTGAAAACAGTTTTGATAATGTTTTTATATCAATGTTTTGTATTGATATGTTACGATTGAAATGGGGACATGATATGTTTCCTTTCGGCGTGTTTTATGTGGTACGATTATGTTATGGTTCTTGGGCATTGTTTATGAATATGGGTCTTTCCGTGATAAACTATGGGCGGGTGAGCCTAATATAGCTCTCCAATTCGTTGGGTAACACGAAGGGGTAAAATGTAAGGTTTCTAAGAAGAGATTTAGGGAATATACTATGATGGGTATTCCAAACGTAACCATGAGGATTACTTCCTACGTAAGATTATTAATAATGCCTCAAATTACCTTTATGTCTTATGATTTCTATGAGTTATTTATAAATATTATTATTTCATGAGGTATGTTAAAGTGAATATGTTTTATGAGTTAAATATGTTTTCAATGATTCTTATGTATACATGGACTAAGGTTTTCTTTCCGTATTTTTATATCCCTTACCAAGCTTTTTATGCTCATCCCATGATTTTGAAATGTTTTTCCCAGGTCATGGGAAAAGTACATGATGTGATGATAGTGTCGAGGAAGTGTCAAGAAAAAATCCATGTTTTATTTTAAATATGCTTCCTTTATTGAGAAGAGTGAATATTGTTTTTTATGTAACCACCTTGTTACAAGTGGAATGTAACGCATTTTTTATGATCCAATTCACTAAAACTCTAAACCTGAAAAGATCCTCAATGTGTATTCGTGAAATTACTCATGATTGAGTAATGTTTAAGGCTGGGGGTTATAGTTTGTATTAAAGGTTGGTTTAGATAACTTTATGATTTAGAATTCTATTAAATGATTATCAAAAAAAATTATGGTCAAATTCAATTGGTGTAGAATTTACAGTTTACCATGTTGCTTCGCCTTAGATATTTATGTGTTTAGAATGGTTTTTCGATGAGGAAATAGGGAATTTGTGCGAGGAAGGTATACAGATGGAAATGAACTTCTAAATTGGCATCCTAAGATGGTTAGAACCAGAATTGAACAGTTTTTTGTAGTGATGTCTCATGTTACTCAGGTGAGAAATCGTAGTTGAGTTTTCTGATGATATTTTGGTTTATTCAAAATGTTAAAAGGATCTTGAAAGTCATTTAAGGTTTATCTTGCAAATATTAAAAGAAAATAATTTGTATGGAAAATTCAGCATGTGAGATTTTTTGATACAAGAAATTTCTTTCTTTGGTCACATTGTTTCAAAAAATGGAATAACCGTTGATCCTGAAAAAACAAAGGTTGTTGAAGAATGGCCAAGACCCACAAATGTAATTGAGATTCTTAGTTTTCTTGGTTTGGCATGATATTACCGAAGTTTTGTTAAAATTTTTTCTGGTTATCTAGTCTAATGACTAATCTAACTCGGAAGGGTGTTAAGTTTATCTAAACAAAAGAATGTAATGATTGTTTTTTGGAATTGATAAGAAGATTGGTGAATGATCTAGTTTTGGAACTACCTTCCAAGAATGGTGGGTTTGTTATCTACAGTGATGATTCATTGAATGGAATTGTTTGTGTCCTAATGCATAATGATTAGGTAATTGCTTATGCTTCATGTCAATTGAAAACTCATGAGGTAAATTACCATACACATGATTTAGAATTAGCTGCTGTGGTTTTTGCTTTTAAAGTTTGGATGGATCATTTGTATGGAGTAATGTGTGAAATATATACCGATCACAAAAATTTAAAGTATATATTCACTTAGAAAGAATTGAATATGAGATAGAGGAGATGGCTAGAATAAATCAAGGATTATGATTGTACAATTCATTACCATCCGGTAAAATAAAATAAAGTGGTTGATGCACTGACTCGAAAAAGTAATGCTTCATTAACAATGTTTTGTTTAAAAGATGATCCTTTGTTTAAGGATTTTATGAACTTTGGCATAGAAGTTATTGGTGAAGTATGTTATTCTGTTTTGTTTCAGGTATCAGTGAAATATTCTCTATCAGATAGAATTAACAAATCATAGAAGCAAGATAGTGAGTTGCAGAAAAAGGTAGAGCTGGTTCAGATGGGTATATTGCCTGAATTCAATATTGATAATGATTGTGTTTTGTGATTTGGGAATAGATTGTGTGTTCCTTGTGATTCACATTTGAAAAGAGAGTTGTTATGTGAAGCTCATAGTTCTCTGTTTTCAGTTCATCTAGGAAGTACTATGATGTATAGAGATCTTCAATAGTATTACTGGTGGGATGGAATGAAAAGAGATACTGCTAATTTTATTGTGAAGTGTTTGATTTGTCAACAGGTTAAAGCAGATCAAGAGTTACCGAAAGGGATTCATCCGCCTTTACCAGTGCTAGAGTGGAAATGTTAGAATACATCCATGGACTTTTTTGGGGGATTGCCTAAGACACCTCGAGGTAATAATGAAATCTTGGTTATTGTTGATCGTTTGACTAAATCTGCTCATTTCCTCACTATACGTGATACTTTTTCCCTAGATCAACATATTCGTTTGTATCTTAAAGAGATATTCAGGTTATATGGAGTTCCCCTCTCTATTGTATCTGATCTTGATCCCATGTTTACTTCTAACTTTTGGAAAGGCCTTCAGAAGCCGTTGGGTACTGAATTAAATTTCATTACAAATTTTCATCCTCAATCAGATGGGAAGTCAGAACGAACAATTTAGACATTGGAGGATATTCTACGTGATTGTTTGATGTATTATAAGGGAAGTTGGGACCAACGTCATTCTTTGGTTGAGTTTTCATATAATAACAATTTTCATTCCAGAATACAGATGGCAAAATTTGAGGCATTATATGGGAAGCGGTGAAGAACTATAGCTTTTTTGGATAATGTGGGTGAAAGGATGTCAATAGGACCAAAATTGGTAGAAGAGATGCCACAAAAAGTTCAGCTGATACAGAAACACATGAGAACAGCTCAGAGCAGGCCGAAAAGTTATGAGGACAACAGGAGGAAGGATCACTCTTTTGAGGTAGGTGATCATGATTTTTTCAATGTTTCTCCATGGAAAAGTGTGATGAGATTTTATAAGAAAGGAAAGCTAAGTCCAAGGTTTATTTAACCATATGAAATTCTGGAGAGAGTTTGATCAGTTGCATACCGAGTGGCTTTACCTCCGAGTTTATCTCAGGTACACAATGTCTTTCATGTTTCAATGTTTAAGAAGTACCTGCCAGATCCATCTCATGTTTTGAGTCCAGTGGTAGTTCATCTGGAAGATAATCTATCTTATGAGGAACAACCGGTCCAGGTTCTTGACCATAGGGAGTAGGTATTGCGGAATAAGGTGATTCATCAAGTAATGGTTTTGTGAAAAAACCACATTATTGAAGAGGCAACATGGGAATATGAAAATGCTATGAGAGATAGATACCCCCATTTATTTAAGTGAATAAATTGTGTGGATGCCATTCCCAAAAGGGGGAAGGATGTAACATCCCAGGTAAATAAAGAATAATATATCTTTATAATTATTAATATTTTTTGAATTAAGTATTAAATTTAATTTAATAGAGTTTCTATGTTCGATGGAGAACCCTCTTTAAATATAGTTTTGGCCACTATTATACATTATATTGGACCAAATAAAATTATTCTTTAGAATCTAGACATAAAAAGTTACTTTGTGTAAATTTTTGGTTTGTTTCTGATAATGTTCAATTTTTAATGAATAGTGAAAAATATTGTATTTTCATTCAAAACATCATTTTAATCTAATTTATTTATAAGGATAGATTATCTTTTTATTTGGTTTTAAATAGAATTTAGAATATATTTTTACCATTTATTCCAATGGTGGTCATTGAAATTAATTCAACTATGAAATTGGACATAAAAAATTGTCAGTCTTTTGATAGACATTGTTTCTTAAAAACATGCTATTTGTTTTGAAAACAGGAATTAATTATAAAATTAATTAATGAAACTTATATGTTTTTAATTTTGAAAAATAGACATCATTTTTGAATTCATAATATAAAATATAGCTTGGGGTGAATTTTTGGTATTTTTCTGAAGAACTTCAATTTTTGATGAATAGTGAAAACACTAAGTGGTACTTAAACAAAATTATTTTACATTTAAATGAAAGTTTACCGCTTCTGTGTATTGAATTTCAAAAATCCGACATACATGGTTTTCATTAGTATGTAAAATGTGGTTCAATGGGATTAAAATATTTTTTTGGTGAATAGTGACTTTTGAGTGTTAACTGCGATTAGAGGTAATTAGTGTAATTTAAGATAAAAATGATATTATAAAAATATAAAAATATATTGACACATGTCCTAAACTTAATGGATATGTCATGGATTACCAATACAATCAATGGGTTAATTTTTGGGACCCCATGAAGCCACTTGAGTAAGAAAATGACATTAATACCTTTTATTTAAAGTAAAAATAAAAATGTCACAAACATGTATTATTTTACTAAAACGATTATTAAATGGGGTTTTATAAGTTATATTTTTTACTATAAATATAAATTAAAAATATAAAAATATTTCCTTCATCATGGTAATTTTTTTATAATTTTTAGACATCAAAAAAATTAAATTATATATGACACAGTGATGATGTAGTGTTTACGTTATTAATGAATGATTTTAGTAAATAAGAAGATAATGTTTAAAATAATATCCATAACTTGTCCAATTATTATTGGATGATTTTATTTAGAGCATGGACCACCTTATCCTCTACGTTAATGATTTTTGGACCTTTATAAATCGAATTTCATCTTATATTAAAATAATTGTTTCAAGATTTTCAAAAGAGCCCCTCCTCTCCCTTATAAAAACACCCCACTTCCTACCCATCTCTCACACTTCTAACGCTATTTGTATCATCCATCATCTACTCAAATAAACTCCCAATATCTCTCTATTCATCCAAGAAGCCTTAACTTCGGAAGAAGGCTCTTCAAGAAACCCTTTTGGTTCAAACCAAGAGGAGTTACCATATTTAAAGGTAATGTCTCCACTTGTGTTCTTTTGTTTTAATTTGCTTCCCCAAACCCCAAAACTCTTTTTATCCCTTTATTTTGTAACAAAACCAGTATATTAAATATAATAAAATTTTTTATGAGAAGGATTTGATTTACACTTACACACACCTCCGTCTAATGGTTAAAGAACATACTCTTTCTGTGAGTGGAAAATTACTGCCTCACAAAACGATGACTGTTCAATCTTATTTGAACACCTTTCATGGTGTCCATTAAGATGTAACTCTATTTATATATGATATATATTATGTTTATTTTTTTCATTATGCTTCTGTATTTTTCATTTATGGCATACCTTTATGGTTTTCTATTATGGGTAAACACGATATTTTCATTTTAGGAAGTGCGGACTACCGCGACCTCAAAGTGATTTGAATCATTAATTCCATATGTGGGAGATATAAAAGATTGATTTAATGATATTATATATGATATTATACTAGAATTATAATATAAGTTTATATAATTATGATTTCATTCCATTAAATACGAAATAGAAATGAAAGTAGCATTCATGCGTACGTACGGCTTACCGTCTCCTTGAATGGTGCATTTCATTTCTTACCTCTAAATGTTACGTAATATTATAAATTCATGAATATACTGGATATTATTATATATATGATATCTACATCATGAATATAATTCTGGATATAATTTATATTTTTCCACATAATCAACCCGTAATTATAAGGAGTTTATTTTTGACTCAAGTACCAATGATCGACAAAACGACCATTATTAACATAAATAATTAAATAGTGTTCATAACATGGTAATAAGTGATATAAAAGGAATAATGAAATTGAAAAATGTTATTAAGCAATTATAAATTAACTCATGTTTATTATTCAAGAGATTAAAGAATGATCGAGTCAAGTCGGACACGAGGTAAGAGACTTCGTCTCAATCTCCATTCATTGAGGCATATTTTGTTTTACACGCAACATTCTTTTATTTGGTGTATAAACCCCTTTTTACTTTTACTTTTATTCAAAAAGAATATTTTTATACGATGCATTTTACTAAACGACAAAATGAATGTTTTTGTCTTATGTATGCGGCGACAACGACTTCTCCACCGTCATGACCATTATTTGAATTTTGGATTCCTTTACAAGCCATAACCTTTTTTTAAATGAAAAATAAATACCATGTTTTAAATTTATTTTATTTTGGTATTGAAAATGGTTTTGATAATGTTTTTATATGAATTTTTTTTATTGATATCTTGGGAGTAAAATGTTGAAATGTTATGTTTCCTTTATGCATGTTTTATGTGGTACAATTATGTTATGGTTCTTGGGCATTGTTTATGAAGACGGGTCATTCCGTGATAAAATATGGACGGGTGAGCCCGATATAGCTCTCTAATGCATTGGGTAACACGAAGGGGTTAAATGCTAAGGATTCTCCGAAGAGATTTAGGGAATATACTATGATGGGTATTCCAAACGTAACCATAAGGGTTACTCCCTACGTAAGATTGTTATAAATGCCTCAAGTTACCGTTATGTCTTATGATTTCTATGAGTTATTTATAAATCTTATGATTTCATGAGGTATGTTAAAGTGATTATGTTTTATGAGTGAAGTGTGTTATCAATGATTCACATGTATACATGGACTATGATTTTATATCCGTATTTTTATATCCCTTACCGATCTTTTTATGCTCATCCCATGTTTTTGAAATGTTTTTCACAGGTCAAGGGACAAGTACATGATGTGATGACAATATTGAGGAAGTGTCAAGAAAAAAAATCCATGTTTTATTTTAAATATGCTTCCTTTAATGAGAAGAGTAAATATTGTTTTTTATGCAACCACATTGTAATAAGTGGAATGTAATGCATGTTTTATGATCTAATTATCTAAAACTCTAAACCTGAAAAGATCCTCAATGTGTATTCTTGAAATAAATCAATATTAAATAATGTTTAAGGATGGGGCCTTATAGTTGTTATCAAAGGACGGTTTAGATAACTTTAGGCGTTAGAATTATATTAAATGATTATCCAGAAGAAAACTTTTATGGTAAAATTCAATTGGTATAGCATTTACAGTTTACCAAGTTGCTTCACCTATTATATTTTTGTTTTTAGATTGGTTTTTCAAAGGTGAAACATGGAAGTTGTGCTAGGAAGGTATAAATATGGAAATGAACTTCTAAATCGGCATCCTGAGATGTTCAGAATTAGAATTGAATAGTTTGTTGCAGTGATGGATCAGTTGACTCAGGTTATAACTTGTGGTTGTGTTTACAGATGATATTTTGGTTTATTCAAATCATAAAGAGGAGCATGAAAGTCATTTAAGGTTTATCATGAAAACCATAAAAAAAAGAATTTGTATGAAAATTTCAATAAGTGTGAGTTTTGGTTATGACAAATTTCTTTCCTGGCACACATTGTTTCAAAAAATGGCATAATTGTTGATCCTGAAAAAAAAGGTTGTTAAAGAATGTCCAAGACCCACAAATGTAACCGAGATTCGTAGTTTTCTTGGTTTGGTAGGCTATTACCAAAGGTTCGTTAAATTTTTTTCCCAGTTATCTAGTCCAATGACTAAGCTAACTCGGATGGGCGTTATGTTTATCTAGACAAAATAATGTGATGATTGTTTTAAGGAATTGAAAAGAAGATTGGTGACTGCTCGAGTTTTGGAACTACCTTCCAAGAATGGAGGGTTTGTTATCTACAATGATTCTTCATTGAAAGGACTTGGTTGTGTCCTAATGAATAATAATTAGGCAATCTCTTATGATTTACGTGAGTTGGAAACTAATGAGTTAAATTACCATACACATGATTTGGAATTAGTTGCCATGGTTTTCGCTTTAAAAATTTGGAGGCATCATTTGTATGAAGTAATGTATAAAATATATACAAATAAAAAAAGTTAAAAGTATATATTCAATCAGAAGGAATTGAACCTGAGACAGAGGATATGGAAAGAATAAATCAAGGATTATGATTGTCAAATTAATTACCATACGAGAAATGCAAATAAAGTGGCTGATGCTTTGTGTCAAAAAAGTAATGCTTCATTAACAATGTTGTGTTTGGAACGTGATCCTTTGGTTATGGATTTGATTAAAATTTGAATAGAAGTTGTTGGTGCAGTATGTTCTTATGTTTTGTTTCAGGATTCAGTGAAATCTTCTCTATCAGACAGAATTAAGCAAGCACAGAACCAAGATAGTGAGTTGGAGAAAAAGGCAGAGCTAGTCCAGAAGGGTATGTTTCCTGAATTCAACATTGATAATGATTGTGTTTTGAGATTTTGGAAGAGATTTTGTGTGCCTTGTGATTCCCAGTTGAAGGGAGAGTTGTTATATGAAGCTCATAGTTATCTATTTTCAGTTCATCCAGGCAGTACTAAGACGTATAGAGATCTTCGGGAGTATTACTGGTGGGACGGAATGAAAAAGATATTGCTGATTTTACTATGAAGTGTTTGACTTGTCAACAGGTTAAAGTAGAGAAGCTGTTACCGAAAGGGATGCTTCAACCTTTACCAGTGTCAGAGTCGAAATGGGAGAATATATCCATGGAATTTGTTGTGGGATTGCTGAAGAACCCTCGAGGTGATAATGAAATCTCTGTTATTGTTGATCGCTTGAATTAATCCGCTCATTTCCATACTATACAATATACATTTCCCCTAGATCAAATTTCCCATTTGTATCTTAAAGAGATAGTTAGGTTACACGGAGTTCCCCTCTCCATTGTATCTGATCGTGATCCCAGGTTTACTTATAACTTTTAGAAAGGCCTTCAGAAGTCGTTGGGTAATGAATTAAATTTTCGTACAGCTTTTCATCCTCAATCAGATCTGCAGTCATAATGAACAATTCAACCTTTGGAGGATATTCTACGTGCGTGTTCGATGGATTATTAGGGAAGTTGGGACCAACATCTTTCTTTGGTTTATTTTTCTTATAATAACAGTTTTCATTCCAGTATATTGATGGCACCATTTGAGGAATTATATGGGAAGCGGTGTTGAACTACATCTTTTTTAGATGAAGTGGGTGAAAGGATGTTGATGGGACAAGAATTGGTAGAAGAGTTGGTAGAAAAAGTTCAGCCGATACAGAAACACATGAGAACAGCTCAGAGCAGGCAGAAAAGTTATGCAGACAAAAGGAGGAAGGATCTCTCTTTTGAGGTAGGTGATCATGTTTTTCTCAATGTTTCTAAATGGAAAAGTGTGATGAGATTTGGTATGAATGGAAAGCTGACTCCAAGGTTCATTGGACCATATGAAATTCTGGAGAGAGTTGGATCAGTTCCATACTGGGTGGATTTACCTCCGAGTTTATCTCAGGTACACAATGTATTTCATGTTTCAATGTTAAAGAAGTACATGCCAGATCCATCTCATGTTTTGAGTCCAGAGATAGTTCAGCTAGAAGATAATCTATCTAATGAGGAGCAACCGGTCCAGATTCTTGACCATAGGGAGCAGATATTGCAGAATAAGGTGATTCATCAAGTAAAGGTTTTGTGAAAAAACCACATGATTGAAGAGGAAACATGGGAATATGAAAATTCTATGAGGGATAGATACCCCCATTTGTTTAAGTGATTAAATTGTGAGGAAGGAATTCGAAAAAGGGGGGAAGGATGTAACATCCCAGTTAAATTAAGAATAATATATTTTCATATTTATTAATATTCTTTGAATTAAGTATTAAATTTACTTTAATTGGGTTGTTATGTTCGATGGAGAACCCACTTTAAATATAGTTTTGGTCACTCTTCTACATTCTATTGGATGAAATAAAATTCTTCTTTATAATTGGGACATCAAAATTTAAGTTATGTAAATTTTTTGTTTTTTCTGATAGTGTTCATTTTTTAATGAATAGTAAAAAAATATTGTATTTTAATTCAATACCTCATTTTAATCAAATTTATTTATTAGAATATATTATATTTTTAATTGGTTTTAATGTGAAATTAGAATATATTTTAACCATTTAATCCAATGGTGGTCATTGGAATTAATTTCACTTTGAAATTGGACATAAACAACTGTCAGTCTTTTGATAGATATTGTTTCTTAAAAACATGCTATTTGATTTGAAAATGGGAATTAATTATAAAATTAATTAATGAAAGATTTATGTTTTTAATTTTGAAAAATTGACATCATTTTTTAATTCAGAATATCAAATATAGATTGGGGTTAATTTGGGTTTTTTTCTGAAGAACGTAAATTTTTGATGAATAGTGAAACAACTAAGTGGTAGTTAAACAACCTGATTTTTCGTTTAAATGAATGTTTACCACCTATGTGTATTTAATTTAAAAAATCCAACATACATGGTTGTAATTAGTAAGTAAAATATGGTTAATGGGATTAAAATATTTTTTTGGTGAGTAGTAACTTTTGAGTTTTGTTAACCGCGATTAAAGGTAATTAGTGTAATTTAAGATAAAAATGATATTATAAAAATATAAAAATATCTTGACACATGTCCTATCCATATTGTATAGTTCATTTCCGACCATGAAAATCCATGGGTCAATTTTTTGGACCCCATGGAGCCACTTGAGTAAGATAATGACATTAATACCTTTTATTTAAAGTAAAAACAAAAATGTCACAAACATTTATTGTTTTACTAAAACAATTATTACATGGGGATATATATGTTATATTTTTTACAATTAATATTCATTATAAATATAAAAATATTTCCTACATCATGGTAATTTTTTTTATAATTTTTAGACATCAAAAAAATTAAATTATATATGACACAATGATGATGCAGTGTTTACGTCATTAATGAATGATTTAAATAAATAAGAAGATAATGTTTAAAATAATATCCATCACTTGTAAAATTATTATTTGATGATTTTATTTCGAGCATTGATCAACTTATCCTCTACTTTAATGATTTATGGAGCTTTAGAAACTGAATTTTATTTTATAATAAAATAAAAGATTCAAGAGTTCAAAAAGAGCCCCTCCTCTCCCTTATAAAAATACCCCACCTCCTACCATTCTCTCACACATCTCACACCCTTTGGATCATCCAAACTCTAATACAATAATCTTCCAATATCCCTCTCTTCATCCTATAAGAATTACCTTAGTCAGAAAGTTCTTCAAGAATCCCTTTTGGTTCAAACCAAGAGGAGTTACCCGATTTAAAGATAATGTCTTCACTTGTGTTCTTTTGTTTTATTTTTCTTCTCCAACCCACTAAATGGTTTTTATTCCTTTATTTTGTAAAAAACCAGTATATTAAATATAATGGGTTGTTTTTATGAGAAATATTTTTTTTACACTTACATGCACCTCCGTCTAATGGTCAAAGAACATACTGTTTTTGTGAGTGATGAATTACTGCCTCACGAAACGATGATTGTTCAATCTTATTTTAACACCTTTCATGGGGCCATTAAGATGTAACTCTATTTATATATGGTATAAATTATGCTTATATTTTTGGTTATTCTTTTTTATTTTTCATTTATGGCATACCATTATGGTTTCAATTATGGGTAAACGCGATATTATCATTTTTGGAAGTGCGGACTACCGCCCCCTCAAAGCGATTTGAATCGTTAATTCCATATGTGGGACGTATAAAATATTGAGTTAATGGAATTATATATGAAATTATACTGTAATTATTATATACCTTTTTATAATTATTATTTCATTCCATTAAATAACAAATAGAAATGAAAGTAGCATTCATGTGTACGTACGGTTTACCGTCTCCATGAACGATGCATTTCATTTATTACCTCTAAATGTTATGTAATATTATAAATGGATGAATATAATGGATATATATGATATATATGATATATACACATGAATATAATTCTGCATATAATGGATATTTTACCACATGAACAACTTGTAATTATAAGGAGTTTATTTTTGACTCAAGTACCAGTGATCGACAAAACGACCATTATTAACATAAATAATTACATAGTGTTCATAACATGGTAATAAGTGATATGAAAGGAATTATGAACTTGAAAAAGTGTCTTAAGCAAGTAGAAATTAAATCATGTTTATTATTCAAGTGATTAAAGAACGATCAACTCATATCAGACACAAGGTAAGGGACTTCGTCTCAATCTGCATTCATTGAGGCATATATTGTTTTATAGACAACTTTCTTTTATATGGTGTATAAACCCCGTTTGACTTTTAATTTTATTCAAAAGGAATATTTTTATATGATGCGTTTTACTAAAGGACAAAATGAATGGTTTTGTCTTACGTATGCGGCGACAACGACTTCTCCACCATCGTGACCATTATTTGAGTTTTGCCTTCCTCTACAAGCCATATCCTTTTTTTAAATGAAAAATAAATACCATGTTTTAATTTTCATTTATTTTGGTATTGAAAATGGTTTTGATAATGTTTTTTATAGTAATTTTTTGTATTGATATCTTGTGATTGAATTGTGGAAATGCTATGTTTCTTTTATGCATGGTTTATGTGGTACGGTTAAGTTATGGTTCTTGGGAATTGTTTTTGAAGATGGGTGGTTCCGTGATAAAATAAGGGTGGGTGAGCCCAATATAGCTCTCCAGTGCATTGGGTAACGCGAAGGGGTTAAATGCTAAGATTTCTCCGAAGAGATCTAGGAAATATACTATGATGGGTCTTCCAAACATAACCATGAGGGTTACTCCCTACGTAACAATATTATGAATGCCTCAAGATACCTTTATGTCTTATGATATCTATGAGTTATTTATAAATCTTATGATATCATGAGGTATGTTAAAGTGATTATGTTTTATGAGTGAAGTATGTTTTCAATTATTCTTATGTATACATGGACTATGGTTTTCTTTCCGTATTTTTATATCCCTTACTATGCTTTTTATGGTCATCCCATGTTTTTGAAATGTTTTTCATAGGTTAAGGGAAGAGTACATGATGTGATGATAGTGTTGAGGAAGTGTCATGATAGAATCCATGTTTTATTTTAAATATGTTTCATTTAATGAGAAGAGTGAATTTTGTTTTTTATGTAACCACCTTGTTACAAGTTGAATGTAATGAATGTTTTATGATATAATTTTCTAAAACTCTAAACCTGATAAGATACTCAATGTGTATTCTTGAAATCACTCAATATTAAGAAATGTTTTAGGCTAGGGCCTTATAGTGAGAAACATGATAAATAAAAATCATGAATAAATATTTCAATTAAAAAAAGTATCAGATCATTCAAAAGACCATGATCAAAAATACCTTTAAATACATTATATTTCTAAAATCCATCAAGAAGATAATTCTGGAAAAGATAACCTTTCAAAAGATTTTGAAGAATTATTTTTAGAAAATAATATTATTTTGAAAAAAACTCACATCAGATGTTTTTAATATTGTGGATAAAACTGTATCTATACTAAAGCCTAAAAATTTATCTTTGATTTTTTTTGAAAATCCTTACCACTGGTAACTATGGTTTTGAAACATTTTATAAGAAACATCATCCAAAAAGTAATATATCTAGAATGGGATATACTCATTGAAAAAAATTTGTTGTAATAATTATTTTGTTCACGAAAAATCTCCCTTTTGTAAAAAATGCAGCTGTGGAGGTCATTGGAATAAAAAACATCCCTTAAATAAAAATCAATAATAGGTATTCCACATATCCAATTTTTCAAACCAAATGTGTATTCACAAAATTTGTATTTCTAGATTTTCTAGATCAAAAAAATTTGGAATCTAAAAACCGAATTGTTTTACATTCCATAAAATAAAGAAATTACCAACAATATGAATATATGTTATATGGATAGTGGATAGTCTTACTATGTGACTGATAATAAAAACATATTTGAAAATATTATTGAAATTAAAGGTGGAAGAATTACCTTCAGAGAAAATTCTCATGGAATGATGGTGGGTTTAGATAATATTTTTCTTCTCAAAAAAAATTTTTATTTATTTTTTCTGTAAAAGTTATTAAGAAAAACCTTATAAGAATTATTAAATTATGTGAGAAAGGATTCATTATAAATTATAAGAATGATAAATCATTAGTACACAATTCCAAGGATGAATTCATTCTTTATTTCCATCAACATGAGAATGTTTAGACACTAATCATGGAAGACCATAGGATCTAAGACATACCTTCCCTTACTGCAATGAAAAATAAATCATAGTCATCTCATAGAAGGGTCGAATACTATTACCTTTGGAAGCTATATAAATTTTACAAGAAAAGTGTTTTTAATAATTTACCAAAACCTAGATTTTTTTTATTCAAATGTTTGCGACCCTTGTCAAAATGGAATGAAAAATAAGACAACATTTAAATCTTTTAGTGATGTTTCAACTTTGGGCACTTTACAGTTACTGCATATGGATATTTTAGGTCCCACACAAACTGGAAATATTGGAAGAAAGTATTATGTATTTATTTCAATTGATAACTACACTAGAGACACATGGGTCTATTTTCTAACAAAGAAATGTGAGGCCTATTTTCATTTAAAAACCATTGTATCCAATGTTAAAAATGAGAAAAAAATACATAATTTTTAACTATTAGTAGTGATCATGGTGGATAATTTTTAAATTCTAATTTTGAAACGTTTTGTAGTAATAAATTAATTTAAACTAAATTTTAATCTCTTATAGCTCCCCAAAAAATAGTTTTGTTGAAATAATAAGTCATATTCTTCATGAAATAACAAGAATAATTTTGATTAAATATTGTATTTCAAAGCATTTTTGGGCTGAAGATATGAGTACTACTTTTTATTATATAAATTGAGTTTAATTTAGGCCATTTTTTAATAAAAACCTTATGTTTTATGTATAAGAAAAACCCAATGTTTATTAATTCAATGCATTTAGATGAAAAATATTAATTTTAAGTACAAAAGATAATTTACATAGATTTACCCCGAAATATGATGAATTCATTTACATAGACCATTGCACTACTTCTAAGGAATATAGAGATTTCAATAAAAATTCTTGAACAATAAAAGAAATAGTCCATGTTAATGTTGATGAAATTGATCAATTTTTAATCAATTCTAACCTAAATCTTCTTATGTTTTTTTTCCAAAACTGGTTATCAAACTTTTATAGAAGTCACTTCTAATAATTAAAATTTTTAAAAAATTAGTTCTGATGTATTTAATCTGGAAAAAATTATATCTTAGGTTTAATAATCGGTTTTAAAACCGAAATCACATATTTCATAATAAAAATTCTAGTTATAATATCATTGGTGATGTAAAAAAATGTAAGGTCTAGAAGTTCTTTATGTAATTAAGAATTCCATATTTATTTTTATATCTCAATTAGATACTAAATTTCTAGAAGAGGCTTCATGTGATGAAGAATGGAATAATGAAATACAAGATAAAATAAATTATTTCAAAAGGAATAAAGTATATACCTTTGTTGAAAGTAATAAAGAACCCACAATAATTATAGTAAAATGGGTCTTTTGAAATAAATGTGATTCAAAATGAATAATCATTAGAAATAATGGAAGGCTAGTTACTAAAGGTTGTAATAAATAAGAGGGAATTGATTATGAAGAAACCTATGATATAGTATCTATACATGAATATATTTTTATTTTATTATCCATTGCAGAATTATTTAATTTCAAATTCTTTTATATGGATGAGATTTGTTCTTTTCATAATGGATATTTTTAAGAAGATGTTTTTGTTTCATAACCTCCAAGTATTGAAGATAAAAAACATCCCGAATATGTTTTTAGACTTACTATACCTTTATATAACCATAAATAGTTCTCTAGAGCCTACTATGATAGATTAAAAGGATTTTTATTATAAAAAAATATTATTAGTGTAACTACTAAGTAAAATATTTTCATAATGAAAGGAAACCAATTTTTTTTATCTTTCAAAATTATGTGGATGAAATTATAATCAGATCAACTCAGTAATCATTAATAGTTTATTATTTGAATGTTATGAAATTTTAGATAGAGATCTGTATTATGGGAGAGTTAACATTATTTATTCGTTTTCATGTTTCTCAAAAAATAGAAGGGACATATATATCCAAATATAAGTATATTAAATATCTTCTTAAAAATTATAGATATGATAGTACTAAAAGTATCATTACTCCAATTAGTACGTCACATACTATTAAAATGGATGATACTAGACAACAAGTAAATCCAAAAAAAATTAGAGGGATGATAGGAGGACTTCTGTAACTACACTAATTTTAAGAAAGAAACTTGATGTTCAATATCATACAAGATATGAAAAATTGAGCTTCAACGAACAAATAAATATTATTATTAAATTTTTTTTGTTATAACCTATGACTTAGATTATAGGAAACAATTAATAACAACAAAATTATAAATTAAGCGTTTATAATTTTTTAAATAATGATTTATTGGTTATGAAAAAAATAGAAATTAAAATAAAAACCAATTGAATATAATGAAATTTTTTATGAAAACCTATTTGAAACAATAATAATAGTTATTATAAAATCATATAACCGTTTATGTATTTTAATTTACTTAAACATATGTGTTATACAGTCAATTAAATGTTTCAAATTCATCTTTAATAATTTATAGATATAATAAAATAATAAATTCCTTTTTTAGTAAAATAGTAGTATTTTTTCTAAAAATGTATTTTTATAGACTTTTGATAGGGACACTTTTTTAAATTTAGTTTTTGAGAACATAATATGTTCTATTAGAGAAAAAAACTTATTATTTAGATTTTAGACATCAAAATTTACTTGAGATGAACTTTTTATTTTTTCTGATAACTATAATGTTTTGATGAATGGAAAAAATGGATTATATTTTAATTGAAAACCACTTCTTCCATCAATATAATTTATATGGAAAAATACTATTATTTAATGGTTTCAATGTATAAATGAAATATTTTTTTATCAAATAATCCAATTTTTGTCCGTGGAAGTAATTTCACTTTTAAATTTTATATAAAATTATGTGAATCCATTGATAATTTTTACTTCCTAAAAACCTGATTTTTGGTTTTGAAAAAGGAAGTTAATTTTAAATTATTTTCTTCCAATTCATTGAAATTAATTTTAAAAAATTTATTCTATATATATAATAAATAGTTAAAAATTATGTAAATATTTACCTTTTTTTGGACATTAAGAAGAGTGAATTCAGTAATTATTTTTATTTACTATTCTTAAAGGGTAAATCTGGTGAATAAGGGTAAAATTAATATTATTATAATATATAACTACATAAGAACATGTCCTAATTCTACTGGATGAAAAATTTCCAACCATGGGAATCCTTTGGTCGATTTTAGGACTTGATTGATTCACATGGGAGTGATAATGGCATTTGATAATGATTAATTAAATGTAAAGTGAAAAATCTCCTAATCACGATTCTTCATATTAAAATAAAGTTTATATGGGGTTATATATGAGATTTATATGAATTTAAATAATAATTAGGAATATAAAAATATTTTCTACATCCGGATATTTTATTCAAATTTTTTTCAAAAAATATAATTAAATTTAATTATGACACAATAATGATGTAGTGATTGTATGATAAATAATGTATTCAAATAAACGATAGTTTAAATATTAAAATAAATATTATTTGACATAATTTATGTAATAGAATAATTTTTCTAGGTGAATATGGCATGGTATATTTTATTAAATGTTCTTTTTGTAGGAATCATGTTGTTATGAATAATTAAAAATGCCATGTCTGAATAGAGTCCCAAATTGAAATAATTCATAACGCAAAATATAAAATAATATATTATATGATATTAAATTAATATTGATATAATATTCATCCAAATTGTTATAATAAGTCCAAATAAGTCATAAATATCATTTTTTGGTGTCTTTTGACATGATATGTTAATTATATTAACCCACAGTGAGTAAATAACATTATGTCACTATAACATTGAAAAGTGTAAAATAAGGGTTAAAAAATATAAAGTTAAAAATATAAAAAACTTGTATAAAATGTATTGTAAGATTGGTATTCGATCAAACTCCATATTTTATTTTAATTAAATGATGTTTGGACCATTTTAAATAGAAATTTAATTTATAATAAATTTAAATTTCCTGACATTTCCTAATGTTCCCCTCCCCCATATTTTAAATGTAACACCCCATGTAAATAAAAATATATGAAATTTTCACATTAATCCATATTTTTTAATAAAATATTAATATTACTTTAAAGGGGACGCTATGCACGATGGCGTACCCAATACACAACAACGAGTTTCTTGGGAATCTTATGTTGCACTCTAATAATAAAATAATATTATTTTAAATTGTAGTTAATGCCTAGCTGTTGTAATGGCCGGAATGAGCAGAACTAACTTCAAAATGATTATATATGTTTGTCAAATATTTTTACTCTTTACAATAAAGGTAAGAGGATTAAAAATGCGAATGAATCCAATTTTAAGCGTAAACATTCTAATATTCTTTAAAAGGTCAATTAACCGCATTTTTATGGCGAATCTCTTTTAAATAAACTTTTTGACAATTTTATATGTTATATTTGACAAAATAAAATTCTTCTTTGGAATCGGGACATCAAAATTTACTTTGTGTAAATTTTTGGTATTTTTCCGATAAAGTTCATTTTTTAATGAATAGTAAAAAATGTTGTATTTTATTTCAAAACCACTTCTTAATATAAATTATTTATATGATTAGATTATCTTTTTAATTGGTTTTAGAGTTAAATTAGAATATATTTTTACAATTTAATCCAATAGTGGTCGTTGAAATTAATTTCACTTTGAAATTGGACTTAAACTAGTGTCAATATTTTGATATATATTGTTTCATAAAAACACACTATTTGTCATGACAGTGGGAATTAATTATTAAATTAATTAATTTAACTTATACAATTTGAATTTTTTAAAATAGACATAATTTTCGAATTCGGAATATCAAATATAGCTTAGGGTGAAGTTTTGGTATTATTCTAAAAAACATCAATTTTTGATGAATAGTGAAACCACTAAGTGGTACTAAAAAGACTGATTATTCGTTTTAATGAAACATTTCAACTTCTGTGATTTGAATTTCAAAAATACAACATACATGGTTGTCATTAGGATGTAAAATGTGGTTCAATGGGATTAAAATAATTTTTTTTGAATAGTAACTTTTAAGTTTTTAATCGCAATTAGTGGTAATTATTGTGATTTAAGGTAAAAATAATGTTTTAATAATATGAAATGAATGTGACACATGCCCTACACTCATTGTATGTGTCATGGACGACCAAGACAATCCATGGGTCAACTTGGGGACCCAATGGAGCCACTTTGGTTGGAAAATGACATAATTACCTTTTTATTTAAAGTTAAAATAAAAATGTCACAAACATGAGATGTTTTACTAAAACAATTTTTAAATGTGGTTATACAAGTAATATATTTGACTATAAATATTCATTAGAAATATAATAATATTTCCTACATCATGATATTTTTTTAATAATTTTTAGACATTAAATAAATTAAATTATGTATGACATCATGATGATGCAGCAATTAACTCATTAATAGGGGATTTAAATAATTTGAAAAGATAATGTAGAAAATATAACTTAAACTTGTCACAAACCTATTGGATGGGTGGATATAGAAACCTTATCACCTTATCCTATAAATATATCCTTTTTGGACCTTTTAAATCCGAAAATCATTTTATAATAAAGTAATATTTTATATCTTTCCAAGAGTTCCCTCCTCTCCTCTTATAAAAGGACCCCACCTCTACCACATTACACAAACCTCTAAAACCATTGGCTCGGCCAACCCCTGCCCATTTCATCTCTCCACATCCATCTATGCATCATTGAATCCTAACTCTGGGAATAATCCTTTCCATGGAAGCCTTTGAGCTCAAATCAAAGGAAGTTACCCGATTTAAAGGTAATGTCTTCCCTTGTATTATTTTGTTTTATTTTTCTTCTACAAACTCCTAAACTATTTTTATTCATTTATTTTGTAAAAACACCAGTATTTTAATTATAATAGGATGTTTTTATGTGATGTATTGAAGCTACACTTACACAAACCTTCGTCTAATGGTTAAAGAACATACTGTTTCTG
This sequence comes from Viscum album, assembly GCA_963277665.1. Taxonomy (NCBI): domain Eukaryota; kingdom Viridiplantae; phylum Streptophyta; class Magnoliopsida; order Santalales; family Viscaceae; genus Viscum; species Viscum album. The sequence continues at coordinate 595,838,053 of OY728133.1, forward strand.
TGGATGGCGAATTACTGCCTCACGAAATGATGATTGTTCAATATTCTTTTAACACCTTCAAAGGAGGCCATTAAGATGTAAATATATTTATATATGATATATAATATATTTATGTTTTCCTTAATCTTCTGTATTTTTCATTTATGTCATACCTTTATGGTTTCTATTATGGGTAAACGCGATATCATCATTTTAGGAAGTGCGGACTACCGCCCCCTCAAAGTGATTTGATTCGTTAATGCCATATATGGGACATATAAAGGTTGGAATTGATGGTATTACATATTTTATCCTACTGGAATTATAGTATACCTTTATATAATTATTATTTCATTATATTAAATACTAAAAAAAAGAAATGAAAGTAGCGTTCATGTGTACGTACAACTTACCGTCTCCATGAATGGTACATTTCATTTATTATCTCCAAATGTTATGAACTATTATAAGTACACATATATAATGGATATATATGTAATATATTACATCTTAATTATGGATATAATTCTTAAATTATAATATATATATCTCTCATTTTGTTTTAATTCTATTAATATGAAAAAAATGAAAGTATCGTTCATGCGTACGTACGGCCTACCGTCTCCATGAACGGTGCTTTTAATTTTTTATATCCAAATTCTATGGAATAGTATAAAATGAATATATACTGGATATATATGATATTTAAAACATTAATACTATTCTAAAGATGATTTAACTATAACTACATGGAAAATTCTTTTCCAACAAGTTCAATTTTTACTCATGTACTGAACATCGACAAAAACGTCTGATATGAACTCACTTTATTAACCAATTATTATAACATTATAATATGTGAAATGAACTGAATGATAATATTTAAATGAGGTCATTAATAAATTATAAATTGACCAAATTTCATTATTCAGGAGATTAAAGAACGATCGAGTCATGTCGGACGTGAGGTTAGAGATCTAACCCCTCTCTTTCTTTTAAAGTACACTCTTTTATGTCATTCCTTTTAATCTCATATTTCTTATGATTGGGATGTTATTTTATATTAATATTACTGTAATTTTTATGTTCATATGATGAGAGACCATATTTTCTTTCATCAATCAATTTTGGAAATTTTGATTGGCGCTGTTAGGCTACCGAATTTTCGTAAGAGATCCAACCTCTCTCTTTCTTTTTAAGTACTCTCATTTATGTCACTTCATTTAAGCTCCTTTTTGTTATGTTGGGAGATGTTATTTTATATTCCTCTTTCTTTACAATTTATGTTAATATGGTGAGAGACCATATTTGATATCATCAATCCATTTTTGAATGTTTTAAGTGGCGCCGTTAGGCTACCGAGTTTTCGTAAGGGATTTTTATCTCACTTTTATTCCCGTGAGATTCGTGCAACATTTTCCAATATTTACGTTTGAGTTTTGTATGTACTCTACATTATTATAATCATTGTGTAACATACTTTCATTTATGATTATTTACATCAATTTTGTATAGTCCTTCTTTCATGGGGTGTACGTTTCGAAAGTTACCCATATCGGTAAGGGAACCTTTCACCCTCCTCTTTTAAAAATACTTCCTTTGTTATGTCTTTTAATTTTCATATTATTATGTGGGGATATGTTATTATATATCCTTATTTTCATAAAGTTTATGTCCAAGTGATGAGATACCCTTTATCTCTCTCATCTACTCTTTTTCTAAAATTTGATGTGACATCGTTAGGCTGTCAATGGAACTTCTTAACCCAGTTTTAATTTCTTTGGGTTCAACATGTAGTTATTGAATATGTCATCCATTGAATATGTGTGAATTACCTTTGATAGTTTTACAATAAATATCTGCTTATATTGGGTGTAATTATATTTGTCACACATAATTATGAGATTGATTTATCTTTAATTTAAGGATACCTTCTTTAGAGGGGATTTCATCTCATTTTACATTTCTATTGAGACTTCATTGTTGTTATGCACCAATTCACTCTTATATGGTGTATATACTGTCATTTGGAATATTATATCATGAATTACTCTATTCTAATGATATTATAAAGTTCTGATTAAATTTTATTCCTCAATTATTGTATTAGAGTGTCTCTCATTTAGTTAAAAACCGTTTAACTAAAATATGGTTTTAAATGTTTTAATGATTTATTCTTATAAATATTTATCGTTAATATCCATGTTTTCAAAATGGTTTTAAGGATTTATTTATATGGATATTAATGGTTTAAAATTTTAAAACATTCAAAGTGGTATGGGACACTTTGATTCAAAGTTCTCTTTATTAAATGTTTTAAATGGTTTCGAAAATAGTTTTTAGAATATATTTATTATTTCAATATCTTAAAATATTATATTGTTATTGAAATATGGGAATGTTATATTTCCTTTATGCTTAAGTTATGTGCTATGATTATGTTATGGTTATTGGGCATTGTTTATGAAGACGGGTGGTTCGTGATAAACAAATGGTGGGTGAGCCCGATATAGCTCTCCAATCCATTGGGTAATGCGAAGGGGTTAAACGTTAATGTTTCTCCGAAAAGATTTAGGGAATATACTGTCATAGGTATTCCAAATGTAACCAAGAGGGTTACTCCCTATGTAAGAAAGTTATTAATGCCTCAATTTACCTTTTTTTATTATGATTTCTATGATTTATTCATGATTTTATGAGGTATGTTAAAGTGCTTATGCTTTATGGGTAAAGTATGATTTCCTTATTATGTATATATGTAATCATGTTTCCTTTCCATACTTTTTATAACCCTTACTGAGCTTTTTATGCTCATCACAAGTTTTTAAAATGTTTTTCATAGGTCAAGGGAAAGGTACATTATGTGATGATAGTGTCAATGAAGTGTTAAGAAAGAATCCATGTTTTATTTTAAATATGTTTCCATTGATGGGAAAAAATGAAAACTGTCTTTTATGTAACCACTTTGTTTAAATGTGGAATGTAATGAAAGTTTCATGATCTAATTCTCTAAAAATATAAAAATAAAAATATCCTCAATGTTTAATCTTGTAATAACTCATGATTAAGTAATGTTTAAGGCTGGGGCCTTATAGTTGGTATCACAGGTCGGTTTAAATAACTTTAGAGGTTAGGGTATTCATTAAGAATAAGTTACATTACCATAATGGTTAGGATTTCAGAAAGAGTCATAGTTTTTAGATAAAGTGAATGAGTAAGTATATCTTCATCATTAGTACATGATGGTTTTGTTGATATACTCACACTGACATTTCTGTTTTTAGTGAATGGACGGATCTAGCAGGCACCAAAGTGACAATAGGTTTGAAGGAAACTGTGGTGGTTCTCTGATTAAGAGACTGGATGAAATGGGGGATTCAATGAGGAAACTCGTGGTTGTTCTAAACCAACTATGAAGGAGTCATGATAAACCACTTGAACCATGTTATGTTCTGTAATGCATCATGTACGAGATGACCAATCCATGTGGAAGTTCATGTAATAATTATAAAGGTAACCACTAGGGTTTATATGATCCTTACTTTTGAGGTAATTATGGGTTATTATATGTTATGATGGAAAATGAAAGGCATGAGATAAACATTATGTTGAAATATGTAATGATTATTTTTGAAGATTTTATATCATTTTGGGGAATGGTTTATGAATTATATAGTTTTGGAAAAAGGACAACACGCAGACCGTCTGACAACCCTTCATGTCGGAAAAAGCTGTGGGAATCGAACCCACAACCAAAGTGCGACTGGTATTTATAGCCTACCACTGGACTACGTGAAGTCCCTAGTTAGTTTGACTAAATATTTTTAGTTATATGATTTTAGGAATCAAGAGTAAGTTTATTTTTGGTTATCTATGGAAATTATTAACCTATCTTGGAGGATATGTGATTAGGTTAATTACTTTTCAATATGAGAATTTATGAGAAACTGATGTTATTTGGAGATAAAAGTTAATTTGTACCTTGGAAGACTATGTGATTAAATCCTTCAAATATTTGGGATACAATCTTAGTTTGGTTTACTTTGATGAATTTTATGGACAATTGTTTATCGAATGGTCTTCGTTGAACATTGGGTTTCTTTTTGGACAAATTTTGGAGATTAAGAATAGATTTTATTTTTATAAAGGATTATACTTTTGTTGATTTTCTGACCTCATACTAACAATTTTGGTTTTGGATTTTGTCTAAAGACATGGGAAATATATATTTATCTTTTTTGGATTAGGTGATTCTCAATAAGTTGATTATAGTACTCTTAATGCGAACAAGTCTTCCTAAATACTCGTCTTTTGGAGAAAATATGAGTTTGATTAAGGAATCTAGTAAAAGTTGAATGTCTACGTGACAAGAAAGTATGTTTCATTTTTATTTAGTTAAGATGAAAAATAAATTCCTCAATGAAGAGTAACTTAAAACAAAAATGTTGTCTGTTAACTTTTCCGACTGGGGAATCGAATACCGTTTAACCCATCACAAGTTTGTGATTTTTTAATGGTTAAATTTCTCCTAGACATGTTTACTATCACTCTCCATTAGAACATGAACCTTTGTTTTTTCCTCCATATCCATATTTTCTTACATGGAGTCCTATTATGGGTTAACTTGGCTGACCTTAGTACTTCTCTTTCATTATTTTAAGGTGATTATTTTACTGACTATTATTCCGTTGTGGGATTTTCAATGAATTTTCCAAGCCCAATTTTAAAATTGCGAGGACGCAATTCCCAAAAGTGGGGAATGATGTAACACCCCAGGTAAATAAAGAATATGAAATTTTCACATTTATCCATATTTTTGAATAAAATATTAATATTACCTTAAAGGGGACGCTATGCGCGATGGTGCACCCAATACGCAACAACGAGTTTCTTGGGAATCTTACGTTGCACTCTAATAATAAAATAATATTATTGTAAATGGTAGTTAACTCCTTGCCGTTGTAATGGCGGGAATGAACAGAACTAACTACAAAATGGTTATATATGTTTGTCAAATATTTTTTCTCTTTAAAATAAATGTTAGAGGATTAAAAATGCGAAAGAATCCAATTTTAAGCGTAAACATTCTAATAATATTTAAAAGGTCGATTAACTGCATTTTTATTGCGAACCTCTTTTAAATCAACTTTTTGGCAATTTAATGTGTTATATATGACAAAATAAAATTCTTCTATGTAAGCGGGACATCAAAATTTCATTTATGTAAATTTTTCGTATTTTTCCGATAAAGTTCATTTTTTAATGAATAGTTAAAATGTTGTATTTTAATTCAAAACATCTTTTTATCCTAATTTATTTATATGATTTGATTATATTTTGAATTTTTTTCAAAGTGAAATTAGAATATTTATTACCATTTAATCCAATAGTGGTTGTTGGAATTAATTTCAGTTTGAAATTGGACTTAAACTAGTGTCAATCTTTTGATATATATTGTTTCATAAAAACACGCTATTTGTCATGATAGCGGGAATTAATTATTAAATTAATTGTTATAACTTATACGATTTTAATTTTATAAAATAGACATCATTATTGAAATCATAATATCAAATATAGCTTAGGGTGAAATTTAGGTATTATTCTGAAAAACTTCAAAAAAATTTGAATAGTTTAACCACTAAGTGGTACTTAAATTTTTTTTTTGTTTAAATGAAACATTACCACTTCTGTGTTTTGAATTTGAAAAATCTGACATACATGGTTTTCAATAGGAATTAAAATGTGGTTAAATGGGATTAAAATAATTTTTTGGTGAATAGTAACTTTTATGTTTTTAATCGCGATTAGAGGTAATTAGTGTAATTTAAGGTAAAAATAATGTTTTAATAATATGAATAGAACATGAAACATGTCCTAACCTCATTGGATGTGTCATGGACGACCATGAAAATCCATGGGTCAACTTGGGGACCCCATGGAGCCACTTTGGTTGGAAAATGACATAAATACATTTTTATTTAAAGTTAAAATTAAAATGTCACAAACATGAAATTTTTTACTAAAACAATTTTTAAATGTGGTTATAAAAGTCATAGTTTTGACTATAAATACTCATTAGAAAGATAAAAATATTTCCTACATCATGATAGTTTTTTTTATAATTTTTAGACATTAAATAAATTAAATTATTTATGACATCATGATGATGCAACAATTAACTCATTAATAAGGGATTTAAATAAAATGAAAAGATAATGTTAAAACTATAACATAAACTTGTCACAAACCTATTGGATGGGTGGATTACTAAACCTTATCACCTTATCCTAGAAATATATCCTTTTGGGACCTTTTAAATCCGAAAATCATTTTATAATAAAGTAATATTTTATATCTTTCCAAGAGTGCCCTCCTCTCCTCTTATAAAAGGCCCCCACCTCTACCACCTAACACACACCTGTAAAGCCTTTGGATCAGAAAAACACTGAAAATTTAATCTTTCCACATCCATATAATCATCATTGAAGCCTCACTTTGGGTAGAATCCTTTCCAAGGAATCCTTTGAGCTCAAATCAATGGAAGTTACCTGATTTAAAGGTAATGTCTTCCCCTGTGTTATTTTTTATTATTTTGTTTCTCCAACCCCCTAAACTATTTTTATTATTTTATTTTGTAAAAACACCATTATCTTCAATATAGTAGGATGTTTTTATGTTAAGTATTAGATATACACTTAAACAAACCTTCCTATAATGGTTAAAGAACATACTGTTTCTGTGGATGGCGAATTACTGCCTCACGAAACGATGATTGTTCAATATTCTATTAACACCTTAAAAGGTGTCCATTAAGATGTCACTATATTTATATATGATATATAATATGTTTATGTTTTCCTTAACCTTATGTATTTTTCATTTATTTCATACCTTTATGGTTTCCATTATGGGTAAACACGATATCTTCATTTTAGGAAGTGCGGACTACCGCCCCCTCAAAGTGATTTGATTCGTTAATGCCATATGTGGGACGTATAAAGGTTGGAATTAATGGTATTACATATGTTATCATACTATAATTATAATATACCTTTATATAATTATTATTTCATTCCATTAAATACAATAAAAAAAGAAATGAAAGTAGCGTTCATGCGTACGTACGGCTTACCATCTCCATGAACGGTACATTTCATTTCTTATCTCCAAATGTTATGAACTATTATAAGTACATATATATAATGGATATATATGTAATATATTACATCTAAATTATGGATATAATTTTGGAATTATAATATATATTTATCTCATTTTGTTTTAATTCCATTAATATCACAAAAAATGAAAGTAGTGTTCATGCGTACGTACGACCTACCGTCTCCATGAACGGTGCTTTAAATTTGTTATCTCCAAATGATATGGAATAGTATAAAATGAATATATACTGGATATATGTTATATTCAAAACATAATTACCATTCTGGAGATGATGTACCTATAACTACATGGAAAATTATTTTCCAACAAGTTCAATTTGTACTCACATATAGAACATTTGCAAAAACGTCTGATATGAACTCACTTTATCAACCAATTATTATAACATTATAATATGTGATATGAACTGAATAATAATATTCAAATGGGTTCCTTAAGAAATTATAAATTGACCAAATTTTATTATTCAGGACATTAAGAACAATCGAGTCATGTCGGACATGAGGTAAGGGATCTGACCCCTGTCATTCTTTTAAAGTACACTCTTCTATGTCATTCCTTTTAAGCTCATATTTCTTATGATTGGGATGTTATTTTATATTAATCATACTGTATTTTTTATTTTCTTATAATGAGATAACCTATTTTCTCTCATCAATCCATTTTGGAAGTTTTGATTGGCGCCGTTAGGCTGCCGAATTTTCGTAAGAGATCCAACCTCTCTCTTTCTTTTTAAGTACTCTCCTTTATGTCACTTCGTTTAACCTCATTTTTGATATGTTGGGAGATGTTATTTTATATTCCTATTTCTGTACATTTTTTGTTAATATGGTGAGAGAACCTATTTGATCTCATCAATACATTTTTGGAAGTTTTAAATGGCACCGTTAGGCTACCGAGTTTTCGTAAAGGATTTTTCATCACACTTTTATTCCCATGAGATTCATGTTACATTTTCCAATATATCCTTTTGTGTGGTTTATGTAATCTCCATTATTATACTCTTTGTGTAACATAATTTTTTTTATGAGTATTTACATCAATTTTTTATAGTCTTTCTTTCATGGGTTGTACGTTTCAAAAGTTACCCAAATCGGTAAGGGAACTTTTCACCCTCCTATTTTTAAAAATATTCTTTTGTTATGTCATTTAATTTTCATATTATTATGTGGGGATATGATATTATATATCCTTATTTCCGTAAATTTTATGTGAATGTGATGAGATACCCTTTATCTCTCTCATCAACTCTTTTTCTAAAATTTGATGTGACGCTGTTAGGCTGTCAAGGGAACTTCTTAACCATATTTCGATTTCTTTGGGTTCAATATGTAGTTATTGAATATGTCATCCTTTGAATATGTGTGAATGACCTTTGATTGTTTTACACTTAATATCTGCTTATATTGGGTGTATTTATATTTCTCACACATAATTATGAGATTGATTTACCCTTAATTTAAGGATACCTTCTTTACATGGTATTTCATCTCATTTTACATTTCTATTGAGACTTCATTGTTGTTATGCACCAATTCACTCTTATATGGTGTATATCCTGTCCTTTAGAATATTATATCATGAATTATGTTATTCTCATGATATTATAAAGTTCTGATTAAATGTTATTCCTCAATTATTTTATTCAAGTGTCTATCATTTTGTTAAAAACCCTTTAAATAAAATATGGTTTTAAATGTTTTCTTGATTTATTCTTATAAATATTTCATGATAATATCCATGTTTTCAAAATGGTTTTAAGGATTTATTTATATGGATATTAATGGTTTAGAATGTTAAAACCTTCAAAGTGGTATGGGACACTTTGATTCAAAGATCACTTTATTAAATGTTTTAAATGGTTTCGAAAATGGTTTTTAGAATGGATTTATTATTTCAATATCATAAAATGTTATATTGTTATCTAAATATGGGAATGTTATATTTCCTTAATGATTATGTTATGTTATATGATTTTGTTATGGTTCTTGGGCATTGTTTATGAAGACGGATGGTTCCGTTATAAACTAAGGGCGGGTGAGCCCAATATAGCTCTCTAATGCATTGGGTAACGCGAAGGGGTTAAACGTTAATGTTTCTCGGAAGAGATCTAGGGAATATACTGTGATGGGTATTCCAAAGGTAACCAAGAGGGTTACTACTTACGTAAGAATGTTATGAATTCCTCATGTTACCTTTATGTCTTATGATTTCTATTATTTATTCATGATTTTACGAGGTATGTTAAAGTGCTTATGCTTTATGGGTAAAGTATGATTTCATTGTTAAGTATATATGTACTCATGATTCCATTCCATACTTTTTTTAAACATTACTAAGCTTTTTATACTCATACCAAGTTTTTGAAATGTTTTTCACTGGTTAAGGGAAAGGTACATGATGTGATGATAGCGTCAAGGAAGTGTCAAGAAAGAATCAATGTTTTATTTTAAATATGTTTTCGTTGATGGGAAAAAATGAATACTGTATTTTATGTAACCACTTTGTTTAAATGTGGAATGTAATGCCGGTTTCAGCATCTAATTCCCTAAAACTACAAACCTAAAAAGATCTTCAATTTGTAATATTGTAATAACTCAAGATTATGTAATGTTTAAGGGTGGGGCCTTATAATAAAATACCACAACATCTTCCCAATTACCCACACATTATAATCCCCATGGATTAAAAAAATTATGCTTAAATAAGCTCCAAAAATCCCTCTATTTTTACTATAATCCTTACCTTTGGATTAAGGAAAATTGATAATGCCTATAGGGTAAAATAAAAATAAGTTACCCAATTTAGAGGTAATGTCTTTTCTCAAGTTCAATTCCTTTATTTTCCTTCTACAAACACTATTATATTATTATTATTTGGTTACTTAAAAACACAAATATCCTCAATATAATATTATTTTATTATGATATGGATTCAAAATATTGTTACACACACCTCCATCTAGTGGATATGAACATAATGATTCTATGTACGATGAACTACTACCTCATGAAATGATGGTTGTTCGATTTTCCCCTTCCAACTCTGATGGTGGCCATTATGAAGGAACTATATTTATAAATGATATAGATTACATTTATATTTTTTCTATTGTTGTATAATATTTATTTACAATATACCATTATGATTTCCATGATATGTAAATACGATAATTTAAGTTGGGAAAGTGTGGACTATTCCCCTCTCAAAGTGGTCTGATTCGTTCATGCTATTTATGGAACATAAAAAGGATGGAAATATTAGACCTATGATACAAACATAACATAAATATTACTAGTTTTATAATATATATTTATATCATTTGAATATTATTCTTCTAATATGAAAAATAATTGAAAGTAGCATTCATGCTTATATACGACCTACCGTCTCCATAGACGATGCATTTCATTTTTTATCTCATAATATTATAGAATTTTTAAATACATATATATTGGATATATATTATATCTAAATCATGGAGAATATTTTGGATATTATGGGCTCTGGACACATGGTCAATTTAAATCAAAATGATTTAATTTTCATATCATGTTCTAAATATCTATAAAATGTGTAAAATGAATAAAAATGTTTATGAGATTTCTATAACATGATAGTAAATATTATAAAATGAAAAATATAATTGAAAACGTTTCTACAGAAAGAATAAAATAAGCTATGTTTATATTTCATGAATATATAGAAAGAGAAATATGATTCGGACTGTAGGAAAGGGAATGTTTTATCCTAATTTTATTAATTGGAATGATTATCTACTTCTTGATTATTTAATGCTATGATTATGTGAGAAATGAATTTTGATATCATATATTGTATTTATACTTCATTTACTTTTATTTAAATTTACTATGCATAATAAATATAATTTATTAAAAAAATTTATTTATAAGGGAATTTCTAAACACAATTTCCACACATCGTGTTTTACACATAAATAGTTGATTAAATTATGCCAAGAGTATGTGTGGAATTACTATTTATTTAATAATATTTTAATTTCTGCTTCCGTTTGCATGTATAAAATTTTTATATACATAATAATCACATTTATAAATTCTTATGTCATTTATACAAAACTTTTAATGGAAATCAAAAATCACAATCCATTTATTGAATTAAATATAATTTTTATTGGTTTTGTTTTTCAAAGAATATGTTTCAATGACCTATGACTATTTTACACTAAAAATACACTTATATTTTTTTGTATTTATTTTTCTCACATGTAATTATACCATTGATCTATCTATTATCTAATGATATGTTCTTTATAAGGTATTTCATATCAATTTCTAATCCATTGGGTCTTATTTATTGTTATGAACCAATTCATAGTTATGGTGAATATACTGACATTTGACATATTATATCATCAATATTTGTATTCTTATGATATTTTATGTTACGTTTAACGTTATAATTTAATTATTTTTTTCATTAATTTTTATCATGTTGTAATGGACTCTTTAACTGAAAAAAATTAAATGTTTAAAATTATTATTATTCTAAATATTTCTCATTGATGTATGTATTTTCAAAATAGTCCTAAGGATTTATTTATATGGACATATATTTTTTAAGATTCTGACTCCCAAATTTGAATTAAAAGTTTCAATGTTGTATGTGAAACATTTATTCAAAAATATATATATTAACTGTTTTAAATTAATTTGGAAATGGGGTGAATATTTCAATATCTTGAATTTATTTCATGTGATTGATGAGTGAGATGTTGATAATATCAATATTTTATATATTATTAATTTTTAATGGAACACAGACATTTGATGGGTGGTTACATGTTAAACCAAATATGATTGGTTAAATAATAAACGTAAGGTGGGTGAGCCAGTGATAGCTCTAAAATGCATTGGGTAATGAGGTGGTGTTAAACGATAAAGTTTATCCTATGATATTTTTTGGAATATACATAGATAGTTATTCCAAACATAACAATGAATGTTACTCACTTTGTAGTTGTGAAACCTACAAAGTAAGTATGCTATGGATTTTACAAGTTACCATTAGGATTTATAAATTCTATAAGATATTCATAAATCTTATGATTTCATGAGGTATGTTTAATATCAAATTTTTTACGAGTAAAAAGTATGATTTCATTGATTTGTATGTACTCATAGACTGATGTTTTATTTCACTATATTATATCCATTGCTGAGTTTTTTAAGATCAACCCCATTTTTTGAAATGTTTTACATGTTATATGGAAGGGTAAGAGAAAATAAGAATTCGAGATTATTTTTATCAAGAAAAGAATTCTTTTTTATTTAATGAGTTTTACTATTTTGAAAAAATTGGATAGATTAGATGTGTATTATTTGTAATATGTGAGATGTAATATAAAAGTTATGGCCCTATTAACCTGAAAAAATCCATAATTTGAAAGAAATTAAATTAATTATCAAAACATAAGATAATGTAATGTTTATGGTCAGGGCCTTATATTTGGTATTATAAGTAGGTGTAAATTACATTAGAGGTTAGAATGTTATCTGGGTGTAGGAGATGGATCCCATATAACCAAGAGAGTTATTAATATATGAAATCACTTTGATGGTTTTAGTAAATTAGGTTGATAGGATAACAACATAAATGATGGTGACATAAGCCGGTTGATAGATTATAGTAATATAAAAGAATTTATATTATCTTTACTCTACATAAGATTCTTTTTTAAAAAACATTAATGTTTAAGTGATGATTATTTTAAGTGGAATATGGATAATTTTTCAAGATAGAAGGAAATATATATTGCATAAACTTTTTGTCCCTCCCTAATGATTTGATCATCACTGTTATGGAAAATGATTGTTCTAATGATTTTGATAGATTCACGAGTATTCAAATAAACTACAAGAAATTGATAGAGTTATCCAACTTCTACTCATTTATAAAATAATTTTCTGCACATAGGATAATTTTAAAATTATTTAAATATCTCAACTTTTCCAACGCTATCGAAAAGTTAAATTATAGAAGTAAAGAAAATCATTAATTTTTTAATTTATGAAAACATTCCAAAAGAGAAAGGTAAAATCCTATAGATCAGTATATCTAGATTCAAGGTATGAATTATTTTCATATCCATAAATAATGAAGAATCCTTGGTTAGATTTTTATAAATTATGAGGATATTTGATCAGAAAGATTTTTGTATTATGATTTAAGGATGAAATTCATACTTACTGGATTTTGAGGAACGCAGAATGAGTATGAAGTCTACCTAAAAGAGATTCAAGAGTTTTGATACATTGAAGGATAATGAAATTTTTAAAAGTATCAATGCTCTTTTGATGATGTGATTACATTGGAAATATTTTTCTAATATGTTTATCCTTAATTTATGATATGTGAAAAGGTTATTCATTTAAGAATTATCTTTTCTTATGTGGCCATAATGGATAGAGTTAAGGGTTAATATGATCGTTTGATTTTGAGGTGATTAATGGTCAGTAAATTTTGGGATGCGAAATGAAATGTATTAGAAATCCTTTGAGAATAATAAATGTTATGGTTGTTTTTTAGGTAATTATATTATTCTCTTAGAATTTTATATGATTGATATGGTTTTAGATAAATGAAAACCCACAAGATGGGTGAAAACCTGTCGCATTTGGCAAAGTCGTGGGAATCAAACTGACAATCGAAGGGTGATAAGGGTGAATCTTCTTCGATTGGCCTATGTGAATTACATTGTTAATACGACTTATTATTTTTATTTAAATTATTTTATTGATCAATAATAAGTTGATTTTAGGAACTACTATTTTACCAAATAGATATCCTCAGTATTAATTTTTTTTGTGATTATGTGATAAATGTTATTTTGGAAGACATTATTTCTTTTGGGAACACTACATGCATTAGGAAAATAGAATACTATGAGATTTCATTTTAAGAGTGATGGTTGAAATTTATTTTTGAATAAACTATGTTTTTATTGTGAACATATTTAGATTTGAGGTATTTATGGAAACAAATAACCTATCATAGAGAACTAGTGATTAGGTTAATTAAATTTATGTATGAGACTTTAAGAGCAGTTAATGTTATTGGGATATAAATGTTCCGAGTTATTATGGAAGACAATTTCATCAATTACTTCTCAATTTTGGGTTTCAATATTACTTTTGATTATTTTTTTGAATTTTATGGTCAATTGTTTATTAAATAGTCTTTTCTGAAAATCGGGGATTCTTTGTTAAATTTTGGAGATTAAAAGTAGTATTTATTTATATAACGGATTATCCTTTTTGGGGATTATCAGATATTGTGGAAACCATTTTGTTTTTGGTTTAATGTCTACATATATGGTCAATATATAGTTCATCTTTTGTGGATAATGATATTCTCTTGATGTTGATTCTAGCACTTCGGGTGTGACCATGTTTTATTGAATACTCATCATTTGGAGAAAATATGAGTTGTGTCAGATATTTATTAACGAATGAAACTCTAGTTGACATGTATGTATGTTTCATTATGTTCTTATTCTATGTAGTATTATAATTCCTCAACATTATGAAACTGACCTTAAAAGAAAAACATTTTCCATTTACTTTTTATACTGAGAAATTAATGACCATTTAACCCATCACATGTTTTTGGTTTTATGGATAACTTCTTTGTATTAATCAATTTTTATATATCTCTCTACTAGTACACTACCCTTATGTTTTCAACCATATCCATGTTTTCTTACAAGGAACCCTAGCATGTGTATTCATGGGTGACCTTTTTTACTTCTCTTTCATTCATTTAACTTGTTAGTTTTGTTAACAATTTTTTCGATTTTGAAATTTTAATGATGTTATCGAGCCAATTTTTAAAATATAGAGGATGAAATTTCCAAAAGGGGGGAATGATGCAACATCTTATGTTTTAAGAAAGAAAAACTATGTACAACAGCATACATTATACAATACATCGAGATAAAATAAACATCTAAATATTATTATATATATATTAACATTATAACCTAGTCGTTGGAATGGTAGGAACGAATAGTATCCAATAAATTATAAAAATATTGTTTACACATGTTCAAATAATGATTCTTTGGTTATAGTCTTTTTTATAAATTGAAATGAAAAAATATTGAAGATAAAGGATGTGTTTTTATGAAAAACTATTTTAAAAGAGAATAATTATTTTTAGAAAATCATATCACTCTATATAGAATTTTCTTATAAAGAAAATTATATTTTATATATTAATTTTTATAATTTAAATTCATATTCAATTTTATATAGATATGATAAAATAAAAGATTCAATTTTTTGGACAAAAGAATTATCATTTCGAAAAATATAGTTTTACTACGTTTTGATGACAGACACTTCTTAATTATAGATTATGAGACATTTATTTGTTCTATTTGACAAAATAAACTTCTTATTTATAAACAAGTTAGAAAATATTGCATTGGTTGAATTTTTTATATTTTCTTGATAACTATTATGCTTCAATGAATTGTAAAAAGACACTTAAATTTAATTGAAAAAACATTTTCCAAATATAGAATTTATATGGTTAAATCATATTATTTAAAATTTTTATTTCATAAATGAAATATAGTTTTATCATTTTATCCAATTTTGATCATTTGAAGTAGTTAAAAGTTTAAATTAAATATAAACTCATGTAAATATTTTGATAGTTTTTATTTCTAAAAAACTATCTTTTTGGTTTTACCAATAGGAATTAATTTTTTATTTATTTCTGCCAATTCAATGTTTTGGATTTGAAAAACTAGATTCAATAATTAAAATAATAAGTTCCAAATTATGTAAATAAGTATATATTATTTTCAGACACTATGAATTGTATCATCAAGAATTAATCGTATTTTCCTTGGTAAAAAGGAAAATCAGGTATATAAGGGTAAAAATAATATGAAAATAATATAAAACTACTTTAAAAGATTTCCTAATAGTATTATATTAGATATTATAGACCATGTTATTCCTTGGTATGGTTTTAGGATCCCATGGACCCACATGGTAAGGATAATAACATTATATAATAATTAATTTAAAGTAAAGATAAAAATTACATAAACATGTGTCTTCTTACTAAAACAATATATATATGGGGTTATATATGTTATATATTTGAATATAAATGGTAATAAGAAATATAAAATGATTTCATAAATCATGATTTATTATTTATAATTTTTAGACATTAAATAAAAAATTTAATTATGACAAAATGATGATTATTAGATTACATCTTTAATAAATGATTCAAATAAATGATATTATAAATATTAAAATAAATATTATTTGACATAATTTAGGTCAAAATAATATTTTCTAGGTGAATATGAAATTTTATGGTTGATTTAATATTTCTTGATATAAGGAATCAGGTTGTTATGAATTATTAAAAAACTAATGTACGAATAGTGACCAAAATTGACATAATTCATAACATAAAATATAAAATAATTAATTTAATTGTATTAAATTCCTAAAAATATAATAATTTTTCATATGGTTTATATATGTCCAAATATTTCATAAATAGATTCTCTGGGTGTCATTTTACATGATATTGTTATTAAATTAACCCTTAATGTGTAAATAACATGATATCACTATATGATTAAAAAGGATAAAATATGGGTAAGAAAAATATAGGGATACAAATATATTCAATAAATGTATAATAATTATTGAATGATAAATATTAGAACAAAAAAGATCTTATATTTGAATTAAATTAGTTTTGGAAAATTTTTATTCGAAATCGAATTTATAAAAAATTAATATTTCAAGACATTCCTAAAGTGCCCCTCCACCCTCTTATAAAAGGCCACCACTGATACACCATGGTCACACCTCTCAAGCCCCGTGGATGACCAATATTCTACTAAAATATTCTCTTAAAATCCCCCACACTCTAATAATCCTTAAATTGTGAATAATAAAAATAAATAAAGCCTTCACATCAAATCAAAATTATTTTTATAATTTAGTGGGAACGTCTTCTCCCAAGATCAGTTCCATTATTTTACTTGTCCCCTACTTATTCTATTATTATTAATTGATTGAATATTAAAAATTTATCATCAATATAATAGTATTTTTTATGAGATATATTTGGACTACACATGCACACACACAGACACCTCCATCTAATCAATATGAATATGTTCTTTATGTGTACGGTGAACTATGTCCTCAAGAAAAGATGATATTTTAATTTTCCACTACATACCCTCATGGTGGACATTATTATTGTAATTTATATATATATACATGTTATATATTATATTTATTTTATATCTATGATTATTTAATTTTTATTTACTACATACAATTATTCTTTCCATGATGTGTAAATAAGATAATTAAATTTGAGGAAGTGTGAACTACCACCCCCTCAAAGTGATACGACTCATGGATTATATACATGGGATTTATAAAGGATTGTTTTATTCAAACTATTAGAAATACTTGAAATAAATAATACTGGTATTATAATATACATTTATAACATTTGAATATTATTCTGCTACTATGTCAAAGAAATGAATGTAGTGTTCATGTGTACGTACGACATACCATCTCCATGAATGGTACTTTTAATTTATTATCTCCTAATATTATGAATATAAGAAATACCAATATACATAATATATATTATATTTAAATCATGAATAATATTCAAGAGATTATAGGCTCTAACCTCATTGACAATTTACATCAAGACAAGTATATTTTCAACTCAAGTACATAAAATAAACAAAACAAACTATATGAACCTAAATAATTATGTAATTTTTATAAGAAGATAATAATTAGTATAAAATGAAAATATAATTTAAAAATTTATGATGAATTTATAAATTAACCTATTTTTATTATTCAGGAATATAATGAATAAAAGAGACATGTCAGACTCAAGGTAAGGGAACTTCTTAAACCAATTTCCATTTGTTTGGTTAATCTTATACTACTTGATTATGTAATTCTATGATTAGGTGACAAATTATTTTTGATATCCTATCTTATATTTAATATTTATTTATATTTCTTTATATTTAATACACAAAATCAATCTAGTTTATCATCAAAATTATGTTTGTAATGGAATTTTTAAACTCAATTTCAACTCTTCGGGTTTTATACATATTTAGTTGATTATATTATTCCAAGAGTATGTGTGAAAATAATTATTATTTAATTATGTTTTATTTTAAACATGATATTTCAGGGATATTATTTTTACACACATAATGACCCGATTGATAAATTCTCTTGTCGTTTATACAGACTTTGTAAGGGAAATATTAACTCAATCTCCATTTATTGAGTTAAATATCCATGGAATTGTTTTAGTTTCTTAAATAATACGTTTGAATTACCATTGATAGTTTTACACTGAATACCCATTTATATTTAGTGTATTTGTATTTTTACCACATAAATATGTAATTTATTTATCCCTAATCTAATGATATAATCATTGTAATTCATTTTGTCTCAATTTACAATCCATTGATACATATTTTTTTTAATACACCAATTAACTTTTATGGTGTATACACTTCCCATTGACAAATAATATCACGAGTCTTCAAATTATCACGATATTATATGTTTTTTTAATTTAATTTTTTATTTATTTTTATTCATTTAATTTATCAAGTGGTAATTTAATCTTTTATTGAAAGATATTTTTATATGATTTAAAGATAAATTCTTCTAAATCATTTTCATTAATATCCATATATTCGAAATGGTTTTAAAAAGTTATTTATATGGATACATATGTTTTAAAATTGAAACTCATGATTTTTATATAAATTTTTCAAATTGGAATACGACACTTAAATTCAAAAATCTCTTTATTAAATTTTTTAATTGGGTTTTGAATTCGATTAAATATTTAAATATCTTGAATTACTTTATTGTAATTGAGGAGTGAAATATTGATCATTTAAATCATTTATGAGGTAGGATTATGTGTTGGTACTACGAAATTAAGTAGATGGTTATGTGATAAACCAAATATGAGTGGTTCAGTGATAATCCTAGGGCGGTTGAGCGTGTGATAGATCTCCAATTCAATGGGTAACACGAAAAAGTTTAATGATATTGTTTCTATTATGATTTTTGGGGAATATATTGCAATAGGTATTCTAGAAGTAACAGTGAATGTTACTCCCTATGTAGATATGAAAAATATAATTTATATATGTTATGGATGCCACAAGTCGTATTTATGAATTATGATTTCTATGAGTCACAAGTAAATCATTTGATTTCATGAGGTATGTTAAATAGATTCTGTTTTATGGGTAAAAAGTATGATTTCAATTTTTTTGTATTTACTCATGGACTAATGTTTTTTTTTACTTATTTTGTATCCCTTTCGGGCCACATTTAAGGCCTTTGGGCCACGTGCTGCAACCTTAGACATAATCTACAAAAAATAGATCATCCCAAAAGAGGATTCAGAGTAGGTTCACTCAACAGAGCAGGGCCAAATGGATTTCTCATAACGAGAGGGTATGACTATGCCATTGGGACCAGTCTGTGCTAGCATACGAAGCCTTGCCAGACTGCCATGCAAAGGTGGAGTGTTACTATCATGACATAGATTCTGGGGCGGGAAGGTTTCGTGTAGATAGTCGGGTTGAATTCTATAAGACCTTTGTGTCATGTAATCTCTTAATATTATGGGCTATGTAATCTCTGAGCTTATGGGCCATGTAAGGGTTCCCCATCATTCCTTGAAAGGGGGGTTATCAAAAATTAATAAAAATGAATGCCTTCTGTCCATTTGGGCCACAAAAATTAATGTGCATTTAACATGTAATATTTAATGTCATGTCCTTATATCAACATTAATTAATAACTAGTCATCCAGACAAAATTTTTTCATTATGCTTATGTGAAAGGTATTAGGAGAATTCTAAAGGAAGAAATGTAATTATTAGTAAAAATAATTTTTTATTAGTTAAATAGAACTATTGATTTTGGATTTTTTTATTCATTTATAAATTATTTTTAATTAAAATGTTTTTTAGATACAAACATTGGTGATTTAAGTATAGATAGAAAAATTATATCTAGAACATGCCATTTCCTAAGTGATTCTATAGATTCTTGGTCCAATAAGAAACAACACTAAGTATCACTTTCCACAGCTAAAGACAAATAAGTATTATCTAGAAGATTGTGTGCTCAAGTGTTGTGGATGAAACACATTGTCATTAATTATGGTATGAGTTTTACTAAAACATAAATACTATGTGATTGCACTCATTTTATATCATGATGTAATAAACCCTTCCCCTCAATCTCATTCAAACCAAATAGATATTAGGAATCACATTCTTAGGTATCACACATTTAAAATAGATTTCATTTATATATTTATTAGAACACAAGAACGACATGCTAATTTTTTTACAATTCCATTATCTTATAATAGATTTTAATTCATGAAAAAATCATGTAATGATCACTATAATGTAATCATTCATATATACTTCTTATTTAAACCGCATCTTTATATTAAGATAGTACTTTTAAAAGGTTGAGTAACCATGAATGGATTTTTTCCGTATTTACTTTTTAACTCATAATTATTTATACTCATATTTTTCATACGTATAATTTTTATACACATAAATTTCATACTCAATTTTTTCATAACCATAATTTTATTACACTATATTTTATGATTTTTTGTACCTATAATTTTTTGTATCATTCCCTTTTTTTTAAAATGTTTTTTCTTTTTGATGAATAATCCATAAAAACCAAAAAAAATATTTATTGAAATTCTAAAAGGTACAATTTCCATTTAATTTCACTCTAATTCAAATTAATATTTAATTTGTTTTTTCATTGTAATTTAAAACAATTATCAGATTCATCTGGAATGTGATTTTTTATTTAAAACCTCAACAGCTCATTTATCTCAACTGTCAGATCAACTCGATCAAATCTAAGACATAGAATCTCAATAGTAATATTTCTTTAACCTATATTTGGGTACCCTCCCTACCTTTTCTGACATTATATTTTTCAACCATTTCATTGAAAGATCTACCATTACAAAAATAGCCAAGTCCGAATGTTTCCATGTTGAGAGGAAGTTTTTGTATTCATGTCTGATTCCACTACATCCTCCCCAAAATAAAATCTTTTAAAATATATGACTCTAAAGGACATTTATTGAACGATTTTAGGCATTGAAATTTTAGTTCAAAGTAATTTTATGAGAAATATGAATCATATTTAAACATAATTATAATGTTTCAAGAATGGGACAAATATTGTCTTAAAAAACCCAAAAATTATTATGGTCTTGTTCTCATTGATGATGTTTTGTATTCTTATAAGTCATTTAATATTGATGAATATTTGAATATTTCATTTTCTATGTATGACAATGAACAATCCCTGTCTGTAAAATATGAAGAAAATATTTATTTAATACATTGTGAAGAAGACTCATTCTATCCTTTTATAATCTCCCAAAAGTATATGGGAATTTTAAAAATAAAATATTAGAGGAATATCTTTTTAAGATTCATGAGGATAAAATAAAAGTTTATCTCATTTCGTTATACTACCATCTAACATCTCGTTGGTTGTAAAAAAAATTTGTTCTAATGTAGGGATATAATGAAACACTCAAGGGTTCAGATATTTTCATTCATGATTATTTGGTCAATATAATAAATTTATATATAATGGAATTCATCATTTTGACAATGAATAAATTTATGTCTACTGAAATAAAATTTCTATTGATATTGCTACTTGGAATTATAGGAGACTTCACTATCAAATGATTGATGTTTTTTACAGTGGAAATAAAATCAAAAACTGAAATGATTAATAGATCCTTTTATTAGTGAGTATATGATCAGTATAATTAGATTGTGTTTTAATTTATAAAAAATGAATTTTCACAATGTTTTTTAGTGTGAAAATCTAAATAAGCATCTCAAGAAAATATAAATATTTCAAAACAAACATTTCCAATTGTTTCTACGATGAAGTAAAAAACCCAATTGTAATTCGGAAAAATATATATAAAAATTGTTAAAATTAGCACTATATAATGTTGGAGCTCAGTGGTGGCATATAATATAACAAAATAAAGAGGGTGACACTCAATTAGTTCTCCACCTTTCTAAGGCTCTTGCTGAAAATAACTACCCCTAAAATTCATAATATGGAAGAGAATAAAAAGTAGAATAGAAAGGCCGAGTCCATAGATATCGATAGGCTGATAAATGGAGTTGAAAAATCTAGTGCATACATTTTTTAAAAGTAAATTTTTATAAAATACAATTTATTCTATCTGGATAAAAGATATGTGAAAAAAATATAAGGTTGGTGAATAATCACCTACAAAAAATAATGACAAAAATAAAACTACAGAAGAAGTTAAAAACAATGATCTATAAAAAATTGATTTATATGATTAATAAAATGAAGGGATAGATAAAAAAGAAGAATAAAATGGTGGAGAAGAAGAAGATTAATAAGATGTTTAATAGAATAAAAATCCAAAAGATCTATTCATATTGAAATAATATATTTAATGAAAATTACCATGGAATTCTCTAATGAAACATCATTAAAAATTTTGTCTCCATGTATTCAATCGTCAGAACATGTTTCTTATGAAATAGTACTCTAGAAAGGGATCCATATTTTTGATAAATAAGAAGAAACTGAGTATAATGATGATCAATATCAATCCTTGCAGGATGTGGTTGTTTGAACTCATTACACTGAGCTTCGTGAGTTGGAAGATAATACATATTAAAACATAACAATAACAATAAAACGAGTGAAATACATTGATAATGCTTTGAGAATTCCAGAAAATATCATTAAATATTTTATAAATCATGTTGTGATGATTGATATGATTTATTGTAGTCATAATAGTATATTAGAGTCAGTCAATGTTTTGAATGACAGGTTCTTAAATCATGATGATGGTGTCAATGTGTTTAAAGAATGTTTTCATGAAAACAAAATGAAATTTAACAAAGTTGTCAAATGTCGTTATAATTATGATTTACCTTTAAATACATAAGATGATATTATTGATGATGTGAGTAACCTAGTGAATTTACAATATGTATCATTCAATAAATTGATAACATAAATCATTAAAAAAGTGATTTTTTTTACAAAACATCTAACCTTAAGAGATACTCAGCCAGGAGAGATCATGGATTTAATTTTCAATATCATATAAAATTCATTGGAGATTACAAGGATTAATGGAATCCATGAGGAGGTATATGATTTTATGTTTGAAAATTATTTAATGAGAAATTGATATAAAATTATATTGAAGGAAAACAATGTTTTGGAAAAAATTAATCAGGATCAATAACAAAATGTTAAGGATCAAGAAGAAAAGATATGTTATTTAGAATACAAGCTATTACATTAGGAATATTTGAATCATAATTAGGATCAGGTTTTCATAGAACATGAATAAATGCTTAGGTATTCAGAATAAACTAAAAAAAGGTAATGGATGACTGGAAGAAGTTTATGAAATTTATTATTGTTGTATCAGACCTCATGACGAGTTACAAGGAAATGGAAAAGAATAAAAAATGAAAATCATTAACTTGTTTTGTAATTTTTTTAGAAACATTAATAAAATTATTAAACATCTACAAATCGATTGATTCAATGATTTTAATTTTGTTGATGTATGTTCTTTAACTTATTCTAGATAGTGTAATTATTTATTACTTAGAATATTTTATTTCTCTAACTATTATTTCATGAATAGGAAAAAATTCTATATTCCTTTTTCCAAATCACAATGGGTATAATGGTTTATAAAAGGGGGAGAATGTCTTAGAAAGATGAGAGAAATTTTATAAAAGGGAAAAATTTATAATAAACAGGGATATGATTTTAAAAAATAATAGAATATGATCTTTCAGGGATTGTTAACCTTAGATGGAGTTAGTCATAGTCAACAATGTTTTCAGATGATTTTTTTAAAACTCAACTGATAAGTATAAGTGGATAATTATAAATACAAATTTTTTATCATATTTTCTTTTCGAATGACGTTTTAAAATGAAATTTTTTATTTATGATTTGTGATTTGTTCTTTCCAAAAAGGGGATGAATGTTGATTAAAATGTATTTTTGACTTCTCTAATTTGTTTTTTGTTTTTTAAATCCCAAACTCTATACTAAATAACTAATCAGTTATTTTTTATGACCAAAGTATTTGTGTAATGAAATAATATTTCATTTTTATATACTTTCTTTTATATATTTTGATTCATATTTTTTCATTATTATTTTTTTAATATGTGTATGAAAATTATCATAATGATGAGTTTTTATAATAAATAATTCATTCCATGATTAATGTAACGAGGCTGGAAAATATTTTTATCATACCCACTAGATATGATTCATGTCATTCCCAAAAAATATGATTTTTGTTACTAACTCGAAATGGTTTACATTGTACACACTATCCAGTATCATATTGAAATTTATATTGTACTTACCATAAAAATAAGAATTATCGGAATGGTCTAAACAAATTTTATCTTATCTATAAAAAGGTATCATAATAACTTGAAAATATTTAATTCAAAATGATATCATGTATTCTATTTTGATATACTTTATAAATTTTTTTATTTGTTTCAATTATAAGATGGTAGTTCGAGTTCCAGGTATCCAAGTACGTCAACATTTTCTTGAGAATATCTTGCCATAGGAATCTAATATGACCATTGGTATGTTGGGAAATATATACAACATTATTAGAACGATCGTATAAGTTTTTGAGAAATTGAACATAGTTTGTGAAATATATTTAAAATTGATGCTTAATGGGAAATACTCTAAAGTGTTCAAGTTGTAAACCTCTCATTCTACATACTTTTTACATCCATGATTTTTTATTTTCCTAGTACGTCACCAATCATTAGTGATTACGATCAGATTCATTCGTTGATAAGAAGGCATGTTTTCTGATGATTATTGGATAAAGGTATTATTATTTTAGAATGATAGGTGCACCGATCACCTTATTGATTGAGGGGTTGGGGGATAAAAACATAAAAGATGATAATCATATCGATCGATTAACCTTGTGTGGTTGTGGCTGAATTTCTTGAAGTTAAAAATCAAGGGACCTCTATCCAATGTTAATGGATACCCTTCTCTTTGGGATAAAAGAATAGTATTCTTTTAATTTTTTACATTTATGATTCATTATAATATAAAGTGAACCATTTTATATATTCATCAATTTATTACCTATTTAGTTATTATGTTCTCTGTAATTACAATTATAGTGATTACAATCAATCCGTTTACCCAATATGATTATGTAAACATTACGATAGAATAATAAACTGTTTCATAGTATTTATAGTAATTTTATTTATTATGATCTATACCATATTTACATTGATTAAATAATTACATTATTGTGAATATGATTAATTTCCAAAACAACATATGAAATACATTAAACAACTAGATAATTATGACACATTTTCCATTTGACCAAATTCCTTATCTGATTAATGTTTAAATACAATAGAGTATTTTAAATATGATTAGGTTAATTATAATAAATTATGTCTCCTTAAATAATCAAAATGAATGTGTTTAAACTTACAATTCTCCCCCTCTTATATTGTTTCATCTTCATATACATTACTATTCACGGATTGGAATTTTTGTGCCATCAATATTTTACAAAATAAAGATATATTTAATCAATTTTAAACTGAAGATTAATGAATTTGTGTAACATTAATTAGAGTTCCCATTAAATGGATTATATGTACATATAATATAATACCCTTGAGTGGAAAATGGAAGGTTTATACACAACAAAAATGTATGAAACTGAATATCATGGGATAATTTTGGCATTATAACAGAAGTACCTAAAGGATAATAGAAGGGTTTAATGAGAGTGAATAATTGATTCTCATAAATTAAAAATTAAATGGAATGTAAATGGATGTGTAATAAAATATTCAAACACGAATAAATGTAATTTAAAAAGTATTAATCAATGGAATTTTTTGATAAAATTAGATAATCCCATTACATTTAGAGGTAGAATCAAGAATATTGGGAGGATCATCCTAATATTATCATTGTGAACTCGAAATTTTTTTATATAATGAATTTTTTTTAAGATATAAAATATGATACCCTACATCGAGCTTAAACAAACCATAAGATATTATTATTTGAATGTTTTGGTTACAACCTTGATGTTAGAGTGGTGAGTATAAAAATTAATAACTACATTTTAAAATATAAAATGATAAGTCTCATAATTAAATTGTTTTTTAATTATTCTTAGCTATTTATGAAATATTTTTTAACGAATTAAATTTTATTTTACTGAAATCTGTTTTCTCAAAATAAATGATTTTAATGATATTTATGGTAAAATATTATATTCAAAACATAATTTTTTTTTAAATTATGTATAACATAAATTTTATCGTTTTTTAAATCACCATATCAATAATATCAAATGGTGAAATTATGATATTTTTTTGAAATGATTGATTTTTATATAAATATGAAAAAATATTCATTTTTATTGAAAACGTTATTTTAAATTAAAATATTTATAAATTTTTATTATATAGTTGGTATTTTTTATAAATTAGTTACTTACATTGATTAAAAACAATACAATTATGGAATTTATAAATTATTTTACAATTTAATTTAATACAGAAACATTTACTACATAAAATGTGATTTTTTTTATTAATTAAAATTTCATCAAGAGTTCCTTATTTAATTTTATCTTAAATTCTACCACATATTAATTATGAATTTTATAAATTAATTTTTCATTTTGAATTATAGAGTCTAGATTTTTTAAAATATTACACTTTTATTTTTCACCAATATAAATAGTAATTATAGTAATTTTGGTTACCACAATAAAGGGTAGTGCAGGTAATTAAATTAAAAATAGAAATGATAAGTACCAGATAAGGACAATTTAAAATTCGTTAAATTTTTTGGATGAATATATCTTGAAAATAATAATACAAAAAACTAAATATATAGCCTTTTCTATTTATAAATGATTTTGGATTAAGTAATATTTAAGAGAAAGTAAGTCCAAAAATGTCACAACAATTATTTTAATAACTATATTGTTTTTAATATAAATATATTTATAGAATAAATTTCATTATAAAATACATGTGAACATTTTTAAGAAGTTTTTTTAGGTAATGGTTTTTTATTATTATTGATGAAATAATAACATTAAAAGCATACACAGAAAAACATTAAATTTAGCCTTTAACATCCTTAGTGAAATGAATTATCTATTCTAAATAAATACGGATAATGTGGGTGATATTACAGGGTTTTATTTAATAGGGATTTTTAAAATAACTGATAATGGCCGCGTTTAATAGCGCAAAAAAAGCACTGAAAAAGGGGGTCATCATCACTACATTTTTTATCTCTCATAATGGAGACCTTTCTCGGTTCTTTTTTAGTGCTATCAAACAATCATTTAATTATTCTTTTTTGTACTATTAAATTACCCATTTAATAGTTTTAAAAATTAGTGTTAAAATTCCCACTGATATTGTTTATAAATTTTGTTATCACCACTATTTTTATTGCACTTCCCACCCCTATAAGTGCTTCCATACCCCACATTATCATCTCTACAGAGAATTCCACTCTTCCATGCACACCCGTACCTCCATCATGTTTTTAATTTCATACCTCATTGTCCTAATCCAACACCTTTTTCACTCACAAAATATGTTTTGTTTTCCATTTTATGATATCTCTATATAATAATATATATTTTGTTATATTTTTTCAATATATTTATATATATTTTTACTTATATATTTTTATATATTGGAAAATATATTTTATATGTAAATATTCTTTAATATTAATTTATAAAATGGATTTTTAGGTGTGAATAATATATAATTATATATATATATACTGTTTTTTATTACACCTAATAATAAATTGTGAATTGCTATATAATTTCAAATCTATAATATCAGAAACAATGTAAGCCCGAGGAAAAATTTAGGTTTCTTATAAAACGTATCCCCACTAAATGTAGATGAAAATCCATCAAATCTTAAAAAATTAGGGTTCCTCAACAAAAAAATCAGTTTGTGATATGTTATGGTCAATTATTGGCCTCAAAAAAATTGAAAGGCATTCACCATAATCTTCATGGCATATCGATCATCACAAGATTTTATTTGATATGTTGTAGAGGCAAAGCATACACCCTGATCAAAAGATAAAGTGATTTGGAGTTTGAGTTATTTTTTCACTTATTTTAGATCTTTTGTTAATTTTTTTAATTTAATTAACAACATAATATTACTAATAAAATTTTACATTATAATAATTTTAAAATTATCAATTAAAATTTTTAATTATTTTAAAATCCATTTTAACTATATATTTTATATAATATTTTTTACTGTCTATACAGCCCTATCTATAAAATATTTAAAAATATATATTATATTTATATCAAAATAAATATATAAATATATTAAAATATTATTATTAATGAAAAATAATATTCTCAAAATATACCTTTTATCAACAGTAGTAAAAAATCACAGAAAAAACAGTGGTCTCTATTAGTGCTTCTAAAACAAGATCTGATAATGACCCCCACACCCTTATTAGCACATTTTTTCTAATGTTCAAAAATAAGGGACTTTATCAATCACTTTTTACAAGAGTTGATAAATGGAATCCAGTAACAATTTTATTTAGAACTACTAAATACCCCATTTAACCGTTCTATTTTTAGCACTATCAAATGGGAGATTTTAATAACACCATTTCTAGAACTGTTAGATCCCAATCATTATATAATCCATGTTCTATTGGAGTAATACTGATGTTGAAATTATTAAATTTTTAGAAAAATAAAATAAATTATTTTTAAAATTTTAAAAGTTATAAAATTGTAACGATTTATAATTTCATTACATTTTTATAGATATATATTATATATTAGGGAGGTTTTAAGAAATTATATTCTAATTTACCATTTTTTATAATTAATTTAATGTCAATTTAAATGAATAGCTTTAAAATAACAGTAATGATATTTTAAGATAATCTTTTTATCAAATGAACTAAAATTCATAAAAAATATATATTCATTCAAATGAATTGCATATGGTTTTAGGAAATAAAAAATGGTCCAGTTATTTATGGTCTTTCTTTTTTTAATATATATTTAACCATTATGGGTTAAAACCATTGATATCACAATCATTTTGAATATGGTTTATGAATGGGTTAATACAAAATGATAATTGTCAAAATGACAGTCAAATATGTCCATATTTTTTTGGATGAGAGTATTTTGACAAAAATGCAAATATTATACTCAATATTATCAATTTAATGTCAATTAGACCTAAAATATATATCTTTTTAATTTAAAATTTTAATAAATTCCAAGAGTTTACCTCTCCCCAATCATAAATGGGATGCTATCTTTTCAATTCTTTACACCACATTGATCCATCTAGATTTACAATACCCTACTAAAATACCTTATAAAATCAATATAAATATTCTAGTGTTTGTGGTATTCCCAAAATATCATCCCTAGGATCCCTAAGATAATATTTTAAGGATTTATTTCATTGGATCTATAATCGCATTAACTAATGACATTGTTTTTAAATATACTTATACATCCCCCAAAACTGTTATATTTTTTATAATATAATAAATTCAATATCCTAACGATACTAAACTGTTATTATGATTATGAAATGATAGTGACCCAATATTTTCAAACATAGATATTACATATTTTAATATGATCATTCATTACATTACACTAACACATGCCTGAGCACTATAATAGTTTATATAATTTTTTGACGAGACACATAATATTCTTTTTTTGTGAAATATATTTATGATCTCCCATAAATAAATTTTCTATTATCCCACATGGGAAACAATCAGTATTTAAAACCATATGTCATATCCTAGTGATAGGATACACAAAAAAAGGTGATATAAAATTATTTGTAACGGTAAACAAGGGAGATATGTAAGAATAACGTCGAAATTTGGTTGTTATAACATGAGAATAATATTTTAAACCCATACACCAAATATCACATATCATAATAATTATTCATGAAATAATTATTTTCATTTCATAACGCATAAATCAAAAATAAATCAATGAACATGGTACAAGATAGAATTAAATTGGAATAATACATATAATTTTGGCATTAACATAAGAGTAGTAAATAAATTATATTGTAGTCCATAATCATTTGTATGGAAATCATTATTTAATGGGTTCACTCCCCATACCCTTTTACTAGTAAATATTTACTTTCAAGACCATCATTGTGAAAAAAATCCATTACTAAACCGTGTTCACTCCCCATTCAAGTCTTGTCTATCTCATAAGATATAGATATATATCCAATTAAAAGGAGGTAGATATTGTTCCAACCCATAATCTAATGAAAATCATACATATGTGTGTCATAATACTATTAACCATTATTCATATCATAATCCATGATATTAAATAGGTTTATAAATATTGCATCAAATCAAAAACTATTGAAAATAGACATTCTTCGTAATCATTTAATCATTCAATCATTGAATAAATCATTAAAATAAGAGGTTTTCATAAGAATTATATACTGGTATAACCAAGGGAGAGAAAGGGTGTCATAAATTATTTTTTTCAATAAAATAAATCATATAGATAAAGAAGAATAATGGATACCTTTGATCGTATACGTATTAAAGAATAAGTACTTTTGAAGGATGCCATCTATGATTGAAAATGATTTTGAAAGATCGCATGTAACATTTATTGATGGATATAAAATTTCCATTAAAATAAGTTTTTTAATCTAAAAATTAAGATAATATTTTTTAAATACATTTCATCGAAAATATTCTTTGATACTTATAAAATAATAAATTAAAATCCTTTAAAATATTTCATGAGGAAATTATTCTTTCAGATTTAAAAAGTTCATTTTAAACATAATAAATTTTAGGTATCATTTTCTTTTTAAATAAAAAAGTAAAAATATAAATTAATTTTAAATGAAAATAATTATCTTGGTTGTATAAAATTACTTTTATCCATATATGTTAAAATAAATATTCCTTTCACATTTTCTATAAAATAAAAATGGAAATTTTGAAAAGGAAATGATGATTTGTTCAATAAAATTTTTATAAAAATTTGAAAGGGAAAAAATATTATTTACTATACAATTTTAATAATGTTAAAAAAATGTTTTATCAAATTTTTAATGCATTTTTTGGATAAAAATTATTTTTTGTCCAAATAAAGAATTAATAGAAGTTTTTCTTTAAAATAATTATTTTAAAATATTGATTTTATAAGGACAAGAAAATTATGGAATCATGTATTCCCCATAAATTATTAAAGGATAAGGAACCACATGAGTTTATTGATAGGATTATCATAAAGTTTCATCATTAGAGGCTTAATCATTATCAATCTTAATAAACAACTAGATTGTTGTATAAGGGACATACCACATGAGTACCATTAAATATAGTGTTCCATAAAGAATAAAATAAAATTAGACATATAACATCATTAGACATAATAAACTCATGATATTACATTTAAAAGGGCATAAATATAATCATCATAATTGAAATTTGGTTCATAACATTACATTTTTTTAAATAAGAAAAATTGTGACAAATATACCTTGCCTCATGGGTATCATATGAACCCTAAAACCCATTAAAAATAAATACTAAAATGGTTATTTGAGACCCACAATTATCATTAAACGAAAAATAATATACATGTATGAATTTTATATCCACGACATATAACAAACAAGTTGTTAATATTCCGTGTTTCTCACATTATTAAAAAGTGAGATTGAAATCTCATAATGATTTAGTAATATTTTGAATCATAATCCATGATAAATAATAAAATTAAAATAAAAAAAATTATAGCATTAAAAGTGGATATTAATTATATAATTTATAAAATGGTATATATATACACTAAAAGATATGTTTTAAATTTTCATATGTCTCTCAAAAATAAAAGACTGGCCAGAAACCCCTTACACTAAGTCTCGGATTTTTTCATACATGTTTGAAACTACTACATAATATATATTATTATATTATACATCCATTATAATACATTAATTATATATATAATACCATATATTATTTTTTTCATGAATATTTCTTACCTGTTTATTTTAAATTTTAAATGAAAATCACAATTCTTGTAATAACCACATTATTTTTCTTATATGTATTAATTTGTTAATTAATGTACTATTAGTTTAGACATGGTTAGGTCATATAAAGAATAATTATCATATTTATACATAAAGTTTAATTTTTTGGACAATCATGATAAATAGTTTTCAGAAATAAAGTATATTATGATCATGGTGATAGTGGGACATACTTATATATGAGCTACATTTCCATTTTTCAATGATCATTATGGAAAATAGGTAGGTTATATTTATAACAAAAAATATATGATAATATTATAAATAAAATATTATTAAATAAAATATTATTCAATATATCATCTATTTGATGTGTTGATTAAAATAGGGAGTCACATCTCTTCGTGAAGGGGCATGTCCACACATACACGAACAACGTTATCATCTTTCCGTGATTAAAAAGGTAAGAATAAACTTTATATATTTTATTTTTGAATGAAATATTAATAATTAATATTATAAAAATATCATTTATATCATGTAAATTTATTATAATAAAACTTATTATATTCCATGTAAATCATTATGAAAAATGAATCATATCACTTCTTAAGGTGGTAGTCTATTTTACACACGAGCGGATTTATTTTATCCCCAATAAAATAGGAATAAACAATTTATATTTATAAATGATATAATGAATCCATAGTTATAATTTTGTTATTATAATCATATATATTATTTCTATTTATCATGATACACAACACTGAGAGGTGGTATTGGAAAAATGGAATGTCAATGGCTCACGAGGTGGTAGTGTGTCATACAATGGAATAATGAAAATTGTACCCATCTGACGGTTGTGGGGATGGTTTTGGAAATTAACCTAACATCCAATAATAACATTATATTTAATATAACTCTATTAATATATCATAATTGTTTAATAATAATTTACGTTGGTATAGGGAAAAATGAAATAAAAATTCTCATTAATGATTTTTACCTCTTCTTTTGGTAACCATGTAAAGTTTTAATGAGAAAGTCTTATTGGTTGGATTTATGCCAAAAATAAGAACTATAGGCATATTGGGGAAATTTTTTGAAGTTATTTGGTCAGGTATTATATAATCCAAAATAATTTTAGTGTGTGAAGATGATAGGACATGGGGTCACCTTTTATATGTGAGGTGAGTGACACACTAGTAATTTTTGGAACAGAAATAGTGAACCCCTATTTTTTACATCATACAAGGACCTAATATCTCTTATTATATTTAATAAAAATTACACGGAAACAATATTTCCATAAAATATTTTTAATACATGTTTTTAGGTTATTTTAATCACTATATTTTTAGTTTAACCCTTGATAAACCAATTGTTACATTTAGCATATAAATAAATTTTACTGTTTTTTACTACTTGTTTTTATAAAATATAGTAATTATAAATTTTCTCTTATAAATTATTCTGATTCCAATTATTTAATCCATTTTTTTAAATTCAATTCACATGTGTTTAAAATTTTGTTTTAAAACTAATCTCACATATGCGGTGAGAGAGATGGTTTTCATCGGAAAAAATGTTCAAGAGTTTACATAGTTTTTTTTATCAAAATACAATATGAAAATAGTTCAAATGAAATATATTGGATTAATTGATATATTAAATAAGAATTTTTAATTTAAAAAATTAAAATATTAATTACCTTTATAAATATGTTAAATGAAATGAAATTATTCAATTATAAATCATTATTTTTCACTACTAATCGAAAATTAATATTTTCATAATATTTTTGAAAATTTCCACTAAAGAATTTTTTAAATTAATGATTTTAAAATTAAAACTATTTTCCAAACTAAATTTTGGAAATTTTTAATATTTATTTTTAATGTATGTGCTGAAAAGATAGAAATATCAATTTTTTTCAAAAATAATGTTTTACCCATAAAATTAGATCTATTATTTTCTATTATCTTGAAAACACATAAGGAAAATGTTCAATAGTTGATTGAATATTTAATATATTAAATTTATTAAAATATATATCTAATAAATTTTTTTAAAAATATAATAGAAAAAACTTCATTTCTTTCATAAAAATAAATATTTATAAAAAAAATTATTTTGAAAATGTTTTTTTATCTTCATGTTTAATAATGTGAGAACCAATGAAATAATAATATAAGTATATATTTTATAAATTTATTTAATCATGTTCATACTCAATATTCCATCATATTGGTGATAAATATGATATAGTAATATTTAATTATTATATTATATTTCTTTAAGAATAATTTGTGTAACTCAAACTACTAATAGTGTTAAATGTAACAAAAAAACAAATAAATTTTCACTTTATTTGAGAAAACAATACCGAAATATTATGTTGTTAAATTATACATGCCATAAAAAAAATTCTCTCCTGAAATTTGCATCGTTAATTAATGTTACAATATCAGAAAAATCATTTATTGAAACTGAAATCACCAAAAAGGGTAAGTAAACATACTCTTGAAAAAAGAGAAAGGGATCTATAAATGTTTTATATAAAAACACATCATTGGTTTCCAAATAGGATAACAATGGTGGGAATTGAAAACAAGGAAATAAAAGTGAAAACTAACACCCAAATGTAGATATAGTGTGACATAGAACATGGACAATGGAAATTTACTAGCCCGAAATCCTTAATTCAAAAAGTAATAAAAATGGTCCTTGGTATAAAAATGGTAATAGGACAAAAATCTATTTCAATAGCCATTTCCTAATTTTGAAGAGATTTTATGATAAGATATACTCCCTTTGTTTCATTCTATTTAATATCAACAATCACATCATTTGATTGTTCCATGATAAATTTCTACCTTATATCTTACTCTATGAGATTAATTTTTCATTTATGAAGTATTAAATAAATTCCATAATAGAATTATAGGTTATTACTTTGTTATCTTTTTTAGAAAAATTATATCACTAGTTTACAAATATTGATAAATCGTTATATAGTGATGTAATGCGATAATCTCTAAAACCACAACCAATGTTCAATGAAAAGAATTCTATAAATGGTTAACCTTAGAAACCATAGAAAATGAAAATTTATAAATAATTTCACTAAATTTCTCAAAATAAACTAAAAATTAATCCCCCATATATTATAATTTTCCTCATGATTATGACATTACAAACATTTGAATACATCAATCATCTATTTTTTATAAATATGTCAATAACCAGAATTAATTTCAAAACATATTGAAAACATAAATGATTACTCATTACTTATATTATACACATATTATTGGATATATTACATAAATCTGAAATTTTTTAAACTACATCAATGATTGAATAAAAAACATTTTCATAAAATCGTTATTTAATTACACGGTAATTAGTATTATCTAATTTACTTATTCATATCTAATATCACATTATCCCTACATCATTATCTGAATATCTGAAATATATTAAGAGTTTTCTAATATTAATCAAAATATCACCACACAATTAAATAACATTTCTAGTACATCAATACAATTTAATATTTATTTTTAATTCTAATTGAAAAAATTTTAATTAACATTCTGTATATATTGTATAGTCCATGAATTTATTTATATTAAGACTTAGATCATCACACATCATTCTCAAACTATTGACTAGGATTATTCATATTATTCCTTATTAACTTTTTCATTTCATATGTAATTCATAGTCTCTTTATCATCTATGGAAGAAAAATTTCTAGTAAACCCATTCTGATTGATATCGTGAGAGTTCCCCTTAGAACATTGATTTCATGATTCCCATAAAGTACACATTTAAAACATTCATCAGTTAATGACACCTCATGGAGAACATAATTATCACACATTACATCAACAATAGTTTTTTTCCCTTTACAACTACATTCACTGGGTTCTTCTTCACACCCAAAAAACCTTCTTGTCTCTCTAAGACATTTAATTAAGTGATTGTTCTCTCATTTTTTTCAAATAAAAATCTAAATATTATTTCTTCCATGGGATCCACTACCCAAAAACTCAGTGAAACCTATCCTTCTCTTCATTGGTTAGACTTAGTGTTTGTTAAGGTGTATATTTCTAATCATGTTTATTGATATCTAATTATGCATAATCATGAAATCCTTTACTCATGTTATCATCCAATTTCTCTTCTCATTTGAAAATTTTGTATAATATTTAATGTTAACTAACTTCATTCTATTTCCCACCATTGACTAAAAAAAATAAATAGTGTTAGAAACATCGATCATAATATAAAAAATCCATATATGAAGATTATTTTAAGTGTGGTCTAAATCATGAAACATTATTTTTAATATTTTTCACATTAAGTTTATTATAGTACATTCATGATCATAATCTATGTAAATGTTTCATGAAGCGTGATTGCCAGTTTTTATTTGCTATGTCATATACTCAGGGAGTTTCGAAATAGGTGTGTATCAGCGCCCTTTCCCCTATAAAAGGTAATGATAAAGTCCATCTCAATGAACCATTTCTGAATTTATTAAACCAAGGTACCTATGTCCCGGAGACACATCAAATTTTAATATCCAAAAAATGATTTAATTTATAACAGACCACATGCACTATCCTTTACTAAAATTCAATGACATTTTTATAAAATTTTACTAATTCATAGACTTGTACATATAGGTATCCATAATCATATCCAAATAAATATCACCATATTTCTCACTAATATTTTCCATTCATAATTCCAAAGGATTACTAAACCATTCCTTTGATACCAACCATATAAACCAAATATTTGTACAAATTGATACATATTTTTAGATAAATATTTAATATTTTACATCAACACCAAACTAAGTACAATAATATTTTACTGTATTTGGATATCATTTACAAAATTTTATAATTATGGGAAATATCTATAGAATTTACCATAAATATATTTCTCTCTATTACTCTTATAAATCTTAACCTACATAATTTCTTTTACAGAACCATGGGAATAGAAATAGAATAAAAGGTTATCTCAGATGATCATTTAGGGTAAATAAGGGAGATATGTAAGAATAAATTAATATAAAGGTACAATAACTTTATCAGAATATTTTAAAACAATTTCATGCATGTTGAATATCATTATCTTTATTCAGTATGTAAATATTGGTTTTTTATAATATAGGAATCATAATAAAATCAAATAATTGTAATATAAAGATCATATGATTTTCATAATAAAAGGAACTATGGCATACACATAAGCATATAGAATGATTTAGGTTGTATTCGAGGATCATTTCTAAGGATATAATAGTGTAAGGGGTTATATCCAAAAAACATAATAGTTATAAAGGTTCACTCCCAATAAAATCATAATGTTAAATGTCCCTTAATAAATCAGGTTCATTCTCCATTATAGTCATGTAAATCATAAGAGATATAAATAATTACCCAACATAAATGAGGTAGATATAAGCCCCACCCATAAAACAATAAAAATCGTTAATATGTGTTACACAATAACATAAAACATTAATAATATCATAAGTCAAAAAATTAAATAGATTTTACAGAGAATTCACCATATCATAACTTGTTTAAAAGGAAATGGATTCCTAACTATTTTATTATTTCATCATAGCATAACCTTTAAAAAGATGAAATATTCATAATAAGTTTATCATGGTATATGCTATGCAAAAAAATGGGTTTCATTAACACGTTTTCAAAATAAACATTTACCATCAAGATAAACAATGTGAATTTTATCCTGGGATAATATCCTGAGTAAAGCATATGTATCATCAAATGATACCATCTTATATAGAATATGATTTTGATGTATTACCAAGAATTTTTTTTAATAAATCTAAAATTCATTGAAAATTACTTTTTCTAAAACTAAAAATTTATAAAACATTTTTTAAATTATTTTAGATAAATATACGCTTTAAAACATATTAATGATACTATAAAATCATTTAAATTATTGGTTGAAGAAAATTACATTTCATTATTAATAGAAATTTAAAAATAAAACATTTGGAAAATCATTTAATTTTAAAATATCCTTTAAAACATATACGTGGATCCAAATATAAAATAATTTTAATAATGGTGGGAATTTCTATTCAGTCCAATGTTATTAAAATAAATAATCATTTACCATATTTTTTAAAATCTATTTGGTAATTTTTTGGATGTTGAACTACATATTCAATTAAAATTATTTAAAAAAATAAAAAATGGGTAAATTTTTTATTAACGATTTTTGTTGTTTTTTAAAATAATATTTAAAACATTATTTTGATATTTGGTTTTGGAAGAAAATAATAGTTTTCTATGTAATAGAGAAATAAATATGATTACAAATACATTATTTTGAAATAATGAGTACATAAAAATTTGAAAATAAAAAGAAAAACTGTATTCCCAAAAAATAAGTAGAGTATAATAAATTATGTGATTCATTGGTGGTAGATCATACTATTTCATTATTTGGTGAATAATCTTGAGCTATCACGATAAAAGACGAAATTGTAACATAAAACCTTACCACACTCATATGTTTGGATCAAAATATCCATTTAACAATAACATTATACAAAACATAGAAAATCATTTGAATAAATAAATTAATGATATTAATAGTAAAAGTAATTTTATATAAACCTCATAAATAGGACAGTTTCATGACATCACATATGTCTCAAAGAATTAAAATTATGACAAAGATCCCTTACTGCTTGTTTATATTTTGATCATAAACTGCATGAATGAGATATCATAAAATAGAAATTTAAAATCACACTAAATTTAATTAGAATTGAAATATAATACATTCACTAATATTATATACATTCCATATATGAAACAAGTGGTAAATATTTTCATGTATCCAACACAAGTAAAAACGGGAGATATAAATCTCTTACCGATTTAGTAATAGTTTGAGTCATAAGTACCAAAAAATAATAACAAAAAATGAATCATTTTATAAAATTAAACTAATTATGTTCATTGTATAAATTATCAAAGGATAATTATATGAACCACACTAAATAAACGTGATCATAATATCCACAAGTCTTTTAGAAATTAAATAGATACTATAAACCCCATAACAAAAGTATTGACATACTTCATACATGTTTTAACCTATTATATAATAAATAAAATTATTTTATAAACCTATTATATTACCATTATTATATATATTATACCATATATTATTTACTTATGACATTTCATTTCCCTTTTACTACTAATTCATTATTAAAATCATGGTTCAGGTAAACACCGATTCATTTCTCTTATATGTTTTGTTTTGTTAATTTATGTCAACTTTTTTTGATAAGGGTTAAATAATCACATGAATGGTTATAATCAAATAATTATCATATTTATACATAAAATACAATGATAATACAAATAATTAAATTAATTCATTTAGAAATGAATCATGTTATGATAAGGGGGATGGTTGGTTGTACGTATTCATGAGTAACATTCCTATTTTTTTCGATCCTTACGGAAAGGATGTAATTAATATTTCATAATTAAAGAATTATAATAATATTATAATTAACATATAATTATATTAAATTTACTTATAATAATTATTCAAGTGGTGTGGTGATGAAAATAGATAGTCACATCACATCACGAATGTGGTAGTCCAGACGTACCGTAATGATGTTATCATATTTCAATTAGAGAAATAGTAATAAATAAAATTATTCATTATCATTTAATAATGATAAATATGTAATTAATAACATAATTATTTTATCTATACCACATATATTAATTATCTATATCCTTTTTATCTTCTATTTGAATCATTAGGAAAAAATGAATCAAATTGCTTTGTGAGGAAGTTATCTGATGTACACTTGAGCGACTTTGGCGTATCCCATATGGAATAGAATGTATATATATATATATGATAAAATGGCTCCAAAGGTATAATTATATTATGAATATTATATATATAATCTATATACATCATAATAGCCAACCTTTATATGTGGTAATAGAAAAACAAATAAATTCGTTTCTTTCAGCTGTATTCTCCCATAAATGATAATGATGATTTAATAACACAATTAATGGATGTGGGGATGGATTTAGGTCATGAATAGTACCTAAAAACATTTAATTATATTTATTTTATTTATTTTATTCTCTCTTAAGGATTTAATAATAACTATTGTACTTGTAGAGAGAAATAAATAACAATGCTCATTGAAAAAGTTTACCACTTATTGGGGGAATCTATATTGGTTTTCACAAAAATCAATCATCTGTTGTATTTATTACAAAAATGATGTATATATATAAATAATATATAATTTTTTGTGACTTTTTTTTTATATTCGGATCCAAAATGGTTTTGAATATATGAATAGGATAAGAGAGTGACTTACCTTTAACTAGTGAGGTGAGTGTCTGAGATATAATTATCGAAATTAAAAACGCCTAACGACATTTTTCACATGACAAAAAGATAAAAAAATTGATTATTTTTAGATCCTTAGATATTATATTGTTTATATTAGTCCATAAAATATATTTTATAGAAGATTATAGGTTATTATTATGCTTTCTGTTTTTGTTTAGTCCCTCGGTAAACCTATTTTTACATTAATCAAGATAAATATATTTACTGTTTTCACCATTAATTTTTCTAGAAAATTAAATATATCATATCATATAGCATAAATTAATTTCATTAAAAATATGAAATCATTTTTCTTAAATTCAAATCACATAAGTGGAATATTCTAAATTAAAATTAATTTCAAAAATGCATCGAGAAAACAAGATTTCAATGAAAAAATGTTCAAAGCATAACATGTATTTTATAAATCGAATTAAATAATAAAATAATTAAAATATTATGAATTAAATTAATATAATCATTATTAAACTAATTTAATTTCAATAAAAAAATAATTTTTAATGTAAAATTGTAAATATTTCAAAAAAGGATAGTTTTTAATTAAAATTAATTATTTTTTACTATTTATCATAAAATCATTCATTTTGAAAAATATTTCAAAATATCATAAGGATAAATTATATATTTTTATTTAGAAATTTGAATTTATTTTTTAAAATAATTTTTCTAAAGAATTCAAATAATAGTTTTAACGTAAGGGTTACAGTATGTGACAAAATTAGTTTTTAGGAAAATAATATATCTAAGTGTAAATTTGGATTTATTCAAATCCCATACCTAGAAAACAAATAAGGTGTATTTTTAAATTATGAATTAATATATAATACGAAAATTTCATTCCAATAATTCACAAAAATCATGTTGTTTTATCTATTGAGTTAAACTGTGTATCTTTTCTAAAAAAAATTTTCTAGAAAAAGATTACATTTTTTCACTAGTTTTTTATCTTTATTTTTAATTAATTGGTCACCAAAGAATTAATTTTTTTATATAGTTTTAAATAATTTATCTTCAAAATTTATTCAATATTATTTGTACCCACCATTCCAATAACTAGGTAATAACAATAAAATTATAATTTTCAAAAAATATGGCACATTTCGTTTAAACCTAGTGTACTATGTAACGTAACCTAAGCTCATTGTGATGTATTATAAAAAATATCAATAATATTTAATTAAATTGAAAAATATATATTTAAATGTTACTTTATTACCCAAACTACCTTTCCACACACTATTTCCTTCAAATGGGATATAAATGTGTTGCTCATAAATATATGTAGCTTACCATTCACATGCACCAATACAATTCATTTTCCATGACCATATTTCATTGATTGTTATGAGGATCCATTT
Source organism: Viscum album (assembly GCA_963277665.1). NCBI lineage: Eukaryota > Viridiplantae > Streptophyta > Magnoliopsida > Santalales > Viscaceae > Viscum > Viscum album. Next base: position 595,880,395 of record OY728133.1, read on the forward strand.
AAATGTTAAATAAGATTATAACATAATAATTATTCTTATTAAATCATATTACCACATATAACTTATTACCTACCAAACTATTGGAAAACGATAAATCGCACGTCGGTTTTGTGGACTACCACCTCCACAAAGAGATGTTATTCATTAATCATTTATTTTTAACATGGATGGTAAAAATTATGGATTTAATGAATATAAATGATATATATGAAATTAAAATATGTCTGTATAGTTTAATTATTATTTACCTTTTGTTGTTGATCTTTCAAAAAGTGAATACAGCATTCATGCATATATATAATTTACTGTCTCCATGAACTGTGTAATTCATTTTTCAATATATAAATTTATAGATGATTTTAAATTTTTATATAATTAAAATATAATATATTTATTTCATGATCAAAATTATCTAAATGATTTAAACATGATCAATGTACATGGATGGAAACTATAGTACCAAATCATACATAAAAAATGAACTTTATATCACAGAGAATAATAATTTAAATAATGAATAATTAATTAATTGTTAAATAAAGTTATAAATAAATCATATGTTGTTGGATATGAATTATTATTCATATGGAATTCAATTATAATAAAATTATATATATTATTTAGTAGGTTTTAACATGAATAATGGAATTTGTACCTTAGGTAATAGATTTTCATCACAATTTTATTTATGTGAGATACATGTCATATTAGTCACCTTTTAATTTTATATTGTTTATATAATAATAAAGAATATATTTTCCCAAAATCTATTGATATTTATATTTATTCACATATCCATATATGAATTTTTAATGGGGATTATTATTTATTTATTACTATAGTAGTAAGGGGTTCAATGTTAAAATATCATTCATTATAGTGATTATTTATGAATATATTATGAATGATTAATTATTATAATATAAATCTTAATAGACTCATTTAATTTATTCTCCTATGCTTATTTACTGAGAATACATTATCCCGTAAATTTTTCTCACATTAAGTGATCCAAATGAAAAAAAACATTCTGAATGAAAATACTCTTTATTTCTCTCACTAGACAAAAAAAATATTTATTCTAAATCCATGTTTTTTAACAAAATATTTGATATTAGTCTTAAAATATTCTCTAAAAAAAATTTCTGTCATTATTACCCAAATTTTATTTATTATAAAATATTTTCAAATAAATGTTATTTATATTTTTCAAACAATGTACATTTTTATGTTCTACAAAAAAAATATTGAATGTTTTGTTTTATTTTAACATATTTGAAATGAATTTAATATTCCATTACCACGACTACGTGATTATTTAAAGATTTATTTATAAGTTATAAGTATATTTTTATTGAAAATTTTTCCATAATATGTTCCAAATTTTATTGATGTGATTTCAAAATGAAAACAATAATTTTATGAAAACTATTTTAATCATCTATTAATGGTAATTTTATTCATCTATAATAATAACACTCAATATAACTTATGATTTAATGGATATGTGATCCAAGGATACAATCATTATTCATTATTAGGATGATTTATATTTATGATGATAATATATTTATGAAACTCAATCCTTTTTCATTATTTATAATATGATGATTTGATAAAACATTTAACAATATTTATTATTTTATATAGGTTATAGTATAGTGATAAATTTACAAAACCCATTTATTTTACTGGGTTTTGATAAAATGAATTTTAATACACTGTGGAATTTCTAAATTTGGTTTTCATTATGTGATGTGTGGGACATTTATCTACATCTAAATAATTAGGTAAAGATAGATAACACAAGAGGTAAATTAGTTATGTGTGGAACCTAAATCTTGTTCAAAACAATATATGTGGACCTATATTTTGTGTCTATAATAATATTTGTGGAATGAGTATTCTTTTCCATATGATTAGGGGTGGCCCTAGTTCTCTTTCCCATAATATAAGTGTGGACCTATATTTCGAGTCTATAATTTCATGCATGGACCTAGATATCCTATCTATATGTTTATGTGAGGACCTTTTTTTATGTCCTTATGTTTATTTTAGAACCACATATCATTTACTTAACTTGAATTTCTAAATTGTTTTTATTTATACATGTTCATAAATTTGTAATATTCTGTTCATTCTTAAAAATTATATATTATGCCAATGTTATGATCTTATTGATCATGTTCTTTGAATCCTTTAGGATTAATGTCTAATTAACTACAATGATTTATTTCATGAATCAATATTATGATCTAAAATATTCAAGGATTTAATTTAAAATTTTATTATCATCATCACATGCCCTTATACTCATTTTACATTCATGTGGATGTTGTTGTATCATATGATAACCCTTATTGAGAATATATTATTTCAATATCTTATTTATTATTTCCCAATTTTATGAAGATATGTTTTATGTATGATATGGATTAAAAGGGTTATAGTCATAAATAACATAGAGGGAGATGATGTAGAACTTTATTTAACTAGTTTTTTTGTCCCTGATTCCAAAATCACTAAACCCATATGATTCCAACATTGATCATTATGTTAAATATTAATAATTCAACTTAATATTGGTAAAATCAATGTATGGAATTTAAGGATCATTGTATTGGGAAAACCAAGGAAGAAATTTTGATATAGAGAGGGAGAGAGATTTCAGGGTCAAGTGGTTTTGAGTTAAGAGTAGTGGTTGATCAGTTGGAATTTATAGGAGAAGAGATGTGTGTTTTTATGAACTTATTAACAGAGTTTTCAGATTATATATAATGAAGTAATTAAAACTAGAATCATTCCCAATTTTCCACATGGTTTCTTCCAAATGTTAGTGTTATAAAATATTTTATTAGTATAATAAATGAACTGCATAAAATAATACCAATGGAGATTTTTAACGTGTCATGTTAAAAAGTAATTGATTTTAAAGCCTAAAAATATTATAAATCTTTGGGAGGATTCATTAAAGGATTATAAAATAATACAAATACCCTCAAAAATACAAAATTTTTAAGAGTAATAAATTTTTTTGGTGGACTCCATTTATACAAATTATTACTTCAATTTTGGGAAATTATGAAGTCATTATACATATTTTATATTTGTAATGTATTTATGTTTTATCCAAAAAAAATCATTTCTCTCAAAATATTATTGAAAAATCACTGTTGGATAATTTTAATGTTATTAATTTAAAAAATATTATTTAGTTTATCCAGAAAACATTATATATTATGGAATGTTTTCTTTCAAATCTAATAAATTATTTATTGATAAATAATATCATTTATGATATTACACACATACTGAACCATATAAAAATTTTATTGGACTTCATTAAATTATATTATCTTTTAAAAAAATTCCATTAATAATATTTTTTTATTGTTTTTTATTTTAAAAATTGATGATTTTATTAATGAATTTTCTTATTTGAAACTATATATTTTTACAAATTCAATTTTGATATCATTGTATCAAAGTATAATTTTCTTCAAAAGGATTACATAATCACTGATAATTTAATTATAAATGGGGTGAAATATCATCATTATTAAATTAAATAGGAAATATAAGAATTCATACTACTATTATCGAGATTCATAACCCTTTATTACACAAATTTACACCCTAAGGGTATGTTGGGCAATGGGGGTGCTTTCCTAGGGTGGTTTGATGAACATGGTTTGAGCCATGATCTTGAAGAGATTGAACTTATCCCTAAAAGGCTTCATTAAAAATTCAGTATTATATTTTTATATTATACTTAGACAAGAAAAAATCCTAGGGATTCCATATCACATTAAATGTCCTATAAATTTCGTAGACAGTGGAAAATACATTTTTTCCACTCCTTTTAAAAGTGAAAATTGGACTTTATCTTAACATTAAATACCTATTATTTTTATTGGTCTCTATAAAAAAACTATAGTATTAATGTTTAATATGATTTATGATTTTTTAAATACAACATGAAATATTTTATAATTGGTCTATAATAATTGAAGATGTTAATGTGTATTTCTCTAACTATAAAACATATTTTTTAATTGACATAAAAAATTAGAAATTAATTATATAAATTACAAGGTCATTACAATATCTCTTATTATTGATGTTTTTAGAATTCTTGTTATTCCTCTGTGTGTTATATTTATATCATGTTGCTATATTATTTTTTCATTGATACTAGTACTCATTATAACTTAATTTTTTTAGTTAACTAATGATAAATTCATTATAAAAGTATATAAAATATTTCCTCAAGTGAACCATATTTATTAATTAATAAAGTTTTATGGTTTAATATCTAATTTCTAATTACCACACTCTATATTAACTAATTTAAAATAAATTTTTTATCTCCATCATTGAGAGTAATTATGATACATTCCCATGGATCATTTTTTTGATCCACTACATCCACACAAGAAATTATCAAACTTTTATTCATTTGGATTAACTCTTTCAACCATAATTATAATGAAACAAACCTCTCAAATAATTAGCCCAAATTTTTATTTATTATACATATACTATTTTTCCAAAACATAATTTTATTTATCTATGTAATTAAATATGTGATAAAATCATTGATTGAAACCCTATATAAAATATCAAAATATTTGGATTTATGTTAATTGTTTTGTTAGGAAAAAAATAAAACATCATAAACTAATATGACCAATAATATATAACAAATAATTTGTCGTAATAAAAATTAAGAAACTATAATGACACCAATAATGTTTTTATATCATGATAGTATTATTAGTTAATGTATTTATCAGATTCATTGGATGTATGTCTATTATGCAATATTGCTATCAGAACAATATCCCACCATCTCATACTTAGACTCTATAAAATGTAATAATCAATGTTCACTCTATAGTTTTTTAGTATCTAAGGTAATAATAATATGAGGTTAACGATATCTATCCAATACTAACATTCAAGGGTAATAACATCTCTCAGTAATATTATTATATTCTACTTTGAATCAAAATGATGTTATATATATATTATTTATGATTATATTAATTTATTAAAACATTAATGTACTAAGAAAATATATTCAGCTGTTTATAAACCATAATATGGACACCCAAATGAATGTAATTAATATCTCATTCCCAGTTAAGTTCATGATCTCTCATTTTTTTCATTATTATAAATACCAAAGGAATTTCATGAAATATGTTATAATAAAATAATTTATTGATTAAAATAATAAAAAATTTTGTTTTTCATTTATTTTGTGGTTTAAAAATTATAATTTATATATTATTTGAATTGTAAAATTATCATGATTTAACACACATTTTGTAAAATTACACAACATATGATGGGAATTACCCAATATAATATTACAATAAATAGTTTTCAAAAAATATAAAAAACCAATTCACGCCACTGATGAATTTTTTATAGATTATAGATACATCTATAAGATGGTTTAAATAAATTTATTCATTATTTTCCATGTATTGGGTTCTTTTTTGTCAATCAAACCAATGCAACAATTATTGGAATTTTTGAATGTGATAAATTGTTATCTTATATATGAATGATGTAATATTATCATATTAGATCTTGTAATGCGGTTCTAGGGAAAAAATTTGTATTTCAGTATTTTCTATAAATTTTTAGTATTTGGATGAAAATAATTTAGAAGATAAGACATATTTTAAATGAAATTATTTTAGTTCAATAAGTTTAAATATTATAGGTCAATAGTTGCACTCTATGTATATTTAGACACATTTTGACATTTTCATAATTATCTTTTATAATATCAAATATGGATAGATAAATTATAATAAATAATTATAATAATAAGAAATATAGTGGAAATGGTTAGTATATAAAATATCATATCTTTTAATTTAATGTTTTGGGTATTGGGTTTGAAATCCTAATTTCATTATTATCCCAGATGATACAAGTTTGGAAAATAACAATAACTATAACTAGTTTTTTTCATAACTATGACATGAAACATTAGTAATTGAGAGGTTCAAGAACATCATATCTATATAATTTAATAAACCCATATATCAAATTGTAGTTGAATGGTTATTATCATTTATAAAGAAGAAATTAATTATGGTATAGTTATCAATGAAATAAATGTTTTCATTTGATTTGAGTCTCTCAATGATGAAGTGAATAAATGTTATATTCTAATAAATAAAATGGAGAATTAATAAGTTATCAAATTTATATTGTTGTTATATATTAAAATGATATTTATTGATAAAATAATTCTCAGACTATATATCCCATGATAGAGTTAAAAATCATGGAACTAGGGAAAAATATAAATAGATTCATTGAAATATTAAAATAAATTTATTCCATTAAAATAAATATGATTTTTTTAATCTAGATTGTAAAATAGATATAAATTTCAATGGAAAATGACATGATAAGGTATACTAGCATTCTAATAGGTATTTGGGTTCCAAAATAATTCACTGAGAGTGTGGGGGTGAATTATTGAATCAACTGAACCTATTTTTCACCATTGAAAACCCTTAATTACTTATTAAATTTATTTATTTTTCCCTTCTCTTAATTAATTTTTTTTATTATATGTATATATTAATAATTATAATCATTTAATTATATAATTTAACACATCGACCACACATAAAATTTAAGCACAATGAATTTACAAGGTTATCCAATAGAAATGTATAATTATATACTCCAAATGATCTAAAAACCCAAGAAAACATGACCCACAAACCATTATGGATAAAATTGAGGATTTTTTTCCATTAATATATATTAAATAAAAATATTTCTTATTTTATATAAATTTATCCCTCACAATAAAACCAATAATATAATGAAAAAAATATTCTATGTCATAATCCCACAAAACAGACTTTAATTTTATATATATGTAATTTATCTCAACATATTTTTTTCACAGACATAGTTTTTCTATAAAATTTGATACCTTTAAAAAATATCCAAATATTATAAATAATTATTTAATTATGGATATTAGAAATTAATAAATCACTAAACCTAAATAAATGTTAATAAACTCAAAAAAATAACTAAATATACTAAATTTTTTTACATTATATTCTATAGAATCATCAAATATAAAGTCACAAGTGTTTCAAAATTAAAAATTGAATAGATGAATACTAAACGAATATATTTTTTTCTCTGTGATATCTCTTACATCATTATGATATTATATCAAATTATTATAATAGGTCACTTTTTTCTGAATAACACATTCATGTTTATTTTTAATTATTAATATCTATTTAAAATTGAAAAAAATATACTTTGACATCCAAATACATCTCCCCATTACCATAATTGAGATCAATACCACTTTTTTAGTTACAATTAATATCCTTTAGGGGCTTATGTAAGTAATTTTTAGTATCCTATGATCTATGTAAAAATTAACACATCAAAATAACTTTAATTTATAATTTCTCATCGACCATGTCTTATTAAGACAATCACTATGGAAAAATGATTCTCAAGTAGACAAAACAATTTATTTATGTTTCAAATTAATCACATATATCACTATTTGACCATGAGGTTTTCTCATGTCAATTTATTTCCTTTCCTAACACCATGACTATCTACTCAATCAAATATCATATATCCACCCCTTTATTATTTCATAATTTAAATAGAAAATATATCTCACAGATCAAGATGTAATGGAACCCATTTTTCTAAATACCGAAACTAAAAATAGTAGATAATTCTATATTAGAATCCATTTTTTATTTCACCTTCCATATATGAAGTCCTCTTCTCAATTGAATGTGATGATGTGACCACTGCACATGGTGAATATGTATTTTTATGAAAATGATGACTTATAACGCATTTATTTCCATGTTTTAACATGTATTTTTTGTTTGAAAGATGTACCATATTGTGGTGTTGAAAACATCACTACCTAAAAATTATTTTATTATAATAAAAATTCAAAAATATTTCATTACTTACAATATTATTCCAATAACTTGAAAAAATCCAAATGATCTTTAATGTATATGAATAGAATATAATCTTATGAGTTTGAATGTGATTAATATTTTGAAAAATGTGTTTCAAAAATATATATGTATAACATAACAACTAATATTCATATCAATTTATCTTCATCCAATAGTATCCTTATTTTTTAGTCAGACCAATATTCCTAAATTTTCACTAACATACATTATTGTGTCAATAATAACCTTTGTTTCCAACCACCAAACAAAAATCACTCTCAAAATTTAAAATAAATCATCATGTAGTTATTTCATTTATGAATACAAAAAAACTTTAACACACACAAAAAATTAAAAAAAAATCTAAAATATATACCTAATATTGACTCACATTTTATTCAAAATAATCATATTCCACTTCTTTTCTTAGTAAATCTTCTCAAAACTATTTTTCAAAATTTTATAAAAAAATATTCTTACACACATACATATAGATAAAATTTAAAAAAATTATTATTATTCTACAACGCATACTCCCTAAGAGTGGGTAGTCAATTAACAATAATATTTTACATTTCTACATTATTCAACCTTCATTGGCAGTTTTTATGAAATAAAATAGTAGACAATAATATTTCATCAAAATCACTAAACCCATTGGATGAAAATAATTTTTTTAGTGACATCATTTTCATATTCACACAAATAGAAATGATAAAAAAATGTTAATAATTTTTACACATCAAAATTAATGGCTACATCCTTTGTATTAGGTAACATAATCTACAACTATATTATTTATTGGAATCAGGAAAAATATTGCAAAAATTAGGGATTTTCTTTCAAAATAATATATGTACAAAAATTGTGACATGTAAGATATAATTTTTAATGAATCAAGATAATAAATTAATGAAATAGAAATAAAGATCTTCTATAACCCAAAATAATATCTAAATAAACCATCAATAGTGTATCACATTATCATCTACACATTGATTAATAAATCTCAAAAATTTTGTAATCATTCACATTCTATAGACTAAAAAATAATTTTTATGTTGTTAAATATTATATTTTTAAATTTTTATGACCTAATAATAATCAAAAACATTAAAAAAAATTACCTTATAGAATATTGTTTTTTGTATTTTATAAAAATAAATACTTGTATCATCTACATACGATGATTCCTCTTAAAGAACTCGATAGAATAATTATCAATCCTTTTTTCATTGTGTCTCTCCTTCATATCTCTCTCTCTTTATCTCGACCCTAAATTTCTCCAACATATATATACACTATTTTAATTATAACTAATATGGGTATATTTTTTTGGAATATATCATTACTCATAGAATATGACATTCGTGTGATTCATACCACAATTTATTTTTTTGAGAAATATGATGGGTTATCATGTACATCCTTACTACCATATGATCCACATGGATTATTTTTGAAATGAATCAATGGTATGATTCAATGATAGAAAAACAATCCATTTAAAATTTTTAAATGATCATAAACCCAATGGTTGTGTGTTATGAGAGACTCATGTCGTCTTCTAAGCACTAGAAATCAATCATTGAAATCAATCATGAAAAAGGGTACATTTAGAAAGGATTGGGATCATCATATTTGGGAGTGGGGATAGAATCCATACACATCCTTGTAATATTATAATATCCCTTACCTTGTAGTTTTCCTTCTTTTCATTTTTGTAAAATGTTATAAAACACAAAAGGGGTTCACGAGATCCTCTAGTAACATATGTGGATTCTAATGGCCAATGTCATCCCAATAGAGGTGAGAGTCCATAAGTTTATACATAGTTAGCTCAATAAAATTACCTATATCAATCCAAAAATATGGTTATCATTGTAATAATGGTGTGAAATTTATATTTTACATCCCTCACAAGATGTTTATTCACGATGATTGAATGGGAAACTAAATGGGTTTTTATTCATTGTATTTATCATGTAATGATCAAGATAAATAACAAATTGGAACCAAAGATATCATAATTTTTCAATCAAAATATTATATTTATAATTTCCAATTGAAAATATATATAGTAATTTTATATAGGCCAAACTATATCATACAATATGATATTGACAAACATTAGTAGTTTGATCACATTCATGATTACATTTTTTATGTATATGGTATGACTTGTTTATATTATAAGGTATGGTAAAATGTAATATAAGGGGTTTGTAGTATGTATTAAATTATTATATGGGTGGTAAAAATGTGAATGAATAAAAACTCATGTTTTGAAAAAATATATAATCAAATCATAATGGTGGTATTGGTTATATAATGAATTATGATGTCTCCCTTTATAAGAGCCATTAATATTGGTTATGCAAGGTGAAATTATAGGTAATTTCTAGTGCTTATTATATTATAACCTATGGCTCATCTCTCATATAAGACATGGTTGGTAACATAAATCAGTTTAGTATCTCCCGTTTAAATATGGGATACTAACCCATGTCTGATTAAATGGATTATTTAAGGGAAGATTTAACCTTGTGATATGGACCTACATGTGAATCAACATAAAGTTTTCATTACATATATAATAATATATAGTACTATTATATAGTTTCATAGATTGTTCTTACATAATAATTTTTAGAAACCAATATATGATTATAAAATATTTCTTGTGAATTATGATGACTTAATAAAACATTATATACAATATATACCAAAAATGAATAAATGATAGGAATTTGGTAAAAAAATTACTTATGCATTATAATTTTTTATATAATATATGTGTTATTCATTATAAATTATATTTTTTCATGCCTAAATAATATACAAATTTATTATATTAATATTTTATGTTCATAAAAATAGTAAAATGTTAATTTATTTGTTTATTTCATTTAAATATTCATGTTTTAAATTATTAATAAATTTGAATATTGTGTTTGCAAAAATGGTTTTGATAAATTTATACTAACAAATTTTATCTCAAGAATTAGATTCATGGTATTGTAATATATGATTTAGTATTCATATACCACGAATTCGGATTAATATTAACATTATTAACATGAATTTTTTTAATAGAGTTTCCACATATTTTGTTTTTGGGATATGATAAAATTAAAAACAAGTATTTTGTGTAGAAGGAAATTGTTTCAGATATCCAATTAGCTAGGAGGAATTTTCAATTTTCATGAAAATGGTGGGTTTAATAAATATGGATTCTAGAATAATCATGTGTGATTTTTTAATTTAATATAATTATAATCCTTTAGTTGAAAATGTTATAAACATTATGCTAATGATTAATTTTTTTATGTGTATAATTTTTGGATTTTTGTATGGTGAGTAAAACAAATTTATGTTGTGCAATGAGTTACAATATAATATTGTCTCTACATTATAATTTTATGGAGGAAATATGTATTCCAAAAAAACGTTAGAATAATTAATACATAAATAAAAATTAAATGAGATAATAAAGAATACATCAGATGAAATATTTAGAAATTTAATATACATGGTATTTATATTTAATTGGTGGGACTTTAAAATAAATACCATTAAATATAATGTTCCAGTTTCATTCAAAATTTAAAACATGTCATGACCATGAACATTAAAACATTTAGGTTTATAAAAGTAGGGTATCTTGGTGAATATTGTGTATGTCATGGTTTATAATTAAAACAGTAATAGTTTGGTATTAAACTCTCATTGTGAGATCTGAGTGACAGTTACATGGAATAAAATACGAGTAAGGAATCCATGTGAATATAAATGAGTTTATATAGAAATTATGGATTTGATGAAACTATTTTATACTTATGTAGAAACCCTAGTTTGAGGTACACCATTATTTAATGGATCCATTATTTATTGAATACAATGGATAGAATAATCTTCTGGAAGTATTTCAAGGATTAATGGTGAAAATATATCATCTACCTAAATAAATAATTCATTTCATGAATGGATTTCATGATGTGATGAATGTGGGATATATTTAAAGAGGTCATTTTATAGTTTGTATTTTTTCCCTTGGTAAAACTAAAAAAATATATGAAATGAAAACCATTGATGATTTGAAATCAGTTTCTCCATAAAAAAAATTCAAGGCAACCTCAATGTTGGTGTAAGAAGCCTCTAAAAAAATATTTTGTGAGTACCAAATTGAAATCATGAATCTATGAAACACATCCAATTTTACTCAGCATGTACTTTTATTTTTCACATTTTCATCCCCACTTTTATAGTTGAATTCTAGAATTTATTAATTTTATCTACTAAGAAACATTAACATAAATACTTCATTATCCATGAGGTTTTGACTAGTTGTTTGTGGAATTAAATGTTAGGATATCATATTTCAATATTTTTTTAGATCTCCTAGTGTTTCAACAACAATAAACAAATATTAGTATGTATGAACAAATTTATGGGTTCATGGTTATTTTTAAAATATATATTTTGGATTTTAAAGGTTAAAAAGATGTCATTGAACCACACAATCAACATGCATCCTTTTTTTCTATTTTTTATTGTAGGTGTCTTCTCTCTCAGTATTTTATTCTAGAATTTTTTTTGATTAAACATTGATATAATTTGAATTTTATTTTTTTGAAAATATATTATTATTTTGTATTGTAAAATCCCTATTTATTTTATCTTAAAGGTATTTGTTTTTAATAATGGGGTTTATATTTAAATAAATGCATTATTGGAAATTTTTTAGACAAGTGTTTCTGTATGTCCATGTTCCTGTAGATCAGATTTTGAGAGGAAGTAACTCCATTTAAATGATAGTATGAATTTATTATGGTATGAAGATCCATAATAAAATGGGTTTAAAAAAAGATGACTTTTTGACATTATGTCCCACCAATCACAAGTGTTGAGAGGTATCTTGTTTTATTCATAGGGTTTGTGGGTGTGAAAATGGATGTCAAGAGGGTAATACGAAATTAATGAGAAATTTTCTTAATTTTCTAATATATGATCCTTGATTATTATATTGATATAAAATTTTTATATAATTCCCAATTATTTTATTTAAAAAATGTTAACCCAGTCTTATCGTAGTGTATTTTTAAAAATTATTTTTTGAATAACAATAGTGTTTTTACTCATCCCCTTCTTGGTAACATCACTATTTTTTCAGATGTCATCTACCAAGATAATGGATAGTGTAATGTTTTGTGATTATTTATTGGGGGTCTGCGACATGATGTCATGGTTTTAGAAGACTGATACGGCTGTCTTGGAATCTTTGTCTTGTATTGTCTCAAATTTGTGACAATGTATTTCAATTTGGATTTTTTTCCTTCTACATTTATTTGTATTTCATTATTACTCAAATATTATTTTTGTACAAGTATTTAATTGAGTTATGTATTTTATTCTCATGCATCATTTATTCCATATTTTTTTTCATATAGTGTTTAATTGGTTATATGGATTCCGAGGGAAAATCATACTAAAATCTTCTCTTATGACCATCACCTTTACTTCAAACCCCCGGTGCCTAAGGTTTCATATCTACAGTTTGTAACATTTTTCCTCTTATAAAGCATTACGTAGAAGATGGGTGTCGAAAATGTTATCATTCTCAATTGACCGTTGAGTTAGGATTGTTGAAATGAGATGGGACTATCGAAACATGAAATTTATATTATAAAATAAGAAGTTATACCTTTTATATTGAACATTATGTTATCAGGTTTTCGAAGAATAATGTTGTATATAACACTTTAGTTATGTTTTCATCTCATAATTTTGGATTTATCCATTGAGTATTTTATCATTCATTGATAGTGAGAATTCCCAAAATGACGGCATTAATCATTTTTAATAGAATGATTTTCAAAAATGAGATAGGTATTGATTTTTTAAAATGGTTAACAATCATGGTTTGTTTAAAATAAATCCTAATGATGATTGTTAAAAAAATGAAATGATTATTCAATTTTTCAGTTCATAGAAACTATTGACTAAATTGTATTTGTTCAAGATATATTAATGATATTTGGTATATGTTGTAGAAGTTAGTAGTATAATGTTGTAAAAATTTGGTTTTACCTTATCAATTGGTGAACTAGAAATTTCTATAGAGTATTGTGCAATATTTTTAGGTAGATGATAGAGTTAATCTGAATAATGATAAAATAAAAGTTGATCATCCAACATAGATTTTAAAACAAAACGACTTTTTGAGTAGATTTTGAACCATACAATTCAAGTGAGGGGATGAACTAAATAGATAGAATCTTATATTTTCATAGAACACTAGAAGATATGGATATTAAGATGGAAGAATTTATGTCTTCATATCTCTTTTGAAAATGGTGGGATTTACCTTTGTAGGTATAAGCATGAGAAGGAATTATGTGAGATGATTTTACAGAATTATTCAACAAAAAATTCGATCCATACACATTCAAAATATAAGGAATCACCGATTTATTTATTTTGTATAAATAAAAAATCTACGAGATAGACATTGAAGATAATTTTGTGAACATAGTTCATTTCTACTCTAATTTATATTATATTGAATCCATGAATGAATGTATTTTTCAGTAATGATTTTTCCCATATATTCAATAAAGGATATATTTCCTCTTTATTGAGGAGTATTTACAATATTTTATTGGTATATAGTAGAATAAATTGATCTTATTCAAAATCATACTTGAGGTAGGATGATTATTTCTTTCTAAACTAATTGGAAATATTGTGATATAAATAAGCATATGAGAAAGGTATATTCAATTGGATATGGTGAACCTCATAATTAATCCCATAAATTATTTAACATTCCTATAATATAAGAAATAAATTTAGGTTTTTTGCAATACAGTTTTTTTGTTATGGGATGAACGAATTCACTACACCATTATAGAATTTCAGATGTTGTATAATGAAAGTGAATACGAGGAATTACTATCATAATGTTATAATTTTAGCTGATGGATGAATTTGAATAAGATTTATCTTTCATATAGATGAATAGAAAATTAACATTAAACATTTCCTTGTCTATGGACAGTGGTGAAATTGTATTTTTACAGGGACAATTTTTTTATTCAGCTGACACATTATCTTGAAAGAAAAATTTATCTCGTGAGAATTTATTGATGGTTATATAGAGAAAAACATGCTACGTTGACAAAGAAACCAAGTCCCTCTACTATGTAAGGTACCATTATAAAAAATTACACTTTTATACAAGACTTATTTTATGTGGGGACATCTAATTTATTTCTTGATTATTCTATTGTTTAGAAATTTATACTAATTAACTAAATAGTGCCTCTTATCATATGTATCAAGACACCCCTTGGATAGTAGGAGTAAAGAGGTGTCAAATGACAAGTATGTTCCATTACCATTGAGAAATTAATGTTTCTATGGGATTTTATGATCCAAGGTAAGTATTTTTTATTTATTCATTAAAATGATCTGGATGGGGGGATTTAAATACTTTAACGATTGTTATTATTTTATGATGATCATTACAATCCTGGATGGATTACTTCACCATTTCAAGGGTGATTATGATATTAATATATGAAGAAAGTGACCCCTAGTGATAATAGATGGACCAATCACATACAATTTAGTAGAAATTACTTTTTCCATTATAGATGAAATAGAAAATGGGAATCCATATATAATAGTGAATTAATACTAATATATTTTTGAATAATTTTTATGAGTACTACTCAAAAGGGAAGTAAAATTTATTATCGAACTACTCTTATGAACAAGAGAAATTTAATTAAAATCCTACATAAAGTATTTGAAAGAGTTATAGGAATAAATGTTTCATATATAAGGTTTATAATGTATTGTATTTATCTATCCTATTACACCAGCTTGGGAAGCACATGTTTTATTCACAAATAAAGCTGATTTTACCCACTACTTACATGTTGATTATCATTAGTTTAATCAAGATTAAATTAAAAGTAGATATAATTTTCCATGAAATGGAGATCGATTTTATCAATTAAAGATATCCAAGTAGTTCTATAAAAGTAATATATGTACAAGATAAAATCAACAACGATTTAGAAGAGTGGATATCCATTTAGTATACTTTCAGAGTCATTATGGACATAATGAATATATATTCATTCCTTTTCATATAAAAATGATCTAGTAATTTTTTGGGATTTGAATAACCATATCTTTTATAGTTATATTGATATCCTGGTTGTTTAATTTGTTGATGATGTTGTAGAATATTCACTATATATGAATGACAATGAGGTGCACATGGGAATTTTATTTAGTACATTATGAAATCATCATTTTATGAATTTTTTTATATGATAAAATTAAATATTTTGTATGTATGTATCCACACGAATGGTATTTTTAAATAGATAATATCATTTAACCATGGGATGATAAAATCAATAGTCTATAGGAATAGACCTAAAAATATTTTATAAGTACATCGTTTTTCGGGATTTATAGGTTACAATCTCTAATTGTTTTTTATATCTCTAAAATTTCTTCTCTGATGAATTGTATCAAAATAAATGGTGATCCATTGATATGGAATGAATATTTTCAAAAAATGGGTTTTTAAACATAAAACTCAAATATCCTCAGCATCCATACTAATCATTCCAGAACCATGTAACAACTATGTGGTATATTTTTTTGAATTGTGATATGATTTTCATTGTGTTATCATATAGGAATACCATTCTGTGTCATATGGTTTTAGGTAGTTGTGTTTTCCTAAAAAAAATTATCCTTTTAAGGACCTAGATTTTGTTTTAGATTTCCATGCATTAAATAAATGGATTCCTTACCTATTTGATGAAAACTTTTTAGTTTTATATTATCTTATTTGATTCAAATATATATTTTATCCTCTAGTATTAAACTTATGTAAATGAATATTGATAGATTTTCACTAAATTTTTAATTTAGACTTGGTATTCACACCTGGTAAAGGAAATTCTATATAAGGTTCATTAAATTATAAATTGAATAGAGAGGAGGCCTAAGAATCTAATGATAAAATGAAGTCTATAAGCCTGATCACTAATATGAATTTAGATTGTTCTACATTGGGTGATCACATACATTTCATTCTAGTGAGTCACGATTTGGAATTGATAGAATTATAAAAAAATTATCAACCATCTAATTTGTAATGTATCATAATTATGTGAATCCTAAATAGTGGAAATATTTTTAATGAGTTGGAAAAAGATAAAAAATTCATTTTAAATGCATAATATTAAAATATTATTTCATCAATCCTACATGAAATATTTTCTGTCAACATACCATCATTGAATATGGGATATTCATTTAGTTTCTATAAAAAAATTACAATGTGATGAAATCAAATTTCTAGTTGGAATTTATGAAACACATGATTCCAGAGTGTGTGTTGAAATTTTGGACATGTATTCCAGTAAGGGAAAGACAACAATGATTGGTTGGTATGATATTGTATATGAACATACCTATATGGATGTGGTAGAAAATTACAATCAATATATTTATAAGTCTATTGAGAAAATTTTATAGACATGGTTATATATGGTTAGTAGTACACTAACATACTATTTCGGTACACATTATTACTATCAATGAATCCAATAAGGCACTAAACATGGGAAAACATTATATTTTTTAAGTGGTTGGGTTATATGGTGTTCCAACATTGATTATATATGAAATATAAAACCATGTTACTTATTTATGTTTGATGTAATTATAATAATCAATGGGATATCAATAAAATATTAGTACAACAAAACTTATATAAATAGATAGGTAATGGGAACAAACTATTTATACATTGTAATATATGATTTTGAATACTTAATTGACATTTAATGTTCGTGTGGGGATCATAGTCTACTAGTTGAATTTTCTATTGAAAATAATTATCATGTATCAGTGTAGATGACATAATTTTGATTCTTTTTATGGTCATCCTTATTGTTCAACATTATATTGGATATACATATGAGATAAAATCTAATTGGATAGAATTTTCTCGATGATACTAATAGAAAATTCCAAATGATCCAAAAAATGAATGTTTGAAGTATAAATAAGAGAAAATTCAAATGTAGATATTTTTCATTGGTTTTATCTATTGATGAATGTGACTGTGTTTTCATGAAAGTATCTCTAAACCATTTCATCAAAACTTAGTAAAACAATGGATACTAACACCATATTATATTGGTTTTTTCATGTCTATAAAACAAATTAGAACTATTGCATACTGGTTAAAATTTCTACATATAATTAGTGATGTTCCTAATAACATCGTATTATATTAACTCAATAAGTACCACCCATATCATTATTATTTAATAATTGGTGACAAAATTACTATTGAATATAATGATTTTTTTGTATCTATTTATAGATTTGTGTTCTAGAAAGATTAGAAATGACACTATGAGGGATATATATTTCCAAAGAATTATTATTATATTAACATGTTTATGTTAAAGAAGAATCATGGAAATAAAAATGTTCGGTAAAATGAAATGTATTGTCTTTTTATGAATAAAATAAATATCCATCTTCTATAAGATTTAAATCCCAGTGTTAAGGTGAATTAAGTTACCTCGGGTTTACACATGTCGGCATTTTTTCCCTTATTTTTGGATTATAATGGTTTGGTTAATGTTTTGAACTTATATTTTTTTAGAAGTGAAAAAATCATAGAGTTTCTCAGCAAAACACATTCACGTAATTATTGGTTTTGGCAATGTGAAAAATACATTAAATATTATGTGTGGTTTCATCATTTCATGAATGGTTCCACTAGGTGTATTTATGGAAGTACATTATCTAAAAATATTTCACGGTGTCAAATTTCTCTCTCTATAAAAATAAGCCTAAGATATTTTAATATAGATATAAGTTTCCTATCAAGGAATTTAGAATAGGGGATTATAATTCATGTCAAGAATCCATCTTACCCAACCAATTATACCTAGTCTACAGTTGTATTTTTTTCATTTAACCTTTTCTATTTTCTTATCAACATCAAGTGTTTCCCTAGGAAAAATATAGTAAAAATAGATGTTGGGAATCTACTGGTAACTAATACTTGATAATGTTTCTATTGATTCAATGGATAATATCTATTATTTATTTATCATCTTGGAACCACATGGGTTTTTTTACCATGATCCCATGAATGGTTAGTAAGACTATATCTATTGGATTGAAATTCTGTTTATTAGATCTTCGCAGGTTTTTTTAATCGAATGAGATGAAGTGTTTTATGTGTGGACGAATATTACATCCAGTCAACTTTTTTTCATAGTAGGTAGCTTATCTCTCACTCTATTATTCTTAAACAAGATATCACGATATTTTTATATTTTTATTATGATTTTAGGGAAATTTCTTGTGAAAAATAATTGGAAAACAACTATTTGATGTTATTTTAAAAGGTTTCGTTTTGAATGATGGGGATTATTTTTTAAATATAAGTTTTATTGAAATGTTGTAATACAATTTTAGGAAAGTTTTTATGTTCATTTGGAATGGGTAATTGGAAAAAATATGAATATTTTAGTGATTTTATGAATTGGTTAGCATTATAAGTTCCACGGTAAAATGTGTTTAAAAAAATAACATGGGGAAGGATTACTCACCCCTCATGGGTATATGGAAGACTATGGATTAATTCATAGGGTGTGTGGGTGTGGAAATGGAATTTAATATAATGATAATAAATTTTAAAAGACATCGTTTAATGTTATATATATGATATATAATTTTTGTTTTAATCTAATATTTTTCTCTACTTCTCTAATGTTTTATATAAGATTATTGTAACCAATTCTCATCCCAATAACGTTTATTAGGAAGACTTTATGGTATACCTACTGTGTTTATAATCATCCCTTTATAGGCCACTTTGGTGAATTTATATATCTCTTCTACTAAGATATTTAGAAAGGTAATGTATATTACTTATATAGTGGTTGTCCTTGAAATCAAGGTTTGGTAGTAGAATATAGAGCTAGGGAGTTCTTGAATTTTTTTGGGATTGTGACACATTGGTTCATATGTATTTCTATATATAGTATTATCTGTGTACCATTAATTATATTATTTTTTATCTCTGATAATGTTTTTGTAATAGTATGTCATTGTTTTATGTGGTTTATTCTCATGAATCATTTAGTTCATCTTGGATGTTGTATATATTCTTGAAAGGATATATGGGTTATTAGAGAAAATCATCCCCCAAAGTCCTCTTAATATCTCAAAATTTATTCCTAACTATGTTGTCTTGGGGATGTCAGCTATGGTTAGTGTATTGTTTTCCTCTTCTCATGTAAATGTGTTTGGTTGGGTTAATACCACATAAATATCAATAATTCAGTTGTGATATGATTAGAATGGTATCCATCATATATAATTAAGTGGTGAGAGTAATACCAAACCATACACGTTACATAGTAAAATATGTTTTTTGACTCAATAAATGTACTGATGTATGAGGTCATCATTTTATTAGGAGTAATTTCATGAATAATCTTTGATAAAAAAGTAAACAAAATTACACTCTCCAATAAATATGACTTTCATATAAAATATGTAATGCATTATTTTTATGATGTTGAGTCCCCTTATTGGTATTATCTATAACACTATTCTTAATTGTTTTTTATTTTTGAGAACTACTATAAAATAGAATCATTATATTAATATAATGTAATGGTTGTAGAAATAAAATTTTCTATGTATGACTCATAGATATTAGATAATGATTTCTGAAAACATATTATTGAGGACAAAAAAAGAAGAATATATATAATAGAATTGAATAAATGTTATGTAGATTTATGAGTAAGAACATGATAATGACTTGTTTTACTAGAGATTATATATTATGATCTATGCCAACTTAGTGGATTAGTTCATGAATTATAGAAAATTTTATTATGTTCTAGTCATATATAAAAACATATTTTAAATATTTTTTTAAAGGTTGATATTTTCATTCATTGTTAAGAACTATATAGGGTTGTCTTTATGACTAATATTTTATATGGAATAGGGAACGTATTAAATAGTAAATATATTATAGATGTGGAAAGTCTTATCTATAGAATATTGAATATAGAGATTAATGTTTATAATAATCCAACATTCCATTTTCAACATATAATTGGATATACAAATGATAAATTCATTAAAAAAATCTATAGATATTGATTTTTGGGATAATTATATTGTGAATCATATGATAACAAATAATATTGTTCATTATGAAAAATAAAGAAACTTTTAGGGTAAATAGTTAATAGAGAAATGGAATATTAGATCCTACACCTATTAATGTATATTAACCATTGAGTTTTTTAGAATATGTTGAGCTTAGGTATGTAATATCATTTCAAAATTTCATTAATCATTATGCTTATGTTTTTATTACGAGATATATGTTTAAATTTTTTTAAATTTATATATAGTTTCAAAATAGTATTGATAATCAACAAAGAATATATATTTATATATATAAATAAAATTATATTACTGAATAATAATCTGAAAAACTCACAAAACATATGAGATATTATAGAATATTTTCATGACTCAATCAATATTAATTTCCATAGTGAAATGGTGTTTCTGAGAGTAGGTATCATTCTATGATTTACATGGAAAAATAAATGAATAGTTAATGTGATATTATAATTTCTATCAAGGGATATTCTATTGAAACTATTATATTAACAATTAAGTTCATTCCATGTAAAGAATTAATAAACTTAACATTTCATAAATAGACTTGGAAAATACACAATATATAATTTATAAGGATTTTGTTATTTAAAAAATATATATAATATTTAGCTTCTGATAAACTTGACAATATGTGTAGTTTCTTCATTTTTTATTGTTATAAAAGAGAAACTAATTTTAATTATTTTTATAATCCTGTTAGTCTCAAGTAATTGTGGGAATATTTTCTATATTACGTTGGAATGAATATATAATTCTAGGTATTAAGTGGACTAAATTATAACATAGAAATGTATACGGCAAGTATAAAAAATATTCCATACAAGAATTTGACATGGTTCAAAAAAGAGTTATAGAAGAAAACATTTACTCAAGTTATAGAGGAACCACAAATGTATAATTGGATTAATTTTGATTCAAATATGTATATATTATTTATAGAAAATTATGATGATTTAAAGTTCATCGATAATTCCTCAGTTATCTAAAAGAATGCTATTAAGTGTTCTGATTCCCAGAAAAATTCTAAATTTCATAATCAAATATGAGGACTCCATGTATATTAACCATGTTCGGATCTTCATGGATTCAGCTGAAGGGATGACACCTACAGTCTAAAAGTGGGTTTTAAAAAATAAAACATACTTTAATGGTAGAGTGTATACCTATAAATAAATCTTGTTGGAAATGAGTAGAAAAAAAATTCAGGCTGTCTACCATAAATAATAATTTTATCAAATTTTGATTTTAATATATATACATATATTTATTTTCAAGTAAACTCACCATATTATATATATATATAAAATATATCCAAAAAGTTTCTTTTATGGGAATTTTGTTGAATATGTCTAAATAAATAAACCTGCGGGTTTTAAAATAAAAAATAAGTCTATTATAATTATCAAGCTTGTGGGGTGCATTTGTCAATTGATGAGTATTTATTTGAGAAATATTATATAGAATTGTGATTCGATCAAAAATATTAGTTTCATCAAAACCTGAATGATTCATCCGTATATCTTGGGTGTGTTTTGGTGTTTATAATATTTATTTTTAATAACACGCTTCTTATTAGAAATTATATCATAAATTTTGATTCTATAATGATATTTTATGGAATGTACTTCTTAAATAAAGAAATGGGTGATGAATCAAACATAATGGGTATAAATATCTATAGATATAGATACAACAGGTTTCATTGATGGTGTCAAAACAACTATATAGCTAAAGTGATAATGTGGTTTTGTATGGATGACATTTAGAATAGAAAATCACCCCTACTTCCTAGAATAAATATTCTAATGATATTATATCCTTGTAAAGTGATAAAAACGATAGAGAAAATTAATTATGTATCTATTATAGGATATATTTGGTATGTTATGTTTTATTACGGATATGATTTCCATTAATAGTTGATAATAAAGCTAATATTAAAATAAAATCATCTTTCGAACCCGCAAATTATGTCTAAGAACATCCATATTTATTTAAGAAAAATAATGATATCTACATAGTAATTATAGGATATTATAGAATCATTATATGGTGTTATAATTTCTCTAGTTTATAATCCAAAAATCATATGATAAATCATATTGGTTTCAAATTTTTCTCAAATGGTTGATTATTTTGTTTTTAATTCTCTAAACAAGCCACATTGGTATACTCAAAAACAAACATGAAGAATATATATCCATTAAATTTGGTGAATTAAAATGTTTTGGTCAAGAATAATATCCCTAAATTTAGTGTGGTCCTGGGTATTAAGGTAGAATGTGATATTTGCACTGATGGAAACTTATTTATTATTTAGTGTAAGGTACATTGTCTTCATTGAAGCACCAATAATATCTTTCGTAAATACTATGTCATTTGAGATATCATTGAGAGTGTGATTTAATGATCTAATATTTAGACAATAATTTAAATTTAGCTGATCATTTTTGAAAACCATTATCATATAAATTCATGATGGTAATATATAATTTATCAGTGTTAGATGCATAAGAGATTGAGGTAATGGTATTAAAATATAACATTTCTTTTTAATAATGTCTATATACATTTATCATTCATTATTGTGCGATTAATTTACATTACATGAATAATGTCATTATAATATCCCCTAAATGTAAAACATTGAGTTTTCCCTAATCTATGTTCATCATTGAGTATAATGAGTCATGATGATATGATAATATTTTTAAGAGTAGAATCTTATAATTAATCTAAATAGTTTTGTATGATTTATAAATAATAGAATATTTCGATAATATATAAAAGAGTATTATCTAGATTAGTCATCCAAAGTATATTACATCGAATGAGATGATATCATTGATATATTTAGTTGAGTATTATTGTTATCAAATCAAATTACCCATGGTTCATGAGTTATCTATAATTTTTACCGTTATAATTTGATACATTTTTACACAATCATTGACTCGTAGCTAAAAAGTTTCCTGTTCGGTATATTTATTAACATGTCTTCAAATAGAGATGAACTAAGATGAGTTTTTTCAATTATATTAGAATATTATATATCCATTACCTTGATTGAGTTAGACTATGAATCTGAATTTCTATTCTTAGTTGGGTGAAATATGATGTTCTTAGTGGCATTGATGAATGATATATGATATATTCAATCAAACGGGATAGTTTATTTCATGAATAAATTATATATGTGGTGAAATATAATAGATTCAATTGTTACATGTCTAGTGATCAAAAACATTCATGAAAAAATGGATCATATTAGTATTAATGTGATATATATGATATTCCTAGTGTTGTTTTTTTAGGGGTCTAGGTCTTGAGTAGATAGTAGTTTTGGGAATTCCAATTCATGCCTCGCAGACCTCCTCTTATGCTGAGAATCTTAAAGCAGGGGGCCAAATGTGACATCTCAAAACCATTTTGCACGGTTGGGAGAGGAATACATCCATAATAGTGAGGAAGATATAAGGGTAGGTCAAGGACCTAAATACTTGATTGAAGTGAAAATATTCCATGATGAAATTGAAGAGGATTTGGTTCATGATGACTATATGAAACTCTCCATAGTATAGGACTACCATATAACCTCTATGTAGAAAGGAAAGAACAAAATCAAGGACTCAGATGGATTTATTTCGTACAATCGGGGGGGGGGGGGGGGCGAATAAGGATGGATTAATCCAACCAACCTGGCCCTCCTAATATAATATTTTCATGTAAGGGAATGTCGTCCCTGAAGGTCTCTACAATGGTTGGTTGCTCAACCCAGAATGGGTCCAATGACACTGGTCAATATGTGGTAGCCACCATCTCTAGGTCCCTAGTTAAGAATGTATGTGAGGCTGCTTCCCCAGCTTCTCTGGTAGGTGTTGTGGAGTTGAGTGGTATGTGACAGCTACACGAATCAGGTTCCTATGATTTTTCCGATTTCTAGATTTCCTCAGTGATGGAACATATGGAACTACTTATGCACACAAGTGAATAAATGGTTGAGGATACTTTGAATATTTAGTTATTGAAGAAGATGAGACGGATTCATCTGGACACTACAAAGGATAAAGGCGAGTGGGTTGATAATTAATCTCATATTCTGCTCAAATGTTTCATCATTGAGAATATTATTTTGGAATTCAAGAAATCTTGAGAAAATTAGTGCTTATATAGGAGGGAATCTTTAAGGATTTCCCTGACACTCAGGTAATTTTTGTTACCTGAGATTTTTTGGGAATCTGATTCTAAACAACACACACTTTTCTTTAATAGATCTATTTTATCATTTGGTAATGAAACTATTTAGTTATTATGGTTCACACTTTCCCTTTAAAAGTAGATGGTTTCATATAAAATTAATGTCGGATGGATAGCCTGTGATATTTTCCATGAGTATACAATCATTACATCTATCATAGTATCTGATTGGTTATTTATTTTGACGATAATATCATATCCTCCACATAGTTTCCTTCTATTTTGAATCAATTATTTGATTCATTTATGGAATTGAAAGTAATTTTAACCGGACAAATTAATATAACACCATTATCCATGTATTATTATTATCACACTTCCAAACTCTTGATGTGGAATCAAAACCATGAAATCCTCCATCATAAGTGGTTCCTATATAAGGGGAGGGTGTTATTATATTAAGGTGTGTCAATTTAGGTTCCATACTACCAATACATAGAGAAGAATATCTTATCCATTTGATCTCATTCTTATTAAAAATGATTTTTATAGATCATTATTTGAGTTAGTGGGATCCCCATGTAGTGAAATACGATTCTGTTAGCAAGGTTTTGTCTTATAAATGTGATATTCCATAGGTTTTTTCTTGGTGAAACGATAATTAAAACACCATTATGATCATTAGATTTGGAGCTCATTTCTGTAAAGGTATAAAAAATATATTTTATGTTCCACATTATATTTTTATTCTATATGATATTTAATGAAAAAATAATTGGTTTTATTACACTTCATTAATATTGTGATGATCATAGAAAACCCATCACTCTCCACATATAAACAAACAAAACACACTTTATCAATCATTTAATCTAAAATTTCAATTTAAAATTTTAATAACAACTTAATCATTATGATTATCATACAATAATATTATCCACCTATTTGGAAAACACAAACATCCTTACAAAAAAGAATATAAGGAATTTATAAATTTTATTTGTTTTTAAATAAAACATATCACCCTTAACACATGAGCAATTAGAAATACGACAACCCCCCCAGGATTTGGAAACACTAAATACTTTTTCGTTGATTTCTATATTGATACATAGCATTTTATTTCATCCGAAAATATTCTTCGATATGAACTCCCCTTTACTTTGGTAAATTTATTTTTTTTCTTTGTATTCTTTTTTATAATTCCTTTCTCCCCTTTTGTGATTTTCAAAAAGGACTAAAAGGAATGAAAAGGACATATGGTGCCTGAAATCATAGTACTAAACAACCAAAATATGAGCATCCAAAAATTTCATTAGCATTGGAAAAATGTATAGAAGTAAGGAATAAAACAAAAGATCGGAATCGAACAAGATTATCCGTCCTTCTTCTTTAGCATCAACTTCTTCACTATGGATTTATGCTTCTTGAGTTCCCTATGGTCTTCCTCTGCCCATTTGAGAAGCTGATCTTGATCATCTGTTTTCTTTTCTATGTGATTGATTCTTTCATCCTACGCCTTAAGAGATTATACATGTCCAAACTTCTTCTTTCTTAGAAATTTTTTCTTCATGTTCGATTCGTAGATCTAATTCCCTCTTCCAGCTCTGAGAAACTGAATACAACATCCCATTCAGATCTTTCACCTCTTGGATCTAAGAATTCTGTTCTTGTGTTAGAATCTCATCAAAATGATTTGTGTGATCCATGATCTTCACATATTTGGTGTCAAATTCATCCTTGAAACATTCTTGGAACTCATCAAGAATTCTCATGTATTCTATAGTTTTCATTGACTAGCTGGTCATCCTCTTGCAAGATCTTCTTTGGGCTTCTTTTTTTATGAAAAAGGTTTTCAAATCAGCCTCAAGATTGATGCACATATCCATAATTATTGATACTGAATCCGATTTATAATATAATGAATGTAGAATAATTTGTCATATCAAGTCAATATTGGGAAATATTAGAATAGTTCCAACAAGCATCTTCAAGGACTGGACTAAAAAATCATGTCTTATAGAGGATGATTCTGAATTAGCTATTTTTCCTGGTGAGGATTAATTCTCTATATCAGCAGCTTTTCTCTTTGATGAAGCACCCAATTGTTCTTTCTTCACCATTTCTCTCCTAGGTGTATCAACAATCACCTGTTTTCCCTTATCAATTATTTGGCATGGATTCCTCTTGATTAGTTGATTCGTGCTCACTATCAAATAGTTTCAGAATTTTAACTTCATCTATCTCTTGTTTCTGAGCTGCTTCCTTAGCATCCTCTAGATGAATAAAATTCTTATTTATGATTTAATATTTATATTGTTTGTCTAAATCATCTTCATCATTCTATTTATCCTTCCCAATACTAGAATTTTTTGATTATTCAGGATGAGAGGTTCTGAATGTTAATATTTCTGAAGGTATTTCCTTCGCATGAAAATCCTCAACTTGTTTTATCAGATATTCTATATCATCACTGCCTACATCTTATTTTTCTACTTATTTTTCTTCTACTACATATTTTTCTATTACTTTTTCTTGAACCTTTTCAAGAGTCACCAAATTTTTTCTCGGAGTCTCTGGATGTGGTTCTATGAGGAAGGATTTTTGTACCAAAAAATTCTCAGAGGCTTTCTCAGTTGACTTCAGAAGTGATTTCACTATTTCAGCCTCATAGAACTTATTATTTTTCTTCATTTATTTATTTTTATTTTTAGGATATTAAGCTACCTTTTCAATCAATGATTTTGCTTCATCAGGGTTGAAGCCAAACATAGGTTCCCCTTCTTTCTGATTTTTCAGGGCTACTCTCTACTTAGCTACAACCACATTAGGATAATATTTTTCTTTTATTGGCTTCGGTGGTGTAGATTTTGTTTCCTTATCCATTGGGGTTTTTTCCATCTCTTCCACATCCTTCAACTTCCTCTTCCCTCCCCCATTCTGAGATGTCACATCCACCTCTTTTTTTTTGAAATAGCTTCAACTTCCTCTTCGAGAAAGTCTTATAATTCTTCAAATTCTATGGAAAAGCCAAATTTAATTCTTCACAATGTGTGATCACTTATCAACATAACATTGAAATTCCTTGAAATTGATCTTGAAGGAATTTTGAAGGTTTCTAGGAACCAAACAATTATTTTTGAATGAATGGCTGGATACATTATAATTTGTGACTTCATGTTTCCATTCATTATGTTCTCAATCATGACTGAGATATGCTTGAAAATGTTTATTTTCCTCTAGTTTAAAATGAATATCCAGATTGTACATATCACATTTCATCAAAGGGTCCTTGTATTGTTTTCTAAGTTTCATGAATCTATGAACACACAATTCTAGAATCCAAAAAAAATTAGACTGTGAAGAATTTTTAGAGTCCTTACCTCTGAGAGACAATGGAAAGCCATGACCTTTACCTTATAAAAACTTCTTCATACTTCAAGCAGCTTATGAGACCAAAACTCGGCTTCCCCGTCATAATGGATAAAAACCAAGCTTGCATAAATGTTGTAAGAAAGTGAATATGTCTTCCCATAACACTTGAAGGAAAATTTCCTCCTTCCTTATTCCTTGAAAAAAGTTACTGACCCATATAATTCTATTACTAAATACAGATAAACCAAATCCCAAGTTTTTGGTATTGAAAGGAAAATGTTTTCCCACCATTCAGATTTATATTCTTGATGATAATAGAATTATACTTCGTGAAGAACATCGCATCCACTAACCTTTCTCTATATATCTGGAATTCATAGATTGGGTTGACAGTTGACATATTTCTTTGAGAGAAGACTTTTATAGACATTTGGAAGTAAGAATGATCTAAGAAGTTTGGCACGAGCTTTTGTAGGAGGGTCAGACTGTAAGGCCCCAGCCTTAAACCATACATAATCTTGAGTTATTATAAGATTACAATTGAGGATCTTTTCAGGTTTAGAGTTTTAGAGAATTAGATCATGAAACTTGCATTACATTCCACATTTAAACAAAGTGGTTACATAATAGACAGTATTCATTCTTCCCATCAATGGTAACATATTGAAAATAAAACGTGGATTCTTTCTTGACACATCCTTGACACTATCATCACATCATGTACCTTTCCCATGACCTGTGAAAAACATTTCAAAAACTTGGGATGAGCATAAAAAGCTCAGTAAGGGTTATAAAAATATGGAAAGAAAACATGAGTTCATATATACATAAGAATGAAATCATACTTTACCCATAAAACATAGGCACTTTAACATACCCCATAAAACCATGAATAAATCATAGAAATCATAAGATATAGAGGTAACTTGAGGCATTCATAACATTATTACGTAGGGAGTAACCCTCTTGGTTACGTTTGGAATACCCATCACAGTGTATTCCCTAAATCTCTTCGGAGAAACCTTAACATTTCACTCCTTCGCGTTACCCAATGCATTGGAGATCTATATCGGGCTCACCCGCCCTTAGTCTATCACGGAACCACCCGTTTTCTTAACAATGTCCAAGAACCATAACATAAATGTATCACAAAAAAAATGCATAAAGTAAACATAAAATTTCCACATTTCAATCACAATATAACATTTTAGGATATTGAAATAATGAATCCATTAAAAAAAACCATTTCCAAAACCATTTAAAACATTTAATAAAGAGATTTTTGAATCAAAGTGTCCCATACCACATTGAAGCTTTTAAAATTTTCAACCATTACTATCCATATAAATAAATCCTTAAAACCATTTTGAAAACATGGATATTAATAAGAACAAATCATTAAAAAATTTAAAGCGATATTTTGGTTAAAGGGTTTTTACCGAAATTAGAGAGACCTGAATAAAATAATTGAGGAATAACATTTAATCAGAACTTTATAATATCACGAGATTAAATGGATTCATGATATAATATTCCAAAGTACAGTATATACACCATATAAGAGTGAATTGGTGCATAACAACAATGAAGTCTCAATATAGATGTAAAATGTGATGAAATCCCTTATAAAGAAGGTATCCTTAAATTAAGGATAAATCAATCTCAAAATTATGTGTGACAAATATAAATACACCCAATATAATTGGATATTAAGTGTAAAACAATAAAAGTTCATTCACACATATTCAAAGGATGACATATTCAATAACTACATGTTGAACCCAATGAAATCGAAATTGGGTTAAAACGTTCCCTTGGTAAAATTCGACAGCCTAACGGCGTCACCTCAAAAATTCATAAAATGAGTTGATGAGAGATAAAAAGGGAATATTATAATTTGGAAATAAAATTTACATCAATCCGGATATATAAGAACATATCCCAACAAAATGGTATGTGAATTAAAAGACATAACAAACTAAGTCTTTTAAAATGAGGAGGGTGAAAGGTTCCCTTACCGACTTGGGTAACTTTCGAAAAGTACACCCCATTGAAGAAGTGTCATACAATGAATATGTAAATACCCATAAATGGAGTTACATTACAAAAGGATTTTAATAATGGGCAGTACATAAACAACTCAAATTAAATTGTGAAAAATGTAGCATAAATCTCACAGAAATAAAAGTGAGATGAAAAATCCATTACGAAAACTCGGCTGCCTAACGACGCCACTTAAAACTTCCAAAAATGGATTGATGAGATAAAATATGGTATCTCATCACATTACAACAAAATGTACAGAAAGAGGAATATAAAATAACATCCCCCATCATAACAAAGAGGATCTTAAAAGAAGTTACATAAAGGAGAGTACTTAAAGAGAAAGAGAGAGGTTAGATCTCTTACGAAAATTCGGCAGCCTAACGGCGCCACTCAAAACATCCAAAATGGTTTGATGAGAGAGAATAGGGTCTATCATCATATGAACATAAAAATTATAGTAAGAGTAATATAAAATACCATCACAATAACAAGAATGATGAGCTTAGAAGGAATGACATAAATGAGTGTACTTAAAAAGAAAGAGAGGAGTAGGATCCCTTACCTCGGGTCCGACTTGACTCGATCGTTCTTTAACGTCCTGAATAATAAACTTGAGTTAATTTCTATTTTCTTAAGAACCTTTTTAAAGTTCATTACTCCTTTTATATCACTTATTTCCATGTTATAAACAATATGTAACAATTTAAGTTAATAATGTTTGTTTTGTCGATATTTGGTTCTTAAGCCGAAAGTGGACTTCTTACAATTACATGTTGTTAATGTGGTCAAAGGTTCTTTATATCCAGAATGAAATTCCTGATTTGGATGGCATATATATCATATATATCTAGAATATACTTGTATTTATAATATTACATAATCATTTAGAGGTATGAAATGAAATGCACCGTTCATGGAGACGGTAAGCCGTACGTAAGCATGAACGCTACTTTCATTTCTTTCTCATATTAATGGAATTAAAATTAAATGAGAGGTATGTATATTTTAATTCCAGAATTATATTCATCTTTTATATGTATCATTCATTATATATATCCACTATATAAATGTACTTTTAATAGTACATTACATTTGGGGATAAGAAATGAAATGCACCGTTCATGGAGACGGTAAGCCGTACGTACGCATGAAGGCTACATCCATTTATATTTAATACATTAATGGAATAAAATAATAATGATATAGAGGTATATTATAATTCCAGTATAACATCATGTATAATAATTTTAAATCCATCCTTTATACATCCCACATATGGCATTAACGAATCACATCACTTTGAGGGGGCGGTAGTCCGCACTTCCTTAAATGAAGATATCGTGTTTACCCAAAATGGAAACCATAAAGGTATGACCAAAATGAAAAATACAGAAGCTTAAAGAAAACATAAACATATTATATATCATATATAAATATAGTTTCATCTTAATGTCCACCTTTTAAGGTGTTAAAGAATGTTGAACAATCATCGTTTCAGGAGGCAGAAATTCGCCATCCACGGAAACAGTATGTTCTTTAACCATTAGATGTAGGTGTGTGTAAGTGTAGATCGAATATTTCTTATAAACAAATCCTAGTATATTGAGGATACTGGATGTTTTTCAAAATAAAAGAATAAAAAGAGTTTAGGGGGTTGGAGAAGAAAAATAAAACAAAAGGACTCAAAAGAAGACATTACCTTAAAATCGGGTAACTCCTTTTGGTTTGAGCTCAAAGGCTTCCTTGGGAAGACTTCTACCCAATGTGAGGATTCATTAGGTAAGATAGGTAAGTGGAGAAACAAAATGGGAAGGGGTTGGCCGAGGAAAAGGCTTTGGGAGTGTGGGTAAGGAGGTAGAGGTGGGGGCCTTTTATAAGAGGAGAGGTGGGGGACTTTTGGAAAGTAATGAAATATTACTTTATTTGAAAATGAGTTTCGGATTTAAAGGGTCCCACATTGATATAATTCAATGATAAGGTGATAAGGTTTCGAAATAAAACCATACAATCGGTTTTGGACATGTGTAGGTCTTAGATTTTACATTATCTTTCCATTTTATTTAAATCGTTAAATAACGAGGTCATTGTTGCATAATCATGATGTCATAAATAATTTAATTTATTTAATGTCTAAAAATTATAAAAAAAATACTATGATGTAGGATATCTTTTTATCTTTCCAATTAATATTTATAGTCAAAAATCTGATTTCTATAACCCCATGTAAAAATTGTTTTAGTAAAACATTTCATGTTTGTCTCATTTTTACTTTAACTTTAAATAAAAAGATATTAATGTCATTTTCCAACCAAAGTGGCTTCATGGGGTCCCCAAGTTGACCCATGGATTTTCTTGGTCGGCCATGGAACATCCAATGAGGTTAGGACATGTGTCAAGTTCATTTCATATTATTAAAACATTATTTTTACCTTAAACTACACTAATTACCTCTAATCGCGATTAAAAACATAATAAGTTACTATTCACCAAAAAAATATTTTTATCACATTGAACCAAATTTTACATCATAATGACAAACCATGTATGTCGGATTTTTGAAATTGAAAACACAAATATGGAAAATTTTCATTTAAACGGAAAATTCAGTTTTTATAAGTACCACTTAGTGGTTTCACTATTCATCAAAAATTGAAGTTTTTCAGAAAAATCCCCAAAATTCACCCTAAGATATATTTGATATTCAGAATTAAAAAATGAATTATATTTTACAAAATTCAAAACATATAAGTCACATTAATTAATTTAATAATTAATTCCCGCTGTCAGATCAAATAGCATGTTTTTATGAAACAATAAGTATCAAAAGATTGACACTGGTTTAAGTCTGATTTCAAAGTGAAATTAATTCCAACGACCACTATTGGATTTAATGGTAAAAATATAATCTAATTTCACTTTAAAACCAATTCAAAAGATAATATAATAATATAAATAAATTAGATTAGAAGAGGTTTTGAATTAAAATACAACATTTTACACTATTCATTAAAAAATGAACTTTATCGGAAAGATACCAAAAATTTACACAAAGTAAATTTTGATGTCACAATTCTAAAGAAGAATATTATTTTGTCAAATATAACACATAAAATTGTCAAAAAGTTGATTTAAAAGAGGTTCTCCATCAAAAGGCAGTTAATCGACCTTTTAAAGAATATTAGAAAGTTTACGCTTAAAATTGGATTCATTCGCATTTTTAATCCTCTAACATATATTGTAAAAAGTAAAAATATTTGACAAACATATATAATAATTTGGTAGTTAGTTCTGTTCATTCCCGCCATTACAATGGCTAGGCGTTAACTACCTTTTAAAATAGTATTATTTTATTTTTAGATGCAACATAAGATTCCCAAGAAACTCGTTGTTGCGTATTGGGTACGCCATCGAGCATAGAATCCCCTTTAAAGTAATATTAATATTTGATTCACAAATATGGATAAATATAAAGATGTTATATTCTTTATTTACCCGGGGTGTTACACAGACCTTCAGCACATGAAGGCTTGAGCTTCGATGTGGGACAACCATCGAGGGTCCTTTATATAGGCAAGTGAGGTGAATGTTCATCTTCAATACTCAATCCAATGTTAAAAAAACCTTCTGATCAGATCTGACGGTTGAGATGATAGCAGGAAGACGATTTTGATATAATCTGATCATTTCTGGTTTTTTAATAAAAACATTCAGATTTAAGAAAATGGTAATATGTAAATTAAAAAATATATGAAAATACCAAAATGTAAATGATGAATATGAATATTTAGGAAAGTAAAAACATCTTTCATATTGCTATGAAGATTATTCGTAATGAGGAAAATAATACTTGAAAAACTTTAGATTCCAAAAAATTTGATTATGAAAATTTTTACTACAAAAATATTTATTACGAAAATTTTAGATAAGAAAACACCATTATGAAAATTTCAAGTAAAAAATCTTCATTACGAAAATTTTAAGTACAAAAAAAACTGACTTTGAATTTTTTTAATAATTTAACAAGAAATTGTACCCCCTATGAATAAGAGTTCATTACTACAAGGATATTGGTTTCAACAAGAAGTTATCATTGAATATTACCTTATGATTATCATTCCTAACTTTTTTTTAATGTATTCATATCTATTGTAGGGTAATGATTTTGGGAAAATATCAGCAAGTTGATCTTGTGTTCAGATAAATTGAAGAATGGTATCTTCATTTTGGGTGTGATCCCTAAGAAAATAATGCCTAATATCTATGTGTTTTTCACAAGAGTGATGTGCAGGATTTTTACTTAAGTAAATGGCACAAGTATTATCACACAAAATTTTTGTTTTGGTAAATGTCGTACAATAGTTTGTGAGTGTGGGTTGCATCCACAACAATAGAGCACTTCATCTTCCAGCTGCTACATATTTATAATCCATAGTGGAAAGTGATACTAAATGTTTCTTTTTCATGACCAAGAAACTAATGAATCTCCTATAAAATGACAAGTT
Organism: Viscum album; assembly: GCA_963277665.1. Taxonomy (NCBI): domain Eukaryota; kingdom Viridiplantae; phylum Streptophyta; class Magnoliopsida; order Santalales; family Viscaceae; genus Viscum; species Viscum album. Next base: position 595,915,790 of record OY728133.1, read on the forward strand.
CTAGATGTACTTTTTCTATCCATTCTACATCCACCTAAACTAGCATCTGAAAAACATTATAAATTAAATCATTTCCAGAGGTGTAAAAGAGTAATAGATCTATGGTTCCCTTTATATTGGGATAAATATTTTTCACTGCCTTTAAATTATATTCATTAAGATTGGATTAATATCTTTCACATAAGCATACTGAAAAAATTAAGTTTGGACGACTAGCTGTCAAGTAAAGTATACTTTCTATCATACCACTAAAATATGATTGATCTACTGGTTTCCCACCTTCATCAAGACCATTAGTATTTTTGCTACCAATGGGAGTAAATATACTGTACTATTTGTCATATCCATAATTTTTTTGAATATATTTAATATAATTATGTTGGGATATGTAGATTCCTTTTAGTTTTTGTGAAATTTGAAAACCATGGAAAAATATTAACTCACCCATCATACTCATTTAAAATTTATATTTCATTAGTTCCGCAAGGGAATTAGTTAAATATTGCTAAGTCGAATCAAATATTATGTCATGAACATATATATGAACAATCAAAACATTTTTCTTATCATTCATTATAAAAAGGGTTGGATCAGCATTTCCATTATAATAATTTATTTGAAGCAAAAATCTTGTAATTCTATCATACCAGGAACGAGGGGCTTTTTTAAGTCCATAAAAATCAATGGTATGTTTTAAAACATGTTCACGATATTTTGTATCTTCAAAACCAGTAGGTTGTTCCATAAAAACATCCTCTTGGACAAAACCATTAAGGAAAGCACATTTAACATCCTTCTGAAAAAGATTGAAATTTAAGAATGCTGCAAAGGCAAGTAGAATATGAATAGATTAATGTCTATCTACTAGATCATAGGTTTCTTCATATTCTATTCCTTTTTTTATTATAGCCTTTAGCAAATAATATTTCTTTATTTTTTACAATGTTTCTATTTTCATCACACATAATTCTAAAGACCGATTTTACTACAATAACAGAAGTTTCCTTATGTATTTCAACCAAGGTCCAGACTATATTCCTTTCAAATTCATTTAGCTAATTGGTCATTGATTCTATCCAATCATCATCATCTAAAGCTTCATCCGTGATTTTTTTATCTAATTGAGAACAGAATGTTATATGTTCTACTTCATATCTTAAGGAACTTCTAGTCCTTACTGGTTTTTTTTTCCATTAACAATGATACTATCACTGGGATGATTCTTTAGATTCACCTGATTTGGGTTTCGTAAACCAGTTTATCAACATAGGTTAGGAAGTCTTCTGGGGTAAATTCTTCAGAAATATGTGCTTGAACATTTTCCTTAACAGAAAGATCATCTAACAAAGGTTGATAATAAATTTCTGAAAACACATCTGAAGATGTGAGTTGAGGTTGTTTGAAAACAAAAGGACCAGTTTCATCAAATTTGACATGTATTGTCTCTTCAATAGTATATGTATTTTTATTGAAGAATATATAAGCATTAGAAGATGTGGACTGGCCAACAAAAATTCCTACATCATATTTTGGTGCGAATTTGTGTAGATTATCTTTATTATTCAGAATGAATACTTTGCAACCAAAAACCTTGAAGTAGGAAAGTATAGGTTTTCTACCATTCCAAAACTCAAAATGGTGTTTATTAAAGAAATGGGATAATAAAAATACAATTTATAGTATAACAAGCATTACTTACAACTTCAGCCTAAAATTGTTTTGCTATCGAATACTCACTCAACATGGTCATTGTTATCTCCGGAGGAATTATATTTCTTCTTTCAACAACACCACTTTTTTTAGGTGTTCGGGGTGTTGAGAAGTTATGAGTAATTATTTTTCTACTACAAAAGGATTCAAAATCAGAATTTTGTTATTATCCTCCATGATCATTATGAATAGTTCCCAAAAAAAGGTTTTTATCATTTTTAACATGGGCCATAAATGTTTTGAAATAAGAAAAAGCATCAGATTTCATTAATAGAAAATAGACCCACATAAATCTAGTGTATTCATCAACATAAACAAATACATAATATTTTCTTCCAATAATTCCATTATGTGTTGGACCAAAAAGATCCATATTCACTAACTATAATGCATTAGTGGTTGAGACTTCACCATCTGATCTAAAACTTGATTTATGTTTCTTTCTATATTAATAAGGATCACAAAAATTTGAAGAACCAAATATATTCTCTGGTTGATCCTTAATAAGTCTTTTATTAGATAGTTTACTTAGGTTCCTAAGGTTATAGTGTCCTATCCTTATATTCCACAACCAAGAATGATCTTCCATTTCCCTAAGTCAAGGTAGATTTTGGCTTCTATGGTCTTCTAAGTCTAGTGTGTAAACATTACCTTTTCTGTTGGCAAAATGAACAAACACTTCAATGGAATTGTGTACTAAGCACACTTCATTCCTAAAATTCACTAGGTAACCTGCATCACATAATTTAATTATTCTAATGAGGATGGTCTTAAGACCCTCAAAAAATAACATATTTGAAATGATGGTTTTTCCATGAAGAACAATGTTACTTGTACCAATAATTGATCCCTTATCATAATCTCAAAAAGTTACTTTTCCTTCTTTTTTAATGATAATATTTTTAATGAAGTTTTTGTTACCAGTCATATGTTGGGAACATCCACTATCCATGTACCATGTATTGTTCTTGGTAATAACTTTGTTTTCCTAAAAATAAGATTGTTAGACTTTTCGAACCCAAACATTCTTGGATCCAGAATTGTTAGACAATTGAAATTTTGGGTATCCAAATTTGTTTAGAAATGTAGGATTTATGAAACCCGGATTTATGAAACCCGGATTTATGAAACCCAAGGGATATAACATTATATAAAAAATATTTATTCTACCAATGCCCATTGCTTTGAAATTTAGTGCAAAAAGGGGCTCTGGATGGAATAAAATGATTGTTTTCTAAAATATGTTTTCTGTGAGTATTACCTACTCTAGAAGTATTTACATGAAGTCTGATTTGGGAATACATCTTGTCAAAATTTTCTATACAAGATGTAATGATGTAAAGATGTGACTTAAGGGGATATATTTCTAATTCTAGTCTTATGACTAAATTCATGTCCACGAGAATTATTTCCTCAGATTTAGATTTTTCCTCAAAAATATTTATTTTTGAAATAGAATTCTTCAGATCATTAGAATGTTTTTCCCTTTAATAATTTACTTCCATAAGGCCTTTAGAATTTTTTTCTAGGTGCTCATCCTTATCTTCAATATCTCTAGTGATATATGAAATCGCTTTCGTAAGAACTTATTCTGGGGTATTTTCCTTTTCTAGTTTCTTAATAATTTTATAATTTTTTCTTCTAACAACATGGATAATCTAGATACTTCTTCATATGAAGGTATTTCTTCATTATCTGAAGATGAAGTATCTTCATCAGAATTAATATCTTCAGGATAATTATTCTTATCAAGTGATAAATTTTTTAATGCCTCAGCAGAGCATAACTTGGCCTTTTGACATGTATTTGGGAAAGAAATAGTCGTAATGAATCCTATATTTTTCTGTGATGATGATTCATCATCAGAAGTATCACATTCTAAAGAGTCTCCAAAACTAACACTCCAATTATCGTTTACATTAATAATTTTATTGTTCACGGAATTGTAGAACTCCTTTTTTACTATCTAAATTTCATTCCTTACTATCCTTCTTTTTTAAAAGAGGAAAATCAGGTCTCATATGACCCGATATTTTGTATTTGTAACAAGTAACATCACCATATTTCTTTTTTTGTATTCTCTCTTCTTATACTTATTTTGATTTCTCTTCTGGGATACTATATTGATCATTCTATGAGAAATATTAGCTAACTAATTCTTAAGTTTTTCTGTATCACTAGATTTTTACTGAATAATTACATTACTTGAATTTGATATAGTAACTCTTTCTGGAGTATTGGATTTTTTATAGTGATATGTTTTTGTGAAATCAACATTTCCATTTCCATTGTTTTTCCTAATAGTATACGCATATCTCTTCATTATAGTCTGATGCAGATGAAGAGTTCCAAAAAACTCATCTAAAAAATATGGGTGACTTTCCTGTTCTCATCAATTTCTTTCCTCTTTGATTCCCACTAATTTGGAATGATTTATATGATCTTATATACAAGTGCATCATCATCCAAACCTTTTTCCCCCATAGACTATAATCTATTCACAGTGGTCATGAAACATTGCTGAACATTCCTTATGGGTTCTCTATAAGTAATGCTAAATCCATGATATTCAGCTCTCAACATAGCTCTTCTTGTATCTATAGCCTTAGAAGTTCCAAAATGTGTAACATTCAATTTCTTCCATGTACTATTTGAAACTTCATATGAGGATATTTGACTATAGATGTTCCTAGTCATGGAACATAGCATTGTATTTCGGAATCTCAAATTACCTTGATATCCTAATATCTCTTTATTTGTAAAAGTTCTGAATTCCTTATCAGGAATATTACAGTCTCCTTTCAGCATTAGGTAGTTATCAAATCCAGTATTAATAACAAATGTTTTCATCCTATATCTTTAGTAATAATAATCATTTAAATAAAAAATAGAAGGTCTAATACTATTTAGATTGTCAATTGAACAAAACATTATTCATGCCATCTTAAAGAAAATCATTCCACACAAACTTTTTAGAAATAAATGATTGTAAACAAGGATAAAAATATCCTATGCAAGGAAAACACAGAACAATGAATAACCAGAGAAAGAAAACTTATATGTGAATATAAGTATTTCAGAGACCAGCCTCTGATACCAATTGTAGGATCAAAATGATACTGATTGTGGTATCGAAATAATAATATAGAAGCTCAATATTCATGATGTGGGGTGAATTGTATTCTTATAAAAATTCATTTGGAACTTTTATCATTGGTTATAAACTTTTCTATTTTTTAACAATGTTAAACTAGGTAAATTCAAAAAACCTATATGTTATATAAAGTACATGATTCTAGAAATTTGGTCTTGAAAATGAGATTCCAGAAATGTGGTTAAAGAAATTAAAATAGTTCTATAAACATTATAGATTCCGGAAATCTGGATCCAGAAATTAAACATAAAAAAAGTTTACAAAAACAAATATTCTACCTTAAATAGAATATAATCTTATTTCATCAGAGTACAAGTATATGAATGTATAAGAAAGTTATACTTTTTCTCAACTTCCAAAATATATCAGAAAACAAACTTGAAACAGTGCAAGTAACAAGTATAGAAATATTATAACCCAATGAGTAGTGTATCCAACAATCTTGTATAAAGGTTCCTTGATTTATATATTTAAGAAATTTTGTCTCATCCAAACCTAGGTAAGCCCTCAATATAAAGATCAATAACTGTATTTCTATCCCTGAAAGCCCTCGATTTTGAAGGAAATCGGAACCTCTATCTTCCAAACCCAAAATCCCACGATCAGTATGATCAGAGTCTGCACAAAGCAAGTCCGAACTAGTTGTTCACACCCGAACAAGTTGTTCACAACATCCGCACAAAGCATTGAGAGTTGAAAGATCGTCTCTCTTTAGAAAACACTTCAACAACATATAATTTCTAGATTCATAGAACTACATTGTTCTTGTTCAATTGATCACATATTTACAGGTACATCTTCAACGGTCAGCTCCTTCCTCCAAAAGTCATATTTTTCCTTGAAATTTGGAAGGACTTGTATACAATACACATAAACAATGTTTGGTAAATAATAGAATGCATGACATCATTTTATACTTATAACAATGGTAAGTAAAAATATAGTTGTTTAACCAAATAAATTTTTCGGAATGAAAGGAAATATAGAATTCATAGTCTAATCATGTTAACCTTCGGAGTCTATATTACAATGATATTCAGATTCAGTATCTCAGGAATTTGGAATCAGAATTCTATAGACTACGGAGTTTGAATTATGAGGAATTAGGATTCTAAGTTATATTGAATTCAGAAACCGAATTCTTAAAGAATTTGGAGTCTTAGTTCCTAATAATTATTATTCTAAACATAGAAATATTGTATTCTGAATTTTGAAGAATTTAAAACATGAATATAGAAATATCAAATTATGAATTCAGAAAGTTCGGAACCATAATTCTTAATGAATTCAGGGTCTAAATTCATAAGAATTGGGAGTCGAAATTCAGATATTTCAGAACCAGAATTCAGATCCTAAAAATAGAATTCTATATATCTGAGTATTAATAAGATTCCGAGTTATAAGATGTGAGACCAAATTTTACAAATAGAAATAATAAGAGTTAGTTTTACAGTAACTAAAATATGAATAATGAAAACATGGTAAGGATGAATTTTCTATGGGTAAGGAAAAATTTTCTTATTAAGGAAATTATTATGGAAAATGAATTCTATCATATGATAGGGTGTTAATGATTTTCAAAACAAGAAAGAATGGAAAAGCCATATGAAAACTTTATTGACTGAACAATCTCCCAAAAACATGTAGGAATAGAAATGTTATAAGGAAAACTTATTTACTCAACAAATATGATCTATTGGGTTAATCTATACTTATATGTATCCTTTTATTTGTTTTATAAATATTATACACCATGTTTGTGTTTCCTTCTAATTATCAACAAAAATATATCATCAAAATCACATGAATCTGTATTAAAAAATCATTGGTGTCATGTTGTGTATAATAGTACAAAACATTTGGTCTTACAATATTTTCTTACAAACTCTCAGTGATAAAGTGCATCAGGGCATGAACTATTAAATTTTTTCATGAATGATGAAAAAATATAGGATCACTAGTTTGATAGTTCTTGACGTAACAATCAACTTCACTATGTAATTTCATTAACCTTCCACAAAATTAAAAATTTAATTAATAACAACCCTTTTTATTATTACATGATATATGAATTCACCATGAAACCCATCCCTTCATGATAAAATATCATTTATGACACATAATATTAAGAATATATGAATTCCTATAATACCCATTATAGAATAACCATAACATGTTGTAATAGTTTCTCATGAAACAATATATTTATAAATAAAACCATAGTGTCACAATATAAATTATTTTGTGGTATTTCATATCTACACTCATTAATATAAAAAAATTATACATAAACCCCAAAAATTATCCAAATACATACAAGAATTCATAGGATCTTCACCTCATTAGAAAAATTTGAATTCAACTGATTTTGAATTTTATTTATGTGTTGAAAGTTGTTGAAATGTTTTTTGTTAAATAATGAAAATGTTAATGTAACACATCACATCATATTACCTTTATAGGAAACAATAATACCCTATTTTTGTATATAAACCCCACATGTGCTACCCATAATATTAATAATTTTCATGGTCTCAATAATCATCCCATATTTATTTTCTTGTTAACCAGTCGACATAATTTTTTCTCAAAATAATAAATAAATCATAATAAAATTGTTTTAAGAAAATATATGTTAGTTAGGTTAAGTAAAGAAGAATAACTTAAAAAAATTTCAATTTTATACTTAAGACTAAGTAATGTCCACTCCAAAAGGCCATATTCACTTATCATCTTCTAAAATATTCCTTGGTATATGTTGAAAAAAATTAAATTCAAATATAATGAAAAATAAAAATAGTTCAAACATTAACTAATTAACTAACACATACTCATATAACTAGTTACCCCTCTAAAATACTAACCTATATTTATACCCCCCTTAATTGTATATTTCCCCCACATTTTGGAAAATATATATCTTTGGATTAATGATTCAATATTTCTCCAATATGAAAATGAATAAAAATTATATATAAAAGAGGGGATGATATATGAAACCTTATACTTCTGAATTTCATGGTTGAACTCCAATAATCAACTTTAGCCTATGAAATTCATCATTTGGAAGTTTTTTGGTGAGGAAATATTCCACTTGTCCCTTTATAGGAACATATTCCATCCTAAAAAAGTTCTTCTTCATTCAACAGGATAAAGTGATATCTGATATTAATTTTATTCAACAATTAACGTAAAATTGTATTTATTAAATTATTTATATATTTCATATTTTTTAATCCAATTAATATGATAAATATAACTCCCACTCTTAAATCTTACACCGATTTATTTACCTATACGCATCTAGTTATTTCTTGGTTGGAAGAAACAAGTTTTAATTAAACTATTATTAGGCTAATAGAACTTTTATAATTTTTGATTCATGTAAAACTACCTTATTCAATAATGAGAACTAAACATAATTTGAAATTTTGATAATCAATACGTCTAATAGAATATACAATGATATATCTAAATACATATAAATTTCATTTACAATTGTATTTAGATCAGCAATTTTGAGATCCTTTGTTAAAAATTATAATGTTTTTCATTGTTATAATATGAGTTTCATTAAGACTAAATTTTTACATTTAAAAATTCTAAACATCACATGAGATATTTGGCCTTAAATCACTCAAATAGAGAAAACTACCATTATGATTTAAAAATTCTGTTTAATTAAACTACATTTAATATCCATCCATTAAAATCATCGGCCATAGTAATATTAGGGAAAAAATTTATAAGAACCAATGTTCCAAAATATTTTAATAACCATGAATAATTTTTCTATTGAGAGAGAAATATGTGATTCTTATCTTGATATATTTTAATTTTCAAGTTGAATTATCCCTATAAACTATAATATTTTATATATATCCATGATCAGAGTGAAAAAATATATGAAAACATATTCATCACTTATAAAATTTATTTAAAGATAAACATTTAAAATAAAAATGAGAAACACCATCTCTTTTATTATCCTGTATGGAAAGAGATGAATAATTTATTGAGGGGGTGAATAGAAATGGCTAAAATAGTAAATTTTATAGTGTAAAAAAATTTATGTTGTGGATGAAATAAAATATGAACACTATGATTTTAATAGTAGTATGGACCAAAGATCTCTTACGTATACTATACAATCCACTTTACTCCATCAGAGTATGATATTCACTAAAAGAACTAGCTTTCAATAGATTTTAATGTTCCAATTTCAAACCTCCTTTTTAAGTGGAGTGATAACTACAACTTATCCATTATTTCAATTTCATGTAACATCCAACCTACAAATCAGACCATTTAGGGTGGTAAATACCGCCGAGGATACTAATTTTTTAAGGGATATTCTAAAAAAATACTCATTTATAACAAATGATAATGATATAAATATTTATGTATATAAATATAAGAAATAATCATGTAAGATTGTTGTTGATCAGTTCATAGTATCTCAACCAATTCTTTAAAAATAAATTATAATTTCCATTAAATGTAGTAGTAATCATGAATGTTATTTATATTTATTGAGATTAGTTAAAACAATTCTCAAATTCTTGAGACCATAATTTGAAAATTGTACATGTAATATAAATTTTTTATTTTTTTAAGTTTATGTAATGATCAATATTATTATGTTTTGTAATTTGTAGAGGGAATTGGAAAATTTTATTTGGTTTGAAAAATCATTATTGAAATGGGTTTAAAAAACGATTCATCCCCTCAAAACAACCATGGGTAGTGATTTAGGTATTTAATGGAAGAACTACTTCTGAAATAGATCCAGATAAAGGGACATGGTCTTTTATTGACCATTAGGTTACAAATAGTACCATTTGATAGCTGGACACACTCACCTGCCAGCCCATGGGGTGGAAAAATTCCCCTGCTTCTTTGATATATGCACCGATGATATGGTGAGATTGAAATAAATAGTTGTTATGTAATATGTGGACCTCTTCCGGAAAACGACCCTCAGTCAACTAGTGAGCACACACAGGGTGGTTGATGGACCTCACTCGGTCATCTGATGGGGTGCGTTGTGCTCTTTTTATTGATGTTGTATTAAGTCTTTTAAAGCAAAAATCTCCCAAATGATTTTAACTCCTTGGATCTATAATTTTTATTAATATTTATAAAAACTCATATATTCTCTCTCCATGTGTATCCTATGATGAATTATGGATATATAGGTTAAGTGTTGTTGAATCTGGACAAGTCACATTGATTTCTTTCAATATTGGCCACATATATCTTCATGTGGTTCTAATTCAGTGTTTTGTTAATCATGATTGACCCTATTCGTATTTGTAGCATTTTAAATCTCTTTATGTCTTTATTATCTTTTAATAATATCTTATCTTGTGATATTGGTCACTGGTAATTAATAGGGAAGATCCTAATAAATGAATTGGATAAAAAATCAATCAGATCATGATAGAATGGTCAAAGAATGATGGGAATTTGAATGGACATAAAAAGATGATGTCTTGTGATCGTGAACCCATGACATTGATAGGACTTTCATTGATGGTATATTTATTTATTATACCATTTTTTATCAAATTATGTTATATTTTCAAATGTATCATGGATTTATTTGTCATCTGTTAATCATCTTAGGATTGGGATCGTGTAGGAAGTGGCCAATCTCTATTGGATGAATTTGTTTCTTTGGTATATAAATTGGTTGGTTTAATTACAATTTTTACATTTTAATTATGTTAAATTATTATTATTTTATTTTCTTGGGATATGTATTTTTCATTAATTAGAGTCGGATGTGTAATACAAACCTTCTATGGTTTCGTAGTCCTGTTTCTTGTTAAGCGGTGATGCCCGATAAATCTTTTGGAATGTTTTAATTTATTTAAATGTGGTTTTAAATATAATTAATTAATAATAATTTGGTAATAATTAATTAATTTGGAATTATATGGCATTATTGTAAACCTATGGTGGCCGATGGAGGCCATAATTGCTTATACATATCAGAAAATGATTTTGGTATTTTCCAAGTGTGGTGTTACCTATATTTGTGGTAGGTATTCCCATGAAACATATTTGATTAATGATTAATCATTATTGGGAATTTGATATTAGGTTGTCCTATTTGGGTAAATGAGCCATAAATTATTTTTCCTACTAAGAATATATAGTTCTTAATTACTTAACAATCCTAACTAATTAGAAGAGACATGAATATGGACAAATTTATTATGATCCTTATGTATTAGTTAATTATAATAATATTAGGTAATTTATTTGGAATAATTTGTGTGTTTGGCTGTCCTACATGATACTAGAGACCATGGAATCATGTATGATGATTTACACAATCAGTATGCTTAGAAAGCCTATTAGACCATGTCTGTTCTTTATCACATGTGTAGCTATTGTTACTCATGATTATATTCCATCCATTTTTTATATGTGTACTATTTTTTCCATTGATGTGATACATGAATTGGTATAACCAATTTTTCATGCATTATAGTGATCCCATGTGGGCATGTATACAGTTGTGAAACCCTTTATGACTATTTCCCCTGAGTATGCATTTATATCATGTTTAGCCACAATTAATGATGATCAAATTTATTTTTCTATTGAAAATAAACACTTCTGATAATATTATATAATCTAAATATATTTATATCACAACCTTTATTATGATATATAAAATTTCCTTTAGATGATTTTTTTTCAATGATTGTTTGATCATCTTGATATAGTTATCCATTTTTGGGGGGTGTGCACGACATGTGATGATGATGTTGAGGAACCTGAAAACAGGGAAGGAGCAAGATGGCATTGAGTAAAAACCCATGAAAATAAATTTTGATGGCTATAATGAAATTTTGAATGCTGATTATCATGATCCCATGTTGACTAGATGATGTCGAGCAACATGTACACTTCTTACCTAGTGAATGGAACGTAACATGTTTACATGATGCCCAGTGAATATCGAGTTTCATGTACTCTCAAAACCTAGTAATTCCATTTAACCTGTACACTCTATTCTTATAGGATACTAGGAGAAATATTACATTGATTCTATGAGGATATTGAGTGACATGATGTTTCAAATATTGGTGGAAAAGGATTTTAGATTTCTCTCAATTTCTCTTAATACCTATTATGAATATTATTCTAGTATAGTTTCAATTAAGATACATACAGGGTTCATTGTGTCTTCGTATGTTTATGAATGATTATTAAATAGTTTTTATTAGGTTTTTATTCGAGGGTATTAAATGATATGATTGTGTAGTTTATGTATTTCATATTCACTTTTTGGGGAGATAATCTCAAATTCATACACTATATTTAACAAGTTGGGTATGGAACCATGTGATCGGTGTCCTACTGAGCAATAATCCCACCCTCAATAGGTATCTCTAGAACATGGGTACCCCACTAAAACTCAAATTTGGGATTGTAGGTTGGTCTATGGATTGTGAGTTGTCATCTAGCAGGATAGATAACTACGAATATATATATTAGGATGAGATTTGGTTAGGTGTATGAAATAATTCTTTTATATTTATAATTTTCTATAATTTTATATGTGAAAATCATAGTGGGTGATCAGTGTACTGCTTTTAGGTTTCACCATTTAGATCCATAATTCTACATTTCTTCATCCAGATTGTATGTCAATGGTTTTCAATTACTTTTATTGTATATAATTTATATGTTAGTTTTTTATACATAATTGTCTTCCCATGATCACACCAAATATCCTTACTACTAGCTAGAAGACTATATAATATGAGAAGGTGTTCCTGAGGTCATGTGGAATTATGGATCACACCAGGTTATTTTGTTCAGGATGGTACAAAATGGTCACAGTGTACCTGATTAACATCATTCCTATTTTAGGAATATGTTAAATAGGTGAATATGAACGTGTCACAATATTTTATGAAACGTGGTCTAGGAAGTCACAAACAAATTTTTTAATAGGATTCAATGTTACCATGGCATGGGTTTAATGTTCTTGATTCTTATTGTTGCCATTATTTGTTTTCTCTTCATATGAAAACATCTATTTTGAGTTTTTTCCATTGATATAAATTTGAATCTTGGATGTATCATAATGATATGTCCAATTTATTCTGTTTGGATCATAAGATTCTAATAACATATATGATTCTTGTGGGTGGTGGATTTGATGTTAGAATACTCAATTTCTTATTTTATATAAAATTTACTGTGAGTTCATAAATGAGATCATTGTGGAACTTTATTTGGATTAATTAATATGTGTTTAAACATGTAATAGTTGTTCATGTGAGTATATAGTGTGTTACACTGAGTTGTTTAAAATGATGGTGATGATTATGCCAACCCTCTATGGAAAAACATTGTAGTTTACCTTTTTATATTATTTATTATTGTTAATGGACTTATTAAAGAAACATATATGAGTAACCAGTAAATATTTCTAGTTAATTTAGGGTTACAAATATAGCCAATGTTGATTTATCCACATAGAACCTAGTATAATTCTAGAGAGACAATCTTTAAATCCTTTTCATAGAAAGGTTTGCTTAATGAAAAAAATATTTATTCTATATCTATATATATATTCATAGAATAAATTATATAAATGGGGAACGTAAATAAACATTATATGAGTTATTAATAAGAATCTATTACCATAAATGTATCTCTATTTTTAGTGATCTAGTGTCTCATGGCTGGTGAAGGTAACCTAAGTTAGGTTTTTTCATGTGAAGGGATAGTCATGGTTATTGTGTAAGGGGTATGTTTCATTGATGAAAATTAAAAATACATGTTATTAATCATTTTAGAGACTAAAGGAAGGTTAGTAAATGTGTCCATTAACACTAGGGTATAAGGAAACATGATTTAGGGTACTCATGATAACGGGTTGGGTATTGGAGTGAATTGATTCTTGACGCATTTTGGGGGGGACCAGGGGTTTCCAAGATTGTTAGTTTAGAATGAAAAAATCATTGGATGGTGAGTGACGAACTTATGTGGTCGGAATATGGAGGTTTAGAGAGTGGGTTGATACTTTGCGGCTTGAATTGAAATCCTTATGGAGGGTGGTTATTTGTGAAATTCAATCGTAATATGGATCTCTTATAAATATAAACACAATCTGTTATTGAGTTTAGTGGAAATAGAAGATTACTGTATTGATAGTTATAAATGTGTGTAAGTCCATCTTGGCAGTCCACAAATCCTATAAAAATAACTCTATTGGGGAAAGTATTTTTTTCCATTCCTTGGTTGGAATCCTTATTGTGTGATTGTTATGCATATGAGAATGTGTGGGGTAAGTGTAATCAGTTGAATGGGGTGGTGAGATGACCATTAAGAATAATCCATGTTATATGGATGAACTTAGATAATGTGGTGGTGGTAGGGCATTGATGAATTATGTTCATGGTCACATCATCAAATATCAATCAATGTTCATAGAATGAGATTTTACATATTGTAATCCCAAATCATTTTATTATTCTTAGTGAATATTTTAATAAGAAAAAATCAGAAATTGATTGTGTAGTTGTTATGTGGTCAACCCGATTTTGGAATTTGAATGGACTATTGTGGTTTGGTGTAGTGCCTTGCATGGGGGAAAGACACTAACCTGAGTTGAAAGGTTTAACTGAAACCAACTCAATTGGAGGACGTCATTGATGTCGATAGTGTATTATAAGATGAATTGGATTGAATTTAGATAAATATATATATGTTTTGTTCTTAGTTATCTTTTTCAAAATCATGTTTCAAGGGATGGTCATGTTTGGTCATTTCATCAGTGATTTAATATTTATATAAAAGCATACCAATGTAAGTTTTTCAAGTAAATAGTAGAAAAAATACATTGGTGGGGAGAATCGAACTAGTGGGATGTTAATGACATCTCTTTTGGAATGTTTTATGTTAATGTGTAATACATACTATAGTAAAATCATAGAGACACTAGGAGATGGTAGTGGGCTGAGAATAATGGTTTCCATCATTAATTTATTTTTGTTATTTATATGAATTATTTGATAGAGACTATATATGAGATTTACATTTACTTTAAAATATGAAATAAATGAGAGTAACTATGATCGATGGTGTGTTGGTGCATAATTAAATCCTTTTATAAGGTGTAAGTTGTTGGTGAATCACTTGAGTGAATTCCTTCATTGATGGTTTGGACTTCAGTGAGGATGTTTGATTAATTTAATAATTACTCTGAGGATTAATAAATCAAAACTAATGAAATCAATGAGTTTTAGCTCTATATGGAATTAATCATTGTATAATGAGGAATGAAAATTTTATGACAGATGTTCTCTATGAACTTGTAAGTGGTGTTCTAGAATCCCATCGAGCTCATCGTATCATCTATGACTAAGGTGTCTAATAACTGGCCATGTCATTATCAAAATGTATGCATGATCCCGTTATATTGAATAGTGGATACAAAACAATATATTTCATTACCAAAAATGGTATTTGGGTATCAACTAATAATAATTTATTTTCATTAGATTGAGCGTTATGGATTTGAACATCACGAGGTGTGTCATTGGTTTCCAAAATCATTTCCTGTATGAAAATTACTATGTTAGGGAGCACCATGGTAAATAAAGAGGAAAAGGTTTAGTGATATACAACATATCAATTTATATGGTTTCAATGACTAAGGACATCGTTTCGAATACAATGACATTTTGGCACAATTTCTGATGTTTATGCTTAGTTTTACGTTACAATAGTGTGACTGGAATTTATGAATGAGCGCTGCATTTTTCTAGTGATTTGGGAGTCAAATATTGAACATGGAGATCCCATTTTGGATTATTATCGAGGATGATAAGATGATTTGATCTTGGTGTTATCATTACTTCTTGAGCAAGGGAAGTTTTATAGTGGAGAGATTATAACAACCCACATTGTCTAAGGCTGTGATTTATGATCATTTATTTTGGTAGATGAATCATTTGTTGAACAATGTGTCAAAATATATGATTCATTTATAAACATCCTAGAATAGTATTTTGGACATGAATGGATGTCTGTTAGTTGACAGAGATATTGGAAAAAGGTTTTTTTATTTTCAAACTAGTCAAGCAGTAGTAATTACACCAACTAGCTGGTTTCTCCCATGGAATAGATGTTAGGGAGGGTAGAAGACCATTAATCGAAGAAAAACTAAAATTCCAACTATTGGGGTTTGTTTTAGGCCTACTCCACTGCATGGCTCACCGGCCAGATGGAGAGCCTACACCTATTTGTTGGTGGGGTGCTCTAGGAAGCGTTCAATGAAGTTTTTTTGCCTTTTCAAATAACCTTATCCCATCATGTATTGAAAATTTGGATCCATAATTTCATATTATTTTTTTAAATTGATTTATATTACTCCGTTCAAGACTCTTTTTTGATTCATTATTTACCTATATGATAATCATTAGTGAATCTGTATAAGATTCATTATTTTCCTCATACACTGTAATCATTATCCATCATGTGGTATCATACCATTATTTCGGTCATTAAGGATGGTCCTCCATGATTGTTTTATTGTTTTTTATAACTTAAATATCTCTATAATATCCAAATAAAATATTATATTTTTATATTTTGTGAACTTTTTTTCATTGGATATTTCCCATGTAAATAATTTGATAAAAATTCATTCAGTCCTAGATCAAATTTTCCTAGATAGATGAATCCTTGGATCATAATTTCAATATGATGTCACATACTGATTAATGCACTCCATTGAGGATCATTTTAATGAATGTGTGTACTCTAATGACATACCCTTTTGTTTTTATAAAATTCTTTTAATTTTCGAAATGAATCATATATTTTTTCAGGGAAATATTCATGTCTTGGAATTAGGAGTGCACAGGGAGTGATCGAACTCCATTGGACGACATTGCAGATGAGGTATGACACATGATTTGTTAAATACAAAAGATTACAATTTAATAATAATAATTTTTTATTTTTGTTTTTGTTTCATGATATGGGTTTCTATTGGAAAATATTTCAATGTTTTTTATGGGAGTTCTTTGGGTGGTTGGTTGTGGTTCCTTCTAAGAGGTGATACTCAGCAAGTCTGATAGCATGTCTTCATTTAAATTTTGAATGTGGGTTTCTATGAAAACTATTACATAAATTTAATTTTGTAATAATTATAACATTTTCAACTCCAGGGAAGCATTAATAACCCATGGATCTCAATGGAGGTTGAATGAATGTGGAAATATCAGACACAACGAAAATGATTTTATTGTGTTTGAGTTGACTCTATATGAGGTTAGTGGTCTAGTGAAACTTTCCCTATGGTTTAGGTATATATTATTAGAGTGTTATATGAGGTTATATACTTTTATAAATTGGTCCCTAAATTTATAATTATTTTTTTAATGTTCTATGATTAATTAGTTAATGAAATTATTATTTTAACATATAATGGGAGACATGCACAGTGTTAAATTAATTAATTACCCTTGAGTATTAATTAATTAAATTAATATTATTTATTGTATTTTTGAATGATAGAGTGTGTGGTTATACTTCATGAGACATAGAGAAAATGGATCCACGTTTTGTGATTTATGAAATGAGTATGCATAGATGGAAAATTAGACCATATCGGATCATGATCACATGTTCTGAGGATATTAACCCTGATGATATGATATGTTTTTTTATTAGTGAACTCTTTTTTTCCATGATGTGGTTTCTATATTTGAATTTTTGGTCAACAATGATTGATTGTGATCACTTTTTGGTGTGTCAATAGTAGTAAATCCCTTTGTGATTATTTTTTCAATGAGTATGATAGTGTATCTTACTTCACTATATTTGATGATGATCTCGTGTATTTTTATGTTTCTAATAAACCCTAGTGATATTATTATATATGATACTTATATGTATGTTATTCCCTATTATGTGATATATTACATTTTATTTATAGGTAATGTTCTAATATTCAATGATATGTTGATTTTGATTCTATGGTTATCCCTACAAGGGGTTGTGTGCATGGTATAATGTGATAATGATGTACCTAACAACAAGGTATGGGCATGAAAACTTTTAGTGTATCACTACAAGGTTTACTAGAAATAAATTGAAATTTATGAATATTTTTTATATGTTTATATTTATAACTAGCCTTTAATATAAATTTTACTACGTTTATGTTTTGAATTTCGAAAAAAGGTCATCTTCATTTTTCATCAGTATGTTATTTGGTTTCTCATGAAACCCACTGGTTTTTTAGTGAATAGTAACATACCCTTATGAATAGTAATATTTATATTAATATGACCCTAATTAATTGTAAATTTTATTATTTTTTATTTTCTTAAGGTTTTAAGATAATGACATCCTGGTTAATTTTTCAATGTGATATAAAAGCTGTTATAGAATTAAAATTGTAAATTTTTTGAATTATGTATTATTTTATTTAAAATATTTCACTAATAATATTTTGAAACATTTTTAAAAAAAATTGAGTTCAATTTTTAATTCTAAACATCAAAAAAATTTAAGGGTAAATTTTTTGTATTTTTCTGAAACTGTTGATTTTTCGATGAATATTAAAAATACATTTTTGAGTTTCAGTGTGTTTAATGACAACATTAATGATTTAATAATAATTTAATAATTTTAGTGGAATTATTTATAGTAAAATAAGTTATGAGGTGTCCCAAGTTTCTAGTACCATGTGAAAATACAATGGAAAATCCCATGGTTTTGCAAATACCATTAATGAGGTGTCCCTTGGAAATTAATAAAATATTCCCTCACTTTTTCATTAAATACCATTATATTTCTTCATTCCAATAATTGAAAATTCATCATATAAAAATATATGACATCCTTACTTTTTTAGTAGTCTTTCCAATGTTTTCTCAGATCACCAAGGTCCCAACCTTCATGTTCTAGAAGATACTCTACAAGGTAAGAGAATTCTAAACTTCTTTCCCTTTTTTACATTCATGTCCTCTTTTATCATTTATAACATTAAATATTCCATAACATGTCTCTATTTACTTTTTATTATTACAATATTATGTATTATTATTCATTTATAGATGAGTGACCCTTTTCCACTTCATTTTTAATGTTTTCAAAACCCATATTTCATAGTCTTTAGGCTGCAGAATCATTGTAAAGGATTTCTCAACTATTTTTTAATGTTGAGTTCCATTATATTATTATTATTTAAACATATTATCTTATCATATAGGCATGAAATATCCTCCACTATTTTATATTATTCATGTTCTCATGGTCCTGGAAAAATAATCATCATTCTTCATCTCTTATCCCACTTATTCATGGAATAAAAACATTGTCCGGGATGAGTCCAATAACTAACACTGTGGACGATGTAATTTAAATTTTCAATATTTTCTTAAAGTATCATCATGAATAAATTGTAATGCATTAAATATGTTATAATTTCTATATTATATCTTATATAAGGTTATAAATGCTTTTTTACACATGTTATCAATTTAGAAAACAATAAGTTGATTACGATCGGAGAATTGCCAAAATGACCAGAACAAATATTCATAAAGTTTTATCTTTTGAAATATCATAATATTAGAATTCAAAATTTTTAATGGTATTATTTAAGGATCTGTATATATCCAAATACCACTTCTAATTCTTTATTTTCACTTCCAATCAACAAAAACGTTCATCATGAACCATCATGGAAATCATGTAAAGAACGCTCCCAAAACAAAGGAAGGAACAAAATACTGACATTAAAATGGGGAAATGATGGTATTAAATGATCATATAAGATTTTTTAAATATTATTATATTTCATTAAGATAATAATAACACTCTTTTAACCATTATATTGGAGATTTAAACAAGTTAATGTAAGACAAACCTGAGGTAATTGAATTCGTAACCTGGTTTCCATTCATTGGGTTAACTTTCTACATCATTTTTTGCATTGTATTAAAAATGTTTGTGAGATGTATTATGTTTCTATTATATTTATTTATATTTATTTACAGTGTATATACATATTCCATCAACTCAATTCATTCCCACTTCAATTATATGATATTTATAAGAGGCTTTTATTTTACAATCCACTTTAAAAATTCTATTTTAAAAAGATAAAAACCAATGTTATTATGGAATTATTCATGGTTTATGACTATTTTATGGTACTAGGGAATTTTTTACGATGAATTGTGGGACCTATATATTCCATAAATTCATTGGGTATGTTTCCATTTGATATCCCCATATGGTTAATCCACATGTAACTCGGATAGTTGCAATAATTCTAAAGAACCATGAGGGTTACAAATTATAATCTAGCTGGGAGGGTTACAATATTATATAAGTAATACCATAATATAACAATATGGTTATATTAATGTCATTACGTTTTGTGTGGATCTTTTTTAAATGTCATGATACAAAGTGTATGTTTATATGGGTGACATGTATGTATTTTTAAAATGATTTCACACATCACAATTTTCCAGGGAATAATGTGATCTTTACTTCTTTTTATATCCCTTACTCAACATTTTGGGCTCATCCCATGTTTCTAAATTATTTACATACACTATTAGGCTTTTTAAGAAAATGAAAAAATCAACGTTAAATGTTTTATGAATTGTTAAAGAAAACATGATTTATTTGAAAAGCATTATATTTTTAAAGAACAGAATGTTGTTTTAGTGGTACCCCTCTGTAATAATGCGTAAATTTTTGAATGTATTATATCCCAATTATCTAAATATCTAACCATGAAAAAATCCTTATTGTAAAATTAATTGATTTCATGACTAAATTATGGATTATGTAATGTAATAGGGTCGTGTACTTATAGTTGGAATTTGATGATGGTTTAGATAACATTAAGGGCTAGGATGATGTTAATATATTACCATAAATGATTTTCTACTCTTTGGTAAATTTATAGTGATGTATAATTTAATTATTACCATGTTTCCTCAACTAATATATGTTTTTTCATAATGGTTATCCATAGACGAAATAGGGAAGCTGAAGATGAGAGTCACTGATGGAACGTCATCCTTCCGATTATGCATCCCAGAATTGTAGGTATTGGAACTGAGTAGTTTGTGATAGTAACGGTTCATATATATTAGTTAATAAAGGGTGGTGGAATCCAGGCAAGAGAAAAACTAGAGGTACCACAATTGAACATGAAAATAGTGGAACCTTTTATGTGAAAAATCCCTCCTTCTTTCAATGGATCTTCTGACCGAGTAGCGGAAAAAGGATGGATTAAAGACCTAGAAAATATATTCTATGTTATGGGATATTCATATAATAAAAAGGTAAGTCTTACCATTTATTATTTTGAAGGTAAAGCTGATCAGTGGTGGTCAATGGTAACGAATATCAGGGATATAGGGGATATTGATTCTTTAGATTGGGATGAACTTAATAGTCATTTCCTGGAAATGAAATTTAAGATAGTGTGACATAGGATATAGATGAAATTACATGACTTGAAGAGAAATGAGGAAGATTAAGTGACTATGTGTGATGTGAACTTTACCTAACTGGCGAGGTATGCGCTAAATCTTATAAAAGATGTTGATAAAATAATTAACCACTTTTACATAGGATTAATTCTGAGGTATCGAAGGGAGTTTTCCTCTCATCAATTCAAAAGATATGTGAACCATGTCCAATGTGATTAGAGGGTATATATGATGATTCCTAATTATTAGGAGCATTTTGGAATCAAATAGAATAGGTGTTCAAGATGGAATGTGATAGGTAAGAATCATGCAATGAAATCTGATGTTATGAAAATATAGTTTTATTTTTGTGAAATGGGTGGAAAGAAGCACCCAAGGAATGTATTACTAAAACTAGGATGTGATTTTGAAATTGTATGTTTTGAATTATTGTTAGATATTAGAATTAAAATGAATATATGACTAATACTAATAATAATACTATTATGTGCTTTAAATTTTGTGAGATGGGTCATTATGAAAATGTCTTCCGAAAGAGAGATCAGAAAGATGCAAAGAAGATAGTCTATTATAAGAAACGTGTATTGAGATCCGTTGAGACTATTTCAGTAAATGTTGGCCCATCCAACAAAGTGGTATCAAGTACTCTTTTTTATTTACACATATTTTTCTAATATTTTGTTCAATACTAGGTCTAATCATTCATTCATAGCTCTTTTTTAATCCTTGGAGAATGTTAGACATGTTTCATACTGAGTATCATTGCCTACGAGTTTTTCTCAGGTACACAATTTTTCTCATCATCCAGTGTTGATAATTTATGTTCCAGATTCAACTCATATTTTGATATTTGAATTAGTTATTCTTGAGGAGATACATTCTTATGAAGAGATACTAGTTCAGAATCTTGATCGAAGGGAACAGGTATTGCGGATTAAGGTAATCAAACACATGGTGGAAGAAGTGATAGGATTGTTTGAGAATTCTATGAGGGAATGGTACCCTAGCTTGTCTAATAATTATATAAAATAGTGAGGATAAAATTTCTAGAATTCGGGGTGAATTTATCACCCGATGGTTTTATATAATTAAAGTGGAATTCATGAAACATTGTTTTATATAGATAATTATAACTATCCTTTAAACTTATATTTACTTCTTATATGTTTTTAATTTCAAAAATAGGACATCTATAATTGTGATCAGTAAGTTATTTGGAGTCCTATGAAAGAAAATTTTTTTGTGAACAGTAACATTCTGTTATGAATAGTAATATGACACTAATGATTAGTAAATTTTATTATTATTTTTTTCATAAGGCTTTATGATAATGACATCTTGGTTAATTATTCATTATGATGTAAAAGTGGTAATAGAATTAAAATTATTAATTTTTGAATTATATATAATTATTTTTAAAATTTAAATAAATAATATTAAGAAAATTATTTTCCAAATTTTTTTTTCATTTTTGATATCTACTCGTTGATAAATGTAAAGGGTAAATTTGTGGGATTTTTCTAAAACAGTTGATTTTTTAACGAATAGTAAAAATATCGTTTTGAGTTTCTCTGTGTTTAATAAAATAATTAATGATGTAAAAATTCTGGTCAACTTATGTAATATAAAATAATTTATGAGGTGTCCCAAGTGGATAATACCAAGGGCATATACAAAGGGAAATCCCATGGTTTGGAAAATAACACTAATGATGTGTCCCTTGGAAAATAATAAAATATTCCCTCACTTTTTATATAAATACCAACCCATTAATTGATTCCATTTATATCAAATTACTTCTCTATAAATATCTATACTCCTAAACATATTATTATACCTTCAAAGATGTCCACAATCCCCCATGGTCCTAACCTCTATGTTCTACGAGTTAATCTTAAAGGTAAGAGAATTTTCAACTTCCTTACATTTTTCCATTCTAATTCTCTTTTATGAGGCATAAAATTCATGTTTCTATACCATGCTATTCTTTTCTTTTTATTATTTTTATATTATATATTATGATTCTTTTTTGGATGGGTGATACTTTTTCCCTATATTTTTAATGTTTCTTAAAACCTTATTGCATAGTCGTTAGGCTGCTGAATTTTTGTAAAGGATTTCTCAACTATTATTTTATTTTGAGTTCCTTTATTTTCTTATTATTTCCTCATATCCACTTATCCTAGAAGAATCAATGATCAATAAATATTTTATATTCTATATTTTTTTAAATTTCATTGAAAATTCACCATCATTATTCCTCTCCTCTCCCACTTATTCAAGGAATAAAATCATTTCTATGATGTGTCGAATAACCAACATTGTGGATGATGTAATTTAGATTTTCTTTAATTCATTAAAGAACTTTTATGAAAAAAAAAATTGTTCTTGAAATGGGTTATAATTTATGTATTATATTTTATATAAGGGCATGGAATATTTTGGTACACATGTTATCAATTTATGAAACAATTGATTTGATTGCGATCAGAGAATTCCAAAATGATCTAAAAAATGAAGAATGTTTTAACTTTTGAATCATCTACATTAATGGATTCAAAACGACAAATGTAATAATTTATGGTTTTGTAAATATTTAAATACACTTCCATTACAATTATGGAGTTTCACATCCAATATAAAAGAACATTTATCTTGAACCATTCATGGAAATCAGATAAAGAAAGCTCTCAAAACAATGGAAGGAAAAATTACTATCATTTAAATAGTGAAACAATGTTATAAAATGAAAATAAAAAATGTTAACAATATTAATATGTTTCTGTAAGAAAATAATAACACTATTTTGACCATTATACAAGAGTTTTAAACATGTCGATGTATTACAAACCAGGGGTAAGGGAAATATTAACCAGATTTACATTATCTGGGTTAACTTTCTACTCTGTTATTTGTGTTGTGATAAAATAGTTTGTGTGATGAATTCTATTTATATTATGTTTATTTATATTTATTAATAGTTTAAATACATATTCAATCCACGCAAGTCATTCCCACATGAATTATATGATATTTATAAGGGACTTTTATCATACAATCCTCTTTTAAAATTCTATTTTACAATGTTTAAAAGCTATGTTTTTATGAAATTATTCATGTTATATGATTGTGTTATTGTTCATGGGAATTTTTTATAATTAAGGGTGAAAACTATATCTCCCTCCAATGAATTGGTTATGTGTATATTGGTGTTTGGTCGTATGGTTACTCCATGTGTAACTGTGATGGTATGATAAATTGTAATGTAGTTGTGAGGGTTACAAATTATAAAGTAGTCATAAGGGGTAAATATTATATATGTAATGCCACATTATACCTTTATTGTTCTATTTATATATTTTTTTGTGGATCTTTTTTATATCTCATTTTTCACATAGTATGTTTATATGGGTGACAAGTCAGTGTTTTGAAGATGATTTCACACGTCATAAGTATTTATGGACTAATGGGTTCTTTCATTATTTTTATATCCCTTACGGAGCTTTTTTTCTCATTCCACATTTTTAAATGATTTCCACACATTATAAGGATCTGTATGAAAATGATCAAATATATGTTAATTGTTTCAATAATTTTTCAATAAATCATGTTTTATTTGAAAAGTTTTATTTTTTTCTTGAAATTAATTCTTTTTTTATGGTATTCACACTATAATAAAGAGTAATATAATTAATGTATTATGTCCCAATTCCATAATGTATTATAATTCAAAATATCCTCAACATTAAAAGAAGTGATTTCATGACTAAATTCAAGATTAAGTTATGTAATAAGGCCAGGTCCTTATATTCATTCCAGACCTATGACACCAGGATTTGGGGGCTATAATGGAATTGTGGTTATTGGGTAGCATATTTAATTGATGATATATTGACGTCAAGAAAAAATAAATGCCTTGTTAATTCCAAGAAGCATGATTACTTAATTCCAATTGAATTTCATGTATAATGTAATCTGTAAGGCTAGTGATGCTAGGTGAAATGTTATCATGATACCTAGAAGAAACTGGGTGACATGTTACCTCGATGACTTGAGTTTGCTTACTTACATGATATATCGACACCTTATGGACCTCAATTTTGGTTTTCTCTTCTTCATTATTCATACCCAATATATATATTTTTCATTCTTGGAGATAAAGCTAGTACATGTGAGGTTCTTGAATGCTTGGTATGATAATTTCTTCTTGAAAATGGTAATTATTTCATATGTGTAGTTTTTTATTATATGAGATGTTTTCATAGTATAATTATTTTCTATTTAATTTCAACATAGTGTACCACCTAAACATACATTATATTCTACCAATTGGGTATTACACTGCATCAGTGGTGTCCTAATAATTATTACTCACCCCCTTCTCTAACATACATGGATCATGGGCACCCAATCTTCCATAATTTGTTTTAGGTATAGGTTTGGTTAAGACCCATGTTTCACCATCTAGCAGGATATCTCACTGTGTTTCAAGGGACTGAGATAAGTTTTGGATAGGTGTAATAGAGCCTTCTTGTACTTTTGTCCTCTTACATATTTGTATGTGTGATAAGAATGGTGGACGGTCAATGTACCGATTTTATGTATTACCTTTTGAGTATTTTTTGTTTCATTAATTCATAAAATTTGAATTTTATTGGTTTCCTCTTACTCTAATTATATACTATTTACATATATATATATATATTGTGAAGACTAAAAGATGATATATTCTCACTATGATTCTACTTTAGACCCTTACTACAAGTCATAACACAGTATCCATCAGGGAGGTGCACCTGAGGCCACGTGGAATTCCAAACCTGACCTGATGATTTGTGTTAGAATGTTACACTTCACATCTATATTTTTCTTATCACTTCACTATATAATGCTTATATATTTTGGTCAATTTAAATAATAGTCCATTATAGAAATACATGCTTTATAATTGATATAATAATAAAAAATAATAATATCACTACAAAAAATATGACCAAAATTATATGTTGTGATAATAAATAGAGAATATGAAATAAATTTCTCCAAAATATCACCCTTTAAGTAATGTATTTGTTTAAATTTGTTTAAACTTTTGAAAATAAAATTCATAATAAATGGTTGTAAATAAATATTCATACTACATTATATAATCACATATATCTAACAATTAGTTTACTTTTGAAAAAACATTGAATAATATTTTCTGAAACATATAAAAAATTATTTTTATATAATTATTTTAAAAAATTGAATATAAAAAATAAAAAATAAATATATTAAATTTAAAATAAATCTACCATAATATATAATGTACAAACATACGATTTTACTACTAATTCATGTATAAATCTTTTTTTATGTAATTTAATATTTCTATAATACATTTGAGTTTGTATGAAATTAATATTATATAATACTTCTTGTCTTATAAGTCTATAGAGTTGTAAAAATTTTATGTTTTTTTTCAGACATTGAAAAATCACGGAAGACATTTGAAAACACATAATAAATTTTTATTGGAAAAAAATTGACAATCATGAGAAATTTAAACCTGATTATGAGATATATATATTTTTTATATGATAATGTTTCTATAATATAGACGTAATTTTAATAAGATAATGAAATATATTAGGCTCATTTCTATGCATGAGTGATTTTTTAAATATGTGGGAAATCATGTATAAGTCATTTTCACATACAAGTGATAAAAATATATAATTGTAATAGACTCTATATATAAGTTATTCATAATATGTATGAATTATTTGATCAGCATACGACTCATGATATTAATTATTATTGTGTTTGTATATTTTAACACATTTAAATGTTTGAGTATATAGATATCATATGAGTCATTCATAATCTTCATTTTATTCATCTTAGAGTGTCTGCATGGGTCAATTCATTTTGTGCACGTGCAATTTTCTAAAAAAATCATAATGAATATTTATTACACAAAATTAATCAAATAATAATGATGATGATATATGATTAATAGTGAATAATCTAATTTAACAACAATTTGTTCTTTTAAAATGTTGAAACAAATTTTCCAACACATGTTAGTGGGAATATATTATAATTTAATTATTACTAATACAGAAAATAAATATATTTGAAAATTGATACTCAATGAATTCCCACTTGTTGATAATTATAAAAACCACTTGTGTTTTGAAATATTCTCTCCCTTTTAAAATAAATGGGAAAATGTTATAATAATATGTTTTCATATAATACTCTCATTTCTAGGTAAAAAATATTTTTATGAAAATTAAAATACTAGAATAGTTACATATCTTGTGAAAATAAAAAAAATTAATATATTTTAATGGTTTATAAATATTACCCTCCATTTATGAAAATATATGAATCTAAAATCTTAAAAAATTAATATTTAAAAAATTAATTAATAAATAAAATTATAGAATTTAAAATAAAATTGAATAGATGATTTAAAAAAATGTCATTAATTTACATTATTTAATTTGATGAAACATGATTAGGTTTAAAGACCATAAGTAATTAATTAAATTACCACATTCATACATATAAAAAGTTAAACAATCATATAAGTAATAAATAATGAGTAAAGGATTGAGAATTCTATAGGGACAATGGATATTTGTGGTGGTTTATTTGAGATAGAATCTTATCCCTTCACCAAAACTAAAATAATGTTAGGTTATTTTTTATGGGATAAGATTCCCATCGAAAATAATGGTAGACCGAGTTCCATATGTATGACAACCCTGCTTTTTATTACAACTTAAGCATGCTTTATTACATAAAACTTCACTTGATACAACAAAGAAGATCGATAGGTTTAGTGTCTTTGGGGCTTAGGATTATTACATAAAAACTTTAAACTTGAAATACAACATCCTTATTGAAAACTTCCTTTACATGACCACTACATTCCTTCGTACTTAGCATTGCATGGGATAACCTGAGGACATGCATAAGAAAAGGGTGAGCTATAAAGCCCAGTAAGGGAGTACACAATGAATAACATGAGGAGTACAATACATGTTAGGCAATAGGCATATCAATAGAGCATAAGAGAGACATGAACATAAAGGCATGATAAAGCATGATAATCATAACATGGAAATGTGGCAACAACACTTAACATTGAATTAGCATGAGCCAAGGCTCATTGCACATAGAGCATGAGTAAACCCTCATTGCACTTGAAGCACGAGTAAACCTTCATTTCACTTGAATTAGCATGAGTCAACACTCATTGCACATGACGTATCATGATACTATTCTTTACCCAATGCATTGGAGCGCTATCAGGGCGCACCCTTCTTAAACATTTCATTTCATGCATAAGTGTGCCACATGGATCATAAAACATGGATTCATAAAACATAATCATTTATTCCACGATAAAGGAATTTGGAATTCATACATGAAACTTTACAATCAATATGTAAATGAGCATAAAGGTGAATACCCTTGATGGAGAAATGGGCATGGTATTCACTACACAATGATATTGGCTTAGAAAATCGGTGTGATTTCGGCAGCGTAACGGCGTGACATAAGAATTCATAAAAAAGGCTGATGAGAGAGGAAGGGGTTCCTCATCATATTTACATGTAATGGACAGTAATAAGTTCATATGGATACATGTCCCAACAATTCAAAAGGAATTTATATTCATGATACAAAAGTATTGCTTGAATATAAAAGAGGAGAAAAAGGTTCCTTTCGGAATTTCGGCATAGTAACGGGTGTACATGGGAGGCATTTAATGAGAGAGAAAGGGGTCTCCCATCATTCAAACAATAAGAGGGAAGTATGGGAGAGGTGCGAAAACATACGCCAACATTCATAATTGAAATTAAAAGGGCAATACAACTTAACGAAAATTGACAAAAATGAGAAAGGAAGAAAAACCCTTACTTGGAAGTGTGCTTCCAAAGGCTAGAGAGAGGCTTGTGAGAGGCTTATTGGGAGCTTGGGGCGCCTTCAGAGGATTCTAGAGAAAGTAGGGCAGAGGTTGGACGAACTTCAAGGGATTTGAGTGAGGAGGAAGTGGGAGCTTGGGTGGGTTTATATAGGAAAGGTGAGAGAATTCTTTATTATTTAGGTTTGGGACACCTTATATTAAAATAATCCAAACCACAAACCATCCCATGGTATTTGCCCATGGTTTCTGGAAAAGGAAGGAGGAAAACAATATTTTACAAGGCCTAGGTCCGAACTTATTAAAAAATTAGGGTTGCTTATGTGGAGGTGAGTCACACTCCCATGGAAATTAATTTAAAAAGGAAAAGTGTTGAATAAGTCTTGAGGGCTCCATTAATGCTCTGAAAATTGAGTCAAACAAACCCAAAACCTCATTATTTTAATGATAAAACACATATTGGCCGAACATAAGGATTATGGTATTTTATTACATCACCATTGGGTCATTATGATGTCATAAAACACATTATATATTTAAATGGTATTTAATTTTTACCCAAAAATTTGACTGTCTTAGAAAATTATGAAAAATTCACCGTTGGATAATTTCGACATCCTGATTCCAAAAATAATATTTATTTTATCTAAATAATTTTTTAAATATGTGAATTTTCACTTTTAAAATAAAAACCGACATTTATAACAAAAATCACGGGGTTTGACAGAAATGGCTTTCAAACCTTAATAAAAAATTTAATTGCATTCATAAAATTATAAGATCATTTATATTTAATAAAAAATAATTTAATATTAATAATAATATTTTATTAAAATATTATTTAATTCAAAAATCCTTTAATTTAATAAAATATAATTCTTAATTAAATAATAACTAAAAACACCATTTGTACTTTAAAAACTAATTACAATGTATCAAAAATGACTAGAAATTATATTCATTATTATATACAAAAATAATGTACATGAACATGGTGCTACTTATTTGTTACATATCCCCTTAAAATAGCCTCATAAGACTTAAGGGTAAGGTGTGCGATGGTGACAGACTCTTGGGGTTGCTCAGATAACATCGCTCGAGTGGTAATCTCTATCAACTTCCATTTTTCCCATAGACGATCACGTTCGAGCTTGACTTCATGAAGCTCAGCTTGGGCTCGGTCAAGGGAAAAGCCCAAAGACGCCACCTCTTTTCCGAGCTCCGACAAATGGGCTTCGTAAGGGGCAATTCTACTGGATGAGGCCATCACTTCCTTTGTCTGAGTAGAAAATTGGTTCGTTAAAGCCTTATATTTAAACTACCCAGATGATCACTATTCAACGGATATAAAAGTAACGGTCACAAATCTTAACGTTAAACTAAAGAAGTTTCTATCTTATAAAAACATTTTTTCATAAAGAAACATTTAACTGGATCAAGAGGGATTTTCCATTAATGAAATTTTGGGTCGTTACAACATTCCCCCCTTAAGAAATTTCTCCCTTGAAATTTTCCTTTTCCCACACTAAAAAAAATGTGGGTAACTTAGCTTCATCATATCCTCTGACTCCCAAGTTGCTTCTTCAAACTTTTGGTTTCTCCACAACACCTTGACGAGGGGCATTGTCTTATTTCGTAGAACTTTTTCGCTACGATCCAAGATCTTCACTGGTTGCTTCTCATAAGAAAGATCGTCTTCTAATTGTACCACCTCAGAAGAGAGTACATGTGAAGGGTCTGGTATGTACTTCTTTAAGAGGGATACATGGAAGACATCATGCACCTTGGCCATAGTAGGTGGGAGTGCTAGTCGATAGGCCACAGCCCCAACACGATCAAGAATCTCGAAGGGGCTGATCTACCTTGGACTTAACTTCCCTTTCTTTCCAAACCTCATGACCTTCTTCCACGGAGATATGCATAAAAACACCATGTCTCAGACTTTAAACTCAAGGTCTCGTCGACGATTATATGCATAACTCTTCTGTCGACTTTGGGCTGCCTTAATATGCTGCTGAATGGTTTTCACCTTCTCCACCATTTCTTCGACCATTTCTTGTCCAAGCAGGTTACGTTCACTGACCTCATCCCAACATGCCGGTGTTCTACACCTTTTCCCATACAGGGCTTCATATGGTTCCATTTGGATGCTCGAGTGGAAACTATTATTATAAGAGAACTCAACCAGAGGAAGATGTTGATCCCATACTCCTTTAAAGTCTATTGATCACGCTATCAACATATCCTCAAGTGTTTGGATAGTCCGCTCGGATTGGCCATCAGTTTGAGGATGATAGGCCGTACTGAAGTTTAGTTCAGTATTCAGAGCATGTTAAAGACTCTTCCAAAACTTAGAGGTAAATCTTGGATCTCGGTCAGACACAATAGATAGTGGTACTCCATGCAACCGTACCACTTCTCTGATATATATCTGTGCCAGTTGATCCAAAGAGAAATCATCTCGAATAGCAATGAAGTGTGCAGTCTTTGTAAGACGATCCACAATAACCCAGATTGCATTGTTGCTTTTGGATGTCCTTGGAAGTCCAGTGACGAAGTCCATGGTGATGTTCTCCCATTTCCATTCTGGTATGGGCAATGGTTGCATCATCCCCATAGACTTCTGCCTCTCTGCCTTCACTTGCTGACACACCAGGCACTTTGATGTATAATCGGCGATCTCCTTATTCATATTATCCCACCAAAAGTTTTCTCGGAGATCTCGATACATCTTTGTGCTCCCTGGGTGAATAGAGAAATTTGAACTATGTGCATCATCCAAAAGTTCCTTCTTCAGCTCCGAACTTGATGGGACACATAGTCTTTTCCCAAACCACACAATTCCTTCTTCATTAACATTAAACTCTGAGGATTTTCCCTTTTTGATAGCTTCCACTTTTTCTTGGATTCTCGCATCATCATTTTGAGCATCCTTTAACCTTTCCAAAAGAGATGGTTGAGCAATCATTTTTGAAAGGATTGATGATGTTCCCTTATTTATGATTCCCACGTCCATCTTCATCAAGTCTAAGAAGATTGGATCCTTCTCAATTCTCATCATTGATAGAATTGCTGGATCCTTTCTACTTAGGGAATCCGCCACCTTGTTCGCCTTCCCAGGGTGGTAATGTATTCAACAGTCATAATCCTTTATGAGATCTATCCATCTTCTCTGGCGCATATTAATATCTTTCTATGTGAATATATATTTAAGACTCTTGTGGTCAGTATATATCTCACATTTCTCTCCATAGAGATAATGCCGCCAGATTTTCAAGGCAAAGATCACCGCCGCCAACTCCAGATCATGCGTTGGATAGTTTCGCTCATGGATTTTCAACTGTCTTGAGGCATAGGATATCACTTTATCATTCTGCATCAGCACACATCCTAAGCCCTTCTTCGAAGTATCCCTGAATACCACAAAAAGCTCCCCACTTGTGGGTAAAGTGAGCACAGGTGCAGTGATAAGCCTCCTTTTCAACTCCTTGAAGCTTTCTTCGCATTCATCACTCCAAGCAAACTTTACTCCCTTTCGAGTTAGCTTGGTAAGAGGGTTGGACAATCGTGAGAAATTTCTCACAAATCGTTGATAATATCCAGCTAACCCCATGAAGCTATGGATATTAGTTACCGATGTTGGCCTCAGCCATCCCTCAATTGCATCTGTTTTGGAGGGGTCCACAGATATCCCATTGCTTGTGATGATATGGCCCAAGAATGAGACCTCCTTCAACCAGAACTCACACTTGCTGTACTTGGCATAGAGCTTCTCCTTGCGCAAAGTCTCCAGTACAGTTCTTAAATTCTCCTCATGGTCCTCCTTGGTTTTGGAGTATATTAGAATATCATCTATAAAGACTACCACAAATTTATCTAGGTAATCTCTAAAGACTCTATTCATCAAGTCCATGAATATTGCTAGAGCATTGGTGAGTCCAAAAGGCATTACTATGAATTAATAGTGCCCGTACCTTGTACGAAAAGCAGTCTTGGGGATATCTTCCTTCTTCACCCTTACTTGATAATATCCCGACCACAAGTCGACCTTGGAGAAGTATTGTGCTCCACGCAGCTGATCAAACAAGTCATCGATTCTTGGGAGAGGATACTTGTTCTTTATCGTGATTTTGTTAAGTTCACGATAATCGATGCAAATCCGCATTGACCCATCCTTCTTCTTGACGAAGGGGACTGGTGCACCCCATGGTGATGCATTTGGGCGTATAAACCCTTTATCCAGATTCTCCTGTAGTTGTTTCTTCAGTTCTTCAAGCTCAATCACATCCATTCTATATGGAGTCTTGGATATTGGTAGCGCCCCAGATATAAGTTCAATTGAGAACTAAACATCTCTTCTTGGAGGAAGACCAGGAAGTTCCTCGGGAAATACTTCAGCGAATTCCCTCACAATAAGCATTTCTTCAAGGGTGGTTTCTTCCTTGGACTCAATCATCTGAGCCAGATATGCATGCTCATAAGGCAGTAATATCCATGCTTGAGATGATGGAGCTAAAGGAGATTCATCTTCCTCCTGACACTTGTAATGAATCGGGGGTCGATTCTCCATATGGAGTGTGATTTCCCTCTCCTGACAATTTATGTTGGCTCTATATAAGGAAAGCCAATCCATGCCAAGAATTGCATCAAATTCCACCAAAGGAATTATGACGAGGTTCACCGGGAAATTCAATCCACAGATTATAACAGGGGAGGACTTATACTCATGGGATTCAATGATTGCCCCATTTTCCGTACTCACCGACATCTTTACTTCCATGATTTGTGGTGGTGCAGGGATTGTTCTACTAAACTTTTGAGATATAAAGGAATGCGTAGAACCTGAATCAAAAAGTACGTTCGCTATTCTTGAATGAATAACTAGCGTACCTGTCACCACTTCGTTGTCGGGGTTCACTTCAGCAGAAGTGATGGCAAAAGCTCTTCCTTGTTGTTTTGGAGGTTGTTGATTGCCTCCGATAACCCTTGGATTAGGGAACTGATTCGCAAAATGACCCGGTTCTTTGCATTTGAAGCATTGAACAATGATTTGAGGTTCGAACGGAGCGTTCCTCCCCTCCGTCGCAGCCACGGGTCCTTCTTGCTGACAGTTAACAGCTAGGTTCCCTTCTCTTCCACACTTGAAGCATTTTCTTGTCCCCCTAAGGCAATTTCCAGGGTGCTTCTTTCCACACTTTTGGCAAGTGGGGTGCTGGAATTTCTTAGTGCCGTTAGATTTATCCATCGGACCACCAGCATTGAAGTCCACCTTCCGCTTCTTGTCCCCATGATACCCCTGTGATTCTCCGATCTCCATTTCAACTTTGAGGGCACATCGTACAATTTCCTCATAGCTGTCGAAGTCACGGATCGCTAATGCTTTCCGCAAGCTAGGCTTCATCCCACCAAAGAAGCGGTCAACCTTGCATTCGGGGGTAACGACAAAGCCGGAAGCGTATCATGCAAGCCTTGTGAAGTTTGCCTCGTACGCTCCCATAGATTCCTCATCTTTCTGCTTGAGGGAAAGGAAGTCCATTTCCATCTTAAGACGGAGGGTGTGTGGAAAATATTTATCGAAAAACATCTTCCGGAATACCTTCCATTCCAAAGCCTCGATCTCCTCCTCAGGCTTCGTATTTTTGATCAACGTCCACCATTGATCAGCTTCACCCTCCATACGATAATCCGCCAGGAGAACCTTCTCTTTTTCAGAGCATTGGAGGATGGAGAATATCTTCTCAATGGAGTTGATCCATTGTTCAGCAATTGTGGGATCGGATGATCCACTAAAAGTAGGAGGCCTTTGTCTCATGAAGCATTCAATAGCGACTTGTTCTTTCTTAGGGGGGGTTGCACGTTCCTCTTGACCAGTGTTTCTATTCAAAACTTGAGTTAGCTGAGAGAGAATCGTGACAAAGTTCACGATTCCCGCTCCCATTGGATTGGGCATCTCATAAGTAAAATCATCACACTGATCTTCACAACGGTTGTTAGCCCGAGTTCTCCTATTACGGGCCATTGGATGGAATAAAAGGAAAGTTAGGGGTAACACATAAAGGGTAATCCAAAGACAAAAGTTGATGACTTATAAATAAACTTTAATCTCTTTAACTCATGAGTCTATAGGATTCAATCCAGGCTTTTCATGATCTTCCTTCTAACATATATCCTTAGGGGCATTTTTCCCATAATAAGGGTTCATACTATGATTGTGAATTTATCAAAACATATCCCCCGGGAGTGTCGTAACCAAGAGTGCAGTAAGTCCCGTTGTCATGCACCAGTTCCCATTCGAGTCTAGCTCAAAGCGGTGTTTTCGGGTTTTACCCCTAGGATACATATGTGCTAGAGCCGCCTCTACCTGCTCGTATCCAGACAGGGATGTATTTGTTTGACAAACCACTTACTTAGTATTTACCAAAACTTAGGGATGTTTTTATTATTCTTAGTCTTGTATCTAAGGCTTTACTAGGGTTTCCTAATCCCAAAAATAACTAAACCTATCCTCTGATACCAACTATGACAACCCTGCTTTTTATTACAACTTAAGCATGCTTTATTACATAAAACTTCACTTGATACAACAAAGAAGATCGAGAGGTTTAGTGTCTTTGGGGCTTAGGATCATTACATAAAAACTTTAAACTTGAAATACAACATCCTTATTGAAAACTTCCTTTACATGACCACTACATTCCTTCGTACTTAGCATTGCATGGGATAACCTGAGGACATGCATAAGAAAAGGGTGAGCTATAAAGCCCAGTAAGGGAGTACACAATGAATAACATGAGGAGTACAATACATGTTAGGCAATAGGTATATCAATAGAGCATAAGTGAGACATGAACATAAAGGCATGATAAAGCATGATAATCATAACATGGAAATGTGGCAACAACACTTAACATTGAATTAGCAGGATCCAAGGCTCATTGCACATGGAGCATGAGTAAACCCTCATTGCACTTGAAGCACGAGTAAACCCTCGTTGTACATGAATTAGCATGAGTCAACACTCATTGAACATGACGTATCATGATACTATACTTTACCCAATGCATTGGAGCGCTATCAGGGCGCACCCTTCTTAAACATTTCATTTCATGCATAAGTGTGCCACATGGATCATAAAACATGGATTCATAAAACATAATCATTTATTCCACGATAAAGGAATGGGGAATTCATACATGAAACTTTACAATAAATAAGTAAATGTGCATAAAGGTGAATACCCTTGATGGAGAAATGGGCATGGTATTCACTACACAATGATATTGGCTTAGAAAATCGGTGTGATTTCGACAGCGTAACGGCGTGACATAAGAATTCATAAAAAAGGCTGATGAGAGAGGAAGGGGTTCCTCATCATATTTACATGTAATGGACAGTAATAAGGTCATATAGATACATGTCCCAAAAATTCAAAAGGAATTTAGATTCATGATACAAAAGTTTTGCTTGAATATAAAAGAGGAGAAAAAGGTTCCTTTCGGAATTTCGGCATAGTAACGGGTGTACATGGGAGGCATTTAATGAGAGAGAAAGGGGTCTCCCATCATTCAAACAATAAGAGGGCAGTATGGGAGAGGTGCGAAAACATACCCCAACATTCATAATTGAAATTAAAAGGGAAATACAACTTAAAGAAAATTGACAAAAATGAGAAAGGAAGAAAAACCCTTACTTGGAAGTGTGCTTCCAAAGGCTAGAGAGAGGCTTGTGAGAGGCTTCTTGGGAGCTTGGGGCGCCTTCAGAGGATTCTAGAGAGAGTAGGGAAGAAGTTGGACGAACTTCAAGGGATTTGAGTGAGGAGGAAGTGGGAGCTTGGGTGGGTTTATATAGGAAAGGTGAGAGAATTCTTTATTATTTAGGTTTGGGACCCCTTATATTAAAATAATCCAAACCACAAACCATACCATGGTATTTGCCCATGGTTTCTGGAAATGGAAGGAGGAAAACAATATTTTACAAGGCCAAGGTCCGAACTTATTAAAAAATTAGGGTTGCTTATGTGGAGGCGAGTCACACTCCCATGGAAATTAATTTAAAAAGGCAAAGTGTTGAATAAGTCTTGAGGGCTCCATTAATGCTTTGAAAAGTGAGTCAAACAAACCCAAAACCTCATTATTTTAATGATAAAACACATATTGTCTGAACATAAGGATTATGGTATTTGATTACATCACCATTGGGTCATTATGATGTCATAAAACACATTATATATTTAAATGGTATTTAATTTTTACCCAAAAATTTGACTGTCTCAGAAAATTATGAAAAATTCACCGTTGGATAATTTCGACGTCCTGATTCCAAAAATAATATTTATTTTATCTAAATAATTTTCTAAATATGTGAATTTTCACTTTTAAATTAAAAACCGACATTTATTAAGAAAATCACGGGTTTTGACAGAAATGGCTTTCAAACCTTAATAAAAATTTTAATTGCATTCATAAAATTATAAGATCATTTATATTTAATAAAAATTAATTTAATATTAATAATAATATTTTATTAAAATATTATTTAATTCAAAAATCCTTTAATTTAATAAAATATAATTCTTAATTAAATAAAAACTAAAAACACCATTTGTACTTTAAAAACTAATTACAATATATCAAAAATGACTAGAAATTATATTCAATATTATATACAAAAATAATGTAGATGAACATGGTGCTACTTATTTGTTACATATCCCCTTAAAATAGCCGCATAATACCTAAGGGTAAGGTGTGCGATGGTGACAGACTCTTGGGGTTTCTCGGATAACATCGCTCGAGTGGTAATCTCTATCAACTTCCATTTTTCCCGTAGAAGATCACGTTCGAGCTTGACTTGATGAAGCTCAGCTTGGGCTTGGTCAAGGGAAAAGACCAAAAAAGCCACCTCTTTTCCGAGCTCCGACAAATGGGCTTCGTAAGGGGAAATTCTACTGGATGAGGCCATCACTTCTTTTGTCTGAGTAGAAAATTGGTTCGTCAAAGCCTTATATTTAAACTACCCAGATGATCACTATTCAACGACTATAAAAGTAACGGTCACAAATCTTAACGTTAAACTAAAGAAGTTGCTATCTTATAAAAACATTTTTTCATAAAGAAACATTTAACTGGATCAAGAGGGATTTTCCATTAATGAAATTTTGGGTCGTTACAATATGTGATGGCATACAATTCCTATTTTAAATTCTTCTAACGTGACTACACACCATTCCTTGTGAAAAGGTTACTTGAAATGGATTCCGTAATTCTGTTGCAAATAAACATTTTTCCTATTGGAACCTCTACCATCGCAATAATGTTATTGCTTTATAATCAATAAAATTCCATCAAAAAATTATACAAATTTTGATGTAAATCACATATTTTGACAAATAAAATGGCAGTAGAGTAAATAATAGGTATTTATGTTTTGTAGCATTTGTGAGTAGAAAAAATCCATCAAATTTGTTATTTAAGTCTTCATTATATGAATTTATAGTAGGAACAATTTAGGACATGTTATATTCCAAATACTATTATACAGGATGAAAATTCCACCAGAATTTATTTTTCACAAATATTCAATCAAATATATGCCCCCCACATCATTTAATTCATCACAAGTTCTAAACTCATCTTTTGGTTTCTGTCTGGTTTCTATTGGTATAGGTTTTATTTTTTATAGAGATTATCCATAGGAACATATTTCAAATTACACTACTGTTTTCATTCTAAAAAAACATCATTTTAAGGAATTTATTTTAAAATAATTTTATTGTTAGTTTATTTAATTAATTTTATATTAGTATCATTTAGGATCAATTAGTATCACTTGTAGTAATTGATTTTAATTATTGATAAATTGTACCAAATTTATATAATTTTTATGAATGATTAATAAATACTAGAAATTAGTAAATAATTATTAAAAAATATTAAATAAATAGTAATAAATAAAACAACTATTAATAAAAATTATCAATTAGTAATAATGTGTAATAAAAATTACTGATAATTAGTAAAAAATATGAACAATTATAAGTACAAATGATTACAAAAAATTAGTAATAATTATTAATAATGAACAATAATTTTTAATAATTATTTGTAACCAACTATAATTACTAATAATTAGTAATAATTAACCTTAATTAATAATAGTAAGTAACGATTATCAAATAAGTAATAATTAAAGAAAATTAGAAATAATGGTTAATAATTATTAACAATTTGTAATAATTACCAATATTTTGTAATAATTAGTAATAAATTCCAATAAATAATAATTTTTTTTTTAAATTTTTGTAATATATAACTAATAGTGATAAATAAATAACAAAATTTAGAAATTATTAGTAATAATTAATTAATAATTATAATAATTGAATGTAATTCTGAATAATTACAAATAATTACCAAATTCTTTAATAATTTGTAATATTTAATAATAATTTCAAATGATTTCAAAGAATTACCGATTATTGGTAGTAATTACCAAAAACATGTAATAATAAGTAATAATTTGGGTTAATAAGTAATAATTAATCAATATTAGTAATAATTAATAATAATTACAAATAATTTCTAATAATTACCAATAATTCGTGAAAATTTTAAATTATTTCCAATAATTAATGATAATTAGTGAAAATTAGTATTAATTTATTTTATTTTACAAATAAATGAAATGAATTACAAATAAATACAAATAATAATTACTTATTACAACTGAATACTAATAATTTTTCATAATATATGATAATAAGTAATAATTAATAATAATTAC
This sequence comes from Viscum album, assembly GCA_963277665.1. NCBI lineage: Eukaryota > Viridiplantae > Streptophyta > Magnoliopsida > Santalales > Viscaceae > Viscum > Viscum album. Next base: position 595,955,868 of record OY728133.1, read on the forward strand.
CAATACATTCTAGTAATTGGTAATAATTACCTATACTCGGAAATAATTTCAAATAATTGCCAATAATTACCAATAATTTGTGATAATTTGTAATAATTTGCAATAATTATATTGTTTTAACAATAATTAGTAACAATTAATAATAATAACTAATATTTACTAATAATTAGTAACAATTACTAATATTTTGTAAGGATTTTTAATTATTTAAATGTTTTTTGATAGTTAAAAAATTACAAATAATAAACACTAATAAAGTAAAATAATTAATGATAATTAACGATATTTAGTAATATTTTGACACATTTTATAATAATTTATATGAATTCATAATAATCTATAATGATTATTAATAATTACTTATAATTATCAATAATTTGTAATAATTTCCACATATTACCATTAATTATTAATAATACACAAAAATTCAAAATATTTAAAATTAATTTTTAATAAATGCCAATAATAATTGATTGCTTCTAGGAAATTGTAATAATTAGTAATACATAGTGATAATTATAAATTGTTAGAAACACTAAAATATAATTAAAAATAACTAAAACAATTAGTAAAACTACCAATCATTATTAATAATTACATATAACTACAAATAAATAGTAATAATTGCAAATTATTCATATACAATAACAAAATAATATAAACTAAAATTTAGAAATTATTAAAATAATTAGTTGTAATTTCAATTAATTAGTAATAATTTGAAATATTTAATAATTATTATTTATATGTATAAATAATTTTCGAATATTTTAAATAATAAGTAATAATTTGTACTAGTTAATTACGATTTTAATCAACTTGTAATAATTAATAATCATTGAAAATAATTTCCAATAATTAGTAATAATTATCAAAAATTGACAGTCATAAGTTATAATTAATTATAATTACACATAGTTATCCTTAATTTCTAATAATTATGAAAATATCTAATAATTATCAATAATTAGTAATAATTGGTAATAATTAATGTTAATTGGTGATAATTAATGATAATTGGTAAAAATTCCCAAATGAATTGTAATAATAACAATATTTTGTAACAATTATTAATTGTTGATTATATATTATAATAAATATTGATAATGATGAGAATTATTAAAAACTAGAAATAGTTTCCAATAATAAATGGTAATTAATAATAATTTTTATTAATTTATATTAATTATTAATCATTGGTATGTAATATTTCTATTATGTATTACATGATTAGTTAGTAATAATTTCTGATATTTTATTTTAATTAATGTTAATTATAATTTTTTTTTTAAAAATTACAATTAATTTTTTTTTATTTTCTAATTTTTTCAATGATAATCATTTTTTCTATAAGAATAATCATAAATGTATTTTTAGTTTCTATTTTTCAAAAAATATGGAATAAAGTAGTTGGAATCATTTTTTACTATTGGATCACGACTGGATATATCCTCATAGAAATCTTAATGGTTCTTATATAAATGAACTATATGTCGAGTGTTTCGAATCTTTCTTATCATTTTCATTATCTAAACCAAAATTTGTTTCAGAAGGTACAGTTAAGTATCCATATATGTAATGTGATCTAAGGATATTTAAAAGATTTGAAAAAAATTTAGTACATCTTTTGTGTTTAAGTTTTATAAATTTTTTCGTATCAATATATTTAATAAAATATAAAAATTATATATTATTAATTTTGTTATACATCCATCATTGTTTCAAATTTAAGTATGTGAGGTTAATGTTCCTTCTTTTTAATTGACTTAAACTGAGAACAATGATTCAACTCTATAGTTAGAACCTTCTAATTTTTTTGAGTACATGATGTTTGCTAAGGAAAACTTATATCCCCAATATATGATTAGAAATGTTAATTTTCTGACTAAATTTATGTTTCTTAAATCAGATAATGGAATGTGAAGTAGTTGTTTTGATCATAAATTTTCTTTGTTTAAATCATTATTTCCTAAGGAAAATGTTTTTCCTACAAATTTAAATGAATAAAAGAGATTGGTCTGCAATTTGGACCTTGGTAATGAGATAATCCATGATTATTCAAAGGATTATAGGATATATTATGGTGTAAATTATCCTTTAGTTAATTATATTACATGTGGGAAATTTTATAACCCAGATGAAAAACATGAGATGTCCAGATAGGTTCATGTTAAACGGTTGATGTAATTTACTCTTACAGTTTGATTGAATAAATTATATATGCCTCATTATATGATATAATTAATGACATGACACAAATATAATATTTAATATAGTAAAAAATTAAATTATAATATTGATGGTGGTTTATGGAAATATTATTATCATGATCATCCATATGTTTCATTAAAAGCCTATAACACGGGATTGAGCCTTTCTACTAATTTTTTATGTCCATTTTATTCTTGTTGTATCCAATATACTGATTAGAATATCTATAAAAATCATTAAAACATACCTCATTGGTTGTTGATGTATAAAATCTATATCCATTTGAAATTACGAATTTCAAGACATGAAGAAAAGAATAGTGATTTTTATTTAAATTAATTGATTGATGAGTTTAATTTATTATGGTGTACTAGTGTGTGTACATATAATTAGGTCTTAAACAGAATTTTAAAATGAAATCTACATTGATGTAGACAATTAGAGAATTACCGTCACATGGGATGTCATCTGTTTGGAGTAAACATGGCCCTAAACCATGTTCATTCTATATGAGTGATAGAAAATCATGTATTCTTTATAATGGAGGAAAATCATATTGTTTGACTGTACTTTTTTAAATGATCCCAAAACATGTAAATAGTGTATATCAAAAATCAAGTAAATAATGTTTAAATCTTATAAATAATGATTACTCTATTTCTATTAAGTTTAATTGGGACTATATTTAACCATAATAAATTCTTTGAGTATTACTTTATAAGACGGATGGAAGATATTATACAATTTATTAGACATTGTTACTATTATCATATTGTCTCACTGGTTTGTCTGAAAAATCTATAAAGTATGAGACACTGTTTCTCTACCCAAATGTACTCTCTATTTAGTATAGAAATTGTCCATGTTGGTGAAACCATTACCAATGACACCATTTCTCACAAAGTACCTGACAACATTGCATCTCTAACCCTTCCATAATTCTTGCAATGTTTTTACCACTATATTTGTAACACTATAACAAGACACCATTCAAATGATTGAAAATGGAAAAGATACCATTTCCATTACACCATAACAGTGCTACTAGTTCACAATATTTCAAAGGAACGGACACCGTAGTTGTGCTACCGGTTCTATAATTCGAAAAGGAATAGAAACTATAACCATGCTACTGGCTCCAAAACTCCTGAAGGACATCACCACTAATTGTGGAACCATTTTGACTCACATTGACTATAGCACGATTCCTGTCTCACCACCAATTTCATGAAACCATATTGTAATAGGTATTAGGTATGTAGATCACACTCCATATCAGCCACAGAATAAGATCCCAAGTTAAAATACAAGGTGGTGTAAGAGATGAAAAAAAGTTTTAAGAAAGAGACAACTCAAAGAGATGTTAGAGTGAACACTCATGCATGAAAGAACAAATTGAACAACACATAAACAACCCACATTTTCTGTAAGTTGTTTTTATATGGATCAAAACCATGAACATCCTTGATGCAACAACAAAAATAAGAGAAAAAAATTATAGAATTGAAAACATAAAAAATAACTCACAAAACTCTTTTTATGAGTATTTTTTAATAATCTAACCTGAACATCAAATCAGGTACATCTTAGAAGTCCACAACTACATAGTAAAATACTCATAGCATTTCTTAATCCCTTTTAATTATATTGTTCACTATTGTGTACTATTTTATTAATCATTAGAGAAGTGTCTTCATCTATCTATTAAACAAACTCTGTATCCAACAATAAACCATAAGATACAATATATCCAAAAAATACCATTTTTCACCTTATTTAACCCACGTATAATAGAGGAAGTGGTCATGTATGAACCGGATGTCATATTTCCCATATATAACTGTGGTGGATTTCAAGTGAACTAAACTTCCATGTGTACTATTCCATAAACCATGATTCTGTGTGTGGATGAAATATTTATATATATATTGCTTTGTTCCAGATGATCGCCCATTGAAGTGGATTTGGTCATGTCTTGAGAATAAAAATCATGATTTGATCCACTGTGTTTTCAAATTTCATTTACTATTTTTATCCAATCCTTTAGAATAATATTTTTCACATTGATATTATTTCATGTATTGTTTTTATAATTTTTTTTATTTATTAAATTGTTTTAAAAAGTTAATTTAGTCTTTTAAATTGAGATAACCTAGATGTAATAAATATCTTGTGAAATTAATTAAACGGTCAAACTATTATAAATTTACTAATTTGATTCATAGTGGTGTTTTGTTTTAGGTGGGGAGATTCTCAAATAATGTTTCTAACATTAATTTTTATTGGAACTCAATTCACCCCCTCTTGAGTGTACTACTCTGTCCAACATTTGGTATCTTAGGTTGTTTTTAAACATCTATATTTAAATGTTTCAAATATTTTTCAAATCTTTTCAAATGTGATTTAGTTGTGTTTTTATGATCTTAAAATTTATATTTGTTCTAAATTTTTATCTTTCCAAAATCTAGCCTTTATTATTTTCTATGGATAATCGATAGTAAATTGATGCTACCAACAATCCTTTTAACCTTAACAGAAAAAATTGTGATTAGTGGAAGTATGGGATTTGATATTTGGATAGTAATTGATGATAAATATGAAATAGAATAAACTCCAAGAACTATATGGTTTGAATATACAAAATCTTTTTAAAATAATAATTATAAATATATGATTGTCAAATATTTTTCATTGGGGGTTAAATAATTTAATATAATAACTTATTGTAAATATGGTTAGGATATTTGGGATACCTTAGATATCTCACAAGAAGGTACTACAAATTTTAATGAAATGAGACATAATATATTTAATATTGTGTATTATACATTTATGTTGATTCATGATGAAATCATTTCTAAAATGTATCTCAGGTTTAATGAAATATTAAATATAGTGAGTTCTTTTGTAAATCCATGGGATGAGAAAGAAAAAATCATATAGCTACCTAAATGTCTACCAGAAAGGTGGAGGGGAACCTTAGTGTCAATTATAGTATCATATGAGATTAGTAGATTTCCATTCAAGAAAATGATAGGTAAATTGATGATTTATGAGAATGATTTTTTGAAAAAAAAATGATGAATAGGTTGAACCAAAGAAAAATTCAGTGTCATTAAAATCCACTACATCCAAAAATAACAAGATGGAAGGGGTTATGACTCATTCTAATAGTACAAGTAATATTGATTCACTTCTAGATAGAGATAAAGAAATTAATTAATTACACAGACATTTTAAGAAATTATATTTAAGGAATAAATTTTTTTAGAAGCGCTCTTAGAAAGGAATATATGAAAATAAATATAATTAGAAGAACTACTCGAAAACAAATGAGAACTCAAATAAAATTGTATGTTATGAATGTAAGAGTACGTTACATTTAAAGGATGACTGTCCCAAAAAATATTATAAAAATTAGTTTGAGGAAAATGACATAATGTGAAAAAGGAAATGAAAGAAACATGGGGTGCTTCTAAAGAAAACTTGTGTGACTCATTATCTTCACAAGATTAAAAGGCTGACAAATCCAATATGTCTTTCATGAAAAACACATCATATGTAAACCCTGAGTCTCATGTTCAAAATTCTTATTATTATTTGGATGAAAGTGATTCATAAAATATGTCTAACGGGAAAATCTTTAATACTTTCAAATTCTTAAAGTTACATGGAATGAATTAAAAGATAAATATAATGCACTAAAGGAACAACATTTTCTTACATCTATTATTGAATCTAATCATACTATAGAAAAAATGGTTGTTAAATTACATAAAGAGGATAATTAATTAAAATTATAATAATAAACAATTGAAAAAGAACATAGAAATATTTTCTAATGGGGGGAATATTATAATGAAAATTTTTGTTAAAAAAATATCTCCTAGTTATATTGTTGTTATTGGATCCCATTCTAACATCCCAGGTAAATGAAGAATAAAAAATTTTCATATTTATTAATATTTACAAATTAAATATTGATTTTACTTTAAAGGGGTTTCTATGGTCGATAGCATACCCGATACGCAACGATGATCTTTGAAATCTTACGTTTCACACTAGTAATAAAATTATATTATTTTAAATGGTAGTTAACACGTAGCCATTGTATTGGAAATAATGAATATAAATAACTAAAATATGATCATATATGTTTGTTAAATGTTATTAAATTTATCCAATAAAGGATAAAGGCTTAAAAACTAAAATAATTCAATTTTAGGCATATATACTCTAACATTCACTAGAGGTCAACTTTTCGCCATTTGATGGAGAACCATCTATAAATATAGTTTTGGTTAATCTTATACATTCTATTGGACCAAATTAAATTTTTATTAAGAATCGGGACATCAAAATTTACTTTGTGTAAATATTTGGTATTTTTCAGATAAAGTACATTTTTAATGAATAGTGAAAAATGTTGTATTTTAATTCAAAACCTCTTTTTAATCTAATTTATTTGTATGATTAGATTATCTTTTGAATTTTTTTTATAGATCAATTATAATATATTTTTACCATTTAATCCAATAGTGTTTTTTGGAATTAATTTCACATTGAAATCGGACTTAAAGTACTGTCAATCTTTTGATACTTATTATTTCAATAAAACAGGCTGTTTGCTCTGACAGCAGGAATTAATTATTAAATTAATTAATGTAACTTTTATGTTTTGAATTTTGTAAAATAGATATCATTTTTGAATCCGAAATATCAAATATAGCTTAGGGTGTTGTTTTGGTATTTTTCTGAAAAGCATCAATTTTTGATTAATAGTGAAACCACTATATGGTACTTAAAAAACTGATTTTTTGCTTAAATAAAATTTTACCACCTCTGTATATTGAATTCCAAAAATCCAACATACATTGTTTTCATTAAGAAGTAAAATTTGGTTCAATGGGATTAAAATAATTATTTTGGTGAATGGTAACTTTTAAGTTTTTAATCGCGATTAGAGGTAATTAGTGCAATTTAAGGTAAAAATAATGTATTGATAATATGAAATGACATAGAAACGTATCCTACCCTTATTGGATGTGTCATGTCCGACCAAGAAAACCCATGGGTCGATTTTTGGGACACCATGGAGCCACTTGTGTATGATAATGACATTAATGCCTTTTATTTAAAGTAAAAATGAAAATGTCACAAACATTAGTTGTTTTACAAAAACAATTTTTACATTGGGTGATTCAAGTCATATTTTTGAATATAAATAGTCATTATAAATCTAAACATATTTACAACATCATGATATTTGTTTTATAATTTTTTGACATTAAATATAATAAATTATTTATGACTCCATGATGATGCAGCGATTACCTCATTATTAAACGATTTAAATAAAATGAAAATATAATGTAAAATCTAAGACCTAAACTTGTAAAAAACATATTTTATGGGTGGACTTCGAAACCTTATCACCTTATCCTATAAATTTATAATTGTGGGAGCTTTTTTATCCGAATATCATTTTATAAAAATGTATCTTTTCTTAACTTTCCCAGAGTGCCCCTCCTCTCCTCTTATTAAAGGCCGCCACCTATACCACCTTACCCACACTTCCAACGAATTTGTATTGGCCAAACCCTATCCATTATACCTCTCCACATCCCTCTATAACTCTTAGAAGCCTCACTTTGTGCAGAAGTCTTCCCAAGGAAGCCTTTGATCTCAAATCAAAAAGAGTTACCTGATTTAAAGGTAGTGTCTTCTCTTGTGTTCTTACGTTTTATTTTGATTCTCAAACCCCCTAAACTCTTTTTATTCATTTATTTTGTAACTACACCTGTATATTACATATACTATGATGTTGTTATAAGAACTATTAGAGCAACACTTACACACACCTAAATCTAATGGTTAAAGAACATACTGTTTCCGTGGATGGCGAATTTCTGCCTCACGAAACGATGATTGTTCAATATTCTTTTATCACCTTCAAAGGTGGCCATTAAGATGTCACTATATTTATATATGATATATAATATATTTATTTTTTCTTTAAGCTTATGTATTTTTCATTTATGGAATACCTTTATGGTTTCCATTTTGGGTAAACGCGATAACTTCATTTTAGGAAGTGTGGACTATCGCCCCCTCAAAGTGATTTGATTCCTTAATGCCATATGTGGGAAATATAAAGGATGGAGTTAATGATATTATATATGATATTATACTGGAATTATAATATACCTTTATTTCATTATGATTCCATTCCATAAAATATGAAATAGAATTCAAAGTAGCGTTCATGCGTACATACGGCTTACCATCTCCATGAAAGGTGAATTTCATTTCTTACCACTAAATGTTATGTAATATTATAAATACATGTGTATAATGGATATATATGATATATATGATATCTAAATCATTAATATTACTCTATATATAATGGATACATGAAAAACATGTAATTATAAAGAGTTTATTTTTGACTCAAGTATCAATGATTGTTAAAACGACCGTTATTAAATTAAATAATTTCATAATGTTCATAACATGGTAATAAGTGATATAAAATGAATAATGAACTTGAAAAAGGTTCTTAAGAAAGTATAAATTAACTCAATTTTATTATTATGGACACTAGAAAACGATCGAGTCAATTTTGACCCGAGGTAAGGGAACTTCTTAACCCAATTTTCATTCTTTGGGTTAATCTCCTACTTTCAAATTATGTCATGATATTGATAAGTTCTATCTTATATTTTTAAATTAATTTTGTGTACATATAGTTAATACACATAATAGTTCCATTTTATTTTAAAAAAAATTATCTTTGTATGGGACTTCGTCTCAATCTCCATTCATTGAGTCATATTTTGTTTTATACACAACCATTTTTTATGCAGTGTATAAACCCCTTTGATTTTTAAGTTTATCCAGAAGGAATATTTTATATATGAAAAATTTTACTAAATGAAAAAAGGGAATATTTTTGTCGTACGTATGCGGTGACAATGACTTCTCCGCCATCGTGACCATTATATGAGTTTCAGCTTCATCTGCAAGCCATACCTTTTTTAAAGAAAAATAAATACAATGTTTTACTATACTTTTATTTTGGTATTGGAAATGGTTTTCATAATGTTTTTATATCTATGTGTTTTATTGATTTGTTGTGATTGAAAAGTGGAAATGTTAAATTTCCTTTATGCATGTTTTATGTGATACGATTATGTTATGGTTGTTGGGCATTATTTTGAAGACGGGTGGTTCCGTGATAAACTAAGGGCGGGTGAGCCCAATATAGCTCTCCAATGCATTGGGTAACGTGAAGGGGTTAAACGTTGAGGTTTCTCCAAATAGATTTAGGGAATATACTGTGATGGGTATTCCAAATGTCACCAAGAGGGTTACTCCCTACGTAAGAATGTTATGAATGCCTCAAGTTACCTTTATGTCTTATGATTTCTATGATTTATTCATGATTTGATGAGGTATGTAAATGTGATTATGTTTTATGAGTAAAGTATGATTTCATTGATTCTTATGTATACATGTACTCATGTTTCCTTTCTATATTTTTATATCACATACAGAGCTTTTTATGCTCATCCCATGTTTCTAAAATGTTCTTCACAGGTCAAGGGAAAGGTACATGATAAGATTATAGTGTCAAGGAAGTGTCAAGAAAGAATCCATGTTTTATTTTCAATATGATTCCATTGATGGGAAAAATGAATACTATCTTTTATTGTAACCACTTTGTTTAAATGTGGGATGTAATGCATGTTTTATGATATAATTCTCTAAAACTCTAAACCTGAAAAGATCCTCAATGTGTAATATTGTAATAACTTAAGATTAAGTAAGGTTTAAGGCTGGGGCCTTATAGTTGGTATCAGAGGTCGGTTTTGATAACTTTATGAGTTATAGTAATAATAAATTATTATCCAAAAATATTTTTTATGGTCAAATTGAAATGATATAGCATTTAATGATTACCATGTTGCTTCATCTAAGACATGTTTGTTCAGAATTTTTTTTCGAAAAAGAAATAGGGAAGCAGTTCTAGGAAGGCATACAGAAGGAAATAACCTTCCGAATCAGCATCCTGAGATGGTCGGAATTGGAACTGAACAGTTTGTTGCAGTAATGGCGCAGTTGACTCTAGAGATAAATAGTGGTAGTACCCATGCACGATATCATCCAGATCAACCGTAGAGGAACATGTTAGTGGGGAACATTTCATGAGGAAACATCCCCCATCACTCAGAGGATCATCTGAATCTGTTATAGATGAAGGTTGGATTAAAGAACCGGAGAATATTTTCGATTTCATGGGGAGTTCAGACAATCAAAAGGTTAGTCTTGCTATTTACCATTTGGAGGGTGAAGCAGATCAGTGGTGGTCGATGATTAAAAATATCAGGGACGCTGATGAGATTGACGCTCTTGACTGGGATGAATTTAATGGTATGATTCTTGAGAATTATTTTCCTAAGGATGTTCGACATAGGATGGAAAAAAATTTCTGGAATTGAGGCAAGAGGAGGACTCAGTGGCTGCCTATAATGAAAGGTTCACTCGATTGGCAAGGTATGCTCCAAATTTTATCTAAGACCTTGGTAGAAAAATCAATCATTTTTACTCAGGATTAAAGCCAAAATATCGAAGGGCCTTATCTTATCATGAGTGAAAAAGTTATGAAAAGCTTGTTCGATGTGCTAAGAAGGTGTAAATGGAGTTTGTTGTTGATCAAGTGTTCTATAACAACCAACAGAAGAAGAGACCGAGGTGGCAGGAGAAAGGGGAGAATTCTTCAAAAATGTATTATGGTAAGAAAACTAACTTTCCAGTTTGTGATAAATGTGGGAAAAGGCATGCTGGGTAATGTCTTCCGAATTCTGGAAAGTTCTACCAATGTGGTAAGATGGGACATAGGGCTCGTGATTGCACTGAAAAAGATCAAGGTGATGGTAAGTCCAACTTTGATTTGCAGTTAGTGAAATGTTTTAAGTGAAATGAGATGGGTCACTATGAAAATGAGTGTTCGACAAAGAGCGTAAGGGATGGGAAGCAGTTAGACTACTAGTAGAAATGGGTGGTGAAATCTTTTACAACTACTTCAACAGATTTCAGGCCATCAAATGAAGTTGTATCAGGTACTTTGTTTGTTTCCTCAGATTATGCCATTGTGTTGTTTGATTCAGGGTCTACACATTCTTTCATCTCTGAAAACATTTATAGTAAAATCGGAATACCATCTCAAGAAATGAATCCTGAACATGTGGTAAAAACCTGGGGGAAATGTTGATGCAAAAAGAATTTATAAGAATCTTCATATCCTTATCCGTGGAAAGAACCTACATGAGAACTTTTTTGTTTTACCTCTATTAGAGATTGATGTAATCCTCGGTACAGATTGGATCTCTATTTACCATGCTAAGATTGACTGTAGAGCTAAATAAGTTTCTTTTCAGAAATACTTTTAGTTTGTGTACTAGAATGAAACCATACTATTGATAACATATCACGAGTCTGGGAAACTTGTAAAAGATGGAAATGAATGTTACCTTGAACATATTGTTGAAAACAAGGGAACTGTTCAGATTAATGATGTGCCAGTGGTAAATGAGTATCCTGATGTTTTTCCTGATGAGTTGGCTGGAATAATACCAGATCGGGATGTTGAATTTACTATTGAATTAGTTCCTGATGCTAAGCCAATTTCAAAACCCCCTTATCGAATGGCTCAAATTGAACTTTTATAGTTGAAGGAGAAATTTCATGATTTATTAGAGAAAGGTTCCGTTCAACCTAGCACATCACCATGGGGTGCTCCTGTTTTATTTGTTAAAAAGAAAGATGGTTCAATGAGACTTTGCATTGATTATAGAGCCTTGAATAACATCACTGTTAAGAAAAAATATCATTTTCCTCATATCGATGATTTTTTTGATCAGCTCTAGAGAGCCCAGTATTTTTCAAAGATTGTCTTGAGATCGGGGTACCATTAGCTGAAAGAAAAGGAAGCAGATGTTCCGAAGACAGTGTTTCGTACAAGATATGGCCATTATGAATTTGTAGTAATGACTTTTGGGCTAACCAATGCACCTGTTGTTTTCATGGACTTAATGAATAGAATTTTCCATGAGTTCTTGGATAAGTTTTCGGTGGTTTTCATTGATTATATTTTTGTGTTTTATAAAAGTAATGAGGAGCATGAAAGACATTTAAGGTTTATTTTTAAAACTATAAAAGAAAAAGAAATTGTATGGAAAATCCAGCAAGTGTGAGTTTTGGTTGAAACAGATTTCTTTCCTTGGTCACATTGTTTCTAAAGAAGGGATAACTGTTGATCCTTAAAAAACAATGGTTTTTGAAGAATGTCCAAGACCAAAAAATGTAACTGAGATTCTTAGTTTCCTGGGTCTGGCAGGCTATTACCGAAGGTTTGTTAGAAATTTTTCACGGTAATCAAGTACAATGAATAAGCTAACTCGGAAGGGTGTTATGTTTATCTGGACAAAAGAATGTGGTGATTCTTTTCAGGAACTGAAATGAATATTGGTGAAGGCTCCAGTTTTGGCACTACCTTCTAGGAATGGGTAGTTTGTTATCTATAGTGATGCTTCATTTAAAGTACTTGGTTTCATCCTAATGCAGAATGATCAGGTAATTGCTTATGCTTCACAATAGTTGAAAACTCATGAGGTAAATTTCCCTACACATGATTGGAAATTAGCCATTGTTGTTTTCGCTTTAACATTTTGGACGCATCATTTGTATGGAGTAAAGTGTGAAATATATACCGATCACGAAAGTTTATAGTATATATTCATTCAGAAAGAATTGAACATGATACAGAGGAGATGGCTATAATTAATCAAAAATTATGATTGTACAATTCATTACCATCTGGGTAAATCAAATAAAGTGGTTGATGCTTTGAGTTGAAAAAGTAACGCTTCATTAACAATTTTGCATTTGGAACATGAACCTTTGGTTAAGGATTTGATTAAATTTGGCATAGAAGTTGTCGGTGCAGGATGTCCTTTTGTTTTCTTTCAAGTATCAGTGAAATCCTCTCTATCAGATAGAATTAAGCAAGCATAGAGGCAAGACAGTAAGTTGCAGAAAAATATAGAGCTAGTTCAGAAGGGTAAGTTGTCTGAATTCAATATTGATGATGATTTTGTTTTGAGATTTGGGAAGATATTGTGTGTTCCATGTGATTCAAAGTTGAAGAGAGATTTGATATGTGAAGCTCATAGTTCTCCATTTTCAGTTTATCTTGCTAGCACTCAGATGTACAGAGATCTGCAGAAGTATTACTGGTGGGATGGAATGAAAAGAGATATTGCTGATTTTACAGTGAAGTTTTTGACTTGTCAACAGTTTAAAGTAGAGCGGAAATTACCGAAAGGGATGCTTCAGCCTTTACTAGTGCCATAGTAGAAATGGGAAAATATATCCATGTTCTTCGTTGTGGGATTTCCAAAGACACCTCGAGTTAATATTGAAATCTGGATTATTGTTGATCACTTGACTAAATATGCTCATTTCCTTGCTATACGAGATACTTTTTCAATACATCAACTTTCCTGTTTGTATCTTAAAGTGATTGTCAGGTTACATGGAGTTCGTCTCTCCATTTTATCAGATCGTGATCCCAGGTTTACTTCTATCTTTTGGAAAGGCCTTCAGAAGTCGTTGGGTATTAAATTAAATTTTAGTACAGCTTTTCATCCTCAATCAGATGGGAAGTCAGAACGAACAATTCATACTTTAGAGGATATGCTACGTGCTTGTTCGATGGATTATCAGGGAAGTTGGGACCAACATCTTTCTTTGGTTGAGTTTTCTTATAAGAACAGTTTTCATTCCAGTATACAGATGGCACCATTTGAGGCATTATATGGGAAGAGATGTCGAACTCCAGCTTTCTGGGATGAAGTAGGTGAAAGGAAGTTGATGGGACAATAGTTTGTATAAGAGATGGTAGAAAAAGTTCAGTTGATACAGAAACACATGAGAACAGCTCAGAGTAGGCAGAAGAGTTATTCGGATAACCAGAGGAAGGATCTATCTTTCGAGGTAGGTGATCATGTTTTTTTCAATGTTTTACCATGGAAAAGTGTGATGCGATTTGGTAAGAAAGGAAAGCTGAGTCCAAGGTTTATTGGACCATATGAAATTCTGGAGAGAGTTGGATTAGTTGCATATCGAGTGGATTTACCTCCGATTTTATCTCAGGTACACAATGATTTTCATGTTTCGATGTTGAGAAAGTATATGTCAGATCCATCTCATGTTTTGAGCCCAGAGGTAGTTCATTTGGAAGAGAATCACTCTTTTGAAGAACAACTAGTCGAGATTCTTGACAGTAGAGATCAAGTGTTGCGGAATAAGGTAATTTACCAGGTAAAGGTTTTGTGGAAAAACCATTTGGTGGAAGAGAAAAATGGGAATATGAAAATGCTATGAGGGATAAATACCCCCACTTATTTTGATAAGTGAATAAAATTGCGAGGACGCAATTCCAAAAAGGGGGGAAGGATGTAACATCCCAGGTAAATAAAGAATAAAACATTTTCATAGTTATTAATAGTTACAAATTAAATATTTATCTTACTTTAATGGGGTTTCTATGTTCGATAGCGTACCCGATACGCAACGAAGAGTTTCTTTGAAAACTTAAGTTGCATACTGGTAATAAAATAATATTGTTGTAAATGGTAGTTAACACGTAGCCAATGTATTGGTGGGAATGAATAGAAATAACTAAAATATGATTATATTTGTTTGTTAAATGTTTTTACATTTATCCAATAAAGGATAAAGGCTTAAAAAATGAAATGAATTCAATTTTAGCATATATACTCTAACATTCACTAAAGGTCGACTTATCACCTTCTGATGGAGAACCATCTATAAATATAGTTTTGGTCACTCTTATATATTCTATTGGAAAAAATAAAATTATTCTTTAGAATCGGGACATCAAAATTTACTTGGTGTAAATTTTTGGTATTTTTCCGATAAAGTTTATTTTTTAATGAATAGTGAAAACTGTTGTATTTTAATTCAAAAAATCTTTTTAATCTAATTTATTTATATGATTAGATTATCTTTTGAATTGGTTTTAAAGTGAAATTAGAATATATTTTTATCATTTAATACAATATTGGTCGTTGGAATTAATTTCACTTTGAAATCGGACATAAACTAGTGTCAATCTTTTGATACTTATTGTTTCATAAAAACATGATATTTGCTCTGACAGCAGGAAATAATTATTAAATAAATTTATGTACCTTATATGTTTTGAATTTTTTAAAATAGACATCATTTTTGAATTCGGAATATCAAATATAGCTTAGGGTGATGTTTTGGTATTTTTCTGAAACGCTTCAATTTTTGATGAATAGTGAAACCACTAAGTGGTACTTAAAAAACTGATTTTGCGTTTAAATGAAATTTTTCCACCTCTGTGTTTTGAATTTCAAAAATCTGACATACGTTTTTGTCATTAAGATGTAAAATTTGGTTCAATGGGATTAAAATAATTTTTTTGGTGAATAGTTAATTTTATGTTTTTAATCGCTATTCGAGGTAATTAATGTAATTTAAGGTAAAAATAATGTTTTGATAATATAAAATGACATAGAAACATGTCCTACCCTTATTGGATGTGTCATGTCCGCACGAGAAAACCCATGGGATGATTTTTGGGACCCCATGGAGCCACTTGGGTATGATAATGACACTAATGGATTTTATTTAAAGTAAAAATGAAAATGTCACAAACATGAGTTGTTTTACTAAAACAATATTTACATGGGGTTATAAAAGTCATATTTTAGACTATAAATAGCCATTAGAAAGATAAAATGAGTTACCACATCATGATATTTTTTTTATAATTTTTAGACATTAAATAAATTAAATTATTTATGACAATATGATGATGCAGCGATTACCTCATTATTTAACGATTTAAATAAAATGAAAATATAATGTAAAATATAAGACCTAAACTTGTCAAAAACCTATTTTATGGGTGTATTTCGAACCCTTATCACCTTATCCGATAAATTTATAATTGTGGGACCTTTTTTATCCGAAAATCATTTTATAAAAATATATGTTTTCTTAACTTTCCAAGAGTGCCCCTCCTCTCCTCTTATAAATGGCCCCCGCCTCTACCACCATACCCACACTTCCAAAGCCTTTGTCTCGGCCAAACCCTGTCCATTTTGTCTCTCCAAATCTCTATCTAACTTATAGAAGCCTCACTTTGGGCAGAAGTCTTCTCAAGGAAGCCTTTGAGCTCAAATCAAAAAGGGTTACCCGATTTAAAGGTAGTGTCTTCTCTTGTGTTCTTATGTTTTATTTTGCTTTTCCAACCACCTAAACTATTTTTATTAATTTATTTTGTAATAAATCAAGTATCTTCCATATACTAGGATGTTTTTATAAGAAGGATTCGAGCTACACTTACACACACCTACATCTAATGGTTAAGGAACATACTGTTTCCGTGGATGTCGAATTTCTGCCTCACAAAATGAGGATTGTTCAATATTCTTTTAACACCTTCAAAGGTGGACATTAAGATGACACTATATTTATATATGATATATTATATGTTTATGTTTTCATTAATCTTATGTACTTTTCATTTATGGCATACCTTTATGGTTTCCATTATGGGTAAACGAGATATCTTCATTTTAGGAAGTGCGGACTACCACCCCCTCAAAGTGATTTGATTCGTTAACACCTTATGTGGGATATATAAAGAATTGAGTTAATGATATTATATATGATATTATACTGGAATTATAATATACCATTATTTCATTATGATTCCATTCCATAAAATATGAAATAGAAATAAAAGTAGTGTTCATGCGTACGTACGACTTACCGTCTCCATGAACGGTGCATTTCATTTCTTACCTCTAAATGTTATGTAATATTAGAAATTCATGTATATACTGTATATATATGATATATATGATATCTAAATCATGAATATAACTCTAGATATTATTAATACATGAAAAAATTGTAATTATAATGAGTTTATTTTTGACTCAAGTACCAATGATCGTTAAAACGACCGTTATTAACTTCAATAATTACATAATGTTCATAACATGGTAATAAGTGATATAAAAGGAATAATGTACTTGAAAAATGTTCTTAAGCAAGTATAAATTAACTCAAGTTTATTATTCAGGACATTAAAGAACGATCGAGTCAAGTCGGGCCCGTGGTAAGGGAACTTCTTAACCTAATTTTTGTTCTTTGGGTTAATCTCCTACTTTCAAATTATGTCATGATATTATTATGTTCTATCTTATATTTGTACATTCTTTTTGTGTACTTATAGTTAATACACATAATAGTTCCATTTTATTTTAAAAAATTTATCATTGTGTGGGACTTTGTCTCAATCTCTTTTCATTGAGGCATATTTTGTTTTATAAACAACCTTCTTTTATATGGTGTATAAACCCCATTGACTTTTACGTTTATCGAAAAGGAATCGTTTTTATATGAAGCATTTTACTAAAAGACAAAAGGGAATGTTTTTGTCATATGTATGCAGCGACAATGACTTCTCAGCCGCCGTGACCATTATTTGACTTTCGGCTTCCTCTACAAGACATACCTTTTTTTAAATAAAAATAAATACCATGTTTTAATTTTATTTTATTTTGGTATTGAAAATGGTTTTCATAATGTTTTTATATCTATGTGTTGTATTGATATCTTTTGATTGAAAAGTGTAAATGTAATGTTTCCTTTATGCGTGTTTTATATGATACGATTATGTTATGGTTCTTGGGAATTATTATGAAGAAGGGTGGTTCCATGATAAACTAAGGGCGACTGAGCCCGATATAGCTCTCCAATGAATTGGGTAACCCAAAGGGGTTAAACGTTGAGGTTTATCCAAAGAGATTCAGGGAATATACTGTGATGGGTATTCCAAATGTAACCAAGATAGTTACTCCCTACGTAAAAATGTTATGATTGCCTCAAGTTACCATTATGTCTTATTATTTCTATGATTTATTTAGGATTTGAAGAGGTATGTTAAAGTGCTTATGTTTTATAAGTAAAGTATTATTTCATTTAATCTTATGTATACATGTAGTTATGTTTCCTTTCCATATTTTTATATCCCTTACTGAGCTTTTTATGCTCATCCCATGTTTTTGAAATGTTTTTCACATGTCTAGGGAAAGGTACATGATAAGATGATAGTGTCAAGGAAGTGTCAAAGAAACAATCCATGTATTATTTTCAGTATGTTTCTGTTGATGGGAAAAATGAATACTATTTTTTATTGTAACCACTTTGTTTAAATGTGGGATGTAATGCATGTTTTATGATCTAATTGTCTAAAACTCTAAACTTGAAAATATCCTCAATGTGTAATCTTGTAATAACTCAATATTAAGTAAGGTTTAAGGCTGGTTCTTTATACCCATCCTGTATAGAGGAACATATCAAAAACAAGTTTTATAACAAAATATGGAAAATTTGTTTTCATAACTAGAACTAAAAAATTAGTTAGTCCTTGCTCTGGGAAGTCATTAAATACTTATAAATTTTCATGTCCAACAAATTTTTTCTTTTATAATACTTTACAAAATATGTATATGAAAACGATGAAGCATGTATGGGTTCCTAAGTATCTTATTACGAATGTTATTGTAACCAAACAAATATGGGTACCAAAATCGTCTCTTGATTAAATTGTTTTTTAGAAATGTTGTATGAAGGGATAATTCTCAATTATATGGTACTTGGATAGTGGATATTCAAGAAAAATGAAATGAGATTACTCATGCTCCAATAATCTGATAAATATTGATGGTGGACATGTCACTTTTGGTGATAATGCTAATGGAATAATAATTTGCCTGGGCCAAATTGGTTACATTAACTCAGTTTTAATTTTTAATGAACTTATTTATTATAGATTGAAATATAATTTGATTAGTATTTCAAAATTTGGTGGTAATTGATTCAATTTTAATTTTGAAAATGATTATAAAATTTTTTCAATTATAAAAATTAATTAGTATTTTATACTTTTAGAAATGATATTGTTCTTGCTGTTAAAATAGATTCCTAAATTTATCAAAAAAAATTAAACATTCAGTGTCTTTCATAATGTGTCTGTGAATTGGTATAGATGACTAAGACATTGTAATACACACATATTATAAAATCTTACTAAAAAAATCATAGTCAATGTTTTAACTAAAAAAATAATTTGAAAATGAAAATTTCTGTAATCCATGTCAAAAGGGTAAACAACACAAAATAACTTTCAAACCCAATATTGAAGTTTCATATTCTCAACCATTCAAGATTGTTCATATTGAAATTCTTGGACCATTTATATTTTCTTGACTAAATGGGAAGAACTGTGTCTATGTTCTTGTATATGACTATTCTTTGTATACTTGGACCTTTTTCTTAGCTCACAAAAGTGAAGCTTGTTATCACTTCACCATGTA
Source organism: Viscum album (assembly GCA_963277665.1). Classification (NCBI taxonomy): domain Eukaryota; kingdom Viridiplantae; phylum Streptophyta; class Magnoliopsida; order Santalales; family Viscaceae; genus Viscum; species Viscum album. The sequence goes on from OY728133.1 coordinate 595,975,589, forward strand.
TGATTGAATATTAGAAATCCTAAGTGGCCCTAAAGTTAAAATCATATGTAGTGGTTATGGCCTTATGGTTGAAATAAATTGATTGAAATTTTTTTATCACAAAATGGCTATAATCATAAATTATTTCCCCATATGACCCCTCAACAAAATAGAGCCTTAGAAAGAAGAAATAGAAAAATGAATGAAATAGATATATCATGATTAATGAATGTGACCTAACATTATATTATTGGGCTGAAGCTATCACTATATTTTGATATATTATTAATAGAGTCTTAATCAGACAAATTTTTAAGAATACTCCCCATGAGTTAGGGAATAATAGAAAACCCAATTATTTTTACATTAACGTTTTTGGTAACTAAGTTTAGATTCAAAATACTACGGAAAATATTGAAAAACGTTAATCCAAAAGTTATGAAGTAATCATCATATGTTATTCAACAACTATTAAATTATAGAGTATAATAAAAGAACTATGTGTTTGGAAGAATCTGTACATGTCAAATTTGATAAAATGGTTCCACAAGACACTAATACCTAACAAGAAAACATGGACGATGATGTGTCAAATCTGGAAAAAAATGAAAAATATTTTGATGATTTTACTAAACAATCTATAAAATCATCTAATTATATAAATCTTATTGAATTTTTTAATGATTAACATGAACATTTTATAGATGTTAAAATCACTAGCCCTTTGTTTTCTAGATATTTTAGATCCCTTAAAACCCATTATTTAGATTCTATTGTTGGATATTTAGATAAAAGAACTCAGACTAGGCATTCCCTAAGAAATAAGGTAATTTTTCTTAACATAGATTGATCCTATGAACATAAATTATGCAATAAATTATGAATTTTGGGTGATGGATATAAAATAAGAGTTAAATTATTTTGAACTAAATAATGTTAGGAGACTATTGGATAGACCTAATGACATAATGACTATAGAAACTAAATATGTTTTTTGGAATAAAATTGATGATGAAAATAATATTTTAAGAAATAGAGATATATTAGTGTCACATGGTTAATGTCAAGAAGATTAAATTTAATCTGAGGAAAATTTTCCCTAGTTACTAGAATTGAAGCCATTAGAAAATTTCCTGCATATGCAGGAGATGTAAATATTAAATTATAAAAATTAGATGTTAATAGTTCATTCTTAAATGGGTATTTAGTTGAGGATGTTATTATTGAAAACCCCATTGTTTTATAAAACCTCATTTTCCAAATCATGTTTTTAAATAAAAAATGAGTCATGTTGTTTAAAACGATCTCCAAGATCATTGTAGTATACACTATGTTTTTTTTAATTTCAAAATGTGTTCTAAAATGTATAGAAAAACATACTCTCTTTATAAAAATAATTTATATAGATTTTTTAGTTGTTCAAATCTATGTAGACAATATTGTTTTTTGATCATCAAAAAAATATTTCTGTTTTTATTTTTCCTAGAAGAGGAAAAATGAATTTGAAATTATTTTTATGGCTGAACTAAAATAATTTCATCATTTTAAAAGATTTCAAAATAATGAAGTTAATATTTCGAATAATATTTAATCTACTAATGAACATCTAAATCATTTTTCTTTGGATAATACTAGAAGTAGTGACACTCTAATGAGTACAACCACTATGTTGGAAGATGATGAGAATGGTAAATTGGTTGATCAAACAACATATAGAGGAACGATTGGGAGTATACTCTACTTAACTTATAATGGGCCTTAAATTAAGTTTAATATGTGTATATGTGATCATTTTCTAGAAAATATTAATGAGTCACATCTTCATGCTCATAAATTAATTTTAAAATACCTCACTCATACTAAAAACATATGATTGTTCTGTCCTTGAGAGAAATTATCTGACTTAGTTAGATATTAAAATGCTGATTTTGGTGGTTATACGTTAGCTATAAAATATTCCACTAGATGAAGTCATGTTTTGTAAAAGTAACTATTACCATGGGGTAGTAAAAAGAAAAATTTTGTTTCATTATCTATTAGTGAATCTGAATACATTGCTTGTAGTAGATTTTATTCTCAGATTTTTTGGATAAAAGACACATTTTTTAGGTTATGGATATCAATTTTGAAAAGTCCCTATTAAATAATAAATGACAAGTTCTATTAACATATCTAATAATCTTTGTTCTCTTTGAAGAAAAAAATATATTGACTTAATATATCCCTTTATTAGAGATCATTATCAAAAGGGAGATATTACTTTATAATTCATTAGAACAGAACATCCGCTTGATGACATTTTCATTACACCATTAAATTCTCAAAGATGAGTTCTATTATACATGAATTTGTAATGATCATCCTTGAGTGAATAGTTTAATGTCTAATAGTTATTGATTCATATTTACTATCTCAAAAATATTGTGTCATATTTACTGCCTCTTTTTTTCTATCTCTCATCTTACGATATCATGTTTTTTGTTTCAATAGTTACGGTCACACCATTTGGATTCAGACCACACTGTTGACACTATGACTTCTTATTGTGGTCACACCATTATGACTCTGACTTCTGTTTTGTGAAATAATTTTTTCTGTATATCAATAATGATTGTTTTATTTATTTTACATTGGGTTTTTGTTTTTTGTGATTTTTGAAGTCCCTAAATGATAAAATCCCATTTTTTCACTTCTCTCTTCTATCGTACTCTATACTCTCAAAGCCAATCTATTTTCTCTCAAACTCTGCTTCTTCATTGAACCAAAATTGAATGCATAGGATGAAGCATCCATCTTCATCATCTCATAGAAAGCACTGGTCTTCAATGATACATAAAAAGGATCTGATTTCCATGCCCATGAAATCTATAATCTTAGGCCTTGAAGATCGTATAGCTGTGTTTGTGAAAGAAATATGTACAAAGTAAAATTATGTCCATTAATTCACTTGTTCTAAAAATAATTTTAGAACTAGGATGGTTAGGTTGGTTTACAAAAGAGAAAATACAAATATATTCGGTGAAGATTTTTGAATTTTATCAGTATGTTCAGTTCACATTCAACTCTAAGATGATTTTGTATTTTGAAGCTGGGTTAATGGACATTGATGTACCATTTCATTGAGGTTGTGAGATTCATGCCTACGAATCCCACATGAAGTAATATTTGAATACTATTAATGTGGTCGTCCTCCACCAAGTGATTGGTTTATACTAAAAGTGTCTCTTGGTACATTGATAGTAAATAAATGAAAAGAAGGAATATTGCAGCAGAACAAGATGGGGAGACTAGTTTTTTGTTTATTAAACATATTATATGTCTTAGGAAAGAAGAATGTTCCACTCTCAACTACCATGATGTGTTTTTTATACATATTATTATGAATGGCCACAATGTAAATTTGTGGAAGTACATCATTATTCACATATGTGACATGTTCTTGAAAAAATCAATGTCAACATCTCTTTTATATTCATGATTTATCTCGGATATGCTACTAATCAATGGTTTGGTTGGTAAAAATGAAGAATTATTTGAGAATTATGATTTTTTATATTCAAGGAAACATGATTAAGAATGAAGACAAGATGGAATCTATGGAAGAGATCATGGGTTGAATATAATGATAGAGTGTATGAGGATTTTAATCCTATTTAGAACTATTCAATAAAAAAAGATATATTTGTTCCTTTTTTACAATTTTATATGATTTTAGAAGACTCATATGAAGAAATATATGTTGATAGAATAGAAACAGAAAAAATTCCAATAACGGTTAAGCATTTTTAGACGAATCTCATAAAACTTCTCTAACATTTACCTCTAGATAATCTCTTTAATATAATGTTAAATAAGATACAAGTAGAAAGGGTGACGCTATTGATAAATTTAATGAAAGATAAGAAGAAAATTATTCTATAGAAGAGAATTCTTCTACTATGAAATAGACATAGGAAGAATATGTAGAAACATCTGTTATATTATTGGATGAATAATGTGTGGATCATGATTTAAAATAAACTATAGATATGGATGAAAATGATAGAGAAGAGTTTGTGGATTATAGTCAAGAGATTGAGTATCCTAGTCCTCCAAGAAATGCATCGACATAGGCAGGAGGAAAAAAATGGATTGAAAATTATTTAAGTGTCAAACATGTAGATTATAGTTCTGGGGTTACCTAGAACAAGTTTCCAAGGTATTTTGATGTTGATGAGTTTCATGGAACCATAGTTCAATAATTGAATCTTTCAACCAGGATTTCAACTAAAACCAGTCTCTACTTTAAAATTTGTGTCTGTTAAGGAACCAGAATCAGTTTTAGTAATTTTATTTGAATATTATTACGAAAATCATTGTTATTATAGTCAAATGTTATTTTAAATTGTTTAGAGAAAATATTTTCTCCTGTTTTTAGAAGCTAATGAAGTCACAACCTGCTCCTATAAACAGTCACATTGAAAGGTATGCTACATTACATCTGGATAAAATCTAACAGAAAATCCAACCCAAGATGATTTGTGAAATTTAGGAAGACTAGATTGAAAACATGAAGTTTAGTGATGATATGAAATCTGTATGATCTATGGTTTATGAAATGAAGAAAAAAATGTTTCATGATCAAGCCCCTGTTTCCCATCACAGTGAGGAAATGCTGATATGATCCCAAAGAATGTTATATCGATGATTCAAACCTGAATGATTATTGTGTAAGAAATGGTTGTTGATAGCCACACCAAAATATAAACTTAGATGTCTGGGATAGCCTTTGCGATCAATAATCTGACAAAAAATTATAATGCAGGTTTACAGAATGTTCTACAGTAGCTTTAAACTCCCACATCAGTTGTTCCTACTCTATCTACATCTGCTCATCCTTCTCTAACATTGGACATTGAAATGATCTGATCAGTATCTAAAAAATAACTTTAGTGTATGTTGGGTTGTACTGGTTAGGGTAGTCTCTCTTTAATCATTAATAATAGTGACATTGTTTTTGATGAAGTAAGAATTCACTCGAAAATTTCCACTGATTCTCAAGATGAAATATCTATGAATGTGGATTACTACTACAAGAGGATCTATTACAATCATGAGTTAACCATCCATTTCAAGTATCATGTGAAGAATTTAATAGTACTTCTTGTAACTCAAGATATCAGAAATCAAGTATCAAAGCTACTTGAGTTCACACCTAATCTAGATAAATTCATGGAGATTATTGACGACATTGAAAATGACATGATATATGGTGGTGAATTCATAATATATTTTAATAACATATTAAGGAATTTTCTTAATGTTTAGACTACAACCATAGTGTCTCTTATAAAGGATCCTTTTAGGACTGGTCTACCACCTTCCACTTATCCCTCTACCTCAATATCATTTTCCCCTGCTATAATTTTGGTTGCATATGATCAGATCCAGATCAGACCTTTTATTATTGAACAACATTTTCATTAGTCTTCCACCATACAAACCGTTACCCCATCTATAAATTTTGAAGTCCCACTATCTTACCTTACTAATACTTCTACCACATCCACATCTCCACATATTACTTCTCTTTCTGTTCTATCTGACAAATATATTATGATGGCTATTAAATCTGAAGTAAAATGAATGATACTTTTTCATAAGGATGTGATGTATTTCATTTTTTTGATTGTAAAAAAATTATGTATGTATATTTAATGATACATGCTCTCTATTTTATAATCTTGTTGTTTTACATTAGTGTTCATTTTTATACTATCCTTTGAAAAACTCAAAAGAGGAGTAAAGTTGGAATTTTTGATAATGGGAGGAACACTCTTTAACATTTTTTCTCTAATACATAGATACTAAAAGAAATCTACTTATTTCTTTGTAAAATGTATTTCATGTAAACACCTGGATTTTGGATCATCAAAAGGGGGAGATTTTTGGAGTACTCTATTTTTAATGGTCAAAAATCATGTAAATAATGTAAATAAAAAATCATGTAAATCATGAAAGTCACCATTAAATATTATAAATCATCATTAATATTATTCTATTATCTTTCTGTATGATTATTTTTAACCTTAATCCATTCTATGAATATTACTTCTTAAGACTGGTGAAGATATTTGACAAAGTATGTGAAAACATTTCTTTGTTCAAACACTCTCACAGTTTGTATGAAAAATAGACAATGTTTGAGAAATTATTTCTATACACAAAAAATATCACTTATTAGTCTTGAATTGAAAAAGTTCTGTGACACCATTTCCATGAAACTATTACCTGTGACATTGTTTCTCATAAAGGACATGTCACCGTTGCTTCATCAACCGTTCCAGAATTATCGAAAAGTCAGTAAAACATGATCTATGAAACCGTAACAAGACACAATTCAAATGATTGAAAAATAACATGATGTTTTCTATTTAAAATTATAAACATGATACCTATTCTAGAAATTGAAAAGGATGAGACACTGTAATAGTGCTGCTGGTTCCAGAATACGCAAGGACCTGACACTGTAACCATGTTTTCTATTCCATAACTCATGAAGGACGACAAAACTGACAGTGGCACCACTTCTAACTCACCAAGACTATAGAACCATTCCCGTGTCACCACCAATTTCATGAAAAACGATATTATGAGGTACAAGGTGTGGAGATAGGTCTCCTTGTCATCTATAACACAAGAACCAAAAATAAAATACAATTTGAACCACAAACTGAAAAAAAGTGTCAAGAAAGAGATGATTAAATGTGAAATTAGATTGAACACAAATGCAGGATGATGAAACCTAAGAGGACATGAAAAAAACTAATTTCCTGATATTTTTATTATTCTGGATCAAAAAATTGAGCATCCTTGTAGCAACAACACAATGAAGACAGGAAGGGAAACTCACTGAACTAAAAAACAGAACACCGAACACCGGACACACTATTTCAGAGTCTACATTCATAAGAACACTCTAACATCAAATCTACTAAAAATTATATGTCTAGAGGTACATATAAGAACAATTAAAAAAAATTTATTCCCCTATTATTATATTCTTATCAACTGGGTATTTTTTTATTAATCTTCTATGAAGTGTGTTTATCCGTCAATTAGTCACATATTGTCTCTTACACTGATCTATATAATACAAAATATTCACACACAAATAAATTTTTACAACTTATTTCTACGACATTTAACTATGGAAGAGGTGTTGTGTGAGTTGGATATTACATTTACTATGTAGAATTGTTGTAGAGGTCAGGTGACCTAGATAGTCTGGTGTACTGTTGTCTAAACCCTCCACTAGGGTGTGGATCAAAGATTAATATATATTTCATGGTGATATTTGATCACCCAGTGGTGTGAATTAGATCTTGTCTTGATACTAATACACCTATTTTAATCCTCTATGTTTTCAAATTTATATTACTCTATTTTAACCCATATTTAATAAAACTAAGTTTCACATTGATAGTTACTCATGGAGAGTATTTATAAGTGTTCTAATTTAGTAAATTTTATTCTAATGTTATTTTAGAGGATTAGGTTTATATAAACAAGAAGAAATCAATCTATTAAGAGATTAATAGAATAGTCAAACTATTATAAATTTACTACATTGATTAAATGACATGATTTTTTTAATTTGGGGGATCTTAAAATAAAATTTTTAAAGGAAATTTTTATAATAATTCAATTAACCCCCTATTTAGTGTCATACTCAAACTAACACGCATTCCTTCAACTATCATCATAGATTTATTTGTAGAGAGCACCCTTTCAGAAGTAATAGAAATAACATAATAAATTGAATAATTAAAATAGACGGATATCAAACAATGATATCAGATATTTATTTTAAAACTATTATCTCTTCATTACCAACTATTAGTTTTGGACTAAATTAAAACCATCAAAAAATAAAAGGGTTTAGGAAAGATAAAAATTGGTTAAAGAGAGTATTTTTTAGAATTTTTCATGTTAATACCATTTGATGGTCCATAAAATGATAAATTTCAAGCATATTGGGAGGAACTATTTTGATAACATATTTAATATAGTTTTGAATGAACCTCTTAAGACTAAAGAAAATGTGGAGGCACGATTAATTATTTTGAAAATTTATTGGTGCCCAAAACTAGAGTTATTTGAAAATGATAGACCATATAAGTTATTATTGATAAAGGTGGATTATATAGTTTCTAGAGAACATTCTTTTATTATTAAGTCAAAAAATTGAAAATTTGAGGTTACATGATGGTTATATTTTCTAAATATATTGATTTGAGAGAAATGTTTATATTATGATATTACAATGTCATGATTTTCCAGTTATAAATGAATGATTAACAAAAATTTCCCTTATATATTGTTCAATTCATTAATTTGGGATTTTATGAAATTAATATTCAATTCTCTTGAGAAATTTTCATGGATAAAACATTCTATGATGCAGTAAGTAGACTTACAAAAGATCTTGAATAATTTTATTTAAAACAAAAATAAAAGTCAACTATTTTCTTCAATTCAATGAAACTTTAATATTTTTTATTTCAAAATAAAAAATGTGGAGGACTAGTACAATTTTGATCGATGTAACCATTTGAGAGATGCATATATAAATTTTAGAAAAATGTAATTAACGAATCAAAAGTTGTAAGTTCAATTGTAGAAGCATATTTTCAAGTGTAAATTTCATTTTTATACACTATTTTTTTAATTTAAATATCCTTGAAAACATAGTTGAATGTTTCATAATGATAAAAATTTTGATAATGAAATTAAGCATAAATTATAAATTCTGAATCATCCTAAACATGCATTTTTTGGAGTTTATGAATTATTGACTTCAAATGATGAAAAATAACAAGAACAAAAAATTTTCATCTCAATTTTGAAGAAGTGACATGATTTATATAGAGAGTTCTAATTTCAAATATTTTGTATTTTTTATAATATTAAATTCATAGTAGTTCTATTATTAGATTATAAGATGTTCATATCCTGAAAAAATTCACATAAATTACACCAAATTCTCTAGAAGAATGTTGTCAAAGTAAATTATCAACCCAGTTTTAGAATCATGTAATGAAAATTATTAATGGATGAATATATAAAACCAATTTATTATTTATTATACTGATAACTGTATTTTATTATTTATATATCCCAACATAGAAATAAAATTGATAATCAATTATCTATAATAATTAATCCACAGTGCAAAATTTTAAAATATTATATTTCATATATGGTGAAGGGTTTTTGATTTCATACATGTGAATATAGTGAATCAAAATTTAATATCCTAGTCTCAGAAGACATTGAACAATGTCATCATCTTAATGGGTTATAGAGCCTCATGCACATCACCCCAAATTCCAAAGGATTCCGTCTAGATATGAGGACCATGGAGTTCCAGTGGTGATTTTATACCATCATCACCATAGTATAGAGAATGGAATCTCAATAACATACCAATACGGAATGTAGACAAACAAGACGAAAACTGATAACAAAATAAAACATGAATATAAAACAAGCAAGAACAAGCTTATATTTAATGATAAAGATGATATATATTTCTAGAAAGTATCCAAAACAGGTACATTGAAAACAATATACTATAGGTTTTGGGGAGTCCAAAAAGAGAAACACGTTTCATGTAGAATCATAAGGCTAAGGATGGTCTTATGCTCCCCCACTCCATGGAAACAATCAACAACCAGTGTTAGGGGGCTTTCCATAATCAAAACCTACAACCATATAATCTATTTTGGTCTCAAGGGAGGCCCAAATAGGGTGTGAGATAGCATCCTAGTAGGTAACCACCCAATGTTTTACACCATTAAATATGTGCAGTATTTGAAATGAATAAGGAAGTAATGAAGGTAAGAAGGAACTAAAAGTAATGTTCTCATGGCACATATCAACTACAAGGAAGTGATAGAAAAAATACTCTCAAGGATCCCTGAAAAATAGTGTCAAGCTAAACATAGGGATGCTACACAAAATATAAATGAACCACACAACCTCACCATAAAACCATAAAAATATTTCCTTAGTACCTTTCCGTATAATGAAATCATATGAAAAAACCCATGACCTATCTATATAATGATCTATTCCAAATTACCATAGTCGATAAGATCCATCATGCATGTCATGATTTCCATAGTCTTTCCATATAATCAAAGTGGTGAACAATGAAAAGATGAATCCATGTTTTCCAAGATCGAGGAATCCTCAATGAGTTCCATGATCATCTCAATGGAACCTCATTACAGTAAATTGATGGAGTTCTGGGATCATGTCATGCTGAACATGTCCTATGTGATTCCATGAAATCCATATCCAATGGTTATCAAGGCCCATGGAATCCCGCAAAATCAAGGTAAAAGAGAATACTCAATCGAAGGATTCCAGTACTACATTATAGATCCATTGATATTTGACCATGGTATTTTTTAAAATATCATTTCCATACAAATTAATTCATCCTACATTTTCCTGCCCACACATTTAATCAAAATATCTCCTGAGTATACCCACTCATGTATTCCAATTAATATTCAGTCACTCATGGGTATACAGACTCATATATCATCATGTCAATAAAACCATTAAAACAATTAGAAAATAATTAATAGGAATACCCACTCCTTTAACCATTTCAAATAATGAATATTAAATATTTCATGCATGGAATACAATTTTTAATATAAGAAAAGTGGAAGTACATATCCTAAACATGTAATTCAATTGAATTTAAACTCAAATGAACTTCAAAAATCTTGGAGATTTTTTAACACGGATCGTAGGAACATCATTAAACATCAAAACCACAAAAATGAATAGAACACCCCATGCATTGACATAAGTTGAGTAAATAACTACCAACACATCATGAAAGAACCAATGGTCATCCATAATATGTCAGATTCCACATATATCAAATTTACATTTCAATTTTTGGCCTGCATCAAAATATATGGGGGAGGCATAACTTCTGATAACTATAAAAAAGCACTAAAAATTAAATGATAATTATAGACCACCTACCATTAATCATTAGTAGAGTTATCCTCCAGTATCAAGTACCAATTCGACTCATATTAGGATAAATATGAAGAATAGTTGAATAATGATAAATTATGGCCTATGAGCCTAATTCCAAATAGAATAGACGATATCCGGAACAATTGAGATAATAAAAATTTTAATGTAGATCATAATGATGTCGATCATATGAGACAAATCATTCTTGATCTAGAGATCAGATGAAAAAATTGGGTTGAATCATATTTTATCAATGTATCACGGGATTTCAAAATCTTCCCCTGCTGTTTGTAGATATTTAGAATGAATAGAGGTTTTATAAATATTATTTTATTTTATTAAAAATAAAAAAATAAAAAAATTATAGGTTCTACATGGTTTAGGTGCATTGTTTTTAAAATTGTTCACCAACTGTGCATGGTAACATATTGTCCAAGGGGCACCCACCGGATTTCTGCACATTCCATACAAACCATCTAAAACACACTTGAAAATCCATTATCAAAATATTTAAAACCTACAATTCTAGTTGCACAACTTTGCACCACATTCCTCATGGTATGGAATAACATTTCAGCATATATCACCACACTATGAATCCTCGCACGGTTTATATAGACCTTGTGTCATAACCCTCATTGTTTGTACTAATCATGTACCATTCCAAAATCACCACAAAATTATCCTTCAGGGAATAAAAAATCTCTGAACACCAATGAATGATCTATGTCCTCAAATGGTATTCAAATTAGGTCGTATATAAGTATTAAAATTAAAAAATAAGGGATACATACCTCATAAGAAAACCTGGTGACTTACAATCTTCCTGCTTAAGGTAATACATCCCTGAATTCCACACAGAATGGTGGCCAATGTATTTCTAACAACAACATTGGCCACTAAGAACAAACATAAACCTCCCACCTTCATGTCTCATCCTATAAAATGATGTTCTACCACATAACCCACACTAGATGAACTTATCGTCATCAGAGAACCTTTGACTCCTATAAATGAAACGAATCAGAAATCCTCAATGGATGTATCAAGCAATAACTCAACCTTATTGGGGTGATAATTTTGATAAAAGTATAAATGATAGGGTAGTGAATGAGATATTTTTAAGGAATGGTGCATAACTCCGTACCTCTATGGTAACTTTAGTTGAGAGGCTTTTGAACCAACTCTCTCTAGAACATCTAATCACCCAACATATCGTGGTGAAATTATACAATGTCTTCAGATTCTATTTGTTTCCCAACCTCAGGAAAAAACGAATGAAAATAAAATCCCAACACTCAAACTCTAATGATCATTTATGGAGATTGGCGTATGATTTATGTTGAGTCTATGTTATAGGCATCTATTTCTAAATCAACAGGACCTGCTTAGATGTCCCCTTCACAAAACACAGTGCCAGTAAAGCTTCCTCACCTACCTATAACTAGCATAAGGGTAATCAACAAGGGATATCATATAAAGACTCATAAATTAAAATATGTATAGTATTCTGAAAAATAATATTTAGTCAAAATCAACCATAGTTATATTCCTCTCCCAGGAGCCCCCAAAATTTGGAATTGATGCTGGAAACATGAATTCTAGCACTAATATCAGAGGCTCTGATTGACCATCAGTCTGAGGGTGGTATGATGTGATAAAAATCACATGTATACCTAGAACCCTATCAATTATATTCTTAATAATGATTTAAACATGGTGTTTCTATCTAAAATGATAGTTTGTAAGACCTGATGTAGTCATATTATCTCACATACATACAAAATTCTAACAACATCAACACTAGGAGTCTCCTTAAAAGTTATGAAATGAGAAACCTTCATGAGCAGGTCAAAAAATTGGGACATTAAATAATTATCTTATGGTGAAATCAATAAACCAGTAATAAAATACATCACTACATAATTACATTTCCACTTCAAAATGAGAAACTGCTATAAATTTCTAACTTGTCATAGATGTCCTGCCATCACCTACTAGCAGTTTGAGCACCTCAATATAAAACATGCCACCTCTCTGTTCATACATGGATTACAGTACTAGCAGCGCATGTCACTTTGCATCTTGTTTAACCTAGGATTCAGCACCAATGTAGAAGCTTGAAACTCACACATCAACTCCTCATGATTTTCCTCTATAACCCAAAAAAGATCATGGATACTCATGATCTCATCCTTGAAAATAGTACAAATAAGAGTTGGTTCCTCACTTTCCACACTCTCATGTAATATCAGGCCCTCCGAATCTAATAGATTCATCATCATAAAACTATCCGTCATGGAAGAGATGAAAAATAAGGATGGTATTTATGTTTCTACAAAACATTCTTTCACACCCACGTGTATCATATAGAGATAAAACATAAGTTGTCACTTACTACTGAACTACTACACTACATATATCTATGTCCAGCTACTTATTTCATCGACCACAATATTGTATTTTCCAAATGTGTATGAAATCTTGAATTCTAAGTACTAAAGGTACACCACACACCATCACTACCTTAGATACAGATCACACAATGTAAATATGTTCTTGAGAAAATTTTTGCTTTGGTACACCAAAAAACAATATCTTAGATTATTATGTCTCCAATATTGCAATGTTTGAACCACTATAGCTAACTCTAGATCATGTTTTAGGTAATTACACTCATGTGGCCTCATCTGTTGAGCCCTTTATGGAATGAAAATATCTCCCTGCATCAACACTACTCCCAACCATATATCTAATGTGTCACTTCACACAGTACAAATATTTCTCCATTATTTTGGTATTAGAAATGGTGTTAATGTTAACCTCCCTTTCATATCATGAATGTCTATCTCATAATATTATTCCCATAAAAACATCGCAACCTGCTTATTCGGGCCCATTAACAGTGATTTTGTCCATGATAATTCTTATATGACACACCTATAGCAACTAAATACCCCCCCTAAAAACTCCATATTTCCAAATAGTTCTTGGCTTGTTAGGAAGAAACTATAGATCTCACATTCTCTAGGTCAAATAATACATCTATATATGAGATAATTTGATCGAAGATGTTATTCTGATCAATCCCAAAGATGAATTTTCTTAGAATAGAATACAATTGATTATCTTTTATTTTATTCAAAATTATATTGAGATTGTTGGCATCGTCATGTAGAGTGTGAGAGTAGATAAAGAGATCATCCAGGATGACTACAAAAAAATAATCTATTTATGGATGGAATAATCAGTTCATCAACACCATGACAACTGATGGAAAGTTTATGAGATCAAACGACTTGACCAGATACTGGTATAAACCATACCTACTATAGAAAACAACATGATGTATGTTTGTAGGTCGAACACACACCTAGTGATATTTGGACCTAAGGTCAATTTTTGAGATAACACAATCACAATTATGTTGATAAAATATGTCATCTATCTATGGTAAGGTATATACATTTTTAACCGTCATATATTTCAGTTTCCAAAATCCATGAATAGCCTTATATTTCTATCCACCATTTTCTCAAAAGGAATAGGTTAACCATGTATGAACCCGTGTTTTTCCGGACTGTCGGTTTGAGCAGAAATGTGAATTTTTGCTATTAGATGGTCATGAGGGGTAAAATTTTCATTTTCTTCTACCAGCTAATATCATATATTTTTATTAAAACTCTATTTGTATTGGATTAGGTATTTTACTGTAGGATAGGTGTTTGGAGGAAATCTGAGTTGTTTGAATTTTAGCGGAATATTTAATATTTAATATTATTAAATTAATTAGTAAATTATTTTCCCTGGTTTTTATGTCAATAAATTTTAATCAGAATTTCAGATTGAGATATTGTCTATGTCGTCGAGTCTGGAATGGGGATTTTAGCCTGGGGAAGGCATAAACTCATGTCGGGCTCGTGGTTGGCATATGCCCATTTTTCTTCTTTTCCATTTCTTTTCTTACTTCAATTATTTCATCTTCCTCCTTGTGCATGTCTCATACGCATCCTCCTAGGAAATTTCCATTAGGGATAATTGAATTTTGTGACATATAGAGAATTTGGATGCTAGCGGGGTACAGATTCGAAGATCTCAACGCGCTGGGTCGACATGCGGCAACCATGAGCTGTGAAATAAACTGTTGCTTCGGTGGTTTCCGCCCGAAGGTAGGGCCATTTATTTTTTCATAATATATCCCCTTTAAAAATGTTTTTTTAATTATTTAAAGATTATTATATCTTTCTTGTGGCCTATTAAGGCTGGATAAATTGTTTGGGTGGTGAAAATGGACGTTTCGGGTGTTTTGAGGGATTTTCCTTCTGAAAACCCAGAATTCAAGGCGTGTGTTCAATGGGAACAAACCATGTGTTCATCCCATTCTGGAATTCTGATTTTTCTTATGTACATGTCGGGTACATTAAGTACACTTCATGTTTTGGGTGGCTGTATGACCAACCGTGTGAATTAGAACACAAAATAGTGTTTTTTAAAGAGTACATATTGTGTATTATAAGTACACATCGTGTAGTGGTACATGGTCATGTGTTTAGGTGAAATGCACATGGAGTGGATTTTTTGAATAGTAGACACCATGTATAGTAATGTACGTGTCCTGTAATATTACATAGGAAGACCCCATGGGTCTGTCTAGGTGTTATCTCTATGTACTACTTCAACTTAGTAGTATTTGGATATCTTGTGCCCTAGAAGATAGAATTGAGCGTGTGAGTAGTCCATTATGAGACTTTTTTCCACATATATTGAAATGGTGGAATAAATTTTACATTTATAGGTCATCTAAATGATTTTTTGGGGGTTTCAATATAAATTTAGAGGTTCTTCCTCCATTTATCGAGTTCGTTTGTCACCTGAGAGTGAGACTTGGCATGGATGATAGGTTGGGTGTTCAGACCAACCTAGTTGATACTTTTTGATTTGAGATGAGCTATAATCTATCTCTTATGAGATATGATTTTTATCATTGTTACTCTTTTGATATATTCACTTTTGTCCTATGAGTCCATGAGACCGGATTCATCTAAGGATCCCCTGAGGGATGCCTTTACTTGTGTTCTAACCTAGGGAGTCACTTTTATGATCTTTATCCTGTTTTTCCTTTGATAAAAACAAGGTTATAAAATTCGAATGTTTTCTATCAATTGTGGATCCCATTTATTATTCATCCCTAGCACTTCGCTAATGATCCTGTGTAGGATGCCTTTGCTCTTGTTTACATGGAGGATCCCGATTCTGATGAATTCTTAGTGTTTGACTTGAGGGACCCAGTGGGTACCCATTGTTTGACTGACCCTGTGTTGTTACGTCATATTTGGGTAGTGATGGTGATTGGGTGTCACCTGGAACCTGTACAAAACTATTTATCCCTTGGGGATTTGGATGTATTGTTGGGTTCGGTGTCAGGGCCACACTCGGTCATTTGTTTATATCTGACTTGGTTTTTGAATGTTGTAGTAGCTACTAGAGGTGCTTCCTGGTTGGTTTTTGTGGATCCTGACATGAGGCATTCTTCTTGTTTGTTGGGATGTTATTATGCCTTGTGTTCCAGAGTATAGGTGGTTTGATTTCCAATAGGGTCATTTACCTTTATGTGGATGTGTTTTCCAATTCATTTTTTTTGTTTCTGTATGGCCATGCTTAGCCTATTAAGATTCCTTATTTATTTCTCATGCATAGTATTATAGGATAGAGAGATGTTTATATGACAAGTAGTTATGCTATAGATTGTTAGAGAAGTAGTTCATGAGGTGTACATTGGCCGTATTGCATTGTTATGCTTGTTTGACTTACACAGATCTGTGAGAACCTGGTGTTGTGGACGATAGGGAGAATATACGTAAGGGATACTCCAAAGTGTCTATTATTTTATCACACTACAAGACAATAGGGTGATTTATGTACAGTGATCCCTCAGAGGGTCTATAGTTACATTACGAGGCCACATAAGTATTTGACGTTGAGTGTTTCCTCAGAGTTCATGTAGTTTCTGTTAAAATACTATAGTGGGAATAGGTGGTGAGTGCTTCCTCCATTACACTTCACTGAGGATCCCGTCTTGGATTCCTTTAATCATGTTTTCCTGGAGGATCCCGAGTATGATGCCTCCTCATTGTTTGACTTGAGGGACCTAACGGGTGCCCAGTTTTTTGACTGACCCTGAGTTGTTATGTCAGGTTTAGGTAAAGATTGTGATTGGGTGACACCTATAACCTGTGCCAAACTGGTGATCCCTTGGGTCCATGGATGAATTATTCAGTTGGCCGTTCTGGCCACCCTCCCTCAATTGTTTATATCTATAATTTTTTTCTGATGTTGTAGTGGATACCATATGTGCTTCCTAGTTGGTGTCTATTAAACCTAACACGAGGCATCATTATTGTTTTTTGGGACGCCTAATATGACTTTTGATCTTGTGTAGAGGTGTTTTGATTGAGAATAGGGTTATTAACCTTTTTGCGGATGTGTTTTCTCATGCATGTTTTGTTTGTAACTGTTTGGTATTGCTTAGCATATTAGGCTGCCTGGTTTATTTCTCATCCCTAGTATAGTAGTATGGAGATGTGTTTACATGACATTCCATTTTGCTGCAGACTGTTATAAAATAATTTATTTAGGTTTACTTTGGAAGTATTGGATTGAAATGCTTTCTGACTTAAACAGGGTCGTGAGAACCTAGTATAGTGGACCATAGTGAGAATAGATATAAGGGAATATCTAGGATGTCCGTTATTTTATCACGCTATGAGACCATTGTGGGGATTTACATTGATTTCTCCTTCATAGGTTATATAGTTACGTTATGAGGCCATAAGAGGAATTGATGTTAAGTTCTTCATAACAGTGCATGTAGTTTCTATTAAAATATTATAGGTGGAATTGATAGTGAGTTCTTCCACATAGAGTCTATAATAATACATCTCTATAAGGGGAATGGACATAGAGTGCTTTCTCATAGAGTCATTGATCATAAGGGACAACATGGGGAATTGACGATGAGTGCTTTTTCAGAGAGTCCTTGATCACACATGACTACATGAGGAATTGTCGGCGAGTGCTTCCTTAGAGAATCTTTGTTATATATTCTCTTCTATTTTGAACTATAGGGGTTATACTATTTGTACTACATAGATTGTTGCTTATGTTTTATTGTTTGAACCATAGGGTTACTTGTTTTTATTTAGCTTATTCAGAGACATATCTCCGGTGTTGGCTAAATTAGGTACATGTTGATGAGATTACGAACCTATAGATCAATGTTTTGAAACACAGCTTTAGTGGAACGATGCCCAGCTCAATTAACATTCACAGGATTTCCAAGAGATCGGGATTATGGGTCCAAGGATCGAGTGCTGATGTTTTTTTCTTATTATTTGAAACACTTAATCACGAATATTCATATTTATGAATACGTGTATAAGTATGGTACAATAAAAGTTTATGTATATAGATATGGATATCCTTGATTGAAATTTCCCAGTTTAAAGGGATTACATACCCTAGGTTCGACTGTGTTTGCACGTTTGGTTTACTTCCATTGTTTTGTTCTAGCTAGGCTAAGAACGTTGTTGTTGCATACACATTGCAGCAAAGTTATAGGTTGCTTGTCGGGTGACCTATTGAGATTATTTCTCATCCCAGCAAGTGCACCTCGGTGTATGTGTAGACCTTATGTATGATTTATATGTTGAGAATGAGTTGCATGGTGGATAGGGATGAGGCCCATTGTTGCATGATTGACTGGAGCTACTCAAGTGGTTCTACAGATCAGGTTGCTATAGTTCAACAGTTTCTAGATATTGTGTACGTGGATTGGCTAGTAGTTAGTAGTTGAGACATTTACTATTACTTAGAGTATCTTTTGTACTTGTATCTATATGGTCGGCCCGGTTGGTGACCAGTGTTGCATTGTATATCATAGTTGTTTGGGATTTTACAACATTTAACTATCACAACTTGTTCTATTTCAGTTGTTTATTTCTTTCACACTCTGTTTATTTTCAGTTGTGCGTGATACTTAGTTATTTACAATTTTTTCTCAACCTATTATGAGGGAATAGTCTCACCACCATCACATAATAGGCCCTCGCTGCATGTTGGTATCCTACGGTGTACATGGAGGCACACTTGAGGCCTTGTGGAAAACCAGCTTAGAGCATCAGTTTAGTGGATTTTGGGTCAGGTCATTACAAATTCGTATCAGTGGAGTTTCTTTTTCCTGGTCTTTAAAATTTTGGATATGGTAGACATGAGTTTTGAAAATGTGTTGGAACCTTTTATGGACTTCAGATTGGTGCGTCGAGAACACTTCTTTCGGAATGAAGTCCGAGATTCTGGGTTTTGGGATTGCTGTTCTGATTTTTTGATGTTACAGTTGTATTTCATTTTCACCTTGTTAAATTCCCATGTTGTGTGGTGTATTGATTTATTATGGATCTCTGGCTCTTGAACATTACTAATATTATAGGGATGGATTTTTACTCTTGGCCGGCAAAAGAAAGCGGTGTCTCATGCATCATAATAGGCATGTATGATTCCCATCATATAGGCCTGCTAGTGTGTGTGTTTAACGACGATTGAGACCTTTTAGTCCAAATACACATACTTTTTAATTTTATGGAAGGATATGTGGATCTACATCGAGGAGATTTTTTTGTGGCTGATAACTCAGTCCTTGTACACAGGTCATGCAGAGACCCCAGTTAGTCTATGTGGCATGTAATGCCTTTTTTTAACCCCTTATTGGGTGTTTTTCTCAGGTCTATGGATATATAGTCTAATAAATGAGTATGGCATCGATAGATACCATGGATTTTCATTTGACCTGGACCTCATTGTGGTATTTCCATATACGGATACCAGATGAGTGTCAGTTCAGTTTCTCTTCTACATGGGTTGTGGACTCTGGCGATTAATTCTTTCTGAGGAAACTCGGAGATGAACATGGCCATTTGGGTTGTGTTTTTTTACTTTCATTGGTAGTTGTGATCTTTCCCATCTTCTGAGTAATTATGGATCTTCCAGGATAGGTGGTTAGACCTTATGACCCAGTTGTATGTCTTTTTCTATAGGGTGAGGTGGAAGACCTATAGACCCTTGGTTTTGACTCAAACCCTTGTAGGTCGATGTTTTTTCCATTCTAGGGAAATGTATGTGAGAATTTTTTTCCTGTGTTTTCCAATAACATTTCTTAGTGCTTGTTTTTCTCGACTGGCATTGATGGGTAGGACTGTTCGGGTTCCTGGCCTAGTTGACCAGTGTTTTTGATGTTGTTGTTGCAGGGGTGGAATCATTTGAATCTAAATTGGTGAGTGTCTGGGAGTGAGTTGAGGACCGATTTTTCAAGACATTATTTGGACTCAAATCTTGGAATTTGTGTTGGAATTTCCTTATGTTGTAAATGTGACATTGTGAAATGTCAGATTACCATGAAATGGTTGACATGGGCTTGAATTATGGTCATGTTTTGGAAAGATGTTTGTGTGTCTTGGAGGGAGCTGTACATGCCTTCGGTGAAATCATAGTGTACTCCTATTAGATACGATCATGAACTATATTGATTTATCTTGAGTATGCTAAGATATATTTGACGCTAAATCATGCTCCTTTTTTCTACTAAATTTTCATCAGTGTTGTTGATGGAACCTCTTCTTTTTGTGCTCTCATATCGTTGTAAGGAAATCCATATGGTGTGGAGTGAACCACTATCCTTTTGAGGGTAGTTTTACCTATTTAGGTTAAATTTATGTGTTTTCCATGAGCTTTTAATCTCATAGTTTTCATATAAGAAGACGACAAGGGTATTCCTATTGTGGGGAGTGCATGTTTGGTCATTGTTGAAAATTTTCTGTGTAGAAGGTGGTTGTTAAAGCTATATTGATGGTCTTGGATGGACCAGATAGCTTGATTGTGAAGATTCTCTTGTTGGGAGCATGGATTCTAGTCCCTTCATTGGGCTTCTCGGGGATGAGAAGGTATATAGTGGAGAGGTTGTAAGAACCCTTGTTTTTCCGGACTGTTGTTTTGAGAAGAAATTGTAATTTTTTCTATTGGATACTCGTGAGGGGTAATATGGTCATTTTCCCTTACCAGCTATGCTCGTATATTTTTTTCTGACAACTCTGTGGGTCCCAAAATAGGGTCTTTACCCTAGGACATGAGTTTTGAAGAAATATGAGAAGTTGGATTTTTTGCAGAATATTTAATATTTAATATTATTAAATTTAATATTAAATTATATTCCTAGGTTCCTTTGTCAATAACATTTAAATGGAATGTCAGATTGACATTCTGTCTTCACTATTGAGTCCGTAATAGGGATTTTATCCAAGGGAAGGTATAAACTCATTTCGGGCGCTAAGGCCTGCCCATGCCCCATTTTCTTATTTTCCTTTTCTTTTCTTCCTTATATTCTTTACTCTTTGTCCCTTTGCATGTCACCTATGCCTCCTCCTATGCTATGTACTTTTGGGAGAATTGGAGTTTGAGAATGAGAGAGATATTTTTTAGGCAAGAGGGTTACTGATTTGATGCTCTCGATGAGCTAAGTCATCATGCGGAAACCGTGAGCCCTGAAATCTACTAAAGCATCGGCGGTTTCAACCTGAAGGTATGTCCGTTTATTGATTTACCATATTTCCTCATTAAAAATGTATTTTTATGTCCTTAAATATTTACATTTCATGCTATTGCCCTCTTAAGGAAAGATCTATTGATTTAGGGGTGATACCAGGTATTTCGGGTGTTTTGAGGGATTTTCCATCAGACGATCAAGAAAACACGGCATGTGTTCTAGGGAACACATCATGTGTTAATCCCATTAGGGGAATACGATGTATTCTTAAATTCATTCCATGTACATTGAGTACACGCCATGTTGTGGGTGGTCGTGTGAATTAGAACACAGAATAGTAGTTTTTACGGAGTACACGTCGTATAGTGGCTCATGGGCATGTGTTCGATTAAAAACGCACCCTGAGTGACTTTTTGTGAACATTACATGCCATGTACAGTGAATTACTTGTTGTGTACTATTACATAGGCCAACCCCATTATCTGTCCATGTGTTCTAGCCATGAACAAATTCAACTTAGTAGTTTTGGGATATCGTGGGCCCTGGATGTCAGAATTGGGTGTGTCAGTAGTCTATTCTAAGAGTTATTCCACGTAGATCACAATTTTGGAATCATTTTTACATTTAGAGGTCATATAAATGATGTTTTTTAGGGTTTCTACATAAAAGTATTGGTTCTTCCTCTAGTTATCGAGTACTTTTATCATCTTTGAGTGAGACAAGGCGTGGATGATAGGTTGGGTGTTCAGACCAACCTTGGTGAGACTTTTTTATATGAGAATAGATATGAGATATCTTCTATGACATATTATTTTGATCATTTTTCCTCTTGTGAGATATTCCCTTCTATCTTATGAGGTCGTGTGACCAGATACTTCCAAGGATACCATGAGGGATACCTTTACTTGTGTGTTGGCCTAGGGAGTCCCTTTTAGGATCTCTCTCTTTTTTTACATTAGATAGGACCCATGTTATGGTATGAAAATGTTTTCCATAAATTGATGGTACCATGTAGGACTCCTCCCTAACTCTTTTTTGTGTATCCCATGTAGGATGCCTTTCCTCGTGTTTACCTCGAGGATCCCGAGTATGATGCCTCCTCAGTGTTTGACTTGAGGGACCCAGCAGGTGCCCATTATTTGACCAACCCTGAGTTGTAACATTGAGTTTGGGTAGAGGTGGTGATTTCTTGTCAACTAGATCCTGTGCCAAACTAGTGATCCCTTGGGTCATTGGAAGTAATTTTCGTTTGGTCGTTCGCACCACACTCACTAATTTTCTTATATCTAACTTGGCTTGTGGATTTTGTAAAGGATACTAGAGGTACATCCTGGTTAGTGGCTATAAAACCTGACACGAAGCGTCCATACTGTTTGTTGGGATGCATATTATTTTTTGTGTTCTTGAGTATAGGTTTTTTGATTGTGAATAGGGTTATTGACCTTGATGTGGATGTGTTTTCCCATGCATGTTTTGTTTGTGACCATTTGGTCTTGCATATCCTATTAGGTTTCCTTGTTTATATCTCATGTCGAGTATTTTAGGGTGAATAGATGTTTATTAGACATGACATTGTGCTAAAGACTATTAGAAAAGTATTTATTGAGGTTTACTTTGACCGTTTTGCATTGCAATTCTTGTTTGACTTACACAGGGTCATGAGAACCTGGTGTATTGGACCATAGGGAGAATAGACGTATGGTCTTCTCCAAAGTGTCCATTATTTTATTATGCTATGAGTCCAAAGGGGGGATTAATGTTGAGTGCTCCCTTAGAGGGTCTATGGTCACGTTACTAGGCAACATGAGGAATTAATGTTGAGTGCTTAATCAGAGTTCCTGTAGTTTCTGTATAAATTATATTGGTGGAATTGATGGTGACTTCATCCTCAGAGAGTCTTTAGTCATACATGGATATAAGGGGAGTTGACATAGAGTTCTTTCTCAAAGTGTCATTGATCACATGTTACTACTGGTGTAATTGACATTGAATGCTTCCTCATAGAGTCTTTGATCGCACATGATTATAGGAGGATTTGAAAGTGAGTTCTTCCACAGAGAGTCTTTGTTATATCTCTTCATGTATTTTTAACTAGAGCGGTTAGATTGTGCATACTACCCAGAGGTTTTCTTCTGTTTGATTGGTTGAACAAGAGGGCCAAATGTTTCTGTTTATCTTGATCTGAAACATATCTCTTGTGTTGGATGAAGCATGTACATATCGATGGGATTACGGACCTAGATATCGACTTTTTGATACATGGCTTGAGTGGCATGACGTCCTCCTCAATGCCATTGCACAAGATGTCTTGGAGATTGAGCTAATGGACCCAATGATCGAATACTGATTTTTTTATTATTATATGAATCAATTAATAATGAATATTCTTATTTATGTATATTTGTAGATGTATGGGACTATACATGTTCATGTATATAGATATGGAAATCCATGATGGAATATGCCTAGATGACCGGGATTACATACCCTAGGTTTGACTATGGTTTCACGTTTGGTTTACTTCTTTTGTTGTGTTCCAGCTTGGCTGAGCATGATGCCATTGCATAACCATAGCAGCATAGTTATAGGGAGCTTGTTGGGGTTCCATACTAAGACTACTTCTCACCATTGCACATGCACCTTGCTGTACGTGTAGACCTTATGACTTATTTTTCAGATGAACATGAGTAGCATGGTGGATAGGGCTGATGTTGCATGTTTCATGATCGAGCGGAGCTGCTCGAGTGGTTCTACTAATCGGGATACTGCAGTTCGAAAGTGTCTCAAGATCATGTATGTGGATTGGCTTGTAGATAGTAGTTGAGCCCAATACTTTTACTTTCAATTTCTTTGGTACTTGTATCTATATGTTCGGTCCGATAGGTGACCATTGTTATATTGTATTGCATATCTGTTTGGGATTTTACAATATTTTACTATTATATCTTGTTCTATGTAAGTTGTTTATTGCTTCCGCACTCTGTTTACATTCCACTATGCATGATACATAGTTATTTCCTCTATTTTCTTACTCTTTTATGTGGGAAAAGTCTCCCCACTATCAAAATCTAGGTCCTCGCTACTAGTCGGCAGCCTCTGGCATATGGGGAGGCATGTTGAGGCCTTGTCCCAAATCGGCTCGAAGCACCGGTTTAGTTGATTCTAGATTAGGTCATTACCAACCGCATAGATAAATATCAGTTAGAAGAAATCCCTTTTCCTCCAAATCCAATTACTACTTTTTGAACTCCTACAACTCCATTGTAGACATCCTAATATGTGGAATGGATACTGGTACAACTCCTGGATCTCAATTTATATGTAATTGCATCTCCCTATCATTAAGCACACCCAAATAGTTTTTGGGAAATATTTCTCTGGTGTGCTCCAATATTTGAGGGAAGTCTTCTTCACTCAGTCCCTGATCATCTAGATTCAAACTATCAATATGGGATGTCATTCCCCACATCCCATGTTTCTATTGTCCATCTCAGCACACTTTTAGAACCCATTCATTGTTGTAAGTATACACCACACCCTCTAGAGATGTCAAATTCACCCTCTAACAATAGAAGTCAACATAATTTTGATATGAAACTAGCTAGTCCATACGGAGTATGATACTAAACCTAGTCCACATTTGGATATAAATATCCCAAATAAAGATACATCCACCAAACATAAGGGGGAACTCCTTGCACTAATACACCTATTTTGTTCTAAATCCCAATGGTGTGACTAGAGTCAAAACTCCCTCATTATAGAACATAAAGTGAACAAGGATTTTTATCATAGGTTCAGATATAAAACTATGAGATGCATCTGTATCAAAAATAATATATTTAATTGTAGAGACTACAAAGATTATACAAATTATTATAGATTTTATGGCACCCTAATCATTGTGGGTAGGCTATATATAGTAGATGTAGCAATTTCCATGGCCCTGTGATACAACCTCACTTCTTGAAGTAGGCAGACCCCAATGTTTTGCTGTAAATGGTGTTTGGATTCAATGGCCATGACCACCACTGCCTTATCCTGAATAACTAGAACTACACTATGTCACTCATGATAGGGATTTGAAGAAGATTATCATAAACCTAGTGTCATAGATAACCCCTACCACCCCCATCATGAGGTAAGTTCAAATAGAAATGTTGAATTTTTCCCATCCTATCATTATATCAGGACACTATTGGGTCACAGTTTCCCCAATTCTTCTTGTTTCCTAACATTCCACATTGATGATAGAGCACTGATCCACTATTACTCATAGATTTTCTAGAACTCATCTCATGGGAAGCCTCTAAAATGGGCCCCTATCCTAAATATTTAGTACCAATACATTATGAAACAACACTACCTTTCTTTTCACTACTAGATTCAATCAGATTCTTTTTTTTAATCAGTACATGTTTTACAATTTTATTGATAGAGGCCAATCATAACATGTTGAATAGTGATTTGATAGCATGTTGGAGTTCTACTCAAAAATTATATCTCTATAGTGCACATCATTAGGGTACATCGTAAACAAATCATGTAACTTTGTAAATCATGCCTGGTACTCCATAACTATCTTCAGACCTTACTCAAGTTGCATGAACATACTAGAACGCTCTAATAATAGGGTCATAGTGTATAAATAGGCATAGAATCACATCTATAAATCATCCCAATCCTTATATAATAGCCCATCACACTAGTTCAGCACATCCCACTAGTTCATTGCTTATCAACATAGCATATATGTGATGATCTTGACCTTCCTCTGAGGAGGCATCTCAAGATTCTCTAAAAACAATAACATAGACTCTAGAAATAGGTAATCTGCCTGTGGACCTCCATACCCAAAACATGTGGGATTCTACTGCTGCTAGAACACCTATTTCATCTTAGGCATACACAAGTTAGCCTATGGTTCTCCCTAATTAGACTTCATAAAGGGATATAATTGTTCAAAAAACTATTCCATAAAAAATTTGTCTATAATAGTATCTGGTTCCATAGTAGGAACTAAAGAAAGGTCTACTAGTATCCCATGGACCACCACCCCTGGAGGGTGGTCATCACATCCCTCCTGGCATATAACATGAGTTCATCATTATGGCATTCCTCAAAAATTCCAAACACCTTCCTCCGAAAAGAAAATGATCCAATATCCCAGCACAAAAGTGCAGGACCTATCAAATTCCACTTAGTACCAATTCGTACCAAAATTAACTCTCCTAAAGTCAGTACTATAAAATAAGAGTTACAAAGACCCCTAGAAAAACTTATTTTTCCCACTCCAAATCGTGGTTTAGGTCATGTCTTAGATCCTCATTTGATGTTTCCAATTCATTCTAATTTTTATTCACATTCACTTAACATGTAATTCCCATAATTCAATTATTCATATGGTTCAACTAATGGTTCACCAATTAAAAATCCATGAAATCCTATAACACCACATGATCCAAGAATTTGGTGTCCATTCAATCCATATATATTATAAGTACCCAACTTTATAACATTACTTAATCATGAATTTTAAATAAGAACATAGATTATTACACATTGAGGATCTTTTTGGGTTTATAGTTTTATGGTATTAGTAAAACTTACATACATAACATATCACATTCAAACAAATAAGACACTATTAAAAACAGTTTCCATTTTTACAAAATACAAAATATTAAATCCTAAAGCATGATTTATTTGACAACAATTTGTATCAAACATCATGAATCCATTAGTTCGGTTACCCATCTGTATATCCTGTGATAACGATTTTAAAAAAACATGGGATGAGAATAAAACTCAGTAAGGGATATAAAGATATAGAGAGATAGTCAAGTGATAACAAAAAGACTAATAAAACCCATATCATAAAAAATGTGAATGCCTAATATAGTCATGTTGTTGCATTGTAACATATTTACCGTATCACTCTTACATTCACCCTTGCATATAGAATACACCTTTGGTCAAATTCCATATCCAGAGTACAGAAGGTGTTGGAGTGCTATAATGGGGCTCACACATCATATCTTGAGCTATAATGGGCTCAACCCAACATATATTGAGTTATAAAGGGGCTCGACCCCATTATTCATGAGCTATAATGGGCTCAACCCAACATAAATAATGTCCAAAGAACATATCATGTTAATAACGTAATTTTAAATCAAGAAAAATTACTCATACCATACACATAAGAACACAATCTTTTTGAAATTTTAACTATTTTTTTAATAGGATTTTAAAAGGAATGTCCCATAAAATATTATTGGAGTGAGAATTAATAGAATTGAATGGTTATGTGTATAAACTGTTAATAAGCATAGTGCAACATAATATATACAACAATTAATCTCACAAATAATATTAATACCATTAAATTAATAATGAGTAAGGTTAACCCAAAGAATGGATATTGGGTTATGAATTCTCTTAACTCGTGCTTTTCTAACTTGAAACTTGTTCAAAACTCCTAGTAGATTTACTCCTATAACATGATGGTTGGGTCCTTGGTTGATTAATGAAAACATGGGAGGACTACTTGGAAGGTAAGCAGGACAGAGCATCATTGAGGAATAATTGGGAATGAATCTAATGAAGGAATGGGTTGGTATTTATAGAAAATGTGAGTGAATATTTTAATAATTTCCTAGGGGCACCTCATTAGTGGTATTTGAAAAACCATGGGCATTCCCAAGGTATTTACCCATTGAATTAGCCACATAGAATAGCTCCCATATTATTTTACTATAATGAAGTCGACCAGATTTATTACATTATTATTACGTTATTAATGATGCAATTAACACACCGAAATTGAAGAATATATTGTTACTATTCACAAAAAAAATAATTTTTTTAGAAAAATCAGAAAAATTTACGGTAAAATTTTTTCAACATGTACATTTCAAAAATGAAGTCCACTTTTTGAAAATAATTTTCTAAATATTATTAAAATAAATTTTAAATAAAATCTTACTTTATAAAAAAATTAATAATCTAAACTCAATAACTGCTTTTATATCACCTTGATAAATTAACCATGATTAATTTATCTTAAAGCCTTAAAAAACAATTTACTATTCATTAGGGACATATTACTATTCACAAGGGTTTGTTATTATTTTTTGAAAAAAGATGTTGGTTCTATCAGACTCTAAATAATTTAATGAACACAATTATAGTTGCCAGTTTTTCAAAATTAAAAACAAAGAATCTTCAAAATTATGTTAAAAATATAGTTATAAATATCTACAAAAAAATGGTTTCATGCATTTCATTAAATTTTTAAAAACATTGTTGTGTTACATTATCCTCACTTTCAAGAAATTGTGTCCTCGCAATTTTATTTACATATTAAGAAATTGAGGGCACCTTTCCCTCATAGAATTTTAAGACTCCCATGTTTCTTTTTAAACCATGTGGTTTCTCCACAAAACCATTACCTAGTGGATTACCTTATTCAACAATACTTGTTCCTTTTTTTTCTAGAATCTGAATTGTTTTCTCTACATAAGAAAGGTTCTTTTCTGGCTGAACTGATTTTAGGATCAAGACATGTCTAGAACATACATTCTCAGCATAGAAACCTGAAAAAAATTGTGTACCTGAGACAAACATTGAGGAAAAGCTACTCAGTATGCAACCGGTCCAACATTCTCTAGGATTTTAAAAGGACAAATGAATTAAGAACATAACATTCCATTTATACCAAAATGCATCACACTTTTTAAAGGAGATATTTTATGGAATAAATGATCACCTACCTTGAAATAGTAGTATTTCTTTCTGTTATCTGCATAACTTTTCTTCCTAATATGAGTTTTCCCCATGTTCTTATGGATCATATTCTGTTTCTCAGCCTCTTCTTCTGCTAATTCTGGTCCCATCAAATTTTTTTCACAGACTTCATCCCAATACACTGGAGTCTGACAATGATTTCTATACAATGAGGGAAAAGGTGTCATCTGTATACTTGAATAAAATCTATTATAATAAGAAACTCAACTATTGAATAATGTTGATTCGAACTACCCTGATAGTCCATTGAACTAGCTCGATAAATATCCTCCATTGTTTGAATCGTTCATTTTTACTGCCCAAATGATTGTGTATGAAAATATCAAATGAAATTTAACTCTATTCCCAAGGACTTTTGAAGTCCCCTCCGAAAGATATAAGTTAACCTAGGATCCTGATAAAGTAAAATGGAAAAAGGAACTCCATATATCTTGAAAATATCTTTGATGTACAGTCGATAAATATTGAGAATTATTTTGAAATCCCACCCCGAAGACCATGGATACATTCTCCCATTTCTACTCTGGCACTTGAAATGGATGAAGCATCCACATCCGTAATTTTTTCTCCGGTTTAACCTATTGACATGTCAACCATTTCATGGTAAAATCATTTATATATCTTTTCATTCCATCCCACTAATAATAGTCCTAAAGGTATCTGTACATTTTAGTACTTCTAGGATGAATAGAAAATGGATAACTATGAGATTCACATAATAATTATTACTTTAACTGAGAATCACAAGGCCCACAAAACAATTTACAAAATCATAAAACACTATCATTATCAAGGTTACATTCTAGAAGCTTATAAATTTCAACCAATTATACCTTTTTATATTTCTCAAGGTCTTTCTTTTGTTCCCTCTTTATTCTGTCTGATAAGGATGACTGCACTGAAACCTGAATCAAAACAGATGTATTCCCTGCACCAAAAATTTCTAATCCAAAATTTATCAAATCATTATTCAAGAGATCATTTCCAAATGTAACATGGTTAATGATACTTGATATTTTCAACTCAAGGAATCCTCTAATATGTTTGTTTTTCCTGAATGATAATTGATCATGAAATCATAATTTTATATCAGTTCAATCCATCTTCCCTTCCTCAGGTTTAATTCCTTCTGAGTGAATATATACTTCAAACTTTTCTTGTCAGTATATATTTCCCATATCCTTCTATATAAATGGTGCCCCAAAATTTTCAATGAAAAACCCAGCGCTGGCAATTCCAAATCATGTGTGGGATAATTTAACTCAAGAGGTTTTAGTTTACATGAAGCATAAGTGATTAATTGATCATTATGTATCGTAACACAACCATGTCCATTCAATGAAACATCATTGTAGAAGAAAAAATCACCATTTCGTGAAGGAAGGGACGATACTAGAGCATTCACCATTATCTTCTACAGAACCTGAATATAAACATCACATTCTTCTGTCCAAAATTTGTTTATCCCTTTTTTGTTATCTTA
Source organism: Viscum album (assembly GCA_963277665.1). Taxonomy (NCBI): domain Eukaryota; kingdom Viridiplantae; phylum Streptophyta; class Magnoliopsida; order Santalales; family Viscaceae; genus Viscum; species Viscum album. Next base: position 596,006,500 of record OY728133.1, read on the forward strand.
TTTAGCCGAGTAGATAAAAGTGTAATGTTTTAAACAAACTGTCATTAACATCCTTATAATACAAGAAAACTCTGAAACTCTATAAAATTTTTAGGTCTTCTCCATTCATCTACCGCATTTTTTTTGGATAGATAAACTATTATTCGATACTAATTTATAATGTTCCAAACATAAGAAATCTGTAGCAACTAAAAATCACTTGCTGTATTTTTCATATAGTTTCTTTTCTTTTATGGTTTTCAAAACAACCCTTATATTTTTTTTCATGCTTCTCTTTAATTCTATAATATACCAAAATGTCATCAATAAAAAAACCATATACTTATCCAAGAACTCGTGAAATTTTATATTCATAATATCCTTTAATACAATAATTTTATTAGTAAACCCAAGAGGTATAACTACAAATTCATAGTGAATATATCTAATTTGGAATGTAATCTTCAAAATGCCTTCATCCTTTACTTTGAATAGATGGTACCCCAACCTCAGGTCACACTTCGAAAAAAACTGTGCTCCTTGGAGGTGATCAATCCAATAATCTATATGAGGAAAAGGATAATTTTTTAAATAATAATGTTATTCAAGGATCTACAATCGATGTAAAGTAACATTGAACCATCTTTTTTATTGACAAACAATACAGGTGTTCCCCATGGTGAATTGTTTGGTTTAATGAAGCCTTTATCAATAAATTCAAGCAATTGAGTTTTTAATTCCATAAGTTCAATTTGGTCCATTCGATTATGAAATTTTGAAATTGACTTAGCATTAGGAACTAAGATAATAGTAAACTCAACCTCTCGATTTGGAATAATACAATGAAAATCATCATGGAAAAAATGATGGTATTCATTTACCACTAGTATGTCATTATTCTTGATAGTTCTCTTATCTTTTAAAATATGATCAAGATAATTTTCAATTATATCCATTTTCAGCTTATTAGCTTCCTGATATGTTATTAATGGTATAGGTTAATTCTTGTACATAAACTGAACATCTTTCTGAAAAACAACTTTTTTTCTCTACAGACCATCTCATCATGATAAAAAGAAAGCCAGTCCATACCAAGAATAAGATCAAACTATACTTGATTCAAAACAATAGGGTTTGTAGGTTATATTTTTCTACATATAGGTATATGAATATTATTAAAAAAAATTCCATAGTATTTCCTCCAGGTGTTTTTACCATGACATCAATTTTCGTTTTATGAGGTTAAATTTCCAATTTAATAGACAATTTCTCAGAAATAAAGGAATGTGTAGACCCTGAATCAAACAAAAGATTTTTTAAATCTATAAAAAAGAAATGAACCTGATACCACTTCATTTAATGGTTCAACATCTGCTGAAGTGGTTGCAAATTCCATACCCTTCTACTTCATATCTTACTAATTCCCTGCTTGAGTGACTAGCTTAGGAAAAATATTAGAAAAATGACCCAATTCCATATAGTTAAAAAATCTCACCATCGAATTCCCATTAATTTTAGGAGCATTTTCAATGCACTCATGAAACATGTGTCCAAACGTTTCACATTGGTATCATATCACAAAATTTACAAGAAATTCACCAGGATTTCTCTTACCTCACTTTTCACAATAATGGATGTTTATTTTCATACCTATAGAATTCATAGATGTGTTCATCCCCATTGCCTTATAACCTAACCGATTCATATTCTTATCATCACTAAAATTATATGTGTCAAAAAAACTCCATCTCAACTTTTTCAGCGCTACTAACATGATTCTCGTATCTTTTAAACTCTCATCAATCCAAAGATTATAAAATAAACAATTCCAATCTAGAGTAAAATCAATTAGTTTTAATTTCAAAATACTGAGTAAAATTAGGTAAATAACTATTCAGGATTGTAATGTATTCATCATATCCTACCACATAATCATCATCTTTTTGTCTTCCATTCCAAAAATATTTTCTCTATTCTAAGTGAAACAATTTTGGGAAAATAGTTTTTATGAAAAATCCTCTTAGAATCTTCCCACTCCAAACTATCAAGATCATCTCTTTCGCTCGTATTCTTAACTAGAGACCACTATTGATCAGATTAACCTTCCAAAAGATAAATGGCTAGTATTACATTTTGATGTTCTGAATATCCCATGACATCAAATACCTTTTCTAGAGCACAGAACCATCCTTCAGTTGTCCCTGGATTTGTGGTTCCACTGAAGGTTGGGGGATGTTTCCTCATAAAATGCTTCATAAAAGAAAATATTTTTCGTTGTTGATAATGTTCTGATCTAGAATGGATACCACCACCATTTATATCTTGAGTCAACTGAGCCATTGCTATCCCAAACTGCTCAGTTCTGATTCCCACCATTTTGGGCTACATATTAGTACAGACATCAGCCTTTTGTTCCTTCCGACTTATGCTCTCCTATTTCTTTTTAGGACAAACATTGTGATCAAACATATCAAGATGATGAAACATGGTAATACGTAAATTATATAACATTTAAAATTAAACAATGAGTAAAAATTAGTTATGGTTATCTTTAAATGTCATCACAACCCCTAATGTTATCTAAACAATCTTCGTATACCAACTATAAGGACCCAATGATATAAAATTAATTAATCTTGTATTTTAAACAAGAATAAACATTATTACACATTGTGGATTTTTTTGGATTTCGATTTTTAAATAACTTTGATAACATACATACATAACAAACCACATTCATACAAAGTGGACACTATTAAAAAGAGTTACCATTTTATCAAAATATTAAACATTAAAACATAAAGCACGATTTCTTTGACAACAATCCATATCATACATCAAAAATTCCTTCTTTATATTAGCCATACTTATAACCTATGAAAAACATATTAAAAAACCTTATAAGAGTATAAAACATTGTATGGGATATAAATAAAGAGAGTGTTAGTCATTTGATAACATAAACCCAATAAGACTGATATCATAATAACATGACTGCATAGAATACTCATGTTGTTTCCTTGGGAAATATTTACCATATCACTATTACATTCGTCCTTAAACAAGGAATAACCCTTTTTTCAAATTCCATATCTAGAGGACCAAATTCATTGGAGGGAAATAATGGGGCTCAACCTTCATATATTGATCTATAATGGGCTCAACCCAACATATCTTGAGCTATAAAGGGGCTCAAGCGAACATATCTTTATCTATAATGCTCTCAATCAACCATAAAAAATGTCCTATGAACATATCATGGTAATAATGTATCATAAAATAGGAGAAACTCCTCATTCCATACACACACAAAATCAATCCTTTTTTTATATTTATTAAAGAGAGTTTAAAAGTATTTTAAAAGGTATCTCCCATAAAATATTATTGGAGTGAAATTAATAGAATGGAATGGTTATGTTTATACACTATAAATAGAAATAGAAAACAATAATATATACAAAAATTCATCACACAAATAATCATAATACCATATCATGAATAAAAAATATAGTTAACCCAAATTATGAAAAAATGGGTTTAGAATTTCACTTACCTCAGGTTTGTCTTACATCAAATTTGTTAGGATCTCCATATAGAGTAACTCATAGAACATGAAGGTCGTGACCTTGGGGGGCTTAAGGAACCCTTTGGAAGACTACTAGGATGGAAATGATGCAATAGGGTCATTGGGGAATTATTAGTAATGAATTTAATGATGGAATGGTTGGTATTTGAAGCAAAAGTGAGGGAATATTTTAATAATTTCCAAGGAACACCTCAGAAGGAGTATTTACAAAACCATGGGCTTTCACATGGTATTTGACAATTGAAATAGCCACTTAGGACACCACAAATATTATTCTACTATAAACAAGTCATCTAGAAATATTACATAATTATTTCGTCAATAATGAAGTCATTAACAGAGTGAAACTCAAAACTGCATTTTTACTACGCACTAAAAAATCAAATATTTCCAAAAAATACAAAAAACATCCTCTAACCATTTTTTAATGTGTATAATTCAAAAATAAAGTTCATTTTTTTGAAAATAATTTTCTAAATATTTATAATTTAATTTCTAAATAAAATCCAACATATTTTAAAAATTATGAATTTAAATTCAATAACTGCTTTTATATCACATTGAAAAATTAACCAAGATATCATTATCTTAAAGAATTAAAAAAATAAAATAATAATACAATTTCATTTCCATTAGGGTCATATTACTATTCCTATTTCTTTTCACAAGGGTATGTTACTTTTCACTGAAAAAACACGTTTGTTCCATCAGACACCAAATAACATACTGAACACTATTATAGAAGACTGTTTTTTGAAATTGTAAACATAGACGCTAAAAAATTATGTTTAATGAATAGTTAAAAATATCAACTTAAAAAGGTTTCTTGGATTTCATTTATTTTTTAAAAACCTTGGGTTGTTACCGATGTCGCATTAAACTTATTAGTTTAATTTAAATTGATCTCTCCTTCCGTTTCAATAAGGGCCCATAAACCTTATGAACTGAATAGTGGCATCACTTCTCTACCCACATTAAAAAATTATATCACAATAACATAAATATATATCCAAACTCCTATATAAATAACATGAAATGAGTAATTCATCCTAAATGGAATGACATAATTCATGGAATGTGATTTTTAACAAGTTTCCATATAATACAGGAGATGAAATTAGCTCATCTCATTAGGTTTAAATATAACTAAAACCCAAAATTGTATAAATAGTGGCAACATAAATTAGGTTCATCAACCAATGATGGAATCAAATCAACTAGTAATAGTCAATATCCAGAAAATAACATCATCATTCCAAGAAATATGAATTTTATCAATATACAGGATTGATAATCTTAGAAACAACTCATTAACAAACCCAATTTCTTTCCTTTAACTATATATTTTCATGAAATATTATGTCAAATAGTAAAATAGCATCTATGATACAGCTTTTTAACATCTTGGAATTGAAATCCACTCAATTGTGCCCTGAGCCTGATGGGTCACAAGGCCTCAATTGCATCTCCCCAAATTACAGAGGCTGCTAACTAGTAACGATGGCATAAGAGTGTCAATGGGGATATTATGCCCTCATCACCAGATTATACACAATATAATATCTATAATATAAAAATACTGGATGTATATAGACAATCACAAAACTAATCACATAAAAAATTTGGAATATAAAACAAGATAGAAGTGTGTCATATATAATGATGGAGATGATATATGTTTCAATAAATCTTCTGAAATAGGAAAATTGGAATAAAATACAGTACACTATCGAAAAAAAAAATACCAAAAAGAGACCTAGTAACCCCACAAGGCTCATCTTGGTCCCATTCTACCCTTCCCCAGGGAAACAACCAACAACATGTGTTAGGAAACTCTCCTTTACCAACACCTACACCCATAAAATCTGTTTTGGCCTCTGAGGGAGGCCCAAATAGGTTTTGATCTAACAACCTAGTGGGTAAGCACCCAAAGGAGAATACCTTTATATATGTGAAATATAAGATATGAAAAAGAATATAAAAAAGGTAAGAATGAACTAAAACTAAAGTTCCCTTGACACGTATCCACTAATAGAAAGAGATACTAAAACCCACTAAGGATCCCTATAAATACAATTGTCATCATCCTAATAAGGAAGCTATATAAAATATTAATAAACCACATGGCCTCATCATACTACCATACAAATCTTTTCCACATGACAATTCCATATAATAAAAAAAATATGAAAACCACATAGTCTTTTTGTACAACCATCCATTCTATATTACTATAGTCGATATGACCAACCAAGCTTATCGTAATTTCCATGGTTGTGTTGTATAATCAATTTTTCATTCCATGAATGGTTGGATCCAAGGTGTCAATGATTGAATCATCCTCAATGAGTTCTACATTCATATTGATGGAAACTCAATATTAGCACTAGTTGGTTTCCAAGGAGCAAGTCACTCAAAACACATCCTATAAGAGTCCACGAAAGGTGGATCTAAGGGTTAGCAAGGCCCAATGAATCCCACTAAATAAATATCAAATGAGAAAACTCTATCCAAGGAATAAACTACCACCTTACTGATCCATAGATTATCATCCATGGAATCTATTTCAATCGCCATTCCAAACCAATTTATTCATCATACATTATCATTCTGATGAATGTAATGAAAAAAATATCATTATTATACCCACTCATGTATTATAATTCCTATTAAATCACACATGGGTTTAGAAACTCATATATAAATAATCTAATTAAACCATTCAAATAATTTGAACAGAACATAGAAGTATACAAATGACATTAAACATTTCACATAAGACATATTAAACTGTTCAACCATGGTAAAGATTTTTAACATGAGAAAGGAGGTTTTACATATAATAAACATGTAATTGAATTCAATTTAATTACATTTGATCTTCCAATATCTTAGACACATAATATATCAGCCTTTAGGTAGTTCATAAAAGGTAAAATCCATAGAAAATGCATGGTACACACAATGGGTGGAAATAGGTTTAGGAAAAACAACAATCACATTTCGAATGAACCTATGGGAATCCCTAATAGGCCATATTACATTTATTTGAAATTAAAGTTTCAATTTCAGGTCCGCATTAGAATGTATGGTGGGTTTCATACTTACTGATAACTCTAAAAATTAGAAAAAGTTGAAGGAAAAACATAAACCACATAACATTGCACTTTAATAAAGTGCCCGTCTTGTATGAAGTCCAGATTTGTCTTGGATCATGAGAAATATCAAGAATAGATGGAAAACAAGAAATTAAGTCATATGAGTATAAATCCAAATAGAACAGTCAATGGAAAAAATAATAACAAATGGTTAAAATTCATATAGACCATACTGATGCAAATCTGATGAGACAAATCTCACTTGAATAGGATATCAGAAGAAGAACAAGGATTAAATACTAGTTTAGACACCTAAGGAGTGATTCCATACTCTTCCTCTACTGTGTGTAGATGTTTATAATGAAATATAGATTTAAAAAAATATTTAATTTAATTTAAAATTATAAACCACTAAAACTAAAGGTTCTTCATGGTTTTGTAGCATGGTTTGGAAAACTATGTTACATCCAAGCATGGTTTCATACAGGAAAAGGAGAATCCCTAGAACTTTCACACACTGCATACATACCATAGGCTAGTCGTGTGAAAATACACAATCCAAATCTGTGAAAACTATAGACCTAGCCACACATCCATGTTCCCCATTCGGCACAGTTTGGCCTAAATGTGCAGCATGTATCACCCCTCAGTCCAACAACACATGGTTTGTAAAAACTGTGTGTCCTTCCATGCATTGTTTTACTAACTGTGAGGTAGACCAAAATCACCAACAAAATTATTCCAAGCTCTGAAAAGCCCCCAACATACATGAAACCTCCCTGACCACAAATGGTACTCAAATTAGGCAATATATAAGCATTAAAACTAAAAAAATATGGGATATGTACCCCATAATAAAACATGGGTTCATACAAATAAACCATGAATATGGGATTTTTTATGAAATTCCATCATCATAGAGAATTTGAATTTACCTTTTATGGATTGCTAGATGAAATAATTTATTTATGTTATATGGAATAAAATTATATAAAAATGTTTAAATATCATTTGATTGATACTGGTAAATGCTTTCAAATTATTCTATGTAATGAAATCATTAACATTAAATATGAAACCCTTATAATATTAAAAAAAACTATTTATATAGGATTATCAAGAATATAAAATTTATTATACCACTTATTATTTTGATTGAAAAGAGTTAATTGACTAGTTGACCATTATAAAAATTAAATCTCACAAAAAACTTATTATTTCATGTGAAACAATTTTTTTTAAGTTCTTGGTATTTATTTTTTTCATAAATAAACTCCACATAAATATTTTACCAGAATATATAAAAATATCGATGAAGAAACCCCAATTTAATGGGATGATTGTGTGGAAAATACTGATGAGGTGAAAAATAAATTTTAAATAATAAGATATGATAATGCTAAAGCTTATATGAGAATTGATAATGCTGAGGTGGAAGATGTAGATATTGACACTCATGAATATGTAGAAAATAATGAACACAAATAATTATGAAATTACATTCTATTTATTGTCATAATTAATATATAATACCAATTTTCAATTATTTGCATACTGCATTATTTTTATGTTCCATGTGGATAGTGATGATTTTGAGGGGATGTTCTTGTACCTCAAAGATACATTGATTCCTCGTGATTATTCTGATTCAAAATCATCCAACCCGTATGTTTCATCTAGTACCTAGTCAACCTGAACATTTCATGGTGATGTGATACTAATGATTCTTGAATCTATTCATATGTGACATCATCTTCTTGATTTTAATCAACACATATTGAGGTATATTCATTTGGGTATTTTAGTTCATGTTCATTAATTAGTACTAATATTAATTGATTCATTTGTGTACTAATTGATTAATTATGTGTTCATCATCCATAGTTTTTTATCATGTAGATAATGGATCGGGGGTCTGATCCTTGGGAATTATAATTCTAGACCATGGGTCACATGGGATCAAATTCTCATTGATGTTTTTATCAAATGTTTGATCCTTGGATGGTACATAAATAAATAATTATTATTTTATACTTTTTTTAAATTATTATTATCCCATTATTAGTTATTTGTAATTCTAATGGTATCCTGTTGATGATTGAATAATATCCCTTATCCACTTTTGAACAAACTTTACATCACTGTTGGTTTTTATCAGCAGTTTTCAAATCCACCACAAAATATTTCATGAAAAACTATTTCTTAGTGGTTTTTTATCAGCGGGGTTTAAATCCACAACTAAATCTGTTAAAAAATATTTAGGTGTGATTTTCCAAAACTAACAATAAATTTGATTTTTAATTTTTTTTAAAAGTTTAATGGTAATATTTAGTGGTGATTTATAAGAATATATATGAATTATAAATTTTTTAAACAAATAAATTGTAAATTAATGAATAAAATATTATACATTATATATTGAATTATGATTTATTAATAATAATTATGATTTATTATTTAAAATAATTTATTTCATATTATTTACTATTTCATTTAATTTTAATGTTTTAATTAATAATAATTTATAAATATTAGTTATTAATTATTTAAAATGTAAATTAATTATTTGATAGTTTGGAAATCTATATTCAGTATCAAATGAATATAATTTTACATCTAGGAGTCTATTTTAACTCCACAACCAGACATATTGAAGCATATAAAATTTTATTCAATTAAATCTAATAATAATTTGGAAATTATTATTAGAATTAATAATACAACAATTTTAAAAGAATATTACAATTGGTCATGAGCTTCAAACGACCATAATGTTTTATTTGGGTGTCTGTTTGGGATCTACCACATATCAAATCAAATCTTGTGATATGATCTATTCCGTATCGTTTAAGGGTACCACCGTCACTATTTTTTGTGCAGAAAAGGTCCAAAAGGCAACAAAATTCATTTTTTTTGTTCATATACCTTGATTTTCAAGCATTCGAGGAGATTTCAGTTTCTTTAAATTGTGTCATCATATGCTTTTAAGGCCATCAGTGATTTTATTCCATTATTTTACATTAATTTTAATTTGATGGTGTTGCAATTTTTGTGCATTACTCTCTTTTGGTGATTTGTTCTCTATTATTATTTTCATTTCTATAAATTTATGTATATTTATTTATATTTTATGTATATTTATCAATATTTATTTAAAATTATTTATAATTATAACCATACATTTATATATAAAGGTATTAATGAATATTTGTATATATTTATATACATATTTAAATATTTTTATGTATTTAGGTTTATATATTATTATATCACATACAAGTATATATCTAGATCTTTATAATTATATTATATATATATATATATATATTTATATTTATATTTATACAATTATATACATGTCTTTGTTTATATATATTTATGTAAATCTCGATATATATATATATACACATTTATTATCTATTATATATTCTTAATTTATTATTTAATATTAAATTGTAAATAGTTTAGTCATAATTCATAACTCGTAATATATTATTTAATATATAGTATTTGTTATTAATTATTTTTTATTTACTACGTACTATTTATTATTTTTTAATTTGTTAATTTTTTATTTTTATTTTTTATTTTTTATTATATATTATTAAATAATATTTACACATTATTATTAATTTATTAATTTTTTAATTATTATTTAATGTTAAATTATAATTGCTTCATTATTTATTAATTACTCAAAAATTTTATTATTATCTATTATGTTAATATATAAAAATTATTTATTTATTATTTATCTATAATTGAAACATTATTTATTTATTTACAATTTGAAATTAATTTTTCATTTAATATTAATTAAATATTAATATATTTTTTATAAATTAAATATTGTTTAATTATTCTTTGGTTTTATGATATTATTTATTATTTATTTATTACTAATTTATTATAAATTTATTTTTAATTATTAACTTATAAATTAGAATTAATTAATTTCAATATTATGTATGAATTGTTTATTATTAATTTATATTTATTTATTATTATTTATTACTTATTATATTATATTTATTTTAAAAATACTTATTTATTTATTAATTTTTTATTATATTATAATTTATTAATTATTATAATATTTAGTTAATAAGTTTAACATTTATTTAATATTTATTATATATTATTACATATTATTTATAATTTTTTTTAAATTATTATGTTATTTTCAATATAGTATATAATCTTTATTTAACAATTATTCGATTATTGTTTCCTATTTTATTATTATTTAACTATTGTTAATTTCTAATTTATTTCTTTGTTTTTAAGTAGTTTTTTTTATTTATGTGTTATTTATAAAATATTTAATTAATATTTATTTATTATTTAACTATTATTTATATAATATCTATATATTTATTTTTTGTTTATAATTAATTCATTATTTATTCATTGTTAACTTATTATTTGTTTTTCAATTACTACATTTTAATTATGTATATATTAATAAATAATAAATAATATATAATTTTTTAATTATTTATTTATGACTTCTTAATTATTACTCATTAATTGTTATTGATTATTTATTATTAATTATTATTCAATTATTCAATTAATTATTTTTATATTATTTATTTAATTATAAATTAATTTATTACGAATTCATAATATATTAGGTTATTCTTTATTATTAAATTGTTGTTATTCATTTTAAAAATTGATTTAATATTTTCTATATATTTTTTATATATTATTACATTTTCATTAGAATTTATTATTTATTACCAATTATTTAATTACATATTTTTTTATTTGTTATTTATTGTTCATATATTGGTTATTAATTTATTCATGTTTCATTACTATTTATTATTTATTGTGTATTATTTATTCAGTACTTATTTATTATATATTATTTTTTAATCTATTTTTTATTGATCATATATTAATTTATTATGTTTTATAAATTTATGTTTTATTCATTATTTATTAACTATTTATTGAAAACATATTTATTATTTTATTATTATATATTAATCATTTCATAGTAATTATTAATTAGTAATTAGAAATTATTAAGTTTCTATTAATTTGTTATGTGTTATTTTTTTGTTCATATTTTAATAATTATTATTATTCATTAATGTTACTATTTATTTTTGTCTATATTAGAATATGTATTTTATGATTGGTTTACTCACCACATGATGGGCTTGAAGGGGTCTGAATGTCTTTCTAGAATAACTAAGTGGTGAGGGGTTTATATCTCATCAAACATATATATAATCTATATTTCATCGTAAAAGATACATGCATGCATGACATGTAAAAATGAAAGCTTGGAAAGTAAAAAAAATGTCAATAAATAAAAATTCCACCAATAAATTATTACATTGGCACAGTGATCATTGATTCAAGAGGGATCTATATGCATGAGAATTTTCACCTGTTTTATAAAATCAAAGAAAGAGAGTCATAGAGAAAGATGGAGAAAAAAATTCACTAGTCTTTCTCTATACACTGACCTAATTACATCGCATCTCAAGTATGGGATGAATTGTGCTACTAATATAAGAAGATAATAGTTATAGTAGGTTGTTATTAGGCTGAAAGAAACTAGGGAGAAGAGATGTCATGCATAGAATCAGTAGTTAAACATTTAATATTCATTGATGACATATAAGATGTGATTTTATTATATAATTTATAAATAATTTAATGGTAAAATGTTTATTTTATATTAATATAGAAATTTGACCATCTCAATATTACATATATTGATGTTTTTAAGAAGATATATATTGATCCTTCCAATAGGGAGATTATTAGTGGACGACAATGTTAGATTTTCGTCATTGTAATTTTCTCAATTTTCAAAATAAGTTAAATTAACATTTTATCAATTTTAATTTCAAATCCAGTTTGATGTATGAATTTGAGGCCATAACATGATAATCACGTTATCAGAGTCAAGTGGAGACTGAGGGTTATGAAAATTTTCTACATAATTTTGATGAGGAAGTTTAGATGTGGGAAACTCAGTATGATATTATAAGGCCCCAGCCTTAAACCTTAATTAATCTTGAGTTAATAAAGGATTACACATTGAGGATCTTTTCAGGTTTAGAGTTTTTGATAATTAGATCATAATCTTGCATTACATTCCACATTTAAAAAAAGTGTTTACATAAAAGATAGTATTCATTTTTTTCCATCAACGGAAACATATTTAAAATAAAACATGGATTCTTTCTTGACACTTCCTTGACACTATCATTATATCATGTACCTTTCCCTAGACTTGTGAAAAACATTTCAAAAACATGGGATGAGAATTAAAATCTCAGTATGGGATATAAAAATATATGGAAAGGAAACAAGAGTACATGTACACATAAGAATCAATGAAATCATACTTTACCCATAAAACATAAGCACTTTAACATACCTCATCAAATCATGAATAAATCATAGAAATAATAAGATATAAAGGTACCATGAGGCATTCATAACATTCTTACGTAGGGAGTAACCCTCTTGGTTACGTTTGGAATACCCACCACAATATATTCCCTAAATCTCTTCGGAGAAACCTTAACGTTTCACTCCTTCGTGTTACCCAATGCATTGGAGAGCTATATCGGGCTCACCCACCCTTAGATTATCACGGAACCACCCATCTTCATAACAATGCCCAAGAACCATAACATAACTGTATCACATAAAACGTGCTTAAAGGAAACATAACATTTCCACCTTTCAATCACAAGATATCAATACAAATAATTGATATAAAAACATTATGAAAACCATTTTCAATACCAAAATAAAATAAAAGTAAAACATGGTATTTATTTTTATTTTAAAAAGAAGGTATGGCTTGTAGAGGAAGTCGAATCTCAAATAATGGTCACGGCGACGGAGAAGTCATTGTCGCCGCATACGTATGACAAAAACATTCCCTTTTTATGTTTATTAATCGATTCGTATAAAAAATATTCCTTTTGAATAAATGTACAAGTTAAAGGGGTTTATACACCATATAAAAGAATGTTGTGTATAAAACAAAATATGCCTCAATGAATGGAGATTGAGGCGAAGTCCCATACAAAGACAGTATCCTTGGATTAAGGATAAATCAATTATATAATTATGTTTGACAAATGAATACATGAAATATAAGTGGATATTAAGTGTAAAATAATCATAGGTTATTCACACATATTCATATAACGACATATTCAAGGAGTACAAGTTTATCCCAAAGAATCAAATTTGGGATAAGAAGTTCCTTTTCAAAAACTAGACAGCCTAACAACGTCACTACAAAATTCAGGAAATGTGTTAATGAGAGATAAAAAGGGTATCACATCACATGTACATAAAATTTAAATAAATAAGGATATAGAAGAACATATCCCAACATAATTTTATGTGAATTAAAAGTCATAAAAAATAAGTCTTTTAAAAAGAGGAGGGTGAAAGGTTCCCTTATCGACATGGGTATCTTTCGAGACATGCACCCCGTGAAAGAAGGGCCATACAACATTGATGTAAATACTCATAAATGAATGTATATTACACAATGAGAATAATATTGGGCAGTACATACACCACTCAAAGGAAATTGTGGCAAATGTATTATAAATCTCCCGGGAATAAAAGTGAGATGAAAAATCCCGTACGAAAACTCGGCAGCCTAACGGCACCACTTAAAACTTCCAAAATGTATTGATGAGAGAAAGTAGGGTCTCTCATCATATTAACATAAATTTTACAGAAATAACAATATAAAAGAACATCCCCCAACATAACAAAGAGTAGCTTAAAATAAGTGACATAAAGGAGAGTACTTAAAATGAAAGAGAGAGGTGAGATATCTTACGAAAATTCGGCAGCCTAACAGCGCCACTCAAAACATCCAAAATAAATTGATGAGACAGAATAGGTTCTCTCATCTTATTAACATAAAAATTATAGTAAGAGTAATATATAATAACATCCCAATAACAAGAAAGATGAGCTTTAAAATTAATGACATAAAAGAGTGTACTTAAAAATAAAGAGAGAGGTTGGATCTCTTTCGAAAATTCGGCAGCCTAACGACTCCACACAAAATGTTCAAAATGTATTGATGAGAGAGAATAGGGTCTCTCATAATATGAACATAAAAATTAATTTAGTAGTATTATAAAATACCATCCTGATCACAAGAAATATTAGCTTAAAAAGGAAATACATAAATGAGTGTGCTTAAAAAGAAAGAGAGGGGAAGGGTCCCTTACCTCAATTCCAAGTTGTCTTGTTCGTTTCATTATATTCCATAAAATCTGGTAACTCTCTTTGGTTTGAGCTCAAAGGATTCCTTGGGAAGACTTATGCCCAAAGTGAGGCTTCAAGGAGTTATAGAGGGATTTGGAGAGACAAAATGGGCATGGGTTGGCTGAGCTAAAGGCTTTGGAAGTGTGGGTAAGGAGGTAGAGGTGGGGGCCTTTTTATAAGAGGAGAGGAGGGGCTCTCTTGGAAAGTAAAGAAATGTTACTTTATTTTAGAATGAGTTTCGGATTTTAATGGTCCCACATTGATGTGTTTTGAGGATAAGGTGATAAGGGTTCTAAATTCACCCATACAATAGGTTTTGGACAGTGTATGTCTTAGATTTTACATTATATTTCCATTTTATTGAAATCGTTAAATAATGAGGTCATCGTTGCATCATAATGATGTCATAAATAATTTAATTTATTTAATGTATAAAAATTATAAAAAAATACTATGATGTAGGAAATCCTTTTAGATTTCCAATTACTATTTATAGTCAAAAATCTGACTTGTATATCCCCATGTAAAATATTTTTTAGTAAAACATCTCATGTTTGTGTCATTTTTACTTTAACATTAAATAAAAATGTATTTATGTCATTTTCCAACCAAAGTGGCTCCATGGGGTCCCCAAGTTGACCCATGGATTTTCTTGGTCGTCCATGACACATCCAATGAGGGTAAAACATGTGTATAGGTCATTTAATTTTATTAAAACATTATTCTTACCTTAAACTACACTAATTACCTCTAATCGCGATTAAAAACTTAATAAGTTACTATTCAACAAAAAATTATTCTAATCCCATTGAACCAAATTTTACTTCTTAATGACAACCATGTATGTCAGATTTTGGAAATTCAAAACAAAAAGATGGAAAATTTTCATTTAAACAGAAAATCAGTTTTTATAAGTACCACTTAATGGTTTCACTATTCATCAAAAATTGAAGTTTTTCAGAAAATTACCAAAAATTCATCCTAAGATATATTTGATATTCCGAATTCAAAAATGATGTCTATTTTACAAAATTAATAACATATAATTTTCATTAATTAATTTAATATGTAATTCCCGCTGTCAAAACAAATAGCGTGTTTTTATGAAACAAGATGTATCAAAAGATTAACACTAGTTTAAGTCCGATTTCAAAGTGAAATTAATTCCAACGACCACTATTGGATTAAATGGTAAAAATATATTCTAATTTCACTTTAATACCAATTCAATAGATAATATAATCATATAAATAAATTAGATTAATATTGGTTTTGAATTAAAATACATCAATTTTCACTCTTCATTAAAAAATGAACTTTTTCAGAAAAAAACAAAAAATTTACACAAAGTAAATTTTGATGTCCCGATTCTAAAGAAGAATATTATTTTGTCAAATATAACACATAAAATTTTCAAACTGTGTATTTAGAAGAGGTTCTCCATCAAAAGGCATTTAATCGACCTTTTAAAGAATATTAGAATGTTTATGCTTAAAATTGGATTCATTCGAATTTTTAATCCTCTAACATTTAAAAGTAAAAATATTTGAAAAAAAAATATAATAATTTTATAGTTAGTTCTGTTCATTCCCTCCATTACAATGCCTAGGTGTTAACTACAATTTAAAATAATATTATTTTATTATTAGAGTGCAACGTAAGATTTCCAAGAAACTCGATGTTGCGTGTTGGGTAAGCCATCGAGCATAGCGTCCCCTTTAAAGTCATATTAATATTTTATTCACAAATATGGATAAATGTAAAAATGTCATACTCTTTATTTACCTGGGGTGTTACATCCTTCCCCCCTTTTGGGAATTGCGTCCTCGCAATTTTAAAATTGACCTTGGAAACATCCTTGAAAGTCCCACATCGGAACAAGAGTCGGTAAAACAATCAATTTAAAATAAAGGAAGATAAGTAAAAGGGTCATCAGAGTTAACCCATACTAGGATTCCATGTAGGAAAACATGGACATGTTGGAGAAAACATAGGGTCATGTTCTGATGGAGAGTGATAGAAAACATGTTTAGGAGAATGTTACCCACAAGAAAATCACAAACATGTGATGGGTTAAACAGTATTCGATTCCCTAGTAGGAAAAGTTAATAGATAGATTTTTTGTTTTAAGTTACTTTTTATAGAGGAATTTATTCATAAGGAAACGTAATCACTTATCGTGTTGACTTTCAACTTTTATTAGATTCCTTACACAAACTCATATTTTCTCCAAAAGATGAGTATTTAGGAAGACTTGTTCACTTTAAGAGTACTATAATAAAATTCTAGAGATTCACCTAATCCACAAAAGAGTACTATATACTTCCCATGTCTTTAGACATTCACCAAAACCAAAACCAAGAATGTTAGTACAAGATCAGATAATCCAGAAAAGGATAACCCTTTATAAAAAGAAAATCTATTCTTAATCTCCAAAATTTGTCCAACAAAACCCAAAGTTCAACGAGGACCATTCGATAAACAATTTGTCCATAAAATTCTTCAAATTAAACCAAACTAATATTTAAACCAAAATATTTTAAGGATTTAGTCACATAGTCTTCTATGCTAAATCGTAACATTTCTCTCCAAACAACATCAGTTGCTCTTAATGTCTCGTATTGAAAAGTAATTAACCTAATCACATATCCTCCATGATAGGTTAATAAATATCCATATATAACCCAAAATCAACTTACACTTAATTCATAAAAACATGAAACAAAAAATAATTAGTCAAACTAACCAGGGACTTCACGTAGTCCAGTGGTAGGCGATAAATATCAGTCGCACTTTGGTTGTGGGTTCGATTCCCGTAGGTTTGTCCAACACGACGGGTTGTCACATGGTCTGCATGTTGTCCTTTTTCCAAAACTATATAATTCATAAAACATTCCCCAAAATGAGATAAAATAATCAAAAATAATCATAACATATTTTAAACTCATTTTTATCTCATGCCTTTTATTTTCCATCATAACATATAAAAACCCATAAATACCTCAAAAGTATGAATCATATAAACTGTAATGGTTAAATTTATAATTATTACCTAAACATCCACATCGATTGGTCATCTCATACATGATGCATTACAGAACATACCAAGGTTCAAGTGGTTGATCATTACTCCTTGATAGTTGGTTTAGAACAACAACGAGTTTCATCATTGAACCCACCATTTTATCTAGTATCCTAATCAGAGAACCACCATAGTTTCCTTCAAACCTGTTGTCTCTTTGTTGCCTGCTAGATCCATCCATTAACTAAAAACAGAAATATCAGTGTGAGTATATCAACAAAACCATCATTTACTAATTAGGATGGTAAAAACTAAGATATACTTACTCATTCACTTATTCAAAAACTAGGACTCTTTCTGAAATCCTATCCATTATGGTACTGTCACTTATGCTTAGAGAATACCATAACCTCTAAAGTCATCTAAACCGACCTCTGATACCAACTATAAGGCCCCAGCCTTAAACCTTAATTAATCTTGAGTAAATTCAAGATTACACATTGAGGATCTTTTCAGGTTTAGAGTTTTAGAGAATTAGATCATAAACTTGCATTACATTTCACATTTAAACAAAGTTGTTACATAAAAGATAGTATTCATTTTTTTCCATCAATGGAAACATATTTAAAATAAAACATGGATTCTTTCTTGACACTTCCTTGACACTATAATCAAATCATGTAACTCTCCCTAGACCTGTGAAAAATATTTCAAAAAATTGGGATGAGCATTAAAATCTCAATAAGGGATATAAAAATATATGGAAAGGAAACATGAGTACATGCACACATAAGAATCAATGAAATCATACTTTACTCATAAAACATAAGAATTTTAACATACCTCATCAAATCATGAATAAATCATAGAAATCATAATAAATAAAGGTAACTTTAGGCATTCATAACATTCTTACGTACGGAGTAACCCTCTTAGTTACGTTTGGAATACCCACCACAGTATATTCCCTAAATCTCTTCAGAGAAACCTTAACGTTTCACTCCTTCGCGTTACCCAATGCATTAGAGAGATATATCGGGCTCACCCGCCCTTATTTTATCATGAAACCACCCGTCATCATAACAATTCCCAAGAACCATAACATAACTGTATCACATAAAACGTGCGTAAAGGAAACATAACATTTCCACCATTAAATCACAAGATATCAAAACAAAACATTGATATAAAAACATTATGAAAACCATTTTCAATACCAAAATAAAAGAAAAGTAAAACATCGTATTTATTTTTCTTTTAAAAATAAGGTATGGCTTGTAGAGGAAGCTGAAACTCAAATAATGGTCACGATGGTGGAGAAGTCGTTGTTACCGCATACTTATGACAAAAACATTCCATTTTGTCATTTAGTAAATGATTCGTATATAAAATATTCCTTTTGAATAAATGTAAAAGTCAAAATGGTTTATACTCCAAATAAAATAATGTTGTGTATAAAACAAAATATGCCTCAATGAATGGAGATTGAGACGAAGTCCCATACAAAGACGTTATCCTTGGATTAAGGATAAATCAATTACATAATTATGTGTGACAAATGAATACACGAAATATAAGTGGATATTACATGTAAAATAATTAGAGTTTATTCACACATATTTATAGAACGACATATTCAAGGAGTACAAGTTTATCCCAAAGAATCAAATTTGGGTTAAGAAGTTCCCTTGAAAAAATTTGACAGCCTAACGGCATCACTAAAAAATTCAGAAAATGAGTTAATGAGAGATAAAAAGGGTATCTCATCACATGGACATAAAATTTAAATAAATAAGGATATATAAGAACATATCCCAAAATAATAGTATGTGAATTAAAAGACATAAAAAAAGAAGTCTTTTAAAAAGATGAGGGTGAAAGGTTCCCTTACCGACATGGGTATCTTTCGAGACATGCACCCCATGAAAGAAGGACCATACAACATTGATGTAAATACTCATAAATGAAAGTATATTATAGAATGAGTAAAATAATAGGTATTATATACACCACTCAAAGGAAATTGTGTCAAATTTAGCATAAATCTCATTGGAATAAAAGTGAGATGAAAAATCTCGTACGAAAACTCGGCAGCCTAACAACGCCACTTAAAACATCCAAAATGGATTGATGAGAGAAAATAGGGTCTCTCATTATATTAACATAAATTTTACAGAAAGATGAATATAAAAGAACATCCCCCAACATAAAAAAGAGGAGATTAAAAGAAGTTACATAAAGGAGAGTACTTAAAAAGAAAGAGAGAGGTGAGATCTCTTACAGAAATTCGGCAGCCTAATGGCCCCACTCAAAACATCCAAAATGGATTGATGAGAGAGAATAGGGTCTCTCATCATATTAACATAAAAATTTTAGTAAGAGTAATATATAATAACATCCCAATAACAAGAAATATGATCTTTAAAAGAAATGACATTAAAGAGTGTACATAAAAAGAAAGAGAGAGGTTGGATCTCTTACGAAAATTCGGTAGCCTAACGGTGCCACTCAAAACAATCAAAATGGATTGATGAGAGAGAATAAGGTCTCTCATAATATGAACATAAAAATTACAGTAGTAGTAATATAAAAGAACATCTCGATCACAAGAAATATGATCTTAAAAGGAATGACATAAAAGAGTGTGCTTAAAAACAAAGAGAGGGGTAGGGTCCCTTACCTCAAGTCCAACTTGTCTTGTTGGTTTCATTATATTCCTTAAAATCGGGTAACTCCCTTTGGTTTGAGATCAAAGGATTCCTTGGGAAGACTTATGCCCAAAGTGAGGCTTCAAGGAGTTAGATAAGGATACGGAGAGACAAAATGGGTAGGGGTTGGCTGAGCCAAAGGCTTTGGAAGAGTGGGTAAGGAGGTAGAGGTGGGGGCCTTTTTATAAGAGGAGAGGAGGGGCACTCTTGTAAAGTAAGGAAATGTTACTTTATTTTAGAATGAGTTTCAGATTTTAATGGTCCCAAATTGATGTGTTTTTAGGATAAGGTGATAAGGGTTCTAAATTCACCCATCCAATAGGTTTTGTACATGTGTAGGTCCTATATTTTACATTATCTTTCCATTTTATTTAAATCATTAAATAATGAGGTCATCGTTGCATCATCATGATGTCATAAATAATTTAATTTATTTAATGTCTAAAAATTATAAAAAAAATTATATGATGTAGAAAATCTTTCTAGGTTTCCAATGACTATTTATAGTCAAAAATATGACTTGTATAACCCCATGTAAAAATGTTTTTAGTAAAACATCACATATTTGTGTCATTTTTACTTTAACATTAAATAAAAAGCTATTTAAGTCATTTTCCAACCAAAGTGGCTCCATGGGGTCCCCAAGATGACCCATGGATTTTCTTGGTCGGCCATGACACATCCAATGAGGGTAGGACATGTTTCTAGGTCATTTCATTTTATTAAAACATTATTCTTACCATAAACTACACTAATTACCTCTAATCGCGATTAAAAACATAATAAGTTACTATTCACCAAAAAATTATTATAATCCCATTGAACCAAATTTTACTTCTAAATTACAACCATGTATGTTGGATTTTTGAAATTCAAAACACAAAGATGGAAAATTTTCATTTAAACGGAAAATCAATTTTTATAAGTACCACTTAGTGGTTTCACTATTCATCAAAAATTGAAGTTTTTCAGAAAATTACCAAAAATTCATCCTAAGCTATAGTTGATATTCCAAATTAAAAAATGATGTCTATTTTAAAAAATTAAAAACATATAAGTTGCATTAATTAATTTAATAATTAATTCCCGCTGCCAAAACAAATAGGGTGTTTTTATGAAACAAAATGTATCCATAGATTGACAGTAGTTTAAGTCCGATTTCAAAGTGAAATTAATTCCAATGACCACTATTGGATTAAATGGTGGAAATATATTCTAATTTAACCTTAAAACCAATTAAAAAGATAATATAATCATATAAATAAATTATATTAAAATGTGGTTTTGAATTAAAACACAACATTTTTCACTATTCATTAAAAATTGAACTTTTTCGGAAAAATACAAAAAATTTACACAAAGTAAATTTTGATGTCCCAATTCTAAAGAAGAATCTTATTTTGTCAAATATAACACATAAAATTGTCAAAAAGTGCATTTAAAAGTGGTTCGCCATAAAAATGTGGTTAATCGACCTTTTAAAGAATATAAGAATGTTTACGCTTAAAGTTGGATTCATTCGAATTTTTAATCCTCTAACATTTAAAAGTAAAAATATTTGACAAACATATATAATCATTTTGTAATTAGTTCTGTTCATTCCCGCAATTACAACGACTAAGAGTTAACTACTATTTAAAATAATATTATTTTATTATTAGAGTGCAACGTAAGATTCCCAATTAACTCGATGTTGTGTGTTGTGTACGCCATCAGGCATAGAGTCCCCTTTAAAGTAATATTAATATTTTATTCACAAATATGGATAAATGTGAAAATGTCAAACTCATTATTTACCTGGGATGATACAGATATCATGAAAGGTCGAGTGGTTCGTATCAGATCCCAATTGATTCATGCTTGTTATTATGTTACTACTTCATGGTAATCATCAAACTAAATTGGATCTCATTTAGAGTAGTCTTCATATTTATCAAATCATAAGGACAATCGTCATGATTAGAATGATTTTATAGAAATCCTATATAGATAGCATAAGAGTTTTATTGATACCAGCAGTAGATTGATGACGAGTATAATAGATTATAGGATTAATAACATGATAATATTATGGTGTACTTGCTACAAAATTAATAATCTATAGGGATATAGTTACTTATAGTAGGTCCTCAAGGGGATCCACCACCTCAAATTGATTTATGATATATTTTATTTGGAAAAAATATTATGATGAGTTTTGGATGAACATATTATGTATAGTATGGATATTACATTATATTAATATTGTTTTATAAATTAGATTTGTTTAAATTTGAAGATGTTTATTTAAAAATTTATTGTTTTTTAATTTTACTTAGTTTCTATCATTCGTTCAGTCATTTTGTTATTAAATACAATTTTCCCTATAATGGTTTATTTTCAACGGATATGTCATTCCAACATAATATCTTATTATATATGGAATTATTGTTCTATCCTAATTGAAAATTCATCTATATATATCCATAAACTATTTGCGTGGGAACATGCTTTCATCAGAAATATTTTATGGGATGGTCCATTTAAATAAGAAAAAAAATTATTCCATTTTTGACCATGGTTTAATTAGATGGGATCCCTCCCTAATTGACCCATAAAAAATATCTCTATTTCTTTTTATTGAACTTCCCTCAAATTCATGATTCCATTTAATGAAATAGACATAACAGTGATTCTAACAATATGTATATCAAAGTATAAATATATTCTATTAAGGATCCATGATTTTTTATTCAACAATGATAAATATCATATACATCTATGAATATAATAAAACTAAATCATTTTTTATTATTCATAGATCAAACATAAATTTCTCAAAAATATAAGAATCTAAAAGTTTAATAAACTTTTCAACCATTGGATCATAAGTAGAAAAATATTCGAATACAATTTTACCTTTTTGCACATGGTCTATAATAAAAGAATATATTTTCATTATGAATAGTTATATTAATTTTTAATGCATTATTATATATGGAAATAGAAGATGAATTTTCAAATAAATATGTATTTTCTAAAAATAAACACCAAAACCAGTTTAATCATGGTTAATCAATAATCATTGAGCACAACAACAAGTAAATCCAATTTTTTCATTAATATTGAAATTAATAAAGAAATAATTGTTTTTTGAACTCCATAAAATTTATTCATTAACTAGAAAATGACACATTTCACTAACACTTTTTTACCTTTTTTACATACCCCAATATCGGAATTAAATAATTTATTTACAATAAATGTTGTTCTACTTGGATAGAAGAAACCAAGTTTCATCGAACCATTAAAATATCTATAAATTCATTTATTATATTTAATGTGATTATCATTAGGTAAAGATTGAAATTTAGAACATTTGAATATAGAAAACATTAAATCAATTCTAGAAGAAGTTAATTATAAAAAACAATAAATAAACCCCCTAGAAATTTTAATATCAATATATAATCATTTCCTCTATTACTCAAATCTATAATAAATATTTTAACAAATTCCACAGTATATTTATATTGCATATGAAAAATTACATCTATTTATTAAAACTTTTGAGGCACTAAAAGGAATTTTAATTCTCCCATAGGACTCATGTCTATCTAAGAAGTCAATAAACCTATAAATTATCTACAAACAAATTCAAATGATGAACCAAAAATAATAACATGAACATAAATTTCTGTAATAAAAATATCATGAATATAATATTTAATAAAATTAAAAGGGTTAACATTCAATTTTTGAAAACAATTTTATAATAATATTTCCTAATAATATTGAGGATGTTGTTTGATTCCATAATGGGGTTTTGAATGATTTAAAAGATGATGAAAAAAATTTACATGTTGGAAACATGGTTGTTTTGTAATATAAACGTCATTAGAAATAAAACCATTTATAAAGGAACATTTAACCTCTATTTGATATAGTCTAATTACATGATGATAAACATTAGATAATTAAATTAAAATTTATGTTGATATAGGTATTGAAGAAAAACATTCTTCATTATCTATACTTTATTTTTAACACTAACCTTGTACAATAAATATTTTATTATTAATGATAATATATTCAGTCCGTCATTATTTTTTCTAATTGTTCATTTAGTACATATAAATAGTGAATCGTTTGGTGGTACAACCAATTGCCAAGAACTCTTTCAAGAAATTTTTTTATGTTCTTTTTTTATAGCTAAACTCTAGTATGAATATTTAATTTTTTTTGGAAAATCACTTGTAACTAAAACTAAAATAAAATAATAATTACAATAAAACATACTAAAAGAATTTATAATTTCCACTCTAGGTTTAACATGTCCGATAACTATTTCAATGTGGTAACCATTAATAGTTTTCAATTTCCTTTGATGAGTGTGATACTCTCCCCCAATGTGATCATTCAATTTTGAATTTCCTTCTTCAATAATATTAAAATATCTTCAATATTCTTCAATATGATTCCTTTTGAATTACTTATCCTATTAGTATTTTTATCAAATATAACAAGAATAGATTCTTCAAAAATCAATATCCTCTTAGTAACAACATTTTATGCCTTTATAACAATACATTAGAAAATAACTATTCCTTCATATTATTTAGAATCAAAATTAACAAAATTATCTTTACTGTTAGAGATAATCTATTTATAAAAATCACTAAAATAACCAAATTTTGGATATGTTCCATTATAAAGAGCATATAGATTTTTTGATAAATTAATACTATAATAACAATCTTAAAAACATGACAATATTTATTTAAAAATTAAAGATAAATAAATTTAGGCAAGCTAAACTAATATAATGTTGTTCTATCCATTTATTACATATATTGATTATCCATATCTATAAATACATTTTTAAGGAGTTATAAAGGATAATATTTTGGAAAATATCAATTTTTTCCTTAAAGATATTAATTATCTATTTTTTTGGAAATTTTATTCCTCTATCACATTAGATAAGAAAAATATGATAACCTTTATAACATTGAAAAAACTTATAGTTTGAAAAATGTTTTATTAAACTGTCACTTTTATGTTTATGAAAATAATTAAAATATTTTTCTTTATATATTATACATTAAAATGTATATTTTTATTACCATAGATACAAGAAGATTCATGGGGTTTGAAGAAATAATTAAGATCCAACTATAGGGGTAATTTTGTATTCATTTTTGAGTGTTTCTTAAATGGATTCGTTCGATATTTCTCTTTAATTATAGAATCTCTCATTTGATACATTTTTTCATGAGTTTTAGAAAGTACAATATCCAATCATGATTTGAATATTTTTCTAAACCTGAAATTATAATTAACAAGACTTATATTGCAATGGATACTATCTACATTCACAATATTTAATAAATGTGCATATTGAATAGTTATTTCAGTAAGGAATATAGAATTATAATTTTCCATGTAATTAAAGTAAAATAATATAGAATCACCAATTAAAATAATAAAATTAACATTTTTTAATATAAAATTCCTTCTATTATCAATAAATTGAAAAATGATAATCATTTTCTATTGTAAGATAACAATATATTTCTGTTAATAATAATATAGTTAGTAAAACCAACATCACCAAAACCTTTTAATTTGCCTTGGGAATTACCTCCGAAAGTGACAATTCCACTATCAACTATATTATAATAAAAGTATGTGGATTGGGATCCATTCATAATAAAGAACATCTATTATCCATATAACATAAATCATTTTAAAGGCTTCAAATAAATCATTCATGAAAATGTAATTTATTGATAGTTTTGTCAGCAATTCATCATTGGGTCTAAAACTGTTAATAATACTTGTTTTTATGTAACCAAAAAAATTGTAGCAAAATTATTTTTTAATATTAATGAATTTCAATATTATTAAATACTACATTTACTGTTTCTCAAGGATTTTGAGAATATATGTGACCACTCACTATACTATTTTCCTTTCATCATATATTAAAAATAGAGTAGTAGAGATACCACATTCTGATCTATTTTTAATTAATCTTATGTACAAATGAGGTATTTTTAGGACATATCAAATACCATATATATTTTAGTTAATATTATTTAAATATATAATATTACCATAACTATTTATTTATTTAATAATTTTATATTTTTTTTATTAATCACTCAATTTCATTCATTAGTTTTCCGTTCAACATTTGAATAGTATTTATATTGTCATAATCATTTTCATTTATTATATAAAATTTAATTTTCTATACCATTGTTATAAATGTTATTTTTCCCTCTGTTAATTTTTTAATTACTTTTATTTTGTCCATTATATAATTCAAAAATTCAAAAAATATTTTTTCTTAAGTATATCTATTTTGTATCCATCAATAGTTCATTTATCACCAGTAGAATATAAAATATAATTTTAAAAATAAAAACTAGAATCACTAATATAATTTAAAAATACCTTGAATAATAATTTAGATAGTTCTTTTTTATTTACAAATTATTTATTATAATTCCTCATAATATTTGAATACTTTTCCTTTTTTTAGAAAATTATCATGTTCTATTTATTCTACATTATGTATATACTAGATTTTTATATACGTTATTTTATGATTCAAAAAATGTAACATTAGATGTATTATAATTATAATTATTATTTCCCTACTTATTTTATTTTATAAAAAAAAGTCTATATTCAGTTATATATTGGGTTTTGAAACCATTATTTCTTTTCATTATCTTAGAGAATCCAATCACATGTTGCACTATATCTTTTCTCTCGCTTCTATATATCTCAGAATCAATTGATTATGACGAAGAAATATTAAATTATTTGAAATCAACACAATTTTTCATAGTGTTATCATATTTTAAAATTAATATTAACTATTATTAATATTAATGATGTTAACTAGTGAGTTAATGAAGGGTCTACTCATAAAAAATGCTTTTTTTCATCAATAGAGACATTCTTTTATATTAAATTTTATAAGTTACATGTCTAATAACTCATCCATCTATAATATTAATATACAATGTTTCTCATATTGAAATCCTTCCCTTCACAATAATGGTGAATTTGTTTATCATTATTGGTTAGTTTTATTTCATCCAATCTTCTACATACTTTTATTTATCCCAAAACATGCCTAACATAGTGAATGTTCCTCCCATAAGGTATTACCAATATGCTCATCTACAGAATCATGTGGTTGATCAACTGATTGATATGTCATTATCATTCATATAAAAAAAACAAGCATTAGTTCACAAATATACAAATTCAAATATTTTAATACTTTTGTAATCAGCAAATAGAAAATAATACTAAGTTACGTAATAGTAAATATGGTTAATATGGTAAGCATGTTAAACAATGGTAAAGATGGTAACGATGGTCAATATGGTAAACATGGGAAACATGGTAAAACTGGTAAACATGGTAAAGTAATTATCACTGAAAAAAATAATAGATATATAATTTATGGAATGGTAAACATGATAATGTAAACTAAACAAACTTAAAATAAAAAAAATATTATACTTATATTGTTTTAATACATGTTTTAATAAAGAAAAAACTTAGAATATCAAACATTTTAGGAAAAAAAATTGTAAACAAGAAATAAACAAATTTTACGTGTAATTTTAGGAATGTACAAATGGATTGTTTTCCAAAATTCCTTCATCATGATTGTTCCTTATGGCACAAACCATGTCTTCAACATGATCATCATTATGTTATGTTAATCATTCCATCGATGTAGGGATCTAACATAAATCAGCATCTTCATCAAGTTTATCCTCATCAACATATTGTTTTTCCCTTGTAAAAAAACATCACACTACATATCTGATTGATCTACTACATAGAAAATTTATTTTTCATGTGTTTCCATTATAAAAGAATCATCTGTGTCTTCCAATATATTCATATTAACATCTGTCATTCCAAATTCATCGTGTTTGACACAATTGTTACAAATAAACCATTAAAGTTAAAAATAGGAACATTAATTTTAAAGTAATCAACCTCCTATATGTCTTCAATCACTCCAAAATATGCACTTGACGCAGAAATTGGGTTTTTGTCCTTAACACTCAAAAAATGCATTGCTTCTGTAAACACTAATACACCACTATTCTGAACTGCACTTCTATTGTCCTGATCTTTCATATGAAATGTATATCCATTAATTTCATAAACAGACCATGTTATCACATTTAATCATGGACCACCCACTATCCATTTTAATGTCTCTGATACATCTGATCAACCAAGAAAGGTATTTTTAAACCATGAAAAAAATGTTTTGTTGTGCTCTTTCAAAATCCACATTTCTCTCTTCTTTGGATTTCATTGTTTCAACTCATTAAAATGAAATGTGATATACAGTTGAGCATCAGCTGTGTTATTCAAGATTTATGATTCTGACTTCTTAATCTGTTCAGCTGACAATGATTTGACTTTCAATCCATGAATCCCCTTTCCCTCATCATTAAATCATTCATGGAGAGATGGAGGAAAACCTACGTGCTTCACCACATCCACGTAGCTTGTACAAAACTCTACAACCTCCTCAGAAATATACTTTTCAATAATGGACGCTTCAGGTCGATATGGATTTTTAACGTACCCCTTAATATTTTCAGGTACATATCAAAAGGATACATCCAACGAAGATATACAGGTCCACAAAGATTTATTTCTCTAACCAGATGAATCATTAAATGCACCATTATATCAAAACAATTTGGTGGAAAATAGATTTCTAATTGATAATGTATGAAAATTGAATCATTTTCCAAAATGTTCAAAGAATTCACATCAATCTCTTTATTACAAATTGAATTGAAAAATTAACAAAAATTCATTATATTCTTTCTGACATGTATGGGAAATATTCCACGCAATGCAACTGGTAGAAGTTGATGCATCATGGCGTGACAATCATGAGATTTCATACCTATCAACTTCTAGTTTTTCAATGAGACAAAATTTTTTACATTAGAAGAATGACCTTGAGGAAATTTGATATCATTAAGACACCGAAAAAATCTAATTTTCTCCCTCTTTGATAATGTATGACAAGACGGGGATGAAATGTTCGTCTTCCAGTAGGAGTCGGAGCTAACTCCAAAAATATTCCCATTGATAGTAAGTCTAATCTTGCATTAAACCCATATTTTTTTCTTTCCATTAATATCTAAAAATGTTGCAATCAAACAATCACAGATATTCTTCTCCACATAAATGATATCAATATGTTGTTTAACTTCATGATATCTCAAATATGGTAGCTCAAAAAATACTGACCTTTTCATTCAAATATGTCTATCATTACCAGATTTCTATGTGTTTCCCAATGTCACATCAAGGTTTTTACCCTCTAAAAATTTAGATCATGGTATAAACTTTTTGGATCAATATAAAATTCTTGTGATCCATTGAATTCCTTTTTTAGTCTTCTATAAGAGTGATCCAAAAGCAGAAACATTCAATGACCCATGTACATTGTTTTCCCCCCTTGATGCAATTGACAATATGACGTCCGTTGTTCGCAAATTGGAAATGATTTATGCCCTTTAATGCTATATCCAAAAAATTTCCATCTCCTAGGAAGTCATTATACTATTGAAAATATTCTATTTTATAAGAATCATACAACTTAATACCATAAACTCATAGAAGTTTCAAATCATCAATAAACGGTGACAAGTAAACATCAATATCAATGTCGGGTTGCTTCTAAATAGAGATTGTTATACTCAATATGACAAATTTGTTCTTCATACACACATCAGGATAGAGGTTGTAAATTACCAATAAAACAGTCTATGAACTATTTGTGATACATAGGGTTCGGTATGGATTTATTCCATATGTGTAGAACCCTACTCTGAGATTTCTTATTTCATTTCCAAATGTAGAATATTGTTTATCAATTTTCTTCCATTGTGGAAAATTAGCTGGATGATGTATTTTAAATCACATAACCACTCATCATCATGCGATATTAACTTTTTTTCATCTTGTGAATTAACAAATAAACATTTGAAACGATGAATTATAGGAAGATACCAAAATACCTGTGAAGGGATATTTGTAATCTCTACATTAGCCTGTGTTTTTTCTTTCACCTTATACCGTGATATCCCACATTTATGACACTCTTAAATAAAATCATATTCTTTCCTATATATCATACAATCATTCGGACATGCACCTATTTTCTTATATCCCAATCCCATCGGGTATAATATTTTCATGGCCTTATAATGTGAATCTGGAAGATCGTTATATTTTGGAAAATTATATTTCATCAATTGTAGCAGCTCTGTAAATCTTCTGTCACTCCATCCCGGTTTCGCCTTAAGGATAATAAATCTTAACACTACTGAAAAAAAGTAAATTTTTTACAACCAGGATATAATGGTTTTTTAGCACCACCATATAGACATGACACTGTCAGTTCTATCTCAATTTATTTTGCTCCAATATCGCGAATCATTTCTTCAATTCTATCAGAGTTACCATCTTACGAATCATCATCATTAGTGAAATTCCACCCAGTTTCACCATGCCAAATCCAAGGTCTGTAACTCGGATTAAAACCATGAAAAATAAGATGATATTTTATATATCTACTTTTCAACCTCTTCATATTCAAACATTTCAGGAATGGACGGAAAAAATGTCCTCTCAGGGAACATTTTGCTTAGAAAATTCCAAAAATGCATCAACACCTTCCTCATATTCATTACTCATTCGATGATCCATAATAAAACATCGACTCATTATTACCTATAACAAATATAAAAATTATACATATTCTTAAGATAAGACAAATATATTTTTATATGAAAAAAATAATAATTTGAATGTAAAACAATTTTAAAATATAAAACAAATCTATGCATATTTAAAAAAATATGCTTGAATATGATTTTAAAATGAAAATATAGTTGAATATAACAGATTTAAATTCCATGGAATAAAATAAAACCATGGGGACTCCAATGGTTGATAAAAAATTGGATAAAATTGAGTACACCTGAGAAACAAATCAATTTTAAAATAAAAACATGGATGGAGAAAATAAGAATGTAAAGCCATTAATCATGGCACAATGGGGTCAGGATAACTACGCATATTTGAATACCACGACATGGTCTCCCCCATAACCCATAATTTACTCATATTCGATGACTGATCAAAATATATATAATGAAATAGAATCATATTGCAACAGTAATATCCATGAAACAATACAATCATCATGTCATAATCTCACAAACCAGGATGAAATAGTCCATCCCAACTGACACTTGTCTCCCTCCACCCCCTTGGACACCCCCTGGAAACCACGACCCCCATGGATAGCCCAACACCCCTTGGACACCTCCCCCACCCCCTTGGACACCCCCTAGACACCACCAACCCCTTGGAAATCCCCCCACCCCCTGGACACCACCCCCACCCCCTTGGACAACCCCTGGACACCACCACACCCATGAAAAGCCCCCCCACCCCCTAGAAATCTCCCTCACCCCCTTGGACACCCCCTGGACACCACCACACCCTTAGACAACACCCCCAACCCTAAGGACACCACCACCCGCCCCTAGATAGCCCCCACCCCCTTGGACACCCCACCCCTCCTGGACACCCCCAACCCTCTGGACAGCCCCCCGGACAACCCCTAAACCCCTTGGACATTCCCCCACCCCAGTGGATAGCCTCCAACCCACTTAAACACCCCCACCCCTTGGACCCCCCACCCCTGGACTCCCCCCCCCCACTTCCATGGACACCCTGGACACCCCCAACCCTCTAGACAGCCCCCCTGAACCCTCTAGACACCACCCCCACCCCCTTGGACACCCCCTGGACACCATCACCCTATAGACATCCCCAACCCCTCTGGACATCCCCCACCCCATGGACTGTCCCCACCCCTCTAGACAGCACCCCCACCCCCTTGGACACCCCCACCACTCCTGGACATCACCCCCACTCCTACCCCCTTGGTCACCCACGAGACACCCCCAACCCTCTGGACAGCCCCCACCCCCCAGACAACCCCCCAAACCCTCTAGATAAGCCACCACCCCTTGGATATCCCCCCTCAACCACCCACCCTTTGGACACCCCCCCCCCTTCGACACCCCGACCCCCTTGGACCCCTCCCCCCAAGACCCCTGGACTCCCCCCCACCCCCCACCTCCATGGACATCCTGGAAAGACCCCACCCCACTGGATAGCCTCGAACCCCTTGGACAGCCCCCAACCCTCTGGACAGCCCCCAGAACCATGGGGTTTTAACCTTATGCTACTAGTTTTTGCATATCATCAGATTTTAACCTCAATCTACTAGTTTTGGTATCATGCCATTATTCCAAATGAGAACCCTGAACTATATCTCCTACTAGTCTAAAATTATCTATTGTTCAATGAATCGGGTTTTAATATAATATTAAGACTTATAATAGTCCACAAAAATAAGCGATGTAAATTGTTTACGGAACAACAAAAAGTGTTACCCAAAATAGAAACAACAATGGATCCAAAACAAACATTCCTCCTTGAAAAACCATATATACTTATAAAATAAATCACACTGTTACACGGAATGGGTGTATTATAGTGTTTTAGATATAAATTTTAGTAATATAGGTGAATGATATCATTCGTTGTCAATGACAACAAATATTACCATAAATGTAGGGAATCCACAATACAAAAACAAACTAAATAGATGTATGTGAGGCTTACTTGAATTTTGTGAGTCGATCTAATAGATTTGGTGATAATAAATAAGACGATGATGGAAAAACATTGTAAGAGGGTTCGAAATTGATGAATCTTACCTAGTTTAACCAAAAAAATCTCAAAATCATAAATATAGACTATCCGGGAAAAAAACTAACGAAATAAAGTCATGGGAGGCATACATGAGTGTTGCGAGTGGAGATGATAGATTCGAGGAGAGTAAAGATGATAAACAATGATGGAAAAACGAGTTTAACAAAACATGATAGAATAGTCGATTCTATGTTTTCAGCACGAGAGAGAAGAGTTGCAGGTCTGTCGATCAAAAAATCAGAAATGAAAATCCACAGGGCGTGATAAATTTTTAAAATGATTAATAACGTCGGTTATTTAATAACCGACGTTATGAGAAGTTTTTTATAACATTTAAAACTTTAGTTATTATAATAACTGAAGTTATAAATGTATTAGATACCGCATTTTTTACATTGGTTATTTTATAACTGATGTTAAAAAAGTCGGGTGTTGGGTTTTTACGTCGGGTATTCTATAAATGACGTCAGTTACACTTTTGAAACCACTGTTTTTACGTCTTTTATTTCATAACCAATGTAAAAACTGTCGTATGTTGGTTTTTTAAAACGTAAATAGTATAATTGATGTAAAAAATTCTACGGGTTGGGTTTTTACGTCAGTTATAAAATAACCAAGGTCAAAAAGGCCTCAGATGCTGACTTTTTTACATCAGTTATTTTATAAACAATGTATAAAATTCATTATATACCTCATTTTTTATGTCGATTATTTTAATAACTGACATAAAAAATTTACTGTAATTATTTTTTGAGTTGGTTATAAAATAACCGACATAAAAAAGCATATATCACAGATCTTCACGTCGGTTATATATAACCAACATAAAAAATGGTGGCGTTAAAAATGTTTTCTGCACTAGTGGCTCAATCCATTAATTCATGGTTAGAATGGGAGTTAAAAATGGTTTAGTAAAACAATGATATAATGAGGAGTTAACATGGATCTATAATACAGGGATGGAATGGTAATTTAATCATGTTCATTAATAGAGGTCTCGAATGAGGAGTGAGCATGGATCATAAACAGAATTTGTCCACTATGATGTACTTGGGAGTGAATTGGTGCTCGAAAATGGTCCTTGATGCATACATAGTATGTCTCTCAGGGAGGTATTCTTTAGGAAATAAAAAAATCATTATGAACATTCTTGAATAATTTAAATAGAATATGACTATGAATAACCAATAATAGACCTAAGGTGTCCACTACTGGAAAATAGACCTATCCCCAGAGTTTTCCACAAATTCGAAGGGATAGATTCCCCCCCTATACCCACAGTTTTGGAAAAACCTTGGTATAGGTGACTCTTCATGACCAATACCCACAGTTTTCCAAAACCGTGGGTATATGGGGGTCTATCCCTATGGTTTTTGTAAAGTCTGGGGATAGGTCATAAAAAGTGACATATTCCCACGGCTTCCCAAAACCGTGGGTATATGGGTACCTATCCCCATTGTTATCGGGAAAATCGTGGGGATAGGTATGGGCTAAAACACCTATACCCATGGTTATGAAAAATCATGGTTATAGGTTTCCCCTTTGTGCGTGTGAAATTTTGTTTTCCACGGGAAGGAAATTTTTTTTTGCGGGAATCCTATACCCAAGGTTCTTCCCTCTATACCTATGGTTTTTATAACTATATTTAACTATATATATATATATATAAGTGAAGTTAGGGTAGTGTTTAGATGCGGTTCTTGCAGCAAAAAGGTTGTGGGATCGAATCTCGGCGCCAACATTATTTTAGGACCTATACCCACCTTTTTGAAACCGTGGGTAAATGTCGTTGACACCGTGGCAATTGGATATGATTTGGTGACACGGTGGTGGGACACCTATACCCATGGTTTTGGAAAACCGTGGGTATAGGCTGGGGACCTATACCAACTTCGTTCCTACCCACGGTTCCCAAAACCATGGGAATAGGCTATACCCCCGGTTTGGGGGCCTATACCCATGGTTTTGAACCATGGGTATAGGCCGTTTTTCCACTAGTGGTCATAAATTAAATATGCATGTGTAATAATTTAGGCACCCTATATGTGATTTTTCATGAATGTTTTGGTTTTGGATTTGATAAGAATTTCTCACTCAATCTTATGTGGATTTAGTCAATGTAGGGAAATATAAATATCATGTTTAACATTGAATGTTTTAGATATGTAATGTATGGAAATTATACAAATTTATGTCCTAAGTGGAGATCCCATGAGGTGGACAAGGAACGTGGTAGGCGTATTTGTTAGACATTTAAAGATAATCAGAACAAAAAATACATTATTAATATTTCATACTCTATAACAGTTTGTGTTTAGAAGTAATATAATGAAGCCTTAGTAATGGTTTAATAATAATGTTGGATTTTTAAAGTGTATATCTTTGGGTATTTAATGATTATGTTATATGGGTCATGAAATATAGAATTATATTCATTATAATATTTTCATTAAGGATTGTAAAATTATATATGGGAAGGTGATGAATACATAAGAAAGTGATTTAATCAAAATGTGATATTTTGAATTATTGGAAGGTTACACTTACCATGTTCAACATGGGGAGACCATTTTGTTTAGACTGGATAAAGAGATGAATCATGTGGAAAAAGTTAATTTGATAGTTTCAATGACCTTATAACTAATAAATGATTTTGAAACAATATGATGTGTGATATCATGGATAAATATAAATAAAGTTAATGAATAAATGAAATGATTTCATCAGTAATAATTAATGAATTATTTCAATAAGTATGTATTTTAATTCAGGTTATTACCATATTTCAAGAGAATACATGATAAATATTTTCAATTTTTTTGAATGATGCAACTAAAACATAATTTATGATATATGGGGGATCATTGATAAGTTGTTTTTGAGAAATTCATTGGCCTTCCTTGTAATAATTTTTATTTCGTCTTCCATATGTATTACGACGATAATTATTATGGAATGGTTTATGTTAAAATTCTGATGAGGTTTTATATATTAAGGTATTATTTCTCCATATGAGTATTTTTTTCATATTGGATAACCTCTAGTTGACATTTTTCTATGATGATAACCAATGAAATTTGGAATGAGTTATCATTCTATCTACATATCATATGATTCGTTATTGCTTCCTGGATAAAACATTCACCATAAAATTTGATAGAGTAAGAGATGACATGGAAATTGGTCAAAACACAACCAAAGGGAAATATTGTGAATATGAAAGGTAATTAAAAAAATGTATATTTCCTTATGTTCATATATTGTAATTTAAATCATCAAGATAGGTAAAAGAATATTAAAATAGATTTATGCTAATATCATTATTTTAGTTGATGTGATGGTTTTAATAATCATCACAGACTTATGGTTTTGAGTCCCATAACATTCCAATAATCATCAACTTACTAGTGATCAATGATATTTAATGCTCTCTATTTATTTATTCATTTCACCATTTCTTATTTTCAATCCCAACCTATTTTATCCTATCTGTAAACCTAGTTAGTAGTTACATTTGGTATAATTCTGGGTTTTGACATTCCTTTTTTAAAATAAGCTTTATTATAAATTTTAATGATGTGGATTTCCATGAAAGGATGTTTCCTCTACTGAACCTTTTATAACCAAGATTAATTTAAATGGAAAAATAAATTTTAACATATGTAGAAAGTAACACCTAAATATTTTTTGATATATTTTTTATTTAATTTTATTATATTAATATTTTTCATTTCATGCAACACTCAATTTTTATTATATAAAATTTATATGTGTGGATTTCATTTTACACAAAACCAACATAATATTTCACTACGAGAAATAACTAGATAATATTTAAGTATACGCAACACTATGATTAGGTTGAATTAAATGCAATCACGAGTCCCATAAATTTCTTTTGTTACAGGAAAGGATTAGTTTTTAGGGAAATAAAAACCACTATTAATATTATTATTAAAATAAAATTATAGTTATATCCTAATTGTTGGAATTGATGTTGAATAAAAGATCAACTAAATTATGAAAATGTGATTTAAAATTTATTTAAAATTAATCAATCGGTTATGAATAATTTGAAGTTAATGAAAATTATTATTGAAAATAATGAAATTACTTTTCTAAGTAAACTATTTTTCTATGTACAAACACAATTTTGTCTCAAGAAATTAAAAAAAAGTGTTTTTATTAATATTAATAATAAACATTACATATTATATATTCTATCAATATTTTTTGTACTCATACAATATATTTTATAGGTATTAGATAAGAATAAATCCAATTTTATGAATAAAAATAAATATTTTTTAAAATGTAATTTTAGATTCCTTTTAATTTAGAACCCATTTTAAATATAATTTTGACACAATTATAATTTAAAATTTACAAAATAAAATTTAGTTATTAATATTTAAAAGTAATGATTTACTTTGGGTGATTTTTGGGGTATTTTTCTATGATGATACATTTATTGATTAATAGTGAAAAAATAGTGAATTTTAATTCAATGATATTTTCATCCAATTTATTTATATTCTATAATTATGTTTTTAATTAATTTTTATGTATAATTAGATCAATAATATATAATATGAACGAAATTTTGGTCAATTGAAACAATTTGACAAAACATTTAGATATAAAAACATAGAAAACATTCGAACAATATTTCATTAAAAAGATCTTATGTTTTTCCATTTGTGGGATTAACCATAAAATAATTTCTATAACTTATATATCTAAAATTTGAAAAAAAATAATTCCTCTATTATTATAAAAATAACTTTTAATGTTTTATAAGTAAAAACAATTAAAAACAAATATTAGTTAAATTAATTAAAATTTATTACATTGATTAATGAGAAAATAAGATAATGTAATGTTTACAAATTTATCATAACAGGACAAATGAAATAAACACATTTCTATATACATTTCTTTTAAATATTTCAAAAACAATACCCTATTGTATCTACTTTATTCAATTATTTTAGTAAAATTATTTATGATATACATCTCAATTGGATTTACATTTCTATATTTACAAGAATGCAACGCCTCCTCCACTATAAAAGGGAACTCATCTGTTTACATCCTCACACATGTCAGGACACATTAGATTAGCCAAAACCTTCAATAATATCATCCAAACATCCATCCATTATTCCTATAATCCTCTATTAGGGTAGAAATCCAAACAACTATTCCCTTTGGTGAGAACATAGAGGAGTTAAACAAAGAATATGTAACATCATTCCTCCAGATCCTTTGTTATAATTTCATTCATCGCCACCAAATATCTTTCAATTACCTTATTATATAGAAAAAAATAATACCTAATCAAATGATAAGTTTTATTCTTATGGTTCAACATGAAATTTTAAACACTTCCACTAAATGTGTAACAAAATTACCATTTTTAATAAGAATCTATTGGTGAACAAAACATTATTGTTCATTATTCATTCGACCCATACCATGGTTCAGAATTAGGATGGAAACTATATTTTTGTACGATATTTATTATATTTATGATTTATTAATGCTTATTTAATTATTATATAAATCCTACCCTTAGTTTTTTATGTTAATATGAAAACATCATTTTTGGATTTATAAACTATTACCTACTCAAAGTGATGGGACTTCTCCAAAATTTACATGGAATGTATTATATGTGGGTTTAGTTAAATTATTATTTATATATGAAATAATAATAATAGTAGTATTATATTAAATATATTTATACATATATTTTATTTACATTTTAATAGTATAATAAAATTAAAGTAGCATTCATGCATACGTACACCCATCTATCTCGATGAACAATTCATTCCATTTCATATTTATATCATTTATATATTATTATGAATTTTTCATAATTAGTTTATATGATATTTATTTAATGTTTTAAATTACTTAAATAATTATCTAATGATCTTTTAAAGTGTATCAAGGAAGAAAATTTGAATCATATAGTAAAAATAATGTTTGATATTACCCAAAATGTAACATTAACAAAGAATTGTCAATAAATGGGAAATATAAAGTAAGAGTAAAATAACATATGGTATTAAGTATAATAATATGTTTATATGGTAGATTTATAATAAAATTATATTAATTAAATAGTTGGTTTGAATGTTTACAAATAAATTCATTACATAAGGTAAGGGTTTTCTCATCTCACGTTTAATATCCATTAGATACATGCCTTGTTCAAAAATCACATTGTTTGTTTGGTAAATATAATAACCAAGAATTTATTATATTATTTTTATTATTAAATTTATGGGTTTTTAAATATCCATTAGTTGATCATTCTTTTAGTGGGTTTATGTTTCAGATGCTACCAAATCGGTAAAGTAGTTTTTTATCATGTTTCTTCTTTAAGATAAATATCTTGTTATGAACCTTAATTTTTCAATAAGGGGTATATACTACTATAAAAAAATGTTTTATCATGAATATATTTATTTCATGATATTTTAAGCATCCTATAATTTTATTTTATCATGAATAGTATGTGTCAATGTAACTTAGTGGTAGTAGTTTGTCACTACAATCTCATAATTTACAGGGATTGTTTACGATTATGATTCCATTAATGAAATATTATGCTAAATATCTCCAAAAAACACTAATTATATAATCATATGGTTAATCTTGATATATAAAATTACTAGTATGATTTTTTTCTATTTTTTGGTTCTTAATATAATTAATAAATTGTTTTTATGAAAATATGACATTATTTTTCCCTTCAGCTGAAAATATTTGTTATTTGAAGACCATATTTTATAAAAAAAAATTAAAATATTATATATATATATAAAGTGATTTAAAATTTTACAAGACCTTTTTACATGTTTTTAAAGAAAACTATTTTCATTTTTTTCAATTTTTCATTATATGTTTTCATGGATTTTCCACCAATTTTTTTTTAATTTTTAAAAATAAATTTATTTATGGTTGAGTGACAACCAAACAAGAATCAAATTTATGTTATGTGAGTCCCAAAACAAGAAAAATAGGAGATGAATCATTCCTAAGGGGATCCACCATTGATGAAACAATTTAAAATATACCCAAAACACCATAACAGAGGAAGCAAAAAAAGAAGAATGTGCATAGGAACCATCGAATGAGGATAACTGATGGAATGGGAATCATCTAAAGAGCTCATGAATGAGTAACCACATGTCCATAAAGCCACTATGAATACAAAACCAATCCAAAATCAGACCAAAATAGATCCACCATTATTGAAGCTGCCAAAATAATCAAAAACATCATGGAATCTATCACAGCCATCAAACATGGCATCCTGCGCAATGGAGAATAAAAATATGGAATAGGAATCATGTATAATAATGGACATAATGAAATAAAATGAAACATAGGAACCATAGAAATAATTGGGAGTGAATTGTGAAATGATTTTGTGAGGAAAAGAAGTACCACTAGCACTAAGAAATCCTGAGATGTTGATCCGTGTTTGCGTATAGGCCAAGGTTGTCGATGACAACCATGCCGTAATTCAACAAAAAATAAAACAATATAGTTTCACCGAAATGATACCAAATAAAGAAAAAACAAAAAAAACTGACTGTTGTAATATGATACCATTCCCACTCAACAGTAATTGGGATCATATAAAAATTGTGACTCTATGCAAAAACTCTTCACATCAGAATCCACCTGAAGGGGTCATTCCAAGACAAAATGTGAGGATCCACACTAGATCTAAGATTTCAACATCGTCAAAATCAGACAATTCATTGGATCTATTAGGTAGGGGGATGCCTCTGAGCTAGTGGGAAAAATAATCAATGTTGTTTATCTTAGAATAACCCAATATCTAAAGCTGACATTCAATTTTGGAAAACCATAATGGGATACCACTGAATCCCTACAATGACTATGAAGTGGATCTCTATGACATAATGATGCCCATTGAAGGATAATTATACATTAAAATTACACCATCCTCTATCACTATCCAAAACCACACGAAGATAAAATTAAATCCAAAGTTGGGGATATGGGTGAGGGAAGAAGATAAAAGAAGAGGGTGAATGGTACATCGCTGCCACCACCCTTTCTTTATTCAAATTGAGGAGTAGTTGCCATTGCCGCTCAGGATAAGAGCACTCTTGAAAGTAAACCCCATTGAGAGGTACATGGTTTTATGTATTTTAAATTTAAAATGAAATCTAAATGTTTTCAACATTCATTTATAGTTTTTCAATTCTATTTTACGCAAAAAAAATGATTTTCAAAATTATTTCTATTTTAATGTGAATTTTTCAATGTGGAATATCTATTTATTATGTATGAAATGTTTTAACTCATTTTAATATTTAATATATATTTTTTCAAAGTCATTTTTATGAAAAGGATTTTGAATATTTTATATTTATTAAATATTGAATTTCAATAAAAGGTTATATTCATTAAGAAATAATCAATGTGATGTTTCACAATACTTTTCCATCTATGATTTCATCCTTTGTTATATTTTAATTATTATTATTGAAATGGTCAAATAATAACCTTCATATAATTTATTGAATGGTTTATATTTTGATGGCATGATATTTTCTGACTCTCTTTTCTATTCCACATGTTATCACTACTAGAATTTTACACTTTACCAACTATTCAAAACTGTTGGTAAAGGTCTGGAAACCATTGGTATATAGTATACTAATGGATCCCCCATCTATGGCCAAGTAAAGCATGAAAATAGGCCTATACCAATGGTTCTGTGAAAAACATTGGTTTATGTTTCAAAATAGAAGGTATACCAATGGTTTGCTACAAACCGTTGGTAAATGTGTGTCAAATATTACATATACCAACGGTTTGTAAAACTGTTGGTATATGTGTGTTACAATTATACCAACGGTTAGAAACCTTTGGTATATAGGGCATATTTCTAGCCGTAAGGATATTCCAATGTTTTTGATATAACAATTGCTATAAACATGTACCAACAGTTATCATAAACCATTGGTATAGTTATATAATAGTATATATACCAACAGTTCTGCAAACATTGGTATAAAATTGCTCAGCTCCACAATAGCTGGCCCCTCTACCCTCTCCAGACCTACAATAACACAACAAACCCTCTACAGACCTACAACAAAACCAATACAAAATCCCCATCCAAATATTCAAACTTTAGAATTCATTCCAGAATTTTGAAATTTATAAATTCAAATAAAATAATAACCATAAGAGAAAATTCTTACATGTTATTGGAAATGAAATAACACCCATAAGATTATTCCATACTCAAACCACAACACCAACACACATAAGAGTACACAAAATTTAGAATTCATTCCTCACTCAAACAACAACACCAATACAAAATAGAAAAAATCTACACGTTATAGGAAGCACATGGGATGTTTAGTCATGGTCTTCGGTTTAGTATCTTAAAACCAATAGAAAAACACGGGTAGTGTGGCAAGGATCATGATACCCATAAGATAGAAAATGACAGTGCTCATGTGCTTAGACCTATGATGAGTTATAGGAAAAACATGGGATGTTTATATTCCTCTAATGATTATGTATCCATGTATGAATGGTTCCTGATGTGTTAGTGGGAATCATTGGCCAATCTGGACATATGAGATGGGTTACTGTAATAGCCTAAATTTTTTTATAGATTTTTCAATTATAATAAGGGGGTATGTGGATAATTTTAATTTTCTCTCCTGGGTGCGATATGAGATTAATCCCCATCTTGGGTAGTGGGTATGAATACTCAATTAAATAATTGGTATTGGGTTCCCAAAGATGCATTGGTTTTTTCCTAGAACCCACTGTTCGAGGATGGGATTTAGGTGATCAATTGGGCTATGGTGTCACTATATGTATTCCTCACCATTGGTGTATTTTTATGAGACTTTGAAACTTATTATTCAAGAATATATGTGTAGCCTTATTGACCAATTTTTTATATGGTATGATTGAGTGTTCATAGGATTCATATGGAATCACTATATGATATTTATTTGTTGTATGTTATTGTATAGAATTAAAAACCCATGATTGAGAATGAGGACATGAGTGTTAGTGCATGTTCATGATCGGATGTCGAGACTCATTTCTAATATAATTCATGTTTTTATATATATACTATGACCCATTGTGTTTCAATTTATTCCTTGTGAATATTTTCTTCTAAAAATT
This sequence comes from Viscum album, assembly GCA_963277665.1. Classification (NCBI taxonomy): domain Eukaryota; kingdom Viridiplantae; phylum Streptophyta; class Magnoliopsida; order Santalales; family Viscaceae; genus Viscum; species Viscum album. The sequence goes on from OY728133.1 coordinate 596,050,240, forward strand.
TATGACCAATATACCATATTTTATTTTTTATCCCTCAATTTCAGAATCCGGGGGGGTTGTCTGGTGGGTGGGGGCTGTCCGGGGTGGGAGGCTGTCTGGCGGTACAGGGGGCTATCCGGGGGAGAGGGGGGATGCTTGGGGGGGGGGGGGGGTGGCTGTCTGGAGTGTGTTTTAAGCCACCACAGTCACATGACACCTCTAATTGATGTACCTTCTGGCCGAGCATTTCACAATTCACCCACCCTTTTTTGTTGTCCGAGTTCATGGCATTCCAAAGTCATTCAGAGTGATTTCACCACCCCACGCACACTTTTCAAGCACGCAAAAAACCTAAAAACACATATTCATGTGTGCCATGGAAACCACGAGTCCAAATGATGTGCCTCCTCCTTGTACACCTTATGAATAATTGTTATGGTGATTTGTCATGTGATTTCAAGTCATTATGATGTTGTTCAGCATGCATTTGACCAATAAACGGATGTTTTGGCCATTTACGACACGCAGAGTGTGTTTTCGGCCAGTGCGGTCACAAAACACCTTTAATTAACGTGCAGTACGGCCGACCATTTCACAATTCACCCAACATTTGTTGTCGTCTGATTTCATGGAATTCTGAGGTCGTTATTCTGGTATCGACCACCCCACACATTCTTTTCAAATGCGCCAAACACCTAAAAAACACATATTCAGCCGTGCCGTGCAAACTGCACATCCAAATGAGATTCCGTCTACTTTTATATCTCATGAATAATAATTAGGGTGTTTTGTGTGATTTCAAGTCATTCAGATGTCGTTCGGCATGCATTTGACCCTGAAACGCTTGTTTTGGACATTAACAACATGGGGAGTGTGTTTTCGGCCAGCACGGTCACATGACACCTCTGATTGAAGTGTTTTCTGGCCGAACATTTCACAATTCACCGAAACTTTGTTTTCGTCATATTTCATGGCTTTCCGAGGTCGTTTGGCTGGTTCTGACCACCCCACGCACGCTTTTCCAGCACGCCAAACACCTAAAAAACACAAATACTGCTATGCCATGAAAAACGCACGTCCGAATGACGTTTTTTTCACGTACAACTCACAAATAATTAATTGTGTGTTTTTATGTGATTTCAAGTCATTACGATGTCTTTAGTGATGCATTTGACTGTTAAACTCATGTTTTGTCCATTTAAGACACACAGAGTGCGTTTTCGGCTAGTGTGGTCACACGACACCTCTGATTGATGTGTCTTCTAGCCGGACAATTCAAAATTTACCCACCCTTTGTTGTCGTCCGATTTCAAGGCATTCCAAGGTCGTTCGACCGGTTTCGAACACCCCAAACACTCTTTTCAAGTGCGCCAAACACCTAAAAAACACATATTCAGCCATGTCGCACAAACAGCGGGTCCAAATGACCTGTCGTCTCCTCGTACAGTTAAAAAATAATAATTAGAGTATTTTCATGATATTTTCAAGTCATTCCAATGTTGTTCGGCATGCATTTGACCGTTAAACGCATGTTTTCCCATTGACGACACGCAGAGTGCGTTTTCAGCCAGCACGGTCACCCGACACCTCCGATTGATGTGCCATCTGGCCGACCATTTTACAATTCACCCATCCTTTGATATCGTCGGATTTCATGGAATTCCAAGGTCCTTTGGCCGTTTTCGACCACCCCACACATGCTTTTCATGTGCGCCAAACACCTAAAAACAGATATTCAGCTGTCCCACGCATTCCTCGCATATGAATGAAGTTCCATCTTCGCGTACACCTCAAGAATAATAATTAGGGTATTTTCACATGATTTCAAGTCATTATGATGTCGTTTGACATAAATTTGACCATAAAACCCATGTTTTGGCCATTTACGACACGCATAGTGCGTTTTCTGCCAGCGCGGTCACACGACACCTCCGATTGATGTGCCGTCTGACCGACCATTTCACAATTCATCCACACTTTGTTGTTGTCCAATTTCATGGCATTCCAAGGTTGTTCGTCTGGTTTCAACCACCCCACGCATGCTTTCCAAGCATGCCAAACACCTAAAAAACACATATTCAGTTGTGCCAGGAAAACCGCGCGTTCGAATGACGTTCTATCTCCTCTAACACCTCAAAAATAATAATTAGGGTGTTTTCGTGTGATTTCTGGTCATTCCAATGTCATTCGGCATGCATTTGACTGTTAAACGCATGTTTTGGCCATTTATGACATGCAGAGTGCATTTTCGGCTAGCACGGTCACACGACCCCTCCGATTGACATGTCGTCAGGCCGAACATTTTACAATGCATCCACCCATTGTTGTCGTCTGATTTCATGGCATTATGAGTTCGTTCGGACAGTGTCTACCAACCCACGCATGCTTTTCAAGCACACCAAACACCTAAAAAACAAATATTCAGTTGTGCCTCACAAACCGCTCATCCGAATGATGGGTCGTCTCCTTATAAACCTCATGAAAAATAATTAGGGTGTTTTCATCAGATTTCAAGTCATTCCGATGTCGTTTGGCATGAATTTGACCATAAAACACATGTTTCGCCCATTTACGACACGAGTAGTGCGTTATCGGCCAGCACAGTCACACTACACATCTGATTGACATTCTCTCTAGCCGAAAATTTAACAATTTACCCACCCTTTATTGTTTTCAGATTTCATGGCATTCCGTGGTTGTTCGGCCAGTTTCGACCACACCATGCACGCTATTCAAGCGTGCCAAACACCAAAAAATACATATTCAATTGTGATATGAAAACCGCATGTCTGAATGAAGTTCTGTCTCCTCATACACCTCACGTATAATAATTTGGGTGTTTTCCTGGGATTTCATGTAATTCTGAGGGCGTTCGACATGTATATGACTATTAAAGGCTTGTTTTGGCCACTTATGACACGCGGAGTGCGTTTTTGGCCAGCGCGGTCACAAGACACCTCCGATTGATGTACCGTATGGATGAACATTTTACAATTCACCAACTCATTGTTGTCGTTCGATTTCATGGAATCTGAGGTCATTTGGCGAACTTCGACAATCCCACGCACGCTTTTCAATTGTGGCAAAAACCTAAAAAACACATATTCAGATGTACCAAGAAAAACGCATGTCTGAATGATGTTACGTCTCCTTGAACAACTCAAGAATAATAATTAGTGTGTTTTTTGGTGATTTCAAGTCATTCCGATGTCATTCGGAATGCATTTGACCGTTAAACGCATGTTTTGGCCATTTACGACACATGATGTTCGTTTTCAGAAAGCGAGGTTACACGACACCTCAGATTGACATGACGTCTGGCCAAACATTTCAAAATTCATCAAAACTTTTTTTCTGTCCGATTTCATGGCTTTCCGATGTCGTTAAGCTAGTTTCAACAACCCCACACATGCTTTTCAAGCACACTAAACACCTAAAAAATTATTCAACCGTGCCGGGGAAATCACATGTCCAAATAAGGTTTTGTCCCCTCGTACACCTCACGAATAACAATTAGGGTGTTTTCGTGTGATTTCATGGCATTATGATGTCGTTCGACATGCATTTTACCGTAAAACCCATTTTTGTCCATTTACGACATGCGGAGTGCATTTTCAGCCAGTGCGGTCACACAAAACATCCAATTGATGTTCTGTCTAGCCGACCATTTCACAATTCACCCACCCTTTGTTGTCTTCTGATTTCATGGCATTCTGAGGTCGTTCGGCTGGTTTCAACCACCCCACGCATGCTTTTCAAGCTTGCCAAACACCTAAAAAACACATATTCAGCCATGCCGTGCAAACCGCTTGTCTGAATGATGTTTTGTCTCCTTGTACACCTCTTGAATAATAATTAGTGTGGTTTCATGTGATATCAAGTCATTCGGATGTTGTTCGATGTGCATTTGACCGTTAAACCCATGTTTTGGACATTTAGGACACGCAGATAGCATTTTCAGCCAGAACTGTCAAATGACACCTCTGATTGACGTGTTTTCTGGCTGACCATTTAAAAATTCAGCCACCTTTTGTTTCCGTCAGATTTCATGGCATTCGGAGGTCGTTCGGACGGTTTCAACCACCCCACGCACGCTTTTCAAGCTCACTAAACACCTATAAAACACATATTCAGTCGTTCCATGCACGATGTAGGACCAAATGACATTATGACTCACCATATATCTAAAGAAAAATAGTTAGGGTGTTTTCGTGTGATTTCAATTAATTCGGATGTCGTTCGGCATGCATTTGATAGTTAAATGCATGTTTTGGCCATTTACGACATGCAGATTGCATTTTTGGCTAGTGTAGTCACATGAAACCTCCGATTGACATGATGTATGGCCGACCATTTCACAATACACCCAAACTTTGTTTTCTTCTGATTTCATGTCATTCAGAGTTCGTTCGTCCGGTTTCGACCACCCCACGCACTTTTTCAATCGCGCAAAACACATAAGAAACAGATATTTTTTCGTGCCGTGAAAAATCACGCATCCAAATTATGTTTCGTTTTCTATTACAGTTCACTTATAATAATAAGGGTGTTTTCGGGCGATTTCAACTCATTCTGATGTCATTCGGCAAGCATTTGACCATTAAACAGATGTTTTGGACATTTATGACACGCTGAGGGTGTTTTCTCCTAGCGCAGTCACACGACACCTCCTGTTGATCTTTCGTCTATCCAACCATTTCATAATTCACCCACCCTTTCTTGTTGTCCAATTTCATGGAATTCTAATGTCGTTCTGTTGGTTTTCCGTATGCCTGTTGTTGTTTTCACTTAAAATGTTGTCCATTTCAAATATAAGTGAGGCACTTTGAGTGGTTCCGTCCACAATGCACATCAGATTGAGGCTGAGTTGACTCATACACGTCAAAAATGAGTCATGGATCATTTTTATAATGTTTAAAAAGAATCTGAATGTGTTTGGTCTGTTTTAAGTATGTCAGTTGTTGTTTTCAGTTAAAATCTAGTCCATTTCAAATAAAAGTGAGACAGTTTGAGTGGTTCCAGCCACACTGGCCCTCAGATTGAGGCGAGGATAACATGTAAATGTCGCATACGACCCATGGATCGTTTTCATAATGTTTCAATAGAATATGAATGAATTTGGTCAGTTTTATGTATGTCAGTTTTTGTATTCATTTAAAACGATATCCTTTTGAAACAAAAGAGAAACTTTGAGTGGTGTCGGCCACACCGTGCCTCATATTTATTAAAGGTTTACACGTACATGTCAAAAATGACACATGGAACATTATGTTGAAGTATCAACACAATTTGAATGTGTTTAGTTGGTTTTTCATATGCCAGTTTTTGGTTTCACTTAAAATTTTGACCATTTCAAATAATAGTGAGACACTTTGAGTGGTGCCGGCAACACCACACCTCGGATTGAGGCGGGGTTTACTTGTACACGTCACAAATGACCGATGGATTTTTTTCCTAATGTTTCAACATAATCCGAATGTGTTTGGTCATTTTTCTGTATAGAAGTTGTTTTTATATAAAATATTATCCATTTTAAACCAAATAAAGAAACTTTGAGTGGTACCAGCCACACTGTGCCTTGGATTGAGGCAGGCGGGGGGTTGTCCGGGGGGTGTTGTTCGGGGTCCAGGGAGGATGGGGGGGGGGAGGGGTGTCTGGGGTCGATGAGGGAGTGTGGGTAATGTATCTGAAACTATATCTACGTATCATACATCGAATTACGAAAGGACTTCCAACATCCGTAGGGTGTCGTCCTTGAGCAGGGCCAAATCACGATGTGACTGCGGCATGACCGCGGCGTGACCGCAGCGTGAATGCAACATGACCGCCACATGTGAGCTTGGTTTAGTGACATCCGTGGGGAAGCATCATTCGGATAGGATTCCAAATAAATCCTATGAAGTTTTCCTTCACATTATAGAATCTGATCTTATGTTATAAAAAATAGTCTCTTGATTCATGATTGTGGTATGATAAAAATATATATTTTATATTCTATGTTTTTAAAAGTGATACTAGGTAGTTGAAACTATTAATTTAGAGTCAAATTATCACACCCAAAACTATCGCTGTTTGTTTTCGCAGACAGCGCACCTCCATTGGAGGGGTTTTATTATTAAGAAAATGACTTTAGATATCAAATGAAATAATTATATTAAAGTAGACTTATTCAAGATATGCAATTCAATATAATTATTATGAATTAAGAAAGAATATAAATTCAATTTGAAGCATTCTTAAATTAAAGAGGCTACCATATTTGGTCAAAAATAAAGAGTTATACTGAATTAAAAAATATCAATACCAGAGTGAAAAACAAGGTTAAAAAATAAAGAGTTATATAGTATTAAAAAATTTAATGGATCAATCTTCCCTTGATCACCATCACCATCATCATTTTCATCATCAGCTTCATCATCTCTACCATATTTGTCTTCATCATCATCCTCGTCATCATCCTCGTCATCATCCTCATCCTCTCCCTTGGCCCCATCCTCGCCCTCGGCCCCATCCTCTCCCCCATCCTCATCCTCATCCTTTCCCTCATCCTCTTCAGCATCCTCATCATCACCAAGAACGTCATTATCTCAACCGCCACTAGAATGCCACCTGGTGCATTGGATAATGCACCCATCGACGACATATATGTTGGACAAGCTATGCTGGCCTCTGGTGGAAGTGATGCAGATAACGCTTTGATCATTTTCATAAATTCTATCTCGCTCATTTGAACCAGTTCTTCCAATTCTATGATCCTTTTATCAGACTTTATTTCATGCTCCTTGACCTGTTCCAAATCTGTGGTACTAGAATGGATACCTAGAGAGGAACAATACCGCGTCAGGACTATATTCTTACCAGGTCAGCACCGTACTCGACCAAAGTGATCATCTCCCAAAACCTGATATAAATGATCATCTGGCCTTAAATTGTCAGGCTCCTTGGAATCAAGGTCCTCTAAATTAGCCTGTTAAAAATATTAAAATATTAATAAATTTCAATATAGATATTAAAATTTGAAATAATCAAATTAAAACTTCCAATCATTTCTTGTGTCGATTCAATAACCGCAATTCCATCTTTTTTCCTTCTACTCGATCAAAAAAATTTTCTTGAGGGATACGTTCTTCAATATTCAATTTGTAATTCTATAATAAAATTGATACAATATAAAGTTCAAGTATATTTATATATTCAAATTTTAATATATCACATAATTTAAGTAGGAAATGATAAAAAGTGCAAGTCCTAAAGAAAAATTATAAACAACTATATCGTACCAGCTGCCTCTCATGATCTGACATAGTTGTGTGCCCCAATGTGTGGAGTTAATTCATTGAATAAATTTTTTTAGAATAGTACTAAATAATTTTTAATAATAAATAAGATAATGTTAATGAAAAATATGAAAATTGTCATTTAAATACCATAAATGGGATTAATACCTTAAATTTGGCAGTCGCCCAATGGGTAATAATTTGGTGATATTTCTCTATCGAGAAGTCATCCACAATAGGTAATGTCTCCAACTACGTTCCCACTCCATCACACCAGCCAACATACAAGTCATGCTTATAAGCTCCCCAAATCTCTCCTTGCTCTTTTAAACATGTTGGTCATGCACCTTCGCCATCAGGGAAGTTAAACTGAAGCTAACACCCAATATATTAATTCATATAAATAAAAAAATACATTAAATATAATAGATTTTTTATACATATTTTTTCCCACGAACTATCCATGACTTCGTGTGGTAGATGTCTACAAGAGAGAGGGCTGACCGGAATGATGTCAGAGTATTTGGCTGGCGTCCCCAAAAAACCCCGACATTACGACCCATATTTTTCAATCATCTGACCATCATCATTGTATTTAACCATCAACTATGTCTGGTGGTTCCATACCTCAAGAAAGAGGGTACACACCCTCCCCCACCTCCTATCAGAAGATTAATCTTTTATTAATGAGAAAAATATTAGTACAAGTTATAATAAAAATAAATTTTGGTACAAAGTTTTTTAGATTTATAAAAATATACCTGTGGTAGTCGGATCAATGGGTGTCCATGGATGTGAAGAAGCTGAAGGAATATCCTATACAGGTGGAGTGTCCCTCAATATATGCTTCTCAGCCACATACTGTATTGGAGTAGGATTAGAAGAAGGTGGAATATAATTGCGCGGAGGTAATGAAACAGAAGAAAAAGATGATGGACAGATGTCTGTCCAACTGGTAGTGTAAACATCAGAGGCCTAAATATCCTCTGTGTCCCTAAAGACACACCAGGATCAAAATGGGGTGTAGAAGATAAGTCTGTGGTATGGGAATAATCCAATCGGGTACGACCAGTGGATCGTCTAACTCTCACACCACGAGCCCTCATACCACCGGCCTCAGAACCGGGACCACCAGATGATTGTCTCACTCTAACACCACCCCCTCCTACCACCAACTTCTGTACTGGGAGAAATATGAGGCTTCTCATTGAATATATATCATCTAGAGTGTAGAGACCCAAAGCTTGACGTACATGGACATTACATTACTTTTGCAGAGTACTTTGTACATATAAAACACACACACACAAGGACGTAATAGTTTAGTGTCTTTGGAAACTCGGAATATAATCTTCTAATTTTGGTGAAAGATCTTCAACATCTCCCATAATGATCTCCTTTTTTTTAAACCTAAATCCTTTTGTTTTGTCCTAGGGAAAATATAACATAAAAGGCTGAGCTCAAATACTCAATAATGGTAAAAAAAAGAAATATCAATCACGTCATATTCATAAGAACATATCTTTTAGAAATCTTAACCTGCAAAAGAGATCATAATTTCATAACATGGGATAAATCATAGTAGTGAAATGTAATCCCAATAATCATAACATAAGACATGAATCTTTGTGTCATACACACACAATCATAGAGAATCATTTCTTATTAGTCAAGACTCATTGCCAAGACTATCTTAGTGGACAAAGTCCCTTTCTGAACCAAGTTCACTCCTCGTTTCAGTCATATTTCACTGAACCCGTATAACCTACCGTTCCAGACATGTCTATCTCATGAGATATAAAATATTTACCCAATGCATTGGAGGGAGATATAGGTCCCACCCATCTCATAATAACACCATTCTTTTGTGTTCCACAAAATCATAAACCATACATCATAGCATAACCCATGTAATAAAAATGGGAATCTTAAACATCGTGACATCATAAAATAATTCATATAATATAAAGGAATTCATAAAAATAATTCCATCACAACATAATCAAACCAGTTTAATAATAGGGAAAAAAATAGAAGACGTTATTATCTTAGATGGAAAATATTTTTGATAAAATAGTTGAACTCCATTCTTGAGGAAAATATCCTTTCTACTTCAAGTTCACTTTTCCTTTCATAATATGTCATACAATTCTAAACTAAAAGAAGTTGATTAAAAATAAACTTGTAAATTAATATTCTTGGAAATAATGTTTTAAAAATCCATTCATGTCGTATAAGTTTAAAATAAACATTTTTCTCGTACTTTTGTAGGAAAAGTAAAAACGTACCTCGTATGAAAAATGACTAAAGATTCCTTTCATATCTTTTAATAAAAACTCACCGAAGGGTAAAATATGATTTAAAAAATTGTAGGTGGATGGAAATAATATTACATATTGAGAAAACATGGATTTGGATGATAAAATACACCCCAGTAAATACCAAAGTATAAACAATCTCGGATAAAAATGAGATTGTGATATTTCCCTTACCATAGATCTGATTTGCTTCGTATGTGTCCGATCCTCCTGTATAATGATTTAAATAATTTCGCTGACTTATTCCAGAATAATACTCATTGTTATGATATCATATATGGTTCACTTATGGCTTTATATGACCCTTTCTTTTGTAAATTCCATGTTAAAGAGCGTTTTGGGTAAAATCGTTTCATTTGTCGTTCGTGTTTTGACTGGTAATTATTCATATGCTTACATAGATCATGATTACTTAATTCCAGAATATAAAACATGATTTATATAGAATATATATTCAGAATATATATATATATATATAACAGATCAGTAAATGGAATGAAATACACCGTTCATGGAGACGGTAGACCGTACGTACGCATGAACACTGTTTTCTTTTCCTTATTGAGTTGAATGGAATTAAGTAGATGACATAAATATATAGACACATAAATACAGAATCATTATTATGTCATATATTTCATTATTACTTATTATATATAATTTATAATCATTCATGAATAGTTAACGTGGAGAATAAATCTCATCGCGTCGTGGAGACGGTAGTCCGTACGTACGCACGAGCGATGATATCATTCTCATGATCGTGGAATTGTATTGGAGTGTATGTATACTATTTCAGAGTCAATATCACTTTACAATAATCATATATAGGTATTATTTACACCATTATACCCATCTATGTAAGGTGGGGGTGGAAAATATATTACACCACGGCGTGGAGACGGTATTCCGTACCAACGCACGCGCGGTGATTTCATTTTCCGTAGGATGGATAGATGGTTAAATAGGGTTGTTTCATATTTATAATAACATATCAGTATATGAGTTATACTGATGTTATTACTTTATAATGATACATCCTAAGAAGAAGAAGTGGAAGAAGAAATTAATTTGAAAGAATCGGTAACAGACATTACCTCTTCTTTGAAGCGCCTCTTTGAGATCTCCTTTTAGGGCACCAAAATTGGTCTTTGAGGAATACCAGAACCTCTAGGATGTTTCTAGGGAATTGGAGAAGAGAATTGTTCAGGGGTTGGACGAGCTTGAAGGCTCAAAGTGGTGTGAGGAAGAGAGGGAGGGGGTGCCCTTTTATAAGGGAGGAGAGGGGCGCCTTTGGAATAACAAAAAATATTATTTTATTATAAAGCCAAATTCGGTTTTAAATAGATCCAAATTGATTTATTTAGAAGATAAGGTGGGGATGGGTCTAAATACACTCATCCAATAGAATTTAGACAAGTTTAGGTTCCAATTTCAACCTTATCATTTATATTTAAGTTTAAGTTAGATAATTTTACTTTTACCGTGTCTTTTTATGTTCTTACACTATAAGGTTAATAAACTTACTATAACAAGACAAACGAACCCCAAGTTGTTTATTATTAATATATATAACATTATCTAAGTCATTTTGCCAAACCTTATATTTTTTAGAATAAAATAACAATTGATAAGATAATATTTGTTTTAAAAAGTATTTTATGTCAATTTTGACACTATTTAGTAATTGATTTTTGTGAAAATCATAGGAGAATGATTAGTTAGAAAAGAGTTAATTAAATCAATACTAACATGTCATATTAACCTATAAAATTATTTTAATTCATAAAAAGTCTAAAATTATATTTATTTAGGTATTTATAGCATCAATTATGTCAATATTTCATTAATAAGATAATTACTGCATCATCTTTGTGTCATAAATAAATTATATTATTTGAAATATAAAAATTACAAAATAAAATAGAATTATGTATGAAATATATTTATCTTTCTAATGAATATTTATAGTCGAATTTATCTTATGTATAACCCTATATTGAAAATTAACTACTTATTAAAATTTGATTTTAACTATTTTAACCCTTCATTAAATAAATTAATTATAAATGTCCTAATCTAATCCACGTGGTCTTAAATGGTCATATTTTATTCCTAAGGTTGTTTTTGGTCGAATTACACTTATCCAATAGAATTAAGACATGTTTTAGGGTAATAATAATATCATTTTTACCCTTAATTACCCTATTTACTTTTAACCGTGGTAAAAAAATGAAAAAAGTTACTATGCACCAAAAATTATTTTCATCTCATTGAACCAAATTTTACTTACTCATATCAACCATGTCTCTCAGATTTTTGAAATTCCATTCACAGAAGTGGTAAAATTAAGTTTTATGAAAAAATCATTTTTTTAACTAACACTTAGTGGTTTCTCTATTCATCAAAAAATGAAAGATTCAAGAAAAATAAAAAAAATTAGTCCTAAGCTATATTTGATATTATGAACACAAAAATAATGTCTATTTTACCAAATTCAAAACATATCAGTTGCATTAATTATTTTAAAAATTAATTCCCGTCGTCAAAACAAATAGCGTGTTTTTATAAGATAATAACTATCAAAAGATTGCCACTTGTTTATGTCTAGTTTAAATTAGAAATTACATCCAATGACCAACATTGTATAAAATTGTAAAAATATATTCTAAATATACTTTAAAACCACTAAAATTAATAATTTATCACTATTAATTATTTTGGTTAAAAAAGTTTTTTTTAATTAAAATTTAGTAATTTTCACTATTCATCCGAATATGAAAGTTATCTAAAAAGTACCGAAATTTCACCCTAAGCTAATTTCGATATTTTGAATCCAAAAAATGAAGTCCATTTTGAAAAATTAAAATTTACAAAATTTCAAAAAGTGGTCATTACTATTCATTACGGCTAGTTTTAATAATATTTTAATAGCATATTGTTGTTTAGTGAATCTCATTACTGCGTACTACACACACTATCAAGGAAGATCGCGATTGCGTGTAATGAAACGTAAGTCGATGACGCGTGTTGTGCAAGCTCCTTTTGGTGTAGCGTACAACACAAGACATTAATGAAATTAAAAGAATATTTTTCATAAAATCTCGGGGTGTTACATTCTACCACCCTTAAAATGAATTTCGCCCTCAAAATTCGTCAGGGTTATAAATGGTTTACAACTCGAAAGTTTGTTTAATAGAATCCCACATCGTAAAAAGGAATACCAAAACCAATCCTTAAAAAACAAAAGTATGAAATGTAACGGTTACCCAAATCAACTAATCATTGGGTTTCCACATAGTTGAAAATATGGATATGGAAGAGAAATCTAATCATCATGTTCTGATGGATAGTGGAAGAGAAAATGGTTATGGAAAATCCAGCAATCACGAAGCCATAAATTTGTGATGATCTAGGGTACAATCTGATTAATCAGATATAAGGGCACTAGGACAACTTTTTTTTTGGTTTTTATGACCATTTCCCTAAAGTTGGAGATTTTGAATTAGAATAAACACTTACTTTATTTTGGTACAATTTCACTGTTGTTCGTGATTTGAAAATTTTCCACTTCATCTCATAAAGAAATCAAGTTGAATTTTTTATTCATGAAGTCTTAATAGATCATTTGATAGAATGATGGGTCATTCCATCTGTCTCAAACAAAAGGTTAGAAAAGTTATCAAAAAATAAGTAAGTCCATCTATAGTGAGATTAATCATATATGATTCCTAAAATGGACTTATACTTCTTATATTATACTGCTTAATATAAAAAAACTAGTTTCTTCTAAACAGGGACTTCCTGTAGGCCAGTGGTAGGCGATAAAGTCCAGTCGCACTTTGGTTGTGGGTTCAATTCCCACAGCCTTGTCCAACGCGATTGGTTGTTGCTCTTCCTGCAGGTTGTCCTTTTTCTAAAACTATATTACTATAACATCCCATCAATAATATTAAAAAATACTAACTTATGTCTAATATAATCCTTTCCATTATTTAGGATTATCTAAAATAATTCGGTCCAAGCTCATAGTATAACGAAAATGATTACTTGAAATGTCACATAATAATCACGTGAATACCATAATTTATCCCCATATATCATAAGATATATCTTGTTTGTCAAATTTCAATCATGTGAATACCTTAATAATGTATTCTGTTGAAGAATGAATACCCATTGAACCTTAGTGAAAACATGAATGCAGTTAAAAGTTAACACTTTCCATAAACCAAAACCCTCAAAATTCTTTATAATCAAACCATGATATCACTTAGTCATTATATCAATCATGATCTCATGAATACTGTTAAACATTTCATTTTCTTGTTTTCCCTTCATTATGCACATATCATCTTATTTCCAAAAATATCTCAATCACTTTCCATGGTTACTGATACCATAAAATTATTGAATACCACAATAGACCAATACATAAATATTCCAATATTCCATGATACTATATACAACATTATTTTCGAATCCCATTACATAAACACTTAATCATTCCACCACATCATTGTCATATTCAACATCGCCAATAGTGATCACATGTGACTTCCCTTTTTTCCTTTGCCTTAAGCAGTTTCTCATGTCGATCATCACTAACCCTTGGATTAGGGCATTTATTCGCATAATGCCACATTTCCTTTCACTTGAAGCATTGAAGTGTTTGTGGTGCGTTATCTCCAGTATTTTCTTTATTCACAACATTAGAAATCCTATTTCCATTACTTCGACACTCAGCTGCTTGATGACCTTCTTTTCCAAACATAAAACATTTTCTAGTCCCTTTAAGACAATCTCTACCATGCTTCTTTCCACACTTTGAGCATAAGGAAACATTCATCTTCTTTTCACCATTATTCTGAGATTTCTCCTTGAACTCCATCTTTTTTTTCTTGTCAAAACTATGAGATGGACATGTAACACCAACTTCCATTTCAACCTTAATAGCACAACGCACAATTTCTGCATAGCTACTGAAGTCTCATATAGATAATGCCCTTCGAAGACTTGGTTTTAATGCACTAGAGAATGGATAAACTTTACTTTCAGGTTGGATGATAAATCCAGATGCATACCTTGAAAGCCTTGTAAAATTCACTTCGTATATACCAAAAGATTCATCATCCTTTTGCTTTAGTTCAAGAAACTCCTTCTCCATCTTTGTTCGAAGAATACGAGGGAAGTACTTATTGAAAAATAAGTTTTTGAACTCTTCCCATCCCATGGAATCAATTTCATCTCTTGGCATCGTATTCATGATAAGATTCCACCATTGATCAGCATCACCTTCCAAACGATATAGTGCTAAGATGACTTTATCATGATTAGAACATTGAAGAACTGAAAATATCTTTTCAGTGTTAATGATCCATTGTTCAGAAACAAGTGGATCAGAAGACCCACTGAAAGAAGGTGGACGTTGCCTCATGAAGGACTCAATATAATGTTGTTCCCTTCTTTGCACATTTGGAAGTCCAGAATGATTCATAGCTTGTGTAAGTATAGTAATAAGATTTTTCAATCCATCTCCAATAACATTTGTTTGTTTAGGAGGACAATCATTGCATTGTCCATTAAATTGATCAACACGGTTCTTTCGGGTTCCAGCTATCGTCTAAAACCCAAAAAGAATAGTGTGAGAGGTAAAAATCATGCTAGGGAAAACAACATAATAAAGAGGGAGTATCCTCAATATCTAACATCTTAGGTTAAATTTGATGATCGTTACCATAGTTCTAGGACTGTATCCTATACGTATACTTATCCTTAGGTACATCCCTAGACATACCTTAGAAATATCTCTAGGGATCTCACTAACGTTTTCACATCCTAGTTTCCAAAGGTTGAATAAACCTTTCTGCTGATACCAACTGTATAGACCCAAAGCCTGACGTACATGTACATTACATTACTTTTGCGGAATACTTAGTACATAACAAAAACACACACACAAGGACCGTAATAGTTTAGTGTCTTGGGAAACTCGGAATATAATGTTCTAATCGTGGTGAAAGATCTTCAACATCTCCCATAATGATCTTCTTTTTTCTAAACCTTAATCATTTATTTATGTCTTGGGGAAAGGAAAACATAAAAGGGTGAGCTCGAATTCTCATTAAGTGTAAACAAAAGAAATATCAATCACATCATATTCATAAGAACAAATCTTTTGGAAATCTTATCCTGCAAAAGAGATCATAATTTCATAACATGGGATAAATCATAGTAGTGAAATGTAATCCCAATAATCATAACATAAAACATGATACTTTTTGGCATACACACATAATCATAGAGAATCATTTCTTATTAGTCAAGACTCATAGCCAAGACTATCTTAGTGGACAAAGTCCCTTTCTGAACTGAGTTCACTCCTCGTTTCAGTCCTGTTTCACTGAACTGGTATAACCTACCGTTCTATACATGTCTATCTCATGTGATATAAAATCTTTACCCAATTAATTGGAGGGAGATATAGGTCCCACCCATCTCATAATGATACCATTCATATGTGTGCCACAAAATCATAAACCATAAATCATATAATAACCCATGTAATAAAAATGGGAATCTTAAACATCGTGACATCATAAAACAATTCATATAATATAATGGAATTCATAAAAATAATTCCATCACAACATATTCAAATCAATTTAATAACAGGGATAAAAACATAACCCTTTATTATCTTAGATGGAAAATAATTTTGATAAAACACTTGAACTCCATTCTTGAGGAAAATATCCTTTCTACTTCAAAAACACTTTTCCTTTCTTAATATGTCATACAATTCTAAACTAAAAGAAGTTGATTAAAAATAAACTTGAAAACATGTAAAGTAATCTTCTTGGAAATAATGTTTTCAAAATCCATTCATGACGTATAAGTTAAAAAATACATTCTTCACGTACATTTGTCAGAAAAGTCAAAAAGTACCTCGTATGAAAAATGACTAAAGATTCCTTTCATATATTTTACTAAAAACTCACCGAAGGGTAAAATATTATTTAAACCATTGTATGTGGATGGAAATAATATTAAATATTGATAAAACATGAATGTTTATGATAAAATACACCCCAGTAAATACCAAAGTATAAACAATCTCAGATAAAAATGAGATTGTGATATTTCCCTTACCTTAGGTTCGATTCTCTTCGTATGTGTCCAAACCTCCTGTATAATGATTTAATTAATGTCATTGACTTATTATAGAATCATAATAATTGTTATGATATCATATATGGTTCACTTATGGCTTTATATTACCCGTTCGTTTTTAAATTCCATATTAAAGAGCGTTTTGGGTAAAATCGTTTCATTTGTCGTCCATGTTTTGACTTGTAATTATTCATATGATTACTTAGATCATTATTAATTAATTCAAGAATATAGAACATGATTTATATAAAATATATATTCATAATATATATATATATATATATAATAGATCAGTAAATGGAAAGAAATACACCATTCATGGAGACGGTAGACCATACGTACGCATGAATGCTGTTTTGTATTCCTTATTGAGTTGAATGGAATTAAGTAGATGACATAAATATATATACACATAAATCCAGAATAATTATTATGTCATATATTTCATTATTACTTATTATATATACTTTATAATAATTCATAAATGGTTAACGTGGAGAATGAATCTCATCGCATCGTGGAGACGGTAGTCCATACGTACGCAAGGGGGATGATATCATTCTCATGATCATGGATTTTTATTGGAGTGTATGTATAATATTTCAGAATAAATATCACATTACAATAATCATATATTGTAATTATGTACACCATTATACCCATCCATGTAAGGTGGTGGTGTAAAATAGATTACACCACGGCTTGGAGACGGTATTCCGTACGTACGCACGCGCGGTGATTTCTCTTTCCGTAGGATGGATAGATGGTGAAATAGGGTTGTTTCAAACTTATAATAACATATCAGTATAGGAGTGATAATGATGTTATTATGTCATAATGAAACATCCTATGAAGAATAAGTGGAAGAAAAAATAAAGTTGAAAGAATCGGTAACGGTCATTATCTCTTCTTTGAAGCGCCTCTTTGAGATCTCCTTTTAGGGCACTAAAATTCGTCTTTGAGGAAGTCCAGAACCACTAGGATGTTTCTAGGTAAGTGGAGAAGATAATTTTTCAGGGGATGGCCGAGCTTGAAGGCTCGATGTGGTGTGAGGAAGAGAGGGAGGGGGTCCCTTTTATAAGGGAGGAGAGGGGCACCTTTGGAATAACTAAAAATATTATTTTATTATAAATCCAAATTCGGTTTTAAATAGCTCCAAATTGATTTATTTCGAGTCTAAGGTGGGGATGGGTTGAAAGACACTCATCCAATAGAATTTAGACAAGTTTAGGTTCCTATTTTATCCTTATCATTTATATTTAACTTTAAGTTAGAAAATTTTACTTTTACCGTGTCTTTTTGTGTTCTTACACTATAAGGTTAATAAACTTACTATAACAAGACCAAAGAACCCCAAGTTGTTTATTATTAATATATATAACCATATCTATGTCATTTGGACAAACTGTAGATTTTTAGGAATAAAATAACAATTAATAATATAATATTTGTTTTAAAAACTATTTTTTGTCAATTTTGACACTATTTAGTAATTGATTTTTTTGAAAATCATAAGGGAATGATTAGTTCGAAAACAGTTAATTAAATGAATACTAACATGTCATATTAACCGAGAAAATTAGTTTAATTCATAAAAATTCTCATATTATATTTATTTGGGTATTTATAGCATCAATTATGTGAATATTTCATTAATAAGATAATCACTGCATCATCTTTGTGTCATAAATAAATTATATTATTTAAAGTCTAAAAATTAAAAATAAACTTTAATTATGTAGTAAATATTTTTATCTTTCTAATGAATATTTATTGTCAAATTTATCTTATGTATAACCATATATTAAAAATCAACTACTTATTAAACATTGATTTTAACTATTTTAACCCTTCTTTAAATAAATTAATAATAAATGTCGTAATCTAATCCAAGTGGGCCTAAATGGCCATATTTTATTCCTAAGGTTGTTTTTGGTCGAATTACACTAATCCAATAGAATTAGGACATGTTTTAAGGTAATAATAATATCATTGTTACCGTTAATTACCCTATTTACTTTTAACCGTGGGAAAAAAAGTAAAAAGTTAATATTCACCAAAAATTATTTTCATCTCATTGAACCACATTTTACTTACTGACATCAACCGTGTCTCTCGGATTTTTGAAATTCCATTCATAGAAGCAGTAAAATGAAGTTTTATGAAAAATTCATTTTTTTAACTACCACTTAGTGGTTTCACTATTCATCAAAAAATGAAAGTTTCCAGAAAAATACCAAAAATTACTCCTAATCTATATTTGAAATTATGAACTCAAAAATGATGTCTATTTTACCAAATTCAAAACATATCGGTTTCATTAATTAATTTAAAAATTAATTCCCGTCGTCAAAACAAATAGCGTGTTTTTATAAGATAATAACTATCAAAAGATTGACACTTGTTTATGTCTGGTTTAAATGTGAAATTACATCCAATGACCAACATTGTATTAAATTGTAAAAATATATTCTAAATATACTTTAAAACCACTAAACTTAATAATTTATCACTATTAATTATTTTGATTAAAAAAGTAGTTTTTAATTTAAATTTAGTATTTTTCACTATTCATCTGAATATGAAAGTTATCCGAAAAGTACAAAAATTTCACCCTAAGATAATTTCGATATTTCGAATCCAAAAATGAATTCCATTTTGAAAAATTAAAATTTACAAAATTTCAAAAAGTAGTTATTACTATTCATTACGGCTAGTTTTAATAATATTTTAATAGCATATTGTTGTTTAGTGAAACTCGTTATTGCGTACTACACACGCTATCGAGGAAGGTCGCGATTGTGTGTAATGCAAGGAAATTCAAGTATGCGTGTTGTGCAAGCTCCTTTTAGTGTAACTTAATACACAAGACAGTAATGAAATTAAAAGAATATTTTTCATAAAATATCGGGGTGTTACATAGAGGGCGGACCCTGAAAAAAAAATTAAACACAAAAGTAAACACTTGATATTTTAGGTTATTGAAATATATATATTTGAAATAAAATACTCACAATCGGGATGCGTGGAAGAATTCCCATCTCTGTTATATGACAATTATTTTCTACTATTTTTTTCTGCTGCCTCTCTTCAATGGGTTTCATTTCCTGCAATGAATACAAATATGGATGTAATTATAAATAGATAACAAATCTGTAGCCCAAAAAAATATATATAAAAACCATTCTGATAAAAAACATACAGAAACAAGGAGATTTATTAAGGACCACATACTCTTTTTCGATGTTCAGGAAGATACTCCATATGCTATATTGTGCAATGGATAAGTGAACAATGTGTCATTATATATATATATATATAATGATAGAAACATGATACATAATTGTTATGTAATACACATAGTGTACAAAAATTCAGATGAATAAGATCCTCATGTTTCACATGATCTCAATGAAAGGTGTGATTTTCATGAAATACTATGAATAAATATTTCAAACAATTTCTTATTAGTTCATATAGATGAAGTTGTAATATTTGAAACATTAAGATTAAAAAACAATGAATCGTTAACATTAGAAAACAAGAAAGAGAAACCATGCCCTTATAAATTTATATGTGTAATGAAAACATTAATTGGATAATGTGTACACCGATGTATTGATTTTAGTACACAATTCGTGGAGTAGTGAATCATAAAATTTTCCTAAATCCGTAGAAATAGGGAACAATGATATCCTTAAGAATATAATGATATCCTTGAGAAGAGGTGGAAGGATATCCTAGAGAATAGGTGGAAGAAGTCTAACATGGAAGCTGATCAGATGGAAGTGGTGCACCAGTGCTGGGTTTCTCAAGGGCTTCTAGGAGTCAGGAAGCGCTTCAGGAGTTGCACAATCTGCTTCTATAAAGAATCTGGATGGGGGGGGGGTTCCATCCTTAGTTGAAATTGAATTTTTTTTCAATGGTTATTAAAAACCATTGGTAAAATGATTCTTTCCCAATGGTTTGATGAAACCTTTTGGAAAACTCATCTATGTCCATTTTTACCTATGGTTGTTATGGACCGTTGGTAAAGAACTATGCTTTCCCAACAGTTTGATGAAACCGTTGGGAATGCACATCTAAATTCCATATTTACCAACAGTTCAAGCCAACCATTGGTAAGGAACAACTATACCAACGGTTCATTTGAACCATTGCTATACAAGTTTTGGGAAAACAATGATTTCCAGTAGTGTATATGTCATTGGAAAATTCTTCTTTTCATGGATTATTCTTTAATGAAATGAATAATGAACAACTATATTTTACAAAAGATATGATATGATGAAATTTTAATGATACACATTTCATTTCTTGGTTTATGATTTGATGTTAACAAAGACCATATCTTTTCATGGGTCCTAAAATGATGAATGTTTTGTTATCTTATGGAATATGCATGTATGAGTTCATTATGTGGCATATGTGATCTATATCTCCCTTAAATGAATTGAGTAAATATTTATATCTCAATAGTATGATGTTTATGGATAGGTATGCGGTCCAAATTCTGTAATAATGGGATATATTGAAAAGCTACCTCAGTTCAGTGTGAATGGGCTAGAATCTAATGTGAACCCTATACAGTAATATAGGGTTGGAACATAGAGTGACCTTGTCAGTAATACATGGAGGGAATGGGAAGTGAACCCAGTTCTAGAATACATTCCATGAATGAGGAATGAATTCAATTCAATAATATAGTGTGAGAACGAGAAGTGAACCTGGTTTAGTAATACCGGGCTAGAATGGAGATTGAACCGGATTCATTAAAGGACATTTTCCTCTAAGATTGTTATTGGTGTGAACCTTGGATACTAAGATGGTATGGATAGTGAACCCATTTCACTAATATGGCCTCATAATTTATCCTTTTATACAATCAAAGTTATTTTATATGTCCATGTTTATTCCATAATAACATGTATTATGAATATGTTATGATCACATTGAACTTGAACTTTATTTCTGTATGGTTTATTTATAATGATTTACCAATATTTATTCCATCACTCTTGATATTGATATTTGAATTGAAAAGTATGATCATATAATATTAATATCATGATCTCATAGCCTTAAACTCATTTTATGCTAATATATCTCCCTTGATTACCCTAAATAATAGTTTGATTTGACATGTAATGTATCTTATTTTTAGTGAATTCATTTTGGTTATTATATAGTTTGTTTTTTTTTGAATAGGAGCTAAGGTGGAATACTATTATAAGGCCTGGAATACCCCAAATAAATATTTGAAATATATTAAATATTATAAATAACTTGACAATGTATTTTTCCTGTGGAATATACCACAAACTGAGGTTTCGATCAAAACTCATAGGGCACCAATTTTTAAAATATTACAAGTCTACCCACGGAGTTTTATAAAAATTTTAAGTGATGGTTTTTTGAGAAAATTCCACCACTAGTGTAATTAAATATTATAAATAAAAGAATAAATTTATTATTTTTAGTTTTTGATGTGATGATTTTTTCTCTTTGAAATTTATAGTTATATAAATTCCTTAGCGATGTCCACAGAATCCTAGGAAATCCAAACAGCTATTGGAGAGACTTCTTAGAAAATGATGATGGTTCAGGACCAAATTGTGGATCATTGCCCCAAAGGAGTTGGAAGATATCACCAATGATGACAAAAAATGTCATTCATTAAATATTGATCCAAACTCTAGAAAGGATGTTGTTATTTTTTATTTCCATCTTTTCCCTTGATCTAAGTTCACATGGATCAATTCGATAAACAAAACTGATTCCCTCTTCACCAACATATTTAATTTATGGTATTTTTTATTTATACATCTTTTTTACCCCTTTGAATTCATATTTTTCAATGATAATAAATCGATTCCAATCAAATAAAGGCTGTGTTTTGTTCCAAAATATTATGTCTTATGGATTTCTTCACATATTCTTCACACATTAATCACATGAGTTTTCATTTAGTATGTGGTTCAATGAGAACTATGTAATTGACAGTTGTGAGTCCATTTTTTGGTGAAACATATCAACACCCTGATATTGTCTCCAGATTGATGGTGTGATCAAGATTATATGACAGTGGTTGATGACTGGTGGTGGATCAGAATGGATTTTTAGTATCTGTTCGATCAAGCTTTGAAGTTAAAAAATGATTGGTTCAATGGTAATGATTTTCGAGTGGATTCAAACTCAGATCCTTGCAATCAGGGAAAGACAATTTCAAATGACCCCAAGACTATATTTTATATTTAGATAAGAGGTTCTAGTGGATCACATATCGAGCTGATAGAGAACATGTGGGTTTTGGAAATTTTCAAGAAACACAGTTTGTACTTCAGGTTACAAACTAGGATGGACCTCTTCTTATGATTATTGTTTTCCAGCTAGAGTTACGGATCAAATGGAATGTTACCCCTATCACACGGTGTGTAACACCTTCATTATGTCTCAATGTGTACTTCATAGTGTACCCAGATATGGAAAAAATTACACGTTCATATGGCAAGACATGTACTTGGACACAAACACAGCATTATATATAGTGGTTAGTATAGGGATGCAACCACTGCACATAGACATTTCTAGGAGATATGGGAAGAACACCTTGTGTCTCTAAACACTATATATTGTATGACTACATTGTTTGTGAGGAACTTCTAAAAGGTTAAGAATAAGGATAGCTAGATACGCCATGTACCCCCAAGTACACATAGTGTACCCTCTCCAAGTGTGATTGTGGCTCTTCATTTTGTTAAATTGGAAAAGAATAACTTTATAGGGTTCCCTTGTTCCTTTACCCAATGGTAAAAGTGTTTAATTATATTGATATAACGAGTTTTTTATCCACTCTATATAATAAGTTTCAAATAGAGATGTGGTGTTCCACTGTGATACTAGAGTATGATCCTCTATCACCACTGATCACTAGGCGGGGTTTTTGGGAATCAGTGTGACATCCCTATTTATGGATTTGGTGCTCTATCTTGAAGGTTGTATTGGTTTGCACTATGGATTATATTAACAATGATCTTTTTAATAGAGGGTTGATCTATATTGGTTCTGTGGTGTCCCCTAATAGTTTCAGGTGTGTCCCCCTATATGTGTATTAGAGTCTTCATAGACTAGTGAGCTTTCACTGGGAGGGGGCCAATGACCCAACACTTTTTATGTAATATCATTGATGATATAATTTATTGTGGAGTGGATTATCCATGAATGTGAATTTCCTAAACTATAATCCTATTTCTATATATTGGATATGATTTCCTAGGGTTATGGTGTCATTACTATGTATTTATGGGTTTTTCCGTTATACATTCATTGTTATATACTATATTGTGTTGAATGTCTATACAGATTCATGTTGAGTGTTTTTGTGGTTTCCTAATGAGTATTTTTATACTCACCCATGCATGGTCCTTCCCTATATGTGTCATTTATTATGCAGATGATGGCCCATTTGATGGTGTCTTTAGAGGAAAGGGAGGGGGTGGAGCAGAGATTGTTGATGTCATACCGAGGTTTTTATCAGGATCACACTTATTACATTATTCTGTATCCATGGAGCATGTTGAACCATTTATAGTTTTTTTGGTTATGTATTTTTTCCACTTTTCCATTTTCAATACATTTTTTTCGTACTCTATGGTGTGATCATATATTTATCCATGATCTACTTCAATTGTTTTAAATTTCAGAAATCTGTGGGCTAAAAGACATGTGCATGTGTATATGAACGTTAAATTAATGCCTCCTATTTTTTGAATATTCATTCATTTCACTAGTCACCAGCCCCTGACCTATTGATGGTAGGCTTGGAGTATTCCCGGTTTGGACCATGATGATTTAGGTCTAGGCATTGTTGTATCAATTGATTTTGATATAACATAGGACTATATATTCGGATTTCTCAATGGGGAAATTGTGTTTAGTGAATCGTGATTATATTTTAGCCTACGAACTCCAATGTTTGTTTAAATCCAAACATATCGATAAATTGTGACTCTAATAACCTACCATTATACTCTATAAATTTAATATTTGGTTTCCTAATTTTTTTTAGAAAATGCATCATATATGTATTTTTTATTTTCCATGTCATTATTGTGTCATATTCCAAAATATTCCCTATTGACCATGGTACATCTTGTTTTATTTTAGGATTCCTCTACAAAGATAGCTAGTTAGGAATACACTACATGATCATGGGGATGTTCTACCTAGTGACGAGGCTACAGAACATGGGCATGTGTTGGAGATATCACCTCCAGGTGGTTTAAAATATATACCAAAACCCGTTGAGGAGTATCTTGAGTTGGTTGTACCAGCTAAGTATGCATGTAGGTTGGGTGTGTTTTATGAGTTTAGGAGGCTGTGACCTATTACTTATTGGGTATTCTAGACACCTGAGTGGTTGAGTACTACCTAGAGGTGTTCAAATAAATTTATTTCTTGTGAGGATGCTAGTAGATTAGAAGGAAGTCATTATAGTGAATCTTCTTCAGGGCTTGGTTGGTCGATGGTGGAGCTTGGATACTCAGTCACATGATGAGATAGATTTATCCTTTTATGATTTTGAGCATATCTTTGGGGAGGATTCTCTTCCCTACCTATTTTGATTAGTATGTATACAGGAGCTTCTACATTTGCAGAAAGTAAATATGATCTCGGCATAGTACTCAGTGAGGTTGGCTGATCTCTTGTGTTACTACTTATATATGATTTGGGACCAAATCTTCAGGGATCAGACCGTCGAGAAAGGATTGTGTTGAGAAACCGGGTATTAAGTAGTATACCATTTAATTACCACATATGGTCGGGCTCTTTGGTGATACTTTTTGGTGGAATGATTTATAGAATATATGTCTCTGGAAGTGGGAGTTATTAGTGGGCACTAGGTTGGTGAAACATTAGCCACATGATTCCTATAACAGTCACATAGATCCAACTATTTCTAAAGATTCTTGAGGTAATCCAAGGAATTGTGGATATTGATGTAGGGATCTCATAGTGGCTCGAATCGGCCAACTGATTGGCGGTGTTTCTATTGATATAGTCAGGGACATCTAGCTCGTGATTTTCTGACATGTCATATAACTGAAAATGACATTGTTAAGGACCACCGATCCAGAAAAAATGGTAATAGAAGCGTGTTTTGAAGGGTGTATGACATTTTATTGGGGCCTACATTTGAAGAATTAGGTGTTAAATGTTTTGATATGTTACCACTACTACCCCTAGGGGTTCTGTACTATGATTAAAGTGTTTTTGGAAAAGGATAAGGGTAAAAACAAGGTATGTAGGCCTATAAGCTAGAATCTATATAGATGATACAAGGTATGATAAGTGTATTTTATAATTTATCTATATTATTTATAATCACATGTGAGATTCATTCCTTTCATTCCATTACTCTAGTTTGAAACATATATATTTTAATTGATCCATTTCCTTGACCCTTGCTGTTGGAAACTCGATAATGTTGTGACTCATAGATTTTTCCCTTATGCTGATAGAGTGATATGATGTATGGATATGAGTGTTTTTAAGGGATTCCATTATTTAAATAATGATTCATTATTATGAAATATTAGGTATTGATAGGAAATCCATAGTTCATGCCCAAATTGATTTTTAGGTGGAGGATGTGGTGTTTCCAAAGCGACAAAAATAATTATTACTTTGTGGGTGAAAGGGAGACCATCGAGATATAGGATGAGATACCGAATAAGAAAGTGTATCTGATTACTAACTATTTAGTAAAAATTAATCTTAGAGAAGTGGGGACTCTAGGGTATTGGTTCCATGCAGTAGAATTGGAGTATATGTGCATCTTACCAATGGACATATAAAGATACTAGAGGGAATCACAACCCTCCAAATTATATTTATTAACTTACACTAGAATAGTCATGTAGGTTTGATCCACATAGAGGGCTGTTGAGTGAATTATAAGGTTCTAAAATTAAAAACCTCATTTTTCTCAGCAGGGAGGTAAACATATTTATTTTTTTTAACATTTTATTTTTTTTATTTTATTTTAAGAAAGCTGTAATGATAACATTTTTTAGAAAGAAACAGAATCATATGATAGAATATAATCCATAATAGAAAATTTTGTAAGATAATATTAAGAAAACCATATAATAAAATAAAAACACATGGTCAAAGGAGCACATATCAAGAAAAACACTCAAGAATTCAATACATGTTGGTTAATTAGATAACTCTCCACTGAAATTTATAGAATCCCACCATAATAGTAGATTCAAATATCTTCCTCCCCAGAATATATACAAAACAGAGGAATGTATTTTATATTTCAACACTCCAAAATTCATCCACTACTAAAAATATGAAGAATAATACAGTTAAGAAGGTCTCATTATAATAGTCCAACTATAATGTCATTAATGATTCCACAAGATGTTAATCATGTTCCGTCTCAACGATTAAACTTAAAGCTATTATTTTTTTATAGAATGTAAGGTGTTACCAATTTAATGGACCATTTTAATTGATCTTGATGATCAATTATAATGTGAGATATGAAAAGGTGATGAATTTAAAGAATAAGCCAACAATGTATAAAAGTCTCTAGTTAGACAATACAAATTATGATCATAATGAAATCTATCATTGAAAACATCAAAAAATAGACTAAAAGACTTAAAGAATGGGGGATGAAGAACACCCCAAGTGATGCCCTACCTTCGTCATCCTTAGCCTCCGAATCATCTCCAATGCTACACCTAGGAGTCTTCGTTCTCCAAAAAGTGTGTACGTCGAATGGGAATAAGAGTTTCCCCACAAAACATGTTTCTCGTCACTGCATCTTTCCATCATAAAAGTTCCATTTCAATAATGTACACTCCACACATGCATTTTTCATGAACCAAATGTCACATTAGCGAAACCCATGTAACTAATATCCTGTGAGTTAGTTAAATGATCATGGACTTGTTTAAGTCCCCTGAATGAACCTACCCAAGAAGAACCAAACAATGCTATTAAAACGTGATGGAAATAAATAGATAAATAATTATAAAATTATTCATTAGTTTATTAATAAATCTTAAATTGAGTTAGTAAGATTCATATTATGTGTTATTTAAAGTGAGATTTTAAATTAATATATAATTTTTTTTAAATAATATATTAAATAGTGAATTTAATATTATTATTTAATTACTATTATTTTAGTTAGTTGAAATTATTGAGATTATTATTATTTTGAAAATAAAATTATTTTCTATTCAAAATTAATTATATTAGTTTGTTTTAAAATAATATTATTTTATTTATAATAAATTTTATTTAATATATATTTTATATGAAACATTAAATAATAATATATTTAAATTGAATTTTGATATTGTAATTAATTGATTTGGATAAATTAAATTTTAATTAAAGTTAATTACATTAAAAATTCAATTTTATAAATATTAAATATCTTTTATTTAATATATATTTATGATTAGTCAGTTTAATGTGTTTATTTAGTTATTTTTATGTTAGTTTTAATTTTAGTTTTATTTTTATCTATTTATATCTCTTTCTGCCCCCCCCCAACCCCACACCAAATCAGTGAAACATTAGAGAGGGATTTAGGGTTCCATCCTCTTCTTGAAGACACCCTCATGGGTGATATAACCTGCCGAAGGGGGAGGAAGTTCCTCCTCGGCGCGGCTAGTCAGCTTCTCTACTGGTGACTGGGGCAGTGACATCAGGTACTACTAGTTGGGGTACACCTTCTCTCTCCCCCTAAATATAGTTATAGAAGAACTCAGCCTTGGCTTGAACTCTTCCCCTACAGCGTGACACAACCGGATCCAAATAGGTGGCGTGGTTCGAGGTGGATCGTGAAGATCCCCATGGAGAAAGGGATTTCTTCAGATCAATTATAGACTCAGCTTCATATCTAGACGTAGGGAGATTACAAATCAGTGTTTTGGATTTGGGAAAGGTAGGTGTTAGGGACTGATTTGTTCGGATGAATAAATTATTCTAGTTGTAGACAATGTTGATTTTCCATGCATGAAATGTTTTTAATTGCGTGTGACGGTGAAGGCTTGATGTACGAAGGTGGCTGAAGTAGAGGGATGTATTTTTGTGATGCTGAGATGTAGAAAATGTGACGGTGTCTCATAAGACACCGATAGGGAAAAAGGATGAGGGACTGACATAGGGGAAGGAAATAGCATCGATATCGGTAGCTGAAGAATGCTTAGGAAGGGAGGTGAAACTGATTGTAAAAGAAATGGACTGGTGGAAAGGGGATCAGTGAGACCGATAGATGTATGGGGGAGGAAATAGTGAGAGGTGAGGATCAGTTAGTCAAATGCTACCAAAAAAAAAGAAAATAAATTAACATACCTATAGTTTAAAAATAATAACAAGACACAGATAGTTACAAATAATAACAAGTCACAAAAACCAATTAAAAGGGAGACCCACACCAATGTAAAGTGAGACCAATACCGATTCACATCATCATCAATTGTAGGATATGTCACTGAGTAAGACCGACGCAAGGTGAAAATATCAATATGACAATGAATTAATTGAATAGAAGAAATATTTATCAATGAGTTATCGAGACACCAACAATGTATAATGGTGTCGGTGATTCGTCTTTTATCCGTACATCAAATAATCATATAAAATTAAAATAACCAAAACGAAATCTAAATTTAGATAATCATTTAATTAATATAATAACTTCAATACATAATCCAAAATAAACTTATACTAAAATAATTCAAACATAATAAAAAACAATTAAATTAATAAATTATTTAATTAACTAAATTTAAAACTTAAATTAAAATTACATTATATTTATCCAAATAAAACCTCATAACTTTTATTATTTTAAAAACTAAGATCAATATTAAACTATAAATTAATAGTGATTATTTATTTTAATGAAACTAAATTAATCAATAAGGTATTACATTAAAACAAATATAAAAAGATGAAAATAAAATAATTAAAAGATAATTTAATTAAAAAGTCAATTAATTAAAACATGAAATGATTTATAACAGCATTACAAATTGATGAATAACAATTCTAGAACAATTAGTAATAAATAATTAATCATTTTTTGAACTAAAATGACATAATTAATTTTACAAGTTGGATAATTAATAAATTTAATTATAATAATAAATAAGTACATATGTTTAATAAAATGTACAAAAAATAACTAAATAATTAAAAATTAAATAAAAATATGTGGAAACCTGTGTTAAAAAAGGACACACCAACATACAAGGTTTACTACCCAACCAAGAGATATACATGAATATCGACTAACATCCTAGGATGACATCAGTATCTCCACATGTATAATGGATGGATTCAGTCAAGCATCGAGAGTTTAGGATGCAGTTAGAGGACTTGTAGGAGAAGGGAATTGTGGGATCCACCATTTCCCCTTAGTAACCCAAGTGTTGTTTTCCACGAAAGAGGATGGGGTATGTTGGTTATGTGTGTATTATCAGTGATTTTATTTATTGATTATGAAAAATAGGGAAAAAATATTGAGGATTGAAAAACTCATTGATCAGTTGAGAGGGGAACAATGGTCATCAAATATTTTCCTCAGATCAAGCTATCACCAGCATCAAGTGAAAGAGGATGATATACAAAATATGACATTGAGATGTCATTGCAATCACATTGATTTCATGGTGATGTCGCTTGGCATTATGAACCCCCTAGTAGTGTTCATGGGACTAATAAACTATATATTTCATCATTTCATTGATGGGTTCTTGGCGGCCTTCATACATGGAATATTAGTGTATTGGATGTCCTAGGAGGAGCACATGAGAAACTTTATAATGGTCCTGGACACACTCAGAGGGCCCCATCAATATAAGAAGCTCTCATAGTGTTATTTTTGGAATCGAGAGGTCCAATTTCTAGGATACATCATCCTAGAGGCTAGATATGTATTCTATCCAATCACGATTGAGACAATGCTTTCATGGGAACCACACTAGAGTATAATGAGGTATAGAGTTTCCTTAAGTTGTTAGGGTACATTAATTTGTTTTCAAATAACTACTCCAATGTGGAGGTACCCTATATTACTTTGACTAGAAAGGGGTATCCTAACATGTGGATGAAAAGGTAAAAACAATTATTTCATGAGCTGAGACAGAGGTTTACATGCACTCTAATTTTGTGATTTATATAGGAGGGTATCGAGTATATAGTGTTATGCGATGTGTAAGGAACTAGTCATGGTTGTGTTATCATGCAAAGGAATGAGATAATAGCATACTATTCCCCCCATTTGAGTCCACATGAGAAAAACTATAAAACCCATGATCTTGATTTACTAGTAATCGTCTTCGCATTGATGAAATGGGGACACTACATGATGGGAGAGTGATTTATTTTTTACTATGGTGACAAAAAAATCATATAAATATTCTAATAGATTGGTCTTATCTAGAGATAAATGAGATGTAAAAAGTCCATTCTCAATAATTACTTTGAAATTTTCTACACTTATAGGAACGTGAATGTGTTAGAAGATGCTCTCAGAAGGAGATCTTATTTACAATTTTTGGATGAGGTGTTAGAGTAGTTAACCTAAAGACATTTTCCATTGCAGACAAGCATATTGATTCATATTTTAAATCTGTGTTTGTTAACCCATATCCTTTACAAAATGGTAGGTATGGTCTGTATATAGATATTGATATTGTGACCTTATGTAGTCAGATATCCAGTATGCATTCTCCAGATGGATATTCTGAAATTGGGGAGAACACTATCCTTTTAAATGTATGGGTGATGGTACCTTTGATGTTGTTAGAGGAGGTGTTGCAAGAGTCTCATACAACAACTTTAAAAATACATCAAGGAGTGTAAGATATGTTTCACAACTATCGTTTTCAATTTTGGTTGATATGTATTAAGAATGGAGTTGCAAAGTTTGTCTCTTGATGACTCACATGTTAGTAGGTGATGGATGATCACTACGTTACAGTTGGTTTAGATCAACCCCATGAGTCGCTTGAGAGGATGTGGGATGGTATTTTTTTTGATATAATGATATGAATACCATATTATTCCATGGGAATAAATTACATCTAGGTGGGACTCACCGTCTCATCCCAATTCATTGTTTTTCATGTTCATAGTTTACTAAAAGGATTTTAGTGCCTCTATGTGTAGAACCTAGTACAACTCTCTATAGTACCATAACAATCATATTTGACTATTATGATATCTTATAATATTTTTAATATAAGGGACTACAAGAAGCCTTCGGTAATCAATTCTTCTAGAACATGGTGTTTATTCCCATATTGATAGCTAGATAGAGCAGACCGTTTAGGACTTTTAGGATATGATGTAGTCTTTCAATTTGGACATTGAATGTAGATGGGAGGATCACCTTCCTTTTGTAGTGTTTTTATAAAAAATAATTAATCATTCAACCATTAGTATAGAACAATTAGAGGCAGTGTTTGAGTGACCATGAAGATAACCCCTTTGTTGGACTTATCTTGGAGTGTCTTTGCTCATCATCCAATAGATAGTGTGAGGTAATATTGAGAAGGTGTAGATTATTCTAGATAATATGAGAAAAACATAGTTCAATTATAAGACATAGGTTTACTAAAAAAAGAAAACAATATAGTTATAAGAATGAAATAATGTGTTATTGAGAGACTCACCATGATTTGGATTCAGGCTATTTGGTCGTAGTATCAAGTTAGATTTGAGATTCAATAATCCCTTATTGAAACATTGTTGAATTGGTGAGGTGGAATACAACCTATATCTACCACTACAGTTTGAACATGTCAAGAAGATCTTCCTAGTGTTGTAGCTGAGGAGGTACATGCACAACAAA
Organism: Viscum album; assembly: GCA_963277665.1. Taxonomy (NCBI): domain Eukaryota; kingdom Viridiplantae; phylum Streptophyta; class Magnoliopsida; order Santalales; family Viscaceae; genus Viscum; species Viscum album. The sequence continues at coordinate 596,082,879 of OY728133.1, forward strand.
TCACACCTTATCGATTGGGGTGAGTTGGACTTAAAAGATTGAGATACCATTGTAGAGTAATCAATGGAGATTAAATATTGGCAGGAAAGTATCATTTGTAGTTGATTAATTCCCCTTATGCATTCCCAGTGGATGCATTAAAATATTCAAGGTAGCCCATTGGAGCGGGAGATTCATATTTGTTCCCATTACCAACATCTCATTTTTTTCCCTTGCTTTGGATTTTCTGGGAGTAAATCCTTAATTTATGGAGAATTTTAGTTATCATAATTTCATTGTATTAATTTTTTATATTACATGGATTAATTATGACACCATAAACTAATATGTTATCCTATTTTCAGCCATTGTGAGCTTAGAAATAATATTTGAAATATATTAAATTTATTAAATATAATGCTCCCAAAATATTCTTTGAAAAGTGGAATAACTCCTACAAATATTTTTGGATAATAAATTTGAGTGAATAATTGTGTTTAGAATGCACATTCCACCATAAGCATGACATAACCATTTTCATCATTTTCCATTTATGAAAAAATTATCGCCAACATAATTAAATATAATAAAATAATTTGTTTATTTATTTTGTTTAGTATATGATTCAAAAAAATTCCCCTTTATATATTCGTTTAGGTAATTTCCACAAGGTCGGCCAATCAATCACAAGAGATCCAAATTTCCTTTGGAGAGATTTATTGGTAAACAGTGAAAAATCAAGACCTCATCCTAGATCCTAGAACAAACGGATTTGGAGGACAACATTAACAAAAAGAAACACAATTGTTTTTCATCAACTATGGATCCAAACTCTAGGTAAGACATTTCAATTTCTTAATTCTATCTCATTCTTCTATATTATAAAAAACAAGATGAATTGAATGAACAAAATTGATTTTGTCATTAATTATAGATTTTATTTTATAGAATTTTTTATTTGTTCATCTTGATTATCCATATACTTTCATATTTTTCAATGATAATAAATTGATTCCAAATGAAAAATGGTTGATGTTCATTCCTCACTATTATGGATTATAGATTTATTCACCCTTAATTCTCAAGATCATGAGTTGAATTTTTATTTTTCACATGGTTCGAAAAAATCGTTGATATTTGATCATTGCACGACCGTTATTTAGTGTGACAGGTCCATCCTAATGATGATGCCCTTGATTGATGATGAAATCACGATGTGATGAAGATAATGGAGAGTTATGGTCTATTGTAATTGATTTTCATAATCCATTTGTCCTAGATTTGATGTTTGGAAACGATTGGATCAATGATGATCATTTTTGAGAATAATAAAACATAGATCATGGAAATCAAGGACATAAACATTCATGTGATCACGAGTTTGTAGTTTTCAGTATTATTATAGATTTTTGTGGCATGCAGATCAATACAGATTATAACATAAGGGATTTTGAAATCCTAAGCAACATAATGTTTACATTGGGTCACACGCCATGTTTTCACCCCTTGAAAACGAGGTAGGGTTCTGGCCATTTTTATGGATTTCAAGACATGTGACCCCAGTCACACTATGTCTGTCCACTTCCTTGGAGCATGGAGTTTAAAATATAGAGTACACAAACATGGGAAAAATTACATTACCATATAGAATTCCATGTACATGGAAAAGGAACCGTCTTGGTCTACACATTCTGGTACATGGACACAACCATAGTACACAGACATAGCCAAGAATCACGGGAAGGATGCCATGTGTCTCTAAAATTGGTGTAATCCTTCAACAAACTATGTATATAGAGTCTACATTTCGTGTGAGGATATTCCACATGAGTATGAATGGGGATAGCTGGATGCACCATCTACCTCTGGTACATGCTTTGTACCCCCTTAATGAATTATGGATCGTCATTTTATTAGTTTTCCCCAGTACATGTTATTTTTATTCCATTAGTTCTTTTCCTAAAAGTTCAATGCATCATTTAATACATATAAAATAATTCTTATCTACTCTATATGATGAGTGTTTGATAGAGTTTTTATTTCCTTCCTTGAGAGTGGATTGTGATCATCTGTCAGCTTTATTCCCTATGTTGGGTTGTTAGAGTCATCCTAAACTCCCTGAGTAGGGATCTGATCCTCTATCTAGAAAGACATATTAGTATGGTTTGTGGAATCGTAAAAATAAAATCCCATAAATATTTTTTTGATCTATATTAAGTTAATGGTATACCCTGGAGGTTTTGGATGTGACCCCAATCTATTAATCAGAGTCTTCTTAGACTAGTTATATTTCATTTGGTGTGGAATAATGGTATAGATCTCATTGTTTAGTGTATCCAATTATATCATTGTTTTTTGAGTGGGTTATTCAATAACAATTTTTCATTGAGTAAAATCAAATGGATTCATGTTGTTTATGAACTCCTAGTGGCGTGGTGAATTTCCATAGTGTATCTAGGTGATTATATTATAACTTTTTTGTTGTATATTGTACTGAGATGACTGTTCTTGGTGATTTGTCTTTAGAGTTTTTGGGGATTCATTATTATTATTGTTATACTCACCCCTACATAGGTATTATCCACATGTGTCATATGTTATGTAGATGAATGCCCATATGATTGTGTACTGGGAGAACATGGAGAGAATGGAATACTTGTGGGGATTTTTAGATCAAGGTGTGTTACCAAAAATTTTCTTTTGAGTTTATTCCTTTCCCTAGGAGCTAGTTAGCTTATTATAGTTTCTGATTGGCCCTATATTTATCTCTTTTTTTGTTTTCATTTCATTTGTTATCATACTATTTTCTAGAATCATAGATTTAGGGGTGCATTATTTTAGTTGTTTAATATTTCATCATTGTGTGTGTTTGGAGATGTTTGTTTGTGTGCATTTACATTAGGATAAATCCTCCCATTAGTGGGATATTCTCACTTGGTGCTAGTCACTAGCCCTTGGCCTATTAGAGGAAGTCTTGGGTGGTAATTAGTCCGAAATCATCGAGTCAGATCCTGATGTCATCAATTTCATATGTTTCCTTTTCCAAAGTTGTGATGAATGTATTTATGTAGGGGTACTAAAGGAGAATATCATTATGATCTATGATTAATATCTATCAAAAAGTTGGAATTTTATGTTTTCAGGTTTCCAAATACACTAAACTATTATAATCATCAAGCATATATTTTTGTAATGTGATTAATATTGATAAAAAATGATGATATATCCATGTATGTGAAGACTAGATCTATATATATGTAGTGAATAGTCTTGTGGAGATGAATTTAGAGAGCCCTCACTAGTTTTTTATTGACTTTGCATTTGTTGGCTGGTCAAGGATGATCACTAGAAAACATCAGGTTTAGTTAAGCCACTTCATGTGCTAACATGGAAGTGGCATGAGATTTCAATAGAATTTGTATTTGGGTTTCAATTTATCCCCTTTTAGAATAATATGTTATTTTTTGTGATTAACTGGTTGGCCAAACCATCTCACATCATACCAATTCAACATATAACCTCCAAATAATTTTTAAATTTTCATAAAACAACTTTAGGGGTAGAGTGGAACCTCACAATATCCAATACAAACACACATTCCACCAGCAAAGGACCACAGATTCAAAATTCAAAAACCTAATAAAAAAATAACAATATAGAAATAAAGTGGCAAGAAAGTCAGCATCATCCCCACAAATCATGATATCTTCCCATGAGATCCTGCATTAAAAGAATTCATGACAAGACCACTACGCCATTCACTGTTTCACCATCATCACATACCGTCGTCACCAACGCATTTCCATCGTCCACCCACGACGCCTGCAAACCATTCGAACCAATAGAGAAACAAAGATCAATGAGAACGCCGATGAAACCAGAAACATCCAAACACTACAAGGAGAAATGCCACCCAGAACCAAAGGGGGAGAGATTGAAAGCCCCTGCTACCAACAAACCAGAGTACAACAAACCAAAAAACACTACCTCCCTATAGATAAACGAAACCACTCCATAAATACAAAATAGTTTCATCAATGAACAAACATCAAGAATATCGACCGCCAAGAAAAAACACCACACCTTCACAACTAACACATGGAGTAAAACAGAAAGAACCAAAGAATACTATTGACGGTACTGAAACCTGAATGTCAAGGAAGAAGAAAAATAGAGAAGGTTACGTGAGGGGCACCGTCGACCATCAAAACTCACCTCCCAAAACCTCTGAGAAACCACCGCTCTAGATCCGACCAGGAGAAGAGCCGAGGGAAATGAAGTCAGGGTAGAGATTTGAACGGCTGAGGGCTTTGAACAACGACATCCCGGTGAGGCTGAAACGAGGGATAAAAAAGATAACGAGCCGACTTAGGAGCGCACCTGAAAACCGTCGACCGCTGAGGCAAAAACTCAAAACCAAGATGAACCGTCACCCCAGATCCAACCAAGAGAGGAAGGATGGAACATGAGATCAGAGAAGGCTGGAGCGGCCTGAGGCTTCCACAGTGAAACACCTTAGACCGCAAGGAAACAGATAAGAAAGAAACAGGCTGGAAGAAGCTGCGTTGTTGCAAGGAAACCCTAGGCAGAAGAAGATAGCACTTGATGGAGCACTCCCTTTTTTTTGAGAAAGCACTCCAGATACATGATATCATTGAAAACCAGTCTGGTAGATTAAAAATACATTCTATCTTCCAAAACAAGTCTAACAGGATAAAAGGGTAGCATGACATCCAAAATCAACTCAGCCAAAACAGATGGGATCCCTAGTGTATTTATTTTTTCTAGAGATGTATCTAGGAGGTGATGGGATCATGGTTAATATTTTCTCTAATAAATCATCCAAAAAGATATATATATATATATATAAAGAACAAGATAAAAAATCCTCTTGGACATTCCATGTGCTAGTGTTATCAAATTAAGTTGATCTTGTGATGTTCATTTTGGACTCGCTGAGTTTTTTAGAACAATTGTGATGTTCATTTTGGACTCGCTGAGTATTTCTAGAACAATAGTTACTGGTATACTATTAAAAAGGAACTGTTAGAGGTATTTTATGGTTTACCTTGTAAATATGGTCTATATTTGTTCAATATTGGTTAATATTTCTTGGTGTTATGAAACATGATCTCATAGATAATGACGAAGATTCATTTTTTCATCCAAAAATGGGAATGGAATTATTTAGGGATAAATCTTATATTTATCATTATAGAAGAAATCTAGAGATTCCATTTATTGATGATTTTTTTTTGAGTCTTTCCTCCATGTTGGGTCGGTGAAGGCTTAGGAAACATGGAATGCTTTCTCCACGGTTTTTTATTATTTTTTATATTGTTGAGAGGGTTGGTAATTTGGCATAACCATTATCAATTTCACCAAATATATCTTAAATACATGATGTCTTTCAAGTATCAAATCTCAGGAAGTATCTTTATATCTCCTATCATTTCTTTATCTAGGAGGAAATTGATGTGGAACCTAATTTATCTATGATTGTGAACATATTCAAGATTATTGAATTATAAATAATGTTATAGGAATGAATTATATAAATTTGGTATGTGTGATAAGTAATCATGATTATTATTTACATTATACATGGGAGAATTAAGTAATAATGAGAGTATAACGAACACATCTATTTGTTATTGAATCATCTTGCTATGATTTATATGGTCAAATAGTGTTAATGGAGGGGAGGTTGTAACATCTGGTTTCCCATTTTCATATAATTTATTACCCTTTTTCTGATAATTATTTATTGCGTATTATTTTTTTCATTTCAAATTTTTTCGTAATTTTTTTGAGGTTTCATGGATAATAAAAGGATAGTGCATGGTTAGGTAAAACTATTTAGTTTGGTCCAGAAAATTGTGCACCCTTTTATATGCCACTAGAAGGGGGCAAATAGATTTTCAAACCCATGAGGCTACACCCTCCAAACCAAGAACCCTTGGATAGTGGGAGATTTTTTTATTTTTATGGATAAAAAACCATTTAAATAAATTTTGTAACCCATATAGAAGCCTAGTGAGAGTAAATGACTTGAATATGGTTATTACTAACAATGAGACCAATCCCAACAAACCATACACTCATATCATTCAATCCCTAAAATAAATTATTTTAAAAAACCATGAATCATAGTTTTATCCCTTAATAACCAAAATACAACTACAATATGATTAATTGGAATCCAGATACACAAATGAGGTGAATTTCAATCATTGAACCACTTCTCTTTACAAATCAAAGCTCTACTGATTGGGTTGAATCCTTTTTCAGTATGTGGATATCATCTCATTTGGTTTCTACCAATATTAAATTATCTTCTTATCAGAGAGTGATAAATCATCATGATATTAATGGATATAATTTTTTATCTAGTGGATCATGATTTTATATTTCATTCCTTGATCTCATTTACCTTCATTCTTCACTGGTATTTCCTGTTGAAGGTATTTTTCAACTTTGATTTACACAATAGTTGAAACCCTAATTATTTTATTTATTTAAAATTATATTTTATTGACTAAATAACAAGAAATTTAAAAGATGTTATGTATTATTTGGAATTACCATTGAGATTTTGAAAACCCCTGATTTTAATGAAATTGATATTTTGTTTGGATTTTGAGAAAAACAATGTATTTAATTGAAATTTTAATTGATATAATTGTTTGATATTGAATTTTGATATAAATTTATAAATATGAAATATTTTTTTTGAGGAAATTATTTTTATGAAAAACTATGATTCTATTTTGAAATTGAAATATTATTTTTTCATTAAAATTTGGAAATTGAATTTTGAATGATGAGTTTATTTTATATGAATGATTTATCAAGAATTATTGATTAATTTTTTGAATCATTAAAAAACATGTAATCCCAAATAGTTATTATGTGATTTTCATAAACAAACTAGAAATTTGACTCCATAGAAATGGATTGAAGAATCGAAACACTAGGTAAACACAGTTTGACATGATTTCCCATGATGGGTCCCCTGGTATGCTGTTGATTTATTATCATTAGAGATTGATACAGAGAGAGTGTGGACACATATTTTGTCCATGATAATGATTGAAAATTGTAAAGATACTATAGAAAAAAGTAACATACCTCTAGAAATATAATTATGATGATTTGTATTTTTAATATTATTATACATGCCATTGTCTATAGAATTTAGTCATTCAAGATCACTATTTATTATAAATGTTTATGTTAAGTGTTCATTTAATCATGTTTTGATATACCAGTATTTTATGATTAAAATCATATTTTTTGAAAAAAAAAATTAAAATTATTTTACATGAATCATTAAAATTAAATTGAAATAATAAATGCTTTATTTTTTAGTAACCACTTATGAAATACACGGTGAGATGCTACTGGCCAGGTTAGCTAACACCCTTCCTTTTCCATTAGTATTTTTTAGATTATATTATTCCAGGTCTAGATAAAGGGGGCGTGCATGTTGGAGGAGGCATATATGCTTAATTCAATGGATTGTGGGTAATCGAGGTGACCATTGGAAATGTGATCCACCAATAACATGTGTTTTTATAACTTTTTGTTGATAGATGTTGTGTTTTAATTGGTTATACTTTTTTACCATTTTATGAATATATATATATATATATATATATATATAATTGTAGTAAATTCTCCTTGAGGAGTGTTTGGAATAAGTACTGGGAAATGATTTATTTTCCACAATTTTTTGTACTTGTAGAGAAACTGATTATTTTAATGTCATTATGATTCCAGGTGATATTAACCAACCAATGAGAATTAGGAGAACCCTATGGGTTATTTATTTTCTATCTCAATTATCAGTGCACAAGTTTGTCTAGGATGGTGCATACTAGATATACATGATCACTAATTGTTAGAATAAATCGAAAATAAACAATAATATAATAAATAAAAGTATCACCGTAATTATTTATATTGATAATAAATTAGAAGTACATAATCTAAAATTTAAAAATAGAATCATTGACGAAATAAACTACATAATTTTTGTTCAATCCATTTAAAATAAAATCTACAATAATGTTCATTAAATACATATTAAAAAATTTTAAACATTCTAATAAATCACATTATATATATTTATTTTGTAAATATTACAATAATATTTCGTGAAACATGTAAGAAATTGGTCATAGATATTTATATAAATAAAATATTTGATAAATAAAAAAAAATTACAAAGAGAAAATTGATCCCCTGAAAAAATATTTAATAAAAAACCTAAGTCCTTACTACTAATTTATGTCAAATAATTATTTCATAAGACATTCAATATTTCCATAACACATTGAAATATGAATAACATTGATATCTTGTAAGACTTATTATCTCATAATTCATTCGACTTGGTAAAATATCAAGTTCTTTTATGATTTTCATGAATCACATATGATATTTAAAAACATATAAAAATTTAATATTTGAAAAGTATTTATTATCTTAAGAATTTTCAACCCATATGTATGGTTTAATTTTAACATAAGATACTTTTCTCAAAGGATAGATATAATTTTCCTTAAATTTAGAAATCCATGATAATCATTTCCATTTTTGAGTGATTTTCATGTACGTTTGAAATAAAATATGAACCATGTTCATTGTTTTGTGAAATATACATATGATTGAAATAAATTATTTTCATGAGTTATTTCGACTATATATGAGAGAGTAAATCTATGTACCAGTCATTATATGCATCATTGTTGATTATATTTCATTTGACATATATAAAATTTTGGTTTAAATAGTCTTCATATGAATCATTTATAAACAAGACTTTATTCTTTGAGTATGTAAATGTTTCAATCAATTCATTACATGTACCATTTCATCTTTAAATTAAAATATTTACTATTTGGAATGTAATAATATTTTCATGTTATTAAAATACGAATTATAAACACATTTTATAATCAATGAACATGAACATTAAACTTCATTATTCTATATTGTTGGGTTAAAACACATTTATTAACTCCTAATAGAGTAAATAAATATTAATTTATTGTTAAAAAAATTACATTGTACAACACCCTTATAATAGGTTTCCTTGAAGTGATTGTTTAATGCTCTATTCCATTGTAGAATTCCAATGACTTAAAATAGAATTCATGATTCAAATACCATGATCTCACTATTTTCGTTAACCATACATTCCGTTATTCAACATAAAACACATATCTTATCATGTATAAGTAGTAATCTCCTATATTTAACAATGTAAAACACCTCATGATGCTTACCTGTAACAAAGGGTAACTTCACAACCATGTGAAAAATGATATTTCTACATTGAGTAGTTAATGCATGAAAAAAACTTATTAGCTAAAGTCTATCAACTTTGAAAATTCATCATAAAATTCAATTACTTCATAACAATAATTTCCTTTAAAAAGAATCATTTCTTGTTCCTTCCCACTTCTACTTTTCCAATAAACATATCACAAAACACCCACTTTTCTTGAATACTATTATTTTTAATTTTTTTTTATACAATTCCCATGTTTTATTATTCTTGATGTGATCTAATACCATAATTAATAAATTAATCCACTCATTAATATTTAGAACCTCATCCACACCATAACTTAACATTATAAATTAGTAGGATATGATATGGTATTCTCAATGATATCATAGTTGTTATTGTCCTTCTAAATTCATATTTTATATTTTGGACGTCCACCTAATTTCAAAACATTTTATAAACCAAATTTAATCCTCATGCATCACTAGATAAGTCTAAATCATGATCAATTTAATATTTATAAAACACATCTTATTCATCTAAAAGATACTATATTTTCTAAAATTTCTATTCTATCTCATCCTAATAAACATTAGAAATCTAATATTATTTCTTACACCTATTATATGAGTTCTAAAGAACCATTAAATAAATGATTTTAATAATCATTCAATATTATTCATTGGGGAAATTATATCCCATATCATTTTGTGGATATCAAATAAATATTTATTCAACTCATAATTTCTCAAACATTCCCATGTATGAAAATTTATGATTAGTGAATATGATCTATTAAATATTCATAAATATTAAAAAATTTGGGTCTTCCTATAATTAACATAATTAAGTGACATATTAATTTTTGGATTATATATGAATTATTTATGAATTTTTACATTTCTTATAATAACTTTTCAGAAAAAAATAAATTAGATATATCATGTTACATCAAAATGGATATAAGAATATCCATGAAACATTGATTGTTCCTTTATAAAAAATCTTATTTATAAGATATAATATTCCCAATTCTATTAACCAATCCAATGGTTCATTAAAGGCTCATTAAATTTATGACCTTGATATATATCTCTACTATCTTAATGGAACCCCATTAAAAAGTAACTGAATCCTTTCCATGCAATTCTTTTAAAATGTTTAACCTATTCAATAGATCATATTTTTACTCAATGAACATGATTCGTTCTGTCTACATAAATTCTATATTGAATTATGTAATGTGTTTATAACCATCCATAGATTTATTACTTGTTAATATCAAAATATCTAAATGGAACAGTTCAAATGGAAGAGTTTATTTTTAACTTCTACTATTTTATATTAATAATATTAAATAATCCCCAATTGTAATATTGTGTACCAAAATCAGATGGTTCATTAGTGAGATATACTATAAGGGTGGGGGTATATGTATACATATTGTTCGGACATAAACATTTTTTCATTGAACTCTCACTCTCCTAGCTAATATTTACCACTTTATATATAAGATCAACCTTTTTTACTTCTATGAATATGATGATCCAATTGTTATTTGACATTAAATTTAATTTACTAAATTTAATCACATAATACATAACTCAAATGAACTAATTATTCTTTATAAAATATGCATAAAATATGCACAAATTACACAATTATTTTAGTTTTATTTCCCACAAATGGATAATTTAATTATAATGCATGAATAATAATTTAATGTAATTATATCCAATAGAATTTTTATTTCTGTGTGTTATTGGATAAGTTACACCTTTTTCTATGGTAAGACCCATATAATTTTTTGGGAAAACTAACAACCCCCAATGGGTTACTCCGTTTACGCCCCTATATTTTCTCAAAACTATAGGAAATGAAATATTTTTTTGGATGAAGGACAATATAAAAAATATAAATACTGATGTAGTAATAGTTGATATATCTTCCTTCACTTCATCCCCTTGTTCCCCCTTCACATACATATTATGAATACCACCATAAATAATTCCGTCACCTTTATATTATCCATCATGGATACTCATTCGTTCATTATATTTTGGAATAATATTTATGGGGAGATAAATATTCCATTTATTCTTTACAAAACTCAATTATATTTCACGATTTTCATATGAATTGAATATATCAGTTTTCACCAATATTTTGTGTCTTTACAAACTCTAATAATTATGAAGATATATGTATCCATTGTTCCAAAATTATTGAAATCACTTTTCCCTATTAAAATTAAAAATTTCAAATTCCACTCATTAAAGAAATTACATATCCTATGAATATCGAGGGGAAAACTATCTATATCTCATTTTTGAATGATATTAATAATACCTGAATAAAATCCACGAATTCATTCCAATATGATAAAATATTCGAATAAGAAAACTCACTGGTTTATCATGTTTATAAAATGATTATTAATATCAGAACACAATGATAAAATCCATTGATATTGTAGATTACATAATCATATATCCATGTTAACCTCTATAAAATTTGATTCCCATTTTAGACATATAATTTCCATCCATAAACATTCATGACTCAATACAAAAAAAATCATCATGTTGATTTCCATTGGATCATTCATTGATTGGTTCCCTGTTGAGTATCTCTTCGAATCAGTTTCTAGTCTACATGATACATTCAATACCATTGGACTTCTAAGAAAACTCTTTACGTATTTTAATAAACTCAAAACACTTTCTATGAGACTCCCTTTTTTCATATGAATCATTTAATATTAATATGACCATTTATATGAAATGGAACTCATAATCCTTAACTATCATCAACACCACAACCTACACAATTCATATGGAAATTTAATACATGTAATTTCAACATTTTTAAATATAACATGATCTTAAGGTTAAAATCTCTTCATGGAATAACAATTCATCCAATGGCATGAAAAAATATTCCCCTAAAAAAATTAATACATATTACACATTTGTAATATATTCTTTAATAGAGGCACATCATAGTGTGCATTCTTTCTCGGGATGTGAAATACTCTTAAGCTTTCTCTTCACATATACACACACTTAAGTAACACCCATGTTACGGTGATAAATTTTATATATAATTTTGTATAACATAATATAACACAATGAAATCCAAATAATATTTTCAATCTATCTACTTATATAGACACTATATATCAATACACATTCATGGGAATGACTCTTGCGTATTGATTCCAATAAAAATTATGTATCCCTACGACGTTCCAATTGTTTTTTTATCTCTAAAAACTACAATCCTATATCATTTATCTGAGAGGTGAATTATGAAACTGTTACATATTCGACGTTATAATTTTATCTATAAATGGTCAAGCATATCAAGACATTTCCACATAATATTTTTATGGAAGTTAATGATTCATATTTAGTATGGAGACTCAATGTATTTTTTATTATCCCATGTTTAGTTTTTTATATTTTCATGGATGAATATTACATATCGCAAAACTTTTCAATTTAGTTTGAACTCAAACCGAATTTGTAAACATGATACATCTATAAAAACACAAATGTATATTTATTTTAGATAACCATTCTGAAATTCTCGAAAACATTTTCAGGGTGACATCACTTTAGTTTATTTTAGCGAATCTATCCATAAAATTATAATTTTGTGGAGATAAAAAATTTCAAAAACATAAATTCAATTCATAAATTATAATAATATTCAATTTAACTTATAAAACCCTAGATTTTATTCCAATATAATTTTCGGAATAACTATATAACAAAAAATAAACTTTTATTGAAAATAAATCTAACTAAACAAATCCAACACCCATTAAAAAAATTAAAAAAACATTTAACTCCAATAATAAATTAGATTATAAAAACTCCAACTCTACATTTTTTGGGAAAACATGTCATGAATGATATATCAAACAAATTTCATAATATGATACATTCACTTCAAAAAATTTGGATGATATCTTTTCTCCCTTAGTGTTGATTCATCAAATTCCTAATATTTCTCTTAAAAAATAAATATATTCTTGAGTACATATTCTCTCTATTTTATATAAAATCAATATATTTCCAAATTATATGTGAATATATATCTTTTTATAATAATCCCCAGGTCTTCTTTATGTGAAACAATACAATCTCCACTTTATTGATACCTCTTGTTAGAGGAAATTGGCTGAGAACACCTGTTAGGACCATAATTGTTCGGATGATTCACTATCATGTTATAAAAAGTTATTCAAACCGTATATCAATGTATTTAGTGAATTATATAATGAATTTATAGGATCTAATAAAAAATAATAAAATTTATGTCTCCTATAATTATTCACTCATTATTCACTTGTTCGAGAAAATTTGATTTGTGACATTCATGCTTAATAAACTATTTTGACTATTGTTACATTATCAATTATTTTTTGTAAGATATAATAATACTTATAAATGATCAATAAAATATCATATAACCCTAATAATCCAAAATTCTATGGAGGTAACATGAGATAAATAAAATAACACAATTTTCTGCAACTTCCCAATGAAACTTCCCTAGTATCCAGATACCCCTAATGTTAATATTCAACAAAATAACTACTTTTTTATATCAATAAAAAATTAACAACCCATTATTTAATAAATACTGAATTACATATAGAGTTATTCATTACAAATTACTTCTTCTAAAAAATATCTCTACACTCTAATTTGATACAATTGAATAAAACAAATTTCTTCTTTCACCCATATGGTGTCCATTAATATTAGATTTAGATACGATATTTAAGAAAATAATATAAAAATTTTCATCTGGCCCTATTTCCAATATAATTTTATGTAGATTTTATATCCAATTTGAGGGTAATTAATCTATAATAGATGTTATATCATATTATGATACCACTTTTTATTACTCTGATGCTTTTTGTTGCACCCATTTACTCAAAATTCCATATTCAACCTGATATGATTTCCATTTTTCAATAATAAATTTAAAATTTGGGTCTAGATATAAAATATCTATAAACTAATGATTCAAACTCTATATTAATATAACATCTCTTCAAAACTATAACACTATAACAAAAGTTATAACATTTAATAATATGGGAGGAGAAGAAATTTTAATTTTTTAAAGTTGACTAATTGAGTTTGTCATATTGAACAATCTATTTAAATACTAATCACTTTGATGATTTGGAAATTATAGTTTTGGATGATTAATAAATTTTATATTCATTAAATATGGTGGATGAACATCATTATATAATTCAACAAACTAATTTTTTATTGTCAACCCACTTGTGGATGACTCTATGAGTTGTTTTTCATGACCATATTAGATCATTAAATTCACATTCCATTGAATGTTAATGTGAAATATCTATCCATGTGATTATATACTTGTCACTAGAAATAGTTTCCATATAAAACAACAAAAAGAAATAGTTTTCATATCTATCATCATTTCAGTTCTACCTTATGGTTCCCCTTATTAATAAAACAAATAATTTTTCCATGTACCATAATTCCATAATAATGAAGTCAAAAATTTTCATATTCTTAATTTTTTAGTTTTATCCAAAAACTATATTAAGTATTTTGATTTTTTTAATTCTGAGTAAAACCAATATCAACCTTCAAATTTTGAGTGTGTTCTTTTAACTTGGAATGAACTACTTTGACCTTCTATTTATAATAAATACCCATAAATTTTTTTTCATTATATCATGTACTTTTATTCAATATAAAATCCTTCATGTAAAATAATAAAATCATTATTATTCACCATAAACATTTTATAGAATTACTAATCTTAATTCTAGATTCAATAATGAGAGTCAATAATCTCCCATAAAAATTACTTTTCCATCATTGGTTAATGGATTCCCCCTAAATCTCCATGGTATTTTTGAAAATATCTTTCACTGTTTTAGTCAATCCATAACTAAAAATATACATCTATTTGATCGTGGTTTTTATTCCAATATATTCTCCAAGTTTTATATCTTTTCCAAATTGAGCTTTCTAGTTTCCACCATTAACTTAGAATTACATTATTTCATTGTTTAATGTACTGTTTGGATAAAATTTTGTCTCTATAAACATCTATATATTAGACATAAGCCTCTGACATATATTTTTTATCATCTCCCCCATATAATTCTCATTTTTTGATATTTTATTTTTTCTAAAAAATCAATATGATCCATAATAAAATATTCCTTATGGTTTTTGTAGTAATAAATTTAATATTCATAAAATTCTTTACAACTATCTTCATTCATTGAATAAAATTGCTTTCTCTCAGGGAAACACAATAAAATTATCTTAATTATTAAATAGAAATAAGATTTATTTTTTCTAGAATTATCATCTTCATCCTCATATTTGAATCTCCTTGGACACTTTATTGAAAAGTGAAAATCTTTTCCACACCAAAATAAAAAAAGGGGAGTCATTATTTTTAACATTCCATTCACCATTTATAATATTTTTTTAATGTAATGATGTGATCTCATCAATATTTTCTTCTTTGTGATCTCTCTCCATTCTAGAATTCATCAATTACATGAATTACAATTCTTAGTAAATCCTTATTACCACACCCTCAAAATCATCATTCCTCAACTCAAAACCTGCAAGTGTAATATGTAGGTTGTCTAATTTCTCCACATTTCGATATTTATCCCAAATATTTGAAAAATATAGATTAAATTAAGGTGTAAAACATCTCATATTATTATATATGATCTTTAAAAAATCCTGTAATAATTAAATTTCATTCATATCCTGAAGAATCACATTTACCTATTCTATGAATTCATCAACAGATTCATTCAGTTTTATCTTAAAATTCCCTCACACGTTCATTAGAACTAATAATTTAGCTTCCCATAATTTTGAGTCATTATTATAGATATTGAGACATTATCCACACATGGTGCTTTCAGACATACACATCCTTTATAATTGTTTGGACAGGACACACCCTAATGCATTAATCACTCTAGAATAATAATTACAATAAATATTCTATCTCTCTAATAATGCTCCTATAGTTATACTAGATGAAATCCCATTTATATTATTTTTTAAACATCTAGACCTAAGGATCTAATATAGTATTTCATATAATTATTCAACAACTTAATATAATTTTTTTCAAATATCATAATCCCCTTATAATTTACTACGTACCCAAATTCAAAACATTATTTGAGAAAAATAAAACTCAAATCCATGAAAATATAAAACAATATCAAAACATATTTAATATAAATTACTAAATATATGATGGAATACCTCTTTCTGTACTAAAAGGGTCTTTTGTAAGAGATACCAAGAGAGGGGAATGAATTTGTGTCTGAAAAATGATCTAACATAAAAACATTTTTTCATCAAAAATCACTAACATAATTGATAGTGGTTTTCCTATAATTACGGTAACAATTTCTATATTATTTTGATAATTATCTTGTGGTTATTTCATATAACCTTTATTGTACTATATTTGTTGAAACATTGCCTTACTCGCAATCAACAATTATTTCCTATAAAAAATAGTTAAATCATACACCCAAATAAGTATTATATTTACTTGGTTCACAATAATGGGTTTAATCTAAATAGAATACATTATTATTTTGTTTTACTACTAATATACATAAAACAAAATGTTTGGTTGTGGATTTATGCTAGGTTAATCATATACCTAGGGTCACTCCCTATATAATAATGAAGTATCGATCACTTCCTATCAAGTTTCACTCCCTTCACTCCTTACAATATTATCATAAATTCAATAATGAAACTCTTATTTAGAAAATAGGTAAATATAAATAATATTAAAATTTTTATAATTACAAATAATATAGTCTAGTTCCTTTGATCTCTGTATTCTTACTTAATAACCATAATGTGATTATCACTAATAGTTGCTTTATCACCTTTTCCTGAATTTTCATCAAATATCATTTTTAACTTCATTATATATTTTAATTTACATTAGATTTTGCAACTAATCCTTAATCATTTATAACACAAACATGAAATTACATCTTCTCTTCTAAATTGTATATATTAATGTTCCACTCTCTTTCGCTGCCCCACAATGTCCAATATTTATGGAGAAAAATTTATTAAAAATGATCTCTTTCTAAAAAATATGTTTTCATTAATAAAAAATAGTGTATATTTGTTCATATAGTTAAATACCTTTAATTAACAAATTTTATCATTGTAAAATATATCATGGTCTCTTGTTAAAAACAAATGTTAAACATGAGGATTAAATTCTTTGAGATCCTTCATGAGAGATGGGATATTCATACATGTATAAATTCTAATATATATTATCAATGGTGTGACTATTATCATAATTTTATAATGATCATATCATACTAAAATAATGAACCCATACAACTACTTTGAATAACACTTCCACGAAGTAGATTTTCTTTTTTTCATCTTGTAATTATCATCCCTCCATATTCATGACTCTTTAATAAAATAAAATTCATGGTTAATTCATTAAAATCATTATTTTATTGGTGTAACACAACATATATCTTCACATCCTTACATTATATTGTAGATAAGGTAATAACTAATATACTTTTTCAACCATTCCTCACAACATGTCATATTCTTTAAATGCTGGCTTTTGGACATCCTATTTTGTATAGGGATCTTATAATCCCAATGAGACCA
The DNA here is from genome assembly GCA_963277665.1 of Viscum album. Classification (NCBI taxonomy): domain Eukaryota; kingdom Viridiplantae; phylum Streptophyta; class Magnoliopsida; order Santalales; family Viscaceae; genus Viscum; species Viscum album. The sequence continues at coordinate 596,100,879 of OY728133.1, forward strand.
TTTCTATAGTGTTGTGATCATCAAAGTATTGTCTCACTAAAACCATGAGGTTCAAATATTTTATTAAAACATATTGCATGAAATATCATGATCTATAAATTTCTAATGATGTTTTTTCTATACTCTCTTCACATTATGGCCCATTATCTCATAAAGTGGTTAACTATTCCACTAAAAATAGAAATGGTTAAATCCATAAAATGTTATCATATATTTATATGTATCAATACATTCTAGTGTTTCAATCTTTCTACATATGGAAAAAACTCCAATATATTATCTTCACATATACAACACTGTTATATAGAATCACTATTAAAAAAATAAACTTTTAGTATCTTCTTATCTTTGTTTTTTTGCATCAAAAAGGAAACTAATTTGTCGTATATAGATCCCCTATAATTCTTCCTATTATATATAATCTATTAGTCATAAGAGTGTCTCATAAATATCCATTTTCATAACTTGTAAGTATCACTTTGATGTTCCATCCTTTTTCTTGAATTTATCATCTGAAAAGATAATGACTCATATGTATTCAAGGAAACATCAATCCATGATCCCTTATCTGAGAGTTTAACCCTTATAATTTTATGTATTTCTTGGGTTACCTTTATATATACAGGCTGAATCATATGTAGAATTTTACATATTTCATTTTTATGGATTACATTAACACTTACTTAATATGGATACTCTAGAACACTGGTGAGGGAAGCATGTATGTTTTTTCATGGATCACTATAATTTATTCAATAACATTTATAGTTCTTGTGATCCCAAAAAAAAATCCCAAATGATATGAAAACTGTAAAAAAATATCATTAAGACTTCTACTTTTTTTGGACAAACGTCTTGACCTTAGTTCATACTACTTCATGGTGAAATAACATCATTTTATTTAAAAAAATAATCCTTTTCTGTTTTCAAATACTATACTTTAAAACATGGAAAACATTGAATCTTTATTCATAACTTTTCTACATATTCAGTTACACTTTTTTAACATTATATTCAATTCCAGATTAATATCTTGAATAAATATTGCACTAAAAATTACTAGTGTTGAAAACAAATAAAATATAATATATCAAACTCCATTTTATGTAAAATCCCACACCATATAACAAAAAACCTCAATTAGATACCAAAATAGTGTATTCCTATTTCTTATCCTCCATCTATAATGAAAAACTATACCAATTGTATAATGTATATGAATTTTCCTTGTTTCTTTGTCCAAAATCAAAATGATATTTATTCTGAAAATTATTGTATCTTTAAAAGTTATGTAGTTTTAATTTAAACATATTCAACCTAAAATATGTTTCCTTCAGAAAAATATCACTGTGATATGACCCAACTGAATTTTATCATCTTTAACAGGCATAAATATTTCCAAAATATTACATTATTTCATCTATAAAATAGTTGAGAAAAAATTAGGACCTTTTTTAAACCATCAATGAATAGACAAAACATGGATATTAGAATATCTTATCCAATTTTCATTCAGCTAACTATATTTCTTTTATGTTTTCAATGATTTTTTAATTTAATTTTTCATTATAAATTATTTTTAAATACAAAAATATTATTCCCAACAAGGTTAATAAGTTAATAAAGAGTGAATCTATGTATTTAAATTTTAAATTATCCATTCCTAATGATTTTTTCTTTTATTGGTACAAACTCTTCACTCTCTCTTAGTTTATACGGAGTAATAATGTAGTAAAGAGCGAAACAGTGATTTTTAATTGGACCAACAAAATGGGATAATCACAACAGAATTAATTTAAATGTGAAAATTATCTTGAAATAGAAAGCCCACTATGCTGGTTATACTTTAGTGGTGGTCACACTGAACCTATTGGTTTACAACCATGATTAGATAAAATCTCACATCTATAAATAATTCATGGAATACACTACTACACTATGTTTTAGTGTCATAAACCTCAACTATTATAGAATAATGTTTCTAAAATTGGTGAAGTAACTATTCTATTCACCTTATGATACTCATGGGACATAACAAAATATTATCTTAGAATGTTCTGATAACACCCTTCACTTTGTATCATAACATTTAATATGAACATGGAAATAATTTTTTTTCTAATCAACGTATAGATTTATTTTAATATCATTTCCCCTTTTCACCTCATTTTTCACTTTTTCCCCTATTTATCTTTTTTTTATTAATTTCCTATGATATTAATGGAAAATTACATTCTAAATATGAAATATAGAAACCTCCAATAATTATGGTAACGTGATTTTTCATTTAATTTATAATTTTTTTTTATTATTTTTGACTCTCTATATAATCTATACAATATATATCATATTATAACAAATTAATAACTTCATTTTTAGATTAATTTTTTTATCCTATTTTTTTATATTAATTTCATAATATCATTAGTTTCATGATGGTTTCATATTAATATTATCAATAGAAATATTATAGAATAAAATTTGTTCAATATCAGATTAATTCTCTCAGTATTCAAATGAAAATGTTATCAAACGTATATAAGGATTAATTTAATAATTTTAAATATGTTTGGTTATCTTTTCACTTAAAAATGAAAAATGAACTAACCTTATGAATTTTCATTACACTATGTATAGATAAACAATTTTTTAAAAAAGTTTCAATCATGTGAATACTTATAAAGATACCTTATGTTGAATGTATTTCACTAAGGAATGACAATTATGATGTTCATTTATGAAAATTACAAATTCCATTTTCCAAAAATTATTAAGCATTATGAATTTAATATCATAATTATGATGTTTGGGAACTAGTACTATCAATATTAATCATCTTTATGTTTTTAGGGAAAACAACCACATGATGTTCACTTTTCAAAATGGACTAAACCTTATCAGGTCTATATAATCCATATTATGATATGAATTAATATTAGTAAGGTCCAAAAACCTTATAATGTTCTAGGAAAAAACAATGCAATGTATTTTTTTGAACATTTTGATATTTTCTATTATTACTTATAATCATATGGTATGTATTCAATTACATTGTTATAGAATCAAACATATATTCACTTTGAAACCCTAACACATCCTCAATGAACCTTATGATTAAGACTTAGCTAAATTTCAGAAACATTCACTAAAATATAAATGACCCATAAACATCATTATTTATCCAAAATTATTCTATGTAGATAGACATAAGTTCAAAAATATATTTTATGTTGTTCAATATGTTTCCTCACCAAAAATTTTAACAAACAAAACATAAAAACACTCATAAGATAATTCTATAAAAAAAATATCAAATTTTGGGTTTCTTAAAAACTCTAAAATAGATATACCACCTCTTTATTAAAAACAAAAACAATAAATATATCAAATTAGAAACTAAAAATTATATTTATAACATACATGAAATAATCATGGATTAAGAAAAAACTTAATTTAACATCATTTATTTAAAATGCATCATGAGAATCATAATTTATGTAAAAAGATAATCATGAAATAAATTATTCAGTCTTTCTGAACATTTATCATTCCAAAAAGTTACTAATCACCTTTAATATTAAATAAAATAATTTCTCAATTTAAAAAACACTACCCCCCCTATGTTAATATATTGAAACTATCCTTGGGAAAATTCCCTCTGTTTAACAAATTAACAACTTTTCCCCCTTTAATAATGATCCCAAATTGATATTTTAATCCCTTCCATAAGAGGAAATTATAAATGTAGTCATTAAATAAAATATATAATTGTCATGTTATCCAAAATAAGTCCCCTTGAGTATTGTGTTTCCCTCTTCCACCAACCTATGTGAATGGATCTAGTTGGGCACTAAGAGAAAATTGATGCCTTTAAAAATATACTTTGGGTAGTTCCTTTTTCATTATTTATGAAACATGATTTTTTTGACACATACTAAAATTTCAAGATACATTATTAAACCTTCTCCTTGAATTTGTGAAAATTTTATCTTAATTTGAATCATACTTGAATGATCAATAGGTTTTTTGATACAAATAATATACTTAAAGTTACTACACATATTTGCAAGAAGAGTTTTTACATCAACAAAAATATATTCAAGAATGTTTTTTGTAAATATCAACTGAGTATGTTATTAAGTATACATTATATATTTATCCACTACAATTCTCTTTGAAGGTTATTTTTTATTCTTTATCAGATAAAAAATTTAAGAACATCGAATATTAAAAATTTCACATCATGTTAACATATGTTCACCAGTTAAACCTACCCAATATATATCTATATAACCATATAACATCGTGTATGATATTCTATAAATAAAAAAACCAAATTTACATTGTATTGTTATATAATGAAGTGTATTATTCATTATTGTCATATTATTTTTCATGGGATAAATTCAATATTACACAAAATGGATTATGGAAAACAATATACCTGATTTTGGTGTTGTTTGATATATTAAACCCATATAACCTTTTTGTATTTGGAAACATCAACCTACAAGAAAACCGAATACGTTAAAAGTTTCTTTAATGTGTCTTTCAGATATCTCATAGGTCTATAATCTTCCATAAATCACCTCTATAAAATTACATGGGATATTTTTGGGAAATAAATATGCCTTTCAGTCTATGAATCACCTATAATCATTGGAAAAATTACTGTTCTCCAATTAGGGAAATTTCAAAATAAAACCTCATATATTTTCTAAATATATTACATTGTGCATCATTTATTTCTCTACAAATGATATAATGCATATATATAAGAACCAAAATTCATTGTTTATTTTTTTTCTTAATGTGAAGTTTTTGATAATTTGAAATTCTTTGGAATTGAGACTTATTAAATAATTTTTATTCCCATAGAACCAATCCCATAGTGATTTATTTAGCGTTTATAATTTTTTATTCCAAAAACACACCTTATTATTGTTTTCAACCATAATAATTTTATCTATTTTATCGATGTATACTTATTATTCAATGAATCCATTAAATGATTTTTATTTAACATAAATTTGATACACATTAAATCCCATTTATAAACCCATGGCTACAAAATTAAATTTTTTCAAATTTGGATACATATAAAATTTCCTCATCCACATTTATGAATTAATATTTGATAAATATTATGCACACTAGCTGGGGTTTCTTGAAAAAATCCATGTCATCTTCATTAATATTATTCCAGAACTCTCACATATTTTTATAATGTCATGTTCCTCTTACATTCGAGAAATATATATAGTTTAGTTAACTTCAACATTTTTTATATTTACATCTATAACATTAATCCAATATTTATCTTTTTTATCTTCTTTAATTTTTCTGCTCTAATGGAGCTAAAATATAGCATTGTTATTGATTTTTAATATTTTATGTTTTTATTATAATTTTATGAACAGTAACTATATTTTTATCACTAGTTTATATACTATGGGATTAATTATTTAATAATAATTAACCTAATTTTTTTTAAGTTTCTCGAAGCCTTATTCTGAGTCTTCTATAGCCCCATGAGCTACCCTATTAACTACACACTTTATAATTACTATCTTCCTTACTCCCCATTCAATTATGCTCTATAAGTTAAACTCAAATTTAATAGTTTACCGCATTATCAATTAAATTTACATATTATATTTCACATATTTTTCCATTCCTTTCTTAAATTATAAATATTTATCAATTTTGGATTAACATCAATGAAAAATTTATTCATTCCCATGATATTTTAATTTTTAGTTTTTATTTTTTAATAATGATGAAATAACTTCCAAAAAATAAAAATTAATTCAGTGTTATGTATTTTTCCGATAATACTCTCAAAAATATTTATTTCATATATTTTTTTTCAGAAAATTTTTGTTGGATATCTATACATTACTATGTATAGCATCCCAATAATAATGCTCTGAGAGATTCTAATAAATTATTTTTTTCAAATAAATTTTATTATCATTTCACTTTCTTCTTTCAAGGACTCTATTTTTTTAGGAATCCTCATTTTATCCATTTTATATCTTATCCCATTCTTCTAGACAACTTATCCAGGATGATTAATCATGAAAATTGTTCCATCATTTTGTCCAAAACATCTAAATTTTCAAATTAATATTTTTATATTTTTACCAATGATATTGAGTAATGAAATCGAACACATCATACATTTTTGTAATGACTATAATCCAATAAATACTATTATAATCATTAATAAATAACTACTAATACCTCTTTCAATCACTCAATTTTGGGGACATACCCCCACACACAATAATATGAAAAAAATACAGAACATGTGTTGATTTATTATCCTTGGTGTTATATGAATTTTATACACTCTTTTAATTTTTTGAATGTTTCAAACATGTGTATGTGATAACCTATGTGTTGAAAAATGTCTCCATCCCAGGTATGTTTTACAAAATCCTTAAAAAAATATTTGGTCATGTGATTGAGTAATTTGTGACATAGTTAATTTTTTCCCACCTTAAGAAGTATAACTTTATCTTTTTTATAACAAATAAAATAGTTATTTTTGTTTTCTGACATTCCATATAGAATATGAATAATATATTTTCCTTTTTTATGTAGGTCTTCTAGTTGAAATTCAATACATTCCTTGAGTCTCTCAACTAATATTCACATAGAATGTTTGGGAATAAGTTATTCTACAAATAAGATATTTATTCACCTCAAGATACATCATTATATATGATTTTTTTGACAAAATGGTGTACATACTCTAATTATTTCCAAGTTTAATAATGTTATCTTTATCATGCCTTATTACATTGTGAATATCATTATTTCCAATTATATAAAAAATTGAAGTTTTGTCTAAAATCATTGCTCTGGATCTGTTAGAAACTCTCAAATAAATTTCATCAATGTTTTTCATCTGAGGTATTAATTTCGTGATACTTGTATGTTTCATCAATTCCATTGGTGATAAATTATATTACATGAAAAATTTACATAATTATTCTTCAGAAACATGTGTGGTGGAATTTCATTCAACCTACCTGATAAAGATCCCCACAAATGAGATTTCCATTTTGAGTCATTTTGTGTAAATATGTCTATATCCCAAGTTTTAAATGAAATGTTTTTTGTGTGGACCTTTTGAAATAGAAACTATATCCATTTTAATAATGCTATATATATGAAATTATACACACTGTTTTCTCTTAATCCCTGAAGAAAGTTTTTTATATAAAAAAATTATTTTGTATGTCCCATATTTCTTCAATTTAACACCATATATGTTGTTTGTTTCTGTATTTATTGTTACACCATTAGTCTTTTGGTTCTCCTATCCCTCATCTAATTCAATATTACTATAGAGAGTGGGTACTTATGAATTTCCATAAATTTACACATAATTGTTTTGATTATAAATTCCTATAAATTGTTTTAATTTTTTAATGAACCACAACACATATGGGATTGAAAATAATTATTTTATTGAATATCTGTGAACATATTTTTCTTATTTAGTATTCAACACACTCAAACATCCTACTTTCATGTCAGGTGTTAATATAATTTCTTGAACATATAGCTCCCATAACAAAATCATGAATTAATATTCGGTTTCTTCAATTATATCGAATCGATCATTCACTATGTTGGTCAAGTAGAAAATAATACTTGAATGTTTCTCAATTTGGATATTATGCTCAACTTCCTTTCCTAAAAGTTAATTATTTCAATATTTTTTTTCTCAAATTTCACATTCAATTAAAAAATTTCCTCAAATAAGATTGTATATTGATTTTGGATATAAGTACCATTATAGTTTATTTATTCCTTTTGGCTCTCAAAATTTAAAATTCATCAATATAGTCATAAATTTCGGGTTCTTGGTCAACTATTCTCTCTAATACATCTCATTCTTCATCACATTCTATCAATAATTACTTGAATTCAATATCAATAAACCCTTATTCTATGACTTAATTATATTCTTAAATTTAATCAAATTCAATAAAAAATAATATCTTATGATATTAACATAAACATATTTCTTAAAAAAATTGAGTTTCTTTTTACATTTCATGCCTCTAAAATAATTCTCCAATGGTTTCTTCACTTAAACATCATGCCATATCTTTTTTTCTAACCCTTATAATGTGATGTACTACTCTTTCACATTGGAAAAGAGTAAGTATAATAATTCATTTGAATTTATCTTTTCCACTTTTGATATTAATGAGAAAATATTCAACATCTCATCATCTTATTTATCTTATGGATCATATCTCAATGGGAGATTCTTCTTTAACATAAATGGTACATTGAAAAGATTTTCATTTTGTATAGTCTCATTTTTATTTTTTTCTTATTTTTTATATAATAAGAGTATTGAGAAAGATTTATGGAATCACCTTATTTATGTAATCACATTGTAGAATGATAGTTTTTCAATAAAATGTTATTTTAATATCATTAAAAATCATTTCAAAATTTTCATTTCATCATGAATCTCGTTAAATCCTTCTATATAATCTATAAGATTGACTACTCAATAAAATAATACATCTACTATATCAATTTATCTCATCCCCTCTGTAAAGACCTGGATTTTCCATGTAATTCGTTTTGATTATTACGAGTCGTAGATAACTTAAGGTGAATGATTCTGAGGTGAAGTGTGGTCGGAATGAATTTATGAACATTTTTAAGTTATGTTCAGTAAATTCACAAGTGGTGTTTTTAAAATTTTGATCTGGTGCTTGGACAAAAAATTTGAGATAACCATTGAATCCACAGCACAAGGATTCGCTTAAAGAAGGTTGTACTTCGACAACACAAGGTCTAGAGAAAAATATAGATGTTATACATTAAAAAAATAATAAAATAAAAAATTTATTTTGTTTTTATTTTTAATTCTATTTTAATTCCAACAGGCATGTAGAGGTGGAAAACCCAATTATATTTAACGCCATTAATTGGCTTCACACCTCAATCTTTGTAACAACTCCATTGGAATTCGGGAGGTTCAGTCATTAATTGATACTTATAAATCCCCAACGGTGTTACTCACCCTCCCTCTCTTTTATTTATGTAGAGATCTTGGAATAGTATTTGCACGACATCACCCAGTGACGAAGCATTGGAAATTTCCCATTATGAAAACCACTTGGAGGACGATTCCAGTTATAGTGGGTGGTGATGAACACCCCTAAATCATGAATCGACGAACACCAACTCCTCCTCAGGTGTGAATGTTCTTAAACGAATCATGAGGTAGGGGTTTGACTCATTAATTTTCATGAGATTGGTGAATCATATATCCTCTCCCTTGTTAAGAAACTAACACAGAGGGCATGGGCCAAGAGAACAAGTTTTTGTCCCTCTACCATTTATTTATCATAGCATTCATTGTGGGTAAATTAAGTTGTATGGAACCCAAATCTGAGGGTCACAAAGAGAAGGTGACGATCAATGGAATACCTTTGGCTTTACACCTGCATGGAAGCACCGATGACCCATACTAATATGTGATGTCTGAGGGTGACACCTTCCGGCCATGAAGGAGGCAGACCGCCCTCTCGCGAATTAAAGGGAGGCCGTGACGGTCAGTAGAGTGGCAGGCGCCAGCAGCCAGAGAGGTGGTGTGGAGCGCCATCGTGTGTCGGTGGAGGGGAATTCCACGACTTTTTAGTCACTGAGGTCGAGTTGGGTAGCCATCAATGACCATTCATGGAGGCGGACCGGCGCAGCATTTCACACCACTAGATATGGCTATGGATCGAAGCCGCGTAGTAGGAGGAGGGACCCGCACCTACGGGTCTCGTGGATATCGAGATGTGCCACAAGGTGTCACCACTTCACCCCCTCCCTCCAACGACTTTTTGTTTTGGGGGAATGGTGGGTGTGTTACCCCCGCACTAGCTATGGTGGGCCCCATCCAGCTAGACGGACCATGCGAGCCCAGTGGTCTAGGCTATGCGAGCCTATTGGGTTGTGCCTTCAGATGGTGGTGCCCCTCCATGGGGTTGGTCGCGCCTCCAGTGGGTAGCATGAGCCTAGCGGGTTGCGCCCTCCGCAGGCCGGGCCACGTGAGACCATCGGGCCATGCCCATTATGTTCGAGCCCATCCAGGCCAGCCCAGGCCGGTTTAGGCTGGGTCAGGTCAGGTTTACTCAAACTGGGTTGGGCTGGGTCGGTCTGACCAGGTCAAACCGGACCTAGGCTCTTTCGGGCCGAGTTTTGCTAAAAGGTCAATAACTTGTAAACCAGGCATCTGTTTGAAAAACTGTCTACGGAGCTGGGATCATTGGGGAGAGACCCTCAGTTTGGTATAATCTAACTATTTTTTGGAATAATTTGGATTATGACTGGGTTTTATTAAACCCAAATCAAATAGGGCCATTAGTACCAAAATACTAATAAGTCACAGACCGAGCATCCGATTGACATGTTATCTATTGTATTGGAACTATTAAGTCATGGAGGTTCATTGGGTTACATATTAATGTAACATTGTGGTGGTTGAGGTATTACTGATGGGTTGAAGAGTGGATCGACTTGGAATCAAGCGTTCTTAGTGGGGGAATCTCGTGGTTGGCTGTAACGTGAAAAAGAACATCGATCCTCTATTGGTCAGCATCTATCGATCCTATGTGGGTCAGCACTTAGCAATATTATGTGGGTCAGTATCTATTGAACTTTTGTATGTCATCACCTAGCGATCCTATGTGAGTCAACATCTATTGATCCTGTTTGGGTCATCAGTAGAGGCTCTCGACAGAATAATATGATCTCGTTCTACGACTAATCATCTATACTTCTATACTTATGTTATATACCTAGTCGTAGAGAGTATTTTACCTTCCTAGTGTTACCTTCATGGTGTTAAATTTGTGGTAAATTTACCATTATGGTGTTACCTTTGTGGATATTTTAACTATTCAGTGTTACCTTCATGGTGTTACCTTTTTCATACTTTTAACTTCCTAGTGTAACCTTCGTGGTGTTACCTTTTGTGGTAATTTTACCATCTTGGAGTTTCTTTCATGGTGTTACCTTTGTAGATTTATTCTTGTGTGGATTCGTGGTGCAATAGGATTAAAATATGGAGCCCTATGATTCTTCATGTTTTAGAAGAGTATATATTGATAAATTAGGTATATGTATGGTTATATGCCAAAGTAGAGTTGATGAATACTACATTGTGCATTTCTATTGAGATATTTATTTGTGTTATTTCCTTTTTAGTTCAATGGGAGACCATCTGTGGTCTTGGGGTCCTTAATGAGTATTTTTATACCCACCCCAACATGGGCTACACCTGCACCGTGCCATGTCCTTGGCTGAAGACAGACATCATTCATTGAAGCTGAGGGATCCAGGACTGGATAGTACTCAGAGGTTGACCATTTGACATGATGTGATGTAGTGACTACTAATCATGGTAAATACCTACCATTCTGGTAGGATTCTTATTGGGAGATCCATTAGTTGTTTTCTCTTTCTTGTTGTACTTGTACTTTTCAGTTGGGCTTGTATTCCGGCCCTTTACGTTCATTACACATTTTAGTACATTAGTTGTTTCTTGTTGGGTTCCTAGATTATGTGTTGGTACAATTTTAATGGAAATTACTTGGCGTAATAAGGATATTACTTTCTAGTGCTAGTCTCCAGCCCAAGTACTATGGAAGGTGGGATCGGGGTAGTCACGGCATGAGCCACATGTGATTTGTCTTCACAATGTTGTATAAGAGGATTCAGCTCTCTCGAAGAACTATAAATCTAATTTTTTACAATTGAGAAATAGTGTTAATTTTTTTGAGTGTGGTTTTTAGTTCTGGGAGTCCTGTGTTGGTGCAACGACTGACATATCCAAACACTCAGACCCTATATTCTAATAGTCGACTCAGTTCACAAAAAACAGTAATTGCATGTTCTTTTAAAGTGTTTTAATTTTGGTCTCATTGAGTCAAATCACCAGGGATAACTTATTGACTATGGGGAACTAATTTTTATTTATAATTCCACCATGTAGATAGACATATATTATTCACAAGAGATTACATGATGATGGACCACCGAGCGATGAGGCTTCGGTGTAGAGCCCTCTTATGTTTATACTACCATTAGGTGGCACATGAGTATCACTGCAACCCATAGAGCAGTATATGACACTATCCCCACCATTAGAGGGTGAATTCCGTCTAATCACATTACATGACTTTCAGCTATAGAGGACTATGAGGTTTCTAGGTGAGACAGATCCCCAAGCGGCTGAGGAATGGCTGGGGGTTGTGGAAAATGTTTTTTATTAGTTGGGACACCTGCTAATCAGATTGTGATCCTAGCTTCTAGTCTCTTCGAGGGAGAAGCTATGAGATGGTGGAGTCTGAAACTCTAGATACATGACTAGGTGACCATCACCTGGGAGTACATTAAGGGAATTTTCAAGTTAGAGTTTTTCAGATTGGCCCTATGCTCAGTGTGTATACAAGAGCTAATGCACTTAGAACAAGAAATCATGATTGTGGCCCAATACTTGGATAGGTTTACTGATCTCTCCCACTAATCCATAGAAATTGTTCATGACCATTTATTTAGGGCTCAGACCATCGAGTAGGGTCTCATACTAATGATCATATCATTTATGTTATCACACTTCATTCCGATGGCAGATGGGGTGCTAGAGAGAGCGTTTTTTGTGGGGAGCTTCCTAGGTGAGAAGACATCGATAAAAAAAGTCACCACCAGACGTCAGGTAGTAGAGTCATCTGCAACAAAAAGTGGACAAATTATGCAGGAGCCCAAGTAGGCAATAACTTCAGGAGGGCGACCTCAAGATACTGGGCAAGTGGTAAGGGGCTCACGAAACATAGTAGGGAAGATGAAGAGCAGGCAGTGCTACTCATGCAACGACAATGTCAAATGGCTTTTGACTACCCAACCAACTATACAGATGACCAGAATACGGTTGAGGGACCACCGAGGAAGAGGTATAGGTTCGAGAGAGGAGGTTCATAGAGCCGTGAATGTGGCCGAGGAGCTATCCATGTTGTAGGCGGTGGGTGGTGATTTGAGGTTCTATCGCCGCTACCTCCAGGTGGTCCACCACGACAATAAAGGGTAGGAGGACATGGAAGAGCTCAGCACCAGGATACTATAGGCTATGATCAGGGCGATCCAGATATGATTAGATTTATGATATATCTCTACTCAAAACTAGCTATAGTACATATAGACAGAAGTTCTAATCACTCTTTTATTTCCACATCCCTCATTCAGAGCTCAAAGATTCTAATAAAGCCATTGGGTCGATCTTTAGTGCTGGAGACTCCTACAAGAGGGGATTCGAAGATTACACACTGGTTCGGGAATTGTTATATTACTCTAGGAGGTGATATATTAGAATGGGATCTTCTAGTAGTGGTTTCAAGGCCTTATACTGTTATCTACGGTATGGATTGGATAGTCCATGTTCAAATTAACTGTATTAGGTGCAATCTGTAGTGTGTCCTTGAGGATGGGACCAGTTTTTCCTTCACCAGAGAGAATGGAAACATTACATCATATGATGGAATTTTCTAAAAGAGGGTGAAATCGATAATATATTAGTTGGCTAGCCTTACCCATAGATCAGTTGATGTTGATAGTCACAGTAATCTTCTAGTTGTGGACTAGTATGTCGATGTCTTCCCTAATGATGTTTCAGAATGACCTCCCATAGAGTGGTGTACTTCTACATCGACCTTTACCCCAAGACAACAATGATATCTCCACCAGTATATCGGATGTCTCTAGTGGAGGTTCGTGAGATAAAGATATAGCTGGAGTATTTGTAGAGAAAGGGGTTCAAAATTACAAATATTTCTCTAGGGGAAGCCTCAATTTTGTTCTCCAAGAAAGAATATGGGAGTTATAGACTCTATTTGGAATATTGGTGCCTGAACTATGTGACTTTTAAGAGTATGTACCTGCTTTTGAAGATTGATGATATTTTCAATCAGCTAATGGGATCTCAATGGTTTTTGAAGACATGCCTTAGATCAGCATATTATCAGCTTAGGGAACGAGATGAGGATGTTCAGAAAATAGACTTCAAATATCAGTATGGCCACTATGAGTTCTTGGTTATTCTATTTATCATGAGAAATTCCCCAAGAGTGTTCATGGTACTCATGAATAGGATCTTTAAGCCATTCCTCAATCACTTCAAGGTAGTATTCATTGAAAACGAATTTGGGTACTCAGCGATGGGGGAGGATCGTGCCTATAATCTACGGATAGTTCTAGATAGAATATTAGACCACCATCATTTTAGTAATCTATCAAATTTGTAGTTCTAGATATGATATGTCCAATTTCTGGGACATGTTATCTTGGAGGCTGGAGTAATAGTGGATCTGGTGAATATAGTGGTTGTGCTTGGAAGGGAGCCACCCTAGAGTGTGACAAAGGTGCCTAGTTTCCTAGTGTAGGCTAGGTACTATTACTGATTCCTACAATATTTTTATAGTGTTTTGTAACCCTTGTCAATTTTGAAGAATAAGGGACAACCCTTTGTATGGAAGGATAAATTCTAGATGTTTTCTCTAGAGATGAGGTAGAGACATACAAGTACCCATATCTTGAAGATATCGGAATAAGTCATAGGGTATGTAGTCTCTTATGACGCATCATGGACCTAACATGTATATGTCATGATTCAGGAGAGAACAATGATCACTTATGGTTCATGACAGCTGAGACAACATGAGATGAACTATCCTACCTATGAAATAGAGTTAACAGTAGTGGACATAACCTTTAAGATGTGGTGAAAACACATGAAGGGAAATCATTTTACAACCTATTATGATCACAAGAGTCTCATGTATATCTTCTCATAGAAGGACCAAAACCTGAAACAACAACGTTGGCTAAAGTTCCTCAAGGACAGTGACTTAGAGTTAGTCTACACTCATAGGAAGGGTAACGTAGTTGAAAAATCACTATATATGAGGTGTGGTCTACAGTTGCTGAGTGATGTGATAGAGCATCTAGGCACATTTCCGATATCCTTTGTGGATAGATATGGATCATCTTACTGCCATTCTATGATTGTCACTCCCCCACTTATTTAGTGAGTTCGAGATTCATAGCTTGGGGACATTTACTGTGAGGCTTGATGTGCTTAGATATCCTCATGACCGAAACCTGATAGATTTTCTGAAGGTTGTCTCACGTCATCCTCTTAAGAGGACGCACCATGGTCGCAATGGTTCTATGTGAGGAGGTGTTGATGGAGTTCTATATGTCCCCTCTAGATGTACATCTTGGTGTGTTGATGATGTACAATGACCTCTCACATCAGCACTGGTGGCATGGGATAAAGGAGGTAGTAGAAGAGTTTGTTTCACAATGCCTCACTTGTCTGCAAGTTAATGTTGAGCATCATGATCTAGTAGTCTTAGCACATCCACGAGAGTTACCGGGCTGGAATTGGGATGTTATCTCCTTCAACATTGTGACAGGGTTTCCACGTACCTCTAGAGGACATCATTTCATCTCAGTGATTGTTGACTAACTCACCAAGTCGGCCCACGTCCTACCCATCCGATAGGAGGGATATGTAGAGGGACTGGGACGCCTCTACGTAAATTTTTTTTTACGGATTCATGATGTTCCATCAGTGATCGTATATGACCATGACACATGTTTTATATCATAGTTGTGGAAAGGATTACAACAGGCATTCAGAACTCTGCTGTGTTTGAGAACTACCATTTATGCACCGACGAATGGTCAGATTGGGCCAACCTTTTAGACACTAGAAGACATATTTTGCGCATGTCTCTTTAATTTTGGTCACAATTTAGAGGACCACATTCCCATGGTGGAGTACGCATTCAACAATAGCTATCACTCTACCATCGGTATGACACCTTTTGAGTCCTTCAATAGTCGATCCTACATATCACCTCTATGCTGGATAGACCTAGGGGGTCAGCACTTATGGGACTAGAGTTAGTATGGGCTACCATTGAGAAGGTATAGATCATCAAGTAGACGATAAAAACTACATAGAGAAGACAAAAGACATATGATAATTGGAGGCAATGATCTTTGGACTTTAAATATGGATACCATTTTTTTCTATAGGTCTCACATTTACTTGGTTTTTTGAGATTTTACCAGGGTGGAAAGTTATCTCTGAGTTTAATCGGACCTTTTCATGTTCTTATAATAGTTTGTAAAGTGGTGTATCACATGGATCTTCACCCAAAATTGCACTGGGTGCATGACGTTTTCCACTTCTCACTGGTGAGTAGGTACGTGCACGATCCATCACATGTCATTGACTAGGGTGAGATGGACATCGAAGATGGGGTGACGTTTACATAGGTTCCAGTAAAGAATGATGACTGATAGGAGAGGGTCCTTTATGGATAATCAATACCTCTGGTGTGTGTTTTCTATTATTACAGAAACCTCCATGAGATCACATTGGATCAGGAGGCTCAAATTCATGCTCTCTACCCCCATTTGTTTCCTTAGATTATGTTTTGGTTCTTGGGGATGAAAAGACCTAAAGTGGGGAGAATGTAAAGGCCCATATTTTACATTTAAATTTTTTAATTATTATGAGTTTGAAAAAATTGACGGCACATGATTCTGAGGTCCGGTGTGCCGGAAAGAATTTTTGAACATTTTTTATGGTACGTTATGTAAACGCATGAGCAACGTTTTCTTACATTTGAACTGGTACTCGAATTAAATGTACAAGAGCACTATTGAATCCACTACACTAGGATTTACATAAGGAAGGGTTTACTTTGTCTTCATTAGGTCATGAGAAGAAGATACGTTTTGGAATTTTGAAAGAATAACAAAATAATAAAGTTATTTATTTTCTTTTTCCTCCAACTAAAAATCATTGGTGGCAGGACCAACGACATGTAAATCCATTAATTGACATGACTCCCCTATTTTTTTAATAACACCTTAGGAATTTGGGAGGTTCATTCATTAAATGAACCTTATAAATTCCCAACGTCATAAATCGACCTCCACCTCTACTATTTATATATTGATTGGTGTAGAGTATTGGCACAACATCACCAAGCGACAAAGATTTTGAAATGTACTGTGAAACCAACCCCTTATAGGATGAGACCAGTTCTAGTGGGCAGTGAAGAATGACATTGAATCACGAGATGATGAACACCGACTCCTCCTCAAGCACAGATGTTCTACAATGAATCTTTAGGTAGGGTTTTGTCTCATTTATTTTCCAGAGATTTTTGAATCATATATGCTCTCAATGGTTAAGATGATAATGAGGATGGGATGGGGAAAACAGACATGGCCTAGTCCCTATTCCAATTATTTATCATTGCGTTCTTTGAGGGTAAATTACTACGTTCGATGGAACCCGAATTAGAAGGCCATGAATTGATGAAGATTGCATGTGGAAGACTGTCAGTGCACCACCTTTATGACAGAACTGACGACCCATGCCGGTAGGCGATGGTGGCTTTTGGCCGCGATGGAGGTGGCGTGACATCGCGTCCCATAGAAGGATGTTGGGGCACTAGGCTGTGTTAGTCAGTAGAGCGACCGACACCGACCGGCCGTAGTGGTGGTATGGTGTGGTGTTAGGTGCCGCTATAGGGGAATGCAGTGAATTTTCCACTGTGTCCATAGAGTAGGGTGGCTGGCACCGAACAGTCATGGAGGAGGAGTGCCGCCACGTGGCACCCCTGCTTCACCCTTCCAAACGACTTAGCCATTTAGGAGAAAGGGGGTGTGTTACCCACCACGCTGGGTTTGGAAGGACCAACAAGTGGACCACACCCTCCGTGAGGTAGGTCGTGCAAGCCCACTTGGCTGCACCTCTAGTAGGCCATGCCTCCAGTGGGTCGTACATCCAATGGGCCGCTTCCCTCCACAGGGCGG
The DNA here is from genome assembly GCA_963277665.1 of Viscum album. Lineage (NCBI taxonomy): Eukaryota > Viridiplantae > Streptophyta > Magnoliopsida > Santalales > Viscaceae > Viscum > Viscum album. The sequence goes on from OY728133.1 coordinate 596,118,807, forward strand.
GTCGTGCCTCTAGTGGTCTGCGCCCCACCGCAGATCAGGCCGCATGAGTCCTGTGGTCACACCCTATTTGGGTCGGGCCATGGTAGTCCCATGGGGTTCACCACCCAAGTTGTCTGAGATGGTCCGGGTCTGACCCAGACTGGGTCGGGGTGGCCCATACAGGGTCAGACCGAACTTGGACCCTTCCGGGACCAGTTTTGATAAAAGAGCCAATGCTTGTGAAGCAAGAATCTGTTTGAAAAACTGTCTATGGTGCTAGGAACCTTGGAGAGAGATTAACCTTTTGGTATACTCCACTTGAGATTGTTGAATGCTGGAGTGTGGATGGGTTGGATCAAACCCAAATCCAATAGGGACTTTTGTCCTAAAACGCTTATATGTAACAGAATGTGTTGTTCGATTGACACACCATCTGTCTCTTTGGAACCCTAACAAAATGGTGTTCCATTGGATTAGTTATTAATAGATCATCATGGTGGTTTAGGAACAACTAATGGATTGAGGAGTGGATCCTCCAGGAATCCTGCGTGTTTAGTGCAGGAATCTCGTGGCCAACAATAACCCGAAGAAAGAACATAGATCTCATGTGGATCATCATCTATCAATCCTGTGTGGGTCAGCACATAGCGGACATGTGTGGGTTAGTATCTATTGATCCGTACTGGGTTAGTTCCTAGCGATCTTGTGTGGGATTGAATCTATCAATCTTGTGTGGGTTAGCAGTCGAGCCAATTAACAAAATAAGATGATCTAGTACTACGACTAATCATATGTACTTATGTACTAAAGTAATATCCCTTGTGTGAGATTATTCTTTCACCTTCATGGTATTACCTTCATGGAGTTACCTTTGTCATAGGTTTACCTTCATGTTGTTTACTTTTTGGTCATTTTACCTTCGTGGTGTTACCTTTGTGTTATTACCTTTGTTGTACTTTTACCTTCGTGGTGTTACCTTTGTGGTATTATTCCATCATGGACCAGTTGTGAAAATGGATTAAAAGTCATATCCATATGTTTTCTCATGTTTGAGACGAGTATATTTTGATATCATAGAAATATGTAGGGGCGTATACCTAAGTACAGCTGATGACTACTACTCCATGCTTTGTGATTGATGTATTTATTTGTGGTTATTAATTTATGAAACTATGGGAGACCTCCTGGGATCTTAGTGTTCCTAATGAGTATTATTTTACTCACCCCTATATGGGTTGTGCCCACACCTTGTTTTGTCTCATGAAAATTAGAGTCATTGTTGATCGAAGCTGAGGGATCCAGGATAACAAGATGCTCAGAGGTGGACCATTAGACATGACGTTCTATAGTGACTATGGATTGTGGGTTGTACCATCCATTATAGTTGGATCCTTAGTTGATGATTCAGTAGATGTTTTATCTTTCTAGTTGTTCTTGTACTCTTTAGTTGGTCTTTTATTCTGGCCCCTAACATTTTTTACAGTTTTTTACTACAACAGTTAAATTCATTGTTTCTTATTGAGGTGTTCTTGGATTGTCTGTTTCTACTGGTTTAAATGAAATTTCTTCCTTTTATAGGGATACACCTTTCTAGTGCTAGTCTCCATCCCCTGGATTATGTAATGTGGGCTTCGGGTAGTCACGACATGGGCCTCGAGTGATAGGTTGTGACACTAGAATATTCATACCTATTCCATAATATTTGAAACCTTTTTTATGTAACCTTGTAGTCGACATAATTATTGTGAAGGTTTTCTCAAAGGGAATAAATTGTTTTATATAAAATCAGTTTCATATATACATGGATATCCAAATATTATCTCAATGCATTAATCACCATGGAAAAAAAATCCAATTCCTAGTGTTCCTAATATAATAGTGCTCCACTATCAACCTATCCAAGACCCCTGGCATTGACGTTAGGTACAATTCCATTCATAATGACTAAAAATAGTGTTGTATCTAGATTTTTGATAAATAAAAAACATTACACTCAGATATTATAATTCCTTTGTGGTTAAAAATTTCTGCCTTAACATCATATATAAATACATCCCATAAGAACATTTTATTTTATACGACATATTATTCCAAAAAAACATGTTATCTTGAGATGGGGGAATTGTGAATCAGTGTATATAAATTTTTATTAAACCTTTTAGAACAATATTTTACCTCATTAAGTATGGGATTTTCACTCTCACATTGTTGAAATCGGGTATGACAGAATTAAAGGGTAAAATAATTATTTTAAATTGGCTCACTTAAATGGGATAATATAGGGAGGATTCCTAGAAATATTCCAATGGACCTAAAACAAAATTCCCACTAATTCGGTAATAATTTTAGAGTATCTAAACTGAATGAATTATTATAAAACCCTCACAAGATGAAATATGACTACTCTTAATTGTTGTGGAAATGAACTAATCCTCTGAGAATTGTTTTCGTAGTCCTCCATAGAAAAATAATATAGTTACATCATTGGTTGTGTATAAATTTTCTTCACCTTCATCGACTCAATGATCTTCAAAATGAATTCTCATTCAAAAAATCTAGGAATTTATTTCTATTTACATCTTAACATTATGTGAAATCCTATAAATATCACATTTTTCTGTTCATAATATATAACTTATTTATTTATTTCTCTATTCATTATCCTCATCTATTCACATTTATTCATTTAATTAACTATTTTAATTTTTCCATGAGATGTTACTATGAAATATACGTACATAATTTGAATATGAAAACACACCATTAATTTTGGTCATGATATTCTTTATTTATTCTTTCAAAATTTTCAATCCTTTAATAAAAATAATACGTGATTAAAAATTTCCCCATGCTTACCAATATTCATAAAATTATATGCTCACTTGTGAGATGATTTCACATTCAGATAATTTTTAGTAATATTTATTCATGAACATGCTTGATTATAGTGTTGATTCTCTCCATGTTTTGTTTAATATCATTTGAAAATTCATTATATAAAATAATAAATGAATGAACCTATAAAAATTTACATATACTACCTAAAATGTATGAATATTTACAATAGAATTATCCATTTAATTCCACCCGGATTTACCTTATTATGGTTAAAATATACTATATAATAATCCCTTTAAATTTCATTTATCATAAATTACATAACCTTATGAATTTAAAATATAAATTTTGATGTTATTGAATATATTATATGAATATACACCAACCATACGAAGAAGAATAAAAAATTATGAGGAAATTTTTTTTACAATGGAAATAACCTTACTATTCTCATATCATCGTTCTGATTATATAGAACTAACCATTCAATGACTCTGAAACCTTATGAAGATAGAGAAATTGACCATAAAAATTCCTTAATTGAAACTTTTGATGTCTTGGATTCATCTTTTGATCCATAAGATACAACGACCATATCATGGAAAAAATCATTATTATAATCATAGATAAACCATTTACACTCTATGATGAAACTTGTGGGCTTGAATTTCCCCAAATCCAGAAACATGATCTTAAATTTCATTCAAATAATGAACATTATTATTGTTTTAAAATTTATCCATCCATTAAGATAAAATTTGAAAATTATATTATAAGATATTTTAGGAAAGCATTCATCAAACATATTTACAAAACACAACAAAAAAACGCCTAAATGTAATGATTAAATCTTTAAACAATTATTTTTCTTCAATTATATTATAAAACAATGATTATCATATACCCATGTTAAATTATTTTGATAATAATTCAATGAAATAATATCCATTATTTTCTTATCAATTTTATTCTCTTTATTCATATAAAATATTTGAGAATTGTCTTTACTGAATTATGTTTTAAAAATTGTTATGTGATCCTAATATAAATGTACTTGTTGATTACATATTACATATAGTTTATTTAAAACATGAATCCAATTTTTTATTCAATCCCATAATGTTTTTGTCCCAGTTAAAACATCTCTTCATTGAGTGAGCTTTTAACCCCCCCAATTTTGAACCAACCACCCTTCTTATATTTTAAAAGTATTATACTACAAACCATAAAATACCATGCCACATGTATTAACCATAACCCCACTAATAATAGATAAAAATGAAAATATTCATGAAAAATTTAATCATTGTTCAGACTGTGATACATTCATTCCGTTAACATTCCTTCTACAGATTTCATCTCCTTTTTTGGAAGAAATTTATCTTGTTAATAATAACTTATTTGACATTATATTGTACATGTTAATTTTTTTTATATATAAATTTTTTATATATTTATGCTTCACGTATTTGTTTCATGGTTTTTCAAAATAATATAATTCAACACCTAATAAAACATATATACTATTCTATATATAAACATTGACTTCAAATGTATTATCATTAATTTCATGGATTATTGCATTAATAGATTGGTAATTTCATTATTAGGATAATCATCATCACTCTTGGAATATTCACTTGTATTGTCACTTTTATACATGATTCTACCATGTATATAACCTTTTTTTTTCAAAATAAAACACAAAATTATGTTGCAGATATTCATAATATAACACCCAATAATCATAAAATAACTTATTTTTTCATTTTTTTTGATAGTATAGTAAAATTAAATATGTAAAATTTTATTTTTTATATGTGATACATTTATACTTCCACTTCTATCACTGATAATTTCTCTCTATTTCCTTAGGTTTTTTCAACCTCAATTGAACTTATAGAAACTAGGCACTAATTTTTTTAAACATCTCTAGTTTATAGATTTAGATGATATATTCCATCAAATAATTATTAAACCTAAACTCTATATCAATTTATTATTCATAAAAGCTAGTAGATATTTATTCATCATTCATATAAGAAATTTGATATATACTTCCATGGTCAATTGATATTGAATCCTTCCCACATTAACCATCATTGTAATCTTCTACCACCTTTTTTGATAAATAAATTTATTCTAAATTTAGGAAAGATGTTATCATTTATTGTAAATGGTTAAATTCAAATATTATATTTATATTTATTCATTTAAAAATCTATTAATCTAAACATCCTCTTCTTGAAACTTTTCATCCTTTATGTTTTGACAATTTTTCTAAAAATGTTTGCCTCTTCCATAGATAGAACACTTTAAAAGTGATTTATCAGAGTAAAAAAAATACTTTATAAAATTTCATAACATAAAATAAATCATATTATAAAAAAAAATTGAATCCATTTGATTATTAATATTCCCTTTTTTCTAAGAGATGTGATGAATTTTTTTCAGTATTTGTGGATTTGAAATTTGATTCCATCTCACAAAAACTTTTTTTATATAAATAACAATAATATATAATTTATTATTTATCCATAATTTTTTTGTAATTTATCGGGTTGGTTATTATTTAAATCATGATAACTTTGGGGATAAAAACTTGTATAAAAAAATCCAAAAAATTAAATAAAAACAACTTGAAAATTGTTGAATCCTCTAGAGTTTCTATAATTATTCTGATTGAGATTAAAATATAATTAGATCTAATGATGAAATATTACATTGAACAACCAAAAATATTATTAAATATATTAAAATTAGGCACAATAAATTTTTTATTTGGCCTCTTTCACTCTAGAATCATCTCAAATAATATTTGATATCTTCCCCAAGATAAATTTTACTATCTTTATATATATCAACTTTATTAACACATTATCTAAAAGTGATACTAACATAGTATCTTGGCCTTCCACGCCAATAACAAGAACTAGTTATTTAGTGAATATGATATTGACATTCCGAGCCCAACTACTTATAGGTCCAAGGTTTGTGACTTGCCCCAAGGGTATAATCAGGAAAATGAGCGTTATTTCACTTATATTAAGTAATTATATAATTATATATCCAGAAAAAATGCATAATATAGAAAAAATATTTGATTTGAAAATAATATAGAATTTATGATATGCCATATAAAAAAATATCAATGAAAATAATACTAAAAATAAGCTCTCTGCAAGAAACATTATTATAAATATCATTAACTTTGCTAGTACAACCTAAATCAAACACCCAATTCTATCTAGAAACCAATAAAATATTTTAATATATATAATGGTGAAATATTTGTATTGTTCGTATTATCCTCCTAAATACATGTTATAATAATTTTGAAGATGTACACTACTACATCAGTGAATAAATATCAAAACCAACATGCACATGCTATAACAATTATCATGTTTCCTCACCATGTATTGTTGAATTAATAATTTATCCTTGTATATTAACATAACAACATAATAATATATCAAAAAGGGTACCCCACAACACTTCCCCACTAGTTCCTCACTATTACACCACAACATAAAATGTACTAGAACTCACATCCCTTCCACTATCATACCACATAAATCTAGTACAATCTCTTAACATTTTATGTTGGTTTGGCTGCAACCCAATCTCACCCAATCCTAGAAGGTTCAACCACTCTTGTAGAAATTGATATCATCTATTCCATAAAAATAACCACATCATAAAATCACATATCCACATCTCTAATGTACCTGAATACCTCATCACATATCCACCTCAAAATGGTATCGTGAAGAAGAAGTACAACAACCTCATGCCCTCATCATACCATCAATGACCCCCACCAAATATCATAATGACATAATCCAAACAAGTCAAATATGATTCATCAAAACTTGTATCATTAAAATAATGTATAAAAATGAAGATGTATTTTTCATCGATTTGATCCATTACTGACGAATATATTGGTAAATTTCGAGAAAACAAATCATTTTGATGTGGGTAATGTTTTCTTACTCCAGTGATATGTGAAAGGAAATTAAAAAAATCAATTAAAATACCTCTACAAACAATACCAGCCTATAGGGTTCATGTACAACAAATAATATGAAGAATAACTAATTAATATCCATTTTAAGTCATCCTTTCACTATTTCCATGTTTATGATTTACAATCCATATTTCAGTCATTAATTAATTTAATTCCATTTTTAACAAAAAACCGCTCTTTTATTTAATACATTTTTAATCAAGTCATTACCCATTCATTTTAAGTATCAAAAATTCCACTTATAGTCCATAGTTCATTCTATTACATCACTCACCAAATTAACATTTCCCTTATTACCAATCAAATTCCTCTTCTACAAAGTTTATATAAATTTCCACATGTTATCTATACAACCACAATGAAACCATTATGAATATCCTCAAAAAATAAACCATAAACTCTATAAATCACATCCTCAATCAATAAAATACAGTATAACATCATTACAAATTAACATCCCCCTATCCTCTTGGTAACCATGTAAAGGCATCTCCATCCCCACTACACAACACATATAATATAAAACTGTCCACAAAAATTCATATCCACGGGCACAAAATAACTATAATATCAACATAGTAATAATATTATGGTACACAATTACAAATTCAAAGAATTTTATTTTTCAACATCCCCTTTTTAAATTATGTTCTCATATCTATGAAATCCCACTAAAACAATAAATATTTCATCAATTTCTGAGTTTACAGAATTAGTTATTTTTAATCATTCTTTTATTATCCATCAATTTAATGGTGATTAAAACGACTGGATCAAAGATTAAATTTATTAAAATATTAATAAGGGAAACCTTATTGATTAAAAAACTTTAAATTTTTATAAATGGTAAAATCACCAAGACATGTAATCAAATTTTAAATAACCCATACCTTTAAATTTCACTGTAGTTCAATTTATTATATTAAATAATAAAATAAGTATAATCTACCTAATAGAAAAAATATCTTGAGACTTCTACTTTATACTTATAAATAAGGTATTTCTTAAGTACCCTACCTCAATCTAATCATTAAAATCCAATTTTGAAAAATAAAATGTTAATAGATTTCAAAATTCCAAAACTGAATGAGAGAAACCCAAAATAACATATAACGAGAAAATTCATATCAAAATGTGTCTCAAATCGTGCCAAAAAATTATGCCCCAACAGCCTGGACATCCTAGATAATGACTAGGGAGTTGAAACAGTAGGTAAGAAGGATAAAATCACTTCAAATCATGAACAATTGATCAATTTATAATATAGATTTAGTTTGATATAGGTTGTATAATGATCACCAAAAACTAAACTATGGTAAGAATATGTCAAGAGGAAAAATAAATTAATAATTAAATTAAAATTATCTCTAAAATTTATGATTATAATGTAAAACATTCCATCAAAACTTTACAATACATTTCCATAAAATGATGGGGATACAACAGACTAATCTACAAAAATAACATCATATATCTCATTATATATCTTCAATGCTAAAATTGATATACATTTCATATATAATATTGTTAAGGAAAGTTAATTTTCAAAACAAGGAACTATAGAATGATGATACCCTGCGGATGAAATTTAATATTCAGTGTTTATATTATTAAATTTTGATAGTCGAATATGGGTTATGACAACCAACTAAAATAAACATTAAAATATAAGTATCAGGGCCACATGCTGTGAAACCTGGGACCCTATCATGATATAAAAACTAAAATAACCAAGGATATAAAACCTAATAATTTGTGTTTTTGAATAAAAAATTCATTTATTGATGTCCCTCTAGGAAAAATATTGAAACCCAAAAGTTTTTTATATGGATATTACATAATTTTAAGTAAAAAGCATAATAGTTATACATTTTTGGATCAAATGGATTAGTTTCAGGGGACTATCATGATCATAAATCACATAAATATAATAAAATATATTATTTTCAAATACATATTATTTATCGTCATAAAGGATCTCAGTATCCATAGTAAATGTATTAAACTAAGGGTATACATCAATAAAAGGGGTGAACTAATATCCCAGTAAAAGGTGGAATAAGGGAAATCATTAAAAATATAATGGGTTAGAATAATAATAATTTTCATATCATAATAATATGATCATAATTATAATCAAGATGGTAATACATGATTACTTTATGGAATGTGTCAATTTATTAAAATGAAACACTAAGTCATATTTTTCAAATACCACACATAGTTGGGAACAAAGCTTGCATCATGCTAACACATAACATATGTTCATAATCACGACCACATAATTGTGAAAAAATACATATTCATTTTCATTATTAATAATAATTATATAATGAGAAAATTCACATTACCCAATGAATTTTGTGGATATAAATTCTGGGCCCAACCATCACATCATAATATTTTCATAATCATGCATGCCACATATAATGTATAAAACTTTTATATATAAAATAACTTATGCAATGGAATGAGTATCATAAGAATTTAATCAAAATTAATTTTAATAATAAACACAGGATTACCAAATGAATTTGGGATAACATATTTTGTATCTTTTTAATCATTATTGAGTGAAGAAGAAACAACTAAAGTGGAGTAAATGAAGTTTTTTTGTAGAAAAAATCTTTTTGGAAAATATTTGTATGTGGGTTATGAATCATGTTTTTAAAATTTATATCCCTAAATTAAATGGTATTAATAGATAAACTATATTTATGAAAAAAATTGAATATACTTACTAAAAATGATGTGAAATAGGGATAAACGCATGAAAATGAGTTGAGTTCAATAATCACATTACCTTAAATCGATCATTATTTTGTACCCTTTACACCTCTTGAATAATAATCATAGATTTATTAAAACATTTTAACCAATGTGATTTTTTTATTTATGTCACTATTTTTAGATTCTATTCCATATATATTGTTTTTTAATTTCCTCTAATGAAATTAAATCATTTTGAAATCTTGATTTCCTTAAAAATGTCCCATTTTTTCTTGGATTTTCCTGTTTTGGTCAAAGAAATTAATACATTAACAGAGTAAATTATAAAATCATACAATTTAAAATTTTATAAAATTTCATCTAATATATATTATATATTAACCGTCCATATTTGGGAGTAAATTTTTTTTTTCAATTTTCGCTTTGGCAGTTAACAGGTATTTGAAAAGATATTGACAAAAGTGTGTGAAAGGGAAGTTTGAAATTTATATATTTTATAAATATTATAATTAAAGTATGTTACCATTAATAATATAATTTAGAAAATATACCAAGTTAATTTTGTATGATTTTCTCCCAAAGGAATCTGTATCCGAATAAAGATATACAAAAGAGAGAAGAGTTGAATGAAACATTCTATTTCTTCATTGTAACATCTGTTGTACAACAAAATGAATTCTACATATAGAGTTCGATTACTACAGAACAACCAATAGTATGATAAGGACTTAATAAAAAGTACTTTGGAAGATCATTTCATTTTTAAAGTGTGAGATGAGTAATTTGATTATGGGATAGATGTGGGATATTAATATTTTAGGATAAAGGTATTTTTAGAATAGAATTATAACAAAAATATTATATCAAATGTAAAACATGTAATAGTGAATTTTTCCAACATAAATCATATATTAATTTAAAATAATATTTTTAACACTTTATATTCTATTACAATTATAATTAACATATATTATTAAAAATAATATTGGAAAAATGAAAAATTTGTAATTTGATGGGAACAATTTTTGAATTTAGGCTTTGGAAAATACCTTTTGGATTTTAAAATTATGTTTATTGAATTTTAAGGAATTATTTATGAAATTTAATTTTTGAACCAAAATTTATATATTTCATAATTTTATTATTGAATCATGAATGATGAAATTTAATATACAATGGATACGTAAAAACAATATTTTTACTAATCACTGGAAAATTGATGTATTTCAGAAAATTACCAAAAAAATTACACTCGGAAAAGTTTTACATATATAATTAAAAAATAATATTTATATTATAATAAAAATTTATAACAAAGTTAATTTTAATTTCAAATATTATCAATGTTATTTTTATGAAATACTTTATAATAAAATTAATTAAATATGTGATTATCATTTCTATGAGATTAATTATCATGATATTTATTTTTTAATATTATAATATTTATATTTACTTAAAACAATCATGTTAAATATTATTTATATCATAATATTATTTTGGAGATAAATTAATTTTCCAATGGTCATGTAACTATTCCAAAAAATAGGGAAACAATTCCTCATGGTCATGTTACAATAGCAGTGGTAACATTACTATTCCAATTGTCACATTACCTCTTATAAATTCCTATAAATTACTTCAATAATTATTAAATAAAATTAATCAAATTTTTATATATTATCATTTTCTAAAATATTTATTGGTTAACTAATATTGTTTTTCATTTTAATGGTGTTTCTATGGGGGAATGATTTTATCAAATTTGGGTGATCCATATTTTCCCATTTTTGATGTCCTATATTATATTTTTGTTTAGTTATAATTATAGATGATCTTATAAGAGACTTATTTAATTATATATTTTTATAAATTACATTTTTATTGGTTTTTATATATCCCATATTTGTATAATACTTATATATTATAATCTGAAACCCATTTATATGGTAAAAATTATGATTTAAAATATATTGTTTTGTTATATTATCCATCCTTTTGAAATTCCATCCTCTAAATTTCAACGTAGATTCTCAGTTGAGAATATGGTAGGGTACATCAATTTTAATGTTTCCACCTATTCTCTTATCAAATCGTAATACATATGGTTTTTCCAATGTACATTAAAAAGTTGAGTTTTCTTATGGCATAGAAATTTTTCTATAAAATCCAAGATCTTCACAGGATTATTTTTATATACTAGTTCATTCTTTAGTTACACCACATATGGATTCAATACATATGTGGGGTCTGGTATGTACTTCCTCATGAGAGGTAAATGTAATAAATCATGAACAAGAGCCATATTTAGTTGAAATTCAATTCAATGGGCTACTGGCCCTATGTCATCAAGGATCTAAATTGGAAAAATGTTCCTCGGGATAAGATTCTCATTCTTATTAAGCCTCATAAATCTTTAAAATTTGGATATTCAAAGTAAAACTTTGTATCTAATATAGAACTCCAAATCCCTTAAGTGATTGTTAACATAGCACATTTTCTGAGACTGGGTAGCTTTTATATGTTTTTGGATGGCTTGAATAAAATTTTCACCTCTTTCCAAAGATTAGGTCCAAGTAGATTGTTTTCTCAAGCATCATACCACCATGTTGGATTTCTGTATTACATCCCATATTGAGCCTCAAATTGAACCATTTGAATAGTTTATTGGAATCCATTGTTTTTTTAGAAACATCTAATGGGATATGTTGATCCCATCATCCTTTAAAATTTTCTGAGTATGCCCTCAACATTTCCTTGGGAATCTGAATACTCCATTTATATTGGCCATCTATTTGTGGGTGATATGATATAACAATATTTGGTTCAATACACAAAACATGTTAAATAATTCTCTATAATTTATATGTGAACACGAGTCATGATCAGGGATGGTCAAAACTAGAACCTCATGCTACTTCACCACTTTTATAAATGAGTATCATGTCATGTTTTCCAACAAAAAATCCTAAAAATAGAAATTAAGTTGGTTGTATTGTAGAGTTAATCCACCACAACCCATGTCACATTTTCTCCTTTTAATGTCTTCATGATATTGGTGAAAAGTCCCATGGTGATTTTCCCCCTTTTCCATGTGGGTATAATAAATAGTATAATCATACCTTTTAAACTATTTTTCTATACAATAACATTAAAACGTACTAATAACTTTGGGATTTACAATTTAATATCCTTATTCATTTTTCCTACCAAAAGTTCTCCTGAATATCATAATACATCTTTTTACTTCTTGGATGGGAAGAGGAAAAATCTTATTTTTCTATATCCAATATATATATTTTTTTCATATGTGATTCTGACATCAAAATTATAGTTCAAAATCAGATGAAACCATCCCCATTGATTTTATACTCTGGTATCATACCCCAAATTAATTATATCACCTTATTTTGAATCTCTAAATCATAACTTTGTTCCTCATTGTTCTTCACCTGGATTTATGGTTGAATAATAATTTGGGAATGGTGGGATGTATTCTATATCATTATGATTTACAAATTCATTTATCATATATACATGAGGATAATGTCTTTCTCAATCTACATTAAAGTAGTAGGTTATTATCTTCTAAGAGAATAATCTACATCGTTCGCATTTCCTATAATGCAGTGAATAGAAAAATTATAGTCATTTATTAGATATAGCCTTCTTATATTATGCATCTTAACCTACTTCTATATGAATTTATACGTAGACTCTTATGATCAGTATAGATTTCACTTTTATCATAATAGAGGTTGTCAGTATTAAAATTAAATTCCAATATCAAAACTTATAACTCTAGATTATGAATCATGTATTTTTTCTCATATATATTCTAATATGATGAGGAATAGGATATCAATTTTTCATTCTATGTGAGTTCCCAACCAAATCCTTTAATAAAATCATATTTTTCATCCAAAAAACCTTCTCCAATTGTATGTAATGTTTTTAATGTTGTGATTAAAATATTTTTGAGCTCCCTAAAAATTTTCTCATAATATTAAATCCATATTTAGTTTATCCATTTTCATATTTACTTAGTTAGAGGGATAGAAAATAATGAGAAATGTATTCAAACCCCCAGATTGTTCAATTATAATCCAAGAAAACATTGAATTTCTTGAAAATTTGTTGGACTGAATCAATCCTCATTTGGGTTTGTCTCCTATGTTTCCAAAAACATTACCTCACATGTTTTCACATTATAAATGAATTTGACTTTCTACGTACAAAAGTAACATTGTATAAAATTATCATAATTTTTATCATTATTTAATGTATAACACCCCAAACATTTTATTATGTTTTTATATTAAATACATTCTATTCACAGCCTATATTTCATGAAGCACAATGTATTTTTTGAATCAAAAAATTATTGGAGAAACTAGTAAGTTATACATTAAACATAAATTTTACAATTCTATGTTTTGAATTTCGAAAAAAAATCATCTAGAGTTGTGACCAGTAAGTCGTTCGGAGTCTGATAGAACCAAATTAATTTTTAATTAATAGTGACATACCCTTATTAATAGTAATATGACCCTTGTAATTAGTAACTTATGATAATATATTATTTTGTTAAGGTAACAAGATAATGTGATCATAATTAATTTTTTAAAGTGATATAGAACTAATTATACCATTAAAATTGTTATTTTTTAAATTAATTATGATTTTATTTAAAAATTAAAATAATAATACATAGAAAATTAATTTCAAAAAATGGTGTTCATTTTTGAATTCTACACATCAAAAATTGGTTAGGGTAAATTTTTTGGATTTTTCAAAAATACATGAATTTTTCATGAATACTAAAAATACAGGTTTGAGTATTCAGTAGATTAATGACATCATAATGGTGTAATAATTAAATATAAAAGTATTTTATACTTTTTTAGAGTAAATTATAGGTGTCCCATGTGGCTAAAACCATGGGCAAATACCATGGTAATTCCCATGGTATGGAAAAAACCTCTAATGAGGTTTCCCTTTGAAACTATTAAAAATACCTCTCTTTTTCTATAAATACCCACTCATCCATTAGTTTTAATTCATTCAAAATCCCTAATCCTCTAATAAATGGTGGTTTTACCTCTATATGAGTCCTTTTATGGTGTCTCTAAGCCCCCAATGTCCCATCCTTTAAGATCTAGGAGTTATTCTACAAGGTAAGAGAATCCTTCATTCTCTTCTTTATGTCGACACTTCTTTTATGTTAGATATTGAAATTACATTCTCATATGTTAGGGTTTTATTTTATTTATTCTTCTTAATTTCACATTGATTTCAATATAATAAAATAACCTTTTTTACTCATCACATGATTTTATGAAATTTTATGCAACACTGTTAAGCTACCGAATTTTCATAAGGGATCTCTCAACTTTTCTTTTATTTTCAAGATAGACTCTTTTCTTTTTCTCGTCTCACCTCCTCTATCCAAATGACCAGGATAAACTCCAGTATCAAAAATAAACTTGAATTATATAATGTGAATGCAGTAACCATCAACAATATTCTTACTCCCCTTTTTATTGTTATAAGCGAAATCAACATCCATGAGGTTCTAATTTATAACCATTGTGGACAACGAAGTTTTGTTCTTCACTATTTACTTCATTACTGGTCGTGAAACCATTTTAATGATTGAACCAAATCAGAAAATATGTATTTCATCTCTTTAATGTTATGTAATCTTTATACACTCATAATATAGAATATTAATACAAAACGATATCATTATATAAAAAATGTCCAAGCTAAATCCAAGAATTTATCCACAACTTTTAACTAATGATTCATCCTCAAGTATATAACCTGTGATCATTCTAAAACCATCAACATCACGAAATAATATAGAAATTGAAGGATGGTAACACTGATAAAATTCCCCTTCAGGTTTTAGAAAACCTTTTGAAACTTCTCTCTCTATACAGATATCTAGTCATTCCCAGTCAAGGATATCAATGGGCCCAAAATCAAGGAGATTTTGGAGATAATAATATGATAAGAGCCCATGAGACCCATGAAAAAGTGTGAATTAATGACATTATTTTATATCACCTTTGAAATAACCACCTTGATCTTTAGAGAATCAATGTACATTACCCATTGAGACACCACATGTCTAATCAAAATTAACCACTAATATCCAAAACACATAGTTATAAAACTTCCTATATAGTATGTTGTGATGATGGAAATTGAATGTATACCTAATAATCATATCATACTCCTCATCTAATATCAAATATATAAGGGTGTAATCAATAAAAAATAATATTAATAGATCCCTGAACTCATCAAACAAATTTTTCATGAGTCCCATGAAAATATATGGTGTTTTCAAAACATTTAAGAACATAAAATACACTATGATCCCATAACAACATCATAAAGTTGTCTCTATGATATCCTCTTCCCTCACCCTCATATGGTGTTATCAAGACACAAAAATAAATCTTTTAAAAGAATCTAATTCTCTTTGACTAGTTAAATATATTATAAAAAATTAGAAGGTGTAATAGATCCTAAAAAGCACTTAATTCTGATATTGATAGTATATACACATCATTATAAAATTATACTCCACATTGGAGAATAAATCTGGGGAACCCCATGATTATAAAATTGTTTAGGTGACTACCTTATTAATAAAATCATCAATCATGATCATCAAATACTATATTTCAAAAAAATTCATTAAATAGGGTAAAATGAAAATCTAATAGACATCATTCTTCCAAACTATCCTAAAATCAATTTCACATCAAGGGGGTAGCATCACTACCTCTTAAAGAAGGAATTTGGGGACTCTTCGATGACACATTGAAACTCAACCACCTACAACTCCACTATTTCCAAATATATAATTTTAAAATAAAACACAAGGGGATATAATAACATATTTCATATCTAATAATCTTTTTTTCCATTGATTTAAACATTTTATCCACACTCATCACATAATGTTTCCCACTTCTTGAAAAAAAAAACTCGAAACATGAACAATTCAAACCATTGATGCTAATAACTGAATCATATTGTTTTATATAATGAAATAATTAATAGACCAATGAATGATGATTCCTCATAATTATATAAAAATCCTCATAAAAATTAAAAATCTATTCAGAAATCTGTTGACAACATGGTAAGTATAAGACTCTCAAACTGAGTCCAAAGTCATTGACCATAGTTGGTCAAATAATCTTATACAGTGCTCAATAATGATATATATTACAATAGAATTAAAATGAAAAATATAAAGTACCGAATATGATGTTTAATCTATCTAGTATTGGAATCTCTATAGAATAACATTTTACACATAAATTTCTTCAACTTCTCTACAATTGAAAACCACTAAGAATGTGTTCAACCCAATGAACTTTGGGATATGGAACCCCATAGAGATGATATCTAAGAGCTCTATATCCTATTATAGGAATTTTTACAATGTTACCCTATATCTAATAATCCTTTTGAATAATTTTACTGAGGATAAAATATAGCATGAACACCTTCAGCACATTAATCACCAATAATAGTTGGCCATTATTATCACTAATGTAAACAACTTCAACAAATATAACTGACAATAAAAATTATATCATTGGATCCATGGGAG
Source organism: Viscum album (assembly GCA_963277665.1). Taxonomy (NCBI): domain Eukaryota; kingdom Viridiplantae; phylum Streptophyta; class Magnoliopsida; order Santalales; family Viscaceae; genus Viscum; species Viscum album. Next base: position 596,136,026 of record OY728133.1, read on the forward strand.
GAACAAACTCTAGATAAACATAAACACAAATACAACTACTAACTCCTCGTTTTTTCCAATTGGAACTATGTTGTCATAAAAACCAAAGACCCTCAAATAATATCCAACTTTTCATGTATCTCATATGAATCCCCTATTCAGATGAATCTAGTAGTGCATGAATCCTCTAAATTACATCATTCTTCTTTTTCACCACCCAATATATAAGTTTCATAAATTGGGTGAAAAAATATCAAATAACTGGGAAGAACACATCTTCTTAGAAGAAATTTCTATATAAAAAATCATAGATAAGACCATGGGCTATGAAAATGAGGTTGTTAAATTTCTTCCAAAAACACATTAACTCTAAGGTTCTCCTGCTAAATGTATATAAAATCCTACCTATTCTCTCCCATCATCATTGATGAATATAACTCAACAGGAAAATGAACAAAAATCATCAGGTAATGAATTTTCCTCCTTCAAATACATATTATACAAAATCCACCATTGATCCATTTCTTATTGCATATAACTAATAACCAATGAAACCTAATTATATACAATATATCAAATAGACAAAAATATATATCATGATTCTCAATTTTTCACTCAATATTTATATCAGAGACAATCCCTTCATAATTTACAGACCTCAGACACTAGAACAAACCAAAATTCTTCCATTAATCCTAATCCCCCTCATTTAGAAAAATCATTTCATGGTAAACTAGATCATCCTATTAAAATTCACCCACCAGAACCACACAACGATGATAACAATATTGAATATCTATAATGAATCAAAATCTAAAACCTGCTAGAATTGAATTCATTTAATATATTTATTTAATTTCCCTCAAATTCACCCCAACATAAAAATAATACCAAATAAAAATTAGGAATGTATATCTCCTAGGTCTCTACCCCAAAATTAGGATTACCTTTCATAGGGTGTTTAATAAGAGTACATTTATTTTATGATGTCATATAGAACCTACGTTCTTATGTCCTAGATTTTCTCATTCTCTACATCAGACACTATGTTCGAAACATATTGTTTCCCTGCCAAAACCATGTAATCCTAAACATCACCTAACAAAAGTCACTACCCTAACTATAATCCATATCATTGATAGAGATTTTTCATGACCATCACCCAATAGAAAACCATGTTAGTCATGTAATAAAGATATGAGTGACCAAAATTTCCTACCTCTAGTAGTCCCTGAGTAGTTTATTACCACAAATGTTATAGTCATGAAAATTTGATGCATTACCCTCATATGTCCAAGGGAAAAAAATCCACCAATGAAATCGATAATATAAATAGGAACCAATATCCGACAATAATACATAATCTATGATATGTCATACAATTTATGTCTTGAAGATAACATTACAAGAATGATCTCTATAGAAGTAACACTTAAAATAAAAATAGGCACTAAGAATTGTTAACCCATTATGATATCCCAAATCAACCACAAAACTCTAAAAATAGATTAATATATTTTATGGTGATAATATATATATATATATACACACATATATAGTAGTATCCACTTCAAAACAACTCATGAAAATATGGGAGAATCATTCTTGTGATTTAGTGAATAAACTGGAAATCTATTATGAACCTACTGTGGAATATATCACACAATCACCATAAGTCTCACTCACCCAATAACACATCAATATATATATTAACATACTTACTAATGAATATATAAAATTTTTAATCATTCCCCCACTTCTTAGTTAGTTTTTCCCATTCAATCTTCAATATAAAATGTCCTTGATGTCACATTCCTTCTTTATCCATGTCATAGAACACCCAATCAATCTCATCACATATGAGGTTGATTAGAAATTATACCTACCTACGACAACCTATTTTGGATCCAAATATATAATTTTCAACAATATTACCAATACGAAAACCATATATTTGAAATTCACATATCCATTGCACATCACTGCTTCATCACATTTTCATCTCAATAGGGTATCTTGAACATAACGGACATAAAAATTGTTACCTGCTCTTTTATATAATACCCACACAAAGTATCATCATTTCATCCACATAAACAATATACTATGATCCATAAGAAACCATGAAACACTTATAATAGAGAGAACAATATTGGTATTAGTCATCAATTCTCTACATAACTAACTATATAGTCAGGGGAAACTCGTAGAATCTAAAAAATTAGGACTTTTGTAAGGTAATATTACTTGGGAGAGGAACGTAAAATAATTACCCTAAAAAATATTATACAACCCCACACTAGACTAATATGTAGGGTTCACATCAAAATTTCAATAACATAATTGAAAATAAACACCACACTTCAACTACCACATTCTACCATCTAATCATAGAATATAAGATAAAACTATCCCCATATTCCACAAAAAAAAGACAAAAAACGAAAATATATTCCAATTTAAACACAAGTTATTACTACATTTATATTTAATATTTACCTAAAATATTACATTGCCTATTCTTTTTGATTCCATACATAATGAAAAACAATTTCCATCCATCAATAATGTTAAATTAATCCATTATTCCATCTTTTCAAGTTTTTTGAATTCAACTTCTAACCCATAATATTATCACTTCATGACTACACCCATTTACCTTTTTTATTATGGAAAATAACCTTAGATTACTATAGGGAAAATATAGATAAACCCTGATGAACTAACCAACCACTACACAACCTCTTTTAATCTCGTTCTAATAATAACCTGAAAAATTATAAATCACCTCATATTTCTGCAGAACCCCTTATATGATTATTCAATAACAAAAACCACATCTCCTCTTGAAAACCATGGCAAAAAAAGCCTCAATCCCGCTCCTAAACACATTCCATATCAAACTGACCACAAAAATTCCCATAAAAGGTCAAATAATCAAAATAATAGTAAATTAGTTATAACAATATGTTATACGATGACAATTTTTGGCAATAAGAACTTCTAGAGTAACTATTTAATACATTATTCCATATAAATTAAATACCTTTTACGTATGAAATATTACTTAAATTCATATTTTTATAAAAAGGGTTCATTATTATCTTTACAGAATTAGTCTTTTATTAAATTTTTATTCCAATTATTCAATCATATATGTGGCACATTGAGAAGTCACAAAACACCAAATTTATTGAATAAATAACAATAAGACATTAATTCAACAAATTGTCAAATCATGTAACAAAATGAAAAATACCCATCCATTTCAATGTATTGTTTAGTCCAGTCTATTTGATTAATTTTTAAATTATATAATATCTACCAGTTGATATAAATATCATGAAAATTATACAAATGACAAATTAATTAGAGATTTACTATGTCCCCTAACTTATTCAATTATTTAACAACCACTGACCAATAAAAATAAGGGATATGATGATCACAATCTAAAAACTGCATGATGTAAACCACAACCAATATACAACATATCAATTATCATCGAAACCATCAAACAATCACAGCTAAAACTAAGATAAAACACTACCACAAACTTTTCTATAATATAATGGTGGATGCGACCGAAAAGATAATGAAGGTAAAGTCACATTGAATTGTGAACAATAGTTCTTTAGAATCCAATGATTGTGGACTATAAAGGGAAATGAAGGGTATCAAAATAATGATGAGATTATGTTTCTTATAACCAAGTTACACACTGTCAATTCCCTTCATAAAAAAGATCACTTACACCCATGGAACTCATACCTCTTGATTGAACCACCACACGGTGATCCAAAAATCAGTAAAGTCAATATCACGACATTCTACCAATGTTTATATAAGTCTTTACTTTTCTCCAATTTTACTTCTAATCCCACATAGTATGACACAGTCTGATCACATAGTGACCAAAAACCATTGTAATCACATTAAATTATTTATGTCCCTTCTTTTCAAGACACAAATGGCCATGTAATAACCTCCTCCTCCCTATTGAAATCTCAGCTCCAATAATATCTATCTTCCTATTAACCCCTCCCAACCCCTCCAAAACCCAAATCACATAATGTAATGGGATTGAAATATCTAATACAGTATATATAGAATTTATTTTCACACTATTCTATCTTAATATGATTCACATCATCATGGTTCATTACTTTACCTTTTTTGATTGGACTAAAACTATTAGTTACAACGTAGGCTATATCTATACATATTTAATGTAAGTATGAAATCATTATTTATGTCAAAAAAATCATAATTTTCTCTGATAAATGTGGGAAATTATTTATCATTTAAAAAATTATTGTGATTCATGATAAAAAAAATATTATAAGGAATAACAACAAATAAATTAAGGGTCATATAGTTATATTAAAATATCCTTTTTAAGGGAACAAACATCCTTCATACCAATTAAATAGGAAATTTCAACAAATGTAGTGTCGTCAAAATACATGTAATCACAATGCGGGGTTTAAATTGGTGACAAAAAATCATTTTAAAGTCGTACTAATCAACAATCACCACTAGTTATGATGAAAAAAACATTTTCACTAATCATAATTTTTCATTACGAATTCATTTTTATGTAAATCATTTTACATAGGATATTTCATATGAAGATTAATATAAAAAATGGGTAAATGGTTCATATGATAATAATCTAAAAAAATGGCTATATTCTTGGTTTGATGGGGTAACCTCCTATAATATAATACCATTTAGAATGTCAAAAACAATGATTATATTTATCCTCAAAATCACATGTATATATATATAAAATATTAAAAAAATTATGATTTTATTCTATAAAATTTATGAAAAACACTAATGAATTTGTAATAATGTTCTTTTCTAATTAACAGGAATATTTAAAACAATTTTTGAAAGAGTATCACGTCAACTTTTTCACATTGACAACCAATGCACTAAATTTTTGAAATGATGAACTTCATTTAGACCACTTAATAATATCCTATATATTCAAAATAATAATTATAAAGTATATATGAAATCATAATGAACATAGAAACATACACAAACATAGAATATTTTAAAAAAAATTTCCAACACATATTCTCTAGAAAAAAAAATCAAAACATATTTATAATTTGATGATTCCACTATAGTAACTTGTGAGAATTGATTCAAGACATCTATTAGGAATCTTCCATCTTATTATTTCTCTATTTATCAATCGATTAACATAAATATTTTCATCTTCAATAGTCTTCTCATATTCATTATAACAAAACTTTTTTTGTAATATTAAATTAAAATTTCAATTAAAAATTTTAATAACCAGTATAATATTTTAAAAATTCCATATTAACTGGAACCATTAGATGAATCCAACCTCATTTATTACCATAATTGTTTTAGGAATTATATTTCTTAATTTTTCATAGACCCTAGATCATCCATGAATCCATATTATCATAATAACTCAAAATTTTATTTTTATCCAAAAAATGGTTTGGAGAGGTATCTGATAGCATAACATATATATTTTATAAATGTTTACATTAAATTTATACACCGTGGTCGAATTAATATGTGGCATATTAACTTTTTTAATAACCTTTGAAAAAATTCTTGTACCAGAGGATCATAGAAATTTTAAAACCTCAACATTATGGAGTGTTTTTAAACCCAATGGTGTAAGCTAATACATCATGATAAAACATCATTACCATTAATAAATATCATAAATTAAAATAATGACAACCTTATTTATTTTAACGTTATATATGACCTCAAAACAAAAAGCTTCACTTCATGGTACAATTTTATTACATAACCAAATTAGAATAACAAAAAAACATAACTTATCATATAAAAACTGTTATTTCAAGTAACATAAGAATAATCATATTTAAGAATCAAATAATTGTTTGAAACTAACCATTATAGATAGACATATACATTTTGTACTTAAATAACTTCTAAATTTATTTTACATTAGCAATATTTTTCATAAACATTCATGAATAAATAAGGACATCACCATATCTAAAATACCTGAATTAAACTATTTTGAATCTTGTTTTTTCATTGGTATGTGTTGGGAGAAAATTGATAAAAAACATCACCTAATTCACATATCACATATACATCACAATTCATTAACCAATGATATTCCCTTATGTGAAATAAAAAACCACTTGGAGTTCCTACACTCTCAAACATCTTATTGGTATAAAAAATAATCAAAAATTATTTTATAGTTTTTATGAAAACCAATTAAAAAATAATAGTTATAAATGGTTACTCACATACAAATACCTCATGGGTATGCTAAAATCTCATATTTACCCATTGAAACATGTCTCTAAATATATAAACTCCTATAATAATGTATTTTTTCCATTGAATAAAAAATATATTAATTTGTAATTATGTTTATATCTTTCTCATCCTTTGAAAAAACATTCATATAAAAATCATGTTTGGGGATGGGTCACTATATATTATCCTTTAAAATAATGATTAAAAACTATCATTATTGACCTCATCTAGTTAAATGAATGTTTTAGTAATTTTTTAGGAAAGGCATTTTCCACTTTCTCCATTATAGGAATAAATTAAAACATTATCACACTATGTTCAATGATTTATATTATGATGTGGTACATTATATCGTTGTATAATGTTAATAAAATATCAAAATACTTTTTTGAATGATTTTTAATACATTTATTTTTTTCTTCCTTGAGGTAATGATAACATCAACATCAACATAATATCTTCCTATTAAATTCTTGTCCACATCAATTTCATCATTTTTTTTAGTTGTATTGACATAATATATTTATATTATAAAAAATTTAGTAAAAAATTTCTTCTTTATGTTCTATGATATAAATATTTATCCTAATAATAATACACCATTATATATAAAAAACATTCATCAAACAATTAATATATAATTGTATGAATAAATATATTATCCCAAAATCATGTGTATATATGATGTATTATTTAAACTATATTATTGTTATGAACTGAGATTCCACATGTGAACTTTGATACCATTAATATAAAGTGAAAACATAAAAAATGTACTGTCTTAATTTCTTCATGTAATATAAATTCTTTATGAATTATTAGATCTCAATTTGATCCATTTCTTAACAATAATTTCCATTGGAATGTTTTATTCAAACTTTTATTATATTAAAAACACTCTTTGAATCCTCTATAAAAATGTTCATCAATGGTATATAGGAATAAATATCTCGACAAAAAAGAAATATCCCATTTCTTGAAAATTTCTAAATATAATTATGTTTATCATATATCCTGAAACCAACATCTTATGAATTTTCATCGTTATATTAGAAGAATCCTTGAAAAATAACTCTTTTATTCCAATGAATAAAATATAAATAAATTTTTTTTCAAGAGGAACTCATGTAACAAAATGGTTGGAAACAAAATTATGAATTGTCGAGCATGATTTAATGATTCATGGATAGTTTTACATTTTTTCTTTGGATGGAAACATCAGATGTAATATTTTCATGGAATTTTTTTGTAAACTTGTAATTCAATGATAGGAAATTTCTTGGACATTTTTTCAAACCCCATAAATTGTGTATTGGTCAAGATAAGAGAATCCAGTCTCATCCTTACCATTTTAGGGATATGAATTTCCTTCCCTAAGATTATTATATTAGTTAAATACATATATCATTAATTTGTTCCCTATACCAATACAAGACTAGTTATCCCAATATTTGTAGTGTATTAGAATGATAAATTTATATAAACACATGTTATGTATAAAAGGACTTCCATAAATTTGAATATTTTTCTTGTATCATCAGTTTACTATAAATGGTATCATCTGAAAATATCATAAGTTCCCACTCACGTTCTTATTACATTGTGATTCATATTTTTGGATTAAAATGTTTAATGACAGATATTTTGCTACTCTAGTGTATATATCCATAAAATAAGGTGTTAGTTATTTATATGTTAGGGATTGTGCCCATGAGTGGGGATTTATATGTATCCCTGTAAAACGATTCAAAAAATGAATAGTTTTATGCCACTGGGAATGAAATTTATTACTCACGGGTCATGTGAAAAATACAATTTCTATAAACCTTAAAGTTTAATTGTGTGAAATTCGTGGAGAAATATACCTAATAATTTATTGTGTTGAGTTTATAGTCAAAAGAACCTTTCTATTTAACAGTGGTTAGATTGGATATGGGATAATTAGGATAAATCTCTAAGAGTATATTCTGAATATGAAATATTTTTATTTTTAGGATATAACATATCCCACTATGTCGGGGAAATAATTAGATTAGTAATATGGATCAATGAATTAATAATTGTGAAATTTTGTTCTCATAAGGAATTTTTCATTATGGAAATATTTTTTAGGTATTAGGTCCACAAGTGAATATGGCCCAGCAGAGATATGTTTTAGATTGATAGATTAATCCACAATAATTTAACTTATGTTAATTATTGGAAAATATAAATCTGAACCCACATAGTTCTAATTACCTAGACTAAGGTCATCGATAGTCCAATACCATGAAATTAACTATCTTGTGGTGAGAATTTTTTAATGTAGTTTTGTTTTCTGTGACAAGAAAATATGTATCAGGAATGTGGTGAAATCGTTGTAATAATTGGGTCATAACAATTGATGTTTCCTTAGAAATGTATTTCTTTTGGAATATAGATCTTGGAGTAAATTTGAATCATGGCGGAATATTTCTTTTTAATCAGTTTTCTTACAAAGGATATGGATTTGTTGTAGTGATTTGAGGATTACACATTGGGGATTCCCTCTTGTTTATTGTATTATTTATTTCAAGGTTTTTGTTTCCCACAACGAGTCAATGATTTGGTAATACTCCCAAAAAAGGAACAAATTTATTATTTCAAATTATAGGTTCATGACTAGAGTTATTGTCGGGATATGTTCTAACTAGATATGGACGTATGTTACTTTATAATGATTGAAAGTGAAAAAATCATTAATATGATCATGGATTGGGATTATACCAAAAAATGAAAGTGTATTTCCACATTAGTCATTTATTGGAATCATGATCCTGGATATACATAGTGAGCCAGAAGTGATCACTGTAATATACCCTTGATAGGGACCCTCGTTATCAATGGTGTATATTATTGTGATTACCAAGATGGTTATACCTATATTGGGGTATAATTCACAAGACTAATTTTATCGATGTAGTTGATGAGTTCAGTAAGGAACTCAGATGATATAGGTAATCTGGTCATGTATTTTAACTAGATTTAGAGCATGATTTGCATTTGAATTTATATGGTTATGACCTTGGTCAAATAATTCCATGACATTTTACAATTCTTCCATATAGTTATATGTTATGGATAAATTATTTGGCATGAAATAACTCATCCTACCCACGATGAAAATGGGTTTTAAAGCTAATATGGATATTTTAATTAGTATATCCGTGAGGTTTGTAAAGAGGGGGATTTTAGACACCATGTGGAAAATTTGATTCTTCTAATGTGGTATACATGTGAAGGGGATAAAAGAAATTGTATAATATATATATAATCATCAATTTATCTCAATTTTTTGGAGGAAAATCTATGAATAAAGCTCATGTTTACACTTGTTAAATGAATTTTGGGCTCAATGTAATATTGGTGAAACAATTCCAATGTGATGATTCTCATGTACTAAGGCTCACATTAGGTAATAGTGAATGGTATTTCATGAGGATTAATTTCCATTATATCGATTCAAACGATACGAATACCACTAAATGTCTCCTTAGGGATCAGATAAACTATTCTTTTCTAAAGGTTCATTTATAATATCCTCTTTCTTTATATGTCATCCCTTCAAAAGTGACATCATTTTTTATAGGAAATGAATATGTTTCTATACATTAATTTTTGTATCCATGGTAAGAATAAATATTAAATCATGTATTACATCGTTGAACTAACAAATTATGTTTCCACATAGAGTATAGAATTATGAACAACCAATTTCCCCATTTATGAAATCCAATATGTGTATATGGGAAAAAACATAGGTTCTGTGTCATCCAATAACAATTTGTTGGATGTATATGAAGGGGTTCATATATAATAAATTTATAAATTAACATTATATGCCAGATCATGTTTTTTCTACAATGGATCTTATCAGATATGTGAATACATTTACCTATTATTTGTTTGGAAAGGTGTTATCACATGACGTAGTTGAAATGGGTGTAGTTTCATGGTGTCACTATAGGGTAAATCCATGTGTTGACCCCATATATTTCCTTAGTACATCATTATGTGACTACAAGGAGATCACACATTATGAAATTATTTTTCTATAAATTTACATTATCATTTTTATATTATTCAATCCCATTTATATCATAATGGGTGTCAAAAAAAAGACCCATGAAGAGGGTTTGGTTAGAATGAATAGGATTCAGTTTTTTCGAACTAATAGAATCTAAAATAAATACCATGTATTCCACAAGGGGAATGGAAAATAATTAGATGGTGTAATCTTATAAATCTATCAGAGGAAATATTATTAAATTTTTTTTATTATGAATACTAGAGGAAGAGAACACTAAATCCACAATTCTATGAACGTTTCATGAATGTTCAAACCAATATACTCATAGTGGACAAGTTCTATAAAATTTTCTTATTTTAATGAAACTAGAATGTATTTATCACATTTTTCTATGGTGATATGGTTGAAATCACAAGCTATATCTATCTTTCTATTATCCATTAATTTATTTAAATCCTTATATGAAGGTGAATAAGAGGGTTATGACTTAGTTTTTTTATAGCTCTAGGCTTTTTATTTTTCAATCTAACTAGCTTTATAATCTTTTTTAATAATTTTATCTTTTTATTTTACATTGATCAAAAGTATTTTCTTCCTATAAATCAGATAATATACTTTCAACTAGGGAAATAATTTTGTGTTTTTATCCTTGTAATCTCTATATATTTTCCCATATGTAGTTAAAAATTAAGAAAGTTTGACTAATATTGCTTATGATTGAATTAAAAAAGCTATGATAAATAGTGTGGTGGTCTACATAGTAACACATTTGATGAATACACGATGTAAATAAAAATAGTAATGTCATAAATGTAGAAAACATCATGAAATGGTGGACATAGTTTACGGTCATAGTGCTTTGACTATTTCTTATTGATGTTTATGGTTAGAAATTTTTTACCATATATAGTTGGAGTTTAAGATCATATAGTTTTGATACAAAGGTTTAGGAAGATAGTTTATGTAGTGGGGAAAAGTAAGATAATTATTAATGAGAATCCTTTCTATTTTATATTTCATCTTAAAATAGTCCATCTTTTTTATATTAATGGTCATCAAATTATCATGTCATGTTGTTAAGGATCATTTAATATGTTCTAAATAAATTTCAAAGATGAGATATTATATCCCTTTTAAAATCATGAGTACAATGTTTGATTGTGTATCTTCAGTATTATTGAATCTATTTAAATCTTTTGATCCCTAGTTGTGAATATAAAAACTCAAGGAGAATGAATCACAGATTATGACATGGGATATGTTTCATGGGATGACCCATATATAAATTTGAATAAATCCATTCAATTATAGAGTGTGATGGAATAAAAAAAATTGAGGATTATTTTCAAATGATTTAAACATGCATCTTGATTATAGTCCATATTGGGGTTTCTTAATTATAGTCATATTAGAGAATGTACGCTTAGTAAAATAGATGTGTCCATTACATGTGGATTCAATTATTAATGATATCAATGAATGGTTATTGGGGATTCTTTTATTAGATAATGTTGGTTTATTGATGTGAGATTATTTGTGGGTTTTTGGGACATAAAATTAATATTTTTGTGTATTAAACACGTTATTAGATAGAAAATATAAAATGGATGATTAATCAATATTTACAATTTATCAGCAAATCTATAAAACAAGGTTTTTACATTTACTAGGGATATATAGTGGACCCTATGATCATTTTTCATATTTGGGTTTCTCATTAATATTTACCAAATCAATTAAACTAATGATATTAGTAATCAGAAAAGTGAATTTTAATCATGATACACATTATGGGTTTCCAACATTAAAAATTTTATCCATCACTCAATAGTAGTTCAGGGTCATATAATATTGACTTTTGTGTGATGTAGTTTATGTTCATAATCTTTTTTCAAAATATGTTATGTTTTTACAGTCATATAGCATTAAAAAATGATGATATAGTTTTCAAAAAATGATCCAAAAATGACATGAAATAAATGAAATGATCATTTGAATAATGAAATTTCCATGTGAAGTATTCTCACTATTTTTTTTCTTTATTATTATACCATTGATGGATGATGTTTATGATTAAAATTCATTTGCCATTGTATGATATATGAGTGTCAACAAATATCTTAATCGGTATTGAAGGTCCTAGAATGACAACAATCCTTATAAATTTGGAATAATGATAATGTAATTGGTGAATTTAGGTTTTTGGATCTAGAGTATGAACATGATATAGGTATAAAACGGATTACTGATAACCATATTCAATTTTTGGGATCCTCTATGATGTTTTCTCAGTTAACATGCACCTTTACTCCTCTATATGTTTTTATAAAAACAATATTTACACAGTGGATTTAATACCATGTGATATGACCCAATAAAAAATAAATATTTTATAATATTTTTATGTGTTAAACCTTAAAACTCACAATAAACACAGTATCCTAGGAAGATCATTTTTGGTTTTCTTAAATACACGCTACTTATGAAATGAAATTTATAATACATTTCAATATTTCTCTATAATTGATCAAAACACTCAAATATTTTAAACTTCTCAGAATTTATACTCATCTTAATTATATTTGTAATTTAAAAATAAAAACTCAAAAAACTAAAACTCTTAAAAAGGAAAAAACACATAAATATTTCATAAAGAGTTTGGTTATTATAATAGGATAAAATAGAATAAAGTTATAAATATATTTTTGAAAATAACATTGAAGGATAAGGGTTTTCCATTATTCATGATAGATGGACATGTAATCTGAAATGAAGAAATATAAAATAGCCTAATAGAGTGAAATAAAATATATGATCCATGGAAAATAAAAATAAAAATATTACATTAAAATATTAGATTATTGGGAATAATAAGAAAAAAACTATGGAACAAATATAAGGATAGGGAAATATCACTTTCATGAGTCACTCACACACTCCCACACAAGAGAAAACACTTCATCATATCCATGAATAACTATATCATGAAAGATATATCCTTTACCAATTAATTTTAGAGTTATATAGGACCACCCATCAACGATTCATGAATATTAGGGCTACTTTACCTCATTTTTTCATTATATCATAAATAACCCAGGGAAATAAAATGGGTTTTCTAGCATCTATAAAACGGTAACAGATAAAATATAATTAATAATTACATAAGTTTCAACGAAAATTCAATCATCGAATGAAATATATCATAATTCATTTTGGAGATATTAATTAAAAATAAAATTCTATGATGTTAAATTGTTTTATATAAAGAGGAAAATATAATTGAAATCATAATGGAGTCTCTAGAAAATATTTGTGGATTGTTCATGAAAAATAGGTCATGAGACACTTGGAAAAATATTATTTTAATAATTTTTCAACAAAAAAAAATCATTTTTGGGATATTTTTAAGATTATTTCTTTAATATTATTCCCCAATTAATACCAACAAATAATTCATGAAAATTACATAATAGTTGTGTAAATAAAATATATCGTGAATGAATAAAATGCAAAATTGATAAAGAAAAACATTTTCGATCATTTTAAAAATACATTTATTAAAACCTAAATTATAAAAAGAGTACTAAATTTATCATTGGAAAAGTGATACATATAAATTTCATGATAAAAATATATAAACAATTTTATATTTAAAAATGAGGTATGATATCATTGGATAAATGATTGAATATGGGAATGGAAGAAAAATCACTCATTTGGAAAGGATGGGAAATATTAAAAACATCCTAAACATTTATGGAGAAAGAATTTTATAAAATATAATTCCTTAGAAAATAAAGTGGAAAATAATAGTGATATGATAATCTTATATAAAAACATGTTTAATTTTTATCCAAATACGAATAATTATGACTTAATAAAAAAATTTGTGCCATGAAAAACGTCTTAACATTTAGTCCCATCATACATAAATTATTTATAACCTTCTGTATACTAAATATGATAATATTAAAAAACATATTAAATAATATTATTTTTTTATTACTCAATATAATATCCATTTGTTATAATTTATTATAAATTTTTATATATTTATAGTTTACATCCCTCATCCTATATTAGTAATTTTAATAGTTTCTCACATGATTTAATTTTTTTTTCAATATTCATTATTTATACCATGTTATAAACACCTATATATTTTATATTTCTATAATATATTATCCATAATTATTTTTTATGTCCTAAATTTAAATAATTACATAATTAGTAAGGTTTTTTGTGTATTAATGTATGAATGAGCTAAAATCTATTATTTTATTAATGAAACAAATATTATATCTTAATTAATGAAATATATACTAGAATTACCTTACCAAAACCCAAAAAACTACTACATAATAATAAAATATATATTCATCATTTATATTTTTTGAAACAATAATGTAGAGTCTTTTTATAACAGTACTATATTGCTTCGTAGTGGTGGAGTTTCCATGGAGGCTTTATTATGCACATACACATGACTACATTCTAATTTTTCTAATGGGGGGAATGTGGAAAATGGTTATAAAAGAAAAAAAATAAATTTTGTTTATATTAATAATTATTATTTTATTATATATTAATGAATTAATAAATTTTAGAGGGGAAATATAGAGAATAAAAAGGTTATTAATTTATAAGTACCCCAATTCGGTGTTTTAACCTCTTCTAAGAGAACCAATTAGATATAAGGGATTTAAGGATTTCAAATGGATAAATGGGATTACAAAAACTGGGAAGGGAACTAGGGGAATTTTAAACATTATAGTTTTTTTGAGAATATCACATTTTTGTGTTACCATTAAGGGTTTTTGGAAGGCCAATTTTAAATGTTGAGGGAATGCAATTTTTTAAATATAAACACTTATTATAAAAGGAGTTAACATTTCAAATGGAAATTAGATTAAATATTGTAAAATGTTAGAGATAATGTAATCTTATGTTGGGAATCACCTCAATAAATTATTTATCTATAAGTTTTTTACATTTTTTACCTCATTTACACTTGGTTAAACTCTTTTTACCATCCATTAGCTTCACATTAGTAACTAAATTGTAAACATTGATGACTAATTTTTATGAATAAAAATAAAAAGGAATATATTAACTTTTTTTGAATATTTGAATTAAAATATGGAAGAAATATAATCTAGATAAATTTTTTATTGTGATAAAAGTACTTTTAACATTATCATACATTACATTTAAAAACCATTTTTAGAGAAAGTGTATTTATAAGAATAAAAATAATTGTTAGGATAAAATGAACAATAGTATTCATATTAAAGAAAATAATAGGTATATAAATTAGAAAATAAGAGTTGTGATTTTTTTAATGTAATAAAACATTGTATTTCTTCAGTGGAAACATAATTAAAATAATGAGACCAAAATAGTTTTTATTAAAATAAATATTATTTATGATTCAAAATGATAACATGGGTCTAATAATATCAATATATTCTAATCCATAAATATTATTTTCAAAAAACTTATAGGTTTTAAATTTAAAATTTTTATTTGGTAAAAAATGTTAATATTTGAAAAAATGACATTTTATAATATTTACCTAAAAAATATTCTCAGAAAAATCTTAAAAAATCTTATTATGATAATATAAGAATTATGAAAAAAATTAATAAATTTTATAAAACTAAAATTATACTATTTAGGAATATAAATTTTAAATTGAATGATATGATATAATGGAAAAAAATTATTGAAAAATGAATTTTTAAATATTAAGCTTTTTTATTGTTATTTTCTACCAATTGAATCAGAGTTAATATATTATTAAAATATTTTGATTCTGAATATAAAAAACCTAAATATACCATTTTGGAAAAATATATAAATTTTCCAGCATAAATAGATCTTATGGGTTATTTTTCTCCACTAATAGAATTTTTTCAATGAATTAGTATTTAAATGATCATTTATTCTTATTCTGGTATATATTCCAAAAATCAGTTTCCCAAATTTATACCATCCAATTTACATTTCATTATATTTTTGTTGTTTCATCTGAAGAAATCCATTTATTCAAATTTTATTTTATTGGAGGTATATTCACTAAATTCATGAATTTTTAATTTATAGTCACCTAAAAAAATAATATCATCCTCAAATTTTTATTAGTATGATGAAAATAAGTGAGGATAAGTTTCACTCAATTCATCCTTACATTCTAATATAGTTTCTTCAATATTATTATTCTTTGATAGAACTTTTACTATATTGGTTTTATTTTTTTACATTATATTGTCCCTTTTTTCCTAAATTCTTAATAGCCATTCCTCATTTGATATATCATGATCAGGTTTTACGGATACTATGTTTAGTACACATTGTGGGTCTAGTATGTACTTTCGTAAGAGAAATACATGGAACAATAGATATACTTATTAGTGTTTTGGAGAGGAGCTAAGAGATAATAAAAATCCGTGACATGATCAAGGATATTATAGGAAATGACATTCCTAGTGACGAGTATCACTATAATCAAAAATATTATAACCCTATTAGAATAATATATTCATAAGAACATATTTTCATCATCTTAAATTTATAGATATCATCAATGAATAACTATATAACTATTATATCAAAATTATGTTGAAATCATATTCCAATTAATGGTTTAATCCTCCCCCTAAAAGTTTGGATAGGGTATGGTCAAATCAACTTCATCTCTCCAACTTCATACACTCATGTTCAATTCCTACATCTATTCCCATACAAATCCTTTTACGGTTAAATTTGAATTATAGAATACAAATTGATTTTAGATTAGAACTCTATAATAGTGTTGCGGTTGATCCAAACATCCATAAAATTTTATTGAATAATATATTATCATATCGAGAAGATTTATAATGGTTCTCTAAGACTTACCATCTCTTTGAGGTTGATAATGATAATTGAAAACATCTTTATGTTAGCTAAATATTTAATATTCCTTGAAATCCTTATGTTAAAAATCCTATATAAATAATATACAATATAGAGTGGTAATCTATATATACATACCACATCCATTAGTCATATATTTGTGAGTTTCTAAATAAATTAATATTTTCTATAGAAATAATTTATTCTAAACTTTTAAGTTGATCAATAATAACACAATTTTCATTGTGGACTTTTGATATATTGTGGATTACTATAAACAAAATACATAGATATGATTTCATTTTTACATAATTGTATACTTAATTATTATATAATACCTTATAATTATATTATTACAATATAATATGGTGAAAAAAAACATTGAGATACATATTCTACGATCACTCTCTTAATGTTAACCAAACAAATGATTTCTATATCTAATCATCATTTATGTTTCTAGATCAATATAGAAGGATGAATTATGTACCTTATCTAAAATCTCCATACATAGTTACATTATTTATGAGACATGTATCTAGGTACCAGAAAATGTAACTGCCACTTTTTGAAATTTACACTATGAAATAAATGATACTTTTTTCTATATCCCTACAACATCTTTCAAGAATTCATTCATCATTATGTTGATGGATGGTTGTGCATTAATTTCTAAAATATATGATCTCCCCGCATACCTTATGAATTCAAGTTTCATTCATTTTAAATCCATGAGTATTGGGTATTTTGTGACACCCCATGCTTCCACGGTACGTTTCCCTTTGAATAATACAATAGTGTGTGTTGTATGTAACTTCGAGTTCTGACACACCACAACCAATCAAACTATCTGTTATGAATAGTAATACAATCATTTTGAAATTTTAAAAATTTTATATTTCAAAATGGACTTCATTTTTGGATTTAGAATATTGAAATTATCTTAGGGTGAATTTTTGGTATTTTTCAAAATAAATTCAATTATTGATGAATAGTGGAAAACACTGAGTTATAGTTTAAAACAAAATTTCTTTTAAATAATTATTTATTTTATTGAATTTTGTTTTATGTAAAAATATATACATAATACCTAAAAAAGTTTAATTTAATTCATTGTTGTCAGTTTATAATAATTTTGGATATATAATTTTTTTTTAACTTTTAATTGTCTTTTACCCACCTCATATGAGCATTTGCAAGTTTACATAAAACACAATTTTAATTTTTCTATGATTTTAATTTCAATATTCTGAAAGACATGGTTGATATCACAATGTAAAATGTGGTTCAATAAGATGAATATAATTTTTGTTGAATTGTAACTTTTTACATTTATTTAACACAGTTCAAAGTAAATAGGGTAATTAAGGGTAAAAATGACATTATTATTACACTAACGCATGTCCTAATTCTATTGGATATGTTTAATTCGACCAAAAACAACCATAAGAATAAAATATTATTATTTAGGTTCACTTATATTGGAATAGGACATTTATTATTATTTTATATAAATAAGGGTTAAAAGAGTTAAAATCAATAATTATTAACTAAAACATTTGTAATATAAGGTTATACATTTGATAAATTCGATTATAAATATTAATTAGAAATATAAAACTATTTCTAACATAATTTTATTTTATAAATACTTTTTAGGCATTAAATAATTAAATTTATTTATGAAATAATGATGATGCGGTAATTACTATATTAATGATAGATTTAAATAATTGATATTATAAATATCCAACTAAATTTAATTTGAGACTTTTTATGAAAGAAAAAAAATTATAGATTAACATGACATATTAGTGTTGGTTAGATAAATTTTTTATATGTAATAATGATGTTATTAATTTATCAAAAACAAAATATCAAATAGTGTAAAAATTGACATAAAAGAGTCTTTAAAACAAATATTATATTATTAAATGATTTTCTATTCCTAAAAAATATAAGGTTCGGTAAAAAGACTTATATAATGATAGGTGTGTCATTAATGAACCACATAGGATTATCTTGGATGTTTATAGTATGTTTATTAACAATATAATATAAAAATACAAGGAGACATAGTAAATGTCATATAATTTAACTAAGAGTTAAATATAAAAAATAATTTTAATATAGTTACCCAAACCCGTCTAAAACATATTAGTTGAGTGGTTTTCGACCCATCCCCTCCTTATCCAATAAATAATTCGTTTTGGAGTAATTATAAATAGAAAATAATTTTATTAAAAAATAATATTTCTAGCTTTTCCTAAGGTTCTCCTCACCCCTCTTATGAAAGGGACCTCCACCTTCTCTCTAATTCACACAATCAAAGTCATTTGGCTCACCCAAAATCTTCCAAAATACCCTCTCAAATATCCCCCTTTTCATCCTATAGGCCTTCCTTTAGACATAAAGCATAACTATGGAGCCCTTTTGATCATATCAAAAAGAAGAACCTAGAAATGAGGTAAAATATTTCATCACCTCATTCATGATCCTTTGTTCATTCACTTCCTATTTCATTGTTGTTTCCATTATAAAATAATAACTCAAGTATCTTATATATACTTTTATGTTATTATAAAAATGTTACAACCAAATTCGTTATTTTATCTATCATTTGAATGAATTAACAACATACATGCGTACACATGGCATACCATCTCCATGTCACGGTGTAATTGTTATTCAATAAATTATTATTTTGATGGGTATAATAATGATGGGTAATTGATGTAAATAATAAATATAACATGATAAAAATTCTGTATATATATGATATACCATCCAATTTTATATTATATTAATATCAAAAGAATGATATTGGCGCTCGTGCATACTTACGAATTATCGTCTCCAGGAACGCGATGAGATTCATTCCCCATAATAATCCATTCAAGAATAATTTTCATTAGACTATTAAAAATAATTTTTAAATAATTAATATAATTATGAATATGTATATGATACATCCTATCCCTAAAAAAATTACTTATGTAACAAACCATATAATGGAAAATGAATCAGTTAACTCCTAAAATGACGATAATAAAAAAATATTATCAATAAAGAAATACTAAAATATCATATATGATATCTTAATAATGTGTATGATTCTTTTATAATTTAATTTCAATTATATCAACATTATATAGGATGTTAACCTATCCTTGACCAATGAAAAGTATAAGGTAAGGGTTAATTTCACAATCTCTTCATTATCAGATGTTTTTATACGTAATTATCTACTGGGACCTCTTTATCATCCACATCCATGATTCATAAAAATGTATTTCAAAACATTTCTATAATTTACTAGTAAAATTGTTAAAGTCATTTATACCCTTATATGACTTTATATGTTTTGAAAATAATCTTTACGTCATTTTCCAAATAAGGTAACTTTTTACCTTTTCAGAAATTTTTTGTTAAGATTTTTTTATTTTATACGGTGGGTGTGGCTATTTTACACCATTATAACATCATTGAAGCTTCACTTACAAGCTTATAAGAATATTTTAAAAATATAGGTTTTCATTATAATTATCTGAATCATAAATGATTTCAAAATAGAAAGAGATATTTCTCTTAAAAAGGTTTTGATTTCATCTATGTCAACATCCTTTGATGGATTTTAAAATAATGTGAAGTTGATTTATTATGATAGAAAACATCCATATTGTATTGAAGGTCTTGTGATATCTTTTACTATGGATGTTCTATTTTTATACCATTAATGGTTAATGGTCAAAGTAATGAAATTTCTTATTCTAGTTGTAATATGAATGTTTATGTTATATTTCAACCATTTCATACGAGGAATGTATTATACTTAGTTAGGGATGGGTGGAGCCTGCTATAGCTCCATGATGCATCAGTTGGTCTCATAAGACAACTATACATGGAGATAGATGAGGATTTTCCCAATGTGAAATATGGTTCTGGATGAGTTCGTAATCATTTTTAGACATCTTGGATGAGGCCTTGAAAAAATGTTTCTGAATGTTCGGTATAACACATTCCCTCTTTATAAAAATTATATTAATGGTTCATGTGGTCATTAGACTAGTAGAATACCCATGATTATATTTTTTATGGAATTGTTTACTCATATCATATTCCTTCCATAAAAGTATTAATGTTTATTATTGGTAAAGGCATGTGGTTTAAATTATTCACCATGCTCAATAATTTTGTTCTCATCTGATGTATTTCTTACCCTTATTGAGGGTTTGATCTCACCTCTCTCACATGTTTAATTTTCCCAGTATATGAGGAAGTTACTTATGGGTGACATGCAGGCATAATCTAGGAGTCTTGGATGATTCAGATGAAATAAATTCATGTTTTATTCATTTTCTTGTAGTAAAGATGAACTTATGTATGAATCATGTTTCCAATAATATTAAATTGATCGGCCTTTTGATACATGATTTCCTTATGATCATGCCAATGTTATGTAATAATTCACCGACTCTGGGCTTCTGGGGTCGGGGTGTTACAGTTGGTATCAGAGAATATTTTTTACAAACCATCGAAACTAGATTTAGATAAACTCTGAATAGAGCACTTAGCCCTAAGATAGACTTTAAGGATTAATATAGAATAAAATCAAAGAAATTTGGTATTAAAGATATTTTTTTGAGTTTTCCAAATAATACATCCATGTCTGGATATGAGCAGGTGGAGGCAGCTCTTGCACAGATGTACCTTGAGGTAAAACCCAAAAACACCGCTTTAAGCTAGACTCGAACGAGAACTGGTGCACGATAATGGTTCGTGCTGGACTCTTGGTTGCGACACTCACGAGGGACATGCATAGGATAATTCTCATTGTAGTAAAAAACCATTATGAATAGATTATGAGTATATAGTTCCTCAAATAAAACTTTTTTTTATTATGGATTATATCCATAAACTGTTCAATTTATGTTAAGTGTTTTACATGTTTGGGTTTATGTATTGCGATTCATAAACTAATCTAGTGATTTCTATTTTTTAGAAATTGCTCCTAGTGAAAGGAATCTAAACTGTATCAATGCACTCACTCCATGTAGGTATTACCCTCCTGCTTAAGATAATTATATTAGAGCTGGTGATACAACTGGTGCTGATCAGTTTACCACCATATTGTGAAAACTCACTCAGGTTATGAATAATAACCTTACCCGTATGTAGCACCATCATCCACTACATGGGGGATCAATGTTATATCGCTTCATGAGGAAACAAACATCAACATTAAAACTTAGTACAAATCCATTAGTTGATGAGAAATGGATAAATTATTTAGAAAAAAATTTCCATGCCTTGGGGAGTTGTGGAAGGGAAAAGATTGTCATGGAAATTTACCACCTCACTGGAGATGGTGATCAATGGTGGTAATTGATTCAAAACACAATGGATGATGATAAAGTATCAAATATGGACTGGATAGAGTTTAAAGATATTTTATTAGAAAAATAATTTCCTCATGAACATCGAGCAGATATGGAATGGCAATTTCTGAGTCTGAGAGAAAAGGGGGATGAGAATGTCACAAAGTATAAAGATAACTTTAGAAGGTTAAGAAGGTATGTTGAAGATTACATACGTAACCCATGATGTAAAATTGGTCATTTCATTGATGGGTTTAAACCATTTCTCCATCGAGCATTAGTCTCACAATCCATCTTGTCATACGAAGATATTGTCACAATTGCTATCAAGAGAGAAATATAATTCTATATGTCTTACGACTTCAATGAATAGCAAGAGAAGAAGAGATCTTCTGAACACTCTTGGAAAGGAAATAAGGATACATAGAAGAAGGTAAGAATTGAATTTCTACCATATGATAATTTTGGATGAAATCACCATGGTTCCTATCAAAAAGGAAAATGAGTGTGCTACAAATGTGGATGTAAAGTCCATATTGCTAGTGATTGTAAGGGAAATAAAGACGATACAAATGTTCAATGCTACAATTTCAAGGATACTGGACATTATGAAAATGAATTTCCTAAGAGTCAGGGAAACATACATCAGGAAAGGCATGGGATCAAGGACAATATTATGTGATCAATGCTGCAATGGTTGAAGCCCTGAAAGACATGGTGGTTTATAATTTAATAGTTTCCTCATGTTTAAGCATTTCTTTATTTGATATTGGATCATCTCATTGTTTCATATCATCCCAATTTTCTAAGAAAATTATATATTTCCAGTTTGATTTAACAAGGGAGTTTTCAATCAAAATCTTAATGGAATTATCATTGCAATAATTTTTTGTGAATCAGTCCCCATTAAAGAATATAAATTTTCATTATCTTTTGATCTAATCGTTATACCCATGATTAAATTGGTTAAAATCCACTGTATGGATTGGATTACAGACCATGATGAAAACATTTATTTATATAATAAGGAGGATACTATTTTTGATGACGATTATAAAGAACACCTTATTTTTAGAGCAGAAATGTCACCACATCATTCTTATATTGATCCACCCAAGTTTCTTAATTAGATTCAATTATTGGGGAGGAAGTTAATGAAATAAATCTGGGTGGGGAATAGAATGTTCAAATAAGGGATGTACTTATTTTGAATGAATATGTTGATGTGTATCCATAAGATTTACCTGGACATCCTCCAGAACATAAAATTGAGTTTTCCATTGATTTAATTCTTGGTTCAAGGACCATATCAAAGACCCCTTATAAAATGGACACTGTGTAATTAGTGTAACTAAAGAAACAACTAGATGAATTGATTAATAAGGGATTTATTTTCACTAGTGTTTCTCCATGGGGAGCCCCTGTCATTTTTGTTAAGGGGAAAGATGGATCTATGAGGTTGTGCATTGACTACATAGATATCAATGATATAGCAATAAATAATAAGTATACCCTACCTCAAATTGATGATTTATCCAACCATATTCATGGATATCAATATTTTTCAATGATTTACCTTCTATCTGGATATCATCATTTGGGTGTGAAGAATGAAGAAATTCCTAGAACAAAATTTCAAACCAGGTACGAGCATTACGAGTTTACAGTAATGCCTTTTGGGCCGACTAATGCACCCTTTGTTTTCATGGATCTAATGAACAATGTTTTTAAGGAATTTCATTATGAATTTGTAGTTGTATTTATTGATGATATCTTGGTATACTCCAAAATCTACAAATATCATCAAAATAACTTGTGTATTATCCCGAAGGCTATTCGAAGACATGAATTATATGGGAATTTTAACAAGTGTGAATTCTGGACTCAGGAGATTTCTTTTCATGGCCATATCATCTCTAAGGATGGAATATCTATTGATCCTTCAAATATAAGAGCAATCCATGAATGGCCAACACCAACAAGTATAATTGAGATACACATTTTTATTGGATTAGAAAGTTATTGTCAGTGTTTCATCTAGAATTTTTCTTGATTGGCTAACCCATTAACCAAGATCACAAGTAAAGGGGTGAAATTTGATTGGAAATAATAATTTGAAGAATTTTTGATGAATTGAAGAGAAGATTAGTCAATTATCTTATCACAACTCTACCATCAGGGAATGTTGGGTTTGTTATTTATACTGATGCTTCAAAGAAAGGACCTTGTTGTGTCCTTATGCAGAATGATAGGGTTATTTCCTATGCATCACAATAGCTAAAAATTCATGAGAAAAACTATCCCACTCATGATCTTGAGTTAGCAGTGGTAATCTATGCTTTGAAGATATGAAGAAAATCCCTCTATGGTAAAAAATGTGAGATATATACCGATCTCAAGAGTTTGAAGTATATTTTCTCTCATAAAGAACTCAACATGAGGCAAAAGAGATTGCTTGAACTACTCATGTATTATGATTGAACTATGAACTACCACCCGAGGAAAGAAAATAAGGTGACTGATGCTTTGAGTAGAAAGGATCATTGATTTTTGAACAATATGAGAATTGAAAAGGATCCTATATACATGTATCTAATAAATATGGATATGGGAATCACCATGGAAGGTGATTATATCAATACATTTTCAAATGGTTTCCAAATCATCATTACTAGAAAGGATAAAGGGTTCTCGGACTGGTGATGAAGTGTTTCAAAAGAAGATTAAAGCTGTGAATGATTGGAGAATGAGTGACTTCATATATGGAGATGGAATTTTGATAGTTGGGAAGAGACTTTGTCTTCCCGATATAACTCATCTAAAAATGGAATTGTTGGATGATAGATTTCTGATTTTGTGTCAAGATGTAGGGCTTGTCAATATGAGCAAGCATGGAGGAAACAACATGGAGGAGTCATGAAACCTATTCCTATATCTAAGTGTAAATGATATAATATTACGATGGACTTTGTCATGGGACTATCAAAGAATCTTATAAAGAACGATGCATTATGGGTCATTGTTGATCATCTTACAACGTTGACAAATAGTTTTTCTATAAGAGAAGTTTTACCACTTGAACTATTGGAAAGACTATATATTAATTAAGTTATAAGACTTCATAGAGTACCATTATCGACTGTTTCTGATCGTGATCCTCATTTTGAATCAACATTCTGGAAAAGTCTTCAGAATGCCTTGGATACTGATCTTCATTTGAGAACTGCCTATCACCCCCAAAATTGATGGAAAATCAGTACAAACTATTCAAAACTTAGAAGACATATTCAGATCATGATCACTAGACTTTCAAGGATTGTGGGATAAATAATTACCTCTGGTAAAATTTTCATATAAAAATATCATCCATTCAAGTATTCAGATGGCACATTATGAAGTGTTATGTGGAAAGAGATGTCGCACAACAACCTGTTGGGATGATATTAGTGAAAGAGAACTCATAGTCTCGGAACATGTGGAGGAAAACATGGAAAGGGTGAAGGTAATCTAAACCCAAATCAAAGCAGCTCAATGTATGAAGAAGAACTATGCCAATAACCGATGGAAGGATTTGGAATTTCAGGTTGGAGATCATGTTTTGTTGATGATATCTCTATGGAAGGGTGTTATACGTTTCGACAAGAATATAAAATTGAGTCCTAGGTACATCTTACATTTCTAAATTCTAGAACAAATTATGGTTGTAGCTTACCATTTGGCAATGCTGCCAAGTCTCTCCAAAGTTCATGATGTGTTTTAGGTATCACTGTTCAGAAAATATATGCTGGACCCAATGCATGTACTTACCTATGAGGAATTAGAACTCAAACCCAATCTGTCTTATTGCGAAGATCCTGTCATGCTTCTTGATCCAAGAGAACAAGTGTTGAGAAACTGGATAACACGTCTGGTAAAGTTCTATGGGGAAACCATAAGTAAGAAGACGCAACGTGGGAACCCCAAGAACTTATGAAAACGAACCAACCACATCTTTTTAAGCAGTAATATTCTAGAAATTGTGAGTACGAAATTATTTGAAGGAGTGGAGAATGTAACACCTCAATCTTCCATGGTACATTTCCCTTTGAATAATACAATAGCATGTTTTGTACAGAACTTCATGTTCTAAAACACCACAACCAATCAAAGTAGACGTTATGAATAGTAATACCCACTTTTTTAAATTTTATAAATTTTATCTGTCAAAATGGACTTGAATTTTTGGATTTGAAATATCGAAATTAGCTTAAGGTGAATTTTTTGTATTATTCTGAAAACAATAAATTTTTTATAAATATTGAAAGAAATTGAGTTATAGTTTAAAATAGATTATTTATTTAAATAATTATTTATTTTACTTAAAAAAATTAGGTCAAAATAGATACATAATACCTATATAATTTCAATGTAATTCATTAGAGTCAGTTTATAATAATTTAAGATATATAAAACTTGTATTGAACTTTTTACCAACTGTTACCCATCTCTTAAGAGAAGTTGCAAATTTACATAAAATATAATTTTACTGCTTCTATTAGTTGAATTTAAAAATTCTAGAAACATGGTTGATATCAATAAGTAAAATGTGCTTCAATAAGATGAAAATAATTCTTGGTAAATAGTAAATTTTTACATTAATTACCACTATTAAAAGTAAATATGGTAATTAAGGGTTATAATGACATTATTATTACCCTAACACATGTCCTAATTCAATTGGATAAGTGAAAATTTACCAAAAACAACCATAGGAATAAAATAATATCCTTTAGATCCACTTGGATTAGATTAAAATATTAATTATTATTTTATTTGAAGAAGAGTTAAAAGAGTAAAAACCAATGTTAAATAACAAAAAATTTATAATATGGGGTTATACATAAGATAAATTAGAATATAAATATTCATTAGAAAAAATATATTTCCTATATAATGGTAGTTTATTTTTATTTTTAGATATTAAATAATTAAATTTATTTATGAAACAATGATGGTGGAGTAATTACATTATTAATGAATGATTAAAATATTTGACATTATAAATATCCAAAAAAATGTAATTTGAGACTTTTTATGAATTCCAATAATTGTATAGGTTAATATGACATATTAGGGTTTGTTTTTTGAATATTTTTCTAATTAATAATGACTTTATGAATTTAGAAAAAACAAAATATAAAATAGTTTCAAAATTGACTTAAAAGAGTTTTTTAAAAAAATATTATATTATTAATTGATATTATATTACTAAAAATATAATGTTCAGCCAAAATACTTATATAATTATAGGTGTATCATTAATGATCCACTTGGGGATCTCTTGGAAGATTATAGTAAATTTATTAACCATATAATATAAAAATACCAAGAGACATTGGAAATGTCAAACTATTTAACTAAGAGTTAAATCTTAATAATAAGGTTAATATAGTGTCCAAACCTTGTCTAAAACCTATTGTTTGAGTGGGTTTCAACCCGTATCCTCCTTTTCCTTTAAATAATTCTTTTTGGGGCCATTTTAAATGGAAACATATTTTATTATAAAATAATATTTCTAGCTTCTCCTAAGACCCCCCTCACCCCTCTTATAAAAGGGCACGCCCCTTCTCTCTAATTCACACCTTCAAAGCCATTTGGTTCGGCCAAAATATTACCGAATACCCTATCAAAAATACTCAAATTTTTCTAGAGGCCTTCCTTTAGTCATAAATCCATCCAATGGAACCCTTTTGATCAAATCAAAAGGAAGAAATCAAAAAAGAGGTAAAATAAATCATCACCTCTTTAAAGTGCCTTTCTTCTTCCACTTCCTCTTTCGTTGTTATTTCCATTCTAAAATAATAAATCCAATATAATATATATACTATGATGTTATTATAAATATGTTACCACCATATTCATTATTATATCAAACCTTTGAATACCATGTCACCATGCGTGCCTATGCACTACTTACGGTCTGCACGTCATCGTGTAATTGCTATTCAATACCTTATTATTTGGAAGAGTATAATAATGCTCTGTAATTGATGTAAATATTAAATATAACATGTTAATGATTCTGTATATATTATATTCCATCCAATTATATATTATTTCAATATCAATAGAATGATATTGTCACTCGTTCGTACGCACAGATTACCATCTCCATGAACGTGAATAGATTCATTCCCCATCGTAATCCATTCAAGAATAATTCTCATTAGATGATTAAAAAAATGTTTAAAGTATTAATATAATTATAAATATGAATATGATACATCCGATCCATAACAAACATTACTTATGTAACAATACTTATAAAGGAAAACAATTCAGTTAACACCCGAAATGATGATAATACTAAAAAATTATTAACAATGCAATATTAAAAGATCATATATGATATCATAATAATCTATTCGATTCTTGTATAATTTAATAACAATTATTTCACCATTATATAGGAGGTTAACCTACCCTTGACCAAGGAAAAGTAAAAGTTAAGCGTTAATTTCAAAATCTCTTCATTATCTGAGGTTGTTTATATGCAATTATCTACTCGGACCACTTTATCATCCACATACATTCTTCTTAAAAATGTATTTCAAAACATTTTTACTATTTACTAGTCAATGGGTTAAATTAATTTATAGCCTTATTTTACCTTATATGTGTAACATCCCCGGTAAATAAATAATAAGACATATTTTATATTTAATAATATTTGTGAATTAAATATTAATTTTTCTTTAAAGGGGTATCTATATTCGAAAGTGTATCTGATATGCAATCATGGGTTTATTTGAAATCATATGTTTCACACTAATAATTTAATATTATAATTTTAAATGGTAGTTAACTCGTAGTCATTGTATTGGTGGGAATAAACAAAAGTATCTAAAATATGATTATACATGTTTGTTTAATGTATTTACATTTATCCAATAAATGTTAGAGGCTTAAAATATGAATGAATCGAATTTTATGCATAATTTATATGAAAAGGTCAATTTACCGCCTTGTAATGGAGAACCCGCATTAAATCTAGTTTCGTTCATTTTTAAATGTTCTATTTGACCAAATAAAATTCTTCATTAGATTTGGGACATTAAATTTTACTTTGGGTAAATTTTTGGTATTTTTTACTATAAAGTTCATTTTTAATGAATAGTGAAAAATATTATATTTTAATTCCAAACTGCATTTTAATTTAAATCATTTATATTGATAGATTATCTTTTTAATTGGTTCTAATGTGTAATTAAAATATATTTTTACCATTTAATCAAATTTTTCTAATTGAAATTAATTTCACTTTGAAATTGGACATAAACAAGTATCAATCTTTTGATAGTTATTGTTTCTTAAAAACAAAATATTTATTTTGATAACATGAATTAATTTTAAAATTAATTAATGTCACTTCTATGTTATGAATTTTTAAAAATAGACATAATTTTTTAATTCAGAATATCAAATATAGTTTAGGTTGAATGTTTGGTATTTTACTCAAAAACATCAATTTTGGATGAATAGTGAAACCACATAGTAGATCTTAAAAAAACAAAAGTTTTCATTTAAATGAAATTTTACCACTTCTGTGAATTGAATTAAGAAAATATGACATACATGGCTGTTATCAAGAAGTAAAATGTGGTTTAATAAGAATAAAATATTATATGGTGAATATTAACATTTGTTTTTTATTTACCGCGATAAAAGGTAAATAGGGTGATTCAAGGTTAAAAGAATATTGCAATAATTTAAAATTACCTTAACACATGTCCTAACCTTATTGGATGTGTAATGGCCGACCATGGACATCTTTGGGTATAATTTGGGACCCCATGGATCCACTTATGAATGATAAGGATACTTTAGATTTATTAATTTAATCTAAAGGCAAAAATGACATAAACAAATTTTTTTTAGTAAGTTAATTTTTATATAGTGTTATATAAATTATATTTTACACTATAAATATTAATTGTAAATATGAAAATATTTCCTATATCATGGTATTTTGTTTATAATTTTTAGACTTCAAATATAATAAATTTTTTATGATACAATAATGATGCAGTGTTTAGCTCATCAATAAATTATTTAAATAAATAAGATTATAATGATTAAATTATTATCCAAAACATGTAGAATTATGATTGGATGATTTTATATCAAATATGAGTCATCTTATATTATATTATAATGATTATTGGGCCTTTAGAATCCGAATATCCTTATATAATAAAATAATATTGTCACACTTTTTCAAAAGAGCCCCTCCTCCCCATTATAAAAGGAGACCATTTCTAACTATTTACTCACACCTCTAAATCCCTTTGGCTCATCCAAAATCATACCAATTAAGCTTCTTACATCCCTTTCATCATCATATATGCCTTAACTTAGGTAGAAGGCACTTCAAGATTTCCTTTGGTTCAAACCAAAGGGAGTTACCCAAATTAAAGGTAATATCTTCTCTTAAATTGTTTTCTTTTATTTTACTTCTACAACCCCTAAAAACTTTTTATAACATTCTTTTTTTAAAAACACCAGTATCATCAATATACTAGGATATTTTTAAGAAATGTATTAAAACAACACTTACAGACACCTCCATCTAATGGTGGAAGAACATAATGTTTCTGTGGATGGAAAACTAACGCCTCACGAAACGATGATTGTTCAAATTTCTCCAACTGCCTATCATGGTGGATATTATGATGGAACTATATTTATATATGATATATATTATTTTTATGTTTTCTATATGATTCTGTAATTTATATTTATATCATACCATTATGGTTTCCATTATGGGTAAACGTGATAATCTCATTTGAGGAAGTGCGAACTACCGCCCCCTAAAAGTGATATGACTCATTAATTCCATATGTGGTACGCATAAAGGATAGATTTAATGATATTATATATGACACAATACTGGAATTATTATTCTACTATGTATCAATTAGTTTTAATTCCATTAAATATGAAGTATACATGGAAGAAGCATTCATGCGTACGTACGACTTACCGTCTCCATTAACGGTGCATTTAATTTCATACCTCTAAATGTTAATTAATATTATAAATACACGTATATGCTGGATATATATGATACATATGATATCAAAATCGTGAATATCATTATGGATATAATTAACCTTTGACCACAATAACATCATGTGATTATTAGAAGTCCATTTTTGACTCAAGTACCAAATATCAACAAAATGAACATTATTAACTTAAACGATTACAAAAAGATTATAACATGATAATAAGTGAAATAAAAGGAATAATAAACTTTATAATGGTTCTTAATCAAGTATAAATTAACTTTAGTTTATTATTCAAGAGATTAAAGAATGATCGAGTCATGTTAGAAACAGGGTAAGGGACTTTGTCTCAATCTCCTTTCATTGAGGCATATTTTTTTTAATACACGACATTCTTTTTACACTGTATAAAAACCCTTGACATTTCAAATTGAATATATTCCTATGAAGCATTTTACTAAACAAAAAAAAAGAATTTTTCTTTTAACATAAGGGGTGACAACTACTTTTTCTGCCTCCGTGAGTATTATTTGATATTTGGCTTCCTCATCAAGACGTAATGTTTATAAAAGAAAATAAAAACCATATACTCTTTTA
Organism: Viscum album; assembly: GCA_963277665.1. Classification (NCBI taxonomy): domain Eukaryota; kingdom Viridiplantae; phylum Streptophyta; class Magnoliopsida; order Santalales; family Viscaceae; genus Viscum; species Viscum album. Next base: position 596,168,278 of record OY728133.1, read on the forward strand.
TGTATTTTGTTATGGAAAATGGTTTTGATTTTGGATTTATTATGTCAATACATTTAAGTGATATACTTTGATAAAAATGTGGAAATGTTTTCTTTCATTTTTTTTGTTTTATGTGTTATAATTTTATAATGGTATTTGGACATTTGAAGGGTGGTTACATGATAAACCAAATGACGGGTGGTGTCGTGAATACCAAGACGGGTGGTTAATTTATAACCTCGAATGCATTGGGTATAGAATTCAGTTATATTTCTATTCCATTTAGTTATATGTGTGGAAGTTGACGGTATGGTTATTCCATTTAAGTTTGTTTATATCCAAAGTTACCTTTATATCTTATGTGTCATTTATATAGATTTTACGATAATATTTTTGTTAAAAAAGGTTAATCAATGATATTGTATTCATTGAAGAGTATTTACTACTTCATAATGGTTAAGAGTATTACATATGATTTAGTATTTATGGTTTACTTGTTGTTTTGAAAAATTAACAGTTTCCTTCTTTGTTTATCCCTTACTGAGTTTTTTATTCTCATGCCATGTTTTGAAATGTTTTTCATAGGACATAAAGTGGAATAGGGTCAAGGATGAGAACTTGGAAAAGTCATGCAATCTAAAACGTGAAACTAGACATGGCTATTTTTTCCAAAGTGTTCTTATTTTATGAAAAAAATGGAAACTGAGTAGATGTGTCTACTTTTTAATATTTTTAAATGTAATTTTTAAGGCCTAAATCTATAGAACTCTAAACCTAAAAAGATAATCAATGGGAATTATTCATTTAATTCAATATAATGCAATGTTTAAGGCCAGGTCCTTACAGTTGGTATCAGAGGTTAGTTTAGAGATCTTTAGGAGTTCGATTATTGTAAAATTAATATCAATAAATTAATTTAAGTTAATATTGAAATTATATAGAATTTATAGATTACCATGTTGCTTCGCCTAAGATATTTCTGTTTTAAGAATAGTTTTTCATAAAGGAAACATATCAACTTTTCTGGGAAGGTATATAGAGGGAGATGACCTTTCAAATCAGTATCCTGAGATGGACAGAATCAGAACTAAATAGTATTTTTTACAGTGATGGATCAGTTGACTCAGGTGAAAAATGTTGGTTGTTTTTTATTGATGGTATTTTGGTTAAAAGGATCATAAAAGTCATTTAGGGGTTGTCTTGGAAACCGTAAAAAAAATAAACTTTTTGGGAGATTCGGCATTTCTGAGTTTTGGTTACAAAAAATTTCTTTCCTTGGTCACATTGTTTCAAAAAATGGCATAACTATTTATCCTTCTAAAACAAATGTTTTTGAAGAATGACCAAGACCCAGAAATATTACCGAGATTCATAGTTTTCTTTGTTTGGAAGGTTTTTACTAAAGGTTTATTGAGAAATTTTCACAGTTATCCAGTCTAATGACTAAGTTAAATAAAAAATGTGATATGTTCATTTGGAAAAAAGAATTTGATGCTTGTTTTCAGAAACTGAAATAAAGATTGTTGAATACTCTAGTTTTTGGACATCCCTCTAGAAATAGTGAGTTTGTTATCTACAGTAATACTTGGTTGAAAGGACCTGGTTGTGTCCTTATGTAGAATGATCAGCTAATTTCTTATGCTTCACATCATTTGAAACCTCATGAGTTAAATTACCCTTCAGATGATTTGGAATTAGCTGCTATTATTTATGGTTTAAATATTTGGTGGAATAATTTGAATAGAGTAAAATGTGGCATATATACAGATCACAAAAGACTAAAGTATACATTCACTCAGAAATAACTAATCATGAAATAGAGGAGGTGGTGGGGATTAATCAAGGATTATGATTACACGGTCCATTACCATTTGATAATAGAAAATAATGTGGCTGATGGCTTGAGTCTAAAAATTAATGCTTCATTAACTATGTTAAGTTTGGAACAAGATCCTTTGGTTTTTTATTTGATGAACATTGACGTAGAAGTTCTTGGTGTAGGAAATTCTTCTGTTTTGTATCAAGTGTCAGTGAGATTATCTATATCAGAAAGAATAAATCCAGCGTAGAAAGAAGATAGTGAGTTACAGAAAATGGAAGAGTTGGTTCAGAAGGGTATGTTTCCTGAATTTAACATTGATAATGATTGTGTTTTGAGATTTGGAAATAGATTATGTGTACCTTATGATTAATAGTTGAAGAATGAGTTGTTATGTGAAGCTCATAGTTCACCATTTTCATTTCATCTTTGTAGTACTAATATGTATAGAGATCTTCATGAGTATTACTAGTGGGATGGAATGAAAAGAGATATTGCTGATTTTACTAGAAAGCATTTGACTTGTTAGCCGGTTAAATTAGAGCAGCAATTACCAAATGGAATGCTTCAGCCTTTACTGATGCCAGAGTGAAAATTGGAAATATATCCATGGACTTCGTTGTGGGATTACCGAAGACATCTCTAGCAAATAATTCAATTTGGGTTATTGATTATCGACTGCCAAAATCTGCTCATTTCCTTCCTATTTGGGATACAATGTCTCCAAATAAACATCCTCGTTTGTATGCTAAAGAGGTAGTCAAGTTGCATGGAGTTACCCTCTCTATTCTATCTGATCGGAATCCCATGTTTACTTCTATCTTCTAGAAATACCGTCAGAAATCGTTGGGCACTGAATTAAATTTTAGTACAACATTTCATCCTCAATCAGATGGTAGTCAGAACGAAAAATTCAGACCATGGATGATATGCTACGTGCATGTTCACTTTATTACCAGGGAAGTTGGGACCAACAGCTTTCTTTGGTTGAATTTACATATAATAACATTTTTCATTCTAGTATATAGATTACTCTATTTGAGGCATTATATGAAAAGCATTGTCGAACTCTAGATTTTTGGGATGATGTAGGTGAAGGGATGCTGATGGGAGCATAATTTTTTTAAGAGATGGCAGAGAAAGTTCAGTTGATTCTGAAGTACATGAGATCCGCACAGAGCAGACAAGAAAGTTATGCAGATAACCGGAGGAAGGATCTTTATTTTTATTTATGAGATCATGTCGTTCTCAAAGATTCTCCATGGAAATGTGTGATGTGTTTTAGTAAGAAGGGAATGTTGAGTCTGTGGTTCATTGGACCTTATGAAATTCTAGAAAAAGTTGGATCAGTGGTGTATAGAGTGGCTTTACCTCCATGTTTATCCCTGGTACACAATGTTTTTCATTTTTCGATTTGGATAAAGTATATATTCCAGATCAATCTAATGTTTTGATCCTAGAGGTAGTACAGTTGGAAGAGATTATCTCTTATGAATAACTTCATGTCTAGATTCTTGACCGTAGAGAGGAAGTCTTGCAAAATAAAGAAATTTACCAAGTAAAGGATTTCTAGAAAAACCAAATGGTTGAAAAGGCAATGTGGGAATCTGAAAATTCTATGAGGGATAAATACCCCCACTTATTTTGATAAGTAAAATTGCAAGGACACAATTCCCAAAAGGGGGAAGGATGTAACATCCCAAATAAATAAAGAATAATATATATTTCATATTTATTAATATTTTTGAATTAAATATTAATTTTACATTAAAGGGGTTACTATGTTCGTAAGCGTACCTGATACACAACAACAGGTTTCTTTGAAATCTTACGTTGCACACTAATAATATAATATTATAATTTTAAATGGCAGTTATCTCCTAGCTGTTGTATTGGCAGGAATGAAAAAAACTAACTATAATATGATTATAAATGTTTGTTAAATGAATTTACATTTTTCCAATAAAATTTATTGGATTAAAATACAAATGAATCTAATTTTAAGAAAAATTCACATTAAAAGATCGATTTACCGCCTTTTAATGGTGAACCCTCTTTAAATCTCATTTTGGTCATTTTTATATGTTCTATTTGACTGAATAAAATTATTCTTTATATTTAGAACATTAAATTTTTCTTTGGTTAATTTTTTTTTATTTTTTCCGATAAAGTTCATTTTTTAACAAATAGTGATAAATATTGTATTTTAATTAAAAAATACGTTTTAATCTAATTAATTTATATGAATAGGGTATCTGTTTAATTTTCTTTAAAGTTTAATAGAAATATATTTTTACCATTTAATCCAATGTTGTTCTTTGGAATTAATTTCACTTTGAAATTGAACAAAAACAAGTATCAATCTTTTGATAGTAATTGTTTCATAAAAGCATGCTATTTGTTTTGATAATGGGAATTAATTTTAAAATTAATTAATTCCACTTCTATGTTTTAAATATGGAAAAATATAAATCATTTTTGAATTCATAATATCAAATATAGCTTAAGCTGAATTTTTTGCTATTTTTATGAGAAACATCAATTTTTGATGAATAGTGAAACCACTTAGTAGTAGTTAAAAAACAATCTTTATCATTTGAATAAAATTTTACCGCTTATGTGAATAGAATTTTGAAAATCCTAAATACATGGTTTTTATCAAGAAGTAAAATGTGGTTCAATAAGATAAAAATAATTTTTTGTGAATAGTAATTTTTGACTTTTATTTACCGCAGTTAAAGGTAAATAGGGTAATTCTATGTTAAAAGATTATTGTAATAATTCAAAATTAACTTAGCACTTGTCCTAACCATATTGGATCATTAATAACAGGCCATGAGAATCTTTGTGTCTATTTTGGGACCCCATGGAGCCACTTATAATGATAATGGAACTTTAGATTTATTAATTTAATGTAATGGAAAAAATGACATAATCAAAAATCTATTAGTAAATTATTTTTTATATGATTTTTTATAAATTATATTTTCAACTTTAAATATTCATCGGAAATAGAAAAATATTTAATACATCATGGAATTTTTTTAAAAAATTTAGGCATCAAATAAATTAAATTATTTATGACACAATAATGATGCAGTGTTTACCACATTAACAAATGTGTTAAATAAATCAGATTATAATGATTAATATATTATCCAAAAATTGTCAAATTCTGAATGGATGATTTTATTTCGAAATTGAGTCATTTTATATTCTACTTTATATATTTTTTGGACCTTCAGAAACTGAATATCATTATATAATAAAATAATATTACCATACTTTCCTAAATAGCCCCTCCCCCCTTATAAAAGGAGAACATTTCTAACCAATTCCTCACTCCTATCAAGACTTTTGTCTTGTCCAACCTCTTCCTAATCAATCTCCCTACATCCCTCTCCTCCTTCTAAAAGCCTTACCTTAGGAATAAGGAACATTAAGATTTCCATTGGTTCAAACCAAAGGGAGTTACCCAAATTAAAGGTAACAGTTTTTCTTAAAATTTTTTATTTTATTTTACTTCTCCAAACCCTAAACTCTTTTTATTCTATTATTTTGTAACAACAAAAGTATCATCAATATAACAGTTTTTTTATGATAAGGATTAGGACTACACATACACACACCTCCATCTAATGGATGAATAACCTAATGTTTCTATGGATGGAAAACTAACGCCTCACGAAACAATGATTGTTCAAATATCTCCAACCGCCTCCCATGGTGACCATTATGATGGCACTGTAATAATATATGATATAAATTATTTTTATGTTTTCTTTATTCTTATATAATTTCTATTTATATAAAACCTTTTTGGTTTATATTATGGGTAAAAGTGATAATTTCATTTGAGGAAGTAGAGACTAAAGCCCCCTCAAAGTGATATGACTCGTTCATACCAAAGCTGGTATGTATATTGGATTTATTTAATGATATTATATATAATAAAATACTGGAATTATAATACTACTATGTATTATTATGTTTTAATTCCATTAAATATGAAATAGAAATCGATGTTGCGTTGATGCGTATGTACGACTTACCATCTCAATGAACGGTGCATTTCATTTCTTACCTAAAAACGTTATGTACTATTATATGTACATGTATATTCTGGATATATATGATATATATGATATCAAAATCATGAATATCATTCTGGATATATCGAACCTTTGACCACATGAAAAACATGTGATTATAAGAAGTCCATTTTTTACTCAAGTACCAAATATAGACAAAACGAACATTATTAACTTAAATGAATTAATAATTTTTATAAAATTGTAATAAGTGATATAAAATGACTAATAAACTTGAAAATGGTTCTTAAGTAAGTAGAAATTATTTTAGTTTATTATTCAAGAGTTTAAAGAACGATCGAGTCAAGTCGTACACGAGATAAGGGACTTCGTCTCAATCTCCTTTCATTGAGGCTTATTTTGTTTTAATACAAAACATTCTTTTATACGCTGTATACACACCATTGACATTTCAGTGGGAATCGTTTCTTACAATGTGTTTTACAATATGACAAAAAGGAATGATTATTTTAATATAAGTGGTGACAACGACCTTTTCCCCCGCTGCGAGTCTTATTTGATCATTGGATTCCTCATAAAGTCGTAATGTTTTTAAAAGAAAATAAATACTATATAATATTTTATGTTAATTTGGTATTTAAAATTGTTTGATAATGGATTTGTTATGTCAATATATTTAAGTGATATATTGTGATTGAAATGTGGAAATGTTTTCATTCCTTTATGTTTATTTTATGTCTTGTGATTTTATAATCGTACATGGTCATTTTACGGGTGGTTACATGATAAATCAAATGACGGGTTGTGTCGTGAATTCTAGGATGGGTGGTTAAGTTATAACCTCTAATTCATTGGGTATGGAAGTCAGCCATATGGTTATTCTATTTAGTGATATTTGTGGAAGTCGGCCATATGGTTATTCCATTTAAGTATGTTTATGTCCCATATTACCTTTATATGTTATGTGTTATTTATATGGGTTTTATGGTAATATTATCATTAAAAAAGGGTAATAAATAATCTTTTATTATGTTAAGAGTATTTAATACATCAAAATGGTTAAAAGTGTTACTTATGATTATGTATTCATGGATTACTTGTTGTTTAAAAAACTAACAGTTTCTTTCTTTGTGTATCCCTTACTAAGATTTTTATGCTCATCCCAAGTTCTGAAATGTTTTTCACTCGACATAAAGTGGAATAGGGTCAAGGATGGTATCAAAGAAATTTCATTCCATCTAAAACATGAAAATAGACATGAAACTTTTTTTCAAATAGTTTATATTTTATGAAAAAATGGAAACTGAGTAGAAGTGTCTACTTTGTAATATTTTATAATTTAATAGTTATGGCCTAACTCTCTAAAACTATAAACCTGAAAAGATCCTCAATCTGAATTATTAATTTAATTCAATATTATGTAATGTTTAAGGTCGGGTCCTTATAATATGTATTGAAAGGAATATTTTTGTTGTTTTCCAAACAAGGTACTTTTTGACGTTTTCGACAAATTTAATGTAAAAAGTTTTTTTAACTTATGTGGCTAGTGTGGCTATTTTCCACCATTATAACATCATCAAATCTTCCATTAGAATCTTATAATAATATTTTGAAAATAAATTATTTCTTTATAATTATGTGACTGTTAAATTATTTCAAAAAAGAAAGTGATATTTTCCAAAAAGGGCTTTCATTTCATATATGTCAACATCCTTTGATGGATTTTATGTTTATTTGATGTGTATTATTTATGATACAAAACATCCATATTTTATTGAATGTTTTGTGATATGATTGACTGTGGATGTGATATTTTTAAACCATTCATGTTTTATGGTTAAGTTATTGACATTTCATATGCTTTTTTAATACGAATGTTTATGTTAAATTTCAACCTTTTCATATAAGGAATGTACTGGACTTATTAAGTGATGGGTGGAGCCCACTATAGATCCTTGATGCATTGGTAGGTCTCATGAAACAACTCGACATGGAATTGGTCGAGGCCTTTCTCAATTTGATATGTGGTTTGGGCCGAGTCCTTAATCACTTTTAGACATCTTTTCCAAGGCCTTGAAAAAATGTTTCAAAATTTCTGGAATTATACATTCCCGTATTATGAAAATAATATTGAGGGTTGATGTAGTCATTAAACTGGTAGAATACCCACAATTATGTTTTATTAGGTAATTATTTACTCAGGTCATATTCATGCCATAAAAGTATTCATGTTTATCATTGGTAAAGTCATGTGGTTTCAAATATTCACCATTCTTATTATTTATGTATTCTTCCGCTGTATTTCATACCCTTACTCAGCATTGGATCTCACCCCTTCTTATGTTTCATTCTCCCTGAAGGTATGAAGAATTTAGTTATGAGTGACATTCATGTATAATCTAGGAATCTTTGATGTTTCTAATGGAATAAATTTTTGTTTTATTCCATATCTAGTTGTAATGATGAACTTATGTTTGAATCGTATTTCCAGTAATACAAAACTGATCGGTCTTTCGAGACTTGATTTCCTTTTGATCATGCCAATGCTATGTAATAATTCCCCAACTATTGGCTTCTAGGGTTAGGGTGTTACATATTTTCTTACCCTAATCATTAATAAGTCAGCGTGATCTTTCCTACTATGAGCATCATCCGAATTATTTACCTTACATGGGTTCTAATGTATTAAAAACCATAGAACTTGATATGTTTTATTCATCAAATTAAGAGCATGTTTTAATCCGTACGTTTAAATATATATTTCAAAATATATTTGTTAGTATTGATATTTAACTTCTTGTTATAGAGATAATGGGTCTAAATCATTAATTTAAATATCACTACTGGTGGCTCCCAAATAAATCATCAGTTAATTTTAATCAGGAATTTTTAATTTATACGATGAATAAGAAATTAAATTATCGTTCAACATGAGGATGAATCCCAAAACCATTAATGTGTCACCACCATATATAAAAAACCCATCTATATTATATCATAACATATTTATAGGTGCGGTGACTAATTTATTCTTATTCTCCATAAGGATTTCCTCACATTCATTCATCTAGAGGAACTATACACCAATATTTGTTAACTTTTATTGATAATTGTACAATATTGATATATTTTTAGAAATCATTAGTAGTATCTCGATAATTCATGAAGAATTAAAATCCCAATTATTAGGTTTGGTTTATGACATTTTTTAATAAAATATAACAGAGATGTTTGTATAGTTATTCCCATGGTTGTGATTACATAATACAAAAATGATTATTTCTATATTAAAAACTCACAATTTATGAATTATGGAATAAAATTTCTCATTTCATAAGCTCTTCAAAACAATACTAAAATGATCTTGATTTTTTTAATTTAAAAATATATGGTAATGTTTTATATGAAGGAAACTATAAATTGATCCAAGAAGTCTATAAATAATTTATTAATTATATACATAAATATTGTAGGACAATTTATTATCCCAAATGGCATCAGTATAAATTTTTAGTATCCAGATATTATATGGATAACTATATTTTAAATATAAAGTATTTTTACTTTTAATATAAGTAATACATATCAATTTTAAATCCTCAATAAGTAATGATCTTTTATGATTTGAATGATTAGGTCACAAATACATTTTTGAAAATACTTTATTTATCATTTTTCTACTACGTTCATGATAACTATGATTAATATGCATTGATCCATCCCATTTTCTGACAGATTAAAGGTACCCCCCATTGTGAAATAGTAAGGACTATAATCCCCTTTTATATATTCTCTTATAAAAACTTCATTAATTAATCCCATTAAATAAATTACATTCTATAAGGACTCTTTAATTTAGGTATGCATCCATGTACGAGTTCATTTTAAAAAACAATATCAATCTAAGAGGAATGACATGGAAACTCGTTGGGAAATAAGTTAGTATATACCCATTCAATTTGAATGTAAATAAATTTTACTTCCCCCTTGGTCATTTTATATGATATTTCCACGTTTTTAGGTATCAATTCAAATATAATAGTATTTTATACCAAAGGTATTTCTTGATTATCCATATCATAATATTTTATAAATGGTTGATTCGAGAAATGAAACGGTATTTCCTTATCAAAAAAATCATTTTTTTATAAGGGAAAAAACAAGTAACCAAATTATATATAATTCCTCTATGGTAATATGAACTAGATCTAATGGTTTTTTCTTCCAGAGTATATAATATATAAATATTTTATATTTTTTAAGAATTCTAAATACATAATACATTTTTACACTGCCTAAAACTATAATAGTTTAGAAATATTAGAGACTACAAACACAAAAAACATATTTTTTAAAAGATCAATAACATATCTATAATTTTCTTCATTCATTGTAGCCATATTGAAAATACATTATTTTAAACCATTTTTTATAACCAAGGAAAAATAAAAATATTATAATGGATAAACTCAAATACTTGGTAAGGGAAAACATGTGAGAGTTTAATAGATGATAATATGAAATCATTAAATAAGTATTAGTGTTCTTGATCATGAACAAAACATAATAATTTCAATCCTAATCCACTATAGATCATAAATCATGAGCTGTGAAAACAAACACTATCTATTCTAAAGACACGATTCATATATGTGAGAAATCATTATTAATAAATTATGATACCTGAGGGAATATCATATGCATTATAACATGTCATATCTATTGTATTAAATAATAATATAATATCATATTAATATATTAGGGAACTCTAATTTCATCATTGAACCACCTAAATACGATAATTCCTTCATTATAATTGGAGTAACATATATCTAGTTGTGTTTGTATCCTCATAGGTGTTTTCATAACATTTTCATAACATAGTGTATTCTAAAATCTTTTATCATTTCCAAATGTTTTGGAAGACCATAACAGATCCACTCATCTTTGGTTTATAATTTCTGCAACATCCATGGTTTATAATAAAACTACCCAAACTTGGTTTACAATAGAAGCTCTCATTTTTTAGTTTATGATGTAACCAACCATCTTTTTTTATTATGTATTCACAAATCACATAATGAATATGCTACATAAGTGTTCTACAAGGTAATATAACATTCCCCATAACATTATAACATAAATTATGGTGAAATGGGTTGGTAAAAAAATGCCATCATAACCATAAATGATCTTGAGGATGGAAAAATATAGTATAGTAATCTGATATACCTCAAAAATATTAAGTAACATTAATTGGTTTTATCATCAATAAAAAATTCTTTTAAAAAATCATTACTCTATTTCTTGATTAGAATTCCATTTTTATTTTGAAACCATTTATTTGAAATCATAGAATTTCATCAAAAATATGAAAATTATATTATCTTATAATAACTATGTAATAATATAGATGAATCTTCCATGAATGGGTTTATTATGATGAAGGTAAATTTATTTCATATCATAAATAATAAAAATTAATATTTTGTTCACGCCTTTGGTAAAAAATTACCTTATATAGAAAACAATAAGAATGTTATTTTAAAAAAATGAATATAAATTAAAAAATTTGTAAAAATTAATTTAAAAATAGTTATAGTGTGTTAAATATATTCTTGAAAACATTTTAGAGAACATGAATATACATGTGAAATATTCAATACCAAATGTGGAAAAATAAGGCGGTATTTTATTAAAAATTGTTTCTGGACGATTTTGATTAGAAAAGTGAGGGAATTTTATTTATAACATAATAATTTCATAAATATTCATATTTTGAAAAAATAAAACTTTTTTTAAATATATATCATATAAATATCGATAATGTAAATTTGGCCATAAATAATATCGATTAAAATGAGATTGAAATATAAATCTCTTACCATAAACACATTTTTATATCATATACATTCAAACACACTATATAATATAGAAATATTTTTTTTATAAATATATTTCCAAACCTTATTCATACATAAATTACTATATATATTTTCATTATAAATTCTAGTTATGCTTTTATAAACAACTACAACATTAAAATGAATATTTGCATGAAAGTTGAATTTTTTCCTTTGCAGAATTTAGTTTGATGGATTCATTATTTTACACATTATAATTATATAATTAAAAAATATTTTTATGATGATATGGTAACATATTTATTCATTATTTATACTTTTATAATCATTAATACAACATGGGGTTGAAATTAAATTACATCACCTTATGGAGACGGTAGTCCATACAAAGACATAGGTAATGATTTCAAATTTTGATATATAGAACAGAAGAAATTTATATAATTTTTATAATCTATAAATTCATATTTATATCATAAATATAAAATCTGTTCATTAAATATATCTTTTTTATCAACAATGTAAAATTAAAATGAGAAAAAAAAAATCAAATCACTTCATGGAGGTGGAAGTCCACACATACACAAGAGCAACATTATTGTTTACAAATGGATGGGAACATTATAAGGTTGATACGATATTAAAATTATAGAATAAAAACTGTTTTTAAAATAAAATATATAAATATTATTTCCATTGTAAAACCCATCAATAAAATATTTTGATTTAGGTAGAATAATAACCTTATGTGGTGGTGGTAGTCCACATGTACACATGATTGATACTTCAATTTCACATTTAATGGAATATTTTTGAAAAATGGTTGTTTAATATTAATAATATAACATTAATATATTTATGATACAATATTCCCCATTTTATGATATATGAAATACAATTAACATAATTATATTAAGAAATAAACATTAAAAGAGACGATTATAATTATTACTTCTTCTTAGAGATTCATCACCTGGGTTAATCCATAATACTTATTAGGAAGGTCATTGAGGAATATAATAAGGTATATAATTAATAAAATAACTATAGGATGGTACTTTAGTATTATGTTTCTATGATATAGTTCTCAAAAATTATTAATAAACTATAAGAGGATGTTCCATTATATATGTGTGGGAAAGGACACACATTGAATTTTATAAAATATTTAAATACATTATATATCATAATCATGTAAAATTTGACAAAGAAACCCAAAATATAATATAATATGTTATATGGTTCAAATAAAATTACTCAATAACATGAATGAATGTTTTCATATATTTTTTTAATTATATAAAATTTTACCATAATAACTTAATTATATGACCAATATTAAAGGGTTCTTATAATAAAACAAACACATATTCATTCCAAATTTTGAATTTATTTTTTCATATTTAATCTATATAGGTGTAGAATAAAATTTAATATAAGATCACAAAACACAAGAATTTATTAATTAGGAAATTACAGAATTCAAGTGTAAAAGTATATTTACATAAAAATCACTAAAAAACATGATTTTAATTATTTTTTTATTATTTAGTAATAACATGGATAATTTGAAACCATTTTAGAATTAAAAAAGTTAATTTAACCTTCCAACCATACCATTAAATGGAACGACCAAAAAATAAATTTTAATTTTAAAAAATATAACTTATGATCACAAATATCAATCTTGGGTTCAAAAATTAAAAATAATGTTTTAAAATAATTATTTTATTCTATAAAAATATATTCAATCTATCCTAATATTTTATTTTTTTATTCCTAGTTATATAACAAAATTTTCACAAATATTACAGTATTTCAAAATTATGAATATTTCACTATCCACTAAAAAATAATTCAATTAATAAAATTACAAAAAAAAAAACTCATTCTTTTACTATTATAAAATGATTATTTGGAATATGATTTAATTTTTAAACATAAAATTTAAAATAATTCTCTAAATTATTTATAATATTCTCACAAAAATTAAAATAAAATGAATTTTGAAGGAACTAAAATATATACGATAAAAATGACTTTAAAACTATTCTATGAATAATAACCATAATTTATTTAATGTTAATAATTTTTAATGAATGAATTACCAAAAAATTTATTTAAAATAATTAATAAATAATGATTAATTTAATTTTTAAATATCAAGACATATTTTGTGAATAAAAATATTTCTTCAAAAAAAACTTTTAACCTTAAAATAATTTTATGTTCTTTTGTAAATATTTGATAACAAATGAATTATTTTTCTTAATGAGAAAATAATATTTATTTTCATAATTTTTCTCCTTATTGATACTATTAAATCCCTTAAGTATATGACCACCATCAAATTAAATAATAAAAACTAAATAGTGTACAAGAAATTATTGAAACTCATTGTTATGTGTAATGCCAGCAATCAAAAAAATAAATTTCATTAAATAGAAATATATCATAAACTATAAATCGATTATATAGGTATTAATATTACATAAATTGTGATTGGAGAATATTTATATATTTAAGGAAGGATATCTTCCCACCTATTGTATTTTAAAATTGTTAAAAATCCAAATCATGCGGTGGTAAATCAATATTCTAAAAAAATATGTGTTATATGAAATAATAAATAAAAATATTCCATTAATAGATACATAGTTATAGAGTAGATAATGAGTGTACCTTACATCACTTAATAATCATGATCTAAAATAGTGGTAGTCATAAAATACTTTATTTCTTATTTCCATGTATATAATGTTGATTGGTCCAATCCACTTTGTTACCCATGGGGTTAGGGAATTGGTTCTTTGTAATTCCCAATTTCCTTTCATTTTAATAATTACTGATTAAGTGGTTAATTATTTACATCCTTTTTCTTATCTAATGAGTAAATACTATTGATAACATTAATATAATATTTTGAGCTTTGTGTCCTATATTTTTACATTTAAAACAATTTGAAATATCTTGAGGTAGATTACCAGGTGTTTCCACCGATATATTTTATGTGTAGGTAATTGAAATTTATTTCCTCCATGTTACTTATAATTTAAACCACTATGATTCAATAATTTATTTATTTTCACTATGTAATAATGATAGTCCATAGTTTCCATATCTACCTTTCTCACTAAAAAAATTATTTTTTCATAGTTTAGAAAGTCTCATAGAGATTAATAATTTTAAAAATTGCAATGTAACTACTAATAAATCAATCTATTTTATATTCATAGATATAGAGAATCCCATATGTGCACCATGTGAGCCCAATTAATTTTTCTTCCTATGTTCCAATCGATTCATACTCTATTTATTATAAATCTAATAATTCTACATTTATTGTAGTGTGAAGAGTTAATTTTAAATGCACGATGAAGAAAACATTATTGAACTCCCCTCATTCCATGGAGTCTAGATTTTCCTTTTATGTTGTATTCTTAATTATATTATACTATTTTTCACCATATCCTTCAAAATGATTAGTGTTTATGAAAACAATCTCATTTTCATATCATTAATGAATAGAAAATATATTGTTTATCACATTAATCAATTTCTCAATAATTAATGGACTAGAAGAGCCAATAATGGAGGATGCATGTTTTTATATGAAATAATTTAAAATATGTTTCTCAATACATATCAAATTCATGAACTCAAAAATGATTGGATTATTATTCATATATTTGGAGATATGAGTGAGAATCACCAAAATATTATGTACTTATACAGTCATTCCATTCGGTTTCTCATAAGAAATCATTTTATAACACATCTCAAAAATTATTTACATAGTTAGTCATTGATCTACCAATTTCATTTAATAAATAAAATACTAACAGTACGAATTTAATAATCTTATATAAAGGAATACTATAAACATAGAAGGGATAAAAAATAAATGATATATATACCCTATAATATAAATTAATTGGTTACAATATAGATTATTCATTATATCATTTCTAAAAAGATCACTAAGTGAAGTATAAAAAATGGTCAATTTTTTCATAATGGTTCATAAAGAGAATATTAATCACCAATTCATGTTCAAATGGAGTTTAAATCCATGTGGTCAGTTATGCCTCTTTATAATTTTCCTTTTGAAAATTTAGATAATAATCAATACACTCCTTCAATTTTTACTAAATATATGTGTATTTGTGTTAGAGCCTATATAAACTTGTAATATCAATACTATGATGTTATTAATGGGTATAACTAAAAAAATCTAATTTAACAAAATTTCATGATGATATCTTATAAATATAATTATCATTATGGTTTTTAATAATCTAGTCATATATTATCCTCCAAAGATAACTAAATTAGTCCCGAAAAATAAATAATCAACTATTTGATACTAACTAAAGTGATCCAGACACACACACCAAGGTTTATTAATAGAAATATAAACTATACACATTTTATTTAATACCATGTGATATTACAGAAGCTAAACATGTCTTTATTTTACATAATTTTCCAAACTTATAAAATAAATTAAATAATAACAAATCCAAAAAATTAATGTTTAGTTTATTTTATTACTATACCTATAAAAACATATTTGAAAATAAATTTCAATTATTATCCTCAATTGAGGCATATTTTTAACTGTTATACACTATATATTAGTTATAATAATCTTCTAAACATGGTCAATGGAAACATAAGAAAGGAGTGAGCTCAAATTATCATTTATGTAGAATTTCATAAATATTTCATCAAGAGATTTATTATGATAACATGATTTACCATGGTCATGATAGATATATATTATTAAAAAATTGACATAGAAAAATAATGGTCTTCATTGATTCATGATATAAAAACACATAATATTAAATGAATAATCGTATACATTAGAGTAATAGTTTGAGATAGAATACATGATCGACAGAGAATAATCATAATTATAGATCATTAAAATGAGTTACTTCGTAGAAAAGAATAATAATAAGGAACTATGCCACAAGAAATCATAGGAAAACATTGCATTTATTAGTCACTCACTCGCACCCAATCTTTAGAAAAAACAAAATCACATCCATGTATACTTATCTCATGAGATATAAATATGTAAATAATGAATTCTTGGGTGACATAAGACCCCACAAATCAATAATCCTTACACATTTGTGCATCCAAAAATCAATCATTCATCATATCATAAATAACTCTGGAAAGAAAATGGGCTTTATAATATTTTTGAAATTGTATCATATAAAATATTTTATAAAATTGAAATAGTTGATACCAAATATTATAATCACCTATGGATTATTTTATAAGTCATTTAGAGGGAGATTATACAATAAAAAAATCCATGGGAAAAATTATTTTGTAGAATAAGTGTAAAATTGAAGCGAACTAATAAAATATTCAATTAAGATATTCATTGATTTTTTCAAAAAAGGATGTGGTTATGAGCTAATTTAAAAATATAATTTTTTCTAAGTGAGTTAATGAATGATTTTCAAAAATTACACAGAAATAAATACAAAGTAATAAACCTTCAAAAATACATAATTGTTTTCCAAGAATTCTTCGAGTGGAAGATAAAATATATTTTTGGGAATATAAAACCTTTTTATTAAATTAAAAAAAACTAGATTGTAGGGGGGGTCCACTTTTATTTTTAATTACAATAAATAATCTATTATCTAGGGATAGGGATCACATTACCAGAATATGTATTCCCAAGGTAATTAAATCCCAATAAAACTAGGCCATAGGGCCCATGGATGCTCTTATCCTGTACTGTCAAAGAATCTCGGATCATCCCTCATGGTCAGGATAATTCTTGTGTGTCTCCCCCCAACCCGCATAATTCTTTTTATTCAAATATCTAATATTTATTATTTTTCAATGACATGACATCTACAATTATTCTCTTCTCTATGTCAATTCATTTACATTAGATCTCCATTTCCAAAAATGATGAACACTAATAGCCAGTGTCCACCGACCATAATTTCAATGATCATCCATTATCATTTCATTTCCTAGATTCATGAGCACTGATTCATAAAATTTGTTGATGTCCAAATGTTGTGAAAGATTCCGACCACATAATCATATTACATTACATCATTCATAAGCACCATAACCCCCTATGTAAATCACCCTCTCTAGTTAAAATTATAATAAACCTTTTACAAAAAGTACCCCATATTTTGGGCCACTCGGGATAGAACCCCATACCATATTAAGTCTAACAAGGATTCCTTACCGCTCAGGTAACCCCAAAATCATAAAAATACCATACTAAAACTTAAATTTGAAAGATAAAATCTTAAAATAAGAAAAAATAATGTTTATTTTTATCAGAAGTAAAATATTTTTTTTATTTCAAAATAAGATAGGAGAACACTATAAGAAAGATTTAATATGAATAGGGAATGAAAGTTCTTATTTAGATAATATGGAAATTATTCTTAAGATAATCAACATCTATATAGAACTAAATAAATCAATAAAATTCTATATAAATTAAATTGCAAAGGAATTATAATATCATTATAGAATATAAAATAATCCATTAAAATAATAGTCAGTGAGGATTTATTATAAATAATGAAATAAAGTTTAGTTATGAAAAGACCAAAAACATTTACTATTGACCTAAAATAATATATCTAACATCTACTATAATAAACCTAACCATTTTGAAAAATGATATAACAAATAGATTTATATCATTTAACCAATATAATATTAATTTATAATCATATTTCAAACATTTGATAATTAGATGTTTTTGTTCTCATCATTGGATGTCATTGATTTTGATTGTTTTGGGAATGCATGAAAAGTATTATTTCAATCCTCCTTATTTATACAATGTTCATAATTAGTTTTTTTTATTATAATAGAATAAATATTACATAATAATTGTCTTATGTTTTTTTCCTCGAGATTTTTCGTTATGATTTGTGAGGATGAAAACAGTGATGAGCTAGTTTCAGTAAATTTTAAATGAATTATGTGTGGAATGTAAATTAATGAAATAAAAAGTAAAATTATCATAAAATAAATAATTTATTATTTATATAATTATATCATATTTATTTATTACATAAATTTGTATGACTTTTTAATTAGGGTGGGGATGAAAAACAAACTATGTCGCTCTATAAAGGCAGTAATTCACTCATACACACGGTCAATGTTTAAAATTTTCATAGAATGAGAGAATGCTAGATAATGTTTTATAATTTTAGAATCATAGAAATATAATAAATAAAATATTTACACATTAAATAAAAATTTAAAAACATTCATGTATGTTAGTTATATGAAAATTAATGTCTCACTTCCTAGTGGTGTAATTCTGTCTGTATGCATGGATGATTTCTCAAATATAATTGGAGGGTAATGGAAAAATAATTATTATAAAATTATCATAAATACAACCTTATATATTAATAATATAAATTTAATTATATTAATGATAAAAATAATATATTATTGGGGAATTATTGAGAAGAAAATTTCCAAAAAGTGATTAATACTCACATTGAGAGTTTGAACATCTTCATAGATTACCTATTTTAAATGGATGATTTATAGGGTTTCCATCGTTAAAGCGGATGAAAAAATTAATTTGAATCTATAGGGGATGTAAAAAAGATAAAAGTTTCAATATTAAATCAAATTTTATGGTTGTCTTTAAGGGCTGGTGAAATATTCCTTTTATAAGTGCAGAGAATGTCATTTTTGTAAATATAACCGTTTAATATAAATGAAAATAAAATTCTATTTAATGGGGATTAAAAAGTTAACTATAATGAAGATAAGATAAATTATAGTCAATGAACACCTCATCCACTCATTGGGAGACCTGGTTTTAACATGTTTTAACACATTTATATATAGTTAAACTTTTTTGACCTCAATTTACCATTACTATTGTTACAAAAATTTTATCCATAGTAAAAATATTTTATAATAGAAAAAGAAAATACAATTATTAAATAATTTGGAGGAATCCATTTCAAATATGTAAATAATTTTATCATATAGAAATTTTAAAGGTGTGAAAATTAATTTTAATATTAAATCACAATACATATAAAAACAATTTTTGATGAATGTTTATTTTAATTATTGAAATAGTATTTAGAATAAAATTATCAATGATAATGATATAAATTAATTTATTTATTTATTATTATTAAATAAGTAAGATTTTTTAGAAATTAAAATCAATCCAATACGAAATGATATAATTATAAATCATAAGTATATGAATAATAAAACAAATATTTATAAAAAAAAATATTACTTGAGTTTAAGTATTAAAAACATGGATTTTATAAATTCAACATAGTTAATAATGATTAATTTCTATCTAGAAGTATTGTTTTTTTGAATTACTTATTACTTTAAATTTCATGCTTAGTTTAGGGTAATAAAAGATATGATATTTTTTTAAAACAATATTGTATATAAATCACTGAAAAATAAATTTTTTCATAAAAATATATAAATTTATTTTAATCTCATACTGATTGGATATATCGAAAAATAAAATTCTTTTTTCAAATAAAAAATCAAATGTTATAAATTTATCTTATAAGAAGAAATAAAATATATAATGGAAAATGAGTTTTTATAGAGAAATCCATTTTTTAAATATTTACTATTTTTATTCTTATTTCATAAAAATTGATTTACTGTTGAAATGTTATTAATATATTAATTTAATAAAAAATGTGTTTAAGGAACCAGTTTTAGAAATAAAAATTAAGCATAAGTTGATTTTATTCATTATTTAACTATTGTAATTGAATTTTATCAATGCTTTATTATTATATAAAAAATTAATGTTATTTAAATATATATTTTATAAATATATTAACACTATTTATTAAAAATCATTCAATGGGTACATTGTGAATGTGATATTTATGTTAATAAAATCTGTTATGCTTTATTTTTTACTATTGTGTGTGAGGAACTCTATTTAACACAATATTAATATTAGGGAATAATATTATGTAAAACAATTAGTCTTTATACATTTAAGGAATATATAAACAAGGAGAAATTTTACATGGGATGAAATATGATTCCATTTGGTATTCCATATTGGTGATATATATGAAAATCTGTTTTAGGAAAATTTATTCATAACCAAACATTTTTCTTCCAAAGAACTCAATATAGTCATTACTTATATCGATGACATATTGATTGAAATTTAGGTACCTAAGAAGTGATGTATGGTTCATGGAAAAAAAGATTCATTAAAATGGATATGGAGACATTCCATATATAACTTTTCTAATGTTTAGCCTATTAGGTCCATAGGAAAGGATTAAAAATTGGTGAAGATATATAGATAAGTGAAAAAATTAATTGTCCATACATCATTACATATCCTACAAGATTAGGAATAATATCCCGTAGAGTTCTTATGTATTTCAGGCACACCTAAAATGCATCTAGTTTTCATATCAAATAGTTGGGCAATATGGAAAAGGATATTCAAAGAATGTTATGGTCATATAGGATAAACCATATTCTCTTGAATTTACTGTCATGTAGTGAGGTATTTAATGTGTTATAAATTTAATTTATGTGATAAGAATTTATATGTTTTTAGTTTAACATAATGAGACAAGGATAAAAACCATTTACTGTAACTATATATAGTGGTATCTCACACCATGTAGTTTGTTGTCATGCATTTGTGACATAAATAATATATGCCAATAATATTTTGATATTTTTAAATTTAATTAATATTTATTATATTTTTTACATCCTAAAATTCTGGATATATGTTTTTAATAAAAAATCACAGAGTTTCTATGGTGTTATACACATCCCCAATATATTATTACAACACTCAAAAAATATGGATTATATTTAGGTAAACACAACAATATGATTGTCTTCAGTTACATAAATTACTAATTCCCATCAATAACATATGTTATATATAATGAAATATTTTAATGAACTAAAATATACTAATAATATTATTATTAAAATATTTATATAATTATCACATTGGAATAAGAATGAAATATATGAATGTGATTGAATTAATTATTAAACTATTGTTTTAAAATTTATACAAAATTAATCTGTTGTGTTTCAATTAGATATAATAGAAGGTAATACCTATTTTAGAATGATTAAATTCATTATCTATGAAATATTTTTTCCAACGTAAAAACACAATTTTATCTTAATAAAATAAAAAATGCTATTGATGAATGTTATTAATAAAATTTATGTATTATATTTTCAATAAACAATTTTGACACTAATACAATATATTTTACAAGTATAAGATAAAAAGAAATACAATTTTATGTATCTAAGGATTTATTTTTAAAAAATGGTAATTTTACCTCCTCGTAATTGAAAACCCTTCTAAAAATATTTTTTAAAAATTTCATAATTTTTATACGAAATTATAAATGTAATTCCCTGTATAGTAAAATAAAAATTTACTTTGTCTGATTTTTTGGAATTTTTCTAAGATGTTTAATGTTTTAATAAATACTGAAAAATACTGAATTTGAATTCAAAAAATCTTATTCATATAATTTATTTCTATAGATAAACATTGTTTTTAACTAGTTTAAAATTATACTTATTAAATTAGATATTTATTAATACTATTAATGTCATAATTAAATAATTTATATTAAATTTGGATATAAAAAAAATCTTTTTAACATTTTCCACTTTAGAATCTGGATGTCTCATTCCTTTTGTGGCATTAATTTGAATTTAACTTATAATCCTTTAGTGATTTTAATTTAAAACATAAATTAATAATTTGTAATAAACATAATTTATAATTTATAGTAATGCTATCAAAGTTTTTTTTAAAATACTATTGAATATACATAAAATTAGTTACACTGATTAAGGTAAAAAAATCCTAAATAATTTTTAAACATAGAAAATAAGGTTTAAATATTACTATACACTTCTCTAAATATTATTTTATGGACATTTTAATATCATTACGTCTATAAATATCTATAATGTTTCTTTTTCATCATCTTTAATATAAGTAAAATGTTGGGAGAAATCAAATATTTTCATGAATACCCATTTTGGATTTTTCCCCACTTATAAAAGGACTCCTCTCCACCAAACCTCAAGCCCTCTACGATCCTCCTAAAACTAATTAAATAAATTTTAAACATACCATCCATTATCTTATTTCCCAAAAATTGAGAATAAATCCAAACAAGGAATCATTTCAGTGAAAACCTAAAACATTTCCCAAACAGAGGTAACATCTTTCAACAAGCACTTTTGTTTTATTTCTTTCTCAGCCAAATAATTTTTCTTATAACATTAATATAGAGTATATTGACTAGAATAAATATAAGTAAATTTATTTAATCCAATTTAATTACATACACTCACACATACTTTCATTTAATGGGATACACAATCATCATTCTTTTGTACGTCAGACTGCAGCCTTGAGAACTGATGTCGATCGTTCATCCATATCCACCTATCATGGTTGGGAAAAAAGATTTAATTTCCATTTTCATATTATGTTTATAATTTATTTAATATTATTTAATTATTATATAACACAAACCTTCATTATGTTTATATTTTCTTTTAAATCATACGACTTCATTTGTGGAAGTGTGGACTACAACCTCCTCAAAGCGATGTGATTCATTCACACATTACGTGTAATTTATTAAAGATGTTTTTAGTGATCTTATAGGTTATATATGAAATAATTATTATAATTTAGTGATAATATATATATATATATATACATTTATGTCATATAATTTTTTTCTTCAAATACGATAACAAAACTGAAACAACATTCATAAATACGTATGGCCAACCATCTCCATGAACGATGTATTCCATTTCATATAAAATTATATTATATGTCATTATAAAAACTAAAACAATTAATATATATGATATTTATATCATTTATACAATAATAAAATAAGTAACTCATTATCAATTTAATTGGATCAAATATAATTAGTTAAAACATATAAGAAAAAAAAGCCGTTATTACGCAAAACGTATCATTAACATGGAAATTCTAATGAATAGATAAAATAAATTAATATTAAATTAATATTTGGTATGATATAAAATAATATTTTTATGTGGTATTTTTATAATAATCTTATATTTAAGATGTAGTATGTTTGTAAATATATAATGAAATTCAATATGTAGGGTGATGGGTTTCTCATCTCACTTTTATTTTGGTGAGATATAAGATATATTCACCACTTATTCTTTTTATATGGTGTATATACTAACCTATGAATTGTTATATTTTGAATTTAATTTATTTCATGATATATAGTTTTTTATAATATGTTATTATTTCATAGATATTTGAATTTGAATGTTTCTAAAGAATTAAATGGATTTCTAGTCTCACATTTATTTCAACAAGGATTATTACTTATTCCCCACTTGTTTATTTTTTGAGGAATATATACTATAAATGAATTTAATATATTTTTATTATATATATATATTAATTTTTATCTAAATATGAATTTTATCATCACTATTTCATAGGGTTCTATGGTTAAAAATTTAGAAAATTAGTAAGGCAATTCTATCTCAATTTTAATTCATTGAGACACATGTTTTCATACGCACATATATTAATTTATGAGGTGAATATAGAGCCATTTAAAATGTTATATAATTAATATACCTCATATAATGGTATTTCAATATTCATGTAGTGTTATTATTTCATGGGGTTATGATTCAATACTGCCAAGGTAATAATAGTTTATTGCAAAAATCTCATCATTTGTGAAGAGGGATTATGATTATGTTTCCATTGAGTAAATATTATGATCCATATCTCATTAATTCCAATGATATTTATTATCCTATAGTATTTTATGATTTATTCATTTACTGTTACAATATTTCGTCTCTTTGGTACTTATTATAATTAATAATTTTAAAGATAATTTGACATTATTTCTCTTTTCGGTCAAAAATTTGTTTTATTCTAAGTACAGGATTTCTAAAAATGTTATCAATTTTTTAATTAACATTTTAAACTAATATTCTAGAAAATTTTATTTATAAAATGTTTTATGCTTTAAAATGTGTTCAAAATGGTTTTCAACAGCTCTATTATATGTTATCAAGGTTATTTTCAAATAAATCTTTTTTCAAAATGGTATATGATTGAAAAATTATTTTAAAATGTTATAATTATATTTTCATCATGAATTGATTTATTTTTTTTAAAATATTATTTTATATGTTTTCAATAAAAATAAAATAAATAGATTTTGAAGATGTTTTATGCCTTAAAATTTGATTTTAAAGAATGCTTATTTCCATTAAGAAGTGTTGTATGTTATCATTCAAATTATATATCCGTGTAAGAATAAATAATTTGATATAGTTTATGATTTAATTTGGATATGATCTAAGGAAACCATTATAACTTTTTTCTTAATAGTTTATGTTTACGATTTCATGTTCTTTATGAAACATATATATCTTCCATGGGTTATACCATGAAAATAAAATTATGAAATCTGATTTTATTCTTGCATTATTATAAAATTAAACTATTATGAAAAATATCTATTTTATAGAAGTTATGACATGATGAAATGTTTATAATTCCTATTTTATTTAATAGATAATTATATTATTAATGGTTAATATCTTATTGAGCAAGAAAGAATGGTTTCATTATGTTATAGTTGAGGCATATATCTCCGTCCAATGAGTTAGGAAATGATTTATATTTAATATAATAATTATGGGAAACATGTGTGTCCTCTTATATAATGGAATATAAGTGTATCCATATCTATAAAAGAACATTGGTTTTTCTAGATCCATAATGGTAAAATTGTACCACCTAATCCACTATGTGAAAAAGGTGTGTCATGATAAACTATGTTTACGGTATTGGTAGTAGACATTTACACATGAAATGGTTTTCTATATTTATGATGGTTTCACACATATATGACAAGATATTATTTTCAATGTTTTATTTATGATGATTTATCTCCCTTATGATTCATCTCTTTTAAAATAACTACAATTATTCCATAACTCATGCACATGATCTTTTATTTGAAGTGTATGATATTGAAATGTTATTCTGATGTTCTATTACAATTATTCTCTTGCTATTATTATATATATCCTTTATTTATCATTACTGATAATCTATGGTCACACTTTTTTATGTTACCTTTCTTCCAGTTATGAAGAATGTTTCTACTTTGAGGTACTAAATGGGAATATATTTGTGGGAATCCTAGAGAACATTTTCAGAAAATAAAAATTATGGTTAAATGTTTCCAAATGAACTAAAATATTACGTTCCTCGATCATGTACTTTTCTAATGTGATTAATATTCATATAAAATGATGAATATCCATGTATGTTATGCCTACTTTTCTATATTTGGTATCAAATGAGATGTCTAGTAATCCTTTGGAATCATTAGTGTGATCCCAATGGAAATTTGAAATTAAATTTCTTTGTATTTTTATAGAGACAAGCCTAAGCTGTTATAGATTTAAATATAGTTTTCAATATTTAGACATCCTATCAATATTGTTTCATGATAATGTGGTTTTCTATGATGATATGTTTATCTCACACAATTCTTTATGGTCATAGAAATTTGAGGGAACTAGAAAGATCAAGTTTAAAATTGAATTTTTCACATGTAGAGAGCATGGGAATTAAAAAAATCTATTTCCAAAGGGGAAGTTTCATAAAGAGAATAATGAAGATGGTATAAGTATTTTTTTATAATAATGAAGATAAAGAGAACACAAATAACATTATAATGTAATGTGATGATCTATTAGAGTAGTTTACATTAAATATATGAAGAATTATTAAATTGAGTTTGATAAACCAAAATACATTATTCATATTTTTAAATTATCAGAAATTGGTATAAAGAAAAAAGATTATGAATACTATATTAGGGATTAAGAATATATTTATTATGATTTATGTGTATATGTATTGGAATTCAATAATTATGTTATATGAATTATGAAGAATATAATTTTACTTAAGGATTTTAAATAATACATTGAATGGTGCTGATGATCTCTATAAGTGATTTAATGGAAATGTGATATTTTTATTAAGATAAGGTAACCGTTATTGTGTTCCTAGTATTAGGGTAATTACATTTATCAAATGAGATGATTGATATGGATATGGTAAATTCTATAGTATCGATGATCTCATAAAAAATAAAGTATTTGGGGAAATATGGTTTGTGCTATCATGGCTGGGGATTATGGAATTTATAAATTTAAGGAAAATATCCAATGATCATTGTATAACAAAGCATGGATGTTTTTAATAAGTATTCATGGTAATTTAGGTTGTTTCCTTGTTTCAAGATAATATATTATAATGGTATTACAAGTTTGGAATGTGACAAAAAAGAGATACATTTTCATGTTTGGGTGATCAATGCTAAGGTATTTTTGAGAAATTTGGTGACCTTATTTCTAATGTTTTGGACATTCATCTTTTAAAGGGTTATAATTTAATCCATTTATGGATGTGTTAATGTTAATAATCGAATGTTATTTTAGATAATATATTATTGGCTCATAGTAGGAGTATTTATGCATATTTGATAACTTTTTCAATATTTTTTGATGTAATAATGACATTGGGAGTGACCTATCATCCTATTTATGGATATCTTGATCTTCAAATGCATCAGGAATGAAAAAATAACTATTGTTTCAAGGAATAAGATATGAAGTGAGAATTTATCTGGAATAAAATGAGTGAGTTTATCCTAAAATCATTTAATAGTATTAAATCATTCAAATCACTAAACATTAGGAAAAAGGGTCTTGAAAAAAAAATCATTTCATGTGATCATAAATTTTGATGATATAAATGACCGTTTTCATGAATCTTTGTGTCATGGATTTTTTATTGATAACATTATCATAATGATGTTATTGATCACTCTCCAATAGGACTTCGTAGTTAGATATCTCTTTCATGTTTATGTTTTCAATTTCCAACTATTTTCTTTTTTTTTGGATTACTAGTTATGAGTTACATTGGGAAACAATTATGTTTCTATGATTCATGTTTTTCAAATATGGAATAGTATTCACTTTTACAATATGGTATCTTATGAATTCAAATTTAAATAATTAATCCATTGTTAAAATATATGAATGTTGAGGGATAAATTAATTTTAAAGGCATAGAATGTAGAACCAAATGATT
Source organism: Viscum album (assembly GCA_963277665.1). Classification (NCBI taxonomy): domain Eukaryota; kingdom Viridiplantae; phylum Streptophyta; class Magnoliopsida; order Santalales; family Viscaceae; genus Viscum; species Viscum album. The sequence goes on from OY728133.1 coordinate 596,196,259, forward strand.
TAATTAATATTTTTTCTAATTAATTTACTCCTTTCAATATTTTTATTTCACATGTGAAAAAATATTTCCTTTGTTGTACTAAATCACTATGTTTGGATTAGTTTATAAAAAGATTCCGTATTAATATTTCACTAAATGATTCACTTAGATTATATTATGGTACATGAAACACTATGTTAGGATTAAGTTTCATACATTACTGAGTGCCTTTGATAACATGTGTTACACACAAGACAAAGTTTATCCAAACGAACATATAATGCTAATAATATTATTATAAATATCAACTAACTAATAGAATAGAATATTTTAATGATACTGAATATATTATTAACCAATGGTTTCAATGTGTATATAAAATTAATCATTTTTTCAATTCATTTTTATTAATTATATAACTATTTAAGAATTATGAAATTACATTTTTATGAAAACAATTTTTCGACATATAAAAATCATTTTATCTAAGAAAATTAAATAAAAAAATATTGATGATTTTTTATAATAAATTTTATATATTTCACTTTCAATATAAATTTGTGAAACTCATCGAAAATATTTTATTGGCATAATATTATATTAAATTAAATTCTTTAAACGAAAGGATTTTTTTCTCAAAAGGGTAATTTTAAGGATTTGTAAAGGTGGAAACATTTTAAATCTTAATTTTGATAATATAAAAATTTTTATATGAAAAAATATAATCTATTTTTAAAATAGTAATATAGAAATTATCATTGGGTAAATTTTTGGTATTTTTTAATAATAGTTATCGTGTTATGAATAATTGAAACTTCTGAATTTTAATTTCAAAATGATTTTCAGTCTATTTTAATTTTATATATAAATTTGGTTTAAAATTTTGTTTAATGTATAATTAGTCTAATTTGACATATATTATCCAATTTAAGTAAACTTTATCTATTTAATTTAAAATTTAGATATAAAAACACATCAATTTTTTAACATTATTTCTCTTTAAAAACCAGAAGTATCATCCACTACAGAAGATTAATTTTAAATTATTTTTTTCATATTTTTTTATTGGAATTTGTAAAAATGAATTATATATTTGGAATGAAATATTTTTCAATATATATAATTTTTAGAACAGTTTTTACTAATAATATTATTGAATGTAGTTATAATTAATTATTGTGATTAAGGATAAAATAAGATTACATAATGATTAAAAATATTATATAATGATTATAAAATGTCCTAAAGAAGAATAATATTTATTTTATAGAAATTATTCTACCATTAAACATTTAATTATCAATAATGGTCAATTTATAATCCTTGGGGATCATGTAAATCGTGTGGAGCTGTCAAATCTTTTCAAGAATACCCAGTGAGTCATTTTATCCAATTATAAAAGGCCCCCTCTCCACCCCCTATAAAAACATTTTACATCCAAAAAACATACCCAAATATACTTCAAAAATCAACCCCATAAACCTAGAGTAATAACTTTTTTAAAAAATAAATCCTAGGAATCCCTTTTGTGAAAAACCAATTTGAGTTACCCAAAGAAGATGTGAAATCCATCAAAAATAACTTTTGTTTTATTTCTTTCTCCACCCCCACAATTATTATTATAACATGATTATATAATAACCTCATAATCCTAAATATACTGATATGTTTTCATTCCATGGTTATAACCCAGAATCATTCGCAATTACATCAAATGGGATACATAATCATTGATCATGTGACCAGTGGACTAATAACTCACGAATTAATGTCATTCATTCTTCAATTTTAACATTTAATGGTTTGTAATATTGATTAAATTTATATTTTAATAAGACATATATAATATATATATAATTTATTATTTTCATTAAATTATTATATAACACATAAAATCATTCTTTCAAATTTTAGTAAATATTCTAAAAATGTTTGTTGATGTGTGGACTACCACCCCATCATAGCGATGGGATTTGTTGACACATTACAAAGAAGGTGTTAAAGATGAATTTAGAAAAATAATATTTTATATATTAAATAATTATACTATTTTATTAAAACAATATTTATATAAATATATTTCATAAATTTTAATTATATTAATAGGATATGAAAAGAGAAATATTGTTCATTCTTACGTACTACCTACAATCTCTGTAAAAGGGTTATTACATTTCATATTTATTTATATTGTATATTATATTAAATATTTATATAAATAATATATATGATAATTAAATAATTTTTTAAATTAGTAAATATATTTAAATAATTATAAAATTAATTTGATTAAATATAAAAAGTCAAAAAATTTAAGAAAATCAAAGTTTTTATTGCCTAAAACATAAAATTAACAATGGATTATTTATAAATGGGTAATATAAAGTCATAATAAAATCATATATTCTATGATATATAAGAATATGTTTTTTTGGAATATTTATAATAAATATATATTTATTACACATTATCTTTTAAAGTGTACAAATAAATTCAAGACTTAAGGCAAGGGTTTTCTAGTTTCACATTTATTTCCATTGGATAAAAAATATATTAATTATGCATTCATGTTTTTTGGTTTATTTATTGAACTATGACATGTCATATAATAAAAAAATATTTAATAATATTAAATGATTAAATTTATTTTTTTATTTCATGGATCACATGATTTAAATTTTAATCAAGTGGACATGGGATTTATTTGCTAACTTTTTTTTAAAAGACCTATGCATTTTTCACCACTCATTTTTTTGTTGTTGTACATATACTAAAAATGATTGTATTATATTATTAATATACTTATATTTAAGGTTATTTACATGTCCATTTGATGAAAACTATTTTATTTAGTTTTTGGATTCAAAAGTTACTAAATCTATAATGTAATTTTTTCTTAATATTCCATCTACGTGACACAAGTTTTGAAATGCACCTATATAATTTTATAAGCTATATATAATTCAATATGAATGTTTATATAATGAATTTAATTATATTAATGATATTTTATTCATTATTTATTGTATTTATTAAATGGGAAATATGATTTAATGTTTCCAATGTAGTAAGAGTTTATTAAAACAGTCTCATTATTTATTGATATTTTTATGATGATGATTTCATTGATGAAATACTATGTTCCATCTCTCATGAATTATAAGTATTTTTATTCTACTCCTTACTTTAATTATATATTAATGCATTGGTACCATTTCCCACTCAGTGGTACTTAATATAATAAATAAAGTATTCTAATGAAAATAACAGCTAATTTCTCTCCACAGTAAGACAACTGTTTTTTCAACAAACTATGTTTTCTAGAAAAATTTTAAAAAAATTATGTTAAAATTTTAAATTATTTTAGATAAAAATAGATATCAAATATTTTTAATATTTTTAGCATTTTTAAAATGGTTCTTAAAATTATTTCTTATAAGTTGTCCATGTTATTTTCACTGTAGGTTTTTCAAAATAATTATGATTTTAAAAGTGTTTTTTAAAGAGGAATGGATATTTTACTCATGAATGTTTTTAAATGATTTTTAAATAATATTTTTTATATTTTTAATGTTGTTTTTAAAAAATATTTTTTGATGATATTTATTCATTTAAAATGTTATTTTTAATGATATTTTATTTCCCTTAAAAATGGACCATGTTATCTTTCAAATTCATTACACAACAAAGATGGGATACTTTGATATAATTTATGATTTACTAAGGATTTGATATAAATACAGAATTATAATTTTTTTCACTTAAATCTTTATGTATAATATATCATTTTTATGAAATTCATTTTTCTTCCTTAGCTTATACAATAACTAAACACTTATAAAAATCGTTCCTTTTATAGATTCTTCAAACAACGAGATGATTATAAAAATTGACTCCTTTGCATATGTTATGATATAATTTAATTTTTATAACACCCATTTCATTTCATGTGTTATGATATTATGAATGTTTTTTATATTATAAAACACATATATATGATTTCATTATATTATATGTGGAATCTATATCTCTTTCCAACACATTGATGATTTTTTATTTCACAAGAGATAATTTGAGGGAAAAAGTAGATGGGATTAGTACACAATGTGAAATACCTATCTCATAATCCATAGTATGAAATAATTCATCCCGATCCATATAGTGAAACATGTGTGTCCTGATCAATAATGTGAAAATGGTGTGTCCTAATCCATAATGGGAAACAAGTGCCTCGTGATTCACTTAAAATAACAGGTGTGTCATAATCACCTGTGTTGATGTTCTTAGTAGTTAACCCTGACACATGAAAGAATTTTATCTATTTATAAATGTGAAACATTTAAATTACATGGTCTTTTGGTTTATGACTAATTTTGGATGATTTTACACCCTTATGATTCATGTCATTTGAACATCCAATGCTTATGACATGGCTCATGTAAATGATCCTTGATATGTATGTTATGATATTCAAATGTAATATTCATCTCATATTACCCTTATTGAAATGTTATTTTTATGCATATCCCTTAATTACCCATACGGTGCATCTATGCTCCCCTTTTATTATGTTTCCTTTTCCTAGGTTATGAAGAATTTTTTTTAAGTTGGAGTAACAATTTGGAATAACATTGTCGGAAAAATTTAAGATCATTATCCAAAATATAAGATTATTATTCTTTCATTCCAAAGACAATAATCTTTTATAGCCCTTAGGCATGTACATTTGTAATGTTTTAAATAATAATCTAAAATGATGTAATATAAATGTATATTTTTTTATGGGTTTCTAAAATAGGTTTCATTATCATTACAATCATTTAATAAGGACTATGATGTTATTTCATTTAACATCACTCAACAAGGACATGAATGTCGTTAATTTTAATGTCATGAGGCAAGGGTTTCAATACACTAATGTTGAGGTACATGAAATTGGGAATTTAATTTCATGTTGTTTATCATCATGTGATAAAGGTAATGTTTCGTTGATATTTTAGTTCATTATATAATTAACTATATAAAACCAAAAATCATCATGTGGTATAGAAATATATATAATGAACATCATAAAATCCTACCAATTTCATTTGAAAAATTAGCCACATTTCAATGTCGAATTGTTATGGTCATATAACTAGGATAAAATGTTTTATAGTGGGAGAAATTTTTTATTTAAATAATTTTCTAGTAAACATCCCCGAGTTGGGAGATTATTTTGGATGCATTATATATGATTGGCTATAACTTTTTCCAAATTTCAGATAGTATGTAAAAAAATAAAGACAAACATTAGGATGAAATGGGATTAGAATAGATCTTATATCTATGAATAAGATTGAAGATATTTCATTCTCAATGTATCATATAATAATATAAATAAATTCATATGTGGTTTTTTTAAAACATCTACAATGATATGGATCAGACACAAAGGATAATGGTTTAAGTGTCTTATTTTGATGTTAGATGACTTTGATAAACCAAACATGAATGAGGGGAAATAATATTACACAGAAAAGTATCGATGGGGCTTGCAGAAAAACGTAAGATAAAAAATATAGGAATAAAAAAATACCTTGGAATAAAAATAATTATTCCACAATAAATTTTTTATAATACATGTCTAGAATATATTACATATTATAGTTCAACATCATGAGAGTAGGATATATCTTCCACATATTTTAATATGTTACATCTCAATCGTGCTAATTATTGTATTTATTTAAGACCTCTGAATTCGTGTGACTTATTATTGACTTGAATAATAGTTGATTACATGAAAATCATCTGAATCTCATGAGAGTTATTTCAATAGAGAATATGGGATGTGATAATATCTTGAGGTGAGAAAGAATTTATATTCCTATGTGGCTCTAATAGTGGGAGAATATGTTGAGAGTGATAAAAATCATATATGGACCTGTTATAACGGATAAAGGCAACACTATGTATCTTACAAGAAAAATAATCAACCTACATTGATATTTCATAATATTGTAGTTTTTTTATTAAGATTTTTACTAGATTATGTACATATTCATACACAAAACATAATAACATAGATCTGGCTCTCAGGTAAAATACACAAGACATATTATCCATGCTACTCTTAGTAATTTAATGTCTTACAATATTTGAAAAAATTATACTCAATTTAACATCATGTTAGTAGGTTCAAATGGGGAAATTACTTATTTTATTTTATCTTCAATATGGGAGCAACTTTTACATAAAGTCTCCAAAAAGTATTCTAATCTCATGTTTAGGGAAATAGGTTGACAATGATAAAGATTAATAATTGGTGCCATGATGAAGTATTTAGGTTCCACTATGTAACCTATTGAAGGTAATCATTATGTTTATTGTTATTATCCTATATTATATATAATAATCGAGATTCTATAACTATTTATAAATGATCATTCTAAGAATGATACATAATGCACACTATATTATTTCATTATAGTAGTTTAACACTTGTTGATACAAAAAAATAATTAATAATTAAATTTATAATAGAAACTACAATTAGTACCATAAATAATGTAAAAATGTGTGGAAATATAGAAAATTTTATAATTTAGTTATTTATACTCGAAAAAAGATAAACAAGTACATGTTATACATTTTTGTTAAGGTAAAAACAATAGATATTCGGATTGACATGATATAAGAGCTTAGAGAATGATATTAGGATTTTATAAGTGGGTTCATATACAATGATTAATATGACCACTTTTCAATATGATTGTTGTTAAATATAACTAATGTATATTATAACATTAGGTCATTAAGATCATTATTTGTATGACCCTTATTGTAATAGTCAGTAATAATGTACCAATGGGATTTATATATATTAATTTAACATGGAGAGTTTATTATAAAATAAATTTGGAATTATAGATTCAATATGTAAGAATATCCATTTTGATGTTTATTTATTTTATATTGGGATGGAGTTAGAATCATTGGGCTTTACCATTGACCATTAACTAGTAGAAATGTAATACTTAAATTTGTATTGAGACATTATATAAGATAATACCATGTTTGTGGAGATCAAAACTCAATCAATGTATTCTAAACAACCCATTAGAGAACTAATATATCACTCCTTGACCATACGGAATGTTTTTGTGTGATTAGAGGTTTTGTATCTAGGGGTGAATTTTTTTTATTATGTAATATATTTTGAAAATAAAAGGATATTGAATCTTATACAGTATTTTTTATGAGTTTTCTAACAAAAAAATTAATAATCTAATTAAATGGGAAATTAGTTCAAAAATGGATTTTGGAATTGTAATAACTATATCTAATTTATCTAATGGAATAGATTTTATGATTTTGGGTTAAAATAGAATAATATGGTAAAAATGTTGCAATATGATATGATGTGGTAAATATGGTATATATGACATCCTATATATGTAATGTAGAGTAATTTCAGCCATGGAATTATTATTTCACTATTTTTTAGTAAACACTGTAGTGGTTCAATATCGGTTGTAGTGTGGTATAATGGATATAATAGGTGTACATATAGAATTTGAAAAAAAAAATTATAAATTATTCAATGAAATAACACTTACGATACCTATAAATACCCACCATCCTCTTATTATTATGTGTTGAGTCAATAAGGTTTTCCTTATGACTTTTCCATTCTTTCTTGTTTTGAAAATCACAAACACCTTATACTTAAGAAAATCGATAATTTACTTCTCTAAGGAAAATTTCATTCCTTAATGAAATTTACCAAAACCTAGATTTCCTTATACATATCGATATTTCTCTTAATTTTAAAAATCAGATTCATACCTAAAACCTCGAAATCATATAATTCTTAGATATGAATCATTCTGTTTTGGGATCCGAATTCTGGATATGAACTGTAAGGAAGTTCCACTCCAGATTCTAGATATGAACTGTAATGAAGTTCCCCTCCGAATTCTGGATAAGAACTGTAATGAAGTTCCATTCTGAATTCTGGATACTAACTCCAATGAAGTTCCATTCTGAATTCTGGATACGAACTCTAATGAAGTTCCATTCCGAATTCTGGATATGATCTCCAATGAAGTTCCATTCCAAATTGTGGATACAAACTCTAATGAATTTCCATTCCGAATTCTGGATACGAACTCTAATTAAGATCCATTCTGAATTCTGGACACGAACTCTCATATAGTTCTACTCCGAATTCTGGACTCTGAACTCTTACAAGTTTGACTTTGAACTTTTACTAGTTTGACTCTGAACTTCTATGAGTTCGTCTTCGAACATTGTATGTCAAGATTCTGAATTCTTGTGAAACCAGAATCCAAATTTCCTTAGAAATTCAGACTCCAGATTTACACCGAATTCAGGTTCTGAATTCCTATAAAATAGAATCTGAATATCTCTTTATTATAGACTCTGAATTCCATTTAGGTTAGACTCAACACTTTTATTTGCTTTCATTCCGATATTTGGTTTTTCTTATACTTATACTTGTTTCATTAAAAAATGATGTCATGCTTTCAGTTACACATGTTTTGTTATAAAATGATGTCATCCATTCTGTTTCTAACTAACCATATTTTAGGTGACACGTGTTATGGTCCCTCCAAAATTTAACGAAAATATGACCATTGTAGGAGAGAGCAGGCCGTTGGAGCTTCACCAATAAGTAGGAGCTCATTTGGACAAGCTCAGTACTGAACATTGACAAAACATATGCTTACATGTTGTTGAAGTGATTTATAGAGAGAGAGGCTCTTATAAACACTTAAGCTTCGTGCAGAAAGATTGAATGACTTATTCAAACTTTTCCTTGTGCAGACATTATTCGTGTGACTCCAATTTTTGGTGATTACAATAGAGGGCTTCCTGGGATAGGAAGACAGAGGTTCCAACACCTTGAAGATGAGGGCTTTCTTGCTGAGGAAGACAGAGGTGTAGACTACGTTATAGTTGAGGGCTTGTGGGGATAGTCAGATAGAGAATCCTATATTCATATCGAGGGCTTACCCTGGTGTGGGTAAGACAGACTTTCTTGAATGTATAAGTCAAGGGAGCTTTATCCAAGGTTGTTGGATAACATTATATTTGGGTTAAAATATTTATAACTTGTTACATGTTCTTGTTTAATGTTTTTATTCTGCATTTTGTATTGTTATGAATGTATAACCTTCTTATATTTCCTTACACTTGTACTCTGACCTAGTTAGATTCTATACGCTTTAATATAGAATCTCATATTGTAATCTTTGGTTAAGTTTCATTTTTGAGGATCCATATTTCCAGAACCTGTTTTTCATAATCACTTTCTAGATTTAAGCAAGTGTATAGAACTAGAAGTTTTTAACTTTATACCTTTTCTAAATCATTCAATTTGTGTTAGAGGTTTTGTGAATTTTCTTAGTTTAAATTTGTTAAATTTATATCTTTCCTAGTTTAAGGATATTTTTAAAGTGTAAAATTCACCCCCCTCTTGTATATTGATCATCTACATCATTATTGAGATCCTAAATTATAAAAAAATTGAATTTACTTTTGTTAACCTCTCATGGATATCACTCTTACATATCTCTTCATTTATGAATAGTTTTGTTAGATCAATATTCATGTTCTATTCTAAAAAGCTCAAGAGGGGTATGGGTTCATACTATACTCTCTTCATTTACTATTTGAATTTTTTAATTTGTAATATAGATTACATTTTTATTATATATGATTATATAAAATATATCTATAATTTTTTCTCCCTATTGATCTATTATACATATACATTACACAGAACTCTTAATTTATACCCATTTTTGTGAGTTGTAACAATATCTAAGTATGGGTTTATTATCTCTCTTTTTACAATTACTATTTACAGTATCATTATCATATCCATTTTAATACATAATTTATTATCCTAATATTTTAATGATTTCATTTTAGGTTCTATCATTAATATATATGACCCATGTGATCCATCAATTCACTCATTGTATGCTTAACATATAAGTCGTTACTATGCCTAAATCACATCATAGAAATTTAAATACTATACTTTGGTTATGTAAGGAAGTGTGTGATTTTCCTTGAAAAAAAAACACTATCTATATTTAATATTTGGACAATGTTTTATACCATATTAATCAAGGGGTATTAACCATAAAAATATTTGATCAGGTATATCACATGTATCATCCTACTGCACAATTAATGGGCCCTTACTGTGTACATAATTTGACACTCAAGGGGATAGGATGTAGATAATTATGGTAAAATTTATAAAAAAACTAAATCATTTATTTGTCTTTTTTTAATGTGAGGGTATCTTAGGTCACTGCCAACTTCAAACACTATGTCTTATACTCATTAAGAAGCCGTAATGTTGATAAATACTAGTTATATATAACTTCCAATAAATAACATGATTTGTGTACCTATTGAAAACTCTAAATACATATTTAGTCCTTGAATGTGTTATGGGATCTCATATTGAAATTATTATTAATTCATTGATTGGTTCAATATATTATGGATTTATATAGTCCATTATTCCATTTGAGAAGATCAAGTGTCAAAAGTCTCATTTGATAAACATTCCATGTATTTCTATGTTTCCCATCATCAAAAATTGTTTCATTTAAAACCTATAATCATTTTCATGTAATATATTTCCTTATATTTATTTATTTAGGGGCTGATATAATTATATATCCTCCAATTGAACTGGGAGATCACATTGGATAACTAAAATAGGGTAATTGGCAAATTTTGAACATTAATAAAAAAAATTAATCAAGTATTTAATGAAATTATTAACATGTCTAGAACTATTAAAATAAATATTATAAATTATTATTTAATAAATCAAATTATGTATTTAACTTCCTTCCATGAATTATACCTATGTATTATTTATTATGGATATAATTTCATTTATGATATTCCCTAAGACATATTGGTACATTATTATCATATACTGTACTCTTTCCCTTACAATGAGTTCAACCTCACCACTTTTACTATGTATTCCCAATTCCATTTATAATAAAGTTTAATACATTGGTCATATATCTCAAATGATATCATTAGGGAATAAATATGTCTAATTTTCTATTGTAAAATATCAAGTTGTAATGTATTTATTATGTATCTAGTATATTATTGATTACTAAAACATGGTCATTGAAATATGTTATCATTAACAATATTTTCAATTCAATGTGTAACCCATGAGATTTAGGAAACTGTTGATTATAGAATTATAATATGTATCAAAGAATAGTTTTGATAAAATCTTATGAAATTTGTTTTTGAAATTATAGATATAAAATATAGGTTTTTTTCACTATGAAAATTGAAGAAACTATTTTAGACTTAATGAGCATTTATATAATAGAATTCATATAATAATATCACCAATCAATTTTTGACATTATTTTTAGATAATATTTTATTCTAGTAGAATTAGGAAATAGGCCTACCACCATGGACAATGTGATGAATATCAAAATAACTTGGATAATGGGGGTTATTATTTTTATTGAGAAAATTCAACTCTTCTAAGAAATATGACTTGGTTTTAACAAATAACATTTCCCTCATATGATATATAATTTCACTTCAATATATAGAAACCACATTGAATTTTTTTTTGAGTTAGAAATCTCTATTATTTAGTAGAACCTCTAATCATGTGGAGTATGAACTATGAAATAAGTCTTTAGAGAAATAATTTTATGGCATTTAGATACTCTGATAAGTAAAATATTCTTATCTCTATATATCATGTGACAAGCGATTCAAAAGAATATTGGACCTTAATTATAAATTCTAATTAAGTAGAAGATATTGAGAACATGGAAGGGAATGTATTCAAGGAGGTATTTCTAGAAAAATAGTTTCCTCCTAATAAATGTGTAGAGAAGTAAAAGTAATTATTGAACCTAAGAAAAAAAGGAAAATTGGATGATTATAAAGAAATTTTTTTAATGTTATAAAGGTATGTTTTGTATTATCTATGAAACCAAGAATAAAAGGATGATAACTTCCTAGATTGATAAAATACTAGTCTTTAACGATCCATGGTATCTTAACATTTAACAACATTTGTTGAAATAGTAACAATAAATATCTCCTTTAAAAATGGTTATCCATATATTTTACTTATAAATTAAGACCTATGTAGAAGAGGATATATGATACCCATGAAAAAATGGATGATGTAAATGAATGGAAAAATAAAAAATTTGGGGAAAACATTGAGGAAATGAATTAAGGGGATTGAGAATATACTTTAGATGTGGAGATAATGTTTTCCACGATCATCAGTGAAAATACCTAAAGGAATCAAGAAATATAAACTAAATCCACAATAAAGAGAAGTGTAATAACTCCAAAAAATTCCATAAGATCCAATTTAATATTCTATAGAAGAGGCCTATGAAAGTATTTCATTCTATTTCAATATTCACTGATGAATTTAAATCTCTAAAATATAAAATAGAAAGTAGTTTTATAATAAATTCAATGTTTAATAAAATATTGTTTGATTATTTATATAAAAATTTCATTATATCACACACATTTGAAAATAATATTCAATCACTCATTATATAATTAGGAATGATTTATCAGTTAGAAAAAAGAGTGGATCATTGATTGAAAAAGGTTCCCCAGATTGTTAATATGAATGGGTATTATCTAGTTGATAATATTATCATAATTACTATGGTGTATTTTTATGTATTATTAGGGTTGTATAGATATCAAATTACAATGTAATAATTTATTTTACTAATAATGAATTTATTATTTTTTTGGTAATTATGTAATTGCATAATTATTTAGGAGAGTTTTCATTTCCCAAATCAAGTTTAATAACACCCCAAACACCCATATTAATGAAATTCACGGGTAGGATAAGGATGGAATTCAATTTATTGTGATTAAGGGTTATGGAAGAAATGTATAGCTACCATTTGTGTAATAATATATTGAAGTATTTCTTAAGGAATTACCTGGATTACCCTAGATTGATAAGTTAAATAAACAATTGATATCATCCTATATGTAAATATGTTTTTTAAATCCAATTATAGGATATATCTTGTATAGTTAGTTGAGTTTAAGAAACAAATAAAAGACATGGGTGATAAAGGGATCACACAGCAAGGTTTTTTACTACAGGGTTCACCTGTGTTTTTTCTGTGGAAGATAATGATTCTAAAATTTAGAAAATGAATCAATTATATCGAAATAAATGGAATTACTATAAAGAAAAGTTATTAATTTCAACATATTAATAAAATCTTATGTCAACTTCATTGGGATCAATTATTTTAAAAGATTTATGTTCTTTACGGATATCAGGAGTTAAAAGTTATGAAGTATGATATTATAATGATATTATTCTGTATGAGGTATGGTGATTATAATTTAATTGTAAAACAATTTCAGTTAAAAAAATTTACAATATTTATTTATTGATTTTATGACTAAATTATTCAAAGATATCATTAATAATTTTATTTTTGGTATTTATTGATGAATATTTTATAAAATATATGATTTAATAAGAGTATAATAATAATTTCTGAATTGTTCATATGTTGTTTGGGAAAAAGTTTAATATGGGAAATTTCATAAATGTGAATTTTGGATTTAAAAATATTCCTTCCTAGGTCATTTTATATCACAGGATGGTCAACTTATTTTCCCTTCTAAAATTAAGGATATTAGAGATTGGAAAATACCCATCAACATGACATAAATTTCATTTTTTAAGTTTAATGTGAAACATTCTATGATTTGTATAAAACATCACTCGATATGATAATATCATAACTAAATTAACACATACAGGGTTAATTTGAAATAGAAAATTTATTGTTATGTTATTTTTTAATAATTATATAATCATTTACTTGACTACCTATATCAACTCTTATACTCAGTAATGAATGATATTTTATTTTTTGTGATGCAACTTGTAAAATTCTAGATGTGTCATAATGAAATATTAATGAAATATGGATTATGCATCCAGATAGTTCATAAACCATGAGAGTAATTATACAACACATTATTTTGAATTGGAAAAAACAATAGTTTCTCTGAATGTTTAGATATTTTACCACTATTGGGAGAGAAATGATATATAAGAAAACATGATATATAAATAAATCATTACTTAGAAAAAAAAATTATATTAGGTAAAGAAGATAGTCATAAGTACTCAAGTATTATGACTGTTCAATATATTATCATCGGGGGAAGGTTAAAATATTAAAATATACATTGACTAGAAAATACCATGGTTTCTTATCCATGATGATGGTAAGGAAAAATACAATTCGGAAAGACCTTCTAAGGATGTACTTGGGTGTTATAATGGAAGGGATATCATAATTTGAATTCCATATAATTACCAAACCATATTTTTTTGGAGTACTAAGAAATATCAATATGGTGATAAAGCCCTAAAATAAAGATATAGTTTCTGATAAATGGAATATTACTAGATTTCAAAATCGGTGATGATGTAAATTTAATATTTGGTAATTGTTTATGTATTCCATTCAAACTACAATTGAAGAAGGATCTATTGGTTGAAGATCATAGATCAATATTATTTATACCTCATTGCATTACATAGATATATAGGTGTATCCATTAGTTCTTCTGTTGGGAAAATAATAAAATCTAAATTTCAAATTATAATATAAGATTTTTAGTATTCCATTTGGTGTAGGATGATAAAAAACATCCAAAATAAGTAATTCATCCTCTAATTATACCATAATGGATGTGGGATAATATTACATTTGATTTCTAAACTAGTACTTATTATACATGAAGGGGAATAATCCTTTTAGGTTATTGTTTATAATCTATCAATGATAGAAAATAACCTATTAATTAAACAAAATTTCTCTCAAAACCTTATAAAATAGTTTTATAAAAATGAATTTATTAGATATTATTGTGTACCCCTATCGATACTCTCTAATCATGACCAAGGTTCAAATATAAAATTTTAAGGTGTGTGAAAAATGATTTAAATAAAAAACATAATCCTAGCATAGCCTATCACCCTCAAACATATTATTTGTCTAAAAATAATATCTAGATATTAGAATACATGCTATGTTAATTTTCAACTGACATCCCACAAATTAGGGATCTGAATTTACCCCTTATAGAGGTCGTGTACAAAAATAGTTACCAAATCACAACTAGGATACAACTACATAATTCATTTAATAGAATGACATATAAAACATTGATGTGTTTTTAGGAATTTTGAGAAAGGAATATTATTGATACATAACATGTGGAAGAAATATCATAGAAGTTAATATCCATGCAGATGAATAACAAGGCATAACAATGATGAAATAAATTTATATTGACATTATAGGGAAGGATATTGAATTACGTGTTGGTGACTATATCTAATGATTATATATACATGGATATGGGTTATGAGATTTAGAAAAAATGGTAAGTTGAGTCTAAGATGCATTGGGATATTTGAAATATTGGCGTGGATAAAATTTTCAGCTTATCATTTTTTCATTCCACAAAAAATATCCCAAGATCATGATGTCTTCAATATATCATATTATGTTCTATATCACACACAAGATAAAAAATAATATCATGTTTAATTGGATCCTAATTATCCTCTAAAGAATAGATGATTTAATTTCAAGATATGATAGTATAGTTACTATAAAATTGAATTAATTGGTTTTTGAAGGGCTGTTGGAGGAATCATCTTCTAGATGATGAAACATGGAACTAGAGTATTCTAGGATAATAAATTATCTCCATTTTTATAAACTAAATTATAAATTGGATGTATAATTTAATTAAAGGTGGAAATATAATAGCTGATATTCAAAAATAGTAAATAATCCTTTAATCACAATATTTTTGAATAATTTATAGGTTACTATTTATCGTAGTTGGTAAATGTATATTGATATAAAAAATACAATATGTAATTAAATTTATAAAATATTCTAAATATATTATAATAAATCATGTAACAATGTGTGGTAACGTTTGTGTACCCAAATTCATAGATCATGAGAAAGACTAATAAATATATGAGATACCATTATATTAAAAAAACAATATACATTTGAATGGTCATATAATAATTAGATAGATAATGATATAATAGAACATATATGTTGACACATATATAAGTATTAATTGGTATTATTTTAATATAATAGTTATTTAATATATACATTAGACATTATGACCATTTTTATATATTACCTTTATCAATTTGACCACATGTGGTATTGTGATTAAGAATTGACCATTGGTGTTTGTATATATTAAGGGTAATAATGAGAGTTAGTTATTAGAGGAAGGTTTAATGGTAGATTAAACTATTAGGTATGTCCCATTTTATGTTCATTTATCAGATATTTGGAGAATAATATCGTCATTGGGGATCACCATTGACTAAGGCCAAGAATAACTCAAACAAGTCAATTTTGAGAGGAAACATTTATGAGAGAACTTTATGTATGATGAGATTTCAACCTGATCAATGTTGGTAGAACAACCCCATAAATGTAAAATCATATAAAACATTACACTTGAGTAATACTCTTCACTGATTAGATGATATATATATAGAGTTTAATTTAAGGCATTATATGAATACATTGTGAAATTAAATGAATGTATACTCTAATACATTATTTTTATGAATATATCACCCTAACATTGAAGATATAATGTATGTTAATGAAAATAAAATGTATAAAAATAATTGTAAATTTGGAATCTATACAGAAAAATAATCCAAGATGATAAATTTAGTAATTTTTGGTAAAAATAGTAAAATACATAAAAATGGTGGAATGTGGTAAATTTTATTAATTTTAGTATATATGAAATCATATTACTATAATAACAAAAAATTTATTCCAAAAATAGTTTTATTTTATTTATTTTGGAAATAAACACTATATTATAGCATTAAATGTATTATTAGACTATAATGGTTATATTGGGGTACTAATGGAATGTGGAAAACATAAAACAAATAATAAATTATTCTATGAAGTCCAACTCAACCCCACATATAAATAACCTCTCTACCTACATTTATAATCACATTATTCAAATTCAAATTTTTTTTGTCTCAAAAGTATATTCCATTGCTCTATCTTCAGTCATTAAATGTTTTGTCTGATCTGTGGCAAGGTTCCAGTCTAAAAATGTCAAGAGAGGAATGAGTTCCTATTTCTATATCATCATTTTCTATTTGAATTTCATTATGATTAATCTCATTGAAATTTAAATTTTAAAATTTTTCATGATAGATTGTGATATTATTATCTCCCCATTAATCATTTATCATTGATACATTACCAACATTTATTACATTATACCCTCTTTGAAAGACATTAATATGTAGAAATACAGGTATATTTTCTCTATACATACAATTATTATTTAAATTCTCATTAATGTATAATTTTGAATCATATTATTTTAACCTAATTGTTTATTTCTATCATTTAATGTTATGTAAAAAATATATATCACATTATTACCCATTCAAATGTCATTATTATTCCTAAACATCCTCATAGCCATAATAATCAGTTACATTGGATTTTTAAGAAGTGTGTTATTTTCCATGAAAATACATCACTATTTTTATTCAAGATAGTGGATTTTTCATTATAATATATTCATATTAGGGTAATTTCCCAGAAATGGTTTTTTTACATATATCTAGTTCATCATTATATTGTATGGTGAATAGTCCCTCACTACGCCCCTCATTTGACACTACGAGGGGATATGCTATAAATAATTATCAAAAACACTATAAACCAAAATAATGTATATACATTTTTTTTCTATGTTGAGTGTTTCATTATCATCCTATAATTGAAAATAAAATTTACTAAAATCATTGGAGATCTTTTATAATTATAAGTTCCCCTTTTCTATAGCTTCTTATGATTCACTTATTGTGAGTACTTGTTGAGTGTTGTGAATACTCAATTATTCATTATATGTGTTATAGGAACCCACAAAAATATTATTTTTAATTAAATGAATTCGGAAGCCTATTAATTACCAATATTGATTATTTTTTCAATTTTTATGATGATTTATGACAAGATCCACAGAACAAATATGTCTTGTATTTCTATGTTGTTCATCTATGAA
This sequence comes from Viscum album, assembly GCA_963277665.1. NCBI lineage: Eukaryota > Viridiplantae > Streptophyta > Magnoliopsida > Santalales > Viscaceae > Viscum > Viscum album. The sequence goes on from OY728133.1 coordinate 596,214,451, forward strand.
CATTATTCCATGTATAGACTATAATCACCTGGTTTTTAATGGGATGAATTAAACACTTCAATGATTAGTGGGGCCTAGAATTATATACCCCCTTAATTCGCTATTATGTCTCATGTGATAAATATGATATGGTAATGGTATCACCTTAACCATTATGTAAAATGAATTTGTAGATTTCCTCAAAAATATGATTTAGATTTCCACATTATGTAATTCCATATTTAAAATTATTATATAATTCATGTCATTATATATTTTTATATATTATATAGATTATACTTATACCTTGAATATTAGGGATACAATTATACATATTATATTTCATATTTCATATTTTCCCTATATTAGCTTCTTCTATATGTTTTCCTTTTCGAACATTTAATCTATCTATCATTACATTATTTTAGTAATTACCATGCTAATGAAATGGAATACTATGAATGAACATATCCAAGGATATATTTATGGAATAAATATTTTTCATATATATATTACAAAAATCAAAATTTTAATTTATTTATTTTTTATATATATTATTTCGGACAAGTAAACCTTGATCCTATGAATATAATATCTTATATAATATTATCCATGTAATAAATAACCGACCAGGTGATGGAAAATAGGGTTGGTACTATTAAAAAATCCTTATAGGGATAATGGAATCTTTTATAGAAAGGGGCCATTTTATATTACTTTAGATCGATGAATGAGATAAATAACTCCCCATGAATTATGTGTAGTTTAAACTCTTTTAGAATAGACATGTGAGGTATATAGTTTAAGATCGTGATTTATAGACCCTTGTATGTTGTAGTTTAATGTCGTGAAACTGGGACTATGAATATATAGTCTAAAATTATCATTTGAGGATAATGTGTTTCATTTTTAGGTTGTTTCAAATGGATTTTCTCATGCAATTATTAGTCTTGAAATAATGTTTTGGGGGTTATTCATATTAAATTCAGAAATCCAAGACCTACAATGTACATTTTAACATAATAATGTAGTTTAATTAACTCTACTATTTAACATTTTTTTGTGAGGATGATAAAAAAAGGAATATCATGTAATTTAAAATCACATTAATTGGAAGAAAGTCAGAACATTATCCATGATATTATATGTAATATGGGGGAAAATATGAATGAGTGTTCCCACATGGTTTTTGATCTGTTGTGGGGAGAGTATGATTAAAAATTACAGGTATATTTGGTTAGTCCCACAATATATTATTTCAATATAAAAATATATCTTATAGCATGAAATAAAACTAGATTTTGTCATTTTATTATAAGGTCCCTATATAGATCTATTTATCATAATGGGAAATGGTAAATTTTCTCTACTATTGGTAAAAAAATGAGAAATAATTCACATTAAATTTTAATGACTTTAATGTCTTGTAGAATATACTTGTGGGGTATAAAGTTTATGATTAGGATTTTGGGATGAATGTGTCCTATGCATTGTGGTTATGTTAAGAGATTATTAACTATATAGTTTAATCTCATACAATGAGGATTTTGTTATTAGTTTTTATGTCATTCCACAATTATCATGTTGTCAAATATTATCATATGTCGGTGATATATAGGTTATGGTATTATAGTCTGAACATATGTCATATATTTTCATTTTATTTGATGTTGATGTTAAAAATATATTTTATTTCCCTATTAGTAAAGAGGAAGTAAACATATGTGAAAATTTAAATAATATTTCTCAAGAAAATCTTCATTTGTGTATGGTGTGATTAATGCCCCTACAATTGTATTAAATAAGCATCCTTCATTAGGGTAGAACTTATATATTGTGTAATTTCTTTTACATTTTCATTTTAGTTGATGAGGATTAAACCTATGGATCATGGAATCATTGAAAACTAGAATAATCTCTCCATGAAGGAATTGTATTTTTCGAAATAATATATGACATTCTTGTGTGACTACATTCTAATGAATTTCTAGGTTATTAAATGTATTAAATCTATTATAATTTACTCAATCCAACTAATCAATTCAACTTTTGGACTTCTAAACCTTAAATAAATGGTTCAATATTGAATCATGATGTAAGGATAACTATATATAATTGGGTACTTCCACCTATGTCCCATAAAGACTGAATATGGGGTTAATCATGTGGTAGTACACGTTGTGGTACATTAAGACCACAAAAATGAATATATTTTCTAGGAATGATGAATTTTCAATGAATACACTCCTTTAGAGGATAATCAATAATGTATTATTTATAGCATATATCCTACCATTTTATACTTCATGATATTAGTGTGATTGTTTAGAATTGGTTTTTTATTCACGATATAGACATTTATGTCACGAACCGTCCTCGACGCCCGTGTCGTGACTACCCCAAGCCCACCTTCCAAAGGCCAGGGGATGGGGACTACCACCAAGGTGTAATTACCTGTAAAAAGGGAATGCATTGCCTTTGTAAAGTTAACAAATACCACAGAGCAAGCAAGCATAAATAAACACTAATTAAAAAACTGGGTACAACAGTAAGTATGGAAACGTAAGTGGACTAGAATACAAACCCAAACTAAAAGTAGAGTACAACTGGAAGGGAAAACAGCAACTGAAAGTAAATCCACAGCCTCAAGCCGTCCACTGGAAGTCCCACCTAATGGGTGGGTACAGATAGCCTCCACAGCTCCTCGGGTCCAGTCGTCCGCTCCGAGTACACCCCGCCCAGTGGTCCACCTCCGAGTACCGACCTACTCCTCGTGCCTCAACCACAATTAGTGATGTCCATCGTCTACAACCAACACAATGTAGTGCGGGCATAGCCCGTGTAGGGGTGAGTATAAGCTACTCAGTAGGGACTCCGAGACCCCCAAAGGTCTCCCAGAATCCACAATTGATAATCCAAAAAGGAAAGATACAATCATGAATTAAAATCCGTCACTACATAGGTATATGCCCATACATATACCTATATCTTCAATTCCAGTTTGCTCCAACCACCGAGCCCAAGTTCGATCACATCCACACAAGAAATCACAATCCGATCCACACAGGAAAGAATAACGTAATCCATATAGGAAAGCAAGTCGTGATTCAGCTCACATAGGTACACTTCTTTGTATGACGATAGAGATGATCAGATATAGCCACTGATTCATCTAATCCATCGGACCCACAAAGGATCGATAGGTGCTAATCCCCGCAATGACCCACAAAGGATCTGACCCACACAGGATCGATAGGTAACTAACCCCCGCAATGACCCACAAAAGATCTGACCCACACAGGATCTGTAGGAGCTGGCCCACATAGGACCGCTGAGCGCTGACCCACACAAGATCAGTAGGACTAATCCACATAGGATCGCTGAGTGTTGTAGTCATCGTCGTTGAACCCACGAAGGATTTCTGTACAGTCATAATCGCCGTCGTAGTCGCAGCCAGCTTTAGGGTTCCGGCACATAGCAAGCTCATTCGGGAGGGTCCGCTCCACGAGCCAAAGGGATGATACATCAACTGACACATAGTCCTGAGTTGATGTATCCAAAAGTTCAGTATCATCAATAGGAACTCAACGTCACGGACGGCACGTTAATTGGATGTCCGGTCTGAGAGTTATTGACTTTTCCGTCCCAGGGGCCCGGTTGGTTTTTATGTCAAAACCAACCTAACTGTACTCTCTCTATGTCCAAACCTCAAGCGTAGTAAGCCAAAAGGTTTGTCTCACTTAGAGGAATCAATCAAGGTCGACGGCACATCAATCAGACATTTAGAGCTCAAGTTATAAGCGTTTCCGCTCCGAGGGCCCGGTTGGTTTCGGGTACGAACCAACCCGGCCGGACACAAAGTTCTCCGAAAACCTGAGTGTAATATACCCAAACAGCTGTCTCGATCCAAGGATCGCTACGCAACTGACGGTGAGTCGATCAAAGGCCCGTATCTCATTTTATGTGCAATAGACCGAAAGAGGTTCGGTATTAGGGGGTTTGGGCCCAGTCCGACATGGCTCGATACCCCCAGGGTCGGCCCGAACCGGGTCGAACCGAACCGGGTCCGGGTCTGGCCCACTTGGGCGTTGCTCGGCAGCTCGTCCCGGTATGCTAGCGCTGGCCGGGTGGCCAGGAGGCCGGCTCGGCCGTTACGGCCGAGCGAAGAGGGCGGGGGGGGGGGGGGGCGCTGCCCCTGCGTGGAGAAACTGCGACCCCCATGCGGGGGGGTGCTCCTACTGGCCAGCCGGGGGTTCTGACACCCAGTGTTTTCCCCTAACCGGCCGGCTGGCTACTGCCACCATGGGACCAGCAAGGGCCGGTCCCCCTGCTCTGATGTCGGAGGCCCGAAATCGGCCACCGGTTTCCATGCTCCGCCGTGGCTTGGAACCGGCCATGGCCTTCATCTGTCCTGAGTGGCATGACAGTGCCTTACCCCTCCGCAGTAGCCCCGCTCTGGCCTTGGTGCTTTTTTGGTTCATCGGCGCGGCGCGACGGTGGCATGTCTCTAGTTCGTCTTCAATAGCGCGGTGCGACGACGCCGCGTCTTTGGTTTGTCTTCAACGGTGCGGTGCGACGGCGCTGCGCTTCTCCCCCTTTCCTTAACAATTCCCGCACTGTGCTTTGGCACCACGTTTCCTTGCTCGTGACACAACAATATCAAAAAAAACCAAAAGGGAGAAGTGGGTCGTCCTTGTTCGTGCGGTCCAACCCCCTCCCATTATTTCAGTAACAGGTGGCTCCAATAAAAGAGAATTAAGGCAACGAAAGATTTCTCGAACAACAAATAAAAATAAATCCCTACCTCATTGAATTATATTAGAGATGATTTTTCATGGAAAAAGGCATCGTGGAGGGAGGATCGTCGCGTCGTGGAGAAGCATCGCGGAAGAAGCGTCGCGGAAGGAGCATTGCTGGCATCGCGGTACACGTCGTTGCGTAGTCGAACTCCGATGGTTTGGTGTTCTTCATTGGTGGTCAGCGCGTTCTTCGCGTTCTTCATTGAAGAAGAAGGCTTTTCTCCCAATCCTCTCCATGCAAAAAGTTCCAACCGAAATAAAAATAAGAGTTGTATTATTTTATTAACGCACAATCCAACGTTTGAATTTCAAAAAGAAACAAACGAACAATTAATTGAGGAGTATAAAACCACCCAATTAATGAGGCATTTAATATTCAGATAAAACGCACGAGTTGACTTCATTAATAAGGGGGTGCGGGTGCGTTTACTTAGAAGAGAAGAAATGGTGGTGCTCGTGTGGGCCCCACCTCACAAATATCCTACCAAGTGGGTAGGATATTGTGGATCCAACATCATCCACTTAACATTAGTTAATCACAATAAAATAAAAACCAGTTGCACCACTTTTATTTTATTTCTTAACTTAACCCCAAAAATTAAAAACCACACCCGAGCAAACGCAACTCCGGAAAATGTGTTTCTAAACAATTAGAGGCGCTGTTATTCCATCGGTCCCTCAGAATTTGATTCCGAGCACCGGTTCAAAAGTTAGAAAAACCCGCTCGTTCGTTCATTGAACGTACCCAAGCTAAACTTCGGAAAAAGATTGCGGGCACACCGGGCCTCAGAATTAGGTTCCGTCAGAAACTGTGTTCTTGTAAAATTTCTATGAAAATTAAGAAAAAAATTTCCTTGAATTTTTCAGGTCTTTACATCACTCCCACCTCAGGGCTTTACGTCTCCATAAAGATACATCATAAACTAGGGAAACAAATGTGGGTACTGAGCACGCATCTGAGCCTCCCGCTCCCAAGTGCACTCCTGGAGGTTCCTGTGCTGCCATTTGATGCACACTAGAGGAATCGACCATCCATGTAGGACCCACTCCTGTCGATCCTCAATCTCCACTGGGACCTCCGCAAATGTCTCCCCATCATCAACGTCCAGCTCCCCATGGTCAATGATATGTGTCGAGTCGTGCACGTATCTCCTCAGCTGGGATACATGGAAGACATCGTGCACCCGGTGCAACTGAGGTGGTAGAGTCAGGCGATAATCCACCTCGCCAATCCTGCTGAGTACCTAGAATGGTCCAATGAAACATGGAGACAACTTTCCGCCTCGACCATATCTCCGTAATCCACGTCGAGGTGAGACCCGCAAAAAGACGTGGTCGCCATCCTCGAACTCTAGTGGCCTCCGCCTCCTATCAGCATAAGACTTTTGCCAGCTCTGAGCTGTCATCATCCACTCCTGGATGATCTGGACCTTCTCTGTCGTGGCCTGGACTATCTCTAGTCCCACAAGTGCTAACTTCCCAAGGTCTGTCCAACACAAATGGGATCGGCAAGGTCGGTCGTACAATGCATCGTATGGTGCCATCCCAACGGTTGAGTGGTAGCTGTTGTTGTACGAGAACTCCACCAAGTGTAGGAGGTCCTCCCAGCTGGGACCAAAGTCGAGGACACATGCGTGGAGCATGTCCTCGAGAGTCTGAACAGTCCTCTCCGTCCGACCATCTGTCTGAGGGTGAAAGGCGGTGCTCAGACGTAGCTGCATCCCGAACGCCTCCTGCAACCCCTTCCAATGCCAGTAAGTAAAGCGAGCATCTCGGTCGGAGACGATAGACGATGGCACACCATGAAGCCGTACAATCTCCTGAAAGTAGAGACGTCCCAAGCTCTCCTCTAAGTCCTGCTCTCTGATGGGTAAGAAGTGTGCCGACTTGGTGAGTCGGTCAACAATCACTCAAATGGAGTCATGACCTCTGGAAGTTGGTGGATGTCCAGTCATGAAGTCCATAGATATGTTATCCCACTTCCACTCCGGGACCCCCAAGGGATGTACTAAGCCTACTGGTACCTGGTGCTCTGCCTTCACCTGCTGGCAGGTGAGGCATCAAGAAACGAATTCTGCCACTGCGTTCTTCATGCCCGGCCACCAGTGTTGTCATCTGAGATCCTGGTACATCTTCACTACGCCATGATGTACCGCCAAAGGGAAAATGTGAAACTATTTCAGAACCTCCTCCCGTAAATCAACCGGTATAAAGGTACATCCTATGAAAAGGACGCCGTACTCTCCTCCTATAGAGAAACCATCAAGTTCTTGTCCTGAGGATATTTACGCACGCCGCATCTCACAGTCAGTGTCCCCACGCTGTGCCTCTCTGACCCGCTACAGTAGTGGAGGAGTGACTGTAAGTGACTGAAGGAAGGCTGCTCCAACTATATCCACGAAGGATATCTGCAAAGCGGCTAGCTGCTATGTCGCCTCTCCAAGTAGCTGAATTCCCATCCTCCTGCTGAGAGCATCGGCTACTACGTTCCCCTTCCCAGGAGTATAGAATCTCTCAAAGTCTTAATCCTGGAGTAACCCGAGTTGTCGCTGCTATCTCAGGTTCATGTCCTTCTGTGAGGAGATGTACCTTAGACTCTGATGGTCAGAATAAACTGTAAAGCGCTCTCCCATTAGATATTGTCGCCACATCTTCATAGAGAAGACCACTGCTGCTAACTCCAGGTCATGGGTAGCATAGATCTGCTCATGTGGCCTCAACTGACGTGATCCATAAGCGATCACTGCCTAATCCTACATCAGGACACATCCGAGACTGGTCCCTGATGCATCACAGTAGACTACGTACCCTACTCTCTCCTCTGGTAGCCTCAAGATATGTGCACTGGTCAATCTCTTTCTCAGCTCCTAGAAGCTCTGCTGACACTTATCTGACCACACGAAGGGTTGCCCCTTCATCCTTAACGTTCTGCAAGCTGCAATGATTTTTCCTTTGCTGAAAAGGGGAATCCATTATCATCCCCTAGATGAACCACGTTACTTGCCTAATACAGTTAGTCCTGTCATGATTAGTTAATTCATGCCATGTATGACGGCATAAGGGCTCAATGCTACTACCAAGAGATCCAACCGTTACTCTCACCTCCAAGGGTGGAGTCACACTATCGGCATCAGTGTGTGGTCACTGGGTCTCTTCCAGTAATAAATTCGTATGTGAGTGTCAAGTCAATAGTTTTTAAACGGTATCTCTTAGTATTAACATACAAAACACAAGAAAGAAAATGTCACCAATGCAAGTGTCATTTATTACTTCAACTCAAAGTACAAGGAGACAAGGTAACACAAACAAAGAAGCTAGAGGCATTATGGTCAAGGGCCTCTATGCCTGGATCTAGTCCCGCACTTCTCCACCCGCTTCTGGAGCTCCAAGATCGTATGCTTCATCTACCTGAAACTATGCACTCCCCCGTGGTCGGGGTGGACATCCTGGTGGTGGTGGTGGTAGAGCCTCAAAGCGTCGCCCACCACCTGCCGCTAGACCAGCTCCTCGACCTCATCCGCCTGCTCCCTACAGACCGCCACGGTCAAACCTCTGCCTTTGCCTGGGTGGTTCCTCAACCATCTGTTGCTCCTCTACATTGAGGGTCGGGCAGTCACGAGCCAAGTGGCCATGCCCGCCGCATGCATAACACTATCTTCCACTCGTAAGACTGGCTCTGCTACGTGTGCACCACACCTCCGAGCTAGTATCCTATGGCCGTTCGCCCGATGGCCTGGTCCGCATGGACCTCTGCAACATCTGTCTACTGTCGGCTGCAGAAGACTCCGCTATGTGCCACCCTACGGTAGGTCTCATTGTGGGTGTAGCTCATCAAGAAAGCTCTCAATGAGAAGGTCTCGCTCCAGTACCCCTGCTAGTTTCGGGATGATGAGGGAGATCAGCGATGCCCTGATCTCATGACTCAATCCCTACTTAAAGGTCCGGGCCCAGAAGAATGGGTCACGTACCATGTCCGTCGAATAGCGCGAGAGGTCTGTAAATCTCTCCAAGTACTGGGCGACCGTCAAGCTGCCCTACCGCAGTTGAAGAAGCTCCTGGATGCACATCACACGGAGGGTGGCTGGGAAAAACTCCGAGCGGAAGGGGCTCTCAAATTCAGTCCAGAGGAGAGATGCCTCATCATGCACCAGGGGAATCAAGCTCCACCATCTTCCTGCTGCCGCATGTTGTAGGCTTTCTGTGAGGATCACCATGAGGTCTGTTGGTGTCCTCACTAACATGAAAACCCATACAACTACGTCCATCCAATATTTGTTTGCCTAAGGGTCTGTCTCCCCGTGGAACCTGGGCAGTCACTGAAGTTTAAACTTGTGTAGTGCACTAAGGTGACGTGCATCGTCAGTGGCTGGGGCTGGTAGCATCGGTTTCTCGGTGGGTAGAGGTACCGTCGGTGCCTCTGCTGTCAAAGGACCCTATACCGAGGCCTTGTCGCTCGGTGGGCTGTCGTTATGCACAACACTTGGAACCCTAGCTGGCTGCTGTCATGGGTCCATCCTGAATAGAGACAGGTGTTCCATGGTCAGAATAGTATACCTGGTGAGCTGACACAATGTAATCACAAAGAAAACTTGAAACACACATGCAATCAATTTTTTTGTGCATTAAGCCGGAAATCAGAAGTAAGGGTCCTGGAGTACGGATATGTCGGCCGCCGCACCGACACTGGACTCCCTGGACTGATAACCACACTCCAAACTCTTAACACTATTTCTTCACATAGAAAACGATCAGATTCCTGAGTTCTGCAGTAGAACCGAACTCCTCTGATTCCAATTTGTCACGATCCTTCCTCGAGGCATGTGCCATGACTACCCCAAGCCCGCCTTCCATAGGCCAGGGGCTGGCGACTACCACCAAGGCATAATTCCTGGTAAAAAGGGGAGGCATTGCCTTTTTAAAGTAAACAAACACCACAGATCAAGTAAGCAGAAGTAAACACTAAGTAAAAAAACTGGGTACAATAGTAAGTGCGGAAATGTAAGTGGGCCAGAATACAAACCCAAACTGAAAGTAGAGTACAACTGGAAGGGAAAACAGAAACTAAAAGAAAAGCCATAGCCTTGAGCCTTCCACTGGAAGTCCCACCTGAAATGTGGGTACAGATAGCCTCCACAGCTCCTTGGGTTCAGTCGTCCGCTCCGAGTACGCCCCGCTCAGTGGTCCACCTCTGGGTACCGACCTACTCCTCGTGCCTCAACCACGATCAGCAATGTCCGTCGTCTGAAACCAACACAACGTAGTGCGGGAATAGCTCGTGCAGGGGTGAGTATAAGCTACTTACTAGGGACCCCGAGACCCCCGAAGGTCTCCTAGAATCCAAAAAGGATAATCCACATAGGAAAGATAAAATCATGATGTAACATCCGACACTACTTAGGTATTTGCCTATACATATACCTAAGTCTTAAATTCCAGTTCGCTCCAACCTGTGAGCCCAAGTTCGATCACATCCACACAGGAAATCACAACCCTATCCACACAAGAAAAAATAACGTAATCCACATAGGAAATCATGTCAAGATTCAGCTCACACAGGTACACTTCTTTGTATGACGATAGATACGATCAGATATAGTCACTGATTCATCTAAGCCATCGAACCAACAAAGTATAGAAAGGTACTAACCCCTGAAATGACCCACAAACGATCTGACCCACACATGATCGATAGGTAACAAACCCCTACAATGACCCACAAAGGATCTGACCCACACAGGATTTGTAGGCGTTGGCCCACACAAGACCGTTGAGTGCTGACCCACACAGGATCTGACCCACACAGGATCGGTAGCACTGATCCATGTAGGATTGCTGAGTGTTGTAGTCGTCGTCGTCGAATCCACGTAGGATTTATGAACAATCGTCCTCATCGTCGTAGTCGCATCCAGCTCTAGGGTTCCCGCACACAGCAGGCTCGTTCGGGAGGGTCTGCTCCACGAGCCGAAGGGCTGATACATCAACTGACACATAGTCCGGAGTTGATTTATCCAAATGTTCTCTATCGTCAACAGGAACTCAACATCACAGACGGTGCGTTAATCGGACGCCCGGTCTGAGAGTTATTGGCTTTTTCGTCCTAGGGGGGCGGTTGGTTTTTAAGTCAAAACCTACCCGACTATACTCCATCTACGTCCAAACCTCGAGTGTAGTAAGAGAAAAGGACTGTTTCACTTATAAGAATCCAACAAGTTCGACGACATGTGAATCGAACGTCTGTAGCTCAAGTTATAAGAGTTTCGGCTCTGAGGGCCCAGTTGGTTTCGTGTACAAACCAACCCGACCGAACCAAAAGTACTCTAAAACCCTATGTGTAATATATATAAACGACCGAGTCAATCCAAGGATTGATACACAACTGAAAGTGCATCGATCGGAGGCACGTAGCTCATGTTATCGTCAACAGACCAAAAGAGGTTTGCTATTAGGGGGTTCGGGCCCGGTCCGACCCGACTCGATACCCCCAGGGTCGGCCCGAACCGGGTCCAGGTCCGGCCTGCTTGGGTACGGCCTAGCGGCTCGGCCCGGCGTGCTAGCACTGGACGGGTGGCCAGGCGGCCGTCTTGGCCGTTACGGCTGAGCGAAGAGGGCGGGGGGTGCGCCCCCCCCCCCCCCCCCCCCCCGCGTGGAGAAACTACAGCCCCCATACGGGGGGCCGCTACTGCTGGCCAGCAGCGGGTTACGACCCCCAGTTCATTCCCCTGATCGGATGGCCGGCTTCTGCCACCACGGGACTGGCATGGGCATGTCCCCTTGTTCTGATGCCGGCGGCTCGGAACCGGCAATCGTTTCCCCTACTCCGCCGCGGCCCGGAACCGGTCGCTGCCTTCGTCTGTCCGGCGCAGCACGTCAGCGCCACGCCCCTCCGCCGCGGACCCGCTCTGGCCTCGGTGCTTTTGTGGTTCACTGGAAAGACGTGACGGCGCCGCGTATATGGTTCGTCTTCAATGGCGTGTTGCGACAGCGCCACATCTTTGGTTCGTCTTCAACAGCATGGCACGATGGTGCTGCGCTTCTCCCCCTTTCCTTAACAATTCCCGCATGGTGCTTCGGCACCGCATTTCCTTGCTCGTGCCACAACAATATCAAAAAACAAGAAGGGAGAAGAGGGTCGGCCGTGTTCGTGTGGTCCAACCCCCTCCTGTAATTACGGTAACAGGAGGCTCCAATATAATAGAAGAAAGACAACGAAAGAATTAATGAACAACAATTAAAAATATATCCATACCTCGTTGAATTCGATGAGTGAGGATTTGTCGCGGAAAAAGGCATCGTGGAGGGAGGATATTCGCATCGTGGAGAAGCATCATGGAAGAAGCATCTCGGAAGGAGCATCGCTTCCATCGCGGTACACGACTTCACGTAGTCGAACTCCGATGGTTTGGTGTTCTTCGTCAGCAGTCGGCGCATTCTTCTCATTCTTCGCGTTCTTCGTCAAAGAAGAAGGCTTTCTCCCAATCCTCTCCACGCAAAAAGTTCCAACCAAAATAAAAATAATAGTTGTCTAATTTTATTAATGCACAAGACAACGTTTGAATTTCAAAAAGAAATGAAACGAACAATTAATTGAGGAGTTTAAAACCTTCCAATTAATGATGCGTTTAATATTCAGATTAAACGCACGAGTTGACTTCATTAAAAAGGGGGGTGCGGGTGTGATTACATAGAAGAAAAGAAATGGTGGGTCTCGTGTGGGCCCCACCTCACAAATATCCTACCATGTGGATAGGATATTGTGGGTCCCACATCATCCACTTAAGTTAAGTTAAGCAAAATAAAATAAAAACCGGTTGCACCACTTTTATTTTATTTCTTAACATAACCCCAAAAATTAAAAACCACACCCGAGCAAATGTAACTCCAACAAATGTGTTTCAAAACAATTACTGGCGAGACGACTCCATCGGTGCCCTAAAAATTCAATTCCGAGCACCGGTTCAAAAGTTAGAAAAACCCGCTCATTCGTTCACTGAACGTACCCGAGCTAAACTTCGGAAAAAGATTCCGGGCACACCGGGCCTCAGAATTAGGTGTCGTTAGAAACTATGTTCTTGTAAAATTCCCAAGAAATTTAAGAAAACAAATTTCATGATTTTTTCAGGTCTTTACATTTTAAACCTAAATGGATATAAATAGATGTTTTTTGCATAAATGTTTTATATGGGACACCAAATCATGTAATTATATTTATCATCATAAATTTTATAAAACCCTTTTTCAAACATTCTTTTTGGATGTTATACATAGAAAATAGGGACAATAAGTCAATAGAGTTATGTATGTACATTTAATTAATAGTTCTAATATATGATATAACCCATGAAAAATATTATATAGGTGGAAATAACAACAAAAAATACCTGGTATAAAATATTTTATGATGTTATTGAATGATGATAACAGGTATCTAGTATCCATTGAACATTCTGGTGAACTTTGGGTCCTCATATATCCTGGATTAATAATTATACCCAAGCCTGTTGATCATTTTGTAAAATCTTTTTTCTTGAATGATGGGAACCACATAAACATGAGATTAATTATATTATTTTTGTGGGGGTCACTCCTCATTCAATGAATTTGAGGATAATCCATTAAAATCACCATTTATAAAATAAATTCTATGTATTTCAATAGTTTTAAATGATGATTGTAAGAACCTGTGTTTTTGTCTCAGGTATGAATTCTTCTTCATTTTAATTTAAATACCGTGATATGGAATTATGTAAATTTTTTACTTGAATACATGAATGCTTCATTGGTTACTTGAATTGTCTGATAGATTACATAGACTGTTCTCCTTGGATTTGGAATGATATAGTGGATGCCTTTGGATGACTTTACCACTTGGGTCTTGATTCATTAGGATGCCTCCGGTATTTCTACCATGTGGGATCTGGCATTATTGGGATCATGTAAGGCATGCTTTAGACTTGCTCCTAGGTCCTCAAATAGTGCATAACCTAGTTTTTATCAGGGATTCCCATGGCACCCAATGGGATTCAATGGACACACTCCTTGGATACAACCCTTCATTGTCTAGAAATTTTTACACGGATTCCTTGGTCCGATGACACCTTAGATACGGCCCTTGCGGTCTGCTACTTCACTAAAATTTTTGGTAGTGGATCAGTTGACTGCAATATACAACATGGCTATGGATGGATTGATACAGATGGATTTATGTGTGTGGATATGTGATTTCGTGTTTATTTTGTTTTATCTACCTTGTTTGGATCTTCCTCCCTTCGGAAGGTAGCCTTGATAGCTGTTCAGTTTTACTGTGTAGTTGACTTATGCCAAAGGAATACACACAAAGTATTAGTTATTTATTTTTTTCTTTCAAAGGGATTTCTCTTGTGTGGCATCTTCAAAGCCTTTAAACAAGGAAACCCCCCTCCCCACGAAGAGGTCACCCCGGAGAGAGCCCCAGCCGAGAAGGAACCGTTGCCAGCTGAGATGGCAGAGCGTCCTGGAGGGTGTCAGCCTGGGAAGTGATGGTTCGTCAAGCAATTCGTCATCACGGGTGGGTTACGTCTCATTATGACCACCCAGTCAGAAACCGGGTGACCCGGCAAGGCGAGTGGATCTCGGGGGAGAGGTTCGCCCCGAAAGCGGACTCCCAGGATTCGAACCCTGTACCTCCCAAAGAACGGTGTTAGTGTACCCCTCTCCTTCACCACTACAACACCACTAAAGTGACAATGTGTTAGTTATTTATACTTGCTTGAAACATTGTTGAATTTCTGATAGAATTATATAGACCTGGGTAGTTTCCTACTATGATTTTTATCTCACACCCTACTTGGGACTCCTTGGGGACCCAAACAGATTATATTGTTGTAGGTGACGATAGGGGAAAACACCCTAGTATAGGCTGTTTATTGTGTCCATAGACCATGGGAGCATAAGAAAAAACTAAGGCTTGCAATGCTGGGATAACATTATGATAATTTTTTCTTTTTAGGATACATGTATTTTATTTTGTTTCCATATACTATTTTATATTCATTCTAGATAGTTATACCATCAGTATCATTTTGTGTATGTGAAACTTTTGGTTATTCATATGCCTAAATATCTTATATTACTTTCATTAGTTAACTTCTTGTTTTGTATCTTCTATTTACTAAATATTTGTCTTTCACTGTGATACTTTGGTAATGAGGGAATAGACTCACCACCGACTATCCTAGGCTATCACTGCTAGTCGGAAATCTCTGGAATTTGGGGATACGCATTTGAGGCCTTATGAGCAACCGAGCTCGGTGCACCGTTTCATGTAGCATCTAGGTCCGAGACATTACAATTTGGTATCATGTAATTCATCTTTTATGGTCTGAGGTACTATTTGGGGACATTAGAAACTGATATAAAATAAATGGAATTTGTTAATAAACTATGCCTGGGAGTAGCTACCTCGCGTATAGGTAAAATCCAAATTGTATCAAATTGAGTTATGATTTTTCTAGATTTTGATTGTTATAGTTTATTCAATTTCACCATTGGGTGATGCACATGATTTCTTCTCTTACAATTAATTCAATTTTGGGTTCTATTTCATTTCCAAACTAACGATATAAGGGTGTTCCGTATCTTTCATCAAATAAAAACATGTTAGAAACACATTTAAGTATTCCATGCAATCTAAGATTCATTATATTTTTCTTGTTGTTGTGATATATGATGTTATAGTTGAGCATGTTGTTGTGTTATTTGGGTGTAGTTGATAAAGTTGTGATGTCATATTTCAATTCATAAGGAGTACGGGCCCTTATGAATTGGTAAATTACACCCCAGTGAAATTTAAATGTTAAATGGGCTTGATATGTATAGTATGAATGAGAGCCATGTTTTTAGTACATGAGGTGTTATGGGCCCTCATGGATTCCGAAATTGGTAAAACCTAGGTAAAATTTCATAAATTAATGAATGTAAAATGGAAATGGAAACATGAATGGTGAATAGAGACTTGACCAAGAACTGACTTTTGAATGGGAAAGAGGCATTGTTTCTGGGGGTGTGTTGTTTGTTCTTTTTATAGTTTTTGGTTTTAGAGTATGATCTGGGTTTGACTCAGATTCTAGGAGGGTTTTGATCTGCCCTGTGCTTTAGAGAATTGTGCATTGATATTGTTCTTTCATGAGGTGCGTGTTTATCATTGTAGAGAATTTTCACCATGAAAACATACAATGGTACACTACTGTGGAGGTGATGACCGTACCACCAAGACGGTGGGCCACGAGCTACTTCTTGATCCTCTGATAGTTTCAACTGTGGCACCTAATGGTATTTTGGACACAGGTGTTGAGGCACTGTTCTTAAAGGGTTTCTTTAGCTATATAATGTCTTTCCAGGGATCATCGTAGCCAGCCCTGACCATGGCTGAGCTAACACTGGTGTTCCAACAGCATCACCCACCTAAATGTTTAGGGTATGGTGGAACAAAGGCAGTAGAGTTTTGTCTAGAGACAATGTGAGAAATTTTTTAGCATCTAGATACACCTCCGATGTAGAGGTTCAAGCTCACGACTTACATTCTATATGGATCAAAAAATTATAGGTGCGCTATTTTGAACCAGGATGATGGGTTGTGTGATATGGGTTGGAATAATTTACAAAATTTCATCTATGAATTCTTTTTTCGTGCGACTCTATGAGAACAGTGGGCATGTGGGTTTATGATTCTAAACTATGGTGTTATGATGGTTATAGAATACATGGAACTCTTTATAGTATTACAGTATTTTGGGCTTATGTATCTTACCAATGAGTTATCGAGTGAGAGGTGCTTCGAGGATGTTCATTGGCATGCCATTTTATCTCATGTCATTGTGTTCATGTTTCAATATGTCAATGAGTTTTTTAATTAGGATCGGATTACATAGTATAGCCTAAGAGGAGATGGTGGTACAGAGAAGGATTGTGTTATTTCTCACCCCAGTGGATCTACGTCTTCAGGAAGGAAACATTGTTTTGAGGCTTCCCCGGGTAATATTACTAGTTCGGATATGGGTGTAGGTAGCTTGGTTTTTTTCTATAAGTGTGGAAAGTGAGGCCACATGATATGTTAGTGTGATCGTGACATTGTCGTGTGCCATGAATGCATTAGGATGTATCACATTTAGTGGTTTTATAGGACCTTACCTCCAGCTACGTTTGGTAGGGGTGGGGTCTGATATTGGGTTCAGGAGCAGGTTCTTCAGCTCCATGTCATGTTGGGAGATGGAGCAGTACAGGCTAGTCAGGAAAGCGGAGTGGTGGTGGGGGATTTGGTATCCAATCATCAAGTTCTCAGAGTTTGCTGGGCGGATTAGATCAGGGTATCCTAGCAGGGTCATAGGGTCATGGTACATGCTAGACATATGTAGTGAAACAGACCCAACATGAGAAGGATCTCGTACTGTCTAAAGTGAGAGGTATGGTTTTAGTATATTCTACTATAATATCTTCTCTTTTTTATATTGGTGCCTCTCACATCTTTGTTTATGAACAAGTAGTAAAAATCCTTGGCTAATTATTTTTATTTCTGAAGGGATTTTGACTCTAGACAGTCAAATGGGAGGTATAAAAGGTGATGTAATCTAGTGTATGGAGTGTCCCCTTGAGTTCGGAGGGTTCCACATCATCTAGGATCATTATGTCTGAAAGATAATTGGGTTTTAAATCATTCTTGGAATGGACATGCTTGTAGATTATTGAGTGTATGTTGACTACAATCGTCGGACAGTGAATTTCACATCACTAGAGGGTGCAATGTTTTTTCTAAAGCGTGAATGAGATGTACATGCGAGCAGAGTAGGACCCGAGAATCATTGTAATGGGGGAGGACAACCCATATTTCTATTTTGTTTCTAGATAATCAGTTAGTGAGTCATAAAGACATTCCCCTAGTGGTTGAGAACTTCAAGTATTTATTTCCCAATGAATATTCTGGTTTACCTCTTGAGAGTGTGGTGGATTTCTCTATTGAACCAGTTCCCAGAGCTACATCGGCATCTATTCTTCTTTAATTGATGGCTATGAAAGAGTTTCAAGTGCTCAAGAGGCAGCTAGAGGATTTGGAGGTGAAGGGTTTTATCAGACCTAGTAATTATCCATGGGGGTTGTGACCTTTTTTGTGAAAAAAGTTAGATTGAACTCTAAGGATATGTGTGGATTATCAGAAAATGAACTAGCTGACAGTTAAAAATTTATATCCTTTACCATGTACAGACGGACAGTTTGATCAGATTTGAGGAGCTCGAGTGTTCTCAAATATAAAATTAAGGTTAGGATATCACCAGGTGCATTTTTTGACTTGAATACAAACCATGTACTACCATTCTTAGAAGGTATGGGTAAACTGAGTATCTGGATATGACATTCATTCTCACAAATGTGCCTACGGTTTTCATGGAGTTGATGAACCGAGTGTTCCATCCTTACCTGGATTCTTTTGTTGTGGTTTTTGTAGATGATAACATTGTGTATTCTCAAAATCTATTTGACCATTCCAACCAACTTGAGATATTTTTTAATACACTGAAATAGATACAATTATATGTTAAGATGGCAATGTTTCAGTTTTGAATGGATCTGATTCACGTTCTGGGTCACATAATCTCAGATATAGGAGTGTCAGTGGACCAAAAGAATGTGAGTGATGTAGTTTCCTAGGAATATCCCTAGAACTTTTATGATATGTAGAGATTATTAGGGAATTTTGGTTAGTACATGAATTTTATACATGACTTCTCATTCTTAGTTGCACCGTTGACGGGATTGACTAGGAAGGGTGTGATGTTTTTGTGGTTAGAATGTTTTGAGACATCATTTTAGGAGCTGAAATGGATTATAACATCAACACTATTCTTGGTACCACTAGAGTAGGGAAAGATCTACACAGTGTACTATAAAGCATTTAGGTATTGGGATGGTGGAAATGGTAATGCAGCGAGATCGAGTAGGGGCATATGGTTCTTGAAAGCTAAGGCCTCACGATAAGAATTACAGTACGCACTATCTCGACATAGATGTAGTTGTTCACGTGTTGTGTTGTTAGAGGAACAATTTATAGGGATTGTGTTTTGTGATGTCCTTATACCAAAAAACCACATGTATATCTTTATGCAGCGTGATCATAATTTGAGGCAGTGATGGTGGGTGGACTAATTGTAGTATTTTGACATCGAGATTTCCTCCACTCCTGGAAAGGGAATACATTCCCTAATGCACTAAGGAGGAGGAATCAGATATAGGTAGTGAAACATGATAGTAGTGAGTGAAATCATATGGAATTGTTCTCTAAGATTAATCCGGAGGTGAATAGAAGACAAGGGAAGAATTTTCTTTCATACATACTAGTTTCCTCTACCCTGATGGACGGAGTTAGGATGAGGAAACTGTGAGATATAGAAAGCCTAGTCCTATGGGAAGATGTGGAAGGTGAGGAACCTCCTCCAGGTTATACTATAGGCGATGATGAGATCTTACATATCTGTAGATGTGTTTCTGTTCTAGTGTATATACATGAGTAGTTGGTGTAGTTGTTTAATGCTTCAGCTCAGGCATTGCATCCCATGTTTACCAAGATGTACCGTTACTTCTAACGTTAGTACTAGTGTCCATGAATGAAGAGAGAGGTAGATGGTTTTTTATGAGGTGTTTTACCTGTCAGTAGATGAATATGGAACATCAGCGAACTGGTGGGATTTTACCGTACTTTTCGATCCTAATGTGGAAATGGTATGTTGTCATGATGGATTTTGTGATGGGTTTTCTGAGGTCTCCTAGAGTTAATGATGTATCATGGGTTGTCATTGACATGATTAAAAATATCACACTCTTCATACTATACAATGAGACCTTCAGTGTTGAGGATCCTTAGAAGTTATACATTCATGAGGCTTCTTTACATCTCATTTCTCGGAGATTTTTTAGAGGGAACTTTGTATATAGCTGTTTCTGATCATATCATACCACCCTCAGACAAATGGATAGTCAATGAAAAAAATACAAGTTCCAGATGAAATTCATCGAGCATGTGTCCAGTATTTTGGTGGATCGTGAGAGAGACACATTCCCCTAGTATAGTTCTCCTTCAATAACAGTTATCAAGTGACAATACAGATTAAAACTTATGATAATTTATATGGTAGTCCATGTAGTTCTCCCCTATTCTAGTTAGAGGCAGGTGAGGTAGCTTTACTGGGACCACATCTAATGTAGGAGAATTTTGAACAGATCCAGTTGATTTAGAAGTGGGTGTCTACTTCACAATCTGATCCAAAATTATACACTGATCATTGTGGATGACCTCTAGAGTTTGAGGTCATGGATTTGGTTTTATTTCGTGTTTCATTGAGGTGGGGACACATGAGAATCATGAGATAGGGTAAACATTCCCTGATATATGTCTTGTCATTAGAGATTTTGGAGGGAGTTGGGTTAGTTTCCTATCAGTTGTAGTTACCTCATAGCTACCAAGAAATGCATTACATATTCTATGTATCTCAGTTGTGCCTATATCACTCAGACTCATCTCACGTTTTTCAGCCCAAGGATGTTGAGCTTTATGTTGATGCCTCCATCAAGGAGCATCTGATTCGTATTTTTGATATGGATACAATGGTTCTCCATGACCGGATAGTTCCTCTAGTATGGGTTTTATTCTAGGGAGTCCATTTAAAAGACGAGACATGGGAGTGGAAGGCCGACATATGTGCTCAGTGGCCAGAGTTTTTCTTAGAAAAATCATAACCACGCTTTAGAGAATAATTCGATGATGAATTGCTATAACGGGGAAAATTGTAAGATCCTATGTTATCGTACGAGCTACATATTCTTTTATTTTCGGTTAAAATACCTTGATATGTCATTTTGAAAATGTTTTAAATGAATTATTGAAATGATTAATCGAATGGTTTGATAGATACCTTGGATAGATCTCTTTTGTTCTAGAATGCAGTAGTGTTCATCTTTGGTTGAATCTTCCCCTTGGTTATAGATTCTTTAAGATTCCTCGTGCCTTGCTACACTTTTGGATTCATCTTTCATGGACTCACATAGGTCTTTCTATTTACTTGCTCCTAGGATTCCAACCAGTGCCTTATTGAGTTTCCACCATGGATTCCCATAGGACTTGATGGTATTACTTGGATATGCTCCTTAGATCCATCCCTCTATGGTCTAGACATTTTTACATGGATTCTTTGGTATGCATACACATTGGATATGACCCTTGAGGTCTGCAACCTCACTATATGGTGTGGTTATGGATCACTTGATTGCACTATACATTTTGGTTTTCGATGTATTAATACAAATGGATGTATGGAGTGGCCATATGACTTGCTTGTTTATTTGGTTATGGTTTCTTTGTTAAGAGGTGACTCTATTTTTCATGTAGATGTGAGGGTTGTTCAGTTTTACATTGTAGTAGACTTATTCCATGGGCATATCAACAATTTGATAGATGTTTACACTTTCTGGAACCTTTTTATAATTTTCATTAGAACATCATAGACCTAGGTGGTTGCCTACTGGTATGTTTATCTAACACCATGTTTGGGCCTCCTTGGAGACCCAAACTGATTATATTGTTGCAGGTGACAATAAGGGAAAGCGTCATGGTACATGTTGTTAATTGTGGCCTTGGAGCAGGTGAGCATCAGAATAAGCTGAGGGTTGCGCTTCTGGGATACTTTTATAGTATTTTTTTATTTTTGGGATACTTTTATTGCATTATATTGTTATATACTATTCAAGATTCGTTATAGATACATCTACCATCACCATCATTTTTTGTATGTTACACTTTTGGTTATTGATATTTACCTATATCGTTTTACTTCTAGTAGTTGACTGGTTATTTTTCTGCCTCTATTTATTATATCACTGACTTCCACATTGATACTATGGTAATGAAAACATTGTCTCCCCACTGAATAAACTGGACCATCACTGCTATTCAGCAACATGTAGCATTTGGGGAGTTGCATTTGAGGCCTTGTGACCAACCATGCTCGGGGCACCATTTTAGGTGGCATCCAGGTCTGGGACGTTACAATGCTTTTACTACCTACTTTCAGATCAACTCCCTCTTATCTCAATCAATACCAATTGTTCCATTATTCTTATAGTACATATCTGTGTCATCTATCTTATTATATCATTTATTTGTGGGGATATGAGATCTCCTTGTTCTAGGGTAGCATGTACATCATTAATATCCCCAATTTCATATCAAAATAATGTTGACACAAACCAATAATGTTTAATATAGATAGTTATCTCATCATAGTCTGAATCATCCAGATCCATGACTACATTATCCAACACATTAATGTAGCAATTTTATGAATTTATAATATCATACAACATTTTTCACTAAACGAATTACACTCTAAAACATCATATATAATAGTCAAAATTAATCATTTCATCCTTTTTGGTGGAATTTTAACTATTAAAATACTGAATCACCAATTCTATGTCATCATTGGAACATAGGTAAGACAGTGGTAATTACTAAGAAAACTCTTGTCCTATAACGATGGCTTAGTATCCTTCCTGATTTTTTGTGAATCTAACTAATATATATAAGTAATAGGGAATAACATCCTTTATAAAGGGTATAAGACCAATCCAAATGATTTTCCTCTTATGCTTCATATTTTCCATTATTCTCCCAATCAACCTCCTATAATGGATATTAAAGAATATTTCCCATAATTTTTGATGTCCATGGATAGATAATACAAGTTCATTATTGAGTAATATGATTATTATTGATCTTTCTGGGTAAATATGTATTTTGAAAAAACGTTATAGTCTCATCCCTAAAACTACATACTAAGGAAATGATTAAATCTCAAACTAATGTATGATGGCCACCCACCATGCCAAACATCCCATTTGAAATGGACTATTGGGGATACACTTGAGTAAGAAAACAAGAGTGATCGGGTATACCTCATTTTTCAAAAGTTAATGAATAAGATTATTCATGATAGAGATTAATGAAAAGTGATTATTTTTTATATATTAGTATCTAGTATCTATACTAAATATAGTTATACTCATATTGTACAAACTTTTTTACTTTAATGACTCATTAATCTAGGTAATGAAACAACCAAACAACTGTTCTAGGGATTCCATTTACAGGATGAGTGGGTTTCCTTAAACAAGCATCATTAATTATTAAATTTTTAATATGTATTTCCTGATATTTTAGAATCCTTCATGAAAATATTCTTCCGACTAATTTGTGACAAAATTGTTCACTAATTATATTTTGTTTTTTTACGTTAGTTCACGGTTCACTAGAAATAAATTGATTTTTGTTTGGTTTCCCTAAATCCCTCTAAACATTTTGAGATTTTAAAGAGGATTAATATTGAAGATCAGAAAGTTATACCTTGGTTAAAGATTTATTTTTCAATGGAAATCCATTAATCTATGAAAAATCATTTATGTCATCCCAAAAGAAAATTTTTTGGGATTCATTTTTGTAATTTGTATCAGTAATTTGTTAAAAATTACTTCATGGTCATTTACATGATTACATCAACACTAGGATTTAACAAAATTATCTTCAACATAACATTAAATTTTATTATACATTATTTTCTTGAAGTTGTAGTGCATGAAACATTGATATGATTTGCCTAATATGTTTTTAGAAAATATGGCCTCACATAATAACAAAAAACACCATTGGATGATCTAAATATATATGATTCTTCATCGTCAGGGGATATTCAGATCTTTTTAGTCCTAAAATACCCATCCATGAAGAATCAGTATTGAAAATATAATAGTAAATTGATATTAAATTTTTAGATCAGGATATGGAAGTCAACTATTGGGAAATTATAGTTAAGATCCTTCAAGTCGATGAAAACCAATATTTTAATATTCTTAATTTAAATGGGGATAATTTTGGTGATCCCGGTGGGATATTAGATATATGAATTATGTAAACACTAATTAGATTTTCATATTTAGTCAATAACATCATGTCATGGGTGGGATTAATTATCTAATATATATGTTTGTATACAAAATGTTCTAATATAAAACACAAACGATGATCCATATTGGGGTCCAAGCCCTGATTCTTTATACAGTTTTAGGAATTGAAATATTAGTGTTGTTTGTAGAAGGATGTGTATATATCAAATTATTCAAGTGTGAGGATGTCAAAAATAATTTTTTCTCATACTTCTTCATCCATTACCAAATTTACCTTTCTAAGATCTTCAAAATTGGTCGAGACACCTTCCTTAAATACTATAGGGGAATCCTTGATAACTTTTTTGGTATCTTCCATTCATAAAAATAATCATTTTTTAGAATGATGAAATAGTTGGGATTCAAGGTTTAATAAGATTGTGTGGTAATATATTCCTCATCTATAAACATTTAGTAATGTCTATAAAATATAAAAGTACTCACATATGTGTAATACTATCAGGGGCACATTGAATAAACTATCTCTCTTATTCACTATCATTATTAGTAGAAGATTTTATGATATCCTCAGACTCAGTACATTTTTTTGGTCATTATTAGCATCTCTGGATTATGGGTAGTTTGAAGACAATGTTAAGACCTATGGGGATTCTAGAGAAAATTAGGTTTCATTTTCACAAAAAGGAACTTTAATCAATTTTTATATTATCATGATGATTGGAATTACTAACAAAATAATATTTTAAATGACTATTTTAATATAAGTTAAATAATTCTTAAACATTAATTTATCCATTTAGACAATATTTTATTATTTTATAATTTATGGAAAAATACAGGAAATGACTGAAACTAGCTAAAACACAAAGAATTCATGAAAAAATTATTCCTAACAATAAAATATGATTTAAGGACCATGTCTGTGGAGTAAAATTAATTAATCCCTCAAAAAAGAGTGAAATTTATAGGAAAAAAATAATTTAGAATGTAAATAGTTATTTTAATTTGTAAACATTGAATAATTCAAGATGTTATACATAGTGTAATGGGACAAAAGAAATTATTTCCAACAATAACATGGTTAATGGAATGCAACATATATGTCATGTTGTGATGGTACTTAAAAAATCTCACATAATTCAATTTTATAAAACATCATATCAGGTGATTCCATGATGATTTTACATCATCAACCATATATTTATGAAGTAAAGGTGTATTTTAGATCCAAAAAATGGAATATTTGATGAATTTAATGCCCAAATAGTGCTTTTATAACCCTATTATAGCTCATGGTCCATTATTACCCATTTATGAATCGTATATGGAACGTAGTTGAGAATGAATTATTATAAATAAGGGTATTGGGGAATTTAAATAGAGAATAAAAAATATGGGTTCTACACTTTTGATAGTATTGGGATGTTGTGGAATTTTTTTAAATTTTTTTCTTTAAAATTTATTTATTTGAAATTTAATTTTGTGTATTTTAATTAAAGTTTAATTCATTATAAAAATATCAATTATTCCTTCTCTATTACATTCCAAAAATATATCTTACTATTTGCTATGGAAAGTGACTTACCTGAGGCATGGCCTTGGGGGATGTTTCACCTCATTCACAAATTATTATGTTTACTTTTATATAAAGTTTTATTGAATTTGTGATAAATTCAACAGATAATCATTGGAGTGGTGATCATCCACCATGGAAAATATCTCATATTCAACAGTAATCATTAATATAATCCCCCCTCTCCTCAAGAAAATGTAGAATACTATGGATTATTGGTTACCCAAAGGGATAAAATGACATTCAATGGAGCTAGACCTTTTCAAAATTTCACTCTCAATCGATGTTTTTATCTTACATGACTATTATTAGGGGTGACATTTGACATCCCATATATATTGATATATCATACTTAAATCCTACTCTCAAATAATTAAATAGTAGTAACTCATTAATGATTCCCTATAAATGAATTATGAAATGGAATCTAAACTTAAATAAATAATAATAGAACAAGTGTAACCAAACTCTATGACCATAAAATTTATCATTAACCAGAATTATCTCTCTTTCTTCATTTATATTTAGTTTTTAATTTTTAACAGCATTATTTTTTAAAAACCCAAAACCAAAAAATTTATATATTTATATAAACTAAAAATTTAAATTTTTTTGCAGTTCATGAGATTATGAAACAACGATGGATTGATTATGAAGCTTCTTAAGTGAGACCACCCCCATCATCCATTGTACTACACACGAAAATTAAATTCTGTTTTATACTGCCCTATGATAGTATCATCAAAATTTGCCTCATTTTTAAGGATATGGGTTTTATTTCAATAATTATTTCTATAATCACAAATTTGTATTTACTTTTATTCACATTAATAATGTATAACTCATCCTTGAATATGGAGAATATGATTATTATTTTCATTAGATGGGTGAGAAGATTATTACATTAAAATTATCTGTAAGAGTCATTCTAGGAATTTATAGATAACTTTAGGGTGTGAAAGAATAAAAAATGATTGATTTCAGGGGTAGGTAATTGAAATTGTCCCCCAGTTACATTTAAGTGTTTTACTATGTAGATAAGTCACAAAAAGTTACCCACTTAGTCTCTCATGATTTTTAGAAGAAATATAATAATTTTGGGTAATACATAAATACAATCATAAAATCAACCATCTAACATACCAGATCCATAACCGACATGATGAGAATGTGTCTATAGAATAATACTCATGTGATGATGTAAAAATGGGAAATGATTCAGAATAATTTTGGATTGAATGAAGACACCATGAAATTAAAAATGATCTATCAATATTGAATATATATAAATCAGTATCTCTATACCTCACTCTTTATATGGATAATTAATAAACCACTCTAGTTGTGTAATTAAAAGAAATATGGGGCGATCCTAACATCCTTCCTCAAACTCCTACCATTCAACTCTAAGTGTATGTTTTAACTAATGAAGCTGTCGAAGAAAAACCACAATAGGGATATAATCGTCACTAAAAGTCGACTAAAAATATTATTTTGGAATAGAATTTAATATTACCTCACCATATTTAAATTTTAAATATTTAAATAATCATTATTGTAGTTGGGGGAAGATTATAAAGATTTCAATAAACTTATTGATGAACATATAGAGATCCCCCATAAAAATGAGCAACTAATGGAAGGACTCCACGAAAATGAACCAAGTTGATTTTAGAGAAGAACACGAGACATAAGAAACCTACATAAATGGATAATAATTTTATAATTAAGTTCAATTTTTAAATATTAATATAATAAAACTATATTTTCAAATTCACATTTACTATTATATTTATCTTGAACATATGGATAAACAACTAGTCATTGGTGTAGATGATTCACATATAGAACTCAATGATTCGGAAGATCCCAACTTCATCTTACCCCTCCATGAAATAAATACTTCATCGTAAAGTTGATGTATCAATATTACTCTATTTGTGGAGTCCTCCGTAACCAAGAACAAAAAGTGGATTCTTAGAAAAACAACATGTTATGGTTTAAACCCAAGAAACTCCACCAGCCAAAAAAACTAAATATTTCAGTTGGTACATTGCATTATATTGAAGAACAAAATCACACCCCACATGAGGTATTAACCAATGGAATTTATTAATTTAAATATTATGGTCATTTTGAAAATTTAGATTTCAATTTAATTTTTGAATATAATATGATGCAACACTATTTTAATCTATCATTTCAAACATAATCGGCATGGACTTAACACTAGTTTGATTGTTGATATTTTTTAGCTCAATAATGTTGTTATTACATGGATTATAATCAATCATAAAAAATTTATTTTACAAAAGATTCATTGAAAGGGGGTGTGAGTTTCAATTCATAATTTTTTATTCTTACAATTTTATTTATTTTTTAAATGAAAATTTCATGCCCGTAATGAAATCTCAAATGTTAGCATCAATCTAATGACATATAATTGATTTAGACAATCATTATTTGATGTTATAATTTTCACTGATAACTTTATTAGACCAGGTAAATGGTAAAATTAATTATTATAGTTAAGCATAAGTTATTTAATTTTAAAAATTATGTTTTATTGGGAAAAAGTTG
Source organism: Viscum album (assembly GCA_963277665.1). Lineage (NCBI taxonomy): Eukaryota > Viridiplantae > Streptophyta > Magnoliopsida > Santalales > Viscaceae > Viscum > Viscum album. The sequence continues at coordinate 596,242,360 of OY728133.1, forward strand.
ATTTTATTAAATAATAATTTACTTATATATGGATTTTTTAATTTCTAAAATTAATGATTATTTTTAATTTTTTTGTGAACTCCCATGAGTATATGTCTGAGAAAATATTTTTTTATCTTTGAGATAAAATATAAACCAATATCTTCCAATAATTTCTATAGTTTATTTCATAAGAGACTCGGGCATGACCTCTCAATGAGATTTCATGGAACCTTGTCAACGATATGACTATATTGAATCAATTGTTATATTATTAATGTGTTTTTATTATTTATCAGATAGAAATAGACCCACCATTATGTAGAATAATTTGTTATAGATAATCCATGAATATCGTTGTTTGAAAATGGGTTGTGTTACAAAAACAATTATAACCATTAATTACATTCATGCTGTATATTTCATGATACTCAAAATGAATAAGTGCGAGGGATATTTTAGGCATTGTTTTAGGGGACGTTCTACTTAGAGATGATTCTTGTTTGGGTTTTTCAGGTAATTTTAGTGATGTCTGTGTGGATAATATTTTCACTTTTTTGATCACCTATCGTGCTAAATATATATATATATATATATATATTAATTTTTTTTTGTCTTAGGAGATTCAAAAATCACCATATCTATACCGGTGAACTCTTGATCATAAATATTTATGTGGTGGATGTTATGTTTGTATAAAATAAATAATTCCAAAAAACAAAATCCAAATAAAATAAAAAATAAACAAAAATATGATTCAACCATCATGCTTACATAAATCATGGGCCTACATTATGCTATTAGGATTGGGATATGACATATTCAAAATTAAAAGAGAATTTTATTTGAGCATGTATTTTGATATCATGTAATATTTTAGTAGGGTCAAACATCATTTTTATGTTTATTTCATTCATTACCCTATCCCTTTCTTAAGCATTGGAGGAATATAAAACATGATGAAAAACATTCATGATTATATTTTATTTGTACCATTACATGGTAGAGATTCCAAATTCATTGAATTCCAATCATATGTGATAATTAGTCGATGTATTCTAACAATTATAGTAATATTTATCACCTTTTATTTTGGATTAAATATAATTCAATATTAGGTAAATTTCATGGGGAATCAACAATATAGATGATTTGAGAAATTTAAATTAAATAAATAAAGAAAACTTGTATTTAAAATGTTAAAAAGTAAAATATGTGATTGTATTTATCTATTTTATTAATGGGGAGTTGAATTAATTAATTTCTTTATAAAATTTATAGTTTATTTTCCATTTAAAAACGTTTTATTTTTTTAATTTTAAAATTTAAAATTTGTTCAAAAGATAATCCTTTGTAAAAAGGCAATGATTATTTTCATAAAGTATATAATGTTATTATTGTTGGGGAATTGAAAAACCAATATTTCATATGATTATTGGAATATAAAAATCTATTTTGAAAATTTTAAATGATTAATTCATCACGTTTTTAGTTATTTTTTTTATTTGTGGAATGATAAATGATGTTATTTAAAATGAGCTAAATATGAAGAATTCAACACCAAATGATGTCTGATGACAAAGGATGATTCAATAACCATATAAAGGGAAGAATATTGGGTAATTGGACCGAAATAGGACAAAAACACTTGGAAAACATAAATTTTATTGATTAATAGTGAATTTCAGAAGTTCAATTTGAGGTATTAAAGAAATAAGACAAGGGGTAAAGAAAAAATGTCAATATGGATTATGAAAACATGTTTCATAGTGTAAAAAATATATTTCATCACATTATTGTCTTTTGAAGGATTTTGTATGTCATTTCAGACTATAAAACATTATATCAGGGACAACCTCACTGATTTTACCTCATAAAATCTATTTTTATAATGTAAATGTATCTATCGCAACCTAAAAAAGTTGATATGACTAATTGAATGTAACACCATGAGATTTTAAAAAAAATGTTCACTAGAATAAATGACATATAATATTGTGTTTATCAATGGTTACACAGAATTATTAGTTAATATTTTGTTACACGTAATCCATATAATTTTTTGTTTGACAACATATTCCATTTGCAACATCGAACATAAATGACGTATGATATTTATTATTATTACAACCAATCCATCAAAATGAAAGGTATGATTAGTATTAAATTCATTATAAAATATAAAAATATATATATATAAATTTTACACATAATATAAGTTATTTTTAAATATTTGATAAATAAACTACAAACTTTTAGTGAAGTGATTATTTTTCTAAAAAATATGGTTTCATAAAAAAATTATCAGTTTTATGGTAAATAAGATATTACAATAATTTTTTTGAACTTTTAGTAAAAAAATTCATAAAATTAAACTCATTTATAATGAGAATATAAACATTTACTTTTGGTGAATATCTGGGTTTTTTAGAAATTATTGATTTTTTAGTGAATAGTGAAACATACTGATTTTTGAAAAAAGTAACTTATTTTCAATTATTAAGATAATTTTAAATGAAAAATGTGATTTGAATATGTTAAAATGTGACAAATTCAGTATACATTTATATTTAATCAAACAAATTACATTTGAATCAACTTTATATCGGTTTTTATTATAAGTATTCTTTGTAGTAAAAAATAGGATATTGAAATGAATCAATCAAAAATTCATAATGAATCTCCATTTTAATTAAATAAATATATCCTTAATGATAATTATTTAAAATTGAATTTTAATAATATATATTATTTTATATTAATTGGAATTAATACAATGATTTCTATTAATCATAAACATAATATAGAATCATCAATTTCTAAACAATTACCTTTCATAAAAACTTGTTTCCTCATTACATCTGTGAAATTAATGTTAAATTAAAATTTAGAAAATATATGAGTTGAAATTTAAAAAATTAATAAATTTTATTTAATAATCATAATTTGAAATTAATAATAAGTTAAATATAATTTTTGACAACAATGATTTTGGACAATTGTTAAAATTTATCACAACAATTAAGGAAAAAATGATTTCACAAAGATATTAAGCATTATAATAAATTGATAAAATGAACTGCTAATTTTTAAAACTCCTATTTTGGAAAATATTTATATCCTTCTGACAATAGGAAATTTTATGGTTTTTTTGGGGCAATTTTCCATGAATGTGACCTATATAAAAAGTTAGGTAAAGAGAAAGACAAAATGAACTCTTTTTTTCTTTAAATTTATGTAAACCTTTGGGATAGGGGAAAACAAAATATGTTTTGTTATATATATAATTTTGAAATATAAGAATTTTTTTAACATTTTAATTTAATATTATTTTTTAGATATGAATAAATTACTTAAAATGATTATGAAATGCCATAGTATTTATTATTTACTTAATAATTTAATAAAATTCATGATAATAAAAAAATTAAATGCGAAGAAAATTGAATTATTATAATATTACATTAATTATTTTGATTAATATATAATTTTAAAATTTTAATAATTGAATATATTTAAATTTCATCATTTTAACTATTTTTTTATATTTAAAAGAAATAAATAATGACAAAATTGACATTAATAATATTTTATAAAAAATGATATTTTAATAAATGAATTAAAAATAATAAAAATACTATATTCATCATAATAATTTCTAAATAATAATAAATAAAATATATTGTCCCCTCATGGAAGGATTTATCTTTTATAATGAACTGGTTACTAATTGAATAGAAAAAATATTGCTACCACAGTTAGGGTTAAAGACGTTTTTCGCATGTTAAGTTTGTTTTTGTTAAAATTAAATCCGAAAAAACGTTGGTTTTTTAAAATATAAATTAGAAATAAAATTTATAATATTTGTTTATAAATTTTATAATTATAATCACATTAATTTGTTATGAATGGATTATTTTCATAGGCTAAAAACAAGTTACATTAATGAAAATACGAAATGAAAAAATAATATAACATATGAGTTAAAGAAAAATTGTTTAAAAATGATTTTAATTATGTATTTGAGTTTTTTATAGACCGTATAATCCATCCATAAATTAATTTATCAATTTTTGAGCCACTATTAGTTTTTTAACCTACCAATAGGGATTACATTTGAGTATTTGCAAGAATATCACTCTTCCTCATCTATAAATTGAAACCCACTCACCTCATAAATTAACAACTCTAACTGAATATGAATAATAAAAACTATGAAAAATTATCTTCCCAAATTCCATAATATAATCAAATAATCCTCACATTTGTAATAAAACAAACCAATGACATCCTTTAGTTCAAAACTAAAGGAATATCCCAAAGAAATGGTAATATTCATTAACTTGAATTTTCGATTTACATCATTCTCCACCAAAATAAATTATACACAAACTATTTATGTATAAAAAATTAATTATCCTAAATATATTAATATGCTTTTATTTTAATTTTATTTCCTACCTCCACACACACTTCCATGAAATGGGGTCACAAAAACATCATTTATGTGTATGAAAGACTATTGCAATCCGAACCAATGCCATTTGTTTTTTAATTACTAACTCTCATTGTTTGGAATAATAATACATATAAAAGTAATATATGATATTTAAGACATAAATATACATTTTATTTCATTATATCATATATATCTAATTAAATTCTAGACTGTATGGGTTATGATTGTATGCCTCTTGTGAATGGATGATTATCGCCACATGAAGGAATGAGATGTGTTTTTCACTAAAGTTCTTCATAGATGGTAATAAGGGGGAAAATAATGAATATATATTATATTAATAAAATATTTTTTATATTAATTACAAATTTATCTTTTTTAAAATATAATATATCATATTTATTACTTTTTCGGACACAGATAAATTAATGACGATATTCATCGACATATGGACTAACACATCCTAAAAGTAATGTGATTCCTTTTAATTCAAAATCATTATATGTATTATCATACTTAATATAATATCATGATTTTTATCATATAATTACCATTATTTAATGATAAATCATTTCTTTCCTTACTCCAATACTGGTCATTGAAAAATATAAACATTAGTTATGGGCATGTATGACCTATCGTCTTCATGGTTGTCAAGTAACATTATTTTTCATATGCACCAAATATGAATGGTTTTATATATATAATTTATATATTAATTTGAAATTTATTTTTTTTATTTATATTTTTGACCAAATACCACTTTTACCATAGTTTACCACCCAAGTCATTTTTGACACATAAACTGAATATAATGAAAACATTTGACATACATTTAATTATAGTTTGTAATTCTATACATCTCTATAATAAGTGAAATAAATTTAATTATAAAAATTAAATGTATTTTAAATCATGTAAATAATTGTCATTATTTTATTATTTAGGATGATAAAGGTTAAAAATGATGAATCAGATTTAGGGTAAGGGTGTTTCTCAACTGAATTTTATTTCACTACGATGTATGCCTTTTTAACCACCTAGTTTTTTATTCTGGATTATATACAACACATTAATTTCATTGATTAATATTATCCTTAAAAATATTTTTATTTTCATATAAATTTTATGTTCACTCTTTCATGGGTTTTATGGTTTCAATTTTACCAAATCATTAAGGAATTTCTTTCTTAATTTTCTTTCTTTGAAAATTAAGTTATTTTTTACACCAAACATCAATTAATATGTGTATATTGTTACCCTTTTACAAGTTATATCATTAATATTATTATTTTATTGGAATTATAAATGATATTAATTGATGAGGATTATGATTAAATGTTACCGATGTGGTAAGTGTCTTTTGTAATAGTCTAATCATTTTTCGGTATTATGAATGATTATGTATCCAAAGTTGAAACATTATAAATATCATGAAATATCATATACTTTGGTTATTCATGAAAGTTTCATGAAATTTTAATAAATTACAACTGTCTGGTACATAAAATGTTCGATAATGTGTTTTAAAAAATGATATTTCATTTCTAATATTAGCCAAAAATCTGATTTATTCCCAATCCATTTCTTATTGAAAATGCTCCCAAAAATCATTTCTAATGTTTTTTTTAAAAAAATGGTTTACTAATCAATAAATGTTGTAATTTATTTTAAATATAATCTTTTATGTTTTGATGGTTTTTTTCAAAGGAATTTATTTCAAAAATATTTTGTGTTCTAGAATGTTATTTTGAAAATGAAAAGTTTATTTTCCAAATATTATTTTTAAAAATATTTTAATTTTATTAATATTAGTAAAAATAAATAAAAACATTTTTTAATTATCTTTTACTATGTATATTTAATATTGATTTAAAAAATATTTCTTATTTAGACGGATAATTTTATTTCGAAGAGGATGTTATAAAACTATATTATTTTCTATGGGTTAATCATGTTTCACAGTGATTGAAATGAAACTAATGTCATTTATTTGGGTTAATAGGGTTATTAAATAATAATTTTTTTCACTGAGTTTTATGATGATGAGAAATATCTATTCAATTATTCATTTTCATCATCTTGGAAGTTATAACTATTACATGGGGTATCCTAGATAACATCGGGTGAGTATGTTACACCGTATACACTGGGCAGCCCAACTAGCATTGTGTAATCTAATTACCAATTATACATGGGGTGACCGACATAGTGTTAGTAGAACCCATTATATTTTATATATAGGGTGGACACGATATTGCATAGTGAGCCCATTATTTATTAAATTATTAGTTTAACTAGATAACCCTTCAATTGTTTGGGTAATTAGTATATTCAAATTTTTCTATATGGTTATTCTAATTAAAATGATTTTATGAATTTGATGACACAAGTTACCAAAAGGTATTTAATTTATTTTTTGGTTTTTATAATATGTTTCATGAAAAATATATATATCACATTTCTTCTGATTATTGATTCTAATGACTATTATCTTTCCATGATATCATATTTTATGATCTAGGTATTGATTGGTATGATTAATTTTATGATTCTCTCAGGCAGTTTAATTATGTCATCATTACCTTATCCACATACCATTCTCATTGATGACATTAAATTGATAATACGTATTATTACCATTAATGATCATTTGATCTCACCATTATAATGTTTTCATTTGTATTGGTTATAATGAATGTTGTTGAAATTTTTTTTCTAGAATAGATTTCAAATTGATGATAATGATTCCTTATTGTTAAAAAGAATATCTTGGTTCAGTGGGAGAAAGGTTGATTTGAAGGAAAGGGATTTTTTAATGTAGGTGTTTGTCATATTAATGTAAAATTTTATTCAAAAAAATATCTTGATGTGTTCGGTGATCCAATTTTTCATTTTTATGTTTTAATGTTTTGAAGGAAAAACATTTGGTCACACTTATTCGAGTAAAATAAAAAATTTTAATGTTTACAATTTGAGAAATAAATCAGGGAGTTTAGGGTTATGAGGTGTTATAGTCAGTATCAAAATTCAGTTTAGATAAATTTGGTGACTATAATATTTTAATGGGAGTTTATTTTAATATTTATTGAAATGATCATATATCTAAGGCTGATCGTAATTTCCATGTCCTAGACAATATACCTGAGTGTTTTATGTTTTAAGAATATTAAGGTTATTAATGAAATTTTACGAGATATTTTTATTTTTTGGGGGTATTTATAACTCATAAGATAACATTATTTATTATTCATGGATGAAATTTTTTTTCATTCTTAATGGAACAAAATGGAAACCTCAATAGGGGTTGGAAACCCTCACATTCAGAAAGGCCATGAGACTTATCCCAAAACCAAAGGGAGACAAAGGGGCAGAATATTCCATTATCCTACATTATATCTTATTTAGTAAGATATTATTATTGGTAAATATTATTTTTAGTTAAATAAGATATTGTATTTTATTTTTGGAATAAAATTTCTTCAATCATCAAATCCTTATAATAATTTTGTTTTGAACTTAGTCACGAATGGTTTAAAATTTTTTAATGTTAGTTATTTTTGGAGTGATTCTATTTTTAAATTGGATATTAATATATAATTGCTAGGATTAATGAATTATATTATGTTTTATCTAATTTGTAAATTTGTTTACCATATACTAACTATTTTTGTTATGGTCAATTTCTAATGATATAAAGAATGTCTTAGTATCCCATTTATGGTTACATGGTATTTGAATATATTTTTGCATCAGGATCTAAAAAATTTAAGTGAAAAATCATCATTTAAAGAATAACATGAGAATATAGTTGATATTGGTTAAATTGAAAAATTATTCTAATCAAAAAATTATATTTTTAAATTCACTTAGTATAGATGGTAATAAAATTCCTCAACTATGGGAAAAGGTTCTTGAAAAAAAAATATTATTATAGTAACATCATATATGATAAAATAGATTGTTTATTAGATCATCATAGATTTATGATTTGGAGTCCGTTTAAATGACACTGATCATTCACATTATTGTGATCAATTTCCTTAATCACCCATTACAATTATTTACACTTTTACACTATTCCCATGTATGTTCTTATATTTTGAAAACTAGTAATGTTTTATTACACATAGAATTTGTAAATCCATTTCCTTATTATTAAGGAAATGTTTTATTAACCATTTTTTATTAAGGATAAAAATAAAATTATTTTCAAATTTTTATCCAACGATAACTTACGTAATGTTCAAATTGTAAAGATGAATTTAATTAAATAGTGGAGGTTTTTGCAACATGTGATTTAAATTGGAAAAAAATATATATTAGAATAAAGGACATGAAACACTGAGTTTATAACATGTTACATAGAACACTTATACTATATTATTTTACACACAATACAACAATTTTCTTTTATTACACATAACTCAATGATTTTTCTCTTTGATAGTGTATTAAACATGCTGCACCCAACATAAATGATGCATGATATATAAAACCATTATAACCAAGCTCTTTAATTTATTGTTTATGAATAATTGTAAATAATTTATTATATTTATATATAAGTAAATGTCTCACACAATATAAATTTTTGATAATTTTTTAGTAAATTAAAAATCATTTTTTAGTAAGGTGATTTTATTCTTCAGATTTCTGTTTAAATCAAAAATTATTTTTATTTCCTTCCTAAGAAAATATTATTAAAATCAATTTTTACATGTTTTATAAAATATAATTTAAAAATTTTAAAAAATTTATTGAATTATAATATCAATATTTTATTTGGTTTGATATGTTGGGATTTTTAAGAATATAAATATTTTTCAATGAATATGAAAAAATATTGTTTTTTGTAAAAAGAAATTTATTTTCAATAAAATAAATAATTTAAAATTACAAATTATTATTTCATTTTTTTAGATAACCTATGTATTATTTAGTTATTTATAATCCACTTAATTTTTTCAATTATCATTATATTTGTTTTTGTTATAAATTTGTTTTTGGTTTTAAAATCGGTTTATCGATGAACTATTTTTAAATGAATAATGTTTCTCCTTTTAAATTAAATAAAATAATCCTTAATTTGAAATTTGTAAAATGAAAAACATATACTATATATCATTAATATATATATAATAAATTTATGAATATTAATTATAGGGTAAATATTGAATCATATTTTTCTATGTTTTTTCAAAAACCAATTGTCTTTCATCATTTATGGAAATAATGTTAAAATAAAAATATCAATACCAGCTAATTGAATTTATAGAAAATAATTCCACATTTGAAATAAAAATAATTTCTAATTTCTAATAAGAAAATCATTATTTTTTATCATAATTATTAGGGAGAATTGTTAAAATTAATCATAACAATTATGATAAAAACTGGTTTATAAAGGGATTGAACATAAATCATAAGGGATAAAATGACCGTATGTTTTTTTCCACACACATTGGATATCCATTTTACGCCATTTTTACATTTTATTTATTTTTTGGGACAATTTTCTATGGAAGAGGCAATATTTCAAGTTATATAAAGAAAAAAGACAGAAGGGACCCATTTATCCTTTTAATTTATATAAAGAATTGGGATATGGAAAACAAAATATTTATGGTTATATATATATGTTTTAGTTAAAATGATATTTCTTAATCGTCAAAATTTATAGTGAATTTTTATTAATTGAATTATTTTATAAAATAGTTATAATGTTACAACGTAGTAAATATTTAGTTAAAAATTAAATAAAATAAATGATCCTAAAAATATAAATGTTATGTAAATGTAAAGGATCATTTTATTTGGTTTATTTTTATGATGAATATATCATGTCAAATAGGTGTGAGATTAATATATTCAAATTCTAATTTGAAATCATTTTTTAATTTTTAAATTAAATAAATAATGTCATAATAGAAATTAAAATATTTTTATTATAAATGACATTTTATGAAATGGTTTAAAATCTAAAAAAATTAATCTATTATGTAATGGTATTTTGAAATGATAAAAAAATGAAATATGATCCATTAATATACCAACGTATCTTTTAAAATGAACATATTGTCCCCGAAATAGTAAAAACATTATTATCTTATTTAGGATAGAAGTGGTGTTTTGTGCATTACATGCACTTCTGATAAAATTATCATCATACACTTATGGGATTATTTTTTTTATTTTTATTCATATTGATAATTATTAGTACTAAATTTTATAATAATTATCTGTTTAATTTATTTTTAATGGATAAATTACATAGATTAAAAAAATGTTACCTTAATGAAATCCAATATAAAAATAATAAGAAAACAAAGGATTTAAGGGACAAATGTTATGAATGTGTATTTTATTTTGTTTTGGAGGATTTTATTGACCATATAAGCCATATAAATCTAAATTTATTAATTTTTTAGCCTCTTAAGGAAATATTTACCTCCCAATAGTGAATGATTTTGAGCATTTATAAGAATAACAGTCCTCCTCAAAAATAAAAGGTAGTCACACTCCTCAATTACTCACAAATATCAATACTTTTTTATTATACACAACCAATCCCAATAAATTCAAAAAATCCCTAATATAATCCTTTAATACTCAAATCATTTATAAATAATCCCATTAATGGAATTTGGTTCACACTCATATGAGTTACTCAGATATGTTGTTACATTCATCCATATCGTTTTTTTACTTCATTCATGAAAACATTGAATTATAATTATAAAATTCATATATATTAATCCTATAAAATTAAATGTAATTATATTATATTATGTTTTTATTAATACTTAAGACAAAAAAACTTCTATCTGTAGTTTATGACTTCATCATTATTGTGTATAGTATACAATCTCCCCACGAACCAATGTCGTGTTTCCCATTTCCACCTCTCAATGTTGTGAATAATTAGGGATATTAAGTATATATATGATATTTAAAACATAATTATACCTATGGAATCCATATATCATATATACACTTTTATCATTCCTGTCATTGGGTATAGGATAATATCCCTCATCTGTATGACAGACTATCGCCTCACGAAAAGATGTGGAGCATTTTTCGCTGATGCATTACATGGAAGTTAATAAGGGAAATTATAATGAATGTATATGAGAAAATTTAAATAATTATTTTAATCATGAGATTTTTATCTTTATATAATTATAATATATAATGTTTTCATTACCTATTATCCTAGTGAAAACAAAAAGGCATTGTTTGTGGACATGTGGACTACCACCTCCTCGTTGCAATGTGATTTATTAAAAATCTCAAGAATGATATATATAGGTATATATTATTAAATAATTTGGTATTTATGATATATCTATAATTATTGGAGATAAAATATTTCCTACCATCTTTCCATATTTATCGTTGGAAAAAGGAATCATTAATAATGTGTGTGTACAACATATTGACTCCATGATCTTAACAACACTTCATTTTCATAATTATCTTTCATGAATGGTTTAAAAAGTATAATTGATATATAAATTTTACAATTATTTCATCATTATAATTTTTTATGTGTTTAAATAAATTATTCTTTGTTAATAGCCAACCCACCTCCGTCATTTTTGACACAAAATCAAAATATTGTCAAAAGTATAACTTTATATTAAATGATTAAGAAATTGTATAGAAAATTTTAATTAGTGAGATAAATTTAATTATTAACATGAAAAAAGTTCTCAATAAAGTTATTAATTTACATAATTTTATTATTCAAGAAAATTATTAAAAATCATGATGAATCAATCTTAAACATAGGGTTTTTTTCTTGTCTAACTTTTATTTTTGTGAGATGTATTCCTTCTTCACCACTTGTTTTTATTTTGTGGTTTATAAAAATCACATGAATTTATTTTATTATTATTATCCCCATATTTATGGGTATTTTAATATATATTTTTAATCACAATTTTTTAGAGTTTGTGATTTCAATGTAACTAAAGCGTTAATGTATTTTTATCTCAATTTTCTTTATTTGAGATGTATGTTATAATATACACGTACATTATGTTATGAGGATTATATTATAAACATTTTAAATATTATATCATGAATATATTTATCTTCATGATATTTTAAATTGTATTACATCAATGATATTATGATTCAATGTTACCAAAGTGGTAAGAGTCATTTGTTATTGTCTCATTATTTAACATGATTTTTTATGATTAATTCTCCAATGCTCTATCCTTATAATTATCACGACATATATTATCATCAGTTTATTCAAGATATTTAAAATTAATTTTATCATTTTCAAATTCATTGGTACTATAAATATAAGATAATGTGTTTTTTAGAAAATTCTACACCATTTCTCTCTTTGGTCAGAAATATGTTTTCATCCAAAATCATGCTTTCTAAAAAATATTAAATGATTTAACAAGTTGTTTTCAAATTAAAAAATTAGTTTCCTTAACAAGTGTTTTGAATTATTTCAAATACTTCCCTTACATGATTCTAATATTATTTTTAAAAAAAAATTTTCTTAATGTTTTATGTTTTAAATAATGATTTCTAAAATAGAATAAAAAATTTCCACCTAATTGATTTTAATTATCATTTATTGGTATTTCCATTCATCAATGTAAAACACCATTTTTTATCCTATAATAGTGATATTATATATTTATATCACCCTCATTATTTTTTTTATGGATAGGTTTTTTAAGTGGTTTCTCTAGAACATATTTCGTTTACATTGTTAAAACATATTTTAAGGAGATTGACCAGAAACCCATTTCTTTTCCCTGAGATAATTAGATTATGGAAGACTCGCTATTTTTTATATTCTTTTTATGAATAAGTGAAATATATAGGTACTGATTCATGTTGGGTATATTCTAAATTATATATAATAAATTGTGTATACCGAATAACACCGAGTGAGCTTATTACAGCATATACATGGGGTGGTCCGGATAGAACTGGGCGAGCCCATTACATCTTATTCATGGGTTATCCTAGACAGATTAGGTTTATCCGATTTTAGTATAAAAATTGGGTGCACCAATATAATACTCCAATACATTGGGTATTTTTTATACAATAAGTTAGTCATATAATACATTCCATTAAAGGGGTTCTGAATGGGTGTTATGAATTTAATGATCCAATTTACCAAAAATGGGTTTAATTTATTCTAATGGGTTTCTAATTTTTAACATGATTAATATTGATATAAAATGGCTCATGATTATTGATTCTAATGAGTATTTTATTTTCCTATTTTCATATTTTTTATCTATGTATATATGGGAATGATTTCTTTTATGATTCACTCATTAACTCAGATTATGTTATCATTCCTTTCCGTACATCTTATTCTTATTAATTACATTCATTTTTTAATTCTTATGTTTACTATTACTGAGTATTTTAGCTAAACCTATTTTTTCCATTTTCCCCAACTTATAAATATTAATGATGAACAAGTAAACTTGAAAAGGGATTTATTTTTTTGGTTTAATATATCTTAATGTGAAAAACAAAATCCTTGTTTGGTGGGAAAAAATATAAATATAAATTTGTGTTATTTGATTATGTAGAAGATTTTACAATATCTCTAAAAATATAATCTGAAACATCATTAAGGGTATAGGTGTCCCAATTATTCAATTTTATGTTATAAAGTTTGGATGGAAACAAATTAGGTTAAAATTTTCGATATCGAATTCTAAATTGTAATGTTTATGATTGTGTCATAGACTCCCGAAGTATTGGTTTTTGGATGTTATATTCAAACAAATAAGAATGATTTTATTACCAAATTATTAATAGGGGACCATTATGACAAATTAATAACTCATTTATAGTGCTCTAGGTGATTTTTGGCCTATAAATAAAATCTTTGGGGGATTGGAAATAGAGGATAAAAATCTATGGTTCTACTAATGCATTATGATTAATATAATGTTAGGGTTTTAATTTATTTTTTTTTATTTTCCATTCCATGTAATTACATATTCAAAATTCTAATTCATGTTCTTTACTTCTATAACTTCACCCATTCAATCCCTCTTATATTCCATAATGATATCTTACACTTTTTTGTTGGAAGTTACTAACATGAGTATTATCATTGATGAAGGTTTCACAGAGTTCTAAATTATTGAACATTTTCATTGATGAAGGTTTCACGATGGTCTAAATTATTGAGCATTTCACATACTCATATCATGGGAGAAATTTATTATTTTAGTTTGGGAAATGTCATAATGGTTATTACCAGGTTATATATATTGAATTATATTTTTATATAATTTATAATTCTGTATAATCTCATCTGTTTTTTATATTTATTTTATTCATTACCCCACCATTAATAAATTTATGACATATTTGAACCTTGATTCTAAGACATCATGATTAAAATTTAATTATGTAATTATACGATGAAGATGTTGGAAGCCTTTCAATCCTAATGAATGTGGTATTTACCTGAGGTATGATCAAAATTAAAGTTAAATTTATTAACAAAATTGATGAGTAAAATGAATTTATTGTGAAGTAAATTGTAAGTGGAATCATCATTAATAATGAATTGGGATATTAAAATTAATGGATTGACATAATTATTTTTATTATAGATAAATAAAATAATTTTTTGGATTTATTAAATTCTTGAATAATGATTTTAATGATTTTTTTTTACAAATTAGATTGTTCATTTTTTCTTTTAAATTTTTTTTATGTTTATTGAAATTTAAATATTGGTAGAATAAAAACCATTAATAACATTATTGAGATTACATGCTTGAGTAAAAACAATTTTAAAGTGTTGGGGAATTTTAGGACATATATTTTACGTTATAATTTAAATATAATTTACATTTTAACACTTTAATTGATTATTTTTTCCTATATTTAATTTTTTTTAAAATATATAGAAGGATATAATAAGTGTCTTAAAATGAGCAAAAAATAAAAATTCAGCACCAAAGATACGAGATGACAAAAAAAATTCAAGTTCAAATTTCAAGGCCTAACATTGATTAAGAAAACTAAAATAAACCGAAACCTATAGAAAAAAAATTAAATAATAAATAGTTAATTTATGATGTAAATTTTGAATAATTCAAGACATATTTAAGGAAAAAAAGAAATAATAAAATATTGGAAATTAAAATATCTATCAAAATTTTCCACATATATTTCACACTATAGTGTTCCTTTGAAAATTTCATTACAAAATTTCACGTTTTAAAACACCATGTCAAATGTATAGTCTAAGATATTATGTTACAAAACCCATATTTACAAAATAAAAGTGCTAGTTAGGCCACCTATATCTTTTGTGGGTATTCCATACAAGTTGGCATGGGATAGATCTTCAGACACATCTCTGGTTTCTTCCCTAATAGAGGGTACTCTTAATAATTATCAGGTATTGTGATTACATATACGAGTAAAATAAATCTAAAACCTACTGGATGGTTAGGATCCACTTTTATTGGCTAAGAAACATTCGATTTATCGATATTTATTACATGCGAAACATTTATGTCCACTTAGGAGTTAAACATAGTTCAAATATTTTACAAAATTAATTTAATGTTATGTTGTTTTATTCGTTTAAACTGTTTTTAATATCAAGAAAACCATTACACTATTATTAGATATATAATTTCCTCAATAATTAGTTGGTACCTGATGATACCCTTACCTGTTTCTTATGATTATATTTATATTGGAGGTGGTAGTTAGAAATTTGAAATAGGACCTAGATTTTGGGTCAACCACTTGTGATGGTAAAAGACACATTATTAATATTCATCAATATAAGAAATATTTTGGTCAATGGAATCTACATTATGAATTTATTATTTAAAATCACACTCTAATATAGCTCCGAGGATGTAATTAATGACGTTTAACAATTTATAATATATTAAATTGATCATGTTTTCATCTTAAATATTTTTTGATCCATCATCCATTGGGTAATTTTCAAGGGATATATTGATCTTTGACTGGGAATTTTCCTTCTTAATGGGATGATTCATCTTACCACAACTATGTAGTCCAATATTTTTATCTCCATAAACTCCTATAAATGATTTATGGTGGGTGATAGTGATAAATTCCCATATTGGATAAATGATGTGTGTTTCTTATGAGAGGGGTGGATCGAAGAGTGGAAGGAACTATCATTTCATTTCCTATGAATCTTTTCCAAATCTGAAGAAAAATGAATTCCATGGGTATGGATATAGTGGGGATGTAAATTTCATGACATGTCCTACTGGCTCTCGTGTTGTGACTTGCCAATCCCACCTTCAATATGCCAGGGGCTGGTGACAAGCACTGAGTAGTCATGTTAGTAAAATGGGTGGCATTTCCTAAGTATCTAGACACATTCAAAAATATCCATGCCAAAAAAATGATGAAATGTAAAAATCTGAAGTGCACTGTGTTGCATTTGTTGTCAATGAGGCATGATGTTGTCATAAGATGAATGGATTTCAAAGAATGTCATGATGTGAATGACAAAGGATGCGATGGTGATGGTGATGAAGGAGAATGGCCATGGTACCTAGAGGCATGTCACTTAGGAGATTCACTAAGGGACATAGGATGTTGTGGTTGAAACATTCTCTATTTATATCAGACGATTGTAGAACTATTCTTAATGTTTCAATACTTGTATCAGGATGATACTAAGTTACAACACTTGAAGAATGAATGATGATGGAGCATCATTACATCTGACGATTGTTGAACTGGTCTTTAAGTTCAATGAACTTGTATCAACTTGATACAATGTCATAACAATGTTAGAAGACCATGCAATGTATTCACAATGCATGAGGAGATGAAGTGATCCATCCACAATCACTAAGTGGATGAAGTGGTGCTAATGAAGTCCATGTACTATTTCTTAGTGCATGATGAATTGAAGATGATCCAACTTGATCTCTAATTAGATCAATGAAGAACATTGAAGAAGTTATTTGATTAAGGAGCTCGGTTGATGAAGAAGAACCTTCGGGATGTCCATTCTTAAATATTGAATAAATGATTAAGAAGAGGATGAATCCATTTGAAGAAGAAATGATGAAGAAGAGATGGGATGAAATGAAGAAGAAGAGTTGTGGCATTTGGCATTTGAACTTGGTCACTTTGTTTTTACACAAAGGACTTGTTCTATACTTAGGAAAAAAATAAGCCACCAACCAAGGGACAGCCTTAAGGGTTCAACCCAAGGCACATGTGGGGCTAGGTCACCATGCCCAAGGGGATCCCATTGGGCCAGCCCGAGAGAGGCCGGGGCCGTGTATAAGCCCCGAGGCCACGCGGTGATGAAGCCCGCGCAGCGTGAGCACGAGGAGCGCGCCCGTGTGTGCATAGAGGGTGCCAGTGGCGCGCCCGCAGGGAGCAGAGGTGGGCGCAGAGCATGCCCGCAGAGAGAACCCGGTGCGGGGCGACACCGGGAGGGGAGAAGTTCAATTGAGGGATGGACAGCATCGCTAGGTTGATAAGACGCGGAAAAATCGCGCTTCGTTTCGATGTGGGACGCGGGATTTTGTTGAGGAGAGAATCCTGGCCGTCCGTCTCATCGCGCGCTCGATCTCCGCCGCTCATCGCAGCTTGCTGCTCGAGATCTTATCCCGGCCGTCTGATGTCTTTCAATCGCCCGATCCAACGGCCGGCGAGTCATCCACTACCTCGAGCTCGTCCGAGGCCTCCCTGCGTGCCTCCGTCAAACCAGGCGCCTCCCGACGACAGATTTTGAGATCCCGGCCAACATAAATCGAGCCGAAGCATCCATGGATATCGTCTGAGCTGTATGAACACAACCATGGAATAAAATATGCATTCATGCAATGAGATGATGAATTCGGTCTAGGCCGAGGAAAAAAAAGTTGCCGAGGGCGTTCCACGTTGCTCGAACGCCTAAACCGAAGGCTTGCATGCGTTCTAAGTCGCATGCACGAAGAGGAGAGGAAAATGAAAAAGAAAAGTACCCGCGTGTGAAACAGAGGAAGATATCAAGATTTGGAAAATCTTGAATGCCCGAAATTCTTAGAGATTCAACGATTGTATCACGCGGATGGGCCGAGGAATACCTCTGCCTATAAAAAGAGATGCCGAGGCTCAGAGATGCTTGCTGATCCTCTGAATAGAGAAGTCCCGTGAAGCCTCTGTGCCCAGCGAAGTAAGAAGCTCCGCGCAACCCACTTGCGCGACGAAGCAGCCCGAAGCCATTCCTGGATTCGTGTGTTCCTTTTGCACACCTCTTGCGCGAAAGAAGAGAAAGGGAGAGGCCCGTGCGCGCTACCCCTTGCGTGACAGGAAGTTCCCTCTCTGCCCGCACACTTGCGCGGTAGGAGGAAGGAGCCCCGCGGTGTTGCACCTTGCACACCCGAGGACTTGTGTGCTGCCTTGTGCACCCAAGTGCTTGTGCGACAGAAGATAAGAAGGCCACTTGCACCTTGCGCGGCTTAAGCACCCCTTGCATGCCTTTTTTTGATATTCGGGCTTTGTGTGTGCATTTGAAGAAGAGGTCGTAGCCCTTATGTGGGAAAAGTGAAAGTGGGTGTGTGATAATAAAGTGAACCTATGGTTTTGTGTGTGCAAGGAGAACCCGAGACCATACTTGTGTGTCCACCAAGTGAAGACATACACCATTTGTGGGTGCAATGTGAACAAGAAGGCCAAGGCCATACCTTGTGTGTGTGCCAAATTGAAGAACCACCTACGGCCCAAGTGTGTGCAAGAATAGAGGAGTAGGCCAAGTCTTAAGTGTGTGAAAAGTGAAACAAGTGTGTGAAAAAAGACAACAAGGCCGAACCTTAGTGTGTGTGAAAACTAAAGTGTACACACTAAGAAGAAAGAGAAGAGGACTCTCACACTATTGTAGAACACACAATCTAAGTGTGTAGACAAATTGAATAAAGTGTGTGAAGTTTGAGAAGTTGGTGTGTGCTTAAAGTGTTACACCCTTTGTGGGTCTACTGCACCAAAAAGAGGAAAGGGGAAGTGCATGCATGCATGCATGCACATGCGCACGTAATCAAAGTTCAAATCAGTGAGTGTGCATTTGAGTTGACCAAGACCAGAGGATCGTGAAGAAATTAAGAAGGCCATGCAGTCAGTGCATGAGGATTCAGAGTTTCCATGCATTCAGTGCATGAAGTTGTTTTGAAGTGAGACTGGACCAGACTGAAGTTAAAGATATCAGTTGTCTGAGTATTCAGTAGTTGGAGAGAAGCCATGTCATCCTTAGAAGAAGGTGATAAAGCCTGAGCCAGACGAGAAGACCTGTTCATCACAAGTGAGCAGAGGTACAGAGCAAGGCCAGTAGTCTTTATCCCAGACTACTGAAGATACTTGAAGAACCTTAAAGTGAAGAAGAGATACTCGTGCGACTCGAGGAGACAAGAGAAGACCCTGTGGGACTCAGGGAGAAGAATTATTCAGTGGGATTCTGGAGCAGGCCAGTGGGACTCTGGTAACACTGTGGGACGCAGTATAAAGACCCTCCTGTGGGACTCAGGAGAGATACAGTGGGACTCTGTATCGACCATTGTAATACTAACAGATTATAATGGAAGAAACCATGTTGGGGCGTATAACCAACATGGCAAGGACGTAGGCCATTGGTGCCGAACAATGTAAATCCTTGTGTCTAGTGCCTTTACATTTACTGCGTCATTCGAGGAAAGGTGAGAGATACAAGAAGAGTGGATCGAGGCTTTAACCAGCCATAGAGGTTTAATTGATAAAGAATCAATTATTAAAAAGTTTTAAGGGATCACTGATTCACCCCCACCCCCTCTCAGTGATTCACACTGATCCGGGCACTTCAATTGGTATCAGAGGGAGGTTACCTCTAAAAGATCCAAGGGAGTCTTTATGAAGTGCAGATTTGAGGAAGTGAGCGACCAGCCTCAAATGGAGATATCTGCCAAGACTCGGAAAAATAGAAAGAAGAAACAGGCCAAGAAGATGAAGAAAGCCTGTCCTAGCTGTGATGAGGTTGGAACAATGAAAGATATTCAAAGTGCAATCGAATATCTTCAGAAGACAGTCCCCAAGGAAGTGGCAATGTGTATATCTACAGGCATCCTTGATCTTCAAGAAAAAAAATTACAGCTAGAAGAAGAAGCCAATACAATGGAAGATCAGTTGGCTAAAAGGGTTGGCATAACCAACACTCTCAGAAAGCTGGTGAAGGCTAAGGATGAAACAGTTTCTCTTTGCAATGAATGATATGAAGATACTTGTGAAGATTTGAAAAGAAGCCTTTCTGAGAAAGAATTTTTTAAGACAATGGTCAAAGAAGTTTTCCATGCACTAGAAAAATTGCACAGAGTTTCAATGGTTGTCAAAGATGCTCAACTAGAAGACAAAGTCAAAAGGGTGAAGGAGCTTGACAACTCATTGCAAGAAATAAAGAAGGTGCATGATGACCAGATGGAACAGCTGAAACAGAACTGGGAAGGTAGGGTAAGATTGGTTGAGGATGAGAAGAACTCCCTCAATATGAAATGCTTTGAACTGGAGGTGATATTGAAAAATCTGCAATCACCCAAAGCTGAAGCCTCCCAGTCAGCTGAAAGGAGAAATGTTTCTACTCAAGTATGCATTGAGCATAATGATTCTTAAATAAAGACATCCTCTAATAAAAGGGCAACAACTTCAAAAATGAATGTACCATCCATACCATCTTGTAATCATGCTTCTAAAAGTGTTTCTACTAAAAGTGCAGGATGGAATAATGAATCGAAACAAGTATGGATGAATACAGTGAAGAAAGAATGCTCTCTTGAAGCGACACAGCAAGTCAAGAAAAGTACCCAACAATCAGAAGGACTGAAGAGGTCAATATTTGTGGGTCAGTGTTGGTGTTTTAATAAGTATGGGCACTGTGCAAAATATTGTTGGTACAATCCACTGAATGTAAAAGCACAAAGGAAGCCCATGCCAAGGGGGAGCAAGCCAGAGGAAAAGAAGCAGCATCCACAGGTCCAGAGACATCTGTTTACTACAAATAGATTTAGATTACTTGACAACATCTGAGATGATTTCAAAAGTGGTCAAAAAGATACATGTCAATCTCCAACTGTATCCAGAGCTAAAAAGAAGAGAAGATCACAGAACCTGGATCAGAAAGAATCCTTGGGAAGCAAGAATATGAAAGTGGAAGATGCTCCCAAGAAGATTATGAAAAATAAAGAGAATACCTTGGAGTCTAAATCCAAAAAGGGTGATGTATCCAGAAGGACCACCAACAAGAAAACATGCTTCTACTGTGGAAGGAAAGGACATATCATGGATCTTTGTAAACAAGCCATGAAATTCAATATAGGCAGACTGGACTCAAACAGACAATCAATCCAGATGAAGCAGAATTGATTGGTTGAAAACAAGTTGCCTAAGAAAGGTAGCTTGAAAGCATCAAAGGAACCATGTGGAATATCCAGAACTGAGGCCACACTTCCAAGTGACTTACTAGTCATATGGCCAAATCAGTTGCAACTTTCCAAAGATCTGCAAAGAGCTGAAGATGAAGTTATGACAATTTCTAAGGCAAAAGGGAAGAAGAATATTTTACATGAAGATGTATTGAGATCCACACCAGCACCAACATCATTGAAGATCAAATGTGAAAGTGTGAAGAATGGTGAAAATGGGGCATCTCGGTTGAGAGAATCTTCTCAACCTTGTTTTTCACATTGATGAACCAAGGAGGTTCCATCTTATTCCCTTATACTTCTGGTATTTACATGTGCTAACATTGCAGGGAATTGAAGATGACGATCATTCTCAACATGAGAGTGGTTTGGCTAGAATGGAGAGCACCCATTGAGGGGGAGCCAATCTGTAGAAGATGGGATTCTAATATTTAATACCATCTTGAGAAAAGTGAAGGTATTCCAATCATACATTCATCCCTTGTTTCTTAAGTGTATTCATCATGACAATTACGGGTGAGTATTGATTGAAGACAAATGGTTGAAATGGGGAGCTTTATCTTTCCACTTGAACTTTCTAATGTGTTTGGTGAAGTATGTGCAGGATTTAGCAATTCATTGTTATATCTGAAAAATTTCAAGCCCCTTGAAGCATGATCTCACATGTATAGTGAATGTTGGACAACATTGAGAACCTTGGTTACATCACTCTTGTTTTCTACACCGGGTTAGACCAAGTAGACTTAGAGTTGATCTACTAAAGGTTCCTTGCTCAAGAGAACATGTGACATCATCCCTATCTTAGTGATTTTAAAGAAGATGCTATTCAAAGGGAGGAAGTGATTTTTTTTGAAGAGAACCACACCACACCTTTGCATTTGTTTTCCAATAAGGGGGAGAAAATATTGTCACACATATTGACCCATTCATATGTGCTGAAGAAGTGTATTGACAACAAATACAAAGGGGGAGATTGAAGTGCACTGTGTTGCATTTGTTGTCAATGAGGCATGATGTTGTAATAAGATGAATGGATGTCAAACAATGTCAAGATGTGAATTACAAAGGATGTGATGGTGATGGTGATGAAGGAGAATGGCCATGGTACTTAGAGGCATGTCACTTAGGAGATTCACTAAGTGACATAGGATGTTGTGGTTGAAACATTCTCTATTTATATCAGACGATTGTAGAACTGTTCGTAATGTTTCAATACTTGTATCAGGATGATACTAAGTTACAACACTTGAAGAATGAATGATGATGGAGCATCATTACATATGACGATTGTTGAACTGGTCTTTAAGTTCATAGAACTTGTATCAACTAGATACAATGTCATAATAATGTTAGAATAACATGCATTGTATTCACAATGCATGAGGAGATTAAGGGATCCATCCACAATCACTAAGTGGATGAAGTGGTGCTAATGAAGTCCATGTACTATTTCTTAGTGCATTATGAATTGAAGATTATCCAACTTGATCTCTATTTAGATCAATGAATAACATTGAAGAAGTTATTTGATTAAGGAGCTCGGTTGATGAAGAAGAACCTTCAGGACGTCCATTCTTAAATATTGAATACATGATTAAGAAGAGGAGGAATCCATTTGAAGAAGAAATTATGAATAAGAGAAGGGAAGAAATGAAGAAGAAGAGTTGTGGCATTTGGCATTTGAACTTGGTCACTTTGTTTTTACACAAAGGACTTGTTCTATACTTAAGAAAAAAATAAGCCACCAACCAAGGGCCAGCCTTAAGGGTTCAACCAAAGGCACATGTGGGACGAGGTCACCACGCCCAAGGGGATCCCATGGGGCCAGCCCGAGAGAGGCTGGGGCCGTGTATAAGCCCCGAGGCCACGCGGTGATGAAGCCCGCACAGCGTGAGCGCGAGGAGCGAGCCCGTGTGTACATAGAGGGTGCCAGTGGAGCACTCGCGGGGAGCAGAGGTGGGCGCAGAGCACGCCCGCAGAGAGAACCCGGTGCGAGGCGGCACCGGGAGGGGAGAAGTTCAATTGTGGGATGGACGGCAGCTCTAGGTTGATAAGCCGCGGAAAAACCGTGCTTCGTTTCGATGTGGGACGCGGGATTTTGCCGCGGAGCGAATCCTGGCCGTCCGTATCATCACGCGCTCGATCTCCGCCGCTCATCGCATCTCGCCGCTCGAGATCTTATCCCGGCCGTCTGATGTCTTTCAATCGCCCGATCCAATGGCCGGCGAGTCATCCACTACCTCGAGCTCGTCTAAGGCCTCCCCGCGTGCCTCCGTCAAACTAGGCGCCTCTCGACGATGGATTTTGAGATCCCGGCCCCCATAAATCGAGTCGAATCATCCATGGAGTTCATCTGAGCCGTATGAACACAACCATGTAATAAAATATGCATGCATGCAATGAGATGATGAATTCTGTCGAGGCCGAGGAAAACAAAGTTTCCGAGGGCGTGCCACGTTGCTCGAACGCCTAAACCGAAGGCTTGCATGCGTTCTAAGTCGCATGCATGAAGAGGAGAGGAAAATGAAAAAGAAAAGTACCCACGTGTGAAACAGAGGAAGATATCAAGATTTGAAAAATCATGAATGCCCGAAATTCTTGGAGATTCAAAGATTTTATCACGCGGATGGTCCGAGGAATACCTCTGCCTATAAAAAGAGATGCCGAGGCTCAGAGATGCTTGCTGATCCTCTGAATAGAGAAGTCCCGCGAAGCCTCTGTGCCCAGCGAAGTAAGAAGCTCCGCGCAACCCACTTGCGCGACGAAGCAGCCCGAAGCCATTCATGGCTTTGTGTGTTCCTTTTGCGCACCTCTTGCGCGAAAGAATAGAAAGGGAGAGGCCCCTGTGCGCTACCACTTGCGTGACAGGAAGTTCCATATCTGCCCGCACACTTGCGCGGCAGGAGGAAGGAGCCCCGCGATGTTTCACCTTGCACACCCGAGGACTTGCGAGCTGCCTTGTGCACCCAAGTGCTTGCGCGACAGAAGAGAAGAAGGCCACTTGTACCTTGCGTGGCTTAAGCACCCCTTGCGTGCCTTTATTTGATATTCGGGATTTGTGTGTGCATTTGAAGAAGAGGTCGCAGCCCTTATGTGGGAAAAGTGAAAGTGGGTGTGTGCTAATCAAGTGAACCTACGGTTTTGTGTGTGAAAGGAGAACCCGAGACCACACTTGTGTGTGCACCAAGTGAAGACATACACCATTTTTGGGTGCAAAGTGAACAAGAAGGCCAAGGCCATTCCTTGTGTGTGTGCCAAATTGAAGAACCACCTACGGCCCAAGTGTGTGAAAGAATAGAGGAGTAGGCCAAGTCTCAAGTGTGTGAAAAGTGAAACAAGTTTGTGCAAAAAGACAACAAGGCCGAACCTTAGTGTGTGTGCAAACTAAAGTGTACACACTAAGAAGAAATAGAAGAGGACTCTCACACTATTGTAGAACACACAATCTATGTGTGTAGACAAATTGAATAAAGTGTGTGATGTTTGAGAAGTTGGTGTGTGCTTAAAGTGTTACACCCTTTGTGGGTCTACTGCACCAAAAAGAGGAAAGGGGACGTGCATGCATGCATGCATGCACATGCGCACGTAATCAAAGTTCAAATCTGTGAGTGTGCATTTGAGTTGACCAAGACCAGAGGATCGTGAAGAAATTAAGAAGGCCATGCAGTCAGTGCATGAGGATTTAGAGTTTCCATGCATTCAGTGCATGAAGTTGTTTTGAAGTGAGACTGGACCAGACTGAAGTTAAAGATATCAGTTGTCTGAGTATTCAGTAGTTGGAGAGAAGCCAGGTCATCCTTAGAAGAAGGTGATAAAGCCTGAGCAAGACGAGAAGACCTGTTCATCACAAGTTAGCAGAGGTACAGATCAAGGCCAGTAGTCTTTATCCCAGACTGCTAAATATACTTGAAGAAGCTTAAAGTGAAGAAGAGCTACTCGTGCGACTCGAGGAGCCAAGAGAAGACCATGTGGGACTCAGGGAGAAGAAGTCTTCAGTGGGATTCTGGAGCAGGTCAGTGGGACTCTGGTAACACTGTGGGACGCAGTATAAAGACCCTCCTGTGGGACTCAGGAGAGATACAGTGGGACTCTGTATCGACCATTGTAATACTAACATATTATAATGGAAGAAACCATGTTGGGGAGTATAAACAACATGGCAAGGACGTAGGCCTTTGGTGCCGAACCTTTTAAATCCTTGTGTCCAGTGCCTTTACATTTACTGCATCATTCGAGGAAAGGTGAGAGATACAAGAAGAGTGGATAGAGGCTTTAGCCAGCCATAGAGTTTTAATTGATAAAGAATCAATTAGTAAAAAGTTTTAAGGGGTCACTGATTCACCCCCTCCCCCTCTCAATGATTCACACTGATCCGGGCACTTCAAAATCCCTATGTAAAAAATTCATGCATACCACAACATCCCACAACCATAGTATAGAGGAAATTAAGTAGAGAAAACAAGGCTAGAATACCATCCCACCAAATGATTATGTAAACACAATCCCAAAATGTAGGAAAACATTATAGGGACTACTCTCAGAAATATGCATCAATACACCTCAATATTTTCTATCTCACAAAGAACTATCTCATCATGGTCTTCCTAAGACTATGTAAAAGGGCCATTCATCTACACAAGGCACTACACATGTGGAAAAAAACCCATCCTAGTGTGAGTATGAAAATATTAATTATGAAACCCTGAAATTATGATGGAATATAAAAAAGGAAAGAAAAGTAATCTCTTCAAAAGTATATGTTAACAACACATATATCACGAATATACATATATAATCAAACCAATACACATAGTATAATGGTAATATACAACCACATTATACTAGCACTAGGAATTCAGCTCTAAGATTCCATAAAGAACTCATCTGGGATAACCCTCTCATGAGTCTGATAGTAGTGATGGGGTCTGCCTGAGATGTACTGCTCATTTGGTCTCTTCGTTAGAAGGGTGTGTCGTTAGACCCTATGAGATAGAAATGATACAATATATACAAATCATAGGTAAAACCATGGGGTGATACTAAAAAATTAATCTATATTGACGCACCATTTAGAGTATTAGTGCTTTCATATTGTTGGACACATCGATACTGAGAATATTACCTATAGAACGAAGAATGGATAGAGGATGGTAGTCTTGGCCTCATTGGGGTTTCCATCAAATCTATCCAAGAAGTCCCACTGATGGGGTCATATTCTTATGTGTAGGAAATTATTGACACCTAAATTCATGGTAATAATAAATGAAACAAGCCATAATGAAACAAGACAAAGATACAAAGGATAGGTAGCTCAAGCCATGTAGGAAGTGGAATACAGGGTGTAGTTGGGTCACACGTCATGTCCCTTAACCTGGAGTATTGCTCATTTACAATGGCCAATGACTTTATAACATTTAATTTAGACGGTGTACACGACACGCAGAGGTAGTCACATGTCATACCATTCCATCTGGGTTCATATATGTAGTATAGTCCTGTTCCAGTACACAACTATCAGCCCATGTATAAGTACTCATTGAACAGTACATGGGGTAGCCCATTTTCTCTGCCTAGGCCATTCCACGATAGGGAATACACACCATGTAAGAACCCCGTATACTCCACCTCAGATTTTTGTACATCCCATGTACACACCGAGTCATCCACTAATGAAAAAATATCACATACCCGGAACTACATACCATGTGTACCCGCATTTCCAAAAACCCCTGTTCTTTCACCACTCACACCGATCTGTCCCTGGAATCTAACTTTAGTGCTCAATTCTCCTAAAAACTCTATATTCAAGGTCATACAATCACTCAAATAGAAAATCAATGGGATTTTAACCTTAAAATTGATCATAAAATATGGTCATAGTAATTCTTTTTTGTTACCGAACTACACAGATTCACCACCCACCATCATTTAATCCATTATCACGCCCACAATAGTACCTCTACCAAGTAATCCTGATGCTAGATCTCCTGATTCAGATGGTTGTTCCAATAATCAATAGGTAAACTATCTATTATTCAATTATGGGGAAAAAATTAAGAACACACACAAATAACCCAAGAAACTGATGGAGAAAAAAAACAGTAATTTAGATAGGTGTACCTAGATCGATGTTCATGTCAATTTTGGTTCATCCCCATTTTAATAATAAATGAATAGAAATAATTCCATATGCTCAAATTCTAATAAATTCCACAAATAATCCATCCCATAATTATGATCAATCTGTGGGTAATCATTTAATGGATTCATCTACATTAATAGCAGGATTTCATGAATGGGAATGAATAATTGAAATAACACATCCTATGTGGATATAGATCTCTTGTTGATCTTGATCATTCATCACATTTTCATATTTTGCGAGGACTATCATGACTGGTGCGTGTTGATCTTCGATCTATGATTTCATCATCATGTGTTGGAGGGATTTTCTAGGGTCTCTATCTGAGAGGTCTACAAGAAAATACAGGGTTCTGAGAATAACCCTTAATTTTTAACAAGGGGGATTAGTTAAAGATTAATCACTCACTACATCATCATTTAAAAAAAATACAATTTTATTCATTTGTTTTTTTCATATTTTTACCCATGATAAATTTTTCACAAGAGACATGTGATGACTAATGTTAGGTCACACCTTGAATGTAACCACTATTCTGAACTCAATTTTACCCATAGATTTCTAATTCTAAAACCTATTTTATGTTATTAAACTATTTCAGGGAATTTGTGTGCATATTCTATTTAATATTTTAATATAATTGAATATTTTATTTCAGGAATAGTAGGACTCAAAATATCACTCCTTTTCAGCACTTGTTCTCGAAATTACTCCATATAATATTTAAATATAATACATTGAAATTTTGAACCATTACATTCTCCACTTATTGGGGATTTATGTCCCTATAAATATAAAAAATAAACAATTCTAGAATATTAGGGTACTGCGCATGGATTTATTCCCATTACACCCATGATCTCTCCAAGGGATTCCTGTGTTCCCACAACATAACACCAAGGGAAATGATTACCCATGAATGATCCTCTCTAGCAGATCCTTGATCTTCATTGGGTACTCATTAATTGTTTCTCCTTTCTCGATGTCCAGCTCACCCTAGTCGATGACGTGTGATGGGTCAGGCACGTATCGCCTCAGATATGACACATGGAAGACATTATGTTCCTTTAATAACTATGGGGGTATATTCAGGTGGTATACCCCCTCACCAACTCTACTCAATATCTAAAAAGGGCCGATGAATCCTGGAGATAGCTTTCCACCCTGGTGGAATATCAATAATCCACATCGATGTGAAACCTATAAGAAAACATTTTCTACTTCCTCAGACACCAAATGCCTCATTCTCCTTTCATTATAAGGCTTATGATGGCAATGTGCATTCTTCATAATCATTTGGATGATTTCCACCTTCTTTTTTGTATCTCACACCAACTTTGGGCCCATGAGTACCGACTCTTCTTGGTGAGTAATAAAAAGTAGTGACCTATAGGATTGAACAAAAAAAAATACATGAATGGTTCCATACCAATTGAAGAATGGTATTTATTATTGTATAAAAATTTACTTGTGGTATGTTATCATCCAAACTACTTTTGATGTCTAAAATGTTAGCCTATAGAAATTTCTCTCTAAAATGAATGGTCTTCACTATTTAGTCGTATTATTTTTGGTGAATCCATTTGGACAAGTGTATCAAGGACCAAGATGCCTCCTATAACCCCATCCCAGAGGTTTGTAAAAATGGAATCACAATATGAAACAATCACCAATTGAACTCTAATGAGTTGAAGTATTACCTTCATATTGAGGCTTCCAATGGTATCTGATAAACTCTTCTCTTAGATAGCTAGTAGGTGGTCCAAATTGGTGATTTTTTCAATGAAAAAACTGATTTAATCATGTATCATATATTTATTTGGTAATTCCATCACAAAGTAGATAGATATCTAATACCCCTTCCATTCTGACACCTCTAGGGGTTGAGCTAAACCAGCTGAAACATAGTGCCCAAACTTCACTTACAGACATGTATGGCACGCTGAGAAATATTATGAAGCTCCATTATTCATCCCTAGACATCAAAACTGATGTTGGAGGTCTTGGTACATTATTTCCATGCTCAGATATAATGTGAAGGGGGATATATGAAACTCCCTCAAAACCACCTCCTGAACATCACGAGTACTACTGTGTGTCCCATGAAATTAATGATGTGCTCCCAACCATTTGAATATTTTTCTTGATAATTCACTCTAGATATCAATGAACATATAGTCTTGTAGTAAATATGTCTAGGTTGTGCCTCCCTAACTCTTTGTAAGATTGGAGGGATAAAAACAATCAACTGGAGGTATGTTTCTCAAACTCCATCAAAAAAGGATATTGCAATGAGGCTAACTGCACTGACACTTCATTTAGTAACTACGATCTAGCTCTCCTATAGGGAACCTCTTCCACCACGTTCCCCTTCCGGGGTGTATAGAAAATCACAAAGTGAATTTTCTAGAGGAACACTATCCTTTTACTTCATCTCATGTTAAGATCATTTTGAGAGAAGATATACATGAAACTCCTATATTCGGAGTAGCCGATAAACCACTTTCCTATTAGGTACTGTCACCACAACATCAATGAGATGATTGCTGATGATAAATCATGATAATGGGTCATGTAGTTCTACAAATGTGATCTTAACTGGAATAAACTATAGGTAATAGTTTCTTTCCTCTACATCAAGATTCAACTGTGCCTGGTACCAGATGCATCAAAAATTACTACATACTCAACACCCTCCTCTGACAATATCAAGATCAGATAGCTCATCAAACTCTTCCTCAACTTCTAAATAGAATTAAATAACATCTATGTACATAAGAAAGGTTTCCCCTTTCGATTAAAAGATTTCATAGGTTGTGATATCTAGGAGAAATAAAGTATAAATATCTATTATTTACCTAATATCCCAAGGAATATTCATACCTTCATCACCCTCTTAGGTGTATTCCGAGATTACAATTCCTCAATCTTTCTTGTGTTCACTACCACTCCGTCCACTGAAATAATGTGTCTCAAAATGTGGAAATCCTAAATCCATAACAAGAACATGTTATGTTTCACATAAATCTTGTGCACTTAGAGTATGTACAAAACCAAACTTTAGTGCCTCACATGATCCACCTTAGACACCGAGTACACATCGATATCACTAGTGAAAACTCCCATGAACCGGTCATATAAATGCAGACATATCTGGTTAATGAGTCTCATTTCCACTAATGGGTTTTTCTTCATCATAAAGGGAATCATTAAGAAATAGTAGTGATTTTAAAGAAATCTGTAGGTCTCCTTTGATATATCCTCATATCATACTCATATCTCTTGATATCCTGATCTGAGTTCATCCTTTGAGAACCATTACGCACCTTTAAACTCATCTATGAGATCATTGATTATCAGTAGTGGATACATTTTTCTCATAGTCAACTGGTTCATGCATTGGTAGTTCAGGTGCTACCTCATTCTACAAAATTATTTTTTAGAAAATAAACCTGGGGCTACCTAGGGTCCAACAATATGTCTCACGAAGCCTTCCCTCTATGAGTCGTCCAACTGTACCATCATCTTGTGATGCTCTATGGGAACCATATGATATTCTGGTATAGATATAGGTTCTGTCATGGGGTTTATATCAATGCATAAGTCTATCTATCTTTTGGGAGGTAATCCCGGAACATATATTGGAAATACTTCCTTACACACCTCCACTACTCCTGGAAACTGGAGTCTCATAACATCTGTTGCACTGAGGGTCAAGCGATATTATTGATGAGAAATTGGTTGCACCCTCCTTTCCAGGAGTCCATCATGTTCTATATTGGATTCATTTTCACCAAAAAGGTAAACCTCATTCCCTCACTATGTACACATTGGGGCCATTTCCTAAAATATTAAATCTGGATGTGGACTGTAGATAACTAATATATATCAGGAAGTAAGTCATATGGCCTCGACATTTCCACCAATAGGTTCCAACTGTAACTCTTTTTTCCAAGGGTCAGTTCACACTGTTGGAATAGGTGTGTAGTATTTGATTCTCCCAGTGTAGTTTTATTTATGTTTAAGGGTAGGCTAAATGGTTTAACCTGGATCTCTAGCTCTCATAAATGATATATGGAATGAATGGAATGACTAGACCCTGTGTTTATCAGCACAATAGCTATGGTATAAAAGACAAAAATTTTACATCAATTCATTCTCGGAGCCCCTAGTTCATAATCCATCACCACATGTAGTTGTGTCTACCCCTATCCTCTATCTCCCTGAGTCGGGAATGGACCACCTAAGGTTAGTGATAGTATATATATTAAACATCGACCACCTCCTACTACACTACTAGATCCACTTCTTTGTCTACCTCCCATTGGAACATCCTAATATTATCATTTTCTCTACCTCTATGTCCCATACCATGTCTCCCTTTCAGTAGTATGACTAGTCAGATTGTCTCAAAAGAGATGTCCTCTACCATAAAATGAATAGAACCACCTCTCTCTAGAATGACTATACCCATCATGTGAGCGGTGATCTGTAGATCCTCTATCATAAGACCTCCAGATGATACATATCCAACAACTATGTTCTTGGGATTGACATCGGCTCCCTCTAACCAAGGTCCCTTCTTTTTCATTCCCACCGCCGACTATCAGTTGTTATATCTTCTCAGCCAATAAGGATTCTACCTCCAATGTCAACTCACACACCCAAATATATGTCAGAATTCATAATGGGATAACACCGGCTCGAGTGTCTATACCCAAACCTCACTCAATTTTCCAAGACCTAATGCATCGATCATGAACCATATCCATAAAGAACCAATAATGGATCGTAAAACTCATAAAATAATCATCTACTAACATGCTACCACATGGGAGATGGGGAAGATCCTAAAGATGCACATCCATCATTGTAATTAGTGAAAAATCCTCATTTGATTAGGATTTGGAACTCCTTTATGGAAAGAGTCTCATCATATTATCTATGGATAACAAAACACCACCATCGTCCCACTGAATCATGTTGATGGATTTCCACCAGGACCACCATATAATCCAGGGGTTTCTAAAATAGATGGAAAATTCAGGTCAATGACGCAATCCCATCCTTAGTCAACTATGGGTTGGGATCACCTCAGATCATAATGGGTCGCTTTCACTAAAAATCATCATGTGTGATCATCATACACTCTTTAGTTACTAGTAATGTGGGTATCATGTGATTCTCTATAGGTGGTGGTATGGATGGTGCACCACCAATAGGTAATATATGGGAAATGGGTCCCTGTATCAAAGCCTCATCATCAAGTTGGTCATCCATGTGATCAAGATGTTGAATCCTAGCTAGTATACGTCATGGTGGCATCCTAAAATATACAATATATACCCTGTTCAATAATTTTGTATGGAGAACTCACTCATAAAGGGCACAGAAACCACAACCCATTATTATTTGATGAATGTATCATTTCATTCACCGAAACCAATATTTTCATGTACTGAGTCGAAAATCATGTTATCAGAGTCCTATTTTATTGATATAATGACCGTCGTACCAATCCAGATGTCCCTGGCCTATAATCCGGATATGAAACACATAACATTTTTTCCCAAACCAATCTCATCAACTCTTGGTCCTATGGTAGAATCACCCTCCTACTGATACCACACTTTCATGACCTGTCCCAATGGAGCTCATACCATGACTCCCCAAGAAAACCTATAATAATACAAGGGAGTGTATGATTCAACTAGTAGTAATATCACTAACATGAGAGGCATTTCTTATGTACCTACATAAATTTAAAAAACTCCATGCACACATTATTATGAAATATAATAACCACTTTGTAAACAATGAATTTATACCACTATATCCCACAACAACAGCATGAATGATTGTTTGTGAAGTAAACAGGGAAGAAATATAATACCACCAAAGGAGTCAACCTAAAGGGAAAATGTACCAAGACAGCTATCTAAAAGACACTGGAAACCTCCTTAGTTTGTTTGGTCTCAAAAAGCACTATATGATCATTGTATACCTTGGACTCCTTCAAAGGGTCTATCATCTAACCTAGTCATTTCACATGTGGGTAAATCCTGTTTAGGTGTGAGTATAATAAAAATTCGTATGACACCACGAAACCAAAAAGCAATATATAAAGGAAAGAATAGTAATATCAACATAAGTATATTTCTATAGAAAATATCGCAAGAATATTTATATATACTCAATCCTAGTCACAAAATCTAGAGGTAATATCCAACCATTGTAAACTATCATTAGGAATTAATCTTGATGAATCTACAATGAACACATCGGGGAGAACATACTCATGTGTCTAATAGCACTAATGAAATTTGTTAGAGAGGTACTGCTCGTGAGGTCTCTCCCAGAGAACGGTACACTGATATATCTGTAGAGATAGATATTATATATTATATGAGGTTCATAGCCAATTCAACCGAGTGATAATGATAACTCAATATGGATTAACCCACAAAGTAGAGGATCAATGCTCCAGTAGTGTTGGTCAGGTCGATACCAAGAACACCACTGAGATAATGAAGAATGAATAGAGGATCATGCTCCAAGAATTTGATGGATTCCTATAACTCTATCCAAGATCTACTACTAAAGAGATCACATTCTTATGAATACAAAATAATTATCACCTGCCTTTAGGAAAAAAAATAACGGGAACATACTCTAATGAATGTTTTCCATGATATGGAGGAAAAGTGGCACAAGCTATGTATGAAGGTGTATAGATCGTGTAGTAGGTTCACACATTAAGTCCCATGACCCCATGTTCTACCCATGTACATTCTCTCTATCCATTATAACATGTTGTGTAGAAGAGGTGGTACACATCTTGTAGATGGAGTCCCACATCAGGCCCTTCCATCTGGGGTCTTACCATGTACTCTATTTTGTTACAATACATGACATCAGCTTATGTATGCCTTCAAGTCTAGTAGTATTTTGGGTATCTAGTATACTCAGTCCAGTCCATGTCATGTGGGAGAGTAACATTTTCGATAGAAAACCCCTATACTTAACCCCATGACAATGTACATCCCATGTACACACCGTGTTATCCACTATTGAAGACACACTATGTATCAAAGACTACATGTTGTGAGTACTGGGTTTTCCAAAAACTCATGTTCTTCCTCTGATCATTCCTATCCATCTCTGGATTTTACCTCAGTGCCTGATTCACCTCAAAACTATAGATCGAATTTAATCTAGTCACTTTAACACCGATTCTATAGGATTCGGGACATCAAACAGCTAGGAAAACATGATAATATGAATTATTAATTATTGTCATATAATGAGTATTTATCCCCCACCATCATTCAATATTCTTATACTAACATAATCGCTTTTCTTTTGAGTTGTCTTGATGATATATCTCATGTTTCAGATCGGTTGAAAAATAATCAAAGCTGAAACGATCAATTGTTCAATATCTGGGAAATAATAAAGAACACACAGCATGAAATAATGCAATCCGTGGAGAAACAATTTGCAGTCGAGAAAGAAAATCTTTGATCAATGTTCGTGTCGATCTTAATTCATATTTATTATAATGGATAACAAATAAAAACTGTTCACTATAATCAAATACAAATAAATTATGAAAATAACCAATCCCACAATTATCATCTATCCAAGGGATAATATATTCATTGATAAGTCAACGTTTATCATGTGACTTCTAGAATGGGATAGAAGAATAAAAATGGCCTACAAACTAGATTTATATTTCCCACTAACAAATATCTGTGGTCGCCTCATCATCATTGTCATGATCTAACAAGATCAGTGCACACAAATGCTAGATCTGATATTTCATCATCGTCTCTCAAAATTATTTTTCAATAGTTAACTCTCTGATGTCTCCATGTAATTCAAGGGTTATTAGGCTAACCCTATCTTTTAGAAGTAGGAGCTTATTTAAATTTTAACTTTTCAATGTGTCATCCTTCAAAATAAAATAAATTTTTATTAATTTATTGAATTAATTTTTTTCCTACAATATTTTTTTCACAAGATACATGTGCCGAATATGTTAGTTCATGCCTATGGTAAATACACTATTTCTAACTCAATGTTTCCCTATGATTTCAGATTAATGAAACCTTTAAATGTTATTAAACTTTTTTAGGAATACCACATATATGTGATATTTAATATTTTAATATATTATTTGGGGCACACCAAGATTTGGAATATCATTTCATATCAGCACCTGATCTTGAAATCAATCCATGTTATATTTAAACATAATACATGATAAATATGAGTAATTATAATAAATTCCCCGATAAATGTAGGATATGGATTAATTCATTTTTACACTACCGTATCCAGAACCCATTGGAGTTTTCATGATCACAATGGTGTTTTTGTTAGTAGAAATGATAAAAAAAACTACCAATACTGTAGGTTGGGGAAACTCACACATTTATATAGTAGTGACTAGTATAGATAAAAAAAATATTTTCCATGATTTTTTCTATGAAATATTGTGATAAAATAAAAGGTCAATGTGTAATTTTTTTTCAAATAATAGTTTTTATTAATAGGGGCATTTTCCATCATCAGGTGTAAAGCATGATTCTAATTCTTTAAATACTTGAGAAGAAACCAATATATTTTTCTCTTAGATTGAGAATGTAGGTATCCGTTATTAGATATATCGAATCCGTTTTTATCAGACCAACTGGCATATGAAAATACAAATTTAGATACATGACCTATGGACCTAATATTTAATGAGGAATTTATTTATGTACATTGATGATTATAGAGCTAGGTAAAACAAATTAATCCATGTTCTCCACAACCCCTACAATGGAAATCAAAAGGGAAAATAATAATAACCTTTCAAAAAGTTTTTAAGGTGTTAAGGTATACTTGTTAGATATAATTCCACTATTCTCGTAATATTGGATATAATGTAATTAAATGGGTATCCAAGTTGAAATAATAGTGGATGTACCCAATTTTATTAACATTAATTCTATACACACTATTATAAATGTTTTTTACATATTATGTGAATAGTTTTTCATATTTTAAAATAATGATAATTCCTGCATTCAACAATCATTATTTCTAGAATACCAGACGTAGGGGTTGGAATGTGATCTAACATCCCTAGATCTTTATTTGTGGATGGGTCCTTCCTCATAAACATATAATTATCTACATATTCTCAGAGGGATTCCTCCACATTAACCATCCAGAGTAGTCAGTACCCAATTAACTTGTTGAGAGGTGCAAGATTGAATAGAATCTTCTCAACAATATTAATGGTTTGATGATATGATGGAGATATAGAATAATATTATTTTTCCACAATATAAATTTTTAGTAAAAATATTTCTCTATAATTATAAGATTATTTTATGGTATATAGATTCAATCTATGCAGTACCGCTACGTTTGAGGAATTTTTTGATCATTCTCTATAAAGGAGATGGCCCTCTTGTTTATTGATCTTCTGACCACTAGTATGATTTTAAAATATCTCACCATGAGGAGGGATCCCATGATTGACCATCATTAATACATAGGTATAACCTATTTGGTTGATAATATAAGGATAAAATATGGAGTTTATAATTTCAGTGTATTAATAAGTAACTGTTCAATAATCACTACCATCACTTTTTTGGTTAAACTAGACAATTCTAGTGCCAGTACAAAAAGTTGATGAAGGTCCCCAAGAATATTAGTTTCGGTCATGGAAGGTATATGATTATTTTATTCTTTTATATATTTCCTTTGATGAGATCATATTATTCATTATGGTTGAGAAATTGTGTCTGAGTCCTTTTCCTTGATAGAATGTATTAAACATAGGTAACAACCTCATGTGTGTGAATCCTCATAGGTGATCTCATATCTATCATAAGAATATGCTGATGATTTCTTGAGTGGATTATAATATATGTTGGCATGTCTATCATGTATTTTATGGAATTTCATTATGTACTCTTGGTTGATATTTATAAACTATCAGGGTATTCCAATAAGAATAATTGAAGGGAATATGAAAATGAGATCAACCCACAGTGGGTTCTACTATGTAATTCTCATGTACTACATATGAATGGGTATGTTTATAATTCTACTCATACATAGTTATTAGTGTATAATTTCAATCCTCTATAGTAGTAGAAAGGATTTGATCATTATTATAGGAAATGACTTGAATATAATCACAAAAACTAAAGATATCATCCTGTATATGAGCTATCCAGAATGCGGTTTCCAATATAAATTTGGTCAACTCTAGATATAATGAAGATATGAGCCCAATTATATTCATAAATCTTCATTAGAGTATATAATCAATCCTCTATAACGGGAATGTGAATATGATACATATCCTAGGTACCTCTCTTCATATTATAATGATATGTTCTAGTGGAGCGGAATGTAATATAGTTATTTACCCAGTTGGAAGATGGGATATCATGATATTGATCTACTACTGCTACATCAATGATAGACTTAAAACTCCATGGACATTGGGTGGGACTATGTAACTTCCCCAATATCACCATAGGGATGTGTTGGTGGGATTATCTATTTAAAATGTGTATATCATCCCATTCATTGGTGAAAGTAGGTAGATGAATCCAATTTAATTCATTTCTTTTGGGATATGTAACGACCAAAGATTTTGGAAGATATTTTTCATAGTAATGTACAATTATTGAAAATTGAAATTCATCATGGAGGATAAAATGAGTATAATGGAATGATGGCATAATAATATTGCATGTCACAACATAAAATTACCCATTCACATATATACCTAGATCATTATTCATGAAGCATGGAATATATATTTAATATAATACAAGAGTTATAAGAATCAATTATCAAGACCCATGTCATATAAATATGGACTAATGGAATCATTAAATTATATAACTATTATAAAGAAAACATTTTGGTAACATGGAACATTATATTCATAATTCACGGTCACTCATGTCCAAAATAACTGAAAATGAGTTAATTCCATATGAATCCCATGTAGGTCAACTCCCTATTACATTTTGTTGATGATAAGGTCCATTAACTAATGCATTTGATAGATAAATCATTCTCATCCATTTTTATGAGGTGTATGAAACTCTCATATTCATATAAATTTTTTCAGGATTACCCATTATTATATGCAATTGATAGATCACCCATAATAATCAAAAAAAGTTCATGTATTATTATTGAATAAAACATTTAGAAGAACTCACTATTCAATAAAACACCATTTATAACAATAATCATGAATTTCTAGATTGTATAACTAGTTGAAAAAAAATTCATGAATATATTATTAAAAAGAATAACTATAAAAATATAAGTAAAATATATAGATGATTTCAAAAGATCATAATACCTATGAAGTATATGAATCCCTTAAAGGTTAATACATAAAAGAAACACCTTTAAAATAACATTTAAACCAATTCTTTATAATAGGGGAAAATGGGGTTTTGTTTTATTATTACTTTCTAAAACATTTAATGAATATAAAGAAAGTATTTTTTTCAAAAATAATAGTGGAAAATCATAAATGAATTGTAAAATCATGTAATAGTCATATTGATGGGAAACTCTTTTCATTTGTTATATGTTAAAAGTAAACATTCCTTTCACATTTTTTTTATAATAAAAAAATTAAATTATCATTAAAGTTTTTAGAAGTGCACTTTTTAAACCATTATGAATAAAAATAATGATATTTAATAATAATAATAATAATAAATCAATAAATTTTAAATAAAACATTTTCTAAATTTTTTTATATATTTATATGGATGAAAAATGGCTTTCTACTCAAAAGAAAAATAAGGTTGTTATTTATTAAAAATTTTGTTGTAGTCTCTTGTCTTCATAAATAGATGAAAATTAATGAAAAAAATGTAATATAAAAAAAATTACCAAATCATAAGAAAATTAAATGGTTTTAATAAATAATTATCATATTACTTTTTAAATGGAATTAAAAAATTCGTGGAAAATTGTAACTGAAATTAAACCCTCTAACTTGTTTGTAAACTTTTGAATCATAATTCTAGTGAAATAATAACATCAAATGAATCATTTAATATCATGAAATAAGTATATTAATTATATACCATGTAAATTTTTTAGTATATACACCACATAAAATAATATAGGTTCATAACTTAAATTTATATCCCAATGAAAGAGAATTTGAGATGAATAATCAATACAAAGTTTTTACTGTTTAATTATGAATTCATAAATGAATATATTGTGTTCAAAAATATTAAATCCACAAAAAAATTAAATATTTGATAAATAAAAATAATCTAATTTCATATATTATCATAGAAAAATATAATCCATCAAGAAGTTATATAACCCAATGAATAGAAATTTATTTATGAAATAACATAATAATTTGGTAACATGAAATCAAAAATAATGGGAAAAATATTAATGAATTATAAGTTTTAAGTCAAATTTTTTTTTACGTATTAATGATATAAAATGTAAATATGGAAACATATACACAATATAAATGAAAATACTTTCATATCATATAAAAAGTTCTAAAATTATGAAAATTGATATTAAATCCCTTACCTATTTTCTGGACATTCCATTTATGTCATTTAAGTTGTATATAACAATTTCTTATCAATAAATTTATGTATAAATAACATTTTAAAAGTTTATTACCTTCTAATTAAACCATTTATATCATTTATTTTATTTAAAAAATTATTTTAATAATTAGTTAACTATATTATTGGGGTTTCAAATACAATCTACTTATAATTTTAAAATAGATTCATTGTGTTTGCCATAGTCAAAAAGGTCATTATTTCATAATATAAATAATAAAAATAATTACATAATTATATTTGTTTATTCATTATGAATAATTTTTAAATAAACCATTAAATATGGTTATAAAAAATGAACTATATTACAATCTTAGAGACTATAGGTTGTACGTATTCTGGAGTAATGAATCCATTTTTCAATAATTATGATGGATAGAAGGAAAGTATTACTTTGTATTTAAATAAAGATAATTATGTCATATATATATATATATAATAAATATTTATTTTCACTTATATATATCA
The DNA here is from genome assembly GCA_963277665.1 of Viscum album. Taxonomy (NCBI): domain Eukaryota; kingdom Viridiplantae; phylum Streptophyta; class Magnoliopsida; order Santalales; family Viscaceae; genus Viscum; species Viscum album. Next base: position 596,283,523 of record OY728133.1, read on the forward strand.
TTAAATTGGTGTTGTGATAACAGATGAATCACATTGCACGTGGAGGTGGCAATCCACATGTATAAACAATCAAAGATATATTTTGTTAATGAATAGAAATATATGAAATTAGATGATATATTAGTTTTCTATAATAAAAATTATTAAACTACAAATATATATATATATATATATGAATATAAATATATATATATTAATTATATTATTAAAAACATATAATAGAGGTGGTGATGGAAAATAAATGCATTACTTTAGGGAGGAGATTGTCCAAATGGTTGCTATAATGATGTATTCATTCCTCATTTCAGGGATGAGAAGAAGGATATTGGTTATGAGAATAAAATAATAATAGATAATCATATGTAAGATACTTTTTTTATTTCACCATTTTTAAATAATATTTTAAGAATGAAGAAGGAGAAGTAAAATTAAAACATAAATACCTTTTCTACAGAAAACCTCATTTTCTTTAAACCTTAATCCCTCTAAAGTTGGAATTTTTACATAATTAATATCTATAAAAAGTTTGGAGAGATTTTACTAAATTATTATTTTTTTCATTGTTGAAACCAAATGGATTTTTATTTGTTGATAATAGAAGATAGATATGCCATCTATTAAGTGAGGGTAGTGGCATTCTTGAAATATCTTAAGTAATTAAATTAATATATATAAAATATCTTATTATTTTAGATAGAATTTTCTATAATTAAAATATATTATGATTACTAGTATAAATAATCTCACCAATGATATTTATTCTAGTATAGTTGAGGTTTTCACCCTTATATATTTTCTTTAACCCCTATTAACCCAATTTATAATTACTGCAATTTAAATGCATTTTAAAATATTTTGGTGAATAAAGTTACAATAATAGTAAAAATGATTCACAAATTGGTCATTGATTTTAATATAAAAAATATATAAATAACTATGGTGAATATAATATTTTTTGAATATTAAATAATTTTATAAAAAATATTTATTATAAAATATCATTAATGCCATCCATGGAAATGTTCATTTACATTGACATTGAAAACAAAATGAAATAGAAAGATTTAGAAAATAATCCATGACAATATTATTAACATTTTAAATCTATTTATAAGTTTAATTTTACATTAAAACTCAATCATCCAATGTTACTTTTCGTGCTTGTAAAATTAATTACATTATTTTTCTTCTTCTTGTGAAATCATGGTGTGAGCATTACATAACCATTTTAATTATTCATTTCTTCAATAAAATTTGAAATAGATTTCCATAAAAATTTATTTATATTAAAAATAAAAATTTAGATGAAAAATATGTTTTTTTCCTGATAAAAAATATTTATGGATATTAAAATTTAATGAGTAATATTTATTACTTTATTTTTTTAGTAAATAAAATATATATTATTTTCTATGAAAAATAGTTCAAAATTGAAAAAAAGAATAATGGATTTTAATAATCTATATAAACTTGTCCAATAAAATTATTTCAACTTCTATTGGGATTTTAGGCATTATCCCATTGTTTTATCCTTGTTTTATCCTTTTTATCATTCCTGAATTGACAAATATTACCGTTGTTAATATTAATAATTACCGAAAATAAAAATAAACATTTAATGGAATTAGGAAGTAATGATTATAAATGTAGATTATATTTTTATTGATTAATTTTCTAGATGTGGTAGAAATTAATTTAATACCAAAATACATGACATAATGAAAAAACGTTTTTAGAAAAATGCATTTTTAGCTTAAAATGAACTTATTCTAAAGTGAGGTATAAATATGTTTCTTAAGACATTAGTTAAATTTTTTATAATTAATTTATACTTATTTTACTATAAAATAAAATAAAAATTACAAATTACCTTATTTAATGAAAATAAATTAATGTACAAAAAATCAGAAGTTTTTAATATTCACAAAAAAACAATATTTCAGAAAAATAAAAAAAATATCAACCTTTGATAATATTGATATACTATGTTAAAAACCCAGTTTAAATTTATAATATTTATTTTCTAAATTTTTCCATAAATAAATTATAAAAGTTTCCTATAAAATGATATAAAAAAATTGGAAGAAAACATAAGTTTGAAGAATCAAATGACTTTACTAAAAATTGAGTGCATATTTCCTAAGCATTAATTGATAATTTTATGAGTAGGAAAATCATATATGATTCATAATGTATTTAATAATATTCATTACCATACATTTAACATCTAATTTTATAACTGTAAAATATAATTAATAATATTTCATAGTTTATTTATATTTGATATTGTGTGTTGTAAATGATATCGAACATGATGTTTTTTATCAAATATTCATATATTAAATTATTATAATTAAATAAATTTGTACCTCACAATTTGAACTTGATATAGGTGATCATAGTTATTATATTTTAAAATACATTTTTAAAATTCTACATCATAAAAAGAGTTAAAAATAACCTCCAAAAATGAGGTAGAGGGAAATAATAAAGTCATCTGAAATAACACACAACCATGTTTCCAAATAAGATTATATTATTGAGGACTACAAATATAGAAATTTAAGAATAGTAATTTCCAAAAATAATTATGGAGAGTGATAGAGATCATTGAACCTAAAATTGTGAATGAGGTGATAATGTTAATTACTACAAACCATAAAATAAAGTGTTGTGAAAATTACCACTGATTTATCTGAAATAAGGGAAATATGGTATAATTTTTTTTAAATCCTTTTATAAGAGTAGATTAATAACATTATCATGTAAACTATTATCTTAAAGAAATATACTTAAATGAAATATATAATTTCATAATTTAGTCAACCTACACAACAATCTCAAATTTTGTTCCAAATAATGGTTTTTCAATATGATTTTTTTACTGAAGTAGTAAAATCAACATATTGTGGATCACATAATCCAAAAAACCATAACAATATGTTACTCATGTCAGTAGATAATTAACAGTAATAAATTTGTTTTCACAAGGAAATATAATTACCAAAATGAATCAAACTTCAAATGAAGAAATAGAACATTATCTCCAAATATTTAATAATAAAACTAATGATTCATCAGAAATCATTCGATAAATAAATGACTAAATATCCCTAATGACCCTTATAACCTATATATTATTGAATCTATTTACCTCAAAGGATATTTTGTACCTATCATAAAAGATCCAAAAAATGTAATTACATTCTTATGAATCAATCCTTATTATTAAAAATAAGGGTAACATATACCTCAACCTAATAACTAATCCTCCAAAATATCACTTCTCACCTTAAAATCCCATCACATAAAACCAAAAATGGGGTATCTATGCCTTTGAATGTATTATAAACATTAGACTATTAAACCAATGATGGTATCCCTAGAAATTATGTTATCATCAAAAAATATGTACCAAATTAACTAATTTAGTTATAAAATTTCACTAATACAAATTGCAATATCCCCAAACCTTCACTCATGAATTCAGATAAAAAATAAAATCCTTAAATTTATGGATTTGACAGTGATAAGCATTTCCACAATTTAAATCTATCAATGCATATTACATCAAACTGAATAATGGATCTCTTACAAATAAAAAATCATTTAGGTTTGATGGTTTAGAGATTTAGTAAAAACTCATATATAAAAATACACATATCTTTAAATGATTATTTCCCTACTAGACCCATTTTTTTATATTCCTTATTAATTCTTAATTATCTCCCATAATATTCCACAGAAATTAAGACATAATAGAAAAAATTCATTTGACATCATTATTTATAACATAGTGAAAATAAAACATTAAGAGGTTTAGCAAAAATGATCTGTAAGAGCAAACATAACCATTGACAATTTAATGTCATTGATGGTTATGAAATGAGACTAAGGGTTTAGTGACAAAATCTGATTGCATGTGTATAACATAAAAGTATTGATCATCATAAATACTTGGATAATCCATCAAAAAAAATGGAATTAATTTTTATTGTAATACAAGAGTCATAAGATTCAATAATCATGAGGCACGTGATGTAAATCATTTTTAATTGAATCATTAAAAACCAACAACCAATATAAAAAATGTGTTTATATCATGGATCATTTTTATTATAACCTATGTTAACCCATTTTAAAAATAAATTAATCCTAGTTAAATCCATATGATAAACCTTTTTAATTAAAATTTACATTATTTTTACTAAATACTAGTTACATTACATAATGCATTAGATCGATATATCAGGATAACCAATTTTTATAATCTATATTAGGATCACTTATTCATATAAAATATATTTCGATCAACCATTCATATATTTTTTATTAGTCATACCCATCATAATCAATAATTTTTATGTAGCATTAATGAATAACAAATTTAGAATCTTTCACTTTTCAACATAACACCTATTCAAAAAAAAACCATCATTCTTTAATTTCATAGATAACATATTGTAAAGAACTATGTTTCATGAAATTTCCATAAAACAGTCATCACAAGACATATATATAAATAATATAGAGGTTATCCTAAGATAATAATGCCACTAAAGTATATGAATCATTAAATTATGAAGAAGTAGGGGGAATTAATTTACAAAAAATATTATGCATTTCGGTAAAAAATATAGAAAATACCCATTTCTTTAGGATGAATTATATAAAAATTATTTTTAATAATAGGAAAAATATTTTCTATTAAAATAACCATAAAAAATTATCATGGAATCTTCATATCAATTAATTTTAATGTAAATAATAAAAAAATTTCTTTTCGTATAAATTAAAATAAAACATTCCCTTCACTCATTAGTAAAAAGTTAAAATGACTTATTAGAAAAAATATTTATAATGATTGTTTTTTAAAAATTTGTAAATAATGTCAAAAACAATTTCAAATGCACATAATAAATCATTGGTTGTTAAATTACAAACATTCTAAAAAAACAAGGGTATTGATGAAAATGTAATTTATACTAAAGAGATAAATATAGTCAGTTTTCCTTAAAATGATTCTATATATCTATTGACATCATAAGAAGAAAAAAATTAAAAGAAAACATGAAATCATCATAAAAAAAGGAAAATAAAATAAGAGTTATCAAACAAGTATCATACAACATATCAATAGTAATTAAAATATAAACAATCATAATTTAATATCATGAAAATAAGTAGATTCTTGATATAACACTTCAATGTGGAGGTATATAAACCTCTTAAATTACATTTTTTCATAACATAAAAGTATATTCCATAGAAAATGATTTTAATAGGAGTAACCCTTATACAAATAATATATTTAATTGAGAATTATTCAATGTATTGATTATTTGTAAAAAATTTATATCCACACTAAAAAAGTGGAATACAACAGAAATCAAAATAAACACACATAATCATGGAATAATACAATCACTAAAGAAGTGATATAACCCAATGAAAAGAAAATGGGGTCTTAAATCCCATAAAAACTATAGAAACTACTAATAAAAACACATTAAATATAATAATTTTAAATTTATCTTAAAATACCATGAAATATTAATGATTCATGCAATTATTTATAAAAGGTGGAACATATACATAATATAAAAGGAATTAGATGTATAAAATTTACAAAATGCCTCAATGAATGGGAATTTAGACAAAATAACTTATCTTGATTTCATAAATTACAATTATTTCAGTTAACATCGACATAAAAAACTTATATCTAATGTATTTATTTTCATCGACATTTTCTAGGTTTAATCTATATGATCCCAACCTTTCATCAATGTTTGTTTTTTTAATGTTTAGTTCAAACTGAATTTAAATTGGGTAACTGAATACCTCGAGGGAGTAATAAATGTCTTAATAGTGTCTCAGTGGTTCGAGACAAGAAAATCAGGGGAAATAGGTCATCTAATTCACGGTTCGTGTTGGAACATAGTTAGTGCTAACCATGAAGTAAAAAAATGTAACATAGAGGAGACTAGATCATTGTTAAAAAATGGTGCATTGTGTACAAATAGGTCAAGCATCTTGAGTCTTCTAAGATAGAGGAAACACCATAGATATAACACATAGTTTTTCAAACTATTTGGTTTAATGACAATGTATGTGAAACTATTTATTATTGGAAATACAGAACTATATGGTTAGTGTACGGTTTTATAAAACACACAACCAAACCCTAAACCTAATAAAATGTGCGATTATTATTATTTTTCCCTAATAATTCTTATATCATCTAAACTAACATTCATTTTAATGTCGTCCCTAGTATCCTAGGATGAGAATCGAACTTCCATACCCTTCCAAGAGTTTTTTTCATTTAATTATATGTTTTTTTGGTATTATTTAGTGTAATTTAATGACATGTGTAAGTATATAACTCCATTTATTTCTATTTTATAGAAAAACCATTGGATGGTGGATTCTATTATTTAGATGCCCAAGATCCCTATTTCTATTCATTTAATCTCTTTGGTTTTAAGTTCATTCTATTTTGAATCCAGGTCCAATTTTAATTGAGTCATTAACTATGAGCATAATGTTTGTAGTATAAGATTTTTTCCAAAATTCATTATGTTTTTATGATGTATATGGTTGTTAAAAAATAGTGCATTGTAGTGTATTTTAATTTCCATGTCTATAAAAATAAATATTTTCTTTATGTTATTGTGTGATACCCTTCACATATACCCTTTACATATATTGATGACTTCAGACAAGGCTTGAGGTTACAAATATGGAATGAAAACCCCTTGAATGAGATGTAATAGAATTGAAAATATTTTGATTAAGAATTTATCATATTAAATAGGCTGCATTATTCATTTGGTAAGGTATTTTGGTTAAGGGTGTATAACCTATAATTTGGGGTATGGGTTTCTAACATGTTAAGTGGATGATTTTAAATTTTTTCTATTCTAATATTTTATGAAATGAATATGAGGTTTTAAAATGGTTTAATTGTGGTAAATTTTTATGATGAACTAGTAATTATTTCCTATAAGGGAGAAGAATTATTTAAAATTGATAATGATTTAAATTGATTAATTCACCTCAGGTTAATTTCAAATAGGGTTTCAATGGGGTTTATATATTAATTTAAATGTGGGTATGGTTCCCCTTTTATTGATTATTCCATACTATCTCTTTTAATGGATTTAATTCAAATGAAGTTTATATAGTTTTTTTTACCAAAGAGGAAGACCCGTGTTTTAAAAACTAGCTTAGAAATGATTTGCAATAGTGTTTTGTTTTTTTTAATATATTTAATGAGAAATGTGTTTAGATTTATATAATTAATATTACGTTTTAAAGGCATTTTGTGATAATATTAAATATTTATATAGTTTTTTTATGTGAATAAACCCATTATGACTGTGGTTTGACATCTTATCATTTCATAAGGGGCATTTTTCTTAACTTGGAAAATTTTAAATGTGTAAAGATATAACATAAAGGGAAATGGTATATGGAAAATAAATCAAGATTATATTATTAATACCTTTTAAGTATATATACTTTTTTTCTAAATGAATAAATGGTCAAACAGTTGAAATATGAAATTGGGATAATAGTTCACGCATGTTAGACCATGAGAATAAATTGATACTATAGTGGGTGTAACCATTGAAAAAATACAAGTACATTAGAACATGGAATACTAGAATTGATGAAATGGATTATGATGAGGGAAATGAAAAATCCCACCCATGTGTAATATAGTTGATATAATATTTCTTATCCTAGATTTAAAATGGATTTATATGTGTTTCAGAATCATTAATTTTTTATAATGGGCATGGAGCTCCTTATACAAGATTTAGGAATAGTCAATATGGACATATTCATCCATAAATTGATATTATGGACCTAGTGATCCTTATTTTATGATAGAGTTTGGATATAGAATTTTGGGGACTAAGATCATTTGAAATTATATTTTAAATTTGAATAGAACTATTAGAAAACCATGTAATAAATGTTTAATAAACTCTGTATTTTTATTTATTATGATTAACTATTGTGAGTCATGGCACAGACTTCCTACATGGCTAGGTAGGTTTGGTTGGATGAGAGACATAATGGAACCCGCAAGTCTAAATGGATAGTTGATAAATCATTAATATGACACAATTTTATTTTAATTTATTTTTTATTTTTAATTTTTTATGTATAAATTATTTTTTAGAATTTTTATTTATTCAGACTCCTTTTGTAGTGTGATTTTTAGTTGTACTCACTACAACATCCGACAGCCATGGAACATGGGTACCTGAGTATATGATACTAATTTTAGGTAAAGCATATTGATATGGGCCTAGGTTTTGGTATTTCCTCTGGACAATGGGTTAGATAATGGTAATTTGGGACATTGATTTGGTTTTTTTAATTTTTAGGAATTTTGGGTTATATTGAATTACCATTTGATATGTTGAGTGTAGAAATCGTTGTAATTTCAGGATTCATTTGGGTTATTGATGGAATTTGTCTTATGCGATTCCAATCAATATTTATTCTTATTTGTGTATATTTTAGGTATTATTTAAGCTATTAATATACTTTGTTAAACTGTTTATAGTCCCCCAAATTTCTAATTTACACCCACACTGTTATTCGATTGCCTCAAGAGTTTGGGAATATAAACATGTTTTTATATAATTAACTAGATATCGGAACTGTTTTAGTGGTTATCTTGCTGGTATATTATAAATTAGTATCAAATGGGTTTCCTTTTTTCATAAAATTTGGGAATGGTATATATTAGACTAGGATACTGTCAGGTCTTGTTAATAATCTCGTGTCTGGGTTTATTGAATCCAATACATATGTGAGAATCTATGATTCCTTGGGCGTAAAAATTGATGGGTTTTCATTCTATTTTATAGATTAATGGTTTTCCACCTCAATTGATTCAATTGGGTTTGATGTTCCCAATTTATTAATTTTCATCTCTTGGTCTAGTATCAAAAGAGAGGGTGTGAATTCATGAATCATTATAGGAACACAGTATTGATGGATCATCTATGTGGTACGAGTGATGGATATTTCATTAGATTCATTTTCCTAGAAGTGTATTTTATTCAAATCCTTTTGTCTAAGGGGTATTAAAATGTAACTATTGTTGAAAATCATTTATATGGTTGGGTATTTAATGTTTTTGTGACCAATTATATGATTTTTATATATTCATATGGTAGATCACGAAAGGAAATCTCACCATTTGATTTTTGGATAACATGAAGGAATAAATAATTTATAATGTGATAGGTCTATTTAAATAATGTATTGATAAACAAATTATAACGTGTTTTACCATTAAAACTTTTCAGATACATTCGATCTATCCAAAGCAAAGAATTTTGATATAGAATAAAGTTGTGAATTTTTAAATTATGGGTTAATAAATGGTTTTTAAATGTGAATCCATGGGTTTCAAAAATTATAAATTCTTAATAAAATTATATGAGAAATTATAGATACATGATTAAATTTTGAAATGGATATCACTAATATTTTTATCTAACTCATTGTATGGGTGGTTTGGTCTCTTGGAGTGCCTTGTTTTGATGCCCTTGGACTTCGGTTGTGAGGCATTGATAAGTTTAGAGATGATATATTGTGTTATGGTACTTAATGGGATTTATATTGTTTCTGACCCTATGGTTAGGTGGTGTCATATGATATCAGGGATATGTTGACATTTTTCAGTTGTAATCATGCGGGTTATACAATGGTCCATGAAATGGGTTCTATGGTTTTTGGTTCTAGTAGTTTTGGTTGTTTTTTATGGGGGTAATACCAAAATTATATGATGTTTCTTGTCTACATGAAGATATGTGTTTAAAATCTAGGGAAATAGTTACTGCTCTCAGTAGTGACTTTTTTAAGGTTTAATATGAACAAATATGTGGGAGATCTAGTGGCATTGGCAATGTGACTTCTTTGGTTACTATAAGGTGGTGACCTCTATGTAATAGAGGGTATCCATGGGTGAGGATGATTCTGTTTTGTTTTTTTATTTACAAGCATGGAATATTACTTCAATGATGAAATCGATTAATCGTAGGTGACATTGAGTTTCTATAAAATTTATTGAAGGCCTTGGATTCTTTTCTAAGGGGAGAACCTTTAGTGGATGTGGTTAGACATATAGATAGTTTTGAAATGGAATGATCATTAGATGCATGACCTCATAGTTTTGAAACTCTTGAATTTATTGATTAGTGTTGACCTTGGATGGAAGAGGCATGGGTGGCTAGAGAAATGGTAGATTCTTATGTTAATGGAATTATTCCCGGAGTTATAGGTGGTTATGTGGGTGTACCAAACTTGAGTGAAAGGACAATTTTTTTCATGGTAAAATCAAGTAAACCTCCATACTAATACAGATTACAATCCACGATTCTTACTTAATTGTTTGAGTGGGAATTCCATACATGTTATTGTGACATAAGAATCAAGTGAAATTGAGTCATATTTATTGAATGATTGCAGGATAGTGTGTGACCTTGGGATTTTGGTGTGTTTATTATAGTATGAATGTTCTAGAGGGGTGTGATTCTATCTGTTATATGTGAATAGGTGGATCAAAGGAAATAACTTGTAGTTATTTGTATAATCAAGGGGTAACCAAATATTATGTGTGTGGTCATTTGTTTTTTGATAGGTGAAATATACAATTTGTGTTTTCATTGAAAATTGTTTGAGTCATGATGAAAGAACAGAAGAATTGTGGAACTATTATTTACTGGGATAATTCTAGTGAATATATTATTATCATAGTGGTTTGTGGCCATATTGATTTTGGTTAACATATACCCCATGAATTGGGGAGACTAGGAGTTGGTCCAACACTTATGGGAAAGGAGGGTTATTATCTTTATTAGGGTTTTACATATCATTATAGTTAGTAGAGAAATAATAAATGTATGTTCGAAGGGTGTTGTATGATTATTAAATATATTTTTTCTTCCATATTATATAATATATTCCAAATATCATGACATCATCCAACATATACTGAGAGAGAATCAAATATACACCAATCAATATAAATGACATTTCTGGTTGGAGGAAAGGGCTATCCAGGGGAATCAATTGTATAGTAGTGTATGTTATGATATGTGGTGGGATGTACCCTATTAGTAATATGTGAGTAATTTCCATGGGATTGTGATTATGTTAGTTAATTTTATGGGAGTTGTTCTCGGAATTTATGAACGGGTGATAGTTGATATTTTTTTTTTTCAGATAGTTTAGAGTGACATGACCACATTCCCTTATTAGGTTCAAACATCATTTCAGAATGAGTCATTATGGTATTATATTATGTAGAAGGTACCAAAAATGACACTTCTATGGTTCAGAGTGATTTTATGATCATGGGGGCGATGATCCTCATGCTGGAAGGGTTACAGGAATGGGGAGAATATTATGAGCTGATCTTGTTTGGATTGGGGATATTGTGAGGAACCAATTATGTGTGTTCTGTAATTACATAGAGGATGTTAATAGTGGAACATCTGAAGTGGTTGATCAATCTGAGCATTGGATCTATGCATAAGGTTGTTCTATATCAAATCAGAGGTGATCATATCAGAGGTTTGTCGGTGGGTTCCTTAGGTCATGGTTGTAGTTTTTTAACATTGGAATATATAACTTTTAAATCTCAGAAATATTTATGTATATAATAATGTGGGAATGTTTTTGTGTTCATGGAACGTTTCTAAGAGTTAAAGGAATCATAGGCATGTAAGATCTCAATTCGTCGGTAGTGGGATCCATGCATTTTTAGAACGAGTGTGTTATAGATTTTATGTCGTAGGATAGCATAAGGAAAGGATGATGTACGTTTCAAACCACACCAAAATTTTCATCTGGAAAATTATTTCTATGATTTATACATTGAACTTGTCTTTGAGAAAATTGTTTTTTTACATAGTTTGTTCAGTGACGTCAGGTGCGAATCCATTCTACTTTTTTTTCATTTATGAGGATTGGTGATAATGATAATTGGTCTTCTTATGTGTGTTTAGACATCGTATAATGGGAAATCATCATGTACATTATGGGACCATGTTTTGAGGTTCTTATGGTATTTTTCAAACTTATAGGTAATAAGATTCATTAACTGGTGGTTGAAAGTTAGTTATTAAAGTAGGGATAACCATGGGACCAATGGGTAACCAAAAAAATACAATAAATTTTTCGTTTGGATGGATATCATATTGAAATATAAATGAAACTATGGGTTATTTATAGTGACATAAATAATTTGGGAATTGCTAATGGATGACCATTAGGTATTCTCGGGGATAAGAATTGTCATCATTTGGTTGTTGTAAGAACATGACCTTTCAATGATGTATGTTTTTAAATATATTATTGATTAAATAATTAAAAATTGGTTAATGAAATACATACTAAGATAATGAACTATAACAAGAGTGTCTCATGAGATTAGGATATTCATATTAAGGGAATGATGCCATCAAGATCAAGGTTCATGGTTAGTACATGGTTAATGAAAACCGTGTACCACAACAATACGATATAGTGGTGTTAGGATAATGATTAAAAACACATGCATAAAAGAATAATAGACTATATTTCTTGATCCCCTTTAGATATATGAAACTTCACTTTTAGTGCACACATTATCAAACAATGTATGAGGATAAAATAGCCTTGTAGATAATTTTCTTGTTTGATAGGTGAAGGAAAACTATTTTTTATATGATTTGGAGAACCGTGCAAACCAATTTCATACCAATTGAAATGTGGAAATATTTTGACTTTTATCTCTTGGTACATATATAATATTTCAATATTTTTACTCCCACTTTTTTCTCAACATCCCTTGGGTGAATATAATAATCTCTGCCCACTTATAAATGTTGTTGTCCTTTGATTCTAGGGTGTTTTAGGTTTGATTTTTTGAGATTCAATGACCCGGGTAAGTCTCTAACTGCATTACATTATTTTTTAATGGAAAAATAATTTGAGGGTTTTTTCTCTAATTGTTAAACTTGAGAGAAATATTTCAATGGAGTTCATTTATTTTGTGTCTGATTTATTTTTATCTTGAATCATTGTTAATGTTTGGATGAGTGCTTTTATATGCATATTAGTTAAGTGGTCTTTAATATTTTACCTGTGGACCTAGTTTATTTGATTTTGGATGTGGTTTTTCCATATTTCTTCCTTGCAGATTTATTTTAAATATCTGAATAATTATGTTAATTTAGGATATATTTTGTTTATTTATACTATTCAATGACCCAATTCTATTCCACTAATTATTTGAGACTAGGACTAGTTCAACCCTTAAGGTAAGCCAATCCATTAAATGTGATGTATTTAAATAACAAATGTTGATATAGAGAATTTTTTAGAGTAAACAAGTCTTAATTGTCATTTGGTATGTTTTAATGGTTAAGGGACTTCTTGGAATAATTTCAGAATAAGTGACTATAACATGTTAAGAGGGTGAAATGAAATTGTTTCTATACTAGTATTTTTTTAAATGACTATGAGGTTTCTAAAATGTTTTAAATGGTAAGATAATTATTTATGTTTTCATTTTAGTTTTTAATTAAGGAAATTATATTTTAAAAGGGATAAATTTTAAAAAAGAGTTATAGACTACACATTGATTTCAATGGTTTTTTAAATAGGTTTTAAATATTTATTAGAAATTAATGTGGGGTTCCCCTTTTAAGAAAAATTACATAATGGATAATTAAACTGCTTTGATTGAAATAAAGGTCTTGATACATGTTTTGGTTACCAAATAGAAAGTCCCATGTTTAAATGGTTAGATTCCAAATGTTATCATGGTTTTTTAGTTTTAATATTTCTGGACATGTGAAAAGGGTCGGACTTTATTTGGGTCTTTTATATCTTTAATGATTTGTTGTGACCTCAATAAATAATTAAATTGAGGGTTTATGAGATTAAAATTATTTTCCCCATGGATTGACATGTTAGAAAGTCATCAGGGGTCATTTTTCATAACATGGAAAATATTAATGTATAATTATTTGATAATCACTGAAATTGGAAATGGGAGATGATGGGTGTTTTTATTATTAATAGTTTTGAACAATAATTAGATATTTATTTAATTTAATAATTGTTAAAAGAAATTATGTAAAAAATTTATCCATGTTGTTTAGTATGTTATACTATTAGAATTAAGGAATTTTTGAGTTGTTGTAACCATTATAAAGAGAACAATTATATTGGACTTTATAAATGTTTATTTGATGAAATTGTTTGAGATAAGGGACAAAATGACTCCAAACAATTGTAAGATTATTAGACATATTAATCCTTATACATGATAAATTATTGTTCTACATGGTATTTGACATCATTTATTTGTATGAATGACATGGAACTCCTTGGATTTGATTTATTATGGATCATCATTGTGTTTTTAATCGTTGAATTATTATCATGGACATGGAGCACATTATTTTTTGATAGGGAGTTTCCATAGTCAGCTAGGAACTTATAGAATAGGAAATGTTAGGGTTAGTTGGGTCAAAAATATTTGGGGATAGAGATTTAATTTTTAATAAATAACATATATTATATTATAATTTCTAACATAAATGCTTTTTGATCCAGTATTAACACATGGATTAAGTAATTTTGGTTGTTTTGGTGAAACAACGGGACACAAGAGTCCTATTGTATAATTAATACATTTTTATGATGACACATGTTTCATTTTGTGTCATATTTATTTTATCCTTTTTTACCTATGTAAAATATTATTTATAATGGTTATTTATTTAGATACCATTCGGTGGTGGCCAATGAATATGTGTTGACACTCTATTTTGGCCTCCTTGGAACATGGGTACCAAAGAATATTATACTTTCATCAGATATGGGTTATAGATAAGGACCCAGATTTTATTTTTCACTCATAGTGATTGGATTTTTAATGTGATTTAAGGACATTTTTTAGGTACATCCATAGTTTTAGTATTTGTATTTGTATTGTATGACATCCAGATATTTAGTGTGTATATATCAATTTTATAGCATGATTGAATTGGGTTGTTATTTTCAATTATTTTATATTATTTCATTCACTATTTATTATAATTGTGTTATATTATTGAATTATTTATACCATGGTTCAACTCTAATAATTAGGGGATAGTCTCCCCACATTTCTCCTTAGACCTTCACACTAAGTTATCAGACTCTGGCATACAGGGAGGGCTGCTTTAGATCACGTAACAAACTATATTTAAGAACCATTTTAGTGGATCCTAGAACATAACATTACATAATAACTTATACATGAAAATTTTATTTAATTTATTTTAATCACATATTTAGTTACATAATCATTCAAGTATACTTTAGGTGTTCTGGAGATGTTTAGATCGTATTTTCGAAACAGCTTCAATGTGTTGGCCATTGTTAAAGGAGTTAGTATTCCATCATCAATTAAATATTAATCATAAAATTATATCAACTTTGACAGAAAAATTAATCATTTAATTCCGTCCATGAAATATTTTTATCAAAGAAAACAACATTACAATCATGTGATGGTAGGATATATGTATGCATAAGTAACATTTCCATTTATCAATGATCATGATAGAAATAATGTAAGTGTTATCTTATAATTATATAATTATAATTACATAATACATGTAATATCAAATCATTAAACAAACTTATATAAAATATCCTTGTGATTTGGTGATGAAAAACAAATAACATCGCTCCATGATGGTGCTAATTCATGCTTACATACAAGAGACGTTATCATATTTCAATGAATGGAATGGTAAGAAAAAATATGATACATTAATTTCAAAATATTATTAATATTTAATTGATATTATTTGTATATATATATATATTAATTCTGCTGTTAAAACCATCCATGAGATGTAGTGATGGAAAATGAAACCCAAATCATTGTGAAGGTGGCAGTCCACATGTATGCACGAACAATAGTTTAATTACCCATTTGATGGAATAGAATATATATATTGGCTATTAAATTAAAATAATAAAATACCAGTACATGTATGATACTTATATTATTATTTCCTCATTGTTTTATATTATTTTATGGAGGAAGAAAATGAAATAAAATTAAGACATTCAGTTAATTGTGATACGTCTTCTTTAGATAACATTGATTATATTATCTCATAATCACTATATGGTTTAAATTATTCCAAAATAATACCTTTATAATGTGATAATAAATTAAAGAAGTTATTTGAGTATGTATTTTCCAAAAATGGCTCTTAATGTGTGGATATAAGAAAAGTGAGTGTTCCCTTTTATAGGTGAGGGGGGTATTTTTTTACATTTTTAATGTATAAAATAAATATAAATTAATTTTCATATTAATGTTATTTAAAATTGATATAATTGAAATATTTAATGATTATAACTTTAAATATTATGAGAAAATAAAATATGTAGAAATTTAGGTGATGTTTTGACCCATATCTCTTTATTTTATACCCCTAATAACACTTTTGATAATTTGATGACACCAATGCTTTTTATCATTATGATAAAGAATGTTACAATACTAAATGAACAATAAATGGACCATTAATGATATTATAAAAAATATTGTATTCACATGGAATAAAATAATATCATTATAATCTTTCAATAATTTAATAAAACAACATTCCATTCAAAATATCATTAATGTCATTTTGGGAAGTATTTGATTAATTTAACTTTAAAAAACAATATAAAAATTAAATGATTATATAATTCATTAAAATATCCATAATATGTTATATATATTTTTTATATAATTATGAATCTATTGATCTCCCAAAAATATATATCTTTTAGGGTTTTTAAAATTATATTATTCATTTTTATAATACTTCCATAATTATTTTGGTGGATTCAGATAAGAGTATAAAACAATTACTTCATCACAAAAAATAAAAATTAAGTTTCCAAGATAGAACAATATTTTTCCTTAAAATAAAAAATTACAATAGAATATAATTTTTCTCTTATCAAAAAACATTATAGATATTAAAATTAAGAGAGTGACATTATTGAATTTATGTTTACATAAAATTATATACAAGTTTCTTAAAACTTATAATGGAACAAAATTTCAATAAATTAAAATATTTGGGTTTAAGGGTCGATAAAAGCATAACAAAAAAATATGAAATTTTTTGGGGAGATTTGGGGGCCATAAACCATAGTTTTAAACACGTTTTACCTGTTTTTGGATTAATTATTTGAAAAGTATTTACCACAATTACTATTCATAATGATAAAATATATAATAATACAATCAAAAATATTTATAAATTTAGTTTAAAAATATATAATCCTTTTTTGATGAATCAATTTCAATAAGTAGAAGAAATTAACTTAAGAATGAACAAAAAAGGAAATGATTTTTTCTTTAGAAAATTGAACTTTTAATCTCAAAAATGATCTTATATGAAAATAAGGAATAATGAATATTAAAATTTAATTAATTAAATTTTTAATATTTAAAATATACTAATGTGACTTTTAAAAATATTGAACTTTAAAATTATTTTATTTATTTATAATAAATGATAGTTTTATAAAAAAACTATATTTTTACTATTCCATGAAAAATAAATCATTTAAAAAAGATAAAAATTTTAACGTAATTTAATTTTGATATGAATATTTAAAAATGAAATTTATTTTATCAATTTCATAGTTCAAAACTTCTATATAAAGATTATAATTTTTTATCACAAAAACCAATTAAATTCGTTTCTGAAGGAATCTAATTTTTGAAGACTATAATTATTTTTCTATAAATTGGTTTCTTATTTCATAAGAATTATTAAATATATTTTCCTTCATTAGAAAAAATAAATTTCGTTATTTCGTTATTTCTATAAATGAATTCATATTTAAATTCTATGTTATAACAACGAAAATTAAATAATTATATTTCATGGTTCGATTAAGCTAGAAATTTAATATTGTATACCCTATCAAACATAGTTTTCTGTTACAAAATTCTAATGTTAAAATTGAAAACTAAATAAAAAACTATTAAAATTTAATCAATGAACTAATATTTTTTATGCTTTTAAATTTTTTTTCTTAACTATGAATCTCATTATTGATATATAATTTTTGATCGCTAAAATAAATGAAATAAGACAATATTGATTCAGTTTACACATATCATAAATAAAACTAAAATTTAATGAGAAAATAGATTTATAAATCTATGTAATTTATATAATATATTACATTTTCTTATCTAAAAATAATGAACTTAGTAAAAACGTGATGTAAATCAATATTAGAAAACTAGTTCAAAATAAGGTAGATAACTCACACTAAATATTGAAAATACATAATAACTATCAAATATATATGTAATTTATAATTATAAATGAAGATTAAAAAATTTCAAAGTTAAAAAGGTGTTTCTAAAAGAGCTTGTTATGATAGTTATTTTTTTATACATGGTATTTTGCACTTTGGTGGATGTGAGAAATTATGTTAATGTTTTCTTTGTTACATTTTTTAATCTATGAGGCATGCTTGATATTATGAATCATAATTTATCATATATGGTATATTCACTTCATTATTTCCATAAATTATAATGATCAACTTTCTTTTAATAATATTTGGATATTTATTTCATGATATACCTCTTATTCCTATGTTACCATTATTTTATGTGTCGTAGGGAAACTCTGTTCTCATTTATTTAGTTCTGATGGTTCTTCAAAAAATTATTTCATAAATGTTGAGAAAATTAGGATCCTTATTTTATTTAAAGTGTATTTTATCTTTTTCCAATGTATTTATTTTTATAACACATAATATCTTTTAAAAATGTCTCTATATTCATGAATTATTTTGTCTGTGTATTAACCTGCTAATAATTTTTGGCATCAGAGTCCAAATAGTCATTACATGGACTTATGTGACATCCCCAAGATTCCAATGGATGGAAATAAATGCTGAAGGGTTTCAAATGAAATTTGTGGTTGATTTAACATTTAATAAATAAACCACTATCAAAACAACCACACCCAAACAACCACTATATGATACATGATGAAAACTAGACAACAAAACCACATTATTCAATCAATATAGCCAAAATGAACAACATTATAATATAACAGAAAATCTATGTACATAGCGAATACCACTAATAACTCCAAGAAGACAACAATCCTCCATGATCCTCTATCTCCATGATCCAAAATTATGAAAAACATACGTATCATGAAGTGGTACTAAAAATATTGTACATGTAAACTTTTCCCATACCCCAAAATATAGCATCTTCAAAAGTACCAATGTGGAATAAAAGGGTTCAATAGTAAACTCAGTAGGTTTCCCTAATGACTATCCTACTCATGCCTCTTGGACTACAAATTTATCCACATTTATATGAAGTGTCTTATATAAAACCCTTCTGCAAAATAGTTTATGAAAACAATATATAGAAGATCCAAAACCATTTGCATCCAAAAGAAAAAAAATCAAATGAAACCAATTTACAGTTAGTAAATTGTTCAGGAAATAACTATTCAATGCTTAAAATCAATTATTATTGTCATTTTTTCATACCCATTCTATAGCTAACAACACACCCACACATGCATGCTTTGTTTGAGAGTACCATATTATTGGGTTGTCTCTTGTATTATTTCGTTGTGGGCTATTGAGACATGCCACGTATTATGAGTCACGTACTATGTACCCCAATAGAACAAACTCTTTATTTAGGGCCTCCTATTAATGTAATCCAAAAAATACTATGTTTGAAAAATACATCCATTACCAAAATAAACCACATCAAAAAAATGGATTTTATTGAAAAACAAATCACAAAGAATTTCAATGAATATATTTCATTTAAATAAAACATTCACTTTTATCGTTAAAAAATAATCCAATTCATGTTTCAGCATTCTCAAACAATACACATTTTAAAATCTCTATTTTAACATGATGAAAAAATTCACATTCTTCATAAACACAATTTCTGAATTTCGAAAAATTTACCACACCATCACAAGAAGGGTCAACATAGATCTTTCAACAAGAAAATCAAAACTAATTCATCACAAGGTATTAAATTTAAAATCATTTCATCAATTATACTATGTTTAGTCGAGATAAAAGACACCTACCTCAATGGTTTGGATTAAAACAGACAATAGGTGAAGAACACACACAAAAATGAGGTTGATTCACTAAAACGGCCTTATATCCATTCTAGTATCAACAAAAAATCCAAAAATAAACATATTTGGAATTAACAAAAACCAATATATATACATAACATGCATAGATCTGAGAAACCAAGTGGATAGGAGAAGTAGATATATGTATATCTAAGATAATGGAAGAAGAACTATATACTACAATGAAGAAATGAAAGAAAAACCCATACCAAGAAGGTGTAGTCCATATGAATGTTTCTTAAGGACACCTAGAGGAAAGATCCATTAATATCTCTCCAAAATAAAGAGATGGAATATCCCCACATGTGATTTAAATCTGGGCATGTTTCGAGTCACGACGTGTACTCCTTGGTCACGTCATGTGGCCACACTGGATAAGTATATCGAAAAACGAGTAGCCTCTGGTAAAAACAACAATATATTAACCCTAAATGATGTGTACCTTAGGTAAAAGATGTGTACCAACTCACAGTTTGGCCCTAACATCACGAAATGACATGTCCCTCTGTACATGTTGTGTACATCATGTATACAATGTGTACCTATCTTAAGACATAAAGTAAACCTGAAATAAATTTCTTTTGAGGGGTTTTAATCAAAATTTTCCTTATAAAAATGGGATTCTAACCCAATCCAGGTAAAGAGATGCTACAAAATAGAAATTGGGGGGGTTATAATATTTTACCCACTATTGGTCTTTCGGTCCTCAGAAATTTGAAAAACATCACCAGCGTTAAAGAGTTTTGGGCATTGGTCATTCATTCCCTAGTCAGTTTTCCATGCCTCTTCCATATTTAACCATACTTCCATAAAACCCACACCAAACCGATGATTTGTTAACAAAAAAAATTCTATTTCCTATCCAAAATTCACACAATGAGATGTACCAATGAATCATTTGGATCTATGTTATCAGGATTCAATTTGATCACATGGTCCGGATAAGGCTGATACATTTTCAAGCAGAATACATAGAACACATTATACAGGGAACTGAACTATAATGGTAATGCCAATAGATATGTCACCTCAATGACCAATTACAGTATCTCAAAATGGGTTATTTATTGAGTATATAACTTTACCTTCTTTACAAAACTATGATGTCCAATCCTTGGAGATATCTGCATGTAGACATGATCACTTACTACAAGGGACTACAGTCTTCGACAATGATCTGCATTACATTTATGATGAGTTTGATTCATCTAAATTCTTTTTCTATTCAATTGGGTATTATTCATTGTATCCTGGACAAGGTTTGTCTTTACTTGTGATGTCTCGCCTTTTTCACCCAACTCATTGGTGAACAACATGGATACAAATAAAATTCTTCCATTAGTGCCATATGTATCGAGTCCCAATATCTGTTATTATATGATAAATCCACAAAGTGTAAGTGATCCTCCCATGATCCACAAAAATCAATTCCACAAAACTTCAACAAGTCGTCTAACATTTATATCATCCACTCATATTGGTATTCTTTATAAGGATGAAATTCAATGCTCATAGTGAACTCAGTCCCAAGGTATTTCTGTAAGTATTTTTAGAAATGTGATGTGAACCTTGGATCTCTATCTGAAATGATTGAAAATGGTAATCCATGTGTATTTAACATTTATCGGATATAAATTTTTGATTGATCCCCTAACATATTATTTTTATGAATAGTGATGAAATGGGTCGATTTTGTTATTTGATCCACCATCACCCATACGACATCATGTTTCTGAACCATTATGAGGTGACCATTAACAAAATCCATCTTTATCTGCTTCCATTTCCACACTAGTATAGGAAAAAGCTACAACATACCAACTGGTATCTAATTCAATGCTTTAACCTACTAAAAAGATAAACACTGTGAGATGAACACGACCAGATTACTTTTTATTCTGCTCAACCAAAACTGAGTCTTCTATGCCTTATACATCTTTTTTGTTCCTAGATGTACACCCATCTTGAATGGTGGTAATCTTGAATTACTATTTCCTAAAAATAAATTAGCACAACAATCAGATCTACAAAGCACAATCTTTAACTCACATCATGTTTACAACCCTCAATGGTCTCCCCACAACTGAGTTTGGAACTAATAACAGGAAATTATAAATCAAATGATTGGGCCTCACTGACCATATTTATGAAATCAATAATAAGAATTACTGAAAGTAAAAACTGAAAAATCACCTCAGTATTCACATTACATATGCATATCAGCTAGGACCAACATCGACTACCATTCATCAAGAGCATCTTTCACCAACTGATCATATGAATTTCGTCTCAATACACATGCCATGGAATTTTCTTTTCCTAGTGTATAAATCAAGTAAAATTCAAACATCTAGAGATACTCCATCCATCAATTTTTCTTCAGATTAATATATCACCCTTAGAATATGGGTTTCAATATTTTATGATCCATAAACGTAGTGAATTTTTAACAAAAAGATAATATTCCAATTTATTCAAAGCATGGGCGACTTCACCTTAATCCAAATCGGGTTTTAGGTAATTATTCTCATGAACTCTCAACTTATTTGATCCATAAGCCAAGACATGGTCTCCTTGTAGGAGAACACAACCCAAACAAAATCCCAAAGTGTCACAGGACACCACATACCCATTTCCTGATTCTGGAAAAATCAATATAGGTGCTTGTGTGAGATGAAATTTCAATTCATAGATAGACTTATGGCATTCTTATTTCCATTATAATGACACATTCTTCTTTTTCAGATCTATCATTCGTGAAGATAGTCCTGAGAGGTGACTCACAAACCATGGGTAGTAGCAAGCTTGACCAAGTGAACATCATATCTTAAAGACAATATTTCATGGTTTCCATGAGATCACATCTTCTATCTTTTCTAGATCCACTAAAATAACTTTTTAAAAAATCACATGGCCAAGGAAGCATACCTTGTTTATCCAAAAATCTGGCTTTGATAATTTGGTATACAAATGGTTGTATCTAATGTTTTGTAACACCATTTAAAGATGTTCCTCATGGTAAGCCCTTTTTTAATACACCATTATTTCATCCAAAAAAACCACACAAAAGAGTCTAGATTCACAGAATTTTCATATTCATCAAAGCCATGATGACTAATGGTTAATTTGATTGACCATAAATCATGACCACATATTAATAGTGGAAATATCTACTTCTTAAAGATTTCATTATAATATATTCTTTATGAACTTGCAATTGGTGATATCCTGATCTCAAGTCAATCTTAGAGAGTCACTGAGCTCCTATCAATTGATTGAACAAATCATCAATTCATGGAAGTGGTAACCTATTCATTATTGTAACTTGGTTCAACTTACAATAATCAGCAGACAACCGAAGGGTTCCATATGAATTCTTCACAAACAAGACTAGTGCTTCACACATAGATGTACTTGGCAGAATTAAAACCATGATTTAGAGAACCTGCAACAAAAAATTAAATTCCAGTAACACTTTTGGATTCATTCTATAAAATGGAAGAGATATAGGAATCATCCCCTTAAAGAGATTAATCTTAAACTCCACTTCCCTTTGAGGTGGTAACCTTATGAAGTTATTGAGAAATACATCAAGAAATTGATAACAAACTACATGAAAACTATCATCCTCGATCTCTTGCTTTGATAACAAATTCAATGCTTCAAACATAATGGATATAAATCCTATCGTTGGTGCCAACAAGATCTTTTCTCATTTATTTACCATCCCCTCTACTCTGAAGAGATGCTCGACAACCTCCAAAGTCATGAAACTAACTAGTCTCTTATAATTTTTGATGCGAGCCTTGACCTTTTTAAACCAATCCATACCTTAGATTATGTCATAAACATCCATCCCAATCATTGAGAAGTCTCATTTCATCCCAACTACATCAACAGTTATAGAACATTCTCTACACAAAACAGATTGGCATTCTCTTTCACCGAGAGGAGTTATTAGTTTTATTACAGAATTCGTCATTCTCAGTTATAGAAAAATAATATAAATATTGTAGATACCCGAAGCTTGACATACATGGACATTACATTACTTTTGCAGAATACTTAGTACATAACAAAAACACAAACACAAGGATCGTAATAGTTTAGTGTCTTTGGAAACTTAGAATATAATCTTCTAATCGTGGTGAAAGATCTTCAACATCTCCCATAAAGATCTTCTCTTTTTTTTTTAATAAAACCTTTCCTTATGTCCTGGTTAAAAGAAAACATAAAAGGGTGAGCTCAAATTCTTAGTAAGGGTAAACAAATTAAATATCAATCACATCGTATTCATAATAACATAACATTTTGGAAATCTTAACCTGCAAAAGAGAGCATAATTTCATAACATGGGATAAATCATAGTAGTGAAATGAAATTCCAATAATCATAACATAAAACATGAAACTTGTGGCATAAACACATAATCATAGAGAATCATATCTTATTAGTCAAGACTCATTGCCAAGAATATCTTAGTGGACAAAGTCCCTTTCTAAAATGAGTCACCCTCGTTTCAGTCTTGTTTCACTGAACCGGTATAACCTACCATTCCAGCCATGTCTATCTCATGAGATATAAAATCTTTACCCATTTAATTGGAGGGAGATATAGGTCCCACCCATCTCATAATGATACCATTATTATGTGTGCCACAAAATCATAAATCATACATCATTGCATAACCCATGTAATACAAATGGGAATCTTAAACATCATGACATCATAAAACAATTCATATAAGATAAAGGAATTCATAAAAATAATTCCATCACAACATAATCAAATCAATGTAATAATAGGGATAAAAACATAACCCTTTATTATCTTAGATGGAAAATAATTTTGATAAAACACTTGAACTCTATTCTTGAGGAAAATATCATTTCTTCTTCAAAAACATTTTTCCTTTCTTAACATGTCATACAACTTTAAACTAAAAGAAGTTGATTAAAAAAAACTTGCAAACTTGTAAATGAATATTCTTGGAAATAATGTTTTAAAAATCCATTAATTCCGTATATGTTAAAAAAAACATTTTTCGTACTTTTGTCGGAAAAGTAAAAAAGTACCTCGTACGAAAAATGACAAAAGATTCATTTCATATATTTTACTAAAAAATCACCGAAGGGTAAAATTGGATTTAAACAATTGTACGTGGATGGAAATAATATTACATATTGAGGAAACATGGATGTGGATGATAAAATACACCCTAGTAAATTTCAAAATATAAACAATCTTGAATAAAAATGAGATTGTGATATTTCCCTTACCTTAGGTCTGATTTACTTCGTAAGTGTTCGAAACTCCTGTATAATGATTTAAATAATGTCATTGACTTATTAAAGAATCATATTCATTGTTATGATATCATATATGGTTCACTTATGACTTTATATTACCCGTTCTTTTATAAATTTCATGCTAAAGAGCGTTTTAGGTAAAATTGTTTCATCTGTCATCCGTGTTTTGACTTGTAATTATTCATATGATTACTTAGATCATGATTACGTAATTACATAATATAAAACATTATATATATATATATATTCAGAATATACCCATATATAATAAATCAGTAAATGGAAGGAAATACACTGTTCATGGAGACGGTGGGCCGTACGTACGCATGAACACTGTTTTCGTTTCCATATTGAGTTGAACGGAATTTAGTAGATGACATACATATATATACACATAAATATAGTAGAATTATTATGTCATATATTTCATGATTAATAATTATATATACTTTACAATCATTCATTAATGGTTAATGTGGAGGATGATTCTCATCGCGTCGTGGAGACGGTAGTCCGTACGTACGCACGAGCGATGATATCGTTCTCATTATCGTGGGACTAAATTGGAGTGTATGTTTACAATTTCAGAATAAATATCACTTTAAAATAATAATATATAGTTATTATTTACACCATTATACCCATCCAAGAAAGGTGGTGGTGGAAAATAGATTTCACCACGGCGTGGAGACGGTATTCCGTACGTACGCATGCGCGGTGATTTCATTTTCCGTAGGATGGATAGATGGTGAAATAGGGTTGTTTCATACATATAATAACATATCAGTATATGAGTGATACTGATGTTATTACTTCATAATTAAACAACATAAGAAGAAGAAGTGGAAGAAGAAATAAAGGTGAAAGAATCGGTAACGGAAATTACCTCTTCTTTGAAGTGCCACTTTGAGACCTCCACTTAGGGAACTAAAATTGGTCTTTGAGGAAGACCAGAACCTCTAGGATGTTTCTAGGTATGTGGAGAAGATAATTTGGCAGGGGTTGGCCGAGCTTGAAGGCTCAAAGTTGTGTGGGGAAGAGAGGGAGGAGGTGCCCTTTTATAAGGGAGGAGAGGGGTACCTTTGGAATAACTAAAAATATTATTTTATATTAAGGTCAAATTTGGTTTATAATGGTTCCAAAGAGTCTTATTTCGAATCTAAAGTGGGGATGGGTCGAAATACTCTCATCAAATATGATTTAGACATGTTTAGGTTATTATTTTAACCTTATCATTTGGAATTAGCTTTAAGTTAGATAATTTAACTTTTACCGTGTCTTCTTGTTTTCTTACACTATAAGGTTAATAAACTTACTATAAGAAGACAAAAGGACCCCAAATTGTTTATTATTATTATATATAACCTTATATAAGTCATTTGGCCGAACCTTAGATTTTTAGGAATAAAATAACAATTAATAATATAATATTTTTTAAAAAAACTATTTTATGTCAATTTGGACACTATTTAGTAATTGATTTTTGTGAAAATCATAACAGAATGATAAGTTATAAAAAAGTTAATTAAATATATACTAACATGTCATAGTAACCTATAAAATCAGTGTAATTCATAAAAAGACTCAAATTATATTTATTTGGGTATTTATAACATCAATTATGTCAATATTTCATTAATAAGATAATTACTGCATCATCGTTGTGTCATAAATAAATTAACTTATTTAATGTCTAAAAATTACAAATAAAATACCATTATGTAGGAAATTCTTTTATCTTTCTAATGTATATTTATAGTCGAATTTATCATATGTATAAACCCGTATTAAAAATGTTTTATTAAATAAACATTGATTTTAACTCTTTTAACCCTTCTTTAAATAAATTAATAATAAATGTCCTAATCTAATCCAAGTGGGCCTAAATGGTCATATTTTATTCCTAATTTTGTTTTTGGTCGAATTAAACTTGTCTAATAGAATTAGGACATGTGTTAGGGTATTAATAATATCATTTCTACCCTTAATTACCCTATTAACTTTTAACCGTGGTAAAAAAAGGTAAAAAGTTACTATTCACCAAAAAATTATTTTCATCTCATTGAACCACATTTTACTTACTGACATCAACTGTGTCTCTCGGATTTTTGAAATTACACTCACAGAGGCGGTAAAATTAATTTTTATGAACAATTCAGTTTTTTTAACTACCACTTAGTGGTTTTACTATTCATCAAAAATTGAAAGTTTTCAGAAAAAAACCAAAAATTAGGCCTAAGCTATATTTGATTTTATGAACTCAAAAATGAGGTCTATTTTACCAAATTCAAAACATATCAGTTGCATTAAGTAATTTAAAAATTAATTCCCTTCGTCAAAACAAATAGCGTGTTTTTAAGAGATAATAACTATCAGAAGATTGAAACTTGTTTATAACTGATTTAAATGTGAAATTACATCCAATGACCATAATTGTATTAAATTGTAAAAATATATTCTAAATATACTTTAAAACCACTAAAATTAATAATTTATCTTTATTAATTATTTTTATTTAAAAAGTTGTTTTTAATTAAAATTTACTAATTTCCACTATTCATCCAAATATGAAAGTTATCCGAAAATTACCAAAATTTCACCCTAAGCTAATTTCGATATTCCGGATCCAAAAATGAAGTCCATTTTGAAAAATAAAATTTACAAAATTTTAAAAAGTGGTTATTACTATTTAAAATGGCTAGTTTTAATAATATTATAATAGCATATCGTTGTTTAGTGAAACTCGTTATTGCGTACTACACACGCTATCAAGGAAGGTCGCAATTGCGTGTAATGAAAGGCAAGTCAAGGATGTGTGTTGTGAAAGCTCCTTTTGGTGTAGCGTACAACACAAGACATTAATGAAATTAAAAAGAATATTTTTCATAAAATCTCGGGGTGTTACATTCTACCCCCCTTAAAATGAATTTCACCATCGAAATTCGTCGGGGTTATAAATGGTTTACTATTCAAAAATTTCTTTAATCGAAACCCACATCATAAAAATGAATACCAAAACCAATCTTTAAAAACAAAAGTATGAAACGTAACAGGTACCCAAATAAACTAATCACTAGGTTTCCACATAGGTGAAAATATGGATATAAAAGAGAAATCTAACCATCATGTTCTGATGGAGAGTGGTAGAGAACATGGCTATGGAAAATCTAGTAATCACCAAGCCATAAATTTGTGATGATATAAGGTACCATATGATTCATTAGATATAAGAGCACTAAGGAAACATTTTTGGTTTTTCAAGATCATTTCCCGAAAGATGAAGAATTTCGATTAGAATAAATACTTACTTTATTTTGGTACAATCTCATTGTTTTTCGTGCCTTGAACAATTTACACTTCATCTATTAAATAAATGAAGTTGAATTTGTTATTTGTGAAGTGGTAGCAGATCATGTGATAGAATGACAGGTCATTCCATCTGTCTCAAACAAAATGTTAGCAAAAGTTATTAAATATACATAAGTCATTATATAGTGAGATTAATCATATATGGTTCCTAAAATGGACTTATACTTCATATATCATACTGCTTAATATAATAAAACTAGTTTCTACTAAACAGAGAAATTCCAGTAGGCTAGTGGTATGCGATAAAAGCCAGTCGCACTTTGGTTGTGGGTTCGATTCCCACAGCCTTGTCCGACGCGATGGGCTGTCGCCCGTCCTGCAGGTTTTCCTTTTTCTAAAGATATATTACTATAACATCCCATAAATAATATCCAAAAAAAATTTATCCTAACTTATGTGCAACATAATCCATTCTAATCTTTAGGCTTATCTAAAATACTTCGGTCCAAGCTCATAGTATAAAGAAAATGATTACTTGAAATGTCGTCAACCAAGCATGTGAATACCATCATTTATCCCCCATATATCTTGTTGGTCATATTCCAATCATGTGAATACCTTAATGATGTATTCTCTTGAAAAATGAATACCCATTAAACCTTATTGAAAACATGAATGATGTCAAAAGTTAACACTTTCGACATACCAAAATCCAAAAATTCTATATACTCAAACCATGATATAACCTTCTCATTATATCAGTCATGAGCTCATGAATACTATCAAACATTTAATTTTCTCTTTATCCCTTCATTATGTGCATATCATCTACATTCCAAAAATATCCGAATAACCTTTCATGGATACTGGTATCATTAATCATAAACTTTAAAAACTCAAGGAAAGACAACAGTGTAACAATCCATAGATGTCTCTTTATTCCATAGTAGCATGAGATTACTTATACAACATTACACGTGATAAACATGTAATCATTCCACTACATTCTTAAACTATTGACCGAGCTTCAACAATTCGTTCATCTCAAATATCATTTGTAGTCTCTTCATCATCATCAACATAAATACTACCCATACGACCATACTGATTCTCTTCATGAGACTTTTCCTTAGGGCATTGGTTTTCATAATGCCCATACATTCCAAATTTAAAACAATTAACCATTGTTGATGTCGTAGAAATACCATTATCCTCATCCCTGGTGTTAACTGAACCTTTTCCTTTGCACTTACTGGCTTTGTGTCCTTCTTTTCCACACCCAAAGCATCTTCCAGTTCCTTTGAAACATTCCCCTTGATGCCTCTTCCCACATGATTTACATAGGGGAAATTGAACTTTCTTTCCTCTATGATCATCATGAAACTCTATCTTTCTCTTATTAGCCGAGTCAGGAAACTTACCAAATTTTACTTTATTGATCATATTATGAGATTGCTGATTCGGAATAATAATTATGTTTGGACTTCTAAATCCCATTTCATTTGATTGGTCATGAAGAATATCATTCCATTGTCCATCATATCCTCCATTATCGTGAATCATCTTGTTTCCAACCATTTTCTAAAACCCAAAAAGAATAGTGTGAGATGCAAATATCTTTCTAGGGAAAACAACATAATAAAATAGGGAGTATCCTTAATATATAACATCTTAGGTTAAATTCTAGTATCTTTAGCGCAATTCTAGGACTATAACCTATACGTATACTTAACCTTAGAGACATCCCTAGACATACCTTAGAAATATCTCTAGGGATCTCACTAACATTTTCGCATCCTAGTTTCCAAAGGATGACTAAACCTTTCCTCTGATACCAACTGTAGAGACCCGAAGCTTGACGTACATGGACATTACATTACTTTTGCGGAATACTTAGTACATAAAAAAAACACACACACAAGGATCATAATAGTTTAGTGTCTTTGGAAACACGAAATATAATCTTCTAATCGTGGTGAAAGATCTTCAACATCTCCCATAAAGATCTTCCCTTTTTTTACCTAAAACGTTTTCTAATGTCCTGGGGAAAAGAAAACATAAATGGGTGAGCTCAAATGCTCAGTAAGGGTAAACAAAATTAATATCAATCACATCGTATTCATAAGAACAAAACATTTTGGAAATCTTAATCTGCAAAAGAGAGCATAATTTCATAACATGGGATAAATCGTAGTAGTGAAATGAAATTCCAATAATCATAACTTAAAACATGAAACTTGTGTCATACACACATAATCATAGAGAATCATATCTTATTAGTCAACACTCATTTCCAAGACTATCTTAGTGGGCAAAGTCCCTTTTTGAACCGAGTCACCCTCATTTCAGTCCTGTTTCACTGAACCGGTATAACCTACCATTCCAGCCATGTGTATCTCATGAGATATAAAATCTTTACCCAATGCATTGGAGGGAGATATAGGTCCCACCCATCTCATAATGATACCATTCTTATATGTGCCACAAAATCATAAATCATACATCATTTCATAACCCATGTAATACAAATGGGAATCTTAAACATCATGACATCATAAAACAATTCATATAAGATAAAGGAATTCATAAAAATAATTCCATCACAACATAATCAAATAAATGTAATAATAGGGATAAAAACATAACCCTTTATTATCTTATATGGAAAATAAATTTGATAAAACACTTGAACTCCATTCTTGAGAAAAAATATCTTTTCTTCTTCAAAAACCTTTTTCCATTCTTAACTTGTCATACAACGTTAAACTAAAAGAAGTTGATTGAAAATAAACTTGAAAACTTGTAAAGGAAGCTTCTTGGAAATAATGTTTTAAAAATCCATTCATGCCGTATAAGTTAAAAAAACATTCTTCGTACTTTTTTCGGAAAAGTCAAAAAGTACCTCGTACAAAAAATGACAAAAGATTCCTTTCATATCTTTTACTAAAAAATCACCGAAGGGTAAAATTGGATTAAAAAAATTGTACGTGGATTGAAATAATATTACATATTGAGGAAATATTGATGTGGATGACAAAATACACCCCAGTATATTTCAAAGTATAAACAATCTTGGATAAAAATGAGATTGTGATATTTCCCTTACCTTAGGTCCGATTTGCTTCGTAAGTGTCCGAACCTCCTGTATAATGAATTAAATAATGTCATTTACATATTACAGAATCATATTCATTGTTATGATATCATATATGGTTCACTTATGACTTTATATTACCCGTTCTTTTGCAAATTCCTTGCTAAAGAGCGTTTTGGGTAAAATTGTTTCATCTGTCATTCGTGTTTTGACTTGTAATTATTAATATGGTTACTTAGATCATGATTACTTAATTCCAGAATATAATACATGATTTTATATATATATATATATTCATAATATACATATATATAATAAATCAGTAAATGGAAATAAATACACCGTTCATGGAGACGGTAGGTCGTACGTATGAATGAACGCTGTTTTCATTTCCTTATTGAGTTGAATGGAATTAAGTAGATGACATACATATATGTACACATAAATACTGTAGCATTATTATGTCATATATTTAATGATTACTTACTATATATACTTTACAATCATTCATTAATGGTTAACGTGGAGAATGAATCTCATCGCGTCGTGGAGACGGTAGTCCGTACGTACGCACGAGCGATGATATCGTTCTCATGATCGTGGGACTGAATTGGAGTGTATGTATACTATTTCAGAATCAATATCACTTTAAAATAATAATATATAGTTATTATTTACACCATTATACCCATCCAAGTAAGGTGGTGGTGGAAAATAGATTTCACCACGGAATGGAGACGGTATTCCGTAGGTATGCACGCGCGGTGTTTTCATTTTTCTTAGGATGGATAGATGATGAAATAGGGTTATTTCATACATATAATAAAATATCATTATATGATTGATACTGATGTCATTACTTCATAATTAAACAACCTAAGAAGAAGAAGTGGAAGAAGAAATAAGGGTGAAAGAATCGGTAACGGAAATTACCTCTTCTTTGAAGCGCCTCTTTGAGACCTCCTCTTAGGGAACTAAAATTGGTCTTTTAGGAAGACCAGAACCTCTAGGATGTTTCTAGGTAAGTGGAGAAGATAATTTGGCAGGGGTTGGCCGAGCTTGAAGGCTCAATGATGTGTGAGGAAGAGAGAGAGTAGGTTCCCTTTTATAAGGGAGGAGAGGGGTACCTTTGGAATAACAAAAAATATTATTTTATATTAAGGTAAAATTCGGTTTATAATGGTTCCAAAGAGTATTATTTTGAATCTAAAGTGGGGATGGGTCGCAATCCTATCATCCAATAGGATTTAGACAAGTTTAGGTTATTATTTTAACCGTATCATTTAGATTTAACTTTAAGTTAGATAATATAACTTTTACCATGTCTTATTTGTTTCTTACACTATAAGGTTAATAAACATACTATAAGAAGCCAAACGAACCCCAAATTGTTTATTATTAATATATATAACCTTATCTATGTCATTTTACAGAACCTTAGATTTTTAGGAATAAAATAACAATTAATAATATAATATTTGTTTTAAAAACTATTTTATGTCAATTTTGACACTATTTAGTAATTGATTTTTGTGAAAATAATAACAGAATGATAAGTTCTAAAAAAGTTAATTAAATCAATAATAAAATGTCATATTAACCTATAAAATTATTGTAATTCATAAAAAGTCTCAAATTATATTTATTTGTGTATTTATAACATCAATTATGTCAATATTTCATTAATAAGATAATTACTGCATCATAGTTGTGTCATAAATAAATTAAATTATTTATGTCTAAATATAACAAATAAAATACCATTATGTAGGAAATCTTTGTATCTTTCTAATTAATATTTATAGTCGATTTTATCTTATGTATAACCCCATATTAAAAATGTTTTAGTAAATAGAATTTGATTTTAACTCTTTTAACCCTTCTTTAAATAAATTAATAATAAATGTCCTAATCTAATCCAAGTGGGCCTAAATGGTAATATTTTATTTCTAAGTTTGTTTTTGTTCTAATTACACTTGTCCAATAGAATTAGGACATGTTTTAGGGTAATAATAATATCATTTCTACCCTTAATTACCCTATTTACTTTTAACCGTGGTTAAAAAAAGGTAAAAAGTTACTATTCACCAAAACATTATTTTCATCTCATTGAACCACATTTTACTTACAGAAATCAACCGTGTCTCTTAGATTTTTGAAATTTCACTCACAGAAGAGGTAAAATTAAGTTTTATGAACAATTCAGTTTTTTTAACTACCACTTAGTGGTTTCACTATTCATCAAAAATTGAATGTTTTCAGAAAAAAACAAAAATTATGCCTAAGCTATATTTGATATTATGAACTAAAAAATGATGTCAATTTTACCAAATTAAAAAGATATCAGTTGAATTTACTAATTTAAAAATTAATTCCCATCGTCAAAACAAATAGCGTGTTTTTAAGAGATAATAACTATCAAAAGATTGAAACTTGTTTATAACTGGTTTAAATGTGAAATTACATCCAATGACCATCATTGTATTAAATTGTAAAAATATATTCGAAATATAATTTAAAACCACTAACATTAATAATTTATCACTATTAGTTATTTCGATTGAAAAAGTTGTTTTTAATTAAAATTTAGTAATTTCCACTATTCATCAAAATATGAAAGTTATCGGAAAATTACCAAAATTTCACCCTAAGCTAATTTCGATATTCCGGATCCAAAAATGAAGTCCATTTTGAAAAATAAATTTTACAAAATTTTAAAAAGTGGTAATTACTATTCATAACGGCTAGTTTTAATAATATTTTAATAGCATATCGTTGTTTAGTGAAACTCAGTATTGCGTACTACACACGCTATCAAGGAAGGTCACGATTGCGTGTAATGAAAGGCAAGTCAAGGATGTGTGTTGTGCAAGCTCCTTTTGGTGTAGCGTACAACACAAGACATTAATGAAATTAAAAAGAATTTTTTTTATAAAATCTCCGTGTGTTACAAATATCATGAGAAGTAATGATGGAATGTGATGCACCAATATCAAATAGAGCATTCACAATGGTATAATTTTAAATAATAATACATTTCACTATATATGGTACAACCAAAGCATCAACAAAAATCAACTGCGATACATACAATTGCTTCATTGTTTCACCCTACTCTTTATTCCCTTGTCGTGATTTCCCTTACATATGAGTAATGGTATTCTTTAAATCAACAAGTCCATGTATTCTCTAGTGATGAGTTAGATTCTGTTGTCCTCTCCCAGTCTATGCATACAATGCTTATGAAACATGAGATGTGTCTCAAGAACGTGAAGTCGAATCACTATGACAATAGTGCTGATGATTACCTATCTTCTTGATGTTATGTAATTTACTAAGATGTTCCATACACTCTCTCTTTTTGTGGTCTGGTGAATGAATTAGAATCAACACACTTTTCTCTTGGTTTGTGGAGGAAAGTTCCCTAATTTGGCTGTTATATTCCGATTCCCACTCCCACCAAAGAAATAGGTGTCTCTCTTTCAATTTATGGTAGCATTGGAGTTCCCACAATTCCATATAGGTATCATCATACATCCTCCTCCAATAGAAACTAATATTTTTTACTCAGTCATCACTGCTCTTTTCACCAACTCAGTATATTGAGAAATAAATAGCAATGCAATCTTCAATTGAATCTCCTTCCATTGACCTAATTCAAATACACATGCCTTTAAGGATGCACTGGCCAAAACGTCTATTGTAAATTTCACTATATTAATGAGTTTATCCACATATTGTGTGATTGAGATATTTTCATACTTTAGGATAAATATTTCAATAGTAATATGGATTTTTAATGAATAATGATAGAATATTTTATTAAAAAATTCATAAAAATCGTCCCACGTAATTCCATGATCCCCTTTAGCATGTAGTACCAGTTCCCACCACTGACTTGCAAGATCCTTGAGCATGTATGTTGCTTCTTGAAACTGTCCTCTATCGGTGTGAAGATGAATTCAAAGATGTGATTTATCCTACATAGCTACACATTTGTAATTTTAGGTTTTGAATCACCCCTAATGATGGGTGGATTCTGCTTCATGAACTAGATGGGGTGATTTATGTGAGCTGACTTATCATGCCGATTTCCAGTGTCCATAGTGTGGAATTATTAAATGATACTATTGTAAATATGTTGATTCTCATGAATCTTAGGTTCATCATCATTCTCCATAGGTTCTTGTGGTTGGTTCCTATGACGCCAACCAGGTGCTAATTTCTAAACAAAAGGCAATCTCTATAAGTCCCACTCTCTAGTAACTTATAGCTTAGTATTTCAAATTCTCTCACATTAACTGTCAAAATTCTTTATCTAAAAACTACCTTTTTATTTCTTCAACCATTTTTTAAAACATTCAACATCATTTTTTTAAAAATAAACCTTATTCAAAATACCGTAAGCATTTCATTTTTCAAATTCATTCATTGGAAAAATAATTTCATACTTTTTCCAAAATCTACACTTTTTTTCAACATGAATCATTACTCACAAAGATGTTTGTACTCTAATGAGGAATTAATTCATCTATAATTCTTGTCATGCTCATCTCTTTAGCTAAATCCATGACACTGAGATTTCAAAATCCTAGAAGTACCTTCAAATACTTTTGTACCCATCTCCCCTATAACATGATGTTTTGCATAAAAGGGTTAGATACATCCTTTTATGTTGTACATTTCATATTCTGATAATACTTCTCATTTGTAAGTTGCCAACCCAAGGAAAATACAATAATGAATTCCATCTCCAAGACCAATAATACTGATGAATACTTTTAAGGAAAGGATCAAACTAGTTGATACCATTTGTAATGAACTGCTAATTCTCATTGGATTGAGAGTCCAATGATCCATTATATGGGATTAAGTGACATCACCATGATGAAAAACGCGATAAATAATGTTCGAAGGGTTTCAAATTAAAGTGGGGGACTATTTACACATTATGAAATAAAACACTCTCAATACAAACAACCACACTCAAACAACCACTATATGATGCATCATTAAAACAAGATAACTCAACCTCATTATTGAAACAATCCAACAAAATTGAAAAACAACAGAATATAACAAAACATTAATGTATAAAATGTAATAGAAATAAAAACTCCATGAAGACCACAATCCTCTATGCTACATTATCTCCAAGATCCAACATCACCAAACAACCTAAGTATCACCAATTGGTAATAAAAACATGTGACACGTTACTTTTTCCCAAGTCCCTGAAGATTGCATCTGCAAAAGATGAAAAGTTCCAAGGAAGGGGTGAGTAATAAACTTAGTTGCCTTCCCCCAATGAATTCCCTAATAATTCAACTATGATTGAGAAGTTATACACATTTAAATGAAATTTTTTATATTAAAACATTCTCTAAAACAGTTTATAATAACAATATACACATGTTCAAAAAACATTTGAAAGAAAAAAAAACAAAAGAAAATGAAACCAATTCCAAGAATGTTAATTTTTTCAGATAAGTAAGTAATCTAGACTTAAAAACCAAATCTTATTATCATTTTTGAATATCTATTCCATAGCTCAAAACACACCAACACATGCATGATGCGTTCAACAGTTCCCACCTTATGAGTGACCTCAAATCATACTTCCAAGTATCTGACTGACATATTCCCCTTATTCAATGTCATGTAACATGTACCAAACTAGAACACATCCTTTATTGAGGGCCTGTAACATATGAACTCACAAAAACACTATGTATTCCAAATACTTCCATTACCAAATTAAACCACTTCAATAAAACTAAACTTTTATTGATAATCAAAGCACGAAAAATTACAATTCAGTAATTTCATTACAATTGAATATTAAATTTTATTTAGAATATCTATTCCAAAAAATGTTCCATTATTCAAGAAAAATAACCATTTTAAAATATCTACTTTAAAATTTAGATCAAAATCACATTCTTCATAAACCCGATTTTCTATATTTTGCAAAATTTATCACCCCATAAAAAAAGAATCTCTAATGATTGTTTAATATCCAATTCTAAACTAATTTAAAAGAAGGTATTATATCTGATATTTTTCCATCCATTATAATAATTATAGTTGAGATATAATCCACTCACCTCCAAGGTGTTGACAAGAAGCCACAACAAATGAAGAAATCCCACAAAAAACTAGGTTGATTCTCCAAAAAACAGCCTTAGATCTCTTTTCCATTCAATAAAAAATCCAAATATCAACTTATTTGGAATTTAAAAATCAATATAATCCAATATTGAGCATAGATCTGAGAAAAAAGGAGAGATGATAAGTAAATCTAAGTAGATCTACGATGATGGAAGAAAAACAATGAACCACAATGATGAAATGGAATAAAAACCCTAACCAAAATGGTGAACCCCTCTTAAAGATTACATAGGGCCTCCTAAGGTTGAGATCCATGAAGATCCATCCAAAGGAATGAGATGGAGCAACTGTATGCACGATTTTAATTTAGGTGCTTGCCTGTTAAGGATATGTAACCCTTGGTCACGTTATATAGGCTTTTCTAGATAAGTAAATCAAAAACCTAATCACATCAGGTAAAAAATTCAATATTTAAACCCTGCACGATGTGTACCATAGGCACACGATGTGTACCATACCACAGTGTGACCCCAACTTCATGAATTTAATCTTACACTATGTACAAGTCATGTAAATTAGGTACACATCGTTTACCTATCCTAAAACCTATAGTAAACTCCAAAAAATACATTTAAGGATTTCTAATCAAAAGGGTCCTTAGAGAAATGTGAATCTTACCCGTTCTAGGAAATAGTATGATAAAAATCATAAATAAGGGGTAATATAGTCTATAAGCGATTTAGTTTACTAATATTTATTTTCTTTTGGTTGAAATTTAATTCCAGGAGAATCCTTCATATAATTTTGATAAATTATTTTATTTATTATTTCAAATGATCTTTCCTATTTTATATATTTTTTAAATCTTCATTTTCACATTAATATTATTTATTAATGATTTTATTTCTCATAAAGGTGAATTATTTTTAACAAATATATCATCTTCATCAAATATTTTGTTTCCTCCATTTCTATGTTCATTATTCAAAATAAAGCAATTAATTATATTGAAACCCAATTTTCTGTTAACTCATGTATCCATCGTATTTCATTTATCCTATATGAAAAATGAATTTTTAATCCATCTTTACATTCTGTGGTTGTTCAATAATGGTATTTTAAAATATTCAAAATGTTTTACATGAATTCTAAATAACATGTTTTATCTTCCAATCCACATTTCTTTTTGATAACCAACATGTCTTTTCAATTATATATTATTAAAGATTCATTTAAAACATAAATGTTTTTAAATTTTTATCACTTTATTTTTTGAAAACATTACACCCTTCTCAAGGATCAATTATTGATTGATCCTTTTTAATATTATAATTTTTCAAATAAATTTATGTAACCTTTTCAAAATTGAATGTTTAAAGTGACTATAACAACATATTTTACACATCATATAATATAATTTCCTAAAAAATATTTTATTATATGACATCCATTTCCTCATTATCATTAAATAATTTATTTCCTCAGATATTAATTTGCATGAATCATCCTCTAAATGTTCATATGGAATACTCTTTGTAATGATTGAATTTTTTGAATCAACTATTTAAATTCTTGTGTTCAATTCTGGAGATAACTTTTGAAAATGATTTGAATACAATTTGCTTTCCATGTGTTCTTAACATTATGAGATTGGATTTATTTTTTTATATAAAACATGTGTATGTCTTTTCATAATGAGAAAGTTAGGGTCAAATAAATCCCTAATATGGTATGGGTATGATAAATTCCTAGGAAAATTTGGTTATAATAAATCCATAAAACAATTTCATTCCAATAAACCCCTTAAATAGTGTGTATGGAAAATTCATTGAGATAGTTTAGATCTAAAATACAACTTATATAGTTTGGGTTTGATAAATTTATAATATGGTTGGTGTATGTTAAATCCTTGAGATGGTATTGGTTTCATAACTCTTTTGGATTATTGGTTTATAATAAAACCCTCAGATGGTCTAGGTACAATAAATCCTTGAGTGTATTTGGGATATTAATTGCCATAAATATGTTGGTAAGAGTTTATATATCTTGAGAGATGGATGTTAATCATGGAAAAAATTCTGACAACATGAGACACAAACATTTTAGTTGTTAATAATATGAATAGTAAATTTTGATTTGTTCACAACATGAATTGTGATCATTTGTCTTTGCCATAATGTTAATAGAATATATTTTATTTTCTGCCAAAATAATGTATGATATTTTTTTCCCAAATTTTTTTGTGGAAATATTATATTTTTGCAATGTTATAATTTAAATGTAGTATGTTTTGTGTCTATTTTGATTTTCAATCATTATTTCATCATATTTTGTTATTTCCATGTCATATTGTTATGATTAATCTATATATATATATATATATATATTTATTTATCCAATGATTCATCAATCATTTATTATAGTAAATGATGGTTCATTTGAGTCTACGTGTCCTTCTATATTATTTTTTTAAAATAGTTATTGTTATTATTTTTTTATTATGATATTTATCCCATATCAATGTTTTTTCACATTCTTATTATATAATTCTTGATTATGTGTGGATTTGATATTTTACCTTAATGAGTGGTCGAGATCAAACATTTTCATGTTTTTATGTACCAAATTTATGGAGATGTCTATAACTTATGTGATGTTTATAAGGTATCCTTATTTGGTTTTAATATTGATAAATTTCCACAGGTTTTGTACAATGATTTTCATCTATAAATATTCCTAAAAAACAATATAAAATGTTTCTTTAGGTTTTGTGAGATTATGATGAAATGTAATAATAATGTATTTTTTTCTTAAAATCACGGATCATCTAAAATCGTATAGAATTTAATTTCAAATTATAGATTTATCACCAGGGTTGTGGGTATGGGTCTTGAATTTCTCTGGAAATTCCAAAATGATATAAATGAATGCGTAGGAATATTATCCAACCCCTTCATAGATTGTATAATATTTGGTCTTATTCCTCTAGATATCCAATATCTTTTAATGAAATCGTGTTCAGTATGATTAGGATTATGAGACTTCTCTAACATCATCATCAATAAAAAACAAGATCTTTTTTTCATTAAAATGGGATATGAACCTACCCCTTGTACATGATTATTGGTAATACACTGAGGTACATCCTTATAGTTTCCTATATCTAAGTGTTCAAGGATGTGGTGTCCCGGTGAACCCCTTTCAAAAAATATTGAGTTTTTATAGTCACATATTATTAGTAGTGGTAGCTTTTAATAGTATAAAACATAATGGAAAATTAAATGATGACGGTGAGATCATTGGGGACCACCGACTCCTCCTCCCATTGATAATATATGTAAGCATTTCCCTAGTATGATGACAAGTTTCAAAAG
Organism: Viscum album; assembly: GCA_963277665.1. NCBI lineage: Eukaryota > Viridiplantae > Streptophyta > Magnoliopsida > Santalales > Viscaceae > Viscum > Viscum album. The sequence goes on from OY728133.1 coordinate 596,324,972, forward strand.
TAGTTGTAGGTGGTAAATGTACTACCTAATTACCAAATATAGGCATTATTTATTGATATAGATATTGGTGGGTGTTTATATATTATAGGATCTCAAGTGTTACCTATGTGGTTTCAATAGTACCATTGAGACAATACTCCCTTACCAATGTATTTGTATCCCAATGTGAAAAATGATTTGTAAGTGGTGACATAATTTTCATTTTGGGGATGATGTGGCAAAAGTTGTGTCATATGATTATCACTTATATTATGTAATATAATTTCGATCAATGGTTCATGTTTCATAAAATGTCATGTAAGGATAAATATAAACCAGAAAATAAACAATTAATACATTATAACATGAGGCATATTTTTGATTTATTTCCCTCATAGTAATAGGATTCACATTAAATTCCTCATATTTATTTCCAACTTAACATTTGAAACAAAATGGAAGAATTCTTAAATATGATAGGATGAGAATTTATAGGAGATTCAATTTTTTATCACAATTATTTTCTGATAGAAACATCAATCATAATAAAGATTTTTAATTTTTTGTTAGTGAAAAAATGTTTTCTAACTTTAGGTGGTCGTTCGGACTATTATAGTGAAACATTTTGAAATTCAATTTTTTAGAGGGTTGGAATTCAGTCACATATTCACCTTTTGTGGTAGAATTTTTTTAATATTCTTGCACTCTAATATATTTATGGTATATTTAATGAGTCCTTCCCAAATCCCATTATAGTTCTAGTTTCCCTCACCATATAAATGGGTCAAAATTATGCATTAATATAGAAAAAAATTTTGTTAATGATTTCATATATCATTGTGAAAATATATATGTATACGATTTTCTACATCAATACAAGCATTTATAGGTATCATAGTTTCTCCATCTTTCTCTTATTACTTAGTGTTTCTTAGTTTTAGATTACTATGGTTTAATACATGATTTTTGGGAAATCATGAGATTATCACCATCTTGGGAGATGGTATGAATATATATTTTATAGGCTAGGGAAATGATAATAAAAACTTATATATCCTTTTAAAAGGAATAATAAACCATGTATTTCAGTGATTATAAATAGGAAACTTCGTAACTTTTAGGTTCATGTGAAAAAGACAATTTCTAAGAATATCAATTTTATGTGGAGAGGAATTATAGGAGAAAAGATGCCTAATAATGGAAAGTGAAGGAATACGCGTGAATGGAGCTTTCTAGTTATCCTATGGAGGGATATGGCCCAGTGAGGATGATTCGGGATAAATTTTTCATAAATTGGTAAAATATGGTAACAATAAGAAAAAATACTACTATCTAAATTGGGGGAACAATTTCATAGGTAATATGTCCCAATAAAAGGGTGACTTTTAATTTCATGACCCATAGGGAATATAGATTAGTAGAGATATGATTTTAATATTGGGTCCCATATGTTTTATAGAACAATAGATATATGGTTTATATGGCGTGATTTAATGTAAAAAAGTAATCCTTCATATCATTCAAGAAATTATTATCCACAACCCATGTATTTTTATAAACATTGTTTAAGGTTATTTCATAACATCGTAACATGAAGTTTACCTTCATATAGTAAGGATATTTTTGTAACATCTTAGATTTTCCATGTATTATTTTTAGATGTTAAGAAATTATTTTAGAGATTAGGTACTAAGACAAAGTGTAATTATAAGTCCTAGTTTTCCTAGAATAAATGTTTGAAAAATATTAAAATATATAACAGCCTGAATATGTATGTTTCCTAAAAAAATGAATAAATCTTAAATGGATTCTTGGATCTGAAATATGAGGACACTGATGAGTTCAAAATATAATATTTACCAATGGAGAGACCTATCATTGGTTGGAACATGTCATTTGTTTAAAGGTTTTCACGTGCAAAAAACTTATAAAAATAATTTCATAATATTATTTTAATTAAATTGTAGATGTAGAGAGGTGGTTTATCATTTATTAAAAATAATTAGAGATCCAATTTTATCCTCATAACTCTTGAATTCATTAAAGATGTTGGAAGGAGAACATTTGGAGGATCCATTCGATGAATGATGACTAAACCTATGATCATCGATCAGTGCACACCGATCTTGACTGATCTCGCCAACGATGAAAATGCAGTGACCATTCTTCATTAGTGAGTTATCCAAATTGATTTTGAGAATTTGATTTATTTATTTCTACACCATTCCTGATTCTTATGATTAACACAGACTATTCCATGAACATATTCACCTGCAGATCGATCATATTTATGGGATGGGATTATTTTTTGGAGTAATCAAGAATTATTTAATTTTGATTTCAAATCCAAAATTTAATTTCATTGATTGTTTGAAAATATCTCTTGGTAATTGATGATAAACCATTATTAATGTGTATTTATTAGTCCATTATTCACATTCTTTGATATTGGATCCCCGTTTTCTAAGATTTACATTTTCATGTAGTTCCGAACACAATGGGACCCCCAGATTTGAGAAAAATCTACAACTTAGGACTGATTATTGTAGATCAGGATCTAATGAGATCATATCTAGGACCATGTTTTCATTAGATGAGGTGTGATGGTTCGCGGAATGGGATATAGGTGTGCGATGATGATCCCTGTTGGGCGCAACAAAGAGGGATGGGCTAGATGAGGCAGACGTAGTGGATGGGTGTGGGAGACTGAGTTGGTGGATGAAGAACATTGGTAGCAGATGAATAATAGGTCAATTCTTGGTTGATCCAGTAGCTCGGATTCCGGAAGGGCCTATGGGTTAGATCTGAGTCAGGTCAAATGGTCGGATCTAGGGCAGTCTACCAGGTCTAATTCTGGTATGGATAAACTGAGTTCAGTTTGGTGAAATAGTGGAAGAGAACCATTACGTTTGACCATGACGATTGGCTGGGGCAGCTCAAGCTGCTGCAAGCACAGTGGCCGGATGTCCATTTCATGGGCGGTCGACCATGGTGGTCGATCGTAGTGGCCAATCAGGAACGGAAGGTGGACTGACCACGATGGTCTATCAATGGGTAGTCTGTAAACAATGGGTGGACCCACCACAACAGTAGGTGGATTGAATATGGTGGTAAGTAAACCTATCACGGTGGATGGGACACATTCCCTATAAGGTATGTGGAAAAATTCATTCAAATGATGATAATTTCTAAATGGATCAGCCAATAGATGATCCGTCTGCGAAATGGAGACCCTAAAATTGAATAGTTCATTTTAAGACTAATGATGGGGAATTAGATTAGAATAGAGTAGTTTTAGTGTGTTCCCTTGGTCATTTCCTAAATTCTACAATGTGTAATTACATCCACATTACTATATTTCAATCCCCTCTTGATGACGAGTATTGCATATAATTGATGTGTCCCTTCATGAGACCAGAATGAGATACTCCATCATCCCTAATAGAGTTTGTGGAATTAGTGTAACCTCAATGAGTAGGGATTTGATCATCCATCTAGTAGACTGCATTAATAGGGTTTTTGGAATCATTATTATATAATCCCTAACATATACGGTTGATCCAGATTGAGTTCGTAGTTTCCTCTAATAGTTCTGGTTGTGACCCCCTCTCTAGGTAACATAGTCTTTTTTTTCTAATTTATTTTTTTGGTTGGGTACCTAATGAGATGGGAATTTTTTTTACTGTATCCAATTATATCATGTCTCGAGGGTTGACTACTTATAGAATGAGCATTTCATTGAGCATAATCTTATGGATGGAAATTGGTTATGACAACTTGATGTTGTGACATCTCTCTTGAGTATATCTGGGTTTTTTTTTTCATGTATCTTTGATACATTGTTACATATTGTATTGAGATGAATATCCTCATTGCTTCGTGTTTAGTGTTTTTGGGGTGTCCTACTGAGTACTGTTATATTCACCTCTACACAGGCTGTTCCTGCATGTGTCGTGTCTTATGCAGATGGCAGCACTTTTGATTGTGTCCTCAGATGACTAGGACCGAGTAGAGCATTGATGAAGCTTAACATACAAATGTGTTTACCGGGATCATACTTTTGACTTAGTGCTCTCCCTTGGAGTATGTCGGAAATCTTTAGTTTCTATTCGACATTTGTTACAGACTATTAGGGGGGGCTACTCTTTGGACCTCTTTACATTTCCTTTACAATCTATTGTATTATGGTTGTCGGATCATAGTTATATGCATGAATTCTATTATTTGGTTTACATTTTAGCATTGTTTTTTCTTGGATACTTGTGTGTGTGGAATTAATAGAGGATAATGTCTCCTATTTGTGGAAAATTCTTACTGAGATATAATAACCATAACCTATCCAAAAAGTATTGAGATTGGGGTTGTCATGGGATGGGCCCCACTATTATGGGGTGTGATAGAGTGTTATCAGAGTTTGTTGGTTCTAACATAGTACCAAGAGTAAGTGAGATTGGTTTGGGGAAAATTGTTAAGTGTTTTGAGTTTGAATTTGAAGTAAGGGAATCTAGTGTTAGGGTGGTGGCTGACGTTTCCATACACCAGTACTCTAAACACATACTTTTTTAATCATTACATGATAACACTGGTTAGAGGGAAAAAACAAGGGTAAATTCATATTATATTAATAGTCATGTTTTTTATATCCCTTTTGATCCATCTCCCCAAATATAGCCGATCGACCTTGGTACATTATGTTTTATTTCAGCATGCCTACGCGTTGATAGATAAATATGATTCTACAACCTAGACATGAGGATGATCTTCCTATTGATGGCTCATAGGTACAAAGGCATATACTAGAAATAGAACTTCTGATAGGTTTACTAACTATACCACAACCCGTTGAATAGCAGCTATAACTAGAACTACCCACTATGGATTCTTGTAGGATTAGTGCATTTTATGAGTTTCAGAGGAAATAACTTCCCAGGTTTTTGGGTGAGCTACACCCCTATATGGCTGAGTATTTTCTATAGGTAGTCACCCATTTTTCAGCCTTATGAGGAAGACTAAAAATCAGATGGCAGTCTATTCTGTGAGTATTCTTCAGTGATCTATGGGGAAATGGTAGATCTTCGTGACTCAGTCACACAATGGGACAACTATCTCCTAGAAAAAAATAGATAATATTTTCATAGAGGATTTATATATTTCCACGTTGTGATCGTTATGTATATATGATATATAGAATCTATTGTATGGTACTATGAACATGGTGAAGTATTCATGGAATTTTACTGATCATTCATGCTTCTCCTTGTACATGGTATGAGACTAGTTATTTAGGGCATGGACATTCTAGTAGGTCTTCCACTAGGACATCATGGCATCGGTATTCCCACCTATGAATTTGCAACTATATGGGGAAAGTAAGTAAGCACTGTTGTTGGAATTTTTTTTAAATGTAGATGCTAGTAATGGGGGATTACTATAGGCCTCAGGTTATTGAGACATATCCATTTGGTAATCAACTATAGTAATTGGGATCTAGGAAGGTCAGTCCCTTCGCGAGGTGATCCCTGGAATTAGGGATAGTAGTGTGGGTCTCCCAAGATAGCTCCATTTTACCATGATACATGTGGTGTTTATCATGTGATTGTCTAGTACATCTTGAACTGGATTACCCCACTCATCATATATCTAAACGGGAGATGGTTGAGGGGCCACTGGGATAGAGAAGTATATAGGATAAGGGTGTTACATAGGACTGTCGATGTGGTAGAGGTGTAATCATGTTATTTGGAGTTTGTCAGAGGTTTTACCTATTACCACCACTACCCCTATGTGGTCCACGCAAGGCTCAAGGACTTATTGGATATGGCCAAGGCCTACTACAAGCTATAGAGGACTATGACCTCGAGGCTCCAGGGTTGATACGAGGTATGAAATATATCTTTTCTACATTATCTACAATTTTTATAGACATAGGTTCTATTAATTATATCATACTATGAATCTTATATGAGGATCAGAGATTCTAGTTTTACAATTGACTCGACCATTACTCTTAAAGACTCCTACTAGAAGTGACTCAATGATCACACACTAGTACTGATAGTATAAACTAACACTTGGATGTGGGAGTTTTAGTTGAGTTCTATTTGTAGTATTGTTGAGGCCATAAAATTTCATTCTTTGTATGGATTTTTTATCAACAATTCATTATCAAATTGATTATTTTAGGAGAAGGGTGTGGGGTGCCTGTAGTGATGGAACTAGCTCTTTATGGGTTGGGGAAAAGGGAATCTAGGCAGCACAGGACAGGATCACACATAAGAGGGTGTAGTCGATTACTCATCATTTGGATAGCCTACCCCTCGATGTAAGGGATTTTATAAGTCCTCAATTTCTTATAGTGGTGGAAGAGTATGAGGATGTATTTCTAAAATTTGTCCTTAGTTTACCTCCCCATATAAAGATTCACTTTTCCATTTAACTGACCACATAATGACACCAATATCTACACCTATAAGACAGATGGATCCCGTAGATCTTCATTAGTTGAGGGTATAGTTCGTGGAATTTTAGATGAATGGATTCAGGATACCTAGTGTTTCACTATGGGAAGCCCCTATTTTGTTTTTATTGAAGAAAGATGAGAGCTTCAGGTTATGATTTAAAGTATGTTCCTAACAAGGGGACGATGATGAAAAAGTAACCACTATTGTGTATTGATCACCACATTGATAAGCTGAAATAGGAATGATGGTCCTCATATATTAAACTCATATAAGGCTATCACCCATTGCGAGTATGCAATTAAGATATACCTATTATTTCATTAATATGTCATTATGGTCATTATGATTCCTTGGTGATTTAATTTTGCATGAATAATTCCCCATCAGTGATCATGGAACCGGTGAACCAGATCATTCAGCCTTACATAGACCGGTTCATAGTGGTATTCCTAGATGATATCATATAATATTCATAAGTTGAGGAGGAGAACACAAAACAATTAAGGATATTAAGGTACACACACCAAGAGAACCAACATTATAAGACTCTCAAGATGTGCTAGTTTTGGATTCAAGAGGTCCATTTTATTGGACACATCATCTCCGAGGTAAGAGTTGTTGTGGATCTAGTGAAGTTGACGCAGTGATTTATTTGAAGCCACCCAAGAGTGTTACCGAGTTGATCCAGAGTTGCAGCACAATTGAAAATATTGGAATGAAAGGGGGAGGCCTTTTGTGTGGATAGAAAATCACCAGTAGTGCTTTCTGTTTATGAGGTAGTGTTTAATGAGAACTCCAATCTTTAGGTTAGTTGATGAAGGAATTGGGTACATAGTATTCTATGATACATCATGTAGCAGGATTGGATTTTTATTGATATATAGGAATTTTTTGATTGCATATGGTTCATGCCAGATGTGATCAAATGAGAACTTTAAGAACCTATATCTTGAGTAAATAGTGATAGTCTTCACTTTGATGTTGTGGAGAAACTAGTTGAAGGGATAATGGTTTTTCATCTACTTAGATTACAATAGCCTCATGTATATATTATCTCTGAATGATCTTAACTTGAGGCAAAGGTGATTTCTATAGTGTTGGAACCATGGTATTTCTTTGCATGAATTACAATATGGTTTGTGTTTGTTGTCAATCCGCAGTGGACGTTCAGAATGTCTTCTAGCAAAGTGATCATACAGAACATGAAGATAACAGTATTAAAGGTGGCACTGGTCTCTAGTGTTTTCCAAATTTTGGGCCAGAAAATCATTAAATGGAGAAAATGAGTTTTGGAAAAAAAGGCAAGTGCCCCATTGACCAGAAGGAGAGTAAACAATCACGCCTGTTGTTTTTCAAAATGAGAACATAAAAATATGTAAATGGAAAGAGGGTCACGCTAGTATTGGTTTGGTCATTAAAGTGACTTGCACACTGAGAAATGACTTGTGTTCCAGTACCTAGGATGATTTGAAACTTGCGCGCTATTTGTACTTCCTACTCAGATCACCAAATATGGTAAAGGAAGTAGGGTCACCCATGTTTTTGGGTTTGTCATGCAAGTGTTTAGGGAAATAGAAGACTTTCACGCTTAAACATGTGTGCCGATGGAAGTGTTGTGTTCCACCGTGAAGGGTATCTGAATGCCTATAAATAGAGGACCACCTCACCTCATTTGGAATGAAGTTCATGACATAGATATTTTTTGAGCTACAATCGTGCAAGTGTTTATGTCGCGTAAAAGGTAGTTTGGTCGTGCAGATAGAGATTGCACGCCAGTTGTTGTATGTGATTCCTTAGTGGTTTGGAAGTAAAAGATGGAGGGTTGCTCATTTTTGGTGCTGAAGAAGGAGGTGTCACGCAAGTGGATTGCATAAACTTGTGCGCTGAATTATTAAAGTGGAAGTGACTTGCGCGCCTTCTTGGGGAATCGTGCCTAGTGTTGTTGAAGTGTGCCCGTCTTTTTGATGGTGCATGAATCTAAGAGATTTCCTGGTACCCTCAGCGCAAATTGAGATTAGTCTACTAGTGGGAGTTGGAATTCAACAGAGAATCTTCATACAATAGAGGAATCATTCATTTTCAATGATGAAGAGACCTTCGTGTCTATAAACTAAGTTGGACTTCACCGAATGTAGTGAGCCAGGGGGAGTAAATGGGAGTGACATTAGAGATGCAGTGAGCTATCCTTGAATAGTTGTAAATGCAGTGATCCTAGGACAGAGTGACTATTCCCAAACCATTTTAATCCATAGCTAGTGAAAATTAGTGTAATTTGGTACGACTGTCAACTTGTCGGCATATGCTCCTTGGATGTAGCCCTTAGCGGTGAACCGAGTGAAAATTGTTGTTTCGCCTCGTTTCATGTGAATGTTTCATTACTGATCATATCTATCATATAGGTTTAACTAGTTCCTACCATCATGGGAAATAGATCCTTGTTATTTTTTTAAAAAAAAATTGACACCCTGATTCACCCCTCCCCTCTCATGGTGTCCCGAGGTCCTACAAGTGGTAACAGAGAGAGGTTGCTGGTGTTGAATCTATCCTTTGCTGTCATGGAAAATTTAGCCAGTATTAGGGGGTTACCCCTCTTTGATGGAAGTAATTTTCATATTTGGAAGAACAGAATGAGATCTCATCTATGATCTCTGGGAATGGATTTTTTGTTTTCCACTATGCAAAGTATAAATGTTTTTGGTCCAATAACATTGGCTATGACTGATTCAGATAGTAAAATTATCAATGCTGATGCTAAAGCACAAAATTCTCTCACCATAGCCTTTTCTGATTAGATCTATCTGAAAGTGATGAGTTTCACCTCAGTAAAGTCCATGTGGGATAAAATTTAAAATATTTATGAAGGATATAACAATTTGAAGGAGGAAAAACTACAAGTGCTGCACAATAGGTTCGATGATTTAAAGATACATCCTGATGAAAATGCATAATCCTTCAATCGAATTACTATAGTGGTTGGAGCAATTTTGGGCCTAGGAGAAGAAATCAAAGACATTGACATATTAAAGAAAATAATGAGAAGACTTACACCTCAATACAATGCAATGGTGTCAATCCTTGGGGAATGAGTCTTTCCAATATTTCTTTGGATGATCTACAATGCATCCTAGTGGCATATGAAATGAGACTCAAACCAGAAGTTGGCCTGACTCAAGTGAGGAAGGAAATGAAATTCAAATCCATTGAGAAACATAAAATCTCAAAAAGATAGTAGTGGTGAAGATGATGAGTAAAAAGAAATTATTTCTCTAATTGCAATGAATTCCCATAAGGGAAAAGGGAAATTCAAAGGGATGTTACCTCTAGCTTTCTTTCGTTTTGGTAAAGTCAGGAACATTGCTTCCCAGTGCTTAAGAATGATCGATGATGATGATGGAGATGCTAAAAACATTGAGAAGCCTCAAAAAAGGACTTCCTAGAATGGAGACCTAAAATCTAGAAAGAAAGTTCTGAATAAGAGTTTTGTCTATGAAGAAGAAGATGATGACAATGAATTTTGTGAAGAAGAAGAACCAGAGTTTAAAACATGAAAACATGCTTCCATGATGGCCACAATTGAAAATTTATGAAAATAATAGTGGAAAAAATCAGTTTAAAAATAGTGACAATCCTGAGTTGCAACTTAAGGATGTTGTTAGCAATCTTAAGAATAAATCTAAGAGTTTCAATAAGTGGAAATCAATTGTAGTGGAATAAAATGAATATGTTGATCAGCTTGAAGCTGAAATTGAAAAAATGAAAGAATATGTTAATGTAAAGTCTAAAATACTTGAAAGAAATGATGATTTATTGGATCTGATGTTGAGAATTGAAGAGAAGGGAATGGTCATCATTGACCTCACATCCATACTGGATGAAAAATAAAATACTACTGAGGGTTTTGAGGAGGAATTTTTTACTCTTATGAGTAATCATGAGACTGAATAAATATAAAATGAATCAAGGAAGAAAATACAGTTTAGAAGATTCTCAGATGTTGAATTACTGGCAAGATCCATGTTTGGATCAGATGGGTTTGGAAACATCTTGACTGATCAAAGACCTGCTTTCATGGGAAAGAGTGTAATTGGATGTGAAGTTGAGACATAAACTATTGTAAGGAAAGAGAACCAATGGAATGAATAGATGAAAGTAGGGCATGTTGAAATGTTACTTGAAGTGATGAAAAAGAAACCATCCATCCAAACTAAATGGATAACTGCAAATTATGCTCAAACATTTATAAATGATAGGCAGTCTAACTATTATCCCAGGGAAGAAGGTATAAAGAAAAATATAAGTGAGAAGAAAAGTCATCTCATGAAGTGTAATTTCTGTGGCTATCATGGTCATACCATGTCATATTGGGTAGAGGAAAGGATTTACTTCAATGTGGAAGATCTGGGAAATCAAAAATGTATACTGACTTCATATCTTACATATTATGGAAGAAATAGATTCTATGGATACTATTTTTGTTGTTCTAACATTGGTCACATGGTGGTTAATTGCAGGCAGAGAAGGGACATGGGTACCTCCTACCAGGGTTCAAGACAATCCAAACCTCGTCAACAAGACTATGTTTCTCTATTAAACAGGTTTTATCCTCTAAAATAATACATTGAATATGAAGAACCAATGTACACAAATGAGATAATTTAAAGGCTATTAGTACTTTATACTCAATTCAATGTCTCATGGAATGAAAGGAAGAAAATTGAGAAATCCAATATTTCAGAAGAGGTACTCAAAGATACAAAAAGAAATAGTACCTGGATTCTGTACAGAAATTGTTCATCTCACAGGATAGGTAATTATGGCCTGTTAATTTATATCAAAATAAAGGTTTATGGTACAGTACGATTTTGTAATGATGGAACTCAAGAAATCAAAGGTAGTGGAAGTTCTAAATTTTCTAGTGGAGAGATAAAAAAGACGGAAGTCCTCTACATGAATGTCCTACGTCATAATCTACTCAGCATGAGTCAACTCTGTGAAAAAGGATTTATAGTTACATTTAATTAGAAAGGGTTCACTATGAAGGGAATGACATGCAATTTACTTATGAAGGGATGCAAAATAGAAGGAAAATTGTATCAGGTTGACAGTAAAAAAAACTTGTTACATGACTGTTGAAGAAGAAAAAAATTTGTGGATTCAAAGACAGGGACACATAAATCAAAAGGACACAGAAAAGATATCAAAATTGATGATTGTTATGGACTTTCCCAACCTATAGAATGACAGTTAAAAGTCTTGTGATGTTTTCATTCGTGGAAATTTGGTCTGTAGTTTATATCTGCCAACGAAGAAAAGGGCATATCATCTTGTTGATCAAATCCATACAGATGTGTGTGGGATGATAAAGGTTGCTGGAACTCATGGAGAGAGGTAATTTGTCATTTTCATAGATGATTACAGTATAATGGCATATGTGATGGTAATTCAGAAGAAACGACAAGTCCTTGACTGCATGAAAACATATCAAAGAATTTCCAAGAATGATACCGGATGAACAATCAAAGTGTTGCGATATGACAATGGAGGGGAATACACGTCCATTGAATTTGAGAATTATTTGGAGAAGCATGGGATAAAACATGAGTTATCTTCGGTGAGAACTCCACAACAAAATAAAGTCATTGAATATAGGAATCGACAGGTGAACAACATGGAACAAACTATACTGATTAGGGGTCGCATTCAATGAAATTACTGGAAAGAGGTTGTTCAAGCTGTAGTTTATATTCAAAATCGAACAAGACTATATATGGGTGAGATGAAGACACCATATAAATTGTGGCATAGAAAAAATCCCTCTTTCAAAGACTTTCGTATTATTGGAAGTAAATTTTTCATCAGAAACCAATAATGAAATCAAGGGATCTATGGTGACAATGAAAATGAAGGTATTTTCCTCAGATACTCAATGAATAGAAAATCCTAAAAGTTTTTCAACAAGATATTGAGAAGTATTGTGGAAAGCAGTGATGTTAAGATAATTGAAGAGAAAACAACAAATTCTTCTAGGACATCTTATGCTGATGTGAAAGAGAGTGGGGAAGAAACTGAACGTGGAGAAAATAAAAATACAGAAATAGAGGAAGTTGAGCAAAGAACTTAGCAGTCTCATCATGATGTTGACTTAGAAGAAGATTCTGAAGAAGTAACTATGGTTGGAGTGAATTCAACTAAACCCCATTGGAGAAATCTAAGAGCTGATATTGATCCATCTAACATAATTGGGGAAATAACATTACCCACTCAGACACGGAGGATGAGGAATAACACACAATCTGCATTTCTGTCAGTTGTAGAGCCATCCTCATTTGAAGAAGCTGCAAATGATGAATCATGGGTGAAGGACATGAATGAAGAGTTAGATCAGATTGACAAGAACCATAAATGGGATCTTTTCAAGATACATGATGTTCACAATGTGATTGGTATAGAATGGAACTTTGAGAACATGTTTTATGAGCATGGAAGTGTTATTAAAAACAAGGAATGCCTGTTATGCAAAGAATAATCGCATATTGAAGGTGTTGATATTGTTGAAACCTTTTCTCCAGTGGCTAGACTTGAGTCAATTAGGCCTTTCCTTGACATGGAACTTCAAAGAGGATATAAAGTATATCAAATGTATGTCAAGACAACATTCTTGAATGGTATACTCGAAGAATAATTCTACATTGAACAACCCATGGGTTTTGTACTTGGTTCTAATGAAACAAAGGTCTGTAAACTGATGAAAGCTCTATATGGTTTGAAGAAGGCACCCCAAGCATGGTATTCCCGACTAGACACGTATCTCAAGAAGAAGGATTTAAAAAGAGGAGGAGTTGACCACAATCTATACGTGAAGAATTCTCCAAATGATCAGTTCATGGTTCTAGTCTACGTTGATGACATTATTTTTGCTAGTAGCAAGCAGAAATCAGTGGATGAATTTCCCTATAACATGAAATTAGAATTTGAAAATTCAATGATTGGGGAGCACACATATTTCTTCGGGATGAAGGTGATTCAAAGTTAGGATTATACTTTCATTTCAAATGAAAAGGATGAAAGAGAGTTGATGAAGAAGTTCAATATGCAAGACTCCAAACCAATATCAACTCTGATTTCAGTTGGAACCAATATTGGAAAGCATGAAGATGGGTAATCTGGAGACCCCAGTCTATACAAGAGGATAATTGGGAGTCTACTGTACCTGACAGTGACACGGCTAGATATAGTCTTTACAACTTGTCTAGTGGCCTGTTTTCAGAGTAATCCAAAGGAAGAACAAATGAAAGTAGTAAAAATAATCATGAGGTATATTCAAGGTTCTCATAATTGTGGCTTATTCTTCGCTACTGGAAGTGATAGTGAATTATCATCATTTTGTGATGCTGACTGGGCTGGCGATGTAGTGGACAGAATGTCCACTAGTGGTGGAGCATTCTATATTGGGAATAAATTTGTTGTCTGGTTGAGCAAGAAATAAGAAATTACTTCTCTTAGTACTGCTGAAGATGAGAATATATCTGCTACAAAGGCATGCCCTCAACTGCTATGGATGAAGCAACAATTGACAAATGTTGGTGATGAGGTGACAAAACCAATGGTGATTTACTATGATAACAAGAGTGCAATTGATCATATAATGAATCCTATTCTGCATTTTTTTACAAAACATATTGAAATAAGGTATCACTTTATCATAGATAATGTTGATCAAGGAATGATTATAGTGGATCATGTGGGAATAGATGAGCAAGTGGCTGATATCCTGACCAAGCAACTATCAGCGGCTGTGTTTGAGAAGCATCGGTTGAACCTCGATGTTCTACCACATCCATGTTCATAAGGAGGTTATGAAATATCCCTCCCCCTAGTTATGTTAACTTCCTTTTATCTGTTTGTGGTTTTGATGCAGGTTTGTGGGGGAGATACTATCGAAGGGGTGTGGATTGAGCTAAACAATGAATATTTACCAGTCTTTAGGTTTATTGTCAATGGGGAGAATGTAATAAATTCAGGGATGTTCAGGCATGATCAGCCATGTAATGCTTCTGTGACATGATGAGAATTCATTGTCGGACATAGAATGAGAAGGAAGATAAGGAATACAGTAGATATGTAATGCTTATGTGATACTAATATAGGTGAATTTCTTTGGCGTCATTGTGAATTCCCAAACACGGGAACCCAATTCATGCTTTCTCTCTTGTTTTCTACACCGAGCATTGCTCACGTAGACTTAGAGTGTTGGCTGAGTTGATTCTTGCATTTGTGGGTTGCCTTTAGCTGGTGCTTTATTAAATTTATTTGATGATTGCCAACAAACCCAAAGGGGGAGATTTTTCGTACCATGGTCGTTAATTTAATGAATTATGATATGGTTTGTTTTTTTCAATACTCAGTGGAAGGTGAGAAAATCTGCTAGAAAAGTGATAATACAGAACATGCAGATAATAGTATTAAAGATGTCACTGGTCTCCAGTGTTCGAAAAATTTTGGGCCTGAAAATCTCCAAATGGAGATGAGGTGTTTTGGAAAATAGACTTGCGGGCCATTGACCGGAAAGAGAGGAATATTGAGAGCCTGTTGTTTTTCAAAATGACAACATGAAAATATGGAAGTGACCTATGTTCCGAGAAAGGACATGCACATTGGTACCTAGTAGGATTCTAATCTTGGGCGCCATTTTTCCTTCGTGATCATATCATTAAAATATGGGAAAATAAGTAGTGGAGCCCATGTTTTTGGTTTGGTCGTGCAACTGTCTAGGGAAACAGAATACATGTGTGCCAAAACTTGCACACCGAGGGAAGATTTGTGTGCCGCCGCGCAGGGTATCTAAATTCCTATTAATATAGGACCTCCCCTACTCATTTGGAATGATATTCAAGACTTAGAGATTTTTCGATCTCCAATCGCGCAAGTGTTGAAGTCACGCAAGGGGTAGTTTGGTCACGTAGGTAGAGGTTGCACGCCCATTGTTGGTTGTGCTTCCTTAGTGATTTGAAAGTAAAAGATGGTGGGTCGCGAATGTTTGGATCTAAAGAAGGAGGTGTCACGGAAGTGGATTGCTAATACTTGCACACTGAATTTTTTCCCTGCAAGTGACTTGCATGCTGGATTGGGGAAGCGCGCATGGTGTTGTTGAAGTACGCCCATCTTTTTGAAGCTTCCCGAATGCGGGAAGATTTCCCCGTACCCTCAGCGCAAAGTGGTATTGAAATACTGGTGAGAGATGGACTTAAACAGAGAAACTTCATATAATAGAGGATGAATTCTTTTGCAGTGATGAAGAGACCTTCATGTCTATAAACTGAGTGGGACTTCACCGAAGGAAGTGAGCCAGGGAGAGTCAACGGGAGTGACCTGAGGGATGCAGTGAGCTATCCTTGAACAGTTGTAAAGGCAGTGAGCTTGGGACAGAGTGACTATTCCCAAACCATTGTAATCCAAATCTAGTGAATATTAGTGGAATTTTGTACGACTGAAAACTTTTCGGCGTATGCTCCTTAGATGTAGACCTTAGTGGTGAACCATGTAAAATTTTTTGCATCACCTTGTTGCATGTGAATGTTTCATTTCTGAACATATCCATCATACAGGTTTAACTAGTTCCTACAAACATGGGAACAAGATTTTTTTTTTAAATAAAAAGTTGACACCCTGATTCACCCCTCCCCTCTCAGGGTGTCCCGGGGTCCTACATATAGTTTCATGATGACATTGACTTTGATATTTTATATACACCCAGGAAGGGGAACATGGTGGAAGATTTTCTTAGTAGGAGATACAATTTGTAGTTAATGAAAAAGGAATCAGAGATTTTGGCCTTGTCGAAGATATCTTGTATGGATAATGATGAAGGTACTTACCGCCAATAGATGGTTGTCACCACTCAACTCTTATAGTGATTCCGGGAATCACAACATTGAAAAATTTTCTACTAGACCATGTGTGCCCATATGTTCAAGGGGAATGCCCCTAATGAAAATTCAAAAGGTCGGTTTTATATCATTCATTTTAGAGGACACGTGATGGTATGAGGAATGTTTTTGGAGGATTTGTTTGAGGGAGTTTCATACATTCCATTTGGCAGTACATCCCATTGTGATAAATATGTACTAGGACCTCCATTGTCAGTTTTTATCAAGGATGAAGAATATAGTTGTAGTGTTTGTTTCTGAATGCCTAATTTGTCTAAAATTAATAGTTTACCACCATCTTTTATTAGGGATCTCTAATCCCCTTGAGGTGACAGAATGATGTTGACTAAGATATCTATAGACTTCGTTGTGTGATTACCACATATGTATTGGGGAAATGATTTGATATTGGTGATTCTTGAACAATTGACCAAGGCAACCCACTTCATAGATATCTGAGAGAAGAGTTCCATAGATAGATTGGGATACCTCAATGTGTGAGAGATATTTTGACTCCATGGACTTCCATCAATGATTGTTTCTGATCCTGATGCTCACATTACATCTTAGTTGGGGAAGGGATACTATGAGGTGTTCGAGACGTAGTTACGCATGAGAACAAAATTCAAACCATAGAATAATGACCAAACTGAGGAGACCATTCAGTATATGGAAGAAATTATATGAGATTTCTTGTTACAATTTGTTCATAGTTGGGTGCATCACCTACAACTGGTGGAGTTTTCATTCAACAACAATTTCCATTCCACCATCGGTATGACACCATTTGAAGCATTGTACATGTATACCCTTCATTTCACTACATTACTGAACAAACCCAAGAGATTCGGCACTCATTTTCCTAATGTTGGTAAAGGATACTATATCGAACATGCAGATCATCTTGGATCGGATAAATACTACAAGGATTAATCATAACACTTATGTATACATGTGATAGAGGCCTTTTGTATTTGATGTAAGAGACCATGTATTCCATTGGGTATCAACTCGACGAGGATTATGCAGATTTGGGTGGGGTAGAGAGTTAATTCAAAAGTTCATTAACCCCTTCTAGATAGTGGGTATAGATGGTGAGGTGGAATACCACTTTTGACTACCTATTTTTATAGACCATTTACACAATGTTTTCCATGTGTAATAGCTAGGGAGGTACATGCATCACCCATTTCACATTATTGACTGGGTCGAGCTGGACATTAATGATGGAGAATGTTTTTCTAAATACACAACGATAATCTACGGTTGGGAGAAGAGGATACTTCAAGGGTGTCAATTCCCTTGGTACATATTAGGTGGCAACATGGGAATCTCTAGGAGGGAACATAGGAGTACGATTCGCAAATTCTTGGTTAGTACCTCTATCTGCATGAGCATTCCATGTTTTCGATTTCCTGGGATGTAAAGCCCCAAGATAGATAGAATGTAGTGTCTTGTATTTTCCATTATTATTTTTATGATGAACTCGAAATATTCCATAAAAAGATTTTATAGTTGATCGATTGTATTTACGTGATAAGATTATTTTATGGGATTATCAAGATTTATTTAATTTGGTTTTCTAAACCAAAAACCCCTATAATTGTCCAATTTCCATGAAATATTTGATAAATATGATAATTCTTTGGCTATGTTCATTTTTTCTTCTATTATTCACGTTCTTCATCATTGGATCCTCGTGGTCCAGGATCGATGTTGTCGGGTGGTTCCAAACTCAATCAGATACCCGAATTTATGGAAAATTGACAACTGGGGTTGGATAAGTGTAGATAAGGAGCCATGAAGCACATATCTAGTCCCATTTTAATTTTTCCGACATTAGAGTTTGTTTTGTTGTCCGTAGAAGGGGCCACCGGTGTGCGGTTGGGGTACCTATTGTGGATGTTTTAAGTGGATAGGATCTGCGGATGATGTGGTGGATATGGAGGGGGACACAAGATGTAGGCGACAGACATGGAATGGGATAGATTTGGTTCAGTCTAGTAGGATGGATCTAGGTTAGGGAAGTATTTCAGGTTCGTGTCGGGTCAAAATGTTATTTATGGGTCATGCGATCAGGTTGGAATCATGTTGGGTCAATCCTAGGTGGAATCCCCTTTTCATTCAACCATTGGAGAATGACCATTTTTGTCATCCGTGTTGCCATAAAATCATTAGTCATAGTGTCCGTAGTTACCATGCAGAAAGTCCCTGGATGTTCAACCATGGTTATAAACCACAGTGGCTCGTCAGGGAGGATAGGTGTTCGGACCATGAAAGTCAGTCCACATGTGGTTGGTCCACCCTATTGATTGACCGACCATGGTAGTAGGTGTACCTACTCTAGTGATTGGTCTATAAGACCTGGTTATACTACTAGAAGCTTTGTTCAAATGGTCATAACATTAAAATGGAGTGTCCAATTGATGATCCATATATAGTGTTAATACCATAATGTTGAGATGGTCATTTTGAGACCAATGGTGGGTTTTTAGTTTGGTACATTATAGGTTGGGTGTGTTATCTTGGTCAATTTATTGAGGGTACAGTGCTAAATTGCATTCGCATCACTGGGTTGTAATCCCCTCTAGAGGCTTAGCCTCAGATAGAGTTGTGGTTTAACACTATGATATTTGAGTGTGATTTTATATTTTCCATAGTGAATTTTGTGGAATTATCATGACCTCCCTGAGTAGGGTGTTGATCATCCATCTAGAAGAATGCATCAGAAGGGTTTGTGGAATCGTTGTCATGTGATCTCTTACTTGGGAGGTTGATCCAAATTGTGTTTTTAAGGTCCCCCAATAGTTATGGTTGTGACCCCCCCTCTGTGTATCATAGTATTCATTGAAAAATAAGTAATCATTATGAGGGGAACAAATGAGCTAGAACTATTTGTTGAGTCTCTCTAAACATATTATGGTTTGAGGAGAGATTTATCCTATAATGAGGATCACCTCGAGTAAAATCCAATGGATGGATATTGGTTATAACTTCATGATGAAATGGTATCTCTCTAGAGTATATCTGGGTTTTTGTAATGAATGTATATTTTATACATTATTACATCTTGTATTGAGCTGAATATTCTTGGTGTTTCATGTTTATTTTTTTGGGGTGTAATACTGTTTATTATTATTCTCACCCATGCATGACATATTCCCACACATGATGTGTATTGTAAATATGGTATACATTTTGACATTTTCCTAGGATGACCAGGAGGTTGTGGATGATATATTAGCCACGGTAGATAGAGGTGTTTACCGGGGCCATAACTTTGACAAAGAATCACCCATGGAGTAGGTTGACATTCTTCGGAATTAGTTTTACTTGTGATAGAGAATTTTGCAGTGGTCCTGTATTTGGAACTATTTACATTTCATTTACTTCCTTTTGTACTCTAATTGTGGGATCTTAGTTGAATGTGTTAATTCAATCTATTTTTTTACAATTCAGCATTTTGTGTCTTAGAGATGTGCTCATGTGTACCATTAATTTATTTTCATGTCTCCCATTTGTATTAAATTCCTACTTGGAGATAATCAATGGCCCATAGACTATCAGAGGTAGCCTTAGGGTATTCACCACATGGGACCGTATAGAATGGGTCATGAATATGTTTCTCATGATTAATGTAAAACAAATAAGACATTTTTTTCAATAAATGGGTGACAATAGAGGATTGAGTGGGGTTTAGGAATTCAATATATACATGATTGGTATTACACATGGTATATATAACATCAAAACATTATGACACTTTGAGAATATGGTCCTTTTTTGAGGACACTATTGTAATATAGGATTATATTATTATGAGTTAGGACTTATGAATTGGGTCTTCCATTTGGGGTCATGGATCATTTCGTGGATATATGTGTGTTCCCTCATTGTGGATGTGATCGAATATTACACTATGAAAGTGTCCCATGGAGCTTCTTGAGAATAATGATAGAAAGTGTGGGAATTACACAAGTATTCTTACAACAAATATGTGGATGAAACTTAGTCAACAATTATCCAATGTGACAAAATAGTCAATGGGAACATGGTTGGGATTTAAACATAGAAAGGATTCCCTTGTCTACTTAGAACATTGATTGGAATAAAGGGACCTGAATAGCATGGTCATCCAGAAGAGGCCACATCAGTTTCCCTATGATTGGGACCTTCATTATCAATTTAATCCAATATTATGATTCCCTTGATAATTTCACTTATTTAGGTGGACATATCATGTTCCCCATTTCAACAAGAAAATATAAGATTTAAGAGATCAATTATGATATTCATGGTAAAATTATTGGGATTTTTGGGTTTTTCTAGAAGATGATTTGAGTAGAACTTTTTAGGGTTTTACCATATAGAAAGGGGGATAATGTTTTCTAACTCCATCAAAATATATTTTTGCATTGGATAAATTTTGTGACATGAAGGAGGTCTACCTTTTGACTATGAAGATATATTATAATTATTTTTTCGATTACTTAATCACAATGAACACATTTTTCATGAGTTGTATGATCTTGGACTCATCATGGGATCTCTCCTGTGAATAATGTGTTCGAAAACATAAATGGTATTTTCCATCATCATTTGTTTTTTAAATAACCATAAAAATAACCCTCTTGTGGATGGTATCTTTTTGGAGATGCTTTTTTTATCAAATTTTATAGAGAATTTTTTGATCGATGACCTTGTGGTGGAATAATTAGGACATGGTTTAGCTAAAATGGCAAGGCTCATGTATATGTACTCACCTGATACTATTCATTAGTTTTAATTACATTTAAATCCATTCATTATTTAATATTACCTCTCAATGTTTCTCGAGGGATATATTAATATATTTCGCAAATTTTTAATCTCATTTAATATGTTCTTCTATGTATCCTCCCCATAATTAAAACTATTTTACTTATAGGAAAGGGTAAAATATATATAACATATCATTATAAACGTTTCTAACCATAATTTGTTTATCACATAGGACATCATTAAACATCAAAACATTGTTTTCATATGAAGTAAACAATCACAGTGAACCTATTTCCCATATGAAATCATTCTATCATTGTACTGTGGAAATATTGGGCTGTATGAGTTTTCCATGAAGTAATAGTTATCATCAATTTAATGGGTTTATACCAAGGCCTCCAATCAAAAACCCATCTTTGTCAGATAATGTTTTCACCCATATAGGACTCCATCGATGTTTTATGAATATAACCTTTTCATGTGTACAGAAATGTGTTACTCCATTGTGTAATTATGAGTTGACTAGGAACATGGTGTCTCCAATGGGAGAGATCATGTTGGGATCATTCTGTTGACATTGGTAATAATACATATATCTCATAGGAAATTGAACACTAGGAAGTAATTCATCATGTTATATCATTTTTATTTTGTTTTCTTCATCTCCATTAAAAATATCATGGATGTCAACAACTATAAAATAACAATGAATTATACTAATTCATATTTTTTTAGGAATATGATATTTTAAAATTTTAATTTTATGTTAATTACTGCCCTTAAACATGATTCATTCATTGAATTCCAAGTTCTTAGAAATTGTTTTAAACTGCAGAAAACCTAATTCAACCTATAAGCACTTCTTGGAATATATCCTAATATGAATCCTTCTATTTGATAAATGAAAACATCATTCGGATGTTCTATATTTTAGAAGGAAGAAATGTAATCTATTTAGAATATATTTAATCATATTTGATAACTAATAGAATAAAAATTACTTATATTATCAAGTCTTATAGCTCGAGAAAAGGACTCACCAAAGTCATTCTCTTAAACCATATACTTCCCTTTTAAAATAGGTATCTTTATTTTCTTCCTCACATTTACCTTTTCATTCAAATGTTTATATAATGCCTATATTTTTCTAATAACATTCATTCATCTTTTCCACTAAACCAAAATACTTCTTCTTCTCAATGTCATAGAATTCTATAATCATAACATGAATCCCTAATTGATTCTTTAATTATTCGCTCAAACTTATTGGTGTGTCTTGAGAAATCAATGAGGTCTGTAATGTTGAACTTAAAGTTCTCCATGTGTCAACTAATTATTCATGATAAATTTCATTCTCAATCATGTATAAATAAATCCATAGTTTTTATTCATCACTTTATAAAGATGAGTCATCATCTTCCTCAAAATATTTACTTGAATCTTATGTGTTTCCAATATTTTTAGTGACTATTTTAATAAAATATTCCCTACCTATATCACTTTTGTTACTTTTTATTTGATTTACACACTAATTTAGTGACATTTATAAAACCATTATATATGATCAATAAATATTATTTCTTATTTCTTTGTAATTTTAGTGACATTACATAGAATTTATAGGATAATCAAGGAAAATTTCATTAATACTAATTTTCTCAAAAAAATAAAATTATACTCTCTATTTGTTAATAAAAGGGTTTCCAAACATCCTTTAATAATTCAATTTTGGGGTTTTATTTTTGAATATATTATAAGAAGAAATATTTTAATTTAAAGGATTTATGAAACATATTTGGATATGAATCATTGTTTCAATTTCTTATCTCCAAAATTATCGTCAGTTTTTATGCGACACCAATATTTGTTTGTCCATTATAACCAAAAAATTTCCTTACATTCAATGATACCACTCTTTACATGATTGGTGTGCTAAAATCATGCCATATACCTTGATTTTATAAATAACCATAAAAATACACTAATTTTCTCAAATAGGTTATATGTTCTTATTATGTTTAGTAAGAAAAAACAATCACTTTCTTCAGTCCTTATAGTGCTATTAATCATATTTAATTCCACTAATCAGTAATTTAAAATAATAATAATTTTAATATAGTTATTATGTTAATAAAATAGGTATATTAATCATTTTTTTAATTCCATTACATAAGCTCATAAGTATCTAAATTATAAAGTTCCATTTGGTGATAAATTTGAATCTCCGCCTTCTTATAAAATGAATAAAAAATGATACTCGTATACTGTATAAAACATATCCAATTCATCTATCTCCATAGTATACGAATTTCCCCAATATTTTTACTATGATGGAGCTTAATAATTGTTTAATCAATAATGTAAAATTCTTCATTACTATATTTCATTTTCCTCTATCATTCTCTAATAGAAAGTCATTTCAATATCTCCCACATATAATATGCCACATATTACTCAATTTGACTATAGTAACAACATGACCATACTTTAACATATTAAACAAACACTGATACTTTCAAAAAATCATTTCACATCCTTTATCAAAAATTTTCTATAATCAACTAAAATATTTTTTCAAATAGTCGACAAAAAAGGGTATTATTCTATTTAAGCATGACCTCATCAAATATATAATATTTAAAATACATTTATTTTGAGTGAAATATATTTTATAAACTAATTTTATACCTATATTATAATTTAAATATATTTTTTCAATATGAAAATATTATATCAAGTGATATAAACTACAAATTTTAATACAATATACAGTCAATAATTTGATAAATATATTATTTCAACTTAAAATATAAGAGATTTATATATTTTTCTTCCCCACAATTTTTCTAAAATATATGATTACTACTATTCAAAATCATATAATCAATAATAATGGGGTAGAAAAATTATAATTATGACCAATTTATTCAAACCTTTAATAACATTCTGTTAATGTATTAAATTGAATCTTTGTTTTCAATTAATAATTTTAATATTTTTTGAACATTATTTATTTCATTAGAATTAATACCCCTGGAATAATAACATAAAAAATATCCTTTTGTAATATATATATATATTATTGATCTAATATTTAATTTTTTTTGTTTTAAGCCACCGTAGAACCAATATAATTTATAAAATAATACATTTCTTCTTTTAATAACCTTTTTCCTATACTATTCCACATTATACAATTCTTCATTCTGACCATTGATTTTAGATAATTTTAGAGTAGAAAAATTATAAGATATACCAAACACATTCCATTACACATCATTCCACACTCATGAACTTTTTATCATCCCATAAATAAATATTGTTCCTTAAATTTTCTACTTTTACAATCATCATATTTCTGAAAGAAATTACCACAACGATAAATTCAATTAATTTTATGATCTAATAGTCCTTTAATTCTACCCAGCCAAAACATTTTACTATTTTTTTGTTATATATTTTTTATTTAAAATATTAACAACACTTTATTGAGGCTTAATCACCATGTTCAATTCCCAAAGATATTTCAGCCACTTCTAACTTAGATTTTTCAATGATAATCTTGATCTTGATCAAAAAAACAACTAGTGGATTTTATTCAATATTATTAGGCCAATTCTATTTCCTTGTAACCTTCTCATATATAAACTCCTTAAAATTTTATTTTTTTTATGATTAACACAGTAATGTATTAATTATATTACAACAACATTGACTACATTTCATCATTAGAAAAATAAAAATCATTAGTCCTTTGAGAATCATTCTTCAAAATAATTTTAACATTCTCCATAGGTAAAATATTTTAATGTCGCATAATTAACTAAATTTTCAATATAAACCCTATCATATTTTATTTCACTTTTTCATCAACATTATTTTCATTAAAATTGAACTCTTCATTATTCACATTGCAGATAAAATTCTTTTCCTCTTGTTCACTTTTAGATTCAACCTCATTATCAAATTAAAAACATTCATTATTATAAAATTTAGACAAGAAATTTATTATGAAAAAAATATAAAAAGTGATGAAATTTTCCTCTAAAAAACACTTCTTTTCGAATATTGATAATTTATTAATTTATAAACATCATGATGACACATATTCATCATCACATTCTTCTTATTTAAAATTTATATCATCAATAAGAAAATATTTAATTACACTTTAATTAAAATATTTTAAAGGAATATTTCCACAATTATTTCATTTACACATCTAAACAATCAATGATTTGAATGAAATTTACTCAAAAAAAATTTATCTTGACATATTCATTATCATTTAAATTCTCATCTACCTGTTTTAATACTTTTCAGCTCTTATATGATTAATTTCATTTCATATTGTCACTTATTTTTAATATCTCTTTTTTTTAATTTCATAAGAAATAAATATGCTATGAAAACAACCAATTAGAATCCATCAAGGTAAAGTTCATCAAAAATTGATACCTTTCTAATATATTTTTCTAGTAATATGAATTAGTATTTTATGTACATTAAAATCACATTGATTCTCACTAAAATAACAAGAATTTCTCACCAATAAATTCAATATTGTAAAAATGTAAAAATATTTTCATCAATATGAATTCATATTTATTAATATTTTGAGCACTAAATTTGAAATTTTAGTTGTTTTTATTTCATATTTACATCATGGATGGTCTATAACTAATATTATGTTATATTCTCTATATTAATACCCATTTAGTTGATGAAGTTTTTCATTAAAAGTCCTGAATTATTTTAATAATGTCTAAAATTATTTATGTCATCTTGATCATCAATATTCAATATAGTTCTTTCTTTTTGGGGAACATAACCATTCGAATATAATTCAAGCACATAAAATATAATTCAGAATATGACTGATAGAATTCTATCCTTACAAATATGAAATTTATTATAATAATGTTTTCAAACTATATTACTAATAATTAAATTTAAATGACGTGTTATGGATTTATGTATTAAAACCAACTCAACTTCTATAATGAAAAAACACTTTTTATCAAATCATTACAAAACATATTGTCTTCAATGAATACAATGAACATTTTTTAAAACCAATTTTTTATACGTATATTCCAATGGCTATTTAATTTTTCTATGGATTCACTATGAAGATATTATACATTCAATAAATTTATATTACATTCCATAAATAATCAACCTTTATCATTCATTAAATTGACAAAATAGTTTATTGTTTTGTATAATTTTCTTCTTATTGGTAGTATATTAATGATTTAAATATCATGATTGTAAAATAGAAAATAGAAAATACATATAAAAGTTTTTTAAATTTAATTTAAAAGGTTATCCATTAAAAATGAATGGCTTCATCCTTTGCAGGATCGAAAAAACCTAATTTCATATAATACTCTAGTCATCTTTTAAATAAACAAATAATTTTTATCTTTATACTTACGTTACATAATGATGTATCTAAAATATTGAAAATTTATCCCAGATGATGAAATTTATAGTTTTTATTAATATATCTCTCATATTAATAAACATTTAAATGTTATTATTTTTTACTATAGTGCATGTTCATTTTAACATATTCTCCAGAGTAATTAATTTTTTATCAAACACACAAAGAAACATTTTTTAATAAACCCAATATCAACATAATTTATTTATTAATATATTTTAATAAAACAAGTAATCAAAAAAACAAAATAATTTATAAGAAACTATTAATATCAAAAAATATACCATCATATTCCCCTTTATCTTTATTTCAAACATCAAAATTCAAATTCCAAGTGTTTTAAATTCAAAAATATAATAGATGATGAATGATTACACTTACTTGATTCCTTGGTTGTGTTCAATTTATTATTATTTTATTACACTCTTTCTTATTCATGAAAAATAACACTTTTTTGTAGAAACACAAATCCCAAAAATATGTTTTTAGAAATGTGTATTTAGAATTAAAATTTAAAAATATACTTTAGCTTCTAACATGTTCTATTTTATTCTAAGAAATTGTATTACTCTAGTATAGATAGTAACAATTGAGTTTGGTAGGAACCCAAAGAAGTTGTAAAATATTTTTATGAATAAATAATATGATCATAACTTATATTATATGATTTTTAAGGGTTTTATCACTCCATAAATAAGATAAAAATGTAATCCCCATGGGATGTCTAATATTCACACAATAAGGTATACTTAACAATTAAAAAATTTGTAATTATAATGGTGTGGTTATGAAAGACATTAATTTATTTTACTCATTCATTAAAGGAATGATATTATTAAACAATTATTCTGAATATGGTGATTTGTTGATGATATTATTCTTTCTGGTGTAGGACACAGATTTGATTCAATGTTGAAGAAATAGTTTCCTAATATATTTTGGTACACATTTAAAAGTCCTATAAAATTATTTTGGCCCTAAAAAGATTTAGTTTTAATAGTAAATTTTATATATGAGTAAATATTATTATTATATTAAATTTAGTAACTATTAGAGAAAAAATGAACAAAAAATAAAATGTTATGGAAATTTTACATTTAACTTTTTATGCATACATTTTACCAAATTATTATTTTTGGTGGCTCTACCGAAGTCCAATACATTCTTTTTTTAATTGTATCACATTCCATGTTAAATTCCAAAAAAAATACTAATTAAATATCATACATTCACACTAACTTATACTATAAATTGTTCCACTGTAGATATTGGGGTTCCCATAATGGTTACGACAATTTCATGTTCCCCCGGGCTAACTATCATATAAAAAAGACCCCTAATAAGATTGAAAATAAACGTATGGAAAGAAAAATACATGAGGGGGTATATTTTATTCTAAAAACAACTATATATATTCTTCATCCTCAAGACAAAAATATAAGAAAAAGAAAAATACAATTTCCCAAAACAAATTTGTGTATTCTGAACTATTTATATACATACAAATTAATATTATAGATATTGGAGTAACTAAAATTAATAATAAATATTTTAGGTTATTGAGGTAATGAAAACTTACATAAAAAATAATAATAAAATTTTAATCAAATAAAATGAATTATCAAATATAGTTTATAAATGAGAATTGAAAACAATATATTATGAACCTCACTTTTAGTAAAAGAGAAAAAGGTATATCAGTAGAACTATTTAGATGTATTCTCAATTATAAACCTATTAAAAGTAATTTTATTCATTTTAATATAGAATCATAGCTCTATAATTTTAATACTAGAATCCATATATCATCCTGAACAATATTCCCCCATGTAAAATAATCATTTTGTTAATTTTCCTGATTATATAATGTGTAGCCCAGTTTACCTACACTACATGACTGGTATATTTTTGCTCTTACTACATAACTTGTAGTTCAGTTAATGTTTTACATAACTAGAAACTTGATGCATAACGAAGAATTAAATACTAAAAGCATTACAAAACCCCACAATTGAATCACTTAGGAGAAATCATTCAAAAGAAATTACATTGAACAGAAGTGCCCAAACAACAAGTGATTGAAAATATTTTTTTGTTCATCAACTTTCATAATTCATAATCTATTTTCAATATATTATTTTGTATCCATGAGATTCATCTCTATTTATAATAAGTTCTCCCATTGTCAAATTCCATAAATCTCAGGATAATTTTCCATGGTATCATTAATATGTCAGTATTCATATTTCGGGGGACTTAGAATCTTTCCATATTTTTTGATAGATTGGTTAAACATCTCTAAATTGACTCTCATGAAATCTATATACATTTTTTATTAAAAATTTCCATAGTTTATATTATTTTCTTATATCATTTTCATTGGAATTTCATTAAACCTTTAATAATAAATATTTCATTAAATGATTTAGATAAAGTGAAGAATAACATGGAATAAATTAAAATATCATGTTAGATCATTTAAATAAATGAAGTGATTTATGGTTTTCAAATCATGTGATTGTAAGTTAAATATATAAATATCCCCCTATTTTTGAAAGACACAACCACATAGAAAAATATTAAAAAAAATTGAGAATATAATCCATTTTACTCTTTCATATCCCCTTAATATAATTATTTTTTCATTCTCACAATTTGTATAATATCCATCGTATGGAGGACAATCACCTTTTCATAACATATATTTGGAAATAAATTGAGTTTATATGAATTCCACTGCCCCCCTTATATATGAATTTTTGGAATAATTCTGATTTTTAGAATCATTCACTACTTTTGTAAATTTATAAAAGAAATGAAATGTTTTCTTTTAAAAAAATATAAAATTTTTATGGAAAATTTTCATAATCTATTTTCAAAAAAAAAATTATATTAGAGGACATTAATATAATGAATTGATGTAATAATTCCTAAAAATATTTAAAATAAATATGAAATATGATCATCAAAGTTATATTTATCAAAAAAATATTGTTGAAATATTTTATAAAAACGAATTTGAAACGTTAGGAAGAAAAAGAAACCCAATTTGTTGTTTTTCTATCATGTGCTTCCTCATTTTTATGCCTTTCAAATGCTTTGAGATGTGTATTTCTAGATATAGATCATTTATTAATACTAATAAATTTTGATACTATATTATCTTTTGATACCTCAACGTCAATTTCAGCTTTGTGAGCTTCTCCTCCAAGAAAAAGATTTTCTAATTCTGATCTTTTATTTCATTACTTTGAATATACAAATTTTGAATCTAAAGAACAATGAGTTCTATGAAATATTCAAATTAAGATATTATTACTTCAAACATGATTTATAAATAACATCAGATTTCTTGATAGGAAAATTAATTATCCCAAATAAGTACATTGTTTTTATAAATATTCTTTTTTTTTCTTTCTAATATTTTTCACATCCTTTAAACAAAATCTTATCTTCTATGAAAAAAATATCCAATTCTGATGTAAAATATATATTTACAATAAAAATTAATTTAAATACTATTTTAATTTTCGTATTGAATACATAAAGAAATCATTCATATTATAAACATGAAATATAATATATTTAATCACATTCATTCTTTTATATTGCATTGGGATCAGATTAATTTCTAGTTTCATTCTCCTTTGAAGAATCCATACAACATTGAATTTTTAATCCAAGAATATTAATTCTAAAGAATCATTTAATTTAGATTATGTTTCATTTAATTTATTCATATAAAAATTATATATCCCATATTGATATTCTTATGCCATGATATTTTCTGGAGTGAAATCTTTAATATCAATAAGATCATTATTCACATGATTTCATACATTTATTGTTCTCCTAGAACTATATGAATATTATGATCTTGAAATATCATCCTAAACTAATTTTGACTGATATTTATTAAATGGTGTACAAGTTAGTGATATTGATATATGAACAAAATATTCTTGAGATAATAAATCATCTATTTATGCTTCCTTTGGTTGGGGTTCACTTTTTCTCTTAATTGAATTTTCATATTCAATGGTGTCCGTAGAAAAATATCCATGATCATTTTCAAGTTCATATTATTCATGAACATTAAAAAGATGAAAATACAATCATTAAAAATCTAGAGGGTAAATTTCAATTGTATTGGTGGTGTTAACTATAGATATGTTAACATCGATAGGCTTTAAAATTAGAATTATAGTAAAACTAATTTGTGATGAAAGGGAAAAATATTTTTTATAGACTTCTAAGGAATTACTATTATCATTCCATGAAAAACCTAAATTTCATTGCAAATAAAATTTTACAAACACATGCACCTAGTTTTTAATTATTTGAATAATTAATAATGAAATTTAAGACATGGTCATTTTATGGGTATAAATTTTCTGATTCTTCTCCTCGGATAGATTTCTCCAGCTATATTTGAAGACACATTTTACTAAGAATTATCCAAACTAAATAAGGGGTTTCTATATATACTTTCCTCAGTTTTAGTTTTTTATTTACTCTTATTTTTCAATAAAAAATATAAAATTTTCATTAAAAAACCTCATTACTCTATCTACCTAATTAATTTTTTAATTCATAGATTCTTTCTTCGAAAGAGCCTAAAAATATATTTTTTCTATATCTCTTTCTGAGTGTATGTTTTTTATCTTTTTTAACACTTTCAACTATTTTATTTTTCTTGATATGATACTTTTCTAATGTAGTATCATCAAATTCAATCCTAGAGTATGTGAGGTCAATTTTATTGTATTATTATTATTTAATTTCATTTAAAGTAATTATTGTTGATTTGTTTACCAATGTATTATTCTTATAATAATAAACTAATATAATCTATGAGATAGTATATACATTTATCATATATTAATTTTTTCTTTTTTTATTTTACTCATTCTCATTACCCACTTATTTAAATAGATTCAGTAAAACATATCTTAAAATTATCCCATTTTGTATAAATTTCTTCTTAAAATCTCCAACCTTGATTGATTCAATATAACAAAATAAAAACATTTAGGGATTCACCATTAATAGTTAAACGTAGAAATCCAATATATATACATTTTTAATTTTAATAATGTCCTTTTATCATTTTCTTAGTAAAAGGAATGATAGAATAAATTGGAAAACAATTCTCATATCAATATTTAGATAACATGTCTTCCATACATTTTCTTGAACTGAGAAAAGTTGTTTCGCAGCCTGATTGTTTATAAATTCCTCACTAACATATGGTATCTTATGGGTTATATATACATATTATCCCTCAAACAGTACATATAACAGTTCATTGAAAATTTCATAAGGTGTCAAAATATTCCTTACAAAATTAATAACTGATACATTATAAATACCATCTTCATTTTACTATTTGAATGAATAATAAAATTCCCTTACCAGAAGTGGTTAATTAATATCATGGTATTGTAAAGATGAATCCATCCTTATCCCACATTTTAAATCAAGAAAATACTTCCTCATAAACTCATAACTATGAATATAATAACCATAAAAATTTATTACTCTCGTTATTTATCTTGAAATAATTCATTATTTTGAAACAATTTTTCTAATAAAAAAATTGTTCACAATATTCAAAAGATGATTAAAAATATTCACAAAAATGTTAAGGCCCTTACTACCAATCATAGTGATGAACCGAATAGCTATAGAGCATAATATATTATATATGATATTCTGGGAAAGAATTACATTATCTTATAATACCTTCATCAACAAACATAGGTCAATTGTAACCAAAATAATCTGATTCAATAGTTAATTTTAAATATTTATTTAATTTTCTTGATTTTTTATTTCATTAAAAAATAATAAATTTTAATTAACTAAACAATAGTTTATACATCATATGAAAAGAAAAAATAATATATATAAATAATTATATGATTATAATTTGGAAAATTTAATAATGAAATATAGGTAAATGAAAAAAAATTGAAGAAAATAATGTAATCTACATAAAATAGGGGATTCTATTTTAGGGAAAATATTTTAAAAATATGTTATTGTTAATAAAATTTTCTAAAAAATAAGATGAACTGAAATTAATTCTTAAATAGATTTGGGAGTTATCATTCATTGATTACTATAATGACCTTCTTCTTTCGAAGATGGTTCCAAAAAAATGAACATAAAGTTTTATGTTCCTAAGTGGATTTGATTTTATAAAAATATAAGTAAAAAATTTCAAAAAAATACTTCCCATTAATCAACTAAATTAATAAAAATAAAATTAAAACATAAAAGATATATATTTATATAAATATAAATAAAAAATTCAAGAGGCGTCACTAATGAGAATCTAGATTCTGATGCACATCAATAATAAGAATTAAAATTAACTATTTGTTAGATATAAGTCCTCACTTATTGAAGGGGTGGAAAAATAATTGGTTCAAAAAATTGGGTAGATCAGTTGTTTTAATAAATATAAAGGTTATATTAAATTAATTATCAATGTTTTCCAAATGATTAAATTGTGTTTATAGAACAATTATTCTTCTAATATCATCATCTTTCACAAAAATTCAAGAAGGGAAGTTAATTTGGAACCTTAATAATACTTTTTATATACCGTACTTGTATATTATTTCCTTCATAATAAAAATTTATTTTGATGTGACTAATTTCATTATACATCTTCCCATACTCATTTATTCCTTTATTATCGTGGTTAAGAAATTCTTTAAACATTCAATATCTAAATATATTATCAAAACTTAATATTCATATAGAGAAAAATCGCACTTTTTGAATATTAAATTTTCTATTTTTTATCTTTTTATTTAAGATATTCAGATTCTATAACATTATAATTTCATTTCATAAAAAAATTTATATTAAAAAAATTACATTTCTCTTTTCTAAATATCAAATAAGATTTCCATTTTCCTTTCTACTCTTGATTATCTTGTCTTTAACATTTATAATGATAGATTCTATTTTTCCATTTCTTACAAGCTCTAAATATAGATTTGGAATATTGTGAAATTAAAAATGAATTAAATATGAGAGACCATTATTTTATTATATCATATTCTTCCAAATATATTATTTTAAATCAATATCTTTCACAAAAGTGTAAGTAGTATTTTTATTATGATGCATTTTATAAACATGATTAAATCAAAAATTAGGACTTGAACTAGAAAATATGATTCATCATGGGATGACTCATCCAATAATCCTCTTAGTTTTAAAAAACAAAACCCCCTAAAACCAAAAAAAATAGTATATATGATGATATAGTTGTTAAAAATAATATTTTGGTTCTTAAAGAATCATGTAATAGTATTCCATGAGTTTTCCAATAAAAAATATCAAATAAATCACTTGAATATAGAATTTGACATTTATCATGATTCATTCGGATAATCTCAAAGGAATAATGATCCTAAACATCTCAAATTTTATTTTGGAACTATTCATCAACCATGACCATTCATTCCTAACCATAGTATATGGTCATATAATGTTACATCCTACCAAATCACTAAACTAATGTTAATCTTTCTAATAACCTATATCCACCCATAAATCATTTTAGTCAACAGTCCTCTCCAGCATTATGCATAACATGCCATAATAGATCCCATTTCCCCAAATATCCTGGACAACCATAATAAACCACAACATAAAGGACTCCTTATTTTTCATTCCAATACTAATGACTATGAACACTTCCTATATGACCATCACATTGTGAATACTCTCCATAATAGATGATGATTTTTTAAAAAACATGTATTATTAAATTACATTCGAATATAGTTTTCCTTTATGACATAGACCCTGATGTTGGGTGGGCATGACAATGGCCTAACATTGCATATATTCTCTTAAAAAACTAAAAACATGAATAATTAATACCTAATATTCATAGAATAAAATTAAAACTATTAAATTATATTCCCTCCTTGTAAATAAAAAAAATAAATTGGATTGTATTATGATACCTGTGTGAAAAACTTTATTGATAATAAAATAAAACACCAATTTCACAACTCTAATTCAATTTAGTCAATAATCAACCAATAGTCTATCGACAAATATAAACCCATATCATGTAGAATATTAATTATTAATCCCCTTCTTTGTCATGAAAAAATCATAACAAGGCCATGAAAATCTAGTATCTTGAAAGGGATATCATCCAAAAATGTTTAAATGGTGTAATTTAATTCATTATATTTTGAAGGAATTTTTAATATTAAAATAAATAAGAAAATAAAGTTACAAGTTAATATAATAGAGATAATGAATGGATGATGGTTCAAAATCCCCCTTTTTAGAGGTGTTTAAAGGAGGAAAATATTAAATTTCTATAATCACAAACCTAAATACAACCTATGTGGGGGTGAATTATGGTTTTTAATTACTTATATATTTTATTATATATTATTATATCATTGGAACGAAAATCACTACTGAATAAAATGTAATATATGAATTTTGAAAATAAATTAAATGAAACAAGTGGTTTACTTAGTTAACTATAAAGGGACAATCCTTGGAGAATATAAGGAATGTGTGTCAATTTATAAGTGTATAACACTACCCAATATAGTGGTTAAAAATGTTTTTCTGTCACTACCATAACTTATATCTATGTAAACTACATTGAGACATGGAATGAAAGAATACAAGGAATAATAATATATTTTATTGATTCATCCAAAATTGTTAGAACCAAACCAGCATGGTTGTATTCGACATGATTTCATTACTCCTTGAAATATTGATCTCAAATATATTTTGTCACATCAACCTCTTAACACATCACGTATCCTTCTATAGAAATTTTTTACCCCTTTTATGTATTGTTATAAATGAAAAATTATCCAGAAAAAATTCTCTACAAATATATTACATGATACCCTATGACTCAATGAATAAATTCTTCTATTATTAATAAATTAAAACCCTTATTAAATTTTTTTACCACCATCATCTAGATCAATTTGATTCATAAATTTTTGTTAAAAACTAGAACAAAATTTCATGGTTCACCTCCAAACACCTATTTTTGGATTCAAATTGGAATCTTTATCCCCATTCTATAAAATTTTCATTAACATATCCCTATACACTCTATCAATTTAAATATTTACTTTAACTACATCAACAAGGATCATTTTATTGCGTAACATTCACCACAGTGCAGTTGTCCTCATAGAAAAACACCTCTCAACATGTCTCAATCAATATTCACCTAGGTAAAGTTTTCATGAGATCCAATAATATGATACGAAAAACAACATATTCCATGATTTACTGGATCTATAGATTTTAATTTTTCAATTTTTACTTGATTTTTTCATGATTACCAAAACACACAAAGTGAGATTATCTATTTCTTACAGGGGTTATGAAGTCTATTTATAATATTATCCACATCATTTTCCAAATTATATTCCCATTTAATCATATATATGTCGCAATGATTTTATTAAATATTGCAATATACCTAGCATGATAACATACATTCCCTATTCATATCATACTAAAATCCAACCTTCCTACATAAACATTCTAAATCATTGTAGGACTATGATAGTTACCATTTTTCAACTACACCATAACCTATAGAGTATCAACATAGTGTGTTGATTTTATCTATCACAAAATTTATCTTTGGGATTCATTTACAACTATTTAAATATACTTACTAATAAAATCACCAAAATAATCTTCACGACCAAAAAATAGTCATTCATGACTAGAAACACCAATCTCACAACTTCTACAGTACCAACATCTCTAATAATTACCATTAATTCTGGAATTCTACCAATTACATTTTCTAATGTAAGGTATCGTCATGAAATTTAAAAAATTATATTCTTATATAATTACAAATATAAATAGAATTAATCTTATAGAAATATAGTTCTACATGGATTGTTTTTAGTGTAATAAACAATAGATTAATGGAGAAATTCACGATAGTGACATGGACCTATATTGTTACTTCACCTCGAATAACTTATTGAAATAAACATTAGTTCAATCAATCTGAAATATTTTCCAAAACCCCAATTACATTCACAATATCAACCAAATAACATTTTCTTATCCATATGTATTATATTTGTTCTTGGTTTTATAGAATAAACTGACACTCAATGGTAGTATCCCCCTTGAATTCCACCATACTATCCTTAATTTTCTCCCCCATTGGTAATAAACCAAATCATATTTTTCCTAAAAAATGTTGTAAAATAAAATCATAAATGAAAATATAATGGGGTATTTGAAACCACCTCATGTAAGTGTATGTGGTTGAAAACTGTGGTTCAATCGATTCATCAATAAAATGGTATGTCCAAAGGTATTGTAAGAATATATTCCACTTTTTGAATCATGGAAATGTGATATAACATCATAATTACATGTTCAACACTTAACCTACTAAAATGATACTAGGTCTAAATATTTTTTTATTGTGAATTCAATATTAGATTCGTCTTCATCTCAATCACAATTTCTGTTATCTCCATCGACCTTAATGGGAAGCTTCACATTTTCTCTATAACTCTCTAGTTGCTATGTTATCCATAAAAGTTGGCTAAATTCTTTCATGTTTGAAATATACAATTCTTAAATAGTTATACAAGTTGTCATCTCTTACTTCCTGATAATATATATAATATACTTGATCCAAATATACAAGGCACCACTACATTTTTGGATTTTCTATCCACAAAATCATCATCTTAATCCACATTCAGGTATCCATATATATGAATATAATGTCATGGGTTGCATAAATTTACATTATGATCAGTTTCAAAAGTGCCAAGTGTTATTAGAATAGAATTAATTATAAACATGAGCCTATATGGTTTTATAAATGATATAATTTCAAGTTTCTATGTTA
The DNA here is from genome assembly GCA_963277665.1 of Viscum album. Taxonomy (NCBI): domain Eukaryota; kingdom Viridiplantae; phylum Streptophyta; class Magnoliopsida; order Santalales; family Viscaceae; genus Viscum; species Viscum album. The sequence continues at coordinate 596,362,466 of OY728133.1, forward strand.
TATTAGAAACATTAAATCATTCTCTAGTAGAGAGTGGGATCATCGTCTCTTCATTCATCAAGTTGTCCAAGCTTGATTCAGACCCAAATCAGTATTAGAACTAATTTTCTAACATTTGTTCAAAATTTCATTAAAACAGCCCTCACATAGATTGTCTCAAAAACTAATTTCTATAACCAGTTGTGATTTACTTATATCCTGTTAAAATATGTGAGATCTCCAATCATCAATATCCCAAACTCAAATCTCATCAACCAAAAAGGGTTCTCCAAGGACTTCAGTTTTTTTCACTAAATTTGATCTCCTTAATATAAATAATAACTATGAGATAATCATTCTTCATTAATTTTACATATCAATTTTAGTATACTAGACCAATTTTAATTTTTAACTTCATTTAAAAAGTATTTTTCCAATAATACTATGCTCAATGTTCTTATTTAAATCTAAACATAGTATTATTTAACATTGACATATTTTTCATCATATTAATTTATAAATCCCACTAGTTATTAGATTTGGGCCTCCACATTGAGATAAAAATTTAAAATTCATTATTGATATCAATTTTGTAGTTTCAAAAATAAACTATGAATTTCTATAGTTAGAATGTGTCTAATCGACCCGTGTATTACAATTATTGTAATGATTTATTCCCTGAAAACTCCTTGAAATTCTATATATGCATTTTAAAATAATATTTCATTACATAAAATCACATTTCCGTGATCATTATATTTATTTTTGAATACCCACTAAATTCTTCCGATATTGGGAATCGTTGACCTGATTATAAGCACATATGTGTGATTTTTCTCTATTTGATATAACTCCTCATTCAGGGACTTAACCCTAGATTTATCATTCAATAAATCATAAAATTAGGATGGATACACTTGAGATAATCAAGAAATGTGATCTATATTTCTCATCCTATTAGTTTTAATTAGAGTATATTAATCATCAAAATTATTTAATTCATTGATCTTTTTTGTTCTATTTCTATATCGAGGAAATGGTTCAATGATATCAATAGATTCTTTGTATATTGATTTGGACTCTAAATTCTATTAATATGTTAGAAAATGTGATATACACCAATTTTTATATATTTCATCCCGAGTTTCACTATCCTAACTCAATAATTTAATTTCATATTTTTACAAGATTTATGTTAATCAAATTTGGACACAATATTTCATTTTATTATCTTTTCGTACCTCATGTAAATGTATTTATTAGACTTAATATAGATTGATTAACCCAGTATAATACCATCATTAATTGAATAATTATATTTTAAATTATTTTTATTTTTATTTTGGATGTAAAATTATTTTATAAAAGCATTATAATGATTCAATGTTGGAATCCTTCATTAAGACATCTTGTATATTATCTTATTATATTTCAGAATCAATAAAGCTTGATGTTAATATTACACCACCACTTTTATGAAAAACTTATAATACTGATGAGATATATAACATTTAATGAAAAATGAATTTTATTTATTGTTTACCATTCAATTCCACCTTCTAATAAAACTGTTAAATTAAATTATTCTCACTAATAAGGCTTCATGATTATTTCCATTCTTATCTTAGTAACTTTTCCCTTTAAGAGAGGTGTACTGCAATCAATTTTTTTGAATATATATTAATAATAATTATCATAGTATTATTCTCATGTAAAATATGAATTTTTTTAAAACTTACAATCACTATATATTGTTCATACACAAAAATGATAAAATCAACTATACTATGATTATAAATAAAAGTCATATTATTTCTAAAAAATTAATTCCAAGGACCTTCATTAGGCCCAAATAATTATGTTGAATTATGTTCATACAATTTTAATTCATTTTCCTATTTAGATGGTATAGATTTATCACTAATATTTCACTTAAGATATCATAAAAATCCTTCAACATATCACATATCAAATTAGGAATATCAATTTCAATATAATATATATATATATGATTTTTTGATTAATATAATGGATAATTCAATAAATTTTTTTCTTTTATTCATCAACTATGAATTATAAATTTATATCTTCAAATTTCTACAGATATTAACTATAATTTTCTTCCATCATTTCTTTAAAGAATTTATTACCTTATATTTATTAATGAAACCATTCATGTAAAATGTAACATAAATACATATTTCATAGTGTTGGTTAACACATAAAATATGGTTTCATGATACATCTATAAAAATAATATCTAGGTTTTTTATATCATCATTTTTTGTCTTTTTTTCTAACCTCCCAGGATTTTTAATTTTCTATCATTTCTAAGTTTAACTGTACCCTCAAAATGGACCTTATCATTCTCCAAGAGATAAATGTTTTCAATCATGTGGTATGAACACACCCTATCCAATATCTATGTATTTTTTAAATTTATTTGAGGTAAATATCCCCCAATATACCCTTATTGTTCATCCTCTTTTCCTTCTAAGAAATGTCTCTTTGAATCAAGACAAAGTGTGAAATCACTACATTTTCTCCGTTATAGTTGTGAGATTTTAATATTTTTTCTCTATTTAATATAATAATTCTAAAATGAGCTCACCTTTGGTTTTCTATAATCCATCCTCCATTTTATTCAATAAGAGAAATTTAATCTTCATAATTTCTTGAAATTTATAGCTTTGGGGCCTAAATTAGAACAATAGTAACAATATCCAAATTATTTACCTCATCATTGTAGTGCATTATACATTCTTATTCTCAATTGTTTAATCTCAAATGTATCTCCTCTCAATTATCATTCATCCTTTTTATAATAAATATTTTGGGGATAGAGATATTAATAAAAATTACACTTCAACAAAGGAATGATATTCGCTCAATATCATCGTGAATTCCAAACCATAATGTGACTCCCTATAATTTGATGCATTGTCAATGATTGAGATTTTTCACAAACATTTATTATTCATTAGTCTTTCACAAATACTCTACTAATTTTATTTTTTTAAAAACAAAACACCAAACTAATTTTACCCATTTAATTTGGTCTTTGATATTTCATTACTTTTTCAAAAACTTTTAAATCTCATTTATCCCATATAATTTAGAATATATATATATAATTCAATCAACAGAATAATTATTCCACCCTATACACAATATTCATCATTATGATTATTTCATAAGGATATAAATTCTTCTTCATGTCATTCAACCCTTTTAGTTTTCTCTTTAACACAATAATTATGGTCATCAACTATAACTCTTTTCTAATACATATTCACCTTAATATCAAACCCTTATTTACATCTTAAATAACCTACCCCATGTCTCCCATAATTTTATCTGAATAGTTAATTTTGTCTTCAATATGGTTAATAAAATTTTAAAATTTTTTCTTCAAAACACCAATATTTATGGTTTTCATGCATTGAGAATCCAGATCCTCTAGTGCTCTATCTAGTTTAATTCCCAATTCAACAACTCCTCCAATTTAATTTTTTTCCTCACATTCATATTTTAATTTCTCAACCATGATCATCATAAAATAATCAATATCTGAAATAAATTTATCTTCATCATCTTTAAGGTAATCATAATTTTTATATTTATATATTCTTAAATTAAATATTTATCTATAAATTTCTTTTGCATGAATTTAATCATATAAAATATCTTCATTGGGTAGATATTCAATTTTTTTATAAGGCATCATAATCAGTTTTCTTTTAATATTATCTTACGAATATTTATTTTATATTCTCAATGGTTCCAACATTAAATCAAGAAAACAATATCTTTACTTTATGAATTAATTTTCTCCATTGGAATTTTTTCTTGACAAATGATAATAACTAATCATGAATATATTATTCTTTATTTTCAAAATTATTTTAGATGTGTATATCCATGGATATTATTTAAATATCGTTTTATTATTTTTATAATTTTATTTTTGGTTACACTAAAATTTCATAAGACTCCATATTTCAATGAATATCATCATGTGGAAATTTTATAAGATATTAATACTTGAGAGATGAAACTGTGTTATTATAGCATGGTGGAAATCATCTGATAATTTTAATCATAATTTTAATGCCATTAATTGTTTTTTAGACTCTCAAAAAAAAATTATGACATAATTTATAGGTGTATTGAATACCTAAATATTATCTCTTCCACTAATCATCAAAATGTATAATTTATTATGAATCACATATAGTTTAGCATAACTCACCTTACTATCACGTTAATAAATGTTTACTTTTTTATATCAATTGTCATTTACTATTTATAAACTCTTATCCTGCATATAATTTTTTTTTAAAATGATCTAGATAAGAATATTTCTTTCATTTAATCATCATTGAAATTTTCAATTTTCAATATAATTATATATATATTACAAACAAGATTGAATTATATACAAAAAAACCACAGTTAAAGTGACAAAAAGTCTAAGATATCATAAGTCATATGTAATCATGATATAAAATTTTTAGTAATTACAACCTCAATTAATGGTACCAATTTTTAATTAACTGTGTTACATAATTCAGTGATCCTAAAATGATTGCATTATTAAGAAACAATCTTTTAGTTATGTAATACCATTTTCAAACACATTCCCAAATATAACCTTTCTATGGATGACTTTCGGTGATAAATTATATTCCCATTCCCTAGTATACTGCTCTCATATTGGTAATAATACTTAAAACAAGTAAGTCCTAATTAAAAAATACAATTTATATTACTAAAATAAATGTGATAAAAAAATGATTTTATTTTTTTCAACTATAAGGGAATATATAAATAGAAAATTTTAATGGCCTATCGATGCACCCGAGTATATAACAATGCATTTTGGATGTTTCATCAATTTAGGAATTACATACATTCAACTAAATGGCCACTTTATCATCTATTAACATTGTACATGACATTAATATAAGGAAGATAAAGATATGTGAAATGATAATTTCTTATAAAGATTATTCACAAAAGTTAAAAAAACAAACTATCTATAGTTTTTTCACTGTGATAATGTAACTCATTTAAATTAAATTATCTAATGGAATTCATCTTATAATCAAATGATATCTTCACTTTTCTAGGTATATTTAAATGTTTTCCAAAAAAAATTTATTTCGAAAAAAGCATGAATTAAAAAATAAAAATCTACCACATGTAACCATATATATGGGTGAATATATATAACCATTTTTATTTAATTTAAACCCTTATTAAAAAACTTTTAACCATTATCAATAAGATCAAGTCAAATATACAATTTTTATAAAAATAGAGTGCCACAACATCATTGTGATCAAATTCTTGATTTAGGATCAACATTAAGAAGTTTATATACATGTCATTCCATTTTAAATAATTTATCAATGAATTATACACTATTTTAAATTTTAAATTTAACCATATCCAAATTTGACATTGAATGGTGAATTGATCAACATGACCTATTACTCCTCCAATCTAAACTCCTTCCAAAAAAACATTCTCCACAATCTCCTAACCATTTCTTCTTCTATATTAGAAACTCAATAATAGAAACACTCTATATAGTTTAATGCGGGATTTAAAACATCATGTTATATCCATTCCTACTTCAGTCCCATATAGTGGAAAAATTTAGTTATTAATCCTCCTTGTTTCTTATTTGGAGATTGAAATCCGATTATGATGTATTCTATAGAGTGGTCCCCATTATCTCACCATTGCAATATCAAAAGTTCTCTATTATTTTACCGTTGAACGAAAAATTATTATATTCATCACATACACTACCTATCAATTTTAATACAAAATTGAAAATTACTTTACAACTTCTAAAAATAATTCAGGGCCATGAGAGTCTCTATTATCAACCCACACTATGGATAATCCAATATCAACATTATGGGTTGAGATTATCCTTTAATTTTTTTCTAAAATCTCCATAAATTACTTTATAAGTAACATCATACCATGTATATGGCTACTCATCATCATATTTAACAATTATTCATACTTTATTGTCAACAAACATAATCATAGTTTATATTTCATGGTACTTGCATCTACAAAAATAACATCTACTTCTAACTTATTTCTTTATTGAGAACTATAATATTCCAAAAATATATAAGGTAAGGGTTCCATATGTATAAGAAGTTCTTATTTCCTAATAAAAAGCTCATATTGTTTCCAAAAAAATAATTTTATATGTACAAGAAAACTAATTTTCATAAACAAATAAATTATTTGATGATTAATTTAAATAAATGTTAAAAATAGGATCATATCTTATTAAATTTTTAATTAATTTAAAAAATAACAACAACCCTGTTATTAGGATTTATTTTATTATATATTAATTAGAAAATTTGTACATTATTTAGTTATATAGTTGTTATAATATTAGGATATAATGGTAGAGTCCCTCTAGTTGAAATCCAATTTGGATCGTTGAGCTCAGATTTTTTCTTATGGTACTTTGAGTTATAAAACAATTTTACTAACATTATTATTCACTCCTTTTGATTTCTACCATGATCCCATTAATATTGAAGGATCATCTCTTGGTCTTGAAAACATATGAAGAAAAAGTAATAATAAAACTTATCTTGTTCATAAGAGAAACCATAAATATATTCATTGTTGAGAGAAATCTCTAGGCAAGAATGAAGAGGTGTTCTATGAAAAACAAATTTCAGCACATTAACATATGACAAATCTGGGTATATATAAATCTATTACTATGGTTTGATATTAATTAATTTCACAATGTCCCATAATAAAATATCTAACCCATAATATACCCCATTACAGGTAAAGTAATCATATTATTATTTTATTTCAAGATGTGTGCTACCTAATGAAATGATAAATATAAATTTAAAATCCTCCATCTAATTTTTTTTGAATTATCAAATAAATATTTTCATAAAAAATAATATTTCTTTAATATGTAATACAAATTTAGGAAATTAAATGTTTTTGAATAAATATTTATTTTATTATTTTTTGTCACTTAATAATAAATAATTTTTTAGATATTTTTGAGATTAATAGGTATTCCAATAAGTGTATTCAATATAATATGAATGACATTAATAGAATCCAAATTTCAGTGAACTTATAAGCTTATTTTTAATTGGATTAATCTAGTTTTAAAAAATTCAAATATAATCATCCAAAAACATGTATATGTATGTTGTAATAAAATTTCAATGTATCAATAATAAAAACCACTTATAAATTGTCACATTATAATATCATTATTATGTCAAAATATCTTATAAAGAAAGTTGTACAATCAAGTCATCAACCTATATCCACAACACCTATTTCATTGACCTTCAACTATGAAATCCACTATTCACCATAGAGATGGAATTTAGTTTTACTATTCTATTTTAATAAACGGTTTATGATATCAGTTTATGTAAATATGAAGGGAAAATTACATTATTAACTTATTCATTAATGTTGTATCACTTGTGAAAAACCCAATATACCTTACCTCATTAAGAGGACTTCTTGTTCAGATTTCTATTTCTTCATAAACAAATGGACCTCATGATATTAATTAATAACAATCTCAAATATACGGATCATTACACAAAGTTTCTACATAAAAAACTCTATTAATCTTACATTAATAAATCTTAATAGTTTGTATGTTCACACAATATCTGGCCTAGAGAGATTATCTGTTGTGAAACATATGAGATGAAATTTTATATTATTATGACTTCTAGCACATGGATGTTTGTATCATATGTGTCTCATAAGATGGTGTCATACTTCTATAGGAAAAAAAGATTAAGAACATCATTATTTCAAATCATGGCTTCATTGTATCATGGAATAGCTATGAACATTTCAATGTGATTAAATTCTAGGTCATAATAACCTCAATGTTATGTATAAGAATAATTTATATGAGATATGGTAATTTTTAACATCATGCCCCTCATCATTTTATTGAGAAGGAAAATGAAAGATGTGTGGCCATAAGTGACATCCCCAATGATCCATTGGATGGAAATAAAATGACAAGGTCTTCAATACAATTTGACGATGATTTTCTATTGTAAAATAAAAAAACCCAACAAAACAAGCGATAAAAATAACTAATACATGATGTATGATTGAAATGTAAAACCACTCAATTTAATACCACTGAAATCTCAACCAAAATATAAAATAGTACCACAGTGGAAGACAACTGACATCAAATTCCACAACCGAAGTCCAAAAAAAATATCAATGAAAACCACTTAACTCCAAATTTTGAAAATTATCCATGCACTATCTCAGAAAAATAACCAAAGTATCACAATACACCCATAAATAAGTATTCTAGATAAACATTTCCTTAGTCATAATGAACAATATCTACCATATAACCAATGATCCAAATTATGAATGAGTAATGAAACTCAGTTTGATTTCACCAAATGACTTCCCTACTCTTTCCACTAGGATCGATTATATTAGCATATTTATATTATACAATTTATATAAAACAACATAAAATATTTTATATAAAATCTATCATGTCTCACAGAAAACCTATATTTAATACCAATATGGTTTCCATGGAAAGAAACTAAACAAGTCATTCCAACCATTACATGATTCTAATTTGTGTTACACATTCCATAACACACAACCACACACACCTACACACACAACCACAGAAGCTTCATGTTTACCATTAATTGTGTAACATTCACATCCAAATTTTTTCCCTTTTATGGTGGTACATTCTTAAAAAAATTTGATTCCATTATAACCATTATTGACCCTTAAATACATATTAATTCCAATATAATGTTTTCTAAAAAAGTTATATCATTTAAAAAAAGAACACATTTATGGAAAACTATACTAACAAACCATTTGAAAAAACAATAATTTTATTAAAACCCTATTTCACATCCATACATTCTAATAAGAACAAACTTTTATTGAAAGCATGTTTTCATTATTCCAAACAAAATAAATATTTTAAAATCATGATATAAAATTCGCCATTTTCCAAAACACCAATTGTGAAAAAAACCAAAAACTGTCACCCAAGAATAATTCCATAAATAAATTAAATTAAAAATTAAATATCAATTTCAAGAAAAAAATTAATCTGAAACAATTGAATCATGTTCTAAATAACGGAGTAAATTGTGAAGATACTTACATTGAAAATATTGGAGAAATGGAAGAAGGGCATAAAACCACCCACAAAACTAGGTTGAATCTACAAAAACTTGGGTTAGATCTATCCCCATATCAAAAATAAGGACAATTATAACCATGAATGTATTAAAAGACCTTATATCTATCCATAGTGGATTATATCTAAGAAACCAAAAGATATAGGAAATTATATCTATGAAAATAAATGAAAACTAAATTAAACAAGGGCCTACCAAGAGAATCCCCCTTCAATGCACATTAAAACGCCTCCAGATTTCTTCCAAATTAAATAGATAAGGTTTCATATCTTTTACAAGGGAAAAAATAATTAAGGTTAATTTGGAACCATAATGAGGGGTTATGAAATAATATCATCCCTGGCCCAATTTGTTTGGATTTGTTTTTTAAATACTACATGGTGACTTGCTTGGTTAGGAAGACACTTCACTAATTGTGTGATATCCTCTTCTTAAAAGGGGTCCCTCTAGGGTTTGACCACATGATTAGAAAAACAATGTGCCAACCAAAAAAATCTATATCTCACTTTTCATGGTTTATCCATAGTGGCTACACGATTTGGATGAATCGTGCGCCTAACTATTTTCCATCCCCATATCCCATGTCTCATTGTTCATGGATTCCTCTATGAGTTTTATGGTTTCCAAAAACATTGAACGAACTATAGACCATTATAAAAGAACAAAAAACATCCCAAACAATATTCTAAACCATCCCAATCCTCCCCCAATCACATTACATTCTTAAAAATAATAAATAAATGGTCACATAATTATAAATGAGGATACTACATCATCCACACCAATGTATTTTCCATCAATAGAATATAGAAAAACATAAATAATTTTAAAATTTTCTATACATTTATCCTTCATTTCCCCCTCTTGTTCCCAAGTATCTTCTTGAATCATACCATATCAGCACCAAAATTACACTAGACAAATTATTTTCCAATGAAAAACTTTATGTTTCCTACCCATAACCAACACTGGAACATGCACCAGTAAATAATACCACTCTATGTTAACATTGTCCCATTGAATAACATGGTCATGATTAGGCTGATACGTTTTCAACTAATATTCATCAAATAAATCATTATGCGAAGCATTGAACCATTGGAAAAATGAAACCGATATATCTCCTTACCAAACCATTCATGTATCTCAAAAGGGCCTATATATCCTGGATATAGCTTTCCCCACATCACCAAATAATGATTTTGAATAATTGGAGAGATATTTAAAAACACGTAATCAATCATCTCAAATGAAAATGTCCTTCAATGATGATACCTATATGATATATGATCAGTTTAAACTATTTCCAACCATCTCCTAATCAACTAAATCATCTCCATTGTTTATTTGACACGGTTTCTTCTACCAGTCACGTATCACATGTTTCCACTCAGTAGAGTGGATAATGAAAAGTACACTAATTAAATGATTTAAAATGATCCATTTGAATCAAGGATTTATTAATTTTGTTATATAAAAACTGCAATAATGGTATGTTTACTCCCCATAAGCCTCCAAAATCAATTACATAGGACCCAAAATTTCTTCCAATGTTTTTATCATTATTTTTATCTTCCCATTCATCTGAGGAGGATATTCCATAATCATTTTCAATTTAGTGCCATGATATTTCTATAAGGATTTCCCATCATGGGATGTAAACCTTCGGTATCTATATGAAACCATTCAATCTGGTATGCCATGCATCTTTAGAAATTGTTGGATATATATATATATATATATTAAATCACCCAATCATATTAAATTCATTAATATGAATTAAATGGGATAACTTTATGAGATGATCCACTATAACCCATAGGGAATCATGTTTACAAACCTCTCTTGGGATATATGCCACAAAATCCATTGTTACATTATATCATTTCAAAATAAAAATAGGTAAAGACTAAAACATACCTACTAGACACAGATTCTACAACTTTACCAGTAAACAACTTAATCATATAATAGTGAACTCAGTGTCCTTCATTTTCATAATGACCCAAAAAGTTTATTCTTTCAATGCCTAATAAATCGTTTTTATTCATGGATGAAAAACCTATCTTGAATGATGGAAAACACAAATAAGTTGTTCCTAACAATCCGTATGTACATCCATATAACTTATGAACAACAAAACTAAAATCTCATAGACCTTGCGCAGCACAAGGATCTCCCCACCATTGAGTTTTAACCTCATTGAAACATACTCAGAGTAGATATTTTTTTAATCTTTAACCATCATCCCAAAAATAATGAACAAATGAAACTTGAAAGTAGGCCATAGCTTCACCCCAGTCTTCATATTCCATGTTCATGTCGGCTAGGAAAAACATAAACCACTACACATATGAAGCTACTTTTTCCAACTGAGCATATTCCATTACACTTAATGCATCTTTTACCATATTAAGCATTCATGTTTTATAAATAAAGTAAAAGTAATTCATTTAATGATACTCATTATAACTTCTTTGTATCAAGTTCAAATCCATTTGTGATAAAATATATTTCAAGATCTTATGATTCGTAAAAATAATGAATCTCTCCCCAAATAGGTAATGACACCATGTATTCAAAAAATAGAATATGGATTCAAAATCCAAATCATGTGTTGGGTTATTATTCTGATGCACTCATAAATACAATAATCCATAAAAAATAGGATGGTCTCCTATAATGAAAAAATATACAAACCTAGATCTTGAATCATCACAATACACCATGTATCATGCTCCGAATTACATCAAAATCCAGATTGGTGATGATTTTGGGAAAAAATTAATCTCTTGGAATGAAATGTAGAATTTATGGTCCTATTGGAATGGAAAATTATTTATTTATAAGGATTTTATTGGCGATTACATTCCTAAAAATTCCTAAAAATTTCTTTTATAATAACTATATAGAACAATAAAACTGTGTATCTTAAAGACCTTATTTAGAAGTTACCAAGTGAATAAAAACTCTATCATCTCTAGGTCCATAAAAATGCCTTTATAAATGAAAAAATTTCCATGTAACTATACCTCTTGTATCCAAAAATAAAAAATTATTAATTTTGTATATAGAAGATGATTCTACAAAATTCTTAACACTATTTCAATGTGTTGCTCAAGATTAGCTCTTGTCCGTGAATACAACAATATTGAATCAACAAAACCCACCATAAAAGATTATAGATACCATTTAAATATAGAATTAATAAATTCCATAAATACCATTGGTGAATTCAAAAGATTTAATGGAATTATCATATATTCATAATGGTCATATCTACTCCTGTATTAGAATATTATCCATTTAAACCTATAATTGGTGATTTCCTGATTATAAGTTAATATTATAGAACATCTGATCTCCCCACAATTGATCAAAAATATCACCAATTCATGGAATTGGATGTTGATTCATTATTGTAACTTGGTTAAGCTCACACTATTTCACACATAAATAATTACTTACTTCCACCTTTTTGAAATTTTTTTTTGGTGATTTCCATACTGATGTGCCAGGAAAAATGAACCATTTTCTTTCCTTCTATTCTATCTACACATTTTGTTCCCATAATTATGTGGGTGAAAATCTAGTAAGATTAAAGGGAAATAAGACTAGATCCCAGATTTAGATCATTCATAAACTTCTTTTCTATTGTGGTTGGAATCCTTGAGAAATTATAATGAAAAACATCAAGAAACTGATCAAATTATTCATGAAAACTTCTATCATAGATCTGTTCAATATATTTCTATGTCATTTTTAGAAACTGGTACAAAATTATTCAAAAAAATGGTTCTAATATGCTAATAGAACTGGCCTTTACAATCTGGTCTCCCAGAACGAGATGCTTGCTGCCATCATCATTTATAAAACTGACAATTCTGGTATAACAGTTCATGGGAGACTTGAACATAGTCAAAAAATACATACCAAGGATTATATCATGGATATTCACCATAAGACCTAAGAAATCACATATCAACAAACCTACATCAACAATATTTGATCATGCTTTAAACTCAAATTCTCAACATTCTCATTGACCAAGGGTACTTTGATGTATTAACATAAAAGGCATCATCTCCAAATTTAATCCCAGAAAAAATATCAAAATAAAAAAAATTGGAATGATATTTATTCATATCAAACTAATATATCATTATGTTATAATAGGAAAGAATCGTATCTCTCTTCGTCGATGGTCCATGTTGAATAATCTATAATAACTGGTTCTGATCCATATAATTAATTTCTCACCACTCTTAGTTCACCAATACATTTTTATATTTCTTTACCTATTAATTCGTGGTATTCCTAGTATCCCCATTTAGATCACTATATTATTTATGAGATTGATTCTTTTACCCTCACCCCATAAATGTATAATATTTCTACAACACCTATGAAGTATCATGAACACCTGACCATGGAGCAATAAAATAATAGAAACGAAGATACATTTTATGATTGAAATTATGGAATTCTCACAATTCTGTCATACAATCACACTTTAGGTAACCTTGATAACCACAATTGAAACACCCATACATTCTCTTCGGTATGGGATGAATATTTGCAGATCCTACCATCTGATTTTGAGTCATTATCTATCCTTGGGAATTTGTTTCTATCTTCTTATTTTTCCAAACACTAGTATTCCCACCATTTCTTATAGGTATCTACATACATAATCCTACCAAATATATAGATATGTGCTATTATTCCATTGTTTCACTTCTTAACTGTCACGACAAGTCCTCGGGGCCCATGCCGTGACTACCCCAAGCCCACCTTCCATAGGCCAGGGGCTGGAGACTAGCACCAAAGCGCAAATCCCGGTAAAGGGAAGGCAATGCCTTTGTAAAGTAAACAAACAAACAACACAGAGTAAGCAGGCAGAAGTAAACACTATGTAAAAACTGGTACAACAGTAAGGAAAATAAGTGGGCCAGAATACAAACCCAAACTGAAAGTAAAGTACAACTCGAAAGGGGAAAACAACAACTCAAAAGTAAAGCCGCAATGTCGATCCGTCCACTAGATGTCCCACCTGAAGGGTGGGTACAGAAGCCTCCACTGCTCCTCGGGTCCAGCCGACCGCTCCAAGTACGTCCCGCCCAGTGGTCCACCTCCAGGTACTATCCTGCTCCCCAAGCCTCCACCACGATCAGCGTTGTCCATCGTCTCCAACCAACACAACGTAGTGCGGGCATAGCATGTGCAGGGGTGAGTATAAGCTACTCAGTAGGGACCCCAAGACCCCCGAAGGTCTCCCAAAATCCACAAAGGATAAACCACAAAGGAAAGATACAATCACGAAGTAACATCCGACACGACTTAGGTATATACCGATACATAAGCCTAAGTCATCAATTCTCGCTCGGCTCCAACATCCGAACTCAAGTACAACCCAGTCCACACATGAAAGCAAAACTTAAATCTACACAGGATAGCACAACACAATCCACAATGGAAAGTAAACCGGATTCAGCTCACGCATGTATACTTCTTCGATTGATGATAGAGATTATCAGGTATTTCCACTGATTCATCTAAGTCATCGGACCCACAATTGATCGATAGGTACTAACCCCCGCAATGACCCACAAAGGATCTGACCCACAAAGTATCGATAGGTAACTAACCCCCGTAATGACCCACAAAGTATCTGATCCACACAGGATCGATAGGTAACTAACACCCACAAAGACCCAAACAGGATCGGACACACACAAAATCTATAGGCGCTGGCCCACACTGGACCGCTGAGTGCTAACCCACAGAGGATCGGACCCACACAGGATCTGTAGCACTGACCCACAAAGGATCGCTGAGTGTTGTAGTCGTCGCTGTCGAATCCACTGAGGATCTATGTACAGTCGTCGTCATCACAGTAGCAGTCGCAGCCAGCATGAGGGTTCCCCAACAGAGCAAGCTCGTTCGGGAGGGTCCGCTCCATGAGCCGAGAGGCTGATACATCAACTGACACATGGTTCAGAGTTGATGTGTCCAAATTTTCAGTATCGTCAACAGGAACTCAACGTCGCAGACGGCGCATCAATCGGATGCCCGGTCTGAGAGTTATTGGCTTTTTTGTCCCAGGGGCCCGGTTGGTTTTTAAGGAAAAACCAACTCGACCATACTCCACCTACGTCCAAACCTTGGGCGGAGTAAGAGAAAAGATCTGTCTCACTTAGAGGAATTCAACAAAGTCAACGGCACTTCAATCAGACATCCGAAGCTCAATATATGAGTGTTTCCGCTCTAAGGGCCCGGTTGGTTTTGTGTACAAACCAACCCGGCCAAACCCAAAGTATTCCGAAACTGTAAGTGCAATATAATGAAACGGCCGTCTCGATCCAAGGATTGCATCATCACTGATGGCGCGTCGTTTCGAGGCCCGTAGCTCATGTTATGAGCAAAAGACCAAATGGTTCGGAAACGGGGGGTCTGGGCCCGGACCGACCCGACCCAACCCCCCTAGGTCGGACCGAACCGGGTCAACCCGAACCGACCAGGCCCGGCCCGACGTCGGCGCGACCCGGCCCGAACTGGCGTGGGTGGGGCCCGGCTGCCAGAATCGGCTCGGCTGGTTACGACCGAGCAGCGGGGGGCGTGCTGCCCCTACGTGCGAACACTGCGGCCCCCGCTTGGGGCCGCCCCAGGTCAGCGGACGCGGCAAGGCCGTGTCCCGTGTCTCGCCAGACCCACGCGGTCGCCGGTCTGGTCGGCCGCCGCCGTCACGGCATCAGTCGCGGCGGCTCCGTCCGGCGTCGCCGCCGGTGTACTCCACGAGCCACTGGAGTTGCTCCGGTGGTCCGATTCCATTTCCGTCTACGCCGTAGCTCCTCCCGGGTCCCATTCTTCACCGTGGAATCAAAAAATCATCTATACGGCCTTTTTTGTCTCCGTCCATCATTCCGCACATCAACGAAGGACTACAGAGGGTTGTCGGGCCATGTTTGTTTAGCCCGCACCCTCCATGTTAGGTGATAACAATCGGGAAACAATGATAAACACATGAAAACATAACAAGATACAATTTTAATGAATTAAAATTGCACTTTAATCCCGGGATCTTTGTTTTAGAAGGAAAGAACTATGGTAATAAAATATTATTTTCAAATAACATCCCTACCTCACCGTAGTCGTCAAGCGTGCGTTCTTCGCAGAATTGATCGTCGCGGAAGAAGAGGATCGTCGCGTCGCGGAAGGGCGTCGCGTCGTTGCGGTATACGGCGTCGCATCGACGATCTCCGAGGGGTAAAGAAAACACATGGATTTAATTTACACGAATTAAATCCATGTCAAGTATAAAATCCACAAAGGAATTTAAAAGATTTGTAAACTCCTACCTCAAACAGATGTTCGAAGATTTGTCGTGGAAGAAGGAAAGTCACAGGAGGAGAATCTTTGGTGTCGCGGAACACGGTGTCGCGTCGTCGATCTCTGAGGGTTTGGCGTTCTTCGTCACCTATCGTCGAAGGCCGTCGTTCTTCGCGTTCTTTGCGTTCTTCGCGTTATTCGCGTTCTTCGCGATGGAGGATGAAGGACATAAGGTTTCTGTCAAATCCTCTCAACAAACAACACTAAAGAAGAAAAGTGTTGGTCTTATTTTATTAACATGCCAACCAACGAAAACGTTTTATGAAACGAACAAAATTAATTCATAGAATTAATTTCAACGAATAACCCACCCAATTAAAAGGAGTGGTTAATAGTTTAAGAAACACCCCAGTTGACTTTCATTTAAAAGGGGTTTTCCCGGGTGCGTTACTTAGCGGAATAGAAACGATGGGGCTCGTGCGGGCCCCACATCACAAATATCCTACCAAGAGGGTAGGATATTTTTGGTTTCACCCTATCTGCTTCAACTCAGCTTATACAGCTTAAAGTGGCCTTTAAGCGGATTTAAGCGGCTTTAAGTGAAATAAAATAAAGTTTGTCGTACCACATTATTTTATTTCTTAACATAAAGCCCAAAAATTAAAAACCACACCTGAACAAACGCAACTCCGGAAGATGCGTTTCAAAGAAAAAACCGGCGCTGTGATTCCATCGGTGCCTTCGGAATTCGATTCTTAGCACCGGTTGAAAAGTTCAAAAAACCCGCTCGTTCGTTCACTGAACGTACCTGATCCAAACTTCGGAAAATGATTCTGGGAACACCGGGCCTCGGAATCATGTGCCGTCAGAAACTGCGTTCATGAAAAATTCCAAAGAAAATTAAGAAAAAACATTCCTTGAAATTTAAGGGTCTATAAATCACTCACATCTCAGGGATTTACGTCCCCTTAAAGATACATCATAAGCTAGGGAAACACAAGGGGGTAATGAGCACGCATATGAGCCTCCCGCTCCCAAGTGCTCTCCTGGAGATTCCCATGCTACCACCTGATGCGCACTAGATGAATCGACCATCCACGTAGGACCTGCTCCTGTCGATCATCGATCTCCACCGGGACCTCCGCAAAAGTCGCCCCATCATCATCATCTAGCTCCCCATGTTCAATGATGTGCATCGGGTCGTGCACGTATCTCCTCAGCTGAGATACGTGGAATAGGTCGTGCACTCGGTGCAACTGAGGTGGTAGAGCCAGGCGATAAGCCACCTCGCCAATCCTGCTGAGGACTTGGAATGGTCTGATGAAGTGTGGAGACAAATTTCCGCCTCGTCCAAATCTCTATAAAATACGTCGAGGTGAGACCCGTAAGAAGACGTAGTCGCCATCCTCGAACTCTAGTGGCCTCTGCCTCCAGTCAGCATAAGCCTTCTGCCAGCTCTGAGCTATCCTCATCCACTCCTGGATGACCTGGACCTTCACTGTGATGGCCCGGACCATCTCCGGTCCCACAAGTGCTGACTCCCCAGGGTCTGTCCAGCACAAAGGAGATCTGCAAGGTCTGCCATACAACGCCTCGTATGGTGCCATCCCGATGGTGGAGTGGTAGCTGTTTTTGTACGCGAACTCCACCAAGGGTAGGTGGTCCTCCCAGCTGCGACCAAAGTCGAGGACACATGCGCTGAGCATGTCCTTGAGAATCTTAATGGTCCTCTCCATCTGACCATCCGTCTGAGGGTGAAAGGTGGTGATCAGACGTAGATGCGTCTCGAACACCTCCTGCAACCCCTTCCAAAGCCGGGAAGTAAACCGAGCATCTAGATCGGAGACGATAGACGATGTCACACCGTGAAGCCGTACAATTTCTTGAACGTAGATACGTACCAAGCTCTCCATTGTGACCTGCTCTCTGATGGGTAAGAAGTGAGCTGACTTGGTGAGTCGGTCGACAATCATCCAGATAGAGTCGTGACCTCTGGAAGTGCGTGGAAGTCCAGTCACGAAGTCCATAGATATCCCGTCCCAATTCCACTCAAGGACCTCCAAGGGCTGTACAAAGCCTGCTGGTACCTGATGCTCTGCTTTCACCTACTGGCAGGTGAGGCATCGTGAAACGAACTCTGCCACATCCTTCTTCATGCATGACCACTAGTGCTATCGACTGAGATCCTGGTACATCTTTTCCACTCCGGGATGTACCACCAAGGGAGAAGTTTGAAACTCTCTCAGCACCTCCTCTCATAAAGCAACTGGTACCATGGTACGTCCTCTAAAAAGGATATCGTGCACTGCTCCCAAGGAGAAACCATCAGGTTCCTGTCTTGAGGATATCTGTGCACGCCGCATCTCACAGTCGGCGTCCCCATGCTGTGCATCTCTGACCCGCTGCAGTAGTGGAGGAGTGACTATGAGAGACTGAAGGAAGGCTACCCCATCTTTATCCACGAAGGATATCTGCAAAGCGTCTAGCTGCTCTGTCACCTCCTCAAGTAGCTGAATGCCCGTCCTCCTGCTGAGATAATCAGCTACTATGTTCCCCTTCCCAGGAGTATAGACTATCTCAAAGTCATTTCCCTAGTGGAACATGAGTCATCGCCGCTATCTCAGGTTCAGGTCCTTCTGCGAGAAGATGTACCTGAGACTATGATGGTCAGAAAAGACTGTAAAGCGCTCGCCCATCAGGTAGTGTCGCCATGTCTTCAGGGCGAAGACCACTACTGCTAACTCTAGGTCATGGGTAGCGTAGTTCTTCTCATGCTGCCTCAACTGACGTGATCCATAGGCGATCAATACCCACTCCTGCACCAGGACACATCCGAGTCCGGTCCCTGATGCATCGCAGTAGACTACGTACCCTACTCCCTCCTCAGGCAACCTCAAGATAGGTGTGCTTGTCAATCTCTGTCTCAGCTCCTGGAAGCACTGCTGACATCTTTATGACCACACAAAGGGTTTCCCCTTCTTCGTGAAAGATGAGAGTGGCACCGCAACTCTGGAGAAGTCTAGCGCAAATCTCCTATAGTGTATGCCTAGTCCCAAGAAACTCCGCACCTCCGTCATGCTCTTGGGTGGCTCCCAAGATAGCACTGCCTCGATCTTCGCAGGATCCACTGCAAATCCAACCTCAGAGAGGAAGTGTCCCAAGAAGTGGACCTCACGTATCCAGAACTGACACTTCGAGAGCTTTCCATAAAGCTGGTGCTCTCAGAGTGTGTCTAGTACAACCCATAAGAGGTAGGCGTGCTCCTCCTCAGTGGTCGAGTAAATCAAAATGTCGTCGATGAAGACTACGACAAATCAATCAAGGTATGGATGAAAGATCATGTTTATGAGGCCCATGAACACTGCTGGAGCATTGGTTACACCAAAAGGCATAACCAAGAACTCATAGTGGCCATACCGACATCTGAAGGTCGTCTTCTGCACGTCCTTGTCTCGATCTCTGAGCTGATGATAGCCTGACCTGAGGTCTATCTTAGAGAACCACCGTTCTCCCTTGAGCTGATTGAAGAGGTCATCAATCCTCGGTAGCGGATACATGTTCGTCACTGTCACCTGGTTCAGGTGACGATAGTCGACACACAATCACAGACTCCCGTCCGCCTTCTTGGAAAACAATATCGGGGAAGCCCATGGTGAAATACTGGGTTAGATGAATCCCTTTCCCTACAAGTCCTCCAACTGTACCCATAGCTCTCGAAGCTCAGAAAAGGCCATCCGATATGCTAGAGCAGATATCGGGGCTGTCCTGGGGTACAAATCAATATAAATGTCTACCTCTCTGCAAGGAGGTAGCCCTGGAACGTCGTCGGGAAAGACGTCCGCATACTGATCCACGACTACAGGAAAACTAGGACTCCGCACATCAACTGATCCTAGGATGAGGCTAGCCAACTGATGAGTGATGAGCTTTCCTCTCCTCTGCGGAAGTCCATCCTCTGTTGTGAAGGCTCCCTTCTCGCCGGTGAAGGTGAACCTGCTCCCGTCAGTGCTTACACATCACACCTTGCGCCTAATATAGTCAATCTGTGCATGGATTGTAGATAACCAATCCATTCCCAAGATGACATCGTAAGGCCTCGATGCCGCTACAAGAAGATCCCAACCAAAGTTCTCGACTCTTAGAGTAAGCTCACACTGCCGGCACTAATGCGTAATCGTCGAGTCTGCTCTCGTAGGAGTCTCTAGCCGTAAGGATCGAGCCAACGGCTCTGTCGGAATCTTCGATCTCCGAACAAGGGTAGCGGCTATGAAAGAGTGACTCGCTCCTATGTCTATAAGAACTGCAGCAAGGGTTGAATAGACACAGATCGTACCTCGAATCATCTCGGGCGCGCCGTGGTTGTAGGCCTCCGCTGCCTGGAGCTGTGCCTGTCTCTTCCCGCTAGCTCCATGTGGTTGGGGTGGACCTACTGGTGGTGGTGGTGGTAGAGCCTCAAAGCATTGCCCACCAGCTGCTGCTCGGCCAGCTCCTCTACCTCGTCCGCCTCCTCCCTGCAGACCACCACGGTTGACCCTCTACCTCTACCTGGGTGGCCCCTCAACCATCTGCTGATCCTTGGCACGGTGGGTCGGGCAGTCACGAGCCATGTGGCCCTGCCCCCCACATGCGTAGCACTGCCTGCATCTTGAAAGACTTGTCCTGCACTGTGTGCCCCGCACTGTGTGCCCCGCACAGCTGAGCCAGTGTCCTGGGGTCGTCTTTTGGAGGGTTTGGTCTGCCTGGACCCATGAGTAATCCGTCAGATGCCTACTACGGAAGACTATGCTACCTGCCGCCCTGCGGTAGGTCTCGCTGCCGAAGAAGGCTCAGCAAGGAAGCTCTCGATCAAAAGGGCTCGCTCCAGTACTCCTTCCTGAGTCGGAATGCTGAGGGATATCAGCGATGCCCTAATCTCATGTATCAATCCCTGCTCAAAGGTCCAGGCCTAGAAGAATGGGTCATGCACCATGTCTGTCGAGTAGCGCGAGTGATCGGTAAATATCGTCGAGTACTGGGCGACCATCAAGCTGCCCTACCGCAGCTGAAGAAGCTCCTGGATGCGCACTGCATGGAGGGTGGCTGGGACGAAATCTGAGTGGAAGAGGCTCTCAAAGTCCTTCCAGAGAAGATATGCCTCATCATGCACCTGGAGCATCAAGCTCCACCATCATCCCGCTGCTGCGTGCAGTAGGCTCGCTGCGAGGATCACCATGAGGTCTGCTGGTGTCCTCACTAGAATGAAAACTTGTACCACTACCTCCAGCCAGTCCTCGGCTGCCTGAGGGTCCGTCTCCCCGTAGAACCTGGTCGGTCGCTGGCGCTGGAACTCATGCAGTGCACTAAGGCGACGTGCATCATCTGCGGATGGTGCTGGAAGCATCGGTGGCTTGGCAGGTAGAGGTACCGTCGGTGCCTCTGTTGTCAAAAGGCCCTGTACCGAGGCCTCGTCGCTCGGCGGGCTGTCATCACATACAACTCTCGGAACCCTTGATGGATACCGTCGTGGGTCCATTTTGAAAAGAAATATGTGTTCCACGGTCAGAACAGTATACCTGGTGAGCTGATACAAAGTAATCACAAAGAAAACTTGAAACACACGTGCAATAAATGTCTTCGTGCATTAAGTCGGAAATCAGAAGTCAGGGTCCTGGTGTAAGGATACGTCGGCCGCTGCACCAATACTGGGCTCCCTGGACTGATAACCACACTCAATATGCTTAACACCATTGCTTCACATAGAAGAAATATCAGAGTCCGCGGTAGAACCGAAATCCTCTGATACCAATTTGTCACGACCCATCCTCGAGGCCCGTGCCGTGACTACCCCAAACCCGCCATCTATAGGCCAGGGACAGGCGACTAGCACCAAGGCGTAAATCCCGGTAAAGGGAAGGCATTGCCTTTGTAAAGTAAAAAAACTAACAACATAGTGTAAGCTGGAAGAAGTAAACACTAAGTAAAAATTGGTACAACATTAAGTGCGGAAAGTAAGTGGCCAAAATACAAACCCAAACTGAAAGTAAAGTACAACTCGAAAGGGGAAAACAAAAACTGAAAAGTAAAGCCGCAACGTCAAGCCGTCCAATGGAAGTCCCACCTGAAGGGTGGGTACAGAAGCCTCCACTGCTCCTCGGGTCCAGTCGACCGCTCCGAGTACGTCCCGCCCAGTGGTCCACCTCTAGGTACCGTCCTGCTCCGCAATCCTCCACCACGATCAGCGTTGTCCTTCGTCTGCAACCAACACAACGTAGTGCGGGCATAGCCCGTACAGGGGTGAGTATAAGATACTCAGTACGGACCCTGAGACCCCCGAAGGTCTCCCAAAATCCACAAAGGATAAACCACAAAGGAAAGATTCAATCACGAAATAACATCCAACATGGCTTAGGTATATGACCATACATATGCCCAAGCCATCAATTCTCGCTCGGCTCAAACATCCGAGCTCATGTACAACCCAGTCCACACAGGAAAGCAAAACGTAAATCCACACAGGATAGAAAAACACAATCCACAAAGGAAAGTAAACAAGATTCATCTCACACAGGTATACTTCTTCAAATGACTATAGAGATTATCAGGTATTGCCACTGATTCATCGAAGTCGTCGGACCCACAATGGATCGATAGGTACTAACCCCCAAAATGACCCACAAAGGATCCGAACCACAAAGGATCGATAGGTAACTAACCCCCGCAATGAACCACAAAGGATCTGACCCACGCAGGATCGATAGGTAACTAACCCCCGCAAAGACCCACACAGGATCGGACCCACACATGATCTGTAGGCGCTGGCCCACACAGGACCGCTTAGCGTTGACCTACACAGGATCGGACCCACACAGGATCAGTTGCACTGACCCAAAAAATATCGCTGAGTGCTGTAGTTGTCGCTGTCGAATCCACTGAGGATCTCTGTACAGTCTTCGTCGTCACAGTAGTTGTCGCAGCTATCTCTAGGGTTCCCGTACATAACAAGATCATTCGGGCGAGTCCGCTCCATGAGCCGAGAGGCTGATACATCAATTGACACATAGTCTAGAGTTGATGTATCCAAAAGTTCTGTATCGTCAACATGAACTCAACGTCGCAGACGGCACGTCAATCGGACGCCCGGTCTGAGAGTTATTGGCTTTTTTGTCCCAGGGGCCCGATTGGGTTTTAAGGAAAAACCAACCCGACCATACTCTACCTATGTCCAAACCTTGGGCAGAGTAAGACCAAAGATCCTTATCACTTAGAGGAATTCAACAGAGTCGACGGCACATCAATCAGACGTCCGAAGCTCAAGATATGAGCGTTTCCGCTCCGAGGGCCAGGTTGGTTTCATGAATGATCCAACCCGGCCGAACCCAAAGTATTCTGAAACCTTGAGTTCGATATACCGAAAGGACCGTCTCGATCCAAGGATCGCATCGCCGCTGACGGAGCGTCGTTCAAAGGCCCGTATCTAATGTTATGAGAAAAAGACCAAAATGGTTCTGAAACGGGGGGTCTGGGCCCAGACCGACCCGACCCAACCCCCCTAGGGTCGGCCCAAACCGGGTCGACCCGACCGAGCCCGGCCCGGCCTGGCCAGAGTGGCCTGGCCTGGCCCAGGCGCGACCCAGCCCGAACCAGCGCAGGTGCAGCCCGATTGCCAGAATCGGCTCGGCCGGTTACGACCGAGCGGAGGGGGGCGTGCTGCCCCCGCGTGCGAACACCGTCGCACTCGCGTGGGGCCGCCCCTGGTCAACGGACGCGGTAAGGCCGCATCCCGTGTCTCATCGGACCCATGTGGTCGTTGGTCTGGTTGGCCGCCGGTGGACTACGCGGGCCACCAGAGTTGCTCCGGTGGTCCGATTCCATTTCCGTCTGCGTCGTAGCTCCTCTCGGGTCCCGTTCTTCACTGCGGAATCAACAAATCGTCTCTACGGCCCGTTTTTTCGTCATCCACCGTTCCTCATATCAACGAAGAACTGCGGAGGGTTGTCGGGCCGTGTTTGTTTGGCCCGCACCCTCCACGTTAGGTTATAATACTCGGGGAAAAAATATCAACACATGAAAACATAACAAGATACAATTTTAATGAATTAAAATTGCACTTTGATCCTGGGATCTTTGTTTTAGAAGGAAAAAACTATGGGAATAAAATATTATTTTAAATAAAATCCCTACCTCTCCGTAGTCATCGAGCGTGCGTTCTTCGTAGAATTGATCGCCGCGGAAGAAGAGGATCGTCGCGTCGCAGAAGGGTGTCGCGTCATCGCGGTATACAACATCGCGTCGACGATCTCTGAGGGGTAAAGAAAACACATGGATTTAATTTACATGAATTAAATCCATGTCATGTATAAAATACACAATGGAATTTAAAAGATTTGTGAACTCCTACCTCAAACCGATGTTCAAGGTTTTTTCATGGAAGAAGGAACGTCGCAGAAGAACGTCGCAGGAGGAGAATCGTTGGCGTAACGGAACATGGCATCGCGTCGTCAATCTCTGAGGGTTCGGCGTTCTTCGTCGCCTTTCGTTGAAGGTCTGCGTTCTTCGTGTTCTTCGTGTTCTTCGCGTTCTTCTTGTTCTTCTCATTCTTCGCAAAGGAGGATGAAGGACTTAAGATTTATGTCAAATCCTCTCAACAAACAACACTCAAGAAGAAAATTTTTTGTCTTATTTTATTAACATGACAACAAACAAAAACGTGTTACGAAACGAAAAAAATTAATTAATAGAATTAATTTCAACGAAAAAACCACCCAATTAAATGGAGCGTTTAATAGTTTAAGAAACGCCCCAGTTGACTTTCATTTAAAAGGGGTTTTCGCGGGTGCGTTACTTAGCAGAAAAGAAACGGTGGGGCTTGTGTGGGCCCCACCTCACAAATATCCTACCAAGAGGGTAGGATATTATGGGTTTCACCCTGTCCGCTTCAACTCAGCTTAAGAAGCATAAAGTGGATTTTAAGTGGCTTTAATCGGCTTCAAGTGAAATAAAATAACGTTTGTCGTACCACATTATTTTATTTCTTAACATAAAGCACAAAAATTAAAAACCACACCCGAGAAAACACAACTTCGGAAGAGACGTTTATAAGCAAAAACCGGCGCTACGATTCCATCGGTGCCCTCGGAATTCGATTCCGAGCACCGGTTCAAAAGTTAGAAAAACTCACTCGTTCGTTCACTGAACGTACCCGAGCCAAACTTTGAAAAATGATTCCAGGCACACCGGGCCTCAGAATCACATGCCGTTAGAAACCGCGTTCTTATAAAATTTCAAAGAAAATTAAGAAAAAATTACCTTTAAATTTATGGGTCATTACATTAACATAATTGTATAATCCATTTTATTGATCATGAAATTTTCATGAGAATAATCTACCTCATCTGTAATTAAAACAAGTGTTCCATCAAGGATGAGCATGCTGCAACATTTTCTGAAAAGAATAATACATTCATGAATTTATACACATACTCGGTCACTATGAGGACATACTTATTCATTCCAAAGATATTAATCACTTTTATAAACTTAAATATATGAGGATAGAATTTTTTATGGAAGTATTTTTCAAATCCTCCCATTCACGGCCTAGGTATTTTATATCATGATCTATTGAATACCACCATTTTTGTTCAAGATATACCATCATATACAAGGCCAACATGTCCTTAAACTCTAATTTTGTGAAATTAAAATCAAATAGTAAATTTATCATATTCATCCACCCCTCCACCTTTTCTGGTCTAGAATCACCACTAAACATGGTTGGATTCTACTTTTAGAATTGGAAAGAAAAATCCACTTTACTTGGTTAATCCCTTATGTTCCTTTTTTTTATCTCTTGAAACTCTTGCAATATACTCTGAACTAGTTTCTAGTTCACCTGTGGATTAGTTGTGACCAATTTTTTGGCAAATTCTTCCAGTTAATTTATATGATTACATCTAGTAAAAATTCCGTATAAATAAAAATAATGGCTTACGTCTCAATATCTATCAAGTAAATTCATAACAATTTTAAATTATACCACATCATACTTTAATAAAATTTATTTCAAAAATTCATCATTTTCAAATTCAACCATTATTAAAAATTTCACCATACTTTTGAAAATCAAACTATTTTTAAATAACCATTTCATGCCTTTTCAAAAAATAACATATGAAAACACTTTATAAATCAGCAGAAATACAAAATTTTGTACCAAATAATATATAATTACTCAAAATTAAATATACAACAATCATTGGAATTCATTTCAACAATTCATGTCAATCTCATCTTATTGGCTAAATCTATGACAATGAGTTTTCAAACTGTGTCACCAAAAAATTAACATGACATATCCCAGGTAACATAAATTCATCATAAAAAGGTAATCAATGTATGTTTATTTTATATTTTTCATTTCCCTACATTCATAATTCATTCTAGAAACCTAACAATAGAAATAAATCGAAATTAATTTCAAGTCCAAGACCATCAAATGATCACCGAGTCAATGGTTGAACCAGACGAACACCATGTGCATGTAAAGATTTAAACATGATGATATCACTTTTAACATATCTCCCCTATTCATCTAAATGATAATGATTAAGGAAATTATTTTTCCATAAGAAACAACTATATTATGAAAATGAGTGGAGAAAAATTCTAAGGGCATCAATATAATTTGGAGAGATTTTTTATTTTGGAAATAAAGCATCAATAACAATCCATATAAACATTCGTACATAATGATGCATGATAACAATCTAAAAAAACATAAATTAATACCATTAGTATCACAAAAAAATTACAAAAGGGAACCTCAATAGAAGAGATCTAACAATAAATGTGAATATTGGAAGACAAAAAAATTGAACACAATGAAAACCACATTACACAAAATTTCAAAAAATGATCCTTTCTCCAACTCCACAATATAGCCCAAGTATCATGATTTCATGGTAAATAAGTGTGTCACATTACATTTTCCCATTTCAGGATGAAAAATATATATAATATAACTAATGTTACAAAGTATTCGTGAGTAATAAAACTTAGTAGGATTTCCCAAAATGACAACACTACTCATGAAACTATGATATATTATGTTAGAACATTTATATAAAAATATTATATAAAACTACATTAAATAGTTCATATGAAATCCAAGTAGTTTCACAAAAAAATAGGTTTCTATAGTAAAATGGATTCCAATTAACAAAAAAAACCATTCATTCAAACCATTCTATTAATTAAACTAGAATTACACATTCCATAGAACACTTTTATACACACCAACACAAACAACCCCACAGTATTAGTGTTTCCCAATGATGGGGAACCATTCATGTCCAAAACCCATCCCTTTGATGGTGGAACATTAACGACCATTATCCATCCCATTATATCTATAATTAACCATTTAATTCAACCATATTGAAATACGAACATTTCTAATCAAATTCAATCATTTCCATAAAACTGCTCACTTATTAAAAACCATAACAATAAACCATTTTAGATAAACCATCATTTTATTTAAAATAATATTTCCGAAAAACCATTACAATAAAATAAATGAATTTTTGAAGACACTTTTCTATGCCCCAAAACTAAATATCAATTTTAAAATCACCTTTTAAAAATCATGTTTCCAAATTCACCATTGTCAGAACAACTACATTTTTCACAATACCCTAACCCTCACCCAAGAATGTTACCATTAATAAATTACACAAGAAATAACAATAAATATTAATAAAAAAGTTTAAAATAATCGTTCAAATTATAAATATAATATCCAAAATTTAATCAACCAATATCATAAATTATTTTAAAAGCAATGAACTACACAAAAATGCCCACAAACATGGGTTGAATCTCCACAAAACCAACTTAGATATGTTCCTTGATCAATAATAAGGACAAATATAGTGATTATTGGAATAAAAAACTGTATAACTCTCTACATTCGAAAAGATGTAAAATACTAATAGAGAGAGGGGGAACAAGATATATGAAAAACCAAGAAGAACTACCCTAAACAAGGACTTACTAAGGGAAATAAGCATCAAACCACTAAGAAAAACCTCCAGGTCACTTATAATTTTGTGGTGATATCATAAGTAAAATTTTTTAGATGAATACAAAAATTATAGTGTACTTGAAGCTAGAAACAAGGAGTTAAAACATAATCCTGACCAAGATTCACTTTTTTGGATCATTTTTTTAAATCATGCTCAATCAGTTGCATAGTTAGGAATATTGTGCGCTAGCAATGATATTGCCTCCAAATCAAAGAGAACCGTTCATGGTGGGCTCTCATGGTTATAAAAATTTTGTGACAAACAGGAAGAAGATATATTTCCAACGTTTCAAGGTTTCTCTTTGGTGGACACACTATTTTCACAAACATTCCACCTAACTATGTCCCATTGACTTTACCATTGTCTCATTTTTCACAATTCCAAGTTTGAGATTCATGGTTTCCATGATACAAGTGAAAAACATGAACCTTTATAAAAAATATAAAAAACATTCCTAAGGTATTCCAAACCCTCTCTAACTTTACATAAACACGTTACCTAAATAATAATTGAAAATAAAGGGATACTTACTTGAAACTAAATGTGTTATATATTTACTAATATCTATATCATTGAATACATTTAATCTAAAGTATAAATAATTTTTTCCTATTAAATTATATCCAATATAATCACACATAGACAATATATATATTTTATTTAATTTTTTTCAACCAGATCACATTATATTTTTGATGCTCTACTAATAAATGGATTTTTATTAAATTGGTCGACCGTTTTGTCTTACATGTATTATATTCTCACTATAGCTTCAAATATCTATGAAAAATCCAAAAAACATAGAAATTTCAAAAATATAATCTTCATCAACTATTATGAATTTCATTCATTTAAAAACATCAACACTGTAGTATTAACATATCATAGTGTGTTACAGTTTTTACATCAATGAATCAAATGATGATCTTGAACAAATTGGTGTTTCTGAATTAATTCCTTGAAATAATTATATTCCATAATATACTTATATTACACTATATAATATGTTACCATGGATTTATTTGTTCTCCTATAGCTCATAACACCTCCTTTAATTTTGAATATGTATTGAAATTGTGATTTTAAATTTTATTGTTCTATTTGGAAAATAGATTATTTATAACCCATTATGACCGGTTCCTCATATCTTCTATAAACCAATAAAATATCCTTAGTATGTATCAGATACTTAAGGATATTCTTTTCTTCCATATATGAGATATCACACATGTCAACTTCATTCCTTATTAATATTCCTAATGTGTTGGTTGCATCTACCCTAAAACACAACATATCATATATTATAGTCCCAATCATTGATACATATGGTATCCTTTCCATCATCATTATCTCCTATTGAGCCTGAGGACACATTTTCTTAGAAAGATGAGTGTCATGTGGCATTTGATATAAAACCATCTTGGATTGTTCGGTATCTAATTTCATCAATATCATTTCTTCTTATGAACAATGAATTAATCCATGTATCTTATAAAATATATAATGATGGATGTTGATCCCAATAATATATACCACTTCACCTTATTCATTAATTGAGAAGCATCTATTTTACAATGTCTAAATGAAATTTATGATTGGTATCTCATTTCATATAAGTAGAATAACTTCAATGGAAATAATCATTAAATGAATTCACTCCCACAAAACCTCATGTATACATAAGAATAAAATTCATTATTTAAGTAACAAAACTTTGTTAGGGATGCATCAAAGGGAATGTTTCATGATGTAGATAAATTGTTTACTCTTTATGTGTATCTATAAGGATTTAATTCCTTTTTGTAATTATTTGGAGTCAAAAAACATTCAGGTATAGTTATAAGGAAATCAAACTAAAGGTCCATGTTAAGGAAAAATATTTCAACATACATATCAAAAATCTCATAGTCATGAAAATATAATATGGAATGTATAATTATGATATATTTTCACATACTAATTTCATAAAAGGTTTCTTCTTAGTAAATACCTTAATGTTGTTTGTACCCATTTTCCATCAGGTATAACATAAAGGTATTGACTTATCCATTTAGGTCCAGCTTTTTTCTTCAAATCCAATTTCAAATAAATATTATTTATACCCACAAGAGTATATACCAAAATCCATAAATGTTTTTTATTTGTAAAATCTATTTTATACATCATGGATTCTATCCATTCAGAATATTTTGATCCACTTACTACATCCTTATCCATTTTAGGACTATTATAAACATTTGATAAGGAGACACCATTCTCAGTTACTAAAAAAACATATCATCCAGGTTTTATAACCTATATTGTTCTCATATATAATAATTTAATATTTAGAACATAATCTTCCTTAGGTATTTATCGAAACATTTCATATTTAAACATTCATGTATCTGGGTCCATGACTTCATCATATTATATCTAACTCTAACTTTATCATATAGGGACGTAAAAACTCTCATTAAAAATGTCTTCTTTTTCAAATATTACATTCTTATCTAAAGGATGGTATAGGTAATATCCTTAAGCTTGATTAAGATATCCTATAAATATAAACTATTTTCATTACGGTGCAATTTTATTACTCGATGATTCTCTTACAAACTCTTCACATCCCGATGAATAATAATATGAAATGATGGGTTTAATTTCACTTACTAGTTCAAATAGAACACCACATTCCATATTATAAGGATGTTGATTTAGTTTTTATATCACCTTCTAAAATTTGTATCCTAAAATGGATAGTGAAACATATACATGACTCGTTATTGATATCACCATTTCTAGTAAGGAATATTTCTTCCTTTCCCTTACACCAATTCATTATGGTGTTTATTTAGAAGTTAATTGTGATAATATCCCCCAATATTTTATATAATAAATAAACAATTGGGTAAGATAATATTTTCCAAATTATGGATAGAGTATATTTATTTTATTTTCATATTCGTTCTCAGATTCATTCTTCTATTCCTTGTGTTATTAAATGTAACATGACTTATAACCATTATGTTGATATATCCATATCTACAAAAATCATCACAAAATATTCTAATGTACAAGTACAAACCTCTTTATTAAACAATAAAAGTCTAACATTTGTTTATATAGACACGTTAAATAATCTCTATTGGCATTTATATTATTCCCCTAAATAGACCATTGTTCACTTTTCCATGTAAACAAGAGTGACATGTGACATGTGGTTTTAGTTCAAAGGAATATTAACATCCATATTCATATAATATAGTAAAGATCATTTAATTTACATCATCTATGAGGTGATGGATCAATTGGGATTTTTTGGTGTCATGAGAAATAGATTTGTCATCAATTTATATTACTCTATTTATGTAATCCATCACATAAATACAAATGTTTAAATGTTATTTACCATTAAAAATGATTTCTTTGAGGAAGTAGAAAATTTCATTTCAAAATTTGATAACAAAACCATATGTATCAAATAGAGATAGATAAATAATGTTTTTAACTGATTATAGTCAATAAATATCAATTAAAACTAATACTATACAAGTTATAAATAATTGGACATGGTCTTTAATAACAACTATATTGGTATTTTCCCCATTAACATCTCATAGATATACCTCAAAATTTGTGATGCTTCTAAATACACATGGTTCCTATACAAAAATATAAATGAAACCAACAAAATATGCATTTATTATCAATTTTAGAGGAATATATTTCACATAATAATGAACATACAATAATATTACACTGGTAATTTGTGGTGGTGAAGTGGTTCTTCTAATTTCCCTTCTTACCATAGGATAAATTGAAATAATAATGTTCCCTTGTTTTCCCCTTCATCCACCTCTTCAAGGAAAGGCATTTTGAAGAATCAATAGTCGTGGAGTTAGTCTTAGATCTATTCACATATAATTTCCTTTTAATTTCCATTAGAAAAAAAAACAATTATCACGATTATTTTCTTAATAAAAGTTTTTCAGAAATGTGAGGAGATCCGGTAGTTTGTTTTCAATGTTGTTCCAATGAAAAATAGTGATTGGTTCTGAGAAAGGTATAAAGCATTGAGGAAATAATGAGAATGATGTGAAATTCTGTTGGATGCAAAAATCCCTGATCCTCTAGATGATCAAATATAGATAATTAGTATAACTATATGTTGACTAAGTGACACACAATATCTATGTTTTCTAATGAAGAGTTCCTTGGAGATCAAAAACTATTAATCTATATCTCTCCAATAAAAAATATCAATGATATGTATGAACATGATTCAGGCATCCATGAACCCATGTGACTTCATGAGTTTCTCAAACAAGGATGATATCATCATACACTGAACATCTGGCATGTCATTCATCTATTACTATACATAGTTGAATATTAATCACTTACCTCTGTAGAAGGAAGATCAGAAACCAGGGTCTCTATCACTTATACCATTCATTTAGGATGTAATAAAATAAGATCCTTCTATATAATTCCCGAAAGATTCATCTTTCTGGAGATGATATTTCTACAGTATAGACTACATGGAATATTTGGTTGATTAGATTTCATTATAGAACAGGAATACAATAGTATATTAGTAGTAATTTTATTGATTACAAAAAATATACAAGATTAAATGAACCTATTTTTATTATTCTCCCTCGATTTTATCAAATCTCGACACCCTCTCTATTGGAATAAAAAAGTCTTATTTCATGGAAATTATAGTGGCAATGATTTATATTTCCATTATTATAGCCAATAATTTTACCTGACATGTTATTAGATGTTATTTAGGTACTTGATCATGCCAACTATAAGATTTTAGTTCCATAATCCATAGAGTGGACTCTCCAATCCCTAAATCCTTATTTAAATTTCATCAAAACATTACTATAAGTAAAACTAAGTCTTACATAGGATGTCAACCCAATATTCTACATGCATAATATGACTGAAAAAAATTATTTATAACTCTAAAATAATTGAAATTATCTATTCCATTTGTCCGAATGGAACTTTTAACTATAGTATCATTCATATCATAATTAATAGAAGGCTTATATAATATGATATTATGTTATGGTTTTTTTATTATTATATGGAAATTTCATGATTTTATCCTTTTACAAGTCTTGTAAATATTAAGTGGATTTTAATTGAGTTATTAACCATGTGTCGATAAAATATTTATGTATAATACATTTATTATTTATTCCATTTTTTCATACATGTTTTTTAATTATTTTATTTAAGTAATCATAATAGAGTATTCATAAAAAATTAATAATAATGCTTTTGATAGAAAAATATATGGAATTATCATGAGATTTATTAACATGTTATTTATTGAGTAAATAATATAAAAAACCATATACCCTAGGGGAAAATCTCTATATTCTGCTCTTTTCTTAATTTGTATCATTTCAACTATTTCATTTGTATCTCCTTTGATAATTTCACCTCTATTCTATCTTTAACTGGATACAATATCATGGGAACACCATATTTATATATTCATTTACTTAAACATAGGTTAGGGTAACCTATGTATATATTAAGGGATTTTGATAAAAGAAACAACTAACACCATGAACCTTCCATAATAAAAAAGCGGATGTAATGAAGAGAATAATTTTAATATAATTATAATAATTTCTAAAAACTAATTAAATAAGTAAATTGAAATAAATATAATCAAAACATAGGTAGGTCAATTTCAATATCATCTATATAAGCAGAAAATACACATTTAATTCACTAGAAATAATTTAAATCCTTATCAATTTAGAAAAAATGTTATTGAAATAATTACTTATTTTAATTAATTAACAAATTAATTAATATTAATTTAAATCAAAAACTCCCTTGAGACTCTATTCCATTATAATTTATTAAAAATTAATTTTAATAAAAATAAATCGTCTATTTAAATATATAATTGGAGAAAAAAAGATAATTCGTACTTGAACTACACAAATTGGTCCTTGTCATAAAATATTTACTCATATTAAAGATATCATATGTATAATTTATATAATTACATAGAATTAACTATAAATAAAAGATACTAAGATATAGGTAAATTATCAATTCTGCAATGCTTTTTATGGATGCAAATAAAATGGTATGTATGTTCCACACTCTAAGAATAAATCTAGATTTTATATAGAAATAATTATAAATTATAAATATATACATATATAAACAATATCAAAACATTAACTCTCAATTAATTACACAAATAAATGTTTTAAATAGTTTAAACTTATTAAATAATTAATTTAATTTTTTTTATGTAAACATGTAACATACACAAAATGTACAATCCAGGTAAACACCATGTATGTCACTTCACAGTTTTTCAATGACACAATCCTATGGACTAGGTGTGTCTATCAGTTGTTAAAATTTATGAGGTATATAAAATGTATATATAGATTCACATCATTTATGCTCTATTTTTCATGGATTCCATTTAAATGCCTTATGAATTAATACACAATGAATCATTGAATCTATGATTTCCACCAGAGAAACATGTGAAAAATGTGAATTTTATGTGTCAGTCATGACTTATAGTCTAGAAAATAAATTACCACAATATCTATTTCATTAATATATATTTTAATGAAAAATCTTATTAATAAATCAATGATGTTGTAAATTAAATTTGAGGTTCATTCAAGTGTATTAATCATAGATGTATAATTTTTACCATTTAGGTACATTAAGTGTAGTCCAGTCCTACCCAATAAAAAACCTCAACACCTCTTGAGGGGTTCATAAATTTCCATTTAGTTAAATTAAACAAATTATTTGTTATATGAGAGATATAATGAAGAATAATAAATCTAATTTCTCAAATTTATTTAATTATATTCTCAAATTAAAAAAATAATGACAAATGTGTATAATGATTAAAAATTGGTAAATAATTGTTTATTTTAATGTGACCACTCTGATGTCATTTAATGGTTCTATAAAGAGTTGAAGATCCTATTAGGATAATAGAACTCAAATTTATTAATCATAATAATAAAATTATAAACATATATGAAAACATTATCATGAAAAATGAATTAATTTTATGAAAAACAAGCCTAAACATTGTAACCAATAAGAGATGATATTTTTAACATTAAATTTAATATTAATTAAAAAAATAAATAATTTCTTGAGTATTGGGAAAAAGTTTTTAATAGAATAATTTAACCTTCTGAGCATTATTCTTGTTCATAATATTTAAACTATTAGTATCCAGTTAAAAAATTTCTTGTGATGATCCAACCTTGTTCCTTTGATCCTGAGTCATCTCAGATAGTATGTTGGTTGTAGGTGTGGTGGTACAAATCATCATTCATCCCCATGTTTCATCATTATCATGATATCTTATATGTACATGGATTTTTTCCTGGTCTATACAATTTTTGAGGATGGAGGAAGAATGCCACTTATCACATTATTAAAATAAACATAAGATATTTTCTTGGTTGGTAGCAAACTCTATAGGGAAAATTAGAGGTGTTGTGCAACAAATCAAATTCCAACATATTCATAAATTGCATAACATGTTGTGTTTGTTTATGTGTATATAATGATAGGTCATACCATTAAATAATTTAAAAATTCACCTTAATAAAATATTAATCACATAATTTAACCTATTCCATATGAAATATGATTACTATTATTTGGTCTCATGTCATATACTAACATGAAAAATGATATATATTATTTTACTATGTGGTAAATAAATATTTATTGCTAGACTAGAATATTTGTCTTCTCATCCTCCTCAACATCTATAGGAATATAAAATAAATATAGTAAAATAAATTTTAAACATTAAATTAATGAATATGTCTTTAAAAATTCACGGTCTTGGGAATAAAAATTTGTTTTTATATTTTTTGTTAAAAAATCATGGAAAAAATTTAATCCTCAGATTGGAGAATATTTTTTATTTCAATAATTAAATTAAAATATAATTTAATTGAGATCAATAAAAACACAATTTTTGGTACCCTTTAATATTATTCCTTAGTGTAATTAGGAATGTTCACCTAAATTCCACTCTTAGTATATAAAAACATGTAAATGTTCCCATTTAGTAGAAGTTAATGACAAAATTTTGATAACTACATAAAAACACACATCACGTAATATAATTCATTTTTTCATGATGTCACATGAAGCAAGTTGAACACTTGAATTATGAACATGCATGATCAATATGCCTTTCATTGATTTTTTTTGAAATGAACATGTTTATACACCATGGCCATCAGATTTAGTTCAATAGATAAATTTCCATGAAAGGGAAAATATTTCAAGATATATAATGGTGGAAAAGAAAATCATATCGTGAATTATTCCTTAATGAAATATCATTTATGACACACCCAGTATACCCTCCTTAACCATAAAAATTTTATTGTATGGTTTTAATCAATATATACAAGAACATTACTCATGATATAAACTAACAAAAAACTCAAGTCTAAGGGTCATTACACACATTCATAGAAAGGAATAGAAAATGACATATATCATAAGGAATTCCTATAGGTGGGTTCATCCTCATAATATATTGTCATGTAGATTAAAAGTTGGGAAATTCATGGGATGAAGTCACATCAACATACTAAATAATTTGTTTCTTATCATAATACATCATACAACCATAGAACATATCGTTTAAAAATACCATCCTAGCACATCAAGGTTCTAATCATATAGGGGATTTGTTATGAAATTTTCACTGAGAAATGTATTATGTGAAATTATCAAATTAATTTTAAAAATGAAAACAATTAATTTTTTATATGGTTTTCATTAATGATCACATATTTGAATAAATGTAATACAAATTGTAATTATGTTGGTTATTGTACACCAATATAAAGATTTTTTTTTCCAAATTGTGATTAATTTTATTCTGTAATGATTTATTGGAATTAATTCAGTCATTTTGGGGATCGAGAGGATGAGAATAAGGTATTTCCATCCCAATATAGTATTTATGTTTTTTGGATATAATTTGTTAATGAAACATGGAAATAAAATATTTATATAAAGGGTATATCATGGGTATTTTCACTAACTACCAAATAAGTAGGGAAAATATTGTGCACATACGACAACAAAAAATTAGTTAGACCATACTAATGAAGTTTTCATAGGTATTGTAGTAATTTTTTGAGATAGGATTATTTTTTTTATCAATATTATCATATATATATTTTAATGTTTTATTGTATGAATTTTTTTTCCCAGTTACAATATGGGATGATCTATCCAAAAAAAATAATACAGATACTATTTTAACTATGTAATTTAAATCATACACTCTAACTATTTTTAATAAATTTTATCAATGAATTTATTTTTAATTATATTATTGTAATTTGATTCTAATTTGGAAATGTATTTAAATTTGTATTATTTATAAAAATTTAAATTTCATAGATAAATTATATAAAATTAAAAATTTAAATCAAAAAAAATTAGTACAAAAATATATGGACGAGAATTAAATTCCATCATTTGAATTATTTATTTTGTAAATGAAATATTATTATAGTTTTGTAATGAATTAATCACACAAATAGTGGATAGAAAGTAGAAAATAATTATTAATGGTGTACCCATTTTAAAAGATATTTTGTACATCATTCCATAAGAATTTAATGAACGACCCAAAATAGAAAATTGTATTTATAAATTTAACTCCTCCTTTGATACCTGCCGATATCAAATATAACAAATCATATTTAATAAATTAATTTGGTGGATATATTTAATTTGGCGTGAGATCATTCGAATAATGGTTTAATTAATCATATATTATTACCGTGGAGTGAATTCATTTTATTTTCTAAGGTAATGGATTACATAACAATAAGAATATTAATTATAAAGATATTAATATTGATATTTTTAATAATAGATATATATTAACAATAATTAAGTATATTTTTTATAAGCAGACTTGCATAGTAATTGAATATACTTTTTATTGTTTTTCTTATCAATTTTTTAATTTATAATTAGATTTTTTGGTTAAAAAAGGTTTTTAAGTGAATCTAATATTATTATCTTGAAATATTATTCATTTTATTTTTTATTTTAAATTATATATTATGAAATATGCAATAGATAATCTTAAATGTTAATTTCAACTATACTATCTGATCTATATTAGAGTCTTTACCTTATGGTTCAATGTTTTTGAAAATTTAAAAAATGATGAATGTTAGGATATATTTTACAAAGGATAAAAGGAAAGTAACAAGAATAACCATCTAAGGTTGTTTAGAGGTAGAGAATAATCTTTGATTAGCTACATAGTTAGAGAAAAAATATATTTAAATAATGTATTATGGGTTTTATGAAAATATAATTTTCACAGCAATGGATACCCTCTATACTAACCATGCATGCAACATTAAGATATGTTATTTGAATTATAAAAAACATAAAAATTAATCTCAATAAAAATAATCAAAAGAAATTTTATCCTATGATATTTTATTATTCCTTGGGGTGTGTTGTGGTGTTATCATTAATTTCTTATTAATTCCTTGACTATGAATGATCATATCATTGCCAATTTAATGGTAAAATCCCTATATTTATTTTCCCATTATCTATATTCCTCCTTTAACTTTGACATAAATTTTATATAGGATTCGATATATAATTATTATATATTATAAATTTCACTAAATAATTTTTTTATATATTTTATAGGATATTTTATATAATTTCAATTATTATGACCTGAAAATCTAGGGAGTGTATTTTGACATTGATAACATATATCTTTAATGATTAATAGTAGAATGTGATTTGAGATTCTAGTTCCAAACAATGTTCTTAGTGGATGTTTAAATTCTCTTATGTGAATAGATTAATTTTTCTATCTATTTAGTATTATAGAATAAATTATTCATGGTTTATAGATATTAAATTTTATATGTATTATTTAAATTGAATCTAATATAATTCACCTATAGAGATATGTATGTTAAAAGTAATTAATGATTGGATGGTTTATTATTATGGATTTAGTAATATTTATGTATTATCTCTCAAAACACTATTTTTGTTAAAAAAGCAACATGAGGAGGTAGAATTTCAAAAAGGTGGTCCATCCTATTGAGGGAAAAATCCATGGAAACCCAAAACCATACTGAACAAACCCCAAACAATATTCTAAATAACCTCACATTATGATCAACCCATGAAAAAAAATTGAATTAATATAGCAGTTATTTAGGGGATGCATGAGGGATCGGTGATTTGGTAATCTATGTAAGAGTGTGGTGAACACCGAGCGCCTAAAAGCCATTTTCACCTCAAGAACCTATAAGTAGCTTAAAACTAAAAGGAAACCATACATATTATAATATAACATCATTAACCAATCACCATCATACACATTGGACCAAAAAACATTTATCCATACATTAAAGTTTATCCTTGAAATTGGATCTTCATATTGGGAACCATCAACCTCAATACCACCCCAGAAGCAATCACCAATTCAAAATAAGCATAATAAAAACAAATGAAACACAATCATAAAAAATATAAAAATGATTCATTAAATTCAACTAAAAAATTATCATCCACACACAGAAACCATGAGTCTATATTATACCATATCATACCCATAAGAGGTTTACATTATATTAACAATGCTTTACCTCTACTGGTGAAAATATGCATGGAAAATATTTCCAAATTATAACACTAAAAGAAAAATAATATGTAAATAAAATGAAATAACACTATATTAATAGGAAATTAATAATTAATAGATTTCACCACCACCGAGAAAATAACATGAACTAGGTGTCGGGGAAAATCAAAACACATATAAAAGCAGGACCAAAAAACCAAAAAAATAAATGGAATAGTTTTTCACATCTGATGTAATTTTCCACTACCCCTGAAGGGTTTTCACTCACATAAAATCATTATTTTATTGTACCATATATCTTAGTAACCGAGATATGAGGCATGTTATCATTAATCAAGATTTCTTTTTCACATATCTTACCATCATCATTTCCTAACATACCATCATTTATACTTAATTCATCATCGTTGACACACCTTAATCAACATCACCATCATATATACTTTTTTCATCTTCATAATCCCCTTAAAAATCTAACAAAAATGTTATATCCCCTTCCTAGTTCTGTTTTATAGTAGGATACATTTTATTAAGAACTCACTTATTCACTTCTATTATATAATTAAGGTAGAATTCGTGGCATGGATTTTTATAGGAGAAATCCACACCACTCACAATGCTATTAAAAAAATAAATTTTTCAAGACTTATCAAATATTTCAAATCTTTAAAAACAATATTATCCTTTTTTCACAATTTCTCACTCAAAAATAAAATGAAAAACTACATTTAAATGAAATTGTGTTATCGATGGTAAAACTAATGATTTTATAACAAATAATAAAGACACTTAAGGGGTGGGGGGGTCAAAACGTATGTAATTCATACACACTAACTCTTCAATATAATGTATCCACTAACATATATCCACACTAATGTGAACCATACCATTCAAAATGATAGGTATTTGATGCCAACAATCATAGAACCTTCCACCACCAAATCTATGTATAAAAAGGTAATTTTCCAAAAAAACATTTATGTTAATGAAAGGATAGATCGAAAATAATAGGGGATAATTTATTATATTACAATAATAAAGGAGTGGGATAAATCAATTTGGACCTATACTATGATCCTACAACAACAATCTAGACCAAAAACATCTATATGAGAAATCCCAAACTAAATAAACACAAATAAAAATAGTATTTGGAAAAATTAAATAGTAATCTTATATGAATAAGGAATTATGAAACCAAATATGAACCCCTATGGTTAATAATGAGATAACTAATAGAAGGGATAATTTTTAATAAAATATAGAAGATAAAATAATTATAATGAAGAAGATATCAAAATACTAGAACATGATAATAATATATCTCTTAATAGGGGAGATGGGGGGATCCATCGACAAAGATGTATTTATATATATGAAAAGTGACATCCTCTTGAAGGGAAAAATATTTTATTTTATAAAAAAAATATTATAGGCTGATATTTACATGTATTATTTATTTATAGATAAAATTTTAGATTTTATAATCCATAAATATGATGATTCGAGACATATTCTAGTGAACATAAATGGTTGATTAGTTACAGAATAAAGAAATTTTTTATTAGAAGTATTTGTTTTTTTCTGATCACTTTGTTTATGTAATGTCTTTATAAGAATGTGGTTTAATAGATATTAAATGGTTCATCTTGAATATTTATTATCTAAGAGGATTATGGGGTAGTTTTGTATGTGTTTTCTAGTTACACCTCTTCCTAGTAGCATTGATTCTCAACATCCACTATCCACTTTTTTGCTAAGCTTCTATTAAATGAAGCTGCTTTTTTTGTGGTATTTCATTCACCATAAACTTAAAAGACTACGTTGTATTTGTGTTTTATCCACAAAAATATCTATTTTTCCACTCACATAAACATTTGTATAAGTTATTTTGGGACATTTGGCTCAGATCGAGTTGAGATTTAAAATAATGTTATCTCTATTTTTATGTGTTCACTTATACATCACTATGAATATGTAAAAACACTGGTTGGTGATGAATATTATATAATTATAATCATTAAAATAGGTTATTTCTTTATTTAATTGGTTTAATCAACACTTTCATCAATCAAGTCTCATCCAGGGGATAATTTCAAATTCTGTTTCATTGGTGGAAGTGATATTTTCCTTCTATTTTGGGGATTTTTGTTTTCAATTTGATTGGGTTTTAATATATATATGTTATTTAATCCACTTTAAAATTCTATAATTTCCCCACATCAGACTTTTTGGATATCTCCCACCTTAATATTGAATCTTTTTTTAGTTGTGTGAATGGATTTTTATGTTATTTTCAAAAAAAATTAGTTAAATTAATTATTTCCTTCCCCATCATGAACTCAAATTTTATAAAAACCTTCGTATATTTACCTAATATTTGGTTTTCTACCTCACTAAAACATTAAATGATATTCTAGTATGAATATAGGAATCATATGATGCTTTTAGTCATATTCATGGTCTCCCTCTATCAATTGGTATCTCTGTCTTTGGGACTGGTCCTTATAGAGATGTTAATATTTTATCTAAGTATCTCAACATTATTTCGGGATGGTGGGGATGTAATGTAGGATATGTTTTTTGTTTGTGTACACTTTATATAATAGTTTATTCTTTATTACGCGTTTAGTTGATGATGTTGATGGAGAAACATATTATGGGTTGGTTTTATTCTATAAGAATCTTTTTTATATTTAATTGTTATAGATATTACAATACCTAAATAAGGGTTTTATAAAAAATAATAATAAATTAGTTTATGAACATAATATGTAAAATTTATATGGTTTATCAATAGAGATACCGTACTATGAAATTAGTGTATTTTAGTGGAATTTAGTAATGAATATAATGAGATTAATAATATTATATTCATATTATAGATTAATTTTGTTATACATATAACAATATGAGACAATAGATTATAGGTATTATGAGTTTTTATTGTCAAATATTTATTATTTAAGTAGTGTTTGATGGTGTATGCTCCATTTTTTTTGAAACCATCCATTATGTCGGTTCATGAAAAATTCCATATCGGTATTGAGTTGGATTCTAGTTGAATATAAACATCCTTTTTTTAGTGTGTGGTTATTTAATGACTTATTATATTACTCAAATAGTATATTTTACTCCATTTTTGAAATTTGTGATACAAATATATATATATATATATGGTGGGGTGTTGCATTCCCTTCACCAAATGATCTTAACTATCTTCTTGAATATTAGGGACCATAGATCCTTAGAAATACTATAACATCTTATACATTGAATGAAATTATATAAATTTTCATTCATAAATATTATTGTTAATTCTTAATGAATTTAATCATTTTTAATAAAAAAATTATTTATTCAAAATATTAATTCAAAGAATGTAATCCCACATGATAGAAAATAACCCATCATGCCATGCAACGCTGTGGGACTTGAATCCTTGACTGAAGGGTGAAAAAACATCACACTATATTACATGTTTTCATGTTTCTGTCTTTTATAATTTTAATATATATACATTCATATCGATTTTAATATATATATATATTAATCTATTTACAATAACAGTTTTTTTTACAACTACATTACTGATAGTTTTATTTTCATAATAATTAATTTATTATGAGATAGTAATTAAATATTAGTTTACAATAAAAGAATAAT
Organism: Viscum album; assembly: GCA_963277665.1. Taxonomy (NCBI): domain Eukaryota; kingdom Viridiplantae; phylum Streptophyta; class Magnoliopsida; order Santalales; family Viscaceae; genus Viscum; species Viscum album. The sequence continues at coordinate 596,406,451 of OY728133.1, forward strand.
TTATCTTGAATTATGACTACTTTTTCATACATTTAATTTCAAAATGGTATTTAAATTTTCAGTGTATGTGATTTACTACTCCAAATTATATTTTCAAAGGAAAATTAATATGTTTCATACTAAAAAAAGATTATGAAATATATTTCTTAAATTTAATCAATATTTTTTTAATATAAAAAAAGGTTCAGTAGGTTTTCATAATAAAAATTAGAAGTGTTCATTTAAATTTCATTATAATTATTAAATATGATATTTGTTCCAGTAAAACTACGTCCTCAGTCATGTATTTAGACATTAATTCTATTAGGACCACTAGGCTTGATACCCTAATAGGGGGGTGAATCAGGGTGTGACAAATTAAAATGACTTCCCCTTGTGATCTTGTTTTTATATTAGAGAAAAACCTCTTTTATCTTTTTCCGTTTGCAGAGTATGAATAAACCTTAAAGCATGCACAAGAAACAGTAATTTTTACATGGTTCACCCTCACTGGGCTACGTCCAAGGATCATACACTGGCGGTGTACTGATATACCAATTCCACTATAAGCGCACTACTAATTACATGTTTAGAGCGGACTCATTGTCCCTCCTAGTTTACAACAACTCACAATTTGAGAACTCACTGCACTCTCAACTAAAGTGAGCTCAATGCTTCTTCAGAATATCCACTCACATATTATAGACCTGTAGGTACTTTCATTATATATAATTAATTATGCATCCATAACTATTGATAAATGCTCTATTGATGCTCAAAATTCACCTGCAGATGAATCTCACCTTGCACCATCTGTACAGGGCAACCCCAATTTTTACATGCAGTCCTTACTTCACCTTGCACGTAATTACCTTGACTTTTGCGAAGTCGTATTTTCTCACAACAACCATTTTACGCACGACCACTTCTTTTACACATAGCCAATTATTTTATGTGAAACCACTTCTTTTATGCACAACCTCTACACTCCCTTGTGTGTAATTTTATTCTTTTGCACGTAATCCACATTTTGTACAATAGTTTTCTTTTCTGTTCACCCTTAATTTTCACGCAACCTCTTCTTTTCACGCAATAGTCTTTTACGCACAAACTTATTGTTTTCACACAGCATTATTATGCACTCCAATTTAAGATGGTGGAGCTCAGATACTCTCTAAATCATGATCTCTACCGAATGAGAGGGGTCACATCATATTTATAGGCAAAATCGACCCACCCCCCACGTGAAAAACGCTTCTTCCGCGCATAATCCTCTTCAAGTGCTAAATACACATCTTCCTCACAACATTATTTTTCTTGCAATACTCCATTATTTTTCACACCTCATGCCTTTTCCAATTTTCGAGCTTCTGACCACGAAACATCTCTTGCATGAAAACATCAATTTTCTATTTCGTGCACCCGTTAATATTCCACCCACCGTTATATTTTTTGCACACCAAGAAAATATTCTGTGCACCATTTTCTCTTTCACGCACCCCGAAAATATATGACACAACATTCCATTTTTCTTGCACGTCTCATATTTTGCATTCACCTCATGTTTACATCCAATTATATTTTTATGATATAGAAACATTAATTTTGAAATATGAAAATCAATTTATAATTTATTATGTGGAATTTTGGAACAAAAGTTTCATTTTATTGATATAAAATATATTTTTTGATTATATATAATTATTTGAATTGTTGAATGGTAAATTTTAGATTATAACCTAATTTAAAATTAAAATTATAAAATTATTTCATATGTATCAATATAATTAGATTTATTTAATTCTAACAAAAAATAATTGTAAAAAGTTGTTTTATTAATGGAATATTTTATTCAAAATATCCTGCCCCTTTGATTATATAAGCACCCTACCATCACCCCATCATATACACTCTAAAATTTCATCATATATAATATTAACTACTAAAATACATCAAAAACCATCCTTCAAAATGTCTCTATACTGATAATCTTGAAAAACATATCCTCTTATGGGGTTATGCTCAATAGAAGGGAGACAACACCTGAGAAAACTGATCGTTATTTATCCAATTCATTGATTTTTAGTTTCATTGTTATTGTTATAAAATATTTTAAAATATATATACCATTTTTTCCATGTTATTTCGATGAATTTGAAATATTTTAAATTAGTGATTACTTGTTCTGTCTTGAAACACTATTAATGAGAAAACATGAATTGGATCTCTTGGAAATGAACTTTTAAATATTCTCATAATGTCATATTTTCGGATTTTTTCCCATTCTTATGAAACCATGATCATATCAAATATAAATACATATTCCAAAATCCTTTTTTAATTATTCTGGACATATGATCTAGGTTGTATTTGGTATATTTATATTTTGTAATTTCAATACACCTTGAATAAATTCTCCTACCCCAATGCTTATGATATTCTCACTTATGATCATTGGTTGTTATTTTTTAAGGATAACCTCACTAAATAATGTTAGATCAAAATTTCATATATTTTTTCATTTTCTCATGAATTTATATGAAAGTTATTCTCATTGGAATGTGGAGTGTGTCAATAATATTTTCAAATGAAATTTGTACTATAAAATGACTTTAGATGTATACGTTCTTAGTTCACAATGATACCAAACATTATATCATGGGAGTTTGTTGAATTTTATCTAAACTATGAAAATGTATGTATGTTTAGCACCAACTTGAGAAGTTTACGTCTGGTGCAACATCCCTCCCATCTTCTTTCTTGAGATGAGGTAGAGGTGCTACTAGCATTATATGACATCCCCAAGACAGTAAAGGGTTGTGATAAATACAATGGTCTTAAAGGGATGCTGGGAAATGATATTATCTTTTAATACAATCAAACAGATGAATGGAAATATAAACATCCAATCCTTTATATGATTAATGAATGAAACATACATATAAATATATATATAAAAATAAATTAGCATATCAGAATATAAAAAAATAAACAATAAACAGATTATACAAAGACATTCCAATATCCAAAGAATACCAAAATAAATAATTCACATGCTTTAGCCAACCAATATACAGGCTCAAATTCAAACTTTTTCACCACATAATAAATCTGAATCACTACATTAATATGATACATGCCCTTTACATTTTTCCTAATAGATTACTTCTACAAATTCACCATGATTCTAAAAATGGGTGTCAGGGTAAACTCAGTTGGTATTCTTCAAAGACATCCTAACTCACACCACTAGGATAATAACAAAATATCACATTTTATATAAAATTGGCTAAACTTGTTAAAAGAGATTATATCAATTCATAGAATGTTCTAGGGAAAATAATGAACCAAGGCATTAAAACATATCTCATTGATATGGTACAAAAATCCTAGGTTTCCAAAAACTCACATTCATTTCAACTGACATGTCCATACTCACGAGAGGTTACTAATCAATCCACCAAAATGTCACAAGGGGAAACATTCCATGCATCCCAATGGAATATTTTCCAACTATGGGGTTATGTCATGGTACCCTAATGGTTCATGCCCCTTTTATAGGGTCATGTAAAAATAAATGAACTCATTCCAATCATTTATTCCAAATCCAATACAAAATAATTTCATATAATACAATGTTTTCATTAATTAAGTTTACTAAAAAACATAACTTCACGAAAACAATCCCATGTTTTTAAAACCATAATTTTAAAATTACATATGGAGGTATTTCTTGAAACCCATCATCTTTTCGAAAATTTTATAATCGATAACCAAACAGAATTTCCCCTATGAATCCCACATGGATTTCACCACCATTTCATGAAAAAACATTTAATTAAAAATAATACATAATGTTCTTCAAAAATTTGAGATTAGAGAGAAGGAAACTGCCTCTAAATGGTTTAAAAATATGTAGAACAATATTTAACAATTAAATATCTAGCCTTGGATCTATGTTGCATCAATATATCAAATGTGTTCTTATACTAAAATTACCAAAAACACATAGATATATATGTATTGGACTATATATACTGTAATTAAAGAGTTAGAAAGTCGTATGTATGCAGATAAAGATAATAGAATGAGAATATTAACATACCAATGATTTTCTATTTCCAATATTATTTGAATCACCTAAAAATGTCTTCTAGATCAATGGGAAAATTATCTCAAGCCTTGGGGGAAATTGTTTTGGAAAACTGTGTAATTAGGGAATTGATGAGGGGTTTGGGGCTAAATTCACATTAAAATCAAGATTTTTGATTGTCAAAAATATGTCTAATGGTAAGGATACATTATTTAGAAAATCATGTTCCAAAAATGTGATGATATTATTTCATGGATACCACTCTCATGGTTAGATAACATGATTAGACAAAATGTGCCCCAACCATGCTTTACCCTCTATTTCTATTTGCATAGTTTCCCATACGAACACACATGGTTTAGAAAATCATTTTTTCATAGATGTACCATCCTAGTGAGTCCCAAAACATGGTGCATAGTTTAATAGAGGCTTTTAATGGGTTTATACTGATAGTGTATAAACTATAAACCCTTGCAAACACCTATAAAACATGTATAAACATACACAAAACTCCACAAACCAAACCCAATTCTATTATATGATCAATATACATAAACAAAATTTCATGTACCTAAAACCCAGGGTACTAAATTCTCCACAAAATTTATCCTGCTATCCGAAGAAAGAAAATCAATGATTTTTTGGAAAAGTTTAGTCCAATTCTCTAATAATCCTTTTTAACTCTCCCACATATCCTCTTGAATTTGACCATGATTATAAACAATACATACTAAAAGGATTCATTTCCACTAAAATATGTTATCCTGATGATGTTAAATCTACGCCAGCACATGAATCAACATAGAATCCATTTCAAAGTCATCATGGTCACATATATTTACATGGTTAGGATCAAGCTATTATTTCATCAATTTAGATACATTTAAAATGTTATACAAATAACTAAACATTGGTGATATGGTTAACAAAAAATCCATATATCAACTAGTTCAAGTATATCAAATAGAAAATGTATCATGGAGACAAATTTACTTGTTTTTTAATCAATGGTTCCCTATATTTGGAGAGATTACAATAAAAACAAAAACATCTTCCTCAAATGATAATTGTAACCATGTTTTATCCTCATATGATTTATGATGTCTCTTAGAAGATTCCAATACCATTATAAAAAAAATTAATTTAATGTATTATCTTATACATTAGGCTAGCTCCTATTATTTTTGTCTCTCATGATACCACCCATAAAAGTGAAGAATGACAGGTAAATAAATACAATTATTCAAAATAATTCATATATATCAAGGCTTGATAGTACTTTTTTAAGAAACCCACTAACTATAATTTCCATTATCATGAGCCTCCAAAATCCCTTATAGAATACCTAAGCATTTGCTTTTATATTTGTTTCATCCATTCATATTTTCCATTCCTTTTTTGGGGATGATAAGATATTCTCATAGTCAACTAGGATCAAATAGAATACTATAATTAGTTCCACAAACAATATGTAAATGTGGGGTCTCAATCTAATATAATCTATACTGGAACATCATAAATCTTTATTATTTTAGGAATTAAAGTCTTAACAAGTCCTTTATTATGTTGGTTTTATTAATATAGATGATTTTATCCAAATTTTTTTACGTAATACACAATCACCCAAATGGTATCGTGTTTCATAAAAATTCTTCGTACAACTATAAAAAAAATACATGCATATCTACACTCATTTCAAGATGGGTATAGGTAAATATTATAACATACAAGTTGGTTGATGATGTTCTTCCTTTTCTGGATGAAAGGTGAGATATCTCAAAATAAAAAATGGTATGCTACTCGCCATTCAAACTCACCCAAATTTTTCTTCCATATCTCTATAGAAATTATATTTCTCATGATTTTCTGCCCTTCTCAAATTAGGGAAGGCATTAGGAAGAGGTTATTGATATGTTGGAGGATCCACTATAAAATTTCCAACAAACAGCATAGATCAACTATATATCTTCCATTCCTCAATGGTCTCCCCACCATTTAGTCAAAAAACATGTGTTAATACATCCAAGATAACATATCTAAGCCAATTTCATCGGGCTGACCAAATCAAGAACAAATTAATCTGGGAATAAAGATACATTGTTACCCTGATAGTAATACTCCATAATCATATCTTTTATGAATGAACTTATCATCCAATAATCATATTCTAATGTATCTATCTGATTAAATGAATTCAAACTTAATATAGCGACATAAAAGTTTTATTTACATAGATTGTATATCAATTTTACACATAACATTTAATGATATTCTATCCATATTTTTATATGAGATTCAAATATTTTTGTGATAAAATCTGTTACAAACTATTATGATTCGTAAACACTATATATTTCTATCCAAAAACATCATGATGCCAATTCTTCATAGCATGGACAATAACTGCTAATTCCAAATCACGGGTTTGGTAGTTTATCTCAATAACCCATCAATGAAATGAGCCATAAGAAACAATATGATCTATTTTCATAAGAACCAAACCAAACCTAGATCCCAATTCATTGTAATTGAGGATATAATTATGTGTTGATTCCAAAAATATTAGGATAGGTGTGAATGTATGAAGAATCTTAAACTCTTGTAAAGATTTATGGAATTAATTATTCTATTTAAATAAACGGCCTTTTTTAAATTTTGTCATTAGTGATGTATGATGTAAAAATACATGACAAATCACCGATAATATCCCATTAATTCAAGAGAACTATATGTCTCAAAGATATTATTTGGTGGTTTTCAAGAGATCAAATATTCTTTATTTCTTGTATCTACATGAACACCTTTTTTATAAATGAAATGATGATTGAAAGAAACATTCCAAATACATAAATAACTCTTAAAAAGATGGAATAATTTTTTTTCTAACATGATACATAACAATATACCCTAGTATTCCACATAGACATCTTTTTTCCTATAATACACTAGAATATAATCAATGGAAACCACTAAAAAAGTAATATAAGTCCTCAAAAAAAAATTCATTAATTCAATAAACAGTACTGGTGAATTCATTAGAATAGAGGTCTTGACCAGATACTTGTTATGAACATATCTACTCATGATGGAAATTTCCATTATATCCCCATTCTTAACATGTAGTAATTTATTCATTGAATGAAAGTCTATTTTTAAGAACCACTAGGCTCCAATCAATTGATAAAATAGTTAATCAATTTTTGAATAGGACACTAATTAATTACAATAACATTGTATAGATTATGATAATATACACAACATATAAGAGTTCTATCAACCTTTTCAAAATGAACCGGTGGTACCATTGGAGGAATTCTCAGTCAAATGAACTCTTTAGGATCTAAATATTCAGGTTGTACGTTCAAATACCTCAATTATTTTTGTGTCATTTGATAAGATGGAAGTGAAATATGACTATCCCCAGGTAAGAGATCAATCATAAACTCCACATATCAACTTCTTGTAAACACAAATATATTTTTTGGGGAATTTTTAGGTAATAACTAAATGATGTATGGAAAATAACTATTTTTTATCTCATCTATTGGTTTTATGTTAATAATTTCTAACTGTTTAGATATGGTTCCGACCACCAATGGTCGAAGTAAAAATCTACATGTCTTTCATCCTTGTGTTCTCAAAAGAGATAGTTGATTCTATCCAAATATTAGAATCTCACAATTCATTCACACCATTTGACGTGGGCCTTGAATAATTTCAAACAATCCATAAAAAAACTCACAACATATACATCCATATAAAGAATATAGAAATTCCTAATAAACTCATACTTGTTTATAGTTGTTGAATAATATTTACACATAATGTCTTGACACTATCTTTTCCTAAGATTATTTTGATGCTACAAAATAGAAATAATAAACTCAAAATACAAACCCATATGCTATACAACAAAAGAAGTAATAAAATTTTAAGAGATTCCCCTATAAAACAATGTCTTTATAAATGTATAATTCTAAATAATCATACCTCTCAACCTCAATAAACCGAATTGATCATCCATTATAACTTTCTCAACTATATATAATTTATTAATTATTATTATTTTCTATTTATGATCATATTGATATTTCATATTTTGAAGAGTCGTGGTGTTCCTATAATCACCTTGGCCCACTCTGTTTGGATAATGAGAGTTATTGTGGTGATCTTGTTTGGTAGAAACTTATGATTTCTGAGAAGATTAGAATTTGTCTCCAAGAACATTCCATATATCACTGCGACAATAACATAGATGAAATTTTACCAGTTTATAGTTGTGACATTCTATAGGTTTTCCAATACAATATCACTTTATATTCTTGAAGGAACCGCATTAAAACCCTATTGATTGACTTTTTGATTGAGGAGGAATATTTTTTCATCCCATATTCTGATTTGTATTTGTCATACCGTGAAAAATAAATATCCCTCTTCCACGTATTCCTTACATTATATTTCAAAAAAGATTCTACATGAATAATCATATCCATCAAATTGTATTTCCCTATATATCACTTTCTTTCCCCATAACTCTATTAACCATTTCATTATAGTACAAAATAAAAATAATATCAAACTTTGAGTTAATTTTTATCATTACACCTGATACAATTATTTATGAATTCAAGGATTCAATTAATACCAATTTTAAGGAAAAGATGAATAAATTTATAAACATATTTTCTTACTCAATTAAATATAGATTTTATTGCTTCTAAATTAAGATGTTTGTTTTATTATAAAATATGAACATGTGGGGAAAGAATTGTTTGTTGATCAAATATTTCAAATCATCCCATGTGATGTTCCATTCAAACATAGCCTAAAAAAAGGACGCCATAAAAATTATAGAACATGCAATATATATATTCCTATGTTTAAATTAAACTCTAATGGTTTCAATTGTTAATTAAAGATTAAATTGATCTTATTCAACCAAAACTATACATTTTCAGGTTGGAATCCCCTTGAATGGTGTGAATGTTTTATTGTTTAAACTGAATTGAATGGTAAACATATCTAGGCTCATCATTCCTATTACCCCTATTTATGTCATGTATATCTTATACTATGCTTTGGATAAGATGTTAGTTCACTTGTGACTCATGAGCAAACACATTTTTATTATTCTCTTATGATTGGTTTATATATTACACCTACCATGTAACATTCTATATAACAATAATATAAAATCACTTTGTAAATTCTCATTATTTATTTATGGCTTTGGTCTTCTAATATCACCATAATAAATTAGAATTACATGTTTCCTTTTTCAAAATCCAATTATTTTTTCCATGTTACCATTAATTTCCATATTTTTCATATTACATAGGTCTTAAAACCAAATCCTGTCAATATATTCCTAGTATAATATATTAAAACTAATGATTGATAAGAAACTCTAATCATGTAAACCAAGGAAATTGATGTGACAATACAACTAAATGTTCCTCCAATAAAGTTTTACTCAAACAACCATGGTAACATGAACAACATCATAAAAATGACAGCTACATCAATATAAGATATACATTTTCATGTTATGATGGTCCAATCTCTTTCATACCATCCTATTAAATTATATTGATCGAACAAGAAATATACTATTTGTAACATTTGGAACCCCCTAATAGGACATATATGAGGATGAGGTGATACTGGTCTCATGGGAATTCCTCAAGACACCAAAAGATAAAAATAAATGATAAGGGGTTCAAATAATGTTGGGTATGATTAAAAAATTTTATGAAAAAATACAGGTTGATAATAAAAATAAATAGTGAATACTCAGTATGATGAATGAATAAAACAATATAACCAATGGTATACTCAACAATCAAAATATTTATCAAAGTACCAAATGAAAAAAATTCAATAAATATAAAATAATATGATATTCAAGACCCAAAGGAAACCAGAAGTCATTATTCCAAAATAGTAAGGAAAAATCTCCAAACACCAACTCCACCTTCTATTCCAATGTAATTAAGACACATCATTATATAAATATAATATCTTCCTATTACCTATTCCCCGATATATTGAATTTTCAATGAAAATATGGTTTCCTTGAAGGGGTGGGTATAGAGTCACTACAATTTCCCCAAAGACATCCTAATTCACTCTATTATTATAATAACCATTTTTCACATTTTATTTAAAATAAATTAATGTATTTAAAATGGTTTATATCATGTCCTAACCTGTTACATGGGAATAAAAAAACCAAGCCTTTAAAAATGTCTTATTAATTTGGATCAACCATTTAATTTTTCTACACAAACACACCCACATAATTTGTGATATTACCATAGTCATGAGTAATCATTTTTTGATCCACAAAGTCATCACAAGGTTACAAATATTTGGTTTCTTCAATAGAACAAGCCACATCTATAGGGTCATGTCATGGTTCCCCAATTATTGAGGTCCCTACAATTGGCTCATGTCAATTGTAATGAAATCATGACAACCAAGTATTCCAAATACCATGATAAACCATTTCACATGATGACCATATATTTAATTAAATAATGTCTCCAAAAAATGTGTTCATCAAAAAAAATCCATTATGATAAAACCATCATTTTAAATTTTTAGACTATGAGTATTTCCGAATATCCATCCACATTCCATAAATATCAAAATCCATAACCATATGAGATTTAAACAAAGATTCCCACATGTTCATACCCATAATTTCAAGAAATATTTTCAACAAAATGAGTTATTTTATGTTATAGAAATGTTCTAGATGACATTGGTTCCGCCTACCTCTCAACAATTCGAAAAAAACAATGAAATATACTTAAAACTAATAGATCCGACCTTGGATAAAATTCTTATATAGAGATAAAATTATATCCCATAAAAAAATAAATGAAAATTGATCCATACATAATAGACTAGAATATAGTTTATTGATATAGGATAGCATTGGTTCCTAATAGAAATTGGAACAAGTGGCTTACCAATCACTTGTGAATGATTTTGGATCTCTAGTACATATTGATTCACCTATGAGTCACTTCTAGATTGAAGGCAAAGGTATTCATAACCTTGGAAGGGAGAGGAGTTCAAAATCTTATGTAATTAGGTATCAAATGAAAGTTTTGGTTCCTAATTAGGATTGAAATCATATTTTTTAGGGAGCCAACTGTATGCCACCTTGTTAGGCAACATAGTTTGAAAAAAAACGTGATTCAATAATACCGTGATATTGTCTCATGGAAACCCCTCACATGTGAAGAAAAACATGTCACAACTATGACATTCCGCCTTTTTAACATGCCTAGATTCCATTGGGAATATACATGGATTATAAAAGCTTTTCACCAACCATTAACCATCATAGTGACTCCCAATTCATATTTCACATTTTTGGGAGATGGTGAAAATTTTCAACTAACTATGCACAAACTATGAGCCACCATAACCACCACCAAAAAATTTTGAAACACCCAAGAGACTATATAAATATTACCTAATTATTTTATATACTCAATTTACATAAAATATTAGTGAAATACCTTAAACTGATGTTTGTATTTTTGGAGCTTCCTTGGTTGTATAAAAGTTTTTTTATTTTTAGGAAATATAATGCTAAATTTTTGTATATGAAGCCTTATATCGATAATAATTTTCTCTTTTATACTTTGTTAATTAAAACTAGATTGAACCCATATGTGTAAAAGATTCCAAACTATTCTTTTGAGTCAAATTATAACCATTTCCATTGTCAATATTGAAAATTACATTAATGAATGGTATTATGGTTCATGAAAATTATATAAAAACATAACACATGTTTAACAATGTGTCATATTGTAAATATGTAGTTTATTGAAGGTGGTAGAATGAAATATTACATACATTCATGGAATTTATTATAAATTATATTATATATATATAATTTTAAATGATAAATGAATATATATATTTTGAATAAACCAAATATTTATACAAATATTTTTCACCAGTTTTTTTGTCAACGTATTTTACATGTATAATGTAAATTACTTTTTTAAAATTTTTTATTATAAAAAGTGGATAAAAATGGTTGGGAGATAACATAAATTATATGAAAAATTTATGGGGCCTAAACCTATCAATACAGAGTGATAAAGGTGTCACACTAACCACAAGACTATGTGTTATACTATATTTATCAGGTAATCATTTTTATATATTATTATATAACTTTTACAATATTTATAATTCATTTTACATATATATATATATATTTATTAAATGACTACATTACAAATAGTTTTATTTTCTTAGTATTTAATCCATTATGAGTTAGGGGTTTAAAATTATTTTATACTGAAATAGAACCTCATCATTCATTATTTTTTCTTTGTAGTTTATTTAATTTACAAATTTTATATTCCATATTATGTGTACATGTTTTACAACATAAAAAATTCCCCATTTAAAATAATAAAAAACAAGTTTCTCAAGACATAAAAGTTTGTAACATGTGTCTTTTTTATTTTTAAATTTTAAAAAATAAATGATAGTTTCATTAAAATAATTTTAATTTTTAACAGTATAGTTTTCATAAAAATAAAATGGTCATTTCTGTGTAATTGTAATTATGAAATATTATCTTTGTTACACTTAAACCATTTTTTAATCATGTATTTAGATATTAAATTCCACCAAGCTAAAAGTTGTTTTTTGTGAAATATAAATATTTTATATTTATAAATAAATACTTATAAAACATATTATAATTAATAGATATAATAAATGATTAATGTAAATAATTTCAAGAAAAGAAATAATTAATTTTTTGAATGATCTATAACTATGTATGATATGATTTTATATTAAAGATAAATATCTAAATTTTAGAAATTTAATAATTAAAAAAAAATGTATTCATTCTTTGAATAAAAGTTCCATAATTATCAATGGTGTTTTTTATTTGAAGATTTTTATGAAAATAGGATATTTAGTGACTCTTTAAAATACTATTTCTTCAAATTAATGATTTTTATGATTCCATTATGATATAAATAGTTTCTATATTTTTTGAAAATATTATTTAGATACAAACGTATTTAGGAAGTAAAATTATGAATTTTAAAATATTAAGTGAAATTTAGAATTTTTTATGGAATTTTTTATTATAAATTACATGTTATTCTTATAAAAACTTATTTTTGGACACTATATATTTATTTTAGTGGTCATAAGTTCTAGTTCATTTTTTTACCTCATAAAAAATTCAAATAAATATAATTCCTATCAAAATAATCAAAGAAAATCATTGGACTCAATTCTATAGAAAATTTGTTGGCCTAAATGTTAAAATAATAAAATATATTATTCACAATACCCCTCGTTTTGGTTATATAGGTACCCCACCATAACCCCTTACTCCTCACTCTAAAAAATCTTCCCATTAAAAAATTCATATCACTACTATTCTATAAATATACTTCTCCACATCCTTATTCCCTTGATATTAAAAAAATAATCTTTTATTCTTGTTAAATTACAATTAAACGGATGCGACACACGAGTAATGTAAGTGTTCATTATCCACTTGTTTCCTTTTCAATATCAATATTATTACAAAAAAATATTTTAAAATACCACTTTAATCAATTTATTATATGTTCTATCATACATTATACATATTATCATAGATTAATTAATTTTTCACTATCATTTTAACCCTTTCATAAGATATCATTATGAGAAAGTAAAAGGGTTCCCTAACCCACTACATTATTTCCAAATTATTATTATTTTTTCATAAATATATCAAAATCTATAATTTATTTATATTAATGATTCCAATATTATTTTCTGTTTATGAATTAGAAAATATAAAAAGATAAATATCAACCATTACCTCTCATCAAATTATTTTTACAAACCTTTACCAGATTGAAATAATTTTTTCTTAAATCTACTTTCTTAGTCTATTTCATACGACTTTTTTCAATAAAAACACTTCAAGAATCAATTTTATGTAACAAAATGATATCATATTAAATTTATTAAAATTAATTTTATCTATTTTTTAAGATTTATTTCCCAATTATTCTTTTCAAATAATAATCCAAAGTCGTTTTTATGTTGAAAATGCGTTTTTTTAAATACATGTTATTTTCATTTGTTTTTTCCTATATAAATTTACATTAAAAAATTATAAAATATAAAATATTACATAAAATTGTTTCTTGATTATTTTATATTATTTTTTATTAAAAATACTTCATATATTTGTTTTTTTATCCTTCAAAACTATTTTAAAAAACATCCCTCACAATGCTATATTTATGCAACCAATGTTAATGATGATGTTTTATAAACATGTGAATTTAATTGAAATTATTTGAAATTTATTTATTGATTAAATATTAAATTAATATACACATAATTTTATGTTAATTATTTTTCAGTGTTAGAATGTATGTTGTATCATTGATACTAAAACTATGTAAACATAGAGATATTTATCTATAAGAAAAATATTCTTATTGAAGAAGATTCATTGAATGGTAAATAAATAATAATATATTAATACCATAATTTATGGAATTTTAAAATAAATATAAATTTCATCTTATATATCTTATGGGACAATTTCATAATCAACATTAAATAAAATAATTATACAGTAATAGTTTCGTTGATTATGAACTATGTGACCTCAAAAAGCACATGAAAATGATACATTGTTATTAAATTAATGAAAAATTAAAATGAATGAATTATAAGATTAAAATAATAAATAAAATTTCATTATAAGGTCATAAAATATTAAATTAATGATTCTTAGTTTATTATACAAGATTATAAAGTATATCAGCTAAAATGACAATCCATGATGTGGGATTTTCATCTAAATTTTCCTTTTTTAATATATGTTTTATATTATCCTCCAATTACATTTTTATGGTTTATATATGACCCATGTGATATATTATATCATTATTATATCTCATAACAATGTATTAAATATTTTATTTCGTGATCTGTTGTTAATTTTAATTGTATTCAAATTATACTAAATCTATAAGGGTTTGTAACCACTTCTTTAAAATTAACCTTTATCATAGATATTTTGTTTTCCATTCCATTAAAATAAAAAATTTCATTATGCTTCATTATTATAAATTAGTTATTTTCAAGGTGACATGCATATTCCCCCTCATTTTATGGAAATCATAAAAAATTATAATACTCAAACATTCAAATGGTCATAAAGAAACCTAAAAATTTTGTAGACTACTCTGATATTTTCTAGAAATTACATAACTTCTTGGATACTGAAAGGTGGATTACTATATGTAAAAAATGTATCTAGGTATAATTGTAACATCCCTCAATTTGGAACACATTTTCCTAGCCCAGAAGTGTTAGTTACTAGTACTAAAGCACACCTCCATGTAGGTAAGAGGCTTCCAACTAGAATTGGTGTTGTAAAATGTATAGTGTTGTGAATATAACCTCTTGTCTAATGTGTTATAATAGTAGATGAAAACCATATAAATAAAAAAATCCAAAGTATATAAATATTGGAAACCAACATTAAAATGTCACTCAATAATCCAATAAATAATTAAGTAATAATTTAATGACATCATGGAATGTAACTAAATGTCTTTCATGAAGTAATACAAGTAAAAGAATAGAACACTTACCAAAAGACTCAACAGTCCCCTATCCTAAACCCCATGTAGTTACTGCCTCCAAAATCATGCCTATCCAACAAGATGAAAATCAACATTAATGTAATTTTACCTTTTCCAAACCTGCATCCACATAATTTTTTTCATGTACCAAATGATAGCTAATATAGGGTGTGAGTATGACTCAGTTGGTAAACACCAATGTGTTTAATCAATCTATTCTGATAAGAATTGTATTCTATAAATAGATTAATAGGAGAATTAATTAATTCAATATTTAAAAAATTTAAAAAAAATATTTATTTGCCTCCATGACGAAATATCTATGACCTTGTCTTACCACCCTGCCAACCACAACTATATATCCATGGTAAAATAATATTCTTCAGTGACATGATGGAATATCTCATAGCATGTCTTCCGACCATGCCAAGGAAAACCATATAACCATGATATCATCACAAAAATTCAGTTTAAACCCCATAATCATTATAACATCTGGTCTGAATTTTAATAAGCATTGAAACATGGGTCTGGGTAGAGCCCACTCTTTATATGCATTATAGTCTATGATAGGGCTAATCCCACTCAATAGTATCATTACAACACAAATGTTTTCATGTTTTTGTTTCAAGACCTATATATAATAATTTTAGTAGGTAACTCCTTTCATGTCACTAAAAATGTATATCACAATATCATGTCATAAATCTCATTGGATAATTATTGTAATTAACATTTTTCATGAATATAAAACTTTCAATTATATCACAATTAATTATTAGTCAGAATAATAAGATATAAACAACAACCAAGAGATTTTATAACAATAAACTACCTAAGGGATCAAATAATTATAATCAAACATTAAATCAATATCCAATTTAGTTATCTAATTGATTCCATAACCCAATGGGTATCCATAAGATAGGTTAGAAACGAATTTAAACTAAAGGATTAAAGGAATAATATCTATCATTATTTATTCTATTTGAGTTCCCATTGAATTGTAACGATAAAAATATTTTATAAACTTTTAAATTATCAAACCGTAGTTTTAAGGTTTAAAACCACTTCGTTTAACTGATGACCCATAAGTACTCTAATTGAATCCCCCATAGAGGAAGAAGGTGATGATTGTTGAAATGAGGTTTCTAGATAAATAGTGAACAAGATGAAAACCAACAACGCGCATGGTCAAATTATTTCAAACAAACAATTTTAGAACCAAGGTATATAATATAAAAACAATAAATAAAAAATTATCTAGTGATTGAATGGATTATTGGGACATAAAGATGGAATATTGGCACTCTAAAATTTCTTGAAATATTCCCTTGTGTTGAGGTAATAAGGTTTCAGTGAATTAGAATAAAAAATCAATTGCATAAAATACATTAAAATAGCTGGTTGGGAAATTACATGGCATGTAATTTACTGACAAGTCATGAAAATATTTTTAATGGGATTCACCAAAAAACCAATCACCTTACATTATTATATTAAAAATTCCCAAACATTACATGGTGTTAAATCTATTTAATGGTGTATAAATGAATTATAGATGTTTTTATGCCCAATTTCCCATAAAAAACCGAAAACCATATTAATATTATCATAATATCAAGATCCAAGAAACATTTAATCCATTATACCGAGGCTCCATTAATTCAGATAGTCATACATATATTGACTTTATGTCATTTTCCCCAACAAAACTCTCAATACGAATCCGGTTTGGTTTACTAATGTTTTCCCACAACCTAAATCTGTTTTTATTCAAATGACATCCATCTATAAAGAAAACACAAAAAATGTCTAAACATGATGAAAAACTAAATTTAAAGAACAACCTATGAAAAAAATCAAAGAGACATACCTATAAAGGGATTCGATCTTACAAACTCCCCCCATATAATAGATCACCCCCAAGATTCTCAAAGATTCATTTTGAGGTATCAATGAGCACGTCTAGGCACTATGTTCACATATCGAAATCCTTCTCCAAGGTCTCCATGTAAACAAACCAATTCATCCCTGCTCTCAAACAAATGTTATAGTCCTTCCTCAAAGATACTTTTTACTATGATCCATAACCCATATTAGATGATCCTAAAAGGAAGTATCAACACAATGATTGAATTTTTCTATGTCTATCACATTGTAAGGGTTTAGATGATATATTTCTAGATGTGAACCAAAGAAAATTTCGCGCATGGATCATTAGAACCATGGGGGGACTAAATGATATGACACTAGACATACCCTTGCAACAATCTGAAACATCCCAAAAAATGTGGGTGTCATTTTCACAATTTTCTAACATGGTATTTCTCTAATCTAGATGACCCACAATGAAAAACATTAAAACAAACCTCAAATTACATAGGTCACCTCTAAAGCTCTTAATATGTTTTTTTTCTACTCTTTACAGTCTCCAACTGTTGTCTGATGAGATAAACATACTGAGATGTCACCTGAATGAGACTAGGCCCATCAAGTTCTGACCCAAAAGCCTCTTAAAAAAATATACAAATTACAGGTCCTTTCATACAAGGGATCAGAAATTTCTAGTTCAATTTATTCCTATAAACTATTTTTATTTTTAATATATATGAGTGCCATATTTTTCCCATATAAACCACTAAAATGAAAAATTCGAGCTCATAACATATCCTCCAAAACAAAAAATGTATCCTCTAATTGACCATCCATCCATGATTGATATGTTGTGCTCAAAATAACACATGATCACATAGAATTCTGATAAACCTTTTCAAAATGTGATTGGAAATTAGGATCTCAGTGTGAAATAATAGTTCTCATAACACTATTCTATTAAACAACTTTGAACACATAAATTATACCTAGATCATTAACTATGATGTTCCCCCTGAAGTGGGTTACCTTCATTAGTTTATCCACAATCATCCATACGACATCATTCTTATGGGGTGTCCTATATAATCCTATCACAAAATCCATTATGAAATCCTTCAATTTCTACTTAGGTGTGAGAAAAGGTTGTAAAATCCGAGATCACCCCTAATTCTTTGTATTCCCCAGCGGACATGTAAAGCATCCATCCATTAATATCTCCACTATCTTTATAATTACTAACCAATAGTACTTTCTACATATAAAATTTTACTTCTTTGTCAAAACATGATTCACCACAAATATTTAATATAAAACATCCTCATCAAATCCTATCAGAAGCTCCTATGAACCAATGATCGGTCATGAGAAATAAAATAATTTCCACATCCGAGAGACCATAAAAATTGTCTATCGCTACCATATCATTTGTCTCTCAAAGTAGATCCCTTCACATCATAGCACTACATGGTCTTAATTCTGTCCAAAATCAGGAGTATAACAAAATTAGATGATAGATCTACACATCCTTTATACTCTTTTAAATATAGAAAATGTATTTAAAGAGTTCCATTATCTTCCACTCATTGGTAGACACTCGTACTACCTTTTTATATTCCTTTTACCTCAATTAATCACCAATGATGTAACCATTTCTTAGATTATAACCCAATTCTATGTCTAAAACTACATATAATCTACCTACCTATTCAATCTAAGGTTGTTTTATCACTAAAAAAGATGAACTAGTCTATATAAAGCCTTTCAATTTAATATCATCCAACTAAAATTTTAACTCCCAAATATATAATAGTACCATTATAGAAGGATGGATATAATCTAGGTCTACTTATAGCACCAACTCTACCATGAACTCAATCTATCACTCGGGTGGTATGTCATAGAACTCATCAAGGAAAAAATCCAAAAAATGTCATACCACTTGAGGAAAGGAATCATGATGCATTCCACCATCATCTAGAGAATGACCAGATATTTGATCCATGAGATAATCCAAAGTATGAAAAATTTTCCATTCCTGACTAGACTAAATATCCCACTCACCTTGGGGATAATAACTACCTCATTTATGAGAAATAAAGGAATCTATCCTCCTATAATATTAAATATGATCCTAGTATATAACCAAAAAATACATATGAATAATAAAATTTATGATTATTAATTCTAACACTATATGTTCTAAAAATAAATGCTTACAATAAATATATAAATATATAACATTTGAATGTTTTATATTTTCTTAAGGAACACTCAATGGTCTATCGATAGAGAATGAACATCCCAATATCGTGACATTTAAACCCAAATAATTTGAAAAAAGACCTGAAAAAATGAATTTGATGATACAATTTCAAATAGAATTCATGATAAGGTAGATTATGCAATAATTGCACCAATGAAGGTAGGCGATATTTTATCCACATTACAATGAGTAGTCTATACAAAATGCAACAAACTAGTCCATCTTACTTGGGATCAAGTCTGACTACCCAAAGATATTTTTCATACCATGTACTATATCTCATGCACTAGGGTACCAAGCCCACTACCTCAGCTAGAATGACTACTTGAACTCCGGCTACCAGATAGTTGAGGGGTAGCTAAGCCACATCTAGACATAGGTGTATGTTATAATCCTATAACACTGGTATTATTTAGAAATTTAACATATTAATTATGAAGATGACCATGTCTAAAACTAATAAGAGATTTAACTACATGGTAAAAACACTATAGGAACTTGTGGAAAAATATTCTACCCAGATAGTGTAATGAACCAAACTTTTAATAATGGAAATTCCTATTGATCTAATTAAATTTCTTAATATGTGAAATGGTTATATAACATATGAACTTCTTTATTTCTGTGGATTTTAAAATACCAATAATAATTGTCATCATTGCTAATATATTCATTAAACAGTGATGACCAGATCATTATAAATATAGGTCTTTAAAAAATCAAATTTACTCAGAAAAAGTGATGGCCTCCTCCAGTATACTTTCCCCATACAATTCCCTTTTTGAGAGATCGTAAAAGAGGTGGCATCATTAGGATTCACTCTAGAATAACCCAAGCTATGCTTCAACATGTGAAGATTGAACAAAACCGCCTATTGGAGAAGTGGATGTTGATAGAGATTACCACCCAAGAGATGTTATCCAAGCCACCCCAGAGGTCTTTCGTCATCGCACAACATACCCTGCAGTTGTATATGAGTGTTATAAAATGGTATGTAACAAGACCTTAACACTATGATTATGTGCATTATTTTTTTGTATATAACAAAGAATATACATTAATTTTATTATTGTTACATTGTAAATAGTTTTTAAACAATATTTTATTTTTAGTTAACATTCAAATAAGGAATATATTTTAATAAATTATTGTATTTTTGAATTATATAATATTTTAATAAAATATTAATATTATTAAATTACTTTATATTAATTAAAAATTATCATATAATTTTTATGAATACAGTTGTAATATTTATTATCGTTTAAAAGATTTTTTTGTAAAAACAAATGAAGTTTTGAGAAATGTTGAGTTATATTTTAAAAGTAAAAATTCACATATTTATAAAATTATTTAGATTAAATGAATATTATTTTTGGAATTAGGATTTCAAAATTATCTAAAATTGAATCTTTTATAATTTTCTTAGAGTCGAATTTTTGGATAATAATTAAATACTGTTTAAATATATAACATGTTTATGACATCATAATGACCCAATAGTAAAGTAATAAAATACTATAAACATTATGTTCAGCCAATATATGTTTTACCATTAATATAATGAAATTTTATATATTTTATATATTTATTTTACAAAGCCTTATTAGACCCTCCAAAACTTATAAAACATTTTAAATATTAAAATGGATTTCATTGATGGTGTGTCTCACCTCCACCTAAGAAACCATACTATATTATGTAGTTCTATAATTGGCCCAATAAAATATTTTATCCACTCCCATTTGGTGAAAACCATGGGAAAAATCGATGGGTTGGATTTTGGTTAGGATTACATTAATGTGTGGTGACACAAACATAAATAATAAAAAATTACCTCTACTTTCCTTTATAAATCTACCCAAGCTCCCACTTCACCTTCACTCAAAGCCTTTGTAGCTTGACCAACCCTAGGCTTCCTCTCTCTAAAATCCCCCCAAGGCACCCCAATATCTCATGAAGCTTCTCTCAGGCCCATCTCCAGTCTTTGGGATCACAATTATATGTAATGGATTCCTTCCTTTGTCATTTTATCTATGCTTCATAATATAGTTATGCCCTTTTTTTAATTATATATGTTGTGTAATGATTAAACACAAACCCCATACATCCCTATTTATGTTTGAATGATGACAAACCCCTTTTCCCTCTCATAAATTCCTCCTATGTATGCCAATTACCAATCCAACATTTAGTGACGAACTTTCACTCTCCTCCTTTACATTCGAGTAATTATTTTGTGTTATGAATCTAAATTCCAAATATTATGTTGAGACATGTACCCATATGAACTCCTTATTATCAATTTAATGTATAAATGATGGACACCCTTTTCTCTCTCATCAAAAGTCTTTATGAATTCATATGTCATGTCGTTACGCTGCTGAAATTGCACCGCGATTTTCCAATCCAATGTCATTGTGTAGTGAATACAATAACCATTTCTCTATCAAGGATATTCACCTTTATGCACTTGTAATTGTCTATTTTTCACTTACATTTATGTATTCAACATATCTTATTCATGGAATTAATTAAGATTTTAATGAATCCATGTAGTATGATATATGTTGGCTCGCTTATGCATGAAATGAAATGTTTAAGAAGGGTGCGCCCAAATAGTGCTTGATTGCATTGGGTAAAGTATAGTATCATGATATGTCATGTGAAATGAGTGTTGAATTATTCTTATTAAAATAAAATAATGGTTTAATATTGCTTCATTTTCAATGAGAGTTTACTCATGAACCATGTTCAATAGGCCATGGCTCATGATAATATCATGTTAAATGTTGTTGCCACATTTACATGTTATGATTGTCATGCTTTATCATGACTATGTGTTCATGTTTCTCTTGTGATCCATGGATATTACTACTGTATTACATGTATTGTATTCCTCATGTTATTCCATTTTTATTCCCTTAATGGGATTTATAGCTCACCCCATTCTTATGTATGTCCTCAGGTTATTTCATGAAATTTTACGTTCGAGGGAATGATGTGATTATGTAGAAGTGGTTTTCAATAAATATGTTGTGTAATTTATGCTTTAAGTTGTTATTTAATGTTAAAAATCCCCAACTACACTAGACCTCTCGATCTTCTATGTTTTATCTAGTGAATTTTATTTAATAAAACAGTTTATATGTGTAATAAATACTTTGGTTGTCATAGTTGGTATCAAATTATATGGTTATTTATTTTTGGGATTAGGATTATAAAACCCTTTTTAAAACCATTGAGATAATAAAATTTATAATAAATACATCCCTAAATTATGGGATGTATTGAGTATGTGGATTATCATGAAAATAAATCTCTTTCTGGATATGAGCAGATAGAGGCAGCTCTGGTACAGATGTAAATAAAAGTCAAAACTCCTACAAGGAGTTTAGGGCTTTACCTGGGGTATCCTAGTACACACAAATGGGCCTTTATGAATTCTTGGTTATTACATTCCCATGTGATATTCTTTGGTAAATTCACTATCTTTCTATGAACCATTATTAAGAGAAATAAAAAACTGCCTATGTGAGTATATGATAGAAATTAGATCATGGATAGCATATATTGGAGAATATAGATTCATAATATAAGGAAATAAAAATAATTTATAAGTCATATTTTTCACCCATATTAACTTATATGGGTTACACCTAACATTTCGTTTATTCTAGCCAATGGCCAGTAATAGGAGGACTCGGGCTAACAACAAATGCGTAGACCAATGTGATGACTGTTCTTATGAGATGCCCAATATGATGGGAGATGTTACACGAAAATTTTCATGATAATCTCTCAGTTAGCCTAGTATTAGAATATAAACACATATCAAGAGGAACATTAACCCCCCCCCCCCCAATAATTAACAAGTCACTATAGAGAGCGTCATGAGAACAATTCCCCCCAACTTTTTTGGATCATCTGACCCCTAAATCACCAAACAATTGATCAAATAGAATGAAAATATCTTCTCAATACTTCAATGTTCCAAACGAAAAAAATTTCTTCTTGTTACTTCTCTTATGGAGGGTGAATCCAATCAATGGTCGACACTAATCAAAAATACAAAGTCTGAGGACGAGATTGAGGCATTTTAATGAAAGGATTTCTAGAATAAGTTTTTCGATGAATATTTTTCATGCACCGTTCAGATTAAGATGGAAAGGGAATTCCTTTACCCAAAACAAAAGTCAACAAATCCATCATAGCATATGAGTAAAATTTCACAATCCTTGTACGATATCCCTCTGGCATTGTTGTTACCCCAGAATGCATGTTTGACTGTTTCATTGGTGGGCTGAAACCTAGCATGCAGAAATCCCCGGTGATCCATGACATGGACATATATAAAGATAAGCTTTGATGTTCCCTCAAGGTGGAAATGGATATAATATAATATCATGAGTATCATGGGGATATATATCGTATGTTGGACTTCAATTCTAGCAGTTCGATGGATAAATCCAACGGTGCTATGTAAGTACAACACATCACTTTCTAAAGGTGGGGAATAGAGCACCTCATAAATTGATTAAAGAGGACAAGGAAATGTATTAGGAGTGGAGGAGAAGGGCACCAAGACTTTAACTACCAACCTAATAATCCCATGTCTGCAATAGGGGAGAGAAATTTTCCATTACACTCTCAACACATTTTTCATTGCTTCATATACAACTAAACATGGATCCGTACAAATCAATGGACTAAGCCAAGGGTTTTACGAGAAAAACAACGACCCACAAGAAATTATTGGAATGATTTTTTCATCACTACCATTGAAGTGTACACTGACAATGATGGGGTGATAGTTAAACTAGTTATTCATTCAATAATTGAAAAATTAATTTTTCATTCTGTTTTTATGCTTACTTTTATATCTCAAAATTTTAGTTGAATAATCCCAACACTGCCAAAAATCATTGAAGTAAAGATGTCAGTGAGTATGGAATATGGGGGAATTATCGAATCCCATGAAAATAACTCATCTCGTATCATAATTTGGGGATTTAAATTCTCAGATACCTCATCATACTCCCTTTGGTGGAATTTGATGCAATTCTCAGAATAGATTAACTTTATTTATATAGAGGCAACATAAATTGTCGTGATAGGGAAATCAATCTCTATTTGGAGAATCGTCCCTGGATTACATAAAAGGTCAAGGAGGTATATGAATTTTCTTAAGCACCATCATTACATGAATGGATATTACTATACTTGGAGAATGTGTATCTGGAATAGATTATTGAGTACAAAGAAGAAACCATCCCTGAAGACATGCACATTGTGAGGGATTTTGATGATGTGTTTCCTGAGGATTTCCTAGTCTTCCTACATGAATAGATGATGTATTCTCAATTGACATTATACCTGGAGAGTTGACAATATCCCTGACTTCGTATAGAATGTATATTGTGGAGCTTGAGGAGATGAAAAACAACCACATGAGAATCTGGATAAAGGGTTTATATGCCCAAGGGCTTCACCAGGGGTTGATCGATTCCTCTTTGTCAATAATGAGGATGGGTTAATGCAACCTTTCATAGATTATCGAGAGCTTAAACAAATCATTGTAAATGACAAGTATCCACTGCCATGAATTGATGACTTCTTTGATCAGCTGCATGGAGAAAAATACTTCTCCATGGTAGATTATTGGTCAAGATATTATCAAGTAAGGTTAAAGGAGGAGGATATCCCCAAGACTACTTTTTGTACGAGATAAGGGCACAATGAGTTCATAGAAATTCCTTTCGGACTCACTAATTATCAATAAAATATCATTGAGTTGATGAATAATGACTTTATAGATTAACTTGAAAAATTTATGGTAGTCTTTATTGATGATATTATAAAATAATCCAAAACCAAATAAGATCATGAAGAGCATCTCTGAACTTGTCTAGAGACCTTTAGGAAAGAGAAGCTCAATGAAAAGTATAGAACGTTGGAGTTCTGGTCAATGGAGGTCTCATTCTAGGGTTATATACTCACAATCGATGGGATATTTGTGCTTTCTTCTACGAAAATAGAAATTGAGCAATGTCTGGGGCCAACATCAGTAAGGGATATAAGTAGATTATTAGAGTTATCTAGATATTATCACCTATTTGTGAGACATTTATCATTATTATCCAACCCTCATACCATGAAAACTTGGAAGGGAGTAAGGTTTACTTGAAGTGATGAATGCGAAGAGAGCATCAAGGAGTTGAAAAGGAGGCTTATCATTGTTCTTGTGCTCACTTTACCCACATAGGGAGAACGTTTTGTGGTATTCAGTGATTTTTTGAAGAAGGGCATGGGTTTTGTGTTGATGAAGAATTAGGAATTTATATCCAACACCTCAAGGGAGATGAAAATCCATAAGAAAAACTATCCCGCTAATGATCTAGAGTTGGAAGAAATGATCATTACATCAAAAAATATGGAGGCTTTATCTCTATGGGGAGAAGTGTGAGATATATACTGATCACATGAGCCTAAAATATATATTCACACAAATAGATATTAATATGAACTAACAGATATGGATATATATCCTCATGGATTATTACTAAACAATATACTACTATCCCAACATGGATAACAATGTGGTGGATGCTCTATGTAGAAAGGATCCTACATCTTTATAAATGATGATAATTGAAAAGGATTTACTATTCTTATATTTGTAGAGTATGGAACTGGGATTTATTAAGGGAAGAACATCATCAACCCTTTCTCAAATTATTTCTCAACTGCCCCTCATGATAAAAATAATAGATGTTCAAAGAAAGGATGTGGGAATTATGAAACGGGTGGAAGCAATCACAATGGGAAATCCTTAGAGTTTGTATTTGATAAGGATGGAATTGGAAAATTTGGGTCACAATTATGTGTACCATATGATCCAGAGATAAATAATTAGCTTCTTGATGATGCACAAAGATCAACCTTCTCTATTCACATGGGGAGAACAAATATGTAGCATGATTTCCATGAAAATATTGGCTAAGAGAATATAAAATGGTAGATTACTAAATATATATCGAACTGCTTGGTATGATAGCAACTTAATTTTAAGAGGAAAATGTATAAGGGGGTGAATCAACCACTAACCATACCATCATGAAAGTGGGACAACATTACCATGGAATTTTTCACTGGACATCTAAGGACTTTAAGAAGAAACAATGCTATATGGGTCATTGGGGATCGTCTTATGAAGAAAACTCACTTATCATGATTTGGGAGGGCTTTAAATTGTATTAAAATTCATATATTTACATAAAATAATTGTTAATGATACTTAGAGTCCAACTATCAATTGTATCTGATCATGATCCGAGATTCACTTCAAATTTCGGGAAAGTCTCCAACATGCTCAAAGCACTGAACTGAACATCAGTATAGCCTATCATCCTCGAAATGATGGACAATATAGTTGAACAATTCAAACACTTGATGACATGTTAAGATTATGTTATATGGACTTTAATGGAGGATGATACCAACATATTCCACTAGTTGAATTTTCCTATAATAATAGCTTCCACTCGAGCATCTGAATGGAACCATATGAATCCCTTTATGTGAGAAGGTGCAGAACACTGACATGTTAAGAGGAAGTCAGTGAGCATAAGCTACTAGGACCTAAAATTGTTGAAGAAATTGTAGAGAATGTGAAAATCATTTAGTGTCATATCAAGGAAGTCAAAAGTCGATAAAATAGTTATGCATATAACCATTGATGAGAGCTTTAGTAAAAAGTTAGATCCATGGTATTTCTATGAATATATTCATGGGATAAGGTCACGAGGTTTTGAAGGAACGAGATGTTTTGTTCAAGGTACATTGTCCCCTTGGAGATTCTTGATTGTGTTGGGGCTATGGCATATCGACTAGAACTTCAACCAAACATGGAAAATGTAAAATATTCCTTTCATGTATCCCTATTAAGGATGTGCATACCAGACCCTTCAAATTTACTCTCTTCAGAGGTAGTATATTTACCAGATTATCATTCTTACGAGGATAAACTTGTGAAGATATTAGATCATAGAAAAAATGTTCCACAAAAAGAGACAATACCCATCATCAATGTGTTGTAGGGCAACCAGAAGTTTGAAGAGGGAACATGGGAATCAAATGAAGTGATGGAGCAGTGTTACCTGCAAATTTTTTAGTGTGTGAAAAGGAAAATTCAAGGAAATTTTTTTTAAGGAGGAATATTATAACAACCCTATCTATTATTAATGGAAATCAATCTTAATCTAATTAAATATACTATTATGTGAAATGGTTATATATAATATGAAAATATATGGTTTTAGGGATTTTAAAATACTTTTATTAATTATACCATTTCTAATATAGCATTTGAATAGAGATCACATGATTAGTATAAGTATAGGGATTCAACAAATCCAATTTAATTAGACAAAGGATGTGATGGTCTTATCCAGTAGACATGCTCCATACGAAGCACATATTTCGGAGCCTGAAAAGGTGGTGGCATTTTTGGGCTTCGCTCTTGACCAATCCCATGAATAGATTCAAAACATGAAGCATGAGTGGAACTATATATGAGAGATGTGGATGTTAATGGTGATTAGCACCTGAGTAATTATATCCAAGCCACCCCAAAAAGTCTGTCACCATCGCAAACCATACCCTTCAGTCGTATGAAGGTGTTATATGGGGTTATGTAACAATATTTTATCACTATGATTATCTGTAATATTTTTTTGAATATAATAAAGCATACACATTCATTTTATTATTGTCACATTGTAAATTAATTTTTACGCAAAAATCGTATTTTTAGTTAATATTCCACTAAAGGATAAATTTGGATAAATTAATGTATTTTTGAATTAAATATTATTTTAATAAAATATTATTATTAACTTACAATTTATTAAGTATAATTGATCGAATAATTTTTATGAATACAATTGTAATTTTTATTATAGTTTGAAATCTATTTTTTTCAATACCCATTAATTTATTAAAAATGAAAATTTAGATTTTAAAAGTGAAAATTCACATATATAGAATATTATTTAATTAAAAAAAATATTATTTTTGGAATCATGACATAGAAATTATACAATGGTTAATTTTACATAATTTCCTGACAGTCGAAGTTTTAGGTAAAAAATAGATATCGTTTAAATATATGTTTTATGAAGTCATAAAGACCCAATAGTGATGAAACGAAACAAAATAAACATTATGATAGGCCAATATATGTTTTAATATTAAAATAATGTGATTTTAGGGTTATTGATTTTTTTTACAATGCCTTAGTGGACCCTCCAAGACTTATAAAACATTTTAGCTTTTAAACTATTTTCCTTGGGGGTGTGACTCAACTTCACATAAAAAACACCCTTATTTTATGTATTTCGTCCATTGGACTTATATAATTTTGTTTTTCAATCCCCTTTGGAAAAAAACATGCCCAAAAACCATGGTCTGGTTTTTGGTTTGGATTTGTTTAATCTGTTGTGACCCATACCTAAATAATAAATCATTCCCTCTTCTTACCTATATAATCCCATGCATGATCCCACTTAATCTTCACTCAATTCCTTCAGAGCTCGACCAACCCAAAGGTTCCCCATGCTCTCAAGAAGCTTCTCTCAAGCCCCTCTCAAGCCTTTGGGATCACACTTCAATGTAATGGATTCCATTCTCATTTTATCCAAGTTTCATAATATTGTTTTGTCCTTTTATTTTAAATTATCAATGTTGGTTAATGATGTCAAACCAACCCATACATTCCTATTAATGTTTGAATTATGATATAACCCATTTCTCTCTAATTAATGCCTTTTTTGAACACCATTTACCATGCTAAAATTTCATAAGGAGTTTTCACTCTCCTCATTTACATTCAAGCAATTATTTTGTGTTATGAATCCAAATTCCACTACATATGTTGGGACATGTATCTATATGACCCCATTACTGTCCATCTTATTTAAATATAATGAGACACCCTTTTCTCTCTCATCAACCATTTTTATGAATTCATATGTCACGCTGTTACACTATCAAAATTGCAGCACGATTTTCCAAGCCAATGTCATTGTGAAATGAATACAATACCCATTTCTCTATAAAGGGTATTAAACTTTATATTAATTTTATTTTTTATTGAGTACTTACACTTTTGTATTCAACATCTATTATTTGTGTAATTAATTATGATGTTAATGAGTCAATGTTGTATGACCGATGTAGCACACTTATGATGGAAATGAAATGTTTAAGATGGGTGCATGTTGATAGCACTCCAATGCATTGGACAAAGTATTGTATCAGGACACATCATGTCAAAGGAGTGTTGAATCTTGGTAATTCATGTGAAATGTGGGTTTACTCATGCTTCATGTGCAATGAGGGTTTACTCGTGCTCCTTGTGTAATAATCCTTGGCTCATGATAATATCATGTTAAATGTTGTTCCACATATCCACGTTCTGATTATCATTTTTTATCATGTCTGTATGCACATGTTTCTATTGTTGATATACCTATTTTCTAATATGTATTGTATTCCTCATGTGATTCTGTGTTTATTCCCTTTTAGGGCTTTATAGATCATCCCTTTCTTATGTATTTCCTCAGGTTATCCCATGAAATGTTAAGTACGAGGGAATTTTGGGGTTATGTAAAGAAAGTTATAAATAAATATGTTGTGTGTTTTTTGTTCTATGTTTGTATGTATTGTTCTTAAGCCCAAAATACAATATACCTCTCGATCTTCAATATTGTATCAAGTGAATTGTATATAATAAACCAGTTTATTTTTGTAATTAAAAGCAAGGTTTCCATAGATAGTGTGGGAATGGAACATGGTCCTGAGATGTATGTCAACATTATGACTACTCTAATAACATCTACCATGGTAGAAACTCTCATAGTGTATCTTCTTTCTACTCAAATAAGAGATCACAGTTCACACAACCGAAATAGCATAGCATCTACTCAAGGACTCTATGGAATTACCTTCTGTAAGGAGGGCCTTGTTAAACTCAGCCTCAAATATTCAGAAGTGAAAAGAATTCATCTATGACCTAATATCATATAAATTTACATCCAAGAAATGTATCACCTTTGAGTCTCATAAGACTGATAATATTGAAAAAAGTGTTATAGGTCAGTGAAATGTCTATCATAGTCCATCACTAACATACCCTCCTATTTCAAATGTAGGAACTCATGATATTTTTTATCCCTTAATGTATCATGATAATAATGGATTAAGATATTTATTTATAATTTCTTCAAAGATAGGTTATCCTTATTCTTAACTTCCTCTAGAATATCCCACAAACACTTGGCGGGTACATGATGCATATATACAACAAGCTTTACCCTCATATATATGGGTGTCTAATGATGGATGATGAATTTATATACTTAATCAATTCAAAACATGGATTCCTGGTGTCCTACATCCCCAATGAACATTGGTGGATGCTGAAGGTGAAACACTCATTATATTAGACAAACAAGGCACCATATGAATAGTCTTCCTTTATATTGATGCATGTCCCTCCAGAATTTATCATGAAGATAGACATCCATATGATCCTCAGAAACTATAGGAATCTATGGTTAAGCTATGTTAGGAGTGTGATAATTCTAACTCTCCTGAATCTCACGTCAAAGGGAACAAGGAGGTGTTTTCTCTATAAAAAAATGAACACCATAGAGAACATCTATACAACATGTTAAACCTCAATAAGTGAACACAACAGAGAGCCACTGACTCTTGTTCTTTGAAAATATGGACTAAAAGTTGTTTTAGTATGAAATGTCAATTGATTTTTATTTTTAATTTATCTAATAAAAATATATCTCATATCACATTTCAACATGAATATATATATTAAAAAATAGATATGCCCCTATTATGAACCATTCATGTTAATGTACCCTTACAAGCCTATTATGATTCATGTATCCTTGTCTTGCACCGTATTAGGACACAAGTTTAATTACAAATAATAATTATTATTGTAAAGGAATATCCTCACAAAAACATGTGAATCAACCAAGGTATGATAAAATTAACTATTACAAGAAATCATCTCAAACAGTTATCATATCAATGTTAACATGAATTTTACCCCATAAATGGGTTTGTTACTCCTATGGAAATTCACAAAAAAAATTCCCAACACATCCTAGTCTCTTTTATGTCTTTATTAAACAATAATGTAGAAGAATATAAAAACTAATCTTTTGATACGACCTTGTATGGTCTCTTGATCTACCACTCTCTCACATCACCAAAAATGGTAGGTTACAAGACCTCAGGTGTGCCTACCCATATGCGAGAGGCTATCCACAAGAAGTGGGGCTGTGAAATGTGTAGTGGGGAGAATATAAAAAAAAGTATGAAGTGTTATATCCATATAATGAAACCATATAATCCAATAAAATCAACGTATTTAATAAGTGAAAGCCTAAAATAAAAGACATCTAAATAATATAATAAATTACAAAAGAATAATGTATTGATGTGTTGGAATGTAACAAAATTGCATGCTATAAATAAAAAAAATTATAATATGATTAGAATAAAAAATAAAAAATATTCACTAGTTATGAAATCCATGTTATTTCAACCCCCAAAACTGCTTCCCATCTAATAAGAAAACTATCAAAAAAATGGTCATTTTCCCATGTTGAAAATAGTATCCACATAATCTTCTCTGGTACCAAACAATGGACCAAATAATGTGTGTGTAAAATGTAGTAGGAAAACACCCCCATGTAGGAAATATCCATTATGATTAGAAGTTTATGGAATAAAGTTATACCATGTGTATTAATTAATTATGAAATTAATAAACTACAACAACAATCTGCATCTGCTCCATGATGGAATATCTCTAATCATGTCTTATAAAATTTTCATTCACAACCATATAACCACATTAAAATTAACTTCTTTGGTACCATGCCTAAATATATTGGATATTTTAATATGGCTATGATGATCAATACCATATAACAATGGTATAGTCACAACATCAAGGTCAATTTCCTATAAGCATTACAACAACCAGGTAAAATCTCTATAAGCCTTACACCATGGGACTAGGAAGATATTACTCTCTATAAGAATTACAACATGGGACTAGGATGATCCTGGTGAATATAAGAATTAGATAAAATAAGTGTGAATATTATAGGGCCAAGATCAATATATACACAACTTATTTTGGGGCACATGTCCTGGAATTCAACATGGATATCATAATATGAAATCATAAATCTTGGTGGATAGTTATTTGAGTTTCCATTTTTCTTATATATAAAACATTCAATAATATCACAATTGATTCCAATTTATAAAAATATGAAATAATCTAAATATTATAGATTCTATAACAATAAACCACCAATGATATCACATCATGACAAACAAAGTTTATGACATTACATTGTTACATTATATTCATTGTTCAATAACCCAACAAGTATCAATAAACCACAAAAGAATCCAATTTTAACAAAATGGATCTATGTAATAATAATAATATTTATTTATTCAATTTAATCACACATTATATTGGTGTAATCATAATATTTAAAAAAACTAGAAATTATAAAACCGATGGGTTATGGTTTAGGCCCCCTACCTTAAACTAAATATCCAACAATGCTTCTAACGACAATCACCAAAGACGAATAAGATGTAGATGATTAAAATGATGTTACTAGGTTAAAATGATCTAAATCAAAATAAAAAATACACATAGTCAAAGGTCTTCATCAAAAGTGTTGGATCACCCTTGGATTAATGGATAAACATGACCAAACCCACTTACCAGGGATTGAAAGCATTATCGGGATGTCCAAATGGATGGTTGGCATTCCAAAATCATCTAGAATATTTCTTAGGGTCAAGATCATTAGGATGAAATGAATTATAATGAAATATAAACTACATAACAGACATTCAAAAATTAGAACAATGAACTACACAATGTTTAACGTAGATACATGTTCTATAAATATTTTTTATGATATACATTTAAAAACCCACCCCTAGTATTATTTTATAAAAATCACAAAAAACATTTCACCATGTGTAGCCCATTTACACAACATGTAATTGATATGAACTTGTTTTTTTAGTTAATTTTCCTTTTAAATAACCCAAACCCACTTTTATTCTTCTTAACATTCCAGAAAACCATGAATCACTTATCCCTTCATAACTATACTCCATTAACTTAGAAAAATATACATCTCTGTAATTTAATTCCTATTTTTCAGGAAGATCATCCACATGGACCGTATCTAGTTTACTATCATTTCCTCACTACCTAAGAATATGTTTATTCCATCATCAGGTTTCCATGATGAAAACACAACCACCAATGTTTAAATATAATGAAAAACTGAAATAGAACAAGATTTAATAAAATACTCAGAAAGAGACTTAAATAAAAAAAGATATGATCTTTTAGTAATCACCCTAAAAAGGATCATATTTTATTACGTTGATCTTGACATGATATAGGATGATTGAGACTAAGACTTATGACCTTCCTAGACACTCCCTAGGGATATGCTTTTGATGATTCACTTTCACATTATAAAACATAATGACTGTTTGGAATATATTTTACTTCGGTTGGTCATACACCATTTAGAACTAATGAATTCAATGATATTTTTCTATGAATGTTTATCTAATATTCTTACTATCAATCATAATGGATTTATTGCCATCTTTAATCTTTTTATGAAAGTTCGATATCTTACTTTTTTCAGAAGGGGTTTCGTCCCAATAATAATTTAACATGTGATTATTTTTAATATCACTCCCCTAATTTCTAATAGAATTATTTTTATCATTCATATCTATGTTCCTATGTACATGTGATGTAGAGGATATTGAATCTTTATGCAGAATGATCCATCACATCCTTTTTATTTCCTCACTATAAACTATAGAAAATTGTATTTTTTCTTCAAATTACATTCAATAATTAATCCCCTTACTTTAGTTGTAACATCCTATTACTTTTTCATATATTCCTAATCATTTTTATGATAAATTATTTTTATGATATTTTCTAAAAAATAATTTACCAGTAAAATGTTTTGTTTTTGTAAAACACGTCGCAGAGTGGTAAAATGACCAATCAATACTCTAGAATAACAATTAAATATCTTCTAAGTTAATCATTATGTTAGTGTGAGTTTTTGAGGTCTGCAAATACTCTAAGAGGATGAAAAAAATATTTAACATATTATTTTATGCATGATCAATTTTTTTAAAATAATTCTATAACTCCAGAACGGTTCGTCGTATGAGAAATTTGAAACCACAATTATGTCTGAAATATTTTTTTTAACCTATGATGGGTATAACATTCGATGGATATAGAATATTGGATTCCTCTATCATGAGATAAAATTTATAAATAAAATTTAATAAATGATTTATTAAAAATAATTAAATATCTCCAAAAAAATTGCATCTTATGGGAAATATGAGATGACCAATGTGTCCATAATGATTTTTTTACCCTAGATGATGTATAACATTTGAAGCATTGGGCGTTTGGTCACCTCGCACGTAAAAATAAAACGTTTTATAGTAATTAATTAATTAACCTGAGTTTTCATTAATAAATCATTAATATTTCACAAACCTCTCATCGTTTAAGAAATATGATACTATCGTTTGGTCCGGAAATGGGAGTTTACCCTAAATGGGGTATTACTTCCATTCTCAATGAATCTTAGGTGTAATTTATTTTTTACATTAAATATTTAATTTTCATAAATTCATTTAATTGTTAAAAAACACAAAATAGTTCATCATCACTAAAATTCACACGAAACACCATATTTATAGTGAGGGAGTTTCAAAAACATTAATTAAGTGTCATTTTATACTGTTTCATTTATAAGTTCATTAATGGGGTGTTTTGGAAAACATTGTTGAGTATTTGAATAATTTTGATTTGGTGTTATAAAGTTAGAGAAGATGTGTGGTGTGGGTATTAAAATACCCAATTCTCTATACCTTTAACCATGGTTGGATCCAATGAAACCATGTAGTCCATATATCGTTATTGTATGACAAATATATGCCTTTAGTTCTTCCACATTGATGATCTCACTAACATGGTTGGCTCTTCATTGTTGTAACTCTCTATGGTTTTATGTAGTTCTGCTTGTAAGAGAGAGATATACATGTTTCTAGTTTATGTTTATTTCATTTATTTAATTATTTAATTTGTACCTTTGTTTCAATATTCCAAATGAAAAGCACTATGAAAAAAATATGATCAACCTTGAATTATCAAGAGATAATTTCCACATTTTTTTAGATGATTCCATCAGGCATTATTATTTATGGAAATTCCATTTTATAAGAGGATAATCTTAATGAAATAATCACATGTCTTTTTATCAACATTAACAAAGGATAATTTTGAAGAATTTTCAATTAATGAATTCAATTAATTATCCAATCGTAATTTCACAAATTTATCAAAATAAAATTTTATGTTTTATGAATTGATAATCACATGGAATTATCAAGGTATAATTAAATGAAATTGGAAATGGATAATTTAATTTATTTATCCAAGGATAATTGTACAATATTAGTGGAGGTTATTCATAAAGAAAATTATCATATGATAATTCCATCAAATTGTCATTAGATAAATTAAAAAAAGTCAATTTTTTATAGAGTATTTATTAGAATATAATTACTCAATTAATTAACTAAAAATCTATATAGATATTTTTAAAATATAAATATTATGAATTTATAAAATGATAATTGTTTTGAATTATCGAAGGATAATTGGAACGAATTATCATTGATCATTTTACTAGAAATATCAAAGATAACATTTACATATTTTATCTATGGATAATTATTATAATTATTGAATGATAATTTCAGGATTAAAAATATTGATTACTAATATTATCCAAATGATAATTGTGATTATATCAAATATAATTATTCTTATGGAGGACATCATGTGTTAATGTGATGGACTATAATGGTAATTTCGAAATTTTTTAAGAGTGAGGATATATCATTGCATATGATATTTAATTTTGAAATAAAAAAACAATAATGGTTTCTAGGAACCCTTGACAAATGTCAATCATTAGTGTGTCAATGCTTATGATAATTCAGTCCTACTAAGGGGTACTAATCCACATAAGTTGGTTAATCATTTTCGTTGAAATCTATGACCTTGAGGTGGGTGGTTCCATAGTAATTTCCCATAAAATGAATAAAGATAAAATGTTAATTTTTTTTTCAATTGAAGATTTAAAATTTTGGAATTTAAAATTTTGAATTTCAATTGAATTTTATGGAAACATTTTCAATTAAATTTTTTAATTTAAATCATAGAATGAATGGTGAAGTGATGGAATTGGTTTTGAATGGATTTAAAATTTGTGATCATGGGTTTAAATGTTTTTATAAAAACCCATTTGTTTTATCTTGAAACATAAAAATGATTTTTTATTAAAACATTTTTTGTTTTTAAATGGAAAATTGGAAATGGAAAGGAAAGATTGTGAATCAATTTTATTTTCAAGAAGACTTAAAATAAATTGCCCATAATTGATTATGTAAGAGAACATGAAATCCTTATGGAATTAGTGAGTAGGTTGACAAACTCTACACTATTACAACATTCTAAAACATACATGCAACGGGTCACATCTCCGATGGGTTGGTGATGAGTTTCCTTTGTCCAGTGTTATCGGGATGTGTGTATACACATATTTTTGAGTTCACATAGATATTGTTGATTACTATATTTATGAATATTATCATATCTATATTTCATAAGACCATGTAACTAAATTGTTATTTACATTTGATATATAAATGTATGACAACGTTTTAAACTGCTTTATATACCATCAGAGGATGGTTAGGCATCTTGACTTAATTATAGTATGAATTTCAGTATTCTTATTGAGACAAATAAGGTAATTGTGAATGGGTTCCTGGCCATCTCTCACTGAAATGAACCTTATGTCACCAGGTTTGGTTATGGAATTAAAACTAATGGATTAGTTCTAGTTTTTTTCCTATTTTTATTTGGATAGAATGGAATCCAAATATTTTTTATCCCTTCTTTTAAAAATATTTTTCCTTATTACTCATTTAGAATGTTAATCTAATGTCCTTTTTTTATTTTTTGATGTTGGGTTGCATCATGCCTCCAAGAAGATGTTGGAATCAAATCCAAAAAGAGGGCACTACTGAATCTCAGCAAGGGGGAACTATTTTGGATCAGAGTCTACTTGAGGTGATTATTCACACTGTACAAGCTCTGGGATGGGCACCACGTCTAGGTCATGTTGATTCTCTTTTTATAGATACTCATATAGATATTCTAAGATATCATTTTCAAGATTTCTTATGCCAGAAGCCACAAGTTTTCAATGTCTCCAGAGACCATCAACATTCTGAGGAATGGATGAGTTTGATTGAATGTCGTTTTGGGTTCTTAGAGACACATGATTTTATCAAGGTGAATTATTCCACCTTCGTGCAGTATGGAAAAAGTAGGATATGGTGGGACACGATGGTGATGGATGGGAAACATGAGGGGTTGGAGTGGAAATACATCAAGGTTCTTTTCACTAACATGTTCAATCCAAAATCAATGGTGTTGGATAAGGTTGTGTAGTTTTTCAATCTTTAGCAGTCCAACAAAGTTGTGACTGATTACTCAAATCGCTTTGCTAAGTTGGTGCATTTTACTCATGAGATTGTATCTAATGAGTATATGAAGGCTCAATGATTTGACTTGGTACTTTAATGAGATATCAATTATCAGGTTTTCTTACTTATGTTTCCCACTTATGCTGTTGTGTTGGATCAGGTGGTGATAGTTTAGATTGACCTGGTCAGAATGTCAGGGTTGAAGGGAGTTTCATTTCCACCAAGTGGAATCATTGGTTCCATTAAAGGAAGATTAATGTGTGACATTTCATCTGTTATTTTCGATAGTAGAGTAATTATAGACCTCCTATAGCACCGGGATGGACTAAACTAAATTTCAATCAGTGTGGAAAGCTTGGACATTCTAAGAGGGTTTTCACTGAGACACCCATGAACTGTAGCTCCTACAAACATTTAATGAACTTATAGAGATTATTCCATCAATTCACTACTCCAGCTAGTGAAACAGGATTATCAACACCTCTAGAAAATATGAGGGGAAAAAATTCTTCACTTATAAAGGGATTTAGCCACAAGAATCCGAAAAGAAGCTTCTTCACGTAGTGGAAGAGTCGCCAGTGATAGCAGAAACAAGTCCTACCACTGTAAGAGGTAACATTACAATAACTAAATTTTTAGTGACCACTCTATTTGATACTGATTCATCTCACTCATTTATTTAAACCCATATTTTTAATCTTCTTAATCTATATATGGAGCTTTTTTCTTGTGCAATTTATATTAATAAACCCCTTGGTACAAAAAGACAACATTGTGATTTTAGTCCTACTTGTGTATTCTATATATCATATGTAGAGTTTTCATGTAGTTTTTTGGTCATCAACATGAAATCTCTTGACCTCATATTCAGGATGGATTTTCTCGTAGCCAATAATACCTGAATCGATTGTTATCTTAGACGGGTCTACCTTACTACACCCAGTGGTGTAACTCTTGTATATTAGGGAGAATGGGAACTAAGGTCAAGCAGATCCAGACCCACTTAACCAGAGTCGGAGAATGTTATATAAGTGCTTTCTATTTGTCTAGAGAGGGATTCAATATTTGGTGATCTTTCTTTGTTCATCACTGAGTTTCCCGATGTGTTTTCTTCTGACTTCTCTGGTTTTCCACCAATAGGGGAGGTTTATTTTTATATTGACATAATGTATAGTACTCAACCGGTGTTTATTCCCTTATAATAAATGGATACAGATGATCTAAAAGAACTAAAGTCTTAGTTATATGATCTTCTTGAGAAATTATTTATACACCTGAGTGTGTCACCATGGGCATCCCTGATTCACTTCGCTAAGAAGGCTGATGGTTCTCTTCAATTATGAGTTGATTATCAAGTGCTCAATCAAGTTACGATAATGAAAAAATATCCATTACCATGAATTGATGATTTTTTTGATCAATTGAATGGGGAAAAGTGGTTTTCAAAGATTGATCTTTGATTTGGTTACCATCAGTTGGCGATAAAAGAATCTGATGTTTAGAGGACCGCTTTTCAGAGTAGGTATGCCCATTATGATAACATGTTATGCCCTTTGGCCTAAAAAATTATCCTTCAAATCTCTTGGATTTAATGAAATTTTTTTTCCATGAGTATCTGAATAACATTGTTGTAGTCTTTTTGGATGAAATTATTTTATACTCCATGTCCGACAAGGATCATGTACATCATCTGAGAATTGTTCTGAGTCAACTAAGGAATGGCCTATTTAGGGCATGCTTTCAAAGTGTGATTTCATGAATTGGGAAGTAAAATTCACGGGGAATGTGGGGTCAGAACAAGGAAAATCAATTGATCCTGAGAAGGTTAAGGCTGTGATGATATGGTAACAACCACAAAATGTTTTGGATATTTAGATATTTTTAGGC
The DNA here is from genome assembly GCA_963277665.1 of Viscum album. NCBI lineage: Eukaryota > Viridiplantae > Streptophyta > Magnoliopsida > Santalales > Viscaceae > Viscum > Viscum album. The sequence goes on from OY728133.1 coordinate 596,446,964, forward strand.
TTAGAAGTAAATTATTGCTGATTTGTTATAGACTTCTCCAAGTTTGTTTCTCTTATTACTGAACTAACTTAAAAGGGAGTTTAGTTTTCCTAGAATGATAAATTTTAGAGTTATTTTGTTGTGTAAAAGAATATATTTACCACTACACTGGTGTTAACACTTACTAAGGAAGGAAAAGGTAATGCGGTCTTCTATGATGCAATCGGTCCAGGTTAGGTTTGTATCCTTATGTAAGGTAATCATGTTGTTTCCTATGGATATTGTTGGCTTAAGTCTCATGAGAAGAACAATCCTACCCATGACCATTAACTTGGAGCTGTAATGCACGCACTTAAGTGTTGACGACATTACCTTTATGGAGAAAGGTTTACTGTGTATTCATACCAAAAGAGCTTGAGTTATATCTTCTCTCAGAAGGATTTGAATCTCAACCATAGGCATTCGGTGGAGTACCTTAAATCCTTCAACATTTCCATTTCTTATACCCATGGGAAAGATAATGTCATTGCAGATTCATTAAGAAGATAACTTACCAAAAATTCTGTGAAATAAACATTAGAAGAGTGTAGTTTGGGGGATATTTTTGCTGAGTTGCATAATAGAATTCATTAGAAGGAAGATGATTTTTCTTTATGAAGTGTTTGGTTTATATCTTCTCTTCTCAAGAGTATTCTCTAGTAACAACAACATGATGATGAGTTCCATAGACTCAGGGACTCTTTTTATGCGGGGGAGACGAACACCATGTTTTCAATCTCTATAGACAGTGCTCAGTGTTATCGAAATAGTTACATTTTGTCGTCAGTGGAAAAGAAGGATGTGATGGGGGATTTCTATAACTCCTAGTGGGTTGTGCACCCAGGAACCATGAAGATGTTCTATGATAATCAACGACTGTTATGGTGGCTAGGTATGATATGTGATATTTAATATTTTTTATCTCGTTTCTCTACATGCCAGCAGGTGAATATCATGCACCACAAACCATTGAGATTTCTCCAACAACATCTAGGCCCTACATTGATGTGGGATGAAATCTCTATGGACTTGGTTGTTGGGTTACCTCAGTCCTAGAGGTATAAGAACACGATATTAGTTATGATCGATAGGCTAACAAAGTCAGATCACATTATACCCATTTGTGATACAACAAATGTTTAGGAGTTGGGAAATATCTATGTTAATGAAATTGATAATTTTTACAGAGTTCCATATGCTACAGTCTCTAATAGGGATACTCGGTTTACTTCTAGCTTTTTGAGAGGCCTTCAAGAGGCACTGGGATATCAGGTCCCTTTGAGCACAACCTACCATCCAAATATATAATGTATGATAGAGATAACTATACAGATCCTTTATAAAATGATATACACCTGTTTTTTTGACATTGATGGGTCTTGGTATGATCATCTTAGACTGGTTTAGTTTCCTAACAATAACAACTATTAGTTTTCAAATCATGATATATCCTTTTAAGGAATTGTATGGTCGTCCTTGTAAATCTTCTTTATGTTGTTCAGAGATTGGTGAATGTTCCTTAGTACGGCCGTGTTTGGTCCATGAGACGACATCAATTATCTAGTTGATTTGTTAGAAAATGTTGACATCAATGATTTGGTACAAGTCTTATGATGATTGTCATTGTAGACCTTTGGAGTTCTCAGTTGGTGATTCGGTGTTCTTGAAGGTTTCACTCTGATTAGGTCATCAATTACGTGGGAGGAAAGGGAAGCTTGCTCATCATTTTGTGCGACCATTTGATGTTGCAGGTCTGGAATGGAATGTTTCTTACCATATAATACTACCACCACACCTGGCATTGATACATAACCTATTCCATGTATTGAACCTATGAAAGTTTCTCTCTGATTTATCTCAGGATTTGAACGAGTGTGATCAAGATATCGAACCAGATTAAAATGTGACTGAAAAACTAGCCATGGTTGTTGATTATAAGACCATGTTAATTCAGGGGAGGATGATACCTATGGTCTAGGTACTATGGAAGAATGGTTTAAATTTTCATGAGATGTTGGAAAGGGAGGCACTGATTAGATAGCAATGGCCTCATCTTTTTGAAACGACGAATTCTTCATATCCTTTTGGGGAAAAAATGTTCTTATGGTGGGGATGTTGTAACATCCCATTAGTGTTTTAGGTATTCTGAAACATTCATATGTCAAATTATTTTTATGATAATTGTGAAAAAATAGTTTATCGGTAAAAAGTTTTGTTTTTGTTAAAAACATCATGGAATGGTAAAATTCAAAATTAATACTCTGGAATATTCAATTAAATATTTTCTACGTTAAACACTATGTAAGTATGAGTTTTTGAGGTCTGAAAAGTCTATATGAGGACAGAATAAAAATATTAGATATATTAATTTAAGCATTATAAATTAATTCAGAATAATTGAATTACTCTATAATAGTATATCGTATGAGAAATTTGAGACCACAGTTATGTCTAATATATAGGGTTTACCATTGTAGGAGTATAACATTTGAAGGAACTGGACATCTGGATTCCTATCTCATGAGAGAAATATTTTTAACAATATTTAATATATTATTTATTAAAAATAATTAAATATCTCCCAAAAGGTGTGTCTTTTGGGAGATTAGAAAGCACCAACGTGTCCAGAATGATGTGTTTACCAATGAAGTGGTGTTAATTTAGAAATCATTGGGTGTTTGGATGCCTCACTCACAAAAATAACACCCTTTAAATTAATTAATTAATTAGTCCGATTTTTCATTAAGAAATCATTAATATCACTCAAACTGCTCATCTTTTGAGAAATTTGAGACCACCATTGGGTCTGAAATGCGGTGTTTACACTAGATTGGGTATTACATTCATTCGCAATAGATCTTCGATGTCATTTAATTTTTACATTAAATAATTAATTTTATTAATTTAATTTAACTTTTAAAAAAATGAAAAATTGTTCATCATCAATAAAATTCATTCTAAACTCCATTTTTATGATGATGGTGTTCTAAAAACATTAATTATGGATCATTGTTTTACTGTTTCTCTTATCAGTTCCATAATGGGGTGTTTTTAAACACTACGTTGAGTATTTCAATCATTTTGATTCGGTGTTCTTATTTTTGGGAAGATGGGTGGTGTGGGTATTAAAATACCCAATAGTCTTGGCCTTTATTCATGGTTAGATCCATTGAAACCAAGAAGTCCAGGTATCATTATTGTTCTACCAGTGGATCTCTTTCATTCTTCCTCCTTGATGATACCATTTCCTAGGTTGGCACCTTATAGTTGGACCTCTATAAGATTTTGTGATTTTTCCATTATGAGTCTGATATATAGGTTTTTAGTATAATTTTATTTCTTTTATTTATATATTACATTTATTCATTTATTTCTAAAATCCAAAAGAAAAACACAATGTAAAAAAAGATGATCAACCATGAATTTTGAAGAGATAATTTCAATATTTTTTAGATGATTCCATCATGAATTCTTATTTCAGATAATCCTACATTATAAAAGGAAAGTTTTAATCTAATAATCACTTGGATTGATTATCCACATTATCAAAGGAAAATTTTGAAAAATTAGCGGATTATAATTTCATATAATTATCCAAACGTAATTGCACAAAATTATCAAAATATAATTTCTGCATTATGAAATGATAATCACATCGAATTATCATGGTGCGATTAAATGAAACTAGAAATATAATAATTTCATTTATTATTCCAACAATAATTCCAAAAGATTATTAGTGGGTATTTATAAATATAATTATCAAAAAGTAATTTCATCAATTTATCATTAGATAATTTAAAAATGATATTTTATAAAGAGTAATTATTAGAATATAATTACTCAATTAATTAAATTAATATGTACAAAGAAATTATTAACAGATACATATTGTGAATTTAACAAAAGATAATTGTAAAAAATTAATGAATGAAAATTTCAATGAATTATGAAAGATCAATTGCATTTATATATCAAAGATAATTTTTACATATTTTATCAAAAGTTAATTAATGTAATTATCTAACAATAATTTTGATATTAACAAAGGTTGACTAATTATATTATTAAAATGATATTTGTTAGTTTATCAATGATAATTATTATTATGGAGGATATTATGAGTGAATGCGATGGCCACGAATGGTAATTTTAGAATTATGTAGGAGATAGAATATATTAATGCATATGATATTTTATTTTGAGATAAAATAATTTGTATTGTTTCTGGGAACCCTTGAAGAACATAATACATTGTTTTGTTGACAATTATGATAATTCAGTCACGCAGATTGGTATTGAACCAAATCGAATGGTTAATCATTAACACTAACATCGATGACCTTGAGGTCTGTGGTTCTGCCCCGATTTTATAAAAACATGATTACCCTTTAATAATTTTATTTATTTTATTAAATAATTTAATTTTTTTTAATTTAAATTAGTTTTTTTATAGAATTGTTCTCAATTAAATTGTTAAAATAAATTGTGTTAATGAATTTTCAAATGATGGAGTTGATTTTAAATGAATTTAAAACTTGTGAACATGGCTTAAAATGATTTGACAAAAACCCAATGGTTTTATCTTGAAAATGATGAATGTTTTATTAAAACCCATTTTTGTTTTAAAAAGAAGGATTGGCATGGAATTGATAAAATGGGACTCAGTTGTATTTTTTTGCTGACATAAAATAAATTTACAATCATTGATTATGTAAGATCACATGAAATCCAAAGGTAAATAGTTAGTCATGTGGACACACTCTAGGCTATTACAATGTTCTAAAACATACATTCAGCGGGTCACATCCCTAATGGGTTGGTGACGAGTTGCCTTTGGATAGTGTCATTATGACGTGTGTATACACATTTTTCTGAGTTCACATATAGATTGTGGAGTCCTATTTCTGGGAATATTATCATCCCTATTTGGTAAATGACCATTTCACTCTCTTTTTATTTATAATCGACATATAAATGTATGAAAATATTTTAAACTGCCTTATATGCCTTCTAAATTTACATAAACTATTTTATGAAACTGTCTTTATATATTACATTATTGTTAAAATATTCCATCATTTGGAAGAATCATTTCTTAAAATATTTATTTCTATCATTTGAAATTTATAACGTGATTTGTTTAATTATGCATTTAAATTTAAAACTAGTTTATCTTTTAAATTTGAAAGCATTGTCTGAGTAAAGGTATTATTGTAATCTGTTATCGAATCCGTGGTGAGACCCTGCTGGGATTTTTAGTACACTCCCTACTTTTTCCTTTGGGTTTTTGTAGACTTCATTCCTCAAGGTTTGAGAAAAGTTCAAGGATCACATAGAGTTTGAACTAGTTGTTGACCCTTGATCATTGTGAGTTGTGTCCTTTAGGACTTGGGTTGGGTTTCTGTTTTTTTCAGTCTTGGGTTGTAATGTTTTGGGATATTTATTCCTTATTGTATTCTAGTACTTCACTCCCAAGGGAAATTCTTTTGTTATGTATACTACCTTATTTCCTTTTTCTTCTTCATTCTTGTGGAAAAAGTTTTCCCACATGTATGTTGTATGATGTCAGGTGCTAGTCCTCAACCCATGGGGATCAAGAATTCCCTTTAGTCTATGTCAGGCTCAGCCCAGTTATCAGTTTATGAGGGTACTTGGGCTGGTTCATGATATTAATTATCTAATTAAAGGTTATTCACCTAGATACAAATAATTGGTGAATTGTTGAAAAATTAATATACCATAGATTATATATGGTTTAAATACATTATTTTTCATTACATTTATTGAAACATATTTACATAGATTTCTACTAGATCATATTGGCAACCCATTTATTTTCCACCTATTTAAAATTTTATAAATATTGTATAATTTTTTTTCTTTTATTACACAAATATAAAAGTATATTTTATGAAATTAATGGTCATTGTTATAGAATGCATCAATTAATTGTTTAATTTTTTATATCTCATGGTATTATATGAGAATTGGGTGTAAATCCAATATAATATGGCTCTTTTTCCACTATGTGATGTTGGTCATGGTAGAGAAATATGACATATGCATATGATGCTTTGATTTAGGATGTTTACACATTTTTATGAATCCATAATATTTGAAACATTAAAACATTATGAAAAAATCCTTATGAAATGATTCATGACTTGTGATATATTTTGTATAGGTTATGGTTCTTTTACATTATGTCTTTGCACATTGAATATGATCATGTACCCTTACACTATTCTATTGATAACTTCTGATATTTTGATTTAATCTCTGATGTTTACCCTTGTAGTGAATTTTAGAAATACCTTAACTCTATTTACCCATTTTACCCTGAATATCTATTAATAGGATTCACATATGAATTTTTTATGTGTGGATAATATTTTGTAAAGAAATTTGTATTGTAAAATGAGTTTTGAAGGATATATACCTATATCCCAAATACACCAATATTTTTAACATGGGAGTTGATTATAATTCATGGGATGTATTATAAAGAATTTTTGTTTAGAAATAGATCAGGATTTTTTTGTTTGGGGAATCTCTCGTAAAAATGTTTCTATAAAATGAACATTATGACAACTATATTTATCTTATTGCATTTATTAATGTAATGAATAGTGAATCCTCTATTAGATATGTTATTTATAAAATACATGAGGGAAAATAATTTATTTTTTGTCATACTAATATGATCAGATTGATATTCTAGAAAAACAAGTTTCATGTTTCGTTTATTGGATTTTACTCTTATAACATTTTGTTCAATATTATTATATCCTAAATTTTATTTTATAAGTTTCCCATATATTCAAAATATAATGTATATTCTAGGGATGATTTTAAGTAAAATAAACATTTCTTCAATCATTGATATCCCACCTAGTTTATGAACGATAACATCAACAAAATAAATCATTAGTATGATGAAATGAATTCATGACTAACTTATATTGGGAAATGATAAATTTTTTTTCTTTTCACTAACATTGTAGTCACATTCCACTGATGTTCTCTCAAGACAGTTATATGTTGAACAACAAAAAGATATCTACCCATAATACCTTGACTCATCTATATAGATTCTTATAAAATATTCAATAAATATAAAATTTACAAAAACAATATATTACCCACATTTATCAAGCTATAAATGACCATTCCCTTTGTTGATATAGATTAAAATTTCACCCGTCACTGATCAAATCTTCTGCTTCATCAAATAGTTAATGAAAGTTAGTGAATTTGTTGAAATTGTGTGTTTATCTAGAAATTCCTCCAAAATAATTTCATATAATGATGTAACTTCAAAAGAATATAAAAAGATTAAATGGTGGAATTCTCATTTTGGATAACAGCATACCTATAACTCATTCTATATTGGAGAATTTACTTATGAATATAAAAAGACATGACACTGTATTATTGGAATAATTTTATGATGATACTATCATGCTCCTTTGTATTAAACACAGTTCCCTTGAAGAGAACCTGATAAATGATTATAAAATAGATGGATATTTTTTTAGATCTCAAAAGTTGAAGGAGAGATATTCAAATTCCACATTCCATGGATTCATTAAAGAGAAGTTTTTTATGTAAAAATTTAATATACTACTCAATGATGGAGCATAAACCAATGAATTTTATGTTATTGGACCTCTTATAGTATAACATTTTACTTCCTTAATCTCAGTATTGACACAAGAATCAAGAGGGGGTTCTTGAGGGTTGTAGCTAAAGATAGAATCTTTGGAACACCACTAGATCAGTTGATGAGTTGTATGATAACTGTAAAAGTATATTCCTAAGGAGGATAAGATTAATTAAGTTATTATCTTCCTCAAACCTAAAATAATCTATTTATTAGATATATTTATAGGCTCTTTATATAATTCCAATAGACATTATATCAAGAAGAAGCTTATAGAATAAGTGTATGATTATTAAAAAGGGGACATAATCCCTATATTAAGTTGAGTGATATTCCTGTTGTTATTTCCAAGGTGAAACTACCTATAATATCCAATTAGATTTGGCATGAATGTGTTAAAAAATTATCAAATAAATTTCTAGTTATGATCCACAATTGAATATTATCACTTCTCAAACTGTAGGTATGAGAATAAAATAAATGTTTTCTTAAATATTTAATTATTGATGGTGTTTTTGATATTTCACTAGAATTAATTGTGATTATGAAGGCAAAGATCCCTGAATAAAATTATAGTGAAATATGATTATTGATGTAATTTGAGAGAATAGAAAAAAAAATTCAAAGAGTCATGAGGTGTTGTGGCTTCACATTGTGGTTTCACAACATTTTCTTTTAGTACCACTACTCATCAAGGTTCTTAATATCTCTCATAGTGTTAAGAATCAAATTCTTCATATCATATTGGAGAAATTTTCAATATTGTCTTCAATATAGTAGGATATTTTTTTAAACATCGGATGTTACTAATATGAATCTCAACACAATGATTTCTAAATCAAATTGTTCATCTATTCATATGTTGGTATGGCTTCACTAATATCTCTCACCTATTTTTCATAGATGATATTCACTTTTTTCACAATGTTATCTGAAACTATATTCAAGGGTTAAAATATATTTTTAATTTTAATATTAGTTTTAGTTGATATTAAATTATTTTTTCAATGAGTTTTATTCAAATTAAAAAAATCTTGTCTAGGTATTCCAAACACAATTAATGATGGGTTGGAATCTTCAATAGAAACTACCCAATTAAATATAAAAGTTCCACACTAGCCAATGGAAGGATTAAAAGATATATGAATAAGGGGTCAATTAATAGAAATATGGGGTGGAATACCAAATGAAATCCATTTATCCTCTTTTTAAGTAAAATTAGTCTTTCCATCTGAGTTCTCACTTTTATTCCAGTAAATGTGATATTAATAATTTGGATCCGAAAGTATTTTTTCAAGAATAATAATTATATACATAATATATATCTATAGTAGTCACATTAGAAATATAAATAACATGAGTATATTCATCTAGGATAGATAATATTATTAATTAATGATAATTCATTTAAAAATTAATTAAATAAAACTTATAATGTATTGAATATATGTTATTAATGGATGAGATCATAGGATTTTCCATACAGATTTTATATGGAACTACTAGTATGGGTACTCTCCCATCAGTTTTCTTGATGTGAACTATCCATTTACAAATCTGTGGAATTTCCAATGAGTTTTAGTTTTGATTATTTATAAAAACTTGTTTTATTGTTATATGGGGATAAATATCATTCCAGATGGATAGTTTTTCTAAAAACCAACTGTTCTTCCAAGGGATCCCACACCATACCATATCATCATTAAATCTATAGAAAATACAAGATTAACTCATTTAATTTTTTTTTCAGACTAGAAAACACTATTTTCTAATATCTAAATAATGGAGGAACCTTGTAATTTTTTTTTCACCACCAAAAGTTTAAGGCTCTTTCAATATTCATGATTGATACAAACTAATACAAGAACTACTTCACACTGATGATTGAGATAAAATCCATTAGTTAAAAAAAATCTAGAAAATAGTAATTATCATGTGTGGTTTCTATAGAATCAAAATTATACTTTTGATAATGAGGTGTGATGAATATTTATTTACATTTCCAAAAAAAAATTTATAAAGGAATGAAATTGTGGAGTCAATGTTACAAATTTTTACAAAAGTTGAGTAAGGTAGCTACATCTAGTATCTCAATGGAGGATTATTGTGGATTGATATAAAACAAAAAAAACCTATATCATTTTATATATGAAATGTTGAAGGATCATTGGTTTACAATTAGGTTAGAAGTAACTTTTTGTTGGGAAGATGTTGGGACATGTTGGAGGCATGTAACGAAGATCATCAATAAGGGATAAAACTGACTATTTATCACCTTAATGATATGTTAGTATCATTGGTAATAAATCTCATAGCACTTATAAAAGTGATTATTCAATCCCATATCATTATTATTATATTCTACTCAACCCCTCGACATAGGATGAAATTAGAAATGTTGTTTTAAGGAAATAGGTGTGCTTGAATGCATCCAGTCATTGTCTTCAGCTTAATTCTAATGGAAATTTTGATCTTGGTATTTCACATAGTTGATTTATTATTCTCAATTGTTGGGGTTCTATAGTTATTAAAAACTAGGTAATATAACTAATTCATAGAACAATATTATGTAATTCATAGAAAAATTTTATTTTGTAACCTGAAGAACATCATTCTATGTATAAACTAATCAATCTCTCACTTGGTTGTAATTTTTATTTAAAAAAAATCCAACATCCTTTGGTACATTTCATATATCATAAGAGCATATAGAATAATTGTTTTTCATGAAATGAAGATTCTTCTCCCATGGTGTGAGGGGGATAAGGTAGTTAATTTCCATACTTCTTAATGTTACCATATAGAAGTTAAAATTACCTTTTCTATAATTTTTTTCTTCATGTGGATTGTATTGATAAGTATCATAGGTCTTACCTTGAGATTACCTATTTCAAACGCCACAAAATTTTATACCTGAGTATTTCTTACCTTTTAACCCATTCTAATAAAATATAATAATTTTCAGTCAGTCTATAGAAGAATTTTTAAAGGGAATATGATTAAAAATTCCTTGTATGATATATTATTATATATATATTATAGCACATTATATAATTATTTTTAAAGGAATGTTATTATGTTTAGAAAATTATTATTTTTAATGGTTCTTGGGAAATATTCTATTATATTTTTTCGATTTATCTATATATTATTTATTATAATTCTAAAAAAAATAAGATTTGTTACTGAGGAACCTATAAAGTATAGCATATACTCATACCAACTTTTATCAATTATTTTGGAATTTAAATGTCAATGTTAAATGTTTTTATAGACACTACAAGTTTAGTGTACATGAAGGAATCTTGGGCAAATTGTGTTAGAATTTCTATATTACATTCATCTTATATATTTCATAGTTTTTTCATATATTTTTTCATAGTTCTTGGGATTTTTATTTTGTATGGTTATGTCACATAGCAGGAATTTGATCGGTGATTATTTTCATATCACTAGGTTATGGTGATAGAAATATTGTTTATTTTTGTGTGATGTGTGGGTTCTAGTTTAGAAGGTGAAATTACTCCCATAATGTGACTATTATATCCCTATTTCCAGTCACAATCTTTTGTGATATTATATATGGGATTTGGGGGTCATTATAGATCACTATATTTACATCAAATTTGTCATAGTGAAAATGTTCATGAAATACTCATATAAGATTTAGGATTATGATCTGGGTTGTAGTATCCAAATTTGAGGGTTTTGTTGTTTTGGTGAGTTATGGGTATTATTTGAACATAATACGTGAAACAGTCTAGAGAAACATACTACTGATGTAGAAGTCCATTTTGATTCTATTATAAGGCCCTAATCCTTAAGGGATCATCACTATGGAAATTGTATTGATTGTAGGGTATCCATATAAGTATGGGGTTTATAAATCAAGTAAAAAATGGTAATTTATATTTATTATAGTTATATATTATTGGTTATCGTAAAATGGATGATTTACTACTGAGTTAAAAAGATTCGATATATTTGGCAATAATTTTAATTATTCTTGCTTGTAAATATATTTTGTTGATGAAATCCACAAGTTTTTTATTTATAATTGTAAAAACATTATTTAATGATAATTCATTGAATGATTTATCAATATGATAATTATATTTGGAGGATAATGTTTTTGGAGATCTAGTAGCACATTTCTCTAATATATGTTGGTTATATTTTTGAAGAAGAAATTTAGAATTGACTGAAGGGAACAGTGATGTTCTTCTAGTTCAATTTGATAATAGACAATCACATGATACCATAAGTTGTCAAAATATTCCATGGAATGGATAGATAATGGTATGTTATTTTACTTATATATTTGGGTGTATCTAATGTATCATGGATTTAGTTCATATATTGGTTCAGAAATTAATTTCTTTCATAATCACCCAAGCTTGATTAATAAAAGTTGTTATTAGATATTAAATAGGGATTCATTATCTTTTTGTAATATAGGGTTTTTTCATGAAATTTCTTTGTTATTATGTTGAGATTATAGTAAACAAATATTTTAGTATCTATCATTTTGAGATAACATTTTCCAAAAAATTGATTTTGTATAAAACCTTTACTTTGAGATATAACCATTAGTGATAGTAAAACATGATGTTATTAAAAGAACCTATAATAGATATATTTAGTTCAATAAGGAATTTAATATAGTTTAATAATATTATATAAGGTGAGGATGATATTAATAATTTACGAGCAGAATCATTTTAAATATATTCATTAACAGTAGAATCCATCCTAATCAAATTTATTCAATGATGGTAGTTCAAAATCCTTCATTATGAATTTAAAAATAACATATTATCATTGAAATGGGTGTTGAAATCTATATTTCATATTCCCATCCTTTCAAGATGGTTAATGTGGGTCATGGAGTATGATAATGTATGGACCATGTTATTATCATATACCACCATAGTGATAGTTACCATGATGATAGTATATATAATAGTAAACTATGGGAACATTAAGGATACATGTGATGGATTCTACAGGAGGAGGAAATATGAGTGATATTTCTCTCCCTTAATTACAAAAAGAAAAGAGACTATAAGGTTGTGGTAGAAATTATATATAATCATATTAAAAATTAATATTTTTCAAATTCATGTAATAAAATTTCTATTCTTAGAGGGACTCATGGTTATTTAAGATTCTCGTTAAGATTTCTATAATTTTTATTTTCTAAAAATATATACAGGTGCATAACTTTAATTTCATACTTATGGTATTGTTTGGGGATTATGACTGAATAAAAAGAGACATCAAATAACACTTTTTATTTAATGTTATGATATATTTTTCTATGTCAACTATGGTATGTCGTGGGTGTGAATATGAATTAGTCCACAATTGGTCAATTTTGGAGTTGATATTACTATTAATGCAATAATAAAATATCAATCTTAGAATCAATAGGTTATACTCTATATGATCCTACATATGTGGTAATACATGTACTTTTATTTATATGATATTAAAGGATGATGTGATATCCTATTTGGTAAGAGTGGTTATAATTTAAGGGATTGATGTATGAAACCTATATCATCAAAGAAAAAATATAATTTTTATTAAATAATTCTTGAGAAGAGGTATTTTAATGGTAGGTGAGAATCCTATATGTTATTGATCCTAAGAGTATTGTGTATTTTCCTCTATATTATGAGATCAAATTTTTGTATGGAAAAAAATAAAGTTGTTTATCCAATCTACATATCTCTTTATTTAATTTATTTCTTTTGATATTTGAATGTTTAAATCATATATTGATGATTTTCAATATTCGGGTTTCATTTTTTCAATTGTTTCTCTATAAGGACCCCATATTCATATTTCTATGTAAGTTAGTGGTTACATGAGTTTTTCTACGATTGATGATTATTTATCATTTAAAAGGTGAAAATTTATATCATTTTCCAAATATGGAAAAATTATATGATATTGAAAGCATTATATATGTGTTTGAAAGATATTTTTGTTTTTAATGTATAAATGTATTAGATTAAATGAGGGAAATATTATATAAGGAAAGTTATCCAATCAATATGGTAATTTTGAGTTCATATTGATTCTTTTTGAACCTATAAATTTATAAGAGGTGTTTATGTGTTGATAGATTGTGTGTTTTATTTTTATATTAACAAATTCATTAATGTATATATTGATAAAATCATGGTTTACTCAAATTCATAAGTGCATGATATTGATTATAATTGGGTATTTTTAGAAATTCATCATCTATATCAGTTATATAGACAAAAATAAAATTATATATTTTTGTAGGTAATGGTTTTTTACCCATGTTGTTTCTCAACATGGTATATCTATGATTTATTCATATATATAGGTAAATTTTTTCTTGGTAATTTCCTAGGAATGTTTCATAAGTATATAATTTACTTCGTTAAAAATAATATTTTAGGTGGTCTATGTCCAAATAGTATTGTATTATAACTCTTTTGATATTTAAAAAAATAATCATATATATAGTTTAGTGTTAGACAAAATTTTTTTTGTCTAAATGATAACTCGATTAGTGAACCTATTCTTCATTTACATTGTCAAGGAGTTACAGTTGTTGTTTTTTTTACGCATTATGTTATGGCATGGATTCTTTGTTATTTAAATAGAAGGAAATCATATCGAATGGTTTTTTATTATTATTAAATCATGTGCATTACTATGATACGCATGTTCTTGTGATTATGGAAATTGTTTTTTCTTTAGTAAATTTTGAAAATTTCCATCTCAGTGAATTATTTATTGTCGTCACATATTATATGATTCCGTACAAAATATTTTCATAGAGATATAGAAAATGAGATTAGTTACGTGGTTTGGAATATTTATAGATTGAAAAATATGAAAAGGAAAAATAATATAGTAGTTCAGTCATTTATAACGACAATAATTAGTGATTTTTCCAGGAATTAATTGAAATTTTAATGATTATAGAGAAACTAGTGGATTTCATTTTGATATAGATGTTGTTATAGGTAAACAAATTAATATTATATGATATTTTATTTTTTGTTGTTTAATCACATTATTATTTTAAATTATGATACCATACTATTAAGGTATTGAGAGAGTGATTAATCTAAATATATTTAATTTACAATAAGATGGAAGATGAGAAATATGATGTTCTGTTTTGATGATTTTTATATCCTCCTAAAATCATGTGTGAATTAATTTTGTGTGGGATTTATAGAAAATATTTTTTTTAGTATATAACAGTATGTTGTTAATATATAAATCTATTAATATTACTTTTTATTATATTTTTATGATAAAATCAATTAGTAGGTTTGTATCCATTTATTTTTAAGCTATAGAGTGAAATTAAAATATCAGATTCCAATACGTTTTTCATGAAAATTTAATATTATATAGTAAAAGTGAGAGGGTTATTATAGTTATTTTGTGATATGGATTCCTTTTCAATTTAGATTGAATAATTTGACAGATATCCCTATTGATAGATTGATGAGGTCATTCAATTTCTTATCAATAAATGGATTGAACACAGTGGTTTGTTGGAAATGTAATTACATGGAGTAAGTAGGAAATTTTTAATTTTTTATAAATGAATTTTTTATATCAAAAAAAATATTAATAATTTTGATTTTAAGGTGATTACTACATATTTTAAATCCATATTTTTTTATACGTGTATTCGACCCATATACTAATAGTCATAATGTAAAGACTTGAACAATTATATAGAAAATTCTCTATTTGACTTAATTAAATGTATTATTTTGTAATATGATTATAGAAAACATATTCACTTACTTTGTTTTACTGTGTCCTATTATATTTAAAATACCTTTAATCATAATTATCATTGATAATACTTTCATTCAACTGTTATCCCATGATTAGTATAAATATAGTGTTTCAATAAATCCATTTGACACAAAAAAGGGATTTGATGGACTCATCTAGTAGGATCATATCCTATTAATTCTATTTATCAGAGCTTTTGTGGGAGATTACATCACAAGTATTTACCCTTAACTATCCCAAATATGATATCCAATAACATAAGCATGATCAAAACTATTAATGGTAGATGTTAAGGCTCATTGAGACCATTCCCCTATCCATGTACATTGAACCACCCCATGATATTCTCATCATTTCACATCATGCTCTTAGGTATTTTTCGAGTGTATTAAATGGATATGTATAAATAATCTATAATTATGATTATGTACGTTATTATTTATATAATAACAAATGTATTTTTATCCTATTATTATTACTTTATAAACGATTTTTATTTTGTTACAATACAACCCAAATAGTATTTTTATGTAATAATAAAATTTTATTAAAGAATTTATTTTGATGAAATAATGGATTATTGAAATAAATAACATTAAAATAAAATATTATTGACAAAATATTTTATTTAAATATAAAATATCATGTAATTTTTATGATGTCAAATATAATTTTTATAAGGGTTAGAAAAATTGTTATTCCCAACAGACTCATCATTTATCAATAAATGTTGATACTTATTTTAAATATAAAAAATTATCATTTTTATAAAACTCATTAGATAATATGAATTTTATTTTTTGAATCATAACATCGAAATTATATAATGGTTAATTTTTTATAATTTTTAGAGATAATATATTTTTAAAAAAAATTTAAAATACTCTATACATATACATTATGTATTATGATATAATAATAACCAAAAATTGACTAATAAATTATATAAAAGGGATAAATGATCATATATATTTTTTAACATGAAAATAATGAGATTTTGTCTTTAATTTTTAATTCTTTTATGAATCCTCCATAACCCTTGATATATTTAAAAATTTGAAATTCATTTCATTAAGAGTATGACTCACTCCTATATAAGTAAGGATATTATTTTATTATGATCAGACCTTGGACATATAAAATAATGAATACCACAACCATTTTTTGGAATCCATTGGAATATTAATGGTAATTTTTTTGGTTATTTTATTATATTGAGTCCAAAACCTATGTTTTAAAAATAATAATGAAATCCACACACATTTCCTGTATAAAACCACACATGATCCAATTTCTATTCACCCAAAATACATGGATCATTTCAATATTATTAAACTGGATATTAGAAAATTAAAAAATGGTTTGGTGGTGGCTCTAAAGGCACATTCATGCACTCAAGAATCCCATCCCAAGCATTTTTAGTCACACACTGAAGTAAGGGATTTATCTCCTCATTTCATTTCAAGCACCACTTTTATGTTATGTATATCATATTCAATTTTTCATTTTTGGGATATGTTATTCTATATATAAATTAATTACATTATTTTATATATGACTAGATACCCATTTAACTCTCATTAATCCCTCTCATAAATATTTATGTACACCTATTACCTTATTGAAATTTTATAAGGGATAATTTCCATCTCTTATTTATTATAGTTTCATTATTATCTTATTACATATATTTTAAAATTCATAATGACGTGATATCTATTTCAGTGATCATATTATTTCCAATTTAATGTCCAAATTATGATAGACCCATTTGTCTAACATCAACCCATTTTATTATATTTTATGTGATGATGTTAAACTTCCAAACATTCAAACTGATTTTTCATACCACAGTAATTATTTAGTGAATACCATTACCATTTTATATGTAGTGTGTCCACCTTTATACAATTATACATATTTTGTGTTTTTTAATAGATTTAGTTATTCCACACTCTATGATCATGTAATAAAATAAGTTCATTAATGACTCCATGTTTAATGTTCTATGTTGCACACTAAAGAACATGAATGAAATAAATGTGACATGTGAAACTAGAGTTATATATTGATCCAAATAATTTTTTAATGATTTGTATCATGATGTGTCATTTTGGGATAAGGAGTGAACCTAATTACATTATGGTACTTTTTATATCATGATATCATGGAACTTATACTTGACATATGTTTATGATGCAGTATTTTAATATGTTTCCACATTTCCCAAGTTTCCTTTATGATTATCATGTTATATCATCACTCATTTTTCAAGATTATGATTCATATTCTATTAATAACCCGATGACATGTCTATTATATAATGTGTATAATTATCATTAGGTTATAACATGTTAAATTCCAAACTTGTATTTATAGATAACACTTATCTTAAGTATGTCCTCATGTTATCCCATTATGTTTTAAGTACGAGCATGTTAAAGAAGTTTTTAATAAATATGATGTTTTCCTAAATTTTAAGTTATTCTGTAATGAACATAATTCATAAATACCCTATACTTCTCAATATTTTAGGTTTTATTATGTGTAATATTATGTAATAAATAATGAATTAATGTGTAAAAAAAATATGGGTTTACATTGTCAGTATCAAAGGAAACTTTTTTATATATTTGGTATTAGTATTAAAAAACTCTAGAGAAATACATAGGTATATGAGTGATAATAAGAAAATGTCCCTAAATTTTGGTAAGTATAGATTACATGTTTTATCATTAAAATACATCCATGTTTGGATACTACAATTTGATGTGGTTCTAGAATATGTGTACCTTTGTGTAATAACACTAACAAGGTGTATTGATCTTGAATCAACGTAACCTAGTAAACAATAATAGGTCATACTAAGCAACATGTTTGACACTAATTGGGTAAATTCCTTAATTAATTCATCATCTCATTATAAACCATTATCAAGGGAAAAAAATTGACCATAATAATATATGTTAGGAAATAGTTCATTTATAACATAGATTAATTCCTATAAATTCTTAAGTTAATATTGAAAATTTAATTTATAATTTACTTCTTTAATGTAATTGGATTACCATTTATGTGTTTAATAGTTTTTAAATGATTATAATAAATTTTTATTTTATTCTATCCAATGTATTGAAATAAGTGGAATCTAGTAAACAATGAATATGATGAAAAATGTGATGATTTCACCATTAACGTGCCCAATAGAATTAGAGTGAGAATATCAAACCTTATAATGAAACATTTTCATCTAACCCAGGTTCTGAATAGATACCAACATTAAGAGGAGATTGAAAATTCCCCTAAGAGAGAACAAGATTCAATTTATAATTTTATGTGAAGAAGGACTCCAAAATTTTAGTGGAATGTATTATTCACTAATCGTGGGATAATAGATCAAATACATCGATAAGATCTTTTTTATCCTTCAATGTTTTTGAAAAGTGAGTGTTCTAAAGGCTTTTTATCTTATAGAAGGAGATGTTGACCAATACTAGATATTGATCAAGAATATATAAGCTGGGGAATCTATTAAAGAGATGATTTTTAAAAAATTATAGCTGTTTTTTTGGATAAATATTATCCTAAAACTCTCCAAAATAAAATGGAAAGGGATTTCTTTTCCCTTAATAAAAAAAATTATTCTATTGGGGTGTATGAGAAAAATTAAATAAGACATGTATGATATGCCTCTTCTCCTTCATTACCCCTAAATTAATGGATGTGAAATTTATTAGTGAGATAAAACTTAGTCTATGAAATTACCTTGTTATCTGTGTCTTTGATAGTTATAAATAAATGGTATGATGTGCCCTCAATGTCAAAATATATATCGGTGAATCTCAAAGGTATCATTAAGATAAGAAGCCAGAAGTGGAGTTTATTTTTGGTGGTGGGATGGTGAAAAAAATAATGCCAATAAATTTCAGCATCCCACATGTCAAAGATGTTGAAATTATCACCCAATAAATTACCTAAGGGGAGAAATAAAATGCATTAGGTATGGGAAAGAAGGACACCGACCTAGAAATTGGAGACAAGAGAAACCTTCCACTGTGATGTAGGAAAGAAATTATCTAGTAAACCCTCATTGTATTATTCATTTATTCGACTACAATGAAAAATGGAAAATCACAAATCAATTCACTATGCTAATTGTTTTTAGTGGAAAAAAAACAACCTACAAAGAATTAAGGGATCTATTTTTTTATCACTACTACAGGGTGGATCCTGACGAAAAAGTGATGATAAGTATGCTAGTTACTCATTCAAGTAAAGTGAGCATAATTTTTTACTCTAGTTCTATTAATTCCTTTATATCACAAATTTTTTTGTATAACTATTCAAATACAACTAAAAATCATCGATGTTGAGTTATTGCTGAAAATGGAAAATAATGAAATTATTACATCCCAATTATATAACTCCTTCCTTTTCAAAATTTTTGGAATAAAACTCCATGTAGACCTTATCATATTACCATTGGTCGAACTTGATAAAATTATGGGAATGGATTGGATTTCCCTATATAGATCCAATATAAATTTCTAAGGGAAGGAAATCACTCTCTGTATTGTGAATAATCGTCATATTCTTTACAAGTTCTATGAGAAATATCAATATTCTTATGAACTATCAATTCAAGTGTATATATTATTTCCTTATGATCAATAATATATAGATGAAATAATTTAGTATATGGAAATAATCCCCCATTAAGACATTCCCATTATGAGGCAACACACTGATGTGTCTCTTGTGGAATTGTCTACTCATCCTTCTATCAAAGAGGTTGAATTTTCAATCATGCTTATACATAGGGAATTACCATTATCCATGACTCACTATAGAATGAATTTTGTGGAACATTAGTAGTTAAATAAAAAACTGTAACACCCCGACCCTAGCTACCCAGAGTCGGTGCATTACTTCGTAACATTGGCATGATCACAAAAGATCAAGTCTCAAAAGACCGATTAGTTTAATAGCCTTGGAAACACTAGATACATTCATATGTATTTCATTACATCAAAAACTAAAAAAACTACAACAACATGGTCTTCATTGTCCACACTCATATCCCTTTCTGAATACCCCTGCAGGTCATTCATAAAATACTTCTTCACATCCTGGAAAAATATTAAAACATTGAAATGGGTGAGCTCAGATGCTCAGTAAGGTTAACAATATAGCGGAAGCTTTCATAAATAAACATTAGCATTTAAGGAAATGTATAACTAAAACAAAAGCTTTTTAAACTTGAACTTCAACATAATATGGAAAAAGTAAAATGAGATAATGCCATTCACTTCTTCACATGGATATTCTACTGGTCGAATAATCACATGCAATATGAATAACCACTTTCATAATGATGGAATGCATAATGCGAGACATTCTGAAACATTTTGTCAAGGCCTCGGCCAAGACGTCAAAAATGATTAAGGGCTTGGCCAAAACCATAAATCAAATTGGGAAAGGGCCTCGGCCAATTCCACGTCTAGTTGTCTCATGAGACCTACTGATGCATTGAGGAGCTATAGCGGGCTCCACCCATCACTTATTAAGTAAAATGCATTCCTCATATAAATAGGTTTCAACATATCATAAAGCATAACATAATCATATCACATAAAACATGCGTAACAGAAACATAACATTTCCACATTTCAATCACAAGATGTCAATACAACACATTGATATAATAAAAACGCTTTCAAAACCATTTTAAATACCAAAATAAAAGCAAGTTAAAACTTTTCATTTATTTTTCATTAAAAAAAGTGATGGCTTGTAGAGAAAGCCGAAACTCAAATAATGGTCACGATGGCGGAGAAGTCATTGTCGCCTCATAAGTACGGAAAGGAAAACATTCCCTTTTTTTCTTTTAGTAAAACACTTCGTATAAAAAAATATTCCTTTTGAATAAACGTAAATGTCAAATGGGTTTATACACCGTATAAACGAAAGTTGTGTATAAAACCAAATATGCCTCAATGAAAGGAGATTTAGACGAAGTCCTTAAAAAGATCAATTTTAAAATAAAATAGATCTATTATGTGTATTCACTATAGGTACATATAAAGAAAGTAAAAAAACAAAATAGGACATAATAATATCTTGACATAATTTGAAAGTAGGAGATTAACCCAAAGAATGGAAATTGGGTTAAGAAGTTCCCTTACCTCGTGTCTGACTTGACTCAACCGTTATTTAACCTCCTTAATAATGAACTAGAGTTAATATATACCTTATTAAGAACCATTTTCAATTTCATTATCCATTTTATATAACTTATTACAATGATATTAACATTATGTAATTATTTATGTTAATAACGGTCGTTTTGTCGATCTTTGTACTTGAGTCAACAATAAACTTCTTATAATTACAAGTTGTTCATGTGGTGAAATATCCATTATATCCAGAATTATATTCATGATGTAGTTATCATATATATCATATATATCTAGTATATAAATTCATTCATAATATTACATAACATTTAGAGGTAAGAAATGAAATGCACCGTTCACGGAGACGGTAAGCCGTACGTACGCATGAACGCTACTTTCATTTCTATTTCGTATTTAATGGAATGAAATCATAATGATATAAATGTATAATATAATCACAGTATAATATAGCATATAATACCATTTAATTCATCCTTTATACATCCCACATATGGTATTAACGATTCAAATCACTTTGAGGGGGCGGTAGTCCGCACTTCCTAAAATGAAAATATCGCGTTTACCCATAATGGAAATCATAAAGGTATGACATAAATGAAAAATACAGAATATTATGTAAAAAATAAACATATTATATATCATATATAAATATATTGACATCTTAATGGCCACCTTTGAAGGTGTTATATGAGTGTTGAACAATCAACATTTCGTGAGGCAGAAATTCACCATCAACAGAAAACGTATGTTCTTTAACCATTAGATGTAGGTGTGTGTAAGTGTAGCTCGAATCCTTCTTATAACAACATCCTAGTATATTGAGGATACTGTTGTTGTTACAAAAGAGAATAATAAAAAAAATTTTGTGGGTTGGAGAATCAAAATAAAACAAAACAACATTAGAGAAGACATTCCCTCAAAATCGGGTAACTCTTTTTGATTTGAGCCAAAGGCTTCCTTGGGAAGGGTTCTGCCCAATGTGAGGCTTATAAGAATAAGAGGGGGTAGTTGGGAGAGTATTTGGGCAGTGTTTGGCCGAGCCAAATGGCTTGAATGTGTGAATGAGGTGGTAGAGGTGGGGGCCTTTTATAAGAGGAGAGGAGGGGCTCTTTTGGAAAGATTGAAATGTTACATTATTTGAAATGATTTTCGGATTCCAAAGGTCCCAAACTTCTATAATTAGAGTATAAGGTGATAACGGTTCGAAATATACCCATCCAATAGGTTTTTTAAAAGTGTAAGCCGTAGATGTTACATTATCGTTTCATTTTATTTAAATCGTTAATTAATGAGGTCATCGTTGCATCATCATGATGTCATAAATAATTTAATTTATTTAATGTTTAAAAATTATAAAAAAACTACTATGATGTAGGAAATCTTTTTAGCTTTCCAATTACTATTTATAGTCAAAAATATGACTTGTATAACCCCATGTAAAAATTGTTTTAGTAATACATTTCATGTTTGTGTCATTTTTTACTTTAACATTAAATAAAAGGAATTTATGTCATTTTCCAACTAAAGTGGCTCCATGGGGTCCCCAAGTTGACCCATGGATTGTCTTGGTAGTCCATGGAACATCCAATGAAGGTAGGACATGTGTCAAGCTCATCTCATATTATTAAAACATTATTTTTACCTTAAACTACACTAATTACCTCTAATCGCGATTAATTAAACTTAAAAGTTACTATTCACCAAAAATTATTTTAATCTCATTGAACCACATTTTACTTCTTAATGAAAACCATGTATGTCGGATTTTTGAAAATCAAAACACAGAAGTGGTAATATTTCATTTAAACAAAAAATCAGTTATTTAACTACCACTTAGTGGTTTCACTATTCATCAAAAATTGAAGTTTTTCAGAACAATGCCAAAATTTCACCCTAAACTATAATTGATATTCCGAATTCAAAAATGATGTCTATTTTACAAAATTCTAAACATATAAGTTGCATTAATTAATTTTATAATTAATTCCCGGTGTCACAACAAATAGTGTGTTTTTAAGAAACAATTTATATCAAAAGATTGGCAATTGTTTATGTCCAATTTCAATGTTAAATTAATTCTAATGAACACCATTGGATAAAATGGTAAAATTTATTATAATTATACATTAAAACCAATCAATAGTATAACTTATCAATATAAATTATTTTGATTAAAAATTTTGTTTTAAGTATTTTTCACAATTCATAAAAATTTGGAAGTTCTCAGAAAATTACAAAAAATTAAACATAGGCTAATTTCAATATTAGGAATAAAAAAATGAAGTCCATTTTAAAATATAAAATTTCTATACATTTAAAAAGTGGTTATTACTATTCATAATGGCTACTTTGATTAGTTTCGGTGTGTCAGAACTCAAAGTTGCGTACAATCCAAGCTATTGCATTATTGAATGAGAAGCGTATCATGGAAGCTCGGGGTGTTACAAAAACTACATGATAATATATATATAAAGGGTTTATATGACCAAGTGATTCATGATGGGTACGCCTGTCCCCTTCATCATGAAGTAGGATTGGTGAATGCTCCTTTGAATTGATTATCAAGAGCTCAACAAGATCATCATAAAGAATAAGTATCCTATTTCATATATTGAGTAGTTTTTTGATATACTATGTGCAGAATAATTCATCTCCACAATTGATCCAGGGCGAGGATATCACCATGTTTGGGTGAAGAAGGAGGATGTCCACATGTCTTTTTTTGGTTCGAGGTAGTTACACTTCAAAAAAACTATAATTTGGAGATGTTTTTCAAGAAACATCACTAATTTATTGATGTTTCCTAAAAATGTGAATAATTTAGTGATTTTTCATGAAAATGTCACTAATTTAGTGACATTTCTTGAAAAAAATCTCTAATTTAGGAATGTTTCACGAAATAGGTAACCAATTTTTCAACATTTCCTAAAAATTACCCTTAGATTGCAATGTTTCTTAATAACATCGCAAATTTAGTGACATTTCATGAAAAAAACTTGTAATTTAGTTACATTTCATGTAAAAAGAATAAATTTCATGACATTTTCTAAAAAACATCATTAAATTAAAATCCATTCTTGAGAAACATATCTAAATTATCGACGTTTCCTAAAAACATTTCTAAATTTGGGTTGTTTTTTTTGGAAAAGTAGTTAACGTAACATTGTTTTAAGGGGATGTTGCTAATTTAGCCATGTTTTTTAGGAAATGTCGCTAAATTAGGTAAATTTCTCAAGAATTATCACTAAAATACCTATATTTTATACCTCCTTTACCCAGATCGATGTAAATTTGTATTCAGATGTAAATATATATTAATATATATAAATACAGACACCTAATTAGAATCATATTTATAAATATATATATATATATAAAACAAAGACATATAAATATATAAACATATGAAAATGTAAATATATAAATATATATTTACATGTGTTTTTATATATAACCCCAATTATATTTTAAATGTCCTCATGTTTTCAAGAAAAATGTCTATTTTAGTGAAATGTTTTTCAATATTTTAAAACATGGATAATTATATATATATATATATATATTAATATATATGTATACATACACATATATTTTTAAAAAAACACACACACACATATATATATATATAATCACACAAATACATATAACCATATATATATATCTATAATATAAAAATAGATATAAACATAAAATCTAATCATATATATATATAAACACATATATATAAACAAATAATACATACATATATATTAAAATAAACATATGATATATATTAATATAGAATATAATCATATATATATATATAAATATATATACACACACACATATATATATTTATATATATAAACATATACTTTAATACTACTTGAAAAAAGGCTTTTTTTCAAACGACCATTTGTAACGGGGTCCTTTCAAAAATACTCTTTTTTGATGGGGTCCCATTGTAAATGGACCATTGCGGAAATGTTCTTCTGAAATATAACCTTTTGTGATGGTTTGTTTCCAAAAGTTATTATTTTTGACAAGCAGTGCCAACGTCGCAAATAGGTATGATGAATGTTTTTAAAAACACTATTGTGATGGGCCGGTCACCGTTCAAAAATAGTTTGAAGAATTTTTTTAAAAACATTTTGTGACTAACCGTCTTAAATACTATGGAAAATAAAAAAAAATCTTTTGTCATGGACCTTCGCAATTATTATTTGCAATAGGCAAATAGTAAATAGTTAAAAAAAATTTCACAAAAATATAAAAAATTATATAAAAATTATAATAATAAAAAATTAATATAAATGAAACCATAATATCAAAATTAGTAAAATAAAATTATCAATAAAATAATATTATTAATATTAATATTATCTAAATATAAATGAAATAATAATGTTAACATTCGTAAAATATAATTAATTATAAAATAGTTTAATAATATACTATTAATATTTTCATTATTAAAGAAATATTAATATAGATATTAGTAATATAATTATTCCCTAGAATATAATATAACTAATTAATAAAATAATAAATAAAAAAATTATACAAATAATAAAAACTGTAATATTCGTGACCATAAAAATGCATTATTTAATATATTAAATAGTTAATATTACAAAAAAATGAATTCCAATGGTTCATTATAAAATCAAAATACATCACTAAGGGGATGTGTCATCTGGAGGAGCTGGAGAAGATGCTATATAGAACCTCATCCCTAAACTGGGAGCCAAAAATTACATTTACTCCATCTGATCCTACTCCTACTGATGCCGCCATCAATGCATCTCATCTTATATCTCATACTGTTTCTACTGTTATTGCTACTGTAGTAGGAACATTTCCTGATACTGCTACTACCCTTGACGCATATATTTCTGGTCCCTACACGTAGTCTCTATAAGCTCAGTCTCACCTCGGAGAAGGTCTTCGTACTGTGCTTAAGGTGATATTACTGTCTGCGAACATCTCTCCAGCTGGATGCAGACATTGAAGAAGTTCCATAAAACCCCAAATGGGTCATTCGAAAACGATACCAACAACTCATTCTTTCTCTAAGGCTTACTGGGTGTCCTGCATCCATGTTTCATCATAATATAGGGGGCATTGGTCTGATCATCAGTCTCATCCTGATTGTCCCCATGTTTTTAAGATGTTGTGGCCTCATATGACTCTTTCAATTTCAATTTAAAATTAAAATATTTAAAATATTATTTAATGTAAAATTTTAATCTCAATAAGAAGTTATATTTACCATAATCTAATGCTAGTGAGTACCTCTAATCTCTCCAATTTTTGGATCACTCTGCATCCTCTTATAAACATTGTACTCCGTAATATCCGGTTGTGTAACTCCCTATATGAATAAAAAATAAAAAATTACTATTTGATGTAATATACAATATTTTTTGAAAAATGTACTCTCCATAGGCAGTCTACGCATATTGAATGTATGACTACCAGCTTGATTTGTCACCTCATGTGTCCCCTGATTATTCAAGCCTTCTGTTGATCATTTATTTAACTAAATAATCAACTTGTGTGTACATAATCCATCTTAAACATGAGAAGAAATATAATTTGGTCTGTGGATGAGAGATGTCTCATCAAACTCTGTCACTCCTTATTTCTTCATTGATTTCAATTACAAATTGTGCAACAAACTATGTTCAACGGGGACACATAGCTCCCTATCAAGCATTCTAGATAGCCTCACAAAATCTCTCATCAATTTGATACCACAAAACCTAAAAATAATTTATTATATCTAGTTATTAATTAAATTATTTTCAATATATATATTATTTATTTATGTACCATCCAATGCTCGAATATGCGGTGTTGTACATCAATGAGAATCTGATAACATGACACCCATGTATCCAAAAAATAATTGTATAATATAGCACTCTCTTGTATGAAAAATATGTGTGTAAATTTGTGACAGAATAACAATTAATAATATAATTAGAATATAAATAAATTAATGAAAACTATCTATATTAAAAATTTAAATATACCTCTAAGTGTGTTGATCAAACAAAATATGTGGACGTCTCTTGGGATAAGGTCAGGAATAACCAGTCGGGTAGGACCACACCCACTTTGTGTTCCCCCTGAACTGCCAACAGTATGAGGGTCAGATTATCTGAGAACCTACTTTTCCAAAGGTATATCAGCCTCCTATAATAGATGATAAAGATCATTTTCCATCTGAAACATGAAATTAATGTTGTTAAAAAAGATTAAACCATTTTTTATAAATAGATATATATTATATATGATTATAACCATCATTTAACTCTATCAATTTCCATCGTTATCCTTGTCTTCGTTGATGTTGATGCCATTTTTTTCACTTCCTCCTCAGCATCATTAATTTCTATATTAATTTCAGTTTCATAATCTATTGTTATTTCAAATGCAGTTGTACCATCATTAACATTATTACCAGCATCGACCCCTAACTATGGGGTTTCATTAATGATATTCAGGTATCCACATGAAAAAGATTGATTTGGAGTAGTCTATTGAAAAATTTAAATTCCATGCACATTAGTGGATCCACATTCAGTTTCTGTAAACTAATTCTCTTGATATTTAATTTTTTATAATGCAGCACCAATCAACCAACTCCCTTAAAGTAGCAGAGTAATTTGAATAATAAATTTAATGTGTATGATGATCCAATAAAAATCATTCATTTACTACAAGAAGACTTTTATATTTAATAACAATGATTCCATTGATTAGATGATCACAAAATCCTCTCTCAGTATCCAACCATAGACATTTAATCATTGTTATGTAATGTTTTCCCAGATAACATAGGTTAATGAATTCATCCAGCATTGTGTAAAACTCATCTTCAGTTTCTCTATGATGAAATATTCTTAAGAAAACAACAATATTCATTGTCTTTGTATTCAACATTTGCATGTAAATGAGATCGAAAACCATTCACCATATATGCATTATATGATTTATCCATTTTGGATTGTGAGTTACACAATACACACAATCGATTAACAATTTTATCAGCATATTGAGATACCTAAAAATTTGTAAAACAATTATCACTATAAAAATTAATAAATTTATTTTTTATGTGATATAAAAAAATTAATGTTACCTACTTTTTGAACTAGTAGTTAAATATATATGACAACGTTCTTCAAGAGAATCTAATATATTTTTTATAAATTGTTTCGTGATGTGATTATCATATTACCTATAAATAAAACAAGATTAATGTAATGTTACAAAAATTATAGAATATGTGATAGGAGAACTCATAGTAAAAATAGTGTCATTTCTTCATAGTTGATCAGAATATAATTTTGGGCTCTAGGATCTTCATTATCTAAAACCCATCATTCATGAACTCCATTGAAACCAATTTGGTGGTGATTCAAAACTAATAATTGATTTCTAATGTCATCATCAACATTTCCATCATATGGATCATGTGGTTTTGTTTTGATGTATATTTATATTGAATGTAATGAGAGGAGAAAGAATAAATTTCCTCTTACAAATAAGCATCTACACTTGACCCTTTAACTGATGCTTTTTACATATTTTTTTTCAATTTATTCACGCATCTCTCAAATGGGTACATCCATTATAACTGTAACAGACCTCTACGTTTTGATTCATGTGGTAAATGTAATATCAAATGCTTTATTGAGTCAAACAAACCTGGAAGGATGATTTTTACAATTTACATACAATTAAAATGACAGATTGTTGTAGTTTTTTTACTACATCATAGTAAGTTGTCGATTAAGAAAGGTCTTGAATTTTTTTAAATATGTCTATTATCACTTCCCAAATCATAGGATTTAATAATGCTCTTAATCCAATCAGTAGATGTCTCCATATTATAACATGACAGTCATGACTTTTCAATCCGTTAATATGAACATATTTGACACATCTTCCCAAATTAGAATCATAACCATATGGAATCCTCAAATCATCAATCCACTGACCAAATATTAAGTGACACTCATTGGATAATTTATAAGTTACTTTTGGTTTTATTATCTTATGTGATATGACATTTTCAAACAGATCATGTTCTGGTCTCTTGCAAATTTGGGAAGGATCTAACCATGTCATTACATTATCTTCGATCATACCTGGTGTATACAAAACTATTTGAAATAAATTATCAAAATTGATATTCTCAATATAAATTACATCCAACATCTTATAGACTAATAAATCAGACCAATATGGAAAATTAAAAAATGATCTGTTTTATCAAATTGTGTATTTTTCCAAACCCATCAATTTTATATTGATTTATTGTTGGTCTAAATGTGATTGGAGGGAATGAAGAGACTATTGATTTTAAATTTGTACCAGAGGAAATTTTTGGAGTCCCATCTTTTTCAACTATTCATTTTTTTAAATGATATTTTTTTCATCAAAAACGTTCACCGATTGGATGAAATATATCATGACAATTGGGAAAACAAGTTATTTCTCCATTTATGAGAATAAATAGTTTTCTACCTCTCATATAGTGTGGACATTATTTTTGACCATGTTTACTACACCCAAATAACATTCCATTGGCTGGGAAGTCACTATGTGTCTACATCAATGTTATTTTTAGTAGGGTGTTTTGTTTTGCAGAAACATCATATGTCCTAAAACCATTACTTCATAAGGAATTTAGCTCATCAAACAATGGTTTCAAATAAACATAATTATTTTTTGGTTGACCTGTAATTATTAAGAAAAAATATATATTTACTTTCAGAAAAACTAGGGAGGTAAACTATACAGAGTTATAAAGATAGGACAACATGAATACTAACTTCTGTAAGAACCAAATTGATAGAAATCATCATTATAAAGTCAAAATCACATGTTTCAGGAATATAAAGAAAATTTCATATTAACATGGTCAAAATGATTCCATGAATCATTATAATATGGATGATTTAAACTTTTACTGGTTGAAATGTTGTTTTTGTGCCATAACATCAATGATGATGTGTATTGACACATAATGAAATGCTTCAATCAGGGTATCAGTGGAAAAACACTCAATTTTGTTTCATGAATATATCCAATCTCCACTGTTTGGGCATCATTATACCGTGATTTTCCACATGTTGGGAAAATATCCAACAATTAATTTTATCCATATTATAAAATACATTCATTTGAACATGCATGATTCTTATAATAACATAGACCCAGATTATGAACCAGCCTCTTTATCTCAAATAATTTACTAGCCACACATTTCCGTCAGGTAGTAGTGTTTATAATAAAGATAATATCTAATCAAAACACAGTTTTTCATCCCTTTATCTAATTTAATTTCCCTGAATTTCTCAAATGCCTCAAAATTGATTATCATGCAATTGAGATATAAGGCATCAATAGCAGACTCCAACAACTCGTATAAATGAGGTGGTTCCAACTCAGTTTGTAATTCAATATCATACTATGATTCATTTTGTTGAATAGATGGGCCTTCCAAATCATTTACTAAATTTTGAAATTATGCACGACCAGTCAACAAATTATTAGTATCTTTATTCGGACTACATTCACCTTTTGATGCCAAAAACAAAATATGGTTGAAAACCAAAACGAAATAAATGACTGCCAAAATTGTCAATCATGCCATATATCCTCAAGGAACATTTTTTAAAATGATAGTTAATTGTTCCATCTGAAGCACAATTTCGTTGTGATGATGAAAATGATAATTAAGCATTAACAACATCAATATAATTAGTATTTAAACTAAAACCATTTGGATTCTTACACAGAATTATCCAAGCGAAATCATCAAATAATTACTACTTTTGACTTCCTCGATCAATTTATTTCTAAAAAATATGAAATTTTTTTAATTTCTATATTTATATATAAGAAAACACTATCCAAAAAATAGAAGACAATTAAATTTCCTTTTCTTGAAATTTATGATAATTTTAATTATATTATAGTTATTTATACTATTTTTTTATTCATTTATTCTAATATATACTCATTTATAATAATCTATGCAAATTAACACTAATTGTTATAAATTTTATTTATTTTTACTAATACTTTTTAATTATCATTGAAATAGTTTCCAATAAATTGGAGGTAGCTCTTTTGCCCGATGACTCATCTCCTTGCCAATTTCTCTGTCTAAAATAGATTTGAAAATTCTATTCCATCGTATGAATATTATTTTTCATATATATGAGTATAAAGTGAACTGAGGCCTCACCACACTGCTCTACATGCTTGTGAATATGAAAATATATATCCATACAAAAAATCAAATTAGTCATAGTGATTTCAGTTAGAAAAGTTCCAAAGATTGAGTCATTGGAAAAAAGAGACTGTTTTTTGATTTTTCACCTTCTTGCAATGTTCCCTAACATAAATCACTATGAAAAGTCTACTTTATTGTACCTTAGAGAATATTTTTCATAGTAGTTTTAGTGGGAAAATGTTGCAAAGATCTTAAAAGTTAATCAAAGGTAATTCCTCCAATCCACAATAAATTGTGCCAGTTTATTAATGTACTCAAATTTATTCCAAATTATTTCTAATTAGACCTAATTATTTCGAATTAATCTTATTTATTAGTAATAGTTACTAATTGTCACAAATTATTACCAATAGTTACCAGTTGTTACTAATTCATACTAATTGTTTATAATTATTTCTAAATATTACTAATTTTTAATAATTATTACTAATTTTTACTAATTTTTACTAATTTTAACTAATGGTTACTAATTATATTTAATTGTTACTAATTGTTACATTATAATCGCAATTAATCATAATTAATCCTAAATATTACATATTGAACTTTATTATTACAACTAAATCATTTTTATTACTAATTATTTTTAATTATTACTAATTATTTATAATCAATCCTTATTATTACTAATAAATTCAAATTATTACTAGTTAGACCTAATTATAACTAATTATAACTAATTATTACTGATTACTCCTAATTATTTCTAATTATTACTAATTATTTCTAATTATAACTATTAATTACTAATTAATACGAATTATTAATAATAATTTCTAATTATTACAATTTATAACTAGTTATTACTATTTCATACATATTATTACAATTTATTTCTAATTATTACATTTTATTACTAATTATTATGATTTATTATTAATTATTAATATTTATAACTAATTATTACAGCTAATTACTGATTATTGTTAATTATTAATAATTATTACTAATTATTACTACATATAATAATTTATTAGTAATTAATACTAATATGTACTCATTAAAAAATTATTTTTATTTATTTTTATTTATTACAAATCAATACCATCGAATACTAATTATTTGTATTTATTTATAATTATTATTAATAATTACAATTTGTTACTAATTATTACTATTTTTTCATATTATTACTAATCATTGCAATTTATTACTATTTGATACAATTTATTATTAATTATTTTAAGTTATTACTAATTATTAAAATGTATGAAAAACTAATACTAGGTAACACTAATTTATACTAACTAAATCAAATTATTTCAAATTATTTTTAATTATTTTTAATTTATTCAAATTATATCTAATTATTACATATTATTACAAATTAATACTAATTATAACTAATTATTACATATTATTACAAATTAATACTAATTATAACTAATTATTACAAATTATTACTTATTATTAGTTATTATAAAAAAATTATTAATAATTATTACAATTTAATAAAATTTATTAAAATTATTACAAATTATTATTAATTAATAAAATTGATACTATTTATTACAATTTATTACTAATTATTAAATTTTTTAATATTTATTATTATTTATTACTAATTATTACAATATATTTATTATTATTTCTAATTATTACAAATTATTACAATTTATTACTAATTATTATAATTTATTATTTACAAATACTATGTAATACTAATTAGTACAGATTATTTCTATTTATTTTTAAATATTATAAATTATTTCGATTAATTAAAAATTTATAAAAATTATTTCTATTTACTTATGATTTTAACAAATTAAAAAAAATTATGAAAATTTATTAATATTTTTTATTATTTTTTAGTAATTACTACAATTTATTACTAACTGTTACAATTTATTATAATTTATTACTAATGATTACAATTTATAATTAATTATTAAAATTTATTACTAATTAATACTAATTTATACTAATTATTCTTAATTATTAGTAATTAAACCTAATTATTACTAATTAATCCTAATTATTACAAATCAATCCAAATTATTACTAATTAATATGATTTATTACTAATTATCATAAATTATTACTAATTATTTCACCTTATTACAAATTATCTCAATTTATTACTAATTATTTCAATTTATTAATAATTATTTCAATTTATAAATAATTATATCAGTTTACTACTGATTATTTCAATTTATTACTAATTATTTCATTTCTTAATAATTATTTTAATTTAATACTAATTATTCCAATTTATTACTCATTATTAAAATTTATTACTATTTATTAAAATTTGTCACTAATTATTAAAATTTCTGACAAATTATTAAGATTTATTATTAATTATTACAATTTATTAATAATTATTATTAATTATTAATAATTATTACATATACATAATTATTCATAAAAAATAATACTCCAAAAACAAATATGTAATTCTAATTTTATTCAATTGCATTTAACTAACAAAAAATATAAATAATTTAAAACAAAATAAATTAACAAAATAATTAAAAAATTGATAAATACCTTGAAACTGAATCTTTCAAAGCATAAAATTCGCTGATTATGCTATGATTTAAAAGATTAAACTATGAAAAGTTTTAGAAGACAATTTTTCTAAGAAGATAGAGAGAAAAGTTGCGAAAGAAATAAAATAAGATGAAAAACACATGGCGATATATATTGGTTTGAGTATTTGTGACAATCTTATTTTCAATGGTAAGCTTGTTGCAAATTGGGGCATTTGTGATAGGGCCCATCTAAAATGCCTATTTCTCGTATTAATTACAGTTGGTCGGGAAAAATTATTAGTGACGTGACCCATCCCAAATGGATACCTGTTGACATACTTTTTGCGACATGATAAGTATCTCGTCGCCAATACTAAAAATTTCCGCCAAACATTTCCGACGGGAATATGAACTCATCGCAAATACCCTTGCCTGTAGTTTGGTGCGTTTCCATACCAAACCTTTTGTGATTGGTTTTTAACCCTCCCCCTCCCAAATACCCATTATTAGCAACATGACAATGAGACTCTCACAAATAAACCCCTTTCAACGGGTTATTTTCTACGGGTCCCTGACCAGTCTCTAATTACAATTTTTTTCATAGTGTAAATTTAGACATGTTATAAGAATACATGGCTATTTTAGTAAATTTTCTATTAGTTATTTAAAATGTTTCTAATTATATATATATATATATTTCTTTATAATTATAATAGTAAGTATATACATTTCTACATACATATATATATTTTTAAAAACACACACCCACATATATATCAATAAACACACACTCAAACACACACACACACACACACACACACATATAATATAATCCCACATACAGATATATATATATATATATATATCTATATAATCTTAAGATAAAAAAATGAAAAAATAATGAAAAAATATATGTACATTTTATTATATAAATATAAATATATATATATAATATCAATTTTTTTTAAAATAAAATGTATTTATATATATATATAACATATTATAAAATAAATTATTCAAAGTCAATGTGGATGAGTTGGTTTATTGTTTGGTCCTATAGGTAGGCGGTCCAACGTTCGAATCCCATCGGAGGGTTCTTTTATGCACACGAATGTGCGGTTTTGGTAGTATAGAACAAGATGAGTGGTATTCAAGGATATGAACAAGGGAATGGGCAGTAATTAGTGGGGAACTGAATGAAAAAATAATGGTTATGTATTGGAAGGAACATGTCTTGGGGATGTTACTGGAGAGTGGGGTGGAGAGAGGAGTGGGACGGACTGACAACATGTTACTTTTTTCATATTAAACATATTATTTAAAAAAGAAAATAATATATTTCAAAAACAAATGAAATTATCAATTTTATTTAAAAAAATTTCAATGTAAAATAAATTGTCAAAGTATATTTGGAAACATAGGTAAATGAGGTCCTATTTACAAATATTTCCAAAAAACATTTGTAAATGCGGTGTCACAAAATTTCAACCTTTGCAATCATCTCTAAATTAGTGATATTTATTTACCAATGTTTCTAAGAAATGTACGCAAATAAAATGTCTTTATATAACAATTTTTATAAATGTATCTAATTTAGTGAAGCTGGTAAATATCACTAATTACTAACATTTACAAGTGTTACTAATTTAGTGAGGTTTATAAGCATCACTAAATTAATGAGACCTCATTTAGTGATGATTTATAGAAAGGCCATTAAATGAATTAGAGTCATTTATAAACATATCCTATGAACAAAACACCATTAATTAGTGTTTTTTGTAGAGGGGTACTATGTGTTCATTGTAATGTCATTTAGACTCACTAATGTGGAAAAACTTATCATAAAAATGATGAATATATTCTTTATAGATTGCCTTGAAATATTGGTGGTGGTCTTTACAGAAGATATTATAATATACTCAAAAGCAAGGAGGATCACTAGTTGCATCTGAGAATTGTGATAAATACATTATGAAAGTATAAGCTTTATGCCATGTTCTGGAAATGTGAGTTCTAGTTTAAGTAAGAATCATTCTTAGGGAATATAATCACAATCAATGCGGTATCTATAGACCCCTGAATGGTAGAATCAATTGAAGAATTTTCGAGTTCAATATCTGTGACAAATATCAGGAGATTAATTGGATTATCTTGGTACTATCATCGATTTGTAAAAAATTTCTCCCAATTTTCAAACCCATTGGCCAACATAACACGGAAGGTAATAATGATTTTATGTAATGATGAATGTTAAGAGATATTCATGTAGTTGAAAAGGAGGACTATCATTAACCATGTTCTCAAACTACCCCTAGTTGATAACTCATTGTAGTATTCAAATATACTTCAAAGATAGCGGCTAAACCTCACTCTCCTACTTCTTGGCACCACATTTCCCCATGGATCATTCAGTCCAGATCCCAGTAAAAATAACAAGACATGATTATACATTCAAATAAACACAATGGTTATGATTTTGAGGCCAATTGAAAACCTCTCTTATATCGATGATTAATTTCATCTTTTGGAATTCTCATGGTTTGGGATCACGAGTTCTGTTAGAATTCATCTCTACGGAGCTTCATTCCAACTAAATTTTTCAATGGTTGTAGTGCTCAAAGAATTATAAGTCCCTTTTAAAGTCAAGGGCATTGACTTTCTCCTAAGAGTTCATGTATTTCTCAATGGTTCTCCGAAAAAATAACATATATGGTTGTTTTGGAATGATGTTATCTCAGTTGATCTTCATTCTTATTTAGACCTATTGGTAAGTACCAATGTATCAGTGGGAACAAGTGTGTTATTTCTGTCAGTCATATATTCCATGTGTTATGTTATTTCTAGAGAATATTTATTGGATGATTTAATTATTAATAATTAAGGGTATGTTTCTTGGATTTTCAGGGGAGACTTCAATATTATGGCTAGCCCAGGTGAGAAGAGAGGAATTGTTCCCTTTCATAGGAGAGAAAATGAAGGATTTGTGGAGTTAATGGGTCTCAACAATCTCTGGGATGATGGGATAGCAGGTGACCCATTCACTAGGTTTAATAACCTGTGAGGAGTTTGATACTCTTAGAGTGGTATTGATAGATTCCTTGTGAATAGGGACACTCTTTCATCCTTTCTGGAAAAAAAATGTTTTGATCCTAGTTTGAGCTCTTTCAGACAACTCACCTCTATGGATTTCAGTTATTGTTGGATGTTATTTGGACGAATTTTACCTTTTCTTCTACTTATGGGATTATAATTTAGAGTTTCTAGACATTGTGTGGAGTTCCAATGAAAATCCTTCTAGTAGTAATCATTGGATTTTTCTCAATAACAACATAAGGCACTTTAAATGAAAACTCCATGATTGGGTGAAGAGTCATATCCCTGGTTATCTTGACAAAGATATCATTACCAAGGATATACAACATTTGTTGGTGATCCTAGAATATGACTGGGATGAAAATGTCCTGGTATATTTGACAAATAATAAGGGTACATTAGATGATTTTTTGTTGAATTAGAAGAAAATTTCTTAAGAAAAATCAACAGTGAAATGGCTTCATGCTGGGGATAAGAACATCGTGTATTTTCTTAATTCTATAATAGAAAA
The DNA here is from genome assembly GCA_963277665.1 of Viscum album. Lineage (NCBI taxonomy): Eukaryota > Viridiplantae > Streptophyta > Magnoliopsida > Santalales > Viscaceae > Viscum > Viscum album. The sequence continues at coordinate 596,485,032 of OY728133.1, forward strand.
ATGCATTCTCATGTCACCCAACCTAAATCAGGAAGATGGAACTTATACCAATGAAAGGGAGGTTGTAGGAATGATAATACATTATTACATTAATTCTCTTTTTGATACTCTAAACATGTGCATGATGGGGGGTTATCCTAGTTTCCCATCTGAAACTTTTGATATAATTCTTTTCATTGTGATTGAGTATGTTAATGATATTATGATGGTCGTTTCAGGAGAGGAAGTAATTAAAGAGGTGGGTTGGTCCATTAATACAGTCAGTGTGCTTGGTCCAGATGCTTCTGCAACCTCATTTTATATATTTTTTTGGGTTATTTTTAAGATAAGTATGATCAGTGCAGTTCGTGAATTTTTTCAATGTGGTAATATACCACGAGTGGATAGTGTAACTAAAATTGGGTTAGTACACAAGATTATATACGCAAAAAACATGAACCATTATTATTCCATTAGCATGAGCATTATACCCTAAAATTTTCCTTCCAGAATTCCTAATACAAGGCTTTCTCCCTTCTTTCCTATTTGGGTAGCAGAGGAGAAACATGGGTTTGTGAATGGATGATCTATTTAATGAGATATCATCTTGGATTAGGAATTGATTATTGTAATGAACCTGGAATCTTCTTGGGGTTAATGTGTTGATCAATTTGGATATGAAAAAAGCATATGATAGAGTTTAATGGAGCTTCATCAATAGGGTCCTCTCTTGTAATGGGTTCTCAATGCAGGTCATTCATTTTGACTTTCCGTTTTTTATCTCCCCTTGTTTTCCTAATTAATTAATGGGAAAATGTTTTTGATGTGGTATGGGGTTTGTGTTAGGGAGATCTCATCCCCCTACCTTTTTCCCTTTTTTAAACATATCCCCCATCAGGTTCATTAATCATTGTATTATTGTGGTAAATGATATCCCCTTATGAAACAAGCAGTTGGTTAGTGGTATCTCACATGTTATGTTCACAAATTACATTATTATCATTTTTAATGTTTGCATGTGGATTATTTAGGGGGTGATTTAAGTGTTAGAGGTGTAATGAGTTAAGAGTGGGAAAGTTATCAACCATGAAAAGATTCAATTTTCCCCCAACAAATGATCATATAGAAGGTTCTAGTCTTTAGAGAACAACCTGTATATGCTTATAGTGTTATTTCTTATGAACTAATTGGGTTCCCTAGTGTGCCCGAATACTCTACTTAATATTCAAATTTATATGGTTACTAAGAGAATCATTAGTGACATTATCAACAAGAAAATATGTTCTTATATTTTTTATGTAGAATCACATTAATAATCTCGATACTATTGTCTATAACCCTGAACATACAATCTAATATGAAAGTATTGAAGATGGTGATTCACAACATTGAGATATCAATAATTTCTTTTTTTTTGGGATGGAAACCTTGATAGAATGTTTCATTGGACCTCTTGAAACGTGTTTTCATGACATATTAAAGGAGGGGGGTACCAACTTAAAAATAATTTTTGAAACCATGAACGATATTAATTCTAAAATTTCCTTATAAATTTTATGGGGGAACACTTTTTGTGGTAAATATATGCATGGTACTTATGGAAGTCAAGGGTTTTTCCCATGGTGAAACCCTCCAAAATAAAGAAGATGGTTTAGCCATATATTCCAATCCTCTAGCAATATTAATGATGGAAAATTGGTAGTAGGGATATTTATTTTTGGCACCTATACTAGAAAGGTGATATTTATGGTTTCCCATTCAATCCCACTAAGGATATCAGCTTCAAAGAGGTCGTCATGTATCCCAAAATTATTCATTCCATCATCGATGATAATCAGAAAAGTAAATTTTTTAGCATTGTGTTTTCTAATGAGTCGGACCAATGTATCTTAAATGGTTATTTGGTTGGTTCTTTCAAAATTATATATTTTTATAAGACTCAATAAGTGAATACTCATCAGTATCAAGGGGTATTAATTCTTTAGTACATGGATATTCCTTCAATGATTTATATTCTCATCTGTAATATCTAGAACAACGAACTACCTACCAAGAAGTGTATCCAGTGATGATGGATCATGCTTGCTTCAATGTTTTTTTAGTTGTAAAGATATGAGGCATGAATCTTCAATGTAACTGTTTTTCATCAGTGAATTAGAAGAAGTGGTCTGGGGGAATTTGGACAATTCATATGGATGTATGATCAGGTTGTTACATCGAAGCCCTTCCTTCAGTAGTTGTTTTGACGAGTAGACAAACATATAGCTGAATGGAAAACTATGGAAATGATATTCATAATTGGTTGTAAGATTATTTGGTCATTCCAGAATGACATGAAGCATCATTCTGCAATTGTGTTCACGACATGTATAATTCTTAATACCGTAAACTCAAATATGTATTTTTACAGGTCTAGTAAAATTTTTGGGAACACTTTTTTTTATATGGTAATGGATCCCCCAAATATCCCCATCAACAATTTTGGTACTCCATAAAAATGGATCAAATGTATTCCTACCTTTTCAAGGATCAACCAAAATACTTATGTTTCTTGTTATATGGGGGATATCCAAGGTTGTGGGGCAGTAAGAGATAAGAAATTTTCGGTTGTGTAAGCCTTCTCATCCTTCTATGGGAGCAGTGATTCACTTAAAAATGAATACCGTGCTATTATTATATACATATAATTTTAAACCATAGAGACGTACTTTTCAAAGGGATAGTGACTAATTCATTAGAAATTTACAATGATTATTAGGTTAGTGGAATTTCCCCTGGTCAATTGAATATTATATCAAATTATTCAAGTAGATAATGAATAATCACATGAGAATTATTGAAACCTAGAATGATGCTAATTTTGTGTAACATATCATTTCTTATAAAGAATCTCAGAATTATGGGGTTTTGATCTTTTATAGCCTTGTATCTTTCCATCCTGATAGAGTCATGTTTGTTTCGGCTAAGGCTCTGTAGTTGCATTATTTCAGTCCCCCATAATTGTATCTTGTAGGCTCTTCATCCATTTCACTATTTAATAAAATAGAAAATTATTCTGTGGGTGAGAAGTGTGAAATATATACGGATAAAAAAGGTCTCAAATATATATTCACATAGAATGATTTGAACATGTTCCATTCAATATGGTTAGGTCTGATTAAGGACAATGACCACTAAATCCAATACCATCCTAGTAAGGCAACTAAAGATGAAGACTCTCTAAGAATAAGGGATCCAGAAATACTAGAAATGTTGAGTGTTTGGTGGGAACATGTCTTCTTAGATTCATGGAGTATTGAAATTGTAATCATCAAGGAGGAAACATCATTAATCATTTCTAAAATTATTGCTCAATTATCCCATCTATAGACGATAAAGGATACTCAAAGAGATGACATGGGAATTCTGAAGAAAGTGTAATATATAGAATGGTGAATACTAATATTTATATGTTAATAAAGAAGTATTTGTATTATTTGGGTCATGGATATGTGTAATTTAAAATATTATGTTAAAGAAGGATTTTTCAGGTGATTCACACAGTTCTGCCTTTTCTATCAACCTATGTTTTACACAAATGTATCCATATATTTGATAGAACTATTGGTGGGATAATATGAATAAGGTGATCGAAGAGTATAAATCATGATGTATCTTATATTAGTAAGTTAATGTGTAAATTAATAAATATTACTGGTTGATAAAACTGTTACCCATATATACATGAAATTGGAAAACATCACCACATCCATTTTCACTGGTCATCTAAATTCATAAAAAATGAATAATTCTATAAGGGTTATGTTGGATGGTCCTAAAAAGACTTAACACATCATTTAGATTTTAGGGAACTTGTCCCTTGATCAACATCTAAGGATATAAATTAGATAACAGTTTAGGATGCATAGTACTCAACTATGGATTGCATCTGACCAATATCCAATATATCCCACAATGTTATTCAAGAGTTTTCAACATACCATAAATACTAAGTTATACTTTATCATGAATTACCACCCTTAAAAAATCCTCAATCACAGTAGACTATCCAGAAACATGAGAATATGTTGAGAGCATGCTCAAATTACTACATAGGAGGATTGGACCAACATCTTCATCAAATTTAATTCACATATAGAAACTATTTCAATACGATCATCCAAAATTCTCCCTATGAATCCCATAATTATTATAGAAACCTAATAGCTTCATTTTGGGATGACTTTGGGAACAAAAACATCTAGGTTCTAAAATTGTCATGGAATTAGTGTAAAAGGATAAGACCATTCAACAACGCATCAACGATGGTCATAATCGATAGGAGATCTATGGTGAAAATTTTTTATGATACCTAGAGTTTTTTTTAGAGATATGGATTTTCTACACATATCACCATTTAATAATGTGATATGATTTTGGGAGAATGGGGAAGCTATGTCCAAGATACATTGGCCCCATTAAGATCCTTGATCACATCAGAGCAGCACCCTATTGAATATCACTTATACTGAACCTATGTCATGTACATGATATATTCCATGTATCCCTCTTAAGGAAGTACATACCATACCCCACACATGTAATCAATCTTATGATTATTCTGTAAGAGAATGATCTCTCATATGATGTGTAATTCACCTTTTCAAAGTGTTACGGATAATCTAAATGTTTCAAGAAGAAATGTGGGAAATAGGGGAGGTGATGAAAAAATGTTACCCAAATCTTCTTCTATGAAGAAAATGATATTTTCAAGTGTGAAATTTCTAAAGGGGGTAATACTATAATGAAATGAACAATTATAAATTAAATCCCCCATTTTATTTAATTAAATTTATTAGTATGTAATATTTTTATAGAAAACATGGGGAGTTATTTGATTTATAAGTTACTAATATAGTTAAAATATGAGTAAGCATAATTAACATTGATAATATAGATTATCAATAATGATGACATTATTAGTATAAACATAGGATTTTAAAAAATCCAATTTACATAGAAAATCAAAGTGATGGCCTCAACTAGTTGGATCATACCATATGAATCTCATTTATTTGATCTTCCAAGGCTAGTAGAATAACTAGGAACTACCATTGACCAAAACCAAGCTATGGCATGAAAAATTAATCATGAGTGAAACCATTTATGGGAGATGTTTGATCATATATAGATCTTTTTCCAAAACCATGTATGTCTAACCATCCACTAAAATTTTCATCATTGCACACATTACTCTTATGGAATTTTTTTAGTTTCTTTGTAACATCATTGGTAAATAATGAATATGAAATTTTAATATTTATTAATATTTGTGAATTAAATATTAATTTTAATTTAAAATGGGATTCTATGTCTGATAGCGTATTTAACATGATATAATGGGTTACTTTTAAATAATATGTTTCACACAACGTTGAGTTATACTAAAAATAAAATATTATTACCATTATTTTAAATAGTAGTTAACTCATAGTTTTTTTATTTGTGGGAATAAATATAACTAACTACAATATAATTACATATATTTGTAAAATTATTTTACAATTATCAAATAAATGATAGAATCTTAAAATTTGAATGATTCCATTTTTAAGCATAAACACTCTAATATTATTTAAAAGGTCGATTTACTGCCTTATAATGGAGTACACTTTTTAAATATAGACTTTTTCACTTTTATATATCATATTTGAAAAAAAAATTATTCATTAGAATAGGGATATCAAAATTTTCTTTGGGGTTAAATGTTTTTATTTTTCTAATAATGTTCATTTTATTATGAATAGTGAAAAATACTTCATTTTGATTCAACACTGTCTTTTAATATAATATATTAATAAGGATAGATTATATTTTTAATTGGTTTTAAAGCTTATTTACATTATTGTTTTACTATTTAATCCAATTTCTATCATTGGAATTAATTTCATTTTGAAGTTTTTCATTAACAAGTTGCAATCTTTTAACATGTGTTATTTTATAAAAACACGCTTTTTTGTTTTGACAATGGGAATAACATTTAAATTTATTTCTACCACTTCTGTGTTTATTATTTAAAAAAAAAGATTCCATATTCAGAATTAAGAGTTCCAAATTTTATAAATAACATTTATTTTTAGACATTATGAAAATTTACTTCAGTAAATATTTTATTTAACATGGTTAAAAGGTAAATTTGGTAAATAATAGTAAAACAATATTATTATTGTAGTATTAAATTACCATTACATGTGTCCTAATACTATTTTTTGATACATGTCTGACCATTGGTATTCATATACCAATTTTGGGTTACCATGGAGCCTCTTGGGAGTTATAATGACACATTATATTAATTGATTTAAAGTGAAGTCAAAAATGACATAACCATATATCATTTATTAAATAATTTTTTACGAGGGATTATATAAGTAATATATTCAACTATAAATATTCATTGTAAATCTAAAAATATTCCCTATTTCATTTTATTTTATTTATCATTTTTATGCCTAAAAAAGATTATTTATGACACAATTATAATGCATTCGTTACCTTATTAATAAATGATTTAAATAAATGAGATAATAAATTTTATAAAAACTATCCCAAACCAATCCAATTATCATTGGATTATTCTATTTAGAACAAGATTCATCTAATATTCTATTTTAATGTGTTTTTGACCTTTTGAAAGTAAAAATAAATTTATAATAAAATAATATTTTCATACATTTTTAAAGAGCCCCCTACACCTTATAAAAATCCATCACCTCTATACCATTACTCACACCACTCAAGACCCTTGTCTCTTACAAACTCTACCCAATTAATCTTCTCACATAACTATTTTCAACCTATAAGACTTACTTTTTTCCGAAGGCACTTCCATAGATCCTTTTGGGTCAAACAAATGGAGTTACCTGATTTAAATGTAACATCTTCTCTTATGTTCTTTCCTTTTTTTATCTTCTCCAACCCCCTAAACTCCCTTTATTATTATTTTTATAAAAACACAATTATATTATATATATAGTATTTTCTTTATAATAAGGATTCATACTACACATCCAATCACCTATATCTAATGGATACATACATACTGTTTCTGTGGACGACGAACTAATGCCTTATGAAACGATGATTCTTCAAATATCTCCAACCACCTCTAATGATGGAAATTTTGATGGAACTGTATTTATATCTGATATATATTATGTTTATATTTTCTATATTCTTATATATTTAACATTTATATCATACCTTTATGGTTTCTATAAGGGTAAAATACTAAAATATCATTTGAGGAAGTTTGGACAACCACCCCCTCAAAGTGATATGACTCATTCATATGATACATGGAACATATAAAGGATGGTGTTATTCAACATATCTAGAAAATATAAAATATTATATTATAATAGAATAATAATATACCTATTTATCATTTGGGTTTCAGACCTTTAAAATTGAAAAAAATGAAATAGAAGTAGCGTTCATGCGTACGTACGGTTTTCTGTCTCCTTGAACGGTGCATTTCATTTTCATATATCCAAATGATATGGACTATTATAAATAAATTTATATTTTATATATATGATATATATTATATATATGATATATACATCATGGATATCATTCTATATATAATGTAATTTCGACAACATAGACAATTTATAATTATAACAAGTTCATTTTTGACTCAAGTTACGAACATCGACAAAATGTCCAATATGAACTATAATAATTAAATAATTGTTAGAGAAAGGTCATAAGTGATATTAATGGAATAATAAAATTCAAAATTTTTCTTAAGAAAGTAGAAATTAACATATATTTACTATTCATGATGAACAAGGAAATACAAGACAAGTCGGACTTGTGGTATGGGGTTTCTAATCTCATTTTTAATTTCATGAGTTTTACATTGTTCACCACTTATTTATTTCATGTGGTGTATTTTGTACAGAAATTTGATAAATATTATCATTATTTTACAAATATTTATGAAATTATGTGATTCATTTGGTGGTTAATAACTTTTTATCATACGACTCGATTGATTAAAACGTGGTAAGGGGTTTCTTATGTCACGTTGAACTTCATGTGATTTCCATTCGTAACCACTTATTTATTACAAGTGGTGTATTTTTCACTTCCATTTGATATATATTATCATGATTATATTTATTTTAATTCCATTCAATTATCCAATTGGTGGTTATTATCTTTTGGTTTTACGATTCAATTTTTTTTCAACGTGGTAAAGGGTATTCATCTCACTTTTTATTCCCATGATATTCATGATATATTTTCCACTATTTAATTCTGTGTAGTGTATATACTACCCATTATTTTATTAATTATGTAATATAATTTAATTTATTTTTATCTACATCATCATTGTATGATTTTTTTTATAATGGTGTATACGTTTCATATGTTACCAAGTCGGTAAGAGAACCTTTCACTCTTTTATTCAAATCAATAACTTCTTTCATGTTATGTGTTTCAAATTTAAATTATTTTATTTTGCTATATTTTCTTATATATCTTTATTTATGTACATTTTATGCCCATGTGATTACATTCCATTTTCTCTCCATTCAAATCATTATCTATCTTTTTAATTAATATCCTTAGTCTGTCAAATTTTTATAAGAGAACTTCTTCACCCAATTTCAATTATTGGGTTAAATTTATAATTATTTATTATGTTAGAATATTAATATGTTTGAATTTCCTCTAATTTTTTTACACATAATATCCACATATATTGGGTGTATTCATATTTTTAACAAATAATTATGTCATTGATTCTTTATTAATCTAAAGATATGATCTTTTTAAGGGAAATTGTCTCAATTTACATTCCATTGAGACTTATTTTTTGTTGTACATAAATTCACTTTTATATGGTTTATATACTTCATGTTGACATATTATATCATGAATCTCATTTTTCTCATGATACTATAAGCTTTGATTAATATTATTCCATAATTACATAAATTCATGCATCTCTAGTTTGTTTTATAACTCTTTAACTAAAATATACTTTTAAATGTTTTAAGTTTTATTTTTCTAAAAATTTCTCATTAATGTCCATGAATTAAAAATATTGTTGAGGATTTATTTATATAGACTAAAATTTTTTTCAATTAAAATTTCCTTTAAAATATTTAAAGTTATTTGGGATACTTTCATTCAAAAATCACTTTATTAAATGTATTAAATTGTTTTGAATGTGGTTTGATAAATATTTGATTATTTCAATATCATGATATGATATATTTTGATTAGAATGTGGACATTTTATGTTTCCTTTATTCTTTTGTTATGTGTTATTATTATGTTATATTTATTGGGAATTGTTTACGTATATGGGTGGTACCTTGATTTACCTAGGGTGTGTGAGCCCAAGATAGCTCTCAATTCATTGGGTACCATGATACATGTAAATGTTGATGTTTCTCCTAAGAGATTTTAGGAATATATTGTGATGGGAATTCCAAATATAACTCACTATGTAGCAGTTAATGAGACAATGTAATTATGTTTTTTATGCTATAAGTTACATTTTTGATTTATGATTTCTCTATGTTATTCAAATTTTATTTTGATTTCATTAGGTATGTTATGATTAAAAATTACGTTTTCATTGATTTGTATTTATTGATGAGCTAATGTTTTCAATCCTTATTTTATAACCCTTACTGTGATTTTTATGCCAATTCCATTTTTGAAATGTTTTTATTGGGACCTAAATATTAATAGTGTCAGAGTTAGGATCATGGAAAAGACTTGTATTCTAAATCATGGAACTAGATTGTTTTTAAGTGTTTTTTATGAAAAAAATTCAAACTTAGTAGAATTGTATACTTTTTAATTTTTGGGATGTAATGTATTTTTTATGGAAAAATTATCCAAAAATTTAAACATTAAATGATCCTCGATGTGAATTTTTGACAAAACCCATGATTAATTAATGTATAAGGCCAGGTCCTTATAGTTGGTATTAAAAGTCTATTTAGAAAACTTTAGGGATTATGAGTTTTCATTAAAAAAAATGGTTAGTCCCTATATTTATTATTTGTTTTAAATACTTGTTTTATAACATTTTCACATCAAGGAATGAGGGTTAAAAATGGAAGGAGGTGGATAAGAAACATAATTCAGAACTCTTCTGGATGACATGTTTGAAATAATAATTTCAAAGTCATATTCAAATGATTCTGAAACTTTTTATATCATAAAACTCACTTGAAGGTTGTTATGTGAGATATCAAACACCTCCAGTATACCACAATATCATCTTGGGTCCTGGGTTGAATTTAATGAAATCATATTTTCACAATATTCACATATTATCATGAAAGGAAAATATTATCAAGGAATTTTCTAATATTTTACTTTATCACATGATTTTGAATCATATTATGATTTTGAAAAAGGTGATGAAGAAGGAGACCATTGAGAACCCTATTTTCATTTTCTTTTACAATATAGTCTCATAGTAAATACTTATGGTATTTTAAAAGTACCGTTGATTGAATGATTCAACTCTGACTCGGTCTGATTGTTTTATAAAAATATTGCTTTATCAGATGTTTTGAAATTATATTTGGTTAAAGATTATTTTCCAAAATATTTTTCTATGAGCACCCATATTACCCATGTTGTTGAAGGTGTATTTGGATGAAGGAAGAAAATGATTTTGAAGGATCTCTAAATCATTGTTTTAATTCAAGGACCTTCTACCTACGTGAAGAATATGATGATGAAATCATATAAACACCACGATCATGGTATGATATTATTTCTATTAAGTATATTTTTTTAAAACATATGGATGTCAAATAAAAAATTACAATATATATAAGGCTTTATGAATTATTATGTTGTGGTCTTAATGTGTTCGGAAGAAGACGAAAGGTATACGAAAACAGACGAGGTTAAAACATGATAGTGTTATTTTTTGTGTTTTATAAAAATGATAACATGTATACTATGTGAGAACCAATCGTGTCGAACTAAGATGCAGGAATTGAACCCCCAACCAAAGTGAAATTGGGATTTATCTCCTACAATTTCCCTACATGAATTCCCTGGTTAGTATGACTTTTTATTTTTGGTTAAATTATTTTATTGATCAAGAATAATTTTATTATGGGAACTTATATTTTATAAAATGGATATCCATATTATTGGAAAAGGTTTTGGTGATTAAGTTGTAATGTTTATTTTTGGAGACACTCTATCTTTAGAGAAAACTATATGCTTATGAAAGATAGAACACTATGGGATCACATTTTTGGAGTAATTGATGAAATATTTGTTTAGAAGAATCTATTATATTATTGTGGAAATATATTGAATTACGATATTTATGGAAATTGTTAACCTATCATGTATAATATGTAATTAGGTTAATTACATTTCAGTATGAGAATTTATGAGTAGTTGATGCTATTTGGAGATAAATGATAACATTTAATGTGGATTACTATGTGATTAAATAATTTTATGTTTTGGGTTTCAATCTTATTTTGGATTACTTTGAATTATTATACGAAAAATTGTGTATTGAATGGTCTTAGTATAACATTGGTTATTGTTTGTCCAATTTTTAATATTATGAGTTGTATTTCATTTTTATATAAGATTTTCCTTTTTGGTGATTATCTGGACTTGTATTAAACTTATTGGTTTTTGTTAATGAAAAAAGACTGGGAAAATCTAAATTTATTATTTATTAGATTATGTGATTCTATAGTAGTTGATTCTAGCGCTTCTGGTGTGAAAATATCGTCAAGAATACTCATTGTTAGGAGAAAATATGAGTTTGTGGTATGAATTTTGTAAAGGAAGAATGTTTATATGACTAGTTAGTATGTTTCCTTATGTTTTTAGTTAAGTTCATAAATAAATTCTTCAACATTATGAAAAATACGTGAACAAAAATTTTTCCTATTAAATATTCTTAATGTGGAATTAAATATTGTTTAACCCATCACAAGTTTCTAGTTTTCTAGTGGTTAACTTTCTCCGGATCATTTTTTTATCACTGTCCATCAGAACATGAAACTTAGTTTCTCCCCCATATACATCTTTTTATGGAATCCTAGTATGGTTTATCTCATTTGAAAAATATAATTCTCATTTTTCTCTTCTAATATGATAGTTTTGTTTTCTCTTTTTCAGATATGGGACTTTCAATGACGTTTCCGAGCCCAATTTAAAATTTCCAAGGACACAATTACCAAAATGGGGGAAGGATGTAACATCCCAGGTAAATAATGAATATGAAAATTTTAAATTTATTACTATAGGTGAATTAAATAATAATTTTACATTAAATGGGGATGTTATATCTGACAGCGTACTCAACACACAACAATGGGTTTCATTAAAAACTTATGTTTCACACAACATTGAGTTATATTGAAAAATAATATAATATTTTTATTATTTTAAATGGTATTTATTGAATTGTAGATGTATTGAAGAAATAAATTGAACTAACTACAATATGATTATATATTTTTGTTAAATTATTTTACATTTATCTAATAAAATTTAGAAGCAAAAAATGTGAATGAATCCAATTTTTAGCAAAAACACCCTAATATTCTTTAAAATGACGATTTACTGCCTTTAGATAACGAACCCTTTTTAAATATAGTTTTTGTTACGTTTAAATGTCATATAGGAAAAATTAATATTATTCTTTAGAATCGGGACATATGTATTTACATTGGGTAATTTTAATATTTTTCTGATAATGTTCATTTTTTATGAATAGTGAAAACTACTGCATTTTAATTTAAAACTGCATTTAAATATAATTTATTTATATGGATAGATTATTGTATTAATTGGTTTGAATGTTTATTTAGATTATATTTTTACCACTTAATAAAATTTTGGTCATGGTAAGTAATTTCACTTTGAAACTGAACATTAACAAGTGTTAATATTTTGATATTTATTATATCTTAAAAACACGATTTTTCTTTTGACAAGGAAAATTAATTTTAAATTAATTCCTGAAACTTATGTGATTTTTATTTGGAATAATTGATTCAATATTTGGTGTTAGTAAGTCCATATTGTTTAAATAGGTAAATTTTATTTGTAGAAATTATGAAAATTTACTTCAATAAAAAATTTATTAAGCAAGGATAACATGTAACATTGTAAAAAAGTGTAAGATATATTATTATTATAATATTAAATTACCTTAACATGTGTCCTAATCATATTGTTTGATATATGTACGACCATGGGAATACATGGTCCGATTATGGGACCCCATGGAACCACTTTGGATTGATAATATCATTTATATTAATTGATTGAATGTAAAGACAAAAATGACATAAACATATATATTTTAAAAAATCAATTTTTACATGGGATTATATAAGCTATCACATATAATATAAATATTAATTAGAAATGAAAAATTATTCCCAACATCAAAGTATTTTATTTAAAAATTTTAGTCATCATATAAATAAAATTATTTATGACACAATGATGATGCATTGATTACCTTATTAATAAATGATTGAAATAAATGAGATTATAAAATTTAAAAAACTATCCATAACCTTTAAAATTATTATTTTTTGATTTTATTTCTATCAAGAGACATATTATATTTTAATTTAATATGTTTTTATACTTTTGAAACTAAAATTCAGTTTACAATAAAATAATGCATCCAAACATTCTTAAAGAGCCCCTCCCCCCATATAAAAGCCATCAAATCTAACAAATTACTCACACCTATCAAGCCCCTTGGATCATCCAACCCATTCCCAATTAATCTCTCTACTTCTCTCTCTTCCTTCTAGGATTCTTTCCTTAGGTATATGGAACTTGGAGGATTCCTTTGTTGCCAAATAAAATACAGTTACCTGATTTTAAGGCAACATCTTCTCTTATCAATTTTCCTTTTATTTGAATTCTATATCCCCTTAAATATATTTATTCATTTGTTTTATAAAAACTCCAGTATCATAAATATAATTAGTTGATGTTATTAGAATGATTAAAACCGACCATCCACACACCACAATCTAATGGATAAAAACATACTGTTTCTGGGGATGACGAACTACTGCCTCACGAAACGATGATTGTTCAAATATCTCCAACTGCCTCTCATGGGGGAAATTATGATGGAACTGTATTTATATATTATATTAATTATATTTATTTTTTTCTATATGATTTTTTATTTTTCATTTATATCTTACCAGTGTGGTTTCCATAATGGAAAAATACGATAATTTCATTTGATGGAGTGCAGACTACCGCCCCTCAAAGTGATATGACTCGTTCATAGCATACATGGAATGTATAAAAGATGGTGTAAATGAAAAAACATAACATATATAATGGAATAATAGTATTATATTATAATGGAATAATAATATACCTATGTATCATTTTTTTCATCACATTTAAAATTAAAAAAATGAAATGGAAGTAGCGTTCATGTTTATGTATGGCTTACTGTCTCCATGAACAGTGCATTTAATTTTCATATATCAAAAATGATATGGAATATTATAAATGCATATATACTGTATATATATTTTATATATGATAATTAAGTCATAAAAATAATTCTAGATATAATGGAATTTTGACCATATGGACATTTTATAATTATAACATGTTCATTATTTACTCAAGTTCCAAACATCAAAAAAATTTCCAATATGAACCCCTATAATTTAGTAATTATTTTATAAAGATAATAAGTGGTATAAAAGGAATAATATAATTAAATATGTTCCTTAAAAATTAATAAATTACCTAATTTTTTTCATTTAGGAAGTATAATGAACATACAAGACAAGTCGAACTTGTGGTAAGGGGTTTCTTATCTCCCTTTTAATTTCACGAGATTTCTATTGTTCACCAATTATTTATTGCATGTGGTTTATTTTTTAATACCATATGATATATATTATCATTAATATATTAGTATTCATTGTATTATTTGATTAATTTGGTAGTTATTAACTTTTGGTCTTATGATTCGATTGATTACAACGTAGTATAGGGTTTCTAATCTCATTTTTTTATTTTGTGAGATTTACATTATTCACCACTTATTTATTGAAAGTGGTGTATTTTGTACAACCATTTGATATATATTTTCATTTTAATATTTATATTAATTATATTATGTGATTCATCTTGTGGTTATTTACATTTTGTCTTACGAGTCAATTGATTACAATTTAGTAAGGGGTTTTCATCTAACATTTTATTCCCATGAGATTCAATCTATATTTTCCACTATTTTCTTTTGTGTGGTGCATGTAATTCCCATGATTGTATTACTTTTGTAATTTAACTTAATTTATGGGTATTTACATCTTCTTTGTATGATCCTTCTTTCATTTGTGTATGTTTTGAATGTTACCAAATCGGTAAGGGAACCTTTCACTCAACTCTTTAAATCAAAGACTACTTTTATGTTATTTCTTTTAAATTTCTATTTTTTATGTTGGTATATGTTCTTCTATATCCATATTTCTGTACATTTTATGTCCATGTAATGAGATACCCTTTTCTCTCTCATCCACTCATTATGTGAATTTTAAATTGATGTCACTAAGCTATGTAATTTTTGTAAGAGAACTTCTTGACCCAATATTAATTCGTTGGGTTTAAAAAATACTTCATGATTATGTTGTGATATGAGTATATGTGAATATAATATTATTCATTTACACTTAATATCAACTAATATTTGGTGTATTATTATTTTTCACACATTATTATGTCATTAATTTCTAATTAATCTAAGGATATGATCTTTGTAAGGGCCTTTTTCTAAATTTACATTCCAATGGTAATTAATTGTTTTTATGCACCAATTCACTTTTATATGGTGTATATAATTCCAATTATAATATTATAACATGAATCTCCATATTCACATGATATTATAACATTGATTAATCTTATTCCTAAATTACTTATATTCACGAATATATAATTTGGTTAAGAACTCTTATACTAAAATAATGTTTTAAATGATTTAAATATCTATTTTTCTAAATCATTCTGATTAATATCCATTTTTAATAATGTTTTTAATTATTTATTTATATGGATGTGAAATTTTTGAAATTAAAATTTATTTCAAAATATTTTAATTTGAATGGGACACTTTGATTAAAAAAACTCTTTATTAAATGTTTTAAATAGTCTTAAAAATTGTTTGATTAATCATTGTTTATTTATATATATTGATATGATGTATTGTTATTGTAATGTGAAAATGTAATCTTTACTATATTTTTTTTATATGATAATGTTATGGTTATTTGGTATTGTTTATGTTTATGGGTGGTTCTGTGATAAACATAGTGCGGGAGAGCCCGAGATAATTGTCTAATGAAATGGGTAATGTGGTAGAGGTAAACATTCATGTTTCTCTTAAGAGATTTCAGGAATATACTGTGAAGGGTATTCCAATCATAACTGTCTATGTAGCTGTGAAAGCTACAAGGTATGTTATTTATTCCATAAGTTACCTTTATGATTTATGATTTCAGTGTGTTATTCATAAATATTATGATTTTATAATGTATGTTATAAATGAAAAGTATAGTTTCATTGATTTGTATTTATTGATTGGATAATGTTTTCATTCCATAATTTATAACCCTTATTGAGGTTTTCATGTTCTTCCCATGTTTTAAATTTTTTTTCGTAGGACATAAAGATCAATAGAGTCGAGGATGGGATCAAGGAAAATTCATTTTGTCTAATAAATGGAACAAGACATGTTTTTAAGAGTTTTATTTTAGGGAAAAGATGGAAACTGAGTGGAATTGTCTACATTGTAATTTTTGGGATGTAATGTTATTGTTATGGCCTAATTATATAATACTCTAAACATGAAAGGATCCTAAATGTGAATTCTTGACTTAGCTCTAGATTACATAATGTTCAAAGTCGAGTCCTTATAGTATTAAAGAGATATATATAAATACCCTAAAAATATGTTTATATAAATTATTTTTTATAGAATAATGAATTTTTTTTCATCTAATTATTATTACATTATAAGTAATTTCAATTTTGATAAAATAAAATAGAAATTGTTTTTTATGTAATATTAAAATTCAATTATGTAATTAATTTTGTTGAATGTATATATTTTTTAAATAAATAATATTTTAAAAAATAATATTATTAAAAAAAATTAATAAATATAAATCAACATGGAATTTTTATGAAACCAAATATAAATTATTTTAAGGGTTTTAATGACTATTATCTTCAAAAAACCACATCATTTCTCAGTAAATACCTATTATTATTTTTAAAGTAAAAATAAAAATATTTCTAAAAATATTTATATTAAATTAAAATTTATTTTTTAATCAAAACATTAGAATTATCAAATAGACAGTTTTCCATTTTTTCTATGATAGTCGAATTTTGAGGTAAATAATAATTACTGAATAAATATACATTGTGTATTATGACTTCATAATTATCAAAAATTTGATGAAATTAATATTATAAATTGAATAAATGACCAAATATATATTTTCTTATTAAAATATTGTTATATTAGGTTTTTTATAAATACTATATGAATCCTCCAAAATAATTAATATATTTATAGTTTTATAATCATTTCACAAAGAGTATGTCTCACTTCCATATAAACAACATTATTATATGATTAAATAATTACCTTGGCCATATAAAATAATTAAATCCACTCCCATTTGGCAGAATCGATGGGTAAAAACTATTGGATATTTTGTTTGATTTTTAATATTATTATATAGAGTCCAAAAACAAGATTAAGAATTTATAAATATATCCCCATATATGTCAATTATAAACCCACAAAGTATACCATTTATTATAACTAAAAAAACATGGAGCATGTAATTACTCATACCTACCCTCTCTATCTTCCACTTATGTCACCAAAAATATCTCAATAATTCCCTGCTAATCATTTGTGTCACTCACTCAAGTAAGGGATTTCTCACTTCTCACTTTAATTCAAGAACCTATTTTATGTATTGTATCCCAAATTAATAGTATGCTGAATACCATAACCATTTCTTAAATTTTTTTAACCTTTATCAAATTATACCAATTTTAATTGGTAAAAAAAGTATTTATTCCACAATACATTATTGTGGTATAAAAATAGATCATTAATGACGCAATTTTTTATCATCTTTGTTGACCACATAGGAATTGGAATGTAATGAAAGAGACAGGTGTGCCTAAAATTTTATAGAAATCTAGTAAATTGTTTAATTTTTCTCTCATGATATTTCTTGTTTTGTTTGGGATTCAACCTAATTATTTTATAGAAAATTTTCTATAAGTATATCCTGGAAATTACCCATTACAAATATTTGTGACGTAGTGTTTTAAGATGTTTCTACATTTCCCATGGTTCCATTATGATTTTAATGTTACATCATGCTTCATTGTTCATTTTTGTGATTCCTACTATTATTATTGGAAATTTAAATTTTCATTTTCTAAAATATATTATTCTATAATGTTATTTAATTTTTATTCCCTTATTGGGATTTATATCAAACCCCTTTCTTATTTATTCCCCCAGGATACCCCATGCAGTTAAATGTAAGAACATTTTAAAAAATTTGTCAATAACGATGATGTTTTCCCCATTTTATGTTGTTATGATATGTACCTAAATCCCATTGAAAATATAATTATCAACCCTCCAGGATGTATTATGTGAAATTTTATGTAATAAATCATGAATTAATGTGTAATAATGAGATTGATTTTTATATAAACCTTGAAGATGATAATATTTAATTGTTATATTGGGAGACTATATTCAAGAACTTATATGATCAAAGGCTTATTATTTACAGTTTTTTGAGAAATTATTTAATAATAATATCTATAAATCATCAACTTTTATTGACATATATGATTAATTATATGACCAATCATTCTAATAACTTTTTTTATTGTATTTGTGGTGGGGAATTAATGATAAATATACAAGGATTGATATTGTGTATGATAGAGAAAATATAGATGATTTAATGTATAATGAACATATTATAATTTCAATTTGAAGTATATATATATCATAGGAGGAATAAACAAGATATTTATGTTAGTGACCATGTGTTTCTAATGGTTTCAACTAGTCATTGATAACATATGTTTGGTCAAGGTAGTAAAATTACATCGAGGATCATAAATCCTTTTAAGGTGTTGGGGGAAACATGGAAAACTGATATATTTGTTTTCTATTCCACCTAGTTTGAAATTAGTAAATGATGTTGTTTATTTATCATCTTCATAGGTATCTATATAATTATACTTATGTGATTGATTTTGATGAGCTTGACATTGTGGAAAATGAAAATTTTATAGAACATAATATAGTGATACAAGATCACTCTAAAAAGGTATTACAATGATGGGTCATACCATTTGTAGGGATTTAATGGATAATTGTATTTCAGATAAGTAAATATTTTAAATAGAGTCATTGAAAAATGTTCAATATCCTATGTTATTTTAATCTTTAATTTAAAATAAATTTTTCTCGATTTTTTTGAAATGTGATGTATTAATAACTGAATTTTCTATTAAGATGTTTAAAGGATATATTACCTAAATCCATTTATATATATATGAATAAGTAAGATATATCATATTCAATGATAAGTTATATTGTAGAGAAAGTATATATGTTACTACCTAACTAACTTGGGCCAATAGTAAGGTGTTATTTTGCTATATCATTAGTCATTGTCCAAGCCAGTCGTAGTGTATTACTATATATATTAGAATTTTTTTCACTGGTTGTACGTGAGGATGAATAATAATAGTTATCATTCAAGTGTATCATATGAAACATAACTATCAATAAGAACGAATTTATATGATAAAATTAATAAATATTACATTAAATTTATGAAAGAGTTTCATGAACTAGATATGAAATTTACTTATTTTTTAGAACACATGATTAATTGTATGATTAGTGAAGGAGAATCAAAAAAGAATTTATATAAAGAGATAATACCCATTTGATGGATCTATTATACTCTTTTATTTCCTTGGATGAAACTCTATCTTACCAATTTCTCTATCCTCCTAGCACATTTAAGTCCAAGGGTTCTAAAACATTATAGAGGGTGGTGGATCCTTCTTGACATTCAAGATATTTAGTGTCCCATGGATACCTCTAGAGTATAGGTATATTTTGACTACTTCTGATGTGGTCTTTGTGTAGAAAACTTGAAAATTTTTAGCATAACATATAACTACATTGTATTGTACATAAGATATTAATTTATTGTATGTATGATTTTAGTATTCCTAAATAGTTTAATTTGGAATAGTTTTTGTAATTTCTTCCACTATGATGAAAAACAATAGTTAAATACCATTTAAACTCAATAGTGGTATTATATCCTATTATTCATTCAGATTCTTTAAATCTCGTAGATAAATGAAAAATTTCGTATATCATATATCATTTCATATAACATTAATAAAATATGATTCATGTTATTAATATGGTCAACTAAATTATATATTACTATATGGGATATCATAAGATGTCAATTGATAAAATAAAAATAAATTTGTTTTAGTCTTACAGTAATAACGATGTTATATTGTACCCTATGTTAGCACTTCAACATTGTTAAACAATATAGTATCATATCACCACTATAAAACCTCTATAAATAATAAAATAGGATTGATTATTATATTTAATGATTAGCCAACATGTTGTAAAATATGAATAATAAAATATGAACATATTATTTATTACTTCTTTATCAACTATATTATATGACTCTCCTTATATTTTAGAATATTATTAGTGAATAAAATTTCATTTATTAATTATTTTAAATAATAATTTTATTTATATTATTTATAAATTGTTTAAAAATATATAAAAATGTATTTTTTTTATATTTATTGATTTTTAAATATAATATAAATTAATTAATTATAAAAAGATTATAATTAATTAATTAAAAGATTGAGAACATTTATTAATGAATATTCCCTAATAATAAATTTAAATATTAAAAATCAATTTAACAAATTATTTGAGAAGACATGTGATATAAAAATAAATTTCATTCCATGAAATCAAATGTTTAATTTAAAAATATTTTATAAATTGAACAATAAGTCAAAAATATAAGGTTTTTATATTTTATGATTATTAATTATTCTGAATACTTAATTTTAATTATTAAAATTAATTTAATATCTAGATATATTTTTTATTCTATATCAATATTAGTTTTTTATTGAATTAATCAAGGATTAATAATGTTATGTACGTGATGTATTGATTATGTAAACGTTTTACATTAAAATTGTAATATTTAAAATATAATATTTAATAAAAATATAATATATTTAAAGATAAATTCTATTTATTGATTAATATGATGAATTTATTATTTGTAAATAAATATAATGTTTCTATATTCAATATTATAAAATGTCACTAATGTGTAACTAAATTATTAATTATTTATAATTTGTTTTACATATGAATTGTATATTACTATTTATATCATGGTAAATTTTATAAACTTTTAATTTATTTAAATGTTTTTCCCTGATGTATAATTCATAGTTATAAATTTGTTATATTATGAAAGTGTGAATGATATATTTTAATTCGTTAAATTATATATATATATATATATTATTTACATTGAAATAGATTCATTATATGAATGATAATGGATGTTTTTCCATCTACCATGAATTTGGTATTTTATCAAAGTAATTAAATTGAATTTTTTATTGAATATTGTTTAAAAATATGATTTATTTTAGTAATGATGTGTTATAATATATTTTTAATAATATATTCCTCATTAGGGGGACTTTTTTCAAGACATCCCACTATCCTAGGGGAAAATGCCTTGTTATATAAAGGATGATGTTGGATATCTATTGATCTTGGCTTACTCATGTAGTGAATGATATATTGGATATCAGTAAATATATTTGACCTAAATTTTTGGGTGAGTAACACAAATGGTGACTTATGTAAATAGTTACAGATAAATATGCTTTGAATATATGGATTTTTTGGAAGGAATAATATTCCAAATTTAATTATTTGATGTATTTATACATATAAGGAATAATATGAGATAATATTGTGAAATAAAATCCCATTAACAAAAAAAATTAGTTAATTCTAGAGTGGTACTTATTATATCCTCAATCATCCAATAATGTTTTTCATGTAAATTCTTGGTTAACATGGATTAACTTAGGTAAGGAAATAATATAATGAGGTGAACCTAGTGGTTAGTTTCTTTATTTTTTGAATTTTTATTTGGTTACACATAGATGGGAAACCATAATGGTTGAGATACCATAAGAATTTATTTGAATTTATTCATTTGATAGATTGTATAATCTGTTTTACGCTCGACTATAAAAGAGTTATCTATAATTTTATTAGTATAATTTCCCTTGTTATTATCTAATTAATACTACAAATAATAATGTGACTCAATGATTAGTGAAATATTTATCTTCTCCCACAATTGGTTATGATGAATTCTAAAAGGGTTCATCATTTTTGTTGTAAAACATTTAATAAAATTTCTTATTAATTTTTATTAAAACTGGATACTAATATGATAAACAGCTATATTATAAAAAATATTATCATCATAATCAAGTATAACATTTAAATCAATCATTAAAAGGAGATACTTTTTGTTAGAAACTTTTTATATTTTTATATAAAAAAATGTTTTTCGGTTATGTTTTTAATGTTTTAGAAACCCTTTAGTATGTAACAAATTGTTTATATTGTTGAATATGTGAATCTAGATTCTTATGATAATAGTAGAATTATTCACTTGGGTTTTTAATAGAATTAGAAACAAAATTATATAAGGAATTTTAGTATCATATAAATTATATGATTAATTTTGTAAATTTTAATCAATATGGATATGTATATTACTTACGTATTGAGATAAGAGGTTCCATTAATGATTATTCTAGTTAAGGAATTCATACTATTCTCCTAAATTTAATTTTTATAACTGAATGAATGGATTAAACAAAACAATTTCTCAATATACTTATCTGTTCATAATAAATGAAATTTATAAGTGTTGTCTAGGATATGGTTCTATATTGATGGTATAATTGTGTAAAAGTTCAAACTAGAAAAGGAAAACATAGTTCAAAAGTATAGCGTGTTACTTCAGTTGTCATTCTTGGTCATTGAATCATGGGTTTATAAAGAAGAGTGAGTAATTATTCTATTTGATGGAATTATTAGGATTCATAAAGCGTTTTATGAATCTCCAAGGAAATTCCATTCCATATTTTAGTTTTATAGAAATATATTCATCATTTTTTTACAAATTTGTAATTCCAACTATATGGTTTAAATTTTTTTAATTATACAGTAGTTAAAAATAAATGGAATAATTTGAGGACCATATAGTGTGTATTAAAATTAAAGATCAAATTGTTTTTAAATTAAATATTTGATTTTAAAGGGTTTTAACCAGATTAGATGAATATAGATTAAGGATGTGTATTGTTATTTCATTTTTCTCGTATGATAAGAGTTTCTGTTTTTAACAACATGTTATTAAAAAAAATATGGGATAATGAATTAAATACACATTGTCTTAAATTCATTAAATTCTATAAGTTATTTGAATAGTAGACAATGATTAAAATGTTCTATTCAATACAGTAGTTCTATCTAAATTTTTATCCAAATATGAGGTATGTTTTTCTCAATATCGATAATGTTTTATTTTAAATAATAAAATATTCATTTTTGATAAAAATTGCTTAAAAACGTGGAATATCAACTATAATATAAAAAAGGATTATTTTTTAAAATATTTACTAAAAGTAAATAGTTTTTATATATTAACACAATGGGATGTGTATATATTATTATGATATATTGAAAATAATATTGTTTTGTTGATATTGTATGGATTATGTTTGATCTTCGAGAAGATAAAATTTAATAACAAAATATAATGCTACTAAAATGATTCATCTAAGGTTCACTTGATATCATAAATATTTAAGTATATGTAACTGTATATAATAGTGTTAATGTTTCATTTCGTTACTCACTGAAATTGAATATTATTTACTAAATTATTAATCCATTTAAAATATAAATATATTTTTAAATAATATCCAATAATATTTATAATAAATATTGGTCAAGGAAAATGTAAAGAGTTTCAATTTTTTATTATAACAATTTGAAAATCACTTTATCCTAACATAGTTTAGTATGTATCGGTATGTATTAATATAAATAGATAATTATTTTCACAAATACATTAATGGAAATTTTTATGTATAGGGTTTAAAGGATGATGATATTAAACATAAAAACTATTTTTAGTAGACAACAAGAGTTATTAGGTGTATAAAATTTAATTTAATGGAGTTCAAGATTGTGAATATGTTCAATGAGTTGAATATTAAGAATATAATCCCTAAATCAGATCATTATTAATACTTTATTGTATAAAAGATATTACCCATTAAATGTTATTGTATGAGGGGTTTAGCTAATGGTCATATAGTGTTGTGTAAGGAATAATATATAGATATAATGTGTCAATAAAACCCTGTATTTTAAAGAAAAAATATGGGTTTTCAGGAAGTTTAACATATACAATATGTTAAATTTGATCTTATGAATGGTTCTGTTCTGTATACATTATGATTTTTATAATATAATATGTCTCATAGAAAATGAAATCTACACTATAATTTTTTCATGTTTTTTATATATATGTATATAATTATGTATATTTCATGAATTGTATTGATGATTGAACTATACCATTATAAATTTAAACCATCCCAACATAGTGTTCCTCGTTTAGTATTAAATTTTTTCATGTAATATAAATATTATCATAATTAATATTCTTTTATGGATTTTTAAAATATGGTCAAGAGCTATTAAAAGAGTTTCTATGAAATAGATTTCCCACAATATATACAACATTGAGTTTCACACACAATGTATTTGGAATATTTGGGGCCCAAGATTATATTTAGAGACTTAAAAACCTTAACATGTTGAGATTCTTATAATGTCAACCATGGTTATTTTATAAAATTATTATATAATCCGTGTTGAATAGATAATATGTGGTGGTTGTGTTTGTTTTTGATCATGTCATTAGTAAGAGAAAAACTAGAATGGGATTTGTTCTCTTGTATGAATAATATCATATATATGAACATGATTGATATAGAATAGGGAGTTTATGACCACACCTAGATGGTAAATATGTTTTACCGATATATTAAAAAGATGGTAATGTGATGTTATCATCAATAGATGTGTAATACATGTGATGTATTCCACAAACAATTCATTCTATACTCAATGGGTTGATAATGTTTGATTTGGATATCATGGATTGATATACACCATTTCATAGGGGATCTCAATGAGTTTGAAAACAAGATTGTATGATATGAAATCTATCATTTGATGTAACTAGTGGAAACATGTATAAAGTTAAATGTGTTTTATCAAAATTACACTATATCCCATTACAAAGTGACAAAAATTTATGATTTATTAGAGTAAACACTTTAGAGAAATTTTTGGGATTTCGATATTCATACATTTTAAAAATAATAAAAATACCGGTGGGGTCAATCAATGTGGTTCACTGAATTTGAATTGGTTTTGAATCATATGACTACAAAAAATGTGTTTTAGAGTTAATACAAATGATTTCGGGATGTGTTTTTAGAAGTTATTTAATATGATATGGTATACGGTAAAATTAATGGTATCTTCTAAAAAGTGTTTTTAATGATGTCAAGAGGATTTTTTTAATATAAATTCACAAGTAACAATATATGATACAATATTAAGTGTAATTTAAATATGAATTTATTTATTTATTAATGTTATAGATTAATTAATATATACCCAAAAACCTATTTTCCATATGATTTAATAAGATATATCATATTCAATAATAAGGGATATCATAAATCATGTATATATACTACATCCCTTCTATTATTGGTCAATCAGAAGGTGTGATTAGAAAATATTGTATGGAAACATTTAGTTTTAAAATGATAACCATTTATAGATATGTCTCTAGATCTTTTATAGGCACACTTTTTATTTTCATTGAGTATGTTTTGTTTGGGTTTTACCATGGGTTTGTTTGGGTTAAAATTTGTGAAATATGAAATAATGTGGGCAGTGCATATTTGGTGCCTGGTTTCTCTAAACCGTGCCACCTAGACTAGAAAATAGTACAACCCTAGAATGTAGATATTTTCATATATGGTGCATAGTTTTTCATACCGTGCACCCTTTTAGGAGAAACAGACCCCTAAAGATGCACATAGTTAGGTGAAATTATTCGCCTTGAGCATAAAACTATTTGATCGGGATTTTATACCGCCAAAAATTATTTAAAAAATATAAAACCTATTCATATACTCTTGATCGCCCTAGAACAACCCATAATTGATTTGTATTAATTTTAACACTTCTTAGAGTGATTACTATGATTTTTGACCAGCCATCATGGAGATTCGAAGCCTAGTTGGCAGATTGGAAACACTTTGGTTATGTAGTTTCTTTCCAATTGATCTCACACTATACAACCATTATATTGGTGGATTATTTTCCTCTATTTTGTTTTATATATATCTAGATATTAGAAATCCAAATCTAGTATTGTTTTTCTCGATCTAGAAATTATATATCTTGAATTTACCAATCGTGGATCTAGGTTTTAGATCTGGATATCAGGATATGTCATAATTCCATTCAAATTGGAGAATTTTCTAGGGCGATAATTTTTCAAATAATTAAGGTATGTTTCCTATATTTAAAATATATATGTATTTAATTCATTATTTTTATGTAATTGTATAAAAATCACATTTATTACTAGTAATTCAGTTTCCTAAATTGAATTATTAATATATTAGATTAATTAATTATGGGAATTGTGAAATTGTCTATATTTAATTGATTTAGATGTGAAAATTAAATTAGGAATTTATTTGGGATGATAATATTATTGAATTGAATAATTAACTATTGAATTAATTACATGTATTTTCGATCATTGTTATTAAATAATTGGTATATTAATTATTGGTAGAGAAGGGATAAACTAATTGTTGTGGTAGTATGAAAAAAATTGATTAATTAATTTGGGAATAAATTAGAGTAATTAAGGTGAATAATTAATCGTTTAATTAATTAATGAAATAGTTATGATTAATTAATTTTTGAATTAATTAATGGAATTGAGGTGGTTAATTAATTTTCAAATTAATTAATTAAATGTTGTGAATATGAAATTAATTCCTTTGACTAATTAATTGGTAAATTAATTAATTTTTTATTGTGATACATGTTACATGGTGATATATAAAATATTCTGATATTGTGATATTTGTGACTTTAAATGCTTAACCGTAACATGGTCACTCACTTATGAAAATAATAATGGTAACATTGTCATTAAATTATTAAATTTAGAAAGGTACCATGGTCATTCCCTTACGAAATAATAATGGTAACATTTCCCTTAAACAATGAAATGGTGAGTGGTTAATTTTTTTAGTCACATAAGAAAATTAGAGTGTCAAAATTTTAATTTCAATATGAAATAGTTAAAGGAAACATTTTCATTCAGTTAAGAGATTACCAAGGGAATCGTGGTAATTAAAATTTTAATTTTGATGATGAATTCTAACAAGCACATTCAGACATGACAACCCATGGGAATAGTTCAAATATTGACATCGGTTGGAGTGGATATTGAGGTTAGGGTGTCCTTTGAATCCTGGGGGTTAATGTGAGTACACAAAGATAAATTTATAATGTGATAAATATTTACTTATGTATTGTATAAATATCATTATACAACTATATACACTATTATTGGAATGGATATTATTCTTGACAACATTTGTGGTGGCCTAGTTATTTTTACTCACACCCTACTCAGTTTTCCAAATCGGTGCCAGAATTGATTTAATGGTTACAGGATAGGATAAGCTCAATGGAGCTATCTTAGATAGACAAGTTGTGATGAAGAATGGACAGGGGAACCATATGTTATTATGGACCCACATTGATATTTCTATTTTCCTTAATTATGATTTCCGTATTGACTTTTTGAATATACTCTATCACGGAATATCTATGGATGAGTTTTCATATTTCATTTCTACAATTAGTCGTCTTGTGATACTAAATTGTTCTGTTTATGTTATATCAATATGTTGTTTGGTTTATTTATTTCCCCTATTATATTACATTGATAAAAGACAGTATTGTTTTTCATTTACTGAAATTAGACCCTCATTTTTTGTTAGAAACCATTGGATTATTGGATGTCACACTTGCGTTCCTGTGGTAGATCGAGTTGATGCACCAGGGAGGGGAAACCACATCAGGACATTGAATACTGGTATCAAAGCCCATATTTCAATTATTTTTCATTTGTATTATTATTTTGGGAATGTTTGACACGGTACTAGGAAGATTCATTCAATGGTTATGATATTATTAAAGGGATTATGTAACCTATGTATAACAGAGAACCCATGTTCCCATGGTTGGATTCTTGTTATTTTTGACTCTAGTGACAATTGAATCTTATTTCACCTTGGTTGAAACACTTTTTGTGTAATCTGATTGTTGTTTTTTATTTTATCTTTATTTGAATCATGGCATGTTATGGAATGAGAGATGAGTTTTCATGAAATATTCTAGGAAATTTGGGTTTTTGTGAAATGCCTAAATTTAGACAATCGTGATAAAATCGGTTATCTTTAAGTTATTGAAGATGATATTTGTTTCCTATCATGTGAAATTGAAATGAAATTTTTTCCTACCATTAAATTGAGAATGATTGTAAAATAATGAAAATGAGAATAAATGGGTGTCTAACTTTAGAAACATGAATAATGCTAATGTGTTCACAAATGTTAACAAGGGTATGAGGGTATGATGGTTAAGGATACTGATCACACCACAATTTTGACAATGTGGAAAGGTTTGGGGAAAATTATTTTTATGATTTTTTGTGTTTTTACTCTTATGAAAATGATTTTGTGGTGTGTGATGTTTCCAAAGACATGTTTTTTTTCATTTTAGAGAGAATTACACCATGAAGACTCATTTTCAGAGGATGAACAGAGGATTCAACTGGAGATTTTCTACAAGTAGTTTATCTTGACACAACAATAGTGCTTGATGAGGAAGATAAAGAGATGTTTCAAGAGATCTTCACACGCTAAATGATACTTATGGAAGGAGAATCAAGGTGGATTGTGAAAATCGTGTATGACATTACATGAGACTTTCAGATATATCACCCTCTATTTTTTACTCGAAATGGTGGACCTATAGATGTTGAGTTCTGGGATGAGTCTATCTATACAATACTTGACCACATGGATAATGAAACCAAGAATATGGTAAAGTTTGAATATTATATGATATGAGGATCATAGAAGTGATTTTTGTACATTTTGGTGTTAAATAGATATTCTGATGTTATTATATGGATGTTCATTATAGATAACATCTTGGTGCATAACAATCCATATATGATGATGTAGGACAGAT
Source organism: Viscum album (assembly GCA_963277665.1). Classification (NCBI taxonomy): domain Eukaryota; kingdom Viridiplantae; phylum Streptophyta; class Magnoliopsida; order Santalales; family Viscaceae; genus Viscum; species Viscum album. Next base: position 596,514,703 of record OY728133.1, read on the forward strand.
CTATTATATTTATGAGGTCGAATCAATTTAGTATTTTCCTGATGGACTATTCTAGCAACATTATATATTTGTAACAATTTTCCCTAGTATTGGAAGGGGATGAGATAGCTATGATGAGGATTTTTAGGATTGGCTTAAATGTGTGATTAATTCGAAAGATAATCTATGTTAGTTAATGAAATTTATTGAGTTGGTATATCTGTATCCTATAGCTGAGGGGAACCTCAGAGTGGCTTCAAATGCAGCACATGTGGTTTCTATTGGATGATCAAGAGGTGAATATTTAAAGAGTAGTATATATCGCTAAAAGGATTTTCAATAGGGTGGTAACAAGATGATTATAAATGGTGGATGTCAAATTAAATAGGACATTACTCATGTGATCTTTCAATAGTGTGTTAATTCCAGACACTTACTGACTCTGTTCTCCCAACTGTTATTAAGGTGTTGATCATTAAGAAGTATGTGAAATATCCAAAAGTTATGTTATAACCCCTGATTAATGGGTAATATAGAAGTAACCACACATAATGAATGTGAGGTAAGGGAATATTCTTCACCATATTTTTATTGAAGCTAGAGTTCTACTTGATTAGGTTGTTGAGTTAGTGGTAATGGAGCTTTGGGTAATGAAAAACTATATCAGTAGGGTGTTGAAGCTCAGGGAGTCGTACGACATGATGAGAAATAGGGGAATGATAGTTTCATGCGGTGTTTCATATAATTTTGGATAGGGAGGATAGACGATTGACAGTGGGAAGTATTATTCTTGTTTCTTATATATTATATGGTTCCTTTTTTGATATCAGTGACTCACATTAATTTAATTATACATAGTTCTTTAATGGTATTATCCTCAAGTTGGATTTTTTGAGAGGGGTATTAATGAAAAAAACACTATTGGGAGTACATTCGATAAACATTTTCTTGTACAAGGGGTGTTTTCTCAAGATTTCATAATACATCTTTTAGTGGGATCCTTATATCCTTAACATGTCAATATTTGAAATAATTTTTGGAATGAACAAGTTAGAAGAAAATAGAGACCACAAAAACTATTACAAGATGCGAGTGACTTTAAAATATCCTTATGGAAATAACTATATTAACCATGAATAGTGGGATATCTAGGTATTCAAAATATAGACAATTTCATAGAAACTAGGATTACTCAGCCTTTGGGAGATCTGACAACATAGGTATCGTATATAATTCTTAATGATGGAGGTTTAATGAAATATTTTTTTTCACCTATAGTGGAATGGTTTTGGGATGTGTTTCTTGAATACTCCTCTCAGTTTCCACTTGAGAGAGATGAGGAATTTAATATTGAGCAAATGTCAGGGATTAAGTTAGTTTCTATTCTATCGTAGAAAATGACACTAGATTAGATTTAAGGGGTTAAGACTTCGTTGGATGTCACGGAGGATACTCGTATTATCCATCCAAGAACCTCACCTTAGGGTTCACAAGTGTTGTTTTCTTATAAGTGAGATGATTGATTATGATTATGTGCTGATTATAGTAAGATGAAGTGGGTGAATGTGAAGAACTGTTATCCTCTCATATGTATCGATTATCGATTTGAATAGTTATGATTTTATGATGTCTATTAAAAGATAGTCATGAGATTGGGGTATCAATAGTTGAGATTTAATACTTTTGATATATATTGGATTGATTTTAGAAGAATTTATAGCCATTATGGGTTCATCATAATGTCATTTGGGTTAAAGAATTCACCATTGATGTTTATGTCCATGATGAAAAATTCATTCATCAGTTCTTGGATATCTTTTTGGTAGTTTTTGTGGATGAAATTTTGATGTACTCAAAGACTCATGATTACCCTGAACAACCTCATGAAATGATCCATAGTAAACTAAGAGTGTGTCACCTATATGGTAACATATCTAATTGTTAATTTTGTATTGATCAGGTAAACAAAATTGGTCACATCATCTCAGAGGATGGGGTGTTTGGGGACCCAATGATGGGGAAGGTAGTTGTTTTTTAGGATAATCTGAATAATGTGTTAGATATCCAAATATATCTTAGGTTAGTTCTATATTATCATAGGATCATGCATGACTTTTATTGTTTGATAATTCCCCTTTTTGGTGTGAATATAAGGGGTAATTTTTTATTATTTGGAATCAACTGAGAATGAATTCATATTGTTCAATAAGTTCTTGACATTGACACTAATCTACATCCTAACAATTCTAGGTGAGGATTATATGGGGTATTGTGACTCTTATGGTATTGGAATCAGAGTAGTATTGATTATTGGAAATTGAGTTGTAGAATATGGGTCTTGGAAGTTGAGGCCTCATGGATGGAATTACCATACACATGAACTTGAGTTCAATAAAAAAAATTTACTTGGGTGTTTTGGCAACATTATTTGTTAGCATAAAAATTAACTATTTATATGAATAACAAGATATTGAGGATTATCTTTTTATAATGTGATTTTGAATATCGGGTAGTGGAGGTCGGTTGAGTAAATGCATTCATTTTATTTTGAGCCAACATATATGTCCAGGATGAGAAATAGTGTGGATGAAACATTGAGTATGAAAACTAAGACTCATTCTACTCTGATGTCAATTTCTTATTGAAAGGTGATGCATTTAATGGATGAGATGCATGTTTTTGTTCAGAATAGTTGGGGGAATATGTATCTGGTATTAGTTTTAATTGAGTCGACACATTTGAGATGTATCATAATTTGATAGTTGAGGGACTAGAAATCTTGACCTTGAGGGAAATCCTTGATGGTTGGGATACTCCTTCATAATGGTCCACATGTGATGATGAGATCATCAATGTCAAGAATCGGGTTTTGGTGCCTATTAGTCTGCATGAGAAGCTGATATGTAGGTTTTATGCCTCACAGTGGGTGGAAAATTTTGGTGTGGCCAAAATTTATAGTATCCTATATTTAAATAATTTTTGGTTGAGAATAAAAATGAGAGTGTGTGTTTTGTTGCATGATAATACATCTTTCAGCACATGTAAGATGAGCATCAATGACCTGGAGGTTTCCTATAGTTGTTTCCCATTACGAAGTTGAAGTGGGATGACATTAATATAGATTTCATGGTGAGTCACCTGAGGAAGGCCCAATATAATGACGCTATTTTGGTGATTGTGGAGAATTTATTAAATGTTGTACATTTCATAATAGTCATGGAGGCTTTTTCTGTAGAGTTTTTGGGTTAAAGATATGTTCGGGAGATAGTAGGTTAGCATGGGGTTCCACAAACTATTGTTTTAGACAACGATTCATGATTTATCTTGGGATTTTTTGTAGTGATTACAAAATTGGATTTCTATATAGGTATAATTGAGTATGGACTTCCTCCTATAAACATATGATATGTCAGAACATTCTATACATGTGCCTGAGGATATACTAAGATCATGTGTTCACGAATTTGATGGATATTGGGGGAAGTACCTATCATTAGAGTATTTAACCAATAAAATAGTCATCATGATACTATAAGGATCAAACCATATGATTCACCTTATAGATGTCCAGGTATATAACCATTATTTCGGTTTCAGGTCAGTGACTCAGAGTTTCTTGGATCAAGTCTTGTGTAGGATATGTCAGAGAATGTTCTATTTATTTAGAAGAATTTGGATGCAACTAAAAATATGAATATGGAGCATGATGATAGAAAAAATGGTCCATATATTTTAAAGGTGGTTATCATGAATTCTTTTAGGTGTCACCTTGATTGGGTCACCACATGATACATAGGTATGGGATGATATGCCCAGATTCATTGGACTATTTGAGATTTTAAATTAAATTGTGTTTGGGGTGTACTGATTGGCTCCTCCATAGTGATATATTGTTATTAATGATGTTTTCCATAAGTCACTACTATATCAGTGTCACCCTGAAACTTCTCATGTGATCAATGTGGATATTGTTGAGGTTGAGATAGATGTGTCCTTTGAGAAAAAAAATACATGTTCAGGATCATAGTGGAAGCGTGTTTAGGGGAAAGGATATTGTAATAGTTTATGTATTTCAGCAATATGTTCATGATCTGGAGGGAACATCAGAGAGATAATAATATTTGTGGGATTAGTGGCCATGTCATCTTAACTCGGAATCATAGAGATGTTTGGGAGTTTAGGTTGAGGATGAGTTATTATAAGGTGGGATGTTTGTAAAGACCTGTAATTTTGTAGAGATTTATCAGGATAATTTATTATTACTCATTTTATTTATGTTGAGTAATTTTATTTTGGTTTTTACATCTCGGTGTGATTGGTATACCATTTGAGAAAAAAATGAAGAAATAGGGCATTGACCAGTTAGAAATTCATTTTCCATAACTGTGTGCCCTACCCTAGCAAACAATGTAACCCTAGATAGTGATGATTATCATTGTTGGAACATAGTTTATAAAATTGTGCTCCATATTATAAGATACTATGAAAGCCATAGAAAATTTGCATGGTTAGTTTCACTATTAGGATAAATCGGGCTCCCCGAGCATCAAACATTGTTTAAAATATTTTAATCTCCTAGAAATTATTACAAAATTCCCCAAACCCCAACATTATACACCATGAACTCCCTAGATCGATCCATAATAAAATTCCTCCATTACTAGTGCCTCTAAAAGGGTTTTAAAGGTGATTTTATATCTTTTATTAGGGATTTGAAGAAATATAGGAAGATATTTATCTCTTCAAGTATGTGGTATCTTCCTGATTTATCTCTCATTAAACTCCCATGTTTTCGTGTGTTGTTATCATCTATTTTATGGATCAAGATATTGATTTGATGCACATAGATCTATTCATGAGGATCTACTTTTAGAAATAAAATTCAAGGATTTTTTTCAATCTTTAATTTAGGATTTAGATCCAGATCTCATGCTATTTCATAATTCCACCCAAATTAGGGATTTCCATTGGGTGATCATTTTTCAATGAATTGAGGTAGGAGTTATATAATTACAATCCCAAAGTCTAGATTATATTATGTCTATGTTATTTTAGAAATATATATTGGTTGACTAGAAATTTATTTCCCTCAATTGAATTAATTAATTTGGAAGATTAATTAATTAAGAGATTTGTGAAATTGGGGATATTGAATTGATAGATACATAAAAATTAATTCATGAATAAATTGGAGATGTTGAGATTATAGAATTCAGTAATTAAGGATTTAATTAATTATCAGGATATTTGTATCAATATAGTTAATTAATTAGTAGATTAAAAAATTGGATTGATGTGAACAATTAATTTTTTAATTAGTATGAAAAGTAGTGTTCTTAATTAATTATTTAATTAGTTGATGGAATTGTGGTTATTAATTAAATGTTTAATTAATTAATTTAATTTTTTTGAATAATTATTTATAAGGCCCTAGCATTAAACATTACTTAATTTTGGTTTGTTTCAAGAATTCACATTGATTATCTTTTCATGTTTAGTGTTTTAGGGAATTAGATCATAAATCATGCATTAAATTCCACATTTAAACAAGGTTGTTACATCAAAGACAATATTCAATTTTTCCACCAAAGGAATCATATTTAAAATAAAACATGGATTATTTCTTAACACTTCCTCAACACTATCATCACATAATGTACTTTTCCCTTGACCCTTGAATAACATTTCCAAAACATGGGATGAGCATAAAATGATCAGTTTGGGATACAAAAATACGGATAAAACATTAGTCCATGAATACATAAGAATCAATGTAATCGTACTTTTCTCATAAAACAGAAGTACTTTAACATACCTCATGAAATCATAAGATTTATGAATAACTCATAGAAATCATAAGACATAAATGTAACTTGAGGCATTCATAATATTCATAAGTAGGGAGTAACCCTCATGGTTACGTTTGGAATACCCATCACAGTATATTCCCTAAATCTCTTTGGATAAAACTTAGAGTTTAACTCCATCATATTGCCAAATTGGTTGGAGATCTATCTCGAGCTCACCTTCCCTTAGTTTATCATAGAACCACCCGTCTTCATAAATAATTACCAAGAACCATAACAAAATCGTATCACATAAAACATCCATAAAGGAAACATAACACTTCCACATTTCAATCATAAGATATCAGTACAACACATTGATATAATAAAAACATTATCAAAACCATTATAAATTCCAAAATAAAGTAAAACATGTTATTTATTTTTCATTTAAAAATTTTTATCGCTTGTAGAGGAAGCTGGAACTCATATAATGGTTATGGTGGTGGAGAAGTCGTTGTCACTGCATACGTAAGAAAAAAAAAATTATATTTTGTCATTTAGTAAAATTCTTCATGTAAAAATATTCCTTTTTAACTTAATTAAAAGTAAAAAGGGTTTATTATACAACTAATAAAATAAGGTCGCATATAAATTGATGTATACCTAAATGAAATGAGATTGAGATGAAGTCCCTTACCTCAAGTATGACTTATCTTGTTCATTTCTTTATATTCATGAATAATAAAATTTGGCCAATTTATAATTTATTAAGGAATTACTTTAATGTTTTTTATTCAATTCATATCACATATTATCATGTTATAATAATTAGTTAATTATTTTAGTTCATATCATACGTTTTGTCTATGTTCGGTACATGAGTCAAAAATGAAATTGTTTGAAAAGAATTTCCCATGTAGTTATTAGTACATCATCTATAGAATAGTATTAATGATTTAAATATCATATATATCCAATATATATTTATTTAATACTATTACATAACATTTGGAGAAAAAATGAAATGCATAGTTCATGGAGATGGTAGGTCGTACGTACGTATGAATGCTACATTCATTTCTTTGTCATTTTAATGAAATTAAAACAAAATAAGACATATATATATTATAATTCAACTATAATATATATTTTATGTAGTTAAAATAAGTTCATTAATTCAATTATTTATAAATTACATGTTTGTCATGAACGATTCACATCACTTGAGGGGGAAGTAGTACGCACTTGCTCAGATGAAATTATCGCATTTTCACAAAATACAAAGCATAATGGAATGTTTAAAATATAAAATTCATAAGTATATAGGTGACATAAATATAATATAAATCATATATAAACATAGTGACATCATAATTTCCACCTTTAAAGGTGTTAAAATAAGATTCAATAATTATTGTTTTGTGAGGCAGTAATTCGCCACCCACATAAACAGTATATTTTTTAACCATTAGACAGAGGTGTGTTTATGTGTAGGTAGAATCCTTATCATAAAAACATAATAGTATATTTAGGATACTGGTGTTATTATGGTATCAACTAATAAGAAGAATCATGGTGAGTGAATAAGGAAAATTAAAGGAAGAAAGAAGAGAGAAGACATTACCTCTAAATCAGGTAACTCTTTTTTTTGATTTTAGACAAAGGATTCATTGGAAAGCATTCTGACCAAATTGGGGATTCTAGGAATAAGAGAGGGAAGTGGAGAGATAATATGAGTAGATGTTGGATTAGAAAAAGGATTTAATGGTGTTGGTAATGGGGTAGAGGTGGGGGCCTTTTAAAAGAGGTAGGGCGGTCACTTTTGGAACGTCTTGAAATGTTTCTTTATTATAAAATGCTTTTCGGATTTTGAAAGTCCCTTAATGATATATTTTGAGGATAAGGTGATAAGGGTTTTAAATCCACCCATCCAATAGGTTTTCTACAAGTTTATGTCTTATATTTTTCCTTAACTTTTAATTTTATTTAAATAGTAAATTAGTGAGGTAATCACTACATCATAATAGCGTCATCAATAAATTTATTTATTTAAGGTCTAAAAATTATAAAATAAATACCATGATGTAGGAAATATTTTTATCATTTAAATGACTATTTATATACTAAGATATCATTTATGTAAAAAAAATTAAAATTGTTTTACTTAGGATACACAAACCTTTATTATATTTCTCTTCTTTATAAAAAATATTGTCATAAATATCACTATTACACCCATGTGACTCCATGGGCCCTCATGTTCGGTAAAAATATTCCCATGGTCTTCCATGACTCAAAATAGATGATGTAGAATCATGTTGGGGTCATTTTATATTATTATGATATTATTTTACTTACCTTAACTACCCGATTACTAATTAATCACGATAATTAAAGATAATTACCGTCGTTACTATTCATAATGTACAAAAACAAAAGAGTCCTAATTACATAATTTGGATCATCTGATTACAAATATGGAATCCATTTTACCAAATTCCAAACACAGAAATGGATTTATTAATTAAAAAATAATTTCTATTGTCAAAACACATAGCAAGTTTTTATGTAACAATATCTATCAAAATATTGTCAATTGTTTATGTCCATTTCCAAAGTGGAATTAATTACAGTGACCCCCATTGAATTAAATGGTAAAAATATATTCTAATTACACTTTCAAAACAATTAAAATGACAATCTAATGATATAATTAAATTATATGAAAATGTAGTTTTGAAGTAAAATGCAGTATTTTTCACTATTCATTAAAATTTGAACATTATCTAAAAACTAACAAAAAATTATCCAAAGTAAATTTAAATTTAATAATTCTAAAGAATGAGTTTATTTTGACAAATATAGCTTATAAAACTTTCAATATTTATATTTAATAATGGTTTTCAATCAAAAAGGTGGTAGAAACTCTTAAAAATATTAGATTAATCGATGACTAAGATTGGATTTCTCCTCATTTTAATCCTCTAAAACACTATATAATTCATACATAGACATAAATATAAAAATATATTATTATTTGAGTACTTGGGATGTTATAACCTTCCCCCAATTAGAAAATTTCTTCCTCACAATTTATTTTCTTATCGAATAAGTGGGGGTATTTTTCCCTCATTACATTTTCAGATTCCCATGTTGCCTCTTCAATCATGTGGGTTTTCCACAAATCCTTTACTTGATGAATCACCTTATTCTGCAACACATTCTCTCGGTGTTCATGAATCTGGACTGGTTGTTCCTTATAAGATATATTCTCTTTCAGCTGAACTACCTCTGGACTCGAAACATGAGATGTATCTTGCATATACTTCCTCAACATTGAAACATGAGATACATTATGTACCTGAGATAAACTCAGAGGTAAAGCCACTAGGTATGCAACTAATCCAACTCTCTCCAGAATTTCATATGTTCCAATGAATATTGGACTCATCTTTCCTTTATTACTAAATCGCATCACACTTTTCCATGGTGAATCTTTGAGTAAGACATGATCGCCTACCTCAAAAGAGAGATCCTTCCTTCGGTTGTCTGCATAACTTTTCTACCTGCTCTGAACTGTTCTCATATGTTTCTGTATTAGCTGATCATTTTCTGCCAACTCTTCTACCAATTTTGGTCCCATCAACTTCCTTTCACCCAGTTCATCCCAAAAAGCAGGAGTTCGCCACCTCTTCCCATATAATTCCTCAAATGGTGCAGTCTGTATACTGGAATGAAAACTGTTATTATAAGAAAACTCATCCAATGAAAGATGTTGGTCCCAAATTCCCTGATAATCCATTGAACAAGCACGTAGCATATCCTCCAAAGTCTGAATTTTTAGTTCTGAATGCCCATCTGATTGCGGATGAAAAGAAGTACTAAAAATTAATTCAGTACCCAACGACTTATGAAGGCCATTCAAAGAGTTATAAGTGATCAAGGGATCAAAATCAGATACAATGTAGAGGGGAACTCGATGTAACCTGACTATCTCTTTAAGATACAGTCGAGAAAGTTGATCTAGGGAAAAACTATATCGTATAACATTGAAATGAGCACATTTAGTCAAATGATCAACAATAACCCATATTTCATTATTACCTCGAGGTGTCATCTGTAATCCCACAACGAAGTCCATGGAAATATTTTACCATTTCTACTCTGACACTGGTAAAGGCTGAAGCATCCCATTCGGTAAATTCCGCTCTGCTTTAACCTGCTGACAAGTCAAACACTTCATAGTAAAATCAGCAATATATCTTTTCATTCCATCGCACCTGTAATACTCCCGCAGATCTCTGTATATCTCAGTACTACCAGGATGAACTGAAAATAGTGAACTATGAGATTCACATAACAACGATCTCTTCAACTGTGAATCACAAGTCACACAAAATCTCTTCCCAAATCTCAAAACTCAATCATTATCAATAATGAATTCAGGTAACATACCCCTCTGAACCAGCTCTACCTTTTTCTGCAACTCACTGTCTTACTTCTATGATTTTTTAATTCTGTTTGATAAGGAATATTTCAATGATACCTGAAACAAAAAAAGTATAATTTCCTGCACCAACAACTTCCAAACCCAAATTCATAAAATTCTTAACCAAGGATCACGTTCCAAACATAACATGGTTAATGAAGCATTATATTCTTGACTCAAAGCATCTACCACTTTATTTTATTTTCTTGGGTGGTAGTAAATCATGCAATCATAATCCATGATTAATTATAGCCATCTCCTCTGTATCATGATCAATTATTTCTGAGTGAATATATACATTAAAATTTGGTGATCAGTCTATGTTTCACACTTTACACTATACAAAAGATGCCTTCAAATTTTTAAAGTGAACACAACATCAGATATTTATAAATAATTTGTAGGGTAATTTATCTTATGAGTTTTCAACTAACGTGTTACATATGAAATTACCCGATCATTATGTATTAGGACGCAACCAAGTCATCTCAATGAAGAATCACTTTAGATAAAAAAACTCAACATTCCTAAAATGTAGTTCCAATACTGGAGCATCCACTAAACTTCTTTTAAATTCCTGAAAACATTCATCACATTCTTTTATCCAGATAAACATAACACCCTTCTGTGTTAGCTTATTCAATGGGCTGGACAACTGTGAATTTTTCTTAACAAACCTTCGATAATAGCTTGCCAAACCAAGAAAACTACAAATCTCGGTTATATTTATGGGCCTTGTCCATTCTTCAACAACCTTTGTTTTTGCAAGATCAATAGTTATTCCATATTCAGAAACAATGTGACCCTGGAATGAAATTTTTTGCAACAAAAACTCACAATTTTTGAATTTCCCATACAATTTATTTTCTTTTAAGGATTGAAAAATAACCCTTAAATGACTTTAATTCTCATATTTACTTATAGAAAACTCAAAAATATCATCAATGAAAACATCCACAAACATATCCAAGAACTCATGGAAAATTCTATTCATAAGGTCTGTGAATACAGCAGTTGCATTGGTTAACCCCAAATGCATAACTACAAATTCATAATGGCCATATCTTGTAATAAACGTGGTCTTGGGAATATATGCATCCTTACTATTCAATTGATGGAACCGTGATCTAAAGTCAATCGTTGAAAAATAATGAGCTCTATGGAGCTGATCAAACAAATCAACGATATGAGGAAAGGGATATTTGTTCTTAACAGTGATGTTATTCAAGGCTCTATAATAAATGCAAAGTCTCATTGAACTATATTTATTTTTAACAGATAAGACAGGGGCACCCCATGGTGATTTTCTCGGTCAAATGAAACCTTTCTATATTAAATCATACAATTTATCCTTCAACTCTAAATGTTCAATTTGAACCATTCGATAAAGGGGGTATTGAAATTGTATTAGCATCAGGAAGTAATTCAATAGTAAATTCAACTTTCCGATTTGGTGTTATTCCAAGAAACTCATCAGAAAAAACATCATGATAATCATTTACCACTGGCACATCATTAATCTGAACAGATACATTGTTTTAAACAATATGTGCATGGTAAAATTCATTTCCATCTTTTACAAGTTTTTCAGCCTCTTAATATGTTATCAATATTAAGGGTTCATTATTGTACACAAACATAAGGTCATTATGAAAAGAAACTTCAATAGCTCTATAGTAAATCTTAAAATTGTAAACAGAGATCCAATTCATACCAAGGATAACATGAAACTCTACTAGAGGTAAAACAATAAGGTTTGAAAGTAGGTTCTTTCCACATATAAGGATAAGAAGATTCTTATAAATTCATTTTTCCTCAGTATTTCCCCCAGGTGTTTTTACCACAAGTTACGGAGTCATTTCTTGATATGGAATTCCCAATTTACTAGAAAATTTTTCAGAGATGAAAGAATGTGTAGACCCTGAATCAAACAACACATTGGCATAATCTGAAAAAACAAACAAAGAACCTGATACCACTTTATTTGATGACCCAAAATTTGCTGAAGTTTTTGCAATGGATTTCACCACACCTTTCTGCTTGTAGTATGAATACTTTATATCATTCGAGCTCATTGCAAAACACTCATTTGAATAATCACCCATCTCATTTCACTTGAAGAATTTCACTATCTGTAAATCAAATGTGGTCTTACCATTACCCAGATCTTTTCTAGTGTAATCACGAGCCTTATGTCCCATATTACCAAATCAGAAGCACTTTCCAGAATTCAAAATTCATTCCCTAGCATGATTTTGACCACATTTATCAAAAACTACAAAATTAGTTTTCTTACCATCAAACCTTTTTGAACGATTCTTCCCTTTCTTCTGCCACATCATTCTCTTCTTCTATTGGTTTTCATAGAACACCTGATCATTGGAAAACTCCATTTCCACCTTATCAGCACATCGAAAAAGCTTTTCATAAATTTTCACTCATGAGACACTAATGACCTTCAATATTTTCACTTTAATCCAGAGTGAAAACGATTGATTTTACTATCAAGGTCTCAGATAAATTTTGGAGTATACCTCACCAATGGAGTGAAATTTTCTTCATAAGAATCCACTGAGTCGTCCTCTTGCCTCAATTCCAATATTTTTTTTCCATCCTAAGTCGAATAGCTTTAGAAAAATATTTCTCCAGAAACATACCATTTAATTCATATTAGTCATGAGAATCTATCTCATCAGCTTCCCTGATATTTTTAACCATCGACCACCACTAATCGACTTCACCCTCCAAATGGTAAACAACAAGACTAACCTTTTGTTTGTTTGAACACCCAATGACTTCAAAAGTCTTCTCTAGTGCTTTAGTCCAAACTTCATCTAGCACAGGGTCAGATGATACTCTAAATGATGGGGGATGTTACCTCATGAAATGTTCCACCACTGACATGTTCCTCTGCGGTTGATCTGACTGATCTCATGAATGGATAACACCACTATTTATCGCTTGAGTCAACTACGCAATTACTGCAACAAACTATTAAGTTCCAATTCTGAACATCTCAGGATGCTGTTGTAGAAGTACATTTACTTCTCTATTCCATCCTATCACTACTTTCCTATTTCCTCTGCGGCAAACAATTATGAACAAACATGTCTGAGATGAAGCAACATGGAAATCATCAATTTCTATATCATTTCAGTTTGACCATAATGTTAAAAATATATTTTTGGACTATCATTGAATAGAATTATAACTCCTAAAGTTATCTAAACGTCCCTCTGATACAAAATATAAGGCCCCAACCTTAAACATTACTTAATCATGGGTTATTTCCAGAATTCAAAATGAGTATCTTTTCAAGTTTATAGTTTTAAAAAATTAGATCACAATTCATGCATTACATTCCACATTTAATCAAGGTGGTTACATCAATGATAGTATTCATTTTTTTCCACCAAAGAAAATATATTTAAAAGAAAACATGATTTTATTCTTGACACTTCCTCAACACTATCATCATGGCATGTACTTTTCCCATTACCTATGAAAAACATTTCAAAAACATGGGATGAGCATAAAAAGATCAGTAAGGGATATCAAAATACCTAAAAAACATTAGTCCATGTATAAATACGAATCAATGAAATATTAATTTACTCATAAAACATAATTACATTAATATACCTTATTAAATCATAATATTTAAGAATAACTAATTGAAATTAGAAGACATAAATGTAACTTGAGGCATTCATAACATTCTTACGTAGGGAGTAACCCTAATGGTTACGTTTGGAATACCCATCACAGTATATTCCCTAATTCTCTTCGGAGAAACCTTAGATTTTAACTCCATCATGTTACCCAATGCATTGGATAGCTATCTCGGGCTCACCCTCCCTTATTTTATCTTGGAACCACCTGTCTTCATAAAAAATTTGAATAACCATAACATAATAGTATCACATAAAACATGCATAAAGGAAACATAACATTTGCACATTTCAATCACAAGATATCAATAAAACACATTGATATAATAAAAACATTATCAAAACCATTTTCAATACCAAAATAAATTAAAACATGGTATTTATTTTTCATTTAATAAATTTTATGGCTTGTAGATGAAGCTGAAACTCAAATAATGGTCACAGCGGCATAGAATTTGTTGTCACCACATAAGTAAAACAGAAACATTCTCTTTTGTCGTTTAGTAAAACGCTTCATGTATAAAAGATTCCTTTTGAATGAAATTAAAATTCAAAAGGGATTATTATAAAACAAATAAAAAAAGGTTTTATATAAATTGGTGTATGCCTCAATAAAAGGAGATTGAGACGAAGTCTCTTACCTCAAGTCTGACTTGTCTTGTTCATTTCTTTATATTCTTGAATAGTAAGCATTTGTAAATTTATAATTTTCATAATGAATTAATTTAAATTTTATTATTCAATTCATATCACATATTATAATGTTATAATATTTAGTTAATTTTGTGAGTACATATCATACATTTTGTTGAAGTTTGGTACATGAGTCCAAAATGAACTTGTTCGAAAATATTTTCCCATGTAGTTATAAGTACATCATCTCTATAATGGTATTAATGATTTAAATATCATATATATCCAGAATATATTCATTTTATACTATTCCATAACATTTGGAGAAAAAAATGACATGCACCATTCATGGAGATGGTAGGCCACAATATGCATGAATGCTACTTTCATTTCATTGTCATATTAACGGAATTAAATAAAAATGAGACATATATATATTATAATTACAGTAAAATATATATGTTATATAGGTAACATAAGTTCAATAATTACATTCTTTAAAAATTCCATGTTTGGAATGAATGAGTCACGTCACATGAGGGGGCGGTAGTCCACACGTCCTCAGATGAAATTATCGCATTTTCACAACATGCAAAGCATAATGGTATGTTTTAAGTATAACATTCAGAAGCATATATGGGACATAAATATAATATATGTAATATATAAATATAGTTACATAATAATAACCACCATTAATGGTGTTAAAAGAATATTGAACAATCATAGTTTCGTGAGTCAGTAATTCTCTACCCACAGAAACAGTATTTTCTTTAACCATTAGATGGTGGTGTGTGTAAGGGTACATAGAATCCATATCATAACAAAATCCTATTATATTGTGGATATTGTTGTAAATATTGGATCAAATAATTATAATAATAGTGGTGAGTGAAGAAGGAAAATAAAAGGAAGAAACCCGAGAGAAGTCATTACCTCTAAATCGGGTAACTCTTTTTTTTATTTGAGCCAAAGGCGTCGTTGGAAAGACATCTGCCAAAATTGAGGCATCTAGGAGTAAGAGAGGGATTTGGACAGATATTATGAGTAGAGGTTTTACTAGAAAAGGTCTTTAGAGGTGTGGGTAAGGGGTTATAGGTGGGGGAATTTTATAAGATGGAGGAGGGTCACTTTTCGAATGTCTTAAAATGTTACATTATTATAAAATGATTTTCAAATTATAAAGGTCCCAAAATGATATATATTGAGGATAAGGTGATAAGGGTTCGAAACACACCAATATAATTGGTTTTATACAAGTTTATGTCTTATATTTTACCTTATCTTTTCATTTTATTTCAATCATTCATTAATGAGGTAATCACTGCATCAACATGGTGTCATAAATAAATTTATTTATTTAATGTCTAAAAAATATAAAATAAATACCATGATATAGAAAATATTTTCATATTTACAATGTCTATTTATATTCAAAGAGATAATTTATGTAAAAAAATAAAAAATATTCACTTAGAATACATAATCCTTTGTTATATTTATCTTTTTTTAAAACAATAATGTCATAAATGTCACTATTACAGCCATGTGACTCCATGGGCCCTCAAGTTTGGTAAAGAGCTTCCCATCGTCAGCCTTGACTCAAAAAAGAGGATTTGGACACATGTTGGGGTCATTTTATATTATTATGCTATTATTTTATTAACCTTAACTACCCGATTACAAATTAATCAAGACAATTGAAGATAATTAGCATCGTTACTATTCATAATGTCCAAAAACAAAAGATTCTTAATTAACTAATTTAGACCTCATGATTCCAAATATGGAATCCATTTTACCAAATTCCAAACAATGAAATTTTATCAATTAATTTAAAAATAATTCCCATGGTCAAAAAAATAGCGTGTTTTTAAGAAACAATATCTATCAAAAGATTGACAATTGATTATGTCAAATTTCAAAGTGAAATTAATTAAAATGACCACAATTGAATTAAATGGTAAAAATTTATTATAATTACACTTTAAAACCAATTAAAAAGATAATATAACAATATAATAAAATTAGATGAAAAAACATATTTGAACTAAAATTTAGTATTTTTCACTATTCATTAAAAAATGAACAATGTCAGAAAAAACCAAAAATTTATCCAAAGTAAATTTAAATGTACCAATTAAAAAGAATATGATTATTTTGAGATATAAAGCTTATAAAATTGTAAAAAGTTAGATTTAAAAAATGGTTTTCCATCAAAAGGACGTAAAATAAACTTTTAAAAATATTATAGTATTCTATGCCTAAGATTTGATTTATTCTCATTTTAATCCTAAAAAACACTATCTAATTCATAAATAGACATATTTATGAAAAAATATCATTCTATACTTACTTTGGATGTTACATTTATAGTTGAATTAATTAATGGAATTGAGGTTTCTAATTAATTATCAAATCAATTAATGGAATAAAGTGAATATTCAATAGATACATTTGATTAATTTTTCCATGGGTTGTTCGGATACATGTAATATTCTGATATATGTGACATTTGTGACATTATGATATTTGTGACATCAAATGTTAAATGGTTACAGAGACATTCAGTTATGAAAATAAAAATGGTGACATCGTCATTCTATTACAAAATAGTGAATGTAAACATGGTCATTCACTTATTAAATAAGTATGGTACCATGGTCATTATATTATTAAAGAGTGAGTGGTAACATGGTTATTCACTTAGTAAAATAATAATAGTAACATGGTCATTCAATTATGAAATGTTGAATAATAACATGTTCATTCCCTTAAGATATTATGAATAGTAACATGGACACGAAAATGTGTATTGTTTTGATCAACAGTACCATATAAATTTTGATAGGTGATATCCCTTAGGGATAGTTTAGAATTTGTCCAAGCCTGATATAGTTATTGAGGTTTGAGTATCCTTAAGAACCCATAGGAATATGTTGTTAAAAAATATTATTTGATAAAATCATATCATTTTACAAATACATTTAAATTATTTATTTATCAAAATATATACATAATTATTTTACTGTATATTATTTTAGAATCCATTGATGTCGATATAATGACTTTTATTCACACCATACAAATGATACCAAATAGGTACCGAAATAAATTCCATTGCTGCATAACAAGATAAAGGAAACGAGCCTATATTAGATGTCTAAATTTGGATGGAGCCAATGTGAGGGAACCATACATTGTTAAGGAAGAACATGGGGTTTTTCAGTGCGTTTAATTGTTTATTTCATCTTGAAACATGGAATACACTATAACATATCATTTGACCATTTGGGTTTTCATATTTTTTTCCTTCTTTTTGTAATCATCTGATAAAATTTTTTTGTTATGTTATATTATTATTTGGTTGTTGTTTTTTTTATTTCTATTATTATATTAATCTAATAAAAGAGTTTTATGTCTCTCCATGATAGATAAAAAAATCCATTGCTAGCCAGTGGATTCTGGAATATTGGGAGGCATGCAAGAGGTCATGTAGTTGATTGGATTTGGTTAAGAATGAGTGGGACTCGAGTTGGGATGTTAAATCAGTTAAAATTATATTTTATGAGTAGACATTTATAAATGCATATTAATTTAGTTATATGGGTGGAAGAATGATAATATTTGTTATTATTGTGACACATTCCTACATTAAATATCTTATAAAATAGTTGCATATGATGAAACAGATCAGAATTCCTCATACTCTAATAAGAGTTACATTAATTGGATGATGAATATACTCTTATGTCATAACTCATGAGTAATTTAAATATAATTCAAAGAGTAGCCTCAATGGATCTATATAAATTGTATGTTCCCATTCTATAGATGTATGTTACTATTTCATGTGATAGTATTATTATACTTTGAACTCATAGATCTTTCCTCCTACGTCCTTTACAAGATGAGGTGCTATATAAAATTGTATGGTGGTGGATATCACTTGAGAATCAATAAATTCATTAGTCTATGTACACCTTCATTGGACTGATATACTTGCATTTCAATCCATGCGGTATCTATCAAACACATGGGGAAAATATTATGGTAATGAATGTGT
The DNA here is from genome assembly GCA_963277665.1 of Viscum album. NCBI lineage: Eukaryota > Viridiplantae > Streptophyta > Magnoliopsida > Santalales > Viscaceae > Viscum > Viscum album. The sequence continues at coordinate 596,533,330 of OY728133.1, forward strand.
AAGGTAAACTAATTATTCATTTAATTTATGTATGACTTCAATACTCTTTCATGGTCAATCATGGATTATTTTTCTTAATCACATACATAGTATATAATTTTTTTATTATATCCCTTGGAAACATAACAATAATATGCGTGATAGTTTCTATAACGAAAAATCAATTAAGTGAAACATATTAAGAGAACATGATTTTGGGGTTCCCTCTGAATTTATTTTTAGATAAGATTTGTTTTTCATTTTGGTGATTATTTTATTAGTGGTTTATAATGTATATATTTTGAAACTTTATTCAATTATATTTTTCTTTTAAAAATATTTCATGAATATAGGATGTTTAAATTATCGAATAGTGAATATTGTGAACTCAAAATATTGTATTAAATTCATAATTGAATTCAGAATTGGGTTTTTCTATGGTTCGTATTTAATTAGATTATAAAAAATAATTTGGAGAGTTTATACCAAAACAATATGGTGAGCAACATGGTTAGGAAGGCCCAAAAAACTGACAATTAGGTTATTCATCTAAGGAAGATAAAAATATATAGTTAGTTTTTGAGTTATGTAAATTATTACTTTCACATTTTAATTTTTTGTTTTGAGGTATCCATTTTATAGTTCTGGAGACCAAGTAAACTGACCATGAACGATGAATTATGATATGTTATTTGATTTTTTTTACCCCCCAAAACAGCCCTTTCAGTTCACTAATAATTCCTAATATCCCCATTTGTTTTTTTGGTTTTTATGGGATGATTTCAGGTACTCTATTATACTTATTAATGAATATATGATGCTGAATAATTGATTCATCACTATATTAATGAAAAATGCCTTAATCTATTTTCCATGGATCTATATTCTACTAATTGATATATTTCTTCCAATGGATTATATATAAGATTTATGATATTATAATTTTATTTATAGGATTTTATTTTATATATTATCTTATTCATTCTCAAAATTTAATTGTTTTTATAATAAAATATAAGTGTGATATATTGAATTTTAAAAAAATTCTTAATGATGGGCTAATTTAGATTATTTGGACACATTGTTTCTAGTAATATAATATTTATTAATTCTCATTGGTAAATGGATTTTTTTTTTATCAAGTTATGATTAAGTTATAAATTATTAGTGGTGGTGATATTGACATTTATGATTCCTTTTTAATAATTTATTTTTCAAATTAATCATATATTTGGATATAGATGTTAAGGGAAATGGTTCGTCAGATTATATGTAATGATCTATATAAACATGTGTGGTATTTCAATTAGGTAAATCATATGCATTATATTTATGGAGAATATAGATGTGTTATTACATAATAAACTATTAAAGGAGGAAAATTATTTTGATATTTCATTCCATGATGAATGGTTTTATGTGGAATTCTAATGATTGGATGGTCCATTGTTGTACATATAAGATGTTGATCAGTTGATTCCTTATAGTGGTGAATAGTTTTGTAATGATAACTCAATTAAAGTAATCGTTTTGGAAGTATATGTATTGATAAAAATGTATAATATTGAAAAATTATTTTTGTTCCATGTATATTGTAACATCATTTGGTAACTTTATAAAAATTCCATTTTTTAAATTTTTTTATTTTCTTTAATCTGAGAAATGGATGAAAACTTATTGATCCAATATATTTTGTTTTTTAAGGTCATAGAAAGATATGATATAGAGTCATGGATATTTTTAGTATATCATTTTTATTATTATTTTTGTTTGGTGATGGTTCATATTTAATTCTCTATTAACTACAAGACAACCACTTGATTTGGATCATAAATGATTCAATTTAAATGTTGTATTGACATCCTCAAGAAACCCAATATCCATTAAATATTATAGAATCATTTATATAACTCTCATGTTACTCATTAGATATTTTTTATTCCCTTGGAAAATTTTATATTTCATAGATTTATATGGGACACTACATTCCATTATGGAATCAATATTCTATACAAATGTGAAATCAAGGATAAGTGAGATTTGGAATCCCATTATAAGATGATTTTTATATATTTATAATTATATTCTATATTCTTTTTCTATGGAGTGTGATAGTTGTTAGATAAAAATAAATATAGAAATACCCTCAGAAAGGGATGGATTATCTTTTTTTATCCACATAATTTATATCATGATTCATCAATACTAACAAATGGGAATTTTTTTGAGAAAAATATTGAGTATAGTGTATTCCTACACATACTTTTATATATCATTTTCATATTTTCAAAACCATTATGAAGGTGGTTTTTGGATTTACTGTATGTTAAGATAGATATATTATGTGCAATCTACATTTTTATTTATTTATATATTGAGTATATTTTAATTTATTATTTTGTAATGTACTTATCGTATGGTAGTTTATTTTATTTTGGTTTTATGGAATACGATGAAAACATCACTAGGTTAGTTGGTTCCTGATGGAATGGACTTATGATGAGTGTGTAATAAATATCAAAATAATTTATGAGGCCATGAAATGCATGCATTCTAAATCGGCATTGGATGTAAATTTAATCCATTCTAATTGGGGAATATTTATCTTTTAAAAATATTGGTAATAATTATAAGATAGAAATGAGAAATATGATAAGAGATCTCATCTCTGGAATGGTTTGTGGGACCCTCTTTCAGTCATTAAATCCCACTCCTGGTGGATTATTGGTTTGGGAGATATTTACTTCTAGAAATATAATTAGACTAGACACTATCACTTTAACACCATATTCCCCATTGCGAACATCAATTTTAGGAATGTCAAATTTCATTCAGAGTTCATTGAGTTGAATATTGATGAGAACCTAATATTTCTTTATTCTATCATATCATTAGTGTAGGATCCATATTTTCGTGTCTTCAATCCAAACCCCTTAGGTTAATTGAAATTTTTTGGCACCATAGTATTATTCAATCTAAACAAAGAAATGATACCTAAAATGAAATATTGTGCCCAAAATTATTCCCCTAAAAATAAAAAATCCGGTATAGAATTCTCATAATTTATATTTAATTATTGAGGTTGAAATGAAAAAGTAATGGATTAAATTGGATTCAATGTGAATCTAATATGAGAGGGATAATATAAATTTTATCATCCCATTGTTTTCTAGGGGTGTTTACCTAACTCATCTTGTTCCATTTTAGGGTAATAATGGGGGAATAATCTCATTTTTCATATATTGAACAATTCTTCACTTCTTAATTTTATTATTTAACTTATAGTTCTAGTGATATTTGGGACTCATTCAATATTTAATTATGGGATTCTAGTTGATTTGGTCTATGTTAGATGACTTTCAAAATCATGTTACCAATCCAATGATAGGACAAATTAAAAATAATCTCTTCTCCAGCAAGAAATATCTTCTCTCACTACAAATAATTGAATATTTTTCATCATTTCACTAGTTACTAGACCATGTTCATTCCTCTCCCACATGTCACTTATTCTAGTGTTATCATAGGTCAATGGGTCTGATAGAAGTTTTTCTTCAATGGATTCATGTTGAACAATGATGGATGATATATTTATTATTTTAATTGTGTTCGTATATATATTCCGTACTTCAATGGTTCTGTCCTTATTTATGTTTCATATTTTTTTGGAGAAGAAAATTCATTAATTTTTTAGGCTCATGTGTCGCATTAGAGATTCATCATTTCTCATCGAATAATATTTCACCTTTTTAAGATCGATTTTTTTGACACTGGGTGTCAGTTTGTAGGAGAGTCTGGTTTTGATGTTATGTCAATATTGGTTTTAAAAAAATTAAATCTAATATCCAACTATCCTCCCTCCCCCTTTTGTGCACACAAGAGCCGAATCCCCTCCCGGTTCTCCTTCCCTGATGAATGATCTGATGGACTGATAGTTGAAATGAAGTGCCATCAGTCAAAAAATATTATGTTGGATGCTCTTACATCATACAATAGTGGCTTTTGAGCACCGAATCATCCCTGAAGCATCAAAGAATCCCTATAAGGTTGACAGTTTGAGTTGTAATCCCATTTACCCCATTTTATTTTTTAGTTCTTGTTCGAATCATCGATAAAATTAAGATTTATGGAAGATATCATACCATGTTTTCTGAATCTCGTCCCAAAATATTTTATCGACCACTGGAGTGGTCTTGGTGGTCCTTAGAAGGTGGTGGTGGTGTGGATTTTCTATGGTGGCTTTATTTAGGTAGCGGTGTGGAGGTTTTGGTGAGGTGGCGCGGATTCCAGGTGTTGCGTGGTGGAACGAAGTGTCAGTGGGAGAATTTAGAATGTTTACTAGGTGAATATGCCATATAGAAATGGGCCGAGATAGACGGGGCATAGGCTTGCGTGGCTAGGATGGCCAGAGCATGCCAGACTGGGCAGAATGGTCCGAGTCAGACCAAGGGGATTGTAAACCATGGTAACTCTCATAAATGGGCATCTGATTTTCATTATATCTACATCTATGAATTCTTTTATTTGAGGTAGATATTTGGAGACCAATTTAACGACATTATGTCTTCAGCTAGAGGTTAAGTGATACCAAATGTCCAATTTTAAAAATAATAATATAATTCTTATTATTTGGAGAATCGTGAATCAGATTTATCTCATTTGGAAAATGTTCTATTGACTAGAAATAAGTGAAGTTGAGTCCCTAACTTTTGTATGAAGTTTTCATGTCTAATTTCAGGAGCTTAAACAATAATTGAGGCATGGTCCCCACATGGCTCAGTTTGTGTGTTAGCGGTGAAATGTGAATTTTTCACCGTGTGTCACTTTCAGAAATGTAAATAGCCTATCCGAAGTGTTTTCTCACATAGAAGGTGACTGTGGCCTTTGATATGGCTTGAGAGACTCTCCATGTCATTGGAATAGGACAGTAATCTTTGGCTAGTTTCTTATGGGATTGTTATTCCCCTGGTGGATTATGGTGTGAGTTCCTCGTGATGGTCTTGTGGTTAGACTGCTCCCCTGCCATGTGAGGGAACTGACTCTCTAATCTCATTGGAAGGTAGGGTCAATACACTCTAGTCATGTTAGAGAGTGAGTACAATATATTTTTAGGGGTTATCCCCAACAATTGGTGTGGGATCACATTTCACAAAGTGGTGCTCCTCTATCATGGGTGTGGGCCCACATCACTTCGAGCAGTGTTCCACTACCGTGGGTGTGGGATTACATTTTCTATAATGGTTCTACCCTACTGTGTTAGGGTGCATGCGCTTATTTCACATATTTGTAGTCCCCAGTCGTATAAGGGTGTGGGTTCATGCCAGCAAATTAGTGCTCCCCCCTGTTCGAGTTTGCAGCTGGGAGTGGACCCCTCACCTATTATTTCTGATTCCTAGTTTAGAGTTAGTGATCACTTGACTTTATGAGGAACATGAACCTTCATATAAATGTGATTCAGGTTTCATAGGTTGGTTTAAGAGATATTACTCCCACAACTCCAAAGAGGTTTCATTGCAAGGGACTCCCCACATGGGTAATTTCAACATTTCGCAGGGCACAAGTTAGCATTTGCAGGATCTCTAGTGTTGGAAACCTATATTGGGCCTAGTGCATGGTTTCACAATGTCTCTAATATCACATATCTTTGGTCATCAGGATGGACCCTCATTAGGCATGTAGAATGAGATGAGTATATCTAGTTGATTTATGGGATTCCTTATTGTTTTATTACTTCTTGGTTGATGCAATGGGTGGTTAAGTTGACTAGTTGTGTTTAGACGAGAATGGACACAATATGTATTTACTCTCTCATTCGGGATCACTTTGTTTGGGATGATTGGACTATTTCATTTCCGCTTCTCCATTTCTTTTGGGGGTTTTGGGGTGCCGATTGAGTATCCTTATGATCACCCCTGCACAGGCTTTTCCCACATATAATTTCTATCATTCATAGACCATAGACCATTCAATGGATTACCACGAGGAATAGGAGATGGAGGAGCATAGTACGATATATCAACTAGGTTGTTTACAAGAGATTAGTTTAGGAAAATTTTCATAGGTGTATTTGATATAAAGTCCAACATATGGAGTAGGGTGTATGTGTTTTCAATTTCCTATTTGTGGGTCCTATATTTTCTATTTATTTCATTTAATGTACTCTGGTTTGGGGAAGATATTTACATGCATTTTTTCTGTTTTTCTAAATCTCTACACTATTACATGGAGGTGTATGTGGGTGCGTGCGTGTAGGTACCTTCAGATAAGGTCTCCCATATGTGTGATAGGTTACACTGTGTTACATTCCAGTCCATGGCCTATTGCTGGAGGGATTGTTGAGTTTTGGCACATGCCCTTTTAGGTCGGGACATTATATATTTGGATTCAATTTTAATTATCCATGGACATTTTAAAATCTACCATTCCATTAGAGAATTTCTTTTATAATCAGAAACAACATGTAGATTCTTCATCTTGTGACAAAGATCTTACACACATTGCGTGAGGGGAGTTTCTCCATGGATTTTCATGATTTTATAAGGAATCCAGGATAAGGTTCAGATTATCTAATCATATTCAGGTTATATTCATTATAAATTTATAGAATTTATTAAATTGGATTCTCCCATGCTTTATAACCTTTTCCCTCGTTATTTTATTAATTATCCATTTCCTTTTTTGTTATTTTCCTTCTTTAAAATATATTTTTATGTTATCTGTCATCCATCAATGTATTTGGATAGTGGTGTTTTTAATATATTTATGAAATGGTGTTATAAAATTGGTAGTTTTTTCGTTGGTGGTTTTACGGGTTCAATTAGGAAAATTAAATACCTTCTATTATGTTATTATTATACCCCTGGATCTAATTTTCACACCATGTCATGTTAGAGGAAATATTTGGGTTCACTCTAAAATTTCAATCAACTCCAGATGATATAGGTTCCACACATAGTGGAATCATCTTGTTTGGATGCCAAATTTTAAATTTTCATGTTATTATTCAGATAGACCTCAAGATTTAGATGAATAGAAAACAAAATCTATTTTTCTAAAAAGATTTATAATTTATAATTAAATATTTATTTCATATAATTCCATCAAAAAAATTGTTTTCAGATCTAATTTTGGATCATCGTTGTCAATTTCGTTGAACTAACAACCGAAAAATGAGTTCCTCCTTTGATATACACCCATGGTCCATGAAATTTGGGAAGTATGTATTTATTTTTTGGATTATAGTGAACGGAATAGAGATTATTCCAAATTTTTTTGTTGATCTCATCTGAATTTAATTTCCATTTCAATATAAATCATGAGTGTAATAGAATATATCTCTATTTTTGTTTCAATTATGAATTAAGTGGTAGTAGCTAACCCAAATTCAAATTATTTCAAAACAATATATATCATGGGTTTTATTTTATGAAATTTCATATAAAAACCTTTCCTTTTTCAATATAAATCTGAATCCCTACTTTAATATACATTTTATTTTATATATCAAAAAATATGTTATAAATGTTATTTAAAATATATTTAATTTACTTTAATTTTAATTATATATTATTAAAAATTATAGTCTTAAATGAACTATTCATTATATGACTCATTAAATAAATCCTATGTGATTAATTAATTTCAAAAGTTAATTATTTATATTGAAATAAATCATTAACATAGTGAACGATCCCCAGTTAAATATGAATTAATTTATGATCACTAATAAAACATGTGAATTTTTGATAAATAAAATTTTAAATCCAATACTCTAACCAACAACAACATATGATTGAATTATGGCCAACGTAACTAGAATATAAATTGATCCTCAATCTAATAATGGTTATATTATAATATATGGATTTAACATATTTTAATGAGATTAATCAAAAAGTTAGGGTATAATTATAACTAGTCATTTTTTAGTAGTAGTGGCTTATATCCAAAAACTAAGAGTGGCATCTAGAAACATAATCTTGATACTATTCTGAAATACAAAACTAATAGTATTGAAATCATTTTTATGAATGAAACTATTTAATATAATCCCTTTACCATGATATACCACACCATGAATGAAATATATATGTTTTGTAATCCTTTAATACTTGATCTATCATTATTTAAATTTTTAATATGAATATTCTAGTAATCATTGTGGTGATGGATCTGGGTCAGGATCATTATGTTAATCAGTGGGTAAAGTATATCTTCTATCATTAAAAAAATTGAAAATTATTTTCTCAATCAATAAATTCAAATCATATCACTCACAAAAACACAAAACAATAAAAAATTATGTGATCATATATGTCATAGTTTCCATCATACGTCAAAGTACGCAATTCTGGATATATATTAATAATTATCACAAGTATAAGGATTAATAAATATTCACATAGATAATAAAATCATATATTATATAATACAAGGATTAATAAAAATATAGGTTCCCTTGGGATAACATCACCATAAAGATAACCAAGTGTAAACATAATAAGAAAATTTATCAATTATTTGGTGTCCCCTTAAACTATTGGTCATATATCACTTGTGACCTTTCAAAATTATTTTTTATAAATATAAGGATTTAAATAAATTATATTATAATATAATTATAAACTTGACAATATATAGTGGAAAATTATAACTTATTGATTTTATAAATATTCAAATTATATTATTATAAAAAGCATGTAAAAGAAAAAATAATATATAATAAGAATAAACATGAATATATATAACTAAAGGAATGGTTTTGAAATTAGAAGTATGTAAACCATGTTTTTTATATGGAAGATACTATAAAAATATCACACGTGTACTATAGTTAACTACTATGAATCTCCAACTCACTATATCTTATATGATACTCAGGTTACTAATGTGAAATTGATTTATTCAATAGCCTAATAAAATTATCCTCAATGGATAATCAGATCACTATGCATTCAAGTCAATGATTAAAATCCCTCAATCAATTATGTTTTTGAGGTAAAATTATTAATTATTATCTTGTATCTTTGGTAGGAACACCTGATTCAATGTTAACGTAATGTATTATTTTGGAATCTAAACAATTTAGCACTAAATAGGTATTTGGGATAAATATATTTATCGAAAATAATTTTTAAATGTCATCAAAATCCATATAATATTTTGAGAAAATAATAAAATCCTAGACCATAGGACTCTTTGAGCTCATTCAACTTAAAAAACATTCATTTTGGAAAAAAAATATAGCCTGATATTATAAAAGGGAATTATCATTGAATATAAATTATTTGATGTTAAACCAATGTGGAGGAATAATATATGTATCCAAAACACTTTTTTTTCAAAAAAAATCAACAATATATTTGGACTCCACCATAGAATTAGAGACCTTAAGTCTCTTTGAGCATCATTTTTCCAACAACAACAATATGTCGGCTAAAAACATATCCCAATAGAAAAATTTGACCATAATAACATATTTCAATGTGAGAATATGAGTTTCACAACAATAATACTTCATATAATATTTTATAACCCTATAAAAGTACTTTATACGAGTTAATAACATTATCATACTTTTAACTTCTTACTATTTATAATATATCATATTTTCTACATATCTACCGACCATTTTTTAGATAAAAGGAACACAAATCCCAATACATTGTATAGTATACATGACCAATTAATTAACTGAAGAATTATATATTATAAATAATTATTATTTCTCATCCTTTTTTAATGAATTATTTTATTTATAGATTTATACAATGTGACAATGTAAAAAATCATCTCTTATATTTATCTATCTTATATTTTTTAAATAACTTCTTAATATATCTACATTTATATATAAATGTATTATTTTTGATTTATCTATATAGATCATGATATAATGAATGTAGATTGATCCATTGATTTCCATCAAATAGAGTCATTTATTTATATATATATTAGCTTACAATAATATTGGTATCATAATTTCCATTAATACTATTTTATTGTCATATATTAATATGAAATTTATTTCACTCATAGTAACCCTACCTTAATTGTAAAGAGTCACATTTTATCAAGTTCACTGCTTAATCACTTCATTCGTGCAACTAAAACCAAGTGTGTAAGTTAATCTATTGTGGAGTGATTTAACATAAACATTTTTTCACATAAAAAACAATCTATTAATATAGTCATTAACAATTAAATAAAGTAAGAATATTATCAATAGACTCTATGATTTTATAGGTTTATTCCCATTGAGAACATGCGTCTTATTAATGTAAAACTACTTCTTATATTTAAATGTTATAAAATAGAATAAATAAAACAACTCAAATGTGATAGGAAAAATATCTCCCCTTCAAGACATTAAAATAAAAATATATTCCTCTGCATGTTATCTATTTACAAAAACTACTCTTTAAAATGTTCTTATACCTTTACTTGAAACACATCACATTATATAAATATTATCACATTCCATGTACATATAGGGTGTGATAAATGATCTCATTATAAACAACTCTTTCCCCAACCATCATGTTGTGTTTCACATGTAACTATGTGATTAGTGAGATGATATAAATTATTTAAAGAAATCATAAATTGTATAAATAATTGAATTTCATGTGCCAAATAAAACTGACATACCACATATACTGGATTCATCCAATGTATCTAGATTTAGGGCACATTTTACATGTTATATAACAATAAAACACGTGGATCGTGAAATATCCCCTCCAAAAATATGGTGTTTATAGTATCCCTAAGAAATATATAAAATACATATTATCCATTATAAATATTAATCATTGGGAAAACCATGGATTTCATTTTATGATATCCAAAATAAAGTCTTCCAAAAATATTATCCAAACTCATGGAATTTTAATTTCTAATGTTGATCATATAAAAATATATCAAATGGAATGATATATTAAACATAACTACAAATGATTAATCTATTATTACCACACCCTAACACACACTTAGAGGGTTTAATTAGGGTGTGATTTTCTTTGTTTATTTTTGTGATCTCTCCCCCATGATGGAAAGGAAATTGTGAAATTTTTAGCCTTTAAACATGCACACAATATCTAAATGGAGGAAATTAATTTTATATATGTAGTTATATTAATTGGTTCAACACTAAAGGATAATCCAAGGAGCATATGGAAGTTGTGTATTAATTCACTATGTGTATGATAATACTCAATTTAATTATTACACATATTTGGGGAAGGAGAACTACCAATATTAGGAACACTTACTCTTCATAGATCTTTGGGAACTAATTAGAGCCACGGTTAACTACAGGATTTCAACATGAAAGTCACTTATATTATTTATTTGTAGATAAAATTATAACAGCAAATAGGATTTGAGTTTCTTCATTTCCCATTTTTCATTCTCTGATTAACAATATTCAATTTAATGACTTTTATATATCATTATTTATCAATCATTTCGCATGTTTCAATATGACACCTTCTATTCTTATTCACTTTCAAATATTCACATAATATTTTCCAAATATATTACCTTATTTTGAAAAAGGTTCATAAAACAAGATGATGTGATACAAAGATTCTAATAGAGTTTGTTTTTATTTGAAGGATACCCTATAATTAATTAAAATCAAAATTAAATATAAATATTTATAATTTGGTGAACTCTATTATTTATTTTTTAAAGGGATGAATTTGTGATTTTAAATTATTTTATTGATCCTGATATTTTAAACTAAAATAATGTTATTTTTAATTTGAAAATTTTATTTTATTTTTGAGGATTTTAAATATTTGTTTAATTGTTTTTGTTTATTTTGTAAAAAAATTAGATAAATAATACACTAAAATTACAATTTTGATTGTTTTTATAGGATATTACAAAGGAAGATGATCATAATCTATTTACAATTATCAAAAGACTCTATCAAATTGAAAATTTCTATGATGATCACTATCATAAGGCCTTTCTAGACTAATATTAAACCTTTATCCATGAGCATATAGCTTTTCCCATCATTGTATGGATTTAGGACATTTATATTTTTTTTATAACAATCTCATAATAATACCACAAAGCATTACAATGTGACTATACATTTCATGCCCTCTTACCAAGTATAGGACAAACCCAAATCCACATAATCCAAAAAGAAACCCATTCCAGACATGATCCAACACATGAATCATCTTCTTTAATTGAAAAAGTTTCTATATTGATATCGTTTAAAAACTATTACAGCAATTCAACTCTAATTCTACTTGAACAAGCATAGAACTAATCTTGGAGAATTTTGGGTGAATTGAATGAGGTGCGGAGATTCCAATCCAAATGATAATAAATCACATATTTATCCAAATGGAACTCATTATACAAAAAATAGGTTCTTACTAGGAATTTATTTTTAGGAGAAGGATATAAAATATTCTTCATCACCTATATTTGTATTCCCCCTATCCCATTTTAATTTATTAAGTCATTTCCCTTCATACCATACCCAATTATTTGTGGATTTCATTTTGTTTCATCGCATAAAATTATAATTTCATTATGTATTTTTTATGTTTTTTGGGATTCAATCCTACAATAATTTCATTTTGTCTCTTCATATATATTTTTTATGTGATATCTTTAAACTCCCTGAATTTGGAGTACCAACCATTGGAATGAATTCATGGTGGAGGTCCATTATTTCCCAAATCCCCATTACAATTTTATATGATTTCATTTCGATATAATATTGAAATGGGGGTGTTTTTTTATTGTTGTGATGAGTATAATACTTCCAAAAAAATTACAATTTCATTAAAATGGAAATTTTTTCATCCTCCCTTTTGAATATCTCTTCATTAATGATGGAATGGAGGGAATCCGAACATGAAGCAAAAAAATGGATTTGCGTGTAGTTTAGTGACATGACTATTCATTGGGATTCTTCATTATAAAAATCTATGTTAGTTGTGAAATTATGAGTTCCAAATAGATTTAAAAAAATGTATTGGATATTAAAATCTTTTTATAGTTTAGTGTTGCATGAATGCTATTTATTAGCTTAAATTTTTTTGATAATAATAACATAAATGGATAATTATTGTTATTATTGCATAATCCAATTATTTATCTCTAATTCCCTACTAAAATATGTGTATGATGTTATACTTCATTATTTTATAAATATTTAACACATAGTAAAAAATAAAAAAAACCAAACATTATTTCTATATTATTTAAAAATATTGAAAACAAAGCCAAAAATTATAGAAGTGGTCAATATAGTTCATATGTAACCTAGGAATCCTTAATAATGAATTAGGTTAGTATCAATACACTGTATTCTATATAAAAATATATTATTTATTTGAGGAACATGATATCCTCTCCGGTAATGAAACAACCTGAGTCAACTAGGCAAGCCTCCTGAGCTAGTCCATCATGGTGGTGAGGTGCAACAGGATAACAGAAAGAAGTATCCTATAAATAAAAAATACACACAATCCGAGATCAAAGTTGAAGAAATATATAAATCAAATATCCATTTTATCCAATCCAAAATAGATAAACCATAACGTATGTATATATAAGTCCAAAAATTCTCCATGTGACAAATTTTCACCTCCAACACATTCCTATATAAAGGAAATGACCAAAAGAGATGCCCAAATGCTACATGATTTCCTTTCCATTACATGGGTCTCTAAAAAAATGTCAACAACAGCCGAATGGAAAAATTTGAGTGTGAGAAGAATGCATAGTTGGATAAGGCCAGAGAGTCTATACATGGTCTACTATCAATAATACTAAAATATTATAATTTAAAATAGAAAAAATTACAATTAAATTTTCAAAAATCCCAAATGATTTTTAAATAATAGTATATTTTTTCATGAATGCATTTGATATCCAAAAATCATATAATACGACAATTATAAATGATAAAAATGCGAATCATATCCACACACCATAAGGTAATCAATATAACTCATAACCTTGATATAATCAATCTGTCAATGACATGTGATAAAACCTCATATGAAAATATGTGAGATGTTCTCGATGATAAAATAAATCATATATTAAACAAGATGTTCAGAAAAAAACAATTTACTTGGACCTATCCTATGGTAATATGTATTATACAGAAAATATCCTAAAATAGTAATACAATAGTACTAAATGATTTTGAGTCTTACTATATTACATTGATATCATAATGTAACCACTAGTAGTGGCACACAAAATAGGCTCACTTATGCCCCTTTCCCGACACACCCAAGGTTCCCAATGTTACATGTCTGTAAAAAAATTCAAAAAATTCATCATATTTTATAAAAAAACATTAAATAAATTCCAGTCAATTATTGTGCTTCAAACCCCATTCTCAAATCAAAACAACCATTCAAGCATTTATAAAACTCTTGGTGTGTAAATACCCATTTTAATAGCAAGAACCCCTATAAAACATGAGTCAATCCTATGAATCCATTAAAAGCTCATGTTACTTCAATTAAATAAATAAACCAAATTAATTTTAAATAAATAATAATAAATTCATATAATTAACACATTGAATAGAAATAACATCCTAAAAAATAAATAGAACAAATAATCTATGAAAACAGACACTCATAAGAGTACATTGGGTCCTAAAAATCCTATATCCATAAAAGATAATGTCAATACTCCATGAAATTCAATGGATCAATCAACATATGAAATAGAAGTAATATTCCTCTATTAATAGTTCAGGGGGAGGTTGAATGGTTATCCTGGATGAGGTCATACACCAAAATATACAATGCAATTTAACATCATGCCTACACAATCCATTCTCTCTGGGGGTTATGGTTTTCAGCAGAAGGTCAAACTATTAAACTAGCCCTTCCCCTTAACTATATGAAACACTAAAAAACTCAATACTACACACATGTTTCACAAGTCATGTCTCATGGTTCTAAAAACAATGCGCAAATCCAAAAAACATTAATATGATAATCATAGCTTCAAATAAAAATTTACCACGTAATTAAACTGTACCAGGACCTTAACAGTGAGCCTTTCTAGTTTCTCTCAAAATTCAAATTTTCATCCTCTGATATATAACAACTCATCTATTTGTTACACAAAAATTTATGTTTTATTACATAAAATTACACATAATATGACCTTGAATATCAAGAAGTCAACCGTATTAGGAAATTATATAGATATAATAACATATTTAACATGGGATACAACAACATTATTAACAACATCCTTATCATTATTTTAAAATTCATTGGTTTTTTTAGATGCATGGTATTACCTGGGGGAATACATAATAAATAGGTGATAAATAAATCCCAGTAAGTTAATAAAGATTGAATTAGATAATTAATGTTATTAAATTGTCATATAAATATGGAATTATATTTGTGAGAATCTTAAACATGAATAAGAAAACATGACGTAGCATGATAAAATAAATACAACCTGGGAAATGTGGGACCAAATTAAAAAATTTCTTCATAAAAAAAGTCAAGGATAACTACTAAGAAATCATGATGGAAAAATTTTCATAATGTAATTTGGTTCTATCCATTTACCAACATGATATCTCATGAGGCTAATCATTACCCAATTCATTGAAGCATTATATAATTCTGGTGCACTATTCACTTTCATTTCTTTCGCATCCTTAAGTGTTCCATATAGATCATACAACATTGATTCATTCACAGTAATATTTTATTAATTGATAAAGGAGTGTGGAATACATTCATGTATGTCTGAATTCAAATAACTATATGTTAATAAAGGAGGAAAATCATGATATGAAATGGGTATGGAATTCAATACATAATTTCATTGTCATGACAAATCATGATGAAATTTCAATAGATGAACGACACCACTTAAAAATTTATAAAATTTGTTGATGTGGGAGAATGAGACCTCTCATAATTTTTAAATTAAATGGGAATTGATAGGTACATGTAAATTTATATCCCAATATTTTAATTTTAAAAATAATAAATTATATATTTATGAAACTATAATAAAGATGACATGTCAAGGATCTGTTTCTAAATTTCAATAAGGTAACATGTTTAAATAAATGTTCATGGGAGGGATAAATGAGAGTTATTGTGGTATATTATCATTTTGAAAAAAATTAATGATAATGTGGATATATATGAAAATATTAATACCTGGAAAATGGAAAATAAAATACATAACATAAAATATGTTTTTGAAAAGAAAATGGGAGTGAAATGTCATTTACTAATTTTTTTCATGGTAATGGGAGTACAAAAAGGATCATTGGAGGAATTAGTGAGAGTTAAAGATTATATAAAAATTTATAAATCCATTATAAATTATGGGGGATATGTAAGACCCTATCCCAAAATTAATAAATGGAAAATATGAGACATATCAGAAAATAGGTTCTTGAATAAAGAGGATCGTGGAAGCCACAATATAGAATTTCGTCACTGTAATATCTTAGGTAAATGTAAATATGAGAGAGGATGAAAGATATAAAATTCATATAAAATTGATTTTAATTAATGTTATTTTTTATAAATGAATTCAATTGCGATCAATTTAAAATAAAAATACATATTTCAAGTATGGTTCCTAAATTCAAAGGAGGAGAGGAAGGTTCCTGACATGAGAGTTTGAGTCCAATAGTTTCAGGATGCTTATTTAGATATTGGGAGATCCATGGGAGGAATATATAGATTAAAGTAAAGAGTAATCATGTGCTCCAATGATTTCGACTTGTGAGAACTGGGTTCTTTAGTGTGTTGATATAGGGAATGAAAGGGGGATTTTTATCATTTCTCAAACATATTTTCTGGACTTTATATAATAAAATATCTATAACGAAAAACCTTCCCATTTTTTGTAACCATGGTTTCAGAAAAATGGGTGTGTATTTAATTATTTTATAATTACATGGGTTTATCTTGATAATATAATATCCTTACAGATGTTGAAGTGAATCATATTAATCATAAAATGATGTTAAAACCCAAAAATACCTTAATGGATTTAGAGAATTCATAATGGATTTATAAAATTAATAAAATAAACATAAAGTCACATTATTTTATAATAAAAAATTTATTTTATCATATATACCATTTTTTTAATTTATAACAACACTGTTGTTAATTATGATTCAATAATAGACACCGTATATTTATATGGTATTTAATTTTTACGTAAAAAATCTATTGTCTATGAAAATTATGAAAAATTGACCAGTGTAGAATTTTGAAATTATGATTCCAAAAATAATATTCTTATTATAAAAATAAATTGATGAATATTTTTATTTTTTGTTTTAAAATAAGAATTGATGTTTATTGAGAAATGATGGGTTATGGTGGATAATAGTTTTCAAACCCTTATAAAAATTACATTTGACTTTAAAAAAATTATATGATCATTTAAATTTAATAAAAATTATTTCAGAATAATATGTTATTAAAATATATTTAAGTTCAAAAATAATTTATATCATCAAAATTAATGTCTAAATTAAAATTTTTTTATTATATAAAACTAAAATTAGTTTTTGTGGTATTAAAATATAATGTTTTCCAAAAACAATTACTTTATAATTTAATAAGTAAAAAACAAAGAATAATTTCAATAATATTTTTTGTAAATTTAAATATAAATATTCATTCTATTATGGAAAATTTGTTTATCGTTTTTTTAAAACTATATTTCTCATTAAGTAACCTATTTTCCTTTTATCATGGTAATAAATATTCACTAGAGTTACATTTTTTATATTGACATTATTAAAAAATATTTATTAATATGATTCCAAATATATAATCCAATTTATCACATTCAATTAATCATGGTGGAGTAATATTATTAAATATAATACCCACAATCACAAAGGAATGATATTTTTTGATAAAATCAATTTTAAAGGAAAAGATGATTCCACTTTAACTGTATAACTAGTAATATTAATTATTTGTATAAAAAAGATATAGAATCTTAAATATTAATTTAAATAATTTCAAATTAGGGTTTATTTTAATTAGTTATAATGGAGAAACAATATTCATTTTAAAAGGGTTTTGAGAAAAATGTATTTTTAATCCTAAAATGAAAATTGTATAAAATTCCAACATAAAGAAAATATAATTTTAATTAATTTAATTAAATATAGATAAATAATAATTATATAACATTGAAATTAAATTAATTGAATAATTTTTTTTCTTAAATCAATTTATTAGTCAAAAAATTGATAATTTACAAAAACCTAGTATTTTTAACTATTCACTAAAAAATCGTTATTTTCTATAAAATCCCAAATTATCATTGTAAAATAATTTTGATATTATCATAAAAAAATGTTTTCATTTTTATAAAATAAATTTTATAAATAATATATAAAATAATAATAACATTTATAAAAATAAAAAAATTCTTTTTTTAATGAAAATATATTTTGTAGAACAATAAGAAAGTACCACAATTTGATTTTTTATTTACTAAGTATTTATAAAATAAATTTTTTTTCATATATATATATATATATCATAACGTATTTAATCATAATCATAAACTATAATTTAATGGAATGGTTAGATTATCCATATTTGAACATTCATTCATTGTTTGGGCTTAGCGCTGTGTATCTCATATGTTGTCGAACTATGTTTTTGCTTTTAAAAAATTAGGTTGTTAAATTCATCACCCATTTAATAAATTACATCCTCTAAATTTAAATTTGATCTCTTTATGATATTTTTTGTCACTTGAAAATATCTATTTTGAAAACACCTATTTTAAAATGAGTTAATAAAACATTCCCTTGAAAATAGAGAAATTCTTGTCTGAAGGTCATCACATAATTATAATTCCAATTATGAAAAAATTAGTTGTATGTGTAAAAAAAGAAATTTATGATAAAAATAATATCTAATAGATAATTTATTTTTATATTGAACTTGGTCAAGATAAATTCAAAGACCACAAAACCATAAAATTGTGTTGTATAAATTGAGAATAGATACATTAGAAATGATTTTAATATGAAAAAGTTTCTTTATATATGTTTATTTTCCTATATTTAAAAATTTTAATTATCATATTTACTAGGAACAGAAATAAATATAAATTAATTAAATGTAAAATTTCATCCTTTAATTAATTTCCACCATAATCCCATATTTTTCTCCTAATGATGAGAACTCCAGATTTTTTACGCATAAATAAATAGAATAAAATTCTAACATATAACATAATTCTCAAAATAATAATCTTATATTCCTCTTATTTCATAGCATTGGATATAATAATAGGGAAATTATGGATAACTATTAAAAAAATATATGGGAATCCGATAATATTAATCAGATACCGGGTAAATGGTAATTATTTTTTAACTGATGAATTCATTGGCTTAAATCAATATTATACATGATCTAATTTATAACATATGATCTTATGGGTATTTTCTGTTCCATTAATTATGTTTTTAAATGATATTTTATAAAGTAATATCCCTTGGGAGTTTCAAAACTAGGTGTGCAGTAGGGAACATTGTATTGTACCAGGTTACACTGATTCAGGTTCGACACACCTTGTCAGAGTTGTTACCCCTAGGTATATCATTTCTAGAATAATGTAAAATTGTACAATCCTAACATGTTTGTATGTTATCAACAAGTGTATTACTATATAATTAATAATATTTAGTTATTTATTCTTATACTTATTCTTCTAACAATGTTTTTTTCTAGATTTTTCTATTCCCAATCCCACAAACTACTAAACATTTCATTTGATACAGCCTATTAGAACCCATCTATTTGTTACACATTAATTCATTAGTTTTTACATAAATATACACATAATTAAACCTGTACTATTGATAAAACTAGTTTATTTTTTCAATTAGTTATATTTCCTAACATCTTGAACATAGTATACACTATTATTATTAAAAACATTTACAACATGCTTCTAAAATTCAATTTATTTTAAAACTCCATGGGATAACCTCGGGACATACATAAGAAATGGCTGACCTATAAATACCAATAAGGGAATAAACATTGAATTATGTAATACATGTTTTAAAATAGGAATTTAAATTATATATAAATGGAGTGATAATCATAAACATGAACAATAAGACATGACGATGTATGATAAAATAAAGGTAACATAGGAAATGTGGCCACAGCTTAAAGCACCACATCATAAACATATGCCAACGATAGCTACCAATAAATCCTGATAGAAAAATTAAAATAAATAAATTGGGTTTAATATATGACCCAACAAGACATCAGATGGGAATAAATATTACCCAATTCTTTAGAGTGCTAAAACATTTAGGACACTCCCATAACATTCATTTAATTCTTATTATTCTGTATTCTACATCGATCACACAATAATTATTCATTAATTATCATATTTTATTACATGATCAACGAGTGTGGAATAAATAGATGAAACTCTGATATGTGTATAAATTAAAACACTATTGATAGGAAATTGATATGGTATTCAATACACTGTTGTTTTGGCATGGGATTTTGTGTTGAAATTTCAGTCACATGATGACAGCACATAAAATTTCATAAAATAAGTTGATGGGAGAAAACAAGGTCTATAATAATTTGGAAATTAAATTTTAATTAGTAGATAAATATAAAGATATACACCAAAATTATTAATATTAAATAAAATACATAAGATAGTAAATAAAGACTATTAAAGAAGACAGCATGAGGATCTGTTACTAAATATTGATATGGTAATGGGTGAACATAAAGTTTCACGGGGAAGATTAATGAGAGTTAAATTTGAATATCATTATTTATAAAAAAAATTGATCATATTAGGTATATGAAATAACATATCCTAGCATGAATTAATTGAAAATTTGATACATAACAAATAATAGGTTTTTTATTAAAGACGAGCGTCGAAGATCATTTACTAAATTTTAGTTTACTAATATACATTCATTAAGGTTTATTGGATTGATAATTGTGATTAAAGGGTCATATAATCATTTATAAATCAATTATACATTAAGGGTTATTTGTGAAAATATATACAAACATGAAAAAATCGAATATTAAATACATTATATAAAATAGGTTCTGGAATAAAGAGGAGAGTTATTGATGATTTCAAAATTTCACCATAGTGAAAACCTATATAAAGGTAGAATGAGAGAGGATTAATGATATAACATTAAAATAACATGAATTATAAATTGTGATATTTTTTATAAATTAATTAAAATATTATCAAATGAAATTAAAAAAACCCATATATCACTGGTTGTCCTTGAATTGAAAGGAGCTGAGGAAGGTCCCTTGATGTAGTTTGTGACTACAAATTCTTCGGAGGGGATTATTGAGAGATTTTTAAGCACCATGGGAGGACACTATAGTGTGTATGAAAAATTCATGACATACTAAATGGTTTTTTAAGTGATGAAAAATAAGAACCTATGTTGGTTTTAAAAGGAAATGAGTGGTGAATTCTTTATCATTTAACAAACATATGTTTTGAACTCCATATAGCAAAATAACCAAATCAAAAAACTATCCCATGCGCTTTTTCATATGGTTGTTTCCAAATGGAAGTAATTTTCATTATTTTATCTATCCAAGGTCTGAAATTAATGAAATAATGCCCATGATTATGTGGAAATGACTCTAGATTTATACAAAATAATATTAAAACCATAAAATAAATTAATGGTTTTTTAGGAATCAAAAATGATTAATAAAATTAACAAATTAAAAATAATTTTTTAACATTTTAAGTGGGAAAAATATATTAGTTCATGGGTAAAATTTATATAATTTATTACATCACAATTGGGTCATTACTATGTCATAACACACACTATATCATTATACAATGTTTAATTTTTACCCAAAAAAATAATTATCTTAGACTATTATTGAAAATTAACTTTTGGATAAGTTAAAAATAATTTTTTTTAAATTAATATTAATTTAACCAATATAATTTTCTATTTTTTTTTTACTTTTTAAATATGAATCATCATTTATTTAAGAAATATTGGGTTTTTAAAAATAATAGTTTTTGAACCCCTAATAAATTACATTTTCCTTCATATAAACTATATAATGATTTATATTTAACAAAAGTTATTTAATAATAATATTTTATTTAAATATTATAGTTTTAAATTACCTTAATTAAACAAAAGTAATTTCTTAATTGAAATTTCATATTACATAAAAAAATATTATATTTTCAATGGCGTCAAAATATAATTTTTGTGAAAATTATTAATTAATAATTTATAAATTAAAATAAATAATTTATATATATAATAATAATTTAAATGAAAATTTAATATAAATATTCATTTATTTGGAAAAATTGTTTCAAGTCTTTGCTAAATTATATTTACCCTTAATTAACCTATTTTCCCTTCATCTTGGTAATAAATATTTACAAGTGTTTCATTCATAAATGTTGACCTAATTAACTAATATAAATTGTTAATATTTAAAATATATAATGAATCTTATCCAAATCAATTTACAATGGAGGAATAATTTAATTTAATATAAATACTATAAGTATGATGAATGTGAGGTATTCAAAAAAATAATTTCTTAAAGGAAAATATGATTTCACATTACCTATATAAGTAGTAAAATTATTTAAATAAAGAAAATATAGATTAGTAATATATAAATTTAATTCATTAATCTCTCATTCAGGGTTATTTTAACTAATTATAACAGAGAAACATTTTTCAATTTTAAAGAGTTTTAAAAAAATTGTTTTTATTACTAAAAATTAACTAGTATTAAAACTAGATATAAAAAATATTTAAATTTAATTAATATATTTAATTATAGATAAATAATAATTATATTAACATGAAATAAAATTTTAATTAGAATTATAATTTTAAATTAATTTATTGATCGAAAAAATGATAAGTTACTTAAAAGCGGGTTTTCACTATTCACTAAAAATCTATATTTTCCAAAAAAATTCCCATATTTTAAAATCAAGTTAATTTTGAAATTATGATACATAAAATGGTTTTATTTTATTGACATAAATTATCCAAAATAAATATAAAATAATTATAATATTTATAAAATGATATAAAAATAATTTTTTAAGAAAACTTGTTCTGAAAAACAAAATGAAATTACCAAATTTTTATTTATTACTTACTCAAAATATATAAATAAATTTATGACATATATATATTTCATAAATTATTTAAGAAAAATAATGCTTTATAATTTAATGTAATGGTTAGGATGGTCATATTTCAATGATCTTTTGTTTCCTTGGGTTTAGTGTTCTGTATCTCATATGCTATAGAATATAGTTTTCTATTTTAAAAAATGAAGTATTACATTAATCCCCCACTTAATAATAATCATTACGTGATGTTTTGGAACTGGAAAAAAAAATCACTACGAAAAAAATAAATGATAAAAATGGTTAATAACATGTCTTCTTAAAAACATAAAAAAATAATTTTGATGGTGAGAAGATAACTAGGATTCCTGATATGAACACATTTGGGAGAAGTTAAAAGATATAAATGGAAGATAAAAATAACAAAAAATATCTATTTTTTAATATATAATATTGTTTGGATAATTTCAATGAACAAAAATCAAATAAATTATTGAGGGTTAAAATGATAATTAATTCCTCAAAAACTGTGCAAATATGAGAAATTTTTTTATTCAATATTATTTTCCTAGATATAAGAATTATATTATCATATTAACTAAGAATATATAAAAATATATTTCCATAAAACTTAAATATCATTACATAATTAATTTCCACTAAAGTAATATATTTTTATCCAAATTATGAGAATATATGTTTTTTTACACATAAAAACTAGATTAATCCTCTAACAGATCACATGATTGACCAAATAATAGCAAGACATTCTTCGTTTTTCTAGCCATTATCTCAAATAAATGGAATATTTGGCTTAAATATTATTATACATTTATACATATAAATTTTAATTTAATAATAATAATTAGATAACTTATAAATGAAATTTATTTATTAACTTCTAACATTCTAGGATTCAATCTAAGTTATCAATTATCTATTTGCATGAATAGGATATTATGGAAATTTGTACATAAATAATGGTTCATAATGATATTATGAATTAAAAAAATATTATATAAATGGATTGTCAAAGAATGTGTTCAATAAGGCATGTTTTCATGAACTGGGTTTCATAAAGCTAGGCCCCACACACCTTGTCGGAGTTGTTACCACTAACAAATCTTTTACCGAACCCCATCCACTTCTAGTATCCACACACGGATTTATTTTTTTTATAAAACACTAATTCTATACTTACACAGACTTAAGGTTATTTTCGTATACTTAGTATTATCCCTATGTCATTAAATAGAATTTTCAAATCCTAACCCCAAATATAAAATCCCATATCTTTATTACATATTAATTAATTATTATTTAAATAAATATACACATAATAAAACCTAAAAGACTGAGAATTATATTTTATTTTGTAATTAGGTATATATAATAATATATTTAACATGGGGTACAATAAAATTATTAAAAACATACATAACAGGTTTCTAAAATTCATTGAATTTTAAAACTACATGGGATAACCTGGGGATATATATAAGAAAATGGTGATCTATAAATCCCAGTATTATGATTAGCATTGAATATAGTAATAGATGTTATAAAATAGGAATATAATGGTGGAATAAAATTGATTATAATGATAAATACAAATAATAAGACAATATATATAATGATAAAAGAAAAGAAACATGGGAAATGTGGAAACAACATAAAAACCAACATCATAAACATAGGTCAAGGCTAACCGCAAAGAAATAATAATATAAAAATCACCATAAAAGAATCAATTTCACTCACTACCACAACAAGAAATATCAATATACTACACTTTACCCAATTTTTGGAACTCAATATAATTTTATCCACACCCGTAACATTCATTTCATTATCAGGCCTAAGTGTGCCACATAGATCATACAACATTGATTCATTTATCATCATAATTTATTCAATGTCCAAGGAGTATGGAATACATCTATATAAGTACCAATTAAAATATTTATAAGAGTAAAAAGGTTACCAAACATAATTATAAATGGGTATTATATTCAATACATAATTGTTTTTCCATTGAAAATTGTAGTGAATTTAGGGCAGCAATATAATGCCACTTAAAATTTCATAAAATGGGTTGATAAGAGAAAATGATTACTCTCATCATTTTTAAATTTAATTTTATTTAATAGGGACATTTAAATACATATCCATCCCCTAGTAATTGTAAATATAATACATAAGATAATAAACAAAATTTAATAAATAAGGGAATGTGAGGTTCCCTTACGATATATCTCCATGGTAACAGGTGTACATAAAGGTTTATGAGATAGATTAATGAGATTTGAATGGTATATCATCATTTTTAAAGAAATTTATAACAACGAGGATATGAATAACATATTCCAACATGAAATAAATTAAAATAACATACATAACATAAAATAGGTTCTTAAATAAAGAGGGGGGGTGCATGATCCTTTACTAAATTTAGGCATGTAAATATATCTATATAATGGTTAATGTGAGAGATTAATGAGATTAAATGATTTAATAATCATTTATAAAATAATATAATATTATTTTGGATATGGAATAACATATCTCTATAGGAAAATTGTAAAATAAGAGACATAACATAAAATAAGTTATTAAAGAAATAAAATAGTGGAAGATGCTTTAATAAATTTCAGCTGGTGACAACATAGGTAAAGGTTAAAAAGTGAGTTCATAAAACATATATCATTCAAATTACACCAATTTTAATGTAAGGTTATTTTTATAAAATAATGAAAATTAAATAAGTTGAAATTAAAAATACATATTTCAGAGAATTTCCTTGAATTTAATGGATGAGAGGAAGGTCTCTTACTAGAGTGTATAACTCCAAATTCCTAGGAAGGGCTTATTGAGATGATGGATTTTCCCATGGGGGACTCTATAGAGTTAGTGAAAATTAATTTTCTTCTAAAAGGATGTTTATTGTAGATGAATGTGATCTTGGGTTGGTTTATTTACGTAATGAGTGGAGAAACCATTATCAATTCACAAACATTGGTTTTGAACACTATCTTATAAAATAACAAAAACCACAAAACATACCATGATTTTTTAACATATTTTTAACCAAATGGAAGTGATTTTAATTATTTTAAAGCTCCATGGAACAAAATTAATAAAATAATACCCTTACAAATGTGGAAATTGTTCATAATCTTAAAAATTGATTTTAAAAACTTGAAATACACTAACAGTTTTGGAGGACCCCAAAAGAATTATTGAAATTAATAAAATAAACATAAATTTTTATTATTTTATTTTTAAAACATATATTTGGTCTATTATATTATATAAAGTATTTATTCCATCAATATTGGGTCATTATGCCGTTATAAGACCCACCATATATTTAAGCAGTATTTAATTTTTACCTGAACATTCAATTTTCATTAAAAATAATGAAAAAATAATTGTTGTATAATTTTTATGTTATGTTTCATAAAATAATATTCATTTTATCAAAATAATTTTTTATTATATTTATTTTAACTTTTAAAATAAGAATTGACAAATATTGATAAATGGTGGGTTTTTCACTATAACAATATTCGAACCCTTATGAAAATTACATTTGACATCATAAAAATTATATGGTGATTTATATAAAATAAAAATTATTTAATAATGATATTTTATTATAATATTATTTATTTCAAAAATACCATAATTCATCAAAAAGGTATATGTGAATGGAAATTCCATATTATATAAAATTAAAGTTTGATTTTTAATCACATCATAATCTAGATTTTAAAGAAAATATTAGTTAATTGTTTATAAATTATAAAAATAATGAATAAATATATTCATAATTTAAATTTAAATTAAATATAAGTATTCATTATATTAGGTTTACATTTTTTCTAGTCGTTAAATTTTTTAACCCTTAATTAACCAATTTTACTTTTATCGTGCTAATAAATATTTACTGTAGATACATTTCATTTTATAGAACTTCTTATCTAATATAATTTGTTATAATTTATAATATAGAATCTATTTTATCAAAATCATTTCACAAATATGGAATAGTTTAATTTAATATTAAAATGGCAAGAATAAAGGAAGGTTGTTTTTGAAAAATTCTTTTTAATTGAAAAGTTGATTTCATTTAAACTCTATAAAAACTAACATTTATTATATGATTAAAAATAGATATGTAATCTAAATGTTTCATTTAAATAAATTCTCACTTTGTCTTATTTTAATTAAATATAATTGAGATACATTATACATTAAAAAATAGTTTGTACTGAAAAGGTTAATTAATCGTAAAAATAAACCTTTATTAAAATATGATATAAAGATGATTTAAAAATATATAATTTAATTAAATATAGATAAATAATATATATATCACATTAAAATATATTAAGAAAATTCATTGGAATTTAAATTATTCTATAGATCAAAAAAATTATAATTTACATAAAATGGTATTTCCACTAATCACAAGAAAATCAATAATTTCCCAAAAAAATCCCAAATCATTACCCATAGAAAATTTTTATATGAGGATATAAAAAATGGATTTAATTTTATCTAATAAATTTTATATGTGTTCTATAATATAATTATAATAGTTATTAAAATAAAAACAATCATTTTTGAAAGAAATGTATTTTGAAAAACAAAATGGGATGACTATAATTTGATAAATTGATTATTTATAATTTATCAGCATGTTGAAGACATATATATATATATATATATATATATATAATTAATTAAAAAAAATTATATCCATAAAAAATTTAATGGTTAAAATATCCATAATAGAATAATTTTTGATTTTTTTTAAGGTCGACGTTGTGTATCCTATACGTTATCAAACACGCTTTTCTCATTTAAAAACTCATAGTGTTACATGATCCTTTGAATATTTCTAGACCAAATTAGAGAATAAACAAGGCCTAGATAAGGTGTACATATGTCTTTAATGGAATAAAAAATATCCACAACATTCGTGTTTTCTATCCCATAAAATTCATCAAGATCCTAGATCAGCAAAGGGGGAAGTTTACTACTTCCTCATCAATGATTTCCTCTCCCTCGTATTATGGATATCATGTATACAATAATGATTTACATGGATAGATGGAATTATTTTTCTACACAATACCTTATCATTGTGAACTTTACTCTAAACTGGTAGCTTAAAAAATTTGGTATCATTCTCAGGACAACAACCTCCTATTCAATCACATTAGAAGGATCTATTTGATACCTCCTTGTTATGGAACCATGAAACGTTTCATGGATGAAATAAAATTATATGGTAACTTTAATTCATATTATACCATTTTGAGTTCCCCCATGATCTTAAGGTGTCTACGAAAACATAATTTTTAGCATACCATCCTTACCAAAAATGATGATTTTCCAAGAATGGAGAATTTTAAATAATAACCTGATTAACAAAATCATAATCTAGTGGCCAATGATGATTTACCCAAAATTATTTCTGATAGATCTTTTCTATGACCATCCTCTTTCAGATTAACTACATATTTTTTCATCTCCAAAATGAGACTCATCCAAATCAAGGCCCACTCTTTCATATTTTATGAGAATAATTGATATCCCCATTGTCACTAAAATAATTCATCAAAGGGTGACAGGTTTATTGAAAAATGATAGGTATATTTATAAGAAATTATTTCCAGTGGTAAATTCATTTCCCAAGACCCTCTAAAATAAATCATGTAGGATCGTATAATGTCCTCAAGAACCTAGATAGCTCTTTCTATCTATACATTTGTATAATCATGATAATCCTTGTTTAATTTCAATATGGAACACATCACATATTTCAACTATTTCCAAAACATGGATGTGAATATCTTGTCCCTATTAAAAACAACTACATGGGAACCCCATGATGTCTCACAATCACTTAGACATACATGTCCCTGATTAATTCCACTATTTTCATCACATTGATAGTTAAAAATTATCTCCTTCTATAATTGGTCTATGATCACCCAAATCATGTCCTTCACACTAGGAGTCTATATCCAACCAATGAAAAATTCAACAGAAATAACATCTCTCTTCCATACCAGAATGGGAAATGGTTTCCACAAACAAGTAGGTATCTATTGACTGGCCTAAATTTTCAAACAAGAGAGACATCACAAAAAATCCTGAAACTGACCACCTCATCCCTATCTTCCAATACTGATGTCTCAATTATAGAAACATCTTAGTAACCCCAAGGTGTGCATAAAAAATGATCAATATCCATATTCTATCAGCTCTTATCTTAATGAAATTAAAACAACCAACCCTCTATTGATGTAAACTGCTCCACTATGAGTCTGAGACCACCGAACAATGGTCTACCCACCATAAGGGATTTTACATATGATTTGGAACGTAATTTATGTCATATTTATGTGATGAACCTTCTTGTAAAAGGATGAGTGAAATTTTATAAAATCCAATAAAACATGTCCACAATTCTCTTCCACTCCCATGATTGTTTCAGCAAACAAACTCATTAGAGACCACCCCTCAATCGATTCTTTCACGACTTGTGATTATAATTTTCTACTGAACTCATCAAAAAAAATTTCCCTTCCCCAATACAATTTGAAATATAAAAACAAAATATCTAAAGATAATAATCCCAATTCCATTATCAAAAAATTCTTATCCCATTTTGTAAAAATGTATTTTAGGCTCGTCTTATCTAATCAAGCATGAAAAACACTCACCAACTGATAGGGTCCCCATGTTTTGATTACAGGAATAAATATTCACTCAAAAACATAGGGAGGGTAGCTATTAGCATGAGGATGTAATTAGTGAGAGACATAGGCTACCACAGGTTTCTTTTGAATTAAGAAACATCCCAGAATGATACTAAAAACATTATATAAAAAATCATCACCGAAACTCAGTTTCAGAGGAATTAAAACATGTTATAAAGTAAACCTCGCATTTCTATCCTCAAAATATCACAAATTTTTTTGAATAAATTTAATCATTAGACACTTACATGTGAAATAAATAATCAAATATATGATATTGTATAATTGATAACAAACAATCCGTTTTGACTAGATATACCGAAGAATCTATGAATCCAAATACCATTTATGGGATGATCATTGGACATAACAACATTTATTTTCTGAGGATCTACGGGGATACCCAACTTATATATTTCATTCCCTAGAAATATTACTTCTTGGATCATAAAAAAACATTTAGAAACATTACTATATTTATTATGTTCTTTAAATATGATATGAAAGATATCCAAATAGTTCATATGCTTATCCTCTAACTTGGGGTGCAGAAAAATATCATTCAGGACGAAAAAATAAATAAATTCTATGAACTGATTATATATTTGTTTAATCAAATCCATAGATACCATAGGATCATTAGTGAGAAAAAATGGAAATGTCAAAAACTCAAAATTCCTACATTGATTCCTCAATATAGTCTTGGGAGTATCCAATTCTCGAAGACTCGACTCATGGTTCCCTATAATAAGATCAATCTTTGTTAACCGACATGCCCCTGTATATTGGTGAAAGAGAAAATGAAACATAGGAATATGATTTTTTTTTCTTAATATTAACCAAATTCAACAGTCAATAATCCAA
Source organism: Viscum album (assembly GCA_963277665.1). Taxonomy (NCBI): domain Eukaryota; kingdom Viridiplantae; phylum Streptophyta; class Magnoliopsida; order Santalales; family Viscaceae; genus Viscum; species Viscum album. The sequence continues at coordinate 596,564,151 of OY728133.1, forward strand.
AAAAATTCTTGGGACATGTATGCCCTCTTAAAAAAATTTACAGGTGAACACTAAGGTGGCATGGTAGTATGAATAAATACCTTTGACTTTGGATCATTTTAGTAGACTATAAGTTCCACCAACTTTGCAGGTTTAATTAAATACGATTCCATAAAAAGGGTATCCTTTGAGGGAATAGGTCAATCGTAAATTAGACCTATCGCTATGGTTCTAAATGGGAAAACCACCCAGAAATACTTCGGGGTACACACAAACCACCACAAGAAGAATACTACCCAATCAAAGATCAATGGAATTATGTACTGTCCCTGATAACTAGCTCAATATTATTCAATAATAAGGAAAAACATTACCTTAATTCTTGATCTAGAGTCCCACTCACCCGGAAAAACATGACTGACAACATCGGAGAATAAATAATAAACCAAATGACGATAAAATTATATATACATCATAATGTTGATCATCCAATCCATTAAATATATAAGTTCAAAGATTTAAATATTGATCACTATGAAATCTCATTGAACCATGTTGTTAGTTATCCTCATCCAATATACAAGACGCTTGAATCCTCATTCAGAATTATTTCCCAATGGAATGGAAAGATCAAACAATAATGAACTAAGACCTGAATGTAAATCCCACAAATTAACTAACATAGATTATATTATGTAATGGGTATCACTACTATCAAAAAATGATTTCACCATATAATATGAAATAAAAATTATACCTCTAAAATTATTTTTCCCTACATCATATTCCTCGAAAGAATACTCATTCATATAAATCCATCAGATTTTATTACACATTAACACCACCTTGGCATGACTATTAGACCCACCAACCTAGAATGAATAAGTAAAAACATGTGATCCCATGTTGAGAGTAGATATTTTCTTACTATCCTACGATACCCTTCCAAAAAAATTCTCTATATGGACCATGAAACTAGAATGATGATAAGACATAGAATCCTCGATAATGTTAGACATATTATGATGAAGCCTTCCACATTGGTAGTATAAAAACTACCATTGACCTAAAAAATTCCCCTAAAACAAGGTCCTAAAAAACATTTTACTATTACACTTTTTATTCTTGATAAAAAACAAACATTGTCTAAAAAATACACCAATTGAAGCTCCACCACCACCAATATTTCTAGTTATATCTTCTTCAAAAAATGTTAATTTTCCAGATACCACCATGAAGGTCATAAGACACATGAGAATCAATATTAACCAAATATATAGACTCAATCCAAACTCAGACATATGATACATTTTGTACTCATTAGTGACATGATCTGACACGAGATGCACCAACTCAGCCAAGATGGTGAAATAATCAATAATGGAACACTCTTGTTTCTCTTAGCTTAAATACTCATTTTTATTAGCTGCATGTAATGTCTCAGGGTAAAATAGATTATTAATGAATTTCAAGAAATATTTATATATAATATCCTTAGGAAACATATAATACACAATAAAGTCCCAATATCTCTTTTGTGGCCCCTCAAGAGTGTATGTTAATATACCCACCAAATATTCATCGTGAGCCATTATAAAGTTGAATATCCTCTCAATCCACTCAAGTAACTCCTTAGATTCTTGGGGTACCATATCTCTATAGAATATTGTTGTATTTTTCCTAGTGAATTTAGATCCATGGTCGACTACACATACCTAGTTTCCATCACCCACTTGATTTAGAGTCTGAATTATAATAATAATTACATCAACCCCAAAATGGTCCATTTGATGTTTCACCTATGGATCCTATCTCATAGCTTCCTCTCATGATTTGGAAGATCTATTGACAATGTAATTATATTTTAAGAACACTATATTTACCAGTCAGATTTATTTACTTTTCCAAAATATTAGGGCCTTCTTTGAGAATTCATGTATATCCTTTAAAACAAAAAAATCTAATAAAATCATGAATTTTATGAATGAAAAAAAATATTTATTAGGGAAAATTTTTATTTAATTCAACTCCCCATACAGTTCATTCAATTAAACTCAGACACCGCATAATAAAGTTTTTAAAAAACATTCTGACAACCTATGGTAACTCGAGTTTAGACACATAAGTTAGCTTTCATGTACCCTCTCCCAGAAACTAGCATGATTATGATACTCCTAATTCATTTCATCCCAAGACACATAACCAACAACATTAATTTTTAACACACTTCATATTGATGATATTGTATAGACCTGGAAAATTCCGTTGAGTTTTTTTAAATACATGGGAATTTTACAATTCCGTGAAAACTGGCAGTGCGTAATTTCGAGGCTCGGTGTGCCCTGAATCAATTTCTGACTTTTTTTCCAGTACGTTGAGAAAACGTATGAGTGGGTTTTTTTATAACTTTTCAACCGGTTCTCAGAATTGAAATTAGAGGACACTGTTGAACTCGCAGTTCCGGTATTCGCTTAATAAGACTTTCACTTCGACAGTAGTGAGTTGAAAATAAAAGTCTGATTTTCATATTTTCATGAATTTAAATAAAAATAAATTGTGTGGATTAATTTTTATTTTTTTCTAGTTAAAACCTCATCATGGAAGTTGGAGGTGGGACCACCACACCTTAACCTCCTATTAGAGGTTATGGTGGTGGGGACCACCCGAATCTAACCTCCCAGAGAGATTATAACGTGGGGACCACACGAGACTAAACCGCCTATTAATGGGAGGAGTGTAAAACCTCTCAACTCTCCCTCGTTAATGTGGGGGTGCCTCTTGACTCCACTAAAATTAATGCTGCCAACACACCATCCATAATACACCAACCTATGTATGCAATTTACCTAATTTGAACATTGTTCCAACAATTAAAATGGGGAAATTGTATCACGTTTGGCTTGTAATTTTCATTTTGGTGGAAGCTATAGGAAGAGGATAGATTGGGAGAAAGCATCCAAAGAAGAATGAAGAACACCAACAATGATCTTCTTTGATCTTCTTCCCCGGAAGCCTGCTGACATGGAGTGTCTTCGACAACCGACGTGCGAGCTCAGGATTTGGAAGTGTGTGGCATATGCGATGAACGGAGACAAAACCGTCTTCTCCCTCATGACCTCGTCGATGACCAAGGATCATGGTAGGGGTTAATTTGATTAATTCTACATTACTTTTCTCTTCATTTATTGGAAAGGATTCGTTGCGGTGGTAATTAAACAATTAAAGTTTATATTTCTTTTTTCTTGATGAATCAAATGTTACAACCTTAAACATGTAGGGTGAAGGCCAACCCAACATGGCCCGACCCCTCCTACATTCTTCTGTATGATGATCTTCGGCATGGCGATGAGGCTAAATAATGACGAAGGAAATCACTGTGCTACATGTGGCGTCCGCGAATCGCACCGCCCTCGTGGCACTCCGACCGAATCGGCTCCTCCACCGGCCTACCATGCACAAAAGGATGAAACCCTGCTAGCTTGCGCCGGCCCAAACCATGCCAAGCTGGCCTGGCCGGATGCCACCTGGCCGCGCTGCCCGGCCGCCCGTTGCCCCCCTTGGAACCCTTTTGGGCCCCCCACTGGCCAACCTGGCGCCCTACCTGGCTGCCTCCCGGCCACTCGACGGCCACCCGCCGGCCTGCATGGCACCCCACCCAGCCGCCTACCGGCCGCGTCGTGCCTTGCCCGCGCACCCCACGTGCCCCGCACACCCCATGAACCTAATGCTTCCAAGACACACCCTTCATGGAACTGACCGAACCGGCCCCGATCTTGTGCCAAACCTAATAGTCTAGCCTTCCCAATGGGTCAGGCCAGACCCAATAGTTCTGACTGGGTTAGTCCGGATCGGGTCGGACTGGACCCGGCCCACTACCGACACTTTACATTCTTTGGCCACATCTTTATCACCAGATGAACGTTTGACGAACCGTCAATGGCATGGGTTTTCTTTGAGTGAAATGGGCCCTTTGAGTATACCCATCCAGTGTATGGGATATATTTGAGATATTGTCAGGTTGGATCTTGCATGAATCAAACCAGGCCCCTGCGACTAAAAGGAAAATAACTCAAAGACAGGGCGTCTGATTGACGCGCCGTCTATTGCGTTAAGACCCCTTTGACGTGGGAGACCTTTGAGATACATATTCATTAGACTTAGTGACAGTTGGGGTGCGAACACTATCTCCAAGAGCAGATACATTCAGAGATAAGTGAGCAATGTGCGAAGACCTAGTAGCTGGATGAGACCTGATGACTGCTGACCGTTTCGATGCGGAGGGACTCAACTTGCATAGTGGGGAGCACATTGGTGTCACAGAAGACCCATAGTAGAGATCCCCTATGTGTGACTTGGTAGTCCTATGGTACTCGAAATGAGGAGTACCTCAGCAGGCTATGAGGGGGAGTACCTCTGTGTGACGCAGCAGACCGACAGTGGGGAGTGCCTCTAGGTGATGCTGCAGACCCACAGTACTTGATAGTAGGAGTACATCAACAGTTCAAGGATAGTGGGAAGTGCCTCTATATGACGCGACAGGCCCACTATACTCGATAGATGGGGAGTTCTCCAGAAGCCAAGGTGTTCGACATTATGCTTGGGAATGTAACTTGATACTACCCCTAGGATAAATCCTGGTGTGAGATGAGTCAACTGATGTGTTTACCTCATGATTTAGATGTATTACATAATAACTTAGGTATATGTATGGGAATATACCTATGTTGGTTTATCTATTGATTTCATTCATTGTGGTTTATCTTTGTTGGTTTTGTGAGAACATGAGGATCTCTGGGTCCCCACTGAGTATCGTTATTCTCATCCCAGCACGGGCTATCCACACACCTCGTTGTGTTGGAGGCAGATGACAAACAGTGCCGACCGAGGTTGAGTGTACCAGGAATTGACGATACCCAGAGTTGGACCACTCGGCGTGACGGTACACAAAGGTGATAGATGGACGTGGAGTGATGTGGAGGCTATCTGTACCCATACGTCATGTAGGATTTCTCAGTGGATGATGCAAGAGCTATTTTCCCTTCTTCAAGTACATGTACTTTTAGTTTCCTTTTAATTTACAGTTTGGCTTGTATTTTCAGCCCCTTTTTACTATATGACACTCCTTTTGTATATAGTTTTATTTTGTCTTTTTTTAACTCATAATATGTTGTGTGTGTTTTCAAGTTATAAAGGTAATGCCTTCCTAGTTTAAAGATTTATGCTTTTGGTTCTAGTAGCCAACCCATGGCCTATGGAAGGCAGGATTGGGGTAGTCACAGCACGGGCCCCGAGTGATGGGTTGGGACAAATTGGTATTAGAGGAGTCGGTTCTATAGCAGAACTTAAGACACTGATCTTTTCTGTGAAGCAATATTGTTAAGGGTACTAACTATGGTTTTCAGTTCAGGGAGTCTAGTGTTTGTGTGGTGGCCGATGTATCCATACACTAGGACCCTAAATACTGATTTTCAACTCAATACATGAAAACACTGGTTGCGTGTGTGTTTTCAAAAGTTTTCTTTATGTCATCTCAACCAGGTCAGCTAACCAGGTGTAATATTTAACCATTTATTATTTTTTCTTTCAGGACTCATCCCTGAAAATGACCAACTAGAGCCCCGAGTTTTGTACATGAAGATAGCCCATCGAGCGATGAGACCTCAGTGCAGGGACTTGTTCCCGCAGAGGCTCCAGTTGTACCACTATCCATTGGGCCCCCGATGGCACCATCCCCAACAATAGACGATGCACGCCGCTTGAGCAGGTTTCACATGTTCCAACACCTGAGGCCACCCAGGTATCGGGGAGAGATGGACCCGCAGGTAGCTGAGGATTAGCTGGAGGCTGTGGGGAGAGTCATCAGACTGGTTGGGACACCATCCGACCTTATGGTGATCATTTCTATGAGCCTCCTACAGGAAGCACCATGTACTTGGTGGAGCCTGATGCACTAGGTTAATGATGAGGTGACATTACTCTAGCCAGACATTGAGAGCATGTTTTGGGAAAATTTTATCCAAGACACCCTACGTGCAGTGTGGATATAGGAGCTACATCTTCTACCGAAAGGCAGCATGAAGGTGGCACAGTATTCAGCGAGGTTCACCGACCTCTCATGCTACTCCCCAAATATAGTACGAGACCCATTATTCAGGCCCCAGACCTTCGAGCAGTGGCTCTGGAGTGAGATTAGGGCTTCTATTATCTCCCTCAGCATCCGGACAAAGGTAGGGGTGTTGGAACAAGCCCTATTAGTAGAGAGTTTCCTTGCTGAGAAATCTACAGCAGTGAGACCCACCACTATTTGACATACAGCGGAGTCTTCTCCAGCTGATAGTAGATAGTTCTCACAAAGGTCCAAGAAGACTAGACCCAAGGGTGGAAGACCGCATGACTCAGGATCAGTTGTGAGGGGCACCCAGGGCTGAGGCATATATGACAGGAGTAGGCAGTTTTACACATGTAGTGGGCAAGGCCACATGGCTCATTACTGTCTGACTCGTCATTCAGATGAACAATAGATAGTTGAGGGGACCTCCTAGTATGAGGTAGAGGTTCGATCGAGGCAGTCTGTAGGGAGCATGCAGACATGGCAGAGGATCTTGTTGTGCAGCAGATGGTGGGATACGTTTCGGGGTGTTACCGCCACCACCACTGGGAGGTCCACCCCGACCTCAGGGAGCAGGTGGATAGGTGAGAACTCAGCTCCATGCACATGAGGCTTATGATCATGGTGCTCCAGAGATGATTTGAGGTATGATTTGTGTTTACTCCACCTTAGCTTCAGTACTTATAGACACAGGTGTATGTCACTCTTTCATTTCCACTGCCCTCATTTGGATCTTAAAGATTCCAATAGAGCCATTGGCACGATCCTTATGGATAGATACCCCTACGGGAGTAGGCTCAACAATTATAAACTAGTGCCATAAGTGTGAGATGACTCTAGTAGGGGAGTGATTTGGCTGGAATCACCTCATAGTGGCATCGTGTCCTTACGACACCATCTTGGGTATGCACTGGTTATCTACAGTCCATGCTCAGATCGATTGTATTATGTGCAAAGTGCAGTGTGTCTGTACGTATGACACCAGGTTCTCCTTCACCGGTGAGAAGGGAGCCTTTGTAGTGCAGGATGGACTTGCCTAGAGAAGAGTGCAGCTGATCACTCATCAGTTGTCCTTCCTTACCCTCAGAATAATTGATGTGGATAGTCAGATTTATCCTATAGTGGTGGACCAGTACGCGGATGTTTTCTCTGATGATGTTCTAGGACTACCTAATTACAAAGAGATGCTCATATTCATTGACCAATACCTTGATAAGTCATCAATATCTACACCAGCTTATCGGATTGCACTCGTGGAGCATCTCGAGCTGCAGGTACAACTAGAGGACATATAGGAGAAGGGATTCATCCTGCCCGTTATCCCCTATTCTGTTAGCCAAGAAGGCTAATGGAAGCTTGAGGATTTGTTTCGACTACCACCTCTTGAACCAAGTGACTGTGATGAACTAGTACCCACTCCTGAGGATTGGTGACCTATTTGATCAGATAAAAGGAGCACGATGGTTCTTAAAGATAGACCTCAGATCAGGAAATCACCATATTAGAGTTTGAGATGAGGATGTGCAGATGACGAACTTCAGATATCGGTACGACAACTATGAGTTCTTGGTTATTCCATTCAGAATAAACAACACACCTGTTATTTTTATGTGACTTATGAAAAATTTCTTCCATCATTACATCGATCACTTTTTTGTTGTCATCATCGACGACATTCAAATTTACTCGACTACTGAGGAGGAGCATGCCGACTACTTATAGGTGGTACTGGACACACTCCAAGAGCACAATCTTTATAGAAAACTCTAGAAGATCCAGTTTTGGATCTGAGAGGTTCACTTTTTGGGACATGTCATCTCAGAGGATAGAGTAGGATTGTATCCAGTGAAGATTTAGGTGGTACTTGCTTGGGAGCCACCCAAGAGTTTGACAGAGCTGTGATGTTTCCTGGGTTTGACTGGTTACTTCTTGAGGTTTTTTCCAGACATCTCCAGAGTTTTAGAACCACTATCAACCTTGATGAAGAAGGGGAAACCCTTTGTGTGGTTATATATATGCCAACATATCTTTTATGAGTTGAGGATAAGGCTGACTAGTGCCATCATATTGAAGCTTCTAGAGGAAGGTGTAGGGTACGTAGTCTACTATGACGCATCAGGGACTAGACTCGGGTGTGTCTTGATGTAGAAGCGAGTACTGACTGCGTATGGTTCTTGATAGTTGAGAAATTATGAGAAGAACTACACTACCCATGACCTAGATTTAGTAGTAGTGGTCTTCGCCTTGAACATGTGGCGCCACTATCTGATGGGAGAAGGTTTTACAATGTACTCTAATGACAAGTGTCTTAGGTAAATCGTCTCTTAAAAGGACATGAACCTAAGACAAACATGATGGCTTGAGTTTCTCCAGGGCCATGAATTTAAGATAGTATATACTCCTGGAAGGGGAACATTGTAGTAGATGCACTTAGCAATAGATCTGGTATACCACAGCTAGGTGAGGCGATAGACCAACTGGACGCTTTGCTGATATCCTTTGTAAATAGATATGGAGAAGCTTTCCTTCATCCTATTTCAGTCTCTCCCCCACTTCTTCAACAAGTCAAGAAGGCACAACATGGGGACACTAACTCCGAGACACGATGTTCTTATATATCCATAGGGCAAGCACCTGATGTATTTTCTAAAGGTGGGGAGAACATCATCTTCTTTAGAGGACACTCTATGGTATCAGTGTCACTTCATAAGGAAGTGTTGAGGTATTTCAACACATCCTCTTTAGCAGTACATCTAGGTGTGGTGAAGATGTTCTAGGACCTTCGATGACAGTACTTGTGGCCAGGTTTGAAGAAGGCAATACCAGAGTTTGTCTCTCGATTCCTCACTTGTCAGTAATTGAAGGCGGAGCACCAGGTACCCACCAGATTGGTTCAACCTTTAGAGGTCCCAGGGAGGAAGTGGGATGGGATGTCCATGGACATCGTGAAAGGACTTTCACGTACATCCAAGGGACACTACTAGATTTTGGTGATCATCAACCAACTCACCTAGTCATCCCACTTCCTACCAATCAAGGAGCAGGGTTCAGTAGACATCTTGGAATGACTATACATGCAGGAGATTTTGAGGCTACATGGAGTACCTTCGTCTATTGTCTCTGACCATGACACATGGATTACTTCCTAGCTGTGGAAGGGGTTGCAGGAGGCTTTTGGGATACATCTTCGTCTGAGCACCGCCTTCCATCCTCAGAAGGATGGTCAGACTGAGCGGACTATTAAGACCATCGAGGATATGTTGCGTGCTTTTTTTCCTCCACTTCAGTCATAGCTAGGAGGATCACTTACCTTTGTTAGGGTATGCATAAAACAATATCTATCACTCCAAAATAGGGATGGAACCTTTTGAGGCGTTATACGGATGACCATGCAGATCACCATTGCGCTGGATAGTCCCTAGGGAGTCAGCACTAGTGGGACCAGAGATGGTACGGGCTACCATGGAGAAGGTGTTGATCATCCAATAGTGGACGGAGACTGCACATAACAGATATAATTTATATGATGACAAGAGACAGAGACCTCTAGAATTCGAGGATGGAGACCACGTCTTCCTACTGGTCTCACCTTGATGAGGACTACAGAGATTTGTATGAGGCGGAAAATTATCTTTGTGTTTCATCAGAACTTTCCAGGTTCATAGTAGAGTTGGCATGGTAGCATACCGCTTATCTCTTCCAGCTCAGTTACATTAAGTGCAAAAAAACTTCCACGTATCTTTGTTGAGGAGATATGTGCATGATCCTTCCCATATCATCGACCATGGAGAGCTGGATGTTGACGAAGGGGCTTCTTTCATGGAGGTTCATGTAGAGATTGTGGATCGACAAGAGAGGATCCTATGTGGATAGTCGATACCTCTGGTGTGCATTCGTTGGATGCACGAGAACCTCCTGGAGAGAACATGTAAGTGGGATTCTCAGATGGGTTCTCACTACCCCCACTTGTTCCATTAGATCGAGTTGTTACTTATGGGGACATAAAGCCCTGACGTGGAGAGAATGTAAACACCTGGAAATTATGTAGATTTTTTTTAAATACATGTGAATTTTATAAGTCCATGAAAACTGATGTCGCGTGATTCTAAGGCCTAGTGTGCCAAGAATAAATTTATAAAACTTTTTTCAGGTACGTTCAGTAAAAATAAGAGTGTGTTTTTTATAACTTTTGAACCAGTGCTCAGAATTGAAATATGAGGACACCTTTGAACTTGTAGTGTCAGTATTCACTTAAGGAGACCTTCACTTCGACTGCAGTGAGTCGAGAATAAATGTTAGATTTTGGGTATTTATGGAATTTAAATGAAAATAGTGTATGTGGATAAATTTTTAATTTTTTATTGGCTAAAACCTCCTCATGGATGTTGGAGGTGGGACCACCACACCATAACCTCCCATGAGAGTTTATGGTGGTGGGGCCAACCCAAATCTAACCTTTTGCGAGTGGTTACTATGTGGGGACCACACGATACTAAATCCCCTGTTAATGGGAGGAGTAGAAAACTTGTCAACTCTCCCTCATTAATGAGGGAGGGCCTCTTGACACTTCTAACTTTAATGTTTCCAATGAACCATCCTTAATACGCCAACCTACTTAATTAATTTCCCCTATTTGAATATTGTGCCAACAATTAAATTGTGGAAATCATATCACTATTGGCTTCACATTTTCATTTTTGTGGAAGCTTTGGGAAGAGTGGATCTTGGGAGAAAGCTTCCGACGAAGAATGAAGAATGCCAACAATGAGCTTCTTCGATGTTCTTCCCCGGACACCTACCGACGTGGAGCATCTTCCACAACTGAAGTGTGAGCTCGAGATTGGAAGTGTGCGGCGGCCGCGACGAATGATGACAACACTATCTTATTCCCCGCAACTCTATAAATGACCAATGATCATGGTAGGGGTTAATTTGAGTAATTATACTCTCCTTTTCTCTACTTCAGTTGGAAAGTAATAGTTGTAGTGGTTCTAAATTAATTAAAGTTCATCATTCTTTTTTCTTGATGAGACAAATGTTACCACCATAAATGCGGAGGGTGCGGGCCAAACCCAGATTGCTGACCCATCTGCCATTCTTGTTTATGATGATCATCGGCATGTCAATGAGGTTATAGAACAATGAAGGCAACGGTCATGCTACCAGAAGCCTCTGTGAACCGTGCTGCCCTCGCGGCGCTCCAACCGAATCGGCTCCGCCACCTCGGGCCGAACCGCGCCGCCCACCGGCCCGAGCCGCACCCGCCTCCCGACCGCCGCTGGCCTCCCGTGCACCACAGCCGAAGCCCCGTTGGCCTGCGCTGACCCAATCTACACAGACCTGGCATGCCTCACCGCTACCCGGTCATGCTGCGCCGCCTGCCCGGCCACCCACCGGCCCGCTTGTCGCCCTGCCGGGTGCTGGGTCGGCCTGCCCAGCCGCCACCCGGTTGTGTCGCCCGGCCTACCCGGCCCGCCTACCTGCCGGACCATGCCCCTACAGTCTGCGTTCCGGCCTACTCCGCCGCCTCCCATGCACCCAGACGATCTGCGTCGGCCCGCATCCCCCGCGTGCCCTCTATGATCATGACGTGCCCCTCGCGACAAAGACTGAACTGACCTCGTGCCTAGGTCAAACATAATTGGTTGGCCCACCCAGTAGAGACCCAATCTTGACGTACATGTAAATTACATTAATTTTGAAGAATACTTAATAGAAAACCAAAATAGACACACATGAACTGTAACAGTTTAGTGTCTTTGGAAACTCATAATATAATCTTATAATCGTGGTGAAAGATCTTCAACATCTCTCATAAAGATATTCCCCATTTGTTTTCATAAATAAAACATTTCATTAAATCCTGGGGAAAAGAAATCATTTAAAGGGTGAGCTCAAATTTTCAGTAAGGGTAATCATTGAGAAAATATAACAAATCAGATACATTTGGACTTAAAAAACATGAGCATATTGTTTAAACTTCAAAATATTGAGAAATGACATAGAACATGGAAATATGTAAGGCATAGACCATAAAGAAACATTAATCATGATAAAATAACATGGAAAAAAACATGTAATTCAGGAAACTATTAGGAACTAGTTATGATTTCTATAGTAGCCAATGCATTACTACCAAGACCATCTTAGTGGACAAAGTCCCTTTCTGAATCGAGTTCACTCCTTGTTCCAGTCTTGTATCACTGAACCAAATTAACTTGTCGTTCCATCCATGTCTATCTCATGAGATAAAAATATTTACCCAATGCATTGGAGGGAGATATAGGTCCCACCCATCTCATAATAAAATCATTTTTACTTGTGCCACAAACTAAACGTAAAACATTCATCATAGCCCAAAGAATAAAAGTGGTTTCATAAACATCATTTCATCATCACATAATCCATATAAAAAAATGGATATTTCATCATAAAAAAAGTGAAACCATGTAAATCATAGAGACATTATACTTAAAACATACACATATGAAATAATGTCATCATAGATGGAAAATGGTTTTGATAAAACACTTGAAATGAATTCATGAGGAAAATATCCTTTCTTCTTCAAAATAATTTTCAATTTACAAAATTCCATGCTATTTTAAAAAAAAAATTATTTTGTCGAAAATACACATAATATCTTGTAGAGTATGCTTCATGAAAATGAGGCGTTATAAAACCGAAAAAATCTATTGATTCCGTATAAGATAAAAATAACATTCTTCTAGTACTTTCGTCAGAAAAGTCAAAAAGTTCCTCGTGTGGTAAAAAAAGTAAGTTTCCTTTCATAACATGTGGAAAATTTCAAAAATGGGTAAAAAGGACATTTAAAATACACGATTTTATTTAGAAAACATGGGCATGGATGACAACAATAACCCGAAATACTTACAAATAATCAATCTCAGATAAAAACGAGATTAGAATAGTTATCCCTTCAAAGATATTTTTGTAAATAAAATAGACCACTTATTTGTATTCATTATAAGGTCACATAAAGAAATTGTAAATACATGATAAGATATAAAAATTCATTTCTCACATAATCATTGAACGACATAAACAAGAAAGAGAAGATCAACCCAATGAACTGAAATTGGGTTAAGATGTTCCCTTAGCTCATGTCCGACCTGACTCGATCGTTATTTAATCTCCTGAATAATAATCCAAATTTAATTTATACAAGCATAAGATCCTTTTTCATGTATATTTTTCCTTTTTTTACTTATTACCATGATATAAATATTATGTAACCATTTAAGATAAAAACGATCGTTTTGTCGATATTTGGTACTTGAGTCAAAAATGGACTTCTTATAATTTCATGTTTTTCATGTGGTAAAAATTTCATTATATCCAGAATAATATTCATGATTTATATAACATATATAAAATATATATCCAGAATATACATGTATTTATAATATTACATAACATATGGAGGTATGAAATGAAATGCGACATTCACGGACACGATAAGCCGTACGTACGCATGAACGCTACTTTCATTTCTATTTGTTATTTTAATGAAATTAAAACATAATTATGAATATGTATATTATAAATACAGTAAAATATCATATATAATATCATTAACTCCATCCTTTATACATTTCACATAAGGAATTGACGAATCACATCACTTTGAGGGGGCTGTAGTCCGCACATCCTCAAATGAGATTATCATATTTACCCACTAAGGAAACCATAAAGTATTTATATAATTGGGAAGTATAGAAGAATCAAGAAATAATCAACATAATATATATCATATATAAATGAGGTTCCATAATAATGGCCACCATGAGAGGCGGTAGGAGAAAATTGAACAATCATCGTTTCGTGAGGTGTTAGTTTTCCATCCACAGAAACATTATGTTATTCATCCATTAGATGGAGGTGTGTGTAAGTGTAGTTAGAATCCTTCTCAAAAAAACATCCAAGTATATTAAGGATAATTATGTATTTACAAAACAAATTATCAAAAAGATTTTAGGGTATGGAGAATTAGAATAAAAGAAAACAATTTAAGAGAAATTGTTACCTTTAATTTGTGTAACTTCCTTTGGATTGAACCAAAAGGACTTCTTGAAGGTACTTCTTCCTAATGTAAGGCTTATAGGGGGAGGAGAGGGATGTAGGGAGGTTAATTGGTCAGAGTTTGGATGGACCAAATGTCTTGAGAGGTGTGAGTAATTGGATTGGAATGGTCTACTTTTATAAGGGGGAGGAGGGGCTCTTTTGGAAAGTGTGAAAATATTATTTTATTATAAACTTATCATCGGTTTCAAAACGTCCAAAAAACATTAAAGATGAATATAAGATGAATCATGGTCAAAATAAAATCATCCAATCTTAATTGGAAATGTTTTGGATAATATTTGTATCATTATAATCTTATTTATTTAAATTATTTATTATTGAGGTAAATACTACATCATCATTGTGTCATGAATAATTTAGTTTATTTGAGGACTAAATTTTTTTAAAAAAACCATCATGTAAGAAATCGTTTTATATTTCCAATGAATATTTATAGTCGAAAAGATAATTTCTATAACCCCTTATAAAATTTAATTACTAAAAGATTTTTGTTAATTGCAAATTTGTCTTTACATGAAATTAATTAATCCAAATTGTCATTATCACTACCATGAGGCTCTGTGCAGTCCACAAATGGACCCATGTATTCGCATTGTCGTAAATGACTCAACCAATAAGGTTTGGACTAGTGTTAAGGTAATTTTGAATTATTATTATATTCTTTTAACCTTGAATTACCCTATTTACATTTAACCACAGTAAATAAAGGTCTAAAGTTACTATTCACCAAAAATTATTTTCATCTTATTGAACCATATTTTAATTCTTGATAACAACCATGTATGTAGGATTTTTGAAATTCAATTTATAGAAGTGGTAAATTTTGATTTATATGAAAGAGTTAGTTTTTTAACAACGACTAAGTGGTTTCACTATCATCAAAAGTTGATGTTTTCCAGAAAAATACCAAAAATTCAGCCTAAGCTATATTTGATATTATGAATTAAAAAATGATGTATATTTTTCCAAATTCAAAATGTATAAGTGGAATTAATTAATTTTAAAATTAATTCCTGTTATCAAAAAAATAGCGTGTTTTTAAGAAACAATAACTATCAAAAGATCAATACTTTTTTATGTCCTATTTCAAAGTGAAATTAATTTCAATGAACAACATTGGATTAAATGGTAAAAAATTATTCTAATTACACTTTAAAACAAATTAAAAGGATAATCTAACAATATAAATTATTGCCATGAAAAAAGTTGTTTTTAATTAAAACATAGCATGTTTTTACTATTCATTAAAATATGAAATTTATCAGAATAATATAACAAATTTATCCAAAATAAATTTTCGTATCCTGATTCCAAGGAAGAATTTTATTTTTTTCAAATTGTACTTATAAACATGTAATAAACTAGATTTAATGTGGGTGCGCCATTAAAAGGTGGCAAAACTGCATTTTTTAAAAAAATACTTATTTTACCCGAAAAAATTAGTTTGTTCTCATACCATGTTCTAGAAAATGTGTAAGATGAATAATAATGTTATAGAATTAAAAATGTAGTTGATACTATTCATAACAGCTTGTTCATAATAATATTATAACCATATATCATTGTTTAGGGAAACCTAGTATTGCATACAACACACGCTATCGAGGATGGCCACGATTGCCTGTAAAGCAAGCCAAGTAAGTTTTGCGTGTTGTGAAAGACTCCTTCATTGTTTTGTATAATAAAATCCAACAATATTTCATTTATACATTGAATATATATATACATATACACTCAATGTTTAGTATAATAAATACTGTCAAATGAACTTGAAATTATGTGTAACATGATCCAAGAATAGTTTTGTGTATACTACAAGAGAATACAGTGTTGCGTATAGCGCAAGGTAATCTTTATGTAGCATACAATAGAAGATATGAAACTAATGTATCTCATGAAATCTCATGGTGTTACATTCTACCCCCCATAAAATGAATTTCACCCACGAAATTCTTCAAGGTTATGAATGGTTTATTACTTGAGAGTTTCTTTCACAGAAACACACATCGTAGAATGGAATACTAAAACACACTTTTAAAAATTAAGGTTAGAAACAAAACGGATACCCAAAGTAACTCATCACATGGGTTCCCACATAGGAGATCATAGGTGAAAATATAGATATGGATGTGAAATCTAACCATCACGTTCTGATGGAGAGTGGTAGAGAACATGGCTATGAAAAAAGACAATATACACATAGCCATAAATTTGTGATGATCTAATGTACCATCTGATTCATCAGATACGAGAGCACTAGGACAACATTTTTGGTTTTCAAGACCATTTTTCAAATGTTGAAGAATATTTTAATTAAAAGAAATACTTACATGATTTTGGTACAATCTCAACGTTGCTCATGCCTCGAACAATTTCCACTTCATCTCTTAAAGAAATGATGTTGAATTTGTCTTTCGCGAAGTGTTAGCAGATCATGTGATAGAATGGAGGGTCATTCCATATTTCTCAAACAAAATGTTAGAAAAAGCTATCAAATATACATAAGTCCATCTATGGTGAGGTTAATCGTATATGATTCCAAAACTGGACTTATACATCATATTTCATACCGCTTAAAATAATACTTGTTTCTACTAACCAGGAACTTTTTGTAGGCCAATGGTAGGTGATAAAGGGTTGTTGCACTTCTGTTGGGGGTTCGATTCCTGCATCCTTGCCTGACACGATAGGTTTTTTCCCGTCCTGTAGGATGTCCTTTTTCTAAATCTATATTATTATAACATCCCATAAATAATATAAAAAAAATCTAGCCATAAATAATACTATCTAATTTCTAACATTATCCATTCCAATATTTAGACTTTTCCAAAATACATCGGTCCAATCTCATAGTATAAAGAAAATGATTACTTGAAAGGTCACATATCAAGAATGTGAATACCATAATTTATCCCTCATATATCACAAGATATATCTTGTGGGCCACATTCCAAACATGTGAATACCTTAATCGTGTATTCTGTTGAAAAATGAATACCCATTGAACATTAGTGAACACATAAATGCTGTCAAAAGTTATCTCATTCCACATACCAAAACCCCAAAATTTCTATATACTTAAACCATGATATCACTTTGTCTTTATATCAGTCATGATCTCATTAATACTACCAAACATATTATTTTCTTCTTATCCCTTCATTATGTGCATATCATCTGCTTTCGAAAATATTTTAATCACTTTTCATGGTTACCAGTACCATCTAATCATTGAAAACCACAATAAACCAATACATAGATATTCAAATATTCCACAATACATTGTGATTCCACAACATTATTTCGGAATCCCATTACATAAACACATAATCATTCCACTACATTGTTTTCATACTCAACATCACAAATAGTGATCTCATGTGACTTCCCTTTGTCCATATTCTTAAGTGGTCATTGATGTCGATCATCATTAACCCTTGGATTAGGAAATTAGTTAGCATAATGCTCCATTTCCTTGCACTTGAAGCATTGATGTGTTGGTGGTGCGTTTTCTACAGTCTTTTCTCTAGTCATACCATTAGCTACCTTGTTCCAGTTACTTCGGCACTCAGCTACTCGATGACCTTTTTTCCACACTTGAAACATTTTCTAGTACCTTTTATACAATCTCCACCATGCTTCATTCCATACATTGAGCATAAAAAACATTCACCATCTTTTCACCATTGTTTTGATATTTTTCCATGAACTCCATATTTCTTTTCTTTTCAAAACCATGAGATGGATATGTAACAACAACTTCCAGTTCTACCTTGATAGCACAACACATAATTTCTTCATAGCTATTGAAGTCACTTATCGCTAATTCCCTTGGGAGACTTGGTTTTAAGCCACTAATGAATCAATCAAATTTACTTTCAGGTTGGATGATAAATCCATATGCATACCTTGCAAGACTTGTAAAATTTTCTTCGTATATACCAACAGATTCATCATCCTTTTGCTTAAGCTTAAATAACTCCTTCTCCAACTTTGTTCAAAGAATACGAGGGAAATACATATTGAAAAATAAGTTCATGAACTTGTTCCATTCTGTGGATTCAATTTCATCTTATGGCCTTGAATTCTTAATTAGAGTCCACCATTGGTCTGCTTCACCTACTAAACGGTAAACAGCTAAAATGACTTTTTCATGCTCTTTACAACAAAGTATGGAAAATATCATTTCATTGGTACTGATCCATTGTTCAGCAACAAGTGGATCAGAAGACACACTGAAAGAAGGTGGATGTTTCCTCATGAAGGACTCAATAGAATATTGTTCTTTTCTCTTCTCATTTGGAAGTCCAAAATGATTCATAGCTTGTGTAAAGATAGAAATAATATTTTTCACTTAATCTCCCATTATGTTTTGTTTGTTTAGGAGGAAAATCATTGCATTTTCCATTACATTGATCAAAACGGTTCTTTCGGGTTCTAGCCATCGTCTAAATCCCAAAAAAGAATATTGTGAGAGGCAAAAATCATGCTAGGAAAGAAAACATTATAAAGGGGGAGTACTTTAAATATCTATGATCTTAGGTTTAATTCTATGATCATTACCACAATTCTAGGAATTTAACATATACTTATACTTATCCTTAGGGACATCCATAGACATACCTTAGAAATATCTCAAGGGATCTCACTAATGTTTTCAGATCCTAGTTTTTAATGGTTAACTAAACCTTTCCATAGATACCAACTGTAGAGACCCAATCATGACGTACCTGGACATTACATTACTTTTTTGGAATACATAATACATAACAAAAATAGAAACACAAGGACTGTAATAGTTTAGTGTCTTTGGAAACTCTGAATATAATATTCTAATTTTGGTGAAAGATCTTCAACATCCCTCATAATGAACTTCCCCTTTTGTTTTCATACCTAAAACATTTCTTTAAATCATGGGGAAAAGAAAACATATAGAGGGTGATATCAAATTCTTAGTAAGGATAAGAATGGAGAAAATATAACAAATAATATACATTTGAACTTAAAAAAACATGAACATAATGTTTAAACATCAAAATCTTGAGCAATGACATAAAACATGGTAGTATGTAAGGCGTAGACCATAAAGAAACATTAATCATGATAAAATACCATTGAAATAAAAAATTTAACTGTGGAAACCATTAATAACATGTTATTATATCCATTGTATCCAAGGGATTACTTCCAAAACAATCTTAGTTGAAAAAGTCTCTTTCTGAATCGAGATCACTCCTCGTTCCAGTATTGTATCACTGAACCAGATTAACTTGTCATTCCATCCATGTCTATATCATGAGATATAAAATCTTTACCCAATTCATTAGAGGGATATACAGGTCCCACCCATCTCATAATGAAATCATTTTTAATTGTGCCACAAAGTAAATTTAAAATATTCATCATAACCCAAAGAATAAAATGGGTTTCATAAACATCATCTCATTATCACATAATCCATATAAAACAAATGGATATTTCATAATAAGATATGTGAAACCAGGTAAATCATAGATACATTATACTTTAATGATAAAAATATGAAATAATGTCATCATAGATGGAAAATGGTTTTGATAAAACACAAGAAATGATTTCTTGAGTAAAATATACTTTCTTCTTCAACCCCATTTTCTTTCAAAAAAATTCCATGAAATTTTAAAATAATTTTTTTTTTTAAAATATTCATAAAATCTTGTAGAGTAAGATTCATGAAAATGAGGCGTTATGAAACGGCTAAAATCTGTTCACGCCGTATAAGTTAAAAAACATTCTTCTCGTACTTTTGTTGGAAAAGTAAAGAAGTTCCTTGTGTGGTAATAAAAAGTAAGATTCCTTTCATAAGATTTTGTAAATTTCAAAAATGGGTAAAAAGGTATTTAAAAATACCTGAAAACATTTTTTTGAAAACATGGGAATGGATGATAACAATAACCCCAAATACATACGAATAAATAATCTGAGATAAAAACGAAATTGGAAAAGTTATCCCTTAAAAAATCATTTTGTAAATAAAATAGATAACTTATGTGTATTCACAATAAAGTCACACAAATAAAGTATAAATAAATTATAAGATATAATAATGAATTGCTCACATAATCAAATATCAACATAATCAAGAAAGATAAGATCAACCCAAAGAAGAAAAATTGGGTTAAGAAGTTTCCTTACCTCGTGTCTGACTTGACTCGATTGTTCTTTAATATCCTGAATAATAAACCAAAGTTAATTTCAACATACTTAAGAACCATTTTCAA
This sequence comes from Viscum album, assembly GCA_963277665.1. Classification (NCBI taxonomy): domain Eukaryota; kingdom Viridiplantae; phylum Streptophyta; class Magnoliopsida; order Santalales; family Viscaceae; genus Viscum; species Viscum album. Next base: position 596,584,605 of record OY728133.1, read on the forward strand.
GTTTATTATTTCTTTTATATAACTTATTACAATTTTATAAACATTATTTAACCATTTACGTTAATAACATTCGTTTTGTCGATATTTGGTACTGGAGTCAAAAATGAAGTTATTATAACTACATGTTGTTCATGTGGTCAAAGTATAATTATATACAGAATTAAATTCATGATTTATATATCATATATATCATATATATCCAGAATATACTGATATTGATAATAGTACATAACATATGGAGTTAAGAAATGAAATACGACTTTCATGGAGATGGTAAGTCGTACGTACGCATGAACGCTACATTCATTTCTATTTCTTATTTTAATGGAATTAAAACATAATGATACATAGTTATATTATAATTCTATTATAATATCATATATAATATCATTAACTACATTTTTTATACATCCCACATAAGGCATTAACGAATCACATCACTTTGAGGGGGCGGTAGTCCGCACTTCCTCAAATGTGATTATCGTATTTACCCACAATCGAAACCATAATGTATTGATATAATTGGGAAATAAATATACATAATGAAATCATAAACATAATATATATCATATATAAATACATTTCCATCATAATGTCCACCATGAGATGTGGGAGGATTAAATAGAACAATCATCGTTTCGTGAGGCGTTAGTTTTCCATCCAAAGAAACATTATGTTCTTCATCCATTAGATGAAGGTGTGTGTAAGTGTAGTTTTAATCCTTATTATATAAACTTCCTAGTATATTGATTATACTGGTGTTTTTACAAAATAAATGATTAAAAATAGTTTAGGGGATGGAGAATTAGAATGAAAGAAAACAATTTAAGAGAAACTGTTTACCTTTAATTTGGGTTACTTCATTTGGTTTGAACCAAAAGGACTTCTTGAAGGGCATTCTGCCTAAGGAAAGGCTTCTAGGGGGATAATAGTGATGTAAAGAGATTTATTGGGCAGTGTTTGGATGAGCCAAATGGATTTAGAGGTGTGAGTAATTGGATATAAATTGTCTCCTTTTATAAGGGGGAGGAGGGGCTCTTTTGGAAAGTGTGAAAATATTATTTTATTATAAATTTATCTTCAGCTTCAAAAGGTCCAAAAATAATTAAAGATAAAGCTAAGATGATTCATGGTCGAAATAAAATCATCCAATCAGAATTGGACATGTTTTGGATAATATTTTAATCATTATAATCTTATTTATTTAAATCATTTATTAATGAGGTAAATGCTGCACCATTATTGTGTCATAAATAATTTAATTTATTTGATGTCTAAAAAATATAAAAAAATACCAACAAGTAGGAAATATTTTTAGATTTACAATTAATATTTATAGTCAAAAAGATAATTTATGTAACACATTATAAATATTAATTACTAAAAGATTTTTGTTAATGTCAATTTTTTGTTTACATTAAATTAATTAATCCAAATTGTCATTATCACTAACAAGTGGCTCAATGGAGTCCCAAAATAGACCCATGGATTCCCATGGTCGTAAAGGACTCAAACATTAAGTTTTGCTAAAGTGTTATAGTAATTTTGAATTATTATAATATTCTTTTAAGCTTGAATTGCCCTATTTACCTTTAACCGCGGTAAATAAAGGTCAAAAGTTACAATTCACCAAAAATTATTATAATCTTATTGAACCACATTTTAATTTTTGATAACGACAATTAATGTCAGATTTTTGAAATTCAATTCACCAAAGTGGCAAAAATTTCATTTAAATGAAAGAGTCAGTTTTTTAACTACCACCAAGTGGTTTCACTCTTCATCAAAAATTGATATTTTCCAGAAAAATACCAAAACTTCAGCCTAAGAAATATTTGATATTCCAAATTCAAAAATTATGGCTATTTTTCCAAATTCAAAACATAGAAGTGGAATTAATTAATTTTAAAATTAATTCCTGTTATCAAAACAAATAGCGTGTTTTTAAGAAACAATAACTATCAAAAGATCGACACTTGCTTATGTCCAATTTCAATGTGAAATAAAATCCAATGACCAACATTGTATTAAATGGTAAAAATTTATTCTAATTAGACATTAAAACCAATTAAATAGATAATCTATCCATATAAATTATTGTGATGAAAAAAGTTATTTTTAATTAAATTATAGCATGTCTTAACTATTCATTAAAATATGAAAGTTATCAGAATAATAAGAAAATTTTATCCCAATTAAATTTTTAGATGATAATTCCAAAGAAGAATTCTATTTTGTCAAATTGAACTTATAAACATTTGAAAAACTAGATTTAATGTTGGTGCCCCATCAAAAGGTGGCAAAACTACATTATTTGAAAAATAATTATTTTACCCGAAAAATTTAGTTTGTTCTCATACCATGTTTTAGAAAATGTGTAATATGAGTAATAATGTGATAAAATTAAAAATTTAGTTGATAGTATTCATAAAAGCTAGTTATTAATAATATTATAACCATATATCGTTGTTTAGTGAAACCAAGTATTGCGTACAACACACACTATCGAGGAAGGTCACGATTGCGTGTAATGCAAGCCAGGTCATTGTTGCATGTTCTGAAAGACTCTTTCGTTGTTTCATATAACAAAATCCAACCATATTTCATTTATACATTGAATATATATATATACTCAATGGTGCGTAGAATAACAACTATCAAACGAACCTGAAATTGTGAGTAACATAGTCCAAGAATAGTGTTGCGTATACTGCAAGCTAATAGAGTGTTGTGTATAGAACAAGGTAATCATGGTGTAGCGTACAACAGATGATATGAAAGTAATATAACTCATGAAATCTCGGGGTGTTACATTCCCAATGGGCCAAGCCATACCCAACAAGTCTAACCGGGTCGACCCAGACTAGTTCGGCTAGACTGGGTAAGACCGTGTATATCCGACCGGGTAGGACCGAACCCGGCCCACTACCGACCATTTAAAATTTTTGGCCCTAAATTTGGCACCGGATGAAAATATGACGAACCATCAGCGAAACTAGTTTTCATCGAGCACAACGGCCGCTTTGAGTATACCACTCCAGAGTTTGGGATATAATGGAGATATGGCCAGGTTGGATCGTGCATGAAACTTACCGGGCCCCCGGGACTAAAAGGATAATTACTCATAGATCGGGTGTCTTGTTAACGTGTCGTCTATTGTGTTGATACCCTGTTGACGTGGAGGACCTTGGAGATACTTCTATATGGGACTCTCTGATAGTTGGAGTACCGACCAGTAGCTCGTGGATCAGATCCTCCCGGAGACAAGCGATCAGAGTACGGAGACCTTGTAGCTGGCTGAGATCTTATTATTGCTGACCATTTCAACTCAGAGTGACTCGACTGGCCTTTTGGGGAGTTCCTCGGTGTCACGGATGAACTAAGGTGTGGAGTGCCTTTGTGTGACGAGGTAGACCCATGATACTTGACTAGAGGAGTACGTCAATAGGCTATGAGGGGTAGTGCCTCTGTGTGACGCGGAAGACCCACATTGGGGAGTGCCTCTGAATAATGCAGTAGACCCATGGTACCCTACAAGAAGAGTACATCAGTAGTCTAATATTAGTGGGAAGTGCCCTTTGTGTGAAACGGCAGGCCCACTGTACTCGATAGAGGAGGAGTTCTCCAGCAGCCGAGGTGTTCGACATTGTGCTTGGAAATGTTACTTGACACTACAACTAGAATAAATCCAGGTGTGAGATGATTCAATAACTTATGTGTTTACCTCATGATTAATATTTATTACTTAATAACATATGTATATGTATGGGCATATACATATGTTGGGTTATATGTTGATTTCATTATTTGGGGTTTATCCTTGTTTTTTTAGTGAGACCATGAGGGACTTGGTGTCCCTACTGAGTACCGTTATACTCACCCGTGCACAGGCTATGCCCGTACCTCATTATGATGGATGTAGATGACAGAAAACGCTGGCCGAGGATGAGTATACCATGATTGGATGACACATAGAGGTGGACCACTCGGCGTGACAGTACACAGAGGAGACGTACAGATGTAGAGTGTTTTGGAGGCTATCTATACATTCCCTTCAGGTAGGATTTTCTGGTGGATGATTCAGCAGCTATTTTCCCTTTTCCAGTACTTTTAATTTCAGTTTCCCTATACTTTATAGTTGGTATTGTATTTATGTCCCATTTTTACATTACATCACTACTTTTGTATATAGTTTTATTTAGTGTTTTGTTTCCAGCTAATACTCTGTTTTGGGAATTATCCAGTTATAAAGGCAATACCTTCCTAGTTTAGGGATTTATGCCTTTGGTTTTAGTTGCCAGCCCCAGGCCTATGGATGGTAGACTTGGGGTAGTCACGACATATGCTCCAAGGGACGGGTCGTGACAACTCTGTTTGATTCAATTTAAAAAAAACCAATCCGATTCAACTAAAATAAGCATCTCAGTTGGCCCATCATGGTGTCGAGGTAGAATAGAATAAATGAAATAAGGCTCATATAAATTAAACAAGACGTGCATCTTCTGTATAAAGAGGATGAAAGGGATAAAGCAGTGATTCAAACAATCCACTAAATCCATATAATCCAGAAAGTATGATAATACAAGGCCAACAAGTATCCAGGAGACCAACTATCATCTGAAAACCATCCCACTATTATGGAATTGAAGAAAATATAATTTAACATGATACATAATTCCCCTTCCTTTTACATTGATCTAGAAAAAACATCTACATCCACCCAAAAAAAATATAGGGTCTGAACACATATCCTTGAAGGATACCACCAGAGAGACTATCCAAGGTTTAATATCAAGAATTGAATAGTTATTGCTTCTAAAATAAATACATTTATAAATATATTTTCAAAAATCCTAACCCATTTTTAAATCATTTCCCTTCAGTTTTTCATATAACATTTTTAGATACAATAATATTGTTATATAAAATTTATAAGTGATAAAATAAGAAAAAATATCAAAATCCATAAGACTTTCTAGTAAACACATATCCATGAAATTTTATATCATTTAAATACATTTGATCCATCCTCAAGTGAAAAAATGTGAGAAACCATTAACGATAAAATACATCCTGTGATAAATGAGTATTAAATTAAAAATCACTCTATATTGGGCTCAAGCATATTGTAATACATACTAGACATAAATTTTTTGAAAAACCAGGCAAATGTGGGTACAAACCAATATCACGTCCTCCCAAAGAATCTCGATTATCCAAAAAGTAACCCCTAGTGGTGTCACATGTACTAGGGTCACCTATATCCATTTCCAAATACACCCAAGGTGCCCAATGTTCTTTATTTGTGAAAAAAATTCAAAACCATTCTCAAAATTTTTAAAATATTTCAAATCCTTGATGATCTAATTCAGGTTTTGAAAACCCATTTGTACATCAAATACACCGTACTATAATTTAACCAAACAATTGTTGTCCAAACACCGATTTTTTATGAAAAACCCCTTTAAAACATGAATCTTTATAATACCTTATGAAATAAAAAATCACAGTGATTCAAGGAATAAAATAATGTATTTTTTTAGTAATAATAATCAATTCAATGAATTAACCCATTATATAGAAATACCTAATTCAAAATAGATGTAGAAAAAGTCAACTTCCTAAATATAAATGAGTGAAGAGTTGATCAGGTTCTCACGATCCTAGATCTAAAAGAAATAATTTTAATCCGTAATCAAAACCAATTGATCATATATCATATCCCAATTTTAATCCAACAATATGTGAGGGGAGGAGATCCTGCATAGATCTACAAAGAAGAGATGATACCTGATCAAAACTACTATACAAATCGATGTGATCCTTCAAAGATGATTTAATTCTATAAAGAATCCATGGTGGTAGACCAAAAAAACATTTTGTAAGGTTTAGGAAGAGTAATAAATAATTATGGGTTATTAGGATTTAAAAAGTCTAATGGAAAAAGGTTAAAATCCCACTTTTTAACAATTTATAATGAGTTCGCAGTGTTTCCTGGATGAGGTTGCATGGTTAATTGAATTGTGTGCCTTATATGTGTTCCCCTAAAATCCATTCTATCTTGGGGTAAATTATTTTAATTATATAGATACATAATTATATTAACAGAGTTCTTTAAACATGTGATAAAACTATAAGACTACTATACTCCTTGCACATTTCACTTGGTATGATCCATAGTTTGAAAAACCATGCTCAAACAATGAAGAACTCCACTGGTACATCATATATAAATATTTCATGGTTACAACATATTTAAACCATATGTGAACTATAATTTTGTGCCATTAAATTTTCATTAAAAAATTATTTTCAACTTATGATCCTATTAATAATTTTGTAACACAAAAGAGAACAAGAAATGCTTTATTAAGGATAACCTGTGACCTGATGGGTTTCATATCTTGCATTACCATCAAATACAATATTTAATGATCAATTCATCCTTACTATATAAAAAATAATGAGAATAATATTTTCAACATATTTAAAACCATATTCTATTAATTTTATAATTCAATTGTATCTCATTAATTAATTCCATAATATATTACTCTTTTATTTCTTAATAACTCCACATGATTCACATATCATTGTCAATGAAATTTATTTGGAATATCATGGTCTTCAATTCTAAAAAAACATATATGAGTTTATTTTATTTTGAAAATGTTATAAATATTTTATTATGATTTATAATTTTCCAAGAAAGTAGAGATTCTATGAATCTATGAGTTATTGATTGATATCTACAATAAACTATATATGTATAGGTCAATAATTTGAAATAACATTAAATATAGAATCATGTATCTACTTCAATCTCATCATGATCTTCTCCAAAACAGTATGAAAAAAGGAATGCAGCAGGTCAAATATAAAATCCAATCAATGTCAGGTATTCACCTTAAAAGGGATATTAACCTTATTTTTTACACCATAGTCTAGAAATGACTCTTATAATATTCTATTTTCCCTTGAAATAACTCTTAATAACTTCTATAGTAACTCATTCATATTCAACTTTTACCAGAAAATCACCATTAAACTATACGGTGTATTCTATTAAATTTCCAAAATTGTTTAGAAGAAAAAAAATCCTATAATAGAATATATAACCCTTATAGAATATATATTACTAAGTGAATGAACCTTAATTTTTTTAATTAATTCTATTATATTTTTTAATGCAGCTTATGAAATATTTATATTGAATCATTCAATTTTCCTTGGGTCACATGAATTACTCTTAATTTCACTATGAGTTCCCTTGAGAATATTTTCAAATATCATCAATGTTATATACTTTTGACTCTAACACTTATTCCAAGTTACACTTATGAATTCAATTCATAGATTGATTTACATTATATATGGTTTTCCAAAAATAGTTCTAACTTTATCTAATATTGATTTAGTTCCAAATGAACCCAATTAATAATAAATCCAACACTATAATCCATGTTCCCATATTCTCCCCATTTATATTTGTTTACCAATCAAATATTAATAATCCACTATCCTATTATAATTATATACTTTCTCACACATCATTTTCTTACTAACCTATAGAGATTATTTCTCCCACATTCATAAATAAATTCAATCATTACCCACTATTATTTCTATACATGTTCTCAAATTTTCATTCAAAAAATTCTAGTCCACTAAAAAGTAAACAATTATACACCAACCAAATCTATAATAATATATCAGTTGATAGTTGATATAATACACAATAAACATAAGTTAGTAAATATAATTTTTTCAATTACATTCATATGATGACATCTATTTTTCTCTATAATTATTTATGGAAAACATCTCCCCATTTATCATTAACCAAAAATAATATATCACATATATTAAAATAAATAGCAACCAAATAAATCATTATAAACAATATTAAGAGGAAAAATTTTGATCCTCATTTGGTGGAAGGAAGAAGATAAACACTAATTTTCAACCTATAATTCTCAAATGATGGTGTAGACAATGGCTTACTCATGATATATTCTACCTATTGATAAATCCCAATATACTCTATTTGAATCACTTATTTCTCCAACATTTTTTGTATTGTGATTCATGATTTAAATTGGTTTTGTATGTTAGTGATAAAATGGATATTTAGTAAATTAAATATAACTTCTTTATCCAAAAAATAACCATAGTTTTACCTTTAGCACCCTAATATATTTAGATGACTACTAAATCCAAAAAAAATTAGTGCATTCTTTGGTAAATACAATATACTCAACCTTTTTCATGCTTATATATTTTAATTCATTTTTTGTACTCAACCAACTCACACATTTTCTTCCTATGACAAAAATGCACCTCCAATTGTGGAATTTCACTCCACCTCATCACAACCTCAATAAGAATTAAAAAATTTAAATATTGTATAATCCATTCCTAAATTGAAGACTAAGATGATTCTAAGAGTTTATTCGGAATACCTCATAATCGATTTCACTATTTATCAATGTGGGTCCACTGGAATAATCTTGGAGTGATATAATAAGAATTATTTATAATAAATTTCTATATAGGAATATATAAAATACAAAATATTACAATTATTCATCAATATAAATTGTGATTCATTCATCTCACATCCTCATGATTCACAAGATTGAAACTAACTAAATTAGTATTTGACTTTGGATTTAAATCATGTCTGTCAATATTTTTCACCAATTTTATTCCATAAATGGATTTTTTAATTAAAGAGTACCCTTACCTCTAAATAACTTAAATCCCAAAAAATTATGTAAGTTAAAATTTCATATAAATCCCAAATTTTTATCCTTTGAGATTTTATAAATTCTCTACTGATTAAATCTTTCATCCTAAAAAACATTTATCTTCCACATAAATAAGAACCATAACTATTATAACACAGATGTATTTATATAACGACTCTGAGCAAAACCTCCACTTTTTAAATTATATTTTCTTCAAGTGTATTCAGGTTAGTCATACCAGGCATCTGAATTCTTTTTTAGTCCATACAAATACATTTTTTGTTTGCATGCCTTAATTTCATCATTTAAGAATATAAAACACACTGGTTTTATTAAATTAAAACACAAATTTAGTTCCCCCATTAAATAATTTTATTTGTATATCCATTTTAAATAAGCAATACCTCTTTGTATTGACTTGCGTTGGGACACTTTTGTAAATTTTTCATTTACACACCAACCATAATTTATTTTAAATCACACTACTATGCTCATTTAGTTAATTATTAAATTAAAAATTAGTTCTAATAATGTTGTGATGATTTGGTCTCTACATAATTTCTCATGTTTCGTCCTTATTAATTAAATTGAAATCCTTATTCCTAGTTCTATCCCAATACTTATCTCTGGTTATTTTTTCAAATGATGTTGAATTTAAAATTGATAAAGGTTTTAGATGTTCTCTAACCCTTATTCTTTGAGTTTATGGTGGTGTAGAATTATGTCAAATTATATTATATGGATCCACCTTCATTATTTTATTTATAATATGGGGTACATGTTGATATTCTTTATATGTTTCTTCTTCCACTCACTACACTTACGAGTTTTTTTCTTTTGGGGGTCAATGTACAACTTCTTAATTTTTACTAACTTCATCATCTTCTTCACATATTTATTCTAGGTTTACACATATAGATTTCATCCCTTATCTTTCATAATTAATAATAAAATATTTAATCTCTTCAATATTATTTATACATTTATTAAATTATCTTTTTGATTTACACTTTTTTGAGTAGTCTATAAAAACTTATTCATCTATTATGCCTCTATAAATCCATTTTCTTCCATGCATATTTTATATATAACATATGCTTCAAAATACATTGATGTGTTTCAATGATATCTTTCTTCCATAACAAATATCATACATTCTTATCTTCTCCCTACGACCTAGAAAATAATATTTTTAGTATACACTAATACTGGTGTTTCCACTTCTAGATAAAGGAAGGTGATTTCACTTTTGATAAGCTTTGTTATATATATATTTTTTAACATTAAATTTTTTCCTTAAAAAAATATTTTATTCTATAGAATCCTTAATAAATATACATCATTCTTGATTCCAATTTTTTCATGGTATTTTTTCTAAAAAATGAATGTGAACTCGGTTCCCTTATTAGGTCAAATTTTTTTCATAAAACATCAAGAGTCATTCTAAAATATTCTTCGATGCCATTTCATTCAATTTATAACCCCAATATTATTTTGTATAAACATAATGAAATCCATTTTACAATGTTCCTAAATATTAATAATGGAGTATCTTTACACATATATTCAAGGATGATGAATAAGACCACACATGTTAATGTGATCCAAATATAACAGGATAAATAACCATTTATTCTCCTATTCTAAATGTTTAAATACCATATTACCCCTCATACATGAATTTAACATTATTTATTGGTCATGATTCAGATTATTAAGATCCATTATTAGTCCCATCATGGATAGGTTTACCATTTTTATTGGTGAATGTTCTACAACATATTATATTAAAAAATCCTCGTATATTATAAGATAGAGAATGTTCTCTGTGATACGATCCTAATATAGATTACCATTTTTTATCAACTCTCATGTGTGAGTCTCTATTCAGTCCTCTAATCAAGAATAAATTATAGGTAAATATAACTTCCACTACTAAGTCACAAATAAATATCACACTTATGAGATTATATGGGAAAACATCCATGTAAATAAGTTCTGCATTCTTCACCCCACTTCCTTCTAAATGAGACTTTCCACTTCTTATTATTTTTAGAGATCCATTTTTTTGAAACATATTATTCAATCAAAACTTTCCATTAGATTCTTCAATATATTCTTATTACCTATCATATGTGAGGTAAATATACTTTATAATATCTATGTGTCATTTTTCTTTTTCTTTTTTAGTATAATTTGAAATATGTCTTACTAATCGTTATTAATTGATTCATTATAGGATATTACAAAATGTGTTTTGAAATTATATGCCACCTATTCTTCTTCTCCATAATAGGAATTATAATAAAACAAACCTTCTTATTTTTTGGATAAAATATAATTACCTTATTAATTTTATCATGTTTTATAGTATCAATAAATTTTTATCATCCATGAATATAACCTCCACTTATTCATTACTTGAAATAAAAAACCATAAATCCAAAATTATTTTATTCAAAAAAAAAAGAATAAATGAAATTTATTTTCTATTTTAAATGAAATGGTATCATTATTTTTTCTCTAATTTTAGGTGATTATCCATTAAAATAACCCCTTTACTCATCAAAGTATGATATGGTATAAAGACCCATCCTAATTACCTTACATAATCTTCAAATTAGTTCAGAACTCATATCCTTTCATAGTGAGAATATTTTCAAGTTTAGATATATAGATAATGGAACATTATACATTCATATAATTCCACATTAATACAATGCGTATACCATAAAAATTGTATTCATGCGTTCCAAAATATAACACTATTCAAATAAAACATGATTTCTTTGATATATCATCATAACACTTAACATGGATTCTATGGTTGTCTTAAAAATCCTTACAACCTATGAAATTAATTTAAAAACATGGTATGAGCTTAATAATTTGATTAAGCGATATAGAAATATGGAAATAACTAAGTAGTCCATGAATACTTACAACTTTTTTCAATACTTTTCAAAAAGACTTGCTTGTCATGCATATAAAATTATTTTGTGAAACTTGGTATTTCTATGAGATTTTTAGTAAACATATATAACATAAATAGAATCATAAATGTAACTTAGGTAGTTACTTATATAACATGGTTACCCTCTCCGCTACCTTATATTTTGTAACCCTCATGGATACCTTACAATGTAATCATCAGGGATATGTTATTGTGTAACCATTAGAGTTACATTTGAAGTGACCATACAGCCGACCCACAACATAAAAATATCCAATGAATTGGAGGGATATATATTTACCACCATTAATAATAAACAATACCAAGAAACCATAAAAAATCATACAACATGAATAATTTCATAAAAACATTACTTTTTAATTTCACAAAAATTAATATTGAAAGATGTTTTTAAAAGAAAAGTCCATTACAAATATCATATAATTGAAGTGATACATAATAGAGTGGATGGAATATTTATATAAAGTGTAAATTAAATTTATTAAACTGAATATAAAAAAATTATACACACAATCAATTTTAGTACCACATAAATAATAAAGTTTACGGCTAACCCAAAGAATGGAAACTGGGCTAATAATTCTCAGACCTCAGGTTCATCTTAATTAAAATGTTTTTAAAACTCTTATATAATAGATAGATGATTGTTATTAAATTCTTAAATGAACTTATACATGTTTATAACACCTTATATAAATATTTCAAAACATTATTTCACCCTTTAATAGTTTGTATTTTATTTCTTCTATTGTTTTTGTTGCGTTCTTTACACGATTTCCATGGCCGATTTGTATTTTACATTCTTATAATAAGTAAATGTAATTCCATATGTATAATTAAATGGTATTGATATTTTTCCAGAATATATTACTATACCATAATCATTTTTTATCATATATGATGATGACTCAATAGATAAAACATTAATGATGTATGTTTTTATAATTTTTGGAGGTTCCATGATAATCATGAACTTCTTTCATTATTTAATCTAATTTCATGAATTGAAGTTTATTCCATAACATAGTATACATTACATCACACACCATAAATACGGTTTCAACCATTTAATGTGTTTTATGGTCATCTTTTAAGGATGTAATGGAAATTGAAGACACGTCTTCGACGATTTTGGAAAATCAGCACTCTGCAAACTGTGTTTTTTTTTTCTAGAGAAAAAGAAAGAGGAGAGGGAAGAAGATGATGAATATTTTAACTAAACTGGATAAAATATATAATATATAAGATTTTATAGATTTCATACCTCATTGATAATGGTAATGTAAAAGAGTGTAATAAATGAATAAATTTTTAAATAAAACAAATGAAAATGAATCAGAATTATTACCTCTTGATCGTTTCTCCTTGAGATCCTCCTTATGGCCATTGGTTTTGGCCTTTCAGTGAGACAAAAAGGTCTTGGATGTGGGGAATTTACTTGGGGAAGGAATATGGTTGAATATAGACAATGATCGAGGCTTGAAATGTGTGATAGTAAGAGGTGAATTAGGTTGGTATTTATAGTGATGAATATGAGGGATTTTACATTATTTTAATCATTATTTTAATAATTTTTCTCAAGACTGTGTATAGTATTGTTTCATGTGAATAAAAATAGTAATAATTTTATGTGAGTTTTAACTAATTGGTATTAAATTAGACATGAGGTCATAAATAAAGTATTTAACTCATAATTTGTATATATGGTATTTTTACCATAAATCACTATTCATTGGAAATTCAAGAATTTATGAAAAATATAAAATTGATCACCCTAACAATTTATCAAAATGTAGAAATCAAAAATGAACTCCATTTTTTGAAAATAATTTTAAAATATTATTTATTTAATTTTTTAATAAAAACATTATTTATTAAAAAATTAACAATTTTAGAACTATAACTTCGTTTACATCACATTGAAAAATTATCTAGTATGTCATTGTATTTAAGCATTTTGAGAAAATAATAATAATATAGTTTACTATTCATTTTGATTATATTACAATTCATAACGGTATAATAAAAATGGTTCTATCAGACTCTAAATAACCTACTGATCAGAACTATATATGACCATTTATTGAAATTGAAAATATATAAGGGGAAAAGTTTTGTTTAATGGGTAGTTATAAATGTCTAAATAAATGAAATATTAATGAATTTTAATTTATTTTTAAAACCTTGGGGTGTTACATTATCCCCACCTTTTGAAAATTAGGTTCTCACAATTCTATTTACTAATTAAACAAGTTAGGGTACCTTTCCCTCATTGAATATTCAGACTCCCATGTTGCTTCACAAACAATGTGCTTTCTCCACAGAACCTTTACCTGGTGGACTAACTTGACGCTCAATACATGTTCCCTTCGATCAAGAATCTGATCTGGTTTCTCTTCATAAGAAAGGTTCTCTTCTAGTTAAACTACTTTTGGGATCAAGACTGGTGATGAATCTGGAACATACATTCTCAACATCAAAATAAGAAAAACATTGTGTACCTGAGATAAAATTAGAGGCTAGGCTACTCAATAGGAGACTATCCTATCTATTTATCAGATTTCATATGCTCCAATTATATATGGATATATAATTCCTTTTTACCAAATCGTATTACACCTTTTTGTGGTGACATTCTAAAAAAATTCAGATCACCTACCTCAAGAAATAATTATTTCCACCTATTGTCTGCATAACAATTCTGGATTCACTATGATGTCCTCATGTGTTTCAATATAATCCTTACTTTCTCAGCCAAATCCTATAATAATTCTACTCCCATCAATATTGTTTTCCTGAATTGATCACAAAAAGTAGGAGATCAAAACTCCATCCCATATAATGCCTCGAAAGGTTCCATCTGTATACTAGAATAAAAACTATAATTATAAAAAAACTCAACTAAGAAAATATTTTGATGTAAAATTCCTTAGTAGTCTATTGTACAAGCTTGAAGAATATCCACCAAAGTATAAATTTATTATTCTAACAGCCAATATAATTGAGGATAAAAAGTTATACTGAAATTTTAATCTATTCCAAACGACTTTTGAAGGCCCTTCAAAAGGATAGAAGTGATCCTTGGATCCCAGTAAGATACAATGAATATAGGCATTCCATGATACTTGAAAATATAATTGAGGTATAGTCAAGAAAGATGATCCAAATACAATATATCTTGAATAGGGATAAAATATGTAGATTTAGTAAGTTGGTCAACAATAACTCATATTACATTGTATGTTCAATAAGTATTTGGCAGTCCCAAAAAAATTACATGGATATATTCTCGCATTCCCACTCTAGCACTTGAATATGATAAAGAATAATCTTTGGTAACGTCCACATAACATTAACCTATTGACTGTCAAACATTTCACAATATAATCAGCAATATCCCTTTTTATTCCATCCCATCAGTAATACTCCTTATGGTCTCGGTACATATTAGTACTTATAGGATAAACTAAAAATGGAAAACTATGAACATCGCACAAAAATTATTTCTTCAACTAGGAATCACAAGGTACACATAACATTTTACAACATCTTAAAAAACAATCTCTATCATTGTGAAATTATGGAAACATACAAATTTTTACAAATTCTAACTTTTTATATTGCTCACATTCTTATTTTGTGCTTTCATAATTTTATATAAAAAATATTACTTCACTGAAACCAAAATAAAAACAGAGTTATTACATGCACCAACAACTCCTACACCAAAATTCATCACATCATTAATCAATGGATCATGTTCAAAACATAGCATGGTTAGTAATGACTGATCATTTCAAATCAAGGTATCTACCAGTTTGTTTTCATTTCTGGGATGGTAATTTATCATGCAATCATAATATTTTATGAATTCAAGACATATTTACTACCCATGTTTAATTCCTTATGAGTGAATATAAACTTCATCCTTTTATGGTCTGTATATATTTGACATTTGGGTCTGTATAAATGATGCCTTCAAAATTTCAAAATAAAAACCACATCTTCCCATTCCAAATCATGTGTTGTAAAATTTAACTCTGAAGGTATTATTTTTCTTGAAGCATAATCCGTTACCTAATTATTCTGTATAAAAAATTTTGTACATTCAATGAAGGATATTTTTAGATAAAAACTTCACCATTTCAGGAAGTTATGTCCAAAACTATAGAATTCACCAATCTCTTCTAAAGTTCCTAAACACAAACATCACTTTTTTCTTTCAAAAAAAATTTAACTCTTTTTTCTGTTAACTTATTTAGAGGGCTGCATAACTATGAAATGTTTTTACAAAACCTTCAATAATAACCTACTAATCCATAGAAATAAAGTATATATGTAAAATTATTACACTTTGAACATTCATCTACCACTTTTGTTTTGGTAGGATAAACTATTATTCCATCCTTATTTAAAATTATCCCAAGAAAAGAAATATATTGCAACCAAAAATAACACTTTAAAAATATTACTTATAGTTTCATTTCCATTATGTTTTAAAAAACAACCCGTAGATGTTTTTCATGGTCCATATTATTCTTAGAAAATATCATAATGTCGTCAATAAAAACAACCACATACTTATCAATGAACTCTTCTAATATTTTATTCCTAAGATACTTGAATACATAATGTTCATTAATTAACCCAAACGGCATAAAAAATTCATAATGACCATATATTGTAATAAATGTTTTTTAAAGGATTTCATCCTCCATCACCTTCAGGTAACAGTATCCAAATATCATTTTAATATTGGGAAAGTACTGATCCCCCTATAGATGATAAAATAATTCATCAATATGAGGAAAATGATACTTTTATTTAATAGTGTTTTTATTGAATGGTCTATAATTAATTCAACATATAATGAAGACAACATTCATTTTAATGAACAGGACAATAGCACCCCATGGTGATGTTCTAGGATAAATGAATCTTTTATCCAGAAACTCCTCCAACTAATTTTTCAATTCAATAATTTATATTTGATCCATTCAACATGAGGGTTTGGAAATTAGATTACCATGAGGAACTATGTCAATTGTTAATTTGAATTCACATTCTGGTACGACCCCTGGTTACTCATCAGAAAAAACATCAAGGTATTCATTTAACACTGGTAGATCATTAATCTAAATAGATCTGTTATTTTCAACATTATACGTAATATAACATTCATTTCTGTCATTCTATAGTTTCATAGCTTCCTAATATCTTATCAATTTTACATTTTTTCTCTTATATAACAACTATAACTCTTTCTAAAAAACAACGTCTTTATCACTACAGTCAATCTTAGCATGATAAACAGAAAGGAAATCCATTCCCATAATTAAAACTAACTCTACTATAGAAAAAGCAACATTTTTTCAGGTAAATTCATTCCAAAAACCCAAAGAGAAAGATTATTATAATTATTCTATGCTATAATATTTCCCCTGGGGGTTTAAAAATAATTTCTCGTCTCATTAGCATAAAAAATATTTTCAATTTTCTAGAAAAGTCATAAAAAATAATGGAATGTATAGACCCTATATAACAAAACATTTGAAAAAAATGAGTAAACACAAATGGTACCAGATACAGCTTCATTGGATGGCGAGAAATTTTCTGAAATATTCACAAAGAATCTCACTATACATTTATACCTATAGTCTAGATTCATTGCATCATTCAGATCTCTCTTTGAGCAGTCATTTGCATAATGATCCATATCCCCACATTAAAACACATAACAATTTTCTTATAAGGATTAGTCTTAGGATCATTTTCATTACAATCTTGGGCCAAATTTCCAAACATACCCCATTAAAAACACTTCCCAGTACTCATATGGTATTTCCCAGCGTTATTTTCACCACACATTCCAAAAACTGGAAACATTAATTTCAACCAATAGATTTCATTTGTTAATTATTACCCATCACTTTCCATCTAGACCTCTTCTTCTAATTGTTTTCAAAGTTCATGTGATCATAAAATAACTCCATATCTACCCTCTAAAACATCAAAAAAATTTCTCATAACTTATGAAATATTGGGATTCCCATTCCCTTAGATACCTTCCCTCTAATCCAAAGTAAAAGTAGTTAATTTTTCTATCCAAATGCAGAATATGAATTGGATAATTCCTCACCAGATAGTTGAATTTTTATTCAATCATTACCACTAAATCATCCTAAATTTGATTCAATTAATGTAATTACTTCTCCATACAATGTCTCAAAACCATATGAAAATAGTATTCAAGGAAAATACTTTTAAATTCATCCCACTCTAAGGAATAAATATCCTCTCAATCCTTGATATTTTGAACCACTGACCACCAATAATCAAATTCACCTTCAAAAATTAATTGAAATGGCATACTATTTTTTTATCTAAACATCCCCTAACATATAATATCATATCAAGGTAATTTATACATCCTTCAACCGCCACTGGGTCCAAAGATCCACTAAATATAGGAGGGTGTTTCCTTATATAATGTTCCACTATCATCATGCTCTATTGTAGTACCTCTGTTTTCTCACATCAATGGATGCAACCAACATTTATTATCTACGGTATCTAGTCCATTAATATAAAAAATGGATCTATTTAAATCCCTACATTTCTGGGCTGCAGATTCGGAAGGATATCGTTCTGTTGGTTCCTTTCCCCAACATTTTCCCAATTTCTTCTACATAAAATCATTCTAAACAAACATATACTAGTTGAATCATAATTGTAATCATTAAATGTTATATAATTTTAAAAGAATTATAGAGTAAAAATCATTTATGATATTCTATTATCACCACCCTATCCCATAGGGTTTTTCTAGTCTATCTTCTAATACCAACTGTAAGGACCTGATCATATTGCATTACATAATATAGAATTTAGAAAACAAATCACTTCATTTTACATTGATCATATTTACAAATATAGTGATTTTGAGAATTGGAAAGTAATACATTCATAAAATTAAACATTTATATAGAGTGGAAACCATAAAAATAGTATTTATTTCTTCCAAAATATAAAACTTTTTCATTAAAACATGATTTCTTTGACATATCTTATTAACATTTAACATGGCTTCCTTATTTATCATTAATATCCTAATAACATGTAAAAATTGTTTAAAAACATGAGAGGACCAAAAAAATCTTTTTAAGGGATATAAAATGTTTGGAATAACACATTAGTCCATAAATGATTTTAATTATTGAAATCTATTTCAATGAGAAATACATACCAATCATATAAAATTGCTTTTTGAAACATGGGATTTCAATGGGATTTACACAAAACATATATAACATAAATATTACCATAAATATATTTTTGTACATTACTTACAAAATCTTGTATCCCTCTTGGTTACCTTATAATGTGTAACTCTCACAGATACCTTACAATGTAACCCCCACAACTACCTTATTGTGTAACCATAATAGTTACACTTGGAGTAACCATACATCTAATATCCTACATACACATAACCAATGAATTGGATGGAGATATTGGTTCGAAAATTAATCATAAATAATCTCCATGAACCAAAACCCAATCATAAAACACAAATAATTTCATAAAATCATTGCATTTCAATTTTATAAAACAAAATTTTGAAAGTGGTTTTTAAAAGAAAAGTCTATTAAAAATATGATATAATTGAAGAGATACAGAATAATGTTGATGAAATGTGTATAATAACTATAAATAAACATAATTAAACATAAATTTATCCAAATTAATCATAGAAATAATTTTAATAATTCATAAATAATGATGTATAATGTTATCCAAAGGATTGAAAATCGGGTTACGAATTCCCTTACCTCAGGTTAATCATACATAAAATTTGTTTAATTCTATTATATAATTCTTAAAAAAAGTGTTATTAATATCTTAAAAAAATATTCATGTTTGTAACACCTTTTATGAATATTTTATAACATCCTTTCTCCCTATAATTGTTAGTATTTTCTTCGTTCCATTTTTTTGGTTGCACTCTTTACATGATTTACATGGCCTATTTGTAATTTATTTACATATTGTATGGAAATGAAATTATAAAAGTGGAATGAAATGGTATTAATATGTTTCCATAATATATAATGATCCCATTAATCATTCTATCTCGTATATGATGATTGATTGTTAGATAAAACATTAATGATTTTTTTAATCATTTTGGGCGGTTCCTTAACAGTCATGAACTTATTTCATTATATAATTTTATTTAATTTATGGAATATCAATTAAGAAAATAAAATTGGTTAAATCATAAACCTTACATTCTAATTCAACCATTAAAAGGGTTTTTTGATATTCTTTGAGGGATGTAATGAAAATTGAAGACCCATCGTCCACGATTTTTGTAAAAAGGCACTTCGTGGACGATGTTTTTATATTTTGAACTAGAGGGAGAGGATAAAAAGAATCATGAGGAATATTTTACATGAACATGTTAACATATATAATATATACAATTTTTGATATTTTATACCTCCAGGATAAGGGGACGGGAAGAGAGAATAAAAAAAGAATGAATTTTAAATGAAAACACATGAAAATGGAAGAGGATTATTACCTCTTGATATATTCACCTTGAGATCCTCTATAGGGAATTTGGTTTTGGATCATTGGGAGACCAGAAGGTTTTGGACGTGAGGAATATATTTGGGGAGGGAATTTGGAATAAAGTATTCAATTATCAAGGCTTCATTTGTGTTGGAGGATGAGGGGAATGAGGGTGGTACTAATAGTGGAGGAAAGAGGGATTTTATTTTATTTTAATCATTAATTTAATATTTTTTATCAAGAATTTAAATAGGAATAATTAATATAAACCCAAATAGTAAAAATACCATGTGAGATTGAACCTCTAGGTCTTACATCAGACATGATTTCATAAATAGTGTATTTAACTGATAATTTCAATATTCTGTATTTTACTGTATTTCACTATTTATTAAAAATTAAAAAATTTCATAGAAATCAAAAATAGTTCAAACTCAATATTTCTTGATGTGTATAAATTATAAATGATATCCATTTGTTGAAAATATATTTTTATATATGATTAATTTAGTTTTTAAATAAAATAATACTTTATTTAAATATTGACAAATTTACAACTATAACTACTTTTATATAACATTGAATAATAAATCAAGAAGAAATTATCTTAAATACTTAAGAACAAAAAACAATGATACAATTAGCTTTTTATTAGGGTCATATTACTATTTATATTAATATTAATAATGATATATTACTATTCATCAAAAAATCAAGTTGGTTCAATTATACTCCAAATAACATACTGATTAGAACCGTAGATGGCGATTTTTTAATTAAAAACATAGAAGGGAAAAAATTAGGCTTAATGTCTAGTTATAAATACTTATATAAAAATTTCATGCATTTAAATTTATTTTTAAAACCAAGGGGTGTTTCATTATCTCCACCTTTTGTAAACTTCATCCACACTATTTTATTTACCTATTAAAAAAGTGAGTTTGTGTTTCCATCATTGCATTTCCAGAATCCTGAGTTTCTTATCAAACCTAGTGGTGTCTCAAAAAAAACATTACATGGTGGATTACCTTATTCTGAAATACTTTTTCTCTTCAATAAAGAATATGAAATTCTTTCTCTTCATAAGAAAGGTTCTCTTCCAAGTGAACTACTTCTAGAATCAATGCATGACATGAATCAGACACATACTTTATCAACATAGAAAAATGAAAAACATTATGCACATAAGATAAACATGGAGGAAAAGATACTTGGTGAGATACTGTTTTAACATTTCTAAGATTTCATAAGGTCCAATGAACCACAGAATTAAAGTTACTTTCATTCCAAATCTCATAACATTTTTCCATTGTGAGATTCTAAAAAACATGATCACCTACCTCAAAAGAAAATTCTTTCCTATGGTTGTCTACATAACTTTTCTACCATATATGATATGTCCTCATGTGTTGCTAGATCATCCTCACATTCTAATCCACTTCCTCTAATAATCATGTTCCAATCAACTTCCTTCCCCAAACTTCATCCCAAAAATATGGAGTTCAACACCGCTTTCCATATAATTCCTCAATAGGTGCCATATGTATACATGATTGAAAAATGTTATTATAAGAAAACTAAAATAAAAAATATATGTTTATCCCAACTTCATTGGTAGACCATTAAATAATCTTTTTTCTTATCATATGATGTCAAAATAGTTCGTTCTAATAGTCGACATTATTGAGGATGAAAATATTTATTGAAATTTAATTCTATTTCAATGAATTTTTAAGGCCCTTCCAAAATTTAGAAGTGAACCATGGTTACCAACATGAAAAAATAAATATATCCACTCCACATAACCTGGAAATATTTTTGAGGTATAATCAAGAAAGCTAATCAAAAGGCATTGTAACTCAAATAGTGAGAAAGTGTGCAGATTTTGTTAGTCAGTCAACAATAACCCATATTTCTTTGTATCCCTGAGATTCCTTTGGTAGTCCAACAACAAATTCTAGGTATATATTCTCCCATTTCCACTCTAGAACTAGGAAAGGTTGAATCAACCCCTTCAGTAACTACCACTCATCTTTAACCTGTTGTCAGGTCAAACATTTCATAGTAAAATTAGTAGTATACCTTTTCATTTCATTCCACTAGTAATACTCTCGAAGATTTCTGTACATCGTATTACTAGAAGGATAAACAAAAAATGGAGAACTAATAGCTTCACATAATAATTATTTCTTCAATTGGGAATCAAAAGGCACACAAAACCTTTTAGAAAATCATAAATCACAATATTTATCAAGGTTAAATTATATAAAGTTATCCAATTTTACCCATTATACCTTTTTTGAAGCTCATGGACATCCTTATACAATTTCATAATTCTTTTTGATAATGAATACTACATTGAAACATGAAATAAAACAATGGTATTTCCTACCCTGACTACTTCTACACCAAAATTCATCAAATCTTTAATCAATAGATTACGTTTCAAAGAGAGTATTGTAAGTGATGTGTGATGTTTTCGACTCAAGGATTCTACCACTTTTTTTCTTTTCCAATATGGTAATTGATCGTGATATCATAATAATTTATCAATTCAAGACATATTTTATTTCTAATGACAAATTATTTCTAAGTGAATATACAGTTCAAAAATTTATGGTCAATATATATTTGACTTTTGGATCTGTATAAATAATGTCTTCAAATATTAAAAACAAAATCCACATATGCCAATTCCAAATCATGTGTGGGATAATTTATCCCATAAGGCTTCAGTTGTCTTGAATCATAAGAAATTACTCGATCATTCGACATCAAAAAATAATCATGACCATTTAATAATGCATCATTGTAGATGAAAAACACTCCATTTTTGGAATTTAAGGCCAAACTTTGAGCATTCACCTATATATTCTTCATTTCCTAATAAAATCACATTCTTATATCTAATCAAAATTAACCTCCCTTAATGTAAACTTAGTTAGTGGGTTGGAAAATGGTGGAAATCTTGTAACAAACCCACTTTAATTACATATAAATCAAAGTAAAATACGAGTCTTCATAACATTTATAGGTATTGGCCATTCATATAAAACATTTTTTTGCATGACCAACATTTATTTCATCTTTATTAAAAAAATTCCCCTGAAAAATAAATTTTTTTACAACCAAATATCACAATTTCTGAATTTTCTATACTATTTATTTTCATTTAAGGTATAAAAAACATCTGATAGATGTTTTTTCATGCTCTTTTTTACTATTAGAAAATACTAGAATGTCATCAATAAACACACAAAAAACTATTCCAAGAACTCATCAAATATTTTATTCATAAGATTAATGTATACAGAAAGTTCTTTTCTTAACGCAAATAGCATAACAACAGATTAATAGTGCCAATATCTAGCAAGAAAAGATATTTTGTGATGTCATCCTCCTTCACCATTAGCTAAGGGTATCGGGATCTCATATCAATATTGGAAAAGTATTGATCTCCCTATGGATGATCAAACAAGCCATTGATATGAGGAAAATTATACATTATTTTCTTGTGATGTTATTGAAGTCTTTATAATCAATGAAAAGTATAATGCAACCATTTTTTTTAAATGAACTAAATAGGTTCACGCCCATGGAGAAGTGAAAGGAAGAATGAACACATTATCAAGTGACTCCTACAACAAATTTTTGAATTCAATTAGTTCTTTTTGATACATTCGATGGGGGGGTTAAAATTGGATTAGAATCAGGAATGATGTGAATTATGAATTCAGCATCCCATTCAGGTATGACCTCATGTAACACATCAAAAAAACATCATGTTATACATTTACCACATGCATATCATTATTTTGAACTTTTACCTTATTATCAAAAATATGAGTAAGATAACATTCATTTTTATATTTCATCATTTTCTTATCTTCCTCATTTGTTATAAATTGTAAAGGTTCTTTCTTTTTAAAAAACAGATCTTGTTTCTCAAAAACTACTTCTTTAGATCTACATTCAATCTTATCCTGATAAAAAGAAATACAATTTATTCCTAGAATGACATCAAACTCTACTACGGAAAAAACAATAGTTTTTGTATATATTTTACTTCCAAAAAGAAAACTGTAAATATAATTATAAATATACTTTTCTATAATATTTACCCTTGTGTTTTACGAAAAAGTTCTAGCCTCATTTATTGAGGTGATATTTTCAATTTACTAGAATATTCCTCTGAAATAAAGGAATGTGTAGACCATATATCAGAAATAACTTTAGAAAAATCTGAGTAAAAAAAAGTTACCTAATAGAACATCATTTTATGGACAGATGTTCATTGAAGTAGTCGAAAAGGATGTCACTAAACCATTCAACTTATATTCTAGCTTCATTGCATCATTGGGACCTCACTTTGGGAATTGATTTTTATAATGACCCATCTCTCCATGTTTGAGACTTATAATAGTTTACTTATCTGGATTATTCATAGGATAATTTTCATTACAATCTCATACCATATGTCTAAACATACCACATTGAAAAAACTTCCCATTTTTTGTAAGGTATTCCCTAGGGTGCTTTTTTCCACACTTTTCACAAACTGGAAACTATAATTTCATACCATCATATTTCTTAGTTTGATTATTAACCATCACTTCCCATCTAGTCCTATACTTCTCCTTGTATACAAAGTGAATATAATCATAAAATAACACCATATCTACCTCTCAACACATCAGAAAATTTTCTCTTAACTTTTGAATTCATGGGAGGCCAATTCCCTTTGATAACATGGCTTTAATCCCTACTAAATTTTGTTTATTTTTCTATCATGATCCATAATATAAATTGGATCATACCTTGCTGGTCGAGTAAAGTTCTCTTCATTCATTTCCATTAGATCATCCTCTAATTGATAAAATTCATGTAATTTCTCTATTATCCTCTATCGCACCTCCTTATGAAAATATTTCTCCAGAAAAAATTATAAATTCATCCAACTCTAAAGAATCAATATCTTCTATATCTCTGATATTTTTGATTATTGAACCCCACTAATTAGCTTCACCTTCAAAATTTTGAATGGAAAAAATACTCTTTGATTAGCTTAACATCCCATAAAATTGAATATCTATTCAAGAGATTTAATCTATCCTTCAGCTGCTACCGGGTTTGAAGATCCATTAAATACATGAGGGTGGGGTATCATAAAATGTTAAACCACCATCATGTTCTGTTGTGGTACTTCAGGTTTTCATCATGTATAGATTTCACCACCATTTATTAGATATGTTATTTGAGCCGTTATTATCACAATCATCTCATTTCCAATCCATACCATCATAGGTCATAGGTTCAAAAGGATATCATCCAATAAATGCCATTCCACCTCTTCATCCCTATTTCTTATATAGAAAATAATTCTAAATAAACATATAATAGTTGATTAAACATGGTAATATTTAAATTATAAAACAATTAAAATTAACCATGGAGTTAAAATTATTTATGGTATTCTATTATCATCATCCAAACCCTTAATGTTTATCTAAACCATCCTTTGATACCAACTATAAGGACCTAACCATATTACATTACATAATCTTGAATTTAGTAAAGAACTAACATCCTTTGACATTAATATTGTTTTAAATATTATATCTTTAAGGAATTTGAACATAATTCATTCATAAAATTCCACACTAATAAAGATTGTATACCATACAAATAGTATTCATTTCTTTCAAAATATAACATTTTCCAAATAAAACATGATTTCGTTGACATATCTTCATAACATATAACATGTCTCCCTTATTTTTATTGAATATACATATAACCTATTAAAATATTTTAGAAACATGGTATGATCACAAAAATATCAGTAAGGGATATAAAATGGAGGAAAGAAGACATTATTCCATTAAAATTTGTAATGTATGGTATCCTTTTCGAAAATACATTCTTGCCACCCATTTAACGTTAAATTTTGAAACATAATACATCCATGAGATTTAAAAAAAACATATATAAAATTAATAAAACCATAAGTTATATTGGGTAATTACTTATATAATCTTGTAACCCTCTCAGCCACCTTATAATTTGTATCCCTCATGAAAACCATATAATGTAAACCTCACGACTACATTATTGTATAACCATCACAGTTACACATGGAGTAACCATACAGAAAACCTCTAACCAAAAAATACCAAATACATTATAGGGTGATATATGTCCCATCATTAATCAAAAAAAATTTCCCTGAAGTAGAACACAATCATAACATATGAAAATTTTCATAAAACATTTCTTTTATATTTCGTAAAACATTATTTTAAAAGTGTCTTTTAAAATAAAATCCCTTAAAAATATCATACACTTGAAGTGATACTTAATAGAGTGGATGTAATATGTATACTAATTTTATATAATCATTATAAAACATAATTTAAGGAAATTGTATCACACAAATAACATTAATATAATATAAATAATGTAGCAGAATGTTTACCCAATGAATGGAAATCGAGATAAGAATTCTGTTAACTCAGGTCCATCTTACATAAAATTTGATTAATCCTCTTGTATAATGGTTGAAAGAGTGTGAATAATATTTCATATAAACATATTCATGTGTATAACACCTTATATGAACATTTCATAACATCATTTTACCCTTTAATTTTTAGTATTTTATTCGTTATATTGTTTTGGGTGTGTTCTTTACATGATTACCATGTCCTGTTTGAAATTGATTTTCATGTCGAATGGAAATGGAATTAAAAAAATGGAATTAAATAGTATTAATATGTCTATAGAATATATAATGATACAATAAATCATTTTTTTATCATATATGATGATGTATCATTATAGAAAAAATTAATGATGTTTGTTTAGATCATTTTTTCATGTTCCTCGATAATCATTATCTTCCTTCATAATATAATTTAATGATAAGAATGTGATTTTATTACAGATCATAAAATATTTATATAATACACCATAAATTATTTATCAATTATAAAAATAGATATATGGTCATATGTTAATGAATTAATATAAATTGATGTCACATTTTCGAGGATTTTGGTAAATCGACAAATGAAAGATGGTGTTTTTATTTTTTGAAAAAGAGGGAGAGGAGATGAAGAAATATGATGAATCTTTTTGATGAACACAATAACATAAAAAATATATAAAATTTGGGAGATTTAACACCTGTTGGATAAGGTTATGGGAATTTAGTTAATTAAAAGAATAATTTTTAAAAGAAAACACATAAAAATGAATGTGGATTCTTACCTATTGAAATCTTCTAATAGAGATTCTCCTTAAGTCCTTTGGTTTTGGACTTTTGGTGAGACAAGTTGGTCTTGGACATCGGGAAGAGCCTTTGAGAGAGAATATGGTAGAACTAAGAAAATTCTAAATGCTTGAGAGGTGTGAGAGGAAGAGGGGAATGAGAGTGTTATTTACAGTGGAGGAGATGAGGTATTTTACATTATTTTAATCATTATCTTAATATTTATTCCCATGCATATGAATAGTCTTGATTCATGTGAATCCAAATTGTAATAAGTTTATTTTTGTTTGAACCAAGGGGTCATACAAATGACATGATGTCATAATTAATTTATTCAACTTATAATTATAATATACTATATTTTACAATATTTCATTATTCATCAAAAGTTTAGGACTTTTAGAAAAATGAAAAACATTAACCCTATACATTTTTTGAAATGTAGAATTCAAAAATGAATTCCATTTATTTAATTTTTTAAATATTATTTTTTTACTTTTAAATAAAATCATTCCTTATTCAAATATTGTAAATAAAAATACAATAACGGCTTTTATATCACATTGAAAAATTAATCAAGATCCCATTATCCAAAATCCTTAAGAAAATAAAATAATAATACAATTTTCTATTCATTAGGTTACTATTAATTTTCATTAGATTCATATATCTATTCATATTTCAATCATAAGGGTATGATAATATTTACAAAAAAATCATTTTCATTATATCAGACTCCAAATAACTTACAGATCATAGTCACTGATGACCATTTTTTAAACATCAAATCATAATAGTGTAAAGATGATGTTTAAAATATAGTTATAAATATCTACATAAAATAATGTTTCATTCATTTAAATTTATTTTAAAGTCCTTAGTGTGTTACATATAGTATGACAAAGTTATCCAGAATACTAACACTTCAAAATGGTATGTATATTTCTTTCTTCACCTCACCAAATGATACCAGTTTCGGAGAAACATCTTGGTTCTTGATTAATAATAAAATTTAGAGGACTATATTCTTTAGTTGTATTATATTTATAATAATTTTCTTTTTTATTTTATTTTTATTTAGTTGAATCACAACCCACTCCCATTTATTTGAGTTCCTTGGGTTTTGATAATTTAAAATCACTCAACACTTTGTAATCCTCATTTATCCCTTTCCAATATTTCTGCATATGAAAAAAACCGAACATATATATTCTTTCATTGGTTCACATGACATTAATTAGTGTCTTGTTTAATTCTCCAGGTATCCACTTCTTATTCAAGACCATCATCATTTATATAACAATATTACAAATAATAATTACTATCATTAACTAACATATATGTTTCTTTAATGTTAATATTAAAATATACAACTTTATCCAAAATCTCATGACAATTTGTTCACTCTGTTACATATTTTTCCAATTGATAAATATTAGCTTCAATATTATCCAAATTCATATAATATTATCTTAATTTCCCACCAGAATGTGGATTTTTCATTCTCTGAACATCGATCTCTTCAATATCCCCCTTGAGTTCCATATCATGGATAACAACACTCTCATAATTTTTTTCATCAACTACATCATATTTTTCATTTTCAATAGTTCCAATCATGGAATATTATTTAGCTGACATGAATTAAAATTTTCAATCCTCTAGATAATGTATAATAAATTCCAATTAATTTCTCATTAGCCACTGTCATTGATTTTCTTATGGAATTTTTAATTTAAATTATCTATTAGAATGAAATTTTTTCAATGGATTGAAAAATAATTCTATTTATCATTCATCATTAAATATTTTATTAGAAATTTATATATCTTTTCCTACTATAAACAAAAAAATCATATCAAACATATCATTCATTCAAACGATCCCATACATATCTAAAATTATGTTAATAATAGGGAAACAAATTATCATTTACCTATTACTCATCTTATACATAACCTATGATGTAAAAATTTTCTATGAATTTAAATTCTACATCATTTATTGATATACTTGATGTCTTCATCTTAATTAAAATCATGGAATAGTTTCAGTGGATTTAGGGGCACTATCTACAATATATTTGAAGATACTATAAGTTTTATGAGAAGGACTAGAATTGATGAGGATTTTTTTCATAACCATAAATTTTTTCTATACAAAAATCTTACATATTTTCTCTAACCATTAATTTAGAATTAATAATCATGAAGTGTTATTTCTAATAAAAAAATAAAATATAACCTATTTAAAAAATGAATAATTTATACATACCAAGGATCTGTGTAGACATAATATTAAGTGTATAAATGAATAATAATATTTGAATGTGTTAACTAACTTATAAATAGAATAAAGAGAATATGGGAATTCATATTTGTGTGGTCAATACATTAACCATATGAATGAGTTTTGTCAAACTATGGACCCGTAAAACATTTTTGATTGTGTTTATATATATATGACCATAAAAAAAATTAAATTCATTGAGATTGAACATATAGTCATCCCCAAAATACACATGATCAATTAATTTTTATAATATATAATAAAACCTTGTCTTCCTCATGATTTATAAAGATTAATTCATACTCTCAATCAATACAGTCAATGTATATTAATTTTAATAAAAAAATCCATAGTATGTCACATACTTAGTATATTTTTAAATTTGATCTTTTATGTGAAATTATATGTTTCTAGAATAAGAATATTCAGAAAAAGTTTAAAATTCGGTTGCACGAGAGGTATTTTTATTGTTTATACATGATGATTCGGGGATTTGATCTAAGAATGATCAAATGAATATTGAGTTTCACATGCATGCTTAAATTCATGTGAGATATTAAAAACAATTAATGATATAGATTTTGAAGATGCTGAGATTTTATTAATTGAATTTAACATACTAGAATTAAATAACTATGTCTTAATGATATTTAAATAGAAACATTTACTCTTGATTAGAATGAGTTTGAATGATATTAATCAGAAATTTATTGTACCTATTTAAAAAATATTAACAGATAACTATATCTAGATATAAGGGATTTTCAATATTTCGAATAGGAAATATATTTATCATGATATTATATGTGAATATAGATTTATAAAAATGAGAAAAATAAATTTATATTGGGATATATTCTCTGCACCATGTGATAATTATGAGAGAGACTAATAATAATTAACCCTAAAATAATATCTCTTATATAAAAAATAAGTAAAATACAATTAATCTATGAGTCTATGTGTTCTAAATTTGAATGAAGAGTGGCTATCTCTATCCACATGTTCGAATAAATTGAGAAATAGTAAGGGGAAGACCAGAAATGTAACTACAGTACTATAGTGAGAACGTTAAAGTGATTCTCATAAAGAGGAGGGCATTCAATCATGAAGAATGAATAGACAACTGTCTACCAAAATATTATATATAATTTAATAAATTTTTGGGTAACATAATGGGGCCCTTGAGAAACCTTTGGGAGATAGTATAAATTCCCTCTGAGGAGGTGGAAATAAACATTTTGGGAGATAGCTAAAACTTGTGGGATACCAGTATAAAGAACCCATTCGGAGGCCTCTATTCTAGACACCTAAAGACTAGAAAGTTTGAGGGATTTTGGTTAGGTTATTTTGGATGCGTTATCATGAATAATTCTGGGAAATATCTTGTCATTTTGTTCTAGTGACTCATAGTAGAGAATCTATGTCTTGGACCCTCATTGAAACTTATTAAGTTGTTGTATATGAAGTAAAAACCATGTAAATGTTTGTGTCTTATGACTTTTACATTATACACTATCAATCTGTTCTATCATAAATATAGTGTAGAGGTTTTTTCTATAAATAGACAAATGAGTTTATTAAAAGTGGAATAATAATAATAATAATATAAATGGATCACTAATTTACCACTCCCCCTCTATGTGATCTCACCCATCATGGGACAAAAAATTGGTATCATAATGAGGTTCCTTCATAATATCTTACCTCTCTTAAAGACTGATACTGTTTACATTGAACTTATGAAATTTTAAACTAGTTCCTTTCATTAGTTGTGGGATCATATATTGATGAAAGAACCAAATGCTTCCACACCAATTTTCAAAAGGCCTTGGAGGAAGAGTTGTTGATAAACTGGGATTTACTCTACATGGAAGTGATTATCCAATGAGTTATTTATAAAAATAAATCTATATATAGATTTGAATGAAAATTATTCAATGCTTTCATCCTTTTCTAAATAATTCAACATCAAGGTGACTGGGCTTCGAACTACCATGGAGATAATGGGAAAACATGAAAAAATATATGAAGGTAAAGTAAATATCATTAAAACTGTAATTTAAATTAGGAGGATGGAGTTTTGATGATATTTGGATGATATATGATTTTTGACACTCATTTCCGTCACAGTGTCTAAACGAATGAAAAGGGAAATACCTTGAACCCAAAATGATTCATCCTTTGAAGAAACATAAAAAATTGACAAAGGAATGAACAACGATTCATTTGCACCTGGGTCATGAATGTTCATCCAAAGTCATGCAAGTATACATTCACACCGCCCAATGGCCGTGCTGGTGACTAGCGCACCCCTATGAATTTCGCCCAGGGTCTTCACCAGCCTATAAATACCCCTGGTGGGCCCCCCATTTCAGGAGTGGAAAAATTCTAGACACTCAGATTTGAGCTCCGGACGCCCTAGTCTCTTCTCGATGCTTCCGAAAACATCTAAGGTAATTTATTACCTATAACGGAATATCTAAAGAGGGGTAGTAAGGCCTATGTGTTGAAACTCATCAACACTTGCGCAGCTAAGTGGACATCCCTTAGGAGAAATGAACACACTTGTGCACCGACATGATCCTTCAACAGAATTTGCGCGCCACCCTTCTGGAAGCCTCTAGGGATAATACTAAGGGCATAAGCCAAGTCTTTCCCATGTATTACCCTGAGGATTGACCATCGCTCAAGTACCCATGTGTCGTGTAAGTATACTTGCGCGACCAGAACATGTGTGACCACAGAAGACCTGCATGCTCACTTTTTCTTGGGTGCCTCTCCTGCCTGACTCTCCACTCATATGCCTATATACCTCTCTTATTCAAGATCCAGCCTTCAAAATCCTCTTTAAAGCCATTTCTACTGGCATGGATACCTTGTTGGCATATTTATCTGAAAGGAATTCAGTGGAAGGACTCTCAAAACCTAGTGATTTACATATCTTCATATCACTAAGGTGAGAGACTTCATTCATTCAACCTCATACCTTAAAGATGAGAGGATCCCTAACTTGGGCATCCATTTCAGGATTAAGCCCCAGTCATAATTTCTCTAAATCGGGCATTTTCCTTAGACGTAAGCCCCACTCAAATTTTTTTTTTTAACATTGGAATGCTTCTCAGGAATAAGTCCTATGTCTCAAGTATCCTTAACAAATGGTCATCCTCCTTAGGAGTATGCCCCAGTCTTCATGTTCCCAAATATGGGCCTCCTTTTCAAGAGTAATCCCCAATCCATGTTCTCTTAATTTGGGCACCCTGTTTAGGAGTAAGCCCCAATTCCCCTAACTTGGGCCTTCTTTTCCAGAGTAATCCTCTGTCTTTAAGATCCCTTAATTTTAGGCCTCCTCCTCAGGAGTAAGCCCCAACCATAATTCATCTAATATGGGAATCCTCCTTAAGAGTAAGCCCCATGTTTCCAAAATCCAAATTTCCTTAACCTAGGCTTCGTTTTCAGTAGTACGCCCCAGTCATAATTCCCTTTAACCTGTGACTCTTCTTTATGAAGAAGACCCATTCATAATTTCTCTTAACTAGTAATAATTTACTTTTGACTTGGGCTTCCTTATCAGGAGTAAAACCCAATCATAATTCCCCTCTTAATTTGGTCATCCTCTTCAGGAATAAGCCCCATGTTTGAGTATCCAAATCTCCATAAAGCACATATACCATTATGGACCTTGTTCGCGAGTTTATTCCCAGAAGTAAATCCTAATATCTATCTATCTGGGCAGTCATACATACATAAGCCCCACATCATTTCTTATAATTGCATCTTTCAAGGCAAAATTGTTTGTTTTTACCAATTCCTCTTGTTTCTCACACTAAGTATGACTAACGTGATCTTAGAGTGTAAAAGTAATTATGACATCTTTCATTGAGCCATCAATCATGCATAAACCTCATACTTCTTTACTCGAACTACGTGGGTTCTGATTTCTTTTCTAAAACAAAGGATATGTAGGTAGCCCATCTATGGGTACGATCCCAACTATGAAATAATATATTTCCTTCTAAATGAAAATAAACTTCATGTGCCTCGCTGGGTGGCTTTAAAACCAGTATGGTTATCATAATGACCAATATATTTCTATATATTATGTCGAAAGATACAATTGATTAAGAATATCTAAAAAATACAGATGATTATCTATCGACGAAGAACCTCAAATACATATAATAGATTCTCTAAATTTCATTCACACTAATTATTGATTGTCAGATCTAAAGGAATGCTCATTTTCATACATGGTAATGTTATAAGGATTCACAAACATAACTTAAATCTAGTAAGAGAGTCCCAGAGTAGACAATAATTCCCCTAAAAAAGGTTTGATGAGTCCGACCTCCCATCCTCTTGACCAATGAAAATTCTTAATTCTCATCAGTTCACAATTAATGAGAACCTACCTTTGGAAAGTTGGTCCAAATGGATATGGAATCGTTGGATATTTCCGGTTCTATGAACAAACCCGTTATAAACTGCTTGGAATGTTTGAACCTTAAATCAATTAGGTCATCCCCAATTCTAGAGAAAACAAAAAATGGTGAACTCGACATGAATCCTTAACCAATTTAAAATTATGTTTTACTTATTTTGTTTGGCCCCTATTTAAACTCAATGAGAGGGCCAACAGAACAATCAATAGCATATGTGCTCATCCAAAAGATGTAGCAGCTGAAATTATCTTTATTGTGTTTTTTATATAAAAAAAAGCACTCTTTTCCATGATCTTCTACATTATAATAATGGATTTTCTGATGTTTACATTTTTGAATGCCTCTACTGTAAAAACCAATGCTGTGAATGCATCTGCTGCACTCCTGCTGAATCGTCATCCGATCTGAGGGAGACATCACCTACTCAGCCTCTTCAACGCTGGGTATAGAATGCATTGGTTATAGAGCACCATCAACATGGTACCATTCCAACTCTGGAGGCTGATCGACAAGCCCTCCAAGTGAACAACTCTCCCTGGTTGTCTGGATAGCGATTACCAGTGATCAAGAAGTAGGAAGTGCTAACCACCATCTCCAACTATTTCATATCGTTATCCATAGAACACAACAACCACTCCCCCCCATATGCTTGAGGAGGTGAATGAGAATTCCACTCAGGGCCTTAATTAAAGGAAACATGAGTCCTTCCCGAGGGCTCCCACAAATAATCACCGCTAGACTCATACAACAGTGCGCTCTCAACATGATGAGGGTGTCATCTCCAGGCATTTGTCTCAGGTTCCCTGAACCTGAGTAGGAAAGATGAACCACCAAAGGTGACAACCGGTTAACTGTGAGCAGGTTCTCATCTCTTCCATCTCCAGAGAAGTCCACCAACCTGACATAGTGGAAAGTAACGACCGGGAACACACACCCATCCATTTTAATTCAGCTGTCCAACAGACTCGTCTGGCAGCAGCACGCCAATCCCTCCAAAAATTTCTGGCAGAGTACTACAGAGAGGAACAGACACCTTTTTATAAATCATCCGCTGCTCAGCAGGAACTTCTGACCACATATGACGGAGCCCGCCAACCCAATGAGTTGGCAACTAGTAAATAGGCACATACACCAATTTATATTCATCAGTTCTTCTAGCAGCCTTGTTTTTCAGTATTGAAAGAAGTTAGTCAAACACCATTGGCGGAGTGAAATCAGTAGGCACATAAACCTACTAGTATTGATCATGCCTACCAACAGCCTCATTTGGTAGCATTCAGAGAAGTCAGTCAGAAAGCTCCAATGACAAACAGGAGGCATACTCAACTCTCTGCCCACACACATGAGTACTATCATATTTCAATGAAAGGAAAAAGAGGACAGGAGTAGGAACCCACACCTACTCGAAGCATGAAATGGATGTATATTCCCATCCTGGCAGCTGAAGTCACCAAGCATATTCTGTCAATGGTGAAAGAGCAGAAGAAAATCTCTGCTCATATTCTAGATGCCTGCCAGAATATTATAACAACTTCAGCAGCATCACATGAAATGAAATGAAAATATATCCCTATTAGCAGAGATACACATCAACAATTCACTCTAGAACATACACACACCTCTTTTCCAGTCAAAGAGGGTTGTGGGGCATACTCCCCCATATCATATGGACAACCATGTCAGGCACATACACCTGATTTGAGTGGAGATAATATGCTTAACCTGATCATTTCTCCTAACCAGGAAAATATACCTACCCATAATGATCAAATTCATCAACATGTGGTTCTTAATGTGAGTAAAAAGTCATCTACGAAAAATACCTGCCCAACATAGTTAATAAATCAAGGGATAATCTGTAATAAGGCCTTACTAGATGCTGGAGTTCTTGATTCACTCAGGAAATTATTTTTTTCCCCTCAATATTCTACTCTCTCAGTTCCCAATAGTGGGAACATTAATTCTGAAGGATTGCATCAGATACTTCCTCATGAAGGCTTGCTTCATGACAATTTGGTTGATCTTGATGTTTCATCTTTAGATGGGAGCCACAAGAACCCTCTATGTGTCCATAAGATCACAGAGCAAAATGTTTCATCTTTTGCTATAACCGACCATGGTGGTCCTCCCCATGATGAGGAATTTAGCTGTGAAAGTCCTCTCCGTGGTAATAATGCACATTTCCTGGAAACTTCTCCAACAGACAATGTAGTGACAAGAAATCCCTATTATCTTGAGGTACTTACAATTGTGAATCTAGCCATGTCTGATGATTTACCACTATTAAGTGAAACACTTTCTCAATCAGAAGATATCTTGGGGTGTAGGTAATTCTCCAACCCACCCCTAGGTCATTCATCTTCTAGTTTAATCAGTTAATTCTCAACCAATATATTTGAATCCTATGAAGCAGCAAGGAATCACCAACTCTGGTCTAATCAGGTATGTTAATATTCATTGAATGATAATGTGGAAGTACTGAATATAAGAAAACAACTGGTGAAAGGTGAAGTTCCAGTTATGTTTTGGCCTTTGGCTGATTCTCATTATGACATTCTATAGATGTTGACGAAAGATGGAATTCATGATATTCATCTCAACAAATCGAAAACTATTTTTCAGTTGAAGAAAAATTATTATCCTATGATCAATATGAAAATCATGTCAAGATAATAGAAGGGTTACAACGACAAATTGATTTGGCATCTCTCTCAGTTTCTCAATATCCGAAGGCTTAAAAGCAGTAGAGATCCCTTCAGCGTTCATGACTTGGTGCATGAAAAAGATAGCGCCAGTTAATTTCCAATACCCCATCTGGTATTCATATCAGGTGATGGGGTGGTCATGGAGTACTACATTTCACTGTACTCTCTTGTTAGTAAAGCCTGTCGAAAATGGTCTCATGCAATATTATTGCCCATGGCCGGCCACAACCAATTGGCTTTGTTTGTAATCAAAGGCTTGCTTAAGAATAGGACTCAACTAGTTATTCTCAAAATCAAGAATACATAGAACATGTTTTTGAATTACTCCTTCATCAAGAAAACGAGAATATTGAACAAGCCTCTCATTTGGAGCAAGCACATCATCAAGTGATAGAAGTTTCAGATATCATCTGACGGTCTTTTGAGCCGGGTGATAAGAGTAAATGTAGGTTGATACATCCATCCAATTTTTGGACTAAAGTCCACTATATCAGGAGAGCTTTTAAGAAATTCTTAGATATAGGAGCTTAATAACCACTCCATCTTTCCATATTTGGGACTCTTTTAACCCAACCCTCATAATAAACAAATATGATTCGAGGAATTGAGAAACGATAGCAGGAACAGCCCCAGTCCACAGGACTGGGGACTTTTTCAAATCCTCAATCTCTCCCTCATAGAAATTCAGTCATCTATAGATTAGGGAAGAATCCACAAGAGGAATGAAGATCCAAATTATCAAGATATTCCCTCCAAATTATAGTTCGTCAAGAAGTTCTTGAGGGATCAAATCGTCAAAAGGCAATGTCTTATCAGGGACATGGAAGTAGATAATATCGCAAAAATTCCGATATAAGCGATGTAATGAGTTATGCATCAATCAATGTCATCAATGTCATTGTTGCTGATCCCCCAGATGAGGCTCACTTAGAGGGATCAGATGAGGAAACTTTTTCTCAAGAGGATGTATGCACATACACAAATGAAGAAGGTGTGCGTACACAAAATCAAAGGATTTCCCAGAATATAGGTAATCCTTCAAGTAACCAACTTACCCCTCTCCGAATGGTGTCCAATAAGGGTAAATAAAAGAATCAGGTTACCTAAACTTTCCCTAGAGAAGGCCAATATCTCTCATTAGAACAATGATTTTCACAACAAGAGTATGAAATGAAGGAATTGAGGAGATTGAATGCAGAACAACTTCAGGGTAGTATTCCTCTTATGCGTGTTGGAGTTAGTCAGCCAATGGAATTTGATGCAGTTACTAAGATGGATCAAGAATATCCTCCTCTACCAGTATACCCTCACAAGTCTAATCCTACGG
Organism: Viscum album; assembly: GCA_963277665.1. Classification (NCBI taxonomy): domain Eukaryota; kingdom Viridiplantae; phylum Streptophyta; class Magnoliopsida; order Santalales; family Viscaceae; genus Viscum; species Viscum album. Next base: position 596,622,939 of record OY728133.1, read on the forward strand.
GTTATGTGCAACAACAATCGACAGTGCTACCATTAGTTGAAGTACCAGCCCCCACATCTTTCCAAGCTCTAGTCATTGCACCTGCTCAAGTCCAAGCTCAACCAGATGTTTCCAAAAAGTTAATATCTACTATTGAGTCATTAACAGCTTGGTTGAAAGATATGGAGGGAAAGCATGCTCATATTTAACCAGAAAAGTGACCTTAACATGAATGAGTTGATGAAATTCTTCCCCCATAAAATTTTTCACGTACCACATTCCCAATCTTTAATGGTTCGGGAGACCCATAACAACACTTAACACATTTTGTTTCTCGTTACGATCCTATGATAGAAACCCCTCAGCAAAAAGAATCAGTTAAGCCTAGGTGTTTTGTACAATCATTACAAGGGCCTTCCATTGTCTGGTACACAAGCTTGCAATCCCGGTCAATTACCAGATGGGAGGATATCTGCCAACGATTCCTTCTTCAATTCATCTCAACTTTTCCAAATACAACAGTTTTTTATCATAAAAATTGTAACCAATGGAAGAATGGAAGGGTTTCGTATTTCATTGCTCATTGGAAGGAATTAACATATTCCCTGAGCCTAGGACTCCCTCAATAATAATTGTTGCCAATCTGTGTGGAAAATTTATGTGATGAGCTACGCACACTGTTGAATCCAATAAAATACACAAGACGGTTTCAGAAGTTACTTCAATCTCTCAAATGATTAATGATTCTATTATGAAGACTAAGTATAAATCTCATGTAATTCTATCTGATTCAGGAATGAGAATTGGTAAAGTAGAGACTGGTACACTTATGCTTAAACAAGCAACTGTACCTTCTTCTACTTCAAATCCTTCATCTTATCGAAGGGATCCACCTCCTGAGCGTCAACTATAGAGGTCTTTTCACCAAGATGATCAATGAGATCAAAGACAGAAGCAATTTGAGGATCTAAGGAGTAAATTTTACTCTTTCTGAAATTAAAAAGTTCTTTGATACTTCATTTCGGCTCTGTAAAATAATTTGGTTCAATTGCCAAGGCCCAAGAGGTCAAACAAGGAAGGAGATGAAGACCGTCCAAATTATTTCATGTTTCACCAGATGTTGGGGCATCCCATTAATGAGTGGTTTGTCTTCAAGGACCTTTTTCAAGAAATGGTCGACCTGGGACAAGTCAAACTGAATGGTTCTTCAGCTCAGGTAGCATGTGTTACTGCTACAGATCCAGAGGAAGAAGTCTAGTGGCAAGATGTCAGGAACAAAAATGCCCAAAAATATGATGATTGGATGGTCAGAAAAATGATCATCCGAACTCATGTAATTTTGCGAATGCAATTGAAGAAACCAATTGTGTCTTCTGTCACGACTGCCACAGAAAACCCCCTTCATCAGAGGGAATATCCTCAAAAGGGTGGCATAATTCAAAGAAATAGGAACAATCAGAAGAAGATGAAATCATTTTAAATCCTAAGTTGTCTTTGACTCTGGTAGATTTTATGCCATCTATTTCAAAGACACAGGCACCATCCCATGAAAAGGCACATCCAAAATTGGTTATTCAGGAAAAGTATTCATCAAGAGAAGAGTTGATCATTGGTTCTGTTAACATGATTCACTTAACAGATCCATATACCAGTCGCAGTTTCGATTTTGATGAGCCTGAATTCCCTGTATAAAAAAGAGGAATCAGAGGGAGTTCTAGAGGCTTAGGTTATAGGGGAAGACATGGATATTTCATAGGCCACTATTCCAATTATACCCCTGTTAGAACTATGTATGCAGCAGAAACTCGCGGCAGATCCCTTCAACGAGCTCAACAAGAACAAGCTAGTTCTTCTACACAAGGAAGATTCAGCCCTGGCATAGTTATTTTGGAAGATCGGCTGGAGGTTCCACCTTCTTCCTCTCTACAGGTAAATAGACCTAATCATTATAATCTTCCAAACTTAAGAGTATGACCAACCCCTACCCTGATACTAGATGCATCAACATCCAAAGAATCAACTTCTATGACACCTGTGATACCACATGTTCCTGTTGGGAAACACAGACCTTTGGAACAAAAGTATGATGTATTGAAACACTAGGCCCAAATACCGGCCAAGTTATCAATTCTGGATGTTTTTAATTTATCAAATGATCTTTGGGAGGCACACATTGAGGATTTGTCGAGTCCTCGGGAGTTTGAAACAGAAATTTATGGAGCTGATGTCTACCATGTTGAGAATAATCCTACAGAATGCCATGCAGTGATATCTTTTACTGATGAAGATGAAGATAATGTCATGACTAAACATATTATACCTTTGTACATATCGGAAAAGTTCAACGGTGTAGACATCTAATGAGTTTTCATTGATAATGGTTCAGGAGTCAACCTCATCCCCATTCGTACACTTCATCGATTGGGCCTCACAAAATCTGATTTATCTCCTTCAACATTTCTGTTACAAGGATATGATAAAAATGAACAAGAACCACTGGACGAGATTACACTTAGTACTATGTTTGGATATCTTATATCCAATTCAGATTTCATGGTTGTTTATCAAGACTCAGCATTCAACATCTTTCTTTTTATACTCTAGCTACATCAACATGTGGTTGTCCCTTCATCATACCATTAACGTCTCAAATATTGATTAGATGGTCAAATTGGGACATTGTATGGTGATAAGGCCCCGTTCAAGACATGTGAATCTCAAAAAATTGAGGCAAAATTCTATCACATGAAGGAAAAGGATAAATCCACAACAAGGGAGGTTACTAAAGTTAATACTCCATATGGTTTTTAAAATATTTCAGTAAACCCATTTACACATGTGAGTAAATATTATGTATTTCCTATTATTAAAATTGAAAGGATAGACCCAAATCAAAATACTCTTATGGAAACTTCCATAATGTCAATTATGGCAATCAAGCCAGACAACATGGGAGAATGAGGTGATCCACAAAGCAATTATGAAAGCCCAAATAGAGATTTCTTCATTTCATCCACTGAAATACAACAAGTCTGTACATAAACAATCGTGCCTGAAGAAGTTATAGCAATGTTAGAGGTGAACAATGATGTCGATTCTCAATCCATTATCTCCTATATATTACCCAGGGAAGACCTTTCATCATCAATAGGGTCAGAAATGGAAGCCTCTTCTTCAAGATGTTCAAATTTTACTTCTCTTTTGATCATTGAAATTCTGCTTCTTCATCTACTATGAAAGTAGAAACAAAAAAACACATGTTAAAGAAGAAGTGGAAGATCTTAGGGATGATCCTCCAACATTTGAAGAGGGTATCTCTACCACCATGGATGAACTCAGAGAAATAAATCTGGGTACAAAATAAGATCCACGCCCTACTTTAATTAGTCAGACCATGACTCTTGAAGAGCAAGAGATTTATATATCATTTTTAAAATAAAAATTGAGATATATTTTCTTGGAACTATATAGAAATTCCAGGGATTGATCCTGATGTTTCCACTCATCATTTGGGTTTTCCAGAAGAACATCTAGGATTCAAACAAGCCGCTAGAATAACACACCCAACCTATGCTTTCAAAATTCAAGCTGAAGTGGATAAGATTATCAAAGCTAACATTGTCATAGAAGTTCAATATCCCAAGTGGATGGCTAATATTTTACCTGTGAAAAAGAAGAACTGAAAAATTAGAGTTTGAATTGATTTTAGAGATCTTAATTGACATTATCCTAAGGATGGTTTTCCAGTACCGATTACAGAACTCTTAATTGATGCAACAGCTGGCTATGAAGCACTTTCCTTAATGGATGGATATTTTGGATATAATAAAATCTGAATGGCTCTAGAAGATGAAGAATCTACATCCTTCAGATTCCCTCAGGGTGTGTTTTGATATCAGGTAATTCCCATTGGCCTGAAGAATGTAGGAAGAACATATCATCGTGCAAAGCATCATATCTTCAAAACCTTTTTAGGGAATTTTGTTGAATGTTATGTGGACGATTTGGAGGTTAATTCCAAGAAACATTATAATCACATGGATGATTTGGAAGTCATATTACAAAAACTTCGGCAACATAATTTGAATATGAACCCCTGAAAATGTGCTTTTTGGGTAACCTTGGAAAACTTTCTTGGCTTTTTTGTACGCCATCGTGGTATCGAGGTCGATCCTGAGAAGGAAAAGTCAATCCTTGGTATTTCACCTCTGTGAAATTTAAAGGAATTGAGAGGAATTCAAGGACACAAGGCCTATATTCGGTGTTTCATCACCAATTTGGAAGGAAAAAGTTTACCCTTTACCAAATTGATGAAGAGGGTAGTTACTTACCAGTGGACTGAAGAATGTCATGAAGCATTAGATATTCTCAAGAAGTATCTCTTGAGTCCACTGGTGTTAATTCCACCTGTTGAAGGAAGACCACTTTTCCTCTATGTGACAGCTCTAGAGCAATCATTGAGTGCCTTTATTACTCAGAATAATGATGCATGGAACGAAAACAACCTTTACTATCTCAGTCAGACTATGCTTGAAGCAGAAACCCGATACTCAAATATTGAGAAGTGATTCTTAGTATTATTCATTATAGTTCAGAAGTTGAGAGACTAACTACAACATCACGAGGTCCATCTAGTATTTCGCAATAACCCGCTCAAATTCATCCTTATTCGTCCAATGCATACAGGATTTCTGGTAAGGTGGGTAGTTATTTTGCAGTAATTTGATATTCAATATGTGTCTCAAAAGTCAATAAAGGGCCAAGATCTGGCTGATTTTCTTGCTGAACGTCCATTAGTAGAAGATAAATCTTTAGGTATTGAACTTCCTGATGAAGAAGTATTCTTTATTCAAGATATTCTTCAAACATTGGAAATGAACTTTTATGGTGCTTCCAGAAGTCCAACAGGGAGGAAAATGGAAAATACTAAATTCAATAAAAATTGGTGAGGAATTGTACAGATTTCCCTGGAAATGGCAGTGCTACCTTGTCCCTACTCATTATTGGGAGGCGGTACAAATAATTAAGTAGAATACCAAGATCTTATCGCAGGATTGGAGTTGGCGCTTCAAGAATAAGTGAATCACTTAAAGGTGAAAGGTGATTCAGACCTGGTAATCAAACAAGTCAATGGGGATTATGCCACCAGAAATGAAGAACTAATCCCTTTTTATGATAACGTCAAAGAGATAATGTCGGAAATTCCTTTGGAACCGACATTTTCTTATGTCCCAAGATCACAAAATGCCCAAGCTGATGAACTGGCTAATATAGCCACAACTCTGAAAGATCCAAATTGGGATGAGACAACCATCAGTATTTCCCACTGTCATACAATTTCACCTTATGTTAAAATATGAATAGAGGAAGTCATTGAAATTAGTCCCATCCTTGAACCATATGGTCATACTAGAGGATAGGTGACACCTATCTGGGAATACCTTTAAAATGAAACACTTCCACTTGATAGATCCGGGAAATAAAAAGTCTGAAGATGTGTGGTCAATTTTACTCTTTATGATAGCCCAAATTACCTATGAAAAATTCTCTATAAAAATGGTTTTGATGGAGTTCTCTTAAGATGCATTGATGGTGAAAAAATAATGGCTGTCATGAAAGAAGTGAATGCATGAGTCTGTGGTGCCCATCAGTCTGGGCATATACTATCTGATCAAGTTCGAATGCTTGGATACTATTGGCCTTCAATTATACAAGATTGTGTTTATTTCACAAAGAAGTTTCATTCATGCCAATTACATACCAACTTCATTAATCATCCCCCAGTGTTTCTTCAGAAAGAAAAATACTCATGGCCATTGTCCACATGGAGAATGGATGTGGTGGAACCTTATCCTTCAGCTACAGCTAAGCAGTTGAATTATATTCTTTCTGATAATGAATTCTTTTCCAAATGAGAAGAGGCAACACCCCTCAAAGAAGTCAGTTCTAAATGCATATTTAGCTTCATCATGTATAACATCATTACTAGATTTGGTGTCCCTCATACCATACTGACGGAAAATGGCAGCAACTTCTGTTCATCTGAGGTGAGGAAGTTGTATCAATAATACAACATCAAATCCAACCATTCATTTCGGTATCATGTACCAGCCAATAGCCTGATATAATCTTTCAACAAGACTCTTTCAAACATACTAAAAAAGATGGTGGATAAAGATAAAAAATCATGGTCTGATAAACTCTTTCATGCTTTATGGGCTTATCGAACCACCACCATCACTACAACGCAGTAAACTCCATATTCATTGGTATATGTAACGGAATCAGTCTTGCCTATTGAGGTTCAATTACCCTCGATCAGAGTAGAAATTTTTGATCAGTCATCTACAGATGAACAATATCAAAAGTGATTGGATGAATTGGAATGGTTAGATGATAAAAGGTTGTGCACCCTGCACCACTTGGAAGTCTATCAAAATCAAATAGAATGAGTTTTCACCCATAACAATTTGTCTTTGTTCATTCGTTCAGGGAGAATTGGTATTAGTTTTTAGAACTACAATGATACCAGGAAAGAAACCTCCCAAGATGTAGCCAAAATGGGAATGATTTTATTCAATACATAAGGTCTACTCCAATGGAGCTTATTCTTTAATCTCAATGGCTGGAGAATTCATCACTACTCAAACCAATGCTATAATTCTAAAGAATTATTTTGTGTAACACAAATACTGTTTCATCCAGAAAGACGTTAAACTGCAGCATTGACAGTCCAAGAATATGGCCTTAAACTATTTGCAGCCATTTCTTCCAACATGAAGTTAAACGGTGTTGTCGTCCAGCAAGACGTTAAATTGCACCATCATTGGTATATGCATATGATCTTAAAATATTCCCGCCGTCATCTAACATGACGTTAAACTGTGACATCCTAGCTATATGATGCTAGAATGTATAGAATTCCCATACGTCCACCAAGACGTTAAACTGCATAATCTATGGTCCATGCATACGACCTTAAACTGTTCGCACCATCATTCAACATGACGTTAAATTGTGCCATCGTCCAACATGACGTTAAACTATGAAAAAAATACTTAATACATACAACATGATTTTAAAATGGGTTCTATTTTGTTCTTACTACATGACATTAAACTGCACAGTCCCCCTTTCGTCCTACATGATGTTAAACTGTATTGTCCTCATCATCTTGGCTACAAGATGCAAAACTGTACAGAACCCTTACATCCAACATGATGTTGAACTATGTCCCTATATTTTTCCTACATGATGTTAAACTGTACTGCTCATTCATCCTACATGATGTAAAACTGAATAAATTCCCTTAATACATCCTATATGACGTTAAACTGTATTTTGTCCTAATACATGACACTAAACTGTGCGGCACCAATAGTCCTCACTGTAAGACTCTAAACTGCATAGTCCCTTCATATGTCCTACATGAAATTAAACTATGCATTGTTAAGGTTATTACTAGCTCTTGTTTCTCACACCGAGTATGAATCATGTGAGCTTAGAGTAAACTTCAACCCTAACACCCTCTCTGGGCCTCCAACCATGCGTAAGTCCCAACACCATTTTTTAGGTCTTTGTCCCCAAGAAAAACATGACCAATAAATCATTAGTTAATTAAACTATGTGTAATTTTATCCTCATATTCTATGTTGGGTACGTTGGAAACCTCTTGAGGTTCAAGCCCAAAACCAATCTCTTCACATTGGTTCACCTTTGTCCTTGCTACATGGAATTAAACTGTACAAAACTTTTTTCCTGTATGAAAATAAACTACAAAATTCTTTGATACCCTCACTTGAGGTATAATAATTATTTACATTGATCTCCAATCATGTTATATTCAAAAGACTTCGTGCATACATGGAAATACCCGAACCCTTTATCTTGGGTCAAACCATCAATGCACTAAAGTTCCCTTCACCCTTCACTTATATGAACCAAATCTGTAAAGAGGGTATTTATAGAACTATGTGTGGCTTGATTCCCATCCTTATGTGATACGTAGGAATGTTCGAGCATCCATCGAATCCATCCCCAAGTATTTGGGCATAACCCCAAATTTAACTTTCAGTCCCGTGGGTGAAAAGTCCCTTTGAAAACAAACATTGTGTATTCGTTATTATGGTCCATGTTCTATGACCCCAAACTATGATTTATCATACGTTTTTCCCAAATGAAGTTAAACCATATTTCAAGAACTATGTATGGCGTGATTACCATCTATATGGGAAACATAGTAAAGTCCATCATCTTTATTCAGGACCCAGCCACAACATGATTATGGTTAGAATTGATCTATGTATCTATTTCATGCATTGGAAAATACCCATTTTTCATGTGTCATACTGCTAACCTTAAATACTTCTAGATATCCACAACCCTTTTTTGACTTTTGGTCACAAAATGTCAAATTTCTGAGAGTTCTTTTTCCTGACTATGCAGCACGTGCCCTTAGGCGGCCTTGTATAAACAGTATACATAAAATACTTGTCAGCCAAAGGATACTATTTTTTGACTATGCTGCCAATGCCCTTAACAGGCCCTGCATAATTCAACCCCCTAACATGTTTGTCAAATAATGGTAACTTCATTCTTGAAAGGAAATCCTCTTTTTTCCTTAGTTTTCCTGACGACAATATGTAGGGATACACAAAAAAATCCGTCCTTAACATATTTTTCCCATAGCTGTTTCATGATCTGAAACTATTCAAGTCTATGATTTATGTTTCCCTTCACTAAGTTTGGGTCAGACCTTCGTATGAGTAACATTCATCCAGTACTTAGACAATCTTGTTTGAAAATATCTTCCCCATATTAATGTACCTCTCTCCATACAGAATAATCTATGCTTTGGAAAATTTGAATCCCCATAAACTTCCACTAGATTTTTAGTAATATAAAAGTAAATTTCTGAGAGTTCTTTTGGCTGACTATGCAGCACGTTCCCTTAGGTGGCCTTGCCTAATTATTCTACATAATATACCTATCATCCAAAAGAGGTTATTATTTGACTATACAGAAAATTCCCTTAGGTGGGACTACATAATTCAACCCCCTAACAGGTTTGTTAAATAATGGTAAATTCATTCTTGGGAAATATATCTTCTAATGAATTTTATCCATTTTTTTCATATCATTCCTCATATTCAAAATTTTGTAAGTCATCGTTTACATATTTTCCCTCATACTTTAACATGGTAATATGTTATCGGATAAATTATCAAGGAATTGAGTTAATGTTAATTCATTTGGTCAAAGCTGTTTCGACCATAAACATTAGCATTTTTATGTCCAATGTGCATGACTTTAAACTAATCACAAAAGAAAAGGGAACTCTGAACAAAAGTCAAGTTCCAACTCACTAAGCATTCATCTTGTATGATATTAGGTAATATTGAGCAATAAAAAGATTCAATGGTTTTAGGGTTATTTATAATAATCCTAGAAAGAAAGTCAAACTATGATTACTAGGCCCATTTACTTAGGTAAAATTTAAAGCATGTAGAAAAATAAGGTATGCACAAATGATCAATGATGAATGTGTTTTTCATTTGATACACAACAGTTAGAAGGACATCTACAGACTGGATTCTCTTCTCTTATCCAAGAATTACAAAAGGATGTCAACATAAGTCTTTATTTGGTTTACAACATCCCGAGCATCATCAGCAGCCACTTGAAGTTCATGATCTCGACCAACATCAATTTTTTCAGCCTGATGGGGTGCTTTCTTGGCATCTGCAATGGCTTTCATAACATTCGTTTGAGCTCCCTATAATGAATTAGTATGTTGGTGATGTTTTATAGTAACGACATCTAGCTATTTCTGGAGGTTCGTTTGCTGTATAACTTTCTCTGTGATATTATGCTTAATATCCTTTAACTTGGTAGCATAATCAGCCTTATCTTGGGATACTGCAGCCTCAAATTCATTGATGTTGACTGACAACCTCACCTTGGTCAAATCATTACGGCACTTTTTCTCCTGCTCCCTCCTTAAGATGAATTTTTTCACTGTGGCATGGATCTCTTGATTTAAAAAACTGCCAAGTCCAATCATGAAAAACAGGGATGGCAGTCGTGGGATCTTCGATGAAAGCTTTTCTAAAGGCAGTTCGGATATAATCTTCCATATGTTCTGCCATGCCTTGCATCGTGAAAATTGGAGTGCCTTTGGTACTTCCAGGTCCGACTCAGCATCACTGTCATAGGGGGGAATATAATCCTGGATTAATGCTCTTAGGGAAGTGCCAGGTTCTGCTTCTTCCCCCGTGACCCATGTTTCTTCACTCTCTATTCCCGTCTTGGTAGAGGCTGAGGCTTCACCTCCAGATCTATCCACTGAAATTGATGGCACTGCGTAATCATTTGAAAGATTTGGTTTGTACCAAAGGATAACAAAAAATGATTGGATTTCATGAAATTTAAGTACAGTAACAAAACAATTGTTATCTCTTACCCAACGGTAGATTAGTAACTTGAGAAGGATCCTCCCTATCATTTATAGCTTCAACAGTATTTTCAAGACGAGTTTCAGGAAGCTCTTCCAAGTTAAGCCCCACATGAGCAAATGTTTGTACAATATTATTGTTTTCTGTACTCCCTTCAGGCATTGGCAGTTCAACATATTACTCATATATTACTACACATTTCAACGGATCATGATCAGAGATGTAATAAGATGTTATTTTTAATAGGACAAAGGATAACACTCATGCCCATAATCTTCTAAATTACATGGTTATTTAACATGATCTAAAAAATGTTCAAAAGATGCGCCAAGTTCCATCATTTCATCCAATGTAATCTCAGAATCTTGGTTAATCTCACCAATGGGAGAATTTGGTAGGTCTTCTTGAAGACCTTTATTCTATGGCCTTTTTCCCTAGACAACATCTTCAAGTAAAATTGCATCATCAGTTGAAATGGCCGTTAAAAGCTCCAGCGCAGGGGTTGAACCTAAAGTGTCACAGAATGGAAGTCATTAGATGTTTCTTCCAACATTTTATAAATAATTTTTAACTTACCAGAAGTGGGATCTTCTCTCCTTTCAACAGCAGCATGATGGATACTGGGAACAGACGTTGGTTCTTCTCCAAGAGTAGCCAAGCTAGCCTGAACTTGTGATTGTTCACCAGCACCCTCCTTTGTTCTTGTAGGAAGGTCAATCCTCTCCCTCAAAGGGGAAATCGAATAATATCCTACAATCCTAAAAAGGATGAGCAATCGTTTCATGGTTAAGACTCATGATTATCTGAAGGACATACCACTACTGATGAAGCATTTAGCTGTGGACATACACCTTCTATGATTTTGCTTATTTGTCTTTTTGGGAGTGTCGGAAGTCTCCTTTACATTCCCTAGAATTGGAGAATGGAAATCCAAATCCAAATCCTCATCCATGTCATGATGTCATGTAGATATCTCGCTCGACTCGCGAGGAGATTCAGTAGCAGCTCCGATGGAAGTACCCCGAGGGCTATACTGTGGTGAAGGAACCTCAGTAGTTCATTTCATTGAAAGGTGAAGGATGAAAAAAAACTTTCATTGAGTAACAATGCTTTAACTGGAATCATGCTACAAATAAAGAAAGGAAGGAAACTTACATCTTTAGGAGCAACGTAATCATTCCACTCCTTATCTCCAGAAGCACCAATCCCCTCAATGGTGCCATGATCTATCATTTCCTTCTCCCACATGGTGATAGGAATGGAATAATCAGTGGAATATCATAGCATTTCCAGCTCTCTGATGAATCAACCACACTTCAATGGGGTTATCCTTGTATTGGATATCTGTAGAAGTCAAAATATTCCCTATTCCAGGGAGTTGTAGCCCCTCGTAAAAATCCAGCCAAACAATTTTAGCACCAAAGTATAAACTCTTCCATGTTTGGACAGCCTCTGGACGTAAATATTTAGTATGTGTACCAAAAGGCTGCGAAGAAGGTCCTACAATCTTGGACTTAAGCTATATTCCTAGCTTCTACCACTACAAATAAAGGATAAGAAAATAAGACATGTTTCTTTATAAAGAACTGTGATTAAATTTCCCCAATGAAGTAACTCACATGGAGTCGATGGAGTTGGTCTCTTGATTCTGACAGGAGGATTATATCTGGCATGAGTCTGATTTGCCACATGTTGTCCCTCATCATCCCTATCCTGGGAATCCGACAAATCAGCTTCAGGTGGTGTAGAATAATAACTTTCGAGATGAAGGGTTTCTTTATCTATAGTTCTCATCCTTTAACCTACTTGATAAACCGGGTGATTAAGCACCCATCTAGGGTATGATTCCATGTAGTTCTTGGCATACCATATTGTCAATTTATTTTCCGCTTTATTAACTGGTAGATCAAACACTGCCCCCACCTTCTCCCTAGATGTCAGCAACCAGAGAGGCCGGGCAACCATCGGATGTTGCACTAACCTGAGATGCACTGGGGGAGATACAACAGTATTCTGCAAACTCTTAAATTGATGTGAAAATCTATATGGAGCATAGGCGTCACATATAATCTCTCCTTCAATCTTTGTTACTAGAACACCATCTATACAGGCTAGCATGTATAACCTTAATTCCAGGCTGGTTGTTCCACCATCAAAAAACATCCCGGTTGGCGGATTTCCATATGAGAATGAAATTGAATTCCTTATACATGCTCAACCTCACCTTCATGTAATAAGAATTGGGAGCTAGTGGAGAAATTCCATAGAATGCCTGCACATATGGCCTGAAATAACATCTGGGTATATGTACTCCGTTATGGACATTATACATCCTGAAGTGAGTGGTGATCCATCCCCATAAAACTTGGAATGGTCCCACTATTCTCAAAGGATACTTACCCATGAAGACATGGAGTAATCTCCTATGAATCTATGACAAAATGGGGGTATCCAACCCAACAATTTTCCCCTTATCCAACTTAGATATAATAACGATGGTCCCTAGCCTAATGCCTCCCTTCGAGTCCCTGACTGGAAAAAGATAAACACTGAGTCACAAGGCCAAGAAGCCTGCAAGACATGTCTTTTTTGGGATTCTCTTATTTACTTCATATCCCCACTTCTCCAATTCTCTTTCTTCCATGGTCGGCTAGAATGTGCCTAGAGCACCCCTCTTCTCTGTTTTGGGGAAGGTGGTAGGATTATTGGGACCCTTCTCCTTGGGCCCCTTCCCATTTGATCCCTTCCCCTTTGATCCCTTCTCCTTCAATCCCTTCTCCTTCAAATCCTTCTCCTTCTTCATGGTAAGAAACATATTCATCGACTCCTCTGGATGAATATCCTTTTTAGAATTATTTATAGAGGTCTCTAAACTCTTGATGTTGTGAAATATTTTCAATAATTCCTGAGCCAAATCCGGGGTCTTCTCCGAATCATTCCAAGTCACCTTGGAAAAAATGAATTCATCATACTATCACCCAAAATTGGAGCCCCTGAGATATTGTGGACATCCCATAGACTGATACCTACTTCTCCACGAGTCAAATGTAAATAATTGGATTCTGGGCTCCAATGGTTGTGAATCACTGCCACAAAGTCATCATTCCTATAAACAGATGTTTTCCCAACCCAGACGACTTCATATATTTTCGCTACTTTCAAATCCTCAACACACTCTGCGCAGGTTTGTCGCACCCAATATGCCCACATCTAAGTTGGCTTCAGACTTCCTCCAAGAAAAAAGTCCCAACTATTCTTCAAGCCTTTGGATTGATCCATCTGAGAGTTTTGGAAGATTGGGGGATAGAAATGTGGTTGCAGCTCAAGCCTGTGAGGCTTCAGATCTGAAGTACATGGGATATGATTTATTATGTAGGCCTTCTCCACTGTTCTAGCATTTGCAAATGCTCCTCCACATTAGATATTTACAGAAGAAAAATTGGTGTAATTCTGAAACCAAGACTTTGTAATATAATTCTTTGCCTCTGGAATGTTGACTTCTCACAGATTACCATAGCCATACAAAGGTAGATAAATAATTTGTGGGAAGTCAAGATGATACTTATTCATGTACATGGAAAAATCTGGAAGAGTGTTGTCACAGAAAGTATAATAATCATGGCCAATTATGCAAATCATATCATCAAAACACTTTCTAGCCAGTTCATCAGCCGTTCTGATTCTCTTGTGAGCCATCTTATCTACACAAAAGATGAATAATTAACTCTTAAGTAAGTTTATTTTTCAAAAAAAATTTAAATAAAATTGAAAAAATGGCTAAGACATTAAGTCGTGAAAGTCCCAAAGTTGGCGCGCATGTATCAGTGTGTCATGCATGTTTTGGCACGCATGTGTCACCATGAAAGTCCAAATACCTCTACAGCAACGCAACATCAAAGAAACAACATAAAACAAATCAACTTGCACGGTTAGGGAAACTTGCGTGGAGTGAGCTCTAAAGTTTTAAATCTGGGTGATTCGCGCGAGAATGGCCGCATATATATAGGTCATGCCTTAACCCTACACGTCGACGCCTTCGCGACTCTCACTTGAACGCCTCTCACTTGCGCGCCACCATCTGTGAATTCAAAACATTCATGCCGCATGTTACTTGGTTTTCTTCATTACCTCAGAGTCACATCCTTATTTCTTTCAGATCCAACTCTAAGGGAGGACTTTTGTTGACACTCTTTTCCATCACAGAGTCTAAACGAATGAAAAGGAAAATACCGTGAACACAAAATGATTCATCCTTTGAAGAAACATTAAAAATTGACAAAGTCATGAACAAAGATTCATTTTCAATTGGGTCATGAAAGTTCCACCAAGGTTGTGAAAGTATACTTGCGCTCCACCCAATGGTTGCATAGGTGACTTGCGCACCCTCTTTGAATTTTCCCCGGGTCTTCACCAGTCTATAAATACCCCTGGCGGGCCCCCCATTTCTAGTGAGGAAAAATTACAGATATTCAGATTTGGGCTCCCAGTGCCCTAGTAACTTCTCGAAGTTTCTGAACACTTCTAAGGAAATTTCTTACCTAGAACAGAAGATCTAAAGAGGGGGAGTAAGGCTTAAGTGTTGAAACTCATCAACACATACACGCCTAAGTGGCCATCCCTTAATGGAAATGGCCACAATTGTGGGCCACCTTGCTCCTTCAATAGAATTTTCATGCCACCCTTGTAGAAGCCCCTAGGGATAATAGTAAGTTCTTGAGCCATGTCTCACCCACGTATTACCCTAAGGGTTAACCGTCGTGCAATAAACCATGTGTCACGCAAGTCTACTTGCGCTACCCGAAATTGTGTGCCCACACAGGACCTGCACGCCCACTCCCTTTTCGGTGCCTCTCCGGCCTATTTCACCTATCTTATGCCTATCTACCTCTCCTATTCATGATCCAGCCTTCAAAATCCTCTTTAAATCCATTTTTTGGCATGGCTCCCTTGAAGGCATCTTTATCTGAATGGAATTCAGTGAAACGTCTCCCAAAACCTAGTGATTTACATATCATCATATCACTAAGGTGAGATACTTCATTCATTAAACCTCATCCTTTAAATATGAGAGGTTTCCTAACTTAGGCCTCCTTATCAAAAGTAAGCCCCAGTCATAATTTCTCTAAATTAGGCATTTTCCTTAGCAGTAATCAGCACTCATGAAATTTCATGAACTTAGGCCTCCTTCTTCGGAATAAGTCCAATGTCTCAAGTCTCCTTAAGAAATGGTCATACTCCTTAGGTGTAATACCCAAACATCATGCTCCCAAATAGGGGCATCCTTTCCAGGAGTAAGCCCCAATCCTAGATCTCTTAATTTTGGAATCCTACTTAGGAGTAAGCCCCAAGTCCCCTAACCTAGGACTCTTTTTCTGGAGTAAGCCCAAGTCTTTAAGTTCCCTTAATTTTGGGCATCCTCCTCAGGAGTAAGCCCCAACCATAATTCATTTAATATGGTAATCCTCATTAAGAGTAATCCCCAGGTTCCCAAAATCCAAATTTCCTTAACCTGGGCTTCCTTTTTAGGAACAAGCCCCAGTAATAATTCCCTCTAACATGGGCCTCTTCTTTAAGATTAATCCCCAGTCATAATTTCTCTTTACCAGTCATAATTTTATATTGACATGGGCTTCCTTCCTAGGAGTAAAACCCAATCAAAAGTTCCATCCTAATTTGGGCATCCTCTTTAGGAATGAGCCCCATGTTAGACTTTCTATATCTCCATAAAGCACATATACCTTTACGGACCTTGTTCCCGGTTTTCTTCCCTGAAGTAAATCATAATCTTTATCTACCTATGTATTCATACATACATAAACCCCACATCATTTCTTATAATTTCATATTTCATGTCACAATTGTCAGGTTTTACCAATGCCTCTTGTTTTTCACACCGAGTATGACTCGCGTGGGCTTAGAGTGTAAATGTAATTATGACATCTTTCATTGAACCATCAATCATTCATAAACCTCATACTTCATTACTCAAACTACGTGGGTTCATATTATTTTTCTAAAACAATGGATATGTAGGTAGCCCATCTGTGGGTATGATCCCAACTCTGAAATAATCTATGTCCTTCTGAATGAAAATAAATTTCAAGTTCCCCGCTGAGTGGCTTTAAAACCAGTATGGTTATCATAATGACTAAGAGATTTCTATATAATGTGTCTAAGGATACCATTGACTAAGAACCTCTAACAAATACAGATTATTCTCTATCGATGAATAACCTTGAATATATATAACGGATTCTCTAAATTTCATTCATACTAATAATTGATTATCATATCTAAAAGAAAGCTCATTTTCATACTTGGTAATGTAATAAGGATTCACGAACATAACATAAATCTATAAAGAGAGTCCTGAAGTACACAATAATTCCGCTCAAAAAGGTGTTATGAGTCTGACCTCCCATCCTCTCGACCAATGAAAATTCATAAGTCTCATCAGTTCACAATTAATGAGAAACTACCTTTGGAAAGTATGTACAAATGGATATGGAATCATTGGATGTTTCCGGTTCCACGAACAAACATGTTAGAAACTGCTTGGAATGTTTGAACCATAAATCAATGAGGTCATCCCCAATTCAAGAGGAAAAATGAGGATTAAATTGATGATTACATTACCTGGGATAATGAGAATTTGAGTAACATCAGAGGATTCAATGAAAATTATTGTGAATAAATTAATGAGAAATTTTACAAATAGAATTCATCTAAAGATATATATACTAGAAGATATTTGATATAAATATCTAAATGATCTAAAAAATAAACTTATCAATTATGATATAAGAAGATAACTAGTGTTCAATAAATAATAGAAAAGAAGAAATTCCATTTAAATCCATGAATGGTGACAAGCTGAAATATGAACCACTCTTAAAATTATAAAATTCAGGCGACGAGGCATATAAGAAAATTTTGTATCTTATTAAAAAAATTGGAAAATGGGAAGTTAAAAATATAAATTTAATTTAACTCTTATGTTCATTAATATTGGTGGTGTCGGTAACATTTCAATTAATTTACCAAATAAAGATTATGATGAAATTAATAGTGGGATGGAATTTGAAGACCATCTTCAATGTAAGATTAGATAATTCTATGATATTTATCATATAAGTAAAAAACATATTCAAAATATAGATGAAATCTAAGGAGTAAAGAAAATATTGGAGACTCACCATCCTTAAGAGAGGTAACTTTTTATCCCTCCAAAAGCCACACTTCCCTCACTATAAAGGATAAATGGAATAAAACCACACCATGGTGTAAAAAAATTAAGATTTCTATACTGATTATCTGTTATGATCAGACATATAGGTATACATTAAAAAAATACCAACATCATGAATAAGATAATTATATTTAAAAGGTTAAAATAATTGAATATATTGAAATAAGATATATCATAGAAGAGATTAAAATTTCAAAGGTGACGATTATATAATAAGAAAAGATGATGGAAGATATTAATGAAAAAATGTTTTCAGTAATGAAGAACTAAATAAGGCTCAATCATTATTCAATAAAAATGAAAACACCTTGAAAACTTTGATATAATATTATGATAGACCATCGGGGATTCAATATGAATCACCCAATGATTCTAAAAAACAAGACTTAAGAAAAAAGTAAAACAATTTTTAAAATACTATATTGATATAAAATCTATTTATTTCTATTGTATATATTTTGAAACTCAATATAAATATGTTCATGTTGATTAAAGTCATAAAAATTTCTCTCCTATAATATGGATATGTAAATATATTAGGATAAGAGAACACATTTAGGAAATATGTTTAATATTTTTTTTAAGATGCCTTGAAACAAATTACTGTATACTCATCAAAACATTGAAGGAGAAAAATTCAATGGATAATGTTAGTGTCGATGAATTTTAGGGGAAAATATTATAACTATTGGTATAACATGAAACTTACAATAACAAAAAAATAATCATGGGGGATTTGATGATATATGAAAAAAAATTCTACTAAAAGGATAAATATTAACAGAAGTATAATAATTGAGGATGAATAAACATCTAAACCAATATCATAGAATACTAAATATGAGAATTATCATATAATAAGTAAATTTTATAGTCCAAATGGAACTATAAAATAGTGTAGTGATATTTAAATAACAAAATGGTGCTTATGGTAAATCAAATATAGAATCTCAAGAGAATATTTATGTAATATGAAAGGATACTTGTCATAATTCATATGAATGCTTGATATTCCTATTTATTAAAATGTAAATATGAAAGAAAAAATATTTCCCTCTGAGGATGAATGCATAATTGTTTCCCATGTAAATAAAGAGGCACCACATTACAATACTATTGAGATAATTGAGATCCTAAAATGATCTACATAGATAAATTAAAAGATAATTTTTAAAATATTCTTAAAGAGAATCCCCTATTGTGAATATGGAAAAAATGTAAGATCCTAATTTAGAGACATCACTCAATATTTTTTCTCTCAATAATGAGAAATGAACCACCTATTTATTCCCTTTAATTTAATGTTTTGTAATATATACAAAATTAATGGAATCAATAGGGGAGATAGATGAGTGTTAGAATCTCTAGGTACAATAATGATGGAGTTTTCTTTATGAAGTAATACTGGTGAAGAATCATTTATGATGAAGAAAGTCTGTCCGTCCCTCTGGATGGAAAAAATAATGAAGAAAATATGTCAAAATGAAAAATTGTATAGAATCGAGATTATTTTAGAGCATAAAAAATTATAGGATTATATATTCTAATTACAATTTTAATATATTTTTAGTTATGAAAAATATGTTTACTTATGTCATAGTGTTGGTTAATGTGTTTGGTAGGATAAAGGTCAAATTTATTACCTTAAGAAATAAATCACTTATATGACCATTGAAGAGTGTACAATGTATATATTTAATGATAATTTTTTTGAATATGCCCTATAATGAGATATTTTGTTGTGGTATCACATTATGAATTTTTATATTGGGATGTCATGAAGACTTGGTGAAGTATCTATTGTTTTCTACACCAGGATATCCCATGTATATTTAAAGTAGATCTATTAATGTGTCTTGAATATTTTGGTTATGTGTCACTATCCTTCTCTCATAGAATATTCTAGAACTCATATTCAAATATGGGTAAGATGCTATTTTTATAAAATCATTTTTCTAAAAAGAATAAGGAGAAACATAAGTGAGGTAAAACCACTACATAAACAAAAAATATGATTTTTGATAAGGGGGGGTAAATAAAAGGTTTCACATTTTGATATTATAGATTTATGGTGGTGTTGAAGATGATTAAAAATTACGAGATTATTGTCACTTAGAATGGATGGTTCTTTTTTCAATAAGAGAATATTATGTGGTAATAAGAAGGTGTCAATATTTGTTCATATATTAAGTTATTTCCATACAACATGGAAGAGATAAGGAATATGTATATGAAGTTACTTGAAACATCTAACTAGATAGGTTGATGGAGTGGCCCCTAAATGGAGTGACTAATGAATTGATCGAAATTGAAATCAAGGATTAATGGTGTTAGGTATAGAGGAACTATTTAAAACATATTGAAATAGAATTTGAGTTTTCTAGGAACACATTGTATTGATTAGTGGTGGTGGTTTAGGTGTAAATATCATACAAGAGATTCTTATATATAAACCTGAAGTGTTTCTTTGTAGCCATGAAATGAATATGAATCATATTAAGTGTAAGATACAGTGAGAATATTTGAGTGATTTGAATATGATTTAAATTGGATTAATATAATTCTATATCCTTAATTTTTTGTTTTTCCCATTTACCATATGCATGAATATCTTATTATGGTATATTCGAACAATAGGGATGATTTTGCTTTTATATGTGGTCAAACTAGATAAACAAAAAATCATTTCACTAACCACAAGTATAATATAAAATAAATTTCTTCATTTTCAACCAAAAATCTTCATGTGGATGATTGAAATGATTGATAAAAATTAATACATACATTCAATGACACACATTATGTCACATAATTGGTGAATTTTCAAAGAAATATGTTTGTTGAAAAATTATATTTCCAATTTTTCATATTTTTAAGAAGTTTAAATAATACAATATAAATGATATATTTATCCATGTTTATACATAACAATAATATATTGGGATCAATTAAATTTATGAGTTATATTAAGATTCCCATGAACCCATCCATCTAGGTGAGATATTAAAAAATATTAGTAAAATGGATTTTATGGATATTGAAATTTTGATCCTATAATATTTCATAATAGAATTAATCATATTTTTCTTAAGGATATTTAAATGGAAATAATGACTAGGGAATCATATAATTCTGAATGAGATAAAAAATAAATTTTTTTAAAAATTCAAAATGATAAAATCTCAACTGAATCAACCTATTTTACTGTTTCTATATATCTAATGTTGAAGATATTTTTTATCTTATTATTTGTGAAAATATACATATAGGAAAGTTGAGAAATATATTTTATTGAGGGAAATTTCATAAAATATAAAATAATTATGTGAGCCTTAGAAACACTTAAACATAAAATAATATTAGTTTTGTATCATTGAAGGAGAAAATAGTACAACCTATAGTTTAATAATTCAGAAAGAGGATGAGAGGCTTACTCTATACATGGATTCATATAGGCCATTAATGAGTGAGGATAATAAAAACACTTGAATGAAAATGGATATGTAATCCTTGTAACAAAGGGGACGTGCAGAAATTAATTAGGAGAAGTAAGACTACCTCTAGAAAAGGAATACCACCAAAAGACATGTTCAAGAATGAGTCAGGAGAAACCTTGAAGAACTATTGGGAGGTAGTTAAAATACCCCAGAGAGGTGATTAGAATATTTTTAGAAGACATATTAAATTGGTGGGATGATATAATAATGATATCATTGGGAGGTGGCCATTGTGAAACTTTGGAAAATATATATTTTATGTTATTTTATACTAGGTATTTCAAAATATTAAAAGTCATAAATTTATGGAGATATTTTTTAATATTAAATAAATTAATTTTTAATGGATAAATTAGATCATGAAATATCACCCAAGCCTTGAAGAAGTGGTATTTTAAATACAAACCTTGTAAATAATTATGTATTATTCATATTACATTCTTCACACTTATGTAAGGCTAAGAAAAAACACAAGGAGATAATCAATATTTTACCATCAAAAAAGGATTATTAAAAGAGAATAAATCATAAAAAGAAAAGGGTTCGCAATTTATGTTAACCTGAACCTTATTGAAAAATCACCCTATACGATCCCAAAGATTGTTCACCGACCACAAAGTCACTGTATCCAAAACAAATTAATGAAAAATCATTTCAAAAAATCACCCGAGAATATGAAATGAAAAATTTATCCCCTCCAAAAATCTAAATTTGATTTCATGATCCCATTACATGGTCCCTGGGACCATACACTGGACTCTAAATCTCTCCCAAATCGTGAAAAGAAAAAAATTAATAAAAAATAATGAAAACACAAACAGGTAATTGCATATAAGGCCCATGTTTTAAATTAAATCTGGAATGTCCTATATAATAAAATTATTTAGGAACACCCAAGTATTCATCCTAAATCTAGTTTAAATTAATTCTGTTAATCTTATTTACAAATCAATCGGTCTAATCACTAACTTTATAATCTACTTAGACTTCAGTTATGGTTTTTCTATATAGGAAAAGATGTATATTTTATATAACAATTAAAGTCATTTAGTATAGTTTATTCCATTTTCTAATGAATTGGTATCATGTGAAAATAATATTCTATGTTAACATTTTTCAACATCACACCTAAGCACAACCGTGCCTCTGAGGAAAAATTTCACATGTTTCCAAGTGTGATCCACAATAATTGGAGGCTAGTGACTATCATTGAGAGTTTTAATGAATAACAAGGGGTGAGAATTACATTAAAATTAGTCATCAAATAGAAAATAAAAATTAAAAACGAAATAATCATGAACAATATAGTAAAATAATAACATCATCATTAAAATCAAATATCATATCCAACTATTCCCATGAGAACATTCATATATTAAAATTGGAACTATGAACCAAATACTTATGTCATAAAATAGCACAATTGAAATGTATAAAAAGTTATAACATAAATGGTTTTTATTTAAGACACGAAAATACTAAAAAAAATTACTCCATGGTATCACATAACATCATATCTTATATTTAAAGGACTTTTTGACTTTCCTTTCAACACCATGCACGAAATCTATATGAACAGAGGGTATGCACATCTAGGATGTGAGTAATCATCTTAGTGGAAACCACTGTAACCCCAAGAATAATTTGAAGTCCTACATATATTTATGTTATGTAGTGGAATTATATAGAGTTATTTTAATATATCATAAATAATTATTATCATAAAAACTCATGTTATCACAATGGCACCCCAATAACACATATTCATGCTTCATCTATTATTAGTGGATGCAATGTGTGTTTATAAAGTTATATAATTACTTAATAGATAGATTATTTATAACATTTAATATCACATTACATATATAGTGTCAATCCCACACACATATAATTCGTAGTATCACTTTCAAATTCATGGAATATATTATATTTACACTAAACAAAAGATATAGTGAAACCCATGAATCACAAAATATCAAAACATATCACATGGATTCCTTAAAATTTATCCAACGCCATTGAATTTTCATTAAAAAAATATCATAATATTAAGAACATGTTAAAATTCTATATTAACAACATATTATAAAATAATCATCAAACGGATTAAAATATTATGACACACCATAAAAACATAAATACTTATAAACTAATATCAAAAAATTATATGCACATTTTATATGAAATAATTTTCATCAAATATATTTTTTATTGTTTTTTTATTCATCAATCGATAAAACATTTATTATGTTTTTAATTTTTAATATAATTAATAAATTCCAATTCAATTTTTATTGTTTTTACTATGATTTTTTATAAGAATATTTATACTTAATTAATCTAATAATCATATCAATTAATATTTCCCATTATTAAAATTATAATATACCACAATGCCATTCATTACTCTCTTGAAGTCTCCTATGAAAAAAATACATCATTTAATCCACAATTCAAAACATGAAAATTTTATTATACAATTTTAGAAATCAATAAAATTTGTTAAATCTACTATTATGGTCAAATATTGTTTTTAAATGAACATATACATTAATTTGAAATTAAAACACTAATTTAATTTATTTAATTAGTTTTCAGTAGTAAATTTATTTTAAAAAAACATTAAAACTTACATTTTTCTCTAAAATAATCTAATATTTTTGTTACATGATACATACTATTTCATCTAATCCAGTCAATTATGTTTCATATAAAAATATAATTTTCATGTAAAAAATGTATATTTACAATACATGTGTTTTTGATAAAACACATAATTATCATATTATTTCATTCCAATTTAATTACAAAAATGCTTATAACACCACTTTGAATTGAAACATCTTAAATAACTCATCACAACACCATTAAATTGAAAAACTTGGATTTATATCCTTCTAAGTATCATTATAATTGTCTAAAATTATTAAAACATTATCCTCTTATTTTTAATCATTTAAATTATAATGAAATCAATATTAGTTTAATGTTAAAATATATTTTATTCTTTATATCACATGTAAATCATACAATTATGACAATATAAATAAACTAATTCTACTCTTAATTATAATGATTTTTTTAAAACAAAATTTATTCCCAAACATGACTAATACCACATATAAAAATTCATAAATCACATAAAAGTATTCAATAAAATAATAAAGAAATTAAATATGTGACCAAAACCTATTTAACAATTATTGTACATCAATAATTATTTTTATATTCTTCCACAACCAATCTAAATAAATATATATATATATATAATTAAAGTGACCAGTGATACACTAGAGTATAAAATTACTAAAAACACATTCGTTCGAAAAAAAAATTATAGAAAGAATTTAGATATTTCTATCATGGGCACATCAATAATGAAAGATTTAAATTATATTAACATTTTTAAGAGATATTGTTTCTATAATATATTTAATTAAATGATTAATTAGTGATAGTAAAATTTTTAATGAACCTTATTTAAAAATCTAAAATATATTTTAAAAACGAAATTTCCCAAATAGTAAAAAACATCTCTTAATTAATAAGGTGTCGATCCAATACACATGAGTCCTTATTGGGCCCCACTATATTCTTAATGGTGAAATGGTATCACATTTTCTAGTAAGAATTTTTTTAGGTGCATCCCAATAACTAATACAACACTATCATGGACACTAGACTCATGATGGCACATCTAAGAGTCCTATTTTTTTATTGTACTCGACTTAGGTTTTACATATCAATCAAAATCCATTAATCCATATCCATTTAATCCCCCATCCCAAATGTAAATTACAATTCCCTAAATTATATTCAAAAATTATATTACAACATGAAATTTTGATTGGGGATCATTTTTCACATGCTCATAACTCTACAGTAATCTCACTTTCATTACGATTACTAGTGCTCAGGGCAAATAGATTATGAGAACTAGTGGATTTGATTAATCAGAATGAGACACTTTAAAAGAAAGTAATAATTTGTAATTAAAATTAGTGTAATTGTAAATATAATTTCATTAGGGTGTCATAATGTAATGAAATGGTTTGTTGAGTCTGTATTATGGTCTTTACCATAGGTTATATGTTTTGTAAATTTCAACCGTGATCGGGTTGGTTTAAAATGGGAGGGAAGTAATTTTAAATAGTTATATAAATATAAATAATAAATATAATTTAAAATATTAACAATTAATCATTTTTAATTCATAATTTATTAGATAGTTATGGTTTATGGTAGGAACCATGGATGTAGGCACCAGAGGACCATCATCATAGATTTTGGTTAAAGGATCAGTCGAGCATTGAAAAGTTGTATTGTTCATTAATTCAAAGACCATTTTTATACATAAAATCCACATTACATATTTTTATTTAAATATTTTAGTCATTTAACCAAATTATGTTATTTTTTCAAAATATCATGATGAAAACAACACCATTCGATTCATCAAAATTACACCAATGGATTTCAAAGAATGGTGGAGGAATGCCAATGAAACGAGGGTCATTTGATTTTGGATCTGATGAAATGATTATTTTCAAATAGATATAATGGATATTGTTCATGGAACATACAAAAGAAATGTGTACATTTTTATAATCACCATGATCATATATTGAAGATGAATACTTATATCCTTAAAAGGTGACATAATATGTGATCAATGTTGTACAGTTTTGGTGGATCTCATCCATCTAATAGATAGATCAAACACATGTAGGAAATTTGGGGTTATGATTTTTGGGATGTAATAAGGTATGGTACTATTCATTTGATTCATAGATGAAACACTGGTTAACCAACATGGGTCAAGCTAACACATCACCTAATATGGCTTAATACAAGGCATAAAGGCTGTTCAAAATAGGTGAGGTCAACAATCTCCCCCTTTTTGATAATCACAACTTATGATATTATCGTTTTAAAAAATTGTAATTGTATCAGAGGATATATCATTAAATTCAATTATCTCAGAGAGAACAATATATTATAGATCATAATGTTTCAAAGGTAGAATTAAATGTAATGATATCAGAGGGGAAAAGCATGGTAGCTCTTCATTAGATAATATTTCTCCCCCTTTGATAATATCTCTCCATCTTTATACTTTGATAATATTTTATCCCCCTTTGTGATAATTAAAAAGTGGAAAAGAACAAAGAGAAGAGGAACAAATTAGAAAGAAAAGAAATCCAATTGTATTATATGTGGAAAAAAGGTACAGAGAAAGAAAACAAAATAAAAGGGATTCCTATCAAACATCATAGCCACTTATTCAATCCACATCCTCAATGTTAGGTCTGCTATTTGGATCAGAAGAGGATTCAGACTGTGTGGTTGCAGGTCAAGGCTTAGGAACACCAGATATGATCACATGAGACTGAGAGACTGAAACTATTCCTAGACCATACTGAGTATCCCCCTATGTAATCATAGGTGTATTTCTTTGAATGGCATGAGAAAGAGTCATTAGAACAGGAGAAGCAGTAGAGGCAGAGGCAGGTAAAGCTGGAGGTACAATCACTGGCCTAGCATCGACATGCGGGAAAGGCAGCAAATTATTTCTGAAATCCATAATTATTCCTCATCCTCTCTCCATAGAGAATATGAAATCATCCTTGTTCTCCATGAATTTGTCCAAGACTGGAGTCAATTCCCTTAGTTTGTTGACTTTCTCTATGAAGGCTTGATTGACATGTGGTAACTTCAGGTTTTCCAATAGAAGTTTGAAGTGATTGTTAAGTTGATGCTTGGTGTAATCCTTTTGGAAATTGGAGTCTACCTTGTCATTCAATTCTTTCTGAGTGGCATAATATTCTCTCATATATCCTTGGTCTATCTTCATTATTTCTCTAGCTGAATCTCTACTAAAAATCACAACTTTTCTCAGGTCGGATGAGTCCACAGAGCCACTAGTTGAAGCTGAACCAAGCTCCTCCTTCATCACAGCTCGAATCTGATCCAAATCCCCTGATGATCGAGAAGAAACAGAACCAATAGAGAAAGTTAGTATTTCCTTTATGTTTTTGGTCAAACAACTAATAAGATTTTGAACATGGGAATCCTGTGTTTTATCATGATCGTTCATGGAGGGTTTAAAACCATAGAACACTGAAACCATCTGGCTCATAACACTTTTGATAGAGGATAAATCCTTGACTATTTGAGATTTTAAACACATGTAAGATTCTAATGAGATAACAGATTTTTTTAGAGATTGAACATCAGCTTTCTGTCTAGATACTTGAGTCTGGAAAGCTGTTACTTCTTCCACTATTTCTTCCATAAAGGTTGACATTTTACAACCGAGAGACAGTTCAAAATATTTTTCCAAATTGCTCATCTATTCAACAAAGTAGTGCTTCAACTCAGTAACAGAAGCACTAAAGGACTCTTTCATCTCATCCTTTGAGGATTAAAGGTCAGCTGTGGTGATCATATCAGCATGAAGAATTACAACAGGTTCTCTTTGAGAGGCTATGATGGCCACTGAGTCATTCATAATCGATTGAATTGATGACACCAGTGAAAATTCATCTTCCATGTCTCTTCCACAAAACTGACTCTAAGATTTTTATTCAAATTATCTAGGTCATGCATTATGACCACATATTCAGGTAAAAACTCAGTCTCTACATCATAAATGATCTTTGGTCTATCGAGGGATTCCCCATTATCAGAATGAGGATAGTCTAATCCACAATCCACAAAACCTCGGTCTTTTTACAAGTCCTCAATCTCAACAGCTACTGAAACACTTCCATACATGGTATGATTCTCCCCCTCAATGGGTGCATTCCCATGTATAGTAACAGCATTCTCATCAGGTATTTATTCCTCAGAATAATCTTCTACTGTCAATTCTATCTCTTCAATAGTAAGAGGGTCATATGGATTAGGTACAACCTCATTCATTTCTCTTACTACTTCCTTAGTAGTCACAACTGAGCTTCCAATTAATGGAATTAGGCATAAGAAGATAGAATAATAGGCTTCAGATTCATTCTCCTTTTCTTCTTCATGCTCAGGGGTTTGCTGGTCTTCCTGATCAGCAAGCGTCTCTTCTTCTATTAAGGCTTCCTTTTCTAAAGATACAATTTTAGCAGTAGGACTTGGAGGTATGTCTGGATCTCTTCCATCATCCATATAAGTCTCTTCAGTTTCATCACTATATTTAGGTTCTTCTTCATCTGGTCTTAGACCTGGATCCCTCATATCCATAGGTCTTGAAGGATGATCTTCAAGATTTATTTTATCATATACATTCTTGTCATCATTAACCCACTCTCCTCACTATGGGTTCCAATTTATCTTCATGTATTTTCACACTATGCTTGTGATATAAAAATTATTCTTTACTACCACTGTCTCATCTTGAGACTCTGCTACCACTTTTACTTTGATCATCACTGAGATCAACTTGGCATAAAATAGTGCATTAGTCTTTGATTTTCGCCTTTTCATATCTTCCATTTTAATCATCAGAAATTTTCACAGATTCACTGATAGATATCCTGATATCTTAAATTCAAAAAATACCCTCTCCATGTTATTAAGACATGCTGAACAAATTTGAACATCAATCTGTTCTATCTATCAATTTCAGTAGCCACCACTTCTCTTTGATTTCCATCACCGATGAGCTCCTCCATGGTAGTCTCATAATCTAATATCTCACTTTTAGGTGGTATCTCTTTCGATACATATCCATATACACCTTCATGTGGAACCTTCAGGCATTCACCCACTCAACAGATGAACAATTCATCTGTTTTCCATTCACAAAGTAATCACTCAGTTCTCATCTTCTGATTTCTCAAAACATACAGACTCGTAAAATTGTTTCACTATCTTCAGATAGTAGGGTCCATTGTTATTTGAAAAGCAATATACCTAGTTTTTATCATCCATCACTTCTATCACTAACAATTTTCTAGTTAACAACCATTTCATGAATAGCTATTTTTCAATCACAATAACTCTATTATGCAAATGAGGGTTCACTGGTCACCTACCCGACCTAGTTCAACCAACACTACCACTTGCTTCTGGTTTGGATTTTTTCTTCTTTGCACTCGGCTCATCAGTGTCATCTCTGATGGTAGGAATTTTGGATTTTTCCATCTCTGGTTCGAGGTATTTAGGGTTTTCGAGAGATTTGGGAGTAAGGATTTAGGGTAAAGGATTTGAGGCTCGATGGATTAAGAAGTAGCTAGGAATTTGTTTTTATCATTTAGGAACCACAAAATAAAAAAGTAAAATAAAATAAAGTAAAACGATTCGGATTCTGGCGGTAGACAGAAGTTTAAAACAACGCCCTCATCTGTAGGGTTTATCTGTGAGAATTCATACCAGTGAGGTCCATCGGTGAGGTTTTTACATCATTGAGGTAACATTGGTGAGGTTACATCGGTGAGGTTACATCAGTGAGGGTACATCGGTGAGGTTACATCGATGAGGTATCATCAGTGTGGTTACATCAATGAGGCTACATCGGTGAGGCTACATCGGTGAGGCTACATCGGTGGGGATACATCAGTGAGGCTACATCGGTGAGGTTACATCGGTGAGGCTACATCAGTGAGGTTACATCGCATTGGTGAGGTACGTACCAATCAAGGATAAACATTCCCAACTCATGCCTAATGTAACATAACCTATCCGAAAATAAAGGTTTGGTGAAAATGTCAGCTAACTGATGTTCAGTACCTATAAATTCAAGAGTAATATCACCCTTTTGGTAATTATCTCTCGTGAAATGGTGCCTCACATCAATGTGTTTTGTCCTAGAGTGAGATACATGGTTCTTTGAAATGTTTATTATACTAGTGTTATCACAGTTTATTGAAACATGTTTAAAGTCATATCCATAGTCCACAAGATTTTGTATCATCCACAAAATTTGTGCACAACAACTACCAGCAGCTCTATACTCTGCTTCGGCAGTAGAAAAAGCTACAAAATTATTCTTTTTAATACACCAAGATACTATGTATTTCCCAATAAATGACATTTTCTAGATTGATTTTTCTATCCAACATGAAACCAGCAATGTCAGCATCTGAATAACTCATTAATTCAAAAGATTGTCCATTTGGGTAAAACAAACCTAAGTTTACAGTGTGTTTAAGATACATAAAAATTCTTTTAATAGAAAGTAAATGAGATTATTCTTTATTAGCTTGAAATATTTCACACATACACACACTAAACATAATATTTGGTCTACTATAAGTAAGGTAATGTATGCTTCCAATCATACATCTGTAATTGGTTTTATCCACTAGTTTTCCAGTTTCATCTGCATCCAATTTACAGACTGTACTCATACAAGTATGACATTCCTTAATACCATCCAAACCAAACCGTTTTAAAATATATTTTGTATATTAAATTTGATTCAAGATAATACCATTTTCATTTTGAAAAATGTGATATCCAAGAAAATATTTGAGTTCTCCCATTAAACTCATTTCAAATTCATTTTGCATATTCTTTAAAAAATCAGTACATAAGGAATGTTTAGAAGATCCAACGATAATATAATCAACATAGATTAGTACGATGAAAACATCTTTGGAAATTATTTTAATAAAAAGAGTTGGATCGGCAATCCCTTTAGTAAAACTTTTTTAAATTAGAAAAATACTATGTCTATCATACCAAGCTCTTGGAGCTTGTTTTAAACCATATAATGCTTTCAAAAGATTGTAAACACGATTTGGTAAATGAGGATTAGTAAATCAAGGTGTTTTTTCAACAGAAAACATCTTCAATAATAAAACCATTTATAAAATAACTTTCGGCATCCATTTGATATAACTTGGAATTCATATGAGCAGCATAGGCATGTAAGATCCTAATAGTTTCTAATCTAGATATAGGTGCAATGGTTTCCTCATAATTTATACCATCATCTTGACTATATCCTTGTGAAACTAACATAGCTTTGTTTGTACCTATATTTCTAGATTCATCCACTTTGTTTCTAAAAACCCATTTAGTTCCTATTGTCAAAGTGTCCTTGGGTATGTCAACTAATTTTCAGACTTTGTTTCTTTCAAATTGATTTAATTCTTCTTGCATAGACATTACCAAAAATTTATTATTGATTGCATCATTGAAATTTCTAGGCTTTAGTTGTGAATGAAATGCTTGTTGTTCAGCCTAGTTTCGTATAGAATCTCTAGTCGGTGTCCCTCTATCACAATTACCAACAACATCATCCAAAGGATGATTCTTTAGAATCATAGTTGATCTAGTAATTGTAGGACAAGAACTTTCAGGTTCATCTATAGGTTCAGGTTCAACAAAAGTAGATTCTAGAATATTTCCAGAACTGGATATTTTTACTACAGGTTCTTTAGTTTTATCATTAAGGTCTAGAAAAGACAAAGCTTCTTCAAGATTTTCAAGAGAGGTTTTAGGCACATGTGGATCAGTTTCATCAAGATTGATGTGAATAGATTCTTCCACACATTTGTATATTTTGTTAAAGACTCTATAGGCTTTTCTAGATAAATAATATCCAAGAAAAATTCCCTCATCACTTTTAGAAGCAAACATGTCTAGATTATACTTTGTATTGAGAATAAATACTTTGTATCTGAAGACTCTAAAGTAACTAACTTTGGGTTTCTATTATTCCATAGTTTATATGGGTTCTTCTTGAGAATAGGTCTAATAAAGACTCTATTAATAATATAACAAGCTGTATTTATAGACTCATCCCAAAAATAAAAAGGCAGATCATACTCATTAAGCACAGTTCTTGCAATTTCATGAAGGGTTCTATTCCATCTTTCTACTACACCATTCTGCTGAGGTTTCCTAGAGGCAGAAAAGTTGTGACTATAGCCATTGTGTGAGAAATATGACTCAAACTCATGATTTTCAAACTCACACACATGATCTGTTCTCAGGGTTTTAATCTTAAGTCCACTGAGGTTTTCTACAGTCTTGGGTTATTTAATAAAGTAAGAAAAATCTTAACTTTTGTGGGATTAGAAGTATACCATAGTATATCTTGAAATGTCATCTACTAAGACATAGACATAGTGCTTCCCATTTAAACTAGAAACTCTAGATGGTCCAAACAAGTCTATGTGAACCAACTCGAGAGGTTGAGACACTTTTCTTTGATTTAAAAGAATCTTTATGTTGATTTCCCTTTTGACAGGGGTTACAAACATTTTCATTTGGTAATTCATGTTTGGGTAGCTCTCTAACTAAGTTCTTCCTTGTAAATTTTCTATGTGAATGGACTTTTTAGTGTCCTAATATTCTGTGCCAAATCCAAGACTCTTTATGAAAAGCATTTAAACAAGTAACATTTTTTTGGGCATAGAATTTAAATCAACAGCATTAGCATTTTCATTTCTCAAAGTTGAAAATACTAAAAAAAATTACAGTTAAAAAAATTACAAGAATCATTGTAAAAAATAACATTAAATCTATCATCACATAACTGAGAAATACTCAACATATTATATTTAAGTCCATAAAAAATAAAACTTTAGAAATCAAATCTGAATTAGTGTTACCAATCTGGCCTAGGTCGATGATTTTTCCCTTATAATTATCACCAAAGGTGACATTGCCTCCATCAATGTTGATTAAACTCTTGAAGCATGAGTAATCTCCAGAAATTTGTCTTGAAGATCCACTATCCAAGTACCATACCTTTTTTTGAGAACACTTCAAACATGTTTCGTACATAACAGATTTAGATGGAAAATGATTTTACTACCCAGAATTATTGGTTCCAGAAAGGTTATCAATCATAGCATTAGGTACCCAAATTTGTCTTATGGGTCTCATATAATTTACATAATCAATAGATTTTGAAAGATAAAAATTATTTTATCTACAACCACATGAATAACTAGTCGAAGCATATGAATTTCTAGAACTGGAACTAGCAGAATTTTGTCCAGATTTTGAGATAAATCTAGTTTTAGTAAATTGTCTCCTTCAAGGTTGGTATCCCAAACCAGTAGTATATTTTGGTGAAACTTTCATTCCTAACATTTTAGTTAGAGTATCCTTTCCATTTTTGAATTTTTCTATGTCCTTTCTATGTTTCTTATTGGACAATTTTAGTTCAGTATTTTCTTTCAATAGTTGAGCATTCTTTTCAATTTCTACATCAAGGGTAGATTTAACAGTAATAGTGAGAACATGTTGTTTCTTTAGTGACTTATATTTTTCCTTAAGTTCATTGCATGTTTCTTCTATCATGTTACAAATTTATATAATTAATCTTTAGTCATGCTTTTAGAATCAGAATTAGATTCTACATCATCTTCAGAAGAATAGGAGTTTAAAACAGGAGTATCTAAGGTTACCTCAGATGTGTTGGTCATGAAACACATGTTGGCACAATTCATTTCAGAATCAAAAACATCAGATTCACTTGTGTTGTCTTCTGAATCACTCCTAGTTGCTTTCATAGATTTCTTGTACTTTTTGTCCTTATAATCATATTTCTTTTTGAATTTTAATTTTGTATAGTCATCTTTAATGTGTCCTTTCCTCTTGCTTTCATAACAGACTATATCATCTTCCATATCAGATTTCTTCTGATCCTTATTCCAATGACCTTTATTTTCAAATATTCCTTTGAAAATTTTATATTCTAATTAATTTCTTCTTCCTATAAAACTTTTTGAATCTCCTGGCTATTTGATCCATATCAGAATCACTGTCTGAATCTGAATCATCCCTAGTTGAACTTTCAGTAGGTAAATGCATTTTCTCCTTGTATATTCTCTTAGAAGCAGTAGACTTGAAATCCATGTATTTTCCCTTGGTTCATCATCTTCATCATTGTTCACTTTATGTTCTTCCTCATACATCATAAGCTAACCTATTAATTAATTAACAGGTACTGTGTTGATGTCGCATGATTCTCCAATTGAAACAGACGTGCCTCTCCATCTTTCTGGTAGACATCTTAATATCCTCATAATTTATTGCTTTGCTGGAACAATGTTTCCAAGAGAGCTCATAGTATTGACAATCTCATTGAACCTGAGATACATGTCAGAAATGGGTTCATCAGATTTCATTTTCAAATTTTCAAATTTAATAGTATAGGTATTCAACCTCATTTATTTAACATAGGATGTTACCTCATGGGAAATAGCCAAAGTGTCCCATATTTCATAAGTAGTTTTAGAAGAATAAGTTTTATTAAACTCTTAATCTCCTAAAGCAAAATACAAGGCATTTATATCCTTACAATTATTATTGTAAGTGGTCTTTGTAGGTTCATCCCAAGTTGTTCTTTTAGTTTCTGATATTATATATTGTGAATCTATAGCAGTCCAAATATCAAAACCCATACTTTTTAAATGAATTTTCATTTCCAGTTTCCACTGGGCATAATTTGTACCATTATAGAATGGTGGTATGTTAGTAGAAGAAAATTCTTGTCTATTGTCCATAACTAGAGTTTAGCAGATTAATTTAAAGAGATAAAATTTAGAACTAACATAAATTTATGATCTTTCAATATGCAACTAAAATCATAGTTTAAAAACATAATGTTTTGAAAACATGTGTTAATAAAAACAATCCTATGATACCAAATATTGGTCAGAGTGGATACTAAAGAGGGGGGTGAATTGAGTTCCAAAAAAATTATGTTAAAAAATTTTCTCTTAACATCCCCCAAGTTAAAAACAAAGTTAAACTGTTGTGAATTTATACAGATTGTAAATGTTCAATTAGATTATCAAAGATTGATTAGGTCTCAGTTAATTTAATCTGAATATTAAATTTACTTTTGAAACTAACTTACTAGTTTTCAACAAGTATAAACACTTGGTAATTTAACTATCAAAGTAACTTTAGAACAAATTATATTTCCAAGTAGTTTGCAGCGGAATATGAAATATATAGTATACTTATTACTTAAACTAGAATCCATAGCAGATGTAACCAAGAGGTTTAGTCTCAAGCCGAGATTTGTCCTCTCAAACAATTTATATAAATTGATACACACCCTAGATCAAGGTAAACAACAATGCAATGACTTTCCAGGTTCAAATTCCTTTACCACTGTTCTATGTGGGAAAACAACAAGATCTCACAGTTGTCCGGGTCTTAATCAACCACTACCACTATCCACAGTGGGATACAAGGGAGTTATAGAGTTTGAATGAGGATTTAAGAATCCTCCAGCTGAGCTCAGGAGATAGTGTGTGTGTAAAATTAACAGGGTACACACACTGCTCGAAATGTATAAAAAAGAATCATTATATTAAGTATGAAAGAGGTTAGAAAATCATTAGGTATTTGCAGTGCAGCTCTGGACTCGTTTGATTGGTCATAAAAGATTTTGAGTCCTTATCTGGTTTTTGTTCTGAAAACAGAGTATCGTTTCATTCCATGGTTCCATGTTTAGCGTAGTAGCCTGAGTGCATGAAATTTTTGATGTATTTTGTCACTCAATATGCAGCTTGTGTTCTCCTCTAGAAAATGAATTGCTTCGTGTATGTCCACTGCTCTCCAGGTATGGATGTAGCATTTTCGTTTTTGCGAATGAACCATGTTTCAATGTTATTAATCCCTTGTATTTTTCACCCTTCGTGTGCCTTCTTAGTTCCTTGATTCTCTCTTGAATTCTCCCACCTCCACTTAGATCTTTATCTTCTATTTTATAGATTACATCTCCAGTAAAAAACAATGATTACTTTTTTCATGGGTACTAGGTACAGTTCCCGGACATGCCAACAGATATCATTAAATAACATTAACTACATTAAAAACATCAAATGTAACTATTTTCATAATAAATAAGTAATATTGAGAGTATAGGGTTTGGCTGGTTGGTCAATCATTAGTAGCCTTTTGTTGGTAGATGTGTACGGTGGACTTGGTGTAGCAGTGACCATCCATAGGTAGCTCTTTGAACTTGTATCGGTACCTCCTGATATCGGTAGCTCTTACTCTGTGTATCAATAGCTTTTGGTATCGATAGCTTTATATACCAGTGACTTCATTCTAGCGGTAGCTCTTGATCTATCAGTAGCACTTCTTTGTATCGATATCTTTGGCCTATCGGTGACTGTCTGTATCGGTAGATTTCTTAGTTCCAATGATTTTGTGTATCGGCAGACTTATGCATATCGGCATCTCCTTTATGTACTATCAAAACACTTGTTCTATTCTTACCGATGAACTTGTACATATCTATTTTGCTGCGTATCAGTGACCTTAGCTTATCGGTGACTCTGTCTATCGGTAGACTAAGTATCGGTAGCTCTGTATCAATAGTTATATGCAGATCAGTGACTTAACACTTATCTGTTTTATGTAAAACATATCTGATTGGTTTAGAATTACCTCAAAACATATATAAACAGAGATAATCATTGATTAAAAAATTTTGAGGATATAGATATTCATTAATTGGGATTTTCAAGGTATGTAAAAGCATAGTTGGGATTTTCAAAACAGGTGAGGTCAACAAACGAGATAGATCCTCTACATAATGATCTTCACCATACTAATTTCATTCAGAACTAGGTCTATGTACACCCATTTGTATATATAGGGTGTGATGAAAATAACCCCAATAAGATACGACCATGATTCTATAAAATTTTTATCCACTTGCATCCAATAGTTATTAAATAAAAAAGTATTAAAAAAATATTCAAATGAAAAGATTTACCTTATAACATCACCCCTTGGTTTCCTATTGAAAAACATGCCATATACTAATAAGTCAACTAATATGACATCACATGTATCTATTAGGCATATGAATATGAATATAACATTTTTCAAGAATAAATATAATCATTAAATAGAAAAATAATCATATCAATTAAAAAAGAACAAAATTTATCTAAAATGAACCAACTATAAATCTATGAAATAAGGGAATACCTAACATAAACACACAAAGGAACTGTATTTGTCATTAGTTAATACAAATGTTTTGGGACCCACTCCCCCAATAATGCTACCCAGTAGAAACTATGAAATCATGGGAACCTAGCCTTATGATTGAATACTCTACTAAGGTGTTTTTATGTATTGTTATTACCTAAATCCCATGTTCTCTACATTTTCTATATATCATCATTATATTTCTTAAAAACCAATCCCACATTTTA
This sequence comes from Viscum album, assembly GCA_963277665.1. NCBI lineage: Eukaryota > Viridiplantae > Streptophyta > Magnoliopsida > Santalales > Viscaceae > Viscum > Viscum album. The sequence goes on from OY728133.1 coordinate 596,660,257, forward strand.
GAAAATATTTTCTATCGTGATGCCACACTTCTTCCATGATTGAAAAAAATTACCATTTCAAACCCATCCTTGATTTATTTTATCAAACACATCTTGTGCATAAAATATATTTTCAAAAAAATTTCATTTGTATAACAATTTCCATTTTCTTAAAATGTCAAAACTAGACCCATTGAGGCCCTCTTAGTAGGAATAACATTGAGTGGGACACCCTAAGGCCCCCTCAAAGGGTCCAGGGGAAGGCGACTACTGTCGAGTGGGAATATAACACTCATTTGAGGACTTCTCCTAAGGTACCTATACATGATCAAATATCCAAATAAAAATAAAATTTATAAAAGATCTAAAATAATAGATATCACATTAGAATTCATACAACTAATCTCACATTATAGTATGAAACTAGTATATGAAAGAAACAATATATATACAAGCCCACCAAACTAAAAATATTCCTTCCTTATAAAAATGAGACTCTTGTGTAGATGTAAATCCTAAAAACATCTACAACCCGTCTTGTAAAAATAAACTCCACATACTCTTGGTCCTCCTAAGACTCATCCAAATAGTCTATCATTTGTATGATACATTACATGAGTGGTCATATCCCATGAGTGATGAGTATAATCAAACCCAATATGACACCCCTAAATCACAAAACCTAAAGAACTAAAGTGTGTAATGTAAAAAAAGATGAAAAAAACCTTGATATGATAAAATATAAACACAAAGTCATAATGTAAGGTCACATCCACACTATCATTATAGAATTAATCTCATATTTAAATGGTAATAGTTGTTCGAGAGAACTCACTCCTTGGGTTTTTCGTTTAATGAAGTCACTCTTCCAATATGTTATGTTAATCAGGACATTCCATGGAGAGGTACATGATGGCACTCAGAATACGTTGATATATAGGTAGGGGATCATACCCAAGGCCTGTGGGTGATACCTAACTCTAGCTATAAAATCCCACTAGGATGTTCATCACAAGACCTAAATATTAGTAATGGGATATCAAACCCAACTAGGGAAGAAATGATAGTGGCTGAATCCATTTTCAACAATGTGGGATACCTGAATCACTCCAAAATTAAATTGTAGAGAGGATCAATCATCCTATCCTTAGGAAAGTATGCCTCACTATATCCTCATACGGTTGGACCGAGGGAACATACCCTACTAATACTCTTCTAGAACAAAGAGATAACCAGACCCAATTTTCCCTTAAAGTAGTACAAGATTAGTATAAGAAATGCATGTTGTGGGATTCAATTAATCGAGTCTAAATCTATGAATATCAGCCCATTATCCTACACTTTCGTTATGCATGTGTACTCTAATCATGTCCATAAATACTAGTTATTCCCATGTACACTCGTTTTCCCATGTTCCTTGGTTGTCCCATGTACAATGAACATACCGATGCTCCTATTTTAATGAGTATACATCATGTCACTGTCTTTATATCATATTGTGTCTGATATTTTTCTCTATGTATAACCACATCCTCCACCTATGTGGTCTACACAATGAGTATTCTCCCAAAATACCTATCGTTTATATTATAATTTCAAATAAGGTCAAGAACACTCACACATCATACCCAATTTTTTCATCACCTCTAATTATTTCATATATTATTCCATAGATCGCATATTTTTTTAAATCAAACTTCTGTTGTCAACGTGGATAGATTCTAGAATCCCATATCTAAATAAATCATCTTCAGTCACACCACATTTCTACATTGAAAACACATGGTAAACATAGAAATTCATTCAATCCCTAATATTATGTCATTATAAATAAACAATTATCATGTCTTTGATACTTATTTTGATACCATAATAATGATCCATTTTTCAAATTTTTATTCTACACTGATCTATTTTTGAGTATAATCGAATTGGTGGTCAGTCAAAATTCCAAAAACAAACATTTGAAGAATAAGGAGAAATCACAAAACTAAAAATTTAGGAAGCGAATAAAATTAATTGTTTGTTTTGGCCTTATAACATTGGTGGAGGAAAAAATTATTAACATAACATAATAAAATAGAATCAATAATCAATAATCAATTCTCAGGTCTTGGATGAACATTAAAATAACCATAATAAAAAATTAATATGTTAATTAATATTCTATATGGTTAATTTGTGCCCAATATGGGAGAATAAAAAATAGAAAAATCAAATAATGAAACATCCTTCCTCAAAAAATACAATCAATCATTGATGAAGAATTATTTCTACATTATTTTCCTTGGCAAGATCTATAAAACCCATTAGCATGGAAAAACTCATTAGTAATTCAATCATCGATCGATAATCTCATTATCACCCACCAATGTTCTACTATATAGCCCCATTAATTCTATTATGATATATAGATAACCCTATTGTTTTTCCATAACAATTCATCAATTGGATAGAGTTTGGTCATGAAAAATTAATAGAAAAATTTAATCAATTAATTATTTATCTATTATTCCACCAGTGGCCTCTGCAAAACAAAATAACCATCACGGAATTTTTTTAATGAAAATAGGATAAAACCTAAATTATATATTGAATGTTTGATTAATTTTTCCATCTAAAACATCCTTCCAGGGATATTTTGTTATTAAATAAAAACCTCTCATATGTGATAGATTGAATTAAATATTTTTAGCATATCAACATCGAGACTCCACAGATTTCACAATCCCACATTGACCCCACAACTAACTGAAAAAAATTATTCTAAATATTTAAAAGTGATAGAAATAAAAAAAATAGATTAGTTACATTCTCTCCGTCTCAAGCAGTGTCATCTTGAAAAGCGTAGAGCCTACTAAAAAAGATAAGGGTACATTGCTGACATGTTGTTTTCTAACTCACAGATACTCTCCTATAATACATTTTCTTCCCATAAACACACATAAAGGGAATTTTTCACCGAAGAAGGATACCCTCATGATAATCCCGGATTTCTATTGTTTACTCTAAAAAGTTTTATCCTACTAAATTTTTTATCTGACCCTAGTCGATAACAAGTGAAAGGTCATGCAGATACAACCTCAAAAGTGACATCTGGAAGACATTGTGCACCTAGTCTATCACTGGTGGTAAAGCTAAGTTTTATTCCACCTAACCAAGCTATGAATAATGTAGATATGTGATAAGTCAAAATAATATACATATTTTTTTTATATTTATTTATTAATTAATCATTCTTTATTTAATAATTAATCATTATACAATGATTCATTAATTCATATTCCTTGAAAAAAAAACCAAAAACAACATTACAAAATGAATATATTATGTTATTTACTTTAACTGCTCAAGAATACCACCTATAAATTTAATTTAAAGGAGTCAATCCAATGTTCATGGTGTGAACCAAGTACATGACATGAATCAGGATTTCATTTCCTAAAAGTCTCAAGTTTATATTAGTATGAAATATATGATGTGTGATCCAAACAAGATTTATAAATTATGAAACCTAATTGATACCAAAGATACAAGCTGTGAAATATGAAGATCTATTAAATTTGGAAATAAATTTGAAAATGAAGTACACATTAAGAAATATAAATACATGCCATGAAATCCATGATGTAGAATCCACTAAAGTCACATACATGATGTGAATCATTTAAATTTCATGTAACATTCAATTTTTATATATATACAATGATGTTGACCTACAAAAAAGATAAAATTATCAACCCACTTTCATCAATTAGTAATATATTTTTTATAGTTTTCAATTTTTTTATTTTCTATTAATTTAATTTATTGTAATAATCATTATTTAGTTACCACATACCGATTAAAATACTTGTGTATTTCATGTTTTTGTACAACACATTAATCCAATTATATTTTTCATTCCATATGATTATGCCACTGTGTTCATAATTATTTCAACATTAAACTTAATTTTTAATTTATTTTACTTGATTTAAATTTTGGATTGCTTTTATTTAAGTTCTTTAGTTGTTATATTGATAATGTTTCCATTTATTTAACAGATTTCATTTATATATATTATTTCGCAATTAATCCTCATAGGATTAGGGTTCAAGGGTAAGGGTGTCTTGAACCTAATGAACTTATAGATCAAAACATGGTAACCATATGTCTATTAATTAGGTTAAAATCAATTTCTAATCTCATTAAGTTGCATGTACCCTAACTATCAATGATGAAATCGAATGAACCTAACCAAATTGATGTAGAGGAAGGTTTGAAAGAAAGATTTTAATTATTCCTACCTTAAATATAAGCTTCTTTCACTTAGGTCACTAACTATCTATGGACCAAAGAGTGGTTACCATCATATAATGATCCAATAGGTTGGATCATGACCAAATACTAACTTTTCACATCATTCAATCCAAATCCATAGGTTTAACCCAAGAAAAATTTAGGATTATATTTTTCATATACCATGAAATTTTCCATGAACCATTCATTTAATATGATTTAGAACCGATGATACATTGATATTTAAAAAAACAAAAACCTAATACGGATCATGAGGACTCCTCCAAATAATTTCTTACCACAAGCTAGCCATCCATTTTGATACCCAAGTGGGTTTGACCCAGTAATAAAATTATAAAATGCATTTTTGGAGAAGTGTAATTTATATATATATAATTAATCTAGTCATCTTCCATATGTAATCAACAACATCATTTGGGATGGTCAAATTCTGTAACTGTTGTAAGGGATAATAGTGATTTCGAAATGTATCATTCAGTATGATTGCAAGAAAACCTCACAAACCATCATCCACCTTCTTTTTATTTCATCCATTATATTTGTAATCATATAGAAATGAAAAGAACCTACACCTACTTTTCTTCATAGTAGTGCATGTTTCTTGGTCCCCTGACTCATTCCAAGAGTCCAGAAGTACTATAATTAGTAGCATTAGGTCCAAAAATGGAATGATCTATTTTTACAAGTCACTATACATAAAATTTATGAACACAACATTCTTGTTCCACCACATCCCCAAAACCTAAAATATTCCTAATATGAACATCATGGTGAGCGACCATCACTGTATTAGAACACCATCGTGGATTAATAATTATTTCCTATAATCTATGTTTTACTTGGTATTATGCCCCCTCCAATTTAGTTTCATTCATTCAAGATCAAACATAGAATTATATAAATGATTCATAAAATGGGGTGGGACATTGGACCACATTGTGAATATCCCAAAGAAAACATTTCAAATTTTATTGAGTTTTATGACCATTTTAATAACCAAGGTGTATCTTCAGACACCATGTTATGGGGTGTATTCTCTTTCACCTAACACGACGAATCCATTGATTTAATTAATATTCAATCTCGTAAGTCCATCATGACATGAGATTATTTATAAAATAAATTTCTAGATAAATATATACCACTAATCGAAACCTGGAATCTCAAAAATGAGATTCATAATTATAATATAGAAAACAATGAACGAGGATGGTAGGATTGGAACCATTTTAATATGGTCACCCATAATTGTTCATATCATGAACTTGGTGCATGGCTCTATGATTATTCATTCTATCTGAGACTCCAACCTAATTCACATTCAGATTTACATGCCTCCTTTAATGATGGGATCAAAATAAAAACACCAAATGTTGTAAGTGTGTTGTTGGATGACATTTGATGCAATTCCAATATGTGGAAAAGCTCTAGAGGATAACCTGGGCATTGAATATATCCCTGGAATAAAATACCCTACTAGAAGTTCAGGTTGAGGCCATCATTATAAATCCTAAGGCAATTCACATACCATATCTACCACCTCCACATATTTCCCCTGTAATGCAGATCCAATATTGTAAATGGGTAGGGTCAACACCCCTATGAAGACTGTAGGGCATGTCTAGAAGATCTGCCAAACAAATATTTTTATTACATCTGTTACAATAAAAAATCTGTAGTTCAATATCAATAATATAACCAATAACAACATTGTTAAAAAAATTTGTCTAGGTAGCCACAATAGCTTAATAAATTTTACAATAAAAAAATTATTATATTAGAGACTCAAAATAATTAGAGACAACCGTGGTACCAACTACATATTCCCACTTCTCGTTTGTAGAAAAAATATTAACAACAACTATTTCCCACGATACCTTAAAAATAGATGTTTAAATAAGATCAAAAAATTCAACAACAATTATTCAAACCAATTTATTACATTGATAATAAAATACTAACCACGTTCATGCAGAATGAAGATCATATGATAAAGACCTGAATTACTAAATTTAAAAACCAATGGGATTCTCTACACAAATGTGATCATCATTTGTCAAACAAATAAAAAAACTTATCTGAAGGATTACCTTGTAAATTTCCCGATAATACTAAGACATTTCAAAGATATTAGGCTATGTTTATGGTATTTAACAGTGTAAAAATGATGCATTTTAAGAATCCATGTATATTTGGGTAAAATAAGTTAAAATATCCTGATGAACATGTGACAATCATAAGGGATGATGTTGAAGATATCCTGAATAAAGTTATAGAAGCAAAAAAATACTGATGTTGAGAACACTAAAAAAGATAACATACATGAGAACCCTAAAAGGATGATTTCTATGATTCAATAAAACATTACAATCCACCTCCCCATTTTCCACAGAGGATTAGACAATCTAAAATTGAGGTACTTATAAAAATTATTGATATTTAAATAAGTAAAAATAACAAACTCCCATTAATCAAGATATTAGAAAAATGAATGCTTATTTTAATTATTTGGAATGATTTTTATCAATTAGGATAAAAATGGAATACACCACAATCATCTTGATATATGAACCATTCATTGTATTTTTTCATTGAAATCTACCTCCAATGTTGTGAGACCCTTAACTTTCTCTACTCCTTGCATTATACGAACATGTAATTTGAAATAAAAACTGGGTGAAATTGGTGAATGTATCAATATCATGCATATGAGTGTATTAAAAAATTTGGGTCCATAACAATTAAATCAAAAATTATGGAATGATACCATTTGGACCACTCATTCAAGCACCCCTGAGGACTACATAATGTTTTCTTAGTAAAGGGTTATAAATTCATGCTTAGCAATGATTTCCTTATACATGATATAGAGGTAGAAGGAGATATCAACATAATTTTTGCGAGACCATTTTTGAAAACTAGGAAGACACATATTGATGAGAACCAAGGATAGTTGATATTCATAGTCTGCACATAGTAAGATGGTTTCAATTTAAAAATTCCTCTATGTAAAGTGGAGATTCATTATATTTTCAATACCTATCTCTTACCAATGTGAAATAATATAATATAATGTTGAGGGAAATATAGATACCCTAGCCCATGATAAAAATGGATACAGTGGTCAAAAAGATGTGAATTACGCCTCACCATTGATGAGTAATCTAATCCCACCATTTTTACACTCTGTTATCAAGACAAATTATATTAGGGGTATATGTAAATTCATCTTAGTCAAAGCATGAATATATATTAAAAAAAGACAACGCTCTGACTGGGAAGAATCCTATGATATGTTAAATATGATTTTCTACAAATTAGTGATGTTGAATAATTCTAGTGATTTTTTAGAGGCATGTTTCCAAATATTTTATATTTTAAATTTAAAATTAATATATATTTATATATATATTCACATAGTGTAAAATAATGACATGATGTGAAATTATTGGGACAACAAAAATAAAAGTCCTAAGAATGACAGGTCATGTACTAAATACACAACATGAATGTTTTTAGCGGCTTTATACAAAATATAAACCCTACGTTCATGGCCAATTCCCCCCCCCCCCCCACACTCCCTCTCAACTTGATTATCCCCTATATTGACTACCAATCATCATTATCTACTACGAGAAGCCTCCAGTCACTCATCTTTCCCCTCCCCCTATCTTATTTGACCCTCTCATACTATCCTATATCCAAATTGTTCCTTCTCATTTCCTCTAGAAAAAATGTCGCAGAACCCTAATGTTAAACATGTGGAACAAGGTGAAGATCCTCCTCCAACCATGATATCAACTATTATACCAATTTCACCACCCACATATCCCATGACATCACTGTCCATATCATTTTTAGTCACACTATTAATCTCCAAAGTGTCCCAATCCACTTTTATATAATCCTATAGTTTCCCCAATCCCACACATTCACCCATTTCATATCTTCTCTTCACCCAATCATTATTTACACTTGGTGCATCTTTAAGAAAAGACGATGTAGACCAACAAGACAAAAAACCATGTTTCTCTTATGAATATTCATATTTATGTGGTGGTTATTAATTATTTTGGATAGATGCACCTATTATTAATCACTAATGAATGTGAGGAGACCTACCCGGATTTCTTTCTAGGGTACTTGGACACTTTGGAGCTCAATGGGGTGCATGTCACCTTCCGACTTGGTGGAAATCCCTGGGAGATCACATTTAGTAATTTTAGAATCTGGCTCTGTAACTACCCCAATAATTTATTGGATTACCCTAAACACACTTCCATGCAACTGGATTCAAGAAATTAAGATTCATTGGGGATTTTTCTATTGATCATATAGTATTTGTGTATCATTGAAAATACATATACTAGAAAGAGCACCTAGCTGTAGGGTTTTTTTTATAGATTCATCATTGGTAACATTCTCATGGTTGGTTATCTAAAGGAGATTCTAAATGTTGTATATACTAGACCATGGACCTCATAATTTCCTCATACATGTGTGGCCCTTTTATTAACATGTCCCGCAAGTTCACTCTGTATTATCGGACCTAGGTGTGGAGGTCCAAAGGTATTCTTATGGGAGGAAACTTCAACACCAATCTTTCTTGAAATCTCTATGTATTTGACACCACTCATCCCCATAATTAGCTAATCTAGATGGAGTCTACGTACCCCATAATTATCTACATAATGTGGATCCTGAGGAAGGTCGAGGGAAGCAATTGCTGCCCCTAACCCGAGTACTTAGACAATCCTATTGTGGCCCCAGCTCAGGATTCCCTAGCCACTGCCCCCACTAGTGACCACAAAACCCACCCATACATCTAAATATGACCCTACTACCTCTTATGATCTAGTGGAATCATCCCCTAGAATAACAAAATCACCAACTTCCACCAACACACCACCACCATATTACACATATCCAATAATATCACCCTCCACATCCAATGTCTGGTCTGTTCTCTTATGTCTACTAGATTACCACAGATTGATCTCTCACTATCTTTAAATTTAATTAATCGACTCATCCCAGTCCCCAAACTCCATCCCATCATTGGCCTCTATATATTACCACTCCCCACCCACTTTCTCATAACCCCATCATTATCCTCTATTCTAACCCTGCCAGCCGTTCTAACTAAGAAAAATGGCAGTATCTCAACAACTACCAGATTGGTTGATCCACCACCAACAACATCCATAGATTACATAGATTAGGATTGGTAGATTTAGGAACCTAGTCTTTATGGGGGGGACTTCTGATGCAAACAGAGGGGACAATATCTATAATATTTTGTTTTGTCCTTGTTACCCTCCACTATTGTACATTTTTCTAGGTGTCCAGTTTTGTATTCTTTGTATTTTCCTTGAATTATCTATTTAATATTGTATAATTTATCATATAAATATAATGGATAAAATTTTAGATTCATTTAATTTCTTCCTTATTTTTAGTTTTACATCTCAATTAATTAATCAACATCTTGCTCTAATGCATCCTCTATGCTCATTGATGAGGATATTTTTCCACCATCACACCTCCCATATGGATCTATTAGCATGTGTATGAAATAAATAAACATCATAAGGATCTCTATATAAACCTCCATTAACAATGATTATCCTCCATGATTTTCATTGAATTTACTACTTCCACATGAGCAATTTGGGTGACCTATTTCTGATGTTGTTACTCCCCCAAAGATCCCGCGTGATATTGATGATACAACCATTGATTCCTAAAAAAGGCAGAGGACATATTATTTTATGGATGAAATAATTTGATGGATTTTTTCCAAACATCTGGATGATAACATTATAGGATGTGAATTATAGTTGACTTCCCATATTTCAAGTTTACTATATTCTCATTACGTGCTCAAGAATTGTTTTCATTTTATTTCCCTTTTTATTCATAAATGATCCAAAACATCATTATATACTATTCGTGTATTAATCTATGATTCTTTATATTCATCTTTCATTTTTTCCCTATCTATTTTTAATTAAATTTATATTAACCAATTTTTACTATTGGTTTATCTAGTGACGGATTAATTTAAATATTTTTTATGATAGAATAATTTCATATCACCATCCAACAATTTCCCACAAGGATTGACTTTCATTACTAAAAGCTCTTAATTCACTATTACAAATTCCTAATTTCTATTTCATTTATCTCTATGATTATATTACTATCTCTCCCATGTCACTTTCTGAAATAGTAGGGAAACAATATCATTTTAAGTATGGGGGACTCTTTATTGAGACATATTCTCTATACTCATAGATTCAAGCTTGATTTCATTATTTAAGGATACATTTTTCATTAAATTCATTCCTTACCTTCAAATATTATTACATACATTTAAATAAAAGTCATAGATTGGTTAGAGATGATGAAATACATTTTTTTCCTATTAATAATTTTAACATGATTGATCAGTTGGGAAATTTGAATTTAATTCTATATTCCTACAGTTTATTTTCATTTAAATATTAATAGATAATATGAACTGAGTGATTTCTAGTTACTTTATATACTCCCATACCTAAGAGGAATCAAGACCTATATTCTCATATTCATTTTTTATAATATTTATTAGGAGATAATTGGGTCATGTAATCCTATCATTACATTCACTGGAATCCTATTTTTTCTATGATTAATCAAATACAAACTTAATTTTTTTCAGGAAATGATAGTCTGGATAGTTATCCTACAGCCTACATATACATTATTCATTCTTTATCCAATAATATCCATGAATAACCTTATTAGGATAGATCAATTTCAATCCAATTATCCCTTTCAACCCTACTGTAGTTTCTAGGATAGATATTATTTTGAATATGTGTATGGGATCTATAATAACTAAAATAAATTATATATTAATTATTGGAGGGGAATAAATATTTATTTTTACTAGATATTTATAAAATAGTTTATGATTACATTTGGAATTTTTTATAAATACACAATTACTAGGAAAAATATAATAATTTTTTTTGTATTTGTAGGGAAAAAAATATCCATTACCATACTGATGAATTTTATTATGGATCATATGTGCTTAGGTGATGGATCTGATATTAGCCCTAGACATAACTTTTTGAAAATAACTAAAATAAAAATGTTAATGTAAAAAGGAAAATTCTTTGTACTTTCATGACATATTCATGGATCTACCTAGAGCGTTTTAAATTATTGAGACATCATATTTTTTCTTGGAGGAGTTATTTCATTTCAGTATTAATGATTATCATGCATTATATTTGAGAATTTACCTACCTTTTGAGATTTATCTTTATTATATTCCTACATACCCTCATCATTGGATAAACTTTAAACACATATATTGAGACCTCATTATTGATTATTTATTTTTCTTTATGAAGTTGAGATAATAAAAAAAATGAAATTCTAGGTTTAGAAACTTGTATACAACGTATTAGCATAACTATAGTATTATTTTATCTTGATTGTCCACAGAAAATGTTTTCTATGGTGAATTTAATAATGGATTTATGTTTTTAAGAAAATATATGAAATATTAATTAAAGGAAGAAATAATCTGAATCATGAAAGTAAATTTGTGGTCTGAATGTACTTATTGGTAGGATTGATTCCCGATGAATATATTTTTTGTAGAAAATTGTACATTTTTCATGGTTGTAATTCATGTTTCTTGTTTAATAATTATATCCTTTGTATTCCCTAGTGAGATTACTTTTTCAAGAGGACATGAAATTTTTCATGATTGTTGGAATTTGATAATAATATTCCATATATATATTTTTGATATATTTATTTAAGTCATAAACATACATTATTTGATAATAAAATTGGATTGGGTTTGTGTTATCATGGACTATGAAATTAAATTGATCATATTTGTTCTCTAGTTGATACTATTTTATAAGGGGGTTGGTTGGTATAATGTGAACATGTTATATGAGTTATGGTATTAAATTATATATTTATTTATATGGCTAAAGGCATATAAATGGTAAATGTTATAAATGGTCAAAGAAGAAAGTGGACATGTCACAATGGTGAGTTTTTTGGTTTAGGATACATGATTAAGTATCTATGATCCTATATTTTGGACTGAGGTTTCGTGTTTTGTTAGGTATGGACTTACTCTCTAGGACCCACTGATGTATTTTTGTAAATTTGATGTCCGAATGACACTTGGTTATCTTACAGTTTCAATGATTAGGATATAATACTGAGGATTTATTCTCTTATGGTACGCATGGTGTGGTATGTCGGACTGAGGGAATATTTTCCTAAACATATGGATATAGATTTGTTTTCATACTGATTATCCAAGGTAATTTAATGAATGGATTCATTAGTTAATACCACCTCTGATTAAAGGTTTGTAACCCTTTATTTCATGGAGTAATCTCTCAGTGTGATCAGAGATAATTTTTATTGTAGGAATATATTTTGGAAACATAATATATAAAATAGTTTTTTATATTTTCCAAATTGTGAGACATGTTCTACTTATTTCCTTGAATATTTATTACACTTGAAAATATATATATATTATTGAATTGATTGGTTATTTCATTAGACATTGTTGGTGGTGGCCTGCTGAGTTGTAATAACAACCTTCTTGGGACTCTATGTCACTTGGGAACCCAAGGAGATGTATCTTTTTCTATAGTACAGGTTCAAGAAAAGGACCCTTTTTTTGTTTTCACAAGGTATGATGGGTTTGATAATGGGAGGACTGGACTAGGTTGGGGCTCATGATTGTGTTCTAGATCTTTTGGTCATTTTGGTTTTTGATTTTATTTTTACGATGGCCTAACATGTAGAGTATAAATGAAATGGTAGTATCATATTTCTCTTTGGTTATTCTTTGAACTTGACATATATTATCTATCTTTGGTTATTATTGGTTATTTTATCTATTGATGTTACTTATATTATTTTCATTATTCTTATATGATGGTGTAGATTCCCCATGCTCTTCTCTAGAGCCAAGATGATAGTCGGTAGCCTTAGGAATATATGGAGGTGATCCTAAGATAATGTGGCGATCTGGCTTATTTCACTGGATATAGTGGCTACTTGGTTGGGGATAGTATAAAGTGGTATCATAGGAGTGTATTTTTATTTATATTTAAGCATGGTTTAAAGGAAAATCATATCTTGTTGAGGATTGGTAATGAGTTCATGCTTGGGTAACCAGATCCCCATGTGTGAGGCAGAACACAAGTTACTGGGGGTAGGGATTATTGTATTGTTTTATTGCTTTATGTTTGGTTGATACGTAACCCTTGAGTAATGCACTTGGACGTGATGTTATTTATTTATGAGGTATATCTCCAAGATAGTTGTTCCAAGATATGGTATGTGAGTTCATGCATAATGCTAAGCATATAGCATTGATAGGTCATTTATATATTACTTGTGATTGATAGTTTATTTGGGATTCACATGTTAGTACTATACCATCTACCAATGGTTTAGTACGATTACTCATTATCAGAAATTGTTGTTAATAAAAGTGATTTGACATATGAATTTCAATAATTACTGGATTTTAGAAATGTTGGGTAATAAAAAAGGGTTTTGAAAGTTTAAATCAAATAGTTTTGAAAAATGGAACATTTCAAAATCTGAATCATTGATTTTGAAATAAAATTGATTGATTATGAAGAGAAATGGAAAATGAATGAATGTGTATAGAAACTATTAATGGTTATCCCTATTTTTGTTATTGAACCATGTTTATAGGTCATTTGGGAAGTGAGATATCCATATTTGAAGTCATTTGATATTGGATGTGAGGTTTTTTGAGTTCAAATTTGTGGTAAATGGGTTCTTGCAGTACCAGCAGCATGGCTATGTAATTTCTGTTAGGAGAGGATGTTAAATAAGGTCGGTTTAGGAATCCTTATGGGTTGAGACCATGTGATGTTTTATGAACCATAGAGTTGGTTTTTGGATCATATTTTCAATGTAGGTCTGCAAGTATCCTTGGTGTCAAACCAATAGTAAAAGGTTTCTTGGGTGTGCTAGATATTGTTTGATTTTGTATTAGGGAAGAGTGAGGCCCATGACCTGTGATTTTTTAGGATTTTTCGTTTATTTCATAGATGAGTAGCATGTGGTCTTTTTAATCTGATTCTAGTTTAGAGAGTTGAGATCAATTGACCTTATAGGTGACCCGTGAGAGGGGTTGGATAGGTTAGTCATGTTTTTTTAGTGCTTATGGAACATTTTTTTGTTTTTTACATAGACATTGTAACTCAAAAAGTGTTTTATAGTTTTCTTTTGGCCTAGAGGGCTAAGTTATAAAGTCTATGGTTTTATAGATGTGGCTCGAGTTGTGGTCCTGTGTTGATAGTCTTGGGAAATAAAGGGTAGCCTCTATCGAGGTTCGACTAGTGGTGCATGTTACGAGGAATGTGAAGAATGGGTGGTTTCCTTAGATATAGGATCGATGCATGGTGCGTTCCATGATGTTTTGGAAACAGTTCACGGTTATGCCTTGGTTTCATTCTAATGAAGGAACCAGAGAGCTTTTGGTTTGGAATAAGTTTGATTCAAATGGTTGGATCATTAGGGTAACTGACCTGACAATGTGAATGTTTGGGTAATCCTTATTCTTTCATCATGTTATGATATGTTGGTGGGTAGGGTAATCCTTATTCTTTCATCATGTTATGGTGTCATCACGGTGAGAGATGGCATCAGTGATAGATAGTTTGTAGTGTAATTCGTTGAAATCATATTTTCATACTTTTTTCTATTGATTATCATGCACTATATCTATAAATAATCATGGGTATGATAAGATAGATAAAAATTTATGTCTCAATACCACAATATATTTTTTTTGGATAAGGGTCTTCTTGAAGGTTATGCTCCTGGAGTGGTGTATGTGGAGCCATATTGTTGGAATACACCATCATGCATTTATGGGTGAGGTCTTTAGGATGTACCAGTGTTAAGTAATATCATGGGATCCATTATTAGAATCATGGAAGGTTTAGTAGTTAGTGATTATATTTCATTTATAGGAAAATATGGACGGTCACGTTCAAGTTTTGGGGTTTTATTTTGATCAAAGAGTAATTCATGTTTTATAGAACTATATGAGAAAGTGATGATAATGATACCCCCTAATGTGGGGAGTCGTACATTATTCTTGGATGTGGGGAGAATTATATGGAGTGGATATTTTGGCATCAGGGTTCCATTGAAGACTCTGTGAGGTACACATTTGGGTTCCTTAAAGAATGCTAGGTGGGTCTTGTATATTATTGTTTATTGAGCCCAACATTGTCTTAGGGATTGTGGAGATTCTAAATAAATTCCAAAATTAAGGTTTTAATGTTGTTTATGTGTGTGATAAGTCAAGGAAATGATTCATGGGGAGAGAGGTTTAGTTCTACAAACTCATCAAAAAAAATTCATTGATCCGGGTAGGTACGTTTGGGTGGCATTTAAATGCCTTTGAGTGTGAAGGGTTCTTCATCATGAGATGTAGTGACATTCCAAATGTGAAGATGGTCATTTTATGGATGTGTTTTTTAGGGATGGATTGAATTATTTAGAGAAATTTGTAAAAGACGGGGGAGTTTTAAAACATGTTTGGTGTATTTTTTGAATGATAAGAGTGTTTCAAAAATGAAATTGTATTCAAGGAAGAACCATATTTTTTGGAAAATTTATGATGGATAATGTTTTTGTGTTAGTAATGTTGATGAATTCCATGGAGAACGATGATGATTTGGAGTTTTTTGGATGCATTGATGATCAAATTTTACTAGAATATGAGAATTTACTCAGGTAGGTGTGTCAAATCATGGTGGTACACCTTAAGTGAGAAGGTACCATGTGATGGTTAAAAGTGGGGAAAACCACAGTGGAGTATCATGGTTTTGTAATAATCTTGTTGGTGATGGTATGACATGGTAAATTAAAAAATAAAGGTTGTGTTCAGTTATAATCCTACCTCAATATGATGTTCGAAATGAAAAAGAACATTTTAGAAATGAAGGAGAACTTGAAAGAGGTTAATTTCTTCTTAGTTTATGAATGTATTTTGAATTCATGTAATTTATAGATGGGTTCAGTGAAATTTTTAGATGCTAATATTTTATGGTGTTATCTTGGATATGGGGTGTGGTGACTTGGGAAACACCCCATGTATTTTGTAATAGTTAGTTTGAGGTTTTGGTGGTCTATTTAATGGTGGATGTTCTAACCATTGGAAAATGGTGGGAGTGGGAAAGTCCTATAGTTGTGATAACCATATATTCAGAGATTAATTAAGATATAATGTGATCTTTGGTGTGGGTCATATGGGCTCAGTTATGTTCAACCATTTTGTTTCAGTTTTAGAAATGAGCATTGTCTTAGGATTTGACTGGGTGAGTACATTGAGATGAAGGTTGTTCCTTGGTTATAATTTGGGTGTTCATATGTGAAGTGAGGCCATGGTCCTTGAGTTATAGACTGATTTAGGTTAGTTAATTGTTTTACAAAACTATTTTTCCCTTCGTTGATGTGGATTCTGGGTTTCCATTTTAATTTTGGGAACTGGGTAAGATGGTTCCAAATTATTTGGGCCTTGATTTTATGGGAGGATCAGAAAGAAGGTGTTCTAATTATCTCACCTAAGGTTAGGTAGTTCTTTGTTGGTTCCTTTTTGAAGTGGTTTGGTGATGTTACCCAAACATATATCTTGTGTTTGATGTTGGTAATGATGAGTTATGTGTGGATACATCATTTGAGGAGAATCAGGTTCATTATTGAGGAACATTATGGGGGAAACCAATTTGTGGTAGGGTTTTTTCTTGGTCAAGGAGCGATGAAATCATGACCTTTTTCAAGAGTAAACATAAAAGATGATGTTTTATAGGTGGTATCTATTTCCAAAAATTTTGGTCTTCAGGGATTAGTAATTCAAGGAAGTGATATTTGAGGATGATATTCTATAAGTTGGCCAGGTTATAATATCAAAACCCTGAGATAAGGTATATTCTACATTAAATATTTGGTTGATGGAATGTTATTTTGGAAAATATAGGCTTTGAGGGTGTCCAAGGGGTTTGAGACATTAAAAATGATAAAAGGTAACCAACCAATGTAGGTTTCATGGTTATCACACAGCCAATGGTATCAGTGTTCCATAAATATTCTTTTATGGAGGAAGTGGTGCTTGGTTGAAGAAGCAAGGATGGTGAAACCGTGTGGGTTTGGACAGCAACATACCACACAGTTAACTATTGGGTTTTTAAATCATGCAGTCTTCCTTAGAGACCCTGTTACCCAATATCCTCTAGAACAAAGGGAATCAAATGTTTGGTGCACCATTTTTCCAACTATGCTTATAAACAATAAAGGCTATTAAAGTGTGGGTGTTTTTCCATTTTCCACCTCGATCATTAAAGTTTGTAACCCAAATTTATACTATATTTTTCCCCCATCATCAAGGGGGACAAACCAAAACCTCATAAACATACAAGAGATAAGCCCCCTTTGATTCTAATCTGTTTTAAGTGTCATTGGGCGCCGATCAAAAAAACTGGTTTTTATAACTATTATATTCCTTCTATTTCCTAGAATAAATATTTTAGAGTTATTATTCTCCTCCAATATCACTAAAAACTCATTTTTCAAATAGATTTTATGTTGGGTATTTAAAGGGTGTCTGTGTTTGAATCAAGGGTCATGTTTGGATGAGAGGATGTCTACGATCATGAGTCAGGTTGTCTTAATGCATTTGAAAATAATCATAATGTTTTATATGTGTATATTGGTGTTCCAATTCGTTTCTTTTTTTTGTTTTAATTTATTTGACTATGGAATTTGATTTGGACTATCGATCGAGCTGTGAGATGGTTCATAGACCCTGATTGGTTCATTGATGATGTGAGACTGACCCTAGGGTGACCCACAGTGTATATAAAATAGTTGGGATTGGGGGAATGAATTGTGAAATGATAATATAAAGTAATTAGGAATGTGAATGGATTTTTAAATGTAAATTGGTAAGTTGTATTGGTTAAATGTATAATAGTATTGATTATATATCGTATTTAGTTACATTCTAAAGAGGACTCTGAAATGGTTTGAATGATTTGTTTTGGATTTTGATTCAATTTTGTTTTTATGTGAAGAATATAATGACTTTAAAGTGTGAAATGTTTTAAAAGGAGGTGTTGGTCACATGGTGATATAGAAATTGGTTTTATTTATAATTTTTTAAAATTGGTTTGAAAATATGTTTTGGATCCAATTATTTTAACTGCTTTATGAATATTAGAAATTGTTGGAAATGAAAATTAAATCCTTCGGTAATGGTTTAGTTTCTCAAATAGAAAGACATATGTTTTGAAGGGGTGGATTCAAGATGATTTTATATGAGTATTTCGACTTTTCTAGTATCATGGACTATGATGTAAAATTAATGTTTACTGTTTTCTGATTATTAATGAGGAATAAGGGGGTGTTTGGTATAATGTTAATGTGTTAGATGATTTATGGTTGTTAATGATATATATGTTAATAAGTGTTAAGGGATGTATATTTTAAATTTTCTAAATGGTGCAAGAGGCATTTTCACATGCCTTAGTGTTGAGTTTTTTGGGTTAAGATGTTTGAATTGGGCTATATTATTCTAACATATGGACTAGGGATCCTTTTTTAGGTTGGTATATACTAATCCTCTAGGCCCCATTAACTTATTTTTTGATATAGGATGTCAGGGTAAGGATATAACCTCCCAAGGATTCCATAGTTTGGATGTCAGACCAAGGATTTTTATACCTAAGGTTGGCATATTTGGGGATATCAGATTGAGGCTCTATGCTTTAAAATGTATGGTAGGGAATGATATTACAACAGATGCACTGAGGTATGTCAATTAATGGTTTAGTTAGACAATACCCCTTATGATTAATTGTGTGAAACCTGTTATGTCATGGATTAGGTTCCCTATGTGTTAGAGATAATTTAGTTGGTTGGTTGACCTTTGGGAAACATAATGGTTAAAATTAATATTTTATATTTTTAAAAATGTGATAAATTGTCCATTTTTTTCATTTCTTATATATTGTACTTTAATATTTTTATTCAATGTTTTAAAAACTAGTTATTACATTAAACACCATTAGTGGTGACATACTGTGTTTTACTCACACCATGATTGGGCCACCATTGATCATAGATACCCAAGCGGATGTTACTTATTTTTTGGTATATGTTCAGAATAAGGACCAGGGTTTCGGTTTTTTAATGGGATGATGGGTTGGAGTATGACAGGTTAGGATCAGGTTGGGGCACAGGTCTATGTCCAAGGCCTTTTGGTAGTTTGGTTTTCGATTTTATTTATATGATTTCATGGTATGTATAGTATTCATTACATTATAGTATATTTTTATTATTATTTTTTGTTGTTATAACTTTTCATATATTCTCTATTTATGTTTATTTCTTGTTATTTTATAAATTTATGTTACTTTGTTTGTGCCTTTTCTATGACAAGTGGGTTAGTCTTACTATTTTTTTCTTTAGAACTATAATGTGAGTTTGAATCCTCTGGTTTATAGGAGGTGTTCCTGATGTAATGATCTGTCCCAAGTTACCCAGAGTTAGTGCATTATTATAGAACATTGACATGACCACAAGAGATCATGTTCCTAAAGACCAAACAGTTTAGTAGCCTTGGAAGTACTAGATACATACATTGCAGTATGAAATGAAAAAAAAAATTTGTCTCCTTTGAACACACTCATATCCCATAGCCAATCCCAGCAGATCAATCATAATACACCTCTTCACATCTTGGGAAAATAAAACATAAGAATGTAGTGATCTAAGATGATAAATGAGGATAAAAATATAGCATATACTATCAAAATGAATCATAAACATTTAAGGAAATGTATAAAACTAAAACTCAAGGCTTTTTGAAATTAAACAACTACATAAAACGTCAAAGATAAATAAAATAATATAATTTAATTATTCCCATGGATATTATACTTGTCAAATAATCCCATGTAATACAAATAGATAATTTCATAATGATGGAATGCATTGTGTCGGACATCATAACCACATAGTTAAGGCCTTGTGCCAAGACTAAAAAAAATATTGTCAAGTCCTTCTTCCAATAGCCTAGTTTGTCTCATGATACCTACCGATATATCAAGGGGCTATAGCAGGACCCACCCATCACATACTACGTCCAATGCTTCCCTCATATGATAAGTATGAAACATAACATAAACATTCTTGTGAAAACTGACATATGAAATGTTAAAAATTTAACCATAAAACATGAATGGTCTAAAAATAGAATATCCACAATCAAAAAAAAAATAAAAAAACCTTCATTAAAATATGGAATATTGTATCATAATAATGTTACATCAAACAACTATAAAGTCCAACAAAGGATGTAGACATTGATTAAATTAATCCACACTATGTGAGTGAAACAAATCTTTGTTACATTGAAATCATGTAAAAGTAAAAAAAAACATTTATTTTTAAAATCTTATTATAATTATGTAATGGAAGATTAAAAGGTGTTATAATGGTGGAAAATAGGCTAACCCACCATATATGATAAAAATCATTCATTCATTAATTTTGTCAAAAAGGACAAAAGGCGCCTTATTTGGAAAACGACGCTAATATTACTTTCAATTTTTTTTATAAAAAGTCAAAAAATATTATAAATGTCTTTAACCCATGTTCTAGGAAATAGTAAAAATTCATTGAAATACTTTTTTCAGAAACACGTATGTGGATGATAAAGAAGTCCCATTATATACTTACATATAAACAACATCAGATAATAATGAGATTATAAAATTAACCCTTACACTTGTACTTTTCCTTAGTCAATGGTCTGTTAACCACCAGTATAATTGTTAAATCATTTTATTAAATTATATAAGAACCACATACAAATATATGATATCAAATATGATCCTCTAATATTACATTGTTAATAATATATCACTTGTATCATTATTTTGGGTGTAAACTAATTCATTTTCTTTTATATGTTTTATAACATATGACATTTTTTTATGGATAGGATTTATTTGATTCATATCCATAAAGATATTAATTTCATAGACATAATTTTTTTATTCATCTAATGAACATTATTTTTGAATAATTAAGATGGGGAATGAAAACTCATCGCATTGTAGAGACGGTAAGCCGTACTTATGGACGAGTGACAATATTGGTATATTGATTGTGATATAATATTTTATTGGATGATATATTATATTTATGTAATATTTATTATTTACTTCAATTATACTCATTATTATACTCATCCAAATAATGCAGGGTTGGATAAAAACTACACCAAGATGTGGAGATGGTAAGCTATGTTGACACATGTATGGTGACATTCTCATTCATATGATTGATATAAAAATTAATATGGTTGTAACATATTTATAATAACATCATATTATGTAGAAGGTACTGGTGTTATTATTTTTTGCTGGAAACTAAAAATAAAGAGGAAGTGGAAGAAGAAAATAACTTTGAAAGTAGTGATGAAATAATTAACTCTTCTTTGGGTGATTCTTTTTTACTTGAACAAAATGGATCCTTAGCTTGTATTTATGATAAAATTAAGCCATCATGGTTAAATTTAGGTTATTTTTTAGTAGATTTTATCAGGGGTTGTCCATGACAAATTTTTTTGGAGGTGTGAATTGGAGAGAAGGGAAGTACCCTTTTATAAGAGAGGTGAGGGGAACTTTTGGAATTGTTTGAAATATTAATTTATTATAAAATTAATTTTCAATTTTTAATAGCTGCAATTGAATTTATTTCAAGGATAATGTGGGTATGGGTAAAAATACTCTCAAAAAATAGGTTTTTGAGAATTTTAGGTCAGTATATTATCCTTATCTTTTAAATTTAACTCATAGTTAAACAATTTAACTATTACCATGTATTCTTGAATTCTTACACTATATAGATAATAAACTTACTATAAAATTCTAAGAGAAAATAATGTGTTTGATTACTGACATATATAAAATTATTTAATTACTTTGGTGAATTTTTTTTTCTAGGAATATTATATCATTTAATAACATAGTATTTGTTTTAAGAACTCATTTATGTGAATTTGGACACTAAATAGTATTTTGTTTTTTTAAAAGTCATCACAAATTGATTACATTGAAACAAATATATTGAATCAACCCTAACATTTCATATTCACATAGAAAATCCGTGGATGTCCTAAAATTTTTCAATTTACTTTAATTTGAAAATTTTAAATATCAAATATTTTAACCTTTCATTAATAAGACAATTACTACATCATCGTTGTGTGATAAATAAATTTAATTATTTAATGATTAAAAATTATAAATAAAATACCATGATTTATGAAATGTTTTTATATTTATAATGATTGTTTATAATCAAATTTATCTTATAAACCTATCATAAAAATGGTTTCATTGTTAAAATTTGAATTTAAAACTTTTAACTCTACTTTAAATAAAATATAATAACTATCCAAATGTAATCCAAGTTGAAAAATTAGGATGATATTTTTTCCTAATTTTTATTTTGGCCAAATAAAAATTTTCTATTAGAATTATGACATGTGTTATGGTTATTATTATAATATCATTTTTACGGTTAATTGCCCAATTTACTTTTAACCGTGGTAAATAAAATTCAAAACTCACTATTTACCGAAACTTATTTTCATCCAATTGAACCAAATTTTACTTACTTATTTCATCCATGTCTCTTAGAATTTTAAAATTAAATTAACAGAAGTGGTAAAATTACATTTTTTGAAACATTACAAATGTTCCTAGAATTTGGGTAAAAGACGGTAAACAGTTCTATAAAATTATATATATATATAATATTATTATAAAATTACACCAATGAATTACATTATATTAATATAAGTATAATTGATCTATTTTTACTTTTAAAAAATTTTAAATTTAAAAATAATTATTTAAATAAAATGCTAGTTTTTAACAATAATGCATTGTTTTCACTATTCATCAAAAAGTGAATGTTTTCAAGAAAAATACCAAAAATTTACCCCAAGGTAATTTAGTGATTACAAATCCAAATATCATGTCCATTTTGAAAAATATAATTCATAAAATTTAGAAAAGTGTGTGTTACTTTTGATAACTGCTTTTTAAACGGCTAGTTTGATTTGTCGTGGTGTGAAAGAACTCGAAGTAGCATACAATGCATGCATGGTTACTATAGCAGTATTATTCATAGAATGGGCCTTGGGCCAAAAAAATGGTCCTACGAACTATGTAATGGGATAAATTCCCACTGGACCATTGGGCTATGTTATGGGTTTCCCTCTATCCAATTTAAGAGGTCGGTTCTTTGGTTTCATAATAAATGAGTCTTCAACCACAACCTTTAAAAAAGATTTGGGAGGTTTTTCCTCACAAGATCCTCATGTTCCCACATTTCCTCTTAAGTTTTATGGTTTCTCCAAAGAACCTTTACCAAATCATTTGTCGGGTTTATCAACACATTTTCCCTGGTATCACAAATCCTGATAAGCTTTTCAAAATAAGAGAGATCTGGTTCTAATTCTATTTATTCATAGGCTAGTACATGTGTTAGGTTTGGCATGTATTTTTTAAACAGTGATATGTGGAACACATCATGTTCTTTGAAAACACATGGAAGCATTTCCAAATGGTAAGCTACAACCCCATTATATTCTAGATTTTTTAAAGGTACGATGTACCTGGGACTTAATTTACCGTTTTACCGAATCGTATAACACCCTTTCCTAAAGATACATTTAAAAAGAAATGATCACCTAATTGAATTTCCAAATCCTTCCATTGATTATCATCATAGATATTTTTCTTAATTTGAGCTAAATTAATGTGGGTTTGGATAATCTTAAAATTTTCCAATGTTTCTTCAACAAGTTCTATCCCTATGAGTTTTCTTTCACCAACATCAACCCAAAAAAGATTATGTGTGACATCTCTTTCTATATAATTCTGCATATGGTTCCATAAAAATACTTGAATTGATGTTATTATTGTAGGAAAATTCTTCCATAGGTAAATAATAATCCCAATTACCTTGAAAGTTATTTGAGAAAGATGTCAACATGTCTTCTATGGTTTGAATAGTCAATTCTGATTGTCCATCAGTTTGATGGTGGTAGGTTGTGCTAAACCGATGTTTAGTATCTAGGATTTTCTAATGACTTTTCTATAATCATGATGTAAAATGAGGATCACGATCAGAATCAATCGATAGGGGAACACCATGAAGTCTTAAAACATCATTAATATAAAGTCTTTCTAGATGTTAAATTGGTAAATCTTCTCTTATTGAAGGATTTTTTTGACTTGGTGTGACATTCAACAGTTAACTATATTGCATCATTCCTCCTAAGAGTCTTTGGTATCCCCATGGAAAATTCTATTATAATATCATCCCATTTTAACTCTAGTATGGGAAGAAGTTGCATGACTCCTCTAGGTTGTTGTCTTCCAACCATCACATGGTTACAAAACACACATATTGACACATAGTCAGAAATATCTCTCTTCATGTTGTTCCAAAAAAATTGTTCCTTAAAATATCTATACATCTTAGTGCAACAAGAGTGTATAGAGAAATGGAAGCTCTGAGAATCATCTAACAATTCCATTTGTAGAGTAGGTATATCTAGAACATAAAGCCTTTTCACAAATTTTAAAATTCTATTTTTATATATGAAGCCAATCAATCACCCATCATTCACGTCTTTATTTTTCATTTAAAACTTCTCGTCATCAGTCTATGAAATTATTTTTCTTTTATAGTAAAGGAGGATTAGAAACCATTTGATGATGTGTCGATCTTTGACCTTCCAGGATTATTCACATATCCATATTTACGAGATACATGCACATAGGATCCCTTTAAACTCTCATCTTGTTTAGAACTCCAAGATCCTTTCAGATCAAAGCATCCTCCACCATATTTTCCTTTCCCGGAAGGTAGTGTATTGTGCCATCGTAATCCTTGATCTGTTCAATCCATGGTCATTTCCCCATGTTGAGTTCTTTTTGTGTGAAAAAATATTTAAAACTCTGGTGAATAGTATATATCTCTTATTTTTCGCTGTAGATATAATGTCGCCATATCTTCAGAGCAAAATTACAGATACTAATTGAATATCATGAGTAGTATAATTTTATTTATGAATTGTTAGATATCGTGACGTATAGGAAGTAACTCTATCATTATTCATAAGAACACAACCAAGTCCTTTCTTTTAAGCATAATTATAAATAACAAATTCATCATTCCTTGATGGAAGAGTCAAGATAAGGGCATTGAATAATAGTATCTTCAATTCTTCAAAAAATACTTCACACAATTTTTTCAATCAAATTTAACCCATTTACGTGTGATTTTGGTTAAGGGGTATGCCAATCGGGCCAAATTCTGGATGAAACACTGATAATTACTTGTTAATCCCATGAAACTACAAAAATCAGTTATACTCGTCGGTGATAGAAATTTTTTGATTTCCCTTCTCATTTAAGGATCAACAGAGATTCCATATTAGAAAAAATATTTCCAAGAAAAGAAATATCTTAATGCCAGAATTCACTCTTTCTAAACTTCACTTATAATATATTTCTTCTAAGAGTATTTAGAATAATGTGAATGTGATTCTCATTATCATCATAGATTTTGGATTATACAGAGATATCATCAATAAATACCACAACAAAGTGATCAAGATATTACTTGAAAACCCAATTCATTACATCCATGAAAAAAAAGTGTGAATTTGTCAGTCCAAATGGAATTACTATAAATATGTAATACCCATAACTGGCTCAAAATGTTTTCTTTGTAATGTCTTCCTCCATCATGCACAACTGATGATATCCAGGTATATGGTCAATCCTTGAAAAATATTGAGCTCCATGATGTTGATCAAATAAAACATCAATATTAGGAAGGGGATACATGTTCTTTATTGTAATTGCATTAATATCTCTATTGTTAATGAAAAAACTCATATATCCATCCTTCTTCATAACAAAATGAAATCGGGATCCCTATGGAGAAACAATATGTGGGAATAAATCATTTATTACTCAATTCCTCTTGTTGTTTCTCCAGTTCCACTAATTCCACACTGTCCATTTTATAGGGGGTCTCTGATATTGGCCTTGAACTAGAAATTAATTCAATGGAAAACTCAATTTATCATTTTGGAGGATGTCCATGTAAATCATCTAAAAACATTTCAACATATTCTCTAACAATAGGTACAAAATCTATTTGAACATTCCTTTCCACAGCCATTGTTACTTCACTTCCTTCTTATCTAATAATTGAATTTAATAGAGATACTGGTGGTAGATCTAGATGAGAATCGGGTGGTGATGTTTCTTATCTAAAGATAAGTGATTCCTTATCATCATCAAAAATTGTAACATCCCACTTCATAAAATATTTTTTTTCATCATGGTCTAAAATCCAATCCATAATGAGGAATATATCAAATCCATTGAATTGTGTGAAAATAAGATTGTAAGAGAAAGTACATCTATATTCCATAATGGTAACTAATTGAAAAACCATTGCTGAAATAAAACTTCCCTTTAGAGTTTTGGAAAAAAATACCTTAATAATTCAAATTGGAACTATCTATTTTTCATGGAAAACTAGGGAGTTATGAAATAATTAGATGATCCAGGATAAAATAAAACATTTTCTAATTTTGAGGAAATGATTAAAGTACCATCCACCACATCATTCAAAGCATTAACTTTAGGAGTTGTGATTGCATAGGATTTCCCTTGATCTCTTTTCTTTTTTTGAGGTTAGTTTCCTTGAAACTTAGGACATTCATTTACATAACTCCTCTCCCCTTTACAATTGTAGATTTGAAAATTGACAGCCTCTTTATTCCCCTTGCAATTAAGATCTTGGTGGCCTTTTCTGAACACTAGTAATAAACTCCATTCCCCTTTGGGAATATACCGGGCTGTTTCTTCCCACAATTACTATAGGATGGAAATTAAAATTTTACCTTTTTCCAATTATTTCCATTTTTGAGTGTTCAGCAGATCTCTTATTCTCTTGCTTTGCTTTAACATCATAAGACTTAGAGAATTCCTTTTTTATCTTGATTTCACATGAGACTATATCTTTGTAAGATGTAAAGGATTATGATACAAATGCTCAATGAAGAAATGGTTTTAACCCATCAATGAATTGATCAATCTTACTTATAGGGTTATGTATTTAATATGAAGTATACCTTTTTATCCTGGTACATTTATCCGCGTACATTGTGACATTCTCATCCATCCTTTTCCACAGACTTAGATATTTGATTTACAAATTCACACTATGTTCATGAGGAAAGTATATTTCTATGAAAATATCATTTATCTCCCTCCATTCCATATGGATACCTTTTCATCCTCTTTTATTTTGAACTAATGACCACCTTTAATCTACATCCCTTGTGAGGCGATAAACAACCATGACAACCTTTTCCATTTTCTACTCCCCAATGATTGAAATATTATTTCTATGAAACATGTCAATTTCTCAACTAAAAATGGATTTACAGTACCATTTAATATTTGTGGTTATTTACTCATAATTTTTTGATCATTGATCCTGTACATTGTAGATCAGGGTTCTCAATATGGGTGATGTTATTATTGATAACCTGAGTGAGTTTTCCCCGTATGGATATAAGATGGTCAGTACCAGTTGTATCACCAGCTCCTCTATTATTATCATGATTAGAGGGAAATACTTAAATGGATTACATGTTCTGATATGGTTTACATTCCATGAACAAGGTTCCATTTCAAAATAATTGAATACACTAGGTTAGTTTATGAATCACAATGCATAATTAAAAACTTGTAAAATACCTAACATAAATTGAACTGTTTATGAATATAATACATAATAATAAAAATGTTTTATTTGGAGATATATATACTCATAAATCCTTCATATTGGGTTTTAATGAAAATGTGAATTATCACAATCGTATCATCTATTAGTGTCAATCTAGGTTCACAGTAAGACCCGTTGTTGTGTACTAGGATACCCAAGGTCAAGCCCAAAGAACCATGTCATAGTTTTCACTCCATGGTACATATGTGCCAGAACCACATCCACATGTAGTATACAGAAATTATTGTATAACTTGGAAAACCCACATTATATCTTCATTACCATTATTTTTGTATGTTCTTCTACACTAATACTCAATGTTTATCTAAGGGTAATGTTATATAATGAGAGTTTTTCTAAATATAGCTTCCAAGGTTGTATTAAAATTCCTATGATACCAACTATAACTCCTATAACCTAGCTAACAAGAGTTGGTGAATTATTACATAACATATGTATGATAACAAGGGTTCTTGTCCCGAAAAACCGACCAGTTTAGTAACTTTTGATGTATTAGATACACACATTACATTTTGAAAATGAAAAAAACAACATTGTGACTCTTTGAACAGAGTCATATCTCATGTCCTATCCCAAAAAGTTTATCATAACATTTTTCTTTATATCCTTGTAAAAGAAACAGTAAGAAAGGGGTGAGCTCAGATGCTCAATAAGGATAACAATATAGTGGAAACACTCTTAAAAATTCAAGGCACTAAATATGACTAAAACACAAGACTTTTTAACTAAAAATTTAGCATAATATTGAACATATAAATCAAATAATTATATTTACATATTTATATTGATATTATATTAGTTGATTAATCCCATGTAATATCAACATCAATTTTCATAATAATGGACTGAATATTACATGATATCATAATCACATGGTCTTGGCCTCATTCCAAGAATACAAATAAAAAATAATGTCACGGCCTTGTTCCAAGACACTAGTTTGTCTAATGAGACCTACTGATACATCAAAAGGGCTATAGTTTTCCCCTCGTATCACTTACTGCATCCTATTCATTCCTCATATAGTAAGTTTAAAACATAACATTAACATTCGTATTAAAAGTAACATAAAAATAAAAATAAAATAACTATAAACCATGAATGGAATAAAAATATCACAACCACAGTCAATCATATCAATAATCCATCAATAAAATATTGAAGATTATAGCATAATTAATCATCTTCAATCAAGTGTAAAATCCAACATAGGATGTGGAAATAAATTAAATCATTCAAAAAAATATTTGAGTGAAATATATCCTACATTGAAATAATTTAAATGTAACAAAAACATTTATTTTTAAAATATTCATGAAATTTATTAAGGGAATCATCGAATGTGTTATAATGAGTGAAATTTTCCACACCCTCTGTATATGTTAAAAAACATTCTTTCTTTAATTTTTTCAAAAAGGTCATAAATGAACTTGTTTGGAAAACGACAGAAATATTAATTTCCAAAAGATTATAAATATTAAAACTAGGGTGTAAATGAATTTAACCCAAAGTGTAGGAAATTGTAAAATTTCTTTGAAATTCATTTTTAAGAAACACAAATGTGAATGATAAAGAAGTCCAAGTAGATACTATTTTATAAATAAACACTGATTATAAAGAGATTGTAAAATGAACCCTTACCTTGTACTTCTACATAGTCTATGGTACATTATCATATTATATAATTGTTAATTGTTTTTATTAAATTATACAAGAACCACATTAATAAATATGATATTAAATATTATCCTCTAATACTGCTTTGTTACTAACAGTTCAACAGTATACCTATTTTGAGTGTTAATTGATTCATTTAAATTATATATTTTATTTGGTAATTCATGTTTTTTATGTATTGGATGTATTTTATTTATAAACATAATGATATTATGTTCTTAATCATTATGTTTTTAATCATGTAATGAAAATTATTCTGTAATCGTTATAATGGGGATTGAAATCACATCGCGTTAGGGAGACGGTTAGCCGTAAGTACGCACAAGCGACAATATGATTCTATTTCTTATGAAATCATATGTAATTGGATTTTATATTATATATATGTTATATTTATTATCTATATAAATTATAATCATTATTTTAGTCATCAATATAATGATGTTTTGAATAACAGAACACACCATTATGTGGAGACAGTAAGCCATACGTATGGATATATGTTGACTCTATCATTCATAGGATGGATATAATAATGAATTTGGTTTTACAAAATTTATAATAACATAAAATTATTTAGATATTACTGGAGTTATTATTATTTTTGGAAATAACAATTAATGAGGAACTTGAAGAAGAAAACAACTTTGAATGAGGTGATGAGATAATCATCTTTTCTTTGGGTGATTCCTTTTGATTTGAACCAAAGGGCTCCTTAAGTTGAATTTATAATAAACTTAAAACCTCTAGGTTTATGTGAGGATAGTTTGGAGGAGATTTTATCAGGGGTTGTCTGAACCAAATGGCTTTGGAGGTGCAAATTTGAGATAATGGAAGCTCACTTTTATAAGATAGGTTAGGAAAACATTAGGAATATCTTGAAATATTAATTTATTATAAAACTCATTTTCAATTTCTAATATCATCAAATGAATTTAGAGGATAAGGTATGTATGGGTATAAATACTCTCATCCAATATGTTTTCAACATATTTAGTTCCCCAAATAAACCTTATCTTTGAGATTTAACTCTTAGTTAAATAGTTTTACTTTTACCATGTCTTCTTATATTAATACAAAATATCTTTAATAAATTACCTTAAAATGAAAGGAGAACCTCTAGTGGTTCATTAATAACATATTTAACATTATTATGTCTTTTTTTCGAATCATAAATTTTAAGGAATATTTTATAATTTAATAATATAGTACTTGGTTTAAAAACACATTTATGTCAATTTGGAAACTATTTCATTTTTTTTCAAAATCATCACAAATTGATTACTTTGAAAAAATACATTGAATCAAACCTAACGTATCATATTAACCTATAAAATATGTGGATGGCTTAAAAATTTTAAATTATATTTATTTTAATATTTATAATATTAAATATTTTAATCTTTCATTAATAAGGTAATTACTGCATCATCATTGTTTCATAAATAAATTTAATTAATTAATGATAAAAATGTTTAAACAAAATACCATGATGAATTAAATATTTTAATCTTTATAATTAGTATTTATTAATCGTTAGTTTGTGTGATGTTTTTTGGTAATTTTGGTGTAGTGAACTTCATGGTTTGAGACCTTGTAAGTTGTTTCTTGTACCTTAGAATGTTTTTTTGGATCATAGTTCTAGTCTTTGTATGAAAGTACCATTTGTGTAAAACCTAGATTAAAATGTATTTTTGTTGAACTAGATGTTGTGTGATTCATAATTGTGGAAAGAGTTCCACACGTGACAGCGGGTTTTTCAATGTTTGATGTGTATAGCATAGAAGGGGAGACAATGGAATTTATTTAATGTGATGCTATTTTAGGGAGTTAGTATCACGTGGACCAATATGTAAATTTTAATATAGATTAGATGGGGTTCTTAAGATTTTTTATTGATTATGGAACATGTAGAAATTTTGGGCTTTGACTATGGAAAAAATACTGCATTTCCTAGTGTGAGATTGGCCAAGTGGGTTATCTGAAAAAGTAAATGGTCTTGGAGATGTGACTCGAGTTGTGGTTATGAGTTTTTATGTCTTTGAAAATCGATTTTATCCTCGATGGATGTTGGCCCAGTGTTACAGTTTCCCATGAATGTGAAGAAATGGTGGTGTCTTTAGTGATGGGATAGATGGATGGCAGGTTCCATTGTGTTTTGGTAAAATTGCATGGTCATTCCTTGGTTTCCATTTCAGGAAGGAACATGAGAGATGGTGTTTGAATGTAATGTTGGTTATAAAGGAAAGTATCATGAGGGTACCAGAGCACGCGATGTTGATATTTTATTATGATGAAATCAGGTTGAGTTTGAGTGGACAAGATATGGTTACCAAGGCAAGGTTATATGATTTTATATGCAAGTGACACATGGGGTGATGGGTCATCATGTGTTGAGTAATTTTTTTTGTGAAAGGAATGTTCTTTTTATGGGAATGTTGACAATGCCGTGAGTTTGATGTGGATGATTGACTATGAGGCTTGGTTGGATGTGTAAGAGGGTGTTTGGGAATATCATTATTGATGTATAGCTCATGTGTTATAGAGTTTGTATCAATGTCTGGTAACAAGAATGATTTATACCATAAGGGATTTGATGATGTCCATATATAGGCATGTACATGGAAGTCATGATATCATTTGGGTGGGTGAACAACTTACTCAAGAGAGGAACCTGTTGTTTTAAATTAAACCAATGTCGAAAGGGTGCTTATTTGAGAGAAACATTGTTTTTGATCGGAGTGATGGATCATTGGTTATCTATTATAAATTTATAGGGTTAATATGGAAGAACATTATGGGTGTGGAATTGGAAGATCCACATGGAATGTTGGGTCACGACCAACACATAGATGGTCGTGAAGTGGTGGTGACTTTTTCATGGAAATATTATTTGAGTTGGGGTGATTGAGTGTTGATGATAGGTTGGAGGGAAGGAAAATCCGGGATGTTTCAGTATGTTATGGTGTCCCTATGGTGAGAGTTTACATAAATGATGGATACTTTTATATGGAATTAGTATATAACTTATTATCATACCTTTAGGTACCATTGATCTTCCCAAATATCTTGACGTAGTCCTAGGTATCCGTAGACAACCCTTTCATTATGCCAAGCTACCTAACTATGTTTTAGTTGCATAAGGGGACTATATTTGGTTAAGATCAGGGAGTTGTTTATTTGGATCCATATGGTAGTACTTACACTATCCAATATTTATGGGAGGGGTCCTCATAATGGATCAATATAAACAAATGTCATACGCTCCATTATCAAAAGTCTGGAATGAGTAACAGTTGATGTTTTTTTTGGTTCTGGGAAAATATACATGGTCACATCTATGTTTTTGGGTTCATCGTGTAATCAAAGAATGATCCACAATTTTAGGACATTTATGATAATTTTGTGGTAATGAAACACCTATGGTGGGGAGCGTACAAAAGCCATGGATGTGTGTTGTATATTGTGGACTACATGTGGTTGCATCAAGGGGGAAAATTAGTCATTTTGAGGTACATGTATGGGTTCCATTGGTAAATTTAGGTGGGCCTTGGATATTTTTGTTGATTGATCAAAGTATTTTCTAAGGGTTGGGATATTCTAAATGAAACGTGAGATGTATGTGTTAGAATTTTTGATGGGTGTGATAAGATATGGCAATTCCCTATGGAATTGGATGTTTGTTTCTAGAACCTCTTAATAAATCTTTCATAGACCCAGTTTAGGTTGTTTTGGTGACCTTGTAATTCATTTGAGTGTGAAGTAATCTTGGTCAGGTGAATTACTGACATTCCAAGAGTGAAGATAAAAGTTTCAAAGATTAGTTTCTAGGGATGGCTTGACTCTGTTATAAAAACGGGTGAGAAAGAGGTGAGTTATAAACAATCTTCAGTAGATTTCATTGGAATGGTATGTTTTTTTTCAAAATGAAAATACAAATTGTTGAAGAACCGATTTTTATTTGGTCTATGTATGATGTTGGTGGTTCTTGTGTTTGGAATGGTTATGGGTACAATGGATCATGATGATGACTTGGAGAGTGATAGATGCTTTGATAGTGGAGTTTTACCAGTAGTTAGGTAACAGATTTGGTAGGTGAGTTAGATGATAGTGGTATTCCTTTAGTGAGAAGACACCGTTGGTAGATTAAATAAAAGAAAAACCATATTATACGATGTTTATTTTGGGACCAGCTACATAGGGATGGTTTTATGAGGTATGGTAAAAGTTACAAACATGTTAAGTTATAAGACTGCCCTAGATTAATGTTTTAAATTAAAAGTATTTTTTTGAAGTGAATGAGAACTTTTGGGAGGTCATGTTATTCTTATTTTGTGAGTGTATTGTGGGTGTATTTTCTTTCAAGGTGGTTTCGATGGCATGGTTGGATACTAATTTTGGAAAGTGTTCTCATGAATTTTGGTTGTGGGGAGTTGTGAAATGTGTCGATTATGTTGTAAATGTTAGGATGAGGTTTCAGTGGACTTTTTGATGGAATACTTGACAACCACCATAATATGGTGGTGGGGAGTAAATCTTATATTTTGGAAACCATAGCTTCTGTTAGTAGTTGGTAGATGATGTGATTGGTGTTTCTGGTTGAATGGGTTGAGGAAAGAGCCATCATGGTGACTTGGTTTTTTCAATGAGCATCATGTATGGATTTTATTGGGTGACTAAATTTGGATGAAGGTTTTGATTTGGTTGTGTTTTTTGTGGATGGATGTGGATTGAGGTTGTTGTCGTTGAGTTTTTGACTGACATAGGTGAGGGAAATGTGTTTGGAAAAACATGTGTTCCTTCAGTGTTTCCATGTTTTAATCATTGTTATAATTTTGGGAACTATGAGAGACATAACCAATTGATTTTGGAGATGATTTTTAGAGAGGATCGGACTGACGGTTTTCATAATTGATATAGAAAAGTAGTGTGCTGATTTTTTGGAACCTTTTTGTGATAATTCCATGATGTGACCTAGAGTTTCAATTTGTGTTTGACATTGTTTATGATGAGTTTGAGGTTGATTCATCCTTATCAAATAATTGGGTTTGTGATTGAGGATCGTAGTGGGGGAATATCTTTGTGGTATGATTTTTTCTTATTTCAGGTGTGGTTATGTAATGTCCATGCTTAGGAGAAGACGTGGGATATCAATTTTGTTAGATTACCCCAATATCCTGGCCTTTTGGTCTTTAAGGTTCAATAATTCTTTGAAGTGATACTCTAGGATGATACATTATATGGTGGGGAAGTTATATGGTCCCAAACCTGGGATAAGGAACATCATGGATTAAATTTTTTTTAATGGAATTTTATTTGATCATATGAGATTCTATGGGGGTGTCTATAGAAATTAGAACTATAAAAGGTTAAAAAGCTATCCATATAGTGTAAGTTACATGGCTTTCTTGTGATTAGTGGTAACTATGATCCATAACCATAAATACCTAGATGATGTGGTTTATGGTTTGTGAAACCATTTATCGGTTAAGATAAAACTATCCAAGCTGGTATAGCATCATCCTGCACAATTACCACATGGTTTCTAAAACCATGTGGGGTTACCAGGATTCCCTATGACCTAGGCTCCTATTAAACCAAGGGAACTACACTATTGGTGTGTGGTTTTTCTAGCCATGTGCGAAAACTCTATGAGATATAAAAGTTGGGGGTTTTACTATTTCCCCCATTGGGTTTTATGGGTTCTAACCGAACTATATCCCTTATTCCTTATCAAGTTTCTTGGGTTATGAACCAAACCTACCTAAACATCCATTAGCTAATTATCCTAGGATTTTAAGCCATTTGGATTGTCGAAGAGTGAAAATCCACACATCAGGAGACTTGAACACTTCTCTTCATTAAATATTTAAGAATAAGTATTATAAGAAAAAATTTCTCCTTCCAAATCCCCAAAAACCAACCTTTTCCAGAAATTTATAAGTTGGTAATTTTTTTTGTTTTAATCAAGGGTTATGTTTGGATGAGTGGTTTTTAAATGCATAATGTGGGTGATCATAATTTTTTCTCATATTCTTAATGTTTCATATGTGTATGTGGTTGTTATAATTCTATAACTTGTTGATTTTTTTAATTAATTTGACTATGGAATGTGATTTCGTCTACAGAATGAGGTTTCATACAATTCATAGATCTTATTAGGTTTCTTTATGACATGAGACTGAACCTATTACTACCCATGAGTTATGCCAAACCCTTTGGTTTAGTGGAATGAATTGGGAATTTTATAGATATAGTAATTAAGAATGTTTATGGGATATAAAAAGTAAATTGGTAAGTGTTCTTACGTAATGGGTTAGTTTAATTAGTTATATATCATATTTTGTGAAATTTATTAAAGGCTTTTTAAATATTTGGGATGACGGGTTTTGTAGTTTGATTCAGTTATGGTTTTCAATGAAGAATACAATGTTTTGAAAGTGTGAAATATTTTAAAAGGAGGTGTTTTCCACAAAGTTATTTAGAAATAATTTTTCTTTATAGATTTTGAATGATGATTGGAAAATATTTCATGTTTTTATTTTGTATTAAATTAATTAATGATTATTTTCAATGGTTGGAAATGGAAATAAAATTATTAGGGTAAGGTTTAGTTTTTCAAATAAAAATACATGTGTCTTAAAGGGGATGCTTTAAGATGATTTTATATGATTATTTTGACATAGGTGTTATCATGCATTGTGAATCATAATTTGTGTTAATTATTGTATTTTTTTACATAGAATAAGGGAATTTTCAGTCAAATGTGATAATATTATATGAGTTATAGATATAAATGATATATTTTTTGATATGTGATATGGTATGTGAATGGTAATTATTTTAAATGGTTAAAGAAGAATGTGCACAAGGATTATTTGTGAGTTGTTTGAGTTTGGATGTCAGAATAAGGCTCTATGACCCTAACTTATGGACTCTAGTTCCTTGTTTTGGTTGGGATGGAATGATTCCCTAGATCCTGCTAATTTCTTTTTTTGACTTAGGATGTTTTAATAAGGCACCTTTCTCTTGTGGTTTACAGGGTTAGGATGTCGGATTGAGGCTCTATGGTCCCATGTTTGGCATGGTTTTAGATTTCTGAGAGAGGCTCTATGATCTCAAATATATGGAAATGTATTGATTATAGGAATTACTCTCCAATGTATGTTGATTAATGGTTCGGTTACAAAATACCCCCTATGATAAATTGTGTGTAACCCTTTATGTCATGTTGTATGCTCCCGGTGTGACCATAACTAATTTAAATTCATGGTGGACATTAAGAAACATAACGGATAAAATAATATTTTTATGGTTACTAAATTATGTGACATGTTCCATTTTCCCCCATACTTATTTATGTAACATTATTACCTGCATACACCACCTTTTTTGGTTTCCTACTTATTTGTACTCACACCCTTCTTGGGATTCCCTGGCTCTTGGGTACCCGTGAATATTTTACTTATTTTCGGGTATAGGTTTAGGACATTAAACTGGTGTTTGGTTTGTCTATAAGATAATGGGTTGGAGCATGGTAGGTTATGAATGGGATCGGGATCTGGTATATATTGTGGAGCTTTTGGTTGTTTTGTTTTTTTAATTTTATTTGTCTTACTACATAACATATAGTGTATTCATACCACTGTTTTATCTTGTTAATATTTGGTTATTATTGGTACATGTTTTATGATTTCCATTTATACTTTTTATTGGTTATTTTATCTTCCCATGATACTTCTATTGAGGATTTACTCTGATGTATTATATTTTCTTTCTTATTTCCATTAATTTTTTATTGTCAATTATTAATTTTTTATTAGTTTGTTTTCCAAATTTTATTTATATTTAATATATATCATTTGATTTATAAACATTCAAAATCACCTACTTTTAACATAATAATGTTTCAAGTAGGTGATTTTGCAAGCATATAAATACTAAATTATAAATAAAATCTAAATTAAATTTGACACACTAACTAAAAATATAAAAAAAATTTAAAAAAATATTTTTATTAAAAAGTTAATGAATGGAAATTTCGATAGGATAAAATTTATTTGTTTCAAAACATGACATTTTTTTTTAATTTTTGTATACAAAACATATTTGTGTAAATTAAATTTTTTTGGAATTCCTTTTTTCCAATTAGTTTTTATTTATAATTCTAATATTATTAATTTCATTTAGATGTTATTTATACTATATTTTATGCATATAATTTTTTTAATGTGTTAATGTTTAGTTTTTAATCAATAATATTTGTGTCATGTTATTTAATGTTATTTATTATATTTTTGAAATTAATTTTATTTTCAATTACATTTTACTTTTTACTATGTTTTCTAAATTTTATTTTGGTTGAGTTTATATTTTTTGTTTATATGAATTATAAATCACCTACTTGATATATCATAATGGTTAAAGTATGTGAATTTGAAGGGATATAAAATATAATATTTAAATATTATGTAAATTAAATATTACACATTGAAAAAATATATAAACAATAATTAAAATAAATAAATAAAAAGAAATTGAGAAAAATATTTTCAATGACACAAAATATTGTTGTTTTAAACATAACATTTTTACTTGAAAATATTTTGTTGTAGAAATTTTTTTAAAATTAATATATTTTTTGTTATTTTTTATCATTCATTTTATTTTCAATAAATCATAATGTTTATCTTTAATGTTTTAAATTTTATATATTTTTTCAAAATTCTGTATTTTTTAAAAATTAATTTTTTATGTATAATTTTAATATTTATAATCAATTATTTATATATCATGTTAATCAATTTTTTATTAAATTTACTAGATCGTTTTTATTTTACGTTAATTATAATATGATTAGCATGTGATCAAGATTTTCATTATAATTTTTTATAAATATTAATTTATATTACTTCATAATCACCTATATAAAATATAATAATGATTTGTGTGGGCGGTGTTAAAAGAATATAATTTATAAATTATGATTAATATATAAATAATTTTTGTCACACTAGCTAAAAATATTAAAATTACTAAAATTAAAAATAAATTCATAAAAATAATTTCTAGGGAAACAATATGTTGTTTCAAAATAGAACATGTTTACATGTAATTTTTTTATAGATATAATTATATTGTTTAAATTTATATTTTTTTGTTTATTATTTTATTTACTTGAAATGTATTTTCAATTCATTAATTTTTTTGAAATCAATTATTTAAATTTAATTTTGATGTTATTAATATTATATTTTATGCATGAAATTTTTTTGATGTGTAAATATGGTGATTTTAATCATTAATATTTATGTCATGTAAACTACTTTTTTTATTATATTTATAAAATTATTTTTATTTCCAATTATTTTTAAATATCTTATCTATGTGTCAAATTTAATTTATATTGTATTTATAGTTTATATTTTTTTAGCCTTCCAAATCCACTTATTGAAATATAATAATTTTTCAAATAGTTGTCTTTCAAGGACTATATGTTATAATTTTTAATTAAAATCTTAATAAAATTTAGAATTATTACTAAATATAGAGAATATAATTAAATAATAAGAATTTAATAAAAATATTAAAACAAAATTAGTGGAGAAAATTATTATTTTTCAAAACAAAACCATTTAACTTTAATCTTATTGGAGATAACATTTTTTCATCTTAATTAATTTTTTCTTTTCTTTTTTTCCATTGAATTTATTTTTAATAACATCTTATTTGTATAATCAGTGTTTTTAATATCATTTAGATGTTAGTTATACTGTATTTTATGCATATCATTTTTTTATTTATCATTTTTTTATTTTCAATTATTTTTTATATGCTTACTCCATGTTTTATGTTTCATTATGTCATACTTATAGTTTATATTTTATATTCATCTAATGTAAACTACTTAAAATAGAATAGTTTTTTTGTGTTTCAATTCAGAAAATTTAGAATATTAAGAAAATAAACTATTACTACAATCAAAATGAAATTTAAAATATATAATAATCACATAAAATATAATTAAAAATAATAATTTTTTATTCAAAAAATAAAGCAGACAATAAAATAGATGAAAGAACATTTTTATCAAAACATAAAATTTATACATTTAAATATGTAGGTATATTTAAAATCATAACAAATATATATTATAGTTTCATTCTAAATTAAATTTTATACATGAAGTTAATACATATTAAATAATTAAAAATAAAAATTATTTTTGAAATAAATAACTATAAAATGATTAGTATCAATAAAAATACATGACTTTTTATAATTATAATAATAATTAATTAATATTTCATATTTATGTATTATAATTATAATAATTTCAATTACAAATAGTATTGTTAACAAATTAAAAGTCATAATTATTAATACTATATTAATAAAATATAATATTTATTAATAATATAATTATTTACATCATCACTAATAATGAAGGTACATTAAATCATTAATAATTTTCACCATGACTTTATTATAATGACTTTTTATAATAACTTAGTTATCAGGACTTCATTTTCTTTTAAATAATTATAATGACTTTATTGTCTTATAATTTTGGATCATTTCGTGTAAAGTCATTATTTTTAAAAATATTTTTTTGGATTTTATTATCCCTACTTTATTATCATGAGTTTTTTATAATTACGTTATTATTATGAATTTCTTATTATTAAAACTTAATTAGTGTGACTACATTATTCGAGTTCAAGTACATGGATTCATGAATTTCCTTTTATATGAGTGTATGGGCGACCATTGTTAATTTTTTTATTATTATTTATACTATTACCCAAAAATTTTATAAAAAATAAATAATTTTCATGAAATAAATATATTTTTAAACAATAATATTAATAATGCTAATTATTATTAGTGATTATTACAATATTTTAAAAAATTACATTATTTTTATTATAATACTAGATATATATATCTATCATTGTTATTAATTATATTATTAATTATACATGATTTTTTGGAAATAAAAATATATTTATATTAAAAATTACTAGTAATTAAATTATTAAATAATAATTAATTATTTAAATATATTGTTATTAAATATTTTTTATCATTCATGTGTTATTATAAATAATAATTATTTAATTATTACTGGAAAATATGTTTTTTACCCCACATCAAAAATCTAGAAAAAATGTAATGAGGTACAACCTTATATGTGGGGGTACGGGTGATATTTTGTTTTATACTTTAATAAAAAATGAATTAAAAGTATTACTGAAATAAAAATAGAGAAATGCTTTTTTATATTTTATTTTTTTCATCCTATATAAAACTATATAACCAAATCAAAGATAGAAAATAAAAAATAAATGTTTTGAAAAATATAAGGGAGGGGTAATTCCCAAAAAGTTTCTTCATGTTATTTTTTAAAAGATATTTCCTAAAAAGAGACTTCCAAAAAAAATAAGATGGTGACATCCAAGATAAGTCCTACCTTTCATCACATTAATACCCAAAAATATTTTGAAATCAAGAAAAGATCTTCCTTTAGGAATTTCTTTTAAAAAAAGTCATTCCCCGTTGTATAGGGAAAAGTCTCTTTGATGCTTGCTCCAATGGATGGAAAGTGAAGTTGAAAGGGATTTCATTATGGATTCATGCAATATATATATTTATATAACCCTATATACTACTTAAAACTAATTTGATGGTGAATGGGGTGTTGATTCCACATTGAAGGGGTTGTGTGAGTAACAAAAACCGAACAAAAAAACCAAAAAAAACATAAATGAAGGAACTGTGAAATGTAGAAGATGAGATAAAGTGTGTAAAAATAAATTCTCAAATCAAAATATATGGAGTGAGAATAATTAATCTTAGTCAGACTCAATTAGAGGATAACATTTGAGAGACTGTATTGATATGAATTAATTTAATTATTTTCTGTTCTTACATAAGAAGTACAAAATTGTAAAACTGTTTGAGAAAAACGTTGTTATCCAATGAGTTGTCACTTCATCATATAACAAACACCATTGATCATTACATAGAAATTACCATTCAATCATCAATAAAGAATTGAAATGATTCTTAATAGAAAATATAACATCAACCTTTTTCATTTTCTGTAATTTGGTTAAAATTCAAAGGAAAAGTGATTGTTATAGACATATGATGGTTCATAGAATAGTGTAAAATGATGATCATTAATAAAGGAATAGAGAAAAATATTCTTATTTTACACTAATGTAATCATGAAATTTAAAATACGAACATATTATAGATTAAAAACAAAATAATATGATTCCTTAAATAGATCTATCTACTCATTTTCAAAATGAAAGTAACTAAAAAATTCAATGAAAGTGTCAAAAAAAATAGATATAACCTCCATATTCACTTTATACCTTTGTTCTACCATCACTGGATGATTGTTTCTAGAAACTCCCCCTCCCCTAGATCAAGGGTCCTCCTCAAAGATGCAATCCAACTCACATAATCAAAAATTGTTTCACACATCACCAATGTGTTCTCACAGTCACAACTTAGTAATCTATTCATCAATTCCTTTAGGATCATATGTCACTGTATATTCTCTTCATATAGTGGCTCAATTGCAACACCCTTAACCTATTCCTATTTTTTAACATGATTGGGTTTCAAAAACATCATCAGCTTTTAGATTATTCCTGTATGAATATTCATGAACCCCACATAAACAATATTGTTGATTTGATGCAAGGCATGATCTATAAAATAATTCCTACTAATTTCCAGAATATTTTTGTGACAATATCTATTCAAGATTTTGAATCAGGTTCCCACATCACCCCATCTCCACCAATTATTCCAAAATCATTGTATTTATAATAGTGGGGATGAATAGAGGCCCATTCATTCTCTTCAGGAGAACTTCAGATAAAATATTAAATTA
This sequence comes from Viscum album, assembly GCA_963277665.1. Taxonomy (NCBI): domain Eukaryota; kingdom Viridiplantae; phylum Streptophyta; class Magnoliopsida; order Santalales; family Viscaceae; genus Viscum; species Viscum album. Next base: position 596,703,137 of record OY728133.1, read on the forward strand.
TTATAATATTGTTAATATAATTATTATATATTTACATATATATATATATTGTATTATAATTAATAATATATATATTTATTATATTTATTATTATTTCTATGATTATATATATATATATATTGCACAAGGGATTTCAGGGTGTGGTGGTTTCTTTCATACTAATCCGGGATTTTTCAAAGGATTCTACGTTCATTAACTTTGTAATGGTACATCATTTGAAGAAAAATTATGGGTCATCATTAATGGAATTCATTATGTTTTTTTTGTTGTAGGACCATTTTTATGAAATCTAATTTTTTTTTCTATGGAATCATAGAAAGAACACTCTAGATTTATTCCCTAGAACCTTATTCCTATCTATATTGAATGACTTCATTAGTTAAATCACTAAAGTGTGAAGGTTATACATGGGTACATGGAGGCTAGTCATGTTGTCTATCCTCTTCCAGAAAGGGAATTTTTTTTATGTGATCTTGATGTGATCCATTATGAGACTAGGTCACTGTTCATATTTTTTTGATTTGGATGCGCACAATGATGTGCATACTAATCTTTGTAACCCTCCCATGTATTGATACATTAAATTTTTGATATATTTTTGAGGAGTCATCTTTCTCGGTGTGGATCATATGTGTAGTGTGAAAGAATCTTTTATCATCCAGTAGATTCAAGGGATCTACAATGGATAGCTTTCCATCAGTTTGGGTGGTTCTCATCGCTTGGTTCAGTTGTTCGTAAACATCGATGGTGGATGAATTAATTTCATCATGTTAGCATGTGACATATCCATATGGATACATCATATTAGTGTTTTTCAGAACAATAAGTCTTATGGGACATCTACTTGTAATAGTGGTGTGACATCTCTAGATGCATAATCATAAATACGATGGTAAGTTCATATTCAACCATGGTTTTCATCAACTGGGAGTTAGTGGGGGTTATTAAGGTTCAAAAACCCAAATCCATGGGTTGATGGTTGAAATAGTAGATGATATGCTACCGTTGGTAGGGTTAGTGGAATTAGAGGGGGTGAGAAACGGATTTATAGATATCGGGGAAGTGTGGTTTGGTAGGATACACATGGAGAACGGTATATGGTAGGTGTAATACTTGTATGAGATATGGAGGCTGACAGTTAATGGATGTGTTTTGGGGAATGGGAGTGGGATAGTGGAATGTAGCAATATAGGATATTTTTGTAGAGCGGTAAATCATGGTGGGGCATGGGAAATAATGGATACTTTTCCAGTATTAGCATGGAAAACTCTATAAGGGGAAGAGTAATTATTCTACCTTTAAAGAACTGAAGAAACTCGTCAAATCTAAGAAAGAAAAATATAAACTAAATAAGATAAAATAATTGAAATTAAACAAAAATAATTAATTAATTTAATTAATTAATTAAATTAACATAATTGATACATATGAATATTAACTAATTTAAAATATTGTGAGGATAAAAAAAATTCTTCATTAATTAAACATAAAAAAAATTTATTTGAAAATAATGAATTAATCAAATAAAATAATAAAATTATATAATTAAAATAATTATTTTGAAAAACAATTTTTGAGTAAAGCGTTATAATAATTTCAATATATTAATTACTCATTAAATGTTAATAAGAAATTATGGTTTACACATATTTTATAATTTAACTATAAATTAATCAATTAACTAATATTAACAATTAAATTCACATTTTAAAATTTAATTTAGAATATTCGTAATAAAACATTTAATTATCAACTATTGAAATTAATTTAATAAATTAACTGATTTGACTATAACGAATGAAATTAAATACACTAATTATTATGGAAGAAGAAAAATAATTAAGAGGAATATCAATCTCCCCCACACTTAAGCAATTACACTCCCTATAAAATCAATAGGTGTTAATTATTGAAAAAAAAAATTCTTATATAAAAATTACCCAAAAATAAAAGGAGATCAAAAATCACTCTAAAAAATGAAATAATCATTCCTCCTATGTGAACGTCACTCACATCCTCATTTCCATTTTAAAATGAGTTTATGTTCAATGAGTGAAAAAATATAGAAAGAAGTGGAATTACCACATTTGGAGGAGGCACTAATAATTATCACTGTCTCCTAGGTTCTAAAAAATTGATGTTCCATTTTTCAGTTCATTTATAAAATTAAAATATTTATTATGTAATTTGTTTCCTCCTTTAATTGGGTTCAAAATTCCACTCACCTTAATGAACTAACTTGTTTACTATTAGGAACTTTATTATTATTATTGTTTTTGTTTTTCCTTTTTTCAGTAATATATGTGTTTATAACTATGATAGAGAACTTATTTAATATGTATAGAATGATGATACACACACCATGTTCCTAAATACTAAGATATACACAATACGATTTTGATATCCCATTTTTCATCAGCCAAAATAGACATAAATGATTATCATTTGAGTTTGATCGATGACGTGTTTGTTAAGAAAGAGTGTTTCACCTTGGTTCATGTTAAAATTCCATGTTTTCGCAATTTATAATCCAAATTCAACAAAAAATATATCCTATCTCACTCTCTTTATCAGTTCTAAAATAGAATATCCATAGAAACGAAATGTAAAACCACTCATTAATTGAAATATTATCACAATTTCAGAATATGTGAAACACATGATCATAAAAGAAAATAATCACTTAGGTAAGAAATATATTAGTTTTTTTAATCATTTTTTATATCTTGATGGGGATAGAATTTGAAAAAATTTAAAGTTGTTTTATGTGATAATAGTGAAAAAATAGTTTAGATTTATAAATAACCTTCCTACACAATTAAAACTAAACAATATAACCAATGTTAAATTAATGGAAGAATAAATAATATAATTATTAATGTTCAAAACAAATTTGTATTATCATTTAAGAAATAAAATTATTTTTAAGGGTGATAGGGAAATTCAATGAAATTGTTTCCACATAACAGGAAGACAATAAATTCACAATGTGACCCTACATCCACTACAATGAAATAAATAATGAAATATATTGTTCCCAAAGGTTGCATGAATGAGATTATTTCATGAATTATTTTCAAAGGGGTTGTAATATTTAACATGAAGTTGAAAAATGACCAACATAAATAAAAAACATAGTATGAAAGAAAAAACATCAATAATAAATTTAAAATAGTAAATTAAATGAAACTAGTTGTGTCACAATAATATATTAGAATGATTTAAATTAGTTATTTAACATATATATATAATCTCTTATTTAATGATGTAAAATAACTTTGTATCATCTCTTTAAATGAGTGAAAAATTAATCTGTTTGAAAATTGGATGCTCATGGAAGTTGAATAGATTGAAATGATAATCTATATTTAATACAGAATTTGAAGTTAACCGTAGTTTTAGTTAAGGGTAGTTATATCTCATGTTTTCTGACAAACATCTTCTGGAGTCATTGATGTTCCAAATTATTCCACCTCTGGTGAAATTTCTTACAAAAAACATCAGATTATATGAACCTCATGATAGCTTTTAACCAATACATTAAAACAAGAAAATATAAATCCAGAATAATAATGTGATAATGAAACTCCAGAAATTTCTTTCATTAATCCAGGGAGTCACATAACCGATTAAGGATCATTTATTTAAAAATAAAATAAAATTATAATAATAATAAAATTAATTGTTTTCCCCTATGATGTTCTGACATTAAATTCTTTTTCCATATTATATTCCCTTAATCTATTTTAACCATGGTCATATAGTGGGTACGATTTATAATTACTTAAGACTAAAGTAATCCTTTTGGAAAAATGATCTAGATCACATAAAAAGTCATTTAACTCAGTATCTTGAAAAAGTCCCATAAAACATTCCAACACTCAAATAATAAACCCCCTTCCAAAAATTACCTCACAATCCATAAAATAACTCCTATAATTTTCTAAAGTAGGAAAAAAAATCAACATGATATCCAAGGTGACCAATTTCACTCTAAAAGTGATCCATCATTTTTTCCCCAACACATGATTCTGTATCAATTCCAAAAAAATGATATTATTTTGGTTTGATCGTTGAAAATTTCAATGTGATATTTTGAGGTAATAATCATTTGTGGAGAATTGGTAGAATCACCAAGATCTTCTAATAATGTCACAAAATCATGGAAGATAATTTTATCATCTAATAGGTGTAAATAATTATGGGAATACCTACTCCACTTAGTTGGTAAAATGTACAGAAACTCCACTAGATCACACAAAACATATTGAGAAAATTTATATCTAACTCCCAATGGGTCATAAAAAGTTTTAGACACAACAAAATCCTCAAAACATCATGTTTCAATAGTAAAAATATCAATAGAAGACTCACCAACCCCAGTTTTATGGGAATGGGAACTAAAAACCAAAATCGGGTTGGTTATATGGGGGTGGGGTGAAAACAATGAACATAGGTATAATTAATACAAGTATAAAAAACATAATTTGTAATAAAAAACATTATGTTTTTTCAACTCACCTTTTAATTAGACTCTCAATTTTCCGAAATTATTCATGATATTATGTACTCCCAGAATAAAAAAAAAATCTTCTGAATTTTTATTGATAGAATCAATGGTAAAATCGTCTCAGGGATGATAATATTCTTTTATAACCCCATCATTAAACATGTCATCTATAACATCAATCAACTTACAGGTAACCTTAAGTAGTTAAATTTGTTAAACATGAAATTACTCTTGTTCCTCAACATCATTGGGGGGGGGGTAAGATAACTCTTTCTTACATCGATGATATTCTCTAGTACAGTCTATGAATGGATTACCTAAAATTATTAGAAAAGTGGTATCACACATCATTTGTCGAATAAGAATGTTTGTGGGCCATGATAATTTCCCTATATCAAATAATAGTTCGTCTACCCTCCCATAAGGCTAGGAAAGAAACATATCAGCTTTATTTTATGCCAATGAATTTTGTTTCAACTCTTTAAGCCCATGATTTTGAATAGGGATTAGGGAACACTACTATAAAAACCAAATTTCATAATAAACTATTTTGATGGGCCTATCAGCCATAAAAAATAGTCTTCAGAGTTGAACTATTTGTAATGAAAAACAAATCCCTTGGAAAATAGTTGTTCTTTAATAATTATTCCTAATAGGATTCATTTCTCATAAAAAATATTTTTGTTTCACTTGCATGATATATGTTGGCTATGATTATTTTCTATGGGTATTTTCTCATATTCCAAATAATATTCATCATGATAGTTATTTGTGGTGGGAATTTATATCCCATCAAAAATAATATGTGGATAGAAGAGTATTTATGAATGATTCCATCGCAAATAACTTTTTTTTTCACCGACAACTTTATTTATGGTGGGTACTATTTGCGACATTATACCATCACAAATAGTCTTGTCGCAAAATTATATAACCTATATATATGCCTCCTAGCTGATATCCCTAATAATTAGATCCTCATATCTCTCAAACACTCTTCTATCCATATTTCATCATATCCAGATCATCCTTTAAAAATTTTAATTTTTACTGGGATGTAAAAAATTCAGATTCGCATCCAAAAATTATTTAAATTTTACGTATTTTTTTTTAATTTTTTTTAAAAAATTTTAATTAATATATATAATTAAACTAGAAAATATATTATTAGTTATCATTAATTTAGAGTAATTAGTTATTTGTATCATTAATTATTGTTATTTATATTTGCCTATTTTTATTTAGTAGTTAATAGTTTTAAATTCCTCTAATTATTTTTAATAATAATACATTAGTATTTATTAGAAGGAATTATTTTTTATTAAATGCATTTATTTTTAATTTAAATAAATTAGTATAAAATAGTTGTAATTAAATTTAATTATAAATAAGTACAAGTATTTTGTAGTAACTACTTATAAATGATTGATAAATATTACAATTTTAGGGAATTTAGTAATAATTCACAAATCTAATAAATAAGTTGTAATAATAAAATGTAAATAGTCATAATTAATAATAATTAGTAGTAATTAACAATATTTTAAGAAAATTATTTTAAATATTAATTATTTGAAAACAATTACAAAAAATTAGCGGTAATTAGAACAAATTAATAATAATTATCAGAAATTAGTGGTAGTTTTTATAAATTATTGATATTATTAAAAATAATGATGATTTGTATAAATTATATCTAATGATAAATAATTACTAAAAATCTATTTTAATGAGTGTAAATTACACAAATTAGTGATAACGAGTGGTAGTTGGTAAAAATTAGCGATAATGAGTGGTAATTACTAAATATTAGTGGTAATGAGCAGTAATTACAAAAAGTTAGCAGTAATGAGTAGTAATTAGAAAAAAATTTCCTTGGTTAGTGAATTTTATTGTAAATGTGTGGTAATTAGTAAAGATTTTCTTTAATGAGCATTAATGTGTAAAAAATAGTTATTAAGAGTTGTAATTAGTAGAAATGAGTAGTAATGAGGGATAATTAATAATAATTAGTGGTAATTTGTAAAAATGACTAATAATATGCAAAAATTAGTTGAAAAGAATGATAATTAGTAAATATTAATTGAAATGAGTAGGAATTAGTAAAAACTATATGTAATGACAGAAAATTAGTAAACATTATCTATAATGATATGGAACTACTAAAAATTACAAGAAATGAGCATTAATGAGTAAAAATTAGTGCTAAGTAATAAAAGTATGAATTAATTTAAACAAATTAGCAAAAATGAATAGAAATTATTATAAAATCAGACTAAATGAGTGGTAAATAGTAAAAATTACCAGTAATGAGTGGTAATTAGTATAAATTGTTAGTAATGATAATGAATTTGAAAAAATGATAGTTAATGAGTGCGAATCAGCAATAATTAGTGGAAGTTATTAGGAATTTGACGAAATGTGTGGTAAGTACCATATATTCATACAAATGAGATAGAATAAAAGAAAATGTGTGGGAATCAATTTATTTCATTGGACATTAGCGGTGATTTTTAGAAATTAGCTTAAATGAGTTATAATTAGTAAAAATAATATATAATTTGTAAAAAATTGATGTAATGAGCGGTAATTTGTAAACACTTTTTTGGAATTAGCTGATACTAGTAACAATATTTTTTATTAGTAAAAATGATCATTAATTAGTAAAAAAACTATCAGTGGAAGTTAGTTAAAATTAGTGCTAATGATCCCAGATTTGAAAACATTTGTGATAATGAGTTGTAATATGTAAAAGTTTGTAGTAATTTTTAAAATTGAGCGGTAAATAGTCAGAATCATAGGTAATGAGTGGTAAATCTTAAAACAAAGTAGAAATGTGTAGTAATAAGAACTATTAGTGGAAATAAGAGGTAATTAGTATAAATTATCATAAATGGGTGGTAGTTGGTAAAAATCAATGGAAAAGAGCGGTAATTAGAAAAAATTAGTGGAAATGGGATGTATTTAGTAAAGAATATAATAAATTGGTTGAATTTACCACACATTACCACAATTAAACTACATTAATGATAATAGTTCACAATTAAAAACAATTCACGATAATTAATCATAATTATCCACAATTAACAACAATTTGTAACAAAAGGCATGCTAATGGGGAAGAGGGAAGCACATACTTGAGGGGATGGAGGAGAAGATAGAGTAAAATAAATCCATTTAACCCTATGTTCATACTATTTGGGGGAGAAGAAATCAATAGAAACCCAACTAGTGATAGAAGATGAAAAATATGAGAGAATACAATGGCATTCATAGCAATTTATCTCATATTTAGTTCAATATAATTTTATGTGAAAATAATGTTTTTCTGATAATATTAATGTAAATGCCTAATTTAAGGTTAAAATATATTTTCTATAGCGGGAAATAATCCACTCATAGTGTAATTGTTATCTATCAAATCTTCATTATCTTCCATCACTCGCAGGTTTACTCATAGATGTATCTTCACCAATCGGTCATAACCTAGTTCGCCAAAACTCATTATCTCTTTTGTTTTTTCCTTACCATGTGCTACCAGTGTACCAAAATGGAATCTTAGAGTGCATGAGATGAAGGAAAATATGGAGTGAAATAATTCTAGTGCCCTTCGTTCAGACTGTTTGGTGTTGAGGTATTCATAGTTGAACTCACTAGTTTACTGATGACTTCCTCACCACTAAATAGGTTGAACAAAGGGGCACTATAATTTATTCACTAAATAATTTTCTTGATACCCTCCACTGCATTACTAAATCACGAATCTATAATATCCTTTTTTCCCTTAAAGGTAATTAATATTAATTAGAAAAAAATAATGCTAAATAGAAAATGTAATTGATAATTTGGTACATATACAAAATTATCATCAATTAGATAAAATTGGAAATATTTTCCCCTAACTTTTATTTTTAAAATATTATATTTTGTTTGATAGTCTCTTCCATATATTAGAATAATCATAAGAAATATTTTTATTTTCTACAGTTTTAAAAAAATATTGAATAATAAAGTAGACAATAGTCATTACTACAATGTCATTATTGGATAAATCAGTATAGGAATCCAAATGATTCTTATTTAAATCCTATATATATTATGGGCATTGATTCTTTTTTCATTTTCATCAACTAAAATATAATGTTTTTGGAAGGTAAAATTAACTGTCTATATAATAAATGTGAGCTGACAAAATTTGAGTCATTTGTAAACATTAGGGTCCATCTGTTGGGTTCTATTTTTCCAAAATATTATATTTTTTACTATCAAAATGGTGAATGCAGTTCTCAAGAAGGTTCAAAAATTTTACTTCTAGATTTATAATAATATCTTATAACGTAATTTTTTTTTTACATTTTTTGGATCACAAAGAAATGAATTATGATATTGATTTAAATCTTGTTTTTGAACCATTTAGATTTTATGTGTTAATAAAGTCTATTGAGGACGCCTTATATCCTAGTAACGAGATATGAAATTTTGAAGTGGTAACAAAATTTAAGGTTGTAAAATAAAATAATAAAATTTAAAATATCTATTTTTATCTGATATTCTATTTTGTTAAATTACTCTTACCTTAAGTAAATCTATTTCTGATTAATATATATGTCTACAAGAGGTTTTTTAGTAATTTGGGTCTTGGTAATCAATAGATTCACACTTGGATAAATGTTTTATTATTATTATTATGGTGAAAAAGTGTTGTGAATTTGTTTTACAAATATGTTTACAATTGAGGTATAACGAGGATCAATAAGGGAAGTCTTGATTGGTTCTAATTAAATAATTATGGTATTTGCCACTTACACCCATATTATAGCATTTATTTATGACACAGAACTCAGATCTATTTATTACATGGTACAAATAAAAAATTTCAATTGATAAATGATTCAACCATATTATTTATAGACATTCATGAAAACATTATGATGATGCACATTCTTTCGTTTCTTAAGAATCCCATTACATGTGATTGGGTCTTTCTACTAATGGTTTTTTCCTTTTTTTTATTCTTATGTTATTTAGTATTTTTGTTTTAATATATTTATAACTCTATATAACTCCCCCCCCATGAATGATTATGACTAAACCATATATTTTATTATCTTTATTAACAATAGGACATCCACAAAGGAATATTGAAATTTTTTGAATACATTGATTGATGAGTAAAATTTATTTTGAAGTAATTGTGTTAGTATATGTGATGTTGTTGTGAAATAGATTATCCTAGTGATAGTTGCATTAATGTGGACATTTAATGTATTAAAAACAAAAGGCATGTTATATTTCAAGAGAAAACATGCTCCAAAATCATTTCTCTACTATATGGGTGACAAATAAGCATTTATACTCAACAATTGAAGAAAGTATTTTTTTACTATCATCGCAAATTTCACCAAATTGATCATCCTTTTCAAAAGAAAAGAAATCATTTTAGTAATGGTAATAAATGAGATGGAACTCCATTAATGATCATTGGTATTTATTTAAATTCAATTTTCACTTCATTACCTCACACTACCTTTGGAATGACTGTATGCACCAAAAAATCTTTGGCTTTGGGAATGATCAAAATTAGATTAAACAACATATTTTTGGGATCTCCAATATTGGTTTGAGTTATTGTTCTATCACATGTTGGAATTTATTCATATAAAGAATAAGTATTTTGATAATATAATTTATATAGTTCTATAAACACCAAATAAAACAAAAGATAATATAATGGATTGACAATATTTTTCCATAATTTTAAGTAAAAATGATCTTGATTTTATTGATAATGATTTACCACACGTGTTAATGAAGATAAAAGAAAAGTATACACTCTATGAAGAAAATTGTTCATTATTTTTTCAATGGATTTCCAATTTGATGCATATGGATGATTTTGTTTCCAATATTGTTAGATGCATCACATACAATACTATTAAAAAATTTAAAAAGCATTATAGTCATGTTATAATTTAGATAATGACACTGGTTAAATTTACAGGTTTGTTTAATTTTTCTATTTGGGATGAACTAATAAAAATAACATATTTTTTCGAAGTCATTTTTCTAGAGACAACATACATTGTTAACTATATAGACTGCAATAATATTTTGTTTTAATTTTAAGAAAAGTAGATATTTTTTTTTCTAGATTTACCGAAGTTAATATAACACATAATATTGCATTTTTTGTATGGAGAAAAATGTGGAGGGATATTATAGTTCTAATTCATGTACCCATTTGTGATATACATGCCTAAATTAATAAAAAAATGTATATTAGAATGAATAAGTTGAAGGGTAACATGTAGAATCATATTTATTAGATGAAATTTCTTTTTTCCAACACTATTATTTCCAACATGAATATCCTTTAAAATATTACTGAATTGAACTTCTTTAGGGAAATGTTAATGATGAAATGGAAAATAAAATATCATTTTTTATTTATACTAACATGGATTATATGGATTTCATGAATTATAAATTTCAGATGACAAACCTCACAGGGAACTTATATATGTTCTTCCCAACTATGAAGAGTTGGAATGATTTGTATAGTAAGTGCTACCACCACATATTCTTTAATTTATTTAAAATAATATTAATATTATTTAATTTTCAGATTATATATTATTCATATCAGAAAACTATTTCCAAATATTTCATTTTCTTCCCTAGAAGAACCCCAAAAACAAAATTTTTTATACTGCTTTATAATATTGGTATTGTAAATTATGTATTGTTTAACATATGAAAACAATTTACTATTTTCATATTGATATTTTTTTAATGTTTTAGGTATCCAAAAATGGCAATAAAATTGATAATAAATTATGTTTATTGTGTAACCCTTCATCCTAAATGGTTAAATATTATACTTCATACGTGGAGAATGGTTTTTTATTTCATACATGTAAATATTTTGAAAAGAAAATATGAAGAGAGGTGTTTTATTGAGTGGATATCATCATAGAGAAATGGTGGGTGAATTTCAGTGCATGAGGGTAAAAAAATTGAACTGTGTTATCTGATATAACGATATATAACAATGTCTAAATATTATTGTTTTGATACTCATATAGGATTTTGGGTTCATTTTCATCATAGAATCTTCCACATTAAAAATAAAATCCTTCATGTATTAAATGTAATATTTTTACTGGATCATTAAAAAATTAAAATTTATTATTCACATTACCATTCAACTTAAAGAAAGTAAATTGATTTTTAGTGAATTAAAAAAATGAAATCTTATGCAAACCATTTTATGAAATGATAATGTTATTATTTTTTAAGTGAATGTAATTTAATATTATCAAGAGAGAACTCCAAATGCATATTTTTAAATACGAGACATGAATATCAATGTTGAAACCCCATTGTTACGGGTTAAAGAGGATAAATATTTTTCTTATATAATAAATGAATATTAAAAATAAGATATTATGATGTTGAAACTCTTATAGAAATTGGTTATACTGTGGAATGCAAATATATTTCCATTGTTGTATATAAATATGTAGATAAAGATGAAGAATTAAACAAGTACATTTCATTTATATTCATAATTAAAATATATAATACTCATTTTCAATTATTTTTTCTCATAATTATTATCATGTTTCATATAGATGATGAGACATTTGATGAGATATTCTATAAACTTGCAAATTTAAAGCTTCATGGTGAAGATCAAGATACAACGTCATCTAACCTCATGTTTTCGACAGTTCATCATCGACTCATAGGGGTTTTAGTCTTTCAAGATTGATGATTCTTGAATATATTCACAAGTTATTCCCACATATTGATTTCAATCCACACATGAAGTGGAATTTTTGGTTGTGTAATTTAGTTAATTTTCATTAATTTATTTATCTATTAATTATTTCATTATTTATTATATTTTCTAAATTATTTTCACATATAGTTGATGTACTAGGGAGGGATATTCTACCAAATTATTTTTCTAGATCTTGTGTGATATGAGATCATATTCTCATTAATGTTTGGCACCTCATATTTAATCATAGGATGGTACGTAAATATATAATAGTTATTTTGAGATTTATTTAATTAAGAATTGATATTACTAATTAATCATAGGGAATATGTTTTCAAATCGATGATAGCATGGGTACCTCAATATAGGAATTCTATGATGCCCGCATGCATGAGATTTGTCAAAAACAACTCCAATCAAAGCAATTGATCTATGAAGAAAGATGGAGTCACTGTTTTTATCTATCTTGTTATAGCGATCATCTTGATTAAATCAACTATCTTTCTTGGGATGCATTGTAATCATACAATATAGTAGATATTTTCCCGAGGAGATCACCATTTGGTTGGAAGAATCAGGGGTGGAAGGACCCCAAGTATAGAGATGGTAGTCATATGTTCATTCCTCATTGAAAATGTCTAGTATGTAATTTTATTTAATAATTTATATAACAAAAAATGTAAAAAAAAATTATTATTATTATAGTAAGTTTAGATTTCTGATATTATGGGGATAAATGTTTAGAATAGGATGTACATCGATCATATAATTGGAGATATTTTTGATAGTCAAAAACATTGAAATATAGTCAATACATTTAAATAATTTATATAATTAACAAAAAATATATATATTAACCATTTTAATTTCTTATTGCATTTGAAGGAGTCAAATGATGCTACAACTTCTCACACACATCATGAGATTTGGGCTCAGTTGTGGGTCATGAAACTAGTGTATCAGAATTTTATGACACAATATGGATGTATGAGAATCAGTATGCTTTCAAGAAGCACAAATTTATTGGTATTTGTTCTTAATTGACACCTAATAGTTATTATGGAACCATTCTTCTTTCATCATCTAGAACAAGGAGAGCTCATCGAGATTTATCATGATAAGATTAAGAGTATGAGGAGAAGTTTTTAACTCGAGATAAGGTTATATATAATCTACATAGAGTTCAGGAGGAGTTTTATTGATATATTGAGTAGCAATAGGAGTAGAAACATCAAGTTGCTGAGCAGCAAGAGCAGTATATGATGGAATTCATGTAATGCATGAAATGGGGTATAGGTATGGATTTCCCTCCCTCATATCTTCTTAATTACCCTCCGCTATTCAGTAATTAATGTATTTTTTGAAATATTTATTACTATAAACATTTCAATGAAAATATTTTATCAAATTATTTATTAATTCAAATATTTACAATTTTATGTATAGTGTTTTTAAAATTATTTTTATGTTATTTATTTTAATTTTAGAATTTTTAGAATTTTAATTCTTTTATTTTGTTATTTATTTATGATTGTGGAGTACACCAGGCACAAATAAATAATTTTGATGGGTGAACAATCCCATTAAAATTGATGGTGTATATATAACTGGTAAATTTTTTTTATGATAGAATGTTCCTCCATTGCAGATAAATTATAAAATCCCACCACTAAAGATATCTTTTGTTACATTAAATAAAAAAATCAATTGTGACATCCAATCACTAAATATATCTTCTATGATGAATTTTTCACCAATAGGGAAGTTGTGATGAGGCCCTATCATAAAAACTCATTTTCTATTGAATCCCCATTCAAATTACATTTCATAAATAAATCATCTTTTTATGGTCAAATAAGGTTAATTCAAAATCCTTGATCATATAATTAATATTTCCACTCTAATAAATGTGTCATGAAATGATAAAACTACCATGGTCTTTTGGTTTTGGAGGAAAATTATTTTGAACTATGACACCACAATCATTTTTCAAATTTACTGATTATCTATCACCCTGATCCCTCTTGTTAGATAAGAACCTCTTTATAAATTTCATGTATGAAGTTATTTTATTCAAATCATTCACAAAAGGAATGTAAAAATGGAATATCCTATACCTATAAACAAATTTGAGATAATTACTTTTGTTTTTCTTTTTCATCCTTTCTAGAAAAGTGATGGTTGTGGATAACTCTTCAAAACAAGAGATTTATTCTCCTCATCCTAGTACATTTTTTCCAAATTTAATTGAATCCAATTTAATTATCCTTTATTCATTGGATTTTCCATGTCAACTTTTTAAATTTTTATTAGTTTCTTCAAATTTGTACAGATTTCTAGAATTGGGAACTTCTAGTTTTTTATTTCCAATTTAATCTTGAACATCAATATATTATTACATATATTGTTCCCTAACGAGTTCAAGAATTTGAATGTTTGGTTTTTATTTTAATTCAATAACATTATATATTGTATTTGGATTAGTTTTTATGGATAGATTTCCTTTTTCTCTTCAATATAAGTCTCTATCCATATGACTCTTTTGAATTTACATTTTAGGAATTCTTGAATATGTTTCCCTTTTAAATGAACAAATATCATTTGATACATCATAAAAAATTACATTAGGTTCCCCAGGAGAATTTGATGATTCTTAATTATATTTATTTTAATTAAAAGTTCTTGGTTGGGACAAGTAATTTGGTCTAGGTAACTATTTAATCACACCTTCTTCTTTCTAAGATAGGTTGGGTGGTTTTTATATCCAAAATTATATTGACTAGAGATACGATCTTGAACACCATGATTCATAGCCTTTTAAACCAAAAACTGGTAATATTCCTTAAATTTTAGAAGGAGATTAATGTCAGGATAAAATATCTAAGTTTTACCAATCACCCCACATTGATTTTATTACTCTTTAAGAACCTGTTCTGTAATAAATATAGCATGAGTATTAGATCATACCTATGAATGACCATTTTCATAGTGTTGTTGTGTTGGTACTTTTGGGATAGTCTATCGAACAATTTCTCAAGATCATAAAAATTGAAATATGAGAATTAAACCCCACAAGATTGGTTAAATAGATTTTATTTATATAGGTAGAGTGCATAAAAAAGAATCCATGAGAAGGTGGGTAGATAAATGGTGATTGTAAATTTATATAACAAGACTAATGAACCTATCCCATGCGTAATGAAATATTTGTCTTTTATCCTTCAGAAATATAGTGATCTTATTCCTCATTAATACAGTGATGTTCTAGGGGTTTAATTTTGATTCAAAATCATCTAACACCTTATCAAATGTTCTAAAAAAATCCTCATGTATGTTCTTTAATCATGTCCTATCATTACACTTAATCAAGAATTTAAAAACATTAAACTTATGTTCTCCTCAAATAGACCTCTTAAAAGAGATTAATGGGAATAAATATAAATATATCTAATAAAATCAATTTTATCATATATAGGGAGGCCTTTTAATGATGTAATCTAGGTGAGATGCTATTGTTTTGTCTCATAGTTTATAGATCTGGGGGACAACCTGATGCAAGATGGATTTCTTGAAAGCGTTGGTATTTAAAAAACTATATTTCTAGTTACTTTATGGAAAATAACCATGGGTTTTGGGATATAAATTTTTTTATTTTCATCTCTTCTTAAATGTATTTTTTCTCAAATTTCCGTAAAAATATTCTGTTTTTTCCTATGAACATAAAAATATTTATTAATTTCAAATAAAAGTGTTTTAATATATGAATTATTGAACCCTTTTTTATATAGGATGAAACAAATAGTTTAAATGTTTTTTCTGATTATTAGATTTACAATTTTTTTAGATATCCAGGTTTCTTGTTTTTAAATTTTTGTAATATATATATATATATTTGACATTGTCACACATGCCTACATTAAAAAGGGTTCTGAAATTTTGCATGGAAATCATTAACAACTCATGAAATGTAATTATTTATAGAATCATACTTACTACATACTAAAAGTGTCATGGTGAGAGGCGTGTTTATTCAACCGAGAGGGAGAATGGTATGTGTGAGAAACCAAAAAATACAAAAAAAACAAAAAAAGGACACAAAGATATATTTAAATTGTAAATTTGAGATGATTTGGGTGAGTATAAAGTGTTAAATTAAAATGGACTATGTGATAGAAATGACATAGTGTGATATACAATTAGAATATGAAATTAGTGTGATTTGATTGATAAGAATTGATTTAAATTGTTTCTATTCAACGTACAGAGTTCCAAAATTTTAAATGTGTTTGAAAAAAGGTATTGATCAATTGGGATCTCTATTTGGCATATAACACAACCCAATGATTATTCCATAAAAATGATCATTATATTATCACATAAGAATTAAAATGATTCTTAATTGAGAATAAAATTTTAACATTTTCCATCTTCATTATTTCATGTTATATTCAATGTAAAATTGATCACAATCATCATTTATTGGTACATATAATTATATAAAAAATGATACTCATTATGAAAGGATGTGACATCATCTATATTTTGTTTCACTCATTCAATCATGGTATTTATGTGAAAATTATATTATATACTTGTATCCTGATAATCATATTCCTTAAATTAATCAAGCTAGTCATGTTTAGAAATAAATAAACAACAAAAATTAATTATAGAATAAAAAAAATATAAATATAGAAATTGGTTGTACTATCCGGTGTATTATGTGTTCTCCACATAGAGAATGAGGGTTTCTAGAAGCATCACCCCTAATATCAAGGATCTAAATATATGATGTGATCCCCCTGTCATAATATAAAAATTCTTCATGCATCTAGAATGTGTGCTTATGGTCCTCTCCTTTAATCTATTCCTCACTTCATCATGGTGCATGCATAACTGTATATCTTCCTAATCTACTAACTCAATTTCCTCTCCCATTAAATATTTTTCTCTTTTCATTTGACTATGACTCATATACATCACAAGTTTCATGATTATTCCAATTTGAACATTCATGAACTCCATAAAAATAAAATGAGTTTTTGTTTATCTTTGAATCATCTCTACCAGAACTCTTGGTTCTTTACAGAATCATAATGTGATAATCACCAATTATGTTGCTATGTCAGGTTACTACATCTTTCCTACATCACAAGTTGTTTGAAAATCAATACACTTATAATTGCATGGATGAACAAAGGATCCTCTGTCATCATTAAAATACCTACACATCCAAAAGGATAAACAACTATTAAAATATTATTAATACATGTAATGTATATATATATATATATATTTCAATATATATATATATTACTATATAGTATTATTAATTATATATATATATATATATATATTTTATTTTTTATTATTACTGTTATTATATATATTAATATTAATAATAAAAATAAAAATATTGTTTTTATCATTATATATTGTATTATTATCATATATGTTTCATTTTTTCATTTTCATAAGTCACATCTGGTCTTATTCACCACTATAGAGCACAAAAGTGAGGGCTTGGTGTGGATATTCAGTGTGGAAATGTAAAAACTTTGATCATATAGCTGCATCAAGGAACCAGTGACAAACGACATCGTGTTGGCTTATATGTATTTCGACATCTATTTCAGTCGATCATAAATAGTGGTGATGACCACATTGATTTCATTAAGTGGGGTTTTTCGAAAGTGGATGAGCTTTTTCACCCAAGGAAAGTGGTGTATAGGTGTTGAGTCTTCTTTATCCTGAGACATCAGTTATTTTTTTTGTATATCTATCAGGGCCAGTTGACATCGAATTAGAACAATGATGTGTCATCTAATGATTCATCATCTTTATCCTCATGTTAACAAATCACCCATCATAGATATCTTGTAATGGGTGTAGAATATTACATGGATTTAAGAGACATCCAAAATATTCCAAAAGCTGGAATAAAATTCCAAAGGCATAATTAACATGTGGATTTGATTTTTTTCCTTTGAAATAAAAATGAACAAGAAAAACATACAACAAAAAAATAAACCACTACATGATGCATTAAAAAAATTGTGAAAGAACTCAAAATAATATAATTTATATCAAATTAAAACTATAATAGAGTACTATAGTGTAAGAAAACTAATAATAATGTGTATAGTGAAATATAACCACCAAAATTCAATTAAAATACAATAGAAGATAGCATGTTTATAAAAGAATCCAATAAAAATCAATTTAAACAGTTCAAAAATGTATATCAAATCCAAAAAATTCCCTACTAAAACCATTTTCTCAAATAAACCATTTTCTAAAGAAAACATCCAAACATCTCATTACAAACAGTTGATGAATTTAATTTGGATGTCTCATTCCATATCTCTTAGCCACACACACCCTCAAACAACTACACAACCACACTTGCATGTTGTTTTCCATTGATAGTGGAACTTTCACAATAATAACCTATCCTCCTTTTATGGTGATAATTCTGTGACCATTATCCTTCTCATTCCACACACACTAATCCATTAAATCAAAAAATTGTAATCCATCATTTCCAAACCAATTCAAGAATTTCAATAAACCATCCTTTTATTGAAAATCATAACAACACATCATTTCATCAAAAACAACATTTTGTAGAAAACCATTTTTTTGAATAAAAATCAATAAAAACATAATTTTATGGAAAAGCATTTTTTCCATTGAATCAAACCAACTAAACTATTTAAAATAATCCATTTAAATTCATGTTAACAAAATGACCATTCTCCAAAACACCAAATTTTTCCAAAAAAATACTATAAATTTCTAAAAGGGATGGTTTTGATTAATCATTAGAAATTTCATAAAAAATATCACAAAAACCCTACTTTGAAAATGAGTCTTGAAGTTCTATATAAATGATACGAGAGTGGATACACATACCTACAGATTTATCATGAAAATGAATAGTGGAACTAAAACACCAATTAAATAGGGTTGAATATCCAAATACCCTCTATATATCTATTACCATATCATAAAAAATATAAAAATAATCATATATGGAAAAAAAATCCTTATTTTTATGTACAATTGTAGTAGAACTATGAAAACAAGAAAGAGGTAGAAGTTGATCTATGAAAATCCACTAAAACCCACCATAAACGATGACTTGCTATGATAATTTGGCTTCAACGCACCTTGAAAATCAACTAGATCACTTCAAAATTGGTTGGAAAGGGTTATGAAGCTTATGGGAGGGAGAAATATTGAGTCATGTCTGGAATGGAGTATAGAATAAGGGTTATTAGACCATCCCAAACTAGATTCACTTTTTGTGGATCTTGTTTCTAAACAGTGTAAAGATATTCTCATGTTTAGGAAAATTGTTCTATAACCATTAATCATCCACTACCTATAAGAGGAACCTCACACAGTTGTCTCACATGATTAGAAAATTTGGTCCAATGATGAAAATTCACTTTATCCCACTTTTCATGGTTTCTCTTAAGCTGTTGCATGGTGTGGAAAAACTGTGAACCTGCCCATCCGCCTTCCCCTTATTCTATGTTTCATTGTTTATTGTTTCCTATAAGAGTGTCATTGTTTCCCCAAACTGTGAACCTACCATAAACCTTTATAAAATCTTATAAAACATTCAAAAAATCTTCTAAACCCTCCCAAACATCACCAAAAAACATTTAATACTTAAATGACACAAATAAAGGGTTACCAACATGGAACCGGGGGGGGGGGGTTCCAAAGTCTTCTGACCAATGGACTTTTAATTGTAGAAAATATGATACCATAATTTAACTGAAATAGTTCTAGAAATTTCACTATCAACTTCTTCTCTAATTTTTAATTATCTACATAAATATGACCATGTTTCTTGGAAACCCATACTAGACTGATTTTATTCCCATGCAAGAGATTATCCTACTAATCCACAGTCTACATTGGCACATACACCTATAAATCATCTATCTCTAGATCAATGTGATCCCACAAAATCACATGGAAAATATTAGTATAATACTTTTTCAACTGAGATGCATGATACACATTATTCACTGCAGTAAGCGTTGGGGGAAAAGTCAACAATATCCCACCTCACCAACATCTTTAAGTATCTCAAAATGACCTATGTATTGAGGAGATAACATGACCTATATCCCAAAACAATGATTCATGTTCCTTATGGATATCATCAAAAACACATGATCACTCACCACAAAAAAATAAACCGTCAATAATGATCCTTATATGCTTTCTGATAAATCTGAGCTATCTCCATCCATTTCTTGATCAACTAAATCTTCAATGTTTTATCATAGACAATTATTAACCCAACTACTGAAGTATAACTTCTTTCCACCCAACAAAGTGGATAACGACAACTATTTTCATGTGTTTCTTCCTAAGGATCAATTTTAAAATAGGCTTGATAGCTTTTGTTATTTGAAAACTCAACTAATAACACATGCTCCTTCCATGAGCCGCAAAATTCAATTACAAAATCCCACAACATGTATTCCAATGTTTGTATGGTCCTTTAATATTTCCCATACATATGAGGATGATAAATCATACTCATAGTAAACTGAGTTTCAAGGGATTTCAATAAGTATTTCTAGAAATGTGATGAATAAATAGATCGTGATCTCACACTATTGAAATTGGAACGCCATGTCCCTATAAAAAATCTCGAATATAAGGTTTTGAAAATTCATAAACCATATGAGATTCATGTATATAGATTAAATGAACCAAATTTGTGATTCAACACACTATAACACATATGTAATCCTATTTCCTATCCATTCTTGTGATATTTGTTACAAAATCCAGGGCAATCTACCCCTATTTTCAAACTATAATAGTTAATGACTAAAAAATACCTACTAGTTTCTAATTCTATATATAAACTTTTTGATATTTTAAGAATCTTAAAACAATCTCATACAACATAAATTTCATTCTAACCAACGAAAACAGTGATTTCAATGCCTTATTAATCTTTTTTATTCCATGATTTATAATGGCAGTAACAATGAATAATATTTTCATGAAAATCCATTGGTATGACTTTTATATTTCTAAATCATAACACTAAACTCTCATCCAGTCTCCATACCAAAATGGTCACGCCGCCATTGAGATTCATCCTCATAGAAACATATTCAGTATTAGATGTCTAAGCCCCTTTAACCATATTTACATAATATGGAACAAATGAAATTGGGATAAAACCCAAAAAATCACCTTTATCTTCATATTACAAGTGTTTACCATCTAGTACTACGTTCAACTACCAATATTCTGATGCTTCTTTTACTAAAAAATCATATTCCATTTTTTTATATTCCAATGGCCATCAAATTTCCCTTTCTTGTTGTATACATAAAGTAAAATTCAAAGATTTCGAGATACTCGATCAATATTCTTTGGCTCTGATTCAAATCCATTGGTGATATAATGTGAATAAAGAACTTATCATCCTTAAACAAAATTAATTTATCACCACAGAGGTAATGATTCCTAGTCTTCAAATAATGAACTATGGAAGCAAACTCTAAATAATGTGTTGGGAAGTTGTTCGTATGGACCATAACTGCCTTGAGACATAACCAAAATTATGGTATCCTTTCATGAGAGCACATACCAAATTTGTTATCAAAGAATCACAATACACCACATACCCTTACCCGGACTCTAAAAAAATCATGATTGTTACTGATTTAAAGAAATATTTTAGCTCTTAAAAATACTTCTAACCTTCCATAGTCTATTGGAATGAAAATATTTTACTTATCAATGCTATTATAGGAAATTAAAATTGTGGAAAATCATGATTAAATATCATTAATAACCATTTAGACCAATGAAACTATATATCATAGAGACATTCTTTGGTGGTTTCCAGAAGATAACAAACTCAATCTTTTATTGATCCACATAAAAATATCTTTCATAGATTACATGGATCGTGAAACATACCTCTTGTATCCAAAAATCACACATTGATTGCATGAAATACAAATGATGATCCCTCAGGATTCCCAATATTTCCTCCAACTGTTTCTCATACTCATTGCTTTTCCTTGACTACGCAGATAATTCATCTCCAAACATCACTACAAAAGCTTCCACATACCTCTAAAATATACAATTCATCAATTCCATAAACATTTTTGGTTCATTAATAAGAGTAATAGGAATTACCAAATTTTATTAATGACCATATTTACATCTAATAGTTGTTTTCAAAATAACCTCTTTTGAACATAAAATTGGTGATATCCTGAGCTCAAGTCAATTTCTCGGAACCATTGAGATCCACTCAATTGATCGAATATATCATAGATTCATGTAATTAAATACCGTTTATTTATCATATCATGGTTGATCATATGATAATACACACACTATCAAATATTTCCATCCACATTTTGTTACAAACAAGATCAGTGATGCCCATGGTTATGTGCTATATTGAATGAACCATTTTCATTCAAGATCCTTTAAATTAACAGTCATTAAATTTAATTATATTGGTTCTATACTATAATATGGAAGGGAAATTTGACTGGTCCCTGGGAGGAGATCAATCATAATCCCCATATCCCTTCTTGGTGGTAAATCAAATAAATTATTACAAAACAATTCAAGAAACTGATCAAAAACTAATAAAAAATACTATCCTCGATTTCTTCCTTTGAACTCAAGTTCAATGTTGCAAACTGGTATAAGATCAATCCATATTCTTGTACCAACATGACCATTTCACGTGACTATTTTTATGTTTCATCTATAGCGATTCCCGTCTCCATCTTCAATTGTATAACCAATCTTTCTATTGAAATAATAGATGCGAGCCACAAATGTTTTCAGCCAATCCATACCTGATATTATATCATAGATATCCATCTCAAGTACAGTGAAATCCTAAATTATCTTGGTTCCATAAATAGTTATAGAAAATTATCTACACATAAAGGATCGACATTATCTTTGACCATGATGGGTTCGATGTTTTTACACAAGAGGACTCATCTCAACACAAAAAAACAAAAAATAAATAAAAATAGATCTAATAATGTAAAGACCTATAAATTCCAAGGAATTTTTTTTCTTAATTGTCTTTGGAATTTTACAAGAACGCAGTTTCTGACGGCGCCTAATTCCGAGGCCCTGTGTGCCCGGAATCAATTTCTGAAGTTTGGCTCGGGTACATTCAGTGAACGAATGAGCGAATTTTTCTAACTTTTCAACAGGTGCTTAGAATCGAATTCTGAGGGCACTGATTGAATCGCAGTTCCGATTTTTTGCTTAGAAACGCCTCTTCCGGAGTTGCGTTTTCTCGGGTGTGGTTGTTAATTTTCGGGCTTAAAGTTAAGAAATAAAATAATTGTACGACAAACATTATTTTATTTCACTTAAGCCGCATGGAAGCCACTTGACGCCACTTAATGCAGCTTAAGCTGAGTTGTTGCGGATAGGGTGATATCCAAAAATATCCTACCCTCAAGGTAGGATATTTTTGAGGTGGGACCCGCACGAGCCCCACCGTTTCTTTTCCGCTAAGTAACGTACCCGCGAAAACCTGTCATTATGAAAGTCAACTGATGCGTTTTCTTAATTTCTTAACGCACCAATTAATTGGGTGGTTTTCTTTGTTGAATTAATTGGGCGTTTTATTTCGTTGAATTAATTCTACGAATTATTGGGTCGTTACTTATCTCTTTATTCATTTCTTAACCGGTTTGAAATTCATTGGCGTAGTAATAAAATAAGACCAACGCCACATATTGAGGATTACATGTTGTGAGACCTTTGACAGAATTCTTGTGCCTTCACCCTTCTTCGCGAAGAAAGCGAAGAACGCAAAGAACGCCAGCCTCCGACGAAGAACGCCGAAACCGCGGAAATCGACGACGCGACGTCGTGTGCCGCGACACCGACGTTTCCTCTTCTGCGATGTTCCTTCCTCCGCAATGAAATCTTCAATCATCTGTTGGAGGTAAGAGATTTCGGGTTCCTTTTAGAACTCCTTTGTGGTTTTTATCAACGCACGGATTTAATTATTATTAATTAAATCTTTTTGTTCTTGAACGTCGGAGTTCGACGACGCAAAGCCCTTCCGCGACGACGCGATGTGCTTCCGCGACGCGACGATCACCTCCTTCCACGGCGATCAAATATGCAAAGAACGCGCATGCGACGACATGATGAGGTAGAGATTTTATTTTTGAATACCTTCATATTCCCGTGAATGTTTCTTTAAAATTAACGAACTAGTTTGATATGAGCAATTTTCTTTTATTATAATTGTTGGTTAATGTGTTGAATAATTTCTCCCGTTGTTTTTATCTAACGCGGAGGGTGTGAGCCAAACGAACACGGCCCAACAACCCTCCGTCGTTCGTCATGGTTGTGCGGATTTGGCAGGCGACGACAAAACGTGATGAAAGGGCATTTTGATGATCCCGTAGTGAAGAACGGAACCCGGGAGGAACAACGGTGCAGACGAAAAAGAAAACGGACCACCAGAGCAACTCTGGTGGCCCGCGGAAGCGGCTGGCGGCGCCGGCAGCCGGAGGCGGCGGCCAGTGGACCCACGGCCACACGGGTCCGGCTCGCCCGCAAGGGATGAGGTGACATGCCGCGTCCGATCGATCCAGCGCGGCCCCACGCGGGGCTGCGGCACCTCAAATCCGCGGGGGCAGCGCCCCGCGGCGTCCTGCTGCTCGGCCGAGCTGAGCCAGGCCGTTCCGACCAGTCGGGCCGTGCACTGGCCGGACCGGACCGGGTCCGGCCGGGTTGGACCGGGACGGGTCGACCCGTTTCGGGTCGTCCCGGTTCGGCCGACCCAGTGGGGGCGGGCCGGGTCGGCCCGGGCCCGGACCCCCCATCTTCGGAACATTTTCGGTCTTTTGCCCGTAAATTGAGGTACGTGCCTCCGAATGACGCGTCGTCAGCGGCAACGCGATCCTTGGATCAAGACGGTCGTTTCCCTATATCACACTCAAGGTTTCAGAATACTTTGGGTTTGTCCGGGTTGGTTCGTACACGAAACCAACCAGGCCCTCGGAGCGGAAACGCTCATATCTTGAGCTACAGACGTCTGATTGACGTGCCGTCAGCTTTGTTGAATTCCTCTAAGTGAGACAGATCTTTTAGATTACTCCGATCGAGGTTTGGATGCCGTCGGAGTGCGGTCGGGTTGGATCGCTCACAAAACCAACAGGGCCCCTAGAACGAAAAAGCCAATAACTCAAAGACCGGGCGTACAATTGACGCGCCGTCTGTCTCGTTGTTTTCCTCTTAATGATACGGAACTTTTGGAATTTTTCGCCCGAGTTTTGGATGCAGTTGGATTGTGGCCGGGTTGGATTTTACGTGAAATCCAACCGGGCCCCTGGGACAGAAAAGCTGATATCTTTCAGACGAGACGTCCGTTTGACGAACCGTCAGCTGCGTTGATGATCACGTTGAGAAACGGTCCCTATGAGTATACCTTATGAGTGTTCAGGGTATATTTGAGTTACGACCGGATTGCTTCTCACACGAAACCAATCGGGCCCCTAGGACAAAAGGCTAACAAGTCACAGACCGGGCGTCTGATTGACACGCCGTCTGTTGCATTGAGACCCCTATGACGAGGTGGTCCTTTAAGATACTTCTTTGTGGGACTTTGAGACACTTGGAGTATCGACCTATAGCTCGTGGAGAGGACCCTCCCAGAGACGAGTCTACGGAGTACGAAACCCGTGTAGACAGCTGAGACCTGATGACTTCTTGACCGACTCGACTTGGAGTGAGTCGACTAGCCCAGTGGATGGAGCGCCCGGTATTTGGCGACAGACCCACGGTGGACGGAGAGCCCGGTAGTTGGCCGCAGACCCGCGGTACTCAACAGGAGGAGTACCTCTATAGGCTATTAGGGGGAGCGCCTGGTATTTGGCGACAGAACCTCAGCAGACGGAGTGCCCGGTAGTTGGCCGCAAACCCACAGTACTCAACAGGAGGGGTACCTCAGCAGTCTTCGATTAGTGATAATTACCTTGGAGTCATGACAGGACCACTGTACACTCTAGAGATGGAGCTCTTCAGCAGTTACGGTTTCGATAATCAAAATCCTGGTTTGATCTGAGTCAATGACCTTTGTGTTTACCTCTTGATTGAGATGGGTCACTTGATAACTTAGGTATATGTATGGGCATATACCTGGGTAGTGGTTATCCGTTGATTTCACAATCATTGTGTTTCCTCATGATTGAGATGGGTTACTTGATAACTTAGGTATATGTATGGGCATATATCTAAGTAGAGGTTATCTGTTGAGATATTCATGTGGTTATCCTTGTTGGTTTAGTGAGACCATGAGGGTCCCGAGGTCCCTACTGAGTATCACTATACTCACCCCTGCACGGTCTATGCCTGCACCTCGTTGTGTTGGTTGCAGACGACGGGCAGTGCTGACGGAGGCCGAGTGTTCGAGGACTGGTCGGTACTCGGAGGTGGACTACACGACGATTCACTACCCGGAGGTGGACTACATGATGAGACAACACACATAGGAGGTTGACGGACGAGAGCGTGGAGGAGGCTATTTGTACCTACCCATCAGGTAGGATCTGTGGTGGATGACCAGGAGCTGCGCTATCTGTACCTACCCTTCAGGTAGGATCCGAGGAGGACGATCCAGGAGTTGCTTCCTTCTTCCAGCTGATTTTCTTTTTTGCTATTGTACCTTATTCAGTTGTAGTTTTATTTCTTCTGGGTTTGTATTCTGGCCCATTTTACTTTTCAGCATTTCTTTTGTACTTAGTGTTTTGCTTCCGCTTGTACTCTGTGGTGCTTGTTTTCCTTTATAAAGGCAATGCCTTCCCAGTTATCGGGATTTACGCCTTTGGTGCTAGTCGCCAGCCCCTGGCCTATGGAAGGCGGGCTTGGGTAGTCACGACACGGGCCCCTAGGACGGGTTGTGACAAATTGTTATCAGAGGAGTTCGGTTCTACCGCAGAACTTATAACTCTGATGTTTCTTTCTGTGAAGCAATAGTGTTAAGAGTGCCGAGTGTGGTTTTCAGTTCAGGGAGTCCAGTGTTGGTGCGGGCGGCCAACGTATCCATTCACCATGACCCTGACAACTTATTTCCGACTTTGTGCACGAAAACACAGATTGCGTGTGTGTTTCCAGAAGTTTTTAAATGTCATCTCAAACCAGGTCAGCACACCAGGTATAAACATTTGACCGTGTCACGATTTTTCTTTCAGGATTCCTTTTCACGGATGACCAGCTAGAGCCCGGAGAAATGTGTGTGGTGAAGGCCTGTCGAGAGACGAGGCTTCTGTATAGGGCCCTCTTACAGTTGAGGAACCAGTGGAGGCACAAGAAGTACTACCATATGTTGGGCCACCGATGCCCCCAGCCCCAACAGTAGGCGATGCACGCTACTTGAATGCGCTACACGAGTTCCAGTGCCAGAGGCCACCTAGGTTCTAGGGAGGGACGGACCCGCAGGCGGCTGAGGATTGGCTGGAGGCTGTGGTGAGAGTCTTCAGGCTAGTGGGGACGCCGACAGACTTCATGGTGATCTTTGCTGCCAGCCTCCTTCAGGCAGCAGCAGGCAGGTGGTGGAGCCACTTGTTCCAGTTTTGCGACGGGAAGACCTTCACATGGGAAGACTTAGAGACCTTCTTCAGGGTGGAGTTTGTGCCAGTAGCTCTACACCCTGAGCCTGTACATGAGCCTATGACTTTGTCGTAGGGTTTTTGATCAGTTTCTGAGTCATCTGTGGGCAGTAGACAGATGATGCAGAGGTCCAGGAGGACCAGACCAGTAGTTGGACGATCTCGGGTTTTAGGACCGGTGGTGCGGGGCACCCGGGGTGGGGTCAGAGCCTGGCATGCCAGAAACAGATAGTGTTTCTCCTGCAGCAGGAAGGGTCACCTGGAACGTGACTGTACGACCCCCCGCACGGTTGATTAGTGGGTGTTGGAGGAGCCACCGAGACAGAAGCAGCGACTGGTGTTTGAGAAATAGCCGAGCAATGGGCAAGGCAGTAGAGCTCCGAGAGCAGGTGTACAGGAGAGGAACTAGTGGATACGTCCTTTGTACTTCTATTTCCATGTTTCTTTTGTATTCGTGTCTTTGTACTATGAGATGCAATAATAAAAAGGCACTTATCTTTGTTTGCTTTCCTATCCTTTTGTTTGGTTGATACCGAGTGGTCCTGGTTAAGACTGTTGACTTTACCCTCACTTTCGAGATTTATACTGGAGGAGACCCAGTGACCTCACACTGATGCTGACAGTGTGACTCGACCCGTGGAGGCGAGAGTGACAGTTGGATCTCTTGGCAGTTACGTCGAGGCCTTACGACGTCATCCACGACATGAATGCATCATTCATGTTGGGATTGACTTTATTAGGCAACGAATGTGGTTCATCCTGGGGATGAGACCAGATTTCTCTTATCGGCAAAGAAGAAATCATAGAATCTTTTGTGAGCCTAAAAAAGGTCTAGGTCATCCAAGAGCGGATGAAGACTGCACAATGCAGTAAGAAACAGGAAACCGGTGCCAGTCTTAGAGACTAGGGCGTGTTAAATGTTTCAAGAAGTGGATGCTTTAAGGATATATGAGTCTGCGAAGTAGCAGATGTGGAGGCAGAGCTAGGAGAGCAGTATGGGGTGGTGTAAATCTTATCATGCTAAAACCACCGGCCTTAGTTATCCCCGCCACGCTCAGGGAGCTGGAGGGCGGTGGAAGAGTGTGGATGCTTGCGGTCAAGGAGTGTGACCCAATGGCTCTAGAAATGATTCAAGGGACATTCTGTGTCCACTACTAGCTGTTGTAGTAATGGACGTCGATATGAATCATTCCTTGATTTCACAAATCTTGTTCCAGACCTAGATTTTCTGGTAAGCCATGGACATGACCCTCACGTCCGGAGATACCTTGGGAGGAGACTCGATAATCACACTTACGCCGACGGTGTGGTCAGATCCTCGAGGAGAGAGTATCGGTTGGAATCTCTTGGTGGCAGCGTCGAGGCCTTACGACGTTGGTTTGAGTATGGACTGGGCAATCACAGTTCATACACAAATTGACGGTTTTAGGAAAACATCGGGATGGGTTTTCCTTATTCGGAGAAAAGGAAACCTCAGGAAGCATGAGATAAACTCTTTCACAGGAGGGTGCGACTGATCACTCTTGAGTCAGTCAACCATACCCTTGTGGCAACAGTCTTTTGAGTTTCAGTTCTAACAGAAAATAGAGACCTCTGGATTTCGAGGATGACGACCATGTCTTCTTACGGGTCTCATCTCGACGAGGTTTACGGAGATGTGGCCAGGGAGGAAAGTTATCTCCAAGGTTTAATGGACCTTTCTAGGTCCTTAGCCGGGTAGGCGAGGTGGTTTACCACTTGACCCATCCACCTCAGTTTCACTAGGTGCACGACGTTTTCCAGGTATCTCAACTGAGGAGATACATGCTCGACCCTTCGCATATCATCGACCATGAGGAGCAGGACAATGGTGATGGGGTTACTTCCACGGAGGTTCTAGTGGGGATCAAGTATCAACAGGAGCAGATCCTACGGGGACGATCAATTCCACTGGTGCACTTTCTTTGGCAGCACAGGAACCTCCAGGTGATAAAATGGGAGCGGAAGGCTCAGATGCGTGCTTAGTACCACCTTTGTATCCCTAAGTTTGTGGTGAAGCTTTACGGGGACGTAAAGCCCTGTGGTGGTAGTAATGTAAAGACCCGTAAATTCCAAGGAATTTTTTTTATTAATTTTCTTTGGAATTTTACAAGAATGCAGTTTCTGACGGCGCCTGATTCCGAGGCCCGGTGTGCCCGGAATCAATTTCCGAAGATTTTCTCGGGTACGTTCAGTGAACGAACGAGCTGGTTTTTCTAACTTTTGAACCGGTGCTCAGAATCGAATTTTGAGGGCACTGATGGAATCACAATGCCGGTTTTTGCTAAGAAACGCCTCTTTCAGAGTTGCGTTTTCTCGGGTGTGGTTTTTAATTTTCAGTCTTAAAGTTAAGAAATAAAATAATTGTACGACAAACATTATTTTATTTCACTTCAGCCACTTGGAAGTCACTTGAAGCCACTTAAAGCAGCGTAAGCTGAGTTGTTGCGGATAGGGTGCAATCCAAAAATATCCTACCCTTTAGGTAGGATATTTGTGATGTGGGACCCGCACGAGCCCCACCGTTTCTTTTCCTCTAAGTTACGCACCCGCGAAAACCCATCATTATGAAAGTCAACCGACGCGTTTTCTTAATTTCTTAACGCGCAAATTAATTGGGCGGTTTTATTCATTGAATTAATTGGGCGGATTATTTTGTTGAATTAATTCTATGAATTATTGGGTCGTTACATATCTCTTTATTCGTTTCGTAACCGGTTTGAAATCTGTTGGCGTAGTTATAAAATAAGACCAACGCCACATCTTGAGGATTACACGTTGGGAGACCTTTGACAGAATTCATGTGCCTTCACCCTTCTTCTCGAAGAATGCGAAGAATGCGATGAACACCGCCCTACGACGAAGAACGCCGAAACCGCAGAAATCGACGATGCGACGCCGTGTGCCGCGACGCCGATGTTTCCTCTTCTGCGACGTTCCTTCCTCCGCAATGAAATCTTCAATCATCTGTTGGAGGTAAGAGATTTAGGGTTCCATTTAGAACTCCTTTGTGGTTTTTATCAACCCACGGATTTAATTATTATTAATTAAATATTTTTGTTCTTGAACCTCGGAGTTCGATGACGTGATGCCCTTCCACGACGACGCGATTCTCTTCCGCGATGCGACGATCGCCTCCTTCTGCGGCGATCAAATCTGCGAAGAACGTGCGTACGACAACTTGACGAGGTAAGGATTTTAATTTGGAATACCTTTATATTCCCATGAACGTTTCTTTAAAATTAAAGAACCAGTTTCATATGAACAATTTTATTTTATTAAAATTGTTGGTTCATGTGTTGAATAATTTCTCCCGTTGTTTTTATCTAACGCGGAGGGTGCGAGCCAAACGAACACGGCCCGCCAACCCTCCTCCGTTCTTCGTGGTTGTGCGGATTTGGCAGGAAAAGGAAAAACGTGACGCAAGGGAATTTTGATGATCCCGCAGTGAAGAACAGAACCCGGGAGGAACAACGGCGCATACGGGAAGGAAAACGGGCCACCGGAGCAACTCCGGTGGCACGCGGAAGCGACCGGCGGCGCGGGTCGCCGGAGCGGCTTCAGCCGCGGCGGTGGCGGCCAGCGGACCCGCGCCCGCGCGGGTCTGGCTCGCCCGCATGGGACACGGCGACATGCCGCGTTTGATCGATCCAGCGCGGCCCCACGCGGGGCCGCGACACCTCAAATCTGTGGGGGCAGCGCCCCGCGGCGTCCAGATGCTCGGCCGCTCGGCCGAGCCGAGCCAGGCCGATCTGACCGGCCGGGCCGCGCCCTGGCCGGACCGGACCGGGTCCAGCCGGGTTGGACCAGGTCGGGTCGACCCGGTTCGGCCGACCCAGGGGGGTCGGCCCGAGTCGGCCCGGGCCCGGACCCCCCATCGTCGGACCATTTTTGGTCTTTTGCCCGTAAATTGAGCTATAGGGCTCCAAACGACACGCCGTCAGCGGAAACTCGATCCTTGGATCGAGACAATCGTTTCGGTATATCGCACTCAAGGTTTCGGAATACTTTGGGTTCGGCCGGGTTGTTCGTACACGAAACCAACCGGGCCCTCGGAGCGGAAACACTCATATCTTGAGCTACAGACGTCTGATTGACGTGCCGTCAGCTTTGTTGAATATCTCTAAGTGAGACGGATCTTTTGTCTTACTCTGCTCGAGGTTTGGATGTTTTCGGAGTGCGGTCGGGTTGGTTCGCTCCCGAAACCAACCGGGCCCCTGGAACGAAAAAGCCAATAACTCACAGATCGGGCGTCTGATTGACGCGCCGTCTGTCTCGTTGTTTTCCTCTTAATGAGACCGAACTTTTTTGCATACTTTGCCCGAGTTTTGGAAGTAGATGGATAGTGGCCGGGTTGGATTGTACCCGAAATCCAACCGGGCCCCTGGGACGGAAAAGCTGATATCGTTCATACCAGACGTCCATTTGACGAACCGTCAGCGACGTTGTTGATCACGTTGAGAAACGGTCCCTATGAGTATACCCTATGAGTGTTCGGGGTATGGTTGAGTTAGGGCTGGATTGTTTCGCATACAAAACCAACCGGGCCCCTGGGACGAAAAGGGTAACAACTCACAGACCGGGCGTCCGATTGACGCGCCGTCTGTTGCATTGAGACCCCTATGACGAGGCGGTCCATTGAGATACTTCTTCGTGGGAATTTGAGATACTTGGAGTATCGACCTATAGCTCGTGGAGCGGACCCTCCTGGAGATGAGCGTACGGAGTACAGAAACCGTGTAGACGGCTGAGACCTGATGACTGCTTGACCGACTCGACTTGGAGTGAGTCGACTAACCCAGTGGACGGAGCGCCCAGTATTTGGTGATAGAACCACGGCGGACGGAGCGCCCAGTAGTTGGCCGCAGACCCGCGGTACTGGACAGGAGAAGTACCTCTATAGGCTATTAGGGGGAGCGCTCGGTATTTGGCGACAGACCCTCAGCGGACGGAGCACCCGGTAGTTGGCCGCAAACCCACAGTACTCGACAGTAGGGGTACCTCAACAGTCTTCGGTTAGTGAGCAGTACCTCGTAGTCATGACAGGACCACTGTACACTCCAGAGACGGAGCTCTTCAGCAGTTATGGTTTCGATAATGAAAATCCTGGTTTGATCTGAGTCAATGACCTTTGTGTTTACCTCTTGATTGAGATGGGTCACTTGATAACTTAAGTATATGTATGGGCATATACCTGGGCAGTGGTTATCTGTTGATTTCACAATCCTTGTGTTTCCTCATGATTGAGATGGGTTACTTGATAACTTAGGTATATTTATGGGCATATATCTATGTAGAGGTTATCTGTTGAGATCTTCTTGTGCTTATCCTTGTTGGTTTAGTGAGACCTTGAGGGTCTCGGGGTCCCTACTGAGTATTGTTATAATCACCCCTACACGGGCTATGCCTGCACCTCGTTGTGTTGGTTGCAGACGACGGGCAGTGCTGACGGAGGCCGAGTGTTCGAGGACTGGTCGGTACCCAGAGGTGGACTACACGACGAGTCAGTACCTGGAGGTGGACTACACGACGAGACGACACACAGAAGAAGTTGACGGACAAGAGCGTGGAGGAGGCTATCTGTACCTACACTTCATGTAGGATCCGTGGTGGACGACCAGGAGCTGCACTATCTGTACCTACCCTTCAGGTAGGATCCGAGGAGGATGACCCAGGATCTGCTTCCTTCTTCCAGCTGATTGTCTTTTTGTTGTTGTACCTTGTTCAGTTGTTGTCGTACTTTTTTTGGGTTTTTATTCTGGTCCATTTTACTTTTCAGCATTTCTTTTGGACTTAGTGTTTTTCTTCCTCTTGTACTCTGTGGTGCTTGTTTTCTTTTATAAAGGCAATGCATTCCAAGTTATCGGTATTTACGCCTTTGGTGCAAGTCGCGAGCCCCGGGCATATGGAAGGCCGGTTTGGGGTAGTCACGGCACGGGCCCCGAGGACGGGTCATGACAAATAAATGAGTGGGAATAAATATTATCAGAACTGTATTCCACAATGGTATAATTTTAATGAATTTTAACTCTCATGATTGATGGTCATGACAGATCATCAACAATCTCCTACTCAAATCCATATAATTTCATGAATGTCACACAATTTTCCTAATTTTCTTTGTCAACAATGATCCTCTTGAGGAGTCATAGTCCAAGAATCACTATGGATAGTACCATTATATAGAGGAGTGATATTCTACAATCCTCTTCCCATCGAATCTTATGATTATTGTGACAAGTAGTAAGTTTCATGATCAACAAACCTCTGAGAACTACGATAATATAATTGATGAATCTATATCTGAATGCAATTATTTAATGATCTATTTTTTCATACACTATCACCACATTTTACTATGATTTCTACATTGGAATCATCTAACATTATCATTGCTTATGGAAGAATATTCACTAATCTAGCCATATAATTATGAGTTATACACCCACCTTGGAAACATTTTTCCTTATTCAACTTATTCCCAGAATTATAGTTCCAATTTTTTCCTATAGGTATCAACAAAAATACTCCTCACATATCTCTTGAGGTGTACCTTTCTTCCACAGTAACTCTATTTACTATATATGTATAATTAGTTTTATAGTGCATATAAATCTTCAAGTGAATCTCTTGCCTCAACAATGATTCAATGATGTGTTTCTTCAAGGATTCAGTAGTAACATGTTTGGGTGAAAAGATCTCTAAATTCATGAATTTGGAAGAATATTTTTTTCATTTTGAGGATCTATTGTTTAAATTAAATTAAGTATTTCATTTTTTGGATTATTATTATATGAAGATATATTTTATTGTTGGATAACTCTTTAAAATCCTCTCATAAATGTCCTTGGTTCAATTTATCCTGAACTATTAAATCAAACCATTTTTGTTAAAGATCCTCTAGCATATAAATCTCCATCTTGAATTTCAACTATTCTAGTGTTCCAAGGAAATAAATTATTCAATTTGTTCTATAAATCCATAGCTCAACATTCTATGGATCTGAGAAATCTTGAAATATTGGCAGACTCTGCTTCTAGAAATGAATGAAATGATCCACTTTCATTTTTTTATACCATCTATTGCATATTTATATATATTGAAAATATTATACTATACATTAAACATTCAATTGGTTCACCTGTGGATCAGGTTCAACCACATTTTCACTAGCTTCCTCGGGATGGTTCTTATGACACATATCTAGTGCAATTTTCTAAAGAAACATCAAACTCTATAAGTGTCTATCAAAATAATCACAATCCTTAACAATTTCAAATTATACCACATAATATTGTCACCAAAATTCATTCCAAAATTTATATTTTTCATGTTCATCCATTGTTGAAAAAGTCCATCTTTATTTTGAAAATCAAGGCATTTTCAAATTTCTCTAACTATAATATTTTAAAATTTATCTCATTTGGAAAACAATATCAACTTTTTTCAAAAATCAAAAAATCAGAAGAAATCATATATCACTACTCAAAAATAAATACTCTCCCCCAATGGGAGTTCATTTCATTAATGCATGTCATGATCATCTCATTGGGTAAACCCATGATAATGAGATACAAATTCCAATATGTGTCCCCAAAACTCATATCTACCCAACACTTTGGTAAATTATATTACATCATAAAACAATAAGCTACCCATATTTATTCTCTACATTTCATGTCTCGACAATCATACTCATTTATACCAACACAACCCAATTAATAAACTATAAATAATATAAATTACAGGACTAATAGAATCGCATACCACTTGTTTTGTAGGGACTAGAAATGTTGAAACTAGTTTGAACATCCTACCCCTCTTCTTTGGCTTCAGATGGCGGTGGAACACTACATGGAATTAAGAGACGTATCCAAGACACCAAAGACTAGAAATTAATTCTAAGGTATTTATTATAATGTGGGGGATGAATTTACCTTTATAAGTAAAATGACCAATCTAAGAAAACCATAACCAAGTAAACCACTACAAGATGCATGCAATTAATATTTGAAAACACACAAATAAAAAAAATTCATATGATAACCAATCATATTGTACCATATTATAATAAAACAAATTTTAAATTTTATAGTGTAATACAACAAAAAAACTCAATGAAAAATATGTAACTCCATTATCCATCATTATCTATGCTCCACTCCACAAAATATTCTGAGTATCATGATAGACCACAACAGAAGAATGATAATTAATATATCCTCTATCATGATAACTAATATACAAAAAAAATAATGTTCTAAAGAATGGATGAGTGATGAAACTAAGTAGACTTTCCATTAATTACATACCTACTAACGCCACTAGGATTTAAGAAGGTTGATCATTTATATAAAATAATTCATATAAATATCACTTTAAATAGTTCAAATATTTATGAAAAAATAAAAAAATCCATACCAAAAATATCATATCAAATTAAACACTTTATAAAGACTGAAATAAATCATTTCATTCCATCCATTTTAGGAATTTAATTGGAATTACCCATTCCATACCTCATAGATACACACACCCACACACATAATCACAACCACACAAGTTTTGGTTTTCCAATGATGGTGGAAGATTCATGTCCATAACTCATCCCCGTTTTATGGTGGTGCATTTGATACCATTATCCATACCATTCCACACACACTTAACAATTTAATCGAACAAAATACAATCCATCCTTTCTAAACCAATTCAATTAATTTAATAAAACCCACTTTTATTTAATACCAAAACAACATATCATTTAATAATACATCCCTTTTATTGAAAACCATTTTTACTACAAACCATTTAATTAAAACAATTTATTTTTTTGAAAGCCAATTTTTTTAATTCCTCAAAAAAAATAACCATTTTAAAAACATCATTTTAAAATCATTTTTTCAAAATAACATTTGTTCTAAAACCAATTTTTTCAAATTTCCATAATCATCACCAAAGGAGGGTTTCAATCAATCATAAAAAAAAATTAAAATAAATTTCACACAAAAAAACAAATTTCAATGTAATAATTCATGTTCTATATAGAGTATATGAAATTTAATCATCTGTCCTTAGATTGCATGGGAAAACAAAGAATGACATTAATAACCCTCTTAATCCAAGTTGAATCTCCAAAAACCTAAAATATATGTCATCAAATATCTTAAAAAAGAAAAACAAAATATTTAAAATCAAAAAACCATATATATATATATATGAATATTGGGACTATATATAATAAATGAAGATAGAGGAATAATTATATTAAAGAAAAAACAGAAAATCCACCATAAAAATGACTTTCCATGAGAATCATACTTTAACGTTCCATGAAACGCCTATGAATTTCATACAAAATTATGAGGGAAGGATTAAAAAGAATCTAATAGAGATAAATCCTATGTTCAGGCCGAAATGGAGTATGAAAAACGGGTTAAAACACAATCCCTATCTAGATCCACTTTTTGATCTTATTTTTAAACTATTTGTAGTCAGTCGCCCGGTTATGAAAACTGTGTATTAACTATGCACCAACCACTGCCTCAAGGAAGAACCTCACATGTTTGGCACATGTGGTTAGAAAGATTTTTTTATCCATGAAAATGATATATATTTAGCTTTTAATTATTTCTCCTTAGAAACAAAAAGGTTTTGAAAAACTGTGCTCCTACCCATGCGTCTTCCCCTTAGCCTCGGCCTCATTGTGCATGGATTCTTGTATGAGTTTCATGATTTCTCTGAACCACGTAAAAAAATGAAACTTTGTAAAATCACAAAAAACAATACAAAAGTATTTTATACCCTCCCAATCAACACCCAATCACTTCACATGCATACAAATCAAAAATAAATTGTTACATACTTGAAACCAGGGGTTCTACAGTGGAATTAGATGCACCTTACATCCTAGTATTATTCAACAGCGAAATAGTGTTAGTGAATATGATTCATAGACTCAAAACAATGGCATGATGGTGTAAATTTGAGATCACGAGATCCTAATTGAAGGGTTAGTTGAAGTGGAGGAGGTGTGGTAACAGACAATTTGATTTTTTATAGAGGTAGATCCCCTATTTGGCAGTAGATGTGAGGTGAATATTATAAGGTAGGGGTATTGGTAGAAGAAGATATTGATGTTGATGGAATATGTATTTGTGGAAGGGGATAGTGATAGGATATTGGAATTGTGAATAATGGAGTGGTAGATTCAATGTCTCTAATAGTAAAAGAGAGGGGAAGAATGGTAGATCGTGATGAAACATGGTTGATGGAAGATGATTATCTTATGACAAAATGGGAAATGATAGTAGGGTGCTACCACTGGAAGGAGTAACATCTATAGTAATGGGATATCATTGAGAAATTGTATGATATCCTAATAAAATAATATTACATTAATATAAAACAAGTTTAAAAAATTTACTATAAAAAACAAATGAATTAAATCATAATAATGAAAAAATAAGATGATATTTTTTTAAAAAAATCATGATAAATAAATATATCTACTAATTAAACAAACAGAAAAATATAATTATAAATAAAAAATTATTCAAAATTATAATGACATTAAATAATTAATAGTATTATTTTGAATAACACATGATGAATAACGTATTAATATAATATAATAATATAAATATTACTAAAAAGGAATAAAAAATTAAAATTTATAAAAATATATTTATTTGTCTTTGAACTAACCAATTAACTAACATAATAAATGAATTTAATATTATAAGATTTAATTTATTGTTTTCATAATGAAAAACATTTATCAACTATTATATTTAATTCAGTAAAAAACTATTTTTAAAATAACAAATATAGTTCATTACACTAAATGATATATCATCAAATAAATAAAATAGAGTAACATCTTCTACCTAAAAGGAATGATTTAGGGTAATCATTACTGAAATGAAAAGGAATTTTGGGAGACCCAAACCCACAATGGTGGACAGTACTTCCACCATGTCCACTAATGATGCCGCTAGACCACCATGAAGGCGATGATTCATGGGGTTCCAAAATGATCTTAAGAAAAATGAAATATTTCTTATTTTATTTATTATGATATATAGAATATTATTTAGATATTTTCATACAATGAAAAATTATCTATATATATTAAAAACATCTTATTTCCAAATTTAAAATGAAAACCATATGTGCATAAAATTGTTATAGAAATAATATATGTATTAATATACCGTACATAAAAAAAGTTCTTTATGAGTAGAATCGTCTTTTTTAGGTAAATATAGATTGAATTTTTTAATTAATA
This sequence comes from Viscum album, assembly GCA_963277665.1. NCBI lineage: Eukaryota > Viridiplantae > Streptophyta > Magnoliopsida > Santalales > Viscaceae > Viscum > Viscum album. The sequence continues at coordinate 596,742,409 of OY728133.1, forward strand.
ATGTAATCATTCTTACTCTATTATCATCTCAACAACTCTAATTTTCTTTTACATTAATCTTGAATATTTTTTGTTCCTATATTTGAATACAAATAAATCAATGGAATATTATATCTAATACCCAATATATAACAAATATTACATTATATTAAATGGTGAATATAATTTTATCGTGACAATTCCTTTTTTCATTGATTTATAGTTTATATTTTAGTTAAAATTCTATCTCAAGAAAATCAGATATCCTCATACCCATTATTTTCCATTTGAATCATAGATGGCCTTACAAAAGTAAGATTGGATTTTAACTTTAATTTGGTATTTTTTATTTATATTATTAATTTTCACTGTATGAACTAAATAAGTAACTTATTTTATATATTTATCATCTTATATAACTACAAATAAAAGGTTTGAGATAATGTACTCTATATTTTTCATATTAAAAATAATTCCAAAAACTACTAAATTGGGTGGAATGGGTAAAAATAAGTAGTTTGAGGACAATTTCATATCCAGATTGGATTTAGGTTTCTTTGATCAGTATATATACCAAATAATACTCAGTATAATAGTACAGTCTTGTCTTTTTGTTAAAAATTTCTGGTAAATATTGAATTGAAGAACCTATCCTATTATATCCAATATTTCAATTGGTATTGTCCTTGAGTTTTAGATAACATATTTTATACCTCATTGTCCCTATATTACTTTTATACCTCCCTTTACATTTATGATAACATGATTTATTTTACTTATAATGTGGCATACATGTGTTTATAGTATGAATCATTTTCTTCTTTACTTTCTCAATGAGAATTTTTAATTTGTAAGGTTGATTCCATCACATATAATCTGATTTTTTTCATATTATTATGATCAATCACCAATGCCACTTATGAATTTTTTTCCTACTAAATAAATTATATTTTCTCAAAATAGATTTTAGTGATAATATATTCTTGTTTTAACATTCCATCTATAATAACATAAAATATATATTATTACTTTAATGTGATTAATATTTACGAAATTATATACTGATTAATTATAGTTTACTCTCAATATTTTTTTCAAAACACTATATCCCTCACAATTGGATTCAAAATATTATTTATGTTTAATAATATGGTATGAAATGATTTATATTTTCCAACTTGTATTAAAAAATATAGTCATTCTATAACAGAAACATATTTTGGTAGGACTTAACATTTATAATTTCATATAAAATAACACATTTATTTTTTTATTGGGATCCAAATCCTTAAATTCTATGAAAAACATTGTTTACAGTATCTTACAAATCAAACTAATTATGATATATGTAATTATTTCAATGTTTATTTGGTTAATTCAAGTCATTAAATTAATTAAAATTCATCATTGGATGTTCCATAAACTACGGATAGACAGACATCATAATATATGATTTCATTCTACATCATTTATTGGAATGCATTTCGTGATTTAATAATATTTTTGAAATATTTTTAAATATTATGCATAAAAAATCTAATATTTATAATGGAATATTTTTAACTATTCTTACTGATCACTTACAAAAATAATAAACTAGAGACACTAAAACTTATCTTATGCTCATTAATCTAATTTTATTTAATAATGATTATTAATCATTTTAAAATATGTGATTACATATATAAATAATTTACCTAGAATAAAAAAATTAATATGAAATGTTCATGAAATAATATCTAGTGTTGGATTTTTCAAGAAGTGATAATCCTACCAAAACCTATAGAGTATAACACCTTGACTCTACATCAAATTGAATTTATGGATACTCTAATCATAATTCTACTTTCATTGGTTCCTATTATGATTAGGTGTAGAATAATCTAAGGTAATAATATGTTTTATAATTGTACACACATTAATTTTTGGGGTACTATTGGAGAGGGTTTACATCAAATAAACCATGGATATGTAGGCATGAAAATTAAAAAATAGGGATAAATGAATTATGTATCATCATTATTTAATTCCAAAATTATTATAGAAATTTTAAAACATGAAATAATTATTATTTTGATAAAATATTTAAATCAATTATTAATCATTTTGGTCTACATCATGATTATTCACAGTGAATTGAAAATTATAATGAAATAAAAGATATTAAAATTATGTTTGGATGAATGATTAAATAAATAAAATTAAATAAATTGATTATAAATAAAATTTTACTCCACTCTCTAATCCTTGAAATGATGTTATTAAATATAATTTTACGAACTTGGACCTTCATTTCGGGTATGGATCATTATTTCTGGTGTTTTTAGGATAAATGTAGAATTTGTAAATTTCCAAAGTACAAGCCGCATAATCTTGAGTACACAAATTGAACCCGGTTTCCACTTTCCGTTGTGTACATGAAATGTAATGGCCAAGTACATGGCTATGTGGACCGCCTAAATTGGGGGCTAGTTGGGGACTATATACAATGTTCACATTAAATGAAGACATCATGTTTTTTTATTAATCAGACTGGGGTCATATCTAATCTCTAGAACAATCTTATTCTTCCCTCGTTTCATCTAGGAGCAACTAGGAGTGACCCATCATGGTCCAAGACACTACATCTCTATCTGAGGTCTGATATGGACACCAGTGGGTGCGTTGGAATCCCACCAGTAAGGCCTTATTTCATATAAAGAATCACTTCCAGATTTCTCTTATCTATCCTGTTATTCATGGTTGTACATTTAACCATTTGGTATATCTATAACATTCTATTTTGATTCCTAGGCTGTGGCTCAACCATATAGATCATACAACAATGAGGTTGGTGGTTTGTTTCCTATCAGAGCATGTATTTGAGTAAGATATGCCTAAGTGTTGATTACCCATGATTCATGTGTTTCTTGTTGTGGAGATAAACCATGATACCATCTGGATTATATTGATTGATATATAAAAGGTTTTCATTGATATTTGATGATTAATTTCATGTTAATGGAACACCCTGTGGGTGAGTATCCTTGTTTGAATGTTTATGTCTGTTTGGTCTAGGTTTCCTATGAGGCATAATTTTCTCATTCCTTGCTTATTAGTTTGGAATTGATTTCTTATTGATGATTGTTAAATGCTGATGTTATGCATTGAAACAATTTATCCATGTAGTAGTTGATATTACTTTGGGATACAAGATATCATTTGCATACTATTGTATTAAACAGGGCTGTGAGAACCTACTGTAGTTAAAGCAAAGGGTGAATTGACATTAGGGGATTACCTAGAGTGTTTTTTATGTTTACATAGTGATTCCATTGGGGGGATTGATAGTGAGTTCACCCTTAGAGTTTCTATAGTTTGATGTTATGAGACCACAGGGGGAATGGACATTGAGTTCTTCTTCAGAATGTCTAATGATAATCGTTAAAAGACAACAGTGGGAATTGACAGTGAGTGCTTCCTCAAAGAGTATTTGTTTATCGTAAAAAGACCATAGGAGGGATTGATGGATAATGACTCATCAAATAGTCTAGTTTATGTGAAACCAAAGGAGTTAGACTATATGATATTTCCCATAGGGTTATTATATCGTTATTATAAGGAAGATATGTTGAACCAGTGGTGTTAGACTATGAGAACTTTCCCCCATGGGTTCTTGAAAATGATTGACTGATTGTGATGAGTCTTCCACACCAAAGGACAATCATGAACATTGTTTTACTTAATTGTTAGATGGTATTTTGAGACCTCGATTTTACTATTACACATGGGATACATAGCTTAGTATAGATAATAGGTTTTCATTATTAAATGGTTTGAACAATTAATAAATGTATTGGAATGCAATTGGAAGCTATAGGATTGTTTAATTTTGAGTAATTCCTTTTTTATTGCTTCAATGTATATATTTCCTATTATATATATTCCTTAATAGTTTGGCACCGATAATTTGGTGGTTTCCTACGTGGATTTTCCTCACACACTATTTAGGTCATGCCTTTCAAACCGAATAGATTTTACGGTTGTAGGTATAGATAAGGGAAAGATCCCTTCTACTTCTGGTACTTGGTTGTTGTGGAGATAAAGAGCATGTGACCAAGATGAGGCTTGTGATGCTGCAAGAGTTTACTTTTTTTCTTTTTTACTTTGTTTTAGAACTTTTTTCCTAGAATTGTGACTTGTTTGGCAGTTTTCATAGACATATGTGACATGCATCATTTATATATGTGTGTTAGTTGTTATTTATAATTAGGAATCCATTTTTTACTTTATTGTATGGTATTAATGATTCTTTTATTATTATCATTAGTTATTCTGATATGTATACTCTGCCAATGAGAGCATAGTTTCCCAATTTTCTTAACATGGACCTGGAAACTAGTCAGTAGACTCTGACATTTGGGGAAATGCGTTTGAGATTATGTGACCTACCAGTTCTAGGGAACATTTGGGAGGCACCTAGAACTGAGACGATACAAAGTGGTATAAATGGAATTATTTTCTTCTTTAGATTACTGTTTGGAATGTATAATTAGGTCTATGAAGGAATGTGTAGTTGGTAATAACATATGCCAAGGATTAGCTAACCCATGTACATGGAAAAGCCAGGTTTCCTTTAATATTGCAATTTCCTGGTTTATCAATTGTTACAATTGATATAATTTCATTTCTAGGTGATTCACTTGTCTTTTGATGTTATCATTGATGTTATTGAGGTTCAATTTCTATTAAAACCCAATGATATGAGGGTATTCTATCTCAAACATCATATATGAACTTTCGAGAGATCTCATGTCATGCATTACTATCATCCCTTTTAGGAGGAATTTCTGTTTTCATGTTGTCATGATATATGTTGTTCTAGATATTCATTATGTTGTGATATATTATATAATAAAATATTTGATATTTTGATAGGGTATTGTTAATATGCAATGATTCATTTTGTTGGATGCCAAAATTTGGTCGCTGAGAAGTTATGGACCCTCTGGGATTTGGAATTTGGTAGATCATGTATGGACTTAAGATGATTTTTTTCATGTTTTAATGTTGAATAGAATGAAAAAAAATTATTTCGGGGAGTATGAGATCCCACATGTCGAAATTTGTTATGCATTGGAAAAAAAATTATGTTTAAGGGTTCCGGGGAAGTTTCATAGGCATACTTTTCAGAAACCCAGACAACATGGTGTGTGAGGTTATGAACACATGCCATGTGTTCTTTGGTTCTGGAAGAAACAACTTTTCCTAATTACACACTGTGTATAGTATGTCCAAGCTATGTTGTTGTTAACCATGTTACTGACTGTGTGAGAAGAGACATAGGGTTTAAGACTATTTGGTAGAAAATGTTGTGTACTAAGAGTAGACGACATTTTTAAGATACCATGTATTCATCCATGTGACTAATGAAATGGGTGGATAAAAATTTAGTTGTACATGACTTGTTTAGAATACACACATCATGTGGTATTCGACTGTTTATCTAGTTGTGTGACTAACAACATTGGTGGATGGTACCATATGGTGCACGTTGTGTCTTGGGTGAACATGTCGTGTAGTGTTACACCTTGAGAAACATTATTTTTCTAGCCAAGTGGGGGAAAACCATGGTTTGAAAATATTGTTAAGGACACACCATGTAGATTATGTGTACCATGTGTAGTTTTCTGTTGCGACAACCCAATTTAGTTTGGATGAGTAGATCGACTTGTCTAGAAGGGAGGACATGAGTACATGTTGTGTTCTATGATGGTATGTCATATAAATTTTATGTTTACATGCCCAAGAAGGTGGGGGTAGATTCCTATGGAAGGGAATGAGTGTAAATTCCTTGTATGAGTTTTATAAGTCATGTAGTCATCTTTTGTACCCATTAAGGGTCTGTTCCGGTTTTTCTCCCCAATGTTAGTTTCGGACCTATGAGTTGTCCATAATGAGTAGTTTCCCACTTTGATAGTGATGGTGGAACATTTGGATTGTTTTGAGGAATCTTAATAGTTTTTTGGGTTTTCTGTTATAAATGGAGATGTTTTTCCTCCAGTTTACATTGTAGTAGTTTCCTGGGAGGTAACATGTGCATAAATGATCGGATGGGTTTTCAGACCAATATAGTTGAGGCCTTTTATCTGAGGTGAGATGTGAGCTATCTATAATAATGTTTTTCTTTTGAGGAATTTTACCGGGTGTGATGTTCCTTCTGGCCTCTGAGTCCATGAGAACTATTTCTTCTATGGAGTACATATTAGGATCGCTCATCAGTGTACATTTTGGAGGATCCCATGCATGGGATTCCTATTTTTTTACCATTTGAATATATATTATGGGTTTCCACGGATTACGTGATTTTGAAGAGAGTGTTAATAAAATGATTTGCTTATGTGATCCAGTTTTGTGTGGTTAAACAACCTCTATTGGGATACCTTTTGTGGACCCAAGATGGTTTAACAAGATACTTGATGGTTTCTAAGGATGTTAAAAAGGATATTACTTACTAACTCACTATTCGTGATGGAATGTTAGAGTAGTTAAATGTTTTAATGGAAATATGGTGAGACTTTCTTGTTTGACATTGAGCTGTTGAGCGAATGTTGTTTCCCATGGTATTTTGAAACTAGTTAATCTGTTTTTCATATCCTAGTAGTGGATGTTTATTATTATGCTTCATAAGATACTAGCATGAGTAGGAAGCACTCTTAGAGATGAGTGTCTTGTTTTTGGCTGAGACCTTTTGATGATGGTGCAGTCCAAGTGTCATTTTCCCTGGTAAGGCTTCAGGTTTTAAATGAAATCCATGTTCAAAGGGGTGTCCATTGTTCCTTGACTTTTTATGGGAGAGAAAATATGAGGATCAAATGGTTATTATGGTTAGACATGCCTCATGAATGGTTGGATGTTAGGAGGTATTTTAAACCTACATTTTATTTAGTGATGGATGACATGGTATGTCGTCACCAGAGTCAATGTTTATGTAAATGACGTGATTTTGATCTAGTTATTTTGTGAGCCATATAGTACATGGATGCATAGGGTGGATAGATTATGCATAGTATCCAAACTTTTCCATTGATCATGTAAACTCTGGGTAGTGTATGTCGACATACGTGATACCCGTTGATTGTTAAATGTTTAAATGAACCAGGGTGTTTGGTTACATTGTTGTGATTTAACATGTAGTGTATGTTCTAGCGTTATATTTGGTGTAGAGTTATCTATGAGTTGAGTAACCTTTTTCATCCCACTACTTAGGAGGGGAGAAATATTTGCGACACTGGTGTTTTGACACGCCGATCAGTTTTATCTTTTCAGCTTCATGCAAAGTGATGTGACATGGTGATCGTGATTAATGGAACATCACACGTGTGCATTTGATTATTCTGAAGTAACTCTTTTGAGAGTGGATAGTCCTTCTCAATGTATAAGACACTCTTAGGTAGGGAGAATCGTGTTGGTTCTGTTCCAAATGTGTTCTTTCTAGGTAGAAGGATCACAAAAATTGTCCATTCAGAAAGGGTCATTTTACAAGAATGATTTTGAGGCTTGCAAGTATTGTTCCATATTGGTGCATTCTAGGCAGCACAACATAGTTGTGATCAGTAAAATGATGATTTTTCGACATGTAAAACCATTTTTCCTTCATGAGGTTGACTAGTATTGAATTGGTTGTCCTTTTCTAGCAATATTAAAAGTCCTCTTTGTGTGCTCTTTCTTATGATGGAGCATGCCCCCTATCTTGATTTATCCTAGGTGTTCTAAGAGAGAATTCATTCTATGTCATGCTACAATTATATGTATTTGGACTACTTCATGATCTCTTATCGTGTTGTGCACAGGATTAGTGGTTTCATTAGAGGCTTGGGTAATCTTGAGTGATACTTGAGTTCATGTATGAACATTATGGATAGACTCTTGGTGTCCACCACTTTATTTACATGACTTCTAGGTGGATATTGTTCTAGGTATAATCAGTTATATTATGTGTTATTTTGAGATTCAGAACAAATTCTTAATTGTATGGGGAGTTTAGACCGCCATGGTGTGTTCCTCAGACTTCGGGTTAATTAACCTGAGGCTATCGTAGTCTTTTTAGTTGGGATCATCTGTAATGCTTAAAGAGGTAATAATTTTAGTGGGTTAGATCTAGAATTATGTTTTTCTATACACCGTGGAATGACCCTTTTTCTGATCAAGAGATTGTTTGACCCTTGTGTGTCAGAGAGAGAAAGATGCAAGCTTTGGTGAATAGCTTCATTGTGATCACATGGTTCCTTTGGAAAAGTCATCATTTTTCTGTTCCAAAATGTCGGCCTTCTAATCATGGAAATTATAATAGAAGTCATATAAAGAAGTTTTTAAACATTAAGATTCTTTTTGAAGGAGTATGGTTCAGGTGATCTAGATTTAACACCCTGCTAGTTAAGGGTTGGTGAGTTTGGACAATCTTCATTGTCTTTCAAGGAATGATTGGGTGACCAGTTTTGATGATGTTGTTTTGGGTTTGACCTTAGCATGTTGTGAGGCCGAGGTTATGACCTATTTTGTGTTTTTTTTCACCCAGTAAATGGAAAAAACACATGTAGCATCGCTGGAATGCTTACGGGAATTCATTGTAGTGTTTTCCAAATGTTTGAGGTATTGTGGTAATGATACAGTGGCAGTTGATCTCGACAGGCTCACGAAGGTATCACACTTTCTATAATAAATTATACCTTCAGCATTGATGAGATTGGGAGGTTGTACATCCAAGAGATTTTAAATTTTCATGGGGTTCCACACTCTAGTGTTTCAGACAGGGAATCCTATTTTATGTCCATTGAATTGAAGGGACTATAGAGGGGTTTGTGTACACATGTAATTATGAGTACAACATACCATCCCAAGAAAGATGGATAGTCTGATCACATGATTCAAGCATTGGAAGACAAGATTCGAGCATGAATCTTGGATTTTGGGGGTTCTTGGGAGAGATTGGTACCCCTAGTGAAGTTTTCTTATAATTACATTTTTCAGACAATGATTCAGATCGCACCTTTTAGGTCTTTCTATGGTAGGCCATACCGATCATCACTATATTTCCTAGAGGCAAGAGAGAAAGATAGGTTGGGACATTATCTTATCCAAGAGAATTCTAACCAGGTGGAGTTGATTCAGAAGAGGATGGATACTACACAGTCTCAGTAGAAATCTTCTTGTTGATCATTGAAGAGGACCTCTAGAGTACGATGTTAGAGATCAGGTTTTCTTACATGTCACACCACGGTTGGGATCTAGAAGGATAAGGAGATAGGGAAAGCATTCACTAAGATACATTGTACCATTTTAGATTTTAGAGAGAGTCGGTTGAGTTTCCTATCGGTTTCAGTTACCATAGAGTTCCCAATATATGCCTGACATAATCCATGTTTCTTAGAAACAATGTTACTTTTCATACTCCTCTCACTTTTTTCAACCTTAGGAGGATCAGTTGGAGGTGGATACATTATTTTAGGAGAACCCAATTATTTTTGTTGATCATAGTAGAAAGGTTCCCAGTGGGAGGTCTGTTCCTCTAGTATGGGTGTTATGGAAGCACTAGAGAGAACATGAAAATACATGGTAGAGGAAGACTGACATACGATCTCAGTGGCAAGGGTAGGATGATTTTTCTTCATCACCAACCTTTAAAGGGAAATTCAGGGATGAAATGATTTAAGGGGGTTGTTTTTAAGAAAACAGATGTTAATTTCAAGTATGGATCTTGATTTTTGTGTTTTTGACAACAATGGGAGAATATGGAAATTTTCTATGTACACGCCATATACTCTTGAGTACACACCGGGTACCCGGTTTTTGCTTGTCGTCGTGTAATGGTCATGAAATAGCTGAGTACATGCCAGTGTGACCACCTATAGCGAGAGACGATTGATCCATGTACACGACAAGTACAATAAATTAAAACACTGTGTATTTTTTTTATTAATAGGACCAAGGTATCATCTAATATCCAGAACAATCTTCTTCTAACCTCCTTTCATCCAGGAGCGACTGAAATAAAATATCAATTTTTAGGCCACTGAATCCCCATCCAATGTCTGATTTGACCACTAAAAGAAGAATTGGAGTCCCACAGGTAGGGTCTTACTTATTCTAGAGCCTCGCTTCATAATTTCTCTTCTCTCTCATGTTATTCAAGGTTGAAAATTTTGGACTTTTTCATAGATATACATTGTTCTAGATCAATTCAAAGGATAAGGTTCAACAATATCAATCGAACATTGTCGAGGTAGGTTAATTGTTGCCTATATGAGTTTTTCTATGACATATATTACACTAAGTGTCAATTATACATGATTTGGGTGTTTAGTGTTAAAGAGTTATACCATGTTATAGTCTTACTTAGATTTATTGATAGATTAAGGATTTTCATTGTTTCTTTATACTAAATTGAATGTTTAAAGTACACCCCATGGGTTTGTTTCCTTTATTAAATGTTTATGTTTTTTTGGTCTTGGTTTCCTTTGAGGCAACCATTGTTTTCATTCCTTTCTTGTTAGGTTGGAATTGATTTATTATTGAAGATTTTTAAAGTCATGTGTTATGATTTTTAACTGCATAACCTTTTGGTAGATGAGATTATTTTGGGATAATGGATATCATTTTCATAGGATTATGTTTCACATTGTGGAGAGAACATTATGTAGTTAGACCATTGGGGGAATTCATGTTGATGGATTCCCCAGAGTGGCTTTTATGTTTACTTTGCGAGACTATTGGTGTGATTGATGGTGAGTGATCCCTTAGAGTGTCTATAGTATACCATTACGAGACTACAGGGGGGAAAGATGCTGATTTCTTCTTCAGATAGTATATAGTTTGTCGTATAAATACCACATGGTGAATTTATAGTGAGTGATTCCTCATAGATTCTTTGTTTATCATTAAAAGACCACAGAGGGAATTGAAGGTGAGTACTTATTCAGATATTTCTGTTTATGTAAAACCAAAGGGGTTAGATTGTGTGGGATTTCCCATAGGCTCGATATAACATTATAAAATTGATTAAATGATGAACTAGTGGGGTTATACTTTTAGAACATTCCTTGAGGCTTTCTTGTCAATGAGTGATTGATTATGATGATTTGCAAAGACAGTGCACAAGCTTGGACTACGTCGTAATTGATTGTTAAATAGTCTTCTAAGATATCTTTATTTCTTTTACACATGGGATATAGAGCATATTCTAGATCCTAGGTTTTCATTATTCAATAGTTCTAATAATTAATAAATGTAAATGAATGTAATTGGAAGTTATAGGATTGTTTGCTTTTGAGTACTTCCTTGTTTGTTGGTTTATTTTTTATATTTCATGTTATATATATATATATTCACTAAGAGTTTTCCATAAATAATTTTTTGTTTGCCTACTGGGATTTCTGTCATACCTTATTTGGGTCATACTTTTTGACCCAAAAAGATTATATGGTTGTAGGTATAGATAAGGGAAAACAACCTTCTACTTAGTTACTTTGTTATTGTAGAACTGGATGGAATGGGATATAGCTGAGGCTTGCGAAGCTAAAGATGTTTACTTGTTTTCCTTTTTTACATTGGATTAGTATTGTATTTCCATCATTGTGGCTTGTTTGGATGTATTCTTGGACATTTTTGACATGCATCATTAATATATGTTCTCTAGTTGTTATTTACAATCATTCTTATGATGTTTACTTTGTTTTATGGTATTACTGCTTCAGTTATTGTTATCATTTGTTATTCTGTTTTGTATACTATTTCAATGAGGGAATAGTTTTTCCAATGTCTTACCTTGGTCCTCGCTGCTAGTGAGAATCCTCTGACATTTGGGGGAATGTTCTTGATGTTAGGTGACCAATTGGGTATGTGTAACTTTTGGGTGACACCCTGAACCGAGAATTTACAATGATTTTATTCAAAAAAATAATAAAATTATATATAATTCATCTTACTTGAACTCAAAAAATTACTTGTTATTTACCTTGTGTATAAAACAATATGTAATATGAAAGTATCCTTTTTGACAGAAATCATATTATATAGAATGTCTCACATAAAACATGGTGCATATTATATGTGATCTATGAACTAAGATACATTCTACACAATTCAAATACTGTGACATTCACAACATCCATATAAATATACATTGATGACCAATATGATACATAAAATTTTACATTGTTTGTATATCATTACTATTGATGGTCATGTATCAATCCCCACATTTATATTAGCATGATTCATTAAATTTTCCATTATTTATACAAAATGTAGGGGACATGTAGCTACATGGTGAGAAATATTTCATGAAATTATTTGTGAATGTTATTTGTACAGGTGACTTTGAAATCCTCAACGTGGTTCTTGATAAGTGTTATTATTTAATTATTTCATACATGTACTTTGAATATCACTTCAAATTATCTATGAGAACTACAATGATAAGATAGAAATTATTTAAATGTGAAAATTAATAAAAATAATTATAAATTACGTGTGGCAACCATGATACCACTTATAGGATTCAAAAACCATGGTAGTATCAGAAAAATATGTTGAATTTAAAATTTCCATTTAATTATCATAAAAAAACAGATGATATTGAAAAACAACACAAATATTGTATACATTTATATACAATAAAAATTGATAATTAAATATTAATTTGAAACAATGTACTTGAATTTATTATTTCTCGATCTGATTTTTGCTCATTTTTTGTCAATGTAATTGCATCAATAACCCTATCTTGAGGACCATTAGGGATATACAAATGTGTTATAGGAAGAATTAACAGATATATTTGAATCATCAGGGCTATAATAAGAAATCAATATATTTCCAATGTCCAATGTTAATTTCACTTGAATCTCTCATATATTTATATCTAGTCATTGAGTTGAATGAGAGCGAGTTATCGTTCCATTTTTAACATTAATGGGGTTGTTTTTTACTAATTATAATTATAAAAAGTATAATATCTTTATAAATTTAGGGTTTCTTTTTATGTAATTTAATGTGTACGATAATATATTTCAAAATGAAAAATAAATCCTAGACTCATAATTTTGTTTAATATATAACATATCAAAAGAGAAAAAATTAATTGGAAATTAATTAAATTACTTATCAATTGTATTAATTAATATATAACTTATTAAATATATAATTATTTATGGGATATTATAAATATATACCATACAATTCAATAAATCAAACAATTCGATTAAATACATTGAATTGGACCATAAACATGGACCAAACTCTCCAATAAATAAGTATTCGGATATTCTCATTTTGAAAATAATAAATTATGTAATAAATAATTTTAAAACTCCATTATTTTTATCTAAAATAACTCCATATTTTATTATTATCGACATATCCTAAACTGGATTTTATAATTTATCTAAGATCAATTTTATCCCAATACTAAAATTACATTTAGTATACAGATATTTTCTATACCCATTGTGTATGGCCTGATAAATTTGTTTCTCAATGGTTTTGTGTTCTACCCATGAACCAAGTGATAAATCAAGTGAAATATCAACGATGACATAGTTAAATAGAAAATTAGTTGAAAATAAAACTATCCCCTAAACACTGCATTGCAATATAATCTATTTTTTATTTGATATCACATTGAGAAGGATACATAAAATTGTTATCATATTTTGATAATTTTCATATATTTCTTTATCTTATTATGAAATACATGTCTATAATTATAATAACCATAAAATTACATGAGGATTTTTTATATAAATCCTTGTGATATGAACATATGCTTCAAAAAATCAAAAGGGAAAAATACCTTCTTGGTAATTCAACTAATATAATATTAATCACAATGACTTTAAATAAAAAACAATTTAAAAGTTATGAATTTTTAGGGAAATTCTAAATTTTATGGTTGTTTTTGGTAGAGATTTAAAAACTAGGGCTCAGATCGTGATATATGGTTAGCAGTTCGGGTGTACTGGTAGTCTTCAGAGAAGTATTTGGGTGGCCTTTAGTAGAAATATCTTGTATAATAGATGAATGCGTAATAACCTTGGGCACCCCAAAATGTTGGGTTCCTATGGGTAAAGGACCATGTCACAAACCTAGCGGATACTCCTTATTAAAAAAGGTCAAATTCTCGTGATTGAGAGCATGGAACATAGTTCTTGTACCTACTAGAAGTTCCCAATAGACCATATTATAGTTATGTTATGATGCTTATTTTGAGGGACCTAGGAAGACCCATGTATTGGTACAGGGAATGGTGAAAATAGTTAGTTCAAATCCAATATTCTATGTATGGGATTCACTATTGTCCTCCGTGCATTGGGGGATCATAGGTCACCTAGGGGATGATACACCACAAATGAGGAGGCCAGCATATAGTGTGGACCTAGCCTAGTGGAGTATGACCACGATGTAGTTCTATGGGATACATAATATACTTTTACTGAGAGAAAATATCTTAGGATACCCCCACGATTGGATATACGATGGGTCCCTATTATACAATCCCAGAAGGGGCCTTATTCCATCACCCATATATCTACATCGCTGAAAATACCAGAATAGTTTTTTTTAAGAGGAGATATAATTTTATTTAAAAATTACGGAAAAATTTATTTTAAAAGGATAGGTACCTAGGGATTACCATATTTTGTAAGATAATATCCCCATCTTCCTCCCTTATATCTCATTCAAAATGCATTGATTCTGGGTGTGTCTCAATGGTGATTCATGGTGAGTTAATTCTACACCTTTAATTTCATTTTGTTTCTATTCATCTCTTATGTTTTTTAATTTTTCAGGATAGTAATAATTTATAATTTCCTATATATAATGGTGGTAATCATATACTTGAAGGTGATTTTTCATTTGGTGGGTAGAGGACATTTCAAAATGATTTCCAGAGATCATATCATGCTGTTCTGATAGAGGTATGTCACCGGATGAATTTTTAAAAGGTTTTTTCATAAATTAAATTTAATTATCTACTGATCAGGATTCAGTTATTTTTTATTTTTTTGTAGAATTGTGTAAATAGTTTTCTAGAAACCTTTCATGAGTTTTTAGTCAGCAATTCGAGGCAACTAGATTGTCGGCTGAGTTTTTAGTAACTATACCTAATTAATTTTTTAAAAATATCTAATTATTTTATTTTATAACTAAATTAATAATGAATTTTGACATGATACATATGCATGAGGTTTTAAATAGTGTGTATAAGCCTTCAAGGAGATATGTCCGAGATGGTCAGGCTATGCATTACAGAAAATGACTATCTTATGAGGTTACTGGTCCTTAAAAATTTCACCTTGGGTATTGGGAATTTTATTTATATGTAGGGTGATATATATGGTCCCTAAACCATGTTAAATAGATATTTTCAATTTAAATAAAATTTTTAATTAATATTTAATTATTATGAATGAATGGATGAAGTTTGAAGGGCCATGTTTGAACTTTGAAATTTTTCTTGGTGCCTTAGTCAATGATGGACAAGGTATTAATTGAAATTAAAAAAACATGAGACAAATGAACCCTAGAGGGTTGTAAATTAGGTGTGTAAGTATTGTGGTCCTTTAATAGGATCTTAGAGGACCTCCGAGTAGAGTAATGTGATGAATTGGGAAGACTGGCCTGGGAAGGCCATGATATTCTTGTGAGTTTCCCTAGAGTCTTCAAGCTAATTGAATGAG
Organism: Viscum album; assembly: GCA_963277665.1. Taxonomy (NCBI): domain Eukaryota; kingdom Viridiplantae; phylum Streptophyta; class Magnoliopsida; order Santalales; family Viscaceae; genus Viscum; species Viscum album. The sequence continues at coordinate 596,758,107 of OY728133.1, forward strand.
AATGGGGTAAGAATTCCCACCCCTACATCATGTGATACCAAGTTTGGAATAACCTAGTTTGATTGATGGATATGATTGGTTTGTGGATTTACATAGGGGGACTTTGGGAGGGGATTATCTTGCGGTTATCTCACTTATGTGATTTTTCATATGAGGTCAATGATGGCATAATATGATTTCAATTATGTTGATGTACATTTTTTCATTTGAGTGAAGGGTGTGGACTCAAGTGGTTAGATACTGTAACATAGAAGCCCTTGTTGGGATCCCTAGGGCGGCATTTTACAAAGATATGAGTTGGGGTAATTATCATATGGTGTTGTTGTTAATGAAGATATCATGATAAGGTTTTAGTATCTCTGTTGTGATTTGTTACGGGAGTTATTCACTACCCCCATGTCTTATCATTATAATGACTCGATTTTTACCAAGGATTCATCTTTTGGATCAATATAAATTTCATTGGTGTTTACTCATGAGTTGGAAGTCGAGTTTATATAGAATCACTAGGTAGTTACATATGATTTAGCCAATGGGTATATATGAATGTAATGGGAAATCCCATTTTAATCAAATGTGGTTAATATTTCATATAGAATGCCTTGGGAAATTCCCTTGGATTTAGACATTAGGTCTATATGGAGTGCTCAAGATTCTAGGATTTTTCCGTTTTGTTTTTATTTTTTCCTTGATTTTTATCCATGGAATGAGTTATATTCCTTCTAGTAGATATCATTGCACCATCCTCCAAAGAATCAAATATTGAGCCTAGTGATGTTATATTACCCAGGATATGCTCCCATGAAATATTATTTGGGTATGATAATACTAAATTGTCAATTAATTTCTCCTAGAAATTGAGTGTGGGACAGATATTGGTTTGTCACAATCATTTGATGTGCTCAAAGTCAATTTGAAACTATCTGAAGCATGTATTGTCTATCTTGGGTGTTGATTCACAACCCATTGATTGATGAATGTTATTTATTTATGATTGAACATATATTTATTAATTAATTTGATCATATCACATGGAAAAACACTGAATTTACTATTTATATATGGTACTATGTTGGTTGTACCTTAATGAGTTGTACTCGTACCCTTTTTGGGTGGCCCTGACACTTCGGTACTCAAGAAGATCTCACTACTCAATGATTCATGTAGGGTAGAGGTCTGAGATTAGACTGTTCTACTTGAAATCATGGATGAAGTCAGGAGATAGATGAAGTGAAACCCATGGATTTCTATCAGTCCATATAAATTTGTTTATTTTATTTATTTTTTAAATTATATATACTTAGTGGGTGGTCAATTGGTATGCATGAACATGAACCTGAGCCTATTTTTCTACATTCTTCTATATTTAAATTCTGTATAGTATGGTTTTTGTTTATTTCTCCCACATGCTATTCTTATTATGATGTATTATGTTTTTTTATTTCCACTAATATTACTACTCTGATATGGGTGTATAGGGTCTACTTGGTACCTCCTTAGATTCTCATTCCGTGTCGACAGCCTCTGGTGTACGTGGTGGAATGACTAAGGTCCTGGTATCTATACAGATTGGAAATTGATAAGTTGTTTAGGGATAAATAATTTAAATATTCTAAATACAAGTTAACTCACAATATACAGATATATCATTCCTTTCATCATACATCAAAATACTGTATTCATGATATGTTTTAATAATATTATTAATTTTAAGAATTAATACAAAAGAAAAGATATAAAATTAAAATGACACATAATACATGGAGTTATTATTGGAGGATCTACCATTGTGATCTCTTCCTCATAAAGATTACCATGTGAAAACATTATGAAATAATTTCTAAATAATTTAATACTCAACAATAGATAGTCATAAAAAATTTGTATCATGTTACTTCCCCTAATTGAGAAAACTCTAATGAGTCCATAAAGGGTTTGTTACGAGTCCTCCGGTATGTCTCTTTATAATTCAAAGGTTACCAACCAGTAGTTGGGGTGTTATAAGTATAGTGGTGAAACTATACCGCCTAGTTGTAGAGTTACAACATATTATAAATAAGAAATATAAACCGAAAAATAAAATACCATATTGTAGGAATAAGATAAATAATATTATATAATGGAAACCAATAACAAATCCACTGAACAATCTTATGAATAATAAATGAATAAAGTAATAACATATTATAATGTAACTAAATGTTATTCTAGAAGAAATACAATCAAAGGACTAGCATAATCAAATAAATAATCAAAAGTCCATTGTCATAAACCCCACGTCAGTCCCAACACCATAGTCTAGATCATCTACCAAAAAATAAATCTACATCAAGGTATTTGGCCCTTTTCCAAACCTATATCTTTCAGTACAACAAAACACACCTTTAATTGTGGTGGAAAAATATACTCATAATAGTTCCCTTTATGAGCACAAAAAAGGCACGGATAAAGGGTTAACATTACTCGCACATTTATATAGATCTAATAAACGTCCAAAATAAAATGGAAAAATTAAATAAATAAAAATTAAAAATTTGTAAATTTTAAAAAAATATTTTCAATTATATTAATTAAATAGATATTAATAAAAATTACCTAATTTAATATATCTATATAATAAATATTAATAAACAGTATCTATTAAATATATATATATATATATATATATAAATTAAAAAAAATGAAATAATTAAACAAATTAACATTAAAAATCTGTAAGATAAGAAAAATACTAAACATTTTATTAATTAAATAATTATTGATAAGAATCAATAAAATTAATATACAAATATATAGATTATGAAAAATAATAAATAGTATATATTTATATAAAATTATTAAATTTTAATAATTAAACACAAAAATAAAAAATGAATAAATTCTAATAAAGAAACAAAAAAGTTAAAATTGAATAAATTAACATATTGTTAAATTTTTTAATGGAAAAAATTTTAAAAAAAATATTCTTAATATATATATATATATATTAATTATAAATTTTCATTTATAATATATATTAAATTTTAATATGTGAAATGAATAAAATTTAACAATTCAAAAATATTATTATCCTATCCATTTAAAATGATTTTATACATAATTATTCATTAATAAATTTTATATTAAAATATATTAATAAATATTTACATATAAATTTATTTTATTTCCAAAACTTTGATTTAATATAATAGAAATTATTTATGATTACATATTAAATAAGTTATATTAAGTAAAGAATGATTTACAATTAAAAATAAATATAAATTAAAAATGATAACTAATTGAATGAACCAACGGACATAAATTTAATATAATTTTTATTTTTCAATTAAACATATATCAAAGGTGGTTTACATTTATTTCACAAAAATATACATAATTCATTTTCATAGATGACTCACACACACAAATATTTACTTAAATAATGAAATAATATAAATATAGAAACAGATACACCTAATATTAAAGTAATTTATTAAAATTTTAGTATTCATTTTATAATTTCATTAAAACATGATCCATTTATTATATTATTTTTTTAGTAATTAAATTTAATTTATTTATTTGTAATATTATTACAGTTTGGAATTAATTTATTATTAATATTTGTTTTTTGTTTTTTATTTATTTTTTGAGGAATTTATTAATTTTATATTATTTTTTATATAAAATTATTTAATAGTTAATATTATTTTCAATATGTATTCATCCTTTTATAAAAATATTTCCATGTTTTATTATAATTTATATTTATGTAATAAAACATATCAATTATTTCAATTCTTTTAAAGAGTAGTCAATTTTAATTATTCTATTTCACTCATTTTTAACATGCATACATTTAAAATTATATATTCAATACACTTTTAAAAATATATTTTTCAAGAAATATTTATATATAAAAATATTTATAAATATATATTTACTATATTTACATATTTATATATTTATAATTATAAATAAATAGATTTTATTTTTTATAAAAGTATTTATATTATTATAAATAAATAATCATATATATTAAAATAGTTGTAAAATTTTAATAAATATATTAACTACATTTATATTTATATTTATATTTATATTTATATTTATATTTATATTTATATCTATATTAATATTTATATTTATATTTTTATTCAACCATATATATTTAACAATATATATTTATTAAATATATATATCATTATATTTATTAAATTATATAAATTTATAAATATTATTTTTAAAAAAAATTATTTATATAATTATAAAAAAATAAATAAACGTTTAAATAATTATGAAATTATAATAAATATATTTAAATAATGAATATATTTACTATATTTATATTTATATAGATTTATTAAATATATAAAATTAAATAAATATATATAATGATATAAATATATATATATATATATATAATTGCAAATAAAAATTTATAAATAAATATATAAACGTATATTTACTATATTAATAAATTTTTATTTTTTTATTTATATGTAAATAATGTTTATTTTAAAAAAAATTATTTATTTATATGTAAAAATTTATAAAAAAGTATTAAATAAATATATAATTAAATAAATATACCTACTATTTTCTATTTATGATAATAATATTAAAACTTTTATCAATAGTAATGCTTTTACATAGATAAAGATGATTTTTATCAACACTTCTTGAGCACTAATAAATATTTATTTTTTTAGAATTTATTAATTGACTGTTGATAGGAGGTGTATTTATCAACTATTTTTAGAATTGAAAATATAATTATCCTTATCTATTTAAAGAACCCGAATTGGGATTATTTCCGTCATGATATCTAAATCTTTTTGAGGAAGCCACATGCCCTCAACACTAGTCCTACTCAAATCTATGCTCAAATCAAGGGTCAAAATAAGTCTTGAATGCATCCAAAGATTTAATCTAGGCCTCAAAAAAATATTGCCTTGAATGAATCCATGTCTCAATCTTATCCAAGAATTCACATGCAATATCACGACTTTTTCTTAGGATAATGAAATCTTGAATCCAAGTTATGTTATTTTCTCCTACTCCCCACTCATTGATTTCTTGATTCGGTTCCTTGTAAGGTGATGCTGACTTTTTATGGTCTTTTATTGAGGTATTCTATGATTTTTGGCCGCATAAAAGTGACGTTGATTTCACTAAATGGTTATATGTATTTTATCTATAAAATAATATATGGATCATATATTTTGTGAGTTACTGAACATATAATATTCTCACATATATGTTTAGATGTTGGTGTTTAAGAATAAATAGAGTCATTTTAGCACTTATAGAGTTTGGAATTCAATCCAATGATATTTCTAAACAAGGTGAAAAACCTACAATTGGAAGGATTTATAATGGATTTCATACATCATCCAATGTTGAGAATGGTATTGAAAAACCTCTCCCCTATTGATATACATATTACTCAATGTAGGGATAATACCAATAAAGAATGTATGTCTATATTCAGTTGTTCGATATGGTGAATTGGTTAATTTCATAGTGATTTCTTCTTGGTAAATTTTCAATTGTTGTTTAAATTAAAAATATTTTTGGTTGTTATAGATGTTCATTTTTCTCATAATATTATTAGGATAATTCCTTAGCTAATTCCCATGATGTTGGTTCTGGTTCTGACATTGTGTCACTATCTGGCGGGTTTTTTATGTTCTTACGAGGAAAATTAATAATGGAAAATAATTATAATAAATTTATAATAACCTATTTTACAATTTTATTGATGATATATGGGCTCGTGTTTTTAAGTATCTATGTAGTGGAATTCTATAGAATGAGAATAGTGATTCCCATATACTTAACCACATAATAGAGGTTGGTGGTACCAAAATTATCCATAAATGTTTTATATATGTTTTGTTGTGAACTATGATATATATGAAAAGAAATTTGGGTAAAGGGGACTATAGTGAGTTATGATATGTGTTTACGATGATGATGTATAATATGTAACATTTATTTGGAAAAAATAGTTATGTCGTACTCTATGGGATGAATATAGTCTCACTCAATGATTTCTTCACCTTATGATCCATGGGATTGTTAGTATGGAAAATTCTTTGGAATATTAAAATATAAATTTAAGGTGGGGAAACTGTAATATTTTGTAAGATTATGTGAGAGGGACCTTTAAGAGTGGATTTTGAGATTGATTGATGTAAATGGTTTACTTATGTTCCATGGTTCATAAAGAATGTTTTGAAATAGACATAGTACAGAGGATAAAAATATGGAAGTTAATGTCTCTTAATATATTGGTTAGATTTTGAGAGGCCTAGTGAGAATAATAATGGATTATTGATATAGACCAATGGGAAGAACTGTGTTTGAATTTCCTTACAAATGGTATTCTTATTGTAGTGATGTGCTAACAGGTATTATATGATCAACTTATTTGTGATTAGATAAGTGTTATAAAATGATGTATAGTCCCTTGAAACCTAAGGGGATAACCTATAAAGGGTATGATGGATTATTTGACCTAATATATTATTTTGACTTGATATTTGACGTGAGTGAGTGAAAAAATAGGTCCAATAGACTATAAGATTATATAACAGATGGTCATTGAGAAAGATGATAAATTCATAAGATATCTTATCCTTGAGTATTATATAATATAATATTTCGGGTTTTAGGATAGGTTTATTTATGGTATGTTATAATGTGAATTACTATAAACATTTTAGTGATTCATTGAGCACTAGGGTGAGGGTAATGTGTCATTTTTGTTGTTGTCTGTTATACTTTATAGTTTTTTTATGATAGGTTTAACAAATTAGTTAAGGAACCCATTGCATTTTCATTACAATAGGAACCAATTATGTTAAGGATTTCCCATATTTAAAATTAAATTCCAAAGAAAAATGTCTTTGTAATACCCACTACCTAATTTGTTAGAAAATATTAATTGTTAGGTTTATCCATGATGGATAGTCTTAGATTCTAGGGGTATAGAGTCCTATATCTTAGTACCAATGATGTGGTTATTTCTAGAAGCAGGACAACAAATCTCCTCATATGATTCAAATGTTAACTCTTTTTAGTGAAATTGGTTCAATTTCAGCTAATAACCATGTTATAAAATTATGATATGGTTATGATAATTTACTGTTATGAAATGAAGTAGGTACATTTGATTTCCATTGTTTCATAGTGAGTACACTATTAATTAACATACATTTGTATTTTTAATGTTACGACTTTGTACATATACTCAAATATGTTCATTGATGTATATATTAGGGTCCATTTACTAATTTTCTTGTTTATTATTTTTCTAAAACCCTAAAAATGAACTACAGTTGATAAAGATATTTTATATTTGATATACGAGTGAGGTAAAAGGACAAGTAAGATAGATTAGAGTTAGTGAATCTTAGTGGGGATGAGTTGATGTTCACATGGTAATGATAAGGACATTTTAGAATTTTGATATCAAATGTGAGATTTTAAATTAATATGTATTAAGTTAATGTATCACATATACAAATATTATCCTCATCAGATTCATCACATGGAGAGTTATTATTGAATTATGATTCTTCATACCAATCCCACATCTCATCAATGTTTTTTGAAATACTCACAATTGAAGTCATCCCAAATTATTATTAGTACCTGGTATGGGATGACTACTTCTCAGAGTAGTTTAAGAAACATATGTGTGTTTTGATAAGTGATGGAGGATTATTTTTAAGAAACAAGATTCAAAAATAATTGTTTGGGAGATGAAGATGATTAGGATGACAGTTGTCTATAACTTTATCCTTTGGATGAATTTAGAGGATAACTACTACCATAGTGAATAAATAATTTTCTTAAATTCAATTATCAATTTCATTATTAATGGATGCATGAAATTTATTTTAAAAAAGAGTGTGAATATGGAGTATAATTGTTCAAATGGTTTTTAATATATCATGAATAAAACTCTTCTCTAATCCATTTTCCACATATATATTTTATTTAATGATGAAAATTTTAATATTTGTCTGCTCATGCAGACAATGTCTTCTATAAATGATTATGTTACCAATCCTGAGGATGAACATACTATTGATGATAAAAATATAGAATTATTAGAGGATAAATATCATCTTTATGATTCAGCATCCCAATGTTGAATAAAATTATCATGGAAAGAATTATGCGCATAAAATTTGAGGTTGGTTGGAATCAATGTGGTCGCCTTGTTGACCCCAAAAAGTCAATGTTCATTAGATATGATGGTGTCACAACAAGGATGAATGTGTTGATTGATATTTATTTTTGGTAACACATCTTTCTTGCAATGGAGGAAGCCCTATATAAAGATATAATAGTACTTTTACAATATACATTCTCCATTTTACCAAAAAAATACATAATAAAATCTTGATTTATTTTTCGTTATTCCTTAATATAAATTCCTGACCCAGCTCACCAATAAGATAGTGACCTAACCGGTAACCTAATGTCCTCAAGTGCGCCTCCCCATATGCTGGAGGATGCCGACTTCCATCGATGGTGTATGAATTGTCAATGGGGATACTATAACCTCTTATCAGAGTTCTGCAGTGGTATAACAGAGTAAATAACAATCAACAGTGGAAGCATTAATACATAATTTTCAAAGAAGTAGAATACATATTTCATATAAATTAAGAAAGGTGGCCAATGAATTATTATACAATTGATGAATTCATGGAATGAAATTTATATATTTGTAGAAAATAGTAAATAGTAATACATGATTTTCAATACAATATCTTATAGGAGTCAAGTACAGAAATGAACTACAAGGCCAATGGTAATCTCTATGAGTATCATGAGCTCCAACTCAGTACTTTTCTCTTAACTCACAGGTATAATAAAACAACAACAACCAAGGTCTAAGATTCTGCAAACAAGAAATTATACTCAGGTACCCCAGTGCAATGGTGGCCCGAGTAGGGTGAGAGATATAAATCTCAGTAGGAAAGCACCACCAGTGACTAACCCAATCCCGATAGTGTGATATAAATTAAATAGGGTGAAGGAATGCTTATGTTATGTAAGAAATACTATGTAATTAAATACCCAAGTACTTGATTCAGCCATCAATAGGTTTCTGGACAGGTAATATGTTCATTAGTTTAGTATTTCAATTATATTCATCATTTAAATGTGAATAAGTGGCCTACCAAGTCTATGTTCTTTCCTCTAAGGTAAAACGTGGCTATGTAATGACAGGGCCCGATGGGCTTTACCCATGGAACCAAATTTTCAATGATGGACCCAAGGAGTATATACAAGGAATAATATGATGATATTTAGTAATAAAGACCAATGGTAATAACCAAGGCAACAACCTCGTGATAGTATATGTAGTGGAGGTACCAAGACGTAACAAGGCCACCAGAAAAAGATATCTGGTGAGAGAGTTCTAGGGTAATAAAAAAGGTATTGTTGAGATCAAAAAACACTAGCTCAGAATTATAATGGTCTAGTTAAGGGGTAGGATTATAATACAAGGAGTTTATTCAAAGGAATTCCAAGATAATTTGTCTACCGAGTACATGGAATCCATCTAAGGTAAAATGGGGCTAAGAAAGGACTGGGTCCAAGGAGTGTATCCAAGGAACCTACTTATCAATGATTGATCCAAAGAGTCTATCCAAGTAATCCAATAGTACTACATTGGGACCCAATGGTAGCATACCTAGAATCTAATGATTAGGAATGAAATAAGATCTAGGCATGTCTTAACCTTAGAAAACTGTTGTTTAATTTGGAATGGTTTACACAAGTGCACATGGTATTCTCTGATCAAAATACATGACAAGATCAAGTCTAACGAGTCCTATTTAAGTCATGTAATAAGTAATTTTTGTCCAATCCATTCCATCCATTAGTGTGGAATGTTCATGTAGCATTGGAACCATTTATTTATTAGTTCAATCCTTGCCTTCCATTAGTGTGGAAAGTACAAATATCATTTCAAACATTTATTTATTAGATCATGCCTTGCATTCCATTAGTGTGGAATGGTCATGTAACATTGCAACAATTTATTATAATACATTAAGGCATATTCATTAAGTAATGTTCACTTAATTACCTTCCAGCCACATGGTTAGGGGTTCTATGGACATGAAAACATTATTCAATCACTCTTAATAAGGCCAAATAATATACTTAGTATACTTTCCAATTTTAATTTCATGTTGAATTGTAAATTCAAATCACATACCTTAGTCAGGTAAGGTGATGAATATACATGGTACTTACGATGATGTAATTTATAGTGTAACTCAGCCATTATATATAAAATATCCTACCTTAATAATGGTCAATCCAAGGAACAACTGAATGGTGGCCCGAATGTGTCCAAACAGTAAATGAAAAATTATAGAAAACATCACACATGGTTAAATACAATTCTAAACTGGGACAATCACTTAGGAGGTTCCATTACACTTTTAATTATTTTAATAAAGTAACTATGTTTGTCTAATATCATTATAGCCATGCCCTAATGTTCCCATATTTTAACATAACATCAATGCATAGAAATTATAACCAAGACAATTCAAGAAATAAAGGACTAACCAAAAATTTGTATTTATGGAAATAAGAACACCTCTATTCTATGGGATTATTTATAAAAACAGGATATTGCTTATCACACAAATAATTTACTACATTTATCATTTTAATCAAAACATGCTCAATTCACATTTAAGAGGAATTCAATATAAATACTTCGTGACATGGAATTAATTTCTATTAAAGGTGATGTAATAAATTTATTAATGATTTTATTAAATTGAGGACATGGAAACAGACCCTACCTCATGTGGAACTAAGCCATCCACTCTAGCTATTAAATATTTATAACTACAAGAAGCCTCTCCCCCACAGAGTATATTCACATCCACAAACATTCAGGGTCTCTTAGACCCAATTATCACACTCGCATGGCCATGGGAATGCACAAGGGTATTCTTACACATATTCTTATATGAATATACATGTCTCCTTTCACTTTTGAATGAATTTTTTTATATATACATGGGAACACCTAGCCCCATCCATGTTTATTCATTACCATGGTTGAATTCCACATAATTTGGGAAGCCACATATACATATATAAATACCGATGCTTATATAAGATAGTCAACCTTAACTCAGAGACTCGAAAACGATGAGAAAGAAACTACAAACTACACAAAGGATTCAAGGAACCTTAAAACACATAAAGAGACCAAAATAGATGCTGTAAAAACCAACAATGTTTCTAAACCCTTACCACGGGTGTCGGCAATAAATCAAAATGAATCCAAAGAACTAGGAACATCGCTAATCCATATAAAATAATTAATTGGGAGTCAAGACATATAAAGGCCTGAATTAAGGAGAAATTAAAGAGCTAGCAACAACAAAAACGGACCTAAAAAAACCTAGCAGACTGAAATCACCCAAACCTCCTCGCCTTCAATGGCAGTTGTCATAACACGCTTCAACACACCAAGAGAGGGCATGTGAAACATCTTAGAATAAGAAAAATGTGAAAAATGGATCACCCTAAAATCCCTAGGGTTTGACTGAACCAACACATGCAATGAATAGGCCGAATAACTACTAGGAAATAGGAGGATATTGGAGTAAAAGTCCTAACATGGTGATTCAGAAGAAAATATAGTGGAGATCTTGTGAGAAATGCTGATAGAGAAGAGGCCTTAGGAGTGGGGGTTGTGCGCGAAAAAGGGGGAACCCCTTTGGGGTGTTACGCACTGTAGGTCGAGGAAAAGTGGGGGTATTAGTGAGATTAGTTTAGTTTTTAAATTTAATTTCAATTTAAAATTAACTAAGTTATTAAATGAACCCACCTTCACGGTTTGAACCACATTGTTTTCCAAACTGTGTGCAAAATCGTCTGGATTCTACTATCCTCATGGGTCTAAGTGCATGGTTTATGAAATCGTGCACATGTCATGTGCAAAGAAACATTCCCTTTTAAAATATGGCTACAAGGATATATGTAATGAGCCATATGGCTTTGCAGACCATGAAAAACCCATTTTCCCTTTGATGCTTCTTAAAACACTTATAGTTTTTTGGGTTTGACATTCCTGAAATTTCTCAAGACACTATGTAAACACTCAGGCCTTTACACATGCCAAAAAACATAACTTATGAGTGTTCTAACACCCAGAATTAAGTTATAATGCTTGGTTTAAAGAACAACCATTTGGGTAAACAAAAAAAATTCAAAATCCTACATACTTTTGTCCAATTAAAAAAAATGGGATTCTACAATATACCCACTTAAGAAACATCTCGTCCATAAGATTCCATAAGGAATAACGTAAACATATACCAAATTTAATGTTTCATGATGTTTCATTCAAATGGTTTCATTGCATTACCAACACCTAATGAACCTTAATCGTTTCCAGTGTACTCTGTACATCAGCCTTTATAATAAGAGATACCACTCAAAGTTATTCTTAAATATAGAAATAGAGCTTACATGAGCCCGTTTAGATAGAGACATGATCACATCATCCCCTCAAAAACCCCTCAAACGACATTGCTTCTAATAATATTTCTTAACATAAACAAGGGTCTTTCTCAAGCCATGGTAACTCCACCATTTAGGATTATTATACAAGAATCAACTCTATGTGTTATTATGACACCCCTGAAACGATTTCATAAAAAAGCGATCTAATTATGATCGACCTAATAGAAATGGTGAAGCAAGATTCTCTAGAAGACACTACCGAACATGATAAAACGTTCCTTCACCTAGAATTGTTCTTTAGAATATCCACTTACAATTGTAAACATTTCACTAAAGGAAGATAGAACGAGTTGGGATACTTGGCTGATGTATCTCGCAGAAGTATAGCTTAGGCGGAAAGAGAAAAAGAAAAATGAACTACAAGAGTTTGTGAGTACAAAAATTTTGTTCCTACATAGGAACCTAGGAATCACTCAGGACATACCAAGCCTCGAATAAAACAATGCTTTAACATGTTTCACTGAAAAGGATCATCCGAGAATCTCGTCAACTTTTATATATTTTGTGGGGAATAATACCAATACACCTTAGCGAATCTAGGACGATGTCAAGATAGTGGACATGATCTTCTCATAAGAAGGGTACACTAAGAGGATTTAATAAGGGGTTTCCAGTTATACACACGTAGAAACTGGAAGATAAAATTGAAGAAACTTATCAATGTCATGATGTAGTGGAATCACTAACATAAAACAACACCACAAAGCCTCAAAGGCATTCAAGATAACCTGACCATTTACCAATGGTCCCCTTATGTTGTACGACTTATACATAGAAGGATACATTTACCAGGTTCAAAACAACACTACCAACATTAGGAGTGTTCAAAATAAAAAGGAAATAAAACTAACCACTCATTAGCGCAATATATTATAACAAAGAGATTAGAGTGTCAAAAAACCCGAGTCCTTCAAAAACCATCTCGAGTATTGGAATGAAATTGATTCATTAATTCTCCATTCACTCTACCTAAAAATGACCTGAGACCATACTTAACAGTTCAAGAAGATCTATTTTAGAGTCATATTTCCTCATACAACCATCAACTTGGATGATTCCATAACCATTAATCAAATATTTAGAAAATATAGGTTCAAACAACCTATGAAGCAGTTGACCTTGCCCAAAGCACATCTAACTAGCTGAAAATGATCATTAAATAGTGGTTGAGCCAAAAACAAGGAAAATAAAGACATGACCACCCATCTGGAAAAGCATGTCTCTTTAAAACAAAAAGTCATACTAGGGACAACGACACCCAAACAACACCAAAAGTGAGAAAAATCACAGCAATAGTAAGGAATTTAAGTTCCAAGGGCACTACATACTACAAGTTAGACCCATACAAAGAACACATGTCAAACTTAACATAGGGTAATTTTAAAAAATGTCACTAGGCTCAATAGCCGATTATAATGGAATTTCTAAGGAAGAGAACACCTATCGAAAGTACTCATGCTTCTATTGCAAGGAAACATTATGAGAAGTATGAACTATACATTTTAAATCATTTTACAATAGTTGGTATCCCAACATTTTAGGTGAATTATAAAAAACTCATTTAAAGAATAATAGGTGACCAACGTGGATCCCATTTTAAACAACCAGAGTTCTCTAGAATGAAACCCAATTGTAATTGCACAAATTATAAAAAATTAAACACCCAAACTGTCCATATCATAAGGAACATTGCTCAACTGACCTACATGGTTGTAGTTTCATTTTTTTAAAAATATAACAATTTGACATTGAATCAATGTTATTATTATTTCACATTTTTAATCATTTCACAAAGCATCATTCCATTTACATTAATATGGGTTTCCATTTCCCAATTCCTGAAGCGCCCATACGCTTCAGAGATTGAAAGTTGGATCCCATTAACGGATGACAATGTGAAATTATAATTTCACTTGATCAAACATAATGGTCCAATTATATGTGTTCCCATATATGAATCTGAAAAGAGCCTATATAACTTATATTTTGGAATATGGCCCCCTTAAGTCAAAACCAACATGACATGACAATTGAGTTTAGTAACCATTTTATCAGTGTTCAATTACATGGTTTACAATTTCTAGGATATAAGGATGCCATTCTTATTAAAACTGAAAATTGGCTCCCATCATAATCAAAACCTTTAAATTTAACAAAATAAACCAATTGTATAAAAATCATGAAAAGTAGCAATCCAATACAAGTAAATAACACATAGAAACATGCTTAAATCATATAAGCATGGTAATTTAATCAGAGGTGTATCCTATAAGAAAATTTAAGAATACAAGGTAAGATAATATATTACATAAATAGGTATAAATTAATCAACGGTATATCAATAATTCACTGAATCAGACTGATCTAGAAACCTACTAAAGAAACTACATGATATAACATATTTTCCTAACATCTGACTTTCTAGGGGCCTAATATGATGCATGTAATATAACATCCATGCCATATCAGTCCAATGAGAGATTCCAAAATTCAAAAAAATCCTAAACAAAAAATTTACATTATTCACCCTAGGTGAAACCATATCAATTGAAATAGAAAACAACGTAAACAGTAATCTTAGTCCTGGCCACTTGGTAATTCCCCATACGTGGGGTGATCAATCCCTAACACCGCAATTGACTAGGAGCCAACAATTTCCTAGTATCATGTATACCAATTTCAAATTGTAACACAAATGTAAAAACCAGCTCTGATACCACATTGCAACGTCCTGACCCGGCTCACCACAAAGACAGTGGTTGGACCGGTCACCACATGACCTCAAGCACACCACCCCATATGTTAGAATATTATGACTAGTAGTGATGGTGTAAAATGGTCAATGGGAAACTATAAAATCTTATCAGAGTTGGAAAATATAATAACCAAGTAAATAACAATCAACAGAGGAAGCAGTAATATGTAATTGACAAAGCAGGGGAAGACAAATTTCATATAAATGAACAAAAGTGGCTAATATATGATTATAAAATTGATGAATTCATGGACTCACATTAATACGTTACAGAAAACAGTAAACAATAAAATTTTATTTTTCAATAAAATAAAATGTAGGACTCATGTATATAAATGTACTACAATCCCAACTATAATCTCCATGATCATATTGATCTCTAGATCATTCCTCTTATCCTAACTCTTGGGTACAAGAAAACAATAATAACAAAGGTCCAAGGACCTACGGACAAGAAAGTGTAATCGAGTACCCCAGGGCAATGGAGACCCAAGTAGGGTGTATGATATAAATCATAGTTGGCTAGAACCACTTGTGTCTAACCCAATCCTGAAAATGTAAGATAAATTAAACTCAGTGTAGACATGCATAAGATATGTAAGTAGTACAATGTAATTAAAGACCCAAGTACATGTTCTGACGTTGGATGGGGTCAAGACATGAAATATGTTTATTAATTGAGTATTACAAATGTATTCTCCAATCATATGTTAATAAATCACCTAATGAGTCCAAGGATTTTCCTCCAATGTAATATGGGCCTAAGGAATGATAGGTCCCGATGGACATTAACCATGGAACATAAATGTCAATGCTGAACCCAAGGAGTGCATCCAAGGAATCCTATGATGATATTTTTTAATAAAGACCAATGTTAGTAACCAATGAAACAAAATTATGATAGTATATGTAGTTTAGGTGCCAAGATGTAATAAGGAAACATTACAAATATATCTAGTGAGGGAGTCCAAGGTAATAACCTAGGTAACATAGAGCTCATGAAATTAAAACAAATAGTATCTCAATCTAGATAAGTGGTAAGGGTGTAATAAAAGTATCGTAGTCCAATTAATTCAATGGGGAGGTTCCTAATGAATCCAACAATTGCATCCAAGGTGAAACATGGCTATGTAAGGACCGGTTCCATGGAGTGAATCCAAGGCACCAGCTTTTCATGGATGATCCATGGAGTGAACCCAAGGCATCCTATAGTACAATATGGTGATCCAATGGTAGTATACCAGGAACCAATGATAAGACACAGAACATGATCTAGGCAAGTCGTAACCTTAGAAACCGGTCGTTGAATTTGGAATAATGTACACGAGTGCTGAGGGTATTCTTTGATCAGAAACCATGATAAGCTCAAGACTTACCAGTCCTATTTAATAAGGATGTCATATAATAATTCATTTTGGTCCATGCCTTACAATCCATTAGGGTCGAAATTTGAAGTAACATTTCAACCATTTATTTACTAGTTCATGTGTTTCCTTCCAATAGTTTTAAAAATTCAAGTAGCATTGAAACCATTTATTTATTTGTTAATCCCTTTCCTTCTATTTGAGTAGAAAGGTCAAGTAACATTGAAACCATTTAGTAAAATCTATTAAGTCATATTCATTATGTATGGTTCACTCTATTACCATTCATCAACATGGAAAGAGGTTCTAAAATCATGCAACCTTTGTTTAATAAATCTAAATAAGGCCACATGGTATACATATTATACATTCCAATTTACATTTGGAATTTAATTATTAGTTCAAAGCTCTTACCATTGGTGGGTAAGGTAATGAGAATACATGGTACTTGTGATGATGCAATTCATAGAAAACTAAAGAATTTGATATAGAAGGTCCTACCTTTATATAGGTCAATCCAAGGAACACCCGAATGGTGGCTCAAATGTGTCAAAAAACTAAAAAAAATTTACTGAAAACATTACACATTGTTAAATCCAACTCCAAATTGGCCCAAGAACTTAGGCACTACCCTTACCCTTTTAATTATTATCCTATGGTAACACTTTTTTTATAATATCATTAGTTCCATGTCTTAAACATGACACATTTCAATAGAACTTCAATAAATAATAATTATAAACATGAAATGTAAAGCAAACAAGCTCTAACCATTACATTTTTAGATTAAGGGATGTGTACCTTCGTAAGAGGGGTTTAATTATTAAAATAGGATATTTCTTATCCCTCTAAACATTTAATAAATTTAAAATTTTAAACGAATCATTATAAATTCACATTTTATAGGAATTTAATCTTAATACTTCACTGGAAGGAATTAATTTCTAATAAAATGCAATATGAAATTTATTAATAAATTTATAAAATTGAGGACTTGTAAAGGACCCTACCTCATGTGGAATTAATCCTTCCACTCTGGCTCTTAATGCATTCTGACAACAAGAAACCACTCTTTTGTAGAGTATATGTACTTCCACACACGTGCAAGGACACCTATCCACAATGCTCACACCCGCATGGCCATGGGCATGCACAAGGGGATCCTTACATATGTGATTATATGCATATACCCATCTCAAATAACATGCACATGAATTATTATATTTATACATGGGAACACCTAGTCTTATCCATGTTCATTCACTATCTTGGATGAATTTCACACAATGGGGGAACCCACATAAACATATATCCATTCTTATGCATAAGCTTTCATGTTTCCTTTGACCAGGTTATTCGAAACCGTTGAGAAGGAAACCACACACTACACAAAGAATTCTAGGAACCATAAAAAAATAAATTCACCAAAACCGATGGTGTAAAACCCAACAAAGTTTCAAAACCCTTACCTCATGTGTCGGCGATAAACCAAAACGATGTCAAACTACCTAGAACATCTCAACACCCTATCAAATAATTAATCAATAGTCAAAACACACAACATACATAATTCAAGAGATGTGAAATAGGTAGAAACCAAAAAACTCACCTCGGAAAAAACGATAAACCAAAATCACCCACACCACCATGCCTTCAGCGGTGGTTATCAGAACACACTTCAACACACCCCGAGAGGTCATGTTCACCAACTATGAACTAGACAAAACTGAAAAACAGATCACCCTCAATGCCCTATCATTCAGCAGAACCATCCTGGGTGATGAATAGGTGCAATATCGTCTTTGAAATAAGAGGATACTGGATGATAAGGCATATCATAGATATTCAGACAAAGAGTTGGTAGAGATCCATTGAGAAACAGCGAAGGAGGAGAGGTCGTAAGAGAGTGTGTCAAGTGCGACCATGGGGGAACCCCTTTGGGGTGTTGCGTGTTGCGGATCAAGGAATATAAGGGGTGTGAGGGAGATTATTTTCGATTTTAATTTAAATATCATTTTAAAATTAATTAAATTATTAAACAGAACCAATGCCAAGGTTTGACTTGCACAATTTTCTAAACCATGAGCAAACCATGTCGATTCTCTCTCTAATGAGGCTAGGTTCCTAGTTTTGGAAACAATTTGCATGCCATTTTCAAAGACACTACCTCTTTTAAAACATGTGTGCACAATTACCTGTAATGGGCTGCACAATTTTATAGACCATGAACAAACCCTGTTCCCACTGCTGCTTCTTGAAAGACTTGTAGTTTTCCAGGTCTGACATGCCCGAAACATCTCAAGACACTAAAGATACCTCTCATCCGTTTTCAGATTCCAAAATACATCACTTAAGAGTTTTTCAACTCCAAAAATTTATTGTTGAGGCTTGGTTTAAAAAATTACAAGTTTATTAAATGAAAAATTTCAAAAAACAGTGTACTTTTGTCTAGTTCAAAAACACAGAATTCTACACATACATGAATTGTTTATTTTATAATTTTTATATAAGGAAATTTTCTTAATAGTAATTGTGAAATCCCATATAAGTTTCATTACTCTTCTTACTAAGTTCAATATTATTTATACTAAGTGGAATGTAACTTCCCACCCATTGGTTATTTATGCACACATTATAAAGCATGAAACATTGAATGTATTCATCAGTAATAATTATGAAAAATCATATTTGGTACATTATGGTCAATAATATATCATTTTACGTTATTAATTTTAAGTAATTTGTTTTAAAAAAATTATTTTATTGTACTAAAAAATGTAATTATTATAATGTACATGCTTCAAAATAAATATACTTCTATCACAAATCAAGGATCGGTTACTCTTTATAAATGAATAAAACGGTTTGTATTTTAAATCAAATTTTTATTAAGTGATATGAAATAATATATGTTCCTTTTTTTACATACATATTGATGAATAAAAATATTAATCCACTTCTATCCAATGTCATGTGTTTTGGAAGGAATATTTTGTAACTATGGATGGTAATCATATTAAAGAAAACATAGAAAAAGTTTGTGAAATATGTGTAAGTATGAAATAAATGTATATATTTATTCTTTATAAGAATATCACATAAAAACATCTATTTATGTTCATTTTTGTTTTTAAATTTTAGAAACAATAGTCAACAGTGATCCATTCTAAATGAAACCCAATTTCAGTAGCATGGAACGGGTTAGAACAATATGGTCTCTTTAGAGGATAGGGTTTTGGAGTGTCACCTCGAACATATTTTGGGAATATAAAACCAAAAAAAGATATATATAACATTGAAAATGTATTAACGGTACATGTCAATGATTAAAATATATTATTCTACGGTATATTTTTGAAGACCATATATGAGAAAAGATAAATGAAAACAGGTGGTGTAACATAGATCCATACATGATGAACTGAATGACCCAATTTGCATTAAGGCTAGTAATTCCCCTCAACCACATACATTTCGTATGGTAATCAGATTTTTCAATACTATTTATCCTAAATATGATTCAAAAAACCTGTTATAACTTTATATTATTAAAATTATACAGTTAAAAATTGTATGTGATTTCTTCCTATCAACAACATCACACCACTTTATCGTGAGGTGTACAATGTATAATATAATGGGTGACAAGCTAAACTATAAATAACTCCCAAAAGATAACATGGTTGTGGGGATTGAGGTATCTCATGAGATGACTGTTGAGTTTCTGTTTCCACATTATTATCTTGATATTAAAATGGTTAGTTTTTATATTGGAACTTTGGTAACATGATCATCTAATCCTATAATGATTCATGAGGTATCTATTTAACAAAAAATTTCATATGAAAAAACAATAAAAGTTTATTAAAAATGTTGTTATGTTTGGTATGATATTACTTATTGATAAATAGTTAGTGAATCATAAGGTCTGATTAAGAGAATCTAGTGAATTGAATAGGAAATTTAAAGGACTTTCATAGAGTACCTTTTACCCACCAGTTCTAGAGAAACATTTGTGACCCTTGATTAGTCATGTAGAGATGAGGCTTAAATATGAAAATATGACAAAGATTATATAATAATAATAAATATATGGAACATCCATGAATAAAGTAGTTTTTCCCTATAGTATAAATGATATTCTCAAGCATGAATGAATGGGAGTGGTAGTTGTGAATATATTCATTAGGTACATTTTCAAAATATGTATATCCCAATAGTGAGGTAATATGTTCATTAATGCTAATAACAATTAATATTTTCTATATGAGTTTATATTATTACTATATAAATGGAAAACCATAAAAATCATGATTTGGAATCATTAATACATGTTTTATTTCTATGGAAAAACATTCCTTGGATAAGAAATACATTTAGAAAAAAAAGATATGAGTTACTCGATACGTTTGAGAAAAAAATAACAGAGGAATGACATATTGTTCCCTAAAATGTAGATGTAAAACTCTAAAATCTAATAAAATAGTATATATTATTATTATTTTAATTATTTGTTTGTTTTTATTTTTTTAGGAATAATTGGATGGTGATATCATTCAATTTGAATACCCCAAATATATATTTTTTGGATCGAGTGCATTGATATCAAAAAAAAGAAACCACAGATGATGTGAATTGTGGATTTTTAATACACAATAATAAAAAACTTATTGATAAACATTAAATTATATTTTTCATTATTTATTTTAACAAAAAATTTATTTGAATATAGTAGTCTCTGAATATAGGCTAAATCATGTCTTGATGTTGGAAACTAAACAAAAGAATCTTGTGGATTACAATAAGATGAAATAGATTACGTTATATATGGAAATATTTAAATATTAAAACATATTTCAAAACAATTTATATATTTTCTTGAATGATTATATATTTTCTAATGCATGATAATGAAATCAATTATTATTATTAATTTTGAAAATTTATAAGAGATATCATAATACATGAAAACACCAGCATCCTCGAAAAGGAAATTTCCCAAGATAATTACAATTTATGTAATATTATTAATTAATTATTTGCCTATATTTTCTATATACTACCATGATTACAAATATCCCCCATATTCAAAAGAAGAATTAATTATTTTTAGATATTATTTGGTAGCATATCTAATGTCATAATTTTTCTACAAAAAACTATTAGGTGATTATTTACAAGGTTTTTGATCTAGAACATGCTATGAACGAAGAAATATTTTTGGGGTGTGAAGAATTACAACCAAAATTATTATATATTATTTTTTTAATGATTATCAAAGTGAATTATAATGAATGAAATACTTTTTTTGAATCAATCTCTTGTAAAAAATAAAATTATTGGGTATGGCATAGGTGGAGGTGGAGTTAGAGGTGGAGGTAGAGACAAATATAGAATACAAGGAGGAGGTAAAGGAGAATGTGGATTTGGATTCAGATTTAGAGGCTCATGTGGTGGAGGAGGTAGCGACATAGACTATGGAATAGTAGGAGATGAAGCATTGACCTACAAACAATAAAATAATGTGTTAATGTAGTATAATGGGGATCCTACCAAGGATGTGTTTGATAAAAATTGTTGAAAAGTTCACACAACACTTTTAATGTATAGATAAGATCCATTTTGATTGTGTTAAATGTTTCTTATCGATTTCTTTTCCATCACT
This sequence comes from Viscum album, assembly GCA_963277665.1. Classification (NCBI taxonomy): domain Eukaryota; kingdom Viridiplantae; phylum Streptophyta; class Magnoliopsida; order Santalales; family Viscaceae; genus Viscum; species Viscum album. The sequence goes on from OY728133.1 coordinate 596,780,467, forward strand.
TGTTTAAGTTATTTTTTGTTGTAATTTAAGTAGAATTTTTTTTCGGAATGAGAATAATCAACAATTAATTTTTAAAAATGAATATTAGAGGATAAAATTTCTATTAGATCATTCCCAGTACTATAAAATATTACATAAGTGTTAAAGAAACCCCTCTCCAGTAACAAAATGATGGAAAAAACTAGATGCAGTTTCCTTCCCATGGCTTCTCTACAATACAATTAAAGGATCTTAATAGTGCAGAAAATAGAAACACGACTTTAGTAAAACATCAATCTAGTTATAAACCATCCATGTAATCCAAATCAAATGTTTGAATAAATATTCTTGTAATCAACCACCAAATCCATTAGGTGTCTGAGAGAACTATTGGAGTACAACCATCTTGGAGATATCATGGTAATCGAGGAGGGATGGTTCCAAAGCAAATATGACATCGAATGAAAATATGAAACACCATAAAATAGCACAAAAAAATTAAAAAAGAAATTGAAAAGAAATTGTGAAGCACCAAAAATCCCTAAAGAGAACCATTTGAAAAATAATCTAGTATCTTGAAACAAAACATAAAAAAATAAAGAAATAAAAATTTTCATCGATTGAACCATAAATTTTACGAAAATAACAATAATTTTTTTACTTTTTACAGTAGTGGAATTATATTGGATATTTGTTCATCAGTCAGATGAAAGAATTATTTTCTTGAATGATGGTTAATTTCAATCAATTTATGTTCACTATGCATTTAAACATTCATTATTTTAAATGATCCATGTTGAAAAAACCCATTAACTAAAAAATGACTAGAATAATAAAAAAATACATGAGAAAAATGTATATTCCCATTTTGTTGAAAAATAATGATGACTTTATGTTTTTGTGTAGTATCAATAAGAATATTGAAAAGTATATACCAATTTATATTAAAATCTATGAAAACATAATAGATGCCTTATATTTTACTATTATTTGGATTCTATAAATAGTTAAATATATTTTTTATACTCTCAAAAGGGGTAAAAAATTTATAATAGAGTTATGTGTATTTTGAAAATACATAATGGTACACACAGATGATTTTTCATCAATGAAGGTAAATGGATTATCATAGTGTTTTTACTCTCTATGATGTTGAAATGGAAGGAATTATTTTTTTATGTTTCATAAATAAATAATATGTAAATATTTATTTTATCTTTATAAATTGATTCAAAGTGATTTACACTAATGTATAATGATTTATAGGAATTAATTACTTCACTGAAATGAATAATCCACTCATATACTATAATCATGCACTCAGTAATGGTTATTCATAGATTATGATGTAATTAACTTTTTATTCTCCAATGGATTTAAATTTTAAGGTTGTCATACTAAAATATTATTAGATTGGAAAGATTGTTGAATAAATTGTAGGATAAAAATATATGGTGGAATCAATCATACCTCAAAAAAAATATGGTTATCCTGGTATGAATAAAATTGTGTGGTATCAATTTTAAATTGATATTTTATTAATGTATTATTTCATATACATTTTTAATTTATTTTTTTACAGTATTAAAAATATATAAATTGTTTTTTTAAACATTTGGATTATTTTAGTGTAGTTGGTTGTCTTGTTCGGAGATTCTCATGGTCATGAGGGATTAGACATTGAGGCTGCAAATGAGACAAGAAGAGCATGAAAATGTGTCAATAATGTTTACAACCATAATCAATTGGTTAATTCATATTACTTATTTAGTTATTTTTTCATAATTTTATAATCAAATTTTAAGTTAATTTCATTATCATTTTTATATACTATTTTTTATCATATATCTATAGGGAATTCATATTTTTCCTCCAAATACCTGAAAAAAAATAGAAGATAGAGAAAATTATACATTTGGAAGAGGCATTTTAGGAATCATTGGGTTTCTTCTTCATCAAAATGGAAATTTTATTTGATTTCTAACTTGGTGAAAATTCTTTACTAAAACAAAAATCACAAAATAAATCAGAAGAACCTAAATCAAAAGAACTATGTGATTGGTATGACTCAAATGGTATGTTTTTAAGTTATAATTTACATTTTATTTTGAAACATACATCACAAACTTAATAACAAGAGAACATATTAACATTTTTTTTATATAAAAGGAAAATAATCCCTAAGTCATTTATGAATTTTATTAATTATCCTCACCTTAATCAGATTCATGGTGTCCCTGATATGAGTTAAAACTAAGAAAGATCAATTGTATTGTATTGATAATTTAATAAAATTATATATAAGATATTGTCGATATGTGGTAATCATTCTCACATAAAACCAACAAATGATGTGACTGATATGACTCAAAGTGATGGTTTCAAGTTTAAAATGAAATTTTACTTAAAAATACAATTGGAATGCTAAAAACCATGAAAAACATTTATATTATTTTTAAAAATCTGGAAAAATATAAATATATCATTAGGGATATGTAGGAGTAAACCTCTACTCATTTTGATGCATAGTGTGATCGGTATGAATCCATTTTCATCTTTTTATTTAAATTGAAATTATTATTAGTAAAAAAACACATCATATATTCTCAAAACAAAAAAAACACATTCATATTGTCTTTAAATATTATAAAAATGATCCATAAGTCATTTTTATGTTATAGGAATCGGCCTCACATCAATATGAAACATTATGTTCCCCAACTTACTCAATGTGTCTCTTTTCAGTTTAAAATTGAATGTTTTTTTCAAAAATTGTAACTCAATGGAAAATAATAAAACACATTCATATTTTCATTATAATTTTAGAAAATTATTCATAAGTCATTTTTTATGTTCAAGAATAAAACTCACATTAAATTGACTAATGATGTAGCCAGTATGACTCGAAGTTCTCTTTCCTTATTTAAAATAAAATTCTTGTAAAAAAACTGACATACTCAAAACCAATAAAACAGATTTGAACAATTTTTATTATTTAGGAAAATGATCTATATATATATATTATTTGGGATTTTTTGGAATTATCCTCACCTCAGTATAATTAATGGTGTTGACAATATTACTCCAAGTATGTATTTTTAATGAAAATGGACATTAATATTAGTAAATAAGACAACTGGAATACTCAAAACTGAGAAAAAACCTTCATATTATTTTGATACTTTAGGTAAATGATCCATAATTAATATTTCATGCATATGAAGCAATGAAACATCTATAAAATACATGATGTTCATACTATGAATCATGGTTTATATAATTAGTTTGAATTGTACATTTTTTGTTCAAGAAGTTACAGTCACTGAAAAATAAGAAAAATCTCTCATATTTACTTTATAATTTAGGGAAATTATTTATAATAATTTTTTGTTCATTTGAAATTATCCTCAAATTAAACTGACACACTTTTGGATCAATGTGACTTAATGTCAGGTATCAAAATTTAAAATAAAATTTTAGTAAAAAACACAGGTGACATACACACAATAGAACAAACACATTAATAATGATTTAATTCATTAGGAAAATTATACTCAAACCATTTTGGATTTGTAAAAACTAGACACAAATCAATGTGATGAATGATGTGATCAATATAAATCCATGAGAATTTTTATTCTTTTATATTTACATTAATTTTAGTAAAAAACAACTGACATTATCAAAACCAATAAAAAGGATTATTATTATTTTTATACTTCCAGAAAATGATCCATAATTCATTTATGACATGTAGTAATCAAACACACCACAATTTGATACATTATTTTACCAGTATAACTCATATTGACCATTATTAGTTTAAAATTGACATTTTAGTTCAACAAGTGTAACAAACTAAAAACTAATTAAGCATTCTATGATTATGATGATAATTTAGGATAATGATTCATAAGTAATTTTTGATATATTGGAATCATTCTCACATAAAAATGAAACATGATGTGACTGGTATGACTAAAAGTGTGTTTCAGTTTAAAATGATAATTTAGTAGAAAACACAACTTGGACACTCAAAACTGATAAATTGGATTCATAATAACTTGATAGTTTTTTAAAAGGATGTATATGTTATTTGGGATGTGTATGAATCAACTGTAGCTTAATCTGATGCATGGCATGACTGGTATGACTCGAAGTGTATCATTTCCTTAAATTGACACTAATTCTAGTAAAAAGGACAACTTACATACTCAAAACTAGTAAGACACGTTTCATTTGTTTACATGATTTATGAAAATTAAACATAAGTCATTTTATGAGTTTAGCATCATCCACACATCAATATGATACATGATTTTCCTGGAATCACATAATGTGTCTCTTATTAGTTTAAAATGGACATTTTAGTTCAAAACATTTCACTCAACAAAAACAAAACAAAAAATCTCAGACTAAGATTATGAATTGAAAATTTTATTAAAAAGTATGTTTTTGATGTCTAGGAATCAATATCATGTCAAACCAATAGATGATGTGATCTGTATGACTCAAAGTTCAAGTTTTCTATATAGAATGATTTTTTCAAATAAAAAGTGACACACTCAAAACTAAGAAAAAAAATTATATTGTCATGATACATTATCAAATTAATTATAAGTCATTTTGGATATGTATGAATCATCCTTTCCACAATCTGATGCATCGTGTGATCAGTATGACTCCAAGCACATATTTTCAATATATAAGTGTCATTTTAATTTCAATCATGCTTCACATAACCAAAATTAAAAACATTATCCTAGATTGTTTAATAATCATTCTATATTCTCTTACATAATTATTTTTTTTTTCATTTTTAACATATACTTATTTTTTTAATTTTTATATAGATAATTCTTTAAGATGAATAAGAAATGGCGTGACCTGCAAGAATCAACTACAACTCAATCTGATACAAAGTGCTCCTAGTATAAATCATAGTTAAGTATAAAATTAACACTTCCTGTTTAATTTATTTATTTCTATTATTACTAACATAAATTTTGTTTATTATATAGGTTATTTTTTTCTCGATCATGGGTGGTTTGTTATTTTATATAGGTTATTAGTTTTTCTCTATAATTTTTTTTTTCTTAAATTTGTGTTAAAAATAATATGTCATTTATAATTTATACATGTACCTAATTTTTCTTGTTTGTTGATCTTTTCAAAGTGGTTTAGTGTGCTATTACAGAATACTACAATATACACCTTTATCAGCACAACTAAATGTGCTGATAATGGAATCCCTTATCATAGATTCTAAAAGAATTGATAAAATTTTAGGTCTTTTAATCATGCTTCAATATTCATCACTTTTTTAGTACCGATAAATGACGATATAGTACTATTAATTGACTTTATTGTAATAGTGTATATAATCTACTTGTGTACCCAATAGTGGCCTAAATAGGGTGTGAGTATAACGCAGTAGTTCGACACCACCATGCCTAAGAAAAACCAGCATGATATTAAGTGTCTAAAATAATACAATATTCATGTGTATTAATTAATTAAAGAATTAAATTAATAAAACATAAACATGCTTCAGAACCATTCTAGAATGTATCTGAGCATGAATCACAACCATTAAAATCATAACCTTATAACCATGGAATAATGTAACCATCAATGGTGATAAGGAGGAATTCAATGAGCATGTATTACAACCCTGTGAACTATAAAAATATAGACACAGAACAACAAAAAATACCTCAACACCATTCCAAATTGTCCCTTATCATGTATTACAACTATGTCAACCATAACCTTATTACCATGGTATAAATTACAAATATCTATGTCAAACCCGCTACATAAGTATTTCGACATGTAATCATGACTAAGCCTGCTATATAAGAATTTCAGCATGTGTCACTAGGCATAGCCTACTATTTAATAATTTCAGCATTTGTGACTTGGATAATTCTTTTATATCATCATTTACACATGTGTCACTAGGCATATATCATTGTATAAGAATTTCATCTTGTATCATTGGGCCATTTCCTTATATATGCATTACAAAATGTGCCACAATTCATGGCCCTCAATATATTTGTTTTTTCATTTAATCATAACACAAGTCATAGAAACAAGGATATTAGAATATCACATCATATGAATCAATGGATAATAATGAAAATTTCTATTTATCTATCAATTACACATTTCATATATCAATTTTTTATAACCAATAAAATTCATGATTTTTCAATAAAAAATCTAATCCAAGGTGGATCTATATAAAAATCAACCACAACCCATTTCATTGTAAACAAACATTCACTTATTAAAAAATTTATAATATTCAAGGATTATCTCAGCATAATGGTAGCCACGGTATTGTTTAATAACCAATTAGATGAAAAGGGACTGAAAGGAATAATTTAATTCATTCTTTATAATTTATTCCTTACATGATATGTTGGATCATTTTACAATATTTTACATACTTGACATTTATCAAACTAAATTGTTATGGTTTATCCCTCACACATTTTACTGATAGTCAACTGAAGCTTCTAGTAGGATTCTCCAAAAATAACTAATGCACATGTGATCACAAAAAGGAACCCATATCACAACTATTCAAGATCAAAACCAATAACATACATAGTCAAGAGATTACACTACAACAACTGGATAACAAAGGGAGAGATGAAAAAACCCAAACAAAACCACTTACCAGGGATTAAATACATGATCTAGGCATCCAAAATCAAGATAAGTACTCCAAAATTGTATTAAAGGCACCCTAGGTTCGAGAGGAATAATATGTATGTGATTTTCAAATAAAATCAATATAATAGAACTATTTAGAAAATCTTCTCATTAAATTACACATCATGTAATTAAATTATACATTGGAAATTTATTTTTAGAGGGATATACCAAAAATAAATATCCTCGTATTGTTAATCAATTAATCCAAACAACACATTGCATGTAACTCGTTTGTGGCGTGTGATAACATCACGTCGTGAATCAGTTCAAGACATGAGTTTGGTGGATTTTAAACACCATGTAATAAATTTAAAAGGTGTGTAAATTTCCTAATGATAGATTCTTTCCCATTTTACATATATTAAAATGAATGAAATTTAAGGATATGAAAATTAATAAGAATACTTGGTATATGTTGACCAATTTGTACCCATAATACATTAATTAAAAAAACACAAAACTTTATAATTTAAGTCATTTTCCCCAACAATGGATCTATAGGGGGAACTTGTCCAGTTTTCTCAAGATTCCTCACAACCAAAGAATGCACTTATTCAAAAAATACTAACATCCATGGTGAAATAATAATTACAGATAATTAAATATGAGCCAAATCTCCATTGAAAAATGATTAAAAAAAATCTCGAGAAGAGACGTACATGAAAAAATATGGGTTCTAATAACCTCCCCACCACATAATAGCTCATCCATAAGCCACTCCCAGTATAATTTTGGTGTCATATTGAAACATTATTGCCACTAATATTGTATATAAAACCCCCTCTATTAGGTATCCTTCTGAACACTCTCATGTCACCACTACAATCAAACCAAACTAATCACCCTACCCTTAATAAACTACTCAATATGGTGCAAAACGCATATCAGATTCTTCTATGAGAATAAATCAGCACTATGCATGATTTCTGCTAATCCTATAATTGTAGAACGACCGAAATAATATCTTTGATGCTTCCACATGTGAAACACATCATATATGTAACAATATCACAGTAGAAGAGATAATAGGTATGTAATGGGACCAAACCAATCCACTATATCAATATGCCCGATAATCCTAGGCACCATCTTTTCCTATATCCCAATACAGTGTTTCCCTACGTTATGTGACACCAAAAGAAAAACACAATGACTAACTACAATCTCAAGTGGTCATCTCAATTAGAAAACATAGGATTTATTACTTCTATGTGTAGTAACAAACCAATTTTTGATCAACTAAACCTCCTCATATGTATCATATACGAGACTAGGAAGAATAATAAATGACTCATGTACCTCCAAACAAAATAGATTCTAAAAACATTTCCTTCAATAAGAACCCACAAAATTTTCCATTTCAATTGATCTGTAAAAGATATTATTATGTGAAAACTGCACATCATTCATTTGTTTCAACCCCAAACCATTGAAATCTTAAACAATGCCTCTTAAGATATTCTAAAAAACATGAATAGTATGATTATATTAAATATATTCCTGATGATGAAATGTGATACTCAAAAGAACATGTGATCCTCGAGCCTTTTGAAGACCCTACTAGAACAACTCTGTGAAGTTAGGATCTCTACCTATAGTTATACTCATCAAATCATTGTGAAACTGAAAAACCTATTACATGTAATGAAATCCTATAAAATCAACTATAAATGTATCTTTAATAAGAATAAAGTGGTATACCATCTTTATTTGATCCAAAATTACACATATAACAACATTCTTATGGGTTTCATTGGTAATCCTATCAATAAATCCATTGTGAAATCATCTCATTTAGACTCCTGAATTTGAATGGTTGCAAAAGACTTGTTGGAATCTAATGCTTTATTTCATATGCTAATAAGTCAAACATCAATTATTAAATCTTTCTATATCCATATTTATTATTTAACTCTAATATTTTATTTGGATATCAAGATATATTTTCACAAATATAGATGCATTGAAAATATAGAAGGATAAAACAATTTCATTTTCTCCTCACTCAAACTCATTGGAACCCATACTCAACCATAGAAAATATAATAATTTATAATTCCATGATACCATACCAATGGTGTATCTCCACTAGATAATCTATGTCTCATAGCTATTCACATAGGATTAGATAAAAACTTGTTCATGATATGGTCTAAAAGAAAATTTATAACACATGTCAAAGACAAAGTTACTCATCCTAGAGACTCCAGAACATCCAAATTTATGTCATCAAAGAGGTCTATCACCCACAACTCATTGCAAGGATCCCATATTTCCTCTTTCTACTAGATTGGTATCATTAAATTGAAAATTCAGTTTCTGATTCATGTGGTATAAGAAAACTAGAATACTAATGTCTATAGATAAATGACCCACCTCTTCTAGAGAAGGATCATGTCTTGTTGAGAAAAGACATACCTGAGGCCCTAATGGTAATTTTTTTTTCAAAATCCTCTAACCATTAGATAATTCCTCTACTATATCAGAGAATGTACTTCTACTGACAACACCAAATCATTATTAGTGTAATTTATCTCATACGTCCTCATCTATTTGGATCCCTAAGAAACCACACATTTCTCATACATCAAATTTTCATCAAGAAGAACTCTAGTTGTGTCTCAAAACACAATATATTATTTAACCAGTATAATTAATGTTATTATAGTTATTGAGGTCAGCCTCAGTTTCATCTGGGGAAATTTTCTCTCAGAATATAAAGATGAAACATAATTCAATATTTTTTTGGTCAATGCAGACACTAGTGCTTTCAAATGGGATAAGTGTTGAATAAATAATATATAGTAATATTTTGAAACCATAAATCTTGGAATTTGGAAGGAAATATTTGGTTTCTCCTAGGATTCTATTGTTTCATCTTTCTGTGTTTCCAATGACACATTTTACTCTAAGTTGACATGGTCTAAGAGGTATAATGTATCCTTCTAGAAACTATATTTGGTTTTCTTAGTGTAATGCCGTGCTCTATCACTGTACTCGGGTTGATGTTAAGATGTTTCGTGTGATCAAATAATATTAAGGATATAAAAAAATATTTCATTGAAAAAACCCCCAACAAACTAGACCAGAAATGGATAAAAGGTCTTATTCATCAAGGTGATAAATACTTTCGGTGCATTGGTCAAGACAAAATGCATCAACAAGAACTCATACAAGACACACCTACTTGAAAAAAAATTTCTAAGGAATGTATGATGGTCTCAAATATAATTTATTTTATTGTAAGATCAAACTTTTCTTGGAGAAGATTTTGTAACACTCAACTAATAAAAGAGATCATCATTTCATGGAAGTGGATACCAGTTCTTGACCATCCTCAAGTTCAATATCCAATAACCCACACATAAGTGCAATTTTCGACCAACCTTCTTTGAAAAGATAACTAGAGAACAAAAATGAGATGTACAAGGCTGTATAAAACCCTTATTTTCCAAATCTTTCTTCTAAAATTTCTACTCTAGAACCTATATTGGTTCTATTATATATGGAAATATAGAAACTATATCTTATCCTATCAATAAATTGATCAAAAAATTGATCTATCACTCGGGTGGAAATCTATAGAATTTGTTAGGAAGGAAATCCGGAAAATGGTCCACCACTAGAAGAAAAGGATCATGCTACATTGAACCATCATCTAGAAAAATATTGGCTATCAGATCTATGAAAAAATCTATTCTTCAAAAACGTTTTCATGAATAACCATCCTAGTGATCCAACTCACCCTAGGGATAATAACATGCTCCTTCTTGAGAAAAAAGGTAGCTCTCATTCATTAACAGATAATATGAGTCTTGTATAGAACAAACCAATCAATTTTAATAATTAAATTGATGCTTTTTATTTATATCATTAATGATTAATAAAAGAAACTATAAAAAATGATATTTATAAAACAAACCATGTAATGTTTTATGTTCTCTAACCGCAATCCCAATGGTGCATCAATGGTCAAAAAATTATCTAAATTTTCCACATTAAATTATAAACCATTTAAAAAATTGTGGATAAAAATGAATCTGATGCTCCTATATCGAACTAAAAAATAAGAAAGGGTAGATGATACATGAATTTTACCACGGATAGTAAATAGTTCTAAATACACCCTATATGGAGTAGTATTTATAACCCAAAACTAACCATACCATATTCCCTTAGCTCCATCCAATCCCCCTGAGTTATTCCCTATTCATGGTACTCCCGTTACTGTAATAGTGTACCATGTCCCCTTCCTCAACAATAATATCCCATGGAACTCTAGGTACCTTACTAATGGAGATTAGCTGAGTCTTTCCAAGACTTTGGTGCCAATTCAGAACCCTTCTAATGTTATACTACTACATTCCCCTATGAAACATTTCTAGTGGGCCCAATCATTCATAATCATGAAACTCTAATGTAGGGTTTGGATAGTGAGCCAGTTTGTTTCCCGTTTTGATACACTTATAGTAATGCAATGAAACTTGGTCATGAGATGGTTCCCACTATCTTGAATTCTCTAGCCACTACTACCCTGACAAAAACTATCATAATGGTCGTTATTTCTATTAGAAGAATATTAACTAGTCTTCCCTATTGAATATTTTGGGATACTACTCAATGTCATTCCCATATTCCCATCCATGATGTGTTTCTGAACCAACATGTATTCAAAAATAATGATATGGAACATGTTCACCTATATCATGATCTCATAAAAAACCATCCTAAAAATGTCTCACCCTAGATATATTAGGACTACCAAAGATGGCATAATGAGTTCAAGTACAGTGAAACATTCAACATATTCATTCAATAACATTACTTTGTGTTCAAGGTGCATGAAATCAAGGTCATTCTCATCCTTATTTTTTCTAAGATGGAAATGGATTGGGTGCCTCATCTTTATTTCCTCCCAATATAACTTATCATGCTACCTTGATTACTCTATAATTTCTTACAAATTATTAGATCTTCTTGGAAAGATATATGAATAAATCTTCACCCTCCCATCTGTGAGTGTTTCCAAATGGTTAAATATCATCTAGACTGACTTAATAATGAAATATAATAACTAGCTTCCTCCCCCACTAGTAATAATATGCAAATACTATATCTTAAACTCTCTCATCATCTTAGACATCTATGGTATGATGCTAAAAATTTATCTTTCCATATATCACATGAAAATTTGGATGTTTTCATTGAGTTAAACATCCATCTAATCCTTATGAACTATACGAAGATCTATTTATTATATATTTTGATCATGTTTATTTCCACTCTCCCAATGCACAACTCCCCATTGGAGCATATTTATTTTCTCTATATGACAAACACACACCATATAAAACCTGCTATCAACAAGGATAACCTCAACATGTGACAAGAACAGAGAACCACTAACTCATGGTTCCTTAGAACATGTCTTACAAGTGTTTCAACATGTATTAATAGTTTATTTATTTCATTCAGTAGATATAACATGTATCTTATATCATATTACAATATATAAGTATACATTAATAGAAATAAATTTTTCCCTATCATTAGTAATGAAATATAATTTATATCTCAATTATCCTATCATGATCTAAGATTACTCATCCCATTCCATACTAGGACTTGAGTATAATTATCAATAGTAACTAACATCATAAAATAATATATATCACACCACATGTGAATCAACTATGGCTAAATAATGACGATTGTAAAAAGAAAATATTATAAATGGAAATCAACCCCTCGACACTCAAATTATCTCTCAATCATTGGATAGATACACCCATAAACAAGACTATTACCATGAAACAACACATAATTGTAACCTTTATTCCTTTAACAAATAATAATAAAATATAAAAACCCTCTTCTAATACCACTATGTTAAATCCCAAGATATGGAACTCTCTTAATGGACATAAAGGGTTTGTTGCGAGATCTCAAGTTCACCTCCTAGTATGGTAGTGGTAGTTAAATAACACAATTGGTATAATAAGTATATATGGTATACTATTCCATCGGTTACAAAGTTACAACATAGTGTATATAATAAATATTATTAGATGAATACAATATCATAGTTTGGGAATAAGGGAAACAACACAATACAACAGAAACCAAAAATAAATCCACTGAATAATCAAATAATTAATAAATGAATAATATAATGACATGATAGAATGTGACTAAATGTCATGACAGAATAAATATGAATAAAATATAGGGATACTAAAATAACGACTCAAATTTCCCCCGTCTTGAACCCCACATTGGTCAAAACTGTATACTACAACCCATCTAGTGAGAAAATAGTAAACAACACAGTCATCTTCCTTTATCGAATCATACAACCATATACTCTTCTTGTGTACTAAATGAATTACTAAAGATAGTGTTAGTATAAATCATTAGGTTGAAACCACCATGTCTAAGAATAAAAAATTTAATAATAATTTTATGCAATAATGTAATAAATAGGTGTATTAATTAATTAATAATTAAATTAATACCACATCGACCTTCTTTGACACCATACTGGAATGTTTATGTGCATGTATCATTACCATTCAATCTTTAATAACATAACCTTGGAACAACATTGTCATGACCCGTCCCCCAGGTCCCGTGTTGTGACTACCATAAGCCCGCCTTCCATAGGCTTGGGGAAGTTGATTAGCAAAGAAGGCATATTCCCTAAAATTTGGAAGGCATTGCCTTTATAACCTATAAACACATGAAACCAAGCACAAAATAATATACTAACTCAAGTAAACTGAATAGTAAACAGAGTGAGCACAAAATGAAAAAGTGGCCAGAATACAAGACCTACAGTAATGTATAAGAAACTAAAATTACAAATAAATAGGAACATCTCCCGTGATGAAATGCCAAGGATCTTTCATGAAGGGTAGGTACAGCTCTCAAATGTTCGTCTTTGTGGTACGCCTTGTCTATGGTCCACCTCCGAGATACCTCCAGTATTGGTACTCTAATCCTCACTCAGTGTTTTCCGTCGTCTGCACCAAAAACAATGAGGTGCAGGCATAGCCTGTGTAGGATTGAGTATAACGATACTCAGTAGGGACCTCGAGACCATAAAGGTATCAAAAAAATGACCAATGATAAACCAAAAAGTAGGTAAACTGGTGAAATACCTACTTAGGTATATGCCCATACATATACCTATGTTATCAAGTATAACCATCTCAATCCTGAGTAAACACAGAGTCCAACTCAAAATCCCAAAGCTCAACTATTCCACAAAGGGTGATACACCACAAAGGTAAGTACCACCCAAGTACACGACATAAAAGAATACCACAAAGGTACTGACTCAGCTCACCCTTGGTATTTCTTAGGTATATTTGTCAAGATGACTAGATTTAACTACTGAATCATATCAGTATATTAAAAGGTAGTATCAAGATGGATCCTAGTATATCTCTAGTACGTCGTTAGACCCAAGAGGATCTCTAGGTGCTCACCCACACAGGATCACTCGGTTCTGATCCACAAAGGATCGTTCGGTGGTGACCCATACAGGATCACACGGTGCTGACCCACATAGGATCACTCTGTGTGGACCAACACATGATCTATTGTTGCTGAACCACACAAGATATCTTGGTGCTAACCCAAAAAGGATCCCTAGGTGTTGACCCACACATGATATCTTAATGTTGACCCACACAAGATCACTATTCATTATTCACGTCATAGCTAGCTACTGGGTTCCTGCAATAAGCTTGCTCGTCTCTGGGAAGGTATGCTCCTCAAGCCACTGGTCGATATTCCAACTTCCACGAAGTCCCAAGAAGTAGTAACACATGGGACAGCCACATCATCAGGGTCTCAATGCAATAGACGGTGCGTCAATCGGATGTTCAGTCATAAAGTTATTGTCTTTTTAGTCTTGAGGGTTCGGTTGGATTCGTGATCGATCCAACTTGAACATATTCCAACATTATCCAAATCATAAGCGGGTTAAACCAAAGAGATCGACTCACTCAATGGTTTAAAAATCCATTGACAGTTTTTCAAATGAACTTCTGGAGCCAATGTTATGGTTGATAGAGCTAAAAGATCGTAGCTGGTCTGGGTCTGGTCTGACTCGGTCAGACCCCACCAGCCCGACCTGACCCGTATAGGGTCGACCAGGGCCACAAGGTCCGGCCCAGCCCGTTGGGTTTGGCCCAGCCTTCAGGGTCTGTCCTGGCCTATGCTGCGCGGTGTGTGGGTCGTGGAGCGGCTTGAGGCCGTGAGGGCGGCGTGGAGGCCGTGAGGGAGGGGCAGAGTCTGTGAGGGCGGCGAGGCTGCAGGAGCCGCAGAGAGCCACAGGGTGGTAAGGCCACAGGGACTACTGAGGGATGCTGGGTGGTGAGGCCACAGGGGCTACAGAGGGCCACTAGGTGGCAAGCCTACGGGGGTCGTAGTGGGCCATTGGGTGGCGAGGCCGCGGGGGCCGCGGTGAACCATGGGGCGGTGATTCCTTAGGGTCTGTGGAGGGCCATAGTGTGGTGAGGCCACAGGGGGGCAAAGTCCACGAGAGGCGCGAGGTTGTGGGGAGGCGGCGGCCACAGGCGAAATGAGGTCGTGGGGCGGAGGAGGTCACGAGCAGCGCGGTGGCCACGTGGCGGCGCCTTTTCACAGTCGCCTTCATCACAGCCAGCATTGGTGCTGGACTTCATTCTCATTCCCCACCGAGCTTGGTTTATGTCATCCTCCATCGCGATTAACACAATAATTAAACATAATATTTGTGGAGAGGTCGGGATATGTTTGTTTGACCCGCACTATCTGCGTTAGAGCGGTACCAAGTGGTTCAAAAATAATGAATCAATAACGTGTATGGAAGATAATTAAAACACACAACCCACATCCTACATCAATAATTATTCCCAATCTCACAATAGAAACTAATTTGTATCAACTAGTTAGAAAGAGTTGATCCACGATCTTTGTTTAGAAGGGAATAATATAGGAAATATAAATCACATTGAATAAAACCCTTAATTGATTTCTTATTGATGTTTGAAGTTGTGAAGTAGGTGATGTCAGAGTTTCACTGATCATTGGTTTGTTATAGTTAAACACATCCTACGTTGGTTGCCTCCACAAGGTTCTTCTGACCCAGCAAGGGGCCAGTGTCCCCGTTCTTCGATCTCCATTGGTTGTTCTTCTTTTGGAGGTGTTATTCATTGGAGAGGGTAAATGTTTCTCCAAATGATTTGCGAACACTTCTCCCAACAAAATAATAGCCAATAAATATTAAATTATATTTTATTAATTTACATTGAATTGTCACCTTTAATGAATAAGTGTTGGAATAATTAATGTGAAGGAATTTCAAGAGACATCTCCACATTAATGTGGGAGTTTAAGAGTTTCTCTCATTATGAGGGCTTGGGTGTTCCCCAAATTTAGGAATTCAAATTGAGGGTTTAGGCTAGGGTGGTCCCACAACTATAACCAATGTTTAGGGGTTTCATAAAAAAATGTTTGACATTTATATTTTATTTTGTTCTTTAATGAAATGATAAAAAATTATCTTCCACTCTCGACTAACTTTGATCGAGGTAAAGGTATCCTAAAGCGAATACTGGTGTTGTGAGTTCAATGGTGCCCTCAGATTTAAATTATGAAGACCGATTTAAATGTTACAAAAACCCGCTCACACATTTACTGAACGTACCCAATTTTTTTTTAATTTCATTTTGGGCAAACCGGGCCTTGGAATCACGCGCCGTCAATTTTCACAGACTTGTAAAGTTATCATTTAATTAAAAACATTAAATGGAATTTATAGGTCTTTACAATCATAACCTACCTCATCTCTATAAAAAAATGTCTCCGATAATGTTTTACAATAATGAAAACCTAAATAATGTAACCATGGAACAACATAACCTTCCTTAGTGAAATGTCTACCATTCTCTCAACATGTATTATAACCATGCTAACTGTGCACTTATAACCAAGGTATAATTTATAGAAATCTAGTTCAAACATGCTATATAATAATTTTAGAATTTAATCAAGGTTGATCCCACTATATAACAATTTCATCTTGTGTCATATGAAATAACCCTCTATATAATAATTTCATCCAGTATCAGTTGGAAAACCCACATATATCAGCATTTCAGCATGTATAACAAGGAATTGCCTGCTGTATAAAAATTTTAACATGTATCACTCGGATAAAAACCTATATATTAATTACAACATCAATCATAGTGAAAAACCCTCTATATAAAAATATTAGCATTTAATAACAATAAAATACATATCAACAAGGATATCATGATATCACATCATATGGATGAATGGTTAATTATAAAAATTACAATATATATTTCAATTAAAAATTTAATAAATTTTTTTTTCAGAACATATAATTTTATAGGTTTCTTAGTAAACAATCCATGTCAAAGAGAATCTATATCAAGTAGTAACACACAATACATGTCACACAAATAACTGTTAATCCATTAAAAATCCATCTATATTCATGTATTCTATCACTCGAACAATATCCATAAGATAATTCAATTACCCATTGGATCCAAATATAATTAAATGATTTATCAACATCATTTTTTATTTATTCATTATGTGATATGTAGTAAAAATGTCCAATATTTCAAATACATGAAAATTATCAAACCATAATGATATGGTTTACAACCTCAACCTTTAACTAATGATCAACCAAAGCTTCTACTATTATTTTACTACAAGAATGAAGGTACAAATGATCCTAAGAATGTTTCTTGATCACAAAGGACCAAGATCAAAACCAACAACAAACATGGTCAAAATATTACACTGCAACTGCTTGAGGACAATAGGAGGGAAGGAAAATCCCCACCTAAAGAACTTACCATGGATTAGGTACATGATCTTGATGTTCAAAATTAATATATGTGCTCCAAAATTTTCTGGAAGGTGACCAAGGGATGATAATTAGAGGTTTAATGTGATTTGGAAATAAAATAAACGAAACAAAAATGTTTTAAAAACCTTGTCATTAAATTACACGACGTATAATTCAGTTACAGGTCTTGAATTTATTTTTCAAGGGACACACTGAAAAACCCATCACCTATCATTATTTTTTAATTTTCATAAATTTTAAATGATTTTAAATTGGTTCACATCATGTAATAACTTCACATCAAGAATCAGTTAATGAAATGATTCTGGTGGTTTGTATACATCGAAAAACTTCATTACAAGTGTTTAAATGACTAACAAATGGTTTTTTTCCATTTTTTTAAAAATACCAACCCCCAAAGTAATTATTCACAATATAGTAAGAACCCTTGGTAACTCTTGACCCATTTATACCAAGACACCATTAATTCAAACAAACATATATCCCCAGACATTAAGTCATTTTCCCAACTCAGTCTCTCAGTAATGAACCCCCCCATTTTTCTGATGTTTCCCACAACACAATGTTGAGTTTATTCATAATGAATGACATTCATGGTAAAAACGCAACCCCCTCATTTTAAATATCAGGAAAAACTCAACCGAATGATTTTTTACAAAAAAAATATATGAGAGAGATGTGCCTAGAAAAAGATGGGAACATACATATCCTTTTAATATAACAAGAATATAATTATAAAATTTTCATTAGGAATATTTTTCATGAGATATATCTTTTAAAATTATATGAGAGACTCTTATAACCTATAAACATCATAAATATTGCATGGAAATTATCACATAATACTCACAGATGAAAACAATATTATTTAATAAGAATAAAACAAGAATTTGTCAAACTAAATATATTATTTATAAATATGTAGTATATAAAATAATTTTGTTTCAACATTTAAAGGGAAAAAATCCATACTACCATTAATATGACATTGAATCTCATATTCTAGAGAAACATTGAAGTGTGAAACCCACATGAAGGTGGATGATTGATCTAAGGGATTATTTAAAACTTATACTATTGAAACAACAACAAAACAATACCTGGTGAAGTAGAATTTTTTGAAAAAATGAAGGATTAAAGTTGTGGTGTTAATGTACATAGAAATAAAATATGTGGTTGGTGACTTAGATAATGATGGTTAAATGGAGATCCCACAGATGCAGCTTGGGGAAAATTTTATGCTCAATTAAATAAAATCACCATGATATGAAAATTGTATCATAAATATTTATTATAACCATTGTTAAGAAATATAACTATTACTATAAATAATCTAAATATTTACCAATATTACTTTTTATAATGAAGTTAAAATTACGGTTGTTGAGGGTCAATCTTAAATTAAACAACTATTTTCTTTTTAATGTTAATTAATTCTAATAATAAAATTGAATCATTCGAATTATATTAGTTGATGAATTGAATTTAAAACAGCCTATAAACTATTTTCTTATGTCAATAACTTAATATAATAAATAACTCGATCAAAATAAGAAATCCCAAGAAGCTCAAATTTTAATAATGGAATGTGAATTGGATTCAAAAATCTCTTCAACTCACCAATGACCATTTGATTATTTCATTAATAAAATTTTATTTAATTGTTATTCCAGATATATCTTTTTATTCATTGTGAACATATACTTGTAATTTATAATTTATAATTATAATAAAAAAATTATGGATGATTGTGTTTAACAAATCAAAAGACACTATAATTAACTCATCTAAAAATTTTAACATAAATATTATAAATCTCAATATGTATTATGAGTTTATTTCTATTCTAAAAAATATTATTCTTTTCAAATGAAATATAATAAAAATTTTAAAATTATAAACATTATAAACATAATCACAAAACAGAAAATAAAATAATTATTTTCAGGATATAAATATAAAATATTTCACCCAACTGAATCCATGGAATAAAATAGAAAATATTTACCACATAAAATATGGAAAACAATTTCAAATTTCTTGAAAAAAATGAATCAAAAAAATTCATAAATTGATCCTTAAAACAAAAAAGAGAAAATATTTATGTTATTTTTAATGTAAACATTATGAAATACTATTTAACCTAGCCAAATAGCCTTATCCCCACACAAATGAAAAATACATTTTCCTTAATGAAAAACCTTAATGTGGAATGAACAATTTAGAATGTTTTAGTTCAAATATTTTTTCCTTTTAGTAGTTCAAAAATCATGTTAATGGTTCAAAATAAAGTCAAATAACATGTTTCCACAAAAAATAGTAAAAAAATCAGATCATGGAAACAGTTTTCTCATATTATACTAAATAAAAACATTACCACACAAACTAAAATTTTAGTAAAGAATAATTTTAACAATTTAATTTAAAAAAGGTTTTCAAAAAGTCCAAAAATAATTACTGAATGAAATAAAAATTCACTAGAAAATAGTATAAAAGAGTCAATTGTAATCAAAAGATGTTTAATTCAGATTTTAATAAGAAAAAACATGTTAATATTTTTTAAAAAAATTCAATCCATAAAATAAGATTGAAATAATTTTCAGGTTGAATATTTTAAGATTTAAATGAATTTAATATTACTAGATGATATGGATTTTTAAATAATCTAAGATATAAAATAATGTAAGAAAAACTCAAATATTAATGTCAAAATAATATTTTTTTAGTTTGATGGAAAGATTTTACACTGATTTCAGATAAATAAAAATAAAAATATATAAGTAATAAAGAGCCCAAAAATTCAATATATATTCATCATAAATGTAATTATAAAATTAAATTAAAATTTCCATACAATTAATTTCTTGAAAAATATATATTTTATCAAATCGATAATATTTAATTTCAATCTCAAAATAAGAATTATAAAATAAAAAAAATTTATATTCACAACTATTAAGAAAATGTTGAATAATGAAACTCCAATGAAAACTAGTGGTGATACTTTATTCAAAAACCTAAATGATAAATATCATTTAATACACTTTAATCTATATATTTTTTCATAATTTATGTTCCTAAAACATAATATCAATTTAATAATTCAACCGAATAATTTAATAATACTGAAATTGGAAAAAGGTAATATGTGAGAGAATATTCCAATGAATTTACAAGGAATTTATGAAATAATTGATGATATAGTGGGAATGTTAATATCATTTCAGAGAAAATAAAAGGTAAGTGGGGGGAATCTACAAAAAACAAGAATCATTATTTTTTATTCGGATGAAAAGATAAAAACATTAAAAAAATTATTTGATCATGGGTTTCCTTCCATGAAAAACTAGTTTTATATTTCTTGCATAGAGTCACATAATATTTTTTTCATATTCGCATTCATGATATGGTTTCCTCTTATGAAACCAAAACATATTTTATACCTATATTATTGTATGAAATATTTGTGTTTTATTGTATTCTAATATGTTTAAGAATAAATAAAACCATTAAATATCTTATAAATAACTATGAATATCCCAGGGATATTAAAAGGTATCTTATTATCCACTTTGGAAATTAATTCATAATGGTCACATTAGAGACATTCTTGATTGGACATCCAATTAAAAGGATTTTATATTGGTTTAAAATGATTACAATATCTATCCTCCTCATTTTAGAAAATCAAGTCATCAAAAAAGGTGTAAATTGCAATGTCCCATAAAAAATATTTACGAAAAGATTTTATCATAATGTTTTAGTGGTTTTAAAACTCTTTTTTACCAAATAGATATCCTATTACATGTTAGTATCATATCTAATGTCATGTTTAACACTTCTATAAATTGATGAAAACATTAAAGAATATATCACAACTGAAATACAATATCCTTGAAAATTTTAAATTTTAAATTTATTAATTTATGATTTTATTCTATAATTTTATGATCTGACAAGTAATAAACAACAATTAATGTTTTAAAAAATTATTATAAGACCCATTAGATCATTAATACATTTTTTAATGATCAAAATATAATGTTCCTTCCTCAGAATAAATATTAAGATTAATTTATTGTTATTTCTTAAGTACACAAGATAAATCGTCCAATTCAGTTCTATGAAAATTCAAATAAAAACACTCCAAATTCAATCTATTTTCCCAAATAAAATCATCTTTAATTTCCATTTTATAGTCTAGTGATTTAGATAAATGATGTTTAGATAGACTAATAAGTTATTTTTCAACAAATAAAATTTTGTAAAATTAAACACATTGATTCTTATCATCAATATTTAATTGAAAATTTAATGGTCCTGATATATCATTATGGGGTGATCAAATTTCTATAGGTTAAAAAAATTTAGAAACCAGGTTTGGTAATTTAATGTTATCATCCATAAATTATACAACATTTGTCCTCAATTCATTTCGCAACATCTCAAAAAATATGTTTGAAGGGATTTTCAAATTTTATTCCCCATTTTTTTCCCTCAAATAAAGAAGTTATACAATAAATACTTCAATAAGAAATTTTTGTATCCATATTTCGGTAATAAAAATAAATTTTAAATTTTCACTTATATTTATTATTAATTCTAAAATTACACCAAGTAATTTTAGTTATTCATTTTTTTAATTTCTTATTTGTTTTAATTATTTTCTTAAATTTTTTAAAAAACATAACTTATTTATTAAATGTCCATTTTATTGGAAATTCTTAATTTTTAATTTTGGGTTTTTATCCTGCCAGGTGTTCATTTCCATTAATAGTTGTATAATAATTAAATAATTTTGGGGTTTGGGATCAAAATTTTCATAGTTTCTCCAATCTATTGTTGTTGACTTGTTTGGGTATAGTAACACTAATGAGTAATATTCCTATAAAAACAACACCATACAGAAAAATCACCATCTTAATTGCACTCTATAAAATGATTTATTTTTAAACCAAAAATTTAAAAAATATCCAATTATTTCAATAAAAACCCAACAAATAAGAAAAAAAATATTTCAAGCCCAACACAAACAAATAAATGCAGATTCACAAAAAAATATCACATATAAATGAAGTATATGGTAATAAAAAAATTTTAAATGTAGTTTTTAAGAAATTATATGACAAATAATATATTTTTTGGTTGTTTTTATTTGTGATTTTTTAAACCCAAAGAAACTCAATTCCTAGTCTTCCCCCATAATATAGTTTAAATTTTTGTCTGGAGCATGGTTATTATGAAAATTAAAATATCATTTAATCCAATTTACATTCATAATAGTGAAGGGGTTAACTCAAGAGAAGGTGGGTGAATTATTAGATGTATTTTATTAAATTTAAAATTCTAAAATATAGAATGATATAATGTTTTGGGAATTTAAATAAAAAATTAATATATGGGGTTGTGGTGTGAATATAGTCAGAAATAAAATATGGGGTAAAAAGTATGAAAAAATATGGATAAAGGGAGGTATAACTAATATATATTGTTAAAAATTCTATGTTTATGGAAATTAAATCAATAATATTTGAAGACCAAGTCACATAAATTTTTTTAACCTCTATCAAGAACTAAATCTATTACATCACATAAAAAGTTCATTTTTAATTAGTGTTTTTATGTTGTGGGGAAGAGTGTGGTGATCAAGGGTTAATCACAAATTAATTTATCATTAATTTATTGAAGTTTATTCCATTTATTTTCCAAACATAATATATTGACTTAATAAAGATGTGAATTGAATTCAAAATTGTCTTCATATTATTTTTATCTATCGAAACCAAAAAAAATAATGAATTTAATCAAAATAAGAATGGACAATATGTTCAAATTATAGTAATGAAATGTCGATCAATAATGGAAAACAATTTAAGAAAATAAAAAACATTATTAATTCTTTTATAAATTTAAATGCAACAAATTATTTGGAGAAAAAAAACATATCAAAATTAAAATTGAAGTATAATTAAAAAACAAATAAGATGAAACCCCGTATCTAGTGATATTGTGACTCATTTACCTCACATGACTTCTAATTTCTTCTTATAAGCATAAATGACGTCTCAAACACCGAAATTCTAATCTAGAAAGCCTGTTAGTCTTGATCATTCTATGCAAGATTTACTTCTTAATCCTTAATAATTATTTATTTTTAATATTTATAAAATATCATTTTATTTACTTAGTATCTCCAACCATGACCATATTTATATGATTTTAAAATAGGAGAGTGAATGATTACAATTTTCTAATACTAATACATATTTTTAATAATAAACCCAAAATACATCAGTCAGTTGAATAGATTCATTACTCACACTAACTATATATCTTTTTACCAAGACATCATCGAGATACATTTTTCAAATTCACCCAATGTTAATTCACTGAAAGTCACAAACATAAATTTTTCAATTGTACCTATAAACAAAATATATCTAACAAAAACATATTGCATATTTAAATTTACGAATTTGGACCAAATCGGTTCATCCTGACCATTCTGTCTCCATGGATCATCTGCAATTGAGTGTAATTTGGATCCAAAATCTACTCTTTTGGTGAATAATATCCCTTAATTCAAAGGGTTTGTAGGATCCACTAATCTTGGAAAGCCATTAAACTCTTATTTGTAATTACACATAATATTTAATATCTTGAAAAACTAAATGTCATAAATCAAGATCTCATGTATAGATATTTTTCCTTTCAACAAAAAGTATAAATAAACAAGCATTCAACTATATTCATGATCATTTCCCAAACACTAACATATTCCACATCGAATTTTTTTCAATCTTTTTCTATGGTTTAGGGATTCAATTTTTTCAAATTACCTTCATTAGATTAAATATCCTTTGATGCCATGGCCCAACATTTCGTATATTCATCAAACCACTATCTATAGTGTTGGATTGAGCTATATATTCGACTGACCAAAATATATTTTAGAGTTTTTTATAACATGATTTGTACTGTCATTTTCATTTTTAAGTCCATAGAATTTGGAATATTTGGGGCCATCATCTTCTTTATGAACAATACCTACGACTAACCAAAACCTGTGATCAAAATATTCTACTTGAATTATATGGTCTATTGAGATTCATCAAAATACATAAACTATCCTTCTCAATGTCTCACCTAATGATCTAAACAATATAGGTTCATTTGGGTTTGTATCTCACTATTCATGATAATGGAATTCTTGTTATAATCCCCTAAAATGGTGTTTCACTTCTCAAATCATGGATATTTTATCAGACTATATAGGAATTACTATGACTCATTTGAAGATCAGGGTATCTTGGTCAGGATTCCTTTGAATGGGTTTGATCTTGCTTCGACATCCCTAGGAAAGAATCAGTTCCGTGATTCCATATTTTAGGAATTTCATAGGATCTCTCCTCTCATTCATTGCATAATAATTTCATTACTGAGTTCTTATTTTTTATATTTATGTGCAGTATTGATGTTATTTTTACGTAATGAGTAACACCAAAATGGATTAGGCTTATATATCGAGATCTCACTATAATATATAAGGATCCTTACGTATACGTGGTTACAATATTAAGAAAATATTCATTCCAAACATGTGATGGGAAACATATAAAAACATAAAATGTATTAGAATCTACAAAAAAAATAAAATCCATATTAAAATTATCTCAGTATCCTTAACTAAATATGCTTTCCAACCTTAAAAACAAAAAAAATTGATAATTTTATCAAAATAAATAAAAAAATTAATCAAAAATATATTCCAAAAATCAATATAATAATTAATACTTTCATTAACAATGTGTATTACAATACAAATATTGAACTAAAAAATTACTTCCAAAATTTAAATTTCATTAAACAATTTCTTGGAAATTATATTCTAATGATTATTATAAAAATATAGAAGGATTTAGATATAAAAATACATGAAAATGGAATAAAAGAACATTTTATCAGTTATTAACCAAAAATAATCATTTTAATATAAATATTCAAAGAATTAATATTTTGAAACAAAATTCCCAAGAATCTATTATTTACTATTAAATCTCATTTTATCATTGAAATCACAAGAATTTTATATAAATTTTTTGAAAACATGTATAATAATAAACTAACATCATTAGGAACCAAGTCTAACAGAGGAGTCCTATGAGTGTATTTATGTCATGATAAGTGATTTTTAATTTTTTAACATTGGTATTAAATCGGGATATCATCAATTGACGATAAGGAATGAATAAATCTTGATAACTGCATTATAAATAAAGAATGTGATTTGAAAAGTTTTGGAAATTTCATTTATTCCAGTGAATGTTCCTTTGGTGTTTATGAATTTTGTGAAAATTGTACTTAAATATCATCCAAATAAGTTTTTTGGTTGTCCTTATAGATGATATTTGTAACTATTTTAAAGACAATGAATGTCATGAAGAACACTGAAGTGTTTTTTTAAAACACTTAGATGGAATAATATTTATATGTTGTTTTGAAGGTGTAATTTCTTATTACAAAATTGTTCATTTCTAGGGTACTTCAACTGAAGGGAAGGTATTTTAGTTCACCCTTCAAATTCCATGTTAATGAAGTGTGAAATAAGAAAATTATATAAACTAATATTAATAGTTTCCTAATAATATATGGGTATTAATTTCACTCTTAAAAATAATTTCATGATTATCTATCCCAATAACCATGTTAACTAAGATGGGGGATAATTTATAATATATTGAGGAGTGTAAATTTTTTTTACAACATCGAAAATCCACCTTACACGGAATAAAAAATTGAATAAATATTTTTATTATATGGGACAAATATTTATAAGTTTATGAAATTGGATAAATAGATATTTTAATTTTAAAGACCTGGAAATTTCAAGGAAAATGTTTTTCTATAATTCTTTGGACTTTTATGAGTCCGCAGTTTCTGACGACACATGATTCCGAGGCCAGGTGTGCCGGAAATCAATTTCTGAAGTTTTTTCCGGGTATGTTTAGTAAACGTACATGTTGGTTTTTCTATCTTTTGAACCAGTGCCTAGAATTAAAATTAGATGACAACAATGAACTCACTGTTCCAGTATTCGTTTATGGGGACATTTACTGTGGTTGCGTTTTATACATGAAAGAAGTTATACTTTGGGATTCATAATAAATTAAATAAAATTGTTGTGTTACACAATTTAATTTTTAATTGGAGGTTATTTCCTCCAAAGAGGACTTGGATGTGGGGCCCACACCCCACATAACCTCCCATGAGAGGATAATGTGTGGTGGGGCCCACACGAGCCCCAAACCTTTCACCTCCCCTAAAATCCTTTTTAACTCCTCTTTGAATTAAATGTAGACACCTCCTTTCTTTTAAATTTTAAACTATCCAAATTCCACCCTCCTCTAATGAATGCTTCAAATGTAATGCCCCAATAGAAGTTACCCAGAGTCGATGCATTATTACGTATCATTTGTATGATCACAAAAGATCATGTCTTGAAAGGCTGATTAGTTTAGTAGCCTTTGGATAACTAGATATATTCATAAAGTTAACCTTACATCATAAAAGGAAAACTACTACAACAACATCTTGTCTTCATATCCCCTCATACTATCCCTATAATTCATTCCTAAATTACTTCTTCACATCCTGGAAAAAATAAAACATTGAAGGGGGTGAACTCAGATGCTGAGTAAGGATAACAATATAGCGGAAACTTTCATAAATAAGCATATACGTTGAAGGCAATGTATAACTAAAATAAAATCCTTGTAAACTAGATTTTCCGCAAAATATGGAAATGATAAAATGAAATAACGGAATTTACTCATTCACATGGATATTATACTAGACGAATAATCACATGCAATATCGATAACCACTTTTATAATGATGGAATGCATAATTCCATTCTATCATAACCACATTGCCAAGGCCTCGTTCCATGACTACAAATAAATTTTTTCAAGGCCTTGTGCTAAGACACTACATTGTCTCATGAGACCTACCGATGCATCTAGGAGCTATAGCGGGTTCCACCCATCACTTATCAAGTCAAATGCATTCCTCATATGAACAGGTTTAATCATAACATAAACATTCGTATTAAAACTATTATACGAAATGGAAATAATTTCTCCATAAAATATGAATTGTATAAAAATGACACATCCACAGTAAAAAAAAATAAAAAAACCTTTAATACAATATGGATGTTTTGTATCATAATAAATCAACTTCAAATAAACATAAAATCCATCAAAGGATATTGACATAGATGAAATCAAAACGATTTGAGAGGAATATCTCTTTTTTTGAAATCATTTAAAAGTAACATAATTATAAAATAACACATTTTCTTTGAAAATATCATTATAAGATTGTAAGTGAAGCTTCAAAGATTTTATAACGGTGTAAAATAGCCACACCCTCCGTATAAGTTAAAAAAACATTCTTACCTTAATTCTGTCAAAAAGGATAAAAAAGACCTTGTTTGGAAAACAACAGAAAGATTCCGTTATAAAAATCTTATAAAAAGTCAACAAGGGAATAAATAACTTTAAGCCATGAACAATAAAATAGTAATAATGATTTGATATACATTTTTAGGAAACATGGAATTGGATGATAAAGTGGTCCTAGTAGATAATTACGTATAAACAACCTCAGATAATGAAGAGATTATGAAAAACCCCTTACCTTGTACTTTTTCTAAGTTGATGGTCTGGTAACCTCATGTATAATAGTTAAAACATAGTTATTAAATTATAAAATAACCATATAAATAATTATGATATCATATATGATCTTTTAACATTTCTTTTTTAATAATATCTTAGTATTATCGTCCTTTCGGGCGTTAACATACACATTTTCTTTAATATGTTTTGTTACATAAGATGTGATTGTTGTGGATATGTTATTTCTTATTCATATAAATAATGATATAAAGTCATTAAACATTATTTTTAATCATCAAATGAAAATTTGAATTGAATAGATACGATGGGGAATGAATCTAATCGCATTCGTGGAGACGGTATTCCGTACGTATGCCCGAGGGAAAATATCATTATTTTGATATTAAAATCATTTATAATTGGATGTTATATCATATATACATAATCATTATCATGTTATATTTATTATTTACATTAATTAAATATCATATTTATACCCATCCAAATAATAATGTTTTGAATAACAATTACACCACGATGTGGAGACGGCAGGCCATACCTACGCACGTATGGTGACATGTCATTCATGAGATGGATAAAATAATGAATATTGTTGTTCCATATTTATAATAAAATCAAAATATATATAAGATAATAGATTTATTATTTTAGAATTGAAATAACAAAGAAATAATAAGTTGAAGAAGAAAGGAACTTGAAAGAGGGTGGTGAAAACATTACCTCTTCTTCGGGATATTCCATTTGATTTGATCAAAAGGGATCCATAGGTTGGATTTCTGATCAAAATAAGGCCTCTAATTTGAAGTTAGGGAAGTTGAGAGAGTATTTGGGTAGGGTTTTGCCGATCCAAAAGGCTTTTAAGGTGTGAAACATTGGTTAGAAGTTGTGTCATTTTACAAGGGGGAGGAGGGGATCTTCAGGAAAAACATAGAGTATTAATTTATAATAAATTCATATTCGGTTTCTAATGGCTCCAAAGTATATTATTCAAAGTATAAGGTTTATATGTGTCTAAATACATTCAACCAATAGATTTTAGACAGGTTTGGGTCATTATATAAACCGTATCATTTATTTTTAACTCTTAGTTAATTAGATTTACATTTACCAAGTCACGTTGTATTTTTATATTATATAGTTAATAAACATACTATATACATCAAATCGACCCCAAGTGGTCCATTAATGATACACCAATCACGATATAAATCTTTTTCCGAAACATAGATTTTTAGGAATTTAATATTAATTAATAATATAATATATTTTTAAAAAACTCTTTTATGTCAATTTGGACACTATTGTTTATTTGATTTTTGTGAAAATTATAGCATCATTATTACTTTGAAAAAACATAATTAAATAAATACTAACATGTCATATTAAGCTATAAAATTCGTGTAATTTATTAGAAGTCTCAAAATATATTTATTTTGGTATTTATAATATCAATTATTTTAATATTTCACTAATTAGGTAATTACCATATCACCATTGTGTCATAAATAAATTAACTTACTTAATGTCTAAAAATTATAAATAAAATAAAATTATGTAGGAAATATTTTTGTTTTTTAATGAATATTTAAAATCGAATTTATTTTATGTATAACTCTATATTAAAAATGTTTTAGTTATTAAACTTTGATTTTAACTCTTTTAACTTTTCTTTGAATTAAATAATAATAAGTTTCCTAATCAAATCCAAGTGGACCTAAATGATAATATTTTATTCCTAAGGTTTTTTTTGGTTGAGATAAACTTCTCCAATAGATTTAGGACATGTGTTAGGGTAATATTAATATCATTTTTACCTTCAAATTGCCTATTTTCTTTTAACCGTGATAAATAAAAGTAAAAAGTTACTATTCACCAAAAACTATTTTTATCTTATTGAACCTCATTTTACTCCTTTATATTAACCGTGTCTCTCGGATTTTTTAAATTCCACTCATAGAAGCAGTAAAATTACGTTTTATGTGAATTTGCAAATTCTACGAGGAGGTGGGTAAAAGATAGTGAAAAGTTCAATAAACATTTTATATATCTAAAATTATTCTGAACTAAATCCAATGAATTTCATTGAACTTATATAGGTATTATGTATCTATTTTGACATTAATTAAATTTAAATAAACTAAATAATTATTTAAATAGAAATTCGGTTTTAAACAATAACTTAGTGTTCTTTCACTATTCATTAAAAATTGAATGTTTTCAGAAAAATACCAAAAATGAACCCTAAGAAAATTTCAATATTCTGAATCCAAAAATGAATTCTATTTTACCAAATTCAAAATGTAGAAGTTTCATTTATTAATTTAAAATTAATTTCTGTTCTTATAACAAAAAGTGTGTTTTTAAGAGATAATAACTATCAAAAGATTGACACTTGATTATGTCCAGTTTAAATGTGAAATTACGTCCAATGACCAACATTGTATTAAATGGTAAAAATATATTCTAAATAAACTTTAAAACCACTCAAATTCATAATTTATCACTATTAATTTTTTCAATTAAAAAAGATGTTTTTAATTATAATTTAGTTATTTTCACTATTCATCAAAATATAAAAGCTATCTGAAAAGTACCAAAACGTTCTCAAAACTAAATTATTATGTCCCAATTCTAAAGAAGAAGTTTATTTTGTCAAATTGAATATATAATAGTTTCAAATATTAGATTTAAAAAGGTTTCGCCTTTAAAAGGCGGTAAAATTGCATTTTTTGAAAAATAATTCTTTTATATGAAAAAAATGCATTTGTTCTTACATTATGTCTAAGAAACTCATTATATAGATTCTAAAATTATAAGGATTATATATAGTTCAATATTCAGTTAAAACTATTAATAACCACTTTTGAACGGCTTGTTTGGTAAGTCATGGTGCACTAGAACTCGGTGTTGCGTGTAGTGTAAGTTATTGAATTACTTTGAAGAAATAACGTACTATGAAATATTAGGGTGTTACATTCTTCCCTACTTCAAGAAATTGTGTCCTCGCAATTTGAAATTATTTTTCGAAAATAAATATCTGAAAATAGAAAATACCTTTGGGAAAACCCTCATCGAAAATTGGGTTAATATAATTTAGTCTTAATAAAGGGAAAAGTGAAATGAAAGGGTCACCAACAAATTATGATCTCGATTGAGAGAACTTTGGTGGAAATTAGAGACATATAATTGGAGGAAAACGTAAATATTTATAGGTAGTGATTAAGGTTATCAATCACAAACAAGTGTAAACATGAGGGCCTTAAACTTATAAATCTATGATGATTTAAAATACCATCATTTCAACAAAACATATGGTATTGGGATAACCCATTTTTTGTTTTAATATCCCTTCACTAAATTATAATAATTAATTTCTTCATAGAATAAGAGAAGAAGATAAATATATATTTGACAAGCAGAGTCGCATCCTCAAACTAATTTCTACCAGAAACTCATCTTTCAATCTAAATGATAAAAGAACTTAAAAATAATATTCTATTTATCCAATTCGTATAGGGTTAAAAAATGAATTTATAATTCATCTACTATAATTTTGTTTTAAAAAAAGACTACATTATTTAATCCAATACATCACGTGGGCTAGAGGTAGGTGATACACCCTTGTCGCCCTTCGGTTGCAGGTTCAAGTCTCGCGGCCTTGCCTAACGCGATGGGTTGCCTCCTGACCTCCAAGTTGTCCTTTTATGGAAATCCAAAAATAATTTCAATCTAGATTTATCCAAAATACTTCTGTCCAAAGTCATAGTCAAAAATTTATAAGGAAGGAAAACAAAATGAAGATCTTATTTACCTCGTAATAGCACGTGAAGACCTTCATCATGTATTCTTTTAAAACACTGAAACATACAGAATTACCATAAAAACATATTGATTACATTCATGCTCACTCATTCCTTATAGAATATTGGATATACTTCATCTATCAAAAAATTTTGTAGACTCCAACAATGATGGAAAATATAAATCTTTAATCTGTTTCATGGAAGTCAAGAATATCCAATATAATTTACCAAATTAACCATATATTATTCCGAAAACAGTACCTTAATAGTAGGACCATATTAAGGTTTATCTTTCCTTGAACCATGTAATTTCCAAAAATTTTAACTTGTTGTAGAATCACTTTTCTTAGTACCATAAAATCTCATATCCTCAATGGAATAGTACTACAGTACAATCCTTATTTATCTCCATAATTCATATAACCAGTACATCGTTGATACCACACTTAAATAAAATAATTCTTTAATAACAACATAAGAACACTATTAATTCCTCTTCATATGTGGTAGTATCATAACTTTATTATTATCCAATATCATCATTTGGGGCATACTGTGATGATTTAAAAATTGATTCGCGTTGTGTCCCCACTCCTTGCAGACGAAGCATTGTATATTTGAAACCTTTTTCATACCCTCGCAATCATGAACGTGGTTTACTTTTTCTCCACACTTATAACATACTCGCATTCCCATCAAGAATTTTCCAAGGATATTCTTTCCATAGATATCACATATGGGAAAATCCTTCTTTACCTTCTTCCCTTTATCTTTCTTTCTCCCTACCATCCTTTTTTTATGGCTCCCCTTCTAATCCATAGTACTCCGATAACTCTTTACTTTTCTTATCAACACATGATACTATTTCTTCTTACAATGATAATACATGGGAGACTTTTACCCTTATAAATTCTAGCTTTAGGCCATGAAATATATGATCCTTATTACTCTTTGGATCTTGCCTATTGTTGGATTTCTCATTCCTTTTTCTGGGCGCCATTTCTAAACAATGGAATATACTAGATTAGTTTATGAATAGCAATACCTAATCCCAAACTTGTAAAACACTTAACATAAATTAAAACATTTATGGATATAATCCATAATCATAAAAAAATTTCATTGAGTATGTATATAATAATAAACCCTTCATAATGGTTTGTAAATAAAATGAGAATTATCCTAAGAATATCCCCCGGGAGTGTCATAACCAAGAGTGCAGCAAAGACCATTGTCGTGCACCAGTTCCTGTTCGAGTCTAGCTCAAAGCGGTGTTTTCAGGTTTTACCTCTAGGTACATATGTGCCAGAGCCACCTCTACGTGCTCGTATCTAGACAGGGATGTATTGCATGGAAAAATCACAAAATCAATACAATACCAAAATTTTAGGAAGTTGTTCTATACTAATCCTCAATGTCTATCTTAGAGCTATGTGCTCTAATCAGAGTTTATCAAAATCTAGCTGCCAAGGTTATTACAAAACTTCCTATGATACCAATTATAACACCCCGACCCCAGTTACCCATAGTCGGTTCATTATTAAATATCATTGGCATGATAAAAAAAGATCATGTCTCGAAAGACTGATTAGTTTAGTAGACTTGGAATAATGAGATATATTCGAAAATTTTACATTACATCATAAAGTGAAAACTACTAAAACATCATCTTGTCTTCATATCACCTCATACTATCCCTTCAGGTCATTCATAAATTACTTCTTCACATCCTGGGGAAAATAAAACATTGAAAGAGGTGACCTCAGATGCTCAGTAAGGATAACAATAAAGCGGAAACATTCATATATACGCATATACATTTAAGGTGTAACGCCCCGACCCCAATTACCTAGAGTCAGTGCATTATTACATAACATTGGAATTATTACAAGAAAGATCAAATATCGAAAGTCCGATTGGTTTAGTAGCCTTGGAAACACTATATATATTCATAAAGTTTTACATTGCATCATAAAGTGAAAAAATACTAAAAAATCATATTGTCTCCATAGACCACACTATTATCCCCTCATAATATCCCTGCAGGTCATTCATAATTTACATCTTCACATCCTGGGAAAAATAAAACATAAAAAAGCGGTGAGCTCAAATGACCAGTAAGGATAACAATATAGCAGAAACATTCATAAATAAGAATAAATATTTAAGGCAATGATTAACTAAATAAAAAGCCTTTTAAACTTGAACTTCAACATAGTATGGCAAAAATATAATGAAATAAAGCCATTTACTAATTCACATGGATATTCTACTAATAGAATAATCACATGCAATATCAATAACCAGATTCATAATGATGTAATGGATAATTCCAGACTATCATAACCACATAGCTAAGGCCTCGTGCCAAAACTAAAAATAAGAATTTTCCAAGGCCTTGTTCCCAGACACTAGCTTGTCTCATGATACCTACCGATGAACCGAGGAGCTATAATGGGCTCCACCCGTCATATTTTAGTCCAATGCATTCTCATATGAAAAGGTTTAAACATAACATAAACATTCATATTAAAACTGGCATACCAAATGTAAATACATCATCCACAAACCATGAATGATATAAAAATAACACATCCATAGTCAATAATATCACAAAACCTTCAATACAATATATATGTTTTTTATCATAACAAATCAACTTCAAATAAGGGTAAAATCCATCAAAGGATGTTGACATAGATGAAATCTATACACTTTTTAGAGAAATATCTCTTTCTATTTTGAAATCATTTAAGAGTCATATATTTATAAAATAAAACATTTTATTTGAACATATTCTTATAATCTTGTAAGGGAAGCTTCGATGATTTTATAACGGCGGAAAATAGCCACACCCGTTGTATAAGTTAAAAAAACATTCTTACCCTAATTCTATCGAAAAGTTTAAAAAGGACCTTATTTAGAAAATGATAGAAAGATTTCATTATAAACCAATTATAAAAGTCAACAAGAATATATATGAATTTAACCCATATTATAGTAAATAGTAAATTTTTTTTTGAAAATACATTTTTATGAAACATGGATGTGGATAATAAAGATATCCCAGTAGATTATTACGTATAAACAATCTAGGATAGTGAAGATATTGCGAAATAAACCCTTACCTTGTACTTTTCCTTGGTTGGGGGTAAGTTGACCTCCTTTATAATGGTGAAATAATTGTTATTAAATTATAAAAAAGTCATATAAATTAATATTATATCATATATGATCTTTTAACATTGATTTGTTAATAATATCTTAGTATTATTGTTTTTTTGGGTGTTAACTTACTCATTTTCTTTTATATGTTTTGTTACGTAAGCCGTGTTTGTCAGGGATAGGTTGTATGATAATCATATCCAGAATGATATCAAGTACTTAGATACTATTATTAATCATCAAATGAGAATTATACTTGAATGGATACGATGGAGAATGAATCTCATCGCGTTCGTGGAGACGGTAGTCCGTAAAAACGCACGAGCGACAATATCATTCTTTTGAAATTAAAATATTATATAATTGGATGGTATATCATATATAAAGAATAATTATCATGTTACATTTATTATTTACATGAATTACACATCATTATTATACCCATCCAAATAATAATATATTGAATAACAATTACACCACGACGTGGAGACGGCAAGCCTAACGTACGCACTTATGGTGACATGTTATTCAAAGGATGGATAGAATACTGAATATGATGGTACCATATTTATAATAAAATCTCAGAATAAATAATATTATGGAGTTATTATTTTATAATGGTAATAACAAATAAAGAAGAAGTGGATGAAGAAGGAACTTGAAAAAGGGTGGTGAAATCATTACCTCTTCTTTGGGTTCTTCCTTTTGATTTTATCAAAAGGGATCCTTATGTTGGATTTCTGACTAAAGTAAGGCCTAAAGGTTGAATTGATGGAAGTTTATAGAGTATTTGGGCAGATGTTGGCAGAACCAAAAGGCTTTTATGGTGTGAGTTAATGAGAAGGGAGAGTGCCCTTTTATAAGAGTGGTGAGGGGCACCTTTGGAAAAGCTATAAATATTATATTATAATAAATTAATATTTGGCTGTTAATGGATCCAATGTGGATTATTTAAATTTTAAGGTGGGTATTGGTCGAAAACCACTCAACCAAAATAATTTAGACAGGTTTGGGTCATTATACTTACCTTATCTTTAAGTATGAACTCTTAGTTAATTAATTTCACTTTTACAATATCTCTTTGTATTTTTATATTATATGGTTAATAAACATACTATATACATCCAAACGGCCCCCAAGTGGTAAATTAATGATAAAATTATCCATATATATGTATCTTGGCCGAACATTTGATTTTTAGGAATTTAATATCAATTAATAATATAATATTTGTTTAAAAAACTCTTTTATGTCAATTTTGACAATATTCAATAAATGATTTTTTTAAAAATCATTACATAATTATTACTTCATAATAATTTAATTAAATAATTCCTAAAATGTCCTATTGACCTATTAAATTAGTTTAATTCATAAAAAGTCTCATATTATATTTATTTGGGTATCTACAGTATCAATCATTTTAATTTTTCACTATTATGGTAATTACTACATCACCATTGTGTCATATATAAATTAAATTATATACTGTCTAAAAATAATAAATAAAATATCATTATGTATGAAATCTTATTATCTTTCTAATGAATATTTATAGTCGAATATCCAACATAAATAACCCTATGTAAAATTTTTTTTTCTAAAAGGTATATGCTTGTGTCATTTTTGTATTCATTTTAACATAATTAAAATAAATTGTTCCTATCACTTACAAGTGGCACCGTGGGTTCCCAAAATCGACCCAAAGATTCCCATGGTCGAAAATGTATCACCCCATAAGGTTAGGACACGTTTTAGGGTAATTTTTTATTATTATAATATTATTTATTAACCCTTATTTACTGAATTTACCCTTTAACCATGGTAAATAAAATATTTACCGAAGTAATTATTCAAAATCTCTAAAAATAAAAGTTAACTATTTACACAATTTCAACATCCTGATTCAAAATATGGAATCTATTTTTCCAAATTCAAAGCACAGAAGTGGCAGAAATTAATTTAAAATTAATTCCCGCTGTCTAAACAAAAAGCGTGTTTTTAAGATATAATAACTATCAAAAGATTGATACTTGTTTATGTTTGGTTTAATTGTGAAATTATGTCCAATGAAAAACAATGTATTAAATGGTAAAAATATATTCTAAATATATTTTAAAACCACTCAAATTTATAATTTATCACTATTAATTATTTTGATTAAAAAATTTATTTTTAATTAAAATTTAGTAATTTTCACTATTCATAAAAATATTAAAGTTATCCGAAAAGTACCAAAATTTTACCGTAGGCTATATTAAATACTCCTAATCCAAAAATGAAGTCCATTTTGAGGGATAAAATTTCAAAAAGTATGTATTGCTATTCATAACTGCTAGTTTGATCGGTTGTGGTGTGTGTTAGAACTCGATGTTGCGTATAACACACGTTATTGCATTATTCAAAAGGAAGAATACCGTAGAACTTGGGGTGATAAATAAGGAAATTTATAACTAAAATAAAATCCTTTTAAACTATAAATTCAGAAAAATATGGAAATGATAAAATGAAACAAGTCCATTTACTTATTCACATTGATATTCTAATAGCCTAATAATCACATGAAATATCAATAAACAGTTTCAAAATGATGGAATGCATAATGCGAGACTATCATAAACACATAGCCAAGCCCTCATGCCAAGACTACAAATAAAATTTTTCAAGGCATTGTTCCAAGACACTAGTTTGTCTCATGAGACCTACTGATGCATCAAGGAGCTATAGTGGGCTCCAACCGTCACTTATTAAGTCCAATGCATTCCTCATATGAACTGGTTTAAACATAACAAAAACATCCGTATTAAAACTAGCATTTGAAATGTCAATACTTTCTCCATAAACCATGAATGTTATAAAAATAAAACATCCACAATCAAACAACTCACAAAACCTTCAATACAATATGGATGTTTTTTATCAAAATAAATCATCTTTAAATAAGCTTAAAATCCATCAAAGGATGTTGACAGAGATGAAATCAAAACTATTTGAGGGGAATATCATATTTTTTAAAATCATTTAAAGTCACATAATTATAATATAAAACATTTACTCTGAAAATATCTTTATAATTTTTCAAGGGAAGAGTTGATGATTTTATAATGGCAGAAAATAGCAACACCCACCGTATATATTAAAAAACATTCTTACCTTAATTCTGTAAAAAGGTTAAAAAGGACCTTATTTGGGAAATGACAGAAAGATTACTTTATAAACATATTATAAAAAGTCAAAAATGGTATGAATGACTTTAACCCATAGTCTATAATATAGTAATAATGTTTTGAAATACATTTTTATGAAACATGGATGTGGATGATAAAGTGGTCCCAGTAGATAATTTGGTATAAACAACCTCGGATATTGTAGAGATTGTGAAAAACAGCTTACCTTGTACTTTTCCTTAGTTGATGGTATGTTAACCTATTGTATAATAGTTAAAACATTGTTATTAAATTATACAAGAACAATATATATAATTATGATATAACATATGATCTTTTAACATTGCTTTTTTAATAATATCTTAGTATTATCATCATTTCAGGTGTTAACTTAATCATTTTCTATAATATGTTTTGTTACATAATCCATTTGATATTGGGGATAGGTTATATCTTATTCATATACAGAATTATATCAAGTCCTTAAACATTATTTTTAATCATCAAATGACAATTATACTCGAATGGATACGGTGAGGAATGAATCACATCACGTTCGTGGAGATGGTAATCCGTACGTACGCACGAGCGACAATATCATTATTTTGATATTAAAATCACATATAATTGGATGGTATATCATATATACAGAATCATTATCATGTTATATTTATTATTTACAAGAATTACATATCATTATTATACCCATCCAAATAATAATTTATTGAATAACAATTACACCACGACGTGGAGACGGTAGGCCGTACGTACGCACGTATGGTGACATGTCATTCAAAGGATGGATAGAATACTAAATATGATTGTACCATATTTATAATAACATCAAAATATATATAATATATTGGATATATTATGTTATAATGTAAATAATAAAGAAATAAGATATTGAATAAGAAAGGAACTTGAAAGAGGGTGGTGAAAACATTACATATTCTTCGGGTTCATCCTTTTGATTTGATCAAAAGGGCTCCTTTGGTTGGATTTATGATCAAACTAAGGCCTCTAGGTTGAAGTGATGAAAGTTGGGAGAGTATTTCGAAAGGGGTTGTCTGAACAAAAAGGCTTTGAAGGTGTGAATAATTGGTTAGACGTTGTGTTATTTTGTAAGGGGGGGAGGGGCTCTTTAGAAAAAACATAATCTATCAATTTATAATAAATTTATATTAGGTTTAAAATGGATAAAAAGTGGATTATTCATATAATAATGTGGGTATGGGTCTAAATACATTCAACTAATCGATTTTAGATAGGTTTGGGTCATTATATTAACCTTTTCTTTTAGTTTTAACTCTTAGTTAATT
The DNA here is from genome assembly GCA_963277665.1 of Viscum album. Taxonomy (NCBI): domain Eukaryota; kingdom Viridiplantae; phylum Streptophyta; class Magnoliopsida; order Santalales; family Viscaceae; genus Viscum; species Viscum album. The sequence goes on from OY728133.1 coordinate 596,820,238, forward strand.
ATATTGACATTTACCATGTCACTTAGTATTTTAATATTATATAGTTAATAAACTTACTATATACATCCAATAGTCTCCCAAATGGTCCATTAAGGATACACCTATCATTATATAAGTCTTTTGTCCGATCATTAGATTTTTACGAATTTAATATTAATTAATAATATAATATTAGTTTTAAAAACTCTTTTATGTCAATTTTGACACTATTTGGTATTTGATTTTTGTGAAAATCATAACAGCATGATTATTTCAAAAAAACATAATTAAATCAATAAGCACATGTCATTTTAATCTATATAATTCTTGGAATTCATTAAAAGTCTCAGATTATACTTATTTTTGTATTTATAATATCATTTATTTGAATATTTCACTAATTAGGTAATTACTGTATCACCATTGTGTCATAAATAAATTAAATTATTTAATGTATAAAAATTGTAAATAAAATAACATTATATATGAAAGCTTTTTATATTTTTAATAAATATTTACAATCTAATTTATCTTATGTATAACCCTATATTAAAAATGATTTAGAAATTAAATATTGATTTTAACTCTTTTAACTCTTCTTTGAATTAAAAAATAATAAATGTCCTAATCTAATCCAAGTGAACCTAAATTATAATATTTTATTCCTAAGGTTGTTTTTGGTCGAGATACACTTGTCCAAAAGAATTATGACATGTGTTATGGTAATATTAATATCATTTTTACCTTTAATTACCCTATTTACTTTTAATTATGGTAAATAAAAGTTAAAAGTTATGATTCACCGAAAATTATTTTTATCTTATTGAACCACATTTTACTCCTTTATATTAATCGTGTCTCTCGTATTTTCGAAATTCTACTCACAAAAGAGTTAAATGTATGTTTTATGTTAATTTGCAAATTCTCCCAGGAGGTGGGTAAAATACGGTGAAAAGTTCAACAAAATTTTTATATATCTAAAATTATTCTAAACTAAATTCAATGAATTTCATTGAACATATATAGGTATTATGTATATATTTTTAACTTAATTAAATTTAAATAAAATAAATAATTTTTTAATGAAAATATCGGTTTTAAACTATAACATAGTGTTTTTTCACTATTTATCAAAAATTGAATGTTTTCAGAAAAATACCAAAAATGCACCCTAAGCTAATTTCGATATTATGCATCCAAAAATGAAGTCTATTTTAAAAAATTCAAAATGTAGAAGTTTCATTTATTAATTTAAAATTAATTCCCGTTGTTATAACAAAAAGCGTGCTTTTAAAACATTATAACTATCAAAAGATTGGCACTTGTTTATGTCCAGTTTAAATGTGAAATTACATCCAATGACAAACATTGTATTAAATGGTAAAAATATATTCTAAATATACTTTAAGACCACTCAAATTAATAATTTATCACTACTAATTATTTTGATTAAAAATTTTGTTTTTAAATAAAATTTAGTAATTTCCACTGTTCATCAAAATATAAAAGTTATCTGAAAAGTACCAAAACTTTATCGTAACTAAATTCATATGTATAGATTCTAAAGAAGAAGTTTATTTTGTCTAATTGAATATATAAAAGTTTCAACTATTGGATTTAAAAAGGCTTCTCCATTAAAAGGCGGTAAAATTTTATTTTTTTGAAAAATATTTCTTATATATGAAAAAATGTATTTGTTCTTACATTATGTCTAAGAAACTCATTATATGGATTGTAAAATTATATGGGCTGTATATAGTTCAATATTAAGTTAATACTATTCCTAATCGCTTTTGAACGGCTTGTTTGGTATGTAATGGTGCGCTAGAACTTGGTGTTGCGTATAGTGAAAGTTATTGAATTACTTTGAAGAAATAACGTGCTATGAAATCTTGGGGTGTTACACAAACACACTTTAAATTAATGAGAAGTTAATTAATTGGATCCTCTAAAATTTGAATTAATTGGAAATTCTTATCAATAATAAAAATAATATCTAAGCTATTATTTTTGGGTTATCACATATTGTGTTGGGAGATCGTTGGAAAATAGAGTGGGCCTTCTTCCCACGAAAAACATTTCCCCTCTCCAACGAAAAACATAAGGCCCTCGATCATCTTCTTCTTCATTCATCTTTCTCTGCATCAAGGGAGAAGTCACTGCCCGCATGGAACGTCACCAACGAAAATGACTCTTCCTCCGACGTTGACGGAATGACACCGTCTTCCATGACATTTTTCTCCCACGATGCCGTTTTCTGTGACTATGACGAACGAACCTTGAATCGAGGTAGGGGGTTTGTATAATTTTAAGTGAATAAAATTATACATCCTTCTTGATTAATTCATTGGAATTTCTTCGTCCATTTGATATCACCTAACGTGGATAACACGGTCCGAAAGAACACATCCTAATGACCCTCCATTGGATCATGCTTATTTTGGAAATGGCGACTAGTGGTAGCAGCGATAGGAAGTAGAGGCCGTGCACCGGCCACTTGGAGGAAAACCATGGTCCGCGACCGTGGGCCTCTTGGGCTGATGAAGAACTGGCTGACTACTGCGGGCTGGGCTGGTGAACCGCGGCACCCACAGGTGCCCCGTGAAGGAGGTGTGTCCCGCATCCACGAGCCTCTTGCTGGGAAAACAGACCAGCTATGACCATCTGGGTAGGAGAACACTGTGCTCCATAGTGCTGTGTTGTGGGGAAGTCCACGGCCCACGCTGGGTGGGCCGCTTCGGCGGGAAAACTGGTCGTCCGCCTACCGGCCGGGCGGAAGAAACCGCATCGCCGCACGGTGCCACATGGGAGGACAACGGCCCGTTGAGTGGGATGCTCATTCTAGACAAAGAGGCCGGCTTTAGCCGGCAAGGAATCAACGAGGGGTGGTGCCTCTCGGTGCCACCGAGCGAGCCAAACCGGCCCACGACTTTGGCCGGGTCCGCGGGTGGGCCGCTCCCCCCCAGGTCGGGCCGGCCCCCTAACCAGGTCAGACCCGTAGGGACGGGTCCCTGGGAGGGCTACACTCCACCTAGCCAGGCTCACCCCAAGCCAGGTCGGACCTGCCAAACCGAGTCAGGCCAACCCGCCAGCCCACTGGGTTCGACAGGCCGGGCCCGTTTCGCTTAAACGTGAATATCTTCTAGACTGCACGTCCGATCAATACGCCATCTGTGGCACTGGGATCATATTGATGAGGTTGTCCTTTTTTGATAATCTAAGTGAGTTTTGGAATACTTTGGAAAACGACCGGGTTTGAAACAAGGGTAATTCTAACAAGGCCCCTCTAATGAAAAAGCTAATAACTCTCAGATCGGGCGTCTGATTGACTCGCCTTCTATCACGTTGGGTTCCTTTTGATGAGATGGAAATTTGGGATACATCAACTCTGGAAATCATGATAGTTGATGTATCGGCCCCTTGGCTTGAGAAGCGAACCATCCAGGAATCGAGTGTGTTGTGTGTGGGAAAACTAGAGCTAACTGTGACTGCAACGACTACTGTACTGGGATAATTCGTGGGTTTTCCAATGATGAATACTGTACTGGGATACTCCGTGGGTTCGACAGTGAAAACTATTGTACTTAGATCCTATATGGGATCAGCCGCAACATCTACTGTACTAGGATCCTACGTGGGTTCTGCAGCGATGACTACTGTAGTGGGATCTTACATGGGTTTGACAACAAAGACTACTGTACTGGGATCCTCCATGGGTTCGACGACGATGGTTATTCGACTGAAATCCACTGTGCGTTCGACAACCCAGATGAATCAGTGACTATATCTGATCATCTCTATCACTATTTGAAATATGTATACATGTGTGAGCTGAATCTTGACTTTCAATCGTTATCATCAATGTGATTGACTTTACTTCCTGCGTGGACTGGGTTGTGCTTGGGCTCGAGAGTTGGAGACAGACTGTGGTTGATAACATAGATATATGTATGTGCATATACTTAAGTAGGGTTTGTTGATACTTCATGATTGTATCTTTCCTTTTGTGGATTATCCTTTGTCGATTCTGGGAGACCTTTAGGGGTCTTGGGGTCCCTACAGAGTATCATTATACTCACCCCTGCATGGGCTATGCCCACACTACGTTGTGTTGGTTACAGACGACAGAAAACACTGATCAGGGTATATATTTTTAGAGTTGGACGGTACCCGGAGATGAACCACTTGGAGAGACGTACCCAGAGCTGACGGATGGACCCGGGCACTGAGGAGGCCATATGTACCCACCCTTCAGGTGGGATTCCCAGAGGATGACTCAGTAGTTACTCTTTTACATTACTACAGTTGTACTATCTTTTTAGTTGTATTGTACATTACATTTGGGATTGTATTTCTGACCCCCTTTCCTTTAATCACTATATTTTTAATATGGTTTTACTTAGTGTTTACTTTTAGTTGCATACTCTGTTTTATTTTTTTACTTTCTAAAGGCAATGCCTTCACTTTTTATCAGGAATTACGCCTTTGGTACTATTCTCCAGCCCTTGGCCTATGTAAGGCGGGATTGGGGTAGACATGATATGGGCCCCGAGGACGGATCATGACATTAATAATATAGAAAATAATTAATTTTAAAATAAGGGGGAGTTTATAATAGGGATATCACTTTACATGATTCTTTTAAGTTCTTATTTTTTATTGAGAATTTTATTAACTCTTCATATATATTTTTTTCTAAAAAAATAGATATTCTCTACAATCTTATCATAAATTCTATTCTGGATCCCGTCTTGTATGAATGATTGTTAATTAGGTATAATGTATATTGAAGAAAAAAATCTTCGGTTCACATTAGATTATGCAAGGGAGTAGCCACCCTATAATGGGAGGTCATATAGTTGGGTATATGTGTGTGAACGAATCCTAAAGATGACCTGAATATATTGTTTAGGGGATGTTATTCTAGACTAACTTATTATGTAAAACCATTACAAAGAATTTTTTGATGTCAGATCATCATTTGTGTGGTGTTGTACCTTTCATTAAAATGTTTTGAAAATAACCCAATCTGTCTAATCAATTTTTTCCTGAACATTAATAAAAAATATAATTATCTTCCACCTCTTGATGATAGGTTTTGATATTCATAGATCTATTTGTATTTTGAGTCTCCTATCATGATCTAATCAAGCTAGAATTAAGGATATCTTGAGATATAATCATTGTAAACCTCCATGCATGCAATATATAGCTACAACACAAGAATTATCCAGAATATGGATCCACTTTTGACTATATAACACTGTGATACAACGTGATATGAATTCATCAGAATATATTCTTGAGGTCAAGAATATGGTGAGTAGAGTCCTATAAATTTTATTATTTTTGTGCACAGGAGTTTTCACTATGAATGAATATATTAGATACTTTTTTTCTCACACCATGAATTTTAGTACCATGTTAGTTTGAAAGAATTTCAATTCATCCAAATGATTCAAATATTATAAATTATACTATGAATGTACATAAATCTTGAAGATTGTTCCATAGATAATAAAATATAAATATCGAGTCTAGGATGATTTATTTATCTACATTTAAATATAACTTGAGAGTTTTAATTTTCATAAAGAATATAGATAGTCGGTGAGCCTATATGGCTATGAAATTATGTAAACACATTTCCTCCCTTGGGTATGAGAGGAGAAAATTTATATTATCTAGTGTAATGAAAATAAGAAACGTTGTGATCTGATTAGAATTAAATATAGAGCCTATAGACAATAATTTTTTTTGACAGATAGAGATACCATGATATTTATAACGTATCATGATGAAGAATAATAAGATTATACACACTCTTGTGTGAGAAATGAAAATAATATGCATGGTCTGACATCTATGAAGGAGTGAGTTTCAAGATTAAATACATTGTTTAATTTAGGATTATAAATTATATATGAAATTTAATTTTTTAGAACAAAATAGAGATAAGTGAATCGTGTTTGTATTATAGTACACAGTTAAGAAGTATATTAAATTAATAACATGCATGTGTCTATGAAACTAATTTACATTCTTTGAGATACCTTGAATCATTATCCAAGATCATTAAAGTTGAAAAGTGAAATACATGAAGAAAATAAAATAAAATAATCGGACTAATATATTTAATGTGCTTTTAATTTCACCAAAATCATACAAAATATAATTATATAAGATTTCATGTAGTGAATTTGGAGTTAATGTGTTTTTAATTTGAAGAAAAAATGAATTGAGTCATGAAAGATTTTTATTTATTAATATAATATCATAAGAATGTATTATCTAAGGCAGATAAAAAAATTAATATATGGTATCTTTGTAATAATTTGAAATAATAAGTATTAATTAATCAAAAATTGAAGATCAAAATAATTTGACTAAGGCAAGTTTATTGGATTTTCAGTTTTATAATTTCTTGACGAACTGTACATGAAAAAGGAAAATGTATTTTTGAGCCCATAGAGGAAGATCCACATCTTATGGTGATGAATAAACTAATAGATAACACTGAAATTTCTAATAATTGATCTAAAAAATAAGAATATTGTGACTGAGGTGTTTGAGAAGTTTCTAAAGAAGAATAGTTATTAGAGTTTTAAACCAATAATATAAAAAATAGTTGATTAATGAGCGGTAGAACCAGACACAACTAGAAGATTGACCACTTGGGTATAACAACAAAAAAATTGATAAATAAATATCACATATTTCTAAATGAATATTCAATAAATTTTCTAAATTCACAATATTGAACAATAATGGTTTTTTTCATTTTTAGATAAGTTACATAATCATTTTATTTAAAAAAAATATTCAATATATCCCATAAATATATCCCCCTTTTTTAGCCTTCATAATAATACCATAATAAAAACATTTATTCATAACCTGAACAAAAGAAACATTACAAAGTGTTAAATCATATGCTCTATAAAGGTAAACATGAGATATATCTTTCTATGATCATATGAAAAAAATATAAGAATAAGGTTCTTATATCATGAACAAAACATACAAACTTTAAACCCAACCTATCATAGATTATAAAACTGAGTCATAGAATAAATAATTATCAATTCAAAATACATTATTTTTATTATTATGAAATTATCCCGATTCATGAACCACAATATCATGTAATAAAATTTTGTAACTAACATAGGTATAAAAATCATCTCATTTTCCAGGTTAACTACCAAGACCTTTCACACATAATGGATCAAAAATCATCACATCTTCCCTATTATGGATACATCCCATTTGCCTATTACACATTGTATATGAAGGAAATCAACATGTTTCCACCTATTATCTCATTGGATATATTTCTTTACACAATTCATTAGAGGTATATATAGGTCCCACCCAAACATGGTTATAATGTGACCACAATCCTTGGTTATATTGTAACCACCAACCATGGTTATAATATAACCCCCATCATTTGTTATGATGTAAACACCATCACATAATGAAAAAAATAAATAATTGTTATATAAGATCCTAAAATACTAATCATAACATTACCCATAAAAAGAAAGGTTCAATAAAACATTCCATCATAGAAGAACCCATATCAAGTAAATGGGTCACATAATCATCTCATCAATTAATCAAAGAATAACCCATGGAAAATTAATGGGTTTCATAAAAATCTCTTCGTAATAATGATTAACCATTCATATAATTAATAGGAATGGTAAAATTGGAGTATATCAACATTAAAGTATAACCAAAATCCAATAAATTAATCTAAGAGTAAATATTATTTTATAACAGTCACATGGAACTTATCTTGAGAAAATTAGCCTTTCTACATTGAAAATTACATTTAGAAAAATATTCACATAAAAATAAAAATAATTTTATATATTAAACTAGTAAAATAATAAATTAATAATTTAGTCATTGAGTAGGGATGATGGAGGATGATTTTTTTCATCTCACACATGTTAAATCAAATATTCCTTTCAAAATTTTGTAAAATAGAAAAGGGGATTGTTTGAAAAATAAGTTGAATATTACTTTGAAAACATTTTTTTTAAAAAATAAAACATGGGATATTATGAATTTAAAAAATATTTCGAAAGTATTAAAAACATTCTTTAACACATTATTTGAAAACATTGATATGGAGGAAAAAAGGTTTTCAACTGATTTTATAAATAAAGTTGATTTTCCTAAAAATATATTTATTTTTTATTAATAAATTTTGTGAAAAAAATGAAATTAAAGCAAGTATTGTATATAAATAATCTTTGAATAAAAAATTCAGGTGTATGTTTGTAACTAAAACATAATATATTATTATTTAAGTCATATCATTAATAATCTTATTAAATAATTAAATTGTATCATAAAACCTTTAACACTTTTGTAACTTCTGAATCATAACCGCCATGAAATTAGTATATTTTATTGGATATATATATACCATTATTATAATTTTAATGATCATAAAATAAGTCAATGTGTATTATAAGTAAAACAAAAAATAAATAAGTGGTGTACAAGGAATATGTCCAATAGAAATAAAAGTGAGAGGAAAACCCTTACCTCATGTCTTAAATTTTTTCATATACATTAAAACCCTATAAAAATAAATATAGGTTTATAATAAATAAATATTATAACTATAATCATATATATCATATCATATATTATTTATGTAAAAACTTTTATTACCCATTTATCAACAATTTTCATTGTCAAAATCATTATTCGGGTAATAACTACTTTATTTTCCATTGATATTTTGGATTGATATTTTTGGTTAAATTACATTGATCCTGGTTAAATAACATCAAACAAAATTAAAAATATATAATATAATATATATTCATTGCACATGTATTTTTATTAATACCTTAAATTTATAAATAAGAAATTAATTACATCATTCAATATGTTGATAGGTTGTACAAATGTTTGGAGACGATTTTCATTTCCTCAACAAATGAAAAAAAAGAGAAGTAAATAAAATATAACCTTTAATAAGTAATTTATATTCCTTATATTACACATATGTTCATTAGAAATACCCTTATTACCTTTATGTGAAGCATATGTGAAGAACAAATCACATCGATTTGTGAGGCGTAGTCTTTTGTACAAATGATAGATGTTATCGTTTTGCCACAAAATTATATGTAATTATTTATATGTAATTTTATAATTAAAAAATTATAATATTGTCATATGTCTCATATAAATATGATTAATCAATAATTATATCCATCTATGAAGGGTGGTGATGGAAAACGAACAACAACAATGTGCAATGCAGTTATCCGCTGTATACACCATCGATGATTAGGTTTCCCACAAGATAGAAGATGAAAGAGATATAGGTAATTATAATAAGATAATAATATATAGTTATATTGGTGATAAATATGTTATTATATCATCATGTATAAATTTTTTTTGAAGGAATTAGAGGATGAAATAAAATTAATATGTATGGTTATGGACTATAAGTATTATTCATTAAACCCCTTTAGGCTTAAAGTTTAATTGTTCATAGAAGATTTTAATAACCAAAATAAGTAATGTAATATTTTTTTTGGTAATTAATGACTTTATTTTTTTAGTTATGTCACTATCTAAGAGTTTTTGTGATTGTTAATAGGAGAAGATAGTGGGTTCCCTTTTATATGCAAGGGAGATGACACACTTGTAAATTTTGAAAATAAAAAAGTGTGCCCACTCATTAAACATTCCAAAATAATTAAAAATAGATAATGATATAACTATACAAGTGATAAGATGTAAATATTTCCATAAAATTATATTTGGAATTGTTTTTATGTCATTATACCCCTTATCTTTTTAGTTTTCCTCTAGTAAACAGATTTAAACATTATCCCTGAATTTTAATTTTTACATTTTTACTATTCATTTTGACAAAAACTTTATTTGATGTTATTATATTACATTAATTGTTATTATTAAAATTATTTAATAATATTTTCCAAATTATATTCACATAATGGGTATATTTTAAATTAAATTAAACTTACATGCTAAAAAAGAATGCGATTTCCCTCAGAGAAATTTTTAAAGCTATAAAAAATCATAATTTCAAGCATCCATATAAAATTTTATTATAATAAAATAAATTGTTATATTAATAATATAATTGAACTCATTTTAATTTTTAATAAATTTTAAAACAAAATTTAACCTTATAAATTCGTTAAATAAAAAGGTAGTTTTCTATAAAGCCTGATATTTTCTAGTTTTTATCAAAAAATTAATCTTTTCAAAAAATTCACCAAAAAAACCTCCAAATATAATTTTTACCTGATTATATCAAAAAATAATGTTTATTTATAAAATTAAATTTTATAAAAGTGTAAAAAATATGTATAAAATTAGTGTGAAAACGTGATGAAAATGGTTAAAAATGCTGTTTTTCGAGGAAATATTAAATTTAATTAACTCTATGAATAAATATATTCCTTATATAACTTTAAAAGATAATATTTATATAGATATATAAAAAGTATATTTAAATTATATTTTTATTCATTGAAGTATATTTTAGATAACTAAAATTGAAAAACATTATGAACTTAAAAATAGTCATTAGAAAAATGTGTTTTTAGGTCTGAAGATAGATTTATACCAAAAATCCTGAAAATTTCCAATCCAAATGAAAATAAATACATTATTTTAAATAAAATGGATCATATTTAGCTTTATGAACAAATATAAAATTAATTAAAAATTTAAATTAATAAATTTAATGAATGAAAATGTAATTATTTTTAAAGATGGTATTTTCACTAACAACCCATTCTTTTTAACAAATTCTGAAAAATATACCATAATAAAATTTTGATATGACTCTATGAAAAATATTATTAATTTAATATAATAAAATTATTAAAATTTGTAGAAACTATATATATTTTACAAACACAAAATTGTTTGGAACTATTTTTGAAAGAAACATATTTTCGAAGTAAAAAATGTCATTTACTAATTATGTTGTACCTATTTTAGAAAAATTAATACATAAAATTATATTGATTATGAAATGTATATATATTTCCTAATTGATTTTTTTATAGATTTATTTTTCTTTAACAAATGTTATCCAATAAATTTGATTTATTTGGGAAAAAAAATATTTCATAAAATCGAGCGTGTTAAATTCCACCCTCTTAAAAAATTAAATCCTCACAATTTGAACTAGATATTTGAAATCAAGGGTTAAAAAATTTAAAATTACTTTTAAAGAAACCCACAATATGAAATGGTTGATAATACTTATTATTAAAAATAAATGTGAAATAGGAATATGAAGGTCATCTGGAATGATGCATAACTAGGATTACAATTAAGAAAATATTAGTCATAAGTAAAGATATAGAAATAAAAAAAAGTAATTTCTATGGATAATGGATCAAAATAAAGTCAATGATAAAGATAAAGTGAACTAATATAATATAATAATCCAAATTTGTGCGTCACATACTATAAATTCATAAAAAATGAAAGAAATATGAAAAAAAATATTTCAAGATCCTTCATCATAATGATGATGTAATTTTTACAATCAACATATATGAAATAGTTAAATACACTTACATGATTTATTTCAATTTCATATAAACAATATCAACATTTGTTTTTCTTAGATTGATTTATACTTCATGTCTTACTCAAATAAAAAAGAATTATTTTTAAAGCCCGAATCCCTAATGGATTTTATGATTCATTAAATAATGATAAAACCATCATTATATATATGGTTATTATTTAAAACAAAATGGTTATAATTTGTTATAAAATAATCATAAATATTCTTATATTGAAATAATACATTAATCTCTAAAACATCATCCCAATTTTAACATAAATCATTACATAAATTATTAAACATACGACCCATAAAAAATTAAAACATTTATAAACGAAGCAACTAAATTTTCAAAAATAAAAATACCATTAATAAAAAAAATCAGAAAGATTATCATAGTTTTAAAATATTGTATATGTTAATACCATGGTCATGTATTCTCTATAAACATAGTAATGACCATAATTACCATAAAATGTCAATAAAACATGCATCCTTCCACATTACTTAAATAAAGAATAGATTATTTGATATATTTCATAACCCCAAAAATGTTGTGAAATTTATTTATGGTAAAATAATACTCTATGTCAAAAAAATGATTAATCAGTTCCAAGGTCATCAATACTATCCAATTTACATTACCCATGCTAGTCATCTTCTTATCAGAATTAAACACCATTTCCTTAACCTCAAAACATATAAATAGTTAACTTCCCTTAATCATGTTTTTTTCATTAAATATCTTCATTATATTAAATATTTTTTCTAGGTTATTCAAACTAATTAACATATTCATAAAAATCCATAACATTAAATTTCTACATAAAAATACTTATATATATTTCATGATCCACAAATCATAATTCATGAATTCCAACACATAAATAATTCAATCGCAACACATCATTCTTAAAACATTAATTACACATCAGTATCATATTCCTTAATAACTTTTTTACTTCATATGTTATTTTTGTTGTCTTAATCATCAATGGATGAAAATTTACCCTTGAATCCATATTGACCCACTTCTTATGATTTTCCCTCGATACATCAATTTTCATATTACCCATACCTTCCAAATTGAATACATTTATGTGTTGATGATGACTTCTGGAGACCATTATTTTCACCAATTACGCTAAATATAATTTTCATTTCCCTTGAAAATTAAAATTTAAAATCCATTTTTATCTGATAATAAAACATATTTTCATTTCTTTTGTACATTATCTTGAGATAATCATTAAAATTTCTCAACATATAGGAAACTTAATCTTCATTCATCTATAGTACACACCACTAGAAAATCAAAAAACTATATGATTGTCTTCTTTGGTGAGTCTTATAGTTTGTTAAGGTGAATGTTGTTAATCATATATCATGATAACTGATTAGGCCTAATCACATTAAACTTTACTTGAGTCATAATTCTATTTTCTTTCCCATCAAAACATTGTCTATCATATTCAACATCAACCAAATTTCTTCTAGTTCCCAACATTAATTGAAACAAAAAAAACATGGCGTGAGAAACAGTATTCTTACTGATAAACCATATAATCTTTCAAAAATAATTATCATAGGTCTAAATATTGATACCTTATTATAAATCTAAAACACTTTAGGTTTAGTATGGGTCATCCATTTTCCTCATCTATTTAAATCATTTAAGATGGTTGGTAGATATTTAGTGAATTTAAAAAGGCATATCCCACGGAACTGTCATACCTAGATTATATAATGTGTCATTTCCATGCCCTAGGTGATGATCGGGTCCATCTCACTATTTCCTTCTTAGATTAATTACACCTAGGTAAAATAGTATTAGAACCTTATCAAATTGTTTTATCCATATATGGATATAATTACTTAGATACCACATTCATTATAATTCACGATGATTCTAGGATAATTTTCTTTTACATTATAATAGAATTATAATTATTTATGGACATATAACTATAGTTCTCCCTAAAATATTACTTTTCTAGTTTTCTGTGGTTAACGAAACCTTTTCTCTGTTACCAGCATTAACGACCCTAAATTTCATACAAAAATATTACATATTTTTATTAGAATATTCAATATTGTCCACAAATACATGCGGAAAGACCATAATGGTTTATATGGTTTGGATAATAGATAAAAAACCTTATTATTTAATAAAATATCTTAACCATATTAAATAATGATCTTTCCTTTTTCTAACCTTCATAATCATACCGTACATAAAACCTATTTTCATATCATATGAAGTAGAATCATAAGAAAGGGTGAGATCATATTGGTAGTTAGTTTAAGCATGAAAAATATAATTATATGTTTTTTTAGGAAAATTATATTCATAAGGTTATGATATCATTGACTAAAATACATGTTTATACCCTACCTATCATATATCATAAACATGATTACTGGAACCAAGCATTATCAATTTTAAAGACATGATTCATAAGAGTGTGAAATCATCATAGTTCATAAACCATAATATTATTTCATAAAAGTTTGGCACCAACATATGTATAAAAACCCTTTCATTTTTCAAGTATAACTACCAAGACCATCAATCATAGTGAATCATGCCTCATCACCTTTATCTCATTATGGATCAAGACATTAGGCATGTTTCCCATTATGTATTATTCCTTTCAAATTGTTTCTCGTTTTTAGTTCATTTGATATAATGATTTACCAAATTCATTGTTTGGAGATATAATTACCAATAGTCCATGTTTATAATGGTACCACCTTACTTCGTTATAACTTTACCACTATACTTTGTTATAATTTAACCAACTTTATTGGTTATAATGTAACCTCTTCCACATGATGAAAGCTGTATATAATTTTTCCTCATGATCATAAAACATTTATCATATAAAAACCCATTAAAATAAAAGGGTCTCATAAACAATACATCCAGCATAACACATAGAAAGGTAATGAGTCTTACAATCATTTCATCAATTCATCAAAACACAAATCATGGAAAATGAATGGGTTTTATAAAAAGATATTAATTATAATAATAAAACATCTAGAAAAATGATAAGGTTAGAAAAATTATATCATGTACTTACTAAAGTATATGTATCATCAAATCATATCATCTTAAATGGAAAATCAATTTAAAATATCACATATATAATTTAATGATGAAAATATTCATCCTTATTTAAAAATAATTTTTTAAATCCAATATTCCACAAAACAATCCATGAATATAACCCTGAAAAATTGTAATATAATATTAAAATATTTTATCGATCATGATGTTGAAATATTTCATTCATTCCATACATGTTAAAACCATGATTTATTTCTGATTTTGGTTAAATCGAAATGGAATAGTTTGGAAAAAAACATGGATATATAATTTTTGAAGAAATAATATTTGGAAATAAAATTATTTAAAAAAAACAAAATAATACTAAAAACAATATTAAAATAATTTATATAAAACATAGATATATAAGAAAATGTTTTTCAAGCTTAGAGATAAATAAAGATAATTTTTATTAAGAACATAATTTTGGTCCCTTAAAATGTTTTTGAGAAGAAAATGAAAGAAATATATTTATTTTTCATAAATAAATATAGGATAATAAAATAAATAATTTCATTTAGAGGTTTACCATTTGATATAATCATATGAATCATATCATAAACATTCCTATTAATCAATGAGATTGTGACATTAAACCTTTTCCATATTTGTGAATTTTGAATCATAAGATGAATAAAATAAAACCCATTTTATGTATATGTTTATCTAATAATTATCATGAAAAGGATAATAAAATATATTAATGGTCATTATATGGACTTTACAAAAGAAACATGTTGTGCAGTAGGCATCTATCCCATACAAATATAACTGGCATGAATATACATTACCTAATATCTCAACTCTCTTTGTAGATGTTTGAAACTCCTATATAATAAATATATTTTTAATATAAATATATTAAAAAACCATAATAATGTATATATATCATACAATGTATTACTTACTTATATAATTTTATTAACCATTTATTAACAATTTCCTTTTTAATATAATGTTTCGTTTAATAACTTATTCGTTTTTACTGTAAATATTGTTTTCTTATCTTCATTATATTTTAATTAATAATGGTTACACAATCACAATAATTTTAAAAATTATATAAATATAGTATATATTAATTACATATGAATTTCTATTAGTCCATTATAATTAATGATTGCAAATGAATTTTAATTTATTTGAAATGGTAGGTCATACCTACACATAAATGTTATTTCCATTTTCATGATGGATGAATTAAAAAAAATGAAAATTATATATTAATATTAAAAAAAATTGTTTCATATATAACAGGTTTTTTTATTAAACCTACCCTTATTTACATTCATGTAAATAATATGTGAATAATGTATAATATCACTTCGCGGTGTGGGATACCGTTGTACACATGTGCGACATTATCATATTCCCATAGAATGAACATTAAGAGAATATATGTGGTATTATTATTATATAAGTGTAATTATGTCATAAATATCATATAAATTTGTTAAATATAACATTATATCCATCAAAGTTGGGTAGTTTTGGAAAACAAACTATATCGGTTCGTGAGGTGGTAGTCTGACTTATAGATGATTGAAGATTATACTTCCCACATGATATAATAAGAGATGGATGTAGGCCATAATACTAATTTAATAACCTCTATTTTTATTCTATATTATTATTTGTATATTATCATGTTTTAATAAAAATTAAATGAGTTAGAGTAACAAATAAATGAAAAACCATGGTTTAGGACTACAACTCTTCTTCAGTGAATCCCTTCAGTTTCAAAAATAAACCCTTTTAAGAGGATTCACTAATAATAATAACCAATAGGATGTGTATTTGGAATTTATTAAGGCATTTTATTATTTATTTTACAAACCAAATGGTTTTATAAATATTAAGAGTATTAGAGAGGGGTTCAATTTTTTATGTACGGGAGAGTACAAATTTGTAACTTTTTAAAAGAAAAAGTTGACCCATGTTTTAAACAATAAAAAAAGATTAAAATTATGTCATTATAGAAAACTATAGGTTATTTGTTCTAAATATGGTCATAAAATGTTATTAAACAATTTTTAGGTTACCTTACCCCATATCCTATTAGTTTAACACCTTATAAAATTATATTAACCTTAACTGTGGTAATTCCACTATATTTTATATTAATTTTCACCAAAATTATATTAAACTTATTATATAATTTAATTAATTATTATTACAAAAATTGAATATATTTTTATAGATTCTATTATTAGAAATGGACAATTTTAATTTAATATTAAACCGATAGACGTAATAAAAAACAGGTTTTCAAAGTGAAAATTGTTATATGTATACAACGTTTTAATTTAAAAAATTCTTATTAATTTTATTAAAAATATATAAATAGTTTATAATAATAACACAATTTATCTAATTTAATAATCATAACTATTTCAAAAAAAATTTATGCTCATAAATTATTTAATTGAAAAGGAAGCTTTGAATAAAAACTACTATTTTTCACTATTCATTGAAACATAAATATTCTCATAAAATTATCAATCATTAACCATATTATAATATTGGAATGATGATTTCAAAAATTAATTTTATTTTTAATATTAAATTTTCTAAACTATTTAAAAAATAACTATATATTAAGTGTGAAAATTGACCAAAAAGAGTTTCCATGAAAATGAATTATTCTAAGGAAAATTTGATTTTATATTAACTATATAAATAGTAATATGTAGTATAAGAATATAAACAATTATATACAATTATAAAATATATAAATTTAAATTTTATTATTCCTTGTTAGGGGTTATTATAGTTGTATAAAATAGAAATGCATCACGTACCGGAAACAATCATTAAAAAAAATTTGGTTTTTAGGTATAAAAATTAATTTATACCTAAATCATGAAATTTTCTAACCCAAATGAAATTATGTATAATATTAAATATCAATTGGACCATAATTAACTTTATAAGCAAATTAAAAAAATTAAATAGTACATTAAATTACATGATTTAAAGAATTGAAATTGTTGTATTTAAAAAAGTTATATTTTCAAAAACAAAACAATATTTTAAATATGATATTTTGATATATAATTTTCAAAAGTGGTATAAATTTTATAAAAGAAAATTATTATTTTTTTTAAAGATCTATATATATTATCCATCCAAAAAGTTATAAAAACATTTTTTATAGAAACATATTTTTGAATCAAAAAATTAATTTTAATTAATATTGTATTCTTATTTCATTATAATTAATAAATGAATTTTAATATATTTGTAACCATATATATATTTCATAATTTTTTCATTGAAACATGGTGTTTCATTTAATTAAATCTATTAATGAAATTATATTTATTTGTAAAAATTTATATTTCACAAAATCATAGGGTGTTACATGGGGTATTAGATATTTGTCATATAAGATTAGTTATTAGGGTGTATAACCTATCATGACACTGTATAAATAAAGAGATCACTATAATTGTTATAATATAATAGTGTAGAAATCACATGTTTCTGTGTCTAATCGACTGTAACACGGAGTTCAATATTATATCGAACCTTTTAAATACCATGTTTCCACTATCACTTTTTATTTATGTATATGAGGTGAATCTATATGATTTTAATGAGTAGTTTTAGAACCACAACATTTAAAAGAGATTGAATGAAAATTGTATTTTATTAAAAAATAGACCAATAATTCAACCCCAGCTGAGTGATTTATCAAGCAAGGGATCTATAAATGGTATCACAGTTAATCTAGTTCCCAATTAAAATATCCAATTTTTCAATGATACATTCAATATCCCTATTAAAATGAAAATTTTAGGAATTCATTGAGCTAACTTGTATAGAAAAAATGTATGATGCACCTAATTTCATTAAACTGGATATTTTATTCAATACTCAAAAAATAGGAGGAAAAGAGAGGTAAATAAAATTAAAAAGAATCCATAGGTAAAAGGGGAAACAATAGTAACTATATTTATTTATAGTAGTAAATATGGTAACAATTTGTTTGATTTGGATTCTTCTAAATAATTTGATCCAACTATGATGATGATGTATCACCTAGAGATATTCATTCTAGTATTAATGATTATTTTTACAAATTTTTCTAAATAATTGGTAAAGTATATTGTTTATTTTATCAAGTGAATAATTTTTTATAATGAAAATATTAATGGATAAATTGAATAAATAAATAATGAAAAAATTTATAATCTTGTAAAGATCATTTTCCACAAAGAACATATAGATGAAATGGATAAATTGTCATCAATTTTCAAAAGAAGATATATTCTTATTGAAGAAGAATTGTAATGGAATTATTTTACGGAATATGGTTTTGAGAATTTTTTTGTGGATTGTATTAATATAAGTGAAAAATGGCATAAAATATCATTCTTTGCGAAATATTCTCTATCAGAGGTCAAACAAAAATAATAAAATAACTTGATAATTCATTATGATAATGAAGAAAAATTCAAGAATAACAAAAAAATAAGATAAAAGAAGTTTGAAATTACATTCCATGTTCTGTTGATTATGAGAAAAACTCAATCAGAACAAAATTTATTTATCTTAAAGAATTGATGAGAAATATTTAACTAACACAAGTTGGAACCTTTGAATATTTTTTTAAAAAGATTTTCCACACAAATTCCCCGTTGAGAGATATAACTCAATGAAGTCTCAAATAAATCACAAGAAGATTATGAGATAATCCCATAATCAAGTAAAAAAATCCTACAATTTGAATTTATATAATAGAAAAAACCATATTGTGTACTATTAGTGTCGTATCGATTATTACACACTTAAAGGGTAGGGTGGGGGTGAATCTGGGTAATGAAGATCAAAACAATTATTTCTTGAGTATGGATATTATTCCTTCACATTGAGTAATTATTATATTTATATATCAATTTATTCTCAATGAGATATTAAATTAAAAAAAATACTTGAGCCACATTAATTGGTTTCATATAAGGATAACAAACAATAAATTTCCCATGCATTGGAATCACTAAATGAACATTACATTACACTTAAAAATTTGGAGTGGTCTTAGTGAAACTTCATTCCAACTACTATAAATATATAGAAATATTATTTCTCTCATTCACCATGTAACTCACATCTCCTCTTAATGGAATATTTCTTCATAAAATAAATATAATAGATATTGTCTCTAAGCATCAAGTTTTTATTTAGACATGGAATTTATAAAATTCTATTAATAGAATGAATATCACAAAAATAATACATAATTTAACCTTAAAAATTACGTACAAGGTCTTTAATAAACCTTTGTATTTATCCCTTAATAATATTCAATGGGTTCTGCAGATATATCTCTTTATTTCTCTTTAATACCAAGATGGTATAATTAATCCCCCTCATAAATTATTATTACTTCTATGATAGTAATGAATGTAGTAAAGGTCATAAAAATCCCTAATAAATATCCATTAATTAATAGCTATACATTTCATAAAATCCCATGGGTGTGGGAATTTTTTACCAAATCAAATTTATTTATCATAGAAATGGATTGAACTACAGATTGTTTCACAAACCTTGAATTTTTTCATTTAAAATATTTTGCTCTAAGGCTAGTTCTTCTACTATTTCTAGTGTTGTAATTTTTTTCACGTGTTAACCATGAAAACTGCCATTTGTTACCAAGACCATGTGGTAATATCTCATGTTTCATAGGGAATCCAAATCATTAATACTTCATTTAAAAAAATGTAGTCTCAGATTTGTTGGCCTCCTTCAACTATATCTATTCAATGTAGAATTGATGATCATCCCTGAATTACTGTCCACTACCTAGTGCTAAAACCTTGTCTGTTCCACAACCAAAATGACATATAAAAATAATTTTACTACTTATTTCAATAGGCATTTCCATTAATCCATTTATTTTAACCATGACCACCATCAAGTATTATCACACCAATTTTGGGCTCCCACATGATTAACAGGGATTCCACCAATCCACCATGATAAAAAACAAGGCATTTCCCTATTAAAATTAATGTTCTAATTAAATAATATGGAAATAACTCTATATTTTAAATTTTTTGAAGAATAATTTGTTAAATATTTTAAAAAACACAACCCCAAAGGCTTATGATATATATTTTTCTAAAAATTCCCCACTTGGGTTTCCCAAAAACACTCTATACACACCAATTACTCATTTATCTACCTTTAAAAATACCACATTCATGATTTTTGTTAGTGATCCACTAATCACCAATTATAATATCATATGATCATTTTGTTGTGTGAGAAAAAATTTGGAATTAATCTTTTTTCATGACCACATGCGTTGAATTTTTTATAAACAACACATTTATTTCCCTGATTTTTCATTTATATAATTTCCCCCCTTTCATCTCCCCCTTAAAACACACTTGTCATTAAAATACTGTCCACCTTTACAACACACTTGGTCATTTATACCATTTTGGAAATAAATCCAAAGAGATCATTTATCTAAAAATTTTACAATAGAGGGTTAAAATACAACAATAAAAATTCATAAAACATTGATTTTTCAAATGGGAATCAATGTAGTTGGGGGTTTTCTTATCATTAATTTTGTCAATAGTTAATTTTGGACTCTAAGATCCAATCAATTCATCTCAAACACCACATTTGTAATAACATTGTTAATGATGTTTTCTACTTGATCTTCTGTTCAAACATCCTCCAATTTCATGATTCCTTGATCCCCCTTAACCTATATAAAATTCTATTTGATCTAAATGTGCATGGACCATTATTGTTAGATGTGTTTTTTATAGATTTATTTCACATGATTTTAAACACATGATTTTAATGGGATGTATCATTTCATCACCCATGTCATCAAAATGTTTTTTCATCCATTGTAACTAAGTAATTTCTTGAGTGTAAATTTTTTTTTCAGCCTATGTGGTAATCAATATTGGTGATGATATTTCATAGATTTCCTTCATATTCATGTAATACCAATATATAATTCACCATTTAAATTATACTTTTTTGTCATAAATTGAACTATTCTAATCCACTAATATGAATATTAATAAATTATTCCATGAATACTTATGATATAACAACCCATAATTCATCATGTGATGGATATATAATATAATGATTTTTACAAAATTAATGTGGAATTAACTAGTATCACTCTAAAAATTAGTGTCTTGGATAGTGGTAATCAAAATTCCTGGTCGAGTAGAAATTAACTGACGAAAGACCCCAATGATTTTTCAATAAAATTTCACACTAACCATATTTCCATCGTTATTGGTTTCAATTTAATTCTAATATTCACCAAAAATTTCATTGGCCTAAAATCCTCTATCTTAATTATATATAAAACCTAATAGAAATATTTTTTTTGAGTTAAATCATCCATCCATTATTTGAATTAACTATAACAATAAATAAATAACAATTGACAATTAGTGTTATCTCAATTTATCACCTCATGAGATATGATAACTACTTGAATTAGGGATTTCCAAATCCTCTAGAAATTATTTCATTAATATATATAATCAACATCAATCAATTCTCAATCTCTATAATAATTTAGAGTATATGATCAACCCCCCCCCCTATAAAAAGAGTTATTCCCTAGACATTAATATAAAATAGAATACCATGATCTTGTTAATTATTTAAGTATATAGAAATCCTTCTTCAATTGACATAATTTCATTAAATTTTTATTAATTATAAATCCATATAATTTTTGAATTTGAAAATACAATTAAAGGCCTCCATATAAGGAACAATATTTTATTTCCATATAGCATACTTTGTAACCCTATTGAACTACCATGGCTAAGAATAACTGAATCATTTCAAGTTGAGATACCAATTAAAATGTTTCATCAATATAAATTTCTTTAATTTGGGGATACACATTTCAGAGAATACATGATTTCTTATGAGGAACATCTCCATATTCCTTAATATTATTTTGTAAAACAAACATAGTATAGATAACAATCATGTTACTTGTCTATAGAAAAACATACTATATCTCATTCTTCTCTATTTATCTGGCTCATCATTAGTAAACTGAAACCAACTATTATCATTTTAAACCTATTTAAATTATTTTGGTTTAACCAAAGATAAAAAAAATATACATACTTTTTTATTCTTCATTATTCTTGTTTAAACTGAGGTTATTAGGCCACCTATAATTTTCCATTCATAGATTTTCGACCTAATCATTCATCTTCATTAACCCACAGTAATGGTTTTATATTATTTATTATTATAGTTTTTATCTATATTTTCCTGTTTCCAAGAATATCCCCTTGATACATGATCATAATCATCATTATCTTCTTTAATATCTGATTGGTTGATATAAAAAATCTACTCAATTGTGGTTTCCATTTTATTACTATCATACATGAGAACATCTTTAATCTCAATCTTTTTACCAAATTTTTTATTATAGTATTTTTTTATTGATTTTCTACCTGATGAATATCCAAGAAACTGTCCTTCATAACCTCAATCATAGAATATCTATTATTCTTCTATTTTTTAATAAAACATTTACTTAAAAACTCCAAAAAAGTACTTATGTTAGGGATTATTTATAAAAATATTTTATATGAAGGTATCCATTCATTTGAAAATAGAAATTCTATATTTGAGATGATTTAGTTGTAAGCACATGTTCTTTTCAATACCTTTCTTGCTGGGACTTCTCTATAATCATTTACCAAGTAGTTTATTTATTATAAAATTTATTTTTTTCCATTAAAAAATTTTTTTGGGATGTTTTATCTAATAAATATGATTTCATGTTCTAGGATTCTATAAATAGTACTCAACTATATTATCATAAAATACTATGAAAATGTTGGTTGAAAATAATTTTTTTGAGAAAAATGACATAAATTGGTCTCCCAATTCATGACAAATGTATTTTATTGAATAAAAATATTAATAATGGAATCATGAGGTGTAATGCACTTACACAATTAAAAAATTTCAACAAAAACTAACCAAGAATTTACATTCAAACAGAAAAGAGAGACCTCAAACCTGCATCATCCCTACGTCCTGAAAAATGAAGGGCTTTAAAATCCATCGTCTGTGATAAATTTTTGTGTTACTACATCATTGCATATTCCTCCTGGTCATGTTGAAACTCTACATGTGTTCAACTAAGACCACATTTTAGCTCCTAATTTCGACCTGCATGAAATTCAAAACTTCCTGATAAATTTCCTAATATCCCTTAAAAAATTTCAAGTAGAAAAAAAAATTAACTGCATCTAAGCCTTCTTTTTAAACATACCGTAATCCATATCAGATCCAATTATAATTCATACTACTCACTCAATTTTAAATTATCTTGTGATTTTTAGCTCAAATTTTATAGTTTAATATTAAATAGCTAGTTTTCATCCACTTTGGACAATATAAAAAAATCCTCTCCCATAGGATGTTTATTCTTATTCCTTATATAATGGGTGAATCATATTTGGATTTAATAGTATATTCATTTTTCTTGTCCACCACTTCATTCCTATGGTCACACAATTCACTATCTCTAATAACATTGTAGCTCATCTTTTCAACTACAAGAACATTATATCACTTGAGATCTTTTCCTCCAATTTATTTTTTATCAAAAAAATAATTTTAAGACCATAATCATTCTAGAATGTAATTATACTATATTTTTGTGATTAGCACTTATTATGAGGTTTTATTTTCTAGTCATATGCGATGTAAAACCACTATCTAGGTTCCATGACCTCGATTGGTCAGTTTTCCTTTAGGAAATATCAATATATATATATATATATATATATTATGAACATAAACTCTACTCTAATATTTATCAAGAGTTTTACCATCATCATCTAACTCAACAAATTATTTTTCATCTATAAATATAAATATTCATTATTTTATTCTAAACGTTTAGATTAAGATTATATTATTATCCTTATTCCACTTTTAGACATCCTTGATTCCCATTGTTTAAATAATTATTTAGAACTAATTTTTTTATTAATAGATCCATAATAAGAAAAGAAATAATCAATAAAATAAAATAATTAATTAAAAACTATTCTTTCCTATTTGAATTTGAATTTATCCAAAAACAATTTATTTGAAATAGAGAATGCATAGTATGTCTATCACAAATTTCCATAGAAATATAATCTGACCCTTATTGTACTTATAGCATCCTTGGTTAAATGATTTTTATCCATTAATATTCTATGAAGATATACATTCTTTATTGGAGTTTATTTTTTATATAAGTTACCATTTTTTTACTTATCTTTATTGTGATTGATAAATAATTTTTCCATATTTTAGAATCATTGTACATGTGGGATAGGTGTATGATCTTCCCTATATAACCCTTTTTATTGAATTGAGGATGATATATTATAATTCCCTATCATCATATTGGGTGCAAATATTTATTCTTGATATTTAAATTTTTTATTCCAACCAATAATTCCATCTTCAAGTTACTTACTCTTTTTAACTATATGATTGATTTTTTTTCAAAACCATTAATGATTTGGGGTTCTTCCACAATAACATTCAGTTCAAATTCCCTTCATAAATTTCTAAAAATTCTATATATTAAGTTTTTCACTATCAGATCTCAACTCTATATTTTCCTTTAATTGTTGATACATTTAGATCTTGGAATCATGAATCACTATATTGTCCATCCTAGTATTCACTATCTAAACATAAATTTCATTAAGGGATAACTCAAGTTATACATATAGATCAACTATTCCCCCAACTCCTTTGTTATCATCATAACATTCATCATGAATTATCTTAAAAAATGTATTCATCAACACAACATCATCCTTGAAATATTTAAATTCATTTTTTTCACTTTCCCTACAACAATGTTCTGATATAAAAAGAAAATTTATCCTTTTTAAGGATATCTATTGTATGTTATTTGATTATTCAACATCTTTTGTTACCTTTTTATGATGCTTCTCTTCATCATCACCATCTTGATGGTTATTGGAAAATTTATCCACAAGATGTCCCACCTTTCCACCTATAAAGAAAGTATAAGGAAAAATTCCCGTAAACTTCCCTCATCCACTATTAATATTAGAGGAAAAAAATGGTCTAACCTCATCAATGTTTGGATTATACTAGATTGAGATGTTATTCATGTTATTAAAATCCACCTATTGGGTACTCTATTACCATATGGATTAGTTTTATTTATTTATCATTCTATAAGCCACTAGTGTACCATGAATACTATCATATTATATTTTTGGTCAGCCCTTGTCTTCTATAACCAGCACTTCTTTCATTGAGACGAGTCCACATTATTGTCATGATCTTCTTCATAATATTATTATATTTGAGATATTCACTAATGCCTAAAATATATTTAACAAGAACATTTAGATGTTTTAAAATTAACATATTACCTCATTTGGATTCAATTAAAATATTCATATTTTTTTCCTATAACTTATATTTTCCGCTCAATGTTTCAAATCTCCTTCATAAATATTCAGAATCTTTTCACACATAACATGAGAGGTTTTTTATAAGATTACTTTTGGGTAAATTGTATTTTCTAGATATATTAATAGGAATTTATAAATTTTAAATCTATATCCATTTATATATTATCATTCTCCATCAAAGATCTACTCTCCATGTTAGTAGTCATTCTACAAATGGCCACTATATAGTCATTCATCATAAGATATCAAATATAGTTTTCCATTCATATTTTCTAAATCTATAAATTACAACCATCAAAGATGGGGATACCTTTGTGGTTTAAAATAATCACCAACCCCATAGAGATATAAAAAAACCACTCCTTTGATACCCCTTGTCAGTCCCTTATCATGAATTACACCTTGAGATAGGGAGGGTTGAATCTGGGTAAAATAGATCCAAATTATTTTTCTTGATTATGTATCTTAATCACTAACCATATCAAAAATATTTTATTATATCCTTATTCACACTAATTTGGTGTTAAATGTTGTAAATAACACATGATATTTTACTTGGTTCACCCACACTGGTGTGCATCTATGGAACATGCATGAAAACATTCCTTTAAACTGTAATCACAAAAAGATCACTACATTACAAGAAAAAAATTTGAGTGGTATCACAGAACCTCCTGGTTTATTATCGCAAATAGAAGGATAACACTCTACTCTCCTTCACCAAGTAACTCTATATAACCTTTAGTTTTGTAAAAATAAAACTATGTTCAATAGTGTATACAACATGTTACATTGATCCTAATAATCTATGGAATACTATAATATAAAAATAAATATTATAAAATATTAGTTAAATTAGTGGGTATGAATGGGAATCACTATTTTATGAAATATATATAAATTTACTATAAAATATAAATCTATTGATAAACACTTATTACAGAAATTCTAATTTTATTGAAAGCATTTTAATTTTCAAAAAATATGTTTTCACCACAAATTTGTTTTATTTCATTTTATGAAAAAAAATTATAATTTATTTATATAATTCTTATAAATTTTATTTTATTTAAATTATATAATTTTTTAAATCAATATATCAATATTAACTTATGGTAAATTTTAAAAATTGTTCTAAAATGTGTTATTTTTCAATGATTAGTGAAAATAATATTTTTTATTGAAAAATGTATTTTATTTTAATGTATTTATAACATAAAATTATATTTTGGATTAGTTTTGAAATTTAATTATTTTAATTTGATTCAATGTAATACAGTTTTAGTTTGTTAGATGAATTTTATACTAGAATTTGGTATAAAAACAATTATATACATAAAAATGTATTTTTTTAAACTCTTTTTATTTCATTTTTCATTTTCATAATAAATTATTTAATATTAGTTTTAGATAAGGAACCCAAAATACTGGATTCGATATTTAAAATCATGAATTCCAATTTTGGTAAATTTTCTATTTTATTTTTTTTCATTATGAACACCAACCATAGAAAATAATTTTCACCGTATTGGGGTTAAATTAGTAAATTAATGTAACAAATAATATTATAAGCACTAATATATGACTCTAAATCAATCATTTATCCTATTGGATAAATATATTTCATCTCAAAAATATGGACACATGGTGCCATTTTATTTGATTTTGACTATTAAATTTATATATTCAAAAAAGTCAAGAAATTTATTCTCATTGTTTTATTATATTTTAATTTTTGACAGAGAGATTAATGGAAGATATTTTTTGTTCAAAAAATTTTATTTTGAATGTTACATATTTTTTTATCAATTTAATTTATTTTAATTTTCAGTGATGAAAAAATACCTTTAGTGCTTTCACAACGTCGATACAATACATATTAACTGATAGATAATAATAGAAATGATATTGAAAATATTAAATATAATTTAATTTTATTGAATTAGTGTGTTCTATGAATTATTTATATAAATTAAATGGCAGTTTTATATTAAATTATTATATTTTAATTACTTTTCATCAATGATGTTTCTAAAGTCTAATTAAATGAATAGTGTCAAAAATGAGAATAATTATATTTTAGGTTAAATAATATTTTATAAAGTGAATTAAAAATATTAAAAATTATATCTTTTTCCAAGTGATTGAGATATGATTAAAAATATCAACTATTATTCCTTTATGGTCCAATTTACCTTTTATAATAATAATCATTAAACATATAAAGTAAAAAAAAATTGATTATGGAAATCACTGTCGAAAAAAAATAACATAGGATAAAATAAGTAGAAAAGGGTAAAACCTAATATAAACATTTCCAATAAAATTAATACAACACATCCTAATAAAATATTTTAATTATATCAGTTTTGATACAATTTCCATGAAAATAAAATGAAATGAAATTAATATTTTTTGTAACTCTATGAGTGCTCCACCACTCACATAAATGAGGGATCCTCCTCTCCTCATTAATTTATTCTTAAAAATACAGTTAGTTTATCCAATACCTAATATAATCATTTTATAACATCTTTAAATAGGTTATATAGGTCTTTTTTTGGAATAATTCTAACATTATAGTGTTAATGTTTAATAAAACAGATGATTTTTTGAAGAAGAGGAAATGTCTTTAACTAAAATTATATTTTTTATTTTTTCTTCATCCTCCGTGAAATATTCGTAAAACATGATAAAATAATAAAAATAAATTATTACATATACCGAGCTTTAATTATCTTACTTTGAACACCCGCATCATTTCTGTCATCCATGAAAAGGGAAACAAAATCTTCTTTCTTCTGTATAGTGGACGATCGCCCCACATACCAACATAAATATTTGTCCCATACCACCTCTAACAAAATGTTATAATTATAGATTTATTCTATCTATATATTATTGATGGTATCATTTTTATTATTTAATGTTTAATTATTTTGTAAATTTCAGTTATTATTTACCTTTCTTTAATTACATTCATCCAGAATGGAAACAACATTCATGTGTGTGTACCGCCTAACATCCTCATAAATGTTGTAATTAATTTTCTCATATCTATTATTTCAGGATTTATATATATATAATGAACTTATATTATATAAATATCATTTTTATCATTACAGATATGATGTATCCATGATTAATGTATGAAACCCCGGATTACTGAATCAAATTAAGCATGAAAGATATTGTAGTTTTGATCTATAACAATTATTTTAATAAAGAATTGTTAATAAATTCGGTTTATGATTTAATTTTCAAATAAAATATGGTATTATTTATATTATTATTCATTTTTAACACATTTATATCAATCATATATTCATTGTATTGTATTTTATAATATGTATGAAGAAAAACAATACTTAAGTTAACGGATCTATCTAAATGACTCTTTTTCTACAAGTTATGACCATTATCTCAATAACTAACTTTATATCTCCCATTAATGTAATGGAATGATTATAAATTATTTATATATGTCTCTCACATTTATAAATATATCATTATATAATCGTTTTATGGTGTAATACATTCTGTATATTTATTTATCCAATGTCTTCTTTAGGAAATCACTTTTGATTATGATATAAACCAAGATTGTGCAACACATTTCTTTCCATGGGTAGTACATATGTTAAAGACTGTGGATTTATTTCCATTT
The DNA here is from genome assembly GCA_963277665.1 of Viscum album. Taxonomy (NCBI): domain Eukaryota; kingdom Viridiplantae; phylum Streptophyta; class Magnoliopsida; order Santalales; family Viscaceae; genus Viscum; species Viscum album. Next base: position 596,850,090 of record OY728133.1, read on the forward strand.
TGGTGACACATTAACCTGTTCATATTATTTTTGATGCACTCGGATAGTAATCTAATACATTTGTTAAAGTCACTGTCTCGTAAGATGTTATATAAGGGATTAGGGAGTAAAACTAATCATTTATAGGACTCTATCCACCATGTGATGTTATCTTGTGTATAATCCTTTACTTATGATTCATCAAAGTATTTTTTAACTTCAAAAACTTTTGTGCTTCCATTATACTATTATACCATGTTTTTTATGTTATTCTCACATGTGGTTACCCAAAAACCCTCTCTTTTATGACATCACATTTTACTATTGACTCAGACATTATGCTTCATTATCATTTTATTCCATTACTAGGATTTGTAGACCACCACTTTTTTCTATGTATACCCTATGTTAGTTCACATTGTTTTAGGAAATACAATGGATTTAAAATATCATTAGTGTGATTAAAATAAATATGTTTTTTCATGTTGATATTTTATATACCTAGAATTCCAAGGAAACTAGTAATTTCAATAATTATTAAGTGTTGAATGGATATTTATGTTAAAATTATTTAATAATATGTGTTTAATTTCTTGAGTTTCTATAGTTAGTATCATATGAATGACTCTTTATTTTTTAGGGATAGTATAATAATTCTTTTGTGATAACCATAGGATAAGTATATGTATAAGAAATTATCCAAGACTGTTGGTGAATTATTGAGTGAGTGGTTTCCAATTAATTACATTATTATCAAGATAATAAATGTGAATTTGGATCTAGAATAGTTTAATCTAGGTGTAATAACCCAAAACATTCCTCCATGGGAATTTAATTCATCATCACCTAGTGTACGAAAATGAGGTCATGTTGCACATATATTTTGACAACATTGTGGGATATGATTTATAAATTCACAGACTCTTTATGAAACATTATAATGGAATTTAAATAATTATTAGATTAAAAAATAAAAGGAAAATTAAAATGGATAATCTATAATTAAATACAGAGAATCATAGGTTAGGATATACTTATGATATATAATTGGTTCTTTCTAAGTTCATAAGTTTCCCTTTTGTATGTTTATTACTTAATTTTTTCTAATATTGGTTTACAATTTTTAGATTATGGTGGGAAAAAGAAGAAAGTGATCCAACAACATACATGATAGGAAATATGATGATTTCTCTAATGGTATTTCTATCCTTATAGGAGTGCGAGATGAAACATTCATTTTAGTAATAGACCAACTAACTGAAGATTTAAATAGTAACAAGATTCATTCATGACACCCTATTTCTTCTAAGAAATTAATTTTTTCAACTGATTAATTTATGAGAAATAGACATTAGATACCTGGTTGTTTCCTTGTTATAATTTGAAATATTTCTATATATATTTATAGAGCTCGGTTATAAGACTACATGAGATTTTTAGGCACATTGTTCCTAAAATTAATTTTATTAAAATATGATTATATTTTATATTGTGTGCACATAAAACCTAATAGAAAATGGGATAACTCTACAATGGTTGTTCTAATTAGAAATTTGATACAATGGTTGAGTAGGGAATGGGTTTTTTACCATATGCACGAAGAGAATGTGTTTGTGTGGGACATTGTTACCCTTCTCTTGTTGGATGTGTGTTTAAATGATTTAATAAATAAATAAATTATTATATTTATTTATTTTTAATTAGAACAATGTATTTAAATATATCCTTAATGGAATGCTTCTAGGTTTTTCTCATTTCTATCTGGAATTGACAAGTCAGTGTTCTCCTCCCTCCTCCCTTAGAAGAATGACAAAAATTTTCTAGATCAATGTGAATTGAAGCACGAAAAGCACATCAACTTATTACAATAATTTTTTGAGAACATTCTTCACCAAAAATTGATTCAAAACTAAGGTATGGATCTTCTTTTTGTGTTTTGCATCCCTAAAATAAATTTACGAGTAAATTGATATTTGTTCATTGATCTTATCCCCACCCTACAACCATTTCATGTGAAAATGTACATGAAATTAATTATTTAATTTTTTATCTAACACTATATCATGTTCTAGATCATTGGAAATTAACGCATTGAATGTCATTCTTCAAAAATTAATTCTTATTCCTTCCTCTCAAAATTATTCACGTTCTTCACCGATGGAATCCTCATGGTTCCTTGTTTAATAATATCCATGTAGTTTCGAGCACGATGTGACCCCCAGATCCATGGAGGATTTACGAAATGAGAATGGAATGATGATCTGACCATAGATATAGAATTCTTGGGGGATGAAAATTCATGTTTTGGTTGTTTACATCCATAAAATCACGGATCGGACGAGTGTTGGAATTTAAATGAGTGGTGATTCACTGAATCTCCACAAGAGTCAATTTATAATGAATGATTTCCAACAAGAATGATATTATATTAGATAAAAATATTTTAGATAGTTTCAAGGTAGAATCCATGGTGGTTGGAGTAGATTCGATGGACAGATTAGATCTGAATTTTCTATAAAAATAGAGTCTACGTTCTGTGTACCAAGAATAACACATGGCGTGTATACCCATCCAACGGTGGCACAAGATTTTTGGAAACCAAAAATGATTGGAACGACATTTACTTCTATGAAAATCTATGTATTGTCTTTCTGTGTGAGTGATCCATGTGATGGATCACACGGCCAAGCACATTCCATGTGTAATGTACACAAACTCGTCTTGAGTACACATGTGAAATATCCTATGAAGAAACCTATCATGTACAATAGAACAAGGACATAAAGTTTGAGTACACATACATGACCAATAGAGATGTGGCTCAAGTCCAGGATGTCCATGACATGATGTGTACTCCACTAACAAGACATCTACCTCTACAGAACCTGATTTTTGTGTACTTTTTTCGGGACACAAGACGAAGATAATGAAAGACGACACACTACGTGGATACCCTCACTCACATGTTCCCATTAATATAATTTATAGAATTTTCAAAAATTAGTACCTCCTTTGTTTGAACTCAGAATTTGGCCCACGAGAAGCCTATCTTGAGTGATTATCTACATAAAACGCGATTGTTCCTCAGATGTTTATATTGAGATATTATATGAACTTTTCAGAGATTGGCATGTTCTAAGGAGACACCTGATGATGTCATTAGTCATATAGAATCACTAAGCCTTTTTGAGTGAAACCCTCCAGTAGGCATGTATATTGTATTTCCGTGAGGATCCCCTTTTTGGGCTTCCCCTCTAGCTGGGATTGTAAGTGAAGTTCCCCAACGTATTCTTCCAAGGCATTACCCTTTTAATGGGAAGGGAAAAGGAGTTCCTTTATGGCTTCTTATTGGCTATTACCCTCTAGCTAGGATATGTTGTGGAGTAATTTTATAACTACTTCTGGGCATTACCCTCTAGCAGGGCTAGGTAGTGGTTTACCCTGATGACATTCTTAGGCATTACTCGCAAGCAGGGCTGGGCATTAGAGTTTCCCGATGATTTTCCAAAGTGTTAACCTCCAATAGAGATGGGTAGATGAGTTCCTCGGTGACTAGTAGAGTATGTCCCTCCTATCGTACCCGGGCATGAGATCCTTACCTAGAATTTTTGGACCCTCGATAGTGCGTCACAATGGAAATATGTGGTTTGATGTAGATTTTGACTCATGGGGAATATGGGAACTTTGCCGACTAAGACTCATTTTGGGTACATTGGATATACCCATGTAGATGAATATGTTCTACCCAAAGAGGATAATATCTAGGTGATTTATTTAAGTACCTTAGACTTTGGAACTTAAGGAACAATAATAAGATACTAGGAAATATTGATGGACATATTTTAGAACTATTTGATACTCTTATTCGTGGGATGAGATATGAGATGGTTGTCCCCATATACTCTAATTTGGTATTATTTGACTATATATATATATATATTATTTCATCTAGATTCACAAATTGGATTTAAATACTTTCTTTCTTATAAATGTGAACAAATATGGGGTAACTCATGTTTTTTCCATATTTAGATTCTCATGGTTGGATGAGTCTACCCTCTTGATAAGGGTATCATAGACTCTATGACCAATTCATCTAATCACTATATTTTCCACATTTTCCTTTGACATGATTTCTTTCACTCTCTTATTGGGTTGAGATGTACTCTTTCACGACATTTTGTTCTATCAAATGGTTTCTTCTTCAGTTGTATCTTTTACTTATCCTCTTCACCCATTCAGGGTGTTCTATTGGGAATTTATACTCACCCCAACATGGGATTTTACCACATGTGTCGTGTCTTCGGTAGATGTAGGAATGTTCAAATGTGACTTAGGAGGAGATTAGATATATTGGGTGCTTCGACTGTGTATGCTGGTCCTATCTAGGGATAAATGATCTCAACTCTCCTAACTATTTAATCTTTTATAGTTTTGTTTGTTTGGGACATATTTCTTGTTAGGAATGTAATTTTCTTATTTATGTTTTAGTTTACACTACCATAATTTTATTATGTCTTGAGATTCATGCATTCTTAGTTTCCATTATAAAAGTGTTTCATCATTTCTTCTTCCCTATTTAATTTTTATATGAGTTGGATGGGTGTGTTTATACATGTTCTTTTTCAAATGCCTCCCTAAGTTTGTTGTGACCTCAGATCTTGTTTCCACCCCTTGAATATGGGGATGGGCTTAGGGTAGTTGCGGCATAAGCCCCAACATGGTTCAAGTCATGGTATATTATTCTTATATTAGGTTCATTCCTTGGAATATTGTTTGAATACTCCCCCTTAAGAGGATTAATTAGGTTTATGTAAACTGTGATAATGTTTCTCATGTGTGACTCTTAGGCCAGTGAGTATTGTGATGGTACAAGCGACTGATATATCCATTCCCCAGGACCCTGAATACCTTCATTTTGACATAATATAAAAATAAAATTGTTTTATAGATAAATAGTACATGTATTATATTGGATTCAGTCTTTAACTAAGATTCTTGGGTCATCTCTCCATTATTGTTCATATAGATAGATATATATGCTCATATGACCATGATACTAATTGAAAACTTTCTAGATGACTCTATAATGATAGCCAACCAGGATAGTAGCTCTGGTTAATGATGAAAACCCTATGAGTGATGAGGCCATATTTTTATGTCCATCCTACAATCCCCTTCCTCCATGTGGGTAGATAAAAACAACTCCACTTATTTAGTAACTGATCATACCAATAGAGTAGGATGAGGACATGCATAGTAAATGAAAACATTGTGAGTTCTAGTGTTAGAGACTATTGAGGTTCTCTAGTGAGTCAGATGCTTATTCCATGGAGTTTTGGTACAAGTTAGTGGTCCACATCATTATATTTATCTAGAAATTGAGGGATCAGATCATGAAAATGCAAGCCAACATTTTCCATAGAGTAGGTGGACATTTTTGGAGCCTTAACACACATATGAACGATGATTTGACACTCTCACAACACCACATAAAGAAGTTGTTTCAAGAGGATTAATACTCCTCTTTCTTATTCTCAGACTGTATACAATATATTTTTTAGCTTTATTAGGTAGATAAGGTGGAGGATGAGTACACAAAAAGATTCACATAACATATATATTTCACTATTGACATGATATAGGACGACTACCTCTGAGCATAGAAGTTTGATTAGGGACTCCAAAGAGAGATAAATCCCAGAATTGTGTTCATGTTCATCCCCACCTATGTCACGGAATTAGAACGAGCATTGGTGATAGAAATTTTTCTGTTAGAGGTATTCCAAGAAGTAGGAGCTAGAAGTGGGCATCCTAGAGCTGAGTTGTCTACAACAGAAAGAAGAAAAAGAGCTCTGGGATCTCAGAATATTATACCCATTCATTGGAAGTATTAAACATGTGGTTGTATGGGGCTGAGGCAACACAAATGATTATAGTATCCCAAATAGGGACCGTTCTTTTCTTATGAATGGTGAGGTCACATTGTGCATGACTGCTCAACCAAACATGTTGTGAAGCCCATGTAGATAGATGATGGACCAACACGGTAGAGGAATCATCTTGATTTAGGATCTCCTAGGGGTGGAAAGGGTGGTACCTATGTAGGAGGAGTTTGGTAGTGGATTAGTATGAGCTATGGGTGTTGGGTGTCGTAATGTTCTCATTCCCCAACTACCACATAGCTCCCACATCAGGATCAAGGAGCTAGAGTTCGACGCTACTGATAGCTACAGGCTATGGATGCATATGATCCTGCAACACACGAGATGATTCAATTTATGATCTATGATAATTTAAATAGTACTAGTATATAGAGGTTTAAGTGATGTTTTATATAGATACTTCTAGTGTTAGATATAGGCCTCCCATTTGAGGCACTATCACAAAAACATTGTCTTGAGGTTCTATAATGGAATGCATCTTATGTATCATTCATCATCCAGCGGTTTGACCTATCACATAGAGGAGAGAGGTTAAAATTAAAACTTTTTTTTGTCATAATGTGACAATAAAACTTCATCATGGGTTGGGATTTTATTTACATGGTATGGGACCAAATCAACTATCACAGCATACTAGTCAGATTCCTACATATTGATGGTATGTGATTATCATTTTTTGGCGAGAGAGATTTCATGGTAGGGAAAATGGGTTCTTTGGGTAGGATGATGAAACCCATCCAAATGAGTTAACAAGTGTATCCCATGGTGAATTATGCTACAAAAGAATCTAGGTTCCTTGATTTTTTTAGGATTATATCGAAGTATTGTTCAAGGATATTTTTGGACTATCTTGAAGAAATTAGAGATGGCGTATTTTATCAACTTATATTTAGGGCCATCTATTATTTCATATAAATCATTTCAAATGGATCTTACGGAGATCCGGGATTTATTTTTGTAGTGAGATGAACACTAAGATTAAGGTTTCATCAGACCCATTGTGTCCCCCCTAGGAGGCTTCAGTGTTGTTCGGGAAAATGGAAGATAAGAAATTGTGGATTTTTGATTATTATCATCACCTAAACTAGTTTATGGTAATGAATAATTACCCCTTTCGGGTATTGTTCACCACATTGACTTGTTGTGATGAAAAAAATGGGTTTTAAAGATTGATCTCAAGTCCTTCCACCACCATTTGTGGGTTTTCAAGGATAATATTCCAAATATTGATTTTTGTTGTCACTATGGACACTATGAATTTATAATGATTACCATTGGTGTGAAATATTCCCCCATCATGTATATGCCTTTTAATAACCATGTCTTGTAGCCTTACAAGGGATTTTGTTTTGTTTTCTTTATCAATGGAATATGCTTATACTTTGAATATGAGGAGGAGAATGAAGAGAACTTGAGGATGGTACTATATTTTTCATTGAGAGAAACCACATTATGGAATGCTCTCAATGTTCTTATTCGGGATTTATGAGGTTCAAATTTGGGGGAATTTAATGTGTTAAAATGGTTTAGTTGTAGATCCTATGATAATCTACACAGTTCATTTTTGGGATATACCCTTGAATGTGTCAATGTTTGGATCTTACTTATATTGGTGGAGTATAAAAAGTGATTTTCGGAAGACATCTACAAGATCTCAACCACTTTGGCCACATTGATTCTGAAAGGGATTCCATTTACCTAGCTGAAGCAGTTCCTGATGGCCATTGAGGAGTTAAGGTAGAGGCTAATGAGTGATTATGTGTTCAGACTACAAGAGGAAGGTTTTGACTTCATAATGTATAGTGATTCATTTAATACTGGGATTGGTTGTTTGTTGATGCAATGTCAGGAAGTAATCACATAATGGTTGAGTTATTGAAGATCCCATGATTATAACTAAGTGGATCCTAACTAGAAGATGGATGTGTTTGCCTTCACCCTAAGGATGTGAAGACACTATTTTCTAGGTCAAAACCTCGTCATTTTCTCAGACCACCAGAGTCTCTGGTATATCTTCACACATATAGACTTGAACCAGAAATGGTAGTGCTGGTTGGAGTTCTTGCAAGACAATGACTTAGGGATAGTCTATACTCCCTGTAATGTCAACATTGTAGTAGATTCTATTTGTAGAATATCCTTGGATCACCTACTGTAGGAAGATTCAAAGCACCTTTCGCCCCTACAACTAACCCAATTAGAGCTGGAGGGTATATTTTTTCTTCAGTTGATGGTTTTGACACCTTCACTCCTTGAGGTTGTGAGAGACTCTCATTTGGGATACATTTACTATGATATATCATATTATCAGATTTTCATACCTGAATAATGAAATGGGTATTCTATAGGAGGGATTCATGAATTTTTTTCCAAGGGTGAACAATGGTTCTAATAATGTTTCGAGAGTAAATGTTGTGGGACTTTCACAATTCTCCCATAAATGTATAACCTGGTGGGAGGGAAGATGAATATAGACCTTTAATGTTAGTTTTGGTGGTCTAAAATGAGACAAAGAGTAGTTTATTTAATCTCATAGTTCCTCACTAATATGTAGGTTAAAGTTGAACACAATGTTCTTGTTGGTTTGTTGCAACCCATGGAGATCCCAAAGGGGACATGGTATGGAATTTCTATTTACTTCATTATAAGGATCTAGTATAAAACTATGTGCCACGACACTGTTTGGGTGATAGTTGATTGACAGGAGAAGTCAACACACTTTATTTATATTTGGTAGAAATGTTTTGTGGAGATTCTGGGGCAGTTATGTGTGTGGGAGAGTGCCTTCCTTCATGGGGTTTCATCAACAATTTTTTATGTTCGTGATACATTGTTTAGATCATGATTTTGTAGATTCATGCATGAGTAATTCGAAACCAATATGTAGATTAGAAAAACCATTCTCCCCCAGACCAATGGGCCGATTGGAAAAACTATCTAGGTGTAAGAGGATAAGTTGAGGGATTGTTTTTAGACTTCATTTGTTGTTGGGAGGATCACCATTCATTGGTATAGTTTTCCTACAGAAATATATATCACTCTAACATCAACATGAAACCATTTGAGTACCTCTATGGGAGAACATGTTAGTCACCCATCTACCATAAAAATATTATGGAGACATCCCTTGGGGGTCTAGAGTTCGCAAAGGCAACAACAAAGAGATTTCAAATCATCCATGATCTGATGAAGATAGCTCAATGAAGACAGATATGCAATGAAAATCATCATTGTAGGCCCTTGTAGTTTGATTAAGGAGACCATTTTTTCCTGATAGTATCACCACGATGATGAATAAGTACGTTCATATAGTGAAGAATGTTATCCCATAGGCTTATTGTTCTACTCAAGATCATATAGAGGGTTTTCGAGTTTTATTTCCACCTCACCCAACCCCCATAACTATTTTGGGTTCACGATGTCTTCATGGTGTTTCAACTAGGTAAATACCTGCATGATCCTACGCATGTTATCAATAAGGGTGAGTTGGACATCAATGATGGATCCACCTTCATAGAGTACCCAATGTTGCATGATGGATGATATGACATGACCATTCATGAATGGATCATACCTCTAGTTCAGATGTTGGGGAAGCAAAAAAATGTGCATGACAGTTCCTGGGAGTAGGATATCAAGATGAAAGCATAGTATTCGAAGATGTTTTCCAAGTTTTTTCTTGTTGGGATGAAGCACCAAAATGAAGGAATGATGTAAAATACAATTTTCCAACATGTAAGACATTACAATATTTCTATATATATTTCCCTAGCAACATGTTAAGGGGAAGTTTGCTTTTGAGGCATGGTGTTCCTAGAATTAATTTTATAAAAAATATTTTATATATTTTATATTTCATGATCATGAAACAACGAATAAAATGGGATAACTGTTAACATATTGTTTGGATTGTTAATAGAAGAATAAAATTGATTCTAGAACACTGGGATTACCCTATGGGAATCATAAAATGTGTCATTGTGGGTTATTCGGACACCTCACTCATTGGAGGGGTGTTTAAGTGAATTAATTAATAAATTTAACTAATTTATTACTTTTGTTGAACAAAATGATGTCTATAAATATATCATTAATGTAAATCTTCTATGGATGACTCTTTCATTTTTGTAATTCATCAGGGAGAGAGCTCCCCCATATGTCCTTCAACAAATAATGAAAAATCTCTAGAACAAGGTGAATCAAATCATGATGAATGCATTAGCTTATTCCAATAATTGTGAAATTGATTTATTCAATGAAGATCTATCCAAGTCACTGAACAGGATCATATTTTGTTTTTTTACACATCTATATTAAATTTTGGATTACATAAATAATATTTATTTGATCTACATCCCTCCTTATAGCAATTACATATTCCATCATATTAGAAATTAAATACTCTGCTTTTTTTTCATACCTGAGATCAAATTATTTATTTTTTAACTAATAAATTGTGGACAATGATGCATAAAAAATAATTTTCTTATTCCTTCCTCCAATAATTCTACATTTTCCATAGTAATGGAATCCTAATAGTTCTTATTTTGAAAATTTTAGGGTGGTTCTAAGCTCAATCATGCCCCCAGATCTTTTGAAGATTGAAAAAATTTGAAATGATTGACAATGTGAGAAAAGTCCTAGATTGATTGTGGGATTATATATATTAATTTTGTGGTTTATTTTCATGAAACTGTGGATTTTTGGAGTGGTGGTGTAAGGGTTATTTTATGGGATCTCTCAAATAAAGTTTTATTTTTTGGTACTTAGGTGCAGTAGAGTGGATGACCAAGGTCGTCTCTTAAGGGAGGAAGTAATTTTAAATGTTATTAAATGAATTTAAAAAAAAATAAAAGATAAGAAAAAAACTACTTAACAGGATGTGGTTTTTCCATTTATTAAATAATAATAAGTATTTTTGAAGATTGTTTAATTTTTTAATTTTTTTGAAACGAAACGTGATTAAAAAGACACAACATGGTGATTTTTTTAGAAAAATATTTTAAAAGGAATAATAAACCTAAATCTAACTCTTCACTTACTTACTATTCATTTTTATTGAAATTAAGACCCACATAATTATTATCCCCTAATTTATTAATTCCCAAACCCTATAATAAATAACTTTACTGTAAAAAAAGACGTGAATTAAACACTAGGTGGTCTCCAAAACATTCTATCATAACACCATTCATTGATTTCGTTCTATGTATAGCTTATGGTCAGTGGAAAATTAATGCACATATCCTTTCCAGGAAATGATGATGAATTATCTTTATGGATTATATTTGATCTCAAAAAATTTATCATGTGAGGTTTTGTTTCCCTGATTAAGGTTGGCCACTCACAATTCTCACATTAATCGACCTCACATGTTTTTTCATGAATCATTAAATTTCTTGATTAGTTTATATTAAAATAAAAACGAAATTCATAGATCATTATATGTGAATTATAGTATCTCATTGATTTAAAATAAATATATTAATTATTTAATAAGTAGTCCTATTACTAAAACAAACTACACTTCCAAGGGTGGTGTAGTAATTTTAGAAATGTTTTCTATTTTCAAATGTTTAGAAAGGGTATAACCCAGTTTCTTTTCAAATCCTGCATTCCAGACCAAATAAAATGATTAAGGAATAATAAATTTCAATAAAATAAAGGAAAAAAAGCAATAGAATAAGAATTAATAATTTTATTTCGAGAACAAAAACATTAACAAAAGTAGAAGTAGACGAAGGATCCAATGAAAGGATCCTAGATTCATGAGATATCTCTCTTGAAATGCCTAGAGAAATGGAGTAAAATCAATTATTCTCTACATCCAATATCCCAATGAACATTAAAACTTGAAAATATGAGACCAATCTATATTTTTAAGGTGTGGGGGATTTTATGTAACAATTGGTTTCATGTGAGAATGGGGAAATTCAAACAAATATTTTAAGCCACTTTTCACCAACTTCTTTTACATAAAAACACATGAATAATATGTCCTTACAAAAGGATGGGTTATTCCAAAAAAATATCTATTTCCCCTATACATTTGGCCCCATATTATTAAAGGATGAAGAAGTTTTGGTACAAATACTGAAGAATTTTCTAATCAAGAATGTCCATCCCATCATTGACATCATGGCCTATTTAATCCAATCAAATGACCAATTTTTCTCACATGTCATTAATGAACGTTGTATCTCACTAATTCATAAACAGAGTTACAAAATGATATGTCAAAATAATTCATAAAAAAATATTTTTCTTCAAAATTATATAGTTATTTTAAAGGCTAAAACTTGAATTATCATAAAATTATCAAATGAATGATCTAATCCAAAATATTTTATAAATATTCATATTTTGAACAATGTGAGGAAATTAAATAATTTATTATACATATAATTGTTATTTATCAACTCCAACACACTTAACCATATTCACTCTAGGGAAAATCATCATATTATGTATTCCAAAAAATTATTACAAGATATGCAAGTTCTTATTCAAAAATCCTCAATGGTAATATTGGAAATTTAATAATTCCATAAAGTGTCGATATCAATAAATTTGAAATGTATTTTCTTATAATTTGTATAAAAATAATATATTTTAATATTAATGACACTAATTAGTGTGAATAAATTTTTTCTTCCCTCGTACCATTAATTCCATATGTGTGTGTACCAACCATTTTAAGCTCATATCTCCACCTTTTATTTAGTATATTCAGATCCCGTAATACAATTATTCTTACCTGGATTAATTCACCAAACTTATTCTACATTACATTGCATTATTATTTCTATACACACTCATTTATTCATTCCATGATGTAAATCCATAATATTCTGATCTAGATATCCCTACATGTTGTACATTTCTTCACTCCCCTCATTTTTTTAGTGATGCACTTGGAAAAATATTGCACTCATATCTAAACCCTTTTTTGATCTCCTCATGACACTAATTTTAATAGTTATTAGAAGATCATAGGACAATAAAGAGTGGTTTTTCCACTCCCAAAACAAAACCAATGTTTTTCTGTTTTTTAGGATGTACAACATTTGGATAATAGGTACATATTCATAGGTCAATTCAATAGAGGAAGGAAACTGACCAGAAGAGAAACGAATGTATGGATCAAGTAATGAATTTTTATTACCTAACTTGACTATACCTTAAATTGAGTATGAAAAATTTCACAAGTCATGGTTGAGTGAAAACATGTGTGTAGAAATCAATGACATGATTTAACATGAAAAAATGACACCAATGATGGTGAAAAAAATCAAAAAGGTTTTATAATTAAAAACTAATCATATCATAGATGAATTCATTTATTTCAAAAATCAACCCTTGATGAAGAAATATTTCTCATTATTATCATTCCATCAATGAATTCTAGAAACAAGAGTTTTCAATATATTCTATATCTAAATGAGCAAGTTACATAATATTTTTTTAATGTTTTTTTGTGACTCTTGTTATTTTTTGTTGTTGTGTTTTTGTAATTGTTGACCAAAAATATAGCACAAAACACACAGAAAAACAATAATGAATATCCTAAATATCTAACCCCAGATGTTATCCCCTCCCCAACACTAAAAATATTTCATCTTCTTCAATGTGAACCTATGAGATGATATGTGCACATCAAATGTATAATTATGAATATGAAAACTAATATAAAAGTGAATGGGTTAGGAACATATTGATATTATCAAGTAATGATGGGGACATTCCATGTGATTAAATGAATAGAATTAGTAAGAATCCCTTAAATGTATTTCATCAAATGTTTCCCATTGACTATAAGGATCATCCTAATGTCCTCTTATAAGATTTCCACTCCACCATAAGGGAAAAAAAGTTGACATTACATAAGGGACTAACCATCTGGAATGCAACTTCCCAGGAAATAGATTCAGTTGTCAACTATTGAGAAGAACTCTCTCTCTTACATGGAACTCCCTTTGTTGGATATTTCTATCATGAGATTATTTTGATATTTCATTATAGATCCATGAGTTCTCATATTATTAAATTCAAATATCCTCAAGCCCTTGAATTTATATCACCCTTTTAATTCCAAAATGGTAAAAATCTATGTCGTATTTCATTAATGCCCAATATTCCCGATGATCATCTTTAATAGGGAGATGAAAATATTTCCCAAAAACAATCCGATATGGGGACATAATGATAGGTTTCCTGTATTCTAGACTATATTCCCATAGTTTATCATTGAAGTGCTTGCTCAAATCCTTCCAATTTGGCAGCACTGGTTTCTCCAAAATCTGTTTCAACACCCGATTTGAATCCTCATCTTGGCCATTGGTTTAGGGGTGGTATGGTGTTGATATTTTGAGTGTCACACTATAATTTTGACATAGGTAATCCAAATTACAAATAAAAAAGTGTGTCCCTGGGTCACTGATGATGGCCATTGGTACTCCAAACCTACAAATAAATCTCAATCTTGTAAAAGACCACTGATAAATGAGAATTATTAGTCCTGGTGGCCTTAGCCTCCAACAATTTACTCAGATAATCAATAGAAACCAAAATATAAAAAATAAAAAGAGCTATTATTAGGACCTCAAAAAATGATGCCGCATAAATAAAAAATATAACAAAATAATATGGGGTTTTGGGTCATCTTGTGTTCCTAGAAATGTTCTTAGTGTGTTCCTAATGTGACAATGGCTTAAAAAAAATTAGGATCACGGAATAAGCTATGCCAATATAATCCAGAGTCTAATATTTTCATTGAAATTCATTGGAGTCCAAGTTTTCTTCTACATAAAAGAGTGTGGAAGAAATACATAACAGACTAAAACTCATGATCAGGAACAATCCTCATAATAATGTGATCACTACACATGCGCCAATGGTTGGGATCATACCAAAAATAAAATATTGTCTGATTTTCAACTATCGGACTTGATGTTTTTTTTAAATTTGTAAGGATTTCATTAGAAACAATTTATCAAACTAAACCATCATACCTCAGATGTGTGCCTAAGATGTAATAATGATAGAAAGCAGGGAAAGAGTCTCTAAGTGCTACCTATTCTAAGCTGTTATCCTATAATATGTGAATATTCCTACTCATATGGTCTGCCAATATTTTTTCTAAACCCTTTATATCCTTTATCTCGATATATTATTCTTGAAGAAGATGCATTCATCAGATAATTCTAGGCTTCACATAAAACGTCTTCATGTGGAACCTCATAGCATTATGGTTAGAAAAAACTACTTTAGATCCCATGAAATGTGACCAAAATTTATTTATATATGATATGACTACAAGAAACTACATTTTTGTGTTTTTTTGGTTTGATTAGACTGAATCTATCATCCTCAAAGAAAAGGCAATAACATGTGAACATTCCTCCACCATTTGTGATATGACTACTCCAACTGTGAACTCTGAAGAATGACACAATATCTCAAATTGAATGTCCCACCATGGGGGATATTTGATCTATGGAGAGGTCATGAACTAATTTAACCCATAAAAATAATTCCTACAAGAATCATCAAACACATAATCAGAATTATTCTGAAGTAATTACAACATAGGAAGATCAATCTTACCCAAATATTTGGTGAAGCGCCAATTAGATCATGAATTCCATATGAAATATCTAACATCACTCAGACATGAAAAATTGGGAAATGATGAAATGATATCTATCTTATATATAACATCCTCTACCTTATGTTTCGTCACTGAAATATTTATGAAAATCCCATGTTTTACCATAAAATGACACATTTGAATGTTCAAGACCAGATTCTTCTAAATACAATGATTCAATGCCATTCCAAATCTTGTTATACAATCATAAAATCAGTATACATACTTTGTAAATTCATCCAAAAATACCTCACTTATTATCTCAAGAAAATCAAAAAGTACTGAGAATGCATCCTGAAAAGGTATGTGGGGTTTTACAATGTCTAAATGGCATCCTTTGGTAGGAAAATGTACAAAATGGATAAGTAAATGTTACATTTTCCTAATCCTACAAAGCTATAGGAACCAGAAAAAATCCAAAATATCCATCCAAGAAACAATATTGTGACTTCCTAGATTTTCTCTCAAGAATTTGATCAATAAATGTGAGGGGGGAAATAGTTATTGTGAGTGGAGTAATTTATTTTTCTATAATCTATACAAATAAGAAAATTGTTTTCCACCTGCATTTGTACTAACAACTCTTTATCATTTTTATCAAAAGTAACACCATTTTTCATAGGTACAACATTAATAGACTCACTCACTGATAATGTTAAATGGTATAAATACTACCCTCCAATATAAATTTCTCAACATATTTTTTTACAACATCCAAAAGAGTAAGATTCAGTACTTTTGTGGCTTCCTAAATAGTTTATACCCATCAATCAATAGAATAATATTCATTTAAATGGTAGTTAAAATACCTGATATGTCAGCCAAGGTCCGCATAATTTACTTGATGTTTTCCCTCAACAAATTCAATAAAAATTTCTTCATGTTAAAAGGGGATATTTTTTAAAATGATAACAGGTAATTTCTCACCACTTAACGAGTTTGAGTTTTTGAGATTTGGTGGAAATTGATTCATTTCTAATGAGTTGGTGAAACATAGATGGAGAAATTGAAGGAAAATAAATATTTAAACAAAGAAAATAAGTATCCTAATAAACATCATCAAAATTAGAGAATAATGCATCAAATCTATTTCTATACTCAATATCCATGTAAAAATCAGAGTGAACATGATAATAATATTAATCCAATTCAAAATAAAATAAAATATTATTATGTGAAATATAAATAGATGTGGATTTACTCTTAGAAATAAAACTACAACCTATAGTAATAATCTCCCTAATAGAAGAATAATCAAACTCCACAAGGATTTCAATTTTTGGTTTAAATTGGGAGATAACAAAAGCCAAATGACCATCTAAGGGGTACTTCATAATGCCTGTAACATATAATATCACAAATTAATCTCAAAAATTCATATAAAGTACACCATAATGGACATTTATGATCATTTTTATATTTTTGAGGAAGGTCATACCTAATATAAATGGATCATGATAACTTACCTCATCATCCTCCATGTTATGTAGGTGGAAATCTACTAGAAATATCATGTCTCTTACCTGAATGAGTACATCCTCAAATACTCCCGTTGGATATTATTTATCTCTATTAAGAAACTATAAAACTACTCTTATCATCTTCAAATCACCAAACTAAAAAGAAAAGAATACAGAGTGAGTCATTACATTTGTGGAAGTTTTTAAGTCACAATGATCATTGGAAAAGTAAAACTACCCTTTGGTGAATGTGATGGTGAATGATCGTGAATCCTTGCAGTATGTTGGAATTTCTATAGATGGTGTAATTAGTGATGACATAATCCTTCTAAGATTGATCCTCTAATTTAACATTATCTCTTTTTGATTAGTAAAATGTTTTTTACTTTTTATTTGGTTAATGGATTCAACTAGAGGGATATTGATCTACACATGCTTGAATGTGTCCAAAACATATTTTTTCATCACATATTCATCCATTTTTATAGGTATGAATTAGTATATTCAGAAATGGAATGGGTCTTCTCTGGAGTTTACCTGAATCCCAGTGTAATGGTAGGTACAAAATTATCAGTTTTTTCATCGCACATTTCAATGCAATGGAACCAACATTCCCCTTGGGATATGGAGTATGTATGGAAGGAAAATTACTATATTTATTACAATATAGTTCATAAAGGAAGGTGTAAATCTATCTCATTTATGTCTTCAAATCCCTCAACTAGGAACCTTGACTCTTATGCTCACTCTGTTGGTTAAGAACAATTTATTTCAAATGGTCATTAGTGTTATAATATACCATTTTGAGGGGATTCCCATGTTGTTTTATTAATTTTGTTTGAGATTCAAATATCCTTTAGGGTTTTTGGAGACCTTATTGGTAAGGCAGAGGCTGCAAGAAATTTTTAAGAAATGGGGTCCTTTATTTGTCTAGAGCCATACCTCATGTCTAACTGATCCTTCTACCCTGGGATGTACGTTGGAGAAACTAAATCATAATTCTTATATATATGTGAATATTTTATTTTCTGATATGGTCTCCTAGGTAATACTGCTATAAAATCTTCCATGTCTTGTAGTTGGTGGCGGTAGATTGTTGGGTGGTCTATTTGATTGCAAATCCCACAAGGCCCCATGGGAGTGGGTTGGGATTTTTTTTAACCAAATAAATATGCCTCAACATAGTGGTAAATTTTTCTAACATGGTATTAGTTAAAATAATTTCAATATAATAAGTACATACCTTATGTACTACATTAACATGTGGTGTACCTCGATAGCCAAATTGATGGGAGTTTTGTGCCATCTTTTCAATCAATGCATCAGAAGATAAATGTTTTTTCCCACCATTGATTCTCTATAAATGACATCCACCATTATTTATTCCATATGCATGTTTCTATCATAGAATTATTGGATGAGAATTTACTCACGAATTTGGTAATGCAGCCAACTTGCACACAACATCTTGATTCGCTCCCAGTACACATACAATAACTCCCTTTGAGCTTTCATGATTTCTGATATATATATTAATATGGTATTGGTCCTTGATGTTAGAAATAATCTAGGTAAAAAAACTACATTCATATCATTCTAACTAGTTACATCTTCAAGTTATAAATAATACTTCTAGTCTTTTGTAGTTCCAACAAGTGCGAATATGAATTCTATTCGTTTTATTTTATCTTCAGAGACATTTCTGGGTTTTATGGATGATAAATCCACATTATATTCTTTAAAATATATGTTTTGATCCTCAATAGATAATAAATGACATTTTTGAAGTATGTGAATTAACCCAGATTTTAGTTCGAATTCAAATTTGAGATATGGGTATGCAATACAATTTGGATGGTAGTTATTGTCGAGTTCAACCAATTCTTTAATGGTTATATTATGTTAATTCCAATTATTTTCATCCATGGGTTCTTATTTTTGTGTTTTTATAGAAGTGTTTCCAATTTCAATGTTCTTATAGTGGATTATTTCCCTATTTGGTTAATTCTGACACATCCTGTAGATCTATAATATCTTATTTGATCCCTAAGGTTGCGTTCAATTTAGATGATTAGACCAAACAGATCCTATATATGTGAGTGTTTCATAAATCAAAGAATTTATGAAAATTTCACCATAATATAATGAGAATAAGTTTCAATAGATTGTCTAATAGATAAGAAAATATTAAAGAAGAATAAAAATAAGAAAAAAAAAACAAAAATTGATAAAGCGGTAAGATGAAGGGAGAATGAAGATAAACAAAAGGATAAAAAATAATTAAACAAATAACACTATTTATTCGAATAAAATACTTTCCTCTCAGCAAATGGAACCAATTTAGAATGGAACTATCATGGGATCTCTCAAAAAAATTATGTTTGGGTAATTTTGTGTAATACCATAGGTGACCATGGTCATATCTAAAAAAAATGTTTTTAAAAATTTTTAAAGGTATTTTGTAAGTAAAATAAAATTGAAGAAACAAACTAATTAAAATTTTGAGGGGTTACATTTATAATATAACAAGAAATATGATAGATGAATATTTCATTTCTTTTTTAGTTTGTTTTCTTTAGATGAAATTTGATTAAAAATACACAACCAGAAGATATTTTTATATAAAATATTTTAAAAGGTATAATTTATATAACACTAATTTTTTACATACTTATTAATAATTATCATTTAAATTAATATTCATTTAATTAATAATTGTGTTTTGGGATTATATGTGAAATCTAGAAATTAATCCTATATCATTTTTCCCTATTTAAATTCGTTCTCTCACAACTTACACGTTACACAACCTCTCATGTTTTTCCATGAATCGTTCAATTATTTTCATACTTTCTATTAAAATAAAATCTCAGTTCATAGATCATATAATATGAATTTTATTATCTCATTGATTCAAAATTAATTAATTAAGAAGTATTTAAGTACAATAATATCATAAAAGAACTACTCTTAAATTAGTAGTGTAGTTATCATAGAAATGTTTTTCATTCGCAAAGGTATAGAAAAGGTATAAAAAATACAATTTTAATATTGAATTTTATACCAAATAGGAATATTAAGGAAGAAAAAAATTGATTAAAATAGAAGAACCAAATGAAATAGAAGAGTAATTAAGAATATTATTTCTAGAACAACAAAATTAATAAAAGAAGAAGAAGAAGAATCGGGATTTGATGAATTGATCATCACTTCAAGAGCTCTCCCTCTTGAAATGAATAGAGAAATAGAGTGAAAAAAATTATTATCTCCCTTAAATATCCCAATTAAATTTTTAACACCTATAAATGAGGAAAATTCATATTTTTAGAGTAGGTTAGAGCTAGGTCAAAAGTGGTTTTAATGTGAATTGGGATATTTAGAGAAATTCGTTAAATCAACTTTCTCCACCTTCATGATCATCAAAACACATGAATCAGATACCCTTCCTAAAGGATAGGTTTTGGAATTTTTTTAAATATCCACTCTATATTTGGTCCCATTCCAAGTAATTATGAAGAATAAATGGCCCAAATACTCAGTTAGTGTCCATTCTAGTGAGTCCAGTGCATATTTTACTTCAGGAACCATTTAATCCAATAAAATGCATGATTTTGGTCATATTTCTAGAATTAAAGTTTTATCACATTATTTCTGAAACACAATTACAAAATTTTATGTTTAAATAATTCAAATAAAAATATTTATGTTCGGAATATTTACTAAATTCTAAATATTAAAACTGTAATTTTTATCAAATTTTCAAATGAATGATATAATCCATAATATTATATAAATTAACATATTTTCCATAGTGTAAGTAATTATATAATTTATTATCAATGTAAAATTCAATAAGATTTTGATTTATCGGGTGATGTGTGGAAATAGTGGTGGTTCAATAGATATACACTAGAGCTAATTTCCAAGAAAATGACTAATGTGCATGAGACTTGGTTAGATCCAAATATTTCAAACAAATTTATTGAAAAATCCATGGAGGATAGAGAAAAATACAATTGGTTAATAGCATCTAGGTGTTCTCGAAAAATAAAAACAACACGCCATGTACAATGAAGAACACACAGCGTGTTGTCCCTTCCAATAGTAGTTCTGGGGTTTTATAAACCCATAAAGATTGAACAGTGTGTACTTCCCTTGACACACCATGTACCATGTTTCTAATGACCCAAAAATGATGTAAATAGACATTACATTACTTTTTCGTAGTACTTAATACAAAACAAAACAGACACCCAATGAACGTATTTGTTTAGTGTCTTTGGAAACTCAGAACATAATCTTCTAATCATGGTGAAAGATCTTCAACATATCCCATAAATATATCCTCCTTTTTCTTTCATACCAAAAAACATTATTTATATCTTGGGGAAAATAAAATATATAAAGGGTGAGCTCAAATGCTCAGTAAGGGTAAGCATGGAGAAAATAAAACAAACCATATACATTTGAACATAAAAACTTGAACATAAAGTTTAAATATCAAAATCTAGAGTTGTGAGATAAATATTGGCAGTACGTAAGGCATAGTTCATAAAGGAAAATCAATCTTGATAAAATAGCATGGGAATAAAACAAGTAATTGTGGTAAAACATTAGGCACATGATATGATTTCCATAGTTGCCAAGGCATTGATGCCAAGAGCATCATAATGGAGAATGTCCATTACTAAACCGGTTTAACATGCTGTTCTAGCCCTGTATTACTGAACTATATTTTACTTTCTGTTCCATCCATGTCTATCTCATGAGATATAAATCATTACCCAATGCATTGGAGGGAGATATATGTCCCACCCATCTCATAATGAAATCATTATTTCATGTTCCACAAAATAAAATTAAATCAATCATCACTTCATAATGAATAATATGGGTTTCATAAACATCATCCCATTATAACATAATCCATATAAAAAAATGGATATCATTTCATAATAAGAAAAATAAAAACATTCAAATAATAGAGGCATTATACGTGAAATATAAATATGCTAATTAATTTCATCTTAGATGGGAAATAGTTTTGACAAAACACTTGAAATAAATTTTGGAGAAAAATATCCTTTCTTCTTCAAAATCATTTTCTTTTCACAAAATGCCACACAATTTATAATGAAAATGATTTTATTTAAAATAATCATGAAATATTGTAGATTAAGATTAATGGTGAAATGTGATATGAAACCGTAAAAATTTGTTCATGCTATATAAGTTAAAAAAACATTCTCCTCGTACTTTTACCGAAAAAGTCAAAAAGTATCTTGTGTGGTAAAAAAAGGAATATTCCTTACAAAACACAAAGTAAAAGTCATAAAGGGGTAAATATGAATTTAATCATACGTGATAGAATATTAAACACTTTATGAAAAAAACCTTATGGACATGGACGAAAAATATAACCCCAGTAAATACTTATGTATAAGCAATCTCCGATAAAACTGAGATTGCAAAATTATCCCTAACATTATGTCCAATTTCATCCTAATGTGTCTGAGACTCCCATATTTTTAGTTTAAACATATTATTAACTTATAATAGAACCAAAATAATATTTATAATATCATATATGATTTACTTAAGACTTTATATTACCCTTCCATTTGTCAATTCCATGTTAAAGCACCATTTTGGGTAAAATCGTTTCATTTATCATCCGTGTTTTCACTTGTAACTATTAATTGATTACATAGACCATTATTAATTACATCCATAATTTAAAACATTATTTATATATAATATATATTCAGAATATACATATATAAAATAGCTCGATAAATGGAACGAAATACACCGTTCATGGAGACGGTAGGTCATCTGTACCATGAGCTCTGTTTTCGTTTCCTTATTAATTTGAATGGGAGTAAGTAAATAACATATACAAAAATCCAGTATCATTAATATGTCATATATTTAATGATTATTTATTATATATACTTTATAATCATTTTTGAATGGTTAACATGGATAAAGAATCTCGTAGCGTCGTGGAGATGGTAATCCGTACGTATTCACGACCGATGATATCTTTCCCATACTAATTAAATAGAATTAGGGAGGATGATATAATATCTCAGAATTTGTATCATGTTATAATATCCATATATAGTTATTATTTAAACAATTATACCCATCCAAGGATGGTGGTGGTGGAAAAATAGATTACACCGTGGCGTGGAGATGGTATTCCATACGTACACACGCGCAGTGACTTCGTTTTTTGTAGGATGGATGGAAGGTGAAATAGGGTTATTTAATATTTATAATAACATATAAGTATATTATTGATACTAAAGTTATTACATTATAATGAATCAAATAAATAAGTGGAAATAGAAGAATAAATGAACATGAAAGAATTGGTAATGGATATTACCTCTTCTTCGACGCGCATCTTCTAAACCTCCTCTTAGGGAACTAAAGATAGAATTTGAAGAAGACTAGGACATCTAGAATGTTTCTATAAATGAGGATAATTGAAATTTTTAGGGTTTGGATGAGCATGAAGGATCAAAGTGGTGTGAGGAGAAGAGGGAGGAGGTCTCCTTTTATAAGAGAAGAGAGAGGCACTTTTGGAAACCTCCAAAATATTAATTTGTAATAAACTCAAAACCCACATAAAAAACTCCAAAAAGGACACAAATACGAATATTAGATGAGATAGGGTTGTAATATCATCATCCCATATGATTTAGACATGTTTGTAATTTATTTTAAACCTTATCAACATGATTTGTCCTTATTTAATCTATTTCATTTTATTTGTGGTAATAATATTCTACATTTTAAATTATTATAAATAATTACTTATGTGTTGTGAATTATCCATAATTGGTTAATTTATGACATTTTAGACCATATTAATTTCATTTTATAATTTTTTAATATTTTTTTGATTTTCAAACTATTTAATAATATGTTATATTTTTAAAATAACAATAGTGTTATTTTTGACAGTATTCATTTATTTGAATTTTAAAAAAATCCTCACAGAAGATATATTCAAACAAAAATGTTTAATATATTCCTAAAATATCATCTACATCTATAAATTTTGTGGAGAACATTAATTAGTTCATACCATATTTATTTTAATATTTATAAAACCATTTATTTGATATTTCCCTTGATAAAACAATTACTACAACATTTTTGTATAATCTTTTAATATACTTATTAGATTCATAAAAATTAGAAATAAAATAATATGATGATGATAAACCTAATATATTTCAAAATAATACTTTTACTCAAATTTATCATATTAAAATCACAACATGTAAATTGTTATATTTATTAAATTATGAAGGCGACAACTTTGACATCATTTAAAATAATATAATATAAGTGTCTTAATCTCTTTTATAAAGATCCAAATGGTCGAAATTCGACCAATGTATGGTTATGGTTTATATATATATTACCAATAAGTTTTGGTCATGTTTGTGGGCCTTTTAATGGGTATTCTTATTTTAATAAAAACTATATTACTGATTTTTCACTAAATAAATAATTTATTGATCATTAATGTATAAGCTATTAACGTAATTAAATATCTCTTAAGAATTACAAATAAATTACCATAACATAGTAAAAAAAATTAGTTTTAAAATGAGGTTTTATAATCGAATTTATATTCTGTATAAACTTATATTAAAAATATTTTAATTATTAATGTTTGAGTGAGACATATTTCACTTTCTTTAAAATAAAATAAATTAAAGGCTTTAATCACATCCAAGTGGATTCAAATGGATTCCATTTCGACCAAAATATGCCTTAGATCAAAATATTATCATCCAATTATATTATGAAAAGTGTTAGGGTAATTTTATAATATTATATTTACCCTTAATTACCTGATTTACCTTTAACTATTGAAAATAAAATTTACCGTAGTTACTATTCATAGTGCCCAAAAATAAAAAGTAGGCTTTTAACATAATTTGGAACTACTAATTCCAAATAAGGTGTCCATTTTTCCAAATTCAAATCACATAGGCTGCAGAAATTAATTTAAAATTAATCTCATTATTAAGAAAACATGTTTTAAAAGATTAAAGATTACAAAATATTGAAATGATTTTACCTATGAATTTAATGTAAAATCAATGATAATGAAATAAATTATATTATATGGTAAAAATATATTATATTTATAATTTAAAGAAATTAAATATTATAATATAACTATATAAATTATTACGTGAAAAGGTTGTTTTTAATTAAAATATATCATGTTTTTACTATTCATTAAAATATCAATGTTATTAGAATAACATGAAAATTTATTCAATGTAAATTTTTATGTCCTAATTTAAAAGAAGAATATTATTTTTTCAAATTGAACTTATAAAAATGTCAAAAAAATAGATTTTATGTGGGTGCGCCATCAAAAGGCGGCAAAACTGCATTTTATTAAAAATACTTATTTTAACCGAAAAAATTATTTTGTTCTCATACCATGTTCTAGAAAATGTGTAAGATGAATGATAATGTTATAAAATTAAAAATTTAGTTAATAATATTCCTAATGGCTAGTTCATAATGATATTATAACAATATATCGTTGTTTAATGAAACTCAGTGTTGCGTACTACACACGCTATCAAGGAAGGTCGTAATTGCTTGTAATGACATCCAGGCCATGGTTGTGTGTAGTGCATACTCCCTTTGGTTTCACGTATAACATAATCAAAACTTATTTTATTTATATATTCAACTACATCTATAGTTAATGTTGCATAGAATAATTTCTACAAAACAAACTTGAAATCGTGTGTAACACGAGCCAAGAATAGTGTTTCGTATACTGCAAACTAATACGGTGTTGTGTATAGTACAAGCTAATCTCGGTGTAGTGTACAATAGATGACATCAAAGAATTTAAAAATAATATATCTCAAAAAATCTCGGGGTGTTACATTCAACCCCCATAAAATGAATTTTTCCCTCCAAATTTGTCGGGGTTATAAATCATTTACTACTTGAACATTTATTTAATAGAAACCCACATCGTAAAAAGGAATACTAAAACATAATTTTAAAAATTAAAGTAAGAAACATAACGGGTACCGAATTTAACTCATTACTGGGTTTCCACATAGAATAACATAGGTGAAAATATGGATATGGAAGAGAAATATAACCATCAACTTCTGATGAAGAGTGGTAGAGGACATGGCTTTGAAAAAACCAATGGTCACAAAGCCATAAATTTTTGATGATCTAAGGTTCCATCTAATTCATCAGATATAAGGGCACTAGAACAACATTTTTGGTTTTCAAATCATTTCCCAAATGTTCAAGAATATTTTAATTAAATTAAAAACATACATGATTTTGGTAAAATCTTACCGTTGCTCGTGCCTTGAATAATTTTTACATCATCTCTAAACGAAATGAAGTTTAATTTTTCTTCTTGCGAAGTGTTAACAGATCATGCGATAGAATGACAGGTCATTCCAACTATCTAAAACATAATTTTAGCAAACGTTATATACATAAGTCCATCTATGGTGAGATTAATCATATATGGTTCCAAAAATGGAATTATACTTCATCTTTCATCCATATAAATTAAATAAAACAAGTTTCTACAATCCATGGACTTCTTGTAGGCCAGTGGTAGGCAATAAAGGTCTGTCTCACATTGGATGGGGGTTCGATTCCCACAACCTTGTCCCACACAACGGGTTGCCGCCCGTCCTACGATTTTTTCTTTTTCTAAAACTACACTATTATGACATTATAGAAATAATATCGAAAAAAGTTATATCCATAAACAATACTATCTGATGTTCAACATAATCCATTCCATTCATTAGACTTATCCAAAATACATCTGTATAATATCATAGTATAGAGAAAATGATTACTAGAATGGTCACATAACAAGCACGTGAATACCATCATTTATCCCCTATATATCATAAGATATATCTTGTTGATCACATTCCAAACA
The DNA here is from genome assembly GCA_963277665.1 of Viscum album. Taxonomy (NCBI): domain Eukaryota; kingdom Viridiplantae; phylum Streptophyta; class Magnoliopsida; order Santalales; family Viscaceae; genus Viscum; species Viscum album. The sequence goes on from OY728133.1 coordinate 596,877,105, forward strand.
TGTGAATACCTTAATAATGTATTCTCTTGAAACATGAATTACCATATAACATTAGTGAAAACATGAATACTATAAATAGTCAACTCTTTCCACATAAAAAAATCCCAAAATTTCTATATACTCAAACCATGATATCACATTGTCCTTTTATCATTCATGAGCTCATTAATACTATAAAACATATTATTTTCTTCTTATCTCTTCATTATTATCATATCATATGCTTTCCGAAAAATATTTCAATAATTTTTCATGGTTATCGGTACCATTCATCATATACATTCAAATACTTATAGAAGGACAACAGTGTAACAATCATTATATTTTTAATTATTCCATAGTACCATACATTATTCTTGATAAACATGCAATCATTCCGCTACCTTTTCAAACCATTGACCAAGCTTCATCATTTTATACCTCAACACCTCTTTCATCTCATATATCATTTGTAGTGTCTTCATCATCATCAAAAAAATACTACCCATTCGACTGTGCTGATTATCTTCATTAGATTATTCCTTAGGGAATTGGTTTGCACAAAGCCCATACATTCCACATTTAAAACATATAACCATTGTTGATGTCTTTGAAATACCATTATCCTTGTCCATTGTGTTAACTGAACCTTTTCCTTTGAAATTACTAGCTTTGTGTCTATCTTTTCCACACCCAAAGAATCGTAAAGTTCCTTTGAAATATTCTCCATGATTCCTCTTCTCTCGCGACATAAATGAGGGAAATTAAACATTTATTCCTCTATGATATTCATGAATCTCTATTATTCTCTTATTAGTGGAGTCATGAATCTTACCAAAGTTGAGATTATTGATCATATTATGATATTTATGATTAGGATTAATGACTATGATTCACCTTCCAAATATTGTTTCATTTGGTAGCCTATGAAGAATATCATTTCATTGTATATCATATTCTCCATTAACATGACTCATCCTGTTTCCAGCCATTTTATAAAATCCAAAACAAATAGTGTGAGAGGAAAAAATCATTTTAGCAAAAAACATTATAAACGAGGTATACCATAAATATCTATGATAATAGGTTTAATTTTATGATCGTTGTGATAATTCTAGGACAAGAATATATACATATATTTAATCTTAGGGCCATCCCTAGATATACCTTAGAAATATCTCTAGGGATTTCACTAATGTTTTCACATCCAATTTTCCAAAGGATAACTAAACCTTCCCTCTGATACCATATCTAATGACCCAAAGTTGACGTACATAGACATTAAATTACTTTTTCGGAATACTTAATACATAACAAAAACAGAAGCCCAAAGAATGTATTAGTTTAGTTCTTTGGAAACATAGAACATAATATTTTAATCATGGTGAGAGATCTTAAACATCTCCCATAAATATCTTCCACTTTTGTTTTCTTACCAAAAACATTTATTTATATCCTTGTGAAAATAAAATATATAAAGGGTGAGATCAAATTCTCGGTAAGGGTAAGAATGGATAAAATAAAACAAACCATAATCATTTGAACGTAAAAACATGAACATAAAGTTTAAATATCAAAATTGTGAGTTGTGAAATAGATTTTGTAGTACGTAAGGCATAGTTCATAAAAGAACATAAATCATGATATAATAGTATGGTATAAAACATGTAATTTTGTAAACCCATTAGTTACATGATATTATTTCCATAGTATCCAAGGCATTGCTGCCAAGACCATCATAGTGGACAAAGTCCACTACTGAACCGGGTTAACCTGTCGTTCTGGCCCAGTATTACTGAACCAGATTTTAATTGACGTTCTATCCAGGTCTATCTCATTAGATACAAATCATTACCCAATGAATTGGAGGGAGATATATGTCCCACCCATCTCATAATTAAATCATTCTTTTGTGTGCCACAAAATAAACATAAATCAATCATCATAACCCAAAGAATAATATGGGTTTCATAAACATCATCCCATCATAACATAATCCATATAAAAAATTGGATATCATTTCATCATAAGAAAAATAAAACCATGTAAATAATAGAGACTTTATACTTGAAACATAAACATTCTAAATAATTGCATCTTATATTGAAAATAGTTTTGACAAAACACTTGAAATTAATTCTGGAGAAAAATACCATTTCTTCTTCAAAATCATTTTCTTTTCACAAAATGCCACGCAATTTTAAATGAAAAGGATTTTATTGAAAATAATAATGATATCTTGTAGAGTAAGATTCATGAAGAATACACGATATGAAACCGTAAAAATCCATTCATGTTGTATAAGTTAAATATCATTCTCCCCGTACTTTTACCAAAAAAGTCAAAAAGTACCTCGTATTGTAAACCAAATCAAGATTCCTCTCATACCATAAAGTAAAAGTAAAAAAGGGGTAAATATGACTTTAAAAATACATGGAATAATATTAAACACTTAATGAAAAATATTTTTATGGACATGGATGAAAAATATAACCCCGGTAAAAACTTACGTATAAGCAATCTTGGATAAAAAAGAGATTGTAAAATTATCTTTTACCGTATGTCCAAATTCTTCCATATGTTTCTGAGACTCCCGTATAGTGGGATTAAACATATTATTAACTTGTAACTAAACCATAATAATATTTATGATATCATATATAATTCACATAAGACTTTATATTACCTATCCATTTCTTAATTCCATGTTAAAGCAACGTTTTAGGTAAAATAGTTTCATTTATCATTCGTGTTTTGACTTGTAACAATTCATATGATTTCATAGATCAAGATTTATTACTTCCAGAATGTAAAAAATTATTTATATATAATATATATTCAGAATATATGCATATATAATAGATCGATAAATGGAACGAAATACACCCTCCATGGTGACGGTAGGCCGTAAGTACGCAGGAAGGTTGTTTTAGTTTCCTTGTTAAATTGAATGGAAGTAAGTAAATAACATATAAATAAATCCAGTATCATTAATATGTAATATATTTCATGATTATTTATTATATATATGTTATAATCATTTTTCAATGGTTAACTTGGTGAATGAATCTCATCGCGTCGTGGAGGCGGTAATCCATGCGTACACACGAGCGATGATATCGTTCCCAAAATTATTGAATAGAAATAGAGTTAATGATATAATATCTCAGAATTAGTATCATGTTATAATAACCAAATATAGTTATTCTTTAAACCATTATACCCATCCATGTAAGGTGGTGGTGGAAAAACAAATTACACCATGACGTGGAGACGGTATTCGTACTTACGCACGCGCGGTGATTTTATTTTCTGTAGGATGGATATAAGGGGAAGTAGGGTTGTTTCATATTTATAATAACATATAAGTATATGAGTGATACTGATGATATTAATTTATAATGAAAAAAATAAATAAGAGGTATTAGAAGAAGAAATGAACTTGAATGAATCGGTTAAGGATATTACCTTTTCTTCGACGCGCCTCTTCTAAACCTCCCCAGAGGGCACTAAAGTTCATATTTGAAGAAGATCATTAACTCTATTATGTTTCTAGGAATGTGAAGAAGAGAAATTTTTTGGGTTCGGCTGAGCATGAAGGCTCAATGTGGTGTGAGGAGGAGAGAGAGGAGTTTCCCTTTTATAAGAGAGGAGAGAGGCACTTTTGGAAACCTCTAAAATATTAATTTATAATAAATTTAAACCCCACATAAAAACCTCCAAAAATGAATCAAATCCAAATATTAGATGAGATAGGGTTCTAGAATCATAAAAAAAAAATATTTATACATGTTGGTATTTTATTTTAAACCATATCAACATGATTTGTCCTAATTTAATCTATATAATTTTATTTGTGGTAATAATATTATAAATTTTAAGTTGTTATAAATAACTACATATGCGTTGTGAATTGTCCATAATTTGGTCAATAATTAAATTTTAGACCATATAATTTTAATTTATAAATTTTAAATATTTTTTTTTATTTTTAAACAATTTAATAATATGTTATTTTTTTAAAATAACAATAGTGTTAATTTTGACGATATTCAATTGTTTGAATTTAAATCAAATACACACAAAGGATATATTCAAAAAAAATGTTTAATAGATTATTAACATGTCATATTAATCTAGAAAATTTGTTTATAATATTAATTAGTTCATATAATATTTATTTGAATATTTATAAAACCATTTATTTGATGTTTCTCTTAATAAAAAAATAACTACATCATTTTTGTATAATCATATAATATACTATTTATTTGTATAGAAAATAAAAATAAAATATTATAATGATTATAAAACTAATATCATTAAAAATAATAGTTTTAATTGAATTTATCATCTTATAATCACACATGAAAATTGTCATATTTATTAAATTATGAAGGTGACAACTTTGAGAACATTTAAAATAAAATAATATAAATGTCATAATCACTTTAATAAAACTCCAAATGGTCACCTATTCTAAAATAGAATAGTTATGGTTTAGATATATACTACCAATATTTTTTTAAGGTTTTTCGGCCTTTTAATGAGTATTGTTATTTAATAAAAACTATATTACAGATTTTTCACTAAATAACTAATTTCCGCATCATTAATGTATAAGCTATTAAGTTAATTAAATATCTCTTAAAAATTACAAATAAATTAACATAACAAATAAAAACATATTTTTTTCAAATGAGTTTTTATAATCGAATTTATATCCTATATAACATTATATTAAAAATATTTTAATTATTAACGTTTGAGTGAGACATATTTCACTTTCTTTAAAATAAAATAAATTAAAGGCCTGAATCACATTCAAGTGGGTTCGAATTGAAAACATTTCAACCCAAATATACCATAGGACGAAATATAATCATCCAATTATATTATGACAAGTGTTAGGGTAATTTTATAATATTATATTTACCCTTAATTACAAGATTTACCTTTAACTATGGTAAATAAAATTTACCGTAGTTACTATTCATAGTGCCCAAAAATTAAAAGTATACTTGTAACATAATTTGGACCTAATAATTCAAAATATTCAATCCATTTTTCCAAATTAAAATCACATCAGTTTCATAAATTAATTTAAAATTAATCCCATTGTTAAGAAAACACATTTTAAAAGATAAAACATTGCAAAAGATTGAAATGATTTTACCTATGAACTCAATGTAAAATCAATTATAATGTCATAAATTATATTAAATGGTAATAATATATTATATTTATTATTTAAAACCATTAAATATTATAATATAACTATATAAATTATGACCTGAAAAAGGTTGTTTTTTTATTAAAATATAGCGTGTTTTTACTATTCATAAAAATATGAAAGTTATCAGAATAATATGAAAAATTTATCCAAAGTAAATTTTTATATATTAATTTAAAAGAATAATATTATTTTTTTCAAATTGGACTTATAAACATGTCAAAAATGAGATTTTATGTGGGTGCTCCATCAAAATGCGACAAAACTACATTTTTTTTAAAATACTTATTTTACACAAAAAAATTATTTTGTTCTCATATCATGTTCTAGAAAATGTGTAAGATGAATAATAATGTTAAAAAATTCTAAATGTAGTTAATACTATTCATAACATCTAGTTTATAATAATATTATAACAATATATCGTTGTTTAGTGAAACTCGGTATTGTGTACTACACACGCTATCGAGGAAGGTCGTGATTGCATGTAATGAAAGCAAAGTCACGATTGCATGTAGTGTATGCTCAATTTAGTGTCGCACATAACATAATCAAAACTTATTTCATTCATATATTAAACAAAATATATACTTAATGTTGCATAGAATAGTTTCTACAAAACGAACATGAGATCGTGTGTAACACGAGCCAAGAATAGTGTCACTTATACTGCAAGATAATGCAGTGTTGCGTATAGTACAAACTAATCTTGGCGTAGTGTAAAATAGAAGACATCAAATAAATTAAAAAGAATATATCTCAAAAAATCATGGGGTGTTATATTCTACCCCCATAAAAGAAATTTCACCCTCTAAATTCTATGGGGTTATAAATCATTTACTACATGAAATTTTCATTAATAGAAACCCATATCGTAAAAAGGAATACAAAAACATAATTTTAAAACGTAAAGTAAGAAACATAACGGGTACCCAAATTAACTCATTATTGGGTTTCCACATAGGAGAAAATAGGTGAAAATATGGATATGGAGTATAAATATAACCATCAACGTCTGATGAAGTGTGGTAGAGGACATGGATATGAAAAAGCCAAAAATCACATAGCAATAAAATTGTGATGATCTAAGGTACCATATGATTCATCAGATATAAGGGCACTAGAACAACATATTTTATTTTCAAGATCATTTCCAAAATGTTGATTTATTTTTTTATTAAATGAAATAATTACTTTTTTTTGGGTACAATCATACCATTGCCTGTGCCTCGAACAATTTCCACATCCTCTCTTAAAGAAATAAAGTTTAATTTTTATTTTGTGAAGTGTTAGCAGATCATGCGATAGATTTATTGTTCATTCCATCTGTCTCAAACATACTGTAAGAATAATTTATATAAATAAGTCCATCTATGGTGAGATTAATCATATATGGTTCAAAAATTGGACTTATACATTATATGTCATACAACTTAATTAAATAAAACTAGTTTCTAAAAATCATGGACATTCTGTGGGCCATTGGTAGGCTATAATGTCCTGTCGCACTTTGGATGTGGGTTCAATTCCCACAACATTGTTTGGCGCAACAGGTTGTCACCCATCCTACGGTTTGTCCTTTTTTTTAAACTACACTATTATAACATTATATAAATAATATCGAAAAATGTTCTAGCCTTAAACAATACTATCTAATTTCTAACATAATCCACTCCAATCATTAGACTTATCCAAAATACATCTGTCCAATATCATAGTATAAAAAAAACAATTACCAAAAAGGTCACATAACAAGAACATGAATACCATCATTTATACCCTATATATCATAATATGTATCTTGTTGATCGCATTCCAAACATGTGAAAACATTAATAATGTATTCTTTTGAAACATGAATTACTATAGAACCTTAGTGAAGACATGAATGCTATCAAAAGTCAACTCTTTCCATGAACCAAAATAGCAAAATTTTCATATACTCAAACCATTATATCACTTTGTCCTTTTATCAATAATGATCTCATCAATACTACCCAACATATTATTTTCTTCTCATCCCTTCATTATTCTCATATCATATGCTTTCCAAAAATATTTAAATCATTTTCAGGGTTACCCTTACCATTCATCATATGCATTCAAATACTCAAGGAAAGAAAACAGTGTAACAATCCTTAGATTTTTCTTCATTCCATAGTACCATACATTATTCTTGATAAACATGCAATCATTCCTCTACCTTTTCAAACCATTGACCGAGCTTCATCATTTTATTCATCAACACTTCTTTCATCTAATATATAATTTGTAGTGACTTCATCATCATCAACATAAATACTACCCATTCGACCGTGCTGATTATCTTCATGATACTTTTCCCTAGGAAATTGGTTTATATAATGCCCTTACATCTCACATTTAAAACATTTAACCATTGTTTATGTCTTAGAAATACCATTATCCTTGTCTATTGTGTTAACTGAACCTTTTAATTTGAAATTACTTGCTTTGTGTCCATCTTTTCCACACCCAGAGCATCTTATAGTTCCTTTGAAACAATCTCCTTGATTCCTTTCCCACATGACTTACATGAGGGAAATTGAACATTTATTCCTCTATGATCATCATGAAACTCCATCATTCTTTTATTAGTAGAGTTAGGAATCTTACCAAAGTTGAGATTATTGATAATATTATGAGATTTATGATTAGGATTAATGACGATGTTTTTCTTTCCAAATACCGTTTTGTTTTGTAGCTCATGAAGAATATTATTCCATTGTCCATCATATTCTCCATTAACATGAATCTTCATGTTTCCATCCATTTTCTAAAACCCAAAAAGAATAGTGTGATACGAAAAAATCATGCTAGAAAACAACATAATAAATGGGTTATACCATAAATATATAAGATCTTAGGTCTAATTATAACATCGTTACCATAATTATAGTACTATAATATATACTTATACTTAACCTTATGGACATCCCTAGACATAACATAGAAATATCTCTAGGGATTTCACTAAAGTTTTCACATCCTAGTTTCCAAAGGATTACTAAACCTTTGCTCTGATACCAAATCTAATGACCCAAACATGATGTAAATATACATTACATTAATTTTTTATTATACATAATACATAAAAAAATAGACTCCTAGAGACCGTATTAGTTTAGTTCTTTGGAAACTCAGAACATAATCCTCTAATCATGGTGTAAGATCTTATACATCTCCCATAAATATCTTCCCCTTTTATTTTCTTACCTAAAACTTTTATTTATATACAAGTGATAAGAAAATATATAAAGGGTGAGCTCAAATTATCAGTAAGGGTATGCATGGAGAAAATAAAACAAACCATAATAATTTGAACCTAAAAACATGAACATAAAGTTTAAATATAAAAATTTTTCGTTGTGAAATAAATATTTGCAGTACGTAAGGCATAGTTCATAAAAGAAAATAAATCATGATAAAATAACATGGAAATAAAACATATAATTGTGGAAAACTATTAGGAACATGAAATGACTTCCACAGTATCCAATGCATTGCTTCCAAGACCATCATAGTTGACAAAGTCCATTACTGAACCGGGTTAACATGTCGTTCCAGCCCAGTATTACTGAACCAAATTTTACTTTCCATTCCATCAATGTCTATATAATGAGATATAAATCATTACCCAATTCATTGGAGGGTGATATATGTCCCAACAATCTCATAATTAAATCATTCTTTTGTGTGCCACAAAATAAACATACATCAATCATCATAACCCAAAGAATAATATGGGTTTCATAAACATCATCTCATGATAACATAATCCATATAAAAAAATGGATATCATTTCATCATAAGAAAAATAAAACCATGTAAATAATACAGACATTATACTTGAATCATAAACATTCTAAATAATTTCATCTAAGATGGAAAATAGTTTTGACAAAACACTTGAAATGGATTCTTGAGAAAAACATCATTTCTTCTTTAAAATCATTTTCTTTTCACAAAATGCCACAAAATTTTAAATGAAAAATATTTTATTTAATATAATCATGAGATCATTTAGAGTAATATTCATGAAGAAAATGCGATATGAAACTGTAAAAATTCATTCATTCTGTATAAGTTAAAAAACATTCCCCTCGTACTTTTACCGAAAAAGTCAAAAAGTACGTCGTATGTTAAACAAAAGAAAGATTCCATCAATAAAAAAAGTAAAAGTCAAAAGGTGGTAAATATGACTTTAAATATACAAGGAATAATATTAAACACTTTATGAAAAATATTTTTATGGACATGGATGAAAAATATAACCCCAGTAAATACTTACGTATAAGCAATTTCGGATAAAAATGAGATTGCAAAATTATCCCTTACCTTATGTCCAATTTCATCCGTATGTGTTCGAGACTCCCGTATAGTGGTTTTAAACATATTATTAACTTGTAAATGAACCATAATAATATTTATGATATCATATATGATTCACTAAAGACTTTATATTACCTGTCCATTTCTTAATTCCTTGTTAAAGCAGCATTTTAGGTAAAATCGTTTCATTTATCATCTGTTTTTTGACTTGTACTATTCATATGATTACATAGATCATGATTACTTAATTTCAGAATGTAAAAAATTATTTATATATAATATATATTCAGAATATACGTATATATAATAGATCGAGAAGTGGAATGAAATACACTGTCCACGGTGACCGTAGGCCGTACGTACGCAAGAACGTTGTTTTAGTTTTCTTATTAAATTGAATGGAAGTAAGTAAATAACATATAAATTAATACAGTATAATTAATATTTCATAAATTTTGTGATTATTTATTATATATACGTTATAATCATTCTTGAATGGTTAACTTGGTGAATGAATCTCAACGTGTTGTGGAGACGGTAATAGATGAGTACGCACGAGCGATGATATCATTCCCAAAATTATAGAATGAAATTATAGTTGATGATATAATATCTCAAAATTAGTGTCATGTTATAATAACCATATATAGTTATTCTTTAAACCATTATTCCCATCCATGTACGGTGGTGGTGGAAAAACATATTACACCACGGCATGGAGACGGTATTTCGTATGTACGCACGCGTGGTGATTTCATATTCCGTAGGATGTATAGAAGGAGAAGTAGGATTGTTTCATATTTATAATAAAATTTAATTACATGAGTGATACTGACGTTATTACTTTATAATGAAAGAAATAGATAATAGGAAGTAGAAGAGGAAATGAACTTGAAAGAATCGGTTAAGGATATTTCCTCTTCTTCGACGCACCTCTTCTAAACCTCCCCTTTGGGAACTAAAGTTCGTATATGAAGAAGAACATTACCTCTAATATGTTTCTAGGAAGGAGTATAAGAGAAATGGGCAGGGTTTTCCCGATCTTGAAGGCTCAAAGTAGTGTTAGGAGGAGAGGGAGGAGGTACCCTTTTATAAGAGAGGAGATAGGCACTTTTGAAAACCTCAAAAATATTAATTTATAATAAAATTAAACCCCACATAAAAACATCCAAAAATGAATCAAATCCAGATATTTGATGATATAGGTTTCTAAAATCATCAACCAATAATATTTATACTTGTTGGTATTTTATTTTAAACCTTATCAACATGATTTATCCTAATTTAATCTATTTAATATTATTTGTGGTAATAATATTCAAAAATTTAAAATGTAATAAATAATTACGTATGTGTTGTGAATTGTCCATAAATTTGTCATTTATGACATTTTATACCATATAAATTTCAATTTAAGAATTTTAAATATTTTTGGGATTTTTAAACAATTTAATAATATGTTATTTATCTAAAATAACAATAGTGTTAATTTTGACACTATTCAATTATTTGAATTTAAATAAAATCCACACACAAAATATATTCAAACCAGAATGTTTAATAGCTTACTAGCATGTCATATTAATCAATAAAATTTGATTATAACATTAATTAGTTCATATAAAATTTATTTTAATTTTTATAAAACCATTTATTTGATATTTCTCTTAATAAAACAATTAATACATCATTTTTGTACAATCAAATAATATAATAATTATTTTTCTAAAAAATAAAAATAAAATAATTTGATGATTATAATCCTAATATAATTAATATAAATAATTTTAATATTATTTATCATCTTATAATAACAACGTGAAAAATGTTATATTTATTAAATTATGAAGGTGACAACTTTTACATCATTTAAAATAAAAAAATATAATTGTCATAATCACTTTTATAAAACTCCAAATGGTCACCAATTCGACAATTGGAATTTTATGGTTTATATATTTACAACCAATAAGTTATTTTAGTTTTTGGGGACTTTTAATGAGTATTATTATTTTAATAAATACTATATTACTGATTTTTCACTAAATAACTAATTTCTGCATCATTAATGTATAAGCTATTAAGGAAATTAAATATCTCTTAAAAATTACAAATAAATTACCATAAAAAAGAAAAACATATTTTTTATCAAATGAGTCTTTATAATCTAATTTGTATTCTATATAACCTTATATTCAAAGTAATTTAATTATTAAAGTTTGAGTGAGACATATTTCACTTTCTTTTAAAATAAAATAAATTAAAGGCCTTAATCACAAAAAATGGGTTCAAATGGATACCATTTCGAAAAAAATATTCCTTAGGACAAAATATAATCATCCAGTTACATTATGACAATTGTTAGTGTAATTTTATAATATTATATTTACCCTTAATTACAAGATTTACCTTTAACTGTGGTAAATAAAATTTACCGTAGTTACTATTCATAATGACAAAAAATAAAAGGTATCCTGTTATGATAATTTGGACCTACTGATTCAAAATATGGAATCCATTCTTCCAAATTCAAATCACAAGAATTTCGAAAATTAATTTAAAATTAATCCCATTGTTAAGAAAACGCATTTTAAAAGTTAAAACATTACAAAACATTGAAATTATTTTACCTATGAATTCAATGTAAAATCAATGCTAATGGCATAAATTATATTAAATGGTAAAAATATATTGTATTTATTTTTTAAAAACATTCAATATTATAATTTTACCTTATAAATTATTACGATGAAAAAAGTTTTTTTAATTATAATATAGCATCTTTTTACTATTCATTATAATATTAATGTTATCATAATAATAAGAAAACTTATCCAAAGTAAATTATTATATCAGGAATCCATAGAAGAATTTTATTTTGTCAATTTGAACTTATAAAAATGTCAAAAACTAGATGTAATGTGGGTGCACCATCAAAAAGCGGCAAAACTGCATTTTTTTAAAAATACTTATTTTCCCCGATTTTTTTTCATACGATGTTATAGAAAATGTGTAAGATGAATAATAATATTATAAAATTTAAAATTTATTTAATACTATTTATAATGTCTAGTTCATAATAATATTATAACAATATATGGTTGTTTAGTAAAACCTTGTACTACTCACTACACACGCTATTGAGGAAGGTCGCGGTTGTCTGTAATGCAAGCCAAGTCAGTGCTACGTGTAGTGCAAGCTCCCCTTGGTGTTGTGTAAAACATAAAAAAACTTATTTAATTTATATATTAAACAAAATCTATACATAATGTTTCATAGAATAATTTCTACAAAAAGAACTTGAAATCGTGTGTAACACGAGCCAAAAATAGTTATGTGTATACTACAAGCTAACACGGTGTCGCGCATAGTTAAAGCTAATCTTGGTGTAGTGTACAATAGATGACATCAACGAAATTAAAAAAAATTATCACATAAAATCTCAGGGTGTTACAATGTTTCCATGCATGTGAGTCATGTGATAGATTACATGGTCGGGAATATGCCATATGTGACGTACACTGACCTGGATAGAATACACAAGAGATATATTCTGTGAAGCCACACACCATATGTCATAGTACACATACACGAGGTCCGAGTATAAAACAAAACCATTGAAGACATGCTCCAGGTCTCAGTTGGAATTGAAACGTTGTGTAGTCCACCTAAAAACCACATAACTCTACATGGAATGTTTGTCATGTACCATCTAGGGACTTGGGTAGGTGGGGATGTAGGACCAATCATCATGTGGGTCCCCTCAAACATAGTGTTCACATGGATCTCTTTTCAAATGTTTCCAAACTCCAATATCTCCTTTGTTTGAACATGGATTTTCTCCCACGAGTCACCTTTTCTGAGTTCTTGTCAACATAAAATGTTTCCTTTTCCCCATAAGATGTTTTTTTAATATGATGTGAAATGTTCATGTTTTGGAATATTCTAAAGAGACACCCAATGATGGCCTCAATCATACTGACTCCCCTGGAAATTCTGGTCATAACCCTCCAGTAGGGATGGGCAGTGTAGTTTCATAAGGATCCCTTCTCTGGTCATACCCTCCAACTAGGATGGAAAGAAGAGTTACTCGATGTCTTATTAGTGGGCATTACCCTGAAGCTAGGCAGGGTAGTAGAGTTCCCTGATTTATTCTTATCATGCGTTACCCTCCAGTCGGGCAGGGTAGTGGAGCTCTCAGGTGTCTTCTACCGGGTGATACCCTTTTATAGGGCTAGGTAGTGTAGTTTCCCAATGCAATTAGAAGTCATTACCCTCCAACAGGGCTGGGTAGTGTAGTTCCCCAAAGAAATTCATGATTGATACCCTCTATTATTACTGGCCATTTGAGTTCCTCATGGAGATGAAGAGTATGAACCTCCTTTCATAACTAGACATTGGAACTTTACATATAATATTCGGGCCCTACACGCTATAGAATAGTTGAATGACATGGTCTGATATAGATTCAAGATCAAGAAGAAGTGTGATGATTTTCCAATTGAAATATTTTTTTAATGATGCAGCCTAAAAAATGTGGGTGACAGAGTGTTTCCTATAACAGATAGTATCAAGGAGAGGTGTCTATGTCCCTTGGACATGAGTGTTTAGGGGAAACACATGATATTTTGGGCATCATTGATGGACTTATTTTTTAACTATTGGGTACTCTTCTTCTTGGGATTATATGTGAGATGGATGTCCCTTTACTCTCTCATTTTGGATTCATTGACTGGGCATATTTATAATCTTTCATCTGGATTCACACCATGGAATTGTATACTTTTCTTCAAGGATATGTGAAAATGTGAGGGGTATTCTACATGATTTCTATTTTTATATTAACATGTTTGTATGGGTCTTATTTCCTTCAATTGGTATTAAAGGCTTGATGGGTATTCCATCTACTCGCCATGTTTAACCCCTTATTCTTGGATGATATTTATTTTACTCTCTTTTTTGGTAATTCATTACTTTTTCACTATACCTTGTTCTATATATATTTTTACTATTGAGTTGTATCTATTAATTTCCTCCATCACCTTTTGGGGTGTTCTATGGAATGTGTATATACTCAACCCTTTTTGGGATTTTCTCACAAATGTCGTGTCTTTAGTAGAGGAAAGGCTGCTCAACTATCACATTGATTGAGTTAGAGATACAAGGTTCATGGACTGTGTATAATATTTGTTGCTTTAGATATGGGAGCTAGGATCTCTCAGCTATATAATATTTTCTATTTTTATTAGGTTGGGACAAATTTGTTGTAGTCTATGTATTTTTTCCATTTAATTTTCATTTTAGACTACCGTACATTTGTACTATCTAGAGGCTCATTAATGATTTGTTTACGTTATAGTGGTGGTTCATCATTTATTCATCCAAATTCAATTTTTCATTAAGTTGGTGTTTTTTCTGTGTGTAGGATCATAGGCAGAGGCCTTCTTGAGTTAGGTTTTCCTTTAGTGCTTAACACCACCCTTTGGCCATTTGAGGTGGCATTTAGGTAGTTACAGCTTGGGCCTTAATATGGCTCGGGTCGTGATGAAGTCCTAAAAAATTTAGTTTATATTCTGATCTCCATATCATAGAATAATTTAATAAATCCACTAAGAATTTATTCTCTATAATTAAATTATAATAAAATAATTTTGTGTTTTTGGTTTTCTGTATAAATGGGGAATCTGATAAGTGGTTGGTACTGAACAATGACATGAATTCTAAAGAGGATGTTGATTCTATTGGATGGGAAGAATTAAATAAAATATTTTTCAAAAAATATTATTCCAAAAATCTCCATCGTAATATGAATAGAGAAATCATTATACTAAAGTAAGTAGAAGAAAAATATATTAAGGAGTTTGGGGAAAATTTCACAGGGCTTCTAAGGTATGCCTTCAACTTTGTCATCAATGCTGAAAGTAATGTGTACATCTTCTTTAGTTAATGAAATCCAATTCTACAATAATATTTACTAATTTAATACCAAAAAATAATATATTTTTAATTATTCTATTATGTTTTATATAGATATATTTTACTCTCATTCATCTCTTGGGACAAGTGATAGAATGCGTAAAATAGAATTTTTCACAAGTGAATCAATAGATAAATTACCTGGATGAATGAAAATCCAAAATCTCTAATGTTAAAAGTGTGTCAAGAAGAATTCCATAATCTCTCATAAGGGAACCAATAGATGCATAATGTGTGGAAAATATATGAATTAGGATAATCAATTATGCAGTGAGATGAAGAGACTTATTAGTGTGATGGAGGAAAAAAATATTCACATCAACAATTATCTTATGATATAGTGCGTCATTTTCAAGGAACATATGAATTATGAAAAAAAATTCCCAATGCCAATGGTTTCTTGAGACTATCAATGATAACGACCTTCTTAGCCTATATAGAAAGAATTTAATATGATGTCACTGATACAAAGGTGGATGTTGAAAAAAAATAAAAATCTAGGTACATTGGTTAATCATTCAAGAAAAGTGAACATAATTTCACATTATGGTATAATACATTCATTCATATCCATCATGATTAGTAAAACTATACAAAAACAACATTAAAACATTGTTTTTTCATTATTTATGAGAATAAAAAATGGGTCAATTGTTACATACCAATTATATAACTCCTCCACATTAAATTATGTGGGATTAATCTTTCATAAAATCCTATCATTCATCCATTACTGGTTTTTATTTCTATATTAACAATGGAAATTTTGTACTTATATAAAGCTAACATAATATTTTTTAATATGTAGATCACTATTTACATCTCAAGCCATCATCTGATTCTATAAAAGTGTAAAGAAGAGGATGAATGTCACCTAGAATATTTTTATCAAACATAGATATTATTTCCCTCTGACCGAGTATATCTAAAACAATTTATTGAGAGAAAAGAGAGAATAATTCATTAAGAAATTATAATAATGAGGGATTATACCAATATATTCCCCTAAAGAAGTTTTTTTCTTCTTCTAAATAAATAGGTTGAGTTCTTAAAGAAATTTATAGAAGTGCCTCTACCCATATCGAAAACATCTTATATAATGGTGATTATACTGTTTTTGGAACTAAAAAATTAGTTACAAGAGTATATGTAAAAGTGTTTTATACAGTTGTGTACTTTATCAAGGAGTGTTCAAGTCTTCTTCATCATGATGAGTGATGTGTCAATATTCCACCATATTGATTATTGTGAACTCAAAAAAATCTTGATAAATAACATGTATCCCCTACCATAGATAAATGACATTTTTGATCAACTATGTGAGGATCATTATTTCCCATTGGGGGACCTTTATTTGGGAAATCACCAATTAATAGTGAAGAAGGAATATATTACCAAAAATACATTTCAAAAAATTTATGGATAATATGAGTTCATAGTGATTCCATTCATGCTCACCAATTCAAGATAAATCTTTTTACACTTAATGAATAATCTCATTAGAGAATACATTTAAATTTTATTGTAGTCCTTATTGAAGATAAATTAATATTCTTCAAAATTAAATAGGATAATTATAAATATTTAAACAATATTCTAAACACTTTTTGAAAGGATATTTTGTAACATACCATTTCTGTAGAGACATAATGCTTGACCTACATAGACATTAAATTAATTTTTCGGGATTACTAATAAATAACCAAAATAGACACCAACGGACCGTAATAGTTTAGTGTCTTTAGAAACTCGGAATATAATCTTCTAATCTTTGTGAAAGATCTTCGACATCTCTTATAATGATATTCCTTTATTTTCTTACCTAAAAACTTTTCTTATACCCTGGGGAAAAGAAAACATATAAAGGGTGAGCTCAAATTCTCAGTAAGGGTATGGATGGAGAAAATAAAACAAACCATATTCATTTTAACTTCAAAACATGAACATAATATTTAAACATCAAAATCTTGAGAAATGACATAAAACATGGTAGTATGTCAGGAATATATCATAAAGAAACATTAATCATGATAAAATAGCATGGGAATAAAACATGTAATTGTGGAAACCATTAAGAAAATGTTATGATTTCCATAGTATTCAAGGCATTGCTGCCAAAACCATCTTAGTGGAGAAAGTCCCTTTCTGAATCGAGTTGACTCATCATTCTGTTCTGGTATCACTGAACGAGATTAACTTGTAGTTCCATCCATGTCTCCTTCAGGATATATAAATCTTTACCCTATTCATTGTAGGGAGATATATGTCCCACCCATCTCATAATTAAATCATTCTTACGTGTGACACCACATAAACATAAATCATTCATCATAATCTAAATAATAAAATGGGTTTCATAAACATCATCCCATCATTACATAATCCATATAAAACAAATGGATATAATTTCATCATAAGAAAAGTGAAACCATGTAAATCATAGAGACATTATATTTGAAACATGCACATATGGAATACTTTCATCTTAGATGGAAAATGGTTTTGAAAAAACATTTGAAATTTATTCTTATAGAAAATATCATTTCTTCTTCAAAATAATTTCCTTTTCACAAAATGACATAGAATTTTAAAAGAAAAAGATTTTTTTGAAAATAGTCATGAAATATTGTAGAGTAAGATTCATGAAAATAAGATTTTATAAAACCATAAAAATCCTTTCATGTCGTATAAGATAATAAAATTCTTCTCGTACTTTTATCAGAAAAGTCAAAAAGTACCTCGTATGGTAAACAAATGAAAGATTCCTTACATACCATGTAGTAAAATTCAAAAATGGTTAAAAAGGAAATTAAAAATAAAAGAAACCATTTTTATAGTAAACAAGTACATGGATGATATATATCACCCCAGTAAATACTTATGAATAAATAATAATGGATTAAACAAGATTGGAAAAGTTATCCCTTACCTTAGGTCTGATATGCTTCATACGTACCCGAACCTCATGTATGATGATTTAAACAATGTAATTGACATATAACAGAATCATATTCATTGTTATTATATCATATATGGTTCACTTATGATGTTATATTACCATTTCTTTTGTAAATTCCATGTTAAAGCAGCATTTTGGGTAAAATAGTTTTATTTATCATATGTGTTTGGACTTGTTGTTCTTGATATTATTATTGCTTATATAATTATTTATTTACTTAAAGAATTTAAATCATGATTTATATATCATATATATTCAGTATACATATATATATAATAGATAGATAAATTTAATAAAATACATCGTTCATTGAGACGACAGGTCATAAGTACGCATGAACGTTGTTTTCTTTTCTTTATTGACTTGAATGGAAGTAAGTAGATGAAATACATAAATACATAGATATATATATATATCCATTATGTTTATAATGTCATATATTTCATTATTATTCATTATATATACCTTATAATCATTCTTGAGTGGTTAACATAGAGAATGAGTCTCATCGCGTCGTGGAGACGGTAATCTGTACGTATGCACGAGCGATGATATCGTTCCCATAATTATTCAATTGAATTGGAGTGGATGATATAATATCTCAGAAATATTATTATGTTATAATAACTATATATAGTTTTTCTTTACACCATTATACTCATCCATGTATGGTGGTGGTGGAAAAACAGATTACACCACGGTGTGGAGAAGGTATTCTGCACGTACGCACGTGCAGTGATTTTGTTTTTTATAGGATGGATAGAAGGATAAATAGGGTTGTTTAATATTTATAATAACATATAATTATATGAGTGATACTAATGTTATTAATTTATGATGAAACAAATAAAGAAGAATAAGTTTAAGAAGAAAGAAACTTGAAACAATCGGTAGAAGAGATTACTTCTTCTTCGACGCACCCCTTCTATGCTTCCTCTTAAGGAAGTAGAGTTGAACTTTTGAGGAGACAATAACCTCCAAAATGATGCTAGGGAAGTGGAAAAGACAAATGGGAAAGGGTTGTCCCAACTTGGAGGCTCAAAATTGTGTAAAGAGAAGAGGGAGGAGGTGCCCTTTTATAAGGGAGGAGAGGGGCACTTTAGGAAAAACTTAAAATATTATTTTATAATAAAGTCGTATTAGGTTTATAATAGCTCAAATGTGACTTATTTAGAATATAATTTGGGTATGGGTCTAAATACTCTCAACCAATAGGTTTTAGACAAGTTTAGGTTACTGTTTTAACCTAATCATTTAGATTTAACTCTAGGTTAAATAATTTAACTTTTACCGTGCCTTCTTGTTTTCTTATAGTATATGGTTAATAAACATACTATAACAAGCCAAAAGAACCCCAAGTGGATCATTATTAATATATATAACCTTATCTAAGTCATTTGGAAGAACCTTAGATTTTTAGTAATATAATAAAAATTAAAAATATAATATTTGTTTTAAAAACAATTTAATGTCAGTTTTGACACTATTTGGTAATTGATTTTTGTGATAATCATAAAAGCATGATTAGTAATAAAAAATATAATTTAATCAATAATAAATTTTCCAATTAACATATAAAATTAGTTTAATTCATAAAAAGTCTCAAATTACATTTATTTAGGTATTTATAACATCAATTATGTTAATATTTCATTAATAAGGTAATTACTACATCATCATTAAATCACAAATAAATTAAATTATTTTATGTATAAAAATTATAAATAAAATACGATTATGTATAAAATATTTTTAGATTTCTAATTAATATTTATAGTCGAATTTATCTTATGTATAACCCTATATTAAAAATGGTTTAGTTATTAAACATTAATTTTAACTCTTTCAACTCTTCTTTAAATAAAATAATAATAAGTGTCCAAATCCAATAAAAATAGACCTAAAGGGTAATATTTTATTCCTAAGGATGTTTTTGGTCGAATTACGCTGATCCAATATAATTAGGACAGGTGTTAGGGTAATAATAATATCATTTTTACCCTTAATTACCCTATTTACTTTTAACCGTGGTAAATTAAAGTAAAAAAGTTACTATTCACCAAAAATTATTTTTATCTTATTGAAACACATTTTACTCCTTGATATTAACCGTGTCTCTCGGATTTTTTAAATTCAACTCAAAAAAGCATGAAAATTATGTTTTATGTACAATTGCAAATGCTCCTAGGAGGTGGGTAAATGATGGTGAAAAAGTTCAATAAAATTTGTATCTATCTACATTATTATAAAATTACTCAAATGGATTACAGTGAACTTATATAGGTATTATGTATCTATTTTGACCTAAAATAAATTTAAATAAAATAAATGATTATTTCAATAAATTTTTGGTTTTTAAATAGTAAACTAGTGTCTTCACTATTCATCAATAATTGAATGTTTTCAGAAAAATACCCAAAATTCACCCAAAGAAAATTTTGATATTATGAATCCAAAAATGAAGACCATTTTTAATTATAAAATTTATAAAATTTTAAAAAGTGAGTATTACTATTCATAAGGTCTAGTTAATTATAATAATATCTTGTTTAGTGAAACTCAGTATTTCGTACAACACACGCTATCGAGGAAGGTCATTATTGCATGTAATGCAAGAAAAGTCAGGGATGTGTGTAGTAAATGCTCCATTTGGTGTCACGTATAACATAATCAAAACTTATTTCATTTATACATTAAATAAAATCTATACTTAATGTTGCATAGAATAATTTCAACAAAAAGAACTTGAAATTATGTGTAACAGAGGCTAAGAATAGTGTAGCGTATACTGCAAGCTAATACGGTGTTGCGTATAGTACAAGATAATCTTTGTGTGGTGTATAATAGATGACATCAAAGAAATTAAAAATAATATATCTCATTAAATCTCGGGGTGCTACATTCTACCGCCCTTAAAATGAATTTTTCCCTTCAAACATTTCTGGGTTATAAATCGTTCACTACTTGAAAGTTTCGTTCATAAAAACTCACATCATAAAAGGAATAGTAAAACAAAATTTTAAAAAGTAAAGAAAGAAATGTAATGGTTACCCAGATTAAATCATCACTGGGTTTCCACATAGGAGAACATCGGTGGAAATATGGATATGGAAGAGAAATATAACCATCAACTTCTGATGAAGAGTACTAGAGGACTTGGCTATGAAAAAGCCAACAATCAGAAAGCTATAAATTTGTGATGATATAAGGTACCATCTTATTCATCAGATATAAGTGAACTAGGACAACATTTTTTGGTTTTCATGATCATTTCCCTAAAGTTGAAGAAATTTAAATTAGGAGAAATAATTTCATGATTTTGATACAATCTCACCATTGGATGTTCCATGGACAATTTCCACTTCATATCATAACTAAATTAAGTTGAATTTGTTATTCGTGAAGTGTTAGCAGATCATGTGATAGAATGATGGGCCATTCCATCTGTCTCAAAAAAAATGTTAAAAAAAGTTATCAAATATACATAAGTCCATCTATTGTTTGGTTAATCATATACGGTTCTTAAAATGGACTAATACTTCATATATCATACTGCTTAATACAATAAAACTAGTTTCTACTAACCAGGGACTTCCTGTAGGCTAGTGGTATGTGATAAATGCATGTCGCACATCAGTTGTGGGTTTGATTCACACAGCCTTGTCCAACGTGACATGTTGTCACCCATCTTACAAGTTGTCCTTTTTCTAAAACTAGATTATTATAACATTCCATCAATAATATCAAAAAAGTTATATTCTTAAAAAATACTAAATTTTGTCCAACATAATCCATTCCAACTTTTAGGGTTATCCAAAATACATTTATCCAAGCTCATAGTACAAAGAAAATAATTTCTAGAAATGTCATATGCCGAGCATGTGAATACCATCATTTATCCCCCATATATCATACGATATATCTTATTGGTAAAATTAAAAAAATGTGAATACCTTAATCAGGTATTCCCTTGAAAAATTAATACCCATTGAACCTCAGTGAAAACATGAATGATGTAAAAATTTAACACTTTCCACATACCAAAATCCCCAAATTTCAATATACTCAAGCCATGATATAACATTGTCCTTATATCAGTCATGAGCTCATTTAATTTTTTCTTTATCACTTCATTATCCGCATATCATCTTCTTTCCAAAAATATTTCAATCACTTTTCATAGTTACCGGTACCATATATTTATTGAAAACCAATACATAAATATTCTAAAATTCCACTATACCCTAAATGAGATACCATGATACTATTTTGAAATCCCATTACATAAACACATAATCATTACACAACATCATTTTCATACTCAACATAACAAATAGTGATCACATGTGACTACCCTTTATCCTTTTCCTTAAGATGTTTCTCACATTGATCATTAGTAACCCTCGGATTAGGGAATTGATTAGTATAAGCCCAAATTTTCTTGCACTTGAAGCATTGAAGTGCTGGCGGTTCGTTTTCGGCAGTATTTTCTTTATTCACATCATTAGAAACCCTTATTCCATTTCTTTGAAACTCAACTACTTGATGACCTTATTTTTCACACTTAAAACATTTTCTAGTCCCTTTATCACAATCTCCACCATTCTTCTTTCCACACATTGAGCATAAAGAAACATTCATCTTATTTTCACCATTATTCTGAGATATCTCCTTGAACTCCATCTTTTGTTTATAATCAATACCATGATATGGATATGTAACACCAAATTCCATTTCTACCTTGATATCACAACACACAATTTATTCATTGCTAATGAAGTCTCTTATAGCTAATGCCCTTCGAATACATGGTTTTAAGCCACTGAAGAATCGATCAACATTACTTTCAAGTTGGATGATAAATCCAGAATCATACCTTGCAAGACTTGTAAAATTCACTTCATATATACAAAGAGATTCATCATCCTTTTTCATAAGCTCAAGGAAATCCTTTTCAATCTTTGTTTGAAGAATACGAGGGAAGTAATTATTGAAAAATAAGTTATTAAACTCATCCCATTCCATAGATTTATTTTCATCTCAGGGCCTCGTATTCTTAATTATATTCCACCATTTATCTGCTTCACCTTCAAAATGGTAAATATCCATAATTACTTTTTAATGTTCCGAACAGTGAAGTATTGAAAATATCATTTCAATGATACTGATCCATTTTTCTGCAACAAGTGGATTAGAAGACCCACTGAAAGAAGGTGGGAATTGCCTCATGAAGGACTCAATAGAATATTGTTCCCTTCTCCACATATTTGGAAGTCCAGAAGGATTCATAGCTTGTGTATGTATAGCAAAAAGATTATGCACTCCATCTCCCATAACATTCGTTTGTTTAGGAGGAAAATCATTGCATTTTCCGTTACATTGATCAACACAGTTCTTTCGGGTTCCATCCATCGTCTAAAACCCAAATAGAATAGTGTGAGAGGAAAAAATCATGCTAAGGAAATCAACATAATAAAGGGGGATTACCTTCAATATATAACATCTTAGGGTTAATTTTAAGATTGTTACAACAATTCTATGACTATAAACTATACTTATACTTATCCTTATGGACATCCCTAGACATACCTTAGAAATATCTCTAGGGATCTCACTAAAGTTATTACATCCTAGTTTCCAAAGGTTAACTAAATATTTCCTCTGATACCAACTGTAGAGACCCAAAGCTTGACGTACAAAGAAAATACATTAATTTTGCAGAATATCTAATACATAACAAAAACAGGCACCAAAGGACCGTAATAGTTTAGTGTCTTTGGAAACATGGAATATAATCTTATAATCTTGGTGAAAGATCTTAAACATATCCCATATTTATCATCCTTTTTTTCTTACCTAAAACCATTCTTTATATCCTGGGGAAATGAAAACATATAAAGGGTGAGCTCAAATTCTCAGAAAGGTTAAGCATGGGGAAAATATAACAAACCATATACATTTGAACTTCAAAACATGAACATAATATTTAAACATCAAAATCATGAGCACTGACATAAAACAAGGAAGTACGTAAGGCATAGATCATAAAGAAACATTAATCATGATAAAATTGAATGGGAATAAAACATGTAATTGTGGAATCCATTAAGAAAATGTTATGATTTTCATAGTAGCCAAGGCATTTCTTCCAAGACCATCTTAGTGGAAAATGTCTCTTTCTGAATCGTGTTTACTCCTCGTTCCAGTCCTGTATCACTGAACTGAATTAACTTGTCATTCCAACCATGTCTATCTCATGAGATATAAATCTTTACCCAATGAATTTGAGGGATATATAGGTCTCACCCATCTCATAATGAAATCATTCTTATGAGTGCCACCACATTAATATAAATCATTCATCATAACACAAAGAATACAATGTGTCTCATAAACATCATCCCTTCATAACATAATCCATATAAAACGAATGGATGTAATTTCATCTTAAGAAAAGTGAAACCATGTAAATCGTAGTGAAATTATATTTGAAACATACACATATGAAATAATGTCATCGTAGATGGAAAATGATTTTGATAAAACACTTGAAATTAATTCTTGTGGAAAATATCCTTTCTTCTTCAAAATCATTTTCTATTCAAAAAATGACATGAAATTTTAAAAGAAAAGGATTTTGTTGAAAATATTCCTGAAATCTTGTAGAGTAATATTCATGAAAATAAGGCATTATTAAACCGAAAAAACATGTTCATGCCGTATAAGTTAAAAAATCATTCTTCTCATACTTTTTTTGGAAAATTCAAAAAGTACCTTGTATGGTAAACAAAAGAAATATTCCTTAAATACCATGTAGTAAAATTAAAAAATGGGTAAAAACGACTTTAAACATACATGAAACCATTTTTTTAGGAAACAGGTACATGGATGATAAATATTACCTAAGTAAATACTTACGAATAAACAATCTTGGATAAAACTGAGATTGGAAATGTTATCCCTTACCTTAGTTCTGATATGCTTTGTACGTATCCAAACCTCATATATTATGTTTTAAATAATTTCACTGACTTATTATATAATCATATTCATTGTTATGAAATCATATATGGTTCACTTATGACGTTATATTACCCGTTATTTTGTAAATTCCATGTTAAAGTAGCGTTTTGCGTAAAATCGTTTTATTTATCTTACGTGTTTGGACTTGTTGTTCTTGATATTATTATTATTTATATCATGATTTAATTACATAAATAATGTAAATCATGATTTATATGTCATATATATTCAGTATATATATATAATAGATAGATAAATGAAATTAAATACATCATTCATGGAGACGGTAGGTCGTACGTACACATGAACGCTGTTTTCTTTTCCTTATTGACTTAAATGGAAGTAAGTAGATGACATATATATATATATATCTAGTAGCTTTATCATGTTATAGATTTCATTATTATTCATTATATATACAATATAATCATTCTTGAGTGGTTAACATCGAGAATGAATCTCATCATGTCCTGGAGATGGTAATCTGTACGTACGCACTAGCGATGATATCATTCCCATAATTATTGAATTGAATTGGATTTAAAGATATAATATCTCAGAATATGTATGATGTTATAATAACTATATATATTTATTATTTACACCATTATACCCCTCTAAGTAAGGTGGTGGTGGAAAAATATATTACACAACGACATAGAGACGGTATTCCGTACGTACGCACGTGCGGTGATTTCGTTTTTTGTATGATTGATAGAATGTGAAATAGGGTTGTTTAATATTTATAATAATAATTAATTATATTAGTTATACTTATGTTATTAATTTATTATTAAAAAAAAATAAAGAAGAAGAAGTTGAAGAAGAATGAAACTTGAAGGAATCGGTAGAAGAGATTACCTCTTCTTCAGCAAAACCCCTTTTAAGATTCCTATTAAGGCACTAGAGATGGTGTTTTGAGGGGAAAAAGAAAAACTAGAATATTACTAGGGAAGTGTTGAAGAGAAATTGGCAAGGTTCTTCTGAGCATGAAGGATCAAAATTGTGAAAAGAGAAGAGGAAGGAGGTGGCCTTTTATAATGGAGGAGAGGGGCACTTTAGGAAAAACATAAAATATTACTTTATAATAAGGTCATATTCGGTTTATAATGGCTCAAATGTGACTTATTTTGAAGCTAAATTTGGGTATGGTTTTCAATCCTCCCAACCAATAGGTTTTAGACATGTTTAGGTTACTATTTTAACCTTATCATTTAGATTTAACTCTAAGTTATATAAATTAACTTTTACCATGTATTCTTGTTTTCTTACACTATATGGTTAATAAACATACTATAACAAGAAAAAATAACCCCAAGTGGTTAATTATTAGTATATATAACCTTATTTAAGTCATTTGGAAGAACCGTATATTTTTAAGAATAGAATAACAATTAATAATATAATATTTGTTTTAAAAACTATGTTATGTTAATTTTTACACTATTTGGTAATTGATTTTTGTGAAAATCATAACAGAATGAATAGTTCTAAAAAAGTTATTTTAATCAATAATAACATTTCATATTAACCAATAAAATTTTTGGAATTCATAAAACGTCTCAAATTACATTTGTTTGGGTATTTATAACAACAATTATGTTAATATTTCATTAATAAGGTAATTACTGAATCATCATTGTGTCATAAATAAATTAAAATATTTAATGTCTAAAAATTATAAATAAAATAACATTATGTAGGAAATATTTTTGGCATTCTAATTAATATTTATTGTCGAATTTATCTTATTTATAACCCTATATTAAAAAAATTTAGTTATTAAACTTTGATTTTTACTCTTTTAACTCTTTTAACTCTTCTTTAAATAAAATAATAATAAGTGTCCTAATATAATCCAACTGGACCTAAAGGGTTATATTTTATTCCTAATGTTTTTTTGTCGAATTACACTTACCCAAAAGAGTTAGTACATGTGTTAGGGTAATAATAACATCATTTTTACCCTTAATTACCGTATTTACTTTTAATTGTGGTAAATAAATGTAAAAATTTACTATTCACCAAAATTATTTTTATCTTATTCAACCACATTTTACTCCTTGATATTAACCAATCCTCTCGGATTTTCAGAATTCAACTCACATAAGTGGTAAAATTATGTTTTATATACAATTGCAAATACTCCTAGGAGGTGGGTAAAAGACGGTGAAAGTTCAATAAAATTATTTTGTATCTATATTGTTATAAAATTACTCCAATGGATTACATTGAACATATATAGGTATTATGTATCTATTATTATAGAAAAAAATTTAAATAAAATAAATGATTATGTAAATAAAAAGTCGGTTTTTAAATAGTAACCTAGTGTTTTCACTATTCATCAACAATTAAAAGTTTTTCGAAAAATACAAAAAATTCACCATAGTTAAATTTTTATATTCTGAATCCAAAAATGAAGTCCATTTTTAAAGATGAAATTTATAAAATTTAAACAACTTGGTATTACTATTCATAACGGCTAGTTCATTATAATAATATCTCATTTAGTGAAACCTGGTATTGCGTACTACACATGCTATAGAGGAAGTTCTTGATTGCGTGTAATGCAAGACAATTCAAGGCTGCATGTAGTGAAAGCTCTATTTGGTGTTTCATATAACATAATCAAAACTTATTTCATTTATACAGTAAATAAAATCTATACTTAATGTTGCGTAGAATAATTTCCAAAAAACGAACATGAAATTGTGTGTAACACGATCCAAGTATAGTGTTTCATGTACTACAACCTAATACGGTGTTGCGTATAGTACAAGATAATCGTTTTGTAGTGTATAATAGAAGAAATCAATGAAATTAAAAACAATATATCTGATAAAATCTAGGGGTGTTACAATTTCTGATCTATCAGTTACGTATTTATCCTCATTATTGTTTTTCTATTCTCATTGTCTATATAGCGACAAGATTTAATTGGGAGGATACCTATATTGGTGAAGATAGGTATTTAATGGACTCCTAGCATGAATCAACATTTTTATAGGCTAAATGTGGATTTCACTCTATGTAATTGGGATTCACAATGTGTAAGAGTTGTTATATGAAAGTCGTGAAGTGATTCATGTTGTGGATGGTTACATGCTACAAATATATGTGTCACATACTGAATGTATTAAATAACAAATTTTAAACTGATGTGAGGGGTTTTATGTAATAAATGGGATTTTTGTTATTACACATCATGTAACTGGGTTACAAGCTCTATAACGGCACATAAAGAGTTTTCAAATTAGGTATGTAGCTGTTTTATTTTTGTTCCTTATCCAAACACGTTTGATCTCGACCTAGAAAAAATCCCATGTGAATATCAGATACTCAAATCATTTTAGATCGATCTGTTCAATAATCAATCTTCATTGAGGTTGTAGTGGGTCTCTTCAGGTATGTGATCATTCTGTTTCTTCATTGTCCTTGATTGTGGTGGCTTCCATGGGTTTCATTTTTGGATATTTTGGCCTTTTTTTATTTGTCTTGTCTCCTTCAAGATCGGATGTGTGATCTCATTTTGAAATTTTATCATTGTTGGTTGTGGTCTAGCGGGCATTAATTCTTGAGGTATGTTGTTTTTTCTCCTCTCTTAAAACCCTCTATCTCAAAATAAAAAATCCAAATATATGTGGAATCGATTCTAGGGCCTTCGTAGATAACATAAGGATTTCATTGTTGGTGGATCCTGGTGTTGGTGTGTGCGGATGACTTTTGGGGAAGGTGGTTTTATCCCATGACTATGTTGATAATCCTTTTTGTTCTTTCATTATAAATGGATTTATAAAAGGAATTGGCAAGATTGATTTGTGTTTGATGAAAAGAGTTTTTTTAATAAAAATGAACTTTCCCTCAGTGATGATAAATTAAAAGAAAAATGGTATTTTCAAAGAATTTAAATGGGTATGTTATATGGTTTTAAATTTATTTTCAAAACATTGAACGGATTGTGAAAATGAACACATGGGTTACCTTGAGTAATATGTGGATGGGTTATCTTGAGGTCGTCATCCATTTTGAGGGTTCACTTTCTAGGGTGTAGGTTTGGCCCTAGAGTGTATCTTATTGGCTCTATGTATGTATATGATGTTGGGGTTACACTTTTTTGGGAGTCCCCTTAGTCTTGGAGTTGTTATCATTGGATTTTTGTATCACAGTGCACTATTTCATAGATTATCTGGTATGAGTAGTCTACTGCCTGACCTTTTTTATTACTTCGTATTTTGATTAAGTTCTTGCTACCATTTTTCTTTTATTTCATGTCATTGTGTAGTTGTATCCTTGATATTATTGTTGATGCTTGTGAAATATGATATAGAAAAATGTTCTTTGAAATTGATATACCTACATTTATTTTTGATCCTTAATAAAAGGGAATTGTTTAACATTTTTTTATATAATTATTTTACTTCTTATAATTCCATGTTTTAATCATAAAATGAGAAGACAAATGTTGTTATACAGAGACTGGTTATGGTACCACTTGGTGGGATCCTACTGAGCATATTATCACACACCATGTTCACCCTTTCATTGGTGTATAGACCTTTGTATGTCTTTCGTTGCAGGGAAAGGAAAGGGACCGTAGTGTGACAGTGGGGATCCATGTACGATGGGCTGGGTAGATCATGGTGCGATGGTTGGAGTTCATCCATGGAATCTCCTAATGTATATTTTTCTACAATGTCCTTTTTAGTTAGACTTATATATTTTTGGAGATTTATCCACTTATAAAATTATTTATTTCAACTATATTGTTAGATTTATAGAATATATTTATTATATTTAAAAATTTTCTTCTTTTATAGGTATATATATATTTTCCATGGGTTTGTACAATTTTGGGAAAATTGTTCCCTTGGGTATGTTGATCGATGCTCTGGTGCTTCTCGCCCACCCATGGGGATTGGGAACCCCCTTAGGGTATGTGATGGATCGGGTCATGTCCCATTTTTTAGGGAACCTGGTTCAGTTTGATACAATTTGGTATTAGATGAGGTATGTCCTCAAGATTCTTTATCTGGGGATATCAGATAGACTAGAGATAGTATTTTCTGTAATTGAGAGGTATCTTTCCACAAGTTCATGGACAACTCTTTTCATTAAGAGAGTCAAGTAACCATGGGATGTGGGGTTATGTGTCTCTCGATTTTTTTGTTTCAAATATATATTTTTCTTTATGGGTCTTTTAGTTTATGATAACATTTAATCTTTTATCTTCCCATTCCATCCATTTAGGTGTAAATAATTATGCCTCTCAGACGTCTTCCTTGAGTTCCTCAATTCTGAGTACCTAATTCTATACAAGTAATTCCACCAAAAAAACATAATATCATTGAGACTATCATATGAGTAGTTCATTTTATTTATCTTGATGTGCTATATATTCAAAATGCAGTGGATGAGGTATAACCAGGAGTTGGAGGAGAGGGAGATCAGTTGCAGGAATTCTTGTGTGAGTAGCCATTATCCTTTAAAAGAAAAAATGAAAATAAATATGTAGAAGACTATCCAGATATGATTGATCAAATATTTGACCTCCTGGTGACACATGAAAATTTTATTGAAATGTTTGAATCATTCATGCTCGAGGGTTTTAGAAAGAGATATTGGGATTCTATAGTCCAAGAATACATACATGTGGACCTAGATTAGAAGGCATTCAAAACCCTATTATTCCAGATGTTTTTCCAGAGTCATTAATGTTGGAAAAGTATATGGAATTGTTTTATTTACCACATAGAGGGGGTTCAGCATCAGAGTACACCAATTGATTTTATGAGATTCTCTATATTCCTCTAGATGTTGAGAAGAATGACAAGGTGAATGATCAGAAGTACCTGTAGGTTTTGCGACTAGATATCTGATAAAGGTAAAAAAGATAAATCATTATACCATTGTTGATATGGTAGAAATAACTCTGGTGACCAATAATGGTATGGAATTCATAGTTGTTTTTCCAAACTCATATCGTTCATCTAGTTGTAGCTTCTGTGGTGTGTGTGGGGAGAAGAGGAAGATACAGGATCATCACAGAAGTGGTGGTTGTGGGTCTCAATAATGAGCCTCCATTACATAGTTTTTTATTGCTAGGTGTGTACCTCTTACTTTCTATCAGTGTTGTAGGGTTAGACAAACCTTCCATTTTTGTCCCATGCCCGAGGAGACAAGAATAACCTAGAGATGTTTTGGTCAAATACGATGCTTCTTCTAGGGTTTTACTACACATCATTATGGTCAGGGTTTGTCATCTCTGAAGGATACTATGGTTTAGTTAGAATATTCAAAGACTACTAGGATCCAAACCTAGGACTTGGGAGTGAAGAACATTTATTTATCAGATGAGTGTCTAGTATAAGTGGATGTAAGATTAGAAATAGTGAGAGGCACTATCCATATTTCATCTGTAGTAGTAATTTCTTTATTTGATATAGGTGTCTTCAACTCAATTATATACGTATGTTTTGAAGAAATTCTTAAAATTTCAATAGATCTTATATCCTTTATAATGGTATTAGATAAAATATCTTAAATAGGGGATAGAAGGGAGCATGGTGTCCTTCTTGGTCATTAACGATTACTGATACAGAGTTGTTCTGGTATTATCTCATTCTTGATCTGGATCTATTTTATGTATTCATTGGTATGGATTGGAATGTTTCTAATCTAGTTGAAGTTGATTTCTATCATCATCATGTTTCATTTATAGTTTCTAATTAGATCTACTGTGTTTTTCATGGAGATTTGGATAAGATGTCTGGACATGTAGGACGTTCCAGCCCAAATCTCAATAGTTTATTTTCGGTTATTATGTTTGAGACTGATGATGTTTCTCATTTATTAGATATTCCCATTAATTTTAAACACATTACTATAGTCTTCATAGACAAATTCATTAGTATTCTTCCAGATAGAGAGATAGATAGAGTTTACAATTGATCTGGTTCTAGGTACATAGTCGATATCGATATATTCTTATCATATGGAACTAGTGGAGGAGAAAGAGATCAAAATTTAGTTGGATGACCTATTGGGAAAATCATTTTTTCACCCCTAGTGTTTCTCCATTGGATTACTTGTTCTTATTTCCAAGAAATTAGATGGTTCACTTTAGTAGTGTGTGGTATATCGAAAGTTGAAATGGGTAATGTTTAAGAAAAAATATACTTTTCCTCGTGTGTATTATTTTTGGATTAGTTAAATGGGTAATATTGGTTCCCTAAGATTGATCATTGGTTGGGTTATCAATAGCTCAAAGTCTGGGAGTTTGATATAACAAATATGGGTTTCATGAGTAGGTATGGACGTTATGAATATCATGTTATACCTTTTGTTCAAAATAATGCTCTTATAGTTATTATGTATTTGATGAATTGAATATTCCATAAATATCATTGAAATTTTGTGGTAGTGTTCTTGGATGTTACTCGGGTTTATTTGATATTCAAGCATGGGCACGAACACCATCTATGTTTTGTTATGGAATTTTTTAGAAGTCACCATATCTGTAGAAAACCTTCACAATGTTGTTTCTATAATGGAGAATTAATGTTATTAGAGATCACAATTTATGAAAACAGCTTTTAAATTGATCTAGAGAAGGTAAAATATGATTCATCATTAAAGGAACCATATAATTATTATGACATTTGGAGGTTCCTTGGTCATGTTGGATATTGATGAGGTTTTTTTAAGGATTTATCTAAGATAGAGTCACTTTTTACTACTCTTACTCGGAAAGAGGTGAAATTCACCTATGATGAGAAGTTTCAATCATCTTTCAATTAACTGAAAGGACTTCTGACATCATCTCCTTTTATTGATCTTACATAATCCTGATAAGGTGTATTTGGTGTTTTTGGATTCTTCTGGTTCTAGTTTGTTATGTGTGATGATACAGGATAACCTTGTGGTAGCATACGACTCTCATCATCTACAACCACATGAGAATAATTACCCCACCCATGAATTAGAGCTTGCGTAGGTTATATATATACATAAATGTTGGAATCACTATATTTTTGGGGAAAGTATCACAATATTCTCTAATCAACAGAGTTTGATTAATATCATTTCTAAAAAAACATGATTCTAAAATAGAGATGATGGGAACAATACCTTCATATGTTTGACTTCAAATCGCCTACACCCTAGGGAAGTGGAATGTTGTTTCATATGATATTATAATAAAATTTCCCTCATAGGCTATTCTAGAATCTAATGATCAGTGGAACCTTATGGTACTTTTATCATAGTTGTTCCAATATTCTCATATAGATTTTCTAGGTATGGTTTGGACCAGTGTTTAGTAATCATCATCTCTCCCAGAGTCTGTATTTCATAGTTAGTAGAAAAATTTTGAGTTTACTAAAATTCATGAAAGCCATTATTGTGGGGAGACCATTTCTGGTCGGTCGTTCTCTTTAGATGGTATACTCCACTTTGGTAAGAAGGTTATCATCCCAGTATCTGTGAGGAGTTTAGTCTTGTTTAATTATCACAACTCTTTGTTGGTCATCCATATTGGTTCTATAAGGATGTATTAAGAAATTAGAAGACGATTCTGGTTGCTGGGAATGATACATGACATTGTAGATAATGCGTCCCAATGTAACACCTCCAAAAAGATAATGGAAGTGTTCTTGAATCCATATAGTATGATTCAGACTCTTCTGATGAAGGTTTGAGAATGGGATAGGGTATCTATGGATTTTGTTTTTGGGTTACCATGTAATCCCCGATGGAGGAATGATAACTATGTATTTTTCGATCGATTGATGATGTGTGATCATTTTATATTGTTCATGGATATAACTAAGGTTGATGATCTATGTAAGATGTTTGTGCAAGAGATTGTTATTTTACATGAGACTCCATCTACCATTATTTTAGATTGTGAAACTAACTTTACCTTGAGTTTATGGAGGATTATCTAAGAGGAAATGGGATATCAGGTCATGTTGAGCATAACTTACCATCCATAGACAGTCAATAAGGCCGAGTGTGTGATCTAGATCCTGGAGGATATTCCTCATGCATGTGTCTTGGATTTTGGCCGATCATAGCATAACCATATAGGAATGGTTGAGTTTGCATACAACAATAGTAATTAGTCGTTAATAATAATGAATCCCTTTGAGTAATTTTATGGTCACCAGTACAGATCACCACTTTGTTGGGTGGAGGTGGTAGATGTAGATTTGGTTTGAACAAGTTTGTTCTAGGAGACATCAGAAAAGAATCAAAATGTACATTGACGTCTACTTATAACCAAGAGTTTATAGAAACTGTACATCGACTGGTGGAATTATACTATATAAATTTCCATTGGTGATTGGATTTTTTTCAATGTTTCTTTTTAGTTAGGTCATCATCGACTTTGAAAATTGGGTAAGGTGTATCTAAGATATGTTGAACTATTTTTGGTCACTGAGAATCTTGGAAGATTTTCTTAAAACTTATTATTTATAGTTCAGTTGACATGTATTCATTATTATTTCTACTTATATCAACTTATGATGTACCATCCTAATCCCACTCACATTCTGAGTTGGGAGGAAATTGAGTTAGAGATAAAGGATTATATTTTGTAGAAGGTTGTTGATAGCATTGAATATCAACTGAAATTCTTGAATGAATAGTCTGTTTTGTGGGTCAGAGTACAATGAAATCATATTTCATAATATAATGAGACTTAATAACATGATTTTATGATGAGGGAGAAATGCACTCATCTTTTTACAGGGATTACATCTTCCACATGACATCATAGGGACGAGAATCCTTTGTGGTGGGGAGTTTGTAACATCCCATTACAGATTTATTAGGTATGTCTTTAACATACTCATAGTTTTCCCATTCATTATTTAAAAATGGGGATGAGAATAAATTTATAGGATACATATAATGATGATGTAATATATATTTTGGACACATATCATGAATTGAATTTTCTGCAGGTTGAAGGAGGATTTCATGTTGTGTGGATAGGTTACATGATGTGTAAGAGTTATTGGATGCAAGTCATGAATGGCTTCATGCTATGAAAGTTTACATGCTAGGAAGAGATGTTTAATCTCATGATTATTTTAAATAATGGATTTTAATCTGAGGTGATGGGTTTTATAGAGTATGTTGGAATTTTGATGTTACACATCATGTAACCAAGTTAAACGCTTTGAAATGGAACACGCATAGATTTATTTTTGGGAGCTTCATTTTTCATTTCCTCTCATCCCATGGAAATGACCAGATGATTTCGGGAGACTACAACACTTATAGATTTCTTTTTGGGAGCTTCATTTTTCATTTTGGTTGTTTGTGCATCCCTCCAGGTAAATGATCCTTCCGCTTCTTCATTTCCCTTGATCATGGTAGTGCCTTTGGGTTGTCTTATCTGATCTCTTAGCCTATGATTTTTCCCTGTCTCCTTCTATATCTATTATGTCATTTTTTTTATAAATCTATTACATTACTGGTTATGGTGTGGTGGTCATTTTTTCTTGAGATATTCATTGTTTTCTATTCTCCTCCAGTTTTATTTCTCTAATGAATCAATCCTATGATGTGTGGATTGGATTATAGGTCCTTTATAGACATCATTAGGATTTTTTTGTTGGGGGATCCCATTGTGGGTGTGTGTGACATGAATTTTGAGATAGGTTGTTCTGTCTCTAACCTATGATGATGATCCTTGTTTTTCATGCTTTATAAACTGAATATTACAAGGAATTGTTATAATTGATTTGTGTGTGTAGAAAAGTTTTTTCCAAGAGAAATGGTTTTTCTCTAATTCTTGATAAATAAAAGGAAAAAATGGTATTTTCAATTAATTTAAATGTATTTTTAATTTTTTTTATATGATTTTTGAAACATTAAAATGATTTAGAAAATTATCATATGGGATAACTGGGGTACTAGGTGGAAGGTTTATCTTATGGCCATCATCCATTGTGGGGTTTACTTTTTGGAGTATTCTTATTATCCTAGACTTTATATTATTGGATCTAGGTATGTATTTGATGTTGGGTTTCACTGTCTGTGGTTTCTCCCTTATCATGGAGTGTAGATCATTGGCCTTAGTTACTAAAATACCCTATTTTGTAGAA
Organism: Viscum album; assembly: GCA_963277665.1. Lineage (NCBI taxonomy): Eukaryota > Viridiplantae > Streptophyta > Magnoliopsida > Santalales > Viscaceae > Viscum > Viscum album. The sequence continues at coordinate 596,913,745 of OY728133.1, forward strand.
TAATTTGTACGTGTAGTCTGTTTCCATACCTTTTGTATTCCATGTTGTTGTGTTTCTGGTGCCACTACTATTTTTTGATTTCACAACTTTTTAATATTTTTTCCTCGATATACATGTTGAATCATAAGAAATATGATATAGAAAAAAGATCTATGAAATTGTTATTCCTATTCTTTTTAGAACTATGATAAAATGGAAATGATTACAATGTTTTCTATAAAAAAAATTTACTACTTGTAATGAAATATTTTAAATTGAAAAATATTACACAAAAGTATTCATATAGATACTAGTTATTGAACACCTAGGTGTGATCCTATTGATCCTATTAGATCACACCCTACACACCTATTCAATGGTGCATAGACCTTTGTATGTATTCCATTGGAGGGAACAGAATGGCACCATAGTTAGGAGACAAGGATTTGTGTCAGCTTGGTTAGTTAGCAGGTGTGAGATGGTGGGATTTCATCCATTCAATTTCTTTGTGTATCTATTTCAATTTTATCTTTTGTAATCGGAAGTTTCGTTTTAGTGTTTTATCAACGTATTTAGTGGTTTCCTTCCTATTTTAGTACAGTTAGTTCAAATATTTATTATTCTTACACTATTTATTTCGTTACATTCATATATATATATATATATCTGTACCATGTTTTTTTACATGTTGGAAGAAATTGTTCCCTCAAGTTTTTTTATTGATGTATGGCTTCTTGTCAATAACAAATGGAGATCAGTAGTGCCCTTAATGTATGTAATGGATTGTTTATAGTTCCAGTTTCGAGGGAAACCAAGGACAGTTCCTTATATAATCTAGATGAAAAGTATAGTAAATATTTATTTATGATGAAGTAATTACCATTCTCAGTCATTTTATAAAAAACTTAGTGATATATACTGACCCTTTTAAGATAATGGAAATCGAGGAATTGCTTAGACTATCATTGGTAAAAGAGATCCATAGTTTCCTTGGACTATCTTAGAATTATCAAAGATTTATGAGAAACTTCTTATAATTTTAAAACTGACTAACCAAACTAAATTGAATGGGAGTAATGATTTTTCAGACTATTGAATGTGAAGATATTATTATGAAATTAACAAAGAGTCTTATCATTGATCTAGTCTTCATACTACGTTGAAGTGGGGAACTTCTCAGGGTTAAAAATTTTACATCAAAGATGGTTTTTTTCTATGTACTAATGAAAAATGATAAAGTGTTATCCTTGACCTAAAAGAAATTGAAATTTAATTAACTAAATTATCTAACACATGAGCTAGAGTTGTCTACAATAATTTTCACATTGCAAATATAGAGGGATTATTTGTATGAGAAGAAGTTTGAGATATATATGGATAATAAGAGAGTCAAATATATTTTCACACAAAAGGATATTATGATTATTAATTGATGATGGTTAGATCTGATCAAGTAATATGATTGTTGAAACAAATACCATTTCTAGATAGAAAATAAAGTGGAAGAGGGTCTATGTAGAAAGGTTCCAACAACCTTATCAGTATTGAGAACTGAGAAGGATCTAGACATCTTGGATGTGTAAATGATGAACAAAAAAAATTTAATGGAAGAAACAACATTATTCCTTTCTCAGGGGTTTTTTTAACCATCCATTTTAGATAATTTAACCTACGATCAAATATATAATGTGTAAATTAAATGGTAATTTGAATATATAAGGAAATGAAAATACTAGGAGTTCAAAATTTATAATGAATTATTTGTATGATTTGGGTAATTACTATGTGTATCATCAAATCAATTGATAAATAAGGAGTTGTTTTATGATTCACATAGATCTTCGTTCTCCATTAATCATGTGAGTAAGAAGATGTATCGAGATCTGAAACAGCTCTATTGGTTGGAAAATTTGATGATGTAGATTGTGGAATATACAAAGCAATTCCTATAATATGTTCAAGTGGAGGATGAAAGTAAAAAAATCCTATGGGATGATTAAAAAATTATTTATAACTATATGAACCTGGGAAAACATAACCATGTGATTTTTTACCATTTCTTAAAATACAACAAGATGGAATATTATTGTATGGGTTGTAGTGGATTTTCTTTTGAAGAATTATAAATTCATTTCAACATTATAAAAACATTTAGTTGAACTACAATATGTCTTATCACCAAAAAAATGCAAGACAATATGATTCGACTAATCAGAATCATGAAAAAATGTTGAAAAATGTTCATTAGACTTCAAGGGATTATGGGATCAACATCTTCCTCAAGTTGAGTTAACGAAAAATAATATTTTCCACTCAAGAATCAAAATGTATCCATGTGATATAGTTCATGGGAAGAAAATTAGATGAATTTATGCTAGGATGAAGTTCAAGAACATAATTTGCGAGCAGCAGAAATGGTAGAAAAGTTCTAGACCACTAAGTAGTAAATCAAGTACATGTGGAGTCGATAAATGATCTATGTTGAAAATCATCGAGGAAACCCAGAGTTTGAGGTCATAAATAATTTTTTCTATGAATAAATAAATAGAATTTGGTATTGATATTTTGGAAGAAGGGTATTATAAGTCATAGTTACATTTTCCCATTTGATATTACTGGTTTCATTAAAGATGTAGCATATCGACTAGAACTCTCACCAACTACACCTCAGCCACATGATGATTTCAATGTATCCATATTGAATAATCACATACCAAATATATAAGATATACTAAATTAAATGGTGTTACATATGGAAAATAATATCTATTTTTAAAACAAAACAATGAATATATTGGATGATAGAAATAAATTTCTACACAAAAAATTAACTCCCAAAGTCAAATTACTATAGAGAAACCATTATTATGAGGAGGTAACAAGAGAACTAGCGTAAGAAATAAAAAAAAGTACCACCAACAATTATTACCTTATTATGAAATAAGGAATTCTGATGGTGGGATTTTCTATGGTTTAATATTATAACACTCTGTGTTTTTAAAAAAAGAAAACTATGTTTGATAGCTTATACAACATTCAACACCATGTTTAAATGAACAATGAAATTCTATTTTTACATGTGGTAATTATAAAATGACCATTAAATTGATGTGTATAAATAGTTTTATCTTAATTATAAAAAATATATACAATTTTCACTCAGTATTAATTCATTGATAAATCCTTTGTAAATAATCTATCAATTTTTACTAAAGTCATTTAATTCATAAAAATTCATTTTCTTAAAAGATGATTTCTATTGATTTTAATGATAAAATATTATATTTAATTTCTATATTTTATTGAATTAATTTATAAATATTATATAATATTTTAAATTATCATACCAAAATTATCTTCTAGTGAAAATGTGAGAATATTTCTCAAGAGTGAAATTTTTCAATGAATAGTGAAAATAATAAATTTTTCTGAAAAAATGTATTTTATTTTATGTATTTAAAAATTAAAATTTTGTTATGGATTAGTTTAATATTTTATTAGTTACATTTTGTTTAACATAATTAAAATTAATTTTTATAATTTTTTATATACATTAATTATTATAAAATCATTTCTATACTAAAATAAATATTTTTTTTCTGAAAAAAATTGTTTCATTGTGTTTTATGCTTTATTATTAATTTAGTTTATACACTTATATATATTTAATATTGAAAAATGTATTACAATTATTTAATTAAGAGGTCCAAATTTGTTAAATGGGTCCCTCCTATTTTTGTTCAATATGAATAGTAATGATATTAAATAATTGTCACCATCATAAGGGTAAATCAAGAAATTTAAGATAAAAAATAATATATGAAATAAACAAGAACCCTATAACCTAACATTATCCTATTATATGAGTGTATTTCAAAACTCTACATCCATTTTATTAAAATATTTAAACATGGCGTCATATATTTTTTATTTTACATTTATATTATATTATATAAATAAATGAAAAAAATGTCATTCCTTTTGTGCTATTGTATTAAAAGTTTTTAATATATGGATTTAAAATGGATAGGTTTTGTTATTATTGTTTTATTTAACATTTAAAGTATTTTTTACAATGGTATTTTATTTATAATTTTTTGTGATGAAATAATTTCCATAAATGCTTACGTGACACAAAAATAGTATTAAATAAATTAATTAAAAAAATAAAATATATGATATTGTAAATATTAAAAGTAAGGGAACATTATTGAATTATTGTGTTTGAAAAAATATTAGACAAATATAACTTCTTATCGATTTTTTGTGATAATATTGAAATACCTTTGTTACCATGTATTATTCAATGTTAGATTAAATGAGTAGTGAAAAAATGACATTAATTGTTTTTAATGTTAAAAAAATATATTAAAAGATTTAAAATTTATAGAAAGACTATATTAGTGAAATAGATTAATATATGGATTAAGATATCATGAATAGTCCATTTATGGGTCAATTTTCTTTTTAAAGTGACTCTCTTGACCCCTATTTTGTAAACAAATTGTTATCACAGTAGTTGTCAAAAAGTGTTATCATGGGATAAAATAAAGATATAAGTGTATAAAATAAATAGTAACATATAAAACATTTATATGATTTAATTATTTTTAACCATACTCATACTATATTCTAAATATATCATTTTGTATCCATTTCTCTACGAAAAATTATTTATATTAATTTAAAATTTTATATAACTCATAGGGGGCATTCCATTAATTATAAAAAGGAACCTCATCGCCTCTTTTTCACACATAAAATGTCTTTTATTTCAGTAAATAAATGTTATAATACCTTACTAACATACCACCACATTTATTATAGATATATTTTTTGGCATAATTCCAACCATAGAGGAATTAAGGTGTAAATAAAGGGATTTTTGTGAAGAAGATTTATACTCTTTAATTGAATGTTTCATTTGTGTTTCTTCTTCCACCTCTGTAAAATACTCATCAAACATGATGAAAAAACACCATTATATTAAATTTATTTGAGATGTTACCTATATCAATATACTTTTCATTCAAATGGGAAATGATATTGTCATTCCTATCTACGGTGGACTACAGCCTTACAGACTAATTAATTTTTTTTCCAGCACCACTATTATTAGATGGTTATAATGATATATTTAAAAAATATATTTGTTATTTATTATAATATTACAATTCTAGAAAAGTTCATTAATATTAACATTTCTTTCATTCCATCTATGGAAAGTATAAGCGACATTCGTGAATACATATGACCTACCATCTCCATGAATGGTGTAATAATTTTTTTATCTATAACATTAATAGATGACTATAAATATACAAATAATTAATATATATGATATTAATATAATGGTAAAATTTTTGGAGATGATGGAACCTGGATAAATGATTATAGAAATAGACATCCAAATGAAAACTAGAATGAAGAACGAAGCAGTTACCTCCCCCAACAGTGACAAAAATAAAAAATTATTAGTAATCCCATGGTAAGATTCTATAATAAAATAATATATGGTACCAAATATGTTAATATGTTTGTGTAATAAATGTATAATAAATCCATATTTATTATACTTAATATTCTAATGCGCATAATGAAATATGAGACTCAATGTAAGATATCTCTCTGAATCAACCTTTTTCTTCGGATTATATCCATTATTTCTCTAAAAAAACATTATCTCTATATTTAAAATAATTAAATGCTTCTAAATTCTACATATATTTCTATCATGTATATACATAGCTTATTCTACCTTCCATTCTTGGTGAAATACTCGCCTTAGGTTGATTTCTCTAATTTGTTACTATAAAAAACAACTTTGGATTATGAATGAGGTAGGATTATGTAGCCCATTTCATTAAATGGATAATTATTATATTTGTTACTTATGACTAATTACCTTTTTCAGAAAACATAATCATGTATATGGAATAATGGGTTCATGCATATAGTTCTCCAATGGATGGGATGATATATTTGTCTAATGAAGGGCTATTTATGAGATTATGGAGTGAACATAATGTAACCATCTTGGTAGGGTTTGAGTAAATATTTTTCATCTCATATTAATATTAATTAAATATATTTTAAATAGTTATAATATTTTTTGGTAATTTTTTAGTCAAATTGAAAAGGTTTTATTTCTTACCAAACTAAATTTTTAGATATTATATAATGTTATTTAAAATACTGATTTTTCATTTATGGATTTTAAATTTGAAAAAATGAGTATAATTTTTGAATTCATTGTGTCAATATCACATAAAACTAATTTTTTTGGAATTTTTTGAAGATTTTGATTTTTCATTGAATAGTTATAAAGAAATAATTTTACTGAAATTTTTTTTTCAGAAATTTAGAAGGTAATATTTTAAAGAAAAATTATTAAGAAAGAAAGTTGATTATTTATATTTTTAATAATCTCATTATGGTATTTGGAAATAATTTTATACAAAATTTTTGTATAAAAAATGTTATTCATAGAAAGCTATTTTTCTATCAAATCATATTTTATCATGTTTTCATGTTTAATTTTAAATAAAAATTGTCCAATAGTTTAAATTTAATTTTATCAGATAGTTTCAATGTTGGAATCAATGTGATTAATGTTATGTTATAATTAAAACAATATTTTTCATCATAAATAATAGTAAAAATTGGTTTAAACTGTTAATGTTGCAAATGGTTTGTCGGTAGGTTAAACTAATGATTTAAGGGTCATAATGATAGAGGAACTCGAATAATTTTCATTATATGACCATATAACATCTAATTTTTGTAAATGGTACATTATATATCCTTTTACCTTCAATAAGACAATAATACATTTTATTATTTTGAAAATTTTCAACTGTTTTCTCACCTACACTTATTAAAGGTCAACCCTTATCCTCTCATCACCACACTTAAAGAGCCTTTTTGATCATCCAATACCTACCCAAATACCTTCCTTAAATACCACCCTTGAAATTATATTCTTTATTTTGATCATAAAATCATCTTAAGAATGATATTTAAAAAAAATATGTCTTTCGAAAAAGTGGTATAGTTCATAACAATGAATATTCATTTTATTTCTTCTTCCACCTATTTAGAATCGTCTAAAACAATGTTAAAATATTAAAAAAATATCTTAAATATAATAATATATTATTATGTGAATTTTATAACCTTTATTCATATCAAATTCCATCAAATTAGAAGGGAAACTATCGTTCATGTGCAACGGGGACTATCGTCGCACAAACCAATGTAATTCATTCTCTATCACCCCCTCTCACGGTTGGGTATAATGATGGATTTAATATATATATATATATATATATATATTTATTTATTTATATTATTCCAGAAAAATTTATCATTTTTTAGTATATTTTATCCATATTTTATTAACTTTCCATCCATTGAAAATTGACAATGTATTTCCTGCATATGTGTGGACTACCACCAACATGAATCCATGTGATTCATTTTTCACCACTGAATAACATGTATAATATATATATATATATAATTTGTTTTCTAAATAATTAATATTTTATTTATCATATAATTATAAATTTTTAAGGTAAAATAATACTCATCTTCTTTCCATCGTGATCAACAAAAAATAGAAACGTTAATCATGTGCATGTATGACCTTTCATCTCCAAGATTTTAACATAGTTCATTTTTAATAACTATATTTATTTATTGGTTATAAAATACTAATTGAGGATAAAAAATTATAATAATGTCATCAATATTATTCTGGAGATGATAGAACAAATTCCACTTTTTCTATAGTCATCGTATCAAATTCATTTTTGACATATCAACTAAATATTGTGAAAACATCCTAGGAGAACTTAATTTATTATGTAATTAAATATAGCATGGTAATAAATTTAATAAAAGGAAGAAAATGAATTTTTTTTAATAAATTAAATAATTAACATAATTTTATTATTTAGGAAGCCAGTTAACTTCTGTTATGAGTTTCACCTGAGATAAAGGATTTCATCCCAATTTCCACTCCATTGAGACATTTTCTGTATTATAAACCTATTTAGTATTATATGTTGTATATAAAATTATATTAGATATTTAAAATAAATATATCTTTATTCATGATTATTACTAATTCCATTCAAGTTACTCTATCAATAGTAATGTGTTAAAGAAAAGGATGTGTTATTTCTCTTTTTTATTGATAATAATTTTCTTCCATGTCAATATTTTACAAAATTAGTTTAAAAATATCTTTTTTATTAATTTACTAGTTTATTGATAAAATATTAGGATATTTTTTACATTTTTTCATGGTTAAAAGCAATATTTCTAAATTTTTCATAAAAGGACAATTTTAACCATTTTTGTAAAATTCCAAAAGAATTTTTTCTTTTTAAAATATATGGAATTACCTGAATTTCCCATATCCATAACTAATTTAATACATTTAGATTATTTTAAGAGTATTTAATGGGTATAAAAAAACAAATAGTTAATGAAATCTTATTTTATTATTTCTATGCCATTTTCATTATTTCTCAAAGGAAAATATTTTAACACAGAACCAATATTTCCAATGAAATGATGGTAATATCATTACAGTCATTAACTTTGTTTTATAAATAACATTCTCGGGATCATTATGAAAAAAAATAACAAATACATTAATATTATTTATTATCATGGTTTTTATTATTAACGAAACTATATAAAATTTATACATATGGTGTTTTTCTATGAAATTTATATAATTGACTGAGAACAACCATGATAAATCCATATTATTTACATAATGATAATATTTTTTTTGACAAGTAATATTTGTAAAGACAAGGAATTCCTGTGGTTTTTTTGATACATGGTAATTTTATGAGTCCATAGTTTCTAACGACCCATGATTCTGAGGTCTGATGTTCCCAGAATCAATTTCTAATGTTTTGTTCTAATAAGTTCAGTAAACATATGTATGAGTTTTTACAACTTCTGAACCGGTGCTCAGAATTTAAATCTGAGGACACATTTGAACTCATAGTGCCAGTGATTGCTTAGTGAGACTTTTATAGTAGCTGTGTTCTAATGAGAATGGAAGTTAGATTTTGGGGGTTTTAAATAAATTGAATAAAAAAGTATTAACATTATTTTTATGTTGGTAGTTAAAACCTCCAAAGGGAGATTGGAGGTGGGGGCCACCACACTCGAATATCCAATGTGAGGTTATGGTGGTGGGGCCCACCCTAGCATAACCCCCTAGGTGGATGTTATTAGGTGGGGCCCACTCGAGCCCTTTAACTCCTCTAACCCCCCTTTAACCCCTTGGAACCCCCAATTAAGTTGGGAGACTCTTCACATTCCCCTCATTAAAGTTCCAAATACTTCACTTAATTAATTTTCACATTTTTAATAGTTTTGAATTCATGTCCACAATAAAATAATAGACAAAGATATTATTTTATTTTGGTTGGAAACTCTCTTTTGGTTGAGCCTTTGAGAATCATGGGAGAACATAATTCTCCCCAAGAAAAACATGAAGAACGTCTCTTCCATCACCAAACAACATGAATAATATCTCTTCCTCCACCGAATAACGACGAACACCATCTTCTTCCTTCTTCAACTGGGGAAAGAATGGAAAGAGTCACCCCCTACGATGAACGCCGACGACATCATCTCGACTCATCTTCTCCAAACTCTTACTCCTCCGACATTTATTAACATCATCCCCCTTCCCGCTACTTAGTAAATGATCACCGAACTCCAGGTAGGGGGATTTGAGTTATTATATATATGAGTATAAACCACCATTCTTCTTTGTTCAAAATTTTTGATTATGAAATGCCAAATAATATCGCCATGACGAGGTCTCAAACCACATGAACACAACCAGACCCTTCCCCTTTAGTTGTTCTTGTTTTTTGACAATGGTGGTGGTACATGTGGCGACCATTAATTATCATGCCACGAGGTAGCTGGAAACGCAAGGCCGCCGGGTTGCCACAAGGGCGCGCCACTGTCGTGCCGCGCAGATAACCAAGTCGCAGCCAGGCGGCCCACTGTGGCGTCGTCGTAATGCGCCGTAGGGGAAACCATGACCAGGAGAGCATCAACAGATGGAAGAGGCATGACGTCGTCATGATGCATGGTGGAGCCGAAGGCCACGACCAGGTTGGGTGATGATGGTGGTGGTGCAGAGTCGGCACGCCGTGCGGAGGGCAGTAGAACCGTGTCACCATCACGCCGTTGTGGAGGTGCAGGGGCGGCCGGTCGGGCCAGCCGCGGTCGAGACGGAGCGGCAAGCCGCTCGGCTAGCAAGGAGGAGCGAGACACTGTTGTGTCCCTAGTGTGTTGGACCGGCGCCAACTGGCACCGGTTGGAGCACCACCCAAACTGCAGAGTTGTTTAGGATCCAGGGGGTGCGCGCTCCCCTGGCCATGGCTTAGGAGGACCCCCACTGGGCTGCTGGATCACTAGGCCGACCGGGCCACCCCCTTGGGTCGGGCGACCTTTGGGCTTGGCCACCCACTCAGTCTAGGCTTACCACTCGGTTTGGGCTACCCTCTCAGACTGGGTTGGACTTGCGGATTGGGTCGGTCCAACTAGGTCAGACCAGACCCGAACCCGTATGGCCCGTTTACACCTTTTCAACCGTATCATGGGCTACGGGTGTCCGATTTGCGAACCACTGAGGGAAACAGAAATATTAATGTGAGATGGTTCTTTTGGAATACCCCACATTAGGATTGGACTCAATTGGAGTACATTTGGGTTGGTTTGAACCTAAAAACCGACTAGGCCCTTGGGACAGAAATGCCAATAACTCATAGTCCGGGCATCTGAATGACATAATGTCTGTCACTTTATATCCCATACAACATGGCAGTCCTTTGGATACTCCTTTTTGGATTTTAGTAGCGGTCGAGGCATGATCAATAACTCGAGGGAAGATTATACAGAACGAGCGCACCAGGTGCGAGGAATCTAGTCATTGTTAGTGAGGCAGAGGTTGGAGACAGATCCTATGGAGGTCAGTGCTTAGCAATCCTATATGGGTAAGCGCATACCGATCTTGTGTTGGTCTGATCTTGTGTGGTTCAGCGCTTAGAATTCCTACGATGGTCAATGCATATCGATCATATATGGGTCATATCCTGTCTGGGTCATTACGCGGGTTAGTACCTATTGATCATGTGTGGGTCAGATCCTGTGTGGGTCATTACAGGGGTTAGTCACTATTGATCCTATGTGGGTCTAACTCCGAAAGGTCATAAGTTGTGCCTATTTTCAGAATAAGATGATCTATATTCATGACTATTCATCTTCACTTATAAGATACACTAAAAATCCTCGTTTGAGTTGAGTCAGTGAATTTTGTGTTTCCTCATGATTGAGATGGGTTAATAGATAACTAATTTATATGTATGGGCATATACCTATGTAAGGGTTATCCATTGATTCTTTTCTTTTTGGTTTATTCTTGTTGGATTTTGTGAGCCTTGAGGGTCTCGGGGTCCCAACTGAGTATCGTTATACTAACCCTGGCACAGACTATGCTCGCACCTCATTGTGTTGGTTGCAGTCAACAGACAACACTGATTATGGCTGAGAGTAGCAGAACTTGATGGTACCAGGAGGTGGACCACTCGATGAGACGTACATGGAGCAGACAAACGGACTTGGGGTGCTGAGGAGGCTATCTGTACCCACCCTTCAGATGGGAATTCTGCAGGATGACCTAGTAGCTACTCTATTTCTTTTCGTAAGTTGTAATGGCTTTTCAATTTTATTGTATATTACTGTTGGGCTTGTATTTCCAGCCCCTTTACATTCATCACACTCTTTTTTATACAGTTTTACATAGTGTTTTACTTCCATATGCATACTATGTTGTGATTGTTTACTATTATAAAGTCAAATCCTTCCCAGATTAGGGATTATGTCTTTTTTGGTGCTAGTCACTACCCCTGGCATATGGATGGCATGCTTGGGGGTAGTCATGATATGAGCCCCAGGGGACAGGTGGTTTCAGAGGAGTCGTTTCTACCACAGGATGCATGACTCTAATCATTATTTTCTGTGAAGAAAATAGTGTTAAGGGTACCGAGTGTAGTTTTTTGTGCAGGGAGTCTACTGTTGGTGCGACATCGAAAGTATTTATACACCAGGACCCTCAATACTAATTTCCAACATAGTACATGAAAACACTAATTTCATGTGTGTTTCAAAATTTTCTCATTATGTAAACTCAACTAGTTTAGCTCAACAGGTATAATATTTTGACCGTGTTGCATTTTTCTTTTCAGGATGCCTCCCCATGGACGAACAGTTAGATCCCCAAGAGTCGTATGCTCTGACATTCCATCGAGTGAGGAGGCCTCGGTGCAGTGCCCATTTCCAGTTGAGGCTCCAGTGTTACCACCACGAATTGGGCCACCGATGCCACCATCCCCAGAAGCAGAAGATAAATGACACTTTAGCACGTTTCATGAGTTCCAACGCTAGAGGACTCCCAGGTTAAGGGGAGAGATGGACCAACATGCGGCTGAGGATTGTCAAGAGACTGTGGCATGAGAATTCATGCTAGTAGGGACACCAACAGACATCTTGTTGATCCTTGTTTCCAGCCTCCTTCAGGTGGCTGTAGGCAGATGGTGGAGCCTAATGATCCATGTGCATGATAAGTAAACACTTCTATTGACAGACTATGAGAGCCTGTTTCGTGTAGAGTTTATACCATCCACCATTCGAGCGGTACAGATACAGGAGATACTGCGTCTACAGTAGGGTAGCATGATTATAGCTCAGTACTCAGCAAGGTTAACCGAACTCTCATGCTACTCCCTGGATATGGTACAAGACCCATTATTTAGGGTGAGGACCTTCGAGCAGGGGATCAGGTGAGAGATTAGAGCCTCAATGATCTCCCTCATCATTCCGACGCAGGCAGGAGTGTTAGAGAGAGCCCTCCTAGTGGAGAGTTTCCTTGCTACATAGACTCCAGCGAGACTAACTACTAGTCGGCATGCATCTGAGTCTTCTATAGCTATAATTAGATAGATGAAGTAGAGTTCTAAGAGGAACAGACCCATAGGTGGTCGACCACACTATACATGATCGGTTGTGCGATGTACCCAGAGTGGAGACAGATCCAGACATGCTAGTATCAGATAGTGTTACTCAATTGGCGGGTAGGGTCACATGGCATGTGACTGTCTGACCTACTGTATAGACAATCAAAAATCAGTTGAGGGACCTCCCAGGCTGAGGCAGTGATTTGAAAGAGGCAGTCCATGGGGCGCATGAAGACGTGGCAGAGGAGCTGGTCGAGCAGCTAGTGGTGGACGACGTTTCGAGGTATTGCCACCACCGCCACCACCAGAAAGTCCACCCCGACCACATGGAGCTGGTGGACAGGGGAGATCTCAGCTTTGGAAAGATGAGTCATAAGACCATGGAACTCTGAAGATGATTCAAAGTACTATCTATGTCTACTCCACCTTAGCAGTAGCTCTTATAGACACAGGTTCCAGTCATTCTTTCACTACCAATGCCCTCATTCGGAGCTTGGAGATTCCGATGGATCCTTTGGCTTGATCCTTACATATAGGGACTCATACGAAAGTAGACTTGACAATTACGCACTCTTTCTAGTAGTTTGATCCTACTCTAGAAGGCAAGAGCTTCAGCTAGGATATCCTCGTAGCGGCGTTGAGGCCTTAGGACGTCATCTTAGGTTACGACTAATTATCTACAGTCCATGATCATATTGACTGTATTACGCACAGAGTGTGGTGTGTCTGCATGGATGGAACCAGGTTTACCTTCACCGATGAGAATGGAACCTTTGCTGCACATGAAGGACTTACTCGGAGGAGGTTGCAGCTGATCACTCACTAGGTGGCCTGCCTTACCCTCGGGGCAGTTGATGTGGACGGTCCAACTTATCCTGTAGTGGTGAACCGGTACAAGGATGTTTTCCCTGGCGATGTTCCAGGACTACCACCTAACTGAGAGGTGGACTTCTATATTTACCTATACCCAGGGACGACACCGATATATACTCCATCATACCAGATGGCTCCCACTGAGCATTGTGAGCTGCAGGTTCAGTTGGAGGACTTGCACGGGAAGGGATTCATCATGCCCAGTGTTTCTCCTTGGGCAGCACCAATTCTGTTCACCAAGAAGGAGGATGAGATCCTGAGGCCCTATGTCGACTATTGTCAACTAAACCAGGTGACTTTGAAGAACAAGTACCAACTCCCAATGATTGACCACCACTTTGATCAGCTCCAGGGAGCTCGATGGTTCTCAAAGATAGTCCTCAGATCAGGCTATCACCAGCTCATATTTCGAGACGTGGATGTGCAGAATCTGGCCTTCAGGTGTCGTTATGGACACTAAAATTTCCTGGTAATGCCCTTCGGCATAACCAATTCTCCAGCAGTGTTCATGAGTCTCATGAGCAGGATCTTCCATCCTTACCTTGATCACTTTTTTATAATCTTCATCGACGACATTCAGATCTTCTCAATGACTGAGGAGGTGGATGCCTACCATTTGCATGTAGTACTGGACACACTCTAAGAGAACTAGCATTATGGTGAGCTCTTGAAGTGCCAGTTTTGGATTCGAGAGGTTTTCATTTTTAGGAAACGTCATCTCATAGTTTGGAGTTGCAGTGGATCCAGCGATGACTGAGGTGGTATATTCTTGGGAGACAGAATGGAATGTGACAGAGGTATGCAGTTTTATGGGTTTGGATGGATACTACCAAAGGTTCATCCCAGACTTCTCCAGAGTTTCATCACCACTTCCAGCCTTGACGAAGAAGGGGAACCCCTTCTAGTATGCAGAGAGATTCTAGCAAAGCTTTTAGGAGCTGATGTAGAGGCTGACTAGTGCCCCCATGTTGAGGCTTCCAGAGGAAGGCATGGGGTATATATTTTACTGCGAAGCATCAGGGACCTGACTCAGGTGTGTCCTGATATAGGATCTAGATGTGATCTCATATGGTTCTTGGTAGTTGAGACAACATGAGTATAACTACACTATCCATGAATTGTAGTTAGCAGTAGTGGTCTTCACCATGAAGATGTGGCAACACTATCTTATGGGTGAATGTTTGTCCATGTACTCTGATCACAAGAGTCTTAATTATATATTCTCCCAGAAGGACGTGATCCTGAGAGAAATGGAATTGTCTTGTGTTCCTCTAGGACTATGAATTTGAGATAGTCTTTACTCCTGGGAAGGGGAACATTGTAGCGGATTCACTCAACATGAGATCTGGTATACAGTTGCTAGGATAGGCGACAAAGAATCTGGTTTCCTTGCAGATATATTTTGTAGATATAGATGGAGAAACCTACCTTCAGACTCTAACAATCAATCCTCCGCTTATTTAGAGAGTTACGGAGGCACAACATGGGGACGCTGTCTACAAGAAGTGATGTGATCAGATATCCACAAGGTAGGTACCTCATTGATTTCTTGAAGGTGGGGAGCCCGTCATCCTCTTTAGAGGATGTACCATGGTACCAGTATCACTATACGATGATGTTTTTAGGGAGTTCCACACTTCTCTCTAGCATTACATCTAGAAGTGGCGAAGATCTACCATTACCATTGATGACATCATTGGTGGCCAAGATTGAAGAAGGCGGTATTAGAGTTTGTCTCACAGTGCCTCACTTGTCAGCAAGTGAAGGTAGAGCACCAGGTACCTGCAGGCTTGGTTCATCCATTCAAAGTCATAGAGTGAAAGTGGAATGGGATATCCATGGACTTCATGACGCTTCTTTGACGTACATCCAGGAGTCCCGACTCGATTTTGGTGATTGTTGACCGACTCACCAAGTCACCCCACTTACTATCGATTAGATTCAAAGGATTAGTTGAGAGAATGTGATGCCTCTATATGAAGGAGATAATGTATTTTCATGGATTACATTCTTCTATTGTCTCTAACCATGATGCATTGTTTACTTCCTAGCAATATAAGGGGTTATAGGAGGATTTTGAGATGCCGCTATGTCTGAGCACCACCTTCCATCCTCAGACTGATGGTCAGACTGAGAGGACCATTCAGACTCTTGAGGACATTCGTCGTGCATGTTTCCTCGACTTAAATCATAGGTGGGAGGATCACTTGTCTTTCATGTAGTTCACCTACAACAACAGATATCACTCCACCATCGGTATGACACCTTTTAATGCCATGTATGGTCGACCTTTCATATCGCCACTATACTGGACAGACCCAAGGGAGTCATCACTAGTGGGACCAGAGATTGTACGAGCGACCACGGAGAAGGTGCAGATCATCCAGGAGCGGATGAAGACTACACAGAGTAGCCAGAAGTCATATGATGACTGGATATGGAGACCTCTGGAGTTCAAGGACGGAGACCATGTCTTTCTATGGGTGTCACCTCGATGAGGTCTGCAGAGTTTTGGTAGCAGCGGAAAGTCGTCTCCGCATTTCATCAGACCTTTTCAGGTCCATACCAATGTTGGTGTGGTGGCCTACCGCTTGGCTCTTCCTCCTCTGTTGCACCAGGTGCATGACGTCTTCCATGTATCTCAGTTGAGGAGATACGTGCATGACACATCCCACATCATCGACCACGGGGAGCTGGACATCGATGACGTGGTGACTTTTATAAAGGTTGCAGTGGAGATTAAGGATCGACAGGAGTGGGTGCTATGTGGACGGTTGATACCACTAGTTCATTTAGTTGGCCACACGGGAACCTCCAGGAGATCACATGGGAGAGGGGGGATCAGATGTGTACTCAGTACCCCCATTTGTTCCCTTAGATCAAGTTGTAGCTTACATGGATGTAAATACCTAAGGTGGGGTGAATTTAAAGACCCGTAATTCCTGTGAAAATTCATTATTACATACATGGAAATTTTATGAGTCCGTAGTTTATGACGGCGCATGATACTATTGCCCGGTGTTCCCAAAATCAATTTCTGATGTTTTGTTTGGGTACGTTCAGTAAACGTACGTACAAGAGTTTATAAATTTTGAAACGGTGCTCAGAATTGAAATCTGAGGGCACCATTGAACTCATAGTTTCGGTGATTCTCTTATTGAGAACTTTACTACAGTTGTGTTCTCACGAGAGTGGATGTTAGATTTGGGGGGTTTTTAAATAAAATGAAAAAAAAGTATTAAATTTATTTTTAATTTGGTGGATAAAACCTCCAACAAGAGGATGGAGGTGGTGGCCACCACACCCTTACCTCCCATGGGTGGTTATGGTGGGGGGAACCAGAGCATAACCCCCCTTAGGAGGATGTTATTAGGTGGGGCCCACCCAAGCTCTTTAACTCCTCTAACACCCCTTCAACCCCTTGTAACCCCTAATTAAGTGGGGAGACTCTGCAAATTCCCCTCATTAAAGTTCCATATCTTTCACTTAATTAATTGGCACATTGTGAATTCTTTTTAATTCATGTCAACAATAAAATAAAAGACAAATCCATTTTTTTTGGTTGGAAACACTCTTTTGTTGGTGCCTTGGGGAAACCTGGGAGAACTCCACTCACCCCATGATGAACATGAAGAATGTATCTTCCTCCACCGAAGAACAATGAAAACCATATTCTTCCTTATTTAAATGGGGAAAGAAAGGGAAGCAGCGCCGCATATGAAGAACGCCGACGACATCAACTCGACTCTTCTTCTCCAAACTCTTCCTCCTCCGACATTGACGGAATGAGGTATGCCTTCCCGCCACTCTGTCAACGATCACCGAACTTGAGGTAGGGGGATTTGAGTTATTTTATATATGAATATAACCCTCTGTTCTTCATCATTTAAAATTCATGGATTATGAAATGCCAAATATTATAGCCATGATGAGGAGGGCTCGGACAACATGGACACGACCTGACCCCCCCCCCCTTTAGATGTTCTTGTTTGTTGATGACAGAGGTGGTGCACGCGGTGACCATCTTTCCATGAAGAAGCCGATGGGGCAAGGCCGCCGGGTCACCACAAGGGCATAGAACAGCCGTGCTATGTAGAGAACTGATCGGCGGCCAGGCGATCCACAGTGGTGCCGGAGAGGCACGGTGCTGTCTCACCACGCTGGACGGGAAACTGCGGCCAGGAGGGTTACGACGGATGGAAGAGGCACGAAGACGTCGCACCACGCAGAGGAGCCGAAAGCCGTGACGAGGTCGGGAAGCGACAGTGGTGGTGCACCGCCATCACGCACAGTGGCATTACAGTGACGTCCGGCTGGGCTAGCTATCATGGAGCCAGAGAAGCTGGCCGCTCAGCTTGCCAGGAGCAGTGGGACCCTGTCGGGTCCCGCGTGTGTTGGACCAGCACCACCTGGCGCCGATTGGGTCACCACCTAAATGAAAAACCCATTCGGGAGCTAGGGGTACACGCTACCCCCTTTCCGCGACTTAGGAGGACAACTACTGGGCTGTCGGGCTGCCGGGCCGATCGGACCGCCGGGCCAACCAGGCAGTCGGGCCGCCTTCAGGCCGGCCTGCCTTCGGGTTGGGCTGGCCACGCAGGCTTGGCCGACCAGTCGAGGGCATGTTGCCCTCTCAGAATAGGTCGAACGAGTGGATCGTGTCGGGCCGGGTCGGTCCAACTGGGTAGTACCAGACCCGGACCTGTTTGTCCAGTTTACACATTTGCCCTCGTATCTTGGGCCATGTGTGTCTGATCAATTAACCACTTGTGGAAACAGAAAGCATAGAGAGAGATGGTTATTTTGGAATATCCAACATGAGGTTTGGACATGGTTGGAGTTCGGTCAGGTTGGTTTGAACAAAAAAAAAATCGGGCAACTGGGACAGAAATTCCAATAACTCACAGACCAGGCGTCCGAATGATGTACTATCTGTCGCATTTCAACCCTTATGACATGGAGGCCCTTTTATTACTCCTTTTTTTAGCATATAAGTTTTCTATGTATGAACTATAACCAAGGGATTATTTTCTGGAACTCAAGTGCACCAGGTGCAAGGAATCTAGTGGTTGTTCGTGAGGCGAAGGTTGGAGACAAATCATACGGAGGTCAGCGCTGAGTGATCCTATGTGTGTCAGCACATACCGATCTTATGTGGGTCAGATCCTGTGTGAGTCAGCACTTAGCAATCCTATGTGGGTCATCACATACTAATCCTATGTGGGTCAGATTCTATGTGGGTCATTGCGGGGGTAAGTACCTATCGATCCTCTGTGGGTCAGACTCCATATGGTCAAAAGTTATGCCTTTTGTCAGAATAAGATGATCTTGCTTCACAAATAGTCATATGCACTCGAATATGAACTACAAATCCTTGTTTGAACTGAGTCAATTAATTTTGTGTTTCTTCAAGATTGAGATGGGTTACTAGATAACTTAGGTACATGTATGGGCATATACCTAAGTAAGGGTTATCCTTTTGATTCTTTACTTTGTAGTTCATCATTGTTGGATTTTGTGAGAGCTTGAGGGTATTAGGGTCCCTACTGAGTATCATTATACTCACCCCTACATGAGTTATGCCCGCACCTCATTGTGTTCGTTGAAGACATCGAATAGCACTGATCGGGACTAAGAGTTGCAGAACTCGATGGTACCCGGAGGGGGACCACTCGGCGATACATACACAGATCAGACGAACAGACATGGGGTACTGAGGAGGCTATCTGTACCCACCCTTCAGGTGGGAATTCTGGAGGATGACCTAGTAGCTGCTGTACTTATTTTCTTCAATTGTACTAGCTTTTCAGTTGTATTGTACATTACTTTTGGGATTGTATTTCTGGCCCCATTACTTTCAGCACGCTATTTTGTATAGAAGTTTACATAGTTTTTTACTTCCAGTTGTGTACGCTGTTGTGTTTTTTTACTATTATAAAGGCAGTTCCTTCCAAGTTCAGGGATTTAAAATTTTTTTGTGCTAGTCTCTAGCCCATGGCCTATGGAAGGTGGGCTTGGGGTAGTCACGATACGGGCCCCTGGGGACGGGTCGTGACAATATTATGAATGAATTTAATTGATCTTTCAATATATTAGGAATGCATTGGAATTTTCGAAATGGGTGAGGTTTTAGATACCCCTTGACTCATCGAAATCTCTCGTGAGACATTCCAGCTGACTAGACTAATTTAAAATGGTTTGTGGTGTATGCTTACCCATTGTTTAAACTATATTAGTGAACTGTTTAGATTGTAAATATATGATGATTTTTGATATCCTGATGACCAATATTAATCATTTTAATAATTTATAAATTTATTATTATTATAAATGATATTATTTAATTAGATCTTTTCTATTGATTAATTTTACTCCAATGTTAATGACTAAATGACATGTGTTTTTGGTTATTTTTCTTTCTAGAGTGATTATGTCATACTAATTAATAATAGCTTTTATTTTATATAAAAATTACAGAGCATATGAGATCACCATTTTATTATTTTCCCTGGGATATGAAGTCATATTTTTTGGTATAATATCAATGATGGAGTAAGGTTTTTTTGATATGTGATTAATATTTCCAATGTAATATGGTAATCATATATATAGTTGGTTCTTTAAGACTATAAGTATGATTATTATTTCAACATTATATCCTTTGTATCTTATTCAAATGTAAAAATGTAGTGAAGAAATTCAATTTACAATTGTTGTTGTATTTATAGGTGGAATTAGATAATTTTTAGTAGAAACCTTGAGAACCAAATTCTTAATTAATATAGGTAACATAAGAAATATGAAAATATGTTATTTTTTTGAAACCTTTTACTATTATAGGGATTTTATTTTATGGATCAATATTTAAGATGAAAATGAGTTAACACAATGTGTACCATTATTTAATGATGGATTCTAATGGAAGAAGGTGAATCTGCACATGTAGATAATGTACAGATTTCCCAACAGAGATATCTAATAAAACTGTTGTTGGAACATTGAAGATCATGTTCGTATTAGGGTAGAATATATATGTTATAATGAATAAACATGCCTGAATCAATCAAAATATTGTTCCAAAAAATTATTTTACTATATTTGATTGATTCATGTTATAAAATCCTCCATATTTTAGGTCAAATACTGATCCATTGGTAGCTATGTACTGTATTAATACCCTCAAAAATATATTTTTCATAATCAGATTTAATTAATGGGAAAATGTTATTATGGGCATGTATTTTTTGAAATGATATAAAAATTAGTACTGGTCATTGAATCAAAATATTAAAGTGGAATCATAAAAATAAAGGATTCAATGGATATTTTTTAAATCAATTTAATTTGAGAAAACCATCCACCAATAAAAAAAATCTAACATATAGAGGATGTTTCACACATTAAAGTATATGGATAAATAAATTCTTTCATATTATGAGAATGAAATTAAAATATTAGCTTAGAATTCATTACACTATATACATAATCCTAAAAAAAATATTGACCATTTCTTTGAAGATCTTCAGGTGATGCTTCAATGGGATGTAATATCCCAAACATTTCAATCATATGAAGATATATTATCAAGTTCCATTAACATGGATGATAATATTTTAAATCATATATATTATATGTAAATCAAGAAAATAAGGGGTTCCCTGAATAATAATAAAATATAATATTTCAATGAAAAAGAAGATGATGAAGCTATTTCTGTCATTTGAAAACTGATAAGAAAATTCATAAAAATTAATTGAAAGGAATGGGTGTTTGTAACAGGTGAGAAGATAATATTCATCTAGATAACTATTTTAAGAATAATAAAGGTTACACTGTGATCTAGTGCCCCAATTTTAAGGAAATGGTGAATGATTAAAACATATTCCCCATGTGTTAAGGAAATATACCAATAAATATTATAAGGGTAGAATGCCAAAATTTTATGATCACAACTGCGATTAATGTCGATAATGATATAGTGGAATTCAATTTAATCATAGTATAAAATTTATTTAAATACATATTTTATTTTGGATGTTTTATCTCTTTTATACCATCAACATTTTATGAGAAATATGTTCTTTCTCTAAAACCATAAGAAGTGAATTCTCAGTCAAAAATACACATGGAAATATCACTAAAAAATAAATCTGTTAGTGAGTTCCAATTATAAAACACAAACACTCCTTATTTAATAACTATGTTATTATACATTTGGTTTATTTTGACATTATAATTTCTATGGATTGAATTTCAAAATTTTATGCAGAAATCAATAGGAAGGAAATTACGATTCGTGATGTAGATGTGGAAGAGTTTATCTTTAGAGGGAAGAATTCATCGTCCAATTCATGTCTATATAAATCTCTATTTTCTATTTTCAATGATACTGTTATGTAATAATAGTAAACACAATCTATGGATAGAAAAAGTCATATTTAAATTGATAATGTACATGTTGTAGATGAATTAATTGAGGTATTTCTTGAGAAATTACCTAGAAATCTACTAGATAGTAAATGTATCTTTTTGATTGATTTAATCTCTAATGAACGACCTATAT
The DNA here is from genome assembly GCA_963277665.1 of Viscum album. Classification (NCBI taxonomy): domain Eukaryota; kingdom Viridiplantae; phylum Streptophyta; class Magnoliopsida; order Santalales; family Viscaceae; genus Viscum; species Viscum album. The sequence continues at coordinate 596,936,224 of OY728133.1, forward strand.
CTATGACTACATATAGATTAGACTCTATGGAATTAGTAGACATAAATAATATACTATTTTAGTTGTGTGTTATGGGATTTATACACCATAGTGTTCTACTTTGGGGATCCCTTGTTCATTTTAATAATAATAACGATGGATTTGTGAGGCTGTACATTGATTACAGGAAAAGTAGTTTATTATGATATAGAACAAGTATCCTCTATCTCACATTAATGACTTATCCTATCAACATCATGGAGATCAATATTTTCATAAGATTGACCATCGTTCTTGGTATCATAAATTTGGATAAAAGAAAGAATATATTCCAAATACAACATTTTGTACAATGCAAGAACATTATGATTTTAGAGTAATTCCATTTGGATTATCTAATGTGCTGTCTATTTTTATATAACAAATAAAAATATTTGTCTACGATTATCTTGATAATTTTTATTAGTATTTATTAATTATATTTTGGTATAGTATAAGATGTATGGGGACCATGAGAATCACTTTGGGACCATTATTGAGAATCTTTGAGGAAAAGAGTAATATGGGAAATTTAAAAAATGTGAATTCTAGATTTTTAATGTTTATATTCATGGTCATATTATATATAAGGATGAATATTATTTTCTCATTTAAATACAATGGTATTTATTGATTGTTTTTCACTAATTAATATAACTCATTCACATATTTTTATTATCTTGGAATTATATTATCAGATGTTTGTTAAAAACGATCTTGATTGGGTAACACTTTAACAAATATTACATGTAATGGAAATAAGAACACATGTAAAAAAGTAATGTGAATAATTTTATCACGAATTCAAGAGTATATTGGTCAATTCTATTATATTGAATTTACCATCAGGAAATGATGGATTTGTTATTTATAGTGATGAAATAAATAATTTACATGTTTTTGTCCTTATTCTAAAATTGTAATGTTATTTACAATACATAAAGTCAGTTAAGAACACATTAAATAAACTATCAAACTCATGATAATGATCTTAGTGATGTAATATTTACATTTGAAATATAGATCAATTATCGCTATAGTGACAATTGTGAGATATACACAAATCATAAGAGTCTTAAATAAATATTTTCACATAAATAGATCAATATGAGGCAAATATGATGGCCTAACCTACACAGTGATTATGATTTCAAAATAAACTACCACCTTGAGAATGATAACAATGATATATATGCATTAAGAAGTAAAAATCATAGATTTCATGCCAAAATGAGGAATTATAGTGATCCTATGTTCATGGATTTATCAATGATTGATCTGGGAAAATTAAAGAAGGGGAAACATCATTACATTTCCAAATTATTGTTAAACCATCATTTTTAAAAGATATAGAAATTTCTCATACTAATACTGAAATATTTTAAAATAAAATCAAAAATTTTAATTATTGTAAATTGGTAGACTTCATATGTGAAGATAATGTTCTTAATTCTGGAAATAGGCTATGTGTTCCATATATACCTAAGATGAAAATGGAATTACTATATGATTATTAAAGAATAAATTTTTATATACACCCTGATAGTAACAATTTTTATAGTTTTTTGAAGGAACCTATTTTGTGGAATTAAATGAGAGGTAAATTTTGTATTATGTATCATGATAATTATTTTTTCATTAGGTAAATGCTAATAAACATTATCCTAGAGGAGTCATGAAATCTCTACTGATTACTTTATGGAAATTGGATGACATTAATATGGAACTTATAAATGGATTATCAAAGACACCTAGAATGAATGAAAAAATATTGTTTATTTTTTATTCTCATTCCAAATATGTCTATTTACTTTCAGTAAGAGAATATTTATTACTTGATCCCCTTGCACGACTCTATATTAATTATTTTAGAAGACTACATTGTGTACTTATTTAAATTCTTTATAATTGGGATTAACTATTTAAATTAATATTCTAGAAAATTTATCAAAAGTATCTTGATATAGAATATCATTTCAGCACCTCTTGTCATCCATAAACTAATGGGAAGTATAAAAAAGACGATTCCAACCTTGGAAAAAATTTTGAGGTCATAATAACATGGAATTCAAGGTATGTGGGATAAATTTCCATTAATGTATTAAAATGGAATTGTATGAAGAGTTATAGTGAAAGAGATGTCTTAGTCGGACTAGTTGGGATGATGATGGATAAAAGAATTAGTTGGAATAGATAAATTTTTTGAGATAATGAAAATATGTAAATACTATTCCAAACCATATTAAATCATATAAATGCAAGAAAAATTATTATGTCTATAACCTAAGGAAATATTTTTAATTTCAAGTGGGAGACATATTTTTTTGAATTTATTTTCTTGTTATTATGTTATATGCTTTATCAAGAAGGGAACATTGGGCCCTGTGTAAATCAAAACATTTAAATTTCTATAAATAATTTTATATTTGGATTAGGAATTTGAAATATAACCAAGAATCTCAAATGTACATGATGGGTTTCATATCTCTTTGTAGACTAAATATATTCTATACCCAAACCATGTTCTCACCATTAAATAAATAAAACTGTAACCTGGTCTATCTTATTATAAAGAGCCTATATAGATTATTAACGCAAGAGAGAAAGTGTTGAGGAATCATATGACTTGAATGATAAAATATAATTGGAGAAGTCGTATTATTAAGGAAGAAACATGGTAATATAAGGAATTTATACTGAAGAACCACCAAAATTTTTTTGGAAGTAAACTCCATGAAAATTTCAAGGGTGAAATTTTTATAGGAGGGAAAAATGTAATAACCCAGTTATTGTCATAATAAACAATATTCATTCATTATTAATATTCATTGATTTTATTTTATTGATTTTTTTGAATATTAGCTAATATTTCTATAAAAGGAAAAATATATTCAAATATGTTATTAAAAATACAGTTAGGGACTTTGGAATTAATTTTTTATGTAAATTTTGTATAAAACAATTTTTATACTTAAAAATATATTTTCCTGAAAAACCATTTTCGTCACATTTTTACGTTTAATTTAAAATTAAATGCAAACTCTTATATGAATTTAATTTGATAAAATATTTGACATATTATGAATCAAAATAATTTTTATTAGTTAAAAATTAATCTTAATTTTTTTTCATAATGAATAATAAAAACAGTAGAAATCTATCACCATAGTTAATGTTAAATCTTTTTTACACAGGGTTAATGAAATTATATAATGATTTAAATTACCTACAAACTTGCCTAATTATTATTTTATGTAACAATTTATACCCTATTTCATTTTATATTAATAAAATTTTCCTTTTTAGATCAATTTTTTTATTGATAAAGTAATATATATATTACTATTAAAAATTCCAAGATTTTCCTCTCACAACACATATAAAAGAACACCACATATCCTCTAATTTGAACACTTAATCATAAATTTGGATCATAAAATACCTACTAAAACATTACTTATATCCCTATGTAAGACCAAGAATATCGTTTTTGATCAGAAAACCATCTTAGGATTGATTTAGATATAAATATAATGATGTTCTCTAAAGAAGAGTTGTAGTTCATAACCGTGAGTTTCCATTTTATTTCTTCTTCCACATTCAAAAAATATTCTTAAACTATGATGAGATAATACTAATAATATATAAAATATATTCATATTTTATTACTGTGATTTAATAACCTATATCCTTATCCTCTTCCATCCAATGTGAAATAAACTATCACTTAGGCGTACAACAGACAACGACATCACAAACCGATATAATTCATTTTCCATAAATTCCCCTCACAATTTTATATAATGATGGATTAATTATATATATATATATTATACTAAATAAATATATTTAATTATTTAATATTAATATATCACTTATTTTATTACATTTTCATTAATTATAAAATGATAACTATATTCATGTGTACTTATGAGCTACCACCTCCACGAACCAATGTGATTCGTTCCACCCATGGATCTCATGACTGGTATATATAAAATTATTTAAATAATAAATATTGTTTTTATTATATAATTATCATTAATGTTAGATAAATCAATTCCTATATTTTTTCCATCTCGGTCATTTGAAAATAGATACATTATTCATATAAACGATTGACATAACATCTCTATGATTGTCACGTAGTTAATTTTTAATAACTGTATTTATTTATCATATTTTAAAGTATAATTTATGTATAAAAATTAATGATTTTTCATGAATATTATTTATTATAATATGGAATAAAGAAAACATTTACCACTATCAACCTACAAATGTCATTTTGGACATATCAACTGAATATTATCAAAACATCCAACATGAAATTAGTTTATAAGTAATTTAATATACCATGGTAATAAATAAAATAAAAGGAAAAATAAGATAGTAAAAGAATCTTAATAAAATAAATAACAATTATATGTTTAACATTTTGGGTGATAAGGAATTTATGTTATAATTCATACCTGAGGTAAGGGATTTCATGTTAATTTCAACTCCATTAAGATCTTTGGGTATTATGCACCTGTTTAACTTTTAGTGGTGTATATAATACCCCATTTATGTATTTGACCTGAAAATATATTTATTAATTATTTTTTATGATTCAATTCATTTTACACATTCAATATTAATGATTAAAATAAATGTAGATCCAATTTCATTTTTTTATCGGGTATATGTTTCTTCAGGTCCATATTTTTGAAAATTACTTTAAAAAATTTATTTTCATTACTAAAATAATTTATTAATGAAATTTTAAGTTATAGTTGACTTTTTTATTGTTTTAAGGTAATATTTGTATATTTTTTTTCTGAAACATTCATTTTGATCATAATTTGGTAAAAAATCTATAAAATATTTTCTTAATGTATACAAAATTAACAGACATTCAAAACACAATAATTATTGTACACACATATACAAATTTCAAAACATTTAAATTATTCTAAAATTGAAACTCTTTAATGAAATATTATTTAAATATTTATCTTCTATTTTGATTATTTCTCTAAAGACATGATTTTATTGGAAAACACATATTTCTAATGAATCAAATATTGTTTATTATTTGAACGGATAATTCAATATATGATGAATGAATTGTAAATATATTGATGGGTTTGTCCTAGTAATAGATATACCCATGATGCATCAACATGACTCATGAGAAAAACACATTGGATAACCCTATTGAGATGCTTTTTTGGTGCACGTATACCCTTAGTTTAAACTTTATTATAATATGGATTTGAAAGTAAATATATATTGATATATGAGATCATGATAACCAAAATGAATAATTTCCTTCATTTATAATTTATTTATTATTATCCATGAGAATATTTCATTTGATATTATCCATATATTTATTTCAATCTAAAGATATTGACTAAATGGAAAGTCTTTTAAATTATTTACCTTGTAATATGGATTATATCTTATTCATTCACAACAGATTACAATGTATGCAACTCTTACTGGGAATCTGAGCTCATCATTTATTTGTTTTCTTTTCCCTGGTATATAAAGAAGATATTAAAAAAATATAAAATATGAATGAATATTATCATGTAATGTATTTTATATTACCAATTAAATTTTTAATCATTTCTGTATCCAGATCATTAAGACTACTAAATAGATTGACCTTTCAAGATGATATCCTTTTTTATATTATAATAATGTAATAAATTAGAAACCTTTTATAGATTACTTGATTTGCGGTTGGTAAAACAAATCCATGGATGTACTATGTCCTTTATGTAATGTTATCTTATTTATTATCATTAACATATGATAATGGAATATTTTGCGATTCATCCTCATTTCTAATGTTTACATGATCTCAGGATGTCATGTTATTATTTTTATACTCCTATATTATTAATCATCATCCTTCTATTTTATGATATCAAATTATACCTTTTACTCAGATTTTATTTATTCTTATCTTGTTTATTCCCTTATGGGGATTTTAATTCACCCTTTTATCTATGGATTCTCTAGGTTATATCGTAAATTTTTAAGATTTCAAAGGGATTTAGGATATTATTATAGACAATGATATAAAATTGTTTTATTTTCTTGATGAATTTTTATCTAACTAGTATTCCAAAGTCACTAGTCTTTTAAATCATTATTTTACATTTAAATGACATTTATGTAAAAATTATTGTTATTAAATTTTTATAAAATCATGGGTTACTATTAAATAACTAATTTAAATGGATAAATTTTTCTTATTCATCCAAATATAATAAAAAAATTCACTAATAATGGTTATTTTCTTCAGTATATGAATTTCTTAATTACAGTGATAGAATCAATCTCTAGGAATAACACCTTCTTCAACCATAAAACTTATAGATGATATCTATAATTAACTGATATAATTATACCCATAATAATATTCAAAATGATTTGAAAATACATCTATATCTTTCTTTCCTAGTCCATATCGTCTTCTTTAATGCCCTATTGAATTACTATACCATTCATTTCATTAATGGATAAATTAAAAGACTTAAAAACATCCAAAACCATCCATTAATTGATATTTATATCTACCATTAAATCCCAAAAGATTCAATATGAATTTTTCATGGCATTCCAACTTATGTACTGAAATATCTTAAACTATGGCATGGTATACAACCCTTTGATATTTTTCCATTAACACCCCAAGATCCATGTCCTCACCTCCATGTATTTTTCCTATTGTAATTATGTTTCAAATGTTTACCAAAGATTACATCACTCATCCCAACAACCCTAATGAAACGTGCAATGTCTATAACGGAAACACAATATCCACCAAACCATGTTAAATAGAATGTTCTTATCCTTATTTTATTCATTCAAATATATTAATTACAAGTAGAATAAATACTAGATCATAGATTTATCTCCATGGTATAGTTCAAAAACATTGGTTTTGTCTCCTCCACCACAACATGTACCTCACATGGACCATGATAAAGTAGCAATGTTGGATTCCAACACTTCCTATCGACTGAACCCACCATCAAGAAACACCAAATCCATTTTAGGTTTCCTCTTGTTTCATATGTAAAACACCTTATCACCACATGGACCAAACAGATATAGTCCTAGTCATACTGAAGTCATTATTTACCAAACATGATAAAATTCTTTCTTTAACTTCCAAAGAAGTATCATTCATCAAATTGATCAGAAAAATCAACCCAAAAAACATAATGAAGAATTTTTATAATAATTAAAAAAATATTTTTACTTTTTATTACATATTGAAATTTAAAAACTCAGAAAATATGGATTAAAAAAATTACTAGAAACCCCAATACCAAATCGAGGGTGAATTTGAAACATAAATTTTTTTCCACCAAGAACTATCTAAAATTTTGGTGGTTCCACTAAAAAATAAATAGGATCACCGACTATGAAATCTAGAAAATTTACCCTTAAAAATAAGAAAATAAGGTTTATATTATATTATTAGTTTTGATATAATTTGGTGTACAAATAATTTTAATTTTGTCATAGCATGTGGATTAATTAAAATTCTAGAAAAAAATTCAAAAGGGAGCAATGAAAAATAGAGGATAAAACCTATTGACAAAAAATAGAAGAGGAGTACTTTAAAATATTATCCCAAGTAGTTAATGAATAATAGATAAGGGGATTTTATTATCCATAATAGAAAAACAAAAAAAAGAAGATCAGTAATGAATAGAAAATTGATACTAACTTATATGAAAGGTGTGGAAACATGGACATTCTCCAACAAATCTTCTAGAGATACAACCTAGAAATTTGGATATTTTTTAAAATCAATATAAATTATCAAAGGAGTTATATTCTCAAATAATAAAATTGTAAAATGGATCTTGAAATATAATAAAAACTGAGGTAGAGAGGAGAACCTCATTTGATGAAACAGTTAATGGGAGGAATGAAAATATAGAATTTGTAAAGGATGATAACAGGAATAAAATCAATATAAATATTAAGATTAGATGAAATGATAAGATTTGGTTAAGTGGAAAATCTGAGCATCATTGTTATTTATGATGAAAAAATTTTCCAATACTTATTTTCATATCTATATACTTTTATATAGACATGTATGGTGTTTTATTTAGTTGTTTAATCCCATGAAGGGGGGCACAAATTATTTTCAGGTGTTATATCTTCACTACATAGTGAATGTAAATTTTTTTAATAGCTTCATAAAATTAAAATATAAGGTATCACAATCACTCCTATACCCTTATTAGAAATGATTTAAAAAATTATCAAAGGGGAGTTGAAATTGAAATGAACATGAGAGAATAAAATTTCATAATTGAAATTCCTGATTTTTTTGGTCACAAGAGTTTAAGATGAATATATATATTGATTTTATATTTTTATTATCTCCAAATTGTGATGTGAGAGTTATATGAGATTTGTATCACATGACTAATTTACATGTACAACATTTATAACATTAATTAAATGATATTTTATCTATAAATGTTTTTCCCATGTAGACTATGAGTTGTTTGTATAAATTCTCCTTTCAAAGAGAAACATGGGATTCTATACTTCTCTCATATGTTTATAAAAAATAGGTGTCAAATAAATTTAGGGGAATGTGATATCTTGGTGTCATTTTAAAGGGATTGGTGAGATGATAATACATCAACATTGTCTGGTATTTCTTGGAAATAATGGGGTGAAAGAGAACAACACAAATTGGGATGATAGGTTTGATGTGTAATAAACAATAAATCCCAAAGATGATTTCAAATTTCACATTAGATTATTTATATTTATTGTTAATTAGTTAATATTAGTTTTGTGACGGAGTCCTTGATTTTTTCAGTATTGATATGAATATATCATCAATAAATTATTAATAATTATTGAGATATTCATAATGTTAATAACATGAGAATTTTTTCTGTTAGTTTCATAATGTTTTCAATAAATAGATGCTATTCTTTGTTGATTTCAAAAAATAAAAACATTTATTTGTTATGATGAATAATTTTTAAGATGTCTATAAAATTTTATAAATAATTTTTAAATAATATGTAAATGACTTGACATTTAAAGGAGGTGGTGTATCAGAGAGGGATTTTTCATTTACATGAGGAATTAAATTTTTTATTTGGTATAGAGAATTTTATTAAATCTTTCTATAGAGATTTATCAAAATAATAATTCTATGACTTACTAGCCTTGTTCAATGGCTATCCAATAGCCAAAATTATATGGAAGTGTATTTATTAGATAAAATAGATGGATTAGAGTTTATAGATTGGTGAAAATAATAAAATGAATAGTAGGAGCCCCATGAAATTGGATAAAACAATGGTGGATGTAGCGGTGTGAATGAATCCTAGAATGGACTCAAATACATTGATGAGTTGATACTATCACAGACTGAATTATAAATAAGAATCATGATGATGGATGTTCTGATGTGTAACCATTAAGCATGTGGTACATTCCCATTATTAAAAAGATTTGAAAATAACCCATTTCATCTAATCTATTTGATAAAAATTGTCTAATAAAAACATGTACCATCTCCTAACACTCAATGCATGGATATATTACACATGAATCCACTTTAATATATATCCTTCTATAGTTTTTGAATAAAGATTGAATAAATTATATCTTGGTAAAGAATCATTATACACTGACATGTATGCAATTTATGTATTTTATTAAAGAAGTTTTTTGAATATTGATCAACTTTAGAGAGTACAACACTATGTTTTTGTGTTATATATTGTCATATGAACATATTCTTTTGTTATATTTTATGGTGAGGGAATGAATGCGAATTTTATCACATATTTGAATGTGAGTATTCACTATAATGGAAGTATTCAAATACATGGTATCTAGATTCCATTAATTCTGGAATCACATGGGTTTGATAGAATTTGAATTTAGATGAAAAGTTTTAAGATAATCATGGATGATTTGGCTCGACATAAATTTTTAAGTTGAGGTGTTGAGAAATTTATATAAATACCTATTTAGGGATGGGTTTTTTCTACTTTTGGTAATAGCTTGAATGATATTATTACTGAATATAAAATAGAGAAATCTCAATCCTATTAGTCTCTATGAATAAATAAGCTCATGTTCCTATTCACATGAGGGAGGAGATAGTTCATGAAATCCAGTACAATGAGAAGAATAACCTAAAATATCTGAATCATAAAAAGTAGCTTACCTACATGATATGTTTCTTGTAATAGACATCAAGACTATTATATTTAAAAAATCCCCATATCAAAGAATAAGACTCTATGGACTCTAGTTTGTTCGAAGAAGCAAAGTCCCATGCTTTGATCTACTTGAAGGAGTCTGTGGAATACTGGAATACTTATTCCAATAGAGTATGATAAACCATATGAGATAGTGAGTATTTTAGAATACAAGAGATATAGTTTCACACTATTTTTATTATATTATGTGAATACATTTCATCTTTAAATAAGAAATTGGTTGTTTCTATAAAGAACATTCACATTCTTTTACATACCTAAAATCGTTTACAGAGATCATTGAGGACGAATAGTGATAATCTTCCTAAAATCACATAAAATAACATGATTAATATGTTATAAATATTGATATTTATAGAAAAATAATACACCATGAAATTCTATAAGATTTCATGAAGTTCATTTGACGTTATTGAATTGAGAATTTGTAGACAATCTATTTTGAGTTGTGGGATATTATTTTTCAATAATATAATGTTATAGAACTTAATTTAAAATGTCAAAAAAAATTCATTATTAGAGGAAATATATCTAATCATTTGAAAGACTAAGGATGACCAGATCATAAACTAATTATCATAATAATTTGGGATAGTCTAAAAGACATGATTATCATCTCTATAAGTTCTTGAAGAAGGTTGTGTCAGAAACTCGGTAGATTGAGTGAGTTCATATTGGAATATCTACATTAATTGGTTCATAATAATCCAATAAAATACATAGATAATTGTAATAGAAGAAAAAAAATACAATAATATTGTGAATTATGTTCTTAACTTGTTAAAAAGATTGATTATGATTAGGTTTTATAGCCTATTTTCATGGAATAGTTAGTGGTCAGGGTGTTGAACTAGGCATAGTTGGAGGATCGTCTATTGGGTCGTATAAACATTTATTATTTAATATTGTTGATTTGTGTGTATAAACAATCACACACCAATTTTAATAAATAAAATATTGTAACGAATAATAATATTATAGTGGATAAACTATATGTTGGGGTGTTTATATGTTGTGATAATGAGTATGGTTTTTTGTGGAACCATGTAGATATCATGTGATACACTCTCTCTTATTTTCTCTTCATATGAGGTGAGGAGGTTTGTTTTTAAGGAATGGATTAAGAACCTTATAAAGAAAAATATTTTAAATTAAAAACGAGAATTTGTAATAGGAGACCACATATTCAATATCCACATGTGTTTTCATCAAACTCAGGCTTCTCAGTAATCTATATTATGAAAATATTGATGAAATTTTTTATCATAGTAATTAGGTGTACTCGAATTGGATAATCTTATTATGGAAGGTTCCATGGAGAAAAAAACTTTTGTGAATAAATATAGATCCCAAACAAAAAATGAGGAATAAATTTTTATAAATTTTTTCCCAAATTGAGTATAGTTTAAAATTTTAAGGGATAAATATTTTTAATTAGGTATTTAAGAGTGAGGATTTTATATTATTTTCTTAAATTATATGTGTATCATAATTAAATAGGGTTATCTTTCTAAATCAATAATTCATGTATAAAATTTTGTTTAATGAAATTATAAATAAAGACAGTTATATAAGAATTATATTATTCATAAAAATAAAATATATATTTTCATAATAACAAATTTCAGTAAGATTTTATAATAAATATAATTATATATATTAACTATAAAGTAGGATTATATTATCTCTTTATCCCCAATATATACCATGTATATAAACATGATCCATGATAAAAAAATTTATAATTCATGCAATGGAATTTTTGTTGAATGAAATTAATGTTGAAGATGGGAATCAAGGAATGGTTATACTATACTGGATTTTATATATTATATATGATCATTACGTGGTCAATTAAAATATATTCGGTTATTTTTATAAAAGTAATGTAATTTTTAGAATAGAAATGTTTTTATTGTGATTAAAATTCATAAAATTAGACACCTTTTTTATATATTTATTTAATAATTAATTATTTCATAGTTATATATTAGTTGTAATAAAAATTTAAAATTTGGAAACTTCATGTTAAAATAATTTGATTGTGTGTTTTTAAACTTTTTTAAAGTAAATGACTTTTATACTATATATTTGAAATTTTAATATCGATGTAGTTTATTTTATGAGTTTATATGTAAATCCCTGATATTTTATAAAATAATTTTTTTCAATTAAATTAAATCTCTTCAGTTTATTATGTTATATGCAACACTGAGTTTAAATGAAACATGGTAAAATATTAATATTACAATTTAAACATGGTCATTTTAAAATCGATGCTATGTTTGGATCAATGAATCGAAATAAACTCATTTTAAAAAATAAGAATTAATTTTTAAATAAAAAAAATATATTAATAAATAAGTAATTATTTTTTATTAATTCAATTAAATTCATCAAAAATAACTTTTAATAAAAAAAAAATTTATTAATTTCTCTGAATAATTAATTTTTGAATTTTTTTGAATTTTTTTTTAATATTATATTCATTTTTAAAATAAATAATTCAAATTTATCTCAAGGGATATTCATAAAAAAATTACGAAAATATTAATATTTCATCAAATTGTAAACAATACAGCTTTTTTTAAAAAAAATTCTTTTTAGATTAAAGAGTATACAAGAAAATTTTAATTTTAAATAGAATTGAAAATAAAAATTAGTTTAATTATATTTTTTATATCAACTTTAATTCAATTGAACAATTTCATATTTACTTTCAATATTAAAACTTTTTATAATTATGAAAATTCTTTTTTGGGAAAACTGCATTTTCATCATGTGTGTGTGATTATTTTTAAATTAAAATTATAAATTATATGAATTTAAAATGGAATCATTTATTCCATATTTTTAATAATTATTATTAATATTATAAATTTAATCTAATTGAATTTTTTTTCAAAATGTATATCAAAATTGTAACAATTAATTGTTGTAGTTAATGTTAAAATGGGTTTTCTGGGGGTGAAACTAATTCGATAAGGGTTAGAATTACCTAAAAACATGTCCATTTCGTATTTTATATGCATATTTAGACCTTATCAGATAAAAGTATTGATAATTATCTATTTTATATCCTTTTTCCATGATTATAATAGGGGTATACCTTTTTCATTTCAAAAATTCCAAGTGTATCCTTTCCCCTGTGTATAAAATTTTATCCCCTATCCTCTCCTCTAAAAACATACATAACCCTTTTTTTCATATAAAAACTCAAATACATTCATTTATTAACTACCCAAATCTTTGAAGACATATTTTCATTATAAAACACTCCCAATAAGACATTAGGTGTAATCCAAAAAGAGTTCCCAAAAAGAGATGAATACTCTTTAACCGTGCATTTTAATTTTATTTCATCCTAAAAATCCATAAAATATTAATAAACATTATGATATAGTAAATTAATTATCTAAAATATAATTAATTTTTATTCTTTTAATGAATTTACCTATATCCTTACCCTTTTCTATGAAATGGGAGAAGAAATTGTCTATCATGTGTATGGTGGACATCCACCACTTGAACAGATGTTATTTGTTTTCCATCACCACATTTAATGAATAGATATAAATATAGATGTAATTTATTTTTATGATACTAATGACATAATTATAATTATTTAATTATTATATTACATATACCCTCTTTCATTCCACTCTGTGGGAATTTGATAATGTCTCTCATGTGTACGCTGGACTACTGCCTCGTGAAGCTGTGTGATTGGTTTTTCACACACTCTTTACATGTAAGGTAATAAGTATAAATTTATTTAATATATCATATATATATTAAATCATAATGAGTTTTTAAATTTCATATATTTTTTACCTTATTTTCATTCAATCTGTCGAGAAATGGAATCATCGTTTATGCTTATATATATCCCATTGTCACCAAAAATAGTGTAATCCATTTTTTAATCTAAATTTTTTTTTATGACTAAAAATATGTATATAATTAATATATATTATAATTATATCATTATTAACATTATATAAATAATTAACTATGATCAGATAATGAATTCCAAAACTACTAAACCAAAACATATATAAAAGACGAGGCAGTTATCAGCCGAAATCATGATTTCAACAAAGAATTGTTAAAAAAAAAGTGATAAATGTTATAAGTAAATAATATATGGGATGATATATATGGTTATGTATATTTAATATATTTATAATAAAACAATATTTATTTTAAATTAAGTTCTTATGTTTATGAATAAGCTGGAGACTTTAGGTAAGGAAATTCATCTCAAAATGCTCTCTGTGGGACAAATATTCTACTATGTACCAATAATCTTTCATAAAGTGTATAGAAATTAAATTTTATATTTTATATCCTGTATTTATATATTCAAATTATATTTAATTTTTCAATTAATTTTAATATTTTATTGGGCTTATTAATAATATTTTACCAAATCATGTATGTGATTTTCATTTATCTTTTATTTTTGTGAGAAACATGTCTTATTCACCACATGTTTTACTTATGTGGTCTATTTACTACCCATTAATTTCTTTTTTATGATTTTTATAAATTATTTGTGGTTTCATGTTTTCATATATTTTAATTTCATTCATTGCGATTATGATTGAATGGTTACCAAAGCATTAAGGGTTTGATGTTACAATATCAATATATATTGTGTTTGATTATTATTATCCATATCATGATGAAATATTTGGATATAAATCATAATAATCTCAAGAACTTTATTAATTTTTTTTATTTCTTTAGATTAATTTTTTTCTTTCCTTTTCATATCTTGATGTACTCAACTCTCCAAAATAATGTTTTTAAGGAAAAATAAAATTTATTTAATTCTTCAGTGTAAAACTCAATTTCATCTTATTAAATGTTTTCAAAAAATGTTTTTAAATAATGTTTTAAATGTTATAAAATTCATTTTAAATTCATTTTTTACCCATGTATAAATTTTTAATAAATTGATTTTTAAAAAAATTATTTCCATCTTCCAAACAAGGCTCCGATGTCTTTTTCTAGAAAATGTGAAAGGAATATTTATTTTAACATATATGGAAACAATGGTATTTTTAAATTTCATAAACACTCCTTGATTTTAAATATTATTTTTCATTATTGAATTTATATTCGAAAAAAATGTGTGTTGTTTTATATTTCATAATTATTTATATTTTAAAAAAATAAAATGAAAATTAAAAGGATATTTTCTTTTAAAATGTTTTACTTGATTTTTCCAAATAATATTCCATTTATGATGATTTCATTTAAAGTTAAATATGTTTATTTATGGATATGATCCAATGGAATCATATATATTCATTATATGGATTTTTTCTAAGACTATGTTGAAATTATTGGTCAAAACCCCATTTTTTAGGGGTTATGATATTATGAATTATTGAAATGTTTATTAATATATTTCATTCTGAAGTGCCCAGATCAGTGTGAATCACTGAGAGGGGGAGGGGGTGAATCAGTGATCCCTTAAAACTTTTTACTAATTGATTCTTTATCAATTAAACCTCTATGGCTGGTTAAAGCCTCGATCCACTCTTCTTGTATCTCTCAACCTTTCCCGAATGATGCAGTAATGAAAAGGCACAGGACACAAGGATTTACAAGGTTCGGCACCAAAGGCCTACATCCTTTCCATGCTCTCCCAGCATGGATTCTCCATTATAACCTGTTAAAATTACAATGGTTGATACAGAGTCCCACTGTATCTCTCCTGAGTCCCACAGGAGGGTCTTTATACTGCGTCCCACAGTGTTACCAGAGTCTCACTGGCCTGCTCGAGAATCCCACTGAAGACTTCTTCTCCCTGAGTCCCACAGGGTCTTCTCTTGGCTCCTCGATTCACACAAGTAGCTCTTCTCCACTTTAAGTTCTTCAAGTATCCTCAGCAGCCTGGGATAAAGGCTGCTGGCCTTGCTCTTCTTCTGATCACTTGTGGTGAACAGGTCTTCTCGTCTTGCTCAGGATTTATCTCCTTCTTCTAAGGATGACCTGGCCTCTCTCCAATTACTGAATACTCAGACAATTGATATCTTTATCTTCGGTCTGGTCTAGTCTCTGTTCACATCAACTTCATGCACTGAGTTCATGGAATCTCTGTCTCTTCATGCAATGATTGCATGGCCTTCTCAATTCTTCAAGAACCACTGGTCTTGGACTCCTCAAATGCACACAAGCTGGTTTGGCTTTATTCACATGTGCATGTGCGTGCATGAATGCATGCACTATCCTTCTCTTTCTTCTAGGTGCAATAATCCCACAAAGGGTGTAGTCACTTTACGCACACACCTTCTCACTTGAACTTCACACTTTTGTTCAATGTGTTTACACACTTAAATGGGCGTTATACTTTGTGTGAGTCTTCTTCTTCTTCTAAGTGTGTCCACTCCTCTTAGAGCACACACATAGGTTCGGCCACTTCACATTGTTGTTTTGCACACACAACTTTGTTCTTTGCTTTGCACACACACACACACAAAGTGTGGTGGTCTTCACTTGGTGCACACACAAGGCTATGCCTCGGCCCTTCACTTCTTTGCAAAACCACCAACGGCTAAGGCCTCCTCTTGTTCTTTTTGCACAAAAGCCACAAAGGCCTAGACCTTCTTTTTCTCACTGTCCAAGTGGGTTCTCAATTTGCCCGAACCACTGCCTTCAAAGAAGGTGCGCAAGGGATGCTTGAGCCGCGGCCAACTTCTTCTCCAACAGCTTCACAAGGTATGAGCCGCGGCCTCTCTTCCTCAACACTGCCGCGCAAGCCTCAACAAAGGACAAGGCGCGCAGGTCTCAACAAACCTCGAGGGCGCGCAAGGTGCTTGCGGCCTCGGGTACTTCCTGTCGCGCAAAAGAAAGACGCGCAGGGAACTCCTCAATTCTTCTTTCGCGCAAGAGGTGCGCAAAAGGAACACACGAAGCCAAGAATGGCTTCGGGCTGCTGTCGCGCAAGTGGTGCGCGCAGGGTCTTCTTCGCGAGGCAAAGGTGCTCTCACGGGACTCCGGATTTTCAACAAAGGATCAGCAAGCATTTAGAATGCCTCGGCCTCTCTTTTTATAGGCAGAGGCGGTGCTTTACATCCGCGGAGTTACATCTTTGAATCCCCGAATTTATCGGGTTTTCAAGATTTTGCAAATCTTGAACTTTTTCTCTTGTTTCACGCGGGTTCCCTCTTCTTCGGTTTCCTCCACGTGCATGCGACTTAGAACGCATGCACGGCCTTCTTTTCTTCCAATCCATGCAAATCATAAACACCCCATGGCCTCGGCACCTTCGGTTTTCCTTCGGCCAAATTCCAAATTCTTTTCTCATTGCATGCAAGCTAATTTTAATGCATGGATGGGTTCAGTGCGTCGAGACGATCCCAATGGAGGTCTCGGTTTGCTCGGAGGTGGCCGGGAACTCAAAAACCATCTTCAGAGTGCTCCTGGTTCGACAGAGGCTGCGGGTGGCTTCGGGTGGCCTTCGGCTGAGCTCGAGGAAGGAGACGAGCTCTCGGCCGTCGGATGCGATGTTAAACAGCCAGGATCAGATCATCTCGCCGCGGATCAGATGAGCGGCTCGGATCGGGCGCGCGATGAGACGGACGGCCAGGATCTCTTCCGCGGGAAAATCCCGTGTCCCACATCGAAACGGCGAGAGGAATTGCCGCGGTTTATTACCCAGCCGCTCCCTCAACTCGGCAATTGAACTTCCTCCCTCCCGGTGCCGCCCCGCACCGGGTTCTCTCTGCGGGCGCGCTCTGCGCCCACTCTGATCCCTGTGGGCGCGCTCTTAGTGCCCACTATGCACCTCGGGCACGCGTGTTTCACCACCGCGTGTCCTCGGGGGATTACACACGGCCCCTGCCTCTGCCGCCCGGGCTGGCCACATGGGA
The DNA here is from genome assembly GCA_963277665.1 of Viscum album. NCBI lineage: Eukaryota > Viridiplantae > Streptophyta > Magnoliopsida > Santalales > Viscaceae > Viscum > Viscum album. The sequence goes on from OY728133.1 coordinate 596,954,411, forward strand.
TCCCCCCTTGGGCGTGGCGCCTTAGGCCCACATGTGCCTTGGGGGTTGAACCCTTAAGGCTGGCCTTGGCTGGCCAATTTTTTGCAAGTATAGAACAAGTCCTTTGTATAAAAACAAAGTGACCAAGTTCAAATGCCAAATGCCACAACTCTTCTTCTAAGCCATTCTTCCTCTTCTTTATTTCTTCTTCTTCATTAGAATTCATCATCCTTCTTCAACATATAATCATCATCTAAGAATGGAATTTTTGAAGGTTCTTCCATCAACCGATGCTCTTGAATCAAAGATTTATTCAATGTTCTTTATTGATCTAATCAGAGATCAATTGGATCATCTTCATGTTCACATGCACTAAGTGATAGTACATGGACTTCTTTAAATCCACTTCATCCACTCAGTGGTTGTGGATGGATCATCTTCCATCTCCTCATGCATTGTCAATACAATGCATGGTCTTCTATCATTGTTGTGACTTTGTATCATCAGGATACAAGTTCTATGAACTTAAAGATCAGCTCAACATTCGTCAGATGTACATGGAGAATGTTTCAACCACAATTTCCAATACCACTTAGTGAATCTCCTAAGTGACATGCATCTTAGTACCATGGCCATTCTCCTTCACCACCAACACCATCACAACCTTTGGCATTCACATCTTGACAATTCTTGACATCCATTCATTCTAAGACAACAACATGTCCCATTGACAACAAATGCAACACAGTGCACTTCAATCTCCCCCTTTGTATTTGTTGTCAATACACTCCTTCAGCACATATGAATGGGTCAATATGTGTGCCAATACTTATCCCCCTTATTGGCAATCAAATGCAAAGGTGTGGTGTGGTTCACTTTCAAAAATATCTTCCTCCCTTTGAATAGCATCTTCTTGAAAAGCACTAAGAGAGGGATGATGTCACATGTTCTCTTTAGCAAAGAACCTTTAGTAAATCAACTCTAAGTCTACTTGGGCTAACCCGGTGTAGAAAACAAGAGTGATATAACCAAGATTTTTCAATGCTGTCCACAATTCTCTACACATGTGAGATCATGCTTCAGGGGTTTGAAAATTTTTCAGATATAACAATGAATTGCTAAATCCTGCACATACTTCACAAAACTCATTAGAAAGTTTAGTTCAATGATAAATCTCCCCCAATCATCCATTTTCTTAAGATGATATTAATCTCAGAACATCATCTTCTTCAGATTTGCTCCCCCTCAAGGGGTGCACTCCGTTCTGTCCAAATCATCCTCCAGATGAGAATGATCATCATCTTCAATTCCCTGCAATGTTTGCACATGTAAATACCAATAGTATAAGGGAATAAGATGGAACCTCCTTGGTTCACAATGTGAACAACAAGGTTGAGAAGATTCTCTCATCCGAGATGTCCCATTTTCACCATTCTTCACACTTGCACATTTGATCTTCAATGATGTTTGTGCTGGTGTGGATCTCAATACATCTTCATGTGAAATCTTCTTCTTCCCTTTTGCCTTAGCAATTGCCAGAACATCATCTTCAACTCTTTGTAGATCTTTGTCAAGTTGCAACTGATTTGGCCATATGACTAGTAAATCATTTGGAAGTGTGGCCTCAGTTCTGGAAGTTCCACATGGTTCTTTGGATGCTGCTAAGCTACCTCTCTTAGGCAACTTATTTTCAATCAATCCCTTCTTCTTCTGGATTGATTGTCTTTTGGAGTTCAGTCTGCTTCTATTTAGTTTCATGGCTTCTTTACAAAGGTCCATGATGTGTCCTTTCGTTCCACAGTAGAAGCATTTCTTGGTGGTCCTTCTGGATGCATCACCCTTCTTGGATTTGAATTCCAAGGGCTTCTCTTCATTCTTCAAATTCTTCTTGGGAGCATCTTCTACATTCTTCTTGCTTCCCAAGGAATCTCTCTTAGCCAGGTTCAGTGATCTTTTCTTCTTTTGAGCTCTGGATACAGTTGGAGATTGACATGTATCTTTTTGACCACTTTTGCAATCATCCCAGATGTTGTCAAGTAATCCAAATCTATTTGCAGTAAACAGATGTCTCTGGACCTGTGGATGCTGCTTCTTTTCTTCTGGCTTGCTCCCCCTTGGCATGGGCTTCCTTTGTGCTTTGAAATTCAGTGGATTGTACCAAAAATCCTTTGCACAGTGCCAATACTTGTTACAACACCAACATTGACCCACAAATCTTGACCTCTTGTGTACTTCTGATTGATGGGTACTTTTCTTGACAAGTTGTGTTGTTTCAGGAGAGCTCTCTTTCTTCATTGTCTTCATCCATACTTGTTTGTAATTATTCTTCCATCCTGCACTTTTTGTGGAAACACAATTAGAAGCATCAGTACAAGATGGTATGGATGGTACCTTCATTTTAGAAGTTGTTGCCCTTTTATTAGAGGATGTCTTTCTTTTAGAATCATCCTGCTCAATGCATACTTGAGAAGCAACATTTCTCCTTTCAGCTGACTGGGAAGATTCAGCTTTGGGTGATTGCATGTTTTTCAATATCACCTCTAGTTCTAAGCATTTCATGTTAAGGGAGTTCTTCTCATCCTCAACAATTCTTAGCTTTCCTTCCCAATCTTCTTTCAGCTGTTTCATCTGGTCTTCATGCACCTTCTTCATTTCTTGCAATGAATTGTCAAGCTCCTTCACCCTTTTGACTTTGTCTTCTAGTTGAGAATCTCTGACAACCATTGACACTTTGTGCCTCTTTTCCAGTGCATGGAAAACTTCTTTGACCATTATCTTAAAGAATTCATTCTCAGAAAGGCTTCTTTGCAATTCTTCAGCAGTGTCTTCATATCTTTCATTGCAAAGAGAAACTGTTTCATCTTTAGCCTTCACCAGCTTTCTGAGAGTGTTGGTTATCCCAACCCTTTTTGCCAATTGGACTTCCAGAGAATTGGCTTCATCTTCTAGCTGTAATTTTTCTTCTTGAAGATCAAGGAGGCCTGTAGCTATACACATTGCAACTTCCTTGGGGACTCTCTTCTAAAGATATTTGATTTCATTTAGAAGATCATTGTTTCTTCCATCTTCATCACAGCTAGAGCAGGCTTCATCAGAAGAATGATAAAAGGAATTGTCATCTGATGTGACTTTCACATTTCTTTCCATAGAAGGAGTTTCTATGATTGCAGCAACCTTCTTCTTCATCTTCTTGGCCTGTTTCTTCTTTCTATTTTTCTGAGTATTGGCAGATATCTCCATTTGAGGCTGGTCGCTCGTTTCCTCAAATATGCACTTCATAAAGACTCCCTTGGATCTTTTAGAGGTAACCTGCCTCTGATACCAATTGAAGTGCCCAGATCAGTGTGAATCACTGAGAGGGGGAGGGGGTGAATCAGTGATCCCTTAAAACTTTTTACTAATTGATTCTTTATTAATTAAACCTCTATGGCTGGTTAAAGCCTCGATCCACTCTTCTTGTATCTCTCAACCTTTCCCGAATGATGCAGTAATGAAAAGGCACAGGACACAAGGATTTACAAGGTTCGGCACCAAAGGCCTACATCCTTTCCATGCTCTCCCAGCATGGATTCTCCATTATAACCTGTTAAAATTACAATGGTCGATACAGAGTCCCACTGTATCTCTCCTAAGTCCCACAGGAGGGTCTTTATACTGCGTCCCACAGTGTTACCAGAGTCCCACTGGCCTGCTCCAGAATCCCACTGAAGACTTCTTCTCCCTGAGTCCCACAGGGTCTTCTCTTGGCTCCTCGAGTCACACGAGTAGCTCTTCTCCACTTTATGTTCTTCAAGTATCCTCAGCAGCCTGGGATAAAGGCTGCTGGCCTTGCTCTTCTTCTGATCACTTGTGGTGAACATGTCTTCTCGTCTTGCTCAGGATTTATCTCCTTCTTCTAAGGATGACCTGGCCTCTCTCCAATTACTGAATACTCAGACAATTTATATCTTTATCTTCGGTCTGGTCCAGTCTCAGTTCACATCAACTTCATGCACTGAGTGCATGGCATCTCTGTCTCTTCATGCAATGATTGCATGGCCTTCTCAATTCTTCATGAACCACTGGTCTTGGACTCCTCAAATGCACACAAGCTGGTTTGGCTTTATTCAAGTGTGCATGTGCGTGCATGCATGCATGCACTCTCCTTCTCTTTCTTCTAGGTGCAATAATCCCACAAAGGGTGTAGTCACTTTACGCACACACCTTCTCACATGAACTTCACACTTTTGTTCAATGTGTTTACACACTTAAATGTGTGTTATACTTTGTGTGAGTCTTCTTCTTCTTCTAAGTGTGTCCACTCCTCTTAGAGAACACACATAGGTTCGGCCACTTCACTTTGTTGTTTTGCACACACAACTTTGTTCTTTTCTTTGCACACACACACACACAAAGTGTGGTGGTCTTCACTTGGTGCACACACAAGGCTATGCCTCGGCCCTTCACTTCTTTGCACAACCACCAACGGCTAAGGCCTCCTCTTGTTCTTTTTGCACAAAAGCCACAAAGGCCTCGACCTTCTTTTGCTCACTGTCCAAGTGGGTTCTCAATTTTCCCGAACCACTGCCTTCAAAGAAGGTGCGCAAGGGATGCTTGAGCCGCGGCCAACTTCTTCTCCAATAGCTGCACAAGGTATGAGCCGCGGCCTCTCTTCCTCAACACTGCCGCGCAAGCCTCAACAAAGGACAAGGCGCGCAGGTCTCAACAAACCTCGAGGGCGCGCAAGGTGCTTGCGGCCTCGGGTACTTCCTGTCGCGCAAAAGAAAGACGCGCAGGGAACTCCTCTATTCTTCATTCGCGCAAGAGGTGCGCAAAAGGAACACACGAAGCCAAGAATGGCTTCGGGCTGCTGTCGCGCAAGTGGTGCGCGCAGGGTCTTCTTCGCGAGGCAAAGGTGCTCGCACGGGACTCCGGATTTTCAACAAAGGATCAGAAAGCATTTAGAATGACTCGGCCTCTCTTTTTATAGGCAGAGGCGGTGCTTTACATCCGCGGAGTTACATCTTTGAATCCCCGAATTTATCGGGTTTTCAAGATTTTGCAAATCTTGAACTTTTTCTCTTGTTTCACGCGGGTTCCCTCTTCTTCGGTTTCCTCCACGTGCATGCGACTTAGAATGCATGCACGGACTTCTTTTCTTCCAATCCATGCAAATCATAAACACCCCATGGCCTCGGCACCTTCAGTTTGCCTTCGGCCAAATTCCAAATTCTTTTCTCGTTGCATGCAAGCTAATTTTAATGCATGGATGGGTTCAGTGCATCGAGATGATCCCAATGGAGGTCTCGGTTTGCTTGGAGGTGGACGGGAACTCAATAACCATCTTCGGAGTGCTCCTGGTTCGACGGAGGCTGCGGGTGGCTTCGGGTGGCCTTCGGCTGAGCTCGAGGAAGGAGACGAGCTCTCGGCCGTCGGATGCGATGTTAAACGGCCAGGATCAGATCATCTCACCGCGGATCAGATGAGCGGCTCGGATCGGGCGCGCGATGAGACGGACGGCCAGGATCTCTTCCGCGGGAAAATCCTGTGTCCCACATCGAAACGGCGAGAGGAATTGCCGCGGTTTATTACCCAGCCGCTCCCTCAACTCGGCAATTGAACTTCCTCCCTCCCGGTGCCGCCCCGCACCGGGTTCTCTCTGCGGGCGCGCTCTGCGCCCACTCTGCTCCCTGCGGGCGCGCTCTTAGCGCCCACTATGCACCTCGGGCGCGCGGGTTTCACCACCGCATGTCCTCGGGACACGGTCCCTGCCTCTGCCGCCCGGGCTGGCCACATGGGATCCCCCCTTGGGCGTGGCGCCTTAGGCCCACATGTGCCTTGGGGGTTGAACCCTTAAGGCTGGCCTTGGCTGGCCAATTTTTTGCAAGTATAGAACAAGTCCTTTGTATAAAAACAAAGTGACCAAGTTCAAATGCCAAATGACACAACTCTTCTTCTAAGCCATTCTTCCTCTTATTTATTTCTTCTTCTTCATTAGAATTCATCATCCTTCTTCAACATATAATCATCATCTAAGAATGGAATTTTTGAAGTTTCTTCCATCAACTGATGCTCTTGAATCAAAGATTTATTCAATGTTCTTTATTGATCTAATCAGAGATCAATTGGATCATCTTCATGTTCACATGCACTAAGTGATAGTACATGGACTTCTTTAAATCCACTTCATCCACTCAGTGGTTGTGGATGGATCATCTTCCATCTCCTCATGCATTGTCAATACAATGCATGGTCTTCTATCATTGTTTTGACTTTGTATCATCAGAATACAAGTTCTATGAACTTAAAGATCAGCTCAACAATCGTCAGATGTACATGGAGAATGTTTCAACCACAATTTCCAACACCACTTAGTGAATCTCCTAAGTGACATGCATCTTAGTACCATGGCCATTCTCCTTCACCACCAACACCATCACAACCTTTGGCATTCACATCTTGACAATTCTTGACATCCATTCATTCTAAGACAACAACATGTCTCATTGACAACAAATGCAACACAGTACACTTCACATTCCATCCATTATTCCATGATGAAAAGTCTATGAAACAACATTCGTTTTAATGGGTTAGGATATTATGAGTGTTTTATGATCTTTATGCACACAAATTAATTGACTATTTGATGGTTGGGGCTTATATCTCCCTCTGATGCATTGTGTAATGCTTTATATATCTTGATATAATAATAGTAAACAAGACGATGTGTTTGATATGATTTGTGAAATAGGCTGATGTGCTTGATCCATAATGGGAAATAAGTTGATGCACTTGATCCACTTTGTGGAACCTTTAATGCATTCTAATCTCTTATTAAATGGAAATCATATGTAAATCCTGGATCCATTATGATAATATTAACTCAAATTTTATCCTTGAAATATTTAATGGGTTATATTTATATAATAGTGGCACACATAAATGGAAAAAACATATAGTTCATGATTTATTAGTTATCATTTATCACTATTATGGTTTATGTATTTTGAAATGATAAATTTTTTCCATGGATCAATCTTATGATCCATGATTGATTAGGTATAAAATTTTTATGTTTTATATATAATATCATATCCTTACTCTTATCATATGATTTCATATGAACATCATTTTATATAACAAATTTTTAACACACTTAGAATCTGATAACAACATTTATTATATTTCCTTTCCCAAAGTTATAAATAGAGGATAAAGTATTTTATATATGTAAAGGGTACTAAATGGGTTGTTATTTTTTTGAGATTTTAATGATCATTAATGAAATAATAATATTTTATAACCAGACTCCAAATACAATAAATATTTACATTCTTATAGGATGTATTTGTTAAATGTATATAATATTCATTTAAAAGGATATAATATCAATTTATTAAATTTTTGGGTTGTTATAGGTGGTATTTGTGAAAGGTTTAATTAAACTATTGGTAACTATGATGATAAATAATTAGTGAGAACCATATTGATTTGTCTATGTATAGGAAAATATATTTTAATTTTGTGAAAGGATAGTGTGTGTGGTTTTGGAGAAATTTTAATCCTCCCTGGATATTATAAGATGATGTTCCTCGCGTACAGTTGCACTAAGTGGTAATACGTCAAAAGGGGCCTTAATGCACACCAATTTTGAAACTCTCATGGGATATATATTGTAAATTCAAAAACTCTTTATAAACCATCATGAAGTCTTTTAATAATATAAATGAATGAGCATACTAAAACCTTTGGTGAAATGGGGTGAAAAGAATGTGTCTTGATTTAGACATCATATGAATGATTTATCATGACTTATCACATTAATCAAATATTCCATATGGCTCATGAAAACCATTTCTGTTTTAATAATGGATTGAAGAAAAAATAATGAAATATATGTTTTACATGGATGATAAAATGTGGACCTAAGCTATTTTATCATTATCATAGTAACAAATTTATATCATGAAATGTATATAAGAATTTAAATTCATATTCTCAATGACTGGATGTTTAATTATTAGTTACAACCACCAATGGAATTATTCTTTCCTCTCAAGAATTAGACTCTTTAACTGGATAATGTTTGTGGGGATTTTTATCTCAAAAAAATTGTTATTCTACCTCTTTTTTAATTTAATGATATTTTATGTATGGATTTTTTTTCTCAATATAAATCCCATACATATTTTCAATAATATGACGTCACATTTTATGTTCCAAACAAAACTATTGTTTTCATGTAGTGTGATGATAAATATGAACACACAATGGAAATTGCACCCATTTTATCAGTTTTCATGGCCATTTAATAGTGGTATTTATCTCATATGGTTGGGGCAAAACTCAAAATCAATAATATTACTGTTTTGCATGAAATTTTAATGTCTTCACAAAAGAGATGTCTAGTCTTCCAATGAAACATGAAGTTGATTGATTAATATGACTCATACCTAGTGCAACACCTATTTCAAATAATCCATATATAATGGCCCTAATATTGTTATATAAAATAAAAAAATAAACTCTAGGAAAACCTTGATAATTTATTCATTCATCCATGTAAAACCACATTACTGTTCAATTATTATTTTTGTCCAAAAGAAATATGTATTTATTCGACTCGAAATTGATTATCGGTAGATAATCAAGATCACAATCAAGGAAAAGTTTCATATATACTATATTGATCACTTATTTTATCAACTATTCAAAGATCATGAATTTTCCACGATTTAACATCATTCTATATATCATCAATTTTGTTTCAAAAGAAGGATATACCCAAGACAACATCAAGTAAATGGAAGGTACACTATGAGTATATGTTGAGTCCATTTGGTCTTAAGAATGCCCCACTATCATTATTGATTTAATTAATAGAGTCTTCAGAGATTACCATGATTAGTTTTTTGTAGTCCTTATATTTTGTATTATCATCTATTCAAAGAGTAGGGAATAATATGAATATGACATGATAGTTGTACTAAAAAAACTAAGGAAAGAGAATTTTTATGAAAATAATTAAAGTGTTCTATTTGGCTACCAAAGGTTTCATTTTTGGTAAATATAATATAATGAGAGGTTATATTGATGGATTCATCAGAGATGAAAGATATTGATCATTAGACCAAACCAACAACTATTACTATGATCTATAGTATTCTTGGTTTACCATGATATTATCAATGGTTAGTGGAGAATTTCTCATGACATTATGTCCAATCACCATGTTAACAGGAAAGGGACGCAAATTACTTTAGATATATGAATTTGAGGAGAATTTAGATAAACTAAATTGAAGATTAATCAAGGCACATGTTCTTACATTACCCTATACTAGATAAGGGTTTTAACATGTATTGATGAATCATAGAAGTTATTTGAAAACATTCTCATTCAGAATAATGTGGTTATAGATTATGCCTCTCGAAAATTGATGGTTCAAGTGAAAAATTACCAAGTCATGATTTGGGGTTTTCATGGATAACTGATTCATTAATGATATGTAGGATTAGTCATTATATATAAAATTGTCATATATAAACTAATCTAAATTTTTTAATGTATATATTCACATAAAAGGGGTTAAACACACAATAATGAAGGTGATTAGTGTCGAATAATGATTTTAACTTCTTAATAAATTACTACCCATTGTAAATTAACAAGTGTCTGATGATTTGAATATAAATGATCATGCCATATTATTCTTGATAATGATTATAAAATATCAAATATTTCATGATTTTCAAATGATGGATGTGGAAAACCTGGTGGAAGGGTATAAATATTATCATTCAAATGGGTGTTCAAATATCTATCTAGGTTTAGATTAATGAGGTACAAAAGGATAATGTGGATCTGTAGAAGAAGTTGAGAAATTTTCCTGAGTTAAAACTTAGTTATTATATAATAAGAAGGTTTCATAGATTTTCAGGTGTTTCTTTCATACTTTATATGAAGAAGGATAATTTTGAAGAGGCTCATTTTTCTTAATTATCAATTGATCATGGTATTACAATAAAGTATTAAAATTTGATAGAGTAATTGTGGTGGTATGTAATGAAGAGATATATCATAAATTTTTATCTCGATTATAAATATGTTTTCAAGTTAATGATATGATATAAAATTATAAGGGGATGATAAAACCATTACCCATACCATAATGAAAATGGGATTAAATAACTATATATTTTTTTATTTAACTTCCCCAAACATCTAAAGGGCATAATGTTATATGGGTTGTAGATGATCAGCTTACAAAGTCAACACATTTCATGAATATCAATGAATATTTTTCTATATATCTAATTAATTAGATAAATATTTGTTATGTGTTAACGTTTCATGGAGTACCAAATTATACTGTGTTTTATAGGGATATGAGATTTACCTCAATATTATAGTGCAATATTCAGTAGGATTTCGATGCAATGTTTATTTTCAGCACTATATATCATTTTAAAAGAGATGGACAATATAATACAAAAATTAAAACCCTAGAAGATATATAGAGAACTTTTCATGTGTCTTTTAATTGCGGTTGGCATGAATACATTCCATTAATTCGAGTTTTCCTGTAATAATATATTTCATTTAGGAATTCAGATGGATCCTTATGAGTCCCCTATAGAAAGAGTGTATAGTTGCAATGTGTTGGAATGAAGTTGGTGTAATAAATCTACTGGTATATGAAAAATCTGAAGAAGTTATATAGAATTTTAGATACATTCAATAGAGCATAAAGGTGGTGAAATTTTATACAAAAGTTATTATAACAATCATTAATGTAATATTGAATTTGAAGATGGTGAAAAGATTATTCTATTAATTTATCCATGGAATAAGGTTATGAGATTTGGGATAATGTAAATCTATTCCATAGGTATAATATCAATTTCAATATTCTAGATCGAGTAGGGATGGTTGTTTAAAATTTTATGCTTCCATCAAACCTCTCTCAAGTTCCCATTGTGTTTCATGTATCTATCCTGAGGAAGTAAAAACCTGATCCATCACATATACTATACTCAAAAGTCATAATATAAGATCATATTGATTATTATGAGAAACAATCATTTAATATTATATATCATTCAACAATACTGTGATGAAACAATACAACTCACCTAGTTAATTTTTTTAATGAAACCACTAGTATAAGGAAGCTATATGGGAACCTGAGGATGTAATGTGGAATAAGTATCCTTAGTTTTTTTGTATGAAATTGATGGAATTTAATTGGAGAGAATATTTTAAAAGTTTTTATAATGTAACAAAATTATATTCTATGAAATATTTTTCAAATAAATTCAATTTCGTTGATATATTTTGGTATATACAACACTGAGTTTTAAAGAACCACAATATACTATTTATATTAATATTTCAATGTGACCATTATAACCTAAATATTAAAATTGGAGTTAATAATATAAATAAACACATTTTGAAAATTAGTTATAAATATTTATATAATAAATATATTTATAAATATGTACATAATTTTTTTAGGTCTTTATATTCTTTGAAAATAATTTTTCTCAAAAAAATGATTTTTATTGATTTTTGTGAATAAATAATAAAATTAATTTTTGAAACTTTTATAAAATTTATTTTCAAAAATTGAATTCTTTTTTTTGAATCATCATTTAAAAATTATCTTCGAATGATTTTTTTATAGATTTTTGAAAATTTGATGTTTTAGTGAAAATTGAAAAATACTGTTTCTTATTCAAAATTGCCTTTTTGTTTATAGAATTTACAAGAAAAATTATTTTTAAAATGGTTTAAAAATAATTATAATTTGAAATATATAATTATTAATAATATTTTTCATTGGGATCAATTTCAAGTTGAATTATTTTATAAAAACTACTTATACTTATGACACTTTTCTATTCGAATAAACATTACGGTTGCAGGATTAATTTTAATTTTTCTCAATTCGGTAAAATTTTTATGAAAAAATAAATTTAATAATTTTATTTTTAAGAATTAGTATTATATAATAATTTAAAAATTAGTTTTTATCAAAATTAATACTAATAAATATAATATTAGTTACTGTGGTTAATTTTAAAACAGATATATTGGGGGTTAAAATGAAAATATAAGGTTAGAAATAACCTAAAACTTGTACAATTTCCATTAAGGTATATTTAAACCTTATCACATATTTTTTATAATTTAAAATTTTTGATACCTATGAAATGCTTAAAATGTGGGTACACCTATTTCTTGTATAAAATTTGAGTATGTCATATCCCCCACTTATAAAAGGGAACCCCTTCTCCTCTCCTCTATAGACCTACAAAACCAATTGGTTACAAAAATAAGTAATCAAAGGAATTAATCACTTCTATCCTGGAATATATATTCCTTATTTTTATTATGATACTCTCTTAATAAAGATTTTGGTTTAAACCAAAATGAGTTCTTTGAATTTGATGTATAGTCTAAAACCGCGTGTTTTCATTTTGTTTCTTACTAAAAATATATACAATATTTTTAAAAAAATATTATATATTAAATCAATATCTCCCATATTATTAGATATTTTTATAATAATAAAATAATATATATCAATATTATCTTCTATCAAATGGGAAGTGAAACCATAGATAATGTGTACAGAGGACTACCATCTTGCGAACCAATGTATTTTATTTTCCATCACCACCTACCAGAGATGGATATAATGATATATTTAACATATGTATATAATATTTTTGACATAAGTAGACTTATAAAAATTATGGCATCACATATACGATCTTACTTTCCATTTGGTGATAATATGACAATGTCTCTCATGTGTACGATGGATTACCGCCTCACGAAGTGTAGTGATTCGTTTTTCACTTATGAATTACATAGAAGGTAATAAGGATAAATGTAATGAAAATATGACTTATATGTGAAATAATAATTACTCAAAATGGTTATATATATTAAAACATATTTTCTTCCCATCTTTTGAGAAAATGGAAACAATCTTCATTCGTACATATGTCCTACCATCTCCATTGCAAGTGTAATCCATTTTTATATCTCTAAATTTCATGGATGGATATATATATATATATATATTATTTATATCATTCTTATTCATATTAAAATAATAGAACCATGATTCAATTGTGAGTATTTAAACTACCAAACAAATATATATATATATATATATAATATTAAGAGTTATCACTCGAAATAGTGATTTTAATGAATAATTATCAATATAAAGGTGAAAAAATTTTATTATTAAATCATATATGGTATTATACATATTATTATGATTATTCAATAGGATTATAATAAACCTGTATTTATAATATAGTATATTCAAATGTGAATGAAGGATGTCAGGACTTAAGTTAAGACAATTTTACATCAAATTGTCTTATTATGGAAATATGTGATGTTATTCACCTATATCTCTTATGTGGTGCATATATATCCCACTTTAAATTTTATATCATGAATTTATTATATCATTTTTTGGCGATTCATTTTTTACAAAACTATTAAAGGGATTTTTATCTCACCTATATCTATGTGAGAAAAATGACATATTTACAACTTAGTTGTCTTATATGGTGTATATATCACAAATGAATGTATTTTATGATTATTATAATGAAATTAATGGTGATTTTAAATTTCCATATTAGGTTCTTAATTTAATGGGGATTATTATTCAATGGTTACGAAATTGGCATGGGATTGATGTTACAGAGTTGTTATTTATTGGTGTTGTTTGTGATTCTCATTACAATGATGAGATCTTGTAATCTAACTTTCCTGAAACTCATGAATTTTATTCTCCTATGGTTATTTATTTAAATTAAAATTTTCAATTATTTTCACCCTGTTTATATACTCATCATTAAAAAATAATATTTTTAATGGAAAATTGTGTTTATTTGCCTCTTCTGTCATAAAAGCTTTTTTCATTTTTGTCCATGCATTCTAAAAACATTTGAATGGATTTTATATTATTCTACAATGATTATATAAATAAATTTTTACCCATGTTTGATTTCATAAAAAATCATTTAAAGGTAATCATCTTGTAATTTTCTAAAAATTCCTTTATTGACTTTTTACTGAAAGTGTGAAAGAAATCATTATTTTAACATGTTCTGCATTATTTTTATTTTCCATTTTCAAGACCATCCAATGATTTTAAAGCTAATATTTCATGTTTATAAGTATATTTTTTATTAAAAAAATTCCAAAAATTTTTTGATGATTAAAATTTAAATTAATTACATCAATGTGAAAATTTTATTTTCCTCACGAAATATTCCAAGTGGTTTTAAAATAATTTTCCACCTAAGATGATATCATTTGATGTTACATAAGTTTTACTGGGGTTATGATCAAAAGTTACTTCCATTATTATTTATTTTTATTGTTTTCATTTAGGATTATGATAAAGATATATTTATAAAACATTATTCTTTTCTATCGGTTATGAAATGATGAATAGATGATATTTTTATGGAAATCGTTTTTTCCATGAGTTATGACATGATGAAATTATTATGACACCAACTTCTTTTTGAGGGTTATGATATGATGAATGTTTTATGATCTTGTAGAACACATTTTAATGGATTATGTGATGGGTGGTACCAAAATCTCTCTCAAATTCATTGGGTAAAGATTTGTATCTCATGATATAATGATGTGAAACAAGACTATGTTCCTGATCTCATTTGGGAAACAAGATGATATCCATGATCGATAATGGGAAACAAGTCAATGTGCTTGATCAGTTATGGGAAACTGGTTGGGATTCCAAATATGCTATGAAATGGGAAATAATTTTTGATGCCTAATATATTATGATTTAATGGTCTCAGATATAAACCATTACATATGAAAAGAGTTTTATCTGTGTGATGGTTCCACACATATAAGACATGAACATTTGGTTCTTGATTTATTTTTCACTATTGCATATTCTTATTGTTTATGTATTTTGAATTGATTATTATTTATGAAATTCCTTAATATTAGGAAACATGATATATTAGTTATGAACATTGCAGGTTAAATTTATAATATCATACCCATATTATTATTTTATTCATTCAAAAGTTCATAAATTTTTATCTTCCTTGTTTACCCTTACTAAGCATCAGATAATAACCTTACTTATGTATCCTTTTCATAGGATATGAATAATGGTTTATGTATGGTATTTCTATGTACAGAACTAAATGGGATTATATTTATGTTATATTTTGAATATCGTTCATGAAATAAAAATATTGTGTTACTATTCACTAAATACTCTAAAAATTATGATCCTCAGGCATGTATTACTAGCATATATTAAATATTCATCTTAATATATGTAATATTAATGTATGAAAAGCCTATCCTTATATAGTATTATGATATAAAAATTATATAATAATTTTAATTTCCTAATGCATGAGAACCCCATGATTTTGCGCAATAAGGAAGGAATGATCGCATTTTATTCCAAGTACTATTTCCATAATTTGTATTTTATCAGTGCATCATGTGTGGTGGGTGTGTCAATATTTTATTAAAATGAATTTTAATTTTGATTAACAAAGATAATTAGATCATCTAAGATTAATTTTTGGGTCCTAGGGAAATTGTCGGGTGATCGTACCATTTTTTATTTCATATTTTGATCAATGTGGTGAATTGTATGTGCTATATGCATACTAGAAATCATGGTTGTAGGGGTTATTTCTCTACACATGGGATGTTCAATAAAATTAATGGTTTTTTTTCATTGAAAATTTATATACGAAATTTTCTAACCACATATTCCTGACTACTTAATGGATGACCCAAGATCTTTCTTTTATTAATAACCTCAGAAATTAACATGCAGAATTAAAGAATGTATGACTTGTTAAATCTGAATACGGTTTGTTTTTTTTGTGGTAGTACAGTTTTGAGAACTGTAATGTTTTGTGGGTTGGATTAGAAGGTGTGATGTAATCTCTTGTTTACATATTATATGATTGTGGAAAGGATAGGTAATGTTGTGAAAGGGGGTTTTGATCGGGCAGTGCTATGATTATATTGTTGGATATGATGGGTTTCGTGTAGTTATGTAGTAGGGATTCCATGAATGGTTGTAGTGAGATTATTTTCTAGGTTCACCTATCTGTTTGGGGTTTTATTTGGGGTGAGGATGGATTGGGAAGAATGACTTTGAATAATAATGATGGATGTGGTTGGCATGGGTGCTGCCCCAAATTACTAACGAATAGAAAGATTTCATGTATCTCGGGATCTATATGTGATATCATGAATGGGTGTTAAATAGAGAGGTATGTGATTTTTTTCAATTTACCATGGTTCTTCCTCAGTGTGACATTTATTTTGTTCAGTGTCTAGTAGTTTCCCAGGATGTGATAGAAATAATAAAATAATTGATTGATAAAGAATGATAATTAATTAAAAGAATTGGTTAGGGAATGAAGTGAGTTTGTGGATGGTTCTGTGGGTGTTCATTTAGTGGTAGCAGAAAAAGAGGTATTGTGATTTGGATTTAGGTTGGAAACCCATACGATGGATTTTAGTTTCTAGTATCATATATGTATTCCTTTTATTTTACTTTTGAATTCTATAATCACCCCACCCTAGTTGAGAGATATATACCAAAGGAGCCCATTTTCATGGTCGAGGGTGTCTTTCCCAAATATCATGGTTGGAGGTTGGTTGGATGGCCACCATCACTTCCCTGCTACCTCTTCCAGGCAGTGTTATCCGTATATTCTTTTGGCAGGTTTTAGATTTTGCGACATAGGTGTGTGATAGGGGGTTGTGATTTCTGATGCGTCTTCAATATGAGATGATTTGTACAATCCCATATGTCTATGGGATGAGACGATCTATTAATTACAAGGGATTTTTGGGATATGACGTTGTTTTTGGAATAGGATTCTTTGGGAGGTATGTGATGTGGCTTGTGATATGGTGTGTTGTGGAGAGGTGTGAGCATGAAAAAAAATTTCATTAGGCACAAGATTCTAAACCTACTGTAAGTGGTGTAGGGTACTCAAATAATCTATGTTTTTACTATATTAGATTACATTGTTATTGATACTAGGTGAGCCTTCCATGCGGATGTGGGGTGGTTAGTATATATAGATTGGTGTTGTTGTTTCTTCTATTTTTTCATGGGAGAATTAGTATGATTCTACCAGTTCTGAATAAGAAAATTTGGTTTTATTACTGGTTATACTTTTATTATCACCCTAAATATACAAAACTTCATTCTGGTTTCTCGGAGGATTACACAGAGAGTGCGGGACCTTACTATCACAGACATTTTTAAAGATGTTTTGATGCTACTTAGTTTTTCTTTTGGTACTTACTTTAGAGTCTCATTATATTTATAATATTTATATTATAAACCCACGTGTAGAATTAATTCATTATTTATTATCTATATATTGTTCTTTGAGTTTTTTTCTAGAATGGACTATCTTATCTTCTTATATTATTTTCATTAAAAAGGGAAATTCCTCCCATTATTTGATAATTGTTTACCATAGGTTTTGGTTACCTCCCATGGGCCTACTAACAGTGGGAATCAGGATTCATTATCTCTCATTCTCCATTTCTATCATAGGAGGGACCTCTTTAGGGGAAGGGGTAATGACAAATAGTGTCATTCCACATTTCTTGGAAATGATTTTTGAATTTTTTTGGTAATTGAATTAGGATGTGTAATGTTGAAGGCCTATTATAAAAACACATATGTTTTTAGAAAGGGTTCAGTGTTTAAATGATGTGATGGACCGGTTTACACCTTGATAATATGATATATATATATATATATATTAGAAACATCTATAGGATGGATTTCCATTTTATGAGTTATTTCATAGGTTTTGTCCATGTAGTGGTAGGCAATTTTGGTGATTGAAGATACAATTAGTCATGCATGTGAGGTCTCCTACATACACAATTTAGATTCACCTTGGGCTCATGTACATCTTTTAGATAATTGAGCGACAATTTCATGCTAGTCCCAATTAGGGTGGTTGGTACACCTTGAATTTTTTGGGAGGCCAAGTGGGTTGTGCCACTGGATTGGTCAGCTGAGGGTGGAATGTTAGTTATAGACTTGGAAGATTTACTATACATTGGATAATGGTTCGAAACCGACTACATCCAAGGATCACTGTATGAATGTTTAAAAATACCCATGGTTACTATCTATATTTATTTTTTAATTTCTATTAAACTTAATTGATTATACTGTATATATATATATACTTTTATCCATTCTTGGTGAAACCTTCTGTGATTTTATATTAGGGATTTGGTTTCAAAAAAGGGTGAATCGGTTATGATAATGGGGATGTGTCATGCATTGTTTAGCAAATGGAAGACTATGATTGTATTTCTAATATATTTAAAACCTATATTTATAACTTTATTTCAAACAAAGGTTTATGGACTACATTAGGGAAAGGAATCATAAGAATTTTTTCGAGGTTTCCTATTTATATTTTTATCTCAGACCTTACATGTTCCATTCAATGTTGGTAGAGCCATGTTGTTTTGAGGGTTCAGGTTCCTTATTCGTGTGCTCATTGTTGGAGATGGTCAATCATATGGTTTGTGGGTACAAAGTGGTCCCCTAAAGATCCTTATTGGGTGTTTCAGTTTTACTTTTTTATTTAGTTTTTTTTATTTTTCCCGTTATTGTAATTGAATCTATTTATACATTTATTTTATATTCAATTATTATGGGTTCTTAGCTTGTTCAGATTATTTTTTTGATCACGATTTAATGGTAAAAAGGTGTTTCACTAACTTATTAATTTGATTCATGACACTAGTATCCAGCATGCGGGGATCAGGAATTCCATTGGTGTTTTTCCACGATATGGGTTGGGTGTTGGGTTTAATGGAATCCCATCTTGGTTTGAGAAAAAAATGTAATAGAGTGTGATATTTTTATTTGGGTTGTTAGGTGTATTAGAGACTAGGATTTTGGGGGATTAGGTAGTGGGTTATGGTATGGTTCCTGATCACCACCACTTATGACGAGACCTGAGTCTCTAAGGGTAGTCCATGAATTGATTCATTTCTTTTCCAAGATTTATTTTGGATTAATGAATGAAAATGGAGGTGATATGGTGTCATGATGTGACGTCACATGGAGTAGCGACCCATGTGAAGTCCTAGTGCATGGTTCAAGGTCCTCTTAGTTGTTATTTCCTACATGGTGAATAGCTAGCTTCCATGTCTTTGGGTTAGGCATGATTACTAGTTCCTCTATATGGTGGTTAGGATTGAGTCATGATTCGTTTTGGTTCTATCTATTTGGAGTAAGACATTAAAATGAATCCATTTTATGAAAATGAATAATGATTTATTTCAAATGGTTTTGAAATTGGTAAAACGTGTTTTTAAGAATAAGATTTTTTGGATAAAAAATTTGGTGAATTTTTTTGTTCTAATGATGAAATGGTAAACATAGCCGTTTTTACATATTATATTTGTTCTCATATGTGTGAGTATGTCTAGAAAGTGTGTATCATCGTGTATGGATGGAAATGGATAAAAATATATGGATGGATCATGGGATTCTAAGGGTTTGTATTTGAGATCAAAGGCTTGGACTTGCTTTCCCAAAGTGATTTTGAAAGAGTGAGGTGATTTCTGTAATTGGTTTTTTATAATGTGGGTTTTTCTTTCTGGAAAGTGGTTTTATGTTTGTAATGTGGCCTTGAAATTAGGTGGTTCTAAATTTTGAAAATTAAATGAGATTTTAGATAATAGGATCTTGGTTGTGTTTGTATGAGTTTTGATTGTGAACATGTTGTTTTGGATTGAGATGTTTCTTTTAATTGTATTTTTGTAATTATGTTTATTATGTTCTTGTGTTTCTCATGTTTCTTAGAATAGGTTACAAATAAAGTTACACAAATATTATAAAGAGTTATGCTCAATTTCTGATTCTTATATAATATTGCTTATTCCATGTGGTGATAGAGGTTATCTAGAGGAAGTAGAGTGGATTGAAGAGGTTGAGTGTGTCTTCAAATTGTGGGGGACTCCCAAATACCTTAGGGTATGTGCGGTTCTATGTTTTTTTGAGGGCCTTGCTGTGGAAAATTTTTATTTTTTATCCCCACCCTCGATGCAAGTTGGGATGACATGGGAAGAATTTATGTTCATCTTCATCAGATGGTTTGTACCTGAGTGTTTTAATCTGAAGAAAATGGAAGATATCATGGATATTTAGCAGGTCTAGCTGATGGTAAAGGCCTAGGTTGATCAAATCAAGGAGTCTATTTCCGTTTCATTGGAGGTAGTTTCATATGATTTATTGAATTATTCTATCATTAATGGGGTCCTAATCCAAAGATAAAAGAATGTGTCATCCTTTTTAAGAATCATCTTTTTGAGAAGATGGTGGATGATGCATTTATAGGTGATTTGTTTTCCAGAGTAAAGGTAGTGGGAAATATGGTGCCTCACGTTGTTTTTAATGATTCCCTATCTAGAAATGTATGTATTCTATAGAAACATGTATCTATGTTTTATCATTTATTGGTTCTGGATTCTGGTTAATCATACCATTCAGTTTTGTGCCGCTAGTGTGGCACATTCGGGAATTAGATGCCATCTTGTCGCATACCTCGGAAGACCTTCCATCATTGTGGTTTCATGGGAAATCTAGAGAAGTTTTTCTGAATCATTTTTTGAAGAATACATTTCGACAAGATAGTTATAGTACCTAAATGTGAGGCATGAGATTATTCAGTCCTGAGTTATACAACCATAGGCCTCAGAGTTAATATCATGCATATCATGGAGATTCTAGGGAAGTGTAAAACCGTTCCAAAATTTATTCCCCATGTCTGGGTGGAAGTGTTTAATATTTCTATGTTGTTGTTTTTTTATATTTTTAGTTCATATTTTTTTATTATATTTTTGTAATGAACTTTTTATTTCATGAACTAAGTGGTGGTGTCCATTAGAATTTGGCTCATTAAATTGGATGTTTTTATTTGAGTGTTCCTAGCCCTTATGTGGGTTAGTTTCAGTTTTACTAGTGATCATTTCAAAATGCTTGATTTTTTTGGAATTCAAGGATGGTTTTTTAGTTTCATTGTTTGGGTGGAGTTTATTTTGGTGGTTTTACCCTCCCATGGTGTTGGGATTCTTATATTATAGTGGTAAATTCAACGTTCTGGTAGGTTTTCCATGGTTCTTCCTTGTATAGTGGGTCTTTGGTTCATGTAGGGAGTTCCCCTACTCCTAGGCTCTCGGTTTGCAAGGATTCCTTAGAATTTATTCCATATTTAATTTATGGTGGTGTATTTTGGGTTTTATTGTTTCTATGTTAGTTTAGTTCTTTTGGTGGGGATAACCACCATGTGTTATCCCATCATCATTATGATGTGTATTCTTCTAGATTAGTCGAGGGTGACTTGTGGAGTGAATGGTCACCTCTAGTTTCACGATTTCACTCATTTTTGATTGGGAATTGACTTAGGTGTTTATTATCTTTTAGATTGGTGAATTTATGGGGGAATAATTTTTTAATGGTGGGGATAATTGTCACACCCTGACTTTAGAAACAAATAAATTTCCATATTTTCTTGGTCATGGATGTCCATGGTGAGGTTTGGGTTGAGTCCCGGTTTTATTTGAATTTTTGGATGTTTGTGTTGATTTAAGTCTATGAAATGGAACCACACAGCTAGTGAAAACCATGTGGTTTGAACTAGGTACCAATGCAGGTGGATCTGAATTTGGCCAAAATCTACCACACAGTTAGCACATGGTTTCACATACCATGTGGCCTGGACATGTGATAGATCTATGTTTTCAGTAGAATCTTCTGTATGTTTTGAACATGGTTGTATAAACCACGTGGTTTGGTCATGTGGTCAGTTACAACTCATGAAATAGATATAATACAGTTTCCGCACGGTTTACTAAACTATGTGTCCAAGCTGCATGATTGTTCTAGAACATTAAATTTATATAAACTCATTTCCTCTCTCTCTCAGCATTTTAACCACATTTAGTCCCCGCTCACCCTTGGAAAATTTTGGTGCCGCAGTGTGTCCCAAAAACCCTCTTTCCTTTGTTCCTTCTCATCCATGGTTTCACCATCTTCGATTCCAAGGTGAGTTTTACTGTTTCTTGGTAAATTTTCTTAATTCAACTCCTACCCTCTCTAATTATGGGTTCTTGTTTTGTTGGCGCTCTGTTGGAAAAAAAACCCTAGATATAAGGGTTGATATGTAAATTGGTTTTATTTGGATCTATGGTATGTGGATCTTCCATGTGGCCCGAATCTCTCTTCTCTTCAGTTTTCATCACATTCACACACCACTGAGGTAGGTTTCTTAATGCCATTTCATTCCGATTCAATCCATATGATGCTTGGGTGTCTTTAATTTATCATTAGTCATTATTCACACCTTTAAACCTCATTTGGTTATCTTATTGTGGTGTTTTTTGGGTAGTATAACTAGTTTAAAAATATTTTTTATGGTATTCCTTGAAAATATAGATTTAATTATGCATCTAATGAGTTTAGTAAGCTATAAAATGTTCTTTAATAGTGAAATTGGTCCTTTTAATGGAATATGGACTTTGATATATATTTTAAAATTAGTCTTAATATATGGACATGAAAGGATTTATGTTATATATTTCATTTATGGATTGAGAATTTTGTTTGAAATGGTTTTGGAATGGATTCTGTTAGTTTTCAAATAGATGGTCATTACTTGGAAATTAAATGGGATTTTTGGTATTGGATTAAAAATTAATTGGTTTCCATGAAAATTTAAATGGTTGATTTGGGTGTTCCATTGAATGTTGTAACATCCATGGTTTCACAAGGTGCACACGTGGATGGGAATTTAATGTAGGATTTCAAATTAATAAAATATTATTGATAAAATTAATATTATCATATGTTTTACTTGATCTCAAAAAGGATTTATGGGTTGTGAATTATATATCTTAATGTTTGGTTTAAATATGTTCTTAAAAACGTGGCCCATTATTCATTTTGGGACAGAATTAGTTTCGAAATTATTTTGAGTCACATTAGTTGTCTTTAATTATGTTATGTTTTATCATCTACGATTTAAATAGAATTGATCATGAAATGAAAAGGCCCATTTGGAAATGATTGAGAAATTTTCATGTAATTTGTTTTTAAATTTTTTTGGTAAATTTATTTGGGTGTATAAATATGAAGTCCTATTTAGAAAGATCAAACATTTTAAGAAAGGGTTTAGTGTTCACATGATGTGATGGCCAAATTGAAACCATATTGATGATATATATATATATAATGGTTAAATATGTAATAGGGATTTATCATTTATCGGATATATTATAGGTGGGGTTCTTTTAAGGGGTAGGCAAGTGCAGTGATGACATGTAAGATGAGTCACACCTGTGAGGGCCACTTACTTATATATTATACATTAACCATGGGTTAATGGGTGTCATTCAGTGGACAGAGTGATGGATTCTTTCCAGCCACGATTAGATGGGTTAGAACCCCTCAATTTTCTGAGATGTCAGGAGGGTTCTTACACTGGATTGGTCAGATAAGGGTAGTTAGTTGGTTATAGATTAGGGAGATTCACCATACATCAACAGGGGTTCCAAACTGAGTATATCCAGGGGTCTCTCTTAAGATGATTATGAATACCCATGGTTACTATTTATTATTATTTTTTACTTTCCATTCCACTTGGTTGATTTTAATGTTTTTTCTATTTACATCCATCATTTCTACATAACACCTTTTGGGATTTTATATTTGGGATTTGTTTTCAGAAAGGGTGAACCTATTTTGAAAATGGGGATGTGGGGTGTATTTTTTTAGAAAGATGGGATTATTGTTGTATTTTTATAACATTCAAAAACTTATTTTAATAAATATATTCCCAACTAGTTATTATGTGTAAAAACCCATTATTTTTCAATGAATTTGTTTTCTTAATTTCTTTGGGATTTTACGAGTACGTAGTTTTTGACAGTACTTGATTCCAAGGCCCGGTGTACCCGAAATCAATTTACAATGTTTATGCTCGGGTACGTTTAGTGAAAGAACGAGTGAGTTTTCATAACTTCTGAACCGGTGCTCGGAATCAAAATCTGAGGGCACCGATGAAACTGCAATGACGGTAATTTCTTATAAAGTCCTTTTCTGGAGTTTCATTTTCCTGGGAAGAGTTGTTAAAAAAATGGATTAAGTTTAAAGTGAAAAAAACTGTGTCACAATTTCTATTTCACATCCATGTTTTTTAACCCCGTGTGAGGGAGTTGTGTGGGAACCACTTCAACCTAAATACTCTTCATTGGATATTAGTTAGGTGGGTCCCACACAATCCCTACCCCTTCATTTCCCCTAACTCCTCTTCCACTTTAAATTATGCCAACTTACACCCATTAATTTTGACAACAGAAGATGTAATTAATGGGATGAATTCAATTTCGAATTTTAAAAATGTTGGCATGTGTAAATAAAATAAGGCAAATCCATATTTTATTTCTGGTTGATGTGTTGTGTGGAGATTTGAGAGGGGGAGAGTTGTACACATAGAAGAACTCCATCTTTCTCCTTGGAGAATGTGATGAACACCGACACGTCGTACCAACTTCTCTCCACATCAAAGAATGTAAAACACTGTCTCTTCCTTAGACGAACTCCATCATTGTATACAGAGCCTTCCCCCACGACTCCATCTTCCGCGATGCAGTCTTCCTCAAAATCATCTTTGAGGTAGGGGTTTGTTTTTACGTTCAGAATTAATTTAACGTTCATCGTTAATTTTGGCCGCCAGTTACCAATATAACAGGAGGAGGTCGGACTGCAGAAATGTGGTCGAACCTCCTCCCCTTTGTTGTTGATTTATCTTTGTGGCTTGGAACGGAGGAAACGCGGTTCAATGGAACCCCGCGGGAATGAGGGAACCGCGACCGGAGCAGACTGCGATGAAGGAGCACGGCACCGCCGTGCCGCGGCGGTGAATCCGAAGGATGTCACGGCCAAGAGTGGGCTGCGGTAGACATGGGCGGCGCCATCGCGCTGCGCCGAAGCTTCATGGAGTGTTGTCGCCTAGGCGGGCCACAACAGAAGGGCGCGATGCCATCGTGTCGTGCCGGTCATTCAAGGGCCTCGGCATAGCAGAGGAGTGTGGCCGGAATTGCCAGCCGCCTGTGCTACAGGAGGGGGGATGAGCATGTCCCACGCTACACAACTGGCCGGCCATTACGGATGACCGGATCCGGGATGTCTGGGAGGTCAACCCCCAGCGGCTATCAAAGGGCAGGCCCCTCCACTTGGGGGGCCGAAATTTCAAAAGCAAGAGGTGAAGCGCTCCCCCCCCCCTTCCGCGTCCGCTCAGCGTGCGGACGCCCGCGCGGGACCGGACCGCCCGCGCCGGGCCGGACTACCCGCACCAGGCTGGACCACCCCCACCGGGCCGTATTTCCGCACCAGGCCGGGTTGCACCGGCTAGGCCGGGCCGGACCTAGACCCGGTTGGGGTTGACCCGGTTCTGACCGACACAGGGGGTATTGGGTCGGGTCAGACCGGGCCCAAACCCCCTGTTTCTGGACATATCTGTTGAAATGCCCATAACATGGGCTAGGGACCTCTGATCGATGCACCGTCAGTTGCATAGTGATCCTTGGATAGATATGGTCGTTTCGGTATATTAGACTCAACGTTTCGGAGAACACTGTGTAAGGCTGGTTTGGTTCGACGACGAAACCAACTGGGCCCTCGAAGTGGAAATGCTTATAACTTGATCTCAGGACATCTGATTGACGTGACTTCAACTTTTTTGGATTCCTCTTGGTGAGACGGTTCTTGTTGGCTTACTAAGATCGAGGTTTGGACATGGTTGGGGTACAGTAGGGTTGGTTTTGACTTAAAAACCATCCCGGCCCATGGGACGAAAAAGCCAATAACTCTCAGACCGGGCATCCGATTGACATGTCGTCTGTCACATTTAGTTCCTTTTGGTGAGATGGAACATTGGGGTACATAAAATTTGGACTTTGTGTTAGTTGATGTATCGAACCCCTTGGCTCGTGGAGCTAACCCTCCCGGAATCGAGCGTGCTGTATGCGGGAACCCTAAAGGTGGCTGTGACTGCAACGACGATGACGATTGTACTGGGATACTCCGTCAGTTCGGCAGCGACGATGACCATACTGAAATCCTCCGTGGGATCAATGGAAATGACTACTGTTCTTGTATCCTATGTGGGTCCAGCTGCAATTGACTACTGTTCTTGAATCCTATGTGGGTCCGATAGTATTTTACTCTATACTTGTATCATACGTGGGTCTGGCAGAGTAGATGGTCTTGTGTCCTTTTTGGGTCTGACAGCTTAGCTGGTATTGTATCCTATGGGGGTTTGACATCTTAGATGAATTAGTGGCTACATCTGATCATATCTATCTCCTTACGAAGAGTATACTGTGTGAGCTGAGTCTTGAATTTCAATCAATATATTCGATATGATTGACTTGTTTTCTAGTGTAGATTAGGTTGTGATTTCCTATGTGGATTGGGTTGTATTATCATATGTGGACTAGATCGAACTTGGTCTAGGATGTTGGAGATGAACTGGAATTGATGACTTAAGTATATTTTTGGGCATATACCTAAGTAGGTTTGGTTGTTACTTCGTGATTGTAACTTTCCTTTGTGGTTTATCCTTCGTGGATTTTGGGAGACCTTTGGGGGTCTTGAGGTCCCTACTGAGTAGCATATACTCACCCCAGCACGGGCTATGCCCCTACTACGTTGTGTTGGATGCAGACGACGGACAGAGCTGATCGAGGTAGGAGCTTGTGGAGATGGACGGTACCTGGTGGTGGATCACTGGACCAGACGTACACGGAGCGGACGACTGGAGCCAAGGAGCAGAGGAGACTATCTGTACCCACCCTTCCGGTGGGACTTCCAGAGGACGACTTGGTGTTGCTGCTTTAATTTTCAGCCATTTTACTCTCTTTTCAGTTGTACTTTACATTCAGTTGAGTTTTTATTCTGGCCCATTTAGATTCCAGCACTTACCTTTGTACTCTGTTTACTTAGTGTTTACTTATCCTTGCATACTCTGTGCTTATTGCTTTTTTACTTTAATGCAATTTCGTCCCTGATATCGGGATTTATGCCTTTGGTGCTAGTCGCCAGCCCCTGGCCCATGGAAGGCGGGCTTGGGGTAGTCACAGCATGGGTCCCGAAGACGGGTCGTTACAAATTGGTATCAGAGGAGTTCGGTTATATTGCAGAACTCAGGATTCTGATCTTTCTTCTATGTGAAGCAAAAATTAAAAGGGTATTGAGTGTGGTTATCAGTCCAAGGAGTCCAGTGTTGGTGCGGAAGTTGACGTATCCATATACCAGGACCCTGACTTCTATTTTCTGAATTAGTGCATGAAAACATTGATTGCATGGGTGTTTCAATAGTTTTCATTGTGATTACATTGTGTTAGCCCACCAGGTATACTGTATTGACCATGGCACACCTGTTTCTTTTCAGGATGGCCCCACGATGGCATCCATCTAGGGTTCCAAGATTTGTGCGAGACGAAAGCCCACCGAGCGACGAGGCCTCGGTGTAGGGCCCTATTACAGCGGTGGCATCGGCGGTACCTCTACCCGCCGAGGCACCGATTCCACCAGCCCCAGCCGCTGAGAGTACACATCGCCTTAGTGTACTGTACAAGTTTCAGAGTCAGATACCGCTTAGGTTCCACAAGGAGATGGACCCTCAGGCAGCCGAGGATTGGCTGGAGGATGTTGTATGATTTTTCCGGTCAGTTGGGACACCAAATGACCTCATAGTGATCCTTTCAGTGAGTCTCCTGCATGCGGCATCACGTAGATGGTGGAGCCTGATTCTCTAGGTGCACGATGAGGCATCTATCCTTTGGTCGGACTTCGAGAGCCTATTCCTTTCGGAATTCATTCTAGTCACCCTCCGTGCGGTGCCCATTCTGGAGCTACTACAGCTCTGGCAGGGCAGCATGACGGTAGTCCTGTACTCAGTGAGATTTACCCATCTCTCGTGCTATTCAATGTACATGGTACAAGACCCATTTTTATGGGACCAGATCTTCGAGTAGGGACTAAGTCATGAGATCAGGGCATCGAAGATCTCCCTCATCATTCTGACGCAGGCAGGATTACTGGAGCGAGCCCTTCATGTAGAGATCTTTCTAGCTGAGTCAAAACCAGCAGCGAGACCTACCCCAGGGTGACACGTAGGGGAGTCTTCTGTAGCTGGCAGTCGATGGATGTCAATGTGCAGGGCACACAGCGTAGAGCCAAACTTACGAGGAGTATACAGTTCTATGCATGTGGTGGGTAGGGCCACATGGCTTGTGACTGCCAGACCCTCTATGTAGAGGAGCAGCAGATGGTTGAGGGACCACCCAGGCAGAGGTAGAGGTTCGACCGTGGCGGTCTTCAGGGAGCAGGCAGATGAGGGAGAGGAGCTGGCCGAGTAACAAGTGGTGGGTGATGCTTTGAGGCTCTACCACCACCACCACCAGGAGGTCCACCCTAACCACAGGGAGCTGGCAGACAGAGGCAGGCTCAGCTTCAGGCAGCAGAGGCCTATGACCACGGCGTACCAGAGATGATTGGAGGTACTATCTGTGTCTACTCCACCCTTGGTGCAGTTCATATAGACACAATAGCGAGTCATTATTTCATTGATGCTACCCTTTTTTGGAGCTCAGAGATTTTGACAGAGTCGTTGGCTAGATCCTTATGGCTAGAGACTTCTACAAGAGTAGATTTGATGATTACACACTGGTGCCGGCAGTGTGAGCTTACTCTATGAGGTGAGAGCTTCGGATGGGATCTTCTTATAGCGGCGTCAAGGCCTTACGACACCATCCTGGGCATGGATTAGTTATCTAGAGTTCATGATCAGATAGACTGTATTAGTGGTGAGGTGCAGTGTGTCAGCACTGATGGGAGTAGGTTCACCTTAACCGGCAAGAAGGGTGACTTTGCAGCACAGGATGGACTCACGCAGAGGAGAGGACGGCTGATCACACATTAGTTGGCTAGCCTCATCCTAGGAGCAGTGGACGTGTGGAGTCTGAGTTTTCCTGCAGTGGTGGATCAGTATGCGGATGTTTGTCCTGACGACATTCCAAGACTACCTCCTCATAGAAAGGTAGACTTATATATTGACCAATACCACGGGATATCCCCGATATCTACTCCAGCATATCAAAAGGCTCCCATTGAGCTTTGAGAGCTATGGGTACAGCTAGAGGACTTTCATGGCAAGGGATTCATTCGACCCAGTGTTTCACCTGGGGCTTCCCCGATTTTGTTTGCCAAGAAGGCGGAAGGGAGCTTGTGACTGTGTGTCAATTACCATCGCCTGAACTAGGTGACTGTGATGAACAAGTATCCACTTCCAAGGATTGAAAAACTCTTTGATCAGCTCAAGGGAGCATGATGG
Organism: Viscum album; assembly: GCA_963277665.1. NCBI lineage: Eukaryota > Viridiplantae > Streptophyta > Magnoliopsida > Santalales > Viscaceae > Viscum > Viscum album. Next base: position 596,983,888 of record OY728133.1, read on the forward strand.
TTCTCGAAGATAGACCTCAGACCAGGCTATCATCATCTTAGAGTTCGAGACAAGGATGTGCAAAATAGGGCCTTTAGATGTCAGTATGGCCACTATGAGTTCTTGGTTATTCCTTTCGGCGTAACCAATGCTACAACAGTTTTCATGAGTCTCATGAATAGGATCTTTCAGACATACCTCAATCGATATGTCATAGTCTTCATCAATGACATATTGATGTACTCGACAACTGAAAATGAGCACACCTACCACTTGTGGGTTGTATTGGATACACTCCGAGAGCACCAGATTTATGGTAATCTCTAAATGTGTCAGTTTGGGATACGTGAGGTCCACTTCTTGGGACACGTCATCTCTAACGCGGGAGTTGTGGTGGATCTTGTGAAGATCGAGGTAGTGCTAGCTTGGGAGCCACCCAGGAGTGTGACAGAGGTGCAGCGTATCCTAGTTTTGGCTGGTTACTACTAGAGATTTTTTCCAGACTTCACCAGAGTTGCAGCACCACTTTCAGCTTTGATGAAGATGGGGAGACGCTTCATGTGGTTAGATAGATGTCATCATAGATTTCATAAGCTGAGACACAGATTGAACAGTGCACCCATCTTGAGGCTACCGGAGGAGGGAGTAGGGTACGTAGTCTACTGCGATGCATCAGGGACTGGACTCTGGTGTGTCCGGATGTAGGAGTGGGAATTGATCGCCTATGGATCATGGAATTTGAGGCAGTACGAGCAGAACTATGATACCCATGACCTAGAATTAGCTATAGTGGACTTCGCTCTGAAGATGTGGAGGCACTATCCGATTGGCGAGCACATTACATTCTATTCTAACCACCATAGTCTCAGGTACATCTTCTCATAGAAGGACTTGAACTTGAGATGATGGAGATGGCTCGAGTTCTTCCAGGACTATGACTTTGAGATGGTCTATACTCCTAGAAAGTGGAACATAGTAGCAGATGCTCTTAGTAGGAGGACGAGAATTCAGCTACTTGGAGAGGCGACATAGCAGTTAGCCACTTTTCTAATATCCTTTGTGGATAGAGATGGAGTTTCCTTTCTTCATTCACCCACAGTCACTCCTACACCTTTTCAGTGGGTTAGAGAGGCATAGTGTGGGGATGTGGACTGTGAGACACGGCGTGCATAGATTTCCACAGGACATGCACCTGATAGATTCTCTATAGGAGGAGAGCACGTCGTCCTTTTTAGAGGACATACCATGGTACCAGCTGCATTACAGGAGGATTTGCTGAGAGAGTTTCACACTTTATCTTTAGTGGTACATCCAGGAGTGGTGAAGATGTACCAGGATCTCAAACAACATCACTGGGGGCCGGGTATGGAGAAGGTTGTGGCAGAGTTTGTTTCTCGATACCTCACCTACCAGTGGGTGAAGGTGGGGCACCAGGTACTAGCAGGCTTGGTACAACCCTTGGAGGTCCCGGAGTGGAAGTTGGATGGGATATCTATGGATTTTGTGACTGGACTTCCATGTACTTCTAGAGGACCCAACTCCATTTGGGTGATCATTGACCGACTCACTATGTCGGCCCACTTCTTACCTAGTAGAGAGCAGGGATTAATGAGAGCTTGGGACGCCTCAACGTTCAGAAGAGCATATGGATTCACGGTGTGCCATCATCTATCGTCTCTGATCGAGATGATATATTTACATCCCGGCTTTGGGAGGGGTTGCAGGAGGAATTCGGGATGCAGTTACGCCTGATCACCGCTTTTCACCCTCAGACGGATTGTCAAACAGAGAGGCCCATTTAGACTCTCGAGGACATGCTTCGTGCATGTGTCCTCAACTTTGGTCGCAGTTGGGAGGATCACCTACCTTTGGTGAAGTTTGCGTACAACAACAGATACCACTCCACCGTCAGGATGACACCATACGAGGCATTGTATAGCCGCCTTTGTAGATCACATCTGTGCTGGACAGTCCCTGGGGAGTCAGCACTTGTGGGACCAGAGATGGTCCAGGCCACGACAGTGTAGGTCTAGGTCATCCAATAGCAGATGAGGATAGCTCAGAGCCGACTAAAGTCTTATGCTGACAGGAGGCGGCGACCACTAGAGTTTGAGGATGGCGACCACATTTTCTTACGGGTCTCAACTCGATGTAGATTACAGATATTTGGCCAGGGCGACAAGTTATCTCTACGCTTCATCGGACCATTCCATGTTCTCAGCAGGATAGGTGAGGTGACTTATCGCCTGGCTCTACCACCTCAGTTGCACCGAGTGCACGACGACTTCCAAGTATCTCAGCTGAGGAGATACGTGCACAACCCGACGAATATTATCGACCATGGGGAGCTGTACATTGATGACGGTGTGACTTTTTCAGAGGTCCCGATGGAGATCGAGGATTGATAAGAGCGGGTCCTACGTGGGCGGTCGATTCCTCTAGTGCGCATCATGTGGTAGCACGGGAACCTCCACGAGAGCACTTGGGAGCGGGAGGCTCAGATGCGTGCTAAGTACCCTCATTTGTTCCCCTAGTTTGTGATGTATCTTTATGGGGGCGTAAATCCCTGAGGTGGGAGTAATGTAAAGACTCGAAAATTTCAAGATTTTTTTTATTAATTTCTTTGGGATTTTATGTGTATGTAGTTTCTGATGACACCTGATTCTGAGGCCCGGTGTGCCCAGAATCAATTTCCAAAGTTCAAGCTCGGGTACGTTCAGTGAAAGAACGAGCGGGATTTCCTAACTTTTGAACCGATGCTCGGAATTGAAATCCGTGGGCACCGATGAAACCACATCACCTATAATTACTTAGGAAGACCATTTCGAGAGTTGTGTTTTCTTGGGAAGAGTTGTTAAAAAAATGGATTATGTATAAAGTGAAATAAAAATTGTGTCACAATTTCTATTTCACATCCATGTGGTTTTACCACATGTGAGGGAGTTGAGTGGGACCCACTTAAACCTAAATCCTCTTGATAGGATATTAGCGAGGTGGAGCCCACATGAGCCCCACCACTTCATTTCCCCTAAATCATCTTCCACTTTAAATGATTCCAAATTACACCCATTAATTTTGACAACACAAGATATAATTAATGGGGTGAATTCAATTTAGAATTTTAAAAATGATGGCATGTGTAAATAAAATAAGGCAAAGCCTTATTTTATTTTTGATTGATGTGTTGTGTGGAGATTTTACAGAGGGAGAGTTATACACTAAAAATAACTTCATCTTCATACTTGGAGATTGTGAAGAACACTGACATGTTGTACCACCTTCTCTCCACATCAATGAAAGGGGAACGTCGTCTCTTCATCGGACGAACTCCGTCATCGTATATGAAGCCTTCCCCTGTGATGTTGTCTTCCGCGACGCATGCTTCCGCGAATTCTTCTTTGAGGTAGGGGTTTGTTTTTACGTTCGGAATTAATATGACGTTCATCGTTAGTTTTGGCCGCCAGTTACCAATATAACGGGAGGAGGTTGGACCGCACAAACACAGTCAAACCTCCTCCCCTTTGTTGTTGATTTTTCTTCGTGGTTTGGAACGGAGGCGACACGGTGCAACGACACCGTGCATGAATGAGGGAACCACAACCAAAGTGGGCCGCGGTGAAGGAGCGTGGTGCCAGAGCTTCATCGAGGGCCACAGCAGGGGCGGGCCGCGGTGGAGGGGCCCGACGCCGTTGCGTCATGCCGGTCGGACAAGGGTTGCAGCCTAAGGCTGCAGTGGAGTAGAGGAGGGAGGCTAGAACTGCTGGCCTCCAGTGCTACAAGAGGTGGGACCAGTAGGTCCCGCGCGGCACAACCGGACCCGGGTCAGGTCGACCAGGTTCGGGCTGACCCAAGGGATATTGGGCTGGGTCGGATCGGGCCCAGACCCCCTGTTTCTGGACAGATCCGTTCAAACACCCATCACATGGGCTAGGAACCTCCGATTGTTTCACTGTTAGTTTCATATTGATCCTTGGATCTAGAAGGTCATTTAAGTGTATTAAACTCACGGTTTTGGAGATCATTGGGTACGACCGAGTTGGTTCGAACACAAAACCAATCGGGCCCTCGAAGCGGAAACGCTTATAACATGAGATCCGGACGTCTGATTGACGTGTCGTTGACTTTGATGGATTCCTCATGGTAAGACAGTTATTTTGTCTTAATCCACTCGTGGATTGGATGTAGTTGGAGTACGGTCAGGTTGGTTTTGACTTAAAAATCAAACGGGCCACTTGGACGAAAAAGCTAATAAATCTCAGACCAGGTGTCCGATTGACGCGCCGTCTGTCATGTTGAGTTCCTTCTGGTAAGATGGAACTTTGGGATAAATCTAAAATGGGAACTGTGTCAGTTGATGTATCAACCCCCTTGGATCGTGGAGTGGACCCTCTCAGAATTGAGTGTGCTGTGTGTGGGAACACTAGAGCTGGTTGTGACTACGACGACGATGACGACTGTATTGGGATCCTCTGTGGGTTCAGCAGCAACGACGACCATACTGGAATCCTCTGTTGGTTCGACGGTGACGACTACTGTTCTTGTATCTTATGTGTGTCCGACAGTACTTGACTTCTGTTCTTGTATCCTATGTGGGTCTGGAAGTATTTTACACTGTACTTGTATCCTACGTGGGTCCGGCAGAGTAGCCGGTCTTGTATCCTTTGAGGGTCCAACAGCTTTGTTGGTCTTGTATCCTATGTGGGTCTGACAGCTTAGATGAATCAGTGGCTACATATGACTGTCTTTATCGCCTTACGAAGAGTATACCTATGTGATATTAGTCTTCAAATTCAGTCAATATATTTGATATGATTGACTTGTTTTCCTATGTGGATTGGGTTGTGCTTTCCAGTGTGGATTGGGTTGTACTATCCTGTGTGGACTAGATCGAACATGGGCTCTAATGTTGGATCCGAACTGGAAATGATGACTTAGGTGTATGTATAGGCATATACCTAAGTAGGGTTTGTTGTTACTTCGTGATTGTAACTTTCTTTTGTGGTTTATCCTTCGTGACTTCTGGGAGACCTTCGGGGGTCTCAGGGTCCCAACTGAGTAGCCTATACTCACCCCTGAACGGGCTATGCGCGCACTACATTGTGTTGGATGCAGATGACATAAAACACTGATCAAGGTAGGAGCTTGTTGAGGTGGATGGTACCTAGTGGTGGATCACTGTATGGGACATACACGGAGCGGACGTCTGGAGCCGAGGAGCATAGGAGACTATCTGTACCCACCCATTAGGTGGGACATCCAGAGGATAGCTTGGTGTTGCTGCTTTAATTTTCTGCCGCTATACTCTCTTTTCTGTTGTACTTTACTTTCAGTTGGGTTTTTATTCCGGCACATTTACTTTCCAGCACATACCATTGTACTAAGTTTACTTAGTGTTTACATCTTCTTGCATACTCTGTGGTGTCTGTTTTCTTACTTAAAGGCAATGTGTTCTCTGATATCAGGATTTAAGCCTTTGGTTCTAGTCACCAGCCCCTAGCCTATGGAAGGCAGGCTTGGGGTAGTCACGGCACGGGTCCCGAGGATGGGTCGTGACATTATATTCTATTTCACAGAAATGAAATGAATGTACTCTTTACTGGTTTCCTACTGAGTTTTTTAGATCACACATTACCTATGTCATTTGATGTCGGTATACCCGAGATATTTGTCTGGTTCTTGTTCCTAGTTCACGTGTTCATTGTTGGAGTAAGTTAGTCTTATGGTTAGTTGTGAACAAGAGGTAACATGGATATCCTGGAAAGGTGGTTCTGTTTTATTTTTGTATTTTTTTTCGTTTTTGTTATTTTATGTAACTGAATATGTTTATACATTTATTTTAGATTCAGTTATTTTTGGTTTATTTCATGTTTAGTTTATTTATGTTATCCTGTTTTAATGGGAAAAAATAATTCTCCTTAATGATTACATTGATTCCCATCACAATTTTCCTACCCATGCAAATCGGTAACATTGTTCACAACATGCCAAATATTGGGTCGGCTTTCAGGTTGGATGGAATCCTAGCTCGATTCATGAAAAGTGGGAATTGAAAAAATTGATGTGGAGAAACAGACTTACTGGAAAAATAATTACAGAGTAAGATAGATATAATTGATCACAATAAAGAGAATGATCTTGATAATGTTAATGACTACAAATCCATAGACCCAAGAGTTATGAAAAAACCCATCAATTAATTAGAAATATAGGTAATATAATAAATGTTTTGTTTAAATATCCTTTTCCAAGAGTTCAGGAATTACATTACCACCTAGATTAAGAAAAAAAAGAAATATACATACATGAAAATTAACATTTCATTTTTCAATAATCTTCCACCAAAATCTCATATGTTTGTAATAATGATGAGTATTCGAGATGAATTTTTCCATTTAGAATAACTAAAATCAACTTCAATTGATTAAATAATTCAAAAAAAACTAAAATGTATTCCTTTAATCTTTTTCCATAATTAAAATCATAATGGTAACCAAAAAGTAAGATAATTCCCTAAATTAATATACAATCATAATAAGGAAAAATACATTAATATACAAAATTCAATTGGAAATATCAACGTTAAAACTAAATCATTTAATAAATTATTATCCTTAAAACTAATCAAAATATTCCAGACTAAGATTGAAATCCAATTCAAGAATCATATGATGAAATATTTTTCCAGGATAACATTTATCTATAAATAATATCAATAACACTTAATGTTGCATTAGAAAAATGTATATGAAATAATAATATAATCTATAATAAATTCAAATCATTTGCATAAATTTCTTAAATCCCCATAAATCCACATTATAATCATATATGATTCATTAATATAACTTAGCCATAAATGCTCAAATAAAGTCTATAAGATTTTGATTAAATTAATCATATAATATACCGAAAAATTATAGTGATCTTACTCAAAAATAACATTAACTACTTAATAAAAAATAAATACAACGATTATTTATTCCATAGGTCCTAGTAGAAATCTCAAGAGGGGGTAGAATCGAGTTTCCAATTAGAACTTTATCTGAAAAAAATTTCCAAAAATCCCCAATTAAAAAAAATCCTTGTTTATTAAAATAATAAAATTATATAATTTAAAACATCATAACTTTTCTCATAAATTTGATAAGAGATTAATTAAAAACAAGTTTGAAAAATAATTATAACATTTGAAACTAATTTACTTGAAAAAAAAACTTATATAAAACAAAAGTTAATTAAAACTATCTACAAAAAAATATTGTATTTAGATTTATAGATATATACGAGTTCATTTTTTTAAATATTTGATAAATAATATAGTTAAAAATACTATGGAAAATAGAAAATGGGATCAATCATAATCTAAGACCTAATTCCGTCTACTTGGAAATCTCCCACTCCCAAGAATATTGTTTTAAAATAACCTAATCCACAACCTAGATAGTGTTTATAAAAAACATTAATACTAATAGAAATCCATAGTTCTATGTGGGAGAAAACATATAGATGTCACGCACTAACTCTTCCACAGTTTTACAAGGGAGTACAAATTTAAAGAAATGAAAGAGGCTGTCTAGACCTATCTAGTTCAGTATAGAAGACTGTTTATGTATATAAATATAGTGAGAAAATATCATATAAACTAAACTAAAACATAAATAGAAATAAACGAGAAATATGTAAATTTAGTGTTTCTTAAAATATGAATATATATTTCTCTAGGTAAAAATATAAATTGAAGGATAATAATAGAGTTCTCCAAAACCTCATGATAAGAGAAAAATCTGTAAAATTTTGACATCACCTTTTAATCATTTTGGATTTGTTTATTAATAATCATTCATAAATCCACGAACCGTTTACATTTATTTAATTCATAATATAGTTTTTGGAATTCAAAAATTAATTTTGAAAAACTATTATAAGGACATGTCCTTAAACATTACATAATCTTGAAATAAAAGAATAATTCACAATGAGTATATTTTCAGGTTTAGAGTTTTAGATAATTATTCCATAATTATTTCATCACATCTCAAAAATTACAAAGTAAACACTTCAACTCATTTTCCATTTTTTTCATAAAAAAATGGTTGAAAAAAAGTGTCATGTCTAGTCTCATGTTTTAGATAGTATAACTTTTCCATGATCCCATTCTTGACCCTATTCATCGTTAAGTCCTATGAAAAACATTTCAAAACATGGGATGAGCATAGAAATTTCTGTAAGGGTTATAATACAAAGAATGAAAACACTTTTTCATCACTTCATACATAACATAATCTCTTTAACACACCTCATAAAATAATAAGATATATGAATAACATATAGAGAACATAAATCATAAAATTGACTTGTGGAATCCATATCATACTTACATTGTAGTTATCACAACTACGTGGGGAGTTACATTTGGAATACTTATCATAATATATTCCATAAATATCTAAGGAGAAACATTCATTATTACCTCTTTCACGTTACCTAATGCATAAGACATATATTTCAGGCTCACCCTCCCTAGGTTTATCATGGAAGCACCCATATAGGTAATAATTCCAAAGAACCACCACATATTCATAACACAGAAAAAACAAAAAAGAAAGATAACACTTCCTCATTTCAATAAAAATATATAATTTAAATATATTGAAATAATATATCCATTACCAATAGCATTTTCAAAACCAATATAGATAAAGAGAATAAATTTTATTTAATTTCTTTTTAAAAACATTACGGCTAGTTAAGGAAGCCAATGATCAAATAATACTCACAGAGGCGAAAAGGATTTTTTCACCGCTTACATTAAAAATAAACACTAATTTTTAGTAAAAATATTTGTAAAAAATGACTCCCATTGAATGAAATGAAAACTAAAAGGTGTCTATACAGCGTAAAAAATAATGTCGTGTATTAAAAAAAATATTCCTTAATGAAAGGAGACTGAGATGAAGTCCCTTACATCATGTCTGACTTGACCCGTTCGTTCTTTAATCTCTTGAAAAATAAATTATAGGTAATTTATACTTTATTAATATACTTTTTCAATTTTATTATTCCTTTAATATCACTTATTACTATGTAATAAACATTATGTAATCTTTTACGTTAATAATGGTCTTTTTGTCGATATTTGGTACTTGGGTCAAAAATGGACTTCTTATAATAACATGTTGTTCACGTGGTCAAAATATCAGTATATACAGAATGATAATCATGATTTAGATATCATATATATCTTATATATCAAGTATATATGTGTATTTATAATAGTACATAACATTTAGAGGAATGAAATGAAATGCAACGTTAATGGAGACGGTAAGACCTACGTACACAAGAACGCTACATTCATTTCTATTTATTATTATAATGGAATTAAAACATAATGATACATAATTATATTATAATTACATTATAATATCATATATAATTTCATTAACTCCATCTTTTAAATGTATCACATATGTCTTTAAAGAGTCATATCACATTGAGGGGGCTCTAGTCTTCACATCCTCAAATGCAATTATCGCATTTAACCATAATATAAACCATAAAGGTCTGATATAAAGGAAAAATAAAGAAGAATAAAAAATTATGAAGATAATATATATCATATATAAATATATTTCCATCTTAATGGACACCATGATAGGTGGTAGGAGATAATTTCACTATCATAATTTTATGAGGCATTAGTTTTCCATCCGTAGAATCAATTTTGTCTTTACCCATTAGATGGGGGCTGTGAGTAAGTGTTGTTCAAATAATTCTCACAAAATCATTATAGAATATTGAGGATACTGGGGTAGTTATAAAATAAAACAATAAAATGTATTTTTTTGTTGGATAAGTAAAATAATATATAAAAATTTAAGATAAATTGTGACCTTTAATTCGGGTAACTCCATATGGTTTGAACCAAAAGGACTTTTTGAAGTGCCTTATTTCTAAGTTGAGGATTCTATATTGAAGAGCTGGATATTTAGTGCTTATTTGGGCAGGGTTTGGATGAGCCAAGGGGCTTGAGATGATTGAGGAATGGGTTTGACATGGGGGATTTTTATATGTGGGAGGAGGGGCTCTTTAGGAATGTGTGAAAATATTATTTTATTATATAATTATTTTCGATTTTTAATAGTAAAAACATATTCATGACATAGATAATATGACTCATGGTCGAAATAAAATCATCCAATAAGAATTGGAATTTTTTGGATATTATTTTTATCCTTATAATATTGTTTAATTAAATCATTTATTAATGAGGAAATCATTGTATCCTTATTGTTCCATAAATAATTTTATTTATTTGATGCCTAAATATTATAAACAAATACCATAATATAGGAAATAATTTTTTCATTCCAATGAATTTGTATAGTCGATAATAATAACATATATAACCCCCTGTAAGAATTCATTTACTAAAAGATATTTTTTATGTCTATTTTGTCTTTACATTAAGTTAATTAAAATAATGTGTCATTATCAATCTTATTTTTATCCATGGGGTCCCAAAATTGACCCAAGGATGTCCATTGTTGTTAATGTATCAACTAATAAGATTATGACACATTTTAGGGGAATTTTATATTATTATAATAAAATTTTTTACCCATATTTACCAGATTTACCTTCTAACCATGGTAAATAAATTTTTTACTGTAGTAAATATTTAAAATGTATAAAAATTAAAGGTACATATATATACAATTTGGACCTACTTATTCCCAATATGGAATCCATTTTTTTAAATTCAAAACCCAAAAGTGGCAGAAATTAATTTAAAATTAATTTACACTATCAAAACAAACAGCCTGTTTTTTAAGAAATAATAACTATTAAAAGATCGATAGTTGTTTATGTCTATTTTCAGAGTAACATTAAATCTAATGACCAAATTTGGATTAAATCGTAAAATTATAATCTAGTTAAACGTTAATAACAATTAAAAATATAATCAAACCATATAAATAATTTATATTAAAAGGTAGTTTTGAATTAAAATACATTATTTTCCGCTATTCATCAAAAATTGAATTTTGTCAGAAAATTACCAAAATTTTACCCACTGTGAATTTTTCTGTCCCATTTCTGAAGAAGAATTTTATTTTGTAAAAAGTAAAAAATACAACAGACCAAAAATATATTTAAATAGTTTTATCCATCAAAAGGGGGTGAATCAATCTTTTAAAGTAAATTATGCTTAAAATTTAATTCATTCACATTTTAAGCCTCTAACTTTAATTAAATAAATGTAAAAAAATTTAACAAAAATGCATAATCATTTTTTAGTTAGTTAATTTCATTACTACCAATACAATGAATAGACATTAACAACCATTTAAAATAATAATATTATATTATTATTGTGTGACATAAGATTTCAAAGAAAACCATTGTTGCATATCGAGTACTCCATCAAACATAGCGTCCCCATTAAAGTAAAATTAATATTAAGTTCACTACTATTAATAAATATGGAAAATGACTTATTATTTAATTTCCTAGGATGTTACATACTTCTCCCCTTTTGGAAATTATTTCCTCACAATTTTATTCACTTATAAAATAAATGGGGGGTATTTATCCCTCATAGTATTTTCATATTCCCACGTTGCCTCTTCATCCATATTGTTTTTTCACAAAACCTTTACCCGATGAATCACCATATTCCGTAACAAATACTCTCTTCAGTCATAAATCTAAACTATTTGTTCCTCATACGAGAGATTCTTTTCCAACTGAAATACCTCTTGACTTAAATAAGAGACTGATCTGGCATATACTTTCTCAACATTGAAACCTGAAAAATGTTGTGTACCTGGGATAAACATGGAGGTAAATACACTATATAAGAAACTGATCCAACATCCTCTAGGATTTCATAAGTTCCAATGAACCTCAGACTCCACATTCCCTTCATACCAGAATGCATCACACTTTTCCATGGAGAAACATTGGGAAAGACATGATCACCTACCTTAAAAAAGATCCTTCCTTCGGTTATCTACATAACTTTTCTACCCACTCTAAGCTATTCTCATGTGCTTCTGAATCAACTGAACCATTTCTAACATCTCTTCTACCAATTTTGGTCCAATTAGCTTCCTTTCACCTACTTCAACCCAAAAAGCTAGAGTTCAACACCGCTTTACTTATAATGCCTCAAATGGGTCCATTTGTATAATGGAATGAATACTATTATTATAAGAAAATTCAACCAAAGAAATATGTTTGTCCCAACTTCCCTGGTAATCCAGTGAACAAGCGTGTAGAATATCCTCTAAGGTCTGATGTTTTCATTCTAAATTCCCATCTAATTGCGAATGAAAATCTGTACTAAAATTTAATTAATTACCCAATGACTTTTGAAGGAATTTCCAAAAGTTAGAGGTAAACTTGGTATCACGATCAAATACAATGGACAGGGGAACTCCATGCAACCTGACTATCGCTCTAACATACAACCATGAAATTTGATCTAAAGTAAAATTATCTAAAATAGGAATGAAATGAGTATATTTAGTCAACTAGTCAATAATATCCCAGATTGAAATATTACCTTGATATGTCTTTAGTAATCCCACAATGAAGTCCATGGATATATTTTCCCATTTCCACTCTGGATCTGTTGAACACTAATGTATCCGTTTCAGTAAATACTACTCTGCATTGACCTACTATAAAGTCAAACACATCATTATAAAATCATAAATATCGATTTTCATTCCATTCTGCCAGTAATACTCTTGAAGATCTCTATATTTCATAATACTTCCAAGTTTAACTGAAAATGGGGAATTATGAGCTTAACATAAAAAATCATTCTTCAACTGTGAATCACAAGGAACACATAATATATTCCCAAACCTCGAAACACATTCAATATCAATTTTAAATTCAGGTTACTTACCCTCTTGAACAAACTCTACATTTATTTGTAACTAACTTTCAATATTTAATGCTTTCTTAATTCTGTCTGATAGAGATGATTTTACTGACACCTGAAACAAAATATAATAATTTATTACATTACCGAAATCTATTCCAAATTTCATAAAATATAAAACTAAAGTATCTCATTCCAAACATAGGATGGTCAATGAAGGATTAATTTTTTGACTAAAATCATTAGCCACATTATTTTCTATTCCCAGATGTTATAGGATCATGCAATCATAATCCTTGATTAATTCCAACCATCTTGTATGTCTCATGTTCAATTATTTCTGAGTTAAGATGTACTTCAAACATTTTTGATTAGTATAAATTTAACATTTTAATCCATAAAAATGATGCCACCAAATTTTTATAGAAAAAAACAACATAAACTTATTCCAAGTCATGTGTTGGGTAATTTAACTCACGAGGTTTCAACAGATGTGAAGAATAAGAAATTACCTGATCATTCTGCATAAGGATACAACAATGTCCTTTAAACGAAACATCACTGTAAATAACAAACTCACCATTTATATAGGCAGTACCAATAATAGAGAATTCAACAATCTTATTTTGAATTCTTGAAAACAATCATCCCATTTTTTTCCAAAATGAACATAACACCATTTCAATTTAACTTGGTCATTGTACTAGATAACTGTGTAAAATTCTAAACAAAGATCTTGGAATAACCTACCAAACCAAGAAGATAATGAATCTCGGTTATATTTGTGGGTCTTGGAAATATTTTAACAACTTTTGTTTTATCAGGATCAACAGTTAGGCCATTTTTTGAATCAATGAACACAACCACATACTTATCCAAGAACTCACGGAAAATTCTATTCATAACATCCATGAATATAGTAGGTGCTTTAGTTAAACAAAAAGGTATATCTACATATTCAAAATAGCCATATCTACAAATTCAAAATGTACATATCTAGTATGAACCACGGTATTTGGAATGTCTGTTTTCTTTACATTCAACTGATGGTACCCCAACCACAAATAAATCTACAAAAAATATTGAGCTCCCTGGTGCTAATCAAACAAATCATTATTATGAGGAAAAATATAATTGTTCTTAAAAGTGATGTTATTCAATTCTCTATAATCAATGAAAAGTCTAATTGAACAATATTTTTTAACCAAAAAGGTTGGAGTGCCCCATGCTGATGTACTAGGTAAAATTAATCCTTTATATAATAACTCATGAAATGGATTATTTAACTCTAAAAGTTCAATTTGAGGCAATAGATATGGGGGATTAGAATTTGGATTAACATCAGGATCTAAGTCAATAGTAAATTTAACTTCTCGATTAGGTATAATACAAAGAAACTCATCATAAGAAATATCATGGTACTCATTCATCACTAGCACATCATTAATCTGAACAGTTCCTTTATTTTCAATGATATGTGCACGGTAACATTCATTTACATATTTTACTAGTTTCTCATCTTCTTAATATGTTATCAAAATTAAGGGTTCATTCTTGTATGCAAACTAAAAATCATTCTCAAATAAAACCTCTTTAGCTCTGCAGTCAATCTTAGCATGATAAATAGAATGCCAATCCATACCCAAAATAACATCAAAATCTACTAGAGGAAAAAACAATAAGGTTTTTATGTATATTCATTCCGCACACAAAGACATGAAGGTTCTTAAAATTTCTTTTTGCTTCAACATTTCTTCCCGGTGTTTTTACCATAAGTTCAAGATTCATATCATGATATGAAATTCCCAATTTACTAGAGAACTTATCATAAATGAACGAATGTGTAGACCCCGAATCAAACCACACATTGGCATAATCTAAACAAACAAATAGTGTAGCTGATACTACTTCATTTGATGTCCCAACATCAGCTGAAGTAGTTTCAAAGGACATCACCACACCTTTCTGCTTGTAGTCTGGTTTCATTCCCATAGTTGAGTTCTTAAGTTGACACTCATTTTCATAATGAACCATTTCATTGCTCTTAAAACATTTTACTGGTTGTAAATCATATTTCTTGTTACCATTACCCTTATTTCTTTAATTCAATTACAAACTTTATGTCCCATTTTACCACATCGGATGTACTTTTGAGAAGTCAAAATTAATTCCCCAATATCCTTTATAGATCAATTTTTACAAACTTTAATCTTAAGTTTCTTACCATCAGACTTTTTTGAAGATTTATTCCCTTTTATCTACCACCTTAACCTCTTATTTTGTTGTTTGTCAAAGAACTTATGATCTTTGAAAAACTCCATTTCCACCTTATCCAAACATCGAACAAGATTTTCATAACTTTGGAAGTCACGATAAGCTACAGCCCTTAGATATCTTGGATATAATCCTGTGTAAAAATGGTTGATATTACTATCAAGATCTCGTATGAAATTTGGAGCATACCTATCTAGTCGAGGGAATTTTTCTTCATAAGCATCCACTAAGTCATCCTCCTAGCTCAATTACAAGAATTGTTTTCCAATCCTAAGATGAATCACTTTACGAAAATATTTCTCAAAAAAACATACCTTTGAATTCATTGTAATCAAGATCATTAATCTCCTCACTATCCCCGTTATTTTTCCCTATTGACCACCGATGATAGGATTCACCTTCAAAACAGTAAATAGTGAGACTAACCTTTTGATGTTCAGATCCCCCCATGACATAAAAAAAATATAGTTCTTTAATATACCCTTCCTATGAGGTCGATCTAGCTGATCTCTTTCATGGATACCACCTTTATTTAAATCCTAAGACAATTGTGTCATCACTGCAACCAATAATTCAGTTCTAATTTTGAACATATCTAGTTGCTGATTTGGAAGGTTTTCATCCTCTTGATGTCGTCCCAACATAGCTGCTATGTTTCCTCTATGGAAAACAATTCTAAACACATAGATATTTTAGGCGACGCAACATGGTAATCTGTAAATTCTATATCATTTCAATAATAAGAGAAATTAATTTATGGATATTAATTTAACAATACCCTAACACATAATTTTATCTAAACTGAACTATGGTACCAACTATGAGGACCTAGACATAAACATTACATAATCTTGAATTAAAAGAATAATTAACATTAATGATCTTTTCAGGTTTATAGTTTTAGATAATTAGGAAATAACTATTACATCACATCTAAAAAACTACAAGTTAGACACTTCAACATAGTTTCTATTTTTTTCAAAAAATAAAACTATTGAAAAAAAGATTCATGTCTAGTCCCATGTTTTAGAGAACATGACATTTCCTTGATCCCATCCTTGACCCTATTCATCTTTAAGTCTTGTAAAAAACATTTCAAAACATGGGATGAGCATAAAAAGCTCAGTAAGGGTTGTAAAAAAAGAAATAAACCATTAGTTCATCATTGCATTCATAACATAATCTCTTTAACATACCTCATGAAACCATAATATTTATGAATAACGCATAGAAAACATAAATCACAATGGTATCTTGTGGCATCAATATCATACTTAAATTGTATTTATCATAGCTATGTAGGGAGTAACATTTAGAATACCCATCACAGTATATTCCCTAAATATCTTAGGAGAAACATTCATGTTTACCTCTATCACATTACCTAACGCATTGGAGATATATCTCTGCCTAACCCACCCTAGGTTTATCATAGAACCATCCATATACGTATCAATACCCAAGAACCATAACATATTCATAACACATAATACAAACATAAATTAAAGATAACATTTCCAGATTTCAATCAAAATATATCATTTAAATATATTGAATTAATCTATAAATTATCAATACCATTTTCAATACCAATATACATAAACAATTAAATGCTACTTACTTTCCTTTTAAAAACGTTACTTCCTGTTAAGGAATCCAAAGATCATATAATACTCACGACGGAGAAAAGGACGTTGTCACAGGTTATGTTAAAAAGAAACATTCCTTTCTGTCCTTTAGTAAAATTCTTCATAAAAAATAATTCCATTTGAATGAAAAAAATTCAAAGGTGATTATACAGTGTATATTAGAACGCCGTGTATTAAAACAAAATATTCCTCAATGTAAGTAGATTGAGACGAAGTCCCTTAACTCGTGTCCGACTTGACCCATTAGTTATTTATTCTCATGAATAATAATTTAATGTTAATATCTACATGATTAAGAACCTTTTTCAATTTTATTATTCCTTTTATATCACTTATTTTAATGTTTTAAATATTATGTAATCATTTAAGTTAATAACCATCATTTTTTCAATATTTGGTACATAGGTCAAAAATGGACTTCTTATAATTACAAGAGGTTCATGTGGTCAAAAGTTCATTATATCAAAAATGATATTCAGGATTTATATGTCATATATATCTTATATATCACGTATATATATGTATTTATAGTAGTATATAACATTTGGATGTAATAAGTGAAATGCACTGTTCATTGAGACGGTAAGACGCACGTACACATGAACACTACATTCATTTCTATTTTTTATTTTATTGAAAATTAAAACTAATGATACATAGATATATTATAATTCCAATATCATATCATTAACTTCCCCATTTATACTTCACACATATGACATCAAGGAGTCATATCACATTGAGTGTGTGGTAGTCCGCACTTCCTTAAAAGAAATTATTGTGTTTACCCATAAAGAAAACCATCAAGTTATGATATAAATAATAAAAACCGAATAATAAAAAAATAAACATAATATATATTATATATAAATATATTTCCATCTTTACGGCCACCACGTGAGGCAGTTGGAGATAATTGAACAATAATCGTTTTCTGAGGTGGTTGTTTTCCATCCACAGAAAGAGTATGTTCTTTAACCATTTGACAGAGATGTGTGTATGGGTAGTTTGAATACATCTCATAAAAACATCCTAGTAAATTTAGGATACTAGTTTTGTTATAAAATAAAATAATAAAAAGATTTTAGTGGTTGGAGAAGTAAAAAAAAGTATTTAAGAGGAACAGTTACCTTAAATTTGGGTAACTCCCTTTGGATATAACTAAAAGGACTTCTTGAAGTGCCATATGCATAAGTTAAGGCTTCTAGGTGGAATATAGGTATATTGAGAGATTATTTTTGCAGGGGTTTGATGAGCCATGGGGCTTGAGAGGTGCAAGAAATGGGTTAGAGATGAGTGCTTTTTATAAGGGGGGAGGGGCTATTTAGGAAAGGGAGAAAATATTATTTTATTATATAATGATTTCAATTTAAAAAAGTCCAAAAATTATTAAAGTAATATATTATATGACTAATTGAAGAAATAAAATAATCCAATAATAATTGGATAGGTTTTGGATATTATTTTACTCTGTATAATATTATTTATTTAAATCATTTATTTATGAGGTAAACACTCCATCTTTATTGTGTCATAAATAATTTTTTTTATTTTGTGTCTAAAAATTTTAAAAATACTACCATGAAGTGAAAAATAATATAGCTTTACAATTAATATTTATAGTATAAATTATAACTTATATAACCCCTTGTAATAATTGATTTACTAAAATATATTTGTTTATGAAATTTTTGTCTTTACTTTATGTTAATTAAAATAAAGTGTCATTATCACTATTAAGTGGCTTCATGGGTTCAAAAAATAGACCCAAGGATGCCCATGGTCGGAAATGTATCAAAAAATAGGATTAGGACACATGTTAGGGTAATTTTATATGATTATAATAATATTTTATTACCCTTATTTACCAGATTTACCCTTTAACCATAGTCAATAAATTTTTTACTGTAGTAAATATTTAAAATGCCTAAAAATTAAAGTCTACTATTTAAATATTTTAGATCCAATGATTCCAAATATGGAATTAATTTTTCTAAATTCAAAATACAGAAGTGGCAGCAATTAATTTAAAATTAATTCCTGCTATCAAAACAAAAAGCATTTTTTAATAAATAATAACTATCAAAATATAGACACTTGTTCATGACCAATTTCTAATTGAAATAACATACAATGACCAAAATTGGACTAAATGGTAAAAATAAAATTGTATTACACTTTAATACCAATTACAAAGATAATATAACCGTATAAATAAATTAGATTAAAATGTAGTTTTGAATTAAAATACATTAATTTCCATTATTCATCAAAAATTTCATTTTATCAGAAAAATAAATTTTTTTTACCCAAAGTGAATTTTGATGTCTCGATTCTGAAGATGAATTTTATTTTGTAACAAAAGTAAAAATATAAAAGTGACCAAAACTATATTTAATGTGGGTTCTCCATTAAAAGGTGGTAAATCAACATTTTAAAGTAAATTATGATTAAAATTAGATTCATTAAAATTTTAAGCCACTAAATTTTATTGGATTAATGTAAAAACATTTAACAAACATATATAATGATTTTGTAGTTAGTTCTATTTATTCCTTGTAATATCACGTTAAGGCATTAACAACTATTTAAAATAATAATACTATATTATTGTTGTGTGATGTAAGATTTCAAAGTAACCTATTATTGTGTATCAGGTACACCATCAAACATAGTGCCTCCTTTAAATTAAAATTTATATTTAATACACAATTATTAATAAATATGGAAAATTTCTTATTCATTATTTACTTGGGATGTTACAACTATGGTTTATGATCGGGTGGTAGCAAGACATGGTAGTATATTCTTTCAAAGTTTCCACATGGTTGTAGATACATCTGTTGGTTGGACATTGAACTAGTGATAGCTTCAACTGATGGAAACTCCATGAGAAAATTTTGTATTCTTGTGTTAGACTTCTATTGACAATAGATTCTTAGGGCATTAGATCTACCAAGAAGTAGCTCAATCTATTTGTAGATCCTAGTGGTTGCAGAATTGATCTTGTGGGAGATTATATAACAAATAGTAGCTTTCTTTGGTACCTCATTTAACCTAATAGTATATTAAAATTTCTAATTGTGGATAGTAATAGTAGATAAAGACTTATTTTTTAATGAATTTGGCAAAAAAAAATCACTATCATAAAACATGATTCTAATTATAAACATAATAATCATGATTTGGTATCATTAAAATAAAAAAGGAACTTTCACTAATGAAGCAATATCCCCATGTCTCATGATAAAAAATCATGAAATTCATCAACATTACTAATAATTGTATTTAAAAATTCATATATGAATATATGAAAAATAATATACTTAGTAGTCAGTATCCATAGGTAATGTATTTGTAATCATGAATCAATAAATTCAAATTTACTCACACTTTTAGGAATATCAAAAAATGAATAATTAACATAAAGTTACATAAATGACACAATAATGAATTAAAAAGAGCTTATTTTTATTATAAATCAATGTTTGTATAATATTAGCTGAAAGAGGAAACCATAAATACAATCCCCATAAAAGTATAACTAGATTCTAAAGAAGACTCCTCAGCTTTAGTTGATGAAGGACAAGATGGATCCATTCCTTAAACAATAACTCTAGGAAGAAAGGTGGAAGTTAATGGATGTATAGGAGGCCGAAACACAATAGGCCTGAGTTGTATGATAGCTTCCATATAAGTAAGTCCAAAGGACATAGTTCTATATATGTAGTGTGTATGGGTGCTATTAAGGATGTGGAAATAGGGGCAGTCAAATGAATTGGTAGAGGTTAAATGATAGAAATCTATGTGGTATAGAGAAATGGTTTCATCAACTTCATAAATTAGTTTATCATCCTATAAATATTCTAAATAGAAATTAAATATTCTGAATTTAACTCAATTAAAAACAAAAACATGGGGATCCAAGGTATTCCATAGGGTTACTTTTTCTTTGAATTCCCTAGTAATAGAATATATTCTTATATTCTAGTCTAATAACATGATGAGAGAATTACATTCATCGTTGGTATAAATCCTGGTGAGTTTTTACTTTATTTCATTATTGATTGTTTACATATCACTTTGAGATTCATTCAATCATTATCTTACAAGCATATAAATGTGATCAATATGAGATTTTATTTTTTAAAGCACAACCATATGAGAAGTATAGAAATCACCCACAACATATTCTATCTCTTCATGAACTATGAATCTTATCAAATTAGGATCAACTCAAATACAAGAAGAGGAAGATGGATCTCTAAAAGAATAAGCACTAGGAGTAGACAAAGACTCCAGCCTCTCTAGAAGATATTTATCTATCCATATTAAACTAGTACTCAAGTATCCAATGTGGGATGAATAGAAAATATTTTTTACCAACTTTTTGTTATTTTTTTGATATTACACATATTAAAGAAAATCTTATATTGGGGATGAGATAATATTGAATATACTATCATAGATATTTCCCTTCCTTAAGATTCTTTTCTTGTGTTGAATAATATCTATGTACTATCCACTAATATCTGAGGAAAATCTTTAATTGAATAAAATTTTATCAACTATGGTTAGATAATTAGAGTGAGTATGGTATTAATGATGGGGAGGTGAAAACATATCCTGACAATGAATAGAATCTTCCTCATGACAATTTTTTTACTTGGTACATAAGAATGAAAGTATTATAAAATATTTTCATGATTAATTACCTCCCCTAAAGATCCATTAGAATATATCTGGGAAACCAAAATGTAAGGTCTTCTAGGATCCCGTGTCACTCCCATTGGATCAGTATCATCATACTATCGAACACTTACATTAGAATAAAAATAATATATTCATAATATAATATATTTCTTTGGATTTATCCCCCTTATATGGGGTACATTATCTTAATCACTATCTGATTCAATTAAAACAACAAGACTTCTATAGGACCTTCCATGTAAATTAACTAGTTCATCTTAATTACTAGATTCCTAAAATAATTAAATGGGTGTAGAAGTTCCCTGACACTCTCTAATAACATACCGAAAAGACATAGTGATTGTCTAAAAATGGTTTGATTGACCATCTTCATCTTTCCCATAAACATAATAAACCAAATAATCCAATAACCCAATTACATCATCTATACATTCTAAAGAATATCTCTCAAATTGATCACCATTATATATATATATTTCTTATATTTAATCTTTTTCTAAAAAACATTATTTTGTAGGAAGGTATAGAAGAGGGATATGAAAACCATATCAACATTGGGAAACTTAATAATATCTAGATTTCTCAATTCATCCACTGAAAGATAAATATTTCCTTCATCATTTTCTACAACCTATTCTTTTTAATCTTCTTCACTATTAAAATCCTCACCATATTCATCTGAAGAATAATCTATAAGCTCATCTGTATCTAATAAAGTGTCAAACAAATATCTTGATCTTGGAATTTAAACTATTGGGTTGAACTTCTCATACAAATTATCATTGTTCACTAACCCTATTTCCAACCATGAAATCTAGTCCACTCAAATTCTACTACAAATAAATTCACTAAGATATAATCAAAATATTATACATTTTCAAAACCATCAAGAACAAGGCCTCTATATTCTAATAATGAAAATATCATCTTATTTCACAAATGATAATTTGATCTTGAGGTTGTATTTCACAACTCAATTATGTTCACCATTAAATATATACACATATAAATTTAGTTCCGTCTTTTTATAACAAACAAAATCAAAAAAATTATAATAAATCATAATTCTTAATTCCCTTTCTCGAAGAGAAAAAATATACTAATTAAAATTGAAAAACAGGTTAATTTTTCCATCTAACTCTACTGCATAAAATATTGGATCTATTTCATTTCTGGTGAGAACAATGAAATCATTTTCAATCAAAAATTTCTCAAAATTAATTGGTAATGATCCATGATGATCCCCATGTATAACTCAGTATGTAACTCTTAAATATTTATCTGACTAGTTGTAATAAAGAGAAATATATTTTCTATCCTCCCATATTCTTATAAAAACCATAGTCACTATAAATTAATACTCTAAAAACAAGTAATAAAGATGAATAAACCTATAGTAGAATTGGTTATCATTCATGGAGAACCATATTTCCTATACCTATCCTTGAACCATATTCCACATGGGTTACTCAATTGAAGATAACAAGAAGTTATCAGTTTTCTTCTTAGTGAAAACAAGATGAGAAATATGCTTAGGATATTTCATTTATAGAGGCCGAATAGATTATACAATATATTTCATCATAAGATATGACTCAACCAGACAAAAACTAATACACTTCATTATTTCCATCTTGAAATGGATTCAAAGTAACAATTTCAATGTTTTAAGTTCATGTATTAAGATAAAAAGATTAAGGTTTCATAGAGGCACATGAGAGAGGATTTTACATCAGACCCTTATTTTAGAAAATTTATCATTTTTGGATTTAAAATTTAAAATATAAATAAATATAATAAAAATAAAATAAGATAATAAATAATTATTATATAAAATATTAGTAATATATATCCTGCTAATGGTAGAATGAAATAGAAGATTTTTTATGATAAATGCTCATAGTAGATCATCCATAGTAGATCATCCATAAAAGATACACTACTATTGTTTGTTCTTCGTAGCATACTAATGATAGATCATCCAATTCTAGATCATGCAATGATACATCACTAGAATAATGATCAACCAATGGTGGATCACATAATGGTAAGTCATAATGGTAATACTAGTTTTGGTATTTTCACATTGAGAAACCATATAAACTGGAAAATGTAAGGCTTAACCAAAATTTATTAATCCATGTTCACTTCTGATATAGCTCATTCTCTTAAAAATACAATGGAAATATGAATATTTCCGTTAGATGATGTTCAATACTAAGTAACTCATGATTTATATTTCCTATTTTGAAATAGTTACACCAAAAGTGATTTCTTATAATAGTATGTTTGGTTCAGTTGAAGATAAAATATATAAGTCCCTAGCTATAAACATTACACAATCCTGAGTTAAGTCAATAATTTTACATTTAATCACATTGAGGATCTTTTACAGGTTTATAGAATTACAGAATTAGGTAATAAATATTAAAAAGAAACATAAATATTACTTATATACCATTCTACTCAATAACCAATTTTTTCATAAAATAAGATCTTTACAAAAAGAAACGTGGTTCATTTCACAAATAATCATCATTAATTTCCCATGATCTAATCCATGACACTATAATTCTTTAAATCATCTTAAAAACATTTCAATACTAGTGATGAGAATAAAAAGATCGGTAAGGGATACACAAATAAGAAAAACTGTTATCCTTGTGAAACGATGTAAACCTTGAATAATTTATCATAATCTAATACTTTTGACCTTTATGAAGTGGTAAAATATATATCACTAAAAATAAGTTCATTTCCTACCCATTTGTAACCAAAATATGACCATAAATCAGATAGAAAGAAGCATATAGCATAAAAATGTAGCTTAAGATATAAACATATATATATTTAATAACCATACGGTCTACATCCAGTCTGAATGGCCCAAAAGACTTCTTTTTTATTTTGTTATAAATAATCCCCCTTTTAAGGGTTGAAGGGGAAACCGTACAAGACCCATAGGCCCAAGGCACAAGGCCCGACATGACCCGAAATACATGACCTGAAGGCCCAGAGGCACACCATACCTATTACATGACTCGTTGGACCATCCCACTAGAACTGCTCCTCCCCAGCATCTTGCATCATTGATCGCCTTATCTCCCCACCATGCATTGCAGATCGGCTATCATTTCCCCGTACAAAGCTGCACGGTGCCTGGTCCCAATGGCGGCTGTCACACCCTCTCATTCTTCCAATCTGGTTAGCTCTACATCTGGTGGCTACTCCTCCTATTGCTCTAATCCTCTTCTAGGGCCTCTTCTGTGTGAACTGGGTTACTCCATGGTCTACATGACCCAAAGGCCATGTGGCCCAAAGTCCTTTTATGACCCAAAGGCCCTGGAGACACATAGGCCCAAACCAATGGCCCGAAGGACCAAATCGGGTGAATAGTTTCGGCTAATACATTACCGAGTAGTGACTACTACACTAACTGCTATAGAACTTCTACATTAGTGTTACAGTAATCATAAATTAGCCTCCACTAGGTTTTGAACTTGGGTCTCTTGGATGCCAAGCCGGAGCCCTTACCACTCAGGTAAGGGCTCGTTGGCCGGTCTACTTCCACACATATCACTAAATGGAATAACCATACAGACGAATTCCATACCGAATGGATTTTAAGTAATAATGTATCCACATGTCCATGGATTATCACTAAACAACCCATCATTGGTTTCTTAAATAATCACTAGTATTTGGTTTATCACATAACGACACGTAAAATTTCCAAGTGACATTATATAATCCTAAAACGTAAAACAAAAATTTCGTACAAATAACTTTTGCACATGGAAAGCACAAGAGAACATTACAAGATATTTACATAATCATTCCTTTATAAAAATCATTTTCAATAAAAAATACTTAAAAAGGAATATGGTTTTTAAATTTCATTCTAAAAAAATTACGGCTTGTAGAGGAAGCCAAATACTAAATTACGGTCATGGAGACAGAAAGGTCATTGTCACCTTGTACATTAAAGAAAACATTCCTTTTTATCATTTAGTAATATTATTCGTAGAATAATATTAATTTTTAATGAAAATAAATGTTAAAAAAATAGTTATACACTGGATAAAATAGTGTTATTTATATAATCAAAATATACATCAATGAATTTAGATTGATATGAAGTCTCTTACCTAGAGTCTGACATGTTAGGTGCAATTGTTATGATTTTCTAAATTGGTTAACTCATTTTGATATAATCCAAAAGGATTCCTTGAGTTCCCTTCAACCCAAGGTAACGATTTAAGGCAGAAAGGATGTATATTAAGAGATTATTTGCATATATGTTCTATGAGCCATGAGTCTTGACTGGTGTGATTAACTAGGAAGAGATGGTGTCTTTTTATAATTGCGAGGAAGGTCACTTTATGAAATTTATGAAATATTATTTTATTAAAAAATTAATTTAAAATTATAATAGTTCCAAAAATATAAATTTCTTGGATAAGATGATGATGGGTCGAAATCCTCTATACCAATATATTTTACACAAGTTTACTTTATAAATATAACCTTATCTTTTGACTTTAAGCCTTAGATAAATAAATTAACTCTTACCACATATTCTTGTACTTTTACACACTATGGTTAATAGAGAAACTACAAAATCAATAAAGAACCAAAATGGGATCATTAATGAAATTTTTAACATTATATTTTTTATTTTTTCAAATATAATATTTTTATGACTATTATATCCTTTAATAAAATAATATTTGTTTTAAAAAGTCATTTGACAATTTTGACAATATTTGGTCATTGATTTTTATTTAATTCATAACTTATTGATTCGTTTGAAATAACTACATTATCTAAATGATAACATGTCATAATAATCCATAAATTCTTGCATGGCATCATAATTTTTAAATTAAATTTATTTTAATATTTATAATATCATTTATTTTAATCATTCATTAATTAAGTAATCATTGCATCATCATTGTGTCACAAATAAATCTATTTATTTAATGTATAGAAATAATAAATAAAATAACATGATGTAAGAAATATTTTTATATTTATATTGACTATTTATAGTCAAATAAACCATTTTTATTACCCCAATTTAAAATTGTTTTAGTAAAAAGACATATGTTTATGTAATATTTCTGTTAAATTAAAATATATTATTATAACATGTCATTATCAGAACCAAGTTTCTTCATAGAGTCCTAATATCAAGACAAGGATTCCCATGGTCATACATATCTCATCCAATAGGTTTAGGACACAAGTTAGGTTGATTTTGTATTATAATACTATTATTTTTAACCCTTATTCATCTGATTTACCGTTTAACTATGGTAAATACGATTAATTTCTGATGTTACTATTTATAATGTACAAAAAATAAAGAGAACCTATTTAAATAATTTAGGACTTCTTCATCTAAATTAATAATCCATTTTTCCTAATTCAAAACACATAATTGGTAGAAAATAATTTAAAATTAATTCCCATTGTCAAAACCAGAAAGTGGGTTTTGAAGAAATAAAAACTATCAAAATATTGACATGTGTTGATATCAAATTTCATTGTGTAATTACATTCAATGAGCAAATTTGTAATAAATGATATAAACATAATCTAATTAAACATTAAAACCATTTAAAAATAAAATCTAATTATATAAATAAATCAGACGAAAAGGTAATTTTGAATTATAATTTAGAATTTTTCACTATTCATTAAAATATGAATTTTATTAGAAAAATACCAAAATTTTATCCAAAGTAAATTTTTGTTATCAATTTTCAATGAAAATTTTATTTTTTAAAATAAAACATATAAATGTTATAAAAAATAGATTTAAAAATGTTTTCCCATCAAAAGGTTGTGAAATGTGCTTTTAAAAATATTAGAGTAAATTATTCTTAAAATACGATTCATTCCAATTTTATTCCTCTAAAATTTATTGGATAAATTTTAATAAAATTTAAAAACATGTGTAATCATATAATAGTTAGTTCTGTTCATTCATACTAATACAATGAATAGGGATTAACTACCATTTAAAATAATAGTAATTTTATTTTATTATTTTTTTATATAACTAAATGTTTTGTGCAACGTAATATTTCAAAGAAACACATTGTTGTCTATTGAGTATGCTAATAGATAAAAGAGTACCCTTTACCATAAAATTGATATCTTGTTCATAAATATAAATATATATGAAAAATAAATATTATATAAATACCTAGGATGTTACATCACTCTCCCTTTTTTGGAAATTGTTTCCCCAAAATATTATTTACATATCAAATAAGTGAGGATACTTATCTGTCCTGTCAGTTTTAGATTCCCATGTTTCCTCTTCAACCATATGGTTTTTCGACTAAATTGTGACATCTTTAATCATGTTATTTCTCAACACATGCTCTCTATGGTTAAGAATCTATAATGGATGTTATTTATTTGAAATATTATCTTCTAACTGAACTACCTATAGACTCCAAATATGATATTGATCCGGAATATACATTTTTGACATTAAAACATGAAAAAATTATGTACATAGTATAAACATTGAGAAAAATCCACCCTATAGGAAATTGATCCAACAATCTCATTGATTTTATAGGTTCCATTGTACAGTGGACACAACATTCCCTTCGTACCAAAACACAACACACTTTTCTAGGAAGAAACTCTGAGAAAGACATGATCACCTACCCCAAAATAAATATACTTCTTCCAGTTATCCACAGAACATTCATCCCTGCTCTACATTCTCTTCATGTGCTTCTAAATCAACTAACATTTTTCATCCATCTCTTCTACATATTCTGGTCTCATCAACTTTCTTTCACCATCATCATTCGAAAAAGATAGAGTTAAACAATGTTTTCCATATAAGGATTCAAAGGGTTCCATCTATATACTAGAATTAAAAAAGTTATTATAAGAAAACTCAATCAAAGAAATATGTTGATTACAAATTCCCTGGTAAACCATTCAAAAATCATGTAGCATATCCTCTAACTTCTGAATTTTTCTTTCTAACTACCCATATAATTGAGGATGAAAAGTTGTTCTGAAATTTAATTCAGTTTCTAATAACTTTTGAAGGTCATTCCAAAAGATCGAAGTGAATCGAGATCACGATCCGATACAATGGAGAGGAGAACTCCATGTATTCTACCTATCTCTTCAATATACAATCGATAATGTTGATCTAGATATTAAGTATCTCGAATATGAAGAAAATTATATGATTTAGTAAATTGATCAAAAAAAACTTAGAATTCAATGTTACATTTAGAAGTATTCAGTAATCCCACTACAAAATCAAAGGAAACATTTTACCTTTTCCACTATGGAATTTGAAAATAATGAAGCATCCTTTTTGGTAATATCTAATCTACTTTAACCGGTTGAAAAATAAAAAATTTCATGCGTAAAGTCTTCAATTTATCTTTTCATTCCATCCCACAAATAATACTCATGAAGAACTATGTATATCTTAATACTATTAGGATGAACTGAAAACGGAGAATTGTAAGCTTCACATAACAAATATTTAATCAACTGTGAATCACATGGAACACATAATATCTATAAAAACATCAAAACACAGTATTTATAATTGTTAAATTTAGGTAAATTACACTTCTGGTCCAATTATCCCTTTTTCTACAACACACTGTCTTCTTTCTTCTCTTACATAAATCTATCTGATAGATATAATTTCACTGCCACCTAAAAAATCATAATAATTCATTACAACAACAATATCCAATCTAGAATTCATCAAATCAAAAACAAAATAATCTCATTCCTAATTTAGCATGGTACATGTAGAATTACTCTTTCGACTAAAAGCATCAGCGCATTTATTTTTCTCTTCCGGATGGTAATGAATCGTGCAATCATAATACCTGATTAGATCTATCCACCTCCTCTATCTGATGTATAATTCATTAAAAGTGGATATATTTTTCTAACTTTTATGAACATTATATATTTCACATTCAACACCATACAAATTATTCCTCCAAAATTTTAATTCAAAAATAACAGCAGCTAATTCCAAATCATTTGTATGGTAATTTAGCACATGGGGTTACAAATGATATGAAGCATAATTAATTACCTGATCATTCTGCATTAGGACACAACCAATTCCATTCCATGATGCATACCTGCATATAACAAATTCACCATTCCAAGAGGTCGTGGAAAAAATGGAGCATTTACCAATCTATTTTTCAATTCTGTAAAATAATCATCTCATTATTTAGTCCAAATTATCTTATATCCATTACTAGATAGCTTTGTTAGTTTTCTAGATTATTGGGAAATTATTTCAAAAAACATTTAGTAATAACCCACTAATCCATAAAAACTATTAATATCTATGATATTGGTAGGTCTTTTCCACTCTTAAAAAACTTTTGTTTTAAAAGGGTCAACTATTATTCCATATTTAGAAAAAATATGACCAATGAATGAATATTTTTGCAACCAAAATTCACTCTTACTAAACTTTTCATAACATTTATTTTCTTTTAGGTTTTTCAAAATATTTATTCAGTGAAATTTATTTTCCTTCCAACTTTTAGATTATACCAAAATGTCATCAATAAACACAACGATAAACTAATCCAAGAAAATAATGAAAGAATCCATTCATGAGATTCATAAATACAGTAGGGGATTTATATAACCCAAATGGATTAACTAAAAAATAATAATTCCCATATCTAATTTTGGAAATCTATAATTGGAATGTCGTCCCCTTCCACATTCAGCTGATGGCACACAGACCTCAAATTAGTCTTCAAAAAGTATTGGGCTCCCTGGAGTTGATCAAAAAAATCACTTATATGATGAAATAGGTACTTGTTCTTAATAAATATGTTATTCAACTCTATATAATCAATACATAGTCTCATTGAACCATATTTGTTTTTCACAAATAAAATTGGAACACCCAATGGTGGAGTTCTAGGTCAAATGAAACCATTATCAAGTAGTTCATGAAAATGTTTTTTTAATTCCACCAGTTCTACATGAGAAATTCTGTAAGGGGGTTTTGAAATAGGCATTTTATTAACAACTAAATTAAAATTAATATCAACTTCTGGATTTGGAACAGTAATATGAAATTCATTAGGAATAACATCTGTGAGTTCATTCAATTCTCGAATGTCCCAAATCAAACATGCTTCTTCATTTTCAACAACATGATCCAGATAACATTAACTTCCATCATTAATAAATCATTCAGCATCTTGGTATGTTATAAAAGGTATAAAATAATTGAATAAAACAATCGTTTCTTTACAATCTATTTTATCATGATAAATGGAAATCCAATCCATACCCAAAATGATATCAAATTCAACAATGTTTAGGTCATCAAGATTTGTAGGAAAGACCATACCACTAATGATAAAGAGAATATACCTATAAATCATAGTTTCTTTAATACTTCCACAATGTGTTTTTATGAAAAGATCTATATCAAATTCATGAGGGTATATTTATAATTTTCTTGAAATTCTATAAAAAATGATTGAATGTGATGATCCATTGTCCAATTGATTATTGAAATTTTTTTAAAAACCCAATAACATACATGTCATCAGTTCATATGATGGCCCCACATCAACCATAGTAGTATAAAATGATTTTCCAAGCCTCTTTTTCTTTAGTTAATTCCTATTTCCACCCTGGGAAATCATCTTTGGACACACATTTACATAATTTCCTATCTAATTTCAAGTAAGAAAAATCTTATTGTTGGTTTTTCATTACCTTCCTAGTCAACTTCCTTATAGTTACAAGCAATATGACCAGTCATACCACATTAGATGAAATTCCCAGACATTGAGAGGCATTCTCCAAGATTTTTTTCACAACACTTATCACAATTTGAAAATTAGGTTTTCTTACCTCCAAGATTCATTGATAATTTATTTCCCATTGTTTCCCAATTTTATTACTTTGTTTTTTTTATATCATGGAACACACGCTCATTAGAAAACTCCATTTCTACCTTCATGGCACATCAGATAGGTTTATTATATCATCTGAACTCATGAGAAGATAACGACCATTGATATTTTTGCTCACATCATGAGTACAAATGATTTATATTACTATCAATATCCTGGATAAATTTGGGACGTACCGTGACTAACTAGTGAAACGTTTATCATATAGAGCAACTGAATATTCCTCCTTTTCTCTCAATTCCAAGAATTTCATTTATATCCTAATTCAAATATCATTATGAATATATTTTTCAACGAATATATTCTTAATTTCATCCCATTCCATGGCCTCAATATCATCACATCTTATGTTATTTTTAATCTCTGACCACCACTGATCAGCTTAACCATAAAAATGATAAATAGAAAGAATAACCTTTTGATTATATGTACACCCCTATTACATCAAAAATATTCTTCGGTGATTTAATCCACCCTTTAGCTTTCACATGGTAAGGTTATCCTTTGAATGATGGGGGACATTGCGTCATGAAATTCTCCAATATCAACATATTCCCATGTGGTTGGTCTAGTTGATATATTTCATGGACACCACCACCATTTATCACCTAAGTCAACTGATCCATCACTGCAATAAACATTTTAGTTCTAATTCTGACCATATCCAGATTTTGATTTGGATGATAATTCGACTCAATAAGCCTTCCCAACAAAGCTTCTTTGTTTCCTCTGCTGAAAACTATACCACACAAACATATCTTAGATGAAGCAATGTGGTAATCATCAAATTCTATATAGTTTTGACAATAAAATAAAAATAATTTAGAGATATTATATTTTATATATTCAAACTCCAAAAATTTATCAAAACTTACCTATGCTACCCTATATAAGTCCCTAGCCTTAAACATTATATAATCTTGAGTTATGTAAATAATTTGACATTTAATCACATCGAGGATATTTTTAGGTTTAGAGTTTTAGAGAATTTTGTCATAACTCACACATAGAAACATAAATATTACTTGTTGACTTTTCTAATCAATAACCATTTTTTCAAAAAAAAATAATAACATTTTAAATAGAAACATGGTTTTATATGTTTAAATAGTATGACGTGTCCTTGATCCCATCCTTGACACTAGTAATCTTTTTTATGTCCTTTGAAAAAAATTCAAAAAATTTGATGAGCCTAAAAATATCAGTAAGGGATACATAAAGAAAGAAAAATATTATCCTAGTGAAAATATATAAACCATGAATACTTTATCATAATGGAATACTTTTCACCTTTATAAGGTAGTAAAATACACTTCACTAAAAATAAAATCATTTTTGAATCATTTTTTACCATAATGTTTCCATAAATCCCATAGATAGAAACATATAACATATAAAGGGATCTTGGGAAATAAAAATACTTAAATGGAATAACCATACGGTCAACTTCCACACATATCACTAAATGGAATATTCATACAGTCGACTTCCTTACCCAATGCATTGGAGATTAAAAAGTAACCATCCGTATTTGGTTTATTATGGAACCACCCATCTTTAGATTATCATATAACAATAAATTTTTGTTTTATTATGTAACCACTCATCATATTTCCATGTACCATTATATAATCCTAACAAATTAAACAATCATAATAGAAAAATAACATTTCCACATTGTAGTCACATGATATCATTTCAAGATATTGACATAATAAATCTTTTATAAATACCATTTTCTATACCAAAATACCTAAAATAAAATATTGTTTTCTATTTTCTTCATTAAAACAATAAATCATTTAGAGTAATCCAATACTAAATAATGGTCATAGTGACATAAATGTCATTGTCGTTGCTTACATTAAAAAACATTTCTTTTTGTTGTTTAGTAAAACGATTCGTAGAAAAAAGATTTCTTTTGAATGAAATTTAAAGTCAAATGGAATAATTAAATACTGTATAAAATAATTTTTTGTATATTATTGAAATATGCATCAATGGAAAGAGATGGATATGAAGACCTTTACCTTCAGTCTGGCTCATCACATAAAATCATTGTGTTCCTCTAAATCCAGTAACCCCATTTGATTTGAGCCAAAAGCTTCATTGAGTTCCCGTATTCCCAAGGTATGACTTATAGGGGGAAAAGAAGGATGTTGGGAGGTTGTTTGAGTAAAATTTGGATGAGACATGGGGCTTGAGAGTTGTGAGTAAGTGGGTAGAGGTGGTGGCCCTTTATAAGATGGAGGAGGGGGAACTTTAAGAATGTCGTGAAATATTATTCTATTGAAAATTAATTTTCTGATTATATTTGTTAAAATTTGATTTATTTTGAGGATAAGATGAGGATGGGGCTATATCATCTCAACCAATAGGTTTTATTCAAGGTTAGGTCACAAATTTATCCTTATCTTTTGGATTTAACCCTTATTTAAATAAATTAACTCTAACCATGTATTCTTGTATTTTTACACTATATTTTTAATATAGTTACTATAAAATTAAAATAGAACGTAAAGGGGATAATAAATTACATGTTTAACATTATCCAAGTCAGTTTTACAAATCAAATATTTTTATGACAATTATATCATTTAATACCATTTTATTTTATTTTAAAAATCACTTATTGTAAATTTATACTATTTATTAATTAATTTTTTAATTCATAAATACTTGATTCCTTCAAAAAATAACAACATTAAATCAATTATAACATTTCATAGTAATCCATAAAATTTATGGATGGCAATATAATCGTAAAATTTCATTTATTTTAATATTTTTAGTATCATTTATTTGAATCCTTCATTAATATAATAATCACGACATCACTATTGTTCCATAAATAAATTATTTATTTAATTTCTAAAAATTATAAATAAAACACAATGACGTAAGAAATATTTTTATAAATACAATGACTATTTATAGTCAAAGTTATCAGTTATATAACCCCAACATAAAATCTTTTTAGTAAAAAAACATGTTTATGTTATATTTCAATTTACTTTAAATTAATTATTATAAAATTTTATTATCATTCCCATGTGGCTCCATGAGGTTCTAAAATCATCCCACGGATGTCCATGGTTAGTAATATCTCATCCCATTAGATTAGATCACATGTTAGTGTAGTTTGTGTAGTTTTATATTATTATAATATTTTTTACCCTAATTTACTTGATTTTCTCTTTAACCATGGTAAATAAAAATAATTAATGAAGTTACATTTAATAATGTATAAAAACTAAATGGGAATTATTTAAATAATTTGGGATTTATGATTTAAACTATATAATCCATTTTTCCAAATTCAAAACATGTAATTCGTAGAAATTCATATTAATTTAGGTTATCAAAACCAAAAAGCGAGTTTTGAATAAATAAAAAATATCAAATGATTGACATGTGTTTATATCAAATATCATAGTTAAAATAATTTCAATTTACAATGTTGTATTAAATGATAAAAACATAATACCATTATACTATAAAACCAATTGAAATGATAATCTAATCAAAATATATATTAATCAAAATGTAAGTTTTGAATTAAAATTCAGTAGTTTTCACAATTCATAAAAATAAGATTTTTTAGAGAAAAATACCAAAATTTCAACAAAAGTAAATTTTTATGTTACGTATTAAAAAAATAAGTTTAATTTGCCAAATAGAACATATAAATGTGACAAAAACTATATTTACAAATTTTTTGTCTTCCAAAGGTGAAAAAATTATCCTTTAAAAATATTTGAATATTTTATGCATAAAATTGGATTAGTTCTCATTTTAAGCCAATAAATATTAATAAATAAATGTAAAAACATTTATGAAGAATGTCTAATAATATTTTATTTAGTTCTGTTCATTTCCACCAATACAAATTCTAGCCATTAGCGACCATTTTAAATTATAGTACTAATAATATATTATTTTTCTGTATAACTAAATTTTGTGTTCAACATACGATTTCAGAGAATCCCATTTTTGTGTACTGAGTATACTATTAGAAAAAGAGTACCCATTAACGTAAAATTAATTTCATATTCATAAAATTTAATATATATGAAAATTTATTATTCTAAAAGTACCAAAGATGTTACAAAATATATTTAGAAATATATATCACAAAGTCATTTTCACAATTTATATTGAAATGCATGGATTGATTTTAATATAATATTAATTTATTTTTAATCCAAATAATATGTGAAAATAAACATCTAGAATCTAAGTACTCGGCTTTAATAGTTGATAATGAAACAAATATACTCTTTTAAATACACCAATAGACTAGATACTTGACCAAGAAGTGAAATGTTCTAAAAATATTTTTTCACTATAAATTACATGCACCAAAATCAATATATGAATGAATAACTACATAAACATTTTTTACTATACAATAATAAACTTACAATTTGGTTTTATTTTTATGTTTTTTTAATATTTATTATGTAATTCCAATGTGACTCTTTTGGGTTTGATTGAAATGGAAACACATACAAATGTTGAACATTATATCTGGTAAGCTAGTACTAATTTAAAGTAAACAATCTATAATATCATAGTATATTTTATGATAAACTATTTTTCCATTTTCATCAAGATCCACTTTGCATCTATGAACTCATAGGAGTATCCCTACCTTTTTAGATATCCATACTAAAACATTTAAAAGGTAATTAGTATAAAATCATGGTTTCAAAATATTTCCATCATTATTTTTAAATATTAAAAACCCATGAATGATTTTAGATTAACCCATAGAAATAATTTTAAATTAATTTTTCATCATTTTTTGAAAACTAAATACACCAAAAATTTCATGAAGATCCAAATATAACATCATCAACATAGATTTTTACTTTTAAAATATCATTTTAAATTATAATAAAAAAAATTTAGGGTCATATATTGTTTAATTAAATATTTTTAAAAAAAAGAGATATCATCCATTCATACCTTGATTTAGGTGATTTTTTAAAACTATACCATGTGTTTTTTAATTTAAATCCATGATTTTGAAAGTATGAATTTGTAAATATATTGGGTTTTAAACAAAAATAAAAATTATATTACTATATGAATTCAGTATTGATATCCCTTTGTTGTAATTTTCAATCTAAATTTTATTCAGAAAAAAGAAATGTTATTACAGCTTCAAATCTAGAAAATGGTGAAAATGTCAACTCATGATCAATTTATTCTTCTTAACTATATCCTTGGATAACTTGTATTCATTTATTTTAAATTGTAGTACATGACTAATTTAATTTACTCCTAAACACCCATTTAGTGCAAATGATCATGAATTCCTCTATCCTTTCAACTAGTTCCTTTACACAATTTCACTAAAAATGATTCATATAATCTTGTAGGGCCATTACCTAGAATTCGCCATCATTTTCTTATGTTCAAGGTATGATATTAAATCTTCTTTTTCAACATGATTTCATAGAGATTATTCAGTTTTTGTTCTTCTATATATGTACCCTATAACACCATGTAATGGTTTCTCTCTATGATCCCTAATAGTTATTGTAATGATAGTATTTGATACTTAATTTTCTTATATAGGTTTTGCTTCAAGTTTTACTTAAAAATGTGGAGTTTTTTTAAATAGTTTTGACATATTTAATGTTACGTTTGGCATCAATATCTAGGTTGTATTGGACATTCCTAGTATTTTCTAATGTTTCCATAGGCTCATGTGGATCTGTCTCACCAAACATGACATGTACAAACTCTAAAGAAATATTGGTTCTTTTTTTAAATAACTTATAATACTAAATATATTTATAATATCAAAGAAAAATTACATCACCACCATTATATGAATTTTTCCTAATTTTGTTTTATTTTGTATAAATACATTACAAAAACAAAAAATATAATATATTTAACTTTTTTCGATCATTATGTAAATCAGATGGGGGGTTTTCATTAAAATTGGACTAACATGAACTCTATTGATTATATAAAAAGGTTTACTCAATGCATCTACCTAAATAAATTGTTAAATCATTTTCATTTGTAAATTTTTATGAAATATCATAAATTGTTAAATTTAACCATTTAACTATAACATTCTATTTTCTGGTACTAGGACAAGAAATGTTTTGACTACACCTTAGTTTTGAGAAAAAATATTTAAATTCTTGATTATCAAAATCACATCTATGGTCACTTCTTAAGGATTAAATTCTATGTTAAATAGGATTATATTTAGTTACAGTATATTTTAAAATATAGTAAAGTGACTCACTTATATGTTCATGGAAAAAACCCTTGTATATCTTGAATAATAATCCACTATAACATAGTTATAATTTTTCCTTATTAAACTTAAAACTCTAGAATGTCTAAATAGATCCATGAGAACTAAATCTAGTGGTTGAGAAGATGAAAATTATATCTTTTTATTGAAATATATTTTACAATACTTTACCTATTGATATGTATTATAGAAATTGTCTATTTAATATTATAGTATAGGTACATCCTTGAAAAAACTTTTCTGTGATAGATTTATAAAAAAATCTATATTTCAATGGAATTGTCTCTTATTCGAAAACAAATGTTATTTGTGAAAGGAACTTAAATAAGGAATGTTTTACAAAAATTAATCATTAAAATCAATAGAAAAATATTATCTTCATTAATTATAGTAAAAAATAATAATTAGAATTAAATACTTTGTAAGAATTTCATCAAACAGAACATTATAACCAACATCAAAAAACTCTATGACTAAAATTAAATTATAATTTAATCAATATATAAATAATTCATTAGAAATAAAAATTGAAATAATTTTACTAATTTTAAAAAGTCATATTATTTCTATTTTTAAATAATCACAAAAGTTAAATATCTACCGTCAACTTTGATTAGGTTCCTGAAACTTTATTATTCCCTTGTCATATTTCTAGAAACTGCATTTTCAAATAAAAAAAATTGTATTCTCGTATTCTTTAGTCGAATACCTAGTAAGAATTTAAAATTAGAATTAATTTTTACACCAATATTTCATTTGGAATAGAATAATTAGTAACGATAGATTTAGGAATCCCAAATTGATTAAATTGTTTCCCATAAATAGATTTAATTATTTTAAAATAAAAACATTTTTGGGTCCATATGATTAAAAAACATTTTCAAAACTAGTATAATTAGATATAGATACAAAAATAAATCATATTATTTTATCTTTATACAATATGGTAGCCAATTCAAGATTTATATTTTAGAGCATTTTTTCACCATAAATTTGGGATAGAGTTTTTCTACCATTATCTGATATCTCTATATATTTCTTGAGTTTCTCACTAAATTTTTTAAATTATTTATTTATTTATATAGATGAAAATTATTATATTTTTTAATTGAAAAATTATTTCTAATGTGAGAATAAATATCATACTACTTCAATAAAATTATGTACTCATCATTTTTCTCATTAAATATATCTTTCAACATATTTCGATGTTCATAAAATCCTTACTGGACATGTTTTCTATATCATTTTCATTTTCTCAAAAGATTAGATATATGAACATGATATTCATTGATAATATTTAATACCATTAATTTTTTCATATTTAAAATATCGGGTCAATCATTTTTATCTTCTTTTCTTTCGGTAAAAATAACATGATCTATCCTTTGAGGCACTCTATGTATGTTTTATTTCCATTTTGAAATTTCCAAATTTTTCCTCATATTTTTTCACATATTTTTTCTTTGGAATAATATATTTTTATATAATTTTCTCTTTACACTCATAATATATTACCTTATTAGTGGAATATTCTATTGTCCACTATTTTATCAATTTAATTTTTATCATACTTACTTCCATATTTATCCTTTTTGAATAATTTATTCTTCCTATAAAATTTAAGGATTTCACCAACCTATTAATCCATATCCTCCTCACTATTTGTTGGTTATTATTATCAATTGAACATTAATATATATTCTACAGATTGATTTTCAAGTAAAATGTATATTTAATGCTATTGACTTTATATAGGGTTCATATTCTTCTTATTTATTTAGTTTCAATTCATATTCATATAGGATAAGTTTCCCAATGAATTATTTTACAAGTAATGTACTAATGTTGTTGGATTCTCTTAGGTAAATATAGGTTCCTCTCCACCAATAGAATTGGTATCTCATAATGTACATCTATCGATATATATTTTAAATTTTCTTTCCCAGTCCATGGATTATGCTCACTTTTTCATTGAACATTTGATAAAAATAAAAAATAGATTCTTCAGGCTCGATCTTGAATGCATCATTTTTAATAGTATAATAATTTAAATAAATTTATTTTCCATTTCATGTTCCCTCGTGAGATATAGAAAGATTACCCCAAATAATATATGTCATTGAATATATAGATATTCTATTAAATTAAAATTTTATGAAAGACTGATTGAAAGAATTTTGATATTTATAGTTCCAATTATATGAAGACATAATGGAATCACTCCAATACATTATCAATTATATGGGTTTTTATATTTATCATAAATAATTGTTTAAATATTTAAGAACACACTTTCTATATTCAATTTCATCTTAATTTCACATTGATAATAGTTTGTTCCATTAATATAAGGTTTTTTATTAGTGTAAATTCCATATTTTCATTGATTGTCTATAAGAACAAAATTTAGAACAAAGTGAATTTTAAGTTATCAATATAGAACTTGATCAAGGTAATAATAAATTTTAAAAATTCTCAGCTACCAAATGTTGGTCCTACTGGACAACTCAAGAGGTGGGTCAATTACGTTTCCAATTTAAAATTACCACAAAAAATCGTTTTAAAACACAAAAGTTTCAATTTATAAAATAATCCCCATTTAATAAAAAATTATTTATATATAATTTTATCAATTATGAATATTCTCATTTTTTTGACAAAAATTCAGTAAAAAAAGTTGTAAAACTCTTTAAAAATTTGGTAACTAATTTAATTGAAACAAATACCTTCAATAAAACAAATTTTAAAGAAAACAATTACTGTAATGTTTTTTTTTTATTATTTTAAAAATAGAAACTATATTTTTATTTAAAAAGGAATACAATCTATATGAAGAACTATAAAGAAATTAAATAATGAGTTCGGTATTAATACAATACCTAATCCCCTCCAGTTGGAAATCACCCTCTACAAAACTGTTTATTTTAAAATATACTAACCCACAACCTAGATTGGGTTTTTACAAACAACTATAATTAAATAGTACAGAATATACAAAAGACTTTTTTATATATCTCTATGAGATAAAGGAGATACATTTCACACAAAAACTCTTCTATATTTATAAAAGCGATTAAATATAAAAACCATTAAATATAGTGTCTATAACACTCCTATTTAGTTTGGAAGACTATATTGAAAGGTAAATATGTTAAACAAAACACATTTCATAAAATAATCTTAAATGCAAAGAGAAATAACAGAGTGAAGTGAAAATTTAGTTCTTCTCAATATTATCAACGTTAGATGTTTATATTTCATTGACTGTCTTCATGAATGTTTTCAATTGAGTATTTATAGATGTGTGTCAAAATAGTGTATTTTGGATATTTGGAAAATACATTATTCTTTGTCACTTTATTGATTCTAGATTTTCTCCACACAAGTGAGTGTATTATTATTAGTTTTCATAATATATCAATGTATCTAAAGATATATATCACTATGTATTACATGCTTGAGGGGACTCGGAATATATAGAGCTCCATGACTAATGATCTATTTTAGAAAAATAATATAATAAAAAAGAAAACATTTACATAGAGATATATCCAGGAAACTCTGATTAAGCCTTTAAAAACTCTTAGAACTTTTTTAAAAATGATCACTCTTAAATACAAATGACATTTTATTTCACTGAATTCATAGTCTATAAATTTTATAAATAATTTTGAAAATAATTCTTAACAACTATGCAAGAGGATATCGTGGTAGCAAGACATGACATTAGATTCTTTGATGGTTTCTATGAAGTTGTAGATAAGTATTATTGTAGTGCTTTGAACTAGTAGTAGATTAACCTAAAAGACATATATTTTGATGTTATAGTATTATAATGGTAGAATTATACTAATAACAGAGGTTATTACTGATATATCAACTTAGAAGAAGCTAAATTTGTCCATAGATCCAATTGGTTGATAAATTGGACTAGTGGTAGGTTATTGAATTGACGGTTCTGTTGAGTTTGAGATCATTTAAACTAATGATATATTGAAATAAAAATTGGTTCATTATCAATGTATATAAACATTTAGATGTTTCTATGGGTTTCTTATAAAATTAGTAATTATAATAAAACATGAAACTGATTTGAAACATAATATTCATGATTTGGGATCATTAAATTAAGCAGTTACTTTCACTAAGTTAGTATATATGATAATACATATGTTCCAAAAATCATGATAATCATTTTTTAAAAAATAATTTATGTAATTAAAAATACGGTTATACTAACCAAGACATCACATGGGCTAGTAGTAGGTCATTCACCATTCTTTCACATCAGTTGTGGGTTTAACCCCCGGAAATTTCCAGAAAAAACATGTTATCTCTCGACCAATGGGTTATAATTTTTCCAAAACTATAAAAATATAATTTTTATTACATTCCAAAAAATATAATTAATGTCCTAAAAATTTACAATAATTTTAATGATCATATAATCCCAATGGTAATCAGTATGTTTAAACCTATTTCTAAAAAATGAAAAACTAATTCTTCCTTAAATAAAATTTTCCAATGTTAAAATTTTGGTTTATATATACCTCATAAATCTATCCCATATTAATAAATATCTCCCAAATTACTCTCATAACAAATAATTTAACAATAGTTTTAATTATTTTATACTTATGATAATACTTAAATAATCCACTATATCATAACTCTTAAATCCATATATGTAGAAACCATAAAAAATATACATTTTTCATAATAAATTTACCATGATTTTACATTATATTCATTAATGCTTACATCCTATAAAAAATATGAATTATATCCTAATATTCAACAATATAAAAAAATAATCTATGATATAATCCATGCATTCCATATATGATTTTTATTATTATCATCATCAATTATAATGAAGTTTGGAATTACTTAAAATGTATCACTATGTAATTGCGGGTTGTATTCATGGGATTCCCACTAGGACATTTATTTTCATAATACATATACTCCTCTAATTTGAAAAAGTCAATTAACGCTTCAAAATGAAATCTATTACCTTTAACTATTATAACTAAATGCTTCATATTTTTGGTGGATGCTTATGTCTTTAATAACTCTTTTAACATATAAAAACATATTTATTTAAATTTAATAAATTTTCCTTGTTTCTTTTTCATATATTATTTTTTACACAAGTCATTTAATATTTTTAAATTGTTGATCCTTTTCACATGAACATCAATGGATCTTCATTTATATCTAATTTTATGTTTTGTGAAACTCACCAAGGTTCCTGTTGTTGATAATAACTCTTGGTATCTAATTAAGAATAACCAAATTATTTATCACTACATATCCCATTCCATTTGGTTACTCCGTCAAAAAACCCAGAAATTTCCTTCAAACCCATTGTTAATTTGGTTAATTCTAGATCCACACATTAATTAAAGCCATAAAATTTTAATGTGATCATATCAGTAAAGTAATAATAAAAAATATTATAAGTTTAATAAACACTAATATATCTTTAAACAATTCATCATTTTTTTTGATTAATTCTTTTTATCCTAAATAATCATAATAATCACTTATATAATTTGATTTATGGTCATTGAGGATGTTTAACTTCAGCTCAAATAATATAATGTCATATAAATTTATATACACCATTATTCTCTGATATAAACTATAAGGAATCTGACATAATAAATTCTTATTTTAAATCTATAGACAAAAATTCACTTTCTACAATTTTGAGGATATTTACATTTTTCTAGCATTAGAGAATTAATTCATTACGATTTCATGAAAATATCAAAAAATTAAATGGAAAAATTCCTCTCACTATCTACTTTTTCCTTAAAATAAATATTTTAAGACATAAATAGTTTCCCATTCATGTCGTATCTTCACAATTTCCATCATGACTTCATACATTTTCCATACCCATAACTGAAAACCATTGAAAAAAATTATAAATGTTTTTATGAAAACAAAAATCTATGTAAGGGATACCAAAAAATGTAAGTCATTATATCATAAATATTTATAAAAATATTAAAATTTTAAAATAAATAACTTTTGGAACAAAATAAACCTTTTATTACCTAATAAATATTCTTTTATTCCCAAATAAGTTTATAAAACATCATATAAAAAAATATAGAATGTATAATAAACATATAAATGTTCATTTAAAATCATAAATAACAAATGAAAACTATTTCAAATATATTTTTACATTTTACCCTTAGGATGTCGAATATAAATTACCTTAAAAAAAGCTCAATAATACCTTTTTGAAATCATAATGTTTTCCTAAAAACCCATATAAATCATAGATAAATAACTTGGGTATCTTGAGGAATCATTTTATATCAATATTATATTCACTAATATATAGATAATAACATTCATGGTGACAGATGGAGTAACCTTAATTTTCAAAAGATGAATACACTCCATGTTAAATAATAATAATAACATAGTATAAACAAAATCAATTAACTATTTCCATTTCTTAGATGAATTGGTGAGCTATAATGGGCTCACCAAACCTCAGTTTATAATGTAACCACAAACTATTATAAATAATTCTCATGAACCATAACTTAATCATAATATTTGAAATACTACATAATAAAAACATTATCTACACCGATTGGAACCCATTTTTAAATTTAAATATATCCTTTTATTTATAACCAAATTTTCAAGAATAAAATTATAAGAATAAAGTGTAACATTATTTTTATTTAGTGAACAATTTATA
Organism: Viscum album; assembly: GCA_963277665.1. Classification (NCBI taxonomy): domain Eukaryota; kingdom Viridiplantae; phylum Streptophyta; class Magnoliopsida; order Santalales; family Viscaceae; genus Viscum; species Viscum album. Next base: position 597,028,403 of record OY728133.1, read on the forward strand.
CCTATAAATGAATATGAAAATAAAATAATTCTATCAATGTTGGGAATATTCATTAATGTCATATATGTTAAAATAGAACATATTTTTCTTTACATAATGAAAGACCAAATGATCTATAAAAAATATATAAAAAGACTCATTTTTAAATACTCTGGAATAAATTTAAAGGAGAAATAAATTTTATTTTATAATTAATTTATTTCCACATAAAACTATCCATTAAAATTTTGATAATATGTACATGCAATAGAGATTTTTTGAAAATAAATCTTTAAAACATTTAATATGAGGATTTAAGTAAAGTAACTCGTACCTTGTATCCAAATCTTCATTTACATACCCTATCATTCAAAATAAATACCATAAATTATTTATTTATTTCTTGAAGAAAAATTTTCAACCTAATTATGCCTTTTACCATTTTATAATCAATTCATTTCGCATCAAATGTTTTGATAATATTTGGCTCAAATGCCTAAAAAGACATCAATTCGTTGAATATGGTGATGTAGTTCACTATTCCATCATCTATAGAATAGTAATCAAGAAATAATTGTCCTTAAGATATATAAATTATACATTTTAAACCAACTATGATTTATTTTTATGAAAAATTATCTATGTTATAATCATGGACATGGTTGGCCATATATACGCAAGAGTCGCATTTCCATTTTCCAACGACATTGATGGAATGAAGGTAGGAATTATTTTATGATTATAAAATGATAATTATATCATAAATAATATATTATATCTTTAAATAATGTTATATATATCACACATTTTATGTGGTGATGTAAAATCAACCACATCGCTTTGTGGAGGTTTTAGTCCACACATATGCACAAACAATGTTATCATTTTTCAATGGATGAATATGAAAGAAATATAAACATAATTTATCTTTTATAATGACAAATATTTCATTAATATAATAAATAAAAATTAGATCCTTTAATATAACTATCCCATAAAGGAGGAGATGAAAAAAAAATTACATTGGTTAGTGAGGTGGTAGTCCACCGAAAAAATGAATAAGGATTTATTTTCCTATTTGATGAAGTGGAGAGGGAAATATAATATTTCATTAACATAAAAACATCTGATTATATTTAATATAATTGTGGAATTATTAATCATTTTTTAAATATATTTTATGTATGCTGATTAATAAATAAATAAAAAATATTTGGAAAAAATTTATAAGTATTCTACAAAAAACCTCATTTTCATGACACCTTAATCCCTATAAGTTTTTAAATATATAAAATAAGATCTATATTGTGTTTTTAGGGATTTTAAGAAGGGATATTAGATGGTATTTAATGAATAAAACTATATTTTATGTGCATATAGAAGAGGACATGATGTGATATTTTATAATGAGGGTAGGATCATTCATGGATCTTTTTAAAGTTTTAAATCAATAAAAAAATATTTTTCATTTCAATTTAAGGTCCCATGGTTTTCCAGACTGATGTTTTGAGTAGAAAATTGGAATTTTTCTATCAGTTGCTTATAAGGGGTAAAATGTTCATTTCCCCAAGAATATGATCTAAATTTTAGACCATAATGTTAGTCTTGAAATACGATATTAACACTAGTATATGAGTACTAGGGAATGATGAGCCCTTCAAATTTTAGTGGAATAATTAATAATTAATATTTAAAAATTTCAATATTAATTTACTCACATCGGTTTCTTTGGTGATATCTTCTTAAAGGGGCATTAGATTAGGATTCTATCTTTGTCGTTGATTTTTTGAGGGGTGTTTTACCTAGGTGAGGTACAAACTTTAGTAGGGAACTACTTTCATCCTAGACCCCATTTTAATTTTTTTCATTTTCTTTTCTTTTCGTCCTTTTTTTTGCTTATATACCTCCTAGATTCTCACACACACGGCTAGGACTCCCCCATTATTCATCCAAGAGATAAAATTATAGAGGTATAGAGAGTGAGATATAAAAAATAGGGAAATGAAGAATGGATATATCATAGAGCTTGGGAAATGCTAGATCAAAGTGTGGAAAGTTTTACCATGTAAAATGGGAAAAGCTTCAGCGGATCATGTCCAATATTTGGCCTTATTATATTTTTTCCAATGATCCCTATATATTTTTTGTGTTAATTTCATAATCAATGGTGATACTTTTTTATTACCTTTCTTGGACCAATCTATTGTATAAAAGGAGAAAAAGGTTGTTTCAAGAGATTGAGAGGGTCATCTATTTAGGAAAACCATTCTACACATCATCTGGTTTAGGGAACACATGTCATGTGTTCTTATTATTTTGGGGTAGATGATGTTTTAAAAGTAGAGACCATGTATGGGTTGTAAATGTTTTTAATAGGGACTCATTTGTGAATTTGAGTACTACCTAGGCTTCTTGTGCAATTGGCACATGTCATGTACAATACATGATCAGACTCTATTTGTGTTACAATCCCTAGAGAATTAAAAGGCCTCTCCAATTACATTGAAAATCCATGTATATAGACTGATCATGTGAGATAAATGATAAGGTACCTTGTGTAGGTTACAGACTATATATAGGTCCAACACACTATGTTCTTGGGAGTTTACACACCATGTCCAGTGGGTGTACACGCTCAGGTGAGGATTTGGAAGTACACATCATGTGCTCAATGATATATGGTGTATACTACACCTTGGTAACTCAATTTGGATCATTTGTGTCATTTCAACTATGATTCATAATTGAAACAATGAGTAGAACATTATGTGACTATTTTTTCATTTATCATGATGGTTAAATCTTTGTGATGCTTTAATTATTTCCTACGGGAATTTTAGTCTTTTACACAAACATAGTGTTTATTCTTCAAGTAATCATTTACAAGGTCTTGTGGGAGTGAGAACTGATCTGAGATAATCAGTGTGATATCTATCATGACTAATATCTTTCTACCTTTTCCCTTAAGGATTTATCCAATTTGTAGATATAACTATCTCACCCAAGAGGACATGAATATAGTTATATTTAAGGATCCCTATTAGGATTCCTCTTCTTACATTTCAACCTATAGGATCCCTTGAAGGATGCCTTTATCTCTTCCTGGATACTAGGGTCCCTTATGGTATTCCTTTTCAATCATTATGACCAAGGGAATACCTAGTAGGATCCCTTTACCAATGTACTCCTCAAAGGATCCCTTGTAGTATTCCTTTTTTGAATTTTCATTTGAGGATCCCATATAGTATTCCTCCCTTACCTTCCTAGTCGAGGATCCTTCTCAGGATTTATTTTCCTATATGTAGACCTTGAAGATCCCTAGTATTATTACTCTCTTTTTTATGCCTTGAGGGACCCGATGGGATCCTTTCCCTTTTACAATACATGTGCTACTACATCGGGTTTATGTAGATATGGTAGCATGTGTCACCATATAAATCATATTGAACATGTATTCACATAGTGTTATGGAAGTAGTAGTGGGTTTAGGCATTTATTAACCCCCACTAGTTTTTTATACTTTCACTTGTTTATTGATGATAAAGCGATTTATATCCAGAGTTTCTTCTTAGTTTGTGGCAATTGGTCCTGATGCGAGGTGTACTTTTTCTATTTGGTATTCTTAGTCATTGTTCTTGGGATCCAGATTCTATGTCATGATATTTCATCTATTTACTAGTATACCCAATGTAACTACTTTAGACTTGGATGTTGACCTAGTATTTTGAATATTAGTTTATTGGGAATTACATAGGTGCTTTTTAGAATCTGGTGGTCTATCCAACTTTTATGATATATGGGCCTACAAACCATAGTAATCATACTCATGGATTATTAAACTCTCTCAATTGATGAGGAATATTCCTCTATACTCAATTTTTTATATGATTATGATGATTACACTGACCCCATATTGGGGGCTAAATGGGGATGATTACGCTCTCCTCAACTCGGTTTTGTCAGTGGATGATTACACTCTCTTATTCTTGTGGTAAATAGAGGGTGATGAAGATTTGCTTAACCTCTCAATTATTGAGGATGACTACACTCTCCTAGATTTTTGAGGTGATGAGGATATCCAGATGTGCTCTCTGGGATCAAGATCATGTGAAGTTTTATTATCTGGGTGGTTGATCATGGAATCACACACATATGATTCATCTTCATAATTTGATCTTGAGGGGTTGACATGATGTCTCACTAGTGATCACTAGCTATAGATCTCTTACGTGTCAGTCCATTAGTGTTCATCTGAGTCAAAACATCATGCCCACCTATAGATCAAGACCTAGCGATCCAAAATTGGAATGAATTTGGAATGTGAAGAATGGTCTCTAGATTAGTTACCATTTAAATGATATCTAAATGTACTTACCTATAATCATAATTAATAGTGATTGGTGGAAAGTACGGGTGAACACAAGGTTAGGATGAGTATCCCCATATGGTAACATAGTTTTCTCAAAGGCATTTCTAGTGTTGGCCAGAGTTAGAATATGTCAATTAGGATTACTGATACAAATATTGAATTAATTAAACTTGATTTATGGTGCACGACATCCATCTCAATTATTTTTCACATTATATCTTGGTGATCATAATTATAGATGCAAGGATTTATTTTTTTTGTTTTATATTATTTCATCCACCCTAATCATGAATATTCATATTTATGTACATAAGTAATGGTATGGTACTATACATGTATATGCATATAGATATGAACACCCATGGTGGAAGATACCCAGTTGATTGGGATTACAGACCCAGGGTTCAACTATTTTTTCATTTTAATAAGTTATGTTTTCTTTATAGTTGTTTCTAGTCAAGGATGGGAATATTTATTTTTCATGCACTTATGGAAGTGTATATATAGTTCCATTAATGTGGTGGACAGTGGAGATTATTTCATAACCCTGCACAATCACTTCAATGTATGTGTAGACCATATCTCTTCTTTTCATGATGGAAATAGTTTCATAGTTGATATGGCATAATCCTAGAGTTAGATAATCAAGATAATCTACTTGAGTGGGTTGTTCTGTTTGGGATGGTGAAGTTTGATATAATTTGGTTAATGGGTATGTGGTCAAGCTCAAAGTTATTATTTGATCAATAAACTTTTATTTCAATTTCTTTTGGGACACATAGTTCTGTATGATTAGCCTTGTGGGTGACCGGTAAGTAGTCCCCATTTCAAGGGTTATGGGATTGTTGTTCTGATCATTGATGTTATAGTTGTATATTATTTTCACCTATATAAACACATATTTTTTGTGTATGTTAGTTTTTGAAAGGGATATATAGTTATTATCCATTAGAAATAGAACCAAGATGGATTTTGACTCTTGGGTAGAAAATGAAATATCTGTCTTGTTCATCATTTTGGGTATATAGGATTCAGATAACATAGGATTTCTATTGTGTGTTTTTTACTAGAGACTGAGGTGTATTCAGTTGGTTATACTTATCTTTATAAGTTTCCTTCTTTTTTAAGTTAATGTAGATCTACATAGAGAAGTTTTATGGTGAGGATAATGAATCAGTACTTATTAAAAGTAGGTTTCGTTAGCCTTTTAGGTCGATTGGGATTGTGATTCCCTTATGTTGTAACCATTATGGGTTTTTTCTTGTAAAGTTAAAGTTATATAGTCAGATCATTTAGTATAATTTCAAGGAAAACCAAGACCTTTCTTATTATCTAGACCTCAATGCAGTATTACTCTATATAAATTCACATTGGGTGTCAGTTTATGATCTCTTCATCATTAGTATTGTGACCTCTAGGTTGAATTTATATAAGAGTATTATTGGTGAGGATCAGGCCCTTGTAGGACATGTTTTCAATTCTAACACCCATGGTTAGTTGGGATCATTATCTTCTTTCTAAAAATATGATCTTCTGGGCTTGGTGGTTATACCATGTGATCCAGTTTTTAGACATGGTCTTTAGGGCTATGAGGGAAACCTAGAGACCCTTTGTTTGGACTATGAACCTTGTAGTTCAATATTTTTTATTATTGAGTTAAAATCATTATAGGGTATGACTAGTATTTTCAGATGACATTTTATGACGTGATCATGTTTTTATGCTCATTTTGAGATCAATGAACAGTTGGTTCTTATGTTAATAAATATATTTATGTTTATTCCTTAATATTTTTATAAGAACCAATTGTTATTTAGTATGAATAATAGATTTTATGGGAAGGACAGGTCAGTTTCATGGCCCATTCGATTAGTGCTTTTAGTGTTGCAAATATAGTCATACCATGGGTAGATTCCCTTAAATGGAAGGAAATCCGGTGATGGTCAATCATTTAATAAATCATGGAAGATGATAGGTTTTGTATTATTAAGAAGAATACTAAGGTAGATTCAAGATTAATAAGATTGAAATTCCATGCAATAAAGTCTACAAGGCCTTATAATAGGAGACTAGATGAAGTATGAGTTAGGTGATAAAGGAACGTGTCAGTTGTGTGTAGTTCCCATAAATTTTAAATGGATGGGGGTTGGGTGGGTGCCATGTGCAGATGGTTTAAATAACATCCATGGGAATTCATTCCCACGAGTTGTGTTTAATGTGACAAATTCCCCTCCATTATAGAGGTGAAAAAAATAATGTTTGAGTAACCTAATATAGTTGAACCATGGATAGACTTGGAAAACAATTATCAGTATACGTGGTGTTAAGAGTACGTTAATAGAGATTGTAGCCTATTTTGGTGTGATCCTAGATCATAGATAGATATTTAAATTATTTTTATGGAATCTTAGTGTAATCATAGTTAGATACAAACATACACTATCTTGAAATCATCTTGAGTATGATAAAAGAGTATCATACCTACAATGAGCATCTTTTCATTTTAAATATCCTTCTTGGCTTGATGAGGGAACCTGATGTGGTTTTTTTCACGAAATGATTACTATAAGAAGTAGTGTTGGGAGTGAACCATTGGTCTTATATTGTTTGTGATCTTAATTTTAGTTTAAATTCATAATTTATTAGAGTCCTTTTTCACAATGTTTTGTTTATGAAAATGATAAGGGAATTCTTATTGTGGGGAGTACTAGATCAGTGATATTTAAACATATTCTATGTAGGATAATCTTGTTAATTATATAACATTGTTCATTGGATATTTTATATAGATTGTTTTTAATATTTTTATAATGATATAATTGATTCAATTCATACTACCAAGGTTTCTTAGGTACGAGACGGTTTATGGTGGAGAGGTTGAACTGTCCAATCTTGTTCCAGATTGATATTTTGAACATAAATTTGGGTTTGTTCTATTATATAATTTTAAGGGGAAAGATGGTGTTTTTCACCTATCATATTATCTCAATTAATTTTTTTGACCACTTTTTTCATCTCAAAATAGATTTTTTTCCCTAGTACAAGAGCTCGGTGGAATTTCAAGATGCCCTAATTTTTTCCTAATAAATTATATTTAATATTTAATAATTAAATAGTAATTTATTTAAACAGGTTCATTTTCCAATATCTTTTGAATGGAGCATAAAATTGAGATTATGAATCCTACATTGAGTTTGTAACCGAGAGTTTTTCTTGGTGAGTGATAAATTGGAGTTAGGCATTGGAGCTAGCATGATCCCCTTTTTATTTTACATTTATTGTTATTTTTTCCATTTGATTTTTTTCATTCCCTATGGGATTCTCATACATGAATTTGGGAATCCTTCTTTGTGTAGACAGTAGAGGGAACAAGAGTGGAAGATAGTGAAAATGATAGGGATAGTAAGAAGTGTACCACTATAGAGCTCAGGACATGATGGATCATTGTACAGTAACCATAGACTATAGAAATGGGGGAAGATTAAGTGGATTCACCCCAAAGGTAGGTCATTTTTTTATATCCACATATATATTAAATTTCTCATGTTTTTATCCCCTATTATGCTTTCTTATGTTCCCTTGGGGTTTGATCAAATATTTATAGTTATAAAATATGGGTTTCATGAGATTTGGATGGATTTTTTCTGGAAAACCGGTCTACATATTCTGTGGTTCTGAGAAGAAGTGACATGTGTTCTTCCTATTCAAGGAATATTATTTTTTTAATATGATCATAATATATGGGTTACACACCCCTTCTAAATGGACATGGAAGTGTAGTTGAGTACCCATCCAGGTTCCCATGTAAGCGGTACATATCATGAAGAGTAAAAGGCCAGCCCCCATTTGTGTCACACATAATGTAAAAGTACATTTCCAGACCATGTACATGGCCAGTCCATCTGAGGTACATGTGAAGGTACCTAGTATAATGCACACGCTTTTTATCATCCCAACTTGTTGTGTACTTTGGTGTTTACCCACCATGTGTAGAGGTAGTAAATTTCCAAGAGGGGATTTGGGAGTACACATCGTGTGATCATGGAGACAAATCACTTACTTCCCCTTTGTAACCATTTTTTTGGTTTTTTGTGTCTTTTTTTCTCTAGGTGTCAAAATTGGACCCAAGAGTAGTCAATTCTGATTATCTTCCTGAATACATCATGATGGGGAAAATTTATTTGTGTTTTAAGGACACTCTCAAAGTATTCTAGGATTGCACCTGATTTGAGAGGTTCTTCCTTCAATAATCATATCCAGTCTCTCCAATGAGTGAGACCTGGTCTGATATAATCAATGAACAATCTCTTGTGACTGATTATTTTGTAGATTTTCCCAAGAGGATATCTCCCTTTTGGTATGTTAACTTATTTCCCAAGATTCCCTGAGTCTAGTTTCCTTCTTGGATCTCATATAGGGATCCTTGTATTATGTTTCAACCTAGAGGATCCCGTGTAGGATGAATCTATCATCTCCTTATTACCAAGGGTCCCCTATGGGATGCCTTTTCTTACATAATCACCTAGTAAAATCCTATTAATATCCATTTAACTATGTAATGTTATGAGAATCCATTGTAAGATGCCACTATTTACTTGTCTTATGAGGATCTCATGTAGTATTAATCCCTTACCTTCACAACTAAGGATCTTGAGTAGTATTCATTCACTTATGTGTTGACATTAAGGATACCATGTCGGACACTTCTCTTATTCTTGACTTGAGGGAACCATTATGTTTCTTTTTTTTTACTAACCCTAAACTAGTGTTTGATTTTTTTTAAAAGGTTGGGGCAGAAGCCTCATTTTATTATTAAAGAAAATCAAAGACACATTTTACACTTTCACATATTATTTGTTGATGTAATGATGATATTTAGAGGTTATTATTGGTTGGGGGATGATGATCCAGACACGAGGCATGATTCATTGTCTTTGGGAAGCTATTATATTCTTCTTGGGATCCAGATTCTGAGTGTTGATATTTCTTATGTTTACTGGTATACCAAGAGCTACTACCTGGGACATGGCTATTGAGCCTGTATTTTGATTATTTGTTAATTGGGATTTCTAGAGGTGCTTCTTGGAATCTAGTTTTTGTGCCTACTACTATGATATATGGGAATGGAATCCCATTTAATGCTAATAATGGATTATTCCACTCTCAAAAGAGAAGAGTATTATTTTTCTCTCCTCAAGTTTTTATATGATAATGATGATGGTACTCTCCATGGATTGTGTATTAAATGAGGATTATTAAGCTCTCATAAACCTAGGGTTATTGTTGGATGATTATTCTATCCTCAAGTTGTGGTCTATAGCGGATGAAAAATATATCCTCAAACTATGGATTATAGAGGATTACTACACTCTATAAAAAATATCATGTGATGAGGATCTTCATACGTCCTCTCTCAGATCAATCTTATGTCCCCTTTTCTTATCAAGGTGATTGAGCATGAAATCTCACTCTTATCATTGGTGATCAAAATTTGATATTAAGGGGTGGTAATGAAAACATAGTGTCAAGACATCCTTACATATTTCCAAATTTTCTTACACATAAGGATCACATAAGTCCCAATGCTGTTACTTCCTACATATTGGGACCTTGGAGTCACACAATGGATTATAATTTTTAGGGAATGAGAAGCATGGAATCAAGATCAATGACCATTTATAAGAAGTATGGATGTAATTTACAATAATCCTACATCACAATGATTGAATGTGATTATGGGTGAACCCAATGTTAGGTATAGTATCCCTCTATGGTTGAGTATCTTGCTCAGATACATTTTCAGAATTTATTGAAGTACACATATTTCTATTGGGATTACATACCCATATATTGACTTAAATATACATAGATTAAGTGGAACAACTTCTATATCAATTCCCGTCAATTTAAGGTCTTGGTGATTGGTATTTCATACCCAATGATCAGTTGATGATCATTTTAATGTTATTTCATTCACCTTACACATGAATATTCATATTTATGTATATATGTATATCTATGGAACTATACATGTACAATGATATAGATTAGTAAAATCACAATGAAACATTATTAGTTGATTGGGATTGTAGATATAGGGTTTTATTTTGGTTTTATTTTTATTAGATTTAATTAACTTTTTAGTTCTATCTCAACTAGGCTGAGCATATTGATATTGCATACTGTTATAGAAGTGTTTTTATAGGTCCATCATTGGGGTGTCCTATGATTATTTTTGACCCCTAAATTTGAACCTCGTTGTATGTATAGACATTATGTCTTCTTTTCTGATTGAGAATAGTTTCATAGTGGATAGATTTGAGTCCTAGAGTCACATGATCTAGTAGAGCTACTTGAGTGGGTTCTTCAGGCTGGGTTGGTGTACTTCAAAAATGTCTAGAGACCGGGTACAGGATCTAACTCAAAGTTATTAGTTGAGCCCTATAATTTTATTTTAGTTTTCTTTTAAATGTATATATCTATATGGTTGGCCCAATGGGTGAATAATGTTCTATGTAGTACATAGTTGATCTGCATTTTATATAATTTTCGGGATTTTATTACAACATGATCTATTTTAGTTTATATATTTATTCCACACACTATTTTTTTAATTATCTGAATTATTCATAGATATTTAGGCTTTTCTTCTCAGTATGATATGAGGCCATAGTCTCCCCATATTGACACCAAATTCACTTACTATTATCCGACAACCTTTATCTTACAGAGAGGCTCTCTCGGGGCCTCGTAACCAACCGACCCTAAGAACAATTTTAGTGGATTCAGAGGCTGGATATTAAATTGAAATGGCTTTAAAAGGATAAAATTAGAATTAAAGATGTGTTTTGATATAAATTATCTAAAACAATAAAAATTATAAAATTTTGGGTGATTTTTTCACCCCCAATATTTTTTATACGATCATACATTAACCATTTTCATGATTACTGTGAAAATAAGGATATTTACACATCATGGCACAATATAGTTACATTGAGAAAAGAATTATCATATAAATGAAAAATGTTTTATATTTATAAAAATATCTCATTCAATTTTATTATGGGAGGATTTTAGGAATTTTATTTCATTAGAAAAACAATTAATTTCTATAAAATATAATATATATCATTATCAGAATTGAGTGAAGTGTTATAATATAATACATATCCATCTCTTGTAAATTGGTTAAAAACGAAATTTATTCAATGAAAAGTAATATGTGATATTAATATAATTCTAAAATCAATTTTTTAAATATTTTTTTATAATTTTAAACATTATCTTTTGAATTATCCCTTTGGTTAACCAATTTTAACCTTAGTTGTCGTAATGAGTTTTCAATATTAAAGTGTTGTAATTATTCTTGTTAGATGAAAATATGATTATAAATGGAAAATTGAAGATATTTTCATCCATTTTCATTCCATTTTTCTTCTTTTAATATTTTTTATTATTTTTAAATAATTTAATAAAAATATGTTGAAAAATGCCATTATTGTCATTTTTTTGACAAAATTCGTTTAAATTGACTATGAAAAAACATTCCAATAAATGATTTTCAATAAATTACAAACAAAATTAACTTAAAATTTAAATTTATCTTCAAAAATAATAAAACACAATAATTCAAAAAAATTACATTATTTTTTATTTTAATAATCATTTATTTTATTTTCATATTAATTAAATAAATACTTAGTCGACATTCCATACAAATTAAAGAAAATTTTCTAATCACTAAAAAATATAAATACATTTCAATGATAAATATAATTTATATTTTAAATAAACCTTTATTAACTAAACATATCATTTTTTTATCCTTATGTCAACAATTTAGTGATAATCAATCAAAGAGACTGAATTTCTTTATATTTCATTATATAAAATAATAAAAGGGAAAAACTAATTAAATTTTCAACCAGTTTATCATATTTTTTATACATGGATCTAAAATAAAATAATAAAACATTATAAGGTTAGGTTTTACCTTCATTCTATAGTCCTTATCAATTTATTGTTTTACCCAACTTACCAAATTTACCATTATCTTGGAAACAAATATTTACTGAAGTTACTTTTCAAAATGAAAAACAATAAAAGGGAAATATTTAAATCCTATTTAAAAATATATAATTATCTTTTCAATAATAAATTATCATCATTGGACTAAATTAATTTAATAATGAAATAAAAAACTGCAATGAAAGTTAATTTTTAAGAAAATACAATTTAAGTATAAATAATTTTTCATATGAAATTGAAATATAAAATTAATTACAATGAACGTAATTTGATTATTATAATATAATAAAACTAATTTTACTTTTAAACCTTTTTAAAACAAAACGGATCTTTTTAGATTTTGAAAATAAAAATACAATATTAAATGAAAATCAGTATTTTTGAATATCATTGTAAAATCAATCTATTCATAAAAATAAAAAAATTAACTCTAATATAATTTTGAAATGAATATTTAAGATATTATATCACTTTCATAAAATAAAATTTATTAATGTTACCAAAATTTATTATAATTTTATATCATAAAAATCAGCAAAATCCATTTTTTATGAAAATGTATTTTTGATGATGAAAATAACATTACAAAAAATTTCGGTTTTATTTACAATGAATTAATCAATACATTTTCATTTTATATGACCTTTATTTATATCTCTCATATTATTTTTATTACTATTTATGTTTTCAAATTCAGTAGTTGTGTTATAATAGTCATATTAAAATAATATTTTTTCATGGTCCATTTAAGCTTATTGTTATGTATCAAATATCATATCAAATGTAATATTCTCATTGTAAAATATACGGTTGTAATAGATATAAAAGAATATGTAATAAATATTCTTAAATTATGATGGAAGTCATGGTTTTATTCATAAATATATAAATCATGAAAGAGATAAAATATCATTGAAAAAGTATAATTGATCATTAAACAAGTCCCTTGATACATTAGATGTCAATGTGACTGTTAAGACAGATGTGGATTTCAAAATGTAGATGGGTGGTCTCCATGAAATCCATAAATATTTGGAAACAATTTTTGTAATTAATATATAATAAATTCTTACCAATAATATCTAAATTAATTTATTTGAGGTAAAATTACACATAGATGAAAACTCCGTTGAACAATTTCATTTCGAGTATAGAAAATATTTTAAAAATATTGGGGAATATTATATATCCTAGGATATGATTTTATAAGAAAAAAATAAATTATTGCATTATCCAATGAAGTGGATAAAACATTTCTTGTAACCTTGTTTTTGAATGAAAACTTGTTGCAATTGAGATAATAATGAGAAATTATGATTACTTTAACAAATAAGGATGATGGACCCATCGTTATATCTTGTGGTTGTGTTGAAAATCTAAAAAATATGTGGTGTGAAAATGGATTGGGATTATTGATAATCCTATGGAAAATCCTAGGTAATTTTGTTATCAATTATGGATGAGATCATTGATAGAAAATAATGATGTTTAAATCCAAATAATATTTAATAAGAATATTTTGAGAACTAATATTCTCAATCAGTGAGAATACATTTATTTGAAAGATGGTATTAGGGTTTGGGAGTGTATAGACTCAAATAAATTGTGAATGTGTATATAATTTCAAACAATCAGTCAAAAATTGTAGAATAATTTAAGTGGATATAAGATAAATATATAATGGGATAAGAAAAACAACATCCATGTGAGAAGGGGAAAATTATATAAATCATTTGATACTCTTGATAATACTTTTGGTAGGTGTGGTCAACATATACAATGCACAAAAAGTTCTCAAAATTATAACAAAGTACATAAGGGAAAATAAAAAATCAAAATCTCTCAAGATGATTATTGACTAAGGGATTTTTATGGAATTTTAAGTCTCTTACAAACGTTAAAAAGGAGAAACCCCATGGATATATGATAGTTGTGTCCCATTACATATTATTGAAAAAAAACATCTCCCAAATATCTAAAATATCTAAAAATTAATGCTTCTACTTTCTAAAATGTTGGATCATTAAAATTTAATGCTTTGTGGAAAAATAATTATTAAAAAGATGTTTGAATCAAATAATTTAATTTTAATTTTTGGATTAATTTATAATCTATTTAGTGTCCTTATTTTTTTGAAAATTTGAATTTGGTGATTTTTTAAAATAATAATTATGAAATTATGAGGATAAAAGTTGTAATAATTATTATTATTTTAAATTTTTGTAATATATTTCATACTTCCAAGGATCACAACTTTGAATATATGATTGTAAGAGAGTAGATTGATATTTAACATAGAATACTATTATTTTGGTTAAAAAATAATCTTTTCAAGTATTAATTACAGAAAAATATTGAAAATTTTAACTGGGAAAGACTCAATTCATGTAATGTACGTCACAAATTCCAGATATGGATCTTGGCCCATAAGAATGTGGAAATAAAAATAATGAGGCAACTTGAATTGATACTGATGAATGTGCATGGATGGATGGGTTTGAAATATAAACTATGATTGATGTTTTTTTAATTAATCTTGGTTATGATTTTTCTTATAATCCTTTATTTATTTGATGTTATGTAAATAAAAATCACATGGGTGGTGTGTGTGTTTTTACTAGTGTGATGAAAACTGCACAATATATGATATCAAAATTTTTTTCATATGATAATGGATTTGAATATAATAATGAATATTTTAAGTTATATCTTTTTAATAATGGGATATGGTTTCAATGTAGTTATCTTTACATTCCTTGGGAAAATGGTGTAATAGAGATAAAAACCACAAGTTTGGTGGGCTTGGGGAGTACCATACTATCAAAGCTTGACATTGTAAATTTCTTTTGGAGACCATACACAATAGTGAAAATCAATATTCTCGACCAGTGTATACATTATCCATATTCATCCCACCAAAATTTTGAGACATGATTTAGTAAGAAATTTAATATAAATACTTTAATGATACTTTTAAATTCATATAGAAATTAATGATATAGATTTTTTAAAATTTATGAGGCTACCAATGATGGGAATTTTTTTTGATATACATGTTTTGAAATTATGTATTGAAATTATTATAATTATATAAATAAGAAAATTAATTGTCATGATGTGATTTAAATGGATGATCTGGTATATCATAAATATTAATACACATTTATGATATGATTTATCAACCCCAAGGCGATCATGATGGGCAATATGGGACAAAATCAATTTTAGTAGTAGGTTATTAAAATTATCATGATAGTTATAAAATATAGAATGATGATAAATGCATATATAAATTTTGGACTAGGTTCTCTATAATAAAAAACATGTTGATACTAAAAATTATTTAATATTAAAATAAGGGTATTTAAATTTATATATTTTTGATAAATTCCAATCATACCATATTGTTTCCATAGGATGAATTGAATAGAATTGATGAAGGCATACAACATGAAGATTATATTAAAATAATAGAGGAATAAATGAATTATATTTAGAGAATGTATATATGAAATTTTTTTCAACGTTTTAATAATAGTAATACATTATGAACAAAAGGGATTTTTTAAATAATATTAATGTTATGGGAGAAGAAGAACTAAAATTATCCGTATAACATGAAAGGGTTTCTCTAAAATAATTAATATAGAATTTATTAATAATTTTTCTATGATCATAATATTTTGAATGATTCATATATTTATATTTTTATTTATATATATTAAATGGAACTAAAAATTCATCTTGATATATGTTTATTTGTTTATCCTAAATAGTTAACTTGGGGATGAGGTAAACAATGAACTATCATAATATATTATACTTTATGGCATTGGTTCAAAAGTAATTATGTTGAATAAAGATTTGTATAGGCCTAAATAAGAACCATGAGGATGGTATTACAAATTGTACACCATCTTTAAAATAATCAATTTTAAGAGAGTCAAGGTTTAAAATAATCTCTATATCACAAATGTTGTCAGAAACTCACTCAATATGATTGTGTATATTGATGACATTATTATAAAAAATAATAAAGTGAATACTAGTGAGTAATTTTTTTCTCAAAAGAAAATTATTTTGGAGATTTCAATGATTTATGAAATGATATTTTTTTGGTTTCCACATAATTAACATCATTTTTTTTATTTTTCTCTCATAATAAAAGTATTTTCTTGAGTTTTAAAGAGGACTAGAATAGAATAATCTAGAGTGGTCTCAAATCCTATAACACTAAGGGATATGTTTTCCATGTATGATAAAGAAATAATTATAGATCTAAAAGTGTTTTTATGGAATATTATAAGCATAATCTATTTGATATCATTAAGGTTTTCATTGGGTTTTCTATTATTCAATGTGAATAGTTCCAAGTCAAATCGATGGATTTATATATTATGAATATAAAATAAATCATTCGCTATGTCAAAGTTAATATAAATTTTTTCATTACATATACCAAATTCACATCAGAACAGATCTGTGTATGTTTAAATTTTTATTATGTAAGTGAAATTGATGAAAATTGTCACGTTATGGGAGAAATTTATCTATTGAATAATATTACATTTCTTTGAATTATAAGAATTAAAACACAATCAGATTAATCCCAATGTAATTAAGTGTGTTGTGACATTTCAATACATAACATAAGTGTTGTGGATAATGTCGCATATTTATTAAACGAGTGTGGAAATATCGTCCCCATTAATTTTTGGGTGATACTATCCAAGTTATAACAATATGAAAATTAATCAATGAAATAATCAATGTTAATGCATATTGATATTAAGTAAAATTTTATCATGGAGAATGTAAAATGTAAAGACCATAACATAGAATATGTTTCAATAATGTACTTTTTAGTAAATATCATGATGAATCCATGAACTAAATATTAATTGCATCACATAATAGTTCTATACATATTTTACTAACGTCTAAAGAACAATTTATTTCATTGATTTATTTTAAATATTTCATTCCATTTTGATTAATTGAAAAATTATGAAAATATCATAGAAATTATTCTCTCGAAGGGTAACATTCTCTTGTTACTTGGGGAGTTCATAACGGTTGAGAAGTTAAGAGGATATTTTTTATAGGGGAGACAAGTAGTATTGTTTAATGAGACCTATGGAATTAATGGTTCATAGGAAGATCAAGGGAGACCTTTTATTGACCAAGACCATTCTAAATGAAATTTTTCTCCTTATTATATATGTGTGTCACATTTAAGAATAAGCTATAATATAATACATAGAAATGCATGAAAAAATAGAAATTATATTATTTATTCAATATATAACATTATATATTATTGAGTAATACACTAACTGAAATTGAAAATAGAATATTAATATAACAAATGGATGTAAATAAAAAATAATATTTGAACCAATAACTTATTTTCCATAGTATATTTTATACTTTAATCAAAAAAATAATTTTTTTTGAATCATTACATTAATTAAAATATTAATACAATACAATTCAAATTTTCAAAGTGTTTAAATGAAAAATAATATATATAATTTATAATCAAATATTATTAATAGTTACAATTTCCATTATTTTTCATAGTCATAATATTAAATAATAATTATTTAAATCAAAAAATAATTTTCTCCTTTTCATATAAATACACCCTTCCATTAAACATTTATCTCCACTTAAAAACTATCTCCCATGAAAAATATCCGCCAAACCCCCCCCCCCACCCTTAATTTCCCCTCATCATGTTTTTTTACTTATGATCTAATCAAAAACAACCAGAAAAAGGAGTAGTCTAAGAATCATCATCAATGATGATAAGTTATATAGTTACATTTATTTTAAATTTTTATTCATTTATTACCCATGTAAATATATATAGAGAAAATATAATAATATCATTATAATAAAATAAGTATAAATTAATGATACTACATTACTAAATTATTAATTATTTCACTTCTTTAATTTTTTTCTTAAAATAACATTTCATAACATATTTCATTCACACCACTAAAAAATATATTATAATAATTTTTTATATGACAGTTAATGATTTAATTCCCCTCCCATTTTCACATTTTATGGGAAATTAATACTATTTTTATACTTTAGAAATAATCTAAATTTAATATAAAATTTTGTTTAACTCTTGATTTTATGTGTTTTTTTATTTCTAGTAATTTTTAAATTAAATCCAGCACTAGTTTTGGGAGTTTAAGGAATTTTTAATATGGAAAATTTTAGACATTGTGAATGGAAATATCCATTGTTAAGGCATATGTAAATGGTGATCTTAAATAAGGTTGTTTAGGATGCTAGGCATCCACCAATGTGGGTCATTATATTTTTCATCACTGAATTTATATTCTTATTTAAATAATGGTTTTATAGCATATTGATAATATTTAGAATAAAATTATGCTATTAAAAGATTTCGAAATTTTAAAATAATTATGATAATAATATTTATAAATATAAAACTTACAATAATTTTAATTACATGAAAAATTATCGAGTAGAACTTTTCTGTTTGAATCAATTTTATAGTTTCAATATAAATATTAATATATTATACTCTAGGATGACATGTAACATTACCTTCATAGTCTTTGAACTCATGGAATAAATGGATGATTATCACTAACTGATATCATTCTACCAATACAAACATGTGACCATGAAACAATCGTCTTGAAAATTGAAAAAAAATAATAAGAGAATAATATATGAATAGAAGGGAATAATTTTTTTATGTACCTATTAAATTATTTCAAAATAAATAAAATAATAAATTTATTTTTATTATTCTATATCTTTGAAGAAGTATCCCAAGAATTTTAGTATCAATGTAAGGGATTCTTTCCAAGTCACCATGTGAATTGTTTTATAACATTATATCTATCTATTTTTATTCATATAGATTTTATTTATATTTTTTCCACCACTTTTAGCCTCATTTTTATAAAACAATGCCATTAAATATTATTATTTTTTAATAAAAACCTATTAATGTTATAATATAGAAATTTCAAAATTTTAATTCCCTCTCATCATTCTTTATTCGATGGTTTTTCTATCTCTAACATGACATTCCCAGAATATCCTTTTTCATAAATTTATAGTTTTAAATTTTGATATCCAATATGATATTTTCCATTTTTGTTTTAGGAAACTACATGATTTGGTGTTTTACTTCACTTTATAGATCGATTTTTTAGTTATTTTGTATTTATGGTTTTATTCTTTGTTTATAGTTGATTTATGATTTATATTTACATGTGGAACACATAAACATGATATGGTGTGATGTGAATGGAGGGAAAAAATATTATATAACTCTATAATTGATTGGGTAGTGAAAACATCTCATAAGATACAATGTATCATACTATCATAGTTAGCATAGTACATTATGTGATAATGTCTTTGAAGTGAGCCTCAATTTATGATTATAACATGTTTTATAGTTTTATTATATTTTTATAATTATCATGATTAACAAATTCTTATGATAACATTTCTATAAGTCCATATGATTCATCTATTTTATGATTCCATTATTGAAGATATCTCAAACTAGTGCTTACTTTGATTTCCACTTACTAGCCTTTTTTTATAACCACTGTCATTAAAGATGTTGTCTATATCCACGACCCAATATTGTGGCTCTAGGGGTCCAAATTATGGCTGTAAGTTATTTCCTTGGTTCCAAATTCCCATGGATGGTATTGGCATGGATATAGAAAAAATTTATATCCACAATTTTTTGGGTTGTTTATATTCTTGTCCATTATGGAAACAGAGTCTATTGGAAGGGTTTGGGCAACTATGAAAATAGATCCCACAGTTGTCCACTGTGGCAGTTTAGCAATAGCTATAGTTCAAACTATACCCATGGGATTTCCTTCCATAGTGGAAAACCATGGTTATAGCCCCAAAAAAACATGTCTACAGCCAAAAAATAATATGAGCTAGTCGGGATTATATCAATATACCTCTTCTATAGAATTCATCTTCCAAACTACTACTCCACGATTAACTTCGGGCACACACACACACACACACACACACATATATATATATACTTATTATTAAAAATTATGGATATTGGGTGTAGCAAATGGCGATGGGGATTCCCGCTCTTTTTTCATGGGAATATTTTTTTCCACAAAAGTGCCAGATGCATATAGCCACAATTCTGAGAAACCATTTCTATACATTTAGGTTATACCCCTCGTTTAATAGATTAAAGGTTATATCCATTGAGAAACATTTATATTGCAGTGGTTTGAGTAAAATGAGGCTAGAGGGTTCACATATAGACACGATTTTATCAAAACCACAGCCATAGCCTTAACATAAATACTTATAACCATGATTTTGGAAAACCATAGTTATAGGTCCATGGTTATAACCTAGTTTTCTACTAATGAACATATCAATTTATATCCCAAGAAATTATCATCTAGATATTAGATAATGATAATATATATTGATAAATAATGAAGATTGATGTTAAATATTATATACATTTTTTAAAATATTTTATCAATTATCTCAAAGACACAAATCCCATTGATTAATCTGTGTATTTTAATGGTAATTAAGAAATAAATTTTGTAACATAACATTCATTTTATGTATAAAAATATAGTGATAATTTCAGAAAGTCTTGGTTATTTGTGGGTATTAGGTAGGAGAACCTAATATGAAATACACCATAAATTAAAAATATTGAAAATTATAAAGTTGCATGTTATGATTTATATAAATCATTTATGATTTAATATTTTTAAGTTAATTAATTACAATTTATATACCTAAAATTATATTATTTGTATCCCTAATATTCCTTTTTTTCAGTTAATGAATGGAAATATAAGGAACTATGTTAAAACCCAATGTCATAAAAATTGTAATTATTACCCGAATGAGATTCCTAGTATGATGGGAGGGGGAGTATAGAACCTCAGGGAAGTACATTCTCAACTAACTAAATATATGATTATTAACATCAACTATTTAAAGAACCCTCCTTCTCCTAATGGATTATTCTTTATAGTATATTCGTTTATGATAAAAATACCTATTAATTTTGGTGGATCTTATAATATCCAAGTCATTAATTAATGAATTTATTCTATTGAGGAGGGATTTTATTTCCATTAATTATTTGTGTAATAGAAATTCATTTTTGTTATATATCACATAGAGGGGGAAATTGATCAATGGTAGACACGGATCAAGAATCATAATCCAAAGGATGACATAAAATCATATAGAATTGGAAGAATTAGAGAAAACATTTTTCAATAATTATTTTTCTCACACCCTCTATATAAAAATTGAAAGTGGGTTTATTTAGATAAGAAAATGGGATAAGGAATCAATTTGTTCTTTTGAGATTCATATAAAAATTGTTTTAGGTTTTGTATTTCTCTTTTTAATTAGCCCTAAATCAGTGTTTTTCTATTTTTTAGTGACTTAAATTCCAGTTTTTTAAATTATTCAGCAATGTGAGGCATTAAATGATATAAAGAAATAGTTTTTTACTCTACACAAAACCCACTTAGAAAGTATATAGTTAATTAGTTTCCCATGACACCTAATTCAACTACAAGTGTACCATGCTTAGGTCTAAGATTCACCTTGTAAAGTCGACTAGGTAAAACAGCCTCTTGTATATAGACCTTATGATATGAAGTATTAAGTCACTGGTGTGGAATTGTTAGCCAAGGGGAAACTAGGGAGAATACAACACATTACCTCAAAAAAACCAATATAGTAAACGTATAATGGAACACACCAACATGATCTATGGTGAAATATTTTAATTTTAAATTATTGTGGAAACAGATATTGGTGAATCTCAATGGTATCATGAGACTAGAGATAAGATTAAATTAATGGAGTATAGCTATAGAGGTTCAAATGATAAATATTATGGTGGAAATAAAATTCAGTAACCTGTATTTCGATGTATTGAAGCATGTATCCTTGAAAATACCTAAAAGGAATTATGAAATTATTCAACAATGGAAGCCAAGAGTATTTTTATAATAAATTTTGATAAATAAAGAAGATTCAATCAATATGATCGAAGAAATGAAAGTTTTTATCTATACTCCACCCATGTCCCACTATTTCAATAAAAAGGAATAGAAACACAACACAGTGAAATGAACTAAATAATATGACATTGAGGATAACTGAAAAAACAACCCCAAAATACAAGAGAGAACATATGAGCTTATCATATAATTGTTTCTAAGGTGATTCACAAAAATAATGTGCTGACAGGATCCGATGCTATTCTAACAAGAATACTTTTTTTATTTTATTATATTTTTATGAATTATTTTATGTCACGAAGGATTTTATGAAATATTCATACACCACCACAAGACATTGAGGTTGAGTAATTACTATTAATATAATGTGTTCTAATCATTTCAGATCAACTATTAAAGTTTTCCTAAATTTTAATTTATATAAATAATCTCCCGTTAAAAAAGGTTATATTATATTTTGTATAATTTACTACTAGTATGGGTATGGACTGATATTAATTATATTGAGACAATATCAATAGTTAGGAGGTCAAAATAAGTTTCCATATCACAAAACATATTATGATCTTATATATCCACAAATATAATGATTTGTTTTTATAGGAAAATCCTTATAAATAATGAATATTTTTTCCATAGGAGAAATTGCATTTACCTCAAATTGTTGAGAGAGAGTAAGGGACAAAATATGAATAAATTCCCACCGTAAGGGAATATATTTATTTATTTCTCAATGAGTTTCCAAACCACCATCTAAATTGAGAGGTTAATTTCCCTATAGACCTTGTCTTCTTAGAACAACCTATATCCAAGAGTTCCTATAGATTACACAACATTTATATACAATAGTTGAATAAGAAACTATAGAACAACATTGACAAGGTTTCTATACACCGTAGTGATTAACTATTGTGAGATATATTATTCTTTGTTAAAAATAATGATGGGTTAATGCATCTCTATATTGATTATCATGATCCATAACAAATCATGATAAAGAAATTATCACATGTCATGGATTTATAACTTATTCAATCATTTATATGTGGATCATTACTTACCAAATGTGGATCTTTGGTTGGGATATCAATAACTAAATTTAAATAAAGAGGAAATTCCAAATACCATCTTTTTCACATGATATAGACCCTATGAGTAAATAGTAATTCCAATCATACTCACTAATGCACCAGACATAATCTTCGGCATAGATAATAGAGTCCTCAAATATTTCCTTGATAAATTTTCATTATACTTTATAGATGATATTCTCATATACTCCAAGATAAATTGAGAACATGAGGATAAATTTTGTACTATACTAAAGACATTGTGAACAAATTATTTGTATGAAAAGTATAATAAATGACCCTTATATATGGATAAATTCATATTCATAGGGAAATTTATTATAATAAATGGGATATATATTTATATTTCAATGATAAGGGAAATAGAGAGAGGTCCTATACCAACATCTATTAAAAAATATCCATAGTTTACTTTGACTATATAGTTAATATAAATGATTTTTTAGAAACTTTTCATTATATTCAAACTCACCAACTAAACATACAGATAAATTAGTACAATTTTTATGGATAAATAATTTTTTTGATATCATTAAATAGTAATATAATATTTTAATTACTTCACCAATACTCACACTACCCTTATGTGGGGAATGATTTTTATAATATAATGATCTATCAAAGAAGTGATTGGGTTCTGAACTCATGAAAAATGATAATGTGATAACTTAGATATTTGAAGGTGCATCATCAGAATTATCTAATGCATGATATATAATTGGATGTAGTAATAATCACGTTAAATATTAGGAGAAATTATCTCCATATAGATAATGGTTGAATTTATTATAACATTTTAGACCAACCTATCTCTCCTCAAACACACACAATACAAGTTGAGATACCACCTGGCCTTAGGTTAATCCCACAAAAAAAATAATGTATGGAAATAAATTCTGTAGGTTTTGACCATGTCACTAATAGATACATTACCCAAACAAACATGGACCTCATCACGCACAATATTTACCAAACACCTAGCATGAGGTGACTATAAATTAGAAAAAACCAACCAAATAACCAATAAAACACACATTAGAAATAATTATAATCATGATCTAATATGATGGATGATAAAATCATATTACTTAAAACCAATTAAATATTTATACATGAATGAAAAATTAATTAATGAAAAAACCATTAACATGAGATGATAAGGATCCCCAAAAACTTCTCATGTAGAGCCCACAACCAACACCTTCATGGCACCAAATTTATATGATCCATGACCTAATTGTAGATTCTCATACAATGATCTTTTTCCATCTGAACCAAGGGTTAATTATTTCCTGTACCAATTCTCTATGAACAATATATATGCTAATTATAGTGGTAGAATATCGAATTAGTACTAACCAAAGTAGGATTTCAACTAATTGTCCCCATTCACCCAATGTATATTAAATATAATTTATTCTTCACTGTGTTTCATAAAACACTCACACATAATAAATTTATAAAACTCTATAATCATGCAAGTAACATTAAAAAATAAAATGTCAAAAAATTCACAACCATAACAACATTTATCCAAGAATACCCAAATCCAACTGACACAATGAAAACAACTAAATCTCTAGGGATACCGAGACCATGAGTACAATCCAATATTAAGAATAACCTAATCATTAAAGTATCATATCCCCTAAACCTGATATTTTTATTTGTAACAATGTCCACACACCAAAGTGAGAGTTTTAACCACATCACCTTTCCATTACTCTCTAGGTCCCCAAACCCATGTTAGATTTCACCACCTAATGTCTAATGATTTTACAAATAAAGTCAATAAAATAAATATAATAAAAAAACCTACATTTCCAATCCACCATAAAATCAATTCCAACGTTTATCTATTTCCCACAACAAAAAAACATCCACCAACACATTTCTGTAACCATCTTCTCAAATCTACCCTTAACAGCTAAATATCATATTAATAAGAAACATAAAAATACACTAAATAGTAATTAGAAACCTGATTCCACACAACAAAAAATAATTAATCCATTTTCACTCCAAATACCCTTTTTTTAAATACCGACACACATAGTGAATTAACACCTTATGGTTACCCTAAAACACACAAACAACTCCTTCATTTTTATAAATTTAAAAAATAACATCATTAAATCCATTTTTTCAAATAAAATAATT
This sequence comes from Viscum album, assembly GCA_963277665.1. Lineage (NCBI taxonomy): Eukaryota > Viridiplantae > Streptophyta > Magnoliopsida > Santalales > Viscaceae > Viscum > Viscum album. The sequence continues at coordinate 597,054,100 of OY728133.1, forward strand.
TAATTAAATGCTACTTTTCAATCCACAATTATTTACATATCAATTATATCATAGAATCCACCGAACTCAATTCTATGATTACATAATTCTGTTATACCATTCTTGAGATCAAATATCTTCTTCTCTTACTTCATACTATAAAATCAGAAGAATTAAATTATTAAAATACACCAATTTCACCGAGACCCTTCAAAATTAGTGTTTCCATTCATAAACAATAATGAAAAAGTGATGGGTTGGAGATATGAATTGGAATACCATTGATCCAGTCTACCATCACACCAAGACCCAAGAGAGAGGATATATAGAGGGATTAGATTGAGATGAACTGGGAATTATATGAATATTTCTTAAATAATTTATATAATTATATAATAAATCCCAAAAATAAAACAAAAAATCCTATAAAATTAGGGGTTATTGTCTTCGGAGATTAGTTCCACAAACTTATTATTATATAGTACTTCTTCATTATCTCCCACAATAGTCAACACACATGATTTCCACCTAAACATATTTGTGCATGTATTTTCCAAGGTAAATTAATACCACAAGGAGTAGTGAGATAAAATAGTGAATATGGGAAAATGCATTTGATAAGTTATAATTGTTTTTATCATAATTAGGTGAGAAAATATGGACATGTGGGAAATAGCTAATTTAAAAGAATATTGAATTTTAAGAGTTGATCTTAAGTCATGATAGAGTAAAATAGGTATTTCAATAAGGATATATAAACTCAAAAGTATTGTCATTAGTGAATGAAATATACCCTAGTATAAGAATGTGAAAACATGGGATAATAATCCAAAGTGATTGGGAATAACATAGGCACGCGGAAAAAATATTAACATACTAAATAATAACTTTATAAACATTAATGAACACAATCATGTCCATGTATAAAATTTGTTTAATAACTAATCAAAATCATTCTAAAGAATATTGTTTTGAATATGGTTAGTTATAATCATGTACACACATATTTTTCAAAGATAGTTAACCATAATAATTTCCATGCAGAAGATCAATATCTAATGGGATATAAATCTTTACCCAATGAGTTAATGGGCTATACAAGACCAACCCATTACCCAATGATAATACATATATATTTTTTTACATTGAATAAATAATAAAACTTATTATAAAAATCCCATGTAAATAATAATTTTTACACAACATTTTTAAATGGTATTCATAAAATGTAGTCAGGAATTGGATATATTTTTGTAAAAAAATTTGATCATATAAAAATAAGTAAATCATATGTATATTTTTAGGGTTATTAATGAAACACAAATCAATAGGCCCTGTCTATATTGGAGAGATTGTGGAAACTTTAATTAAAATATTAAAAAAATTATCATAAATTTATTGAATCATTGATATAAAAAAATTAGGTCAAATTTAAAATTGTTCCCCTAAAAGGGTCATCAATATAAATTAGTAAACGAAAAAATAATTATTAATTATATAACCAAAAAATTAAATAAACATAATGAATTTTAAATTTGTAATAGATGATAGAAAATATAAAAAAGTGGATAAAAATACCTTTTTATCCATTTTAAGTAGTTTTAGTGAAACCCATTTGGAAAAGAATATAAAATCTAATTTTGAAAAAAGATAAATAAAAATACTAAATATATTTTAGATATTAATTATTTTCATTTCTAATATGAAATAAAAACATCTTCTGGTATGAAAAAATATGTACATGGTAGATGATGAGCTAATATAGATAGGGTGATAATTAATCTTAGAAATTTTATATTTTTTTTAAGAAAGAAATTTAAAAATGAAAAATATTTTAACAGTAAAAATTTACATACAGATATATGAAAAAATATTATAATATTAAAATGAAAATTGATTGAATATCTCCAATAAAGAAAAACATAGTTAAAAAATAAATGATTATTACTCCAAAAGGATATTTGAGTCATGAAAAACTCTTACCATGGATTCTCACTTAGTTAGATGTGCTATAAACTTATGACTAATCAATTGAGGTTTTGTATTCAAATATATAAGAATATTATTTTTATTAGTTTACATTATAAATTAAATTTATTATTTCTTATTACTCATTTATTAATAATTTATTGATAAAATTAATATTCATGTGTTAATTGTCTTATTTATTCCATGTTTTCATTTTTTTGATTATTATGGTCCTTGCTATTTAATAATGATCCCATAAACTCATTAATCGCCATGAAGATTATATATGTGTGTTTTATATAGTTTTTAACTCCAATGGTATTTTTTTATAATTTATACTGATAATTTGTAAAGAGGGGTTAAAATATATGATTTTTTTTTATTTTCAATATATAAAAAAATAAATGATTCTCTTAAAATACATTATTATATATATATTACCATCCAGAATTATGAAAATATATATTTTTCATATGTATTATAAAATATTAATGTTATTTATGTTTTATTAATCATTCATGATATAGATATTGTTACATCGTTCGTATAGGTGGTAGAACTAACCCAATAAATACATCTTATAACAAATGAATGTATAAGAACTTGTTATTTCACTGATAAAATATCACATTTATATAAGAATAATGATTTCTATAAAATTTTACTAATTATATAAATAAATATTAATAAAATATGTATATTTTCCTTGATAAGGTATATATGTAACTATAATAATGGTTGAGTTATATTTTCCAATAAATCATGAAATTTTTATCCCACTCAAATATTAAGGTGGCCAAACAATAATGGTTCCAATCATTATTAGTGTATTATATAAAATTTTTAAAATACTATAAGCATTGTAAAATTAGATATTGAAAATTTATACCCTATGGGATATAATGAACAATAATAGAATAAATAAATGTAAAAATGTAAAAAACAATGATCAAATTATCATATGACAAACTGTATACCACTCAATGGATATTATTTCCCATATTCTTCCATTTGATAGAAAAAGTTATCTTTTAACCATATTTTTGGTTGGATATCTAGACATTATTATATATATCCAAATTTCACACCTTATATGTCCCCAATTATAGACATGTTGGAGGATACCAAACCCCAAATCAGAAACTTCTTTGACTGAAATCATAATAATAGGAGAGGACGAACTATTCATAATAACCTATTAAATTATATGTTCAACAACAATACAAAACCAATACTATATTGAAAATAAAATATTGGAAGATACAATTACACACATGGAATCTCCTAATTCTCAGGTGATTAGGGAGACCATAATCAATGAATTTAAATCTTCAGGATATTGATGGAAGAGGTAATGAAAAAATACAATTGAAAGGATGATATCTTTATAATGAAAACAAAATGAATAATAAATCAGATTAGACTATAAAAACTACTACAAGTGTATGAATTAAATAATTAATTATATGATTCAAAACAAGATTTATGGTAGTGTAATCACCATGTTTTGTATATTTCACTCTATGAAGCCTATAGTGAATTTATAAATGACATTGTAAAAAGACGCAATGGTTAGATTATGAAATTATTAGGTACATTTCTGTTATAACATGAGACGCACTGACATGGTGGGGGTAAATCACTTTCTTAACTTTTTCATCACTTTCGTAGTTTCTATTACCCATTGGCTTGCATTTTTTTAAAATATGTATGATTAATCAAACAACCACAACAAATTAAAAATATAGAAATTAAAATATTAGAGGAAATAATTTTTACTTAGTTCATTATTAACGGGTAATCAAAGGAGAATACGTAAATGATTTTTTGTTCTTAAAGTAACCAACTATTTTTCAATAGAACTTGTGGATTATAATTTTGGTCATGAACATTTGTATATGATGAAATATATTTATAATTAAGTAATAGAATGCTCCTACAGATCACCTCCATGAACTCCTCCTCTACCACTACTTAAGAAAAATTCATCCTTGATTTAATGACTTGTTGGTTAATTCCACATTTACAAGATAATATTATTTAATTTAATCATTTAATCTTGAACATGATTCACCTATTTTCTCATTGGTCATTTTAAAAACTACCAGAATCAGCCACATAAAAATGAATACTGGAAAATAAAATTTTCCATAAGTGTAACATGGAATACAATTCACTACATATTAAACATTGTTCACTATGTAATTTTCTTTAAATATAGCCTCATACATCATGGAATAGTTCTTCGTGAGATAATTATTGTAACTCCACATCACAATATGATTCATTGACTCAAGACACAAAAATTTTCTTTTGAAACTCCCCCTCGTGAACTACAAATTGGACACATTTCATTCACTAATCGATTTTGTTTGTGAGATAATATTTCTATGAGGATTTGTAGGCATACATTATTTTTTATTAACATATATATCAACATTAACTTCTCATAAATTATTTTTTATGTTGCCCAAGGGGTATTATAAGTAAATTCTTCTAATAATCTCACCAATTTATGAAAATACATTATTCTTTTTTATGTTTCACATTAAGAGTTTTTCTCCCCAACCCTCCCATATAACCAAGTCCCTATGTAATTTTTATAACGAAATATACTCTAAAGTCCTCGTGAAATCACTATCTCTTCATCAGAAATTAATATTCATCACTAGTAGTTATTTATAATTCCATAATGAATTAACAGTAGAGAATAACATTGCATTAAGGATCATCCCAAGCAGATCACATACCATCACCATAATCTAAGAAAAAATGACATAGACCTAAAGGAGATGTTATTTGTGATAAAAGAATCACTATTTTGACTATGTACTTGATATATGGGTTTTCACTCCCAATACAAAATTATTCCATTAAAACAAATATTACATGTAGATTCACAAAAAACCTATAATTTAATAAGCCCAATTTTCTTTAACCCTAATAAAATTTTATATTCTACGGACTTCTTTAATTTCTCTTTCAGGCATCTGGTTTCTACAAAAACATCCCATATTCCTTAAAAGAATTATTATCATGAAAATTTGTTAAAACCTAACACAAAATGTCCTAAAAAACTAGTGTGGATCACTTTACATTCATGATTCATACTCATTGGTATTTTCAGAAATTGAATGTGCAATTTTAGTCCATAAAAATTCTCCATAACTTCTAGATTATAATAGAAAATCCCATATAGAACTCTATGTCTATGTGATCATTGAACAGTCTAAAAAAATTAAAATTGGGATTCTATAACTCATGTCATTCCTTATTCAAAAAACTCTCCCTAAAAATAATTCCATTAACTCCTCCTTGATGAGATATTCATAGACATGAAACCACTTATTAGGAGAGTTCCCCCTTTCTGTAGTCCTCGAATTTCACTGTTTTTTTAATTTCATTCTTATATATCACCTGTTAATAATAAACCCATATATAAATTAAAAATGATCTTATTTAATAACAATACACAACATTATTCATGTTTCCCCTTAGTCTTTGGCCATGTAAAAACTATTTAGAAACATATAAATGCATTGGGAGACGGTTTATATCCATCCCACATCAAATTAACATAGGTGGACGAATACAATGTTTTGAATAATGTTTATATGAAATTAGTATTTTTATTATCTTATTCCAGATATTAGTAAACTTCTTATTAGTTACCACATACACCATATTTATTAGTCCTTGTTCCACCATTTAAATAATAAATTGATACAAAATATAAATTTTTTTGTATGATTTTTTTGAATGGGATTCTTTGAGAGCTCAGTCATACACTTTTTTAACAATAGATCTCTATAGAGGACATATAAAATTCAACAATATATTCAAAATGTTTCTTCATTCACATAGTATTTTTTAAATAATTTTACATCAAGGTATATTCCACTCCTTCTATAAATTGTGGGGTTATTTCATTTTTAATATTTATCCATCCAATACATTTTTTTCCAATAATGAATAAACCTCTAATTATGGACTTACAGTCTACCACATCTTCATCATAGTCTTCATAACATAATGTAGATAAATTCAAATATTTTCTTATTATAAGTATCAAACCATGATCAAGAGAAAATAAACATTACCTCATAATATGTTTAATTACTTCAAGATTATATTCCTTATTATTACTCTAAAACCAATCCAACAAACATGTCCAAAAAATATCTGTTTGAATTGAATTCAAAAAACAAAACTGACAATATTCATTCTATGGAAGGAAGGATCTTCTTATTTACTACCCTCATACTTTCCAACATTACTTCCAACCACAATTAGAGTTGACATTGGTTTGAATTCATCCATGAAAATCTTCTTTATAAACTCTCTTGAGTACTTATCCCAATATTAAAAAGTTTATTGCTACTTCTAAAATAAATGTAACACTAGAAATTATATGTGTTCATCAATAATATATAGTGAAAATTTTGAACATTCTAGACTCGAAAATTTTTACATTGATTTCTCTTTTCACCTACCAAATATGACCTCATCTATATAGATGACCACCATAAAATATTCTTCCTTATATGTTTCATATAAATATTTTAATAAAAATACCCCTTTGGAATTTCATTTTCAATTAGTATGATTTTAATTTGGCATATCATTCTAATAATACCCACTTTTAACTATACTAGTACTTTTTTAACTAGTATACATAATTTTAATTATTTACAGTAATAAATTTTACTAGTTTTTCAATAAAAACCTCATATCGAATAACAACATGTTTCAATCCTGTGAGACATTCCAAGTTTGTATGAACTCCCACCCTACACGGTGATATTTCTCAGTCATTGTATGATATCTCAATAATTGTAAGACTTATAAATGGATACATATGACGTCTACCACACATATAACTTTGGGAAATTTCTTGTTTGTGAACAATTAGTATCAAAATAAGAAATTACATATATAAATTAATTTCATCTTAAAATAATTTCATATATAAATTGTATTAAAAAATCAATAAATGATTCTATCAATGTTACACATGATTATGATCAATTAATATGATGAAAATTAATTTGGTGGAAGGGAATTAGGAATCTAGAAGACACGAGAGGGATTTATATTTAGAGAACACATACCCATAACCATGACACATTTCAGTTTTTATTAGAGGATGTGATATAAGAACTAAAACAAAGGAGTATCCTAGAGGAATTATAATAAATGAAGGATGATGAAGAGTACTATTTAGGTAATATGTAATTTGATGAAAATTAAGTTCACAAGTAGATATTGATCACTCTAGTACATATATAATGAATATTACAACTCACTAAAAAGGTTTTGTCAAGCTATTTATTTTTTTGGATGATTCAAAATATTTTACTAGATATTCTATTTTCATTAATTCATTATAATTTTTTGAAGTTATTTAATTATAGATCTTTTGCTCCAAATCCATGGAGATGTTTCCCACCCCTGTTAATGAATAAAAATTGGAAATTTTAATTTTCTTCTGCTTAATTTTTTAGATATACTACCACTTGGATAGGAAGGGATAGGTAATAAAGTTTTTATTCTAAACCACTTTTAAATATAAAACTAGTTTATGTGGGTGATCATTTGAGATTTTAGTTGATTAGAGAGAGAGAGAAATATATTTTAATTGAACAATGTTTTAAATAGTTCAGGGGGTGATATCCTTGGTTAGGACACTAAATCTAAAACTAAATCTAAACACCCTTTTAAATTTAATTATGAAACAAACACATAACACTCATCTAAATAGTAAGGAAATCACACCCAATACACCCTCCTCTCTAGGGACAACCCGAGTCATATTATATTAGTTCATTTGTATTAGGTTTTATTTTCTATTGTGACGACTAAGACATCAGTTGCATAAAATCTGATTCATCTCTTGGAAGGTAGATATAGAGACCCACACACTCTATAGAAATATATTTCATTATATTATATGAATTTTAATCACATGTAACTATGATCCATGAAAAAAAATTATGGTTTAGTATCATAAAAAATATGGATACATAAAGAAATGGTATATAAATGATCTATATCATCTCATTCATAGTAATTTAGAAATTAAAACCTAATTATACACTGCCTAATTTAAATGTTCCTTAATGTCTTGGGAAAAATAATAAATAATAAATGGTTTCCTCAAATTCTCAGTAACGGTAAATAAGGGATATTTCAATAGTCATTTTAACATAACTTGAGAATAAGGGTATGAGAATATGAGTTTATCTTCTACCAACCATAACCGGCAATTCTAAAATTATAAATAGTTGTTGTGGAATAAATATTGTCATTTCATATGGCATTAATCATAAATGGATTAGTAAACATGATCCAACAGAGCATTACATTGGCATAAGATCATGATGTAAAATAGTGTAATAAAGTGTGGCATAATAATAATTTTAGAAATCTTATTTCTAGGATAACCACCGAGTCATAAATAAAAATCTTGGATTAGGATAAATAACCTTGTACTAATTCTAGTCATTGAATGACATCTCATGTAACCTTTTCTGGTTTCAGATAAATTTCGGTGTACCCTCTTTTAGGCTTTGGTTAACCTCTAATTTACCGTATTTCAGGATTGGGATAACCTGTAGCTTACAATTTGAGCTCATAGAATCATAATTTTTTCCAATATATTGGATATATATATATAATAATATGACCATCCACTACATAATCATAATCCATATATATGTATAGTATAAGATCATAAAAATTCATCATATCAACAAAGATTAACCTTTGGGAAATAAATAAGTTTCATAAACATATCATCATAATCATTATAAATAATATAAATAAATGATAAGGATATTATCATTTGATCATATCCCAATTAAAATGTAAGTAAAATTAAAATATGTTAGCATTAAAGAAAATATTCTGTAAAATATCAGTAAACCATTTCATGAGTAAAATAACTTTTTCTTCTTGAAATTTATTATTTAAAATCTAAATGTTTCCAAAATTTTAAGGAAGATGTATTATTTGAGAATAAATGTGTAAAATTATTAAAACATAAAATCATTGAGCATTAATGACAACATGAACTTTTATTTATGTCATATATGTTAAAATAATTATTCCCCTCAAATTTCCGCTAAAAAGTCAAAAGTACTTCATTAAGAAAAAAAACAAGAAGATTCTTCTAAAAAATTATAGAAAGAAACTATTGATTAAAATGATTATAAATAATAATATTATAATTTTAAAATCATTTTTAACCGTTTTAAACAATGGTAAATTTAATTAATATATTCCTAAGGGAATAGTAAAACAAAATAAGTTTTTCCTTGAAAATTTATTTCATTACATTGAGTAGATAAAGTAAAAAAATAAAAAGAAAAAATTTAAGATAGATGAATTAATATATTAAATTAAAATTATTTATATCTGGGATTGAAATATCTAATAATTTTAGAATCAAATATTTAACCATAAACAATTCCGATAAAAATGAGATTATAACATAAAACCCTTACCTCAAGATTGACATAAATCAAAATTGTTATAACCTCTTATATAATAAATATAATTTATTATAATTATATAATATTATAATTTAAATAATAATAATATAATATACTATCCACTTATAACATTTCAACACCCATTTAATTAATAAATCATTATTAAAATCATCGTTTTAGGGTTTTAGCTATTTGTATTTTCAAGGATGTTTTAATTGTGGATTTTTTATCCTTTTATATTTATCATGGTCACATAAAATAAATATTTTTTTTCATTATATAAATATCATATATATGTTAAATATATAAATATTAATAATCATCCATAAATGTTAGAGATCGAAATAATATTTACAAAATTCTAGGAGATGGTAGGTCATACATATGCATGAATGATGTTTAAATTTTCTAATGAAATGAATAAATAAATAGATATTATTTTATAATTAATTATATTTAGTTATATCAAAAATATAATAAATACACATTTAATGCATCCATTTTATAATACAATTGAATCAGAAATGAAAAATGATTAACATTCCTTCGTGGAGGTGGCAGCTCACACGTACGAAATAGTGGCGTCATATTTTTCCTTTGGATGAGAGGGGAAAAATTTATATATATATATATATATATATATATATGATATTATAATCCCATAAGTGTAATTATTTCATAAATATAATAAATAAAAATTAAAACCACCTTAATAACTACCAATTAAATATTTTGATAGAAAATGAATTTTATTACTACGTGGAGGTAGTAGTCTATAAATACTTAGAAATGATACTTTCACATCCCATTTGATGGGAAATATTGTGAATAATGAAGGTTAAATAATAATAATAATAATAACATTTAAGTATATTTAAGATACAATAGATATATTTTAGGACAAATACAATATATTTAATGGAGGTATAAGAAAAAATATATTTAAATTGGTCTGGTAGGATGATTACCTCTTCTATAGTGGGCCTCATTTAGATCCATTCTTAAGTACAACTGTAATTTAGTATTAAAAATAAAATAACCTATAATTAATATCTAGGGAATTTAAAAATTCAATTAGTTCGGGTTTTATTATGCTAGGTGGCACTACTGAAAATATGATCTATACAAATGGTTTTGGGAAAACCATTGGTATAGTTCACTAATTTGGACTTAAACCAATGGTTTGGCCAAACCCGTTGGTATATGCCACTAATTTGGACCTAAACCAACAGTTTTTGGAAAACTATTGGTATAGATCACTAATTTGGACCTATACCAATGGCTTGGCCAAAACCATTGGAATAGGTCCATTATAGAGACAATGTACTAGTGGTTTTGGCCAAACTGTTGGTATAAGTCCCCCTTATACCAATGATTTTTTCAAAACCATTGGTATAGGTACCAAAATCAATGAACCTATACCAATAGTTCTCAAAACAGATGGTTTCAGTCTATACCAATGGTTTTGTGAACCGTTGGTATTGGTACATGTATTTTTAATGGAATCTTCATACAGGGGACATTAAATAAATCAATATTTAAAATACTTATGATAATACATATATATATTTATGAAATTATGTTCAAAAAAGTATGTTAGGTTGGAGTTTAGGTCATTCAATTACATACAGGAGGTTCTAGGATCAAAACCAAATGAATAATTGTTTCTTGAAATCCATATACCAACAGTTTTACTGAACCGTTGGTATAGATTTTCATATTACCTATACCGAAGGTTTTGGGAAAACTATTGGCATTGACCTATCCCCTCGGCTTACTTCACAACGGTTCCCCAATCCGTTGGTATAGGCTATAACAAGGGTTTTGAGGCCTACAACAATGGTTCTAAACCATTGTTATATGGTATTTTTCGATTTGTTTATAGGTGGTGTGTCCTTTTATATATGGGGGATATGCCACCCTTGAAATTTATTACAAGACTACAAAATAATAATTTCGTACTCCATCCTCATGATTCCAAATGGATAGGGATTAAGAATTTGGATAATTTAGGGAAGAAATACGTCAATCTAATAGTATTTATAGATGTTTAATTGGAAATTTTACAATTATCTCTTAGTTTAACACCAGGAAAACCTTTTTTAACCATCCTTGGGGTAATAAATGTTTACTATTTTTAATATTCATTATGACTGAAAATTTAATTGAACTTATTAAAAAATATTAATTTTTATGATGAAAATAATAAAATCCATTTTATAAAACTCAATTCATAGAAGTAGAAGAATTTAATTTAAAATTGTACCCATAAAACATGATAAAGAGTAGTGTTCCAAAAAGATATTTTCTTAAGTAAAAAATATCTGTCATATAAAATTTCAATAGAAAATTAATTAAATATATGTTAAATAAATTATTAATAATGAATATAAATAAATTTTATTTTTTAAACTATTATAAATTAATATAGATTTTATAAAAAAAATTAAAATGATAATACATCATTGAATAAGAACAGTGTTTTCCACTATTCATCACAAAATAAATATATTAAAAAATTCACAAAGAAAAAAAATCTAAGATAATTTTGTAAAGATGATTAAAAAAATAAATTTTATTTTTTTAATATATTATATAAAATTTGTTAATATTAATTATATTATTTTCTCACAACAATCAACAAAATAATTTTTTAGTAAAAAAGTCTATTAATGCATATTATGACATTACTAAATGTTTAGAACTTATTTATCAATACTTTTTCTTCAAATAAAAAAATTGTACATATTGTTTTTAAAAAATTTCAATTCATATTAATTTTTCAAGTTTAACATCTAATATTTAATGGAAAACCGTATTACAGTTCATTTAAAGTCTAGGTTGTGTGTATCACAAGATACCAAAGAAATTGAATTTAAAAATTCTCATGTTGTTATATTATACACCCTTAAAATGAATTTAACTCTCAAAATTACATCACTCTAATATAAATAATTTAGGATATAACTTTTATATTACATCCTTGGGTTTCTAGGTAGCTTCTTTTACTTTCTTATTCCTCAATAGAACATTAACCAAATGAGTTTTCATAGTCTATAGTACTATTTCTTTACAATAAAATATTTAAACTAATTCTTATTCATAATAATGATCATTACCCAATGGTACACCATATTAATTTTTTATATGTTAAGGATAAGGTCTTTACATCCCTATTAGTGATATGTGGAAGACATCTTGAACTTGAGAGTGGTCTGGTGGAAGAACTAAGTGATAAACTACCATCCCTAATCTATCAATAATATCAGTGAGGTAGATATACCCAGATCTCACCTTTTTTCATTTATAAGTACAATAACATTTTTTTCATAAATAAATAAAAATAGACACCTTATCACAAACATTTAATTCTAGTTTTCATCTATGATTTTTATCCTAATTTTTTGGTCGAATGTGAGATACCTTGATGTGTTAAAAAATGGATCTAACCTTATCTTCTATTTCCACAATTATATCAGGTCTTGATAGATTCATTTTTAAAATTTCATATACACACATTGTATTTATACACTATATTATATATTGGGTTTCTTAAGGCGCCATTTGAATGCTCGAGTGAAATATATTATTGTAAGAAAAATTGACCTACGAATGGTTTTGATCCCAACCAGAATAGAAATACATAGAAAAATATCAAAGCATATCCTCAAGGGTTGTAATGGTTCTCCTAGACAGGGAATCTTTCTAGGGATGATAACAAATTCTGAAAAAAAACCCTATATCTATATCTTATTGATGAATTCTCCAATATATCAAGGTAAACCTCTGATCCTAAAAAGATATAATAGAATGTGGTACCCCATGAAAACCGTACCAGTTTAATAGTATATATTCAGTCATGCTAATCAAGATAGAAATATTATATAATATAAATGAAGTGTTTTGACTTCATAATTCATTTTTCTACAACACAATTAATATTATTTCATTTATACATTTTATGGATTCTAATGATAAAATTGAACTTAATGTTTTCTCATTTCCATTATCATATTTCTAAATGTTATAAAATCTCCTTGTAATTTTTTATCTCTACATTAACTTACAAACATTCCATGAACCAAGATACATACATCTAAATTTCTGTTTTCAAATTATCACACCATAAATACTAATTTAAATCCACATACATATTAATACATTTATGATTAATAGATAATGATGAGTAATAAGCTTAATCCAACAAATCATTATTCAAATATAGTATTGATATTAAACATTTTTCATTTCAAAACCATATCAAAAAATCTAAATAATGGAGTACATCATTATTTAAAGACCTTTTTTTCCATGTAATACATTGAAATATTTTTACATTTATTTTCAAGTTTAGATACTGAGATGTCACACGATTCTAAGTCTGATTATGCCTGAAATTAATATTATAAAAAATGATATATATATATATTATATTTTTTGCAGCATGTTTGATAAACTAAATTGGATTACTCTTAAACAAGATCTCATTTCAAAAATCTAAGACCAGAGTTGATTTTATTAAGCAACGTTTACCCTAGGCATTACCTAATGTAAGTCGATGCGGGGTGCTCGAATATCTCACTCATTGGTAGTAAGCTCAGGTGGTTGATTCATTAAATTAATATAGTAATTTTTTCCACATTTAATATCTATAAAACCACTACTATAGTGAATCTTCTCTGGTTATCTGTATAATACCTAGGTTGATTCTAGAGAATCTGTTTCCTTATTATATTGGTGGATCATATTAGAAAATGATGAATCTATTTATTGGGGAATATCAGAGTGTAGAAAAAAACACTTCCACAATAATTGGAATGAAAATTATTCAAAAAATAATAATACAATATCTGTGTAGGGCACATAACCCTTTTTTGATAGACAAATTTTGAAAAATAACCTCTTTTATGACCAATTCCAATTGCTTTCTCCATTCCATGTGCTCGTGTATCAAAATTTAGTTGGTTAATTTTTTTAACCCTGATATATCCATTATATATATTTGTCTAATAAAACATTTAAACAATTAATAAACGTTTTTATTCCTTTTCACCTCAATTTCTTTTCATTCATCACCGGTTGGACCCTACAGTCCTTATTCGACAATATCGGGTGGTACCGATCCTAATCGGATCCACAAAATCATGATAAATTCAAGTGATATATGGATCATATAATCATGGATACATCAATGTTTTTCTATTTTTATTGTCATTTTTTTAATTCAAAGTAAAAAAATCAATGTAGGAAGGTGGCAGAGTTGCAAATGAAGAACACCCATGGGATGATGGATTCCAATTTAGATGAAACAATGACCATAAATGATGATCTCTATCCAAATTTACTATTTTTTAAATAGAAAGGGGCTAGAATTAAAATGGAAAAGTTGTATCTATAGTGTAGAGTTCAGATCTGAAGAAATATTAAAAATATTACTACATGATGAGTACAGTAGTGCAAACATGGTGTCTTGACCATATGTTGTAGCGGTTAGGGTTTTTGTGAATTTATATGGTTGATACACCATTTAGACTTCATAAAATCCATGTACCTATTCCTTGAGTTGTGGATTCATGTGGTAGAGCATGTTACCAGGCTCAGGACATGGTCCAAAGAACACATACAAGGTCAGAGATGTGTGTAACACCATGTGTGATTAGGCACAGCATGTACCAAATTATATTGGATGGATACAAAAACAATGCCATGCACACTTGTGGGACCACTATTGGTATGGGAATGCCATGCAGATCCCCTACATGCCATGAATCCCAACATGGTTGGGGAGATACATATCTCCAGGGACATGGCCTGGTGGTGGAGTGGGACCACACACTATGTGGGTTCCCTCACATTCTATGTAACCCTTGTTTCCATTTTAGGAAACTTGAAACAAATAAATATCCTTCATTTGAACTAGGATTTTGATCAAGGAGTAGCATATCCTAAGTGGTGTTTCATGTAAAACATGAGAATTCCCTGCTATGTAGATTTTGGTATATGATGTGATTTGTTTTTTGGTTAGAAGACTCTCTATGATTAAAATTATCATAGAAGATCTCCAAAAATATTTTGTGTGGAACCCTCTATTCGGGTTAAGCATGGGTGAAGGATGACTAAAGTGGAGTACTCCATCTAGGTGGGGCATGGGTCCTCTACTGAATCCTAGAGTGGAACCATCTAGTGGGGTTGGGCATGACACCTCTGCCATCAGAGTTTAACCCTCTAGTTGGTATAGGGAAATGGTCCTCTATCAACTTAAAGAGGGTAATCCCCTGGCTATAGTTGGAATGGGTCCTCTATCATCTGTGTGGGACCCTTCTAATGAGTAGGTCATGGGTCCTCTATTGACTATTTGAGTGGATCCCTCTTATTGGAATAGGTTGCGGGTTCTCTCTCTATCCATTCAGTGTAACCCTCTTATTGAACGAGGGAATGTGACCTCTAACTAAATATTGTGGCCCCTAGATTGTGAAACAAAGTAAAAAGGTGTTTCTTCACTAGAATAGTTTATGTTGGACAGGCACACAAGATGTTGGGAATCATTTTTGTAAATTTATAACTGAGGGATAATCTTTTTCTAGGATAGGTTTTGAGATGAATATCCACTTACTCTCTGATTTGGTCTTCTTTTTATGAGAATATATATATATATATATCCATACATTTTTATTAGGTTACTCTCCTACCCTGGGTTGTGATGACATGTGGTGTATTCTATGTACATTCTAGGTTTAGGTTATCATGCTAGGATGAGGTTTCACTCCTACTATGAGTGGTAAATAGTCGACGTGTAAAGCATCTACAAACCATGTGGAGTCCATTTTTCATAGATGAGGCTACTCTTTCTCTTTCTTGGGTTAAGTTTAATCATGTTTACAATCAACAGTCTTTTCCATCCTATTGGTTCTCTTAATTCTATCTCATTTAGTTGTTGTGTTTTCCAACCAGTTATGTATATACTAACCCATGGATAGGCTTTTCCTACACATGATGTGTCTTATACAGATGATGGATAGGTTAGTAATGACTTCAAAGGAGTTTTGGGGTATTAGGAATTGTGGAATATGTGTCATTCTCATAGATAGGAGATCAGGAGTTGAGCTCTCTCAGTCATTTAGTTTTTAGTTTAGGCTGGTTGGTACCTCATTCTGGAAGGGTATTTTTTTCCCATTTACTATTTAGTTTTAACTATCATAATATTGTACACTCAAGAGGTTTTTCATTTTTGATTTACTATCATAATGTTACATTTTTTTCTTATTATTCCTCCATACATATATATTTATTTGTTCTTGTGTGTGAATGAATGTACATTTGGAAAAAGATTACCATTTATAATATTCCTTTCGACGCATTTCACCACCCCCTATCCCATGGAGGAAGTCTTGGCGTAGTTGCATTGTGAGCCCTGGTTATGGGATGGTCATGATAGATTTATATCAAAGTAATTAATTCCATGGGACATATTTTGGGGAAGTCCCCTTAATAGGATTTTGGTTTTGATTATGGAAATAGATTCAAAGTAGTTTGATTAATGGTCTAAGGATAGGGAATCCAATGATGGTATGGGCGGTTGATGTATCCATTCACCAGGAGCATGACTACTAGATTTTAAACACGAAATATGAAGACATCAGTTGAAAGATCAATGTAACATGAATCCAACAGGATTGAGTATTTGAATATACTTGTTGATTAAACTCCCCATTATTATTATTGTTATATATATATATATATTCTCATATGACCACGGTAATTCTTGATTAAAATTTTATATTTCCTCTATGATGACAGCCATCTAGGATACCGGTTCCAAATCATGAAAATGATTCAATGAGTAATGAGGCATCTATTCCGGGTACATCCCACAATATTCTCCCTCCATGTGGGTAGGTATAATCACCTCCACCTATTGAGAAGTAGTTCATCCCAGAAGAATAATATGATGATTTGTGAAGGCTTATCACACTATTTGTATTCTAGCACCAGAGGCTACTAGGGTTCCATGGAGTGTCAGTTCCCAAGGTAGAGAAGGATTTTCTAGTGTCTGTAGTCCATGTTTTCTAGCATATTTGGATACTGATGGATATGGTGGTTACACTATAAGATATCCTTTTCCACATAGATGTAGGGAATTGGTGGAGTCTTGTTACTTAGATACATGATGAGTTGACCCTCTCATGGATTTACTTCTTGAATTTCATCCTTGAGTAGTTATACCCCTCTTATTTTTGCTCAGTTCAGAATCTGGAGCTTCCAGAGATGAAAAAGAGAGGGATTTCATTGGATGAGCACATAGATAGGTTTAAAAATATTACATGGTACTCCCTTGACATGCTCCAAGGTGGATACTTTTGAGTATGGATGTTTTAGTAGGGACTCTATAAATAGATCTATGCCAGCATGGTGACCATAGGCATCCCACCAATGATGGGGTGTTGCATAAGGAACCCGTGATAAATAGATTCCAATTAGAGGTATTCCAGATAACTATATGCAGAAGTTGATTTAAAAAAGGTATGTCATTTTTAGTTGATTGTAAGCATCAGTCGACATGATCACATTGTAGGAGACCTTCTCATGATCAAACATAGATTCATGGTCATGAAAAATCGAGACATCATAGACCAATATGGAATCATGGAGAGGGGCAGTGATTTTAATTTCATGGGTGAGGTCACATAGTATGGGACTGCCCAGGAAGACATAATATTTAGAATATGAAGATAATTGATGGACCACCGAATCAAAGACAGTGTAGTGATGAAGGATATCCCATGTGATGGTAGGGTGATCCCCATCGAGGTTGGTCTTGAATAGGAGTAGGATGATTTGAGGGTGGTGGCTGATTTTATGAGATCCTGCCACTACAACCATGAAGCATCCAATGTCAGGCTTAGGGAGCTGGTGTTCAAGACTATGGATAGTTGTAGGCTCTATAACCTTGTAAAATTACAATGCATGAAATGATAAAAGGTGAAATATATGTGTTTTCTTATCTTTATTATGTATTTGTAGACTCAATTTCTAGTCAATCATTCATCGATATAGTCTTAGAGTAACAGATGGATCTCCTTGTTGAGGATCTAGCCTAACAGTTTCACCTTAAGGTTCCAATAGGGAACACTTATTCTATATCGTTTATTTGCTGGTAGTGCAAGATATCTCTTCATGGGTAGTTTTTTACGTGAGACCTTTTATTAATCACGATTGAAGCCTATGACATCTTCTTGGGAATGAATTGGTTTTCATGTTCTAATCCCAGATTGACTACTAACACAGATGAGTCAGGTTCCATCGCATTGATGGGACGATATTCATATTTATTAGTGAGATAGAAATCATGGTGGTATGAGTAGGTTCTATTAGAAGTATACTGCATCCCATCACCCATCAATTAGTGGGTATATCCCTTGCTGAAATAAGCTCTTCAAAAATCTAGACTCCATCATCTTTGGAGGAATATAGAGATGTATTCCCTGAGAATGTTTTGGGTCTACCTCCGAGGTCATAGATATAATTTTTCATTAACATACATCAACATTCATCTCAAAATTTCTCTAATATATTCTATGACATATCATATTGGCCCTATTGATCTTTGATAACATCAATTGTAGTTTGAGGACCTTTGAGAGAATTTCATCATCAGGACTAGTTGGTACTATATGGAAGATCTAGTGTTTCTCAAGAAAAAAGGTGGATGGTAGCTTATGAATTTGAATAAATTATCATCACTAGAACCAAGACATTAAAAAATAACAAGTACCACTTTATGAGGGTTTAGGAAATATTTTATTGTTTAAAGTTGTTAAATGGTTCTTGAATATAAATATTTGGTCCTACTACCTTCTGTTGAGGCTTTACGAGGCTGATATTAAAAATCTATAATTATGATGTCACTACAGACATTATTATTTCTTGGTGATTCCCATTGGTGTAATGAATTCCTACACTATGTTCATGGATTTGATGATCCAGATGTTCCATCCATACAAGGAATAGTTTGTGGTTTTCATTATTATGGAAACACTCATCAACATTGTATCATAGGTGGATAATGCAGAGAACATATGTTTGGTTCATGATTTTATTTGAGAGCACCATATTTCTAGTAAGTTATCAATGTGCTTGTTCATCATTCTTAAGGTTCACATTTAGGAATTTACATTTTTGATAATAGTTTACCTGGGTAGCCAGCATAGATTGATGAATTGATTTCCTAGGATCCACCCAAGTGTGTTTCAATGTTGTGGAGTGAAATATTCTTATATGGGTACTGTAAGAGTTTTTCTGTAGAATTTACCAAGAATGTACCACCTTTAACCAACCTAACACAAAAAGGTAATCCTTTTATCTTGACTGAGAAATGCCAAAGGGCCTTTATGGAGATGAGTCTGAGAGATAGGAGATATTTTTTTGTGAGACTGTCACTGGAGGGTGTGGACTATATAGTGTATTTTGATGCCTAAAGATATGGCCGGAGCTAGATGTTCATGCAACGACATGCAGTTATCATATGTTGGTTCAGTATGTTGAGACTCCATGGGTAGTGCTACATGACTCTTGTAATTTAAATGGTAGTTGTAGTCTCCCCCAGGTGATGTGGAGTTACTATCTTTTTTGGGAGAACATTGTGGCTTACTCAGACCATCAGAGTATCTGGGACGTCTTCACATAGAGATATTTGAATATGATATATTAGTGTTGGTTATAGTTCCTACAAATAGATGACGTATAGATAGTCTATACTCTATGAGAGGGAAATATAGTAGTGGGTTCCCATTGTAGGATGTTATAGGCTCTCTAGGTGTTTGATGTTTCTGATCTGTTTGATTCCTTGCAACTGAATTGGATGGATGAGGTGAGTGTATTTTTTCATCATTCAATGGTGTTGACTCCCTGACTTCTTAAGAATGAGGGAGAGTCTCAGCTTGGAGACATTAGTTGTGGGGCCTTGCATGACTAGATATCCATAATGGATTCACTATATAGGTATTATGAATGATCAAATCATGTCATCATTTTCAAGGGATGGAAGGTTGTCCCAGTCACGATACAAGAGGAGGTGATGTGATGGTTTCACACTTCTTCTTTGTATGTACATACCATTATGGGGAAGATTTATATATTCAATCAAAAGCAATTTTTTTGTTTTGGAATGAGAAGTAAAACATCTGAGTTCGTCTCTCTGTGTCTCACTTGTTATTAGGTGAAGGTTGAGAACTATGTTCTGTTAGGTTTGTTGCATCCCCTTGAGATCCTGTAGTGGATGTGTGACTGAATATACATAGACATTATTAAAGGCCTACTACTGATAGTGAACATACATGAATCCATATGAGTGATAGTTTATATAATCATTAATTTGTCAAACATCCCTTCTAGAAATGAGAATAGTGTGGTGGAGAGTTTGAGGTAGATGTATGTATGAGGTATTTTTCACCTTTATGGGGTTCTCATTATGATTTCCTCAAATCATGACACAAAGATTATATCAGAATTGTGGAGAGGGAATTATGAGGCATTCGAGTACAAAATGAGAATGTTTGTATCCTTTCAGCTAAAGAATAATGGGGAGACTAAGGGTATTATATAGGTATTAGAGGATACACTGAGGGCTTGCATGTTCGACTCTGACCAGAGATGGGAGGATCATTTTCAATAGGATGAGTTTTCATACAAAAATAGATACCACACTGACATTTAAATGGAAAATTTTGAAGACCCATATTGGATACTCTCTAAGTCACCCGTATGCTAGACATATATTGGTGACACATCTCTTGTGGGCCAAGAGATGGTGTAAGTGACGATATATAAGGACCATGTATTCCATGGGTGGATGAGTACTAATTTATGTAGGAATAAATCTTACACATATTTTCATCATAGGCCTTCGTTGTTTGAGTAGGGAGACCATGTTTTCCTATAAGTATCCTCAAGATGAATATTTAATAGGATCAGTCAATGAGGAAAGTTATCCCCTAGTTTTATCAGGTCGCTTGAACCTTGAAACGCATGGCCGATTGTCGCCTATTGACTGGTCAAGGTTCTGATGCTCTGCTAATGTGTATAGCAGCACTAGGGTCGAATCCTCGGCGATGATACTTTGTAATTGTCTTTTGTTTTTTGTTGATTGTATTTTGATTGGTGGGGTTTGTTTACAGAGATAAATTATAATGATTTATGGTTGATCCTTTATTTAAAAAATATATGAATATTGGGGTGAGTTCATTATGGGGGATTTAATCATGTGATATCCTTGTGCCTTACTTTGAATGGTATTAAATTAACACCCATGTTATAAGTTGGAGTTGATTAGAATTCCTAAGTGTTAAGACATTAACCCAAAGCATAACTTAACTTAGGGTTCTATTCTCAATCAAAACTTATTTATGGTAGTGTATTTATGGTTCCAATAATCCATGGAAATAATTTGTTAAACAAAACATATCATTAATCCATGAAATATTAAGTTTAACATAAATAATATTAATTTAAATAATACTCATCGAGCAAAAACTCTCAATCACTTAAAATCCTAGAATTATAACTCACCCCAATGGTAGATTTACTCATCCATTAGTATTTTTGATAATCTGGGTTTAATGTTTATGGTGATGATTTAAAAAGATTAGAAAAATAAGGGGACAAGAAAAGAGTAGTTTGCCGAACGCACACACGAATGATTTTGAAAATCAAATATGGAATTTAGATTGAATGAGGAAGAAAAATAAGTGACTATAATTATAATGATTCAAACTATTTTAAGACCATTAATAGTATAATATACAAGGTGGAGAAGAATAAGAGGTATTGAAGAAGAAACAAGCACTAAAATTTGATTGAAATGAAAACAATGTTACACAATTACAATTGAAAGCAGCCATAAGAAAACAAGAAAGACAAGTGGAGGAGCTGTCTCACTTGTTGAAAAATGATCAAATCATATCCTCCCAGAACCTTTTCAAGGCTTTGGTAATTCCAAACTTCTTTCTTAAGTGTTGAAGTGCCAACCTCTTGGAATGAGAGGAGGGGGTGTATTTATAGCCCAAGGTTGTGTGTTGTTTGCATTTCAAAAATGTCCCTCCACTTGAACCGAAGATTTACCAATTTAAACAGATAAATAAAGAGATGGTGTCTTTTTAAAAGATGTATATATGGATTTCTTCTGTCTGTCCTCAAAATTTGGCCACATAGAGTTTTGTATCCAATGTTATGGTGGTTTTAATAAATAATGTCATTCTGTCTATTCCAATCCAGGCTTTTCAATGGCCGAAATGTGAATGGGTTTTTTCATAGTAAGATGCCCTCAAATAGAAATAATTTCTTCAACAATGTTGGCCACCTATATCGTGGCTTTCACACTAAAAAATATCAGTGTTCCGGGATGTCTAAATCAAGATAAAAGTCAACATTTGTGTGAGGATTTCAATTCCCGGCCAGAATGGTGGGATGAGTTTAAATGAATTAGTTGGGACCCTTGTACTTGGATTTGGGACTTGGAATTTTTATCCAAGATGAAATGTAGTGTCCCTAGAATTATGGATGGGAATTAATGTTTTCGGACATCTGTATTGAGCCCATTAAATCAATCTTCAAGGCTGGTCTAGTTTGTTCAAAGATTCATTGGTCCTTCTTGTGTGGTCCATATGACCCTTCAAATGGCAAAATTGTCTCATGATCCCTTCTGATTAAATGTTTTTTATTAAACTAGGAATCCTAAAAAACAATAAAAAACAATTTGGATCATCAGGGTGAGAGTTATAAATAAAATAGTAAGCTTACTCAATTGGACTACTTCTAAAAAATGTTCAAATATTATACTTAGTATAAAAACATTAATATTTCACACAAATTATGCACATTTCTTATAAAATCAGTAAAGGGGGTATATAAAAAGTCATTAAAATATTAATAACATTAACTCCCCACACTTATTTTTTTTTCATGTCCTCATGTGTAACAAATATAAAAACATGATAAAATCGTTTTCACTCACCAACAAATATTAAAATTTTGTTTTCTTCATTTAGAGGAGGTTTAGACTATTTCACTCATCCATTTTGAAATCCAACACAAGTTGTTACAGAAAAAATGTTCCAAAACTAATTCATTTTATCATGCTCAAATTTAGAAATGGAAAATTTGGAAACTCGAAACTCACACCCCTCAAGATGATAAAATTCATTTGTGGAGGTTCACTCCTTCACCAACCAAAATTAAAAATCTTATAGTTTGAAAGAGATCTCAACTTCCAATACCTATCCAAAGTGAACAAGAATCAAGAGTTCTTTTTAAGGGTTTTTTCTGTGGCTATGGGATGGTAGGAATATAATGTCCAAGAGAGAGAATAAGAGGGTTAAAACACCAACATAGAAAATCAATGCACATTATTTTGAAATAAAACATTGAAGGAAACGAAAACAAATATTTATAAGGGAATGTTTGTGTGAAGAAAGACACAATAGAGGAAGAAAATTTTAAGGTAATGAGAAGATTAAATATTTACAAAACACAAAACATCTCCCAATAAGAATATAATACAAGTGTTCTTTTTTTTTCTTTTCCTTTTTTTCTTTGTTTTTTCGAAAGTTGACCTTGAAACAGATCTCACACTCATATCCCAACCCATGATTGATCTCCTCATGAAACTAATTGTAATAGATATTACAAGATCAAAGGTTTAGAAAGAATGATTTTTGACCTTCCCAAGACAAAACCCAATTTGTCAAAAAAAATTAATCATTTTTTTATTTTTTAACACTTTTCAATTACATTTACAAAATTACATAAATGGGAGTCCATTACATTCCCCAAAACACGCTGAATTACATCCTCTCCCCCACACTGAAATGGATACTTTCCCTCAAGAAGATGATAAATCATGAAAAATCAATAATAGGGTACCCAAACATTGAAATCCATTCCCCCCCACACTTAAATTTAAGAAAATATGCAATGAAAATCCATGTTGATATTGGGTGGGAAAAGGTTTTGGGATTGTAATGTGGCCATCAATGAAAAGGTTTTCATAGGCTCGAAGGGGCTTTCAAAAGGAGGATTAATGTAAGGGAAATGGGAGGCTATTTGGATATTGTGATTCTCGTGTGGTTCAGAAAATTCCTCTATCATATTAATGCACACTAAGGTCAGAAATTAAGCTCGAAGGTCCACAAACTCAAGACTCACAAATGGGGGTGAAAACACACATTGTAAAAATCTGGCCATAGGTGTCCTTAGCATGAAATCAAATGTTGTTCGTCACGGTTTGGGAAAAGAATTTTCCAAATCAAAACCTGAGCATTCAAAATCTGTTAATTTTGACACAAAATTCTTTATCAAAAGACATGATGAAAATTTAAAAAAAAAATGAGAGGAAAACATGTCTTTTAACTCCTCAAAATTGTTGGGAAAAATTTCAAAACTCGATGGTGAGTAAGCATGACTCATAATTTTTTTGTATTTTTTAAGTGATTTTTTTTAGGTATTTTTATAAAGATAAACCCACACAAAAGAGAAAGTGAAAAAGAAAGGTTTCGATAAATAAAGTGGTAAAAAATGAAAGATAGAGGAAGAAGAATAAAGAGGTAGATAGAGGAAGAGATAGAGAGAGTTAAAGGGAAAGAGGTTCCCCCTGGTTTCGATTTGGCGGGTCACCATCTCCATCTAGTGGTTGGTCGACTGGAGAAGTTTGGGATCCAGTGGAAGTCGACGATGATCCAAGATTGTGTGTCCTCTCATGGTGATACTTTAACCTATTTCGATTAACCGTGAATGTCCTTTTGGAAGAGGGTTCTTGTACTTGCACTGCACCAAACGGGTAAACATTAGTAATAACAAATAGACCTTCCCAATGAGAATTAATCTAACATGGGTGATGCTAAAATTGAGAATTGAAGAGCATTACATTTTTAGCTTCATGAAATAACTTTCTCAGGATGTGTTTATGATGGAGTTCCTTGGATTTTTCTTTGTAGAGATTAGAATTCTCATAAGAATCAAGTCGATGCACCTCCAGTTCATCCAATTGAAATTCTCTTTCTTCACCAGATTTTTCACAATCAAAATTATAGGTTTTCACAGCCCAAAAAGTTTTATTTTGGATTTCAACTAGTATATGACATGATTTACCAAAAACTATACTAAAAGGAAACATCCCAATGGGTGCTTTATAGGCAGTTTGATAAGCCCAAAGTGCTTCACCAAGTCTTTCAGGCCAATCTTTTCTGGTGGGTTTTACAATTCTCTCAAGAACTCTTTTCACTTCTCTATTAGAATGTTCAACCATGCCATTTGTTTGGGGGTGATATGCAGTTGAAGTTTTATGTACAACCACATTCTTTCTCAAAATATATTCCTTGGTTTTATTACAAAAGTGGGTTCTTAAGTCACTTATCAAGGCACGAGGTGTGCCAATTCAGTGGAAGATGTGTGTCTTTAGGAACTCACTAACAGTCTGTGAATCATCCTTTCTAGTGGGTTTGGCCTTGACCCACCTAGAAACATAATCAACCACAAGAATAATGTACGAGAATCCATTGGAAGGGGGAAATGGTCCAATGAAATCTACGCCCCAAATATCGAAGATCTCACAGAAAATTAAAGGCTTTCGGGTCATTTCATTTCTCTTTGAAATTGTGCCAATCTTTTTGCAAGTGGGACATGATTGACAGAACTCTTGTGAGTCCTTGAAGAGTGAAGACTAGAAGAATCTAGATTCTAGGACTTTTGGGAGGTCCTTTGTAGTCCAAAGTGGCCACCACTAGGCATTGAGTGATAGAATTATAAAATAGAGGAATGCTCATCTTTACCAACACATCTCCTAATTACCATGTCTTCCCCAGTTTTATAAAGAATTTTTTCTTCCCAAATATAAGGATTTGAATCACTTTTCAACTTCATTTTCTGTTCTTTTGAAAGAAAATTCAGGAAAAACACCAGAAACCAAGTAATTTACAATTGGGGCATACCATGGTATTTTTGGAGTGAGAGATGAAAGGTGCTTAGTGGTGAATTTAGAATCGATGATTTCAGAATGATAAGAATTAGAAATTCTACTCATGTGATCAAAAATATGGTTTTCTTTTCCTAGTCTATCTTTTATTTCAATGTCAAACTCTTGGATCATTATGATCCATCTTATTAGCCTCGGGTTGGAATCACTTTTCTTGAGTAGGAACTTTATAGTAGAATGGTCTACGAAGATGATGATTTTTGCACCAAATAGATAGGACCGAAATTTGTCTAAGGAAAATACCTCTGCTAAGTATTCCTTTTCAACAATAGTGTAGTGAGATTGAGTTTCATCCAATGTTTTTGAGGGATAATAGATGACACAAGGAATCATTTCTCTTCTTTGACCAAGAAAAGCCCCAACAGCTCTATCAGAAGCATCACACATCAATTCAAAGGGTAAGGACCAATCTGGGGGTTGGATTATTGTGGAATATGTAAGAGCTGTTTTGACTTCAATGAAGGCTCTCTTTCAAACCTCATCAAAATGTAAAGTGACATAATTTTCGAGAAAATGAGGGAGTGGGAGGGAAATTTTACTGAAGTTGTTGATGAATCCCCGATAGAAACCAGCATGACTGAGGAAAGAATGGATGTCTTGAACAGAGTTGGGTTCAGGAAGTGATTGGATCAATTCAATTTTGGTAGGATCGACTTCAATACCATCTTTTGAAACTATGTTCCCTAGAAAAATTCTATTTGAAACCATGAAGTGACATTTTTTAAAATTTAACACAAGGTTACACTTGACACACTTTTGAAGGACTTGAGAGAGTGAATGGAAGCACGACTCAATTGACTCACCATAAATGGTGAAGTAATCCATGAAGACTTCCATGCAGTGTTCAATGAATTATGTAAAGATACTCATCATACACCTAAAGAATGTTGTAGGAACATTACAATAGCCAAAAGGCATTCTTCTATATTCATATGTTCAAAAGGGTCATGTGAAAGTAGTCTTTTCTTGGTCATGAGGTGTGATTGGGATTTGGATGTAGGCAGTTTATCCATCAAGAAAGTAATAGTGTGACTTTCCGGCTTATATTTCTAGCATTTGATCAAGGAATAGAAGAGGTTAGTGATATTTTTGGGTTTCAACATTCAATTTTCTATAGTCGATGCACACACGCCATTTTGTTCTTCACTCGAGTTGTGACTACCTCCCCATGTTCATTTGTGACAACTGTTATCCCACCCTTCCTAGGTATAAATTGAATTGTACTAACCCATTCTCTATCAGAAATTTGGTAGATAATACAAGGTTGAATAATCTTGGTGATCTCTTCCCTAACCACCTCAAGTATGAGTGGATTGAGTCTTCTTTGTGTTTGTATAATTGGTTTGGATGAATCCTCAAGATGGATGTGATGTATGAAAAGGGAAGGGTTGATTCCTAGTATGTCATCTAGGGTCCAACCTAAGGCCTTTTTTTCCTATAACGCTTGAACAAGTTTGGACTCCCCAGTTTCACAAATTGTGGAAGAGATAATGATAGGATATGAGTGATCATCGAAGAGGAAAGCATATTTTATATGTGAAGGAAGGGGTTTTAGATTAGTCTCATCATTCATTTTTGGGTTAGGAAACTCAAAAATGGAGGATGGGACTTGAGTTGCTTCAGATTCATTTTTCCCAATACTGTCCAAGGTGGAGTAGTTTTGATCAGAGTTGAGATGGGATTAAAGAGAGTTTTCAATATCCTCTAACTTGATGGAGTCTATGAATGAAGGGTCGACATAAGCATCACCATTTATGACTTGGTTAATCATGGTGCAGATTTCACAAGATCCTTTGTCATTAGAACATGAAGAACATTGTGGATTGGGGTTTGATTGACTCTTAGAAGTATCCTCAGAAGCATGGATTGAGAATGGAGAGTGATCCTCAGATGGGTATTGCATGGCTTGGAAAATGTTGAACATGACTAGTTGGTCACCGAATTCTATGGATAATATGCCTGAATGGACATCAATCTTGGTTCTCGCAGTCATGAGGAATGGTCTTCCTAGAATTAGGGGAGATTGAGAAGAGTTCATCTCACCTTCCATGTCAAGGACATAGAAATTAGTATGGAAGATAAGATCATTGACTCGGACATGGACATCCTCAATTATTCCCTCAGCAATGGCTGTGCTTCGATGGGTAATTAAATGAAAACACCCGTTGGATGTAAGGGACCTAGACCAAGGATGGAGAATATGGATTTGGGCATGACATTAATTGAGGCTCCAAGGTCTGTGAGAGCATCATCAAAGTTGGAACTTCCAATTTGGCATGGAACCATAAAGGTCCATATACCATTGCACTTTATGGGAATAGACTACTGGGTGGAAGCATTTTCAAAGGTCCTAAGTTTCCTCTTGTGGGTAAACAAATCCTTGAGAAACGTGGCATACTTAGGAATTTGTTTTATGGTATCTAAGAGGGGAATGTTTACTTCAATAGGTCTAAAAATGTCAACCATTTTAGGATCGGGTTCAAAAGACTTATTTTGCTTAGAAACTCCTTGATGAAAAGGAATTGAGTTCCTAAGTGGAATTGAAGGAGATGAGGGAATGGTTTCAGGTTCCATTTTAAGTTTCTTTTTTTCATTATCTAGGTCAACATTCCAAGGAGGTTTGGATGACTTATCTTAAAGTATAGAAATTTTCTTTCCCAATCTAATTTAAATTGCACTTACATTACCCTTGGGGTTATGTAATGGTGGATCTGGATGTTGGGAAGAATTGTATGGTTGATGCTGAATAAGGTGGGATGCAAGTTGACCAATTTCGGGTTCAATGTTCTTGAGACTAGAAAGGGTGACGAAGGAAAGATCTTCCACCGCACTTTCCCTTGGTTTCTTGGAAGAAGAGTCTTGTCATGTATTAGGATTACCAAGATTTGGGTTCTTGGGAAAGCGATTGTATTGGTTTTGGAATTGGGAAGGCTCACTAGGATAATGGAATCTAGGAGGAGGATTTTTCCTTTGAGGTTGAGGAATAAAATGATAAGGTTGTTGGAAGTTACCAATGCCTTGACCATATTTAAACTAGTTTGGGGTTTGAGGATAGAATTGAGGGGGATGAAAGATGGGATTACCATTCCTATGGACATGGTTATAGTAAGAAGAAAAGGGCTCAGAGTGACTTTGGTTGAAAATTATAACAAACGTACCTGATAGTTGAGGATTGGTGTTCCGCTGAGCATATACTGCATTGAGCTCCATTGGTCCAGATGAATCATAATGATCCTCTTGAAGTTGTAGACATGTTTCTGTTGGATGAGATGAAGAGTTGCAGATTCCACAGTCTTTGATAGGTCCATGAAACATTGATTATGGAAAAGACAAGGATGGGGATTTGGTAGCCACAGCTAGTTGTCGCACAAGACCTGTAAGTTCACTCATCCACTCAGTCATCTTCATCAGATCAATTGATTGAATTTCTTGGGATTTTTTGACTTTAGCATGTGATCGAGTATGGAATTGTTGTGTGTTTGCAGCCATGTTACTTATGAGATCTCTTGCTATTGCAGGAGTTTTATCAACAAAGATAACCACCACTTTCTGCATCTATGAGTGTTCTCCACATTTCCAATAACCCCTCATAGAAGTATTGTATCAAGAGTTGGTTATGGATTTGATGGTTTGGACAGGTTGACACAATCCTTTTGAAGCTCTCCCAGTACTCATGGAGTGATTCACTTGGGGCTTGACGTATGCCACTTATTTCTTTTCGAATAAAAGCAGTACGAGAAGCAGGAAATAATTTCTCTAATAAGAGTCACTTCATGTCATTCCGTGTGGTTATGGAACCGGGAGGTAGTTAGTAAAGCCATGACATAACAGTGTTAGCTAGATAGAAAGGGAATTCTCGAAGTTTGATTTGGTCTTCAGAAACCCCTTGAGGCTTCATGGTAGGGCACACTACTTGGAACTCTATAAGGTGGAGATGTGGATCCTCACCGGATAGCCCGTGGAAATGAGGGAGAAGATGAATCAAACCCGATTTTAGTTAGAATTAAGATTCTATGTTTGGATATTGAATACCAAGAGTTTGGTAATTCATATCAGGGGTAGTGAGTTCTTTAAGACTTTGTTCCCTAGGATTGGCCATATGTAATTCAATTGGTTGGACAAGGACTGGTTCTTGAATTATTTGATCATCTCTTATGATCCTACTAAGTCGGAAAATTGTTTTCTCAATTTCAGGTTCAAACACGTCCAGGGGATTGTTTGGGAAGATACAGGGCATTTAGAGAGATTTTTTAAAAAAGAGGAAGACAAGTTTTTCTTTGTGTTTTCTTCAATTTTTTTTAAATTTTTTTTGTTGTTTTTTACAATAACCAGTAAATACTGACTACATAAACCACAATCCCCGGAAACGGCGCCATTTGAAATGCATTACCGATTGTCGCCTATCGACCGGTCAAGGTTCTGGTGCTTTCTAATGTGTATAGAAGCACTCAGGTCGAATCCTCAGCGATGATACTTTGTAATAGTCGTTTGTTTTTAGTAGATTGTATTTTGATTGGTGGGGTTTGTTTACAGAGCTAAATTGAAATTATTGATGGTTGATTATTGATTTAACAAATATATGATGATTGGGGTAAGTTCATTATTGGGGATTTAAGCTTGTGATATCCTTGAGCCATTCTTTGTATTGCACTAAATTAACACCCATGTCATAAGTTAACGTTGATTGGAATTCTTAAGTGTTAAGACTTTAATCCAAGGATTAACATAACATAGGGTTCTAATCTCAATCAAAACCTATTTATGGTAGTGTATTTATGGTTCCAATAATCCATGGAAACTACTTTTTAAACAAAACATATCATTAATCCATGACATATTAAGTTTAACATACACAATATTAATTTAAAGAATAATCATCGAGAAAAAACTCTCAATCACTTAACATCCCCGTGTTATAACTAACCCCAATGTTAGATTTACACAGCCATTAGAATTTTGGATAATCTGGGATTAATTTTTGTGGTGAAAATTTAAAAAGATTAGAAAAATAAAGGGACAAGAAAAGAGTAGTGTGCCGAACACAGACACGAAAGATTTTGAGAATCAAAAATGGAATTTTTATTGAATGAGGAAGAAAAATAAGGGACAACAATTTAAAATGATTCAAACTATTTTATGTCTACTAATAGTATACTACAGAATTTGGAGAAGAATAAGAGGTATTTAAGAAGAAACATGCACTAAAATTTGATAGAAATGAAAACCAAGATACACAATTACAATTGAAAGAAAACATAAACAAACATGAAAGAGAAGTGGAGGAGAGGTTTATATTGTTGAAAAAATATCATAGAATATCCTCCCAAAACCTTTTCAAGTATTTAGTTATTCCAACCCTTCTCCTTAAGTGCTGATGTGCCAACCTCTTGGAATGAGAGGAGGGGGTGTATTTATAGCCCAAGGTTGTGGGCTGTTTGCATTCCAAAATTGTCCCTCCACTTGAACCGCAGATTCACCAATCTAGACTGATGAATCACAAGATAGTGTATTATTAAAATATGTAGATTTGGATGTCTTCTGTCCACCATCTAAATTTTCCTGCATATAGGATTTTGTAGCCAATGTTATGGCTGTTTTAATAAATAATGTCATTCTGTCTATTTCAATCAAGTCTTTTTAATGGCCTAAATGGGAATGGGTTTTTTCATAGTAAGATGCCCCAAAATAAAAATAATTTCTTCAACAATGTTGGCCGCCTATTTCTTCGATTTCACACTGAACAATCTTAGCTTGCATGGATTTCTAAATCAGGAGAAAAGTTAACATTTGTGTTCTGATTTCAATTCCCAACAAGAATGGTTG
Organism: Viscum album; assembly: GCA_963277665.1. Taxonomy (NCBI): domain Eukaryota; kingdom Viridiplantae; phylum Streptophyta; class Magnoliopsida; order Santalales; family Viscaceae; genus Viscum; species Viscum album. Next base: position 597,086,386 of record OY728133.1, read on the forward strand.
GCTGAGTTTAACTGAAACATTTGGGCCCCATGTACTTGGATTTGGGCCGTGGAATTTTTATCCAAAATTAAATTTTGTTTCCCCCGAATTATGGTGGAGAATTAATGTTTTTGGACTTCTGTATTGAGCCTAGTAAATCAATATTAAAGTCTGGTCCAGTTTGTTCAAAGATTCATTGAGCCTTCTTGTGTGGTCCATATGACCCTTCAAATGGCAGAATTGTCTCATGATCCCTCCTAATGAAATGTTTTATATTGAAATAGAAATCCTAAAAAACAAGAACCATACAATTTGGATAACCAGGGTGATAGTTATAAATAAAATAGTAAATTGACTCAGTTGGTCTACTTCTAAAAATGCTCAAAAATTATACTTAGTATAAAAACATTAATATTTCACAAAAATTATGCACATTTCATAAAAAATATGTAAAGGGGGTATATTAAGTCATGAAAATATAAATAACATCAAACCTACACCCCACCATTGAACTAGTTACATGAAACATTTCATGTATCATAGATGAGGAGATATTGGAATGATCGTATGCATGTCATTTATTGGGAAGATCCAAACATCGAGAGTGGTGAATCTTTTGTGAGGCACCCAGTGGTGGTCAATGATCGAAAGGCGATGAGACTACATGGATGGACCATCACCTTAGTTTGTGTTTTGTGGTACAATGAGAATGTGCAAGAGATCATCTGAGAGTGGGAGATCTAGACGCGGGCTCTATATCCTGAGTTATTTGTATAGTTTTTATTTTTTATTATAAATGGATGGAATCATGTAGATTCTTGGTTTTTTCCTTGTAATAATTAGAAATATTTCTACATATATTTTCAAAGATGGGAACTAAGCCAAGATTTGAGTAAAAGGACCATTGTTCCTAATATTAATTTCCTAGTAATAATGAATATATGTAATACTATGCATTGATATATTCATTAATAGAATTGGATAACTATTAAATTCATGATCAAATAATAAATCATATAACACGTTTGAGTCCAGAACATGATGTTTACCTTATGTGTGATATATGATAATTCAGTTTTGGGAATTTGGATATCTTTCCCATTGGAGGTACGTTTAGCTAGTTAATTAATTAAATTAATTAATTTTATTTATTTTCTATAACCTAAAAATATATATCTATAAAATCCATACTATTGATAATCCTCTAGGATTAGTCTCATAAGCACTATTAGGATTTCATAGCATCTCCTCCCTCCTTTGGTTGGTGGATCATATTAGATGATGAAAGAATTATAGATCAGAGTGGAGAAAATAAAATAACACATTCCAATCATTATAAGTCATGTCCATTGATGAATACAACTAAAATCATCATGTAAGACTCATTAGACAATGGATAATTACCTTTTTAAATAAATTTATTTATATAAATCGTCCCTTTATGATATGCGCTAATTTTTATATCATTTACATGTGTTTGTTTCTCGAAATACAATTGGTTATTATTTGTTCTTCTAACCCCAGATATCCTTGATCTTTATCTGAAAACTCTTTTATCAATATGATAAAAAAAATTTTTTTATTTCTCCCTCAATGGTTATGTGTTCATCACTGGTTTGTCCCCGTAGTCCCAGTTCAACATTTTCAGGTGGTACCAAGCCCAATTCGACCACCGAAACCACTAATACTTCACATGAGAGGGAATGATCAACAAATAATTTTTATATATAGTTATTTGTGGGCTTTGGGAGATCAATTTGTTGGTTTAAATTATTGATAAATGTTTTTGGGTGGATATGTTATGTGTGGTGCGTATAAAAAACCCCCAAGGGGTGATGGAATCTGATTTCTAAAATGATGGATGTAAAAGACAGTATATGTCCAGATCAAAAATTTATTGGAAGGAATGTGGACATAATTGAATCCAAAAGACTAGATCTAAAGAATAGTATCTGTAAATGATAAACTATGAAAAACATGACTATATGTCATGTACTATGATGAACACAAGACATGTAGCCCTTATTCTATGGTGGATAGGTTTTTGGGGAATTTATAAGGATAAAATGTCATGTAGATCTCCAACATTCCATGTTTATATTCCATAAGTAGATGATATTTGTGACGGACCCCATGGACATGATCATGCCATATTCCCGAGTACATGAACACGGCCAGGGACACATGTGTAATTCCCTATGAATAAGCAGTTCATGTACTGATGTACAGTGGATTGATACATGAACATGGAAAATCACTAGTGTGGGTCTCTGATTGGCATGGGAATTATATGAAATCAAATAAATTATGTGTATCCTTATACAATTATAAATCCATGTTACTCAAGTGATATAAACTCTTGATAGAGTGGGACAACAAGTCTTGGGGGTCCCCACACACATCATGTACCCCCATGGTTATTCATTAAATAACATAAAACTCGTGTATCTCCTCAATTTGGACATGACTTTTGGTCCGTGAGTAGACTATCCTAGGATTTTTTCCATGTTGAAGGAAATAGTTCCCTAATTGTTGTATTTTGGGATATTATAGGAGACGTTTCGGGCATGCCGATTGTTTAGGTGACACATGATGATAGTAGTGATCATATAGTATAACCAGAGACACTACGACTGAAACCCTCTAGCTGGGCTAGGCATGAGTCCTCTATATACTCATAGAGTGGAACCCTCCTACTGGGTTGGGTGTGGGCCTATACCATCATAGTGAATGTGTCCATTATTGACCATTAGAGTATAACAATCCAATTTGAATTGGGTATGGGTCCTCTATCAGTCCACTGTGGAGAACCATTTTTTATACTATGTCAGGGGTCATCTATCTAGAGATTAGGTTCCATTGACTATGTGATAGAGTCATGAGGCATGGATTAACATGGATCTTTTATACTGTTTTTACACGCAAGATTTTGGACATCATTGTAGTAATGTTGGATCTCTTAGTGACACTTTTTTCAAGGTTTGGTTGTGTATAGAGACACCATTACTCAATCATATGAGAATATATTGATGATAATATTTATATACTTGTGTATCGATACATTTATATTTGGTTACTCTCCTTTGATGGGATGAAATGAAATGAGGGGTAAGCCACATACATTCCATATTTAGAATCTTGTGGTTGGACAATGTTACTATCCTACTATTGGTGGAAAAGACACGACATGAAATCAATCTAAACAATATCTTGAGACCCTTATTCTTGGATGAGGTTACTTCTTCTGATTCTTTCGTTGAGCTAGATCATATTTAGTATCTATAGTCATTCCTTTCTTATATTGTCTCTTACTCTTCCCCCATTCTACTTTTGGGGAATCATACTGGGTATGTATATACACATCCCATCATGGGATTTTCCTATACATGTCATGTCTTATGAAAATGATAGACAGGTTGGAAGTGACTTCAAAGGTTCTTAGGGATATTGGGTTTTTTTAAAAGTCATAAGTGGTCATAAATTAGAGATAGGGAGATATTTTTTCTATGTGGTTTACTTCCTAGTTATTTTATTTTGGGACATCTTTCTTGTTGGGAATGTATTTTTCCCTTTTACTTTTCAGTTTTCACTATCATACCCTTGTACACCCTAGAGGATTTGCAATCTTAGATTATTTTCTTATTGCTGAATGTTTTTCTTATTATTCATCTTCACTTATGTATAGTGTTGGTCTTTCGTTTATGTATAAGTACATTAGGAAATGGGATCCTGTTTAGGATATTTCCTTCAAATCTTGTCTCCACCCCCTATCCTATGATGGTGAGCTTGGGGCAGTTGCAACACAAGCCCCGGTTAGGGTCAGACCATTATACAAGAACATTATGACCTTCTTTTATAGCTATACATATTCCTTCCATGAATATTTATTCTTCATAAGGATAGACATTTGAATAATCGTTTATAAAAGATAATATTTCTCCACTTTTATCATGATTTTTAGATCCATCCTTTGAAAATGAAAAAATATTGGAACTTTTTTGATCATCATCATATATAATCTTGAATGATCATTTTGACTCAGATCATCCTATTACTAGTTCTCATTCCCATGGTGGTAATGTATTGTGTATTAATAAACTTTAATCAACTAACATTATTTTTTATTGGTTATATTAAATTATTTATGGGAGAATATATAATTTAATGTTTTATTATTAGTATATATATCACAATAGTATCTGTAAATATAATTCCTCCATATCATTATTGAAAAAAAGACTGTAGCTAACTAAAACATTTCAGTCTTGCAGTTTTTCTCATGAACCATTAATTTTCATGAGGATTAATCTATCACCATATCATTATTCATGAGCACACATCCTGGTCCATTATTTTATGAATCACTATAGATAACAACCCATTCTCTATTATAGGGTAATGTGGGTATAAGTGAACTGACCATCCTTATCATTAGTTCCAAGAAATTTGATTCACAATTATCTATCCAACAGAACATTACACCTTTAAAATTAAACTTAGGGATCATGTTATATATATATGTGAAATGTTTCGCAACGCATCGATAATAACATACAAAACTAAGAAAACTATGAATCCCTATAACTATGGTTGGACTAGTACAACATTCAATGGGCTACATCATTAATGGATCCACCAATATACCCTCAGTTGATGTTATTTGATACAAAAATGATAATTATTGTATCCCAAATTTATATTTTGAAAATTTTCATATAAATTATACTATCATAGGGTCTTCAATACAATTATCAAGTAATCTTCATTTTATTAATTTCTTTTTGGACAAATTAGTATATCATCTTTAATGACTACTAGAAACTAATCAAGTTCATCTCTAAAGAATGTATTCCTTAAATCCATTAAGATAACATTGGAATTAGTATGTCCTAATAGAATCATTATAAATTCAAGGTGTCTATAACTTGTATAGAAGTGTTTCTTGTGTGTACAATCACTTTTAATCGTCAATTGATTCTGCCTAGATAGAATATATATCCTGTGAAATTATTGAACTCGTCTTAATTGATCAAAACAAACATGTGTGTGTGTGTGTGTGTGTGTGTCTAAATATTAAGTAATGAGATACTTATTATGGATTTTAATCCTGTTATGTTCCCAAAAGTTAGTGCATAGTCACATTAATCAAACATTATTCATAACAAAAAAACCAAGTGCACCCTAATGTGATGAATTTTTATGATTGGATATATTACTAATATTTTCATTGAGTATCTTATTAAATTCTAAAACTCAATTCGGTCCATTATATATGGATTCAATGGAATATATGGACCAACATGTATTAGTTTTATTTAAAATAAACATAATTATTTCAAGGAATATTAGTAAAATATTCTGAATAGACATAAAAAAACTCCCATGTAAAAGAGTTATCATTGATGTTGAGTTTCTCCCATACCATATAATATTAACACATCAATTGATTATGAATTATGACCCATAAAATGAATGAAATTTCAATCAAATGTTCATACTTATCTTCACACAGATAGATGGACATGGTTTAGTTAGAAATTTAAAATAATTCTTACCATACATGGTAATATATATTTTATTTACATAAAGATATCAAATCCATTCCCAAAATAAAATCATATTCAACTAGAGGGAGAATAAAAATATTTTAAGAAAAACAATTCCCACAAATATTAATAGAAGAATAAATATAGACTTGATATATGATCATCATACCATTAGAATATTTAAATATAAATTAAATATCTAATAATTGAGGTTTTATTTCTGAAATCCTTATAAAATTATAGAGGAATAAAAGAGTAGGTAGATCCAAAATCAAATAAAAAATTATCAGTTCTTAAGTGGATGGTTAGTGTACCGTTCAGAACATAATTATCAAACCCCATATCAAAAATACTGATCACATGAAATTTAAATTTTTCTCTTGTACTAAGATTTTTTTCATTGATAAGGACTATTAACCTTTATATTTGGGAATTATATTTCATTTTGGACATAATCATTTCATTTTAAACACTAGAGTTTCTATAGTGAATTATATGGATATTTCTATTTATTATAATCATAAGCTAACATATTTCTATCATTTAAACATGTGATTTCATGAAAATTATACTTATCACGCAATAATAATTTATAAGTCCCATTAATATAATTTCATTCATGTCCTCTCCACACCTCAAGCATAATGGAAGAATTTTCTTCATTCTACCATTATTTTTATTTGAGAAAAATCGTTTAAATTCCATTTTTCATTTCTTATAAAAAACATGCCATTGATTGGTAAATTAAAACTCCATTTCTACCTTGGTATGAAAGAATTTTCTTTCAACGACACTAATGTCCCTTATTCTTAATTCCCATCAAATACATGGTTCTAATCCACCTATGAATACATCAATATTAAATTATTGTTATATTATATTTTTAGAGTTTACCTTATAATCTTGTAAAATTAATCTCATTGGTACTAATTGATTCATCATCCTTCTACATTAACTCAAGTAAAGTCATAACCATTTTCAAACGAATAATTAAATAAAATAACATACTAAAATACAACCTTATAAACCATTCCTACCCCATATAATGAATTTCTTACTATTTTTTTCATGTTCTTGAGGAGGGTTTACCATTGAGTTGTTTTACCTTCCAAATGATATATATCCCAAATAAATTTTCTTTCTAAAAAATCTAAAAAATATAAAATATATTTTTTGAGGTACTGATTTATTATTAAGAAACTAGTGGATCTATAGACCCACAAAATGAAGTTGGATATTTCATTATAAAGGAATCAGTAGAGCATTGTACCCTAATTTTCTTTTTTTTTTTGAAAGCTCAGGATGATTCATGGATTGATAAGGATTCATCATCATAATAATTCTATTTTTCATTACATCACCCAGAACTTTTGGTTTTTAAGAGGAAACTCAATTCATTTTATATCACATTATGCATTAACATGACTCTTTGAGGTTCCATGAATTGAATAAAACCTGGAAATATAGTGTGAGAAATAATAATAATTGGAAACTATATAGTCATGAAAAATCAATCATATGATATTTAAATCATGACACCTTTAATTTAATCTATGAAACCTTAGGATTATCCAATGTTATACATAGTTATAAACTATTAAAATCCATCTTATTGTTTCGTAATTAAAATTTGAATTAATTGAAGAATATACCTTAAGAGTGTCTATCCATTTATATATTGTTAGACCAATTAATCATACACTAGTGATGACATAGATAATGTCCAATACATTCCATTCATATTTGTTACCCCTAGGGTCATCTATGCCACATTAATATAAACATAATTGTATCCATACAAAGATTTATTTAATAGGAAAACCACACATCATTATGTACCGTGTCTTAAGATATTCTACTATACTTATTCTTATTCAAGGGGTTCTCATTAATGTTATCTAATCCAAGTTTAAAAAAACAACTCAACCATTATCTAATACCAAAAGTATAGATCTATAATTTTCATGAATAAATTGCATATCTTATTATATGAATAATCATTACATAACATTAGGGTCCCCACAAAAACCTTAAAGGTGTAGTTTCATTGAAAGATTATATACACAATCAATGGGCACATATACAATCTATATCATATCCCACTATGTACATAAAAATTATCATCCTTATTATTCACATTATACATAAAATCATTCTTCATTTCCCAAAAAAATATATAATAAAGTGTGAGACTAGATGGTCTGTAATAGTAAAAAATTATTTCTGTGATCATTAAAATATAGAATGAATATAAGTGGATTATAACATAAGAAAAACCTATTAAAACTATACCTGGAAATTATTAGATCACAAACATGAGTCATTGTATAAATCTTGGCTATTCATAAGACATGATTCATAAAAACATAAATGAACCTGATCCAATAGAACATAGCTTTGTCTTAATATTATTTCATAAAGGATCCACAAAATATGTGACATTATTGTATTCATAAAAATATTATATCAATGATTCACACTATGAAATTTTCAACATGTTAGGACTGTGACAGCTTTACATGGACCTTCCTCAATCTTGGGTTAAACCCCAATGTATCCTCTTCCAATATTATGACAACCTCTTGTGTTCTATATTTCAGACATGGGATAACCTCCCATGTACCCTATTTTGGAGATTTCATTGCTACATGTGTACCCTCTTTTAGGATTGGGATAACATCTAATATAACATTTATTCTCATGTAACATCAATATTTAATTAATTAATTATAGGGATATATAATTATATTCACACCCATCAAATAATCATAATCCATTCATATGTACTCCTAAAATCAAAAACACTCATCATATAATAATATCTTAACCCATAGAAAATAAACACGTTTCATAAAAATATCATCATCATAATCATATAACATCCCAAGAAATAATAAGGATTTTATCATCCTTCATATCACTAGTAAATTATATGGATCATAAAATGATGTTATCATATTTTAAAATGTCTTTAAATGATCTCTGGAACATTTCTTGAGGAAAATAACCTTTTCACCATTAAAAAAGTTATTAAAATAACAAAAATCAATCTTATTAAAGAAAAATACATGATTTGAAAATAACATTAGAAACCAGTAGTGGAATATTCATAGCATTTACTAGTCATGATGGTGTCAAAACAGTCATGTATAGAATGTTAAAATAATGATTCCTTTCAAGTTTGGAATAAAAATTTAAAAGTACCTTTTTGGAAAATTATAATAAGATTCCATTGAAACAATTTTATGTACATTTAAAAATATGTTAAAATGTCTTAAAAACATATGATAATAGGGAAAAAATTCTTGATTTTTTTAAAAACATTGACATAGGATATAAATATTCTCGATCAAATGGAAAAACAAAGTTGCTTCTTTCTTTAAATCATTCTTATAACCTCTTGAGTACTTAATGTGACCAAAATGAAAGGAAAAAAACATATTCTCTATAAATGAACTAATTTGAATAAATGGTATAATATTTGGGAGATAAAGATCATATAATTTAATCATCTTTTATTTAAGTGTAACCAATCATGGTAAGAATGATATTGTAATGTAAAACCCTTATCACAATATTAATTTGACTCAAAATCACTCTAGCATACTATATAATAAACTAGTACTCCACCCGTGCGATACACGGAACTATAAAATAATTTTTATTATTAACTATATATTACTATTTATAAAACATAATAGTTTATATTAATATTTAATATATGTGAAATGAAAATGACATAAATAATATTCAATAAAAGTTGCAGAAATTGAGGAACAAAATTTAGATACTGAGCATCCTTTTGTATAAAACTAACAACGAAGGAACCAACGGTGAAACAGAATGAAAATTAATAAATAATATATTGAAATTATAAATTTATTCATAGAAACAATGTATGAAATTCTAATTTCCAGAAACTTGAAATAGGTCAATAGTTAAACATAATCATTGTAAGATAAAATCAATACAGTCTCACCTTTTACATAGGACTATTGAATGTAATTATACAATGATAATAGAAAATCAATACTAATAATGTAGCAGATAGATGTTTGACAACATAAACAGGAACCATAATTTTCAACAACAGCGGGTGTGCTGATGTATGGAATATTTGTCGCGAAATCCTCAATCAATTATTTTTCCCCAAATAACACTGCAATATAGCATTCCCTTTATTGTCTCTCGAGGAGGTTGCAATTTGAGGTGCCAAACTGTCACTTTTTTGTTGGTTTATTTTCACATGAAATGGAAAATTGGGGATTTGATTAAAGAATCAAGAACAGAAAATAAATAAAAACTAAAGAGAATGAAAATTGGAGAACGAGCTAGAAAATTTATTGGAATTAAAATGGATTTCAAACCAGAATCAAAATAGTGGTTACGGACAAGCATTAACCTCCCAGACACTCCCCTCTTCCTTGTTTAAAATTATATCTCTAATAAATCACTCAATGCCTACCCAAATAACTCTATATAAACACCTTATTTGGAAAGGATATCATATTAAGACCTCAATATGATCTTTTCCCCTCCTATAGAAGTGATCTAATTATTTGAAGACCTTCATATAACCAAACCTAACTGAAATCACTATACTCAACAGCAAGACCTCGCCGCAAGAAATTTAAATAGTGAAATCAAATATTTTACTTTATAGATTGGGAAACCATCCAGAACAAAAAAGTTGAAAATATATTCAAGAAAGAAAACAACCATTTTCATTCAAGAAATATAAATTCCAAGGAGATGCAACAAAGATTACACATGAAGATTAAAACTCGGAAGGGAGTGTCCACCGGTTGTCGCTGTCCACAACCACTTGGTGTTTAGACTCGCATCACTTGATCATACTGCATCACCTCCATTCCAGCAAGAGTGTACACCATCTTCATCATTGTCTCAACAAATCCAACCTGCCCCTGAAATGAATGAATAGATAGGGAGAATAGGGGAGAAGGGCTTGGAAAATCTTCTGTCCAGATTCTATCCGCCCAAAATATGCTTCTATTTGGAACATCTACCGGCCAAATCAACCTCTGGACCCTTCTAAAGAGTTTTTTGTAAATACATTCTCTATCGGTCCACAAAATATCAGCTGCTTTCGAGACGTGTTGAAAAATATATGTATTAATTTTACTCCATGACTTTTTCTCTTCCTGAGGAGACCTTTCATCTCCCACTTGTATGACTCAATAATAGTGTTCACTAATTATCAAGTTTGACCATACAATTAATCTTAAATTAGAGCCTTGGAGTAATATTGAAAGCCCTGTTGGAATTAATGACAATGGAAACATGCATCCGAAGTGATGCTCCATTTATTGAGGTGGGCTCCACACATCCGAACATACAAACTCTTCCCAAAGAATCATTTATTTGGACCCTTAGATGGCCGATTTAGATCTTGATCCAGTTGAAATATTTGAAGATAACATTCAAGGGGTTCCTAAAAAAACGAATCCGTCGAATTGGATAAGTATTTAAAAAGATATGACCAAATACTCAGACAAGTCAAAAACTGCTTAAAATCTAGAATTAAGGCATTTTCACAATTTAGCTCAAAATACAACAATATTCCAAAAATGATGCAACATAATATGTAATGACACATTATTGAGGACTAAATCATTGAAATTTAGATAAAATATATTGAAAATATCAGCTATATCAATTCCCCCACACTTACAACTTGGTCTCTGGATAAGTGATCATTAAAACAAAATCAGTGCATATTCAAAATACAAACAAATGAGGTTCACCAATCAACCACCAAGAATAAAATGATATAATGCCTCATAAAAAAATGATTCAAGTTTTAAATTCAGTTCATTCAATCCATTTCAACTCATTTTATCCTCTCATTCACCTAACACAGCCACCTCACAAAAATTTTCTCTCAACACCAATATTGGTTTCCAACAATGCTTCTCTCAAGAAAACATGAAAGAATCATCATAGTCTTGAAAAATTTCTAAATCTCCACCTGATGTGAGCCAAGAAAAATGTGCTCATCTTGAGGGCTTTTCAAGGATGTTCTGTGGATAAAGGCGGGTGGGTCTCAAATGTCCAAAATTCTGAATCCAAATAAGGAGGGTTGGGCTCATTTTGGAAGCAAAAGATACATGAATCGAATCTTCACTCATGTGGGGAATCCTCCATACTCTCCTCCAATGAAATTCATATTTGATAATCCCTTAGAATATCTTTTCCACCTCATTCCATCCAAATTTCAGCAGCAACAGTTACATTTCTCTTTTTTTTCAAAAGCTCCAGATTGGGCACAACTTTCTTCCATCAAGAGCTCTAGACAGGCATAGATCTCTTCAATTGAGAGTTCCAGATAGGCACAACTCTCTTCCTTTGAGAGCTCCAGATAGGCACAACTCTCAGAAATTAAACATCTTTGAGTAGCAAAAACATCTCTTCATTGTTTAGATAACCACCCAATGCAAAAACAGATGATGTAGCACACCACAAGTCATCTCCCCCACACTTGAGTTAAACTAGATCATGCATTTATACTTCCAGATCAGGTTGGAAAGGGAAAATGGTTTGTAATGTGGCTATCTAAAAGGCAGTACATGACAACTAAGGGCTCAAGAAAGATAAAATGTAAAAGGTGGGCCAGAATAAAAGGGATAATCATGAAAAAGGGACGTTCAATCACAAACAAATTGCCTCAATCATTTCAATCAAACTCACCTTAGCCCTCACGTTTTGATAGAAAAAGATCAACTTCTGGTTAAATAAAACAAGCATTATTTGGTTCACTCAAGAAGTAGGATGAATGTGAAGAAGATGAAAATGTGTTCAAAATACTCACGGGTAAGTGGTTTTCAATATTATACAGCATTCATGGAATGTAATTCAAAATTCAATGGTTTTTACAAAATTTTGGAACATGAAACAATGACTATCTCAACATACAGTTATAACCAGATTCAAGGGACTAATTGGTTCACTCATTGATAGGGTTTTAAAAGATCATCATGTAAGCTCAAATGTTTTTAAAAATTTTAAATAAAACACACAAAGATTGAAAAATAAAAGAAAACACCAAAAATTGAAAGAGAGAGAAAATAAAAGGAAAAAAATGAAATGAAAGAACACAAAATCCTAATATACCCAGCATGTTCCTCCCCCCAAACTTATTTTATGAAATGTCCTCATTGTGTAAAAATATATATATATGAATATGAAATTCATGAAATCAAATACATTACAACAAAAAAAAGTGAGAAGGAAAAACACAACCTGGAATCAATTGTATTCTGCTTTATGAAGATGGATCTCCTCCCCTATAGGATCGTGAACATTATCTCTAAACAGCTTCAACCTGTGCCCATTGACTGTTAATGGTGTCCCTTTGCTTGGTTCTATAATCTGGATTGCACCAAAAGGAAAAACATGTGTAACAATGAATGGACTAGACCATTTGGAATGAAATTTACCCGGGAACAGCTTCAATTTGGAATCAAACAGCAACACTTTGTCCCCTTCCTTGATGTTTTTGTTGAGAATAATCTCAACATGAAATGATTTGGTCCGTTCCTTGTACAACCTAGAACTTTCATATGTATTCTTTCTGATCTCCTCCATCTCCTGCAAACAAAATTTTCTTTCTTCCCTAGCAGAAAATAGATTCATGTTACATGTTTTTACAGCCCAAAAATATTTGTGTTCTAACTCAACCGGAAGGTGACAATCCATTCCATAGACTAATCTAGATTGTGACATGCCAATTGGGCTTTTTAATGCAGTCTTATAAGCCCAGAGTGCATCATCAAGTCTCAAACACCAATCCTTTCTTCTTGGGTTCACAGTTTTTCCATAATTTGTTTGATTTCTCTATTGGACAACTCAGACATTCTATTTGTTTGGGGGTGATATGGTTTAGAGACCCTATTATGAACTCCATACTTCTTCAATAGTGATTCCAAAGTCTTGTTACAAAAATGAGTACCTTGATCCTTTATCAAGATCTTTGGTAATCCAAACCTTGAAAATATATTTCCCTTTACAAACTAGGACACAGTTTTGGCATCATTAGATCTTGTGGGAATTGCTTCTACCCACATGGATACATAATCAACAGCAAGTAAAATGTGAAGATATCCAAATGAATTGGTAAAAGGTCCCATGAAATACATACCCCAAACATCAAATACATCACAAAACAAAATAGGTTGTTGTGGAATCTCATTCCTTTTGGAAATTCCCCCTTGAAATTGACAATTTCTACATGTCCTATAGAAATCAAAAGAATATCTAAAAATGGTAGGCCAATAAAAACCAGAATCCAACACCTTTCTTATAGTTCTTTGAGGCCCAAAGTGTCCTCCATAACTCAATGTGTGAAAAAAGTTTAGGAAATATTGGAATTCAGAATTTGGAATGCATCTCCTAATCATTTGATCACTACCATCATGGCACAAGTAAGGATCATCCCAAATGTAATGCTTTGAATCACTCAAAAGTTTAGAAAATTGATTCTTGGAAAACCAGTGGGGAACATCATCAGAAGCTAAATAATTCACCACATCAGCAAACCATGGCCTTTCAGTTTGACAAGCATACAACTCCTCATCTGGAAAAGTTTCTTTAATTGGAAGATAGATCCGATAATCCCCATTCAAAAAATATTGTATCCTACTAAAATGATCAGCAACAAGGTTTTCACTTCCCTTCTTGTCCTTTATTTCAACATCAAACTCTTGTAACAAAAAAATCCATCTCAAAAGTCTTAGTTTTGGATCATGTTTCTTCATCAAAAATTTGATTATAGAATGATCAGTGAAAACAATCATCTTAGATCCTAGAAGATAACATCTAAATTTGTCCAAAGAAATGACAACAGAAAACAGGTCCTTCTCAGTTGTTGTGTAGTTTTATTGGGCCTGATCTAATGTTCTAGAGGCATAGGCGATCACATGAGATTTATTTTCCACCCTTTGACTTAAAACATCCCCAAGAGAAAAGTCAGATGCATCAGTCATAATCTCAAAAGGAAAGTCCCATTTAGGAGGTTGAACAATGGGAGGAGTAATCAATTTTTGTTTCAGCTCCCCAAATTCCTGTTTTCAATTTTCATCAAAGACAAATGGGGTGTCTTTCTGGAGCAATATATGCAATGGAAGTGCAACCTTACTGAAATCCTTAATGAATCTCTTATAAAACCCAGCATGACCAAGAAAATATCTCACATCTCTGATTGTTTTTGGGTATGGAAATAAAGAAATTACCTGAACTTTGGACTTATCAACTTGAATTCCATCCAAAGACACAACATGTCCAAGAACAATCCCTTTACCCACCATGAAATGACATTTTTCATAATTAAGAACAAGGTTCTTATCAATGCACCTTTCAAGAACATGATCCAGACCTTCCAAACAACTTTCAAATGATGAGCCATAAACAGTGAAGTAATCTATAAAAACTTCCATCCATATTTCATGAAAATCAGAGAAAATACTCATCATACACCTTTGAAATGTTCTAGGAGCATTGCACAAACCAAAGGGAATCCTTCTATAAGAAAATGTTCCAAATGGGCATGTGAATGTGGTTTTTTCTTGATCCTCCGGTGCAATATGAATTTGGAAATAACCAGAGAATCCATCCAGAAAATAATAATGGGTTTTTCTAGCTAGTCTTTCAAGGACCTGATCAAGAGATGGAAGTGGAAAGTGGTCTTTCCTCGTAGCCAAATTGAGTTTCCTGTAATCAATGCACATTCTCCATTTACTTGGAAGCCTAACAGGAACAAGCTCACCAAATTCATTCATTGAGATTGTGAAGCCACCTTTTTTGGGAATTACATGGATTGGACTCACCCATTGACTATCAGAGATGGGAAAAATAATTCCAGCAGCTAAATGGGTGGTAACTTCCTTCTTAACAAACTCTAAAACTGTTGGATTCAACCTCCTTTGAAATTGTCTCACCAGTTTAAAATTTTCTTCCATGAAAATTCTATGCATGCACATTGAAGTGATGACTCTAGTTAAATCAGATATAGTCCCTCCAAAATCTTTCTTGTGGGTTTTAAGGACTCCAAACAATTTATTCTCTTGGTCTTTCAACAAATCATTTGAAATTATAATGGGGAATATTTCATTTTCACCTAAGAAATCATATTTGAGATTATCATAAAGTTGTTTCAACTCTAACTCAGCTGGGGTATTTTCATTGATCAAGGAACATTGCTTACAGGTGTGGTTGTTTAGTGGGGTTAGATAATTTAAAGGACAATCACCATGAATATCAATTTCATTGTTCTTGGAAATTGATTCTAGTGGAAAATTTTCAATTTCTCCTCGGAGGCCACTAGCAGTACAATGGGTTTCTACAGAGACATATTCCTCAATATTGAGATCAATAGAATCTTGCAAAGCCATGTCAACATTCCAAGACACATCATCAGCTCCCTTTTCCCTCTCTTGTTGATCAGATTCAGCAATAATCAAATTTCCATCATAAAAATTATCCGCTTGTTTCTTATCACAGGCAAAATTAGGGAACATATCAGTGGAAAACTAATCAACCATTTTCCCTTGGGGGGATGCATGATCCTTGACTGGGTGTTTCATGGACTGAAAAATATTGAAATGAACAACTTCTCCGCCAAACTCCATGGAATGTGTTCCCTTGTGAACATTGATGATTGCTTTTGCAGTTTTCAGGAATGGTCTCCCTAAAATGAGAGGTGCATGGGTACTAAACCTATCATCTTCCATATCTAAGACGTATAAATCCGTAGAAAAAATCATGTCTCTCACCTGAACAAGAACATCCTCAATAACTCCAGCAGGCTTGGTGGTACTTCGGTTAGTAAGTTGAATGATGATCCCAGAGGGTTTCAATTCTCCAACATGAAGAGATGAGTAAACAGAATGCGGCATAACATTGATGGAGGCCCCCAAATCAAGCATAACATCCTTGAATTCACATTTCCCAATGGTTCAAGGAATTGTAAAAGTTCTTGGGTCTTTACATTTGACAGGAAAGGCATGCTAGATTATGGATGAAACATTCCTCCCTATGTTGACCTTTTCACCTCCTTTAAATTTCCTCTTGTGGGTACCCATTTCCTTAAAAAACTTTGCATACCTTGGAATTTTATTCACAGCATCAAGCAAAGGTATATTGACTTGAACATTCTTTAAAGTCTCCAAAACCTCATTATCCAACTCTTTCTCAGCACTCGACTTCACTGATGGTTCACTCCTAGGGTAATTCAATAGTGGTTTGGTTGTTTCAAGGCTATTTTGAGCACTTCTGTGAGAAATAAAAGGTCCAGAAATCCTCTTCTAATCTAACTTTGTTCTTTTAAGAAACATTTCTTCTCTTGAAATTGTGTTTCCCTTCAAAGAACATTTAGAATTTACAGCATTTCCATCAGTGGTGGGATTCTCAACAGTAGTTACAACAACAGGTTTTGGTTTCTCAATTTGAGGGGTATTCAATTGTTTTCCACTCCTAAGTTCAATTGCACTCACATTTTCCTTCCCTTTATATCTTGGATTCACTTGGTTTTGTGAGGGAAAACCTCCACTCATTTGATTTTTTATGCAACTAAGATCAGAGGAAAGTTTCCCCATTTGAGTAATTAGGGTATTCAACATGTTTTGTTGTTGGTCTAGTGTCTGTATCATTGCCTCATGTTGTTTCATCATTGCATCTTCAATATTACTCTCTGAATTTTGAGTAGGAGGGGCAGCCTGAAAGTTTCTTCCATAATGAGCATTAGCTTGCTCATTGAAATATCATAGTTGTGAATTGCTTGATTGTCCTTGGAAGAAGCCTCTAGGTTGTTCAGGATGTCGAAATCTTATATTAGAGTGGTTGTTCTATCCTTGATTGAAATTTTGATTTGGCTGAAATGGACTTTTTGGTTTGATTGAAAGGGTTTTCCAGGTAAAACAACATTGCAGTTTTCAGAAGGTTCTTGCATTTGAGGGAATTGGTCACTAAAATGGTCATTGGAAGAAAAAATTCCATAGTAGACATTCATTTGAAATGTTGCTTCAGGTTTGGGTGGAGTTGGTGGGGTATTGGATAACATCATTGACCTCACCATGGTGGTAAGATCAGAATGTTGACTTGCAATCATGTTGTTTTCAGGACTGTCAATGGGGAACTCTTGGGTAGATTTCACATGAAGAAGGCCTCTTGTTCTAAACTGTTGAGAATTTTGGGCCATGTTTGCAATTAATGTCCTAGCAGCTGTTGGTGTTTTGTCAACTAAAGCCCCTCCTGCCACAACATCAATCATTCTTCTATCAGTAAGACACAATCCCTCATAAAAATATTGAATCAAAAGTTGGTCACTAATTTTATGGTGGGGGAAATTGAAACAAAGTCTTTTGAAGTGTTCCCAATACTCATGCAAAGTTTCACCTTGATTTTTCCAAATTCCACAAATATCCTTTCTGATAGAAGCAGTTCTAGAAGCAGGGAAAAAAATTTCAAGGAAAAGTTTTTTCAATTTATTCAAATCCCTAATAAAGGTAGAATGTGAATAGAAAAAACATTCTTTGGAAACTCCTTATAACGAAAAAGTAAATGACCTCAATTTCATTTGATTTCCATCAATGCCCTAGGGTTTCATGTTGACACAAAGATAACTAAATTCCTGAAGGTGTTTATGTGGATATTCCCCAGGAAAACCATTAAATTTTGGAAGTTGGTTAATGAAACAAGATTTAATTTCAAACCCAGCAGGTGCATCAGGATATTCAACAGGATTTTCTTGATTTGCATCATAAGATGAAGCCAATTCTTTCAAGGTTATATTTTTAGCCATTGGAATTTCAATTTCAACCAGGTTTCTTCTTAGTGCTTTATTAGAAGATTAACAACTTGGTACAAGGGGATTTCTGGTAGCTCTATCCCTAGAGTGAAAAGTTCTATCAATTTCAGAATCCAATGGGAACAAATTTGGGTTAGAATTCCGGGTCATGCAAAAACAATTTTCACACAAATCAACTCAAGCAACCTCCCCGGAAATGGAGCCAGTTTATGTATGGATTATTTGTCATGAAATCCTCAATCAATTATTTTTTCCCCGAAAAACAAGGCAATATAGCAGTCCCTGGATTGTCTCTCGAGGAGGTTGCAATTTGAGTTTCCAAACTGTCACTTTTTTGTTGGTTTGTTTTCACATGAAATGGAAAATTGGGGATTTGATTAATGACTCAAGAATAGAAAATAAATAAAACTTAAAGAGAAAGAAAATTGGAGTACGAGATAGAAAATTTATTGGAAATAAAATTGGTTTCAAACCAAAATCAAAACAGTGGTTACAAACAAGCTTTAACCTCCCGGACACTCCCCTCTTCCTTGTTTAAAATTGTATCTCTAATGAATCTCTCAATGAATACCCAAATACCTCTGGATAAAAACCTTATTTTGAAAGGATATCATATTAAGACCTCAATATGATCGTTTCCCCTCCTATAGATGTGATCTAATTATTTAAAGACCTTCAAATAACCAAACCTAACCGAAATCACTATACTCAACGGCAAGACCTCACTACAGAAATTTAAATAGTGAAATCGACTATTTTACTTTATAGATTGGGAAACCATCCAGAACAAATAAGTTGAAAATATATTCATGAAAGAAAACAACCGTTGTCATTCAATAAATATAAATTCAAAGGAGATGCAATAGAGATTACACATGAAGATCAAAACTCGGAAGGGAGTGTTCGTCGGTTGTCGTCGTCCGCAACCACTTGGTGTTTAGCCTCGCATCACATGATCAGCCCACATAACCTCCATTCAAGAAAGAGTTTACACCATCTTCATCATTGTCTCCACAAATAAAACCCCCCACCCCCTTTGAGATGAATGAAGAGATAGGTAGAATAGGGGAGGAGGGCTGGGAAAATCTTATGTCCAGATTCTGTCCGCCCGAAATATGCTTCTATTTGGAACACCTACGGGCCCAATAAACCTCTAGACACTTCTATGGATATGTTTAAAAATACATTCTCTATCATTCCACATAATATCATCCACTTTGGAGACGTGTTGAAAAAGTTATGAATTAATTACTCTGTGACTTTTTCTCTTCCCGAGGAAACCTTTCATCTCCCACATGTTTAACTCGATCATAGTGTAACTTAATTATCAAGTTTGACCTTGAAAATAGTCTTGAATTCTATTATTGGAGTACTATTGTACTCCCATTAGGAATTAATGACATTGGAAACATGCAGCCGATGTTATGCTCCATTTTTTGAGGTGGGCTCCACACATCCGAACATACAAACTCTTCCCAAACAATGATTTATTTACACCCTTAGATGGCCGATTTAGATCTTGCTCCAGTGGACATATATAAAGATAAAATTACAGGGGTTCCTAAAAAACTAATCAGTAGAATTGGATAATTATTTAAAAAGATATGACCAAATACTCAGACAAGTCAAAAACTGCTTAAAATCCAAAATTAAGGCATTTTCACAATTTAGCTCAAAATACAACAATATTCCAAATATGATACAACATAACATGTAATGACACATTAGTGAGGACTAAATCATTGAAATTTAGATAAAATATATTGAAAATATTATCTCTATCATGTGAAGATCAGATTACAATTCATGTCATCAAAATGTGCAGTCAAAAGCCTCCCAGTACCAACTATATCATTGATGTAGAGTAGCAGTTTGTCATGTTTGTTGACAGTTATATTGATCCCTGCAACCTATAATTAGAAATGAATGTGAGTAAATGAGAAATAATACTTTGATAAAATAACTGGTTAATCTAGTGAAGTCCAAAAAATCATGTAATAATCAAATGGCTTATTTTTTTTACAATATTCATCTAGGCAAAAAACTATACAAGATTTCAATGAAAACAATTAAATAATATGAAAATGAAAAGACACTCCCATGCCAAGCCCCTCCCCTCCCCAATTTCATAAATTTACTCCGTGCCCCCCCCCCTCAACAGCCTGACCAGCGTGTCAACACCCCGACCCCCACTCATCTACCTGTCATCCCTCCCCTACCCAGCCCCTTCCTTCCCCCCCACACCCTGCCCAGTATGAACCCCCCCCCCCAATTTCCATGCATGTCCTCTTACGCCTTATCCAGCTTATCCCCTCCCCTACCTCCTACTTTTCTTGGCTGCCACCCCATCCCAACACCTCCCCCTCCCTCATCAGCCTTACCCCTGCCCAGCCCCTTCCCCCAGCACCCCCCCCCCCGCTTTCCAGCCCCACTAGTCCCCTCCCCTGCCCAGCCCCTCCCTCCACCCCCACAACCTACCCAGCATGTCAACCCCCCCGCCCCAGTCCTCCTTTTGACAATCCTCCCCTGCTCAGCCCCTCCCTTCCCCCCCACCATGCCCAGAATGAACCACCCCACCCCCCAAAATTTCTCAGCATGTCCTCATACCCACTACCCAGCTTTACCCCTCTCCTCCTCCCTCCATTCCATGTCTGCCACCCCATCCCAACAGCTCCCCCTCCCTCGTCAGCCTTCCCCCTGCCCAGCACCTTCCCCCACCAGTCCCCCCCAATCCCATCCCCTTCCCCCAGCACTCCCCCCCTTTCCAGCCCCTTCCCCCATAACCCCCTCCCCCCAGGGCCAACCTCTTCCCCCACCTGGCCCTTCCCCCCTTACCTCATTTTCCCCTCCCCTATCCTCATCTCCTTTGAAACCAGCCTAGATCCTCCCCTCCCCTCCCCTACCCACTAACTATAATAGCCTCCCACCATATCCTCCCCCATTTTCCTCCCACCTCCTACTCCCCCTACCCATCTCTTTTGTCTCCCCCTCCCCCCTGCCCAGATCTCCCCCTCCCGTTCCCCCTCACCAGCTCTTCCATCCTAGACCTAAAATTCCTTGCCAATATGGATTATCACTTCATGAGGTATGTTTACTCATTTGAAAGTAATAGATTCAAACTATCTGTCCCATTTGTATTTCAATGAAAAACATAATCGAAAGCATTTATTAGGAATCATAATTATATACAGTAATTTAAAAATACTATAGAAGTAAGTAATGTAGCACAGACTACTGAATATTTTATATGTTTTTTTCTTTTAAAAACTATAGCACAATGCAATACCTTCTTTCAAATATGAAATATGCATAAGATAATATCACCAATAACATCATCGGATTCATTTTTATCGTCAAAAAATAATGTCTATGATATCCAATCTTCATATGTTGTGTAATTTCATCCATATAAACCATCCAATGAGAAAATAAAAATATAATGAATAACATTACATAAGCATGTACTTTGAATACCTGCATGGTGCTCCTTAAATACACCCCCACCCAAAGATGATGTTGAACCTGCAAACAAAAGTTAAAATTAGGGAATCCTAAAATTAATGGCTAACTGAACATCTATCACTAACAATGATAAAAAACATTACAGGGGGGGTCCGGAAAATAAATGATTAATGCTTTCTTTTCAATTACCATGAAATTACATCCTGAAATATCCTTCTATTTTATCAGCCTTTTAGTTTATGTTATCCTTCAATCCGATTTTCTATTCAATGGAATAGATTGTTGTAGTAGGGGAGTCCGGAAACATTCTTACATATCTTCAGAACGCATCATCAGCATAAAAAATAGTAAACCAATTTTCCTACATAAAGAAATTAATTTAATGAATATTTAGTAGATAATATTGACAAATGAATTCATTGAAGTATAATTCTAACAATTTTCAATAGGGAAAAAGAAATTCAGTATATGTGATAGTTAGAGGAAATGCATATGACATTAAAAAATTCAGTATTGCTGGTTCCAATGATTTTATAAAAATAGTGGTGAATGAAAATAGACAACACATACATGAGTAGAAGAAATATTCTTAGTTGTTGTAAAATACCTAGTTTCTGTGTTCCAAGCAACTCCTAAATTTCCTCCATTGTTTCATCATCAAAATCAAATGATTTACCATGATCTACGACAGAACTGCACATGATCAAATAATCTACAATAGAATTTCACAAGATAAATAGAAGATAAATACAAAACAGTAGCTTCAAAATACCTAATTAGTAGACATAAACATTGTTTATAAGTGGTTGGAAGAGGCACTAAATAGTAGCTTCAGAAAACACCTACCTTATGAGATACATGCTCAAATACATTGAAAAAAAAACAACCTGATAGATAAGGGAAGACCAATCTGAGACATCCATTTACAAGGAGTAAAGCAGTTGAACCTGGTAAAAATAAACTACAATCAAACAATATTACAATAACATAATGAAGAAGTTTCATATTATTCCATCATACCATGAATCTCCCCTCAAGACAACTAATCCATGAATGTAAAACACCAATAGAGAAAGCAGTGATTATGAAGTCAAAAACTTCATGATGGAGGAACCTTCTACCCTCGGTGACTGTTCGACACACGAACCTTCTCAACTGATAACCATTATCATGATAATACAAATCCCTAAAACCATGAGATGAAAACCTTCTTCATAACAATACTCTGAAATTCATTGTCCCAAAAAAAAATATTAGTTGTGATTAACCCCATATAAAATGGTGTTTATTTATTAAGAGAATATGTTTGGTATTAGTATAGAGGAAATACTAATGTTCATTTTTTTATCAGGAAGTGATGGTGCATAAAAATAGGATAGGAGTACATAAAATATAGATACACCATTAAAATACTTTAAATAAGAATGGATATATAAAGAAAAAATTTTATATTTGGAAGGACATTTCACTTATATATGAATGAGAAATAAAAATACATTTGTATTAGTAATAATAAAAAATTGTAACTGAGTAGATGATTAATGGGAATACATAATGACAAAACCTAATCAATAATTGTTGCTAATTTTTTGACCTTCATTTATGTAGAAGTTTTTCTGGTAGATCATGTTATATAGACTGATAGGAAGAATGTATAGTAGAAATAAATCTACAGCTTCAGATTCACCCAGCAACATCAATCTACAGATGTGATAATAATTATAAATATTAATAAATAGAAAAGAATATTATAATCTGAGAACCGATTGTAAAAATTAAATAGATTAAATTGGCTATTTTAGAATTTTATAGTATACCGAACACATCATATAAATAATGGATGTCATATGTCATCACTGTACAGTATAACCGACTATTAGAATTCAAATATGGTGTTGCAATATAAATGACTAATATGGGTTTAAGGACCACAAATAACCAAAGACAATAAGGTTTTTTAAATGAGATAATGTAATATACAAACAGATAACTCCATAAAGATGAGACCTACTTCATAATTGCACAATCTTACAAGAATTTAACACTAAATCATGGCCTTGCGATAGAAATGAATATTCTGGTATTGAATTGAATATTATACTAAATAAATCATTGCAATCACTTTCTGTATTCGCCAACAGATTATGTTGAATCGCTTCATCATTTTCAAAATGATGCAGCAAGAATGTTTTTATAGAAAAAAAAGTTAGAATAATATTTAGGCAACATACCATGGAATGTGTAATCATTGAATCACATATCATATAATTAATATTATATAGGTGAAATGTATAAGAATTGTGCCTCGGAAAATGCAATGAATATAAACCACCCCTAATAGTATTGAATGTAATTTGATAATAGTGCAATGAATATAATAGTTATTGTAGTTATCATTTTTGAACCTAAGTAGTTTTCCTGTTTGAGGGTGACGAAACTATTCTCGAGCCAATGTACAATGTAGAAGACCTATAAGTATGATGATGCTATTAGAAAAAGAGGAAAAGAATATAATATTTCGGTGACTTTCGATAGCGAAATATAGAAATTGGAAATGTTGAAGAACATTTCACCTTGATATTTTCAACCCCAATGCTTTCCTCTGAAGACCCACTACAATTATGTACATGTATTATGTCCAAAAAAATGTAATGTGCATAATCAGTGTTATAGTATTGAAAAATTTGTAAACATTATTACCTGCTTTTGGTTGAAGGTGTCAGAGATGATGAAAATGTAATGATCATTATCATGGATAAAAAAGAACTTTTTTTGCATTATGTTCAAAAGAATGAATAAGGGTTTGAAGATTAAAATTATATTCATCAATTGATAATTAAGAATTTTTTTATTTGACTATCTCCAACTGTGAAGGTAAACGGAACTCATCAACCTCATAATTTAAAATTGATAAAAAATGAACCATTTCTCAATAAAAAATCTTTATCAAATAAATATAACAATAATAATATATCTATTTTATCTAGGATCAATAAGAAGGTAGTACCAAAACAACAGAATGCAACTACGAATCTGGTCAAACATACCTTCAGTCAAGTAGAGATCCATTGAATCTCATACCTGTAACCCAATTGAAAGTAACACCATTCGATCATGACCCCAAATTCATTCAATGTTTCATTCAAACATGTTTAAAAACATTTCCATGAACATAATGTTACGTAATAAAAAATAAACAGAAATGAAAAAATGTTTAGTTTAATATATTTTATGCACAATACACTAAAAACTGGAAAAAAAATTCTAAATAAACTTAATAGAATAAAATATGTTCCAAAATATTTTGATATAATTTTTTTTTCAAGTTATTTTAAATGAAAAAATAGATAATCAATGGTTGTACATTATAATACTATAAAGTAATTGGTGAGATGTAGTGTAAAAATATTTGAGAAACTCAAGTGAAACTGGAAATATGAAATCTTGGAGTGAACTAAAAATAATTCGATGAATATATGAGAAAACACCTGTTGTGAATCACTGCATTGCACTACATCCTACAAATTTCATATGAATTGAGTTAAATTAATAACCTAAAAGGGGATGTAATTACATAGTTTTATACAACATTGTGATGGAAGACACCAAACTGGATAAATGTATAATTGCACGGCTTTATACAGCTATTATAATGAGATACATCATATCTACAACTAAGAAACAATATATTCAGAAACTTAGAGACATAAGTTATGTATTGAATAAAATAATATAGGCATACTTAGGTTGTATGATATGATCCAGTGTAATTGAAGCCAGACAGTTCTATAATTTTAGTAAGTTATGTAAATAGTCATATTATTGTTCAAATATGTTTCCCAAGTCACTGTAGTGCCAATTTTGTTGTAGCTATATAGAAACCTGAAAATGACATACATACTGATGAAAATTACTTTATTTTGAAGATAGACCTATAATCGTTAATATAAAAATAGACTACCTCAATGAAGAAAGGGTATTTTTTCCAATAATATTGAATGAACAGTTTAGCCGGAACAAAACAAATGGAAAGATGAAATGATACATATGATAATTTATACTCTGTCGATTGACCTATAACGACAATATGCATTTGTTCCAACTCTATATAGACTCCCTCACTTTAGCTGCTCTATTTCAAAAAAAAGGGTCATGAACAATTACCAAAACAACTATAATATTATCAAATTATTTG
This sequence comes from Viscum album, assembly GCA_963277665.1. Taxonomy (NCBI): domain Eukaryota; kingdom Viridiplantae; phylum Streptophyta; class Magnoliopsida; order Santalales; family Viscaceae; genus Viscum; species Viscum album. Next base: position 597,112,388 of record OY728133.1, read on the forward strand.
CATAATCTGTTACACCCAGTCTACAGAAAACTGGAAATGGTTCAGGATGGAGGGAGAGGAAAATGGTTATATAAGGGAGAAGAATGGGTTCTTTATAGACACAGATAATCTGTGTTCACTGAGGAATTTTATAAAGAATGTCCAATGAAATCTACTCCAAGCTTGATCCAAAGCATTGCATAACCATGAGGCTTCGCCATCATCTTAAATCTGTGTAGCACAGACCATGTTGTTAGAAAGAACAAATTCCTCTTTACCAGCATTACATACCTCACTATATGTTCTACATTCAGCAACAGCCTGGTCACTGAAACTTAGCAGGAAGGCGTACTATGTCCACCCTAATAATGGAGATATCTAGGGCTAGTAGGGGCATATAGAACATCACAATAATAGTATGGATAAATAGTCATGGCTCTGACCAGTGTAGGGTTTACCTCATCATTTGGGGCTCTGATTTGTGTAGGATTTACCTCAATCACATCTCTTATCAGTGTAGTTTGATGGAAATCATTCATTATTTCCATCATTCTCCATTAACCACACAAATTATTTTAGATCAATAGCACTGAATATCTACAGTCATGTAGCATTATAGATTTTGAATCAAACCTTAAAGACTTTCCATTCCACAAAAAAGATCAAACCACGAAAAAACATAGAGTGAATAAAAATAAAAAACTAACAGTGAATATAGAATAACAATGAATACGACATATCAACATTAAACAAACTTACAGTGAATAAAACAAATTAACATTGAACAAAAAAACAATGAAAACAATATTATGAAGGGGTATAAAAACACATATTAAGTGAAATCAATTCGAAGTGAATGTAACATATTAATAGCGAACACAACATACTAATAATGGACACTACATTCATACTATGATCAAATAGTGAACATAACATACTATCCGGAAATAGTTATATTGTGTATTAGAAATATTGAAAGTGCAAGAACATGAAAATAGTGATTGGTAACATATATACAATGAAAAGGATTGGGTTCCCAACCTGAGTTCACGTATGTAGTGTATTGAAAATATTTAAAGTGCACAACCTGACAATAGTGAATGGAAATATCTATACAATGAAAAAACCTGGGTTCCCAACCTGATTTCACTAAAGTATTTTATAAATCATGTCTACTGCAATCAACTCCAAGCCTTATCCAAAGCATTGGAGAACCTTGAGGCCCCATCGTCATCTAAAATCTGTTTAGCAGGCAACATGTAGTCCAAAAGAACAAATTCCGGTTGACCAGGGCTACATACCTCATCAGATGTTCTAGAGTTAGAAACAGCTTGGCTGCTACAACTTATTAGGGAACAGTTCTATGTTCTCCCTAATAATGGAAACACCTATGGACACCAGTTTCAATTACAACATCATAATAATAGTATGGATATATATTTTGGGCTGTGATAAGTGCATTGTTTACCTCATCATTCAGGGCTCTAATTTTTGTAGGAATTACCTAAATCCTGGATTTTATCAGTGCAGTTTGATGGAAATCATTTAGTACTACCATTATTCTCCATCAACCAAAAAAATGATTTGAGATAAATGAAACTGAATCTAAACAGTGATAAAACATTATAGTTTTGGAATCAATCCTTAAAGACACTTCATTCCACAGAGAAGGCCAAACCATGAACAAACTCACAATGAATACACTGGAAAAAATAACAGTGAATACAAAATAATAGTGAATACAAAATCATATCAATGAAAAATTTAACTGTGAATAAAACATATTAATATTGAAAAAAGTAATAGTGAAATTTAGAGCTTGAGGTGGTTTAGTAGTGGGTCGAGGTTATAAAATAGTAAATGCTAGTTTACCACAGATTGTGGAAATTAAAATAACCAGCAGATGGTGGAGTCTGAATCCATAGAAGGTGCGAAGGTGGCATAGGAAGAGGTAGAGCTGATGGAGTAGGCAAGGATGATAGAGGCATTGCAAGTGGAGGCTTTAGGCTGAAATGGAGTTGCAAAGGCAAGTGGCGAAGGGAAACATGAGCGGAGGAATCCTAGGTAGGTGCGGAGGGAAACCATGAGCGGCGAAGGGAGAACGTTGCTAGTGGAAACCTGACTTGGTGCAGAGAGATAATGCAAACGGTAGAGGGATACAGTCGCAATTTTGGAGTGGGGGAAACCAATTTGAGATTGCAGGAAGAGGCGTAGTTGGAGAGGCGAGATGGGGAGGAAGAAGAGGATATTTGGGAACCCGAAAAAGAACAAAGGAAAATCGGTAGCGGGAGGAGAAACATGAAGCTCGCTGTGTGATTCCTAAATTTGGAGGGAGCTAGAAAATGGAGGTAGCGGAAGGCGATTTCAGATGAAACTGTCGGATGAATAGGTGGAGGTGGAGGCAGAGCTATCGGTAGAGGTTTGAATGAAGAGCGGAAAAATTTTCAAGGAATTCGGAATGTCGATGAATGGTTCTACCCATGAAACCCTATTCCAGAGGGAGCCGGAGGAAAGCACGCACAAGGGAAGCTGATGGTGTCACGTGACGAATTTTGTAATAGTCGAGGGGAAAAATTGGAGAGTGACATAGAGGAAGGAGAGTGTTATATGTAGGTAAGGAAGAAGCCTACTTTAGAATAGAAAATATAGATAATTAATTTAAATTTATTATAATTTTATAATATAATTTTATAAATACATAGAATATCTTATATAATCCACTTGTAGCTTTTCAACACCCATTTATTAATAATTCTTTATTAAAATCATTATTTTAGAGTGACATTTCATAGAAGTTTCAGTTAAAAAGATCCAATATTCATATATTGATCATGGTTCCATAATATCTATAATTTTAATCATCATATATGTAATATATGTTTATATACATTATATACATATTTATAATCATCCCAAAAAGGATGAGAGAGAAAGATTATTTACACCTTTCATGGAGATGATATGTCGTACATACACATGAACATTATTATAATTTTCTAATAAAAATAAATAAATAAAGATAAAAAATATTTAATCATTATTGATCTATAATTATATAATAATGAAAATATGTATAAATTAAATCAATACTTAATACCATCAGAGTAAAATAGAAATGAAAAATGAATCACATCACATCGTGGTGGTGGAGGTCTACACATATGCAGGTGTGACGTTATCAATTTCTAATAGATGGTAAATGAAAGAATGTAGATAAAATATTATAATAAAATAAGGATACTTATTTTGTTTAATACCATATATATAAACATTAACCACATAATAATAATCTCCCATAAATTTGGTTTTATAAAATGAATTGCATAGCTATGTAGTGGGGGTGGCCCATACGTATTCATTCATGATACATTGACATCCCATTTTATGGAAAAGATAACAAGGATTAAATAATATTAAAAAAATTTATATTTATAAAACTGAATTTCTTTTCTATGATTAAAAACATATATTTATAGGGGTTATCATTAGAACAAAATTGAAATTTGATGGGTATGATGAGTACCTCTACATTGGTAGACATCCTTTTGATCCCTTCTTAAGGGGACTCAAAATGGTTTGTTAAGATGGAAAACAATTCTAATTCATATCTAGAGAAGTTAAAAATGGTATTATATATGTATTTTAAAATATAGGTGGATCAAATTGGTATATTGAAGAGAAATTTAGGGTGTCCTTTTATAATTAGAGGTGAGAACACACATGATTTTTTTTAAAATATTTAAATATAATAATTTCATTCTCAAGAAAAATGCTTTAAATTGAATAGTTACTTTTTGGTGGGATAATAAAAGGTCAAAATTTGGACATAAAATGAGATTTAAAAAAGTTTCTATTGGATCTATTACCTCTATCTCATCGTTTTACCCACTAGGTAAACTTAGTTTAACATTAACCGTGGTAAAAAAAATATAGTTGTTATTATTAATCATGAATAATGTTTTTTGCGCTTATTACATAATACTAATTATACTGATTATAAATAAATAATAACATTTATCTAATTCAATTCAAATAATTAGAATAATTTAATTTAAAATTAATCCCACAAAACATGAGGAAGACTTGATTTCCTAAAAAATGTTTTCTTATGTTTAAAAAGTTTGATATCACAATAAAACATAAAATTATTTACAATAAACCTAACTTGATTTTTAATAATTAAAATTAAATAATCTAACCATCAAAAATTTAAAATAAAATTAATCGTTTAAAATTATTGAAATGAAAGAGAAGTTTGAATAAAAATCAGTATTTTTCACTATTCTTAAAAATTTCAATGTTTTTATAAAATTCTTACAAATTGACTATATGATAATTTTCACATTACAACTTAAAATATATATTTTTCAAATAAATTTTATAAAAAAATTATAAATTAATTATATTATACTCTCATAAAAAATAAAAACCATTTTTATGAAAAATATTTTTTAAAAGAATATAATGAAATTATTAAAAATTAAGTATTATCTATAAACATATTTTCCTTATATAAAATATTTATACACATTTATTTCTAAAATTCGAATCAACTTATTCATTCATCCAATAAAAACACTTATTTATAATGATATACTATATTATGATTCATTTAGACAAGGGTTTGTGTGTACCACAAGCTATCAAGAAAATTAGATTTGTAAACTCCAGGAGTTAAATTAGGCCATTATTTTTTGTTTTTTATTGGATATGTGTTTGATACATATGCTTGTCTAGTTAATATCACATATTTTTATTTGATCCATAGGATAAGAGAACAGTGTTGGATAAATTTAAAAATCTAAGAATCAATTGAATATAGAGAGGGAGTTTGTAAAAATTATCTTCATATAAAATCTATCCCCATATTATTCTTATTTTACATATGTTAAATTAAAACTCAAATCATAAGAAGATAGTATTTTTCTAAAAAATAGAACATTAATTGAATTTGTTCCCAAATAATTTCTGTAAAGATATTATTCTTCAAGAAAATAAAAACAAATAAGACTCTATACATAAAATTGGAATGATCTAACTACTTCCCATGTTCCATTTCCAAGTAAAAGAGGACCCAAAACAACATTTAAGATAATTTATGAATGTATTTTGGAACATAAAACCTATATGATACATATAAGATCATATCCTCAAGAATTCATTTCCATTATCTATTGAAGGATCTACTAAGGAGTGGATTTACAATCTAAATCATTCAAGAGTCACCACCTAGGATGAAAAAAGAATTTGGAGAAACTCTACATGTGATTTAGGATAGATTTTGAAGAGTGACTATGACTTCCAAAGATAATTTTTATTTTATGTTCCAAATATCCCACTTGTGGTAAATCATTAGACCTTACAAAAGAAACAAACCACAGTATAAAAAAACAAAATATCAAAAAAAGCATAACTCAATGTATAGGATGCCCACCTAGATCAGACTAGTAATACCATGCTAAGTCTTTGTTTTAGGTATCTGGGTGTGAGACGACAAAACTCTCTAACTTGATTGTAATAAAATCCATCAACTCCAGGAATTAGTCCATATCAACATGAGGTCCAAAATCTTGGAATAGGACATCATGTTGAGATGTATACCATGCCATTTTTTCTAGGTTTCAACTCTCTAGATACCTCCCCTTATTAAGTCTATCCCACTCCACCACAATCAAGACATCATCCGCAAGTCTTGACGTACTGATCTCTTATTTTGTATCCTTCCCAAACATAATGAATGTCATTATCATCTTTCCAGTTAGAACTAGGGGTCTCAAAGAATCTCCATTTTGATCATCTGAAGATACACCCACCTCTGAGGGGATGAGGTATGAGAGAGATTTTAGATTATAGTTTCCCTAACCACTTTTCCTAATGGCTCCCCGGTAAATTCCCCTCCTCCCCACTGCTCGAGTCAGCATTGCTTTCGGAAGGTGGGAATAGTCATTCTTTTTCATAGTCGTCATCTTTACTAGGTCAGGAAATTCCCCCGAATCCCAAGAGTCATTTTTCCATTTTTCCCTGCCTGACCAAAAAAAGAAAACAACATGAAAATCCTCTTCCCAGTTAGATGTCGATGCATATACCTCACCAATCTCTCTTCCACTAATAAAAATATTTTCATGAGAATAAATATTTTCCATCACCTACCTTTCTTAAACACCACCAATTTTCTTCCTCTTCTTTTTGGATCTCACTCTTAACCAACCGATATCTTTATTGGAGTTAGGTATAAGCTCTCTCAAGGATCCAAAGAAGTTAAATTGGACAACTGAGGTTCCCTCTAATCCCGCTTGTACATTAAGATATACATGTTATATTCCTTTGTTTTCTTGTTTGATATAAGGTCTTAACACCTCCCCTTGGAAATTTCATAGCTTAGAATAACCCCTAATTGTTGGCACCCCATCCATACATGTAGTCCTTTCTTGAAAATTCTCATTCATAGACTGCTCATCTTTTCCACCCAGATCTGAAACCTAACTAATAAAAATTCTAGACACACTATGTGCCCTTTTCTCATGTCGAGAATCTGATGGAATCATTGTACTACTGATCACCACTCCACTCTCTTGGAGATCACTACCCACTAGCTAAGTGTTGGAGTCTCCCCGTGAACCAAAATGGAACTCGTGATGAAATTCAGCTATATAGAGATGGGAATTTGGTTGGGAAGCACCTGTGACATCACCAACCTCACTGGCAGGCCAACCTCACTGCACATCCTTTATCTGGGGTGCGACCTAGGGATTACTGCAAAATGCCTTGTGGCACACAGATGTAGTGTGTCCTTTCCAGCAGCATCTTTCACATAATGGAGGATGAACTTCATAAATTACATGTTTTTTTAAAAAATATTCCCCTACAATACAAATCTAGATGAAATCAAGGAAATGTTTGGATAGGTTAGCTTCCACACATAAGAGGGCATAAGAGGGATGCTACAGAAATGTTGAATGTAGATACAAGAATAAAAATCTACCACAAACATTCCCTACCATACATAAAATTATAGGATTGAAAAAGGTAAGGGGTAAACTTGGAAGGCAGAACCACACCGCGGCTATAGGAATATCCTGACCCATGTGATAGTCAATCGACTATCGAAACAGAAGGAATAAAAATGATCCGAAAACTCATAATTCATAAAACAAAAATCCTAGAAAATCTTCCCCTCTTGAAACAGTATCAATAAAATATTTGAATCCATAAGACCGATCAATATGAATCTATCTTGTCCCCAAGATGACTGGATATTTAGTGTGAATTCACAAAAAGATAGGTGTCTTTGATTGAAGCAAGAAACCATCACCAATCCAAGTCGATCTAAGGTGTGGGAAAACTCCAATGAGGATATTTTCACAACTAGAAGACCCTATGAGAGACCAGTAACCTTAAAGTATATCTATATTTCTTGAATATCTAAGCCTCAATTCTAATTAGGAATATGGAACTGAAAAATAGGAGATCCCCCCTCCCCTTTCGGCAGTGGAGGGGCTGTCATGGTCGACATCGGCCAGCTAGGTCATCGTCAAGAGATTGGAAACGTGATATTTTACATGGCTTTATCTCCTTTAATATCAAATTTTTTGGTACTTTTTTCCATCATTATGTGCTAAAAATATTGAATTTTTTTATTGGCATTATTTTATATTGGACATTTAGAAAATGAATGGATCTTATTCGATGTTTCCTTTAGAATAACACTAAATTAAAAATTGCATGATGAATTTGGAGAACTGATATATATGATGTACTAGACCTCCTAAGAATTCGGGAGAAGATCCACTCTTATATGGTTAATTATTTAAAGAATTAAAAATATAGATTAAATGAAAAAAACTAAATAAATAGCATCTATTTTGAGATTGTTATAATTAAAAAAGATTTGGGAAGCATTTTCATACACACCCACATGAGCCTACTAGTAATGTAACATCATTGATCATTTCACTAATGACTCCCCCATGTAGAAGAAATCAATAATTTTGAGTCCATATACCCAAGACAATACTAAGATCCAACAAGAAATTATGGAATCAGTTTGTGTAGTATTATTCAATATAGAGCCAGAAACTAATAATCTCAAAGGCCACCTTTCCATTAGACATTTTAGTATCCTTACAAGCCTTCTCCCTTTCAAATTTATTTCAATCAAACCTCTAAAAACTACAATCAATGATATAACAAAGATCCCTCAATGAATGACATACATAAATAATTTATGGAATCTTAAAGAGAGAAATAGTATATAATGCATGGTTCAGAGTAGAAGGAGCTGAAATTTCAGTTTGGAATAATCATTTCCACTTTAAAAAAATTTTAATATTACAGTTTAGGGATTATTATTAAAAAATATATTGAAAATACTAAAGATAATGTCTTTTATATCTTTGAGGAGTGATAAAAAGTTGAAAGTATGTTAATAACCAATAGTATAATTTAATTATGAAATATTATAGATCGAGAAAGAATAATTGGCCCCTCTAAAAGAAGAATTTGATTAGATTTTGAAGATGCAGCTACTGAATAAATATACAGGACAAGAAAATATGGAAGTGGTACCTCAACCCCTACCGCTTTCCCATAATAATTAACCCAACCAAGAAGGCCATTGAATAATTCTCAAAAAAATAAATTTTATAAACTACCAATAAAGTGGATGTTAATATCCATTTTTGGATTCCATCCACCAAATCCTATGGTATATGCACAATCTGATGGGTATTTTTACAAACAAAATAATATCACAGGTATATAAAATATAATAATATGAATAATATTTTCTACTCTAATAACCCCTTAAATACATAAAAAATTGCATGACCTAGGTTATTTTACTAACCCCAATACCATAAGGGAGATTATTTTTTCTAATTAATTTGGTAACTTAAGATCATTAATTAATATAATTCCTTACCCACTTTACACTTCCCTATAGATAAGATAACTCAATACAATCTTATTGGTTATACAATTGGATAACTAAACCACTACATACCTAATATGAATCATCAAAATTGTTTTTTATAAATTAAATATAGAGAGAGAAAGGTATAACCCATTCCACTATTATTTTTTGTTATTAGTTTCTTAAGACTACTAAACCTGTTATAACTACTCACGAGGTAATTCATTCAATGAATTTTTAGGATTAAATTATTAATTTCATTATTTTATATTAATTGAAATAAAATCATGGAAATTAATAAATATTTACACTATCTCACTCTAAAACTCCTTGTTATTACAAGGAATAAATTACAATGTTAGAAGAGGTATCAAATTAGGTGAATTCCTAAAATCACCCAATATTTTTTACCTTTATATTTTTTATAATGAATTAAATCTTGAATTTGATCCACTTAATGTATATTTTTAAAAGGAAGATGATGAACATTTTGATAAACTACTTTAATATACTACTAGGACTTATATATATATATATATATAATTAGAGAAGAAACTATTCAAAATTCTCCATTATAACTCTCTCATGAATTGGAACTCAAGATTCTACCATCCTATATATAATTTTTTTCTGAAATAAAATGAAAATATGGATATGATTATCTCAAAAAAATTGAAATAAAATAAGAATAATTAATATTACTCATTATAAAAAAGAACATCAGGGACATAAACTTGTCATTAGGATACATCCTTGGGATTAATCCCATTATTTTGTGCAATTTATTCTCTTTTTTAATTCAATATATATTCTTAGTCTGATCTAGGTGGGCATCTTATATATATTGAATTAAAAAAGAATTTGGAGAAACTCTACATGTGATTTAGGATAGATTTTGAAGAGTGACTATGACTTCCAAAGATAATTTTTATTTTATGTTCCAAATATCCCACTTGTGGTAAATCATTAGACCTTACAAAAGAAACAAACCACAGTATAAAAAAACAAAATATCAAAAAAAAGCATACCTCAATGTATAGGATGCCCACCTAGATCAGACTAGTAATACCATGCTAAGTCTTTGTTTTAGGTATCTGGGTGTGAGACGACAAAACTCTCTAACTTGATTGTAATAAAATCCATCAACTCCAGGAATTAGTCCATATCAACATGAGGTCCAAAATCTTGGAATAGGACATCATGTTGAGATGTATACTATGCCATTTTTTCTAGGTTTCAACTCTCTAGATACCTCCCCTTATTAAGTCTATCCCACTCCACCACAATCAAGACATCATCCGCAAGTCTTGACGTACTGATCTCTTATTTTGTATCCTTCCCAAACATAATGAATGTCATTATCATCTTTCCAGTTAGAACTAGGGGTCTCAAAGAATCTCCATTTTGATCATCTGAAGATACACCCACCTCTGAGGGGATGAGGTATGAGAGAGATTTTAGATTATAGTTTCCCTAACCACTTTTCCTAATGGCTCCCCGGTAAATTCCCCTCCTCCCCACTGCTCGAGTCAGCATTGCTTTTGGAAGGTGGGAATAGTCATTCCTTTTCATAGTCGTCATCTTTACTAGGTCAGGAAATTCCCCCGAATCCCAAGAGTCATTTTTCCATTTTTTCCTGCCTGACCAAAAAAAGAAAACAACATGAAAATCCTCTTCCCAGTTAGATGTCGATGCATATACCTCACCAATCTCTCTTCCACTAATAAAAATATTTTCATGAGAATAAATATTTTCCATCACCTACCTTTCTTAAACACCACCAATTTTCTTCCTCTTCTTTTTGGATCTCACTCTTAACCAACCGATATCATTATTGGAGTTAGGTATAAGCTCTCTCAAGGATCCAAAGAAGTTAAATTGGACAACTGAGGTTCCCTCTACTCCCGCTTGTACATTAAGATATACATGTTATATTCCTTTGTTTTCTTGTTTGATATAAGGTCTTAACACCTCCCCTTGGGAATTTCATAGCTTAGAATAACCCCTAATTGTTGGCACCCCATCCATACATGTAGTCCTTTCTTGAAAATTCTCATTCATAGACTGCTCATCTTTTCCACCCAGATCTGAAACCTAACTAATAAAAATTCTAGACACACTATGTGCCCTTTTCTCATGTCGAGAATATGATGGAATCATTGTACTACTGATCACCACTCCACTCTCTTGGAGATCACTACCCACTAGCTAAGTGTTGGAGTCTCCCCGTGAACCAAAATGGAACTCGTGATGAAATTCAGCTATATAGAGATGGGAATTTGGTTGGGAAGCACCTGTGACATCCCCAACCTCAATGGCAGGCCAACCTCACTGCACATCCTTTATCTGGGGTGCGACCTAGGGATTACTGCAAAATGCCTTGTGGCACACAGATGTAGTGTGTCCTTTCCAGCAGCATCTTTCACATAATGGAGGATGAACTTCATAAATTACATGTTTTTTTAAAAAATATTCCCCTACAATACAAATCTAGATGAAATCAAGGAAATGTTTGGAAAGGTTAGGTTCCACACATAAGAGGGCATAAGAGGGATGCTACAGAAATGTTGAATGTAGATACAAGAATAAAAATCTACCACAAACATTCCCTACCATACATAAAATTATAGGATTGAAAAAGGTAAGGGGTAAACTTGGAAGGCAGAACCACACCGCGGCTATAGGAATATCCTGACCCATGTGATAGTCAATCGACTATCGAAACAGAGGAATAAAAATGATCCGAAAACTCATAATTCATAAAACAAAACTCCTAGAAAATCTTCCCCCTCTTGAAATAGTATCAATAAAATATTTGAATCCATAAGACCGATCAATATGAATCTCTCTTGTCCCCAAGATGACTGGATATTTAGTGTGAATTCACAAAAAGATAGGTGTCTTTGATTGAAGCAAGAAACCATCACCAATCCAAGTCGATCTAAGGTGTGGGAAAACTCCAATGAGGATATTTTCACCACTAGAAGACCCTATGAGAGACCAGTAACCTTAAAGTATATCTATATTTCTTGAATATCTAAGCCTCAATTCTAATTAGGAATATGGAACTGAAAAATAGGAGATCCCCCCTCCCCTTTCGGCAGTGGAGGGGCTGTCATGGTCGACATCGGCCAGCTAGGTCATCGTCAAGAGATTGGAAACGTGATATTTTACATGGCTTTATCTCCTTTAATATCAAATTTTTTGGTACTTTTTTCCATCATTATGTGCTAAAAATATTGAATTTTTTTATTGGCATTATTTTATATTGGACATTTAGAAAATGAATGGATCTTATTCGATGTTTCCTTTAGAATAACACTAAATTAAAAATTGCATGATGAATTTGGAGAACTGATATATATGATGTACTAGACCTCCTAAGAATTCGGGAGAAGATCCACTCTTATATGGTTAATTATTTAAAGAATTAAAAATATAGATTAAATGAAAAAAACTAAATAAATAGCATCTATTTTGAGATTGTTATAATTAAAAAAGATTTGGGAAGCATTTTCATACACACCCACATGAGCCTACTAGTAATGTAACATCATTGATCATTTCACTAATGACTCCCCCATGTAGAAGAAATCAATAATTTTGAGTCCATATACCCAAGACAATACTAAGATCCAACAAGAAATTATGGAATCAGTTTGTGTAGTATTATTCAATATAGAGCCAGAAACTAATAATCTCAAAGGCCACCTTTCCATTAGACATTTTAGTATCCTTAAAAGCCTTCTCCCTTTCAAATTTATTTCAATCAAACCTCTAAAAACTACAATCAATGATATAACAAAGATCCCTCAATGAATGACATACATAAATAATTTATGGAATCTTAAAGAGATAAATAGTATATAATGCATGGTTCAGAGTAGAAGGAGCTGAAATTTCAGTTTGGAATAATCATTTCCACTTTAAAAAATTTTAATATTACAGTTTAGGGATTATTATTAAAAAATATATTGAAAATACTAAAGATAATGTCTTTTATATCTTTGAGGAGTGATAAAAAGTTGAAAGTATGTTAATAACCAATAGTATAATTTAATTAGGAAATATTATAGATCGAGAAAGAATAATTGGCCCCTCTAAAAGAAGAATTTGATTAGATTTTGAAGATGCAGCTACTGAATAAATATACAGGACAAGAAAATATGGAAGTGGTACCTCAACCCCTACCGCTTTCCCATAATAATTAACCCAACCAAGAAGGCCATTGAATAATTCTCAAAAAAATAAATTTTATAAACTACCAATAAAGTGGATGTTAATATCCATTTTTGGATTCCATCCACCAAATCCTATGGTATATGCACAATCTGATGGGTATTTTTACAAACAAAATAATATCACAGGTATATAAAATATAATAATATGAATAATATTTTCTACTCTAATAACCCCTTAAATACATAAAAAATTGCATGACCTAGGTTATTTTACTAACCCCAATACCATAAGGGAGATTATTTTTTCTAATTAATTTGGTAACTTAAGATCATTAATTAATATAATTCCTTACCCACTTTACACTTCCCTATAGATAAGATAACTCAATACAATCTTATTGGTTATACAATTGGATAACTAGACCACTACATACCTAATATGAATCATCAAAATTGTTTTTTATAAATTAAATATAGAGAGAGAAAGGTATAACCCATTCCACTATTATTTTTTGTTATTAGTTTCTTAAGACTACTAAACCTGTTATAACTACTCACGAGGTAATTCATTCAATGAATTTTTAGGATTAAATTATTAATTTCATTATTTTATATTAATTGAAATAAAATCATGGAAATTAATAAATATTTACACTATCTCACTCTAAAACTCCTTGTTATTACAAGGAATAAATTACAATGTTAGAAGAGGTATCAAATTAGGTGAATTCCTAAAATCACCCAATATTTTTTACCTTTATATTTTTTATAATGAATTAAATCTTGAATTTGATCCACTTAATGTATATTTTGAAAAGGAAGATGATGAACATTTTGATAAACTACTTTAATATACTACTAGGACTTATATATATATATATATATATAATTAGAGAAGAAACTATTCAAAATTCTCCATTATAACTCCCTCATGAATTGGAACTCAAGATTCTACCATCCTATATATAATTTTTTTCTGAAATAAAATGAAAATATGGATATGATTATCTCAAAAAAATTGAAATAAAATAAGAATAATTAATATTACTCATTATAAAAAAGAACATCAGGGACATAAACTTGTCATTAGGATACATCCTTGGGATTAATCCCATTATTTTGTGCAATTTATTCTCTTATATAATGAATCAATCCCTATTATACAACCTTAAAGAAGTATTAAACTGAAAATTATGTAATTATGAAAAATAGTTGACATAAGTTTTGTATTGGTTTCGTTTATACCATATCTTACTCCTAATGGGTGAGTCCCATTCGTATTGTTCCCAAAATACAAGGTTTATAATTTTAAAAATGATAAAAATGATCTTGTTCCATCTAGGAATCAAGGTAGTGGGGTCAATATTGACTACAAGAAATTGAACCATGTGACCTAAAAAATACAACTTCCCCATCCCTTTTATGGATTTAATATTTAATAGAAAAGATGGGAAATGTTGTTTTTTCAAACTTATTGGATTTTATGGGTATTTTTATGGTACCCATATAATTATAATATTAATAAAAACTCATATTCACATGTTATTTTTGAATATTTTAATTTCTAATGATTCCTTTTGATATAAAAAATTTCTTTGGTACTTTACAACACTTTGTGGAAATAATATTTTCAAAACATATTCAATGTTTCATATTGGATTTTCTTGATGAAAATTGTGTTTATAAGTAATTATTTGAAATATTTATAGATAATAAAAAAATATTTTTAAAAAATCATTTTAAATAACATGGTTTGAAACATTGAAAACATCCATTTCAAATTGGTAAAATGTAATGTATCAAGATAAATTTTAATGAATATAAGTGGACAATCCCATTGTTGACATCATTTCCACACTTCCTAACCTACCACTAAAATGAATATTGTTTTATTTTTTGGAAATGATTTATTTTATAGAAGGTTTATTGGAAAATTTAGTAGAACATATTTACCACTGTGGAAAATCCTAAAGAAAGGCAATGAATTTATATTATAGGAATCATGTTTAACCCCTTTTCGGAGGTCAACAAAATCGTAAACACAAACCCTACAATCTATTCACCACCATTGGAAGAACCCTTTCCAGGGATATGTGATGACTATTATTATGATGTAGGAGAAGTGATATCTATGAAAATAAATATGAATTCAAATGTGATATCATATGGTTTACAAACTATGGACAGAACCAAATCAATTAGACAATAATAGGGAATGAGTTTTTCCATTTTTAAATTTTTTAGTGAAATTCCATTCATATTTATTAGGAAAAAAAGTTACTGTTTATTTTGATCATGAAACACGCATAAAATTTATCTAAAAGGTTGAGGTAAATCCAATGTTAGTGAGATATGTAATAATTCTATGAGAATTTAACATGGATATGAAAGAAAATAAGGATTCTATGAATCTAGTTGGGGACAACATGATTATATTTTCCTATACTATTGAGGTATAAATATCCTTAAATAAATCCCTAAATAATTCTATCCTAATAAAACAGTTGTAAAAAATCACAAATGTTACGTAGTATATTGACATGTTAAAATCCTTAGTCTCATAAAATATTACTTTTATCCTTTTAAAGCATAAAAATTCTAATCCGAAACATAAATCAAAATACTAAATCTGGGAAGATCCTTTTTAAAATATATATATATAGTGATCATGAAATTTTATGGTGTATAATAAATTAAGAGGTAAATTTCATGCGTATATTTTTTCATATAATTCCTTGCAGAGGCCAATTTGTACCTCATATTTTAGCTAGAAATTTTTGGAATTTAGTTTATTTTAGATAATATTTTAAATGTCTCTCATTATTTTTTTCTTAGCATGTAAATATGCCAATTTACTTGAAGTATTTTAGAATACAAGAAATTAACCTATTATAATTAACTTTCAATGAAATATTAGATTTATGGGGATTATATTTCATGGTCCCATTTCCAATCACATTTTAATTGACATATATTTTTTTAGTATTTGATTTCATTTTAAATTAATGTGAAGCCTAAAAATTGAAATTTAGGATTCCAATGTTTTTATGTAATTTATTTGATTTCAAATATTTTTTACCTTTATACTACCTTATGAAATAGTAAATCCTCAAGGAACAAATTTTTCTAATAAGAGAATAAAATCCACTTTGAGGAAATACATTACACAACACAAGGAATCCACTACCTACTACCAATAAACAAATGAGTATTCCTAGGTCTCCAATAATGAAATAAATAGTATTTTGGAATTGATAGTAAAACCTAACATAAAGGATAGGAGAAATAACATAGAGGATGAAATAAGAGAATATATGAAATCCTTTAAAATATCTAGGTATGTCCCCATTTTGAATAGTTAATGGAAATTGATTTCACATAGGCGTTCAGATTCAACACAAAGCCTATTGGGATATAATGAAACTAATCATAGAATTCATTAATGGAATGGAAAAAATAAATCTTCAAATTATAGAAATATTGGACATAGGAGGGGAATGTTATAATAACTTCCTTCTATATGAGTAAAAATATAGTTATTTCCATGATATATTAATCTAGAAAAAAGTATTTGACGTAAATTATAATGTGTTGTTATTTGCTAGAAAAAACCCATACCCTGTAATCTTCAATCCAAATGGAGAGATCCATATACATTAACTAACACATTCCCATTTTCTATAGTTGAAATAAAAGGAACTAAATCACAATAACCTTTTAAAGTGAATGGATTTTGGTTAAACCCACGGCTTTGGACCATGAGTATAGGTCATTTCTTCAATAGTGATATGGTATGAATTGATAAAAGATCATGACTACTCGGTACATTGCCACACCGGGAAGGAAGATAATGTGTTTTATCATTTTATGAGAAAATATAATGCTACGGTATATTTAATGGGGATTAAAAATCTCAATACTCCTAAATTTGAAAACAATGAATCTTGAATTCATTACAGAATGTGAGAATTTCTATTTCTCCAAAATTATTCCTCAACCATCCATTGACATGGAAATTTAAAAATCATAGAATGATGATTTGGTGTTATAGAATAAGGTAGTGAGTAATAAATAGTTAAACTGTGATATAAGAGTTATACAGTCAAGAACCTTGAGATATATTCCATATAAATCCTAACTAAAGTTGTCAATTTTCGATAATTCCCATATTTATTCATTTTCTATTCATCTTGGAATCATGAATATATATATATAGGGATATAAAGAGATACTAATATTTGGATAGTATAAAGATAAAAAAAGGGGAATAAATAACTCGATACTTGGTATTTCATTATGTTATTGTTTAATTGAAAAAATCGATGTGTTTGTTGAAACCATTATCCATACCATTCTGGAAATTGTAAAACCACAACATTGATTTCATCATAGGACTCTCCAAAATATCTAATGTTTATAATGTCATTTGGGTTATAGTTGATCTCTTTAAAATTTCATTAAATTTATTTTCCATTATATATAATTTTCCACTTGAACAAGTCACCAAGTTTTACATAAGGGAGGTGTTATGGCCACTTGATATACCACTCTCGATTGTATCTGATCATAATATGAGGATTAAAACATAGTATTGGAAAATTTTTGAATTATATTTTGAGATAGAGATGTTTTTCAAAACATTTTAGTACCTTAAGAAGGATGTTAGGTCTAATAGAGCAATTAAAAGTATTGAAGATATTATAAGACATTGTTGAATGGATTTACAATAATGTTTGGATAAGAACCAACCCTTGATAGGTTACTCATAAAACCAAAAATACCATTCTAGAATTTAAATGGAACCATATGAGGATCTATATAGAAATATATGTATGATTTAAAATTTTATAATCAATTTAGAGAGATGAATTTGATATGACTATATATCTTTAAATAAGATGAAATATGAGGTTCAATCCTTTTAGTGGAAATTGAACATGGCACAAAATCAATATAATAGTTATGTTATTAATTATGAATGATACCAAGGGTTTCAAATTAGTGAAAAGGTGTCATTTCTTATATCTCCTTGGATATATTTTGTGAGTTTTTAGAATAATTGGATGTATATACACTTAAATATCAGTCCCTTTTTATCCTTGATCATGTCAGGGTTGTAGCTTATCTAATAACACTGCCACCAGATCCCTCCCTAGTAAATGACATATTGAATGTATCACTTTTGAGAAAGTATATACAATACCATTAACTTCTAATGAACCAAGATTCTATGAAACTAGAACATGATCTACAATAAGAGTTAAAACTAGTGGAAATACTAAAATGGATAGATAATGTTTTATAGAACAATACCACAGACCCTATAAAAGTTCTGTAAAAAACAAAACGTTTGAGGAAGATATGTGGGAACCTGATGTTCTATGGGGGAAAATTTAAACTAACATTTTGTTACTAATATAAAAATTTCAACGATTAATTTTTTAAGGTGGTATAATTTAACAACCCACTATTTGATTTTACATTTATCCATAAATAATATTTTTGTTAAATAGTTAGATTCACAAACTACATCCATCTTAAAGGAACCATGAAAATATTAAATACAACCACTATAAAGTAAATATGTAATTCAATGAAAAAAATTTCAGTATTGATATCATTACATTTATATATTTCTCCAAATTAACTAGTAATTAATAGAAAATAATAATAAAGATAGTTAATAATCTAAAAATCTAATTTCCTATGAAAACAAATTTTCCTTATATTTTACGATTTTATATAAATGTTAAATTATAGAATTTTATAATATAAATTTTAAAAAATTAATTTCATTTATTATAATTATATTATCAATAATAACTTTGGATTATTTTTTGTAATATTTCTAAAAATGTTAATTTTTAGGTGAATAATTCAAAATATTGTCTTTGAAAATACAACATTGAATTTTTAATGAAACAATATGGATATAATAATAAAAAATATATTTCTAACTTATTGTTATTTAATGAATATTTATTATAAAATTATAAAATATATATTTTAAAATTTTAAGATTGACCAACAAACATATATTTAACATTTTAGAGCATAAGTTTCATCTTCCTTAAAACTGCTTTAATACATATATTGTCCTAAAATTATTTTATTATTACTTTTAGAAAATAATTATAATAACCTGTATTTATAAATTTTAATTATATGTTATAAATTATTTTACAAGGACCATTTTGTTTTTCATTCATATAAATAAATTAATTAGGTAAAAATATGTTATGATGGTAAAATAAAAAATTGTAAAAGAGTTAACCAAATTAAAAAGGGTATAACATGTTGAAAATATGATTATTTTTGAGAGATTATGTTTTTAAATGACAAAAAATTATCTTCACTCCTTATTTTTCTTTTTGGAGTCTTTTATACATGTGAAACATGTTCTATCTTTATAATAAGAAGAAATAATTAAAAAATTACATTGTCCAAACTAATAAAGGATCTCTCTCACCTCCCTTTAAACATCACTATAAATTTAAGTTTACTATTAGAAATATACCCATTTTACATCCCATATAACCCTTTTCACCTTAATTTATCTTATAATTAGAACAATTTATCTTAATCCCCCAATTTCCAATGATTTCTCTAAGAGAAAACTGAAGCTCTAAACATAGGTATTAATTTTTTGACAACATTATTTATTTTATATCTTTTATTTTCAAATATATTTTTACTAGTATTATATAGTTAATTTTCTATTTATGGTATAATGAATCATTTTTTATTTTTGAAATAATAATTAATCAGAATTCCCTTTTTCTATTAAGAAAAACAAAATTTCCATTTGATTTTTTGTGCGGACTACTTCCTCCATGAAGTAACGTATTTTATTTGTCATCTAGTTTATTAATTATTTATTAATATTATGTAAAAGATTCTTAAAATCCTAAAAATATCTAAATAATATCATTATTATTCTATAATAATGATATTATTATAAAATAAACCAATTTCATAACCATACTCATCCATTAATTGTGGTATACTAATATTTGGTTTGGTCTAACCACCTACTTGGACAATACTATAAAATAATATCTTAAATGAAAATGAATAGATATATAATAATAAAATATGATATAATTAATTAATGATTACATTATTCTTTATATAATGGTAATATTAATATAAAACACATTATTGAATATAACAATATATGTTCACTAAAAAACACCAAAACATATCATTATTGACTTCATATTTAATGTTTTTAACCAAAAAACCAGTTGAATGGGGATAGGTAATTATCAAAATTAAATAAATAATCAATTATATAAAATTTTATGACATGTTATTGGTGAGATTAAATATGATAATGAATAACAACACCCCAATTGAAGAAAAAGTTAAAACAATAATGATTGCTCACACTCAATATTTAAAATAAATAATAATAAACTAATACACATGTGTACAATAATTATAAATGAAGTTAATATAAGATTATATATATGATAAAGGTTATGAAATATGTGATTAAGAAACTTATTTGTTTATCAAATACATTCAAATTCTATAATATAATTTAGGAATTATGGTAAGGTATCCTTTGTCCTAAATTTAATTTCATGAGAAATATTTCATATTGTGAAGTATGAAATATTTGATATGGTGTAATTACTACTTAATGGATTTTTTTACTATATTAGTGAAATTAATGTGGTTTTAAGATCAATATTGTGTTATTTATTTAAATGTATTTTGAATCTAAGGATACTATGTATGTAAGGAGTTTTCTCTAATTTTCTTTTCTTTATTGTTTCTTAATGATTGATTATTGACTATGGTTATTAAAATATGGTTATCCTATTATATATGATGATATTATATTATATTTATTCGTTTTTAGGTGTAATTACATTTATAAACTCATTTCTCTAAAAAATATGATGATGTTAAGAATGTTTCTCATTCCTTCCAAATGATTTTTTTCTTCCATATACATATTTATATTTCCTACTAATGTTTTACTTTTTTTTGAAAATCCATGTATGATTTCATTATTATAAATTTAAAATTTGTCTTCACCTCTTTTCTAATGACTTATTTTTCACTTTATTTACTATTTGGGATTAAATATTGGTATTTTCAAAGCATTAATGATGATTTCCCTTTTTTTTTAATTTATATCTTTCAATACACATTTCATATGTGAAATATTTATATCCCTTTCTATAATCCATTATTTGGATTTCTCTTAATGTTTTGATTTAAAACATTCTTATTACCTCCTTGAAAATTATTTTCCAAAGTAATTTAACATTTTATCTCTATTCAAT
Source organism: Viscum album (assembly GCA_963277665.1). Taxonomy (NCBI): domain Eukaryota; kingdom Viridiplantae; phylum Streptophyta; class Magnoliopsida; order Santalales; family Viscaceae; genus Viscum; species Viscum album. The sequence continues at coordinate 597,133,759 of OY728133.1, forward strand.
GATGTTAAGAAATTATTTCTAAATGATAATTTCAATGGTTTCACATCCATTTTTATATATAATTAAATAACTCATATAGTTTTATGGTTTGTTAATCATCTTATAAATTCTTTGATGAAATACTCTTTATGTATGAATGAAATTTTTTACCATCTGAATGACCTTTTGTAGATGTTTAATAAAAAAAATTGTAATGATATCAAATACATTTTCTTACCATGGGGTACCATGATATGTTTAATTATTTACATCTTACAGAACACATAGGTAGAGATGATTATAATTGGGGTCATTTATCACCCTAAAATTAATTGTTTAATGCTTTATATCTTAGGGGATAATGTGTCATGGGCCTTCTTGGATATGGACCTAAATTAAAGGGAGGTCCATCTTGGATTACATTAAGAATATAAAGGGTGGGCCTTCTATGATATGATTATTATTTTATGATAACCTAATATTATATTTAGTCAGGTTTTAATTATTATTACATGTCTTGAATTCATGATAATTTTCTATTCCATGTGTCTATTATGGTCTCATATAGATATTATATTTTAATATCATGATTCTACACACTTTTTCTCCTGTATATGATTATTAATTTTAGATTTCTTGTCTTCCTATCATGATTTATGGAAAATTTTAATTTTTACAAGTTTTTTTTAATAATTAATTTCACCCTAACCAATATTTATCAAAACAATTACGTAACTCATTAATGAAAAAATTATATTCTTTTCCATTATTGGTCATTTGATTTCACCAATTTTCCTATTTTTCCAATACCTAGTTTGTGAAGTTTATTATAACTTATGAGAATTATTTATGGGATTCAAGTGTGGATAAATTATGGATTAATGTAAACAAATTTTATAGAATAAGTTTCTAATTTAGATATTCCTCAGGGACACTATACATACATCCCTTGTTATTGTGGGATTATTTATGAGTTGTAATGTTTGACTTATAAAAATGATATAAATTAGATGTGTTTGGCAAGGGTTTTTATTCCCAATATGTAATGATTATGTTTGTACCAACATATCTAATAGTATGGGTCTAAGAATAATATAATATGACTTTTGGACTTTTTTGATTCTTGAAACACAAGGATTAAAATTTGATATTCAAAATATAAACTGGCATCAACCACAAATCCATTTAAATTTTATCTGTCTTCCCAAATCGGGAAATAATTCATTATAGATTCCACACAAACTTCATCAATCAAGATTAATAATAGTATGACCTTAGAGTATTTTAACTCAAATTAATTTTCATACATGTATTAATATCCACCCTATGATTTGAGATTTATAAAGCATCATAAGACTAATCTTGTGTGATATGGTCTCTTAGAGGTTGTGTATAGACTCCAATGTTCAAACAAATTTGAGACTTTTCCAATTTTTGAACCACGTGGATTCAAATATTAAATTCCTAACATAACATGGTTTTTACTAAAAATAAATTCCAATTTCCCTAGTCCTCCCAAAAAAGGAAAAGATTCGCTTCAGCTTCCCATGGTCACCATCTATAGATATATAAAAAATTTTGGGTTTGTATTTTACCATTTTTTGGAACCGTAAGAATTTACAGGTGTATATGAATTCTCACAAAACAATTTAGGACTTATTAAGCATTGTAAGACTTTACGAGCATTGTTATACTACCTATAATTCATGTATGTCCAATTTTAGGAATTAAACATTGGTATTCTTCAACTATTTGTACCTTGATAATTAAAATATGAAATTTTTTATATAAATTGGTTTTGTTGAAACATCAATTCCAATTTATCTATTCTTCCCAAATCAAGAAATAATGCTCCTGAGCTTCCATATTAACATCATACTTTGATCTAAAGAAGAATAAGAAGTATGTATTGGGAGGAAATTATAAATCTAAAAGATTAAATTGGGTACAACCTAAATGGAATCTAGATTATAATATGATACATGTAGAGTTTATATAATGGAATGAGAGTTATAAATTAATATTTCAAATGATCCTTGATGTATCAAAATCAAAGAATGAGTTAGAGGAGGTTTATACTACTCACATGAGAGATAAAGATACAGAATAGTTCAAGGATAACCAATAACAGTGATAATTCTACAAATTAGATGAATATTCAGCAAAGAGAGGGTTTCATGATGTTAATCAGTTAATTGTGCTAGAAGAAGATACTAGGGAATTTTTTTTCTTTCTCTATATAATTCTCTAGTGATGGCACATTGGACCATTAGTAATTGATCTGTAGACACACTTCCAACCTCTATTAATAAAATTCAATATAAATTAATTTTTTTTATTTACCGTAGAAATTTTTGAATTTTTAGATAGTAGGATTTTTTTCATTTTTCATTACAATCAAATTATTCTTCCTTTATTCATCACTTCATGTGAACATTATATATTTACACTCTTCACTACCTTTGATGGAGAGAAATGGGTTTATTCTTCAGTGATTTTTGATATCCAATAACTTTTCTATGAATTTTTAATGAATTAAGTGTTCATTTAACTCATCTATTTAAGAAAACAATAATGTGTGTGGTAGTCACATCAGGTTTTAGTTATTTGGATATAGAGAGAGATAGGGATATAGAGAGAGTAGGGTAGTTCAATTGAATAATGATTTAATAAGTTATATATGTAGATATCCATGGTGCTTCCACTATATATAAAGATTAATCTAAACAACAATTTACATTTCATTCTAAAATACACACATTGTAAACATCTAAACAATATGTAAATCACATAAAAACACCCTCCTCATAAGAGAGAACCCTACTCCCACAATTTTACTACATTTCACATGGGTAAAAATTTATTTATTATGATTCCCATGATAACCATGAAATTAATTCATATACAATACAAAATTTATAACTCCCACATACTAGGATGAAATTAAAGAGTGTAATCTATTGGGATATAAACAAGTTCAATAAAAAGAAGTGATGTTCAATTACATTAAATAATACATTAGAGACGAAAAGGTTAACAGAATATCTATAATTAATTTTCAATAATAACTAATGTTTTAGGTCATATATACTGTTTTTATTTATTTATCTCAAAGGAATATATTCTTAAGGTTTTGGAATAATAGATTCTAGGTCCCAAATATATTAGACCCTTCATGATTATTGATCATGTGGTAACAATTTATCACAAACAAACAATCCCACAAAACCAATCTCAAGTATATGATGTGTTTCCCATATAGTTCGTTAGGATTCACATACCAAATCATTCAAATCAACTATATTTAGATATGGTATACTTGGATAATGATATCCCTTATGAGGATAGACAAGTGGAGATCTTAGATCATAGAGACCAGATTCTATACAACAAGAAAACATTCATAATCAAAGTACTAAAAAGATAACATAAGTGTGAAGTGGAAATATAAAAATATAAGGACTTAATTAAAAATTATTAACCTATTTTTTTATCATAGAGTTTGATTTTAAAATCTTAAGGAATGAATTTATAATGGTAGAATAATGTAATGACACAATCATTCCTAAATTAAATTGTCCTCCTTAAGATATATGTGCACTAGATTTTTTAATAATTAATAATATTAAAAACATTTAACACATTTAACTGAATATAATATTATTTGTTCAATATATACTATTAGATATAATGTATAAATAAACACAACCAAATTAAATATATGAAAAAAGGAATATAAACCTAATTTCATAATTGATCTACAATATTAAATTTTGGTCCCTCATGATCTCCTTCAATTTTCGTATTTGTGAAAAACCCTATAACAAGGAAAAAATATATAAATATGATTGTAATTTTTGTATTATAGAATTATAATCTTAATTTAAAACTAATAGAATGAAATTTTTTGTGTATAAAAGTTATTTATTGGAATTATAAGTATTATATGACCATTGGAATAGTAACGAGCAATTAAAAAAAGTAATTTTCCATTGGGAATATTAAATAATTATAGAAAAAAGTAAAATATAAAATAAACAATATTTATCATGAATAAAACATTTTTATATAAATATTATAATAACATAAAATTATTTTCAATATTTTATACCAAAAACTATATTTAAGTGAAATTTTGTAAAAAATAATTCAGTTACATATTAGTAAAATAATTAATTTGTATATTAAAATTTAAATATTTTAATTACCTATTTTAGAAAAAAAAATTTGATAAAAGCATACCATATTTAAAATTAGTTCATTCAAATTATCTTGCGGTGAATGTTTCTACATTTGTTTAAAAGAATGAATTTATTTTAATATTAAAAATACTATTTTTCTTATGTAATGTTTTATGGAATCATAATAAATTCAAAATGAATCGTTAATTTATTAAAAATTTAAATAGATTAAGATACCTTTATTGGGTCAAATTATTTATTTTTAAATAATATAATTTTTATCCAAATATATAAATGAATTTACAATGTATGAATTGAATCACATACGAATAAAATACCATTTGAAATTATTTAATTTAAATACAATATATCAATTATATCATCTGGTTTTAATTTATAAATAATATTCATTATTCAAGAACTATTATAGAGACATGAATTAATATTTTTGATATCATTTAGTTAAAATAAAGAAATATTCAACCATTTATTAAAAAACTCCCTTCTACACCACTTATTAATACATACTGCCATGACCCAACCCATACTGAGTCTTGAGGAAAAACTACCCAAAGAAAAATTTCATAGTCTAGGATGTGGAAACAAGTGTAGAAGGAACAATTAATTGGGGAGCCCTTTTCCTAAGTACATGTAGACACACACACATAACCAACATAATTCAAGAGTGTAGAGGGAAAGAATTAAAATTTATAACCTGCTATAAATAACCCAAAGCATGTATGGACCACTAAACAGTATGAGTACAGTAATGTAAATAGTAAGGGAAAGGGGTAAAATACACACCCAACCAAAATAGTGTCCCAAAATAATAAAAAACTGGGATATCGATGTAACTGTGAAAGACTTGCTCCAGGAACCTGAACTGCAACCACCGCACGTGGTCCAATCGCCTGTAGACCTGATCGTGTTGAAGCCCTGATCAAACCAGTCTATCATCTACATAGAGCACGATAAATATAGGAAAATCTCATGTAGGTGTGCATATAGACTTACTCCGTAGGACACCTCAAAAATTAAAGGGATTAGTAAGAGATACAAAAAGAAATGTAAAATAGCATACAGAATAAGGTACAATAAAAGAGTATAGATCAACCCAATGAGAGAGTGAAGAAAGATCATCCAAAAACAAGGAGCTAGAAATAGTGAGAATATGAATGTGTCTTTAAGTATTTTCTACCTCAAATAGGGGAGTAGTCTTGTCCAACAAGGATAAGCTAGACATGGAAATAATATGTTATACCCCTCATATCTTCACCTCTCATGGAAGGAGAGTAACCAAAACCCAAGCAGTGTGTTTACAATAGGATATATATGTGTAATAGAAATAATCCCATATGAGAGAGTAAGGGGATCACCATTTTATAGTTCATCCCAAAAAGATTATATTATATCAATTCCATAAGTAACCAACATCGATGTCCAAAATTCTCTCACATACTCCTCCAACATGCAAGTCGAAGGGGCTCAATCACCGCACCTTTACACTATCTTCTTTTGAAAGCTCTATATTTCTTGCTTAGTTTTAGGCCATGTCACAAGGGTTCGTCTTGGTGGAGAAGGATCCCCTCTTTCTTGTGAGTACAAAGTTACACCAAATCGTGTCTCTTCATTAATATTCATAGCCAATATGTGTTACGGTAAATTTTAGTACCAAATCCAAGCCTCGCTAGAGGGTTTCTCTCTTGTGTTGCGAAGGACCCATGTGTTGGCTTGGTGGATGGTGCCACTTATAATAAGTTGAGAACCCATGCCCAGCCTGGCCGGAGAGTGCCACTTGAAATCGGTTGAAGACATATTTCTATCCTGGCTAGTGGGTTCCACTCTAAAGTCCTCGAGGACAAATCCCCATCCCAGCTGGAGGGTACCACTCAGAATCATATGAGATGTCTGCCTAATCACTGTTCTTATCAAACACTATCTAAAGGTGTGTCGTAATTGAAACACCACCCATCGTAACAAGAAACTGAAAATAAGGTCACCATCATTGTAACACCCCGAGATTTTATGAAAAATATTATTTTTAATTTAATTAATGTCTTGTGTTGTACGCTACACCAAAAGGAGCTTTCACAACACGCATCCTTGACTTGCCTTTCATTACACGTAATCATGACCTTACTCGATAGCGTGTGTAGTACGCAATACTGATTTTCACTAAACAACGACATGCTATTAAAATATTATTAAAACTAGCCATTATGAATAGTAATAACCACTTTTTGAAATTTTGTAAATTTTATTTTTCAAAATGGACTTCATTTCTGGATTTGGAATATCGAAATTAGCTTAGGGTGAAATTTTGGTACTTTTCAGATGACATTCATTTTCTGATGAATAGTGAAAATTACTAAATTTTAATTAAAAACAACCTTTTTAATAGAAATAATTAATAGTGATACATTATTAATTTGATTGGTTTTAAAGTATACTTAGAATATATTTTTTAAATTTAATACAATGTTGGTTATTGGATGTAATTTCACCAGAAATAAACAAATGTCAATCTTTTGATAGTTATTATCTCTAAAGAACACGCTATTTGTTTTGACGACGGGAATTAATTTTTAAATTAATTAATGAAACTGATATGTTATGAATTTGGTAAAATAGGCATAATTTTTGAATTCATAATATCAAATATAGAATAGGCCTAATTTTTGGTATTTTTCTGGAAACTTTCATTTTTTGATGAATAGTGAAACCACTAAGTGGTTGTTAAAAAAATGAATTTTTCATAAAACATAATTTTACCGCTTCTGTGAGTGGAATTTCAAAAATCCGAGAGACACGGTTGATTTTAGTAAGTAAAATGTTGTTCAATGAGTTGAAAATAATTTTTGGTGAATAGTAACTTTTTACTTTTTTTACCACGGTTATTAGTAAATGGGGTAATTAAGGGTAAAAATGATATTATTATTACGCTAACACATGTCCTAATTCTATTGGACAAGTGTAATTCGACCAAAAACAGCCTTAGGAATAAAATATGACCATTTAGGCCCACATGGATTAGATTAGGACATTTATAATTAATTTATTTAAAGAAGGGTTAAAATAGTTAAAATCAAATTTAATAAGTATATCATTTTTAATATAGGGTTATAAATAATATAAATTAGACTATAAATATTCATTAGAAATCTAAAAAGCTTTCCTACATAATGATATTTTATTTGTAATTTTTAGACTTTAAATAATTTAATTTATTTATGACACAAAGATGATGCAGTAATTATCTTATTAATGAAATATTGACATAATTGATTTATAAATACCCAAATAAATATAATTTGAGACATGTTATTAATTCCAAGAATTTTCTAGTTTAATAAGACATGTTATTATTGATTTAAGTAACTTTTTTCGAACTAATAATTCTGTTATGATTTTCTCAAAAATTAATTACTAAATAGTGTCAAAATTGACATAAAATAGTTTTTTAAAAAAATATTATATTATTAATTGTTATTTAATTCCTAAAAATATATGGTTCGGCCAAATGACATAGATAAGGTTATATATTTTAATAATAGACAAATTGGGGTTCGTTTGGCTTATTATAGTAAGTTTATTAACCTTATAGTATAAGAACACAAGAAGACATAGTAAAAGTAAAATTATTTAACTTAATGTTAAATCTAAATGATAAGGTTTAAATACGAACCTAAACTCGCCGAAATTATATTGGATGAGAGTATTTCGACCCATCCCCACCTTAGCTTCGAAATAAATCAATTTGGATCTATTTAAAACCGAAATTGACTTTATAATAAAATAATATTTTTTGTTTTTTCAAAGGAGCCCCTCTCCTCCCTTATAAAAGGGCACCGCCTCCCTCTCTTCCTCACACCACTTTGAGCCTTCAAGCTCAGCCAACCCCTGACAATATCTCCTCTCCACTTCCCTAGAAACATTATAGAGGTTCTGGTCTTCTTAAAAGACCTATTTTAGTTCCCTAAAAGGAGGTCTCAAAGAAGCACCTCAAAGAAGAGGTAATGTCCGTTACTGATTCTTTCATCTTTATTTCTTCTTCCACTTATTCTTCTTTAGTTGTTTCATTATGAAGTAATAACATTAGTATCTCTCATATACTGATATGTTATTATAAGTATAAAAAACTCTATTTCAACATCTATCCATCCTACGGAAAATGAAATCACCGCGCGTGCGTACGTACGGAATACCGTCTCCACGCCGCGGTGTAATCTATTTTCCACCACCACCTTACATAGAAGGGTATAATGGTGTAAATAATGACTATATATGACTATTATAAAGTTATACTAATTCTGAAATAGTATAAATACACTCCAATACAATTCCACAATCATAGGAACGATATCATCACTCGTGCGTACGTACGGAATACCGTCTCCACGATGTGATGCGACTCGTTCTACATGATATTCATTTCATAATGATTATATAAATGAATTGAATGAATTAATATGATATATATTACACTAATAACATTCTGGAAATGAGTTATCTATAACCTAAAGAGAAGAATAAGAATTTATTCGACAAAACACGAATAAGAACAAAAAGTTATAAACACCCGAATAACAAGTAGCAATGAAATATTACTACTAATAAGCTAAGAATATGACCATATATGATATCATAAAAATATGTATGAATCTGTAATAATTCAATAACATTATTTAAATCATTATACAGGACGTTTGGACACATACAAAGCATATCGGACCTAAGGTAAGGGAAATATCACAATCTCATTTTTATCCGAGATTGTTTATACTTTGGTATTTACTGGGGTGTATTTTATCATCCACATCCATGTTTCCTCAATATGTAATATTATTTCCTCCACCTAAAATTTTTTATATCCAATTTTACCCTTCGGTGAGTTTTTTAGTAAAGGATATGAAAGGAGTCTTTTGTCGTTTTTCGTACGATGTACTTTTTGACTTTTCCGACAAAAGTACGAAGAATTTTTTTTACTTATACGGAATGAATGGATTTCTAAAAAATTATTTCCACGAAGCTTACATTACAAGTTTTCAAGTTTATTTTTAATCAAATTCTTTTAGTTTAAAATTGTATGACATGTTAAGAAAGGAAAAATGTTTTTGAAGTAGAAAGGATATTTACCTCAAGAATGGAGTTCAAGTGTTTTATCAAAATTATTTTCCATCTAAGATAATATAGAGTTATGTTTCTATCCCTATTATTACATGGATTTGATTATGTTTTGATGGAAATATTTTTATGAATTCTTTTATCTATATGAATTGTGTTATGATGTCTTGATGTTTAAGAATCTCATTGTTGTTACATGGGTTATGTAATGATGTATGATTTATGATTTTGTGTCACACATAAGAATGGTATCATTATGAGATGGGTGGGACCTATATCTCCCTCTAATTCATTGGGTAAAGATTGTGTATCTCATGAGATAGACATGGCTGGAATGGTAGGTTATACCGGTTCAGTGAAACATGACTTAAACGAGGAGTGAAATCGGTTTAGAAAGGGACTTTGTCCACTAAGATAGTCTTGGCAATGAGTCTTGAGTAATAAGAAATGATTATCTATGATTATGTGTGTATGCCACAATGATTCATGTTTTAAGTTATGATTATTGGGATTACATTTCACTATTATGATTTATCCCATGTTATGAAATTATGATCTCTTTTGCTGGTTATGATTTCCAAAAAGATATGTTCTTAAGAATATGATGTGATTGATATTTCATTTGTTTACCCTTACTGAGCATTTGAGCTCACCCATTTATGTTTTCTTTTCCCCAGGACATAAAGAAAGGATTTAGGTTTCAAAAAAAGAATATCTTTATGGGAGATGTTGAAGATCTTTCACCACGATTAGAAGTTTATATTCCGAGTTTCCAAAGACACTAAACTATTACGGTCCTTGTGTGTGTGTTTTTGTTATGTACTAAGTATTCCGAAAAATTAATGTAATGTCCATGTACGTCAGGCTTCGAGTCTCTACAGTTGGTATCAGAGGAAAAGTTTAGTCAACATTTGCAAACTAGGATGTTAAAATGTTAGTGAGATCCCTAGAGATATTTCTAAGGTATGTCTAGGGATGTCCCTAAGGATAAGTATATGTATAGGATAAATTCTTAGAAGTATGGTAAAGATATTAGATTAATCCAAAGATGTTAGATATTGAAGTTACTCCCCCTTTATTATGATTTTTTCCTCTCACACTATTCTTTTTGGGTTTTAGAAAATGGCTGGAAACAAGATGATTCATGATAATGGAGGATATGATGGACAATGGAATGATATTATTCATGAGAAACCAAATGTAATGGGATTTGGAAGTCCAAACATCATTATTATGCTGAATCAGAAATCTCATAATATGATCAATAATGTAAAATTTGGTAAGTTTCCTGACTCGGCTAATAAGAGAATGATGGAGTTTCATGATGATCATAGAGGAAAGAAAGTTCAATTTCCCCTATGTAAGTCATGTGGGAAGAGGCATCAAAGATAATGTTTCAAAGGAACTGGAATATGCTTTGGGTGTTGAAAAGAAGGACACAAAGCCAGTAAGTGCAAAGGAAAAGGTTCAGTTAACACCAGGGATGAGGATAATGGTATTGCTACGACATCAACAATGGTTAAATGTTTTAAATGTGGAACGTATGGGAATTATTCAAAACATTTCCCTAAGGGAAAGTCTCATGAAGAGAATCAGTATGGTCGTATGGGTAGTATTTATGTTGATGATGATGAAGAGACTACAAATGATATGTGAGATGAAAGAATTATTGAAGCTCAGTCAATGGTTTGAGAATGTAGTGGAATGATTACATGTTTATCATGTGTAATGTTGTATAAGTAATCTCATGGTACTATGGAATAAAGAGACATCTAAGGATTGTTACACTGTTGTCTATCCTTGAGTTTTGAAAGTGTATGATTAATGATTCCAGTATCCATGAAGGGTTATTCAGAAATTTTTGGAATGTAGATGATATGCGCATAATGAAGGGATAAGGAGAAAATTAAATGTTTGATAGTATTCATGAGCTCATGACTGATATAAGGAGAAGGTTATATCATGGTTTGAGTATATAGAATTTTTGGATTTTGGTATGTGGAAAGAGTTGATTTTTGACAGCATTCTTGTTTTCACTATGGTTCAATTAATGGGTATTCATTCTTCAAGAGAATACATGATTAAGGTATTCACATATTTATAATTTGACCAACAAGATATATCTTATGATATATGGGGGATAAATGATGGCATTCACATGATCATTTTCTTTATACTATGAGCTTGGACTGAAATATTTTAGATAAGCCTAAAGATTGGAATGGATTATGTTGGACATAAGTTAGTATTTTTTAAGTATAGAACTTTTTTTTTGATATTATTTATTTAATGTTATAGTAATGTAGTTTTAGAAAAAGGACAACCTGCAGGACGGGCGACAACCCATCGCGTCGAACAAGGCTGTGGGAATCGAACCCACAACCGAAGTGGGACTAGCCTTTATCATCTACCACTAGCCTACAAGAAGTCCCTGTTTAGTAGAAACTAGTTTTATTATATTAATCAGTATGATATATGAAGTATAAGTCCATTTTAGGAACCACATATGATTAATATCACTATAGATGGACTTATGTATTTTTTGATAACTTTTCTAACATTTTGTTTGAGACAGATGGAATGACCCATCATTCTATCACATGATCTGCTAACACATCACGAAAGACAAATTCAACTTCATTTCTTTAAGAGATGAAGTGGAATTTGTCCAAAGAACGACAAACGGTGAGACTATACCAAAATCACAAAAGTATTTCTTGTAATTCCAATTTCAGCAACTTTAGGGAAATGATCTTGAAAACCAAAAATGTTGTCCTAGTGCTCTTATATCTAATGAATCAGACAGTACCTTAGATCATCAAAAAATTATGGCTTTGTGATTGCTGGATTTTCCATAGCCATGTTCTCTACCACTCTCCATCAGAACGTGATGGTTAGATTTCTCTTCCATATCCATATTTTCACCTATGTGGAAACCCAGTGATTAGTTTATTTGGGTAACCGTTACGTTCCATACTTTTGTTTTTAAAGATTGGTTTTGGTATTCCTTTTTACAATGTGGGTTTCTATTAAAGAAACTTTCGAATAGTAAACCATTTATAACCCCGATGAATTTCGAGGGCGAAATTCATTTTAAGGGGGGTAGAATGTAACACCCTGAGATTTTATGAAAAATATTCTTTTTAATTTAATTGATGTCTTGTGTTGTACGCTACACCAAAATGATCTTGCACAACATGCATCCTTGACTTTCCTTACATTACACGCAATCGTGACCTTCCTCGATAGCGTGTATAGTACGCAATACCGAGTTTCACTAAACAACGATATGCTATTAAAATATTATTAAAACTAGCCGTTATGAATAGTAATAACCACTTTTTGAAATTTTTTAAATTTTATTTTTCAAAATGGACTTCATTTCTCGATTTGGAATATCGAAATTAGCTTAGGGTGAAATTTTGGTACTTTTCGGATAACTTTCATTTTTTGAAGAATAGTGAAAATTACTAAATTTTAATTAAAAACAACCTTTCTAATAGAAATAATTTATAGTGATACATTATTAATTTGAATGGTTTTAAAGTATATTTAGAATATATTTTTACAATTTAATACAATGTTGGTTATTGGATGTAATTTCACCAGACATAAACAACTGTCAATCTTTTGATAGTTATTATCTCTAAAGAACACGCTATTTGTTTTGACGACGGGAATTAATTTTTAAATTAATTAATGCAACTGATAAGTTTTGAATTTGGTAAAATAGACATCATTTTTTAATTCATAATATCAAATATATCTTAGGCCTAATTTTTGGTATTTTTCTGGAAACTTTCATTTTTTGATGAATAGTGAAACCACTAAGTGGTAGTTAAAAAAAATGAATTTTTCATAAAACGTAATTTTACCACTTCTGTGAGAGGAATTTCAAAAAACCGAGAGACAGGGTTGATGTCAGTAAGTAAAATGTGGTTCAATGAGATGAAAATAATTTTTGGTGAACAGTAACTTTTTACTTTTTTTTACCATGGTTAAAAGTAAATTGGGTAATTATGGGTAAAAATGATATTACTATTACCCTAAAACATGTCCTAATTATATTGGACAAGTGTAATTAGACCAAAAACAGCCTTAGGAATAACTTATGACCATTTAGGCCCACTTGGATTAGATTAGGACATTTATTTTTAATTTATTTAAAGAAGGGTTAAAATAGTTAAAATCAATGTTTAATAAGTATATCATTTTTAATATAGTGTTATACATAAGATAAATTAGACTATAAATATTAATTAGAAATCTAAAAATATTTCCTACATAATTATATATAATTTGTAATTTTTAGAATTTAAATAATTTAATTTATTTATGACATAAAAATGATGCAGTAATTATCTTATTAATGAAATATTGACATAATTGATGTTATAAATACCCAAATAAATATAATTTGATACTTTTTATGAATTCCACTAATTTTATAAAATAATAATACATTTTAGTATTGATTTGAGTAACTTTTTTTGAACTAATCATTCTGTTAAGATTTTCACAAAAATTAATTACTAAATAGTGTCAAAATTGACATAAAATAGTTTTTAAAACAAATATTATATTATTAATTGTTATTTTATTCCTAAAAATCTAATATTTGTCCAAATGACATAGGTAAGGTTATATATATTAATAATAGAGAAATTGGGGTTCTTTGGGCTTGTTATAGTATGTTTATTAACCTTATAGTATAAGAACACAAGAAGAAACGGTAAAATTAAAATTATTTAACTTAATGTTAAATCTAAATGATAAGGTTAAAATAGGAACCTAAACTCATCTAAATTCTATTGGATGAGAGGCTTTCGACCCATCCCCAATTTAGCTTCGAAATAAATCAATTTGGAGAAATTTGAAAACGAACTTGACTTTATAATAAAATATTATTTTTAGTTTTTCCAAAGGAGCCCCTCTCCTCCCTTATAAAAGGGCACCTTCTCCCTCTCTTCCTCACACCACTTTGAGCCTTCATGCTCGGCCAACCCCGGACAATTTCTCCTCTCCACTTCCTTAGAAACATCCTAGAGGTTCTGGTCTTCTTAAACTACCTATTTTAGTGCCCTAAAAGAAGGTCTCAAAGAAGTGCTTCAAAGAAGAGGTAATGTCCGTTACCGATTCTTTCATCTTTATTTCTTCTTCCACTTCTTCTTCTTTAGTTGTTTCATTATGAAGTAATAACATCAGTATCACTCATATACTTATATGTTATTATAAGTATGAATCAAACATATTTCACCATCTATCCATCCTACAGAAATCAAAAGCATCGCGCGTGCGTACGTACGGAATACCGTCTCCACGCCGTGGTGTAATCTATTTTCCACCACCACCTTATTTGGATGGGTATAATGGTGTAAATAATGACTATATATGACTATTATAATGTGATACTGATTCTGAAATAGTATACATACACTCCAATACAATTCCACGATCATAGGAACGATATCATCACTTGTGCGTACGTACGGAATACCGTCTCCACGATGTGATGCGACTCGTTCTACATGATCTTCATTTCATAATGATTATATAAATGAATTGAATGAATGAATATGATATATATTACACTAATACCATTCTGTAAATGAGGTATATATAACCTAAAGAGAATAATAAGAATTTATTCGACAAAACACGCATAAGAACAAAAATTTATAAACAACCGAATAACAAGTAGCAATGAAATATTACTACTAAGAAGCTAAGAATATGACCATATATGATATCATAAAAATAATTATGATTCTGTAATAAGTCAATAACATTATTTAAATCATTATACAGGACTTTCGGACACGTACAAAGCATATCGGACCTAAGGTAAGGGAAATATCACAATCTTATTTTTATCCGAGATTGTTTATACTTTGGTATTTACTGGGGTGTATTTTATCATTCACATCAATGTTTCCTCAATATGTAATATTATTTCCATCCACCTAAAATTGTTTAAATCCAATTTTACCCTTCAGTGAGTTTTTAGTAAAGGATATGAAAGGAATCTTTTGTCGTTTTTCATACGAGGTACTTTTTGACTTTTCCGACAAAAGTACGAAGAATGTTTTTTTACTTATACGGAATGAATGGATTTTTAAAACATTATTTCCAAGAGGATTCCTTTAAAAGTTTTCAATTTTATTTTTAATCAAATTCTTTAGTTTAAAATTTTATGACATGTTAAGAAAGGAAAAATGTTTTTGAAGTGGAAAGTATATTTACCTCAAGAATGGAGTTCAAGTGTTTTATCAAAATTATTTTCCATATAAGATAATATAGGGTTCTGTTTCTATCCCTTTTATTACATGGATTTGATTATGTTGTGATGGAAATATTTTTATGAATTCCTTTATCTTATATGAATTGTTTTATGATGTCTTGATGTTTAAGAATCCCATTTTTTTACATGAGTTATGCTATGATGTTTGATTTATGATTTTGTGGCACACATAATAATGGTATCATTATGAGATGGGTGGGGAATATATCTCCCTCCAATGCATTGGGTAAAGATTTTATATCTCATGAGATAGACATGGCTGGAATGGTTGGTTATACCGGTTCAGTGAAACATGACTGAAATGAGGAGTGAACTCGGTTCAGAAAGGGACTTTTTCCACTAAGATAGTCTTGCCAATGAGTCTTGACTAATAATAAATGATTCTCTATGATTATGTGTATTTTCCAAAAAGTTTCATGTTTTATTTTATGATTATTGGGATTACATTTCACTACTATGATTTATCCCATGTTATGAAATTATGATCTCTTTTGCAGGTTAGGATTTCCAAAAGATATGTTCTTATTAATATGACGTGATTGATATTTCTTTTGTTTACCCTTACTAAGCATTTGAGCTCACCCTTTTATGTTTTCTTTTCCCCAGGACATAAAGAAAGGATTTAGGTTTAAAAAAAGAAGATCTTTATGGGATATAATGAAGATCTTTCACCACGATTAGAAGATTATATTACGAGTTTCCAAAGACACTAAACTATTACGGTCCTTGTGTGTGTGTTTTTTTATGTACTAAGTATTCCGCAAAAGTAATGTAATGTCCATGTACGTCAGGCTTCGGGTCTCTAAAATCGTGTTCCACTAGAAAAAATTCAATATAAACTATTTACTTTCCCAGAATAAATATGCGGTAAAAATGGAACTTTTAATCACAACAAGCCAAAATGGGACATCAATGGGCCCACGTCTCGACCCCAAACTTTAAATTCTCAAATTTTCCTCAAAAATTTAGTTTCAAAGGTATTTTCATGTCATCATAGATATAACATCAAATAATCACTTGATATAGAAGGTACATGCATTTGAAGTTTCAAATTGGTGATCACTAGGCTGGTGGAATGACTCCGGGTCAGTGTTGCCCATATTCAATCCATGCAGGTGGGTCACAGTTGATAGTGGACCACTCCAGGTCGACCCAGGATCTGACCCTGATCCAACCAGGATCTATCCTATTCTTATATGTATGGCCCATCAGGTTGGGTCATTCCTATTACCCTGTCCCGACATACTATGGTGGGGCCGACCCATCGTGGCCCGGACGACACGCTGATAGGGGCCCGAGCTGCTGCTGATACCAGCATAACCTCATGTCAATCACCATGCCACATAACCATAGTCAACCAAATTCCAAAACATTGTGGTCGAAGTGACCACATTATTCATGTCATGCGATCTTGCTTGGAAGACAGGCCAAGCCACACAACTTTGATATGTCGCGGTGTCACTGCACCACAATCCGATGAGGAGCAACTGCCATTGTTTTTCACCAGGCTAGTGGCCCTCTGGTGGTCTGTTTCATGGATCAACAGACCTATTCCACTTATCCAATTTCGAATATGTGAATATATCTATGATCCTTATTACAAGGGCTTCATAGAACCATCCTATTTCTATTTATTGGTCACAGATTTGTTGTGTCCAAAAGTAGGTGATAGTTAACAGACGAAATGATGATTAATGATCAATAAACAGGTTCTGAAAATGTATTGATGGCCATATCAGTGTGGGATTTGATGATTTATGAATGAAACGAAAACATTAAAGGCCATGGAATGGATTTTAAATTTAAAACTCCATTTATATTTGGAAAATGAAGAATCCAACCTTGATTCATATTTTTCGTTGTTTTTAATTCATTTTTTATCCTTCCATTGTGATCTTATGATGTCTTGTTGCAGCTTCCTCCTTTATATATTAAATAGTAAATCAGAAAGGAAGAGGGGTGTGGCTTAAAATATAGATAGAGGTGATTAGGTTTAACCCTAATCCTGAATTCCCAAACTTTGATTTTTAGGATTCCCACTCGGCATGGACTCTAAATCTTCAATGCCCCACATTCTTTGTTGTCCTTATGTAAAAAACCCCATAAATTACTCAATATCAATCTTGGATTTATGATTCAAGCTTTTGTTTAATATTTATCACATTTCCATCACATGCATAGTATAAATTATACATAATATTTTTAAAAAATTTATTTCGGGAACACTAGGCCTCAGAAAAGCACCACGTCTAAGTTCCTAACTGTGTAATTATATAGATAAATATTTCAATGTATTACAAGGTAAAAACTAGGACTTAATATCATTACATCCTTCAATATATTCAACCTAGAAATGAAAAACAATTAAAAACTATGAAAAAATCTTTGGATATAAGCTTGGATCTGGCTCTCCTCCTCCCACAAACTCGCATGCATGTTTCCTTGCTTCTAAAACATGTGAACCAAAGGGATGGTATGTTCATTCACGGTTCACTCCTATCGATCCTCGATCACCACCAAGTTATCTGAAATTTTTTCTCCATCATCAATGTCAAAATATCCATTATTGATGATGTTTGTTTTTCATCCACGTATCTTCTAAGCTACAACAAATGGAATATGTCATGCACCCACCCTAACTGGGGGTGGGGGTGGGGAAGGGTGGTAGGAAACCTCACCAACTCACCACATGATCTCGAACGACCTGATAAAACATAGGGATAACATTCCTCTATAGACATACCTCTGTATTATGTGTACTATGGAGACTCTTAAGAATACATGGCCTCCCTACTCAAACTCCAAATCCCTATGACGATGGTCCGCATAGGATTTCTATTGAATCTAATACATCATCATCTATTCATAGATGACTTTCACTTTCTCAATCATCACTTACACCATGTCTGGGCCCATAAGTGATGAATTTCGACCACCACCAGCATAAAGTTGATCCTTATGGTATACCATATAGGGCCCCAAAAGGTGCAATGTAAATGGTAGAGTGGTAGTTATTGTTGTATCTAAACTCTACCAAAGTCAAGGGATTCTCCTAGCTCAGGCCAAAATCCAAAATTTAGGGCCTCATAATATCTTTCAGCACCTAGATAGTACACTCAGTTTACCGATTGATCTGGGGGTGAAAAGTTATTCTCATCCATAGATGGGCCCTGAATTCCTCCTGCAGGCCTCTACATAATTGTGACATAAAATGTGTGTCATGATCAGAGACACTCATTTATGGTACCTCATGAAGGAGGAGGATATCGCGTTCATACAACTACACAAAACACACCACTGAACTCTACTCCCTTGTTATAAGGATGTGTGCCAACTACTATAGTCAGTCAACTATCACCCCGAGGGTTTAATGGACCTTCGCTATGTGAGGAATACCATTCAAGAAGTCCATGGACATGTCATCCCAAATCCACACAAGGATCCCAAAAGTCTACAACAAACTCATTATAACCTAATGATCATCCTTCACTTGCTGATAGGTGAGGCATCATGAGATGAACTCAAGTATGCTTCGTCTTATTCCAAACCACCAAACCTGATGCTGAAGATATTTATACATATTCCACAAAGTGAGATGTATATATAAAGAAGAATTGTGGAACTACCACATCACCTCCTTCTATATCGCAACCTAAACCATTTTTCTCCCCTAGAACAAGATCATGTGAATCCCTCCCGTAGAATACCAATTAGGTGTGTCACCTATGGATATCTGATCACGTAGAACTTTGCGGTCAACATATCCTAGATCGGAGACTCCCACACACTCTATGAGTAAAGGAGTCAGCACTATCGAATGTAAGAAAGTTGTACCCTCTTGCTCTACTAGGGTCAGATGCAGGGAAGCTAACTACTCTGAAGATTTCAGAACTAAGACAACCCAGGACATCCTGCTAAGGTCATCTTACATAATGATTCCCTTATACGGAGTATAGACTATCTCAAATTCATTGTCCTGCATGAACTCCAACTATTGTCATTGCCTCAGATTCAAATCTCTATGGGTAAAGATGTACCTAAGGCTCTGATGGTATGAGTAAAAAAAACTCTCATAGAAGATTGGGTATCCACATCCTTAAAGATAAGACAACAACTATGATCTCTAAGTCATGTGTCGCATAGTTCTTCTCATGGTGTCTCAACTACCTCAACATGTATGCAATTAATTATTTTTATTTCATCAATTTGCATCTATGTCTATCCTCTGAGGCATCGTAATACTCTATGAACTCAACTCCCTCTTCTATTAGTCTCAAAACAATAGTGCTCGTCAGCCTCTACCTAAACTCTTTGAAATCCTTCTCATACTACTCAGACCAGGTAAACAGTTGTTCTTTCCATGTCAATGTAGTTAAAGGGGCTTCTATTCTAGAGAATTCTTTCATAAATCTATTTTAGTACACTTCTAAACTATAAAAAGCTTCACACCTATAATGAATTATTCAGTGGATACCAATAAATAAAAACATAGATCTTCACTTGATCCACAGGTAAACCTTATTTATATAAAACATTCCCAAAAGGTGGAAGATAAGTATCCAGAACAACCACTTCGAGATCATTCCATAAATATAGAACTCTCAAAGTAAATCAAGATACATTCATAACTTCATTGTGTGCTCCTCCTCTGATTCAGAATAATCTATTTTTCCATTAATAAAGACAACAAAAAACTAGTATAAGTGTTTCTAGAAAACCTGGTTTATATAATCCATTAATACAATATTGGCATTTGTTACACTGAAGGGAATCACATGGGACTTGTAATGCTTATAGAAGAATCAAAAGAATAACTTTGGAATATCGTCCTTGCGAACCCATAGCTGGTGGTAGAAGGATCTGAGAAGGATCATGGAGAACCACCTCGCACCTCAAAACTGGTGGAAGAGTTCATCTATTCTCATTAATGGGTTCTAGTTCTTTATAGTGGCTTGGTTCAGGTGACTATAATCCGTGAAATTCTATAGGATCCCATCTTCCTCCTTCACAAATAGAAATGAAACTTCCCAAGGGGAAATTCTTGGTCCAATTAAACCTTTCTCACGACGGTCCTCTAATTGTAACTGTAGCTCCCGAAGCTCCATTGAGGCCATACAATATTCTGCGTAATATATCGGGGTCGTCCCTAGTTGATAATAAATTTAAATATCAAACTCAAGCCTCATAGGAAGTCCCAAAATGTCTTTTGGGAAGACATCCATGTATTCTTCTATATCTAAATCAACCCAGATGCCTGAAGAATATACTACACCAAGGGTTGTGCTCAACATCTAATGGTATAAAGATTATATCCTCCTGGTCACATCGCCTTCCTGCCCGACTATGTGGTCTCGTTCACCGAGAAAGGAGAACCTTGTCCCATCAATGTGCAGGCATCTAAAAAACCTATGGTGATAGTAAATCTATGATTGAACTATGGAAAGAAAATATATTCCCAATATGGTGTCATAAGGTTCCATCATGATGACCAATAGGTCCCACATTACCATTTCTCCTCCAACTG
The DNA here is from genome assembly GCA_963277665.1 of Viscum album. NCBI lineage: Eukaryota > Viridiplantae > Streptophyta > Magnoliopsida > Santalales > Viscaceae > Viscum > Viscum album. The sequence continues at coordinate 597,154,868 of OY728133.1, forward strand.
ATAGATTGCTCTATAGATAGATATAAGACATAGAAAAAGATCATCTCGTAGAAACCTTCTGAAAAGTTTCTACACTGGTTCCTCTACTAGGATCTCAAACTACAGTACTAGGATTAACAAGATAAAAGTGTGACTGGTGCATATGACTACCCGCACTGATGAAATAGTATAATATACATTGTGTGTACCTCAGATCAACTCGTGTGCTAGAGGATCACAAACATCCATAGCCTGCAACTATCCACAACACCAACTTCTAGCTCCCTATTCTTGACATGGGCTGCCTAGCGGTGGTGGTGGGATGATCTTATAGCATAATCCAACATTTGTATCTCCACATGCTCATCTACTAGAACTACTTCCACAGAGACCACCCTGATAATTATGTTTCCTCTTCTATAGTGGTCCACCTACTATATTCCTAGTATTTTCAAAACATATTTTCAAGTAATTATTGTGCCATGTGATATCTCTCATCACAAGCATAAAATCTCTTCTCTTTGGTATGAGATGGTGCCTTGGGATTCTTTGGTGTTGTCTGACCATGTACCCAAGTCAGATCCTACCAAGGTCTCCTTCATCAAGGCACAAACAACTATCATATTCTAGCTAACATATAAGTCTCAGCCTGATAGAATCCACTAAAATTCATACATCAATAGTTCCCCTCTGATAATAATATCTCTATCATAACTGCTCGCTCCAACACTCTAACAAAGGTGGGGATGTAACAAGTTATTATGTTGGCATAAATCTCTCTGTGGAGACACTTCATAAAATTTAGTGTATGTAAGTAGTCATCAATAATATTATCCATAGATTATTGTTTCAAGTCAATGAACCTATCTAAGAACTACACCACTACCATTCCTCAATATCAAAGTTTCAGAATCTCCTGGATCTGAATAGATCGCAAATATAAGAGGAATAACTTCTAACATAATAGATTATTGAAGTAATTACATGATATCATCGTCTCATTGTGCATCTTGGTAACCAAGATCCACAAGTGCCCAGTCATCCTATGAAAAAGCATAGCTTCTAACACCATTATTTGATCTACCAGGGTACACACAAGCCTGAAGAGGTGGACCAATGACTCAAGCAGTCCTATGTTGCCCAAGGATCTAGATCCCCATGGAACCTTCACAGCCTCTAGCACTAGAAATCATGGACCATGCTATGAATATGATCATCTTTAGCCTATGCTACTGTAACTGTCTACTTATCTATAGGTGGAGGTGAAGATACTAGCCCACATGGAAGAAGTGTATCACATGATGGACCCTGGACTGAGGCCTCGTAGCTCACGAGGTAGTCATCATGAATTAGAGCCGGTATCCTGGATATATATCTATGAAGAGGAATCCTAGTAGTTATCATGGAGTACTATAGTCAGATGAGAACATAAATATAGAACAACAACAAAAATGTGGAGCCAACTCAAATAAGACAGTCAGATAATACATCCTATAGGATATATGTACCATTGTTCTTTTAAACAATTGCCTCAAGATTCTGAGTCAACATGTGGGTAATCAGGGTTCTGGTGAATGGATACGGCAACAATGCATACCATCACTGGACTCCCTGACTCGAGACCCACTCTAGAGACACTCCTACATTGTTTCCATAAACCCAATCTAGACATTTTTAGTGAATTATTTGAACAACATCCCAAGGGTTGAACCTCCTTTGATACCAATTTTTTATGACATGTCCCCGGTCGAGGATCAAGCCTCCACTACCAAAATCTCACCATTATATCCCTGGTGGTGGAAACAAGTGCTGAAGGAATGATGACTCGGGGATTCCTTTTCTTATGTACTTGTACAAACATGCACACAACCAACTCAATGCAAGAATGTAGAGGTATTGAAGTAAAATATACAACTTGTTGTAATTAACCAAAAGCATTCATGGACCAATAAACAGTATAAGTGCATTAATTTCATCTAAAAGGGAAGATAGAAAAATACATGCCTAGTATTAATAGTGCTCCAACCTGATAGAAAATGGGAAAGTAAAGTAGCATATAAAGCCCTGCTTTGGGAACCCAAACTATGACCACCGCAGGAAATCAAACAACCTGTTGACCTAATCTCCATAAAGTTCTGATCAATCATGTCCATAAACTAAATAAATCATGAGAGAAGAAGGAAAATTCCATTTAGTGGTTAAAATAATTTTACTTAGTAGGGTCCTCCAGAAATGTTGTGGTAGTAATAGATATAAAAAGAAAAGGAAAACATCATATAGAACAATTTATAGTGAATGCGTGTAGCTCAAACCAATGAGAGAGTGAATTATGCTCATCCAAAAACAAAGAACAGGAAGAGATAAGAATATTAACTTCTATTTGAGTCTTTTCTTCCTATTGTAGGATATTAGACTCATCCAACCCTAAGATTCTAGAAACGTTAAGAAAGTGGTATACCCCAATCATCTTCGCCTCTCCTCGAAGAAGACTAACCAAAAACCAAGTAGTGGGTTTGCAATAGGATATATGTTATCAAACCAAATAATCATAAATTTGAGAGTAAGGGGATATCCATCTCATAGCTTAACCCAATAAGCATAGTCACCAACTATTCCATAGGATAAAAACATCTATGTTTAGAATCCCACACGTCTGCCCTGAACATGCGAGTCGAAGGGTCTTAATCGCCAAAACATGATACAGTCCAATTTGGGTGGCTCTATCTCACCCACATGGTTTTAGGTTGTGTCATAAGGGTGAATCTTGGTGGGGGAAGGTGCCCCTTCTACACAAGAGTCCATGGAAACCTCAAAGCATGTCTTGTCACTTATCTGCATAGTAATAAGTTCCTGCCTCAAATTTAAGGAAAAATGCCTAGAATGTTGGTAGGGTGTCACTCTCCTATTCTCAAGGACCCATGACCAGCTTGGATAGAGGTTTCCACTTAAAATTGAATGAGGAACCATTCCCAATCATGTAAGAGGGTGACACTCAAAATAGGTGGAGGACCCATGACCAAACTGGCTAGAGGGTTCCACTATAAATTCATCAATGACCCATGCACAACCTAGATTGAGGGTGACACTCATAATCATATGATATGTTGGACTAGTCACTACTATCATGAATAACCTCTTGAAAGTGTGTCATTCTCGGAACACCTGTCATCATAAATCAATATCTGAAACTGAGGTCACTACCATGTTCTACGAGGAAAAACATTTAGGAAAGAATATTTACATTCCCACAATATATAACTAGTAAAATGGATCTTTTCACTGACACTAGCCTATAGGAGATATCATGGGACCCGGGAGTCGACATAGAACTTCAAATTCAAAATTTTCCCCAAAATGGTTCATCTCAAAGAGAGGGTCATGTCGTCATAGATAGAGCATCATATGGATGCCTGATTTAGATGATATGAGTGCTTGATATTTTAAATGGGGGATCACTAGGTCGATGGATCAAATCAAGGTCGCTCCTCCATTTGTGGCGGTCAGCCACTATAGTCAGTCAGCTCTATGGTCAATCCACACCGGTATGTCGTAGTCGACCATGGAACACCCTGGGTCTACTTGGGAATCGACTGGGATATGACCCGGGTCTAGCTTGGTCCGATGGGTCTGACCCGTCGGGTTGGGCCAAGTCCACTACCCCAACTCTTCCTACTATCACTACTACAAATACCCCTTTTATCAGCACTATATACCCCCATTTATCAGCACTAGAAAAGTATTTTTAAAGCTGGAAAAAAGAAAGGGTGTCCCCTTTATCAGCGCTCTAAAAAGCTCTGATAAAGACACCTTTTATCAGCGCTAAAAAAGCGCTGATAAAAGAGGTCTTTTATCAGTGCTAAAACAAAGTGCTGATAAAAGGGTCCTTTATCAGCGCTTCTATTATCAACGCTTTCTTTTTAGTGCTGATAAAGGACCCCTTTTATCAGTGCTTTTTTAAAATCGTTGATAAATGTTAAAAAATCAAAATAAAATTAAAAAAAATTAAAAAAATTAAAAAAATTAAAAACATTCTACCAATCGGGGGGGATTTTATAGCGCTTGAGCCTCCCCCCTATTACAGTGCTTTTCTACCCCCCTCTAGCACCCCCCATGCACCCCCCTCCACCATTTACAAGGGGTAGCTCCCATATTCTCCCATGTGCGGGTGCCCCTGCCTTTACCAGGTTTTAAACTCGAGACCTCCCCCTTTCACACCTAGGCACTTACCACTCCTCTATTTTGATTTGTTTTACATTTCATGATATACATATATATATAGTTATATATATCTTTATAGTAATATATATATATATTAATATATATATATAGTTATATTAATATATTTGTAGTTATATTAATATATATATATTTATATATATATATATTTATATTATTTATTCGTATATTAATATGTATTTATGTTAATATATATATATAGTTATATTAATATATATTTATATTAATATATATATAGGTATATTAATATATTAAAATATAGTTATATTAATATCTATTTCTATTTATATATATATAGTTATATTTATTCGTATAGTAATATATATATATTAATATATATAGTTATATTAATATATATATATATATAGTTATATTAGTATATATATTTATAGTGATATTAACCTATATATTTATAGTGATATTAATATATATATTAATATTAATATATATATATATATGTAGTTATATGAATATATATATATATAGTTAGATTAATATATATATATAGTTAGATTAATATATATATATATAGTTAGATTAATATATAGGTATATAAATATTAATATATTTTTATTTTAAATAAAATATATTAGTTATTATTTAGATAAATCTAATATATTTTATATGTAAATATATTTTATTATTTATATTTATAATTGAATTTTAATGTGTGAATATATAAAAAATATGTATATATTGTTATGTATTTTATTTTAAATAGCAGTGCATTATAAAAAATGATAAAATTTCAAAGAAATAATATCAATATGAATGTAATAACTTGGAATAAATTCAGTCCCCACCCAAAAACGCCAATAATACCCCTTAAACGAGGCTGAAAATCAACAAAATGTAAAACAATCATGGTACCCCGACTAAAAACACATTTTTGGAGGCCGTCGAGGCCTTTTTTTCATCTAAAATATCTTAACTGGGTTATATACAGTCACATCGACATAGAACTCATCGCAGGCTTCAATTTGATATGTGGTAGAGCTCAAACGGACACCCGGATCAAATTTTATGGCCATTTGAAGTTCGAGTTGCGTTTTCAATGTATTTTGTATCTTTTTTTTTATTTTTTATTTTTTAATCATAAAATTGTTATTAAATGACTATTACTCCATAATAATTAGAAAATTATTAATTAAAAATATTTTTTAATTTTTTTATAAGCCATTTTCACTAAATATATTATATATTAAGTGTAGCTGTATATTTATACTTATCTAAAATATATTTAAAATTATATTTAAAAAAAATATAATATATTTATGTCAATATAACTATATCTAACTATTTAAATATTAATTTATTTTTTTAGTGAATAATTTTTGGATGTAGACCCTTTATCAGTGCTTTTAAAAAAAGTGCTATTGAAGACCCCACTTTATCAGCGCAAACAAAAAAGCGCTGATAAAGGGGGGTACCTTTAACAAGAAAAAAAAACGTTGTTAAAGGGGGTACCTTTATCAGTGATAAAAACACGCTGATAAAGGTGTACTTTTATCAGCGCTTTTTTTAAGAGCTGATAAAGGTACCCTTTATCTGTGCTTTTTTTAGCACTGATAAAGTTACCCCCCTTTATCAGTGCTTTTTCTTTAGTACTGATAAATGTGTGGTGCTGGGAAAAAATGTTTTTGTGATAGTTTAGGGTTGGGTTATCCCGTTGTAGCCCAGCCTATGCATTGGAGGGGGCCAACTCGATGCCAACAATGGACCAGCCTATGGTAGGTCACCATTCTACTTCAAAACTTCAGTCAGGCCTCGTACAATTTATAGTCATAGTCGCCACCTGGGTCTCACCGCATGACCTTGCTCCGCCGACTAGCCGAGACATGCAGCTTCGCTGCCGACGACACTCTGGTTGTCCATTCTGTAGACCATCGGTCATCTTCAACACATACTATTTTGAGTTCGTGAATAGATCTATGATCCTTCTGATGAGGGATTTAGAGAACTAACCTCCACTAATATATTTGTCATAGATTCATTTCATCCCAAAGTAGTTGACATTTTCCCGAAGAACTGACGATTAACGAGCAATTTACAGGCTTGGAAAATGGATCTATGGTTCTGTTACTCTATCAATCGGTGATTTATCAATGAAATGAAATAATTAAAGGTTGAAGAAGGTATTTTTAATTTGACACCCCAATCAGATATATAAAAAAGGAAGAATATTACCTCAATTAATTCTGTTCATTGTTGCCAATGTGTTTGTCTTTCTTTCATTGTGATCGAAGGATGTTTTGGCAGAGCATTATCCATGGTTCATCGAAGAAAAAATTAGAGAGTGAGAGAGATATATGAATTAGTAGATTGGGATATATGGGATTTCAGTTAATCCTATTATTAATTCCTAAACATCTATTTGTAGGAGTACTCCTGAATGTAGAATCTGAATCACCGGTGCCCCATCATTTTAAATCATTCTTAGGTTAAACACCCCGTTACAAACTTAATAATTGTCTTAGATAAATGATATGAGCTTCAAGTTAAGTGTTATGTCATTTTCTTCGCATGAATTTTATAAAATAAACATAATCATTTTATAAAAATTATTTTTAGCACACTGGGCCGCAGAATCGCACGTCACCCTAGCACCATGTTCGTGAATTATATAGAGAAATATTTTTAAGTCATACAAGGTAAAAATTATGTGTCTCCACACATCCCCTACATTAATTCCACTTCAATTAAAAACTCTATATTGAGACAAATATTTAAACCCAATATCTCCCCAAACATCCCTCAATACATTTTATATGTTTATATTTAATATAAAATATAACTCCCCAAATCATTAAAGAAACATCCAAGAAAGAATCCCCATGGAAGGTAAATTTTTTTATAACACTTATTTTAAATTTTTATTTACTTCACACAATATATAAACCCCATATTAAGACTATGATAATAATATTTAAATTTTATAATACTAAAATAATGATAATACATTCTAATGTCTTGATTTTTTGGCAAAATCATTTTATTCTTCAAAGAACTTCTCACTCTGCAATATGTTTACACCACCAATTTTAGTGACGATGTTTTTATCACTCACTTTAGCTTATGGTTTTAAAAAATGTGTTACTAGAGAAATTATAATATTGAGAATAAAATATTTTCACTTCAATAATTCTATAAATATAAAATAATGATGATATTAATGATAAAACATCATGTCCAATTTGATTACTTAAAAAATAAGTTTAATGAGAAACACTTTACAATTTGAATATATTTTAGAGAATCAGCCTAACTATTCAAACACTCTACTACTTGGGGGACCTAGAAATTTACCTTGAAATGCTCTGAATTCATGGAACCAAGGTATGATAAATGATTACGGATATCATCCTATTGATGAAAACATGGGACCATGTGAAAAAATATCTCAAAATTTGATAAACAGTTAAAAAAAACCAATAATGTAAAAGTATATGAATAAAAAAGAATTTAATCATTGAAAAAAGTAAATAAATTATTCTACAATAAATTATTTAATAAACTAAACTCGATTATATTGGAGGTTATGGTATGTTTTCAAAGAGAATCACACTCAAGGTAAGGGGTTCATTACAAATCTTTATTCATTTTCATGCATTGTTTCTTTAATTTTATATCTTTCTCTTCTTATTATTATATATTCTATTTAAATTTTTTTCCACAAAATATAGAATAATTATTTTCGGGATATTTTATTATCCATGAATGTAATCTTATATTTTTTTGAAATCATACCCCTCGAGGTAATATGTGAAACATTTAAATTTTCAATCTTCTTCTCCTTAACCTTTCTATGATGCTTCCTCTATCTCTAAAGATCCATTTATTAACAATATATTTTCAAAAATATATAATTTTTATTTATCATATATAATATTAAATTTTTAATTTTTTTAGGAAACTACATGATTCTATTTTTTATTAAAATTTATGCCTCCATGATGTAATCCTTTTTTAAGGGGTTATTTAAATGATTAGCTCAATGTATTATTTATGTTTCCATTTGTAGAAAATATGATTTATAATATATGTTTAAGGGAATGGAACTATACATATTAAAATCAATTGGGGAATTCTTATATCTCATGAGATACCAGGTATGGTTGACACGCATTTAGCCTAGAACATTTTGTTATAATATCCTTATAGTAATCCTTTTATTATGTTTTTGAAATGGTCTATGTTTCTCCCACATTATCATGCTTTATATGATTATAGTTCTCTTATTATACCATTTATGTGAATAAATATGATTTTTATATTTAAAGAATCCATTATTAATTATATCTCACCCTCATGTTTACCTTGATTACCCCTAATTGGGATTTTATGCTCACCCCTCTTATATGTATGTCCAAATGATATTCCATTAAGTGATATTATCAAAATAATATATTGTGGAAAAAAAGATTAATGATATGAACATTATTTATTTTTAAAAAAAATAATAACCTAAAGAGACTAGACCTTTATAACTTTTATTTTATTTTTATGGAAATTATGATAAAAACATAATAATATTAGGTGTTTATGATATAGGGTATTATAGTTGGTATCAAAAAATGTTATAGTTATTTTTCATGGATAGGTTATGGAATATAATAGAAAATAAGCCATAAATACCCAGATAAATAGATTATACCTATTCTACAAATAGATAACAAGTTGTGGTTGAGTCATTTATATTAAAAATACCTCACTATTTAGGTTGGTCTTATGATTCCCTAATAATAGAGAAATTAATTTGATTCGTCGAGAATATATTTTCAGTCCAATAATGCACTGAGTAAGATAATTTTATATTGGTTAAATATAACCTAGATGGATAATTATATTGATATTTGAAATTAGAAAATTATACTAATCCCATTGATAAAACATACTTCATGGAATGGGGATATTTCATGAAAATAATTCTTTAATAAATGTTTTCATGAAAAGTTATGTATGAAAATGTATGGGTTTTTTATTGTCATGAAGAAAATAGTAGATGAATCAATTGGGTATTCTGATGAAAAAATCAGAATGATTTAAGAGGTATTAAGGGGTTTAATAAACATTTAAAATGGTTTAAATCCCATTTGAAATTAAGGAATCCAATCAAGGAATCAATTTTTTATCATTTCTAGGGAACTAATGAAACTTAAATTGATAAAAAGGACAATTGAATAAATAAAATATGGTTCTTCCCCCATTTCATTTTTACTTTTCATTCATTTTTTTCTTGATTTTCATTTCTTTCTCTATTATATAATCACATGTAATTATCAACGGATGAATGGAATTACTCTTGTAACAAACAACTCTTGATATTTTTACCCAATCCTAGATTAAGAAAATAAAAACTATAAAGGGTAAAAAGATATGAACATCATTTATTATGGTTCATCATCCACTGATTGAGCAACTCCATCCATCATTCAACCTCTAATTCAAGATACTAATTTTAATATATAGTTAATAATTATCATGAATATACAAAATATGTGACAAAAAAATTGTTTTTCATAATGAAGATCCTCATGTACACCATTAAAATTTCATAAAGATATTACCCCGTTTAAATAAAATATATATTACAAATACTAAATTTGTTTAAGATATTTTTAAATTTTTATGGAATGAGTGGAATAATATTTCAAGAGAATTAATCTTATATCTATTATAATTTTTCATATATTGTTGAAAAGGTTCATAGATAAAAAGTCTCCTCCCTCAAAAACAAAGAAGATATAAAATAAAATTTTAAATTTTATATATAAAAATGGGGAGAGAACTTATGAGGCTTGGGAAAGAATCAATGTCTTCTATAAATGTTCCTTAATAATTGAATAAACTATTGGATATAAATGATAATTTTATAAATTATGTTAAAACCCAATCCCATGTCACGACTGATGTATTTCATCATAAAAGATTAATAAATAAGACATTAAAAGTTTACTATTATTTCCTCAATGAGTTTTCATGAAATTCACTAAAATGCTAATGTGTTTGAGGTTAATAAAATTAAGTTATTAATATAGTTGAAGAGAATAATAGTATTTCCATAAATATGTAATTATTGAAAAATATGTTATAGTCATTTAGAATTCCCTAAAAGTTTTCTCCAAATCAACATTTATAAATATATTTCGACATGTGGAATGTTTAACACTAAATTTAATTTTCAAAATTTAGATCAGTGGAATATAAATAATTGTATTCTGAAGTCATTGGTAATAATAAAACTCAATTAAAAATCCTTATAATAAAAATTCTATAGTGGAGAATGATACCATTAGGTGGAATGGATAAGGGGGACTACAGTATGGTTAGAATCAAGTAAACATTGGATTCTAATTACCTCAAAACGTTTTGAATTCTTCCAAATAATAATTTCAACATTTCATGAAATACTAGGATAATCATAAATAGTAAGTATTTTAGTCACATTTTGGAGAAAAACATGGATTATATTATCTGTTTGAAATATACATTATAAAAACTGATAAATGGATTAAGAACTAATTTACCATTTTAAGAAATCAAGAAACCATAATATCAAATATTTTATTTCGAATGGTACTATTATCTATTTATCTCTCTAAGATACAATTGGATAATATATAAAATATAAAAATGGTAGAAAAATTGATCACTTTTAGGATGGGAAGGTAAAAAAATTAAAGGTGTAAAATATGGGTAAATGAAGAGAAAAAATGGGAGTAGAGAGTGATAAATAAAAGAAAATTTGTGTATCTATGATGAAAGAAGATGATTAATTAAAATTGAATAAAAAAGAAAAATTTTAACAAAATCTTGAATTAAAACATCAAAAACCCAACTCTCGTTGTCCCAAGGTGGTCAAATCAAAGTAAATTTATGGTATAATACGATAAGAGCCCCAATATATTCAAATAGATTCCCAATTACATTACTTTTACTTAGGAACTATATTAAATGTAATCATATATAAATTTACTGTAGGTATTGATATTAATGAATTTAAATCATGAATAATTAAGTGTAATCATAATAAATTAAGAATCTTCAGTTGAACATAAAATAAAATGTCTATAAATATATAAGACCTCAGAAGATTTTCAATTCCTTAACAAGTGGTTAATAATTTTTATGGTGACCATTGTGTGGATTTGTGGAATGCATGAATTTAATTCAATTGATAATTTTTGAGAAGTAATAATTAATTAAATTGAATGAATAAAAAGTAGTACTAAAACCATCAAAATTACCTTTTTAATAAGAAAATGATGTATTGGAAGGTATTCTTGTCAATTATTAGAAAAAAATTAATTCTGATAGATTTTAAAATTTTCAAAATAGAAGAATAATTGGCGTTGTCACTGATATTACGAAGGACATTTTTAAAAATCACTTATTCAATGATTAATATTAAGAATGGTAAACTCTATTTTTATATTGGAGGAGGTTAATTATTATTCAACCATTCTTTTCTGGTGAATAGAAAATATAAATAAGTGAAATAATCAATATAGTATGTTTATATATTAATGTAGGAGATAATTATGATTCATAGGGAAGATAATGTTTTTACTATTTTGAAATATATAAAAGGTGATGGAATATATAAATATAAATCACACTAAAAGTGAGATGGAAAATTCTAATAGATAATCATGTAGATAATATTTAATATTTATGAGTAATTTATGAAGCATGAAAACTCTAATTTTTATGTTATTTTTTATATTTTAATGTTTTTTGGATTTATCAAAGTTCTAAAAAAGGACACATCTTCCCAATCCTCTAAAACAAAATATAATGAGCATATATAGTTATCTAAAAAATTACAATTAATTAATCATTACGATAAATCCCAAATATATGTCAAAATACAAAATATATGATATTTATTTGAATAAAATGAAATTTTTTATTGGTCAAAATTTGAAAACATATATCCACTCATTTTGATAATAATTGATTTGAATATTTTACACTTATTAAAATGCCATTTTTTAACATTAATTGATTGAAAATGATTGTCAAATTTTTAAACATTCTAAAATTTGATTTTATTTCTATAAATGTGAAAGTTCATATCAGTCTTAAAAATATTAAATTACAGTATGTTTAAATAACACTAATATGGTAGAATATTGGGAGAATGGATAAATTAGGGAAAACCCTATATCTGGATATGATTGGTAGGAAGCAGCTAATCGAGCTAAGAATCTAGGTTGTGTGCTACCCTTAGATCAAGTTGGTAAAAAAGAATTATTCTTCCTTGCATCAAAAAATTATAATGTGGACAACCATGCACCAAAAATTTTCATTGTTTCAATGATGAACTTCATTGAGGTTGTTAGTTCTACATCTATCCCCTCTGTCTCTCACTTCGACCTTCCTCCTCCTAGGAGAATAATTAAAAAAGGAAATATTGTGCATGTTTTAGCAAGACATGAAGTAGTATAAGATATATTTAACTTCTCTAGATACTCTATAATTGTGAGAGTACTTTTCCATAAGGCATAAAATCAATTTAAATTCAATGATCTCACAATGAGGATTGATGAAATTTGAGGTTTTGGTGACTAGAAGATGACAAAAATGGAGAGAAGGTACATCTTTGTATTATTTCCCTTGGATTATCATAAGTGAAGTGCTTGGAGATTTGGATCATCATTATTGTGTTCTTCTTTTTTGATAATCATGGATTTGGAAAGGAACATTCATCCAAACATGGTTAGGACTACACACACAGGTCTATATTCACATTTCTTGTTTAAACTGGATATACTATCACCTAAGGATTCTGTGGGACATAGCCATTGTCATGGGGAACCCAATTAGGTTTGACATGCAGACTAAAATATAAGGGTATATACACTATACTCAAATATTGGATGAAGTTGACATGGCTAGTACTATTGTAGAATAAGTGGATCTTACCACAAGGGATGAAACTATTAATTTTCTCGCCAAGTATGAAAGGAAACCAAATTTCTATAAAAGATTCATGTTCTTTTGTCCCCCATTTTTCAGAATGCAATAGGGGGAGGAGTTATATTTTTTTCAACATGAACGGTCATGACATATGGAGTTATAGAACAAATAATATGAATGATCATACATCCACCCCAAGAAACAACTCGGTTGTTGGCTCCTCCAATGTAGGTAAGGTAGCCAGAAATCCTACTAATGACAGCATTGTTCATGAAAATTGTGCTCCCCCAGATAAGACCAATCGCTCTGATGGTGACAGCCATTATGATCCCCAGAAGGACATGTTGAATGTGCTTCAACCCTCTGATAAGATACATAATGCACAAATATTAGTCAAGAATGATGATAAATTGTGGAAATATGTTGGAATTATGAGTGAAGCACTTGACAATGTAGTGATTCAATTGGGAGGAACAACTCATGGTGAAATGTAGGTGATTAAATCCCTTTATGGTCACTTTGGCATAATTGATACTTGTGATGTGATAGAGATATTTTGGGATGAAGCAACCAAACATGAGTGTATCCCTCGCCTAGAGGGGTCTCAACTGTAGTTACATAGTATGTACGATAATGTTGTGAATTAGATAGAGTACCATTTAGATAACATATATGAGAAAACAGCAACACCTACTCCCTAGAAAGTCAATTTTGTGACTTTGGTAAGATGTGTTTTGGTATCCCTACTCTTGATAAGGTCTTAGAGTATAGATGGCCCTAAAAAATGGATAATAGGGAAATTGATTGCTCTGTAAATGTTTACCAGCAACGGATGTTCTTTTTGGAGACCATAGCCAGTGTATGACTGTCTTCAATAGATGCTTCACTACATGTTGAGGATTGTGTCATAGAGGTGTCCTTTGTGTAGGTATATATTTCTAAGACTGATATGAAGTATACTAACACCAGGAACATACTTGATCTTTTACCTACAATTAATAGGTTTACACTATTGGGTGGCAGGGTTTCGGTTGTGGATGTTGATGATGCTTAGCCACCTGTGCAAAGTTAGGACCCTAGTAAAAAATGGTTCGAATTCATGGAGGGATATTATGTGGAATGATTCATAGAGGATGGGAAGAATAAAGGTAGGAAGAAGAAAGTGAATTTCCATTATAAGATGGATTAGGAGGAAGGACCCACAATTAGGGTAAATTCCCTCAACCAATGAATCTCTTATACTAGAATTTCCATGGGATATGGGAACCCCCTAATGTCCAAAGCTCATAGGATTTTTATCAAGACCATCCAACAAAAGCTGATTGGGATTGTAGAAGCTATAGTGACCTTTGAGAAATTGAAGTCCCTTAAATGGTCCTCCAATGGATACCATTTTTTCTCACAAAACCTTTACAATTATAACATGGATCACTTATATATGTTTAGAAATGGAAGAATCCAAATTTCCACTTGCATTTAGAAAAACAAGATCATTAATTCTACCATTAATAGACCTTCATCCATTACCCAAATCTTTGTTGTGTATGCATTATAATCATCTATCAGGAGAAGGTATTTGTGGAGGGATCTTATAGAAAAATCTAAGAATGTGTCCAAAAAATGGGTTATTATGGGTGATTTCAACCCAATCATCACACCTAATGAAATAACTAGAATTAAAATTAATAGGACAGTAGTTGGTAAATTTTCAACTTTTATTGATCATTGTAATCTTGTCAATGTCCCAATTTCTAGAGATGACTTTACTTAGAGTAGGTACACTTTGAATGGTACGAAATCAATAAATGATTATATATTTTTTGTATAAATGGATGGTATGAGTGATTACAGTTGGATATCATGTTATACCATACCCAAGAGTCATTCTGATCAGAATCCCATTATTATGGAAATATATAGCATAGCACAAATAAATCATCTTCCTTTACACTTCAACAATGGATGGTGTTTTATCCCAAGATGTAGATATGTTATCCTTGAGGCTCGAAGACCGGATACAATGGGAAGTCCTTTCTAAAGTCTTACTGAGAAATTAAAGCACACTAAGAGACTTCTTAGCGAATTGAGTAAGATATATGTCTCATCACTTGAACTTGATATTTATAATGATGATAAGAATCTTGTAAGAATCTAGGAAAGAACCCAAAATCCCAATTTTTCATCTATAGAGGAATTAAAATCTCAATCAAGGTTAGATATCCTTTTAGATATCAATCAGATGCTAGATATGGTTCATCTAAATGATAAATGGTTGTAATAAGGTGGTTGACACTCAATATTCATCCATAGTCTCCTTAGTGAGAATAGACCCAAAGATGGGAACAGTGTAGTCAATATAACTGGACCGATGTTCACCTCTAAAATGAGGTTTTAAAGGCATAGGTTGATCATTTTAGTAAGAAATATACTGATGATGGGTTAGAAAAAACGTCACAAATTTTTGATATCATTTCTCCCACATTGAGGATTATTAGAATAGGAACCTTTTAAAAGAACAAGATAAGGATGAAATTAGTAAATACCTTTACTCTCTTAATATAGAGAGTGTTGTTGGATCGTATAAAATTACTAATAAGTATTACAAGATTTACTAGGATATTATACAAGAGTAACATTGTAAGTGTTGTAAGATATTTTTTTACACATTCCCACCAACCTTATGAAATAAAGTGAAACTCTAATTCCTTGATTCCTATAAAAGAAAATGAAATTTATTTTAGGCACTTTATACAGTTTTCCTTGAGAAAACTATCCCTAAAATCATCAGTAAATTCTTCATGTCTAGGCTTGGGAATATTTTCTATGAGCACATTACCCAGAATCAGTATGTTTTTTTCCCTTGAAAAAGTATTCAAAATTTTATTTTTATGGCCATTTAATGTCTAAAAATTAAGATGAAAATGGTGAAGGATCATAATTTCTCTATAAATATTGATATATCTAAATATTTTGACACAATCAATTGGATTTTTCTGCTTAATGTTCTCAATAAAAGTGTCTTCTAGACTAATTTCATTAGGCTGATTGGATACATCATGTCATTTGTAAGGCTGTCTAATTTAGTCAATGGGACCCGAAGAGTATACTATTAATGAACCGATGGTGTGAGGCAAGGATATCCACTCTTTAGGATTATTTTTTCTCTTAATTATGATCATATTATCAAGTGTATTAATGATCTTCCATGGATGGTTTTATTTAAGGAATTATAGATGGTAGGAATGGTCTTGTTCTTTCATACTAATTATATTTTGATAACATTCTTTTGACTGGAAAATACATAAAAGGACTTGTATCTACCATAAAGTCCCACATTACACATTATAAAAAAATTTCTAGAAAATTCATTAGCTTGTAAAAATATTTTATAGTGTTTGGGGAGGGCCTATATGTGGGAAGGCAGAACATGATCATTATGAAACATGGAGTGAGAAAGCAATCTCTCCATATTATTATCTTAGTGTCCCACTTTTCTAGAGAAAGGTTAAAAGTCAACTCCTTAAGTTTATTACTTCTAGAATCATTAATGAGTAAGACATGTGGAAAGGGAAATCCATGTCTCAAGCATAGAGGGTTTTCCTTGTTAACCCGCTCATCACCTCCAATTTTTTTTATTCCTTCTCCCATAACACATGCCCATAGAGTCTCATCAAGGATTTACAATGCATGATAAATAATTTCACATAGAATGGGTCTTTTCATGAAAGTAAACAAATATTTTTTTCTTGGAAAGAGTGTATAAAACCCATTTATCTAGTAGGACATGGTATCAAGGACCTTAAAATCATCAATGTTTCTTTGATTGTTAAATTTTTATAGGCTCTCATACCTTCTAATGAATACTCATGTGAGTTCCTTACATTCAGGTTTAAGATGAGGTTAGTGGATGGATAATCAAATTACCTTTAATCTTCTTTATGGACCTCAATAAGGCACTACTTCAATGATATCATTCCAAAAACAAAATGGATGGTATGTAGAAATTCTGATATGAATTTAAAGAATAGATGTTGGGTGGGTTATCCACTCAGGGATAGGCTGGTCATTGCCAATGAAAAGTGCAAATGATGGTTGGTAAGTTCATTACACATCATCAAAGCCATGATTTTAACCCCATGAAAGTTGTGAGGGATCATCAATAATATACAATCATGTACATTGATACTTTGGTTTGAAATTGAATTTGAAATGGGATTTTCAATGCCAACGACCATTCCCAAATGAACTGTGATAGTGCAACCATGATTCCATCTTGGTTGTCCAGATTAAAGGAAAATTTTATCCAACCTTATAGTAAAACTCTACTATGGAGTGTTTGGAAAATAAATTACCTAATCCTTATCAAATAAAAGAGGCTGGGAAATGTATTGTCTCAACATTCCATATTTATCTAATAGCAGAAGAAAATATCAAGAATTTTGATCAGAGTAAAGTAATCAATAAGGAGTGAATTGAGTATCTGTAAAAATTTATGTTAAAAATTATCTTAAAAATATTTCCTGATAAAAATGAATATAGGATAGTTAATCAAGTTAATATGGTTATAATAGTTTGACAGTTCATATAACTTCTTTGAAGATTGAGTTATTCTAGATAATATCAATTTGATTTATTGATACATATTTTGAAGCTATTATAATAAGGAAAAATATTTATAACTTTTATCCAAGAATAAATATCAATGTAAAATCTAGTTTTCTCAAACATATAGTAAATCATAGAAAAACTAAATCCAAATAAACAGCAAATAAAACTAGTGGTTCCATCTCAATTTGAGAATTAATCTACTCCACTTGGTGGTCACCTACCACAATTACGGTTATATTATTAAACTTCATCCACGCCCTGGATTGGGGTAAACAACAATATACATGATTGAATAGGTCACACGACCTCTTCCTCTATTATTTTTGGGAATAAGCTACTTGGTCACACAAGTATGTCTTCTACACTTATCTGTGGGAGTAAAAATATGTGAGAATATGTGAGAGGAATAATATATTTTATCCTTGAGTTTAATATAAGATATAGAGAGTGTTTTAAAGATATAAATACAGAAACACTTCTTAAAAGATAAAAATAGTGCCCCATAGATCAATGATGGTCAAAAAGGATTAGAAGTTCTCTGAGTGTTATTATATGCAGCTCTGGTCTTGAAAGATGAAACAGTTACATGTATCGAGTCCTCTTGTGAAAAAAAATATTCCAAGTCAAGTACTCTGGTTTCCAGTTTGATGGTGTGAACTATGTATCTCATGTTCTTCATTTAGTTTATACATTGAATATGTTTGAGGCTTTTATAGACAATATTTTAGCATATAGGGAACAAGAGTTCTTCGTGTGTTCTTTAGTGGTATGTTATTGCACGCATACCACTAAAGGTGATAGGATTCATGTATTCTACAACTTGTACCTTATACTATCAGTGACATGTATAAAAAGAAAATATAATGATATCAGTTTCATTTAATTACTTGAATATGATCATTATAAATTAAATTGAAAATGAGTAAAATGATTAAATAATGGTGTCACAGTTTGTCTTGAAATGGTGTCACTTGGAAACTGTGTCACAGGAACTGGTGCCACACCAACATTGAGATCAGAAACTAGTAGCATAGATGCGGTGATAAAATCATGGTGTCTAAGTCACAATGTCTGGGTCATGGTGTTTGGGTCTTGGTGTTTGTGTCATTGTGTATGGGTCATGGTCTCTGGTTTAGAGTGTCTGGGTCATGGTGTCTGCGTCACGGTGTCTATGTCACAGTGTCTGGGACATTTCCAAAATCTAGAACTAGTGTCAAACTTATAGTTTCTTATAATTATCATAATAACATTAAATAGTATTAAGCATTAATATTAACATAATGGATTAAACATAATTTTTTGAATAATAAAGCATAATAGAACAACATTGAGCATAACTTTTGAAATTTTTCATAAGAAGATGATTAATATAATTATCATGACTTGCATGATCTGGGAGAATTAAAAGATGATCAAATAGGAGGAGTCCAAAAATCTCTCCATTTTTGATGATCACATATCATGGAATCTATGAACTATTAAAAAATTGAATAAATCCTTTTTTTCATATTTATCCCTCTTTTGGGATTATCAAAAATAAAATAAGAAGCACAAAATAAGTGTATGTAAGAACTCAAACAGTAAGAATCCTTATTCTATTGAAAAATAATATAGGATCAAGTATATACATAGGATAAAAAAGAAAAAATGAATAACATTCCTGTCAAATATAAATCCATAACTTCTGTTCATAGGTAGTAAACTTCTCTTTTCCCATGGAAGAATTATTAGGAGGAGCCACAAGAGCTGAAGAGGAGGTGGTAGCTAAGAGTTATCCAATGGTGAGAGAAGGAAAAGGCATAACATAAAAAATAGAAGGTGAAATAGTGGGTTTATTATAAGAATGTGTAAATAATTTCATAATAATAACAAGTTTGATCTACCTCAGAGCATGAGAGACAGACATGGTAGTAGAGGAAAAGGCATAAAAATATGAAGAGGTGGAACTAGGCCACAAGGGAGTAGCATCAGAATTTACTATAGCAATGCATTTCACGTGGAGATCGGGGTTTATCAAATTGATGAAATCAGTGCCGACATCACCACTATATGTAATTACCTTCTCAAAATAATATTTATCCTAAATAAAATTCTCCAACATAGGTTTGAACTCTTTTATTTTCTGCACTTTTTCCTTAAAGGCTTGAGTCACATGAGGCATTTTCAAATTCTCTATAAGAAACATGCAATTACATGTGAATTGATGATTTTTATAAATTATTTGAAGTATAAATTCACCTTATTTGTATTCTCATCATAGGTTGTAGAAGCTTCCTCAGAGTAAAATTGAACCATTTCATGGAAATGTTCATTATTTTGAACAATTGTGGATAGAAAATCTTGAACAGATCGAATTTTCAACATTTTAATCTCTTCTTGAATAAGAATTCTCAGAAATGAACTTTTTGATAACTGAGATGATTAATCAAGACTAGGAAATGAGGATGGAGAAGATATGAATGCAGATGGTGCAGAAGAATCGTAACAATAGATTCAAAATATTATTTGGAGATACCAGGCTAGGCATCCATTAATGATTCCAATTTTCGAATTTGTTCTGCGAAATTTTCATTTTTTGCTATTATTTTATATACAATAAAGACCAGATTTGGTCGGATCAGCGTTGCATCATTTTTTCCTATCTTGATAGCATCTTTTTTTTTCTGAATCGAGCAACAAGAGGTTCAACAAATTCAAACTCTTTCCTCAGTTCCTCCACCAAATACATTCTAGATTTTACTTCCTCACATAGCTACCAATTTTCATTTATTACATCTATAATTTCATGCATCATACAAGGTTGAGTTTTCCAAATATGAATAACCAAAATCATAGTGACATCATGTTAACTAAAAAAATATATAGGAAGAGTTTGGGATTTTAAAATATTCACAAATCTAGCCACCATATTTTCACCAAAAACGTTTATGTCCTCATGGATTACATAGCTTGGAACTTCTTGTGAAATCTCTGGTTCAGAAACCACAATAGCTTCATGCTTCATAACAGGTATTACTACATGTAGAGAAAATGATTTCAAATGAAATATTGTTGTATGATCAATTATTCTCATTGAGGCCACTTGAGAGTTTGAGACATCAAAATATCTGGGGAATTTATACACATTGTCCATATGACTTGTCTCAACAGATCTTTGATATTGAGTACTTTTTAGAATTGGGGACATTCTCCCCCTTAAATATTTGATCATCAATAAGAGTGAGAGACCCAGTCTCTTACTCTATTTTCAAACATGCATCAAAGTTAGTCTCACCCATATCTATTCTAGCCTTCCAAAAGGCTTGGACCATTCATTATTTAGATGACGGGATTATTATTTCACATCTTGTTCTTCATATCTTTCCACAACTACAAGACCATACTCAAGAAAAGGTTCTTCTATATGTTCCTTGGGAACTTCTTTCTCTTCTAGACAAGCATCAGGTCCTTCTATATCAAACAATCCTTCATCAACTATTTCATCATCAACTAGTTGTTCATCAACTTGTCGATTGGGTAACCCACAATTTTATTCTTCTAAGACCATTCTTTCCACAGATGTAGCTTCCACATCGTCTCCTTTTTGACTTGAATATTCCACCAAATCATTAGATTATAGGCCTACGTCGCCTTTTTCCCTTGGCCTTGATGGATTTTCAATGGGATTTAACTTTTTATACATCCTTTCATTGTCCTCTACCCAGAACAATTTCCACGGACTCCATCTGGTCTTTATCCGTCTCATTGAATCCATTGAGATACATAACTCATAATTTTTGAAGATTTACTCATTTGGTCCAACCACTCATTTAGTATACATCATTATAGAGATTAATCTTGAATAGAAAAAATTGGTAGACTTCAACGTTTCCATGATCAATCCACACATGTGAAGTATAATATACTTACAGAGATTAATCTTGTGAAATTTTTTTAAAATATGTATCAAGAATACATCATGATACTTAAGAGTAGAATAATCTCATTACTATGGAATAATAAGATTCTGTAAAAACATAAATAGAGACCTTGTCTCAATATCCAACTCATCAGGAATTGCCTTTAATTTCTTCTTATTTCAAGTTAGACAACTTAATGATTCTTCCAACATGAAAATACCACTTGGAGGAGGATTTTCTCACTGATGATCCTCACATATTACTTCATGAGATATCCCTGGGTATCTATCCCGCACCATCGAGGAAAAATTAAACCTTTTTCTATTTATCCATCTTCTTATAACAAAGTCATATTTTTCACTAAATGAAAGCTGGACATACTAATAAAACTGGGAAACATGTTTTTCATAAATGGGTCATTTTTCTTTAGTAAACCAATCCAAACAACCTTTTTTAGTCATAACATTCAAGATAATTGATTTACATAAAAGTAGCCACTTTGGACAAATGTAATTTTCAGGCACCACTATTCTATTTATAAGACCATGATTCAGTAGTTATTAAGGTTATATTTGTGGTACCTTTCTTTCTTTATTTTGAGACCTTAACTTAACATGATTTGGTGGATAGGGTTGCTTCATTCGTGGCATAAAACATCGGGTTAAATAAGGAGACATAGATGAAGGAGAGCTGAATATTTAGAAGGAATGAGCTTGAGTTTTAATTAAGGAATGATCAAGTGAAGAGAAAAGTGAAAAATATCAATTTTTTATCATTTAGGAAGTAAAAAAGTTGTAAAAAGGCATAGAAATAGAATAATAAAATAATAATCACAATGATACAAGAAATAAATTTAAAGAATATATAAAAACTATTTCTTTGTGGCGAGACTGGAATATGATGTCACGGTGAGATCAGAACAGATTATCATGGTGAGAGTAGAATAGATTGTCACTGTTTCATCCTTATAGTGTGACTCTAAATGGTATGACCACAATGTTGATACACCAAGTGTAAAATAGTGACATGTGAAACTGTGAAATTCAAACCATAACCTGTGAAATAGTGAGTTCAAGACCGTAAGCCTTTCACTTAAAACATATCATCCTCAATTCAATTATGATGTAATTTATCCTTTCCGAATGAAATGGTATAGTGAATATATTAGAAATCTGATATTCTGTTCCATTGAATTCCAACATGTTATCAGCTTTTTTGATAATGGTCTGTCAAAAAGTGTTGTCTTACATCAATATGTTTTTTCCTTGAGTGTGAAACAAGATTCATTTAAATGTTAATATCTCTTGTATTGTCGAAATTTATGTGTACCTGTTTGAATTGATATCCATAGTCTAGTAATGTTTGTTTCATTCACAAAATTTGGGAACAAAAACTACCAGAATCAATGTATTTAGATTTGGTAGTAGATAATGAATCATATTGTTGCTTCTTACTACACCATGACACAAGAGACTTGCCTAAAATGAAAAATGTTCCAGAGGTTCTTTTTTCTATCTAAATTACAACCACCAAAATCATCATCAAAATAATCAACTAACTCAAATGTTTTTCCTCTAGGATAGAATAGTTTTATATTGGGTGTTAGTTTGAGGTATTTGAAAGTCCTTTTGATATAATTTAAATGATACTCTTTAGGGTTTTCTTGAAATTGATCACACATATATACACTAATCATCATATCAGGCTGGCTAGAAGTTGAGTATTGCAAGCTTCTAATACTTCCTCTGTAAGTGGTTTGATTACCATATTTTTCATCTTCATGAAGATCTAACTTATAAGTAGTACTCATTAGAATATCTCTAATTTTTGTGATGTCCAAGAAAAAAAAATTTATAATATATTTAGTATATTTTCATTGATTTAAAATAATACCATCTTTATTTAGAAAGATTTGAAATCCAAGAAAGAATTTTAGTTCACCCATTAAACTCATTTAAAATTAATTTTCCATCATTTTATAAAACACAATACATAAATAATTTTTTGAAGATCCAAAAATAATATCACTGAAATAAATTCGAACAGCTAAAACATCATTGGAAATTTATTTCATAAGAAGTTTAACTTAAGCCATAACTTTTGTAAAAACATTGGAATTAAAAAAAAGCACTAAATGTTACATAAAAAGCACTTTGAGCTTGTTTTAAACCATACAAATATTTTAATAATTTAAAAACATGATTTTTAATGTGAGGATTTGTGAAACATGGGGGATTTTTTTAAAAAAATTCTCAACTATATACCCATTTAGGAATTCACTCTTGACATCCATTTGATATAGTTTGAAATTCATATATCCAGCATATGAAAGAAAGATTTTAATGGCTTAATTTCAAGCTACTGTTGAAAGGGTCTTCTCATAGTCAATTACTTCTTCTTGGTTATAGCCTTGTGAAACCAATATATCCTTGTTTCTAAATATGTTACCATCTTCATCTACATTATTTCTAAACATCCACCTAGTGCCTATGGTAAAAAAAAATTTGGTCTATTAAAATGTTTTCAAACATTGTACCTTGTAAAAATATTATGTTCTTCTTGCATATCCATCACCCAAAATTTACCATTTGTTGCATCATTGATGTTGTTAGGTTCAATTTGTGACAAGAAAACTTAATGTTGAACCTTATTTCTCAAAAAAAAACTCCAGTTTGTGTTCCTCTATCGAGATCTCCAACTATAGAATCTAAGGTATAGTTCTTAAGGTTTCAAGTAGGTCTAGGAAAGATAGGGCTAGTTTATTCAAGATTATCCCTTAGTTATGGTTCATTAGGGATTGACTGTGGATAACTTCCTTAAATAGAATATTTCACAGATTCCTTTATGGGATGGTCAGAAGATTTAGAATTAATTTCTAGTGTTGACGTATCATCCTCAAGATTCTCTATAAAGGTGTTAGGTTCATGTGTATTTGTCTCATCAAACCTGACATGTATAGATTTTTCTACACATTTAGTGCTTTTGTTAAAAAACTATGGGATCTACTCGAAATTGAATATTCTAGAAATATTCCTCCATCACTCATGGATGAAAATTTGTCAAGATATTCCTTGATATTAAGGATATAAACTTTGTAACCAAAGAACTTGAATTAGTTCACTTTGGGTTTTCTATTGTTACAGAAAACATAAAGGGTTATTTTATGAACATGTCTAATCAAAACTCTATTAATAATACATCATGAT
Organism: Viscum album; assembly: GCA_963277665.1. Lineage (NCBI taxonomy): Eukaryota > Viridiplantae > Streptophyta > Magnoliopsida > Santalales > Viscaceae > Viscum > Viscum album. The sequence continues at coordinate 597,179,718 of OY728133.1, forward strand.
GTATTTATAGCTTCAACCGAAAAATAACTTGTTATGTTATATTCACAAAGAATGGTTCTAGTAATTTTTTGCAAGGTCCTATTTCTTCATTCTAAGACTCCATATTGTTTAGGTGTTCTAGGGCATATAAATTATGAATTTAGATATTTTATCAAAAAATGATTCAAAATCTTCATTTTAAAACCCACTACCATGGTCATTTCTTAGAAATTTAATTTTAATTCCACTAATATTTTCTACAGTTTTAGAATACTTAGTGAAATGAGATAAGGCTTCACTTTTGTGATCAAAGTAGAAGGTCCACATATACCTAGAAAAGTCATATATATGAATATAAACATAGTTCTTCCCATTTGAACTATAAACTCTGGATAATCCAAATGAATCCAAGAAAACAAACTCTATAGTTTGAGAAGATGAAACTTTTTTCTTTGGTTTGAAGGAAATTTTGTTTATTTTTCCCTTTTGACAAGGATTACACACTTTATCACTTGAAAAAACTAGTTTGGGTAGATATTTGACTAATAATTTTCTAGTTATATTTCTATGGGAGTGAATGTTACAGTTTCCAAGTCTTCTATACCGAAGCCAAGAATCCTAATGAAATAATCTTAAACATGAGGCAGTTTGAAAAACTGAAGAATCTATGTTAATAGAATATATATTTTCATTTCATAATGCAGAAAATAAGAATTTATTTTTAGAATTAAAAGCATTGACAGAATAATTTTCAAATAAATAATGAAATCCATCATCACATAGTTGTGAAATACTAAGCATATTATGTTTTATTCCATCAAAAAAAGTAGTTAGAAATTAAAACAGAGTTAGTGTTGTTGATTTATCCTAGGAAGATGATTTTTTCATTAGTATTGTAACCAAAGGTGTCATGACCATTGCCAATATTTATTAGGTTATTTAAACATGAATAATCTCTTATCATGCGTAATGAACACTCGTTTTCCAAGTACCATAATCTTATATTAGATCTCTTTAAATTGTTGCCCAAAAAAATATTCTAATAAAAATATACATTGGTACCCATATATGTTTGGGTACAATGAAATTAGTAACTACTACATTAGGAACCCACTTCTATCTCATAGGTTTCCGATAATCATTATTTAATATATATGAGAATAACCATTATTCAGTCCAGAAAAAAAGTAGATAATGTATCGTAGTTTAAACAAGTAAAATTTTTTCCTGAACAAGGAATAAAGTAGTATGTTCTAGATTTAGAAACAAAATTGTTTTTTCCAAAATTTCTTTCAACGGGTTGATAGAGAATACTAGTAGTGTATTTTGGGGTGATTATTTTACCTAAAATTTGAACCAAGATATATCTACCAGTATTAATCCTTTAATATTTTTTTTCCAATTTCTAATTAGATTGCATTAAATAATTGTTTTATTTTATTAATTGGCCATTTTTCTCTCTTTCTACAAAATTTTCATATTTAGTAGTTTTGTTAAGAGAATAATGTCTCTTTAAAGACATGTATTTATCTATTAATTCATTAAATTCATCTTCAATAATATTGAAATACTCAAACATCTCTTCTTTGGATCTATTTTTCGAGTCACTTTTATCTCTAGAATAATAGGAATTTTGTGCAGAATAATCTTTGGATACCTCAGATGTTATTTTACTGAAACACATGTTTCTTTTGTAATCTTGTTCATCATTTGAAGACACTGAGTCACATGAACTGCCTTTAGAATCACCCAATGGTCATTTCATTGCCTTTTTATATTTCTATATTTTTCCTCTTATTTCCTTTTGTACTTCCACTTAGGACAGTCGGCGTTTACAAGTACCTTTCACTTACATTCATTACATACTATCTCATCATACTTTTCATCTCTTTTCCAAATCTTCTTATAGCTTCCTTTTTATCATATATTCCATTGATGATAGTATTTAATAATAATTTATTCCTTTTGTAAAAATTATTAAACCTTATAGCTAATTAATCCATCTCTACATCACTATCTAGTGATGATTGTTCACTGTTGGAACTTTTTACTGAGGCTTGTAGTTTCTCCTTTTCTTTTTGTTAAGAGTTACTGGTCTTAAACGACACATATTTTGTTTTGGGATCATCCTCCTCTTCCGGGTTGACTTTTAGTTCTTTTTGTACATCATTATTTTCCCAATGAGTTATTTGACAAGTAATTCTTTGTTGTCAGATGACTCTCTAATAGAGAAAAAAGTTCCTCTCCATCTGTCAGGTAAGAATCTAAGAATCCTCAGGAGTTTTTTGTTGGCTGTAACTTCTCTACACATTGAGATCATTATGTTGGCAATTTCTTTGAACCTGAGATATATATAAAAAATATTCTCATCAAGCATCATATTAAAAATATCATATTTAATAATATATTTGTTATGCCTAATTTCATTAACATTACTGGTTCCCTCATGTGAAACAAAAAAAGTATCCAAAATTTCAGGGGTTGTTTTAGAATGAAGAAATTTTATAGAATTCCACATATCCAAAGGCATAGTATAAGGAATTCATTACATTAAAAATATTGTTATAAAGAGCCTTAGTTTTCTCATCCCATGTAGTTCTATTTGTACAATGAATTTTATACTCATCTATAATTGAAGACCAAATTTCAAAACTCATAACTTCTAAATGAATTTTCTTCAAAATTTTCCATTGGGCATAATTAGTACTATTAAATAATGGAGGTCTATTTTTTAAAGCACCTTCTAGTCTACTATCCATAATAGAAAAATACTTTTAAAGAAATAGATTTTTAAAACTAACAAAAATTTATTGATCTTTTATATGAAACTAAAATCACAGTTGAAAATATTTTAAAACAAGCCTTAAGAAGAACAAATCCCTCTGATACTAAATGATGGCCAGCATAGAGTACTCAAGATGGGGGTGAATTGAGTATCTATAAAATTTTTTGTAAACAATAACTTAAAAATATTCCTTCATAAAAATCAATACAAGCCAGTTTATCAATGTAATACGGTTATAATAGTTTGACAGTTCAAATAACTTATTAGAAGATTGATTAATTCTCAGTAATATCTATGTGAGTTATTATTACAACTTTTGAGCAATTATAATAAGGGAAAAAGTTATAACATCTATCCAATACTAACTATTAATGTGAAATCATGTGTTTTGAAACATTTAGTAACGAATAGAAAAACTAAATTAAAAGACACAATGGATAAAACAAGTGGTCTAATCTCAAGATGAGCCTTAATCCACTCCACTTGGTGATCACCTTCCACTAGGTAGTATAAATTAATAAAATTTATCCACTCCCTGGATTGGGGTGAACAACAGTATACAGGAATGACTAGGTCACATGACCTCTTCCACTATTCTTCACGGTAATAAGCTACCCAGTCACACAAGTACCTCTTCCACACATATCTGTGGGAGTAAAAAAATGTAAGAAAATTTTAGAGGAAGGATATATTGTATCATTTAGTTTAATATAGCAGACCGTGTATGTTTTAGTACATACACACACATTGCTCGAAAGCTAAAAATAGTACACAATAGATAAAATTTGATGAGAAAGGATTAGAATTGCCTAGATTATTATTCAGTGAACCAGTGGACTTGTAGGATGAAACAGATGCATTTATCGATTCCTCTTGTGAAAAACGGTGTATCACAAGTCTGGTGCTCTAGTTTCTTGTTTAATGATGTTAACTATGTATCTCATGTTATTTGTTTAGTTGATACAGTAATGATGTTTGAGGTATTGATCTACGTAGTTCACCCATCAGGTATTGAGAGTGTTTCTTGTTTTCTTCATTGGTATATTGTTGCATGCTTGATTTCACTTTTTCACTATTTGATTTTTCATATTTTTGATCTATGCTCATCTTCTATTTAATTAGGGGTTTAAATGTTGAAGCCGGTAGGATGCATGAATTATGAACCTCATACTTCTTACTGTCAGTGAAATGTATATAAAGAAACATTAATGATGTGAGTGAAATTTATTAACTTGAATATGACCGTTAGAAATTAAATTGAAAATGACACAAAATATTAAAGAATGTTGTATATATTTTCATGAAATGGTGTCACTTGTAAACTATGACAATGGAAATAGTTCCACAGCCGTGTTGAGATCAGGAACTGGTAGCACAGATGTGGTGTCAGAATCACTTTGTATAAGACACAGTGTTTGGGTCATAGTGTCAGGGTCAAAGTGTTTGGGTTAGGGTGTCGAGGTCACGATTTCTAGGACACAGTGTCTAGATCACAGTGTCTAGATCACAGTGTTTGGATCATGGTTTCTAGGTCACAGTGTCTGGGGCTTTTCCAATATCCAATACTGTTGTCAGACAGAAAGTTTCTCCGACTTAGCAAAATATTTGTAAATAGTCATAAGTAGTAATACTCAAAGAATCGATCAAACATTATATTTAGTAAAATAAAACATAATATAACAAAAGTAATCAAAACTTGTGAAATTCTTCATAAGAAGATGATTTCAAAAAATATTAGGATTTTCATGATTTGTGACCATTAAAACATTATCAAATTGGAGGAGTCCAACAAATAACTTGTCGATCACCTGTATATATGAAAAGTAAATAAGGAACTATGCAGTTCAAATTTTTGTTCTTGAGTGTTATGAAAGGTTTCAAATTGATAAGCTCATGAACTCTTTCAGATGTACTAGGTAAAGTGATCATCATAAAAAAAACTTCTTACAGCGATGGCCTCCATTGTTTCATTGATTTGGAATTCATGTAGTGGGATGTTGTTATAATATGTGGAACAATCCACTCATGTTTTAGTGTCCAAACTTCTTAGATATGTACATTCTTCTGCAATATTACAGTAATCCTCTAGGCATAATTCCATCTAGGATCTTAAAATTCTCAAACTCCATGGAGTTACAGGCAGACCGAAGAAACCACTGGTTCAAAAATCTAGGATATGTATTCCTCTAATTGGTTGATGGATCAAATCCAATGTTGATTGTGCAGTCTCTATCATTCTGTGTCCTTCAGGATGTGGGGGTATTTTTTGCACATATAGTGGTTTCATTAAGGGATGCTTCTACCATTACATTAGGATTGGAATGACTTATGAAGTAGAACTTTGGGCAATGATCTATTCAATAAATAATGTTGTACAACATCAGTGGACTAATTTCTAGACTGGCAATGTTTCTGTAAATGCTTTCTTGGCCCTTAATGAAAGAACAAGTAATTTCCCATGTAAAATTCATCCCACATTAGATTTAATTCACAAGTTATGACAAATTAATTTACCTTATATTTTCTCATTATTATAGGGAAACCAATCAAGTGACAAATGTATTTTCATGAAAGGCAGTTATTTAGTCAAGCCTAGTGTTGTCATTTATAGCTCCTACCACTACGTTGCAATGGTAAATGATGACATGTGAGGTTTGATTCATTAACATATGTGTAAACTTTGCTATAATGCATTCCTTTGTCTGTATTGTTTTTTTTATAAATAATTTTTTAGACCTGGTTTTTTCTGGATCCTAAATAATCTTTGTATAGTTAGTTTAAAATATATAATAAAATATTTAAATTTTCCTATAACATTTTTTGTTTAATATTTTCTTCTTTCTTTAACATGATTCAAATATTGAATAAAACGAATTCTTATTTTTATAATATACTATCTTATGGATAAAACTCTGAAATATTTTTCTTTAAATTATTTATGAAAGAGAAAAAATCAGTTTAATTTTTTTGTTAAAAAAAATTAAAAAAAATATTTGTTTTTTATGAGTGGTTATTTGTATAAAGTCATACATTTATCTAATTATTAGAAAAATGCTTGTGTTGATTTCAGACTATTGAATGGAAAATTATGTATGTAATTTCTATACTAGTAATTTTGAAAATATAAATTTATCAAATATTTTTAATTATGTCTAATGTTAGTAATGTATTGATTTTAGTTTGGTGCATTTTTTTGAATAATACTAAAAAAGATGGAAAATTAAAACTATAGTTGAAAAATTATAAAATTACGTTGGATTAACCAATAAATCTATATATCAATCTTTTTTTATTATTTATTATATCAATATCTATAGGGTAAATTGATGATGTATATTAAAGTACATAGTTAGTTTTGTTTCTAATGCTTTATAAACTTATTACGGTTATTCAAACTTTTCATTACATAACTATTACAATCAGCCTTGAGAGGAAACAAAATAATGGAAAATTGTAGTGTGTGAAGCTTGATCTTTTCATTAAATTTATTTTAATTAAAATATATGATAAAATTAAAAATAATAATGATAGTGTTTTTTATGCTCTTAAGTATACATTATAATTGAAATTTTTAAAAATATAAAATCAAATAAATAATTGAATTTCTAATTATTTAGAGTACTATTAAGAATAAAATTTGAGTTGATTTAATTTCATAATTTTTAAAATTTATTGGTAATTAATAAGATACATTTTTTTCATTTAAAATATTCACTTATAGATATTTCTTTGCATTATTTATTGAGTAAAATTTTCTATTTCCATGTTGTTATTTCTTTGGACTGATTGTTGATATTTTTTCGTGAGTATAATGAGATTTTTTAATAGAGTGGATATCTTATTCTTTATATGTGGGTATGACTAGATAATTTTATAGAGAAAAATTTATCACACATTAAAAAATAATGATTCACTCATTGGATAAAAATTTTAGAGATTAGAATGGTGTTTAAGGTATTGATTTATTCATGTAATTTCATCTTGATTATTTCTTAGATATTGAGGATTTTCTTATTAGATATAAATATTATAACTCTCAAGATAATGGATCATTATTAAAGAAAAGTATATCATTTTCTATACTATTGAGATATATGAGGGGAAAGTTTTGAAAAGGTATGGCTCTGTCGAAGGTGGGGATTAGGGATTGTTAATGTCACTCGAAAATAGAACTGTAAGATAATTTATTACATGATAAATCATTATTGATTTTATAGAAAATCATGTTATTATTATAGAGTAAATAGACTTGTGTAAACACTCAAATATTTCTCGTCTTATTACCAAAGGAGGGATCCATGGAAGCTGGAGAAATGGGTAAGTTGATTATCTTATATATATTTTTTAATTGGAATTGAATTTAAATTGGTATTTTATTTTACTATATAAATTTTCTTTTGTATAATGTAAATATTAATGAATGGTGATTGGGATTTGGTTTATTTAAAGACTATTTTCCTTTGGATTCATAAAATTGTCCATAAATTCAACCATTTCTATGTTATGAATAAATTTTATCTCGACTAGTTTAGGATTTATGATCTTAAATATGTCCTTTGGAATCCTATTATTAATCATTATATATCTTATTCGTTATTATTGATTATTCATATGGATAGATAAATTATAAAAGATCTTTATTGTATTTTTTCTAGGATGCACATTAAATTTGATCTTAGAACAACTTTGATGGAAAATTTTTCTCTTTTTATACATAGGTATGAAGCTATTATATCTATTGAGAATTAGAGAAATCCATTATTAATATTAAAATATTTTATTAATGGAAACTCATTTTCAAACAATAAATTCGATGTTATTAGTTATAATTTTTTTCTTTTTTGGAATGACAACAAGAATTGAAATAAGTTCATGATCTCTCATGTTTAAAATCATGATAATAAAAAATTATCCCCTAATATAAATATTATTTAGATATATATATTTTCTAAGTATTAGATAATCCATTTTATTATTCAAAAATATGGTATTATGTTTGAGAAATTTCACAATAGTAGGGTTATTAAATAGGTAATAAATTCTTAATAAGTAAATGATCATCAAACATTGGTGTAAACCAATGTGGTTAATAATGAATTTTAGAGTAAAGATGTTGTTATGAATATTTAGTGAAATTACTTAAATAAATAAAGTAATGATCTATTTAGGATGACGATATTAATAAGAAGATGAATTCTAATAGTATAATTGGTAACTTAGTTGAAGTTACTGACATAGTGGTGGTGGCTAGGAACGACTCTATCAATAATTCTAGATTCTTCGATGGAACTAGTTTTCATGGAGGTGTGCGTAGGAAAAGTCATAAGGATCGATCATAAAATAAATATGTATGTTCTATGATGAATAATAAAACCATTTGTGATTAAGGTTTTCTGATTATTCTACTAAGAAAGATAAGGTTTTCCAAGGACTACTAGAGTTTTTAAATGACCATGTCGAAAAGGACTTCCAATATCGCCAAGACCCCTCAAATGTTTTAACTCTTACCTAAGGATGAATGATTGTGAATGAAGATTTATAGCTCTTATCAAGATGATAGTTATTAGTCTAAATGGTATAATGAGATTAATGATGAAATATTTTATGATTAATACTAATTATATTCCTTTTACTACATGGTATGTTAATGTGCGGGGAACTATTGTTTAAAGGTTGTTGGTTTATTCTTTTTTGGAATTTGTAACTGATTAGGTAAATTAAAAAATTGTTTCATGGATTTATGTATTCTTCATTTTTGTTTGATGATACTATGATTTTGTTTACTAATATCTAGTGGAGAAACATTGTTTTCATTTTGTTTCATTATGTGTCTACGGTAACATGGGATGATCACATAAGTTTTGGTTAGGTTAGTTTTCATTGATGGTTTTTCCGTGTCTTTATTTTAATATTAATGGTGGTTATTTTATTTTATTTCATTTTTGTCCTTGATAGTAATATAAGTCATCATCCCATATATTGGATTTCTATTTTATATAATAAATTTTGGTTTCCCATTTTTTTTATTGTTTTATTATAGTTATAAATTAATATTATCATCATCTAAATCAATATTATTGAAATATAATATAAGTGGTATGGAGGACATTATTCTTAATTTGAGGTGGTGGGTTAAATGAAAAATTATACATATTTAATAATATGTATGATTATAATATTTATACAACCTTATAATTATTGTTTATCATATATAATATGGGTCCATCCACAGCCTATAATTATGTTTTGGTTTTTCAATGGTATGATTTAGTTGAGAAAAATAGAAATATATTTATACAAAGTGTGATATTTTTTTGCACATTTATATAAATGAATGTATAATGGAAGAAACTTATAATAAAGACATCTAATATGGATGTTATGATGGTATTGAAAATATAAAACAGGGTTTAATAATTACTAAAATTTATTATTAGAATTATTTATCTTTGGTTTGTATCCAACTCACTCTCCACTTTTCTTGTAAAGGGTTGTTTTTTAAATTATATTTTAAAGCCATCATTGAACTCAAAAATCATAAAAATTCCATTTAATTCATACCATTATCGCATAGATCAAAATTTTCACATAATATTTTGATATATATATATATATATATATATTTCTTATGTTAATCTTATATCTTATTTGTAGAAGAACCACAAACTTGTAAATTCATAACCAAAATGATTTTAGGGTTTCTTAATTAGGTGATTTTTTTGTTTAGTGAGAATAATATTTGGATTAATCGATTAAAATTCCTTGATAAACCAATAAAATGGTATATATTATTATTTCCATACAATGAAACATTATAAATAATGTATATTCATTATTATCCCAAATTCCCTTGGTAAATATCTCCCATATTAACAATGTTTGAATTATATTTTTAACTCTATTTGTTTTGAATAATATTTATTATCTATTTTTTTATTTATCATATAATCCATGTTATGGATATATTCCCTTATCCTTACAAATATAATGTATACAAAGCTATATTGTATCGTATGTTAAGGCTATATCATAAGGTATGATATATGATATCATGATAGAACCTTAAATTATCATTTTTTATGATAAAGGTATATCATAAAGTAGTATTTTGTAGTAATGTGTATTTTACAATTGATATAACATCATATAATTGATTAATAAATTTGACTAATAAGTGTTATAAATTTAAATATTCACATTACTTCTTGTTATATCTTACATTTAATAAAATTAAATGTTGGTGGATTCAATATTTTGAGAGGTTCTAAAGAGTTTGTAACAACACAAATTACTCATGAATTTTTTAACATCTGAGTATATTCATCCAAAATAATGAATCATCTTGGTGGGATATTAAAGTTGTCTAATACATTGAGATATTTTCTTCATTCATTTCATAGGTTATAATTTATGATTCTCCCTATTTCTCTCTCCCCCCATCATTTTACGCTATAGGTACTAGTATACCATGGTTGGAAGAAGGTTATGGAATGAACATTATGTGTTTCTAAATCATCCCATGGATAAACATTGGAGGGAAGATTCAATTGGTTAGTCCTAGTTAACTTCCACAATCACTGCTGGAGGAAAAATTTGTTTCGGAGGAAAATAGGGCATGATTCTTGATTTTGGGGGGTTGCATATGGTTTCAAAATCTTTCACAATGGGTCCTTAATTTTAGATTATGATGAAAATAGGGCTCAAAATTGATTTTTGTGGGGTTGAGTATGGTTTCACAATATTTAACATTGTTTTGATCATTTTTCTTTCATGCCCCATTTCAGGTGATTTTCGAACATGGATAATTGTGTAACTGGAAGCACCCAACAGTTTACACATCCAAGATATGGTCAAAAAATCCAAATTTAGGTGATAAAAAGGTGTTATTTAAATATTTATTAGGGTCTCACATTAGTTAAGTGGATGGAGAAATGTAGGACACACGATAACCAGTGATCTTTAGGCCGACATGATTCATTATTAGTATTTGAAACAAGAGAAAATATATGACTACCACATTACATAATCATGTGTGGAGAGGGACTTATATTTGGATTAGAAGACCAATTGAATCATTTTTCCCATTTACTGGTGGGTGAGGGTTGGGATATGGAATGCATGAGTAATATTACATCCTACAAGAAATTCATGGGTCGTAATCTATAATGTATTCTTATTATATATGTTTTTTTATATGCTAGTGGTTGAGGGTGTGGATATGGAATGGTAATCAGGAAGAAAGAAAATAATTTTCTCATTCTCATCTTCTTCGTTATTTCTAATCCCCATATTAGGGCATTTTTGTCCTCTCAAATGAGTGGATATTTCATGATTTGCATTAATTTTTAGGAAGAAGATGTCTCTCCTCGAACTAATAAATCATTTATTAGCACCATTGATGAAAATATCATTTCTAATATAGGAATTACTGATTATGAAAATTATTAGGATCCCACCTAATATGTTGGTAAAATTTGGGACATCCTATACCAAAAGAATAAATGAGATTGAGGACACACTAGTGTGTCCTATGTTCTAATCATACACATTAGGAGGCCTTAGAGGGGTCATGATGTGGTCTCCCTAATATAGAAGGTCATAGAAAATGGGTTCCATACCTTTTATGGTATGATAATAACATATGGAATTAAGGATAATTTTACTAGGTAATGCTTGGGAGAGCTGGATTGGAACTCACCTAAGTGATACCATGGAAAGAAAGATTGGACCTCGCTCAAGGGATACATGGGTGAGATAGTAAGTATATAACATAAGTACTACTTGGGAATCTTATATAATCTTCTCATGTGATTGATAACTAGTGGGATACAAATTGACTGAGACTTCACTCTGATCTCTAATGGTGTCATCATGTTCTATTTCAGGATTATCGTACAAGTCTTGAGTTAGGGACGAGTCCTTCGCATGTGTGTTTTTATAAAAAATGGGGATGTTTTTTCTCATATATTTTATATGGGTTTAAACCATAGAGGAACTATATTACCTTAAATATGGAAAAAACATGTTATTTATTAATCGTTGAATGTTACTTGATGTTTTTTGAATCGTTGGTGAGAGGCTAGTATAAGATAGCAATGAGCCACATCTACTTATTCCAAGAGAATAAAATGAGGATCGTAAGGATCCTGTTTATTGGAAAATTAGGGGTAAAGGGTTAAGGGGGAACCAAATAAAATTTATCCACATAATCTAGGAATTCTCTAGAAAGATGGTCATGCAAGTCATCCATGCATATGGTACATGAACATGTTGTTGATCATGCTATTAAGTAGAATATCTGGAACTCACGTGGGGTACTGATCATGATTTTGATTCAAATATAAATGGTTTAATAAAGGTTATGGTAATGTCAGTGACCCATTTATCCGGAACATGAATGATATGGGTAAAAAAGATTGCATCTGGCTTTAATGAGAACTTTAAGTAATTTTTGAAAAATTCCCAAATTCCAACAACCATAAATTTTGATCTGTAAGTCAGTTTGGGCTTCATGAGTAATAAAATCAAACCCTACATAGTGAAAAAAAACATATTATAATTGTGTATTAAAACTATAATGATGTTTTTTTTATTCCAATTATTTCCCGCAATACCATAAATAATCTTCAATGGCATTGGCACCGGTTTATCATCATTTTATGGAATTCATGGACAACTATTAAAATGAGTTTCACAACACCATGCCACAAGATTAGGAGTAATTTTTATGGAATATTTATCCATACATGATGGTATTTATTACAAAACAATTAAATATAATATGTTTCCACTTCAGGATTGGGACACATTTTTACTCATTAATTATGTCTTCAAGTGTGTGGCATTAATTTTTTGAGGGCAATTGAATTTCCGAATTAGAATTGTATTAATTATAATAAAAAATAATATTTTTATAAGTTAAATATAGAGAAAATTGACTCATAAATAAAGAATATAGTGGGATATAGATTTATATAATTAGTGGGAGGATGATCTAACTTTTTCCTGGGGTATTGGGTACAACCAAAATAATTTGACTATTTATAGAGTTACATAATTGTCCCAAAAACAATTTTTCTTTTTTGTCATTTCCATATCATTTTATTAAGTTTGATATGAAATATAATTTTTGGAAAATGATTTCATTTGTATTAGGATAACCATTACGGTTTTTTGACCTAATAATATTTCTATTGTTTTTCAGTAGAAGTTTAGGGTCTTGAAAGAAAGTCCAAAGAAACTAGTGTTTCAGGTTGAATAGTTTTGTCCAATTTGTCCTGGAGATAATAACCATTCAGGGTGATTTTCGTAAAATAATTAACTAAAATTTTTCTGATATAAGTAGATAAAACATTAATTTATATTCTTTGGGTCCTCTAATTGGAGAAAATGAGACAAAATATGTCTGTAAGTAACAGATAGGGAACACATTAGGATGGAGACTTCCATTATGATGATATCGAGGCATACTAAAATAGAGAACTTTATCATGAGGATGAAGATGAATCTTGTTCAAAATTCATTATTTGGAGTCATATTATGAATATCCATATTTGGGTGTAGTATGAATAGTAAAAAAAAGATTCATTCGGTTCAGAATTCATATATCACCAATAAGTGGAAATTTGTTTTGGGGATATGAGTTTCTCAAGATGATGAAGTGTCATTTATGGAATATAGAATATAAAAAATAACTTGAATGGGGATTATTTTGGATCATAATTGTCTATAGTTTTATGGAATATTACTCACGTAGATCTAGATAATATGTATAGATTGATTTATTTTGGTCCAACCATGAATTCATAAATGAGGGACCCCTTTTGATATTTCTTTCTCTAATCGTGACCATATACAAGATATGGGAGAAACTAATTATTTTTTTCACGTTTAGTCCACGAATTGGGGATCCAAGTATCACTAACTATATACTCAAGGTGAAAATCATCACACATAATGTTATAATAGAAAAACGTTGCCCACATAGGTAAAGATTCTACGTGCGGAGAGGAGAGTGTTTTTATATATTTATTTTTTTATAGATAGACCGTGATTTATGAATATAGAATCACTATGTATCTCAAAGAAATGAGAATCAAGACATATATTGTTCTCCGAAAAATGTGCGCTAGGATTATAGAATTAGGAATGGTGGTCCTATCAGGTGAGAGAAAATGATGTGTATTTTAACATCATATGATAAGGATGTGAACCACTAAATTTAACATATTATGGTAAGGTTGTTTCCCATTACATTAAAATCATGTGTAGATGAAATCTTTTGTTGCTTTTAAGTAATTTCATCCATGACCATATTAACCTTGTTATGAATTGATGGATCTCAACAATGCAGGGAGGCCCCTACCAAAATTCTTAATCCCATGTGGGAAATGATATTTTTGATAAAAAATGATTGGTGTGGGTTTCCATTATAACATTGAAGTGAGGGAATGGAATCTTGTTATGAAACAGAACAAACCCAAAATCAATGGTCCTATAAATAATGGAAAAAATAAACACATGATTTCACATCATGAAAATAGGGAACATGACCATATAGTTTAATGTTTTATGGAGAGTATGTTCAACACGATTTTTAAGGTCTTATACCTAGGACAATAATGTGGGGATAGAGTGGATTTACTATCTAGTAAGGAGGACTTTGACGTGAATAAACAATGCAGCGGTCAAACACTAGAAATGATAATTGAACCATATTTCAGATTTTGTGCCATGTATTAAGACATAAGGTATAAGTTTTTATACATATCCATAATTGACAAGAATAAAGTAACACATATATCTATAAAATGTAGTTTGTAATGAAGTATTAGATCAACACTGAGAATATAGGTCCTCTCATGAACGGTCTAAAATATGACGCAATTTTATTTGATTTGATGGGTACAAGAACCATGTTCTTTAATGGTTTATAAAGAAGGTGTTGGAAACAAATTTTAATGACATTAAATGATGATGATATTTCATATTATTTTAATGTCATATGATTTGGACATTTCCCAATAGTTTAACACTGTGAGACTAGGATATCTATCTGTTGCAACCCAGGGTCATATAGATTTGACACAAACTCGATAGTGGGGAAGTCTATATATTAAAGGAATGAAAAATAACCAATGTGAATAGACATCTAAAATAATATTATAAAATATTTAATGAATATATAAACTTATCTTAATGTCATAGGGCCAAAAAAGATGGGTGGATAGAGTTTAAGGTCATGCATATTTGAAAAATGATATATTTTAAGGTCTTGAATCCAAGTCTATCCATTCCCTTTATGGTCATGTGATGAGAACTAGCAGACAAATCTAGTTTTGGAAAAAAAATAACACTGAAAATTGGAATAGTCTACCAAAATCCATAATTCAACATGATTCACTATCTATGTGGGAAACCTGATAATTTAGGGATTATTAACAATTCATCAAAAAAATTAATATAGTGGTAACACTAGATTTTCCATTTAATGGTGATATGAATAATAATTCTCCTTAATTCAATTTTCTTAAAGTGGTAATGTTTTATTTATTGATATTTTAGCTCATGGATTTAAGAAAATGATATAGGTCAAGTAAAAAGGAAATATTACAGACCATGTTCGTAAAGTGGTTTCCACTATGATGTTCTCTAGGTGTATGAAGATATTGAGATCTTCCCTTATAGATAAATTTTTCATTGGTTGATAGGACACATTGTAGAAATACATTATGTATATTCATATTTGGTGTCATGTGCATAGTAAAAATAGAGAAACCCTTTATATTGAATACCTTCATCATTGATAGAAAGGGAAACAATATAAATATCTGAATTACCTAAGAAACTGATATTAATTTGTGAAAAGAGCATTCCAAAGTACAACAGGACCATTTGAACATGAATTGACCCAGAAAGGGTGAAATTTTCCTTTCAAAGATATGAATAATATCTAAGTAAGCGAACAGTTGATACAAATAAAATTTTGTGGACGAGGAAACCCATATTGTATTCTCTTTTAAGGATCACTATCGTATATGAGAGAATGGGGTAATTTTTTCATGTTGGGGATTGACATAATATTTTTCTTTTGATCATCAATATATATCCATATAAAGTGGAATCAAGCCACATGAACAACTTATATAGAATATTGCCATTGCAGTTATGACCCATACCCATGGAGGGGGGATTATTTGTTTCTATTTATCTTGTGATTAGACCCATAACATGAGATCCAAAAATCTCTTGGTGTCATATAGGAAAAAAGAATAAATCCATACTCAGTTATTATATATTATACCTTATTTGTATTTGATATTCATAAAGGGACGAGGAGGAACTTCATTTTTTTTGTTTCTACATAGGTCCACAATATGTATAGATAATTAGCAATGAAATGATTCCCTAGGGTGGGAATTATGGAAAACCCATCATGAATGATGTTTTAGAGCCCCAATCAAGTTATACTTCATTCCCTATTGTTTAATTTCATGTGACAAGGAAACCATATAACAATTTAACATTGTACGATATGGATGTTAATATGTTGTGGATTTTAATGTCTTTTCGCCTAGTCTTTATTCTCATTGAGAAAACTACACAAAGTACTTTTTATGAAACATCACATTGGTGGGGGCATAATATTTTTCCCCATATATTGTGTCCAATGACTAATCCCATCAGATTAAACCATATATATGATCAATATCTCTCCCTAATTTTGTTCCATTATTGGAGGTTTCTTCCATAATATCAATAGTGTTATGATAAATAGTACCAATTCCCCTTGGTGGAATAAATAAAGGAGAATATTCTTGTTAAAATGTCATGTGATATAATTATTATAGACCACTAAATAATGAATGGTGAAAATTAATTTATCCTATATCTTAAATATTTCACATAGTTACTTTTGAGATTTCTCATATATGGATAGTTGGTGTAAAATGGAAATGTGAAGTGGAGGTAATTGTACATTGATGGGAAGGATGGATTTTGTCATATATAAGGGTGAATATGTGGTCACTTGTGTGTCATTAGTATTTTTTGTATGATAATATTACATGAAATACATAATTTAATAATGAAAAGACTTCATATATTCTTCCACCATTTTACAAAGTATGTCTAAAAATTCTTTATTAAAAGCCTCCATCTATCTGTTTTCTATTGCATGATTGTGGGAATAATGGTTGGAATCAATGTTGTACTCTTATTATAATATTCAAAATTTAGATTATCAGAAATTGGTAATGTTTTCCATCATTATTTTACAAGGGGGAAATTTTAGTGGTGATTATGGACTTCAAGAAATTGATGATTTTATTTCTCCCTAATTTATTTAGGGGTATTTCCTCAACTTATTTTGAAAATAATTTTGGAAGTAGTATGGATGTATTTAAAATTATTAACTATAGCATGATTATATTTCTAAATACCATTCATCCCTCAAATGGAGAACATGCAGGAGTAATTGGGAGTGTGAAATAACTCTCTGGTATAATGGATGAAAATGTGATGCAATTAATAGGAATGAAACATTTTGGTGAATTAAATACAATCCTACATAATTGAAGGATTGAAATATATATGCATTTGTATTTGATGATAAATATTGATCCATGACTGGTGGGAACCATAGGGACTAGTATGTAGTTATTTAATAATAGAAATATCGTATTCTATTTCAATACACATAAGAATAATGCTATTAAAGCCTCGTTTATAGATGAACGTTTGGTGATTCAGGATGTCATAATAGGTGATGTTGACAAACCATTATTGAACATTCTATTTTCAACCTCAATGAGATAGGATAACACTATTTTGGAGATAATACACTATGATCATCATCATATCCTTTGTAGGACCATTTTCTTCATGAATGGAATTGACCTAGTTGATCAATTCTATGTTTCCACGAACAAACAGTGATGTCATGGAACAATGGGAAGTCAATAGGGATTAGCTCATAAGGGGAGCTCCCCATCTAGGGTTCCTCCATTTCCACCCCCCTTCCCTTGCATCACGGGTAGGCTCGACCCTCCTCAGTGCTAGATCGGTGAGCTCACGGTAGTGTTCTATTTCTGTGGTGGCATCGTGCGACCTCGTGGGCTCGATCACCTTCTCATTTCTCACTATTATTGTCCTGCTTATCATCTCACTCTTCCTTCACTGGATAGGGATCCATATGGTGGTGTAGAGATGGTCCAGTGGTCGATCTCCTATTTCCTGGTCTTAGGGTTTCTGCCTCGTCTCCTATGTTTATGTTGGGTGGTCTAATGTGGTCTCCGATATCATTTTGTATGGCGCTGATGAGTTTTGGGTGATGGATTGTGGTGGGGTCCGGTGAGCTATAGAGTAATGGTGTCCATCTATGAGGTGATGATTTCTTGATCTTTGATTATAGCCTTCACATTTTGGATTAGGATGTGGATTTATTGTTCATGTGTTCATTCGTTGTGATTCGACGTTCATTGGATTTGATTCTATTATTCATGATTTTCTTTGGTTAAATCATTATTAGTTTTTGATGATTCTAAATTTTTTTATTTGGATTGTATTTTTTGGATTGGATGTGGTGGATGAGCCTATGAAGAAGTTATGGTGATAAAAATTTTGATTTAGTAGTGTGTTGGTGTGCACCCTTTGATTATTTGGAATAATCTTTTTGTGTATTTTTCTTTTGGCACCGTGGTCCAAGGTGTTGGGTCATAAAATCTAGTTCTCCTACAATGGATTTCTCTAGAAGAGGCCCAGAGGAAGATGTTTACACCAAATATTTTCTATTTTTAATCTGATGTTTGAGTGGGTATGGATATTACCATCTGTACCAGGCATGTTCACCCATGCACGGGACATCTTGTCGAGGAATGTTGAGATGGTGGAAGCTGATCTAATGTTTTTTATGCTGGGGAGGGTAAATTATATTATAGACTTGAATTTGGTTGTTTTTGTCCTGGTCCTTTGGTCTGAGGGTTGTGGTAGTTTTATGTCTTTAATGTCATGTTGGGTTCCCCCTTAGCCCTAAAAAGGGGGTCTATTTTAATAAAAACTAATTTTCAGTTAGTGATGTCCTTCAACAATGAAAAATGTTGATGGAAAATTCATCCCAGTTTGAACATCCAATGTTATAGCCAAATTTGCTAAGGCATTTTCATGAGAATTCTATTTTCATGATACATGGGTGAACGTTTGGTCTATGGTGAATTCTTCCACCATCCCTTAGATATATTTAATAAGGGGTATTAGTTCTTCTTTTCTAATGGCATAATCACCCTTAATCTTCATGATTTCAAAATTTGAATCACCTTTGATCTTTTTGTGGGTCACTGGTATTTGAAACACTTGTCCTTACCCTGAAATGAGGGGTTGGTACTCTGCCTCATTATTGGTTCATCCTTTAGAAAATAGATAGAAATAAACTAGAACAACATTTTTTGTAGAGATAAGAATTATACATAACCTTCCATTATTGATCTTATTGTCTTTCAAATCTTCCCTATTGGCATCCTAGATGTTCCATAAAATTATATTCCCCATGTCTAGGGGCTAACTTGAATAGATAAAATCTCTTTATTGTGATATTCAATATTTAATGATGTTGTTTTGGAAGAGGTATATTTTATAACGATATCTGTTAGTGGCTATCCATTTATCTCTTTTAGAGGTACAAACTATATTTCAAACTGTTATAATATGTATATCAATCATTTCAAATGTCCATTAAACATGTGATGATTTAATATGTTTTTTATCTGGTTATTATGAGAGAAAAAATGAACCTCATGGTGCAGCAAGTAGTGTCTTAGTTTCTATACTAAAAATATTAACACTAGAAATTCCTTCATTGTATCTAAATAATGAGTCTCATTATCAAGCATGGTTAAACTAAGATAGTTGCTTATTTTTTTCATTCCTTACATCATTATTTTTTTTAATTAATTTATCCAAAGGTAACTGTAAATATTTCATGTATAGAATGAAGTTATTTCCTTCAATAGGAATCATCACCACTGTTGAAATCAAAATATATTTCTTTATACTATAAAACACTTCTTGGAAATTATCAGTCATTTGATAAAAGACCTTCTTTTTCATTAACACGGTGAATGGAATACAATTTCCTATAAGATTCTATTTAATGAGGTTAATGAATGTGAGAAATCCCTATATTCCCCTCTAATGCATGAGGTTTTGAGGAGGCAACATGTCAAGTAATGAAATAGAAATTTCATGGACAACATTCATTCCACAATCACATACCATAAAGACAAAAAATTTACATGATGTGACAAAAAAATCATGCATAAAGGGGATTATTTATAGTTTATGATATCTTAGCTTTTTAAAATAATCACCAGATTAGTAAGATGGTCATGAAATTTCCTTTTTTCACCAATGGAACTTTAATGTATCATTCAATGGACCTCCCCAATTAGGGTTTCATGATGTGATGTATGACACATATAGTATATAGTACTATTATTTTACAAACTAAATGAAATTACATGATAGTTGTATAGAACTTAGTATTTTATAAATGTAGTTGATTATTCATCATCATGGGCCATATAGATGTTTTTTTATCTTGATTAACTATCAACAAATAAGAGAACATGATAGTTGGTCATCACATCAATCAAAATATTTATAATTAGAACATGGAAATAATATTAGAGAGTAACCTAGTTGAGATATTCAAAGTCAATGAAAACTATAATATACCCATTAATTTTTAAATAATACAATATTCGAAAGCCACGTCAAGTATTTCAAACCACTAATGAAGTGTTCCATGATGATTTTATCAAATTCATCTTTGAATTTGGAAGCATGATCCAAATGGGTTCTTCTAGTAGCCTTCTTGTACCCATAGTGATCTTCTATAAATACAATGTGGTGGTGGACACATCATGATTTAGACCTAGAATTTTCATGTAATTCTATGGGAAAATATCTTATTTTCTTCAAGAAAGTAGTTTATACTATTTTTTCAAGTAACAGTGTCACACTGATTAGTGAAGGTCAGATATCCTCTTTCATACCAAGGATTTTCTTCTAGTGTTCATCAGTGGTGGTAGAGAAACCCTCCCCAAAATATATAGGACTATATTTCAAGCCATATTCCACTTCATATTCTTATTCCTCTTCAATACCCATTTAATAATGGATGTATGATGAAGTGGATATTTAATTATTATAGGAGAATATAGAATTCTGAAATCCAGTGGATGAAGTAGAGGAATCCCCAATCTCTATCAGTGATACTATGGTCTCTTATGATTCATCCAATGACATGGGGGTCTACTTATGCTCTAGAGTCAATGTGGGGGAATTTTCACCTGATATGTTCATGTTATTTTGAAAATTATATTTTTCTTTATCATCATTAGGTCCACTCATTTTCACTATTATCATGATGGTTGATGAATACATGTTCAAATTTGTTCTCATGTTTTCAATCTAGTAGATGGGAAACATTTATTTATCACCATGTTCATTGAATGGGTTATTTGAAGTCATGAACGTAATATTTAGACCATAAAATAAGTTACAACATCATTCCAAAGTTTTTTCCCTTCCCTTTAATAAAATATTCAATCTATGTATTGAGACTCGCAATACTCAAATAGATATTTATCCCCATGTAATGTCATGATATACCCATTAACAATGTATTTGAGACATTGATGTTATAAAGAAGGGACTTTCATATGATGATGAGACCAGGGCATCCATAGAATAACATTCAATGTTGTGTTTTTCTAGACATATATTAATTAATAAAAAGACACAATATCCCCAAAATAGAGATCTAAGTTTATTTTGGATGATTTGACTTTTCTTACTTTTCCTTAACCCAAAAGCTTTATGTAAAATAGGAAAAATTGGATTCACTATATCCTATTTAGTGGAGTGATCTCACTAGAATGTAATTTATCCCTGAGCCATTATCAAAAAAAGGTTCTTAAAAGATAATTTGTTTCAATCATTCAAACATGTACAAGGTTCATATTTGTCCATGTATGATAGTATATGTGTCATGTGCTATGAAATTTATCTTCATATAAAATTCTATAGGGGTTGTCTCTACATGATACACTTCAGAAGTGGTGACATTAGATTCAAACTCTCTAGGGTTTAGAAGGGCTACCAAAAGTGTTTCTTATACATCCTTTTATAAGTTGAGAGCATCCAAAATTGAAATTTTTTTGTCACCATGACCAACTGTTTCTAGGTGTCATATTTTTTAGGCAATGTTCATCATATCTACATGGGGGTCTATTCAAAATGAAAAGATATATGGATTAATGTACATGAAGAAGGCAAGCCAAGTAGTGGAGTAGATATTAGAGGATCCCCAATGGATGGATTAGGTTGAATAACTCTTCCCACTCAAATGATCTGGTTATATTACTATAGATACCTCATTCATTGTTCTAATTTTTTTTTCTAGATTACTTTTAGAAAATTTTCATGCATTTCCATGCTTCTTTTGAGTTCATTGAAGGGATTTATCATGAGTTTCAATGGCATAAATAAATCTGGTTGATATATGAATGGCATGTTGATTTTGAACATGACTGCATCTTCCTATACAAACTCATCTCTTAAGTGTCTATGTATGGTTCCTTGATATAGAACAAGGAACATGATTTCATAAGTTTACTCATCATCAGATAATAGATCAATTAATTTAATGAAATTAATTAAAAGAAATATTAATTGTTCCTCTAATATGGATTCTTCTTATAGTGTTTATTCATGTTGTGCCATTTTGTGGAACAATTCACATCCTCTTTAGATTAGAGGCATGAAATCAGATAGAGTGAAAACTAGATTTGTAATTTTCATAGGTTCTTTATCCTATATATGATATTTTATTCTCCAATTATTTCATTTCATGGAATAACGACTCTTAGAAGACTTTCATTCTAATGAATTTTACGCCATCATGGAAAAAACATGGGGTGAAATTGTTTTATTTAACTGTTACCTGAGGATATCATGATTTTAATTTACTTCCATTCAATTTATCGAGTCATTGATATTCTATGGAATATCAATAGTAACTTCTTTAAATTCCCCTTCTTCCTCTGGAGTAGCAACAGAAATACATTCCCCCTATACTAGTGGTTTATAAAACTCTAATTACATAGAATAAACCATCATTTCTAAGATGTATTTAAAAAAAATGTTGGTTGTATAGTGTTTTATAGTTAATCATCAAAGGAAAAATATTTTTGGATGTCATTGAGGATGGGATGATTATTCCTTTTGGTCTCTATAAATTTTAACAAATTACTATTTATCGACACTATAAAGTAAGGGGGATTTTTTTCATCTCAATAAATGTAAAACTTTTTATCTAGATCCTCAAATTGAGTTTATCAGTGCTCAATTTTCACAACCTGCCAGGGGTAGTGTTTTTGTTTATTTAATTAAGAAGTTGGTTGTATTATATATGGTGTGATATTTGGAGTTGGAGCCAGTAGAGGATATGAATTTCTAGTGAAATTTTTAGTATACACTTAAACCACTCTCTTTCTTTGATATGTAGGGATTGGTTGAGTCATGGTTCTGGTTCATATTTAGGAATATTATAATCTTTTAGAATATTATAGAAGATCCTAAAACCAACCTGTATATTTCACAGGAATGAGTGGTGTCAGAAATTAATCATGGAGGTTTACAATAATGATGGAATATAACACTTCCTCATCAAACTACAAGTTTATAGATTAAGTCAAGCTCGTTTACCTAGCTATAAAACATGATATTCTCTCATTAGCTTGTTGATTTCAATTTGTGACATCAAAGAATATCGTTTTCAATAGTATAAGGCTAAATTTATAAAGAAAATACTATTTGAGGTCTTCCCATCCGTGGAATGACATATCCAGTAGAGTAGTATACTATAAAAGGGTGGTCTTTCCAATATTTGTATAATGAATCTAAGATTAGTTGTTTATTATTGATAGAGAGTTCCCATTAGATTTCCTAATTAATGATCAAATAGTTTTAGATGTTTTTAGGATCCCTTGATCCATGGAATGTTAAAAAAGTAGGATTCCAAAATTTTTTCATGGGAAGAGATCCATGTATCCATTCAAGGTAAGGCTTCCTATCCTGTTTTTCTAGTGCACACCATACTTATATAGATTACAATGAATCTTCTAATGAATCAATAGTATTAAAGAGATCTGGAGGGATGGAAAGATGAATATGATCTTGAATAGTAGGAAAAATGGGTTGTCCAATATATGGAAGCTCTACCAATAAATATTGTAGATAACCTACTTGGGAAGGAAAATGAGGATTTGTCTGACATAGTTCCCACTCTTTCCCTAATAGAGGGAATTCTTGGTAGAATGATTCCATTGGATCCGGATATTTTATTTGGTTGACAAGTTGATTGGATATTTTAGATTGACTTTCATTTTCATGACAACCCATTCTTATTTAGGTACATAGGCTAGGAGTGGTATATGTGGTTTCTCTTGAATAACATGTCCAGGAAGGAGATTATATCTTTGTAATTCTACATTTAGTTTCTTTAACTATATAATTTCTATCTCATATTGAGTGAATATCTCCTCCAATGTTAGTGATAAAACTCTTTAATCTAAAGGATAAGTTATATCCATGCATTTAGATATTTCCTTGGTTGATGACTATTGAGGGAGTGCTTGTTGAGTATTAATAAGAGCCTCAAAAATTTTACCAACGTTATCATTTCTATTTTGAATTTCTACATAAATTACATTAGTTTTTATTTGTTTTGAAAAAAAATCCTCCCCTTATTCTTATATTTTACATCATATTTTATGGAATATATAGGGGTGGTGCTAATGATGTTCACCAAAGCATAATTTATTTTATGTGTCTTATTGACAATGGAATGACCAATGATCTAATTATCCTAGAGATGTCCACTAAAATAATAGTGATATTGAAGAGTGGTTCTACCCTTGATAAATATAATTTTTGTGGGACCACATTTAGGCCTCAACCATCCAATATATTATTCTCTTGGGCGTTCTTGGAGAAGGTTAATTCAAAGGGAATCTCCAAAAATCATCATTGTACTAGTTCCCAATGAAGAAGATGGATCAAAAAATGGGATGAACTGGGAGTATTCACTCTGCAAGGATCCTCGTAAATGGGGAAAACCTGATTTCTATCAGAGAAGAGGTTGAGGAAAAAATTACCCTATACTTATGAACTAGGGTTTCCTATGACCCACTTTCAGAACACTCATAACTAGATCTATAGATATTGTAGGAGGCTACTTTGGTAAAAATTCCCTTAAACCTAAAGTCTGGGATTGTTCCTACATCACCATGATGGTAGATGTAGCATCTACTCTCTTGATCTTATGAATCATTGTTCAAGCATGAGTTTGGGGAAATTTATGGTATGTAATTGAGCTATTTTATTCTAAAGGAATGAGTAGTATCTGATGGTTAGCTTCTATGAAGCATGAATCTTACTAGATGTTTTTAGATGCTTGATATATGAGTCGTTCAACATATCACACTTTTTAGGCCTAATGTTTTTGAGACTTGTTTTGGGATAATTCCTACTGAATGGAAAAAAATTAGAGTAGAGATCACTTTTGAGAATTGGCTATGAATGATGAAATTACATGAGGTCACATATAGAGGTATCTCTTGATTGGGGAGTGAATTGAAATGAAATACTATGTGTTCACCAAATCACATGATATTGAAGATGGATGGGGTTTTTGTGATCAACTATCATAGTTTTCACAATGAATCAAAATATTCAAATTAAATACCCTTATTTTGTTTTCCCGATTTTTGAGGATGTGTTACTAAAAGGTTATATAAGTCTATATGATGATGAAGTTCTTTTTCCTTGAGGATAATTTCATATCTATCAGAAGGAATGAATTTTATTTTCATTTGATGAAGTTTTTTATTAGATTCAAATGAATTTCATGTGTGAATTTTACTACTAAAGTGTAACATCAAGTCCTGAGTTCCATGAAATAGTGCCCTGAGCTGGACCTCCACATGACCTCAAGTGTGTGTCCCCATATTGTATAGGTTGTTGAATAGTAGTTTGGGTCTGGTAAGTTGATCATGGGGATACAATACCATATTTTATTAATGTAAAACACTAGAAGAAATAAATAAACAATTGGGAAATAATATATGATCATATACAATAAAAATGTATTAATATAATTAATGAAATAAATACAATATCCAATTAAGCAAAATACATTCCATGATAAGGTAATTTCAATTTTCTAAAATGAAAACCCAAATGAATGACACTAATGACTAACACCTGGTCCCGGACCACATCTGGCTCCCTCAACCATGTAGCAACTAAAAATCAGCCATCTAACATGGGTCCTTTACCCTTAACCCATGGTGCAACAATAATTTTTTTTCAGGTATCAATCAAGAATCCTGAGTAGGGAGTGAGTACAGCATCATAGTCCATCACCAATTGGGTCAAAACAAATTTAGTCAATAAGTTTTATATTTCATTGATTAAAGAAATAATTACTACTCATAAGTAAATAATTATGACAATATCAATTAATCTTTATTAGACCACATAGACCACCAGGTTTTTGAGGACACTCGTACCTCAACACCTACTTCAACTAGCACTAGGTCTGAACCATGTTATATATTCAATCCAAAATTTCATTGTTAATACCACTTGGAATCATAATCCAATTCTAATATTCTGAGTGTAATAACTCTTGTCTACCACCCCGTTTATCCATCTTGCATGTATATCATGGGCATAGAAAATCATTTCTAGCACACCAATTCTAAATTATATATATATATTTTTTTTTTAATTGGAATAGATCGCCTTTCCTAGCACCCCATTTATTAACTATGCATATCTATCATTAGTGTTGATCATCATGCCTAGAACCCCATTCATCAAACACGTGTATATATCATTAGTAAAGATCGCCACATATAGCACCCCATTTATCATACATCAATATAAATATATATATCATTTGGGTAGATTGTCATGTCTAACACCCCATTAATCAATAATGAATAAATATATTTCATTGGGGTAGACCATCATGTCCATAACCCCATTTATCAACCATTAATATATATATTTCATTGGCATAGATCATAAGGTCTAGAACTTCATTTTACAATCATTAATTAATTAATTAATTAATTAATCCCAGTATATTAATTAATTATACATTTTATTTAACCAAACATATTTCTTTTAAAAATCCATCATTTAATTAATCATATGTAACCCATTAAGTAATTCAAAAATTAATTAATCGCATAAAATACATTAAATAATTCAAAAATTAATTAATCATATGAATTCTCTTAGTTAATTGGACAATTAGTTAATCATTTCACATCTCAACATCCAATAATTAACTCACAAATTTATTTCTATCAAATTCATGATATTATGTTTTGATAATTAACTCAACAATTTGTTATCCTTAGACACATGATTCAATATTATGATAATTAATTAATCAATTAATTATCCCAATTTAAAAATTCAATACTTGGATAATTATTTCATCAATTAGTTATCATAATTCAAAAATTCAACTATTCAATCAAATTACTAATTCCTCAATTAATTAATCGACTACATAAATAAATTTAATTTAGGAATTTCAATTGCTAAAGGAACCCTAAAAATTATAAAATTTCATACATGAATTGAAAATAATTACAATGGTTTATATGATTACACCACTTAACTAAATTTTTTGACAAACACTCACCGACATAATAATCCTCAATTTGAAGCGGACTAAACAAGTACACAATGAAGAACAGGATTTATATCCAAATATTAAATACAAGAAAAAATGAATAAAGGACTCACAATATTCCCTCAATATTCAGATTTAATAGTGGATAATCATCATTATTTTATCCTTAAAGAGGAGAATAAGGGAGGTCGAGATCATTGGGAGAATAAATCAGATACTTGGATGGTTCACATCTTCAATCTGCCTTTTGATTCACCAAGAATAGAAGTGGGGAAGGTTTGGAGTATATCTAGGAGCCACCAAAATCGTGAAAGAGAGCCTAGGGTTGATGGAGGAGAGTTGTAGTAATGAATAATGGAGAATTCCTTGGCACAACATGTTTAAAAAAGTAGGTAAGGAATTTACATGTAGTGTACTATGATTACACATCATGTCAGTGTTTTTAATGGAATATTCTGAAAATATCTTCACCTAGAATTTATTTTATTAATCCATCATACTATTACACGATGTTTAATTACCTTACATGATGTGAAATGTTATGAAATTTATTTTTCATCCTATTTTCCCTTCAAAACAACATGAACCTCTTTTAAAGTTTCTCATATCACCAATAACACATGAAACACTTGATGAGACATACCTAGAAAAAAATGGGATCTTACAATCTCCCCACCTTATAACATCTCATCCTCATGTTGTACTCCCAAAAATCTCTAAGAATCTATGTTAAAATGATCAGGACACTGAGCTCTCATATCCAGTTCTCTCTCTCATGTTTCCTCTTATACACTTCCATGTTTTAATAACAAATGAACTATCAGCAATGTCTTTACCTGTAAAACATTCAAACTATGATCTAACACACATATCAGATACTCCTCAAAAGATGTATCAGTATCAAGATCAACACAATCAACATTAATCACATGAAAAGTTCCAAGGTGATACCAGTGAATTTTTGACATGGGGAAAATGTCATGCATAACACTGCATTTCTATTCAAGAGCCAATCAGTACACCACCGGCCCAATTCAGTCCACAACCTCAAATGGTCTAACAAACCTATTAATTAACGGTACCAATATCTATATATTATGGTGAACTAGTATAGGTGACACTTTAAGTAATACAAGATCATAATATGTAAACTCTATAGGTCTTTGACATCTATCGACAGACAACTTCTTCCTACTTTGATCCATAATAATAAATTTCCAGATTTAGCTGCACAAGTTATAACGTCCTTTTAATGAGTCTCAGTCCCAATAATCCTGAATCAGCGGCCTCTGTCCAGCAAAGTGGTGATCTAAGTTTCCAACCATAATGTTCCTAATGTTTTTCCATCTAAATCATTTATTTATAATTATTGTAATATGAAAATTCCACTAATTAAAAATGGTTCTTCCAAGACCCATCAAATTCAATAACACATGTTCATAGTATATCCCCTAGTGCCTGAATAGTATGCTCTGAATTCCCATCTATCTATGGGTAGAAGGTCATACTAAACATAACCTATATAAAAATTACATTCCATAAACCCGACTAGAAGCATGAAGTGATGCTTGAGTAGTGAAATGAAACTATATTCTATGGCACCCCATGCAGATGTATTACCTCAGTAAAATAAACTTTTCTCATCTATGCCACTAAGAAAGTCTCTCATATATCAAATAAATTCAATATATTCATTATTCAACCCAAAATAGCCCATATTGAGTCATTCTTCCTCATAGACTTCAGAAGATCCATGTAATGGCTCAGACCCCTCCAGTATATTACTTTGTAAAAATATGGTGTTTGAGGAGTTCTGGGAGGCCCAGGTGACTTATTCCCAACACTTTTCCAATTTTCCCTTTCTTTGAATAGTAGCATAGGTGACCCTTAGTGAACAGTTCCAATGGCAAAAAGCTGTGAACAGTGCATTGGTAACCTTCTATGAACATTTCCAATGGAGAGGACTAATAGTAACCTCTCTTTCCTTTTCCAAATTTCCAATTCTATGAAGAGTTATATCGGTAACCTCTAACGTTAAACTCTATTTACTTTTCCAAATTTTGAGTTTTGTGAACAGTTACATCAGTGAATAGTTCAATCGGTAACCTCTAATGGAAACCACTCTTCTCTTTTCCAAATTTCCATTTCTATGAACAGTTCGATCAGTGATCATTTTTATCGGTACCCTCTAATGGTAACCTCTCTTTCCATTGCCAAATTTTGAGTTTTGTGTATAGTTCCATCAGTGAATAGTATATTGGTAAACTCTATTGGTAAACATCCTTTCCTTTTCCAAATTTCCATTTCTATGAACAGTTCCATCAGTGAAAAGTTCTATCGATATCCTCAAATGGTAACCTCTCTTTCCTTTGCCAAATTTTTGAGCTCTGTGAATAGTGTTTCCAGAATAGTAGGTGTACAATGATCTATTGGTGAGGTTCTAATGGTGAGGTTCTTGAATAGTGTTCTAACAGTGAGGTTTGTGAACAGTGTTCTATCGGTGAGGTGCTAATGGTAAGGTTCATGAACTATGTTCTAATGGTGAGGTTCATGAACAGTGTTCTATCAGTGACGTTCATGAACTGTGTTCTAATGGTGAGGTTCATGAACTGTGTTCTAATGGTGAGGTTCATGAACAGTGTTTTATCAGTGTGGTTCTAACCATGAGGTTCTTGAACAGTTTTCTAATGGTGAGGTTCATCAGTATTGTTCTATCGGTGAGCTTCTAACGGTGAGGTTCATGAATAGTGTTTTCCCTTTTCCATATTTTGAGTTAAAGAACAGTGCTTCCAGCATCCTACTATTTCTCCCCTTTGATTATCCTTTGACGTAAAGTGCATTTAAATCCTTATTTTAAAAACTTTAAGTCTGATTAAAAGGCCATAAATTCTATATTAATTATTCTTATTTCTCGGGATGTTTTTACTTGGTTAAACCGCATGGTTTAATATGATATTCCTTTAATGGGAAATTAAACGTATCATAAACCGTTGCTATGTTAAATCTTCTAAAGGGATGGGATTTCTTCCTCCCTAATTTCTTCACCTTGTTCTAGGGTGTGAGATGCTCAAACCTCCCATTCCTTATCATAGGAGTTTCACAATCAAACTGTCCTCCTTGGATTGGTTCTGCACTATTTTTATGCAACTAGGATGTATCGATCAATCCTAAAAATAAGGTTTGTTTTATCATTGTTATTTTGGGGTTAATATTATCTTATTTATCCTTTACATTTTATATAATGTAATATCCATGCTTATAATGAAGTTTTCTTGGGTTTTAGTTGGTGCGGCCGTACCGTGGCATCCTCAGGTGGATGCAGTTGACGCGAGAGGAGGATCATGACCCATTGTGTGGAATGTTTTCGTATAAAGAACATAAAGAACTGTTTGAGATAGTGGATTCATTACTTATCTTTTATTTTATGTGAAAATATATAGTTATAATGTTTTATCCAATTGGATCCTAATGTAATTGAGATAATAAATATTTGAACATGATAAATAAATTGATATTGATTGTATGTTATTGCCTCTTGTTTTTCGAGTTAGTGTGATATCAATGCTTTGATCATATATTTGATCGTTCATGATAGAAATTGGTAAATAACGTAAACCATAATTAATTTTTAATGTTTTTTCTAAAGATAAAGAGGTCTTTAAATGAATGTGGTTTTTATTATTGTAATTTATCGTTAATAAAAATGGCATAGTGATTTTCTTTAATTGTTTGTGATACCTTAATTTCGAGGTTTCCTAATGTTGGAACCAATGATTAATATATTTTTTAATCCAATATGGATTAAAAAATGGGTGGTTTGATAAAAGATAATTCATTTTAGGATTATGAGTTTCCCTCTTGAATGTTAAAGGTCCAAGAGGAAAATTTGTTAAGATATTTTTTTCCTACTGCGTGTGTTGTAATGTGAGCCTGGATGGCTGTTGTGATATGTGGGGGATGAGAGGAATATATATTGTGGTATTATATGACACCTAGAGTGGTGAGATGCATCAGTTTATGCATGTGGGTGTTAGGGAGGACACAAGGGATGATGAAATAGGTAGGATGTGAATTTCTGGATGCTTGCTGATTCTTTTGGTTGTTTATGTTATTTACTTCTATCCAATGCTTGAGGTATCTGTTCATACATTCCCTTATTTCGAAAGAGGAGAAGACGTGTGGGGTATCCCACATGCTTTCCGTGTTTAGCTTCTCAAGGGATAACGGTTCTACGGTCTTGCTATAGGTGGAAAAGACTCGATGGGTAGTTCATCTACTCACTATGTTGAGCCCCATTGTGTTTAGTAGTATAAAATTTTTTTCTAGAATTCATGTAATTATGGGAATTTAATAAAATAAATAAATAATTGAATAAATGATGTTACACCATGGGTTTTGGAGCCTGTTGGGGCACAATGCTGATGTTGTGATTTGAAGAAGAAATGTACATTGGGTGTGATGTTAATTAAATTTAATGTCGAAGTGATATTGGTTGATTAATGTTTAAATAATTAATTGATATAAGTGAAACTTGTAAAAATGGAATGAAATAATGTATCATATCTCTATAAATGGTTGTGTTCTTATAGGATACATAGTTTTGAAGTTGTAGAACAGTGTGAGAGAGACGTTAGCGGTAGTTGAGTCTAAGACTAGGTTATGCATATAGTGTTGTTGTGATAACTAGTATATCCTATAAATTTTGTGCATCTATATGCTACTCGACCCTATTAGTAAGGTAAAATGACACCCTGGGGGTTTTGATCCCTGGGGGGTGTGTTTTCCCCAACATCCCGATTGGAGGATGAATGGCTGACTACCCCCAATGGCACATCTCTCTTCTCTTGGTAGATACTTGTGTTGGTTGACATAGTGGTTAGTTTTCCTCATATTTGTGTGAAGAGGGCTGTAATGGCTTGTGGTTATTCACACACATAATATTCTTGATATAGTATCATATGGACTACTATAGGTGTAACATGTATAGTCTGTGATGGCTTGAGGATCCTTACTCAGTGTATGGGCTGTAACAGCTTGAGTTATAATACTCCACATATGATACACGTCATGGGAGCTAGGGTGGATCCTAGAAACTACCTAGATACATTCTTTCCTGGACATTGTGGTTTTGTTACACGAGGTGCATGTTGTGGTGCTTTGCCCTGGTATCTGCGGGAAAGACTTTTTGGAGAGAGATACTCAGGATATGCGATGTTGGGGAAAAAAACTAGTGGGGAAGTAGTTGCAGGTTACCCTTGATAGGATTTATTATATTATATACTCATTTATGTGGTACATGGTGAGAGTAGACGTGGTGAGGTTGGGAACATAGTATACCTATTTAGGTGATGAGTTAGTTTCACTTGTTGTTCGATGTGCATTAGCAAGATTTCTTTACTTTTTCAGGAGAGGCATTGGGGAGGATCGTACTGAGTATACTATAATACACACCCAATGTATATATAAACTATTTTTCTATTCACTAGGAGTAGGTTGGAGATCATGCTGGTTTCTACGAGAATGGGGTTGCAGGAGCTCTTCGGGCTTGTGGTTGCTGTTGTTTTTTTGTTTCTTTTGGGTACTTCCAGTTTCCCATTCTAGTTGTAGTACCTTTTCGTGACATTAGATATGTACACTTGGGTTTTTTTATATTTTAGTTCTGATTTTGAGTTGGTTGGTGTCTATCTTACCTCTCTCTTCCACATGTGTTTTCATAGAGTGTAATGCCTCCCATTTGTGTGGTTATTGTACCCTCGGTGCTAGTCGCCAACTTGGGGCCTACATAAGGTGGGACTCGGGGTTCATTATCTCCCTTCCCACATTGCCAGCCTTGGAGGGGTACACTTTGAGGGGATGGGGTCATTACAAAGTGGTATCAAAGGTCTGGTCGAGGGATAGGATGGATTTTGGAGTTAGCCACAAATGTGGTTTCATGGGTTGGTAGGGAAGCAGTGTCATTACTGTTAAGAAAGTGATGTAAACACTAGATACTGGCTAAGACCTAGGAGTTTAGGTCCCCCTATGATCTGATGTACGGACCTTTATGTTTATAATGGATACTAAACGAGGTGGTACTAGTTGCAAGGTAGAGACCTAGGAAAGGATCATCCATCATTCTTCTTTGTGCCTGTGTTTGAATGGGTAGACCTATAGATAGGCTAACCTAAAATAAATGAAAGAAAAAAATTAATTAATTAATGATGAATCTTCCATATTCTAGGTTTAGTATCCCTAACTAATTTTTATTTTAGAGGTATGGATCCTGGTCGACGTCATCATCAGGATCACATAAAAGATGTTCGGCAGGAGGTTCCAGCAGTTTTCCGCAAGGTAGAGGATGACGATGATGACACATAGAGGAAGTCACTCCAAGAGTTTTAGTTCCAGAGTCTCTAGAAGTACAAGGGATCCATTTCAGATGTATTCCTAGAAGACTGGTTGGAGTTTGTCATGATCTTCTTTAGTTCGATCCATGCTCATAAGTAGCATTGGGTGTCCTTGGTTGTGACGATGCTTTATGGAGCAGTGAGGCAGTGGTGGTTGTTGTTCCTCGGGGATTGTGAGGATTCAGCTATCTCATGGGATGAGTTCCGAGAAAAGTTTAGAGTTGAGTTTAATTCTTCAATCGGGAAGGCATCCAGTCGCCAGGAGCATCTTACCCTTCGACATGGGAGCTCCAGTGTGTGAGAATTTGGAATCTGTTTCATGAAAATTTTATGATATGCTTCGAATCTGTTTCCATATGAGGAGGACAGGGTGAGGCATTTCGATGAGGCTTTGTATCCAGATATCCATTTCCATGTCACCCCATTTATGCAAAGACATATCTTGAGGTGCTGGTGAGGTCAGAGGTTGTTGAGTGGACAATGGCCTGGACCAGATTATCACAAGAGGGGAATCACCATATTTTTCATCTTCATCTGGATCTAACTTATAAGTAGTACTCATTAGAATATCTCTAATTTTGGTGATGTACAAGACAAAAAGTTTTATAATATATTTTTTATATTTTCATTGATTTAAAATAATACCATCTTTATTTAGAATGATTTGAAATCCAAGAAAGAATTTTAGTTCACCCATTAAACTCATTTCAAAATCATTTCCCATCATTTTAGAAAACTCAATACATAAATAATTTTTTTAAGATCCAAAAATAATATCATTTAAATAAATTGGAACAGCTAAAACATAATTGGAAATTAATTTTATAAGAAGTTTAACTTAAGCCATAACTTTTGTAAAAACATTGGAAATAAGAAAAGCACGAAATTTTTCATGACAAGCACTTGGACCTTGTTTTAAACCATAAAAATATTTTGATAATTTAAAAACATGATTTGTAATGTGAGTATTTGTGAAACTAGGGGGATTGTTCAAAAAAATTTCTCAACTATATGCCCATTTAGGAATACACTCTTGACATTCATTTAATATAGTTTGAAATTTGTATATGCAACATATGCAAGAAATATTTTAATGGCTTCATTCCTAGCTACTGTTGAAAGGGTATTCTCATATTCAATTCCTTCTTCGTGGTTATATCTGTGTGAAACCAATATATCCATGTTTCTAAATATGTAACCATCTTCATCTACTTTATTTCTAAACACCCACCTAGTGCCTATGGTAAAATTTTCTTTTGGTCTATTAAAATGTTTTCAAACATTGTTCCTTGTAAAAATATTATGTTATTCTTGCATATCCATCCCCCAAAATAAAAAATTATAGCATCATTGATGTTGTTAGGTTCAATTTGTGACAAGAAATTTTAATGTTAAACCTTATTTCTCAAAAAAAACTCAAGTTTGTGTTCCTCTATCGAGATATCCAACTATACCATCTAAGGGATATCTATTAAGGTTTATAGTTTTTCTAGGAAAGATAGGGATAGTTTATTCAAGATTATCATATAGTTATGGTTCATTAGGGATTGACTCTGGATAACTTCCATAACTGGAAGATTTCACAGATTCCTTTATTGGATGGTCAGAGGATGTAGAATTAATTTCTATAGTTGACATATCATCCTCATGATTCTCTATAAAGGTCTTAGGTTCATGTGGATTTGTCTCATCAAACCTGACATGTATAGATTTTTCTACACATTTAGTGCTTTTGTTAAAACACTATGGGATCTACTCGAAATTGAATATTCTAGAAAGATTCCCCCATCACTCTTGGATGAAAATTTGTCAATATATTCCTTGGTATTAAGGATATAAAAATTGTAACCAAAGAACTTGAATTAGTTCACTTTGGGTTTTCTATTGTTACAGAAAACATAAAGGGTTATTTTAAGAACATGTCTAATCAAAACACAATTAATAATATATCATGATGTATTTATAGCTTCAGCCCAAAAATAACTTGTTAAGTTATATTCACAAAGAATGGTTCTAGTAATTTTTTGCAAGGTCCTATTTGTTCATTCTATGACTCCATATTGTTTAGGTGTTCTAGGGTATAAAAATTATGAATTTAGATATTTATCAAAAAATGATTCAAAATCATGATTATAAAACTCACTACCATGGTCACATATTAGAAATTTAATTTTAATTCCACTAATATTTTCTACAGTTTTAGCATACATGGTGAAATGATATAGGGATTCACTTTTGTGATCAAAGTAGAAGGTCCACATATACCTAGAAAAGTCATATATATCAATATAAACATAGTTCTTCCCATTTTAACTATAAACACTAGATGGTCCAAATATATCCATGTAAACTAACTCAATAGTTTGAGAAGATGAATCTTTTTTCTTTGGTTTGAAGGAAATTTTGTTTCTTTTTCCCTTTTGACAAGGATTACACACTTTATCACTTGAAAACTCTAGTTTGGGTAGATATTTGACTCATAATTTTCTTTTTATATTTCTATGGGAGTGAATGTTATAGTTTCCAAGTCTTCTATGCCAAAGCCAATAATCCTAATGAAATAATATTAAACATGAAGCAGTTGGAAAAAATAAAGAATCTATGCTAATAGAATATACATTTTCATTTCATAATATAGAAAATAAGAATATATTTTTAGAATTATAAACATTGCAAGAATAATTTTCAAATCAATCATGAAATCCATCATCACATAGTTTTGAAATACTAAGCATATTATGTTTTATTCCATCAAACAAAGTAGTTAGAAATTAAAATAGAGTTAGTGTCACTTATTTATCCTAGGCAAATGATTTTTCCATTAGTATTGTAACCAAAGGTGTCATCTCCATTTCTAATATTTATTAGGTTATTTAAACATGAATAATATCTTGTCATGCGTAATGAATACTCGTTGTCCAAGTACCATAATCTTTTATTAGATCTCTTTAAATTGATTCTCTAAAAAATAGTCAAATAAAAACATACATTGGTACCCATATATGTTTGGGTGCAATGAAATTACTAACTACTACTTTAGAAACCCACTTCTATCTCATAGGTTTCTGATAATCATTATTTAATGTATTTGAGAATAACCATTATTCCGTCCAGAAAAAATATAAATAGTAGAGAATGTATCGTAGTTTAAACTAGTAAAAGGTTTTCCTGAACAAGGAATTAAGTAGTATGTTCTATATTTAGATACAAAATTGGTTTTTCCAAAATATCATTCAACGGGTTAATATAAAATACTAGTAGTGTATTTTGGGGAAATTATTTTACCTAAAATTTGTACTAGGATATCTCGACCAGTATTAAACCTTTAATGTTTTTTTCCAATTTCTCATTAGATTACATTAAATAATTGTTTTCTTTTATTAATTGGCCATTTTTCTCTCTTTCTACAAAATGTTCATATTTAGTAGTTTTGGTAAGAGCATATTGTCTCTTTAAATACATGTATTTATATTTTAATTCATTACATTCATCTTCAATAATATTGAAATACACAAAAATCACTTCTTTGGATTCATTTTTCGATTCACTTTTATCTCTAGAATAATAGGAATTTTGTGAAAAATAATCTTAGGATACCTCAGATGTTCTTTTACAAAAACACATGTTTTTTTGTAAGCTTGTTCATCATATGAAGACACCGAGTCACTTGAACTATCTTCAGAATCACTCAAAGTTCATTTCATTGCCTTTTTATATTTCTATCTTTTTCCTCTTATTTCCTTTTGTACTTCCACTTAGGACAATCGGCGTTTACATGTACCTTTCACTTACATTCATTACATAATATCACATCATACTTGTCATCTCTTTTCCAAAGCTTCTTATAGCTTCTTTTTTATCATATATTCCTTTGATGTTATTATTTCTTACGAATTTATTCCTTATGTAAAAATTATTATTCCTTATTGATAATTCATCCATCTCCACATCACTAGCTAGTGATGATTGTTCACTGTTGGAAATTTCTACTGAGGCTTGTAGTTTCTCCTTTTCTTTTTGTTAAGAGTTACTGGTCTTAAAGGAAACAAATTTTGTTTTGGGTTCGTCCTCCTCTTCTGGGTTGACTTTTAGTTCTTCTTTTTACATCATTATTTTCCCAATGAGTTATTTGAAAAGTAATTTCTTGATGTGAGATGACACTCTAATAGATACAAAATTTCCTCTCCATCTGTTAGGAAAGAATCTAAGAATCCTTAGGAGTTTTTTGCTGGCTGTAACTTCTATTCACAGTGAGATCATTGTGTGGGCAATTTCTTTGAACCTAAGATATATATAAAAAATATTCTCATCAAGAATCATCTTAAAAATATCATATTTAATAATATATGTGTTAAGTCTAATTTCATTAACATTGGTGGTTCCCACATGTGAAACAAAAAAAGTATCCAAAATTTCATGGGTTGTTTTAGAATGATGAAATTTTATAGAATTCCTCATATCCAAAGGCATAGTATAGGGAATTCATTACATTAAAATTATTGTTATAAAGAGTCTTAGTTTGCTCATCCCAAGTAGTTTTATTTGTATAATGAATTTTATACTCATCTATAATTGAAGACCAAATTTTAAAACTCATACCTTCTAAATGAATTTTCATCCTAATTTTCCATTGGGCATAATTAGTACTATTAAATAATGGAGGTCTATTTTTTAAAGAACCTTCTAGTCTAATATCCATAATTGAAAAATACTTTTAAAGAAATATATTTTTAGAACTAACAAAAATTTATAGATCTTTTATCTGAAACTAAAATCACAGTTGAAAATATTTTAAAACAATCTTTAAGAAGAACAAATCCCTCTGATACAAAATGTTGGTCAGCATCGAGTACTCAAGATGGGGGTGAATTGAGTATCTATAAAAATTACTTTAAACAATAACTTAAAAATAATCTTTCATAAAAATGAATACATGCTAGTTTATCAATGTAATACGGTTATAATAGTTTGACTGTTCAAATAACTTCTTAGAAGATTGATTAATTCTCAGTAATATTGATATGAGTTATTATTACAACTTTTGGGAAATTCTAATAATGAAAAAAGTAATAACATCTATCCAAGACTAACTATTAATGTGAAATCATGTTTTTTGAAACATATAGTAAAGAATAGAAAAACTAAATTAAAAGACACAACAGATAAAACAAGTGGTCCAATCTCAAGATGAGCCTTAATACACTCCACTTGGTGATCACCTTCCACTAGGTAGTATAAATTAATAAAATTTATCCACACCCTGGATTGGGGTGAACAACAGTATACAGGATTGTCTAGGCCACATGACCTCTTCCACTATTCTTCATGGTAATAAGCTACCCGGTCACACAAGTACCTCTTCCACACATATCTGTAGGACTAAACAAATGTAATAATATTTTAGAGGAAGGATATATTGTATAATTTAGTTTAATATAGGAGACCGTGTATGTTTTAGTACATACACACACATTTCTCGAAAGATAAAAATAGTACACAATAGAGAAAATTTGATGAGAAAGGATTAGAAGTGCCTAGAGTGTTATTCAGTGAACAAATATACTAGTTGGATGAAACAATTGCATTTATTGAGTCCTCTTGTGAAAAACGGTGTATCGCAAGTCTGGTTCTCTAGTTTCTAGTTTAATGTTGTTAACTATGTATCTCATGTTCTTTTTTTAGTTGATACAGTAATGATGTTTGAGGAATTGATCTACGTAGTTCACCCATCAGGTATTGAGAGTGTTTCATGTTTTCTTCATTGTTATATTTTTGCATACATGATTTCACTTTTTCACTATTTGGTTTTTCATATTTTTGATCTACGCACATCTTCTATTTAATTAGGGGTTCAAATGTTGAAGACGATGGGATGCATGTATTATAAACCTCATACTTATTACTGTCAGTGAAATGTATATAAATAAACAGTAATGATGTGAGTGAAATTTAATAACATGAATATGACCATTAGGAATTAAATTGAAAATGACACAAAATATTAAATAATGGTGTCGCATATTTTCTTGAAACAGTGTCACTTGGAAACTGTGTCATTGGAAACATTTCCATAGCCATGTTGAGATCATGAACCGGTAGCACAAATACGGTGTCAGAATCACTTTGTATGAGACACAGTGTTTAGGTCACAGTGTCAGGGTCATAGTGTTTCGGTTAGGGTGTCTAGGTCACGATTTCTAGGCCATAGTGTCTATCTCACAGTGTCTGGATCATGGTGTCTAGGTCACGGTGTCTGTGACTTTTCCAAAATCCAAAACAGTTGTCAGACATAAAGTTTCTCAGACTTAGCAAAATATTTTTAATCAGTCATAAGTAGTAATACTCAGAGAATGGATCAAACATTATTTTCAGTAACATAAAACATAATAGAACAAAAGTAATCAAAACTTGTGAAACTCTTCATAAGAAGATGATTTTAAAAAATATCAGGATTTTCATGATTTGTGAGCATTAAAACATTATCAAATTGGAGGAATCTAACAAATAACATGTCAATCACTTGTACATATGAAACGTAAATATGGAAATATGTAGTTCAAATTTTTGTTCTTGAGTTTTATCCAAGGTTTCAAATTGATAAGCTCGTGAAATCTTTCAGATGTACTAGGTAAAGTGAGCATCATAAGAAAAAAACTTCTTACAACGGTGGCCTCCATTGTTTCATTGATTTGGAATGCTTGTAATGGGATGTTGTTCCAAGAGATGGAACCATCCATTAATGTTGTAGTGGCTACACTTCATAGATTTGTACATTCTTCTGCAATATTACAGTAATTCTCTAGGCATAATTCCATCTAGGATATGAAAATTATCAAACTCCATGGAGTTACAGGTAGACCGAAGAAACCACTGGTTCAAAAATCTAGGATATTTATTCCTCTAATTGGTTGATGGATCAAATCCAATGTTGATGGTGCAGTCTCTATCATTTCGTTTCCTTCAGGATGTGGGGGTATTTTTTGCACATACAGTGGTTTCATTAAGGGATGCTTCCATCATTACATTAGGATTGCAATGACTTATGAAGCAGAACTTTGGGCAATGATCTATTCAATAAATAATGTTGTACAACATCAGCGGACTAATTTATAGACTAGCTATGTTTCTGTAAATGTTTTCTTGGCCCTTAAAGAAAGAACAAGGAATGTCACATGTAAAATTCTTCCCCCATTAGATTTAATTCACAATGTATTACATCTTATTTTACCTTATTTTCTCTAATTATTATAGGGAAACCAATCAAGTGACAAATGTATTGTCATGAAAGGTAGTTATTTAAGCAAGCCTAGTGTGGTCATTTATAGCTCCTACCACTACATTGCAATGGTAAATGATGACATGTGGGGTTTGATTCATTCACATATGTGTAAACTCTACTATAATGCATTCCTTTGTCTGTATTGTTTTTTTTATAAATAATTTCTTAGAACTGGTTTTTTCTGGATCCAAAATCATCTTTGTATAGTTAGTTTAAAATATATAATAAAATAATTAAATTCTCCAATAACATTTTTTGTTTAATATTTTCTTCTTTCTTTAACATGATTCAAATATTGAATAAAATGAATTATTCTTTTTATAAGATACTATCTTATGGATAAAACTCTGAAATATTTCTCTTTAAATTATTTATCAAAGAGAAAAAATCAGTTTAATTTTTTTGTTAAAAAAAATTAAAAATAATATTTGTTTTTTATGAGTGGTTATTTGTATAAAGTCATACATTTATCTAATTATTAGAAAAATGCTTGTGTTGATTGTCGATTATTGAATGGAAAATTATGTATGTCATTTCTATACTAGTCATTTAGAAATTGTAAATTTATCGAATATTTTTAATTATGTCTAATGTTACTAATGTATTGATTTTAGTTCGGTGCATTTTTTTGAATAAAACTAAAAAAGAATAAAAATTAAAACTATAGTTGAAAAATTATAAAATTACGTTGGATTAACCAATAAATAAATATATAAATCCTTTTTTATTATTGATTATATAAATATCTAGAGGGTAAATTGATGAGGCATATTAAAGGCCATAGTTAGTTTTGTTTCTAATGCTTTATAAATTTATTATGGTTATTCACACTTTTCATTACATAACTATTAAAATAAGTCTTGAGAGGAAACAAAATAATGTAAAATTATAGTGTGTGAAGCTTTATCCTTGCATGATATTTATTTTAATTAAAATATATGAAAAAATGAAAAAAAATAATGATAGTGTTTTTATGCTCTTAAGTATACATTATAATTAGAATTTTTGAAAATATAAAATCAAATAAATAATTAAATTTCTAATTATTTGTAGTACTATTAAGAATAAAATTTGAGTTGATTTAATTTCATAATTTTTACAATTTATTGTTAATTAATAAGATACATTTTTTTATTTTTCATTAAAAATATTCACTTATAGATATTTCTTTGCATTATTTATTGAGTAAAATTTTCTATTTCCATGTTGTTCTTTATTTGGAATGATTGTTGATATTTTTTCTTGAGTATAATGAGATATTTTAATTGAGTGGATATCTTATTCTTTATATGTGGGTATGAAAAGTTAATTTTATTGAGAAAATTTTATCATACATTAAAAAATAGTGATTTAGTCATTGGATAAAAATTTTAGAGATAAGAATGGTGTTTAAGGTATTGATTTATTCATGTAATTTCATCTAGATTATTTCTTAGATATTGAGGATTTTCTTATTAGATATAAATATTATAACTCTCAAGATAATGGATCATTATTAAAGATAAGTATATCATTTTCTATACTATTGAGATATATGAGTGGAAAGTTATGAAAAGGTATGGCTATGTCGAAGGTGGGGATCAGGGAATGTTAATGTCACTCAAAAATAGAACTATAAGATAATCTATTACAAGATAAAACATTATTTATTTTATATAATATCATGTTTTTGTTATAGAGTAAATAGACATGTGTAAACACTCAAATATTTCTCGTCTTATTACAAAAGGAGGGATCCATGGAAGCTGGAGAAATGGGTAAGATGATTATCTTCTATATTTGTTTTTTTAAGTGGAACTGAATTTAAATTGGTATTTTATTTTACTATATAAATTTTCTTTTGTATAATGTAAATATTAATTAATGTTGATTGGGATTTGGTTTATTTAAAGACTATTTTCCTTTGGATTCATAAAATTGGCCATTAATTCAACCCTTTCTATGTTATGAATAAATTTTATCTCGACTAGTTTAGGATTTATGATATTAAATATGTCCTCTAGAATCCTATTATTAATCATTATATCTCTTATTCACTTTTATTGATTATTCATATGGATAGATAAATTATAAAATATCTCTATTGTCTTTTTTCTAGGATGTACATTAAATTTGATCTTAGCACAACATTGATTGAAATTTTTTTTATTTCTATACATAGTTATGAAACTATTATATGTATTGAGAATTAGAGAAATCCATTATTAATATTAAAATATTTTATTAATGGAAACTCATTTTCAAATAATAAATTCGATGTTATTAGTTATAATTTTTTACTTTTTTGGAATGACAACAGGAATTGTAATAAGTTCATGATCTATCATGATTAAAAGCATGATAATAAAAAATTATCCCCTAATATAAATATTATTTAGATATATATATTTTCTAATAATTAGATAATCCATTTTATTATTCAACAAGATGGTATTATGTTTGACAAATTTCACAATAGGAGGGTTATTAAATAG
Organism: Viscum album; assembly: GCA_963277665.1. Taxonomy (NCBI): domain Eukaryota; kingdom Viridiplantae; phylum Streptophyta; class Magnoliopsida; order Santalales; family Viscaceae; genus Viscum; species Viscum album. The sequence goes on from OY728133.1 coordinate 597,223,396, forward strand.
GTAATAAATTATTAATAAGTAAATGATCATCAAATATTGGTGTAAACCAATGTGGTTAATAAGGAATTTCATAGTAAAGCTATTGTTATGAATATTTAGTGAAATTAATTTAATCAATAAAGTAAAGATATATTTAGGATGACGATATTAATAAGAAGATGAATTCTAATAGTATAATTGGTAACTTAGTTGAAGTTACTGACATAGTGGTGGTGGCTAGGAACGACTCTATCAATAATTCTGGATTCTTCGATGGAAATAGTTTTCATGGTGGTGTGGGTAGGAAAAGTTGTAAGGATCTATCATAATATAATGATGTATGTTCTATGATGAATAATAAAACCATTTATGATTAAGGTTTTCTGATTATTATGCTAAGAAAGATAAGGTTTTCCAAGGACTACTGGAGTTTTTAAATGACCATGTCCAAAAGGTCTTCCAATATCTCTAAGACCCCTCAAATGTTTTAGCTCTTACCTAAGGATGAATGACTATGAATGAAGATTTCTAATTCTTATCGAGATGATAGTTATTAGTCTAAATGGTATAATGAGATTAATGATGAAATATTTTATGATTAATACTAATTGTATTCATTTTACTACCTGGTATGTTAATGTGTGGGGTACTATTATTTAAAAGTTGTTGGTTTATTCTTTTTGGGAATTTGTAACTGATTGGGTATTTAAAAAAATGTTTGATGGATTTATTTATTCTTAATTTTTGTTTGATGATACTATGATTGTGTTTACTAATATCTAGTGGAGAAACATTGTTTGCATTTTGTTTCATTATGTGTCTATGGTAACATGGGATGATCACTTAAGTTTTGGTTAGGTTAGTTTTCATTGATGGTTTTTCCTGGGTTTTATTTTAATAGTAATGGTGGTTATTTTATTTTATTTCATTTTTGTCCTTAATAGTAATATAAGTCATCATACCATATATTGGATTTCTATTTTAGATAATAAATTTTGGTTTCTAATATTTTTTTATATTGTTTTATTATAGTTTTCAATTAATATTATCATCATCTGAATCATTATTATTAAAATATAATATAAGTGGTATGGAGGACATTATTCTTAATTTGAGGTGGTGGGATGAATGAAAAATTATACATATTTAATAATCTATATGATTATAATATTTATAAAACCTTATAATTATTTGTTGCCATATATAATATGGGTCCATCCACAGCCTATAATGACTTTTTGGTTTTTCAATGGAGTGAATTAGTTGCGAAAAATAGAAATATATTTATACAAAGTGTGATTTTTTTTGAACATTTATATAAATGAAAGTATAATGGAAAAAACTTATAATAAAGACATCTAATATGGATGTTATTATGGTATTGAAAATTTAAAACCGGGTTTAATATTTACTAAAATTTATTATTAGATTTATTTAACTTTGGTTTGTATCCAACTCACTCTCCACTTTTCTTGTAAAGGGTTGTTTTTTAAATTATATTTTAAAGCCATCATGGAACTCAAAAATCATAAAAATTCCGTTTAATTCATACCATTATCGTATAGATCAAACATTTAACATAATATTTTGATATATATATAAATATACTTCTTATGTTAATGTTATATCCTATTTTTAGAGGAACCATAAACTTGTAAATTCAAAACCAAATTGATTTTAGGGTTTCTTAATTAGGTGATTTATTGGTTTAGTGAGAATAATATTTGGATTAATCGAATAAAATTCCTTGATAAACCAATAAAATGGTATATATTTTTATTTCCATACAATAAAACATTTTAAATAATATACATTCATTATTATCCCAAATTCCCTTGGTAAATACCTCCCTTATTAACAATGTTTGAATTATATTTTTAACTCTATTTGTTTTGAATAATTTTTATTATATATTTTTTTATTTATCATATAATCCATGTTATGGATATATTCCCTTATCCTTACAAATATAATGTATACAAAGCTATATCATATCATATGTTAAGGTTATATCATAAGGTATGATATATGATATTATCATAAGACCTCAAATTATCATTTTTTATGACAAAGGTATATCATAAAGTAGTATTTTGTAGTAACGTGTATTTTACAATTGGTATAAAATCCTATAATTGATTACTAAATTTGACTAATAAGTGTTATAAATTTAAACATTCACATTAGTTCTTGTTATATCATACATTTAATAAAATTAAATGTTGGGGGATTCAATATTTTGAGAGGTTGTAAGGAGTTTGTAACACCACAAATTACTCATGAATTGTTTAACATATGAGTAAATTCATCCAAAATCATGAATCATTTGGGTGGGATATTAAAGGTGCCTAATACATTAAGATATTTTATTCATTCATTTCCTATGTTATAATTTATGATTCTCCCTATTTCTCTCTCCGCTCCATTATTTTCTGCCAGAGGTACTAGTAAACCATGGTTGGAAGAAGGGTCTGGCATGACCATTAGGTGATTCTAAATCATCCCATGAATAATCATTGGAGGGAAGATTCAATTGGTTAGTCCTAGTGAACTTCCACAATCACTGTTGGAGGAAAAAATTGTTTCTGAGGAAAATAGGGCATGATTCTTGATTGTGGGGGGTTGCATATGGTTTCAAAATATTTTACAATGGGTCCTTCATTTTAGATTCCGTTGAAAATAGGGCTCAAAAATTGATTTTGGTGGGGTTGAGTATGGTTTCACAATATTTAACATTGTTTTGACCATTTTTCTATCATGCCCCATTTCATGTGATTTTCGAACATGGCTAATTGTGTAACTGGAAACACCCAACAGTTTCCAAATCCAAGATATGGTCAAAAAATCCAAATGTAGGTGATCAAAAGTTGTTATTTAAATATTTATTACGGTCTCACATTATTCAAGTGGATGGAGAAATGTTGGTGACATGATAACCACTGATCTTTAGGCCCACATGATTCATGCTTAGTATTTGAAACAAGAGACAATATATGACTACCACATTTCATAATAATGTGTGGAGTGGGACTTATATCTGGATTAGAAGACCAATTGAATCATTTTTTCCCATTTACTGGTGGGTGAGGGTAGGGATATGGAATTCATGAGTAATATGACATCCTACAAGAAATTCATGGGTCATAATCTATAATGTATTCTTATTATATATGTTTTTTTTCATATGATGGTGGTTAAGGGTGTGGATATGGAATGGTAATCAGGAAGAAAGAAAATAATTTTCTCATTCTCATCTTATTTGTTATTTCTAAACCCCATATTATGGCTTATGTGTCCTCTTAAATGAGTGGATATTTCATGATTTGCATTAATTTTTAGGAAGAAGATGTCTCTCCTAGAACCAATAAATCGTTTATTAGCACTATTGATGAAAATATCATTGCTAATATAGTAATTACTGATTATGAACATTATTAGGATCCCACCTAATATGTTGGTAAAATTTGGGACATCCTATACCAAAATAATAAATGAGATTGAGGACACACTAGTGTGTCCTATGTTCTAATCATACACATTAGGAGGCCTTAGACGGGTCATGATGTGGTCTCCCTTAGACAGAAGGTCATAGTAAATGGGTCCCATACATTTTGTGGTATGATAATGACATATGGAATTAATGATAATTTTACTCGATAATGCTTGGGAGAGCTGGATTGGAACTCACCCAAGTGATACCTTGGAAAGAACGATTGGACCTCACCCAAGGGATACATGGGTGAGATAGTAAGTATATAACATAAGTTCTACTTGGGAATCTTATATAATATTCTCAGGTTATTGATAACTAGTGGGATACAAATTGAGTGAGACTTCACTCTGATCTCTAATGTTGTCATCATGTTCTATTTGATGAATATCATACAAGTCTTGAGTTAGGGACGAGTCCTTCGCATGTGTTTTTTTATAAAAAATGGGGAAGTTTTTTCTCTCATGGTTTATATGGGCTTAAACCATAGAGGAACCCTAGTACCTTAAATACGGTTAAACCCTATTATTTCTTAATCTTTGAATGTTACTTGATGCTTTTGGAATCGTTGGTGAGAGGCTAGTGTGAGAGAGCTTTGAGCGACATCTACTTATTCCAAGAGAATAAAATGAGGATCGTAAGGATCCTGTTTATTGGAAAATTCGGGGTAAAGGGTTAAGGGGGAACCAAATAAATGTTATCCATATAATATAGTAATTCTCTAGTAAGATGGTCATGCAATTCATCCATGCATATGGTACATGAACATGTTGTTGATCACGCTATTAAGTAGCATATCTCGCACTCACGTGAGGTACTGATCATGATTTAGATTCATATATAAATGGATTTATAAAGGTTCTGGTAATGTCAGTGACCCATGTATCTGTAACTTGAATGATATGGGTAAAAAAGCATGCATCTGTCTTTAATGAGAACTTTAAGTAATTTTTGAAAAATTCCCAAATTCCAACAACCATAAATTTTGATCTGTAAGTCAGTTTGGGCTTCATGAGTAATCAAATAAAACCTTACATAGAGAAATAAACTTATTATAATGGTGTATTAAAACTATAATGATGGTTTTTAATTCCAATTATTTCCCACAATACCATAAAAAATTTCAATGGAATTGGCACCGGTTTATCATCATTTTATGGAAGTCATGGACAACTCTCAAAATGAGTTTCACAACACCATGCCACAAGATTAAGAGTAATTTATATGTAATATTAATCCATCCATGATGTTATGTATCACAAAACAAGGAAATATAATATGTTTCCTCTTCAGGATTGGGACACATTTTTACTCATTAATTATGTGTTAAAGTGTGTGGCATTAATTTTTTGAGGGCAATAGAATTTCCCAATTAGAATTGTATTAATTATAATAAAAAACAATCTTTTTATAAGGTAAATGTAGGGAACATTGACTCATTACTAAATAATATAGAAGGATCAAGATTTATATAATTAGTGGGAGGATGATATAACTTTTTACTAGGGTATTGGGTACAACCAAAATAATTTGACTATTTCTAGAGTTACATAATTGTCCCAAAAAAAATTCTTTTTTTTCATTTACATATCTTTTTATTAAGTTTGATATGAAATATAATTTTTAGAAAAGGATTTCATTTTTATTTGGATAACCATTACGGTGTTTTGACCTAATAATAATTTTATTTTTTTCATTAGAAGTTTATGGTCTTGAAAGATAAACCAATGAAACTAGTGTTTCGGGTTGAATAGTTTTGACCAATTTGTCATGGAGATAATAACCATTCAGGGTGATTTTAGGAAAATAATTAACTAATGTTTTTCTGATATAAGTAGATAAAACATTAATTTATATTATTTGGGCCCTCTAATTGGTGATAATGGCACAGAATATGTGTGTAAGTAACAAACAGAGAACACATTAGGATGGAGACTTCCATTATGATGATATCGAGGCATACTAAAATAGAGAACTTTATCATGATGATGAAGACGAATCTTGTTCAAATGTCACTATTTAGAGTCATATTATGAATATCCATATTTGGGTGTAGTATGCATAGTAAAAAAAAGATTCATTCAGTTCAGAATTCTTATATCACCAATAAGTGGAAATTCATTTTGGGGATCTGAGTTTCTCAATATGAGGAAGTGTCATTTATAGAATATAGAATATAAAAAATAACTTGTATAGGGATTATTTTGGATCATAATTGTCCATAGTTGTATGGAATATTACTCACGTAGATCTAGATAATATGTATGGATTGAGTTATTTTGGTCCTACCATGAATTCATAAACAAGGGACCCCTTTTCATATTTCTTTCTCTAATCATGTCCATATTCATGATATGGGATAAACTAATTATTTTTTTCACGGTTAGTCCAAGAATTGGGGATCCAAGTATCACTAACTATATACTCAAGGCGAGAATTATCCCACATAATGTTATAATAGAAAAATGTTGCCCACATAGATAAAGCTTCTACGTGCGGAGACGAGAGTTTTTTTATATATATATTTTTTATAGCTAGACCATGATTTGTGAATATATAATCACTACGTATCTCAAATAAATGAGAATCAAGACATATATTGTTCTCCGAAAAATGTGCGATAGGATTACAGAATTAGGAATGGTGGTCCTCTCAGGCGAGGGAAAATGATGTGTATTTTAACATCATATGATAAGGATGTGAACCATTAAATTTAACATATTATGGTAAGGTTGTTTCCCATTACATTAAAATCATGTGTAGATGAAATCTGGTGTTCCTTTTAAGGCATTTCATGTATGACCATATTAACCTTGTTGTGAATTGATGGATCTCAACAATACAGGGAGGCCCCTACCAAAATTCTTAATCCCATGTGATAAATGATATTTTTGATAAAAAATGATTGTTGTGGGTTTCCATCATCACATTGAAGTGAGGGAATGGAATCTAGTTAAGGAACAGAACATTGGAATAGATCGCCTTTCCTAGCACCCCATTTATTAACTATGCATATCTATCATTAGTGTAGATCATCATGCCTAGAACCCCATTCATCAAACACGTGTATATATCATTAGTAAAGATCGCCACATCTATCACCCCATTTATCATACATCAATATAAATATATATATCATTTGGGTAGATTGTCATGTCTAACACCCCATTTATCAATAATGAATACATATATTTCATTGGGGTAGACCATCATGTCCATAACCCCATTTATCAACCATTAATATATATATTTCATTGGCATAGATCATAATGTCTAGAACTTCATTTTATAATCATTAATTAATTAATTAATTAATTAATCCCAGTATATTAATTAATTATACATTTTATTTATCCAAACATATTTATTTTAAAAATCCATCATTTAATTAATCATATGTAACCCATTAAGTAATTCAAAAATTAATTAATCGCATAAAATACATTAAATAATTCAAAAATTAATTAATCATATGAATTATCTTAGTTAATTGGACAATTAGTTAATCATTTCACATCTCAACATCCAATAATTAACTCACAAATTTATTTCTATCAAATTCATGATATTTTGTTTTGATAATTAACTCAACAATTCATTATCCTTAGACACATGATTCAATATTATGATAATTAATTAATCAATTAATTATCCCAATTTAAGAATTCAATACTTGGATAATTATTTCATCAATTAGTTATCATAATTCAATAATTCAACTATTCAATCAAATTACTAATTCCTCAATTAATTAATCGACTACATAAATAAATTTAATTTAGGAATTTCAATTGCTAAAGGAACCCTAAAAATTATAAAATTTCATACATGAATTGAAAATCATTACAATGGATTATATGATTAGACCACTTAACAAATTTTTTTGAAAAACACTCACCGACATAATAATCCTCAATTTGAAGCAGATTAAACAAGTACACAATGAAGAACGGGATTTATATCCAAATCTTAAATACAAGAAAAAATAAATAAAGGACTCACAATATTCCCTCAATATTCAGATTTAATATTGGATAATCATCATTATTTTATCCTTAAAGAGGAGAATAAGGGAGGTCGAGATCATTGGGAGAATAAATCAGATACCTGGATGGTTCACATCTTCAATCTGCCTTTTGATTCACCAAGAATAGAAGTGGGGAAGGTTTCGAGTATATCTAGGAGCCACCAAAATCGTGAAAGAGAGCCTAGGGTTGATGGAGGAGAGTTGTAGTAATGAATAATGGAGAATTCATTGGCACAACATGTTTAAAAAAGTAGGTAAGGAATTTACATGTAGTGTACTATGATTACACATCATGTCAGTGTTTTTAATGGAATATTCTGAAAATATCATCACCTAGAATTTATTTTATTAATCCATCATACTATTACACGATGTTTAATTACCTTACATGATGTGAAATGTTATGAAATTTATTTTTCATCCCATTTTCCCTTCAAAACAACATGAAACTCTTTTAAAGTTTCTCATCTCACCAATAACACATGAAACACTTGATGAGACATACCTAGAAAAAAATGGGATCTTACAATCTCCCCACCTTATATCATCTCATCCTCATGTTGTACTCCCAAAAATATCTAAGAATCTATTTTAAAATGATCAGGACACTGAGCTCGCATATCCACTTCTCTCTCGCATGTTTCCTCTTATACACTTCCATGTTTTAATAAAAAATGAACTATCAGCAATGTCTTTACCTGTAACACTTTCAAACTATGATCTAACACACATATCAGATACTCCTCAAAAGATGTATCAGTATCAAGATCAACACAATCAACATTAATCACATGAAAAGTTCCAAGGTGATACCACCGAATTTTTGACATGGGGAAAATGTCATGCATAACACTGCATTTCTATTCAAGAGCCAATCAGTACACCACCGGCCCAATTCATTCCACAACCTCAAATGGTCTAACAAACCTATTAATTAACTATACCAATATCTATATATTATGGTGATCTAGTATAGGTGACACTTTAAGTAATACAAGATCATAATATGTAACTCTATAGGTCTTTGACATCTATCGACAGACAACTTCTTCCTACTTTGATCCATAATAATAAATTTCCAGATTTAGCTGCACAAGTTATAACGTCTTTTTAATGAGACTCAGTCCCAATAATCCTGAATCACCGGCCTCTGTCCAGCAAAGTGGTGATCTAAGTTTCCAACCATAAAGTTCCTAATGTGTTTCCATCTAAATCATTTATTTATAATTATTGTAATATGAAAATTCCACTAATTAAAAATGGTTCTTCCAAGACCCATCAAATTCAATAAAACATGTTCATAGTATATCCTCTAGTGCCTGTATAGTATGCTCTGACTTCCCATCTATCTATGGGTAGAAGGTCATACTAAACATAACCTATATAAAAATTACATTCCATAAAGCCGACTAGAAGCATGAAGTGATGCTTGAGTAATGAAATGAAACTATATTCTATGGCACCCCATACAGATGTATTATCTCAGTAAAATAAACTTTTCTCATCTATGCCACTAAGAAAGTCTCTCATATATCAAATAAATTCAATATATTCATTATTCAACCCAAAATAGCCCATAGAGAGTCATTCTTCCTCATAGACTACAGAAGATCCATGTAATGGCTCAGACCCCTCCAGTATATTCCTTTGTAAAAATATGGTGTTTGAGGTGTTCTGGGAGGCCCAGTTGACTTATTCCCAACACTTTTCCAATTTTCCCTTTCTTTGAATAGTAGAATAGGTGACCCTTAGTGAACAGTTCCAATGGCAAAAAGCTGTGAACAGTGCATTGGTAACCTTCTATGAACATTTCCAATAGAGAGGTCTAATAGTAACCTCTCTTTCCTTTGCCAAATTTCCAATTCTATGAAGAGTTATATCGGTAACCTCTAACGTTAAACTCTATTTACTTTTTCAAATTTTGAGTTTTGTGAACAGTTACATCAGTGAACAGTTCAATCGGTAACCTCTAATGGAAACCACTCTTCTCTTTTCCAAATTTCCATTTCTATGAACAGTTCGATCAGTGATCATTTTTATCGGTACCCTCTAATGGTAACCTCTCTTTCCATTGAAAAATTTTGAGTTTTGTGAATAGTTCCATCGGTGAATAGTATATTGGTAAACTCTATTGGTAAACATCCTTTCCTTTTCCAAATTTCCATTTCTATGAACAGTTCCATCAGTGAACAGTTCTATCGATATCCCCAATGGTAACCTCTCTTTCCTTTGCCAAATTTTTGAGCTCTGTGAACAGTGTTTCCAGAATAGTAGGTGTACATTGATCTATTGGTGAGGTTCTAATGGTGAGGTTCTTGAAAAGTGTTCTAACAGTGAGGTTTGTGAACAATGTTCTATCGGTGAGGTGCTAATTGAAAGGTTCATGAACTATGTTCTAATGGTGAGGTTCATGAACAGTGTTCTATTAGTGACATTCATGAACTGTGTTCTAATGGTGAGGTTCATGAACTGTGTTCTAATGGTGAGGTTCATGAACAGTGTTTTATCAGTGTGGTTCTAACCATGAGGTTCTTGAACAGTTTTCTAATGGTGAGGTTCATCAGCATTGTTCTATCAGTGAGCTTCTAACAGTGAGGTTCATGAATAGTGTTTTCCCTTTTCCAAATTTTGAGTTAAAGAACAGTGTTTTCAGCATCCTACTGTTTCTCCCCTTTGATTATCCTTTGACGTAAAGTGCATTTAAATCCTTATTTTAAAAACTTTAAGTCCGATTAAAAGGCCATAATTTCTATATTAATTATTCTTATTTCTCGGGATGTTTTTACTTGGTTAAACCGCATGGTTTAATATGATCTTCCTTTAATGGGAAATTAAACGTATCATAAACCGTCGCTATGTTAAATCTTCTAAAGGGATGGGATTTCTTCCTCCCTAATTTCTTCACCTTGTTCTAGGGTGTGAGATGCTCAAACATCCCATTCCTTATCATAGGAGTTTCACAATCAAACTGTCCTCCTTGGATTGGTTCTGCACTTTTTTTATGCAACTAGGATGTATCGATCAATCCTCAAAATAAGGTTTGTTTTATCGTTGTTCTTTTGGGGTTAATATTATCTTATTTATCCTTTAAATTTTATATAATGTAATATCCATGCTTATAATGAAGTTTTCTTGGGTTTTAGTTGGTGCGGCCGTACCGTGGCATCCTCAGGTGGATGCAGTTGACGCGAGAGGAGGATCATAACCCATTCTGTGGAATGTTTTCGTATAAAGAACATAAAGAACTGTTTGAGATAGTGGATTCATTACTTCTCTTTTATTTTATGTGAAAATATATAGTTAGAATGTTTTATCCAATTGGATCCTAATGTAATTGAGATAATAAATATTTGAACATGATAAAAAAATTGATATTGATTGTATGTTATTGCCTCTTGTTTTTCGAGTTAGTGTTATATCAATGCTTTGATCATATATTTGATCGTTCATGATAGAAATTGGAAAATAACGTAAACCATAATTAATTTTTAATGTTTTTTCTAAAGATAAAGAGGCCTGTAAATGAATGTGGTTTTTATTATTGTAATTTATCGTTAATAAAAATGGCATAGTGATTGTCTTTAATTGTTTGTGATACCTTAATTTCGAGGTTTCCTAATGTTGGAACCAATGATTAATATATTTTTTAATCCAATATGGATTAAAAAATGGGTGGTTTGATAAAAGATAATTCATTTTAGGATTCTGAGTTTCCCTCTTGAATGTTAAAGGTCCAAGAGGAAAATTTGTTAAGATATTTTTTTCCTACTGCGTGTGTTATAATGTGAGCCTGGATGGCTGTTGTGATATGTGGGGGATGAGAGGAATATATATTGTGGTAGTATATGACACCTAGAGTGGTGAGATGCATCAGTTTATGCATGTGGGTGTTAGGGAGGACACAAGGGATGATGAAATAGGTAGGATGTGAATTTCTGGATGCTTGCTAATTCTTTTGGTTGATTATGTTCTTTACTTCTCTCCAATGCTTTAGGTATCTGTTCATACATTCCCTTATTTCGAAAGAGGAGAAGACGTGTGGGGTATCCCACATGCTTTCCGTGTTTAGCTTCTCAGGGGATAACGGTTCTACGGTCTTGCTATAGGTGGAAAAGACTCGATGGGTAGTTCATCTACTCACTATGTTGAGGCCCATTGTGTTTAGTAGTATAAAATGTTTTTCTAGAATTCATGGAATTATGGGAATTTAATAAAATAAATAAATAATTGAATAAATGATGTTACACCAAGGGTTTTGGAGCATGTTGGGGCACAATGCTGATGTTGTGATTTGAAGAAGAAATGTACATTGGGTGTGATGTTAATTAAATTTAATGTGGAAGTGATATTGGTTGATTAATGTTTAAATAATTAATTGATATAAGTGAAACAGGTAAAAATGGAATGAAATAATGTATCAAATCTCTATAAATGGTTGTGTTCTTATAGGATACATAGTCTTAGAAGTTGTAGAACAGTGTGAGTGAGACGTTAGCGGTAGTTGAGTCTAAGACTAGGTTATGCTTATAGTGTTGTTGTGAGAAATAGAATATCCTATACATTTTGTGCATCTATATGCTACTCCACCCTGTTAGTAAGGTAAAATGACACCCCGGGGGTTTTGATCCCTGGGGGGTGTGTTTTCCCCGACATCCCGATTGGAGGATGAATGGCTGACTACCCCCAATGGAACTGCTCTCTTCTCTTGGTAGATACTTGTGTTGGTTGACACAATGGTTAGTTTTCCCCATATTTGTGTGAAGAGGGCTGTAATGGCTTGTGGTTATTCACACACATAATATTCTTGATATAGTATCATATGGACTACTATAGGTGTAACATGTATAGTCTGTGACGGCTTGAGGATCCTTACTTAGTGTATGGGCTGTAACAGCTTGAGTTATAATACTCGACATATGATACACGTCATGGGAGCTAGGGTAGATCCTAGAAACTACCTAGTTACTTTCTTTCATGGACATTGTGGTTTTGTTACACGAGGTGCATGTTGTGGTGCTTTGCCCTGGTATCTGCGGGCAAGACTTTTTGGAGAGAGATACTCAGGATATGCGACGTTGGGGAAAAAAACAAACTAGTGGGGAAGTAGTTTCAGGGTACCCTTGATAGGATTTATTATATTATATACTCTTTTATGTGGTACATGGTGAGAGTAGACGTGGTGAGGTTGGGAACATAGTATACCTGTTTAGGTGATGAGTTAGTTTCACTTGTTTTTCGATGTGCATTAGCAAGCTTTCTTTACTTTTTCAAGAGAGGCATTGGGGAGGATCATACTGAGTATACTATAATACACACCCAATGTATATATAAACTATTTTTCTAGTCACTAGGAGCAGGTTGGAGATCAAGCTGGTTTCTACAAGCATGGGGTTGCAGGAGCTCTTCGGGCTTGTGGTTGCTGTTGTTTTTTGTTTCTTTTGGGTACTTCCAGTTTCCCCTTCTAGTTGTAGTACCTTTTCATGACATTAGATATGTACACTTGGGTTTTTTTATATTTCAGTTCTGATTTTGAGTTGGTTGGTGTCTATCTTACCTCTCTCTTCCGCATGCGTTTTCATAGAGTGTAATGCCTCCCATTTGTGTGGTTATTGTACCCTCGGTGCTAGTCGCCGACTTGGGGCCTACATAAGGTGGGACTCGGGGTTCATTATCTCCCTTCCCACATTGCCAGCCTTGGAGGGGTACACTTTGATGGGACGGGGTCATTACAGAGTGGTATCAAAGGTCTGGTTGAGGGATAGGATGGATTTTGGAGTTAGCCACAAATGTGGTTTCATGGGTTGGTAGAGAAGCAGTGTCATTACTGTTAAGAAAGTGATGTAAACACTAGATACTGGCTAAGACCTAGGAGTTTAGGGCCCCCTATGATCTGATGTAAGGACCTTTATGTTTATAATGGATACTAAACAAGGTGGTACTAGTTGCAAGGTAGAGACCTAGGAAAGGATCATCCATCATTCTTCTTTGTGACTGTGTTTGAATGGGTAGACCTATAGATAGGTTAACCTAAAATAAATGAAAGAAAAAAATTAATTAATTAATGATGAATATTCCATATTCTAGGTTTAGGATCCCTAACTACTTTTTATTTTAGAGGTATGGATCCAGGTCGACGTCATCATCAGGATCACATAAAAGATGTTCGGCAGGCGGTTCCAGCAGTTTTCCACAAGGTAGAGGATGACGATGATGACACATAGAGGAAGTCACTCCAAGAGTTTTAGTTCTAGAGTCTCTAGAAGTACAAGGGATCCTTTTCAGATGTATTCCTAGAAGACTGGTTGGAGTTTGTCAAGATCAACTTTAGTTTGATCCATGCTCAGAAGTAGCATTGGGTGTCCTTGGTTGTGACGATGCTTTATGGAGCAGTGAGGCAGTGGTGGTTGTTGTTCCTCAGGGATTGTGAGGATTCAGCTATCTCATGGGAGGAGTTCCGAGAAAAGTTTAGAGTTGAGTTTAATTCTTCAATCGGGAAGGCATCCAGTCGCCATGAGCATCTTACCCTTCGACATGGGAGCTCCAGTATGTGAGAATTTAGAATCTGTTTCATGAAAATTTTATGATATGCTTCGAATCTGTTTCCATATGAGGAGGACAGGGTGAGGCATTTTGATGAGGCTTTGTCTCCAGATATCCAGTTCCATGTCACCCCATTTATGCAAAGACATATCTTGAGGTGCTGGTGAGGTTAGAGGTTGTTGAGTGGACAATGGCCAGGACCAGATTATCACAAGAGGGGAATCACCATATTTTTCATCTTCATCCGGATCTAACTTATAAGTAGTACTCATTAGAATATCTCTAATTTTGGTGATGTACAAGACAAAAAGTTTTATAATATGTTTAGTATATTTTCATTGATTTAAAATGATACCATCTTTATTTAGAATGATTTGAAATCCAAGAAAGAATTTTCGTTCACCCATTAAACTCATTTCAAAATCATTTTCCATCATTTTAGAAAACTCAATACATAAATAATTTTTTGAAGATCCAAAAATAATATCATTTAAATAAATTGGAACAGCTAAAACATCATTGGAAATTAATTTTATAAGAAGTTTAACTTAAGCCATAACTTTTGTAAAAACATTGGAAATAAGAAAAGCACGAAATTTGTCATAACAAGCACTTGGAGCTTGTTTTAAACCATAAAAATATTTTGATAATTTAAAAACATGATTTGTAATTTGAGGATTTGTGAATCTAGGGGGATTGTTAAAAAAAATTCTCAACTATATGCCCATTTAGGAATACACTCTTTACATTCATTTAATATAGTTTGAAATTTGTATATGCAACATATGCAAGAAATATTTTAATGGCTTCATTCCTAGCTACTGTTGAAAGGGTCTTCTCATATTCAATTCCTTCTTCTTGGTTATATCCATGTGAAACCAATATATCCATGTTTCTAAATATGTTACCATCTTCATCTACTTTATTTCTAAACACCCACCTAGTGACTATGGTAAAATTTTCTTTTGGTCTATTAAAATGTTTTCAAACATTGTTCCTTGTAAAAAGATTATGTTCTTCTTGCATATCCATCCCCCAAAATTAACAATTTATAGCATCATTGATGTTGTTAGGTTCAATTTGTGACAAGAAATTTTAATGTTAAACCTTATTTCTCAAAAAAAACTCTAGTTTGTGTTCCTCTATCGAGATATCCAACTATACCATCTATGTGATAGCTATTAAGGTTTGTAGTTTGTCTAGGAAAGATAGGGATAGTTTATTCAAGATTATCATATAGTTATGGTTCATTAGGGATTGACTCCGGATAACTTCCATAACTGGAAGATTTCACAGATTCCTTTATTGGATGGTCAGAGGATGTAGAATTAATTTCTAGAGTTGACATATCATCCTCATGATTCTCTATAAAGGACTTAGGTTCATGTGGATTTGTCTCATCAAAACCGACATGTATAGATTATTCTACACATTTAGTGCTTTTGTTAAAACACTATGGGATCTACTCGAAATTGAATATTCTAGAAAGATTCCCCCATCACTCTTGGATGAAAATTTGTCAATATATTCCTTGGTATAAAGGATATAAAAATTGTAACCAAAGAACTTGAATTAGTTCACTTTGGGTTTTCTATTGTTACAGAAAACATAAAGGGTTATTTTAAGAACATGTCTAATCAAAACACTATTAATAATATATCATGATGTATTTATAGCTTCAGCCCAAAAATAACTTGTTAAGTTATATTCACAAAGAATGGTTCTAGTAATTTTTTGAAAGGTCCTATTTCTTCATTCTATGACTCCATATTGTTTAGGTGTTCTAGGGTATAGAAATTATGAATTTAGATATTTATCAAAAAAATGATTCAAAATATTGATTATAAAACTCACTACCATGGTCACATCTTAGAAATTTAATTTTAATTCCACTAATATTTTCTAAAGTTTTAGCACACATGGTGAAATGATATAGGGCTTCACTTTTGTGATCAAAGTAGAAGGTCCACATATACCTAGAAAAGTCATATATATGAATATAAACATAATTCTTCCCATTTTAACTATAAACACTAGATGGTCCAAATATATCCATGTAAACTAACTCAATAGTTTGAGAAGATGAAACTTTTTTCTTTGGTTTGAAGGAAATTTTGTTTATTTTTCCCTTTTGACAAGTATTACACACTTTATCACTTGAAAACTCTAGTTTTGTAGATATTTGACTCATAATTTTCTTGTTATATTTCTATGGGAGTGAATGTTATAGTTTCCAAGGCTTCTATGCCAAAGCCAAGAATCCTAATGAAATAATATTAAACATGAAGCAGTTTGAAAAAATAAAGAATCTATGTTAATAGAATATACATTTTCATTTCATAATATAGAAAATAAGAATATATTTTTAGAATTAGAAACATTGCAAGAATAATTTTAAAATCAATCATGAAATCCATCATCACATAGTTGTGAAATACTAAGCATATTATGTTTTATTCCATCAAACAAAGTAGTTAGAAATTAAAATAGAGTTAGTGTCACTTATTTATCCTAGGAAAATGATTTTTCCATTAGTATTGTAACCAAAGGTGTCATCTCCATTTCCAATATTTATTAGGTTATTTAAACATGAATAATATCTTGTCATGCGAAATGAACACTCGTTGTCCAAGTACCATAATCTTTTATTAGATCTCTTTAAATTGTTTCTCTAAAAAATAGTCAAATAAAAACATACATTGGTACCCATATATGTTTGGGTACAATGAAATTAGTAACTACTACTTTAGGAACCCACTTCTATCTCATAGGTTTCTGATAATCATTATTTAATGTATTTGAGAATAACCATTATTCCGTCCAGAAAAAATATAAATAGTAGATAAAGTGTCGTAGTTTAAACTAGTAAAAGGTTTTCCTGAATAAGGAATAAAGTAGTATGTTCTATATTTAGAAACAAAATTGGTTTTTCCAAAATTTCATTCAACGGGTAAATATAAAATACTAGTACTGTATTTTGAGGAAATTATTTTACCTAAAATTTGTACTAGGATATCTCTACCAGTATTAAACCTTTAATGTTTTTTCCAATTTCTCATTAGATTGCATTAAATAATTGTTTTCTTTTATTAATTGGCCATTTTTCTCTCTTTCTACAAAATGTTCATATTTAGTAGTTTTGGTAAGAGCGTACTGTCTCTTTAAATACATGTATTAATATTTTAATTCATTACATTCATCTTCAATAATATTGCAATACACAAAAATCACTTCTTTGGATTCATTTTTCGATTCACTTTTATCTCTAGAATAATAGGAATTTTGTGAAAAATAATCTTAGGATACCTCAGATGTTCTTTTACAAAAACACATGTTTTTTTGTATGCTTGTTCATCATATGAAGACACTGAGTCAATTGAACTATCTTCAGAATCACTCAAAGTTCATTTCATTGCCTTTTTATATTTCTATCTTTTTCCTCTTATTTCCTTTTGTTCTTCCACTTAGGACAATCGGCGTTTACATGTACCTTTCACTTACATTCATTACATAATATCACATCATACTTGTCATCTCTTTTCCAAAGATTCTTATAGCTTCTTTTTTATCATATATTCCTTTGATGTTATTATTTCTTAAGAATTTATTCCTTATGTAAAAATTATTAAAGCTTATAGATAATTCATCCATCTCCACATCACTATCTAGTGATGATTGTTCACTATTGGAAATTTCTACTGAGGCTTGTAGTTTCTCCTTTTCTTTTTGTTAAGAGTTACTGGTCTTAAAGGACACAAATTTTGTTTTGGGTTCGTCCTCCTCTTCCGGGTTGACTTTTAGTTCTTCTTTTTACATCATTATTTTCCCAATGAGTTATTTGACAAGTAATTTCTTGATGTGAGATGACTCTCTAATAGATACAAAATTTCCTCTCCATCTGTCAGGAAAGCATCTAAGAATCCTTAGGAGTTTTTTGCTGGCTGTAACTTCTCTTCACAGTGAGATCATTGTGTGGGCAATTTCTTTGAACCAGAGATATAAATAAAAAATATTCTGATCAAGCATCATCTTAAAAATATCATATTTAATAATATATGTGTTAAGTCTAATTTCATTATCATTGGTGGTTCCCACATGTGAAACAAAAAAAGTATCCAAAATTTCATGGGTTGTTTTAGAATGATGAAATTTTATAGAATTCCTCATATCCAAAGGCATAGTATAGGGAATTCATTACATTAAAATTATTGTTATAAAGAGTCTTAGTTTGCTCATCCCAAGTAGTTTTATTTGTACAATGAATTTTATACTCATATATAATTGAAGACCAAATTTTAAAACTCATACCTTCTAAATGAATTTTCATCCTAATTTTCCATTGGGCATAATTAGTACTATTAAATAATGGAGGTCTATTTTTTAAAGCACCTTCTAGTCTAATATCCATAATAGAAAAATACTTTTAAAGAAATATATTTTTAGAACTAACAAAAATTTATAGATCTTTTATGTGAAACTAAAATAACAGTTGAAAATATTTTAAAACAATCTTTAAGAAGAACAAATCCCTCTGATAAAAAATGTTGGTCAGCATAGAGTACTCAAGATGGGGGTGAATTGAGTATCTATAAAAATTACATTAAACAATAACTTAAAAATAATCTTTCATAAAAATGAATACATTCCAGTTTATCAATGTAATACGGTTATAATAGTTTGACTGTTCAAATAACTTCTTAGAAGATTGATTAATTCTCAGTAATATCGATATGAGTTATTATTACAACTTTTGGGAAATTCTAATAATGATAAAAGTTATAACATCTATCCAAGACTAACTATTAATGTGAAATCATGTTTTTTGAAACATATAGTAAAGAATAGAAAAACTAAATTAAAAGAGACAATGGATAAAACAAGTGGTCCAATCTCAAGATGAGCCTTAATACACTCCACTTGGTGATCACCTTTCACTAGGTAGTATAAATTAATAAAATTTATCCACACCCTGGATTGGGGTGAACAACAGTATACAGGCTTGTCTTGGTCACATGACCTCTTCCACTATTCTTCATGGTAATAAGCTACCCGGTCACACAAGTACCTCTTCCACACATATCTGTGGGAGTAAACAAATGTAAGAATATTTTAGAGGAAGGATATATTGTATCATTTAGTTTAATATAGGAGATCGTGTATGTTTTAGTACATACACACACATTTCTCGAAAGCTAAAAATAGTACACAATAGAGAAAATTTGATGAGAAAGGATTAGAAGTTCCTAGAGTGTTATTCAGTGAACAAATAGACTAGTTGGATGAAACAAATGCATTTATTGAGTCCTCTTGTGAAAAACGGTGTATCGCAAGTCTGGTGCTCTAGTTTCTAGTTTAATGTTGTAAACTATGTATCTCATGTTCTTTTTTTAGTTGACACAGTAATGATGTTTGAGGAATCGATCTACGTAGTTCACCCATCAAGTATTGAGAGTTTTTCTTTTTTTCTTCATTGTTATATTTTTGCATGCATGATTTCACTTTTTCACTATTTGGTTTTTCATATTTATGATCTACGCACATCTTCTATTTAATTAGGGGTTAAAATGTTGAAGACGATGGGATGCATGTATTATAAACCTCATACTTATTACTGTCAGTGAAATGTATATAATGAAACAGTAATGATGTGAGTGAAATTTAATAACATGAATATGACCATTAGGAATTAAATTGAAAATGACACAAAATATTAAATAATGGTGTCACATATTTTCTTGAAACAGTGTCACTTGGAAACTGTGTCATTGGAAACAGTTCCATAGCCATGTTGAGATCACGAACCGGTAGCACAAATACGGTGTCAGAATCACTTTGTATGAGACACAGTGTTTAGGTCATAGTTTCAGGGTCACAGAGTTTCGGTTAGGGTGTCTAGGTCACGATTTCTAGGCCACAGTGTCTATCTCACACGGTCTGGATCATGGTGTCTAGGTCACGGTGTCTGTGACTTTTCCAAAATCCAAAACAGTTGTCAGACATAAATTTTCTCAGACTTAGCAAAATATTTTTAAACATTCATAAGTAGTAATACTCAGAGAATGGATCAAACATTATTTTCAGTAACATAAAACATAATAGAACAAAAGTTATCAAAACTTGTGAAATTCTTCATAAGAAGATGATTTGAAAAAATATCAGGATTTTCATGATTTTTGAGCATTAAAACATTATCAAATTTGAGGAATCTAACAAATAACATGCCAATCACTTGTACATATGAAACGTAATTATGGAAATATGTAGTTCAAATTTTTATTCTTGAGTTTTATGCAAGGTTTCAAATTTATAAGCTCGTGAAATCTTTCAGATGTACTAGGTAAAGTTAGCATCATAAGAAAAAAACTTCTTACAACGGTGGCCTCCATTGTTTCATTGATTTGGAATGCTTGTAATGGGATGTTGTTCCAAGAGCTAGAACCATCCATTAATGTTGTAGTGGCTACACTTCATAGATTTTTACATTCTTCTGTAATATTACAGTAATCCTCTAGGCATAATTCCATCTAGGATATGAAAATTATCAAACTCCATGGAGTTACAGGCAGACCGAAGAAACCACTGGTTCAAAAATCTAGGATATTTATTCCTCTAATTGGTTGATGGATCAAATCCAATGTTGATGGTGCAGTCTCTATCATTTCGTTTCCTTCAGGATGTGGGGGTATTTTTTGCACATACAGTGGTTTCATTAAGGGATGCTTCCATCATTACATTAGGATTGCAATGACTTATGAAGCAGAACTTTGGGCAATGATCTATTCAATAAATAATGTTGTACAACATCAGCGGACTAATTTATAGACTAGCTATGTTTCTATAAATGTTTTATTGGCCCTTAAAGAAAGAACAAGGAATGTACCATGTAAAATTATTCCCCCATTAGATTTAATTCACAATGTATTACATCTTATTTTACCTTATTTTCTCTCATTATTACAGGGAAACCAATCAAGTGACAAATGTATTGTCATGAAAGGCAGTTATTTAGGCAAGCCTAGTGTGGTCATTTATAGCTCCTACCACTACATTGCAATGTTAAATGATGACATGTGAGGTTTGATTCATTCACATATGTGTAAACTCTACTATAATGCATTCCTTTGTCTGTACTATTTTTTTATAAATAATTTCTTAGAACTGGTTTTTTCTGGATCCAAAATCATCTTTGTATAGTTAGTTTAAAATATATAATTAAATAATTAAATTCTCCAATAACATTTTTTGTTTAATATTTTCTTCTTTCTTTAACATGATTCAAATATTGAATAAAATGAATTATTCTTTTTATAAGATACTATCTTATGGATAAAACTCTGAAATATTTCTCTTTAAATTATTTATCAAAGAGAAAAAATCAGTTTAATTTTTTTGTTAAAAAAAATTAAAAATAATATTTGTTTTTTATGAGTGGTTATTTGTATAAAGTCATACTTTTATCTAATTATTAGAAAAATGCTTGTGTTAATTGTCGATTATTGAATGGAAAATTATGTATGTCATTTCTATACTAGTAATTTAGAAATGGTAAATTTATCGAATATTTTTAATTATGTCTTATGTTATTAATGTATTGATTTTAGTTCGGTGCATTTTTTTGAATAAAACTAAAAAAGAATAAAAATTAAAACTATAGTTGAAAAATTATAAAATTACGTTGGATTGACCAATAAATAAATATATAAATCCTTTTTTATTATTGATTATATAAATATCTAGAGGGTAAATTGATGATGCATATTAAAGGCCATAGTTAGTTTTGTTTCTAATGCTTTATAAATTTATTATGGTTATTCACACTTTTCATTACATAACTATTACAATAAGTCTTGAGAGGAAACAAAATAATGTAAAATTATAGTGTGTGAAGCTTTATCCTTGCATGATATTTATTTTAATTAAAATATATGAAAAAATGAAAAATAATAATGATAGTGTTTTTATGCTCTTAAGTATACATTATAATTAGAATTTTTTAAAATATAAAATCAAATAAATAATTGAATTTTTAATTATTTGTAGTACTATTAAGAATAAAATTTGAGTTGATTTAATTTCATAATTTTTAAAATTTATTGTTAATTAATAAGATACATTTTTTTATTTTTCATTAAAAATATTCACTTATAAATATTTCTTTGCATTATTTATTGAGTAAAATTTTCTATTTCCATGTTGTTCTTTATTTGGAATGATTTTTGATATTTTTTTCTTGAGTATAATGAGATATTTTAATTGAGTGGATATCTTATTCTTTATATGTAGGTATGAAAAGATAATTTTATTGATAAAAATTTATCATACATTAAAAAATAGTGATTCCGTCATTGGATAAAAATTTTAGAGATAAGAATGGTGTTTAAGGTATTGATTTATTCATGTAATTTCATCTAGATTATTTCTTAGATATTAAGGATTTTCTTATTAGATATAAATATTATAACTCTCAAGATAATGGATCATTATTAAAGATAAGTATATCATTTTCTATACTATTCAGATATATGAGTGGAAAGTTATGAAAAGGTATGGCTATGTCGAAGGTGGGGATCAGGGATTGTTAATGTCACTCAAAAATAGAACTATAAGATAATCTATTACAAGATAAAAAATTATTTATTTTATATAAAATCATGTTATTGTTATAGAGTAAATAGACATGTGTAAACACTCAAATATTTCCCATCTTATTACAAAAGGAGGGATCCAAGGAAGCTGGAGAAATGGGTATGTTGATAATCTTCTATATTTGTTTTTTTAATTGGAATTGAATTTAAATTGGTATTTTATTTTACTATATAAATTTTCTTTTGTATAATGTAAATATTAATTAATTTTGATTGGGATTTGGTTTATTTAAAGACTATTTTCCTTTGGATTCATAAAATTGGCCATTAATTCAACCCTTTCTATGTTATGAATAAATTTTATCTCGACTAGTTTAGGATTTATGATCTTAAATATGTCCTCTAGAATCATATTATTAATCATTATATCTCTTAATCACTTTTATTGATTATTCATATGGATAGATAAATTATAAAATATCTCTATTGTCTTTTTTCTAGGATGTACATTAAATTTGATCTTAGCACAACTTTGATTGAAATTTTTTTTCTTTCTATACATAGTTATGAAACTATTATATGTATTGAGAATTAGAGAAATCCATTATTAATATTAAAATATTTTATTAATGGAAACTCATTTTCAAATAATAAATTCGATGTTATTAGTTATAATTTTTTACTTTTTTGGAATGACAACAGGAATTGTAATAATTTCATGATCTATCAAGTTTAAAAGCATGATAATAAAAAATTATCCACTAATATAAATATTATTTAGATATATATATTTTATAATAATTAGATAATCCATTTTATTATTCAACAAGATGGTATTTTGTTTGAGAAATTTCACAATAGGAGGGTTATTAAATAGGTAATAAATTATTAATAAGTAAATGATCATCAAACATTGGTGTAAACCAATGTGGTTAATAAGGAATTTCATAGTAAAGATATTGTTATGAATATTTAGTGAAATGAATTTAATCAATAAAGTAAAGATATATTTAGGATGACGATATTAATAAGAAGATGAATTCTAATAGTATAACTGGTAACTTAGTTGAAGTTACTGACATAGTGGTGGTGGCTAGGAACGACTCTACCAATAATTCTGGATTCTTCGACGGAAATAGTTTTCATGGTGGTGTGGGTAGGAAAAGTTGTAAGGATCGATCATAATATAATGATGTATGTTCTATGATGAATAATAAAACCATTTATGATTAAGGTTTTCTGATTATTATGCTAAGAAAGATAAGGTTTTCCAAGGACTACTGGAGTTTTTAAATGACCATGTCCAAAAGGTCTTCCAATATCTCTAAGACCCCTCAAATTTTTTAGCTCTTACCTAAGGATGAATGACTGTGAATGAAGATTTCTAATTCTTATCGAGATGAGAGTTATTAGTCTAAATGGTATAATGAGATTAATGATGACATATTTTATGATTAATACTAATTGTATTCATTTTACTACCTGGTATGTTAATGTGTGGGGTACTATTATTTAAAAGTTGTTGGTTTATTCTTTTTTGGAATTTGTAACTGATTGGGTATTTAAAAAATTGTTTGATGGATTTATTTATTCTTCATTTTTGTTTGATGATACTATGATTGTGTTTACTAATATCTAGTGAAGAAACATTGTTTTCATTTTGTTTCATTATGTGTCTACGGTAACATGGGATGATCACTTAAGTTTTGGTTAGGTTAGTTTTCATTGATGGTTTTGCCTGGTATTTATTTTAATAATAATGGTGGTTATTTTATTTTATTTCATTTTTGTCCTTAATAGTAATATAAGTCATCATCCCATATATTGGATTTCTGTTTTATATAATAAATTTTGGTTTCTAATATTTTTTTTATATTGTTTTATTATAGTTTTCAATTAATATTATCATCATCTGAATCATTATTATTAAAATATAATATAAGTGGTATGGAGGAAATTATTCTTAATTTGAGGTGGTGGGTTGAATGAAAAATTAAACATATTTAATAATCTATATGATTATAATATTTATAAAACCTTATAATTATTTGTTTCCATATATAATATGGGTCCATCCACATCATATAATGACGTTTTGGTTTTTCAATGGAGTGAATTAGTTGAGAAAAATAGAAATATATTTATACAAAGTGTGATTTTTTTTTGCACATTTATATAAATGAAAGTATAATGGAAAAAACTTATAATAAAGACATCTAATATGGATGTTATTATGGTATTGAAAATTTAAAACCGGGTTTAATAATTACTAAAATTTATTATTAGATTTATTTATCTTTGGTTTGTATCCAACTCACTCTCCACTTTTCTTGTAAAGGGTTGTTTTTTAAATTATATTTTAAAACCATCACGGAACTCAAAAATCATAAAAATTCCATTTAATTCATACCATTATTGTATAGATCAAACATTTAACATAATATTTTGATATATATATATATATATACTTCTTATTTTAATGTTATATCCTATTTTTAGAGGAACCATAAACTTGTAAATTCATAACCAAATTGATTTTAGGGTTTCTTAATTAGTTGATTTATTGGTTTAGTGAGAATAATATTTGGATTAATCGAATAAAATTCCTTGATAAACCAATAAAATGGTATATATTTTTATTTCCATACAATAAAACATTTTAAATAATATACATTCATTATTATCCCAAATTACCTTGGTAAATACCTCCCTTATTAACAATGTTTGAATTATATTTTTAACTCTATTTTTTTGAATAATTTTTATTATCTATTTTTTTATTTATAATATAATCCATGTTATGGATATATTCCCTTATCCTTAAAAATATAATGTATACAAAGCTATATCATATCATATGTTAAGGCTATATCATAAGGTATGATATATGATATTATGATAGGACCTCAAATTATCATTTTTTATGATAAAGGTATATCATAAAGTAGTATTTTGTAGTAACGTGTATTTTACAATTGGTATAACATCCTATAATTGATTACTAAATTTGACTAATAACTGTTATAAATTTAAACATTCACATTAGTTCTTGTTATATCTTACATTTAATAAAATAAAATGTTGGGGGATTCAATACTTTAAGAGGTTGTAAGGAGTTTGTAACACCACAAATTACTCATGAATTGTTTAACATATGAGTAAATTCATCCAAAATCATGAATCATTTGGGTGGGATATTAAAGGTGCCTAATACATTAAGATATTTTCTTCATTCATTTCCTAGGTTATAATTTATGATTCTCCCTATTTCTCTCTCCGCTCCATTTTTTTCCGCTAGAGGTACTAGTATACCATGGTTGGAAGAAGGGTCTGGCATGACCATTAGGTGATTCTAAATCATCCCACGAATAATCATTCTAGGGAAGATTCAATTGGTTAGCCCTAGTGAACTTCCACAATCACTGTTGGAGGAAAAAATTGTTTCTGAGGAAAATAGGGCATGATTCTTGATTGTGGGGGGTTGCATATGGTTTCAAAATCTTTTACAATGGGTCCTTCATTTTAGATTCCGTTGAAAATAGGGCTCACAAATTGATTTTGGTGGGGTTGAGTATGGTTTCACAATATTTAACATTGTTTTGACCATTTTTCTATCATGCCCCATTTCGGGTGATTTTCGAACATGGCTAATTGTGTAACTGGAAACACCCAACAGTTTCCAAATCCAAGATATGGTCAAAAAATCCAAATGTAGGTGATCTAATGTTGTTATTTAAATATTTATTACGGTCTCACATTATTCAAGTGGATAGAGAAATGTTGGTGACATGATAACCACTAATCTTTAGGCCCACATGATTCATGCTTAGTATTTGAAACAAGAGACAATATATGATTACCACATTTCATAATAATGTGTGGAGAGGGACTTATATCTGGATTAGATGACCAATTGAATCATTTTTCCCATTTACTGGTGGGTGAGGGTAGGGATATGGAATTCATGAGTAATATGACATCCTACAAGAAATTCATGGGTCATAATCTATAATGTATTCTTATTATATATGTTTTTTTCATATGATGGTGGTTGAGGGTGTGGATATGGAATGGTAATCAGGAAGAAAGAAAATAATTTTCTCATTCTCATCTTTTTAGTTATTTCTAAACCCCATATTAGGGCTTATGTGTCCTCTTAAATGAGTGGATATTCCATGATTTGCATTAATTTTTAGGAAGAAGATGTCTCTCCTAGAACCAATAAATCGTTTATTAGAACTATTGATGAAAATATCTTTGCTAATATAGTAATTACTGATTATGAACATTATTAGAATCCCACCTAATATGTTGGTAAAATTTGGGACATCCTATACCAAATGAATAAATGAGATTGAGGACACACTAGTGTGTCCTATGTTCTAATCATACACATTAGGAGGCCTTAGAGGGGTCATGATGTGGTCTCCCTTAGACAGAAGTTCATTGTAAATGGGTCCCATACATTTTGTGGTATGATAATGACATATGGAATAAATGATAATTTTACTCAATAATGCTTGGGAGAGCTGGATTGGAACTCACCCAAGTGATACCTTGGAAAGAAAGATTGGACCTCACCCAAGGGATACATGGGTGAGATAGTAAGTATATAACATAAGTTCTACTTGGGAATCTTATATAATATTCTCAGGTTATTGATAACTAGTGGGATACAAAATGAGTGAGACTTCACTCTGATCTCTAATGTTGTCATCATGTTCTATTTGATGAATATCATAAAAGTCTTGAGTTAGGGACGAGTCCTTCGCATGTGTGTTTTTATAAAAAATGGGGAAGTTTTTTCTCTCATGGTTTATATGGGCTTAAACCATAGAGGAACTCTAGTACCTTAAATATGGTTAAACCCTATTATTTATTAATATTTTAATGTTACTTGATGCTTTTGGAATCTTTGGTGAGAGGCTAGTGTGAGAGAGATTTGAGCCACATCTACTTATTCCAAGAGAATAAAATGAGGATCGTAAGGATCCTGTTTATTGGAAAATTCTGGGTAAAGGGTTAAGGGGGAACCAAATAAAAGTTATCCATATAATATAGTAATTCTCTAGTAATATGGTCATGCAATTCATCCATGCATATGGTACATGAACATGTTGTTGATCGCGCTATTAAGTAGCATATCTGGCACTCATGTGAGGTACTGATCATGATTTAGATTCATATATAAATGGCTTTATAAAGGTTCTGGTAATGTCAGTGACCCATGTATCTGGAACTTGAATGATATGGGTAAATAAGCATGCATCTGGCTTTAATGAGAACTTTAAGTAATTTTTTAAAAATTCCCAAATTCCAACAACCATAAATTTTGATCTGTAAGTCAGTTTGGGCTTCATGAGTAATGAAATCAAAACATACATAGAGAAATAAACTTATTATAATGGTGTATTAAAACTATAATGATGTTTTTTAATTCCAATTATTTCCCACAATACCATTAAAAAATTTCAATGGAATTGGCACCGGTTTATCATCATTTTATGGAAGTCATGGACAACTCTCAAAATGAGTTTCACAACACCATGCCACAAGATTAAGAGTAATTTATATGTAATATTAATCCATCCATGATGGTATGTATCACAAAACAAGGAAATATAATATGTTTACTCTTCGGGATTGGGACACATTTTTACTCATTAATTATGTGTTAAAATGTGTGGCATTAATTTTTTGAGGGCAATAGAATTTCCCAATTAGAACTGTATTAATTATAATAAAAAACATTCTTTTTATAAGGTAAATGTAGGGAACATTGACTCATTACTAAATAATATAGCAGGATCAAGATTTATATAATTAGTGGGAGGATGATATAACTTTTTACTGGGGTATTGGGTACAACCAAAATAATATTACTATTTCTAGAGTTACATAATTGTCCCAAAAAAATTGTTTCTTTTTTTTTCATTTACATAATATTTTATTAAGTTTGATATGAAATATAATTTTTAGAAAATGATTTCATTTTTATTAGGATAACCATTACGGTGTTTTGACCTAATAATATTTCTATTTTTTCATTAGAAGTTTATGGTCTTGAAAGATAAACCAATGAAACTAGTGTTTCGGGTTGAATAGTTTTGACCAATTTGTCCTGGAGATAATAACCATTCAGGGTGATTTTAGGAAAATAATTAACTACTATTTTTCTGATATAAGTAGATAAAACATTAATTTATATTATTTGGGTCCTCTAATTGGTGATAATGGCACAGAATATGTGTGTAAGTAACAAACAGAGAACAAATTAGGATGGAGACTTACATTATGATGATATCGAGGCATACAAAAATAGAGAACATTATCATGATGAAGAAGATGAATCTTTTTCAAATGTCACTATTTAGAGTCATATTATGAATATCCATATTTGGGTGTAGTATGCATAGTAAAATAAAGATTCATTCGGTTCAGAATTCTTATATCACCAACAAGTGGAAATTCATTTTGCGGATCTGAGTTTCTCAATATGATTAAGTGTCATTTATAGAATATAGAATATAAAAAATAACTTGTATAGGGATTATTTTGGATCATAATTCTCCATAGTTGTATGGAATATTACTCACGTAGATCTAGATAATATGTATGGATTGAGTTATTTTGGTCCTACCATGAATTCATAAATGAGGGACCCCTTTTCATATTTCATTCTCTAATCATGTCCATATTCAGGATATGGGATAAACTAATTATTTTTTTCACGGTTAGTCCAAGAATTGGGGATCCAAGTATCACTAACTATATACTCAAGGCGAGAATCATCCCACATAATGTTATAATAGAAAAACGTTTCCCACATAGATAAAGCTTCTACGTGCGGAGCGGAGAGTTTTTATATATATATTTTTTTATAGATAGACCATGATTTATGAATATAGAATCACTACGTATCTCAAATAAATGAGAATCAAGACATATATTGTTCTCCGAAAAATGTGCGATGGGATTATAGAATTAGGAATGGTGGTCCTCTCAGGCGAGGGAAAATGATGTGTATTTTAACATCATATGATAAGGATGTGAACCATTAAATTTAACATATTATGGTAAGGTTGTTTCCCATTACATTAAAATCATGTGTAGATGAAATCTGGTGTTCCTTTTAAGGCATTTCATCTATGACCATATTAACCTTGTTGTGAATTGATGGATCTCAACAATGCAGGGAGGCCCCTACCAAAATTCCTAATCCCATGTGATAAATGATATTTTTGATAAAAAATGATTGTTGTGGGTTTCCATCATCACATTGAAGTGAGGGAATGGAATCTAGTTAAGGAACAGAACAAAACCAAAATCAAAGGTCCTATAATTAATGGAAAAAATAAACACATGATTTCATATCATGAAAATGGAGAACATGACCATATAGTTTAATGTTTTATGGAGAGTATGTTCAACATGATTTTTAAGGTCTTATACCTAGGACAATAATGTGGGGATAGAGTAGATTTACCAGCTGGTAAGGAGGACTTTGACATGAATAAACAATGCAGTGGTCAAACACTAGAAAAGATAATTGAACCATATTTCAGATTTTGTGCCATGGATTAAGACATAAGGTATATGTTTTTGTACATATCCATAATTGACAAGAATCAACTAACACATATATCAATAGAAGGTAGTTTGTATGGAAGTATTAGATCAACACTGAGAATATACGTCCTCTCATGCAAGGTCTAAAAGATCGCACAATTTTATTTGATCTGATGGGTACAAGAACCATGTTCTTTAATGGTTTATAAAGAAGATGTTGGAAACAAATTTTAATGACATTCAATGAGGATGATATTTCATATTATTTTAATGTCATATGATTTGGACATTTCCCAATAGTTTAACACTGTGAGTCTAGGATATCGGTCTGTTGGAACCTAGGGTCATATAGATGTGACACAAACTCGATAGTGAGGATGTATATATATTAAGGGAAAGAAAAATACCCAATTTGAATAGATATCTAAAATAATATTATAGAAGATTTAATGAATATATAAACTTATCTTAATGTCACAGGGCCAAAAAAGATGGGTGAATAGAGTTTAAGGTCATGCATATTTGAACAATACTATTTTTTAAGGTCTTGAATCCAAGTCTATTCCTTCCCTTTATGGTCATGTGATGAGAACCAGCGGACAAATCTTGTTTTGGAAAAAAATAACACTGAAAATTGGAATAGTCTACCAAAATCCATAATTCAACATGATTCACTATCTATGTGATAAACCTGATAATTTAGGGATTATTAACAATTATTCCAAAAAAATCAAACAGTGGTAACACTTGATTTTCCATTTAATGGTGATCTGGATAATAATTTTCCTTAATTCAATTTTTGTAATGTGTTAATGTTTTATTTCATGATATTTTAGCTCATGGATTTAAGAAAATGATATTGGTCAAGTAAAAAGGAAATATTACAGAACATGTTCATAAACTCATTTCCGTTATGATGTTCTATGGGTGTATGAAGATATTGAGATATTCTCCTATAGATAAATTTGACATTGTTTGATAGGACACATTGTAGAAATACATTATGTAGATTCATATTTGGTGTCATGTGCATAGTAAAAATAGAGAAACCATTTATATTGAATATCTTCATCATTGATAGATATGGAAAGAATATAAATATCTGAATTACCTAAGAAACAATTATTAATTTGTGAAAAAAAGCATTCCAAAGTACAACAGGACCATTTGAACATGAATTGACCGAGAATGGGTGAAATTTTCCTTTCATAGATATGAATCATATCTATGTAAGGGAACAGTTCTAAGAAATACAATTTTGTGGACGAGGAAAGCCATGTTGTAATCTCTTTTAAGGATCACTGTCGTATATGAGAGAATGGGGTAATTTTTTTCATGTTGGGGCTTGACATAATACTTTTCATCTCATCATCAATATATATCCATATAAAGTGGAATAAAGCAACATGTAAAACTTATATAGAATATTTCCTTTTCAGTTATGACCCATACCCATGGAGGGGGGATTATTTGTTTCTATCTATCTTTTTATTAGACCCATAACATGAGATCCAAAAATCTCTTGGTATCATATAGGAAAAATAATCAATCCATACTCAGTTATTATATATTATACCTTATGTGTATTTGATATTCATAATGGGACGAGGAGGAACTTCATTTTTTTTGTTTCTACATTGGTCCACCATATGTATAGAAAATTTCTAATGAAATGATTTGCTAGGGTGGGAATGATGGAAAACCCATCATGAATGATGTTTTAGAGCCCTAATCAAGTTATACATAATTCCCTATTGTTTAACATCATGTGACAAGGAATCCATCTATACAATTTAACATTGTACGATATGGATGTTAAGATGTTGTGGATTTTAATGACTTTTCACCTAGTCTTTATTATCATTGAGAAAACTACACAAAGTACTTTTTATGGAACATCACATTGGTGGGGGCATAATCTTTTCCCCCATATATTATTTCCAATGAGTAATCCACATTAGATTAAACCATATGTATTATCAATATCTCTCCCCAATTTTGTTCCATTGTTGGAGGTTTCTTCCATAATATCATTAGTGTTATGATAAATAGTACTGATTCCCCTTGGTGGAATGAATAAAGGAGAACATTCTTGTTAAAATATCATGTGATCTAATTATTATAGACCACTAAATAATAAATGGAGAAAATTAATTTATCCTATATCTTAAATATTTCACATAGTTACTTTTGAGATTTCTCATATATGGATAGTTGGTGTAAAATGGAAATGTGAAGTGGAGGTAATTGTACATTGATGGGAAGGATGGATTTTGTCATATATAAGGGTGAATATGGGGTCACTTGTGTGTCATTAGTATTTTTAGTATGATAATTTGACAAGAAATTCATAATTTAATCATGAAAAGACTTTACATATTCTTCCACCATTTTACAAAGTATGACTAAAAATTCTTTATTAAAAGCCTCTATCTATCTGTTTTCTATTGCATGATTGTGGGAATAATGGTTGCAATCAATGTTGTACTCTTATTATAACATCCAAAATTTATATTAGCAGAAATTGGTGATGTTTTCCATCAGAATTTTACAAGGGGGGGAAATTCTAGTGGTGATTATGGACATCAAGAAATTGATGATGTTATTTCTCCCGAATTTATTTAGGGGTATTTCCTCAACCGAATTTGAAAATTAGTTTGGAAGTAGTGTGGATGTATTTAAAATTATTAACTATAGCAAGATTATATTTCCAAATACAATTCATCCCTCAAATGGAGAACATCCAGGAGTAATTGGGTGTGGGAAATAACTCTATGGTATAACGGATGATAATGTTATGCAATTAATAGGAATGAAACATTTTGGTGAATTATATACAATCCTACATAATTGAAGGATTACAACATATATGAATTTTTATTTGATGATAAATATTGATCCATGACTGGTGGGAACCATAGGGACTAGTATGTAGTTATTTAACAATAGAAATATCATATTCTATTTCAATACACATATGAAGCATGCTATAAAAGCCTCGTTTATAGATGAACGTTTGGTGATTCAATATATCATAACACGAGATGTTGACAACCCATTATTGTACATTCTCTTTTCTACCTCAATGAGATAGGATAACACTATTTGGGAGATAATACACTATGGTCATCATCAAATCATTTGTAGGACAATTTGCTTCATGAATCAAATTGACCTAGTTGATTGATTCTATGTTTCCACGAACAAACAGTGATGTCATGGAACAATGGGAAGTGAATAGGGATTATCTCATAAGGGGAGCTCCCCAGTTAGGGTTCCTCCATTTCCACCCCCTTCCCTTGCATCACAGGCGGGCTCGACCCTCCTCGGTGCTATATCGGTGAGCTCGCAGTAGTGTTCTATTTCTGTGGCGGCATCGTGCGACCTCATGGGCTCGATCACCTTTTCATTTCTCACTATTGTTGGCCTGCTTATCATCTCACACTTCCTTCACTGGATAGGGATCCATATGGTGGTGTAGAGATGGTCTAGTGGTCGATATCCTATTTCCTGGTGTTAGGGTTTCTGCCTCGTCTCCTATGTTTACGTTGGGTGGTCTAATGTGATCTCTGATATCATTTTGGATGGCACTGATGAGTTTAAGTTGATGGATTGTGGTGGGGTCCTGTGAGCTATAGAGTAAGGGTGGCCATCTATGAGGTGATTATTTCTTGATCTTTGATTATAGCCTTCACATTTTGGATTAGGATGTGGATATATTGTTCATGTGTTCATCCGTGGTGATTCGACTTTCATTGGATTTGATTCTATTATTCGTGATTTTCTTTGGTTGAATCTTTGTTGGTTTTCGATGATTCTAAATTTTTTTTATTTGGATTGTGTTTTTTGGATTGGATGTGGTGGATGAGCCTACGAAGAAGTTATGGTGATAAATATTTTGATTTAGTAGTGTGTTGGTGTGCACCCTTTTATTTTTTGGAATGTTCTTTTTGTGTATTTTTCTTTTGGCACCGTGGTCCATGGTGTTGGGTCATAAAATCTAGTTCTCCTTCAATGGATTACTATATAAGCGGCCCATAGCAAGAAGTTTACATGAAATATTTTCTATTTGTAATTGGATGTCTGAGTGGGTATGGATATTACCATCAGTACCAGGCATGTGCACCCGTGCACGGGACATCTTGTTGAGTAATGTTGAGATGGTGGAAGCTGATCTAATGTTTTTTATGCTGGGGAGGGTAAATTATATTATAGACTTGAATTTGGTTGTTTTGGTCCTGGTCCTTTGGTCTGAGGGTTGTGGTAGTTTTATGTCTATAATGTCATGTTGGGTTCCCCCTTAGACCTAAAAGGGGGTCTATTTTAATAAAAATTAATTATCAGTTAGTGATGTCCTTCAACAATGCAAAATTTTGATGGAAATTTCATCCCAGTTTGAACATCCAATCTTATAGCCAAATTTGCTAAGGAATTTTCAGGAGAATTCTATTTTCATGATACATGGGTGAAAATTTGGTCCATGGTGAATTCTTCCACCAACCCTTAGATATATTTAATAAGGGGCATTAGTTATTCTTTTCTAATGGCATAATCACCCTTAATCTTCTTGATTTCCAAATTTTAATCACCTTTGAACTTTATGTGGGTAACTGGTATTTAAAACACCAGTCCTTAGCCTGAAATGAGGGCTTGGTACTCTGCCTCATTTTTGGTTCATCCTTCAGAAAATAGAAATTAATAAAGTAGAAAAACATTTTTTGGAGAGATAATAATGAAACATAACCCGACATGATAGTTGTTCATCACAACAATAAACAAGAGAACATGATAGTTGGTCATCACATCAATCAAAATATTTATAATTAGATCATGGAAATAATATTATAGAGATAGCTAGTTAAGATATTTGAAGTCAATGAAATCTATAATATACCCATTATTTTTTAAATAAGACAATATTGGAAAGCCACGTCAAGTATGTCAAACCACTAATGACGTGTTCCATGACGAGTTATCAAATTTATCTTTGAATTTTGAAGCATGATCTAAATGGGTTCTTCTAGCAGCCTTCTTATAGCCATAGTGATCTTCAATAAATACAAATTGGTGGTGGACACATCATGATTTAGACCTAGAATTTTTATGTAATTCCATGTGAAAAATATCTTTTTTTCTTCAATAAAGTTGTTTATACTATTTTTTTCAAGTAATAGTGTCATGCTGATTAGTGAAGGTCACATATCCTCTTTCATTCCAAGGATTTTATTCTAGTGTTCATCAGTTGTGGTAGAGAAGCCCTCCTCAAAATATATAGGACTGTATTTTAGGCCATATTCAACTTCATATTCTTATTCCTCTTCAATACCCACATAATAAAGGATGTATGATGAAGTGGATATTTCATTATTATAGGAGAATATAGAATTCTGAAATCCAGTGGATGATGTAGAGGAATCCCCAATCTCTATCAGTGATACTAGGGTCTCTTATGATTCATCCAATGACATGGGGGTCTACTTATGCTCTAGAGGTAATGTGGTGGAATTTTCACCTGATATCTTCATGTTATTTTGAGGATTATATTCT
Source organism: Viscum album (assembly GCA_963277665.1). NCBI lineage: Eukaryota > Viridiplantae > Streptophyta > Magnoliopsida > Santalales > Viscaceae > Viscum > Viscum album. The sequence goes on from OY728133.1 coordinate 597,259,133, forward strand.
TCTTTATGATTATTAGGTCGACTCAATTTCATTATTATCACGATGGTTGATGAATACATGTTCAAATATGTTCTTATGTTTTCAATCCAGTAGATGGGACACATTTCTTTATCACCATGTTCATTGAATGGGTTATATGAAGTCATGGACAGAATATTTAGACCATAAAATGAGTTATAACATCATTCCAAAGTTTTTTTTCATCCCTTTAATAAAATATTGAATCTATGTATTGAGAGTCGCAATACTCAAATAGAGATTTATCCCCATGTAATGTCATGATATACCCATTAACAAAGAATTTTTGATATTCATGGTATAAAGAAGGGAATTTCATATGATGATGTGACCAGGGAATCCATAGAATAACATTCAAAGTTGTGTTTTTCTAGACATCTATTAATTAATAATAAGACACAATGTCCCCAAAATAGAGATCTAATTTTCTTTTGGATGATTTTATTTTTCTTACTTTTCCTTAACCGAAAATCTTTATGTATAATATGAAAAAATGGATTCACTACATCCCATGTAGTGGAGTGATCTCACTACAATGATATTTATCCCTGAGCCATTATCAAAAAAAGGTTGTTGAAAGTTAATTTTTTTCACTCATTCAAACATGTACAAGGTTCATATTTTTCCATGTATGATAGTATATGTGTCATGTGCTATGAAATTTATCTTCATATGAAATTACATAGGGGTTGTTTCTACATGATACACTTCATAAGTGGTGACCTTACATTCAAACTCTCTAGGGTTTAGAAGGGCTACCAAAAGTGTTTCTTATAGATCCTTTTATAAGTTGAGAGCATCCAAAAATGAATTTTTTTGTGACCATGACCAACTATTTCTAGGTGTCATATTTTTGAGTCAAAGTTCATCATATCTACATGGGGGGGTATTCAAAATGCAAAGATATATGGACTAATGTACATGAATATGATAATTCAAGTAGTTGAGTAGACATTGGAGGATCCCCAATGGATGGATTAGGTTGAATCAGTCTTCCCACTCTCCTGATCTGGTTAGATTACTATAGATACCTCATCCATTGTTCTAAATTTCTTTTCTAGATTACTTTTAGAAAAAATTGTGTGCATTTCCATGCTTCATTTTAGTTATTTTAAGGGATTTATCATGAGATTCAACGGCATAAATAACTATGGTGGATATATGGATGGCATGTTGATTTTGACCATGACTGCATCTTCCTATACAAACTCATCTCTTAAGTGTCTATGTATGGTTCCTTGCTATAGAACAAGGAACATGATTTCATAATTTTATTCATCATCAGATAATAGATCAATTAATTTAATGAAATTAATTAAAACAAAGATTAATTTTTCCTCTAATACAGATTCTTCTTATAGGGTTGATTCATGTTGTTCCATTTGGTGGGACAATTCACATCAACTTAGGATTAGAGGCATGAAATCAGAAAGAGTCCAAACTAGATTTGTAATTATCATAGGTTTGTCATTCTATATATGATATTTTATTCTCCAATTATTTCATTTCATGGAATAATGGCTCTTGGAATACTTTCATTCAAATAAATTTGGCCCCATCATGGAAAAAACATGGGGTGCAATTTTTTTCTTTAACTGTGACCTGGGGATATCATGATTTCAATTTATTTTATTTCAATTTATCAAGTCATCGATATTCTATGGATTATCAATAGTAACTTCTTTAAATTCCCCTTCTTCCTCTGGAGTAGCAATAGAAATACATTCCACTTATACTAGTGATTTATACAACTCTAATTCCCTAGAATAAACCCTCATTTTCAAGATGTATTTAAAAAAAATCTTGGTTGTATAGTGTTTCATAGTTAATCGTCAAAGGAAAAATATTTTTGGATGTTATTGAGGATGGAATGATTATTCCTTTTGGTCTCTATAAATTTTAACGAATTACTATTTATAGACACTATAAAGGAAGGGGGGATTTTTTTCATCTCAATAAATGTAATACTTATTATCTAGATCCTCAAATTGAGTTTATCAGTGCTCAATTTTCTCAACCTGACAGGGGTAGTGTTGTTGTTTCTTTAATTTAGAAGTTGGTTATATTAGATATTGTGTGATATTTAGAGTTGGAGCCAGTGGAGGATATGAATTTTGAGTGAAATTGTTAGTATACACTTAAACCACTCTCTTTCTTTGATAAGTAGGGATTGGTTGAGTCATGGTTCTAGTTCATATTTTGGAATATTCTAATCTTTTAGAATCTTATGGTAGATCCTAAAACCCACCCGTATATATCATAGGAATTAGTGGTGTTAGAAATTAATCATGGAGGTTTACAATTATGATGGAATATAAATCTTCCTCTTCAAACTACACGTTTATAGATTAATTCAATCTCTTTTACCTAGCGACAAAATATGATATTCTCTCATTAGCTTGTTGATTTCAATTTGTGACATCAAGGAATATCTCTTTCTATAGTGTAAGGCTAAATTTATAAAGAAAATACTATTTGAGGTCTTCCCATCCGTGGAATGACTTATCCAGCAGAGTAGTATACTATAAAAGGGTGGTCTTTCCAATATTTGTATAATGAATCTAAGATTAGTTGTTTATTATTGACAGAGAGTTCCCATTAGATTTCCTAATAAATGAACAAATAGTTTTTTGATGTTTTGTAGGATCCCTTGATCCATGGAATGTCAAAAAAGTAGGATTCCAAATGTTTTTCATGGGAAGATATGCATGTATCCATTCAAGGTAAGGCTTCAAGTCCTGTTTTTCTAGAGCACACCATACTTATATAGATTACTATGAATCTTCTAATGAATCAATAGTATTGAAGAGATCTGGGGGATGGAAAGATGAATATGATCTTGAAAAGTAGGAAAAATGGGTTGGCCAACATATGGAAGCTCTACCAATACATATTGTAGATAACCTACTTGGGAAGGACAATGAGGATTTGTCTAACATAGTTCCCACTCATTCCCTAATAGACTGAATTCTTGGTAGAATGATTCCATTGGATCCAAATATATTTTTGGGTTGATAAGTTGATTGGGTATTTTAGATTGACATTAATTTTCATGACAACCCTTTCTTATTTAGGTACATAGGCAAGGAGTGGTATATGAGGTTTCTCTTGAATAACATGTCCAAGGAGGATATTATCGCTTTGTAATTCTATATTTAGTTTCTTTAACTATATAATTTATATCTCATATTGAGTGAATATCTCCTCCAATGAAAGTGATTAAACTCTTTAATCTAAAGGATAAGTTATATCCATGCCTTTAGATATTTCCTTGGTTGATGACTATTGAGGGAGTGCTTGTTGAGTATTCATAAGAACCTCAAAACTTTTACCAACGTTATCATTTCTATTTTGAATTTCTACTTAAATTACATTAGTTTTTATTTGTTTTGAAAAAAAAATTATCCCCTTATTCTTATATTTTACATCATATTTTATGGAATATATAGGGGTGGTGCTACTGATGTTCACCAAAGCATAATGCATTTTATGTGTCTTATTAACAATGGAATGACCAATGATCTAATTATCCTCGAGATGTCCACTAAAATAATAGTGATATTTAAGAGTGGTTCAACCCTTGATAAATATCACTTTTGTGGGACCACATTTAGGCCTCAACCTTCCAATATATTATTCTCTAGGATGTTCTTGGAGAAGGCTAATTCAAAGGGAATCTCCAAAAAACATCATTGCACTAGTTCCCAATGAAGAAGATGGATCACCAGATGGGATGAACAATGAGTATTCACTCTGCAGAGATCCTAATAAATGACGAAAACTTGATTTCCATCAGAGAAGAGGTTGAGGAAAAAATTACCCTATACATATGAACTAGGGTTTCCTACGATCCACTTTCAGAACACTCATAACTAGATCTATAGATATTGTAGGAGGATAATTTGGTAAAAATTAACCTAAACCTATAGTCTGGGATTGTTCCTATATCAACATGATGGTAGATGTAGCATCTACTCTCTTGATCTTATGAATCATTGTTCAAGCATGAGTTTGGGGAAATTTATGTTATGTACTTGAGCTATTTTATTCTAAAGGAATGAGTGGTATCTGATGGTTAGCTTCTACGAAGCATGAATCTTGCTAGATGTTTTTAGATGCTTGATATATGAGTCATTCAACAGATCACACTTTTTGGGCCTAATGTTTTTGAGACTTGTTTTGGGATAATTCCTACTGAATGGAAAAAAAATTATAATAGAGATCACTTTTGATAATTGGCTATGAATGATGAAATTACATGAGGTCACATATAGAGGTATCTCTTGATTGGGGAGTGAATTGAAATGAAATACTATGTGTTCACCAAATCACATGATATTGAAGATGGATGGGGTTTTGGTGATCAAAAATCATAGTTTTCACAATGAATCAAAACATTCACATTGAATACCCTCATATTGTTTTCCCGATTTTTGAGGATGTGTTACTAAAAGGGTATATAAGTCTATATGATGATGAATTTCTTCTTTTTCCTTGATGATAATTTCATATCTATCAAAAGGAATGAATTTTATTTTCATGTGATGACGTTTTTTTAGATTCAAATGAATTTCATGTGTGAATTTTACTACTAATGTGTAACATCAAGTCCCGAGTTCCATGAAATAGTGCCCTGATCTAGACCGCCACATGACCTCAAGTGTGTGTCCCCATATTCTAGAGGTTGTTTACTAGTAGTGTGGGTCTGGAAAGTTGATCATGGGGAGACAATACCATCTTTTATCAATTTAAAACACTAGAAGAAATAAATAAACACTAGTGAAATAATATATGAACATAGAAAATACTAATGTATTAATATAATTAATGAAATAAATACAATATCCAATTAAGCAAAAAAACTTCCATGTTAATGTAATTGAAATTACCTAAAATGAAAACCCAAATGAATGACACTAATGACTAACACCTGTTCCCAGACCACATCTAGTTCCCTCAACCATATAGCAACTGAAAATAATCCATATAACATGGGTCCTTTACCCTTAACCCATAGTGAAACAATAATGTTTTTTCAGGTATCAATCAAGAATCCTGAGTAGGGAGTGAGTACAACATCATAGGCCACCACCAATTGGGTCAAAAAAAATTCAGTCAATAATTTTTATATTTCATTGATTAAAGAAATAATTACTATTCATAAGTAAATAATTATCACAATATCAATTAATCTTTATTAGACCACATAGACCACCAGGTTTTTGAGGACACTCGTACCTCAAAACCTACTTTAACTAGAACTAGGTCTGAACCATGTTATATATTCAATCCAAAATTTCATTGTTAATACCACTTGGAATCATAATCCAATTCTAATATTCTGGGTGTAAAAACTCTTGTCTACCACCCTGTTTATCCATCTTTCATGTATATCATGGGCATAGAAAATCATTTCTAGAAATACAATTTTAATTTATATATATATATATATATATATATTTCATTGGCATAGATCACCTTTCCTAGCACCCCATTTATTAACTGTTCATATCTATCATTAGTGTAGATCATCATGCCTAGAACCCCATTTATCAAACACGTGTATATATCATTAGTAAAGATCGCCACATCTAGCACCCCATTTATCATACATCAATATATATATATATATATATATCATTTGGGTAGATTGTCACGTCTAACACCCCATTTATCAATTATGAATAAATATATTTCATTTTGGTAGACCATCATGTCCATAACCCCATTTATCAACCATTCATATATATATTTCATTGGCGTAGATCATCATGTCAAGAACCTCATTTTACAATCATTAATTAAATAGATAATTAATTAATCCTAGTATATTAATTAATTATACATTTAATTAATCCAATCATATTTCTTTTAAAAATCCAACATTTAATTAATCATATATAACCCATTAAGTAATTAAAAAATTAATTAATCGCATAAAATACATTAAATAATTCAACAATTAATTAATCATATGAATTCTATTAGTTAATTGGAAAATTAGTTAATCATTTCAATCTCAACATCCAATAATTAACTCACAAATTAATTTCTATCAAATTCATGATTTTATGTTTTGATAAAAAACTCAATAATTAATTATCCTTAGACATATGCTTCAATATTATGATAATTAATTAATCAATTAATTATGGAAATTTAAGATTTCAATACTTGGAAAATTAATTCATCAATTAGTAATCTTAATTCAATAAATCAACTATTCAATCAAATTACCAATTCCTCAGTTAACTAATCGACTACATAAATAAATTTATTTTAGGAATTTCAATTGCTAAAGGAACCCTAAAAATTCTAAAATTTCATACATGAATTGGAAATCATTACAATGGTTTTGATGATTAGACCACATAACTAAATTTGTTGAAAACCCCTCACCAACATAATAATCCCCAATTTGAAGAAGATTAAACAAGTACACAATAAAGAAAGAGATTTATATCCAAATCCTAAATACAGGAAAAAATGAATAAAGGACTCAAAATATTCGCTCAATATTCAGATTTAATAGTAGATAATCATCATTATTTTATCCTTAAAGAGGAGAATAAGGGATATCAATATCATAGGGAGAATAAATCAGATAACTGGATTGTTCACATCTTCAATCTGCCTTTTGATTCACTAATAATAGAAGTGGGGAAGGTTTGGAGTATGTCTGGGAGCCTCCAAAATCATGAAAGAGAGCCTAAGGTTGATAGAGGAGAATTTTAGTAATGAATAATGGAGAATTCATTGGCACAACATGTTTAAAAAAGCAGGTAGGTAATTTAGATGTAGTGTACTATGATAACACATCGTGTTAATGTTTTTAATGGAATATTCTGAAAATATCATCAACTAGAATTTCTTTAATTAATCCATCGTACAATTACACGATTTTTAATTACCGTACATGATGTGAAATGTTATGAAATTTATTTTTCATCCCATTTTCCCTTCAAAACAACAAGAACCTCTTTTATCATTTCTCATCTCACCAATAACCCATGAAACAATTGACGAGACATTCCTAGAAAAAGATGTTATCTTACAATCTCCACACCTTATAACATCTCATCCTCATGTTGTACTCCCAAAAATATCTAAGAATCTATGTTAAAATTATCAGGACACTGAGCTCGCATATCCACTTCTCTCTCGCATGTTTCCTCTTATACACGTCCATGATTTAATAATAAACGAACTATCGGCAAAGTCTTTACCTGCAACACTTTCAAACTATGATCTAACACACATATCAGATACTACTCAAAGGATGTATTAGTATCAAGATCAACATAATAAACATTAATCACATGAAAAGGGCCAAGGTGATACCACTGAATGTTTTACATGGGGAAAATTTCATGCATAACACTGTATTTCTATTCAAGGGCCAATCGGTACACCACCAACCCAATTCAGTCCACAACCTCAAATGGTCTAACAAACCTATTAATTAACTGTACCAATATCTATATATTATGGTGAACTAGTATAGGTGACACTCTAAGTAATACAAGCTCACAATATGTAAACTCTATAGGTCTTCGACATCTATCGACATACATCTTCTACCTACTTTTATCCATAATAATAAATTTCCAAATTTAGCTGCACAAGTTATAACGTCTTTTTAATGAGACTCTGTCCCAATAATCCTGAATCACTGGCCTCTGTCCAGCACAGTGGTGATCTATGTTTCCAACCATAAAGTTTGTAATGTGGTTCCATATAAATCATTTATTAATAATTATTGTTATAATAAAATTCCACTAATTAAAAATGGTTCTTCCAAGACCCATCAAATTCAATAACACATGTTCATAGTATATCCTCTAGTGCCTGTATAGTATGCTCTAACTACCCATCTATCTATGTTAAGAAGGTCATACTAAAAATAACATATATAAAAAGTCCATTCCATAAACCCGACCAGAAGCATGAAGTGATGCTTGAGTAATTAAATGAATCTATATTCAATGGCACCCCATGCAGATGTATTATCTCTGTAAAATAAAATTTTCTCATCTCTGCCACTACGAAACTCTCTAATATAGAAAATAAATGCAATATATTCATTATTTAACCCAAAATAACCCATATAGAGTCATTCTTCCTCATAGACATCAGAAGATCCATGTAATGGCTCAGACCCCTCAAGTATATTCCTTTGTAAAAATATGGTGTTTGAGGAGTTTTGGGAGGCCAAGGTGACTTATTCCCAACACTTTTCCAATTTTACCTTTCTTTGAATAGTATAATAGGTGACCCTCAGTGAACAGTTCCAATGGCAGAAATCTGTGAACAGTGCATTGGTAACCTTCTATGAACATTTTTAATGGAGAGGTCTAATGGTAACCTCTCTTTCCATTGGAAAATTTCCAATTCTATGAAGAGTTATATCGGTAACCTCTAACGTTAAACTCTCTTTCCTTTTCCAAATTTTGAGTTTTGTGAACAGTTCAATCAGTGAACAGTTTTATTGGTAACCTCTAATGGTAACCTCTCTTTTCTTTTCCAAATTTCCAATTCTATGAACAGTTCCGTCAATGATCATTTTTATCGGTAACCTCTAATGGTAACCTCTCTTTCCATTGCCAAATTTTGAGTTCTGTGAATAGTTCCATCAGTGAATAGTCTATCGGTAACCTCTATTGGTAAACATCCTTTCCTTTTCCAAATTTCCAATTCTATGAAGAGTTCCATCAGTGAACAGTTCTATCGATATCCTCAAATGGTACATCTCTTTCCTTTTCCAAATTTTTGAGTTCTGTGAACAGTGTTTCCAGAATAGTAGGAGTACATTGATCTATTGGCGAGGTTCTAATGGTGAGGTTCTTGAATAGTGTTCTAACAGTGAGGTTTGTGAACAGTGTTCTATCGGTGAGGTGATAATGGTAAGGCTCATGAACTGTGTTCTAATGGTGAGGTTCATGAATAGTGTTCTATCAGTGAGGTTCATGAACTGTGTTCTAATGGTGAGGTTCATGAACTATGTTCTAATGGTGAGGTTCAAGAACAATGTTCTATCAGTTTGGTTCTAACCGTGATGTTCTTGAACAGTGTTCTAATGGTGAGGTTCATCAACATTATTCTATCGGTGAGGTTCTAACGGTGAGGTTCATGAATAGTGTTTTCCCTTTTCCAAATTTTGAGTTAAAGAACAGTGTTTCCAGCATCCTACAGTTTCTCCCCTTTGAATAGCCCTTGATGTAAAGTGCATTTAAATCCTTATTTTAAAAACACTAAGGCCGATTCAAAGGCCATAAATTCTATATTAATTATTCTTATTGCTTGGGATGTTTTTACATGGTTAAACCATGTGGTTTAATGTGATCTTCCTTTAATGGGAAATTAAACGTATCATAAACCGCCGCTCTGTTAAATCTTCTAAAGGGATGGGATATCTTCCTCCCTAATTCTATCACCTTGTTCTAGGGTGTGATATGCTCGAACATTCCATTGCTTATCATTGGAGTTTCACAATCAAACTTTCCTCCTTGGATTGGTTCTCCTCTGTTTTGATGCAACCAAGTTGTATCGATCAATCCTCTAAATAAGGTTTGTTTTATTGTTGTTCTTTTGGGGTTGATATTATATTATTTATCCTTTAAATATTATATATTGTAATATCCATTCTCTTAATGAATTTTTCTTGGGTTTCAGTTGGTGCGGTCGTACCGTGGCATCCTCAGGTGGATGCAGTTGTCGCGAGAGGAGGATCATGACCCATTGTGTGAAATGTTTTCGTATAAAGAACGTAAAGAACTGTTTGAGATAATGGATTCTTTACTTCTCTTTTATTTTATCTGAAAATATATAGTTAGCATGTTTTATCCAATTGGATCCTAATGGAATTGAGATAATAAATATTTGAACATGATAAATAAATTGATATTGATAGTATGTTATTGCCTCTTGTTTTTCTAGTTAGTGTGATATCAATGCTTCGATCGTATAGTTGATCATTCGTGATAGAAATAGGTAAATAAAATAAACCATAATTAATTTTTAATTTTTATTCTAAAGATAAAGAGGCCTGTAAATGAATGTGGTTTTTCTTGTTGTAATTTAATGTTAATAAAAATGTTGTAGTGATTTTTTTGATTGTTTGTGATAGCTTACTTTCGAGGTTTACTAATTTTTAAACCAATGATTAATAAATTTTTTAATCTAAGATTGATTAAAAAATGGATGGGTTGATAAAAGATAATTCATTGTAGGATTCTGAGTTGCCCTCTTGATTGTTAAAGGTCTAAGAGCCAAATTTGTTAAGATATTTTTTTTCCTACTGCATCTGTTGTAATATGAGCCTGGATGGCTGTTGTGATATGTGGGGGATGAGAGGCATATTTATTGTGGTATTATATAACACCTAGAGTGGTGAGATTCATCAGTTTATGCATGTGGGTGTTAGGGAGGACACAATGGATGATGGAACAGGTAGGATGTGAATTTCTGGATGCTTGCTGATTCTTTTGGTTGTTTATGTTCTTTACTTCTCTCAAATTCTTGAGGTATCTATTCATACAATCCCTTATTTCGAAAGGGGAGAAGACGTGTGGGGTATGCCACATGATTTCCGTGTTTATCTTCTCAAGGGATAACGTTTCTATGCTCTTGCTATAGGTGGAAAAGACTCGATGTGTAGTTCATCTACTCACTTTGTTGACCCCCCTTGTGTTTAGTAGTATAAAATGTTTTTATAGAATTCATGGAATTATGGGAATGTAATAAAATAAATAAATTATTTAATAAATGATGATACACCATGGGTTTTGGAGATTGTTGGGGCACAATGCTGATGTTGTGATTTGAAGAAGCAAGTACATTGGGTGTGATGTTAATTAAATTTAATGTGGAAGTTTTATTGGTTGATTAATGTTTAAATAATTAATTGACATAAGTGAAACTGGTAAAAATGGAATGAAATAATGTATTAAATCTCTATAAATTGTTGTGTGCTTATATGATACCTTGTCTTAGAAGTGGCAGAACAGAGTCAGAGAGACGTTAGCAGTAGTTGAGTCTAAGACTAGGTTATGCTTATAGTGTTGTTGTGATAAATAGTATATCCTATACATTTTGTGCATCTATATGCTACTCCACCCTATTAGTAAGGGAAAATGACACCCTGGGGGTTTTGAGCCCTGGGGGGTGTGTTTTCCCCAACATCTCGATTGGAGGATGAATGGATGACTACCCCCAATGGCCCTGCTCTCTTCTCTTCGTAGATACTTGTGTTGGTTGGAACAGTGGTTAGTTTTCCCCATATATGTGTATAGAGGGATGTAATGTCTTGTGGTTATTCATATACATAATATTCTGGATATATTATCATATGGACTACTATAGGTGTAACATGTATAGTCTGTGATGGCTTGAGGATCCTTACTCAGTGTATGGGATGTAACAGCTTGTGGTATAATAATCAACATATGATACACATCATGGGAGCTAGGGTGGATCCTAGAAACTACCTAGTTACTTTCTTGCATGGACATTGTGGTTTTGTTACACGAGGTGCATGTTGTGGTGCATTGCCCTAGTATCTGCGGGCAAGACTTTTTGGAGAGAGATACTCAGGATGTGCAGTGTTGGGGAAAAGAAAAAAACTAGTGTGGAAGTAGTAGCAGGGTATCCTTGATATGATTTATTATATTATATACTATATTATGTGTTACATGGTGAGAGTATACGTGGTGAGGTTGGGAGCATAGTATACCTGTTTAGGTGATGAGTTAGGTTCACTTGTTGTTCGATGTGCTTTAGCAAGATTTCTTTACTTTTTCATGAGAGGCATTGGGGAGGATCCTACTGAGTATACTATAATACACACCCAATGTATATATAAACTATTTTTCTAGTCAATAGGAGCAGGTTTGAGATCAAGATGGTTTCTACGAGCATGGGGTTGTAGGAGCTCTTCGGGCTTGTGGTTTCTGTTGTTTTTACTTTCTTTTGGGTACTTCCAGTTTTCCCCTTCTAGTTGTAGTACATTTTAATGACATTAGATATGTGCACTTGGGTTTTTTATATTTTAGTTATGATTTTGAGTTGGTTGGTGTCTATCTTACCCCTCTCTTCTGCATGTGTTTTTATAGAGGGTAATGCCTCCCATTTGTGTGGTTATTGTACCCTCAGTGATAGTCACCAACTTGGTGCCTAAATAAGGTGGGACTCGGGGTTCATTATCTCCCTTCCCACATTGCCAACCTTGGAGGGGTACACTTTGAGGGGAGGGGGTCATTAAAGAGTGGTATCAAAGGTATGGTTGAGGGATAGGATGGAGTTTGGAGTTAGCCACATATGAGGTTTCATGGGTTGGTAGGGAATCAATGTCATTACTGTTAAGAATGTGATGTAAACACTAGAGACCTGCTAAGACCTAGGAGTTTAGGGCCCCCTATGATCTGATGTACAGACCTTTATGTTTATAATGGATTCTAAACGAGGTGGTACTAGTTACAGGGTAGAGACCTAGGAAAGGATCGCGCATCATTCTTCTTTGTGCCTGTGTTTGAATGGGTAGACCTACAGATAGGTTAACCTAAAATAAATGAAAGAAAAAAATTAATTAATTAATGATGAATATTTCATATTCCAGGTTTAGGATCCCTAACTGATTTTTATTTTATAGGTATGGATCCAGGTTGATGTCATCATCAGGATCTCATAAAAGATGTTCGGTAGGCTATTCCGGCAGTTTTCCGCAAGGTAGAGGATGACGATGACGACACATGGAGGAAGTCACTCCAAGAGATTCAGTTCTAGAGTCTGCAGAAGTACAAGGGATCCACATCAAATGTAGTCCTAGAAGACTGGTTGGAGGTGGTCAAGATCAGATTTAGTTTGATCCATGCTCAGAAATAGCATTGGGTGTCCATGGTTGTGATGATGCTTTGTGGAGCAATGAGGCAGTGGTGGTTGTTGATCCTCGAGGATTGTGAGGAGTCAGCTATCTCATGGGAGGTGTTCTGAGAAAATTTTAGAGTCGAGTTTCATTCTTCGACCGCGATGGCATCCAGTCAACAGGAGCTTCTTACCCTTCGACATGGGAGCTCTATTGTGTGATAATTTGGAATCTGTTTCATGAAACATTTATGATATGCTTCGAATCTGTTGCCATATGAGGAGGACAAGGTGAGGCATTTTCGATGAGGATTTGTATCCATAAATCCAGTGCCATGTCACCCCATTTATGAAAAGACATATCTTGAGGTGCGGGTGAGGTCAGAGGTTGTCGAGTGGACAATGGCCAGCACCAGATTATCACAAGAGGGGAATCATCAAGATTTCTCACGAAGCATATCTGTTGTCCAGGGTTTCCGGTTTTAAGGGAAAAAGAGTTTCCATTCAACCGGGGGTAGGTCCTAGCCCTTCACATCTCATTTCTCTAGTGGCAGCAACTCCCAGGCATATGCCAAGGTATCATGTGCTTCTTTTTCTTATGGTCAATGAGGTCATCTACAATGGGAGTGACTAACCATTCAGAGCAGTCATCATGTACCAGGTGCTCTACTCTAGGTTCCTCCGTTGAAGTAGCTCCATCCAAGGCAGCAGTAGTAGGTTGCACCAGCAATAGATCCATAGAGGGTATATGGGGTAGGAAGAGGAAATCCCTATGATTCTCCTCATCATCAAAGAGCAAAGCGCGAGCATGGTGGGGGTCGCCACTAATGTCAAAGAGGCCATTCAGGAGGTCGTGGCCATTTTCATGCTCTCTTATTGCCATATCCAGGAATTCCAAACGTCGTTAGAGGTACCCATTTCTCATTTTCTACCTTGGTTTATGATATTTTTGATTCAATAGCGACAAACTCATTCATATCACCTACCATTTCCCATGCTTTGTGACATGAGGTAGAGAGGCTTCCAGTGCCCTTGGAGTTTACTACGCCAGTTGGAGGTCGAGCTGACTTGCTTGATGTATGAATAAATTGTGATCTATTTTTGGGGAAGCACCTATATTGAAGGGATTTCCTCTTTTTATGAATAAAACCATATGATTTCATCCTCAGCAAGGATTGGTTGTATTCAGTACAGGATTTCATAGATTGCTTCAAGAAGTAGGTCATCTTCTTCGATGTGGTTGGAGAGTTGGTGGTGTTTGTTAGCGAGTGAGATCCTCAATTGGGTCAAAGGATCATTCCATCCTTACCATCCATGATGGATGAGATAATATTGAGTTCTTCAAATGTTTAGTAGTTGGAATTTCCTAGGGTCGTATAAGAGCTCCCTAATGTTTTTCCAGAAGAGGTTGTGGAATTACCCCCTCGATTAGAGATCGAGTTTGGGATCGATCTACAACAAGGAGCATCTTCTATCTCTTTTTATCCATATAGGATGTCCCCTTATGAGTTATGAAGGCTATGTATACAGCTTTATGGTCTGTTACAATGCAGTATTTTTTGGCTAAGTGTGTAACCCTGGGGTGCACTAGTTTTGTTCGTGAAGAAGACTGATAGTATTTTGCGGTTGTGTGTCGATTATCATCGCTTAAATAAAGTGAGGATAAAGAATCTCCATCTTCTTCTATGGATTTATAATTTATTCGATCAATTTAAGGGTGTAAGTTGGTTCTCAAAGATCGACTTGCGGTAAGGATATCATCAAATGTATGTGAAGGATGATGATATCCTGAAGACTTCATTCCATTATCGTCATTGGAATTATGAGTTTGTGGTAATGTCATTCATTAGGATGAATTATATAGTTCTGTTCCTAGTATTGATGAATGCAGTGTTCCATGAGTTCCTAGACAAGTTCATGGTAGTTTTCATCGATGAAATCTTTGTGTACTCAATGTCTAAAGAGGAGCATGCACAACATCTACACGCAATTTTGGGAGTTCTTCATAAACATCATCTATTTGGGAAGTTTTAAAAGTGTGATTTCTGGGTTCAAGAAGTCCATTTCGTGGGGTATGTTTTACCCTATATATATTATTTGTGCATCCATCAAATATAGAAGCAGGTTTTTCTTAGGAAGCCCCCATGACGGTGTCGGAGGTGCGAAGTTTCCTTGGTCTCACATGCAACTACAGGGGGTTCATAGCTGATTTCTCACGAGTTTCAACTCCTCTGATAGCTTTGACTAGGAAATATGAGGCATTAATTTTGACTTATCAGTGTTAGGCAGCTTTCATGTATATAAAGACGATGTTAGTAAGTGCTTTAGTTCTTTGTCTTCCAGTTGAGGGAGTTCAGTTTGATGTTTTCTACAATGCTTCACATATGGGGTTGGGTTGTGCTCTGATGTAGAAAAGATTAGTTGTTTCTTATGGGTCTCAGTAGTTACGTCCCCATGAATGTAACTATTACACTCACAGTCTTGAGTTGGTATTTGTGGTGTTTTCTCTAAAGTTATGGATACATTACCTCATTGGAGAGTGTTTTGTGGTTTTCACCGATCATAAGAGTTTTAGATTTTTTTTCTCCCAATGTGACTTAAACTTATGACAACATCGGTGGATGGATTTCTGACAGGAATATGAAATTGAGATATCTTATACTCCCGGAAAGGGGAATGTTTTAGCTAATGCGCTGATTCGAAAGTCACTTAGTGATGTGGTGCTTGAATCCGGTGATTCCTGGAGAGAAATGGAAGAACTATCATCATTACATATTAATATGGGAGAAGTTGAGGGCATAGGTTGTCTTTTTCAGTTAATGGTGTAGTCATCTCTCATGAAGTAGGTGGAAGAGTCCCAGTTGGGGGATCTAGAGGTGGAGGTCTGGAGAGACCAAGTTGTTTGTGGTGAGGCCCCCAATGGGTGGTCTGAGGATGAACAACACCGTGTGTTGTATAACAAAATGCTTTTTTTCCATTGACAATGAGAGAGATGGTTCTCAGGAAGTTTTATAGTTTTCTTTTAGCGATGCATCTTGGTGTGACAAAGATGTAGCCAGCCTTGAGGAGCCAGTTATGGTGGCCTGGGATGAATCATTCAGTTGCAGAGTTTGTGTCTCTATTTTTTGTCTTCCAGAAGGTGAAGGTCGAACACCGTGTTCCTGGTGGTCTACTCCAGCCATAAGAGATTCCTCTATGGAAGTGGGAGGACATCTCAATGGACATTGTTATAGGTTTACCTCGAGTTCCTGGAGGAAAGGATGCTATTTGGGTGGTAGTGGATCTATTAACAAAATCGGCCAACTTTATAGTAATTAAGGAGTCGAGCTCAGTGGATGTTTTGTCAAGGTTGTATCTGAAGGAGGTGGTGAGAAATCATGGATTCCCTAAGATGATCATTTCTAATCAAGATCCTCCTTTTACCTCCATTGTGTGGAGAGGTCTCGAAGATTTATTCGACTCTCAACTATTCCTTAGCAATGCTTTTCATCCTCAAACGGATGGTCAGATGGATAGAACCATCCAGACTCATGAAGACATGTTACTCTCTTGTGTCCTAGATTTTACACGTTCTTGGATTAGGAACTTACCCTTGTTGGGGTTAGCATACAATAATATTTTACACTCCACCATCAATATGGAACCTTTTGAAGCATTGTATGGACGACCTTTCCATTCTCTGATGTCCTAGACTAGGTTTGGAGAGTCAGCAATTCTCGTACCGAAACTAGTGTAGAATACAACAGATATGGTTTAGGTGATTCATGAGAGGATGAAGACATCGTAAGATCATCATATATTATATGTTGATCAAGGGAGTAAACCCTTAGAGTTTGATGTTGGGGATCACTATGTTCTGAAGCTGACTCCCCATCCTTGGCAGTGAAGGTTTTGTTGTGGGTGTAATCTTTCTCCCCGCTTTGTTGGGACTTTTGAGGTGTTAGCTCGTGTTGGAGTTGAAGCGTACAGAGTTTCACTTCCCCTATAGATGATTCAGATACATGATTTTTCCATATATCATAGCACTATCGTTATCTTCATGATGACTCTCATGTCTTCGATTGGGGAGAGATCGATGATGATGATGATGCAAACTTTTATGAGAGACCTGTGGAGATTCAAGATCGCAAGGAGAAGGAATTGTGTGGGCATTCTATCCCCTTGGTTCTTGTCTTATGGTGAAACAGTGTCATGGAGGAGAGTACATGGGAACGTGAGTTTGAGATTTGTTCTCAGTACATAGAGTTGGTTACTGTTTAACTCTTTTCATGTATCGATGTACACTTTGTGGTTATAAACCTTTCATGTTTATGAGATGGCTCCCTTTGTTTCTTTTGTGGCTTGCTCTCTTTTGATAGGTATCTCGATGGGTGGTTTTTCAGACCCTGTTTTGTTTTCACATTAGGTGGGATTTGAATTCTTGGGGATGAGAATGTTTTAAGAGGTATCTGATGTAATGTCTTGGACATCTCTGGTCTATTCCTTTGTGAAAATAGGGTGTTTGAGGTGTTCTGGGAGGTCAAGGTGACTTATCCCCAACTCTTTTCCAATTTTCCCTTTTGTGAATAGTACCATCGGTAACCCTCGGTGAATAGTTCCAATGGTAGACAGTTCTAAACAGTGCATTGGTAACCTTCTGTGAATAGTGCCGAATGGGGAGGTCTAACGGTAACCTCTCTTTACGTTTCCAAATTTCAAATTCTTTGAACAGTTCCATTAGTGAACAGTTCTGTCGGTAACCTCTAAAAGTAACCTCTCTTTCCTTTGCCAAATTTTGAGTTATGTGAACAGTTCCATCAGTGAATAGTCTATCGGTAACCCGTAATGGAAACATTTCCTTCCTTTTACAAATTTCTAATTCTATGAACAGATCCATCAGTGAACAGTTCTATCTGTAACCTCAAATGATAACCTCTCCTTCCATTGCCAAATTTTTTAGTTCTGTGAACAGTGTTTCGAGAATGGTAGGTGTACAGTGATCTATCAGTGAGGTTCTAATTGTGAGGTTTGTGAATAGTGTTCTAACAGTGAGGTTCATGAATAGTTTTCTATAGGTGAGGTTCTAATGTTAATGTTCATGAA
The DNA here is from genome assembly GCA_963277665.1 of Viscum album. Lineage (NCBI taxonomy): Eukaryota > Viridiplantae > Streptophyta > Magnoliopsida > Santalales > Viscaceae > Viscum > Viscum album. The sequence continues at coordinate 597,277,091 of OY728133.1, forward strand.
CAGTGTTCTAATGGTGAGGTTCATGAACAGTGTTCTAACAATGAGGGTCATGAACAGTGTTCTAACAGTGAGGTTCCTGAACTGTGTTCTAATAGTGAAGTTCATGAACAGTGTTCTATCGTTGAGGTTCTAACGGTGTGGTTCCTGAACAGTGTTCTAACGGTGAGTTTCAAGAACATTTTTCTATTAGTGAGGCTTTAACGGTGAGGTTTATGAATAGTGTTTTCCCTTTTCCAAATTTTTAGTTCATGAACAGTGTTTCCAGCATCCTAAAATTTTACCCATTTGACGTTTCCTTTGATGTAAAGTGAATTTAAATCCTTATTTTAAGGAATATAAGGGAAATTCAAAGGACATGAATTCTATATTAATTATTCTTATAGCTCAGAATTTTTTTACTTGGTCAAACCACGTGGTTTAATGTGATCTTATTTTAATGGGAAATTGAGTGTATCTTAAACCATCGCTCAGTTAAATCTTCTAAAGAGATGGTATATCTTCCTCCCTAAGTCATTCTTATTGTTCTCGAGTGTGAGATGCTAGAACATTCCATTCCATATCATTGTAGTTTCACAATCAAGATTTCCTCCTTAGATTGGTTCTGCTCTGTTTTGATGCAACCAAGCTGTATTGATCAATCTTAGAAATAAGGTTTGTTTTATCTTCGTTATTGTGCAGTTCATATTATCCTATTTCACCTTTCTATATTATAGAATGTAATATCCATGCATATAATCGAGTTTTATTGGATTTCAGTTGGTGAGGTCGTACTGTATCATCCTCGGGTGGATGCAGTTGTTGCGAGAGGAGGATCGTGACCTTTTGTGTGGACTGTTCTCATATAAATAATGTGAATTTTTTTTGAGATAGGGGATTCTTTACTTCTATTTTATTTTATGTGAAAATCTATAGTTAGCATGTTTTATCCAACTGGGTCACAATGGACTTCACATAACAAATATTTCAACCGGATAAATAAATTGATATCGATAGTATGTAATTGACTCTTTTTTTGCTAGATAGTATGATATATATTCTTTCTTCATATAGTTGTTCATTATTGATTGAAATTTGTGAATAAAGTAAACCAAAATAATTGTTAATGGTTTTTCTAAAGGTAAAGAGGCATGTAAATGAATGTGGTTCTTCTTGTTGTAATTTGATGTTAATCAAAATGGTGTAGTGATTATGTTTAATAGATTCTGATAGCTTACATTAGAGGTTTCTGAATGTTTGAACCAGTGATTAAAAAATTGGTTAATATAAGATGGATTAATAAAATGATGGTTTGATAAAAAAAATTCCTTCTAGGATTCTGAGTTACCCTCTTGATTATTAAAGGTCCAAGATCCAAATTAGTTGAGATTCTTTTTTCCTAATTATTGAGTTGTAATGTTAGCCTAGATGGATGTTGTAATATGTGGGGGTAGAGAGACCTATTGATTGTGGAATTATATGACACCTTGAGTGTAAAGATGCATCATTTTATGCATGTGGGTGTCAGGGAGGACAGAAGGGATGATGGAACGGGTTAGATGTGAGTGTTTGGATGCTTGCTGATTCTTTTGGTTGTTTATGTGCTTTACTTATCTCCACTACGTGAGGCAGCTGGTCATAATTACCCTTGTTCCAAAAGGGGTGTAGACAAGCAGGGTATGCCATAAGATTTCCATGTTTAGCTTCTCAAGGGAGAACGGGTCTACGCTCTTTCTATAGGTGGAAAAGACTCGACGGGTAGTTCATCTACTCATCATGTTGAGCCCCCTTGTGTTTAGTAGTATAGAATTTTTTTCTAGAATTCCTAGGATTATGGGAATGTAATGAAATAAATAAATAATTGAATAAATAATGTTACCCCATCGAATTTGGACCTTTCTAGGGCACAATGCTGAGGTTGTGATTTGAAGGAGCAATGTACTTTGGGCGTGATGCTAATTAAATTTAATGTGGAATGGTTATTGGTTGATTAATGTTTAAATAATTAATTAACGTAAAGTTTAACATATAAAAAGGGAATGAAATAATTTATTAAAGCTCTTTAAATGGTTGTGTGCTTATAGGATACATAGTCTTAGAAGTGGCAGCACGGAGTCTGAGAGATGTTAGAGGTAGTTGATTCTAAGACTATGTTATGCCCATAGTATTGTTGTGAGCTATAGTATATCTTACAATTTTTGTGTTTCTATATGATAGTCCACCATATATGTAAGGGAAACTGACACCCTAGGGATTTTGAGCCCTTGGGGTGTTTTTCCCAACATTCTGATGGGAGGATGAATGGCTGACTAACCCCTTTGGCCCTGCTCTCTTCTCTTGGTAGATACTTGTGATGGTAGGCACAGTGGTTATTTTTTCCCATATATGTTTATAGAGGGTTGTAATGTCTTGTGGTTATTCACACATATATATTCTGGATATAGTATCATATGGACAACTATAGGTGTAACCTATATAAGCTGTGATGGATTGAGGATCCTTACTCAGTGTATGAGCTGTAATGGCTTGAGGTATAATACCCAACATATGATACACGTTATGTGAGCTACGGTGGATCTTGGAAACTACCCGGTTACTTTATTTCTTGGACACGGGGGTTTTGTTGCATGAGGTGCATGTTGTGCTGCTTCTCCCAGGTATCTGCGGGGAATCCATTTTGGAGTGAGATGCTCAGGATGTGTGATGTTGGGGAAAAACAAAAAACCAATGGGAAATTAGTAGCAGGGTACCCCTGATATTATTTTTTATATTATATACTCTTTTATGTGTTATGTGGTGAGGGTAGACGTGGTGAGGTTTGGAACATAGTATACATGTTTACGTGATGAGTTAGTCTCACTTGTTGTTAACTGTGCATTAGAATTCTTTCTTTACTTTTGCATGAGATGATTTGAGGAGTAACCTACTGAGTATACTGTTATACACACCCAATGTATATATAAACTATTTTTCGTTTCATTTTGAGCAAGATGGAGATCAAGCTAGTTTCTACGAGCTTGGAGTTGTAGGATCTATTCGGGCTTGTTGTTCCTATTGTTTTTACTTTCTTTTGGGTACATGCAGTTTTCCCCTTCGAGTTGTAGTACTTTTTCATGACAATAGATATGTGCACTTGGGTTTTTTATATTTATGTTCTGAGTTGGATTTGGTTGGTGTCTAATCTCTCTCTTCCACATGTGTTTTCTTAGAGGGTAATATCTCCCATTTGTGTGTTTACTGTACCCTTGGTGCTAGTCAGTATCCTAGGGCCTACATAAGGAGGGACTCTGGGGTCATTATCTCCCTTCTCACATTGATGGCCTTAGAGAGGTACACTTTGTGGGGAGGGGGTCATGACAGAGTGGTATCAATGGCCTGGTAGAGGTGTAGGATGGATTTTGGTGTTAGGCATAGGTGAGGTTGCATGGGTTGGTAGGGAAATAGTGTCATTCATGTTTACCAAGTGATGTAAACACTAGATACCAGCTAAGAGCTATGAATTTAGGGCCTCATATGATCTGTTGTATGGATCATTAAGTTTATAATGGATACTAAATGAGGTGATACTAGTTGCAGGGTAGAGACATAGGAACGGATCATGCAGCATTCTTCATTATGCCTGTGTTTGAATGCGTAGACCTAAAGATAGGTTAACCTAAAATAAATGAATAAAAACAATTAATTAATTAATAATGAGTCTTTCATATTCCATGTTTCGGATCCCTGACTGTTTGTTATTTTATAGGTATGGATCCAAGTCGGCGTCCTCATCAGGATCACATAAAAGATGTTCGGTAGGCTGTTCTAGTAGTTCACTGCAAGGTAGAGGTTAACAATGACGAAACATGGAAGAAGTCACTCCAAGAGTTTCAGTTCCAGAGTCTTCAGAAGTACAAGGGCTCCGTTTCAAATGCAGTCCTGGAAGACTGGTTGGAGTTGGTCGAGATTAACTTCAGTTTGATCTGTGCTCAGAAAGAGCATTGGGTGTCCTTGGTTGTGATGATGTTTTGTGAAGATTTGAGGAAGTGGTGGTTCTTGTTCCTCGGGGATTGTGAGGAGTCAGTTATCTCATGGGAGGAGTTCTGAGACAAGTTTAGAGTCAAGTTTCTTTCTTCGACCAAGAAGGCATCAAGTCGACGTGAGCTTCTTACCCTTCGACAGGGGAGCTCCAGTGTGTGAGAATTTGGAATCTATTTCATGAACCTTTTGCATTATGTTTAGAAACGGTTTCCCTATGAGGAGGGCAGTGCGAGGAATTTCGAGGAGGCTTTGCATCCAGAGATCCAGTTCCAGGTCACCCCATTTATTCTAAAGAAAACTCTTGAGGTGGGGGAGATGGTAGTGGTTTTTGAGAGAAAAATGGTCAGGTCTAGATCATTACAATAGGGGAATCTTCATGATTCTTCACGAATCATAGTTTTGGTCTGGGGTTTCGGTTTTCTTGTAAGAAGAGTTTACATTCAGTCGGGGGTAGGTCCCAGCCCTTCACATCTCATTTCTCTAGTGGCAGAAATTGTCATACATATGCCAAGGGATCAGGCGCTTCTTTTTCTTGTGGTGGTTGAAGACATCTGTAGCGGGAGTGACTGGCCTTTCAGAGTATTCATCATGCACCAGGTGCTCCACTCCAGGTTCCTCCATTTAAGTAGTTCCTACCGACGCAGTAGTAGGTTGCACCAGCTATAAATCCACAGAGGGTATATGGGGTAGGTAGAGGACATCCTCGTGATGCTCCTCATCATCAGAGAGAAGAGTGTGGTCGTGGTGGTGGTCATCATCATAGTTAGAGACGCAGTTGAAGAGTTCATGGTCAGTTTCATGCTCTATCATTGCCTGGTCTAGGTGATCCAGACGTCATTCACGGTACCCTTTTCTTTTTTTTCTACCTTTTTGTATGCCTTGTTTGATTCAAGAGTGACACACTCATCCATATCACATACCAATTCCCATGCTTTCAGAGTTGAGGTAGAAAGGAATCTAGAGCCCTTGGTGTTGACTATGCCTGTTGGAGGTCGAGATGACTTGTTTGATGTATGATGAAACTGTAATCAAATGTTGGGGTAGAACCTCTATTTGGTGGATTTCCTATGTTTACGAATACAACCATATGATTTCATCCATGGCATGGATTGGTTGTATTTGATGCAGGCTATCATGGATTTCTTGAAGAAGTATGTTTCCTTCTTCGATGTGGTTGCAGAGTTGGTGGTGTTTGTTGGCGAGCGAGATCCTCGGATGGGTCATAGAAGCATTTTTTCCTTATCATCCATGATGGCTACGATGATATTGAGTTCTTCAGATGTTCATTAGTTGGCATTTCCTAGGGTCTTAGAAGAGTTCCCTGATGTTTTTCTAGAAGAGGTTGTGGCATTACCCCCTCGACGAGAGATCGTGTTTGGGATCGATCTACAACCAGGAGAATCTTATATCTCTATGAATCAATATAGGATGTCCCATTAAGAGTTATGAGATCTATGTATACATCTTTATGGTCTGTTACAGTGCGGTATTTTTCGGCTAAGTGTGTCACTTTGGGGTGCACCAGTTTTGTTCATGAAGAAGGCTGACGGTATTTTGTTATTTTTTGTCGATTATCACCACTTAAATAAAGTTAATCTAAAGAATAGCCATCCTCTTCAATGGAATGATGATTTATTAGATCAATTAAAGGGTATAAGTTGGTTCTCATAGATCGACCTGCGGTCATGATATCATCAAACGCGTGTGAAGGATGAGGAGATCCTAAAGACTGCCTTCCATTGTTGTAATGGGAATTATGAGTTCATTGTAATGTTGTTTGGTGTAATAAATCCTCTAGTTGTGTTCCTGGGATTGATGAATGCAGTGTTCTATGAGTTCCTAGGCATGTTGTTGGTAGTTTTCATCGATGACATATTTGTGTAGTCAACATATAAAGAGGAGAATGCAGAGCATCTACACGAAATTTTGGGAGTTCTTCATAAACATCAGCTATTTTGGATGTTTTCAAAGTGTGAGTTTTGTGTTAAATAAGTCCATTTCTTGGGTCATGTTGTGTCCTAGTAGATATTTTTTGTGGATCCATCAAATATAGAAGTGGGTGTGTCTAGGGAAGCCCCCGAGATAGTGTCGGAGGTACGAAGTTTCCTTGGTCTCGCATGCTACTATAGAAGGTTCATAGCCGATTCCTCACAAGTTGCAACTCCTCTGAAAACCTTGAATAGGAAGGATCAGGTATTCATTTTGACTGATCAGTGTCGGGCAGCTTTCATGTATATCAATAAGAAGTTATTAAGTGATCCAGTTCATTGTATTCCAGTTGAGGGCGTTCAGTTTGATGTTTTCTATGATGCTTCGCATATGGGGTTGGGCTGTGTTATGATGCAGAAAAGATTAGTTGCTTCTTATGGGTCTTGGTAGTTACATCCCCATGAACTTAATTATGAAATTCACAATATTGAGTTCGAATCCGTGGTGTTTTCTCTGATGTTATGGAGACATTACCTCATTGGTGAACGTTTTTTGGTTTTCACAGATCATAAGAGTTTGAGGATTGTTTTCTCCCAACGTGACTTGAACTTGTGACAGCATCGATGGATGGAGTTATGACAATAATATGACTTCAAGATATCATATACCACTAGAAAGAGGAATGTTGTAGATGATGTGATGAGTCGATAGATACGTAGTGATGTTGTACATGAATCTGGTGATTCCTGGAGAGTAATGGAAGAATTATCAGCATTCCATTTTGATATGGGAGAAGTTGGGGGAAGAGGTTGTCTTTTTCAGATAATGGTGTAGTCATCTCTCATGAAGTAGGTGGAAGAGTACCCGTTAGGGGATCTAGAGGAGGAGTTCTGGAGAGACCGAGTTGTTTGTGGTGTGGCCCTTGATGGTTGGTCTAAGGATGAAGAACACCAAGTGTTGTATCACAAAAGTCTTTTTGTTCCTTTGACAATGCGTGAGAAGGTTCTCAGGGAATTTCATTGTTTTCTTTTAGCGGTGCATCCTGGTGTGATAAAGTTGTACCAAACCTTGAGGAGCTAGTTTTGGTGGCCTGGGATGTAGCATTCAGTTGCAGGGTTTGTGTCTTGATGTTTGGTCTGCTAGAAGGTGAAGCTCGAACACTGTGTTCCTGGGGGTCAACTCTAGCCATTAGAGATTCCATATTAGAAGTGGGAGGACATCTCAATGGACTTTGTTACAGGTTAACCTTGATCTCCAGGAGGACTTGATGCTATTTGGGTGGTATTGGATTGCTTAAAAAATCGTTCCACTTTATATCAATTAAGGAGTTGAGCTCAGTGGATGTTTTGGTAAGGCTATAGCTAGAGGAGGTGGTGAGACTTCATGGAGTCCCTTGTTTGATCATTTCTGATCGAGATCCACATTTTACCTCCTGGGTGTGGAGAGGTCTCAAACATTATTTCAGTTCTCAACTATGCCTTAGCACTACTTTTCATCCTCAAATGGATGGTTAGATGGAGAGATCCATCCAGACTCTTGAAGACCAGTTACGCTCTTGTGTCCTAGATTTTGGAGGTTATTATATTAGTCACTTACCCTTGTTGGATTTATCATACAATAATATTTTTCACTCCAACATCAGTATGGCACAATTTTAAGAATTGTATGGCCAACCTTGACATTCTCTGCAGTGTTTGCCTGGGGTCGGAGAGTCAATAATTCTGGGACCGGAACTAGTGCAGAATACAACCGAGATGGTTTAGGTGATTCATGAGAAGATGAAGACAGTGTAAGATCATCAGAAATTATATGTCGATCAAAAGAGTATACCCTTAGAGTTTGATGTTTTTGATCAAGTGTGTCTGAAGGTGACTCCACATCCTTGGCAGTAAAGGTTTTTTCGTGGGTGTAATCTTTCTCCTCGCTTTGTTGGGGCTTTTGATGGGTTTTCTAGTGTTGGATTTGTGGCATACAGAGTTTAACTTCCCCTGTAGATGAGTCAGATACATGATGTTTTCTATGTGTCATAGCTCCTACGTTATCTTCATGATGACTCTAACATCATCGATTGGGGAGTGATCGATGTTGATGATGATTCAACCATGGTGGAGAGACCTATGGAGATCCAAGATTGCAAGGAGAAGGTATTATGCGGGCGTTCTATCCCCTTGGTTCATGTCTTGTGGCGAAATGGTGGCATGGAGGAGAGTACTTGGGAACATGAGTCACAAATATTTGCTCAGTACCCAGAGTTGTTTGATTTTTAACTCTTTTCATGTATCAATGTAGACTTTGTGGTTAAAAACCTTTCATGCTTATGACTTGGCTCCCTTTGTTGCTTTTGTGGCTTGCTCTCTTTTGAGAGGTATCTCGATGGGTGGTTTTTCCGACACCGTTTTGTTTTCACTGTAGGTGGGTTTTGAATTCATTGGGATGAGAATGTTTTAAGAGGTATCTGATGTAATGGTTGGTACCTCTCTGGTCTATTCCTTTGAGAAAATATGGTGTTTGAGGTGTTCCGGGAGGTCAAGGTGACATATCGCCAATAGTTTTCCTATTTTCCCTTTTTTTGAACAGAAGCATCGACGACCCTCGGTGAATATTTCCAATAGTAGAAAATTCTGAACAGTGCATCGGTAACCTTCTGTGAACAGTGCCAATGGTGAGGTCTAACGGTAACCTCTCTTTCCTTTGCCAAATTTCTAATTCTATGAACAGTTCCATCAGTGAATAGTTTTATCAGTAACCTCTAATGGTAAACTCTCTTTCCTTTTCCAAATTTTGATTTCTATAGACAGATCCATTAGTGGATAGTTCTATCAGTTACCTCAAATGGTAACCTATCTTTCCGTTTCCAAATTTCCAATTCTATGAATAGTTCCATCAGTGAATAGTTCTATCGGTAACCTCTAACGGTAAACTCTCTTTCGTTTTTCCAAATTTTGTGTTCTCTGAACAGTTTCATCGGTGAAAAGCTCTATCAGTAACCTCTATTGGCGACCTATCTTTCCTTTGCTGAATTTCCAATTCTCTGAATAGTTCAATCAGTGAACAATGCTCTCAGTAACATCTCCTTCCTTTGCCATATTTTGAGTTCTGTGAATAGTTCCATTAGTGAACTATTCTATCGGTAACCTCTAATGGTAACCTCTATTTCCATTGATAAATTTCCATTTCATTGAACTGTTCCATTAGTGAATTTTCCTATTAGTAACCTCTCTTTCCATTACCAATTTTTTGGGTTCTGTGAATAGTGTTTCCAAAATGGAAGGTGTACAGTGTTCTATCGGTGAGGTTCTAACGGTGAGGTTCATGAACAGTTTTCTATCAGTGAGGTTCTATCGGTGAGGTTTTAATATTATGTTTCATGAGCAGTGATTGAATAGTGAGTTTTATGAACAGTGTTCTAATGGGGAGGTTCATGAACAGTGTTCTAACTATGAGGGTCAGGAACAATGTTTTTCCTTTGCCAAATTTTTAAGTTCATGAACAGTGTTTCCTGCTTCCAATAGTTTCTCCCCTCTGACGATTCCATTGACATAAATTGAATTTTAAGACTTATTTTAAGGACTCTAAGGCTGATTCAATGGACATAAATCCTATATGTGTTATTCATATGGCTCGGGATGTTTTTACTTGGTCAAACCGCGTGGTTTAATGTGATCTGCTTTTAATGGGAAATTAAGTATATCTTAAACCATAATTCTATTAAATCTTCAAAAGGGACAAGATAACTTCCACCCTAATTCTTTCTCCTTATTCTCAGTTGTGAAATGCGCAAACATCCCATTCCTTCTCATAGTATTTTCACAATCAAACATTCCTCCTCGGATTGGTTCTGCTCGGTTTTGATGCAACCAAGATGTATCGACCAATCTTTATTATAATTAATGTTTTATTATCATTATTTTGGGTTTCATCTTTACTCATTTCTCCTTTAAATAATACAACATGTAATATTTGTGCTTCTAATGGAGTTTTCTTAGTTTTCGGTTGGTGTGGACGTACCATGGCATCCTCGAGTGGATAAAATTTTTGAGCGAGGAGGATCGTAAACCATGTTCTAGATTGTTCTCGTATAAATAATGTCAAGAACTATTTGAGGTAGGAGATTCATTGATTCTCTTTTATATTATATTCTACTGTATAGTTTACATGTTTTATCCCACTGGATCATAATGTAAATGAAAAAATAAATATTTGAACCGGATAAATAAATTGATATCGATCATATGTTATTTCCTTTTGTTTTTCTAGATAGTGTGATATCTAAGATTGCTCCATATATCTGTTCATTCTTGATGGAAATTGGTAAAGAACGTAAACTAGAATTGATTGTTAATGGTATTACTAAAGATAGAGGCATGTAAATTTTTCTGGTTCTTGTAGTTGTAATTTGACGTTAATCAAAATGGTGTAGTGATCATGTTTAGTTATTTCTGATAGCTTACTGTTTAGGTTTCCAAATGTTGGAACCTATGATTAACAAATTTTTTAATTGAAGATGGATTAATGAATTGGTGGTTTGATAAAAGATAATTCCTTGTAGGGTTCTGAGTTACCCTCTTGATTGTTAAAGGGGAAAGAGCCAAATTTGTTAAGATGTTTGTTTTCCAGCTGATTGTGTTGTAATGTGATCCTAGATGGCTTTTTTGATATGTGGGGGTAGGATGGCCTATTAATTGTGGTAGTAGATGACACCTAGAGTGTTGAGATTCATCGGTTTATGCATGTGGGTGCTAGGGAGGACACAAGGGATGATATAATGGGTTGGATGTGAATGTTTTAATGCTTACTGATTCTTTGGATTGTTTATGTGCTTTACTTCTCTCCAATGCTCAAAGATGCTGGTCTTTCTTACCCCTCTTCCAAAAGGGGTGAAGATGCGCAGGGTATGCCATGAGCTTTCTGTGTTTTGTTTATTAAGTGAGAATGGGTCTATTCTCTTTCTATAGGCATCAAAGACTTGACGAGTAGTTCATATACTCACCGTGTTAATCCCCTATTTGGTTAGTAGTATAGAAAGTTTTTCCCGAATTCTTGGGATTATGGGAAAGTATTGCTATAAATAAATAATTGAATAAATGATGTTACCCCATGGGGTTTGTAGACTGTCGGGGTGCAATACTAAGGTTCTGATTTGAAGGAGCAATGTACATTGGGTGTGATGCTGATGATATTTATTGTGGAATTGTTAGTGCTTAATTAATGATTGACGAATTAATTAAGGTAATGTGAAACTAATAAAAAAGGAATGAAATAATGTATTAAATCACTTTAAATGGTTGTGTTCTTATAGGATACCTTGTCTTATAAGTGGCATCTTGGAGTCTAAGAGACGTTATCTACAGTTGATTCTAAGACTAGGTTATGCCGATAGTGTGGTTGTGAGCTATAGTATATCCTGTAATTTTTGTGATTCTATATGCTACTCCACCTTGTCAGTAAGGGTAACTACCACCCCGGGGATTCATAGCCCTGGGGTGGGTTCCTCAACATTCATGTGCGAGGATGAATGGATAACTACCCCCTTTGGCCCTACTCACACCTCTTGGTAGATAATTGTGCTGGTAGGCATAGTGGTTAGTTTTCCGCATATATGTGTGTAGGCGGCACTAATGGATTGTGGTTATTCACACACGTATATTCTAAATATAGTATATTATGGACTACTATAGGTGTACCATGTATAATTTTTTATGGCATGAGGATCCTTACTCAGTGTATGGGTTGTAATGGCTTGAGGTATAATAACCGACATATGATACACATTATGCGAGCTATAATGGTTCCCAGAAACCACATGGTTACGTTCTTGTGTGTATGTGGTGGTTTTGATGAATGAGGATGATGTTGTGGTGCTTCGCCTAGTTGTATGCGGGAATCCTTTTTAGAGAGAGATTCTCAGGATGTGCGATGTTGGTGCAAAGTGGAAAACTAGTGGGGGAGTAGTAGTAGGGTACCCTTGATATTCTTTAATATTTTATATACTCCTTTATGTGTTACATGGTCAGAGTTGCTTTGGTGATGTTGTAAACCTAGTATACATGTTTAGGTGATGAGTTAGTTTTACTTCTTGTTCACTGTTCTTTAACATGCTTTCATTACTTTTGTATGAAAGGCATCAGGGATGATCATATTGAGTATATTGTTATACTCACCCTATGTATATATAAATTGTTTTTCAGGTCACTTGGAGAAGGTTGGAGATCAAGCTAGTTTCTACGAGCTTGGGGTTGCAGGAGCTATTCGGTCTTGTGGTTGCTACTGTTTTTACTTTCTTTTGGGTGCTTGAAATTTTACCCTTCTAGTTGTTTTAATTTTTCAGGACATTACATATGTGCAATTGGGTATTTTTTAATTCAGTTCTCAGTTGGAGTTGGATGGTGTCTGTTTTATCTCTCTCTGCTGCATGTGTTTTATTAGAGGATAATCCCTCTCATTTGTGTGTTTACTATACCCTCCATGCTAGTCACCTACCTAGGGCCTACTGGAAGTGGGAATCAGCTGTCATTATCTCACTTCTCACATTTCCAACCCAAGAGGGGTACACTTTATGAGGAAGGGGTCATGAAAATCCAACACAAAATCGATTTTCACACCATCCCAATTACATTTCGAAATGTCCTAAAGCTGTGAAAAACCTCGATGTTATTGATTCTCTACCTTCACCTAATAATATGTGTGTCATTATGTCATGGACCATGCTATATCCTTTTTCATTCTCATCCTCCAAAACTATCATTGTAGGTAATGGAACATTTTGATCACACCTAAAAGTACCACCCACTTCAAAGCATGAAATTCTTGTTTGATATCCTCTCACATACTCCTTGGAAAACAACCTGATTCCTAAAATAGATGTTCTCATTATCATTTATGTCCCAAAATGAAGGTTAATCCTCTCCTTCATGGATTTCCCTCATGGTAAAATAGTTGACATCCTCATATATCCTTTCATGGATCATTCTCAAGAGCATAAACTCCACTGAAATAGATATGAGATTCATCTACTTCGGATTATCATAAACCACTACATGTATCTCTTCCAAAAAAGTCATCATCCTCCACTCTACACTAGAGTCCTGAACCATCTGAGTATAATTATTCTTGATCAATGTCTCAGCCACAATGTTTCCATTATCAGGTATATATAAGAAAACTCAAAATCAAGAGACTTAATATAATAGACCCATGTCCTCTTCTAAAATTTTTGATATAGTTATGAAAAGATATACCTCATGCTCTTTTGGTCTATATACACAGAAAAAGTTTCTCCCAATAGATAATTTCGTCATCACTTCAAATCGTAAACCATTACTTCCCGATCAAAGGAATGCATAGAGTTGATCTATTCATGTGGTGTCATCTTCTGAGACTTATATTCAACGACTCGATATCATTTATCAACAAATTTTTCAAGTCTAATCCCAGAGGTGTAACAATATATTTTATACTCCTCACCTATCTCAGGTAGGATCAATGTCAGTGATGATGTCATAGATTTCATAAACTTGTGGAATGAATTATCACATGTTTCCAACAACTCAAACATTATCTCCTTCCTAGTCATGCCTAAAAGGAGTGCTTGAAAATTGAAAGAGTCCTTGATAAATATATGGTAGTATACAGATAACACCAAAAATATTGAGATATCAAAAATGTTCGTGGGCTACTCCCAAGAAACTGCGTCCTAAACTTTTTCTAGTTCTACTGACACACCTTACTCAAAGATGATGGGTCCCAAGAAGTGTACCTATTCAATCCATAACTGATTATTAAATATCCTTCTGTATAGATGATAATAGTTATGTGTACATGGGATATTTTCAAGATGTTGGGAATGATCATCATGAGTCTTGGGGTAAACCAAGATGTCATCAAGGAAAACTACAACAAACTGATCTAGGTACAGGTGGAAGATTATGTTCATAAAAGTTGTAAATATTGTTGGTGCATTCATCAACCCAAATGACATTACGAAGAACTAATATAGGTCATTCCTAATTCTAAAATAAGTTCTTTGTATTTTAGAATTCAAAAATATCAACTAATGATACCGCAATCTCAATTCAAACTCTTTGAAAAAACAAGCTCCTATAAATTGGTAAAATAGATAATTTATATGTGGAAGAGGATATCAGTTCTTAATAGTCTTTGTGTTCAACTTCTGTTAGTCAATAAACACACACATATATTTTGATCATCCTTCTTAGAAATCAACACTCGATAACCCCAAAGAAATATACTCTTATGGATAAATCCCTTATCCTCAAAGTTCCACAAATAGGTCTTGAGTTCATAATGTTCTATCGCTCCAATTTTTTATGGTGGAATATATATTTAATCAGAACCCAACATGAGCTCAATAGTGAAATACATATCTATCTTAGGTGGAAACCCTAAGAAATATTCGTGAAATACATCTTTAAACTCTTTTACTACTGGTGAAAATAAATATTACTTCATACCACTGTCATCTAGCAAACAACTAGAATCCTAGGTTGTTAAATCTCTTACTTTCTGAGTAATTGTCCCAGCTATACCTATATAAATATCCCACTCTCCATATCAAATGTAATGATAACCATTAGGATACATAAAATACGCTCTCTTGTGGTAGAAATCAATGTGTAATTGGTATTATACTATCTAATACATAACCATAATTACGTAAAAGCTGGAAATTTCAAAAATATAAAAATCCCATAGAAAACAGCACACCCTGATCTCAAGAGAACATCCTATTCATAAATTTTTTTCTCTAGACTATACTTCTAATAGTGTATTTTTCATCATTGTCCCACTAATAAACTCCACTTCCCGGCTAAAAATGTTAATATGTTTTGTAGATATAAAAGAATAATAGGAAAAAATATCAAATAAGGAACTAGCTAATATAGAAGCTACCAGAATAGTATCTCTTGCTATCAATTGTACAGGATCACTATCCGTAAGTGTATTCTACACCACAGGCAACTGTCATTCTCCTCTTCCTTTTTATGGTCCATGACTCTCCTGTGATACACCACACTGATTATCTTGTCAATATTTCCCAGAAGTACAATTTCTACTACCTCATCAAGTATAAATATGGCTACCATACTAACATAGTATAGAATATACCCTTCCCACACCCTGGTTCTATCTAGCTCCTCCATTACTAACTTTATATATAGGGTTCCCTTAGAACTTCTGTAGATGTGCTCTCTTTCTGTAGGATCAGAACACTAGTAGTGGTCATGGAAAATGTTTATGAATGAGTCTCTTCTAAAAACACTAGTGGAAAATCACTTAGGAAAGATCCTTTGAAATTGATCCACATGACTGGCCACTATACTTCCCACTACTCTGGACAATGTACTCATAAAAATCTTCCTTCTCTAAAAATACATGCATCTAGATCATCCATAAAAAATCACATTTCCACCAATAGAAGACACCTTTAAGATCCCCTCTGAGATGAGATCCTGATTGACAACTTCTAAAAATTTCTTTCATCCAGTGAAATTCACCTAGGACGTAATTTCACACTTAACTCCATCCTAAAATTGTTTTGCAGAAGTAGACTCATCTCCTTCCAATGATGAAAAAATTTGATACAAATTTGTTAAGAATACAACATAATTCATCACAGAAATACTCCCCTGAGTCAAACTCATCAACTCTATTACTCTCTCCAACCTCAGTGTTTCTGGGTATAAGTTCTCTAAGAACATCTTTAATAATTCATTCCATAACATACTATCATCATGTATTTTTAGAGTTTGAGTGTCCCACCAGTGCTTCACTGACCTTCATAGCATATAAGAGGCAAAAATGACCCTCCTTTCAGTAGCTGTATCCAAATGGTCGTGTATAGTTTTTATTAACTTAATTTTAACTCAATTCTCTTAGGTCCACCAAATCCAATAAAATTCATAGGGTGATGCATCTGAAACTCCCACTTCAAGTCAGACATGCTCTTATCAATATTCCCGAGGTTTCTTCCCTTTAATTTCATGAATCTAGTGATTTTATCTTGAAACCAATCCACTACTTCCTCACCTGGTGCTATTTGTTCGTCAGATTCCACTACTGGTAAACCATCTCTAGACATATCCACCATTATTCCTCTAAACAAACTCAATCATAGAGGTATATATATATATATTTAATTCTAGACATTCATCTTAGGTCTGATAACACATCTTTATTACATTTATGTATGAGGAATGTTACCATAAGTATTTTCACCAAACCGTTCTAAAATGAGAAAATTTAGGCAGTATTACTTCCCCTAACCATCCTACATATGGGACTTGGTTAACATAGAGTATTCTCATTATTCAAGTAACTTATTTAGACACCTATTTTTCACATTTTATAATTTTTTAAAATTGTAATTTTTTTATTAGGAACCTTTTTCATCTAGATTTATCCAAAAAAGGAAAATAGTTAAAGTTCAAAAACATACCCAAATCTCATTTTCCCATTTGTGACTAGAATGATGCTTGTAAAAATAATCATGAGTGCCTAGAATGGTGCATGAATACTCAAATCTCATGCCATACCATCCCATGAGTTGATATTCCACATGTTCTCCCAAACAATAATCACATGCCACAATAAGTGCATTACCCAAGATGAACTAAAATCAGTTGTAAAAACAAACACTAATAAAAAAATCCACCCAAGGTACTTGGGTTTTCCCCCATACATGGTTTTTCAACACCCATTCATGACCTCATATCCAATCCCCAACAATTTCTATTCTCTTTTCAACCTTCACAAAATAGTAATGAAAATAAATCATCTAATAACACTTTTTAATGTATCAGCCTAGATTCCATGCACTAGTGCCACGAGTCAGACAATCATATGACCCCACGAGAACCTCCCCACATAGTAGGGGATGGTGACTAGTTGTTATGGCATGGTAAGTCTATAATGGGTATACTATACCCTCTTTAATCATATTAAAACACCTTTAGAAGAACATAAACAATAGAATAATCATATGTAATCATAAAATATACCAATATCTCAATAAAATTAAAGCAATAAATATTACATAAAATTAAGCAGAAGTATATCCTGCTAATTTAAGTGTCATGTGTCTAAAATTAAAAACCAAAAGAATGAAACTCATGACTACCAGTGGGTCCCATACATGCTTGGATCCCTCAACCATGCGCCATCCCCGAATCATCCATCTAATACATGGCCTTTTCCAATAAACTATCCTATAAACAAAAAGTTTTTTTGGGTACCGATCATGTTGTCTTAATTGGGTGTGAGTACAAACTAGTAGGCCCCCACCAACAGTGTCTTGAAAAAATCCAGTCAATAACATGTGCATGTAGTATTACAAAGAAATTATTACAATTTATAATATAATGTTGATTACATTATCAATTAGTTTTTACTAAAACACATATACCACTGGGTTCTTGTGGACACCCATGCCTATATACCTACTTCATCCCATGCTAGGTCTGAACCATGTTACGTATTAAATTAAAATTTTAATATTACTACCACATGAAATTCTAAGTTAAATACAATGGTTTGGGTGTAAAACACCTTCTCTACCACCTTATTTATCAATCAGGAATGTATATTATGTAAATATAACATCATGTCTGGGACACCAATTCTCAATCAAACATATATTTCATTGGTGTAGATAGTCATTCTTGGAACCCCATTTATCAACTATTCATATATATCATTGGCATAGATCATTATGTCTAGAACCCCATTTATTGAATATTCATATATATCATTCATGTAGATCATCATGTATAACACCGCCTTTATCAACCATGCACATATATATTTCATTGGAGTAGATCATCATGTCTAGAACAACATTTATCAATCATGCATATATATATTTCATTGGTATAGATCTTCATTTATAGCGCCCCATTTATTAACCATACATATATATATTTCATTGTAATAGATTGTCTTATCGTGCGATCCATTTATCAAATATTAATTAATTAATTCCAGTCCATTAATTTATTATATAATTAATTAATCAAAATAGATTCCTTTAATTAATTCAACAGTTGATAAATCATATTTAACCCATTAATTAATTCACCAAATATTTAATCACATCACTTATATTAATTAATTCAACAAATAATTAACCACATAAATTCCACTAATTAAATTGAAAATTAATTAATCATTTCACATTTCAACATCTAATAATTTATTCAACAATTAATTATTTTCAAATTCATGATTTATCATTCAGATAATTAACTCAACAATTTATTATCCACAAACCCAAAATTCAATATTCTGATGATTAATCTATAAATTAATCATCCCAATTTCATAATTAAATACTTGGATAATTAATTCATCAATAAATTATCATAATTCCATAATTCAACCATCCAATCAAATCCCTAATTCTTCAGTTAATTAATTGAACATATTGATTAATTCAACTTTTAAATTTTCAATTTCTATATGAACCCAATAAATTATATAATCATAGACCCAAAATTAAAATTTCATCTATGGTATTTAAAGATGAGAACACCTGCCTCAATTTTTGGAAAAACTATCTCTAATGGAAAAATCCAAAATTTGAAGTTGATCAATCAAAATGGAAAAAAAATTAATGGGATTTAGATCCAATTATAATTCTAGGATCAAATGAATAATGTTATAACAATATTAGATCTATATCT
Source organism: Viscum album (assembly GCA_963277665.1). Classification (NCBI taxonomy): domain Eukaryota; kingdom Viridiplantae; phylum Streptophyta; class Magnoliopsida; order Santalales; family Viscaceae; genus Viscum; species Viscum album. The sequence continues at coordinate 597,295,714 of OY728133.1, forward strand.
AGATCCAATAGATGATAAAAATCCTTCTTTTTTTTTCTAGAAAACTATTCATAAGAAAGATAGAGAATAACACAATAATAAAGAACATACACATATGGTTTATATCTTTAATCTTCCCTTTAATTCTCCATGAATGAAGGTCAGGAGGTCTTGGAATCTTTCTAGATGCCTCTAAAATCATGAAAGATTTTATATGGTCCAAGGAGGGCAGTTATAGTCGAAATAAAGATAATTCAACCGCACTATATGTTTAAAATAGAAGTTTAGGAATTTACACACTGTGTACTGTGATTACACATTGGTTCAGTTTTATTAATGGAATATTACAATGAACCCAAAACCATAGATGTATTTTATTAATGCCTCAAAAAATTATATGAAGTGTAATTAGAATACATGATTTTTAAATGTTCCACAATTGATTTTTCATCCCATTTTCCCTTATAAATAACTATAACCTCTTTTATAGTTACTCAACTCAACAAGAACCCATGGAACACTTTAAGAGAAATACCTATATATAGAATGGATCTTACATAAATTTAATGGGGCATAAAAATGTAGTGTATCCAAGAGATAAAACAATGTGGGTATGTTATATTCGATGAGTTTATTCTTATTGAAAAATTTAGTCAAATAATAATATATAAGAGATTACTCCACTTATTTTGACCAGACAAGGTGTTTCAATGATTCTTTATTATTGGAAATAGGATTTTTCATAATCTCATCATCTATGATGGAAGGCATATGATCCAAGGGTTTCTTGGAATGTGAAAATTTCATCGAGTTATCTTCTAGTTGAGAAATAATATAACGTTTCAATGATAAGGCATCAATCATGAATGACCTCAACTTTTTAGTCTCCTCGTGATACGAGTGATTTCTCAAAATTGATTCAAAAATTGGAGGATCTTACTATCCAAATGAACATTTTTATTGGGAGGACATTTATATTGAAAACCATTATAGGGAGGACTTCCATCATGGTTTAATGTCAGAACATAGGGAGTATTAATGTGATTTATACCATGGGTTGGACATTAAAGGTGGATAATAGTAATGGGAGGAACTTCTTTCTGTTTGATATTTTAACTATGAGGAGAGTTTCTATGGTGATCATCAAGTGACAACTTATTATTATTGTTCACTGCAGGGACATGAAATAGGCATTCATAGTAAATATTCTAGTGAGGACATCTAGAGTTGCTTAAATCAATGTAACAAGGAGGGCCATTGCAACTATGACTACTGATTCCATAATTTTTCAAGAATAAGTAGGACCATGGGCTACCATTTATGGATGAATGATGGAAAAAATAACCAAATCCTTGAGAGGATAAGTAATTTTGGAGAACTCTTGAATTCATATTTTCCATTGGTGATAATTCTTCTATATATCTTATGCTCTAGGAAAATGGAGTCATATACTATGGATAACAAATTTTTTACATAGAATCCCACCAGAGAAACAAATATTTCATTTCCATGATTTTATGACATGTTTATGATGTTTTGACCAGGATATATTTATACCTTAGAGCATCCACCAGGATGAACTAATGATCTCTAGTTATAATTGTGTGTATATTCCTGATCTCGTTGTCCATTTATTGTGGGATTTTTTTTTGAAATATCAACTAGACGGTAAAAGGGATTTTTTTATACTCTTTAGTTTCCTTATAATTGTGTTTGTAGTCCACTAAAATCATGGAGGTAGGGTTTAATTTATATATCCATAAAACTATGAAATCAATAATTATATCTTGTAAGGTTTGTGTAATGTTGGTAGAGACAAATGCCTAACCATCCAATACCTCCAAGATACGGTGAGTGACATTTGTGTCTGGAATAGTAAAATATTACCATTCTACTGTTAGACCAATATTATATTCATTCTCTTGCCTTGAATTTCTCCCCAAAATATTTTTTAGTGGTCTTTTGTGGAGATAGAAGCATTGGATTCCCCCTTTCTAACACCAGAATATGTTAATGAGCTTATATGAATACTTACATATTGTTCTAAGAGGATTATTGGGTGTATGTAAGTATATATTCCTCCTCGAATATTGTCTCCAAATATTTGTGGGTTTCTCTAATATGAACAAGCTTGTATTCCCACTCATAGGTGATTGCTTTCAACCCTTAGGGGATGCCTTAACAACACATGCAGGGTATCTTCAGCCACAACCCATGGTAAGGAATCATCATCATGATAAGGGCCTGATACCACACAAAATTTGTAGTTGTGACTTCTTGAATGATCTCATTAGGGGAACTATTGTTCTGAGGTGATGAGGTCATTTTTCACCTCTGCCTCCACCTCCAGAAGATAAGGAAGGATCTTGTTATTGTGTTCTTGGGAGAGGATCTAAAAATAATTTGAAATAAAAAAAGGTTGCATTTTCTTCATAGAAACCCAATATTATTGTGTATATGGTATATGGGGGTTCATATTGTAGGGGGATTCATATGAAACCCCCAAGGTTAGGATAATACCATTCATGTGGTACTCTTGAATTAACGCATTCAATACCCAATATTAGAGACGTTGGGTGGGTGATGGTATCATATATCTAAATGAGGATATATCTGGTATTATAGTTGATACATAATATTTTTTTATATATAAATATTCAATTTTGGATTGAATGGAGTTTTGGTGAACGTTCCTAAGTGTTTCATAATAGACACAAGAAAGATAACTCATTAGAGTATAATCTAAAATAAGAAAACATATTTTCCATTAATTTCATTAAGTGGTACATGTTTGGTCCACTTTTATTTTTTAAGAGTATTAAAGGAATTAATATGTGGGAAACTCAATATTTTTTTCAATTAAAGGATTCACATCGGTTCACTATTATTCAGATGAAAATAGGTCCCAAAATTTATTGTGGGTGTCGAGTATGGTTTCAGAATCATTCATGTTGGTTTCACTATTTTTTCTTAAAAAATATAGTTTGAAAAATTATTATGACGGTTTATTATGGTTGCAAAATTTTTCACATTTGGTTGGCCATTATTTTCACTTCCCTTCTCAGGTGACTTCCAACGGGGATAATTCATGGAATTAGAAACACCTAATGGTTTCCACATCCATGATATGGGTATGTATTCCAATGTTAGGTGATCACCGATAGTTATGTAAATTATTCTTAGGTACAAAAATTGTTCGAGATGATGGGAGGATAGACCCATCACATCCTTTTTTTGGGATTTATTACCCACTCCAATACTCTCTTATAGATTTATTTAATATTCATGAATCTATTATAAACATTAAAATAAAACTCATCAACCATCACATTTTCAATCAATCAAATATACATGCATCATTAAACATCATTACATATCAATGTTTCTCCATAAATGGAACCACGTATATGTATCATTGGTTCTCCATTTAATCTCATTGTTTACTCATTCATTATTTATATTAAATAATCATGATTTAAAGACTCATAATTGAGAACTCAGGGATTTATTAATGTTTAGGGAGGAAGTGGTAGTTTTGATGTTAGAATTAATCCCATGAATAGGGATTCATACGTATCCTTTTGGAAGGAATTGTAACCCATGTAAGTTTCTGCTGCTTAACAGGTAACTTCATACATTTTAAGGTCATGTGAAAAGGACCAAAACAAGAAGTTTAATATCATGTATTTTTGATGTGTTGGTAAATGGTTCCTAGAAAAAGGTGATATGAAACTTATTCTTGAGCATACTATTTTTATTGATCCCTAAGGTATATTTGTCGATGATATTAGGTAAACCATACAATGAATATAGTATTGTAATGATTAAACTCACCATAATTATATACTAGTGAGCGTAAGATGATGGGACTAGGAAAAAATATGTCCCACCAATTTAGAAATTATCCTACTATAAATATCGGCTATTGAGATGAGGGTGGATTAAGGGTGTTGGGTTTATACCTTTTGGAGGCCTCCTACGTAACACATTATAATTGGAATTAAATCCCATACAGTTTTTTCAAATTGGGTCTTACACCTAAGGGGAGGCCCATTTGGGATATTTGATCATGAATGTGACATTATCATCAATGTTCTATAAGACTTTATGATTCAGGCTTAGTGTGACAAACATGAAATTATAGAAGATCTCCAAGTTTTAAAATTGTTTATATTGAGGTAATTACACCAATATTGGAAATCCAATTGATAGATTCTTCATCATCCATCATTGGAGAAGGGAGGAGATATATAAGAAAATATGAATATGACATCCTAGAATAAATTATAATGGATTAAACCATAATAGATTATCCTTATAGATATTTTATCCTCATACATTGGAAGATGAGAGCAGGGTAATTAGGAATAAAGACAAATATTTCCCCTTATTCATAATATTTACTATTTTTAAATCATAGATATCGGTTTATCCATCTGCTAAGATGTTATGATATTTCCAGATTCACTCCACATTCTAGGATGCATATGTCACTTCCCATATGACGAAATCACCCACCATCATCATTGAGGATGGGATCCTCATTATCACCAGAATTATTTATTTTGAACATTCAAAGGATCATACCTACTAGGTAGGTCAAATGTGGGACTTCCTTTACCTTGTGAATTAATGATCAATAGGATATGATGGTGTGTCCAAAGTTATAATCATACACATATGGAGAAATTAGATGGGCTATGGACATACTATCCCTATAATAGATGGATTAGGTAGTTGGTTTCCCTATCATTATTGCATGAGAATGACTTGGTGTATGAAAAGTGATTTGCCTAGGTAATACATAAGCATGGCATATTGGACATTTCCCTAGTGACAGCTGGATGAGATGGATCAGACCTCTTCTATTTGATATCAATGATAGATGGTCTATTTCATGACTAAGTGTCACTTGGGAGTCACTTAGATGTTTCTAATGTGTTGGAAAAGCAGTATGAAACATCTTGGGAAATACTTCAATCTTATCACCATGGGTCTCATTGGGTGATCTGGTAAGAACAATGCACACATCTTCAGTTAGGGGGTGTCATTCACCCAATGTGTTTAAATGGGGGGAGTATTTAATCACATTGTTCATTAGTGTTTAATCATTTTAGGATCTCCATTACCTTAAAAATTGTTAATTACTTTTTCTTTTGTAATCCTAAAAATCTATTTAAAAATTAAGGAAACTTGGGAGAGATACTAGGACAACCATAGCGTCAAACTATCTTCAGTTCATTAAATACTCTCTAACGTGGAGCCCAATAGAACTAATTATTGTAATATTTAAGACCCTAGATAATGGGGGAACCTTACTCGTGTGATATTCATAGATTCTTCTTGCAAGAGTTAGTTTGTGGCATAAATGAGTTGTGTTTCAAGGAATAGAATGAGGTATTATTCAAACTAGGGAGTCATGTATTTAGGGATCACAAGAGTTACTGGTTTCACAAGTGAGTCATGTATTTGGGGATAACATGAGGCATTGGTAATGATAGTGAGTTGCATATTTGGGAATTGTGTGTGGTGGGTGAAGAATCCATGTGATCATCTTTCTTACAACCTCGAATTTTCTTATGAAAAATTAAAAAATTATAATGACCATAAATTTTGATCTATAAGTCTGTTTAGGCTCTGTGTGTCATAAAATCGAAGTCTATAAAGTAAACTAACCCCCTTTTATGGTCTATACCATCTAGTAGAATGTTTTATAATTCCAAAAAGTGCCATAATGACCCTCAAATATGTTTTCTATGGTATTAAAACCTTTGAATCTGTATTTTAAAGAATAAATAATATACTCTCAGAGGGAGGTTCACACCACCATTCCACCAGATTTAGAATAATTTATAAGGAATCTTTATCCCTTGGTGTGGAGTAGTCTTATAAAAAATTGTAATATAATATGTTTCTTCTTTCAGCATGGAAACACATTTCTACACATGATCTTTTTGGAATGTGTGTGGCATGAATATTTTGATTCCATGAAATACTATCCTAAAACATAAGTGTATTTTATAAATTCATTATTTATCTTTTAATAGGTTCTATTTTCATTGTAATTATGATTTTAGGATTTGAATTTTTATTTCCTTCCACTACTATAAACAAGTGTTTTCCTATCCCTATAAACCTTTCAGTGTTATGAATACTTCACCATGAATGATCATTCATGAAATTGCATTTTAAATAATGAAAATGTATGTCAGATTATATATCATAATACATATGATAATATATGATAATTTTTTTACTATAGTTAATTATATGTTGTGGGATATCAGAAGTCATGAAATAAGGATTGGTTTATGAAATGGGATATTTAACTCTATGATGTGATCTCATGTTAAAATATGTGATATCATAACATATGATCCTATAAAATTCATTTAATTTTATATGTATTGTAAGGTATAATATGGGTATTGTATGGTTTGATATTTTCAATTGAAACAATTCCATTTCAATGAAAATACACTATCGATCCATGGTTAGGTATTTTTGATATCACAAATTATAAATACCCAGAACTAGAAGATTATAACATAATATTCTTTCAAGATATGATTTGCAGGTTTTAATTGGTTAATGTTATATAGGCCACCATGTGCTTGATAATGTGGCATAGGTAAGTCATAAAATATGATATGGATATGATACAGTCTATGATATACAAATACCATCAAACATAATGAATAATGATTTCATTATTTACTATAGGCCCCAATGTATCAATCATAAACCATACCATAGTTTTTATATTATATCATGGATTACAATATTTATATATCGAAAAATATGATATATGATGATAATTATGATCTCTACAATTTTTGATATTTAGTTTATTATATATTTTTAAAATTGTGTATAAATTATGAAAAGAGTATTTTTCTTATAATTGTTTAACTTATAAAATTTTTATAAATTAAATGATTATAAAATGTTTATAATTAATTATTGAATGTTAATGAAAAATTTTAACAATAAATAACCATAATAATATATTTTTGATATGAAATAAAATTTTAAATTATATAGAATAACTTATAATTTGGATGTAAATTGTTCATATATAAATCATAAGTGTAATTTATGAATTATCTATAAATTACAAAATAAGGCCAATATAAAAGTCTATATGTTTAAAATTATGAATTTCTCATAATCAATAATTTGAAATGTTCAAATTTAACGTAAAATTTTGTAAATTATTTAAATCATATTAAAAGTTGTTTTAATAATTGATATAATTAAGGTTAAATAATATTAAATACGTTATATTTAAATTATCAAAATTTTTTTTTTAAAAAAAAAATACTATTTATTTTTTAATTAATATCATTTATTTATATAAAATTTCATAAAAATTATACTTTAAAAGAGACCAGTTAGAATATGTACGAAGTGTTTATATTTATTTGAAAATGTAATTTCTATAATTCATAACCAAATTATAAAGTATTTACAATTTATTTATTTATTTATTGGTTTCAAATGTATATCTCTTGGTTAAATTAATGAATCATTAATTTATTTTGATTATTAGCTTATTCATTCTTGAATATAGTGGATATATTATGAATTATGATCCATGATATACATTTAATTGTTAAACTGATTCTATAAATTTTTTTCCATGCGTATACAAATTTACATACTATGTGTGATAATTGATTCCATTTTATTGTACCTTAAATTTTTCCAATACTAGATTATGATCTTGAATTTTATAATAAAAATATATTTAATAAATTTTAGGTGTTATAATCGTGATTAAATTGGCATCCCTATTGAGTAATGTACCATTTTCTATAGGGATCGTTAGTTGGGTTGATCATCGGTCTGGAGGATTATGCATTTTCCATAAAAGTGGTGGTGGTTTATCTATCACTCTAAGATTACTCTTGTCCTTATTATTGAAATATTATTATTCTAATAATTTAAAATAATTTTTTTAATGCACCTTATTAATTTTATGCATTTATATTTCTTAAAATATATATGAATCTAATTTGGGATAAAAACACAAGTTATGTATTGTGTAATGGATTAAGCATCAATATGATTTTGAAATATTAATTTAGTGGATTGAATAGGGATTCAAAACTAAATCATTAGAATCAAGGATTCATGTAATATTAGTATATAATTTAATTTGGTGAGATTATAGTTCTTTTAAAACTACTTTCTGATGGATTCCTTAAAAAGTAAACATTTATTAAGACCTAAATCTTCCAATCAAGTAGTTTTATGATACAAATGGTTTCATATATATTATATTATTTAGGAAAATATAGAAATTGTTGGAACTGATAAGATTAAGTGACAAATTATTGAATTTTCATTATGTTACACTTACCTAAGAAACGCTATGTGATAGGAAACCAGTGGAAAAATGGTGTGTTTATCCATATGATGGATTGGTTAAATATTTCTTTGATCAATCATATAAGTTTCATATATGATAAAATTGGAATAATGGACTAAATAAATTGATATGTGGTGATAAATGCACTAAATTAGACTCATTTGTTTGAGAAATATAGATCTTATGTCATTAATGAATATGGAAAAAATTTAAAAGAATTCATCATTTTCCCCTGTAATCTTCTAACAACTACAAAATCCACTTACTCCCATTAAATACCTTTTCTCTTCCTTATGAACCTTCCTTACCATGAGATAATTGTTCACCACTTCTCAAAAGTTTTTTAAACCAAATATATAAACATTCATTCAGATTTATAACTTTAGTCCATATATGAATCATGATTCTTAGCAATATCATGGCCTCTAAACATTTGTGAAAAATTCAACAAGTATATAAATATGCAGTTATAATCAAGAAAATACAGATTCCATTACCTCGACTCTATGAACTCCTGACCTCTATATTTCCTCAACACCTACTAGTTGAACATCTCAAAGAATATTGCTTGAAAATATTCCCATGAAAACCCATCATTCTAATTTTCTAAGAACAATATTCTATAAAAAAAATATTCCAATACATCAGGCCTAAAGACAAAAAGATTCACTTTATTCTATTTTGTATCATTGAGAATCTCAATGATACTTTTCATTCCCTATATCCTATCTTTGTCTCTCTCAATAATAAAATCTCTTGTAATGATAGTTGGATTCTGATGTTTAAAATATCTAACTATATTAGACATCATTACATCCTTTTAAGGTGGTTTCCCTTCCATATTTTGAATCACTTTAAGAAAACTCTTAGTAAACTTATATTCTACTAGAGATCTGAGTTTAAACACAAGAGTAAAATTCATATATTACACATTCATATATCACACATAAAACTAAAAATTAAAATACTTCACATGTGTATCATGAAATAATTTCTGAACACATACATATTTCATTTCCCTATATACCGAAATGATATAATAACATCTCACTACTCACTCTCACCCTAGTGGGCATTATATCCAAAATTATCATTTATAAATTTCATAAATACAATATTTGAATCCCTGGGTAACATCTAATTATAATATGGTTGTGTTATAAAGGGAAACAAAAATTGATTCTCTACCATTTAGTAACTCTAAATCACTAATATAACAACTCCAAAATATCAATTCCTCATAAAATGAAAAAAAGATTATTCTATTTTTTAACATCGCTCCCTCAGATGACTATACCATTGACACAAAATGCCACATCATCGCAAGTGAGACCCCAAATAACCAGAGTCTAGAGACTAGAACATGGGGTTTAAGGATATAAACAAGGGATACCTTTACTAATTAATGATCCAACCCAAAAAAATACCAAATATAAACATTTCAATAATAATAAGTAGTAAAAAACAACCATACCATGTTTAGTAAATTCTATAAATAACCCATAAATACGTGCATGATTCATAAAACCTAACTATAAATAAAATATAAACACATATATACATTTATTAACAATAATAATATAAATATAAATATTATAAATTATGGAAAACACTTTACATGAATAAAAATGTTACTAAAAAATTTTCTGAGATGTCTCTTGAGATTATCCTCCATTTACTAAGGCCTCTTACCTTTACCAATCACACCATGAATATAATATATATAAATATAGGGAGTGTACCTAAATGGAGTTAGAATGAATCTTTATTAAAAACCATTGGGTCCCGAATAATCCTTTGGATTTTAATTTTATCATCAATAAAAATGTAAATATTTTAAATGATATAACAATGTCATATTTCTAAATACCCATAAATAATAATTTTTTAACTAATAACACCAAAAATATTATTCCTTCTTCGGATAATGTTGATATACATCTACTGTAAAGTGTATAAAAATGTTTTTGACTACACGGCTAAATTAATCTCATATTCCAAACACATATAATATCATAATGTATTTGGTATAACTCAAAACATAGTTAAACACGTGGATCACATTTAAATTTTTCCCATTCCATGGCCTTGCCTAATCCCCCATTAAATATTTCATCTTCATGATATTTTTTACATCAAAATTTTTAATTTAAATCATCACAAACCACCACTTTATTTCCAAAAAACATATCATAATTTATCCCTTGGTTATCCAACATAATACAATCCTTTTTTATGAAAAAACACATGAAATGTCCCTTTATCTCAATCATAGGTTCATGATTTAATATATTATTTCCAAAAAATATAATCCTAAATAAATCCCATCTTTAACCACATAAACACGTTTTAAAACTAAATTATTTTAGAACTACAATTAACCTCTTTTATAATCACATTACAATGTATTAAATTCTATTTTGAGCACTAAAATATCATATAAATCCTTAAAATATTCATAGAACAATATTGATAACAAATACATAACTCATTTAGTACATTATATTTATTTAACCACTATTTCAATTGTATTTTTTCTCTATAATAAATATATTCCAACAGTAAACTTCAAATAAAAAAACTAGACACTTTAATAAATTATACGCAATAATTCCCCATAATTCCTATACCAAATATTTTAATTAATTATGAAGAAAATTATACTATAAATTCATCAATATAGCATCAAAAAATAAATTCCATACATTATATTATTACTGTAAAATAATGTATTATTTATTATATCAAAACCGTAATTTATTTAATCATATTCCTCATCAATAATTGATTTACACATGAAATTTCATAATTTTATCATTAAAACAGTTTTATAAAATATTCACAATGAATAAAAAATACTCAGAAACTAATCTACAACATTATAACAAATTTATAATTCCAATTCTCTAAAATTAATAAACCAAGAAAATAGTGCACAATTTATATAAAACAACTCTAATAAACATCAATGAGGGAAACAAGGTCAACTTCCTCTCCCTAGGTTTACAATGCACATAAGGATTGAAGACATGATTCCTCATTGAACATTACATATAAATACAATCACCAAAATTAAAACAAATGAGAAGAAATATAATTAGTGAAGGACTAAACCATGTTTCCCTCTCAAAAATTATATGGAACTTTTAACTCGTATGGATATATTGCAATATCCTTCAACATATTGTTATTATAGATAAAAAGGAATAAATCATCACTTGATGTTTGCAAGAGAAATAGAGAGTCCAGGGTGATAGGAAGTCATTAAAATAACCCACAGTATAATGAAAATCCAAATTAAAGAACCATTCCTATGACTATAAAAAAGAAAAAATTTATCTTGTTTATAAAATCCACCCTGTATCCTTCCAGGTACATCATACATAACCATCAGTAAATTGGTTTCTAGCCTAGGAACCATGTTCCTCTTTACTTACACTCAGTACCTGATACCACACACTAGGTACCTTGTGCTACCTCTGAGGCCAAATAAAAAACATTCCACATTGATTCCCCTATTACATCTTCCCCCTTCACCATAAAACCTAAAAATAAATCTCAAAATAATTTAAAAATAAATCCAAATCCAAAAAAAAATAAAAACATTTCTAAAATGAAAATGTGATATAGTCATACAAAAGCCCTAATTCAAAATATTAGATCCTTTACATCATTATAATTTATTTATTTTTCCTTAGTTTGTTATATTTTTTCATTTTTTTAATAAACAAATAACATCTTTCAAAAAATAACATTGATTAATAAAAATCTATGAAATCATTAATTAATTATTTTTTGTAATAATAATATAAAATCAATCATTAATAAAAAAACTCATTCGGAAATTTTTCTAATGTTTTAATTTTTCTTATTAGTTCCATTTGATTAAAAATTATTATAATTATTTATAAAATATCATGTTTTATTTAATAGTCACACAAGGAAAAAATATAAATAACATTAGATAAAAATGAATATTTAAATGTGCCAACATAAAATGAGAATTTCGTGTGTTTAAAAAATATAGTACTCATAATATCACATATAATTAAATCCTTTAATACCATAAATCAAATACATTTACCTATAATAAAATATATATGATTCTGAAGATTAAAATACATATGATTAATTTTCTAAGAGAGGTAAGTAGTATTAATATCTAGAATCACAATGATAATATATTTGGGATTTTTTACCATAATCCCAATGTTTAATTTAACCAATACAAAATATTGTATCATATTTTCAAAGAGAAAGCCCATAAAAACAGACTATATATATTATATTGGATAATAATAAGTTTTAACATTATTGAATATTTAAGGAAGATTCATGTGGTAAAAACTGAAATCATTTGAAATTAGATGGTTAACGTGGTTTTCTCCATGGTGTGTAAAATGTTGTCATAAAAATGAGAAGATACTTTTAATGTGAAATATTTTATTGTGTTTTTTTTTTATTTTTTTTTCTTTTTTGGTTTTTATATATAAAAGTGGAAGATAAATAGCTAAATTTATAGGGAAATTCAATTTTATGTGAGGGATAATATGTCTTCCACTAAAAAATATCATGGTTTTTTATGAAATTAAAAGATCAAATTAACTATTTGATAATATAAAAGGTGATGATAAATTTTAGATATTATATATCCAACATGTTATATTTCAATAGATCATTACATGGTTTTATTGAAAACATCATAGTTTAAAAGAACAATTTATAGTAATGTTTTTGAAACTAAAATAAAATTAGAATTATGAAACACTATGTGTTTATATAAAGAAATACTATATTGATTTGTGAAGGGATTTTAGTTTTTTAGATGGTTGAAATGGTGAATATGATTATTTCATAGTCATAAGTAATTTTTTTAAGAGTTCATAAATAGTGATGTTGTTTTATTTACCATTCCATGGGGTTTTTTTAAAGATATGGATTCAAAGTAAAAGGTGATTGTATGTTTTTTGACTTAAAATAGATCATGCTGTAATATTACGATTGGATGTTGGCTTGAGGAAAAAAGGTATGGTGTGGATGGCTATGTCCTTATTTTTAGATGGTAGATTAAAATATTTCATTACCTGATTAACGTCATTATCTTCACATAAAACTTCTCTAATAATATGAAATTGACTAGAAATTAGTTTTACGGTTACATTTGAAGATCATTTTCATTCCTTGATGGGTTAATTTGGTGTAGATATAAAATCAAATCAAGTAGCACTAGTAAGTGAGATTCATATTGACTTTTCTTCCTTTGAATTAGAGGATGCTTCTAATATATTATTTCACTTGGAAATTTATTTATGGATATGTGATTTATGGGGTTTCAATCATAGATATATATTCTGGAGTCAAATAACATGGTTGTTGGATTATTTTTGGAGGGATTCAGTTTTTATGAGGTAAGGAACTCTAAATCTCATTTTATGGGTGTTAGGTGAATTTGTATAGATTTTTTGATTTTAATATTTGTTTAACATAATAATAATTGAATAATTAAATATAGATAACCATACAAAGTTTGATAAGTCTGTAAGTGGGAATATAATTGATATTGAATAGTAAACTAATGGAAAATCAATAATTATAATATTATATGTGGGAAAATTTATCCAATATTAATAATTTAAATTTTCATGAGAAAAAATGAGTGAATGGTATCGATAATTAAGGAAAATGTTTAACGTTTTATGATACCCCTATATTATTTTATAAATAATATTACTTATAATGTAGATAAATTTTATCATGAACCATATAAATAAGCATGATGTTGTAGGATTTTAGTTAAATATGCTACTGTATGTTTACAAAGTAGTGGTTTACTATTTACGTTATGTGGATTGATGATGGATTATTGAGGTAGGTTTGAAAAGGAAATGTGTATTTAAATATATATGTTTAAATGTGTAAGATATCGATAGAGAATGTTTTGGGTGTTTTATTGTGATTATTTTTTTGTTATGGGTTATGGATATCTTTTATGGTTTATATGGTGATTTTATATACTTAAATATTATATGTTGTTTATGTTTTATAGTGAATTTATACTAACCACTTTTATAAGGTTAATGGTGATGTTTTTAGAAGAATATGGTATTCTATTATATTGATGTACTTTTCAGGATGTGAAAATCCTAGATGTTGATTTGATAGAGTGATGCATTATTTCTACCATAGATATAATCATTGTATAAATTTACCACTATGCATCTATAATTATTGTTGTTATAACTATATGATACCCTTTATAGTGATAGTTATTGTAATGATATCTAATGTCATTAGAGGTTTATAGAGTGTGATATAGTGATTTACATGTTGGTTATGGAATAATTGTTGCACTGATGTAGGTGAGGTAGTGGATGGAATAAAATCAATCTTTACTTGTATTGTTGTTCTTTTGATTTATTATGTCTGTGTATTTACATGATATGAGATAGGTTGGTAGAGGAATATACTTGGTATATTTGTATAGTCACCCAGTTTATCTCTCATAATTTTCTAACATATCGGATCGTATCAAGGTTAGTATCGAATGACATTAGTATACACAAGAGGTTATTTAAGGGAGGAGTCAGGAATTAGAAGTTTCCATATGATGATATTAAACTATTAAAGATCTATTTGTCTAAATTATTCATTCATTCATTCATTTGAGTTAATATTATTCATCAATCAATTGAGTTGGTTTTGAGGATTTTTCATATATAAAAATTTAATAGCAATAAAATTTGGATTTTATATGACCTTGTTTTTAGTCATCACCTCATGGAAGAAGCACCCAAAACCCACAATCCCAGAACATAAAATTTATATATATTTATATATATATATATTATAATAACAAATTAAATTACCCAAAAAACACATACATCATTAGAAATTAATATAAATATAATCTCAATATTAAAACACAATCCTAATACCCAAAGGTTTAGTATCATTAGTTAATAATTGACCCCACACAATATGTTTCATCAATTAGATAATTCAACACTCTTGAATCACTCCAATATAAATAAATATGTAAATTGGGAAACATAATAATTTAGTGTTCTAAAATACTTAATAAAAGGTAATATATTATAAATGATTTATAGAGGAGTTATCAATAGATCATAAAAAATTAAGAGACATGATCATGAGAAAAAATAGAAGAAATAATGAAAAAGTATCATGAAATAATAAGAAGTAATCATGAGGTATTATATCATAAACATATATCATTTGATTAAATATTTAAAAGGATAGATCAAAAATCATAACATACACCATAGTTTAAGGATATAGAATAATAATAAAATAATCATGAACTATGGTAACATAAAATAGTAATGTAGCCATGGATAACCCTATAAAATCAAAATATATTTCATGTATCAATACAAAGATCATTTTAATATAGTGGATTCGATTTATTCATTAGTATTATAAAAATAGAATAAGGGTTTTACTCCCCAGTACCATATGCATAGTGGATTAGGCTTAATCATCCATCCTGTAATCATAATGATATCATGAGATTTAATTCATTAACAAAGAAATTATAAGAATATGTATTTATGGGCTCGCCCATTATATAATTATATATCTACACATATATATACAAAATTAATATTAAAGAAATCATATATTGATTAAATCCAATGACATTACATTAAATGAGTATACCCTAAATCCTATATTTCTTCTAAATCATTTAGATGCCTCTGGATTTGAGGTTATTTTTATAGTGAAATAAAATATCATATTAACATGTGGTGGGTATAATTATTTCTTGAGATTCATGACTACGACATCTGATCTTCTTGTAACAGCCCGAGATTTTATGAAAAATATTCTTTTTAATTTCATTAATGTCTTGTGTTGTACGCTACACCAAAAGGATCTTGCACAACACGCAATCACGACCTTCCTCGATAGCGTGTGTAGTACGCAATATCGAGTATCACTAAACAACAATATGCTATTAAAATATTATTAAAACTAGCCGTTATGAATAGTAATAACCACCTTTTAAGATTTTAGAAATTTTAGCTCTCAAAATGGACTTCATTTTTGGATTCAGAGTATCGAATTTAGCCTAAGGTGATATTTTGGTACTTTTCGGATAACTTTCATATTCTGATGAATAGTGAAAATTACTAAATTATAATTAAAAACAACTTTTTTAATCGAAATAATTAATAGTGATAAATTATTAATTTAAGTGGTTTTAAAGTATATTTAGAATATATTTTTACAATTTAATACAATGTTGGTAATTGGATGTAATTTAACATTTAAACCAGTCATAAACAAGTGTCAATCTTTTGATAGTTATTATCTCTTAAGAACAGGCTATTTGTTTTGACGACGGGAATTAATTTTCAAATTAATTAATGCAACCGATATGTTTTTAATTTGATAAAATAGACATCATTTTTAAATTCATAATATCAAATATATCTTAGATCTAATTTTTGGTATTTTCTGGAAACTTTCATTTTTTTGATGAATAGTGAAACCCCTAAGTGGTAGTTAAAAAACTGAATTTTTCATAAAACTTAATTTTACCGCTTCTGTGAGTGGAATATCAAAAATCTGAGAGACACCGTTGATGTCAGTAATTAAAATGTGGTTCAATGAGATGAAAATAATTTTTGGTGAATAGTAACTTGTTACTTTTATTTACCACTGTTAAAAGTAAATAGGGTAATTAAGTGTAAAAATGATATTATTATTACCCTAACACATGTCGTAATTCTATTGGACAGGTGTAATTCGACCAAAAACAACCTTAGGAATAAAATATGACCATTTAGTCCCACTTGGATTAGATTAGGACATTTATTATTAATTTATTTAATGAAGGGTTAAAATTGTTAAAATCAAAGTTTAATAAGTAAATCATTTTTAATATGGGGTTATACATAAGATAAATTCAACTATAAATATTCATTAGAAATCTAAAAATATTTCCTACATAATGGTATTTTATTTTTAATTTTTAGACATTAGATAATTTAATTTATTTATGACACAACGATGATGTAGTAATTATCTTATTAATGAAATATTGACATAATTGATGTTATAAATACCCAAATAAATATAATTTGAGACTTTTTATGAAATAAACTAATTTCATGGTTAATATGACATGTTAGGATTAATTTAATTAACTTTGGTCGAAGTAATCATTCTATTATGAGTTTCAAAAAAATCAACTATTGAATAGTGTCAAATTGACATAAAATAGTTTTTAAAACAAATATTATATTGTTAATTGATATTTTATTCCTAAAAATCTATGGTTCCGCCAAATGACATATATAAGGTTATATATATTAATAAAACACAACTTGGGGGTCGCTTGGATGTATATGGTAAGTTTATTAACTATATAATATAAAAATACAAAGTGACATTGTAAATGTCAATCTAATTAACTAAGAGTTAAAACTAAAAGATAAGGTTAATATAATGAACTAAACTTGTCTAAATTCTATTGTATGAGAGGATTTAGACCCATCCCTACCTTATATTTGAAATGACTCAATTTGGATCTATTTAAAACAGAACTTGACTTTATAATAAAATAATATTTTTAGTATCCCAAAGGTGCCCCTCTCCTCCCTTATAAAAGGGCACCTCCTCCCCCTCTTCCTCACACCACTTTGAGCCTTTAAGCTCGGCCAAAACCTGACAATTTCTTCTCTCCACTTCCCTAGAAACATCCTAGAGGTTCTTGTCTTCTTCAAAGACCTATTTTAGTGCCCTAAAAGGAGGTCTCAAAGAAGTACTTCAAAGAAGAGGTAATGTCCGTTACCAATTCTTTCATATTTATTTATTCTTCCACTTCTTCTTATTAGGATGTTTCATTATGAAGTAATAACATCTGTATCACTTATATACTGATATTTTATTATAATTATGAAACAACCTTATTTCACCATCTATCCATCCTACGGAAAACGAAATCACCGCACGTGCGTATGTACGAAATATCATCTCCACGCCGTGGGGTAATCTATTTTCCACCACCACCTTACTTAGATGGGTATAATGGTGTAAATAATAACTATATATAATTATTTTAAAGTGATATTGGTTCTGAAATAGTATACATACACTCCAATACAATTCCACGATCATGAGAACGATATCATCGCTCGTGCGTATGTACGGACTACCGTCTCCACGACGCGATGAGATTCATTCTCCACGTTAACCATTCATGAATGATTATAAAGTATATATAATAATAAATAATGAAATATATGACATAATAATGATTCTGGATTTATGTGTATATATATGTATGTCATCTACTTAAAGACATTCAACTCAATAAGGAAAAGAAAACAACGTTCATGCGTACGAACGGTCTACCGTCTCCATGAACGGTGTATTTCATTCCATTTACTGATCTATTATATATATATATATTATGAATATATATTATATATAAATCATTTTTTATATTCTTGAATTAAGTAATCATGATCTAAGTAATCATATGAATAATTACAAGTCAAAACACGGATGACAAATGAAACGATTTTACCCAAAACGCTCCTTAACATGGAATTTACAAAAGAATGGGTAATATAAAGCCATAAGTGAAACATATATGATATCATAACAATGAGTATTATTCTGGAATAAGTCAATGACATTATTTAAATCATTATACAGGAGGTTCAGACACATACGAAGCAAATCGGACCTAAGGTAAGGGAAATATCACAATCTCATTTTTATCCGAGATTGTTTATACTTTGGTATTTACTGGAGTGTATTTTATCATCCACATCCATGTTTCCTCAATATGTAATATTATTTCCATACACCTAAAATTGTTTAAATCCAATTTTACCCTTTGGTGAGTTTTTAGTAAAAGATATGAAAGGATTCTTTTGTCGTTTTTCGTACGAGGTACTTTTTGACTTTTCCGACAAAAGTACAAGAAGAATGTTTATTTAACTTATAAGACATGAATGTATTTTTAAAACATTATTTACAAGAATCTTCCTTTATAAGTTTTCAAGTTTATTTTTAATCAACTTATTTAGTTTAAAATTGTATGACATGTTAAGAAAGGAAAAGTGTTTTTTAAGTAGAAAGGATATCTTCCTCAAGAATGGAGTTCATGTGTTTTATCAAAATTATTTTCCATCTAAGATAATAAAGGGTTTTGCTTCTATCCATATTATTACATTGATTTTATTATATTGTGGTGGAATTATTTTTATGAATTCCTTTATCTTATATGAATTGTTTTATGATGTCACGATGTTTCAGATTCCATTTTTATTACATGGGTTATGCTATGATGTATGGTTTATGATTTTGTGGCACACATAAGAATGGTATCATTATGAGAAGGGTGGGACCTATATCTCCCTTCAATGAATTGGGTAAAGATTTTATATCTCATGAGATAAACATGGATGGAACGGTAGGTTATACCGGTTCAGTGAAACAGGACTGAAACGAGGGTGACTCGGTTCAAAAATGGACTTTGTCCACTAAGATAGTCTTGGAAATGAGTCTTGACTAATAAGATATGATTCTTTATGATTATGTTTGTATGACACAAAGTTTTATGTTTTAAGTTATGATTATTGGGAATTCATTTCACTACAATGATTTATCCCATGTTAAGAAATTATGCTCTCTTTTGCAGGTTAAGATTTCCAAAATGTTATGTTCTTATGAAAATGTTGTGATTGATATTTCTTTTATTTACCCTTACTGAGCATTTGAGCTCACCCTTTTATGTTTTATTTTCCCCAGGGTATAAAGAAAGGTTTTAGGTAAAAAAAATGGAGATCTTTATGGGAGATGTTGAAGATATTTCACCACGATTATAAGATTATATTTCATGTTTCCAAAGACGCTAAACTATTACGATCCTTGTGTGTGTGTTTTTGTTATGTACTAAGTATTCCGAAAAAGTAATGTAATGTCCATGTACGTCATGCTTCGGGTCTCTAAAGTTGGTATCAGATGAAATGGTTTAGTCAATCTTTGGAAACTAGGATGCGAAGACGTTAGTGAGATCCCTAGAGATATTCCTAAGGTATGTCTAGGGATGTCCCTAAGGATAAGTATACGTATAGGATACAGTCCTAGAACTAAGGTAACGATCATAGAATTTAACCTAAGATGTTAGATATTGAGGATACTCTCCCTTTATTATGTTGTTTTCCCTAGCATGATTTTTTCCTCTCACACTATTCTTTTTGGGTTTTAGACGATGGCTGGAACCCGAAGGAACCGTGTTGATCAATGTAATGGGCAATGCAATGATTGTCCTCCTGAACAGACAAATGTTATGGGAGATAGAGTGAAAAATCTTATTGCTATACTTACAAAATATATGAATCATTCTGGACTTCCAAATGAGCAGAGAAGGGAACAACATTCTATTGAGTCCTTCATGAGGCAATGTCCACCTTCTTTCAGTGGGTCTTCTGATCCACTTGTTGCTGAACAATGGATCAGTACTACTGAAAAGATATTTTCTGTTCTTCAATGTTCTGAACATGATAAAGTCATCTTAGCAGTATATCATTTGGAAGGTGAAGCCTATCAATGGTGGAATCTTATCAAGAATACGAGGCAAAGAGATGAAATTGATTCCATGGAATGGGATGAGTTCAAGAACTTATTTTTCAATAAGTACTTCCCTCGTATTCTTCGAACAAAGATGGAGAAGGAGTTTCTTGAACTAAAGCAAAAGGATGATGAATCTGTTGGTATATACGAAGCGAATTTTACAAGGCTTGCAAGGAATGCATCTGGGTTTATCATCCTACCTGAAATTAAAGTTGATCGATTCTTCAGTGGCTTAAAACCAAATCTTTAAAGGGAATTAGCTATAAGAGACTTCAGTAGCTATGAAGAAATTGTGTGTTGTGATATCAAGGTAGAAATGGAAGTTGGTGTTACTTATCCATCTCATAGTTTTGACAAGAAACGAAAGATGGAGTTCAAGGATAAATCTCAGAATAATGGTGAAAAGAAGATGAATGTTTCATTATGCTCAAAGTGTGGAAAGAAGCATGGTGGAGATTGTCTTAAAGGGACTAGAAAATGTTTTATGTGTGGAAAAGAAGGTCATCGAGTAGCAGAGTGTTGAAGTAATGGAAAAATGGTTTCTAATGATGTGATCAAAGAAAATACTACAGAGAACGCACCAACAACACTTCAATGCTTCAAGTTCAAGGAAATGGGGCATTATGCTAATAAATTCCCTAATCCAAGGGTTAGTGATGATCGATGTGAGCAACCACTTAAGGAAAAGGACAAAGGTAAGTCACATGAGATCACCATTGGTGATGTTGAATATGAAAACGATGTGGCGGAATGATTAAGTGTTTATGAAATGGGATTCAAGAATAATGTTGTATATAGTATCATGGAATATTGGAATATTTATGTTTTGGTCTGTTGTGGTTTTTCAATAATTTTATGGCATCGGTAACCATGAAAAGTGATTAAAATATTTTTGGAAAGTAGATGATATGCACATAATGAAGGGATAAAGAGAATCTAATATGTTTGATAGTATTCATGAGCTCATGATTGATTTAAGGACTAAGTGATATCATGGTTTGAGGATATAGAATTTTGAGGATTTTAGTATGTGGAAAGTGTTAACTTTTAACTGCATTCATGTTTTCACTAAGGTTCAATGGATATTCATTATTCAAGAGAATACATGAGTAAGGTATTCACATATTTGTAATTTGACCAACAAGATATATCTTATGATATATGGGGGATAAATGATGGCATTCACGTGATCATTTTCTTTATACTATGAGCTTGGACCGATGTATTTTAGGTAAGCCTAAAGATTGGAATGGATTATGTTGGACATAAGTTAGTATTGTTTAAGGATAAATTTTTTTGATATTGTTGATGGGATGTTATAGTAATATAGCTTTAGAAAAAGGACAACCTACAGGGCGGGCGACAGCCCATCGCGTCGGACAAGGCTGTGGGAATCGAACCCACAACCGAAGTGCGACTGGCCTTTATCACCTACCACTGTCCTACAGGAAGTCCCTGTTTAGTAGAAACTAGTTTTATTATATTAAGAAGTATGATATATGAAGTATAAGTCCATTTTAGGAACCATATAAGATTCATCTCACTAAAGATGGACTTATGTATTTTTTGATAACTTTTCTAACATTTTGTTTGAGACCGATGGAATGAACCATAATTTTATCACATGATCTGCTAACACATCATGAATGACAAATTAAACTTCATTTCTTTAAGATATGAAGTGGAAATTGTCCAAAGAATGACAAACGGTGAGACTATACCAAAATCACGAAAGTATTTCTTCTAATTCCAATTTCATCATCTTTAGGGAAATGATCTTGAAAACCAAAAATTTCGTCCTAGTGATCTTAAATCTGATGAATAAGATGGTACCTTAGATCGTCACAAATTTATGGCTTTGTGATTGCAGGCTTTTCCATAGCCATGTTCTCTACCACTCTCCATCAGAACATGATGGTTAGATTTTTCTTCCATATACATATTTTCACCTATGTGGAAACCCAGTGATTAGTTTATTTGGGTTACCATTACGTTTCATACTTTTGTTTTTAAATATTGGTTTTGGTATTCATTTTTACGATGTGGGTTTCTATTAAAGAAACTTTCGAGTAGTAAACCATTTATAACCCCGACGAATTTCGAGGGCGAAATTCATTTTAAGGGGGGTAGAATGTAACAGCCCAAGATTTTATGAAAAATATTCTTTTTAATTTCATTAATGTCTTGTTTAGTACGGTACACCAAAAGGATCTTACACAACATGCAATCACAACCTTCCTTGATAGCGTGTGTAGTACGCAATAACAAGTTTCACTAAACAACAATATGCTATTAAAATATTATTAAAACTAGCCGTTATGAATAGTAATAACCACCTTTTAAAATTTTATAAATTTTAGCTCTCAAAATGGACTTCATTTTTGGATTCAGAGTATCGAATTTAACCTATGGTGAAATTTTGGTACTTTTCGGATAACTTTCATATTCTGATGAATAGTGAAAATTACTAAATTATAATTAAAAACAACTTTTTAATCGAAATGATTAATAGTGATAAATCATTAATTTAAGTGGATTTAAAGTATATTTAAAATATATTTTTACAATTTAATACAATGTTGGTCATTGGATGTAATTTCACATTTAAACCAGTCATAAACAAGTGTCAATCTTTTTATAGTTATTATCTCTTAAGAACACGCTATTTGTTTTGACGATGGAAATTAATTTCCAAATTAATTAATGCAACTGATATGTTTGGAATTTGATAAAATATACATCATTCTTAAATTCATAATATCAAATATATCTTAGATATAATTTTTGGTATTTTTCTGGAAACTTTCATTTTTTTTGATGAATAGTGAAACCACTAAGTGGTAGTTAAAAAACTGAATTTTTCATAAAACATAATTTTACCACTTCTGTGAGTGGAATATCGAAAATCTGAGAGACACGGTTGATGTCAGTAAGTAAAAAGTGGTTCAATGAGATGAAAATATTTTTTGGTGAATAATAACTTTTTACTTTTATTTACCACGGTTAAAAGTAAATAGGGTAATTAAGGGTAAAAATGATATTATTATTACCCTAACACAGGTCCTAATTCTATTGGATAGATGTAATTCGACCAAAAACAACCTTAGGAATAAAATATGACCATTTAGGCCCACTTGGATTGGATTAGGACATTTAATATTAATTTATTTAAAGAAGGGTTAAAATAGTTAAAATCAATGTTTAATAAGTAAATAATTTTTAATATGGGGTTATACATAAGATAAATTCGACTATAAATATTCATTAGAAAGCTAAAAATCTTTCCTACATAATGATATTTTATTTTTAATTTTTAGACATTAAATAATTTAATTTATTTATGACACAACGATGATGCAGTAATTATCTTATTAATGAAATATTGAAATAATTGATGTTATAAATACACAAATAAATATAATTTGAGACTTTTTATGAACTAAACTAATTTTCTAGGTTAATATGACATGTTAGGATTAATTTAATTAACTTTGGTCGAAGTAATCATTCTTTTATGAGTTTCAAAAAAATCAACTATTGAATAGTGTCAAAATCGACATAAAATAGTTTTTAAAACAAATATTATATTATTTATCGTTATTTTATTCCTAAAAATATAAGGTTCGTCCAAATGACTTAGGTAAGGATAAATATATTAATAAAACACAACTTGGGAGACTCTTGGATGTATATGGTAAGTTTATTAACTATATAATATAAAAATACAAACTGACATTGTAAAGGTCAATCTAATTAACTAAGAGTTAAAACTAAACGATAAGGTTAATATAATGACCTAAACTTGTCTAAATTCTATTGGATTAGAGGATTTAGACCCATAACCACCTTATATTTTAAATAACTCAATTTGGAGCTATTTAAAACCGAACTTGACGTTATAATAAAATAATATTTTTAGTTATTCCAAAGGTGACCCTCTCCTCTCTTATAAAAGGGAACCTCCTCCACCTCTTCCTCACACCACTATGAGCCTTCAAGCTCGGCCAAACCCTGCCAATTTCTTCTCTCCACTTCCCTAGAAACATCCTAGAGGTTTTTGTCTTCTTCAAATACCTATTTTAGTTCCCTAAAAGGAGGTCTCAAAGAATTACTTCAAAGAATAGGTAATGTCCGTTACCAATTCTTTCATCTTTATTTCTTCTTCCACTTCTTATTCTTACGTTGTTTCACTATGAAGTAATAACATCAGTATCACTTATATACTGATATGTTATTATAATTATGAAACAGCCTTATTTTAACATCTATCCATCCTACGGAAACAAAATCACCGCACGTGCGTACGTACGGAATACCGTCTCCACACCGTGGTGTAATCTATTTTCCACCACCACCATACTTGGATGGGTATAATGGTGTACATAATAACTATATATTATTATTGTAAAGTGATATTGATTCTGAATTAGTATACATACACTCCAATACAATTCCAATATCATGAGAATGATATCATCGCTCGTGCGTACGTACGGACTACCGTCTCCACGACGCGATGAGATTCATTCTCCACGTTAACCATTCATGAATGATTATAAAGTATATATAATAAGTAATAATGAAATATATGACATAATAATGATTCTTGATTTATGTGTATATATATGTATGTCATCTATTTAATGTCATTCAACTCAATAAGGAAAAGAAAACAGCGTTCATGCGTACGAACGGTCTACCGTCTCCATGAACGGTGTATTTCTTTCCATTTACTGATCTATTATATATATATATATATATATATTCTGAATATATATTATATATAAATCATGTTTTATATTCTGTAATTAAGTAATCATGATCTAAGTAATCATATCAATAATTACAAGTCAAAACACGGATGACAAATGAAATGATTTTACCCAAAATGCTCTTTAACATGGAATTTACAAAATAACGGGTAATATAAAGCCATAAGTGAACCATATATGATATCATAACAATGATTATGATTCTGGAATAAGTCAATGACATTATTTAAATCATTATACAGGAGGTTCGGACACATACGAATCAAATCGAACCTAAGGTAAGGGAAATATCACAATCTCATTTTTATCCGAGATTGTTTATACTTTGGTATTTACTGGGGTGTATTTTATCATCCACATCCATGTTTACTCAATATGTAATATTATTTCCATCCACCTACAATTGTTTAAATCCAATTTTACCCTTCTATGAGTTTTTAGTAAAAGATATGAAAGAAATCTTTTGTCGTTTTTTGTTCGAGGTACTTTTTGACTTTTCCAACAAAAGTACGAGAAGAATGTTTTTTTAACTTATATGGCTTGAATGGATTTTTAAAACATTATTTCCAAGAATCTTACTTTACAAGTTTTCAAGTTTATTTTTAATCAACTTCTTTAGTTTAATATTGTATGATATGTTAAGAAAGGAAAAGTTTTTTTGAAGTAGAAAGGATATTTTCCTCAAGAATGGAGTTCAAGTGTTTTATCAAAATTATTTTCCATCTATGATTATAAAGGGTTCTCTTTCTATCCATATTATTACATTGATTTTATTATGTTGTGATGGAATTATTTTTATGAATTCCTTTATCTTATATGAATTGTTTTATGATGTCACGATGTTTAAGATTCCCATTTTTATTACATGGGTTATGCTATGATGTATGGTTTATGATTTTGTGGCACACATAAGAATGGTATCATTATGAGATGGGTGGGACCTATATCTCCCTCCAATGCATTGGGTAAAGATTTTATATCTCATGAGATAGACATGGCTGGAATGGTAGGTTATACTGGTTCATTGAAACAGGACTGAAACGAGGGTGACTCGGTTCAGAAATGGACTTTGTCCACTAAGATAGTCTTGACAATGAGTCTTGACTAATAAGATATGATTCTCTATGATTATGTGTGTATACCACAATGTTTCATGTTTTAAGTTATGATTATTGGGATTTCATTTCACTACTATGATTTATCCCATGTTATGAAATTTTGCTCTCTTTTGCAGGTTAATATTTCCAAAATGTTATGTTCTTATGAAAATGTTGTGATTGATATTTCTTTTGTTTACCCTTACTGAGCATTTGAGCTCACCCTTTTATGTTTTCTTTTCCCCAGGATATAAAGAAAGGTTTTAGGTAAAAAAAGGTAGATCTTTAAGGGAGATGTTGAAGATATTTCACCACGATTAGAAGATTATATTCCGAGTTTCCAAAGACGCTAAACTATTACGATCCTTGTGTGTGTGTTTTTGTTATGTACTAAGTATTCCGCAAAAGTAATGTAATTTCCATGTACGTCAGGCTTCAGGTCTCTACACTTCCAACATGCTTTACTTTCATCATTGATGTGTGAAAAAAATTATAACGCATAGGGATTAATCCATGTGGTATATGCATCATCCATGATATTAACTCATCAGTCTTGACACATGAGTTGAAATGTATAAAGGACCAAGAAGAATCTTTAATGGCATTATTAAGATCCCACATCCATATAATGATTCATTATGTGTTTTATATTCATTGTTGAATTTCTCAAAACCAAAATATCTCTTAATAATCTTATATATCCTTATGAGGTGGTAGAATATCTTCAAGGTATGTGGATCTCATTTCTATGAAAAACAATTCAAGAATATCTCATCGATAACTTCATGTGTAATAGGATTTCATATAACAAATTTACGGTATTTATCAATCCCATTTAAAGGTGTTTGGTTAATGATATTAGTAGGTTGTGACTTCGGTGAAAGGTACAAAACATTTATAGTTTTTTTATTTCAAGATTTTTTGATGTTTCCAAATTAATATATTCATGGGTGATATTGAAAAAGGTTTCTATTTTTTTTCCTATTATGATAAATTATTAATAAAATTTTACAAAACTCACCAGTTTTAACAAAGACTCCCATATTTTTTGAAATGTTAATTCATTCCTGGAATTAAGAACACATAAATAATATAGCAATTTTCAACCGTATTTCAGTTAGGATTCTATTTGGGTAATCATTACACAAGAGGACTATTTATAAGAAAATTCAATGTTACCATTACAAAATGGTTCCTTTGTAACGTTAAAATTTTCATTATCATTGCCCTGGAATGTAACTCCCATATTTAATTTACTCAAGGGATTCTATATACTGGTATCCTTTGAGAAACCATTATGCAAGAAATTAACTCATGTGGTACATTTATATGTAAACATGGAACCTATATGAAAATGTATCCCTAGTTCTATCTTTTCATAACTTATCTATGTAATGGTAAGGGATTTTACATTTACACATTTAACCCTCTATGTCATGAACTCGCTAATATGACCCATCATTATAGGTTCCAAAATAATTAGCAACAAGACCTAAAGGCTATTCTGGGTCCCCATAGGCTGGATAAAATCACCTGAGCATCAAAAAATTATTTTGGAATGATTTCATCCAACAATATTCAACAACCATTGTGGAATATATAAATAAAAAAACAAAATAGTATTCCAAAATTAGGGTAAAATAGTGGTAGTGACACAACAAAGGAATGAAAATCAAAAAGCTATGTACATTATCCAAGAATAACCAATGTAAAAAATATTACAACCATTATATCCTTGTAAAAAGTTGGAAACATCCCACTATCTCACCACCCATGTCCCGACCAATGCAGAATTAAAAACCCTACATCTCACCACCAGCCTTTCATATTCTTATTTTAGATAAAACAAGGTGTACACTCATCTGATGGTGTGTGTAGGGTATGAGGAAAACAAGCCCAGTGGGATCTGAACAAGTTCTCTATAAAAAGTATTTATTAGAAAAATAACATATAATCATTTTAAAAGAAAAAAAGTAACGATATATAATTTAAAATATTTCTTTTCTAAATAAATAAATTCAACATTCTTAATAGGTTAAAAAAATTGAATAAAGTAGTTTTTCAAAGAATATTAATGAAACAGATTTATCATTTTCAATTCATACAATATAAATCCATATAAAATATATAATGTACCTCTAGGATTTTATATTTTATTTATAGATAGTATCATCACCCTATGTGATCAAAAATTACTGGTGTGAACTATAAAATTCCTCAAAATGATGACATAAGGATAAAAGGAACACCTTAATTTGTGAAACTCCATACAATGTCTTGTAAAACAAACCTCTAAATGAATACCTAGGTAGTATAGGGATACCCCTATGTATGAACATCCCTATGATGTAATAGAAAAAAGTCCCTACATAACTCACATGTAGGTAGCTTAGTCTACAATATGATGAACATCTAGATCCATTTTTAAAGGTCTTCTCAAATTTCCACATTCAAACATACAACCTTTTCCATTCCAAAAACCATGATTTAAAATCTATTTTATCCAAAAAATAGTGCTTTAAAAGAATGTTTTATTTATCAAATACAAATTGTAATATATTTTATATAAAAATCACTATCTATTCATTTCAATAAATCAAAGATCAAGTTAATAATAGTTCAAAAATCATGTTTATAAATGAGAGAGAGTGTATAGTTTATAAGGCAATGAATTTAGATGAAACCACCCAACTCAAAAAATTGGTATTTCAATAATTCCATGGGATCCACATAGAAAATGATAATATGGGTCAATGAATGAATATAAAAACCTAAACTATGAATATGTTAACATAAAATTTAGATGCAATGATTCCATGGTAAATAAAGATGAGTGAGAAACCACTTTCCATAATAATCTCAAATATGTACCAAATGACTAACTTCTTTCTAATGAATTCCACCTATTTTACTGATCAATCAAATTAAAACATCATTAGATAATCAAACTAACATTATATCTAATTAACACACCTTTGATCTAATATTTACCTCGAGATAAATATTTTATATCTTGAATCAAGGAGAAGAATAGTTAATAATGGATACATACATCTGAAAATAAAATCCAACACACTTGGACCTTTCAAAATTGTTCATTAGGAGGAATGTAATATCAAAGACCTATAATAGTTTATTATAATGTCAAAAACATAATTAACCTAAATAATATTGAAAATAAATGGATTTTTTTCAACATTCTAATAATAAAATTGGGATTAATTAATTATTGTCATATTGTTTGTCCACAAAGTTTGTCAAACTACGAGCCCATTTTTGGGCTACTAGAGGAACCACATAGTTTGGAAACATTGTCTAACAAACCGTGTTTTGACCATGTGAATTTCCCTTGTGTAATTATTCTCATTTTTAGGAGGATGCAATATAAGTTAGACCAACCATGTTCCAACAGTAATCCCTATTCTAGGAATCCAAAATAAGTTTTAAAATTTCCTAGGATAACCTGAATATTTTTCCCTAACCGTGAACATAACCATTCATAAACCAATTAATGCCTAAAATAAATCCATCATTTCACCCGAAATGACACAAAATAAGACCTAAATAAGTGATATTTAAAAAAAATTACATATACATAAAATATGTTACAAGATGTGACAATTCACCCAACTATATTACTTAATTCTTATAGAAAGTCATGTCATTAATGGTTGATCTAAAAAGAGATGAGTCCATTTCTATCTCATCCCTAATTTCCACCACCACATCTCATGACAATCAGTTATATGCTACCATAATCCTCATATCAACATAATAGTTTTTTATATAGGATATTATCCTAAAAATAAGAAATATTAACTATCTCATAAACCATATACTCATCTGTTTCAAGAGAAACCTCATCCCAACATAAGACATGATAATGATTAGGATAATAATTATTTAGTTGAGATATCTAGAATACATCATGAATACTAGAAAACATAGATTATAATTTATACCAATAATCCACCTTCATAATAAAATAAATGACCTTAAATGGTCCAGAATATGTTAAATCAAACTTAATTTGGTTCTCAGGCCAACATTTATCTAACCATGTAGATAACTTTAAGGAATTCTGGTCACTAATTGAGAATTACTATAGAAAATTTCAAAGACCCGCATATGAATTATGTTAACTCTAGGACATCACCCATCATAGATGTATAATAATAATATTCATAGAAATCACTTACACAATTCTAGGGCCCATATTAAATGCCTCACCCACTACTAACCAAGAATGAGTAAATTTAAAAAGGAGGTTATAAATAGATTCAAAAGGATCAATTATTATTAACAATTGTAAATATTATTATAAAATTTTCAACCAATCCTTATTGGATATCCTAATATTATATGGAATCAAGAATAAAATCACAAATAATTTCTTTTATGGTCTAAATATAATTCTTCATAAATCTATTTGTATGAATTTAATTAGTTATACACAATATGATATGTGTCCCCATCACATCCTAGAGACCCTTCCTTGAGTAGGAAGTAATCCTGGGATCTATGTTTAAGGAAATAGTAGATGACACCCGATGAAACCACAGAACCTAATTTTCATATATATATATATCCCAAATATTCAACTTTAGTGGTTTCTGGTATTGGAATAATTTTCATTGGTTTATTCAATCGATCTACCTCCAACCAGATAGAATTATTTCCATGGTGATTCTTTTTTCATCCAATGAATAAATCTATGGATACCTCATTTCATTTACAAACTATCATAGGAAGAGGCTAAATAAAACAATAAATATTTTTTCATAACATTAATATATTGTTATGTATAAAAAAGAGAAGAAAATTTAGATATGTCATGATTCACACCCAACCAACAGATCTAAAATTTCATAAAATAATGCATCTTCATAGTGCTGGTATAAACATTCCATGAGAAATAATAAAAATCTTTTATCACATTCTTTTTACAATATACAAGATATTGGATCTAAATCATAAATAAATTAAGGTTATTTGTATAGAGAAAACATCCAAAAATAGTATCCCCTTCATATA
Organism: Viscum album; assembly: GCA_963277665.1. Lineage (NCBI taxonomy): Eukaryota > Viridiplantae > Streptophyta > Magnoliopsida > Santalales > Viscaceae > Viscum > Viscum album. The sequence continues at coordinate 597,327,585 of OY728133.1, forward strand.
AGGATCCCCTAATTTCCCCGAAATAATCATCTAATGGGTGCTCCTAAATAATAGTCTCAAAGTGTGATGACATTATTTAAGAACTATCAAAAATCATACATATCTCATCCCATTTTTCGATAAGGTGTATCAAAAAATGAGTCCCATGATATTCCATTCCTCTTAAGACTGTAATATTTTCTAAGATGCAAATTTGTTTATAAGGGAATTAGAAAAAAACATTCTCCTTTTATAAGGGTATAGGCAATTTCAATGCAAAAATTTTTAAGGTACTACACCCATCACCTCTTCCCGCGGTTCAAATATTTATGTGAGAAGATATATTATAGACTCATGTGATCGTAATATATAATGAAACTCTCCCGAAAAAGGTATTTTCTTCAGTCCATAAGACCATACATAATTGTGAAATGTTATATATCGTGAGTGGAATAGTTCACTTCATGTGGTTAGAGATAATGAGATCCATATTCCAATAAAGGATCTCTATGCATAGGTACATATCATAGACCTGAACCTAATGCATCACAATAGAACTTGTACCCCTGACCAACTTTTGGTAAAATAAAGATAGGATTTTAGATTATATTTTATTTCAATTAATGAATGGAATTTTGATGTTTTTCATCCATTATTAATTTGACTCTTTTCTTGGTAAGAGTTGTCAATGTTGATGCATGTTTTGAGAAGTATTTAATGAACCACTAATAATAACCATTTAATTAAAAGAATCTGGAAATCCCAAATACATTATGTAGATCTTCCCAAGATAATAAATTCATTACCTTCTCAGGATCACTTGAAATTTTATGTTTTGAAATGATATGTCCAAATAAATTTACTTTCGGAATCTAGAATTCACAATTTGATAACAAAACATAAATAAGTTTTTTCATAAATATCCTCAAAAATAATATCATATATGTTAATTCCATGATCCTTATCATATTTTTAATAAACCATCATATCATCCAAAAATACCATTACAAAGGAGTTGAGAAACTATTGAAATATATGGTCCATATAATACATAAAAACAATTGGATCATTTTTCATGAGAAACAACATCACAATACATTCAAAGTGGTGCACGTGAGCCTTAACTTAGTTGGTGAGGACTCCTTAAGTACATCGAAGAGACCCAAGACCAAATCCAGGTGGAGTTTTATTTCTGGTATACTATAGTAGTACTATAGCACGAACTGTAGTAGTTACTATAGAAAGTACTATAGTGGAACTCTAGCAGGTACTATTTGACACTGTAGTAGGCGGAACTATTCCCCCGTTTGGGCCATTAGGTCACCAATTTGGTCCCTGATTCTTTTAAGGCCTTTGGTCCACCCGGGCCTTTGGGTCAGTAAGGCCTTCATGCCACCTCAAGAACTGTATGCCACTGTAAGTGTAGATGAAAACCATACAACCTACAAGGAACATTCTATAGAAGGAGGATGAGTAATGAGCTTTAACCATAACAGAAGCTAAACAGATTGCATGAATGAGAGTGTATGGAACATTCCATCGGGACAAGCCTATGCATGAATGGGAAAGCCTATTCGAATAGATATGTGTAGGTGGAGAGCTGTTTTCACGATGAAGATGCTGGGGAGGAGTAGTACCAAGTATTAATCTGTATTGTATGTAATATTTGAATCCTTTGGGTAATGAATTCCTCTAAGGCATACAGGCCATGTAATACTTACACCTATGGGCCTTGTAAGGATTCCACCTCAACCCTTGATAAGTGGATTATCACAATCCATGAAAAAAATTAAGGCCTTTATTCCATTGGAGGATGATATTCAAAGTGTCTATACCTTGTCTTGAAAGTCATTTTTTTGGATTTCCACCACGTTAACTCTATGTCAATGAAAATAGACAAGAGATAGATCCTCAAGAACAAATTTTCAACCATTAAATTGTCAAACATGTCATTAGTATAGGGAAAATCATATTTATTCGTTATCATCATCTGATTATGATTTTGATAATTGCCACAAAAGAGTGGAGTTCCACCATCCTTTTAGAAAAAAATCATAGAAGCATCTTGAGGTGATAAACTAGGAAAAATAAAACCCTTCACATTTAAATACTCTAATTGAAACATCAACTCTTTTAACCTACATATTCCAATATTATATAAATTAATAGGGATCATATCAGTTCACTGGACATAATTTATATAAAAATCAACATCACTTTCTAGTGGAAGACCATAGAAGTCATTGGAGTATAATTTTGAAAAATCCTATACCCCCAAAGGTTGAAAAAAAACAAGAGAACACATTCTCAAACTCAATTTAAAAAGAGAATATAAAACTCCATAATTCTAGATAAATAGTTCATATTCATCTATACACCATATCCCATTCACCTTGAAATAATTATGATCTCACATAAAAGGAAATAAATCATAGTCGTCGATGATATAAATCAACCATGGTTCAATGCGGAATAAACCAATCCTTAATAACAATAATAACATAAAAGTGATCCTGATGGAGAAATAGAAAATATAAAACTAACTCATCATTAAAGATCATTAAAGAACATATGGTATGTCAAGAACAATGATCCTTTTTATTCACAAAATACATCAACATCTTCATAATAAAAAACATGAGATCCATTAGATGATTCAAAAAATTCAAAAATAAATCAATACAATGGAATCATTATGAGCTATATCAAAGAGTGAATTTATTATTGATGATAAAATAAATCATATAACTCTCAATATCTCTAGGTATGAATACAATTACTCTAGAAACTCTTATTTTGTGTTTAATTTATTCACACGAGAAGCTTTTGGCTAGATCCTTTTAGGCATAGAAACCTTAAATGACGCTGAGGGTTCCTTTAGAACTAATGAACCAATAATGACATAAAAAGATCTTGAATGAACCTGTGAAAATAAATTAAGTGACCATAAGAAATACAATTCTTTGGAGGTGTGGGAAATAACTCTAAATTTACCTTGTTTTTTAACACTAGTAGCGTGTTAATGGGAAACTATAAACTACTACCGATGGTGTTGTGGATTCCTACTGGTGAGAGATACAACCGTCACTTATATGATTCTTGTTCCCCTTCCTTTTCATTCCATGTGATCTAATAAGTATTAAATTGGGTATATAATGAATCCCAAAAAAACTTGACATGACCTCTAGATCCATTTATGTTTATAGTTAACTCTATGTTACCTCTATATAAGTGACAATATTCTGCATGATGACTACAGAATTATTTTTTGGACACAAACCCATCTTGAATCTCTTAACCATCATTTTTTAATTTTACAAAAAATTGAGATAAAAATACACTGACGTAGCTAAATGAAAAATATATAATGTCCCTAAGTGATCACCCTTCACAATAGACAGAATATTTATTGACTTCACTAGATTATTGAATTATAGGAAGAATTACAGGAATAATATGTTGTTATAGTCTTTACACTTCAAATCCTCGTGTTTGTTCTATTATTCCACCAATTCTCACAACATCTTACTTGATCCATAATTAGTGAAAGAATAAAACTTCACCTTAAATAGTTTTGAGTCTCTAATAAGTAAAATATATGATCATTCAAATCTGACCATTCCTAAAATTTTTGTGGTTCATTCATCACCTCAAGGATAGAGGCTTCTAGCAGAAAAAGTTTGAAGTTCAATATTTTCCTCCTCTGGATCATATTTGTAACCCCCCCAATATTGTATTTAAGAAATTTATATGTTCATTTACCTTTAATAAACTATACATAATGTTACCACAATAAGTATCTAGTCAATTTGTGGGTTCCCTTATTGGGAATCACATGATGTTCCCTCTAGGTGGATAAAAGGATGTATATTGAAATGTTTGGTGATATATCAGGGATCAAAAAAAGATCATCATACAAGGAATGAATGTGAATATAAATCTAGATAATTTATGTAAGAACTAATATTTGATGAAAATATATCATATAATACACATTTCTCAACATCCAATGGTAACTTGAGGTTTGTTATTGTGATAACTATCTAATAACTCACCTTTAACGCCCTCATTACACCTAAAAATATAATATATTTTCAACCAAACATCTCATGCAATGAAAAAATAAGAACAAACATACATTTGGAACTAATTATTCAGTAATTATTCTAGATAAACAATCAATCTACATTCATAAATGATTCACAACAAGACATGAAGGACATCACTGATCCCCAAGGGCCCAAAAAAATCACCTAGAAATCAAAATAAACATTGTTTTTTCTTAAATATATACACCGACTAGTATGAAATTTTTAATGAAATAATGGAAATAAGAATATTACATAAACATGAAAAAAATCAGTAGAAATACATCAAATTGAACATAATCCAAAATGAAATTAAATTATCTAATAATAAATACACTATAAAAGATAAAAACCACAATCTCCATGTTCCATGTGGGAAAAATTCCACCATCTTTCCACCCAAGTCCCAAAAAAAATTTAGTCAAAACAACCTTTGTATCACTATACTATCTTTCTGTTTCCCACATCAAATAAAATTTTATCTACACACATCTAAGGTTATGTGTAGGGTGTGATAAAAACAATCCTAGAGGGATCCCCCCAAATGTTACATTAGTATTATTTGTTAACAAATCCATGTATGATCATTTTAAAATAAAAAAAGTTTTGCTATATAGTTTTTCCCAATTCAATTAAAAACATTGAAATTCAGCATTTTCAATAGTATATAAACAATTTCATATAATATATCTTTTCAAATAATTTTGAAGAAGTCCATTTATTATTTCAAAATCATGAACTATAAAAACATATCAAAATAGTTAAAAATGGAAGGTACCTCAAAGATAACATTGGTCCATTCTAGCTAGTTTCCTCCCCACATCTGATCAATAATGAAAAGTGTGCACTTAAAAAAGACTCCTTCGTATTGACCAATGGAGAATAAAAACACCCTATTGTGTGAAGCCCCATTTTATGTCATGTAAACCTATCCCTATCATGATATCATAAGGATCATAGTAACACCCAGATGTGTGAACCCCTTATGAAGTCATGGAAGAAAGCCCCTGCATGACACCAACCAAAGTACCCCATTCTCCCATATGTCGAACGTTTCATTACTTTTAAAAATAGAATATAACATTTCATAAATCAATCCAAAATCATTTTCCATATAAAACTTATTATTTGAATTCTATTTTATCTAACAAAATAATGGTTCTTTGAATTCAACATTTCCTTACAAAATAAAAATGGTATGGCCATTTTATATTAATAAAATACCATTTATACATTTAAATAAATCATAGATCCGTCTATTTACAATTTAGGAATAAATTTTAGATATTATAATGAATTAGTGTTTCATAATAAAAAGAATTTATATGATACCAACCACCTCAAACACATGGTATTCCAATAATTCTACAGGATCCACACACTAAAGGAGATGATGGTTCTAATAATAAATATAATATCCTAATTGATAAATCTCATAAAATCAAATTCAAATTCAATAATATCATGATTAAAGGAGAATAGATAGAGATACCACATACCATGAATATCTCAAATATTTACACAATGGTCAACCCAGATCAAATGATTTCCACCTATTTCAATGATCTATTTAATTGAAAAATTATTAGATCATCAAATAACCTTATATATGTTTAATAAACCTATGATATAGTAATTATCTCACTATAAATTGGGTAGATATATAATCAATTAGAATAATGAGGTGTAATATAGACATAGAATTGTAAATATATATCTAATTCCCTTGGGCCTATCAAAATTAATCACTCAGTGGTAAGAAATCTTTAAAATATCTAATAATAGTATCCTAGATTAAGAAAATAATTATAAAATCATATTTCTTATTTTTTTTGTTACTTATTTACCCCTTTTGTTTTAAATCCTTTGTTTGGATCTTTTTTTGGCTTATTTTTAAGGACTTTAAAAAATGGATGTTTTTAAGGGCTGCTCACGGTTGGTGCACTGTTAGGGAAAACTGTGTGGTTTGTACCAACAAACACTTTTCATTGTTTAGTGGTTCTAGAGGGTAGAACATGTTTCGTACATAGTTATTATAAACCATGTGTCATACCTTACAAACAATGAATCCATCGGAGGTGGGGGTTCTCTTGGTTAGTTCACGGTTAGATGAACCGTGCATCCAAACCATGAACCCTTTTTAGAATCCCAATAAGGCCACATGGTTAGGCACAAGGTTAGTACTAACCATGTGGCCTAACCATCAAACCATTTGATTGGTTTCTAAATTCCATAAAAATATTATTTAAAACCCCAAAACACCACTCATAATCCTAAACACCTCATATTAGACCCTAATTGATTTTATTTACTTTTATAGTCACTAAATTGGAGAATTGGATCCTCTAACATCTTTTATTATTAGATAAAATCACTAGATGATGTGTTTGATCTCTCTCTATGGTAATTTTTTCTTCTTTATTTGGAATCCCTCTATCATCTATTTTATTATTCATTGATTATGAGGAATCCATAGTCTTTTGATGGACTGGATCCTTGATTTTTATGGATTTAAATTCTTGTGATTTCTTATTTAACATACTTTCTAATGGATTTTTTTTAATTTGTTTTTTGGTTGATTTATTTTTTGATGTTTTGATTAAAGGTAGGTGGTTCCATAAGTATTTACCCTATAATTTAAACAAAAATTTCATTCTTAATTTGAAATGATATTTAAATTTTTTTAAAAAACATGAATTATGAGGATTAGATTACTGATTTGAAAGGAATGTTATGTTTAAAATAAAAAATTTGTTCAAAGGATTTGAATATATGTTCATATTTATGAAAATAGGGATTGAAAAGATTTGATGTTGATTCTTGAGGAAAATGGATTAAATTGAAAGATGTTGTTTAAAAGTAATCAAAATAATAATAATGGTTTTGGTTTCTAAATTAAAAAAATCATATTATACTTGAAATTTGGAATTTGAACTATGGATGATGATTTTATTGAAATGAATGGGTTTCTGATGATTTATTTATTGATTTAAACCCATTTTATCCTGGGTTGATTGTGGGTGACTATAGTATTCATGCATATACTTTGACACACAGTAAATTAATTGATGATTAAAACACTAAATAAACTTACTTTTGCATGATTGATATCAGTGGTGTTTTGATTTATTCTATTAGAGTGGGTGGATCCAAGGAACATGTGAACACACACACAAATTCATGATGATTAACAAAAAATTGTGAGGTTCTTATAGCCTGTAACTAACTAACTATAGGGATTATGAACACATTTCTAAATTTTTATTTGATTAATACATACCAATGATTATAAAACAATTGTATTCATCGTTTGGATTTATTAAAATTTTCATATAAGAAATTTTTACATACCTAACATGTAATTAATTTGAGATTATATTTTGAGTGATAAATCTGAGTTGATATTGAAAAAAATTATTTTCATCAATTCTGAGAATAAAATGTCTTATTAGTACTGGAAAAACTTGTGGAAAACATGGAGATATTCTGTTAAGTTGTTTAGCTCACACCCTAACTTCTCCATTATATGTTTTCATTGGATTTATTTCCCTATAACATAATAATTTTTTATTTTAGATTACATATATATATTCAATGATCTGAATAGTAATTTAAAAATATTATCAGATATTGATTTTTCTTATTAATGGTATTGATGTGATAATTCCGTAGATTACATGTTGCATTGAATTGGGAGTAGCAAGTCTTCATTATGTTGAAAACCATAAAATTTATTGACGATATTCTTAAAACTAGGTCTATGGTTAGATTATGTACTCCACAAGAACATATAGTACATAGTATTCCTGGTGTGAGTATTTATAAGTATATGAGGATTCTTCTTAAGAATTGCATACTTAGTAATCACTAAGATGGTATAATATGGGAACATTCCCCAAAACAGTAATTCAACTTGTTTTGGTGTCATCAGATATTCCTTTCTATGAGAATATGTAATGTTCATTAGAATTTAATATTGTTATTAATTAATTTCATGAATCACACATATAGATTTAATAAGTAAAACTATCACAAAATATATTGGCAGTGAGTATGGTATGTTTAGTGCATCACAAATGACATATTATTAATGTATAAGTCGATAAGTTTTTATCACTTCCATCTTCACTAATGTTTACAATTTCTTCATTTGATTGAAATGTAATTGTGATATTATTTCCCATTGCCATAGTGTAGTGACATTTTTTTAGATAGTCAAAAAAATTCATATCAAGCATATAGTTTTATGAAATAGATGTGTAAAATTTATAATGAGAAATTGAGATAAACAAATTATATTACACAACAAATATTCATATGTGGTTGTAAATGTAGTAACATTAAGATTTTTTTGTTGGCTGCCTTAACCAGTTTCTAGAAAGTAATCTTGGAATTTACGCATAGCATTTAATTTCCAACATGAACGAATTTGAGATATTCACACACTTGGTGGTTCATATTATCTCAATTAAATTCTATTTCTTCTTAATTATTGGATTAAATATTATTCTCAATACTGAAAAAAATTATTCTAGCATTATTGATAAAAAACATTCCAATACACTAAGATCATGTTTGGTAACAAATATTAACTTATAATATTGTAAAATAATATTTATCATTTCTCAAGTTATAGGACACTGTAAAATAATGTTAATAATTTAATTATTATAAGGAATTGGGTTTATAAAAGAGTATAATATTATCCAAGGGATTTTATGCAATTATATAATATTTTAACCAAAACCATGTCTCTATAAATAGATATTATTGTATATTATATATGGAATATAAAAAATTGAGGATATATAATTGGTGTTCATAATGGACTTATATATATATATCTCTCTCTCAATAACTCAACTTCTCTTCCTATCATTAATGAAAACAAATCCTTAAACCCAGAAGGATCTTGGATCGTTCAAGAAAAAAATTCCAAGACATTTTATTCATCAAGATAGAACCTGAAAATCATTTGGCATTTCTCGGATTTTAAATGAGAATGTGTGGATCACCACTAGAAGAATTATAAACTATAATTACAACAACATAATATATGTAATATGAAATGGTTTTCAGAAGATAAAAAACAACATCAAATAAATGATCTTAATTTGAGATTATCATTTATTCCATATATAAATAAATTAATTATAAATTTAACATGAAATATCCTCTCTTGAGGATTTGGAAAAATAAAAATTAAAAGAAATTTTAACTTAACTCTATCCAAAGAAACATTATATATACACAGAACCTAAAACATCTATCTACGAGGTTACATTTTAAATATATAATTATTTATTTTATTTTTGATGAAAATCCACAATCAATGATGAATTATTCATTTTATAATGTTCATTCATTAATCCAATTTGTATTCTCTGGGTTTTTACATTTTAATTTCCCCATTCAATTATAAAAATTTATTATGGTCATGAACAGGTGAATAATGATTTGAGATTCTAGCAAAAAGTGTTAAGGAATCTGGTAAGATAGCATGGGATTTCACAGGGTGTAGCTGGAGCACATGCCATGTACCTAAGTGAGCTACTCTTAGACCTGTTGCGGGATACAAAATGCATTGAGTAGTAATTATATGCAATGTATTTATTTTTTACCACAAATAGACTAGTATTACCAATCATATGAAATTTTATATTACATGGTTTGTATCCAGAATACACGATGTGCCATCTAGACAAGTTTATGGTGAAATTCGTGTAATTTGTGTTGTTATTATACATGGTCAAACCACATAAGGCTGAAATAATGGATAATTAATTATATAAATTATGTGTATGTAGTTTACACATCACATAGATCATTATTTCCCATATCCAAAATATTTAATGTTCTATTCAGTGAGTATTTTGGGTGTATGGCATGAGCGATACATGAAATGTAAAAGGCATATACATGTTGTGTAGTCATGACCGATAAACACATTGAGTTATTTGGATGGTTTCAATGAAACTAATAAATAATTACACACAAATTGAATCGTGCATGTACACTCCATATATTCTAGCCATGGTACACAACCAAATCCCCACCCATATAACTCTGGTACACAGCAACAGAGGTGAAAATTGTGTAGCTTGTTACTACATGTTGTGTTGTCTTCCAATAAAGGACATAATTAAATTACATTTTATTAAAAAATAGCATTAAATACATATTTTTTATTGTAATAACTATTTGGTTTGAAAATTTTATAATGTTTTTCAAGAATTTTAAATTATCAATTAATTTGTTGTAATAAATATATGATTATTTGATTTTCAATTTATTTTCCATGAATTCCATTAATGATTTGTATCTCCAAATGAATTCCTAAAGTCATTAACTTGAAATGGGATTAACTAATTAATTAAATAATTAATTAATTCATGCTATTTTATCTTAATAATAAGAACGAATAGAAAAAAATGCTAACCTTGTTACTTTAGTGTATATTTTTCATGTATGACCGTTCATGAGCTTGACCAAGACCTGTGCATGTGTTGTGTGTTTTAATTTATTTTATTTCATGGGATTTCAATTATTTGATATTATATTAAAATTGATTTCATTCATGTTATCCCACCATCTATTATTGTATAGGTCATGTCTGAATATGATTATTTATTTAATCTCATTAACCAATCCTTTGGTTCCCCTAACATATATGTGAGTTATAAATACTAGTAATTAATGGAGTATCCCAATAAATGTGAATGTTTTTCAATATAGAACCATAATGATTCCAAATCAGGTGATAAATATGCGTACATGTGAAATGTTGTAACTCATATTAAGACCATTAAAAGGAATTTCCTATCGAGTCCAATGTTCATGTATTGTATGCTCAATAAATCAACAGTTAGATAATCTCATGATCTTGTTATTATTTATTTAATTATTTGTTTATTATGAATTATTTATTTTATAGAGTCAAACTTGCTATCACATAAATAACTGAATTAACATAAAATGATGAAATTTTAATAAATTGATTATGTGAAAATGTTTTATACAACATGGTGAATTAATTAAGTAAAATACCAATAATATTAACAAGTTATGTAAAGGATAAAAAAGGTAAATTATTTTCATAGTTTATTAAACTCCCTCAAGTATATATTAAGACATCCTTTTTATCTTAATAATTGAAAAGAAATGAATGCTTTAAAACAAAGTGTTTGAACAATCCTCATTAGGATACATTCTTTAGATAAATAGTTCTTATAAAGGTTATTGGATGAATCAATCATATAATATAAATAGAATAAGCCCTCTCTAGACTTAATGTTACATGAAGGAAAGTGTTCAGAAAATCCAATTCAGGATTTCACGATTGAGGAGTCAACTCCATGGAACATGGATATGCAAGCCATCTATTGGTAAATATTTTCATACCTAAATACCATCAAGTAGCTTGATCCACCCTCTTTGGCATTATGCAAAGGGTAATATGCATCCATGATACTATAATTACCTAGAATCTAAAAATTATGAGTTTTGTGGTGAGTGATATTGGGTCATGATAAAGTAGAGGATATTTAATAAAATTAATTATTATTATTTCTCACATTATTTTTAATTAAATAATAGTATTAATCATTTGTTTTAATTACTATAGAAAATTGTGAGTAAAACAATGAAACCAATATGATAATTCATTAACATAGGGTATCTATTTATAAATAAATTTTTCTGATATGATACAATAATTTATGAAATGAATTATTACCATAAAATATTTTATTATGTGTTGGAATTCATTGTCCATCTTCTTCAACCCTAACAAGTAAGGGAAGGTGAAAATGATTCCTACAATATATATGTTAAGGATGAATCTTATTTCTATTGTATTATATTGTAAGAACACGGTTCTTATTTTGAGGTATGGGTTTCTTCTTTTCTCCTTTCTTTAAATTTTTTTGAGAAAATAAGGAAAATGGGGAAAAATCCCAAATTTTCGAAGTACATGCCGTGTACTTTTCCATACGCCATGTACTTTTGGGCCGTGTGGAATAGTAAACGGGGCGTGTGGCCATGTCAGTGATGAAGGGTATAGGAACCGACTACACGTCGTGTAGTGGTCCCTTACACGCCATGTAGTGAGTCAGCAGACAAATAGTAAGGTGGTGGACAGCTGTGTGACAGCACACACCGTGTACTCATGCAGACACACCGTGTAGTCATGTCGGTAGGTAAACAGTTCCATGCTGGCAGGAAACCGCCAGAGGAACAGTTAAAAATGGGAAGTACATGCCGTGTACTTTGTTTTTTTATTAAAATGGGAAGTAGCCTCCCCTGTTCACTGGGAAGGTTTAGAACTGGACAAGAGCTCGGGAGGGTTGGCCGAATATACGGGGATCCGCCGAGTGCACGTCGGGAATCCGTTTACGCCTCAGACAATCTCATTGGAACCACACGGGTAAGACCTCCGCTCTCCTTAAGCCATTCTTACAAATTCCTTCCTGAGGGACAGTTATTTATTTTTGAACATGTTTTCTTCTAACCCATATCTACAGCGTTCTTGGACATATCAGAAGGATTTGTTCGCCTATATCATTCGTTGGTGTATAAGCTAGGTGGCTTGGTGTTAATTCTCCAACTGTTGTGCGTTTGTGTTAATTATTGTGCCACAAACCCATGTTGGGGTGTCATGTGGCAAAGGTCGTAGCTGCTTAAATACCTAGAATTGTATAAGTAATTAACTGTGATATTACAATGCTGTTTGGGATCGATTCTTAGATCCAGGACCACACCGGGGGTGTGTTCCTCTGTTTAGTCGTTTGATTAGGATACCTGAGGGTATTCCATGTTTAATTATGCATTATGTTTTCCTTGAGAGGAATTGTATTTAAATTTCATGTCTATATGTAGGGCATGGCCCGGTTACTTATGCCTGAGGGTAGTGTTTACTATAGTCAGAGGGAGTGACAGTATTAGCATGAGGGTGAGGTTACTATTCCTCCTGAGGGAAAGATTCTGATCACCTAAGGATTTTGTTTCAGTTCGTCCTAAGGGTGAGATTCTGTATAGCCTAAGGGCGTGGTTTTACTATATTAGCCTAAGGGAAAGATTATGGTTCTCCTGAGGGCTTGGTTATGTTGATCATATAATGCCACTAAATTAAAAGGTTAAAATGAATAATAAAATGACAATATAACGGTTAAATTAGGTTACTTATGAGAACTACTTTGTTTATTGCATTTTACTACTGCACATTGTTGCATGTATACACACAGTTCAGCATGGGCCTTTGGTGGGTGCCTACTTGGAATTATTTCTCACACCCTGATTGGTTCATTATTTTCGTCCCAAACAGATTATATTATGCCAGTGTGGATAAGGGCAATGGTCCTAATACAGGTAATTGATTGCTGCTGAGGTGGAGGGGAGCATCGGATCGGGCGGAGGCTTACGATGCTACCAGCTGTTTTGTTCTGTTTTTCTTTCATGTACTTGTACTGTACTTTATTGTTTTGTAACATGTTCTGGATGTTTTCTTTGAATTGAGGCATGTTGCACCATTATCTATACAATGGGTGGTTATTTCTATTGCAGTTGTTTAATTCAGTTTTGTATGGATACGAATTCTGCTATTTTTGTATGTTTTATTTCTTTTCGATGCACTACACCTTGACTAATGAGGTCATAGTTTCCCCACTATCAGACTTGGTCCCTTGCTGCTAGTTGGCAGCCTCTAGAATTTGGGGAAATGCGCTTGAGGTCATGTGGTGAACCGTGTTCGGGGCACCCGTTGAGTGGCACCTGGAACGTGGACGTTACAACGTGGTATCAGAGGGGTTCTTTTATTTGACTTACTATTTGGATCCTTAGTCAGGGATAGGACGAGAATGGTAGTTGGTAATATGTTGTGCCCCGGAGTAGCTAACCCGTGTATAGGGAAAATCCAATTTACCTCGGATTGCAATCTTACCGATTTTTCAATTTACAGTTGATATGATTTCACCCTTGGGTGACGCACTTGTGGTGTGCTGTTTTATTTTATTCATGGGTTCTATTTAGTTGCAACTTGATGAGATGAGGGTATTCCATCTCATGCATTATTTAGGAACATGCTAGAAATCACATGCCATGTAGGTGCATTAGAAATTGCATGTTGTTGTGGTAGTTATTGTGCTAGTAAACCATGTTGTTGTGATAGCTGCTTGGTAAATACTTGCTATGTGATAGGGTATTTTTTATGAGCCAGTTTATAAAATGGATACCAAACTTTTGTTTTTGGGGAGTATGGGCCCCCTCTAACTAGAATTTGGTGGATCATTGACTGTTTGTTATGTTATAACAGAGATAAGATGTCAAGAATTGATTTTTGGGGAGTATGGGCCGTCACGGATCGTAATTTTACACTTAGGTGTTGTTTTACAGTGTTTTATGGGTTATGGGGAATTTTCTGAGGCATACTGTCAAGAAATCCCAGTATACATGCCTTGTAGAACCTTTAACACGTCGTGTATGGTCTTCTGTTCGGGAAAAAAATAAACTTTTTATGAACATGCTGTGTACCCTGAGTACACTCAGTGTAGTCTCTTCCCATGTCACAAACCGTGTGGGAGGCGACACGGGGAAGGGAGGATCTTGAGGCGAACACACCATGTACCATATGTTCATGTCGTGTAGTGTTGACCCGGAGTCCCCCCGTGTAACTAACAACACGGACTGAGGAGACTTAAGACATACACGTCGTGTCGATGATGAACACGCCATGTAGTGTGACCTGGGGACTCAGCCATGTAACTAACAACACGGGTCGGTGTCACCTCTCCCTGAACACGCCGTGTACTTGTGGGACATGCCCTGTAGTCTTGTCCGAGGACAGACCGTGTGGACTTAGCCATGTCACTGGGAAACGGGGTGATGTACATGTAGTGTGTGGATGTAACATGTCATGTAGTGTAAAGCCGAGTAGTTGGTTGTGTCACAAATGGCACAGGCAGTTGGAAAATTACACCATACACATCATGTAGTCAGTATACACGTCGTGTAGTTTTGTTCAAATGGGAGTCATGTGGCTTAGCCGTGTAGAAGGACACGGGCAGGGGAAGAGAAGTCAAGTACACGTCGTGTAGTCAGTATACATGGCATGTATTCTAGTTTTGAAAATTATAAAGGCCTTCTTCCTCGTGATCCCTTTGGGGTTTCTTCATTTTAGGTCATTGTAAATCTTGTTCTAATGGTGTGCATTTGACCTTATAGAGTCATGCCGCCAAAACAACCGCGTGTTGTTCTCCAGGAGAGTGGTGACGAAGATACTCCGGAGATGGTGGGCCATGGGATACCGGTTGATCCTCTAGAAAAGCCAGATGTAGCGCCTGCTATTATACCAGACACAGGAGCAGACGCGTAGTTCCGTGAAGGCTTTATGCGGTTCATGCAGACCTTTCAGGAAGCACCGCAGGCTGCCAAATCTATGGATGAGCTGAATCGTATCTTCCAATTGCAGCATCTGCCTATGTTTTCTGGGGATGGCAGACCATAGGCTACAGAGTCTTGGCTAGGATTGAGGCAGACTATTTTCAAGCATCTTGAAACGCCTCCAGGGTGGTGGGTCAAGCTCGCAACTTATATGCTTGGTGATTCCACCAAGATGTGGTGGGATGATACCACCATGTTAGAGCATCACATAGACATGGCGTGGGAGGATTTTTAGGCAGTATTCTATGACTTCTTCTTCCCAGAGATGCAGAGGGAAAATAGAACTTGAGAGTTCATGAATCTGTAGCAGGGAGCTATGTCGGTGATGGATTATTCTACTTGTTTCACTGAGAATCAGTGTTTTGCACCTGTTCTGGTGGGTGATGAGACGTTGGGAGCCAGAAACTTTGAGGATGGTCATCGATATGGCATTCGAGCACTGGTGAACGTTTTCAGGTTGCCATTGGTACATGCTATTGTGAACTAGGAACTGATTATAGAGAGGAACCTATGGGAAGCATGTGGTGTGGGCCAGGGCGGATCGACACCAGTTTCCGGTACTATTTCTACTGGTAAGAGGAAGAGACAGATGGACTTCTCTCAGGGTGGCAGTACCGGCCAGGCAGTTTCATCATGTGGCCTGATTTGGTGCTAACAATGTGGTAAGGAGGGTCAAAAGATACCTCAGTGTCCACGTGATCTAGTGGATTGCCGAGCATGTGGCAATATGGGTCATCTTCATCGCTTTTATAGGGAATTTCTACTAGTGGCTAGTGAGAGGGGTTCTGTGCAGACTGCGTGAGTGGGAGCAGGACCAGCAGCTTCTTACCAGTCAAGGAACTGTAATACTTTAGGGTGGGAAGTCAGATATGGTGGTCATGTCCGTGGTAGCAAGACACTAGGATCTCAGAGGTAGCAGGGTGGGACAGCTCAGGGTATCCAGGCTAGGACACAGGGCCATGACACTGGGCATGCATATGCAGTGCAACAGACCCAGCATGAGCAGGATCTGGAAACTTCAACTGTCATAGGATCTATTCTAGTATATTATGTCCTATCTTCAATACTTTTTGATATGGGTGCTTCACATAGTTTTATATCTGTACCCGTTGTGGAGAGCCTTGGGCTCTGGGTTTCTACTTCTTCTGATATCGTGACGGTAGACACTCCGTCGGGGACTAGGACGGCTGGTGTGCGTCAGTGCAAGGAGTTCCCCCTTGATTTTGGTGGATGTCACATCCTTTGGGACCACTATGTCTTCAAGATGAGAGCTTATTATGTCATTCTTGGGATGGACTGGTTGGTTCTCTTTCGATCCTTTGTAAAATGATATCGTCACAGGGTGAGTTTCATGTCACCAGAGGGCGAAGAGTTTCTATACAAGGGCGAATGGGATGTTCAGGAAAGTCGAGCTGGACCAGAGCATCATGGGTGAGGTGGAGTCACATCCCAGATTGCGAGTTTATATCTGGATGACCATGGGACATACCGGAAGGATTTCCCTCCAGTGGTTGATCATTTCAGGGATGTCTTCCCGGATAACTTTTCAGGTTCTCCTCTGGAGTGTGAGGTGAATTTATCTATTGAGCCTGTGCCAGGAGCAACACCATTGTCGATTCCTCCTTATAGTATGGCCACACCTGAGTTGCATGAGCTCAAGAGGCAGTTAGAGGAGTTACAGGAAAAGGGTTTCAGCCAACCCAGTACTTCTCCACGGGGTTCGTTGTTCCTCTTTTGGAAGAAGGCGAACGGTACCCTCAGACTCTGTGTGGATTATCGAAAGTTGAACCAGTTGATGGTTAAGAACCGATATCCTTTACCAAGGACTGATGATCTTTTTGATCAACTTTCTCAAGCACGAGTGTTTTCGAAGATTTACTTGAGATCAAGATATAATCGTCAGTGCATTAGACCATCTGACATACCCCTCAAAGCTTTTAGGAGTAGGTATGTTCTATACAAGTATACGGTTATGCTATTCGGAATCACGAATGCACCAGCAGTTTTCATGGATCTGATGAATCATGTGTTCCACCCCTGTCTCGATTCTATTGTGGTAGTATTTGTGGACGAAATCTTGGTGTACTCTCACACTCGACACGACCATTCCACCCTTCTTGATATCATATTAAGTACACTGAGAGAGCATCGACTATATGATAAGATATCAAAGTGTCATTTTTGGATGGGCCAGATTCACTTCATGGGTCATATCATCTAAGAGGCAAGAGTTTCAGTAGACCCACAGAAGGTGACAACAGTAGTTTCCTGGGAGCAGCCTTAGAACGTTTTGGAGATACAGAGTTTCTTAGGGCTCTCTGGTTACTATAGATGTTTCATCCAATACTTCTCCCACATAGCAGCACCGTTGATGGTTTTGTCTAAGAAGGGTGTGAAGCTCGTTTGGTCAGAAGCATACGAGACAACCTTTTAGGACCTGAAATGAAGGTTGACATTAGCACCGATCCTGATACTCCCAGACCAGGGAAAGAGCTATATCGTTTACTGTGATGCATCAAGAATTGGGCTAGGAGTTGTGTTGATGTAGGGTAATCGAGTTTTTGCGTACGAGTCTCGGTAGTTGAGGCCACATGAGACGAATTACCTGACGCATGATCTCGAGTTGGCTGCAGTTGTGCATGTGTTGCACTATTGGAGACATTATCTATTGGGATAACATTTTGTGGTGTTCACGGACCACAAAAGTCTCAAGTACATATTTATCCAGTGTGACTTGAACCTGAGACAGCGAAGGTGGGTTGAATACCTTAAGTCCTTCGATTTTGAGCTTGCCTATACACCTGGTAAAGGTAATGCTGTAGATGATCCACTGAGCATGAAGACTCAGATACAGGCTATGCAGGAGGCCAGTGGCAAGTGGCATCTCATGGAATTGTTCTCTGAGATGCATTTGGAGGTTAATGATAGCTAGGGGAAGACTTATCTTTCCTCTTGAGCTGTGACTTATACCCTCCTGGATAGAGTGAGGATGAGACAACTATCTAATTCAAAAGGCCTAGTTCTATGTGAGTCATTGGCAAGTGAGGACCCTCCTCCTAGTTGGACGATAGGCGATGATGATGTACTGTGTTTCCATGGATGAGTATGGGTTCTAGGGGATATATATAAGGAGTTGATGTGGGAGTTTCATGCTTCATCTAGGGAAGTTCATCCCGGGGTTACCAAGATGTACCGTGTCTTGAGACATCAGTACTGATTGCCGGGTATGAAGAGAGATGTAGCTGGTTTTGTTACGAGATGTTCCACCTGTCAGCAGGTGAAGGCGGAGCATCTGAGGCTAGCCAGACTGTTACAAAAGTTACCCATCCTAGAGTGGAAATGGGATGATGTCGCGATAGATTTCGTGACTAGGATGTCGAGGTCACCTCGAGGCAATGATGCCTTGTGGGTTGTTGTGGACATACTCACAAAAGTATCTCAATTTATTCATATAAAGGAGACCTTCCGTGTTGATGACCTCGGAAAGTTGTATATCTGAGAGATCATACGCCTTTATGGGGTCCCTCGTTCTATCGTTTCAGATAGGGACGCCCGTTTTACATCTCGTTTTTGGAAGTGTTTTTAGAAGGCACTGTGTACACAGGTGTTTTTGAGCCCAGCTTACCACCCTCAAACTGATGGCTAGTCAGAGCGTACGATACAGGTTCTTGAGGACATGTTTCATGCATATTTCCTAGAATTTGGGGGATCTTGGGGGAATCATATACCCCTAGTCGAGTTTGACTATAATAACAGATTTTAGGCAACTATTGAGATTGCACCTTATCAGGCTTTATATGGTAGGCCATGTTGATCACCTTTGGGCTGGTTAGGGGAAGGTGATGAAGCTTTAATGGTACCATGTCTCATGCAGGAGACATCTGAGCAGGTCCAGTTGATTCAAAAGCAGATGGCTACCAGACAGTGTCGTCAGAAATCTTATGCTGATCGTCGTAGATTACCCTTGGAGTTTTTGTACGGGATCAGGTTTTCTTGCGTGTTTTTCTGAGGCTGGGACACAAGAGGATCAGGAGACAGGGCAAGATTTCACCGAGGTATGTTGGGACATTTGATATTTTGGAAAGAGTCAGGCTGGTTGCCTATCGGTTACAGTTACCACAGAGGTATCAGGCCATGCACGACGTCTACCATGTATCTCAGTTGCACCTCTATCATTCAGACCCATATCACGTCTTTCAGCCAGAGGAGGTTGAGCTAGAATGAGATGTGTCCTTTGAGGAGCATCCAATCTGCATCGTTGACAGGAGTACGAAGGTTCTCCAAAGATGGTCAGTTCCTCTCATACGGGTGCTATGGCCGCATGGCTGAGTGTAGGAAGAAACCTGGGAGCGGGAGATCGACGTACGTGATCAGTGGACGGAGTTATTCTCAGCTTTATCTTCACCACCCTTGGATGGGAAATTTGGGGACAAATTTCTTTAAGGTGGGAAATTTGTAAGAACCTTATTCTTATTTGAGGTAAGGGTTTCTTCTTTTCTTCTTTCCTTTAGTGTTTTTGAGAAAATAAGAAAAATGGGGAAAAATCCCAAAATTTATAAGTACACGCCGTGTAATTTTCCACACACCGTGTACTTTTGGACCTTGTGGAATAGCACACGGGGTGTGTGGCCATGTTGGCAATGAAGGCTGTAGGAACTGACTACACACCGTGTAGTGGTCCCTTACACGCCATGTAGTCAGTCGGCAGGCGAACAGTATGGCGGTGGCCAGCTGTGCGACAACTAATGCCGGGTACTCATGCAGACACACCGTGTAGTCACGTTGGCAGGTAAACAGTGACACGTTGGAGGGAAACCGCCAGAGGAACAGTTAAAAAATGGGAAGTATAAGTCGTGTACTTTGATTTTTTTGCTTAAAATGGGCAGTAGCCTCCCCTGTTCAAAGGGAAGGCATAGAACTGGACGAGATCTCAGGAGAGATGGCCAAATCTTCGAGGATCCGCCAAGTGCACATCGGGAATCCGTTTCTGCCTCGGACGATCTCGTTGGAACTGCACAGGTATGTCCTCCACACTCTTTAATCCATTCTTACCAATTCTTTCCTGAGGTAAAGTCATTTACATTTCCGCGGGTTTTCTTCTAACCCAAATATATAGCATTCTTGGACGTTTCCGAAGGCGTCGTTCGTGTATATCGTTCATTGGTGTATAAGGTAGGTTTCATGGTGTTAATTCTCCAACTGTTGAGCTTTTTTGTGAATTATTGTTCCACAAACCCATGTTGGGGTGTCGTGTGGCTAAGGTCGTAGCTGTTTAAATACATAGAATTGTATAGGTAATTAATGGTGATATTACAATGTTGTTTGGGATCGCTGCTTGGATCTCGGGCCACCCTGGGGGTGCGTTCCTCTGTTTAGCCGTTTGGCTAGGATACCCGAGGGTATGCCATGTTTAATTATGCATTACTTTTTCCTTGAGAGGAATTGTATTTAAATTGCATGGTTATATATTGGGCATGACCCAGTTACTTATTCCTGAGGGCGGTGTTTATTATAGCCTGAGGGGGTGACTGTATTAGCCTGATGGTGAGGTTACTATTCCGCCTGAGGGCAAGGCCTGAGGGAAAGAATCTGATCACCTGAGGGTTTCGTTTCAGTTTGGCCTGAGGGAGAGATTCTGTATAGCCTGAGGGCAAGCCTAAGGGAATGGTTTTACTATATTAGCCTGAGGGAAAGATTCTGGTTCTCTGGAGGGCTTTGTTCTGTTGAGCACAGAATGTTACTGAATTAAATGGTTAAAATGAATAATAAAATGTCAATATAACTGGTAAAGTAAGTTACATATGAGTACTACTTTGTTTATTACATTTTACTACTGCACACTATTGCATGTCTACACACAGTTGAACATGGGCCTTTAGTGGGTGCCTACATGGAATTATTTCTTACACCATGTTTGGGTCATGCTTTTCGGCCCAAACAAATTACGTTTCTACAGGTGTGGATAATGGAAAGTTTCCTTATGCAGGTACATTATTGCTGTTGAGGTGTATGGGAGCATGGGACTGGGCTGAGGCTCACGATGCTACTAGCTGTTTTGTTCTGTTCTTCATTCCTGTACTTATAAAATACTTTATTTTTGTGTAACATGTTCTGGTTGCTTTCTTAGAATTTAGGCATGTTGCACCATTATCTATACACTGGTTGGTTATTTCTACTACAGTTTTTTGATTCAGTTGTGTATGGTTTATGGATTCCTCTATTGTTCTCTGTTTTATTTCCTTTTGCTATGTTACACTTTGACTAATGAGGGAATAGTTTCCCCACTATCATACCTAGGCCCTCACTGCTAGTCAGTAGCCTCTGGCGTTTGGGGAAATGCACTTGAGGTCACGTGGTGAACTGGGTTTGGGGCACCGGTTGAGTGGCACCCAGAACATGGACGTTACAAATATAATCAACTATGTCTAGATAGTTGATGGTAAAACATAAATACATGGATTCATAAACCATAATATAACATCTCTAATCTATTTAAAAATAAAAGTAAAGATAGAAATACATAAGATTGGCATTGCACTATATCAGTGTAAAATAGAAGAAGACAATCAGGGTAAGGATCATGATTGAAAAATGATAGGGTATATTAATTAATTAAGAAAATTTTTCTTCAAATTAGATAATTAATAATCTATTAAACTAATTTTTTTAACCATACAACAATGGATACACTTATTTTTCTAGACCCTGATAAAAAAAGGATTTGTCATTTAGTAAATGTTTTACACATGCATGACCAAGAATTTAAGGACTGGTTG
The DNA here is from genome assembly GCA_963277665.1 of Viscum album. NCBI lineage: Eukaryota > Viridiplantae > Streptophyta > Magnoliopsida > Santalales > Viscaceae > Viscum > Viscum album. The sequence goes on from OY728133.1 coordinate 597,349,864, forward strand.
AAACTTGTTTCTCCAGAACTTTTGGTAAAATTTTCTAAAGAAAATGTAAAATATCTTATATATAATCTGAATCCAAAATTTTATTTACAAATTAATTCGAAGAGACAAAATATTAAAAGGTATAATAATGAATAAGATGTTATTTTCTTCTTACATAAAAATAATTTACACTATAAAATAAATTGTAATGGATTAAAGAAGTAATAAGTTGCATCGAGTTAAAGAATATTTATCAGGATACTATTAACCTATTTTTTGTTAAATATATACTCTTACAATATAAATTTTTTTAAATAAAATAATTGGGAAAGAATACAAATGTTATAGGGTGAACTCAAAAAGAGGAGAGAATGTGTGATGCCAATTTCAGACAAGGGGATATCACTATATCTCATTTAGAAATAGGATTTACTGAAGTTTGTAATAATTTTAATAAAGAAATTTATCTTAGTGATTATATTGACATTATAAAAAACTTTCATTTTGGGAATATATATTTTCATCGTACTTATATATTAAAATTACTGTTAAAAAACTATTGAATCACATATATCTATTGAAATAAAGGATGAATAAAAAATTATAATAATCATAACTGATTTTGGAATGATAATTAATTTTCAAATAAAATTAAAATTATTCGGTCATTTTATACCCATAAAATTTCATCAGAGACAATTGAGCTAAGATACAGGATATAAAAACAAACTAATTATCATTTTTTGGATAAATAAAAAATTTTAAATAATGGTACCTCTCTAAAGATTATATATACTCCAATATATCCATGTGAACTATTTTAAAGCTAAAGGTAATTTCATATAAAAAATAATATTTCTTTGATATATTTTAAAAATGTGCAGTAAAGTATATGATTTCACTTAGTAAAGATCAGGGAAACTCTGAGATGGCTTGTCTCAAAACATATTATACATGTTTTCATTGATACTATATATCAACTAAAGGTAATCCCAACCCCAAATTTAATTATAAACACCCTTTTAATGATGGTAGTACATGGAATATCAATGTTGAGCCTTATATTTATCACAAATATTCCCTTATTTCATTCAATATTGAAAATATATATCGAACCACTAAACCATATAGAATCAAAATTATCTAATGAATATCATATAAAATTCTATTTGATAATAATATATTAAGACACTACAATAAGAATTATTTAAATATAGTTTATTAAACACATTCATAAGATAAAAAATTACATCAAAACTATATTATGAATCTATGTTAATGATCTAGTAGCCACTTAGGGTATTAATATCTAGTAAAGATATAAAATATTCAAAAAGGGAATCATATCTCTTTGTCAATAGTGGGAGAAAACATTACTTATATGAGTCAAGGATGGGTGTGCACCAAATTTAGCAATGGAATACTACAATATATACAGCTTAGGGGGAGGATTAGTTCAAAATATACCTATTAAGTAGGAATTTATAACTATAGAGGTAGTATATGTTCAAAAAATTTGAGTGATACATGTATTATTTTTTCTAAAAAATATTCTTATAATGAAATAATAAATTTTAATATGTAATGGATGAACGATATATATAAATTCAAATAATGGAATCCATGTGTCAATATTAGAGGATTCATTATTTTTAATGATTCTAATACTTTATATTATCAGTGATTATACAAGAGAATCTATTAATGGATGGCACAAGGTTTACCAATAATGGATAATTGATTTTTAAAAGGTCAATCTAGGAAAAATCTAATAAACCAATTAAAATTAATAAAATCCTTCTCAAATTATACTTTTCAAATAATATTGATATTATCATAATATTAAGATTTTTATTGTCAAGGCCACATCACATAGAAGAAACATTACAATAAAAGTCAATATAGCTTGACCAAAAGCATACCCTATGGTATATGTCTACTAGGAAAAACATAAAAGGGTCAGGAATATCACTAACTTCCAATAAGATATCTTGATTACATAAATTATATTATGAATAAATCTTGCATAGTGATCATAGAATATTCATTTAGAAACTAATAAGTGAAATGTGTCTTTATCTGGTTAGTGTGATCACTATAAATTTTTATTATAGATATATTTATAACATATGGAAAAAAATTGTGTCTTACCATTTTGTTAAGACTAAGGAATGAAATTTCTCTAAGAATTAATTGATGTAGAAACTGTGGTTTAGGGAACAATATTTACAAGATAGATACATTAGTTTTCCCAATTTAGTCATATTAAATATTTTATATATGTATTTAAAAATACTGGATGTTATAATTCATGACTGAATTATTGTTTTCATATATTCCTTCAAGATAAACATATAGAGTAATGTGAATATATTACTAATATTAATATAATTTTAAAATATTAAGTGAAAGGAATTTATTTATTGTTCATGATATGTACTAATTTTTTATATTACTAATACATGACTCCTAGTAATTAAATATCAAATAGATCAAAAACAATTGAATTAAATTGTAGTTAAATCTATTCGACAGGACATTGAATAGTAGAACTGGATGAGTTAATGGTGTATGGAAGAGTTATAAAACTATTGATCAAGTGAATTGAAAAATTGGCTTCATTTAGATTAATTTGATATAGTATCATAGAAAAAGATAAGTTTATATTCATGAAATTTTTATTACTACCAATTTTAGATATATGTATATCATTCGTGTACATTGTGTTTTTTGCGACTTAAGGAGATTTTTAGAAACATCATGTCTTGATTGTTATTTATATCCAAATAATGTGTTTTATCATTATCATGATAATATTTCACTCAGTATTTAGTTAGCATGTCAGCTGTTTGACCTAGGAACAATAGGTGGATACTCCATTATATCACTACATGAGATATTTTCATAAAATAAAAATATTATAGAAAATAGATTTTCTACAATGAAATGTGTATATTTCAATCATATCCATAGAAACATGACATTAAATGATTTTTTACCCATAATCAACAAAATAAGGTTTATAAATGTGGTTAATAAACTCTTGATAATATCTGGATTAAGTGCAAGTGATATTTTGTTGATGTTGGTGCCCTAAAACCATTGTACTTCATATTACAAATATATTAAAATATGTGAATATTAATATAAATTTATTATCGCATATCGATTATTATTCTATTAAACATTGATGTGATAATGTCCTAGTTTATCTGTCATATTGAAAAGGGAATAGCAGTTCACCGCTATGACGAGGACCCTGAAATGATATAATGATATTCGTTAAAAAAAATATCATATGATAATGTAAAATTCAAAAGACTGTGTTATGTAGACTATTATATGAGTGTACTGATAAGTTGATTACAATTCTTCTCATGAATTTTGTTCTTGTTAATCTCTAATATGGAATATTATGAGATAAGACATGGAAACTGAAATTATGTATGTTATGGTGTCATCATATATTCTTATCTATAAGCATGTGTAAGGACATTTAGAGTATAATTATTCAATGGATTTACTCTCTCACTTAGATTTACTAACAAAAAACCATCATACCATGTATTTTAAGGATATAGGGTACATTTTGTGCATCATAAATGACATGTTATTAATGGAAAGTTCATGGAAGGATTTTTCCCTTCTAGATTTGTGGAAGTTGATATCTCATCCCTTTTATGGAAATATAACTATCAAATTAGATTCCATTGACATGTTGCAGAAAAATTTATTTCACATAGTTGACTAAATACATATCAAGCATATAGTTTTATGACATAGATTTTAAACTTGATTGATAATATAATGAGATAAAGTTAATATATTACCAAATGAGCATTCATAAGTGGTTTTAAACATTTCAATATTAATTTACTTCTCTTGGGTGCTTTTACCTATGCTATATTGTAATCTTAGAATTTAGGCATAATATCCTAATTCTAATGAGAAATAATAGTAGATTCATACACACTAAGTATTTTCACTGATTCGTATTAATTTAAATTTCAATTTAATTATTCAAATATAAATTACTCTCATTACTAATGAATAATTTTATTCCTATTATATGGATCATTTATATTCTCAAGGTAAAAAATTATTTATTCATTAAATAATATTGTATTTAATTATCTGAATATTTAATAAATATTTATTTTTTGGTTTGTAGATAAAATATATTTTTTATTTATTTAATATTTAATAAGTATTTAAATGTTGGTTTGTGGATGAAATATTTACTTATATGAATAAAATATTTATTCAGGTATTCAAAAAATTCTATAGAGTTTTATCAGTCCATGATCACATATGGTTACATATATTAACTTACAAGATAGTAAAGCAATACTTATCATTACATGAGTTAGAAATGGCCATAAATTATTACTATCATCATCATCATAATCATAATCATTATTATTATTATTATTATTATTGTACATGGGTTTTATAATAGATTATAATATTATTTAATGGAATGTAAATAATTAAATAATATTTTAACATAAATTTCACCTCTATAAATATATTTTTTTACAAATGTATAAGATTAATAAAAAAACGAGAACATAGAATTGTTGCATGATATAGGCTTCTCTCTCTCTCTCTCTTGAACTACTTATTTCATCCCCTCAAGAATTTGAAGAACTCCATCATAATAGAAGTAACTTCGACCAATGAATACGAACAACATAATAAATTCCATTCTCTACTTTAGAATCTGGAAATCGATTGGCATTGCTCAGTGTTCAATGGAGCCCATGTGGTTCACTACTAGAGGGATTATACAATTGAATATTTATAGAAAAATGATGGTTATATGAAGGGGTTTTAAAAATAAAAAAAGTACTTAAATGAAGTAACCAAAGATGATGTAATAATTTCTACCGTATATAATTAGATTAATTATATATTTAACATGATAGGTACCCAATCACGGTTGATAAAAACTCTAAAATAAAATAATTTTTTATTTCACACACACGAAAGGATCCTCTATTTCACATTAAAACTAATGTTTATATATTTTGTTATAACAGGTCTAGGAAAAGGGAAATATCAACTTGAAGGTGGATAACATGCTTGATCATGATTCCTTGAGTGATGATAGTGGCAGGTGGAATTCTGATCCACTCATTTCATGGAGATTTAGACTTTAATATCAATGGATGGTGTTTTATATTATGGATGAATTTTAACATTTTGATTTTTATTGACCAACTTGTGGTACTTTTCACCTTGAATAGTTGGAAGAAACTATTTTTTGATCTTTGGTTGTTATATCGTGATGGTTATTTCTTATGAAAAAATTATGACTTTCAACTTTTTTTCGATGCTAGGTGTTAGTCACTATCCTATGGGGATAGGTAATTATCTTGAAGCTATGTCTGAATGGGATTTACTATCAGGTTACTAGCGTATCTGGGTTGGTTCAAGGTTGTTATTCAGTAAAATACGAATGATGCCAAAATATTGGTTCTTTTGGTAATAATGATAAAACTCATATTAATTAATATTCATTAAATGTTTTAGCTACGTGGTATGACAAAATGTGCCCCAATCATGACCCCCTTCTAGTCTACCAAAATAGAAACATGGTCTGATAAATAGTGGAACAACCCTATAAAATTTCATTGACCTAGACTACCCAGTTTGAGGAAAATATTGCATCATTTATTATAATCGTCTACTGATAATGCACCCTCCTGCAGACTCCAAAACATTTTATACAGTTTCTTGGGATGGCATTACCAGTTTTTGATACCCATGTGCCTAATCATGAATCAGATTAAAAAACACTACAAAACTCTAAAATTTCAACTGAAATTGCCAGAGACTGGCCCAAAATAAGTGATTGTGGAAAAAAGGATATTTATACTTAAAAGTGATGTCAGGATTTGACATTCTTTTACATATGGGTAAAGTGGAAAATAAAAAAAAAGTGTTCTTATGGTTTATAAATTTTTTTATTTATTATAGAAAATGGTTGTTTAGAAATATTTTAATTTATAAAAATTTTATAAATAAATAAATTTTAAATATATTATAATTAATTATTTAATTTTTTTGATACATTTATTAATAAAATTTTCCAAATATTTTATATTAATATTAAAAATAAATTCTACCAAATTATATGTAATTTTTTATGATCTATAAATATGTTTATTTAAGAATCATAAGGGTAATTTATAATGAATTTTCAAATTATAAAATAAGGCAAAATAATATTTTTTAAATTATTAAATGATCAAAATAATTTAGTTTTTATAATTTTTCAAATTTAAGGGGACCTTATTTTTTATATTATTAAAATGACATCAAAATGAATTTATGATTAATTTTATCAATGGTTTAAATAAAATTTAAATATGTTAAATTTTAATTTTTTAAAATGTATACATAATTAATAATGAAATATAAATTATTTCATAATTCTTAAATATTCATATATTTAAAATATAGTGAAGTATAATGTATAGTGTGAAGATTTTATACCATTATTGGAAATAAATGTGTTTATAATCATTATTATGGAATTTATATAATGATTAAGGACAAATTATACAATGTTATCATTTTATTTTATTTATGAATAACACAGAAATGGTTATCTTGTGTTTAAATATTTTACATTTTCCATTATTTAAAATTTTATTCCCTAAATTACGCATAGTTATAGATTATTTCTATTAAATATATTATTTATTTTAAAATATGAATCTAATTCTTGCAAAAAAAAATTAGACGTGCATTTTATTCTAAGAATAGAAATATTAAATTTAGATTACCTCCACCCTGACCTTGGTTTGATATTTGGATAATTTTATTGTATTTAGTTACTCATCATAGTTTGAAAATATTTGGTTTTAGAATTATTTTTAATTGAATTTCCACTTGAGTAATGTTTCCCCAAGTACACGGAATTTTGGTGAAACATCTTACTAGCATAGAGGCTAATTCTTTGTTCCAGAAATGGGAGGTTAATTATCATTAGATTCAGATTTACTCATGTGTTGATTTTCAACATCATAAATTTTTATACCTTAATATTAAATATTCATTAACCTTTTTAATTTTCTGAATTTTGATATTTAAAATTATTTTTGGCTCTATTTTTTAGGTTTGAAGCACAATAATGTGAGTCTTTTATAGAGTTTCACATCAATCTGGAAATGAAAAATTAATTTTCTAGAGGGAATATGATTCCCAAAATAAATTGTTATACATGTTAATACACAATGGAATAAAAATTAAAAATAATGGTAAAATTAAATATACTCGAAATACTTATTGATATATTCTTTCAAAAGAGAAAATTTTCAAGACCTGGATCATCTTATATAGTAGTTTTTTCTAAATCATAGTTCCCTTAAATTATTTTTTGTTAGACTATTCATTGGGTTTACTTTGAGTTGCACTTATCTTTGAAATCCATAGAAAGGATACCTGAGGTATAAAGGTATGTTTATCCATATTATTGATTATGAACATATTTTTGTATCGACTATCCAATATTCATATTTTATATGGTTGAGAACTAAATTGTTATGTGGTGAGTGGAATTTCAAATTGGACTCTATGATTAGTGAAATATAGATCATTTTATTCTAATTTATATGATGTATTTTAAAGTTTTCATCATTTTAGTGGGAGTAAATTTTATAATTTTATTTTATAATGGTAGTAAAACAAGATACTCATTAGATAAAATCTTATATTATTGATTATATAATCATCAAAAACAAAAATTAACATTGAAATAAATCCTTGGGAAGGATAAGAATAATGTTAAGAATATTTTTAGACTGCAACTTAAGTAAAGTTATTAAGTATATGGAGATGTTTTATGTTATATATAAACACCTTCCAGAGTAACAAGTTGTTTATGTTGATTAGAATTTGAATCTAGATGTTTATGAAGACAATAATTATTCATAATACATTTCAATGGAATTGGATGAAAAATGAAAGAAGGAATTTTATCCTAATATAATAAATATGATTGCATTTGATAATGAGTTTTAGAGAATAAATATTTTCTATAATACTATTTATGGATGAAGAATTAATCCAATGTTAATATAAGGAAATTTTATAGTATGATAAATATGTTCAAGAAAAGATTGGAAAATATTTATAAGTATTAAGGAAATATAAACTATGATTATGATGTTTGATTAATGGTTTTGTTTAGATATGGAATGTGGGTAAAATATTAATCTTGAGAAATAAACATTGGTTTTAATTACTAACAATGATACTTCGACTAGCCAATCATGTTCATGAATACCTAATGGTAAATATAGGAACTGTTGGAGATAATTATCTAATATGTGATTCTTTAGGATAACTGATGGATTTTTTTAAACACCTTGGAAAGTCAATTTCATATATCAATGTCATAGAATTTCATTATTTGTATAGAAATGGTATATGATTCCATCTTTATATTTTACAAGTGTTTTGAATATTGTTTTTTTCTCAAAATTAAGGGAACAATTGACACAGCTATAATTTGAATTCAAGTGATGAAGAAAATGGTAGTTACATCACAAATTTGGATGTAAATGTATATATTAATCATAAATTGATCGTAAATATATATATATATATATATCTAATTTCTCTAATGTGATAAGAAGAAGTTTTCTTTTTTTAAGAGTTATTATTATCCCAAAATGATATAATTTATTGTATATTTTTGTTTTATGATTAACTGGACTCTCTAAAATATTTTGAAAAGGAATCTTGGATAAAAAATGATTCATCCATGATAAATGTGATTGTCCAAATATAAGTAAAGATGTTCTTACCACCCATTGTTTATAAATTTAAAATCATGTTTTCAAGAGGAAAATTCTTCAAACACATATAATTCTATATATGATATGGATATAAATTTTTTTTACATAATCCTACTAAAAAATTCATGTCTTATAACATAAAGTGTCTCTATTGTTCTATAGCATAGTATTCTGAGAAAATATAGTCTCCAAAATGATACTATGATGATGTTTGAAATAAATAAATGTTTGATGTTACAAACAATATATTATACTAGTCTAAAGTTAATGTGAGTCTCACTCTATATTCTATAATGTTTAGGATATGAAATAGAAAATTAAAATTCAATGAAATTAATTTAGTTACTATAACTACCTTCCAATATGATTATACTAACCCATTTCCAATGTGAATTTTACATAATATCCTAAAATATTTTTAGGTTATTTTCCAAAAAAGGGTAATATAAATAGTTACATTTATTTACCATATCAATATAAATGACACTTCATCTGAAGAAAGATTAGGATATCCAAAAAAATGAAATTGTGACCAGTTATATTTTTATTTATGGAAATTTTTTAATGGAATGGATTCTAAGGATGATGACGATGGATATATGAATTATTTTATGTATACATCATTAGTCAAAAGTATTAAATTTCATGGTTTTGTGTTAATAATTTTGAATATATTCAAGGATTTTAACATTAGAATTATAATTTAGAAAATCTCACCATTATTCAATATTGATTTATTTATATATGTTTCTCACAAAATATGTAGTGGGAGGATATTATAAAATTTTCTTGTTTAGATATGGAAATAATTATATATGCACATAATAAATTAAAAAAACCTAAAAATAATATCAAATATAATGGTAAGAAATAAGTCTATCATATATGATATGTTAGATAGGAACTTATGTATCTTTTGGTTAAGTATTCTTAAAAGAGGTTAGGAATATAAAATTTATTATATATAAAGAAATATTAATTTTATAATTCTTCCACATTATTTTAATATGTGGTAATATAAATATAAATCTTTTGAAGTGAAATTATAATTGACCTATCAATGTATGACTTTGAGTTATCCTGAACTGATATTCATCATGGAATCTTATAGGTTATGATGAAGTGTTTGGGTTATCATGAGTATGATACTTTTATATAGAAATGGAGTATGCACAAGAGGCATACAATGGTGTTTTTGTACAATGGATGACCCAAAAATCATATCACGTGGAGTGACATACACAATCTATTTGGTATACTAGGGGTGAATGGATCATATTTAGGCCTCAATTACCTAAGGATAGAAAGATACCTAACATGATAACCTTCATACATTGATACCTTTATTATGAATATAAAAATTAAACTTATATAATCAGGGGTTGGTGGATCTTCTTTGATCATGTCACCGGTTGGATCTCAACAAAGATGAAACTTTCACTCTTTTATAATGAGTATGACATACGTGACCTCAATTGAGATATATTGAGAAGTTTTGGCCACTCATATATAGAATATTTGCAGTGTTAAATTTATTGTATTGGAGACATAAAATTTTCTCATCTGTGAAGATGATTGATATGTGTTGTATTCATCTTCCAGGATAAAATATACTCAATAAATCGAGAACTTTTGAGTTGACTACATAGTATTTTCAAATTAAATTTCCCATGGTCATATAAAATACAGTACAAAGAGAAATTATTATAATTAAAACATTCATATGATGCAAATTGGGGGACATAGGTATATATGTGTCTGATTGATATCATACCTTATCCGTTATATATTTAGTATCTTTGATTATTTACTATAAGATTCAATTTTATATCATTTAGAGATCTATATATTCATATATATTTTTAAATTCTATGAAGGCCTATGTGGACACACATTATGGTTGACTAGATGGGGATTGAGTTTGAATAATAGGTATACTCTAAAAGTGTTTTAGAGTTACTCAAAAATAGTTTTGTGTGGACATTAATAAGGTATTTCATATTCTATGATATATGGTGATGATGATGATAACCTTCCAAAACAATTTTTTGAGATGTCCAAAAAGAGTTTTGGTTTGATTTCACAATTTATTATATCTGATGCAATATAATATGGAAGGACACAAATTCTTTAAGGCTTCAGTTAATGTGAGATATTTGATGGATTTTTTCATAAAGGAAGTATTCCTTGTGAGGTATTTATAAAAATATGAAATTGAGGTTGAATTTCTATTAACATAATATGTTTCCTCAATATGTGGTTGGTATATAGACTATATGATTTGTGTTGTTATGACACCAAATCATCCTAGATGCTCAGCGGTCATCAAAGCCATATTACAAAATACATAACATGAAGAGAGTATTTCATGTGATTCATGAATTGAAAAATGTATTAAATTGGACATTTTAACTCATTATTTAATAAACATTAATTTCAAAGAAGTGTCCTAAAAGTATATATATAGATACCTCAACTATATAAAAATTTTTGGATGTTCAAAGTGAATGGTTGAATATACCTAAACCAGAATCACTATTAATTATTGTCCTTATGCTTTTGAGAGGTATAATTTCTTGGAGGGAGTGTATCTCCTTAATACATCGAATAATTATTGTGAAACCCATGGATACCTCTAATGGTTACTGGCATATTTTGAAAACTTTGGTGATTTCTATCAATAACATTACAAACTTTTTAGATGGTGATAACAGTATTCCAAAACATCAGTTCAAGGTGAATATTGATTATATTATTTCTTGATTTCTAGTTTTTTGTAGTTTACATTTTTTTCATTGAATATATGATATTGAGAAGTATTTCCAATTATATTTTCTATTGTAATTATTTTTGATCTACCACCAAAAAAAATATCATGATTAACCCTTGAAAATGATGTGGGTTGTATAAGGAAATAGTTATAAATTATATTTAATGTGATAAGTTAGATTTCATGAAAAAACCCATTAATTATAAGAATGATATTTAATGTATTCACATTAAATATAATAAAATGGTATAATATAAAGTCAATGATTCCCACCATTCAATTGAATCATGTGGTAATTTATTTAAACACGAATAAATTGGAGGAAAAAAGTATGAGGTGCTTATAATGTAATGGTGTTGGATGATAGGAAATATTTAAGCATTTTTCATCATGTGGTAATATAAATTTAGGTATGTTATAATATTTTGATTTAGATTTTAATTTATAACCACTATAGATATATAAAAATTTTGATAACGATCCAATGAATTTATTTAGTGAATTAAATGTTTGTTAAAATTTATAACATGTGAGAAAATATAATATATAACTTTAAATGAATATAATTTTAAAATTGTATTGACATAGATGAAAAATCTTTTGTATAAAGTTGAGAAATTTTAATATATTTAAGGAAATAACTTTTTTGTTTTTACGTTGAGATAATATAATCACAAATAATAAGATGGATGATTTAAACAAGATTTTTAATAAATTACCTAAATTTAATGAAAAAATATCCTAAAATGCTTTGAAAATATAATATAAATAATTTTATTTTATAGAATATTTTATTAAACATATAAAATTTATGAATTCTTAGAATAAATAACTTTAGTATATTTATATTGTATAGATATCTTTGAAATAAAAATAATATAAAGAAAATGGAGAAGGAATTTTTAATGAAATTAAAAAGAATAGTCCAAAATCATTTTAATACAAAGAAAATAAATAACATTTGGATATAAAAGAAATGTTATTATTGAAAAAAATGAGGGATAAATATAAATCCACTTATGAATATCATAATACCTGAATTACAAGATAACAAGAAAGAGAAAACATGGAATAAAATTGTTAATATCATGAACAAAAATGTTAATTAGGATATAATATTTAAATGGGGTAGTATAAAACCATATAAAATAAAATATGTAAAAATATTGAACATGGTTTAAATAATATAAATTGGGTAAAGAATCCAATACATAGAAGGTTGGTAGGAACTATGGATACATAAAAGTGGAAATGCGAAAAATAATACCTCAAAAATATAGAGATTGAAATAAGGTATAATTTCAATAAATGAAATATGATAAATTAAAGAGACCATAGAATATAAAGAAACAATATATTAAAATATTAAGGGTTTTAATGAGAAACCCTTGCCTTGAGTTATTTATATTGATTTTTAGAGATATTTATTCCATAATTCCAAAAAAATATTGATATATAACTAAATATCCATGGTTGTTATCTAATGGTTACATAAAATCTATAAATTTCATGTCGACAAAATTCTAATATAATAAATTTCATTTATTTATTATATAATTAAAAATTATAAAATTTTTCCCAATAATCATGTTTTAAATGACTATATCAACCATGAAATTTTATCATTAATATTATAAATATAATTCTTATTTTTTCATTATGGAATATTAAAAATAACTAAATTATATTACTAATATTATATTTAAACATAAAAAAAATTAAATAAGGTTCTATGAAATCCATATCTAAAGTAAAAAATCATTATTCACTTATGTATTATAAACCTGACATAGGGGAATGATGTTTTTTAGCAGTTTAAAAAGGTAAAAACATTATTAATAATGAATTTTCAAAAATAAATGGGAGTAGAAAATTAAAAATAACATATATTTGATAATATGTAAACACTAATGCCTCTTGACTCTAATATGATTCTTATGACGGGATCATATAACTTAAATGATTTGTTTCTATTTGTTCATTATTTATATACCTTACACATTGATCATATTGTTAGTGTTTCTATTTATGGTCATATTTTTTCATAGGATAAGCTAAAATGTATTTTATTATTGATAGGACCCTAATATTTCTTTTATTTAAATGTTATTACTCAATCTATAGTTGTATTTGAGGAGAAAGGAGACTTCAATGAATATTTCCTTGGAATCTCATTGTTTAGTTTTTCTAAAGCTCAAAAAGTTGACTATATGTATATAAGATTACTAATACATTAGATGGGGGTATTTTGGTTAGAAAAAAACATCAACAACATGGCTAGGGGGATTCAAATCAGTATTTTAGTAGATAATTTTTAAAAGGGGGATGTTTTTGATGTAATGAGAAATGAGTGGAGGAGGATTATTTTTTAAACAACAGAGAGGGTTTTATTTGAATAAAATATTGAATGATTTATTATTTTGTCCTAAAAATTGAATTATATATATATCATGATGACAAATTAATAGTGTTTGATAAAAAAATATCTTCTTAAAACATAAAATCACCCAAAACCAAATTGACTCACTTAAATATTTTATTCAAAGTAAATAAAAAAATTATTATAATAAAAAATAGTTTATGCTATAAATATTAAATTTTAGGTTTTAAAATTTTGTTTTTTTCATTAATTATTTTTATTAGGAAATATATTTTAAATCATGAAAAAATATATTTAAATTAATGAGATATTTTTACAATATAATGCCATTGAAAATATTACAATATTTGAAAAAAAATTATTATTTACTATTCACAAGAAATTCAACATTTTACTAAAATAATTTAGTCTTGATCATTCCAAAAATGAATCCAATTTTATATAATTAAAATAATAAACATTATAAATTTAGCTTTTAATTAAAATTATATAATACATAGAAAACAAATATATGAAAACTATTAATTTTTTATATGTGTAATTATATTTATATTTTTTATTATTATTGAATTATAATATGATGGATAATTAATTATTTACACATTTTATTCATAAAATTTATAATATTCCATGTATCTTTTAATTTATATATAATTATTACTCATGAGAATTTAATCAATGAAAAGTTGTTTTATGACAAATATATTATGATAGTTACCTTTGATTTATTTCCACTTAATACCAACATAACCAATCCTATGAATCACTATTAAAAATAAATATAAATATATATATATATATATAAATTAAACTTAAATCAAAACTCTCATGAAACTCTTAAATTGAATTATTACATGTATTCTTTGTTCAGTGACTCCTCACTACTATATTTATTTATGTTTTGATAATTATGAAACCCCTTCATTAATCACATTAAAAAATCACATATTAATCTTAATTTAATTCATTTAATAATTATAATTTACAATAGGATTACATTACTACTTCTTACTCATATTTTTTGGTTACTTATTAAATTTTTTTTATAAAGTATTCCCTAGTAACTATTTATTTTAATTCTTGGTTGTGAAAGTTTTCGATGTTTTCAAATTGAAATTTTAATTTTCCAAAATTCAACTATTTTGTTTCTACTTTTCTGAACATTTTTTTTACCCTTGTGATTGTGAAAGACCCATACATATAGATTTTTAGGGATACATGATATCACTCATGTGTGAATTCACTTATATGGGATGGGATTCTTATTTGAATTTCCATCATTTGGGTTTTCTACACTGATTTATAGATCTTATAGGGCCGACATTAAGAACATAAATCCTATGAAGATATGAGTATCTTATGGGATTTAATATCTTAAGATATTTATATATTATGATAAGTTGTATCTAACAAGATTTCATATCTTATGTCAATCCTATCATATGAATTTTTTTATATTTTCAAAATGAATATTATAAACTTAATTGTAATAACCTCTGTCCTTTTTTATTGTAAAAATCATGGGAAATTTGAATTTTATGTCCAATATTTGCGTAAGGTAAAAATGGTCATTCTTTTGTATAACACTAACGAAGAATACTTTTCTAATGATTCCACTGATCTCAGAATGGGGTGTTTACCCTTTGTTTAGAATCTAATGAGATTCCCAATCAGTTGAATTTTTCATAAATTATTAGTATTTATAATAAATGTATTAATTATTCTACATATGAAAATTATTATATCTCCTTGTATAGGTTATCATATTGAAATTAGAACATTGTTTTTTTCCTGAAATGGGGTATTTTACCTAGTTGTTGAATAAATACTAATAGGATTCTAGGTCTTTGTTCATCCTTTTGAATTTTAGTTTTTTCATTTGAAAAATTTGAAATGTGTTTTATCCCTCCATAATCCCCCCTTATATACGGTAACATTATATAGGGTAAATCATTATAAGGTAACCAACTATAGGGTATGTTATAATAAAGATATTTTGTATAGGGTATGTTACAAAAGGGTATATTACTATGGGGTAAATTACCATAGGGTAAGTTACTATAGGGTAACAAACTATAGGGTAAGTTACTATATGGTAGCATACTGTAGTATAAAGTAATATAGGTTATGCTACCATAGGGTGACATTATATAGGGAAACTTATTTCCAATTAAGTTATTATATGTTCTCTTGATATTGGGTAATTTATTATAGGGTAACTAACTGTAGTGTAAGTAGCTGCAAGGTAACTTATAATAGGGTATGTTTATATATGGTACCTTTTTATATAATAATTTATAAACTATTTATTATAATTTAATTATGGAATAAATTGGTAAATTAATTAATAATTAAACAATCACTAACAAAAATTCATGAATTAATTATAATTAATTTATAATTAATTAAGGTGGTCTAATCAATTTTCAATGATATAATCCTTAAATGGGGTGGGAAATAGTGGAAAAGAAATAAAATAAATAAAAATTAGGAAAATAAGATTTATTAAATGGTAATAATGTAAAATAAAGGATTAATAATGAAAAAGTTAAAGAAATGCCTCTAAAGAGGGGAGATTCTCATTTTCTACACTCTATATTAGGGATTAAATGAGAGGGTATCCTAGTATTCCAAGGATAATATTTCCTTCTTTCCTTAAAAAAATCTAATGATGTATTTTTAGTAATTATTCTTGAGGAAAATTTATCTTTGTACGTCACTTATTTCCCATTTTCTTCCTCTCTTTCCTCATAGCTAATTTATTTATTTATTGGGAAAGGATTTTTATTTTGACAATTCTACTAGAGCATGGTATAACCATCTCAATATAAATTTTATTTTTATTGAATTAGCTAAAAAATTTCCTAAGAGGATGATCTCACATCATATAACTCGGATTCAAAAAAGGTATATTATTTTATCAATTTATGTAGGTATTTAATTAAATTAAATTAAATGGTCAATAAAATTAATGTTTCGTGTCATATATTTTTCCTAGGATTTTTTCATACAGTGTTATATTAACCTAATGTGAGAGGAAGGTTATAGTTTATGTGTTCTATGACAACTAGAAGTGATTTAATAAATTCATTATTATTCATGTTGAATATGAAATTGACTACAAATTCATTAATTAGTTATAAATGGCTTAAAATTATTAATTTAAACATTTTATGTTGATTTCGAGTGCATGTTGGGAGAATAGCATGCCCCATTGGTCGTGGAATTCAAAAGTGGATGTCACCAAGTGATATTTTATGAAGTATTACTAATTCTGAAAAAATGGTAATAAATTATATGTTTCTATAATTCAACAGAATAACTAATTATAAATTTTTTATAATTAACTATTTTATTTTGTTCTTTGTGGTAGGTGCTCGAGAGTTAAGGTGATTCTTGGATGATCCAAGGAAGTAATGGTTGAGAAGTGAATTAAAGGAATGTGACTTTGATTTAGGTAGATGGCCTAGAATTTAATAATTCCCTTGTTTAATTGATATCCTATATTCATGTGCATGTTTCATGAATTATATATATCATCTAGACATTGGGATGGGATTGTATTAAACTAACTATTAACATGGACTACATAAATTGATAAATTATTTGATGTTGGAACCATGGTTGAACAAGTTTCAGTGGATATCCTTATGGATTATATGGTGGTGTGTGTTAAATTTTAATATGAAAAGTGGTTTCCCTTTACAAATGTAAATTTAAAAAATAGAGTTTTATTTTAATTGAATTTTAATGGAAAATTTGAGTGGTTTCAAGAATGAGTTTTTCAAGGAAATTTCAAATAGTTGGGATTTCACAATGATTGTTTTGAAGGTATTTAAGACCAAAAAAAGTGTGAGTAATATTGAAGGTTCATATATTGTTAAATTATTTTTAATGATGTATTTTCAATTCATTTTAATGAAAATAAAGAAGTACTTGATTGAGTATTTTAGTTCCATTTTATCTCATGCGAGATATTCCCAAATTTTTAAGCATGAGTGATTTTGTATATGCATCCATAATATGCACTACTAGAAATAAGAACTATACCAACGGTTTTGGGAAAACCATTGGTATATTTCACTTATATAGACCTATACCAATGGTTAGTCCTAAAACGTTCGTATAGGTCACTAATTTGCACATATACCAATGGTTTTGGACAAACCATTTGTATAGGGGGGACCTATACCAATGGTTTGGGAAAAAATGTTGGTATAGGTCGAAGACCCAATACCAATGGTTTTCCCCAAACTGTTGGTATAGGTCCCCCCCTATACCAAATCTTTCTCTAAAACCGTTGGTATAGGTCCCAATATCAAATAATCTATATGAAAAGTTCTCAAAACCATTGGTATAGGTCTATACCAACAGTTTTCATAACCGTTGGTATAGTTACATGTATGTTTTAAGGAATATTATTACAAAGAACATTAAATAACACAAAATTTAAAATATTTGGGATAATACATATATATATTTATGAAATTATGTTCATAAAAGTCAAGTTATGTTATTGTTTAGGCTTTTCAATCATAAATTGGAGGTACTAGGATCAAAAACAATAGAATGATTCTTTTTTATAATACATATACCAATAGTTTTCTGGAACCGTTGAAATAGATTGTTCATATTACTTATACCAATGGTTTTTCCAAAACCATTGCTATAGACCTACCCCCACGGCTTACTTTCCAACGGTTCTCCAAACCCTTAGTATAGGGTATTTTTTAGTAGTGATGATTAACTTGTGTACTACTTCTTACATGATGATTAATGTTATAGAAGTTGGATTATGATGGTTTATTTTGGTATCAATGTTTTTGGTTGATCCCAATGGATGTGACATAACCTTGAGAGGGAAGATTCAGGCATGAAGGACTATAAAGGATGCTAACAGAGATCATGACCTAAAAACCCAGTTGGGGTAGAGATATGGAAATGTGATCGAGGAACCCTTGAATGGTGTCATTATGGTAATGTGGATAATCGGACTAGGGTGGGTGCCTCAACATCATATTTACCATATATTAGGTTGGCGAGAGGAATTTTTAGTGATGATTCCAAGTGTCAATTTAGAAATTAAGTCATTTATGTGATCAAAATATGGTTTTCATAATAATGATTGATCATATACTTAATGAGATGACCTCGTTTAAGTGTGATGGGTTTGGGAAGTGGTACAACCCACATTATTATTTTATTTATGGGATTATAAGGGTTGGATTAGTTTTCCACTGAGACAAATATACACACACACACGGGATGACTTAGACTATATCCTTGTATTTATCCTTTGAGTATGCTACTATGTAAATTATAGTATATCACATGGGGTTTGTCCTTCGAGCCTTCTACTATAGATTACATGGAATTACCTAAAAGGGATCAATGAATATTTTTGATGACTATTGAATTATTATGATTACGTTTTGTGGTTCAAATTTGTTCCTGATAACTATTTAATGCTCAATATTATGTCATGTGGTCTAGATTTATACCTGATGACTATTGATCACCTAATACTCTATCTGAGGAATTGACTTTATTCCTGTTGAAAATATATTCTTAGAGAAATTATGTTACTAGACCAAGCTTGTGTGGTCAGGGTTTTTGGTGGCTCGATTGGCACCTAATAACTGAAAATGTATGTTTTTTATGCCATTGTGTTAAATATCTTGTTTTTTGTGTTTAATAAGAATAGTTTGACCTTATATATTTATCTCAATAATATCTATTTGGTTACATTAAAATATTGTATTTTGAGGCATTGGGGATTCCTACTTGGTCGTTAGACTCACCCCCTACACATTTACATGACATGGGTTTCAATAAATGTGAGTAGACATTGATGTTTTCACTTAGGGAATGGGGACTTCTTGGATTCGAGAACAAGGTACATGTCAAGAGTTTTATGAAATTATATGGTTTTGGTAGGATTTTTATGTTATTTGGGTTGGATTCTAGTTTACTTTTAGTTAATTTTGGTTTATACATGCCAATGTGCCACTATTTTATTTATACGTGATTTCTTGTTATATTTTGGTACCCTTTTATTTATTAACATATGTTATAAATATATATAAATCATTCTATTTTAGATTGTGGGGGTTTGTGGGGATCCCTATTTTGTGACCATGGGTTTTTGGTGTGTTCATTATATAGATAGTTCATACCAATTTTTTGGAAGATTCAAACCTGACCCTTAAGATATATTTTAAAGGGAATAGTATACCTACAACAATTCTAGGCCATCACTACTAGTTTGAAGTCTCTAAAATAAGCTGAATAATTCTTGAAGAAATGTTTCATCCCTTCCTTGGACCCATTTGAGAAATCCAATTTTGAACATTACAATTTCTTATCAAAACAATGTTATGTGAAGGTATAATGTTAGATTGAGGTGGAGTTAGTTTATCATAATATAATAAGTAGTGTCAAGAACCAACCCAAGTTCGCTCCGAGAGAGATCTGGGACTAATGAAACCTAAAACTAAAACATAACTTAGGGGTGATCACCAAAATTCTTTGGAATAAAACACCACATAATCCAAACTTTTCTTTCCATGAAATAGTCCATAAATTCTAGTATGAAATACAGATAAAAAAAGTATTCTACAAATTTTATTAAAACAAAATCATTTGTCCATTTTAAAGTCTAATACAAAGAAATATCCATTTCCAAAACCAACATCCATTTGAAAACTAAATCTAAATAGGTGATACCAAATCTATGATAATATTAAATTAGTAAATAGTGCAAAATAAAAATAAACTAGTGCAATGGAAAGTAAACAAGAAATTTAATTAATCAAGTAAAAATGGGTGATCCTAAACAATACTAGGAGACCCCAATAGGTACTCAGTTAGGAACCACCTATAGGCATGTGGTTAAGCTATTAATTATATAAGAAAGTTTCCTCTTTAAAACTAACAAAATCCAATTGTAAAGCCCACCTACACCAACAACCAGTACAGGGGGTACCAACCTGTCTAATCATGTTTTATCAGCAACCATCACTAGTTCATCTTAATGATGCCATTGAACCTCTTGTGGTAGTAATATCAATTATGCAGGAGTCCCTCACACATGTGACTCAACTCATATGTCATCACTCCACTTTCCTTCCCCAAACATAGACAATTCTTATGCATTCACCCAAAAAGGGGTAACCTAGTGAGAAGAACCCCGTATACTTATATGTTAATATTATTACATGTCAAACATAAAATTTACCAACCAGATCGTCACATCATTTGATTATGAAAATCACATTATAAATCAATTTGATATTCCCAACCGGAATTCATGCTATTTAGAAACTGACTTCCTTTTTTCACAACACCAAACACCACTTTTATGATCAGAATTCCAATAGACCAATTTTGTGAAATTGTCATAGAAATTGTCAATTTCAAAATGGGCCATGTTTTAAATAATACTTTTAAAACAACATGACATGTCACACATGCCTTTTCAATATTAAAATTCCATTTTAGAAACTAATGTTCAAGAAGGGCATTATTCCAAACAGTTATCTTCACTTGAATGCACATCCATGTGTGCACCTAGTGCACCCATGAATGTGATGTCATCCAATGACACCCTCCAAATTCAATGATAGACCAAAAACCATTTTCATTTTCAAACCAAAACTTCTTTTTACCAAACCCATCAAAATCACATAATCTCAAAAGGTATAAATGAACATTTTCAATGACAATGGATGCTTTCTAGAACAACATAAAATCCATGCCATAAAACACCATTTTTCACATAAATACCCAAATCAAAATCTGACCATCTGAACATAATAGTTTAAATTGAAAAAATATCACACAAATCATCTAATCTAAAATTCAAAACACAATTTATATTCAACCAGACACATTCGACACTTGAGTACGTAAGCATAACTAAATATTTACTTTAAAAAAAATTTTCAATAAATTATACTATTGAGAAAACACCTCAGTGAATTTACTAAGTGCGTCTCTGGGGTGAAAACCAAATGCAAAAATTTATAAAATAAGATTTACTACTCAATAAAACACATTGAGATTAATCATGCATTAAAATAAATAGAAAACAGTGCAAAAGATATTTTTAACCAGTTCTAGAAATCAATTAATTCCATAAAAGACTAATTAGATATAAAATGAATCATTCAATCAAGTAAAAATAATAATTGAAGTATAAAAATCACCAATTATGTTATTTGGAATGGAATGGGATTTAAACTACTACCTCAAACCAAGAGAAAACATAACAGAACCTCAATAGAAGGACAAATGACTCTCTTCAAACCAATCGTGCATCTAAAACAATGAGAAAAATGTGAAAATTGAAATTTTCTCCATTAGGATGTGGTTAGATTTAAGGAAACCCCTTAAACCCAAGGGATAAAATACTTGTGGAGTTGTTGAGAAAGGAGTATTTATTGGAGGAAAAATATGGTGAGTCGAAGTGGAAGAGGGGGCCGTTGGGGGTTGGTTGCATTGCTGGCAATAGAAAAAGGGTGACCAAGGGGGTATGTTGGTGTGGTGAGGCCAGCACATGGATGAGGTCGCCATGCTGGAGTACAGAAATCCAGAGGCTAGAGGTAGCGGTTGGCTAGAGTGGAGGACAGAGAGGTCGGTACTGGCGGTTGTGGGCAAGGATGACACTAGGGGTTGAGGAAAAGTGTTGGTTGGAGTGGGAGGGACGTGAGGGGGATGGGGTGACCTTAGAGTTTGGGTAGGATAGGGTGGATGGGTAGCCCGGTAAGGGCATGTCAAAGTGGAGGGTATGAGTGAGGCGAGGTTCGGGGTGTGGAAGGCCGGGACACAGAGAGTCGTAGAGTGGCAAGGCGGTGGGATGCGTGAGAGAAGAGAGACACGGAGGGGCAACTACACTAGTGAGAATTGCTATTGTCCGAGGGATAAGGGATAAGGTTCCTTTTTTCATATTATCTTTTAATAATATTATTAATATTAATATTAATATTAATATTAATAAGAAAACCAATAATAATAAAAATGATATTACAAAAATGATAATAATAAAAATAACAATTTAAAAAAAATATAATAATATTAATATTATTAGTAGTAGTAATAATAATAATAAAATTTATATGATGTCATTTAAAATAATATTAATAGTTATATATTCATAATGACATCCTTAATTTCTTTAATGATAATAATAATAATTTTATTCCAAAAACAACCTCAACAAAAACGAAAATAATAACACTGAAAATAATTATAATAATAATAATATTTTTATTCATTAGATTTTAAATATTTAACACATTAATAATCTTATTAAAAACTAAAAAACATTAATTACGACACTCTTGTTATTCTTATAAACACAAAATATTTTTTATCATTATTAATTATAAAAATAAAAATATCAATAATAATTTTTATATTAATAGAAATAATAATAATAACATTTTATTAATAATAATACATTTTATTACATAATATCATTATTATTATTATAATTCAAACATTAACTCACTTTATTTACATAAAAATTTATTTATTTTAATTGTTATACACTTTCACAACACTTGAGCAGATTGTGCAGCTACTGCCAACAATGCGGTGACCACGCATGTGTCTGAACCCCAGTAAAATTATTAATGTCAAATAATATTGAACAGAGACCCAGCCTGAACCTTGATGCGTGAGACTAAAGATATAAAATAATAAAATTAAAATTAAATTAAAATTTTTAGGTGAGAAAATTCTCCCCACCATAGACACTTTCTTCTCCCACGAAGTCACCCAATCGAACAATAGACAAAACAAGAATCCATGCCCAATTGAAATCAAAAGAAGCCACAACACAAGATAATGGGAGAACACGAGAAGGTTCTCCCCACAACTAGAACACAACTAGCGTAGAAATTTAACACCCAAACGTACCACCCCATGAAGGGGGGGGGGGTAACACGGGAACTCCCAACTAATCCAAACTTAATTCTATAGAACTCGCAAAAAAACACCTCTGTTGAAACATGGAACTCTTGACCTAATCCAAAAACCACCAAAACTAGAAAAAAGCATCCCAGAAGAACAAACCCCAAGCAGTGAACCCATGGATAACCAAAAACATCAATTCTCCCATAGGCACATACATCTCTAAACAAACACAGGTAAACCAAGATCATCCCATACAAGGGCCAAATATACTTTTAATTAAAACAAATGATTCAGAAAACCAAATCCACACAAATAGAACCACTCAGATTATAATAGAACAGGTCCATCACAACTTCATGGAATGAAAATGAACTTCAAACCATGTCAAAAAATTAACATCAGAAAACCAAGAATGAAATGACTTTAATTGTTCCGTTGCCAACAATAAACACAAAACCTGAACCAAGTCTTCAAGCCCTAGAACCTCTTGAATGAATTAAATCTTTACACCAAGACTTCTGTTTGGGGATCTGATGGCTGAAGAATCTCCCTTCACATATTTAGGGACTATAATCCTCCAATCATAGCATCTTCTTCAAGAATCTCTTCCTACAAAACTTCTATATATTTTCCAAATAGCAGCAGCGATGGAATGTCATCAGAGGGTTGCGACATAATGACATCGTGTGCCCTAAACATATACACTGATGGAACACCATTGAATTTTATGAAGAACTGGAAGCTAGAACCACCACATTGGACTCTTCATAAATAGTTCACTCTAGTACACCCTGATTTCTTGATGGGGAACCTTCACGAAAAATTGGATACACTAAATTTCCAATCATCTATACTCTAGAGACCAATTCATCTAGAAATGCCTCATCCTCCAGCTTCTCAAAATAATGGTCCTTAGAAGGGAGTACCCAATCCTTTATCTCAAGATAAAGACCCCCCGATGAAGAGAGAAGTCTAAATCGAATCCTATCATGCTACCTCTAGATAAAAGGACACAATTTCCTTGAAATGGTCTAAATATTTCTTCACCGTCTGTTGGCCTTACTGAATATTCATGTGATCTTACCTTTTCTTCGTCTTCACCTCTTTATGTATAAACCATTGGATGAGGATGGATTTAAAGACATCCCATGTCATCCCAACATGCATTGATGTTGGGGAAAAGAACTCCCATTCATATAAAGATGGACCTTCTAATAGACCACAAAAAGTAAACACTCTGACATCATTGGGTGTTCCCAATACCATGAAGTTGTGCTCGACCTCTTCAAGACACTTTGTTGCCTCTAACCGACCCGGATCATCATGACGGATAGGCAATGTCCGATAAGGACCAAAAAATGGTCATGACGTATCCGAATCCTTAGAAACCTTTCTTGGAATAATTTTTTGAACATCATATAAAAGAAAAATCTGAAACATATATCAAATAAATGTATAATCATAAGTAACATCTTGATCCAAAAAGACTAGCTCAAAAACCAAACAAATACATACACATCCCAAAATTCCCTTTTTAGAATCCCCTTTTTAAAATAACTTTATCAAAACAATTTCAAGCCTTTAAATCCAAGTTCACACCCTAAAAATCCCATAAACCATTTCACATGTATTCATCATCTTTCATCCATACGCACCAACACACACTTCCCATGAATTCTCTCACGTGTGTAAACATTTATAAATAGTACCCGAGGTTGCTTACAAACCATTTCTCTACCAATTCCATGATAAAACAAGATTTTTAGAGAAGAGATTTAATTTTTAAAATCCATTTCATGATTTCAGATCCATTTAAATGAAATCATTCTCATTTCAAAAAACCCTTTATCATTTTCCGATGTGCACATACACCATCCAGAACCGAGATGAAACTCAAATTTCATCAAACTATTAGAGTGAGGGACTATTAGTCATCCTTATCCTGGTGACATGGTAGTTTTCCATGCCCAAATTAAGCATCAACAACTACAAGTAACTTAAACCGTGTGATCAAATTACACATAGGTCGCTACTCCATGTTAAATCACGATGTAACATCATCTTGCCTCCTTTGTTATCCATCATTCTAAAATAATCCAGAATGAGATAATATATCAATTGCTGAACTACCCTAGGATACCCGGGGTTTGGAACGAGGAATGGTTTATGACTCCTTTCTCAGAAAAAATTTTAGAGTCCTGATATTCTTATTCTCCATCTACTAGACTCCCCAAATAACAAGGGCCCCCTCAGAAACCATTTTTTCATGAACCAAATCTGGTCAACCTTGAACAAGTCACCCAAATGGGTTCACGACTTCTACTGATGAAAGTTCCTGATCCCCACATGATGGAAACTATTGTCGGGAATCAAAATTTAACTATTAGGAACGATTAGGAAAATTAAAAAAAGATAAATAGATAAACAAGAATAAAGAAAACTATAAAAGTAAGCACTAGGAGTGGAAAAAGAAATAAATATAATTTCTACATACCTCTATGTGAACTTCTTGGTCACCACCCAACTCAGAACCAAGTTTGCACTGAGAGAGATCTGTCACTAATGAAGCCTAAAACTGAAATATAATGTAGGGGTGAGAAACGAAATACTCAATATGAAAACACCATATAATCAATACCATTCCTTCCAAAAAAGAGTCTATTAATTATAGTTTGAGATACAGATATAAAAAATGGGTTTTACACATTTTAATAAAACAAAATCCATTTCTAAATTTAAAATTCCAACAAAAATAAAACACATTTTCCAAAAAAAAAATTTGAAAAGGAAAACCAAATAGGTGATATCGAAGATATTCTAAGATAAATCAAGTAAATAGTGAAAACTGACAACAAAATAGTGAAAAAAAAGTAAACAAGTAATGTAAATAATCAAGTAACCATGGGTGATCCAAATCATCCCTAGAAGACGCATGGATGTACTCGGTTCAGAACCACCATTCAATGTATGGTGAATCTTCTAATTCTATAACCAACTAGTCACCCTAAAATTGACCAAATCTAGTGTCAAATCCCGCCTAGCCTAACAACAAATACAAGGGGCCCCAACCCATCTAATCGGGGTTGATCAGAAACCACCACTCAATCATCGTAATGATGCCCAAGAACCCATGTTGGTTGTAATACCATGTAATTTGGATTCCCTCTCACGTGTGAATCAACTCACATGTTGTCACCACACTTGCCTACCCCAAACAAGGGCACTTCATATGCATTCACCCAAAAAGGGTTACCCTAGATTTGATCACCCCATATACATATACATTTATACACATATATGTCAAACATAAAATTTACTAACCAAGACATCACATCATTTGATTATCAAAACCACTTTATAAATCCCTTTGAAATTTACAACTGGCATTCATGATTTTTTCAAACTGACTTTATTTTTCACAATAGAAAACACCACTTTTATTATTAAAATTCCAACAGACGAACATCCTGAAAGTATCAAAGTAATTTCAATTTCAAAATAAAAAAAGTTTTAAATAATAAATTTAAAAGGACATGATTGGTCACACACATGCATTTTTGAGATTAAAGTAGAATTTGAGAAACTAAGTTTCAAGAGTAGAATTTTTCTAAAGTTACATCATCACTTGAATGCACATCCATGTGTGCACCTAGAGAACCCATGGATTTTTTTCATCCAATGACACCAACCAAATTCCATGAATGACAAAAACCTTTTTTATTTTCAAAAAAACACTTCTTTTTCACCAATTCCATTAAAATCACATAAAATCCAAAGGTGAAAATGTACATTTTGAAATATAATGGAAGATTTCCCAAACAACATACAATCCATTCCACAAAACACCATTTTCATATAAAATCCCTAATTATAATTTGACCATCTTAACATAATAATTTAAAGGAAAAAAATATCACACAAATCATATAATCTCATTCTTAAAATCCATTTTACATTCATCTAGACACATTTGACACATACATATATAAGCATAACTAAATAATTTATTCGAAAGCTATTTTTAATAAAATATAATATCGAGAAAAAACCTCAATGAATTTACTAAGTGTGTATTCAGGTTGAAAACCATTTCTAAAAATTTATGAAACAATATTGACCACTCAATCAAAACAATTGATCTTAGGAATTATTAAACATAAATAGGAAAAACTATAATAGTTATTTTTATCTTGTCCTCAAAATCAATAAACACCAAAAAAGACTAATTGGATGTACCATGAAGCAGCGAATCGGGTAAGAAAATTATTGAAGTAGTAGAAGCAATAATTAATTACTTCATAATTGAATTAGATGGAAATTCATACCTAAAACAAAGAAGAAATGTGGTGGAACTAGAATGGAAGGATAAATGAAGCCCTATGGACCAACAGCGCACCTAAAACAATGAGAAAAACATTATAATTACAATTCATGAAATTAGGGTGTGATTATATTAATAGAATTCCATTAAATATAGGGGAGAAAACTGGGGAGGTTTTCAAGAAATTCAGAATCTATGGAGGAAAAATGAGGCCCGTCAAAGTGGTAGAGGGAGGCCGCAGGTGGTCAGTTGCACTACTGGGAAGAGAAAAAGGGAGAATGAGGGGGATCTTCTTGTGCGACGAGGACAGTTCAAGGTGGAGGCATATTTTCCAGAGCGTATAATGATGGAGGCTGGATCTAGTGGTTGCCTATAGTGGGGGAGGATGATGCCGACGCTGGGGGATGATGGTGGAAGTTGGCTATAGTGGTAGGGGAGCGAGCAGGCTCGGGGAGACTAAGGAACTAGGGTAAAAGAGGCTACACGATTGGTCGGTGAGGGCAGGATAAACCAAAGGGTGAGAGTGAATTGAGGGCCAGGGCACAGAGGGATGGGACATGGAGGGATAGAATGCGGTGAGGCAGTGGGGTTTCATGAGAGGATAGAGACAAGAAGCGGTGACTATGCTAGGGAGAAGCACTGATCATGAGGGAGAAGGGATAACATTCCTTTTATTCATTTTATATTTTAATAAGTATTATTATTATATAACTAATAATAATAATACCTAAAATGAGAATAATAAAAATAATAACAATAAAAATAATAACAATAATAGTAGGAATAATAAAAAATAAAGACATAATAAAGAAATGATAGTAATAATAATAAAATTTTAATGACATGATTAAAACTAGTATAAATAGTTACATATTCATTATTACATCCTTAATTTCCAAAATGATGATAATAATAAATTGATTTCAAAAACAACATTAACCATAATAAAACTAATAACACTGAAAATAATAATAATAATTATCATAATTTTAGTCATTTGATTTTTAATATTAACAACATTAATAATATTTTTAATAATCAATAAAACATTATTTACGACACTCTTTTTATTCTTATATACACAAAATATTCATTTCATTATTAATTATAACAATATAAATAACAATTTTGATAATAATAATAATAATAACACTTGATTACTAATATTATTTTAAATTACATAATAATATTATTATTATTTTGATTTAAACATTTAACTCACTTTATTTACATAAATATTTATTTATTTTAAACGTTATACATTTATACAACACCTGAGTTGACAGCACGGCTACTTCCAACTATGTTGTGATCACGCACGGGTCCAAAAACCAGTAAAATTATTAATGTCAAACTATTTTAAACCGGAACCCAACCCTAACCTTGACACGAGATCCCAGAGCTAAGAAATAATAATATAAAAATTAAATTAAAAGGTTGGGGTGTGACAGGTAGGCTAAGTGAAATAATGGCTATCCTGGTATCAACTAAAATCCAATTTTCCAGGGGAACTACAATGTTGGGTCTATGAACTTTAGGATGAGTGGGGTTCAATATTGGCCCAAAATCCCAAGTGGGGTAGAAGATACATGGGATGAGTCTTGGGGATATGTGGAGAACCAGCGAGTTACACATATAACATGATTGTGGGATGATTAAGGCATGATATAAGCACTAATAATGTGATCTTTTTTAATATTACATCCTGAAAATCCTTTATTAATTTAATAAAATTCAAATATAATCAATAATTTCTTAAATATATTACAAGGGTTCATTAGATTAATATGGATTCAGGGGGTTTTATTGATCGATTGGGATTGTTCTTGTTTAGACGTTATAGCGAGATGATTTTTCGAATGGTTAGTTCTTGAGAAAAATGTAGTTGCTAAAATATGACTCATGTGGTAAAACAAGGATTGTTTAAAATTATATTATATGTGGGTTTTACATGAAATATATTTTGGATCTAGTGATTTCAAAATGGGTTGAGAGTTTATATTTTTTATAGATATTGAGGAATTTCTTTTGAAATTAAATTTTAAAATTTATTTTGAAAGAGGTATTGGTTTTATAGAATTTTACTGGAAAGGCTGGAAATTTTGGGATATAGGTTTTGCTAAAAACCCCATAGATCTGATTGGTGTTTTGAAAACACAAATGAGTTTTAGAATGTGTAATGTAAATTTAGTGGGTTTTTGACAATAAGAAACTTCTATATCTTTAAATTTTGTTTTCTTGTATTTTTATTTTGGGGGCATACTCAGATGATATAATCCTTGTTTAGTAGAGTATATAGGAGGTAATCACCATTATCATGGGATGAATTAGTTATTTACAATTCACTGTTGGTACTATCTTTAAACATGGTGAACGATTTTTCATGTCACCAAATGGGTATGAATGGGGTGATCACACCTAGATATTACGCTCAAAAATGTAAATTATGATGGTGATAGATATCAAATGTTCTGGTTTAATGAGGTGACAAGATGGATAATCTATATTTGGGATTATTTTATTACTCGCATATATACAACCTTTTTGTTAAAAATTTCATGATTATAGTAAAACTAGTTAGTGGGTTGTTGTAAAGGTGATAAGATTTTACAGAGCAGTTACTCCTAGTCTTGTGAATTTGGGTATAGTCTTGGGAAATATCTAAGTGTTTTAATTTGAATCATGATGGTGGTAACATCATCTAAAGTTTAGTAGAATAAGCAGTGCACGAGTTATTACATATAGGGTGTAATGGTTGGATGAGCTAATTTATAATCCAACCATGTAAATTTCACCAAAATTTGTATCCAAACATCATTATGGATGTTCAGACTATTTGAAAATATCCCCATGAGTTAACGAATCATAATTTATTTTTGTAACAATTCATTAAATGATGTTATGAATCTATTAAAATATGAGTTATCTGGAGGATGACTAACAAATGTTTTGTAGCATAAAGTTGGATGTTGTGATATGAGAACCACACTGATCATATTTTTTGACCACTATAAATGTGTCTAAGTCAATGATTCTAGTGGTGGGGACCACTATAGATTATAATTTTCATATATGAGAAGTGGATTGTAGTGGGGAACCCCCTAACTCTAATTAATAAATGGTCGAATAAAATATTGTGTCCCCACATAGATAGGTTTGGGTAACTTTCATCATAAAAATTCAGTGATAGATGAAAGTGGTAACTTGGTATTAGATGAATGGTGTGCCCTATGTTGAGAGTTGTGGAGTGGAATCTTATTCACTATTCTGAGGTAGGATGCTATGTGATCATAACTAATTGAAAACATGGATAGATTAGGATATATTGTAAGAGTACCACTAAGTCTTCTTAGAGATGATAAGTGATTTGTGGGGAGGTTCTATACTCTCATTTCATTCATGATAAAAAAATTCAATGAAATTTGATCTTTTTTCATTATATGATTATAAAAATAAAATGGTTATTTCCCCTAGACTACAAACATTAAATACATTCTATAATATTTTTTTTCTCTAAAAATATGATTTGTACCCATGGGATAGATTTTGGGGATAATCCCAACTAGTTTATTTTTTCAAAATATATTAATATTTATTAAATAAATATTTTGTATTCTTCATATGTAAATGATTATATCTCCTAAAAATATTCATATATTGAATTTCTGATTTTTTGGTTGATTCGAGAATGGGAGATTTTCCCCAAAAGAGGAATAAACATTTCATAGGTTCTGGATATTTTGAAATCACTAGAAAGTTAATTTTTTTCCTTTTGATAATTTCGAAATGTCTTTTACCCTACTGAATTTGTAACCCCTACTGTAAGGTAACTCACTATAAGGTACTATAATACATGGTAACTTACTAAAAGGGAAGATACTATGGGGAAACTTACAATAAGGTAAGTTATTATTGGGTAACTTTCTATATGGAATGTTACTATAGGGTAAGTAACTGTAGAGTAACTTTTTAAAGGATAAGTTATAATACGGAAACTTACTATATAATAAGTTACCATAGGGTATGTTATTACTGTGTGACAAAATATAATAGGAATTGTTTTGGGGTAAGTCGATTCATAGTAACTTGTTTCAACATAATTTTTTATAAGGAAACTTGTGATAGGATATATTGTTATAGGTTAAATTGTAATAGAATAATTTATCAATTTTTTCTTTTATAATTAAACTATGGAATAAATATTTAGGTTAATTATATATTAAATTCCAACCATTTGAAAAGAAGAATTACATAGAATTTATTTATAATTAATTATTGAAATATAGAATAGGGTCAAAGATCTGACCCTTACATGGGCAGGGGAATGGCATAGAAGAAACAAAAGAAAGAAAAATAAGGAAAATAAAATGATAAATAAATAAAAAAAATTAATAATAATAATAAAAGAAAAATAATTTATTTCATATATCGTAGAAACCAATTTTCAATTCCTTATTCTAGGGGGCTCACCCGAGAGGATATCCTTCTCTTCCAAGGACGATATTTCATTCGATTCTCAGTAGAATCAATCACAGTTTGTCCAATGAGACATATTGAAGTTAATATAACTCTCTTCATTTATTTATTCTGATATTCTTTCCCTATATCCTCATAGATTTCTTATATTTTCGGGTGAGGGTTTTTTGTGATGATTCCACTAGAGCATGGTGGAATTATCTTGATATAAATTGATTTTTTCTTGGCATAGATTAGGGATTCCCAGATAGGGTGATCATAATTCATCACACATCTATTCGGTTAAGGTAAGTCTTAGTATGGATTTTTTATTGATTTTTCGTAAATAAAATTAAATGTACTATTTAATTAATTTATTGGGTTATGGATTGTAAAGGTTGTTGTTTAGAGTGTTCTACCATCCTTTCCAAAGTGGTTTATTATGATTTTGGTGCATTATGATGATTCAGTGATACTTTTAGGTGATTATTATTGTGTTTTTATGATTAGAAATTAACTTTTTATTATATAATTAGTTATTAATGGTTATAATTAATTAATTTACATATCATGGTTTAGGTTAGGGTGCATTTAAATAGTATATCACACCCATTTTTTTGTTGTTTCAGTGAGTATATGTCACCTAATGAGATTTTAAATATTATAACTAATAGAATTCAATTATGAATGAATTGTAAATTGAAATAATTAGATTAAATAAATAATTATAATATTTTTATCATTTATCATTCGATTTCATGGTTAAGTATAGGTTTTTAGACTTGATGTGATTCTTGGATGAGCCTATGCAGTGAGGAAAATGGAATTGATTAAGTTAGGTGGTCTTGACTCTAAAACATCACTTGTTCATTTGGTATTTTATGTGTGTATGTTATAATTATTATTTATTTACACATGATTCGTGACCTGTATGTTTTCACTATAAATATTTTTGGGATCACATAAAACAAATAGTTAACATGGACAATATAGAAAATTAAATAGGTCAATGGTGGAACCTTGTTCGAATGACTTTATAGTGGTTTATGTTGTATTTTCAAAGAAAAGAGTGGTTTACTTTTGAAAATTTTATTTTTAATTAATATTTTTATTTAAATAACATTTTATAGGAAATTGTTCACTATTTTGAGAACAGGTTCTAGAATGACATTTCAAATGGTAGACTTTTCCAAAATAACGTTTTCAAGAGATTTTTTCTAAGGTCCTAGTGTGAGTAAGATAGAAAGATATTTCCTTTTTAAAATTGTTTTAAAAAGAATATGTTGACTCCATTTTTAATGTAAATATAAAATGGTTTAATTGAGATTTTTTGATCTTTTTCCCCTCTTATGGGAGATCCCTTGATTTCTAAATCATGAATATTTTTTCATGCACCTCATTATAAGATTTCCTTAAATTCTGCTTGTTTCATGATGACACATGTTATTCATTATTAACAATGATGATTTCTTTTAGTACCAACATAGAGGCTCAATCCAAATGTATATAAAAGACCACATAGGGGGAAGATTTAGACATGAGGTTAAATAAAGGATGTTAAGGGACATCATGTACAAAATAATAGGTTGGGACAAAT
The DNA here is from genome assembly GCA_963277665.1 of Viscum album. NCBI lineage: Eukaryota > Viridiplantae > Streptophyta > Magnoliopsida > Santalales > Viscaceae > Viscum > Viscum album. Next base: position 597,384,094 of record OY728133.1, read on the forward strand.
AGACATAATGTAATAAAGGAACTCATATGTGGTGTATGTTATGTGATGATAACTTAGGGACCCAAGTGGGTACCCCAGTGTAATGTTGACCCTTGAGTTGGTGGGTAACAAGCCAAAATTTTATCAATGAAATTTATCCATTACTATAGTAATGTCATAATCGTATAAAATCTCATTAGGAAACACAATTCCACATCATGCTTAAATGATCTACTCTGTGTCCTTTAAAATTAAATTTTCCACTTTTGTGTTTTGAATTTTGAAAATATGACATACACAAATGTGATGAGTAAGATATTTGGTTTCCGATAGCACAACATTAATTTTCCGTGAATATTAACCAAACCTTATAAATACTTATACGACACTTATGTTTAGAATGTATTGAAAAATAATAGTAACCTCACCCATTAATGTATAAATAAAATTTAGGCTTCCTATAATTGACAATATAACCATAGTAATAGTACTGGTATTTTTGTAGTTTGTAAATAATTAATGATATTTAATTATTTAATTTAGAAGAAAATTTATTTTCCATAAATGTGTCTATAAATTAAAAAATTTATTTCATCTGGTTTTAAGATAAATTTATATGACCTTATGTAATTTTTGAATGCATTATAAAATCCGTTTTAATTTTAAATTCTGTATTTTTTCACGTAAATTATGATTTTATTTAAATATTAAATTGTTCATATTTATATAATTATTTTCAAAACAGGGAGTTTATTATAGGATTATAAAGGTCATAAAATGGTTATGGTGATTTTTTTGTATTTTTATGAAATAATTTTATTTTTGGTGAATAGTGAATTTCAATAATTTACAAAATATGCTAAATAAATGAATTTATACATCATGATTGAGTCATGGATGATGTAAATGGCCATTTTATTGAACTCAATTCACCTTATTTCCATTTTTGTCACAATAATCTTCATTTTTTCTTTTATAATAGAGAAATAATAAATTAATGAATATAATATTAAGAATACCAACCTCTACTCCAATATAAATTACAACCCTCAAACCACCATTATTTCACCCATCTAAAGCTTCAATACATAAATAAGTTCTGCAAAAATCTCTCCAAATATCCTTCCCCACGTCCATCCACCCTTAGTCTCCTCAAAAGACCAAATACACTCCCCCAATGAGTTTCTCAAAGGAGATAAAATCAAGAGGTAAATTCCTCTTTCTTATTCATTAATTTTATTTCATGATCCTTTATTTTATTTTTATTTCCTCACTTACATTCAACAAAATTTTATGATAAATCTAGAAACATATGAGTTCTAAAATTATATAATTATAATGGGATATTTCATCATAATCTCACCTTCCCTCTCCATTTATACTATTAATGAAAACACCGTCTGAGATGTATTAATTTATCACATTCAAGGAAGATGAGTTTTCAATTTGTATTAATGTCTGAGATACTAGCCATGATACCATTTTAGTGGTTGAACCAAATAAAAATATATTTATTTTATCTTTTTTGATATTTCATAATCCTTATACACTCATGATATAACATAAAAATTAAAAACAAGACTATGGGAGAAAACTAGCTAAATTAATCCAAGCGTTTATTGTTTACATTTTATCTAATGATTCATTCTGATGGTATATAAAAAAATCATTAGAAGATAATTGTTATCTCTATAATTTCACTAAGAATATATATTAACAACTCTTACTTTTTATCCACATTTCAAACAAACATCCATTCCGGAATACAAGTGAACCGTTCATAAAATATAATAAAATCAACACTCCTGATTAACGAATTTCAGCTCTATAACTCTGCCAAGGTCCATTAAAGAAGATAATAAAACCATAATGAATAAAATTAATGTATTAAAGGCTATTTAATTTTTAATTAATGAATATTATTTCATTGTACCATACTTTAATCTGAAGTGTGCCTTCAGACATAGGGTATGGGAAATTCTAGAACCCAACTCTCTTTCTTTGGGATTTCCCTCTTCAACCCATTTTTAGTATTGATATTCCATAAAAAATCATCTATTCATCATTATAAAACCTTTTATGGGATATACATGTTATTTGAGTGATTTTATGAAAAATTAAATGTTTTCCAAAAGAACTCTTCCTTGAAATAAACACAATTTTTACTTCTCGATGTTTGTTTCACTCTTCACTCAAGGTTAAGATTAAAATTTCAAGAATGATATTCCCTATTTATTTTTAAACCAAACTTTTATAAATGTATGATTAATGATGTGAAACCAATTTCTTTCTAGGTGTTATTTTATGATCAAGTTTGACATATTTATCTATGTGGCATGCAAGATAATGTAAATGTTATGATGTGATAGGTGCACCCGAAATTATAGAGCGCAAATATGAATGTTTGAACGTGACGGGTGTTCCTAGAATTATAAAGTGCTCCAATAAATTTTTAATTTAATATATATAATGAGTTAAAGTGAAATGATTTGTGAACATGATGTTATCTTTGTTCACGACTATGTGTGGTAGTTAACCACTAAGATAAGATGTTTCATTTTTTTCATTTCCATATTTCATGCTATTATGTTATTTTTATGATTACCCCATGTTACATGGTTTAATGTTCTTATATTTCCTCTTATTAGGTTTTTAATTCACCCCTTTTTTATGTATATTTTCATGTGACTTCATGTACTAAAGATTACAAAAGGGCCGATAAGAATCTTTAGATGACGGAATTAAATAAATGTTATGCATTATATTTTAAATGTTATGTATGGTCCTAGTTTTTTCAAGATACTAAACCATTAGATACTATTTAGGTAAAGTTTTTATTTTATTTATCATTAAAATTATGTAAAATTAATTTAATAAAAACACGTTTTCTATAGTTGGTATTGGATGCAAGGTTTAGATAATTTGTGAATTTTGATTAGTGGTCCCTAGAGAAAACAACTATTATAAGAATAAGTAGAAATATGCACACAAGAATATTTGATAAACATAAGGATATCATAAGATATTCTTTTAGTGTAAATTACATAAATGAATAAGTTATTTATTCATGAATCATTGACTTAATCTTTGTTCTAACCTTTTCTATTTTAGAAAATGGTGGGAAACAGGAGAAACCATGCCAACAACTTGTATGAGAGACAATGCAATGATTTCCTGAATGAAATCCACAATGCTTTGGGTGGTGGAGTTCAAAACATCATAGAAATTATTACCTAGCAATATGAGGTTATAAAGATTAACCCTAAAATGTGGAAAATCCTCCATTACCTAAGAGAGAGAAAAGTTATATAAAGTGTTTTATGTTGCAATGACCACTACGGTCTAGTGGATATTCTTATCCAGTAGTTGTGTAATAATGGGTCAATTACATGGAGAATATATTATCTATGATTCACTATTCTACGATGGAGGAAGTTACTCTAGCAATTTTTCATCCAACTGGAGAGGCGTACCAATGGTTCTTTTTGATTAAGAACAAGGAGTCGGCTGATGAAACATAAGAGATGGAATGAGAAAACATTAAGATCATGTTTCGTAACAATTATTTCCCAATAAATATTCATACAAATAAGGATATAGAATTCATTGATCTCAAGAAAGATGAATTAGAATGTTATATTTTCTACTAAGTGAATTTCACAAGGCTTTAAAGGTAAACTTTAGTTTTTGTTATCAACAATAATAGAAAAACTGATATATTCTTTAATGGGTTAAAACAACACAATTGAAAGGCTCTTGTAATTCGATACTTTGAGAGTTATGAAGAAGTTGTTCGATGTGATCTCAATGTAAAGGTGGAGTTTGGAGAATAGTCCCATTGATATGGTGATAATAAAAAAAAGTTGGAGTTTCAATCCATATGATTCAATGATAAAGGACAGAAGAAATCTCAACCACCCACATGAAAAAAATTTGGGAAGAAGAATTATGGGAATTGCCTCAAAGGGATGGGGAGATGTTTAAAAGTGCGGTAGAAAAGTCCACCAACATCTTTAATGTCGAAAATACATTAGAAGGAAGGATAATGTGGTGGAATAAAGAAAAGCACCAATCATGGTCCAATGATACAACTGTAGGGAGTAGGGGTACTATTCAAGCTAGTTCACTAAACCTCAAGCCCTCAAGGGTAATCCGCGTCAGCAGTCACTGAAGCCAAAGGAATAAGGGAAGGCTTATGACATCACTTCTGTAGAAGTTGAGAAAGAAAATGAAATCATATAATGTACACTTCATGTTCACTCCGGAATGGAAGGATTCTTATTTTATTATGGTTCTATGCATTCCTTTATCTCTTTCATGTTTTCTAGAACTATGGACTCGAAGCCACGAAACCATAATGTAGGGATATCTGTGAAAACAACTTGTGGTGTTATCATCAAAACTTAAGTGTCGTAATCTTCTCATGTTGTCGTATGTGGGAATATTCTTCCAGTAAATCTCATACTAATTCCCTTGGTGAAATTTGACTCCATAATGTGATTGGATTGCCTCCCATTATATATATAACTTGTCAATTTTGGGGAAAAGAAAATATCTATTCATCTGAAGAACCATCCCATACTGCTATACAAATTCATGGAAGATCATGAATTTCCTTTTAAAAATCCTTCAACGGCGTGGGTGTTGATTCCCTATGAAGAGGCATACCTCACTCAAATAGTTGAGTTCAAGGAAAGTGTCAACCTAGTGGAAATTCCCAGAAGAAGGTAAAACAATGATGTATTTCTTGAAGAGTTACCCTTACTTCCCATATATCTTTAGGTAGAGATATCTATTAAATTAATACCCATATATACTCCTATCTCAATGTGTCTCTATAGGATGGATCCTATCAAACTGTAAGAGTTAAAGAAGTCTCTCAAATACCATTTGGACAATGGCTTCATACACCCTAGTGTATCACCTTGGGGTGCAACAATGATATTTGTGAAGAAGAAGGATGGATCAAAGTAGTTGTGTATCGATTATCAGGAACTCAACAAGAACACCATAATAAATAAGTATCATCTACCAATGATTAGAAACATGTTTGATCAGCTATGAAGAGCTCAGTACTTATCAAAGGTGGATCTTCATTCTATATATCATTAGCTAAGGGTGAATAAATAATATATTCAGAAGACTACCTTCTATACAAGGTATGATAACTATGATTTTAGGATGATACACTTCAGACATACTAATTTCCCAATAATCTACAAGGATTTAATTAATATATTCTTTATACATTACCTCGAAAAATTTGTGGTAGTGTTTATCAATTATATTGTCAACTACTCCATGAAAAAGGAGGAACATGAATAACATCTAAGACTTGTGTTGGAGGAATTGAGAGATGAGAAGATGTATGCCAAATTCAGTAAGTGTAACTTTTGGATGAAGAAATTCAAGTTCTTGGTACATGTGATCACAAGTGATGTTATTTAAATAGACCCTTAAAAAAAGGTGATTGAGGAATGGAAGATACCCTCTAGTGTCATATAAATCCATAGCTTTCTTGGATATGTATGATACTAACGATGTTTTGTTAAAACATTATCCTGGTTGACAAGCACACATACTATATTAATAATAAAATTGGTAACGTATTTATGGATAGAAGAATGCGAGGGAAGCTTCATGGAGCTAAAGAGAAGTCTTATCATCACACGAGTACTCACACTACAAATTAGTGGAGAATGTTTTATGGTATACAGTGATGCTTGAAAGAAATTCTCAAGTAGTGTACTCATGAAAAATGATAATTTGATAGCTTATTCCTCACGGCAGTAGAAGATCCATGAGTAGAACTACCCAATGCATGATCTAGAGCAAGCAGCTCTGATTTGTGCTTTGAAAATATGACGACACAACCACTATGGTCAAAAGTGTGTCATATGCGCCGATCACATTATTATGTTGTATGTATTCACACAAAAAGAGCTCAACATGTGTCCAAGGATATGGTTAGATCTGATTAAAGATTACAATTTCTCTATTCACTATCATTCTAAAAAGATGAACAAGTTAGATGATGCTCTAAGGAGAAAAGAACTCTCTACTCTATCCATGTTGTGAACTGAGAAAGTCCCTATCTTCATGGATATGAAAAGTATGGATTTGGAAATCATAATGGATGGGAATAAATCCTACTATTCTCAAATGATTGCTTATACATCTATCCAATAGATGATTAAGGAAGAAAAAAGGGATGATCCAAGGCTACAAAACAGTAAGAATGTAGTAAATGAAGATAAGATTCCAGATTTACATATCAAATATGATAGTTTGATTCGATTTTGAACATGTATTTGTGTGACTTCATCATTGGGGTAAATAAGTAGCTATTGGATAATGAACATAGCTCACCATTCTCTATCCATCCTGGTAGCACCAAGATGTACTATGATATCTGATAACACATCTGGTGGGACAACATAAAGAAAGAGATTACTGAATATATCTCAAGTTTCTTGATATGTTAGCAAATTAAAGAAGAGAGAAAAAAGTTCAAATGGTTGATGCAACCATTGCATATACCCATGTTTAAATAGGAGAATGTCACTATGTAATTTGTCACATATCTCTTCAAGACATCCATGGAAAATAATGTGATATGGGTTGTGGTTGACCAACTCACCAAAACATCCCACTTTATCACTATTTAGGAAGATATATCATTTGAAAAACATGAAATGATATATATGAAGGAAGTGGTGAGACTCCATGGGGTTTCACTCTATATTCTCTCAGATCGTGATCCAAGTTTTACATCTAAATTATTAAGGTGTATCCAACATGCGTTGAATACTGAATTAAACTTCAACATGACCTATCACACCCAAAATAATATCCAATCTGGAAATACTATTTAGACACTCAAAGATATTATAAGATACTTATCTTTAGGATTAAAAGGTGGATGGGATCTGCATCTCCCATTGGTTGAGTTCTCATATAAAAATATCTTACATTTGAGTATTCTGATGGATCCATATAAAGATCTATATGGAAAGCGATGTATGACTCCCACCTATTAGAAAAAAGTTGGAGAAGGAAAGAAACTTGGACCTGATCTTCTGCAAGATATGGAAGAGAAGGTTCATGTTATCCATAAAAATATCAATGATTCTCAGAGTTTTCAAAAGTGATATGTTAAAAACCATCGAAGGGACATGGAGTTGAACATTGGAGATACGTCCTTCCATCAAATATCACCATTGAAGAGAGTCATGTGGTATAGAGAAAATGGGATGCTAAGCCCAATTTAAATTATCCCCTTTGAGATCCTTGATTTCATAAGAGTCATAGTATATCGTCATTCACCTCCACTGTATATTTCTCAGGTTCATGATGTGTTTCACATGTCACCCCTAAGAAAGTAAATACTAGATCCCTTACATCAATGAACTCATAGGTGGTAGAGCTGGAAGTTCATATCTCTTTTATAGAGCATACAATAAAGATTTTTTATTAGAGAGATGAGGTTCAACACAATAAGAAAAACCACCATTTTAATTTTTGGTAGAGGAACCATAATTATGAAGAAGCAACTTGGGAACCATTGGATGCCATGAAGGATAAGTACCCTTACTGGTTTATGTAAAACTAAATTTTGAGGGAAAAATTTGAAAGGGGTGGAGAATATAATGACCCAAACATTTATCAATGAAATTTCTCCCTTGTTATTGAAATTTCAAAATCATATAAAATCAAATTAGGAAACAAAATTCCATGTCATGCTTAAATAAATGACTATGTGACCTTAAAAAATAAATTTTCCACTTCTTTGTTTTGAATTTTAAAAATATGACATAAACAGTTTTGACCAGTAATATGTTTGGATTCTGATAGGGAAAACTTAATTTATCATGAATAGTAACCTACCATTATGAATAGTAATATGACCCTCATAAATAGTACATAGTTCAAAATAATAGTATCCTTACCCATTAATGTATAAATAATGTTTATGAATATTTTATGTGAAAATATGACCATAGTAAAAGTATTAATATTTTTTTATGTTAGTATTATATAATTATAATTAATTAATTAATTTAAAATATAATTTATTTTCCTAAAATGTTTTCATTAATTAAAAATTATATGTCTTCTGGTTTTAATATAATATTATAAGAAATGGGGTAATTTTTAAAAGAATTATAAAATCATATTTAATTTTTAAATCAGCATTATTCTTGTAAATTATGATTTTAATTAAAATAGTTATTTATATTCTGGTAATTATTTTTTACAAATTTAGTTCATTTTTTGATTCTACATGTTGAAATGGTATTTTTTTGAAACACTTAAATTTTTGGTGAATAATGAAATTCGATAACATACAAAAATTTGCTAAATAAATGATTTTCTACATCATGCTTGACTGATGGATAATTTTAATAAAAATTGGTTCAATTCCACATGCACTTATTACTATTTTTAGTAACAATAATCCTAACAATTTCTTTCCTTATGGAGAAATAATAAATTAATGAATATAATATTAAGAAAACCCTCCTCCCTCAACTATAAATACCACCCATCACACCCTCATTTCTCCACACCTCTCAAGCTTCAAGCCTTAAATAAATTCCACTCTAATCTCCCCGAAGATCCTTCCCCAAGTACATCATCCCTTTTTCTACTCAAAAATCAAATCATATCCCTCAAGTAAGCTCTCCATGGAGATAAACTCAAGATGTAAATTCATCTTTCCAATTATAATATTTTCATTCAAGTTCCTTTCTTTTCTTTTTATTTTCTCGCCTAATTTCACCAAAATGGTATTATAAATATAGAAAAATACATTTACTAGAATTATATTATGCTAATGGTATGGTTCATAATAATCACACCTTACCTCTCCTTTTTTACAATAAATGAAAACACTGTCTGAGATGTGTTAATTTATCACTTTCAAGGATGAGAGGTTTTCAATATTCATTACCATCTTAGAGACTGGTCATGAAACCATTTTATTAGTTGATTTATATAATAATATATTTATTTTATCTTATATAATATTATGGAATACTTATACACACATGATATATAAAAAAATACAAAACATGTTCATTTTTATTAAAATCGCCAAACTAATCCAAGTGTTAATCATTAAAATTATATCTAATGATTCGTCCTCATGGTGTGTAAAAAAATCATTATAAGATAATTTATATCTTTGGAATGTCACTAATAATATATATTAACAATTATTGATGTTTAACCATATCTCAAATGAACATCCATTAACAAATACAAGTGAACTGTTCATAATAGATTAGAAAATTAAAATATCGGAACAATGAATTTAAGCTATGGAATTCATCCAGAGGTTCATAAAAGAACCTAATAAAACAATAATGAATAAAATTCATGTATTAATTGTTGTGTAATTATTAATTAATGAATATAATGTCATTATATAGGAAATTAAATTGAAGTAAGCATTCAGACACAAGGTAAAAGAAATTCTCAAACCATACTGTCTTTCATTGGGTTTTCCCTATTCAACCCATTTTCAGTATGCATACGCCTTATAACTTATCTTTTCATCATTATCATGAATTTTTTGAAATATAAATTTTTTCTAATTGATTTTATGAAAGATAAATTTTTTTTCCAAAAGAAATCTTCTTTCAAATAAACACACCTTTTTTACTTCTTGAAGTTTGCTTCACTCTTTACTCAAGGGTAATGGTTCTCTATCAAGAATGATACTCCCTTAATATTTGGGAACCAAATGTCTATAAATGTATGATTTATGATGTGAAACCCATTTCATTCCATGGTTTATTTTTTTTTCTTGATTAAAAAATCTTTCTATGTGGTATGCATGATAATGTAAATGTTATTATGTGATGGGTGCCCCCAGAATTATATAGCACAAATATGAATGTTTGAATGTGACTGGTTCATTATTAATTATACAGTGATCCAATGAATTTTTTAAAGTGATTAATCATATGAGTTAAAGTTAAATGATTCGTGAACAAGATTCTAGCTTTGTTCACAACTATCTGTGGTAGTTAAACCCTAATATATGATGATTCATTTTTAGGCATTTCAAAATTCCATGATATTATGTTATTATTATGATCACCCAATGTTAATTGTTTCATGTTCTTGTCTTTCATCTTAGACGGATTTTAACTCACTCTTTTTTTATATATGTCCTCAGCTGACATCATGTACTAAGGATTAAACAAGGGAAGATTATAAGTAAGAGAAGAAGGAACCAAATAAATGATATCCTTTATGTTGTAAATGTTATTTATAGTCCAAGTTTTCCCAAGAAACTAAACCTTCAGATCCTCATTGTGTAATGTTTTTATATTTTTTATCATTAAAATGATTTAAAAGTGATGTATGAAAATAAACTCCACTATAGTTTGTATCATAGGTTAGGTTTAGATAATTTTGAAGTTAGGATTAGTTAAAACTAGTGAAAACATGTAGTATGAGACTAAGTAAAAATATGAACAAAAGATGCTTTGATAAACATAGGGATCTGATAATATATTTTTTTAGTTTAAATTGAACAAACTAATAAGTTATTTATTCATGAATCATTGACTGGTATACTGTTGTAACCTTTTCAATATTATAGAATGGTGGGATCTACGAGAAACTAGGCCAACAACCCATGCGAGGGGAAATGTAATGATTGACCAAATGAAATATCCAATTCTATGGGTGGTGGAGTTAAAAAATTCATTGAAATTATTACCCACCTATCTCAGGTTATGAATAATAGCATGAGTAATTAAGAACATCTTTTTCACTTAGTAAGGATCAATGGTCTATCTAGTGTTTTATACGACAACAACCACAAATGTTTAGTGGATCTTTTAATCCACTAGTTTTAGAATAGTAGGTCAAATCCATAGAGAATATATTAACTATGCTTAATTGTTCTGAGACATAGAAGGTGACTCTGTCTATTTATCATCTAGATTGAGAGGCTGACCAGTGGTTGGATTTGATTAAGAATAGCAAGTCGACTGGTGAAATATGATAGATGGAATGGGAAGACATTAAGATCGTGTTTATTAACAAGTAATTATTAAGAAAAATTCATTCAAATATTAAGAGATAATTCATATAAATCAGTGAAAATGAATAATAATTTGTCACATAATATGAACAAGATTTCACAAGCCCTTTAAGGTACACTTCGGGTTTAAAATTAATGATAAAAAACTGATATTTTCATGAGTAGGTTAAAACCGTACCTTTGAAAAGATCTTTCAATTCAGGACTTAGAGAGTTATGAAAAATTTTCTCCAAATTCTCTCAAAGTAGAGATGGAGTTTGTAGAATAGTCTCATGGATATGGTGATAAGAAACAAAATGTGTAGTTTCAATTTGGATGATTTAATGATGATGGAGGGAAGACAACTCAACTTCCTATATGACCAAAATGTGGGAAGAAGCGTCATGGGAATTTTCTCAAGGGGATGGGGAAATGTTTCAAGTTTTTTGGAGAAGGTCACCAAGATATTTAATGTATAAATTAAATAATAATAAAAAATAATGTGGGGGATGAATGGAAAGCACCACCTATGGACCAATGATACAACTATTGGGAGAAAGGGAACTATAAAAGACAATGCCCTAAACCTAGAGCCTTATAGGGTAATTAGTGTTAACAGTCACCAAAGCCAAAGGATAATATAATCTCTTATTCCATCACTACTTCAGAATATGATAATGAAAATGATGCCACACAATGTACACTTCCTGTCCACTAAATAATGGAAAAATTCATAATTTAGTCTGGTTCAATGAATTCCTTTATATATTGCATGTTTTCTAGAACTATGGAATCGAATCCCTGAAACCTTGAAGTAGATATATCCATAAAAAACCTAGTGGTGTAATGATTTCAACCCAAGTGTTTGAATCTTCTCCTGTTGTATTATGTGGGAGGATTCTTCCATAAAATATCATGCTACTTCTCTTGGTTAAATTCGATGCTATAATGGGATTGGATTGGATTTCTTTATATAGATAACAAATCAACTTTTGGGAAAAGAAATATATTTTCTTATAATGAAAAATCCCGTGATACAATAAAATTTCAAGGAAGATTTGGAATCTCCATTGAAAAATCCTTCAACGGTGTGGGTGTTTATTTCTTGTGAAGAGGCATACCTCGCTCAAGTGGTTGAGTCAAAAAAAAGATTCAACCTAGAGAAAATTCCCATTGTGAGGGAATACATTGATGGATTTCTAGAATAGTTACCCAGACTTCCCCCATATTTTGAGGTAGAGTTCTCCATATAAATCATACTAGGATATACTTCTATCTCAAATTATCCCTATAAGATAGAACTAATCGAACTGGAGGCATGAATGAAGTAGCCAAAATATCCTTTGGAAAAAGGGATTATATTCCCTAGGGCATCACCATTGTGTTCTCTAGTTCTCTTTGTGAAAAGGATATATGGATCATTGTGGATGTGTATATATTATCAGGAACTCAACTAGATCACCATAATGAAAAAATATCATCTCCCAAGGATTGATGACTTGTTTGATTAGCTACGAGGAGCTCATTACTTCTCAAAGGTTGATCTTTATTCTGGATATCATCAGCTAAAGGTGAAGAAGGATGATATTCAGAGACTACCTTCCATACAAGGTATAGGAAATGTGAGTTTATGGTGATCCCCTTCAGACATACTAATTCCATTTCAAGCTTCATAGATTTGATGAATAGAGTATTTAGACATTACCTCAACAAATTTGTGTTAGTTTTTATAGTTGATATTATCATATAATCTATTATAAAGGAGGAACATGAAGAATATCTAATAATTGTGTAGGTGACATTGAGAAAGGATAAGTTGTAAGCCAAGTTTAGAATGTGTGATTTTTGGATAAAGCATCTCACGTTCTTGGGACATGTGATCAAAAGTGATGGGATTTCTATGGAACCTTCAAAAACATAAGCGATTGAGAAATGTCCTAGACCCTCTAGTTTCATAGATATTTGTATTTTTCTTGGATTAGTGGGGTACTACCGAACAATGAATTTAAGCTCTATAACTCATCAAAAGGTCCATAAAAGAACATAATAAAATCATAATGAACCAATTCATGTATTAATGGATATGTAAATGTTAATTAATGTATATAACATCATTATACAAAATTTAAATGTGAAGGAAGCATTCAGACACATGAAAAGGGAAATTCTCAAACCTAGCTCTATTTATTTGTGTTTTCCCTCTTCAACCAATTAGAAGAATGGATATTCCTTAAGAATAATGTATTAATAATTATCATAACTTTTATGGGATATAAAATTTATATAATAAATTTTAAGAAAAATAAAACATTTTCCAAAAGAACACTTCTTTCAAATAAACACACCCTTTTTACTTCCTAAAGTTTCTTTCACTCTTCACTCATGGTTAATTGTTTTGTGTCAAGAATGATATTCCCTCTTTAGATTGGAACCAAATTTTTGTGAATGTGTGATTTATGATGTGAAAACAATTTACTTCCAAGTATTATTTTATATTATTGTTTGAAATATTTTTATATGTGGCATGCATGATAATGTAAATGATATGATGTGACAAGTGTACCCAGAATTATAGAGCACAAATATAAATGTTTGAATGTGATGGGTGTTCCCAGAATTATACAGTGCTCTAATTCATTGGGTAAAGTGATGAATATCATGAGTTAAAGTGAAATGATATGTGAACATGATGCTATCTTTTTTCACAACTATGTGTGGTAGTTAACCACTATGACATGAAGTTTCATTTTTATGCATTTCCACATTCCATGCTATTAAGTTATTTTTATACTCACCCCATGTTACATTTCTTCATGATATTATCTTTCAACTTACTGGGATTTTATCTCATCCCTTTTTATGAATATCCATAGGTGACTTCATGTACTAAGGAGTACACAGGGACAGATAAGTTGCTAGAGAAGAAATAATTAAATAAATGTTTGTGCTTTATATTGTACATGTTTTGTATGGTCCTTGTCTTCCCAGGACACTAAAACTTTAGATCCTCTTTATGTAATATTTTAATGTTTTTATCATTAAAATGGGGTGAATATAACGTAATAAAATCTAGGTCACTATAAGGGTGGTGTGAGAAATGGGTAGTGATGAGTGTAGTTCTAAACTTTGAACATGAGTCATTGATATGATCCCAATATTGCTATATTATTGTTAAATTTAATGTTCTCGAGAGGCCTACATTGGTTAATTGTGATTTTTTGGGATTAAATTCCAACTAAAATGTATTTATATACATTCTATTACTTATACTAACCCCTTATATCTAACCTTTAAACCTATCACTATGGAATTCCCAGGATATCACATGGTTTTTTTTCTTTAAGACTAATACTAATGATAGTTCCTTCATATGTCCATGGTATATCATTCATCATATTCTTAAGAGATAAATACTTCTTCATCCATGGGTTTAAATATTTCATTCTAGGATTGAGGGTAATAAGGTGGTTGATTTTATGGCTTCTTGGGTGGTTAAAGAGGATAAATGATTTTAATTTTTCAACTTGTTTTCTTTACCCCCTACTAGTAGTAGTATTTTTTGGGATAATGAACTCGGCCTCCAATATGATATACTTACATGAACATGTTATTATTGGAAGATTCCATGATTTAAATAAAATAGTTCATTTGGACTATTGATAGTTCCATGTTACCTCATGGGGATAAACAATGATACAGGATGACTATTGAATGCTCAAGAATACCTCATGAGGTATGAATTTATTCCCGATTACAATTGAATTATTATAATTATTTAATGGGGTTTGACGTTATATTTGATGACATTTGATCCCCTAGGACTCTCTCCAAGGGATAAAATTTATTCTTGGGGACATATTGTGCGCTGATACATTCTATAACATAATGAAGAAGGTATATATAGGGTTTGAGGTGGCTTGATTGGAACCCAAGGACATAAAATGTATTATTTTCATTATATAAGTTGAATTTCTGAGTGTGTGTTTTGTATGTGTATAGTTTTACTATATATACGTATTTCATGTACATCCACTCGATCAAAACAACACTCAATATTTTTACTATGTTTGTCATTTCAAATGATTCATTGAACTCAACCCTTAACCATATACATGACATGGGAATCCATGTATGTGTGTAGATATTCATGTTCTCTCTTTAGGAAAATGAAATTTTTGGATATAGGTATCTTGTATAGATTTAATTGGTTATGGAGGCCATGTTTTGAACATGATGATTATGTGAGAGGGACTAGAGGCAACTTTAGATCAATTTATTGTTCATTGTGTACTAGATGGTGTGCTACACTTTTATTTATATATTATTCCATGTATTCTTCTACATGTTTTTCATGTGTTTATGCATCATATAAAAATATTTTAAAATTAATATTATATACTGTATGGGTCCTTCGGACTTCCTGTTTTATATCTTTTTATTGGATGTTTTTAATATATGTTTCATGCCAAATTTTCATTAGATTCATGAATAAAAAACATGATTTATTTTCGAAGAAACTAATTTTACATGACTTTTCTAGGACCTCATCACTGGTCGTCAACTTCGAACATATGGGTAGGTACACTTAATTTTATGTGGCTTCCTTTCCCAGGTGTTTATTGGGAGATCATTAATATGGAATTAAAAATTATTGTCAAATTTGTGCTTTTGGGATGATATACTGTTAGTTATAGGTATAGATATGTCATTAAAACTTATGAGGTAGGATGAGAGAATATCTAGATAACCTGACATCAAACAAAATCTCTTTTTATCTAGGGGAGTCTAGTGTTAGGAATATGGACTTTAAAATGAGTGAGGTGTTAGGTTAGATGAGATTCCCAAGTCGGATGAAAGAGCATTATGACGAGGTAGAGGGATTAGTTGGGAGCCAATTATTTTTACAAACATCAATATAGTATAATTCATAATTAATATTACAAACACCTATGGGTGGTGGTGTTTGACCTTTTTCCTAACTATAATCCAATATTAATTTAAGTTGACTATAATATAATTTATATTATCTCGAATATGTTATAAAGGGTGATTAAATTAATATTGATTTGGGAGGTTTTATTGATTTATTTTGATTTTAATATTTTGGCTGGAATAGGGTAATGCTTTTTAGGTCTGTTGGGTATTGAGGATAATCTGATTTTGAAATTAAAACTCATATGGTGGTGTGAGGTGTGTGTGTGATTGTTTTCTATGTTGGATTTATATGAAATAGCTCATCGAGCTATTGATTATGAAATCTTTGTAAATTTCATATTTTTTAATAAAATATTAGGAAAATGGGTTTTGAAATAAAATTTTAAAATTCGATTTATGAAGAAAGAAATTTTTTTGTGAAGGTTACTAGTTCTGATAATTATTTTGATATGTTATTTTTTAAAAAATAACTTAAGATTATGTGTGGTGTTTTATAAACTTATCTAATTTTTGTGTTCTATAAATTGATCTGAGTGGGTTTTTGAAAAGATGAAACTTATGCATGTGAAAATTGTGTCCACTTATATTTTGGTGTGGTTTTTTGGGAATGACCCAAATTACTGAATTTCGTAATCAATCTATTGGATTTTTTTGGTACTGTTATGCATAATTGTGGGTGCAGACCAATTTAGGTCAAATGATCGGAAAAGTAAATGATTCCTATGTAGACTGATTTTTCATGGTTTTATTTGATGGACCTATGGTGACCTAGGTGTTATCCCATATGTTATATAGTTGTACCATGATTATTATGAGAGAATCATGTGTGGAAGTCTCATTGGATAGATGTTTTTTAGGATTGACTAGATAGACGTGATTTAGTGAGCTCGTATACTAGACCCTTTTATGTGTGTTTTAATTATTTTGTGTGTCCCACAAATTGGTCTACCTATTATATACGAAATTACTATGGTTTGGAGCACTATCAAATGGAATTACCCACATATACTAGAGTATTATGGTGAAAATCAACATAAGGTTGGGATGTGTTGGTTTTTTGAAACATTTGTGTCAGCACTATCTTGCCACTTGGTGAATGGTGTTTCATGTTATCATATGGGTATGAGTGTTGGGATCACACCAATTCATTGCACATAGCAATGGATAGGACATGAGTCGAAGATCCATGTGTTCTGGTTTAGTGAGGTTCCATTAAGAATACTTCATGGGGGGAGAATCGTTTCAGTCATGGGTGTAAGAAACTTACGTAAAAAAGATCCATAAGTGTTGTAAAACTAGTTATTGAGGAGTTGTGAAAAAATTTGGATATTTTTTTGCAATTAAACCTACTTTAGGAAATTTAGGTGCATTATTTAAAAACATTCATGTGTTATTTATGGAAATGGGATTGTGCTAGTGTGATATAAAGGCAAGTCAAATAAGTGTTCTATCATGATTGTTGGAAGAGCATAATGGTTGGATGTGTTAGTTGAGGATCTAACTCTGTAAATTTCATCAGAAGCTACATTGTAATTCTATTGTTGGTGTTCAAATGGATTATTGATTCCCTAACTGTTAAATCATCATGATCTGGAGTTTTGAATCACATTAATGGGTGTCATCACACACTTTTAAAAATGATAAACTAAAGAAGGACCTGAAGTGCACTGTGATGCATTTGTTGTCAAGGAGGTATGTTGTTGTCAAGGAATGAATGGATGGATGTCAAGGAGTTTCAATATGTGTATGAAAAAGGTTGTGATGGTGATGGTGAGGAAAGGAGAATGGCCATGGTACTAAGATGCATGTCACTTAGGAGATTCACTAAGTGACATAGGATGTTGTGGTTGAAACATTCTCTATGCACATCAGACTATTGTGGAGCTCTTCTTTAAGTTCTAAGAACTTGTATCAACTGGATACAATGTCACAACATGATTAGAAGACCATGCATTGTTAAGACAATGCATGAGGAGATGAAAATGATCCATCCACAATCTCTAAGTGGATGAAGTAGATTAATAAAGTCCATGCATTATCATTTAGTGCATGTGAACATGAAGAAGATCCAATTGATCTCTAATTGGATCATTGAAGAATATTGAAGATTTAATTGATTCAGGAGCTCGGTTGATGAAGAAGAACCTTCGGGACATCCATTCTTAAATATTGAATACATGATTAAGAAGAGGAGGAATCCATTTGAAGAAGAAATGGCTTGAATGGCACTTGGAATTTGTCTTATACTCATGGGTTACTTTGTTTTTGACAAAGTATTTGTACTGTCCTTTGCCAAAAAATATGGCCAGCCAAGGCCCCTTGAGGGTTCAACCCCAAGGCATGGGCGCTAGGGCACCACGCCCATGGGGGAAACCTGTGGGGCGAGCCAGGGCGGCAGGGCGCACACCCAAGACACCGCATGGGCGCCTGGGGCACGCCCGAAGGAGCGCGGCAGGGGCGTAGGGAGCGAGCCCCCAAGAGTATCAGCGTGCATAGTGGGCGCCAGTGGCGCGCCCGCAGGGAGCAGAGTGGGCGCAGAGCGCGCCCGCAGGGAGAACACGGTGCGGGGCAGCACCGTGAGGGGAGAAGTTCAACTGGGGAGTAGCGGAGAGCGGATGGTTGATAAACCGCGGGAAAAACTGCTCGCCGTTTCGATGTGGGACGCGGAAAAATCCCCGGGAGCAAATCTCAGCCGTCCGAGCGATCTTGCGCTTGATCTGCGCCGCACGATTCATCTGCCGCGCGCCGCATTCTGATCCAGCCGTCCGATGTCTTTCGATCACCTGATACGACGGCTCCCCGTCCATCTCCTTCGTTGAGCTTAACCGAGGCTTCCCCGAAGCCACCCGCGAGCTCCGTTCGAACCAGAGGCCTCTCCGACGACCTATTTTGAGTTCCCGGCCTCCATTGCCGAAACCGAGACCTCCATTGAGCTCGTCTAGACCTACCGAACACGATCATGCATTAAAATGACTCTGCATGCATCAAAGGAGAGATTTCGGAGTTTGGCTGAAGGAAATCGAAGATGCCGAGGCCATGTGGTGTTCGTGTTTTGCATGGGATGGCCAAAACGGAGGCCGTGCATGCGTTCTAAATCGGATGCACGAGGAGGAATGAAATAGGAAGATAAAGCCGCGTGAAACAGCAAAGGAAAACAAGATTTGGAGAAAATCTTGAAGATCAGAAATCTTCGGTGATTTGAGATTTTTCCCATGCGGATGTTTTGAGGCGTTTCTCTGCCTATATAAAGAGAGCCCGAGGCGATGATGATGCTTGCTGATCCTCTGAAGATAGAAGTCCCGTGAGAAGCACTATGTGCCTCGCGAAGTCGAAGCCCCGCGCAGCACCCTGCGCGGCAGTGAAGCCTGGAGCCATCGCTTGGCTCTGTTAGTTCCTTTTGTGCACTCCTTGCACGAAAGAAGAAAGGGTGTCCCCTGTGCACCTTCCTTGCGCGACAGGAAGACCCGTGGCCGCATCCTTGCGCGCCCGTGGTTGCATCCTTCTCTGCCCGCAGACTTGTGCGGCAGGAGGTGCTTGCGCGACCCTTGTACACCTTGAGGACTTGCGCGCCGCATTTGAAGACAGTAGAGGTCTCACCCTTGCGCCTTGTGACCCTGCGCGGCAGTGGAGAAGAGGTTGGCCTCACCCCATGCACGCCTGCATATGGCAGGGAGTTTGAGTGAGGCAATTTACCACACCTTTGTGTGTGTGCTACAGTGTTCGGGGCCTTATGTGTGTGCATTCTTGAAGAGTGAAGACCATCACACTTTTGTGTGTATGTGCAATTCAAGTGAAGGCCGAGACTTTCATACCTTGTGTGCAAAGTAAAGGAGGGAGGCCGTAGCCCTTGTGTGTACAAAATGTATAACCAAGTGTGTGCATAAGTGAAGTGCACACTTTGAAGTAGATTAAAAGAACAAGGAAGTGTGTGTGCTTAGTAAGTGAAGTAGGCCAAGCCTTGTGTTTGCTAATTGATCAAAGGAAGTGTGTGTGAGAAAACAAAAACAAGAAGTCCGAACCTTAGTGTGTGCTAAGTGGTGTGTACACACTAAGAAGGAGAAGAAGGAGAATACTCACACTAAAGTAGAACACACATTTATGTTTGTAAGCAAATTGAATTAATTGTCTGAAGTTCAAAGAAGTTGTGTGCTTGAAGTGATTACACCCTTTGTGGGTTTATTGCACCAAGAGGAGAAGAAGGTAAGTGCATTCTTCCATGTATGCACATGCACACGTGAACAAAGACAAATCTGGTTGTGTGCATCTGAGTTGACCAAGACTTGAAGATCTTGAAGAGATTTGAGAAGGCCATGCAATCAGTGCATGAAGATGCAGAGTTGCCATGCACTCTGTGCATGAAGTTGATGTGAACTGAGACTGGACCAGACTGAAGTTAAAGACATCATTTGTCTGAGTATTCAGTAGTTGGAGAGAAGCCAGGTCATCCTTAGAAGAAGGAGATAAATCCTGAGCAAGACGAGAAGACCTGATCATCACAAGTGATCAGAGGTACAGAGCAAGGCCAGCAGTCTTTATCCCAGACTGCTGAAGATACTTGAAGAAGCTTAAAGAGAAGAAGAGCTACTCGTGCGACTCGAGGAGCCAAGAGAAGACCCTGTGGGACTCAGGGTGGAAGAAGTCTTCAGTGGGATTCTGGAGCAGGCCAGTGGGACTCTGGTAACACTGTGGCACGCAGTATAAAGATCCTCCTGTGGGACTCTGAAGAGATATAGTGGGATGCTGTATCGACCATTGTAATACTAACAGATTATAATGGGAGAATCCATGCTGGGAGATCATGGCAAGGATGTAGGCCTTTGGTGCTGAACCTTGTAAATCCTTGTGTCCTGTGCCTTTTCATTATTGCATCATTCGGGAAAGGTTGAGAGATACAAGAAGAGTGGATCGAGGCTTTAACCAACCATAGAGGTTTAATTGATAAGAATCAATTAGTAAAAAGTTTTAATGGATCACTGATTCACCCCCTCCCCCTCTCAGTGATTCACACTGATCTGGGCACTTCAATTGGTATCAGAGGGAGGTTACCTCTAAAAGATCCAAGGGAGTCTTTATGGAGTGCATATTTGAGGAAATGAGTGACCAGCCTCAAATGGAGATATCTGCCAAGACTCATAAAAATAGAAAGAAGAAACAGGCAAAGAAGATGAGGAAGAAGGTTGTTGCAATCAGAGAAACTCCTTCTATGGAAAGAAATGTGAAAGTCACATCAGATGACAATTCCTTTTATCATTCTTCTGATGAAGCCTGCTCTAGCTGTGATGAAGATGGAAGGAACAATGATCTTCTAAATGCAATCAAATATCTTCAGAAGACAGCCCCCAAGGAAGTGGCAATGTGTATAGCTACAGGCCTCCTTGATCTTCAAGAAGAAAAATTACAGCTAGAAGATGAAGCCAATTCTCTGGAAGTCCAATTGGCAAAAAGGGTTGGCATAACCAACACTCTCAGAAAGCTGGTGAAGGCTAAAGATGAAACAGTATCTCTTTGCAATGAAAGATATGAAGACACTACTGAAGAATTGCAAAGAATCCTTTCTGAGAAAGAATTCTTTAAGACTGTGGTCAAAGATGTTTTCCATGCACTGGAAAAGAGGCATAAAGTATCAATGGTTGTCAGAGATGCTCAACTCGAAGAAAAAGTCAAATTGGTGAAGGAGCTGGACAATTCATTGCAAGAATTGAAGAAGGTGCATGAAGACCAGATGAAACAACTGGTGGAGAATTGGGAAGGAAAGCTAAGAACTGTTGAGGATGAGAAGAACTCCCTTAACATGAAATGCTTAGAACTAGAGGTGATATTGAAAAATCTGCAATCACCCAAAGCTGAATCCTCCCAGTCAGCTGAAAGTAGAAATGTTGCTACTCAAGTGAGATTTGAGAAGGATGATTCTAAGAGAAAGACATCCTCTAATGAAAGGGCAACATCTTCTAAAAAGAAGGTACCATCCATCCCATATTTTACTAATGCTTCTAATTGTGTTTCCACAAAAAGTGCAGGATGGAAAAATAATTCCAAACAAGTATGGATGAAGACAGTGAAGAAAGAAAGCTCTCCTGAAGTAGCACAGCAAGTCAATAAAAGTACCCAACAATCAGAAGGACTGAAGAGGTCAAGATTTGTGGGTCAATGTTGGTGTTGTAACAAGTATGGGCATTGTGCAAAGGATTGTTGGTACAATCCACTGAATGCCAAAGCACAGAGGAAGCCCATGCCTAGGGGGACAAGCCAGAAAGAAATAAGAAACTTCCACAGGTCCAGAGACATCTGTTTACTGCTAACAGATTTGGATTGCTTGATAACATCTGGGATGTGTGCAAAAGTGGTCAAATAGATACATGTCAATCTCCAACTGTATCCAGAGCTCAAAAGAAGAAAAGATCACAGAACCTGGCTCAGAAAGAATCCTTGGGAAGCAAGAAGAAAGTTGATGATGCTCCCAAGAAGGTTTTGAAAAAGGAAAAGAAGTCCTTGGAGTCTAAATCCAAGAAGGGTGATGCATCCAGAAGGACCACCATGAAAATATGCTTCTACTGTGGAAAGAAAGTTCATACCATGGATCTTTGTGAACAAGCCATGGAACTGAATAGAAGCAGAATGGACTCAAAAAGACAATCAATCCAGAAGAAGCAGAAGGGATTGGTTGAAAATAAGTTGCCTAAGAAAGGTAGCTTAACAGCATCAAAAGAACCATGTGTAATTTCCAAAACCGAGGCCTCACTTCCAAATGACTTGTTAGTCATATGGCCTAATCAGTTGCAACTTGCCAGAGAACTGCAAAGAGCTGAAGATGAAGCACTGGAAATTGCTAAGGCAAGAAGGAAACAAAAGATTTCACATGAAGATGTATTGAGATCCACACCAGCACAAACATCATTGAAGATCAAATGTGCAAGTGTGAAGAATGGTGAAAATGGGACATCTCGGTTGAGAGAATCTTCTCAACCTTGTTGTTCACATTGATGAACCAAGGAGGTTCCACCTTATTCCCTTATACTTCTGGTATTTACATGTGCTAACATTACAGGGAATTGAAGATGATGATCATTCTCAACTGGAGGATGGTTTGGACAGAATGGAGTGCACCCCTTGAGGGGGAGCCAATCTGTAGAAGATGGGATTCTGAGATTTAATACCATCTTGAGAACAGTGAAGGTAATCCAATCATACATTCATCCCTTGTTTCTTAATTGTATTCATCATGACAATTAAGGGGGAGTATTGATTGAAGACAAATGGTTGAAAGGGGGAGCTTTATCTTTGCACCTGAACTTTCTAATGAGTTTTGTGAAGTATGTGCAAGATTTAGCAATTCATTGTTATATCTGAAAAATTTCAAACCCCTAAAGCATGATCTCACATGTTATAGTGAATGTGGACAGCTTTGAATTCCTTGGTCATATCACTCTTGTTTTCTACACTGGGTTAGACCAAGTAGACTTAGAGCTGATTTACTAAAGGTTCATTGCTCAAGTGAACATGTGACATCATCCCTCTGTCAGTGTTTTTCAAGAAAATACTTTTCAAAGGGAGGAAGAGATTTTTGAAAGAGAACCACACCACACCTTTGCATTTTATTGCCAATAAGGGGGAGAAAATATTGGCACACATATTGACCCATTCATATGTGCTGAAGAAGTGTATTGACAACAAATACAAAGGGGGAGATTGAAGTGCACTGTGTTGCATTTGTTGTCAAGGAGGTATGTTGTTGTCAAGGAATGAATGGATGGATGTCAAGGAGTTTCAATATGTGTATGACAAAGGTTGTGATGGTGATGGTGAGGAAAGGAGAATGGCCATGGTACTAAGATGCATGTCACTTAGGAGATTCACTAAGTGACATAGGATGTTGTGGTTGAAACATTCTCTATGCACATCAGATGATTGTTGAGCTGTTCTTTAAGTTCTAAGAACTTGTATCAACTGGATACAATGTCACAACATGATTAGAAGACCATGCATTGTTAAGACAATGCATGAGGAGATGAAAATGATCCATCCACAATCTCTAAGTGGATGAAGTAGATTAATAAAGTCCATGCATTATCACTTAGTGCATGTGAACATGAAGAAGATCCAATTGATCTCTAATTGGATCATTGAAGAATATTGAAGATTTAATTGATTCAGGAGCTCTGTTGATGAAGAAGAACCTTTGGGACATCCATTCTTAAATTTTGAATACATGATTAAGAAGAGGATGAATCCATTTGAAGAAGAAATGATGAAGAAGAAATGGCTTGAATGGCACTTGGCATTTGTCTTATAATCATGGGTTACTTTGTTTTTGACAAAGTATTTGTACTGTCCTTTTCCAAAAAAATATGGCCAGCCAAGGCACCTTGAGGGTTCAACCCCAATGCATGGGCTCTAGGGCACCATGCCCATGGGGGAAACCCATTGAGTGAGCCAGGGCGGCAGGGCGCACACCCAAGACACCGCATGGGCGCCTGGGGCACTCCCGAAGGAGCACGGCAGGGGCGTAGGGAGCGAGCCCCCAAGAGTATCAGCGTGCATAGTGGGCGCCAGTGGCGCGCCCGCAGGGAGCAGAGTGGGCGCAGAGTGCGCCCGTAGGGAGAACACGGTGCGGGGCGGCACCGTGAGGGGAGAAGTTCAACTGGGGAGTAGCGGAGAGCGGATGGTTGATAAACCGCGGCAAAAACCGCTCGCCGTTTCGATGTGGGACACGGAAAAATCCCCGGGAGCAAATCTCAGCCGTCTGAGCGATCTCGCGCTTGATCTGCGCCGCACGATTCATCTGCCGCGCGCCGCGTTCTGATCCAGCCGTCCGATGTCTTTTTATCACCTGATCCGACGGCTCCCCATCCATCTCCTTCGTTGAGCTTAACCGAGGCTTCCCCGAAGCCACCCGCGAGCTCCTTTCGAACCAGAGGCCTCTCCGACGACCTATTTCGAGTTCCCGGCCACCATTGCCGAAACCGAGACCTCCATTGAGCTCGTCTAGACCTACCGAACATGATCATGCATTAAAATGACTCTGCATGCATCAAAGGAGAGATTTCGGAGTTTGGCCGAAGGCAAGAGATGATGCTGAGGCCATGTGGTGTTCGTGTTTTGCATGGGATGGCCAAAACAGAGGCCGTGCATGCGTTCTAAATTGCATGCACGAGGAGGAATGAAAGAGGAAGATAAAGCCGCGTGAAACAACAATGGAAAATAAGATTTGGAGAAAATCTTGAAGATCAGAAATCTTCAGTGATTTGAGATTTTTCCCACGCGGATGTTTTGAGGCGTTTCTCTGCCTATATAAAGAGAGCCCGAGGAGATGAAGATGCTTGCTGATCCTCTGAAGAGAGAAGTCCCGTGAGAAGCACTCTGTGCCTCGCGAAGTCGAAGCCCCGCGCAGTACCCTGCGCGGCAGTGAAGCCCGGAGCCATCCCTTGGCTCTGTTAGTTCTTTTTGTGCATTCCTTGCATGAAAGAAGAAAGGGAGTCCCATGTGCGCCTTCCTTGCGCGACAGGAAGACTCGTGGCCGCATCCTTACGCGCCCGTGGTTGCATCATTCTCTGCCCGCAGACTTGCGCGGCAGGAGGTGTTTGCGCGACCCTTGTACACCTTGAGGACTTGCGCGCGGCATTTGAAGACAGTAGAGGTCGCACCCTTGCGCCTTGTGACCCTGCGCGGCAGTGGAGAAGAGGTTGGCCTCACCCCATGCACGCCTTCATTTGGCAGGGAGTTTGAGTGAGGCAATTTACCACACCTTTGTGTGTGTGCTACAGTGTTCGGGGCCTTATGTGTGTGCATTCTTGAAGAGTGAAGACCATCACACTTTTGTGTGTATGTGCAATTCAAGTAAAGGCCGAGACTTGCATACCTTGTGTGAAAAGTAAAGGAGGGAGGCTGTATCCCTTGTGTGTACAAAATGGAGAACCAAGTGTGTGCATAAGTGAAGTGCACACTTAGAAGAAGATTAAAAGAACAAGGAAGTGTGTGTGCTTAGTAAGTGAAGTAGGCCAAGCCTTGTGTTTGCTAATTGATCAAAGGAAGTGTGTGTGAGCAAACAAAAACAAGAAGGCCGAACCTTAGTGTGTGCTAAGTGGTGTGTACACACTAAGAAGGAGAAGAAGGAGAATACTCACACTAAAGTAGAACACACATTTATGTGTGTAAGCAAATTGAATTAATTGTGTGAAGTTCAATGAAGGTGTGTGCTTGAAGTTATTACACCCTTTGTGGGTTTATTGCACCAAGAGGAGAAGAAGGGAAGTGCATGCTTGCATGTATGCACATGCACACGTGAACAAAGACAAATCTGGTTGTGTGCATCTGAGTTGACCAAGACTTGAAGATCTTGAAGAGATTTGAGAAGGCCATACAGTCAGTGCATGAAGATGCAGAGTTTCCATGCACTCAGTGCATGAAGTTGATGTGAACTGAGACTGGACCAGACTGAAGTTAAAGACATCATTTGTCTGAGTATTCAGTAGTTGGAGAGAATCCAGGTCATCCTTAGAAGAAGGAGATAAATCCTGAGCAAGACGAGAAGACCTGATCATCACAAGTGATCAGAGGTACAGAGCAAGGCCAGCAGTCTTTATCCCAGACTGCTGAAGATACTTGAAGAAGCTTAAAGAGAAGAAGAGTTACTCGTGCGACTCGAGGAGCCAAGAGAAGACCCTGTGGGACTCAGGGTGGAAGAAGTCTTCAGTGGGATTCTGGAGCAGGCCAGTGGGACTCTGGAAACACTGTGGGACGCAGTATAAAGACCCTCCTGTGGGACTCTGAAGAGATACAGTGGGATTCTGTATCGACCATTGTAATACTAACAGATTATAATGGGAGAATCCATGCTGGGAGAGCATGGCAAGGATGTAGGCCTTTGGTGCTGAACCTTGTAAATCCTTGTGTCCTGTGCCTTTTCATTATTGCATCATTCGGGAAAGGTTGAGAGATACAAGAAGAGTGGATCGAGGCTTTAACCATCCATAGAGGTTTAATTGATAGGAATCAATTAGTAAAAAGTTTTATGGGATCACTGATTCACCCCCTCCCCCTCTCAGTGATTCACACTGATCTGGGCACTTCAGGACCAACCATTGATTTTTTTAGTAAAAGGGATACAATGAAAAATAAACCACAAATATCCTCTTATTGGACCATTGGGAATGCATTTTAGTTGGTTTATCTTATAGTAGGGAGCACTATGGCTCTAATTATGACCGTACAAGAAAAAAATTATCATAGGAAGAACCATAACATAGATGATAAAAAATACCTGATGACAATGTAGTCTCTCATTATATAAAGATGTGGGTAAGTGTTGTCACATTAATTTTATGATAGTATCATGTGGTGGCTCAGTTTCAGATGGATATTGTGGCTCCTGTTGGAAGTTACATAGCGGAATACTTTTTCACATTATTAGGAAGTACATGATGATCTTTTGATAAATTTATTATAAGGATGGGATGGAAATTCTGGTTGTTGGACCACCAATGTAATGCCTTGATATTATTAGAGTGTATATATATATATATATCATTTTCTATAAATTAATAATTTTTCTGATAGATTTTTCTACCAGAATCTCTAAAATAAAATTATCAATGAAAAATATATTAGTAAAAAAATTAATAATAATAAAACTAATCCTAAATAAAAAATACTTTTATCAATTGTAAGTTTATAGAAAAATATGATTATTAATAATTATTGGTTTCGCAGAGTATTTTTCAATAAAATATGTTTTTCTTTATATATCTTTATTTATTAAATAAAATATAAATTTATAAATTTTAGAATTTTAATTTTAAAAAATGAACATTGTTTTTGAATTCCAATTATTAAAATTATAATATTGTGAATTTTTTATATTTTTTCTAAAATAATTGGTTTTTTGATGTATAGTAAATAAATTTATTTTTCTAATACCATCACTTTTATGATATTATCATAATATAAGAATGAATTAATTGTTTTTAAAACATTTTCTACTTAAATATATATTTTCAAATTAAAATAAAACATTTAAAAATACTATATTAAATTTATAAAACCTATGTTTCACAGTTTGGATACATATGTAATATTTTACTCTAAAAACTTTTTTTATTTTCTTATATTCAAAATTTGTTATCTTCAATTATAAAAAATAGATATATACAAATATATTTACTATTTTATAATCACATTTTTTTAATATTTAAAATTTTCTAATTTATTTTTAATATAAAATTTTTATTTCTAAGATTAATGTTAATGACTATGATAATGGGAAAATTGTTATTTTTTAAGAATCGTTAACTTAATAGTGAGTAATTTTTATCTAATAAAATAAATTAATATATTTTAAAAATTATTTTATTATAATATATAATACTATATATAAATTTATTATAACTCATTCAATTGGTAATAATTTATGAATGATATTGAGAACACCTAAGGATAAAAATACAAAATTTATACAAAACAATATTTTGTTATGTTACATGATTCAATTTAAAATATAATTTATATAATTTATATTTTTAATTATATTATATGAGTATTAAATTTAGGCTCATCAGACCCAAAATTATTAAGATAGGTTTCTTTATATTTTTAAGAAAATATAAATTAGTTAGGTAAAAACTAGTGAACAATGTAAAAACATTAAAACATAAAAATAAAATAGTAAAGGATTGAAACATGTTAAAACATGTGAAAAAATGATAGTTGGATTATTTATTTACATTATTTCTTCCAAAAAATCATTATTAAAATATTTTGGAACCATTGACCCTTAAATAGTGGTATTCCATTATTTGAAAATAATGGGTGTTTACAAAAGTGGCCTTCACTTCACTTATAAATGGGGGTCACTTCCATAATCCTAAATTAAAAAAATACCCTTATAAATCTCATGAAAACAGATAAATCTTTTCCTCTCCTATATGTCCTATGATCTTCCTAAATTCCCTAATCACCATAAGTTCTTCTATGTTCTTAATTATATAATAATACTTTCAAGAGATATTTCAATGTCCCAAAGTGACTATTAAGAATCCTGACCAAAATAATATAATTAAATGTGTATCATTATTATTTTTAATATTTCTTATATAATTATAATTATAATTATTTATTCCTTTCCATACACTTAGAAAAAAATGTAGTTCATGAATAAGTGTATATTACCGACTCCATAAGGCGATGTCTTTCATTTTACAACATTTCATCTCTTCACTAGTTATGAAAAAGAAATTTAAGAAAAAATATCATATAATATATAGTTAGGATTATTAATAAAAACATTATAATCAACCTTCATTACCTCTCATCAACCATGAAATAAAAATGCCAAAAATTCATTTTGCGGAGTACCACCTCCACAATGTTATTTAAAATTTATTTTCATTATTTATAAAAAAACATCAAATAAGATTCAAAAATAGGAAACATTTAAATAATATCACTATTATTTTATTATAATCATATTATACACATTCTTAACTATAATAACCCATCGAGTTATATTGTGTTCTTTTTTGGGTCAGTTTAACCACCAACATCAAATATACTATAAAAGTCTAACATAGATAACTTTAAATTAGTATTTAAGGCTGAAAATAATTTTTCTAACACTATTACTTTTTTATAAATATAATATTGGACATTATATAAGTTATATTAATAAAAAAATATTTATATTAAACTTGATTCCCTAAATTTAACATGTTGGAGTACCTTTAATAATCTAAGTTAGTTTTATAAAAAATTGATAAAACTATATAAATATTTTTATTATATATTAATATAGTAAATAAACTCCAAAAATATTTGTGATTCTAAAGTTATTATATAAAAACTTTAACCATGGTCAATATACCCAAATATTTATATAGATATTTATTAAACCACCTCAATTTACCAATATAATCAAAAACTATATTATATATAAATAGAATATGATGATGATTGGTCATTAGTAAATCAAATATAGATAAATAAGATTGCTAATAAGGTACCTAAAAACATAATTTAATTACATAGGATGTTATATGTATTGACATTGAAATTTAGGACCGAAGTAAGTTTTTCATGTCTTAATTTAATTTCATGGGACATATATCTTATTATATAAAACGTTTTATTTATAATGGGGTATCTACAACAATTTTATTGTTTTTTATCATTATATTATCATTAGTCTTGGTATTTAATGTTTTATTTGAAAATATATCTTTAAAGGTGTTTTTATTCAAAATTATATAACGTCATTATGGTTTCTTTGTCTCCTTTCAAAATCTATGAAACGAGTTAAGTATTTTTCACCATATATTATTTTATATGAGGTATTAAATACCCTATTTACTTCATATATAATGAATATATTTCACTAAATTATAATTTAATTTACATTTCAAGGAAACCATCTTATAATTTTTTCACCATTACTGTAAGGGTTTTTGGGAAACTCAATTCTCGTTCATTGAGTAATGATTATTTTTCTTGAAATTATTTCATATTTTTTGGGAACATCCATATATTTGATTTTAATATGTGGAATTTTATATTTACTTACTGGTGATTTAAATTTATACAATGTAAACCCATTTCAAAATATTTTTTAATACATGAAATCTATACGGGATTTGGATAACTGAAATTTATATTATTTGAGTTAAATTATGATTCCTCATGTATAATTAACATAAGATTAATAATTTCTTCTATATTATATTTAGTAAGATATTTCCTTTTTCATAACTAGTGATAATTATTTTTTTAACTATAATATTCCTTCTTGAAGAATTTCATTCTT
Source organism: Viscum album (assembly GCA_963277665.1). NCBI lineage: Eukaryota > Viridiplantae > Streptophyta > Magnoliopsida > Santalales > Viscaceae > Viscum > Viscum album. The sequence goes on from OY728133.1 coordinate 597,414,837, forward strand.
ATAAAAGTACAGTTTTTTAGGAAAAAATTCCACATCTACTAAATGATAGTTTTTCTACTATTACCTTATTCACTATTCTGAAAAATGATTCCATTCCTTATATTGAACTCAAAAAATGGTTTTACTTATGTGACCATTCTATTTTACGTTACCACTTCCAAAGTTAAATTTTTAAACATCTTTTTATGATTTGGTTTTATAATAAATATATGTCAAAAAATTAAAAGTTTTTTGAATCCATTCAAAAGAAAATACATTATATTCTTCTATATGTTTCTTTTTTATAGAATTTATTAAATTTTAAGGATCTAATATTTAATTTTCTTTTCAAAATTAATTTTTTTTCAATTTTTTTATTCCACATTTTTAAAACCATTTTGACTTTTTCAATGATCCTCTTTGATGATTATTATTGAAAAATAAATGTTTTTAAAAAAAATTCACATTATTTTTTTGAAATATTTATTTAATTTTAAATATTACTCTATTTAATATTCATTTTAAAATTAATGTTTATTCATATTTGATCACTTCACCTTATCAAAAATGATTTTTGAATGTGTCATATAGCATAATATTTTACGATAATGATAAAAACATTTGGTAAACACTATTTAATGTTTTAAAATTAATTTTCCTACTTACCTTTAAAGGATTTATTTCCTTTGAAATTATTTTCCATGAACCAAAAATTAATTTTTTTTTATGAAATACTCTTTTTTTATTTAATTTTGGGTAATATATGATTACATTCTTCAGTTTAATTTTGATGGTACCATATTAAAATGTTTTCAAACCCCTTTTTCTTCACACGGGTTCTTTGTATTGTCATTAATGATTATTATTAATTGGAACACATATGTATTAATGATTTTTTTTATATCCATATATAACTCTCTAATACTATGGTTACTATTTTAAATCAACTTCCATTATAAAATGTTTCATTAACATGATGTGATAATATTTTTTTCCTAAGTTTGTTTTGTGAATTTAATAATATAATATTTTTTCATGAGTTTTTTTTTGTGAAAATGATATCATAACCTTTCAACAGTTTTGTTTTTTGAATATGATTCAAGATGTTTTTTCCAATTTTTTTCATTAAACCTGATGAAGGAGTATTTTTTCATAATTTTAATTGTGGGAATATGATACTATAATATTTATTCACAAGTTTATTTAGTTAACATGATACGAAATTCTTTTTCACAATATTTGTTTATTTTTATGTTAATGTTAAAGTCTTTATTTATAGTATTTCTATGTCATGTTATATATCCATGTCATATGAATATGATTACTCTCCCTGACTCATATACATTTTTTGTTGATTCCACACACTTTCCCTTCGGTATGTGTTTGTTATTAGGATTTTACATTTTATTCCTCTATGATTTATAGACAACTATTATTTTTAGATATTTTTTTATGAAATTTATCCCTACCAAGGTTTCCTCATATTTTTATGATCTAATCTTTGATGACATGTTTATTTATTTTCCCTTACTAAGTGTTTGATCTCACCCTTTTATTATGTTTCCTTTTTCCGGTTTATGAAGATGACTTTAACCTAGGAGATGTCTATAAGTAGATATTTTTCATTTTTATTATATAGAAAGGATTATGAATAACTTAAGATTCTTAGTTATTCGACCATCAAATATACAAAATCTTCAATTCTTGTAATTCTGTGATTATTTTCAAGATGTAGGGTTTAACATATCGAAATTTTGTCAAATAAATATTTTTTTAACTTGGGTCACATTAACAAAAGATTCTTGGGGAAAATAATTTTCATGTTGAAGATATTATAAAAACTTTTGTCTTTATAGATTATGAAGATTACGGGAAATTTCAATTTTTTTCTCTCAAAAGCTTATAAGTGGAAAAAGGGTTATTTCATCCTAGATAATAAACCCAAAACAATTTTCAAATGATTATATTGATCTCAACATATTGTATTTACCCTTTGGATAGAATTTTATGAGATTCATAATTAAATGAATTTTTCAGAATATATTAATTTTAATTAAATAATTATTAGTTAATTTACATTCTAAATGATGATATATCCCAAAAGGAGTCCCATATTGAAATTATAACTTTTTGATTCATTCAAATATATATGGATTTACCTAGGATATATGTAAAATCTTCCATGTTTTGGGTCTTTAGTCAGTCGTGTAATTTTTAGTGTTTTATTTTGAAAATCTAGAGAAGTATGTTAACCTACCACATGTATACCCTCTTATATACGATAACTCGTTATAGGGTATGATAATATAGGGTAAATTAATATAATAAATATTTATATACGTTAACATACCATAAGATATGTTTTTATACGATAAAATTCTATAAGGTAAGTTGTTATGTGGTAAGTTACTATAGAATAACTTTCTATATGGTAAATCCCTAAAGGGTAACTTACTATATGGTAAATCACTACAGGGTAACTTACTATATGGTGAGATACTATTGGGAAACATACTACATGGTATTCTACTATGGAGTGAAATATTAAAAGGTATCATATTGTATGGTAACTTGGTATAGGATACGTTATTGTATGTAAAACTAACACATGGTAAGTTTTTAAAACATAACATTCAATATGGTAATACCCTATGGGGTAAATTTATATAAGGTAAATTATATATGAATAATTTTTCAACTGTTATATATAATTTATTTATGGAATAAATATGAAAACTAATTATAAATCATATTATTACTAAGAGGAGTATAAGAATTAATTAAATTATATTTATAATTAATTAAGTTAATCTATTATATTGTTTATGAAATGGCCCTTGAAATGGGAGGTGAAATGATTGAGAAAGAGAAAAGAAAAAAATGTGGAAAATAAAATAACTAAAATGAGAAGTAAATAATTTAAATTAATAATTATTATAAAAAAATAAATAAATGACTTGAACGAGGAAAGAATTCAATTTTACCCAACATGTGCATCAGGCTCATTTGAGAGGGTATTATCCTTTTTTTAAAAAATATTTTCTATGTTCCTCAATGGAATCGATCATCATTTCTTCAAGGATAATTCTTGGGGAAAACTAAAAAATTTTATAATTTCATCATCATATTATTACCCAATTTTATCATTGTTGTATTATATTTGTTGGGTTGTAGTCTTCAGTGATGATTCTATTGGAGCAAGGTGGAATCATCCTCATGTCCATAGGATTTTTCAATGCACAGATTAATGATTTGTTAAGAGGATTATCACACATTATTGATCACTAATTTGGTTTAAGTGAATCACCATATAAATTTATTTGGGGTTTTAAATTAAGTTAAATTATATATCCTTTTAAATTATTATCGAGTGTTGGGTGTTTTTTTCTAGTTGGTGTCAGGGTGCATCATAGACCATCCTTGAGTTCTTGGTCGTGGTTTCGGTTTGTAAGATAACATGATGATATTTTATAAAATTATAATTATTTATTAAAAATACATATTTAATTGTAAATTTTCTAGTAAATGATAATTTTTTATAAGGAATTAATTTATACATCATGGCTTATATCCCTGTTCATTTTGGGATTATAGTGCACTCTGTTGGTTTTAACTTCGACAAGTGGATGTCACCTAGTGAGATCTTTGGAAATATGCTTAATTCAATTAAATTTTGAATAAAATATTGTTTTTTTATAATTTAATTGAATAATTAATTATTAATTTTCTATAATTAATTGTTTTATATCAATTTTTGAGATATGTTATTGGGAGTTCATGCAATTCATTGAAAATACCATGTAGTGTTGGCCAATTTTTTAACTATATGAAAATTTATTTTATTGGGTTCGGTGGTATTGAATTTAGTTAATCTCTTGTTTATTTGTTATTTTAGGTTCTTATGGCATCATTATTTTCTATGCATGAATGTTTCATTGATTGTATGTTTCCACGAAGAATTTTTATGGGCTATTACCATCCTAATAGTCCACATAGACTGCATATCTTACTAATCATTTCAACGGTGGTTCCTAGATATAAATTATATCTGTTGGATTTTTTATTGATTTAATTGTAGTGTGTGCTGTATTTTAAAGAAACCAGATTTTTCCATTTAAAATATGATTTTAAAATTTTATTTTCATTAAAATTAAATTTAAAAATAAAATAATGGTGGTTTTGATAATTGGATTTCAAATGAAATTTCAAATGGTTTGGATTCCCCAAAGTGTTTTTTGAATGTATTTTAACCAATAACCAAGTGTGAGTAAGATGGTAGGTGACTCCCTTTTTAAATGGTTTTAAATAGAGGATATAATATTTATTTTAAAGAAGATATTAAATAGCATGATTGATTTTTATTTTTAATGTTTTACCTTTTGATGTAAATTCTCTATTTTCTAAACCTTGAGTGATTTTTTATGTAATGGCCTAATATTTCAATATAAAATTTCATTAAAAAATGTGTTCGATAGCTTATTGAAAATAATACCCTGAACTAAAAAAGAATCAATGGTATTTTTAGACCATTAAAACATGGTCACTCAATATGAAATTGTGAATATGAGTAATAATTTTATGAAAATTATGCACAATGAATATAAATAACACTTTAGATCCTAATAAAATACAATTTTTATAGATAAAACAATTAATGAGGACGTTTTATAATTGAAACTATTTTTTTCCAAAAGATATATTTTTATGTGATAACCATTTATATTTCAAGAAACTTTTGATTGATTAATGATAAAGGAAATAATCTTTTAATACTAATTTAATTATTAAATCATAAAATATAAGAAGAAAAATATTTTTTATTTGAAAAAGTCAATGTTCCTATGACATTAATTTTTTATTATATTATATGATTTTATTAAAAAAATTAAAGTAATATATAATTTTAAAATGAAACAATTAACTTCATTTTTGGATTTATAATTTCAATATTATTTTAGGATGAATTTTTTCGTATTTTTATAAAAAGATTGATTTGTAGCTGAATAGTCTAAAATACCTTTTTTACAAATAACAAGGCTTTTATAAGATTATTAGTATATAAGTATGAATTTTAAATTAATAAAAAAATTATAAGACCAAATATATATTATATAAGGGATTTAATAATTTAATAAAAAATTGAAAATGTATATTTAAAACTTTAGAACATAGATTGTTTTAAAAGAAAGATATACATTATACATTAATTATTTTAAAATTAGTTTTTTTTAATTCTAGATATTTTATCTAATTAAATGTTTTTAAAATTTATAATCATTAGGTCGAACTTATGTAAAAATTTAAATTTATTTCCCAAGCATAAATTATAAATTATTTTGGGAAAAACTAGTCACCACTATAAATATGAAAAGGGGTAAATATTGTTTAACCAAGTGGGAAGAACAAAAATATGTTTAAAAAATATTTAAAAAAATATTTATGGAGGATTAATTTTCCATATATTTCACCAAATTTGGTTATTTATCAATTTTGTAACCACTGACCCATGAATAGTGTCCTTCCATTATTGATAATGGTCGCTTACAAAAGTTCCATATTCTTCACTTATATAAGGGGAAATGTTTTCCCCATTATGGAAAATCATTATTTATAGTTTCTTACTGATAATAGACAATTTTTATCATCCATTAAACCTTTCAAAAATTCACTAGCCTATATAATCTAAAAAATTTCCTAATCCCTTCATTTCCACAGTGACATTAAAATAAATCTCAAGGTCTCAAAGTGATTATTACTTAGTACTTTCCTTTTTATTCATATTCATTACCTTAAAAACATATCCAAAAAAAATTTAAAATAAAAAATCAATATAATTATTATATCAATGTGATATTATATAAATGTAAAACAATTCTTTATTCCTTTCCATCCACTTAAAATATCAAAATAACATCGATCATGCGTTGTGCGGACTAAAGCCTCTAAGAACTAACATTTTATATTTTTCATCTTAATTTTAATTATTTATCCAAATCACATAAATTTTAAAATAAAACATTAAAAATATAAATAATATCATTGTGTTTATTTTATAATTATATTATGAAAAATAATATATTTATTAACCATACTCCCCATCAAATTATAGAACGTTCTTGTTTGGGATGGTCTAACAACCTCTTTGAAACATTCTTTAAAAATATATAATAAATGATCGATAATATAAATAAGAAAATTATTATAATTAAATCATAAGAAAAATAATTTTTATGGTTCTTGGAAGGTTATATTAATTAATAAACTTAGCCTTAAAATATCATATTTCATCACTCAAATTACAAAAAGATAAGTTGTCATTGATTTCATTGATTTCAAATATAAGTAAAAACAATATAATAAATAAATAGAATACATTAATAAATTGTACCTATTAAATGAAATATAGATTAAGAATTTCCTGAATAAGGTTTAAAGTAAAATTAATTTTATTATTTAAGAAGTTATAAGTGTGTGAAAATAAAATCAGGACCATGGTAATGGTATCTTTGACTAAATTGTTGATTCCTTATGTCATAATTTTTATAATTGAATATAACATTCAAGCATTATTTATTCCTTAAATTCCAAAAACTTATATTTCATTCCATATTTTTATCTGGTGGCATTTCTTCTCTTTATTAACAACCACATTTTTTTTAATTATTTTCTACAATAAATATATAACATTGGTAAGAATAACTATAATTCATAAAATTGGATCTTTTTCTTCCACGCTCATGTTTATCCTCTAAAAGTTATTATTTTAAATAAATCCTATTTTTCTCTTTTATATTGATTATATTTTCCTATAAATATTTTTATTAACTGAAATTATTTCCCCATTTATTTTATGTGTTGTTTCTTTTAAACGATATAAAAATTTTAATTATAGATTTCCTTTTAATTATTTAACACTTCTTATTTATTAACCTGATTTTTAGTTCACTTAATGGATATTTTATTTTAAAATATTTCTAATGAGGTCTTAATAAAATTCTCTTTAAATTAATTTTATTAATATAATTCCCACATCAAATTTTAAAATAATGTTTAAAAGTTTTAGAGAATACTTGTATTTTCTCTTCTACTCTATTGCAAGGTTTATCTCTCATAAAATGATGTTTTGATCACATCCATGTGTAATTATGATATGATACCTTTTAGGAAATGAGATTTTTGATATCTTATGGTTTTTTATGTCGATATTATGTTTTATTTTTTGAAATATTAAGAAACCCATTCTTTTCCAGCAGTTCATTAAGATATAAAAATGGTTGATTTTAAGTGGAACAAATATGTATAAAAGATGATAATTGGGGTCCTATATCACCCTTAAATTCTTTGGTATATGTTTGTATCTTATAAGACAGTCAGTAATGTATATAATGCGTTTTTTCACATAGTCCTAGCCAAAAAAAATTTATACATAAAAGTTTTCTTATTTATATGGTGTTTAAATATTTCCAAGAATATTATCCTCATATTCCATACTCTAATATTTATTATTATACCTATTTTATTCTCCCGTAGATCATGTTTATTGACTCATGTTTCCAATGTTTTTTGATTCATGTATTATGTTATTCCAATCCTTGTTTCATGAATTGGTATCAATAATATCTTGGGTATAACTAACTTATGTATCCTGATTATACCCATATGATCATCTTATGATAACTTGTTATCTTTGGGTATGATCATTTATGTTTAACATTATTGATAAAATTATCTCACACCTTTATTTTGTTTATTCTCATGTTATATGAGATATTCATAAAAGGGTATCTTATGTGCAGAATTTTTTGGAGATATTAAAGACATGTTGTAGATTAAGTAGTTTTTTATAGTGGAAAAAATTTCCCTTAGTTGAAAAAAACATGAGCTTTGTTATGTAATGTTTTATAAATTTTCTATAAAACTCTAAACCTTAAATGTATTGGGTTTGTATTTTAATAAAATATTTTCTTTAATTTTTTTAATTAGATGATCATTTATGTGGGCTATTATAGTTGGTATCATTGTAGGGTTTAGATAATATTTGATATTGTGATTATATTAGTTTATCATAAATTGGATGATATAAATATCATCAATGTCTGGTTTTATAAGGTTTATTATATTTTAAAAGGTATTGATATCCCTTTAGGTTCGTTTAGGTAATATTTTTGGGATTGGGATAAGAAAACATTAGTGAAAACCCAAGGGGTGAGTATATGGGATAAGTCCAATTATTGGATGGCATACAAGAGTTTTTTTAAGAATATATTGTGTGGTTCTATAAGAAAAAATATCCCTATCTAGATAATGTAATGTGAATGTGGTTGTGGAAGATATGAATCTTGGAGAAATAACATCAAAAAAGGAGGGTTGAGCATTGACCCGGTCTTCAATATGAGGCATAATGAGTGGGACTACCTCTAAAAACCTAGATATACACTCATTGGAGATATTCATTGGTATATCAAATTCTATTTAATAACATTAAGAAGGATAAATTTCAATTAATTTAATGTATTGGGTTTATATGTAAGATAGAGAACAATGTAGAGTAACCTAGGTATAACTAAAAGATTAATAGGGTGAACTATTTGTGGAATAGTTAAAATGAAATTATCATAGGTTGAAATGAATTTTTCAATGGAGAATAAATATTGGGATTAATATTACATATTCATATACTCTTTTACTCTAATTTTATTTTATTTTATCATAATCATTGAGGTTTTAGTAATTCCTTGAAAAAATATCATAAAAATGAATTCATGAAATGATTGTATCTCGAAACCACTATAACCTATTACTAAATAATGAATCATAATTAAATTGTAAATAATTTTAGTATATGATTTTTATAATGGAAAAGGGGAATTTACATGCCATTCCTAAGGTAGTCAGGCTGATATCTCAATATAAAATAAATCTTTATACACTAATCTATTTTAATTATTGAGTGGTATTTATCATTGATAATATAGTAAATTATATATTTTATTAGGATTATACAGACATTGAAGGTTTGTTCTTAAGTATTTTCACTTTAAAGGTATGAAGACATATATTAAATGGTATCAATAACCATGAAAAGTGATTTTATGATATGGATATATTTTTTTGACTAATTATTAGAGAAAACATGATTGAGGTATGGATAGCACATTGGTTTAATATATAATTGACGTTTAGGTAATAAAGGGTAGATTGATGTTGAGAAAATTAAGTTATTTAGTATTGATTTCCATGGAATTGATTATTTTTTTAATAAAAAAGTGATCTATGATATATATGTGGTTGTTTATCTCCTATTTTGATTCATGATAAATATAGACTAGTGTGTGACTTTTTGATCAATTGTTTAACAATAAGAGTTACTTTTTAAAGTAATATATGATTTCACTCTGGTTTAATTCCTAAGTTATTAAATGAGTTTTTTGGAATGGTTTATAATGGAGAATAAATTATTAGGGTATCTACATACTTGGGTAAATTATTGTATGAAATATTTTTTTTTGGAGAAAGGATAACTAACTTGATATATAATAATATAGTAGGGTAGATTTCCTATTAAAAGTTATATCTCAAATGACACATATATTCAGAATACTCTAACCAATATCCATCAATGATTAATAAATAAAATTGAGAGGATGTAATTTATTTAAGGTGGTTAGAATATAACAAATTCATATTTCACTTTATGTTTTCTTTAAATAAACAATGTTCTCGATAGCTTGTTCCCCACACAACACTGAACTAAAATGAAACTAAAATATGTAAAGACTATTTAAATCAGGTCATTGAATTATAAGGTTTTAATACAATTTATTGAGTTATGAAATATATACAAAATGAATATAAAGTTCACTTTTAAAACTAATGGAATTGAACTGATATAGCTAAAACAAGTAACATGATCATTCTATTCTTGAAAATTCATTTATATAAAACATTTTTTTTATCTAATAATAATTTATATTTCAAAAAACTTGTCATAATTAATAATAAACGAATAAATTTTTAATAGTAATTTAATTATTATATGATAATAAATAATAATAATTGTAGTTATTATTCTAAACAGTTTCATCATGTAACACCCCAAACTTCCATGGTACAATTCACTTTGAATAATAAAATAGCTTGTGTTGTACACAACATCGAGTTCTAGAACACCACGACCAACCAAATAAGAAAGTATGAATAGTAATAACCACATTTTAAAACTTTATTTTCCAAAATTGACTTCATTTTTTGATACTTAATATCAAAATTATCATATGGTTAATTTTTTGTATTTTTCTGAAATCCTTCAATTTTTGATGAATAGTGAAAAACACTATGTTATTGTTTAAAAACTACATTTTATTTAAATAATTATTCTTTATTTAAATTTATTTTAGGTAAAAAAAGATAAAAAAATACCTATATATGTTCAATGTAATTCATTGGAGTCATTTTATAATAAAATTAGATGTTTAAAATTTTAATGAATTTTTTAACGTCTTTTACCCTCTTTTTAGGCACATTTGAAAATTTGTATAAAACATAATTTTACCTCTTTTGTGGATTGAATTTAAAATAATACATGAGACATTTTTGACATCAGTATGTAAAATGTGGTTCTATAAGATGAAAATAATTTTTGGTGAATAGTAACTTCTGAATTTTATTTACCACGGTTAAAAGTAAATAGGGTAATTAGAGGTAAAAATGATATTATAATTACCCTAACACATATCCCAACTCTATTGTATAAGTTTATTTTGACCATAATGAACCTTATGAATGAAATATGATATTTTTTGTCCACTTGGATTAAATTATAGCATTTATTATTATTTAATATAAATTATTATAATAAGTATTTAATCCATATTTTAATAACTATACCATTTTTAATATAAGGTTATACATAATATAAATTTGAATATAAATATTCATTAAAAACATAAAGATATTTCCTTTATAATGGCATTTTATTTAGAATTTTTTGATATTAAATAATTAAATTTATTTCTGACACAATGATGATTCTGTAATGACTTTATTATTGAATAATTAAAATAATTGAAAGTATAAATATTAATATAATTATAAATTTATACTTTTGAGTTATTCAAAGAACTTTAAACATTAATATGACATGTTAGGGTTGATGAAATAATTTTTTTAAGTGATAATGTTGTTATGAATTTCAAAAAAAACAAAATACCCAATTGTGTAAAAATTTACATAAATTAGTTTTTAAAACAAACAATATATTATTAAATGATATAATATTTCTAAAAATATAATTTTAGGCCAAAGGACATAGATAAGGTTAGATATATCAATAATTAACCGCTTGGGGTTCTCTTGGATTTTTATATGTTTATTAACCCTTTATTATAATAATACAAGAATACATAGTAAAAGTCAAACTAATTAATTAAGTGATAAATCAAAAAGATAAGGTTAATATTGTGACCTAAAAATATCTAAAACGTATTGGTTGAGAGGTTTTATACCCATACGCACCTTATAATAAAAATAAATTATTTTATAACCATTATACCCTAAATATGATTTTATAATAATATAATATTTCAAGCTTTTCCTAAAGTGACCTCGCCTCTCTTATAAAAGGGTATTTCCCCTTCTCTTAAAATAACACCTCCAATGCAATTTGGATTGGAAAACACCAGCTCAAATATCCTACCATCTACCCTCAATTCATCCTATATGACTTACTTTGATAATAACCCAACCTAAGGAGCACTTTTGATCAAATAAAAAGGAAGCACCTGAAGAAGAGCTAATAATTTAATCTCCTCTTTCAAAGTTCTTTTATTATTCCACTTCATATTTATTTTTTTCCCTAAAAAAATAATAAATCTATTACATTATATATACTTTGATGTTATTATAAATATTTTAAATCCATATTCATTATTCTATCCATCCTATGAATGAAAAAGTCACCATACGTGTGTACGTATGGCTTACCGTCTCCATGTCAGGGTGTAGTTTTTTATTCAACCCTTAATTATTTGGAAGGGTATAATAATGAGTATAATTGATGTAAATAATAAAGAAACATGTCAATGATTATTTATATATGATATACCATCCAATTACATATGATTTCACCATCAATTGTATGATATTTTGACTCATACATACATACAGATTATCGTCTCCATGAACACGATGAGATTCATTCTCCATCGTAATCATTCAAGAAAAATATTCATTTATGATTAAAAATAATTTTTAATAACTTAATATTATTATATATATGAATCAAATACATTATATCTATATCAGACATTACTTACATAATAAAACAAATAAATGATAAAGAATCAGTTAACAACAGAAACAATAATACTACTGAAATATTATTAACAAAGAAATATTACAATATCATATATGATATCATATTTATGTATTTTTTTATTGTATAATTTAATAATAATAATTTAACTATTATATAGAAGTTTAACATACAATTTATCAAGGAAAAGTTTAGGGTAAGAGTTAATTTTACAATCTTTTTATTTATCTGAGGATGTTTATACATAAGTATCTACAGGTACTTCTTTATCATCTGCATCTGTGTGTCCAAAAAATTTATTTCAAACCATTTTTACTATTTCCAATAATATAGGTTAGAGTCATTTATACCCTTGTTTTAATTTTTATAAATTTTTTTGAATGGAATCATTCTGTCGTTTTCCAAACAAGGTACTTTATGACCTTCTCGATGAATTAAGGTAAGAATGATTTTTTAACTTATACGGAGGCTAAGGCTATATTTTTCCATTATAATACCTTTAATGAATCCCTTAAAATCTTATAAGAATATTTTCCAAATAAATTTTTTATTTTATATTTTTTTGACTTTTAAATGATTTCGAAATAGAAAGAGATATTTCACTCAAATAGTTTTGATTTCAACTATGTCGATATCTTTTGATGGATTTTACACTTCATTGATGTTAATTAATTATTATATAATCTTCCACATTGTATTTATGGTTTGGTGATATATTTGACTATGGATGTGTTTTTGTTATATCATTCATGGTTTATAGTTAAAGTATTAACATTTCGTATGTATTTTTAATATAAATGTGAGTGTTATCTATCATCCTTTTCATATGAGGACTACATTGAACTTAATTAGTGATGGGTGGATCCCTATATAGAACCTTGATGCGTCGGCAGGTCTCATGAGACAAAATAGTGTCTTGTCACAAGGCCTAAACAAAATCTTATTTTCAGTCATGGCACAAGGCCTTGACTATATGGTTATGATGTCCGGCATTATGCACTTCATCATTATGAAATTGGTTATTTATATTACAATTGATTATTCAAATAGTAGAATATCCATGTGAATAATTAAATAGAAATATTCGATTTATATTTTCCATATTCTACTGAAATTTATGTTTAAAAGGCATGTGTTTTATTTTTATACATTTCCGTAAATGTTTATGCTTATTTATGATAGTTTTTGTTATATTGTTTTTCTTACTAAGAATCTGATCTCAACCCTTTTTTATGCTTTATTTTTCCCAATATGCAATGAAATATATTATGATTATCCTACAAGAATAGGATAAGGGATATTAGTGTGTTCAAAGGGGACACAATATTGTTTTTTTATTTTATAATTTAATGTAAAACTTATGTTTGTATCTAGTACTTATAAGGCTACTAAACTAATCAGTCCTTCAAGAAAAGATTCCTTGTATCATACTAAGGTTATGAAATATTACACCGAATTTGGGTAAGTAGGGTCAGGGCGTTATAGTTGGTATTAGAGGATGTTCAGTACAAATCTAAGAAACTATATTTTGAAAAAATCTGATTAGAGAACATTATCCTAATATAGAATTTGAGAATTAATATAGAAGAAATTCCTAGAATTTTCGCAATATAGATATTTGGTGTATTTTTCCAAAAATATATCCCTGTCTGGATAGGAGTAGGTAGAGGTGGCTCTGGCACATATGTAACTAGGGGTGAAAACTCTGACAAGGAGTTTTAGGCTTGACCTGGGGTATCCTGGTACAGAACAATGGTCCTTGTTTCACTCTTGGTTATGATACTCCAAGGGTATATGCTTAGGATAATTCACATTTTCTTTACAAACCACTATGAAGGATTTATGAGTAAATACTTCCTCAAAGAAAACATTTTTTATGATTATGGATTATTTGAATTACTGTTGAATTTATGTTAGGTATTTTACTAGTTTGGAATTATGTATTGTGATTCGTAAACAAATCTATTGTATGTCATTGTTTAGAAGTGGAGACTAGTTCAAGGAATGGAAACCATATCAATGAATGTAATCTATATATGTATTTCCCTCATACTTAAGATAATTATAGTGGAGTTGGTGATGCAACCGGTGCTGGAAACTTATAACCATACTAGGACAACTCACTCTGGTTATTAATAATAACCTTACCTATATGGACCACCCTAATCCACAACACATAAGATCAATGTTATACCACTTCATGAGGCAATGACCACAAACATTAACTAGAATTACCAATCCATTTTTAGTTGAGCAATGGATAAGTTCCATGGAGAAAATATTTCATCCTTTATGGAGTAGCGAAAGGGAAAAAGTTCTCATGGAAGTTTATCGCCACACAATAGATGCAGATCAATGGTGGTCACTAATTAAACACACAAAAGAAGGATGAAGAAGTATCAAATATGGAATGGAGGGTGTTCAAATATATTTTCGTAGAAAAATACTTTCCTCATGACCATCGAGCTGAAATGGGAAGACAATTTCTTGAGTATGAGGAAAAAGGGGGATCATAATGTTGCAAAGTATGAGGCTAACATTACTAGGTTAGCAAGTCAAGAATGAAGATTATATACGTAATCCAAAGAGTAATATTGATCAATTATTTAATTGGTTAAAACCATTACTCCTTCGATCATTAGTCTCACAATAATTATTATCGTACAAATATATTGTCTCATGTGTTGTCCAGACAGAAAAGGAATTCCCTGTGTCTTACAACATTAAAGAAATGAAAGTGATGAAGAGATCTGTTGAACAAACTAGAAATGAAAATAATGGTAACATGGTAATGTTTGAATTTCCATCTAGTATTAAATTTGGAAAGAAACACCCTTCTACTTTCCTGAAGGGAATGTGATTTTATTACAAGTGTGGTGAAAAAGGCCACCAAACTCATGATTAAAAAGGAATGAAAGAGGTTGCAAATGATTAATGATACAATTATAGAGAAATGTAGAAATATGAAAATGAATTTCCAATGTGCTAAATAAATTTTCTAGAAAAATTCCAAGGGAGTAGGGTCAAGCTTATATGATCACTATTGCTGAGATAGAAGCACTGAATTACATAGTGGTAGGTAATCTAATGGTTTCCTCAAATTTAGCCAATGATTTATTTGATTCTAAATCATCACATTGGTTCATATCTTCCTATTTTTCTATGAAAATAAGATATTTACTATTTTATTTAACAAAGTAGTTGTCATTCAAAACTCCAAAAGAATGTATCTTTGCAACAAAGTTTTGTGAATATGTTCCCATTAAGGCATATAAGCTTTCTTTATCTACTGATATCATCATCATACACATGATTTAAATTGGTATAATTCATAGTATGGATTGGATTTCAAACCATGATACTAACATTTATTGTAAGAATAAGGGGGATACAATTTTCTATGATGATAAAGAGTACCTTATCATTAGATAAGAAACATCGCCATCTGATTCTTATCTAGATCCAACACCAATTTCCCTACTAAATTCAATTATTGGGGTGGAAGAGAGTAAAATAAATATAGTTTAGGAAAGGAATGTTAAAATAGAGGACGTACCTTCTGTGAAAAAATATATCGATGTGTTTCTAGAGGATTTACCAGGACATCCTCTAGAACGAGAAATTGTGTTTTCCATTGATTTAATTCCTGGTTCAAGGCCCATATCAAAGACCCCTTATAGAATGTCCACAGTGGAATTAGTGAAACTAAATAAAAAACATTAATAATTGAGTAATAAATGATTTATTCTCCCTAGTGTTTCTCTGTTGGATGCCCATGTTCTTTTTGTTATGAATGAATATGGATCTATGAGGATGTGCATTGACTACATAGAGATCAATGTTATAACAATAAAGAAAAAGTATCCCCAACCTCGCATTGATGATTTATTTGATCAACTTCACGGAGCTCAATATTTTTCAAAGATTGACCTTCAATCAGGATATCATCAGTTTTGTGTAAATAAGGAAGACATTTTGAAATTAGCATTTTGAACCAGGTACGGGCATTACAAGTTTATAGTAATTCCTTTTGAAGTGATTAATGAACCCTCTATCTTCATGGATATAAGGAAAAATGTTTTTAAGAATAATCTAGATGAATTTTTAATGGTATTTATTGATGATATCTTGGTTTAATAAAAAAAAATAAGATCATGAAAATCACTAGCACAGTATTCTAAAAACCCTCAGATGAAATGAATTATATGGGAAGTTTAGAATGTGTGAATTCTAGTTTTAGAAAATTTATTTTATTGGCCATATTTTCTCTAAGGATGGAATCTCTGTCAATCCTTAAAATACTAAGGAAATCCATGAATGGCCAGCACTGATGAGTACAACTAAGGTATGCAGTTTTTTTGGTTTATCTGGTTATTATCAGTGTTTCATCCAGAATTTTCCCTAATTGGCTAACCCATTAACCAAACTCAGACATAAAGGGGTTAAATTTGTTCATTAAAAAGAGTGTAAATAATTTTTTGAAGAACTGATGAGAAGATTAGTCAATTATCCTATCTTGACTCTACAATTTATGAATGATGGGTTTGTTATTTATAGTGATGCTTCAAAGAAAGGAATTGGTTATTTCCTTATGCAGAATGATAACGTTATTGCATATTGATCACTATAGCTAAAAATTCAAGAAAAAAAACCATCCCACTCAAGATCTTAAGTTTGCATCTATAATCATTGCATTGAATATATGGATACACTATCTCTATGGGGAAAATTTTGAGATATATACAGATCAAAAGAGTTTGAAGAATATTTTCTCATAGAAATAACTCAACATGAGGCAAAGAAAATGGCATGAACTACTCAAGGATTATGATTTCACTATACACTACCACCCGAGGATGGAAAATAAGGAGGCAGATTCTTTGAGAAAAAAGTATCATGGAGATTCTAACCAGATGATATTTTAAAGGGATTCTATGTTCATGGATCTAATAAAGATGGATATGGGAATAATAATGATAGGTGAAACATTAATACTTTTTCAAATGGATTCCAAACCATCTTTACTATAAAGGATAAAAAGTTCTCAGACTGGTGATGTGGATTTAGAAAAAGTAAAATCTGTAAACAATGGGAGATTGATTGACTTAATATGTGAAGAAGGGATTTTGAAATTTTGGAAGAGACGTTGTCAACCTAACATACCTGATCTAAAAAGGGAATTGGTGGATGATTCTCATAGCACCAATTTCTCTATGCACCGTGGTATCCCTAATATGTATAGATATTTTATGTAACATTTTTAGTGCGAAAACATGAAGAGGAAGATTGTTGATTATGTGTCATGATGTATGGTTTTTCAATAGCTGAAGGTTGGATGAAAAAATCCTAGAGGAGTCGTGCAACCACTTCCCCTATCTTAGTGGAAATGGGATGATATTACGATGGAATTTTTCATGGGGATACCATTGACTCCAAGAAGGAATGATGCAATATGGGTCATTGGTGATCATCTTACCACGTCAGCATGTTTTCTTGCTATTAGAGTAGATTTATCACTTGAACATTTAGCACAACTATATATTAATGAATTTATAAAAATTCATGGAGTACCTCTATCGATTGTTTCTGATCGTGATCCCTGTTTTACATCAAGATTCTAGAAAAGTCTTCTGAAGACCCTAGATACTGAACTTAGTTTGAGCACTGCCTACCACCCCCAAACTGATGGACAATCAGAATAGACTATTTTAACCATATAAGACATTTTGAGATCTTTCCCACTAGACTTTCAAGGTATGTGGGATAAATATATACCTCGAGATGAATTTTTACAATAAGAATAGCCTCCATTCAAGTATTCAGATGGCACCATATAAAACATAATATGGAAAGAGATGTCGCACACCAACTTGTTGGGATGATGTTAGTGAATGAAAACTCATAGGCCCATAACATATTGAGGAAACAACTAAAAAGGTGAATATTATCCAAACCCATATCAAAGTATTTATATGTAGGAAAAATAGATATTCCAATAACTGAAAGAATGATTTGGAATTTCAAGTAGGAGATCAAGTTTTCCTGAAGTTATCTCCATAGAAGGGTGTTATAAGTTTCTGTAAGACTGGTAAATTATGTCCCTAGTACATTGCACCTTTTTAAATTCTAGAACAAATTGGAGTTGTAGCTTACCATTTTCTAATGCCTCCAAGTCTCTCCAAAGTTCATGATGTGTTCCACGTATCACTGTTGATAAAATACATGCCAAACCCAAATCATGTACACACTTACGAAATAATAGAACCAGAACCCAATATTTCTTATTGTGAAGAGTCTTTCAATATTATTTATATAAGAGAACAGGTGTTGAGAAACTAGATGACTTGTCAGATAAAATTCATATGGAGAAAAAAATAAGATGGAAGAGGTAACATGGGAACCCGAGGAACTTATGATGAAGAACCACAAAAATATTTTTATGTAGTAGTATTCTAGAAATTTCTAGGATGAAATTATTTGAATGAGGGATTAATGTAACACCCCAAACTTCCACATTATGTTTCTCTTTGAATAATACAATTGCTTGCGTTGTATGCAACTTCTAGTTCTAGCACGCCATGACCAATCAAACTAGCCATTAGGAATAGTAATACCCAATTTTTGAAATTTTATAAATTTTATTTTCCAAAACATATTTCATTTTTTGATTCAGAATATCAAAATTAGATTAGGGTGAATTTTTTGTATTTTTCTGAAAACATTGAATTTTGATGATTAGTGGAAAACACTACGTTATTTTTTAAAACCATCTTTTTATTTAAATAATTATTTATTTTATTTAAATTTACTTTAAGTAAAAATAGATAAATAATAATTATATAAGTTCATTATAATTCATTGGATTCAATTTATAATAAAATTATATGTATAAAATTTTATTGAATTTTTTTACGTCTTTTAACCACCTTCTAGGAATATTTAAAATTTTGCATGAAAGCAAATTATACTGATTCTATGAATTGAATTTCAAAAATACAAGAGACACCATTGACATTATAAAGTAAAATTTCGTTCAATAGGATGAAAATAATTTTTGGTGAATAGTAACTTTTGAATTTTATTTACCACGGTTAAAGGTAAATTCAGTAATTAAAGCTAAAAATAATATTATAATTACCCTAAAACATGTCCTAATTATATTGGAGTAGTGTATTTTGACCAAAATCAACCATAGGAATAAAATATGATCCTTTTTATACACTTGGATTATATTAGGACATTTATTATTATTTTATTTAAAGAAGTGTTAAAAGTGTTCAATTCGAAGTTTAATAACTAAAACATTTTTAATATAGGGTTATACATAATATAAATTGGTCAATAAATATTCATTATAAAGATAAAAATATTTCCTACATAATTTTATTTTATTTATATTTTTTATACATTAAATAAATAAATTTATTTATGACACAATGATGATGGAGTTATTACATTATTATTGAATGATTAAAATTATTGATATTAAAAATATTAATATAATTATAAATTGAAACTTTTGATGTATTCCCTGAATTTTCTAGGTTAATATGACTTTTTATGGTTCATTAAATAATTTTTTTTGAATTGAAAAAGTTTTTATGACTTTCACAAAAACAAAATACCAAATAGTGTCAAAATTACCATAAATGTGTTTTTAAAACAAATAATATATTATAAAATGACATAATAGTCCTAAAAATCTAATGATCATCCAAAGGTATTAGATAAGGTTATATATATCAATAATTAACCACTTCGGATTCTCTTATAATTTAATAATTTTATTAAACATTGTTTATAATAATACCAGAATACATAGTATAAGTTAAAATATTTAACTAAGAGTTAAATATAAAAGATAAGGTTAATATGGTGACCTAAACCTATATAAAACATATTGGAATGTATAATTTCAACCCAAAAACTCCATAGTATTGAAATAAATTCTTTTGTATCCATTATAAATGGAACATGATTGCATAATAAATTAATAGTTCAAACTTTTTCTAAAGTGACCCTCACCTCTCTTATAAAAGGATATTTTCCCTTCTCTCAGAATCACACCTCCAAAGTAATTTGGCTCAGGAAAAACCTACTAAAAAGTTATCCCAACTACCCTTAATTCAACGTAGAGGCCTTACTTTGATCATAAGACAACCAAAAGAGACCTTTCGATCAAATCAAAAGAAATCACCCGAAGAAGATGTAATAATTTCATCTCCTCATTCAAAGTTATTTTCTTCTTCCACTTCATCTTTCTTTGTTGTTTCCCCAAAAAAATAATAACTCTATTACCTTATATATACTATTATGTTATTTTAAATATGGAAAAACCATATTCATTTTTATATCCAACATATGAATGACAAAGTCAACATACGTGCGTGCATACAGCTTATCATCTATATGTCGTCGAGTAGTTTGTTATATTTGGATGGGTATAATAATTAGTATACTTGATGTAAATAATAAATATATCATGTTAATGATTCTGTATATATGATATAACATCCAATTACATATTATTTCACCATCAATATAATGATATTATTGCTTGTGAGTACGTACGGATTACAGTGTCCACAAACACG
Organism: Viscum album; assembly: GCA_963277665.1. Taxonomy (NCBI): domain Eukaryota; kingdom Viridiplantae; phylum Streptophyta; class Magnoliopsida; order Santalales; family Viscaceae; genus Viscum; species Viscum album. Next base: position 597,435,723 of record OY728133.1, read on the forward strand.
ATGAGATTCATTCCTCATCGTAATCATTCAAGAATAATTATAATTTTATGATTAAAAATAATTTTTAAGAATATAATATCATTCTGGATATTAATAAAATACATCCTATCCATAACAAACAAGGCTTATGTAACAAAAAATCTAAAGTAAAATGAATCAGTTAACACCCGAAACAATGATACTACTGAAATATTATCAAAAAATATATTAGAAGATCATATATGATATCATATTTAAGTATGTGGATTTTTATAATATAATGACAATGACTGAAATATTATACAGATGGTTAACATACCCTCTATCAATGAAAATTAAAAGGTAAGGGTTAATTTTACAATCTCTTTAGTTATCTGTGGTTGTTTATACATAAGTATCTACTTGGAAAACTTTATCATCCACATCTATGTTTCTTAAAAATGTTTTTCAAAACATTTTCAGTATTTCATATAATATGGGTTAAAGTAATTTATACCTTTTTTTTAATTTTTTGAATTTTTTTTTGAATGAAATATTTTAGTTGTTTTCCAAACAAGGTACTTTATGACCTTTTCGACGAATTAAGGTAAGAATTTTTTTAACTTATATGGTGGGTGCGGCTATTTTTTGCCATTATAACACCTCATAATATTCTCTTAAAATTTATAATAATATTTTACAAATAATGTTTTTCATTTATAATTATGTGACTTTTAAATGATTTGAAAATAAAAAAAGATATTTTCTCAAATAGTTCTTATTTCATCTATGTCAACATCTTTTGATAGATTTTACACTTGTTTGAAGTTGATTTATTATGATACACTATTCCATATTTTATTGAATGTTTTGTTATATGTTTTAGTGTTGATGTGTTATTTTTATACCATTCATGGTTTATGGTTAAAGTATTAACATTTAGTATCTAGTTTTAATAAGAATGTTTATGTTATGTTTAAACCTTTTTATATTATGAATGCATTTGAATTAGTTACCGATGGGTGGAGCCTACTATAACTCCTCGATGCATCGGTACATCTCATGAGACAAACTACTATCTCGGAAAAAGGCCTTGAAAAAATCTTCTTTTTCTTCATGGCCTAGGCCTTGACTATGTGGTTATGATGTCCGGTATTAAGCATTCCATCATTATGAAATTGGCTATTGATATTAAAAATGACTATTCAACTAGTAGAATTTCTATGGGAATAAGTAAATAGAATTATTTGATTCATATATTTTATACTATGTTGAAGTTTATGTTTAAAAGGATTTTTTAGTATTATACATTCCCTTAAATATTTATGCTTATTTATGATAGTTTCTGCTCTATTGTAATCCTTACTGAGCATCTATGCTCACCCCATTCTTATGATCTATTTTCCCCAGGATGTGAAGAAGTATATTACGATTAACCTGAAAGAATAGGCTAAGGGATATAAGAGTTTTCAATTGGGACATAATGTTTTTTTATTTCATGATGTAATTTTAAACTTATTATGTATATAATACTTCCAAGGCTTCTAAACTAATCAGGCTTTCACGACATGATACCTTGAATCATGCTGATTTTATGAAATAATGCACCGCCTCTAGGTAAATAGGGTTGTGGAATTGTACATTCCCTATAAAAATAGTTTTTCATTATATTTTATGTTATTTCGTAAAAAATTAAGTAAATTTTTTTATAATTTTAATTTAACAAAATCACTTTATTTTTTCCATTTATAATTTATATATTTTTTAGGATGAATTTTTTGTATTTTCTTATAAATATTTATTCTTGTGTGAATAGTTAACAATACCATATATACAAATAAAATGAATTTTTTAAGATTATTACTATATAAGTATTAATTTAAAATTAATAAAACATTTTTCTTACCCAAAAATATGTATTTTTTGAGCGGTTTAAAATTTTAAAAAAATAATTTAAAAACCTATAATTTACATTTTATAATTTAAGTTATATTTTTCAAAAAAAATTCAATATATTAGGCATTAATTATTTTAAAATTTATTTTTTTGTAGCTTTTTGAAATATAATCTTTTCTTAATGGAATGATAAACCATTAAATAGTTTCATTCCATTTATGAAAAATAATTGGTACTCAAAGAAGTTCCCTCTTCTTCACATATATAAGGGGACAATTCCAGACCTTTTTTCCACACCCATACCTTCTAATTTATACCTCAAACTATGAAATTTTTATTCTTCTAGAATCCTCTCTCAAATTTATTATTATTTTTCACCATAATTATTCCTAATCCATTCATTTATAAGATGAATTTTAACTAAATGATCAAGCTCCCAAAGTCAGTATTAATCAATCCTTATCAACTTAACACATTAATTACTTTACAAACATATACTAAATATAGATAAACAATTTCCTCTATAACATAGGTATACTAAATTTTTATTATATTAATGTAAAAAAATTCTTCCTTTAAATTTAGATAAATATAATAGCATTGATCATGTGTTATTCTTTCTAATACATCTATGATGTTGCATTTTTTATTTTTCATCATGATTTTAATTATTTATCCAAATAAATTATTATATAATTAAAAAAACACAAAAAATTAAATAATATCATTGTGATTATGTTACAGGGTATGGTTTTAAAATGTTAGCTTATTGTTCGCTAACCCTAATTCTTATGTTATTCTTTATATGATCATTGATATGTCCCTTGTTTATCCTTGCTAGGAATCTAACCCCACCCTTTATTATTTTTTTTTCTCCATGTTATAAAGAATAGTTTTCTGTATGATATGTTTGATAAGGGTGCTAGTTATTAAGAACATTGTGGAAGAAGATATATTTCACTTATGAACCAGTAGTTTACATTTTCATGTTTCCAAAGACAATAGACCTATTGAATTATGGAATGGATCCTTATGTTATTTAATGAATACTTTTTTATTAAGATGCAAAATTTATGTATGAAAAGTGTAGGATAATATAATTTTTATTATGGAAAATTTTTAATAATCATTTTGAAACTAGAATGAGAAAACATTAGTATGAATAATAGGGATAATCCTAATTATAGGATAATATCCTAATGTTTTGGTGAGGAAGATACTATATTTTTTTGATTATCAATTACTCTCTCGGGATACTAATAGTGGTAGTGGTTATGTAATATAAGTAACTAGGGTTAGTAACACTAAAAAAGTCTTGGAAGGTTTCAATTGAGTGTAACCTAGTACATGAAAATATGCCTTGTTCTGTACTTGTTTTGGCACACCCATGAGATATGCTTTGGTTAATTCACATGTTCATTGTGAACCATCATGAATTATTTAAATAAATGATGATCATGAATGAATTAGGATAAACCTAAGGTGTTATGGATTGAAAATATGTAGTCATGATTTAGTCTTCTTATAATTGATTTTTTCTGATTATTTTCTTTTCCATTATGAATATTGTTGGTCACACTATGATTTTTGGTTTTAGTAAATAGATATAACCTAAAAGAACTCGGTTAATGTTAAATTCTATAAAAAAATTGATGGGAAAATAAATCATAGGATTTCTAGATTTAATGATATTTTGATCATTCATAATTAGTTTTCATAATATTTGATTAATAATTTTCACCTTAAACAACTGTGAGTGTCATAAAATATGGGAAGGATAGTGTTTTTTGGGAGGTTTATTGGTGGAGAAAATGGAGGAAAAAATATTTTGCTTCATATTTAAAGGTAATGTGTAAACAAGCACTCATGTGAATTTCATAAAGAGATGAGAATGTGTTTTATGTTTGGAGATGGAGGGAACAATGTAATTAATTTATGGGGAAAAATAAAAAGTTCATTTAACATAGTGAATGTGAATATTATTCTCCCTATGAAATTATCAATGGATAATTGTTTTAAATGTGGAAAGTATGTGTGTTTTAAAAATTTATGTCTTAGGGGGAATCTAATGATGAGGATTATAAAGGTTATTCTATTGATGATTATGAGACTACAAATTACAGATGAATGGAAATAAGTGTTAATGAATTAGATAATTAATCTTCGTTAGTGTTGTATAAATAAAGTGGAATTATTGATGTTTTTCTATATTTTTATTCAAAGAGTTATGTTGTAGAATGATTTTTATCATATTTATTTTAGTTAGTAGAATCATGAAACATCAATTGATTATTCTATATATTTTTTCATTTGAGATTATAAATAATATGTTGAATTCTACTAATGACCTATAAATTTGATTTAAAATAATGGTTATAGTTCATATAAAACAAAAAATAATGGTAAAATAAACCTTAATTCATTTTTGATGCTGAGAGAATGGTTATTAGTTTAGATAAAGTAGTGATTTATATCTATAAATTAAATTGGATGGTATTGATGCCCATGGAACTGATTAAGTATTTATTGAAAAAATCTTTTCTGTTATCATTTCTAGAGATTACAAAATTGTTGGATTTATGAGATATGTTCGATAGTCTATTGTTTTATTTAAATAATGTGTAATATTCTATATTTATGGTAGTTTTTGTTTTCACCATGTTTCATGGAAATAGATGATAATGTTTTCCACGTAAATTTTTTGTGATAATTTGTCACGACCCGTCCTCGGGGCCCGTGCCGTGACTACCCCAAGCCCGCCTTCCATAGGCCAGGGGCTGGCGACTAGCACCAAAGGCGTAAAATCCCGATAATTGGGAAGGAATTGCCTTTATAAAAGAAAACAAGCACCATAGAGTACAAGCGGAAACAAAACACTAAGTACAAAAGAAAAGTTGAAAAGTAAATGGGCCAGAATACAAACCCAAAAGAAAGTACAACTAAAACTGAACAAAAAGACAAACTGCTGGAAGTAGGAAGCAGCTCCTGGGTCATCCTCCTCGGATCCTACCTGAAGGGTAGGTACAGATAGCGCAGCTCTTGGTCGTCCACCACGGATCCTACCTGAAGGGTAGGTACAGATAGCCTCCTCCACTCTCTCGTCCGTCAACCTCTTCTGTGAGTCGTCTCGTCGCGTAGTCCACCTCCGGGTACTGACTCATCCTGTTGTCCACCTCCGGGTACCGACTCGTCGTGTAGTCCACCTCCGGGTACCGACTCATTGTGTAGTCCACCTCCGGTTACCGTCCAGTCCTCGAACACTCGGCCTCCGTCAGCACTGCCTGTCGTCTACAACCAACACAACGAGGTGCGGGCATAGCCCGTGCAGGGGTGAGTATAATGATACTCATTAGGGACCCCCAGACCCTCAAGGTCTCACTAAACCAACAAGGATAACCCCAAGAAGATCTCAACAGATAACCTCTACATAGATATATGCCCATACATATACCTAAGTTATCAAGTAACCCATATCAATCATGAGGAAACACAAGGATTTTGAAATCAACGGATAACCACTACCCAGGTATATGCCCATACATATACCTAAGTTATCAAGTGACCCATCTCAATCATGAGGTAAACACAAAGGTCAAAAGTCTCAGCTCAAACCAGGATTTTCATTATCGAAACCGTAACTGCTGAAGAGCTCCGTATCTGGAGTGTACAGTGGTCCTGTTACGACTCTGAGGTACTTCTCACTAACCTAAGACTGTTGAGGTACTCCTCCTATCGAGTACTGCGGGCCTGCCACCTCACACAGTAGTGCTTCCCGCCGGGGTCTGCCACTACAACACAGTAGTGCTCCCCCCTCATAGCCTACAGAGGTACTCCTCCTATAAAGTACCGCGGGTCTGCCACCTCACATAGTAGTGCTCCTCCGCTGTGGGTCTACCACCTCAGAAATTAGTGCTCCCCACTGGGCTACGTAGGTCACTCCGAATCGAATCGGACAAGCAGTCTTCAGGTCTCTGCCGGCTACACAGTCTCCATACTCCGTACGCTCGTCTCCAGGAGGGTCTGCTCTACGTGCATCAAGTAGATACTCCATGTATCTCAAATTCCCCCAAAGAAGTATCTCAAAGGACCGCCTCGTCATAGGGGTCTCAACGCAACAGACGAAGCGTCAATCGGACGCCCATCCTGTGAGTTATTAGCCTTTTCGTCCCAGGGCCCAGTTGGTTTCATGAGTGAACCAACCAGGCCATATCTCAACTGTACCCGGAACTCCCATAGGGTATACTTATAGGGACCGTTACTCAACGTGATCAACAAGGCCGCTGACGGTTCGTCAAACGGACGTCTGGACTGAAAGATTTCAGCTTTTCCGTTCCAAGGGCCCGGTTGGATTTCGGTGTGATCTAACCCGGCCCCTATCCATCTGCACCCAATTATCGGGCGGAGGATGAAAAAAGTTCCATATCTTCAACAGGAACTCAACGCAATAGACGGCGCGTCAATCGGACGCCCGGTCTGAGAGTTATTGGATTTTTCGTTCTAGGGGCCAGGTTGGGTTTTAAGGCAAAACTAACCCGATCGTACTCCACCTACGTCCAAACCCTGGGCGGAGTATGCCAAAAGATCCGTCTCATCAAGAGGAATTCAACGAAACAGACGGCGCGTCAATCGGACGCCCGGTCTGTTAGTTATTGTCCTTTCCGTCTCACACCCACCTTGGGAAACTTCCAAGGAGGTCACCCATCCTGATCACTACTCTAGGCCAAACATGCTTAACTATGGAGTTTTAACCACATAGGCTCCATAAAAGGAAGGTGCACCTTGATTATAGTATACCGAAACGACCGTCTCGATCCAAGGATTGCGTTGCCGCTGACGGCGAGTCGTTTGGAGGCCCGCAGCCCAAGATACAGGCATTTGACCGGAAGTGGTCCGAAACTGGGTGGTCTAGGCTCGGGCCGACCTAGCCCGACCCCCCCTAGGTCAGCCGAACCGGGTCGACCCGCCCCGGGCGGCGACCCGGCCCGGCCGGCGGCGCGGCCTGGGCGCTGTTCGGGTGCCGCGCGTGGGGGGAAAAGCCCCCCTTTGAGAACCGCGGCCCCTTAATTGGGGCCGCTTTTGAGACCCGGCCGAGGGAAATTAATTCCCCTGGTCTCCATTGTCAGGCCAGCCCGCACTGGCCGACCAGTTTCGCCAGCAAGGAATGGCGATGGCCGGTCCTTCCTTCGCCGACACCGGCGGCCCGGTGCCGGCTACCGGTCATCTTGCTCTGCCGTGGCCCGGAACCGGCCGCAGCCTATGTCGTCCGGCGTGATGCGATGACATCCCTTCCCTCTGCCGCGGCCCTGCTCCGGCCGCGGTGCCTTTGACTTTCTTCTACGGGACGGGACTGCGTCACGTTCTTGGATTTCTTTCCAAGGCATGGCGCGACGGCGCCGCGCAATAATTGCCGTGCGATTCCCGCGTGGTGCGACGGAACCACGCCATCCCATTCCATCCGCAAGGCAACAATTATGAACATAGGAGGGGCGTTCGGCCGTGTTGGTGTGGTCCGGGGCCCCCTCTCGTTAGACAACAACATTTAATCCTTTATCCTTGATGTTCGACATTCTAGAATCAAGAATGGAAAATAAATAAATAAAATATCAACAATCCCCTACCTCGGATTCAAATGCGGAGCACACCAATCATGCCGCGGAAGACTAGCGTCGCGGAGGTCGGGAGTCACGGAAATCGAACGTCGTTTCCGTTGACGTCGAGGTGCGTTTGAAGAGGTACATCGCTGGAGAAGCTTCGTAAGCTGACGGAGATAGTCCGAGGAGGAAATAACGTCTCCTTTCGTTGACACGGGAAGAAGATCGAAGAAGCGGCGTCATCGATCTTCGGAAACACACCGGCTACGAAGAAGAGAAGCGATGTTCTTCGTCGGAGCTTAACTGTTCTTCGTGTTCTTCATCAAGGATGATGAAGATGGAGAGAGCCTCTCAAAATCTCTCAAGGTGGAAAAGGAGACCAACCCAAAATAAAATAAGCTTAAGCCTTATTTTATTTATACAACTAAACATTTGAATTTCAAAAGATAAAAAACGAACCATTAATTCGTAGAATTAATTCAACGAAAGGAACAACCCATTTAATTTACGAAATAAACCGCCCAATTAAATTGTCTGTTAAGAATTTAAGAAAGCGCGTCAGTTGACTTTCATAATGACGGGTTTTCGCGGGTGCGTTACTTAGCGGAAAGAAACGGTGGGGCTCGTGCGGGCCCCACCTCACAAATATCCTACCAAGAGGGTAGGATATTTCTGGATAGTACCCTATCTGGTTCAACTCAGTATAAGCCTCTTTTAAGTGGCTTCAAGTGGCTTCCAAGTGGCTTAAGTGAAATAAAATAAACTTGTCGTAAAATTATTTTATTTCTTAACTTTAAGCCCAAAAATGAAAAACTACACCTGAGAAAACGCTACTCCGGAAGAGGCGTTTCTAAGAGAATACCGGCGTTGCGATTTCCTCGGTGCCCTCAGAATTCGATTCCGGGCACCGGATCAAAAGTTAGAAAAACCCGCTCATCCGTTCACTGAACGTACCCAAGCCAAACGTCGGAAAATGATTCCGGGCACACGGGGCCTCGGAATCAGGTTCCGTCAAAAACTTCGTTCTTGTAAAATTTCAAAGAAAATTAAGAAAAAAAAATTCCTTGGAATTTACGGGTCTTTACATTACACCCACCACATGGCTTTACATCCCCGTAAAGCTTCACCACAAACATAAGGATACAAAGGCGGTACTGAGCACGCATCTGAGCCTTCCGCTCCCATGTGCTCACTAGGAGGTTCTGTACTGCCAAAGAAAGCGCACCCGAGGAATCGATCATCCTTGTAGGATCTGCTCCTGTTGATCCTAGATCCCCACTAGAACCTCCGCGAAAAACACCTCATCGCCATCGTCCATCTCCTCATGGTCGATGATATGCGAAGGGTCAAGCACGTATCTCCTCAGTTGGGATACGTGGAAAATGTCGTGCACCTAGTGAAACTGAAGTGGATGGGTTAAGCGGTAAACCACCTCGCCTACCCAGCTGAGGACCTAGAAAGGTCTGTTGAACCTCAGAGATAACTTGCCTCCCTGTCCAGATCTTCGTAAACCTTGTCGAGATGAGACTTGTATAAGGACGTGATGGTCATCCTTGAACTCTAAAAGCCTCCAAGTCCTGTCAGCATAAGGCTTCTGTCGGCCCTTTACCGTCCTCATCCACTCTTTGATGACCTGGACCTTCTCTAGTCTCACAAGAGCTGCTATGATTTCTTCTTTGCTGATAAGAGAAATCCGGTCTCATCCCCTAGATGAACCACATTCGTTGCCTAATACAGTCAATCCTAACATGAATGATGCATTCATGCCATGGATGATGTCGTAAGGCCTCGACGTAACTACCAAGAGATCCAACTGTCACTCTCGCCTCCAAGGGTCGAGTCACACTGTCGGCATCAGTGTGTGGTCACTAGGTCTCCTTCAGTAGAAAACTCGAAAGTGAGGGTCAAGTCAACAGTATTAACCGGGACCACTCAGTATCAACCAAACAAAAGGATAGGAAAGCAAACAAGATAAGTGTCTTTTTATTATTGCAGCTCATAGTAACAGAAACAAAGAAACTACAAACAAACATCAACAAAACTAGAAGCAATAGGATCAATACCCTCCAGGTCGGAAGCTTGTCCCGCTCCTGTCCATCTGCTTCCGGAGCTCCAAGACCATAGGCCTCAGCTGCCTGAAGCTGAGCTCTCCCATGTCCTCCTGTCCCCGGCGGACGGGGTGGGCCTCCTGGTGGTGGTGGTGGCAACATCCCGAAGCGTCGTCCACCTCCAGCTGCACGGCCAGATCCTCTGCCATGGCCGCCTGCTCCTTGCGGACCGCCCTGATCGAACCTCTGCCTCTTCCTCGGAGGTTCTTCATTTAACTGCTGGTCATCTGCATGGCGGGTCAGACAGTCATGTGCTATGTGACCAATTCTGCCGTAAGATTAACACTTCAGGGTAGGTCTGGCTCTATCACTTCCCTTGGTGCCTCGCACTACCGACCCTGAGTCACGCAGTCGACCACCTGTAGGTCTGGTCCTCTTAGACCCCTGCGTCATCTGTCTATTGCCCGCTACAGAAGACTCTGCCGCATGCCGGCTAGTGGTGGGTCATGCTGCTGGAGACTGCTCAGCAAGGAAACTCTCCACTAAGAGGGCTCGCTCCAACACTCCTGTCTGTGTTGGAATGTTGTGCGATACAACTGAAGCTCTGATCTCTCTCCTGATCCCCTGCTCGAAGGTTCGGGCCCTGAATAATGGGTCTCGTACCATATCTATGGAGTAGCGCGAGAGGTCTGTGAATCTTGCTGAGTACTGCGCCACTGACATGTTGCCATGCCGCAGCTGAAGTAACTCCTGTATACGCACCGCTCGAAGGGTGGATGGTACAAACTCTGCCCGGAACAGGCTCTCGAAGTCTTCCCATAGAAGTGTCACCTCGTCATGCATCTGAAGCATCAGGCTCTACCATCTACCTGCTGCTGCCTGAAGAAGGCTGGCAGCAAGGATCACCATGAAATTTGTCGACGTCCACACTAGCCTGAAGACTCTCACCACAGCCTCCATCCAATCCTCAGCCACCTGCGGTTCCGTCCCTCCCTGAAACCTGGGTGGCCTCTGGCGCTGGAACTCATGCAGTGCGCTCAAGCGACGTGTATCCTCTACTGCTGGGGTTGGTGGCATCGGTGGCCCAACGGGTAGTATTACAGCTGGTTCCTCCGCTGGTGCCTCAACTGGGATAGGGCCCTGTACTGAGGCCTCGTCACTCGGTGGGCAGTCAGTACGCACCACTCTCGGGGCTCTAGCTGGTCGTCCACGGGGAGGCATCCTGAAAGAAACAACGTGACACAGTCAAAAGATTATACCTGGTGAGCTGACCTGGTTTGAGCTGAAATTTAAATAAAACTTCTGGAAAACACACACGCAATCAGTGTTTTCGTGCACAAAGTCGGAAATCAGTTGTCAGGGTCCTGGTGTATGGATACGTCGGCCGCCCGCACCAACACTGGTCTCCCTGAACTGAAAACCACACTCGGTACTCTTAACACTATTGCTTCACAGAAAGAAACATCAGAGTTATAAGTTATGCAGTAGAACCGAACTCCTTTGATACCAATGTTTCACGAACCGTCCTTGGGGCCCGTGCCGTGACTACCCCAAGCCCGCCTTCCATAGGCCAGGGGCTGGCGACTAGCACCAAAGGCGTAAAATCCCGATAACTGGGAAGGCATTGCCTTTATAAAAGAAAACAAGAACCACAGAGTACAAGTGGAAACAAAACACTAAGTACAAAAGAAAAGATGAAAAGTAAATGGTCCAAAATACAAACCCAAAAGAAAGTACAACTACAACTGAACACAAATACAAACAGCTGGAAGTAGGAAGAAGCTCCTGGGTCGTCCTCCTCGGATCCTACCTGAAGGGTAGGTACATATAGCGCAGCTCTTGGTTGTCCACGAGGGATCCTACCTGAAGGGTAGGTACAGATAGCCTCCTCCACGCTCTTGTCCATCAACCTCCTCTGTGAGTCGTCTCATCGCGTAGTCCACCTTCGGGTATTGACTCATCATGTAGTCCACCTCCGGGTACCGACTCGTCGTGTAGTCCACCTCCGGTTACCGTCCGGTCCTCGAACACTCGGCCTCCGTCAGCACTGCCCGTTGTCTGCAACCAACACAACGAGGTGCGGGCATAGCTCGTGCAGGGGTGAGTATAACGATACTCAGTAGGGACCCCGAGACCCTCAAAGTCTCACTAAACCAACAAGGATAACCACAAGAAGATCTCAACAGATAACCTCTACATAGATATATGCCCATACATATACCTAAGTTATCAAGTAACCCATATCAATCATGAGGAAACACAAGGATTGTGAAATCAACGGATAACCACTACCCAGGTATATGCCCATACATATACCTAAGTTATCAAGTGACCCATCTCAATCATGAGGTAAACACAAAGGTCAAAAGTCTCAGCTCAAACCAGGATTTTCATTATCGAAACCGTAACTGCTGAAGAGCTCCGTCTCTGGAGTGTACAGTGGTCCTGTCACGACTCTGAGGTACTGCTCACTAACCTAAGACTGCAGAGGTACTCCTCCTGTCGAGTACCGCGGGCCTTCCACCTCACACAATAGTGATTCCCGCTGGGGTCTGCCACTCAAACACAGTAGTGCTCCCCCCTCATAGCCTAAAGAGGTACTCCTCCTGTCAAGTACCGCGGGTCTGCCACCTCACATAATAGTGCTCCTCCCATGGGGGTCTGCCACCTCACAATTTAGTGCTCCCCACTGGGCTACGTAGGTCACTCCGAATCGAATCGGACAAGCAGTCTTCAGGTCTCTGCCAATTACACGGTCTCCGTACTCCGTACGCTCGTCTCCGGGAGGGTCCACTCTACGAGCTACAAGTCGATACTCCAAGTATCTCAAAGTCCCACAATGAAGTATCTCAAAGATCCGCCTCGTCATAGGGGTCTCAACGCAACAGACGACGCGTCAATCGGACGCCCGGCCTGTGAGTTATTAGCCTTTCTGTCCCAGGGCCTGGTTGGTTTCGTGAATGAACCAACCCGGCCATATCTCAACTGTACCCCGAACTCCCATAGGGTATACTCATAGGGACCGTTACTCAACGTGATCACCAACGCCACTAACGGATCGTCAAACGAATGTTTGGTCTGAATGATATCAGCTTTTCCGTTCCAGAGGCCCGGTTGGATTTCGGTGCGATCCAACCCGTCCACTATCCATCTGCACCCAATTCTTGGGCGGAGGATCCCAAAAGTTCCGTATCGTCAATAGGAACTCAACGCAACAGACGGCGCGTCAATCGGACGCACGGTCTAAGATTTATTGGCTTTTTCGTTCCAGGGGCCCGGTTGGTTTTTAAGGCAAAACCAACCCGACCGTACTCCACCTGCGTCCAAACCTCGGGCGGAGTATGACAAAAGATTCGTCTCGTCAAAAGGAATTCAACGAAACAGACGGCGCGTCAATCGGACGCCCGGCCTGTTAGTTATTGTCCTTTCCGTCTCACACCCACCCTGGGAAACTTCCCAGGAGGTCACCCATACTGATCACTACTCTAGGCCAAGCACACTTAACTATGGATTTTTAACCACGTAGGCTCCCGAAAAGGAAGGTGCACCTTGAGTATAGTATACCGAAACGACCGTCTCGATCCAAGGATCGCGTTGCTGCTGACGGCGAGTCGTTTGGAGGCCCGTAGCCCAAGATACAGGCATTTGACCGGAAGTGGTCCGAAACTGGGGGGTCTGGGCCCGAGCCGACCCGGCCCGACCCCCCCTGGGTCGGGCGAACCGGGTCGACCCGCCCCGGGCGGCGACCCGACCAGACGACCCGGCCCGGCTCGGAAAACACGGCCCGGCCGGTGGCGTGGCGGCGCGGACCGGCACGGCTGCGCGGCCTGGGCGCCGTTCGGGTGCCGCGCGCGGGGGGGCAAAGCCCCCCTTTGAGAACAGCGGCACCTTAATTGGGGCCACTTTTGAGACCCGGCCGGGGGAAATTAATTCCCCCGGTCTCCACTGTCTCGCCGGCCCGCACTGGCCGGCCGGTTTCGCCAGTAAGGACCGGCGACGGCCGGTCCTTCCTTCGCCGACACCGGCGGCCCGGTGCCGGCCGCCAGTCATCTTGCTCCGCCGCGGCCCGGAACCGGCTACGGCCTATGTCCTCCGTCGCGATGTGACGACATCGCTTCCCTCCGCCGCGGCCCCGCTCCGTCCACAGCACCTTTGACTTTCTTCGACGCGACGCGACGACGTCGCGTTCTTGGATTTCTTTCCATGGTGCGGCGCGACGGCGCCGCGCAATAATTGTCGTGCGATTCTCGCGTGGTGCGACGGCACCACGCCATCCCATTCCATCCGCAAGAAAACAATTATGAACATAGGAGGGGCATTCGGCTGTGTTGGTGCGGTCCGGGGCCCCCTCTCGTTAGACAACAACATTTAATCCTTTATCTTCGAAGTTCGACATTCTAGAATCAAGAATGGAAAATAAATAAATAAAATATCAACAATCCCCTACCTCGGATTCAAATGCAGAGCACGTCAATAAAGCCACGGAAGACTAGCGTCGCGGAGGTCGGGCGTCGCGGAAATTGAACGTCGTTTCCGTTGACGTCGAGGTGCGTCCGAAGAGGTACGTCGCTGGAGAAGCTTCGTAAGCTGACGGAGATAGTCTGAGGAGGAAATGGCATCTCCTTTTGTTGACACGGGAAGAAGATCGAAGAAGCAGCGTCGTCGATCTTCAGAAACACACCGGCTACGAAGAAGAGAAGCAGCGTTCTTCGTCGGAGCTTAAGTGTTTTTCGTGTTCTTCGTCAAGGTTGAAGAAGATGGAGAGAGCTTCTCAAAATCTCTCAAGGTGGCAAAGGAGACCAACCCAAAATAAAATAAGCTTAAGCCTTATTTTATTTACACAACTAAACATTTGAATTTCAAAAGATAAGAAACGAACCATTAATTCGTAGAATTAATTCAACGAAAGGAAGAGCTCATTTAATTTATGAAATAAACCGCCCAATTAAATGGTCTATTAAGAATTTAAGAAAATGCGTCAGTTGACTTTCATAATGACGGGTTTTCGCGGGTGCGTTACTTAGCGGAAAGAAAAGGCGGGGCTCATGCGGCCCCACCTCACAAATATCCTACCAAGAGGGTAGGATATTTCTGGATAGTACCCTATCCGGTTCAACTCAGTATAAGCCGCTTTTTAGTGGCTCTAAGTGGCTACTAAGTGGCTTAAGTGAAATAAAATAAAGTTTTCGTAAAATTATTTTATTTCTTAACTTTAAGCGCAAAAATTAAAAACCACACCCGAGAAAACGCAACTCCGGAAGAGGCGTTTCTAAGTGAACACCGGTGCTACGATTTAATCGGTGCCCTCATAATTCGATTCCGAGCACCGGTTCAAAAGTTAGAAAAACCTGCTCATCCGTTCATTGAACGTAGCCGAGCCAAACTTCGGAAAATGATTCCGGGCACACCGGGCCTCAGAATCAGGTGCCGTCAGAAACTGCGTTCTTATAAAATTTCAAAGAAAATTAAGAAAAAAAAATTCCTTGGAATTTATGGGTCATTACATAATTAAGATCTACTTTATGATGTTAGATTGATTAATGTTAAGTTGATTTTGGAAACTTTTTTACCTTATTTATATATTTTTATTTCTGGGAGGATCTTATTGTTAACTATTTATAGAATTATTTAAGTTTATCTTTAGAAGAGGTTCAAGAGATTAATATATTATTTCACCATATAATGATTTATATATATTATATACCCAATGTTAACAATTATATTTTTGATAATAACCAAAGATTGATGGAAAATCCTGCCTTTATTTTATAGATCTTATGATACATTATCACTTCGGACATTAAAATGACATCTTCATTTATTAAAGTAATAAATGATGTGAAAATTGATCAAATAAAAACCAGGGGAAGAGAATTTTCTTATGAAATGTAATGATATCGTGTAGGAATATCTTTTCATGAAAATTAATTAACATTAGGAAAAGGATCTTACAATACAATTGTCACACATTTAGCTTCATTTGGGATGAATTAGTGGACTTTTAACTCATAAAATATTTTTTATTTTGTGGTTTTTAACTTTATAATGATCATTCACACTATTATGATCAATGATCTGTGGAAATTAATTTTCTCCCATGTCTATATCTTTACTTCCCACTAATAATTTTCTATTTTTAAATCGGGTTGTGTGCCATTACAAATAAACTTTATACTTCTCTTTCTCTTTCATTTTAAGAAGAATTTTTATCAACCATTTTTTTATTTTGGGTTTTCCAAAAAGTAATTATAAATTTTCAAAAACTGTATTACTAATGTAATGTTCGACTTCTAAGGATTCCATTTTTTTGTGTGAGGTAGAATGTAACACCCTGAGCTTTTAGAAAATATTTTTCTTTCCAAAAAATATAATTTATCTGGTAGATTGTGCTACACACAAAAATACGCTTTAAATCCCACATTATGAACAATATATATATAAGGGTCTAAATAAATTAAAATTTATTTATTAATTCTTATGAAATTTTCACAAAAAATTTAGTAAAATTTATTTTAATCTTAAAAAATATTTTTCATTAAAAAATGATTATTATTAATTTTGTTTGTGGATAATATATTTTTTATACTAGTTTTAGTAATTATATTTTATATAAATTATAGTGTTTTGAGAATATTATTTCAATATTATCTTATAGTGAGATTTTAATAAATTTATTAAAATATTTTTTCAGTGAAAATATCATTTTTTAAAATACTTTCATTTATTTTAATTAAATCAAGTATATAAAGGTTGATAGTACATTTGGTTTTTTAATAAATCATAATATTAACAAATTTATTTATAATAGTATAAATAATTTCATTTGGACAATAAATTCTCATGATATTGATATAAATCTATTTTTATACCTAAAAATACATTTTCTCTTTGTTCTTTTTTTTAAGTGAATAATCAATTTCCATTTTAATTGAATATAATAACCCCTAATTAATAAGAATATAAATGAAATATATTTATATTATATACCACTTTATTTTAAATTATATTCATATAATTAAGATTACTAGTAATATAATTAATATAAAATTTATTTTACATTAAAAAAATGAATTTTCTCAAAAATTGATAATCATTGCATTTTGAAAAATTATTATACAATAAATATCAAAAAAATTAGAAAAAATCTTTTTGAAAATAAAATTATTCTTCCAAAGAATCATGTAAATAGTATCTTAAGGTAAATTTTGGATAATTTTTTCAAAAGATTAATTTTTTGATGAAGAGTGAAAAATACTTGTTTTTATTAAAAAAATGTCATTTCGATTAAGGAATTTATAAGGATCCATTTTATTTTAAAATTTCTCAAAAAGTAATATTATCTATATAAATATTATAATTAATCTAATTTTGTTCATTAGAATCAATTAAATATTTAGTTTTTATATATAAAAATTTTAATCTTTTATAAAATTTCACTTAGGAAAACTAATTTTACATTATGTTAGTGGGTTTAATTTTAAAATAAAATTTTCCAATTTTGGTAAAAGAATTTTTAAAAATTAATTCCATATTTTTAATAATAATAGTTAATATTATCTAATATTTTTACCAAAATTTTTATCATAATGATTAGTAAAAATAGTTAAAAAAATAATTATCTCATATAAGGTTAAAAGAGGTTTAATGGGGGGTTAAACTAAAAATATGAAGGTTAAAATCACTAAAAACACTCCATTAAATATTTTATCAACATATATCAACCTTATAACCTCTATGGTTCTATAATAATCCATTTTTTATCATTTTTTCATGTAAAAATTCTAAATATATTTTTTTCTAGTCAAAAAATCAAAGGGTGTCATCTCTACCACTTATAAAAGGCCACCTCCTCACCTATCAACATCACACTTCCTAAACATTTTTTTTGAAATTTCCTTCCCAAATAAATTACCTAATTCATTACCAAAGTCATATTCACATTATTTTTGTTAGGAAACCCTCTTAGTAAAGATTTACTATAAACCTAAAGTGGATCTCTGGAGAAGATGTGTAATTATGAAAATTTTGTTTTTGTTTTATTTCTTATTCCACCTCCTTAAATTCTTATAAAACTATAATTATATAATAAAAATATTATATACCATATAATTATATTTTATTAGGTTAATATCATAACCTATATCTATCTTCTATTCCATTAGAAGGGAAATAAAACTAAAGATCATGTGTATGGTGAACTACCACCTAGTGAATAGATATAATTTGTTATTTATCACTGCCTCTCATGGGTTTTTATAATGAGGGACTAAAATTATATATATTATATTTATAAAATATGTCATCTTTTTAAATTATCACATATAAATTTTTACCTTTCAACCCTTTGGAAAAAAATAACATTAATTTTGAGTACGTAGAACTACCGCCTCACCATCCAAGCTGATGTGTTTTTCCAATTTCCATTTTACTTGTACGGTAATATGGATAGAAAAAATTAATATAAATGATATTTTCAAAATAATTACAACTCATACACTATAATAGAAAATATAGAATCTTAATTTAAATTCTATGGTGGATATGATAATGTCGCTCATGTGTATAGAGAACCACCGCATTAGGAAGGGACGTGATTCATTTTTCATTAATACTTTACATGGAATTAAATAAGGATAAATTTAATGAATATATATGAAATATATTAAATGTTATTTTCTCTATAAAGGAGACATATTATTTATTAATATTTTATTCCTTTCACTAATAAAATGGAATCTACGTTCAAGGGTATATACACCATACCATCTCCATGAATGATGTAATTCATTTTATATCTATAAGTTCAAAGTATTACTATAAATTAATATTTAATGAATATATATTATATTTATATCGTAATTAATATTATATTAATGATGGAACCTTCATAAATGTAAAATGACTACAAACCCCAAATCAAAATGTAAATGAAAAAAACAGTTATTACTAGAAACATGACTTCAATATGGAATTGTTAATAAATCGGTGATAAAATGTTATAAATAAATTATATTTTGTATGATGTATATGTGTATATATTTTAAATAGTTTCATAATGAAATTGTATTTATTATACATTATGATTGAACATATATTAAGTAATTAGAGACTTATGGTAAGGGAATTCTATATCAAATTTTCTTCTTTGGGACATATGTTATATTATGAACCTATATTAATTAAGGATTTCTATATATAGACCCCTTGAAATGTTAAATCGAGAATTTATTATTTCTCATGATATTTAATGTCTCATTTGATGTTATTCTTTAATGGCTCATATAATTCAAAAGTTTCCCAATTGGTAAGGGTTTGATGTTACATTCTATTTATTTGTCTAGTATTTTAGGATTATGCTTCAAATGTTGAGATATTCGAACATAACTCCCAATAAACACATGAATTTTATTCTCTTTTTTTATTTCATGAGAATAATTTTTCCCTTTCTATTCACTCTCTCTACATAATCAATATTCCAAATGAATTTTTTAAATAAAAATCAACTTTTTTTCTCTTTGGTTGAAAAAAAATTTTCTTTCCACTTCCATTTTTATAAAAAGATTAAAATAATATATTTATTATAATCCTAATATTTTTTAAAATATTTTTTATCAAGGTTATAATTTTTTGAAAAAGGTATCAAAAGTAATCTCTTTTTCATTTTCTAAACAAGGAACTTTTGAATTTTTACTGAAAATATGAAAGGAATATTCATTTTAATATGCACAAAATAAATATATTTTCCCCCATTATGAACTCAAAATTTCTTAAAGATTAGTTTATAAATTTCAATTATTATATTCAAATAAAGGTATTATAATGATCTTTTTTTATCTTTGAGATTCAAAAAGGATATTTTCAATATAAAAGTATCTTTCCATAAGAAATGATCCGAGTGATCTTTCAAAATCATTTTCAATCAAAGATTACATTATTTAATGTTACATAATATTTAGTAGGGATATGATCAAACTATACCATCCTTATTATTTTTATGGATCGTTTTTTGTGGAAAGAGTTTTTTAATACTCATTCATTTTCTATGGTTTATTCATTGATGAAATGTTTTTGAACCCATTTCTATTCCATAGGTTATAATATTAAGAATGTTTTATGATTGTGTGGAACATAAATGTATGATTTATATGATTTATGGTACATATTTCTCCCTCCAATACACTGGTTAGTAATTTATAAATCATGATTTAATTATGTTATGCATGAACCTAATTCTTGTTAACAATGTTATGCATGGAACTTCTTTCATATCCATAAGATTAAAGGTTGGCCTAGTTTTCATGTCCATAAGGTTATGAAAAAGTCCTGGTTCAATGTCCATAAATTTATGTGAGGTCAGGTTTTTATGCCTTTTAGTTATGTGTGAACCTATTTCTATTTATACATGTTCAAAATGTAATAATTTTTTGTGTAATCCATAAATTTTTTTACTATTACAATATTATAGTCTCATAGATATTTTCCTTCGATTACTTTATGATTCATGTAATATGAACTTCCAATATTTATTCCATGACTCATATTATGATATATGATATACAAGGTAAGGTTATAAAATGTTAATCTAATGTTTTTATACCATTATCATCATGTTATACTTGTATGTTTATTAATATCTATCCTTTTTACCCTTACTAGGAATCAAATTTCACCCTTTGTTATGCTTCCTTCCTAAGGTTTTGAAGAGTGGTTTTGTCTTTGATAATTCTAAGAATGTTGAATGTTATTAAGAACTTTGTGGGATAATATGTAGTTCACTAATAAACTAGTTTTTTGAATTTCCATGTTTCCAAATGAAAAAGACCTATATGATTATAGAATGTATCATTATGTTATGTAATGAAAAATCGTCAATTAATATGTAATATTTATTTATGAAAACTGTGGGCCACTATATGCAATGTGTTAGAATGTGTGAATAATGATTTTTTATTTTTTTTATAGATGACTATATCATATGAATTTCATACTATTATAGAAGTCGTCTCAGTAAGAAAGAGGTTTTTAGTTACCTTTTTTGATGAAAGATATGTTACATGTGTGAAACTCTTGCATGAAATGGAAATATCATAAAGATTATTTTAGAAATAATAATTAGATAAGTTATAATTGAAATTTATTGTTAGTTTATATTGATTTTATTAAAACTAGTATATCTGCTAGTATAGCATGAAAGAAATCTACTTTAGTGATAGTAGATGATTATAGTGTATTAACTTGGGTATATTATCTAAATCATAAAAATTAAACCTTATCTAACTTTATTTTTTTTTAGTTTGATACAAAATAAAAAATAGACTACATGATTATTCGAATTCATAGGGATAAAGGGCATGAATTTTGAAATTTGGAATTTTAATTTTTTTATGAAAATACTAGTTATTTAAATAAATTTCAACACCTATATAACATCACTCAAATTGTTTTTTTAAATAAATAATTTAAATTTAATTAAAATTAGAAAAAATATGTTTACTAAATATATTTTACCGAAATATTTTTGGGATGAATATATTTTTAATTTTTTTTTAAAATTATTATTATTATTATTATTATTATTTCGGAAAAAATCATAATAAATTATATAAATGAAATCAATATAAAGTGGGATATTTTGGATTATTTTGTCGAAAAGTTATTATTTTTAATGATAAATATATTTTAGATTTGTTTGACACAAAAATAATTAAATTATTTTTCTTAGTATATTTAAATATAATAAATAATTATAGAGTTTTTAGTAAAAAAAGTAAAATTATTAAAGAATATTTTCATGAAAATTTTATGGAAAATAATGTGAAACTAAATTTAGATTATGATAACATAAAAGTTAAATATGAGGAATTAAATTTTATAAATATAATCATTTAATATTATAACAATTGAGGGGGAGAAAGCTATATCTAAATCTAATATTGATTATAGAAAATACCTAAATATTTCCCAAATATAAGTTTATTTATAATATTGATTTTGGAATTAAAACCTAGAGATCTTTTTCTGAATATATTTATTAATTCCTATTTCATCTATAAGTATATACATAATGACTTTGAGGAAGGGTAAACAATTTTTAATTGGATTATCTCTATAAAATATGATCTTAATCAATTTTCTATAAATAATGTTTAGTATTTTGTTTAAACCTAAAAAATATAAATATGATATCAAAACTAAACAATTCTTTAAAAACAAACTAGTTGAATCTTGAGAAATTTTTTGGAATAATTGTAGTGAATTAGCTTGGGTCAACCTAACACATCACCTGACTCAGCTCACCACAATTCCCAAAGCACATTCTCGAATTCCTTAAGTTAGTGGAAATCACTAGGGTATCATACATAACTATTTGGGAATAACCTCACCTTTTAAAACATGTCATTACCCATCCAGAAATTGGGCACCCAATCCATAAAATAATCTGCCTCAATAATATATAAAAATATAAATAGATTGTAACACCCAGATAATTTATTTAAAATAATTATAACCCAAATATCTTACTTGGCACACAACACCATGCTTTAAGGGAATATTTTTATATAATAACAAATTCATTATATAAATTTGATCATTATAACATAGTTAGTATGAATATTAGTAAATTAATTATTGAATAACATTACAGTGGTCATACTAAATACTAAATTTATTGTTAATGAATAGAAAATAAAACCCCGTGTTTATTATTAATTTTATGTTTCAATAATGCATTATCTTCAATGGTTATTTTGTTAAATTTTGTGTGAAAAAATTATAGTTAATTAATTCCAATTTATAAGTTTAATTTTATTAAATGAATAGAATTTTCATAATCCTTTAATGAAAATTTACATAGTTTGAATTTTTTTGATTTTCTTTAAATGATATATTTTAAAACAAATATTGAAAATACCAATTATTCCAATACTATTATTTATTTTCATTAAATCAAGTATTTTAAAAGTATCATTATATTTTATATTTGGTAGTACATTTAAATTTGTTTCATTTGATATATAATAATGTAATTGATTCCATTTTAATTTTCAATTTTCATGATTTTTAAATAAGTTAATTTTTATGATTAAAAACCAATTTTTCTAAAAAATATATTTCAATTTGTTTTACGATTATTTATTCAAATTAATTTCTACTATTTCTAGAGATTTAATCCTAAAAAATGGATACCATTTTTTTATATAATATGTTTAAAGTTTTCAAAATTTTATCTTTTATTAGTGTTCATTATCAATTGTAATCGTTATAAATATTTATCACCTTTTAAAGGTAAAAAGGATAAAACAAGTTTAAAACAAGAGATATGTTCTCAAGAAAAACCCAACACATGCATTTATTTCAATTAATGGGGGAAATTTGACCATATATAATACATATAATAATAATATATGATAATTGTTCCTATTTTCCAATGAAAATTAAATTTATATTATTTTAAGTAAATAAATAATTCTGAACATTATTAATATATTTCTTGTATTATAGTTTATTTTTAAATTTTATTAATCTTATAACTACATTAAATTCTTGTAAAATTATAACTCCCTACATGAGAAAGATATATAAAAAATAAAATTAAATGATTGTAAATCATAGAAAGGAATATTCTTTGGAGGACTTGTGGTGTCACGTGAATTTTGAAGATGAATATTACAAATTATAAATGTGTTAAGTGGTGATATTATCACTCCATTTCCATATTGATGTATTTAATGTCAAATTAAATGAATAGTTTCAAAAATGAAATTATTGATATTTTATGAATAATTATATATTTAAAAATTATTTAAAAATAATAGATATATTTAAATATGACTATTATGATTATAAATTTTCTAAAATTATATTCCTTTTCAAATTTTTTCCTTATAAGTAAAAATATATCCCTTTAATATTGAAAACGTTGTTACCAAAGTTAGCATTAAAATTGGTTAATAATGTGGTTAAAAAAAGATAATGTTTTAAATGACACAAAAACTATCTAAATTTTATTTTATAATTACATTTAGATCATATGATCTTTTTATTAAAACACATGTTAATTTTGGAACATTATACTCAAGAAATATATTAATTATATGTATATTTTTTAAGTACTTTGAAGTGTGTAATTTCACCCCCTTATCAAAGATACCCCACATTTCACTTATTTACACCACCTTCAGCCATATATCTCAACCAAACCCTATATATTTACATTATAAGCACCCCAATATTGGGATTAGTGGTTATATTATTCATAATAGTCCTTCCAAATCATTTTTAAAAAGAGATCTATATGAGACCTACTGAAGAAGAGGTAATTGATCTACCCAACCTTATTCAGTTTAATTATTATTATACCTCTTATAAATATATAGTATTAATCACAAAATAAAAAATTCAGTATAAAAAATATAATTAAATGTTATTATGATTATGTAACCTTCATTATTCACCCTTTTTTCATCAAATGGGAAGTGAAATTATCGTTGCAGCCTACGTATAGACTATTGCCTCAGCGTAGTGATACAATCCATTTTCCAGTACCATTCTATGTATGGTTTTAACTATGGTTTTAAAGTTTATATATGATATTTATTTAATAATAATTTTTCAGTAATTATAATATCATTTCTCTCTTCCCACCTTCTCATTGTTTGGAAGACATTAACATCACTCGAGCGTATATGTGGACTACCACCTCCATGAAGTGATCTGATATTTTATTTATATCAGCTTTAAATGGATAGTAATAAGGATATATTTAATGAATATATATATGATATAATAATTATTCTTGAAATTTTAATTTTTATTTACCTTTCATCTGTTCCATCTATCAAAAGTGAAAACAGCGTTCATGTGTATGATCAACCTACCGTCTCCATGAACGGTGGTATACAATTTTCTATAAATTATTTTTAAAGATGAATAAAAATAAATATATAATTGACATATATTATATTTATTTCATGATTGAAATTATGGATATAATGTAACCATGATCAGAGTACATGGTTAAGAACTGCCAAATCAGAACTCTCACAAAAAATAAAATAATTGACACCTAAAAACGATTGTTATAATAAAGGACTACTAATTAATGGGTTTTGAGATGTTATAAGTGGATAATATAATATTATGAGTATTTAAATCACTGTTTTTATTGATATATAATAAATATAAATGTTAATACATAAGAGTTTATATTTTTTTCGAAGTAATTCAAACCCGAGGTAAGGTTTTCCTATCTCAATTTTATTTTTGTGAGACATATTCCATATTAACCACTAATTTATATTGCGTGATATATATACTAACCATGAATTTATTTTATAATTATTATCATAAAAATAATGGGTATTTTAAAATACATATATTGTTCTAAATTTTTTGAGGTTTTTATTCCGATGAAAATAAATTATTTAGCGTTGATCCAAATCAAATTTTCTCTTATTGGACATATGATATGTTATGCACATAACTTCTATTAGGATATATATACATATTATTTGACATATTAAATCATTAACCTCCTTATTATCATGATATTTAAATTTTTTGAAGTTATTCTTTCATGGGACTTCTAATTAAAAAGTTACCAAAGCGGTATGAGAATTATGTTACAATCTCTTTTTTATCAAGATTATTTATAATTATTTTTCTGATGGAGAAATTTAATGATCTACATCTAAATAAACTCATAGAAATTATTCAATTATGGTTTTTAAAGAGATTATATGTTTTCATTACATTTTACTCTCTTTTTGTACTCTAGATATCAATCTAATATTTTTAAGGAAAAATGACTTTTTTTCTCTATTCAATAAAATTTCTTTTTCTTCCATAACTATTTTTTCTTTAAATTTTTTCATGAATTTTTTTAATATTATCCAATAATTTTTAGTATAATATTTACCTATGAGTTAATTTTTTTAAAATGTATTAAAATGAATCTTCTAGTCATTTTCCAAAAGAGGTAATTTTAACTTTTTATTTAAAATGTGAAAGGAATATTTGTTTTAATGTACATAACACAAATTGAATTTATAGACATCATGACCACCCAATGCTTTAAATAATAATTTATAATTTTCATGTGTTCTTTTCAAATAAAAATTTTTCTATAATATTTGGGAAAAAATTATATTTTAGATAAGTTATTTCATTATTGAAAAGTTATTTTCCTCAATAAATGTCTTGAGAGATCTTTAAACATAATTTTTTATATATCATGCGATATTTGATGTTAAAAAAGTTTTAAAATGTATATGATAAAATGATACCATCCTTATTATTTATCTATATTTCTTATGATTTTTATATCAATATGTTTATAAAACATTTTTTTCCATGGGTTATGCTATGATGAAATGTTTAAATGTTTACAGAACTAGTTTTCTTCCCATGAATTATGATAAAATAAATGTTGTATGATCTTGTGATAACAATATATATGATTTTAATTATTTTAAGGGTGGAACCAAAAATTATATATCCCTAAAATGAATTTTTTGTAATGATATATTTCTCATGATATAATAAGAACATGAATGGGGAGTAAACATAGTTCAGTTAGGGACTTTTTCCAACATAATAGTCTTTGGAGAGAACATTGAATAAGGTTATAATAAAATGGGGAGTGAACCCAATCCCCATTCATAGTCTTGTAAGTGAGTCGTGACTAAATACATTATTTTTTACTCTTATGTGTACGACAAAAACATATGTCTTATGAAGATGTTATATTCTCATGGATCATGTTTCTTTATTCCTTTATGATCCATTTCATATTAACTTCCACGATTTCTGCTATAATAGAATATTATGATCTATGATATGTTGGGTATGGTTTTCAGATGTATAGATCATGTTTTTATACCCTTATAATCGTATTATTTTTTATAGATCATTGATAGCTTCA
This sequence comes from Viscum album, assembly GCA_963277665.1. Taxonomy (NCBI): domain Eukaryota; kingdom Viridiplantae; phylum Streptophyta; class Magnoliopsida; order Santalales; family Viscaceae; genus Viscum; species Viscum album. The sequence continues at coordinate 597,462,140 of OY728133.1, forward strand.
TTTTTTAACCTTATTGATCATCTGAGATCACCCTTTATGTTTCATTTCCCCTTTTTATGAATAAATATTCTAAGTATAAAATTTATTAGAAGGGTGATAGTTATAAATAATTTAGTGTGAGATTATATCGATCTAGTAATAATTTTTTTTTTATTCATCTATGTTTCTAGAGTGCATAATCCTATATGATTATGGAAGAGATCATAATGTTATGTATTGAATATTCACCAAATAAGAGGTTATATTTATATATGAAAAGTATGGCTTATTATATATGGTCTATAAGAATGGTTTATTTACCTTTGGAAACTAGGATGAGAATAAATTTGTGGGGATCCTTAGGATAATCCTATGCATTAGAGAACTACATAAGTTATGGTAAATTAAAGAGTGTAGTTTTCCTAGAAAAACATCTATTTATGAATACTAAAATTTAATGTGGTTTTAAAACATATGTTTCTTATAGTAATTATCCCAAAAAATAGTCAGTAGATTATATTTATGCCATCATTCATAGTAAAAAGTGAGTGTTCCCTTAATATACATCAGTTTTGACACTCTTGAGTGATATTCTTATGTTAATTCATATTTTAGATACAAACCACTATGAAATATTTAAATATATGATTATCAGGGATGAACTAAATTAAACCTATAGTTTCACATATTCAAAATAAGGTGTCATGATTTAGACATCTTATAAATTATATTTCATGATTATGTGGGTTCCTGTTATGATTTGGCTTATCACACTATGATTATTGGTTCTATTCTATGTCTAGAACTAGAGTTAATTGTGTAATCACTGAATCTTATGGACAATGGAAGTATTTTACATATGGGAACAAATGTTAAGTGAGGGATAATATGTGAATGATTATGATTATTCTTAAATAGTTATCTCTTTATATGATTAAAATCTCAACTATTGTTAGTTTTCTAACATGCCTAATAAGATAAAAATGAAGTTTCGGGATAACCATGGAATAAAGAATACTGAGAATCCTATTTTTCATGTATGTGTAATGAATAACATATGGAAATTTCTTAGATGAATGAAAATATATATTATGTGTGGAAAATAATTTCATTGATAAATTAATTTTCAATGAAAAATGAAGTGTTTTATAGAGGGATATGAAGTTCATTCTAAGGAACTATTTATAGTTCAATGTCTAATATGTGGGGGAACATGGGAATATCTGATTCATTTCTATAATTTAAGGGTTAACTCCTTAACTAGTGAAGTTCCCATGTTATTATAATAATTTTATTGAAATTATTTAATTTTTATGTATTAGTATTCAATAATTTTGTTTTGTAAGTGTATTATCAATTATATTCTCATTATAAGAATCTTATATATTTTTTGCAGAAGTTATGCATTAAGGATTTTAAATAACATGTTAAATAGTCCCAATAAACAAGATAAATGATCTAATATTAAGGATATAATTTATGGAAAAAAACAAGATTGAGGGAAATGTAACTCTTAATAGGTGCTTCATTTAAAGATAATAAAATTCATTTGAGATAAATATTTTATTGATATAGATTAACTAAACAGGATATTGGGGGTGACATTGAAATTAGTTAGTGATATTATACAATAGTTATTCATTTCATATTTGATAAAGTTTATTTTATTTCAGATTTATGGAATATATTTTATAAAGTAAATTTCTAGAATAATATTAATTTTCATTGAATTTTTATAGTGATTCAAGTTATTAACATGTTTTAGTAAAATATATTACAAGGTATTCACATGTTTGGTAAGTGACATTGTGAGATAAATTATTTTATTAAAGGGAAAAATGTAAATGTTGATCTTAAAAAAATATGTGATAATTGTTTTTAGATTTTTGGGTTTTGAATTTGGTCAAAAAAAATTTAGAGGAGTCATAATGTTTACAATTAATGTAATTTATTATCTTTATCTTCTAGTGTTATAAATCCATATTGGATAACATGTGATATAAATTTTTGCTATAATAAATATATTGTGAAAAGGGAATTAATTTTAATCCTTTTATAGATATTATGGTATTTTAAAATTTAATTGTAGTTCATGGAGAATGAAAAAAAAATCATCATGAATATTCATTTCATAGTGTAATAGATTAGGTCAAAATTGATCACAGTACAAACAATGGATAAAATTGCTATTATGATATTAAAAAATCACAAAATAATATTTTATCTCCCTCTAAATGTTTATTGTAAAATAATCCATCATCATTATGAAAATGATCTTTTTATAAAAAACTATTCTTTCACCCTTATTTCTGATAAAATGGTGGCCTTTTACCCTTAATGGTTTATGGTTGTGTGGTCATTAACTTTTTCGTAACCATGTAATCTATCTCTCTATATTAGTCCTTGAAAATTGGTTGTCTATTCCAAATCTATATTATAACTTATCACAAATTTTCTCTTTATTTGGTAACATGATTATGTTTTATTTAATTAAAATCATTATGTTTCAAACCTCTCCCATTTCAATGGATGTTTCATTATCCCCCAATATAATGTGGGTATTAAATCACTGTATTTTAAATTATTGAACCTTTTTTGACCAATTTAACATTATGATGGATAAATTTTTTTAGGTGGGGTAGAATGTAACACCATTAAAATTTATTAATAATAATAAAAAGTTTGATATCTTCTCTAACATGCAACACCGAGCTTTATTACCATTGTGATATAATATTAAAAATATTTTTATTTAAATATGAATCTTATAACATAGTTATTTTGAATATGATTAAATTATTTATTATTTAAATTTAAATTTTTTTATAAAATAATTAATTGTTTATTATATCTTAGGAAATATGCATTCATTTTTTAATGTAGTTATTTTATTCTTCCAGAATACTTATCCATCAAAAGTTGTTTTGTAAAATTGTGTACATACAAAATATAATTAATATTTGAAATGTTATGGAAGTGTATTTTATAAAATTAAAATAATTTTCAAAATATTTATATCAAAATTTACTTAGGGTTTAATTTTATGATTTTTTTAAAATGGTTGATTATTCCATAAATAGTTAAAAACTCCAATTTTATAAATAATATCATTTCTTTTCATTAAATACTTTATTTTTAATGTGTTATTATAATTTTAATTTTAATTAATCTTTAATGGGAAACGTTTTATTTATAATAATATAATTTATTCAATTTAAATCAGTAATTTTCATAATTTTTATATATGTAAATTTTTTTGCTTATAAATGCATTTATCTAAAAATTGTTTTTCATTATGTTTTACATAAAAATATTAAAATTAATTTTTATCCTCTTATATATATTTATTATTAAAATATGGATAGAATATATTTAATCATTAGCTTAAAATTTGGTAAATGTGTTCCATTTAATTTTGGTCATTATGAATAGTAACCATGATAAGTATTTATCATCAGAGTAAGGTTAAAATGGGTAAAAGAGGTTAAAAACCATATGATATGGTCTCTAAATCAACAAAATATATTAATTTATTTCATTATATGTTATATATTTGACCATATTCATCCCATATTCGAATATATGGTATTTTTTGTACAATTTAAACTGATAATGAAATTTATATTATTTTTGGTAATGAAAATTCCAAAATGCCACTCCTTTACTTTTAATTTCTATTATATATTCACATATGTATATGAATATGTTATGAGTGAATATAAAATTATATTTTTAACATAATTATATTTTTATGATTTTAATTTATTTTAAATTTTTCTTAATGTTGTGATTTTATTAAATTCTTAGATAATACTGAAACATTGCTTTTGCAAGTAGTTGATAAAATCAAAATAAATGAATTTATAAACCTAAAAAGTGATATTTTTTCTTATAAACTATGATGTAAAATGATTTTTATGCATTAATATAACATATTTTAGATTTTAAGATTTTTTTTAAATTAATTCCTTTTCTATCCTGATGCCTTTAAAATCAAGTTAAATGAATAGTTTCAAACATGAAATTAATGATATTTTATAAAATATATTATTTTATTAAATTATTTAGAAATAATAAAAATATTTCTCTAGTACAAGTGGTATGAGAAATTTTTGAATATTTCATACCACGTTCATTTATAATCTAATTTTTATCTTATAATTTAAATTATAACCCTTTAAGAATAAAAAATTTATTACCATGATTAAGATTAAAATTGGTTAATATAGGGATTAAATAAAATGAAAACATTTATAATGACACCAAGACCTCTATAAATTTCATTGGGTTAGAATATTTTTACCATATTATATTTTTATCATAATTAATCGATATTTTCAAGCATTATAATTTTTATATACATTAATTATATTTAAATCATTTATGTAACTCAAAAAGTGTCATTAACATCTCTTATACAAGGGCTCCCATACTTTATCTTATTCACATTACATTGATACATATATCTTGGAAAAAACAAACAAACATTATCTTGTAAATTTTCATATACATGAATTAGACATTATGGTCTTCTTAAAAGACCATTCCAAGGGTCCTTAAGAATATATCTAGAGCAGACCCACTGAAGCAGTGGCAATCATATTACTTGACCTCTATTAATATATTACTTCTTATAAATCATATAAATATATGATATTAATCATAAAATAATAACTCGAGTATACTCAATATACTAAAATGTTTTTATTATTATTATAGAACCTCAATATTTCTCCCTCTTTTTCATAAAATGGGAAGTGAATATATTATTTGTGTGTTTTTGGGGACTAATACCTCCACATAGCGATAAAATTAATTTTCTATAAGAATATTTCATGGATGGTGATTTTTATTGGTTACAAGTTTATATGTTATATTTATTATATATTTATTATTATGTAATTATAATATCATATCTAACTTTTTAATTTCTTGTCTGTTAGAATTTGATAACATCGCTCATGTGTAGGTGTAGACTACCACCTCCTCAAAGCGATGTGAATCATTTTTAAATCCTAATTTAAATGGATATAATTAAGGATATATTTATTAAATATATATGATATATATGATATAATAATTATTATGGAAAGTTTAATTATTATTTAACTATCTTTCTTTCCAACTGTCAAAAATTTAAAACAGCATTGATGTGTATGCATGCCCTACCTTCTTCATGGATTCTGTAATTCATTTTTCTATCACTTACTTTTATAGAAGAATATATATGTCTGTGTTTGTTTTTCTATGTGTTTATAATTAATATATATTTTATTTATATAATGATTAAAATTTTATAGAAGATGGAACCATGATTAATTTATAAGAACAAGAACAACTGGACTGAAATTATCAAAACAACAAAATATCTAACACCCATAAAGGATATTTTTAATAATGAATTTTTAAAAATTGGATGATGAAATAATATAATTTTATAATATATAATATTATAAGTATGTAAATTAATATGGTATATACACATAATAAATTTACATTTATTATATTAGGGTTTAGATCAATTTAGAGGAAATTTGAACGTGAGGTAAGGGCTTCTCACTTCACTTTTCACCACTAGTTACTTATATTTGGTTTATATACTACCCATTAGTTTCTTTTACTATTATTCTCATAAAAATTATGATTAATTAAAAATCAATCTAACTATTTTTGTTCTTCAGGGTTTGATTTGTAGAGTACTAAAGTAGTAAGGGTTTATAATATCATATTTTATTTTTGAGACATATGTTTTGATATGAACATATCATATTTTAGGAGTCTAATATACATCTCCTTTTAAATGTCACAAAATGAATCACCGTATGATCATAATTTATTGTAGTTTTTTTATTAAATTTATTATAATGAAATTTTATGATCTTCCTCCAAAGAAACTCATGAATTTTTTTCTCCTCTGATTATTTTTTAATATTTTATTTTTTTCATTAATTTTAGACTAATTAATTACTCATGATACCAAAATAATATTTTTTATGATAATCTAAATTATTTTACTCTTTAATAATATTTTATTTTTATCCCAAATCCATGTAGTTGAGAAATGTTTTTAATATTATCATATCATTGTTAAATGTCATTTTTACCCATGATTAAATTTTTAAATAATGATTTAAAATATATATTCCTTTCATTTTCCAAATGAGGTCATTTTTAATTATTACTAAAAATGTGAAAGGAATCTTCATTTTAGCATATACGAGAAGAACATGATATCCCATTTTCTAAAATGTTCAATGACTTAAAGCTTCCTTTACAAGTTTCCATTATTTTAATAGAAAATGTTTTCATAAAATATTAAGAAATTTTTTATATTTTGAATAAGTGATTTGAAAGTGAAAATGGTATTTTCCTAAGGAAAAGTTTTCAGTGTTATTTTAAAGGAATATCTTATCTAATATTACATTCTTTAATGTGATGTATTATTTATTGGGTATATGGTCCAATGATACCATCCATATTTTATCCCTATATAGTTGATGATTATAACGAAAATGTATTTATGAAGCCCATTCATTATAATTCCATAGCTATGATATTATTAATGTTTTATGATATTATAGAATACATATTTGTGATTTTAATTATATTATGGGTGGGATAAAAATAATATATTCCTCTAATTCATTAGATAAATATGGATATCCCATGAGATAATAATTACTATAACGGGGACTGAAACCAGTTTAGTAAGGGACATTGTCCACTATAATTATATTGGGAGTGAACCTTCACTATGTGTAAAATGGAATGTGGATTGAACCCAGCCTATTATTATGGTCTTGGAAGAGATCCTTGACTAAATTAATTAATTTCTATTCTTATGTGTATGCCAAAAACTCATGTCTAATGCTGATTTTTTTCTCTCATGGATCACGTTCTTTGATTCTTTTATGATTCATCTCATATAAACTACAATGATTTATTCCATTAATTAAAATTATTTACTATGATATACTTGGTATAGTTTTCAAATGATAATCTAATTTTATCATACCTTTATTCTTATGTGATGTTTAAGTGATCGCTGAAATCTCCCTTGATTACCATTATTGAGAATTTGAAATAACCCTTACTTATGTTTCATTTCCCTAGGATATGAAGAAATATAATAAGAAACATATGTCTATACAAGACAATGTTTATGAAGAAATTTCTGAGATATGATATAGATATCTTATTAATAAATTTTTTATGTATCTAAGTTTTAAAATACACTAAACCTATATGATTATCCTATAGATCACTAAGTTATATATTGAATATTCATCTAATAAGATGTAAAATATATGTTAGAAAAATTATGGAAATATATATATATATATATATATTATTCAATAATGACTAAAAAATATAATCATTATCACACATTTTAATTTATTAACAAGATGTGCATATATATGAATTACGCATTCAATATAAACAAAATCACAAAACAGGGAATTGTAAAATTGGTTGATACATGAAAACCCAAATAGTCCAAAATCCCCAAATGATCTAAACATGATAAACTCAGTGATACCATCATCTCCACTATCCTAAACAAACCATTGATGAAGGTATTCAAGAATATACATTTAATGGTATGGTGACCTTACCTTTACCTTTAAACTATAATAAAAATTCTACAAACATACAAAGGTGTATGAATGGTGTGGGCTAAAATCTTGGTAGGATAGTACCATGAATATATGTTATTTCTTTCTATATGGAAATTCGACATAATATTTTTTAAACAACATTTTTTAAAATTTTACTTTAAAATATTTCATTAGAAATGAATTTATTTTTAGTCAAAAAAACATTGTGAAAAAACATTAATAAGTAAGGATATTTAAAATAAATGTTAATAAACATATAATAATTATAATCACTTACCCAAACATGGAATAATAATAAGTATACGGAACACTATATATCCAAATAATGGATTTGGGTGTAAAACACAAGATTTTACCAACAAAAAAAGGCACTAGAAACAATGTGTTATGTGCTCTAACCAATAGAATCAAGTGAGAATTAATATAATAATAGTTTTATGGTAGGATAAGTGGTTATAATAATTTTAGAATCTCTCTTGTTCTTCCTCGGGTCATATATTCTATCAAATCTCTCGGTCCACATGGGAAAAATTCTTCTCATGGGCACTCCTGGTTCATAAGGAAGTCCATATTTTAGTGGGAAATCTTGGTCTATATGATAAATATTTTTCCATGCGCTCAATTAGTTTCTTGGTTAGTACTCCCTATCCAGTCTATGATATAGTCTGTGTATTCAATTTTCTAAGTCACTAAAACATCCAATGCTACCCATATGCCACACAAACATTAATAATTGTAAATAAAATTTTCATATAACATATATCCTTATAGTAATCAAACAAAAATAATATGTAAAAAATGTTCAAAAAACCCATTTTTAATTCCATATAAAGGCAAAAATCCACGTTGGTACTTTTTATCAAACACCTCCAATTCATTTAATCCACTTCCATTGAAAAATACAATTTAAACCTTCAAATTTTGAACACATTTCATGAATCACATCGAACATTAGTGAACCATTATTATCAAAATGGTTTCAAATAAATATAAAAAATATAAACCAAAGGAAAATAACAATAAAATTAAATTCATGGAAAATTACCACTAGGTTAAAAAACCTTCCTTGAAACTGACTTAATTCTCATTGACATTGACAAAAACAATAAGAATATGGACAGAGAGGACCTCACACACCTAAAACACAAACAAGGAAAATAGATACCCATCAAAAAAATCAAATTTTATCAATATGTAATTCTAGTGTTTCATAACCGTATGAAAATGGTAGAAAATGGAAGAATAAAAGTGCAAGAATAATCAAGAGAAATCATTAGTTTTTTAAGATAAAACAATAACAACCAAGGAGAAATAATATAGGGTGTAAACTAGGGGGGGAAATAAGATAATAGATAGGAATTTCATGTGAGTGTAGATGAAGATATTTAATTTTGGGTTAAGTAATTTAAGGTAAATTTGGTAAAATCTTAAAATTTTAATGATTGGGAAAACTCCCCTGATTTGGCCGTACGGTAGGGTAAATAATTTTTCAACTGTGATATATTAACTATCTCCCCAAAATTAAAGTTTTATGAATCCTATAGACTATATCAGAATTAACCAAACCATGTGGAAATTGTGATAACCCATATTTCCCCTAAATATCCCTCTCATATGGTCAGCCACATGGTTACTTATAATTGTCCATTAACTATGCACCCATGCATGTTTCATAAAAATTGAGGTTCTCAAACACCAAATCCCCATTACATCATTAATTAATAAATAAATAAATAAAACACACCAAAAGATATAATAGTGACCTGCTGGGTGTTATAATAATGGAATAATATTTGTCTATAGCTATTTTCAAGGATAATATGTTGATTTGGTAAATATTATTAACTAATTTTTTGTATTAAATCTTTAATAATTTTATTGTATTTCACATATTTTAATGGTTTAAAACTACATTAATTGGATGTTAAATTTTTTTTAATATTTTTTTATTTTTGATGAATTTTAAATTAATCATTCCCCCATGTTTTAAAGATGAAAAAAATTATAATCATGTTTTTAAATTATCAATTACTTTACATTAGATTAGAAAATCTACTATAACATTATATGATTGAAAATTGTAATTTTTGTTTAATAATTGTCTTAATAAAACTAAATTAGATCATACTTCTTTATTAAGAATATTAATAATGAAATTTTGATTTTTAAAATTTATATTTATGATATTGTTTTTTTTACTCTATATATTTTCGTTGTAATGAATTTTAAAATATAATAAATAATGAATTTGATATGATTTTAAAGGGACAATTAAGATTATCTTTTGGGAATTTTAATTTTAAGAAAATATGGAATAATTTTAAATAATTATAATTATTTCATATAATTATTTAAAATATTTAGTCGTCTTTCTTGTAAAACTTATTAAACCCCTGTGAGTACTCATTATAAATTAAATTTCGATGAATCAGTAAAATTTATTGATGCTTAACTATTTAGAGAAATGATAAGTGGTTTAATTTATTTCACTAGTTCTAAACCTAATATAATGTTTAGTGTATGTATACATGTAGGATTTATATTTGATACAAAATAAATTCATTCAAATTCTATTAAATGAATAATTATATATATAAGAAACTCTAAATTATTGATTCTTCAATTCTATAAATAACTATTTTAAATAAATATATCATTCTTAATTATATTTTGGAGGGTAAATAAATGGTAGAAAAAGTAAATCTGGAATGTCTTGTTTCCTTGGAAGAAGATTAATTTCTAGTAGTTTAAAGAAGAAATTTTTAGTTTTTTTATCTATAGTTGCAGCTGTATATAAATATTTCTAATTGTTGGGCTCAATTTCTGTGGATTAAAAAAATTATATGATTTAAATGTTTATTATAATAGTATCCTTATTTATTATGAAAACTCATACGTTATTTTCATTTTTTAAATCCTTCAAAACACTTTATAACTAAATATTTAGATGTTAGATTGCATTTTATTATATATCTTGTAAAAAAGCTGATATTGTTCTAAAATGTTTCTCGAGTGATGTTCAATTGGAAGATATAATTATTAAACCTTTTGTCTAAAATTTTCCTTTATTCTGTGTTTAGAATTCATGCAAGATATTTATATTTTCTTTTTTATTGGCTTTTTTACTCATTATTGGTAACATTTTCACTCATTACAAACATTTATACATTTCTTTGAAAATATATTCATTTTTTATCCTTTACGTCTTTTAAAAGTTGTATTCTAAAAGGACTTATCTGTATATTATTGAGTTATAATTTAAAAAAAATTATTATTCTAATATTTCAATTAATTAAAAACATTACTATTCATTTTTGCATATATTTAAAAAATATATGCTTATTGTTCATTATCTTAGGGGGTTTATCATTAAAAATTGGTTTTCTCTCTTAAAAATATTTTAAAACATTGTTAAATTGGGATTTGAATTTTAAATTATAAATCTATTTTTATATAAAACTAATATTAAACTATTGAAATATGTTCAAAATTAACACAACTTGAGCATGGATTGATTACTATTCATTTTAAAACAATTTATGTTAGAATTATTTTAGTTTTTTACTTTTATAAAAATATTTATAAATAGTGGAATGTTTTTAAAATTATGTTATATTTTTAAATTATCAAAAAGAGAAATATTTTGAGTGACTAATCACTACTATGTTTATTTATATATTTATAATTACAAAAACATCATAGTAATCTAATCCCAAAAAACACATTTTAATATTACTTTAATCCATTGGATAATTATAATTTCTCATCACATTATTCATATATTTCTTAATCATATTTATTAATGGTTACTATATATAACGATTTATAAAGGATTATGTAGTCATTGTTTTATTTTCATTCTTTTTTTGGAATTTTATTCAAGTTTTAAAACTATATATTTACTTTTTGAAAATTAAATCTTCAGTTAAAACTTTTTCAAGAAGATTTTTTCTCTTTTGAGTTTAAAGGACTCTAATAAATATATTTTTTACTTATACATGAAATGAATTATACCTGATTTCACTCGTTTGTGAATTTTTTTCATATGATATTTCATATCATATGATATTTTTCTGTTACATGTTTTTTATATCCTTTTATCATAATCTTATGAAATTTAAACCTATAAAGATATATATATATATATTGTATAATTTCTTATCTTATGAGATATATATCTTATAAGAATTATTATCTCATAGGTTTTTTTATCTTATGAGAATCCATATAAACAAATTACCATATTATGAATAATATCATAGAAAACTTATCCTTATGAACATAACTAAATCTTAAAAAGGAACCATATGATCTGTAGTGATCTTATGAGTTCTTTTTGTTATGTAGCATATTTAATTTGATTTCATCCTTGTTATTTTTTTAGGATTACAATGGTTTATTTGATTTGAAATTATCTATAATATCAAATAATCATATTTAATGTTATTATCATGTTTTTAAATATAGTATTTATATATGTTTTAAATTTTTTTGTATATGCAGCATGTTTTTGGAAGGATTATTGAATTTTATGTTTTCAGAAAGAAACTATGTTGTGAGATTTATGGGGTACCATGATTGATTATTATTAATGTTATTTAAAATCTTTTAAAAATTCAAAAATACAATTTTATGAATCATTAAATTATAAAATATTTTTTTATATCAAGGCCGATAATTATATAAATCTTTAAATAAGTATTATTAGTTATTTGTTATCAAGAAAAATCATCACATTCATTTTTTTACAAATCTTATTATTTCGTGGAATTAATCTACCCATATTATACAACTGTATAGATATTTTAACATTATTTAAAGATAAACAAAAGATACTGGGGATATAAAATTACAAATAAAAGGACTTGAACAATAACAAGCTTGACTAATACACTTCGTTGAATTAGTAAAATAATAATTTGATCTTGAGTGAGGATTATTCAAATTGATGGAAAAATTTCAAGGAACATTTAAACTTATACATTATTTACTAATTTTGAAAGAAAATAAAATCCACTTTTCAATAATGTTTTTTTCTTCAACTATTCAACATCATCTTCCACATATTTTTTTAGTATATTTAAATTCTATATTTCTTTCAATTAATTCTAAAACATTGTTGGTTTATAATTTTCCTATTCAAAATAATTATTCTTTTTTATAGTGACTCCCATGTTAAAAATTTAGTGATGGTTTATACCACCTTTAAAAGGTAGTTATTTAATTGTGACTTTAGAATAAAATTAATACTTTTAATTTTATTAAGACCCCTAATAAAATTCAATTTGGTTTTGTGGTTCTCTTTCTACATGACAAGGTATGTTGTAACCAGGTTATAACTCACCATCAATACTAAATTCATTTAGTGCATACCACACCTCCCAGATAGAATATGGGTTTGAATATAATATATATAACTTTTATCAGAACTACTCTAAGAATATTTCTATTGCTTATTTATTTTTTCACCAATAAAATCTATTTCATGATTAACTCTAATAAAATATCATTAAATATAATTATCTTGGAGATTTTTTTTTCATCGTTAAAATTTTTAAATGTGTATATTCAACCCACTATAGAAAATTTTTTATATTAACTAAGACATCACATACTCTATAACTAGTATTTTTGATTCATTATATAAATAAATTCAATCATCTAAAAATTCTGTTATATATTTTTATTCTTAACAATTATCATGGATACAATATTTTTTCTAATATTTATTTATGAAGTAATAATTCCTTTACAATGTTTTTATTATGTTATTAGTGTATTTATTGGTAAAATCTGTAGAGAAACTAATTTTAAAAATCTGATATGAAATACTAATTTTTTTAATATATTAATAATATTAATATATAATAAATAAATGTAAAATAATAATTTTAATAACAATTGAATGAAAGGTATAATTATTTATTACACATATAAGTGATAAATTCTTAAAACAAAATTTTTTTATGTTACATTTTCCCCCTTAATTAAATTTTATCTGCGTAATTTTAATTTAGTCTCAATGGTAAAAAAAATAATTGAGGGTGTCGATAAAATAGGTATAATTCCACTTATGAGTTCTATTGAAAAATTAACCTTAGTTTATATGGAAAAATAAAAAACATTTCATTTTTTTAAGATAATATTATGTTAGTTTTTTCAATAGTTTAAAACATTAGTTACAAGTATTTTTATTTATTAATCTACAAGAATCAAACTTATGAATGTGTCTTCAGAGGCCTTCCTTTTGTTTCTTAATGATCGTGTTCTCAACCATTATTAAAACCAAAATCATTAGTGTGAGTGATGGAAATATCATTAAAAATCATAGTAAACCATCACCTAAATATAAAATATTATTTCTAAGATATCATTACCTATTTCACCTTTTGTATAACCTATGAAACTTTAGTTTACTAAGATGTTATTAGTTCAATCTAGGAAACCATCAATTTATCCTTGGTCGGTTTATATTTTATCCCCATTATTCTCCTTAAACAAATATCTATAAATAAAAAATGCACTTTGATATTAATTAAATCACTCCAAACTCACACTGATAGATCAGGTGATAAAAATACATACTTTCTTCATGTCACAATTGAGATGTCCCGAAAAACACATAAACCATTTACATGATTATACATGTCATGTCAATATTAAAATACACCCCGTTTATGAAAATATATATTATATTAGAAGAGTATATAAATATACATATTATCTAACAACACAATATATATATCTTATATAAAAAGTTACCAGTGCATGAATATCACCTATATATATACATGTATAAAAATTCGTGGTAAAATATAAGAAATGGGTGTTCTAAAATGCAAATTAAGGGGTAATAAATTATCAATAAGATCTATAGGATTTCTCAATAGGTCATAAACAACTCAGAAAAATGACGTTTAGAGAAATTGCATGATTAATTGAATAAGATGATGAAATCATAATAATTTTCAATGAGGTATGATAGCAAAATCATATGTCATGGTAGAAAATAAGTAAAAGGATGATCCTAAAATGAAAACATAGTGTACAATATAAGGATATAAAATCATAATACAATAATCATGAATGACAATGAAATAAATTCTGAATGTGGAACATGTCTAAGAATGAAAATAAATACATATATCCAGGCTCTCTTATAAGACCATCATATCATAGTAGATTGGTATGTTTTCTCTCATCCCAAAAGCATAGTTGAATTGATTTAAAACCTAGGTTCATAAACATATTAGATTGGATTTACCACATCTCCCATAAATATAGTGATATCATGAGATTTAATTATTTACCAAACTCATTATAGAGAAATATAATTTCATGAAAACTAGTCACATGATTATAATATGTGTGTGTGTGTTACATGAACATGAATGAAATCATAGAATCACTAATTCTCATAACATTATTATCCCATAAAAATAAATAGGGATTTATAATAAATAATGTATAAATAATTTCATGAACCACCCTCACTAATACTCCTATTAGTTTAGTAGTGGAGATGATGGTGACCCCTAAAGCCCACCTCCAATAATCCCAATGTTGGATACTACCTCTAAGGGTATCATTCACACATTTGGGATGAATTACACGCATTAATTCATAAATATTTTAACCAGATGCACCAATAATATATATATATATATATATATATATATAATTATATGATAATAATTAACTTAAAACAACTAATAAGTCAATGGACATAATTTATTAAGTACAATGTGAGAATGGGATCCCAGACTCCACACCAACTACCTGAAAATAAGCATCAATAATCAATATTAAAATGTACATTAAAAACTGTAGAGGGGTGATAACTCAAGTAAATACCTCAAAACTTGTATCCAAGGGTTAGTGGTAACAATATTACATTATAATTTGATACAAGAAATCGTATCCTAAAGGATCAAATAGTTTAGTATTCATTGTGAACTAGATACAAAATTGATTATAACCTTAAATATGAAAACATAAAATACAACATAGTGTTTTATTTGAGAACATCAATATTCTCACAAGAATATACTTGATTATAAATAATAATGCACTACCTGTAATCTTGTAGAATGGAAATATAAGAAAGGGGTAAGCTCATAATCTCAGTAAGGGAAATCATGCAACAAAATATTTCATAGGATAAATAATTTATAGATAATATAAATGATATAAATAATAATTAAATATGACATTAAAAAATACCATAAGAGGAAGACTAAATCCATGGAATACATAATAATATAAATAATCACATGGATATCAATGTCTAGTTTTATAGTTATATAACGCTTAATTTCGAACATCACAATCTTAATATCATGTCCTTGTTCCAAGAAAACATTTATAAATAGGTAAGTTGTATTCCAAATACCCAAACTAGTTTGTCTTATGAGACCAACCGATACATATTGGGGATATAATGACCCACCCCCCCCCCCCCAATAGTTACTATGTCCAATGAATTCATTATATAATAGGTTTGAATAATAATTAAATACATAATGAATATAAACATTCATATTGAAAAACAATCATATGAAATTTTAACATTTCCCCAGTCAAACAAATTATCAACGATCTAGATAAATATTAAGGATGGTATAATTAGAATATATCCTCAGTGGAGTATAATTAAGATAAATATTTTTTTCATTAATGAATAGAAGTACCATAAATTATTATAAACATTATCGAATTAAATACCCTTTTCAATTTGAAAATAAATTTTAAAAAGTAAAAACAATCAAAATATTATGAAAAATAATTATTTTAAAATAACCATGGACAAATGTAAACACTGATTCAAATAATTAGGTGTTCATGATTGTGGAAAATTTCATTTAAGTTTAATATGTTATGACTAATATTCCTTTAACATTTTTGAAATATATTCAAAATTTATCTCATTAGAAAAATGGCAAGAAGATTACTTTGAAACGATTTAATATATTTTTAAATATGGGTAAACATATATTTAAAAATACATTTAAGAATTGTAAAATCATTCATGAATTTTTTTTAAAGAAAATATGTGCATGGAAAAAAATATTTGTGAATAAATAAAAAAACATAGTCAATTTTTCTTAATAAAATTATCTCAGACACTTGAATACTTAATATTTGAAATTAAAATGAAAAAATTTAATTTCTAGATAACAAATAGTGGATAAAAAATAGATTTGGTTTAATATAGAAGGGTCATTTAATATCCCCATTAGATATGTAAAAAAATCACAACTAATGATTAGATTATGAAATAAACCCAGACCAGTTTGGTATATTTTTAATCATTGGCCCAATAAAAGAATAATATAAAATGAGAATTTAAATATCATGAACATAATTATATTCATGATATGCAATGAATAATTATTAGTATATAGATGTCCTAAAAATATATAGGCTTAAAACATAAAATATTTTTATACAAAGTAAAATTTGGAGTATAAACTCATATAAATATCATTTCATTAAAGTGATAATTAATCAATGAAGTGATTATTTTTAACTAATATATATCCAAAAGAACAATTGGAAATACAATACAACAAAATAATTGGTCCTTTCAATAAAATTATTAATCTTTATTACACATTACTTATTGATTTATTATATAAAATTAAACATAATTCTACCTAAAAGATCAATAAGTCTTGTTTGTTTCAGAATTATGTACATTATAATGGCTTAAACATGAAAACAACATCTTTATTGAAAACATCCTCAATATTCTCACACTTAAAACTGATCGAAATAACCTAAGGACATACATAAGAAAGTAGTGATCTATAAATCCCAGCAAGAGATTAAACATTTCATGAGGTAATACATGTTATACAATGTGAATCTAAATGGAGAATAAAAGGAGTGATAATCATAAACATGAACAATGAGACATGATATATCATGATAATCATACTGGCAACATGTGAAATTTGGGAAGAACATAAAAAATGCATCCTAAACAATGGACATTTCTAAATCCCAAGAAATAATGATGTAAAAAATCCCAAAAAGGAATAATATTCACTCTATATCCCAACATGATATCCCATGACACTAAACATTACACAATACATTTGAGAGAAATATAATTATGGGCATACTCATCACCTTCATTTCATTCTCACGCATAATTGTTCCACATAGATCATACAGCATGGATTCATTCATTATCATATGTTATTCCACTATTAATGATTATAGAATACATATAAGTAATTCCAAATTAAAATGGTTATAATTGTATAAATAAGAACACCCTTAATATGTAATGGTTATGGTTTTCACTACACAATTGGTTAGGCGTGGAAAATAACGGTGAAATTTTTATAGAAAAATGATGCTACTCAAAAATTATTTAAATTGGTTGATGAGATGGAAAGGGGTCTATCATCATTTGGAAATTAAATGGGGGGAATATAGAAATATAAATATATATCCCAACATTATGAATTATAGATATAAAGCATAAGCTAAAAAATAATCTTGAATAATGAATAGAAGGTGAGGATCCCTTACTTGAGTGTCTGACTCAAAATACATGGGAGGAGCTTCTTGAGAGGTTGGGAACTTTGGGAGAACTCTAGGTAAGGTAGAGAAGAGTAAGTATGTTACAAAAGGATTTTTAGTGAAGATAAATTGGATCTTGTGTGGTTTTATATAGAAAAAGAGTTGGTATTTCTTTAATATTTCTTAAACTTGGGTTTATGACTCTATATAATAAAATAACCAAACATCATGTAGTTTTTACCCATGTTTATTATCATATGGAATTGTATTCAATTAATTTATAAGTCCAAATTCAGATCGTAATATAATAATTCAGTTTCTTATGTTGGAGTTACTCATACTCTTCAAGAAATGATTTTAAAATCATAAAATATATTATTGGTTTTGGAGGATTCATAAAGCATATATAAAATTAACCAAATAAACATATTATGATATTATTTTAAATTTAAACATATATATTATCTTCAATCCCATTTACTTTATTTATTACATCACTTTTGGTCATTATTATGTCATAATAGGCAATGTATATTTATACATATTTTATTTTTTTTCAAAAAAGTTTACATTCAAAGAAAATTATGAAAACCCCACTATTGGATAATTTTAAAGTTCTAATTAAAAACATATGTTTAACTTTATATAAATAATTTTATAAATTATTTAATTTTAAATTTCTAAATACTAACTAGAATTTATTTAAAATATTGTGTTTATTAGAATAATAATTTTTGAACCATTATAAAAATTAAATTTTACATCATAAAAAATATATGATCATTTATATTTAATAAAATTTATTTGATAATAATATTTTATTAAAATATTATTTTATTTAAAAAATACATTATTTCGTCAAATTAAATTCCTTAATTGAATTGGAATATTACCCAAAAATATTATTTCTATTTTATTATTCATAATAAAAATCATTTATAAAGAACAATAAAAGGATGAAAATATATTCATTATTCGGTACAAATTAATTTACATAATAATATTGTTATGGTCTGAATACATATCCATTTAATAAACCACGAAACATCCTAAGACAACAGTGCATGATTGTGGGACTTTCACAGGGTGGTTCAACGTACATGGTTTGAGTCGTGATATCAATGAGATTGATTTTCTCCGATAAATAGTTTCGATCATACATAAGTTGTTAGATATCTGCTTGCAATCGGAAAACGGAAAATCATAGTGATTCTATCTCCCATATAAAATAAAATTAATTGGTTGTATATGGTAGGTTCCCACTTTTTTAGTCTATTAATTTCTTTTCCTCTGACAATTGGATTTCTTAAAACCTTGTATTTATACTAATCATGTGATCTTTGTTTAAGAGTTATTTTATTAATTATAATTATTTTTAATTTTAAATTAATTCAGTTATAATAAAATAAAAACAAATAATATCATGTTTTTTCTATAACCATATTACAAAAAAAGACATCTAAGTAAATTTTAGGAGGAAATTTTTATTATAAAATTTTTCTTCGTTACAATCTTTACCCCTTCAAACATTTTTCCCTAGAAATTTTCTTTTCCCATACTAAAAAATAAGAGTGAATCCATGTTTAATCACTTATTCTTGTTTCCACATTTCTTATCCAAACTTTTGGTTTCTTAATAACTCTTTGACCAGGTGTGTTGTCTTAATTTATAGAAGTTTTTCTCTATGATCTAAGATCTTTACAGACTTCTCTTCATAGGAAAAATCATTCTATAATTGTACTACCTCTAGATTGAGTTAATGTTAGGGGTACTGTATGTACTTCCATAAAATGGGTATATAGAATACACCATTTACTTGACATAATTTAGGTTATAGTGATAGTTGATAAGTCACTACTCCAATGTGATCAAGGATCTCAAATGGATCAATGTATCATGGACTAATTATTCCCATATTTACAAATATCATGAACTTATTCCATTAAGATAAAGAGAGGAATACCATATCCCTAACATCAAAATCTAGGTCTTGTCGATGATTGTCAGTATAGTTATTATATCGACTATGGGCATCCTTGATGTGATGTAGAATGGTCATAACATTTTCTAGAAATTCCTTAAACATTTTAGGACCTAATAGTTTTTATTCCCCAACTTCATCCCATCATGAAGGTGGTATTCCCCTATTTCCATAAAAGGCACCATATGGATCCATTTTTATGATCATGTTGAAACTATTCTTATAAGATATCTCGACTATAGGAAGATATTTATCCCATCCTCCTTTTAATTCATTTGATAATTCTCTCAATATTTCCTCATGTGTCTAGATAGTCTACTCAGATCAACCATCGATTTTGTGGGAGATAATGTTTGCTAAATTTCACCTCAGTTTTTAATGAATGGTGGGGATGTTTCAGTAACATATAGTTGAATCATGAATCTCGATCAGATATATTTGATAGTGGAACTATATATATCCTCAAAACTTCTCTAATATATATTTTTGAATGTTTATCGAGTGATAAATCCTCCTGAATCACAACAAAGTGTGTAGTATTTATAAGATTATCCACCACAAACCATATAGGATTATTACCACTTGATATCTTCGAAATACCTGTGAAAAATTCCATGGTGATGTTTTCCCATTTCCATGTAGGCATGGGTAATGGTTGAATCGTCCCCTAGAATTTTTTTCCATTCTTCTTTCACTCACTGACATACAAGACATATTAATTTATATTTTATGATATCATTATTCATATTTTCCAACAAATAATATTCTCAGATATCTTTATAAATATTTGTTATTACTAGGTGGTTGGAGAGTTTTTATCTATGTGTATAATCAAAAAACTCATTCTTTATCTCTAAATTTGATGGTACGCATAGTCTTGACCGAAATATCACAAATATTTCTTCATTAACAATGAACTCTAAGGATTTCCCTTTTATTATGGTTTCTATATTCTTTTAAATTCCCACATCATTTATTTCATCATCATTTAACATATACAAAATAGATGGGTTGGAAATCATTTGTCAAAGGATTGATGATGTTCTTTTATGATTCCCATTTCCACCCTTTTCAAATATAACAAGAGTGAATCTATATAAATTATCATCAATGATAGAATTGATGGATCATTTCTACATAGAACACCTTCCACATTATTCGTATAACCATCTTGGTAGTGGATTGTGCCGTCATAGTCCTTTATCAGCTCTAACCATCATTGTTGGAATATATTAAGCTCTTTTCAAGTGAATATATACTTGATATCTTTTTGATCTGTATATATTTCACACTTCTCCCCAAAGAGATAATGAATACATATTTTCAAAGTAAATATAATTGTAGCCAACTATAGATCATTAATTGTAAATTTTTTTTCCTAAACATTTAACTAACTTGAAGCATGCGTTGCCACTTTTTCATTCTTCATTAAGACACAACCCAATCCCTTCTTCAAACCATTAAGGAAAACTACAAAAATTTCTCCACTTATTGGTAGTGTGAGCAGAAGGGTTTTGATAAGCCTTTTTTCCACAGCTTGAATATCTATTATAATTCTTCATTACCATAAAACTTGACTAACTTTCAAGTTATCTAGCTTAAAGGTTCTTAATATCATGATATAGATTTCAAAAAATGAAGATAATACCCAGATAATCCTAGGAAACTACGGATATCTATCGCAGATCATGGCCTCATATATCATTCAATTTCTTCTATTTTGGAATAATCAAAAGATATCCCATTTCATGTGATGATATTACCCAATAATGAGACTTAATTAAACCATAACTCACATTTTTTGTACTTTTTATAGAGATTCTCCTTCCATAAGGTATTTAGTATAGTGCTCTGATTTTCCTCTTAATCATCCTTGATTTTGTAGTATATTAGATTATAATATATAATTACTACCAAAAAAATTGTTGAGGTATTCTCTAAATTCTCTATTAATTATACCTATGAAAATTTATGGAGCATTAGTGATTCAGAATGAAATTTATATAAACTCATACTACTCATACCTTGTACGAAAATTATTTTTTGGGATATCCTCCATCTTCACCCTAACATGATAATATCGCGACCACAGATCCACCTTATAAAATTATTTTTGTCCACATATTTAATTAAACTAGTCATAAATTTGAGGAAGAGCATATTTTTTATTTATCATGATCTTTTTGAGATCACAATAATCAATGTAGTGTTGCATTGATCCATCTTTATACTTGAAAAGGAGGACTAGTAAACCCCATAGTGAAGAATTTAGGTATATAAACCCTTTATCCATATTATATAGTATATTTTTCTTCATATACTCAAGTTACATAACATCCATTTTATATGGAGTCTTAGATAAAGGAAATTTTCCAAGTTTAATCTCAATGGAAAATTCAACCACTCGACTAGGATGAAAAAAAAGAAATTTTTCAGTAAACACATCAGCATATTTACTCATAGTGGGAATATCAGGAGGTATGATTCTTTACATTTACATAATCATTTGAAATATATAAACTTTAATATAGGAAAATAATATCCATTCTTGATATGTTGGTGACAAAGAAAATCCATCCTCCTCATTGCACTTGTATAAAATTGGGGGTTGATTCACAATACAGAGAGTGATTTCGTTCTTGAAACAATTTATGTTATTTCTCTAAAAGGAAATCCAATCCATTCTAATAATTCCATCCAATTAAAAAAAAGGGAATACTAAAATATATTATTTGAATTTCATCCCATAAATTCTGGCAGGGGATATGTTATATACTTGGGATGCAATAATTTTCCCATTTTCCATTTTCACCAATAACTCTACTTACTTTCTTTGTGGTGGTGTTTGAATAGTTCCACTAAACTTTTGTGATATGAAGGAATTATTAGAAGTATATTAAAAATTAAATTCTTTATTATTGAATTATTAACTTGAATAACTATCACAACTTAATTGTGGGGATCCACCTTAGTAGTTCTGCTGTAAAAATCTCACACTTACTACCTTGGAGTTTGTTGGTTGTTACCGAAAACTATTTTCTTAGAGAATTCGATTTCAAACATCCCTAGTTACTTAATGTTGTTGAAATAAACAATTAGTTGAAGGTTTACTTGAGAATTCATATCTTATAGCACATTAGTGGGATTCTCATGTTGGTAATCACTAGAAATGTGTCCTTCATTCCCACACCTAAATCATTTCCCCATCCCCTTTAGTCAATTTTTGGGGTGCTTCTTTCTACACCATTAATAAGTGGGATGTTGAAATTTCTTGGCATATTTAGATTTATCAATCATACCACTAGAATTACACACTACATTATACATCTTATCCCCAAAATACCCTTGAAATTTGTTAATATCCATTTCAACATTGAGGGAACATCAGAAAATATTTTCATTGATATCAATGTCATGGATCACCTGGGATTTTGAGAGACTAGGTTTTAGCCCACCAAAAAAGCGGTCAACCGAGAATTCTGAGGTAACGATAGAGTTTGAGGTTTATCATGCTATACTATTTAATTTTTCTTCGTACTCTCTAATAGATTATTTTTTTATGTTTAGTTAAAAAAAATTAAGTCGAAGAGTGAAGAAAATATTTATCCATAAACATTGTTTCGAATTCCTTCCACCCAATAGATTTGATCTCTTTCTCAGGGTTTGTATTTTTCATCAATTCCCACCACAGATCATCATGACCATCCATATGATAAATATTTATTATAACCTTATCTTATTCAAAACATTGAATTATTTATAATATCTTCACAATGGAGTTGATCCATTGTTCCCTGATTAAAGTATCAGATGATAATTTGAATGTCTGAGGCCTTTGTCACATAAAGATATCATTTGAATATTGTTTTTTCTTAGGGGGATTTAGTGTGTCCTCTTGATCCAGTTTTCTATTCATAACCATTTTTATATAAGAGATTATCACTACAAAGTTTTTTATTCCTTCTCCAATCGATTTGGGCATCATGTTGGGGTATTCATCACATTTCTTGTCACATTGATTGTACACATAATTCCTCTTATTTACATCCATTTACTTTGATAAAGGGGAAACCTAGGGATGATTATTTTTAAACTATTAATCTCATAAAATGGAATCCAATTACAATAAAGGGATAAATTATAAATTACAATTAGTTCCTTAACATATGAATTTTGTAGATTCAATCTATGATATCCATGTTCTATTATCTAACATATATTCTTATGGGAAATTTTTTGTTCCTTTAATATTTTTTATTAATGATCTTATTGATTTACCAAATCATATCCTATAGCATTTTAAAACTAGGTTCAAAATAAGGCATGTTGTCATGTATCAGGTTACAATGAGTTAGGCCAGATGCCCCTTGCTGGAGTTTTTCCCCCTATGAACATATATGCAAGAACCATATCCACATGCAGTATCTATAAAAGGATGTATTTTCTTAATAACCCAATTACTCTATACTTACCCAAATTTAGGGATTTTTTTGTATATTTAATCTTATCCCTAATGTTTTTTCTTGAGTTTTCTAATTCTAATTCCAAAAATAACTAAATGTTTCCTCTAATAACTACTATAACAACCCTGATATTTATTACACATTAATTCATGATTTATTACATAAAATTAAAAATAATAAAAATAGAAATATCTATAAGTATAGTTTATTTTGGAATTATGTAAGTTGCATAAAATTGTAAATCTGAAAAAAAACATATTTATTGAGAACTACCTTAACATGATCGCACTTTAAAAAACACAGGATAACTTGGGCACATACATAAGAAAGGAGTGTGATATAAAGTCCAGTAAGGGAAAAAACATGTAATAAAGTAATACATGTTATAAAATTGTCATATAAATGGATAATAAAAGGTCTGATAATAACAAACATAAAATATTAGACATGATATAGAATTCTAATCATAAAGTTAACTTGCGAAATGTGGAAACAAATTAAAATACTACATTATAAACATTAGTCAAGGATAACGACCAAGAAATCATGATGGAAAAAATTCTATAAAGTAATCAAGTTCACTCCATTTCCTAATATTATATATCATGATACTAAAAATTACCAAATTCACTAGAGTTATATATAATTCTAGGTGCACTCATCACATTCATTTATTTATAATGCTTAAGAGTTCCACATAGATTATAAAACATGCATTCATTCATAATCAAATTCAATACCAAGATATATGAGTGTGGAATACAAAAATATAATTACTAAGTCAAATATTTATAATTTTATAAAGGTGAACATATCTTATGATAAATGGATGTGGTATTCACTACACAATTTTTTTGGAATGGAAAATCATGGAAAAAGGTCATAAGCATAATAGTGTCACTAAAAAAATAATTAAATGGGTTAATGAGAAGATAAAAAGGTATATCATAATTTAGACATAAATGGGAAGTAATATGGAAATTTAAAAACATATCCAAACATTATCAATTGGAAATATAAATCACAAGATAATAAAGAAAGGTGAATGAAAAGGAAAAGGTAAGGATCCCTTACATGAGTGTGTGGCTCCAAGTGATTTGGAGCAGATCTTAAGTGGTTTGGGGAGAATTTGTAGGACTATATAGAGCATAGGGTATATTAAAAACGTTCTACATTGTTTTATAGTGAATATAAATGGGATATTTGGTGGGTTTAAGTAGGAAAATAGTGGGGAATTCTTTAATATTTCTCAAACTTAGGTTTTGGATGCTATATAATAAAATACCAAAAACTACAAACCATTCGATTTTCTTTCCCATTTTTTATTCTAAATGGTACTATATTTCATTATTTTATAATACCAACATCCAAAAACAATTATAAAATACCATTTTTTATGTGTATGTGATTCATATTCTTAAAGAAATGATTCTAAAATCTTAAAATATATTAATGGTTTTGGTGGATTCATAATGGATTTATAAAATTAACAAAATAAAGATAAAATCACATTATTTTAAATCAAAAATATTTATTTTATCTTGGATCTGATTTATAGTATTTGTTATATCATTTTTTGGTCATTATGATGTCATAATACACAATGTATATTTATACAGTATTTAATTTTTACACGACAATTCGAATGTCTCAGAAATTTAGGGAAATTTAACTATTGGATAATTTCAACAATATGATTTCAAAAACAATATTCATTTTGTCTAAATAAATTTCTAAATATGTGATTTATTTACTTTTCATATGATAACTGACATTTATTGAAAAGGATGGGTTTTTTTGACAATAACTATTTTTGAACACTTACAAAAACTATATTTTACTTTAAAAAAATTATATGATTGTTTATATTTAA
Organism: Viscum album; assembly: GCA_963277665.1. NCBI lineage: Eukaryota > Viridiplantae > Streptophyta > Magnoliopsida > Santalales > Viscaceae > Viscum > Viscum album. The sequence continues at coordinate 597,488,588 of OY728133.1, forward strand.
TAACTATTATTTACTAGTATTATTTTATTAAAATATTATTTTTATAAAAATTCAATTAATTAATAAAAATAAATTCCAAAATTGAATTTGATTATTACCCCAAAATATGTTTTTATTCTATTAAAATAAAAATCATTTATAAATAATTATAAAATGATGGAAATAGAATAATTATTATATAGATAATAATGTACAAAATAATAATTATAGGTTCTTGATACATGTCACATTAATACACCAAAAAATCCCTATGTGTAAGGTGTGTGATGGTGAGACTTTCATGGGGTGGTTCGTCATACATGGTTTTGGTCATGATATGGATGAGCGTGAAATTCTCACATAAATAGTTTTTCACATGCTTTAGTTATTGGATCGCATCTTGGTATTTGTCAGAGGAAAATCCCAATGATGGTATCTCCCTCGAAATCACTGATAAATGGGATTAATATGGTATGATCTTACTGGTTGAGGTCATCACATCCTTTTTCTGTGTCAATTGGATTTTTTAGAATCCATTATTTATACTAATCATATTATCTGTATTCAAAGAAAATTTTATCAATGGTCATAATTCTTAACAATCTTTTAAATCTAATAGGATATAATAAAACTATATAAGTGCATGTGTTTTCTATTGCAATATTATATAATATGACATTTAATTAAATTTTTGGGTTCATTTTTTTCATAATCATGTTGTTACAATTTTACACATAATAAAGGAATAATATATTCAATCGATTATAATTATAATACATTAAATATAAATTGAGTTAATAAAACCCTTACATCAGGTTAATAAAATTCATGTATTTCATTTAAATCAAATTTAATAAACTTAAATAAATTATATTATTTATTAAAACATTTATATGGTTTAATACCATATCCTTAAAACATTTATTTCAATTAATGTAATGAAATATTTAAGTACTTAATTAGTTAAGTCCACATTGAGCGTTTTGAGGATGTTTGGTAAATAATTTTGAAAAATATTTGGTGTGTTGAATATGGTCGAATAGCTTATTATTCCATGTTATTGATAATAATTATAATTTGTATTTATAAATTATACATTTAAAACTAACCATTAAATATTTTTATGAAAAATAACACACATTATAATCATGGAGTTCATAGGTTGTATGTATACATAAGTAACATTTCCATTTTTCAAATGATCTTGAATTAATGAATGTAATTATTATTTTATCTTTCTAAAATTTTAATTATTTCACAAATATCATTTTATATCTTTAAATTCATTTATATATACCAGCCATGTGATTTTTTTATAAAAAATAAATGGAGGTGGAAATCTATATGCACGCACAATTTTTTTTTTCATTTTTCAATGCATGGTAAAGTAAGAAAATTGATTTTATATTCTATTTATAGAATGATAATTACATAATTAATTTCAGATATATACATTAAATTATTCATTATAACCAGATGTGAGATGTGTTTAAGGGAAACAAATTACATCAGTTTGCGATGTGGTAGTCTATCGTACACACGAGTGATGGATTCATATCCCATATAATGGAAGAAGGAAAAAGATATGGGTTATTAAATTAAAATTATAGTATCTAAAATATTTAATATACTTTTTTATTATCTTATCATGGTTGAATAAGATTAGGATAAGTTGGAGGAGATTATAAAATAAATACATTCGGTTAAAATTTATACATCTTCTTCATATAAACTCCTTTTATTTACACCTTAAAAAGTATAAGGATTATACTTTGCACAATATAAGGCATATTTTATGTTTATAGGTATTTTATGAAAGTATTTTTTTAATTTTTTTAGGAAAAATATGGTTCTTGAAATGTAATGAAAAGAAGCGGGGAGGTTCCCTATTATAAGTAAGGGGAGGACCACTCTTGGAATTACATTTAGTATTAAATAAATATAAATTATTTTTAATTGAAAAATGGGTCCAAATTGATATAATTATAAGAAAAGATTATTATTTTTCTATAAAATCTCCTAATTTAAAATTTTACATGTTTTGGTTTTGTTTTCAAACTTATTTCTTAGTTTCAAACCATCATTAATGCCTTTTGACAATTACCATGAAATCAATGTTTTTTACTCTTTTGGGGTCAAGAAAGTAACTATAATAATATAAGGGACCAGAAAATGGAAAATGATTTATATGTTCAACCATATCCATTTAATGTTTCCAAATATATCATTTATAAGAATTATCCATCATTTAATAAAATATTGTTTATTTTAAAATATCATTAATGTCATTATTGGAAATATTCATTTAATTTGACATTAAAAACAACATGAAGGAAAGGAAATTAGAATATATTAATTTAAAACATCCCTATAATTATATATTTATTAAATAAAATTGGAACACATTAATTCATTCAAAGTATGTTACTTTTAATTTTTTTAACAACATCTATTTTATTTTTATATTAGTTGAATAAATATTGTGGTGGTGTAGCGTAAGAATTGTGGGTAAATATATCATCATTAATAATTATTATTAAATTAGCATGATAACAAAAATTATTATTTAGATAAAAATTTATAACTAAACTTGTGTTTTTGTATCCCTATCAAAAATAAGTATACATATTAGAAGAAAGAGAATGAATATTTTTACATTATATATACTTAAAAAAATATAACTCATTTTAAAATAAAAATAGCACAAAACAGAAATAAAAGATAATATTTGATGATTACGTCAAAAATTCAACCATATAATAGATTAATGTAAAATTTTTGGGTTATTTTTAGTTCTTATTCTATTATTTCTAACCATAATTACTCGATTTACCCATACTGAGGTGACAAATATTTACTACGATTACTATTGATAATGACCAGAAATAAAAAAGAGTAATATTTAAAAAATTTGTAGCCAATAATTAGAAATTTATAATAAATATTCAAGATTCAATTTCTAGAATTGGAAAAAATTAATTTAATCATAACACAAAAAATACTTTAAATATTAGCCTAGAAAAAATGTGTTTTAAGGGAAAAAATAAACTCATTACAAAAACAAACATGATTATTATTAATATGAATTAATAAGATTACTTATAATTGACATGGAATTATAATAATTTAAAATAAAAAAATCATAATTCTATATTTAAATGAAATGAAATTATTGTTTTTTAAAAATTGTAAAAAATGGTATTTTCAGAATTCACTAAAAATTAATATTTTTTAAAAACCCAAAAATATCATCTTAAGTGTCATGAAACCCTCCCCAAAAAGTAATTTCTCTAAGCGGAGATATATGGTTATGGCCCGAGTCCGACATCTAGTAGTCCCCAACTTGGCGACTATCAATTAGGTTATAGTAAAAATACATATGGGAGGGATTGCCCTCTAAGAAAAACCTACATAAGAGATAGATAAAAAGGATACATAAACCAACATCTACATAGACATATATATCTGTGTGTGTGTGTGTGTGTGTGTGTGTTTGTGTGTGTGTGTGTACATACAAAATGATAACCCATGTGAAAACATGTAATTTCAAATAGTTCAAAAGAACTGAAAGGAAAACTACAGTTACCCAAAATATTGAAGATGACAGTGACCAAAAATCCCATATATCTCAAATTAAAACCCAATGTATCAATTCCCCACTCTATCGCCATAGTTATCTATCTTAACTAATTATACATGGTGTAAGAAAAAAGGTATACTCATTAGGATCCTCCCCAGAGCCTCTTGTACAAAATATAATGAAATCATGCTAAAGCATAGTCAACCACAGTGAAACTAACTCATCACCTAAACAGGTATAATAATATATTAGCCTCTCCATTGATATATTTCACCAATTATCACAAACAATAAATCATATAGAATAATAATAATATATCATTAAGGGTACCCTTCTCTAGATTCCCCAATGGTTTTCTTCTCTTCCCCAACATTGCACATCCCGATCCATCCCTATCCAAAAGTAATCCAACCTAAAAACACCTAGAAAAGGCACCACCACATACACCTCTTGAATCACATAACCACACGATAGTATATCACATATCCACACATAGTAACCATGTAGTTTATAGAATCCATCATATCATGTATGTCATATATCAAACATTGGATTTTGGTCCTCAAGCCATTACATCCCATATGTTGAGTCAGTACCTCAAGCCATCATAGCCTATAAACATCACGCCTAAAATAATCCTTTGCATATTATATCTTGTAATACATGTCTGTGGAAGAACCAAAATCCATCACATTACTCTACAAACATATATGTGAAAACAAACTTTCATGAATACCAACACCAATAACTACCAAGAGATGATATTGGGGCTAGAGGGCATAATCAACCACCCATCGTCCCACCATGATGTTGGTAAAATACCATCCCATTGTCAATTAGGAGTCAGCTTCCCTAACTGATATGGGTGGGGTAGGGTATGAGATCACAAAATATACATGATATTATATAACTAACAACAACACTATGGGCCTAACCTAGACTTAGAATCAACTATAGCTAACATCACTTAGACTCCCATCTGTCCATGCTATGACCAGATATTCGATAGTCACATAAAGATATAAAAGTGATAAGGCAAATAATTTGTTCCATTTTATTAATTCTTTCCATTTATTAATTAATTATCCATTAATTAAAAATTATCATTAATAAATGTTATATTATATTTCATTATGTTACATCATATTACTCATCCTATTAAATTCCTTTCCCTCTAGTCATAATTCAAATGAATTTCATGGTTTATCAAGATTAACATATTTTTGACATTTTCAGTCTCTCATTAATCAACCCCATGGGTTAAGAATGAATTTTTTATCTGTATAATCATTCCATAACTAGTTATTCTAAGAAAAATATCATAATCTTACACTAAGAGGAAACATGCAACCAAAAACATACAACTACCTAATGCAGAGTGGAAATGGATTGTAGAAAAAACAAGCAAACCTGGCCATCAGCCGTTAAATAGACTCATAAGAAAGTATACCTGGTCTGAACATCTCATCAATGTGTAAGCCTAGATTTAACGCTTTATATAACCTCTTGTGTCATTACTGACACCCACATGCATATACAGATGAATCACTCTAGAACATGAATCATCTACTTTCACATCATCTGGATCTCCATGACCATATATTAGGTCATCCATCCCAATACATCCATCATAGGCTCACATCACATCTAGATCCTTACACCATAAAAACATTGTCCCTCCAAGATCATCCATACTAGTATCATATCAAAAGGATCAATATAAATCACATCACAAGAAGTAGTAAATAAATAAGAAAATAATAAGTCAACTGGGCCCTCAAAAAAAGGCTTCCAGACATCTTAAGAAAGTGGGAAAATCAGGCCCTATCAAACATCGTTGTCACAAAATTGGATGTTATTCCATAATAAATTATCTAATACATTATTAATAGGTTCTAATTATGGGTGACCATAGGCATCAATCCATAATAAAGTATCAAAATAAAACATGACCTTAGCATTTATTCTGGTCTCAAAACCCCTAGAGAAGTAGAATTGAAAATTAAAATTAATTTCTAGTTATTATAAATAATAAAAATAAAGGATTCACATTATTTATCAATTATATTAATCATATTAGATATCACATTTTAAATTATTCTTATGTATTCCATAAATTTGATAATCATTAAATTACATTAACCATCAGATTAAAAATATTCCTCTTTGGTTATTATTAGGCCATTTAATTATTAATTAATTTCATATTTACATTATTTACCAATTTCAACATGCTAATAAAATCACAAGAATGAGATAACAAATAAAGGAATAGATATCACACTATTTAGAAAATCCTGAGGCAAACTATAATCATGGTATAAAGAAATAAAATTTGAAATATTCAATCACAACCAATTTCTTCAATTCAAATCAATAATTATTAAGTTAATTTAATTTAAATATAAATTGATAAACCCTGATAAATTTAAAATTTCACACAAGTGATAGAATAGAAGAAAAAATCCCCAACCTCAAAAGTCTTCAACGTTATTTGTATGGTAATAGACCACATTGCGGATCTCTGATCACCTCGCCCAGAAGAAATGTATTCGTCTAAGGATGATGGGAAAAAACATCACCAAAAAACCAGGGAAACCCCATTTTAAAAAAGGGAGATCATCCTCAATCACATGGAATGAATAAATGGGAGGAAATGAGATCAAACTGGGAGAACCCTTTATAAAATAAATGAAGAATAAACCATGGATCGACATAGATCACCCTAGATCGAAGGAGGATGCAAAAAGATAAATTAATATTGAAGGGATCACAAAACATTGAAGGGATGATCCTTTAGACCTTGGAAATTGAGATGAAGTGTAGGGTTTGGGAAATGCCCTTTCTACATTTCCATTTATTAATAGGATGCACATGATATTTACATAATGTGTAAACTATTTACACATCGTGTAAACATTGAGATCATATTTAATTGAAAACTATGGAACCTTTTTATTTTTAAAAACCAAAAAATTACAAATCATGAACCTTCCCTACACAATATGGTAAATTCACATACATGAAATGTACTTTTAAATGATCTGTATTCACTCTACTTCCATTGTTTCATTGCCAAACCACTTCCCAAACTTCTCAAAGATCCTCCAGCCTATAAAACATGTAAATGTTTTTGTCTATATAGATCTAAACACTTTCATTAGATACCTCTAAAATAATTATCATCCTTAGGAATCCAAAAAAAAGTAGATAGAAAAAATCAGGGCATCTGGATAGTTACCCTACGTAATAGCTCTCAAAGATCTTTCCACTACAGAACCCCAACCACCTCACTAAAGGAATACATGCAAAACCACATAACAGCTGAAGAAACTCTTAATAACTATCCCAAGGGAGATACCTCTAAAATTATAGTAAATACACAAATAGAAATAATAGTGAACCATCTCATTAACTAGAAGGGTCCATATCTACAAGATAATAATGGTAAAATAGAAGATCGAAACATTAAACAGCTCATGGTTCTTCGCACAAATCTATGACTCGTATTCCTAGGTTATATCTTCCCAACCATAGTGCCTCCAGAAGATAGAAACCAATATAAAGTAACACCCCTAAAAACCCTTCTCTGAGTGGTCGTGGATTTACAAAGACAACTTTTAAAGGTCGCCTCATTATTAAAATCTATCTTTTCCCAATGGATGACATGAGAGTCATCCTGAATATAATGATGGAGGTGTGATGCATAAAAACATCATGAATCTAGATCTTCGTTGAGGGAATTTATAATCTATTCACCAAGGATCCAACATGATCCAACACCTTAAATGACCCAAAAAACTGGGGATAAATCTTACTCCCATGACCAAACCTTTTCTTCCCATGTTAAGGAGTCGCCTTCAAGAACATGTGGTCTCTAAAGTAACACTACAGAGACCTCCTCCTATGATCACCCTAGAATTTAGGATGATATTGTTCTTCATTAATCTTCTCATGAATTATTAGAACCATTTATATCATATTATGTACAATGTCCAACATTAAAATTTCCACCTCTCCTACCCCAGTCTAGCATAATGCAGAATGGAAAGGTTAATCCTAAAATATTCACATGGAATCGTACTAATGGTGGAGTGGAAACTATTATTGTAATAAAAATAAACCATGGGAATGTGCCTCATACCCAATCCTCCAAAATATAGGACACCAGAGGGAAATATATATTCAAGAGTACGAATGGTATGCTTTGTCAATTTGTCTCTGTGCAAATGAAAAGAAGCTTGAAGGAACAATTGAGAACTAAAAGAATACTGGATTCCTCTCTATAATCATGAGTTTAATGAGGATATCCATTAGATATGACAATCCCTGGGACTCCATGGATTTGGACCACCCACTCTAGATAATGTCTTGAAAATACCTCCACTAATATTGACTCCTTCGTCACTATAATGTGGTATGGTTTCATCAAATGATCCGCTATAACCAATATACCATCATAGCCTCACTAATCTCATGGTAAACAGATAACCAAGTCCATGATGTTTTCCTCACACAACTATTGGTTAAAATATAATGTTTGGAGAAAACCATTGGAAACATGGTGTTTGGCCTTAACCTTCTAGCATATCAAACATCGAGAAAGAGACTTTAAAACTACATGCTTCAACCCAAACCACAAAAACTAACATCTAAAATATCATTACATCTTGTTCACGTGGGTATGTACCACTAAAGTCTAACTATGGAACTACTAAATAAGCATATAACGCATCACTAATGGAATGAAAAGCTTTTCTTAAATCAACAGCCCATTATTTCTATCCTTACACCAACCATCAGGGGAATCAATAAAAAACTCTCTCTCTCCAGACCTCCACCTTAGAATCCCCCAACTGGGACTACTCTACTTGTTTTAGAAATTATGCCTACACTTTTATCTAAAAAATACAACCTATTCCTTCAAGCTCTCCCATATCAAGATTCATCATTGAGATTTCTTCAATCACTCTCTAGGAAACTCATATTCAAACATACTATCACTATGTAATTTCCTTCTAACGCATTGGATACAACATTCTTCTGACATGGATTACATGAAAAATCAAATTCAAAATCTTGTAATAATTTCAACCACTAATTTTTTCACAAGATCAATTAACATTGGGAAAGATGAACCTTGAGCTATTATGGTCAACAAATACAACAAAATTATCATCAATGAGGTAATTTCACCACAACATCAATTAAAACACTATTGTCTCCAACTCAATATCATAGATGGTATACTTATGTTCATGGGGATATAAATTATGAGACCCATAATAAATAACTGAACAATGATACATCAAATTATATCTCAATCCAAGGAAATAATTATCATAAAAACACCTCAAAATAAACTCCCTCAACTAGAAAACTATGAACTGGAGAACTGACCAATTTATCCTTCAGGTACTCAAAACCTACTTGACACTAGATATTCCATGAAAACACCTGACCCTTTTGGGTAAAGGATGTTAGATGAGTTTCAAACAAATATAATTAAGTTCCAAACCTCATGTAACAGCCTAAAATAACAAGCAAGCTCCACACCTCTTCCAATTTTGTAAGGGCTAACCAAAACACAACTGACTCAATCTTCAAATGATCTATAGCTACTCCCTCCTGGTGAACCAAATACCCCAAAAAATAGAGTTCATGATCCCAGAACCCAGACTTCATGAATATCCCAAATAGATTCTCAGGATGAATAACTCATAAAAATACATGTAAATACTGTGTGTGCTTCTCATTAGATGTCGAATACACAAGGATGTCATTGATGATAACCACCCTGGACTTATTCTAGAACTCTCTAAACACAACATTCATCAACCATGTGAACACTGTTGGAAAATTATTCCCATCAAATGACATCACAACAAACTTGTAATTACCATGACAGAAACAGATAGGCAGACTTCTAAAATTCCTCATCCTTTAACTATATCTAATGATATCCTGGATGAAAATCAATCATTGAGAACAAAAATATTCAATTCATCTAATCAAATAAATCATAAATCTATAGAATAGGATAAGGTTTTTTATTGTCACTTGGTTTATGTGATGATAATTGATATAGAGTCGCAAACCACTATCAGACATCTTCATAATCAAAAATAGTTCACCCTACGTTGATACTCCCATCGAAACAAAACGGTGGGACTATGGATTATTGATCTATACTTGTAGCACTCAAAACTCAGATTGTTTAATCCTATATAGAGACATCAAGACAAGATGCAAGCATGGTTTTAACTAGATCCCAATCATGATCTCTTTTTAGGAGATTAATTCTATTGGATCCTCTAGAAAGACATCGGGGTACTCTTATACAGCCTTGGAAAATAGAAACTATTGAACCATTTAGGAATTCATTGTCAACCAATCCATCAAATTAATCTTGGATATAACATTCCTTTTATATATGTGAAGGTATGATATTCCAATAAACACTACTTTCTCTCCATCAGCATCATTTAACACAACCTTCCTCTTAAATAAATCCATGATACCCTATACCATATACAACTAATATATTCTAAGGATGGTTTCATATAGATTTATCCACCAACATTGAAAATATCCCGAAGAGAATTTCATCCCTAACACTATATCAAAATCTTTACATACATCATATAAGTCATCTCTACATCCAACAACTATAGTCAACTCCAAGGGAACTAAAAGCCTCCCTAACTAAAGTCCCAAAGTGTGGGTAAGGTTATGTGATATAAATGAGTGTGTTTCTCCGAAATTAGACAAAGGATAAACCCACGTAGAAAAGAAGAAAAGAAAACCTTGAACATTTCCTGGATTACCTATACCAAGAAATTCAAAATCAAGAACCTGACAACAACCTACTCCAAGACCTTTATGTCCCTATAAACAACCACCTCCATGATTTCACTCTGCTCTATAAGGATGGGGAGAGTCTTTGGGCTGTCCTATGCCTACTCTATTTCCTCTATATTGATCCCAAAGAGGACCAAACATATACTATTTCCTCTGTTGAAACTACATCAATAGAGGAACCAAAAGCAGAACACTAAGCACCTGCAGATTTCTCAAAAATTTTAGGAACTCTCTCCACTAATATCCTTGGCCTTTATAATAAAAAGATGGGTCGAATCCATTAGAATATTTATAATATCCAAATACTCCAAATAAATGTGATGATGAAGTATGGGACCTACCCTTATCTATCAAAAAACTCTTATATCATAACAATTTGGAACCTTATTCCATAGCTCTGCTTCAGGAGGAATCATGATGACTCCATTCTCGTGATGATACAATTTTGGAAAACATTCTCTATATAACCTATTATCTCACCAACACATAGAGATTTTTCTTCTACATAAATGTGGTGACATGGTATTGGATCAATGGATGCAAATACCCCTCATAATTCCTCTCATTTAACTCATTATATGGGATTAGGTCTGAAGAATATCGCAGAATGTCCTGAAATTGATCCTATATTCCCAAACAATTGAACTCCCCTATCAATGGGTAAGCAGATCCAGGTTACTAGCCACCATAGTGGTCGGAGAATTAAAATATAACATAAACTAATCATTGAACTTCTCCCATGATACCTTTGACTCCTAAAGATCCCATAAGAAAAAGTACCACCACTACCTCGCTACATCAAGTAGCATCGTCAGAGCCTAAGAAAACATGTGCTTCGGTCAAGCAAGGATCGAACTAAAATCTAAATAAAACGCTTCTAACTAGTCTTCCATTATTAAATCTAAAATAGGTACATCATACTTCTATATAATCTGGTACTAAAACTCTTATAGTATCCTTATACAAGTGTCATTGTCGTTGACCTTTACCCTACAACGATCTCCTGGAACATCCTACTGAATATATTTAGCGCAAACCTAACAAGGACATTGGCTTATAACCATGCCTAAAAAAGAAAAAACTATTATATATCATAAACCTATAATATGGAATATTTAACATTAGTTAATTAATAAATTTACTATAGTCATATTGTTTTATGATATCCCCAGTCTTACCTATTTCAGACATAGTTGCAATGATGAATTATGTATGATCTTTTCCTAGGTCTCTACCCCGAAACAATAATTAGTTAATTTTTGTATGCTCAGTAAATTAAAGTTTCTTGCATAAAATCATAGGTGGGCCTAAATAACCATGTCTTAGCTGGTCTCCCATGTTTACATTACTTTCTAAAATTAGCCGACACCATTACCCTAGCAAACCATGTATCCTCACCTATTCCTATCTCCAAACTTTATCTTATCCCTCAACCTGATCCTTTGATACCACTCTGTCTTGACACCCTCCCCAAAAGGACACCATAATAATGGGAGAGAGATGGTGATAGCATGATTCCTTTCTCTGGTTGGCCCTGAGTTGGTGAATAGCACTGAGGGTTTAGTAAACAAGAATATCGGAGGCATTTTTTTCTAAGATAAACATGAAAAGATATATATAATATTGATGTAGAAAATAAGACATGATAATACATATATATATATATCCCAATTATATACTTTCAATTTCTTAAAATAATAAAAAACTAAATGGAAAAATAGACATACCTAAAATGGTAAAGACGGAAGTGACCATAAAGCCCAAACAACTCCTACTGAACCCTGATCTAGTAATGTCTAGCACAGTCATAAACCCTCTCTATCTGACCTGAAAAAAAAAATTATATACACATAGGGTGAAACTAATACTATAATTGGTAGTATTATTTTAGGATCATCTCATGAAAAAGATAAATAAATCATGCTAAATCAATGTAAACAAAAGTGAAACTAACTCACCGCCAAAATTGGTATGTTATGTTCTCTACCTCTCCATGGATATATCTCCCCAAGTATCACATACAAGAAAGCATATAATATAACAATAAATCATTAAAGTTATCTCGCTCACACTTCCCCATTGGTTTTCCAGTCTACCCCAAAATAGCACATTCCAATCCATCTCTCTCTAAATGTAATCCAATCCCAAAACACCAATGAAAGGCATCGCCACATGCACCATGTGTATAACATAACCACAATATCACATATCACATATCCAAACATAGTAAAAACATATTCTCCAAAATCCACAATAAATTTTATGACTTATATCAAATAAAGAGTATTGTACCTCATGCCATTATATCCCATACACTGAGTAAATAACTCAAGAAATCATAGCTTATGCACGTCACACCAATAATAATATTTGGGATACTATATTTGGTAATACATGTGTGTGAAGTAACCAAAATACATAACATACCTCTACAAAAATATATGGGTAAGATAACCATTATGAATATCATCGCTATTAACTACCAAGAGAAGATTTTAGTGCTAGATGTCAAAATCATCCATCCATCCTCCACCGAGATGTTAGGGAAATCACCCTCCTAGCGTCCACTCAGTGCTAGTTTCCCAAACCGATATGGTTGGGGTGTTGTATGAAATCACATAATATAAATGATATAATATAGCTCAAAACCACACTATAGGCATAACCTACTCTTAGACTCAACTATATTTATTGTCACTCTCACTCACATAAACCACTATTAAGACCAAATATCCTACAAACACACAAGAATATAAAAGAGAAACATTAATTAAATAATTTCTTTTTTTAATTAATACTATTTGTTAATTAATTGTACATTACTTGACCATTAACATTAATCCATGTCTCATTACATTGAATTACATTAAATCTCGTTAATCATCAGAGTAAAGTCCATGCCATCTAAGAATAATTCAATCCATGTGCACGGTTTATCATGATTAACATATTTATAACATTTTCATTCCATAATAAACCAACCCCATGGTTTATGAATTAATTATTCATTTATAACATCATTCCATATCTAGGTATTTTTGGAAAATAATCCTAGGTTACACAATAAGGAAACGTGCAACCAAGCATACCCAGCTGCCATAAGAAGTGGGGGAAAGGAATGCAGATAAAACAAGAAACCCAACCATCAGAAATTAAATAGATACATATACGAGAATTCCATCTCTCAACATATCATACATGGGTTAGTCTATCTTTAACCAACATCATCACATCTAATTCCATCCCTGACACTAACATGCATATACTGATGCACCTTGATAACATAAGGGTCATCTCTTACCACATCATATGGGCCTCCCTTCTCACCAATCACGCCAGCCGTCTCAGGATCACATCACATTCAATATTCCCATCCCAATACACACATCATCCCTTTGGGATCATAATTTTAGGCTCATATCACAGGGATAACATCTAGAGTGCACCACAAGCAACATGAAAGAAATAAGAAAATAATTGGGAAATTTTTGCCTCAAAACAAGGCGTCATGTCTAGTCTAGAAAAAGGGAAAATCAAGACCTATAAAAAAATCTTATAACACAACCAACTCTTATTACTTCTTTAATTAAAAAATTAATTATTAATAACTTCCTACTATAGGAAGCCCGAGGCATCAAGATATAACATTCTATTAAGGAAAACCATGCTCTTAAATTGTATTCCGGTTTTAACAACCCGAAAGAAGTACTATTCTCAATTAACATGCCCTTTAAATTATTATAAATAATAAATAGACATTATTCAAATTATTTACCAATTACATTTATATTATGGGATATCACAGTTTTAATTAAATGTTCACAATGCATCAATTTTATTTTCATTAAATTACATTAACCACCAGATTACAAATATGCCGCATTAATTATTCTTAATCCATTATCAATTAATTCTATCTCTACTTTCTTTACCAATATAAACATGATAATCAAAGGATAAAAATGTTCTAACATTGAAGGAATATATATAACACAATCTATGAAATCATGAGGCAAACTGCTATCATGATATAAAGAATTAATCAGCATCGATAACATGCGATTGCAACCAATTTCATTAATATTATTAAATTATTATTATTTTAATTTCATTACCATCTAAAGGGATAAAATATTATAAATTTATCATTACAAGTAAAAAAATAAGAGAATAAATGAATCCCCTACCTCAAAAGTAATCAATGTTCTTCATATAATAATGAATCATGTTAGAGATCTCCAATAACTTATCTCGTAAGAACTTCATACATCCAAGGGTTTGATTATAAAACCAAACCAACAAACAACAATGAATACCCCATTAAATACATGGTATATCATCCACCATCTTATGGAAATAAGAAATGAGAGTAAAATAGATCGAACCGGGGGAACACACTATAAAACGAAGGCAGAATGCAGCTTAGATCCATATGGATTACCATAGATTAAAGACAAATGCCCAAGGATTGATTCATGTCCAAGGGATCTCAAAAAACCAAAGAAAGGATCCTCTTGCCACTAGAAAATATGAGGAAGACTAGGATTTGAGAAACCCCTGAGCTGCTCTACCTTTTAATAACATTCTACATTTGACATTTACATATCATTTAAACCATTTACACGTTGTGGAAATCTCGAGGCCGGTTTTCATCAAAAACATGTCGCCATTTTATTTTGTAACCTGGAAAATTAAAAGGTCATTAACCATACCAAAATAATCCATTAAATTAATTTGATTATTAATATTATATTTTTGAATGAAATAATTTTAAAATTTTTCATGAAAATGCATAAATGAAAATAAAACAACGTCGTTCACATATGCATTATAGAAAAAGTATAGGTAAAAAATGTTTTTTTGGATAGTTTAAAAGAATAAAACAACAAATAAAATTGGATATCTATAAATAAATTAACGTGCAATTAAAAAAAAATTTAACATTACTTTATTTATTAATTATTTAATGGAAACTATAAGAGGATTATGTAAAATAAAATACATGGGTTTTGAAACCCCAAAAATTATCTCTGAGATTCCACCATTATATTGAGTTTTAATCCTTTTAAAGATGATATTTTGGTTTGATCAATAGCATAATAACATGTATAGGGCTTTAGAGTTGTATTTTGGTAGTGATTTTCAAAAGGAATAATATTCACATGTTAGGATAAAGGGTAGAGGAGGTGTGTTTATATATTCATAGTATAGGGGTATCTTGGAATAAAATTTTTAATAATTTATTCTTATTAAATAATATTACGAATAATGCAGATTCATATAAATATTAATGGTGATTGATTAATAAATATATTTTCGCTAAAATGAAAACACATAAAATAATGAAATATTAAAATTAATTTATTCAAATTAGAGAATCAAAAATAAATTTTTATTATAATAAAATATAATTTAGGTTTTTCAAAATGATTAATTAGTTTATACATTAATTTTATTATTTATAAATTAATTATTTTTCTCATTAAATAAATTTTAAATCATCAAAAACGTTTTAATATATTATTGAATTATTTTCTCAATATAACAATGCTATAAAACTTATAGCATATGAAAAAATATTATTTTTCAGTATTCACAAGAAAATATTTTTTTTCAAAACACAAAAAAGTAGTCATAATATAAATTTTACATTATAATTACAAAAATAAATTCCATTTTATCAAATTAAAATTATAAATATATACATTATAACTTTTATTGAAAAATATATAGTAGTTTGAAAATGATTTCTTTGTTGTGGTTGATTATATTTCTTTATTATAATTAGTTAATTATTATATGATTGATATTCACATTAAACAAAAATCATATAAATAAATTTTAAAAATTAATGTATATATATATATATATTAAAATTGAACTTAAATCATAATTCTTATATAACTCATATGTTCAATGATTACATGTATACTGAAAGTCCAATAGTTTCTATTAATTATGTAAATGCATTCAATATTTGATGCATTTAATTATTCACTTTAATTTATAAAAATAATCATGATTAAAATATTGTTTTTAATTTTTTGTAATGATTTTATATTTATGTTACTATGTTTTTATTATATAATCAATGTCTTTGTTCCTAAAAGAATGTAAGAAATTATTTATAAAGGATTTATATAAAATAATCATATTTATTTAAAGGCATTAATAATAGTCATGAATTATATATATATATATATATATTAATTTCAAACAAAATTATAGAAAATAAAAAAATTAAAAATACAAGGAAGACATATTTTAAAAATATTATTTGTTGTTGCATAGCTTATTGGTGGTGGGTTTCAGGGG
Source organism: Viscum album (assembly GCA_963277665.1). NCBI lineage: Eukaryota > Viridiplantae > Streptophyta > Magnoliopsida > Santalales > Viscaceae > Viscum > Viscum album. The sequence continues at coordinate 597,505,323 of OY728133.1, forward strand.
TTACTCTCAATCTCTTCCTAGCTTAATCTATGTATTTATGGGTTCGATATATGAAATAATGATTTCAAGAAAGTTTTATAGGATTGGGATTATATTATGAAATTGGCATTGTTTCATGGGTTGGTAGGTATGTTTTTTTACTTGAGTCTTGTTAGATAAGTAGAATACATATGTCGAGTCCAGGTACATAGGGACCTTGTGATTATGAGTATGGTTCCTGACTGCTTAATCATTTCTAGAGAAATTGTGTTTATTCATTGGGGTAGTTAGGAAGGTTTTATTTTATTCATCATAAATAAAAAATACCTTTTTATTGGATGTAATATTCTTTGAACTGATATTGTGATTGACTATGGCAAAGTATGGCTAGAGACATCTATATCATCTTTTTGTTGAGATTTTTTATCCTAATAATTTTTCGACCCATGAATTTAGATCATGAGTTAGAGTAATATAAGGTATAAAAGGAATATATTTTTTTACATTAGAGAGTGTACTCGGTAGTGGGGGAATCTTATAGAATTTCCTTATGAGAGTTATAGTAGAAAAACATTCCAAAATATGATTTCCCTCGCATGAGGCATCATTGATTATTATAAGAATTATTTTTGGAATTTTTAATAATTCCTTCTCAAAAATAAAGATAAAAATTTATAATACAACTCAAGTCTTGGGACGAACCCATAGATACGAGTGATCTTTAATAATAAAACGTCAGTTCAAAAGTTAAAACAGACTCTATGAATGATTGATCTAAATCTAAAACCAATTCAATGAACCATGAATGATGGAAGTGTACTTGGATTTTATAAATTCATGTCCATAAGATAATTAAGACTCTAACTTTGATAATAAATGATCTAATTATTATCATAATTGAATCAAAGAAACCATGTGGTCTAGTATTTAATCTATTATTACTAAATTTGTCATTCTTTATATGATCAATTACTTTGATTCATTTTAAATTTATATGAATCAAGCTCATATTTTAAAAATAATACACCAACTTATTCCATGATCTAGAAAGAATTTGAGAAACTATATCATTCATTAAATTTTAATTAATTAATCAAGGAACATTGATCATGTATATTCATAGGATAATGTATGTGTAAAAATATGAGAATGAATAAACCTAACAAGAATAGCCATTAAAAACTAAATAATTCAACCATCATCCACCATTTACCATAAAACTCAACACAATGTATTTAACCACTAATAATTCCCAAATAACCAAACGATTTTTCCGTTTTAGACATCCAAGTGGTTCATAAACTATTTTAACTATGAAAATATAATAGTCCTCTAGACTTTTAAAATGTCTTTCCAAGTACTCCACTGAATGAATAAAATATTTTTCAAGTAGAAATAATCTTTTATAAATAAAATTTATACTTACATATTATTATATATATCATATATTCTTCTATTTAATTAACAATAAAATCCCTTCAAAATAGTTATTAAGATTTGAGTGGGGTGTAAAAAATACTTATCAAAGGTTATCTTAGAGATTCTATATCATTTGGAAAGATAAAACCATCAAAATGAATATAGGTTTAAAAAATATATATTATCCCTTCTAAACATGTCAGGATTCACTCTCTATGGCTGATTGAATGCCTAAAATACACACAAAATCATAAAAACTGCATATTAAATCCCAAGGTAACCCCATGTGGTAGTTTCATATAACTTTTTATTGTCTTACAAATGTTATCCAAACAATATCCTGTTATTATAGTATTTCTCCAATTGCCCCCCAATATCATCCATTGAATAAATTTACCAAAATAAATAATTTTAATCCATAAAAACATCTTCAATATCATACTCAAATATCATTAACATTCAAATCACTTTCTCTTCATATGACATAATAACCATGACTTTTTATGAGGAACCACGTCATGATTAAAATATCTCATTATATCAGACAAGGATATTCATTTACCATTCCATTTTTAATATATTCATACAATTTTTTTATCACATATATTTATTTATCATCCAATTAAAATTCATTCATCATGAAAATTTATGTGGTTACTCCATAGTTATATTTTAAACCATGATCAATTCCCTCTAGTCATGGTTCTTCACCTGTTCTCTCTCATTAACTTCACTCTCTACCATGGCTTGAAAACCATGTCTGTTTTTCTCCCCATGTTTTTTCTCCAAGAACTATAAAATCTATTCCTACCAAAAAAACCTTCCATGAACATTTTAAATTTAGTTTTCTGGTTTTTTACTTATATACACCAACCATTCCATATTATCTCAATACCACGATGTGGTTTCTCGGTTCTTATATAAAGAAATGAATCAAATTTTTTAGATTAATAAGATCAAAACTAAAACTATAAAAACACTAAAACTAACATGTTATAATTAAATTTAATATTTAATAAAAATATTATATAATTTTTTCAATATACCAAACAATTAATCTAATTAAAAGTTAAAACCATATAAATGTTGATCAAAACTAATTGTTACCTTCATGATATTTTACACCTTCTAATTCCCCAAAATTCAAAGTCTTTCTTTTCCAAAAGAAAAACTATATTCAGTATTACTAGTAAAATCCATCATAACAACTCTTTAAATACTATGGCGAATTAAATTAAGTAATTATCAATGTGGTTTATTTTCTAGAATCCCATAAAATCATATTATATATTTAAAACATTCAAGAGAACCAATCATCCATGTATATTACATTCATTCAAAATTTACACTTAAATTTACAATAATATAGGACTTGTAATTCATTATTTTTAAAAATATATTATTTTAATTTCATTCCAGACCATACTTGGGAACCTAAACCCGCACTTTTTATTTGTCACAATTTTTAAATGGAAGTTATGTATGAAAAAAGTCTCACATCCAAAAATTATATTATTTTTATCTTCTTGTGGACACTAATTATAATTGTTAGAGAATTATCATAGGTAAAATTTTAATGATTATAAAATAATATGAAAAAACAACCTCAAAATTTAAACCAAACTACAATCTCTATCCCCAAAATTAATCTCATCCAAATAGTGTTTTTTAAAGTTAGATAAACAATGGTTGATTTTGATAAAACACAATTTTATTGAATATTATATTTATAATAAATTAAATAATTTCCTCACATTGTGCTAAATATATTAATTTAGAGAATAATTGGGATTAGATAATTCATTTGAAAATTTGATATAAATTCCAATTTTACCCTGTTAAATTTCACTGTATTATTTCAGAAATAAATATTATTTTGTAAATTATTTTGACTTAAAATATTGAAAATGTTTTCCTGAATTAATTATCTACAAATTCTATTTAATAAATGGGAGTTGTATCATGCTTTTGTGTCGATTAAATGGACCATAAAAAAGGATGCACTGAAAAATCCAAATTGGAAATAACTTCACCATTGGGACCGTATCTTCTACATATGGACATGTATTAGGCCCACATTTAGAGGGAATCATGGTAACTTTATTCGGAACAAATAATCCTAATTGAATTCCAACCAATTCATGTGTTTTTGAGGTCAAATATGCAGTGAAACTTGGAGTAAAATATTTGGTAGAATTTCCCTTTAACATTTTAAAAGGATTTATAACCCTAGCCCTCCAAAACTCTATTTAAATGATAGTTTCACTCTTGGGGAGGGCTGGTCGAGGATGTGGGAAGGTTTTTCCGAAAGGGTGGCACTTGGGAACCCCTAAAATCAATTGTAAGGAGTAAGTCATTATGAAAACTTCTCTTCCAAGAAGGATCTCCTCTCCCACCACCTCTTTGTATTTCATTTCCTTCATGTTTGTATCTTGAATATTTCTTCAATTAATATTTTGTGTTCTTCTATTTTCATCTTCTTATTTTTCTTCTTGATCTGTAATCTAAGAGTGGAGATGATATTGGTGTTCCCCAATCAACCCATTGATTATGTAAAACATCTCCACGATGACAACTCCACCCATGGAAGAGTGATTTCTTCCATCGTTGATCTAATCCCCACTCCCTTGATTTATTTATATTGAATCCATGAAAATAATGTAATTCATAAATTTCAATCAATTCATTGAGTTCTAATTACTATGTTACTCTCTCAACATTCACTTGACCGTGTTGTAGGGCTTGTGTAAACCGTGTGAGTGAAACCACAATTTCAAAATATAATCAACATGGGAAATAATTGTAGGGTTCAAGTCTCATACCCAACTCAATTAATTCTAAAATCTTGGGAGAATGTACTGCCCTAATTGACCATTGACCATAAGTTGGATTTTGGATCACAATCAAGGCAGGTTGCTGCGATTGGATGTCCTAAAGTTGACCAAAGGCCTGTTTTTTCAATATTTTTGGTTGTGTTAATTTCCATAGGGTTCAGGGTTTAACAAGGTTATGGGATTATAATTGAATGAATTATAATCATATGTGATAAGAAAAAATTAATGATGAAAGGGGCATATTCGATTAACCATGTATTCTCATATAAGTGCTTTTAAAGAAATTATCTCTTGATTGTTAATTCTCATTTTTTTGTTTAGTTTACTATTAGAAAAGTCACAAAACAAACCCCCATATTTCTTTTCATTTTTTAGAACTATTTCATTACTTACTTCACGATTATTAATAGTTGTTTAATTCAATTCCTCCTTGAGAGAACAACCTAGGTGAGCCATTATATAGTAGTTAGTAAATTCAAAAATAAATATTCTTGGGAGATTGTGCAACAATGTTCATCAAATTGGCGTCATTGTTAGAGAGGAAAGTAATTATTTCAACTAATTAGAAGTAATTTTTTTATTTTTCATTTTATTCTCTTCCTCTATTATTTCTTCCTTATTTACCCAATCTGATTTTTTTCTTCTTCTTTATTTTCTTTTACTTATTTTTGGACCATCAACTCAAACTTCTCATTTTTATTTTACTATGGTCCACTTTCCGTATTTTAATTTTTATTGGATTTATAATGTGAACTAATCTTGAATATCTCTTAGATCATGACCCTAATATTGAACATATCCATAGTGCTTGAATCAGAAATTCTTAGTCTATGGGAAGTTTCAACATTCAACCAGTAAGAGAATTCCTCCACTCTAAGAACACGGATATTGGAAACACTTCTAATTCAAACGTAAAACCAGAACCAATGGCTGAAAATAATAGAAATGAGCTTAATAGAACCATTAGAGATTTGTTTGACATGATATTAATTTTCAAACAAATTTTATTACATACCCAAATTTGGAATTGGAATTTGAATTGAGATCTGGGTTAAGTCATCTTCTTCAAAAGTTTCGTGGTTTATCTAGTGAGGATCCAAAAAAACGTTTTAAAATAATTTAAAGTGGTTTTCTCAACCTTAGAACCATGAAATGTTTTGGAAGATAAAATCAAACTAATAGAACTCCCATTCTCACTAATTGGAGCTAAAAAAGATTGGATTTAATATTTACAACCTAAAGATGTAACTTGTTTGAACAATTTGAAACCTATTTTCTTGAAATGATTTTTTCTTTCATCAAGGAACACTTCCATTCATAAGGAGATCTTAGGGATAAAGCAAGCCCATGGGTGGTAAATGTATGAGTTCTGGGAGTAATTCCAGAAGTTTTTTTCAAGCTTTCTGCATCACCAAATTAGGGAGAAACTCTTCATCCAATACTTATATGAATGACTCATGCCTATAGAGAGAAGCATGGTGGATGTCATGGATGGAGGATCATTGGTAGAAAAACACTCATAGATTCGCGTGCATTGATCGACAAGATGGCACAAAACTCCCAAAAATTTGGTGATCGTGGTACACCACATGTTTGAGGAGTAAATTAGGTAATTCCATATTCACTTGAAATTCATTTGAGTGATACTGGTATGGAATAATTGAAAACTATGGTGAGTTAAATTTCATTGGCTCAAAATACATCCCAACCTACTACTTCAAGGCCTTGTGGAATTTTCACTAAGACAAGTCACCCAACTGATTGGTTCCCCTAACTACAAGAAGAATAAGATTGTGAAATAGTGTCTCATAGGAGACCATTTCAGTAGCAACAATAACCATATCCCCAAAAGAAGATTGATTTATTTGCTCCAACATACTACAAATGGTGGAAGGATCAATCGGACGTGACGGATGCCTCTTGATAACAACAAAGGCCCCCCTTTCATCAAAACATCCAGCAGTCTCCGCCTTACTAATAAGGTTTCCAACAACCCCAAAGGAGATTTGAATCTCAAGGTTCAAAAATTCAACAACAAGGGACTTCTCAGCCAAAGGTGTATTCTAATATTGATGATATTTTGAGGAAAATTGTTCTTAATCAACATAATGAGTTGAAGAGTCAAGGTTTAGAGATGAGGGAGTTGAAAACTCAAATGAGAAAGATTTCCACTACCCTCCATGAAATGGTAAGTATGAATTCTAAAAATCTACCTTCCCAACCTACTCCAAATCCCAAGGGTAATGTCAGTTCAATTGCATTGAGAAGTGGGAAGAAAAAAACTGATAAATCTGCACAAATAGTTCCACCAGGAATCACCTCAACTCTTGAGAAGCCCCATTCCACACCAACTGTTGAGCAACCCCAGGGGAAAGTTAAAGGTAATAAAAAAATGATGATATTCCTCTTAAAACCATTCCTTTTCCAAATAGGGTTGTACAAACCATAAAAATTGATGAGTAGGGGATGAAAAAAGAGGGTTTGGACACATTCAAACGTGTAGAGATCAACATCCCTTTAATTGAAGCAATTAAACAAATACCAAAGTATTCCAATTTCTTAAAAAAAATTGTACCAATCAAATAGGGATAAAGGGAAATGAGAGGATAAATCTTGGAAAGAATGTGTCAACACTCATTACACCAACTCTAGCAATGCAAAAAAAGTTTAAGGATAATGAGACATTCAACATCCCATGCACCATAGGGGAGTCACACTTTAATGATTCTTTTTGTGATTTGGGAGCTTCTATAAATGTGATGACTCACTCGGTATTCTCTTCTTTATAGGTTGGCGAGACGAATCTGATGAGAGTAGTGGTGAAGTTGGTAAATATAGCTACGGTATATCTAGTGGGAGTCCATGAAGATGTACTTGTCTGGGTAAGAGACATGATCTAACCAGCAGATTTCTAAATGATTAACATGGAGGACAATCAGGTAAGATCACATGCTCTCATTATCTTAGGTAGGCCCTTCTTCAAAACTTCAAACTATCATAAATGTCAATGAGGTTACATTTTAAAATGAATTTGGGGATGATGTTGTGATATTTAATGTCAGGGAATCTATGAAGTAACCCTTATAGGACCATTCTGCTTTTGTTATCTCCCATTTTGAACCACCAAGTAAAAACCCCAAGGATTTTGATTGTCCTATGTTTTGGGAGATTATGAGAATTGGTTCTTATTTGATGCCTAAGAGTACTTCCACGCTGATTTATAATGAACAAAACTCTCTTAGATTAATTTTTTAAATGGATTCATATTTTGATTTTTATCATGTTAAATCTGTTTATGACATGGATGTGGAGTATGCTAATGGATTTGATACTTTATTCTCTGATTTTGATGATGTATATTCTAATACTGATGTTCATTGTCTACATATTCCAGTTCCTTCAATTTCTCTGTCCATACATCACCCCCTACATTAAAAATAAATCCATTACCACCAAATCCAAAATAATCATACTTGTTAAGTGGTGAGAGATTACCTATTATAATTCCTAATAATCTTCATTTTGAACATTAATAAAAGCATTTGAATATTTTGAGATAGAACATTGGGGTAATTGGGTGGACCATGGCTGACATATTAGGTATTATCCCATCCATTTGCATGTATAGTATTATTTTTAAGGATGGGGTTAAACTATTTAGGCAACCACAAGGGAGACTGAATCCAACTCTTCTAGATGTCATAAAAATAGAAGTTGATAAATTGCTCGAGGTATGTATAACCCATTTCATATTCTTAGTGTTTAATTATTATTTAAGTTGGGCCGAATAAAATTGGTGTTACAATTCTTAAAATTGAGAATGATGAGTTAGTTCTGATGAAGGTTCAAAATAGTTGGCATGTCTGTATTGATTATTGGAAACTAAAGCAGTCTACACGCAAATACCATTTACCCCCTGCCATTTATTGATCAAATTTTGGAGAGACTACCTAGAAAAAAACATTATTGTTTCTATGATATATTTTCTGGATATTTTAAGGTTTCTATAGCTCATTATGATTAGAATAACACAACATTAACATGTTTATTCAGTACATTTTCCTACTAGAGGATGCCATTAAAACTTTGCAAAGCCCCAGTTACCTTTCAAAGATGCCTAGTGAGTATTTTTTCGGATTTTCTTAAGACCAACATGGAGGTATTTATGGATGACTTTATAGTATATGGATCCTCATTTGATAAAGGTATAAATAGTTTGGGAAATGTGTTCAATCATTGTATTAAGAAGAATCTAGTCTTGAGCTTTTAAAAGTGCCATTGTATGGTAGATCATGGCATTATCCTAGGGAATGTAGTGTCAAAACATCAGATCAAGGTTGATAGATCTAAGGAAGATATCAATTCATCCTTACCATATCCTTCATGTGTGTGTGATGTAAGATCATTCTTAGGGAATACAAGATTTTATCGGCGCTTCATCAAATATTATAGTAATATTGCTCTTCTTATTTCACAATTACTTCAAAAGGATTAAAATTTTGTGTTTGATTATTCTGCAGGACTTAATTTGATGATCTAAGGAAGTTTCTGACCACTCCACCAATCATAAAACTCCCATGGTGGGAGATTCCTTTTGAGATTATGTGCGATGCCTCAAAATTCACAGTTGGAGCTATCTTATCTCAGAAGGTGGAGGGGCGTTCATATGGGATTGCATATGCATCGAGGACACTAGATTTAGCCCAATAAAACTAAATAACCATGTAAAAGGTGTTTCTTACTGTTATATTTTCTTTAGATAAATTTCTTTCATATTTATTAGGCTCTAAAGTAGTCATTTTTTATGACCATGCAGCTGTGAGGTGCCTCTTGAAGAAGCTATATGCAAAGCCCAAGATAATCCGATGGATGCTCCTTCTTTAAGAAATTGATATTTAGATAAAGGACAATAAGGGGTCAGAAAACATGGTGGCAGACCACATTAGTAGGCTTACTCACACACTAGAAGATGACACCATAGACCAGGTACCACTTCGTGACACTTTCCCTAATGAGAATCTTTATTCCATATCAGGTACAGATCCTTGGTATGCTGATTTAGTTAACAACATTGTTGCCACTAAAATCCCTACAGATTAAAAGAGTCATCAAGTCCAAAAATTAAATATTGAGTCATGATTTTATGTTTGGGATGATCCATGTCTATGGATCATGTGTAGTGACCATGTTATTAGGAGTTGTGTTCTTGATCATGAGTTTGAGTCTGTTTTACAATTCTGTCACACACATGATTGTGGTGGACACTTTGGACCCCAAAGGACATATAATAACGTTTTAGACTCTAGATTATATTTTCCTAGCTTATCCCATGATTCCCATGTGTATTTTAAGTTGTGCTCCTGTTTCGAACACATGGGAAACATTTCTAGGAGAGATGAGATGCCTCAGCAACCCATATTATTCAATTATATTTTTGATGTATGGGGAATCGATTCTATGGGTCATTTTCCCAGTTCCTTGTGTTATTTTTATATTTTGGTTTTTATTGATTATGTGAGTAAATGGGTGGAGGCTAAGACCCCCAGGACTACTGAGTCTCATGTTGTTGTGGACTTTGTCAAAGTGCAGATTTTTTGCAGGTTTAGAGTACCAAAGGCCATCACTAATGAACAGGGGATACACTTCTATAATCAAAATATTTATTCCATTCTTCTGAAGTATGGGGTGACACACAAAACATCAACACCATATCACCCCCAAAAAAATGTACATGTTGAGGTTTCAAATCGTGAGTTAAAACAAATTTTGCAGAAAACTGTGCTGCCAAATAGTAAAGATTGGAGCAAGAACATGGATGATGTGCTTTGGGCTTATAGGACAGTATAAAAGACACCCATTGTTATGTCCCCATTCTGGATTGTTTTTTGGAAATCCTTTCATCTCCGTGGAGAAGTCTAGCATTGGGATTATTAGGCTATAAAGAAATGCAACATGGATTTGACCCAAGTTGGAATTCAAAAGAAGCTGCAAATTCAAGATCTTGAAGAGATTCGATTGTAATCATATGAGAACTCAATTCTCTGTAAACAAATCCCAAAGGTAGTTCATGACAGACAGATTCAATAAAGGGAGTTTCATGTTGGAGAGAAAGTCCCTCCATACAGTTCACAGCTGAAGCTTATGCCTGGTAAGATGCATTCCAGATGGTTGGGTCCTTATATTGTGTCTACTATTTTATCTTATGGTGTAGTGGATATCATGAAAGAGTACACTAGAAGGATCTTCACGGTCAATGGGAAAATCTTGATGAAATACATTGAGGTACTTTCTACTATGCAGTGGATTTCATCACACTGCATGACCCCGTTATTACATGAGCATATTAGGATGTTTCTAACCCTTTCAATTTTATATTATTTTTCCAATTTAAAAATCATCTTTTCATGTTCACATATCATCTCATAGGTTCACATTAATTACAATGAAATATTTTATGTGTGGGGGAGGGGACAACATTTTGGTGTTGATATATAGGATTTTCATTTGTGTGTTTTTTTTGTGTATTTTCTATTATTTTATTGGTTATAATTTTTAAAAAAAATCCAAAAAAACAAAATATAAATAATATATATATATCATGTAACATTATCATGTGGAACATATCGAAAATGAATGTTTTCAAAATTCATTGGTAGAATGATAGGCATGAGTAAGATTTCAACATCAAGTGTTGATTTTTATAAAAATCAAATTCATCGATGATATGAGTGGTTGTGTCATTATAAAACCTTTTAAATTTTAGCATCATTATTTGTGATATTTGTCCATGGTAAATTATGAGATTGATTTATCCACAAAATTTTTCACTGAACCATCACTTGTGAAATTTTTCCTACTTAATAGAAGGTATAGTCAAGTTAAGTAAATAAAATCATTGGTTTATCTATATATTTGATTCTCTTCTGATTGGTTTCACTACTATAACGAATTGACCTCTGCATGTGTACATATTTTCCAACTATTGTACACCCTTAAAAATTTGGTTGTGTATTGGATAGGTCAAAAACTACATTTTCTCAACCATTGATCTTGTTATAACTATTACAATTAGTGTCATGAGGATATCAAACATGGTTTGAGAGTTGAGTGAGAGATTTTTTCCATGTGCATCTTAAAAAAACAAAAAAATAATCATAATTTAGGGGAGTGATGAAATATACAATGTAAGGGGATATCTAGGTTAAGAGAATATGGTTTGACTTTAGGGATTGATTAAGTGAGTGGGTCTTGAAATTCGATTGCAAAGGAATGTATAATAGGTTCAGTGAATGAAACCAAGTAAGAAGAATTATTTTACATGAATTGAATTAATTGAATAAAGGGTGGATTTATGAGTTTTTAATGGTTTTCACACACATACGTGGTGAATAAGTGGCATGATAGACCCATGAATTGTTTTGCTACTATTAGTGTTATGAATCTCACTAGATTTTTTTTGACATAATTTTTGAGACATTGACATTTAAATTTATTGATATTGAATTTTTATGGAATTCTAACTTTTCCTAATTTTCCACTATTGATTGAGAAATATGAACTTGCATATCTTGTGGCTATTTTCTCGAATACATGATATAAGGTTTTTCCCAGGATTGAAAAAGGGTAAGTGTGGGGTAGTTGATGAAACACAATTTTATTGAATATTTTATTGATAATAGATGAAATAATTTCCTCACATTGTGCTAAATATGTTAATTTATAGAATAATTGGGATTAGATCATTCATTTGAAAATTTGATAGAAATTCAAGTTTTACCATTTTAAAATCCATTGTAGTATTTCGGGCATACATATTTATATTTAAATTATTTTGACTTCAACTTTTGTAATTGTGTTCTTGAATTAATGAGATACTATTTCTATTTAGGACATGGGATTTGGATCATGATTTTGTGTGGAGTAAGTGGGTCAAGAATATAAACTTGTACTAAACTATCTAGATTGAACATCACTTTACCATTTGGGCCTTATATTCTTCATACAGACTTTTCTTGGTCTTAAATTTCGAGGGAAGCTCAGGAACATTATTTGTAACAAATCATCTTCCAAGGAGTCCAAAAAATTCACGTGTTGTGGAGTTCAACTATGTGGTGCAACTTGGATTAAAATAATCCGCCAAATTTCACATTCACATTTTAAAAATATTTGTAACCCTATCCATCTTAATCTCTATGTAATGATTATTTTCAATCTTTTTGAGGTTGGGTTAGGGATTTGGGAATTTTTTTCCAAAATTTTGGATCTTGGGATCCTTTAAAATCTCTTGTAAGGAGTAAGGCCTTATGCAAACATCTCTTCCAAGAAGGCTCTCTTCTCCCACCACCACTTTGTATTTCTTTTCATTCATGTTTGTATATTGATTTTTTCTTCAATTAATATTATGTGTTCTTCTCTTTTTATCTTCTTATTTTTATTCTTGGGATATAATCTAAGAGTGGATATGAGATTGGGTGTTCCTCAATGAACCCATTTCTTAAGAAAAACGTCTCCAAGATGACAACTCTGCTAATGGAAGAGTGTGTTCTTTAGTAGTTGATCTAATCCCAACTCCATTAATTTAATTATTTTGAGGCCATGAACATACTGTAATTCATACGTTGTGATCAATTAATTGAGTTCTAATATATATGTTACTCGATTAACTTTCACTTGACTGCTTTTTTGAGCTTGTGTAAACCGTGTGGGTGAAACCACAATCGCAAAATCTAATCAACTTGGGATAGAATTTTAGGGTTCAAGTCTCATAACAAACTCAATTAATTCTCAAATATAGAGATTATATACTACCCTAATTGACCATTTACCATAAGTTGGCTTTTTAATCACTATCAAGGCGGGTTGCAGTGATTGGAAGTCCTGAAGTTGACTAAAGGCTCATTTTTTTCAATATTTTTTGTTGTGTTAATTTTCATAGGGTTTTGGGGTTGACAAGGTTAGGGGATTACAATTGAATGAATTATAATCATATGGGATATGGATATATTAATGAAGAAAGGGGTATATTAGATCAACTGTGTCTTCTCATATAATTTCTTTTAATGAAATTCTCTCTTGACTATTACTTCTCATTTTCTTGTATAGTTTACTATTATAAATGTAACAAAACAAACCCCTCATATTTGTTTTCATTTGTTTTTAACTATTTTCTTACATAATTCATGCATATTAATAGTTGTTTAATTCAATTCCTCCATGAGAGAACTACCTAGTTCATCCACTGCGATGCACTTAGTAAAATCACAAATAATTATTTTTGATAGCGTGTGCGACAACATTCATCATGTTTCTATCTTTAGGTAAATCCAATGTAATTCCATTATTATTATTTTAACCCATTTTTTTATTTCTTCTAAATATTGAAACCTAGACTATATAAATATAATTTTCAAATAAATAATCTACTCCAAACAACTCTAATAAGTGATCAAATCTAAAAAAATCAAATTTATGAGGAATTTTCATTTATAAATATCGAAAAAAAATTCGAAATCATGATTAATTAATTTAAAAAATACACATAATTACACATGAATACATTATATTAACAATTAAAATATATATAAAATGATATTAAAAAAAGGTATGATATTATTATTAATCAAATATTTATATAATAGATAAGAAATATATAAATATACATAAGTTTGGAATGTAAATTTCTTCTTCAAAAATTATAGCATAAAAATATATAGATTATAAATATATATTAAATTTAAAACACCACTACCCTATCCATTTATTCTCATACACATTATATGTAAATACCTAAACATTTCATGTTAGATTATCAATTTAATTTTAACTTTTAAATTTTATTTTTGGTGTATTTTCTATTGACCAAGAGGATGGAATATTTGGAGGATTAAATAAGAGGGAAGAAAGAACCCAAGGTCTAAGAGGACCACTGGGTACCAAGTTGTCCTAGATGAGTTCCTGGTGGAATGAAAGAAGGGTGTGTTGGTTCAACTTTGAACCACAATTTACCCAATTAACTCTAGTGGATACCCAAATGATTCTAGGTAGAAATTACACTAATAAAGGGAATTTTGATTAATTTAATCCCTAAACTAAATCTAAATTAAATGGGTGATCTATATTCACTCTAACTTTCAAACATTATACCCTCTATTGACCTCCCAAAATCCTTATTCACAATAATATAGAGATCCTTCATTATGATTAATCTCAAGGGTTTCATTTATTGATGTATACTATTATTTAAAAAGTTATGGTCCAAATTTTACCTAATATTCATCTTCTTGTCTTTTCTTAGAGGGTATAATCTATCTTTACAAAATTCTTTCGATTTTAGAATTCAGACGTTCAATTTGACCCCTTCTTACTAGGGTTATATGATAAAATAATCTATGTAAACCTAAGGTTATATTTTTATTTTTATTTCTAGATTAAAAATAACTTTTTGGTATCCACTAAAACCCTTTTCTCATTGTTGTCTTATGTAGATCAATTTTTTTAGGGTGGAATACTAGTTCCTTTAAAACCTCAGAGGATATCATTTTAAAAATACTCCCCTTTGAGATTTTTGTTATTGTTTTTACTGACAAGGATGTTGGATGACATATAAGGGATCATGAAATTTTATGGGAATGGTTGGATATGTTTTTTAGAAAATCAGAAAGAGTTTGAAAATTTTATTCTTATAAGAAAATTATCACATTTCAGGATTATTTTCTTTCTTGTGGTAGAGGATTGAAATGATAAAAAATGGTAAAGTATTGGGGATTTATTCTTGTGTATGTAAAATTAGTTAATCTGGGAGAAATTATACATAAGATTAACATGGTTAGGGATTCAATAAAATGGTTAAGGGTCCTATGTACTATGGTATAATGAACCATACTATTGTGATTTAACTATAGGGAAAATATTGGTCACATTCTAGGGAATACATAATTTGGTTATTAAAAAGTATATATAAAAAATGGGACAGACCCACAAGGTCATTTTGGAATTCATAGTCAATTTTTTTCAATGAAATAAATGAAAAATGGGGTGACTTAATTATATATGAAATATTATATTAGATTATCAAATGGGGAAAACAGTTTCCTTGTATAATTATAAGTAGAATATTATGAAATTTGAAGATGGAAAGGGCCACACCATGGCATATACCATTTTTTTATTTCAATACCCCTATGTGAAATGATGAGGATCACTATAATAATTTTGGTTTTTGTGAATGACTCATGTAATATTTGATAAAATGATATATTGGTGAGACCTTTTTTGTAGATTAAAATGTTTTGAAAATAAGGATGGTAGATTTTAATAGAATAATAGTCTGTTGAGTGTGGTGATATGTATTTTTAAGTGAATTTTTTTATAAGAACAATATTATGTTTATCATATAAATATCCCATGATTTAATTGGTTTTAGTTTTCTTCAATGTGTAAAACAACCATAAGATAGGATATCATTCTATGTTGTTTGAAGGATGTGGTTGAGCTAAATCCATAAATGGGCATCTTATATAATGTTACACCATGGTAGATATGTTCTTGGATTAAAAGAAAAAATTATAAGAATTTGAATGTAGAGGTCATGGATATATATTTGCAGTTCTTATTCTTGTGTTATATATATATTTCACCAAAATAAAATAGTGTGAGACACTTATCATGATCATATATCTTGGACTAATGAGGTGTGATCCACACCAATGATGGTATAAGTTGGATGTTTGTAATGTTTAAATAAATATCATATTTCTAAAAAGTAAATAGATAATTGTGAATAAAAATATATAGTCAATGGTAGAATAAGAATTCCATATTTTTAACTATAAAGTTTGAAAGGGGATATAGGATTACATATCATTGGAGTTTTGAGGGGTTTATCACTTTGGTGGAGGTGAATCATATTCATTCACAGTTGATGGAGTATTTATATTCTTGATTTGTGCAGATTAAGATAGTTTTTTCTTGGAGAATCAGTGAGATTCCTAAGTGAGTGAGAGTAGAGATATCGCTATTTTTTTATAATTATATACCTAGATAATTTATAATGCTACTATAAATTATAAAATTAATGCAATGAACTTAGTATTTTGGTTATATCGTTACATCATCATTTCAGTCTCCCTATATTATCATAGATTGGTTAAAAATAACAAAATTGTTTGTGTTCCTCAATGTTTGTATTACAGCTTAAAATTCATAGTTTGGGAGATTTTGTTCTTAATAAATTATGGATCAAGATCATTAGTGATGGTCGTAAAAATAAATCAACATACCATAATTCATCCCCCCCCCCCCCTCCTCTTATGGTATTTACCTTCATGGGGACAAAAATGTGGTATCAAATATTAATGTTCTTAGTGTATTTTTTATCTTCAAGAAGTAATGTAATAAATAAATGACCATAAGGTAATTATGGGCATCAATGGAAAAAAATTCAATTATTGAATAATAAAATGAAATTATATTTATAATCATTGTGAATAGATCTTTACATGATGGCCATATATAATATCTTAGTCAGCCTAGAGAGTTTAAAACTATCAAAAAACGACCAAAGGGATATTGATGTCGATGTAAATGTGTAAATTCCATGGGAGGATAATTATCCAATAAATTTTATATAAAGGTGATTTAATTAAAATATACTCACATGACATGAATAATAATCACAATATCTATGTAGGAAACTCTATGGTATGTAAAGTAAAATTTTATTTGAAATAGAAAAAGTAAAAATATATGAGGATTCACTTATAAGAGTTTGTGAATATTTTTTTGATTAGGTAAACATCATTTAAAAGGAAATGAAAGAACTCATAAAAAAACCTTTACAATTTCAAAATTGTTTATAAGATATTGAAAAGATTACTTTGTTGCTTTAATAATATTTTCATGGTGTTTTAATACAAATACCTAATGTTCGTTGTGCTAGATAGTATTAAAAATACACTCATTACATACAATATAAGAAATAATGAAAACAATTCATTAATAAATAATAATTATTAAGAGGTGGAATTCATGGGAAAATAGAAACTTTCATTAGAGGTTGATTCCAATGATAAGGATGTCGAAGTGGTGATTTATTTTCTTTACCCAAGCATTAAATAGGGTAAATAAATATTTAAAGTCAAACATTCATGTGAATTATTTAGAAGCGATAAATTAGGAAATTTTTCTATAATATAACCAAAGATGTTCTGATATTATGATAGATTCAGAGAGCCTATAATGAAATAATTAAATGATATAAAAGTAAATAGGTTTCCATAGTATAATCTCATTAGAAGGGAGAAATTTATTTCACAAGAAGATTCCAGCAATAAGGATATGGAATTGAAATTTTTTTATTATTATAAAGACTTATGTGAGTATTTTTTTGGGTATCATAGAAAACTAATATTATAGGATACTAATTTTGAGGTAACTGAAATTGAAGTAAGAGTATTCCAAAAGATTGAACTACAATCTACTATTGAAAAAATTGTTGTTTTGATGGATAAAATAAAGAAATCCAATGGGGTGGTATGATTTTCCAAACTATATATGCAGTTTCAAGTAGGATAAAAATATGATTTTAAAGATGAAATTGAAATACTTGAATATGTAAATATCAAACAATCATATAATTAAGTTGATATAAATCTAATTATTTAATAGAAGGCATGTATTATTTGGGATTTGACTAATTCAATGAGATGTTGTGTCAAAAGTATTAAGTACTAGAATATGAATTAATAAATATATGATGAATTTTTTATGGTCAAGAGAGAATTATAACTCTATATATGACATTGTGAAGTTTTCATGTAATAGTTTTTAAAGAAGTTATGAAGGAATATGAGGAGTTTATGAAAATAATTTAAAAAAAATCTAGAGGTGATGAATTTTAAAAATAAAGGAAAATATATTGAGGGGATTGAAAATAAAATATATATAGTGGTTAATGTGAAACCATAGTCACAAACACATTAGATATTTTTTTTATTTTCTTTACTCAAAAGAGACCCAAATGGTGAAAAAAAATTTATACAAGGAATAAAATAATAAACTATGAATCTGGTGTTATTGTTGTGGAAATATGATGCATTCACCAAATTTTTATTTCATATAAAAAATTAATTTTTTAGATCAAGAGAAAAAAATATATAATCCTAAATTATTATGATTAATATATTTATAATGAATATTTTTTTCTGTTATAGTTATATAAACCAATCCATAAATTTATCATCATGGGTGAAAATAAATATTTTAGGAGGGACCCATAAAATGAGATCATAGAAGCTATAAGCATCATCAAATGGGATGAAAACTCGTAATTATTTTTCATCCCAATAATATGAGTATGATTTAATATAGTTGGAGGTGGAGAAATAACATTCATAATTGAACGATTGAAATAATAAATACCATTTTTAGAAAGGATAATTTGATAAGGAAAATATCACAAGTATTTATTCAAAAGGGAAGAATTAGGAATGAGTGTGGATCCTTGATAGTATATTCACTTCATATGTGATGCGAAACCAAAATATTATCATGTAAATAAAATTCAAAAAATAATTTGTTTTCATCATTAAAAATTATGAGGGGTTAATGTTAATTGGCTCTGAAAATCCAAAATTAGAGTAAAATACATGAATCAAACAAATTTCTCAGTAGTTGAAGGCCTATTTCACAATTTGATAAGTGTGAGTCGATTGTGTGACTCGAGGAATGTGGTATATTTCAATAAGAAGTATTGAATCTTCAAAGTATGAAATGGTACAATTGTGATGCTTTGTGTGCACATAGTGGGGAATCTATACCTCATTATTTGAAAATACGAATACATCTGTTTTTTATCCTAGGAGGAAGAGAAAAATTTATAGAACAAGAGGATTAGCCACTTGATCCAAAATTACTAAAAATACTAAGTGAAAAATGATGTATTTTGAGATATACATAAACTCAAATGTAATGAAACTCAAATAAGTGATATTTTTAAAAAGGGGAAATCATTTTTGAACAATTACAAGATGATGGAAAATA
Organism: Viscum album; assembly: GCA_963277665.1. Lineage (NCBI taxonomy): Eukaryota > Viridiplantae > Streptophyta > Magnoliopsida > Santalales > Viscaceae > Viscum > Viscum album. The sequence goes on from OY728133.1 coordinate 597,524,594, forward strand.
TGACAACATGACTACTTGGATCAGTGCATGCTGATGTGTGTAGACTAATATCATCAAAATCCAAGGTTTTAAAAAGATATTATGACATATTTTGTGATGAATACAGAATAATGGAATGGTTTATCGTAATAACTCATAGATCTCAAGTGTTCAATTGAAATATACAATGTCAAAGATTAGAAGAAAATATGATTAGGCTAAAATTAAATAAGTTATGTATTAATAATGGTAAAAACATCCTCAATAAAAAATTGGAGAATACTTAAATGATAATGATATAAGGAACCTTGTTTTATTAATTAAAACTCTTTAAAAAATATATTTATTGATAGGAGTGACAAAATTATAAAAACATTTCTCATAAAATTTTCATTGAGAGAAATATTCTAGAAAAAAATGGAAATAAATCCATCTATATATTATTTTTTATCTTCAATTGGATTTCCTATATAAAAATAAATATAATATTTCCGATAATATATCATATACTAATAAACCAATACTAAAGTATGTTAGAATTTTATAAGGTAAAATCATTATTCTAAATAAATAGAATTGCAAAAAATTTAAATAATGTGAGGATAAAGGTATTTAACTTGGATAGTCATCTGAAATAAATTCATCTAGATGATATAAAAAATGGATTGTGAAAATTATTGAATTTTAAGACATAAATATTGATTAAAATGATCATATTGTACAATAAAGTGATCATATTATTGCGAAAATTGATCTATTAGATAGTTTTTATTGATAAAAAACACACACTTTTATTTCTAAAAGTTTATTTTAATGTATTTTAGTATTTATATTTCTGGGATTTTTCATTTATTTTACAATCAAATCATAGGTATGAAAAGAAAGATGAATGGTTTTTTTAAATCCTTCCACCAGTAGATTCTAATTTCTACCCAATGGTACCATTCTAGTACACCTATTATATATAAGTTCAACATAGATATAATAGATATTCATTCTAGGTTCCACCGACAAGCAGGTGTTATCTGTAAACAACCATGGTCTAGAAAAAAAGGTTCTTTCTTATAATTTTATCACCATATCTCAATATTTTCTAATTTTATATTTATGGAGAAGTGTGAGTATGATTAATTAAGATTGTATAAATAAATTACCTTTATTTAAATTTTTTAGGTTCTCACTAAAATTAAATATGATGGGGATAGGTTATCACTACCTTTAAAGTATGGGGATTTTGTTTTCTATCCACAATCATAAAAATGTTAACTATGTTTTTGGTTTTTTAGTATCAACCACTAAAAAACAAGTCTCTTACTTCTTATGATGGTTTTATTTCTACAAATGATAAAAATAAAGGTCTCTACTTATTTTTATAATAATTTACAAGAATGGTTTAAACCAAAACCTCTCAAGTTTACCTTAGGGGATCATACGTAGGGATCCCCTATAGACTATTGATGAACTACTTTACTAATTTCATGTGATTTTTCTTTTGTATTTTTCATTCTATTATTATAAACCCATATAATTTTTGATTATTATTAAATTGATTTAATTAAATCAAATTTTATTTTTATTTATAAATGTTTCTAAAATATAATTCACCTCCTCCCCTTACTTACATATTTACATGGAATAAAAATTGGTATCAAGTCCAACATTTTTTTCAAAAATGCTTACCAGATATGAGAAGACATAAATTATGCATGGTATCTATCTCTAATACCCAAGGTTATCAAGAATGAAACTATTTGGGAAGAGATACATATTTTAATGGAATTAACTTGGGTAATTTCAAATAAAGAATGTATAATTTTCATAAAAGTATAGAATATCCAGTTTGAATAATTATAATGCATGGTTATACCCCCACCAAAGAAATAGGGGATAAATGGACCCCTTATGATATAGAATCATTTAGGTTTAATGTAAAATCAAGGAATGTTTTACGTTATGAATTATATATGAATTAATTTAATATACTTTTCATGTCTAAAACATCCCATGAAATTGGTAAATTAGTAGAGGTTACCCATGAGGGTACTAATAAATTAAAGCATTCTAGGTTTGATATGTACTGTTATGATTTTGAAATATTTACTATAGATCTTAAAGTATGTATAACTGAAATTTTTACCTATTTCACTAATATTTATAATTTAATGAATCCTTTATGTCATTATATTTCAATAGAGATGTTTTTTAAGAATATACATTGGGCCTTGCCAAGTTTTGGGGCACCCAAATAGATGGTAATACGAGAAGCTAAGGACATCAAAAACAAGTCCTTTAAAGAACTCATAGGGTATATCATGACATTTGAGATTGAAATTAAAAAAAGAATATAATGAATAAAAATTGGTCAGGAAAAAGAATATCATTTCCTTAAAATCCAATAATGAGGAATATTATATAAGTTAACAAGGGATTTATCAAATTTCCAAAACATGAAAAAATATTTCAAGAATAATACGTAATACCACTATGACCTAAGAATAAGAGAAAAATAAAACCATAGGTAAGATGATATGTGTATAAAAAATAATAACATAGATATGAAGTGTAATAATATCAAAAAACAAGTCAAAGGAGAAAAATTATATCAAAAATTCCTTCAAGTTATCGACATGAAGTTCAAGTTATGTCTCCCTCTCTTCATCTGACTCATGTGATGAAATCCCCATGTGCCTTATGGTCAAAATCATGTTAGGTCAAGATGTTAATACTTCCACTTCATCTTACTCATATATAAATTTAAATTATTATGATTTAATATCTGCTACATATAAATTTCCATAGTTGTTTTTGGATCTTACAACTATGTTCAAAGAGATTAAAAAGAATTATAATGTTTTTGTTAATTAAAATGGACATTTTTTTAAAGAAAATGGGAAATAAAATGATTAAATTGAGAAATATAAATATTTTCATTCAAAAAATAATGAAGATCAAGAAAGAAGGTTTGATTTTTTGTTTAGATATAATTATTTTTTAAAAAAATCAGATAAAGTTAAAGTAAAAAAATCTTATCGTAAAGGATCAACCCAACATGGAAAATTTATAAAATAAAATAAAAGTTCTAAAAAATGATATCAAAAAAATTCAACCAATGATTAAAGAAATTGATTTTGGGTTCATAACAGCTTGGGAAAGGTACTTAGGGGTTTTATTTTTAAAGTAATTTTAACACCTTAGAAAACAAAACAATTTTTTAGAAGGGTTCCCTAAAAAATAAATTATTTTCGGAAAAAATATAATCTCATATATAAATGTTATTACAAAAATTACAATTATAGAAGGCAAAAATATATTCATATTTCTTCAAATTTGTATTCTATATAAATATATTCAATGAAATTACGGGTTTTAAAACCTATTTTGAACAACATTTGTGGATTGAAATTTTTGGAATCATAATCATTTTTCCATTAAATTTTTTGATGGAAAAATTCCACAATATAATTTTTTTAGGATCTACATGGTATTTGTATTGAATATTATCAAGGTATATTTGTGGGGACTAAATCGAGTTCAACCACCATGAGGATCATAATAGTGGGAATGTCACCTCTGGTAACAAAATAGGGAGTAATATAATCATTATAGGTACCATTATATTTTTAGAATCCTTTTTTATTAAATATAATTTATATGTTAATGGTATGAAGAATAATTTACATATTATCATTTAATTATGTCATATTGGTTTTAATGTTTCATTTTAAAATATTCTTCAAAAAAACTTTATTCACATGAAATGATTTTATTTTCTACTTCTAGGTTTTAAAATTCTTATTTTATTGATTTTAAATCTCTTATAACTTATAATTATTAATTATTTAATGTTAAAGATAGTGATTCCTATATATGTAATATACACCTTGGTTATTGTATCATGCACTCACTAGTGACACTTAACTCGAATAATCTAGAATAGGATTTTTTGAAATTTTATTTCATAAATGACATTGTTTGTTAACCATTCCAACTTGGTAAACAAAACAAATCATCCTTTAAATATAAAAATTAATCATCATACTTTAAATAACATTAAATTATATACCTATATCTTTTTTTACCAAAACAGGTGACTATTATAGGAAGTAAATATTACTAATTTTTAAATTTTATCATTATACAATATTTATATGGGTTTTTTATTAGAACATAAAAGTGAGGCATTAAAAGACACTATTAAGTATAAGAAGAAAGTAAAAAATTGAAAATTGTATAGGATCATTTCACATTAGAGTGATCATGGGTTAAAATTCGAAAATAAAAATTTTGATGATTTTTTTATATCAAAAGTTTATATAAATTCTTTTTCTACTTTAATAACTCTCCAAGAAAATGTAGATGTTGATATGAAATAATTGGATTTTTTAAGAAATTTCTTGAACTATCATTAATTAAATTAATTTACCTCTATATTGTTTGTACATTTATATCAATACTACATGTTCTACAGTTAACTATGTTCCAATATGAACCATGTTTCAATATACCCCTTATGAAATTTGGAAAAATAAATCACTTATGGTTGGTTATTTTAAGGTGTTTGGTTAAAATGTTTTATTTTTAACACCAATGATAAACATGATAGGTATGAACCTAAATCATATAAAGGTATAATTATTTTGTATTCTAAATAATTTAAAGCTTTCCATGTTTTAAATAAGAGAACCAAGACCATTAATGTTTTAATTCACAACTAAATTAATTTGAATTTTTCCAAACCTTGTCCTAAAATTGATGATGCTATGTTAGAACATAATAATTTAACCATAAATAATACTCAAACTCGTAATGAAAAAGAAGACTGAAAAAAAAAACCCTTTACCAAAGTAATGGGTTAATGATATATACTACCCTCTCTAAAATGTTATTAGTGATTTTCAGGTCGATACTCATACTAAGTGATCAATTTCATGAGAATTATAACATCAATATTTTATTCCACACCTAGAGATCCAAAATCATGATAATGACATTAATGATGATAATTTGGTTCTTAATATTAATGAATAATTAAATAAATTTATGTGGAAAATGTTTCGACTATTATGGAAAGGCCCAAGGATTATCCCATTATTGATACAAAGTGGTTCGTTAAAGATAATATGGACGAACAAGGTAATATCACCCCTAATAAGGCATGACTTGTAGATAAAGAAGATAACCAATAGGAAGACATTGATTACAATGAGAAATTTTCCTCAGTATATATTCTAGAATCTATAATAATCTTTTAAGTATTCACATCTCATTTAAATTTTAACATTTTCTAAATGGATGTTAAAATTAAATTTCTAAATGTTTGTTTTATAAAAAAATTAAAAAACTACACATCATTAAGGATTAAAAATTTATAGCGCATTTTTTCAAGTTGAAGAAATAAATATATGGATTGAAACAACCATATTAGGCTTGGTATGAATGGTTTTCTAAATTTCTTTTAGAAAATTGTTTTGAATTGGTAAAGGTCGACACAACTATATTTTATGAAAAATCAAAATATTATTTGATTGCTCAAATTTATATTAATGATGAAATTTTTTATTTAACTAGATAATATATCAAAAATGAATATTCCATTTTAATGTATAATAATTTTGAAATTATTTTAATGGGAGAGATTATATTTTTCTATGGTTTTCAAATTTCACAAAATTTGGATTACATTTTTCATTCTCAAAGAAAATAATCTTATGGTAATTCAAAGTGGTTTTGAATGGGTCAAGTTAATAATATTATAACTCCAATGAGTAATTATTATAATATTACATTTGATAAAGCTAGTAATATGGTGGACAAAAACCTTTAAATAAGAATGATTTGGTGTTTTATCTATATTATCAGGACCTGACTAAACATTATGTTTAGTGTATTCCTTTGTTCCCATTTTCAATACAATAAAAAGAAATATAATTTAATATCTACCAAAATAATTTTCAAATATTTCAAATTATGTAAAAATATTATTTTATTTTATCTAATAGATGCATATTTTAAATATTCAAGTTTGTTAAATGATTATTTTGTTGTTTACAAATAGACATTAAAAGTATAAATGGTATTTCACACATATATAAAAAATACCTTATCGTATGGAGTAATAAGAAGAATTTTTTTTACTCTTTCTATGGATTATGTGGGTTATATTTTTATGGGGAATTGTCACACCCAAATCTTTTGTATGAATCTCTTATAGAGTATTTATTAAATTATGATCATGTGAAAATGAATTATGAAAACAAAAGTTTGGTTTTTATTTCTAAAAATTGAATTCAACACTCTAATACAAATCTCATTAACCTTAGGAACCATTTTATTATAGACCATTTCAAAAAAGCAGATATCATGCAAGATTTTATTGGCACTAATATCCAATTGGATGATTTATTCACTAATCCCCTTGTGGTTGATTATTTTAATTTTATTAAGGGGTTATGGATGGAGTTTTTATTATTAATTCATTTTAATTTTCAAATAAAAATAATTTTTATTATATTTTCTCCTTAATATTTTTTGAATTATGAGATTTATTTATATTTGTCTTTTTTAAATCATGAGATCATTGATTCCTTTATATAATTTTTGTAAATCATAAAGAAATTTATCGATATATTTCACTCACTAAGTTATTGATTGCGTTATTTATTTGAATCTTTGTTCACAAGATTTCCATGTCCCCCTCATACATTTAAAATTGTGCATCATTTGAGAGGAATCCAACCCATTTAAATCTAAGATATTATGGGAGATATATTATTTTTAAAATAGATTTTTTTTTAAATTCTATTATCAATATTTATGAAAAGTGACTTTTATTGTGTGGTTTTTTGTTTTAATAAAGTCAAGTTTCAAATTTATATATCTTTCATGTTTTTAATATTGTTTTAGAAATCTTATTTTATTGGAATATCTGCATTATGTTTTCAAAAAATTATGGTTTGTCCCTCTTTAAAGAACATTTATGATGGTATTAATAATTCTAAAAAATTCTTTTTTTCTCAAGATTCATTTTATTAATACTTTGAAATCTATTTATCTATCCACTATCCATGACCTTTTTGGTAATCTCAAATGTGGATAACACTTTTGATGATGTTAAAGGTTTAAATTCTCTTTTTCTTAACCCAAAGTATCTATATCTTTTTTACATTGAAAAATAAATTTCAAATATATTGTAAAAGTCCATTTGGATATTTGATAATTACAAATGTAGAGAAAATATTATCATTTCCTCCAAAAAGTAAATTGATTTGGTTTGAAAGGAGAATTTGGATAAATTATGAGAATTAAATCATTACAAATTTCTTTTTAAACATAAATCATTTTTATTAAAAAAAATTAAATATGTTTCTTGGAATAATTTTAATATGAAATATTTAAATTATTTTTTGGTATATTCATGAATAATTAGTTATACCTAAATTTTTATTATTAATTTATTACATTTATATGATCACAAAAAGGTGGATAAATTTTTATTCCTCACTCACTTATTTATTTATTAATTATCACAAACAAAAATTTGTGATTATAATGGTTTTTTTGATATATTTCAGTATTTCTATTTCAGAATTTTTCGCATGGATTTTCTAGAACAATCAACATTATCAAATGAAAAAAGGGGGAATTTTTTATAGACTTCCACCAATAGGTGCCAATAACTACCTCGTGGTATTGGGACAGAATGAAGAAATTTCGGATTGCAATGGGTTGGTTAGTGGTACCTATATAGATAAAAAAAATTCCATTGGAGGAGTGGCCTACATGCCTTAACTCAACACCAAATAGCTCTACTCAACCCAAAAAACATATATAATGATATTAGGTACTTGTGAGGCTATAAATATACCCCTAAGGGTTCTTGGAAACTATCAATTACCTTCAATATTCATTCTATATCCATTATTTATCAATTTTGTCTCAACCTTGTACTCTTTTAAAACTGTGTCACCTTCTATAATTATTTTATAATTGTATCATTTAAGATAAGTGTGTCAGTATTTGTGTGTTATTAATTGGTATTTAATAATTAAATTCCCATATTTATCCTTTTTTAGAGTCTCACTACTGTTGATTATGGAGGGATAGGTTGTCAATACCTTTAAAGTGATGGTATTTTTATTTATAGACACAGTCATTAAAATGAAAGTTGTATTTTTTATTTCTTGGTAAAACCCACTATAAACCAATTTTATTAATTATTGTAATGGGTTTATTACTACAACAACAATAAATAAAGGTTATGGTTTCACGATACAATTTTTTAGGTTCAAGTTTTAAACCAAAACCCCTCTTTTTTTCTTGAGGATAGTATATAGGGAACACTTGTCGATTATTTAAAACATCATTACCAATTTATTATGTTCATTATTTTCAATTTATTATTCCATTACATTTAACTCTTAAAATTTTTCTATTTATTCAATTCATTTAATTCCATCATATTTAGTTTTAATTAAAAAAAATTAAAAGTAAATTTACCCCATCAAATTTCCATAATTACTCATACAAACATAGATCTCACAAAAAAACTATGATAAAGTATTTGAAGATAGTGATACAAAAGAAATAACACTAAGGGTAAAATATGGGGTTTTAGAAGACTTGGAATATGACATAGATGATGAGAAAAATACAATAGGTTTAATATATATATATATAGAGAAACTGGTGAGGCTTATATCAATAAATAAAATATCATTGGTGATAATACAGATCTGATGTTAACATGAAATATTAGAAATATAAAAAAAACTTCTTTTTTTCTTTAGGTGGAGACAAATTATATTGAATAGGCTTCTAAATAATAAAATTGATCCAAATTAATGCATGAAGATCTTGACAAAATTGAGAGTATTGAAACACGATATGTTTCATAGAGGTTAAAAGTCAATAATTTCATTAAAATAAAGTTGGTGTTCTATATCAAACTCAACAAATATGAAAAAATAAATAAAAAAATAAACATCTCGTGGGAAAGGGATATTTTTAGATTGAAGGGGTTGATATTGATGCATTATTTTCTTGGTCTGTTGGAAGAAAACACTTTTCATTTTCTTATAAATTTTGGTGTAAATGAAGTTAATGGTACACCAATGGATATAAAATTAGAATTTTATAATGGATTCCTTAAGGAGGATTTTTACATCAAACAATCTGATGGATTTATTTTTGATGAAGATGATAGAGAGGTATGTTAGTTTAAGAAGAAGATGTATGGGTTAAAGTATCATTATCACAAAATATTGATAAATACTTGATAAATAATGTATTTTAAAAAGGAAGAGTTGATCATATTATACACATCAATAAATAGAATGATCAAAGGTTGTTAGTGCTAATCTATGTGGATTCCATAATCATAGAGGGTAAAATGAATCAAAATTCATGATATTTATAGAATACATGATATGAGAATTTGATATGTTCTTTATTGTAAACCTATGTTTTTACCTTATCTAACATGTGACTCCAGAATGTATTGATAATTTTTTGCTCAAAAAAATGGTACAATGAAATTCAGAAGAAATATGGAATGGAGGATTATTTTATAATTATAACACTCAGGGATATGTTGATGAAATTATCAAAATATGATGTGGTAAGAATATTTATATAATGAATATAAAAAAAATAATTGAAATATTGTTGTGCATACAAGAGAAATGACAAAAAAAATTATGGGTTACACATGCCATGTTAGATGGTAGAAAATATGTCCTATGGAAAGTCGCATGCTAATAATGAAAAGAATCCTTCATTGAATTAATAAAATTATGGAGTTTATGTTATTTTTTTATAGAAAATAATATTAGGGTTTGTTGGGAAACACTAGTGTGGATTTGGCTAGTTCAGTGGATGATTGACATAGGTAATAAATTAATTATATGTTATTGATATTTATTCAATTCTATTGTCACATATTTTATAATTAATTTTTCTTCATATGTTTTTGAATAAAGGTAACAATTCACTAGATTTTATGAATAATGCTTTAAATAGGAAAATTTTATATTCAATTTATTCTTTTAATTACTTGAATAAAATTAATTTCTCGCTATTAATAACACATTATTTATTGTTTTAATGGAAATGGATTTAGCTTTAGAAATGAAGTAAAATCCTACTCAGTTTATATTATTTAAGATATTTTACTTAGAATAATTGGGAAAAAATCACTAAATCTTTGGGATATATAAGGATTTTTCAGAGTAAACATTTATATGTAATATATTCTCTAGTGATATAATTATGTGTAACATTTTACTATTTTAACTAAAGACGAGTAGATATATGGTTTATAAATAAAATATTTTTGATAGTAGGAAATGACATATGAAAAGTTTTATATTTCAGTGAAATGTCAGTTATATATTAAGTATAAGTTTTCTTTAAAATAATATGAGTGATATGTAAGATTTTTATGAGTCTTATATATGGTTTTTTATATTAACAATATTGTATTAGAAGATACATGATTTTTTTCTCCATGGATACAAGAGATACAAATTATTTTTACTTATCCACTATAGTTATATGTTAGATTTGATGCTAGTGCACAATATATTCTTGTAATATATAATGGTGTGTTTATGATAATCATATATAAATAAAATTCAATACACTTATTTGAGTAAAAAATTATGATTTTATTGTTTTAAATGGTTACATATATTCCATAGAAGAATATGGTTATAGCTTACAGGTGAATTTCAATAACACCATGGTGAACCCATCAGTGTGTCCTTCAATGTAGTGTTGAATTTTTATGTGAAATGATGAGTTTTTAGGAAACAATAGCTAATGAAACCATAGAAACTTTATCTTCTTCTTATGAAGGAAATTATTGTTTCCTAACATTTTTCATGACATTATGATGAAGAATCATTAGTGTGGTCCCTGGAATGGAGTGAATGAAACCAAATCATGGACATTCCCTCAGCAATGTTGTTAATTATGAGTGACTGGAACTATATGTCAACCTAGCTAATATTTTTTAAAATTTTTTTGATTAAATATTTTATCCATCAATTTTAATTTAAGAGATCATTCATGGATAATTAAGAAACATGGGAATACTTTAATGATGAATAATTATTATTGATGTGACATGGATACTCTCAATTTCCATTTCTTAAATTTGAAGATCATTCCCAATGTACTAATTGATGTCCAAAAACTCTATTTCTCATTAATGGTGAGCACTAATAGATCTTCCTAGTGTTAATGGGTGGATTTATATAATAAGATAAGGTGTGTGAGTTCAGGGTATTGTTCAAAGGGATATCCTTCTTTCTATCTATATTTACTTTTATTTACTAATATATTTTAATCCATTCTATTTTGTAATCATATCATTGATGTATAAAAACCTTAAAGTGATTAACTTTTTGAGTAATAAAACATTCTTTTATTTGTGATTTTGAATATTAATTGAAAATTCATTTTTATTATTTGATCTCAGTTTATAATGTTGTCATATTTAATTGAATATGGTTATATTTAGTTGATTTTTTACACTATTTATTGCTTGGTTTGGAAAACATATTTTCTCCCTATACTATATCTTTATTGTATTCAATGAAATGAGAAGAATTTTTTAGTGAAGTATCTATTGATCATTGATATGAGTGTGGAAATATTTTGATATTTTAAAATTTCGTAGAAGTTCCTTAACGTGATTGGGTATTTCTTGAGTATTTTTGTAAGATCTCATTGTTTTTAATTCACAATTATAGAAAATATGATAATTTGGAATTTATAACTATTTATTGAAGCTCATATTCATTACCAACCATTTATGAGAGATAAATAGATTTTGAATTATACGTTTTATCGAATTTTGTAATGTATTAATCAATTTAAAACTGGGATAAAATAATAATTGGTGATCTAACAGATGAAACATTCCTCTATTTCATAAATGGAATCAAAAAATAATTATTTTTTATTTTCAATTGTTTCATTATTTTCTCAAACTAAAAAAAATCAAAAACCCATTTATTTCATTTACTATTTGAGAAAATTAAAAAGTTTCACCCCTCTTTACAGACTACCTATAGTCCGAGCTTTACTATTGTTTAACCTTACATATAATGTATTTCTATTTAAACCCATTATAGTTGTGTCAAAAATATAAAACCATTAATAATTAATTAGTGTTAAAATTTAATAACTATAATTCTTATAACCCATTCTAAAACTAATCATCTTTACACTATTAATGTTTTGATTGAGAGTAACTTTCTAAATAGATATAAAAACATCAATTTTTAATAATATTTTGAAAATAATTAATTAAAAGACTTCAGTGAAGTTCAATGTCTTCACATTAAATCTTATTCCATGGATTAGAATCCAAAAAAACCATTATATATTTTTTTTCTCCCCATTTTATTAATATAATAAATCAAAAGGTCATTACTTAAATATAAGATTATTGTGAATTGAAAACTATATTAACTCCAATTTTTCAACAGTTTCAGTGAGTTATAGGTGATGATCCTATAAAACATATCAAATAGTTCAAATTGGTTTATTTTATTCATAAAAAGGTGTAGATAAATAAAAAAAATAAATGGATATAATTTCCAATTTTATTGTATTGAGTAACTAAAGAGTAACTATACAGTTTATATCTTGGATTCTTTAACAAATGGGATGGTATTGAGAGGAATTTTATTTAAATATTAGTTCCAAACTCATGGATCATTTCAATTAGGAACGAAATTTATACCATAAAACAAGTCATAAGAGAGACACTTTATGAGTATAAGGAATGATTCTTGAATATGTTTGTAATATTCTCACACCATGAAATTGTGAAACATAATTAAATAGTATTATTCTATAAATCGCTTTTTAATAGTGATAAAAATATTATGAATGCATCATCTTGAGGATTATTGATTGACAAGTCACTCGTTGAAGTTAGATGGATGATTGAAAAAATTTCTCAAAATTCAAAACATTTTGATATAATAAGTACTAGAATTAAAGGTGTGAATGATATAAGATTAGTTTAATCATCCTTGCCAGACTATAAAATTTTGTAACAAACTATTATTGTTAGATAAACGGAATGAATGTAATAAAGAAAATAACTCACACTATTAATGGTTTATGGTCTTTTTTCTTCCAAAACTCAATATAATAATCAGTGTGAATTAGTGAGAATGAAAAAAGTTTATATACCTACCAATATAAACAATTTTATCAACTAAACCAAGGAAGGAGAGACACTTCCCATGTCCAGTATTTATTTTGGAACCAACAAAGTATAGATAACCCACCCTTTCAGAAATAATTTCAACAACCTCCACCATTCAAACTACCTTTCATCCGACAATAAAAAAAAGATTCACACCACTACCTTTACAAAAAGTAATTCTTTTGAACTACCTTCAAATATATTTTAACCACATATGTAAACCCAATATTTTCTGAGTCTAGAATATTTTGAACCTAATATGAAAAAACTAAATAATCATATAGGAAAAATTTTATAAATAATGAAAAAAAATCATGTAAAGATAAAACTATTCTAAATACATAATTAAATGTGACTCTAGTTACTATATAGATTGGTAATTATTTTTTACCATCTTCTAAATCCAATTCCTATCAAAGCCATCTAAATATTGAGAAAAGGGATAAGAGAGTTGTAAAAATGATAGGAAGTATTTTGAAAAGAAATATAGAAACCATATTAAGGAGAAATAATAATGATTAATATGAATTTAGGTATAAGATTGTAAGAAGAAATTATAAACCCTTACAAAAATATATTATTAAAAATAAAGATCTTATGTTTCCATTACCCTCAATAATGGTATAATAAAATAAAATTCCTAAGGACTAAATTTAAAAAGAAATTTTACATGCCTTTTAAAATTCTAAATAAACATAAATATTCTTGAATCCCTCAAAAATTTCCAAATATAAAAATTTCCTTAAATAAAATTTCACTAAAAAATAAGACTACAATAGAATGAGGGGGTTAATTTAGGGATAAATTTTTCATCCTTGATTATACCACATCTTGAAAATAAATGTTAAGATACAACGAAAATATTTATTCCATGTAAAATTGGATCCCTAAATTCACTAATTCCATATATAATCTTGGATATCCTATTAATATAATTTTACGATATATTTTATCTTCGTTATAGATTATAGATCTCAAACCAACAATAGTGGTTGTTTAATTATCCAATAGATCCACTATATTCCCAACTAAAATACAGAAAGATGTTCATGTTAGAAAATAGAATTATATTTTCCATGTTTATTTCTATGAGATAAACATCGAAGATGAAAACAGTCATACTCAGTAACCTATCATCTTGGATAGAACATTTCTTAAAAAAGAAAAAAAATTAAAAATTTCTACAAAGGTACTTTAATTATGCAGTTTTTTTAGAACAATTTCTACTTTAATATTTTTTATCCGTTGAAGTAACCACAAAAAGAAAACTCTCTTTTTTCTATATAAATATGAGGAATTTAATTCTTATGAAGAAAATGAATTTTCTATAATAATTTTTTCATATTTGTAAAAAATTGATATCTTAAAATTCCCTGAAAAATAATTTGGAGAAACATAAAAAATATATCGATCCATCTAAAGATGAGGTAAACTATGATTTAATTTATTTTTATTATTATTTATTCAATGATTAATGATATTAAACATTATATATTATACAATATGTTTAATAAATTGAGGTAAGTAATCCAAATATGACTTCATATTTAATATAAGCCCCAAATATTGAGTTAAAACCTTTCACTACTAATTTAAAATATGTGTTTTTAATATAAGGAAACTAGATACATGTGATAATTACTAAAAACTTATATTATAATACTTAATAGAAGTTCAATGATATCATGATAGAAAATTTTATATATTTATGTTTTACTTTAGGAGACATTATTTGAATAAGTTTTAAAATATTCATGCATAGAGTTCTACTATAAAATGATAACAAACTTGTTAAGAAACCATAGAGGTGACTTAACCCAAACATGATGGAATTTATTAAAACAATATACTAAAAGTGTCTTAAAATATAAAAAAAATTTAAAAAATGTGTAATATATAGTGTTTTATCCCAATTTACATAGTGCCTATTTTGAAAAACAAACAAAATGAGTTAATTCCTTTGAGACTGAAAAATGGATGGAGTGAAATTATTTACTATAAAAAACTAAATCAGTTAACTAGAAAATATCATTTCTCAACTCTATTTATTGAAAAACATTTAGAGACTTTATCAAGAGAAAATAATAATTATTTTCTAGATAAATCATTAGAGTATTTTAATGTCCCCATTACATCTAAGAACCATGTAAAAGTAAGATTCACTTGTAACAATGTAATTAATTCATGTAAATTAATACTAATTTGAAAATGTAATACACTGTATTCATTTTATGGATATATGATAATCAATTTATCTAACCTTGTTGGGATGCACTTAGAATTCTTCCTTCATGATTTAACTATTTTTGGAAATTCATTTTATCATTATTTGGAAAACAAAATAAAATGTTAAAATAATTTATTGAAAAACAAATCAATTTTAAATATTTAAAAGTTCCATTTGATGGTCGAAATATGTATTATTCTTTCTTATATCATTTCAAGAAAGGGGATTGTGGTTTTTGAGTCTAACATTGATATTATCAATAAATTACCTTATACAAACTATGTGAAACATGTTTGATCCTTTTTAACGCATGAATGATTTTATATAATATTCCTCAAATATTTTAGATATATTTCTATCCCACTATCTAGATTACTTTTAAAAGAATTTGATTTTATTTTTTATGATCATTATAGACATTATTTTGAATTTCTAAAGACTATGATAACCACACAACCAGTTAAGTATCCATATAATTAGGACCATCTATTTGAGCTATTTTTTCGTGCTTCCAATAGTTTTATGGGAGAAGTGATTTCTCAAAAAATGAAGGATGTAGTCATGGAATTTCTTATTCTTTAATAACAATTAATACATACTAAAATAATTATACCACCTATAAAAAAGTGTTTTTAAAAGTTATTTTTGATATAAACAATTTTTAATCATAATTTTTTGGGTACTAAGATTACCATTTTCTTTGACCATAGATAATTTTGATACATTATGAAGAGGTTTAAATAAAAACCAAGACCAGAATAATAGAAGATACTACTTTTGGAATTGAATTTAGAAATTTAAGATAAAAAAGGATCTAAAGTCAAATAGATGATCACTTGAGCAGGATGCCAAACACATGTGAGGTATAATTTCCAGAGAATGAATATTTTAATAACATAATACAAAGAGAAAAAATATATTTAATTGAGGTAGAAGTACCATGGTATGGTGATATTTACAATTTTATTTTCACTTCTTAAGTTTCATGAAATTTAAACTAAAAATTTTTTTTGACTTAAATCTGAATCCAGTTTTTTGATTAGGATGATCCAAACCTTTTTAAAAAAATTAATTATTAAATTATAATGAAATATTTCCCTAAAATTGATATAAAATATATTCTATTGTTTTTTTCTTAAATTATCCCTTTTATAACACTTTTGACCTCAAAGATCTTCTAGAAAAGTTTTAAAACGGCTAATTTAACAACCCAAATTGCCCAAAGATGCACATGAATTCGATATACTCTATGATCAATGTAAATTAACATAAAATATTTGAAAAAGATAGTAAATAAATAGAATGGTAATGAATTTTTTTAAAATTTATATATTTCAAGTGATGTATTTTATGGGACCCTATACCATGTATTTTAAAAATTCATATATCTTGTAAGCTATGGATTTTGTTTCAAAATGGGTGGCCTTTATGATAATAAAATATGGTGATTCTATTATTTTCTCCTATTTTATTAGTAAAAATATATTTTGGATGTTTGTAAATCCAATTGAAATCATCATTGACCAGGAAACCCACTTATTTGAAATTATTACAGAATATTTGATGAAAAAATAGAGACTTTTCTGCAAAACATAAATATTTTACCAACATATAAATAATTTAAAAGTTAAAGTGTCTAATAGATACTTTTAAGGAATTATAGATAATACCATTAAGAAAAATAGATAATATTGGAGATAAAGGTTAAAAGACACTTTATAGTGTTGTAAAAAAACCCAAAAACCCCCCATTGGAATGAGACCTTAGTGGTTGATGATAGAAAATGTTCCCATTTAACAATGGATATAGAATAAAAGACCAGTTGGGATGATATAAAAAAAATAATAATCTTGAAAGGGATAGATAGTATATGAAACTTTATATTTAAGAGTTAGAGGAAATTAGAAAATAATCTTTTGTAAACTCTATAATTCATAAGGTTATAATGAAGGTACCACATAAAACTTATTAAATAAAAAAACATTAATTAAAAAGATAAATTGATACTTTAAAAATCAATATTGATGTTGAATATAGATAAACTTTATTCCAAATGGGAACATATGTTTACTATCAATAATGTATAACCATTTGGTTCTATTAAAATTTTAAAATAAGGAATTCCAAAACTGTTCACTGTGAATGGAAATTGGTTGGAAAATTGTAATGGAACTCTTAAAAAAGAACCAATATGGGAAACCATATCCTCAAACCAAAAAAAATTTAAAACCACCATATTTTACCCATCCTAAACTTTTTTCATTGTTATAATTATTTCAAATCTTCTCAAAATTAATTTTGGGTAGAATGAACTAATTATATTACCTTATTCAAATATAGGGGAGGGTGAACCTTTAGTTTTCTGGAACCTATTTATCATTTAATATTTAAAACCCCTTTTAATTTTTTTATTTTTTTTTCTAATTTTTTAAACATTTTGAGATCAATTTCATTCTTTTTTAAATTAAAAACCTATTTCATTGAGGGAAACTAATTTAACCCATAAATTCAATACAATGTTGAAGTAAATTTATTATTAAATTAAAAATTTGATAAATGTTTTTAAAGAAAAATAATTTATTAATCTAATGTTATAAAATACTTTCCAGTCATAAAATATCTTAATTGTGAGGATTTTAAACCAATTTTCATATCACTTTTAAAAAACAATTTACTCAAATCACTAGTATCTAATTTATTAACTCTACATTATAGTGTTTTATCATCAAAAGAGTGCACCATTAAGGAACTTATGTTAAAAATGACTGAGGCATTGTTTTTATTAAAAATAACTTAATACAAAATAAAATTTTATTTTTTAATAGTCTTTAAATATGTCTCTTTTAAGCTCATATAAATCCTGAAAAATATTTTTAGGTAGTTACATTATGTTCTTAAAATCCTTTTTCATCCTATACTAGAAGAAATATCATGATCTTAGTTAAACTCAAGTATGGGAGAGAGATTGTTGTTTTATGACTATTACATCAATTGGGGATATTTTTGAAAAACAATTCATAAAAATAAGAAATTTTTTGATTATATTTTTGAGGAAATGATCAATGGATTAGAATAATAGAAGGACAGTTATCCTTTATAATTTTGGATTGGAAGATTACATAAATTTTTTAATCTCAAGGAATCCTTTCTACCTTCAAATATATAATTTTGTGCAGAATCAAATAAAAATATATTTGAATAAATTTTTTGAGTGTAGATAAGTAAAATAATTACTATTTATCAAGTGATAAATGTATTAAATTTGAATAAGGTTCAAAATATTTTTTGATGTGAATCTTACCAAAGTGTATTTAATAGGATACTATTCTTAATTATAGAACTAAAATAATTCATTTTCATTCAAATATATATAATGATCCTTATCGTACATTAAATGTTTTAAGATCTATAACTAAAAACCATCTACCATTGAATAATCCTTGAATTTTCTCAAAATTAAAATAATTACATGGATCGCTAGTTAGAGATTTAGAATCCCATCAATCTTATGGTGACCCTTTAATATGTTTTTTATTAGAAAAGCATTAATGAAATCAATAATTTATTTGACAGGAGAAATATTTTCAATGAGGTGCGTATGAATATCATGGAAGTATTGTAAAATGGAAATTAAATGAATGTACCACATTATTAATATTAAATTAACGAAATTAAAGAGTTGTGATACATTTCGTTTACCTGGTTATTTAAAAGATACTTACATTGGCTAGTGTTTTAAATTTTAGTTTAGTAATATTTTTTATGTTCACTTGTCCTTGAGTCTTTGGTTTAAGTGTGTTATAATGGAAATAGCAAATAAATTCCAAATATTTTATTTTCATTTAATTAATTTCATTCCACTTAATTTAATTAATAATTGTGTTTTGAGATGTTTTTCAGTTAAAGGAAAATTTTATTGAATTTTAGGAATATTTCATTAACTGGAAATATTATAGACTTAATTAATTTATTTAATTTCTAGAATAAAATTAATAACTAACTGTTAATAATAACTTTTTGTGTTATTATTAAGAAAAAGGTAGTTAGATTAATAAATGATAGATAATTTGGATAATTTTGGAATGTGTAATATAAATTTTGGGGAAAAAGTTTTGAAATTTGGTAAAGTTTTAGGATGTGTAAGGTTATTCCAAAATAAAATTCAGTATGAAATATATTCTCTATGGATAATTTGATGTGTAATATTTTAAACTTTTCTTATTAAGAAGTGTATAGGTATAGGTCAAATGTAAGATATTTCTAAAATTATAAAATTTCTTATTTAAGGATTTATAATTTAGAGAAATGTCAATTCTTAGGCATTTTTTAGATATTTTTGAAGTAACTGAATGATACATAATATTTTTATTATTCTTAAAAAAGGTTTTTCTGTATGAAAATTTTAAAATGGATGATAAATATTTTTTTATCCATATATATAAGATATTCTTGAGATTTTATACTTAGCTGCTAGAGTGATATATATGGTTTTAAGAAGATACATAATATATTATTCTAAGAGAAAGACGAGCAATATAATATTTTTGTTCTTAAGGAAAGTTTAAAAAACTTCTTTGATTAAATTATTTTTATTTTCTACATTAAAATGCTGATTTTTATGTCATATAAGGAGACGGTTGTGCTTTATAGGTGAAATTCAAGAACACCGAGAGGGAATGTTTTGTAATGTCCATCAACATGATTCTTAATTAATCTAAATTGAATAAGTGCAGAAAAAAATGGATAATATACTCATTTTGTATTGTTCTTTACTTTTTAATGTAATTTAACCATCATGAAATTTTATATGTCATAGTGATGAAGAAAAATTGGCATGGTTATTAGAGTTAATTTCAAAGAATCCCATATTGGTTAATAACTTTGTGGCAAGATATATTTTAATTAAATGGAACCACATGGAAACCATCCTAATTTTTTAAACTATTTTTATGCTTAAATGTTTGGTATTCTTTGTGAAATAGATTTATCATGTAATAAGAATTAAAAAACATGATAAGACTCCAAAATTAGTAAATCATGTTTCTACCATGTGGAAACTCTTGAAAGTCATCTCATACATTCCATGACCATTCCCTATAAATTGTTTAAAATATATGGAATCCATTTACCATAGATGATGAACACTAGTAGATTCGTCTATTGCTAATGGGTGGATTAATTTAATAAGAGGAATAACATGAGTTCATAGAAATATTTAGAGGGACATTGTGTTGTCTATCTATTTTTTCATTTATATTATATTCTATTTTCATTATTTCTCAATTATAACTGAATTCATAAAAGGATAAAACCATTTATTTGATAGAGTAATCATGGATAATAATCCTTTTTTATTCTAAAGTTTGAATATTAATAAAAAATTATTTTTCATTATTTGATTTTGGTTTAGTGGAGATATATTAAATTGAATGTCATTATGTTTAGTTTATATTTCATGTTTTCTACTATTTAGGATGAAAACATGTTTTCTATCTTCACTTTAACTTTCTCATTTATGATGGAATTAGTATTTTTTTGGTGAAGTATTAATAATCATTGATATGAGTGGGAATAAAATAAAACTTTCAATATTCCGCAATATTTCCTTCACCTAATTAGGTTTTCCTTGAGCTTTTTAATTAGAGTAATTTTTTATCGTTAATAGTCATACGAAGTTTGATATTTTAGAATTGATCACTATTGGTTGAAACTCACACTCATTATCACCCATATAAGTGATATGTGGTAATTTTTAAAGCCCCCATTTATCAAACTTCAGAATTTGGATTAACCAATTTAAAATTGTTCTACCATTATAGTTAGTGATCCAACCCATGAACCATTCACCTATTTCATCACTATAATCAAAAAATATATTTTTCTTTGAAATTATTTATTTTTTTTATCAAAACAATTCATATAAAAGACCCCTTTAATAAATTCCTCAAATTATGGAAACATAAAAATTCAACCCCTCCTTGGAGACTACTTTTTTTCCCTACTATACTACAATTTTACTGTAGGTATTAATTGTTTTTTACTTACCTATGATAGTTTTGTTAATGATTCCAAGTAAACATCAGGCGGTGATTTAATTCTTGGAGGTGTATGCATTTCATGTCTGGTTATGAAGTAAGATCGAATGTAATATATCAATATAGAAGATAAATATATTTCATTTACTCAATAGTGTTCCCAATTACTATAAATGAACCACCATATTAAATATTTTAGAGTTTAATTGATGCCTTTAATTAAAATTCGGTGTGATAAGTTGGGTGTAATCATACTTAAAAAAATTCTTTTTTACCACCTTAGATAAATAAAATCAAAATAAAGTTTCATTTTATCAAGTATAAGATTTGGAACGTTCTATTAAAGTTGGTGTATGTGTTAACACAATATTATGTTATCAACATCATGATAAAGGAACTGCCCAAAGATAATTTTGATATGCATATATGAAGTGTTGTGTTCTAACCATATCTACCAAAAAATATGGTTTCGATAAAGTTACCCCAATAACCCATGGGATTTTATGTTTAATGTATTGTATTATTTCTATATTAAATAAAATTTCCGTATTTATAAGCCTTTCTATAAAAATTACAAACATTTATCTTTATTTTCGTTAACAAATGTGGAGAATCTATCCATGAGTTAATTAGGATAAGCTTTACAAAATTAGATATAAATATGGATGGGAGTTTTTTTCCTTTGTATAGTGGGGGTATCTTAGTTTGAGTAATGAAGTATATATAAATCATGAAATTGTTTTCATGGGGAAATTTTCATTAATCATTTGTTTATCAAGAAGAGATTAACTCATTTGATCTTGGATATTATCTTTACTTAATCACTAATACACTATTTGAAGGTGAAAGGGATTATAATATAATGTTATTGGATTATATGTTTTTATAATGAAAATAAGTTGTATCCATTTTTAATACACTGTAAATAAACCCAAAGTGGTATATTTTATGAAAAATCACCTTTGAGTATCATTATGGTGGTGTTTGTTGACAAGTATATTGTAAGAATTATAAAATAATTATTAAATATTAATAGAAGGTATAGATAGGTATTAAAATAATCAAAAAGGTTCTTAAAGAATTTATACATTATATTATGGTATCAAGTTGTGGTGTTCTTAGTCATGTAACAGTGTAGGTGTATAGTGAAGTAAAAATCGTAAACTATAGGGTATCCTTTCTTGTGTATGTAATATTATTTTAGTTTGGGTGATGATATATTAAAGTAACATCCTGCAAACATCAAGAAAATGGAAAATATAAGCCTTGATCATGGGATAAAAGTATATTCTATAGTGGTTTAAAAACAGAGATAATATTATTTTCATGCCATGGAATATAGAGTTTTAAGATTATAAAATACGTGCACAAAATTTTGAGGCCCACCATGGGCATTATGGAAGAGACATTTGAAGAAATTTCAATGTAAAGTTTAAAAATGTAATATCTCTCTTTATATAACCATGATTTTATTAGATCCTGGAATAATTAAAATGGTTTATTTGTATATATATATATATATATATATATATAATATCTTATGAACGAAGGAGATGGTAAATGTCATGTTGTGGTAGATATCATTTTGGGATTTCAATACCCCTATGATAAATATAGAGGATCACTATGACCATTTTGGTTATCCGGGAGGAATCATATATGAATTGATAAATGTGATGTTACAGATCCCCCAATGTATGTTAAGTATTAGTTCATTGGACCTAATTAATAAAACATACAGAGTGTGTGGTGCCAAGAATTTTGAATGGGGTTTATCTATATAATAACTACATTGTTGTTATTAATAAACTATATAATGATTGTTCCTGATATGTTTATGTTCAATGTTTAAAAAAACCATAAAACTGGAGATCATGGTTTTTTATTTTAGAGTATGTGGGTTATCTTGTTCCCAAAACAAGAATTTTATATGATTTTAAACTGTATTATATTAGAACATGGATAAAATGAATAAAATATATAGAATTTATATATATAAATTATGAAGACATTTTTAGTGTGTTTATTCAAGTTCAATATGTGTTTTTGATCACACTAAAATTGTGTTGGACACATGGAGTTGTCATAATGCTTGCAGTAATAAGGTTTGATCCTCACACTTGATGGTAGATCAAGAAATTTGTACACGATTAACAACCTATTTCACTTATGAAAAATTAATAGAGAATTGTAGGTAAAAAATAGCATAGGAAGTTATCATAAGAGAAATTTTAGGTTTTTGACAAGAAAGTATGAAAGGAGTTCCATGAGGCTATCTCATAGGTTATTTTAGGGGTTTATTACTTTTGGTAAGGTGCAATAGATAAATATACTATGCATAGTGTAGTTTCATTCTCAATTCAAAGAGATAGTGATATTTTTTACATGGAGAAGTTATGAGATCTCTAAGTCATTGAGTGAAGTTAGTTATTTATTTTATATGATGGTTGTAAACATAGAGGGTTAGAGTGACTAATATAAATTATAAAATAAAAGGAATGTTCTTATTATTTTAGGTGTATCGGTACACCATCATTTTATGTTCCTTGGATTAGCCTAGATTGGCTAAACCAAGTAAAATTCCATTTGTCCCTTGGGGTCTTCAATATCAGTTACAATTCATATTAAGATAGATAGTGTTCCTAATAAATATTGGAACAATTTAATTAGTACTATTTTTTAAAACAAAATATACATTCAATGATTTACCTCCCCCTTCACTCAATGTATTCACATTTCTCGAGACAAGAAATACTACATTTATTTTTAGAGTTTCATGTCACTTCCCTCTCATACTCTTTAATGAATAGATTTTTATTAGTATGGGGTAGACTAAATTTAATTAAAATTAATTTTTTTCAAGATAAATAAATTTTTAATTTATTTTATTGAAAGTATAAATGTTATAATTGAATTTATTATATACTATTTTTAGAATAAAATTCATTAATTCATATGATTTTTATTTTTAAGGTATAAATGTGCACTTGATGCTTTAATTATATTTTATAGGATGCTATAATTTATGGAATATGAGAAAGGGAGTGTAAAAATATGGATGTCCACTTAAAATATGGTTTTTAAAAAAGATGTATGATTAGGGAGATCATCGAGACCAAAACATGGAGTGTGAATCTATGTTGTGCAGGGTCCTCACCAGTTCCATCTCAAATTTTTTATTATGCTTTATTTTACTTCTTTTTTTCTTTATTATTTTTTAATCATTATAATGAAGGTTTAAACTCTCCTTGTTTTAGTTTTATGTAGTAGAAATGGTAAAGTTTAGTTGGATTTATTATTTTTTCATTATTCATATATTTTGATTGTCATAGTTTTTTCAATTAATTCTCAATCCCTTTATTTTACTTTAATCATGGCCATTGGTATTTGAATTTGAAAGGAACATTAAAATTTAATAACTAATTACCCTAATAGAGTAATAACCATTGTAAAATTTAGGGGAATCATGTTTAAATATGGAATCTTTAGTACCCCCGGTTTTGGGTATGTAACACTTACTTGTTTCTTTTCATGACTATATTGTTAAGGGTAATTAATCGGAGATTCAAGAGAAATTTGAATTGAGTTTTGAGGCAAAGGGGAAGTCACACGGGCAGCGCATGGTTTATCAAATCATTCATCCAAACCAGGCATAGTTGGTATTTTTGAGGTAGTATCTCTCACATGGTTGAAGCATAGTTCAAGAGACTATGTGTGGAGGCTGTGAGAGGGTCTTCCAAGGTCATGGATAATGCACAATTATTTCACGGTTTGGCTAACCATGCGAACTAACCTTGTGGTCACTTAATTAAGATCCAAAAAAAGTGGATCTTGCACGTTTGTTACTCTAAATGGATCGTTTTTTCTTCTAAGTGTCTATAACTCAGGATTACTCTCCCTTTACGGTAGGAGAACCTCTCCCCAAAATTTTGGAGGCAATTTGGAAGCTTTCCATGGATAATAAAAGTCAGACTCTTGAGGTATGTAATTATTCTTCATCATTATTGATTAGTTTCATAGATATACTTAGATATACTTGTTTTATTCTCTTGGTTTCTTCAATCTACGCACATTATGGGTAGATCAATGTGTGTGGATTCCAAATATGATGATATTTGCTTTTGGTATTTCTAGGAGAATATATCTATGAAGGTTTCTTGAAGAATCAACCCAGTTTTCTTTAGCATTCTTCGTTCATTGTGGTTTTAGTCAAAAACATTGATGTAGAAGGCTTCTCTCTTGACTCCTCTATCTAGAATTGATTATCTTAATTACAAATTGGTTTATTTGAATGGGATTGATTTTGAAAGGTATAGAATAAATCTTATTTAGTGATGATTTATGGG
The DNA here is from genome assembly GCA_963277665.1 of Viscum album. Lineage (NCBI taxonomy): Eukaryota > Viridiplantae > Streptophyta > Magnoliopsida > Santalales > Viscaceae > Viscum > Viscum album. Next base: position 597,550,406 of record OY728133.1, read on the forward strand.
TTTAGTTAAATTGTGAAATCTTGGTGAATTATTGTGAAAATTGAATGGCTTCTTGAATATCAAATGATGATTTTAAATTATGAATTTTCTAGAATTGTAAAATGGTTTGATGAAAAATAAAATCAATAAAAAGGGGTGTTTTATTGAAATGGTTTGGTATTGAAATAACTTTGATGGAATTGGTTTTAAATAAAATGGGTGTTTTATTGATATGGTTTGGTATGGGAATGGTTTTGACGGAAGTGGTTTTCAATAAAAATAGTGTTTTTATTGAAAATGTGGTTTAGTATGATCCTCAGTTATATTGGTGTTCGAGTTCATATTTTATTTAAATGGATTGGTTGAAATATGACCTTGCGCTCAATTCCAAATGTTATATAGAACACAATATATAAAAGTTTATATTGCATATACGGGGTTTGGTTGAAATATTACCTTGTTTTGGTGCCAATGGGTTAATGGCACTTGGGAAACAATTACCTTGTGATGACATGGTAGATCTATGAGAAAAAGATCATGAGTATGGAACTACCATAATTTAGCATGCATGGTTGATTGTATAGATGTGAGAAATCGATTAGGGATGCCAAATGAATATTGTGAAATGGTTTTGGAGCTTGTATAGTTATTTTTATTGAAAAATAAAGTGCTGAAAATTGATTTCAATTTCACTTGTATGCTTTTGGTAATAACGAATTTGGGAAACTTATTTATATCTTGTTATAAATAGTTATGAGAAAATTTTTCCTACAAACATTTCATTGTAAATGATGACAACTCTTCTATCCTAGTGGCATGAGTAGGGATGTTATTGGGTAAAACCAACTCTTTCTTATACTCACCCCTGCTTTGTCACTTTGTTGCTTTTGCAGATGTTATCTTTCAGGACAAGGGTAAAGGTCAAATTTCCAATGTTTTTATCACTACCTCATGATATTTGGGATGATCGATGATTATCTATCTTGGAGAATGCGGATCATGGAGTCTTGTTGTCTTCTAAGAGTCTTTATTATTTTATCCTCTATGTAATTTGATATTTATTTATTCTTCTGGTGTTGCATAATTTGATCTAGGTTTGAGATACATGAAGTTGTTAAGTTGTATTTAATTTTTTAAAGAATCATATAGTTAATGTTTAGTTATGGTTTGTTGATTTATTGGTTTATTTATTAAAGGGTAAATCATCCCCCACTTGCATTTGAAACCATTCAGCATTTATTGTCAGCCTTTGCAATCTTGGGAATGTCACTTAAGGCCATGTAATGACTCGTTGTGCTCTCAGACCAATGATAATTGGCGGGTCATTACAAATAGTATCAGTCTTTTCCTTCCCTTGTGGTAAAAAGGATTAGTGTTCTTGGTTCTAGAGTTTAAATTCATTTTCATCTATTTCTTGGGTTGGAATCTTAGAAATGAGGATGATTGTCAGAACATAAAATTTATAGCGTAAAAGGACGTAGCTAACCTGTTTGTGCTGAACTTCAAGTTACCAGGGAGTTGGGTACATAAGTGTTTTGGATACGCTTCTAGAATATTGGAAATCTCATTGTCACAGGTTTGGCCAATGATATGAGCCTAAAATACATTGTAGAGGAATGAATTCCCACTAGGATTTCATATCTCATTGTGAATAATGATTTATGATTTTTTTCAAGGTTCTAATTGTTTAAAAATGATGAAAAAAACTCAAATGAAAGATTTTAAAATCAGGATATTTGATGTATTTTGAAAATGGATTGATTATTAAAATGCTTGTTTAATTTTTTCAAAAATTATTGAACATGGAAAAATTTTATTTTGAAAATAATGTTGTGATATTTGATGTGATATAATTTTAAATGATAAACCATCAGTTCCTAGAAAGTGAGAATGACGGAGTTTTTTATGGGTTTAGAAAATTAAACCCGATAGGCATCATCGAAATAAACCGGAAGATGCTATGAAGAATATGGTTTCACATTAACCATGGTTGAACCAAGAGCTGTTTCAAAGTATTTTCCATACTTTTCAAGCTGTGGATATAGGGAACTGAAGGATTGAACCATGTCATGTGGACAATACCATCTAGTTCACGAAGCAGAATCCACCGAACTTTCGGATGATGATGAACTTGAGAAGGCGGAGGTGTGGCTAAGTAGGATGAATCTTATCTTCAATTTCATTGGAAAACCATCATATCTCAAGGTCAAGCTACCGACATATATGCTTGAGTATCTTGCATACCAGTGGTTGGATTTAGCAGTACAAGCTAAATTGGATAAAGCCCATACATGGGAGGATTTTGAGGAATTGTTCAACAAAAATTATATCCTTACAAATTAAAGATCCAAAAAATGATTGAATTATTCATCTTAAAGTAGGAGAGCCTCTCTATCATAAAGTGTGAAGCTGAATTCATCAATTTAGTCCATTTTCACACCATAGGTTGTGGAAAGTGTGTCTTTGAAGGAATGCATCTTCAAATTAGTGTTAAGGCAGAAGATTCGATCGATGATTACAGTGCTCTGTATTACAGCTTATAAAAAGATGGTTAACAGAGAAAATGTGTTAGAACATGATATCTCGGGATCGATAGGAGGATAATGATGATACATATAGGTATTGGTGGGAACTCAACTATTGGGAACAAGTATAAAAGGGAAACATATTTCCATGGTGGAAGTGGAAATTAGAATTAGACGGTGGGATCAGTGAACCTTTCTCCACAAACCCTGAGAAAATAATGTTTCATTCAATGTTTTTTTCTTGACCACATAAAGTGATAGTGTACGGAACAACCTAGAGAATTCCATAACCGCAAGAAGATGGGTCACCTTCCATGATATTGTCACAGTGCTCCATGTTCAGGTGCCTAAGACACTACTTAGGCATCACAAGCATCATATGCTTCGACAGGACAAGGAAAGTATAATCAGTCTAGTCAATAAATTAGAGCAAGCCATTTTGATTCGAGAAATACCATGACTTATCAACCATTTCAATATTAATAAGGGAACAAGTTGAATAGTGATGCAATGAACCAATAGTATGGAGCTAAGCAGATGACTATTAATGATCAATATGGACCATCTATGGTGAGGGATACAAATCTTTTGAAATATACCCTATTTGTAGGGAGTTTGATTGGGTATTCAATTTATAACATTTTGGATCAAAATTAAGGGTGATATTAGATGATTGGATCTCACTAAGTTTATGGTAGGTGATTTTAAAAAAAATTATTTAATTTTCAAGGGTGTATTTTATTTTGGTTTTTGTAGTCATTTCAGCTAATAATTTTCTTGACCAAATAATTAAATAAAATTATTAGTAAACCTTTACTACCTAAAGGACCCAATTTGGGATTATATATTCATTTTATATAGTGGGTTAACTTCCTTAAAAAAATTAAAATAGTGATTTTGTATTATGAATTATAATTGGGTAATTAATTTGGGACTTCTGTGGGTACCCTTGGAAATAAATTATTTAATTGGGAATATCATTTTCCTTGAATAACCCTTAGGAACTGACAGTTATTATAGCCCTAGAAATAATAATTGGGATTTTTAATTGAACTAAATATTTATATTGTGCTTCTAAATTATTAAATATAATTTTATTTTAAATTTCATGGAAATCGTGGTTTAGAGTAATAAAATTTTTAATATATGAAAGGGACCAAAGTGGTAAATCTTTGATTGAGATGTTAAATTATTTAATATTTAATTATAGAATAATTAATTGTTTGATTTTATTAGAATTAGTTGTGATTATTTTAATTCCATGAGAATTCACATGGATTCCTTATAAAATTTATTATTATTTTGGAATGCCTTAGAGATATTCCTTGGATTCCTCATGAAATTTATTAATATTGAATGATATGGGTGATTCATGGATTCCCCTTGGGGACTCATTTAAATATTGGAAGAGAATAATTCCTCATATTTAATGAATTCAAATGTTATGAAATATCTTGAGTGTTCCAGTGGATTATACATAAATTCATTACCATTAATTCCATGGGGAAGCTCCCCCTTGAATTCGGGTAATGTTTAATTTTGAAGAACACCATATATTAATGTATTGGAATCTAATAGGAATACCTCATTGAATATTATAAGATAATATCACTAAATTTGGATGGATTATTATTGGTATAGAATGTTTTGGATGTGATACATAGATTCCAATTGATCTATGCTAAAAATGGTAATGTTGGTCCCTTGATTTCATAAAAGGAAAATTATTTTATTAAAAACTGATTGGTGGGAATGCCCATATGTGGTATGTGGATTCCACTCATGACACTTGATTATGGATACCCTGAAGATGCACTATGGAACATAATTGAGACATTATTCTTATACTATGAGTAGATATCGACAATATGCAAGTAGGGTTGGCATGGGTTGTCCCTTTGGGACATGAGGCTCTATTGGGTTCTATTTATTTTTTCATTTTATAATTATTACTATTTTATATATTTGTTTAATAACTTTATTATTTAGGCTCATAGACCATATTTCCACTTTAAACTATTAGTGGTGGCTAATAATTTTTTACTCACACCCTAATTAGGTCTCCATGGCACTTGGGTACATATGAAGATGCTTCTTAGTGAAATTTTTCAGGTTGAGGGTGAGGAACAATCTGATGCTTTATTATTTTTCTAGGATAGAGTTGGGAGTGGGGAGCTAGGATTAATCAATGGACTTCCTAGGGATGTTTTGTATTATGGTATTTTTTACCATTTTTTTACTTTAGGCTTGGGTGAATGACTTTATTATTATTTATGTATACCTGCATGTATGGAGCATCATTTTTTAATTACATGGTATGAGATTTTGTAATATACTGCCTTTTATTTATTTATTTTGTTTGTGATGTTATATAATGTTTCCCTTATTTACTTCTATATTTATCCCTCTGGTATTGAAATCATAGTCCCCCTACTATAACCTCATAAGCCCTCACCACTAGTCGACATCTTCACGCATAAGGGGAGTCCCTCTTGAGGTCATGTGGTGCACTACATCAGGGCATAGGTTTAGTGCCATGTGATTCACCACATAACAAGGCTATCAGGAAATTATAGATTCATTACATAATTATGATTTGATATATCCTATTTATGTTTTCTCCCCATAAAGGGATTCATTATATTTTTCTTCACCATAAAAGTTATAATATTCTTTTATGGTCAAATAATTTTTCAATCGAGTAACTACAACTTTAACCAATAGTTATTTTAATGATCACCTTCAATTCAATGCATGAAAACATTGGAATATATATTCAAGAGAATAAGATAAATTATTTATTATTTCATTAATAGATGTAGTATTGTTGAGAAATTGTTCTCAACCTAGAACCTCACTTTAATTTTGTTTTATATTTAAGATAACTCTTCATTATTTCCCCACTTTTATTTTTAAAATTCTATATTTCCCTTGGTATCATGTACTTCTTCTTCTCTTAATTTTTCTTCTTATATGAAATGGGATTGTCCAATTTTCTTAATAAATAACATTTAAAAAATTATGATTTGTATTTTTATTAAATTATAAGAATTTTATCTTAAACTATAATAATAGTTATACTATTTTAAAAATTATTACCATCTTGTTTTAACCTTACATAGAGCTCTTTTGAAACACTTTATTCATAAAACATGGATAAACTCTCATGAAATTTGTGTTATCCTTCATGTGAAAAAATGTTTTAGTATTTATCAATTTATTATTATTTCTCCCTCTGTTTATCCATTATTAATTGATTTGTATACATAGTTAGGAACTCTTTATTGACATACATAGATTTATTTATCCATTAATATTATTTATTTGGACCTTTTTTATTTACCTTTTTAAGAAACTCATTCACATTTTATTCTAGGATGTTTTTAATCAATCCAATTTTATTTTTTCTATTTTTTTATGATTACATATTTTAATTCATCTTTATTCCATTTAAGCTAAAATATATGGCCTTTTTTAGTGATCTATTGTGTGACCCTTTAATTTATAATAAAAGAATCTCAATTTTGATTTGGCATACAATGTAGACTTCTTCTAAGATCTATTAGGATTATTTTTCTCATATCTCCTATTATATTGAACTACTTTTTCATTTTATTATCTCCCAAGGTAGTTTCCTCTATTTTCTTGAACTATTACCATTTATAGTATATTACCCTATTTTCATTAGAATATGATTTTTTCCCTCGGTGGAACATACCATCATTCTTTATAAATGTGACCACTTATATAAACTTAGTTGCAAAAGTTATTTGATAAATAAAATCTATTCTTAATGAACTAATATCTTCTTTTCTATGATTTATAATTTTTGACAACATGTCTTTTTATTTCATCAGATATAGCCTACCTTGTTCTATGACTTATTCAGATTTTTAGGATGACATGTCTTTTCAAAATAGCATTTTTTTTTCAGACACCTCCAGTAGTACCAAATGATTCAAATGAACCTCCTTATATTTCTTATTGTAGCAATCAATCTAGACATCACACTATTATTTTTTTAGGTAGATGCACTAAAGTTTTTTGCTTTTATTTGTGGGATTCTTTTCTAGGAAAATCCTAAAATCTCTTTGTTGTTACGTTGGATTTATTATAATTTTTATCCATCCAAAATTCGCTAAATTTCAATATAAAACCATCAGTTGTACAAAAAGTTGCATTAGTGTAAACAAATTTATCAAGAGTTCAGTTTACCTTTCTCTAGGAGATGGTTTTAGGTTTATCATGGGTTGATTTTAATATCTTATATCCACTAATATAATTATTCTTGGAGCCCTATCTACTAATATTAATTTTTAGTTAGCTTCTTTCTTCTTAGTAGTTTGGGAATATTTTATTTATATTGTTCTAGATTCTTCAATTTTTTCCCAAGTTCATGAAACTTCTTATTGAAGGAGTTATTATAATCCTCAATAGATCTTAAAATTTATTCACAATATTTATTTAAATTTTTAATTTAACTTCACTAAGTTTCCTTAATTTGTATAGAAATTTTTCATTACATTTTACTCATTTTGTATTTATCCTCCATGTGAGAATACTTAAAATTCATGGATATTTTGTTTGATTTTGTTAGTGTATGGATACCTTATTCAAGAAATATTTCTATTCAATCCTTCCCAAAACCAGTTATTTAAAAAAATCTTTTTATCAAGGACGTATTTTTATTATAAAGTTATAATAATTGTTCATTTTCTTTCACAAGTTTTTTTGAGATAAATTCACATTCATAAGTTATTATCTGGTGAATTATCTATTTTTCAACTTATTCTTCTATATATTCTTAATAATTAAGAATTACTATGATAAAAACAAATATATAAGTAAATAATTCAATAATAAAATAATTTAAATACCATTCAAATTTAGAGTATATGTATTTAATTATTTGGGTGGACTCATCCTCTTCATACACTTCACATCTTGATCTAGTCCCCGCAAAAAGATCACCTTAAATATATTTTATAGATAAAATACTACTATTATGATAATATTCACATAATACTAGATACTTTATGTCCTGTGGAATAATTTTCTTCTTTTATACCTCTATTTTTCTTTAGTTCATTATATTTTTAGATGAAACTTCCAAACAATTAATAATATAAGGAACTACCTTTATATTTATCTAAGGTAATGCAAAAATGTCTAGGAATCTATGTAACGCCCTGACCCCAATTTCTTGGAGTCGGTGAATTATTTTATTACATTGGTATGATTAAAAGAAATTAGTATTCCAAATGAATGAATAGTTTAGTTGTTTTGGGGAACCACATACATACATAAGTTCCATATTACATTTTGGAATGAAATAAATAATAGAAGTTCCATTGGGAACATATGTGCTTCATTCATAATATTCATCTTTTAAAACTAGTGAAAAGAAAACATAAGAAAGGGGTGAGATCAGATGCTCAGTAAGGGTAAGTAATACAAAAAAAGTTATCATAAACATAAACAGTAGGTATGTTTAACAAAAAAAATACATGCCTTTAAAAAAATATAATTTAGCATACTGTGGAAGGAATAAAAGATGATAAAATAATTCCATAATAAATTATCATAAGAGTATGAAACATAACCATTGATATTATACTATTAAAATAGTCACATTTTTTATCAATTACTAATGTCACAATGGGGGAATGCATAATGTAGGATCTCTAAACCATATCATCAAGGCCCCATCCAAGACATCTAAAAATTATGAAGGCCTTGAAAAAAAAACCATATTTGAAAATGGGAAAGGCCCCAACCAACTCTATATTGGTTTTTTCCAATGACACCGACCAATGCATCAAAAGGATATAAAAGGTCCTACACATCACTTTTTAATAACAATGAATTCATCATATGAAATGGTCTAAACAGAAAAAACATGAACATATGAAATAAATTTCCCTAATCTGTACATATAAACACTTTCCATTCTGAGTAGTATGGTGAATGGTATCATAAAAGCACATACATAGTCAAAATGATCATAAAACATTTTATACAGTATGGTAGATTATAAACATAATATAGTAACCTCAATAAGACATAATATTCAACATAGGTGTTGAAATAGAAAAAAAAATTCTCTAATAAACTCATCAAGGAATATTTGAGAGAAATACACTTTTACTTTTAAAAGAATTGTTCTTTTGGAAAACCATTGCATAAAACAAGAATTGAAATAAGGTATTTTTTATGAATAAATGAGTGGTTTTATAAAAATAATTGTGTATTAAAACATATTATATATTGTACTTTAAAATAGGTAAGGATTTGTGAAGTTCCCTTGAATCGAGCTTGTTTATCATGAAGAATTGAGAAAGATCTTTATAGAAATTTTAACTCCTCATAAAATAAAAAATGATTATTTTTTGTACACATATATATAATATTAATACATAATTTATGAGTATTAAATAATAATAATTAATAATTTAATTGCGATTAATAGAGACAAATAGTAACCTAAAAGAAAATAGAGGTTGGGGTAGAAATCCCTTACCTTGAATATGATTGTATTCTGCACTTTAACTTAATGTCCTAGATATTCAATAAAAATCCATTAATTAATTATTTATTAACCATATATACATATATTAGATTTATTATAGTTTTATTAAGTTCATTAATATTCTTATTGATAAGATATAAGATTGAATTCTGTCATTCTGGTGTGTTCATTTTCCATGATATCATGATCAGTCCACTTGATTATAAGTAATGGAATTCATGTGGAATGGATATAATTATACAAAAATGAACTTATATATTATTAATGAAAATAAATATGTGTAAATGGTTATATATATCCTTTGGTTACATGGTATGAGTATGAATCAATAGATAATACATTTGGTGATAATTGTTTATATTTTTACGACAGTTTCAGAATCACAACAAACTAGTTTTATTCGATTATTCAGAATCATGTATAAATAATGGTTCCAAAATCATAAAAAAAAATATATAATACACATTTAATAATCTTTTAAAACTATAAAAATGGTTTCATGACAATTATTGATGATGAAATTGAAGAATGAACCATCATTATCCACAAAGGTTGTAAATTGGCACCTTTCAGACACTGATTTTGTTTATAAAATAAAAGAGAGAGAGTATGAAGATTGATAATGGTTATTAAATTAACATGATAAAATTAAAGTATGTAGATGATACTATATTTATAAAGATAAATTGGACATAGGATGTTATTAGAGAATAATAAATAAATAACTTAAAAAGAAATTAAATGGAAAAAGGAAGAGGATTTTACCTCTTGAAATATACTCCTTGAGATCCTCCTTAATGGAAGGGGTTTGGGTATTTTGGAAATTCCAAGAGATCGTGGAAGTTTAGAGATATTATGGAAGACTATATGTGTGCATAGAGGAGTGAAGATAATTGGGAGTGATGGGTGGTTTTTATAATGGACGAGAGGGGGGATTTTTTAATATATAATTTATTATTATATTATTTTTCACAATACAAGAAATAATGTTGATTATTATGACAAAAAATAGTAATAATTGAATTTTATTTTGAACCTAGTGTTCTTACATCATACATACATCACCCACGACTCAATAAATCATGTATTTTGCATTTATCGTAAATTATGGTATTTTACTACTAACAAAAAATTTATGTGTTTTGGAAAAATCTCAAAAAATAACCATAAAAATTTTTTCATGTTTATAATAAAAAAATGGAATCCTTTTTATAAAAATAATTTTCTATATATGGGACATTTAATTATTAAATAAAATTATTATTTACATGAAAAATATAGATTTTAAATTTAAAACTGATTTTATAATACTTTGAAAATATCATTGAAGTCTCATAAATTTATCCTAAAATCATGGGATAAAAAATTATTTACATTGGAATACATTTTATGAAAATTAATTTTAATTTCATATAATTTATTAATTTAAAATTGTATTTAAATATTTATTACTCTTCAAAATACGAACACTTAATTATTAATTTTTAAAATATTCACTCTCATTTATAATTTCCATAAATTTTATTTATACTTACATGGGTGGGTTGACTATTAATAATTTACATATTAATATTCATAAAGGTACATTATTATTCATAAGGGTTAAGTTACAATACACTGAAAACATAAGTTGATCCTATCAAACTCTAAATATCATATAGATCACAATTGTGAATTCCTATTTTTTGAAATTCAAAATAGAGAAGGGGGAAAATTATATCTAATAGCTAGATTACAACTATATCATATAAATAAAAAAAATTCAAAGACACTATTTTTTCAATGCATTCTATATTAAATTTATTTTTTTGTTCTTGGGGTGTTATAATCTACATTTCATATAAATATTTAAAAAACTAAGGAAATAAAAGAGATACAATCAGTGGTATACCTGATTTATTATGATATCATTTGAAGGGACCTATGGATTTTTATGGTACACCGAGGGGGTGAATCAATGTACCCAAATTTTAATTAATTTAAACTTTATATTTAATTATCTCATCTTGAACATGAACCATTTTACAGGTTAATAGATATGGATATAATGATGTGTACTCAACCCTCACCTTAGGATGCAATGAATAATAAACAATAATAGTATCATAAAAGGATTTGTACAAGGTTTTCATACAATGAGTAATCCTACTCTATTACATTTTTCAATTTAATGAATACATGGACCATCATTATTATATTAAACTTATTTCGGGTGCTAAATAAAGTAGAACACAATTGCTTGGGCATGTATTGTGTACATTACCTAATGTAAGAATAATCCAATTCATACCCCTTTCCTATATAATATAATTTAATATATCTTTATACTACATACCATAGTGGAGTTATATTTTGAAAAACTCTATCCATCCCCTAATGGGGTGGTATTGTTAATAAAACAACAACTAGTCTTCCAAGGTCCTCCACAAAACATCAAGTAGAACTTAGACTACTCCTCCCTTCAGTAGGATCATGTCAACCTTGTTCATAATCCTTGATCTATTTCAATTTATATCACATGATCTCCCTCTATGATATAGTAGTATCATATGACTTATTTCTTATTCTTCCTCAATGAATATGTCCTCATAAATTCCATCATCTCGCCTTCTTCTTCAATACATAGATGATCTCCAAGTAGTAGTGGTATCAGTTCCATCTCCATATTTGATAGTTTTGATTTCTTTCTATATATTTTTGTATCAGGTTCTCTCCCAATTATAAATTATTTATTTTTAATCTTCAATTCCTATTATTTTTATATTAACAAAAAATCCTGAATATTATTTTCATATTTTAAAAATATAAACTCCTTGATCTTCAGTGGAAATCAATCTCTAATTAAAATCTCATTTAATTCAATTCAAGGTCCTTTATTCAAATCCTCCTTAATACTTGGAATATTTTTATATACATTTTATATTAAAATATCAAATATTCTTCTACAAAAAATCCCCATCCTTCTATTTTATGTAATTATTCCCTGTATACATAGCAAGATGCAAATTTTTGTTATGACACATCCCCCCTATAAAATAGAACTCATTACTTTAGTTTGAATCACAAATACTCAAATTAATTATCATATTATTCCATGAAAAAAAACTATAGTATAATCATAATTAAACAACAAATAATTCCAAATATATTATTTTTGGAAATCTCCACACTATTCATAAGACATAGTAAGGAATATGAAGATCACTGTAATTTCATTCTTTTGCTAATATTTCATATTGTAGTTGGAATTTTATGAGACTTATTATGTCATATAATTTCTTCAATTATGAAAAACTATAAATTCGTATGAATTGTGACAAATTATTACATGTTTATGAAAATTAGTACTCTATAGCTCAAAGTATTATTAAATTCCAAAAATTCATATGAGATCTTTTTGACAGACATACAGTCTCTACTTTGGCCAATTTTTAGTAAAACTAAAGTCTTATGTGATTTAGAAATTATTTCCCAATTTTTAAAATCTTAAATATAGTTGTAAAGTCATAATAACTTCATTATAATGTCTTATGTTATCTTCATTAAAGTCATACATAAAGAAAATTTATTATAGCCACTCATAAGGTCTTTTGAGATTTTAATTTTTATGAAATTACCAATACATGGTCTTTTTTTCATCATTAATGTAGTATTTTTGGCCTTATTATAAACAATTAAAACATATTTAAGTGATAAATGGTATTTCTCATTCACATCAAATCATCTCCAAATATCATCCAAAGATTTATTTTCACATGATATATTATCTTGCATAATTAGTGATCAATGGACAGATTCTCTATACCATTGTCTATATTTTTTTCTTGAAGATCCATTATTTTTCTATCATGTTATCCATATTCATCAAAAATACTAATATTTTAGATAATAATAGCTCTAAATTAATACTTTTAATTATATGAAGGAAGAACATATCAATCATCACATATAAAGGTGTTTCTACAATGAAATTTCATGTCCAGTTATTCCATATAGAATCTATGTTCGTCAAGTGGAAGAATAGACCTCCATATTTCATTTCCATTAAGTAATAATAAAGTGGCCTCCAACATAATCTTACACTATGTAATAATGATAAAAGATTCATCTCATCTCACTTTTCTCCTTTTCTTATTTACGTATGAGTAGCACCTACACCACTTTCAATATTTTCCAAAACATTTTGAAAACATATCATCATTAGGTAATCCTTACTTATAAATAATAAATACTCACCAAATTTGAGTTTTTTTATTATATTAAAGTTCATATATCATTTTTAGATATAAAACCATCGAAATAAGATGAAATTTCATGAAAAATTGCATATCCCATCAAACCACACTGTTGTGAGCTACACCTAGGGAAAAAACTCACAAATACTTCTAGATATATAAAAAATTTATTCATATTGAAAAAAGGAAACATTAAATGATGTTTTACGTTCTATTTTTATAATCTTTTAAATGTTACTAAACAAAATATAATCACCTTAAAAATTCAATATTCTTCCCCTAACATCATTCATGGAATGATTTTACCAAAATAAGTATTTTAATAAAATAAAATCTTCCATTAAATCCTCTTAAAATTTTATTTACTTTTAAAAAAAAATTATTCACCTGAATTCAAAAATATGATGTGGTATGAGAAACAATAATCCATTTTCTATATCACTTTATCTAAAAACTAAATCTCCCAAAACCAAGCTATTTTACAAGATCATTTTGATGTTTTGTATCTCAAATCATAGTGTATCTTCTAACCATGAAATATTGATTATGAAAAATACTCATAGTTCCTCAATACTTTTATTTTTATCCAAAATCAAGAAACTATAATCATTGTACTTCACTTATTCTCTCTAATTTTATTTACTCTCTAACAATACTTTTAAACCAGACATATTTTGGCCCCTTTTTTTCTATAAGAATTTAAAAATCATTTCCTTCCATGATTTATCCTTTTATGATTGTTTCCCCTTTATATTTTTTTTACTTTCCTTTACTAACCATGTCATGGTTCCTCAATAACATGATGTAGTTTCTTATTTTCTATAAAAATAACATTTAAAAAAACTTATTTTACTAAGATAAAAACTAAAATTATTAAAAAAAATAAAATAAGTATCTTAACACTAATATTAAGCTATTTGACAAATATGAATAAATATATAATGTATAAATAATTATTAAAATAATTAAAGGCTAAAAATATCTAAAATTATATTTAAAAAACTATTATTTTCTTGATATTTTACAATTATCAAAAATAAATTTGTTTCTTAAAATGAGATAGAGTGATAGATATAGTAATTAGGTATCATCATCAATCTTATTAAAGTAAATAAGGAGTGGTAGATTCTATTAGAAATTATATTACAATATACAATATTCCAATAGTGGTGGACCGTATACTTGAATGATCATGATAAATATATAACTATGAAGATCCAATTTTGAGATCATTATGAGAGGAGTTTTTTATTTTCACACTTTAGAAGGTGTGGTGGTAAAAGATCTTTATTATTTTATTGGGGGGTCTATAATTAAAGAGTATGGATGAAGTTCAACAGTCATTCATAGTAATCTCCATATTTTTATAAGATCGGAAGTGAATAACATAACACTTTGTAAGTGTATTGTTAGATATGATCCAAGGGAGGTTCTATACGATTACCCTAAAGATGTATACTATTGTGTTGAGTATAAAAAATATCATTAAGGGTACCTTAGTAGGATCAATACAGTGCACAGTGAGGGATGGAAGGTCATGATATCTGATAGATCTTTAATAAATTTACATTCAATTTCATGGTAGTTGATTCATCATTATAATACCCCTTATATGTGATTATCGAGAGTATGTGACTCATGTCTTTTCGGTATTGATGGTATTGTCATCATTTATTCTTACAGGGTATAAGAAATTGGTATATTGTGTATCCTTTCTGTCAGATATGTATGTGTAGATCTATGAATTGTGTGAATGTGGAAAAGATAACTTATTAACTATAATATCTACCATGGCCCTTTTCATAATAGTAACATCATTGAGTTGATAGAACACTAGTGTAGGGTGTTTATGGTATAGGATGTCCTTAGAATTTTTATCATTCTTATATAAAGGATAATAATTAGAGTCAAAGAGGTAAAATGAAGATAGTGTTATGTGTCAGAGGAGAGGAGTGGGGAAACATCGTGTAGTGTAAGTTGATAAGAAGGGAGGAATTATGGTAGTGGCATAAGATATCTTACTCTTTCACTCTTGTCTCTATTTTAATTAACTATAGTGTTTGAAATTCATTTATTTTATCTGTAATTTAATTCCAACTAGAGTTGACCATTAAGAGTATTTTTAAACCTCTTGAGATATCTACTTTAATATAATATTATTTGATGCTATTTGAGGTGAATTATAAGGATATATTGATTGTTATTGTTGACTATATGGAGTGTGATCTAGTATTATTCTAAATGTAACTATTAAATATCATTATTGGGATTGATTGGTTTAATTTTGTTCAAGATAATATTGGTTATTACTGATGGAGGGAGATTTATTTTAATAATAGTGGAGATCATGTTTTGTTCATATGAGGAATAGTTTATGTTTTGGGAAACCTGAATATATTATATCATAGATTGTAATTTTAATGATATTTTTATTTGAATTATAATATAAAGATATTTTAATCTGGTGATGGAATTTTTTGTTCATTTTCTAGATGTGATTCCATGTTTTTTACCATAGAGAAATAGAGATATTTGAAATTGAGTTATATACTAGTGAATCGCTAATATAAACAGATTCTTATCAAATAGTGGATACTAAGTTTCAGACAATATAGATTCAAATTGATGATTTGTTATCAATTTTTTTCATTTATCCGCATGCATCTCCATGACAAGACTCAATGTTTTTTACTAATAAGGATGATGGAGGTTTGAGTTTATTCATTTATTACTATAAACAAGACAATTTCATTAAAAAATAAATATTCTCTACCAATCGTTAACCACTTATACGATCAATTTAGGGAATGTAGTTTGTTCTTGAAAATAATCTTGCGGTCAGGGTACTTTCGGTGAGGGTTATTGGTGATGTTGTTCATAAGATAAATTTTTAATATTATTTGGGGAATTTTTATCTTTTAGTAATTCCACTTAAAGCCTTAAATGGTCCTTAAATACTTGTGAGGATGATGAATTGGTTTTTTATCCATTATATATATTGATTCATAATGGTTGTTATTAATGATATACTAGTTTACATCAGGACCAAACAGGATAATATTAATGATTTATGGGTGGTTTTGAAGATCCATCATATCATTAGTTATATATAAATAAGACAATGATTAAATTTTGGGGGTAAAGAGTTTCATTCCTTAGGCATGTTTTTCTAGTCAGGGAGTATATTTTTACCCACAAAATATTGAATAATTTTTCTCTTAGGATGTTCTAAAAATGTATTTTTTGTTGTTTAGAGATCTTAATTTTAACGGATAAAAATATAGGTTTATATTCAATTTCAATTCGATTTTTTCACCCTTATTAGCTTTAACTAAGAAGGTCCATACGTTTATTTAGATGCTACAATGTTTGTACACAATTAGCCTTTTCAAGTCAATTATCAGAATTTACCATATCCTTCACTTACTCGAGAAATGATTTATTTTTTAGTTTTATAAAAATTCTTCGCATCATAGATTAGGGTGATGTTTATATAATATTGGGTGGTAATATCCTATCGGTAATGTTATTTCTAGGATCATGAATGTGATTATGTAATATATGAAGTCAAGTTAGTAGTTATAGAGTTTTCTTTAATGTTATATAGATGTTAACTTCTTGGATATTTGTTTTTTATCTTCACTAGACACAAGTTCTTGCAATATAAATTCTATTATAAGTAATTAAATAATTATTAGAATATATGGATGGATTTATTTTATGATAATTTTTAAATATATCGTATACTCATAGAAGACATAAAATAATTATTTATATGTTTAGTATGAATACTTATATTGATGTTTCTTTTTTATGTATGTTATCTATAAAAAATGATGGGAGAACTTATATTATTGTAATTATATTTGGACTAGGTAAGTGGTATTGTTCATATGTATCAAATTATAGCGCATTATTATTTATTTAAATAGGTGTATGGTACTTAGTTAGGAGACAAATATGTAGATACATAGAGAGAATGTAGTGTTAATAGGGATTCTCAAGATGGTTATATAAAGGAAGTGAAATAATATGTTTAGTTTTATTAGAATTTGTATGTTACATAAATATTATGGGAGTTATTTTTATATGTATTTAAAATATCACCAATATCTTGGTATTTGTTTGATGTGAAATTCCTTATAGAATCAATTCTGGTGCCTTGTAATTAAAGATTTTATGGTTTAATTTATATATAGATGTTTTATATTTTAGTAAGGAATGGTTAATAATTGAGTTCTCATATGGTTATTATATCACTTTAATGTAATGTAGTGTAAGTAGGAATATGTATTCATTTATTTTGTGATTAGATTTACCTATACACTAAAAAGGAATAATTATATTTGGGTTTTTTATAATATATTAGTGAAATCAAATTATTTGTTTTTAAACAAGGAATCTATCTTATAGGATGATTTTATGAGACTTTATGTGGAAGAGGTGGTGAAGTTTCATGGAGTCCCATAATTTATTGTTTTCTACTATGATACATTATTTCTATCAGGGATTTAAATGGGATTATAACAATATTTTAACACCAAGTTTTGTATTATGAGAGTATTAAACTCATAGAATAAACATAAAATAAAGTGTATGATCCAGATATTAGAGGATATTTCAAGGGAGTACATTATATATTTTAGTATATCAACAGTTGAGTATTTATCCATGGCTATGATTACTTAAAATTATAGTTATCAGTAATCTATTGGGATAAAACCATTTTAGGAATTGTATAGGGGAACTCTCAGACTGAATATTTGTTATATTGATAATTTTGAGAAGGTTATTATAAAAAAATATTTTGTACATGATAAAATATAGATTGTACATATGATTTGGGAGTGGAAAAATATTGCACAATATATTATGAAATCATTTATTGTATTGAGGAAGAGATAGAAGTATTTTGAGGTTTGTTATCATTTATTCTTGTAAGATTCACCTACTCATGGAAAACATGAGAATGTTCAAGGAATATATATTTATTATAGTTTTTTCATACACTTCCTCATTCTAAAGAGTATAGGTAAAGTGGTGCATTGATTGGATCTTTTTCTCAGATTAGAGAAATTTCAAAATATTGTTTATGTATTATAGATTTAATAGTTTATTAATAATTAATCCCATGTCATTAATTAGGTTGATCTTGATGTTAAGGAAGATACCAAAAAATTATAAACTATTATAGATTCATGATATTCAAGATAAGGTGTTTTATGGATAGTTCATTATCTTTATGTATGTTTGATAGAGGCATAGAGGTTTGGAGGAATGTATATGGGAGCTAGAGTAATAAATTAGAGTGTGGTATCCAGAGTTTCATTAACTATGTTCATTATATTATGAGGTGGTATCTTGAAATTAAATTTCAAGTGGTTATATTAGGATATTTTGAAGTTTATATTTCTTATATAATACTCTTTAGTGATGGAGGACCCTTTGAGAGGATTTTTACATGGTGGTTATGTTTATTGAATCCCATATTTTTCGTAGTCATGTAATTTGTGTTTTTAACGATTTAGGGTTGTTAAAAGGAATTTATAATAAGTCATTAGAACAAGGATGGAGCTTTTTTATAAATTTATACTGGAATATAATCTCACATAAAGAAAGGTTGTGTAATATAATGGTTTTTTGAATACAGTAGAGGTTTTTTTGTTTTATAGGGTTACACTATAGTGTTATAGATTGTAGAATGAGGTGATATCTTTAATAATGGGACTTTTTCTATGAATGCTTAGTGTTCCTCTATATGGATAAGGTTTGTTTATTTTTTTTCATTAATTCCAAGATTATTATGTGATATCATGTGATTCACCGTGATTGTTTTTTTGTAAAATCTGGGGCTCATTCTTTTGAAGAGAATTATTCCATGGTGGTTCTTACTGCATCATGGTTTTGGTTTGAGGGATATAAGGTTTGAGTGAATTATGTTGGATTTTTTTTCATGATTACCTAATATTAAAGAATTGTAGAATGTAAGTCCTTGAATCACTATGATATTTCTTATTTATATTGATTTTGAAAAAAAATTGTCCCTTTATGATTAGGGAGATTAATCATGATTCTTAGTATACCATCCCTACACCATGACAACCCTCATCACATTATGATCTTATGTTTCTAGATTTTTAATATAAATTCATGTGCCTACATTAATTTTATTTAATTCCCATTATCTTCTTATAACCCTAAGTGTTTTGATGGTTATTTTTAGTTATCTTTGGTCATATTTTCGATGGTTTTACCCCCTAAATTTTATATATTAATATATTTCAATTTAAGGTCCTTTTTCTTACCCTTTCAATATATTCATTTTTTTCCTCTTATAAGAGGTTAATGAAGTGGGTTATAATTTATTTGGTTAATTTTTAATTGTTATTTTGATAGGATATAAATGTGACTAGGACTTTCGGTGAATCTTGGTGGGTTTGAAAATATTTGATCATCGTTTACTCCTTGTTATCATGTTGTGTTGATTAAATATCCAATTGAAGTAGGGTATCCCCAAATTATTATATTAATTTATTATGAAATTATAGAATTAAAATGATTTATTTTATTTGGGTATGTAATTTAAATCATCTAAATAATATAATAACAATATATTATTAAATGAAAAAATGGGTGGTTATGTCATCAAGCATGATTTAGCTGTTTTTTATTACTTATTTTTTTTTATTGATTGATTTTTGAATTTCATAAATCTATGAATTTTTTTTAATATCAATTTGTTGAAACATGTTTGTAATTGGATAAATAATTTAAAGATGGATATTTAATGGCAAAATGGAAACCATAAATTTTTATTTTTAAATATTTCCTATCTTCCATATTATTTTTTGGTTGTTATAGAATTTATTTTTTGATGAAATTTATTTGGTGGTCATATTACTGTACTTTTATGGTGTATTCGTGTTATATGATTGGTTGGTATGGTTTTGAGGTGTTGTTTTTGTAACAATTTTGTGAGGTTGGCATGGTTTATTGGTCTTGTAGTTTGGAATATGGGGTAGTGTTGAAACAAATTAATGAAAAGATGGGAATGGGATATGATGATTTGAATAAATGAATGAAATTATTAAATATTTTTTTGGTAAGTATTATATATTAAATAATAAATATAAGTATGGAAGTGGAAATGGATTATGAAATTTTAATGGTTAGAATTTTATGTGGAATAATGAATGTAATATGGATTGTGATTTTTGATCATGTGAACTGGTAATGAATTATGAATGGGATATTATGAGGTTTTATTGTAGCCATTGTGTAGTTATGGTGGATTTGGTGTGTGTTTTATATAAGTGGTAATGGTTAATAATTTTCAGTGACATAGGTGAGATAAAATTTGCGTTTGAAGTGATTATTGTGAGTTACAGTATAAAATATTAGGTTGTTTTTTGGGATCTATTATATTCATTGTGTTTTTTATTATTTATTATACACCAAAACCCAAGTTGGATAAAATGATATAAAACCATATGATTTTTTGGGTTATAGTGGTTTCCTCCAATATCCAGGATGGTGGTGATACATATTGACAACTACTCCCCTTTCCTCACTATCTCTTCTAAACAAATCGTAGGTTGTGATGGCCTAAGGTTTTGACAAGAAGTGATATGGTTATGATGTGTTTTCTTGATAGGGTCTTGCATTGTAGAATAATGGTGTGAGGTTTATGTTCTTCATTATAACATACATTACCATGAAGAGGCTATTAATATGATTATATATAAAGAGGAGGATTTTATGTGTATTATAGATGTGATATATAGTTGTGATGATGATTTTTTATATGGTTATGTCTTGTAATTGTGGTTAGGATTTGATTATATATTATATAGTTTTATATATATATATATAAAGTTTTATGAGGTAACTTTTTTGATATATTCTTTTGAATATTATGTTACTATAATTGTATGTGTATTTAGGTGAGTAAACATTGGTGAGAAAGGGTGATAGTTAACCTTTAAATGTGATGATTTGGTTCGAAAATTTATTCATAGAAAATTTATTATGATTCTTCCACATTTTAATGAGATATTTTGGGTGGATCCTACTACCTATACTTGTATGCTCATCCCTTTTT
Source organism: Viscum album (assembly GCA_963277665.1). Lineage (NCBI taxonomy): Eukaryota > Viridiplantae > Streptophyta > Magnoliopsida > Santalales > Viscaceae > Viscum > Viscum album. Next base: position 597,571,775 of record OY728133.1, read on the forward strand.
ATATATATTCAATTTTACAGGACTATATAATTGTGATAGTGATAGAACTAGACATTACTCACCAATGGTGATAATTGGTGTATAAGAGAGTTTGTGGAGTCACATCCATAGAATATTTATTTAGGATATTTATTTTTGAGACCTTATTTTATATTTTAAATGATAGAAATTATAGAAAACTAGTTTTATTTTATATTTTTGAATTTATTGGTGGTTATTTTAATCATTTTTTGGATTTGTAAGGGTAATGCCTCCCATTCCTGTGTTTCACACCCTCAGTTTTAGTATTCAAAATATGTCCTACTAGAGCTTATATTTGGGGTCACACATTTAGGGACACAGGTTTGACCTATAAGAGTTTTGAATGTTCATAAGAATATTTCCAAATCAAGTCATTGAGTTGTCATGGAGTTCCAGGGTCCGAAGAGCCTCGGCACTATGATATTAAAAATATTAAATATATTTTATCACCCATGAGTATATTTTCTCTTGAAACTTGAATAAATCTCAATAGGAGTATCAAAATGGATTTTTGAAACCACATTTGAGTTCATAACTTCATGTTTACCCTAGGTACAATATAAACTTTTTCGGTGCTAGGTGTTCAGTCAGAGGTGAGTTGGAGGGGTGTGTGATAGTTGGGAGTTAAATGGAAGTATTATTTAAATAAAAATTAAAACAATAGCCCTATTCCCTTATAACTTTGGTGCACATGTAGGAGAATTTGAATCCCCTCTCCCCCTTTGGTGACGGATAACCCAAGGACAAAATCGAAGAAACAAGGCATCATCGATCTCCAATCATGATGGTGATCACTTCCAGAACATATAGCAATAGCTTCCAAGAAACGATTCAACCTGGCAGCATTGTATTTTTCACTGTGACGTAATCATTTTGATTTTAAGTCTTTATCTCCTTGTTTACGAAACATTTTAAGGTTGTAGATCCCTTAGACGCTTGTTAAGGACCCTTTGATGGTTGATTTGTGAATTTTGGGGAAAATGGGGGAAACCCTGTCTATTTGTAGGGAATATTTGATGGTTTTTAACATCTACAGTGCATGAAGACTAGAGTTACATGTTGGGTGTTCTTACCATCTGGGGAAGATGAATTTTGGCTACTATGCATCGTGAACCATGGGTTACTTGCCATGTCGTAACCCCAAGTCGTGTGGTCTGAGGACATGTTTAGGGAATTCATGAAATATACACAGTTGTGTGATAGAACACATCCAGAACTCATGTACCCGAAGAGCCAGACATGAGAATGGGAAAGGGACAAGGACAAGGGGATATGTATTCGGGACACCTTGTGTAACTAGGGGTACATGTTGTGTGGTTAACATGATTGGATAAGCCATCTGAATGGAGTACACAATCAGGGCCCAGGTGAGGTAATATATGCCTTGTATTGATGGTACACACCATTTGGTCACACATACCTAGCCAAGCTATATTGAAAGTGGAATCTATCAGGTATTGTGGGAGGTTCACACACCATGTAGATCCCCTTACATACCGTGTAGTCTCCTCTTAGAGGAGTTTCCTCCTTTTGAATCATCTTTTATAGGTCTTGGATTTAAGCCTGCGAGTAACCTATCCTGAGTACATTTCTATGTATAATGAAATTGTGGAGATGGTTTCATACAAGAAGATGTGAGGTGAGTCTATGTTGTGTATATCTTGGGTTAGTGTTGTTTGGGCTAGCAATGGTGGAGTGATCTCCCTTGGTTTATCCATGTGAGTGTTTGTATTCCATTACGTCATCAGTACAGGATTGTGATCACCTAGATAGGATGAGCTTGGATGAAATTGTTTCATCCCTCCTATAAGGCCATAGCAGGATCATATATCTTTTCATTAGAGGGTTTTTAACCCTCCAGAGAGGCTAGGGAGAGATCCATTGGGATATCATTTTCCTTATATCTGGTTCTCATAATTGTTGTAACCAACACTATATGGGCAGTGATCCCCCATCAAGTAGGATATCCCTCTAGGGTTTGTGTAATCATTATATATTCAATCCCATATACAATGGGAAGTTCCAGTAGGGTTTCAGTATCATGATGATATGATCCCCTACTTCGTGTGTTATACCAAATGGGATTTGTGGAATTGTCATGACCAACACTAAATGGGTGATGATCCTCTATCTTAGTGATATGATCTCCAAGATTTCATTTTGTGTTGTGGAATCCTCCAATGGATCTTGGGTGTGATCCTCTCTCTAATCAAGATCTTTATGAGACTATATGGGGTAGGTGGTATCCCCTATTGAGTCCTAGAAGTGATCCCCTATTTGAGGAGTTATGTTTTATGGTTTTCCAGAATGGGTTCTTAGTGTCCCCAAATAGATCTTGGGATATATCCACTTTATGAGGTTGGATACCCTAGTGGTTCCAGTAGTGTTCATTATGTTCCCCATTTCAGAAGGGTTTGATCCCTTATCTGAGTATTGAGATCTGCTGATTTCCAGTGTGATTATCTTGGTGGCGATATCTGATAAGTGTTTCCTATTAGATGTATTCTTTAACACCTCGAGATTTTATGAGAAATATTATTTTTAATTTCTTTGATGTCTTGTGTTGTACACTACACCAAGATTATCTTTCACTAAATGAAAAACCGTATTAGCTTGTAGTATACGCAACACTATTCTTGGCTTGAGTTAAACGTAATATCAACCTTCCTTAATAGCTTGCGTTGTACGCAATATCGAGTTTTACTAAACAACAATATGTCATTAAAATATTAGGTTAACTAGCCATTAAAAATAGTAATACCCACTTTTTGAAATTCTATAAATTTTATCTTTCAAAATAGACTTCATTTTGAGATTTGGAATATTGAAATTATCGTATGGTGAATTTTTGGTATTTTTTCTGAAAACATTAAATTTTTGATGAATAGTGAAAAACACCGAGTTATTGTTTAAAACTGAATTTTTATTTAAATAATTTTTTATTTTATTTAAATTTATTTTAGGTCAAAATTGATATATAATACCTATATAAGTTCAATTTAATTCATCGGAGTCATTTTATAAAAATTTCAGATATATAAAAATTTTATTGAACTTTTTACCGTCTTTTACCCACCTCCTAGGAGAATTTTCAAATTTACATAAAACATAATTTTACCACTTCTATGAGTGTAATTTTGAAAATACAAGATACACGGTTAATATAAATGAGTAAATTTGGTTCAATAAGATAAAAATAATTATTCCTGAATAGTAACTTTTAACTTTTATTTACTACGGTTAAAAGTAAGTAGGTTAATTAAGGGTAAAAATGATATTATTATTATTACCCTAAGACATCTCATAATTCTATTGGATAAGTGTAATTCGATAGAAACAGCCTTAGGAATAAAATAATACCCTTTAGGTACACTTGTATTAGATTAGGACATTTATTATTATTTTATTTAAATAATAGTTAAAATAGTTAAAATCAATGTTTAATAACTAAAATAGTTTTAATATAGGGTTATACACAAGATATATTCGACTATAAATATTCATTATAAATATAATATCATTTCCTAAATAAATGTAGTTCATTTATAATTTTTAGACATTAAATATTTTAATTTATTTACGACACAATGGCGATGCAGTAATTACCTAATTAATGAAATATTAAAATAATTGATATTATAAATACCCAAATAAATGTAATTTTGAGACTTTTTTGAATTAAAATAACATTATAGGTTAATATAACAAATTAGGGTTGGTTATATAAATTGTTTTCGAAGAAATAATTATGTTATGAATTTAGAGAAAACAAAATACAAAATAGTGTCAAAATTGACATAAAAGAGTTTTTAAAACAAATATTATATCATTAAATGATATTCTATTCCTAAAAATATAACATTCAGTCAAAATACTTATATAATAATATATATGACATTAATGAACCAATTTTGGTTCTATTGGTAGTTTACATTAAGTTTATTAACCATATATTGTAAGAATACAAGATGAAACATTAAAAGTAAAATTATTTAACTTAGAGTTAAATCTAAATGATAAGGTTAAAATGGTAACCTAAACTTGTATAAAACCTATTTGTTGATATGATTTTGACCCATACCCACTTTATCTTATAAATAATGATATTTGGAGACATAATAAACTGAATATGAATTTATTATAAAATAATATTTTATGTTTTTCCTAAGGTGCCCCTCACCCCTCTTATAAAAGGGCACCTCCTCCCTCCCCTCTTCACACAAATTTGAGCCTTAAATATCGTCAAAACTCTGCCCATTTCACTTCTCCAATTCCATAGAAACCTACTAGAGGTCCCTTTTATCTTCAAATACCAAATATAGTGCCCTAAGAGGAGGTTAAGAGGAGGTGCATCGAAGAAGAGGTAATCTCTTCTACAGATTCTTTCAGGTTTCTTTATTCTTCTACTTCCTCTTATTTAGTTGTTTAATCATAATGCTATTACCTCAGTATAAATAATATACTAATGTTTTATTATAATGATTAAACAACCCCATTTCATCTTCTATCCATCCTATGGAAAATGAAATCACCATGCGTGCGTGCGTACGGAATACCGTCTCCACGCCGTGGTGTAATCTGTTTTTCCACCACCACCTTACATGGATGGGTATAATGGTGTAAATAATAAATATATATGGTTATTATAACATCATAATGATTCTGAGATATTATATCATCCACTCCAATTCCATTCAATAATTATGGGAACAATGTCATCGCTCATGCGTACGTACAGATTACCGTCTCCACGACGTGATGAGATTCATTCTCCATATTAACCATTCAAGAAAAATTATAAAGTATATATAATTAATAATAATGATATATATGAAAAAATAATTCTAGTATATTTATTTATATATGTATATATATATATGTCATCTACTTACTTCCATTCAAGTCAATAAGGAAAGGAAAACAGCGTTCATGCGTACATACGACCTACAGTCTCCATGAACAGTGTGTTTCATTTCATTTATCTATCTATTATATATATATATAATGAATATATTTGATATATAAATCATGTTTTAAATTCTAGAAGAATTTAAATCATGATATAATTAATAATAATATCATGAACAATAATTCCAAACTCGTTCGAAAAATGAATCGATTTTACCCAAAACGCTGCTTTGACATGGAATTGATAAAAGAACGGGTAATATAGAGTCATAAGTGAATAATATATGATATCATAAATATTATTATGGTTCCGTTAAAACATAATAATATTTTTAAACCCACTATACAGATGTTTTGGACACGTACGGATGAAATTGGACCTAAGGTGACGGATAATTTTGCAAGTCTCATTTTTATCTGAGATTACTTATACGTAAGTATTTACTAGGGTTATATTTTTCATCCATGTCCATAAAAATGTTTTTCATCATGTCTTTAATATTATTCCATGTATTTTTAAAGTCATTTTTACCCCTCTTTGACTTTTACATTGTGTTATGGAAGGAATATTTCTTTTGTTTACCATACGGGGAACTTTTTGACTTTTCTAGAAAAAGTACTAGGAGAATGTTTTTTTTAACTTATACGGTCTGAATAGATTTTTGCTGTTTCATAGCGCCTAATTTTCATGAAGATTACTCTAAAAGATATCATGATTATTTTTAACAAAATCCTTTACTTTTAAAATTTAATGGCATTTTGTGGAAAGAAAATTATTTTTAAGAAGAAAGAATATTTTCCTCCAGAATTCATTTCAAGTGTTTTGTTAAAGATATTTTCCATCTAAGATAACCTTATTTAGTATGATTTTGTTTCAAGTATAACGTCTCTATTATTTACATGGTTTGATTGTTCTTATGAATAAATGATATCCATTTTTTTATGTAGATTATGTTATGATGGGATGATGTTTATGAAACCCATTTTATTCTTTGGGTTATGATGATTGATTTATGTTTATTTTGTGGCACAAGTAATAATGATTTCATTATGAGATGGGTGGGACCTATATCTCCCTCCAATGAATTGGGTAAAGATTTATATCTCATGATATAGACATGGATATAATGTAAAGTTAATCTGGTTCAGTGATACAGGACTAGAATGAGGAGTAAACTAGATTTAGTAAGGGACTTTGTCCACTATGATGGTCATGGAAGCAATGCCTTGGCTACTATGGAAATTATAACAAGTTCTTAATGGTTCCCAAAATTACATATTTTATTCCCATGCTATTTTATCATGGTTAATGTTCCTTTTTAATCTACTCCTTATGCACTTCCATGATTTATGTCATTACTCATGATTATGATGTTTTATGTTCATGTTATTATGTTCAAATGTTTAGGGATTGTTTTATGTTGTCCATGTTTACCCTTACTGAGCATTTGAGCTCACCCTTTTTATGTTTTCTTTTCCCCAAGATATAAAGAAAGGTCTTAGGTAAGAAAACAATAAGGGAAGATCTTTATGGTAGATGTTGAATATCTTTCACCATTATTAGAAAATTATGTTCCGAGTTTTCAAAGACACTAAACTAATACGGTCTTTGGTCATATGTTTTTGTAATGTATTAAGTACTCCTCAAAAGTAATGTAATTTCTATGTAGGTAAAGTATAGGTCTCTACAGTTGGTACCAAAATGAAGGTTTAGTCAACCTTTAGAAACTAGGATGTGAAAACTTTAGTGTAATACCTATAGATATTTCTATGGAATGTCTAGGGATGTCTCTAAGGTTAAGTATACATATGGGTTATATTCCTAGAATTATGGTAATGATATTAGAATTAAACCCAAGATTTTATATATTGAAAGTACTCCCCATTTATTATGTTGTTTTCCTATCATGAGTTTTTCCTCTCACAGTATTCTTTTTGGGTTTTATAAAATTGCTGGAAACCGGAAGATTCATGATAATGGAGGATCTAATGGAAGATGGAATGATATTATTCATGAGAAACCAAATGAAACCGGATTTGGAATTCTAAACATCGTTGTTATCCCTAATCAGCAATCTCATAATATGATCAATAATCTCAACATTGTTAAGTATCCAGACTCAGCAAATAAGAGAAAGATGGAGTTTCATGATGATCACGGATGAATGAAAGTTAAATTTTCCACATGTAAATCAGGTGGGAAGAGGCATCAATGATAATGTTTCAAAGGAACTGGAAGATTCTTTGGGTGTGGAAAAGAAGGACACAAAACCAGTAATTGCAAATCAAGTGGTTTAGTTAATACCATGGACAAGGATAATGGTATTTCTAAGACATCAAAAATGGTTAAATGTTTTAAATGTGGAATGTACGTGCATTATGCAAACCAATTCCCTAAGGGAAAGTCTCATGAAGAGAATCATAATGGTCATATGGGTAGTATTTATATTGATGATGATGAAGAGGCTACAAATGATATGTGAGATGAAATAATTGTTGAAGCTCGTTCAATGGTTTAAAAAGGTAGTGGAATGATTTATGTTTATCAAGAGATATGTTGTATAGGTAATGGTAATATGGAATAAAGACACATCTAAGGATTGTTACAGTATTATTTTTCCTAAAGTATTTGAAGGTATATGTTTAATGGCACTGGTAACCATGAAAGGTTATTCAGATATTTTTGGAAAGTAGATGATATGTGCATAATGAAGGGATAAGGAGATAATGAGATGTTTGATAGTATTAATGAGATCATGACTGATATAAGGACAATGTGATATCATGGTTTGAGTATATACAAATTTTGGGATTTTGGAAAGTGGAAAGAGTTAAATTTTGATAGAATTCATGTTTTCACTATGGTACTCTGGTAATTTATGTTTCAAGAGAATACATGATTAAGGGATTCACATGTTTGGAATGCGATCAACAAGATATATATTATGATATATGGGAGATAAATGATGTTATTCACATGCTTCCTATGTGACCCATCCAGTAATCATTTTCTTTATACTATGAGATTCGACAGATGTATTTTGGATAAGTCTAAAGATTGGAACAGATTACGTTGGACATCAGATAGTATTGTTTAAGGCTAGAACTCTTTTTTCAATATTATTTCAATAATTTTATAATAGTGTAGTTTTAGAAAAAGGAAAACCTTCACGATGGGCGACAACCCGTCGTGTCAGACAAGGTTACGGGACTCGAACCCACAAATGAAGTTTGACATGCCTTTATCGCCTACCATTGGCCTATAGGAAGTCCCTCGTTAGTAGAAACTAGTTTTATTTTATTAAGTGGTATGATAGATTAATTATAAGTCCATTTTTGGAACCATATATGATTAATCTCACTATAGATGGACTTATGTATATTTAATAACTTTTTCTAACCTTTTTTTTGAGAAAGATAGAATGGCATATCATTCTATCGCTTGATCTACTAACACTTCACGAATGAAAAATTCAACTTCATTTGTTTAAGAGGTGAAGTGTAATTTATTTAGGTAATGACCAACAGTGAGATTGTACCAAAATAAATTAAGTATTTATGCTAATTCCATTTTTTTCAACTTTAGGGAAATGACCTTGAAAATCAAAAATGTTGTCCTAGATGGTACCTTATATCATCAAAAATTAATGGCTTTGTGATTGTTTGATTTTTCATAGCCACGTTCTATACCAAACTCCATCAGAACTTTAAGGTTATATTTCGCTTCCATATCCATATTTTCACCTATGTTCTTCTATGTGGAAACCTAGTGATGAGTTAATTTGGGTAACCGTTAGGTTTCATACATTAGTATTTAAAATTATTTTTTAGTATTACTTTTTACAATGTGGGTTTCTATGAATGAAACTTTCAAGTAGTAAACCATTTATAACCCCAACGAATTTCGAGGGAGAAATTCATTTTAAGGGTGGTAGAATTAACTCCCCAAGATTTTATGAGAAATATTATTTTTAATTTCATTGATGTCTTATGTTGTATGCTACACCAAGATTATCTTGCGCTATACGCAACACCGTATTAGCTTGTAGTATACGCAACACTTTTTTTTTCCTTGTGTCACATGTAAGAGAAACCTTCCTCAATAGTTTGCGTTTTACGCAATATAGTGTTTAACTAAACAACGATATGTTATTAAAATATTATATAAACTAGCCATTATGAATATTAATACCCATTTTTTGAAATTTTATTAATTTTATCATTCAAAATGGACTTCATTTTTGGATTCGGAATATCAAAATTTTTCTTGGGTGAATTTTTGGTATTTTTTCTGAAAACTTTCAATTTTTTAGGAATAGTGAAAAACAGTGAGTTATAGTTTAAAACTGAAAATTTATTTAAATAATTATTTATTTTATTTAAATTTATTTTATGTCAAAATTGATACATAATACCTATATAAGTTCAATTTAATTCATTAGAGTCATTTTATAAGAAATTTAGATATGTAAAAATTTTATTGAACTTTTCACCATCTTTTACCCACCTCTTAGGAGAATTTGAAAATTTACATAAAACATAATTTTACTTCATCTATGAGAGGAATTTCAAAAATCTGAGAGACACAGTTAATATCTAGGATTAAATGTGGTTCAATAAGATAAAAATAATTTTTGGCGAATAGTAACTTTTTACTTTTATTTACCACGGTTAAAAGTAAATTGGGTAATTAAGGGTAAAAATGATATTATTATTACCCTAACACATGACTTAATTATATTGGATAAGTCTAATTCGTCCAAAAACAACCATAGGAATAAAATATATTCCTTTAGTTCCACTTGAATTAGATTAGGACATTTATTAGTATTTTATTTAAAGAATAGTTAAAATAGTTAAAATCAAAGTTTAATAACTAAAACATTTTTAATATTGGGTTATACATAAGATATATTCGACTATAAATATTCATTAGAAATATAAAATGATTTCCTACATAATGGTATTTTATTTATAATTTTTGTATATTAAATGATTTAATTTATTTATGACACAATGGTGATGCAGTAATTACCTAATTAATGAAATATTAAAATAATTGATATTATAAATACCTAAAGAAATTCAATTTTAGACTTTATATGAATTAAACTAATTTTCAAGGTTACTATAACAGATTATGGTTGGATAGATGAAATCTTTTCAAAGTAATAATACTGTTATGAATTTAGAGAAAACAAAATACCAAATAGTGTCAAAATTGACATAAAAGAGTTTTTAAAAAAATATTATATTTCTAATTGATATTCTATTCCTAAAAATATAATTTTCATCAAAAAGACATATATAACAATATATATGACATTAATGAACCAATTGGGGTTATATTTTTTGTTTATAGTAAGTTTATTAACCATATAGCGTAAGAATACAAAATGACATGGTAAAAGTAAAATTATTTAACTTAGAGTTAAATCTAAATGATAAGGTTAAAATGGTAACCTAAACTTGTCTAAAACCTATTGGTTTTGAGTATTTATACCCATACCCAATTTATCTTCTAAATAAATCAATTTTAATCCATTATAAACAAAATATTACTTTATTATATAATAATATTTTAATTTTTTCCTAAGGTGCCCCTCACACCTCTTATAAAATGGCACCTCCTCCCTCTCCTCTTCACACAAATTTTAGCCTTCAAGAATGGACAACCCCTGCCCATTTCACTTAGAAAAATCCATAAAAACCTATTATAGGTTTTGTTATTCTTCAAAGACCAACTATAGTTTCCTAAAAGGAGGTTAAGAAGAGGCGCGTCGAAGAAGAGGTAATCTCTTCTGACGATTCTTTCAGGTTTCTTTATTATTCTACATCCTGTTCTTTAGTTGTTTCATTATAAAGTAATAACATAAGTCTAAATAATTTACTGATATGTTATTATAAATATGAAACAACCACATTCCACCTTCTATCCATCCTACGGAAAATGAAATCACCGCCCGTGCATACGTATGGAATACCGTCTCCACGTCGTGGTGTAATCTATTTTTCCACCACCACCTTACATGGATGGGTATAATGGTGTAAAGAATAAATATATATGGTTATTATAAAATCATACTGATTCTGAGATATTATATCATCCACTCCAATTCCATTCAATAATTATGGGAACGATATCATCGCTCGTGCGTACGTACGGATTACCGTCTCCACGACGTGATGAGATTCATTCTGCATATTAACCATTCAAGAATGAAAATAAAGTATATATAATGAATAATAATGATATATATGACATAATAATGCTACTGTATTTATTTATATATATATATGTCATCTACTTACTTCCTTTCAAGTCAATAAGGAATGGAAAAAATCTTTCATGCATACGTACGGCCTACTGTCTCCATGAATGTTGTGTTTCATTTCATTTATCTATCTATTATATATATATATATATATATACTGAATATATATGATATATAAATCATGTTTTACATTCTGGAAGTAATTAAATAATGATATAAGTGATAATAATATCATGAGCAATAAGTCCAAACACGTACGATAAATGAAACAATTTTACCCAAAACACTGCTTTAACATGGAATTGAAAAAATAACGGGTAATATAAAGTCATAAGTGAATAATATATGATATCATAAATATTATCATGGTTCTGTTACAAGTTATTAATATGTTTAAACCCACTATACAGGAGTTTTGGACACATACGGATGAAATTGGACCTAAGGTAAGTGATAATTTTGCAAATCTCATTTTTATCTAAGATTTCTTATACGAAAGTATTTAATGGGGTTATATTTTTCATCCATGTCCATAAAAATGTTTTTCATAAAGTGTTTAATGTTCTTCCATGTATTCTTAAATTCATGTTTACCCCTCCTTTACTTTTACATTGTGTTATGGAAGGAATCTTTTTTTTTGGTTACCATACGAAGAACTTTTTGACTTTTCTGGAAAAAGTACGAGGAGAATGTTTTTTTAACTTATACGGTATGAATGGATTTTTTTGGTTTTGTAATGCCTAATTTTCATGAAGCTTACTCTACAATATTTCTTGATTATTTCCATCAAAATACATTTCTTTTAAAATAGAATAGAATTTTCTGAAAAGAAAATGATTTTGAAGAAGAATGAATATTTTCCTCAAGTATTCATTTCAAGTGTTTTTTCAAAGCTATTTTCCATGTAAGATGAAATTATTTAGTATTATTATGTTTCTAGTATAATGTCTCTATTATTTACATGGTTTGATTCTTCTTATGATTAAATGATATCCATTTGTTTTATATGAATTACGTTATAATGGGATGATGTTTATGAAACCCATTATAGTATTTAGGTTATGATGAATGATTTATGTTTATTTTGTGGCACAAGTAAGAATGATTTCATTATGAGTTGGGTGGGACCTATATCTCCCTCCAATGTATTGGGTAAATATTTATATCTCATGATATAGACATGGCTAGAATGGGAAGTTATACTGGTTCAGTGATACCGGATTGGAACGAAGAGTGGACTTGATTCAGTAAGGGACTTTGTCCACTATGATGGTCTTGGTAGAAATGCCTTGACTACTATGGAAATCATAACATGTTCTTAATGGTTGCCATAATTACATGTTTTATTCCCAAAATATTTTATCATGGATAATGTTCCTTTTTGATCTATGCCTTATCCACTTCCAAGATTTAGGTCATTACTCATGATTTAATGTTTAATGTTCATGTTCTTACATTCAAATGTTTAGGGATTGTTTTATGTTCTTCATGTTTACCCTTACTGAGAATTTGAGATCACCCTTTTTATGTTTTCTTTTCCCCATGATATAAAAAAAGGTTTTAGGTAAGAAAACCAAAGGGGAAGATCTTTATGGGAGATTTTGAAAATCTTTCACCATGATTAGAAGATTTTGTTTCGAGTTTCCAAAGACACTAAACTAAAATGGTCTTTGGGCATCTGTTTTTAATGTATTAAGTATTCTGAAAAAGTAATGTAATTTCTATATACATCAAGTATGGGTCTCTACATATTCCATTGGGATGGAGGTGTTTTTACATTATATTTGTGATATAAAATTAAGTGGTAGCACTTAGAGGTGACATTAGGGATAGTTGGGTAGTACCTAATTGAGAGTATTCATAGGATGAGTTTCATTTGGAATGACTTAGCTCATGGAGTGTGGGATCCCAGTTGAGTTTTGATTTATAGCCTTGTGTAGGAACCCTTCTTTGGCTATGAGGTCATAACCTCATGTGAATTGGAGTCTGATCTGAGTATATATTGGTGTATTTTTGGGTTTTCCTTATGGTGTTGTCAAATAGTGGATGACACACCCTATGGTATGAGCTGGCTAGTCATGTTTAGCGGATTATGGTATTGAGATGGAGTTTCTCTCTCATTTGTGTTCCCTATAGTTAGGTCGATCATAATATTTTATTTTAGTTTCTTCCTTCTCTTTTGGGTATTTGGGGAACCTATTAAGTATCTTTATACTAACCCCCACATGGGATTTTCCTGCACATATTGTGTCTTGTGCAAACCACTGGCCTTTCGATAAAATTCTAGGAAGACATGGAGCAAGCATAACATAGAGAGCCATAACAACTAGGGTGTTTAATATATCTTCACCAATGAGTTTTATAGAGGGTTCATTTTACATTTATCCCCTCCTTCTGAGAAGGTTTAACTCTTTTACTGTTTTCTTCTGGTGGGTGTGTATTTTTTCCTTTTTGTACTTCTGTTATACTTTGGTTGTGATAGATATATTCATGAATTTATTTTCAGTTTTATATATTGTTGCAATGTTTCACAGAGGTGTATGTTAGTGCATGCATAATGGTGCCTTAGGCTAAGGCCTCCCATTTGTGTGATAGCCTACACAGTTCTAGATGCCAAGACATTGCCTATAAAGGTAGGCTTGGGGAGTTGTGGTTTGAGAAATGTTGGATAAAGGTCATGACAGAGTGGAATTGGAGTTGGTTCTACATTGGGACTACTGTGTCATGAGCTATATTTGGGTTTCATAGTTATAGTGTTAGGGTGTTTTGAGTTCTTTTTACCAAGTAGGGACTCCAATGATGGTGTGATGGATGACGTATCCATTCACTAGGAATATGATTACCTTATTTTTGACATAGAACATTATAATACTGTTCATAGGGAAATAAATGGAAAATAAATCATATAAAACTGTTTCTTGTGTTTTTATTTCCCTTCTTCGGTCATCTCCCCAGATATACTCTTTGATTATGGTGCATCTTAATATTATTTCAGGATGCCTCTATGAAGATATCCATGCAGGTTTCCATGGCGGGATTGTGGTGATGATAAATACCATGATAAGGCTTATGTTTTAATGAACTTGTTAAGAGGCTGGACCTTTGGGTGGTCAAGTAGTTGAAAATCCACCTATAAAGAAAAAAGTAATTCTGGAAGTGCAGTCTAAGGATGCATGCAGGATGACTACATTGCATGAGTTCCCGAGGTAGTGACCTCTAGGGTTCCTAGGTTAACCAAATACCCAGGTAGTTGATGACTATCTTGAGGTATTCACACATGTTTCCTACTTGTGAGGACACCTCCCAATCATATGGAGGTCCTAGTGGAGATAATATTTTATGGTTTTTATCAGTTCAGTGTGGAGTCTTATGATGAGAACCGATGATGAGGTGTCGCTCACTAGGGTAGATTTTATGTAGCTCTTTAGGGATTTGTTCTCTCTATCCACGATGAGGTCGGTGCATTTCTAAGAACTTCTACATATTTTCAAGGATAGAATGACCATGGAAGAGTTTTTAGTGAGGTTCACAGACCTATAGCAATAATCCCTATATATTTTACAAGATATTTTATTTATAGCATAAACTTTAATGTAGGGATTACTTTATGAGATCAAGATGTCAGTGGTGCTGATTGCATTCCCACCTATAAGAGAGTGATGGAGACAGATCTGGAGGTGGATAGATTTCTGGATGAGTAGACTCTAACCATTAGTGTTGGGTAGGAGGAATCTAATACCTTATTATCTAGTTTTAATGATGGTAAAAAATGGTAGGCTTAAGGATCCTAGCATTCGTGATGCTTCAAGAGGTGATCCCATGATAGAGGGTATGAGGCTCAGGGTTTCCAAGCTAGTTTGTTCAGCCACAGGAGGGGAGGTGTTATACTTTTGATAGATAAGGACATCTTTCTAAATATTTTCTCACCCTTTATACTACTAAGATAGAACTGGTCAATGGAAAACCTTATCAGAGGCATCATTTAGATCATTAAGTTCAGTAGGGAATCAATCATAGTGGGGGAGAGGGTGGAGCAGTCACAGGTGGAAGATGGTACGATTTTCCACCACCACCCACAAGTGGTCCATGTTAGGCTTAGAGATTTGGAGGATGTGGGAGAGGACAGATGTAGTCCATATAGGACTTTAACAAGAGAATCTAAGTGATAGAGGTACACTTTGTGTCCTTTCTACTTTCTATAATAGTATTCACAAACACTCTTGTGAGGTACTCTTTTATTTATATTTCTTGCTCGAGGGTTTTTTTCAAGGTGACACGAGGTGTGATTAAGACCCTATGTTGGTGTAGTTCAATGTATCTTCAAATTATCAAGGTAGATGGATCAATCTCCCACTGAGATGTGTTTTTTTGGAAAGATCAAAAACCATGTGACTGAGTCTGTTCTTCCCAAAGTTGATATTTTTTAGGTGTGGTGGATAAATTCCTCCAACTTTTGTGTTTGGGGATGAGTTATGTCTTGGATATTTTTAGGATAGTTCCTAGTGAGAACTAGTGTGTGTTATTGGGAATCCCTTTTTGTTCGTTAGTATACTCACTTGTTTGACATTATTTTTTTATGTGACGCACATTAGGGGGTGGTTCAGTTTGACTTGGATTTAGACTCATGAGTATAAGGGATATTTTTTCCACTAAGATACTTTCTTGGGATGCGATGAAAAACCATGTGGGTAAGACAATGCAGCCCAAAGAAGATATTATCGAGGTTGACTGGATAATTTCCTTTGAATTCAGTGTTTAGATTAGGGTTTCATTTCCCTATGTGTCAGATTATAAATAGGGGTATCCCTCTAGACCCTATGACTACAGATAGACTACGTGCTTGGTGTTTCCCACCTTTTGAAACTAAGGAGAAATGTGCCCACTTTTCTGCATGATTATAAACATTTTGATATGGACTTGTTTGTGTTTATCCTTGAGGTTCCCATGAGTTTGTGCTCAAAGGTACCATAGTAACCCTTGTTGTCCTTTATGGTGGTCTTGGTGAGCACGTTGGCATGGGAGTCACAATTTAGAGCTTAGTTTTTTCCTCATACATAAGATTTATTCTTAGGGATGAAAATATTTAATGTGGGAAGGATATAGTGAAATTTGTTTTAAATTTAAGACTTTGGGATATTAATTAGAATATTTTTTAATCTAGGAATTGAGTTGGATCGGAGTTCTTGGGCCCGGATATCCTCATCATGGTCATATTAAAAATATTAAATATATTTTATCACTCATGATCACATTTTCTCTTGAAAGTTTAATAAATCCTGAGAAAAGTCTCAAATTAGATTTAATAGACTGCAATTCAGTTCAGAACATCTTGTTTACCCTAGGGGTGACATAAACGTTTTTTGCCCCAGGTGTTCGGTCAGAGGCAAGTTGATGGGAAAGGTGATGGAAGGGAGTTAAATGAGAGTATTATTTTAATAAAAAATAAAACAATAACCCTCTCTCCCTCCCCCTTTGGTTCACACGTAGGGGGATCCAAAGCCCATATCTTCCCCTTTGGCGATGGATGACCCAATGACCAAATCGAGGAAACAAGGCGTTATCGATCGTCGATCATGACAACAATCACTCCCAGATCATGTAGTGGTAGCTTCTAAGAATTTATTCAACCTTTAAGCTTCATCATTTGTTCTATTAAGTGACTGGTTTGAGTTAAAAGTCTTCATCCCCGTTTTTATGCATTGTTTTAAGGTCTTAAATCTCTTATACAATTCCTAGAGACCCCTTGACGGTCGATCTACGTGTTTTGGGAAAAACAAGGGTGATTCAAGCTACTTTTAGGATATTTTGGAAGGATTTTTCTATTTTAACTATGTGTATACTATAGGGGAACTTTGTTTGTTCTTCCCATTTGGGGAATATGAATTTTGGGGACTACACATCAAGTACCATGGGTTACACACCATGTATAGATCCTAATTCATGTGGACTAAGGACATGGTCGGTGAAGCCATGTGATTTCCATGACTGTGTAATAGTACACTACTATAGTACATAGACACAAGGTTCCGGACATGGGAGAAATAAATATACATAGCTAAGGGGCTATGTAGTTGGGACATGTTGTGTACCCAGGGGTACACACTATGTGAAGGGACTACATGGTCGAGGTCTAGGTGAGGTGTGACACATCATGTACTAGTTGTACATGTCATGTTGTCCCACATGCTCTTCCAAGACATGTGGTTAGAGGACATAGTCGGGTGTTTTGGTTGGTTCACACACTATGTAGACCTCCTTACACACCTTGTAGTCTCCTCTTATAGAAGTTTCCACATTTTTAATCTCCTCTTATGGGGCTTGATTTAGGACTGTGAGTAGACTATCCTGATTAGTTTTCCATGTACAATGTGATGTTGGCCACCATTTTGGCCTAGGTGAAGTGAGGTGAGGTGATGTTGTGGATCACTTGTGTTAGTGAAATGTGGACCAGCATCAATAGAGTGGGCTACCATGGTTCATCCCTATTAGGATTTGTGTGGAATTACATCCTTCATATAGGAATGTAATCTTCTTGATAGGATGAGCTTGGATAGAGTTTTTACTTTCCTCTGTATAGGTTAGAGTGGGATCCTCAATCATTTCATTAGAGTTTGTGTATCCATCCAGAGATGATAGGTTGGGATCCTCAAGAATATCACTTTCCCTAGATCAGTTTATCGGAATCATCCTGGTGAACACTACATGGGTGGTGGTCCCCTACCTAGAAGGATATCCTTTTAGTCTTTGTGGCATTGTCAGTAATATAATCCCTTAGACCGCGTTCATTTTTATTAGGGTTTCTGCATCGTCATAATATGATCCCCTAATTCATGTGTTATACCATATGGGGTATGTGGGATCATCATGAACAACAAAAAAATGGGTGATGATCCTCTATCTGAGTAATATGATCTCCAAGAATTTAGTTTGGGATGTGGTATCCCTCAATTTGGACTGGGTTTGATCCTCTCTTTGATTGAGATCTTTGGGAGAATTGATTGGGTTGGTGGTATTCTCTATCATATCCTAGGATTGATCCCCTATCCAAGGATTTGTGGTTTATCGTTTTTCTATATTGGGTTTGTAGTGTCCCCCATTGAATCTTGGGAGGGACCCTCTTTATGATTTTTGAGACTCAGGAGGTTCCAATAGGGTTTGAAGTATCCCCCATCTAGGATTGGTTAGATCCCCTATCTGAGTATTGAGATCCATTGAGTTCTAGTGTGTCATTCCTGGGGGTGATATCTTATGAGGGTGTCCTCTTAGATGTATTCCCTTGGGGTGGTGGTTTTATTCCATCAACTTTGTGATATATGCTTTTGTGTTATATCTTGGAGCTTCCATCATGGATTTCTGATTTTTACCTAATAGAGGGTATCTATCAGAAAATTGTTATCTAGGATTACTCAGCTCGTGGAGTGTGAGCTCCCAGTGGAGTGTTTATTTAGAATCTTAAGTTGGAAACTGTTACTGGGTATGAGGTCGTAACCTCATGAGTCTTTGAGTATAAGAAAATTATATATCGGTTTTATTTGGGTTTTCCTTGTGGTTTTTTCACAACTGGATGACACACCCTGTGGTATAAGTAGACTAGTCATGTTTAGCCGAGTATGGTCTCGAGGTTGTGTTTCTCTCTCATTTGGTTTCATTAAAGATGACGCAAGCAGAATTTTTTTTCCATTTCTACCATTTCATTTGGGTATTTTGTGCACCTACTGAGTTTCATTATACTCACCCCAGAATGCAATTTTCCCACATGTGTTGTGCCTTATGCAGATCACAGGCCTTTTGACGGAGTTCTAGGAGGACCCTAAGCAGGTGGATCTTAGAGATCTAGACTGATTGGGTTGTTTACTAGAGCATGACCGAGGAGATTTTTGGTGGGTTAATTTAAAAGTTATCCCCTTCTTTTGAATATTATGAATATTTTTACGGTTTCATTTTGGTCGGTGTGTATTTTTTTCATTTTTGTACTTCTTCTATACTCTGGTTGGGATAGATGTATTCATGCATTTTTTCAGTTTTATATATCTCTTCACTGTTTCATATAGATTTATGTGGGTGTGTGGATACAAGTATCTTAGGTTAAGGCCTCCTATGTGTGTGATAACCTTTTTAAAATTATATTCCATCCCCCATCCTATAGAGGTTGGCTAGAGGAGTTGTGGCTCGAGCCATGTTGGGTCATGTTGTGACAACACTTATATTAACTATCAATCCAATATTGTTTTTGATGGTGTATGGTCAGGAAAAAGCTGTATCAAAGCTATGGATTAGAGCTAGGATGAAATTTAGAGTAAAGAACTGCTGAGGACTATATGGAATTGGTAGAAAAAGAGTGTTATTATAATTGAGTTAGGATGTAGTTAAGGTATATCAACTAGGACATATGAATTTAGAACCCCCTATGATCCCACATGAGGTCATTAATCATATTGAACATACTAAGTGAGATGATTAAAATTTTAGGGTTGAGATCTAGGTGTGGTTCATGAATCATGATTGATTGTGTATCTTTTTTAATTGAGTTATTATTGAAAAAATAAAATGAATTTAGTTATCATAAGTGAATTTTATATTACTAGGCTTATATGTTATTTATTCCATATTTGTATAGATGGCTTATGGAAGTACTATTTATAATGTTTCGGTTAGGGAGGTACAACAGGATGTTCCTGTTGATCGTAAGAGGGATGGATCCATTGAGGATGATTTATAGAGGAATATATTGTATAAGTACAAATATCGTAGTTTTTTAAAATATGAGTGGACTATCTATTAACATGAGACATAGATGTGGTTAAAGGACATCAAGATTTATTTTATTTTGATATTTTCTATGAAGGAACATTAGAGACCATTAGATTTTAACTAGGGAAAGGGCACTACTCATCAGTATTGGATTCTATTTCTTGATTATCATGAGGATTATGAGGTATATTGGAAATATTTCTATAATTAATTATATTATTAATTACTTTATTCAATTTTGAAGGTATTTAGGTGGAAGTAGTTTCTCTCACTTCTACAGGGGATCTTGAGTGTGTGGGAGATAAAATTTCAGTTTATTAATCTTATTCTATATGTTTTTTATCCTTATCATGATTATTGAGATAGGGCACGAAATTTGGAGGAAGTTCTATCTCTTATTATTTAGCACTACGTCACCCATTTACATTGACGGAATATCTTGAGGTGATAGGAAAAGTGAAGGAGATATAGAAGATCATTAAATAGACTAGATAGACTCAAGAGTTAAGTTATAAACACTTCTCAAGGAGTAGGACTATAAATAGATAATCTATGTTATCTCTTTTGTTGTGAGATTAGCTAGAAAATTTTCAAACTAGAGTCACTTCTTACTATTTCTCTAGAGTATAAATCTTTTCAGCCACCATTGAGATCTATATAATGAATTCCTTACTTTTGAAAGTTGTTTCTATCAGTATTTCCTATGATTAACAATTTATATATATCAATGCGGGTAGGAATTTAGTTCCCTATATAGTATAAGAAACAAATAACTCGGAGGCCATTCAACAGTACCAAGATCAATAAGATTTCGGAAAATAGAGAGATGGTAAAGGAAATAGATAGAGGCTTCATGATGTTATTTATGGTTAGGGGTATATGAGAGATCATGTCATAGAGGTGGTCTTCATTAGGTCTAGTGAGGTTGATGATTATGGAGTGGAGATTTTAATTCCATAGAGTTATCAGTTCAATGCAGGATACATAACATATAAGGTATCATTTTCTATCTTCTACAATGGATCATACAATTTCTAACAAAATAGAATCACAATCCTTTATATTTCTTACCTCAGTTTGATCTTTAGGAGTTAAGGTAGAGATAATTATAGTTATCATCATGTTGACTACTCCAATTATAGGTTGATATATTCTACTTAAAGTTGTATTGAAAACGTGATCTGATGACGGGGTTATAACAATCATTAAGGTATTTTTCTTATTGCAGATAAAACCATACAATTTTGTCCTTAGAATGTATTGGTTGCATTATATTTATAATATTATTTATTAATTTAATAGTATAGTTTCTTATTTGATATAGTAGGCCAATGTGTAGTTTCTATCAGTGACTATGATCATTAGAAATATTAATGGTGTCTGGTGCTTATTTATTTCCAATTAGAATAATTTATATGGAGCTTAGTGGGAGTTCAAAAAATTTTGTTTCCAAGATTCTTGGAGTAATTTCCATATTTTTTCCAAAATTGGTTGTCACATTACAACCTCAACATAGTATAAATATTAATAAAGAGGTTCAATATAGTAACTCCCCATTTATTATGTCTCTTTATCAAATGGAACCTTTCCAATTTCATGAGTTATGGATTCATATTTATGATCTATTATTTGCGGTTTTAATCTATCATAGAATACCACCTTGGGGAGATTTTGTATTGTTGGAAAAGAAGGTGGATGATAGTTTCATGTTATATGTAGAATATCAATTATTGAACTAATTGATAGTGAATAAATATTATCCTATCCTACAAATTTAAGATCTATTTGACAATTTAAAGTTAGATAATTAATTTTAGAAGATCAATTTATTATCTAGATATCATTATATGGGGTTAAATGAGGAATATATCTCAAATGCTACTTTTAATTATAATTATGGACACTATGATTTAATGTTTATGCCATCCAATCTCAGTAATTCATCAATGTTTTTCATGGGATTTATGAAATCAATGATTCTAGAGTTCTTAGAATAGATTATAGTAGTATTCATTGATGAAATTATCATTTATTCGGTGATAGAGGAGGATTATATCTAGAATCAAAGGAATGTTCTAGATGTTATTTGGTGATATCAGGTATATAGTAATCTATACAAGTGTATGTTTTAGACCCATGTGGTGTATATTATCAAGAATTTTATGTCATATAAATTAGTATATGTGGATCCTTAAAATATTGAAGAAGATTTTTCATGGGTGGATCCTAGGATTTCATATATTCTTTTAATTTCTTCAATATTTCTAAATATTCAACGAGCTTCGTGTATTACATTTCAAAAAATTTGGATCCATTGATAGTTTGGACTAGAAAATACCTTGCCTTCAGTTGGATATATCAATGTCTTATACAGTTTGAATACCTAAAAGAGAAGACAATTCATTCTTCTTTTCTTGATTTTCTAAGATAGGGAGTCATTTTTAATATTTTTATTGATTATTCTCTTATCAGATAGGGTTTTTTTGGATAAAATAGAATCCAATGATCTATTATAGGTATTGGTAGATATTTATTCCTAATATTAATAATTTCATCCATGATCATGAGCTTGAAGTAGTGGTTTTTACTTTGAATCTATGATTGAATTACCACACCAATGAGAACATTTTGGTATTTATAGATCATAATAGATTTAGGTATATTTTCTATTTATGACAATTCAATTTTCTTTAGTGGAGGTGGATGGATATATTTCAATATTATGAAATCAATATCTTCTACAATTTATGTTAAGGGAATGTAGTAATTAGTAAAATAAGTTGGAAGTATCATGGTAATGTTATTCTGGTGTTTTAGACTGTGTGTAAATAATGTAGGAGAATACTTCATTACATCTTGATATGGAGGAAGACAGTTTTGGTGTTTTCCAAAATTAAATCATTCTTGTTATAGTAGGTTGGGGAGTCTAATCTAATAGATATTAAGGTAGAGGTTTAGTAAGATTTTTATGTTTATGGTGATTCTCTTAATAGGTGGTCAAATGATGATCAATATTAGCTATTATTCCATAAACAAAAATCATTAGTGATGAAAGAGGATGATCTTTGTGAGTTTCATAGATCACACCTATAAGTTAATCATATTATATCCAATATTTACCATGCCTTTAGCATTAAATAATAATATCTATGGATAAAAAAGGCCAGTGGAAAAGTTAGTGTCTATATGTTTGATGTTTCAATGGGTTAATTCCTGGAACCTTGTTCTCATAGGAACATTGTAGCCATTGGATATCCTTTAGTGAAACTATAAGGCTATTTTAATTTATTTAGTTACCAATTTTCCTTGATTTAAATGAGTGTGAGAGTTTATCAATATGATTTTGGATCTTTTGATAAAGTCGCATCATTTCTTGATAATCAAGGATTCAAGGGTAATGGATCTTTTGTTGATATTTTATTTTGAAGTGTTATCTCATCTTCACTAGGTTCCATGGATGGTCATCTATGATCATGATTCACGATTTACCTCAAGAGTGTGGAAAGGACTTTAGTGTTATTTTTGATCTTGGTTATCCATTAGTACTGATTTTCATCATCAAATTTATAGTCAGATCGAGCATACAATCCAAACCATGGAGGATATTTTGTCTATGCTTGTTCTATTTTATGAAGGTTAATAGGTGAACAAAATTCCTTTGGTTGAATTTTTCTATAAAATAATTTATCATTACTTCATTGGTATGCCTCCATTAAAGGTGTTGTATGGATTTTCTTGTTGATCTCCCTTTTGTATGGCCTATATTGAAAAGACAATGATTCTTGAGCCAAATTTGGTATATAGTATGATAGAGATGTTTCAATTTATTTATGATTTAATTATGGTTGTTCCAAATAATCCTAAATATTATACTAATCAGAGGAGAATAATTCTATAATTCATGGTTAGTGAACATATGTTTCAAGGAGTTTCTTCTCATCCATGGAATTGGAGGTTCGGTTATGGTAGTATGATTTCTCATTGGTTCATTGAATATTTTTAGGTATTGAAGCATGTTGGTGAGGCAGATAACCAATTAAAAATTCCTTTATATACGGATTAGATCCATAATTTCTTCCATTTGTCACATATTTATTAGTATCTTCATGGTAAATATTCTGTTATTTACTAGATATATTTGGATGTTGAGTATGATGTGACATTTAAGGTGTGGCCTGCGGAGATTCAAGATAACTAATTGAATGTATTTCATTGTAATTATATTCCCTTAGTTTGTTTCCTATGAAGTAATTCATTCTAGTAGGATTGTATGTGGGGTGATAAGTCACATATGAATACTTATTATATTATGTTATTCTAAACCTTTTTTATGATGATGTTATGTTTTATTTCATACTGATATGATTTCACTTATTTTATCATTTTTTATTTTTTATTATTTTATACTGGAGAGGGAGAGAAACATACTTTACTAATGCCTCATGTGGTATTAGTTCACACATGGCTATTTTTTCTCTTTAATATTGTTTATTGATTATATAGGAAAATAATCCTATGAGAGGTATCTAAAATTTAGGCATAGATTTATAATGTTCCTTTAATTTTTTTTTAAAAATTTATGGATATCTGGAGAAATTGGAGATTCATTTTCTGGGAGAAAAGTATAGTTTTAGCTGAAATATCCATTGGAATATATGATCACTATAAGAAGGGTGGTGTTTAATTTTTTTTAATATATATGAGGAGATTTTTTAATTTTTATAATGTTGTTTAATTGTGTTATATTTTTTTGAGTGTGGTGATGTATTTGAGCATAGATCTTGATCCTTGATTGTTTGGTATGCCTCTAGATATATGTGGTTTATATGTTGTAATGTGGAGTCCCAGAATCCTTTGTGAATTCATGTGTTTCACTATGAAGTTCTTTCGATGAAGTATCGGTGTAGAACTATTCGAGATCATTGTGCAATGGTGGTTCCTATTTCACTATGGTTTTTCTTTGGGAGATATAAAGTTTGAGTGAAGTAGGATGGGTTTTTCACAATAATTAGTAGATAATGAGGAATTATGTCATATAATCCACCAAATACACTATGAACATCCATATATATATATATATCAATTCTCTAAAAAATTGACCCATAAGGAATTGAGATATTAGGTTTTTATTATAATATCAAACCAACATTATATCATGAATACCCCCTTCATATCATGATATTATGTTTCTAGATTTTTAATTTAAAAATGAGTGTCCTCTTGAACTTTATAAAATTACTGAAACGTCCGTTATATTGGTTTTTTTCTAGATACATATTCATTTTAATTTATATTACCTATAAATATTTAAATATGTGAATATTAATAAACACCATATAACATATTGATTCATCTTCTGTGTAGATTTTATGTGATGTCTCGAATTATATATCACATGGAAAAGGACATAAGAAGTTACTTTATATGATGATAACCTTATAACTCTATAGTAATATTATTAAACTTATTTATATGATTGTATTACATCATCTGATAGGAAATATATGGTGAAAACACATAAGTAAGAGTACTCATATAATGATGATACATCAACTCATGAGTTTCACACTTGGTAATATTATAGAGTGTAGATTACGATGATAGACTCACCAATATGAATTTCACATTTCACATGGAATTAGATATTCTTATCTATAATAATGTTTAATAATCCTTAGACATTAATATTATTATTAATATATTTTAGGACTCACATACATTGATACACTAACCAAGATTGTGACACCATATATTCATGAGAAGGAGGGTATGTTAAGTTAATCATGAATGATACATTATTAATTAATAGGTTGAGGATTTATTTATCCCTTTAATATTTAAATAATTTAATATCTCATCCCTTTTAGTGAAATTGAACCATCACAACAAATTCCATGGCCATGGTGTATTGATGAGACAATTTCAAGAAGTTAAAGAAATATTTATAAATCATATAGGTTGATGAGATTAGTATGAAACTTACTTGATAATATATAGAGACAAGTAGACTATATTATACAGTTAATATTCATATGTGTTTTTTTGATGTAGTGACATTAACATCTTCCTCTTGGGTGCCTTTATTTGTTTCTAGACACTAATACTGGACTATAGGGGAACCTTCTTAATTCTGTTGAAGAGGAATCCAATAAGGTCACACACTTAGTGATTTTTTATTTTAATTAAATTACATTTGAATTTAATTATTAGAATAAATTTAACTATTTGGATAGAGGAATAATATTTATTTCGGATTTATTGATTATAAATATTAAAATAAATATTTATTCAAAAGACCATGAATATTATATTTGTTTATTTATTTATTTAATTAATAATATTAATTTAACTTATTTATTTGAGAATTATATAAATTTATAGGAGGATGAGAATACCAATTTAGGAGTTTTGTGATAAATATTTGTTTATGAAACTATAAAATAATATTTAGCATTGTGCAATTTAGTGCATTCTGTGAGATGAAATATTATTATTATTATTATTATTATTATTATATATGGATTAGTGTATATTATTGGATTAATATATGATTAAGTACCTTCATGTAATTATTTAATATTAAACACAATTATTATTTATATATATTCTAGGTTATTTCATTTGTGAGTGGGTTGGATTTTTTTGTATAATATATCTCCTCTTCTCCGAAGAGATTTCTCTTCACCAATATCATCTCTAAGGTTTCTCTCTAGATAATAGAAGTGTATTTCTTCCACTTTTCGCACATGCTAGGAAGACTAAGAGACAATCCTTCAAAATTAAAGGTATTATGGTATAGATTAAATTAAGTGACATAAAATGATCAATACCACCACACTATCACCCATAGTACAAGAATCGATACTTTATGATCAAAAGAGAACATATTGATCACTTATAGAGGGATTATATCCTTGGATCCTCATTGAGTAATGTCACTACAACCAAAAAATGTTTAAAAGATGCAAATAAAAAATAACTCCCAATACCAAGGTAATTTTTAATTTAAATTAATTATAAATTTAACAAGAAAATGATCATTTATTTTTGGTCTATACATTCATTTTAAATCTTTATCAAAATTAATTTTTTGGTAAAGATGTTTAACATCAGCTAAATAATGAATTATTCATTTAAAATGAAAAAAATAAAGGTTATTTATCCATAGCACAACAGTCACTTTGACTACATATATATCCTTCAAATGGTATCCAAGTAATTACATTTAAATTTATAATTATTTATTAATCATTGATCGTTATATGAATTTATCATTATTTTTTCATTTTGATTAAATCATTCTCTAAGTATGAATATTGATATATTGTCTAATTCTTATTCATTTTCACTCATATAACAAAAACCATGTTAAAATAATAATAACATCCAACAAACTCATCAAAAGATGCCAAGAATTTTGGCCGAATAACATTGGACTACATGGTCTGTAGCCTAATGGTACACATTGTGTACCCATGTTTAATACACCTTGAAAAAATAGATAATTTAATTCAAATAATTATAAAATGAATCATATAAGTTTTCATTATGACATCATGTGTTGACTAGGATAGTGTGGCACACAGTTTTTCAGACTAGATGTCATGTAACTTTATTACACACAATGTAGTCCAGATGTTTTATGGTTGACAATAAATAGTCAAAGGTGTGTCAAGTATTAATACATGATGTGTGTGACCAGAATCCCTAAAACTCAAAGCATGCATGATTTGAAGTTGTCCCTTAAATGTCATGTAACTCATAAATTTATGTGTCTAATATACATCCCAGTCGCTAAGCATGTGTTGTGAGTAGATGACGAAGAAACATATACATCATATACATGGATTATACACATTGTTGATCCTACCAATTTACATGTAAAAGTAAAATTAATTAATTAATCCATTAAATGTAATCAACACATGTATATGTGTCATATATTAATATTACATGTCATGTGATAGGATTTCTATATATATTTATTAATTAATTTCCATGTCTTTTTTCTAATCTATATGTCGTATATTGTCATTATATATCATCTAATCTGAATGAATTAAGGTAATTAAATTTTGTGTAACTTACATTTTCTCATGTTTCCTTATTGATTGAAAAAATTGTATAATTCCATAACACACCAAGCATGTCAGATGTCTTGTCAGTGCGTGGTACATGATAAGGACCATGCGAGGTAGTTAAGACAGGTACACAACATATTGCCTCTACGTACACACCATGTACAAAATCAATTTTAAATATAATTAATTTTTCAAAATTTTTAAAACTATAACGGATGGGAATCTCAAGGATTGATTGGATATATATTAAGATAAATTAATAAAAAAATTATCATGATTTATCTTAATTAATAATGATTAAAATGAATCCTAGTTTATTAAATATGTACTCATTGCATGCATGGATGATCATGAGCTTGAATGACCTATCTATGGATAGGATTTTATTTAATTTATTTATTTCATGGGTTTTTCCAATTATTATTATTAAATTAAAATTATTACATGTCTTTAATCATATCATATTATTATATAATGACCTGCATGTTTTTTGTTTCTTTTTATAAACCCCCTAACCATTATATTGATACCCCTCACCTATGTTTGAGTAAAAAGTATGTTAGGATAGATCTACCAAGTGATTAGATGCAATTTAATATGGAACCAAGGTGAAATCAACCCAAGTGATACACAAGACAAATGTGGAATGAAGAAACTCTATCCAAGAATGGAACATTGAGTTTTCACCTAGGGTCAATGGTTTGTTTATTTTCTGTTCTATAAAAAATAGGTAGATAAACATCAAGATCATACCACATATTTTATTCTCTCTTATATGTGGTTTTTTATTTTATTTTTCAGATTCTCTATCATGGTTACATAAAAAATTTAATTAAATAATTTTCCTGCTCATATGGAATCAAAAAAATTATTATGTATAAATATTTTATTAACACAAGGTATATCACTTAAGTAAAATCTACGTAATATTAACAATGAATATTAAATGATAAAATATGTAAGTTTATTCCTAATAATAAAAAATATATTAGTTAGTTATTAAGTCATACAACACCTTCCATAACTTGATTATTGATTCATACAATGATCTAAGTGTTGTATGGCCCTTGTCAAGACATATACTTTTATTAAGGAGTTATTATGAAGGTTTTCTATTGAATTAAAAAATTTGATATCTAAAGGAGTATCACTTTTTAAACATGATGTATCTTAAAGGTAGTTGATGAAGAAATACCAAATAGGATTTCAAGATTGTAAATTCTGCTCAATGGACCTAGGAGCTACAAGCCTATATTTTGAAAGACCACATAACTAGATAATTTAAATAATTCACTTAGACCTTTATTAGGTTATGAAAAGTGAAATATAGATTTTGGAAATCAGAGTTTCCACATTATTTGACATTCCATGGTCAATGGTTATGGTCATTAAGACATGCTAAAATAGTGGAGGACTAATAAAAATTTAACTTGTCTCACATTTTTTAATAATAAAGTAAATTATTAATAAAAGTATTTTACATTTTTCTAGTAAAAGTGATTTTTCGTTGACCATGTAATCCTTTTTATTTATTTTGAAGAAGTATTATATCCTATCTAGAAATAACTTCCAAAAATAGTAAAAACACTAGTTAGTTATATTACACTATGAACATATGCTCGACATGTTAGAATACCCAATCCCAGATCCATCTTCTATGGAGGTGAGTAAAGATAAGTTCATCAAATGTGAAAAAAAATTCAATGATTTTCTAGATGTTCAATGTTTTATTCTATCATCCATGTCTAGAAAACTCATTAAGTCACATGAGAACATATATTCCTAAAGTATTCTCAATCATCTATATGATATTTATTAGGATTTATCTATACAAAAATAGTTTTAGATATCCATATAATTATTGACGAGTAAACTTAGAGAGGGTATATTGGTTTTAAGCTTCCTGAATAATTTTTCACCGATCTCATACTTTCCTCATTCCCTCATAGATTTTCTATATTTTTTTGTATTTTAATATTAACATCTTTGAGATGTATCTCATGGATCTCCTTATTATACTTCACCAAGTTGATAAGGACATGAAACATGAAAATCATTTACTATTATTGTAAAAATAAGGGATGGTAATGTGAAAATCCTTAGGACTAATTATAAGTCTAATGATTCTTCAAAAATCCCATATAAGAAAAGGAAGATCAAGGGGAAATCCAGGTATTAGGATTCCATTTGTTTTGAATATTTTAAAAAGGTCCACCATAAGAATAATTGTGGAATTCCAAAGAATAAAGTGAAAATTATAGGTTCATTTGTTATCGATTTTAATATATTTATTTCTAAAAATTGGGTATTAAGTGCATCATTTAGTTCTCACCTTTTTATTAGAATATAAGAACCAAAACGATTCAGAAGAGTTTCCTAAGGTAAGATGGATTTATAATTCACTAATGGAGACAATCCAGTTTAGTTTCTATTAGAAGCTACCACCTCACATTACAAACAAAAATAATTTTTTAAAATAATTTTTATTATGTACTATCAGTTACCAGCATTAATATTTCTATAACCAGTCTCAATTTATATAGACTTATTTTCAAATTTTTTAATAAATGTTAGTTCTACTACAAAGATATCATTTTTAATTGTAAGTAACATTTAAATAAAAGTATTATTGTCTTTTATTACAAAAAAAACATAATGTAAATCAATAATATATCTAGCTTTCATGACTCATATCACACCCAATTGTTCCATTTCCACATAGGTTATATAATTGAAAAGTGATTGAAAAATTATACCAAGATATATATATTGATTCATTTAAATTAAAACTACTTGGAAAATCTCATTATTCATTTCAAAATAAAATATCCAAATCCCAATTTATTGGAATATGTGAAAGGGATATAGAGATTGTTTTATTGGTAAATAACGATGTGTGTGGACCTTTTCTAGTTTAAAAATGGATGGATCCTCATACTTCATAACTTTTTCAAAGTACTTTAGTAGATATGGGTATGACTACTTAATGAGGTATAAGTTATATTACTTTTATAAGTTTAAGGAATATAAGAAGGAA
Source organism: Viscum album (assembly GCA_963277665.1). Lineage (NCBI taxonomy): Eukaryota > Viridiplantae > Streptophyta > Magnoliopsida > Santalales > Viscaceae > Viscum > Viscum album. The sequence continues at coordinate 597,602,848 of OY728133.1, forward strand.
GTTGAGAACAAACATATTTGTACAAAAAATAATCTCTACATAGATTTTGGTGGAGAATATGTTAACCCAGAATTCATTGAATACCTATAGAAGTTTAAAATTTTATCTCGAATCACTGCTCTTTATATCTATAATAGAATTGTGTATGTGAGAGGATAAACTACACCTTATTAGAAATGGTGATATCAATGATGATTCATGAATGTTTTTAATTATATTTTTTGAGATATGTTCTAAAAAAATGGAACATATTCTAAACCAAGTGGTAACAAAAGAGAAAGATAGTATTACACATGAAATTTGGTGAGGAAGGAAATTTTTGTTGTCAAAACTTCATGTGTGTAGATTTAAAGTGTTGATTAATTCCTATTTAGGTAACAAACATAAACCTTAGGAATAAATTGTATCTTTTTATTATACCTTAAGAAACCAAGGTGATATTACCTGTAATAAATATAGGTTAAAAGTTTAAAGGTGGAAATATGAACCTTGTTTCTTGAGGGGGATCATATCCTTAAAAGTGATCATCATAGTAAAATAGAATTTGATGAATCCATGAATCAGGATATACAAGTTTTGTCACGTTAAAGGATTTTTAAAATTCCTATGGAGGAAGATGTTATATAGATACAAGTACGATTTAGGATAACAATAGAATTTATATAACCTAGATAATCTAGTTTTATAGTTGTTGTGGACAGTGAGTTATTATTATATAGTAATGATCTTGTAACCAAAAAGAAGGTAGTATTTGGCATAGAATCTTACAAGTGTAAAGAATCCATGAATTCTAAAAGAAATTGCATATACTAAAACAATTTATGTATTTTGGTAAATCCTCTTGTGGAGGTAAATAGCATTTTTTTAAATGGGTATTCATAAATAAACAGGAAATTTATGGAAAATTCATCACCAATAAAGTTTCAATGATTACAAAAGGGTTTAAACAAAATTATGGAATTGACTAAGAAGAAGCATTTTCACTAGTTTCTATGTTAAAATACATTATAATTATACTTGACATATAATCTTACCATGACAATTAAATTTGGAAGATTTTTGTGAAAACAATATTTACTAATGATAATCTTCAATAAAATGTATATATTACACAACCGAAAGGGTTTATGACTCCAAATAATTCAAATAAGGAATAAAAATTATACAGTTCAATCCATGTATTAAATAAAACATCCAATTCACAAAAAAAAATTTTAAGAATCTATAAAAGAATTTTTTTTATAAAGAATAAATGTTAGCCTTGTGTCTACAAGGGGTTTACTGGGAGTGTAGTTTTTTTTCTTAATAGTAAATATTAATGACATATTACTGATCTTAAATGATATACCAATATTATAGACCATTGATTCATAGTTAAAATCAATACTCACTATTAATGGATTAGGTGAATTGGAATGCATTATTAGGATCAAGATCCATTGTGATTGGTCCATGAGGCATCTTAAAAGATTCAATATGGAACAATCTATGAGGGGATTATTTCTAATGCCACATGGTATTTATCTTTTAAGGAAAATATTTACTTAGATACATGAGGAGATATAGAGGATCGAAATTATTCCATATGAATTTGGGATTTAGTTAGTCATGAATTCCATGTTATTTACTTGTTAAAATATTTTAAATTCCTTATGTGTTGTAGGAATATTTTAAGATGACCAACGTGACCACCATTTGATGGAAGCCAAGACTATCCTTAAGTATCCAAGGTGTACTAAGGATATGCTTCTAGTTTATAGTAGATATTTGGAACTAATAATTAGGATATATATCTATATTATAGTTTCCAAATACATTAAGAAAATATAAAATCACAATTGAGATACATATTTACTCTCAATCGAGGTTTTCTGTGTAATACTAGATACCCTATTAGGAAAACACCATATCTTGCACTATCGCACTTTAAAGCGCCTTCATTCAAGAATTTAATTAAAAGTTAAACCTTATAATTTGAAATTGAAAAAACCTTATTTATTTTTAATTAATTATATCAAAATTTTCTTTGCATTAATTTTTTATATTTTTCAAACAAGGTCAGTTTTTAGTTGAAAAATAAAATATTCATTAAACTTGTAATTTATAATACTATATCATTATATAAGAATAACCTATAAGTTTTTAAAATTATTGAATTAATAAAATATGAATTTAATGAATAATAATTTTAATTTTACAATATTCTTTGAATTTATAGATCATAGGTCTGAAATTTTTATAATTAATAAAAATGTTACTTTAGTATACAAACATTTTCTGGTCTTTTCATTGAATCGAGTATTTTCAAGGGAAATTAAGTTTTGGATTAAATATAAATCCCCTTAAACATTATTTTATTTATAATATATCAATTTATTTCATTAAAATTAGTATCCAAGATAATTTAATCTTATAAATAAATTTAATGCTTAAAACCTTATTTCTCTAAAAATGTTTTTTCTTGATTAAGGGTGTTTGAATTAATATTAATTTTTCACCCATTTAGAAATATTATTTAATAAACTTATTTCAAAATTATATATTAAAAATATAAAATGAGTCAAAGTTTTAAATATTAATCTTTTCCATTAAAACTAATTATTAAATATATAAATTAATTACCAATGTAAAATTAAATTTTGGTAAAATATAATGATATAAAACAAAAATCCTTAAAACACTAAACTTTTTCTAAAAATATTTGTTTAGGTAATTTTAAAACTAATAAGATTTTAATCTTCTATTTTTTCTATTTTCTATCCTTTGAAACATGAATAGTAACCTAACATTATTGAAAATGTAAGGGTTACTCCCAAAACTACCATTTCTTTTACTTGTAAAAGGGGAACATATTCAACACTTAAAGTATCAAATATTATTCCAGTTTCACCTTGAAACTATGAAATTTTTCTTGTCCAAGATTCATATCCTACCTTGATAACCTTATATTAACAATTAGATAAAATAATTCCCTCATTTACAAGTATACTTACAAGGAAAATTCAAGTCTTGTACATGAGTATTATCAACTACTTAGTATTTCTTCTTAATTATATTATATAAAATAAATTATAGCCCCAAAATATAATGATATTTTTGTCATTTATAGAATTTTTTTTTTTTTATTAATGGTATTATCATTATTTATTAAAATACCCAATTTATTAAGAAAAATAAAAATCGTGGTTCGTGCGTTGTGCGGACTACAGCCTCTATGAATAAACATGTTTCATTTTCCTTCAAATATTTTAAGATTTTTATATCCCTAAATTATTATTATAATTACTTATTATTATAATATATCACACTAATAAACACTAAGTAAGGTAATTATGTTTCTCGTAGAGTGATATTACAATAATACCACCTCATAATCATTCATTAAACAAGGGTATGTTCATGTTAAGGTTTGTTTAACCACCTACTTGAAAAATACTATGAATGTAAATAATGAAAGACTATGATAACATATTTACTATTATAATATTATAAAAATTTATAAATAATGATTTTTTATTGGTTTTGGAGATGTTAAATTAATATCTAATTCATCAATTATGGAAACACACTTGGTCAAAAATAAAAATAAAAAGTTATTATCAACATCATCTTCAAGGATAAAGTCCAAAAAACTCACTTAAATAGTTTGGATCATTATAAATTATTATAAATAATACCTATTGGTAACACTAATGGAATCTTAATAATTTAATTTTGAATAATAATGAATATGAACATCATTATTATGAAACTAGTACAAACGATGAAAAATATAAGCACCAGTATGGAAAATCGAAAGAATTCATAAAGATAATGAATATTAATGAATTTTATATATGAAAATAGACATGCTGAAATTTATTAATTAATTAATTAGTTTATCAATGTTTTTGATACATGATGTTAAAGCATGTTTTTAGAATTCACGACAAGAGGTAATGGTTTTCTGTCCCAAATTCCTCTCTTTAAGATATGTTTTATATTGTTCACCCAATTAACTTTATATACTATTTGTAATGACTATGTAAGATGATATATCATGAAATTACTTTCTTATTGATTTTTTAAGATCATGTTTAATTCCTAACATTTAAGAGTTTGGTATTGAATTTTTACCCAATCTATATGTTGTGTTTTTTCTCCTCAATTTTCATCTTTGGAACTCATGTTTTAATCAGTACCTATTTTATTTTGTGTTGTTTATAAATTTACATGGAAGAATTTTTTCCATATTCATCATGAAATTTAATGAAATTAAAATTCGATATTTTTATAAAACTCTCATAGTCTTTTGATCAAGAGTTACCTTTTCTAGGGTTGAATACCCATCCAATGTTTTGGTAATGTAAAAGTGTGCATAATTTCTTAAAAAATAAATCTGTATATGGATACTGGAAATTGGATATAACTATTGTATCACCCCAATCATCCCTGGTATTCTTCCTTTTATATAATTCTACAACATGCTCTGTATGCAATACCAAGTTCAAGCACACCACGACCTATCAAACTAGCCATTTAAAAAGCGGTTATGAATAATATTAACTACATTTTGAAATTTTATAAATTTTATTTTTCAAAAAAAAATTAATTTTTGAATTCTTAATATCAAAATTACATTACGGTGAATTTTTGGTATTTTTATGAAAATTTTCAATTTTTGATGAATAGTGAAAAGCACTACATTGTGGATAAAAATTGAATTTTTTATTTAAATAATTATTTAAATTTAAATTTATTTTAAAGTAAAAATATATACATAATATATATATTAGTACAATATAATTCATTGAAATCATTTTTACAATAGAATTAGAAATAAAAATTAATTGAACAATTTTAAGGTCTTTTTACATGCATTCTAACCACATTAAAAGATTTGAATTAAACATAATTTCACCAATTTTTTAAATTGAATTTTGAAAATTAGACATATATGGTTGTAACAAAGATGAAAATTTTGGTTCAGTGGGATCAAAATAATTATCTTTGAATAGTAACTTTTGAATTTTATTTACCACGATTAAAGTTAAATAGGGTAATTAAGGATAAAAATATTATTATAATAATATAAAATTTCACTAACACATGTCCTAATTCTATTAGATTATTATATTTCAACCAAAATAAACCTCATTTCTAAAATTTGATCCTTTTAAGCCACTTGTGTAAGATTAAGACATTTATTATATTTTATTTATAGAAGAGTTAAAATTTTCAAATTCATATTTTAAAAACAAAACCATTTTTAATAAATTGTTACACATTAGATAAATTCTACTTTAAATATTAATTAGTAATATAATAATTTTTTCATCAAAAAAAAAATTAATTTTTATACATTAAATAATAAAATTTAATTGTGACACCATGATGATGCAGTCATTGATTTATTAAAGGAAGAATCATATAAATGATATTAATAATATTAAAGAAATATATAATTTGAATAGATTAATTACATCCACTAATTTTAAAGATAATTTAGAAATTTTGTGGACACATTGGTAGTATTTTTTTTAAGTTATCATTTTGGTTTGATATTTTTTAAAATGAAAATATTGAATAGTAACAAAATTGACATAAATGATGTTTTAAAATAAATAATATTTTATTAAATGATATAAAAGCCATAAAAATCTAAGGTTTGGATGAATAACTTGTATAGTGATAAGAATTTCGTAAATGGTCCACTTTAGTTTCATTTGGAAACTTATAGTAACTATATTAACCATGTATTAAAAAAATACAAGAAGACATGGTAAGGGTTAAACTATTTAAAATTGGTTAAATATAAAAGATGAGGTTAATTTTATGACATAAACATGTCTAAACAATATTTTTTGAATGTATTTATACCCATACTCATCTTAACATATAAATAAATAAATTTTAATCTATTATAAACCCAAAATAATTTTATAATAAATTAATATATCATGATTTTTGTTAAAGTGTCCATCACAAATCTTATAAAAGTGGACCTCCCTTTCTCGTTAACTCACACCTATAAAGCTTTTTGGTTCATCCAAAACCTACCCATTGCCTTGACCAACATCCCTCATATCATTATAGAGGCTATAGATTGGGAATAAATACATCCTAAGGAGTCCTTTGTGTAAATCAAAAGGAGACACCTGAAAAGAGGTAATTGTTTAATCACCTCTTTTAAAGTTCTTTTCTTCTTCTACTTCCTATTTCTCTGTTATTTTCATACTAAAATAATAAATTGTGTACATTAAACATGATTATATGTTGTTATATTTATGTGAATACCATATTTCTCCTTTTACCCATCCTATAAAAAACAATATCACTATGTGTGCGTACGTACAACTTACCGTCTCCAAGCCGTGGTAAAACAAATTTCATGTAAACTTTATTTATATGTGTCTAAAAACTAATATAATGGATGAAAATAATAAATATTACATGATATTTTTTTAATTCATATTACATCCAATTCCAAACCATTTAACCATTAAGAAAAATGATATTGTCACTCGTGCGTACGTACGTCTTACCATCTCCACGATGTGATGAGACTCATCTTCCATGTTCTCCATCCAATAATGATTATAAGAATAAATATTATTAATTTTTATGAAATATATGACATAATAATGAAACTATTATGATATATATATATTTATATATATCATTCACTTACTTCAATTTAATATTATAAGAAAACAGCCACAGCATTCTGGCGTACGTACGACCTGCTGTCTCCATGAATAATGTGTTCAATTTTATTTATCTATCTATAATATATAGTTATATAGAGAATATATATTATATATAAATCATTTTTTACATTATTTAAGTAAGTAAATTATGATCTATATAATTCAATAAAAAATAACAAGTCCAAACACATGTGATAATGAAAGTTATTATTACATGAAATGTTACTTTAACTTGGAAATTATTAATTAACGTGTAATATAAAGTCATAAATGAATCATATATGAAATCATAAATATTTATATGGTCTTTTAATAATTAAATTATATTATTTGACCATTATTCATGAGGATAAATTACCCTTAACTAAAGGAAAGTATAAGGTAAGGATTAATTTCGCAATCTCTTGATTATCCGAGATTGTTTATATATAAGTATCTACTGGGAAAACCATATCATCCATGTTCATGTTTCATTTAAGTTATTTAAAAAAATTATTGACATATATTTAAGAAACATTTTACCAATTTTTGACTTTTTATAAAACATTTGTAAAGGAATCTTTCCTTCTCTTTCCAAATGATGTAATTTTTGATCTTTTCGAAAAATTAAAGAAATGATTTTTTCTTTAACTTATACGGTGAGAGCAGTTATTTTACACTATTATGACGCCTTGAAATTTTGATTCTTCCCGTACAATATAACAAGTTTATTATCAAAGGAAATTTTTTATTTTATAATTGTGCGGATTTTAAATAATTTGAATGTAAAAAATGGATATTTCTCTCAAAGAGTTTAATGAATTTATTATATTATTTTCATCTTTGTCAAAAAACAGTTGTTGGATTTTATGATTGATTGAGGTTGATTTATTATGATATGATCATCCAAATTTTATTTAAGTTTATATGATATGTTTGACTGTGTTTGTGTTATTCATTGTTTGTGGTTAAATTATTAACATTTTGTATGGTAGTTTTAATACGAATGTTTATGTCATGTTTCTTCCTTTTCAAAATAGGAATGAATTGGACGAAGTAAGTGACGGGAGGGGCTCACTATAGCCCCTTGATGTATCGATAGGTCTCATGAGACAAACTAGTGTCTTGTAATAAGGCCTTGATAGTATGGTAAAGGTCTTGGCATGAGGCTTTGATGGTATTGTTATGAACTCTGGCATTATGCATTCCCTCATTATCAGATTAGTTATTGATTTTACATTTGATTATTCAACAAGTATAATATCCATGTGAATTTTTAAAAGGAATTAATTGATTTATTCATGATGTATTATGGTTAATATAATGTTTTAAAATTCTTTTGTGTTAATTATGTACCTCTCCTTAAAAGTTTATGGTTATTTTTTATCACTTCTGCTATATTGTTTATCCTTACTCAACATCTGATCTCACCCCATTTATTATGTTTTATTTTCCCAGGATTCCAATAAGTGTTTTATTTTTGATATTCAGGTTAAGATAGGGTAATAATGGTGTTCTAAAAGTGTTATATATGATGTATTTTATGTTATAAATTTCAATGTAATGTTCATGTATGTAATCTATTTTCCAGTACTGAAAAACAGATCAGTCTTTTTGGATTTGATTCATTATAATCATGACAATGTATTAAAATAATGCACCAAATCTGGGATTCTAGGGTCGGGGTGTTACAACTTTGAAACATATTCACCTAAGGGTAATAACCTTGAAATTTTTTGGTTAATCATTCACTCAATCATCACCCAGATGACTGATGAGTGGGCCTATAATTTCACACCTAGAAAGAAAATCCTGGGGGATATGCTTTGGAATGATCACACACTATTAAAGAGGCATGATAAAGGCTTTTCCTAACATTTCATTGGTCACCAACCAATTAAAACTATAGAACCAAATTACAATCATCTATATATGACTTGGAGCATTAGAATCACTATATTCAATGTACTTATTTGATGAGGGTAATTCTTGTTATTTTGATGATACTCTATAGATTATAAGTTTATTAAGGAATATTATTCTAGATAAACTAATTATTCTATTTAATATGGAATTACCTGATGTTTTTATATATCAATATATAAAAATCCATGTTTTATTCAGTAAGAGGTTCCTCATATAATAGTATAAAATTCCTTGATAAATATTATGTTGAATGCATTAAACTTAATCAGGTGATGGATGGGGACAAGAATTGTATATCCCCTCGATTAATGAAAATGTATCATGAGAAAAAATAGGTTTGGTTTTATTTTATACCACTTTACATGACATGATATGTTCCTCAGCACAAGTCCTTGATAATAAGTTTTGATGTCTAACATTAATAATTCCATCAGTATAAGATCAATGATTATTTTTTATCCATGTTTTCCTTTATTATCATGGATATAGCATGACCTATGATTTAGTTAATAATGTATTAATTTGTTTATTTTATTATTTCCATATCAATTATTCTATGTTTATGTTACATAAGCTTCCATTATATGTTACTCCTTACTGATCATATGATCTCACCATTATTTGTTTTCTTTACCAAGGAAACCAAAAGGAGGAAAATGTGTAATTTTTAGGGATAATATAGAAGGGATGGTAATTTTCCTATAATGTGTTCATTTTATATGGTTTGTTTTCAAATGTAATGTATTTATGTATCTAGTCTTCAAATACTAATAGGTTTTTTGATCATTTAATAAATCCTATATTATATACCAATAATTTAATATAACTACTTGATCTATGTTTCTTTAGTATGGGATGTTATATTATGATCTATAATATCTTAAATAAATTAATATTCAATAATTTTAGAGTGGATTATGAGTATATTATGGATATTAATTAAACTAAAGAAGTGGTTTGGATAGGAAACTTCATCCAAGTGATTTATATGGTGTCGATTATTAATGATCATAGAACACTATATTGTGATAATTCAATGGTGGATGATCTTGTAAAGGAGATAAGGTCTCATAAATAGATAAATCACATACTCAAGAAAAATCATCTCTAGAGGGATTTTTATCTGTGAGATAAATTCATAGCAAGTTGAGTTTCCAAGTAAAGTGGAATGGAAGACCAAAAGACTATATACATATCTTATTATACACATTAACATTATGTGAGAGATATAACAATAAGAGTCATTACCAGTTGGATCTAGTCTAAGTGGGATTTTGTTTGAGTGGGTGTCCTAGAAACAACTTCATTTTAATTTAGATTCCCTTTATATATTCAAAATTGTGAATATTAATAAATTTCTTATCAAATGTATATTATTCTTCCTTCTATCTTTAATATAATAATGTCATGGATTTTTTTTCAATTTAAAATGTCATAATAAGTTCTCTACTATGATAAGAACCTTGAAGTATTTTGGCGATATTCTTAAACGTAGTTATATGGTCATATGATTTCATCTAATGGGACACAAATGATGTAGACTCTCTGGTGTGAGAATTTTTAAGTGGATGATACTTTATATCAGGAAGTATTTACTTTTTAATATTTAAGACCAAAGATTATAATTGAATAACTATGAATTGGAATTACAGATGTCACATTTCATTAAATATTCATATTTTTTAGTGTATTTAATGATACTTAGAAAATAAGATAACAATAAATATATTTCATGACTCGTTAATTTTATGTAATAACCAAAACTATGAGGTCTTATACTCGTGGGAAGTAGGGTAAATTGGGTGTGTCATAAATTATATCTTATTAATGAATATATTAATGAAATATTTTTCCCTTCCAGACGTATGGAAGTTTATATATTTTCCATTTTATTGAAAGAGAATAATCACATTAAATTTCATGTTTATAGTGTATTAATGAGTTCATTTTTTGGAATTCAAATAAAGGTGTATCAATAAAAATATAGGCTGAGAGAAAGAGTATGAAACATTCTTAATGTGATATCAAGAAAAAGGGGTTGTATTACATAGTGAGTGTTCATATGTGGTTGTCGATGTTGTTCCAATAAAGTCTTCTTCTGGGGTTCCTTTATGTGTTTCTAGATGTTGATATTGGAATTTAAATATACTCTGTTAATGATACTAAGGAATAATCTTATATTGTTACATAATTAGTATTTATTTTCATCTAAATTAAATTCTATTTGAATTTAATTATTGAAATAAATATTATTCTATGGACCCAGAAATAATATTTATTTAGGATTTATTGATTATAACTACTTAAAAAAATAGTTATCCATAATATCATGAACATTATAACTCTGTATTTAAATATTTAATGCATTATATTAATTTCAAAAATTTATTTAAGAATTAAAAAAAATAAAAGGGTGGTTGTACTATGTTTTGGTTCTATTGATATATATATTTATTTACCACATTGTAAAATATTATTTATCATTGTGTGAGTTATTGCATGCCATGAGATAAAATATTATTAATATTATTTTATATAGAATATATTATATTAATAGATTAATATATAGTTAAATACCTTTGTGAAATTAATTATATTAAAACTTATAATTGGATCTATATATACCCCCATTATATTATTTGTGATTAAGTTGATTTTTTGATATGGAAAACACCTCTCTTATTCTCCCTAGGTATTTCTCTCCACAAATAAACATCTCTAGGGATTCTCTCGAGAATTAGGTAAGTGACATTATTTCTCCTTATCCTCAATCCCGAAAATTCAAGAGATAATCCTTCAAAATAGAAATGATTAGGGTAAAAAACTGAGGAAGTGATAAAAGATGATATGTACCACCGCACTAGGACCTGGAGTGCCATCTATGATGCTTAAAGATCAAAAGAGAACATATAAATTATATATATATGTATTATAACCATGAATACTAATAGCACGACATGAGTGCAATGGAATGGTTTTTGAATGATTAATTTCTCCTATGAATAATGAATTCCCATAACCAAGGTAATTATTAATTTAAATTAATTATAAATTTATTGTGAAAATTATTCTCTCTTATTGGTTCCAATTTTGTTTTTTAATCTTCATCAAGGTTAATTCATATTTCATAACATTTATTATCATGTACATGATTGTTTATTTTTTTAAGGTGAAAAAATAGGTGTTATCCATAATCCAATTGGGTCTTTCACTATATTTAGAATCATTACATTAAACCTTATGTGATATAAGAGATATTCTAAATTTTTTTCATCCTTTAGTGGGACTTATATCTTGGTTTCAAGAAATCAATCCCTTTATATCATAGATTCTATATCTTCCATATTAAATCTTATATTCCTTGTTCTTTCCCTCATAGAGGTTATATTAATTAATTATCATAATTTTGGTTGATTGTATGTCATTGTTTTGATAATGGATGTATGTGAATAGGTATTGTCATGAATCCATGTGGGTTTGGTGATGTTTTATCATCGCTTCTTCCTTATTATTGTGCATCAATTGTTAAAGCTTCAATTAAGGTAGGATATTTGAATTTTGTTTCTTATTTATTTACTGTGAAACTATGGAACTACCACACGTTGGTTTCTTTTTGAGAAGGATTTTAATTCATCCTAAGAAGATAATAAATGTAAATATTTAAATTAAACAAAATGGTAAGTGATATCATCAAGAATGTGTTACATGTTTTCCATTATTATTTCCATTTTTTGGTTATTTTCATTAATTGATTTTTTAATCACATGTCTCTCTGAATTTTATTTATATTTATGTTTTGAAACATGGTTGTAATTTATTAAATAATTTAAATATGGTAATGGAAATGAAAATTGGAAATCTAGAATTGTTATTTCTTAAAAGTTATGTGGGTTAAATGTTATTTTTTGGTTATTATAGAATTTCATGGACGATAAAATTTAAGTGGTCATTATGGTAGTATACTATTGGGATTGATTTTTATGGTACAAGTGGATGGGATGGTTGTATGGATATGATTTTAAGATAGTGTGGTCTAGTTGCCTATAATATGGAATGGTGTTAATATAAAAGAAAAGAAATAGTGTAATGGGAAATGATTTTATAAATAATGGTATATAATTAATAAATGAATTTATGGTTAATTTATATTCAATGATTAATAAAAACAATTATCTAAGTGGGTGCGGATTTTAAAATTATTGTGATGTAAAATTAATATGGTTTAGTGAACATAATGTGGTTGGTATTTTTTTCATGTGAACTAGTAATGAATTTTTAAATGTGATATTTTTTGGTTTTTATGGTTTTAGTAAAGTTGTGGTGGGTTTTGTATACGTTGAGGATGGAAGTGTTGGGGTTAATGATGTGTGGTGATGTTGGTGAGATGGAATTTGTGGGTAAAGTGGATATTTCAGATCATAGATTTTAAAATTATGTTGTCTTTGTTAATTAGTTATATTCATTTTATTTTATATTATTTCTTAACCACCGCTACCAAATTAGGGTAATACGACTGAAACCCAGTTGAGGTTTTGGGTTGTATGTGTTTTTCCAATATCTAGGATGGAGGTGATAAGAATGGATGACTAATCCTCCTTCTCCTATGTCTATCTCTCTCTTCCAAATATAATATTGGATGTAGTGGACTAAGGTTTTAACAGGTTGTTAAAAGGTAATAATGTGGTTATACATTAGATGCATACATGGATGGAGAGGGAATGATAGTGAAATCATTTATGATTACATACCACAACATTGGTAGGTTGTGGTTGTTTGATATTTAGGAAGTGTGTATTAAAGATATATGATATATGGTTGGGATTATGATTTGGTGTGTTTTTTTATACAATTGAGATTATTATATGGTTATATGGTATGAAGGTATGTAGAAATTAAAGGTATGGGAGTTCTAAAACATAATACATTGGGGATTAAGGGTAACTAGTTAACTAGTGAAGTGAGCGTGATGTGAATTTCTTCACATATTCTCTTTATTACTATGATATTATTTGTTTTCCTAGATTTTGATGAGTGTTACTTAGTGTGGTGGGTGATAGATTACCAGGATAGGTAATGATTTGGTTTTACTATTTATTCATAGAGGCTTTAGAATTCTTATTCCATATTTTTTGAGTGAGATTTAGGAGGATAATACTAAGTATAACAGTAGTATCACCCATTTCTATATATATATATATATCCTATTTTACAAATAATTTAGAGTAATTTGGTTATTAGGATAGAAATCACTAGATCATGGTGATCAATGGTGTTTATAGGTGTTCGTGAAGTCACTACCATATGAATTCCATTTTGGGTATTCATTTTAGAGATTATTGTTTCTATATTCCATGATAATCATTATGGGATATCAGTTTAGTTTTATATCTAAATTTATTAGAGGTTATTTCATTAATCCATGGTACTTATTAGTGTAATCCCTCTCATACATGTGTTTCACGCACTCAGTTTTAGTCGGTATATTGGGGCCTACTAGACGAGGTCATTGAGGTCACTCTGGCTTTAGTACCGGACCAATCAGGGTACCATTAGGAGCAGGTCATGAGAAACTTCTTATAGGATTAAAATGTTTATTATTAATCTATGTGGCTGGATTTTTTTAGTAAAACCATTTTATAGGTACCTAATATTATGCTTTTTATTTTGGGGGTATTTTCCTTATTTTTATAATCATTATTTTCAAGGGAAAATCATTTGAGAGGTATCTAATGTAGAGAACGGTATTTTCATCCATATTTTTTTCAGTTTTTGTTTCATGGGTATTATGGAATTATAATTTGAAGTGTTGAATTTAGTGAGAAGTTAAATCTATATTAAAATCATTCCATTTCACCAAAAAAACATCAAGGTTAGTTAAATCATTGGGTAGTTTATTAAATTATTTTTGATGTAGAAGAGGTGATGAATAATATATTTCATCATTTATGGAAAATGGTATATAAAATGTAATGGTTTTATAAAAAAAATTAAATTTTATAGGCATATTTTAGAAGATATTTGTAAAATATAATATAAATCAAAAATTATAAAACATGATACTGTTATATAAACCACAAAATGGTGAGTTTTGAAGACATTTTGGTGTCTCAGGTAGTCATCACAAGTAAGGATATTTTATTATAATCTCAAATCATGGTTTCCTTTTAGTTCATAAACAAAGGTTTATATTAATTTATTAAAATAAATGTGATGCAATATAGGTTTCAATTCCATGGTTTCTTGGAAAAAAATTATAATATTAGAAAACAAACTGAATGTGGTTTTTTTCTCTTGAGACTTCTCCAAAACCCTAAGATACACCAAAAGGAAATTTTGGAGATAATTTCAAATATCCTTGAAATTACATGATATATATACTCATATAATAGACTAAATAAAATCTAGAATCATTGGTAAGTGAGATTCATGATATATATTCTTATTGTGGGATATAGAACCCTTATTATCCTATATTTCTCATAAAAATTGGGAGATGAATCACTGGGACTCTATCATGGATCAGGATTTGTAAAGTAGAATAATAAAATTAAAGGATGATCACTAAAGGGATAAATATTTAAAAAGATATAGGATTATAACCTTTTTACTTATGTGTGTAAAGGGAATATTTAAAGGTTTATTCGTATGGTGATAGGTACATTTTTTTAATAAAATAATTATTATTGATGGATAACCACAATTAATGGGGTTTTTTTGAAAGTGATTTTTGAATTGATATGATGTAATTAACTAATGGAAATATTGTAATTATGGTAATAAGAGTATGTGATATTTTCCTGTATTAATTATGAAAATGTATAAGATAAAATAGGGATGATCATATGTAAAATTGAAGATAATTTTCTACGTTTTGATGATATACAAAATAAGATATCTAATGGTGTTATATATTATTTTAAAACTTAATATTTTTCATGATATACTAGAAGTTTAGGTATATTGGATATTTTTCAGTTACAATGTTGTGGTATAGTAGTTGGGGTAAGTGTCTCAATTGTAAAAAGTTATGGTAGGTTTCTTAGTTACATATATATATATATTAGTTTCAAGGTTAATATGATTAATATGATGTTGTAGGAAGTTTTGGTTTCTATTTTATTGTGATTATTATTATTCTATAGTGTTTTGGTTATGTTTTATGGTTGGATTGGTGATTTGATATAATTGTGTTCTTATATAATGTTTATGTTATTTTATGGGATGTTTAGAAGTATTATGATGTTGTTATTGGAGGGATATGGCGTTATCATATATTAATCTTATGTGATATCAATAAGGAAGAGAAATATTGTATTCCTAGTATAAATATTGTTTTTATTTCTTAATTATGTAATAATGCAAGTGTTTTGGTTGTTTTTTTTTGTATTCATCACGGGGGACTTACCACGAGTGGGAGGAGTGATTCATTATAATTTTCCTTATATTAACATAGACTTGTTTGGAATCAACATATTTTCATTACTCATGAATTTATTCATTTGAATTCTTATTATTGATCTATTAGTTTTTGGGTATGTGGTGATTATTTATTAAAATTAAGGGTAATGCCTCCCATTTTATGATTTTTAGATACATGGTGATAGTCACTTCATCTTTTTATATTAGAGAATGGTTCTAAGAGTCATTCTAAATCTTGTTTTTGACTCTAGGGGAGTCTTGTATGGGTCACATATTATGATTTATATATATATATATATATATATATTTCTATCCACCACCCTGAGGACTATTGGAGTCATGATTCAAGGGTCACTATCATTCTTTTTTTGGGATTAATAGGAGTCTTCATAGGTTCGAGATAATGCACTACTAGCTAGTCTTCTAAAGTTGGAAAAGTTTTTAAACACAACTTATAAACCATGAAAATATACTAACACTTTTCCTAGACTGTAAATTGTATATAGTATGATTTTTATATTTTACTTATAAATTGGGTTTGGAAAAATTTCTTCCCAAAACATTGATTTTTTACCAAAATTCCTTCCAAATCATGATTCAAGGTAACACACTGTTTTCAATTTAATGGAACCCTAAAAAATAGGTCATAAAAATATTATTTCACCTATTTAGATGTATTTTAATGAAAATACCTATTACATTTCAATAAACCTAAGGATGGAATTTTTTAGGTTAATATGAAACATACCAATTTAAAAAATCATTCTTTAAATTTTTAATCATTATACATCAATATTTTAACATAAATAATAAAAACATTTATTACATGATAATTTTAATTTAGAATTATAACTATTTTAATATAATAAATAAAATAATTAAGAATACCAAATCCTCATAAGGTATTCTCACTCTCAATATCTCTTTTTCAAATCACTATTTCTCTACAGAACTCACACTAATAGCGTAGTTTATCCATAAAAACCATAACATTTGAATATTGAATCACCATAGGTTATTCCATGAATTTTTCATCTACCCCAATATAAATATATTTCAAATAATCCATGAGATATGGATTCGTAATATATTTCTAAATCCTAGATACATGAAAGTTATCACAAAATATTTCCAACTATATTTTAAGCATTAAAAATTAATAAATGTACCCACTCAACTCAATACTAAAAAAGGTATAATGACACTTTGGGAAAATTTAATTCCATTTATAGGATAGTGTTTTTAATTTGTTATCTCTATGTTTCTTTTTATATATTTCCATGGGATGACATGTATGGAAATTGATAGGATAGATAGTAAACTCATCACATGGAGGAGGTTATTATATAGTCTATAATTCTATTATAAATTTTAGTCATGTTCAAAAAATAATACCCAATTACAATGAGATTCCAGGTGGACAAGATATAAACACTTGAGGTCGGTGAATCGGGTCTCTCCTATTTTTATCAAATTCCAATTTCTATTTGAAAATTCCCCCATTGTGATATAAACCTTTTATGTTAGTAATTATAGTTGGATCTATTTTAAACATAAATAGGAAATCATACAACATGTAATGAAAGTAATGAAGAAAAATCAATTCGTATTTTTAAAATGTTTTTCCAAAAAGTACTATTACAATCCTTAATAGGTTATTCACCCCAATCAAGGATTATATACTATAATCAATTACTAAATCCAATAGTTGGTGATTCCTACACATGCACATCATCTCACTATACATATTATTTCCTTCTTCCCACAGAACTTATATAAAATAGTTTCTCACTATAATCAGTGAGTTTCACTATGATCCCCCTGCATACCCTGACTCACATGGATTTTAGGGATTCAAAAAATGTATATGAAATTGTTTAATTTATCTCTATTGTGTAAGTCAATCTCTAAGTATTAATGGGATTATTGTACATCAATAAGGTAGATCTTATTTTTCTTAATACAAGGTCTTCAAATACCAGCAAGCCTCCAGTATCAGTGTATAAAACTCACTCCCTATTCTAGTTCATCTTCATAGATGTTCATATAAGATACTAACCTGGATTTCTCTCCTCAAACTAGATATTATGATATTATTTAATCTAGAATATCATTGGATACTAAATGTCTAAACACCAGGAATAAAACCATACACAACCAGTTTGTCTTTCCTTTATTTATTATTCTCAATATTCTAAAATAATGAATGTTATGGGATCCTCTTCTTCCCTTAACTTCAAAACCAATATGTTAAAACTTCTTATAATTTTCTTCACATCATCTGAATCATTTTATCCTTTTTGAGACAAAATTTATTCACTTAGAAAAACTCTTTCTTACAGTTCTTAAACACTAGTCTCTCTCTCATTAAATTTTATTTTATACATAGGTCACCAGCATTTTATTTTTCTATATTCCAAATATAGAATATATCCCATCAAAATTGGTGTAGATGATCCTCAACCACATTTTTTTCTATGGGAGTTCTCCATGATCCCATTATTTTTTTCATATCTTAAACTGTTGCCTCTCATATATTTATATTACTACCCTTTCTTTTTCTATTCTTCCACACTTCTCTTAGCCAAATAGTTTTTCTAGGTTATTTTAGAAGGCTCAAAACTCCATTATATTCTACTAAAAATACTTCCACTAAAAAATAAATCATGATTTTTTATCATGGTTGTATAATAAATCAATCAGCATTCCCGCATGTGTCCCAACATCCTTTTCTTATAGAGTGAGAGTCTCTTAACTTCTATTGGAATCATCGTATTATATTTTAAATATCAAATAACTCCACATAATTACCTTATTAAGTTCCAAGATTAATCACAAATAATTATTTGTGATATTTAGAACAATTTAGTTCAACTTGAAAAAAGCATATATATATATATATATATATATATATATATATATATATATTCATTTCTAGATTTGATAATCTATAAGCTCCACTCAAATTTTAAAAAAACTCATTCAACTTTGAACTTATTATCCTTGGATTTAAGAGTATCTTATCACTATGTATTCCCTTTAATCACACATTATTCATTTTTTGTGAGGATTAAATATATAAGGAACAACATAGGTATCATCTTGATTATTTTCCTCCTTTGGATATTAAATCTAGAAAACATTAATTTTCTGGTTGTATGATTGTCAAGATTTCTCTAAATATTGAAGTTATACTCTATAAAAAAAATCCATTTCATATGACATTTAATTCATGATAAGTTTAAAATTCATATAATTCTTAGAAAAAATTCATTTGACTATGAAATATTATTAAATTCTATTAATTCATATGAAATTCTTGATTTCATATGCTTGGATCTGCAAAGTATAACAATAAATTCATAAGATCAGGTCTAGTGATGAATGACGATGAAGTCTCACACTGTTGAATTATAATATACCTAAAGTCATACGGATTAGAATTCATATGGTGAATTCATATGATTAACTTAAAGTAATAAAATTTTAAAAATGTTAAATAGACATGGATTAAATTCATATGAAAATCAACGGCATACTCTCTTATCCAAATTAATTTGATCTATATCATAGTGTTTTGATCTTTTATAGCATTCTTCAGTTTTCCTCAGACTTTATTTATACCACTTTAGTTAAACTCTAGTTATCCTCAAAAAATAAATAATTTTATCCATGTGTATTTAAACATTAATTTCATCAGTTTATAATACTCAGTTACACTATAATGGTTTCTCTACAGTTTATAATCTTCCCAATTTCATTTAGATATAATTTAAACTTAATTAACAACATCTTCAATAAGTAGTATCCATTTTCTTGCACTTCATGCCTTTCTAACCCGTATTAACTACTATATCAAACACTTGAACACTTATATACATATCATACACATGAATAAAAACTCAATAAACCTTTTTATGTTCTCCTTTTCAATTTCCACATTGGAAGAATCTAACTTCATGTAGCATGTAATGGATTATGATTCTATATTCATAAGCACTAATCATTAATTTCCTTGAATATCAGTGTAGTAAACATTTAATATCATATTTTTGTCCAAGAAACTATCTATGCAATTTTTTAAAGATAACATAACCAATTTTCAATTCCAAAAAAGTATGGGTATCTCACACTTTTTTATGTGGGTGAAATCTCAATCCATCACCCAACTTATCCACATTCTTATTTAAATACTCATTGAAATTATTTTACAACAAATAGAGTCAAACACATATTTTGGCACTTCAATCTCCTAATCATGTTTGTTATCAATTCCATTAATCAGATTCACACTCAATATATTTCAATAATAGTTCACTTTTCCTCTCCACCTTAATGATAATAAATAAAAATAAGTGAAAATTTTTCTCTCCCCCTGTTCATACAATAAATACACGGGAACACATTTTGAGGGAAAATAAACCTCTCCCCCAAACTCATCCGAATTAAAGAACCATATTCTACCGTTGATGTTCTGTTCTATTATTAAGATAAGTATGGAATCACTGAGTCACTTAGTAGAGATACATACTTAATTAAAATATAATTCTATGTTGGATTAAAATATATAGAAAATAAGATTGATTTTTCAAAATCATCCTGTTTTCCCATTGACATTTCTCAAAGTGTTACCAACATATAATAAATTTGTTTAATTATTTGTAGACATATCTAGCATTAAATTTTGTAAACATTAACTCATCGTAAAAAACATCAAAAAATTCAAGTGAAAGTTACTTTATTTCCCATATTATTTTACAATCACTACATATTGATTGATCAATAAAACATATTCAATAATAGTCTCAGGATAGTGATAATCATACCTTAAACACCATTTATATAGTTCTATCTTGAATTCCAAATTTATGTAACAATAATAAGTATCTAGAATCATTTAATTATTTAGTTTATTCCACTCAATTTTATTCTATTCCTCTTCATCATGGAAATGAAGAACATGATCCAAATAACTTGAGGCTAGTTCATGTATGATTACAATTAAAATATTCTCTTTGAAATATGTCTATACTATCTATAAAAACATCTCATCATTCATCATTTTTTATCATTAATCATCATCATCATTCTTTTATAAATCACACCCTCCAAATATTTGAGAATTAGGTGAGATTTTATTTCTGGTTCAGTTATATAATTGTGATTGAGTGTTATTTTTTAACAAAATAGAACATTTATGTATAACAATAAAGAGTATTCTATTCTCCATGAAAGATTATCTATTCACCTTATAAACTTTTTTATCTTGAGACATTATTTTTTTCATTTATTCTTCAATTTTACAATTATCTAAAAGTGGATTTTCACTTGAGAGAGAATCGTATTTTTATCCTTATCATATTTCTTTTAATTATTATCAGTTCTATACTGACTTTTCCATGTCATATTCACTCTTTGGGCACATAATTTTCCTTCATTTTCTAGGTGGAATTTCTCTTTGTGAGATCAGATTTAGAATATAGAATAAATAGTGTTTTAACTTTATCACTTATCAACATATTTTGACTAGGTATCCATGTCATGCATCTAAAAACTCTATAACCATTATGTTTACATCTTCTAAACACTTATTCATTATCCTAATAGTTACATTTCTTATTAAACCACTCAAAATAATTATATATGATGTATTCTACCATTAAAATATTCTTGTAACTTTATTTTGTTGGATAATTTTTTTATTATCTCTTTCTCCCATGGATATTGAATTTGTATTTCAATTTTTCAATAATCCATGATGTGACATTTTCTACCATAATAAAAGAAACTTCTCTTCTCTGGAATGACATCATTTTTAGCATTATTCCTTGACATATTGCGTATAATTTAATAAATTTTCATTTTCTAATTGTACTTAAAGGTGGAATTTATTTATTTCTTCACATTCTTACTTTTTTGTTTTTTTCTATATCCTCACATGATCATAATAATAATCCAGGATAGTAAATACTAGATTTCATTATAAGAGTGACCACTTCTCTTAGACAATAAAATATGTTCTTAAAATAAATATTTTACTTGTTTTGTTCATCTTAATTTATACCAGTAGGTTTTTTATCAGATTTATCTATAATTAACTATTATTTTTTCCTTCTATAGTCCTCATAGGATGATATATTATTCCAATATTTAATATCCCAATGCTCAAACCTCCAACAACATAAAAAGTATCCTAAAGATCTTGTACTATTCACTTTAGTTGTATGTGTAGGTCTCTAAAGTAATGTAAGTGAGTGGTACTTGGAGAGCATTGAATAAATGTTTCAAACTCATTACTAACTAAAAAAATACCTTAACATTGTATTTCCTTACATATCTTAACCTCTTACCTAGAAGGTCTATAAATAATTTCACTAATTTTTAGGTTGATTATATTAATACTTTACTGGACCAACCCTTTATTAGATATTATTTATAGTTGTTTAGAACACATTGTGTACATTATAAATATTAAAAATCGTGTATAAAAACACACATATTTTTACTTATTTAACCACTATAGGATAATACTATGAGCATGTATGTCAACATTCAGATACACTGGAATTACTAATGGGTTCAGGCATGGCCAGTCCTATATGGGATCACTACCCTTAAAAAGATTGATTAAGTAAAATAAAACTCATATCCCAAGGATCATTTACCTTATTCTTTATTAAACACTACTCTAGTAATATCACTCATAGTTTATATACCTATAGGTTTACCATATTTTAAGTACATGTAGGCTAACCATGATCAGTAACACTTACATCCTCTTTCTTTTGGTAGATGAGTTATTAATCTACTTTTTTCCCTTCATAGATGGATTATGAATTCTTCCTTGAACAATAAATCATTTATATAGTAAAACTAGAACCTTTTATTTCCATAAAAAGTCTATAATACCATTGACTTTTTATTATAGAACAATGCCATTTTTAATTATTCAACTATCAAATATGGTAGTGAATAACAACTCCCTTTGATCCTATTTCTCGGCTTTACTTATCCAACTTCTTAGAAATTATATCATCGAGAAAATATTGGGTTATTTCTCCTTCTATGAACCAGAATCATCAAATAATAACATAGTCAACTTTTATTATTTTTCTTCTACACATGGATATTATGATATTTTCTACAATCTATGTCTTCTTGTTTTTTTACTATTTTCATTTAATATGTGTTATAATATATCATTTGATATTTATGGTTATATATTTTTAATGAGGCATGTACATAATTATCACTCCCTTGTGATTTCATTTTTCTCAATACACTTATAAATTAATTTTTCTTCACATGCCTTCCATATTTTTAAAATATGGAAACCAATGAGAAACTTATCTATATTTAACTTCCATTAAAAATATGATCTCAACAATTCTCATAGATCTCTATTAATTTAACTAATTTATACATAATTTATATCTATTTTAGTTTGTTATATAATATCACTTAAACCACTGATAAAACACAATAGCTTCCATTAAAACTACTTGATATTAGGCCTTAATTCCAACCATGATATTTAAGGAATTTATGATATGTTCATGAATAATCTAATATGTAAAATAATCTTTTATTTTTTAATCACTTCCACCATGGAATAGCTATAATTTATTTTGTGTTTTTAGTGATTTTCTATAAAACGTCCATTGAATCTCCTTGCTTCCTAACACCATGACATAGTAAGGTTCCCCTTTAAATATAATGCTCTTTTAAATTCTAGGCATAATGAAATCCATCTTTGAATTATGTAATTGTTTTCTTATTTCATTCCTTTACCATGACATAAAACATTAAATTAAATCATAAATTGGGATCTCAACCATAAAAAAATCCAAGACTTCTTTCCTAAGATGTAGCCTCTTATAATCATAGTAAAACACAAATCATTCACTCTTCCTGAATCAAGTCCTCTTCTATATAATTTTAGTGTAGCATGTTATCAATGAAATATATGTAAAGTCGATTAAACATTCATGATTTTGTTGAATCCAACTAACCCTTACATCAATCTCAAATCACCCTTACATGGATCATATATAATAACACTCATGTAAATTCCATTGCATAAAATTTTATGTAGAAGATTTAATCCCTTAAGTAAAACTCTATAAAAAACCCTTTCTGAAATAAGTGACCATTAAATATGTAGATTTTTTTGAGTTTCCTTTATGTAGAATGTGAAAACATTGAATTTCCCTTACAATAGTTCCGATTACCTTTATACAAATGGTATAAATTTTACACAATGTAATCTACAACTTCACCCAATCATTACACAAGTAAAGGTATTACCCTTACACATATCCATTTTACTATACATATCTTTTAAAAAGTGTATTTCTCAATATATAGCCTAAAATATATTAATATATAACCTTATTCAATTATTATTCTTTTCTACCCTTATGAAATATTTATTATTTCTTATAGATATTTTTTTAGGTCATCTATATTGTTTGTTCACCATTACAGAGCCTCAAAAAACTAGCCATATTAGTTATATCCCTTCTAATAAATCCTATAAATAAATTTTATTCTTTTACGATAACATTCAATTATTAATATATTCTCTATAAATTTATTAATCAAAACATGCCCTCATATAAATTCAATAAATAAAAGAACCCAAAATTCTTGATGGATTTGTAATAGTCCTTTGAAAATCACCATGAATATATTTATACATTTTAAAATAATCTATTATCCAACACATATTTTCAAAAATATAAAATACAAACCCTTAGGGGTTAAATAATATCAACATTTGTATTTGTTTTTACATTATCCTCCTAAATCCAACTCAATCAAGACTTCAGGATTTAAGGATTTTCTATCCAACTTATTTAAAATATAATACAAAGGTTAATTACAAATAAAATTCCATATATGTGAGATAAATCTTAAATGTTCCCATTTATTCTTTAATTTTACAAGGATTTATATTCATCAATTATTCCCATTTTCATAATATATAATAGAATCTCATTTCCATTTACTCTTCCTTTTTCAATGGAATGTGAGATGGATAATCTATAAGCTATTATTTCTCTTTGAATTCTAAATTCCATGTTTAATTCTCTATTAGTGACTTGGAATCCCCCCCCCCCCATTTCAAGGGTTTCTTTGCACCACTTGTTGATACTAATTATAGAAATGTTTTATTAGAGTACCAAAATCCAGAAACCTCCTCTGTGTAATCATTGATATTACATCCCCCAAAATATATTCAATAACTCTTAGAAATGTATTAAGGGAAATTTACACTTATAAATTGTGGTTTCAAAATATCCTCTATTCTTATTGATCCTATGGTCTGGGTATGAAACAATTGTTTGATTTAAAACTTACTAGGTTGTCCATATCACTCACTTGATTCATTATATCAGTAGAATATTTTCTTTTTCAATACCAAATCATCTGATCTCATACAAAAGCATAATAAATAGTTATCATATAAATTATAAAGAAAAAAAGTTTTGTGTAATTAAACTTTTAGAGTCAATTTATTTCATTTAGAAATACAAAATTGTGTAATGCCACTTGACTACCATGTCATCTATATTTTCGTAGGTTCATTCAATAAAGAATGAGACTAAACAATCATTACAAATATATATCTATTTTTCCCTTATTTTAATCATTATCTTTTAAAACCAATTATTTATAAACATTATATACTTGGGATATCACTAATTGAGAAATAAAATTCCTAGAAAATATATTTTGGTATCCTAAAAAATATAATCATCTGATACCAGTTATTAGAATATAAAAAAATAAAAATGAAATATTTTTCTATGGTAAATTTCTTCTCCAAATATATTATAATATTTTATAGTTAAGATTCCATTATTTCATATTCCTAATTTTACTTTTAATAAATAAAAATCCATCATGATATAATGGATTTGATTAAATTCATCTTCCAGTACAAAATTAATTTCTAATAAGTCCTTTATTAATCAATTTCATTATGAAAATTTACCCTTACATATAGATTTAGTACATACACAAAATTAAACATTAAATACATCAAATATTACATGATACATGTAATTTAAAACCATAAAATATCTTTCATTCATTTTAATTTCTTGTGCTTTTTACAACACTTACCCCTTGGACTATGTCTCCCCCAAAATTCTGCACCTTGTAAAAGCATTTAAAACATAAATAGAGAGGGGTATCATCCATTATCCTCAAGTTGAGTATGATGGTGAGTCACTATGGACCATCATATTCAATTTTTCAACTTGGAGTCCATTTTCATATCTAAATTATATATAATATAATTCAATATCGTCTATACTTATTTAGTTTTTTTCTCCTCTATATTGCCCAAGTTACAAATTGTTCTTCCTTAAACAATTTTACCCCCCAATTATTTAATTATTTATTTTAGTTTAAATTTTATTTTTTCAAACCACTTTGTTATTAAATCATCTCTTAATAATTGATAGATTTTTCAGCACATACCTTACCATGGGCCATTTCATTCATATGAGCCATTTCAATTTTAGAAACATGTGAACTCATTTCTTTCTTCCAAATCTTTTCTTATATTTGTAGAACATTTTTTATTTTACTATATATTTGGATATCATATTCACATAACCTTCAATATATCTATATTATACATATATATTCAAAAATCTATTTCTTAATATAACAATTTTGTATCTAAATAAAAGATGATTTATTCCGTTAAACCTCACTGATAATCATCTAAAGATTGCATTTAATTCATGGTTAGTATTGTAATAATTACTAAACTAAAACATATACATCTTATATTGTTCTTAAAGAATTATTCTCTTAAAATTTTCACAAGATTCTTAGTAATTAATTTACTCTCATTCTTTAGAACAAAAAATAGAGATATGTCCATGTAATCCCCAAAAATCACACTTATTTTCAGTATGACTCTTCTAGTATTCATTGACTCTTTTAGGAACTATCTTAGATCTATTTCCAACATCTACCATATTTTCACTTTTAGTGGGAATGTCAATGCATCTCTTATTCTCATTCATGGGAGAGGTTTCATCATAAGGAATACCATATTTTTCTATATTTTAGGGCCTTGGTATATCATAATATTCTCAGTTTTTTCCTCATATGAGGTATATTTTACTTTAAATCAATTATTATATACTACAGTATAGTAAAATAATAAATACAAAACATCTTTAAGTTTAGTAATACCCTTATCATTAGATTGTTCCACATATTTTTGGATTTCATTCAAATCATACTCTAGTTTATAGACCCTTGTGATTTTTTTAAGCTTTATAATATATATATTTCTTGAGTTTCATTACACTATATATATCATCGTCAAATTAAATAATGATATTTTACAGTATATCACTCAACTCCTTTATTTTATAATTCAATTTTGAATTTGAATCTTTAATACCAGCCTTCTATTGTTTCACCCTTCGGTTCTCCACGACCAATTATGAAAGGATTACAGTAAGTTCATCTTTCTTGGACTTTAATATCAAAAATTCACTTTGATTAAAAAAAATTCATTTAGATATTCTTGATATTTCTATATTTTAGATGATAAAACATGAAATTGTTTTCTATATGAATATTTTTTTTCCCTTATGATCATGTAAAATTCAAAAATTCTTTTATTTATTCCTTTTATCTTTTCAAATTCAATAACCAACACTTTTATCTAAATCTTGTTATACTTTTTCTCCTGTTTAATCATAATATTTTACTCATTAAACCATAGATCTATCTTCTCAAATAAGTAGTCACCTTACAGTTTTATCCTCCTTTATATTCACTCACCATGAGTAGTCCCAGTTATAATTGGCCTATTATCCTTTTAATTCATTCCTTTGATATCATTAAATAGATAAAAAAATTCACAATCAGAAAGTTTCAGACCTCCCTACTCTATGTTACTAGATTCCTTCAATAGGATATCTCTTTTTCTAAAAATAGTTACATAACATAGAATTCCCCCAAATATCTACATCTTCTTTGAATTTATTTCCTTCTCTATGGAAACCAATAATATCATAGAAGACTAAAACATCAACTCTGAGAATCAATCAGATCAGGTAAGATAAAAATTAATCCATCGAAAAATAAACCTATGTTATGATACCAATTATATGTCCCTAAATGGGCTTTAGTGAGAGATAATCTGAGAGGGGTTGAAATAAGGAATGGAAGTAATTCCCACTTAAAACATGTTTTCCTTAACTCCTCACTTCCCTACATAACGTAAACTATTACTCATAATGGTTATGTAGATTTTTATCTTATTTTGATGTTATTCTGATTAATACATCTCTTCAAAATCCATTAATCAGATATTATTTTAGGTTCTTTCTCTAATTTGAGTCTTATAAAAATATAATAAAGAATTCACATAGATAAATTAATTTTTACTTGGTTCCCAAATATTGTTTAGTCCAAATAGAATGCATGGAAATGTGCCTACATGCTAGAATCCCTAATGGTTTTAGGATTGGTTACTATATCTTGGGCTCACTTCATATAAAAAAATTTTATATGGATGAGGTCAATCATTTCCCAAGTATCACTACCCATCTTCACCTTTTTACACTTCTCCAATAATATCACCCATAGTTTATATAATTTTAGTTATAACATAGTTTAATTACATGTTTTCCCACTATGATCAGCAACACTTGCATCCTTTTTGTCTTGATAGATGTCTTATAGATCACTACTACTACTTATTCACTGATAATCAATGAATTCCTCATCAAATAGAAACTTTTTCTTCCATAATAAAATTTTAACTCCTTACTTTCGATGGAAATATAGAATACCTTTAACTTGTTATTATTCAAAAACTCACTTTTTATTCTTATTTAAACTAGAAAATGTGCTAGTGAAGAAAAAAATCCCTTCAAACATATTTATTAGCTTGAATAATTCTTATTATTGGATGTTATTTCTTCAAGATACTATTTTGTTTCTTCTACTTTGGTGAAAAATAATCTAAAAATAAAAATATAGTCAAATTATCTTTTATTTCTTCAACACATATATATTATAATCTATTCTACATAGTCTTTTTCTTCTTTATTTCCCTTATTTTATTTTTGTGGGAGATAAAACCTCTCATAGTATATTTTTTATTCCATATTTTTTATATAGAATTCCAATATTTTTCATTTAATTATTCTTCTATTTTTCTCATTTCATCTATAAATTAATTATATATGACATCCTTTCTATATTTTGAAAACATCGAAACCACCAAGAAGCGTCTCCAACTTTTAGTTCCTATAAAAAACATGATCTTCAAAATACTCATATCTCTACATTCCTTTAACTATATCAACGATCATTTTTATATCTATTCAATATGTTATTTACTCTCACTTAATCCATTGATAAAATTATACAACTCCCATTAATACAGAATGAATCAGGGTCTTAAATATAACCATGACATTTAAGTAATCTATGATCAGTCAATACATCATTAAATATATGTGACACTCATTAATTTATAGAATCACTTCCACCATGAAAAATCCATAATTTATATGATATTTTTAATGATTCTCATCACAAAATACCATTTTAAATATTTTTTTCTTGACACCACAATGTGGTGAGGTTCCCCTTAAAATATGATATTCTTCAAAATAACTAATCCAATGACCTCTATCTTGGAACAAAAGAATGGTTATCTTATTAAATGCCATTATTATGGTGTATAACATTATATAATTACATATAATGAGAGCTAAATAAAATATTTTTTAATGAACTTATTCCCAAAGGCTTATCCTCATATTGGTAGAGTGAAATTCAAATCATCCACAATACAAAAATCACACCCTCTTCAATATGCTTGGGGTGCCATCTATTTTCCACAATATGTGTGTAAATTGGATTACCATTACATGAGTTAGTTGAATCTAAGTAACCCTTATATGAATCTAAAATAACCCTTATATTATTCTTACATGAATACCCTCATGTAAATTCCTATTCATATACCTTTAGATAGAAGGGTACAAGTATTTAGAATCACACCCTCTTTAAGCAAGAAGCATGTTTCATGAGTTACATTTATATAGAAGGTGGGGACTTGGAATTACCCTTACATATATAATGATTACATTTACACATGTTGTCCAAATATTACATAGTGTGATCTTATCCTCTACCGTACAATTACACAAGTCGAGGTACAACCCTTACACAAATCCATTTTACTCCACATACCTTTACTCAATTGTTCTACTTTATATCTTCCCTTAAATATCATACGATATACCCTTATTCTAGTGGTTTTCTCCTATAAACTTATGAAAACGTTTTTATTTATTAGAGATACCTTTATGTATGTCATATATACTTCATCTTTACTTTTATATATCCTAAAAAACATACTTATATTAGTTTATCCCTTTTTATAAAACATTTTAGTGACTTCTATTCTTTAATCATGACATAAAATGTTTAAGATATCCTTCAGTAACCCATAAAACAAAACATTCACTCAAGAAACTTCTTCACCTAAGAGAACCTGAAGTACATAATGGGATAATAAAAATCCTCCAATAATCATCATGAATCCAACCAATGTATATTTTTAAAAACTACACTATCAGTCACATGTTTTTAATAAATACAACCTATCTTGAACCAGATCGGGTTGCCTTCAAAATTGGCACCTAACACAGTCCATGTTAAGACCTATAGGGAATTCCCAATCCCCATGGTCGATCACAAGTACCCGGGTATTATAAAATGAAATTTGGGAATTATTTACCTATGTTTATAAACATAAAACAACAAATGAATCCAATAAAACAAATCTGGATTTTTCAAACCAAATTATTGTTTAAAAAATTTCATAATTGAGTTAAAAAATTTAAAACAATGCTTAAAGTCTATTACAAAGTAACAAAACCAAATAGTAAAGACCATGAACCACCTCATGATAAGGGGAAATTCCCACAATCCTTCTCAAAAACACCGCATCATGAAGGACTCTAGAAACCTGAACCAGCGGCACTAAAAGCTTTACCCAACCTGTGAAAAAGATACCCAAGTATACTTATAACCAATGGTGAAATTAGGGTGTGATCTAAATCCCAGTAGGATGCCACCTCAGAAATATTCCATGTGATAATAATTATAAGAAAAAAAATATTGCATGTTTTGTAATCAAGAAATGATAGTAAAATCATTAGAATATACAACTTTAAATAAAATCTGTTTTCAAGTGGGATACTTTAAAAGAAAACAATACTTTTAAATATAATGAAAAATATACTGAATTTTTCCATCCAAACAATCCATTTCTCGATGGAATGCATAAAATATCAAATGAGAACTATCAATGGGAAAACAACTATAGGTACTATCTTGTTGTGGGTCCCAGGTACCCTGTTCTAGGTGAAAGTAACCATAAAAATATATGTTCTTATGCACACGAGCCACTAGTATGGATCATACCCATAAAAAAGTGGTCCCCTAACATCATTTTCATCATCAACATATTTTATTTAGTTTTTTCATCGTCAAACATGATACGTGAAACAGGGGACAAACCCCACTGGATTACTAGCATACTAGTACACGTCCACCCACCTAGATACCCGGGATTTGAATCTTGTTCTCTAATATGTTCCACAAGCCATGAAATAAAATTTTCACATACAAATGCAACTTACAAGTCACAAACACAGCAAACGGTCCACGCACATGTCACCTGATCTCCTTTTTTATTCAAATTAATTTTTGAAATCATACTCACCCAAAAACAGCCCACAACATGTTTAACATCTCTTTTACACTTAAAAAAATCCTTTAAAAAATTTTACAAAACCTTTCCAAGATTTCACACATCACATAATAGCCCCTTCACAATAAAATAGACAATTTAAAAAGTCCACTCCTACCCAAATAGTTTGGAAACAAAGTTTCACCTCTTACATAAATTAATAAACCATTTAAAACCTTCAAAAAACAATTCCAAGGAGTGTCACAATGTTTTTCACATAAAATCCTTCTAAAAACACTATTTTAAGACCAAAATCAAACCAATATTACATCAAACGATATTTTTCTTCCATAACATCATTTAATAAAACTATTCCACGATTCATAAAACAAACCAAATGAATACAACATGGAATATACACAAAAAAATATTCATTTTGCACAAAAATGTCACTTAAAAACTAAACTCTTAATAAATTATACAAAATGTAATTTTTGAACAAAAAACAATGGAAGAGAATAATTATGAAAATATAAATCAAGAAAAACTAACTCATCCAATAATTTTTACGCATGGAATCACCAAAAATTTATTCCATAAACTCTAAATTGTTGTGTGAAACTTCAATTTCACCATCGCTACACCAAAAGGAAGTGAAACCATGCCCAAATCTACACTATTTTACCAAAATGACAAAAAAAATAAAACCCTGGGTATGAACCCTATATTTTGTACATTTTAGAACCTCAAGAAAAGTGGGTCTCCCCAGCATAGGAAGCAACCATCTTAACCAACTATCACGGGTCATCATGATAATAACCCAAAATTTAAAGGGTTGTCATGGTCGTGTGGTTTGTCCGCACAGTTTGGGAAACTGTGGGCTACCCATGGGGAGCATTCTGTCTAAAGGGTAAACATTTCAGAGGTATATGGACTAAGGTTCATGGTTTTTCAGAGACTATACAGTAGCTACTATCTCCTATTGCACGGTTTCCTAGGTTGGTGCACAGTTACTACTAACCATGCGCAAACTATGACCTTCAATCTGCCAAGACAAAAAATCAGCCTTTTCTTTAAAAATTCAATGAAAACCCAAGAGAATAACATGAACTCAGGATATAACATGTAAATAAGTTCCTCCAAACACTACCACAGAATGGGAATAACTGGAACAAGACAGTGAAACCAAAGGTTTAAAATACTCCCATCTTTCAAAATGAGGATAGTAATTTGACCTTAGTTTTGAACGACCCTGATATTTCATCTGACTACATGCCAGAATCACTCTGAGACCTATGGATGGAGCTCAAATTATTGACGCATCTTCGTCCATGTAGTTAGGAATTGAAACCCCCCAAACGGAACTTCTCCTTTCAGTTCCATAAAAACAATACCTTGATTCCATATGGGTTTAATGAGACACAACACACTTCAAACTCACTTTACCAAAACCTGACATTTCACTGAAACAAGTGCATTGAGGATGCACACACATCACCCCTTGTTTCTTCAAATGATAAACAGAAAGAGGAAAGGATATATGGAAACACCTTCCTCTAAACAAAGCATATAAATATTTCATGAAAGGAGAAACACTTGTGGCAAAACAAATACTCATAAAAGGTTTTACAACTTCACCTTTACAGTCAAACAAACACATGACATCAGAAGGAATCACCAAAAATAAAAATTACGACTGATAGAAAAAATACATGGAAAGGGACATTATTTCAAGTCCTAAATCAACACACAATTCAAGCAAGTGGTCATAATAGCCTCTCATAACCAGATTTTCTACACGGGTGGATTAACATGAACCCCTTCTTTGAAGATACTATGAAGAACTGAGACGCCCTCTTAGACACCATCCACACTAAAAACCCCAGACCACTTTCACCTTTGATGAAATAGGTAACTTAAGAAACTAAGGTCACTTTCAACCATCCATGATAACTCTCCTGCTATAAGAGGATCCGCAAAACCAAGAAAAAATGATGTAGAATTAATATCCAATGCTCAAGAAAAAGATTCCTTATATTGATAAAATGGAGGATCTTCCAATAGTGAAACAATATGGGTGGCACTTTATTCATAAATTTACTATTAATGGGGGTGTAACTTATCCAGTGAGAGAACCCAAGGACTCGACCAAGCTGATCCATTCGTCAAAACGTACCATAATCCAGAACCAAACACATGAGTGGAACAACCATAAAGGCTTCATAATCGTTTCTCAAAAGATACCATTAACCAACCCTTCAACCCAACATACCAACCAAACACAAACCCAAAACATCATTCAAACAAGTGGGGTTCTTAAACTCCAAACATCATATAATAAAAACATTTCCAAAAACACATAAGACACACCACATGAGCCGATCATCAAGAAATCATGTTCTCCATTAAAAGAAGTCACTTCATTGAAAATAAATAGGTTGGTGGTTAGCGTACCCACCAATGGTATCCAATAGTCCTCACACATGCATGTTTCCATACCACACCGGGCACCCTCCTCATATCCATCTGGTCACTCATCCATTTGGGACATTATCCATCCATTATCCCATATAAACCCATTAATGTGGTCACTCAAAAAAATACCAAAGACTAAAACTAAAATTCTATCCACTTTTCAAAACCAAACCATTCAACCACCACTTCCCTTTTTATCAAAAATGCTAACCGAAGAATAAAAACCTAATTTACATCTTTAAAAAAATTCAGAAATCCCCAATCATTAAAATAAAAACTCACTCGCAAACCATACATTAATTTCAAAACATTTCATTCCGTTTCAAAACAAACACAATTTTATGAAAAAAAATGCCCTTTCATCAACACCCATCCATTTAAATCCCCAACTCTTCTTATTTGAACAAGATTCCAATGATTCATAAAACTCTTCAAATTCTTACTAGTTAAAAAATCAAAATTTATCTTAAAACCTCACACTTATGTTCCCAAAACACTTCATTCAACTCAAAACACTTTTCAACAACTCCAAAAAGTCTATTTGTAATAGATTTTCAAAACCCACTATAACATAATTCATACTTTTAAAAGAGGTGTAAACACACTATTTATCATTTCAAAAAAGTTTTGAAAATTTATTTCCACCATTTTAAAATTCATCACACATATGCTTTACTGAAAATTAATATCATAAAAGTACACATTTCTTAAATAAAGTCTTATTTATAATTTTAAATCCCAAATTCCATTATTCCAAAACAAAAGGACACAAGGTAATGTGAGAAAGAACTGGTTTTGGTGGGTGACTTGGACATATGGTTGTCAGAAATGCTCCAATCACTTCACCATCACAGAGAGTGTTCTAAGACAATATCCATGGGTCCACATGGCTTTCTAGGCCCTATCAGCTCACTGAAACCATTGACCCAACTCTCTTTTCATTTCCCCAATCAACAATGACACATGAAAAAAAGGGCTTAGATAAAACCAGACTTCTCCTGGTGACATGAATCTTGTCACGAGGTGTGATAGTCCAGAACACTACTCATAATCCGAATGTCAAGTCCTTAAAAACCTAGCTTTGAACTATCCCGACACTTCCCTAAATAACATGACCCAAGAGACTGAACCTGGCCCTTTGATAGAATTTTGTCATGAACCAGATCTGGTCACCTTCAAAACAGGCACCCACCCCTGTCTGTAGAAATCCCTGAAGGGCATTATTGATCCCCAATGGAAAGCACAAGTTCTTGACTATCATAAAATGAAATTTGGTAACAATTTACGTGAGTTTATAAACATAAAACAACAAATGAATCCAATAAAACAAATATGGATTTTTCAAACCAAATAATATTTTACAAAATTTAATAATTGTGTTAGACAATTTAAAACAATGTTTAAAGAATATTACAAAGGAAAAAAACCAAAAATAAAATTCCATGAACCACCTCACGACAAGGGAAAACTCCCACAGGCGATCTCCAAAACACTGCATCATGAAGGATGCTAGAAACCCGGACCACCAGCACTAAAAGATTTACCAAACCTGTGACAAAGATAACCAAGACTACTTACACCAAAAGGTGTAATTAAGGTGTGAGACAAAGCCCAGTAGGATTTCACCAAAAAAATATTCATTTTTATAATCATTGTAAGACAAAAATCGTTCATGTTTTTTAAACAAGAAATTCTAGTAAAAATCTTTAGAAGATGAAACTTTAAGTAAAACTAGTTATCAAGGGGGATACTTTAAAAGAAATAAACACTTTTAAATAGAATGAAAATGATACTAAATTTCTCCATACAAACATACCATATTCTTATGTTTAGTATAAAATATCTAATGAGGACTAGTATGGGGAAAACAACCATAGTCATTATCTTGTTGTGGGTCTCAGGTACCTCATACTCGGTGAAAGTAACTGTACAAATATTGGTTCTTGTTCACACAAGTCACTAGTAGGAATAATACCCATAACTCAAATTCCCCCCAACATCATCATCGTAATTGTAGTTTAGTTAGTGTTATCATCATCAAACTTGTTATGTGAAACAAGGTCCATCCCCCACAAGATCACTAACATACTAGTACACGCCCCTTAGATACCTTAGTTTTCCCTCTTGTGATCAAACAAGTTCCATAAGGGATTAAATACAATTTTAACATGAAAATAGCACTTTCAAGTCACAAGAACACCAAATTTCCCACACAAATTTTACATGATCCCCTTTCTCATTCAAATTCATTTTGGAAATCATACTCACCCCAAAAAATCCCATAATATGTTTCACCTTTCTTTGACACTTTAAAAAATATTTTAAAAAATTATAAAAAACATTTATAAGATAGTACACATAATATAAATTCCCTTTTACATTAAAATAGTTTATTTCAAAAGTACACTCTTACCAAAAAAATTTGACAACATGGTTTCACCTCTTACATAAATCAAGAAACTATGTGAAACCTTCACAAAATAATTCCATGTTGTGTAATCATGTTTTTTACATAAAATCCTTCTAAAACCCCTCTTTAAAGACCAAACTAATACCAATATCGCATCAAACCATAATTTTCGTCCAAAACATAATTTTATAAAACCATTCCATTAATCTTAAAACAACCCCAATGAATACAACATGGAATACACACCAAAAATATTCATTTTTGCACAAAAATTCCACTTAAAACCCAACCAATAAACAAATTATAACAAATATAATTTTTGAACCAAAAAAAGGGAATATAATCATGCAAAAAATATAAATCATGCAAGACTAACTCATATAATAATTCTTACACATTAAATCACCTACCATTTGTGCCAAAAACTCCAAAACTGTTGTGCAAAACATCAATCGCACCACCGCCGCAACAAAAGGAAGGGAAATCAAGACCTAATCCAAAATATTTCACCCAAATGACACAAAATCATACCTTGTGTATGAACCCTAGATGTTGGAAATTTTAGAACATAATGAAAAGTGGGAGAAACCCTAAAAATGGGAGGAACAAGAAAGGAAACCCACTTACTTGAGATATCTTGAATAAAATGCCCCAAATACACTAGTAGCTGAATTTCCTAACGTAAAAAAATGAAAGTGAGGTTCTAATAAGACTGAGGAGATGTAGGAGTTATGAAGGAAAAAAGTTATCTCTTCAAATCTGAAAGATTTGACAAATCTTGAGAAATTTCTTCCTAATCCGATATGAAAATGAGATGAAATGAGGGAGACACGAATATGGGGGTGAAATTTGGGATTTTGGATTTTATTTGAGGGAAGAATTACTGAAAAGAGTTGAAAATGAATAAGATATTAAATAAACAAAAAAAATTAACACTGGAAATGGTCTTATGGGATGTACCAATTCTTTAAATAAAAACCCAAATCCACCATGATTATGAATTCTTATAGGGTCCAAATTTATATGGTGGTGTTAATAGGTTATGGGAGGCCATATTTAAAGTTTAATGGGTAAAAAATGTTGAAAATGAAATAGTTATAGAAGGAATAAAATAGTTTGTTAAATCTGGAAATGGGCACATGGTTGGGCCCAAATCAAGAAAACTCCCCCTTACCTCCAAGAATTTATAGAAAATCCCCAAAATAAAAAATGTATGGAAATAAAATAAAAAATAACTTTAAAATAATTCTTGGATGTGACACAACACAAATTCTTAAGGGTTCTATAGCGGTCTATAAAAATTATTTTTCATAGTTACCTTACGATTTTTAGATGGAAACCCTGATTTTTTTAACTCTTTTTGAGGATAATTTCTCCTTGTATTTTATTACATACAAACTTGATAAATTGGTGGGTTTACCATCATTTTTGGTGACCTGAATGTTTCTATAAATTCACTTGTCTCTATCACTCACAAATGAAATAGATTTAGCACTTATAGAATTATCAAGGTAGGGGGATACCTTCTCTTATAAGGATGAGGTGGAAGCTTCCCCAAATATTATAACACACTCTTTACCATTTTTTTATTCCCCATTGAGGGAAAAGACTCTATAGAACTTGACTGGTATTTGTCATTATTTTATCATCATGGGATGCTCTAGGTTGTGTCACCTCTAGATTCATCGATTTTATTTTCACATATAGACACTTTAAACCATGAGTACTTTTCTTAGACACAAATAATATAATATTCTCCTCCCATTAACAATTCATATTCTAAAACTATTCTTCAAGTGTCTTACTACATTCTTGAAATGTATGGTTATGCTCTTTAATCCTTTTTTTCTTAACTCACATAGAATATTTTTGTGTCTTACAATGTATTGGCCTTATTATCAATAATCTTAATCAGTATATATTTCTATCTAATATGTAATTTCATGTTTACATTAGTCATTAAAATTTTATCCCTTATAATCCATAATGATTGGTCCTTAACTTTAATCTTTTTTATGAGAGGATTTAATTTTTTCAACTTCTCTACTAGTTCCTTTAATATTACATTAGTATATTATATAATATGTGATTCGTCCTCATCAATATCCTAAATAAACCCAACTATCTGAGTAACAACCTAGGTAGTAAATTTATTCATATACTCCCAAAACTCAAAAAAAAATTTATTAGTAGCTTTAATTTCATCAAACTTTTCATGCCTAGAAATAATAGCACCACTTTGACAACTATCAAATCGTGGTTGTTCTTTTTTCTTTCTTGGGTTTTTATTAGCATCTTGGGATATTTATTTTTATTATTTTCAATTTTATTTTGGGAGAATTACACATGTGTAACAAAAATAGAATAAAATATGATTTTTAAATAAGATACTCTTCTTCAAAAAACTCTTCAAATAAAAAATTCATCAACTTCATATAAAAACAATTGAGCATGTATCCTTATATCTAAATAGAGGGAACCTTTACTCGTATACAAATTAATATGAATAGTGGATTTATTAGAAATAATTGAGAGTCAGGGTGAATTATTTCTACCAAATTATAATTTCTTTTTGAATATTTTACACCCTTTGAATTTAAACCTCTATTGTCAGTTATGATAGTTGGATACATTTAAACCTAACCAATCAATTATACAACAAGTAATAAAAGAAAAAAATAAAGAGAGAGTGAAATATTTTTCAACGCCCAAAAAAATACATACTCTCTTTCGTGATGGGTTATTCACCCCAATCAAGGATTCATCACTATAATAAATCATTTATTATAATGGTTTGTTGTTCCTTCGATTTTAGATCATCTCACCATGAATATAGTTGTATGTTTCTCATAGGAAATCCAAAAAAAATGATTTTCTCTACAGTCATATAATATCACTATGAACCTTATATATACCTTGATCCAGATAGGTTCTATGGATACACACCATGTATATTAAATTTTTTCTTTCAAATCCTCCTTGAAAGTTGATTTTCATATCTGTGTAGGATGTTTCTATATCAACAATATATATATACTTTTTCTTAACATAAGGGCTTCTATTACAAGAATGTATTTATCATAAGTGTAAGAAACATGGTGAGAGTTATAGATCAACATAACATCATCTATATTTCTCAGCTCAAATGAGATCCAATGATCTTATCTTATATAGCATCTTATTAAACACTAAAAGGATTGACCCCAAGAATAGAAAAACACACAATTGGTCATTCTTTCATATGTTTCTTCTTCTCATTATTATAAAATAGTGACTATTATAGGTTAATCGTCTTGTTTTTTCTTAAATTCACATATAATAAAACTTCTTTGTATAAGATCAACAACATACTTATCTTTTTATCATTCAAGAGTTCAAATTTACTTACTAAACTTCTCTCTCTATTACAGTTCTCAAACACTAATCTTTCACTCCATAATTTTATTTTTATTAAAATGTTACTAGCATTTTGTTTTCCAAAATTTGAAATATAAAACATATCCCATAAAAATTAGTTCTCATGATCCTATATTATATTTTTTGTATGTGATATTATTCCATGATCTTATTAAGATTTTTTCTACATAATAATTTTCTCCAAAAAACATACTAGACTTCGCTTTATTTTTCACTTCATTCTCATTTATATCAAAAAAATAGTTCTTTTAGGTTCTTTCAGTAAGATTCATACTTTATCATATTTTACATAAATAATTCCACTAAAACCCACATTATAATTATATATTATGGATATATAATAAATTATAAAACATTCCAAAATATAACACATCTTTATTTTATCACGTTATAATATTATATCAACATTAAATTAAATAATAGTCTTAAAATTTTAATATCAGATAACTCCACATATCTACTTTATCAACCAAACGATTGAATCACAAATCATTATTTGTAATATTTAGAACATTTTAATTCAACTTGGGAAACATCATATATATGTTCATTTCCATATTTGTTAATTTGGAATATTTACTTAATTTTTTAGAAAATGAATTTAACTTTTATATTATTATCCTTGGATTGAATATTTTGTTCTCTCGGTGTTTTTTCTTTAATCATATAGTATTGATTTTTTGTGATGTCTAAATCCTTGAGGAATAGCTTAAGAATCAT
This sequence comes from Viscum album, assembly GCA_963277665.1. Classification (NCBI taxonomy): domain Eukaryota; kingdom Viridiplantae; phylum Streptophyta; class Magnoliopsida; order Santalales; family Viscaceae; genus Viscum; species Viscum album. The sequence continues at coordinate 597,643,640 of OY728133.1, forward strand.
CTCAATTAAATTCCTCCTTCAAATTTTAAATATAGAAATCATGAATTTTTATGTTAAATGATTTTAAAAATTTCACTAAATAATAAAATCATGGACTACAATAAAAAATAAATTTTGTATGACTTTTAATTCATAAAAATTCACTAAGTCGTTTGATTTTCAGAACTTGTTTTGTGTTCCTTTTAATTTTTACAAAATTCTTTTAAAATTCATATGAAAGTCATGATGTCATACTCTCATATGAAAAATGTCTAACATTGAGGTTGTACACCTTGGTCTACTGATGATGTCTACTGATGAATTATTACATTGAATACATATGTTATTCTATAATTAATTCATTATATAACTTATATAGGGGATCCATAAGATGGTATTAATTTCATATGATCAATAGTAAATTCATACATACATATCTCAAAGTCATATGAAACTCAAAGCCATGCACTCCCAAACAAAGTAATATGGTCTACTTCAAATTCATGTGGATACTATTATACTTCTGAAATTTTCCATAGAACTTTTTTAAAATACTTTAATCAAAATAAATCCATTTTTTACTTTTCAAACCTTCATCCAAGTGTCTTTTAGCGTTGATTTTTGTAGTTTATAACACTAGGTAGCACTAGAAAGGTTTATACAAAACTATATCTCTTTCAAATTCCATTTATCCAAAAATGAACTTAATTAATATTAGCATTGGAAATATTTATCCAAAATCCATAAATTTAGGGTTTTATGACTTTCATTAACTATTCTAGATAGAACATTAACACGTTAATAGTTTTAATACATGTGAATACCGACATAATCCATTATCTGGTGTATTAATCTCCATTTGACATAATGGATGTAGCTCACTCCATGTAACATGTAAGGGACTATACTTTCATCTTAAATATTACAAGTCATTTTTGTCCTTAAATTTTACTATTTAAATAATCTAATGTCATATTTATTATCCTATAACCTATCTAGTCAAATGTTAAAAGGAAACAACATGTCTATACTTTAGTAAAAAAGTATAGGAAACTCTCACTTTTTATATGGGTGGAAGATCACTTAAAAATCCAAATTATCAATATTTATATTGACATAATCATCGATATAATTTGACATAAAATTTAACCAAACACATCTTTAGGATACTCAAATAATATAGTTACCCTTTTCATGAATGTGATTGATTGTGATTGATTATTTATGATAACACTGTATATATTGGAGGTTATCCCACACGTCCTTCTAGTTAATTATCCAATAGTTTAAAGTTTTAATTATGGAAAATTTGTATATTATCTATATTTAGGGAGGGAGAATTTATTGTTGAGTTAGGATTGGGCTTATCAAAGTTTCCTCCTATACATACCTATAAAGGGAAACAAAACCAATATAGTTAGTTTAGTTTTATGATGTATGTTATAACTTATATGGTCATACGAAAAGGACGAAAATGATTGTATTTAAGTTTATGTAACTATGAACAATAATTTTACACTTTTTTATTCATATATTTAAGTCCAATATTTATTATAGTATAAGGTTTTTCAGGAGAGTTTTATTTTCATGTGTTTAAATTCATGGAAAGAAAACTATTATATGAAGGTTTCTATCTATGGTTTGGTTTGGGACTTATGAATGGGTGAACCATATGAAATTTATAGTGACCCATACTTTTCATACATAGATATTACAACTTATTATAAGAATATTCATTACATAAAATTATGATCCATTCCATAATTGTATAAGTTTATTTTCTTTGGAGACTTGGATACATAAAAAAACATTTTTATGAGAGATCTATATCATCTACCACTTAGTTCTTCACAACATACAACTTTATTATACATATCATATTTAAAATACTTCTTAATATTCTAGGATAGGGAAACATAATAAAATATGATCTCAAATTCCCATTATGGGTAAAAAAGGGAGATATCAATGATCACATAAGCATAACATGACTATAAGGGTATGGTAACATGAGCTTGACATTTGAAAACCAGACCCATCATATCATTGATCATAATATTGAGTCTTGGAATAATTTTTTTCAATCCATAAGACATTAATCAAAAATTAATGAAATAAAATGATCCTTTATAGCATAACATTGGCATAAGACATAAGTTTTGGGAATTCAAATTAGCATATAAAATCATTTCATAATCGAGGATCACTTCCTAAACTATAACAGTGGATCAGGTTCACTCTCCATATAATCATATAATTAGTCAAAGTTCACTCCCAATACTATATTTATAGACAAATTCTTCCATTGAACTGGATTCCATCCCCATTCAAGTCCTCATTATCTCAGTCAATATACATCCTTACCCAATACATTAAATTGATATATAATTTTAGTACCACCCACCACATAATGAAAATAATATATATGTGTTCCAAAAGATCATATAAAATTCATTAAATCAGTATCCTTGGAAAGGAATCGTTTTCATAAACATTTCATTATTTAATCTTAGTATAATCCATGGAAATAAAATGGGTTTCATAAGGATATCGTCATAACATTGATAACCCATTGGAAAGAAATATGCTTCATAGAATCTTCCTTAAATAATCATCATCATTATCCATAAAAAATTAAATTGGATTGTATCATTGGATTATATCCCTAATAAATCAAAAGTAACATAAAAGGATTTCATCATTTATGAAAAGGACTTTAATATTTCAATGAAACATTTCTTGATGAAAATATCCTTCTCACATTGAAATAAAAATTTTAAAATATAAAAATTTACAAAACATTAAGGAATATTTTTATTTGGAAATAAAATTGAGAATTTATAGAATAATATTTAGAACCTCTAGTGGTTATGATAGAATAAAATTTCATTGGTGTTATATATGTTTATAAAAGATTCATTTCGCATTTTTTATTATAGGTCAAAAGTATCACATTAAAAAAATGAAAAGAAGATTATTTTTAAACCATTTTTAAAAATTAAATAATTGTTATAAGTGAAATTAAAAAATAATTGAATAATATGAAAAAAAAATTGCAATATTTTTAGATAACATGGATATGGAAGAAAAATGATTTACAACTAAAGTGATAAATAAAGTTAGTTTTACTTAAAATATTCTTATATTCTCTTGAGTAAATAATGTGAGTAAAATTAAAATAAAACATGTATTATACATAACTAACTATATGATAATAACATAAAGGGTATTTTCATAAGTGGTTCATATAATTTATTTTAATAGAAATTCAATCATAAACCATCTGGATTAAAATGAGATTGAGACATAAATCCCTTACCACTTTGGTAATTTTTCAATTATAAACCCTATGAAATAATAAAATAAAATGAAACCATAAATTTAATTATAATAATTATATTCATGATATAAAATTTAAAAGGGTATTTATAAACCCATCATGAATGAATATGGGTGTATAATAGAACATATGTCCTGGAGAACATAATTTGAGATGATAAAGCCTTACAGGTTTGGTAATATTTGAATCAAAACCTCAAAAAAGAGAGAAATATATATATATATTTTTAAACACCTAAAATTTTCATGAAAATAATCATAAAATTTATTTATGGTAATTATATACACCATATAAAGGAAACTAGTGGTGAATACGAAGTATGTCTCATGAAAATAAAAGTGAGATGTGAAAACTCTTACCTCAAGTTAGACTTAATTTGAAAGTGCAATAAACACATATATAATAAATTTAAATTTATCCTAATTATATAACATATTAATATAAATAATTATCACATATGATCTACTTATAAAATTTCATCACCTATTTATTAATTATTTCTTATTAAAATCATTGTTTCTGGTTCTTAACTGTTTCATTTTTATGAGAATTTTGGTATAGTAGTTCTAGTACATATAATTTTATCATGTTTCAATCATATCCAGAAATTATATAATAACAAAAATATAATATATATTCATTATATATATCTAGAGTCATCCATAAAAAATAGCGATAGAAAAATGAATTAATCCATTTATGGGGACGGTTGTTCGTACATAGGAATATTTCTATAGTCATTATTATTTCATATATATATTATATATTCATTAAACATATACTTATTAACATATATGTAAATCATAAATAAAAAACAAATTAAATCTCTTTGTAGAGGCGGTAGTCCATACGTACTTATGAGAAATGTTATAATTTTATAATGGATTAAAAGGTATGAAGGAAGATGTGATATTATCAATATAGAAGACTAATTAGTTCATAAATATCATATATAAAATTTAAACACATCATAATAACCATTCATAAAATATGGTGATGTAAAATCAATTGTATCACTGCGTGGAGGCAGTAGTCCACATGTACAAATCATCAATAATTTCACTTCTCATTTTATGAAATATAGGAAATATAATAGTGTTTTAATAATCGTAATAAATTTTTATCATATTTATTATAATCATTTTACTATTTTATGATGAATTAAATATATTTATAGGAGGTAAAATAAATAAATTGAAATAATTTGGGTAAGATAATTACCTCTTCTTCAGTAGGCCTCCTTTAGATATATTCTCAAGGACCCATGGAATAAATTTTAAGAAGACCACCACCTTGAATATTTTTATATATAATATTAGAAGATAATTTTTAAGGGTTTTGTTGGCTAGGTTTCTCAAGAAGGTGTAAATAAAATAGATAATAGGTTCCTTTTTATATGTGAGGGGAAGGGAACTCTTGGAATTTCCCAAATTATTAGAATATAATAATTTCATACTCTGGTAAAATGATTCCAAATGGATATTAATTCAAATAAAATTATTCTATTTTATAAATATCATCATAAAATAAAATTTGGTTAACTTTTGGTGTTATTTGAAACATTATATTTTGGTTTAACCGCTTTGTTAACTAATTTTAACCTTAACTACAGTAATGAATTTTGCAATCATAAAGGGTAATAATTTTACATATAAGGTAACAATTATATAAAAAATGGAAAATAGATGAAAATTTAGAAAATTTATCATCATAATTTTCTTCATTAAATATTTTCATGAATTTTGAATAATTTAATAAAATATTATTTATGTCATTTTTTACAGTATTCACTTAATTTGACATTAAAGACATCAAAATTGTAAAGATATTAGAATATATAAATTTGAAACATATATAATATATTAAATTCATATATAAAATTCTTTGTTATTTATAACTCACCCAAATAATATTACTTTTAGTGATTTTAAAATCATTTACATGATTTTTTCTATAAACACTATATCGTTATTGTGTAAGCAGTTAAAGTAATTATTTAATCACTAATATTTAAAAATAAATTACAATGATTTAAAAAATTAATTAAAATTTTAAACAATCATTTAAAACCAAACTTATACTCTTTTTATCCTTATGTAAATATTTTAGAGATATTAACAACATGAGATTGACATTTTGGAATTATCTTTACATAAAATAACATAAATGTTATTATCAAGGAACATTTTCACTAAAATTACATATATTAAAATTTTGAATGTATATGGTATAATTTATTTCATAAAATTAAATAAAGTAAATTTTTTGGATGATTTTGAGACATTATCTCATGGTTTTATCCCTATTTTACCCATTTTACCCTTTCTGATGTGGAAAATATCTACCACGGTTACTGTTCATAATGAAAAAAAAATAAAAGGTTCATATTTAGAATATTTAATCTTCATTATTCCAAATAATATATAAATTTTAAGTATTCAATTTCTATAATTTCTAGAAATAAATTTTAATATAAATTCATAAAACACAATAAAAAACAGTTTTTAGAGAAATGTGTTTTTAAGCATAAAAAATCACTAATATCAAAATCATGAATACTTATGATTCGAATATAATTAATCATATTTTTATAAATAAAATTTATCATATTTTATTTTAATAACAAATTTAAAATATAATCAGACTTTAAAAATACTTGATTTAATGAAAATAAATAAGAGTATTTGAAAACTCTATACTTTTAACAATTCGTTGAAAAGTTAATCATTTTAGAAAAAAACCCAAAATTTCACCCAAAATTAATTTTTATATTATTATTTCAAAAATTATGCTAATTTTATAAAATAAACATTATAATATTGGAAGAAAATAGTTATAATTTTTACATACAAAATTTAATAAAAAATATTTTTTAAGAAAATGCATTTTTAAATCATAAAATGACTTCACTAAAAAATACATACGTATTTCATATAAATTAATCAATAATTTTGTATTGATTATGCCCATTATAAATATATTACATAATTTTGTTTCTCATATTCATACCCACTAATTCAATTAGTAGGTTATAATAATATTTTTATAATATATCACAGTTCACTTAATGCTCAGTGTATGGTGTAAGAAAGTTATCGAGCTTAATATTCTTTTATCTAAATTTTTGGGGTGTGAAAAAATTACTTACAATATATTTGTAACAATATATAAGTAATTATGATCAAATACATGGTTTTTGATTTAATTTGATTAAATTTGGGCATACACCGGGTCGATAACCATTTGAACCTATGACGCATTGATTGGGTCCATAGAGGCCAATCGAGTAGTTGGTGGACATTGGGGCCAAAATAGAATATCCCAGATAGATAGATTGGGAAATAAATTTAAAAAAAATCCATTAGTTTTATATTATTAATTAAATTTATTATCAAGTTAATGCATGATTGAAGTTAACCTGAGGACCCAACTAATATGTGAGAATAACGAGGGTCAACCCCATTTTCAAGCGAATGCATGATTAGAAGGGACACATGAACTTATAAAATTATCCAATCATATATGTTGTGTGGAAAAGTAATTTGAATATTTAAGATTGTATTCTTGATGTTTGGAGCTAAGTAAATGGGTGTTGATGAGGTCCTAAAATCTAGAAAGACTAGAAGATATGGTTTAGCCCAAGTAGGTGACATGGGTGAATATGGTTCATGGGTGGGACACTTATAGTTTGGGAACAACTCTTTCAAATGTGGTAGCTTGGGAACCATAATTTTAGTCTTTTATTGGCTGGTTTTATATTTAAATAGATATATTTGGTGTACTGGAACCCTAGTAACTACTTGGAGAGTTGGGTACGGTTTCACTAAGGTAAATCATGAGTTTTAAGTGTCTTTTCCCTTATTACTTAAGATAATTTTCTCAAAATAGTTCCTTATCCTTATCTAAGGTTAAGGAATAAAAAAATTAGGATTTTTTAAAAAAAATGTAACACCCTATTATTTTAATTTCCTTATAAATAATACTACATTTGATATTTTTCACCACATGCAACACTAAACTTAAATAAACCAGAAAAAATTATTTTTCAAATTTGACTATTATAACCTATTCATTGGGTTAATGGGTATTGATAGAAATAATTGAGTCGTAAAATATATTTATATATTATTTCTTTTATAGAAATAATGAATTCAATAAACAATCATACACGCATCTAATTTTTGTTACTATGGAAATTATAAAGATAAATTCATTTTATTCCATAAGAATATATTCTTCATAAAAAAGGGTTTCAGGTTTTTTATGTGAGAATAACCGTAATTAATTTCATCCCTTTTTATAATTTTATTTGAAAAAATGAACTTAATTTTGAAATTATTTTGTTAAATTTATCTTAGGGTGAAATTTTAGTATTTTTCAAAAAAAATTTGTTTTTTGGGTGAATAGTAAAAAATACTAATTTTTAAAATTCTAACACTTTTGTGAAATTATAATTATAAAATAATAACTATAATTATTTTTAAGTATTATTACTATATAAAATTTATGTTTAAAAACTAATAAAATGTATTTAAAAATATAATGTATTATTTTTTCCCACCGATGGTGGAGAGGTGGTAAGGGTTTGGGTCGGGTGAGGGGTAGGTCATGGGGTCAAGTCCTCGTGCTTGTGCATTACTTTAGTTTTTTTCCTTTTTTTGTGTTCAATGGTGGAATATCTAATCAACCTAGTAAAAATATTTTTTTGAACATAGAAATCTATTTTTTCAGTTTATAAATCTAAGTAATGTTTTATATTAATAAAAAATTATTTTGATCTATTTCATTAATTTTATATTTTATGTGATGAATTTTGTTTTTATTCGCATTAAATTTAAATAAATATAATTTTATCAAAAATAATATTAATTTATAGGCTTTGTTTTTATATAAAATCATTTTTATACATAAAAATTCATTTTTCAAAACAAACATTGTGTTTCATGTACTATTTTTAAAGTAATTTTTACCACCTTTATAAATTTAATATTATAAAATAAATTTTAACATTTGAATCAGTAGGTTAAAATATGTTAAATATTTTAATTTTATTTTTGTTCATAATGAATAGTAACTAAGATAAAAATTCATTACTATCGTAATGGTTGAAATAGGTTAAATGGGGGTTTAACAAAAACGAAAAAGTGTTAAAATTACCTAAAAACTTTTCCAAATTCTATTACATGATCATATTTCTACCTTATCCCTGTAATATTAAATATTTCAAAAATTTGGATCCACTTAATATATAATAATATTTCAAGTATTTAGAGGATTTCCACCCATTACACTTATAAAAGGTTACCCCCTCTATACTCATATTCACACCTTTTTGGTCACTTAAATTCAAAAATCACTAAAACATACATATATATATTCCTTATCCATGTCCTAGAGCTTCTTTAATTTCCCTAATATTTTCCTAATAAGTCTTAATGTGTAATAAAAATGAGGATTTCCAAAGAAGAGGTATAACTCATTACCAAGTTCTTTCATTTTATTTCTTCTTATAACTCCTTAAATTATATCCTAAACACAATGATAAAATTAAATTATTATATTATATTTACTTAAATTTTATTATGTTAATATTATAACCTTTATCATCTACCATTCGTTCAAATATGAAATGTAATCATCATTCAGGCATACATGTAGATTATCGCCACCAAGATAGGGCGTATTATATTTTTTATCACCGAATTTCATGGATTTCTATTATAATGAATATAATGTTTATGTATTATATTTATGATATAATTATGTTCTTATAATTATTATATATAATATACCTTTTTACCCTTCCATATATTGGGTAATGAACAAATTGCTTGTGCATACGTGTGGAGTACCACCTCTACAAAGTGCTGGGATTTATTTTGCATTTATTGTTTACATAAATTCTAATAAGGATATGTTATATGAATAAATATTATATATATAATATTATTATTATTATTTAAAATTAAACCTTTATCTATTTAATTTTATTTTTATCCACTATAGAAATGAAAATATCATTCATGTGTATGTATGAACAAGTGTCTCCATGATGCGACATGTTTCATGACCACAATTCATGTCTAGTTATAAAATTTTATTCAATTTATAAAATTGATAAATATATCATGATTACTATTTTTAGATGATTGATCAATTACCACTTTTACCATAGTCAACCTATTGAAGTTGTTTTGGTATTATGGAATGAACATCATCAAAATTCCCAAAATGTCTAACTGAAAATTTTAAATTTTTATTAAAATATAAGTGAAAATTGAAAGGAAAAAAGGTAATAATGGGATATATAGTAAAATATGATTAAATTAATAAATAATTAGGTAATACCCTCTAATAATTATAGTATATTTAAAAGTAATAGAGCCTCTTTCTAAATAAATGGTAACCACTTCCTTCAAAAACCCTTTAGAAGCAAGGAGGTAAGCCACTTTTTTACCCTCACATTGTGAGGAAAACATCTTAACATGTTCGTTAAACATAAATACGAAAGATATTATAATTTAATTATTTCTCTAGGGGTTGTATGGATATCCTAATAAAGCATTTATTACTATGGATGTGTCTGATTCAACTTAACAAAAGCAAATATTGTATGTAGAACAAAAAGTTAGACCATAAGCCACTATTAGAGCCTCTATATGGATAGAACTCAATTACACATTATATTATAAGAATGAAATAATGAAATATCGATGGTGTTTGAGTGTTATTCCACAACTTTTCATGATACAATAAAGGTAAGACCCATAAATGTTCATCTTGGGTCCCTATAAAGGGAGGTTCCACTTCATCCAATTTCCTTTCACTTAATTGTTGTTAAAATGACCAGATGTTGACATAAAAATCTAGATATTGAAGGGATATAAGTGAAACACCTCTTTAAATAGGGATCACATTCCCAAGTCCATAAATAAGAACCACATTAGATATATCCTTCAATAGGTTTTGTAACCTGGTGGAATGTTGCATTACAAACATCCCATAAGATCCAAAAAACTAATGCAAAAAGTATATTGCAGATTTGAGAGTGCAATACCACACCTAGATTAGAAGATAAGTGTATAACCATAAAATCATCTTGTGATTTTAAATGGATAGAGGATCTAGGTAGTCCCAATAGTTTGTTCCATATATAAGTCACCCAATCACATTTAGTGAACAAATGGACCACTATTTCGGATTTCCCATTATCACAACACCATCATCTATAAGAAATGTAGATTCCTTTATTACTAGTTTTATTTTCAATGGGTATGAAATGGTTCTCTTATGTTCCTCACTAAAAAATTATTATTCACTGGTATTTATATTTTACAAAGATTTTTAACTTGTTCATCATAGTTGTGGTGTGGATGGATGAGTCTTTATAAATCAAATAAACTGAATTATCCTCGATTAGATAGTGTAAAAATTCATAGTTTTGATTCATTAACAAGTCGGATGTTGCTTTTAAAAAATTTCAAATAGTCACTTAAAATTTTCTCCATATTCATCAGGCAGTTGGATTCCTTTTTAAGGAGAAGATCTATGATAAAGTTCTCAAGGAAGAAGATGGAGTACCCCATCCAGTTCTATTTCCCAGAGATGAGTCCCCTCTTCTAATTATCTAATTAGTGTAGGTATGTATTTTGTTAGGGGATCCTTTCATGTTGTTCTATAAGTGTGAACCTATATAGACCACAAACCATGATTTGGTGGAGTCTCTATGTTTGTTCCTAATGAAGTTGTCCCAGAGTTATTTCCCAAATATTATATCCCAAAAAAGCTTGGCTTGATTTCATTTGAGGGTTTTATCAATACTTTTTTATATTGATTCTCTCTTATTCAATTAGTTTGGTCAGTCTTTACCATCTGGCCCAGTGATACATGGCTTCTTAATAAGAATTACATATTAAACTATTCATGGTTTTTTAAATATTCTTGACGACTAACTTTAGAGACTTTCACAATGGTAACACATGAATAGGGATAGAGGATTAGACACTATTCACCAAAGTGAGCCTTCATCCAAATTATAGAAATTGAATTTTCTAGTTTTGGATCCTCCCTATAATTATACTATAGATACTATCAATGCATTGGATGTGGATTATTCCATTCAAGATAAGATCACCTAGGTAGTTGATAGGAAAACTTCCTTGGAGATTCTTATCTTCTTCTCAATAAGCTTTGACCTCCTACCCATGAATTTTTTAAGATATAATTGTTACCTTTAATAATATTAATGATCTGGAAACTTCTAGTATTGCGCTTTTTCAAGATGAATTTAAACTCTTATATATAGTTACTTCTTCCATTAATTGATAAAAACATGTCATTCATAAAAAACTAGTGAGATATGCCAATAGAGCCATACTATATTATAAAAGGATGAACCGGTTCACTTTTACTGCCTTTGTTAATGTTCTTTCTAAGGGAATCCTGACCATGAATAAAGAGGCTTAGACAAAGGCTATATCCTTTTAAAATCACCCTAACTGATTTGAAGAAACTGAATCTCTTCCCCATGGTAGAAATTTTCAACCAATGTGAGTTTAATCATTGAAACGAAAGGTGAAAGATCCATTCAATGAATCCTTTCGTAGAGAGAACAGCTAGAATGGCACCCCATTTCATCCTATTGTAATATTTTTCTATGTCAATTTTCACCATAATGTTAGATAGTACAACACATCTATCAATATCCATAATAATTTTCTTAGTTATTCCAATAGAGCCTTGAATGTTCCTTACTTGAAAGAAGTCATGTTACACCCCTGAGATTAAGGAATACATTCTCAATGGAAGCCTCTTATTGAGGATAACTACAATCACTTTGTAAGAAAACATAAAAATGATGATAGTATGGAATTTACCAAATACTAAAGGATTACTAACTTTAGGGATAAGTACTAAGATAGTAAAAGTTGTAACACAGTGGAAATAACCCCCCTTGAAGTATTCATGGCCCACACTAATGACTTATTTTATAATGATTTCTCAGTCATATATGTAAAAGGAGTCGAAAAATCCATTAGGGCTAGGAGAATTATTCAGATTAAGTATTTCAATAGCCTATAATATCACACCTTCACCTGATATGGATTCCAATAAAAGGTTAGCATACTCATACATGTAATCAAGTATGTTACAAATAATATTATCTTTGATAGGATTGCTTTGGGACCCTTCTCTTCCCTTAGGATGAGGGCATATAAGATTTTTTGAGAAGAATGAAACCACTAGTAGACATGTGGTGTTGGAATCATTGGAATATGATCCCACTAAAAGAAAAATATTAATTAAAAACATTTTTTTCATTTTTGAAATTTTAAAATTGTTCTAATCCATTAACCGATGTTTCTAAAAAATCGCTAAATTAGGTGTAAAATAGCCACATTTTCAATAAACATGTATTTCTAAAGAAATTATAATTTTTTTTGACATCCAAAATTAAAGGAGTTTATAAATGTCACCAATTACAATGTCTAAAAACATAGGTAATTATTGATACCTCAATTACTAACTTTTTTCAGAAAATTTGGTAAATGAGGTTTAAATTAGCTTATTTTCCTATAAACATGGGTATTTTTTAAAAATTCATATTTTTTAAAAAAATAGATTTTTTGAAAATAATTTTCATTTTTAACCCACAACCTGGTCACTCTTAATCTACTCCCCCTCCCCGCCTATACACAGTTGTGCCCCTCCCCTTCCTTATTCATCACAAACACAGAATCCCCTCTCCCCTACCCATACAAATGTTACTCCCAATGGGAATCGAATACAGGATCACCCGCCTCCCATTTTGGTGAGCGAACCAACTCATCTAACAAATTTTTATTTATTAAAATATATTATCCTATATTAATACATATATTAATATATTTAAATATTAACAAATTAATATATATAGATATATTATTTATATTGATATCTGTATATATATATTATTTTTAAAAAAATATTAATATATGTGTGTGTGTGTGTGCCTGTGTGTGTGTGTCTGTGTGTGTCTGTGTGTGTGTGTACATATACATATATTAGTGTTTGTGTGTGTGTGTTATTTATTACATGTATAGGGTATTATGAAATCAAATCACTCATTTGGAATGTGTGATATCTTTCCCATATTAGTTTTCTGATTTGAAACGGGTTGCAAGTGGTGTTAAAAAATAATGAATATGTTTGTGTGTGTGTGTGTGTCTATTTGTATATGTGTGTGTCTGTTTGTGTATATTTATGTATATATCTCTCTCTATATATATAAATTTATATATCTATATGTTTTTTTATATATATATAATTCTTATATATATTATGATATTTAAATATCAGTAAATGTATTTGTATATCATTATAAATTTATATATATATACATTTATATAATAAAAATTATAATTTTTTTATATAAACATAAATTAATATAATTAAATATATATATATATATATAATTAGTCATATTTTAAAATACTAGTAAAAATGTTACAAAAATAGCTTTGTTATCTTAAAAATGTGGCTAAATTTAAAATGAATATGTATTTTTTTGAAAATAAATATATGTGTGTTTGTGTGTGTGTTTATATATATATATATATATTTATATATGTATGTATATATAATATCTGTATATATATTTATATTATTAATTAAAAATTTAATATATATATATATATATATATTTGAATATAGAGATATATATATATATATCTGTATATCTGTATATATATATGTATATATACAACTATTAACATATATATTTGTGTGAGTGTGTGTGTTATTTATTACTAGTAGCAGGTATTACAAAACCAAAGTACCCACTCTGCTCGATAAGACCCACCTGTGTATGCGTGCATTCCATGGACTGTATCCATGTGTGGATGACACTTAAAACTAAAATCAACCTTATTCAGAATTCGACCCTATCACCCTCAACATCACACCAAAAGACCGGACCATCTCATCAATGCCAATTTTGGATATATAATTGTATTATGGTATATATATATATATCAATATTAAAAAACTAATATATTATATACATATATATAAGTTTACATATTAATATACATGTAACACCCCAAGCTTCCACGATACCCTTCACTTTGAATGATATAATAGCATGTGTTGTACGCAACTTTGAGTTCTAACACACACCACAACCAATTAAACTAGCCGTTATGAATAGTAATACCAACTTTTTGAAATTTTATAAAATTTATCTCTCAAAATGGACTTCATTTTTGGATTCTGAATATCGAAATTATCCTAGGGTAAAATTTTGGAACTTTTCGGATAACTTTTATATTTTTATGAATAGTGAAAATTTCTAAATTTTAATTAAAAACAACTTTTTTAATCAAAATAATTAATAGTGATAAATTATGAATTTAAGTGGTTTTAAAGTATATTTACAATATAGTTTTACCATTTAATATAATTTTGGTCATTGGACATAATTTCACATTTAAACCGGACATAAACAACTGCCAATCTTTTGATAGTTATTATCTCCTAAAAACACGCTTTTTGTTTTAACAACGGTAATTAATTTTAAATTAATTTCTGCCACTTCTATGTTTTGAATTTAGAAATATGGATTCCATATTTTGAAATAGTAGGTCCAAATTTTGTAAATAGTTAACTTTTATTTTTATACATTTTGAATAATTATTTCGGTAAATATTTTATTTACCATGGTTAAAGGGTAAATCCGGTAAATAAGGGTAAAAAATAATACTATAATAATATTAATTTTTTTTAAAACGTGTCCTAACCCTATTGGTTGATACATTTCTGACCATGGGCATCTTTGGGTCGATTTTGGGGCCACATGGATCCACTTGTAAGTGATAATGACACTTTATATTAATTAAGTTAAAGTAAATACAAAAATGACATAAGTATATAACTTTTAGATGAACAATTTTTACATAGGGTTATATATATTATATTTGGACGATAAATATTCATTAGAAATATAAAAGGTTTTACTACATAATAGTATTTTATTTATAATTTTTAGACATTGAATAATTAAATATATTTATGACACAATAATGATGTAGTATTTTCCTTATAAATGAAAGAATCGAATAATTGGTATCATAAATATTAAAATAAATAAAATTTTAAAGTTTTGATGTTATAAACAAATTTAATTGATTAATATGACATGTTAGGAATTCTTAAATGAATTTGGTTTGAATTAATAATGTTGTTAAAACTTTAACAAAAATCAATTATTAAATAGTGTCAAAATTGACATTAAATAGTTTTTAAAACTAATATTATATTACTAAATAATATTATATTCTTAAAAATAAAAGTTTTGGACAAAATAATTATATAATGATATTTTTATAATTAATGGACCCCTTGGGGGTCTCTTGGAAGTATATAGTATGTTTATTAGCAATATAATATAAAAATACAATGAGACATGGTAAATGTCAAACTAATTTACTAAGAGTTAAAAATAAAAGATTAGGTTAATATAGTGACCCAACCCTGTATAAAACCTATTGGTTGAATGGTTTTCGAACTATCCCCACCTTAAAATTTAAATAATCCACTTTGGAGCCATTATATACCGAATATAAAATTATTATAAATCAATATTTCTAGTTTTTCCTAAGGTACCCCTCACCCCTCTTATAAAAGGGAACTCTCCCTTATCTCAATTTCACACCTTCAAAGCCTTTGGGATCGGCCAAAATCTGCCCAAAACTCTCTAAACATCCCTCAATTCAACATAGAGGCCTTATTTTGATCCGAAAGCCAACTTAAAGAGCCCTTTTGACCAAATCAAAAGGAAGAACCCGAAGAATAGGTAATGTTTTCACCACCCTCTTTCAAGTTCCTTTCTTCTTCAACTTCTTCTTTATTTGTTGTTTACATTATAAATTAATAACTACAGTATATTCTATATACATTGATGTTATTATAAATATGGTACACCCATATTCAGTATTCTATTCATCCTTTGAATGACATGTCACCATACCTGTGTACGTACGGCTTACCGTCTCCACGTCATGGTGTAATTGTTGTTCAATAAATTATTATTTGGATGGGTATGATAATGATTTGTAATTCATGTAAATAATAAATATAAAATGATAATGATTCTGTATATATGATATACCATCCAATTATATATTATTTTAATATCAAAATAGTGATATTGTCGCTCGTGCGTACGTACGGACTACCGTCTCCACGAACGCGATGAGATTCATTCCCCATCAGAATCCATTCAAGATTAATTCTCATTTAATGATTAAAAATAATTTTTAAGGACTTGATACCATTATTTATATGAATAATATAAAACATATCCATAAAAAACATGGCTTATGTTACAAAACATATAAAAGAAAACGAGTAAGTTAACACCCGAAACAACGATAATACTAAGATATTATTAACAATGCTATGTTAAAAGATCATATATGACATCATATTAATATAAATGATTCTTATATAATTTAATAACAATTATTTCACCATTATACAGGAGGTTAACCTACCCTCGACCAAGGAAAAGTACAAGGTAAGGGTTTATTTCACAATCTCTTCATTATCTGAGGTTGTTTATACGTAATTATCTATCGGGACCTCTTTATCATCCACATCAATGTTTCTTAAAAATTTATTTCAAATAATTCTTACTATTTTATAGACTATTGGTTAAAGTCATTTATACCTTTTTTTGACTTTTTATAATATGTTTATAAAGGAATATTTCTATCATTTTCCAAATAAGGTCCTTTTTAACCTTTTTGACAGAATTAAGGTGAGAATGGCTTTTTTTAACTTATACGGTGGGTGCGGAAATTTTCTACCATTATAAAATCTTAGAAGCTTACCTTACAAGCTTATAGGGATATTTTCAAAGTAAATGTTTTATTTTAAAATTATGTGACTTTTAAATGATTTCAAAAAAAGAGATATTTCTCTCAAATAGTTTTGATTTCATCTATATAAACATCCTTGGATGGATTTTAAGCTTAATTGAAGTTGATTTATTATGAAATAAAACTTCCATATTATATTGTAGTTTTTGTGATATGTTTTACTGTAGATTTTTTATTTTTATACCATTCATGGTTTCTGGAGAATGTATTGACATTTCATATGCTAGTTTTAATACGAATGATTATGTTAATGTTTAAACCTGTTCATATGAGTAATGCATTGGACTTAACAAGTGATAGGTGGAGCCCACTATAGCTCCTCAATGAATCATTAGGTCTAATGAGACAAACTAGTGTCTTTGAATGAGGCCTTGACAAAATCTTATTTGTAGTCTTGGCACAAGTCCTTGGCTACGTGGTTATGATAGTCTGGCATTATGCATTCCATCATTATGAATGTGGTTATTGATTTTGCATGTGATTATTCGACTATTAGAATATCCATGTGAATAAGTAAATGGCATTATTTCATTTTATTTTTTCCATATTATGTTGAAGTTCAAGTTTGAAAAACTTTTGTTTTAGTTATACATTGCCTTAAATGTTTATGCTTATTTATGAAATTTTCCGCTATATTGTTATCCTTACTGAGCATCTGAGCTCACCCCTTTCAATGTTTTATTTTTCCCAGGATGTGAAGAAGTAATTTATGAATGACCTTCAGTAATATTATGAGGGGATATGAAAAAAAGTTGTTGTTGTAGTAGTTTTCACATTATTATGTAATGTAAACTTTATGAATATATCTAGTATTTCCAAGACTACTAAACTAATCGGCCTTTCGAGACATGATCTTTTCTGATCATGAAAATGTTATGTAATAATGCATCGACTCTGAGTAACTAGGGTCAGGGCATTAAAGTTAGTATCAAAGTATGTTTAATACAAACCTTGGAAGCTAGATTTTGATAAACTCTGATTAGAGCACATAGACCTTTGATGTACTTTGAAGATTAGTATAGAATAACTTCCTAGATTTTTGGTATTGTAGAGATTTTGTGAGTTTTCTGAGCAATACATCACTCTCTGGATACGAGTAGGTAGAGATGGATCTGGCACAAATTTACCTAGGGGTAAAACCCAAAAACACCGCTTTGAGCTAGACTTGAATGGGAACTGGTGCACGACAATGGGCCTTACTGCACTATTGGTTACGACACTACCAGGGGATATGCTTAGTATAATTATCATTTTCTTTAAAAACCATTATGAAGGGTTTATGCGTATATACTTCCTCAAAGAAAGTTTTTTTATGATTATGGATTATATCCATAAAAAGTTCAATTTAGGTTAAGTATTTTACAAGTATGGAATTAGGTATTTTGATTCATAAATTGATCTAGTTTGTTCCATTGTTTAGAAATGGCGGTTAGTGGATAAAATGGAAACTGTATCAATGCACGCACTCCATGTAGGGATTTCTCTCCTACTCAAGATAATTATAGTGGAGCTGGTGATGCAACTGGTGCTGATCAGCTAATCACCATACTGGGACAACACACTCAGGTTATGAATAATAACCCTACCTGTATGGAGCACCCTGATCTGCAGTGTGGAGGATCAATGTTAGATCGCTTCATGAGGCAACAACCACAAACATTCAATGGGGGTACAAATCCATTGGTAGCTAAGAAATGGATAAGTTCCCTAGATAAAATATTTCAGGCTATAGGGAGTAGCGAAAGGGAAAAAGTTATCATGGCAGTTTACCGCCTCACTAGAGATGGTGATCAATGGTGGTCCTTGATTCAAAACACAAAGGATGACGAGGAAGTATCAAATATGGAATGGAGGGATTTTAAATAAATTTTCTTAGAAAAATACTTTCCTCATGACCATTGAGCAGATATGGAAAGGCAATTTCTGAGTTTGAGACAAAAGGAGGATGAGAATGTCACTACGTATGAGGCTAACAATACAAGGTTAGCAAGGTATGTTGGAGATTATATACGTAACCCAAAAAGTAAGATTTATCGTTTCTTTGATGGGTTAAAACCATTTCTTCGTCGAGCATTAGTGTCACAATCCTTCTCATCATACAAAGATATTGTCTCATGTGCTATCAAGAAAGAAAAATAATTCTCTATGTCTTATGACTTTAATGTAAAGTAAGTGAAGAAGAGATCTACTAATCACTCTAGGAATGGAAATAAAGGGAAGAAGGGAAAATTTGAATATCCATCCTGTAGTAAATGTGGTAATAAACACCTCAGTACTTTCTTAAAAGGAATGGGAGTCTGTTACAAGTGTGGTGAAAAGGACACCTAGCTCGTGATTGCAAGGGAGGAGAAGGAAGATACAGATGTCCAATGCTAAAATTGCAGGGAGATGAGACATTATGAAAATGAATGTCCTAAGCGTCATGGGAACTTACCTCGGAAAAGGCCAAGGGATCAAGGCCAAGCTTATGATATCACTACAGCTGAGGTAGAATCTCCGAAAGATGTAGTGGCAGGTAATTTAATGGTTTCCACAAGTTCATCAAATGCATTATTTGATTCTGGATCATCGCATTGTTTCATATCTTCCCAGTTTGCTAAGAAAATTAGATATTTCCAATCTGATTTAACAAGGGATTTTTCAGTTAAAACTCTTAAGGGAAGTATCATTGCAACAATGTTTTGTGAATCATTCCCCATTGGAGTACATTAATTTTCTTTATCTGCTGATCTCATCGTCATACCTATAATTGAATTTGAAAAAATACTCGGTTTGGATTGGCTTTTAGACCATGATGAAAAAATTATTGTAAGAAGAAGTAGGTTACTATTTTTTATGATGATGATAAGGAACACCTTATCTTTAGAGAAGAATCATCGCCATCTAATTCTTACCTAGATCTACCCGCAGTAGCTCAACTAAATTAAATTATTAGGGAGGAAGAGAATGAAATGATTGTGGGTGAGGAAAGGAATGTTCAAATAGAGGATGTACCTCTTGTGAAAGAATATGTTGATGTGTTTCCGTAAGATTTACCTGGACATCCTCCAGAACGATAATTTGAGTTTTCTATTAATTTAATTCATGGATCAAGGCCTATATCGAAGACCCCTTATAGAATGGCCACTGTGGAATTATTTGAACTAAAGAAACAACTAGAGAAATTGAGTAATAAGGGATTTATTCTCCCTAGTGTTTCTCCATGGGGAGCACCTTTTCTTTTTATTAAAAATAAATATTGATCTATTTGGTTATGTATCGACTACAGGTAGATCAATGTTATAACAATATAGAACAAGTATCCCCTACCTTTCATTGATAATTTATTTGACCAATTGTATGGAGCTCAATACTTTTCAAAGATTAAACTACGATCTGGATACCATCAGTTGTGTGTGAAGAAGTAAGACATTCTAATGACATCATTTCAAACCAGGTACATGCATTACAAGTTTACATTAATGCCTTTTGGATTGACTAATCCACCCTCTGTATTCATGGATCTAATGAATATAGTTTTCAATGAATATCTCGATGAATTTGTGGTGGTATTTATTGATGATATCTTGGTATACTCTAAATCCTACGAATATCATGAAAATCACTTGCGCATTATATTGAAGACTCTAAGAAGACATGAATTATATAGGAATTTTAGCAAGTGTGAATTCTGGCTTCATGAGATTTCTTTTCTCGGCCATGTTGTCTCCAAAGATGGAATCTCTGTTGATCCTTCTAAGACAAGAGAAATCCAAGAATGGTCTGCAACGACGAGTATAACGGAGGTACGAAGTTTTATTGGTTTAACAGCTTATTATCGGCGTTTCGTCCAGAATTTTTCCCAATTGGCTAACCCATTAACAATGCTCACATGTAAAGGAGTTAAATTTGTTTGGAAAAAACATTTTGAAGAATGTTTCAAAGAACATAAGATAAGATTAGTCAATGCTCCTATATTTACTCTACCATCAGTGAATGATGGGTTTTTTTTATAGTGATGCATCGAAGAAAGGGCTTGGTCATGTCCTCATGACGAATGATAGGGTTATTGCCTATGCATCACGACATTTGAAAATTCATGAGAAAAACTATCGTACTCATGATCTCGAGTTAGCAGCTGTGATATTTTCTTTGAAGATATGGAGACACTAACTCTATGGTTAAAAATGTGAGATTTATACTTATCACAGGATTTTGAAGTATATTTTCTCACAAAAAAGATCTCAACATGAGGCAAAGGCGATGTCTTGAACAACTCAAGGATTATGATTGCATGATACACTACCACCTAGGGAAGGCAAATAAGGTGGCAGATGCTTTGAGCAGAAAGGATCATGGAGTTTCGAACAATATGAGAATTGAAAGGGATCAAATTTTCATGGATCTAGTAATGTTTGATATGGGAATCAACATGGAAGGTGAAACATCAATGATTTTTCAAATGTTTTCCAAACCATCTTTATTAGAATGGATAAAGAGTTCTCAGACCGATGATGAAGAATTTCAAAAGAAGATTAAAGTAGTGAATGATGGGAGATTGAGAGACTTTGTGTATGAAGAAGGAATTTTGAAATTTGGGAAGAGACTTTGGGTTCCCGATATACTTGATCAAAAAAGTGAATTGTTAGATGATGCTCATAGCTCCAATTTCTCTATACACCCTAGGAGCACCAAAATGTATACATATTTGAAGGACATTTTTTGTGGGACAACATGAAGAGGGAGATTGCTGATTTTGTGTCAAGATGTATGGTTTGTCAACAAGTGAAGGCTGGAAGGCAGCATCTTGGAAGATTCATGCAACTTCTTCCCATACCGGAGTGGGAATGGGACAATATTACGATTGACTTTATTATGGGTCTACCAAAGACTCCTAGAAGGAACAATGCAATATGGGTTATTATTGATCGTCTTACAAATTCAGCACATTTTATAGCTATAAGAGAAGATCTACCACTGGAACATCTAGCAAGACTATATATTAATGAAGTTGTGATACTTCATGGAGTACCCCTAATGATTGTTTCTTATCGTGATCCCTGTTTTACTTCAATATTATGGAAGAGTCTTCAGAAGGCCTTGGATACTGAATTTTGTTTGAGCACTTACTACCACCCTCAAATAAATGGACAATTAGAATGGACTATTCAAACCTTATAAGACATGTTGAGATCTTTCTCACTTTACTTTCAGGGTATGTGGGATCAGTATTGACCTATTGTAAAAATTTTCTATAACAATAGCTTCCATTTGAGTATTCAGATGGCACCATATGAAGTGTTATATGGAAAGAGATGTCGCACACCATCCTGTTGGGATGAAATTGGTGAAAGAAAACTTGTAGGCCCAGAACTGATGGAGGAAACAATGGAAAAGGTAAATTTAATCCAAAACCACATCAAAGCATCTCAAAGTAGGCAGAAGAGGTATGTCGATAACTGAAGGAAGGATTTGGAATTTCTGGTAGGTGTAACACCCCGACCCTAGTTACCTAGAGTCAGTGCATTATTACATAACATTGGAATGATCACAAGAAAGATCAAATCTCTAAATACAGATTGGTTTAGTAGCCTTGGAAACAATAGATATATTCATAAAGTTTTACATTGCATCATAAAGTGAAAAACTTCTACAACAACATATTATCTCCATAGACCACACTATTATCTCCTCATAATATCTCTGCAGGTCATTCATAATTTACTTCTTCACATCCTGGGAAAAATAAAACATAGAAAAGGGGTGTACTGAAATGCCCAGTAAGGATAACAATATAGAGGAAACTTTCATATGTAAGAATAAACATTTAAGGCAATGTATAACTAAAACAAAATCCTTTTAAACTTTAACGTCAAAATAGTATGGAAAAAATAAAATGAAATAATTCCATTTACTTATTCACATGGATATTCTACTAATCGAATAATCACATGCAATATCAATAACCACTTTCATAATGATGGAATGCATAATGCCAGACTATCATAACCACATAGCCAAGGCCTCGTGCCAAGACTAACAATAAGATTTTTCCAAGACACTAGTTTGTCTCATGAGACCTACTGATGCATCAAGGAGCTATAGCGGGCTCCACCCGTCACATATTAAGTCGAATGCATTCCCATATGAAAAGGTTTAAACATAACATAAACATTCGTATTAAATCTATCATACGAAATGTAAATACTTCATCCATAAAACATGAATGGTATAAAAATAGCACATCCACAGTCAAACATATCACAAAACCTTCAATACAGTATATAAGTTTTGTATCATAATAAATCAACTTCAAATAAGCATAAAATCCATCAAAGGATGTTGACATAGATGAAATCAAAACTCTTTTTATAGAAATATCTCTTTCTATTTTGAAATAATTTAAGATTCATATATTTATAAAATAAAACATTTTCTTTGAAAATATTCTTATAAGCTTGTAAAGTAAGCTTCGACGATTTTATAACGGCAGAAAATAGCCACACCCACCGTATAAGTTAAAAAAATACATTCTTACCTTAATTCTGTCGAAAAGGTTAAAAAGCACCTTGTTTTGAAAATGGCGGAAAGATTCCTTTATAAAACTCTTATAAAAAGTCAAACAAGGGTATAAATGAATTTAACCCATATTCTTTTAAATAGTAAAAATGTTTTGAAATACATTTTTAAGAAACATGGATGCGGATGATAAAGAGATCCCAGTAGATTATTATATATAAACAACCTCGGATAATGAAGAGTTTGAGAAATAAACCCTTACCAATTTGGTAACTTACGAAACATACACCCCTTGAAAGAGGAATCATACAATAAATATTTTAATACACATAAATTAATGTGTATTATACAAATAATAAAATTATGGGCAGTACATACACCACACAAAAGGTAATAGTGGCAATATAGCGTGAATCTCACAGGAATAAAGAGTGAGATGAAAACCCCCTACCTTGTACTTTTCCTTTGTTGGGGGTAGGTTAACCTCCTGTATAATGGTGAAATAATTTTTATTAAATTATAAAATAATCATATACATTAATATGATATCATATATGATCTTTTAACATTGATTTGTTAATAATATCTTAGTATTATCATTGTTTCGGGTGTTAACTTACTCATTTTATTTTATATGTTTTGTTACGTAAGTCGTGTTTTTCATGGATAGGTTTTATTGTAATCGTATCCAGAATGATATAAAGTCCTTAGATACTATTATTAATCATCAAATTAGAATTATACTTGAATGGATACGATGGAGAATGAATCTCATCGCATTCGTGGAGACGGTAGTCCGTACGTACGCACGAGCGACAATATATCATTCTTTTGATATTAAAATAATATATAATTGGATGTTATATCATATATACAAAATCTTTATCATGTTACATTTATTATTTAAATGAATTACACATCATTATTATACCCATCCAAATAATAATTTATTGAATAACAATTACACCACGACGTGGAGACGGTAAGCCGTACGTACGCACGTATGGTGATATGTTATTCAAAGGACGGATAGAATAATGAATATTATTGTACCATATTTATAATTACATCACATTATATATAATCTACTGGATTTATTATTTTAGAATGGTAATAACAAAGAAAGAAGAAGTGGAACAAGAATGGAACATGAAAACGGTGGTGAAATCATTACCTCTTCTTTGGGTTCTTTCTTTTGATTGGATCAAAAGGGCTCCTTAAGATGTCTTTCTGACTAAAGAAAGGCCTCTAGGATGAATTGAGGAAAGTTGAGAGAGTATTTGGGCAGATTTTGACTGAACCAAAAGGCTTTGAAGGTGTGAGTTAATGAGAAGGGAGAGTTCCCTTTTATAAGAGGGGTGAGGGGCACCTTTGTAAAAGCTAGAAATATTATTTTATAATAAATTCATATTCAGTTTCTAATGGCTCCAAAGTGGATTAATTAACGGTTTAGGTGGGTATGGGTCTAAAACCACTCAACCAATAGAATTTAGACAGGTTTGGGTAACTATATTAACCTTATCTTTAAGTATTAACTCTTAGTTAATTAGTTTCACTTTTACAATGTCTCTTTGTAGTTTTATATTATATGGTTAATAAACTTACCATAAACATCCAAGAGACCCTCAAGTGGTCCTTTAATGATACAAATATCATGATATAAGTCTCTTGGCCGATCCTTAGAGTTTTAGGAATTTAATATCAATTAATAATGTAATATTTTTTTTAAAAACTCCTTTATGTCAATTTTGACACTATTCAATAATTGATTTTTGTAAAAATCATAACAGAATGATTAATTTGAAAAACGTTAATTAACCAAATCCTAACATGTCATATGAACCTAAAAAATTAGTTTAATTCATAAAAAGTCTCATATTATATTTATTTGGGTATCTACAATATCAATCATTTTAATTTTTCACTATTATGATAATTACTCCATCACCATTGTGTCATATATAAATTAAATTATTTAATGTCTAAAAATTATAAATAAAATACAATTATGTCGGAAATCGTTTTATATTTATAATTAATATTTATAGTCGAAAATCAAACATATATAACCCTATGTAAAAATTGTGTTTCTAAAAGATATATGCTTGTGTCCTTTTTGTATTCATTTTAACTTAATTAAAATAAAGTGTCCCTATCACATACAAGTGGCAACATGGGGTCCCTAAATCGACCCAAAGATGGCCATGGTCGTACATGTATCAACCAATAAGGTTAGGACACGTTTTAGGGTAATTTATTATTATTATAATCTTATATTTTAACCCTTATTTTCCTGATTTACCCTTTAACTATGGTAAATAAAATATTTACCGAAATAATTATTCAAAATGTCTAAAAATCAAAGTTACATATTTACACAATTTGAACATCCTGATTCCAAATATGGAATCCATTTTTCCAAATTCAAAACACGGAAGTGGCAGAAATTAATTTAAAATTAATTCCCGCTGTCAAAACAAAAAGCGTGTTTTTAAGATATAATAACTATAAAAAGATTGATACTTGTTTATGTTCGGTTTAATTGTGGAATTATTTCCAATGACCAACATTGTATTAAATGGTAAAAAAATATTATAAATATATTTTAAAACCACTCAAATTCATAATTTATCCCTATTTATTATTTTTATTAAAAAAGTTGTTTTTAATTAAAATTTAGTAATTTTCACTATTCATCAAAATATTAAAGTTATCCGAAAAGTACCAAAATTTCACCTCAGGATAAATTCGATACTCCGAATCCAAAAATGAAGTCCATTTTGAGAGATAAAATTTCAAGAAGTAGGTATTAGTATTCATAACAGCAAGTTTGATCGGTTGTGGTGTGTGTTAGAACTTGATGTTGCGTATAACACACGCTATTGCGTTATTCAAAGAGAAGTGTATCGTAGAATCTTGGGGTGTTACATTCTCCCCTCATTCAAATAATTTTGTCCTCGAAATTTCTAGAATACTACCACATGAAAAGAATCGGGTGGTTCTTCATCATAAGTTCCTCAGGTTCCCACGTTGCCTCTTCCATCTTATGGTTTCTCCACAAAACTTTTACCAAACGCGTCTTCCGGTTTCTCAGTACTTGTTCTCTCTTATCAATAATCTTGACAGGTTATTCACAATAAGACAGATCGGGTTCCATTTCTAATTCCTCATAGGTGAGTACATGTGTTGGGTCAGGAATGTATTTCCTCAATAGAGATAGGTGGAACACATCATGGACTTTGGAGAGACTTGGCGGCATTGCCAATCGGTAAGCTACAGCCCCAATTCATTCTAGAATTTCGAAAGGTCCGTTATACCTGGGACTCAATTTACCTTTATTACCAAAACGTATGACTCCCTTCCATGGAGATACCTTTAGGAAAACATGATCACTGACTTGAAATTCCAAATCCTTCCTTCGAATATCATAATAGCTCTTCTGCCTACTTTGAGCTGTTTTGATGTGATTTTGGATTAAATTCACATTTTCCATCATTTCCTCCACCAGTTTTGGGCCTACAAGTTTTCATTCACCAACGTCATCCCAACAGGTTGGCGTGCAACATCTCTTTCCATATAACGCTTTATATAGTGCCATCTGAATACTCGAATGGAAGCTATTGTTATAGGAAAATTTTACCAAAGGTAAATATTGATCCCACATACCCTGAAAGTCATGTGAGCAGGATCTCAACATGTCTTCTAAGTTTTGAATAGTTCGTTCTGATTTTCCATCTGTCTGAGGGTGGTAGGCAGTGCTCAAATGAAGTTCAGTATCCAAGGCTTTCAGAAGAATTTTCCAGAATCTTGAAGTAAAATCGGGATCACGATCAGAAACAATCAATAGGGGTACTCTATGAAGTCTCAAAACTTAATCAATATATAGTCTTGCTAGACGTTCCAGTGGTAGATCTTCTCTTATAGCAAGAAAATGTGCTGACCTGGTAAGACAATCAACAATGACCCATATTGCATCGTTCCTTCTAGGAGTCTTTGGTAGCCCCATGACAAATTACATCGTAATATTGTCCCATTTCCACTTTGGTATGGGAATAGGTTGAATGACTCCTCCAGGATGTTGCCTTCCAGCTTTCACTTGTTGAAAAACCATACATCTTGACACAAAATCAGCAGTCTCCCTATTCATGTTGTCCCACCAAAAATGTTCCTTCAAATCTCTATACATTTTGGTGCTCCCAGGGTGTATACAGAAATTGGAACTATGAGAATCATCCAAAAATTCCCTTTTTAGATCAGGTATATCGGGAACACAAAGTCTCTTCCCAAATTTCAAAATTTCATCTTCGTACACAAAGTCTCTCAATCTCCCATTATTCACAACTTTAATATTCTTTTGAAATTCTTCATCATCGGTCTGAGAACTCTTAATCCTTTCTAGTAAAGATGGTTTGGCAACCATTTGAAAAAGCATTGATGTTTCACCTTCCCTGGTTATTCCCATGTCCATCTTCACTAGATCCATGAAAATTGGATCCCTTTCAATTCTCATATTGTTCAAAACTCCATGGTCTTTTCTGCTCAAAGCATCTGCCACCTTGTTTGCCTTCCCCGGGTGGTAGTGTATCGTGCAATCATAATCCTTGAGTAATTCAAGACATCTCCTTTGCCTCATGTTGAGTTCTTTTTGTGAGAAAATATACTTTAAACTCTTGTGATCAGTATAAATCTCACATTTTTCACCATAGAGGTAGTGCCTCCATATCTTCAAAGAAAAGATCACAGCTGCTAACTCGATATCATGTGTAGGATAGTTTTGCTCATGAATTTTCAACTGTCGTGATGCATAGGCAATAACCCTATCATTCTGTATAAGGACACAACCAATTCCTTTCTTCGATGCATCACTATAAATAACAAACACATCGTTCCCCGATGGTAGAGTCAATATAAGAGAATTGACTAATCTTCTCTTCAGTTCTTCGAAACATTATTCACACTCTTTTGTCCAAACAAATTTAACCCCTTTACGTGTGAGCTTCGTTAATGGGTTAGCCAATCGGGCAAAATTCTGGACGAAACGTCGATAATAACCTGCTAAAACAATAAAACAACGTACCTCAGTTATATTCGTAGGTGCTGGCCATTTTGGTATTGCCTTGGTCTTATAAGGATCAATGGAGATTCCATCTTTAGAGACAATGTGGCCAAGAAAAGAAATCTTAGGAAGCCAGAATTCACACTTGCTAAACTTCCCATATAATTCATGTCTTCACAGAGTCTTCAGGATAATGCGCAAGTGATTTTCATGGCCTTCGTAGCTTTTGTAGTATACCAAGATATCGTCAATAAATACCACCCCAAATTCATCGAGATATTCCTTGAAAACTTTATTCATCAGATCCATGAATACATAGGGTGCATTATTCAATCCAAAAGGCATTACAGTAAACACGTAATTCCCATACCTGGTTTGAAATGCTGTCTTCGGAATGTCTTCCTTCTTTACACACAACTGATGGTATCTAGATCGAAGTTCAATCTTTGAAAAGTATTGAGCTCCATGCAGTTGGTCAAATAAATCATCAATGCGAGGTAGGTCATACATGTTCTTTGTTGTTATATCATTGATCTCCCTATAGTCGATACATAACCTCACAGATCCGTCTTTATTTTTAACAAAAAGAACAGGGTATCCCTAAGGAGAAACACTAGGGCAAATAAATCCCTTATTAATCAATTCCTCTAGTTGTTTCCTTAGTTAAAATAATTCTACCGTGGACATTCTATAAGGGGTATTCGATATAGTCCGTGATCCAGAAATTAAATCAATGGAAAACTCAACTTCTCATTCTGGAGGATGTCCAGGTAAATCTTCCAGAAATACATCTACATATTCTTTCACAACAGGTACATCCTCTATTTGAACATTCCTTTCCTCACCCACGGTCATTTAATTCTCTTCCTCCCTAATAATTGAATTTATTTGAGCTACTAGGGGTGGATCTAGATAAGAATTAGGTGGTGATGATTCTGCTCTAAAGATAAGGTGTTCCTTATCATCATCATCAAAAATTGTAACCTCCTTCTTCTTACAATAAATCTTCGCATCATAATCTGGAAGCCAATCCATACCAAGGATTATATCAAATTCAATAATAGTATTGACGATGAGATCAGTGGATAAAGAACATTTATGTGCTCTAATGGGGACTGATTCAAAAAACATTGTTGTAATGATACTTCCCTTAGGAGTTTTAACTGACAACTCCCTTGCTAAATTAAATTGGAAATATCTAATTTTCTTAGCAAATTGGGAAGATATGAAACAATTCGATGATCCAGAATCAAATAATGCATTTGCTAAACTTGAGGAGACCATTAAATTACCTGCCACTACGTCTTTTGGAGCTTCTACCTTAGCAGTAGTGATAGAAAAAGCTTGGCCTTGATCCCTTGGCCTTTTCTGAGGTAAGTTCCCCTGATGCTTAGGTCATTCATTTGCATAATGTCCTATCTCCTTGAAATTGTAGCATTGAACACTGGTAGCTTCCTTCTTCCCTTTGCATTCACGAGCTTGGTGGCCATTTTCACCACACTTGTAACAGACACCCATTCCCTTCAAGCAAGTACCGGGGTGTTTCTTCCCACATTTACCATAGGATGGATATTCAACATTTCCCTTCTTCCCCATATTTCCATTCCCAGATTGATTAGTAGATCTCTTCTTCTCTTTCTTTTCTTTAAAGTCATAAGACTTAGAGAATTCTTTTTCTGTCTTGATAGCACATGAGACAACGTCTTCGTACGACGAGAAGGATTGTGAGACTAATGCTCGATGGAGAAATGGTTTTAACCCATCAAATAAATGATCATTCATACTTCTTGGGTTACGTATATAATCTCCAGCATACCTTTCTAACCTTGTAAAGTTATCCTCATACTTTGCGACATTCTCATTCTCCTTTTGTCTCAGACTCAGAAATTGCCTTTCCATGTCTACTCGATGGTCATGAGGAATGTATTTTTCAAAAAATAGATCTTTGAACTCCCTCCATTCCATATTTTATACTTCATCATCTTACTTCATGTTTTGAATCAATGACCACCATTGATCAGCATCTCTAGTGAGGCGGTAAACTGCCATGATAACTTTTTCCCTTTCACTACTCCCCAAAGCCTGAAATATTTTCTCTAGGGAATTTATCTACTACTCAGCTACTAAGGGATTTGTACCCCCATTTAATGTTGGTGGTTGCTACCTCATGAATCGATCTAACATTGATCCTCCACGCTGTGGATCAGGGTGCTCCATACGGGTGAGGTTATTATTCATAACCTGAGTGAGTTGTCCCAGTATGGTGATTAGCTGATCGGCACCAATTGCATCACTAGCTCCACTATAATTATCTTGAGCAGGAGGGAAATCCCTACATGGAGTGTGTGCATTGATATGTTTTACATTTCTTCCACTAGGCGCCATTTCTAAAAAATGGCATAAACTAGATCTGTTTATGAATCAAAATACATAATCCCATACTTATAAAATACTTAACATAAATTGAACTATTTATGGATATAATCCATAATCATAAAAAATGTTTTCTTTGAGAAATTATATACTCATAAACCCTTCATAATGATTTATAAAGAAAATGAGAGTTATCCTAAGAATATCCCCCAGGAGTGTCGTAACCAAGAGTGCAGCAAGGCCCGTTGTTGTGCACTAGTTCCCATTCGAGTCTATCTCAAAGTGGTGTTTTCGGGTTTTACCCCTATGTACATATGTCCCAGAGCCGCCTCTACCTTCTAGTATTCAGATAGGGATGTATTTCTCGGAAAACTCACAAAATCTCTACAATACCAAAATTCTAGGAAGTTCTTCTATACTAATCCTCAAAATTCATCTTAGGTATACGTGCTCTAATCAAAGTTTATCTAAATCTAGCTTCCAAGGATTGTACTAAAATTCCTCTGATACCAACTGTAACTTCCCGACCCCAGTTACCTAGAGTCGGTGCATTATTACATAACATTGGCATGATCACAAGAAAGATCAAATCTCGAAAGACCGATTGGTTTAGTAGCCTTGGAAACACTAGATATATTCATAATGTTTTAGATTACATCATAAAGTGAAAAACTACTACAACAACATATTGTCTCCATAGACCACACTATTATCCCTGCAGTTCATTCATAATTTACTTCTTCACATCTTGGGAAAAATAAAACATAGAAAAGGGGTGAGCTCAAATTCCCATTAAGGATAACAATATAGCGGAAACTTTCATAAATAAGAATAACCATTTAAGGAAATGTATAACTAAAAAAGCCTTTTAAACTTGACCTTCAACATAGTATGGAAAAAATAAAATGAAATAATTCCATTTACTTATTCACATGGATATTCTACAAATCAAATAATCACATGCAATATCAATAACCACTTTCATAATGATGGAATGCATAATGCCATACTATCATAACCACATAGCCAAGGCCCCGTGCCAAGACTACAAATAAGATTTTTCCAAGGCCTTGTTCCAAGACACTATTTTGTCTCCTGAGACCTACTGATGCATCGAGAAGCTATAGTGGGCTCCACCCGTGACATATTAAGTCCAATGCATTCCCATATGAAAATGTTTAAACATAACATAAACATTAGTATTAATTCTAGTATAAAAAATGTAAATACTTCATCCATAAACCATGAATGGTATAAAAATAGCACATCCACAGTCAAACATATCACAAAACCTTCAATACAATATAAAAGTTTTGTATCATAATAAATCATCTTCAAATAAGCGTAAAATCCATCAAAGTATGTTGACATAGACGAAATCAAAACTCTTTTTAGAGAAATATCTCATTCTATTTTGAAATCATTTAAGAGACATATATTTATAAAATAAAGCATTTTATATGAAAATATTTTTATAAGCTTGTAAAGGAAGCTTCAACGATTTTATAACGGCAGAAAATAGCCGCACCCGCTGTATAAGTTAAAAAATATATTCTAACCTTAATTCTATCAAAAAGGTTAAAAAGTACCTTGTTTGGAAAACGAAGGAAAGATTCCTTTATAAAAATCTTATAAAAAGTCAAAAAAGGGAATAAATGAATTTAACCCATATTCTTTTAAATAGTGAAAATGATTTGAAATACATTTTTAAGAAACATGGATGCGGATGATAAAGATATCCTACTAGATTATTACGTATAAACAACATCGGATAATGAAGAGATTGCGAAATAAAAACATACCAATTTGGTAACTTACGAAACATACACCCCTTGAAAGAGATATCATACAATAAATATGTTAATACACATAAATGAATGTGTATTACACAAAGAATAAAATTATGGGCAGTACATACACCACACAAAAGGTAATAGTGGCAATATGGCATGAATCTTACGGGAATAAAGAGTGAGATGAAAACCCCTTACCTTGTACTTTTCCTTGGTTGGGGATAGGTTAACCTCCTGTATAATGGTGAAATAATTGTTATTAAATTATACAATAATCATATACATTAATATGATATCATATATGATCTTTTAACATTGATTTGTTAATAATATCTTAGTATTATCGTTGTATCGGGTGTTAACTTACTCATTTTCTTTTATATGTTTTGTTACATAAGTCGTGTTTGTCATGGATAGGTTGTATCTTAATCATATACAGAATTATATCAAGTCCTTAGATACTATTATTAATCATCAAATGAGAATTATACTTGAATGGATACGATGGGGAATGAATCTCATCGCATTGGTGGAGACGGTAGTCCGTACGTACGCATGAGTGACAATGTCATTCTTTTGATATTAAAATAATATATAATTGGATGTTATATCATATATAAAGAATAATTATCATGTTACATTTATTATTTACATGAATTACACATCATTATTATACTCATCCAAATAATAATTTATTTAATAACAATTACACCACGACGTGGAGACGGTAAGCCGTACGTACGCACGTATGGTGACATGTTATTCAAAGGATGGATAGAATACTGAATATGATTGTGCCATATTTATAATAACATCACAGTATATATAAGATACTGGATTTATTATTTTAGAATGGTAATAACAAATAAAGAAGAAGTGGAAGAAGAATGGAACTTGAAAAAGGGTGGAGAAATCATTACCTCTTCTTTGGGTTCTTCCTTTTGATTTGATCAAAAGGGCTCCTTAAGATGGCTTTCTGACTATAGAAAGGCCTCTAGGATGAATTGAGAGAAGTTTAAAGAGTATTTGGGCAGAGTCTTGCTGAACTAAAAGGCTTTGAAGGTGTGATTTAATGAGAAGGTAGAGTGCCCTTTTATAAGAGTGGTGAGGGGAACCTTTGGAAAAACTAGAAATATTATTTTATAATAAATTCATATTCGGTTTCTAATGGAACCAAAGTGTATTATTTAAAGGTTAAGGTGGGGATGGGTCGAAGACCACTCAACCAATAGAATTTATACCGGTTTGGGTTACTATATTAACCTTATCTTTAAGTATTAACTCTTAGTTAATTAGTTTCACTTTTACAATGTCTCTTTGTATTTTTATATTATATGGTTAATAAACATACCATAAACATCCAAGAGACCCCCAAGTGGTCCATTAATGATACACCTATCATGAAATAAGTATCTTGGCCGAACCTCAGATTTGTAGGAATTTAATATTAATTAATAATGTAATATTTGTTTTAAAAACTCTTTTATGTCAAATTTGACACTATTCAATAATTGATTTTTTAAAAACTCATAACAGAATGATTAATTCGAAAAATGTTAATTAAATCAATTATAACATGTCATATTAACCTATAAAATTAGTTTAATTCATAAAAAGTCTCAAATTATATTTATTTGGGTATCTACAATATCAATCATTTTAATTTTTCACTATTATGGTAATTAATACATCACCATTGTGTCATATATAAATTAAAATATTTAATGTCTAAAAATTATAAATAAAATAAAATTATGTAGGATATCGTTTTATATTTATATAAAGTATTTATAGTTGAAAATCCAACATATATTACCCTATTTAAAATTGTTTTTCTAAAAGATATATGCCTGTATCATTTTTGTATTTATTTAAACTTAATTAAAATAAAGTGTTTGTATTACTTACTAGTGGCACCATGGGGTACCAAAATCAACCCAAAGATTCTCATGGTCGGAAATGTATCAAAACATAAGGAAAGGACATGTTTTAGGGTAATTTGTTATTATTATAATATGATTTTTTAACCCTTATTTACCAAATTTACCCTTTAACCATGGTAAATAAAATATTTACTGCAGTAATTATTAAAATGTCTAAAAATAAAAGTTACATATTTACACAATTTGAACATCCTGATTCCAAATATGGAATCCATTTTTCCAAATTCAAAACACATAAGTTGCAGAAATTAATTTAAAATTAATTCCCGCTGTCAAAACAAAAAACGTGTTTTAAAGATATAATAACTATCAAAAGATTGATACATGTTTATGTTTGGTTTAATTGTGGAATTATGTCCAATGGACTACTGAAATTCATAATTTATCACTATTAATTATTTTGATTAAAAAAGTTGTTTTTAATTAAAATTTAGTAATTTTCACTATTCATCAAAATATTAAAGTTATCCGAAAAGTACCAAAATTTCACCTTAGGCTAAATTCGATACTCCGAATCCAAAAATGAAGTCCATTTTGAGAGATAAAATTTCCAAAAGTAGGCATTACTATTCATAATGGCTATTTTGATCGGTTGTGGTGTGTGTTAGAACTCGATGTTGCGTACAACACACGTTATTGCATTATTCTAAGAGAAATGTACCGTAGAAGCTCGGGGTGTTACAGTAGGAGATCATGTTTTCTTGAAGGTATCTCTAAGGAAGGGAGTTATACGTTTTGTTAAGAATGGTAAATTGAGTCCCAAGTACATTGGACCTTTCAAAATTCTAGAACGAATTGGGGTTGTAGCTTACCATTTGGCAATTCCTCCAAGTCTCTTCAAAGTTCACGATGTATTCCACGTATCACTGTTGAAGAAATACATGTCTGACCCAACACTTGTACTCACCTTTGAGGAATTAGAACTGGAACCCGATCTATCTTATTGCGAAAGGCCTGTCAGGATTCTTGATACGAGATAACAAGTACTGAGAAACAGGATGACTCATCTGGTAAAAGTTTTGTGGAGAAACCAAAAGATGGAAGAAGCAACGTGGGAAACCGAGGAACAGATGATGAAGAACCACCCAAGTATTTTCATGCAGCAGTATTCTAGAAATTTTGTGGACAAAATTATTTGAAGGAGGGGAGAATGTAACACCCCAATCTTCCACGGTACGCTTCTCTTTGAATAATATAGTAGCATGTGTTGTACGCAACTTCGAGTTCTAACACACACCACAACCAATCAAACTAGACTTTATGAATAGTAATACCCACTTTTTAAAATTTTATAAATTTTATCTCTCAAAATAGACTTCATTTTTGGATTCAGAATATTGAAATTAACCTACGGTAATATTTTGGAACTTTTCGGATAACTTTAATATTTTGATGAATAGTGAAAATTACTAAATTTTAATTAAAAACAACTTTTTTAATCAAAATAATTAATAGTGATAAATTATGAATTTAAGTGCCATTAAAGTATATTTAGAATATATTTTTACCATTTAATACAATTTTGGTCATTGAACATAATTTCACGTTTAAACCAGACATAAACAATTGTCAAACTTTTGATAGTTATTATCTCTTAAAAACACGCTTTTTGTTTTAACAACAAATATTTTTTTTAAATTAATTTCTGCCACTTCTATGTTTTGAATTTAGAAATATAGATTCCATATTTCGAATCCGAAGGTCCAAATTGTGTAAATAGATAACTTTTATTTTTATACATTTTGAATAATTACTTCGGTAAATATTTTATTCTCATGGTTAAAGGGTAAATCCGGTAAATAAGGGTAAAAAATTAATATTATAATAATATTAATTTACCCTAAAATGTGTCCTAACCCTATTGGTTGATACATTACCAACCATGGGAATCTTTGGGTCGATTTTGGGACTCCATGGTTCCACTTGTAAGTGATAATGGAACTTTATATTAATTAAGTTAAAGTAAATACAAAAATGAGGTAAACTTATCTGTTTTAGAAAAACAATTTTTACATAAGGTTATATATATTATATTTTCTACTATAAATAGTAATTAGAAATCTATAAAGTTTTTCTAAATAATTTTATTTTTTTTATAAATTTTATCCTTTTAATAATTAAATTTAGTTATGACACAATAATGATGCAGTATTTTCCTTATTAATGAAAGAATCAAATAATTGGTATTATAAATATTAAAATAAATATAATTTGAAAGTTTTGATTCCATCCAGGAATTTTATTGATTAATATGAAATTTTAGGATTTCTTAAATGAATTTGTTTTGAATTAATAATGTTTTTAAGACTTTAACAAAAATCAATTATTAAATAGTGTCAAAATTGACATAAAAGAGTTTTTAAAACAAATATTATATTATTAATTGATATTATATTCCAAAAAATATACGGATCAGCCAAAGGACTTATATAATTATAGGTGTATAATTAACGGACCACTTAGGGGTATTTTAGAAGTATATAGTAAGTTTATTAACTATATAATATAAAAATAAAAAGAGACATGGTAAATGTCAAACTAATTAAATAAGAGTAAAAACTAAAATATAAGATTAATATACTGACCCTAACCTATATAAAATCAATTGGTTGAATTTTTTTTGACTGATACCCACCTTAAAATTTAAATAATCCAATTTTCAGCCATTATAAAGCAAATATGAATTTATTATCAAATAATATTTATAGCTTTTCCTAAGGGGCCCCTCACCCCTCTTATAAAAGGGCACTCCCCCTTCTCCCAATTTCACACCTTCAAAGGCTTTGGGATCAGCCAAAATCTACCCAAATACTCTCTCAACTTACCTAACTTAATCCTAGAGGCCTTAGTTTGATCAGAAAGCCAACTTATGGAGCCCTTTTGACCGAATCAAAAATAATAACCCGAAGAAGAGGTAATGCTTTCACCACCCTTTTTCAAGTTCCTTTCTTCCTCAACTTCTTCTTTATTTGTTATTTCCATTCTAAAATAATAACTCCAATATCTTCTATATATTCATATTTTATTATAAATATGGTACAACCATATTCATTGTTCTGTTTATACTTTGATTGACATGTCACCATACATGCATACATAATTCTTACCGTCTCCACGTCGTGGTGTAATTGTTGTTCAATAAATTATTATTTGGATGGGTATAATAATGATGAGTAATTCATGTAAATAAAAAATATTACTTGATAATTATTATGTATATATTATATACCATCCAATTATATATTATTTTAATATCAAAAGAGTGATATTGTCTCTCGTGTGTATGTACGGACTACCGTCTCCACGAACGTGATGAGATTCATTTCCCATCATATCCATTCAAGGAAAAATCTCATTTAAGGATTAAAAATAATGC
Organism: Viscum album; assembly: GCA_963277665.1. Classification (NCBI taxonomy): domain Eukaryota; kingdom Viridiplantae; phylum Streptophyta; class Magnoliopsida; order Santalales; family Viscaceae; genus Viscum; species Viscum album. The sequence continues at coordinate 597,681,917 of OY728133.1, forward strand.
TTAAGGACTTGATATCATTCTAGATATGAATAATATATAAACTATCCATAAAAACGGATTATGTAACGAAACATATAAAAGAAAACGAGTAAGTTAACACCCGAAACAATGATAATACTAAGATATTATTAACAAATCAATGTTAAAAGATCATATATGATATCATATTAATTTAAATGATTCATGTATAATTTAATAACAATTATTTCACCATTATAAAGGAGGTTAATATTCCCTCAACCAAGTAAAAGTACAAGGTAATGGTTTATTTCACAATCTCTTCATTATTCGAGGTTGTTTATACGTAATTATCTACTTGGACCTCTTTATCATCCACATCCATGTTTCTTAAAAATGTATTTCAAATCATTCTTACTATTTTATAGACTATGGGTTAAAGTCATTTATACCTTTTTCTGACTTTTTATAAGATTTTTATAAAGGAATTTTTTTGTCTTTTTTCAAACAAGGTCTTTTTTAACCTTTTCGACAGAATTAAGGTAAGAATGTCTTTTTTTAACATATATTGCGGGTGCGGCGATTTTCCGCCATTATAAAATCTTAGAATCTTCCCTTACAAGCTTATAAGGATATTTTCAAAGTAAATTTTTTATTTTATAATTATGTGACTTTTAAATGATTTCAAAAAAAAATATATTTCTCTCAAATAGTTTTGATTTAATCTATGTAAACATCCTTTGATGGATTTTAAGCTTATTTGAAGTTGATTTATTATTATACAGAACTTCCATATAGTATTGAAGGTTTTATGTTATGTTTGGCTGTGGATGTGTTTTTTTATATCATTAATGGTTTGTGGAGAAAGTATTGACATTTTGTATGCTAATTTTAATATGAATGTTTATGTTTATGTTTAAACCGGTTCATATGAGGAATGCATTGGACTTAATAAGTGATGGGTGGAGCCCGCTATAGCTCCTCGATGCATCGGTAGGTCTCATGAGACAAACTAGTGTCTTGGCACGAGGCCTTGATAAAATCTTATTTGTATTCTTGGCATAAGGTCATGGCTACGTTGTTATGATAGTCTGGCATTATGCATTCCATCATTATGAAAGTGGTTATTGATATTGCATGTGATTATTAGACTAGTAGAATATCCATGTGAATAATTAAATGGCATTATTTCATTTTATTTTTTCCATATTATGCTGAAGTTCAAGTTTAAAAGGCTTTTTTTAGTTATACATTGCCTTAAATGTTTATGCTTATTAATGAATGTTTCCACTATATTGTTATCCTTACTGAGCATCTGAGCTCACCCCTTTCAATGTTTTATTTTTCCCAGGTTGTGAAGAAGTAATTTATGAATGACCTGCAGGTATAGTATGAGGGGATATGAAGGCAGGATGTTGTTGTAGTAGTATTCACTTTGTAATGTAAACATTATGAATATATTTAGTGTTTCCAAGACTACTAAACTAATTGGTCTTTCAAGACTTGATCTTCTCTGATCATGCCAATGTTATGTAATAATGCACCGAATCTGGGTAACTTGGGTCAGGGCGTTACAATACATATATTAATATTTACATTATATGTTCATATTATATATATTTGTTTGTTTGTTTGTTTATGTTTTATAATATATATATATATGCATATATATATACTTATATCTTACGTTTATATATATGTCGTTGTGTTTATATTTTATATTATATTTATATTTATATTTATATTTATTTATTTATATTTTACATGTTTTTGTTTACTTTATATTATATGTGTGTGGGTGTGTGTGTTTATATTTGATATATGTGTGTGTCTGTGTGTGTTTATAGTTGTTTATATATCTATATATCTATATTATGTGTGTGTGTATGTGTGTTTATATTTTATGTTATCTATATATATATATATATATATATATCTTTATGTTTTATGTTTATATGTGTGTGTGTGTGTGTTTATTTTTTATGTTAATAAATATGTTTATATTATATATATATATGCTTATATTTATATATATATATATATATCATATGTTTATATTTTTATATTTTACATATATGTTTACATTTTATAGTATATATATGTGTGTGTTTATATATATATATATTTGTGTGTGTATGTGTGTTTTAATATATGTTTATATATTATTTATATATATATATATTGTTAAATGTTTATATTCTATGTTTATATATATATGTTTGCTTGTGTGTTTTTATATTATATATATAATATTTATATTATATATATATATATATCTCTGTGCATGTCTGTTTATATTTTACGTTTATATATATGTTATTATTCTATATATCTTTCTATATTTTATATATATCATTTATTTATATGTTATATATATTTCTATATTATATATATCTGTGTGTGTGTGTGTGTTTTATATATATGTGTTTATATTTAATATATATGTGTGTATGAGTTTAAGTTTATGTGTGTGTGTTTATATATATGAGTATGTATACATATATAATTATATATATATATAATCAATCATGTTTTAAAACACTTGTAAAAATATCACTAAAATAGCCTTTATTTCTTAAAAACTTGACTAAATTAAAAATATGTGTTTTTTATGTATAAATATATGTGTGTATATATATATGTGTGTGTGTGTGTCAGTGTGTTTATATGTGTATGTGTGTGTACATGTGTTTATATATATATATAAACATATATATATATGTGTCTGTTTTTATATTTATATATATATCTAATTATATATTAACATCGAGGCAGAGAAATAAGATATATATAGATATATATAGTGATGTTTTCTAAAAAACATCTTAATTTAACAATGTTTCCTAAAAGCGTGGCTAAATTAGTGACACTTTTAAGGAAACATGGATAAATAATCGATGTTTTTAAAATTTATCACTAAAAAACATCTCTAAATTCATGTTTTTTAGTGTCCACCCTCTATTTGAATGTAGGTATTTTCAATGAACTTTCTCTCCATAATACAATCATGAAAATAAGTCTTGTTTCAGTCTCCTTAACTAATTAAGTAAATATATAAGATATTTTAATAAATGAAATAAATGAGATTATTATATAGTAATAAACCTATAAACATTTCTTAATAAAGTAATTACTAAATATAAGTCTGTCATACTAATGGTTGGAATGCGTCTGACCAAGTGGAAATCCAAGGGAATGGTTTATTCTACAAACTCATTTTTATTCAGGATTGTTTTTGTTTAAATTTACATTGAATGAAATTATAAAGACATTAAATTTTTAAAACCATCTATTTTATTCTACTCTAATTATCTATGGAGTTTAAAAAAATTATTTCATTTTTCTCTCATTGGTTCTTAAAACAAATGAGAAAATGTTTTTAAGGAAATTTGACCTTATTTCTCCTTTTGGTCAGAAATCATTCTATTATATATCCATGTTCTCCCAAATGTACTCAAGAATAAATTTAATCTTCTTCAATGATTGTTTAAATTCATTTTCTACTACATTTTAATTTCTTTACAATGGTATAAAAGGATTTTTCTTTTCATTTTATGAATGAGCAACTTTTGTCTTTTTACCAAAAGTATTAAGGGAATCTATATTTTTACATTTAAAAAAAACAACCTTCCCTACCATTCTACCTATTATTTACTTTGAATATTATTTAAATATACTCCAAGTTTATTTTAAAAAAAAATCAATTCTTTCAATATTCTATAAATTTTTAATTAAAATGTTATCAAATGAAAATAATTTTTTTCTCATGTTTTCAAAGAAATGATCGAATGCTCTTTTAATTGTATTTTATCTATTTCAACATCCTTAAATAATTAATATAATTTATTGGGGAAATAATCTAATTGTAGAATCATAGGTAATGATATATTATTTATACACTCTTTTATAAAATTCTTCAGATTTTGTTAGGCATAATTTTATAATAAATCCACCTTTATGCTTGAAAGTTTATTTTAAAAAAACAGTATTGTCACTTTTTGGTGGCCTACATGTTTTAAATATAGTGTTTAATATTTTATAAATCTAATTAGACAAAATAAGCTTATTATTTTCAAGTTTAATATCAAATATTTACTTTTGTTTAATATTTTGAATTTTTCTGCTAAGTTTCATGTTTTAATGAATAGAAACAAAATACTCCATTTTAATTGAAAACTTCTTTTTGATCTAATTTATTTGTATTATTGAATTATATATTTCAATGATTTAAAAGTATAGTTAAATAATTTTTTTTATAATTTAATCCAATTGAGGTTGTTAGAATCAATTTTACATTGAATTTGGTAATGAAAACATTTCAATCATCTGAATGTTTTTACTTTTAAAAATAACTTTCTTGTTCTTTCAATGGAATTAATTTTATCCTATTTTGTATTTTAATTATGGAAAAATGGATTAAATATTTGGAATAATATAGTCCAAATTATGTAAATATATCCATTTTATTTATGGAAAAATGAATAGTAACTTTTGTAATTTTTTTGTATTAACACGGTTAAAGGAAAATCAAGTAATTAAGGGTAAAAATAATATTATTAATATTATAAAATTACCCTAAATGTGTAATAATTTCATTTTATGAGTGTATTTCAACCAAAATAATCCTTATTCTAAAATTATAACCTTTTGAATCCATTTGGATGAGTGTATGACATTTATAATGTTATATTCAAAAGAAAAGTCAATTTTATCACACTTTTGTTTTTAACAAGTAAATATTTTTAACATGGAGTTATGTAGAGGATATGTTTGAGTATAAATGTTATTTTAAAATATAAAACATTTTTATTTATCATTATAGTTTATTGTAAATTTTTAGGTGAGAAATAACTACATTAAAGGCTTTCACGATAATGTTGCAGTAATTGTTTAATTAAAGGAAATATTAAATAAATAATTTTAAAAATACTAAAATAAATATAATATAATATTTTTAATGTCATTCAATAATTTTTTATATGAATTTGACATGTTATTCATGTTATATATTTATTTTTTTTAATTTATCTTATTTTTATGATATTTTTAAAAAGTCATGTAATGAATTGTGTCAAAATTGACATTATAGATATTTTAAAATAGATAATATTTTATTAAATGATTTAAATTTAATAATAATTATTGGTTTAAGTCTTAAAATTTCATCAATGACTCTTTTATTTTTCCTTTTACATTTTATAGTAATTATATGAACCCTCAAATTATAAATTGAATGATATCATGGTAAAGGTTAAAAGGGTTAGAACAAAAAGATAAGGAGTTAAAAAATATTCAAAACTTGTCTTATTTTCATTGTATGATTTTATTTAAAACCATACTCATTATATATTAAAAATAAATCTCTTTGGAGACATTTTTAATTGAAAATTAATTTATAATAATTTAATATTGTGAGAAAATCCAAGAGTTACCCTCTCATCTCCTATAAAAGGGAACCCATTATTCTCTTTTCTTCACACTTGAAACCTGTTTTTGTTCAGAAAATATCTGAAAAATACCTTTCTATAATCCATATTTACATTCTAGAGGCCTTATTTTAGGCATAACACCCTCTATAGAGGTGTTAAGTTGTTAAAAGAGGACGTCTGAAGAAGTGGTATTGTTTTAATTAAGTGTTTCTCTTTTATTTATCCATCCTAATCCTTCAAATATTATTAAAAAATTATGAAATAATAACTCCATTATACTCAATAGAATGAGATTTTATTATTTTAATATCATCACCTAAATCCATCTCAAGTTTCATCAAATGGGAAATGAATTATTCGTTCGGGCAAATGGTGGACTACCACGCCGCGAACCGATATAATTTATTTTCCATCGCCATATCCCAAGACTGTTTATAATGATAGAATTTATATTTATATATGACATTAATGAAATATTTATAATTATAAAATAATAATATATCATTTACATTCTTACCTTTTTATTCACATAAAAATGATAACATCGTTTGTGCGTACATGTTAATTATCACCTCCACGAAGCGATGTGATTCATTTTCCATCACCAAATCACATGGAAAATATATATATATATAATTATATTTAACTAATTAATATGATATTTATGATATTATAATCATTCTGTAAATATAAAACAATAACTACCTTCTTATTATAATGATCGTTTAAAAATGGAAATGTCACTCATGTGTATGTACAACCTTCCATCTCCATGATTATAATTCTATTAATTTTTCATAACCATACATAAATGGTTTGATTTAAAAGATTAATTGATATATAAAAGTGATTATTATGTCATGAATATTATTCAGGAGATGATGTGCTTATGAACATTTTGACTTTTGACATCATACCAAATTCAATTTGGACTCATGTTTTGAATATCGACAAAACATCCGACATGAACTTAAATAATTTATAATTTATTATAACATGATAATAAGTGATAATAATCATTAAAAAGGTTCTCATGAAAGTAAATAATTAACCTAAATTTATTATTTTGGAAGATAAATATTGTACGTGATGATTCAAACTAAAGGTAAGGGACTCTCCTTTAAAAACCACTTTTAAAGTTACTCTTTAAACTATTTTTTTAAAAAACCAAAAGGAATTCTTTATTAATATAATTCATAAACATAATTAATTTTTTTCATGTTTCATTAATGTTTTTATGATTTCTTTACAAGTTTACCTCTTTATTTTCAAATTATTTTTTTTCATTTATGAGTGTGTGGCTTTGTAAAAATGAAATGTGATTTCAAAGTGGAAATGTTATTTTATTTCTTTATGATTGTTTTATGTGTTATGAATATTTTATGGTTCTTGGTCATAGTTTATGAGTATATTTGGTTGCATAATAAACTAATGGAGGGTAATCCTATGATATCTCTCTAATACATTGGGTAACGAGATAGAGTTAATCAGTAGGGTTACTCCAAATAAATTAATGGAATATAATGCAGTGGGTATTCCAAATGTAATCATGAAGGCTCCATATGTAGTCATTAAATCTACTATAAGAGTGGAATGGAATTTATTCCACAAGTTACCTTAATTATTTATGTTTTCTTTGGTGTTTTATAGGAATATTGTGAGTTCATGAGGTAAGATGAAGAGATTATGTTTTATGGGTGAAAGGTATAACTTTGTGAAAACTTTTCCATGAGTTTTAAGTATTCATGGACTATAGATTTCATTCCTTAAGATGTTTAAGATGTTTACTAAAAAAATCATGTTTACTTTTAAAAGCTTTATATTTTGTAAGAAATGGATATTGTTTTAGTTGTATCCACTTTGTATGAATGTGAAATGTTTTGTATGAATTATGACCTAATTTTTTAAACATGAAACCTGAAAAGATCCATAATTTGAAATAAGTAATTTATTGACTAAAACTCAATATTATGTAATATTTAAGGTCCAGTTCTTATAGATGGTATCAAAGGTTGGTATAGATAACATTAGGGGTAAGGATATTATTAATAGAATATCCATAAATGATTTTTAATTTATGGTTATGTTGAAATGATATATAATTTGAAGATTACCACGTTTCTTCATCTAAGATATGGCTATTCAGAATGGTTTTCCATAGAAGAAATCAGGAAGTTGGTGTGGGAAGGCATGGAGTGGAAAAATCATTCCAAATCAGCATCCTAAGATGGTCGAAATCATAACTAAATAGTTTTTGTAGTGATGGATTAGTTGATATAGGTTATAAATAGTGGTAGAATCCATGCATGATATCAACCAGATCAACCACATAGAAATATGTCAGTAGTAGACTATTTAATGTGGAAACATCCTCTGGTTTTTAGTGGATCGCTTGACCCAATGGTAGTTGAAGGGTGAATTAAATCCCTAGAGAATATTTTTGATTTCTTAGGTTGTTAGGATAATAAAAAGGTTAGTCTTTCTATTTACTGTTTTGAAGGTGAAGATTATCAGTGGTTGTTGATAGTTAGGAATATTAAGGAAAATGAGGAGATTAATGCTATATAGAGGGATGAATTTGAAAATATTTTTATTCAGAAATATTTTTAAAAGGTGTATAGAATTATGATGGAAAAACTATTCTTGGAATTGAGAAATGAGATGGATTCAATGGCTGTATATGAAGAAAAATTCCCTCAACTGACAAGTTATTCTCGAAAATTTATTCTGGGATCATGATTGTAAAATCAATTATTTTTACTCATAATTAAATCCAAAATATCAGAGGTATTTGGATTATTTTTGAATTTAAAAGTTTTGAAAAACTTTTTTGATGTGCGTAGAAGGTGGAAATGAAGATTTACGATGATCATGTGTTCTTTGAAAACTATAAGAATAAGAGGTTGAAATGGTAGGTAAAAGGGAATAATTCATTAAATAAGTCTAGTGGTAAGAAAATAAAGGTTATAGTTTGTAATAATTTTGGTAAAAATCAAATTGGGAATTCCTTTTGAATTCTGGTAAGTGCTTCCAATTTGGTCAAACAGGACATAAGGCTTGTAACTGCAATAAAAAGGATCATGGTATTGGTAAGTCGAAATCAGATATATAGTCAGTAAAATTTTTTATATGCAATAAGATGGATCATTATGAAAACACGTGTCCTAATAAGAACTCAAATTATGGGACGCATCTATACTATAAGTAGAAGGGAGTGGTGAAATCATTTTCAACTACTTCAGCTAATGTTGGGCCATCAAATGAAGTGGTATCAGGTAAATTTTTTGTTTATTTATATTATTTCAATGTGTATTTGATTTAGTATCAAATATAAGGCCCCAGCCTTAAACCTTACTTAATCTTGAGTTATTACAAGATTACACATTGAGGATCTTTTTAGGTTTAGAGTTTTAGAGAATTAGATCATGAAACATGGATTACATTCCACATTTAAACAAAGTGGTTATATAAAAGACAATATTCATTCTTCCCATCAACGGAAACATATTTAAAATAAAACACAGATTCTTTCTTGACACATCCTTAACACCATCATCACATCATGTACCTTTCCCTTGACCGGTGAAAAACATTTCAAAAACTTGGGATGAGCATAAAAAGCTCAGTAAGGGTTATAAAAATATGGAAAGGAAACATGAGTTCATATATACATAAGAATGAAATCATACTTTACCCATAAAACATAGGCACTTTAATATACCTCATCAAACCATGAATAAATCATAGAAATCATAAGACATAAAGGTAACTTGAAGCATTCATAACATTCTTATTTAGGGAGTAACCCTCTTGGTTACGTTTGGAATACCCATCATAGTATATTCCCTAAATCTCTTCATAGAAACCTTAACGTTTCACTCCTTCGCGTTACCCAATGCATTGGAGAGCTATATCGGGCTCACCCGCCCTTAGTTTATCACGGAACCACCCGTCTTCATAATAATTCCCAAGAACCTCAACATAATCGTGTCACATAAAACATGCATAAAGGAAACATAACATTTCCACCATTCAATCACAAGATATCAATACAAAACATTGATATAAAAACATTATGAAAACCATTTTCAATACCAAAATAATAGAAAAGTAAAACATGGTATTTATTTTTCTTTTAAAAAAAGCTATGGCTTGTAGAGGAAGCTGAAACTCAAATAATGGTCACGGTGGCGGAGAAGTTGTTGTCGCCGCATACGTACGACAAAAACATTCCCTTTTTTCGTTTATTAAACACTTCATATAAAAAAGATTCTCATAAAAGTAAACGGGTTTTATACACTGTATAAAAGAAGGTTGTGTATAAAACAAAATATGCCTCAATGAAAGGAGATTGAGACGAAGTCCCATACAAAGACGGTATCCTTGGATTAAGGATAAATCAGTTACATAACTATGTGTGAAAAAGGAATACATGAAATATAAGTGGGTACTAAGTGTAAAACAATCATATGACATTCACACATAATCATAGAACGACATATTCAAGGTGTACAAGTTTATCCCAAAGAATCGAAATTGGGTTAAGAAGTTCCCTTGCAATAATTAGACAGCCTAACGGCGTCACTTCAAAATTCAGAAAAAGAGTTGATGAGAGATAAAAAGTGTATCTCATCACTTGGGCATAAAATTTACATCAATAAGGATATAGAAGAACATATCCCAAAATAATATTATGTGAATTAAAAGACATAACAAAATATGTCTTTTAAAAAGAGGAGGGTGAAAGGTTCCCTTACCGACATGGGTATCTTTCGAAACATACGCCCCGTGAAAGAAGGACAATACAACATTGATGTAAATTCTCATAAATGAAATAATATTACACAATGATTAAAATAATGGTCAGTACATACACCACTCAAAGGAAATTGTGGCAAATGTATCATAAATCTCACGGGAATAAAAGTGAGATGAAAAATCCCTTACAAAAACTCGGCAGCCTAACGGCGCCACTTAAAACTTCCAAAAATGGATTGATGAGATAAAATAGGGTATCTCATCAAATTAAAATAAAATTTAAAGAAAGAGGAATATAAAATAACATCCCTCATCATAACAAAGAGGAGATTAAAAGAAGTGTCATAAAGGAGAGTACTTAAAGAGAAAGAGAGAGGTTAGATCTCTTACGAATATTCGGCAGCCTAATGGTGCCACTCAAAACTTCCAAAATGGATTGATGAGAGAAAATAGGGTCTCTCATCATATGAACATAAAAATTACAGTAAGAGTAATATAAAATAACATCCCAATAATAAGAAATATGAGCTCATAAGTAATGAAATAAAAGAGTGTACTTAAAAAGAAAGAGAGGAGTAGGATCCCTTACCTCAGGTCCGACTTGACTCGATCGTTCTTTAACGTCCGGAATAATAAACTTGAGTTAATTTCCACATTATTAAGAACCTTTTTCTAGTTCATTATTTCTCTTTAGATCACTTATTTACATGTTATAAACATTATGTAATCATTTAAGTTAATAATGTTTGTTTTGTCGATATTTGGTTCTTAAGTCGAAAGTGGACTTCTTACAATTACATATTGTTCGTGTGGTAAAATATTCATTATATCCCGAATTATATTCAGGATTTGGATATCATATATATCATATATGTCCAGAATATACATTTACTTATAATAGTACATTACATTTGGGGATAATAAATGAAATGCACCGTTCATGGAGACGGTAAGCCGTACATACGCATGAACGCTACTTTCATTTCTATTTCATATATTTATGAAATGGAATAATAATGATATAGAGGTATATTATAATTCAAGTATAAAATCATATATAATAACTTTAAATCCATCCTTTATACGTCCCACATATGGCATTAATGAATCACATCACTTTGAGGGGGTGGTAGTCCGTACTTCCTTAAATGAAGATATCACGTTTACCCATAATAGAAACCATAAAGGTATGCCCAAAATTAAAAATACATAATATTAAAGAAAAAAAACATATTATATATCATATATAAATATAGTTTCATCTTAATTTCCACCTTTGAAGGTGTTAAAAAAATGTTGAACAATCATCGTTTCGGGAGGCCGAAATTCGCCATCCACGGAAACAGTATGTTCTTTAACCATTAGATGTAGGTGTGTGAAAGTGTAGATCGAATACATCTTATAAAAACATCCTAGTATATTTATGATACTGGATTTGTTACAAAAGAAATTAATAAAAATATTTTAGGGGGTTGGAGAAGCAAAATAAAAAAAAGGACTCAAGTGAAGACATTACCTTAAAATCGGGTAACTCCCTTTGGTTTGAGCTAAAAGGATTCCTTGGGAAGCCTTGTTCCAAAAGTGAGGCTTCAAGGAGTAATAGAGGGAATTTTAGAGACCAAATGGGCAGAGTTTGGCTGAGCCAAAGGATTTAGGAGTGTGGTTAAGGAGGTAGAGGTGGGGTCCTTTTATAAGAGGAGAGGAGGGGCACTCTTGGAAGGTAAAGAAAAGTCACTTTATTTTAAAATGGTATTCGGATTTAAGAGGCCCCACATTGATGTGTTTAGAGGATAAGGTGATAAGGGTTCTAAATACACTCATCCAATAGGTTTTGGACATGTGTAGGTCTTAGATATTACATTATCTTTCCATTTTATTTAAATCGTTAAATAATGAGGTCATCGCTGCACCATCATGATGTCATAAATAATTTAATTAATTTAATGACTAAAAATTATAAAAAAAATAATATTATGTATGAAATCTTTTTATCTTTCCAATGAATATTTATAGTAAAAAATATTATTTGTATAACCCCATGTAAAAATTCTTTTAGTAAAATAACTCATGTTTGTGTCATTTTTACTTTAACATTAAATAAAAAGTTATTTATGTCATTTCTCAACCAAAGTGGCTCCATGGGGTCCCCAAGTTGACCCATGGATTGTCTTGGTCGGCCATGACACATAAAATGAGGTTAGGACATGTTTCTAGGTCATTTTATTTTATTAAAACATTATTTTTACCTTAAACTACACTAATTACCTCTAATCGCGATTAAAAACTTAATAAGTTACTATTCACCAAAAAAATATTGTTATCCCATTGAACCACATTTTACATCTTAATGACAACCATGTATGTCGTATTTTTTAAATTCAAAACACAAAGATGGAAAAATTTCATTTAAATGGAAAAATCAGTTTTTATAAGTACCACTTAGTGGTTTCACTATTCATCAAAAATTGAAGTTTTTCAGAAAAATCCCAAAAAATCACCCTAAGCTATATTTGATATTCTGAATTCAAAAATGAAGTCTATTTTACAAAATTCAAATCATATAAGTCACATTAATTAATTTAATAATTAATTCCCGCTGTCAGAGAAAATAGCGTGTTTTTATGAAACAATGTGTATCAAAAGATTGACACTAGTTTAAGTCTGATTTCAAAGTGAAATTAATTCCAATGACCACTATTGGATTTAATGGTAAAAATATATTCTAATTTCACTTTAAAACCAATTCAAATGATAATATAATCATATAAATAAATTAGATTAAAATGAGTTTTTGAATTAAAATACAACATTTTACACTATTCATTAAAAAATGAACTTTATCAGAAAGATACCAAAAATTTACACAAAGTAAATTTTGATGTACCAATTCTTAAGTAGAGTTTTATTTGGTCCAAAAGGATGTATAAGAGTGAACAAAACTATATTTAATTAAGGTTTTCCATGAAAAGGCGATAAGTGAACCCTTAGTGAAAACTAGGGAATATACGCCTAAAATTGAATTCTTTCCGTATTTTATGCCTTTATCTTTTATTGGATAAATGTAAAAACATTTAAAAACATATATAATCATATTTTAGTTATTTCTATCCATTCCCGCCAATACAACGGCTACATGTTAACTACCATTTAAAATAATATTATTTTATTATTAGAGTGCAACGTAAGATTCCCAAGAAACTCGTTGTTGCGTATTGGGTATGCCATCGAGCATAGCATCCCCTTTAAAGTCATATTAATATTTTATTCAAAAATATGGATAAATATGAAAATTTCATATTCTTTATTTACCTGGGGTGTTACATCAACACATTATTTTATTTCTTAGAAATTTTATGACAAATTGGAAATTTCACCTCAATAAATGAATCCATAAATTATGGTGAAAACATCTGTGGAAATATTAAGACATAAATAAATAATAAGAATATTCCTATCATTGTCTTTGGAAATAATTTAACTCTTTTAGAGTTTTATATTATTTTAGGTATGTATTATCTTTTTGTTTACCATGCTAAGATAGACTGAATAGCTAAAGAATTTTCTTTTCAGAAAGGGTTTCATTTTGTATACAATAATGAACACATTCCGTTGATAACATATCAGGAATCTGAGAAAATGTTAAAATATGGAAATGAATTTTATCTTTCACATATTTTTGAAAACAAAGGAATTTTTCTTATTAATGATATTCCAATGGTAAATGAGTATCTGTATGTTTTTACAGATAATTTTTCTTGTATTATACCTGATCGATAAATTTAATTTAATGTTGACTTAGTTCCTGAATCAAATCCAATTTCTAAACCCCTTATCGAATGTATCAAATGTATCATCTATAATTGAAAAAGAAATTTCATGATATATTATATAAAGATTTTATCTAACCTATTACATCACCATGGGGTGATCTTATCTTTTTTATTAAAAATAAATATGGTTCCATGAGACTTTACATTGATTAATGACATCAATATTAAGAATAAGTATCATTTTCCACATATTGAATATTTATTTGATCATATCCATGGAGCACAATATTTTTTGAAGGTTCATCTGTGTTCAAGGTACCATAAATTTAAATTAAAGGAAGAATACATTCTAAAGACTATATTTCAGACTAGATATGGTCCTTATGAATTTTTAGTTATTCCATTTGGATTAACTAATGCACCTTCTTTATTCATTGATCTTATGAATAGAATATTTCATGAATTCATGGATAAGTTTTTTTTTTTATTTATTGATGAAAATTTGGTATATTATAAAAGTAACTAGGAACAATAATTAAATATAAGGGTTGTTTTTAAAATCGTAAAAGAAAATAAACTGTATGAGAAATCTAGAAAGTGTAAATTTTGGTTACAACAAATTTCTTCCTTGGGTCACATTGTTTATAAATGTGGAATAATTTTTGATCCTTAAAAAACAAAAGTTGTTGAATAATGGATAAGACCCACAAATATAACCTATATTTTTAGTTTTATTGGTTTATTAGGCTATTACCAATGGTTTTTTGATAAAATTTCACTACTATCTAACCCACTGACTATGTTAACTAAAAAGGTGTTAATTTAATCTAGACAAAATAATGTGATGAATTTTTTCAAGAATTTTAAAAAATATTGGTGAATTATCCATCCCTATCCCTTCATTCTAGAAATTGTGAATTTTTCATATACAGTGATTCATTTTTTAATGTACTTGATTGTGTCCTAATTCAGAATGATCGGGTAATTTATTATAATTTAGGTTAGTTGAATCCTCATGTATTAAATTGACCTACGTGTTATTTTTAATTATCTAACATTTTTAGGAATTGAAAATTTGGAGGCATCATTTATATAGATTAAATTGTTAAATATATACTAACCATAAAAGTTTGAATTATATATTCACTCATAAATAATTTAACATGTGACAGAGAGGAAGAATGGAACTAATAAAGCATTATGATTGCACGGTTATTTATTGTCCTGAAAAATATAACAATCTGGTTGATGCATTGATTCAAAAAAGGTGATGCTACATTAACCTTGATACATTTGAAACATGACCCTTTAGTTAATGATTCTGTGAGTTTTGGATTTGAATATTTTGTTGTAGGAAATTTCTCTATTTTATTTCAGATTTCAGTGAAGTTGTATTTATCAAAAGGAAATTAAGAAAGTGAGTAAGGAAGACCATGAGTTATAAAAAAAATTATAATTGGTTAAAAGGGGAAAGTATAATAAATTTAATAATGATATAGATTGTGTTATTAGATTTTGGGAAGAGATTATTTTTCCCTTGTGATTCATATTAGAAGAAAGATTTTCTATTTGAATCTCATAGTTCTCGATTTTCAATTCATCTTGGAATCACTAATATGTATAGAGACCTTCAAGGGTATTACTGATGGGTTGGAATGAAAAGAGATATTTATGAATTTACCATGAAGTGTTTGAATTTTCAGTAGGTTAAGGTATAAAGATTATTGTCGAAGGGGATTCCTTATCCTTTTTTAGTTCCATAGTTGAAATGGGAAAAATATTTCTATAGATTTCATAGTGGGATTACAAAAAAACTAAGATAAAAATGTATTCTAGGTAATTATTGATAGATTGACTAAATCTACATTACCCTCCCCATTATATCTGATCATGATTCCAAATTCACTTACAACATTTTGAATGGACTTTAAAAGTTGTTGGGTACTGAATTAAATTTCATTACATCTTTTCATTCTCAATCATATCAGCAGTCAAAATGAACAACTCAGAACTTGGAGGATGTAACACCCCAAGCTTTCATTGTACGCTTCGCTTTGAATAATAGAGCAGCGTGTGTTGTACGCAACCTCGAGTTCTAACACACCGCGACCAATCAAGTAGCTGTTATGAATAGTAATACCCACCTTTTGAAATTATATAAATTTTATATTTCAGAATGGACTTCATTTTGAGATTTGGAATATTGAAATTGTCCTATGTTGAATTTTTGGTATTTTTCCGAGAACTTCCAATTTTCGATGAATAGTGAAAAATACTTAAAAACAAATTTTTTAATCAAAATAATTTATACTGATAAATTATATGATTGAGTGGTTTTAAAGTATAATTAAAAATATATATTAACCGTTTTATCCAATGGTGGTAATTATAATTAATTTCACTTTGAAATTGGACATAAACAATTGTCAATCTTTTGATATATATTGTTTCTTAAAGACACGCTATTTGTTATGACAGCAAGAATTAATTATTAAATTAATTAATTCAACTTATATGTTTTGAATTTTTTAAATTTTACATCATTTTTAAATTAGGAATATCAAATATATATTAGTGTTAATTTTTGGTAATTTTCTGAAAAACATCAATTTTTTATGAATAGTGAAACCACTAAGTGGTAGTTAAAAAACTAATTTTTCGTTTAAATGAGACTTTACCACTTTTGTGAATTGAATTTCAAAAATCCGACATACATGATTTTCATTAGTAAGTAAAATTTGGTTCAATGGGAGGAAAATAATTTGTGGTGAATAGTAACTTTTATGTTTTATTAATCTTAATTAAAGGTAATTAGTGTAATTTAATGTAAATATAATGTTATAATAATATGAAATTACCTTTACACTTTCCCTACCCTTATTGGATGAGTCATGGACGACCAGGACAATCCATGGGTCAACTTGGGGACCCCATAGAGCCACTTGGGTAAGAAAATGACATTAATACCTTTTTATTTAAAGTAAAAATAAAATTGTCACAAACATGTGGTTTTTTACTAAAAAAATTATTACCTTGGGTTATATAAGTTAACTTTTTGACTATAAATATTCATATGAAATCTAAAACGATTTCCTACATCATGGTAATTGTTTTATAATTTTTATGCATTAAATAAATAAATTTATTAATGACACCATGATGATGCAGCGATTACCTCCTTAATGAACAATTTAAATAATATGAAAATATAAGGTAAAATCTAAGACATACACTTGTCTAAAAACTATTTTATGGGTATATTTAGAACCCTTATCACCTTATCCACGAAATATATCATTGTGGGACCTTTAAAATCCGAAAATCATTTCATAATAAAGTAACATTTCATGACTCTCCAAGAGTGCCCCTCCTCTACTCTTATAAAAGGTCCCCACCTCTACCACTTTATTCACACCTTAAAAGCCATTTTTCTCAGACAACATCTGCCCAAATACTCTATAAACATCCCTATATTACTCCTAGAAGCCTCAATTTGGGCAGAATTCTCCCCAAGGAAGCCTTTGGCTCAAATCAAAAAGAGTTACCCGATTTTAAGGTAATGTCTTCTCTTATGTTCTTTTGTTTTATTTTGCTTCTCCAACCCCTTAAACTCTTTTTATTACTCTATTTTGAAACAACTCCAGTATCCTAAATATAATAGAATGTTGTTATGTGAAGGATTTTATTTACACTTACACATACCTTTATCTAATGGTTAAAGAACATACTGTTTCTATGGGTGATGAATTACTTCCTCACGAAACGATGATTGCTCAATTTTCTTTTAACACCTCTCATGGTGGCCATTAAGATGTCACTATATTTATATATGATATATATTAGGTTTATGTTTTCCTTATGCTTTTGTATCTTTCATTTATGTCATACCTTTATGATTTCCATTATGGGTAAACGTGATAATTTCATTTTAGGAAGTGCGGACTACCGCCCCCCTCAAAATGATTTGAATCGTTAATGCCAAATGTGGGATGTATAAAGTATGGAGTAAATGATATTATATATGATATTATACTGGAATTATAATATAACTTTATATCATTATGATTTCATTCCATTAAATACGAAATAGAAATGAAAGTCGCGTTCATGCGTACGTACGACTTACCATCTCCATGAATGGTGCATTTCCTTTCTTACCTCTAAATGTTATGTAATATTATAAATTCGTGTATATACTGGATATATATGATATATATGATATCTAAATCATGAATATAATTCTGGATATAATGGATATTTCACCACATGAACAAATCATAATTATAAGAAGTTTATTTTTGACTCAAGTACCAAAGATCGACAAAACGACCGTTATTAACTTAGATAATTACATAATGTTCATAACATTTTAATAAGTGATATAAAAGGAATAATGAACTTGAAAAAGGTTCTTAAGGAAGTATAAATTAACTCTAGTTTATTATTCAGGAGATTCAAGAACGATCGAGTCAACTCGAACATGAGGTAAGGGACTTCGACTTAATCTCCTTTCATTGAGCCATATTTTGTTTTATACACAACTTTCTTTTATGCGGTGTATAAACCCCATTGAATTTTAAATTTATTAAAAAAAGGAATATTTTTTATGCGAATAATTTTACTAAATGACAAAAGAGAATGTTTGTGTCGTACGTATGCGGTGACAACGACTTCTTCACCGCCGTGACCATTATTTGAGTTTTGGCTTCCTCTACAAGCCATATCTTTTTTTAAAATGAAAAATAAATACCAAGTTCTAATTTTATTTTATTTTGGTATTGAAAATTTTTTTGATAATTTTTTTATTATATCAATGTGTTGTATTGATATCTTGTGATTGAAATGTGGAAATGTTATGTTTCCTTTATGCATGTTTTATGTGATACGAATATGTTATGGTTTATGATATGTTTAAATCTGTTCATATGAGGAATGCATTGGACTTAACAAGTGACGGGTGGATCCCGCTATAGCTCCTCGATGCATCGACAGGTCTCATGAGACAAACTAGTGTCTCGGCACAAGGCCTTGAAAAAATCTTATTTGTAGTCTTGGCACAAGGCCTTGACTATGTGGTTATGATAGTCTGGCATTATGCATTCCATCATTATGAATGTGGTTATTGATATTTCATGTGATTATTCAACTAGTAGAATATCCATGTGAATAAGTAAATGGCATTATTTCATCTTATTTTTTCCATATTATGCTGAAGTTCAAGTTTAAAGGGATTTTTTAGTTATACATTTCCTTAAATGATTATGTTTATTTATGAAAGCTTCTGCTATATTGTTATCCTTACTGAGCATCTGAGCTCGCCACTTTATATGTTTTATTTTTCCTAGGATGTGAAGAAATATTTTATGAATGACCTGTAGGGATAGTCTGAAGGGGATATGAGTGTGGACTATGGAGTCCATGTTATTGTAGTTTTTCACATTATGATGTAATATAACATTTATGAATGTATCTAGGGTTTCCGTGGCTACTAAATTAATCGGTCTTTCAAGACATGATCTTTTTTTATCATTACAATGTTATGTAATAATGCACCAACTCTGGGTAACTAGGTTTGGGGCATTACAGTTGGTATCAGACGTAGTTTAGTACTAACCATGGAAGCTAGATTTAGAAAAACTCTGATTAGAGCACATAGCCCTAAGATAGACTTCGAGGATTAGTATAGAAGAACTTCCTAGAACTTTGGTAAAGTGTATATTTTGTGTAATTTACAATAAATACATCCGAGTCTGGATACGAGCAGGTAGAGGTGGCTATGGCATAGATGTACCTTTGGACAATACCCAAAAACACCTCTTTGAGCTAGACTCGAACGAGAACTGGTGCACGACAATGGGCTTTGCTGCACTTTTGGTTACGACACTCCTGGGGGATATGCTTAGGATAACTCACAATTTCTTCACAAGCCATTTTTAAGGGTTTATGAGAATATAATTCCTCAAAGAAAACATTTTTTTATGGATTATATCCTTAAATAGTTCAATTTATGTTAAGTGTTTTACAAGTATGGAATTATGTATTTCGATTCATAAACTAATCTAGTTTATGACATTGTTTAGAAATGGCGCCTAGTGGAAGAAATGGAAACCATATCAATGCATTCACTCGATGTGGGGATTTCCCTCCTTCTCAAGATAATTATAATGGAGTTGGTGATACAACTGGTGTTGATCAGCTTATCACCATACTAGGACAACTCACTCAGGTTATGAATAATAACCTTACTCATATGGAGCACCCTGATCCGCAATGTGGAGGATCAATGTTAGACCGCTTCCTGAGGCAAAAACCACCAACATTCAATTGGAGTATAAATCCCTTAGTACCTGAGCAATGGATAAATTCCCTAGAGAAAATATTTCAGGCTTTTGGGAGTAGTGAAAGGGAAAAGGTTATCAGGGAATTTTACCGCCTCATTGGAGATATTGATCAATGGTGTTCATTGATTCAAAACACAAAGGAAGATGATGAAGTATCAAATATGGAATAGGGGGAGTTCAAAGATATTCTTAGAAAAATACTATCCTCATGACCATCGAGAAAATATGGAAAGACAATTTCTGAGTCTAAGACAAAAGGAGGATGAGAATGTCGCAAAGTATGAGGAAAACTTTACAAAGTTAGCAAGACATGCTGTAGATTATATACGTAACCCAAGAAGTAAGATTGATCATTTCATTGATGGGTTAAAACCATTTCTCTATCGAGATTTAGTATCACAATCCTTCTCATCGTACGAAGATATTGTCTCGTGTGCTACCAAGATAGAAAAGGAATTCTCTAAGTCTTATGACAACAAAGTAAAGCAAGCAAGAAGAGAACGGTGGAACAAGAGACAGATAAATGGAAAAATGGAAAGAAGTATTTTCCATTATGTGATAATTGTGGGAAAAATCACCCTAGTACTTTCCTAAAGGGAATGGGAGTTTGTTACAAATGTGGAGAAAAAGGTCACCAGGCTAGTGATTGTAAGGGAAAGAAAGAGGTTATCAATGTTGAATGCTACAATTGTAGAGAAATGGAGAATTATGAAAATGAATGCCCTAAGATCCAAGGAAACTTACCTCAGAAAAGGCCAAGAGAGCAAGTCCAAGATTATGTTGTTACTACAGATGAAGTTAAATAATTATTGTATTTGTGTTTTTGGACACAAGAACTATGTTATGGTTATAAGAATAATGTGATTTATATAAGGATTGTACTGCAATAATATTTGTTTTCATTAAAGTTTTAATATGATGAAGGTAATAATATTTTTAGTATGTGACAATAAGAGAAACTTTATTTTGTTTTGGGAATCTCATGTTACAATTGATTTTGGAATTTAGAGAACTTTTAGAGAAAGTCTGAACAGAGGTATTTTGGATAACTATAAAGGTTGGAATGGATTAAGTTTAACTTTGGATAGAATTTTTTATGGTTAAATCATTTCTGAAGATTATTTTTGGAAGATTATAATACTATAGTTTTAGGAAAAGGACAACCTGCAGGTTGGGGGATAACCCATCATTTCAGACAAAGCTGTAGGAATCGAACCCACAACCATAGTGCGATGGGCCTTTATTACCTACCACTAGCCTATAGGAAGTCCCTAGTTATTACAAAATAGTTTTCCAAATCTAAATGGTATGTGTTAATATTTTGAACCTTGTACGATTAGGATAAATATAATATTTTTGAGTTCTATTGTCTTTTTGAGTGAAAGATGAGTTTGTGGTAGAAATTAGTTGAAGTTTGAAACTCTACTTTTCAAGCATATATATATAAACCTATCGCTTATTATATGAATAAATTAATTCTTAAACTTTAGTAAAGGGATATTAAAACAATAACATGTGTTATCCTTATACCTTATGTTTTGTTGAACTGGTGATATTTTCAATCAACATAGATTGAAGGCTTTGAGGCCTTAAATTTTAGACTTGTTTGTGATTGATGACCTCTATCACTCCCTACAAATATTTACATTTTTCCTCCAATTATATGTCTCTAATTTACAATAATGTTCTCCTAATTGAGATCATAATTTTGCGGTGTCTTTTTCATTTCATTTTCCCTCTAATTAAGGCTAAATTTTATTAACCTTATTTCTGATGTGGGTTCTCCACAAAGGTATTTTCTATTTTCAACCTTTTATTTTCAAAGAACAATTTGAAATTCCAAGGACGCAATTTATTAAAGGAGGGTAGAATGTAACATCCCAAGCTTCCATGGTATGCTTCTCTTTTAATAATAGAGCAGCATGTGTTGTACGTAACCTTGAGTTCTAACACACCGCGACCAATCAAAGTAGCTGTTATGAATAGTAATACCCACATTTTGAAATTATATAAATTTTATATTTCAGAATGGACTTCATTTTTGGATTTGAAATATCGAAATTAGCCTATGTTGATTTTTTGGAATTATTCCGAGAACTTCCAATTTTCAATGAATAGTGAAGAATACTTAAAATAACTTTTTTAATCAAAATTATTTATAGTCATAAATTATACAATTGAGTGGTTTTAAAGTATAATTAGAATATATTTTAACCGTTTTATTCAATGGTGGTCTTTAGAATTAATTTCACTTTGAAATTGGACATAAACAATTGTCAATCTTTTGATATATATTGTTTCTTAAAAACACACTATTTGTTGTGACAGTGGGAATTAATTTTTAAATTAATTAATTCAACTTATATGTTTTGAATTTTTTAAAATAGACATCATTTTTTAATTAGGAATAACAAATATATCTTAGGGTTAATTATTGGTATTTTTCTGAAAAACTTCAAATTTTGATGAATAGTGAAACCACTAAGTGGTAGTTAAAAAAATAATTTTTCATTTAAATGAAAATTTACAACTTCTGTGAATTGAATTTCAAAAATACGACATACATGGTTGTCATTAGTAAGTAAAATTTGGTTCAATGGGATGAAAATAATTTTTGGTGAATAGTAACTTTTTTGTTTTATTAATCGTGATTAAATGTAATTTGTGTAATTTAGGGTAAATATAATGTTATAATAATATAAAATTACCTTTAAACTTGTCCTACCATTATTGGATGAGTCATATCCGACCAAGAAAATCCATGGGTCAACTTGGGGACCCCATGGAGCCACTTGGGTAAGAAAATGACATCAACAACTTTTTATTTAAAGTAAAAAAAAATTGTCACAAACATGTGTTGTTTTACTAAAACAATTATTACATGGGGTTACATAAGTTAAATTTTCAACTATAAATATTCATTAGAAATTTAAAATTATTTCCTACATCATGGTAATTTGTTTATAATTTTTAGGCATTAAATAAATATATTTATTTATGACATCATGAGGATGCAGCGATTACCTCATTAATGAACAATTTAAATAAAATTAAAAGGTAAGGTAAATCTAGGACTTACACTTGTCTAAAACCTATTTGATGGATATATTTCGAACCCTTATCACATTATCCTCGAAATATATAATTTTGGGACCTTTAAAATCTGAAAATCATTTCATAATAAAGTAACATTTCATGACTTTCCAAGAGTGACCCTCCTCTCCTCTTATAAAAGGCCCCCACCTCTACCACCTTATTAACACCTTCAAAGCCATTTGTCTCGAACAACCTCTACCCAAATACTCTCTCAACTTCCATATATTACTCCTATAAGCCTCACTTTTTCCAGAAGTCTTCCCAAGGAATCCTTTGGCTCAAATAAAAAAGAGTTATCCGATTTTAAGGTAATGTCTTCTCTTATGTTCTTTTGTTTTATTTTTCTTATCCAACCACTTAAACACTTTTTATTACTTTAGTTTGTAAAAACTTTAGTATCTTAAATATACTAGGATTTTTTATGAGAAGGATTTTATTTAAACTTACACACACCTTCATCTAATGGTTAAAGAACATTCTGATTCTGTGGGTGGCGAATTACAGCCTCACGGAACGATGATTGTTCAATATTATTTTAACACCTCTCATGGTGGCCATTAAGATGTCACTATATTTATATATGATATATATTATTTTTATGTTTTCCTTATGCTTCTGTATTTTTCATTTATGTCATACCTTTATGATTTCCATTATGGGTAAAAGCGATAATTTCATTTTAGGAAGTGCGGACTACCGCCCCCTCAAAGTGATTTGAATCGTTAATGCCAAATGTGGGACGTATAAAGGATGGAGTAAATGATATTATATATGATATTATACTGGAATTATAATATACCTTTATATCATTATGATTTCATTCCATTAAATACGAAATAGAAATTAAAGTAGCGTTCATGCGTACGTACGACTTACCGTCTCCATGAATGGTGCATTTTATTTCTTACCTCTAAATGTTATGTAATATTATAAATGCATGTATATACTGGATATATATGTTATATATGATATCTAAATCATGAATATAATTCTGTATATAATGGATATTTGACCACAAGAACAACTCGTAATTATAAGAAGTCTATTTTTGACTCAAGTACCAAAGATCGAAAAAAGGACCGTTATTAACTTAAATAATTACATAATGTTCATAACATGGTAATAAGTGATATAAAAGGAATAATGAACTTGAAAAAGGTTCTTAAGAAAGTATAAATTAACTCTATTTTATTATTCAGGAGATTAAAAAATGATCGAGTCAAGTCAGAAACGAGGTAAGGGACTTCGTCTCAATCTCTTTTCCTTGAGGTATATTTTGTTTTATACACAACTATCTTTTATATGGTGTATAAACCCCTTTTAATTTTACGTTTATTCAAAAGGAATATTTTTTATATTAATCATTTTACTAAATGACAAAATGGAATGTTTTTTTCGTGCGTATGCAGCGACAACGACTTCTTCGCCACCGTTACCATTATTTGAGTTTCAGCTTCCTCTACAAGCCATAACATTTTTTTTAAATGAAAAATAAATACCAAATTTTAATTTTATTTTATTTTGGTATTGAAAATGGTTTTGATACTGATTTTATTATATCAATATGTTGTATTGATATCTTGTGATTGAAATGTGGAAATGTTATGTTTCCTTTATGCATGTTTTATGTGATACGATTATGTTATGGTTTATGATATTTTTAAACCTGTTCATATGAGGAATGCATTGGACTTAATAAGTGATGGGTGGAGCCCGCTATAGCTCCTCGATTCATTGGAAGGTCTCATAAGACAAACTAGTGTCTTGGCACAAGGCTTTGAAAAAATCTTATTTTTAGTCTTGGAAAAAGGCCTTGAATATGTGGTTATGATAGTTTGGCATTATGAATTTCATCATTATGAAAGTGGTTATTGATATTTCATGTGATTATTCGACTAGTAGAATATCCATGTGAATAAGTAAATAGAATTATTTCATTTTTTTCCATATTATTTTGTAGTTCATGTTTAAAGGATTTTGTTTTAGTTATACATTTCATTAAATGCTTATGTTTATTTATGAAAGTTTTAGCCATATTGTTATCCTTACTGAGCATCTGAGCTCACCCCTTTCTTTGTTTTATTTTTCCCAGGATGTGAAGAAATATTTTATGACTGACCTGTAGAGATATTCTAAAGGGGATATGAGTGTGGAATATGGAGACCATGTTATTTTAGTTTTTCACTTTATGATGTAATGTAACATTTATGAATATATCTAGTGTTTCCAATGCTACTAAACTAATCGGCCTTTCGAGACTTTATCTTTTGTGACCATGCCAATGTTACATAATAATGCACCGACTCTGGGTAACTGGGGTCAGGGAGTTACAGAGGATATTTTACGTGCTTGTTAAATTGATTACTAGGTAATTTTGGATCAACATTTTTCCTTTTTTGAGTTTTCCTATAATAACAGTTTACATTCCAGTATAAAAATGACACTATTTGAGGCATTATATGGAAAGTGGTGTTGAACTCTATCTTTTAGGGATGATTTTAGGGAAACAAAGTTGATGAGACTAGAGTTGGTATAGAAAATGACAGATAAAGTTTATTTTATTCATTAACACATGAGAACAACTTAGAGAAGTCAAAAAGGTTATGTGGATAATTGGAGAAAGGATCTTTCTTTTGAGGAAGTTGATCATTTATTTTTCAAATTTTATCCATGTTAAAGTGTGATGTGTTTTGTTAAGAAAGGGAAGTTGAATACACTATTCATTGGACCCAATGAAATCTCAGAGAAGGTTGTGTCAGTTTTCTATCGAGTGACTTTTCCATTGAGTTTCTTCCAAGTACACAATGTTTTTCATGTTTTAATGTTATGGAAGTATATGTCAGAATCGTCTCATATTTAGATCCCAGAAGTTGTTTTAGTTGGAAGAGAATTTTTCTTATCAGGAACATCTAGTTCAAGTTATTGATCTTAGAGATCAGGTGTTTCATATTAAGGTTATTCATCAAATTAATGTTTTTTGGGATAACCATATGGTTTAAGAGGAAACAGGGGAATCTAAAAATTCTATGAGGGTAAGATATCCCCACTTATTTAATAAGTGAGTAAAATTGTGAGGATGCAATTTTAAAAAGGAAGGGAGAAAATAAAAAACAATGTAATGATATAAAATTTTTACACACTTTTATAAAAAAATTGATTTTATTAGGAATTATATAAGAATAAATCCATCTTTATTCTTAAAAATGTATTTTTTTAAGTTGTTTTGTCGCCTTTTGATGGAATAATTGTTTTAAATCTGGTTTTTTGTAAATTTTATAAAATATATTTGGAAAAATAAACTTATTATTTGGAATTGGAATATCATAATTTAATTTGGTTGATTTTTGTATCTTTTTGATAAGTTTCATGTCTTAATGAATAGTTAAAAAATAATGCATTTTAATTGAAAAATGTTTTTTCATAAAATTTATTTATGGGGTTAAATAATATATTTGAATTATTTTATAGTATAATTAAATAAATTTTTTATAATTTATTCTGATTTAGGTCATTGGAATCAATTTTACATTTAATTTAGATATAAAGACGTTTCAATCTTTCGTAAGTTTATACTTTTAAAACCCACTTTCTTATTCTGTGATAGGGAGTAATTTTAAATTAATTTAAGCTAATTATGTGTTTTGAATTGAGAAAAAATGGATTACTTATTTTGTATCATAAGTTATAAATTATGTAAATAGGTCCCTTTTTTGGACAAATAAGTATTAACTTTAGTGATTTTTTTGTATTAACACGGATAAAGGTAAATCGAGTAATTAAGGGTAAAAATAATATTATCAATATTATAAATTTTTCCTAAAACTTTTAATAATATAATTTTATGTGTTTTTTAGACCAAAATAATCCTTATTCTTAAATTATAACCTTTGGAATCCACTTGGGTGATAGTATGTCATATATAATATTATAGTCAAAAGAAAAATCATTTTTATCAAACTTTTGTTTTTAAAAAATAAAAAAAAAATATGGGTTTATATAGGGGATATGTTCAACAATAAATATTATTTTAAAATATAAAATTCTTATATTTATCATTATAATTTAATTTTAATTTTTATGGATGTAATAATTAAATTAATGGATTTTAAAATGATGATGCAATAATTATTTAATTAAACGAAATATCGAATAAATGAAATTAAAAATACTAAAGTAAATATAATATTATATTATTAATGTCATTAATGAATTTTTTAGATTCATTTTACATGTTAGAAATTTTTTATAAGTAATTTTTATAATTTATCTTATTATGATATTTTTAAAAATTCAAGTAATGAATTGTGTCAAAATTGTCATTATTGATATTTTAAAATAAATAATATTTTTTTAAATGATGTAAAATTAATAAATATACCAATTTAAGAAAAATAAATAGTATAAGTCTTAAAATTTCATCAATGAATCATTTATTGGTCGTTTGTCATTTTATAGTAATTATATTTACCCTCAAATTGTAAATTAAATGATATCATGATAAGAGTTAAAAGGGTTTAAACAAAAAGATAAGGACTTAAAAATATTCCAAACTTGTATGAATTTAATTAGATGATTTTATTTCGACAAATAATAATTCTATGTTCTAAATAAATTACTTTGGTCTCATTTTTAAAATAAAATTAATTTATATTAATTTAATATTATGAAAAAATCCAAGAGTTCCACTCTTCTATCCTATAAAAGGAAATCCATTATTCTCTTTTCTTCACACATCAAAACCATTTTGGATCATCAAAACACTGCCAAACTCCCTTCCTTGAATCACTAATCACATTCTATAGGCTTTATTTTAGGCCAAACACCCTCCGTGGAGGTGTTAATTGTTTAATCAAAGGTTGCAATCCAAAGAAGAGGTATTGTTTTAATTAAGTATTTCTCTTTTATTTCTTCTTCCACTTCCTTCAAATATTATTCAACCATGATGAATTAATAAATCCAGTATAAATATACTGATATGTTATTATTTTAATATCTTAACATAAATCCATCTCAAATTTCATCAAATGGGTAATGAATTGTTCATTCGTGTGTATAGTGGACTTCCACATCGTGAACCGATATAATTTATTTTCCATCAGCATCTCTCAAGAATGGTTATAATGATGTAATTAATAGTTATATATGATATTCATGAAATATTTATAATTATTAAATAATAATATATAATTTTAATTCTTACATTTCCATGCACATAAAAATGATAATGTCGTGGTAGCGTACGTGTGAACTTTCACCTCCATAAAGTGATGTGATTTGTTTTTCATCACCACATCACATGGATGATATATACAAGTATATTTAAATAATTAATATTATATTGATGATATTATTATAATTATATAAATATAAAATACAAATTAACTTATTTCCATAATGATCATTGAAAAATGGAATCGTTACTCATGCGTACAAATGACCTACTATCCCCATGATTATAACGTTGTTCATTTTTCATAACCATACATAAATGGTCTGATTTAAAAATATAATTGAAATATAAAAGTAATTATTATGTCATTAATATTATTCTATATATGATTAACTTATGACCATTTTGACTTTTTCCATCATACTAATTTCATTTTGGACTCATGTAGTGAATATTGAAAAAACACCCGATGTGAACTTAAAAAAGTAAGTAATTGTTGCAACATGATAATAAGTGATAATAAACATAGAAAATGTTCTCAAGAAAAAAAAAATTATCCTACGTTTACTATATAGGAATATAAATATTATGCATGATGATTCGGACACAAGGTAAGATACTTTTTTTAAACCCTCTTTTAAAGATACTCTATCAACTATTTTTTTTAAATACAAAAGGAATGTTTTTTTGCATATAAATAATGAACATAATTTCATGATTTCATGTTGCTTTAATGTTTTGATTATTTATTTAAAAAATTTCCATTTTATGTTTAAAAAATGTGTTTTCATTTATGATTGCATGATTTTATAAAAATGAAATGTGATTTCAGTGTGAAAATTTTATTTTTCTTTTATGCTTGTTTTATGTGTTATGATTATGTTATGGTTCTTGGGCATAGTTTATGAGTATGGGTGGTATTGTAGTAAAACAAGGGAGGGTGATCCCGTGATATATCTCCAATTCATTGGGTAATGAAACTAAGTTAATCAGTAGGGTTTCTCCTACAATATTAATGGAATATACTATAGTGGGTATTCCCAATAAAACCATGAAGGTTAATCTCTATGTATAAATGAAAGATATTATAATAGTGAAATGGAATTGATTATACAATTTACCTTTATGATTTATTTTTTATATATTTTTACAACAATCTTATGATTTCATGAGGTAAGTTAAAGATCTTTCATTTTATTGGTGAAAATTATAACTTTGTGAAAAAAATCATGGGTTTTAAATATGTATAGACAAACGGTTTTCCCTTATTTTATGTCCCTAACTAATCTTTTTGTGCTCACCCTAATTTTAAAATGTGTTCACTAGATAAAAGGATGAGGAATAGAAATGAGAAAGTAAATATCCATGTTAGGAAGACTTTTCATGAAAAATAAATCATGTTTACCTTTAAATGTTTTATATTTTGGAATAAATGAATATTGTTTTAGTTTTATCCACTTTTTATGAATGTGAAATTTTATGTATGAATTATTTCATATTTTTATAAAAAAATAATCTTAAAATGATCCTCAATGTAAAAGAAATTAATTTCTAGACTAAAACTCAATATTATATAATTTTTATGGTTGGTACCTTATCCTAATGATACTATACACCTAATTTCTCTTAGTGGATCATGATAGTGTTATTTTATTTATTGACTAGGGATAATATTGACATTTTGTATGCTAGTTTTTTAATATGAATGTTTATGTTTATTATGTATTTTATTTTTGTTTATTTCATTAATATGATGAATACATTGGAATTACTAAGTGATATGTTGTGGTTGTTATAGTCCCTCGAAGCATCAGTGGGTCTTATTAGACAAACAAGATTGGGTATTTGGCATATTTATTACCTATTTATGTATTTCGTCTTAGTATAAGGACTTTGTGAAAAGATTACGATGTATATCATTATGAATTCTATCATTATGAAACTAATTATTGTTATCAATGTGATTCTTTGTGTTTTTTTCCATAGATTGATATATTAACCTTTCATGATAATAGTTATATAGATTATTTGTTTATTGTTTATCTCTATGATATTATTCATGTTTTATTTATTATATAATATATATTGTTGTATTCTTTCCCTTATTGAGCATCTCAACTCCCCCTTTATTATTTTTTCCTTTCCCTAGGGTACCAAGAAGTGAACTATGAGTGATATTAGGGATATTCTATAAAAATTTATATTTTCTCACAAGAAATTTATGTTTTATTTCATTTTATTGAATGTAATGTGAGAATTATTTTTTCACCTTATATAAAAAGTATTACGTTATTTAAATATTATTTTTATAACTTAGTTATTAGGTTGGATGGTATGAATAAGAATAACCAAATTATAAAATATATGTACGAAGGATTTACTTAATATAAATAGTGATTTCAATCAAAAAAATTTCATTCCTCTACTTTTTTTACTAGGAAAATTATTTGAATAAATTCATTTTATGTCATAGGAATGCATTCTTCACAAAAATAGTTTTTATGTGTTTTATATAAAAATAATTATAATTAATTTATACCATTTTAAGAAATTATATTCAGAAAATTAACTTTATTTTTGATATTATTATGCCAAAATTATAGTAGGGTGATATTTTTTGTTATTTCCTAAAAAGGTACATTTTTAGGTGAATAGTCAAAAAAATACTAATTTTAGAAATACTATCACTTTTATGAATTTATCATTATTTAAGAATAGCTTAAGAAGAGTATTATTTCAATTAAATATATATAATTTATTATTAATAAGTAATATAATGTATTTACAAATATTATTTTGAACTTATAAATTTATCTTTTACATTTTGTAAATATAAGTAATATTTTGCATTCACATAAAAGAAATATTTTTGATCCATTTCTTTAATTATTTATTTTCATGGATTAATTTTGTTATGATTGATTTTAAAGACACATAAATATCCTTTATAATAAATAATTGAATTAATTTCATTGGTATTAATATAATACATGATTTTGGTATAAAATCATTTTTATACTTAAAACGTCATTTTTCTAAAAACAGTTTTCATTGCGTTACATGTACTTCTTTTTAAAGTAATTTTTACCACCTTTAGAATTTTAATATTATAAAATTGATTTAATATTTGGAATTAGGAGGTTCAAATGTGGTAAATGTCTCAATTTAAGTATTGGTCATAATGAATAGTAACCGAGGAAAAATCCATTACTTTGGTTACTACTACAAAACATGCATTTAACAGCAATTCCCTCTATCAGTTCTACCAAAAAACACTGATAAATGTTCCCTTTATTAGTAATAAAATAAACATTGATAAAGGGTACCTTTTATTAGCACTAATAAAAGGTACCCTTTATTGGTTCTTTTTTTAGCACTAATAAAGGGTAACATTTATCACTGCTTTTTTTTAGCACTGATAAAAGGTAACCTTTTATCAGTGATTTATTTTTAGCATTGATAAAACTTACCCTTTATCAGCACTTTTTTAGAGCTCATAAAGGTTCTGAATAAAATGAAATAATTAAATAAATAAAAAATAAAAATGAATTTATTAAAAAAAATATTAAAATTTTAATTAATTAAATAATTTTTGATAAAAATGAATAAATTGAATATAATATATATAAATTATAAATACTAATAAATAATATATGTTAAACATATAGATATATTTAAAAGGACAACTAAAAAATAAAAATTATAAATAAGTAAATTGAGAAAAATATTAAAAATATTATTAATTAAATAATTTTTGATAATATCAATAAATAATATTTATTAAATATTTAAATGTATATGAATGTATATAAATATTATTTATAAAATACAAAATTTTAATTCTTTATATTAAATAGTTATACATTTAGAGAAAAAAATTATAATTAAAAAATAATATGAATTAAAAATGCTGACTAATTGCATCAAGTAATGGACATAAATGAGTGTCGTTTTATTTTTAAATTTAGCATATATTTAATGTGTGTTATATTTATTTCA
The DNA here is from genome assembly GCA_963277665.1 of Viscum album. NCBI lineage: Eukaryota > Viridiplantae > Streptophyta > Magnoliopsida > Santalales > Viscaceae > Viscum > Viscum album. The sequence goes on from OY728133.1 coordinate 597,714,438, forward strand.
CATACGTAATTAATTAATTTTTATATATAATGCACACCCACAAATATTTATGTAATTAATGGAATCTTATATGGAAACACATACACCTAATGTTTATGTAATTTAATCAAATTTTAGTATTCATTTTATAATTTCATTATAACCTGATACATTTAATATTTCATGTTTTTAATCCTTAAATTTAATTTATTTATTTTTAATTTTATTAAATTAAGGTATTAGTTCATTTTTAATATGTTTTATTTTTTATTTTTTATTTTTTTGGTAATTTAATCATTTTATATTATTTATTTTTATATATTTATTTTCTAGGTTTTAATATTTTAAATTTGTATTCATGTTTATTTCAATATATATCAATATTTTTTTAATAATTTTTATTTAATTAATAAAACTTATCTATTTTTCAATATTATTAAAGTGTACTCAATTTTTATTATTCAATTTCACTCGTTTTTAACATGTATTCACTTAAGATTAAATATTCTTTAATAATGTTACAAATATATTTCTAAATAAATATTTATAAATAAATGTATCTATAAAAGTATATTTATTATATTTATACATTTATATATTCAAAATTATAAATAAATAAATATTATTTTTTAAAAGTATTTATATAATTATAAATAAATAATTATATATATTTAAATAATTATAAATTTATTATAAATTTATATAAATAAAGAATATATTAACTATATTTATATTTATATTTATTTATTATATATATATATATAATTATATAAATATATATAATGATATAAATATATAAATATATAAATATTATTATTTTTAATTATTTATATAATTATAATTAAATAAGTATATATTTTAATAATTATAAAATTATAATAAATATATTTAAATAATGAAAGTATTTACTATATTTATATATATATATATATTAAATATTTATAATTATATAATTATATTTACAAATTTTTTATTTATATTTGTAATTATAAATCCTTTATCCGGGTTTAAATAATAAACGTTGATAAAAAACATATTTATCATCACTTTTTAAGCGCTTATAAATATATATATTTACTAGTGCTAAAAAACACTGATCAAAGTCATCTTTATCAGCACTTATTATTTTAGCACTGATAAAAGGGATCTTCATCTGCGAATTTTGGAAGCACTGATAAAAATGTCATGATCTATTTAAAAAACCCTTACCAGCCCCGAACCTGTCACGATATCTAGAGAATTTTGCAGAATCCACCTATTGTTGGTGCTCATCCTCTTGGAATCCAAGCTCTGATCAAATCTCAAACAATTCCAAGGATCGAATGATTCTGTAACACCCCGAGATTTTATGACAAATGTTATTTTTAATTTATTTGATCTCTAGTTTTGTACGCTACACCAATATTACCTTTCTCTATATGCAACACCATATTATCTTTTAGTATACGCAACACTATTCTTGGCTTGTGTTACACACAAGAGAAACCTTATTCGATAGATTGTGTTGTACGTAATATCGAGTTTCACTAAACAACGATGTGTTATTTAAATATTATATAAACTAGCCATTATGAATACTAATACTCACTTTTTGAAATTTTATAAATTTTATCATTCAAAATGGACTTCATTTTTGGATTCAGAATATTGAAATTAGCCTAGGGTGAATTTTTTGTATTTTTTTGAAAACTTTCAAGTTTTGATAAATATTGAAAAACACTAAGTTATAGTTTGAAACATAATTTTTATTTAAACAATTATTTATTTTATTTAAATTTATTTTTGGTCAAAATAGATATATAATACCTATATAAGTTCAATTTAATTCTTTGGCGTCATTTTATAATAATTTTATATATATAAAAATTTAATTGAACATTTCATTGTCGTTTACCTGCCTCCTAGGAGCATTTGTAAATTTTCATAAAACATAATTTTACCACTTCTATGAGTTGAATTTCAAAAATATGAGATACACTGTTTATATTTGTAAGTAAAATTTGGTTCAATGAGATGAAAATAATTTTTGGTGAACATTACTTTTTTACTTTTATTTACCACGGTTAAAAGTAAATTGGGTAATTAAGGGTAAAAATGGTATTTTTTATTACCCTAACACATGTCCTCATTCTATTGGATAAGTTTAATTCGACCAAAAACAACCCTATAAATAAAATATTACTCTTTAGGTCCACTTGTATTAGATTAGGACATTTGTTATTATTTTTTTTAAAGAAGAGTTAAAATAGTTAAAATCAATGTTTAATAACTAAAACATTTTTAATATAGGGTTATGCATAAGATAAATTCGACTATAAATATTCATTAGAAAGATAAAAATATTTCCTACATAATGGTATTATATTTATATTTTTTAGACATTAAATAATTTAATTTATTTATTACAAAATGATGATGTCGTAATTACCTTATTAATGAAATATTAACATAATAGATAATAATAATAACCAAATAAATGTAATTTGAGAATTTTTATGAATTACACTAATTTTATAGGTTAATGTTACATATTAGGACTGTTTAGATGAATTTGTTTCGAAGTAATAATACTGTTATGAATTTATCAGAAACAAAATACCCAATAGTGTCAAAATTGACATAAAAGAATTTTTAAAAAAAAATATTATATTACTAATTGATATAATTGTCCTAAAAATCTAAGGTTAGGCCAAAAGACTTATATAATAATATATATGAAATTAATGAACCAATTGGGGTTCTATTGTTAGTTTATAGTATGTTTATTAACCATATAGTGTAAGAATACAAGAAGACGCGATAAACGTTAAATTATATAACTTAGAGTTAAATCTAAATTATAAGGTTAAAATGGTAACCTAAACTTGTATAAAACCTATTGGATGAAAGTATTTCGACCCATACCTACCTTTTCCTCTAAATTAGTTACTTTGGAGCCATTATAAATGGAAAATTAATTTATTATAAAATAATATTTTAAGTTTTTCATAAGGTTCCCCTCACCCCTCTTATAAAAGGGAACTCCCTCTTCTCTCTAATTAACACCTTCTAAGCCATTTGGATTGGACAAACTCTGCCCAAATACCATATCAACTATGATCCCTTCATCTTAGAGGCCTTCCCTTAGTTAGAAATCCAACATAAGGATCCCTTTAGATCAAATCAAAAGGAAGGACCCGAAGAAGAGGTAGATATCTCACTGCCTATTCCAAGATCCTTCCTTCTTCCACTACCTCTTTCTATGTTGTTTCGATTATGAAATAATAAATCCAATATATTATATATACTGTGATGTTTTTATAAAAATTTTACAACCATATTAGTTATTTTATCAATCATATGAAAGAAAAAGTCACCACAGGTGCCTACGTATGGCTTACTGTCTCCACGTCGTGATGTAGTTTGTTATTCGAACATTTCATTATTTGGATCAGTATAATAATGAGTATAAATGATATAAATAATAAATATAACATTATTATGATAATTTATATATGATATACCATCCAATTATATAATATTTTAATATCAAAATAATGATATTATCGCTCTTGCGTACGTACGGACTACCGTCTCCACGAACGCGATGAGATTAATTGTCCATGATTAACCATTCAAGTATGATTATAAAGTATATATAATCAATATAAATGAAATATGTTACATAATAATGATACTGGATTTATGTACATATATGTTTCATTTACTTAATTCCATTCAATTCAATATGGAAATGAAAACAGCGTTCATGTGTACGTACTGCTTACCGTCTCCATGAACGGTGTATTTCATTCCATTTATTGATCTATCATATATATTTATATACAGAATATATATTATATATAAATCATGTTTTACATTTTTGAATTTATTAAATCAATATATAAGTAATATAATCATGAACAATGAGTCGAAAAACGTATGATAAATGAAACGATTTTACCCAAAACAATGCATTAACATGGAATTGACAGATGAATGGGTAATATAAAGTTGTAAGTGAATAATATATGATATCATAAAAATTATTAATATTCTATTACAAGTTAATAATAGGTATAAACCCACTATACAGGAGTCTCGGACACATACGGAAGAAATTGGACATAAGGTAAGGGGAAATTTTTTCAAATCTCATTTTTTCCGAGATTGCTTATACGTAAGTATTTATTGGGGTTATATTTTTCATCCATGTCCATAAAAATGTTTTTCATAAAGTGTTTATTAATATTACATGTATGTTTAAATTCATTTTAACCCATCTTTGACTTTTACATTGTGTTATGGAAGGAATATTTCTTTTGTGTACCCTACGAGGAACTTTTTGACTTTTCCAGCAAAAGTATGAGGAGAATGTTTTTTTAACTTATTTGTAATGAATGGATTTTTACGGTTTCATAACGCCTAATTTTCTCAAAGATTCCTATACAATATTTCAGTATTATTTTTAATAAAAATAATTTTCTTTTAAAATTGAATGGCATTTTGTGAAAATAAAATGATTTTGAAGAAGAAAGGATATTTTCCTCAAGAATTCATTTCAAGTGATTTGTCAAAAATATTTTCCATATAAGATGGAATTATTTAGTATGATTATGTTTCAAGTATAATTTCTCTATTATTTACTTGGTTTTATTCGTCTTATGATTAAATGGTTTCCATTTATTTTATATAGATTATGTTATGATGGGATGATGTTTATAAAACCCATTTTATTCTTTGGGATATGATGAATGATTTATGTTTATTTTGTGGAACAAGTAAGAATGATTTCACTATGAGATGGGTGGGACCTATATCTCCATACAATTAATTGGGTAAATATTTATATCTCATGATATAAACATGGTTGGAATGGAAAGTTAATACAGTTCAGTGATACAGGACTGGAACAAGGAGTTAACTCGATTCAGTTTGGGACTTTGTCCACTAAGATGGTCTTAGAAACAATGCCTTGGCTACTATGGAAATCATAACATGTGCTTAATGGTTACCAAAATTACATGTTTTATTCCCAGTTTATTTTATCATGATTAATGCTTCTTTATGATCAATGCCTTACGTACTGCCTTTTTTTATTTCATTGCTCAAGATTTTGATGTTTAAAAATTATGTTCATGTTTTTAAGTTCAAATGTATATGATTTGTTTTATTTTCAACATGATTACCCTTACTAAGAATTTTAGCTCACCCTTTATATTTTTTCTTTTCCCTAGGATTTAAAGAAAGGTTTTAGGTAAGAAAAAAAAGGGGAAGATCTTTGTGGTAGATGTTGAAGATCTTTCACCACGATTAGAAGATTACGTTTCGAGTTTACAAAGACAATAAACTATTACGGTCATTGAGTGTTGGTTCATTTTATTTATTATGTATTTTTCAAAAGTAATGTAATTTCCATGTACGTCAAGCTCTGGGATTCTATAGTTGGTATTAGAGGAAAGGTTTAGTTAACCATTGGAAACTAGGATGAAAAAACTTTAGTGAAATCCCTAGAGATACTTCTAAGGTATGTCTAGAGATATCCCTAAGGTTAATTATAAGTATAGGTTATAGTCCTAGAATTACGGTAACGATACTAGAATTAAACCTAAGATGTTAGATATTGATGGTACTCCCCCTTTATTATGTTGTTTTTCTAGCATGATTTTTGCCTCTCACACTATTATTTTTGGAATTTAGACGATGGCCGGAACCCAAAATAACCATGTTGATCAATGTAATGCACGATGCAATGATTTTCCTCTTGAACAAACCAATGTTATGGGAGATTGAGTGAAAAATATTATTGTTATAATTACACAAGCTATGAATTATTGTGGACTTACAAATGAGCAGAGAAGGAAATAATATTCTATTGAGTCCTTCATGAGGAAACTTTCACCTTCTTTCAATTGGTCTTTTGATCCACTTGTTTCTGAAAAATGGATCAGTACCATTGAAAAGATATTTTCCATACTTTTCTTCTTAGAACATGAAAAAGTAATTCTGGTTATTTACCATTTAGAAGTTGAATCAGACCATTGGTGGACTCTAATTAATAATACAAGGCCCCAAGATGAAATTTAATCCATGGAATGGGATGAGTTCAATAACTTGTTTTTCAATAAGTATTTCCCTCATATTCTTTGAACAAAGACGGAAAAGGGGTTCCTTGACCTTAATCAAAAGGATGATGAATCTTTTGGTATATACGAAGCGAATTTTACAAGGCTTGAAAGGTATGTATCTGTATTTATCATCAATCCTGAAAGTAAAGATGATATATTCTTTAGTGGCTTAAAACCAAGTCCTCAAAGGGCATTATCTATAAGATACTTTAGTAGCAATGAAGAAATTGTGTGTTGTGATATCAAGGTAGAACTGAAATTTTTTGTTACATATCCATCTCATAGTTTTGACAAGAAACAAAAGATGGAGTTCAAGGAGAAATCTCAGAACAATTGTGAAAAGAAGATGAATGTTTCTTTATGCTCAAAGTGTGGAAGGAAGCATGGTGGAGATTGTCTAAAAGGAACTAGAAAATTTTTTAAGTGTGGAAAATAAGGTCATCGAGTAGTTGAGTGTCTAATTAATGGGAAAAGGTATTTAATGATGTGAATAGAGAAAAGGCTACAGAGAATGTGCCACCAACACTTCAATGCTATAATTGTAAAGAAATGGGGAATTATGCTAATCAATTCCCTAATCCAAGGGTTAATGATGATCGACGTGAGAAACCTCTTAAGGAAAAGGACAAAGGGAAGTCACATGAGATCATTATTTGTGATGTTGAGTATGAAAATGATGTTATGGAATGATTAAGTGTTTATGTAAAGGGATTTCAAAATAGTATCATGGAATCTCATTTATAATATTGTAGAATATAGGAATACCCATTTATTTTTTTATTCTGGTTTTCAATAATTATAATGAAATGCTTTTGTAAAGAAGATTATATGTGCATAATGAATGGATAAGGATAAAATAATATTTTTGATAGTATTCATGAGCTCATGATTTATATAAGGACAAAGTGATATCATGGGTTGAGTATATAGAATTTTTGGGATTTTGGTATGTGGAAAGAGTTAACTTTTGACAGCATTCATGTTTTCACTAAGGTTCAATGGGTATTCATTTTTCAAGAGAATATATGATTAAGGTCTTCAAATGCCTGGAATGTGACCAACAAGATATATTTTATGATATATGGGGGATAAATGATGGTATTTACATGCTTGGTAGATTACCTCTCTAGTAATCTTTTTCATTGTACTATGAGATTGGACAGAAGTATTTTGGATAATCCTAAAGATTGGAATGGATTAAGTTAGAAATAAGATAATATTGTTTAAGGCTAGAAACTTTTTTTGATATTATTTCTAGAATGTTATAATAGTATTGATTTAGAAAAAGGACAACCCGTAGGATGGGCAACAACTTGTCGCATCAGACATCATCGCGAGAATCAAACCCACAACCGAAGTGTGACATGCCTTTTTCTCCTACCATTGGCCTATAGGAAGTCCCTGGTTTGTAGAAATTAGTTTTATTTTATTAAGTGGTATGATAGATGAAGTATATGTCCATTTTTGGAACCATATATGATTAATCTCATTATAGATAAACTTGTGTATATTTAATAAATTTTTCTAACCTTTTGTTTGAAATAGATGGAATGACCTATCATTCTATCGTATGATCTGCTAACACTTTACGAATGAAAAATTCAACTTCATCTCTTTATGAGATGAAGTGGAAATAGTTCAAGGCACAAAAAATAGTGAGATTGTACCAAAATCAATTAAGTATTTCATCTAATTCCAGTTTTTTCAACTTTAGGGAAATGATCTTGAAAACAAAAAAAAACATTGTCCTTGATGGTACCTTAGATCATTAAAAATTTATGGATTTTTGATTGTTTGATTTTTCATATCCATGTTCCCTATCACTCCCCATTTAAATTTTATGGTTATATTTCTCTTCCATATCCATATTTTCACCTATGTTTTCCTATATGGAAACACTGTGATTAGTTAATTTGGGTTACTGTTACATTTCATAATTTAGTTTTTAAAGATAAGTTTTGGTATTCCTTTTTATGATGTTGGTTTCTATGAATGAAAATTTCAAGTAGTAAACCATTTATAACCCCGAAGAATTTTGAGGGAGAAATTCATTTTAAAGGGCGTAGAATGTAACACCCCGAGATTTTATGAGAAATATTATTTTTAATTTCATTGATGTCTTATGTTGTACGCTACACCAATATTATCTTGTGCTACACACAACACCATATTAGATTGTAGTATATACAACACTATTCTAGGCTTGTGTTACATGAAAGGGAAACCTTCCTTGATAGCTTGCATTGTACGCAATACTGAGTTTCCCTATACAACGATATGTTCTTTAAATATTATATAAACTAGAAATTAGGAATTGTAATACCCACTTATTGAAATTTTATAAATTTTATCTTTCACAATGGAATTAAATTTTGGATTCGAAATATCAAAATTATCCTAGGGTGAATTTTTGGTATTTTTCTAAAAACTTTCAATTTTTGATGAATAGTGAAAAACACTGAGTTATAGTTTAAAACTGAATTTTTACTTAAATAATTATTTATTTTATTTAAATTTATTTTAGGTAAAAATATTTAAATAATACCTATATATGTTCAAATTAATTCATTGGAGTAATTTTATAACAATTTTATATATAAAAAAATTTATTGAAATTTTCACCGTCTTTTAACCACCTCCTTGGAGCATTTGCAAATTTACATAAAACTTAATTTTACCGCTTCTGTGAGTTGAATTTCAAAAATACAAGAGACACGGTTTATATTAGTATGTAAAATGTGGTTCAATGAGATGAAAATAATTTTTGGTGAAGAGTATCTTTTTACTTTTATTTACCATGGTTAAAAGTAAATAGGGTAATTATGTGTAAACATGATATTATAATTACCCTAAAACATGTCCTAATTATATTGTATAAGTTTAATTAGACCAAAAACAACATTAGAAATTAAATATTACCCTTTATGTTCTCTTGGATTAGATTAGGACATTTATTATTATTTTATTTAAAGAAGAGTTAAAATAGTTAAAATCAAAGTTTAATAAATAAAACATTTTTAATATAAGGTTATACATAATATAAATTCCACTATAAATATTAATTATAAATATAAAAAGGTTTCATACATAATGGTATTTTATTTATATTTTTTAGACATTAAATAATTTAATTTATTTATGACACAATGATGATGCAGTAATTACCTTATTAATGAAATATTAACATAATTAATATTATAAATACCCAAATAAATGTAATTTGAGACTTTTTTGGAATTAAAATAATTTTATAGGTTACTATGACATATTATAATTGGTTATATGAATTGTTTTCAAATTAATAATGTTGTTATGAATTTATCAAAAACAAAATACCCAATAGTGTCAAAATTGACATAAAAGAATTTTTAAAACAAATATTATATTATAAATTGATATAATGGTCATAAAAATCTAAGGATAGGCCAAAATACTTATATAATAATATATATGACATTAAGGAACCAATTGGGGTTTTATTGGTAGTTTATAGTAAGTTTATTAACCATATAGTGTAAGAATACAAGAAGACACAGTAAAAGTTAAATTATTTAACTTAGAGTTAAATTATTTAACTTAGAGTTAAATCTAAATGATAAGGTTACAAAGGAAACCTAAACTTGTCTAAAACCTATTGGTTGAGATTATTTCGACCCATACTTACCCTATCATAGAAATTAGTCACTCTTGAGCCATTAGAAAACGAAAATGAATTTATATAAAATAATATCTTAAGTTTATCCTAAGGTGCCCCTCACCCATCTTATAAAAGGGAACTCCCCCTTCTCTCTAATTCACACATTATAAGTCATTTGTTTCGGCCAAACTCAGCCCAAATACCCTCTCATCTATCCTAATTTAATCCTATAGGAATTCCTTTAGTCAGAAATCCAACCTAAGGATCCCTTTTGATCAAATCAAAAGGAAGAACGCGAAGAAGAGGTAAATATCTCACCACCTATTTCAGGTTCCTTTCTTATTACAATTTTTACTTCTTTGTTGTTTACATTATAAAATAATAAATCTAGTATATTCTATATATTGTGATGTTATTATAAAAATTTTACAACCATTTTAGTTATTTTATTTATCCTATGAAAGAAAAAGTCACCACATGTGCGTACGTGCAACTTACTATCTCCACTTGTTATTCAAACATTTCATCATTTGTATGGGTATAATAATGAGTATAAATTATATAAATAATAAATATAACATTATAATGATTCTGTATATATGATATACCATCCAATTAAATCCGATTTTAATATCAAAAGAATGATATTGTCGCTCGTGCATACGTACGGACTACCGTCTCCACGAATGCGATGAGATTCATTCTCCATGAGTAACCATTCAAGTATGATTATAAATTATATATAATAAATAATAATGAAAGATATTACATAATAATTATACTGGATTTATTTACATATATGTTTCATTTACTTAATTCCATTCAATTCAATAAGGAAACAAAAACAGTGTTCAAGCATATGTACGGCTTACCGTCTTCATGAACAATGTATTTCATTCCATTTATCGATCTATCATATATTTTAATATACTGAATATATATTATATATAAATCATGTTTTACATTATGTAATTTAGTAAATCAGGATATAAGTAATAATATCATGAACAACAATTCAAAACATGTACGATAAATAAAACAATTTTACCCAAAACGATGCATTGACATGGAATTGACAAATGGACAGGTAATATAAAGTCGTACGTGAATCATATATGAAATCATAAATATTATTATGTTTCTATTAAAAATTAATAATATTTCATAAACCCACTATACAGGAGTCTCGGACACATACGGAAGAAATTGGACATAACTTAAGGGATAATTTTTGAAAATCTCGATTTTTTCTGAGATTTCTTATACGTAAGTATTTACTAGGGTTATATTTTTCATCAATGTCCATAAAAATGTTTTTAATAAAGTGTTTAATATTTTTCCATGTATTTTTAAAGTCATTTCTACCCCCTCTTTGACTTTTACATTGTTTTATGGAAGGAATCTTTCTTTTGTGTACCATACGAGGAAGTCATTGACTTTTCCGGCAAAAGTACGAGGAGAATGTTTTTTTAACTTATACAGCATGAATTGATTTTTATAGTTTCTTAATGCCTAATTTTCATGAAGCTTCCTATACAAGATTTCATGATTATTTTTAACCAAATAATTTTCTTTTAAAATTGAATGGCATTTTGTGAAAAGAAAATGATTTTAAAGAAGAAAGGATATTTTCCTCAAGAATTCATTTCAAGTGTTTTGTAAAAACTATTTTCCATCTAAGATGAAATTATTTAGTATTATTATGTTTCAAGAATAATGTATCTATTATTTACATGGTTTTATTCTTCTTATTATGAAATGGTATCCATTTTGTATGTTGATTACGTTATGGTGGGATGATGTTTATGAAACCCATTTTATTCTTTAGGTTATGATGAATGATTTTTGTTTATTTTGTGGCATAAGTAAGAATTATTTAATTATGAGATGGGTGGGAGCTATATCTCCCTCCAATGCATTGGGTAAAGATTTATATCTCAAGAGATAGACATGGCTGGAACATCAAGTTAATCTGGTTCAGTGATACAGGATTGGAACGAGAAGTGAACTCGATTCAGTATGGGACTTTGTCCACTAAGATGGTCTTGGAAACAATGCGTTGGATACTATGGAAATCATAACATGTGGTTAATGGTTTCCACAATTATATGTTTTATTCTCATGCTATTTTATCATGATTAATGTTTCTTTATGGTCTATTCCTTAAGTACTTCCATGTGTTATGTCATTTCTCAAGATTTTGATGTTTAAATATTATGTTCATGTTTTTAAGTTCTAATGTATATGATTTGGTTTATTTTTTCCATGCTTACTGATAGAGAAAATATTTTCAATTAATTTATATTTAATATAATTGTTTTAAACCCACAAAATTGTTCCTCTAAGATGAATTGTTTCATTTTTATGATAATGGTGTTATTTTGAGCTGAATAATAAAAATTGGCCATTTTGGATTTTTAACAGTTTTAAATTATTTCGGTAGGTTGGCCACAACATTATCTACACTGATCCAAATTGCAAAATTATTTTTTTACAGATTCTACACAGCCAGGGATTCATTTAATATATTTGGACCAAAATCTTAATCGGCCATATGGAAGCTCAAAATAAGCTCACAAGTTGGATCAAGAAAAATGTTTTCAGTTCTGCCTAGTTTTGATGTGGCATCCATAACTCATCCACTGTGGGCCCAAAGCTTTTGAAAGTCGGTGGGTGGACGCGAAAGGAGTTTTGGAGAATCTTTTATGAAGGAATAACCGAGTGAATTGGCCGTTTATTGGGTCATTAAAGCACCCTAATCCGGAGGATTTCGTTTTGGAGAGTCTGACTGGACAGAATAAATGCTCAAGGTAAAACGGCCATAATTCTCGGAATACATGTCCAAATCCGCTGAAATTTTGAGGAGACACGGAAAAGGGAATTATGAACAACATTCCTCAAGGGCTGAACACGTGAAGATGTCATTTAAAGGAGCTACAATGCGTCTAAATTCGGGGGAAACATTCTGGCTATAAAAGGAGGAGAGCTCCACCCTCTCAAGGCATCCATTCTCCACCCCATTCCTTCTGGGACACCAAGAAGGAGAACTTTTCATCTTTCTCTTTTATTTATTTTCTTTTTCATTGTTTTTTAATGCCTTCTTCTTCCCCATTCAACTCGATTACCCTTACCATGGTGGGGTAAACATTTGGAGTGATTGGGGAAGGGTTGGTTTTCTACATTGTAATGCTTGAGTTCTTGGACACAATTGAATAAATTTATTTCTTCTTCAAAGTTGTTTTCAAATTCTTATAGAGGATTTTATAATCAAGTGCGATCGTTCTTGAATATTAATTCCGTTATTTATTTTTTCCTTGGTAAAATAATCAATATCTCCCTCCACTAATTTCTGGTTTATATACGATGGAATAAACTAGGAATTAGTGGTGAAGTACTCGACGATCGTCAGTACGTGTAAAAGATGTAGTGAATGTTCTTGATTGTTTGGGATAAAAAAAACCCGATCGGGAATTTCCCATTTCAATTAAGGATATTCAATACAACTATTTTACACATGGAAGGAGAGTTGACCAAACCGAGATCTTGGTAAGGTTTTCTCTCACAATAACAATTTCACCAAGGAAGTGAGAGGAAACGATTGTGGAAACTCACTTTAATCAACTAAGAAGAAGAGGTTTGAATTAAATTGAACAAGGATAGAATTATAATTAGGAAACTGACCCCTACCTAATCACCCTTTTAATTTCATTGTTTTTCAATCATTTGAATTTCAAATTTCCTTTCACAACATTTTTACCCCCGTTTTAAAGTGACAACCCATTTTGTGTGCACTCCTCTTCGGGAGACATCCTAGGTCAACCACATTACTACATTTTAACTTAGGAAATAATTGTTTTGCCACGCCCTACGACAGGCGTGCGTCAAACTTGGCGCCGTTGCCGGGGAGGTAGTGCCACAAACTAATTGTAAATATTTGAATTTTTCAATTAAAAAAAAAATTCCATGTTGTTTTCAAATGATTATTTCTTTAATTCATGGAATAATTACCCACCAGTTCAAGAACCAATTATTTAATCACCTTGGTCTATAGAGTATAAATTTTCTTTCTTGTCAAAACAAATTCGAGGAGCTCGAATCCAAATCATCATAGAGAATGAATTCAAGGATCTCATTGAAAACCTTAAAGAGAACCTCGAATACCCAGTGTTGGAGGGTTTGGCAAGAGAATTAATTGAACTTCAAGAGTATTTTACAGAATTTTATCAAGACATAATCAAAGTACAACCCCAAGAAGAAGAAGTTCACAAGGATATTGAAGCCCAATTTGAAAGAATAAGTCAAACCGTTCAAAACCTAGAGACTTCAATACAGTGGATTGCGGAACAAGTACATGCATCTCAGGATCAACAAATGGAGGCCGAACAAGTATCAGAACCAGAAAAATTGATGGAAGAAGTATCCCCACAAATCCTTCAAGTTGAAGAACCCATGGAGTACTTGATGAAATTAAAAGAAGATGCATTGAGACAAACTCAATCAATGTTAGAGGAGAGTGATGAAGAAGATTTAACTATTGAAATGCATATTGGAGATTAAAAAGATCTGGATAACTTCTGGAATGAGTGTGAGGAACTTATTGATCCAAATATTCCTCGTAATATAGATGATTCAGCAACATTGAAGGATGAAACCAACCAAGTAGTGGAATTTGAAGAGAAGATAGGGGAGTCTGACTACCTACCTCTATCTAGGGAAATTCAAATCCAAGAAGAACCTCCCATTGAAGAAGCAATTGAAGACAAATAAGATCAGGGAGTCAATATTTTCATAAACTCATTATCTTTTGATTTTGGTGAATCAAAATTGAGTATTAACTCCCCTTCTTTTAATTTTTCAGATTCATCCAACACTTGTATTTCCTTGGAGGGAGAATATGCATCTGAAGAGGAACATCTGGAGCTCCCCAAACCTATTGAACATTTAATGGAGGGAGTACATGAGAAGATCAATGTGGTGTTTCTGGAGGAAAATGAGACACAATCTACTTGCTTTGAAAGGGAAGAATTTGATATTGATTCTTCATGCTTTAATTTTTTTCAAATAGAATTAAACTCTGACATTCCATTTGATTTTTCCCCAGATGTATCATACCTTCAGCAACCACTGGATAAGAAAGAAGATGTTGTTCATGGAGAACCCAAGAAAGAGGAGGACTCATTCATTATCCTAACCCCACCATTCATGTTGTATCCCATTACAAAGAGGGTGGACATGGTGAATTTTATCGATGGAGTCCTCAAGAAAAAGGAAGACGTTCATCCTGGAAAGAAAAGTTTTTGTTGGTTCATGAGCAAGAAACCTCACCCACCATCAGATTGGGGATAACCAATTACAACTGCCCCTCTGGAGGCAGTCAAAACCCAGGGCCCACTTGGGGGATTAAACCAAGTTTTATCCTTCTATTCTCATACTATTTTTATTTTCATTTCTTTCAATAAATATCTTATATTTACTATTTTTATTTTATTTGTAGGTTTTTAGAGTGAAACTCATAGGAGGTTAACTCAATGTTGCACTGCAAATAAATCAGGTTGTACCTCTCCTTCACACATTCTTGCTGTTGTGATTCAATCATAAATCTTCTTACATGTTAAATCCATATAAATTCATTGAGGACACTGCATCATTTAAGTGTGGGGGAGGGAACCTTTGTAGTAATAGATTTTTATTTGATGTTTGTTTTCAAAAATAAAAAAAATAAAAAATTTTGTGTTTTCAAATTTTTGTGTGTTTATTTTTCAATTTTTGGTGTGTTTCTGAAACTTTTAAGCTGAAATGATTATCAATACCATTTTTGAAACCCATTTCAATGAGTTAACCAGTCTATTTCATGAAACTGAGTTTAAATGATTGCTGAAATAACTTTGTTTCAAGTTCAAATCTTTTGGAATTTAATGAAAAGTACACTAATTTTTGAAATCCATGCCATATTTCACTGTCTGTATCTTTAAGATCACTTTCCTGTGAGGCTTCTGAACAATTTTTGTCATATTCTTTTCATTCACCTCATTTCTTGAGAGAACCAGACCATGCTTGCTTTAACCAGAATTTGATTTATTCCTTTCAAAACTTGAGGGTTGGGGTATGTGTGTTTTAAATGATTGAGGAATTTATTTTGTTTGAAGCCCCCTTTTCAAAATAATCCTTTTCATTATGGCCCACCTTTACATTTATCCTTCATTGTAGCCCCTAGTATCCATGAATTTCCTGTTAGGTTAGCCACATTACAAGCCAATTTTCCCTATCATACCTGCTCTTGAAGTAAAATTGCATGATCTAGTTGAACTTAAGTGTGGGGGAAGATGTCTTGTGGTGTACTACCTCATCTGGTTATACTTTGGGTGGAAAATCAATTGTGGAAGAGATGTGTGTGATTCTGAAAAATTATTCTGTTGAAAGCTGTGCCTTTTCTGGAGCTTTTATGAAAAGAGAAGTTGTGCCTTTCTGGAGCTTCCAAAAGAAAGTTGTGCCTATCTGGAGATTTAAAAAAAATTATGTTTGAAAAGATTGAAATGTTTGCTGCTGAGCTGATTGAATGATTATGGAGCCTATTTTCAACAAAGGGGAAGTGAAGGAGACCATATTTGAGTGAAAACTAGAATCTTGCAATTTTGCTTCAATAAGAGCCAAGCCTTCCTTTTTCAGCCTCAGAACTTTTAACATCTAAATACTACCAACCGGAATCCACAGAACAACCCTGAAAAGTCCTCATGAGAAACACATGTTCTTGACTCACATCGGGTGGAGAAGTAGGAATTTATCAAACCTATGGTGACTCTTGTGTGAGTTTGGATGAGAAAAACCTTGTTCAGCCTTTACATTTGTGAGATGAGAGAAAATTCATGTGAGGTAGGTGTTTTGTGTGCATGAGATAAGAAATGAAGTGGAAATATATTAAAATCTTAAATGGAGAACTTGAAATAACAGTTTTTGTTGAGGCATGATATCTTTTTGTTTCTTGAAATTGATTTGATTGATCTCATTGATATGTGTTTTGATTTTGATTTGATTTGATTTTTACTTGTCCAGGAGTCCAAGTGCTAAGTGTGGGGGAATTGATAGAGCAAATATTTTCAATTAATTTATATTTAATATCACTGTTTTAAACCCACAAAATTGTTCCTCTAAGATGAATTGTTTCATTTTTATGATAATGGTGTTATTTTGAGCTGAATAATAAAAATTGGCCATTTTGGATTTTTAACAATTTTAAATTATTTCGGTAGGTTGGCCATAACATTATCTACACTGATCCAAATTGCAAAATTATATCTTTTACAGATTCTACACAGCCAGGGCTTCATTTAATATATTTGGACCAAAATCTTAATCGGCCATATGGAAGCTCAAAAGAAGCTCACAAGTTGGATCAAGAAAACTGTTTTCAGTTCTGCCTAGTTTTGATGTGGCATCCATAACTCATCCACTGTGGGCCCAAATCTTTTGAAAGTCGGTGGGTAGACGCGTGAGGAGTTTTGGAGCATCTTTTATGAAGGAATAAACGAGTGAATTGGCCGTTTATTGGGTCATTAAAGCACCCTAATCCGGAGGATTTCGTTTTGGAGAGTCTGACTGGACAGAATAAATTCTCAAGGTACAACGGCCATAACTCTCGGAATACATGTCCAAATCCTCTGGACTTTTGAGGAGACATGGAAAAGGGAATTATGAACAACATTCATGAAGGGCTCAACGCGTGAAGATGTCATTTAAAGGGGATAAAACGCGTCGACATTCGGGTGAAACATTCTGGCTATAAAAGGAGGAGAGCTCCACCCTCTCAAGGCATCCATTCTCCACCCCATTCCTTCTGGGACACCAAGAAGGAGAACTTTTCATCTTTCTCTTTTATTTATTTTATTTTTCATTGTTTTGTAATGCCTTCTTCTTCCCCATTCAACTCGATTACCCTTACCATGGTGGGGTAAACATTTGGAGTGATTGGGGAAGGGTTGGTTTTCTACATTGTAATGCTTGAGTTCTTGGACACAATTGAATAAATTTCTTTCTTCTTCAAAGTTGTTTTCAAATTCTTATATCGGATTTTATAATCAAGTGCGATCGTTCTTGAATATTAATTCCGTTATTTATTTTTGCCTTGGTAAAATAATCAATATCTCCCTCCACTAATTTCTGGTTTATATACGATGGAATAAACTAGGAATTAGTGGTGAAGTACTCGACGATCGTCAGTACGTGTAAAAGATGTAGTGAATGTTCTTGATTGTTTGGGATAAACAAAAACCGATCAGGAATTGCCCATTTCAATTAAGGATATTCAATACAACTATTTTACACATGGAAGGAGAGTTGACCAAACCGAGATCTTGGTAAGGTTTTCTCTCACAATAACAATTTCACCAAGGAAGTGAGAGGAAACGATTGTGGAAACTCACTTTAATCAACTAAGAAGAAGAGGTTTGAATTAAATTGAACAAGGATAGAATTATAATTAGGAAACCGACCCCGACCTAATCACCCTTTTAATTTCATTGTTTCTCAATCATTTGAATTTCAAATTTCCTTTCACAACATTTTTACCCCCGTTTTAAAGTGACAACCCATTTTGTGTGCACTCCTCTTCGGGAGACATCCTAGGTCAACCACATTATTACATTTTAACTTAGGAAATAATTGTTTTGCCACGCCCTACGACAGGCGTGCGTCAAACTTGGCACCGTTGCCGGGGAGGTAGTGCCACAAACTAATTGTAAATATTTGACTTTTTCAATTAAAAAAAACTTTTTCCATGTTGTTTTCAAATGATTATTTATTTAATTCATGGAATAATTACCCACCAGTTCAAGAACCAATTATTGAATCACCTTGGTCTATAGAGTATAAAGTTTCTTTCTTTTCTAAACAAATTCGAGGAGCTCGAATCCAAATCATCATAGAGAATGAATTCAAGGATCTCATTGAAAACCTTAAAGAGAACCTCGAATACCCAGTGTTGGAGGGTTTGGCAAGAGAATTAATTGAACTTCAAGAGTATTTTCCAGAATTTTATCAAGACATAATCAAAGTACAACCCCAAGAAGAAGAAGTTCACAAGGATATTGAAGCCCAATTTAAAAGAATAAGTCAAACCATTCAAAACCTAGAGACTTCAATACAGTGGATTGCGGAACAAGTACATGCATCTCAGGATCAACAAATGGAGGCCAAACAAGTATCAGAACCAGAAAAATTGATGGAATAAGTATCCCCACAAATCCTTCAAGTTGAAGAACCCATGGAGTCCTTGATGAAATTAAAAGAAGATGCATTGAGCCGAACTCAATCAATGTTAGAGGAGAGTGATGAAGAAGATTTAACTATTGAAATGCATATTGGAGATCAAAAAGATCTGGATAACTTCTGGAATGAGTGTGAGGAACTTATTGATCCAAATATTCCTCGTAATATAGATGATTCAGCAACATTGAAGGATGAAACCAACCAAGCAGTGGAATTTGAAGAGAAGATAGAGGAGTCTGACTACCTACCTCTATCTAGGGAAATTCAAATCCAAGAAGAACCTCCCATTGAAGAAGCAATTGAAGACAAACAAGATCAGGGAGTCAATATTTTCATAAACTCATTAACTTTTGATTTTGGTGAATCAAAATTGAGTATTAACTCCCCTTCTTTTAATTTTTCAGATTCATCCAACACTTGTATTTCCTTGGAGGGAGAATATGCATCTGAAGAGGAACATCTGGAGCTCCCCAAACCTATTGAACATTTAATAGAGGGAGTACATGAGAAGATCAATGTGGTGTTTCTGGAGGAAAATGAGACACAATCTACTTGCTTTGAAAGGGAAGAATTTGATATTGATTCTTCATGCTTTAATTTTTTTCAAATAGAATTAAACTCTGACATTCCATTTGATTTTTCCCCAGATGTATCATACCTTCAGCAACCACTGGATAAGAAAGAAGATGTTGTTCATGGAGAACCCAAGAAAGAGGAGGACTCATTCATTATCCTAACCCCACCATTCATGTTGTATCTCATTACAAAGAGGGTGGACATGGTGAATTTTATCGATGGAGTCCTCAAGAAAAAGGAATACGTTCATCCTGGAAAGAAAAGTTTTTGTTGGTTCATGAGAAAGAAACCTCACCCACCATCAGATTGGGGATAACCAATTACAACTGCCCCTCTGGAGGCAGTCAAAACCCAGGGCCCACTTGGGGGATTAAACCAAGTTTTATCCTTCTATTCTCATACTATTTCTATTTTCATTTCTTTCAATAAATATCTTATATTTACTATTGTTATTTTATTTGTAGGTTTTTAGAGTGAAACACATAGGAGGTTAACTCAATGTTGCACTGCAAATAAATCAGGTTGTACCTCTCCTTCACACATTCTTGCTGTTGTGATTCAATCAGAAATCTTCCTACATGTTAAATCCATATAAATGCATTGAGGACACTGCATCATTTAAGTGTGTGGGAGGGAACCTTTGTAGTATAGGATTTTTATTTGATGTTTGTTTTCAAAAATAAAAAAAATAAAAAATTGTGTGTTTTCAAATTTTTGTGTGTTTATTTTTCAATTTTTGGTGTGTTTCTGAAACTTTTGAGCTGAAATGATTATCAATACCATTTTTGAAACCCATTTCAATGAGTTAACCAGTCTATTTCATGAAACTGAGTTTAAATGATTGCTGAAATAACTTTGTTTCAAGTTCAAATCTTTTGGAATTTAATGAAAAGTACACTAATTTTTGAAACCCATGCCATATTTCACGGTCTGTATCTTTAAGATCACTTTCCTGTGAGGCTTCTGAACCATTTTTGTCATATTCTTTTCATTCACCTCATTTCTTGAGAGAACCAGACCATGCTTTCTTTAACTAGAATTTGATTTATTCCTTTCAAAACTTGAGGGTTGGGGTACGTGTGTTTTAAATGATTGAGGCATTTATTTTGTTTGAAGCCCCATTTTCAGAATAATCCTTTTCATTATGGCCCACCATTACATTTATCCTTCATTGTAGCCCCTAGTATCCATGAATTTCCTGTTAGGTTAGCCACATTACAAGCCAATTTTCCCTATCATACCTGCTCTTGAAGTAAAATTGCATGATCTAGTTGAACTTAAGTGTGGGGGAAGATGTCTTGTGGTGTACTACCTCATTTGGTTATACTTTGGGTGGAAAATAAATTGTGGAAGAGATGTGTGTGATGCTGAAGAATTATTCTGTTGAAAGCTGTGCCTTTTCTGGAGCTTTTATGAAAAGAGAAGTTGTGCCTTTCTGGAGCTTCCAAAAGAAAGTTGTGCCTATCTGGAGCTTTAAAAAAAATTATGTTTGAAAAGATTGAAATGTTTCCTGCTGAGCTAATTGAATGATGATGGATCCTATTTTCAACAAAGGGGAAGTGAAGGAAACCATATTTGAGTGAAAACTAGAATCTTGCAATTTTGCTTCAATAAGAGCCAAGCCTTCCTTTTTCGGCCTCAGAACTTTTAACATCTAAATACTACCAACCGGAAGCCACAGAACAACCCTGAAAAGTCCTCATGTGAAACACATGTTCTTGACTCACATCGGGTGGAGAAGTAGGAATTTATCAAACCTATGGTGACTCTTGTGTGAGTTTGGATGAGAAAAACCTTGTTCAGCCTTTACATTTGTGAGATGAGAGAAAATTCATGTGAGGTAGGTGTTTTGTGTGCATGGGATAAGAAATGAAGTGGAAAGATATTAAAATCTTAAATGGAGAACTTGAAATAACAGTTTTTTTTAGGCATGATATCTTTTTGTTTCTTGAAATTGATTTGATTGATCTCATTGATATGTGTTTTGATTTTGATTTGATTTGATTTTTACTTGTCCAGGAGTCCAAGTGCTAAGTGTGGGGGAATTGATAGAGCAAATATTTTAAATTAATTTATATTTAATATCATTGTTTTAAACCCACAAAATTGTTCCTCTAAGATTAATTGTTTCATTTTTATGATAATGGTGTTATTTTGAGCTGAATAATAAAAATTGGCCATTTTGGATTTTTAACAGTTTTAAATTATTTCGGTAGGTTGGCCATAACATTATCTACACTGATCCAAATTGCAAAATTCTTTCTTTTACAGATTCTACACAGCCAGGGCTTCATTTAATATTTTGGACCAAAATCTTAATCGGCCATATGGAAGCTGAAAAGAAGCTCACAAGTTGGATCAAGAAAACTGTTTTCAGTTCTGCCTAGTTTTGATGTGGCATCCATAACTCATCCACTGTGGGCCCAAAGCTTTTGAAAGTCGGTGGGTAGACGCGCGAGGAGTTTTGTAGAATCTTTTATTAAGGAATAACCGAGTGAATTGGCCGTTTATTGGGTCATTAAAGCACCCTAATCCGGAAGATTTCGTTTTGGAGAGTCTGACTGGACAGAATAAATGCTCAAGGTAAAACGGCCATAACTCTCGGAATACATGTCCAAATCCTCTGGACTTTTGAGGAGACACGGAAAAGGGAATTATGAACAACATTCATGAAGGGCTCAACGCGTGAAGATGTCATTTAAAGGGGCTAAAACGCGTAGACATTCGGGGGAAACATTCTGGCTATAAAAGGAGGAGAGCTCCACCCTCTCAAGGCATCCATTCTCCACCCCATTCCTTCTAGGACACCAAGAAGGAGAAATTTTAATCTTTATATTTTATTTATTTTCTTTTTCATTGTTTTGTAATGCCTTCTTCTTCCCCATTCAACTCGATTACCCTTACCATGGTGGGGTAAACATTTGGAGTGATTGGGGAAGGGTTGGTTTTCTACATTGTAATGCTTGAGTTCTTGGACACAATTGAATAAATTTCTTTCTTCTTCAAAGTTGTTTTCAAATTCTTATAGAGGATTTTATAATCAAGTGCGATCGTTCTTGAATATTAATTCCGTTATTTATTTTTGCCTTGGTAAAATAATCAATATCTCCCTCCACTAATTTATGGTTTATATACGTTGGAATAAACTAGGAATTAGTGGTGAAGTACTCGACGATCGTCAGTACGTGTAAAAGATTTAGTGAATGTTCTTGATTTTTTGGGATAAACAAAAACCGATCAGGAATTTCCCATTTCAATTAAGGATATTCAATACAACTATTTTACACATGGAAGGAGAGTTGACCAAACTGAGATCTTGGTAAGGTTTTCTCTCACAATAACAATTTCACCAAGGAAGTGAGAGGAAACGATTGTGGAAACTCACTTTAATCAACTAAGAAGAAGAGGTTTGAATTAAATTGAACAAGGATAGCATTATAATTAGGAAACCGACCCCGACCTAATCACCCTTTTAATTTCATTGTTTTTCAATCATTTGAATTTCAAATTTCCTTTCACAACATTTTTACCCCCGTTTTAAAGTGACAACCCATTTTGTGTGCACTCCTCTTCGGGAGACATCCTAGGTCAACCACATTACTACATTTTAACTTAGGAAATAATTGTTTTGCCACGCCCTACGACAGGTGTGCGTCAAACTTGGCTCCGTTGCCAGGGAGGTAGTGCCACAAACTAATTGTAAATATTTGACTTTTTCAATTAAAAAAAACTTTTTCCATGTTCTTTTCAAATGATTATTTCTTTAATTCATGGAATAATTACCCACCAGTTCAAGAACCAATTATTGAATAACCTTGGTCTATAGAGTATAAAGTTTCTTTCTTGTCTAAACAAATTCAAGGAGCTCGAATCCAAATCATCATAGAGAATGAATTCAAGGATCTCATTGAAAACCTTAAAGAGAACCTCGAATACCCAGTGTTGGAGGGTTTGGCAAGATAATTAATTGAACTTCAAGAGTATTTTCCAGAATTTTATCAAGACATAATCAAAGTACAACCCCAAGAAGAAGAAGTTCACAAGGATATTGAAGCCCAATTTGAAAGAATAAGTCAAACCATTCAAAACCTAGAGACTTCAATACAGTGAATTGCGGAACAAGTACATGCATCTCAGGATCAACAAATGGAGGCCGAACAAGTATCAGAACCAGAAAAATTGATGGAAGAAGTATCCCCACAAATCCTTCAAGTTGAAGAACCCATGGAGTCCTTGATGAAATTAAAAGAAGATGCATTGAGCCGAACTCAATCAATGTTAGAGGAGAGTGATGAAGAAGATTTAACTATTGAAATGCATATTGGAGATCAAAAAGATCTGGATAACTTTTGGAATGAGTGTGAGGAACTTATTGATCCAAATATTCCTCGTAATATAGATGATTCAGCAACATTGAAGGATGAAACCAACCAAGCAGTGGAATTTTAAGGGAAGATAGAGGAGTCTGACTACCTACCTCTATCTAGGGAAATTCAAATCCAAGAAGAACCTCCCATTGAAGAAGCAATTGAAGACAAACAAGATCAGGGAGTCAATATTTTCATAAACTCATTATCTTTTGATTTTGGTGAATCAAAATTGAGTATTAACTCCCCTTCTTTTAATTTTTCAGATTCATCCAACACTTGTATTTCCTTGGAGGGAGAATATGCATCTGAAGAGGAACATCTGGAGCTCCCCAAACCTATTGAACATTTAATGGAGGGATTACATGAGAAGATCAATGTGGTGTTTCTGGAGGAAAATGAGACACAATCTACTTGCTTTGAAAGGGAAGAATTTGATATTGATTCTTCATGATTTAATTTTTTTCAAATAGAATTAAACTCTGACATTCCATTTGATTTTTCCCCAGATGTATCATACCTTCAGCAACCACTGGATAAGAAAGAAGATGTTGTTCATGGAGAACGCAAGAAAGAGGAGGACTCATTCATTATCCTAACCCCACCATTCATGTTGTATCTCATTACAAAGAGGGTGGACATGGTGTATTTTATCGATGGAGTCCTCAAGAAAAAGGAAGACGTTCATCCTGGAAAGAAAAGTTTTTGTTGGTTCATGAGAAAGAAACCTCACCCACCATCAGATTGGGGATAACCAATTACAACTGCCCCTCTGGAGGCAGTCAAAACCCAGGGCCCACTTGGGGGATTAAACCAAGTTTTATCCTTCTATTATCATACTATTTCTATTTTCATTTCTTTCAATAAATATCTTATATTTACTATTGTTATTTTATTTGTAGGTTTTTAGAGTGAAACACATAGGAGGTTAACTCAATGTTGCACTGCAAATAAATCAGGTTGTACCTCTCCTTCACACATTCTTGTTGTTGTGATTCAATCTGAAATCTTCTTACATGTTAAATCCATATAAATTCATTGAGGACACTGCATCATTTAAGTGTGGGGGAGGGAACCTTTGTAGTATAGGATTTTTATTTGATGTTTGTTTTCAAAAATAAAAAAAATAAAAAATTGTGTGTTTTCAAATTTTTGTGTGTTTATTTTTCAATTTTTTGTGTGTTTCTGAAACTTTTGAGCTGAAATGATTATCAATACCATTTTTGAAACCCATTTCAATGATTTAACCAGTCTATTTCATGAAACTGAGTTTAAATGATTGCTGAAATAACTTTGTTTCAAGTTCAAATCTTTTGGAATTTAATGAAAAGTACACTAATTTTTGAAACCCATGCCATATTTCATTGTCTGTATCTTTAAGATCACTTTCCTGTGAGGCTTCTGAACCATTTTTGTCATATTCTTTTCATTCACCTCATTTCTTGAGAGAACCAGACCATGCTTGCTTTAACCAGAATTTTATTTATTCCTTTCAAAACTTGAGGGTTGGGGTACGTGTGTTTTAAATTATTGAGGCATTTATTTTGTTTGAAGCCCCCGTTTCAAAATAATCCTTTTCATTATGTCCCACCTTTACATTTATCTTTCATTGTATCCCCTAGTATCCATGAATTGCCTGTTAGGTTAGCCACATTACAAGCCAATTTTCCCTATCATACCTGCTCTTGAAGTAAAATTGCATGATCTAGTTGAACTTAAGTGTGGGGGAAGATGTCTTGTGGTGTACTACCTCATTTGGTTATACTTTGGGTGGAAAATAAATTGTGGAAGATATGTGTGTGATGCTGAAAAATTATTCTGTTGAAAGTTGTGCCTTTTCTGGAGCTTTTATGAAAAGAGAAGTTGTGCCTTTCTGGAGCTTCCAAAAGAAAGCTGTGCCTATCTGGAGCTTTAAAAAAAATTATGTTTGAAAAGATTGAAATGTTTTCTGCTGAGCTGATTGAATGATGATGGAGCCTATTTTCAACAAAGGGGAAGTGAAGGAGACCATATTTGAGTAAAAACTAGAATCTTGCAATTTTTCTTCAATAAGAGCCAAGCCTTCCTTTTTCGGCCTCAGAACTTTTAACATCTAAATACTACCAATCGGAAGCCACAGAACAACCCTGAAAAGTCCTCATGAGAAACACATGTTCTTGACTCACATCGGGTGGAGAAGTAGGAATTTATCAAACCTATGGTGACTCTTGTGTGAGTTTGGATGAGAAAAACCTTGTTCAGCCTTTACATTTGTGAGATGAGAGAAAATTCATATGAGGTAGGTATTTTGTGTGCATGGGATAAGAAATGAAGTGGAAATATATTAAAATCTTAAATGGAGAACTTGAAATAATAGTTTTTGTTGAGGCATGATATCTTTTTGTTTCTTGAAATTGATTTGATTGATCTCATTGATATGTGTTTTGATTTTGATTTGATTTGATTTTTACTTGTCTAGGAGTCCAAGTGCTAAGTGTGGGAGAATTGATAGAGAAAATATTTTCAATTAATTTATATTTAATATCATTGTTTTAAACCCACAAAATTGTTTCTCTAAGATGAATTGTTTCATTTTTATGATAATGCTGTTATTTTGAGCTGAATAATAAAAATTGGCCATTTTGGATTTTTAACAGTTTTAAATTATTTCTATATGTTGTCCATAACATTATCTACACTGATCCAAATTTCAAAATTCTTTCTTTTAAAGATTCTACACAGCCAGGGCTTCATTTAATATATTTGGACCAAAATCTTAATCGGCCATATGGAAGCTCAAAAGAATCTCACAAGTTGGATCAAGAAAACTGTTTTCAGTTCTGCCTAGTTTTGATGTGGCATCTATAACTCATCCTCTGTGGGCCCAAAGCTTTTGAAAGTCGGTGGGTAGACGCGCAAGGAGTTTTGGAGCATCTTTTATGAAGGAATAACCGAGTGAATTGGCCGTTTATTGGGTCATTAAAACACCCTAATCCGGAGGATTTCGTTTTGGAGAGTCTGACTGGACAGAATAAATGCTCAAGGTAAAACGGCCATAACTCTCGGAATACATGTCCAAATCCGATGGAATTTTGAGGAGACACGGAAAAGGGAATTATTAACAACATTCATGAAGGTCTCAACGCGTGCAGATGTCATTTAAAGGGGCTAAAACGCGTCGACATTCGGGGGAAACATTCTGGCTATAAAAGGAGGAGAGCTCCACCCTCTCAAGGCATCCATTCTCCACCCCATTCCTTCTGGGACACCAAGAAGGAGAACTTTTCATCTTTCTGTTTTATTTATTTTCTTTTTCATTGTTTTTTAATGCCTTCTTCTTCCCCATTCAACTCGATTACCCTTACCATGGTGGAGTAAACATTTGGAGTGATTGGGGAAGGGTTGGTTTTCTACATTGTAATGCTTGAGTTCTTGGACACAATTGAATAAATTTCTTTCTTCTTCAAAGTTGTTTTCAAATTCTTATAGCGGATTTTATAATCAAGTGCGATCGTTCTTGAATATTAATTCCGTTATTTATTTTTTCCTTTGTAAAATAATCAATATCTCCCTCCACTAATTTCTGGTTTATATACGATGGAATAAACTAGGAATTAGTGGTGAAGTACTCGACGATCGTCAGTACGTGTAAAAGATGTAGTGAATGTTCTTGATTGTTTGGGATAAACAAAAACCGATCGGGAATTGCCCATTTCAATTAAGGATATTCAATACAACTATTTTACACATGGAAAGAGAGTTGACCAAACCGAGATCTTGGTAAGGTTTTCTCTCACAATAACAATTTCACCAAGGAAGTGAGAGGAAACGATTGTGGAAACTCACTTTAATCAACTAAGAAGAAGAGGTTTGAATTAAATTGAACAAGGATAGCATTATAATTAGGAAACCGACCCCGACCTAATCACCCTTTTAATTTCATTGTTTTTCAATCATTTGAATTTCAGATTTCCTTTCACAACATTTTTACCCCCGTTTTAAAGTGACAACCCATTTTGTGTGCACTCCTCTTCGGGAGACATCCTAGGTCAACCACATTACTACATTTTAACTTAGGAAATAATTGTTTTGCCACGCCCTACAACAGGCGTGCGTCAAACTTGGCGCCGTTGCCGGGGAGGTAGTGCCACAAACTAATTGTAAATATTAGACCTTTTCAATTAAAAAAAACTTTTTCCATGTTGTTTTCAAATGATTATTTCTTTAATTCATGGAATAATTACCCACCAGTTCAAGAACCAATTATTGAATAACCTTGGTCTATAGAGTATAAAGTTTCTTTCTTGTCTAAACAAATTCGAGGAGCTCGAATCCAAATCATCATAGAGAATGAATTCAAGGATCTCATTGAAAACCTTAAAGAGAACCTCGAATACCCAGTGTTGGAGGGTTTGGCAAGATAATTAATTGAACTTCAAGAGTATTTTCCAGAATTTTATCAAGACATAATCAAAGTACAACCCCAAGAAGAAGAAGTTCACAAGGATATTGAAGCCCAATTTGAAAGAATAAGTCAAACCATTCAAAACCTAGTGACTTCAATACAGTGGATTGCGGAACAAGTACATGCATCTCAGGATCAACAAATAGAGGCCGAACAAGTATCAGAACCAGAAAAATTGATGGAAGAAGTATCCCCACAAATCCTTCAAGTTGAAGAACCCATGGAGTCCTTGATGAAATTAAAAGAAGATGCATTGAGCCGAACTCAATCAATGTTAGAGGAGAGTGATGAAGAATATTTAACTATTGAAATGCATATTGGAGATCAAAAAGATCTGGATAACTTCTGGAATGAGTGTGAGGAACTTATTGATCCAAATATTCCTCGTAATATAGATGATTCAGCAACATTGAAGGATGAAACCAACCAAGCAGTGGAATTTGAAGAGAAGATAGAGGAGTCTGACTACCTACCTCTATCTAGGGAAATTCAAATCCAAGAATAACCTCCCATTGAAGAAGCAATTGAAGACAAACAAGATCAGGGAGTCAATATTTTCATAAACTCATTATCTTTTGATTTTGGTGAATCAAAATTGAGTATTAACTCCCCTTTTTTTAATTTTTCAGATTCATCCAACACTTGTATTTCCTTGGAGGGAGAATATGCATCTGAAGAGGAACATCTGGAGCTCCCCAAACCTATTGAACATTTAATGGAGGGAGTACATGAGAAGATCAATGTGGTGTTTCTGGAGGAAAATGAGACACAATCTACTTTCTTTGAAAGGGAAGAATTTGATATTGATTCTTCATGCTTTAATTTTTTTCAAATAGAATTAAACTCTGACATTCCATTTGATTTTTCCCCAGATGTATCATACCTTCAGCAACCACTGGATAAGAAAGAAGATGTTGTTCATGGAGAACCCAAGAAAGAGGAGGACTCATTCATTATCCTAACCCCATCATTCATGTTGTATCTCATTACAAAGAGGGTGGACATGGTGAATTTTATCGATGGAGTCCTCAAGAAAAAGGAAGACGTTCATCCTGGAAAGAAAAGTTTTTGTTGGTTCATAAGCAAGAAACCTCACCCACCATCATATTGGGGATAACCAATTACAACTGCCCCTCTGGAGGCAGTCAAAACCCAGGGCCCACTTGGGGGATTAAACCAAGTTTTATCCTTCTATTCTCATACTATTTCTATTTTCATTTCTTTCAATAAATATCTTATATTTACTATTGTTATTTTATTTGTAGGTTTTTAGAGTGAAACACATAGGAGGTTAACTCAATGTTGCACTGCAAATAAATCAGGTTGTACCTCTCCTTCACACATTCTTGCTGTTGTGATTCAATCAGAAATCTTCTTACATGTTAAATCTATATAACTTCATTGAGGACACTGCATCATTTAAGTGTGGGGGAGGGAACCTTTGTAGTATAGGATTTTTATTTGATGTTTGTTTTCAAAAATAAAAAAAATAAAAAATTGTGTGTTTTCAAATTTTTGTGTGTTTATTTTTCAATTTTTGGTGTGTTTCTGAAACTTTTGAGCTGAAATGATTATCAATACCATTTTTGAAACCCATTTCAATGAGTTAACCAGTCTATTTCATGAAACTGAGTTTAAATGATTGCTGAAATAACTTTGTTTCAAGTTCAAATCTTTTGGAATTTAATGAAAAGTACACTAATTTTTGAAACCCATGCCGTATTTCACTGTCTGTATCTTTAAGATCACTTTCCTGTGAGGCTTCTGAACCATTTTTGTCATATTCTTTTCATTCACCTCATTTCTTGAGAGAACCAGACCATGCTTGCTTTAACCAGAATTTGATTTATTCCTTTCAAAACTTGAGGGTTGGGGTACGTGTGTTTTAAATGATTGAGGCATTTATTTTGTTTGAAGCCCCCTTTTCAAAATAATCCTTTTCATTATGGCCCACCTTTACATTTATCCTTCATTGTAGCCCCTAGTATCCATGAATTGCCTGTTAGGTTAGCCACATTACAAGCCAATTTTCCCTATCATACCTGCTCTTGAAGTAAAATTGCATGATCTAGTTGAACTTAAGTGTGGGGGAATATGTCTTGTGGTGTACTACCTCATTTGGTTATACTTTGGGTGGAAAATAAATTGTGGAAGAGATGTGTGTGATGCTGAAGAATTATTCTGTTGAAAGCTGTGCCTTTTCTGGAGCTTTTATGAAAAGAGAAGCTGTGCCTTTCTGGAGCTTCCAAAAGAAAGTTGTGCCTATCTGGAGCTTTAAAAAAAATTATGTTTGAAAAGATTGAAATGTTTGCTGCTCAGCTGATTGAATGATGATGGAGCCTATTTTCAACAAAGGGGAAGTGAAGGAGACCATATTTGAGTGAAAACTAGAATCTTGCAATTTTGCTTCAATAAGAGCCAAGCCTTCCTTTTTCGGCCTCAGAACTTTTAACATCTAAATACTACCAACCGGAAGCCACAGAAGAACCCTGAAATGTCCTCATGAGAAACACATGTTCTTGACTCACATCGGGTGGAGAAGTAGGAATTTATCAAACCTATGGTGACTCTTGTGTGAGTTTGGATGAGAAAAACCTTGTTCATCCTTTACATTTGTGAGATGAGAGAAAATTCATGTGAGGTAGGTGTTTTGTGTGCATGGGATAAGAAATGAAGTGGAAATATATTAAAATCTTAAATGGAGAACTTGAAATAACAGTTTTTGTTGAGGCATGATATCTTTTTGTTTCTTGAAATTGATTTGATTGATCTCATTGATATGTGTTTTGATTTTGATTTGATAGTATTTTTACTTGTCCAGGAGTCCAAGTGCTAAGTGTGGGGGAATTGATAGAGAAAATATTTTCAATTAATTTATATTTAATATCATTGTTTTAAACCCACAAAATTGTTCCTCTAAGATTAATTGTTTCATTTTTATGATAATGGTGTTATTTTGAGCTGAATAATAAAAATTGGCCATTTTGGATTTTTAACAGTTTTAAATTATTTCGGTAGGTTGGCCATAACATTATCTACACTGATCCAAATTGAAAAATTCATTCTTTTAAAGATTCTACACAGCCAGGGCTTCATTTAATATATTTGGACCAAAATCTTAATCGGCCATATGGAAGCTCAAAAGAAGCTCACAAATTGGATCAAGAAAACTGTTTTCAGTTCTGCCTAGTTTTGATGTGGCATCCATAACTCATCCACTGTGGGCCCAAAGCTTTTGAACGTTGGTGGGTAGACGCGAGAGGAGTTTTGGAGAATCTTTTATGAAGGAATAATCGAGTGAATTGGCCGTTTATTGGGTCATTAAAGCACCCTAATCCGGAGGATTTCGTTTTGGAGAGTCTGACTGGACAGAATAAATGCTCAAGGTAAAACGGCCATAACTCTCGGAATACATGTCCAAATCCGCTGGAATTTTGAGGAGACACAGAAACAGAAATTATGAACATCATTCATGAAGGGCTCAACGCGTGAAGATTTCATTTAAAGGGGCTAAAACGCGTCGACATTCGGGGGAAACATTCTGGCTATAAAAGGAGGAGAGCTCCACCCTCTCAAGGCATCCATTCTCCACCCCATTCCTTCTGGGACACCAAGAAGGAGAACTTTTCATCTTTCTCTTTTATTTATTTTCTTTTTAATTGTTTTGTAATGCCTTCTTCTTCCCCATTCAACTCGATTACCCTTACCATGGTGGGGTAAACATTTGGAGTGATTGGGGAAGGGTTGGTTTTCTACATTGTAATGCTTGAGTTCTTGGACACAATTGAATAAATTTCTTTCTTCTTCAAAGTTGTTTTCAAATTATTATAGCGGATTTTATAATCAAGTGCGATCGTTCTTGAATATTAATTCCGTTATTTATTTTTGCCTTGGTAAAATAATCAATATCTCCCTCCACTAATTTCTGGTTTATATACGATGGAATAAACTAGGAATTAGTGGTGAAGTACTCGACGATCGTCAGTACGTGTAAAAGATGTAGTGAATGTTCTTGATTGTTTGGGATAAACAAAAACCGATCGGGAATTTCCCATTTCAATTAAGGATATTCAATACAACTATTTTACACATGGAAGGAGAGTTGACCAAACCGAGATCTTGGCAAGGTTTTCTCTCACAATAACAATTTCACCAAGGAAGTGAGAGGAAACGATTGTGGAAACTCACTTTAATCAACTAAGAAGAAGAGGTTTGAATTAAATTGAACAAGGATAGCATTGTAATTAGGAAACCGACCCCGACCTAATCACCCTTTTAATTTCATTGTTTTTCAATCATTTGAATTTCAAATTTCCTTTCACAACATTTTTACCCCCGTTTTAAAGTGACAACCCATTTTCTGTGCACTCCTCTTCGGGAGACATCCTAGGTCAACCACATTACTACATTTTAACTTAGGAAATAATTGTTTTGTCACGCCCTACGACATGCGTGCGTCAAACTTGGCGCCGTTGCCGGGGAGGTAGTGCCACAAACTAATTGTAAATATTTGACTTTTTCAATTAAAAAAAACTTTTTCCATGTTGTTTTCAAATGATTATTTCTTTAATTCATGGAATAATTACCCACCAGTTCAAGAACCAATTATTGAATCACCTTGGTCTATAGAGTATAAAGTTTCTTTCTTGTCTAAACAAATTCGAGGAGCTCGAATCCAAATCATCATAAAGAATGAATTCAAGGATCTCATTGAAAACCTTAAAGAGAACCTCGAATACCCAGTGTTGGAGGGTTTGGCAAGAGAATTAATTGAACTTCAAGAGTATTTTCCAGAATTTTATCAAGACATAATCAAAGTACAACCCCAAGAAGAAGAAGTTCACAAGGATATTGAAGCCCAATTTGAAAGAATAAGTCAAACCATTCAAAACCTAGAGACTTCAATACAGTGGATTGTGGAACAAGTACATGCATCTCAGGATCAACAAATGGAGGCCGAACAAGTATCAGAACCAGAAAAATTGATGTAAGAAGTATCCCCACAAATCCTTCAAGTTGAAGAACCCATGGAGTCCTTGATGAAATTAAAAGAAGATGCATTGAGCCGAACTCAATCAATGTTAGAGGAGAGTGATGAAGAAAATTTAACTATTGAAATGCATATTGGAGATCAAAAAGATCTGGATAACTTCTGGAATGAGTGTGAGGAACTTATTGATCCAAATATTCCTCGTAATATAGATGATTCAGCAACATTGAAGGATGAAACCAACCAAGCAGTGGAATTTGAAGAGAAGATAGAGGAGTCTGACTACCTACCTCTATCTAGGGAAATTCAAATCCAAGAAGAACCTCCCATTGAAGAAGAAATTGAAGACAAACAAGATCAGGGAGTCAATATTTTCATAAACTCATTATCTTTTGATTTTGGTGAATCAAAATTGAGTATTAACTCCCCTTATTTTAATTTTTCAGATTCATCCAACACTTGTATTTCCTTGGAGGGAGAATATGCATCTGAAGAGGAACATCTGGAGCTCCCCAAACCTATTGAACATTTAATGGAGGGAGTACATGAGAAGATCAATGTGGTGTTTCTGGAGGAAAATGAGACACAATCTACTTGCTTTGAAAGGGAAGAATTTGATATTGATTCTTCATGCTTTAATTTTTTTCAAATAGAATTAAACTCTGACATTCCATTTGATTTTTCCCCAGATGTATCATACCTTCAGCAACCACTGGATAAGAAAGAAGATGTTGTTCATGGAGAACCCAAGAAAGAGGAGGACTCATTCATTATCCTAACCCCACCATTCATGTTGTATCTCATTACAAAGAGGGTGGACATGGTGAATTTTATCGATGGAGTCCTCAAGAAAAAGGAAGATGTTCATCCTGGAAAGAAAAGTTTTTGTTGGTTCATGAGCAAGAAACCTCACCCACCATCAGATTGGGGATAACCAATTACAACTGCCCCTCTGGAGGCAGTCAAAACCCAGGGCCCACTTGGGGGATTAAACCAAGTTTTATCCTTCTATTCTCATACTATTTCTATTTTCATTTCTTTCAATAAATATCTTATATTTACTATTGTTATTTTATTTGTAGGTTTTTAGAGTGAAACACATAGGAGGTTAACTCAATGTTGCACTGCAAATAAATCAGGTTGTACCTCTCCTTCACACATTCTTGTTATTGTGATTCAATCAGAAATCTTCTTACATGTTAAATCCATATAAATGCATTGAGGACACTGCATCATTTAAGTGTGGGGGAGGGAACCTTTGTAGTATAGGATTTTTATTTGATGTTTTTTTTCAAAAATAAAAAAAAATAAAAAATTGTGTGTTTTCAAATTTTTGTGTGTTTATTTTTCAATTTTTGGTGTGTTTCTGAAACTTTTGAGCTGAAATGATTATCAATACCATTTTTGAAACCCATTTCAATGAGTTAACCAGTCTATTTCATGAAACTGAGTTTAAATGATTGCTGAAATAACTTTGTTTCAAGTTCAAATCTTTTGGAATTTAATGAAAAGTACACTAATTTTTGAAACCCATGTCATATTTCACTGTCTGTATCTTTAAGATCACTTTCCTGTGAGGCTTCTGAACCATTTTTGTCATATTCTTTTCATTCACCTCATTTCTTGAGAGAACCAGACCATGCTTGCTTTAACCAGAATTTGATTTATTCCTTTCAAAACTTGAGGGTTGGGGTACGTGTGTTTTAAATGATTGAGGCATTTATTTTGTTTGAAGCCCCCTTTTCAAAATAATCCTTTTCATTATGGCCCACCTTTACATTTATCCTTCATTGTATCCACTAGTATCCATAAATTGCCTGTTAGGTTAGCCACATTACAAGCCAATTTTCCCTATCATACCTGCTCTTGAAGTAAAATTGCATGATCTAGTTGAACTTAAGTGTGGGGGAAGATGTCTTGTGGTGTACTACCTCATTTGGTTATACTTTGGGTGGAAAATAAATTGTGGAAGAGATGTGTGTGATGCTGAAGAATTATTCTGTTGAAAGCTGTGCCTTTTCTGGAGCTTTTATGAAAAGAGAAGATGTGCCTTTCTGGAGCTTCCAAAAGATAGTTGTGCCTATCTGGAACTTTAAAACAAATTATGTTTGAAAAGATTGAAATGTTTGCTGCTGAGCTGACTGAATGATGATGGAGCCTATTTTCAACAAAGGGGAAGTGAAGGAGACCATATTTGAGTGAAAACTAGAATCTTGCAATTTTTCTTCAATAAGAGCCAAGCCTTCCTTTTTCGGCCTCAGAACTTTTAACATCTAAATACTACCAACCGGAAGCCACAGAACAACCCTGAAAAGTACTCATGAGAAACACATGTTCTTGACTCACATCGGGTGGAGAAGTAGGAATTTATCAAACCTATGGTGACTCTTGTGTGAGTTTGGATGAGAAAAACCTTGTTCAGCCTTTACATTTGTGAGATGAGAGAAAATTCATGTGAGGTAGGTGTTTTGTGTGCATGGGATAAGAAATGAAGTGGAAATATATTAAAATCTTAAATGGAGAACTTGAAATAACAGTTTTTGTTGAGGCATGATATCTTTTTGTTTCTTGAAATTGATTTGATTGATCTCGTTGATATGTGTTTTGATTTTGATTTGATTTGATTTTTACTTGTCCAGGAGTCCAAGTGCTAAGTGTGGGGGAATTGATAGAACAAATATTTTCAATTAATTTATATTTAATATCATTGTTTTAAACCCACAAAATTGTTCCTCTAAGATGAATTGTTTCATTTTTATGATAATGGTGTTATTTTGAGCTGAATAATAAAAATTGGCCATTTTGGATTTTTAACAGTTTTAAATTATTTCGGTAGGTTGGCCATAACATTATCTACACTACTCCAAATTGCAAAATTATTTCTTTTACAGATTCTACACAGCCAGGGATTAATTAAATATATTTGGACCAAAATCTTAATCGGCCATATGGAAGCTCAAAAGAAGCTCACAAGTTGGATCAAGAAAACTGTTTTCAGTTCTGCCTAGTTTTGATGTGGCATCCATAACTCATCCACTGTGGGCCCAAAGCTTTTGAAAGTCGGTGGGTAGACGCGAGAGGAGTTTTGGAGCATCTTTTATGAAGGAATAACCGAGTGAATTGGCCGTTTATTGGGTCATTAAAGCACCCTAATCCGGAGGATTTCGTTTTGGAGAGTCTGACTGGACAGAATAAATGCTCAAGGTAAAACGGCCATAACTATCGGAATACATGTCCAAATCCGCTGAAATTTTGAGGAGACACGGAAAATAGAATTATGAACAACATTCATGAAGCACTCAACGCGTGAAGATGTCATTTAAAGGGGCTAAAACGCGTCTACATTCGGGGGAAACATTCTGGCTATAAAAGGAGGAGAGCTCCACCCTCTCAAGGCATCCATTCTCCACCCCATTCCTTCTGGGACACCAAGAAGGAGAACTTTTCATCTTTCTCTTTTATTTATTTTCTTTTTCATTGTTTTGTAATGCCTTCTTCTTCCCAATTCAACTCGATTACCCTTACCATGGTGGGGTAAACATTTGGAGTGATTGGGGAAGGGTTGGTTTTCTACATTGTAATGCTTGAGTTCTTGGACACAATTGAATAAATTTCTTTCTTCTTCAAAGTTGTTTTCAAATTCTTATAGCGGATTTTATAATCAAGTTCGATCGTTCTTGAATATTAATTCCGTTATTTATTTTTTCCTTGGTAAAATAATCAATATCTCCCTCCACTAATTTCTGGTTTATATACGATGGAATAAACTAGGAATTAGTGGTGAAGTACTCGACGATCGTCAGTACGTGTAAAAGATGTAGTTAATGTTCTTGATTGTTTGGGATAAACAAAAACCGATCGGGAATTTCCCATTTCAATTAAGGATATTCAATACAACTATTTTACACATGGAAGGAGAGTTGACCAAACCGAGATCTTGGTAAGGTTTTCTCTCACAATAACAATTTCACCAAGGAAGTGAGAGGAAACGATTGTGGAAACTCACTTTAATCAACTAAGAAGAAGAGGTTTGAATTAAATTGAACAAGGTTAGAATTATAATTAGGAAACCGACCCCGGCCTAATCACCCTTTTAATTTCATTGTTTTTCAATCATTTGAATTTCAAATTTCCTTTCACAACATTTTTACCCCCGTTTTAAAGTGACAACCCATTTTGTGTGCACTCCTCTTCGAGAGACATCCTAGGTCAACCACAATACTACATTTTAACTTAGGAAATATTTTTTTTTCCACGCCCTACGACAGGCGTGCGTCACTTACCCTTACTGAGCATTTGAGCTCACCCTTTATATGTTTTCTTTTCCCTAGGATTTGAAGAAAGGTTTTAGGTAAGAAAACAAAAGGGGAAGATCTTTATGGGAGATGTTGAAGAACTTTCACCATGATTAAAAGATTATGTTCTGAGTTTCCAAAGACACTAAACGGTTATGGTCCTTGAGTTTTGGTTCTTGTTATGTATTAAGTATTCCAAAAAAGTAATGTAATGTCAATGTACGTGATGCTCGGGGTCTCTATAGATTCAATGGTCAAAAAATCCAATGATTGAGTGATATCCATCTTTAGAAATATATCTACTTTCTCTCATACAATTCAAAGCTTCAGTCCACGGTTTTTTATTTTCTCCTCCTCATCACTCAAT
This sequence comes from Viscum album, assembly GCA_963277665.1. NCBI lineage: Eukaryota > Viridiplantae > Streptophyta > Magnoliopsida > Santalales > Viscaceae > Viscum > Viscum album. Next base: position 597,752,461 of record OY728133.1, read on the forward strand.
GATTGATTGTTTGGAGATATATATTTTCATTTTTTATCATCATTCATTCTTTATCATCATCACATTCTTATGTTCAATAGTGGGCACTAATATATTTGAGCCATTGCCACTAGATTCGCTCAACAACATGCTTCAAGATCTACTCAAGAGTTGGAATACATTCAAACTTCTATTTAAGAGAATTTTTAGTATGATTTGATAAATAATGAAAAACAAGATCAATGTTAAATACCTATTCTGACTGGTAATCATATTCCCATTTAAACGATCACTTTAGGGAATGTCGATATTCCGTAAAACCTTATAAAATATCATCCAGATATTCTAATTAGATATTTGATTTTGTTGAGAGATAGATCACATTTTAAGATCACTAGTTGCATCAAATGTACACATAAACCTAATAGATAATATTCAAGTAGAAGTCTCACTAGGGGAAGCCCAAAGTAAAAGAGCCTGCCCATAACCTGACCCCTCTAAACTCTTCTATTCTTGAGTCCCTCAATAATCATTTGATGATGGATAATAAATTTTCTGACACTCCATCATACGGAGGAAGAAGCTACATTTATAGGTACCTTCCCAAAATATTTTTACTAGCTACTCTTAATTACACAACTATTTCTTCTAACAATACTTTGAGTGTCCATATATATCATAGATAATAGACTCCAAGGGTTGTTTCATTTAAATGTCTAATTTATTATTTTAATTATTAACAATATCCTCATTCTAATTAGTATAAACTATCAATCAATTTTATCTTTTCATCATAAAAACATATCATCCCACCATTTTTAAGTTAGTATTTAAATGTATCATTATCTAATATGTTAAATTTTTCACTACCACAAATCAATTTCCTCTTTCACACACAATTACCATAAATTTTTACTGATCCTGAATTAGAATATGGTTTGGATAGTTTTCTATACCATTATAAAAATATAGTCCTATTAGAAATGACAACCCATTCATTAATACTTCTAAATAATCACTTCATTTCCTTCATCATGTATCAAATAAACATGTTATATTTTACATTAACCCATCTAAAAACTGATCATTCTTTAACATTGACTTCTATTTCCAACTTATCTTAAATGAAAACAATTTATCTAAAGATATCCACCATTTATAAAATAATAAGTACCCTTTAAACTTGTAAAAAATATTTAATTACATCAATTTTCCTATAATGATGAAAAACAAATATCTAATATGAAAGGGTGTTTCTTTTGTAAATCCTTTAGTGTGAAATCAACAATAAATTCCTCTTACATTATATTATTTTTTATATAATTCATTTCTAATTATTTTTTCACATTCATATATGTTTTTAGAAAATTTTAATAATTCATTGTACAACCATTTAGTATGTCACATATTGAACATATTTTATTCAATAGTTGAGATTTTTCATCCAATTTTACTTATAAATATTCATATCACTTTGAAACTATTTTTATAAGGGTAAGTAATCTCCCCTTTAACTTAAATACATTATATATTCCATAATTACTATTAAATATCTAATTATGACTTAAATTTTATAGTATATTCCCAAAATCACAATATAACCCATAATTTATATGAAAATAAAATTTTATTATAAATCATACTCTTCGTCTTCTTGAAAAAAATTATTTCTTTCAACCTGTCTATACATAAATCTTGAATCAATTTATCTACTATGAATTTTTGAATGTTTAAAACCTTTATCATTATTAGGTATATTCTTTTCCTAAAATTACTTTTTCCATTCCTTATTTATTTTTAATTGAAATTATAATTTTGAGATATATTTAAATATATGATATACCATTAATATTAAATTAAATAATTCCATAGGTTGTTACATCACGTTTTTTGAGAAATACAATTGAGGTTATCAAATTCTATATATTTTAGAATAATTATTATAAATTGTTTTTAAGTATTCATCATTTTAGGTATACATGTATTGGTTTTACCCCTAGTAATCTATCATTACCATCCATGTATATGAAATAAATCTTTATTTATTAAAATGTTTTATTAATACATTTGTGTATCTTCTAGTTGATGGAATGTGAGTTTGTTGTTATTATTTATCATATTTGGGTTTTTTATTACTCATTAACTTCCTATATTATATTTTCATTTGTTTATATGATTTAATAAATACTTGATAGTATATTTTAATAGAGGTAAGACAGGTATTATTTATAGGATTTAAAGTATTAAAAGGGTAATTTCTATTATAAATATAAAATTCATAAAGGCCCCAAGGATTGATATATCATAACATGTCTCCATCGATACCCCTTTAATCAAATACATGAACATGAATTCTCCACAAATATCACCTTAAATAGGACAAAAGTTAATAACTAGTTCCAATGGTGTAATTCCAACAAATGGGGGGCATTACCCCTTTTAGAGAACACAGTGAAGTACAATTGTTATTCTCATAAAATTCATCTCTTGAATAGTTATTATTGTTATTTATTTCTTTAGACTCATCCCCAATATATTTTATGTTTCTTAAACTACTCGGAGTTGTATTCATCCCATGGATGACTACATCTTTGATTATTTAAAGAAACATAGGTCCATGCCTATAAAATATGATGGATGAGTTTCAAAAAAAATTAAATGATAAATGTTTTGGATATGAACTTATGAGGATGATATTTTTATATAAATTTAATCATTTAATGAATTAAGAGAGTAATTCCAACTATTGTGGAGTATTTATTTTTTAAATTCAATTACCCATTTTCTTCGAATCATACTGAAATTTTTTGAAACAATAAAATGTGGGGATTACCTTATTATAATTATCTATAACTTTTACCTTTGATAATTAATATCTTATGTGTATTTATTTATTATAAAAAAATTAATATTTTATTAACCCAATCAGATAGATAAGAATCAAATATAGATGCAAGCTAATCATTTGACAAAAGAGTATGAATGTGGAGTTAAAGAGTTCATCAAGTTTAGAATAGAGCATGCATATGTCCCTTCTGAAATATTTTTTCAATGTTTATATTGTTGTTATTCAAGAAATATTATCCTATAAGAGTTGGAAGAACATTTGATTTTTTCCAGAATATATTAGAGCTATAAATTATGGACTAAACATGGGAAAAAACTAAATGTGAACACTAATTGGGATGATACTACAATTTATGGATCATTCAATATGAATACAAGTGTAAATGATGATGGATATTTTATGGAAGAAATGAAAATGTAAATTGAATATGACCTTTCTGATTCTCCAAAAATGTTTAAGAAGTTAAATAGTTATTCTATGAGACAATTATATATTATTTTTAGTAAATACACAACATTTTCAGTTGTATTTAATTTATATAATTTGAAATCGAGCAGCGGATGGAGTGACAATAGCTTTAATGAACTACTTGGTCTTCCGAATGATATGCTACCAGAATAAGTTTAACTACCATTTTGAACATATTACACTAAAATAATTCTATATTTGATGGGAATTATTTCTAAAAAATACATTATTGTCTAAATTAATTCATATTGTTTCACAAGTACCCTGAATCACTCATAAAATTATCTAAGTGTGTAATGGATCGATACAAGAAAAAAAGAATCAATTATTTTGAAATATGTATGGTAATTTCTTATCCCTTCTTAATTTAAAATACTGTATGGATATCAAGAAACCATGAGAAATTTTACATGACATGTAAATAAAAGAATTAAATATTTGATCTGAATTCATCCAACAGATTCTCCTTAGTGGAAGAAAATTGATTATGAGTGTTGTGAAATTGAAAATGATCTGAATCACTCTTATTTCATTATCTATAGATGGAATAAATCCTTTTGGTGTATAGATTAATAATCATATTACATGGCCCATTATTTTGGTAAATTATAACTTTCCGCCATGGATATGTGTAAGGACCCGCACTTATTTCATACATAATCTTGAATTTATTTAAGAAAACACTTCATTATACATTGAGGATCTTTTCAAGTTTAGATATTTAGAGAATTAAGACAAAATATTCATAACATTACACATTGTTACATAGTGGATACCATAAAATCAGTTTCCATTTTCCTCAGAATATAAAACATTAAAACACAAAACAAGAATCCTTGACAATTCTTAAACATTTAACATGTCTTCTTTCCTTTTATTACTCATCATTAACCTGTGAAAAAATATTTAAAAACTTGGGATGAGCACAAAAGCTCAGTAAGGTATGAAAAAGAAGGAAAAGTTACATTAGTCCATGAATACGCATGACGTTTGAAAACATTTTCAAAAGACATGCTTTCCACCCATAAAATCTTACTTAGCGTAACATGATATTTACACAAGATCCACACAAACATAATTATAATCATAGAGGTATATTGGGGCATTACTTACATAATCTTGTAACCATCTTGGCTACCTTAAAATTTGTAACCCTCACGGCTACCTTACTTTGTGTAACCATCACAATTACACTTGGAGTAACCATACGGCCGACCTCCAACTTACTCATACCCAATGCATTGTAGGGAAATATAGGTCCCACCATTCATCATAAACAATGCCCAATAACCAAAACATAATCATACAACATAAACAATAGCATAAAAACATTGCTTTTGAATCTTATAAACAGAATTTTAAAAGAGGATTTTAGAAGAAAAGTCCCTTATAAACATCATATACTTGAAGTGAGTCTTAATATAGTGGATGTAATTTGTTTATACTATATAAATACACATAATGAAACATAATATAAACAAAACCCATTACACAAACAATTTAAATAGCACATAAATTATAAAGTAGAATGTTAACCCAAAGAATGGAAATCGGGTTAAGAATTCCCTTACCTTGGGCTTGTATTACTTCAAAATTGTTTAAACCTCCTGTATAATGGTTAAAAGAGTGTTATTAGTATTTTACAGAAACATGTTCATCTTATATGGTCATTTCATAACCTCATTTTACCCCTTATTTGTTAGTATTTTGTTCCTTGCATTATTTTGGGTGAGTTCTTTTGTGATTTTCACAATCGGTTCATGATGAATCGTTCTTGTTGATTGGAAGTGAAACTCCAGAATTGGAATGGAGTAGTATTTACATAATTCCAGTACCATAAATTATACCATTTATCACTTTGGTGCTTTATATTATGATGATTTATAAGTTAAACATTAATTATGTTCGTTTAGATAATTTAAGTGGTTCTTTGATAATTACAACTTCATTTAGTCTTATAAATTTGAATCATGAGTACAAAAGAATTCCAGAACATTATATGATTCATAAAACATATATTATAACCTGGTTCAACCATATAAATGGTTTCATGACCAGACTTGAAAGAATTAATGGAGATTGAAAATACATCATCCACGATATCGGTAATTCGACACAAATGGATAATGTTTTTTGATTCTTTAAATAAGTGAGAGAGGAGAGGAATAATGATTTTTAATTTTCCATAAACATGAAAACATCCAGAATATACACTATTCTGGAGATTTAATGCCTCTTGGATAAGAGTGGGTGAAGAACGAAGAGAAGGGAATGTTGAAATGAAGAAAACATGAGAAATTTCTTACAAAAATTCGGCAGCCTAACGGCGTCTCTTAAAATTTCATAAAAATAAGATTGATGAGAGGAATGGAATATCTCATCATTCATACAAAATTTGGACAGTAAGGGGAAATATTAAATGAAATATCCCAACAAAAGACAAAGGGAAAGGAATATAATAACATAAAATGGAAGGAAAGAATGAAAATGAAAGAGGATGTTTACCTCTTGATCTCTTCTCCTTGAGATCCTTCTTAAAAGCTTTGATTTTGGTCTTTTGGTGAGACCAGAAGCTCTAGGACGTGGGGAAGAAGATTGGGAAGGGAATTTGGCAGAAATTAGACAATTCTCAAGGCTTGAGAGGTGTGATAGGAAGAGGGGAGTGAGGGTGATATTTATAGTGGAGGAGGGGAGGTATTTTAGATTATTTTAATTAATTTTATAATATTTTTATCAAGACTATGAATAATCTCAAATAAAGTGGCCTTAATTAGTGAAAATATCAAGTGAGTTCGAGGCAAGTGGCCTTTAATCACTTATGATGTCATAAATAGTGCATTTTTACTGATAAATTGATTATACGGTATTTTACCGTATTTCACTATTCACTGAAAATTCAAGAGTTTCAGAAAAATACCAAAAATTTACCCCAACCATTTTTCGATGTGTAGAATTCAAAAATGAACTCCATTTTTCAAAAATAATTTTCTAAATATTATTAATTTAATTTTTAAATAAGGTCACAGTTAATTCGAAAAATGATAATATTTAAGTGCAACTAGTTTCATGTGACATTGGAAAATTAATTATGATCCCATTATCTTATTTCCATGGAAAAATAAAATAATATTATTATTTACTATTCATGAGGTCATATTACTATTCATATTACTATTCATAAGGGCATGTTACTATTCACCAAAAAAACAAGTTTGTTCCATCAGACTCTAAATAACATACTGAACACAATTGTAGATGACAGTTTCTTGAAATTCAAAACATAGAAGAAATAAAATTATGTTTAAAGGATACTTATAAATATATACCTTAAACAAAATTTCAAGCATTTTCAATTTATTTTTAGAAAACCTTGGGATGTTACAATATGCGTGAAGTGCGAATACATTATATCGTCTCAACATATATCTAGACCAAAGAAACCCGGTAATGGTGTTGATGTCTTTATGGATTCATGGATAAAAGATATAAAATTAGTATGGGTCGTAGGTTTTACAATGTATTATTCTCATAGAAGTGAAAGAATCACATTTTTGGCCATGTTGTGTGGTATGATAAATGAATTTCTTGATTATAGAAATTTATCAGGCTATTAAATTAAAAGAATGTTGGGGTGTCCAATTTTTGAATAATGAAAACACTCAATTTTGTTGAAAATTTCCTTGAAGAATGTGTTTTTATAACATTATAAAATTCTAACAAAATGTCTTAAATACCAATCCTAGATGATAGCATTCAATGGGAATATCGAACAAGGTATGACATTGCCTCCTCTAATGGGTGATCAACTTTTCTATAAAGTATAAGACATTGACACTATTTTTTATAAACATTTTTTGAAAAACCTTAAGAAATCAGGTTGGAAGATGAGATCAGTTTTATTTGAATTACCGTATTGGAATTTTTTGTATCTAAAACATTTTCTTGATGTCATTCATGTAGAAAAATTGTACTTGATAATGTTATTGGCATGTTACTAAATGTTTATAGAAAAATGAAAGATGGAATCATGTCTATGTTGGACAGGATTAACATGGGAATAAGAGAATATTTGACATTGGTGAAGGGTAAAGTGCAAACTTTTCTTCCTATAGAAGCTTACACTCTATCCAGATAAAAAAAATTATAATTTTTCCTTTCCCTTAATAGTGTAAATATTCATAGGTATATTTATAAAATATCAATAATGTAATGATAATGACTAATTTGAAGTTACATGGACTAAAATCACATGACTAACATGTTTCGATAAAAGATTTAATGCATGTTTATTTCCCTTACATTTTTCCTAAAAAATTTGTGACATATATTAACCATAATCTGCTTCTTTTTCAAATCTATATGCAGTAAATATATAGACTTGATGAAGTTTCCAATCATGAATAAGGAGGTTGTAGTCATATTATATGAATTAGAGATGTTATTTACAACATAATGCTTTGATAAAATGGTCCACCTAATGGTCAACTTGGTTTGATACGTTTAACTATGTGGTCATATTTATTACAGAGTGATGTGCCCCATTTAATAGTATAAGAAGATTTTGAATGGGAATGTCAATAATCAAGGTCATCTAGAAAGTTATATTTTAGAATGATATATTTTTGAAGAAGTTATTGAATTCAATACTGATTACATATCAGATTTTGATAGCATCAGTCTCCCATAGTCTTTCCAAAAAGGATTCCTTATGGGAGAAGGGATTTCTGGAAGGGATATTGTTATAATTACATTGATATAGTGGGAAAAAGGGTACCTTTACATTTTACATTATAGTGAATATGTTGATCCATAAATTGAATCCCACAATGAAATTCTTATAGATTTTAATACATCAAGGGCTGAAGGATGGATATCAAATACACATAATCAATATTTTAGAGGATTCTTCTGAGATCAAATTTATAAGGAGTTATCTAAAAATATGAATTCAATTGTCGAACGACTTTGATGAATGGATAAGTGACCAAATGAAAATCTTATATCTTAGAATGGTTCTGTAATCAATGATTATATGTTCTATACAAAATAACACAATGACCACAGTACGATGAAAAATAATGGTGTAACACTTATGGTGGAAGTGATGCACATATTTGGTTCTAATGATAGAAATACAATTTATAAAAATATTTCATATTTTGTCATTATCGAATAGATATATGAGTTGGATTATACAGTTTTTCAAGTACTTATTTTTCATTGAAAATTGGATGACAATAGGATTGTACTGAAAGTTGATTAAAATGGGCTTCATGAAGGTGAATTTCAGTGTGGAGGGGGAAAATATGATTTTTTACTAATGGAATCACAAGGAGTGCAAGTATTTTATATCTTAGATCCAGAAAACTAAAATCGATCAATTATCCTACATGTGACTAAAATAAATGTTGGGTTATATGAAAATTCAATCGAGGATTACCCTTTCATTAGAATATAATAATAATTTCATATTGGTCCTAATGTAGAAAATGTATTATACATTAGAGGGGACCATAAAGAGGGGATTTGGATTCTTAATTCAGGATCAAAATCCCAAAAAACTTTAAAAAAAGAAAGATATTTTAATGAGATGGTAAAAAAATTAATGTATTATGTTTTTACTCATAATATTATCTCTTATCTGTTTCATTAAAATAATATAAATTAAGTGTTTAAATACTCATATAGATAATGTATTCTTCACATAATGATGTTACTAATCCTATGGAAGAAGAAACTATAATGAGGGAAACCATTTTGGAAGATGTAAAGATAATTTTATGATATACTATCTCTATTTTACCAAAAATATATATAACGAAACATTTATTTTATTTTCATTATTCATTGAATAATTCATTTATTTTATAATATTTATTTCTATTTTTCATTCTTTTGTGCACTAAAACATCCACACACTTATTCTCCATAAAAACCTTTTCACCCCAATAGTGTTTTGATCTATCACTTTCCTTTAAGTTCCCCTCACTAACTTTGTGGGAGGAGCAATGATACTACCTATTCTTTATCATAGAGTTAATATTGATGTTTTCATAGTAAAACTATTATCTATAGAATTAATGAATTTTTTAATATTTATATATAATTATTTTTTTATTCCTCATATAATAATTGTTTTCTTATAAAGGTGGATTCTATTGTTCATGTTGGGGTGGTTTGTTCGAAGCTGCTCATGCCTATGAGAGATTGGACTTTGAGGCTGCAACTGAAATAATGAAAATAAGGAAATGGGTCAAGGATTTATATAAACATCATGAAAAGGTATCACTGCTAATTATTTAATTAATTTGTTCATTATTTTATATACTATTTGTAAGTTAATTCCTATATCATTTTTATAAAATACTAACTTAGTATTTTTCATAGATCTTTTGGGAAGTCATATTTTCAAAGTTAATTTATTTTAGAAGATTTATGCCCATATTTCATGACTTCTTACACCAAACCTTCCACAAACTTCTTCTTCCACAAAACCGTTTCACCAATGCAGTGTTGGAATTTATCACTTTCCTTCAAGTTCCCCCCACTACCTTTATAGTAAGAGCACTGACACTTCCTGGGATTAATCACAAAGGTAATATTGATGTTTTCATAGTTAAATAATTGTACATAGAATTAATTTATTGTTTCATATTTATGTTTAATTTATTTATTTTTAGTATTACTAGCATAATAATTATTTTCTTACATAGTTGCACTCTTTTGTTAGAGTTGGGTGGTTTTTTTGAATCTTCTCATGATCATGAGAGATTAGACATTGACACTAATGATATAATTAAAACATGAAAATGGGTCAAAAATATATACAACCATCATGAAAAGTTGAATTCTTACTACTAATTTAATTAATTATTATCACCATTTTTTCTATTATTTCTAAGTTAATTTCCCTATCATTTTTATAAAATACTTATTTAGTTTTTTACAGTGATATTTTGGAAAGTCATATTTTAATTTCAACTATCTACAATATGCTACAAAAGAAATAACAAATTCCTTTCTACCAAGGTTACAAAGCATTCCATTACCATTCTTTGTCACACTGCAAAACTGTATATTGAATATATTTTCTTAGATGAAAAACCTTTTTCAGGTAAGAAAATTAACAAATTATACAGTTTTGGTAGTTCCACAAATAAATCCAATGAAAATCAGGGTAACATTGTTAGTTGAGATTTTTTAAGATTTTTGGATGTGTAGGAATCATCCGTATCTCAATCTGTCACACGATGTGATCGGTATGACTCCAAGTACTTATATATATTTAAAATTGAAATTAATTTAGTAAAAAATACAATTAACATACTAAAAACTTATCAAACACATTCATATTATTTTTATAATTTAGTACAGTGATCTATAAGTCATTTTTGATATGTAGAAATTAGTCATACCTCAATCTAATACACGATGTTCTTGGTATGACTCAAAGTGTCCATTATCAGTTTAAAATTGAAATTTTAATTCAAAAATTGTCACTCCATAAAAACTAATAAAAAATTATTAGGTTGTATTTATAATTTAGGAAAATAATTCATAATCCATTTTTGACATGTAGGAATCAGTCTAACATTAAACCAATACAAGATGTTACTAGTATGACTCTATGTTCATGATTCAAATTTAAAATGAATTTCTTATAAAAAAGACAAGTGACAAACTTAAAACTAATAAAACCACATTTTTATTGTTTTTATACTTTAGTAAATTGATCTATAAGTAATTTGAGATGTCTATGAGTCATCCTCACCTCAATCTGACGCACGGTGTGACCGGAATGACTCTAAGTGCACCTTTTTATTTAAATTTGTCATTACTTTTAGTAAAAAAGAAAACTAACATTCTCAAAACTGAGAAAACATATTCTAATTATTTTTTTACATTAGTAAAATATACATAAGTCATTTTTTATGAGTATTAATTATCCTCAACTCAAAATGATATATGGTGTGCCTAGTATGACTCAAAGTGCTCACTATCAGTTTAAAATTAACATTTTAGTTTAAAAATTTATACTCACTAAAAATGGAAAAAATAGGCTTTTATTTTCCTAATAATTTATGAAAATGATTCATAAATAATTTGGGATGTGTATGAATCATCCTCACATTAAATTGATACATGATGTGACCGGTATGACTCAATGTGTGTGTTTTGATTTAAAAATGAAATTTTAGTAAAAAAGAAAAAAGATGTACTAAAAAACATAAAAAAAATGTTATTATTTTTCATAATTTATTAAAATGATCCATAATTCATTTGAGACATGTAGGAATTATCCACACCTCAATCAGATGCATAGTGTGACCAGTATGACTTCAAGTGTTTCTTTTTATTTAAAACTGACATTAAATTTAGTAAAAAAGACCACTAACATACTCAAAACCAAGAAATGTTTTTGTATTTTTTTTATACTTTAGTAAAATTATCCATAAGTCATTTATGATGTGTTGGAATTATACTCACCTAAATATGATGCATGATGTTCTCGAAATGACGCAAAGTGTCTATTATCAGTTTAAAATTGAAATTTTAATTCAAAAAGTGTCACTTACTAAAAACTGATAAAACACACTCATGATGTATTAATAATTTAGGATAAAAATTGTTAATTAATATTTGACATATAGGAATTAGTATCATGTCAAACTAATACATGATGTGACCAGTATGAATCAAAGTGTGTGTTTCTAATTTAAAATGACATTTTATTAAAAAAGACAAGTGATATACTCAAAACTAAGAAAACACATTCTTATTATTTTGATACTTTAGTAAAATTATCCATAAGTCATTTGGGATGTGTATTAATCATACTCACCTCAATCTGACACATTTTGTGACCTTAATTACTCTAAGTGAATCTCTTTATTTGAATTTGACATTAATTTTTGTAAAAAATATGACTCGCATACTCAAAACTGAGGAAACACATTTAGATTATTTTTATAAATTATTAAAAAGATAAATAAATAATTTTTAAAATATATTAATTATCCAAACCTCAATCTAATACACGATGTGCATGATATGACTCAAAGTTTTTGTTATCTATTTGAAATTGATATTTTAGTTTAAAAAGTTCAACTCACTAAAAACTGAAAAAAAATGCTTGGATTGTCTTGATAATTAAGGAAAATGATTCAAAGGTCATTTTTGATGTATATTAATCATCCTCACATGAAACTAACACACTATGTGACTGGAATGACTCAAAGTGTGTGTTTCTAGTTTAAAATGGATTTTTAGTAAAAAAGAAATGTGAAAGACTCAAAAACTAGAAAACACTTTCATATTGTTTTTATACTTTTTTAAAATGATACATAAGTCATTTTATATCTTTATGAATCATCCAAACCTCAATATTTTTCATGGTGTGACTATTATGACTTCAAGTGATTCTTTTTATTTAAAATTGACATTAATTTTAGATTAAAGACAACTGATATACTCAAAAATAAAAAAATGCATTCATATTTTTTTATACTTTAGGAAAACAATCCATATGTCATTTTTGATGTATAGAAATTATCCTCGCCAAAATCTGATGCATGATGTTCCCGGAATGACTCAAAGTTTCTATTATCAAATTAAAATTGATATTTCAGTTCAAAAAGTTTTCCTCACTGATACCCAAGTAAACACACTATGAATGTATTGATAATTTATTAAAACAATTTATAAATCATATTTAAAATGTAGGAATCATTATCACGTCAAAATAAAACACTATGTGACCGGTATGACTCAAAGTGTGTGTTTTCAGTTTAAAATGTCATTTTAGAAAAAAAGACAAGTGGCGTACTCAAAACTAAGAAAAAAATTCATTTTTTTACTTTTGGAAAACAATACATAAGTCATTTGAGATATTTTTTAATCATGTTCACCTTAATATGATGCATGGTGTGACCGGTATGACTCCAAGTATGTATTTTTATTAAAATTGACTTTAATTTTAGTAAATAAAATAATTGATATACTAAAAATGATACAAAGAATTCATATTATTTTAATACTTTATGAAAATGATTCATAAGTCATTTTTTATGTGTAGAAACTAGTCTGACCTCAATATGATACATGATGTGATCGGTATGACTCAAAGTGCCCATTATTAGTTAAAATTTGATATTTTAGTTTAAAAAATGTCACTCACTACAAACTGAGTAAACATGCATGGATAGTATTAATAATTTAGGGAAAATAATAATAATTCATTTGTTATTTGTAGTAATAAGTCTCACAACAAATTGACACATGATGTAATTGGTATAACAAAAAGCGAGTGTTTCCAGTTTAAAATGAATTTTTAGTAAAAAAGATAAGTGACATACAAAAAATAGAGAAAAATAATTTTTATTGTTTTTATACTTTAGGAAAATGATTCATAAGGCATTTTATATGTGTATTAATTAGCCTCACTTTAATCTGACACAAGGTATGACTGATATGACTCCAATTATGTCTTTGTATTTAAAATCGACATTAATTTTAGTAAAAACAACAATTGACATACACAAAACTAATAAAATACATTTATATTGTTTTCATACATTAGTAAAATTATCAGTAAGTTATTTTTGATGTATAGGAATTATCTTCACCTAAATCTGATACACTATGATCCCAATATGATTCAAAGTTCCCTTTATCAGTTTAAAATTGACATTTTAGTTTAAAAAGTGTCACTCACTTAAAAAAATAAAATGTGTTGGGATTAAATTGATAAATTAGTAAAATGATTCATAAGTCATTTTTTATATATAGGAACCATTCTTATATCAAACTGACACACGATGTGACCGGTATGACTCAAAGTTTTTGTTTCCAATTTAAAATGACATTTTAGTAAAAAAAAGATATGTGACATACTGAAAACCAATAAAACACATTTCGATTATTTTTATAATTTATAAAATCAATCCATAAGTAATTTTATACATATAAGAATCATCCTCACCTAAATATAATGGATGGTGTTACCGATATTACTCAAAGTGTGTCTTTTAATTTTAAATTGACATTAATTTTCTTAAAATAGACAATGGGCATACTCAAAACAGAGAAAATTCATTAGTATTGTTTTTATACTTTAGGAAATTTGATACATAAGTACTTTTAGACATATAAGAATAATATTCACCTTACGATGTTACACAATTTTCCCAGTATGACTCAAATTTTATGTTATTTGTTTAAAATTGAAATTTTAGTTTAAAAATTGTCACTCACTAAAAACAAATAAAACACATTGGTAATGCCTTCATAATTTAGGAAAATTATTCATAATTCATTTATTAAATTTGGAAATCAATACCACATAAAATGGATACACAATGTGACTAGTATGACTCAAAGTTCATGTTTTCTATTTTAAATGACATTTTAGTAAAAAAAATATGACTGGTGTAGTCAAAATTGATAAAACACATTCAAATTATTTTTATACTTTAGTAAAATGATCCTTAAGTCATTTGTGGTGTGTAGGAATCATCATCACCTCAATCCAATGCATGTTGTTACTAGTATGACTCTAAGAACATATTTTCAATAAATAAGTGTCATTTTAGTTTAAAATGAGCATCACAACGCCAAGACCAAGAAAATGAGCCTAGATTTTTTTATCATTCTATTTACTATTACTTAATTAATTTACATATCATTTTTATCTTATACTTATTTAGTTAATTTTTATATAGATAACTTTTAAAGATGAACAATAAATGGTGTGTCTTCCAAGAATAAACCACAAATCAATCTGATACATATTGTTCCTAGTATGACTCAAATTTTAGTTTAAAATAAACACATTATATTAATTTATTTTTTTATATTTTTACTAAGATAATAATTGTTTTCTTATACTGGTGTGTTCTTTTTCTCAATATTGGGTGGTTTTTTCATAGATAGCATGAGTCGGGTGAGGATCAAAAGACAAAGGAACATTGATTTTTTTTGAATGTATGTGATAATTTTTACTTATTTAATCTTATAAACCAATGTTTGAAATGTCTATAATATAGTTTTTTTTCTTTTATTTGTTTTTAAAATTTAATTTAATTTAAATTATGTATTGGTACTTGATTTTGATGTTTTTTTGGTGTTTTTGGTGCTGCAATGTGTTATTATAATGCACTGCACCAGTGATTTAGTGTGTTATTATAGCACACTATAGTATTCAACTTTATTGGTGTTAAATAAAAGCACAGATACATGATTTCCTTTATATGTGCTTCTAAAATCACAGATAAAGGATATCTTTATCAATGTTTTTTAGTGCTAATAAAGGAACCCTTTATCTGTGATTTTTTAGTGCTGATAAAATCCTAGATATTTTAATCTCGCTTAGGTATTCAACTCTTCTCAACCACTGATAAATTCCATTTTTATCACTGTTAACGGTCTATTTTTTAGTAGTGGATAAAAGATAAAATGGGTCAACATGGGGTTAAACAAATATTATAAGGGCTAAAATGGCCTAAAAACTTTTATAAATTATATTTTTCTGATCATATATCAACCTTATACCTGTAATATTATAAATTTTTACAATTTGGATTCACTTTACTTGAGTAATAAATATAATATGTAATAATATTTCATGTATTAACAATAATACCTCCCACCTAATGTATAAAAGAAACCCCCCTCTATAATCTTGTTCACACTTTTTGAGCCACTTATATCATTCAATACGTACAAAAATAACTTCTTATGTTCCTTATCCATGTCATGGAGCTTCTAGTATTATTCTAAGACCATATTAATAAGTCATAATGTGTATTCTAAAAGAGGGTTTCCAAATAGGTGATTTATCTCTTTACTGAGTTCTTTCATTTTATTTCTTCCTATAACTCCTTCAATTATATAATAACTAAGAATATATAATGAAATAACTATATTCCATATAATAAAATTTTATTTTTTTTATGGAACAACCTTTATCCTCCACCTTTATATCAAATACGAAATGAAAGGATTGATCATGTGTATGCACAGACTACGGAATCCATAAAGTGATACCTTTCATTTTTCATTACCTCCCTTCATGGTTGTTAATTATGATGGATATAAGGTTTTTTATGGTATTTATTATATAATTAGTATTTTTATGTTTTAATATATAATATACCTTCTTACCCTTTTATTTATTAGGAAATGATAAATACGCTCATGTGTACATGTGGACTTCCACCACCACGAAGCGATGTGATTCATTTTTCATTTCAATTTTACATGGATGTTAATAAGTATGGATTTAATTAATAAATATGATATTTATAGTATAATTATTATTAATTAAAATGAAACATTTATCTATTTAATTTCATTTACATCCATTAGAAAAATTAAAATGTCATTCTTGCATATGTATGGACTATTGTCTCCATGAAGAGACATGTCTCATTTTTCATAACCTCCTTTCATGGTTGGTTATAAAATTGTATTAAATGTATAAAAATGATAAATTTTCGATGATTAATATTTATTATATGATTAAGAAATGACCCCTATTACCATGGTTAAACTATCCAAGTTTTTTTGGGATTATGAACTTAACATCCTCAAAACATTTGACATGAACTTAAATAATTTTCTAACTTTATAAGACATGGTAATAAATAAAATAAAATTTATTATGATAATGTAATAAACATTTAAAAGGTTCTTAATCTAGTAAATAATAAATATTATTTTAATATATAGGAATTTGGAAGGCATTTGTCTAAGTGGACATCCAAGGTATTGGTTTATTCTATAATCTCATTTTTACCCATTATTGTTTATGTTTAAATATCCATTGAAATAAATTATAATATTTATCTCTTTTAAACATGATATATTTTATTATCATCTAATTATCTATGGATTTTAAAAAACTTCATTCCATTTTACTCTCTTTTTTACTTAAAATGACTATGAAACTGTTTTTATAGAAAACCAACCTTATTTCTTCTTTTGGTTAATAATCTTTCTACTCCATATCCATTTTCTCTAAACAAAATTAGGAATGATTTTAATATTCATCAATAACTATTTAAATTAATTTTTCATCTATATTTTACATTATTTACAAATATTTATTGTAGATCTTATCATTTTCCAAATGAGGTATTTTTGACTTTTTACAAAAATTGTGATAGGAATCATTTTTTTGACATTCATCGAATGAAAATTTTTCCTTACATAATAAATTTTCTTTTCTATGAACGTTCATTTATAATTTCTCGTGGGTGTTTTCTATGAAATTAATTGTGTCACTATTTTATAAATTTTTACTTAAAAAATTTTCAAAATAAAAGGATGCTTTTCCCATTTTTTCATAGAATGGATTAAATGTTCTTTTGAATGTATTTTCATCAATGGAAACATATTTTAATTATTTTTATGATTTAATAGGGGTATAATATTATGATACTATCCACATTATTTCTATGAATTTCATATGATTATATTTTCTTATTTATTGACTCGATAAAATATAGATATTTCATATGCTTTTTTTCAATATGAATGTTTATGTTGATTATGTATTGTATTTTTATTCATTTCTTGCATATAATTAATTAATTAGAAAAATTAAGTTAAATAAAAGACCATTATATCCCCTTGATACATCAGTGGGTCTCATGAGATAAACTATCTTTGGTATTTTGTGTATTCTATATCTATTTACATATTATTTCTTATCACAAGGCCTTGATGAAAAGATTATAGTGTTTGAAATTAGTATTTATATCATTATGAAATCATTTATTATTATATATGTGATTATTTATATTTTTATATCATCCATGGATATATTCTCTTTCATGATATTATTTATATAGAATATTTTATTTTATTTTATCTCTTCCATGTTATTAATGTTTTATTTATTCTATAATTGCTTCAGTTTTATGATTTCCATTACTGAGCATCTGAGCTCACACTTTATTTTGTTTTACTTTCCCCATGGTACTAATAAGTAAACTATGAATTATTTCTAGGATGTAATAAAATAAATAATAACGTTATCACTGTAATTTTGGGTTTCATTTCATGTTTTCATATATAATGGGAGAATCATGTATGTATCCAGTCTCCCATGAATACTAAATTAATCAATCATGTCAGATGTGATCTCCTTTATATTTTTACAATGCAGTAAGATAACCATCGGCTTTGAGTTAATGGATTTATAGTTGTTATGAAATAAATAATATGTCCCAAATACCCTAGTTTATATTAATTTTACTATGCTTCATCTTGGAAAGTCACTTGAGGGTGAGTTTTGAAAGTTCGAGAACACTTGTGTGCACTCTAGTGGATCTTGATAAAACTCCCAGAAACTGAACGGTGGTTTTCGTGTCTTTCCCCATAAAACATTAAGGCCAGTGAATCCTTTTATAAGAGAAAAAATTCATGGACACCTGGTTCATTGAAGACACATCCCATCACTTCTCAAGTGCACATGTTCTCATGAGGGAATTCTTTTCTTTAATGAATAAGAAGTAAAAACCACCATTGAATTAAGAACATGTGTGGTTATTGAACAAAAAACCATTGATTAGGGAACACTCGTGAGTTTTGAAAAATGTTTCTTCATATTTTTTAAATTAGGAACATTTTTGATTGTTGAGGAGAGAACATAATTTAAATTTCAAAGGGAACACATGCATACTTTAACAAAGCATGATTTTAGGATCAAAGTTCCTTCTATCAAAACATAAGGGATTTTAACTTTATCTTAAGTCCTTATACTTTTTTTTATTTTAATTCCCTTAATGTTTTAGGAATTCATTTTCATAGTTCCCTATATCATTAAAGTTTAAACACTAGACATTGGTAGCTTCTTCTGTTTCCTTTAACTCACTCAGTTGATATCATTTCTCTCTACACATTAAGAAAACTCTAATTCCCATCAATCAAGTAAAATGGTGTATATTTCCATAATTATCACATTGGGGAAGTACCGTTATTCCCTTATATTACTTCACCTCATATTTTTTTTCTTGGTGTTCAACTATCCTATTTTTCCCTTGGGTACTTTTGAAAATATATGACTTAGAGAATTATTTATTTGTACTCATGGAAAATGATATTATATAATCATATGATGAAAACATTAGAGAGAATAGTACCATTTGGAGGCTTATATTAATACCATCAAAGAAACAATCAATATTACTTTTTGAATTACATACATACTTCATATCATGACTTGATAATATTATATTGTTTTCATCATACTCAACAAAACTTTCCATGTCATTATATTTTTGATCAAGGAATTGTGTTTTCATATTAACATGTTTCTCATGAGGAATGTATTTTTCAAATAATATCTCCAGAAAAGTCTTCTATTCTATTATATATGTCTCCTCCTCCCCCTTTGTATTTTGAATAAATGACCACCATTTATTAGAATCTTCCTTTAAGAATATATTTTTTAAAAATACATTCCTCATGATAAATGAGTTAATATGGAAAAACAACTACTTGATATAAAATATAAGAATAGGAAAGTGTTGTTGAGTATGAGGAAAACATTACAAGATTATCAAGGAATGTTATGGACTGTGTATATAATCCAAAAATAATATTTATCATTTCTTGGATGGACTTAAGACAAGCCTCTAAAACAAACTATTCTCTATAATATTTTCATCAAATGATGATATAATATCAAGTGACATTGGTATAGATAAATAATTCTCTATGTCATATATTTTCAAAGGAACCTAAGGGAAAAAAAGGATGGTTAAACACCAAGAAAAAAATAGATGATGTGAAGGAAGATAAGGGAGTTATGGTACCTCTTACATGTGATAATTGGGGGAAGATACACCATTTTACTTTACTTAAGGGAATTGTAGTTTTTTTCATGTGTGGAGAGAAAGTATATCAGGTTAATGGATGAAAGTGAAAGAAAGAAGCCACCAATTACTAGTGTTTCAAATATAATGAGATGGGGTACTATGAAAATTAATTTCTAAGACATTAAGGGAATTTAAATAATAAAGGGTTAATGTAGTAATTAAAATTTTATTAAATTACTAAATATAAATTTAAAATCCCTTAAGTTTTGATATAAGGTAATTTCACCATAAACTCGTGCTTTATTGAATTCTGAATCTATTAATTATTTTATATTTTTTAGGGACATAAAATCATACCTTGAAATTATAAGGAATTAATTTTCAATCAATACATATAGTGGAAATTTTTTTATAATGATAATACATAAAGAAGTTTTTGTTAAGATGAAAAAATATTCCATAGTTTCAAACATGGTTGTTATTCCAATGTTGGGCAATAACATAATCTTGATTTTTGGGGTTTAGGTAGTTTTGAGTATTTAGGAATTAGTAGATGAAGTATAAAATAATATATATTGAACTAGTGGTCTTATAATTTAATGGTTAAAGTATTTTAGCATTTTTATGGTTGTTATTAATTATGTTTTCATAATTTATTTATTAATTCTTCAATATAAGGATTATTTATATAAAGTATTTTTTTAACATGTTTTAATAATTTTTTTAGAAAGTGGAATAAATTTTCATTGATTTATGGATCTTATGATTCATTAAAGGTTTATTTTCATGATCTAGGAATGATAAATTCCACTTAGTCATTCATAGTTATAATCAAAAGTACAAACTAATTATAATACTCAATCAAATAAAAACATTTCAGATAGAAAGCTGAAATGAATTAAGAATGCATATTTTCTTATAATTTATCAAACTCATGAAACTGATGGTAAATATATCAAGTTTTTTGTGGAAAGTATCAATTAATTATTAATTTACTCTTCTGTAAAAATATCCTTAAGTGGAAGTTTTATAAAGATACACATATTATTTTTTATGAAATAATAACTTCCCTGGTCTTAACCTAAAAATTAAAATTCATGATAAAATCTATTAAAATGTCATGATATACTCAAAATGAATTAAATTGAGAGGAATGAATTTATTTAATTAAGGTAATATTTAATATCTCAATATTTTAGTTTTGTTTAATTAATACTATTTTCTATAGCATGCACCACACACAACCTATAACGTAAACAAACCGTGAAATACCACTATTTAAATATGATTATTATAACTTAGTCATTTGGTTGGATGTTATGAATAGTAATATCCACATTAAAAAATAAATTTTAAAATTATTTCATTACTATAAATAGTTATTTAAATCTAAAAAATTCCATTCATCTATTTTCTTACTAGTCATATTATAAGAATAAATTCATTTTATTCCATAGCAATATGATGTTCACAAAAATGATTTTTAGGTGTTTTACATGAAAATAATTAAAATTAATGTATACCATTTTAAGAAATTTTATTTGAAAAAAAAAGTTTTAATTTTTTGAAATTAGTATATCAAAATTATCTTAGGGATAAATGTTTTGTTTTTTCAAAAATGGTTAGTTTTTAGGTGAATAGTCAAAAAAATACTGATTTTGGAAATACTATCACTTTTAAGATTTTATCATTATTTAAAAATAACTTGAAAACTAATGAAATATTATTTATATATAAATTTTTTTCTAATAAGTAATATAATGTATTTTAGACCATTATTTTGAACTTATTAACCAATGTTTTACATTTTCTAAATTTATGTAATGTTTAATTTTGATAAAATAAATATTTTGATCCATTTCCTTAATTATTTATTTTCATGGATTAATTTGGTTATTATTTATTTTAAAGTAAAATAAATATCCTCCTATCATAAATAATTCAATTATTTCCATTTTTATGAATATTATACATGATTTTGGTGTAAAATCGTTTTTAGACCTAAAAATAATTCTTAAAACTATTCTTATTGAGTTATGTGTAATGATTTTAAAAGTGATTTTTAACACATTTTAAATTGTAATGTTATAAAATTTATTTAATATTTGGAATTAGGAGGTTCAAAATTTTTAAATATTTCAATTTCATTTTTGGTCATAATGAATAGTAACCAAGGTAAAAATTCATTACTATGGTAAATGTTAAAATATGTTAAAATGGGGTTAAACTAAAATTATAAATGTTAAAATTACCTAATAAAATTTATAAGTTACATTTTTTGATCATATATTGACATTATACCTCTAATAATATAATTTCTTACAATTTAGATCTGCTTTATATGAGTAAGAAATATTATGTTTAATAATATTTAATGTATATACAAGATCACCTACCACCTCAATTATAAAAGGAAATCATCTCTCTACTCTTATTCATGATTTTTAAGCCAATTATATCCTCAAAAACCTAAAAATATACATTACTATATTACTTATGAATTTCCTAGATCTTCTGGTATTCCTCTAAGACCATCCTAATAAGGATTAAGGTGTAAGCTAAAGGAAGATTTCCAAAGAGGTAGTTTATCTCTTAATTGAATTCTTTCATTTTATTTATTCTTATACCTCTTTAAATTATATAATAACCATTATGATATAATAAAATAACTATATTACATATAATAAAATATTATTATGTTTATGTAACAACCATTATCCACCACATTTATATCAAATGTGAAATGAATGCATTTCTCATTCGTACGCATGGACTACCGCCTCCACGAAGTGATGTATTTCATTTTTCATTACCATTAATCATGGTTAGATATTATGATGGATATAATGTTTTTTTATGATATTTATGATATAATTATCATTCCAAAATTATAATATATAACATAATTTATTACTCTTACATCTGATAGAAAATGATAAAGTCGCTCATGTGTATGTGTGGGATGCCACCTCCACAAAGAGTGGTGATTAATTTTTCATTTTGATTTTACATGGATGGAAATAAATATGGATTTAATGAATAAAAATTATATTTATAGTATGATTATTATTAGTTAAAATTAATCCATTATCTATTTTCTTTTCTTTTCATTCATTATAAAAATTTAAATATCGTTCATGTGTATGTATAGACTATTGTCTCCAAAAAGTGACATGTGTAATTTTTCATAATTTACTTTCAAAGTTAGTTATAAAATTTCATTTAATGTATAAAAATAATAAATTTTTCATGACTAATATTTTGTATATGATGAATCAATGACCCATTGAACCATGTTCAACCTACAAAAGTTGTTTTGGGAGTATGAACTGAACATCCTCAAAATATTTGGCATGAACTTACCCAATTTAGTAACTATATAATTAATAGAAATAAATGAAATAAATGGTATTATTATAAGGGAATAAATATGCAAAATTTTCTTAGTAAATTAAATAATTAATATAATTTTATTATACAGGAACTCAAAATACATATCACTGAGTAGAAATTCAAAGTAAGAGTTTATTCTATAATCTCATTTTTATCTAGATTGTTTGTGTTTAAATTTACATTGAAAGAAATTATAATATTTATAAATTTTTAACTCCATATATTTTATTATCCTTTGTTTATATATTTATTTTTAAAAAAATTATTCTATTTTCCTGTCTTTGGTACTTAAAACAACTAAGAAATTTTTTTTAGGAAAACCGACCTTATTTCTCCTTTTGGTCTGGAATCTTTTTACTTCATATCCATGTTCTCTAAAATAGTTTTAAAAGTGTTTTTATTATGATAAAATGACTATTTGATATAATTTTCAACTATATTTTACTTTATTTACAAGGTTTTTAAAGGAATCTTCTAATCATTTTCTAAATGAGGTATTTTTCACTTTTTACCCAAAATATGATATGAATATTTGTTTTAACATTTACTAAATGAATAGTTTTTTATGCCATCAAAAATGTTATTTTATTTATAGATTAATTTATAATTTCTCATTGTTATTTTCAATGAAATCCATTTTTTCAATATTATATAAATTTTTATTTAAAAATTTATCTGAATAAAAGGATATTTTTCTCATGTTTTCAAAGAAAGGATTAAATGTTCTTTTAAATGTATTTTTATCAATGTAAACATATTTTAATAATTATTATGATTTAATATGGATATAATATAATGATACAATCCACTTTATTTCTCTATATATCATATTATTACATTATTTTATTTATTAACTAGAGAAAATAATGGCATTTCATATGCTAGTTTTTCAATATGAATGTTTATATTGATTATGTGTTGTATTTTTATTCATTTATTTCATATGATGAATGAATTGGATTTAGTAAGTGGTAAATGGTACCATTATATCCCCTTGATTCACTAGTGGGTTCCTTGAGATAAACTAGCTTGGGTATTTATCATATGTCTTGCCTATTTACATATTATGTCTTGTCACAAGTCATTAATGAAAAGATTATGATGTTTTAAATTTAAAATTATATCATTATGAAATAATTTATTTTTATTTATGTAATTTTTTATATTGTTATATCATCCATGGATATATTACCCTTCATGATATTAATTTTATGGCATATTTTATTATTATTTATCACTACCATATTATTCGTGTTGTATTTATTCTATAATAGCTTTTGATGTATGCTTTCCCTTACTGAGCATCTGAGATCGGCCTTTATAATGTTTTACTTTACCCATGGTACCAACAAGTGAACTATGAATTATTTATTGGATAAATTAGAATAAATAATAGCATGATCACTATAATTTTATGTTTTATTTCATTTTTTCATATGTAATGTGAGAATAATGTTTGTATCTAGTCTCCCATGACTACTAAATTATTTGATCTTATAATATGTGATCTAATTTGTATTTTTACAATGTAGTAATATTACCACTATCTTAGATTTAAAATATTTATGGATGTTATAAAATCCTTCACATGTCCCAAATATGCCTAGTTTACATTACTTTTACTAGGTTTTGAATTGGAAAGTCACTTGAGGGTGAGTTTTGACAGTTTGGGCACACTGGTGTTCCATCCAGGGGATATTGATCTAAAATTTATAAACTTTATGGTGGGTTTTTAATATTTCCCCTTAAAAATGTATTTCTAGAGGATCCTTTTATGTGCTATATGGACACCTAGTTCATTGAAGAGATAGACCATAACTTCTCAAGTGACTAGGTGATTGTGATAGAATGTTCGGAGGTGATGAATAATTATTTAAAAAACCATTTAATTAGGAAAATGTGTGGTTATTGAAAAAGGTGTATTCACAACCATTTAATAGGTAAAAACCATGAGTTTTTAATAAGTGTGTATATTTTTTGAACTGGGAACATGTGTGATTATTGGGGACATAATCCACATGGAATTTCATAGGTAAAACATGCATACTTTAACAAGGCATGTACTTGTAAATTATAAGGGTATGTGCATAAGATTTATCTAGGTGGATGTTGTCTAGAATCTAGTGAAAATCCTTTACAAAAAAACACCAAATTAATTTGCTTATAACTTTTTAATCATGTGTTTATTTGACTCCACAAGCCGTCAAATCAATGATCATGGAATGCTTTACCATCTATATGTTTATTATAATAAAATATTATGATTTTTAGGGATAGAATGAAAATATAATACCCTTAAAAGTGAATATGAAGATTTATATGGAATTCATTTTTCATTCTTTATAATAGGATCTCATCACTATTCCATTGAATTTGGTATTTTTTTAAGGATACTCATCACTTATTTTGTAATAAATCAAGCAACATTTGTCGATCCTATTTACATATTCTCCATGTGTTGAGATATATTTTTTTATACAAACTCAAATTATGTCATCTATATAAGGAACACATCATGGATTTCGTGGATAAAATTTTGACATTCATTTTTAGTGCCAATAAATTCCCCCTATGAATCAGATTTCTAGAACCAAAAGGATCTGATTATGAGGTAAAACTGGGAACTTTATATAATTCTATATGTAGTAGGTGATTTCCTTGGGATGACACTGCATGAGGTGTCTTTATAAGAGGGATATCTCTAATTGAGTATTTTATATCATTTCAAACACTCATTTATTTCCTAAGAGTGTGAGATATCACAAGAAGGTAACTATAATAATATATCAATCATTTATATTATTTATAAAAAATTGTGTTCTCTATCACTCCAAATATTGATTATATTTTAATAACATAAGAAACTATTAAAAGAGTGATATCATAGAAATCATATATATCTAAACATTGAATGGAAATGAATTTCATGCAAATCATGATTTGAAATACTTGATTCAATAATGAATGATTTGATTAATTCATTATCTTATATGGCATGTCCTCTTAAATGAGTATTGCTTGGTCAGGTTCACTTATTCCATCACAATAAACAAAGGTGACTTATTATCATTGATATGTATAGGTAGGATACGATTGTATTTCATGTTCTTTCATCGTAGGCTAAGTTTATTATATTTGCAAATTATAGAGTAAATGAATTAGTATAATCCAAATCATAAATGCGGGTTTTCTTTGAATGATTTGACACTCACGAAGGGTTTGAGTACCCTGGATCGATAATATTTTTCACTTTGTGAAAATTATTTGAACCAATATATGTGATGAATGGAAAGATACTTTGACTTGTTTCTAGATATTCAAATCCATTGAGTATATCCAGAATTTTTCTAGGTATAAACTTTGGTCCCATAAAGATTTCATCCTTTTTATATCTTTTTTTATACTATAATTTCATTATAATCCATTAATGTAAACGTTTATAAGGTTGATACATCGATTTTTCAAATGTATTACTTCACAGTATTTTGTCCTAACTAGTTTTTTTACCTATTTATTTTCTATTATTCTCAAAATTTATCCTAATATCTGAAAGAGAAGGCTTATATAGGGGAGACTCGTCTTTTTATGTGGTTACCATTTGTGGGTTTTCAAACTAATGAGTCTCGGGTACCTTTATTTTGGAAAGATGATATCTTTAAGGTGAGACCATCATCATGTGTTTTTAGCTTATGATTATAAAACTTAGACTGAAAGGGTATGATTTTTTATGTTTATACACCTTTAACCAAATCATAGATAAAGAGTAATGTAATATATTTTTTATTAATATGAGGTGGTTCATGAAATAATGAGGTCAATATTGACTCAATATGGATTTAATTCATGCAATTATATACCACCTTGAGAGGATAGACACACTCAATTTAAGTTCATGGTGCTTGAACCAAGGCTCACAAAGTTTATTATTCTACTATGTGTTGGAGGATAGGGAAAGGTAGTTGTGTTCATTCACTCAATAAACATAATTGACTACAAATGAATTAAATTGATAATGGTATTAATGATAAAAATTGATATAAATGCCGTAAACCAAAAATAGACTAATAAATGGAAATATTTTCACATATTTTAATAGTTGATGATGGATAATATAAATTCTATCTTTTGGTATCTGAATTAGGAAATTATTGAATGATAATGGGTAGAATAAGATAACTACTGGCCATATTTTAATGATATATCCATTATTTTACATTGGGATAAGCATGTTAAGGATGAATATTGACCATTTTAAATTGATGTTTTTGAATACAATGTTTCCCAAGACATATAGGATTAGAGGATCTTCTCAATGGGATAAATACATTCCCTTGGTTAGTTATAGGTTGGTCATGTATGTGGTTCATGTGCTAAATCTATTTTGATGGGGGTATATTGGTATTAAATGTACTCATTACCAATGCCCATGGAATATTTACAGTAATTCAAACACTCAACGTACAGTGTATGTAATATAGAAAATGAAATTTCAAGGGTTTCTTAAATATTCTGATTAAATGCTGGCCAAATTGGATTTTTAAAAGGCATTAAAAAAGGTGGATGGAAGTGAGTGAGTATTTACAGCTGGAATTAAGATAAGAGAATTGAACAATGTTATGTATCTTGTGATAAGAGGAATCAATAAGCATATATTTCTTGGAATGGGTAAATTTGTCATACAAGCACAGAGTTAATATAATAAATCTTATTGTGAATTAATTAAACCATGTGTTGGGATGTTAGAAATAATGAAATTAGAATTCTTGGATAGATCCAAGATAGGTGACCCAGACCCCACTACATATCTTCTGAGACTAAAAATCATGCAACACATAGTTCTTCGAAGGGAATATCTACACCTATCAAGATCATACATAAGAGGAGAATGGGATGACATAATTGGGTTCCTTGGTGAGAGGGAAAGGACAAAATTCAATATGAATGGGTAAAAGACTCAGTACCATGGTGTAATATGTATGGGGTGGAAGTGAAATTTAAAATCGCGACCTAGATGGAACATCCAAACATCACTACATATCATATGGAAACAAAAATCAATAAATACGTAGTTCTTGGAAGGGAGTCTCTATATATATATGGATCATGAAAAAGAGGATAATAGTATGCAATGAATGGGTTCCCTAGTGATATAGAAAGGATAAAATCTTATGTATGGATGATGAGGTGAAAGTGAAATTTATATTTGGTCATCGTATAATTGATTCAGGAATTACTATATATCCTTCAACAATATGAATTAATCCATATTGATTTCTTAATAAAGGTATAATTTTAATTCTAATTTAGGTATATGAGATAAAAATTGATGTAAATGGGGAACTATGAACATTTAACTCTTATGAATACCAGGATCTCACATAAAGAGATCATTTTTTAAATAATACACCACTACAAATAGTTTAAGGTTCATGTGAGATGGGATATACACCTTAGGGTTTTGAAGTCGTTAGATAAGGACCTTATGTTTTGTAGTTTTACCTATTTTTCCAATGGACTTATGCCATGTGGTTTGGATTCCTATAATAAGGACCAAAGTGTTATACATTTTATACTCAATCAATGAGGACTACGTTTCATATTGTTTAAGGGAATGAAAATTGGAACTTGTATACCCAATGAGAAGTTATGCAATGTATTTCTTGATAAATTTCATATTGATGGAAGGTATGATACACTCCCCACACATTGTGATTAGGTAATATGCTATATTAGAGTAGACCTTATGTATGATGTAAGAATCATCCCTTTTATATTCAATCTTTAGGGGTTTATTCCTAGGTATCAATAGAATTATTAAGCATAAAACCAATTATCCTTGGAAAAATGAGCAATGGTGAGCCTTTTGTTAAAAATAAATGCTATATAATTATTATGGATTTCAAGGTAATGATATTTTTATAACCTTTTATCATTAAGACACTCCAATTTTTCAATCTAAATTTTAAATTGTTTGTCTTTGGTTAGTTTTTCACAAATGCTTGTTCAGAATGAAGGCAACTAAACTGTAATTGAAAAAATTACATTTCTCTCAAACACTAGAAAATAATAGGTATAGGTAATTGTATGAAATCCCACAAAGCATGAAGAAATATATCCAGTAAATAATTATTATCAACATCTATAATTTTTTAAATAATATTCATAAACTCTATTGTTGAATTCATTTACTTATCCATTCCCAATCGCATGGTAATAGGATAACTGGTTTGATAGGATGTTATAATCTAAATAATTTTTTAGACTAAATTAATAAAATTTTGTTCCATTATCTATAAGGATTGTATGAGTAAATCTAAATTTAGGGATGATATTGGATTTCTCAAAATAAATCACAATCTTTCTCCCAACATCCTTTAATGTTATAGCTTCATCCCACTTGGGAAATATGTTGGCAGCATTAATGATGAATTTAAACATCATGAAAGTGGCTATAGGTTAAAAACCCATGACATTGATCCCATAAATATAAAATGTCCCAAAGTATTTATTAGTACAAAATAACTTTTGGGGTTAATAAATTAAATTATCCTATATCTAACATGCATGGAATTTCTTTTTAAACATCATATAATCATGAATAATTTATGGATAGAAATACACAGGTCTCCTGATTCAGTGAAAGATCTTAGTCTATGTAATGTCCCTGACCTAGGAGCCACTGAACTGGTACCCCAATCTGGGTTGCCACATAACCTCAAGCACACCTCCCCATATTCCAAAAGTTTCTTACTAGAAGCAAGGGTATGATAAGATACATTAGGAGACTATACCCTCTTTACAAGAGTAATCCACAGTAGATAATAATATAAATAATGGAAATAATAGGAAACAAACAATAACGCGCATAAATAACCAACTTCCAAACTAAATATAACCACATACAATAGTAAATATGGCATTCCATGCTACAGTGCCAAGTGAACAAAACCCCAAAATAAAGACAAATAGTAGAGTCCCCAAAATGGTCCAAACTCCAAGTATCGAACCTCACCCATACATGCCCCATGTCCAACTCGACTCCCTTGCATAGGGCCCTTTCCCTTTTCCTAACTTTTAAACATGAAATCTGCTTGAGTACCCAATGGAAGCCTGAGAAGGGTGTGAGTATAACTTAGTTGGCCACCACCAATGGTGTCTAAAAAAATTCCACCAAAAGAAAATAGTGCATTCAAGTGATAAATAATGGAAAATAAAGGTAAAAAGTTCAATAGGACATTATAGACTATGTTCCTTTAAAATATACTACCATTAAATCCAGGTTCACTAGTTAGACATTTTATTGTTTAGCCTACGATTTTCATGTGTTCAATGGATTAGTCATGTTCAATGTTCTCTAGCATATGGTAATAAAATAAATTTCTATATTACTAGGCATCACATTATAACATCCTCATAATCCTCACATTGAAGCCTCGGTCCAGGTGGAATGCAACCATTAGGGGAATAGAACATTGTCCCCTTCTCTAACTCGTACATTTAGGGGTAGAGCTAGAACCTCGGTCCAACTCAACCTCTTAGCATAGAACCTCAAGTCTATACCCTACTCTAACAAGCCATGTGCATATGCTTATTTATCATTCACCATAATTAACCACATCAAAACAATAATAGCCAATATCATTTGCTTCATCACAAAAATATCAATAAATATAAAATTAACATTATGCCTTAATTTATTAAGACATTCATTACTTATATCACACAACCATTTAACCCCAATTCCCATTCCCCATGCCTGTCTAACTAAGCATATTCAAGAGTAAACATAATTCCTTATCATATTCCCAATAATACCACTTAACCCAATTACATGTCAACCCAAAAATCCCTTATCCTTTAACCTCCTTAGACATAACTAATCACAATCTATTCTAACTCATTAAATAAACCAATTAACCTCCTCACAAAGTCTATACATCATTATGTGTAATTTTCGCACCTTATATTGTAGTTAGCCCCATCGGGAGGGTTTGCGCACCCCATGAGTGGCCCTAATTTGGTCAAGTCATCCTCCTTTCATTCCATGGGGATCAATATGGGTTCAATAAATTATTTAGACACCCAATACACCACATATTGTGAATGGAATCAAGAACACATAAATAAGGGAAAAAAGAATGAAACTCTACATGCACAAATCTAAGAATTAACTAGGGGTTATAACTTGTGGACCACCTACCTTGAATCTGTTGCAAAATGAATGTCTAATCGAGGCCTTATATCTCGATTTGAAACACCATTGAAGACTCAGCCTAAAACTCTCTAGAAATAAAGTGTTTTGGAGATTATGAAGGAGATATAAAAAATTTGTGAAACCTAACTCAAAAAGGGAAGAAAAGAGGTTATTAGACTTACCTAAATCATTAATACACCACTGACGGAACTTCAAATGTCATGGATTTGAGATAGAATCACCCTTATAAGATCTTGGGATCTCTTGTTCAAGCCTAGGGTTACAAGCGGGGGGGGAAATACCGAGTGGAACCTAAAAATCAAATAATGGAATTTTTTAAATTTTCTCAAATTTACTGTGTTCCACAGTTTACATGCACAGTTTTCCAAACTGTGCGCAAACAGTGTATATGATACTATTTCAAAACATACCCCTCGCACAGTTACCTGGTATTTCTTCATAGTTTTATATAACTAGCACAAACCATGTAGCATGACCAGAATGCCCCCCCCTGATCTTCCTCTTTCATGTACTGAACCCCTAAAAACCCTTGGGTCTCCACATGAACGTGGAAAAATAATTATTTATCCAAAATAAGGAACTTAAACTGAACATAAGAAAAAACATACCTTAAGGGAGATCTTACAGTATCTATCTAATGTGAACCATAGGTTTCTGGATGGACTTCTAGAATGATTATGAGACTTTCTCCTCCTTTAATGAATCTAAGAAGGATCATATTAAATCCTCATTTTTTGAGGTAAATGTGAGAATTTGGAGAATCATAAAAAGGGATTTTCTCTACCCATTGAAGAATCTACTCTTTTTTGTCATGATCTTTTGAAAGATCATTTTTTTTAGATACTCTAATATTGGAGACACCTATTTGGTTTCTACATAATTTTATGGATATGGGGACCCATCTCAAATAACATTTTTATCAAATTCAACCAATAGAGGCCCCTCCTAGGCTAGCGGTAATATGGCTATGCCACCCTAAGACCACCTTCAATAGGATATGGGATTGAAACTTACAACAAAAAGTAATAACATACATGGGTGGAAATAGCCTATATCAACATTTTATAAATATATAACTCAAATACATTATATACATTCATAAACATTCAATAAAATATAAATAAATGGCTAGAAAATAAAGAAAATATATGGATATAACAATACATATGTAATATAGCATACCATGGGAAACCCCAACAGATAACAAAAAAACATGATAATGAAACCCTATACAATAGATATGTGATGTGGGATATTAACAACTCCATGTAATAACTCAAGAGAGGAGCACATCAATAGTAAAAACCACCATTAAGAACCAACAAAAACTAGCTCCACATGAATTGCTCGAGATCCATTTCCTCCCAGACCATCACTAAAATATGGGATGTATAGATAAACACAATATGTATGGGTATAGGTACTATGTATAGGTGAGTATAAACATAACCAATATAATTTTCTGAAAAAAATCAAATATTAAACAATAATCCAGCTCAGTTTTCTAGAAATAGATAAAAACTGAAAATAAGGAAACCAAAACATGATTAAAAAATACAAAACTCATGGCCATAAGGAAGTCCCTATCACCATAGATTATTTCTAGATCCCTACATCAATAATTTAAAAAATCCCACCTAATAAGAAACTAAATATTCTCATAGTATTCTACAACTCATTGAGACTAAATTCAATAGTCTAATTACAAGTCACATGAGATGAAAAACATGGGTATAAAAAATAACAAAAAATCACCATAGATCAATACCATAAAGTTTAAATTATGAAGTTAAACTAATAATATCATATAAATCATGTCGTATAAACTATAAAGTACCTTATAACATTTTTATCACTACTCTATAATTAAAGATTCAAATTGTTACTCATCAAAATAATGTGTATTGACTGATAGAATATCATCCCTTATAAATAAGTACACCCCAATATAAAGAAAATAATTGTATCCATAGACATAAGACCATGAACTATTATACATATGAGTACCTAAACAATATCTACTCAACTATTGACCATCCATGATATCTCTTTAACTATAGTAAGGGTTATGTACCTCACTAGGGAGTGCCTGTTAGATGGGGATACCGACCCCCACGAAAGGAATGTACCCCATAATATGGGATATGAATTAAAAAAAAAATTTAAATACACAATAAGTGGATGGAACATATATAACACCCTCATATTGTTTTTAAAAATGTGTTTGACAGTGTATGTGATACCCAACAACAAGCCTAAATTAACCATGAAATATTATTATTTAAATAAAACTATCATAACCAAGATATTAAATTGGTGGGTATGAATAATATTAACTAAATTATAAATTTTATATATAAATATCCTACTAAATAAAAATTTATTTATAAATAATTATGAAATAAGAACTCAATTTTTAATAAAGACATTTTTTCCAGAAAAAATATGTTTTCTTCAAAAATGTATTTTAATTATTTTGTCAGAAAATAATATAATTATATGCCAGAAATTTTAGAAAATGGATTTGATAAAAATAAATTAATTTTTAAAATTATTATATCAAACTTAACTTAAGGTTAAATTTTTGGTAATATTCTGAAATGAATTGTTTTTTAGTGAGTACTAAAAATTGCCTTTTTTCAAATACTGTCATTTATTTTTATTAAATAAAGTAATTTTAAAGTCCCATTTTATTTTATATTTAGTATCAAAGTGACATATAAATAATTATATTTATAAT
This sequence comes from Viscum album, assembly GCA_963277665.1. Lineage (NCBI taxonomy): Eukaryota > Viridiplantae > Streptophyta > Magnoliopsida > Santalales > Viscaceae > Viscum > Viscum album. The sequence goes on from OY728133.1 coordinate 597,786,927, forward strand.
AATTTCATTAATTTCATTTTAATTATCAATCTTTATGATTTTGGAATAAGTTTATTTTTATTCTAAAAAACATGGTTTTCTGCAAACTATTTTTAAATGCATAAAATTTATCAATTTTTATTAATTAAAAAACCCCTATTAAGTAAAGGTATATATTAAATTGATATATTTTATACGTATTTATATTATTTTAAATTTATATAATGATTATTTATAATCATTGATTTAATATAGGATCATTTATTTCCAGAAAAATACATTTTTTCTGAAAAACTACTTTTTGTCACATTTTGCATGTTTAATTTTAAATTAAATTCTCAAGATTCTAATAAATTAATCTGATAAAATGGATTCAATATTTGTATTTATAAATATTAATATTATGTATTAAGTTTAACTTAATTTTTTTCATAACTGATAGTAAAACCAATAAAAATTTATAATTGTGATTAAGGTTAAAATGAGGTTTTTCATGTAATATGTGCTTGTGTTAAAATTAATTTTACACACACATGAGATTTTATTTGATAAATTTTATTTTATATATAGAATAATTTTGTCCAAATAATCTAATAAGTCTCATTTTTTTATTATTAAAGGATAAATTATCTTGGAAAAAACTAGTTACCATGGTGAAAACTAAAATAGTAAAAGTGAGTAACTATAAAGGTAAAGGGGATAACATGTTTAAAAAATTAATTTTTATTTTGGATGTTTTTATAAATGTTATATTATATCCATTCAATTATTTATAAATTTTAGAGTAACTTTTCCTTGATATTAACTTCCCATTATTGAATAGATCTGGGTATTTACAAAAATGTCACTCTTTCTCCCATATAAAAGGGGACCCCATATCCTATCTTCTCCACACATAAAAAAGAAATTTTTATTCCAAAAATAACAACTTAAATCCATTAACTACTTCACCTAACACTTATTATTGGCCATGGTTTTATTATAAAACCCTCTTAATAAGTATTTTGGTGAAAATCTAAAGAGGATGTCTAAAGAAGAGGCAAAGTTCTTAATCATGATTTTTTTATTTATTCATCCAAATCCTTAAAATATTATTCATCCATAAGTATATAATTAAATAACTATCTCTGATATGATTATATTTATGTTTTATGTTAATTTTATACCCCATATTAATCTCAAACCCCATCAAATAAGAAACTAAACCATCATTCATGTGTACAACGAACTACCACCTCATATTTCATCACCTACTCTTACATCTAGTTATAATAATGGGTTTAAGGATTATATATATATATGTGTTATTCATGAAATATTTATCATTATTAAAATAAAATATATCATTTAATTTCTTACCATTCCATTCACTGAAAAATGGTAATGGCGTTCATGTGTATGTGAAAACTACAACCACTACAAAGAGATGTGTTTCATTCTTCATCACCTCATCACATAGATGATATATATAAGTATATAAGAATAAATAATATGGTATTGATGATATAGTAAAATTTATGGAAATATAAAATAATACTTACCTCCTTTCAATAATGAAATTGAAAATTGCAAACATTACTCATGTGTTTGTATGGATTACTATATTAATGATGATAAGATAGTTCATTCTTCCTAAAAATGTTTCATTGTTGTTTTTAAAAGTATACTTTATTTATAAAAATGTAATTATTTCATTATTATTATTTATATGATTAAATAATGACTTCATTTTCCATACTCAACCTTCTATTGTCATTTTGGACATATAAACCAAATATCAGTAAAACGTCTAACTCGAACTTAATTGATTAATAGTTAAATTTTACATGGTAATAAATAAAATAAAATAAATAATAAAATTGAAAAATGTTCTTAAGAAAGTAAATAATTTACTGAATTTATTTTATTTAGAAATATAAATTATGTGTGTGATGATTCAAACCCAATGTAAGAGGTTTTATAACTCAATTTCATTTCATTGGGTTAAATTACTTCTTCATTATCTTTGATATGCTAATATTAAGTATGTGATGACATTTGATTATTTTATGTTGTATTTCCACTTCTATTATTTTGATTTAAAATTAACTAACATAATAACTTCATTTATTAATTCTCACTTCAATGATATGATCTTTGTAAGGGATTTCATCTCAATTTCCCTTCTTTGAGGAAAATTTTAAAGTCATGCACCTATGTTTTTTTATATGGTGTATAAAATACATTTTTTAAATATTATATCTCTAATCCTTAATACTTCAGGCTATTTTATGATAAAATTTATTTTACTTCATCCAAGGTTATTATATTTGAATGTTTCCAAAGTGGTAAAAGCCTTTTGTTACAGTCTCCTTTTTTGAGATTTTTTATGTTCAAGGTTACTTATACAATTATTTTATTCAACCACTTATATTTTTTTATCCTCTAATTATTAATTTGTTTCACATTTTTCATTTCCATTTCTTCCCTTAGTGAATAATTAAACATCAAGAATGTTTTTTGTAAGTAATATCGACCTTGTATTTTTATTTTGATAAATAATCTTTCACTTATATGTTTATATTATTTTTAAATCTTTTAAATATTTTTTTAATATTATCCAATGAATTATTAAATAAATTTTTCCCATATTTTACTTTTTTACAAAAAAATTTAAAAGTAAAATTTCTATCATTTTCCAAATAAGTTAATTTTTTTACTTTATTACAAAAGTGTGAAATGGATGTTTTCTTTTAACATATACAGTGTGAAATAAATTTCTAAAAATTATAATCACACAATGATTTAAATCTTAATTTAAATTTTTTCATTTTTATTTTCAAATAATATATTTTCTAAAATATTTTGGAATTTTTTTAGATTTTAAAGAGGTTATTTCAATGTAAAAAGGGTATTTTCTTCAAGAAATATTATATAAGATCTTTTAAATATTTTTCATCAATGAAAAAAATATTTGATGTTATATATTACTTATAAAATATGTATATATGTATATTAAATATATACTTATCTCATTATATATTCCTTTTTTGGGAAAATGCATGCCTTAATTTCATTTAGTAAATTCCTTCTTTATTAAATATCCTTTAATTACCATATTAGGCAATATTATGACCTTGATTTCTTTCTATGGGTAATTATTATGTTTATACCTTATGATTGAATTCATTTTTTGGAAAAAATAATAATATACATGTTATTATGGGTGTCCTAAAATAATGTTTCAATGCATTGGGTAATGTTTTTAGTCTCATGAGACATTATATATGGTATTATGGAGTATGCCTAATCAATTATGGGATGTTTTCCAATATGTGATATTGTCTAGGCAGTTATACTTGACTCATTTTTATGTTATATTATATATTTCCTCCACATTTATTATGTTTATATGATATTATTATACCATGTTATTTATTTTATGCTTCCATGTGATTACTCATGAGCCATCTATTTTTTGATATCAGGTTATACCTTCAACTCACATGTAATGTTTCCATATCATTCTTACTCCCTTAATTGTATTTTTAGCTCACTCCTTTCTTTTATAAATTCCCAGGTTATCCTATGTAGTTTTAAGATCTCAAATAGATTTAGTCTATCACTAAGGAGAATACAAAAATATATTTCATTTTTTATTTTCTTTTGATATTATATATACCATGTCCTTTAAATACATTAGGACTCATTATCTTTGGGTTGTGATTAATGTGTTTTTATGTTAAAAATCACTTAATAATGTGTAAAAATGCATAGGTTTATATAAAAACCCTTCTATAAAGGGGTTTACCTTCTCCACTATGTTTTTAAAGAACCCACACCATGGTATCAATGTTCTAATATGGAGGTTACAAACCCCATGTCTTCTCCAAATATCTCACACACGGCCTATCACCTTCTCAATAATATAAGGAAGATAAACTTCCCAAAATTCATATGAAACATCACTACATGGAGAATAGATCTAAACAATAACATTATATATATAAAAGACCCTCAGAATAAAATATTCATGTGTCTAAAATAGACTTTTATTTTACAAATTTTGAAAAACACCAAAGGAAACATGGTACATGACATGTACATTTATATACACAATATATAGGCCCTATGAGTATGTACTAATTCCACATTTATATGTGTGGTAAAACAAAATAGTTTGATCCAATGGGACAAATTTTTTTGAATAGAATACTAAGAAGTAGTAATGGGACAGAACATGACTAGTATCTATAAAGGACCCTGGAACACACTGAGAGGGGAGGGGTGAATCAGGGTGTCAAATATTTCTTCAAAAGTGACTGATCTGGTTCCCACATTGGTAGGAACATCTTAAACCTGCCTGATGAGAATGATTAGTAAACAAAAAATCACATGAAATATTCAACATAACAATTTTACTTGGATCAGCACTAAGGGATAGTAAAATGAGAATATTCGGATAGTGTGTCAGTCATACCTAAATCCACTAAACATCACTAGTTGTGGAGTACAAAATATTAGGTACAATAACTCTATCCCAGGAACAATGCCTTTATAATATTTTTGGGATAGCTTACTATGTCCCTCAGAACACTTACAACAACTCCCCCTAACTCACTATCTTGATATAAATCAACACATAGTTTATGGACTTGTAGGTCCCTTCATTTTTATGAAAATATACATCCCAAACTATAGATAGATGCTCTGTTGAAGTCCCATTTTTACCTATATATGTAATATACTTTTCCACACACAGATAGTTTTCAAACTCTTCCTCTATGAATTGTCCCTGATTCCTCTTCATACCACTTCCACATACCACCTCTACATACCACCTCCATGTACTGTTTTCACGAACCTCTTATTCTCTATAAACCAACTCTTATGACACGAACTATCTTCCACAAACCATCTTCCATAAACCAACTTCTAAGAACCATCCATGCTTCATGAACCATTTTCCATTGCGGTCTATAGTTCCCCACAAAACCCCTTTTGTGGACTATCTCTGCAGACCACTTATCCTTTTGCGGAATCCACCTCGTGAACCTCTTCTCTTTTACGGGGTTGTATTCCCATGAATCACTCTAAACTTAACCAAATTCGACCCATATTACTAATAAAAATCTCTATAAGTAATGAGGGGATTATTTATCCTTATATTGGAAAATATATCTAAAAATATCTCCAATTAATTTTACTTAAACATTCAATGTGGTACGTCCTTCACCATGTAATGCTCCTTTGACGAACCATTTTTCCTATATGGTCTGTGTACCACATCTCTCCCTTCACAACTGCACAAGTCACTTCCTCATTTCCAAAAAAGATGATCCGTCCCATGAAGTTTTTTCCATCTACATTTTTTGAACCTTCCTGCAAACTATATCCATCCCACAAATCATTCTTTGTTCACAGTCCACATACCATGCTTCACGGTCTTCGTAGCGCCGTTATGTGGAAATCCTTCCTTTAATATTTTTTCATTCCATTATGCATACCTTCTATGTGGTTCTCAAACTATCTTTCATGGTCCAAGAACTATGCTATGTATACTCCTTTTCCTAAAAATATCCTTTTTAAAAGGATAAACTCCACATTTTTAGGTCCAAAAATTTGTCATACCCTTGGAAATCGGGCCACCTTAGACCCATGCTTCATCCTATTTTGTAAGATCACTTGTCTTGAAAACTCCTTGATCAATCCAATGTGGATTGACAACAAACAGAAACCATATGACATTTCTATTAAATAACACCCTTGTTTCCAACAATCTTATCTCAAACCAACTCTTTCCACATAATGCTCAAACCTTTTTCCTATTCATTGAATGGTTCTACAAATTTTGTTTGAACATAAATATTTCTTTATCACTTATTTATTAAGTGAATTAAAATCCTATTGAATATTCTTATCAGACATCAGAAAGACAAAATTTAATAGAGGAACTCATGATGATAATTTCCTCAACTCTCCCATTAGTTAGGATAAGTCACTTCTAATTGATAGTGCAGTTACTAGTATAGATGTTCTTGGTTTTAAAAGTGCCTTATGATAATAGGGAAACATTGGGAGGGTTGAAACATGGGGAGGGACTTCATATAAAGGAGATACACTATCATGAGTAGGACCTTCATGATAGGTTCCATAGAGAGGACCTCCATTGTTGAAGATTATGTCACTGTCAGTATGGGGAGGACCTCCATGATAGTTGGATGTTGCATCCTGAGGAGGATATCTATATAAGGTTCTATGGAGAGGACCTCCATGGTTATATTCTATATTTATATGGGGAGGATAATCATGGTTTCTAAATTGTTTACTAACATCATGATGAGGACCTGTACTCCATCAGATAACTTGATCACCACTACAAGGACCTTTGGGGTTGTTGAATTATTGGATTTATTTATGGGGAGAATGTTTACTTTGACTGATTTTTTTATCACTATAGGTATGACACCAATGGTTTATAAATTATTTTTTGTTATAATATGGAGGACCTATGTAGTTAATATTCATGTTACTTCATAGATGACCTATCTGATAGGTATTCTTATGAATACCTCTAGATCCACTTGATATGTCACTATAGAGAAGACCTTTGTATTATTAGTTTCCTTCCACGATTGATGATGGTTTAAATGATTCAATCATTGATTCATACCACATTTAAATTTTAGTTTTTTTATAATTGTTATTTGGAATTTTCCTCAGGGGGGATATTAGGATATGCCAATGATTATCATGAATATAAACTATAATAGGGATATAAAATTTTCCCTAAAATCTATAAATTTATTTCACTAAATGGGCTCTATTTTAGGATTCCATATTCTAAATTATTGGGTTTATAAATATAGTAATAGTTTCTAGGGAGTTTGGGGAAATATTTTGGTGAATACGACTATGCCTACTAGGATCCCTACTGAGTAACTCTAGGGTATCCTTTTGAACATAAGAACTTTTATCATTAAAATTTTCCAAGTATAGAAGTTAAATTTCTTTATTCTCAATGTAAATTCTCTAGATACATTTTTAATTCAAAATAGGGGCTACATGGCCCCTAATAGTTTTTCATCATAGTATCAACTTTTGTTTATTTACCTCTGTAGAGTTTCCACAAGATATATTTTGGGTGGGGAGGATGTCATTATGAATGTAATCACAAACTATGGAGTTCACCACTTGTCATTGAATAATCTTTGTGGGTGAAAACATTCATCGGTAGTTATACCATGATGAAATCATGGTAGAAGTATCATATGTCTAGGGTATCACTGACTAGAAATTCATCGTAACATAGGTTATCCTATGGATACTTCAAATTTTGTTGGGATACCTAACTCTTTATGGTATATTGATTAATGATGTTGCTTGGATACTAGGAGAATTAGAAACACAAGTAAAAAACATGTTATTGTAGTATCACAAATGAAAATTCTGAGTCAATATATCTCTTTCATCAATAAAGGATTTCACGTTGAGTACACATTTTTGTTTCTAAAATTTCATCTTAATGGGACTATTTGGATGTTTCCTTAGGGTGATGTGTATAAAAATAAAGAGGAAAAAAGGTTTAATCATACCACAAAGTATATTATTGTCTAGTCTAGGACTCTATTATTGATTTAATTCATGTTCATGAAATCTGTCATAGTAATATCACTAATTACCCTTTTCAAAAAAGTGATTAATTGAGACAATTAATTTGTGAGAACATTACATGTATTAGAGGTTCTCTATCACCCCTTTTTTTATTATGTTATAGTTTAAATATAGTTTCTCACTCTTGAATTTACCACCATTTAAGGTTGTGTAAGGTTTTATAGGGTTTTGATTGGTCCTATGAGGGTTATTTCTTGCATATATATTTAAAGGTAATTAATACCCAAATAGTTTAATTCCATTAACTATGAAATTTTGTGCATTTTAAGGTACTATGACAAGGAAAAATATAGATCATTTTAAGGTGGTGAAACCATGACCAGGAGTTTTAAATTTTAAATTGATTCATAGGAGACTAATTTTTCTTTTTATATTACATTCTTACAACTACTACATATTCAAAGAAGTTTGAAGTTATATGGATTGGTCTATTAGGTGAAGGTTATTAGAAATAGATTAGTTTAGAACTTACCCATGGCCTATATGTAACTTCTTCCTTTCTATTGGTAACTATACATGGGGAAGGATGACTAAACCCGTAGGTTGTGTGAACCTATGGGAATAAATTTGGACTTACACCATATTGGCATCCATTTGTACCTATAATTCATTTATTAGACCTGGGAATCTGATTGGGTGCTTATTGGACATAGAGGATGGTTTAGAATAGATAAATGGATATACTGGGAAATTAAGGCCAAGAAATGTCTCATTGATTCTCTAGGAGAATGGGTCCTAATTATCAAGAAAATACATGATTGATTGTTTCCTAAGAACCATACTAGTTAGGGATAATAACTAACGAGATACCAATTACCAATGGAATATTTGATTAAGAGGTTTATATGATTATTGAAAATGATTCAATTATATATTTTAAGTGGGATAATCATAGGCCAAATTAAGATAGGATTTTGGAGGGGTAAACCTATGAAAAAGGGTGTTGATGTGGTTTTGAAATCAAGGAGAGAAAAAATATATTTTTCAGGACAAGTAGGTGACTTGCTGGACTAGGGAACCTAGTTGGACCAATTATAGGATTATTTTGTCTTGTTCGAATGCGGTATATTTTGTGTTATAGTTAACTACCTTTATAGGCCAAACATGTACCCAAATGGATATTCTAGATGAACAAGCACCCTAATAAGTATCTATAGTACTTTTCATGGATCCACTAAGAAAAATAATGGGTACCAAGTGGATTTACCCTTAATACATGGGATACTTTCTCAAAAAGTGGTTCTTCACCCTATCTAGGGTGAAGGATGAGGGGAAGTGGTATTTCTTAAAATTTTTGAATCTCAAAAACATTAGATGTACCAAATACCAATAGTTTCCATTAATTCTACTAGTATTTGACTCAAAAATTCATTATAGGTTGATTTTTTAATGTTTATGTACATAGGTGTTCACTTTCTGGCTCCCAGTCCATCTCTCAAAGACTCAGTGGTGTTCAGTATTTATTTCCCCTTTGAAATGTGATGCAAGGAGCTTATTTTCTAGGAAAAAAGAGGCATGGGGACCTAAGAATTTAAAGTAACAAACCATAACCACTTGGGAACAAAGATGATCACATAGATATATACAAAGGCGCTAAAAAATTTGTACATACATACATGGAATAGGGAAGACACATGATTGTTGAACAAAGAAAGCACATGGTCATTGAATAGGGTGCATGAGGGTGTATTTAACATAGCATGTGTGTAGCTGTTGAATAAGAAATGTATGTAGGTGTTGAGGAGGGAGTGAAGAATAAATTTTACATGTTTTAAATTCTCAATTTGGTAGGTTGTTCACATTGACTAAGTTATGGTGCACGCGTGATATTTTTCTTTCAGGATGATAACTAAAAATTCTTATAAAAAACTTTAACTAAAAATGGGCATAAATTTTGACTCCGGTGTATGATTTGGTTCCAAGAATTATCAAATCAAATATAATATAATGGTTAATCCATTTATATTATGTATCATAACAGCCTATTTTTTTTAAGGAAAAAATATATCTACAAGTCTCTCAAATATCATATATAAATTTAGATGAAATCCAGGGTATATTATTTATAATAGTTTCTCACCACTACACCTTTGGATTGGGAAATGTTTTTGAAGGTTAAACATCCTTTTATATATAATAAATCAGGAAACATAGAGAGACCTATATACATATTATTCTGGTATTTAGATATCTTTTTTTTAACTCAACTTATGTCTTCTTGATAAGGATTGCGTCATGACTTTCATAAAAAGTATATTGCACACATTTTTTGTGTCAATAGCTAGTATTGGCCTTGATTTTAAGAAACTATTAAAAAAATATTATCCTATTATATCTTTGTACAATCACATATAATTTATACATGATAATTCATATACAAAAAAATTAAGGACCAATAATGGTTGGATCACTAATATCGACCCAACATAATGACAGTATAAGGGTTGAGTATACAATGACTCATAGAGTGTCATGTCAATAGATAAATAATAATTATAATTGTAAGAAAACTCCACCAAGGGTAAATATTTGTGACATTGTCAACATAAATCAAAAAAAAATTCTAAAAACTTTTATTCCATGGTTTTAACAGTTATCTTAGTTTAACCTCCAATTTATTAATTAAATGTGTTACTAAGACACAACTATGTTTCGAAACCATATTGTAATCCTCTTCACATACAAGCCACAAACTGAGTATCTCAATCGAATATAATCATCCAGAGTACTCTATATAACCATACTATTTAAACGTAATAAGTTTGTGATAAAATCTAAACTAATATATAGTCCTTTATTATTAATAAATGAGTTGATTTCATCAATAATGTGGAATATTCAATGGTAGAATAAAATTAAATGGTACCTAATGTTCTAACATGATCTATAGAAAATTTGTAAAACATTATGCATTTTTTTCCACTAATATCCTCATTTTAGGGAATAAATATTTTTTATTAATATCATAATACATAATGCCACCTCTTCGATGTAATTATATAGGTGAAATATGGAATTATTTCATCAATTATTTATATATATCACACAGAACACTTAATCACCCTTGTAAAGTGATTCACTATTTTTTCCATTATAATTACACTTAGGTTCATCACTATGAATAATAAAGTTTCTTTATAATGTGGTCTGGTCATTAATTATTTTAGACTTTATTTCATGTTATACTAATAAATAAGACATCATCATTTGACAGAGATACATTATTCTATCAATATTGTCAATATTAGGATGAAAATATTCTAATTAATTCATCATGTTTTATTCCTTTCTCCCCTAATAAAAAATAATATAATATTTATAACTAAAATAATCAAATACCACATTATTTTTCTCAAGGGTATACACAATCTTGATGTTGTAATCCTGAAAAAAAAAACTTATCTCTTCTATCTTGGATTCTATTTTTTTTAGGATAAACATAAAGAAATCACATATGATTATTCAAAACCATTAAATTGTATCTAATAAAATAATTTATCAATAGTTTTAACACAAACACAACTACTATAGGATCAATTTCATAGGTAAAATATTTGAAATTATGATAATTTCACTATCAATACCCATATGTAATAACTAATTTCATATGCATTATCAAATTTCCCAGTCCTTGTTTTTAAAATTCATGATACACATTAAATGGAATCCCCTTCACTAGAAACTAAAGTGTGGGTATTCTAGTTAATTTTTACTTCATACATTTATGTTTTTAATGGATATTAGTCATCTACTTAAAAAAATTACCCTTATTGATCAAAATTATAAGTGGAGTCACTACTTGATGAAATTAAAGTAAAAAATATCAGATAATAACCTTCCAAACCAAATAAAATGTGTAACTTAGATATATTATTTGATGACTCCCAAGTCACTACCACTTTAATTTTTTATAGATCCACAAAAATTCTATGTTCAAATATAACATCACTTAGGGAATAAACTTTACACATCTACAAATAAAATTTAGATATATTTCCACATAAAATATATTTCATGGGTAATTAAAAAACCATTATTATATTTTATGAATCCTCTAACTCAATTTAATAATAAAAAAGGATATTATTGATGAAAACCACCACAAAACAGTCCATATATGGTTAAAATTATGAATTCATAGAACATATAAATGTAATTTGTGTATCAGTAACTCTAAAGGGAATCAAAATGAATTTTAAAATTATATATTTTCATAAAAAATCCATATTAGGACTATATTATTCCTTAAATCACATTTTATGATAGTTTAACCATATATTTATCTTCAAAAAAATCTATCACCTTTAAATTGATTAAATAAATCATCAATCCTTGATAAATGATATAAATTGTTCATTGTCTCTTGTTTTACCTTTTGATAATAATTATATAAAAGTAAACAATAATACGAATTTTAGAAAATAAAATTGTGGTATCCCATAGTCATATAATATGTTTGGTAAAACCCTTATGTAACATGTTATTTATTTGAATTCTAGATTATCAAAAATATAAAGGTTCCATGTTATATGTTTTCATATAAATAAGTTATAATATTTGTATAATTATATAAAGATGTTAGTTTATTATCATGGAGGTAGATTTGTAATCTCTTACAAAAATACATTGATAAAATATCATAGAACTATTGGAAAATTCATAATTGTTTTCATAAATGCACATAGTATTAAATTCAGTAATTTTTAATTGTTGTTTTGGGGATCAATATGCTCTAGAGAATTCTATTTATTCTTGTCATTAATGAAAAATATGTGATAAACTTACCTTTTTAGAAATATTTTCCCTTTTTAATAATAATCAACACAATATCATAGAGAATATAGCAAATACATGTCATGAATGAAATTATATGGTTTTACTTGTAATTATTTTGGATTCAATTAGTCTCAATAATACTTCTTCATGGACTATAAACCACAACTTACCTCAAATAATTTCATATAAACCCTACTTAAGTAGTTATGTTGTTTTTTAGGCCAATCTACCCAAAGATCAAACTCTTTATCTAAGGTAATTATAATGAATGAATATGATACACTAATGTTTATAAAAATATATTAAAGAGTATATATCATTACAATAACACCTCACACCACCTTATTCCCTTCCAACTCATTGATTTAAACTGTATAAAGTAATCCAATAATAGATCCCCCTTCACATCATCCCTATTTTATAACGATACCTTTCCTTTAATTGAATCTTAGTACTTGAGGAAGAGGAATATTACTTGGTTATACTCTACCATTTCCATATCACATTAGTGGAATAATGGGTCATAAAATATAATCTATTGGAAATAATTAAGAAGGATATTATAGATAATGTGGTGAATGCTCCAATGTCAGAATACACCCTAGTCTATGTTGAATAACAAAGGTAAGATGGAAAAAGATATTGATGGTGTTTTATTTCACCAAAAAGACAATATATAACATAATGATTGACACATAGTTGATGGAAACATCAAACTTATAAAAAATGAGAATGATTCGGTGAAGGTTTACTATGTCAGAATTATAACTTTTTAGATAAATGGGAATTTGTCCTCTTAAATCCACCCTAAATTAATTTTTGTTTTCCTCTTACTAGAATATAACTCATCATTTACAATATATAATTAATAAATTTATCTTTATTAATCACTATTGTATAATTATTCAATTCCAAAGGGATAACTTGATGTTGAATATATATAAATAAGTCCTACTTGAAGTTATTAACACTCTACTCTTCATAAAATAAAAAAAATTAAAGAAGAATACAATAAATTCCTAAATCTCAAAAAATACTCATGAATACTATAATATTATTTTTTAATGGTCATAAAATCTAGTTGATGCTCATATTAATGTATTTCTATAAAATGATGTAACTTCATGCCTCCTCAGACAAATAATCGGTTCTTGGACTAGTGGTTTCTACTATACAACAGGTTCACCACCTAATACACTATAGGTTGCAAACTAGGAGTGGGGGTCTATGGTGGTACTATAAAGAGACTATACCACCTATTTCAGTGATCATGAAACCATATAAAATAACCAAAAGTCATGAAAAAATAATAACCATTCTATTTTATAGATAAATAAACATTAAAAAATAATAATATTAGTTGTGGAATCATAAATACATTCATACGAGAATGATCACCCACTAGGATGATCAAATATAAAATAAATAAAATAAAATAAAAAAAGGCCTCAATGCAACTCTAATATATACCTATTCCCATTATCCTTGTACATTCATGATCATTCACACTCATTCAATCCAATCATTATCCTAGACAGTAAATATTACCAAGCAAGAGTCTAATCTGATACCCAATTAAAATTTTGGCCCGAGTAGGGTGTGAGTGTATAACTCGATAGGGAACCACCAACATAATCTCATACACAACTATAAATACAGTGATATGTTCTCATGACATGCTATGAATAGATAAATATTCTTCTGGGAATAAATAAATAAATATAAACCCATCATTTATCCTTAGGTCGCTGAACCCAATCGACTATACCGACTTCGGAAAGTATTGTAGTGTATATGAGAACATCGCGATAACCGCACCAAAAAAAATAATTAATTAGAGGTATATTACCTCGATATATAGTGATAATGACCTCAGGGGTAAACTAACCCTAGTATATAGTACAATGATCGGGGGTGATATCCATCCCAGTATCACAACCCATGGACTACTCCATCCCAGTATGTAATGGCTCTGAATGTTGTTCCTCAGCAATGTAGGAGATTTGAAAATGCCTTCCAAAGTCACCACAAGCCCTAGAATCTCATGTGTAGTAGGTTCTATTCTCTATTTTGAACTAATGTAAATCTCTAATCCAAATCTATGGAAGCCCCACCAGTAGTATCAAATACCTCCCCATAGAGAGTTTTATTTAGTCATCATGGTCCTCCCAATAAGGGAAGTCTTTCTAGTCATCACATACCACCCCATAGGGGTATTTTTATTTATTAATCATATACCTCCATACTATAGGAGTTTTCCATAGTATGAAAAACCTCTCTACTTAGGAATTTTTTAATATCAAAAACATAAACACCACAATATATTCTTTTCTTACAAATAACACAACCTCCATGACTATGTATTCTATATCATGTCATAAAATGAAGTAAAAAGGGGTTGGACAAATGATTAAACCCATCATCATTATCCATGTCCAATAAATACTTTAACTAGGCTCAATATATTCCTTGTAAACCAAATTGGGTCCCCTAAGTCAATGCATATAAAAGTCACCTTGTATTGTTTATCTATGTCACCACCCAATATGAAACCCTTCTTGGGTCCCTTCAGTCCCATCATAAAAAACGAACCATGCTTTGGTCCTTTCTTAATCTAACTCCTTCCTAGGGTCAACCCATCACTCAGAGAGTATAAAACTACCCTACCCATTATTAATGAGCCACTAACTTTAAGGCATCTCAAGTGTCCTCACATGGTCTACTTGGGTCACTCCCCTAAATTCATGCCATGCCTCCACATGGAGGTGGCCCCAGGTTTCTGCACAAGGGCCACTAGGTCATACTTAACCCTATCACACCTCTAAAGTGGTCCGAATGACATAATTCATCACTAAAATGGTTATGGACTCAGTCATCAGTGAATGAGGGAAGTAATATAGTGCTCAAGGATTCATTATGGCCCTTGGATCCTTACTCACTACATGGATTTGTATATTACAATTTATTCTGTTTAATTATAAATATAATAATTCAATTATTTAATAGGGTTCTATCACCCTTAGTGTGTGACCAATCATCCACATGCACCATAATAGAAGTATAAGACACATTGAAACTACCGAGACCACTAAAATATTTTAAAAAGATTTTCCATTTAAATTACATGACTCGATAGCTTCACTTAAGACCATCCAATGTCCAACCAAGCTCGTCCATCTCACCTAGACACCAGAAACCCATGTGAGTCTCTATCTATAGAAACATGGCCCAAAATAACTAATTATAACATTTATAATTAATTCAATGATTTAATTTATTAAATTTATGAACATAAAAAGAAAATTATATTACCTTGTCATGCTGAAATTGAGACCAGAAACATGTGGCAGGTCTGTGCCATTCTCCTAGCACCATCCTAGATGAAATTCCTTTCAATCAGAATCTATATAATACTCAATTTAAATTAAATTTAAGGAGAAACCTTAACAAATTTTTGATGTTACATACCTTTAAAGAAATGTAAAATGGAATAATGCAAATAGAATTTCAGGATTCTTGCTTCCTATGAATAGAAAAATCCATGTCACATCAGGATGGTTCTACTATCCTCTTATTGAACTATATATAAAAATCCCTAATCAGAAAATAAGAAATTATATGAAAAGGAAGGATATGGAATAGGGAGATCAATGGAGGTTATATCGTTACCTAAATTTCCATAAAATTCTAAGAGAACACGTCAAATCTAAGGGGGTTTGAAGGGAGGAGAGAAGAAATGGGAGGTATGGTCACATGAGGTAGAGGAGGAAGGAGGGGACGACCTCCTATAAATATTTTTGGGGGGCTAAAACACACACCAGCTGTACAGGACTAGGCCACCAGCAGGCTGATGGCTATAGTAGTGGCCTATTATAGCCTCAACCAACTCAGGATTCCTCTTCTTCTCTCTCAAGCCTCTACCGACACATTTTAGGCCCCATCCCAAGACTAATAACATATTTTAGAGGGTTTTAACCTCTTTCAATCCCATTACAAAACTTGGTTCTCAAAATAACTCATACACTAATTTAAATTTTCAAATCCCCCCTCCAAATTTCTCACCCAAGGTTTTACAACCTCCCTATAATAACACTTCACATACTCTAGATGTCAAGGTTATTTTTAAACCAATCTTCACAACCTATCCCCATATTTATTTCACCACAAAATCATCATTATCCAAATCTAAACAACCAATGAACTCTCTTATCATAACTCTAGTATCTCAAAACCAACTAATCAAAAATGAGATACCGTATGACAACATTATAAAACAACCAATATGGTGATTAACCACACTCATCCATACCAGGACACCAATGTTTCATAAATAAACTCATTATATAGATTAGGGTTCTCCCCACTATAGTATTTATCTAATAACTACTAATTTTGATCCACGAAGCACCCCCAACATTGGAACAACCTACTAGAATGCATTCTCTAACGGCCCAATTACCCACTTTTTGTGGTTTCTTACTCACCACACCTGACTGCATGCAAGGAAACTAGACAAAAAGATATTTATTCTCACTTAAAAATTCAAAACAAAAAAACACTCATCTTCTACAAAACAATCCCAGATGTGTAGGATTTTACTTAAAAATTCCCAACTAACAAGGACAAAAGTCGAACCTCCTCTAGACAACTTGTCTCAAAATCACTTGGTAGACCACATCGAAGTGCCACCCAGTTACCTTATCATGATTCCCTAAATCTCAAATTCCTAACATGACCATATAAACATACTCATTCAAATACATTGACGAATATTATTGAAATTACTTGATGTTAACACTGACTATATAAAACTATATTCACACTCCCACTCAAGTACCAACACATCTTTGATCAATCACATTCCACACTAATCCTAAAACCCATACTCATAAACCATACAACATTTCACCTAAATATCTTACCTAGTATACAACATATAACTATAAAAAATAATATTCAATTTTCCCAACTTAATTTAATTATGAGTTGTGTCAACCTTCCACCAATTATTCTCAAGAATCCATGACTCCTCGAACAAGAGAGTTAGAAACCTATGATCGATTGAAACTACCCTCTATATGAGTATATCAATATCACCCCAACATACAAAATTACAAATCACCACAACCCATTTATTATATTTCACTAAAAATAATGGATAGATATAGGAAATCCCACTTATACATGTGCATCATTATGAAAAACAATTTGTCTCCCATTCAAAAAATACAACAAGGGTCCCACCATCAAACAAACAATGGTTTACTCCCAAAAATATAGATTTACATAAAACTCTCCTCAATAACATCTTCATTAGGTTTCGTTATTAATGTGTGTCTCCCCTCTTGATCCACACTCTCCCATCACACCAACCCTTGATGCTTCCAACAAGGTTTAACCCTAGTTGGTCTTACTGTCGGACTTGATCCATTTCTAATGTCTCATATACTATAGAGGAAATGTTTCCATATACCTAACCCTTTGATCTTTTATTCCTATAAATGTAATATAAAATCCATTGATTCGTGGATCGCATATGATAACTCAATGATTCACAATTCAATTTGAAATTTTCTTACCAACATACACTACTTTGATCTGTTCAAAACCTAAGGGTCACATGCCTCTACTGTAACCAATCACAAAACCTGAATCATGAATGTATGATTCTCACATAATCAAAACTATTTTTCCATGATCCACTTATTTTCAAACTCTTAAATCTTGAGGAATCCTTAAATATTCATTCATGATGGATTGAAATAACACATATGTCCAGGCTCACTACTACAACCCTCAAACAATGATCCCACTGAATGTTAGTTTTAACCAAGTAGAAGAACCCTAGGATCTCCTCTCAAAAAAATGGTAACTTCACCTATGAAAAGGTTAATTACATGATCATATACTAAATAGAATTTTTCCATGGCATTCTACTACACTCTATCACTGTGGCACTTGGAAATTCATCCAAAATCAATAGGGTCAAATGTCTAGACTAAAATTGCCTTCAATTTTATTATATGAAACCTAAAAAATACCAGTCATTGGGATTTCAAATGAAAACCCCTTAAGAATCACCATTCCTATTCCACATACCTGGTAGCACCTCATGTATACAACCTCCTGACCATAATCACCTCTCAATTCGTACCACCTATTAGGCACTCAAAATTTATGAGCTAACCCTTAACTTGGGTTACCCTCACATATCACATCTCACCGACTATTAAAAATCCTGAGTCATGTATTATGGTCACTAGGGTCTCTCATATATCCCATAAATCATGTCTCACATAGGTTACAACCCAAGAGGCATCATCTGTGCACCTGTCTTAAATATACTATGGAAACTCAAGTTCTAAAATCCTAATTGAGGATCCTCAGGTACATATCACTAATCATATTCCAACCCATCCACCCATGAGGGAACTGATTCTCATGAGCATCCACCCACAAGACTGCCCCCTCAAGAATCAATTTCTCATCCAGACATGTACATGTATATACAATGGAATCATCCTACCAAGATCCATATCCTATGAACCAAAATCACACATTTGTTACTAAAACTATAAATAAATAAAGCTTTACAATAGTGACCCACACAATATCTAATACTAAGACATCAACTGCTAGTGGAAACCTACTAAGGGTCACCGTACGTCACTTGCACTGAGAAACTATATCAAGTCATCACCATTGATATTATCTCCAAAGACTCTACATGACCTAACATTTGAAAGAAATATATGAATATTTGTCCAAATAAGTATAATTACAAAAAAATATTATATGGGAATGCATTGTATGATATTGTTTTGACACTATAAAGAGATAAACTATAATCATCAGTAAAATAGCACACAAGTAGGAAAATTTAATGTGAATACCTATATGCCAGGAATAATGCATGTGTAGATGCCTCTTTCCAATGTTCCAATATCCAAATCCATAATAAATATAAATTCATAAATCCAAAAAATTCATGTATCACATGTGGTGAAATAACATATAAACATAACAACACTATCCAATAATATCAATCTCATACCCTTAATATCCTTAACTTCTACTAGAAGAGGTGTTCGCAATGCACCAATATAAGTTTTAACACAATCTCTTATATATTCCGATATCCCTGATCTACTATATCGTCTAATAATAATACAAAATATAAATAGATCTGATAAAAATTTTCAACATACCACCCCCTGGGACAATAATTAGTGTTCGATATTGTGGTCGCTACTATACCTCAGAAACACCTCCTTATACACAAGAGGATGTGGACTAGCAGTGGGGGTCTAGGGTGGTACTATGAGGATATTATACCACCTATATCAGAGAGAACCAGAATATATAAAATACTAAACATCATGAAAAAAACATAACCATCAGAATGAACATATAAATAAACATCAAAAAAATAATATAAGGTTTGGAATAAAAAATATATCCATATAATAATGATCACCCACTAAGATTATCACAGATACAAAGAGAAAAAAAAAATATAAAAAGGCTCTAATGAAACTTTGATCCATGCCTCATCCTAATATCCATGTATTGACCCAAACTTTCCTTCTTGATCCATCTAATCCATAGCCTAACCAATACTTTTAACCAATTAAAAGTATTCTCGGGTACCCATGTTTAATGGTATCCTAAGTAGGGTGTGGGTATATAACCCAGTAGGGAAACACTAACATAGGCCCATACATAATTGTAAATTTGGGGATATATGCTTGGGATATACTCTGAATATATAAATAATATGCTGAGAATAAATAAATAAATAAATATAAAACCAAAATTAATCCATAGTTTTGTGATCCTAATCGACCATACCAGCTTTGGCTATAGCCAAAGTTTCTATGAGCACATTGTAATGACCAATAAAACTATAATAATGACATGAGGGTTCTTTAACCTCGATATAAATTGATAAAAACCTAGGTGATAAACTCACCCCGGTAAATAGCATAATGATCTAGGTGATCTCCATACTGATATCAAAACCTGGTAACTACTCCATCCAAATATGAAAATGTTTCAGTAGCTAGTCCCCAGTACTGAAAGTGACTCAACAACACCCACAAATAACTCCAAAATCCCCATAATCTTGCACATGGAATTACCAATACTATAACTAAAACCAATTTAGATCTTGGATCAAAATCCAAAGAATCTATGTCATAAGTATCACAAACCTCCACTTAAAAAAAATTTCTTTAGCAATCATGGACCTCCCTATCAAAGGAGTTTTTTTAGTTAGAAAATACCTACCTGTAAGGGGATTATTATTTAGTAATTATAAACCAACCTACTATGGTAGTTTTCTATAGTACAACACACCACACTACTATGGTATTGATCCTTTTCATAAACATAAACACAACCTTGAGGGTATTTCCCATACACATCATAACCACCACGAGGGTTTATGAAACATCACATCATAAAATAATGAAACAAGGTTTGGATGAATGCCTAAAACAAACATATATATCCATATCCAATCACATCCTCTCACAAGGGTTAATATATCCCTGGGGAACCCACTCATGTCCCCTAATTAAATACAGATAAAATAAATCCTGCATGGTTTCCCCAGGTCACCACTTAACACAGAACCCTTCTTGGGTCCCTTTAATCTCATTACAATTAAGAAACCCTTCTTGGGTAATTTATTAATGCAACTCCCAACTAGGGTAAACACATTATATATGGTTAGAACACTCCCCAACCTAGTCTGAACAAGCCAATGACAACAAGGTATCTCAAGGGTCATCACATGGTCTACCTAGGATGCTCTACTCAATTCCTGGCATGACTCTACATGGTGGTGGATTGATCTTCTTACACAAGAGTTACTAGGACACAATTAAATCTACACATCCATTAAAGTTATATGGATTCCATAAGGAATCAGTATAATGATCATGGCTTTGTCCATGAGTGGTTGAGGAAATAAATTTAGTGGTCAAGGGTCCAACATCGCCCTTGGAACCTTACTTAATCAATGGATCTCTATATGATTTCAATTTATATTAAAATTTAAACCATTTCATTTTAAATTAAACAACTAAATTATTTTGAAAGGTTAAATCACCCTTAGTGGAATTAATAATAATATAAAAGCATTAGGCTACAGAGAAAGTACCAATACAACCTACCTCTTTTACAGATCTTTCTTATTTAAACCACATGGGGTGGAAGCTTAACTTAAGCCCATCCAACGTCCAACCATGATCTTCCATCTCACTCAGACACCACCAACCTATGTGAGGCCCGATATCATCCCACATAGTCCAAATAAAGTAAATATAACATTTATAATTAATTGAAAAACTTAATTTAATAAATTCATAAATTTTGAAAACTTCCTGGGAAGGCTCATCATGTCAGAACAACGATTAAATGCCCATTAAATGTATGTTTCATTATTTTGGCACCATATCTAGTGAAATACTTATCAATTGGAATCAATAAAATATTAAATTTAATTTAAATTTAAGTAAAAACTTTTAATAAATTGGTTTTATGACATACCTTCAATGAAATAGAAAATGATGGCATGTGGATAGCATTTTGGGACACCCTCTTCTTATATAGATAAAAATAACTAATGCATCAAGATTTTTCTACATTACTTGGTGTAATCATAACTAGAATCCCTACCCAGTGATAAAAAAATTCAATAATAATTAAGGGGAGGAAATAAGGAGAACAACGGAGGTCATTTCTGACCCTCAATCATTTCCAAACTCCATGAGAACACCCCAAATCCAAGGGGGTTTAAAGGAAGATAGGAGAAGTGGTGTGGTTGGTCATGAAAGGGAATAGAGGTGGAAGGAGGGTATGGACTCCTCTAAAAATTAGTGGGGGTAATATAGATTTACCACACTAAAACACAATATGACTAGATGGTGGCTCACAAGTGGCTATCCTAGAGGCCTATTGTATCCTCATCCATTTGGATATACCTCAGCCACTCTCTCTATCATCTCCCAACACCATATAGGCCCAATACCATACCTAATAACACCTATTATATGTGTTCAACCTCTTAAAATTTAATTCTAAAACTCGGTTCACAAAACAACCCATCCACTAAATTAATAGTTCACCCCCCCCCCCCCCATATTTCACACCCTAAAATGAGTATGGATTTTTAAAAATGGTCTCAAAGCTAACACCATTAAATAATTGAAACATCGTAATCTTTTAGATAGAGTCTACCATTGATGATTTGATCCCTGAAATAAAATCACTTCTAATAGAACCCAATGATCCTCTATCACCTGAATAAATGGAAAGCTACTTTTTCCTCTTTAAGTAATTACTCATTCCCTTCGTTAGAGACTAATACCTCATATTTTGTTAGATTCCTTCATTAAAAGTCTTAAAAATTTACCCTCCAGGTATCACTATTATTGGTTATATCCTATTATCATTAACCATTAGTTTTACTTTCACAAACTCAAGTATTATGTCATGATTATTAGGAATATACGACATACCTAAAATTATGTAAAATGATTTATCCCATGGATATATGTTGATTTTGTTACTTTTATCCCAAAAAAATCTCATAAGAACCATAATTCAACAATAACCATGAAAAATCATCATGGATTGTTACTACATGATTAATGAAACCCTACCTATAAATTTACCTTGGAAATAGTACACATTAACTTAGTATAGATCCATCAAATATCATATTACTTTCTTAGAATCACTAAGGCCCTTTTCCTCAATAGTTAATTTTTATAGCATGATTTTCCTACTTGGTTTAAATAATAATGTTATCTCACAAACCCAATGTAATCATTACTATTTAATACTTAAAACACTATTACAAAACTTGATCTGATTCCATTTCTCCAAGACATGACCCCACTAAGACCCCTTCTAAACAAGTGATAAGATCGAGAGTGAAACCCCAAGCCTACCTTCAATGTTCCAAATATTTATGACCAATGATAGGGATATAATACCCCATATATAAGGCATGATACTTCTTAAAAAATCACTAAAAACGAACATAATTAAACCTAAAATATAATAAATGGGATCACAACTATAAAATATCAATATGGATGAAAAATGTAAGAAATTTCATAAAAACAACAAAGTTAATAAAAGAAAAAAACAAAATTAATTGTATTTTAATGTATAAAAATACAATAAAAATATATAAAATGAAAATTTTAAACCCCTAATCCTACTAAAGTTATGTGTAGTCGAGTTATTATAACATAGAACACCTTTGACTCGATAGTAATAATCCAAAAATAACATATACTAAATAGGGGTGAATATATAATTATACTCAATATGTTCCGTACTTAAACCCTTACATTTACATGTGATTAAATCATAATAATAAATCCATGAATGATATAGATAAATAAAAATTAATATCCCAAGGTATGTAAATTTATCATCTCTACCCCATATCCCACTTCCATCACACTCTCTAATAAATATCAAGAGTCTATCCACAAAAGATAATTATAAGCATTATCCCTCCAAAATCTATAATTACTCATCATTATAAATAACTATAACCAGTCATGCAATTAGTAACCCCATCTAGAAAAAATATTCCTAAAATAACAATAGCAACCCATTAATACAAATACTATAATAATAATTACATATTAAAGTCTATACAACCATAACCACAAAATTAAAATAGTTATATGGATAAACTATAATCATTATATATTCCCACCAAATATGTAATATATGTCTTTATAATAAATATATACTCACATTTTCAATTTCCCCACTTAATAGCATCTCCTCATACTCATAGAAACCAAATTCTTCATTCTTAATTAATCATTATAAGTACTACTAATCATATATATCATATTTTTAAAATATTCATATCTAATCTCTTATTTAATTTATAACATAAGTACCAAATAAATAAAATTAACACTCATCTAACATCCTCATATCTTATCTATTATCACATTTATACTTTGATTATACCTTAAGTCATGATACAATAAACAGCTATTCAATTTCATAACTATTCTAAATAATGACCTTTTTCCAAAAATATAAATATTAACATAGTGATAAGGGGGAATAAAATAGTATCAGTTTCAATTACAATTCATTCATGAATAAAAAATTCAAAAAATATTATATCCTCTTTCATCATTCTAACATATTGATTTTTTCATTCCTAAATAATTGTAATTTGGTTGTGTTTTTGTTTATTGTTAATGTGCATATAAATATAATTCATTTTCCATGAGTGATTTAATGAGTTTCTATGAATTTCACATGGAAGATTGTCCTTAAATAATTATGGGTAATGATGAAGAAGGCCTAACTTCCTTTTTTTAATGAATATTCATATGTCGAAAATGAAATAAGGAAAGTGTTATTGCTTCTCAATTATTTGGACGGATAGACTTGAGTATAATCCTATAAATTTGATAATTGTTGAATTAGACCTCATGTTAAAGACATGTGATATGGTGTGTGAAAGTTTTATCTACAACTATTCCATAATAAGTGAAGTGTTGGTTAGGTTAACAGCTTATAGAAGATGTTATTTTTAGAGTTAAAAGATATATTAAATAGAGATATGAAGTGGATATGTGTTCAAGATTCCATTCTAGTGTGGGGTGATACATTTATTTCATGCATGTATTTTATGATCATTTAATGAACTAATTTATGTAGTTTTATAACTATTATTTCCAATATTTAGACTATTTAACTTGTTTTATAATTTATTGATGAATACTACCAATATTAGGAAATGGAACAAAAATAGATGATTATCATGAGAATACGGTGCAACCATAGAGAAATGAAGCTGCAATGTATCTAGAATTTCACAATCCACATCACGAAAACATTTTACGTCATGAAAAAATGCAATATGTCAACCCAAAAGAGAATGTGAAAATAATCTATAAATATTTAAAATACCCTTAAATTAGGAATCTTGAAATAGTCACATGATGTTAAAGTGTTAGGATGACCCAAAAATGAATATATTCAACATATCAGGTCAAAAATACTTATTTTATAACCCTAGGACCACCCGAGGTGACTTTTTTTATGTCATTAAATGCTAAAAAATCCCTAGGGGAATCTAAAAAATAGATTTTTGAGTAGCTTTTGTCAAAGGGGAGTATAGAGACTAAATCTTAGAGAAAGAAGTTATGCTATATAGGTTCATCGCCAGTTCAATATCTATATCTTTTATTTATGTTTTATTTCTGTTATTTCCTTCCCTATTAATCTCTCATTATTAGGATTATGGGGTAATTCTCGCATTTTTATGGGGTAATGTATCCAAATGGGGAAGGTTTCATTGGATATTTTTATTTTGTTTTCTTCATGAATTTTGTTTGCTGTAGTTTATTTATCCAATTCCAATCCCTTAATTTTTGTTTCATCATTACCATGAATTAATAAATCTTAATTGAACCTTTAAATTTGTCAACTAGTTACACTAAATTAAGGCATGGGAACTGTCGCATTTATGGTATCCAGGTTTAAAAATAGGATCATGAGAAACTCAATTCAGTGAAACCATAAATTATCTGACCAATGGAAATAGGGAATTTTCATGTTAATTAGGGGTACAATGACCATTGGATCCACATCATCTTGACTCCAACACCAAACATGGATTCATAAATTTATTTTTAAAATCCAATTTCACATAAACACTGAAACTACAAAACCTTGGTATGCTTTCAAAACTTTATTCTTAAAAGCTAAAATGCTTTGATTTTTTCTCTATCTTTCATTAAATAACATTCATAAACTACATTTTTTCCTCTCCATATTTATTAAAATCAATCCAATAAAAAAATTCTTTAAAATCCAAATTAAACTAATTTCACTGTCTTTGTAGTTTCAACCTTGACCAACTATATACTATGTTTCAATTAATTAATTTCACTATTCTAAGTTCCATAAATTTTTTATTTGGATTAGACCCATAGGAAAATAATGAATCTATTTGGGCCTATCATTGATTTATGATTTATTGATTAAATCAAGGTTAACCAACACTTGGATAAATTTTTGAAGATGTTAAAAGTAGGTTAAAGTCATGGATTCTAGTTAGCCACATTGAAGAACTCAAAGAGGAGTAATTATGAATAACAAGGTCATGACAATTGAGATGAAGAGTTTAATAAGGATTGATAAATTCCAAAAGTTGAATTGATATGTTTATGAATGTTTGAGAATTTCCTAATTTTATTTAAATATCTCTTGAAGTTTATTGAAAAAATTTTGAAAAATGGAAAGTTTTGGATAGTATATGTGTCAATTGGGACCAACTTATGTGTCAAACAGGACTAGTGTATGTGTCAACAGGATATGTGTATGTGTCATCCTAAAGCTTTGTATGTTTAAATAGACTCAGTGTATGTGTCATTATGTAAACATATGTATTATGTGCAACATATCCAAAAAAAGTAAAGTAACTACGTAAAGGTCACATTGAAAAATCCAAGCATTGTATAAAGCTCGCATTTAAGAACTAGTTGTTGTGTGAGGTTAAACAGAACTCTGTGTAAAGGTAACCTCAAATGGAAATGATCTATTTAAGGGTAATATAAACCCCACATAAAGGTCTTTTGATATATATGAGGGCTACAAAAATCTATCCATGAATTTAGTAAAGGTACATATGGAGTTCTGAGACCTACATAAAGGTAATTCTATCTTCATTTAAGGTAAATATGATCTACGTAAAGTTATCCCGATCAAATTTATGTTTAATTAAAGGCTATTTAGAAATTTTTAAGGGTAATTGAGGACCTTTATTAAGTTTATAATGATAAATCATAAGCTAAATAAACATCTTTCCTAAGCTACATAATTTTAATCTAATAAATTTAATATCTAAAAAAAGTTAGAAGAGGGCCCACATAAAGGTAAAACAGAACTCTAAGTTCTATGAAAATGTGAAATTAAGTTGTGTAAAGGTCACTTCTGACCTTTGTAAATGTATGTTAAGTTGTGTGAGGTAATGCTGAATTATATGGCTACATAAGGGTGGATTAGAAGACTATAGATATATTTAAAGGTTAAACATACCTAGGTAAAGGTTTTTTTGTTTGAAACATCTTGATTCATAATGGTATTATTTTTTTCAATAAATAAAATAAATAAGAAAAGTAAATAATATGAAAAAGATACAACAATTTACATGTTTCATGAAAAAATCCCTACATCTTTAGAGAGGTAGAATTTCACTATATTTCAGGACCAATATTATAGAGATAATTATCATAATTTACAAACCATATATTAAAGTATCCCTTAAAGAAACATGGAAAATAGAAATTCATGAAGTTGTAGTTCCACCAACCACTTAGTAGGTCAACTTTGCTGAAATTTCTAATGGATGAAAGTTCGTGGTGGAATAGTACTCTATCGGTGCTTTTTTTCAACCCTACTATAGTGACTATTAATATTATAAGATACTATAGTCCCCTATAAAATTCTACTATATTAATTCCATGATTCTATAGTACCCTAATGGTGTTTCTATTTATCTCTTCTATAATCATTTAGAGTTGATATAGTTCCATATAAGACTTGTGGTTTGGTGTGTGGTCTGGGCTACTAGAATTCAAGGTAATTTCATCCAAGTGTGTCAGTCTACACCATTCCAACAAATGTAATAAGATTATTCATAAATATAATTTTAATTACTAGAATCAACTTTAGATTTCATTGATAATTAAAGTTGATATGGGTATTTTGAAAAGAATATAAGATGTGGATTATGGTTATTAGAATCTACTGGAAGATATGATTTTAGATAAGAGAAATGAGAAATTAGAAAGGAATAAAAATAAAGTAATTTCTTCAATTTATATAAGAGATGTCCATTTTAGTTACAATGAATAATAATAAATGTGGAGATACATCCATGATTTTTTGATTAAAAGGAAATTAGATCATGGGAGATAACACATGTATAAGCCATTGATAATATGAGGATTTTGGAAGAAAAATATATAATGGTATGTTATATATTTATAATAGAGAAAAATATATTCAAGTGACCTATATATAGAAATAAAAATAATAAAGAGGAAAGAGTTTTTCAAGAGGTCTAATCTAAGAGTTAGTGTGCTATGTGAAATATTGAAGAGAACTATCAAGGAAGAAGAAGGATGATATGATAAAGATCTAAAGTTGAATATATCATCTTGGTATTGAAGATAAAGGTTGTATAGGTAGATGGTTAAAGTTTTTTTATCAAAAAAGTTAGATAAAGTTGGGAAGAATGAGAAGGAATAATAATAATGTTGAGTATGTTTAACTTACAAGTGTTCTGCAGATCATTAATTGAAAGTCTTAACAATGGAATAATATTGAAGATTTGTTCAATTTTTATGATCATAGGAGCTTAGTCAGGGAGATAATTGGGTGAAAATTTTCAATAGAAGATCTGCTAACTAATATATAGTAGAAAAAAATTAGGTATCATTCCTAATGATATACTGGAATTCAAAGAATATTTTCTAAAGTGGAAGGATATCATATCTGGTGGATGTAGATAAATCATGGGCTGAATTGGAGATCAACTTCAAAGAATTATTTGTAAGGAAGCACTCCCATATAAATTATGTGAATCCATAGAACCTACAATAATTAATGTATGCAGGGATATCAAAGAGTTACTCTATGAATATAGTGTGAATCAATTATAAAATTATACTTTTGAGATAATAAAAGGATTCTAGTGAGATGTTGTCTTTAAAGATGTGGGAATCATTGAACCCATTATATTCAAAGATTTATTATAATGTAAAATCTATTATTAGTGTTCATATTCGATCATGTAATGTAGTAGGTCATTTTACTAAACCCAGTTAATTTTGTGTCCTTATGCATTTTTTAAGTGTATTATATAGGTAATTTGGGAGAGACAAGATTGAGTGGATTGATACTAGAAGTATACTATGAGGTTAAATGAAAATGGGAAAAATTAATAAAAATTTTAAGAAACTTTTGATTCTCACCTCTCCTCATGGTGGTCCAATAACCCTTGGGGAATTTCAATTCTTATCAGAGAGATTATCCCTGTGAAATGATCTAGTATTACTATAGATGAATTGTAGATTTGAGATGTTTAAAAAATATACCCATATCATGTAAACTATCTCTATTACTAATAAATAATAAATGGAATAATTGGATAATAATTTTAAGAATAATATT
This sequence comes from Viscum album, assembly GCA_963277665.1. NCBI lineage: Eukaryota > Viridiplantae > Streptophyta > Magnoliopsida > Santalales > Viscaceae > Viscum > Viscum album. The sequence continues at coordinate 597,816,576 of OY728133.1, forward strand.
AATAAATAGGAAAATAAGGTAAGAAAAAACATGTTGAAGGAGAAGGATCTACCACTACTTGATCCTAAATTTTTTTTTCCAGTGCTATTATATTGAATCGATTGATAAAGATGCATTTAGTGACTATAGTAAAAGCCACGTGGAGTATTAAAATATCAAAAAATTGAATAATTATACTCTTATGTTATAGATTATTTTCATAAAGTTATTTATAATGTTTTAACCTACATACTAAGATATTTTGAGGACCTGCTTGATGATAAATCATAGCTATAGAAGGTAGTTGATTCCATGAATAATAAATTAGCTAAAAAAGTTATAAGTTGAAAAACCCTCTCAAAATTAGTGAAATTTAGGGGAGAAACATTTTAAATTTTCAGTGATAATAATTATCTTATTGATTAAAATCCAAAAATATTTTTTTAGAAGTTTATCTTTAAGGTTGTTGATACTGAATTTTTCCATGAATTATAGAATATTAATGAGGTTATATTGAACATCAAGGATGAATAGATAGTTATAAAAGAAATAAATATTGAAAGACCTTGAAAATTAACTACAAGAGAGAAGAAATATTCATGATAAAAAAATTTATAAGATGAAAAGTGATTGGTAAGAGAGATAAATGTTTGTTGAGGCTGAAAATATTACATAACATGAAGTGAATAGATCTTGAGATATAGATAAAAGATCTGGAATTAGTATAATTTCGACATACCTAAATGAAAAATAAAATAATTACTACCACTCAAGTCTCATTGGATGATTTTTACCTAAAAAGGAAATATATTGAGGGAAAATATATCTTGATAATTATTTATGAATCATCCACATGAAACTATTGGAACAATATTCCCCAAAGTCTTAATGAAGTGGTCCGCAAAACATTTATTTAGAATCATAGTGTAGAACTAAATTCAAAATCATGAAATATTAAGTGGAAGAAAAATTCAGAAAACCCCACCACTAAGTCAAGGGTGTATTTGAGTAATCATGAGAATATAATCTCCCTAGAAGGATCCCAAAAATTTGTGGTTTTAACCTAAAATCATGAAGCATGCCATATTATACAGACTAGACCCAAAATGAACTGAAGACGATTTATTGGAATTTGTTGGTGCTACTAGATATTCAAGTATAAATCCAATTATTTCAAGGTAAGTTTGTACAAGTTCAACAATGATTTATATATGGGGAAGTAATTTAAAAGTTTAAGGAATACTACTTAAAGAAATAAAATACTACAAAAAAGGAAAACATTATCCCTGAATAACATATTTCAGTGTTTTGAAACTTTTTTTCAGTTTTATAATAATTTTGGTCACTATTATGATGAATTATAGTAAAATAAAACTAGGTATTATTAAATATATTTTATATAATAGAGAACCACCCAATTCTAAGAAGAAATTTAAGAATTAAATTGTATATTTATTGGATAAAAAATTAATGAAGAATGATGTCGAATCAAATCCATCCAAGAATCCAATGAAGGAAGTTTACCTAGTTGTTTAAGAAATTTATAAGAGATTATTAAATTGTGTTAAGAGAGTCCACATAAAGGACCATTGAAAACTATCAATGAATCTCAATAAGTAAGGGAGAAATATAAACACTAAAATAGAATCCATCAAAGAGAGATATATATATATATATTAGATTAGTGATTGATACTACTTATGAATAGGTTGAGAGGCTCCCCAAAATATAGTAGCTAAAAAGTGGTCAGAAAATTTTATGATAGGTGAAACAAGTTGGGACTATTATATTATATGTATGAATATTTTTACTGGTCAAAATGATTTGAAAAATGAAATGGATAAATCACAAATGGATTCATGTTCTAAAACTATTCCTATAAAGAATATATCTATACATAATAGGAAAGGGAAGAATGTTCCTAAAGAATATCTATTTATATGTCCAGATTAGTTAGATGAGGCTAGAAATTTAAAGTAATAATCAAAGATAGAAATTGTTATGTTAGTTAAAAAAGATATTCTATCTAAGAAGAAAGAATTGAATGAAAATAAACTCATGTTACCTAAGAAAGTATAGTATTTGAAAATTAAAAAGGAATCGAGAATAAAGAGGAGTAGGATAGTTAGATATTAAAGTAAAAGTACTAATGGGGTTTGGAGAAAGTTGCAGAACCATTTCTAAAATAGAAAAGTAGAAGAATACTCAACTAATTCCTATATGTTGGTGGTTATTATTTAAATATTTAATTAAAGGTGAAGATACAAGAAAGATAACCATTGTGGAGGAAATTCCAATTGGTATTCACTTATAATTTGCATCAGACGCCAACTTGTATCAATAGTTTTTAAAGATTATTTCTCTAATAAGACTTCCATATTGAATAGGAATACAGAGTATCACTTGAGGGTTATCTATAAAAGAATAAAATACTACTCGATATTTATTATTTTCACATAAATATAGAATCTAGATAGCCCCATAATAAGATGATGTAAAAGGTGTGATTTTAACTCTATAAAACCCTTCTATGATTATATTTAATCAATTTATAAATGGGGAATGATTTTCTAAATAAAGGTATAAAAACACCTTGAACTTGAATGTTCAAATGTGTTTATTGAGATATGTTTCATTTTAATCTCATCTTGAAACTCTTTTTATACAACCCCAAAATATATTATATCTAATTTGGTACAATTGTGAGAAATGTGTATGGATGTCTTTGTTTCTTTTTTAGTTTCACTATTATTTTCTATATTAGGTTTCCCAAGGAGTCTTATAGATTAATTACTTAAGAAATATTACAAAAAAAATTGGTGTCATCCCTCTCCAAAGGAAATGTTGAATCAATGGGGCATAAGGTCTTTCTTGAAATTATATGGGTAAGGGGAGGAAAATATTCTATTAGAAAGCCTCCACTTTAATAGATGATCTAAAAAAGGGGAAGATAAAAAAATTCCTCCATTTTATTTATTATCATTAATGGGGTGATGACAAATGAACGTCTTATGGGAATTATCATGATACTAATGTGTTTGGAAGTGAAAAGTGTTGAAAAAAATCCCAAAGGGGGATTAAATTTCCATTTATATTGTTTTTATGTTTTTTCAATGTTCATGTCAATATATGTCATGGTCTATGATCAATGAAATGATTTTCCACACACTAGACAAGAAACAATTCCCTTTTATCATTATGGGTAATGATGAAGAAGAACTAACTTTCATTGTTGTTGTAATATAATTTTCATATGTTAGATATATAGTAAGGAATGAGTTGTTATTTCATAAATATATGGCTGAATAACTTTGGGTAACAACCTATAAATACAATGATTTTTGAAATGGACCTCATATTAAATATATATTCTAAGGTGTGTGAACGTTATTTCTTAAATAGTCCCATAAGAATTGATGTTTTGGTTGATTGAATAGTTTATAGAAGTTTTAATTTTGATTGTTAAAATCTAACTTAAAAAAGATAGATAATGTGTATATGTGTTTTAGATTCTATTCTAGTATGATTATATGATTTAGTGAGGAGTTTAGTTTTAACCAACACATGGATTAAGGGTTGAAGATATTTTAAGGAGTCTAAAATTGAGCGGTGAAGGGAGCCATATTAAATAATCTAAAGAGGAGTAATTATGTCACAAGTGTACTTGGTAATAGATATGTGGAGTTTAATAATGCTTTATAAATTCATAAATGTGATTTAAAATGGTTATGATTGGTTGAGTATGTCATGAGTTGAGTTGAAGAATTCCTAGAGTTTCTTGAAGAAATTTTCAAAAAATGGAAAATTTTGTATAGCGTATGTTTCAATTGGTAATAATGCATTTTTCAACCAAGACTAATTTATGTGTCAACGGTGTAACGACCCGAGTCCGAAGCCACATTACTGGTGCCCCGTACCCGGTTCGCCACATGACCTCAAGCGCGTTTCCCCAAATGCCAGAGGCTTCCGACTAGCAGCGAGGGCCTTGGTGAGTCAGTGGGGAAACTATGCCCTCATTGGGTAAAGTATGCAGTGGAAGAATAAACATAAACAATAGTAGAAGTAGTAAATAGCATGAAACAACTGAACTGAAAGTAAAAGAAATGTCTGATATAATAATGATGCAGAATGGTACATGTATCTATGGAAAGCAGTAAGCAAAACAACGTGCTGAAATACAACTAAAACCAAAGTACTAAATGTAAACAACAACTCCAGCAGCATCGCGGGTCAAGGATCGGTCCCATGCTCTCCAACTCTGACTAGCAATCAAGTACCCAAGGTAGAAGGGCCATAATCCCTACCTATACCTGCAACCATATAATCTGTTTGGGCCCAAAAGCAGGACCCAAACAGGGTGCGAGACTAATCCCAGTAGGCAACCACCATAAGATTTGTGCCCTACTATCAGTGAGTGATATAGAAAAAGTAAAGGTATATAAATGTAGTAAACAATTCTACCAATTACCATTCACATTCATTTAATTAAACAATCAGGAAGAACTAGTAAAACCTTCTATTCCAAGGTAAATCAAGTAACACAACAGGTATCTAAAAAGACTACCTAAACACAAGCAGTACAAAACCCAAGCTTGTTCTTTGGCTTGGTGGACTCATCACAACCAACCATCAAAAATACACACTGACTCTCTGGGTGGCTAAAACTAGTAGATCCCTATAGTCTAGTAAACAAACTACACACAGACACTCTGGGATGCTCTTACATTAATTCCCATATAGTCTTGCAACGATAACTACAGACACTCTGAGGAAGCACTTATGTCTAATTGCTCATGTATTCTCGATGCGTGGGTAAACTAAGAACACTCTTGGGAAGCACAAATTCCTATTCTCGTAGGTTCTTTGTATGAAACTAAAACCAACAGACCCTCTAGGGAAGCACTTAATTGTCTATTCCCTCTTTGATCTCCCGCACCAGGTTCTCTCAGCCCTGAGCAGTCCTGTCGTGCGTAATCGACTGATAGCATCCCTAAGTAAGTTAAACAACTAATTTTATAATAGCTACCATACATAAAAAGAATTTAAACAGCCGGAAACACATGCAATCAGTGATAAAAAGTAAACTAACAATTGCAATAGGGTTCCCTCACAGGCAACGGTGCCAAATGGTGATAAACAGCCGAACTGGGGAAGAAAACACCCATGGGGTGATCATCAAACTTGCAAAAAAGAATAAATTAGTAGCAATTCATCATAATCTAACAAGAAATCTAGGGAAGAAAAACAATAGGATCAAAATCCTAAACCCGGGATACCCGATACATGGGTATCCGGCACTTTTGCAACCAAAACTCAAAGAACATAAACATAGGGAAACAAACCACCTACCTCGATCCTTAGAGATCGATATACTTGAACCTTGGCCCGTGAATCGGCCTATAATGGAGTAGATATGCAAAAATATCTAAAAAGTTCAACCTCAGATATCTTACAAGAGAGGAAGAATCAGGAAACGAGGCTAAAGAAGAACTAAGAACTCACCACTACGATTCTTCTGCAACCGACGGAGTTTGATTCGGACAACTGGTGACGGATCGGTGGCTCGGAGAATAATTGGCCTTCTTAGACATTCTAGATGGGATTAGGCAAAGAAGAATATGTTTTACATCATTAGTCATGACCCCGGGTCAATTAATGAAATAAAAAAATTACACGGCGTGTACTCTTAATGTACACGGCGTGTAGTGGGTTTTTCCGTACTCCTCCATAATCAGCCTCCACGTCCCCCCTACACACCGTGTGTGTGGCCCAGTCTCGGCCAACACATGGCTTCGAGTGGCCGAGGAGAACATGGCGTGTACTCATAAATTACATAGCGTGTACTCTGAAAATTTCCAGATTCTCCATTTTCCCTTAAAAATACCATAAAAGATATTCGTACCTGAAATCGAAGCTCCGGGTTCTTACAAACTTCCCCCTTACATAAATTTGTCCTCAAATTTCCCAAGAAAGGCATAGAAGAAGAAACCTCGAAAAACTCTTGCCACTGTGATCGCATATCAGCCTCCCTCTCCCAAGTCTCATCCTGTATACGCCTGTGCTGCCATAGCACTCGTACTAGAGGAATAGACCGTCCACAGAGTAACTTTTCACTACGATCAAAAATCCTGATAGGATACTCCTCGAAAGATGCATCCTATTCCAACTCAACCTCCTCGGGTATAAAAACATGAGACGGGTCTGAGAAATACCATCGGAGCTAAGAAACATAAAAGACGTCGTGCATAGCCTGGTACCTCTGAGGTAACTACAACTTGTAAGCAACCAGCCCGATTCTCTCCAGAACCTCAAATGGCCTGACGTATCTCAGTGAAATCTTACCCTATCACTGAATCCTCTTGTGTCCCAACCTCAGTGTGACACGCAAGAAAATATGATCCCCGACCTCGAACTCCAGAGGTCGTCTCCGCTGATCCGCATAAGAATTCTGCCGAGACTGTGCTGTCATCATCCTCTTCTGAATCAACTCTATCTGTTCTGAGGTCTCCTAAACAAGATGAGGTCCTAGAAAAGCTACCTCTCCTGCCTCTAGCTAGCATAAAGGTGATCGGAATGGCTTACCGTACAAAGCCTCGTAAGGTGCCATCTGAATGGTCACCTAAAAACTGTTGTTGTAGGCGAACTCCACCAGAGGAATATACTTCTCCCAAGAACCGCCAAAGTCTAGAATGAAAGCTCGGAGCATATCCTCAAGCACCTGGATTGTATGCTCGAACTGGCCATCATTCTGGGGATGGTATGATGTACTCAAAAGTACCTGTGTACCCAACGCCCTCTGTAGCCCCTACAAGAAGTTCGAAGTAAAACATGCATCCATTTCTGAAACAATGGAGTGTGAAACTCCATGAAGATGTACAATCTCTCAGATGTAAAACCATCCCAGATCATCAACATTGAAGGTCTCCTTGATCATCAAGAAGTGTGCAACCTTCATGAGCCTATCCACTACAACCCAAACTATATCATTTCTTCAAGGTGATCTCGGTAAATCGGTCACGATGTCCATCGCGACATCATTACATTTCCAATCAGGAATGGGTAAGTGTTGTAAAAGCCCTGCAAGTCACTGATGCTCTTCCTTCACCTACTGATAGGTGGAACACTGCATAAGAAAACCATCCACATCCTTCTTCATACCTGGCCATTAATACTGACGGTGCAAGTCTCGGTACATTTTGGTGACACCAGGATGAACTTCCCAAGCTGAAGCATAAAACTCCCGCATCAGCTCCTCATGTATGTATGCTAAAACCCATATACGGCCATGAAAACGTAGCACTTCATCATCTCCCACTGTCCACTCCAGAGTGGGGTCTCCATCTGACACACCCTCCCATAGGACTAGGCCTTCAGGGTCTGATAGCTGCCTCATTCGAACTAAATCAAAAAGGGTAGATGTAACAGCTACCGAAGAATGAACCACATGACCCTGTCTTTCATGCACCTCTAGATGAATCTCATAGAACAGAGCCATAGGATTCCACTCACTTCTAGCCTCCTGAACTGCTTGCAGCTGAGTCCTCCTTCTCAGTACATCTTCCACAGCATTGCCTTTCCCAGGTGTATAAGAAAGCTTGAATTCGAAATATTATAGGTACTCGACCCACCTATGATGTCTCATATTCAAGTCACGCTATGTAAAGATGTACTTGAGGCTCTTGTGGTCAGTATATACCATGAAATGATCTCCCATGAGATAGTGCCTCCAACAATGCAAAGCATGTACAACAGTAGCCAACTCCAGGTCGTGTGTAGGATAGTTCTTCTCATGTGGCCTCAACTGCCGAGATCTGTACGCGACAACACTATATTCCTACATAAGTACTGCTCCAAGCCCGATTCCAGATGCATCACATAAAACTGTATAACTCTTGCTCGGCTCTGGAAGAACTAGAATCGGTGATAAAGTCAATCTCCCCTTCAGCTCCTGGAAGGATAAGTCACAAGCTTCTGACCAAACGTACTTCACACCCTTCTTAGTCAAGCCCGTCAACGGTGCTGCAAGATGTGAAAAGTCCAGTATAAACTGCATGTAGTAACAATCTAGCCTCAAGAAGCTTTGTACCTTGAAGACGTTCTTCAGCTGCTCCCAAGTAACTACTTCTCTCACCTTCTCTGAGTCTACCGATACTCCTGTCTCTGAGATGACATGGCCCAGGAAGTGAATATCATCCATCCAAAAGTGGCACTTTGAGTGTTTAGTATAAAGCTGATGCTCCCTCAGTGTACTCAAAACTATTTCAAGATGGGTAGCATGGTCGTGTCGAGTGTGAGAGTACACCAAGATATCGTCCACGAAGACCATGACAAAGAAATCCATTAAGGATGGAACACTCGATTCATCAGTGCCATGAAAATTTTCGGCGCGTTCGTGAGATCGAACGGCATAACCAAATACTCGTACAGACCATACCTGCTTCGGAATGCTATGAGAGGTATATCAGATGGTCTGACCCACAACTGATGATAGACGGATCTCAAGTCGATATTCGAGAACACCCTGGCTCCTCGAAGCTGATCAAAAAAATCATCAATCCTCGTCAAGGGATATCGGTTCTTGACTGTCAACTGGTTCAACTTCCAATAATCCACGTAAAGTCGTAAGGTATCATCCACCTTCTTCACAAACAACACGGGTGAACCCCAAGGGGAAGTACTGGGTCGGATAAAACCCTTAGCCTGCAACTCCTTTAACTGCTTCTTGAGCTCTTGAAACTCAGGCGTATCCATCCTATAAGGAGTAATGGACACTGGTGCTGCTCCTGGAATGAGCTCAATCAAGAAGTATACCTCACGCTTCGAATCCAAAAATAAGAAGTCTTCTGGAAAGACATATTGAAAACGGTCAACTATCAGAGGAAATTCCATCTGAGAAGTCCCCTGATCATCCAAATATAAACTATCAATCTGGGCCATAACACTGCCCAACCCATGATGCTCTGGTCCAGCTCTTTTTTCCTGGACATCTCATTCACCCTTGTGAAGAAAAGACCTTCCCTCTGGTGATGTGAAACTCACCCTGCGGCGATAACAGTCGACAAAGGCCTAAAAAGGATCTAGCTAGTCCATTCTGAGAATGACATCGTAACGTATCATCTCGAGGACATAAAGATCCCACGCGAAGTGACACCCACCAACCTCAAGGGGGAACTCGTTGCACTAACACGCATTCGAAGTTCTATGTCCCAAAGGAGTGTCTAGTTCCAAGGTATCCTCATAAGTAAAGACAGTGAGTCTAAGGCTCTCCACAGTGTGCACATAAATAATTCTATGAGAAGCTCCGGTATCGAAAATTGTATAAGATAAAACTGAGGCTACTAGGATCGTACCTCAAACTGTGGAAGGTCAAGGATCCTGCTCCTGATGAATCTGCTCTACTGAAAATGTCTGGCCAGTATTTCGGCCCTGTGTAGCAGCCAGATATCCCTATGCTGATCCCCCTTGAGCCTGACCATCGCATTCGTGACCTCTACCCTGGCCTGAACAACCTGAATAACTCCAGCCCCCAATCTGTTGCGGGACTGGTAATCCTACTCCTGCATGAGGAGTAGAAATAGATCCTCTTTCACTAGCCGCTGGAAGATGAACCCGGAAAAAACGCTACAGATGACCCATCTTGCCGCAAGCTCGGCACTCCATTGGATCTATTGGGCACTGAGGCCTCTTATATCTTCTCTTTCCGCACTGATATCACACCACTGGGTTGCCATAAGGAAGATCTCATCTTCTAGAAGAAATACCTCGCTTCCTCGAGTCACCTCGAGTAGACTCTCGGTGGTGCTTCCTGCTGTCAGTATGAAATGAATCAGCCTTGGATGTTGAACTGCCCTGGTCAAAAGCTCCAGTCTCCCTCAGATTTCTTTCAGTGATCAGCGCCTGGTTGACTATCAGAGTAATAGATTTCAACTGGAAAATGTTCACCTATGATCTGATCTCTGGTTTGAGGCCTTCCTCAAACTTCCTTGCCAAAAATAGCTCGTCATTTCCCAGAACGGGAGCGAAACGCTGTAACTCAGTGAAGCAGGAGGAATACTCCACAACCGAAAGAGTACCCTACTACAGGTTCATGAACTCCCTGGCCCTATCGGCCCTCAACATCGCTGGATATAAGTAGTCGTAAAACGTACGCTAGAATTCGTCCCAAGCCATAGTCCGTTGGTGCCCTGCCTGTGAGACTACATCCCACCATATCTTGGTAGAATCTCGTAGCATATAAGTCACGAGCTTCACCCTTCTGTCTTGGGATGTCTCCAGATGTTCAAATATGGAGTCATGGTTTCTAGCCATGAATCTGCAACCTGAGGTCCTCTATCCCCTCTGAAAGTGGGAGGATGCTGCTGCTGGAAGACTCACATCAACTCTGCCATAGACGGGGTAGGATGCTGAGCTCCCTATAAGGTCTGAATGAACCTCATGAAACCCTCTCTGAACTGATCATCCGCACCAGTATTCGGAATCACTGAAGGTTCCATATCCGGAACAATCGTCAAAACTACCAGTAGTCCTTGTTCTGCCGTATCAGGCATACGGTCACCGCCTGGTTCCTGGCGTGCAATGGGGGGATGTCTTGGTTCCATAGCCCTGAATGATCAAAAGCATTCCTCTGATTTAGGATTAACAAGGAAAGAAAACACAAGAGTACAAAATGGGGACATGAGAGAGAAACACTTAAATTTGCAAAACAATACTACACGGCGTGTATTTAAGATACATGACGTGTTTGTTAAAACCATTCGCATGGTCTGTAATTTTGCCACCATTGGTCGTGTAACATTCTAGGCGACATGGCGTGTTGTCCCAAAACACGATGTGTACTTGGACTCCAATCCCCTACCCGAGTCTCTTTGCACAGCTAACCTACACGGTCCTCCAAATTCTAAACTACACGGTGTGTGCACTAAGGACATGTCGTGTACAAGACAGTCTTTGGTGGCCTGTGTAGCAGGTTACACGGTCGGCCACATGGCTAACCCCTTACATGGCATGTTCCGAACAAACACGGTGTGTATAAGGATAGATCACATTGACCCGTGTGTTCATGACACGGTTGGGTACCTAGGAGAAAACTACACTGCGTGTTCTTATAACACATGGCGTGTACTAGACAGGCTCGGCAACCCGTGTAGCAGGTTACACGGCCGGCTACACGGTCGACCCCTACATGGTATGTTCCGAACAAACACAGTGTGTATAAGGATTGATAAAACCAACTCGTGTTGTTCGTGAAACGGTCTGGTACCCAGAAGAAACCTAAACGACGTGTTCTTATAACACACAGTGTGTACTACACGAGTTTCCCCGACCCATGTTGTTAGTGACACGGCTGGGTACACGGTTGACTACTACACGGCATGTACTTATAGTACACGGCGTGTCCCCAAGGATTCTCCGACACCCCTTGTTTTTATTCACATAGTCAGTAACACGGTTTAAAACTACACGGCGTGTATTGATAAAGTACATGTCGTGTATTCTGGGTTTTTTCAGGCAGTAGCTCTAAAACTACTTCGAACGCCAGAAACACTGAAAAACAACCAGCTATGTGCCAAATTCTGATCCGTGGGGGCTCATACTCCCTGCGAATCAAAGCTTGGCATCATAACAATGCATACAACAAGTAAACAATATAACAAACAATGATCCTCCAAATTCCAATCCTTGAGGGCCCATAACACCTCCAAGACCAGAGCATGGCGCCCATGCAAAACAGGCTGTAAAAGAATTAATACTCTATCAGCGCAACATGTATTTCTATCACAACAACTACCATAATGGCATGCATAATCTATCATAGTATCTATAAAAATAGAATTAAATTCTAATGAACCCTAGATGGCATGGTAAAAGGAATGACAGGTGATTCTCTACCCAGTGCCTATATGATGCATGAGATGGCACACCCTCATCTCATCGGGTTGCAACCAAATAGAACCATAATCATATAAACTGTAACAACACAAAACATGTGCATCACCCAAAGGTGAAATATAATAAACTGTAACACTTGAAAAAACTAAAAATTGAAATTACGAGGTAATATAGATTTTCCCAGTACACGGGTTAATTACTCTCGAGAATAGCTAAGTACTAACTACCCATTTCTTCCTATCCCTGTCTATGGTCACAAAACAGTAATGCAATAAAAAGGAAGAAAACTCCTTTGATACCACTTTGTAATGACCCGATTCCAGAGCCACATGACTGGTTCCCCGTACCTGGTTCGCCATATGACCTCAAGCGCATTTCCCCAAATTCCAAAGGTTGTCGACTAGCAGCGAGGGCCTTGGTGAGTCAGTGGGGAAACTATGCCCTCATTTGGTAAAGTATGCAGTAGAAGAATAAACATAAACAATAGTGGAAGAAGTAAATAGAATGCAACAACTGAACTGAAAGTAAAAGAAATTTCTGATATAATAATGATACAGAATGGTACATGAATCTATGGAAAGCAGTAAGAAAAACAACGCGCTGAAATACAACTGAAACCAAAGTACTAAATGTAAACAGCAACTCCAGCAGCATCGCGGGCCAAGGCCCGGTCCCATGCTCTCCAGCTCCGACTAGAAATCAAGTACCCAATGTAGAAGGGCCATAATCCCTACCTATACCTGCAACCATATAATCTATTTGGTCTGAAAAGCAGGACCCAAACAGGGTGTGAGACTAATCCTAGTAGGCAACCACCACAAGATTTATGCCCTACTATCAGTGAGTGATATAGAAAAAGTAAAGGTAAATAAATGTAGTAGACAATTCTACCAAATACAATTCACATTCATTTAATTAAACAACAAGGAATAACTATTAAAACCTTCTATTCCAAGGTAAAGCAAGTAACACAACATGTATCTAAAAAGACTACCTAAACACAAGCAGTACAAAACCCAAGCTTGTTCTTTGTCTTGGTGGACTTGTCACAACCAACCATCAAAAATACACATTGACTCTATGGGTGGCTAAAACTAGATGACCCCTATAGTCCAGTCAATAAACAAGGCACAGACACTCTGGGAAGCTCTTACGTCAATTCCCCTATGGTCTTGCAACGATAGCTACAGACTCTCTGAGGAAGCACTTACGTCTAATTCCTCATGTGGTTTCGATGCATGGGTAAACTAAGAACACCCTTGGGAAGAACAAAGTCCTATTCCCATAGTTACTTCATACGAATCTAAAACCAACAGACCCTCTAGGGAAGCACTTAATCATTTATTCCCTCTTTGATCTCCCACACCAGGTTCTCGCAGTGCTGAGTAGTCCTGTCATGCGTAATCGACTGATAGCAGCCCAAAGTAAGTTAAAAAACTACTTGTCTAATAGCTACCATACATCAAAAGCATTTAAATAGTAGGAAACACATGAAATCAGTGATAACAAGTAAACTAACAATTGTAATAGGGTTGCCTCACTAAAAACAGTGCCAAACGGCGATAAACAGCCGACCTGGGGAGAAAAACACCCATGGGGTGATCCTCAAACATGCAACCAAGCATAAATTAGCAGCAATTCATCATAAGATAACAATAAATCTAGGGAATATAAACAATAGGATCAAAATCCTAAACTCGGGATACCCAATACATGGGTATCTGGCACTTTTGAAACCAAAACTCAAAGAACTTCAATGTAGGGAAACAAACCACCTACCTCGATCCTCGCTGATCGATATACCTGAACCCCGGCCCATGAATCTTCCTAGAATGTAGTACATCTGCAAAAACATCTAAAACGTTCAACCTCAGATATCTTACACAAGAATAATAATCAGGAAACGAGGCTAAAAAATAACCCAGAACTCACCACTGCGATTCTTCTGCAACCGACGGAGTTTGATTCGGACAACCGGTGACGGGTCAGTGGCTCGGAGAATAATCGGTCTTCTTGGATGTTATGGACAGGATTAGGCGGATAAGAAGATGTTTTCCCTCATTAGGTGTGACCCTGGGTCGATTAATGAAATAAAAAAAGTACACGGTGTGTACTCTTAAAGTACACGGCGTGTAGTTGGTTTTTCTGTACTCCGCCATAATCGGCCTTCATGTCACCCCTACACACCGTGTGTGTGGCCTGGTCTCGGCCAACACACGGCTTCGAGTGGCCTAGGAGTACACGGTGTGTACTCATAAAGTACATGGCGTGTACTCTGAAAATTTCCAGATTCTCCATTTTTCCTTAAAAAGATCGTAAAATAGATCTGTACCTGAAACCGAAGCTCCGGTTTCTTACAAACGGGGTTTTCATATGTGTAGTATTATGAAACTGGGTATAGTACAAGTGGTGGATGGGGTATTCCCAACTCATATTTTTTCATGATCGATGATTAATCTATTATTTTCAGGATGATAAAAATAGTGATCAATGGAATTAAATTAAATAATATAGAAAATATATAAACATCAGATCCAAAGAACAATATCATCACATATTATTTATAATTAATTTAAGAAATTAAATAACTACCTTGTGATAAATTATTTTTTAGTGATATATATGACAATGTCTCTACATTGTACTAGCATTTCATTATTGGAATCAAGAATATATTCCCTCTAGTGGTGATCCACACGTGTTCTATAACCCTCCAAACATCATCATAGAAATATCCTAATGCTAGCATGGTAGATCCTAATGCTTTAATCATTTTCCTTTGATTATCCTAAGAATTTATTCAAGGAAGGGTTCTCATTGATCTCTCTAAACTTGAGAGTGGTATTGGGGGAGTATTAATCTCTGTTCTTGAGAGAGTTCTTAGAGAGACGTCTCTCTAGTTATTTGAGAGGATTCTCTCCAGATCACATTTTTCACTACAAAAATGAATTTCCACTCCATAAAAATAATACAATTGGGTTTATATACCACTAGGGTAAGAAAATAATAATTGAAAACGCAGCCTTATTATTTCCATAATCCCTATAGAACTCTATTTCTAAAAAAATAATGTTATTATTATTATTTATTGACATGAACTAAATTCTTGAATTAAATTAAATATAATTTATTAAAATAATTTTGAATATATATTATTTCTCACTAGACCATTAAAATTGGACCACCATTCCACCTTAACATTTATCAAGCCTTAAATAATGACTATTTATTTAATAAATAAATATAACTACATTATTTTCTAATTAATAAATAAATCTTATATTCACTAAATAGAACATTTATATTTATTAAATATATATACTAACATAATATCCTCTAGAATAAATGGTGAAAAAAATATATGTGGTGAAGAAAACATAAATAATTATTAAACCATGTGTAGGAATAATATCTATTCAAAATTTTCAAAAATAAATAATCATATATTATTTAATTGGGATTCTGGATAAACTTACTATGTGACCCTCTAGGTATATTTTACAATGGTATTAGGAGATGCATCCCAAAGTACAAGGTTAGCATTTAACAATACATCAAGGAATCCATAGAGAAAGAAGTTAATGATATAATGACATAATACCTCATACAAGCACTTTCAATTTAATATAATCCCTTTATTGTGATATCTCTAAACAAACAGTTTACATGTTGGTCCCATCAACCTATGTGTTTATGTCCCTTTATTTCACTTTTTGGAAATCAAGTTTTCATATAAAACACCATGGTCATGGATTTATTTAGGCAATATAATTTCCATTAAAGGGCTTGAGATATCAACTTTTTTTAAATAATAGAAGGGGAAAATCCTTTAACTCATTATTCATTAAGGAAATATGACTTATGAAACAACCGACATATCCTAACTCACTGAAATCATATTCCATCACAGTTTTCATCAACACAAAAAAGTACGTAGCTTGTAATACTTATTAATATTAATATTAAATTATAAGGATCGATACACATGTTTCTAGTTTGGAACATCCAATGACACATATAAATATGGATATACTAATGACGGTTCTCAGTCACATAATATTGTACATTGGATATTACCCAGAGTGTACACTATGAGAAGGTGCCACAAAGTCTTATGAGTCTTCACCCCTGATAACCTGTATCGTTTTTCCCTCAAATGATTTCATTTGGCTGTAGAATATATATTTAACAATATTATATTGTCACTTATGGGTTCTCATCATAACAGGGAACTGTTATGACCTTTGAATGCAACTTCTACTCTTATAACATTATCACTTACTATGTTACATAGAAGAACAGTCATGATGTGATAATGAGTTAATTAATATTTGAAACAATTAATACAAGTTATCATAAAGTATAAATATGTTGGTTTTTGGTAACCAATTCTAACATTATATAGAAATTTTTTACATGTTTATGGTATCATTATACATGTCATTGATACACATGTATTGTTTATGGATCCTCAGTCAATTTTTTATTATTACTTAATAATGAAATATAGTGAAAGACCTGGGGTTGATCTCACATAGAGGCCACTTACACATCACTAATATTCTATTGTCACTATTTTTATACTTTAAATCATATAATTTTAAAAATATAACAATGTAACTTGGGGATGAAA
The DNA here is from genome assembly GCA_963277665.1 of Viscum album. Taxonomy (NCBI): domain Eukaryota; kingdom Viridiplantae; phylum Streptophyta; class Magnoliopsida; order Santalales; family Viscaceae; genus Viscum; species Viscum album. The sequence goes on from OY728133.1 coordinate 597,833,077, forward strand.
TTAATTTGATAAATATAATATATATATATATATATATATATATTCATAACATAAATAAAACACAATTAAGTTCTCAGAAGAAAACTCTTTCTCGCATGAGTAAATAGAAATGAAATTGTTATTATAAAAATATAGTCACAATTTTCTACGCAATGTGGACAATCACAACACACCCTCCTTGTTTTAATTTCTATTACCCCACACAGATGCCCATGTATGTGAGTAAATACTCTTAATAATGTTGGCTAGGTGATCTCTTTGCTAAAAAATTCTATTCAATAAATTCCACACCATATGATTGACATAAACATTAAAAGGAATGATCATTGATAATAAGGAAAGAGAACAACAATATAGATAAATTTGGATAGATATCACCATAATCAATTTAACCACTATCTAATTTCATATAATATAATAAATAAAAAAAATTTAAATCACAATAACTCAATAAAAACTACTCCCTCCCTAGATCAATAGTGAGGTTAGTTCTCCATTTTATGGAGATGATAATCACACAAAGGGAGAAAATAAAAGGGAATAAAAGGTGAAATTGATCATTTGATTGGAATAATATATGTTAAATATGTACAAAACTATTATATTATCATTATCTTATAAATCTATATAAAATGGATAACTAAACTGGATAACACTTTTAAACAGAGGTAGAGTACATATTTAAAGGTATTAGGGTTGTTTAATTTTCATCTAAAAACATCCTAAAAATTTAACACATGATAGGAACATTAAATTGAAAATTTTGAAAAAATAATTATTAAATACTATTTTTTGACTTTTTCGTGTGCATGAACTGTAACGACCCAAAGTTTCATTAATGGAAATCCCTCTTGATATAATTAAATGTCTCTTTATATTTATATAAAATTTCAACTTCTTTGGTTTTATGTTAAGAATTTTGACCGTTGCTAATATAGTCATTGAACAGTGATCACATGATTAGTATAAATATAGGACTTTAATAAATCCAATTTACTCAGAAAAAGGAAGTGATGGCCTCATCCAGTAGAATTTCCCCATACGAAGCCCATTTTTCGGAGCTCGGAAAAGAGGTGGCGTCTTTGGGCTTCGCCCTTGACCAACCCCAAGATGAGCTTTATCATGTCAAGCTTGAACGTGACCGTCTACGGGAAAAGTGGAAGTTGATTGAAATTACCACTCGAGCGATGTTATCTGAGCCACCCCAATAGTCTGTCACCATCGCACACCATACCCTTAGGTCTTATGCGGCTGTTTTAAGGGGTTATGTAACAACTAAGTAGTACTATGTTCATGTACATTATTTATTTATATAATAATGAATATAATTTCTAGTCATTTTTCATACATTGTAAATAGTTTTTAATGTACAAATGGTGTTTTCAGTTATTATTTAATTAAGAGATATATTTTATTAAATTAAGGGATTTTTTAATTAAATAATATTTTAATAAAATAATATTATTATTAGTAAATTATTTTTTATTAAATATAAATAATCTTATAATTTTATGAATGCAATTAAAATTTTTATTAAGGTTTGAAAGCCATTTCTGTCAAAACCCTTGAAATTTCAATAAATGTCGGTTCATATTTTAAAAGTAAAAATTAACATATTTAGAAAATTATTTAGATAAAATAAATGTTATTTCTCGAATCATGACATCAAAATTATCCAACGGTGAAGTTTTCATAATTTTCTGAGACAGTCAAATTTTTGGGTAAAAATTAAATACCGTTTAAATATATAATATGTTTTATGACATCATAATGACCCAATAGTGATGTAATAAAATAATATAATCTTTATGTTCAGACAATATATGTTTTACCATTAAAATAATGTGATTTTGGGTTTGTTTGACTTACTTTTCAAAGCATTAATGGACCCCTCAAGACATATTCAACACTTTGCCTTTTTAAATTAATTTCCATGGGAGTGTGACTCACCTCCACATAAGCAGCCTTATTATTTTATGAATTTCGGACTTTGGCCTTATAAAATATTATTTTCCTCTTCCCTTTTCCAAAAAACATGGTAAAAACCATGGTTTGGTTTGTGGTTTGGATTAATTTAATATAAGGGGTCTCAAACCTAAATAATAAAGAATTCCCTCACCTTTCCTATATAAACCCACCCAAGCTCCCACTTTCTCCTCACTAAAAGCCTTTGAAGTTCGTCCAACCTCTACCCTACTCTCTCTAGAATCCTCCCAAGGTTCCCCAAGCTCCCAAGAAGCCTCTCACAAGCCTCTCTCTAGCTTTTGGAAGCACACTTCCAAGTAAGGGTTTTTTCTTCCTTTCTCATTTTTGTCCAATTTTCTTTAAGTTGTTTTGCCCTTTTAATTTCAATTATAAATGTTGGGGTATAGTTTTTCACCTCCCTCATACTTCCCTCATTATTTTTTAATGATGGGAGACCCCTTTATCTCTCATTAAATGCCTCCCATGTACACCTATTACTATACCGAAATTCCGAAAGTAACTTCTCTCTCTTCTTTTACATTCAAGCAATAATTGTGTATCATGAATCTAAATTCCATTACAATTGTTGGGAAATGTATCTATATGACCTACTTACTTTCAATTACATGTAAATATGATGAGTAACCCCTTTCTCTCTCATCAACCTTTTTTAAGAATTCTTATGTCACACCGTTACGCTGTTGAAATCACACCGATTGTCTAAGTCAATGCCATTGTGTAGTGGATACCATGCCCATTTCTCCATCAAGGGTATTCAAATTTATGAATATTTACTTATTGATTACAAAGTTTCATGTATTAATTCCACATTATTTTATCATGGAATAAATAATTATGTTTTATGAATCCATGTTTTATGATCCATGTGGCACACTTATGCATGAAATGAAATGTTTAAGAAGGGTGCCCCCTTATAGCGATCCAATGCATTGGTTAAAGTATAGTATCATGATACGTCATGTGAAATGAGTGTTGACTCATGCTAATTCTAGTGAAACTAGGGTTTACTCATTCTTTATATGCAATGAGGATTTACTCATGCTCCATGTGCAATGAGTCATGGCTCATGCTAATTCCATGTTAAGTGTTGTTGCCACATTTCCATGTTATGATTATCATGCTTTATCATGCCTTTATGTTCATGTTTTTCTTATGATCTATTGATATGCCTATTGTCTACCATGTATTGTACTCCTCCTGTTATTCAATGTGTACTCCCTTACTTGGCTTTATAGCTCGCCCTTTTTTTTTACATGTCCTCAGGTTATCCCATGCAATGCTAAGTATGAAGGAATGTAGTGGTCATGGAAAGAATGTTTTCAATAAAGATGTCATATTTCATGTTTTACCTTTTTATGTAATGATCCTAATCCACAAAGACACTAGACCTATTGATCTTCTTTGTTGTATCTAGTGAAGTTTTATGTAATAAATCATGTTTAAGTTGTAATAAAAAAGTAGGGTTGTCATAGTTGGTATCAAAGGATAGGTTTAGTTATTTTTGGGATTAGGAAACCCTAGTAAATCCTTAGATACAAGACTATGTATAATAAAAACATCCCTATGTTTTGGTAAGTACTGATTAAGTGGTTTATCAAACAAATACATCCCTGTCTGGATACGAGCAGGTAGAGGCAGCTCTGGCACAGATGTATCCTAGGGGTAAAAACCGAAAACACCGCTTTAAGATAGACTCGAACGGGAACTGGTGAACGACAATGGGCCTTGATACACTCTTGGTTATGAAACTCCCATGGGATATGTTTTGATAAATTCAAAAGCTTAGTATGAACCCTTATTAAGGGAATTAAAAAAATTCCCCTACGAATATATGTTAGAAAGTATATCATGAAAAGCCTAGATTAAAGCCTATAGACTCATCAGTTAAGGAAATGAAAGTTTGTTTATAAGTAATCAACTTTTGGTTTTGGATTACCCTTTATGTGTTACCCCTAACTTTCCTTTTATTCCAGCCAATGGCTGGTAATAGGAGGACTCGGGCTAACAACCGTTGTGAAGATCAGTGTGATGACTGTACTAATGAGATGCTCAATCCAATGGGAGCGGGAATCGCAAACTTTGTCATGCTTCTCTCTCAGCTAAATCAAGTTTTTAATAGAAACACGGGTCAAGAGGAACGTCCAAACCCCCCTAAGAAGGAAAAAGTCGCTATCGAGATCTTCATGATGCAAATGCCTCCTACATTTAGTGGATAATCCGGTCCCATGATCTCTGAAAAATGGATCAACTCCATTGAAAATATATTATCCATCCTCCAATGTTCTAAACAAGAGAAGGTTCTCCTGGAAGCTTATCGTATGGAGGGTGAAGCTGATAAATGGTGGACATTGATAAAAAATACAAAGCTTGAGTAGGAGATTGAGGTGTTGGAATGGAAGGATTTCTGGAAGATGTTTTTCGATAAATATTTTCCGCGCACCCTCCGGATTAAGATGGAAAGGTACTTCCTTTCCCTTAAGAAAAAAGATGAATAATCTATTGGAGCGTGTGAGGAAAACTTCACAAGGCTTGGACAATATGCTTTCGACTTTGTTGTTACCCATGAATGCAAGGTTGACCACTTCTTTGGTGGGCTGAAGCCTAGATTGCGGAAAGAATTAGCGATCTGTGACTTCGACAGCTATGAGGAAATTGTCCGATGTTCCCTCAAGGTCGAAATGGAGATCGGGGAATCACAGGGGTATCATGGGGACAAGAATCATAAGGTGGACTTCAATGCTGGTGTTCTGATGGATAAATCAAATGCTTCTAAGAAGATCCAGCACCCCAATTTCCAAATGTGCGAAAATAAGCACCTTGGAAATTGCCTAAAGGGGACGAGAAATTGCTTCAGGTGTGGAAGAGAAGGGAACCTAGCTGTTAACTATAGGCAAGAAAGACCCACAGCTACGACAGAGGAGAGGAATGATCCATTCGAACCTCAACACGTTGTTCAATTCTACAAATGCAAAGAACTGGGTCATTTTGAAAATTAGTTCCCTAATCCAAGGGTTTTCGGAGACAACCAACAACCTCCAAGGCAGTAAGGAAGAGCTTTTTCCATCACTTCTATCGAAGTGAACCCCAACAACGAAGTGGTGACAGGTACACTAGTTATTCATTCAATAATAGCGAATGTACTTTTTGATTCAGGTTCTATGGATTCTTTTATATCTCAAAAGTTTAGTAGAACAATCCTAGCACCACCAAAAATCATGGAAGTAAAGATGTCAGTGAGTACGGAAAATGGGGAAATCATTACATCACATGAATATAAGTCCTCCCCTGTTATAGTCATTTAATTTCCCAGTGCACCTCGTCATACTCCCTCTAGTGGAATTTGATGCCATTCTTGGCATGGATTGGATTTCCTTATATAGAGCCAACATAAATTGTCGGGAGAGGGAAATTACACTCCATATGGAGAATCGACCCCCGATTCTTTACAAGTGTCGGGAGGAAGATGAATCTCCTTTAGCTCCATCATCTTAAGCATGGATATTACTGCCTTATGAGAACGCGTATCTGGCTCAGATGATTGAGTCCAAGGAAGAAACCATCCTTGAAGAAATTCCTATTGTGAGGGAATTCGCTGAAGTGTTTCCCAAGGAACTGCCTGGTCTTCCTCCAAGAAGAGATATTGAGTTCTCAATTGAACTTATACCTGGGGAGCTACCAATATTCAAGAATCCATATAGAATGGTTGTTGTAGAGCTTGAAGAGATGAAGAAACAACTACATGAGAATCTGTATAAAGGGTTTATACGCCCAAGTGCTTCACCATGGGGTGCACCAGTCCTCTTCAGCAAGAAGAAGGATGGGTCAATGCGGCTTTGAATCGATTATCGTGAACTTAACAAAATCACGATAAAGAACAATTATACTCTCCCAAGAATCGATGACTTGTTTGATCAGCTGTTTGGAGCACAATAGATCTCCAAGGTGGACTTTCAGTCAGGATATTATCAATTAAGGGTGAAGAAGGAAGATATCCCCAAGACCGCTTTTCACACAAGATACGGGCACTATGAATTCATAGTAATGCCTTTCAGACTCACCAATGCTCCAGCAATCTTCATGGACTTGATGAATAGAGTCTTTAGAGATTACATAGACAAATTTGTGGTAGTCTTTATAGAAGATATTCTAATATACTCCAAAACCAAGGAGGATCATGAGGAGCATTTAAGAACTGTACTAGAGACTTTGTGCAAGGATAAGCTCTATGCAAAGTACATAAAGTGTGAGTTCCGGTTGAAGGAGGTCTCATTATTGGGCTATATCATCACAAGCAATGTGATATCTGTGGATCCCTCCAAAACAGATGCAATTGAGGGATGTCTGAGGCCAACATCGGTAACAGATATCCGTAGCTTCTTGCGGTTAGCTGGATATTATCGAAGATTTGTGAGAAATTTCTCACGATTGTCCAACCTTCTTACCAAGATAACTCTAAAGGGAGTAATGTTTTATTAGAGTAATGAATGCTAAGAAAGCTTCAAGGATTTGAAAATGAGGCTTATCACTGCGCCCATGCTCACTTTACCCACAAATGGGGAACTTTTTGTTGTTTTAAGTGATGCTTCAAAGAAGGGATTAGGTTGTGTGTTGATGAAGAATGATAAATTTATATCCTATGCCTCAAGGTAGTTGAAAATCCATCAGCGAAACTATCCAACGCATGATCTGGAGTTGGCAGTGGTGATCTTTGCCTTGAAAATCTGGCGGCAATATCTCTATGGAGAGAAATGTGAGATATATACTGACCACAAGAGTCTTAAATATATATTCACATAGAAAGAGATTAATATGATCCAGAGGAGATGGATAGAGCTCATCAAGGATTATGACTGTTCAATCCATTACCACCCTGGGAAACCGAACAAGGTGGCAGATGCCCTAAGTTGAAAGGATCCAGCGATTCTATCAATGATGATAATTGAGAAGGATCCAATCTTCTTAGACTTGATGAAGATGGACATGGGAATCATAGAGAAGGGAACATCGTCAATCCTTTCACAAATGATTGATCAACCGTCTCTTTTGGAAAGGTTAAAGGATGCTCAAACGGATGATGTAGGAATTCAAGAAAAAGTGGGAGCTATCGAAAAAAGGAAATCCTCAGAGTTTAATGTTAATAAAGAAGGAGTTTTGCAGTTTGGGAAAAGACTATGTGTTCCATCAATTCTGGAGCTGAAGAAGGAACTTTTGGATGATGCACATAGTTTAAATTTCTCTATTCACCCAGGGAGCACAAAGATGTATCGAGATCTCCGAGAAAACCTTTGGTGGGATAATATGAAGAAGGATATCGCTGAATATACATCAAAGTGCCTGGTGTGTCAGCAAATGAAGGCAGAGAGGCAGAAGTATAAGGGGATGATGCCACCATTGCCCATACCAGAATAGAAATGGGATAACATTTCCATGGACTTTGTCACCGGACTTCCAAGGACATCCAAAGGCAACAATGAAATCCATGTTGTTGTGGCTCGTCTTACAAAGACTGCACACTTCATTGCTATTCGTGAGGATTTCTCTTTGGATCAACTAGTATAGATATATATCAGGGAAGTGGTAAGGTTTCATGGAGTACCACTATCTATTGTGTCTGACCAAGATCCAAGATTCACCTCTAAGTTTTCGAAGAGTCTTCAACATGCTCTGAATACTGAACTGAACTTCAGTACGGCCTATCATCCTCAAACTGATGTCCAATCCGAGCGGACTATCCAAACACTTGAGGATATGTTGAGAGCATGCTCAATAGACTTTAAAGGAGGATGGGATCAATATCTTCCTCTGGTTCAGTTCTCTTATTATAACAGTTTTCACTCGAGCATCCAAATGGCACCATATGAAGCCCTGTATGGGAAAAGGTGCAGAACACCGACATGTTGGGATGAGGTTAGTGAACGTAAGCTGCTTGGACCAGAAATGGTCGAGGAAATGGTGGAGAAGGTGAAAACCATTTAGAAGCATATCAAGGCAGCCCAGAGTCAACAGAAGAGTTATGTAGATAATCATCAACGATACCTTGATTTTAAAGTTGGAGACATGGTTTTTCTATGCATATCTCCGTGGAAGACGGTCATGAGGTTTGGAAAGAAATGGAAGTTAAGTCCAAGTTACATCGGCCCCTTCGAGATTATTGATAATGTCGGGGCTGTGGACTATCGACTAGCACTTCCACCTACTATGGAAAAAGTACATGATGTCTTTCATGTATCCCTCTTAAAGAAGTACATACCGGACCCTTCACATGTACTCTCTTCTGAGGTGGTACAATTGGAATATGATCTTTCTTATGAGGAGAAACTAGTGAAGATCTTAGATCGTAGAGAAAAAGTTCTAAGAAATAAGACAATGCCCCTCGTTAAGTGTTCTAGAGAAACCACAAGTTTGAAGAAGCAACTTGGGAATCAGAGTATATGATGAAGCTAAGTTACCCACATTTTTTTAGTGTGGAAAAGGAAAATTTCAAGGGTGAAATTTCTTAAGGGGGAATATTGTAATGACCCAACGTTTCATTAATGGAAATCCCTCTTGATCTGATTAAATGCCTCTTTATGTTTATATAAAATGTCAACTTCTTTGGTTTTATGTTAAGAATTTTGATCGTTGCTAATATAGTTGTTGAACAGTGATCACATGATTAGTATAAATATAGGACTTTAACAAATCCAATTTACTCAGACAAAGGAAGCGATGGCCTCATCCAGTAGAATTTCCCCATACGAAGCCCATTTTTCGGAGCTCAAAAAAGAGGTGCGGTCTTTGGGCTTTGCCCTTGATCAAGCCCAAGCTGAGCTTCATCTTGTCAAGCTTGAACGTGACCGTCTACAGGAAAAGTGCAAGTTGATTGAAATTACCACTTGAGTGATGTTATCTAAGCCACCCCCAGAGTCTATCACCATCGCACACCTTACTCTTAGGTCTTATGCGGCTGTTTTAAGGGGTTATGTAACAAATAAGTAGTACTATGTTCATGTACATTATTTTTTTATATAATAATGAATATAATTTCTAGACATTTTTAATACATTGTAAATAGTTTTTAAAGTAAAGATTGTGTTTTTAGTTATTATTTAATTAAGAAATATATTTTATTAAATTAGGGGATTTTTTAATTAAATAATATTTTAATAAAATAATGTTATTATTAGTAAATTATTTTTTGTTAAATATAAATAATCTTATAATTTTATGAATGCAATTAAAATTTTTATTAAGGTTTGAAAGCCATTTCTGTCAAAACCTGTAAATTTTCGATAAATGTCGGTTTTTATTTTAAAAGTGAAAATTAACATATTTAGAAAATTATTTTGATAAAGTAAATGTTATTTCTGAAATCATGACGTCAAAATTATCCAACGGTGAATTTTTCATAATTTTCTGAGATGGTCAAATTTTTGGGTAAAAATTAAATACCGTTTAAATATATAATGTGTTTTATGACATCATAATGACCCAATAGTGATGTATTAAAATACTATAATCTTTATGTTAGGCCAATATATGTTTTAACATTAAAATAATGTGATTTTGGGTTTGTTTTACTTACTTTTCAAAGCATTAATGGACCCCTCAAGACATATTCAACACTTTTCCTTTTTAGATTAATTTATATGGGAGTGTGACTCACCTCCACATAAGAAAACTTATTATTTTAAGCAGTTCGTACTTAGGCCTTATAAAATATTGTTTTCCTCTTCCTTTTTCCAAAAACCATGGGCAAAAACCATGGGATGGTTTGTGTTTTGGATTAATTTAATATAAGTGGTCCCAAACTGAAATAATAAATAATTCCCTCACCTTTCCTATATAAACCCACCCAAGCTCTCACTTCCTCCTCACTAAAAGTATTTGAAGTTCGTCCAACCTCTGCCATACTCTCTCTAGAATCCTCCTAAGGTGCCCCAATCTCCCAATAATCCTCTCACAATCCTCTCTCTAGCCTTTGGAAGCACACTTCCAAGTAAGGGTTTTTTCTTCCTTTCCCATTTTTGTCCAATTTTCTTTAAGTTGTTTTTCCCTTTTAATTTCAATTATAAATGTGGGGTTATGGTTTCACACCTCCATCATACTTCACTCTTTTTTTAATGATGGGAGACCCCTTTATCTCTCATTAAATGCATCCCATGTACACCTATTACTATTCCGAAATTCCGAAAGGAACTTCTCTCTCTTCTTTTATATTCAAGAAATAATTTTGTATCATGAATCCAAATTCCATTCCAATTATTGGGACATGTATCTATATGACATCATTACTATCCATTACATGTAAATATGATGAGGAACCCCTTTCTCTCTCATCAACCATTTTTAATAATTCTTATGTCACGCCGTTACACTGTCGAAATCCCACCGATTGTCTAAGTCAATACCATTGTGTAGTGGATATCATGCCCATTTCTCCATCAAGGGTATTCACCTTTATGCACATTTACTTATTGATTATAAATTTTCATGTATGAATTACATATTCCTTTATCGTGGAATAAATGATTATGTTTTATGAATCCATGTTTTATGATCCATGTGGCACACTTATGCATGAAATGAAATGTTTAAGAAGGGTGTGCCCTTATAGCGCTTCAATGCATTGGGTAAAGTATAGTATCATGATACGTCATGTGAAATGAGTGTTGACTCATGCTAATTCAAGTGCAACGAGGTTTTACTTGTGCTTTATGTGCAATTAGGATTTACTCATGCCCCATGTGCAATGAGCCTTGGCTCATGCTAATTCCATGTTAACTGTTGTTGCCACATTTCCATGTTATGATTATCATGATTTATCATGCCTTTATGTTCATTTTTTTCTTATGCTCTATTGATATTTATATTGTCTAACATGTATTGTACTCTTCTTGTTATTCCATGTGTACTCCCCTACTGGGCTTTATAGCTCACCCTTTTCTTATGCATGTCCTCAGGTTATCCCATACAATGCTAAGTACGAAGGAATGTAGTGGTCATGTAAAGGAAGTTTTCAATAAAGATGTTGTATTTCATGTTTTATGTTTTTATGTAATGATCCTAAGCCCCAAATACACTAAACATCTCAATATTATTTGTTGTATCAAGTGAAGTTTTATGTAATAAATCATGTTTAAGTTGTAATAAAAAGAAGGGTTGTCATATGAACCCACAAATTGTCAACATGTAGAAGAAATTATAGTCTAATTAATAATGAACATTCTTTAGGACTGGACACTATTCAAATTCAAATTCTCCAATTTCTTAGGAATTTATTACCATGAAGGAGTAAGAATCACATGAATCTAAAACTAAATAAAATGATACCTCTCCACTAATATTTCTTGAAAAAAAAAACATCACATTTATTTTTTTTATTATGGATATATGGGCCCATATTTGGAAGTCTCTAGAATAGTGCACAAATTTAGAGGCACGGACTATGAATTTCATTTAAGAATTAATTTATTGGATTTATTCTTTGGTAATATTGAATTAAATGTATGAAAATGAATATATAATCCTAAAAAATGAGTTTTTCAATTTTGATATGTATAGAATAATTTCTATCTAAAAAAGTGATTTAAAATACTTAAAATTTCCAAATTAACCTATTTTCAGAATTAAGATCAAATTATTCTTAAAACCAAAAAATGAAAAAATTGCCAATAAAAACAATTTATTCGGTTTAAAATATTAAAATTATAAAATAAAATATTTTAAAATATAATTTCCATTAATCTTGTACACTTAATAATTTCAAACTCATATAATAATTAAATATTTGAATCAAAATCCACCCTGAAATCAAAAGTAAGAAAGATTCCAAGATCTTATAAAAAATGGAATTACATCATGTCTTGTATACAACAAATAATTCCATTTCATGTTAAACTCCTGAATTTAAATTCATCCATCCTTAAAAATAAATCCATGGCCCATTCACAACTTACCTCACATAGAATTATATGTCACTCTTCACACAAGAGAAATTAAATCATGAGTTATACTCATACATGGAAATTACATGTACCACCATAGGCTTTAAAATTATCATATCTTGACACCATGATACATAAAAATATTTTCAATTATAAGATCTTTTCTAGGTGATTTTGGTAGTTTATTTATTGTGGGTAAAATCATTTAAAAAAAATCAAAGGATGGAAAGTGGAGGTTGAAATTTTAATTACAATCACATGAATATTCATGTGAAAACTGTAAAAAATAGCTCAATCAATTACCATTGAAAATTTACAACACTCACCCTATAATTTATTGTCCCAAATCACTCTAAGTAATATCTGAACTAGTTCACCACATAACCTCATGTGCGCCTCCCCGTATGCCAAAGGCTACCAACTAGAGTAAAATAATACTATATATAATAATATGTAATAAAAAATAGGTAAAACACATCACATATCAAATTCCCAAAACTGGGTAAGTTCCCATAAGATAATGGAAAATACATGTCATGTCATGATAGTCTCATGTTCCAAATAGAAACCAAAATAAAAGACACAATTAAAAATTACCAAAATGGGCCTTGAAATATGTTTTAGTCTTCTCATCCAATCTCCATCCCATAGTGTCCCAAAATCATCCATCTATCATTGGGCCTTTTCCTTATCTTGATCTATATCCATTAAGTCTTCTTAAGAACAAATTGAAACATGATAAGGGTGTGAGTACAAATCCATAGACTACCAATAACAATGTCTATTGAAATATCCATTCTAAACAATAGTGTATGATGATGTACCAAGTAATAATAGAAAAGGAAATAAATGAAAACATTTTTTTAACAATATAAATAGGTGTTAATTAACCTTTTTGTACCTTGGGTTCAAAAGTGAAACATGATCCAACCAAACCTAATTCAACCCAAGTCGTTCATCTGAACCATAAACCATAGAGTAGTGCATAATTTAGGTAAAATAATGGTTTTCATTAAACATTTATATTCTAGGTAATAATAATCATTTTTTCAATCTATGAACACTATGTTTAAATACTATTAGTTCCTAGATCATCAAACTAACAACCAAACCATATATGTAGAGAATCATGTCTGAAATTCCATACCATGGATGTAGAGTTTCATTTCCAACATCTTAACCCATGGGATGTAGAGAGTGTAACTTATTATTACCAGTTTTATGGTATTTGTATCCCTTTTTATTATCACATTATGTTTGGATGTTTTCCTGGGTCATTTTCATAGATTTCTGGACATTCTAGGAGTTTTATAGGGGTTATTAAATGGAAGATAGGGACTACAGTTTGGAGATATTTGGAGCCTCTTCCATTTCTAGAATGGCTGCAATGTGGAGGAGAGTTGTACGATGAATAAATTTGGGTTCCCCTTCCATTTTAAAGGTAATTTTGGCATGGTGTTTGGGTTTCACCGTAGCCTTACCCTAGGTAAATAGGATTTGGATGAGGTCTGAAACTTGAATTCATAAACTAGTTTCCAGAGGATGGCTATAGTGTGGTCATCTACACTATTCCATGGTCTTGAATTTTTCATCATTTTTGTGTTGTGTTATTATAGGATACAATATTTTGTTTTGTTTTATAATATTGAAAATCATGAATGCTTATTTTATATTCCAAACTCATTCCACTTGATTATATTCTACCCCTTTTAATTTTTGAGGCTCTCTAAAGAGGATTTTGGTACATTAAATCCATTTCTTCTAATATTGAGGTTTCAGTGGATGTGACTAATCTCCCTCTAGTAATTTTATCTCTCTTTGTTGTGGAATATTTTTTTCTTCTCTGGTATCCTCTTTGAGAGTAATGAATCCACATGTTGTTTATGGATTGGATCCTTTTTTATGGGTTATTATTCTAGGTATTTCTCCTTGATCTCCCTTACCTTGGACTCTATATTGGTGGTTCCTGATATGGGTGATTGATTTCTCATATGATTAAAGGTAGGTGGTTCTATAATTATGTTACTACATTTAAATCCTTGATTTATTTTTTTATTTGAAATTCAATTTCAATTTATTTCTTTAAAAATTGATTAAATTCTGATGATTGATTTTTAAGGCATGGTATTTGTGAAATGAAACCCATTTTTCAAAGGATTGATAAATTGGGTGAATTTTTATAAATATGTATTTCAATGATAATTTATTTTATGAAATTATTTTATATTTATTCTTGAAAATTTTTATTAAAATGAAATATGATTTTAAAAGCAATGATTTTGATGAAAACCAGTGATTTGGTTTTGAAATTAAAATGAAATATAAAATTTTAATTTTAGAATTTGAAATATAATCATTGAATTGAATTAAAATGAATGACTTGACTATGATTTATTGATTAATAGAAAGAACTTGTGGGTCGGGGTAGTTAGTGGTTGATTGGGACAAGCACATTAGGACTTTGACTCCCTATAAATGGATTAACAATGGAAACTCTAACTAAACCAAGTTCGGCATGACTTCCCCAATAGGGTGTTGATTTATTATCCAAATTTCCTGATCCTTAGGTACATGTTCACACATCTTGATCCATTATTATTTTATTGAGTAGTGAGAGTATCCTTAATCTATAAACTAACAAACCCTGAGGGTTGTGAACATGTTTCTTGGTTTTGACTTGATTATTACATTCCATTGAATATATAACTATTTATATTCATGCCATTTATTAATGAAAAATTTCATCAAATACTTTTTTTGATATACATGAAATATTATTGATTTCAAATCATTTTTTGATAGATAAATGTTTAAATGATTTGGTATGTCTTATTTATTTAAAATTCAACTATAAATGGTTTGTCAATATTAGAATTTCTTATGGAAAATTATGTAGAATAATACTGGGATGTTGATATCACACCATACCTTGTCCTTTACTAATTTTTATATTATGTTATTCTAGGTCTAGGAAAATTGATATCACCGGTTGGAGGTGTAATATGTTCTCAATCATGAGATCTTAGAGTTATGGTGGTGACTGTTGGGGCTATGGTCCACTTGTTACATAGGTATTTTGAGACTTTATCATGATATTTGTTGAAAAATTGCCTTTTGGATGATGTTTTTTCTTGTAATATTTATTTATCTTCATGTGGTACTTCTCCTCAAGGAGTGTTTGACATAAATAATGATCATTGTTTTATCTTATTCTGTTATATCTTGATGCTTTTCCTTGTAGAAAAAGCCATTCCATTTTCCTTTTAGTTGTTGTCAAGTTCTTGTTTCCAACCTATGGAGATCGGTAAAACACTTTAATCTAGGTCAATACCAACTTGGGTATTGATGTACTAGGGTATCCGGGTTGGTTTGTGAAAAAATCATTTCAGTGGTGTGAGTTTGAGCATCTTTCCATAATGTTGGTATACAGTTTATGATGTCCTAGTAGATAGGAGGTAGGATTATTGGGACTTAAGAGGTAGTTACAAGTGAGTTCTGAGCCAGCTCTCATCATAGTGAGCCTTATGGAACCATGGGTGTTTTTTAAATGAATATTTTATGAATAAATTGACCTAATTCTAGTATATTCCCATTTTGATCTGAGAATTTTAATGTCCTAGAAAATATTATGTAATTGATATCCCTATATCTTTTTATTGAGTTGATGATATGATTATACTTTATGATTTTTTAGTGTTTTCTATTGATGTTTTGTATTACAATTCCCAAAAGAATGCTTTTAAATAGACCTTAGAAGAAAGATATAGATGAACCCTAGAAATCAAACCCTCCAATTGATCATAATCACATTGGGAAAGTGGTGTATGATGTCAAATCTCTAGGATATGTGGATTCACCCATTCCTGTTTAGGATCTGGTAAGGAAACCACTAAGGGTGAAATTAGAAATTGTTTTTAATAGTTTCTTCACCAGAGGAAACTAGCTTTATAAGGATAAAATTATCCTAAAAAGGTATAAAATTGGATGAAAAGTATTGTACTTGTTCTTGAGTTATTGGAAATTACTAATTTGATAAAGGTTAAATGAATTTCCTTAAATATTTAAGGTTCTAGAATAAGATAATGGGATTCAGTGGATAGAGAAAATAATCATGAAGGCTTAAAGTGGAAAGACTTTAGATACATTTTATAAAAAAGTTATAACCAAATTTGATGGTTTTGTAAAATTATATGAAGTTCCTTAACCTTTAACATGGTTATAGGACTGTGACTCAGTGTGAAAACCACTTAACTGAACCCGTTTAGTTTTCTTCTGAGGTAGTGATGAGAAGGGAGATGAAGGCATGCAGATTTGAGATGATTCTCCAATATGATATCTGATCACAGGTTTTCATATTGAATATTACTTCTTATAAATATGTTATTGATAAAGCTTTTATTGGTGAGATTTACCTAGCTAGTATGTCAGGGTTAATGGGAGTTCCTCCTGCTCCTAGTGGCAATTTTTATAGTTCCTCTAAATGAAAGAGAAAGAATGATGAGCCTTATGGTGGATCTTGATAGTAGAAATTTCCTATACCTTATGAAGTGTCTGTAAGGGTGCCTTTAACTTTTTATTACCCGCCTTCTCCAAGATGAGGGAAAGGATGGAAAGATGTTATACCCTTCCTTTTTCAATGTGAAGGAGAGATAATGACCCCCGAGTCCCGCCTTCGGTAGGCCTCGGAGTGGTGACTAGCACCAAGGGTATATAATCTCATATAAATAGATGGCATTACCCTTTATAGAGAACAAGATCGGGAGATAAGATGGTAAATTCGAAACAATTACAAAGACTAAAGGTTAAAGTAAATCCAAAAATCCATCCCCACATGCATGCTCAAAATAAACCGATTCAAAGTACAAGAAAAATCTGAAGTTAAATACCAAAAGAAAGAAAAAAAGTAGCAATAGAAACTATCCCAACACCTGAGCTATTAAGGTCCGACACGTTCCACAATGTCCTCTTAGAAACCTAAAATTAGTTTTATATATGTAGGGTGAGTATATAAGTATACTCAGTAGGGAAACCAAAATCCCCCATGCACAAGTGGAGAGACATTCTAATGTCCCATTGGAAAATAGAGGTAACCAAAACACCAGGCAAGGAAAACTATCCACCCAGCCTTACCAAGGCACACTCTCCAAATAACGCAAGTCAGGTAAGATAATAGTAATAGTAGGTAAATATATAGGTACTCCGAACTGCTTTCCCACTGGTTATTCAGAACATCCTACACATCAAACCTCACCTATAAATCCTACTTCAGTCCCACTACTTACCCCAATAACAACCATATGGGTCATTCCAACCACACATTTATCCTGCCCGCAAACACATGGGCCACAAAAACCACACATAACCATGCCTGTAAGAATCTAAACCCCAACAACCACTACCACACTCGAAGACACCTAGGCCAGAACAAGCACTTCTACACCCCAAGACACCTGGGCCTCATCTCTAAGGAACTTGGGAAATAAACCTACCCACACACACCTGGGTCAAGCCGGCACAACACACCCTACCTGATTATTATTGATATATAATAAACCTCAGGTCATTACAGCCAACCCGAAGAGTCTTGGGATACCTAAGAGAGGGTGAATAAAGGATCTAATAACCATCCACTCATAGGAATGTTGGGAAAAACACCCTCCCCCATGAAATGGGGGTGTTCGGAATGAAGTGCTCAACATGGGTGGGTGTGTATAAGGAACACAAGATCTAAATTTTATACATATAGGTAATCAACCACTCATACCAACGTAAGGGTCCCAAAACGAACAACTATCCCTCACCAACAACTCTTTCTACTAATCCTACATGAACAAGTACACAACATCCACAACCAGAGCACAACCCATTTTTTGAAAATAGTTTCCTAATTGTAATTGATCTCGTTGTCATGTTCAAGTGATTCCATTTCAATATTCCTTCACAACCAGGAAACTAACAAGCATAACCACAATCCAAAACAATAACTGAGAGTAAATAGCCAAGTAGGAGTTTAAGCATCAACTCCACGTTTTCTAGTAAATAACAACATAAAAATGGGATCTCGTGAGATCCATCGAAGTAATAGAACAAAAACAAGCCCCATATTATTGGGTCTAGAACATTTATCATCGGCACTGCACAGCCTCATATTCACAAACAAAAACTTCCCAACCATTGATTCCATTCCCCTCTACCTCACCCCACAAAGCATTCAATAGAACAACTATTCATATCCTTAAAATAGAGAAACGAAGTTCCCAGGTTTAGCCAATACCAATCATTATGTTCCTTCTTTCTGTTTGGTTAACCGAGGTGATCCCACAAGGGTTCTTATTCACTAACAATCCATTTAATCAACCAAGTTTACATGATTAATTAGTTCCATGTTACATTCATTCAATCACAAGATCATCTATAAAAATGGAGCTTCATTATTGTGCAAGAAAGGACCACCAATGGACACAATTTTCAGTGGGAATGAGCCCATACAATTCACAACATAAAACTAAGGTATAAAACAACAACATCAATATATTTCCCACCCCTTCATTGTTTAAAATTATATTTATTATATTCATTAAAGTTGGTTTCATCTACATCCTGAGGGAACATCATCATACCCACCCCTCATGATTCATAGTAAAGAGATAAGAAGAAAGAACCCCTACTTGGATGATCAAGGATCTAATTTTTCTCCATGCGCCAAGAATTGTGGTTGCACAACAGGAAACTCTAAGAAGAACCGAACAAGAGTGATCTCATGCAGGAACAAATCATATCCAAAAGAGGTACACCAATTTCACCAAGAGGGAGGAAAAGATACTAAGTAATAAGATCTTATCATGATAAAAAGGCTCGATCCTAGAGTTATGGGATATGGGATTTCAATGTTCTGGAGAAGTGGATTGTTTTTTGACCATGTGGTTGGGATTTTCACACGTTGGAATTAATTGAGATTTAATAATTCCCTCAGAGATAGTGAGATAGACTATAACATGTCCAAGAGTTTATAGGTTACATTTAAACTGAGAAAATTTCACAATAGGGGCATAATTGGAAATTCAACAAAGGGGTGTAAAAATGATTAAAAAACAACAGGTTTTGGTATGGAAAGGGTCGGACCAATATTAAGGGATTTAAGATATCCTTTACCAGACTTAAAATGGTCTTAAACCACTTTAAAAGAGGTATTAAAATTTAAAAGATACATTTTTGGAGGGAAACTAGAAGGAAACCCAACACCCCACGATGGCACCATTTGGGAGAAGCACTGATCGGTGGAACCGATAAGCAACACCACGGTGACACCCTACCACCAGCACCAATTCCCTCCCAACTCACTGATAGTGTCTAGGAAACCCCAAACAACATAATTTGATAAGTAATGGACCAAGGAGGTCCAGGACATTACATCAGATACCTCTAAAACTATTCTCTCCGTTGAGAATTCAAGAGTAAACCTTAAGAAAAGAGAGGGGTCCGAACAACCACATCGTAAGATACCTCTCAAGGAATAACCACCATATATTTGTTTGAAAGATGTAATAATGCATCAACATATAGGTATATTTCTTTTATCTATCCCATTAACAACTGTAGAAACACTAAGTAACCACACAAACAAAAAAAGTCACATCGTCGAGACATATGGATTAGGGAGTTCATTTCCCCATGTCAATATACTATCAACTATGGGAACTAAGTACACAACTATGCCTCTTGTTCCTAGGTACTCTCATCGAGGAAACCATGCCTCCAAAACACACAAACCAAGGGAATGTTCTATCCACAAAGCACTATCTCTTTATAATCCTTGATTCTCGCAAGTTGTTCCAGAAACATAACATCATCCTCAATATCCAACTCTCCCTAGTCGAGGATGTGGGAGTCATCGTGTATATACAGATGGAGATGAGAGATATGAAAGACATTGTGTATCCTCTCTAGCCATGGTGGTAACATCGGCTGATACACCACCTCACCAACTCATCTTAACACCTCAAAGGGTTCGATGTACCTAGGAGAAAGCTTACTCCCCCTGAAAAACCTCCATTGTCCATGCTGAGGGGAGACCCTTAAGAACACATGGTCCCCAACCTCGAACTCCAAGGTTCTCCTCCTATGATTGGAATATCGATTCTTTTACTGTTGAGTTTCCTTCAACCTTTCACGCGCAAGCAGAACCTTCTCCATCATGCTTTGCACTACCTGTGGGCCAAGAACACCTACCTACACAACCTATTTCTAGAAAACAGGCGAAAAATATGGTCTCCCATACAAGACTTCAAATGGTTCCATGCTAATGGTGGTGTGATAGTTATTGTTTTAGGAAAACTCTACCAAAGTCATGTGTCGTACCCACGATCCTCCAAAGTTCAGAACACAAGCCCGGAGCATATCATCCAATGTATGGATGATCTTCTCTATTTTCCCATCTATCTGAGGATGGAAATAAGTGCTAAGGCATAGCTGGGTTCCAAAAGAATGTCGTAATCCCTTCCATACTTGTGAAGTAAAGTGTGTATCCTAGTCTGAAATTATGTTTCTCGGAACTCCAGGAAACCGCACAACTTCACCAACATACTTCTACGCTAATTCATCAACTGCAATCGAATCATTAATTGCTAAGAAGTGATCTGATATCATTAGTCAGTCCACCACTACCAAGATGGAATCATAGCCTCCCTTAGCCCAATCTAGTCCTATAACAAAATCCATTGAGATATCATCCCACTTACACTCGGGAATGTCTAAGGGATGCAACAAACCATCGGGAACACGGTGTTTAGCCTTCACCTACAAAAACACGAGGCACTTTGTAAAAAACTCCACCACTTACTAATTCACATCAGGCCACCAAAACTGACCTCTCAAGCCCTGGTAAATCTTAGAGACTCCAAGATGTACCTCCAGGGGTGATTTATTGAACTCACAGACAACTCCATCATGCATCATCCCTAGGAAAAATAGATTCCCACAAAACAACATCTGATTTTGACTATCCCCTAACCATCCTTCTGAAGCATCGCCATTTATAACATAATCACACATAACTTTATCCACTGAGTCTCCCCACTGAGACTCTTCCACCTATGATACCATGTAATAATACACTATCATATAAAATAGATAGCCTCTACCATCCTCCACTCCCATTCCCAAATGTAAAGCAGCCAACTCCTATATTGCCTTACAAGTATCTACTGACTCCCAAATCACATTCTTCTGTGACTTCCTGATCAAGGTATCGGCCACCAAATTCCCCTTTCCTGAGTTGTAGAGGATCTATAAGTTGTAGTCCTAAATAAACTCCATCAACATCCATTGTCTCAAGATCAGGTCTCGTTGGGAGAAGACATACCTCAAGTTCTTGTGATCCATGAAGACCACTAAGCATTACCCGATGAGGTAATTCTGCCAAAACATCAGTGCGAACACCAATGCTATAATCTCCAGGTCTTGGGTGGCATAGTTACGTTCATGAGGATGTATCATCCTCGACCCATAATCGATCACTCCCCACATCTACATCAGCACACACCTGAATCCTAGACCGGAAGCATCATAGAACACATCAAACATTATCCCTTCTTCTAGAAACCTCAGTACTAGGGCACTGACCATCTTCCCTTTCATATAATTGAAAGATGTATGGCACTTCTCGCTCCATATGAAAGCTTGGTATTTCTTGTTCAAAGTTTTCAAAGTCACTAAAACTGGAGATAAGTTAGGTACGAACCTCCGGTACTAACCTATCATATCCAAAAAAACTAAAAACCTCTGATACATTCTTGGGTGCTTCCCAAGAAACAATTGCTTTGACCATCGATGGGTTCACTGTTATTCCCTGTGGGTACACCACGTGTCCAAGAAGTGCACCTCTTGTGTCTAGAACTTTCACTTGGAAAAATTCTCGTAGTGCTGGTGGTGTTAGAGGACCTCCAAAACTATCCTTATATGCTTATCATGATCCTCCTCTAATCATGAGTAGATATGGATGTCACCGATGAAAACAACCAAAACCTGGACCAAATACTTATGGAAAATAGAGTTCATGATCCCCATGAACACTGCTGGAGCATTTTTAAAGTAGAACCACATGACCACAAACTCAAAGTACATGTTCCTGCATGTAAAAGTAGTCTTAGGGATGTCACCCTCCTTCACTCTCAACTAGTGATATCCATACCACAGGTTGATCTTAGAGAACCAACCTACTTCCTTTAACTGGTCAAAAATTTCATCGATCCTCGGGAGGGGGTAACGGTTCTTGATCATCACCTGATTCAGTCTTTGGTAGTCTATGCATAGCCTGAGACCACTGTATTCTTTCTTTGACAATAATACTGGATCACCCCATGGAGACATGCTTGGTAGGATAAATACCTTCTTCATCAATTCATAAAACTGAATCCAGAACTCCCAGAACTCATAAGGTGCCATTTTATAGAGTGCCTTTGAAACCGGATGGGCACTGAGTTGTAATTATATCCCATACTCGACATCACTTCGATAGGGTAAATTCACAAACTATTCGGGGAAGACATCCATGAACTCACTGAAAATATCTAGAACTTCCACCATCTGTAAGTCAGTTGATCCCACTAACATCTCTGCTAACAAGGAAAGAAAGGGATCCACGCATCAGTTGTCCTCATAGAAAACCCACTCCTCAATGAAAAGTACATTATGGATACCATATATGAGAACGCGACTCTTCTCTGGAATCAATTGATTGCAGAATACATGGAAAACAACCATTCAATGCATAGGATGATATCATATGGCTTCATTTTTTGCAGAAGGAGGTCCCCACTGAACTGATGTGGCCCCAACATCAGTCTACATCCCTGAAAAACATCAAACAGGCCGGTCTGACCTCTAACTGGTGTAATCAACATCTGGGGCATGGAATGTCTCTATTCTTCTTAACCCAAGGCATGGAATATACTGGGTGCAATAAAGATGTGTGGATCTCCTGAATCAAACAAAGCATGGACAAGAGTGATAAACAAAATGATTTTACCTTGAACAATATATGTCCCTACTGGATCTTCTGCCTCTATAGTGTGAATATTACCACACCCAACTCCTCTTCCCTTCGGCTATCAGTCTCCTACCCAACCATTCCCTGGTCAAGGTCCCTGAGGAGTGCCCTGAGGTCAGCCTCCTCCGGCACCGTCTACCCTCAGTGGAGCGGGAGCCCACTGCCCTTGCTGCTGGAAGGACCTGTTTGGAAACTATTTCTACTGAGGTAGGTGTTGAATAGTTACACTCCCAATATAATACACTTGAATTGGGAACCAACTCTTGATGTTCCCAAAAACTGCATAAGAAAATAACATTGGTCAAGGGCCAATGGTGAATGGGTGAGGACTGGGATATCAAAATTGGAACTGCTGAGGCATAATTCCTACTGGCCGAAACCTGGAAGTCGCTGATACCGGAGGCCTGATGCTGAAAGCCTTTACCTTTGAAGAAACCAACTAAATCCCCTCTCATGGAACACCTCCCAGTGTTTGAATCCTCACCACTACCTCATCCATCTTCTGAACCTCCGTGTATGTTGGTAGAGTGAAGGGAGTAATAGAATACTGGATAGAAGGTCGGAGTGCCTCCTCTAATCATCTTTCCTGTGAATCTTCATATAGAAAGTAGTCTGAATCAAAATGAAGCATAACCTTGAACTTGATACCCAAATCCCTTACTGAAATAATCCCTTTCCAAAGGAGAGCAACTCCTACCTCTTCTCAGCCTTCATCATGGAAGAAATTAATTTCACCTAGAACTCCTTCTCAAATTCATCCCACAAAACCTCAGTCTCCATCCTCTCCCCACAGTAGATCACCCACCACTGATGGGATTCTCCCCTCATCTGACTAACTGCAAATAGAACCCAGTACTCCCTCGGATCATGGATCATGGTAAAGGTGATCACCATCTCCTCAAACCAACCCTCTGTCTCCAAGTCGAAAACCCTACCCTTGTACCTCTTGAGGCTCTTCTGCTAGAAAGAATGTAGATCCTTATTCCACTTGTCATCCTCTTCCTCGTGGTCAATCCTATGCTGATCTACCATGAAAACCTATTAGGGCTCGACTTCGTATTCCACTTGTGGATGACGTTTGAGTTCCATAACTGCAAGGTAAACAAGGAATGCCTAATCCCAAGTAGTAAGGGATTTACTTAGGGTATTATTTATTATTTATTTTGATTTTTTTCAAGATACCCCATCTCAAGAAGGAATACGAGTTATTATGATGTATGTACAATTCCTAGGGTCTCTACCTTGAAATTAATTTAGCCTCACTTGGTCATTCAATAAGCTCATATTCCTTGCGTTGTATCACGGGGGGACCTAAATTCTCATGTCCTAATCTATCTTTCCTGGCCTATTTCACACATCAAGATTGACTAACACTATTTACCTACCATCCCATGAAATCATAACTATGTATAACCTCTAACTCCATATTATCTCTCAACCATCACCTCAGATACCATTATGTCACGACCCTCCTTCTCCAGGATAAGGGAAAGGATGGAAAGATGCACTACCCTTCCTTTTTCAAGGTGAAGGAGAGATAATAACCCCATAGTATCACCTGTAGTAGGCCATGAAGTGGTTAATATCACCAAGGGTATATAATCTTACATAAATGGAAGTCATTACCATTTTTATATAACAAGATCGGGAGATAAGATGGTAAATCCCAAACAACTCCAAAGTCTAAAGGTGAAAGTAAATCCAAAAATCCATCCCCACATGCATGTTAAAAATAAACTAATACAAAGTACAAGAAAACTCTAAAGGTAAGTACCAAAAGAAATAAAATAAAATCAATAACAACAATTTTCCTAACACCTGAGATAGTAATGTCCGACATGATCCTCAAAGTCCTCCTGGAAACCTGAAAGCAGTTTTATATAAGTAGGGTGAGTATACAGGTATACTCAATAGGTAAACCAAAAGCTCTTGTGCACAAGTGGTGAGAAATTATAATGTCCCGTGAGAAAATATAGGTAACCAAAACACCTATTAAGGAAAACTATCCACCCAGCCTCATCAAGGAACACTCTCTTAATAAAGCAAGTTAGGTAAGATAGTAGTAATAGTGGATCAATATTTAGGTACCCTACACTACTTTCCCACTGGTTATTTAGAACATCTTATGCATCAAACCTCCCTAATAAATCCCACTACAGTCCCACTACCGCTCCCAAAAACAACCATATGGGATATTCCAACCACACGTTTATCCCACCAACAAACACCTCAGCCACCAAAACCACACATAACCATGCCCACAGACACCTAGGCCACAACAACCACACATAACCACGCCTGCAGACACCTGGGCCAGAAAAACCACTGACACGCCTGAAGACACCTGGGCATCATCACAAAGGCACTTGGAAAACAAACCTACCCACACACACTTGTCCCAACCCACCACAACACACCTTTCCCAAAGATTCTTGGGCTACAATAAACCTCAGGTCGTCACATCCTACCTAAAGAGTCTTGGGCTACCTTAGAGAGGGAGCATAAAGGATCTAATAACCATCCACTCATAGTAATGTTGGCAAAACACCATCCCCCATGAAATGGGGGTGTTTAGTATGAAGTGATCAACATGGGTGGGGTGCGTATAAGAAACACAAGATCTAAATTTTATAAATATAGGTAATAAAGAACTCATCCCAACCTAAGGGTCCCAAAACCAACAATCGGACCTCACACAACCACTCTTGCTACAACTCCTACATGCACAAGTATATAGTAGCCACGATAAGAGCACAACCCATTTCTGGAAAACAGTTTCTCCATTGTACCCTTTCTCATTATCATGTTCAAGGGATTCCATTTCAATATTCCTTCACTACCAGGCAACTAATAGGCATAACCACAAGCCAAATAAAAAAATTAAGGAAAAAAATCAAGAGTATAAGCATCTACGATTAGTTTTCTTGTAAATAACAATATCAAAATGGGATCCTGTGAGATCCCTATAAGTATTGGAACCAAAACAAGACACAACTTACTAGGTCTATAAAATTTAACGTCGGCTCCACACGGCCTCAGATTCACAAGCCAAAAATTCCCAACCATTGATTCCATTCCCCTCTATGTCACCCCCACAAAGAATTCAATAGAACAACCATGGATATCCCCAAAACAGATCAAGGAAGCTTCCTAGTTTATCCAACACTATTAATTATGTTTCTTCTTTCCATTTGGTTAACTGGGGTGATAAAACAAGGGTTCTTATTCATCAAGAATCCATTTAATCAACCAAGTTTATGTTATTAATCAATTATATGTTTTACTCATTAAATCACAAGATCATCTAGAAAAAATATATCTTTTTTAGTGCATAATAAAGGACCACCAATGACAAAAAAATTTAGTGGGCATGATCCCCAAAAATCAACAACATTAAATTAAGGTATAACACAACATCATAATTATCTTTACCACACCTTAATTCTTTAAAAGGATGTTTATTATCTTCATTAAAGTTGGTTTCATCTACGTCCTGACGTAACATCATCATACCCACCCTGCATGATGTATAGTTAAGATAGACGAAGGAAGAACCCCTACTTGGATGATCAAGGATTGAAGTTTTCTTCCTGCACCAATAACTAGGGTTGTGTGACAGGAAACTCTAAGAATAATCGGATGGGAGGGATATCACATAGGCATTACTCTTCTCTAGTAGAGGGACTCCAATCACACCAAGAGGGAACAAAAGAGACTGAGGAAGAAGATCTTAGCATAATAAAAAGGATCAATCCTAGAGTTATGGGATATGCAATTTCAGAGTGCTTGAAAAGAGGATCGTGGTTTGACCATGCGGTTGGGTGGTTTTACATGTTGTAATTAATTGATATTTAATAATTCTCTCAGAGATAGTGATATAGACCATCTTTTTCCCAAGAGTTGATAGGTAAAATTTAAATCGATAAAAACAAAATATAGGGTCATAACTAGAAAAGCGAAAAAGGGTTGTAAAACTGATTAGAAGGCAACAAATTTTGGTAATTCAAGGGTCATCCCCATATTAGTGGATTTGAGATATTCATTATTGGACTTAAAAATGTCTTAAACCACTTTAAAATAGGTATTAAAACTTAAAAGAGATGTTACGGGAGGGAAACTAGAAAGGAAACCTGACACCCCATGGTGGCACCGATCGGTGAGACCAATGGGTGGTACTGATATGTGACACCACAGTGACACCCTGCCACCAGCACAGATTCCCTCATGAAACACTATTGGTGTCTAGGACACCCCAAACACCAAAAATTTTCAAAATAAAAGACCAGGTAGTTCCAGGCCATTGCATCGACGAAGCTTCCCTAGTTGGAGCTAGTTTGGTACAATAGATGATGAAAAATAATAATTTGATTCATCATATAATGGTTATAGAACAGATTCAATATAAATCCTATGACAATCATCATAGATTCACATTATAGTTTTTAGTTAGTGATTAAATGTTTTTAAGAGTTTCACCTCAATTGTGTCACTGATGTCTGAGAAAACTGGGAAATAGTACACTGAGATACGTGATGTCATTTGAGGTTGTAAAGAGGATTGGAATGGGGTATTAACCCTTGTCATGGACACCTAATTTGATGTATATTCATTATATTCTTCACATATAATAGATTTGGAATTATCTCTATGAACTATATCATGTTTCTTGAGTTTAGAGGAACTTAATGTTGAACATGATTTATCTGTGACTAAGTATACAGTTTGAATAATTGATTATGAGAGAACGGTTCTTCATTGGAAGTATATGCCTTTGGTTCAAATGTTATGGAATCATAATTCTGATTCACATGAGACTCCGGAGCATGAGGAACTAATGAAAGATTAGTGGAATCATGTCTTTGAAATATAGTCTTATTGACATGTTTTCTGGGGAATACAAGTTTATGGTGGGGATATTATAACATCACAATACTAGATTTTATATATTTTTATTTATTTTATTTTTTCACCTCTAATTTATGTGTTTTCCTTGGTCATTTATAGAGGAGTTTTGAAATTCTAGTAGTTTTTTAAGAAAGTTTTTTGTTGATTAGAGGGACCATTATGTAGATATTTTTTGTGCCTCTTCGATTTCTGGAATGTATATGGCATGGAGGAGAGCTATGGTGTGGAGGCACTTGGGATAATCTTTCATTTTGAGGGTAATTATGGCATGTTGAGTGGGCTACGTCATAGCCTTACCCTAGGTAAATAGGATATGGTTAGGGTATTCACCATGGATTCAGCAACCAGTTGGTTGGGGTGACTATGACATGGTCTTCGACACTAAATTGTGGTGTGCCACTTTTTAGCATTTTTTCACCATGTTATTATTGATTGTAGTATGATCTTTTGTTTTCCAGACATAAAAATATTAAACACTCATTTTATATTGAAAATGCATTCACTCGATTATATTTTCCCTCTTTGGATTTTGTATGATCTCTAGATAAGTTTGTGTTTCCACAAATCCTAATCCTCTTAGATCAAAGTGTCGATAGATGTAACTAATTTCCCTACAGTAAGTGTATCTCTCTTTATTGTGGAATCCTCCATTCATATCTACTCTCCCTTTTTAAAAGATATAAATCCACATTTTTTTATGGATTGAATTATTATTTTAGATATATTATGATTCTAGGGATTTATTCTTCATCTCCCTCATCTTTGACTCTCTATAGGCAGTTCCTGATACAAGTGATTCATTTATCATGTGATTAAAGGTAGCTAGTTCTATAATACTTTTCCTACATTTGAAACCTTGATTGATTACCTGAATTGAAATGGAATTTCAATTGATTTATTTGAAAATTGAGTAAATTATGATGCATGATTTCAAAGGCATGATATTTTTGAAATAAAACCCTCTTTTAACAGGATTGATAAATTGGGTGAATTTATATAAAGATATCTTGAAATGAAAATTGATTTTACGATTTGATTTTAAATTTATTCATGAGAAAATGGATTGAAATGAAATAGAATTTTGAAAGGAATGAATTTTATTAAAACCTATGATTAGATTTTGAAATTGAAATGGCTTATTGAACGATGAATTTGGGCATTTGAACTATGATCAATGAATTGAATTAAAATGAATTTACCATGATTGATTATTTTATTGGAAGAACATGTGATAAAGGGTAGTTAGTTAGAAACTAGGACAAGAAAACTAGGAATCATACTCCAAATAAATGGATTAACGATGAAAACTATAACTAGACGAAGTTCATCATGATTTGCCTAATGGGTTATTAGTTAATTCTCCCGATATCCTAACCCTTATAGATGTGTGCGCACATATTGAGCCATGTTTACTTGATTAAATAGTGTGATGATCATTAAGATAGAAACTAATTAACCATAGGGATTATGAACATATTTCTTGGTTTTCACTTGATTATTACATTCCATTGACAATAAAACTATTTTATTAATGACCTTGATTTAAAATATTTTCATTAAATCTTATTTTATATATATCTATTATCATCTTGATTTAAAGAAAAAAATTACTGATAAATGTGAAAATTATTTACCATGCCTTGTTTATTTAAAACTAAATCATAAATAGTTTATCTATATTAGGATTTCTTATGAAGCATTTAGAGGAATCCAAATGGGATATTCAGCTCACACCCAAAATTTTACTTTGTGAATTTGTATATTATGTTATTTAAGATGTAGGAATAGCTAAAGCTTCACTTTTATTTGGTGTATATTCTTGATAATGGGACCCTATAGCGATGGTGGTGAATAGTGGAGTTATGGTTCACTTTTTATGCATGGATTTTGAGACTTTAACTTGATAGATGTTGTGATGTCCACTTTGGGATGGCTTTTTTCATTGGGATCTTTATTTATATTCATGTGGAGCTTTATTCTTTGGGATTTTTTTTCATACTAATTTCTCATTGTTTTATATTTTTCCATTATATATTGATTCTTTATTCTTATGGTAAAATCATTCCCTTGGTCTATTAGTTTATGCTAGGTGCAAGTCATCAACCCATGGGGATTGGGAATTCACTTCATGAAATGTTAGTATCATATCAAGTATCAATGTAGTGGGGTATCCAGGTTATTTTTTGATAGAACATAATTTACAACATACCTTACCATGGTTGTAGACTATCATGTCCAATATCCCATACCATCCCATAATTTACCAATTTACAAGGTTCAACATATATGAACTTTTAACACACTAATTTTATAAGGATTATACTTTTCAAAATTTTTTATTCTCCAAGGTCTATCATACTCAACACCTTTTACACAACTCTAAAATTTACCCATTTCATCATCCATTCATATAGAAAAATAATTAAATGTCTTTTAAAATAATTTAAACACATAAACTTATTATTTCAACCATTAACAATTTCATTCCTCTTAACCAATTATGGAGAATTTAATTCCAGAGTTACACTAATTAACCCCTTTAACAGTGCCAAAAATCAATGCAACAATCCTAACCAATTTAAGAATGTAAACCACCAATTTTATCCTTTAAAATAAATCCTTTTCATTTTTAATAAGTTGGTACACCCCATGGGTGGCCATGGGTTTGGTCTTATGCTCATCAATGGACCTGACATCAAATTAATGCCCAAAATATTTTTTAAGTAAAGAAAGAAAATGTACAACACATTAGAACCATCACACAAATGAAATTCACTTGAAAAGGTATTAATAATATTTTAAAATATCTTAGACCACCTACCTTATGATCATAGGTATCCACTCATCCAAACCTAGCCTTTGGTTCATGCTAAAACGGTAACAACCAAAAAAGTAGAAAAACCTTTGGAAATAGGAAATATGAAGCATAAAAGATGAGGGATAACCAAGAAGTGAAACATTCAATGAATATATAGAAACAAGATGGTATACTTGCTTGTGGATTTAAATCACAAGAATGAACCATTGAAATAGCTTGGGATTAAAGTATATCCAATGTTAAAATAGGATGAGGAGCTCGTAGTGCTCCTTGGGATACTAGAAGTGGAATGGGAGAGAAATATGAGTGAGTATGTATACAGTTTGGGAGGATATTGTTTTAATTTTCCAATTTTTACGAGACATGTGGTTTGGATGAACATTTTTTCAAACTATGTGCCATCGAAGTGAGATCCTCTATCCTAGAAAACCTCTTTCTCACACAATCTCCTGGTAAACTCATGGAATTTGGTAAAACATGTGAAATATGTGTGAATAGATTTATATTTTTGTTTTACAACACTCGTGATCAACAGTGCATCCTCACATGGTTTTCAAAACTATTATCCCCCTAAACCATGTTACACAGTAAAGGTGTGTTATTTTCACTAACTATGTACCATGTGTTGTAAACACCATTCTCTAAAATTCTAAGTGTGAAACATATAGGATGCTTCTAAGACCTTACCTACTCAAGATAAATCATTAAAAACCTATTTTAAAATTTGGTTTACCAAAAATAAAATAAAAATGAACCTCTATAAATTTTGGTATCTTATAACCTCCCAACCATAGTATAGCTCATCCTCGAGCTACACTCCCCTACATCACTAAGGCTCTAAGGTAAAATTTTTGAGCCACTAGGACTATATATCAGCTTCCCTCTCCAATGTTTCATCCTAAATGCTTCCATATTTCCATATCACTTGGACCAAAGGCACAATCTTACCCCAAAGAGTTTTCTAACTCCAATCTATAACAAAAATCAGATTCTCCTCAAATGACTTATCAACCCCAAACTCAAAATCATCAATATCAATCACATGATAAGGATGGGGTGATACTATTGAAGCTACAAAAATGAAACATATCATGTATAGTAAAATAGAATTATGGAAGATCCAATCAGTAAACTACTTGAACAATCCTATCCACAATCTTGAATGGCCTGATATACATGGGCACGAACTTACCTTTTTTGAATTTGATAGTGACCCAGTCTCACTGATACATGAAGGAATAAATGTTTATCCACTACAAACTCTATAGGTTTACATCACTAATATTTATATGAATTTTTTCTACTCAAGTCTATAAGAATTAATTTTTTGATTAATTGGACATGCTCTAACATCTCTAGTATGATAAATTTTCCCAAAAACTTTAATTTTCCTACTTATAAACTACACAATGGTGATCTGTATGCCTTACCATACAATACCTCATATAGTAATAACTGAATAGTCACCTGATAATAGTTTTTTTGGAGAAATCAACAAGCACTAGAGGATTCTCCCATGTTCCTCCAAAATCTAGGATGCATGATCTCAGCATGTCTTATACCACATGGATAGTCCACTCAGATTGTACGTTCGACTATGGGTGGTAAGCAATGTTCAAAAACATTTAAGTATTGAGTTCCTTCTGCAATCCTTTCTAAAAGTGTGAAGTAAAATAGATATATTGATCTAAAATAATATTTTGAGTCATCCTATGAAAAAATATTATCTCCCAATTATATTGGTTACTCAACTCATCAATGGTGAAAGTCTCCTAAATCAGTAAGAAATGGCAAACTTTTGTCAAGCAATCCACAACCACCCATATTATGTCAATATTTTGAGGGAAAAGTCCATGGTAACATCATCCCACATACATTTTGTAAAGGGAAAGGTCTATAATGGACTAGTAGGTCATTGATTCTTGAAATTCACCAATTTATAGGTGTATCATCAGGTCCCAAAACCAATGATCCCCTTCTTCATTCTTTTCCACCGATAATTTTTGTGATAATCATATATCATTTTTTCAAAATAGGGTTAATATACCTTTTTTAAGCATAAAATCATACATAATATCCTCCTATATACTAGTAAGAATTTAAATGTGGAAATGAGAATAGATATATTCATCTCCATTTATGGTCCAGTTAGGAGGTAGCTCCCCACCATCAAAGTTATCCCTCAACACCAAGAACTTTGGATCATCATGTTCTCTCCTCTTGAGATGGTTCAAAAAATAAGGTAATAAATATAAATATGAAATTAAAATCAGTTCCTACACCCCCTAAACACCTATATGTATCTTACTTAATAATTCCATAATATTCAATTCAAAACTAGACTCCTAAATTCCCTAATCCTACAAATTCTATCTCAAAGCATCAGAAACTTTATTTCCTTTTACCAATGTATATGATATCTCAAAATTTAAATATTTCATGTATTCAAAAAATATCTTCTATCATAGATCAAACTCAAATATATATATATATATATATATATATATATATGGCTCTTATTATCACTAAAAATATTAAACCTTTCACCCAAAAGATAATTCTACCATCATTTTAAGGTGTGATTCACCACAGATAACTTTAGATCTTGTTTAGGATAGTTTTATTCATGTGGGCTCAACCATCATGATCTATAAGACAAGAATCAATCTCCTTGCATCAATACGTCCCCAAGAAAAATGTAGATGCATCAAAATATATAGTATATTCATTACTCGGTTTTTGTATGATTAAAATTAGTGTTGTGGTCAAATTCCTCTTCATATCCTGAATGAACACATGCTCCAAACCACCAAAACTTTACACCCTTCTTGGTTAGGCCTGAGAGTGGTTTTGAGAGGTGAGAAAATTCCCTGATAAACCTATTTTATTAACTCGATAAACCCAAAAATATTTGATTTTTAAAAACACTTTGGGGATTCTCCCAAGAAAAAAAAACACTCATACTTTATCAAGGTCCACTAAAAAACCTTCTTCTCATATTATATAACCCAATAAATAAAATTGATCAATCTATAAATGACATTTAGATAGATTGGTGTATATCCAATGCTTTATCAGCGTACTCAAGATGATATCAAGATGTGGATAATGATCATCTCTATACTTGGAGAATACCAAGGTCATCAATAAATAAGACCAAAACTAATCCAACTATAGGTGTAAGATTCGGTTTATTAAGGCCATAATGGGGGTTTTCATTATCCTAAACGACCTCAAAAAACTCATACAATCCATACCATATTTATAAAGTAGTAAGTGTTATATCATATGGCCTCACCCTTAACTGATGGTACTATAATCTCAAACC
The DNA here is from genome assembly GCA_963277665.1 of Viscum album. NCBI lineage: Eukaryota > Viridiplantae > Streptophyta > Magnoliopsida > Santalales > Viscaceae > Viscum > Viscum album. Next base: position 597,867,087 of record OY728133.1, read on the forward strand.
AATCTTAGAGAATACACATCCACCTTTTAGCTAGTTGAAGAGATCATCAATACATATAAGTGGACACTAGATTTTAATTTTCATCCAATTCATATTCTGGTAATCGATATATAAGTGTAACATTACATCCACCTTCTTATAAAATAGAACCAGAGAACCCTAAGGTGATATAGTCAGCCAACTGAACACTTTAGCATCACAATACCCCAACTAATTATTAAGCTCTTAAAGATATGATGGTGTAATTCTATATAGAGGAATGAAAACATGATCAATCCAAAAACCATATCAATAGGAAACTCAATATCTCTCTCAGGTGGAAACCATGAAAACTTCTCAGGAAACAATTCCAGAAAATAATCCACTACATGAGGGAAAATATCCTTCTCCGCACCCCCATCATCTTTCGCAATACTAGAAACCTAGGCTATAATCTCACCCAACTATTGAAAAACAAGACCTGTATGGCATACCTGGTTATTTCATTCCCCATAATAAACATAGTTATTACTCTTATGAGATATTAAGTGACCCTTATATGGTAATAGTCAATGTGATATTCATACAAAACTAACTAGTCCATTCCAAAAATCTTGTCAAACCCTGAAATATCAATCACGAAAAAATACTAAAGGAAATATTATCCACCAATCTTTGGGGGACACACCTTAAAATGATCGACGCCCTCTAATATCACCCCTAATGGCATGACTATTGGCATAACCATATACAATAATTCTACCAATATACCCAAACCATTCACAAACCAATCAGATATAAATGAATATGAATCTATGATATCAAATAAATCACTAGAAAACATGGAATCAATAAGAATCGTACCAAGTACACTGAATAGACCAACTTCATTTCTATATGGAGAATGATAAAATACATATGGTTGACATGTCCCCCTACCTTGAGCTCATGACTAAGTTTCATATGTGGTACTACTCTACTAATACTTACACTCTTATCATGAAGTACCACATCCTCCACCCAAGACATCACAACTAGTATAATTTCAACCACTATACTGATGTGTGGTAAATGATCCACTTTTAGTGCTTTGCATCAGCCTTGGTCTGCCATTACCAAACATCTATTAAGGGTTCTTATAGAACCTACTTGTGTGCCACATCCTTCCATAAGATTAGCACTACACTGATGGTTGAATACATTATCCTTATATTTAAACAGGAATTCCACGTTGATAGAAGACCACTTGATCACTTACTTGATAGGTTGATCCATTCCCCTTGCTACTCTACCCTCCACTACTTTTGTAAAAATTATTATAATGGTGCTTCCTATTTCCAGAGGATATACTACTATATCACCTAGATGAAACTACCTACCCATCATAGGAGGCCACATTTAGGATCCTATTGGTAATGAGAGTTTTATAAACCACCTCAAAAAAATTTCTACGTTGATATAGGAAATAATTGAAGAGTTTAAATGTTCTAAGAACTGTTGGAAGTCCTTCTATGTTTTTACTTATAACTTCTCATCTGAGACTTAAATATCCCACCAACACTTCACTGGTCCCCAAAACATGTAATCCACCAACTTAACCATCCTATATGGAGGATTATCTACACTACCAAGGATTATTTGGTTAGAATCAATACACAAATCAGCTACCTCAAGAATAATATCTCTGAATAATATCGAGTGATACTACAGAAGGAACTCTCTAGTTAGATTAGACATGGTTCATGTAGCATGAATGGGATCTCTCTCTATAAACTGTATAAATTGGGTGAAATTAACATGGAAATACTCTCCCAAACTATCACTCATATCCAATAGGGTATCTAGTTCTACTACCGTAGATGTATTCCCAGCAATTTCTTCTTGTCTCCCTAACATAAAATGTATTCACTGAGGCATCACTTTGTATTTCCAAACACACATTTTCGGTCACATGACATAAAATTTTAAAGTTACACATTGTAGGGGTTTCAACTATCCATTAGAAATATACTCCATATAAAATATCCCAACAAATATGACCACATGACTTTCACTACACCCAACCATCCCAATCCAGGTCCCCTGAATAACTCAGGGTAAAATTAATATTTTAAGTTAAAATCCTTATTTTTAACATTTTCTAAACAAATATAATTAACATATTTTAATTATAATGTAGTTTAAAACTACTTATTTATTATTATTTATTTAAAACCACTAAATAAAAAGTATGTAATTTTACTTCCCACAACCCAATTTTTCTCTATTTAAAAGTAAACCAATCATAACATGATTTTCCATATGTTCCTAATACGATTCATTTTATATAACCCCTAAGTGATTGAAATTATTCATGCATAAACAATCTCATGCCACACTATCCCATGAGTAAAATATCATAAATAAATAAAATATCACACAATAATTGTATTACCTAAGGTGAAATAACATCACAATTATAACAAAAAAATATCAATAACAACAATATTATCTAGGACAACTTGGGTTTTCCTCCGCACATGGGTTAGCTACAGCCATTCACAAGATCATTTTTAATACCCAAGAACATATTATTCTCTTGTATAAAATTCCAAAAATAGTAAATAAAAAAATACTTGGTCCTCTAACACAACTTTGTAATGTCCCATCCTGGCTCAATCTAAATAGTAGATGAACTGATTCTCCAGATGACCTCAATCATACCTCCCCCTAAAAAATGTTGACAACTAGAAATAAGGGTCAAATAAGAAATTTGGGTAGACTAGTACATCTCTATCAAAGTAAAAAATATTATAAATAATAAAAATTAGTAACCAATAGGTAAACACACATCACATATAAAATTTCAAAAAATTGGGTAAGTGCTGACAAGACAATAAATTAAATATATTATGTTATGATAGTCTCCTATTCCAAATGGAACCCAAAATAAAATAAGCAATTTAAAATCTCCAAAACAGGCCCCAAAATATATCTCAATATCCTTATCCAAGATCCATTAAATAATGTCCCAAAATAATCTATATATCATTGAGACTTTGCCCTTGTACCGGCCTACATCCATGAAGTCTACTCGAGTACCAACGATAATTGAATAATGGTTCTATTACAACTCAGTGGCCCACTACCAATGATGTATAAAGAAATTTCCAGTCAAAAAATAGTGTATGAATATGTCCCAAGGAAAAAAAGACAATTAAATAAATTAAAACATATTTTAACATGATAAATAGTTGTTAATTAACCTTTTTGGACCTTGAGTTCAAAATTAAAATATGGAACAACCAAACCTACTTAGGTCTATGCTGATTATCTAAACTATAAATTATATAGTGGTGAATAATTTAGTTAAAATAAGGGATTTCATTAATCATTTCAATTCTAGGTAACAATGAGCATTTCTACAAGGTATCCACACCATGTTCAAGTACAATTAGTGCCTTGAGCATCAAACTGGCACCCAAATCATGGATATAGAGAATTATTTCAAACATCCAAAACTAGGGATATAAAGAATCATTTCCAACATCCTAATTCATGGAATGTAGAGTGTAATTTCCAAAATCTCTTACCATGGTTAAATAGCGTCATGTAAAACATCACAACTCATTCCATAATTTACCAATTTTCAAGGTTTAACATACTCAAAATTTTAACACACTTATTTTACAAGGATTTTACATTTCAACATTCATTATTCCCCAAGGTCTATCATACCCAATATATAAAAACCATTATCTTTATTAAACATTAAAACATGTTTTATTACATAAAATTACACATAATAAAAACCAAAAGATTGATAAGTCTATTGTTTTTTGGAATTAGGTACATTACACAAAAAATTAATACAATGAATACATTATCTTTATTGAAAAACTCCTTAACATGTTCATAATATTCCTTTATACTTCAAACTGCATGGGTAACCTCGTGAAATACATAAGAAATGGATGATCTATAAAGCCTATTAAGAGAATAATTATAGAATGACATGAATATAATAATACATGTTCGACAATAGGTATATCAATGGGTCATAAAATTATTTATAATCATGAACAGGAATAATGAGGCATGATATATCATTATAATCATAACATGGGAAATTTGGAAACATCTTAAAACACTACATCATAATCATAGTTCAAGGTTGGATACCTAGAAATCATAATGAGAAAAGCCTTATAAAGAAATCAGGCTCACTCCATGTCCCAACATTACATCTCATGACCCCAAATATTACCCAACTCATTGGATCGCTATATAATTTTGGTCACACAAATCACTTTCTTTTCATTCTTATGCTTATGTGTGACTCATAGATCATACAACAAGGATTCATTCATCATCATAATATATTTCATGATCAAGGAGTTTGGAATACATACATGTAAGTCCAAATTCAAATAATTATAAGTGTATAAAGGTGAATACCCTTAATTGGAAATGGGTGTGGTATTCACTACATAATTGATTTGGCATGGAAAATCTTAGTTAAATTTTGGTAACATAACGATGTCACTTAAAAATTTATAAAATGCGTTTATGTGAAAGAAAAGTATATATAATAATTTTTAGATAAAATGGAAAGTAATAGGGACATTTAAAGTCATATATCTACATTACTAATTGAAAATAGAATGTATATGATAATAATGAAACTTTAATAAATATGATAATGATAGGATCCCTTACTTGGGAGAGGGAATCCAAATGATTGGGAGGTGATTATAGAGAGCTTGGGGGAACCATTTGAGGACACTATATAGGGGATGGTAGAGTAAGGACATGATCTAATAATTTTGAGTGAATATAAATGGGAGCTTGGGTGGGTTTCTATAGGAAATGAGTGAGGATTTCTGTAACATTTCTCAAACATAGGTTTTGGACTCTATATAATAAAATAACCAAAACCAAAAACATTACCATGGTTTTTTTCTATTTTTTATGCCAAATTGGAGTTTTTATAATTATTTTATAAGTAAAATGTCTGAACTTAATAAAAATAATGGCCTTTCTTATACAGAGGTGAGCCATACTCTTAAAGAAATGTTTTTAAAACATTTAAATATATTAATGATTTTGGAGGATTCATAATATCTTTGTAAAATTAATTAAATAAACATAAAATATAATTATTTTAAATAAAAAAACATATATTTGGTCTTTTAAACCATTTATAGTATTTATTACATCAATTTTAGATTCTTAGGATTTCATTATACACAATGTATATTTATACAGTATTTAATGTTTAACCAAAAAATTGACTATCTCATAAAATTATGAAAAAATAACCATTGGATAATTTCAACACTCAGGATCCAAAAATTGTATTCATTTAATCTTAATAATTTTCTAAATATATGAATATTTACTTCTAAAATATAATCAACATTTATTGAGAAATGCTGGGTTTTTTTACAATAACAGTTTTTGAACATTTATTAAAATTACATTTGACTTCATAAAAATTATATGATAATTTATATTTAATAAAACTTATTTAATAATAATATTTTATTAAAATAATATTTGTTTTAAAAATCCATTAATTTATGAAAATAAATTCCTTAATTTAATTTTCATATTACCCAAAAATACAATTTTTGTTTTATTAAATTGATATCATTCATAAAGTAACAAAAACATGATGAAAATATATTCATTTGTCTACAAAAACTAATTTATATACTCATAGTTTTAGTTTCTTTCTACATATCAATTTAATACACCAGAAACACCATAAGGGTAAGGTGGGTGATGGTGAGACTTTCAGGGAGTGGTTTGGAAAACATGGTTTGGGTCATGATCTTGATGAGCTTGAACTTCTCCCATAAATGGTTTCTATAATGCTTCAGTTGTTGGATCTTAGCATGGTATTGGTTATATTAAAATCCCAATTATTAGATATCTCTCAAAATCTCAAATAAATGGTCTTCATAGGGTATGGTCCTATTGGTTGAGTCCATCAGTTCCTTTGTCTGTGTTAATTGGATTTATTAAAACCCTATATTTATACTAATCATGTGATCATTTTTAAACGACTATATTATCAATGGTAAATATTATTAATAGTATTTTAAATTTTATTTAATATAATAAAACTAAAAAAGTTCATGTGTTTTCTATGACTATATTACACAATAAGACATTTAATTAGATCAAAATGGAAAATTTTATTTATAATTTATTAGGTCATTATAATATTCCCCACATTATAAATTTAACCCTTGAAATATTATTTTCCCACACTAAAACAGATGAGGGTAACTTTGTTTCATCACCTCCTTTGATTCCCACAAATCTTCTTCAAACTTTTGGTTTCTCCACAACACTTTTGTAATAACCCAGTTCTTATTCTTGAGGTATGGGTTTATTCTTTTCCTTTTTCCTTAATTGTTTTTGAGAAAATAAGGAAAATGGGGAAAATCCCAAAATTTTTGGGTATACGCCATGTACTTTTCCACACACCATGTACTTTGTCCGTGTGGGATGAGTACATAGGGCATGTAGGCCTGTCTGTGATGAAGGGTGTAAAAACTGACTACACGCCATGCACATAGTATATACACACCGTGTAATCAGTCGGTAGGTGAATAGTAAGGCGGTGGGAGTAGCCTCCAGTAGAAAGATAGTACACGTCGTGTACTAAGAAATACACACCGTGTAACCAAGTTGGCTGATAAACAGTGAGGAGGTGGAAAGTGGCCACCAGAGGAACAATTAAAAATGGAAATTACACAATGTGTACTTGAGAGTACACACCGTGTAGTTATTTGTTTCACTTAAAACATGAAGTAGCCTCCTATTTCGATAGAGGAAGCTTAGAACATGTTTGGAGCACATGGATCAGAGGCCGAAGCTTGGAAGAGCTCCTGTTCGCATGTTGGAACTCGGATTCTTCCACAGTCGATCATTCTTAGACCACGCAGGTAAGCCCTTCCCTCTCCTTGAGTGTTTCCTTCCAATTCATTCCCAAGGGGATGTTATTTGGGTTTGAACGCGTATTTTTTATCTTAGATCTACATTGTTCTCGGTTGATTCAGGAGGCGTCATTCACATATATCGATCATAGGAGATTAAGGTAGGTGGTATGGTGTTTATTTCCAACTGTCAAGTTGTTTTTGTGTACCATTTTGCTACACACCCATGTTTGGGGTGTCATATGACTAAGGCCTAGACTGATTAAATACCCATAATTGCATAGGTAATCTTTTTTATTATGTATAAACTGTTGTTTGGGTCACTTCATTGATCCAGGGCCACCTCGTGGGTGTGTTTCCCTTGTTTATCCATTTGGCCAGGATACCCATGGGTATGCCATGATTATAGCATTCTTTGAGTTTTCCTGAGAGAAAATTTATATATAATTTCTTTCTTATGTGTTGGGCTTGGCCCGGTTACTTTCTTAGCCTGAGGGAAGTGTTTTTCTTAGCCTTAGGGTAGTGTTTTTCTTAGCCTAAGGGTAGTGTTTTTCTTAGCCTAAGGGCAGTGTTTCATTTAGCCTGAGGGAAGCCTTTCTTATGCCTATGTGTAGTAGCATCAGTGCTTGAGGGCAATATCTCATACGCCTCAAGGAAATATTCATTATGTCTATGGGAAATCACCTAAGGGTTTTTATTCTGATTACCTAAGGGTAAGAATTTTCATGTATGATGACACTGTTTACTTTGAATATTCACTGTGGTAATTTCACATGTTATACCTGCCAATATAAAGAATAGGCTTGGTATTGTTTTGCCTTCTACTTGTTAGATAGCTTGTTGTGGTTTTTGTTGCGGCAGTGAATAGGTGATTTTCAGCTAAGGCTGAGTCTTAGGAACATATAATTCAATTACATTTAATTGTTAAATAATGATTAAATGGAAATAGAACTGATAGGAGTAGCTGCTTTTGAGTACTTCCTAGTTTACTGTATTTTCATTATTGCACATTGTTGTTGCACATTTTCACTGATAGTTGGGCACGGGCCTTTGGTGGTTGCCTACGAGGATTTATTTTTCACACCCTATTTTGGTCATATCTTGGGCCCAAAAATATTATATTGATGCAAGTGTTGATAAGGGAAACTGTCCCTATACAGGTACTTGATTGTTGTAGAGGAGTAGGAGAGTATAGGACCGAGCTTAGGCTTGTGATGCTACTGAGTTCCTGCTGCATTGTGTTGCCTTGTTTTTCTGTACTTGTACCTTTTACTGTATTGTTTTATTTTGTAGTGTATCTTGTTTTGGATTCTTTCTTAGTCTTAGGGACATATTGCATAATCATATATATGATTTTTGGTCATTTCTTTTACTTCAGTATTGTTTTCCATTTCAGTTTTTTATTGTTTACTACTTATGATGTTGTATGTTATATTTTTTTTCTATGTGTTACAGTTTGATAAATTAGGTCATAGTTTCCCCACTATTAGTCCTAGGCCCTCACTATAAGTCAGAGGCCTCTGACATTTTGGTAAATGTGCTTGAGGTCATGTGACCAACCGATTTCGGGGCACACGTTGAGTGGCACCAGGATCCGGGACATTACAAAGTGGTATCAGAGGACTTTTTCTTTTCTCTATGTTATTTTATTATTTGGTGACAATTAAAAGAGATATATTGTTAAGGGATTCGGTAATAAACTATTCTCGGTAGTAGCTACCTCGTGTACAAGTAAAGGACATATTGCCTCGAGTTAAATTGTGCTTTTATATTTATGATTATTACAATTGATTTGATTTTCACCATTGGGTGACGCACTTGTGGTGTGTTGTTTATATTTTTATACTTGGGTTTTATTTAGTTGCAACCTGATGAGATGATGGTATGCCATCTCATGCATCATTTAGGAACATGTTTGAATCACATTCCATGCATAGTTTTCATACCATGTAGGTGCATTAGAAATTGCATGCTGTTGTGATAGATTCTTTTCTAGAAAATGCATGTTATTGTGATAGATTCCTCTATAAAATACTTGCTATTTTATAGGGTATTGTTATGTAAGGTCTTGTGAATGAAATATAAACTTTGGTTCTTGAGGAGTATGGGCCCTCATCAACCGGAATTTGGTGGATCATCAACTTGTTTACTTTGTTATAACATGTATAAGATGCCAAGCTTTGGTTCGCAGGGAGTATGGGCCCCCACGAATCGGAATTTGGCACTTTGGTGTTCGTTCAGTGTTTTTATGGACTCCGAAGTAGTTTTTGAGGCTATCTGGAAAAAACCAGAATACACGCCATGTGATTTTGATTACATACTGTTTACTCTTCTGTTCGGGAAGAAATGAAAAAAATTTAAGTACACTCCATGTACCATGTTTAAATTTTGTTTAGTTTTTAACCATGTTATAGGCCATGTAGGTAGAAACACGGGATTGGTAAAACTCTAGAGGGAACACACCGTGTACAGGTTATACATGTTGTGTTGTGTTGACCTTGTGTCCGCTGTGTAACTAACTGCAAGGATGGAGGAGTCTTCGCTTAAACACGTCTTGTCACATCCGAACATGTCGTGTAGTGTAATCTGGGAATCCATACATTTAACTATCAGCATAGGTCAGTGATATCCTTTCGAGTACATGTTGTTTCAAATTGGAATATGTCGTGTTGTGTGAGCCGTGTATCCGGCCATGTCTCGAACAACATGGGTTGTCAAAGCTCGTCTAGTACAGGTCGTGTACCTGTGGGACATGTTGTATAGTCTTGACCGGTGAGAGACTGTGTGGACTTGGCCATGTGGCTGGGAAATAGGGTGGTGTACACGCTATGTGGGGTTGTAACATGTCATGTAGTGTCAGCCGAGTAGCCAGTTGTGTCACTAACAACACGGGCAGTTGGAATCTAAGTCGTACACGCCGTGTCCATCTGGAACACGCTGTGTAGTGTGAGTTGTGTACCCGACCATGTCACAAAGAACACAGGTCGGTGAATATTGTCTAGTACACATCGTGTAGACCTTATAAACGTTGTGTAGTCTCGTTCAAGAGAAATCTGTGTGGCTATTTCGTGTAAAAGGACTCAAGCAGGGGGAGAAAATTTAAGTACACGTCATGTGTGTGGACAACACGTCGTGTGTTTGGGGTGTTACGTGACTAGTTTTGGATGAAGTGCACTCCCATGTGAATGACTTGAGGGAACACGTCATGTAGTTATTATACACGCCATGTAGTCTTATTTTAAAAAAACCTGAATGTTTTCTTTTCCTTGTTCCCTTCTTACGCTTTCAGTTCTTAGTCCTTGAAGATCTTAATTTAAGGCGTGTTTTGACCAGGTAGAGTCACGCCGCTAAGATGAACTCGAGTTGTTCTCCAAGAGAGCGGTGATGATTATACTCTAGAGATAGTAGGCCATTAGCTACCAATGAATCCTCTAGCAGTTCCAGATGCAATGCCAACCATTATATCGGACACAGGCACCGATGCGTAGTTCCGTGAAGGATTCATGGGGTTCATGCAAACCTTTTAGGGAGCACTATCTGTTGTTACATCTATGGCAGAGCTAACATGTATATTCCAGTAGCAGCATCCACCTACATTTTCAGGTGATGGGAAACCATAGGCTACGTATTCATGGATGGGTTCTATGTAGACAATTTTCAATCATCTGGAAATGCCTCCTGAGAGGATGGTCAAGCTCGCTACTTACATGTAGCGTGATTCCACCAAGAGATGGTGGGATGTCACCACCCAGACTGAGCAACATCGAGACATGGCGTGGGAGGATTTTTAGGCAGTCTTCTATGAATTTTTCATTCCAGAGACGCTAAGGGTAGATCGAGCTCGAGAGTTCATAAATTTGTAGTAGGGCGCCATATCTGTGATGGACTATTCTACCCGCTTCACCGAGCTACAGTGTTTTGCACCATTTCTACTGGGTGATGAGATGTTGAGGGTTGGACGCTTTGAGGATGGTATTTGATATGACATTTGAGAACTGGTGAACATTTTCAGGTTTCCTACAGTGAATGCTATTGTGAACCAGACACTGATTACTGAGAGGAACCTGCGGGAAGCTAGCGGTGCGGACAAGGGCGGTTTGGCACCATTCTCTAGTACTATTTCTAACAGTAAGAGGAAGTGGTAGATGGATTTCTCTCATGGTGGTAGTACTATCCAGAAGAATTCTTTAGGTGTACAGGTGATGTGTTACCAGTGTGTTAAAGAGGGGCACAAGAGACCTCAGTGTCCCCATGACCCAGTGGAGTTCCGAGCATGCAGCAAGATGGGTCATCTTCAGCGTTTTTGCGGGTTGTTTCCACCAGTGGCTAGTGAGAGGGGTTCTGTGCAGACTCTGTGTGTCGGAGAAGGGCCAACAGCTTCTTACTAGTCAGATAATTAGAATACATCAGGACGTCCAGGCCGAGGTGGTGGTCGTGGTCGTGGTTTTCAGACACCAGGATCGCAGAGACAGTAGGGCGGGTCAGCTCAGGGAAGCCAGGTTGTGTTGCAAGGCTGTGGAACTGGGCAGACATATGCAGTGCAACAGACCCAACAGGAGCAGGATCCCATACCTTCCACTTTCATAAGTACTATTCAAGTTTCTTCTATTTTATCATCAGTGCTTTCCAATACTGGTGCTACACATAGCTTTATGTCTATGACTGTTGTGGAGATCCTTGGGCTCTGTGTTTCTTCTTCTTCTGATGTCATGACGCTAGACACGCCATTGGGGATTAGAACGACAGGTGTACATTAGTGCAGGGAGTTCCCCCTATAGGTTGGTTTGTGTCACTTTCTATGGGACCTCTATGTCCTAGAGATGTCGAGCTATGACGCCATTCTAAGGATGGACTGGTTGGTACCCTTTCAAGCCTTTGTAGATTGCTATCATCGCAGGGTGAGTTTCAAGTCACCGGAGGGCAGAGAGTTTCTATACAGGAGAAAATGGGATGTCCAGGTGAGCCGAGCAGGACCCGAGCATCATGGGATAGGTGGAGTGAAAGCCCATATTCCAAGTTTATATCTATACGACTAGGGTACTTTTCAGAAGGATTTCCCTCCAGTGGTTAATCATTTCAGGGATATCTTCCTGGATGACTTTTCATGTCTACCTCCAATGTGAGAGGTGGATTTCTCTACTGAGCTTGTTCTTGGAGTAGTACTGGTTTCCATTCCTCCTTATAGGATGGCTAAACTAGAGTTTTAGGATCTCAAGAGGTTGTTAGAGGTGTTTCAAGAAAAGGTTTTCATCCGACCTAGTAATTCTCCTTAGGGTTCGCCTGTCCTGTTTACAATGAAGGTGGATGGTACCCTCAGACTTTGCAAGGATTATTGGAAGCTGGACTAGTTGAAGGTCAAGAAATGATATCCCTTTCCCAGTATTGATGATATTTTTGATCAACTTCTAGGAGCACGAGTTTTCTCGAAGATTGAATTGAGATCCCGATATCATCAGTTGCGTGTTAGACCATCGGACATAGTGCTTGCAGATTTTCAGAGAAGATATGGTCTATACAAGTATTTGGTCATGCTATTGGGACTCACAAACATGCCAGAAATTTTCATGGCTTTGATGAATCATGTGTTCCAACCATATCTATATTCTTTTTTTGTATTCTTTGTGGATGATATCTTGGTGTACTCTCACACTCGACACGACCAATATACCCATCTTGAGATCATACTAAGTACATTGATAGAGCATCAGTATTATTCTAAGCACTCAAAGTGCCACTTTTGGATGGACCAGATACACTTCTTGGGTCATATTATCTCTAAGACAGGAGTTGCAGTAGACCTAGAGAAAGTGTGAGTTGTAGTTTCTTGGGAGATGCCTTAGAATGTGTTTGAAACACAAAGTTTCTTGAGGCTATATGGCTACTAAGGGTGATTTATATAGTACTTCTCCCACTTAGAAGCGCCATTGATGGGTTTGACTAAGAAGGGTGTGAAGTTCGTTTGGTCATAAGCTTGCGAGATAGCCTTTCAGAAGCTGAAGGGAAGGTTAACATCAACATCAGTCCTAATACTTTTAGAGTAAGGGGAGAGCTATACAGTTTACTGTGATGCATTAGGTATTGGGCTGTAAGTAGTGTTGATGATGGGCTATCGATTAGTTGCATACAATTCTCGGCAGTTGAGGCCACATGATAGGAATTACCCGACGCATGATCTCAAGTTGTCTACAGTTGTTCATGTGTTATGTTGTTGGATACATTATCTCTTAGGAGAACATTTTCTGTTGTTCACGGACCAAAAAAGTATTAAACATACCTTTAATCAACGTGACCTGAATCTGAGATAGCTAAGGTGGGTTGAATACCTTCAGTCCTTCGACTTTGATCTTGCCTATACACCTAGTAAGGGTAACACAGTTGCTAATGCACTGAGTAGGAGGACTCAGATACAGGCAGTGCAAGAGGCCAGTGGTGAGTGGCAGCTCATGGATTTGTTCTCTAAGATGTATTTGGAGGTTCACAATAGTCAGGGGCAAGCCTATCTTTCATCCTTATCTGTGACTTCTACCCTCCTATATATAGTTAAGATGAGATAGCTATCAGATTCAGAAGGCCTAGTTCTACAGGAGTCGGTGGCAAGTGAGGACCCTCCTTCTAGTTGGACGATAAGCGATGATGAGGTTCTACATATCCATGGACAAGTGTGGGTTCCATAGGATATACATGAGTATTTGATGTGGTAGTTTCATGATTTAACATGGGTAGTGCATCCCGAAGTTACCAAAATGTATCGTGACTTTAGACGTCAGTATTGGTGGTCAGGTATAAAAAGAAAGGTAGCTAGTTTTTTTACGAGATGTTCCTCCTGTTAGTAGGTGAAGGTGGAGCATCAAAGGCCATCCGGACTATTACAAAATTTGCCCATTCCAGGGTGAAAATGGGATGATGTTGCGATGGGATTTGTGACTGGGTTTCCGAGGTCACCTCGAGGAAATGATGTCATATTGGTTGTTGTGGACAGACTTACGAAGGTAGCTTACTTTCTTCTGATCAAGGAGACCTTCAGTGTTGACGAGTTCATGAAGTTTTATATCTGAGAGGTAGTACGTATTCATGGGGTCCCTCGTCTATCATTTCAGATAGGGAAGCCTGTTTTATTTCTTGTTTCGGGCAGAGTTTTCAGAGGGCACTGGGTACACAGGTGCTTATGAGCACAGCTTACCATCCTCAGATAGATGGCCAGTCAGATTGTATAATACAGGTGCTAGAGGACATGCTTTGTGCTTGCATCCTAGAATTTGGGGGCTCCTAGGAGAAGCACCTACCCCTGGTCGGGTTTTCTTACAATAATAGTTTTCATGAAACTATTTAGATGGCACCTTATGAGGCTTTATATTTAAGGACATTCTGATCACCTTTGTGCTAGTTGGAGGCAGGTGAGGCAGATTTATTGGGACCACATCTCGTGCAGGAGACTTTAGAGTAAGTCCAATTGATTCAGAAGTAGATGGCTACTGCACAGTCTCATCAAAAATCTTATGTTGATCACCACTGATGACCCTTGGAGTTCGTGGTTGGGGATCAGGTTTTCCTGCGTGTTTCACTGAGGTTGAGACACAGGCGGATCAGGAGACAGGGTAAACATTCACCGAGGTATGTGGGGTCGTTTTAGATTCTAGAGAGAGTCGGGCTGGTTACCTATCGGTTGCAGTTACCACAAAGGTACCGATCCAATCACGACATCTTCCATGTATCTTATCTGTGTCATTATCACTCAGACCCATCTCACGTTTTTCATCCTGGGGAGGTTGAACTTCAGGTCAATGCATCATATGAGGCGAATCTGATTTGTGTTGTTGATAGGAGCACAAAGGTTCTCCAAGGCTAGTCAGTTCCTCTCATACGGGTGTTATGGCAGTATGGCCGAGTGCAGGATGAAACCTGGGAGCAGGAGACCGACATACGTGCTTAGTGGCTAGAGTTGTTCTCAGCTATATATTCACTGCCCTTGGAAGGGAAATTCGGGGAAAATTTCTTTAAGGGGGGAAGTTTGTAAGAACCCGGTTTTTATTCTTGAGGTTTGGGTTTATTATTTTCCTTTTTACTTAATGGATTTTGAGAATATAAGGAAAATGGGAAAATCCAAAAATTTGTGGGTACACGCCATGTACTTTTCGACACGTTGTGTACTTTGGCCGTGTGGGATGAGTACATAGGGCGTGTAGGCATGTGACGATGAAGGGTGTAAAAACTGACTACACGCTATGTACTTAGTATATATACACCGTGTAATCAGTCAGCTGGTGAGCAGTAAGGCGGTGGGAGTAGCCACAAGCAGAATGATATTACACGCCGTGTAATTAGAAATACATGTCATGTAACCAAGTTGGTTGATGAACTGTGAGGCAGTGGAAAGTGGCTGCCAAAGGAATAGTTAAAAATGGAAAGTAGACACCATGTACTTGAGAGTACATGTAGTGTAGTTATGTTTTTTCACTTAAAAGTGTTAGTAGCCTCCTCTTTCGATAGAGGAATCTTAAAACTCGTTTGGAGCACAGAGAGGGGTGGCCGAAGCTTGGATGAGCTCTCGATCTCATGCCAGAACTCCGATTCTTTCGTTGTCGATCACGTTTGGACCGTGCAGGTAATCTCTTCCCTCTCCTTGAGTGTTTCCTTCCAATTATTTTCCAAGGGGAATTTATTTGGGTTTGAACACTAATTGTTTTATCCCATGTCTATGTTGTTCTCGATTGATTCGAGATGTGTCATTCACGTATATCGATGAGAGGATATCAAGGTAGGTGGTCTGGTGTTTATTTCCAACTGTCAAGTTGTTTTTGTGTGTCGTTGGGTTATGTTCCCATGTTTGGGGTGTCGTATGGCTAAGTCCTTGACTGATTAAATACCAATAATTTCATAGATAATCTTTTGATTATGTATAAACTGTTGTTTGGATTGCTGCTTTGATCTAGGGCCACCCTATGGGTGCATTTACCTTGTTTATCCATTTGTTGAGGATACACATGGGTATGCTATGATTATAGCACACTCTGAGTTTTCTTGAGAGAAAATGTATATATAATTTCTTTCTTATGTGTTGGGCTCATCTCGGTTACTTGCTTAGCCTAAGGGCATTATTTTTCTTAGCATGAGGGTGGTGTTTTCCTTAGCCTAAGGGCAGTGTTTTTCTTAGCCTGAGGGCAGTGTTTCATTTAACCTGAGGGAAACCTTTATTATTCTTGTGGGAAGTAGCTTGAGGGTAATATCTCGTACACCTAAGGAAAATATTCATTATTCTTATGGGCAATCACCTAAGGGTTTTGATTCTGATTACCTGGGGGTAAGGATTTTCATGTCTGAGGACACAGTTTACTTTGAATATTAACTGTGGTGATTTCACATGTTATACCTTCCAACCTAAATCATAGTCTTGGTATTGTTTTACCTTCTAATTATTAGATAACTTGTTGTCGTTTTTGCTGCAACACTGAATAGGAGATTTTCGGCTGAGGCTGACTCTCGGGAATTTATAATTAAATTATTTTGAATTGTTAAATAATTATTAAATGGAAATGGAACTGGTGGTAATAGGTTCTTTTGAGTACTACCTAGTTTACTGCATTTTCATTATTTCACATTGTTGTTGCACATTTTCACTAAAAGTTTGGCATGGCCTTAGGTGTTTGCCTACTGAGATTTATTTTTCACACCCTGTTTGGGTCATGTCATGGGCCCAGATAGATTATATTACTACAGTTTTTGATAAGGGAAAGAGTCCCTATACAGGTACTTGACTGTTGTAGAGGAGTAAGAGAGCATGAAACCGAGCTTAGGCTTGCAATGTTGCTGAGTTCCTGTTGCACTGTGTTGATTTGTTTTGTTGTACTTTTACCTTGTACTATATTGTTTTATATTACAGTGTATCCTGTTTTGGCAGATTTCTTAGTCTTAGGAACATATTGCATCACTATATATATCACTGTAGGTAATTTCTTTTACTTTAGTACCATTGTACATTTCAGGATTATATTGTTTACTTCTTCTGTTGTTGTATGTTATATTTTTTTCCACTGTGCTACACTTTGATAAATGAGGGCATAGTATCCCCACTATCAGTCCTAGACCCTCACTACTAGTCTGCAGCCTCTGGAATTTGGGTAAATGTGCTTGAGGTCATGTGACCAACCTGGTTCGGGGCACCTGTTGAGTGTCACCCAGATCCGGTATGTTACAACTTTGACAAGTTTCATTGTCTTATTTCGTAGAAATTTTTCATTGTGATCTAAGATATTCACCAGCTACTCTTCATAAGAAAGATCATTATCTAATGGAACCACCTCTGGATTGATTATATGTGAGGGGTCTGGAATGTAATTTATTAAGAGGGATACATGGAATACATAATGTACTTTGGATAGGTTTGATGGGAGTGGAAGTCAATAGTCCACCACTCTGATACAATAAAGGATCTCAAATGGTCTAATTTTTCTTTGAATAATCTTTCCCTTATTCCCAAATCTCATCAATTTCTTCCACAAAGATATTCAAAGGAATACCATGTAACGAACATCAAACTCTAGGTATCATCAATGATAGTCAACATATCTCTTTTTCAACATTGGTCGTCCTTGATATGTTGCTGAATGGTCTTGACCTTTTCCATTATTTCCTAAACCATTTTAGGACATAGAAGTTTTTGTTATATTTGTGTAAGTTGATTTAGTGAAAAATCCTCTTAAATCACAATGAAGTGTACAGTCCTTGTAAGAGGATCCACCACAACCCATATAGTATTGTTTCCTCTATGTTGGTATGGTAAATGGTTGTATCATCACCTTATATTTTTTCTTTCAACCTTCACTTGCGTACATACTAGGAACTTTGATGTATATTATATAATATCTTTATTTATATTGTCCCACCAATAGTGGTATCAAATATCTTGATACATCATTGTGATTTCTGGGTAGATGGAGAAATTTTAACAATGTTCATCATCCAACAACTCCTTCTTTATCTCAAGATTTGATGGTACACATAGTTGTGAATAAAATCTTATAACTCGTTATTAATTAACATTTAACTTCTAGGATTTCCATTTTTTGATAGTTCCCACTTTATTTTGAATCCCCACATCATCTCTATGAGCCTATTTTATCCTTTACAAAAAAGATGATTGATTTATCATTTGTGAAAGGATTGATGATGTTCCTTCCTTTATAATTCCCATGTCCATCCTTTTCAAATCTAAGAAGATCATATCCCTATCAATTCTCATAAATGATAGAATATTTGGATCCTTTATACTTAGAGCATCTTTCACTTTATTTTCTTTACCAGGATGGTAGTAGAATAAGAAATCATAGTCCTTAATTAGCTCTAACCATCTTCTTTGGTGCATATTCAGATATTTTTGTGTGAATATATTCTTGATGGTTTTGTGATCCATATATATTTCACACTTCTCCCCAAAGTAATAATTCCACTATATTTTCAAATTGAAGATCAATACAACTAACTTCATATCATGTGTTAGGTAGTTCTATTCATGAACTTTCAACTTCCTTGAATCCTAGGCTATCACTTTGTCATTCTGTATTAACAAACGATCCAATCTATTCTTTTAAGTATCACTACATACAATGAAAAGTTCTCTACTAGTGGGAAGTGTGAGTTTAGGTTCAGTGATAAGCCTTATTTTCAACTCCTTGAATCTCCCTTCACATTCATCATTCCACGAAAACTTGACTCCCTTCCAAGTTATCTTGGTAATAGGGTTTGAAAATCATGATAAATTTCTCAGATATAAAAGATAATGCCCAGTTATTCCAAGTAAACTATGGATATATTTCATATATATTGGCCTTTTTCATCCTTCAATTGAATGTATTTTTTAAGGGTCCATAGATATTCTATTTTTTGTGATGATATTCTCCAATAATGAGACTTCCTTCAACCATTACTAATATTTTTTTTACTTGTCATAGAGATTATCCTTTCATAAGGTCTTTAACATGGTGATCAGATTCTCCCCATGAACTTCCTTTTGAATTCCCACATCATCTCTTTGATCATTTTTTATCCTTTACAAAAAAGATGATTGAGTAATCTTTTGTGAAAGGATTGATGATGTTCTTTCCTTTATAATTCTCATGTCCATCCTTTTCAAATCTAAGAAAATCATATCCCTCTCAATTCTCATAAATGATAGTATGGTTGGGTACTTTATACTTAGATCATATTCCACTTTATTTTCTTAAATAGAATGGCAGTGGATTGAGAAATCATAATCTTTAATCACCTCTAACCATTTTATTTGGTGCATATTAATCTATTTCTGTGTGAATATATTCATGAGGGTTTTGTGATATATATATATTTCACACTAATCCCCAAAGAGATAATTCCACTATATTTTTAAAGTGAAGATCACAACAACCAACTTCTTATCATGTGTTAGGTAGTTGTATTCATGAACTTTCAACTTCCCTGAATTTTAAGCTATCACTTTGTCATTCTTCATTAACACATGACCCAATCCCTTCTTTGAAGTATCACTAAATACTAAGAAAATTTCTCCACTAGTGGGAAGTGTGAGTTTAGGTTCAATGATAAGCCTCATTTTCGACTCCTTGAAGCTCCCTTCACATTCATCATTCCACGAAAACTTGACTCCCTTCCAAGTTAGCTAGGTAATAGGGTTTGACAATCGTGAGAAATTTTTCAGATATAGAAGATAATACCCAGCTAATCCAAGTAAACTATGGATATATGTCATATATATTGGCCTTGTCCATCCTTAAATTGAATATAATTTTTAAGGGTCCATAGATATTCCATTTTTTGTGATGATATTCCCCAATAATGAGACTTCCTTCAACCATAACTCATATTTTTTGTACTTTTCATAGATATTATTTTTTATTAAGGTCTTTAACATAGTTCTCAGATTCTCCTCATGCTCTAATTTTATTTTAGAGTATATTATAAAATCATCTAAAAATACTAACACAAATTTTTTGTGGTGATATATAAATACTATATTCATCAAGCACATGAATATTTTCAGAGCATTAGCGATCCCAAAAGGCATCACTATGAACTCATAGTGCCTGTACCTCATACAAAATCAGTCATGGGAATATCCTCCTTCTTCACTCTAACTTGGTAATATCTAGACCATAGATCCATCTGGGAAAAGTATTGTGCTCTAGGTAGCTGATCGAACAAGTAATCAATCTGAGGTATTGGATACTTGTTCTTTATCATGGTCTTTTTGATCTCATTATAATCAACCAAAAGGCACATTGGGCCATCCTTATTCTTAAAAAATAGGATTGGTTCACCCCATGGTGAAGAACTTGGGCGTATGAATCCTTTATCTAGATTCTACTATAGTTGTTTCTTTGTCTCCTCAAGTTCAAAAACATTCATTATATATATATATATATATATATTATTGGATAGTGGCAATTCCCCAGGTATACGATCAATTGAAAATTCAACCTCTCAGTTAGGAGGAAGACAATGAAATTCTTCAGGAAACGCAGTAGTGTATTCCCTCATAATTGGCATGCCTTAAAGCATGATTCTTTCCTTAGAATCAATAATTTTAGACAGATATGATAACTTGTAGGGAATAATATCCCTACTTGTGATGTTGGTTCTAAATAAGATTCATCCTCCTATTTTAACTTATATATAATCTGGGATTGATTCTCAATATAGAGAGTGATTTCATTATAACAGAAAATTATGTTAGTTCTATATAGGGAAAGTCAATGCATGCCAATAATTACACAAAATTACACCAAAAGGAGTATGATAAGTTTCTATGGGATGTTTATCCTGTAAATTATTATAGGGGAGGATTTATATAATCAAGATGAATTAATTTACCCATTTTTTGTTTTTACCAATAACTCTACTTCCATTATTTGTAGTGATGTTTGTATAGTTCAACTAAACTTTCATGATATAAAGGAATGCGTAGAACCAAATTCAAAAATTATATTTGATATTATTTAATTAATAACTAATGTACCTATCACTACATTGTTTTTGAGACCACCTCAGGGGTTGTGATAGAAAAAATCTCACCCTTGTTGCCATGGAGGTTTTTGCTTGTATCCAAAAACCCTTGGCTAACTACATTGCTTTGAAAAGTTCCCTTGTTCATTATAGTTGAAGCAACGAAAAATGAATTGAGGGTTGACTGGATCATTTCTTTACTCCATTATATTAGTGGACTTCTCCTATCAAAAAAAATTATCTAGGTTCCCTTCCTTCCTGCACCTAAAGAATTTACTCATCCCCCTTACGCAATTTCCAGGGTTATTATTTATACACCTTTAACAAGTAGGATGTTGAAATTTCTTGGCACCCATATATTTATACATCAGACCACCAGAATTAAAATCTACTTTCCACTTCTTATCCCCATGATACCCTTTAGATCCATCGACCACTATTTCTACTTTGAGGGAACATTAGAAAATTTCCTTACAACAATCAAAGTCTCATATTTTAAGGTATTTTCGTATACTAGGTTTTATCCCATCGAAGAAGTAGTAAACCTTTCATTCAGGAGTAATGAAAAATCCATAAGCATATCATGCAATTATTTTAAATTTTTTCTCATATTACCTGATATATTCATCATATTTTTTCTTGAGGACATGGAAATACATTTCCATTTTAATATATAGAGTTTGAGTAAAATATTTACCAAAAAAATGAAATTAATTCCATCCCATTGCTTCGATCTCTTCCTCAATCTTAATATTTTTTTATAAATTTACACCTTTTATCATCTTCTACATTTATACGATAAATAGACAGTAGAGACTTCTCTTGTTCGGAACATTGAAGGATAGAGAAGATCTTCTCAATGGATTTGATCCATTATTCTATGATTAAGGGATTGGATTATCCTCTAAAAGTTTGAGGCCTTTGTCACATAAATCTCTCAATCGCAAATTTTTCTCTCTTAGGGGGATTTGGATACTTCTCCTGATCCATGTTTCTATTCATAATGTAATTCAGTTGAGAGAGTATCTTCACAAAGATCATGATTCCCACTTCCATCAGGTTGGGTATCTCATTAGGCCATTCCTCACATTTCTCATTGTATTGGTTGTTTACTCAATTACTCTTATTTTTACCCATTAAATAGAATAAAAAAAAATTAGGGATAATAATTTTTAAATTATTAAACACATAAAGGGGTAATCTAATGACATTAAATTGATAACTTTTAAATTAAATGTATTTCTTTAACTTATGAATTTCTAGGCTTCAATCTATGTTATCCATGATCTATTTCCTAGAATATAATCTTATGGGAATTTTATTATTTGAATAATGGTTTGAAATGAGATTATGAATTTACCAAAGAATATCACCTAGGAGTGTCAAACTAGGTGCACATTAAGGCTTTTCTTCATGTTCTAGGTTATTCCTTATCAGGATCGATAAAACTTGTCAGAGTTGTTACCCTTAGGTACCTCTGTGCTAGAACCACGTCCACTTGTAATATCCATACATGCATTCATTTTATTGATAAAACAATTAAGAAATAATTTCCGAAATTTAGGGATATTTTCTTATACATAGTATTATCTTTAATTCTTTTTCTGTAGTTTTATAATCCTAATCCTAAAAATGACTAAACTTTTCCTTTGATACCAACTATAACAACCCTTATCTTTGTTACATTTTAATACATAGTTTATTACATAAAATTACACATAATCAACCTATAATATCTATAGGTATAATGTATTTGGGAATTAGGTATTGTACATAACAACTTAAAATAAGGAATACATCGTATTTATTGAAAACCTTCTTAAAATGTTCATAATATTCCTTTGTACTTAAAACTGCATTGGATAACTTGGGGACATACATAATAAAAGGGTGAGCTATAAAAGATAGTATGGGAATAAAAATTAATAATATTAAGAGAATAATATATGTTTGACAATATTTATTTCAATGGTCATAAAAGGAGTTATAATCATAAACATGAATAATGAGGCATGATATTTCATGACAACCATAACATGGGAAATGTGAAAACATCTTAAAACACTACATCATAAAAATAGGTCAAGGTTAACTGCCAATACAAATAATGGAAAAATTATCATAAATTAATTGGGCTCACTCCCTATCCTAACATAACATATCATGATACTAAACATTATCTAATGCATTGGAGCACTATATAATTCAAGGCACACTCATCACTTTCATTTCATTCTCATTCTTAAGGGTGCCACATAGATTATACAACATGGATTAATTCATCATCGTAACCTATTCCATGATAAATGAGGGTGGAATAAATATATGTATGTCCTGCTTAAAATAATTATAAGTGTATAAAGGTGAATACGCTTGATAGTAAATGGGTGTGGTATTCACTAAACAATTGATTTTTCATGGAAATCATGGTGAAATTTTTTCATCCTAACAACATCACTTAAAATTTTATAAAACGGATTGATAAGAGATAAAGGGGTATATAATCATTTGGAAATAAAATGGGTAGTAATAGGTACTTGGAAAGTCATATACCAACATTATTAATTGGAAATAGAAGGAATAAGATAATAAATAAACTTCATTAAATAAGATAAGGTGAGGATACCTTACATGGGTGAGTGACTCCAAATGTTTGGGAGGTGATTATTGAGAAATTAGGGTCTCCTTGGGAATAATCTAGAGAGGGAGGGATAATAAGACATGCTACAAGAATTTTGAGTGAATAAAAATGGGATCTTGGGTGGGTTTATATAGGAAATGAGTGGGGATTTATTTATGATTTCTCAAACTTAGGTCTTGGACTCTATATAATTAAGTAACCAAAAACCACAAACCTCTCCAAGTTGTTTCCCATGATTTATAAAGACTGGATTTGGTTATCATTATTTTATAGCATCAATTTCTGAGATTAATAAAATAATTCCCTTTATTATTTTAAGGTGATTCATACTCTTAAATAAATGATTTTAAAACCTTAAAATATATTAATGGTTTTTGAGGATTCATAATTGATTTATAAAATTAATAAAATAATCTTAAAATATAATTATTTAAAATAAAAAAACATATATTTTCTCATTTATACCCTTTAAAGTATTTATTATATCACTTTTGGGTCATTATGATGTCATTATAAACAAATAATATTTTTATAGTATATAATTTTTACCCGAAAATTCGATTGTCCTGGAAAATAATGGAAAATTAATCATTGTATAATTTTGATTATATGATTACAATGATAATATTCATTTAATATAAATAATTTTCTAAATATATGAATTTTTAATTTTATAATATAATCAACATTTATTGAGAAATGTTTGGTTTTTTTACAATAATAGTTTTTAAATAATTATTAAAATTACACTTGAATTAATAAAAAATATATGATAATTTATATTTAACCAACCTTATTTAATAAAAACAGTTTTTAAAATTATTATTTATTTCAAAAATACATTAATTTATGAAAATAATTTCCTTAATTGATTTTTAATGTTACCTAAATATACAATTTTTATTTTATTTTATTAAAATAGTTTATAAAGTAACAACAATAGGATTAAAATATATTCATTATTCTATAAAATATAATGTACATAATCAAATTATTTTGATCTTGATACATATCCCTCTAATAAAAAAACAAACACACTAAGGGTAAGGTGGGAAATAGTGAGACTTTCATGGGGTGGTTCAGTGAACATGGTTTGGGTCGTGATCTCGATGATCTTGAACTTTTCCCATAAAGAGTTTTTCTCATGGGGTGGTATTGTTTTTTAAGGATACTCGTCACTTATTTTGTAAGAAATCAAGCAACATAGGTTGATACAATTTACATATTCTCCATGTGTTGAGATATATTTATTAATAAAAAACTCAAATTATGTCATCTTGATAAGGAACACATCATGGATTTTGTGGAAAAATTTCGACATGCATTTTTAGTGCCAATAAATTCCCCCTATGAATCAGATTTCTTGAAATAAAAGAATCTAATTGTGGGGGATAACTAGGTACTTTATATAATTCTTTATGCATTAGGTGAGTTCCTTAGGATGACTCTACATGAGGTGTCTTTCTAAGAGGGATATCTCTAATTGAGTATTTTATATCATTTCAAACAATCATTTATTTCCTAAGATTGTGAGATGTCCCAAGAGAGTGACTGTAATAATATATTAATCATTTAACTTCTTTATAAAAAATTGTGTTCTCTATCACTCCAAATATTGATTATATTTTGATAACATAAAAAACTATTCAAATAGTGATATCATAGAAATCATATATATCTAAACATTGAAGGAAAATGGATTTCATGCAAATCATGATTTGAAATACTTGATTCGATAATGAATGATCTGATTAATTCATAATCTTATAAGGAATTTCCTCTAAAATTATTATTGCTTGGTCATGTTCACTTATGCCCTCATAATAAACCAAGGTGACTTATTATCATTGATAGGTATTGGTAGGCTACTTATGTATTTCATGCTCTATCATCATAGGCTAAGTTTATTATATTTGGAAATTATAGAGTAAATGAATTAGTATAATAGAAATAATAAATGAAAGTTTTGATTGACTGATTTAACACTCATGAAGGGTTTGAGTACCCTGAATTGACAATATTTTTCACTTTGTGAAAATTATTTGAACCAAGATATGTGATGAATGGAAAGATACTTTGAATTTTTTCAAGATCTGTAAATCCATTGAGTATATCTGGATTATTTCTTGGTATAAATTTAGTTCCCTTAAAGATTTATACCTTTTTATATCATTTTTTATACTATAATTGTTTTATAATCCATTAATGTAAACTTTTATAAGGTAGATACTTAGCTTTTTCACAGGTATTACTTCATAGTATTTTGTCCTAACTAGTTTTGTACCCTTTTATTTTCTATTATTCTCAAAATTTATCTGAATATCTGAAAGGGAAGGCTTATAGAGGGGAGACTCATCTTTTTATGAGGTTACAATTTGTGGGTTTTCAAACTAATGAGTCCCATGTATCTTTATTTTGGAAAGATGATATCTTTAAGGTGATACCATCATCAGGTGTTTTTAGCTTATCATCATACAATTTAGACCGAAAGGGTATAACTTTTATGTTTATACACCTTTAACCAAATCATATATTAAGTTTAATTTCATATATTTTTTGTTAATATGCGGTGGTTCATGTAATAACGAGGTAAATATTGGCTCTAAATTGATTTAATTGATGCCATTATAGACCACCTTGAGAAGATAGATATGCCAAATTTATGTTCATGGTGATTGAACCAAGGATACACAAAGTTTATTCTTGTACTATGTGGAGGATGATATGGAAAGGTAGTGGTGTTTGTTCACTCAATAAACATAATTTACTACAAATGAATTAAATTGATAATGGTATGAATGATAAAAATTGATATAAATATCATAAACCAAAAAAGGACTAATAAATAGAAATATTTTCACATATTTGAACAGTTGATGATGGGTAATATAAATTATAACTTTTGGTATCTGAATTAGGAAATTATGGAATGATAATGGGTAAAATAAGATGACTACTGACCATATTTAAATGATAGATCAATTATTGTACATTGGGATAATCATATTAGGGATGAATATCGACCATTTTAAAATGATATTTTTGAATATACTGTTTACCATGGCATATAGGATTAGAGGAACTTATCAATGGGATAAGTAATTTCCCTTGGTTAGTTATAGGTTTGTCATGTATGTGGTGTATTTTCCATTGCTATTTTGATGGGGGTCCATTGGTATTAAATGTACTCATTACCAATGTCCATGGAATATTTACAATAATTCAAATACTCAAGGTATAATGTATGGAATATAGAAAATGAAATTTCAAGGGTGCCTTAAATATTCTGATTAATGTATGGCCAAATTGGATTTTTACAAGGAATTGAAAAAGGTGGATGAAAGTGAGTGAGGATTTATAGTATGAATTAAGATAAGATAATTGAACAATGTTATGTATCTTGTGATAAGAGGAGTCAATACACACATATTTCTTTGAATGGTTAAATATTTCATACTAGTACAGAGTTAATATAAGAAATCTTAATGTGAATTAATCAAACCATATGTTGGGATGTTGGAAAGAATGAAAATAGAATTCATGGATAGATCCAAGATAGGTGACCCAGACCCAACTATGTATATTTTGAGACAAAAAATCATGAAACATGTAGTTCTTTGAAGGGAATATATACACCAATCAAGATCATACATAGGAGGAGAATGGGTGACATAAAGGGGTTCCTTGGTGAGAGGGAAAGGAAAAAATCCAATATGAATGGGTAAAAGGGTCAATACCATGGTGTAATATGTATGGGGTGAAAGTGAAATTTAAAATCGCGACCAAGATAGAATATCCAAGAATCACTAAGTATCCTATAGAAACACAAATCAATAAATACGTAGTTCTTGGAAGGGATTATCTACATAGATATGGATCGTGCACAAGAGTAGAATAGTATGCTCTGAAGGGGTTCCTTAGTGACATAGAAAGGATAAAATCTTATGTGAATAGGTAAAAGTCATAGTACTAGGGTGGATATAAGATGAGGTGAAAGTGAAATTTATATTTGGTCATGGTATAGAAGATTCAGTAATTACTATATATCCTTCAACAATATGAATCAATCCATATTAATTTCTTAATAAAGGTATAATTTTAATCATAATTTAGGTCCATTAGATAAAATTTGATGTAAATGGGGAACTATGAACTTGGAACTCTTATGAATATCAGGTTCTCACATAAAGAGATCATTTTTATGGAATACTACACTACAAATAGTTTAAGGGTCACGTGAGATGGGATATACACCTTATGGTTTTGAAGTCATTAGATAAGGACCTTATGTTATGTAGTTTTACCTATTTTGGAAATGGCCTTATGCCATGTTGTTTAGATTCATATAATAAGGACCAAAGTGTTATACATTTTATAATCAAGCAATGAGGACTATGTTTCATATAGTTTAAGGGAATGAAAATTGGACCTTGTAGATCCAATGTAAAGTTATGAAATTTATTTCTTGACAAATCTCATATTTATGGAAGGTATGATACACTCCCCATACATTTTGATTAGTTAATATGCTATATTAGAGTATACCTTATGTATGATGTAAGAATAGTCCCATTTATATTCAATATTTAGTGGTTTCTTCCTAAGTATCATTAGCATTGTTAATCATAAAACCAATTCTCCTTGGAAAAATGAGCAATGGTGAGACTTTTTGTTAAAAATTAATGCTACATAGTTATTATGGATTTCAAGTTAATGAAATTTCTATAACCTTTTATCATTAAGACACTCCAATTTTTCAATCTAAATTTTAAATTGTTTGTCTTTGGTTAGTTGGTCACAAATTGTTATTCAGAATGAAGGCAACTAAACTTTAATGGAAAAAAATACATTTCTCTCAAACACTAGAAAATACTAGGTATAGTTAATGGTATGAAATCCCACAATTCATGAAGGAATTTATCCAGTCAACAATTATTATCAATTTCTTCCATTTTTTAAATAATATTCAGAAACTCAATTGTTGAATTCATTTACTTATCCATTCCCAACTGCATGGTAATAGGATAACTGATTTGATAGGATGTTATAATCTAAATAATTTTTTATACCAAATTAATAAAATTTTGTGCCATTATCTGTAAGGATTGTGTGAGGAACTCTAAATTTAGTGATGATATTGGATTTCTCAACATAAATCACAATATTTGTCCCAACTTCCTTTAATGGTGTAGCTTCATCACACTTGGAAAATAAGTTTGTAGCGTTAATGATGAATTTAAATTTCATGAAAGTGTCTATAGGTTAAAAACCCATGACATTTATCTGCTAAATATAAAATGGCCCAAAGTATTTATTAGTAAAGAATAACTTTTGGGGTTAATAAATTCAATTTCCATATATCTAACATGAATGGAATTTTCTTTTAAACGCCATACAATCATGAATAATATATGGATAGAAATACACAGGTCTCTTGATTCGGTGAAAGATCTTGGTCTCTGTAATGTCCCTGGCCTAGGATCCACTAAACTGGTTCCCTGAGCTAGGTCGCCACATGACCTCAAGCGCACCTCCCCATATGCCAGAGGTTACGGACTAGCATCAATGGTCTGATAGGATACAAGGGGAGACTATACCCTCTTTACCAGAGTAAGCTACAGTAGATAATAATATAAATAACTGAAATAATAGGAAACAAACAATAACATGCATAAATAACTGACTCCCAAACCAGTTACAACCACATACAATAGTAAATATGTCATTTCATGCTATAGTGCCAAGTTTACAAAACCCAAAATGAAATAAAAATAGTAGATTCACCAAAATGGTCCAAACTCCAAGTATAGATCCCCACCCATACATGTACCATGTCCATCTCGACTCCCTTACATAGGGCCCTTTCCCTTGTGATAACTTTTAAACATGAAATTTTCTCGGGTACCTGATGGCAGCCCGATAAGGGTGTGAGTATAACTTAGTAGGTCACCACCAATGGTGTCTACAAAATTTCCATCAAAATAAAATAATGCATGAAAGTGATAAATAATGGAAAATAAAGGTAAAAAGTTCAATAGGCCATTCTAGGCTATGTTCCTTTAAATTATACTACCATGGAATCCAGGTTCACTAGTTATACATTCCATGGTTTCGTCTACCATTTTCATGTGTTCAATGAATTAGGAATGTTCAATGTTCTCTAGAATTTAGGAATAAAATCAAGTCCTATATTACTAGGAATCACATTATAACAACCTCATAATCCTCATCTTGAAGCCTCAGTCTTGGTGGAATGCAACCATTAGGGGAATGGAACTTTATCCCCTCTTCTAAATCATGAATTTAGGGGTAGAGTGAGAACCTCGGTCCAACTTGACCTGTGGGCATAGAACCTCAAGTCTATACCCCACTATAACAATCCATGTGCACATGTTTATTTATCATTCACCATAATTAACCATGTCAAAACAAGAATAGCCAATATCATTTTCTTCATCACAACAGTATCAATAAATATGAAATTAACATTATTCCTCAATTTATTAACGCATTCCTTACTTATATCACTTAACAATTTAACCCTAATTCCCATTCCCCAGGCCTATCTCACTAAGAATATTCAAGTGTAAACATAATTCCTTATCATATTCTCAATAATACCATTTAACATAATTACATGTCAACCCAACAATCCCTTATCCTTTAACCACCTTAGACACAACTAACCACAATCCATTCTAATTCATTACATAAACCAATTAACCACCTTTATAAGTCTCTACATCATTATGTGTCAATTTTACACCTTATATTTTTGTTAACCCCATCGAGATGTTCAGCGTACCCCATGGGTGTCCCTAATTTGGTCAAGTCATACATTTTGAATTCCATGGGGATCAATATGGGTTGAATCAATTGTTTAGACACCAAATACACCACATATTGTGAATGGAATCAAGAACACATCAATAAGGTAAATAAGAATGAAACCCTACATGAACAAGTCTAAGAATGAACTAAGGATTATAACTTGTGGACCACCTACCTTGAATCCATTGGCGAATGAACTTCTAATCGAGGCCTTAGATCCTGATTTGACACACCTTTGAAGACTCAACCTAAAACTTGCCAGAAAGAAAGGGTTTTGGAGATTCAGAAGGTGATGGAAAAATGTGTGAAATATAACCCAAAAAGAGAATCAAGGAGGATATTAGACTTACTTAGATATTCAATACACAACATACATCACATAAAATGGCCTAGAGTTGAGATAGAATAAACCTTTGGGGCTCTTAAGAGATTTGGTTCATTCCTAGGGTTATAAGAGGGGGGAGGAAAATACCGAGTGGAACCTAAAAATCCCATAATGGAATTTTTTTAATTTTCTCAATGTTACTGTGTTGCACAATTTACCCACATAGTTTTCCAAACCGTGCGCAAACAGTACGGATGATACTATTCAAAAACAGCCCCCTTACACGATTACTTGGGATTTTCTAATGGTTTTCTCTAACCATGTGCAAACCATGTATCATGGCTAGACCCCCCCACCCCCCCTCATTACACTTTCATGTTATGAACCCCCAGAACACCCCTCGAGTCTCCACATGAACGTGATAAAACACCTATTTAACCAAAATTAGGGACTTAAACTGAACATAAGAAAAAACATACCTTAAGGGAGATCTGGGATCTGACAGTATCTATCTAATGTGAATTATAGGTGTCAATATGAACTTATATCATGATTATGAGACTTTATCCTCCTTCAATTAATCAAAGAAGGATCCTATTGAATCCTCATTTTTTTAGGGAAATGTGATAATTTGGACCATCATAAAAAATGATGTTCTCTACCCATTGAGGAATCTACTCTTTTCTGTCGTGATCTTGTAAAAGATCCTTGTTTTATAGATAATATACTATGGGAGAAAACTATTTGGTTTTACATAATTTTATTTATATGGGGACCCATTTAAAATAATATTTTTATCAAATTCAACCCACGGATGCCCCTCCTAGGCTGGCAGTAATATGGGTATGCCACCCTAAGCCCACCTCCAATAGGATAGGAGATGTAAAATTGCAACAAAAAGGAATAACATACATGGTTGGGAATACCCTATATCAAAATTTGATAAATATAGAACCCAAATACATGATATACATTCATAAACCTCCAATAAAATATAAATAAATAGTTAAAAAAGAAAAAAATGGATATAACAATGGATATATAATATAGAATCCCATGGGAAAACCCCAACAGATTAAAAATAAACATGATAATCAAAACCTATAAAATATATATGTGATGTGTGATATTACCACCTCCGTGTAATAATTCATAATAGGAGCTCATCAATAGTAACAACCAAAATTAAGAACCAAAAAAACTAGCTCCACAATAACTGCTCTAGCTCCATGTCCACCCATACCATCACTAAAATATGTGATGTATAGATAAAAACAATATGTATGGGTATATGTACTATTTAGAGGTGAGTATAAACAAACCCAATATAATGTTTTGAAAAAAACAAATATTAAACAATAATCCAGCTCATTTTTCTAGAAATAGATAAAAACTGAAAATAAGGAAACCAAAACATGATTAAAAATAAAAAACCCATGGACATAAGGAAGTCCCTGTAATTAGAGATTATTTCTAAATCCATAAATCGATAATTTAAAAAATCACACCTCATAAGAAACTAAATATTCTCATAGTATTGTACAACTCATTGAGACTAAATTCAATAGTCCAATTACCAGTCACAAGAGATGAAAAACAAGGGTATAAAAAATAACACAAAATTACCATAGATAAATACCATAAAGTTAAAATTATGAAGTTAAACTAATAATATCATATAAATCATGATGTATAAACTATAAAATATCTCATAACATCTGTACCACTACTCTGGAATTTAAGATTCAAATTGTTTCTCATCAAAAGAATGTGTATTGACCGAGGTAATATCATCCATTATAAAGAACTACACCCCAATAGATAGAAAATAACTATATCCATAGATATATGACCATGAACTATTATACAGAAGATTACTTAAACAATATCTACTCAACTCCCAACCATCCATGATATCTATTTAACTATAGTAAGGGATATGTACCTCACTAGGGAGTGTGTGTTAGATGGGGGTACCAACCCCCATGAAAGGCATATACCCTATCATATGGGATATGTATCAAAAAAATGGTTTTACCTACTCCATAAGTGGATGGACCATATATAACACCCTCATATTGTTTTAAAAAGAAATTTGATAGTGTATATGAACACAAAAATGAGCCTAAACGAACAATGAAATATTATTATTTAAATAAAACAATCATAACCATGCTATTAAATTCGTGGGTATGAATAATATTAACTAATTTGTGAAATATATATAAATATCATACTCAATAAAAATTTATTCATAAATAATTATGAAATAAGAACTCAATTTTTAATAAAGACATTTTTTCAGAATAAATATGTTTCTTCAAAAATGTTTTTTATTTATTTTCTAACAAAATAATATAATTAATTACTAGAAATTTTATAAAATGGATTTGAAAAAATGAAATTAATTTTTTTAAATTAGTATATCAAACTTAACTGAGGGTTAAAGTTTTATAATATTCTGAAATGAATTATTTTTTAGTGAATACTGAAAATTACCAATTTTTCAAATACTGTCATTTATTTTCATTAAATAAAGTAATTTAAAAGTACCATTATATTTTATATTTAGTTTCAAAGTGACATATAAATAATTTTATTTATAATAATTTTATTAATTTAATTTTAATTATCAATATTTATGATTTTGGTATAAGTTTATTTTCATTCTTAAAAACATGGTTTTCTGCAAACTATTTTTAAATGCATAAAATTTATTGAATTTAATTAATTAAAATAAACCCAATTAAGAAAAGGTATAAATTAAATTTATATAATATATTTATATTTATATTATTTTAAATTTATATAATGATGATTTATAATCATATATTTAATATAGGATCATCTATTGCCTGAAAAATACATTTTTCCTAAAAAAATGCTTTTCGTCACATTTTGAAAGTTTAATTTTAAATTAAATTCTAAATATTATAATAATTTAATTTTATAAAATGGATTCAATATTTGGATTTATAAATACTAATATTATGTATTAAGTTCAACTTAATGTTTTTCAAAATTAATAGTAAAACCAATAAATATTTATATCCATGATTAAGGTTAAAACGAGGTTTTTTATGTTATATGTTCTTGTGTTAAAATATTTTTCTTAAAATATTTTAAATATTTTTTTAATATTATTCAATTATTTATTAAATAATTTTTCCCATATTTTACTTTTTTACAAAAAAATTTAAAAGTAATATTTTTATCATTTTTCAAATAAGGGAATATTTTACTTTTTACAAAAGTGTGAAAGGGATGTTTTCTTTTAACATATACAGCATGAAATAAATTTCCTAAAATTATTATCACTCAATGATTTATATATTAATTTAAAATTTTTCATTTTTATTTTCAAATAAATAATTTTATATAATATTATGGAATTTTTTTAGATTTTAAATATGTGATTTCAATGTGAAAAGCGTATTTTCTTCAATAAATATTACATAAGATATTTTAAATATTTTTTCTTAAATAAAAAAAATATTTGATGTTATAGATTAATTATAAATTATGTATATATGTCTATTACATATGTATTTTTCTCATTATATATTCTTTTTATGGAAAAATACATGCCTTAATTTCATTTATCAAATGCCTTCTTTATGAAATATCCTTTGATTACCTTATTCAGCAATATTATGAACCCAATTTCTTTCTATGGGTAATTGTTATGTTTATACCTAATTATTGATTTAATTTTTTGGAAAAAATAATAATATACATGTTAGGATGGGTGTGCTCAAATAGTGTTTCAATGCATTGGGTAATGTTTTTTGTCTTATGAGACATTATGTATGGGATTATGGAGTATGCTTAATCCATTATGGGATGTTTTCCAATATGTGATATCGTCTAGGCAGTTATACTTGACTCATTTTTATGTCATATTATATATTTCCTCTACATTTCCTATGTTTCTATGATATTATTATACCATGTTATTTATTTGATGCTTCCATGTGATTACTCATGAGCTATCTCTTTTATGATATCATGTTATACCTTTGACTCACGTGTTATGTTTCCATATCATGCTTACTCCCTTATTTTTATTTATCTCACTCCTTTCTTTTATCTATTCCCAAGGTCATCCTATGTAGTTTTAAGATCTCAAATAGATTTAGGAGATCAATAAGAAGAATAAAAAATAGATATTTCATGCTTTAGTTTATTTTGATATTTTATATACCCTGTCTTCCAAATACACTAGGCCTCATGATCTTTTGTTTGTGATTAAAGTATTTTTATGTAAAAAATCACATAATAATATATATATAATGCTTGGGTTTATTTAAAAACCCTTTCCATAAAGGGTTTTACCTACTCCACTATGTTTATAAAGAACCCACACCATGGTATCAATGTTCTAATATGGAGGTTACTAACCCCATGTATTCTCCAAATATCTCACACACGACCTATCACCTTCTCAATAATATAAGGAATATAAACTACCAAAAATTATTAGGAAACATCACTACATAGAGAATAGATATGAACCATAACATTCAATATAGAAAAGACCCGCATAATGAACTATTCATGTATCTAAAATATACTTCTAGTTGACAAATTTTGAAACACACCAAAGGACACATGGTAGATGACATGTACATTTATGTACACACTATATAGTCCCTATGAGTATGTACTAATTCCACCTTTCTATGTGAGGTAAAACAAAATAGTCTGATCCAATGGGTAATAATTTTTTGAATAGCATACTGAGAAGTAGCAATGGGACAAAACATGACTAGTATCTTTGAAGGACCCTGGAACACATTGGGAGGGGAGGGGTGAATCAAGGTGTCAAATTTTTCTTCAAAAGTGAAGGATCTTTTTCCCACATTGGTAGGAACATGTTAAACCTATCTGATGAGAATGATTAGTAAACAAACAATCACATTCAAACATTCAACGTAGAAATTTTACTTGGATCACCACTAAGGGATAGTACATGGAGAATATGCCGACAGTATTTTAGTCGTACCTAAATCCAATAAACCTCACTAGTTGTGTAGTACAAAAGATTAGGCACAATCACTCTGTTCCAGGCACACAACCTTTATAATATTTTAGGGATAGCTTACTGTGTCCCTCAGAACACTTACAACAACTCCTCCTAGCTCACTATCTTGGGATAAATCCACACATATTTTATAGAATTGTAGGTCCCTTCATTTTTATGAAAATATACATCCCCAACTGTAGATAGATGCTATGTTGAAGTCCCATTTTTACTTGTAGATGTAATCAACCTTTCCACACACTGATAATTTTCAAACTCTTCCTCTATAAACTGGTCGTGCTTTATCTTCATACCACTTCCATATACTGCCTCTATGTACCACCTACATGTACCTTTTTCACATACTTCCTATTCTCTATAAACCAATTCCTACTCCGTGAAATTTCTTCTAAATCCATCTTCCACAAACCATCTTCTAAGAACCATCCGTACTTCATGAACCATTTTCCTTTGTGGTCTACAGTTCCCCCCAAAACCCCTTTTGTCGACTGCCTCTACAGACCATGTCTCCTTTCACAGAATCCACCTTGTGAACCTCTCCTCCTTTTTGGGGTTATATTCTTGTTAATCACTCTAAACATCACCAAATTCATCCTAGATTTCTAATAAAAATATCTATAAGTAATTAGGGGATTATTTATCCTTATATAAGAAAATATATCTGAAAATATCACCAATTTATTTTACTTAATCATTCAATGTGGTACATCCTTCACCATGTACTGATCTTTTGACAAACCATTTTTCCTACATGATACATGAACCACATCTCTCCCTTCACATCTTCACAAGTCACTACCTCGTTTCCATAAAAGATGATCCATCCCATGAACTTTTTTCTTTCCTCATTTTTTGAACCTTCCTGCAAACTATATTCATCCCACAAATCATTCTTTGTTCACCATCCATATACCATGCTTCATGGTCTGCGTAGTGCCGCTATGAAGAAATCCTTCCTTGTATATCTTTTCATTCCATTTTGTATACCTCCTATGTGGTTCACAAACTATCCCTCACGATCCACGAAATATGCTATGTAGACTCCTTTTCATAAAAATATCCTTTTCTAAAAGGATAAACTCCCAATTTTTTGGTCCAAGAATTTGGCATACCCTTGGAAACCATGCCACCTTAAACACCTACTTCATCCTATTTTGTAAGATCACTTGAAAACTCCTTGATCAATACAATGTGGAATGAAAACAAACAAAAACCACACTCTATTTCCAGAAAAGAACACCCTTGTTTCCAACAATATTATCTCAAACCAACTCTTTAAACATAATACTCAATCCTTTTTCCTCTTCATTGAATGGTTCTATAACTTGTTTTGAATATAAATATTTATTTATCACTTATTTATTATCTGAATAAAAATAATATTTAATATTATTAACCACCTTATGGAATAAACAATCTAATAGAGGAACTCAGGATGATAATTTCCTCAACTCTCCCATTAGTTAGGATAAGTTACTTCCAATTGATAGTGGAGTTCCTAGTGTAGTTGTTCTTGGTTTTAAAAGTGCCTCATGATATCAAGGGAAAATTGGGAGGGTTGAAACATGGGGAGGTAATTAATATAAAATAGATACACTTTCATGAGTAGGACCTTCATGATAGGTTCCATAGGGATGACCTCCATTGCTAAAGATTCTTTCACTGTCAGTATGGGGAGGACCTCCATGATAGTTTGATATTGCATCATGGGGAGGATCACTATATAAGGTTATATGGATAGTACCTCCATGATTATATTCAATATTTATATGGGGAGGGACATCATGGTTTCTAAAGTTTTTACCAACATCATGATGAGGACCTCCACTCCATCTGGTTATTGATCACAACTACAATGATCTTTGGGTTGTTGAATTATTGGATTTATTTATGGGGAGAACGTCTACTTTGACTGATTTCTTGATCACTATAGGTATGATACCAATGGTTTCAAAATTATGTTTGGTTATAATATAGAGGACCTTTTTAGTTAATATTCATGTTGCTTCATATATGACCTTTTTGATAGGTACTCTGAAGAATACCTCAAGATCCACTTGATATGTCACTATAGAGAGGACCTTTGTAGTATTAGTTTCCTTCCACAATTGATTATGGTTTAAATGATTCAATCATTGATACATACCACATTGGAATTTGAGGTTTTTTATAATTTTTATTTTGGAATTTTCCTCAGGGTACTATTAGGATATGCCAATGATTATCATGAATATTAGCTATAATAGGGACTAAACTTTTCCCTAAAATCTATAAATTTATTTCCCTAAATGGGATCTCTTTTAGGATTACCTATTCTAAATTATTGGTTTTATAACTTTAGTAATAGTTTCTATGGTGTTTCGGGGAATATGTTGGTGAATATGACTATGCCTACAAGGATCCCTACTGAGTAACTCTAGGGTATCTATTTGAACATAAGAACTTTTCTCATTAAACGTTTCCAAGTATATAAGTTAAATTTTTTATTCTCTATGTAAATACTCTAGAAACATTTTTAATTCAAAATAGGTGCTACATGGACCCTAATAGTTTTTCATCATAGTATCAAATTTTGTAGATTTAGATCTGTCAGGTTTCCACGAGATATATTTAGGGTGGGGAGGATGTCATTATAAACTTAATCTCAAACTATGAAGTTCACCACATGTCATTGAAGGATCTTGGTGGGTAAAAACATTCATCGGAACATTATTAAATCATGGTAGAAGTATCATATGTATAGGGTATCACTTACTAGAAATTCATCGCAACATAGGTTATCTCGTGGCTACTTCAAATTTTGTTGGGAGACCTAACTCTTTATGGTATGTTTATTAATGATGTTGTTTGGATACTAAGAGAATTAGAAACACAAGTAAGATACATGTTAGTGTAGTATCACAAGTGATAATTCTTATTCAATATGTCTCTTTCATCAATAAAGGATTTCACATTGAGTACACATTTTTGTTTCTGAAATTTCATCTTAGCAGAACTATTTGGATATTTCATTAGGGTGATGTGTATCAAAATAAATAGGAGAGAAGGTTGAATCATACCACAAAGTATATTATTTTCTAGTCTAGGACTCTCATATTGATTTAAGTCAAGTTCATTAAATTCTTCATAGTAATAACACTAATTACCCTTTTCATAAAAGTGATTAATTGAGACCATGAATTTGTGAGAACATTGCATTTATTAGAGGTTCTCCATCACTCATTTTTTGTTTATTATGTTGTAGTTTAAATATAGTTTTTCATTCTTTAATTTACCACCATCTAAGGATGTGTAAGATTTTATGGGGTTTTGTGTCATGAACCAACTAGGGTCGACCCTGAACCGGTCACCCGAGCCGGCTCGCGGCAAGTCCCGAGGGGCGTTCCTGATCCCCCTGGGATGGCAACCAGTGTCGGGCATTAGAAAAAATTTAATTGTTGGGAATGATT
This sequence comes from Viscum album, assembly GCA_963277665.1. Lineage (NCBI taxonomy): Eukaryota > Viridiplantae > Streptophyta > Magnoliopsida > Santalales > Viscaceae > Viscum > Viscum album. The sequence continues at coordinate 597,906,274 of OY728133.1, forward strand.
TCAGCATGAAAAATACCAAGATCAAAAGAAAGAATGAAAACTAAACAAAACAAATAAACACTAATGACAATAATAAAATAAACATGACCAAACATACCTCCACGTGACCTCGCAGGTCACCACCGAACTAGAGAGCAACCTCGCTCCAACGTTGAGCGACTCAAACTGGAAAAAAACGTGAGCAAGGGAAAACATGCAACCGAAATGATAAAATAGGCGTGAGAATTAAAAATTCTTAGTAGGGTTTCCAAGGTAAACCATAGAATCCAAGTCTCCTTTCCCAACACAACCGTTAACATAGGTTTGAAAAATACAAATACAAAAGTTGGTTTTTCACATTTTAAAAACAAGCAACATACTTTTCCTATTTGAAAATCCAGTGCACACTACAAAAAATTTCAGAAACATTTTCCATTTTATAAATAGAACCCACACAACGTACACCAAGGATGTGCTAAAAAGAAATAGACAATAATGCAATTTGGAAACAAGTACGGCCGAAAGTAAACAAGAAATGTGAATAATCCAGTAACCATGGGTGATCATGGACATCCCCAGACAACCCCTGGACGTACTTGATTTCGGAACCACCTGTCGGCGTATGGTGAACCTCCTAAGTCTATAACCAACTTGCTGCCCTACTGACCAATCCAGTTGCAGAGCCCACCTAGCCTAACAACGAATCCAGGGGGTACCAACCCATCTAATCGGGGTTGATCAGCAACCATCACTCGATCATCTAAAAGATGCCCAGGAACCCATGGTGGTTATATAATAATACTGTGTAAGTAGGAAGGCCCTCACACGCATGACTCATTTAACCGCACTTTCCTACCCCAAACACGGATGCTTCCTATGCGTTCACCCATAAAGGGTTACCCCAGACAGGAGCACCCCCAAATAGACATTCAGTCATTTCATATTAAATAAAGTGCCAATCGGGTCGTCACGTCATACAATCATAAAATCCATTTAAAACCTTTTTCAAAACCATAGAGTTGCCAAATGGGAACATAGTTGTCAAAACACCAACCTTTCAAGGAATCAACACAAGCATTACACTAAAACTGAAAGTGTCAAATGGACCTTTAACTTGTCATGTCCAAAAGTATTACCCAAAACATCACACAAACTCCACTTTTTCTTTCACAAAGCCAAATGAGCATATGCTCAAAGATTTCATTTCAAACCATTTTAGAACCCACACAAGAACTCAACATCATTTAGAAAAACACGAATCATTTCCACAAAATTTTCATTCACTTTAAATCAAACCCAAATTCACACCGAAAAACTACCTTCTCACCTTTCAAAAACTAACTCACACCACCTGCGCAACCACATGAACTCTTTCTACAATTAAATAAGTCATTTTCACTATTAAATAAACCACTATGAAAAAGTTGTTAAACAATTTTAAGAATTAACCCATGTCCTAAAACACCAAACTTAGTCAAATCATCTTTTGTGACTAAAGCACATCGATGTCACACCAAAACACAGTTCGCAGTTCTTGCATAGTTAAATACACTAATTGCATAGTTCATAAAACACTAGAAAAGACACACTATGGGTTTTCATAAAAGAAAGTATTCCATGCTAAAAAAGTATATTACGCATATTAAACACTCTTAAAAACTAAGTTCACACCAAATAAATTAACTAAAGAACATGTTAAATTAATTGGATAGACAGAATAATGTATCAAGTAATGTATACACACAAAACTACCTACACATAATGAGTGAAATTCTTCAAAATCTATTTTAACAAACTTAAATAATATAAAAACACTACAATGACTTTACAACAACAATTATGAAGGTGCGAGTGATATTTAAAAATTAATTTGAAGCACGCAAGTTTCATGAATTGTGCGGGAAAGGAAAAACTTGGAAAACGCCTACCTCGGTATAGGAACAACTTCACAAAATTCGTGCACAAAAATCCATTGCGCTTCAATAGAACCACAAAAAACTTAACTAGACCCTAAAAAAACAAAGCATGAAACCGTTCATACCCAAGATTAAACCAAAACAACATAAAACCCTAAAAAGGGGGGAATGAAAATACTGGAGGGATAGGGAAAGGGAGATCAGGTCGTTGTAGGGGGGTCGGTGCCGGAAGGAGGCCGAGGCCGGAGGAGGTGCGGCTAGTGGTGGAGGTGGCCGGAGGAGTTGCGGCCGGTGGAGGAGGTGTCCAGAGGAGGTGCATCCGGTGGAGGGTGGTGTGGAGAGAGCGAAGCGGTAGGGCAAGGCCGGAGCAGGGAGGTGTGGGACGCGACGAGGGGAAGAAGCATGGAAGGGGCGGCTGGCCTCGCGTGGGCAGAGTAAAGGAGTAAGGGGGGGTTCGCCCGTGGGATTAGGGTTAGGCGTCCCTTTTTTTCATTATGTTGTCATAATAATAATAATAATAATATAGTGACAATTATAATAACATTAATATAATAATAAAAATATCATCATTAATAACATTAATATCCTTAATAATAATAATAATATCAACACAATATTATTATTATTATTGAACGTTATTAAAAAAATAAACTTAAATTTTAATTCCATTTTTTTATCTTGTTCTGAAATTCGGGTCATCGCGTGCTCGTCGCACGGCTTAATAAACCGCGCGCAAGTCGCGCACCTCAACTCAGACCACTCGGGAATTCTCACAAGCACCTGGGGGGATTGCGCGGCCATTTCCAACCATGCGGTGGTCGCACACGTGTCCAAAACCAACTAAAAACATTAAACGTCAAAAATTTTCAATTGGGAATCAACCCAAAACTTGGCACGAGAACCCGAAACTAAGAAATAATAAATTGAAAATTAATTAAAAAATTTGGGGTGCGACAATTCTCCCCACCACAGACACTTTCTGCCCCCATAAATTCACCCAGCCGAACACTAGACAAAGAAAAAAAACCATGCCCAGTTGAAACCGAAAGAAACTACAATACAAGAGAATGGGAGAACACGAAAGGGTTCTCCCCACCACAAAAACTCATCTAGCACAGAAATTTAACACCCAACCATAGCACCCCGGGAAGGGGGGCGACGCGGGAACTCCCAACCGACCCCAACTAACTTTTTGCACGAGCGGACAACACCTCTGTTGAAACGTGGAACTCTCGACCCATACCAATATCCCCACACACTAGAGAAAAACCTCCGAGTATAACATAACCCAAACAGTGAACCCGAGCATAACTACAACATCAACTCTTCCACATGCACTTATATATCCAAACAAACACTGATAAACTGAGATTAACCCACACAAAGTCCAGACACACTCTTAAGAGAAACACGCGATTCCGAGAACCACGTCCATACAAACGAAACTGCTTGGATTATAATAGGTCAATTCCATCATAACTTCACAATGAAACAATGAACTCACAAAAATTCCAAAACTTTAACCAATAGAAAAACAATAACGAAAATACTTTAAATGTTTCACCACTAACACGGAAACCAAAATCCGAACTGAGGATTCACACCCCCAGAAACTCCTAACTGCGCGTGAGCTTCACCATAAAACCTATGACTGGGGCTCTGATGGCCGAAGCATATCCTGCCTCACAGTCAGGCACTGAAATATTTCGGTCACAACGTCTTCTTCAGGAGACGCTTTCTGCAAAACTTTTCTAGATGACCCAGATATCCGCAATGATGGCATGTCTTCGGAGGAATGCGACATGACAGTTTCACGTGCCCGAATCAGACACACTGGTGGAACACCCCTGAACGGTCTGATGGACTGGAACCTAGAACCACTGCAGGGGACTCTTTAATAACAGGTCCCTCTGGTACACCCTGCTTGCCAGATGGGGAACCTTTACGAGCAACTGGATGTGCTGGATTTCCGACCATCTGTGCTCCAGAGACCAACTCATCTAGGAATGCCTCATCCACCAGCTTCTCGAAACGATGGTCCTTAGAAGGGATGACCTGCTCCTTGATCTTCGGAAGAAGACCCCCGATGAAAAGAGAAGTCTTCATCAAATTTTGTGATGCTGCCTCCGGAGAAAAAGACACAAGATCCTTGAAATGGTCAACATAAGTTTTCACCATCTGTTGTCCTTGTTGAATGTGCACAAGCTCTTCCCTTTTCTTCGCCTTCACCTGTTCGGGTATAAACTGTCGGAAAAAAACGAACTTAAAGACGCCCCACGTCGTCCAAACTTGCATTGATGGTGGGGAGAATAACTCACATTCATCCAGGGTTGGACCTTTGAACAGACCCAAAACTGCACACACTCTGACAACTTCGAGAGTTCCCAAAACCTTGAAGACACGCTCGACCCCTTCAAGACATTCTAATGTTTCTAACGGACCTCAATCACCACGAAGAATAGGCGATGTCTGAGAAGGACCAGAAACTGGGCATTACTCATTAGAAACTTTAGGGATCTTTCTGGGCGACATTCTTTGAACAACAAAAAAACACAAAGCCGAAAAACAACATCCAATAAAATCTTAATCAAAAGTACAATCGCATACCAACAACTGGCTCAAACGCCAAAAATCCACTTTTCAAAAATCACCATTTCATTACAAGACTACTTCAAAACAAAATACCCACTTTCTGAATCAAAATAAAATTTCCAAAATCATTTTAGAAAGACAAGGTCAAACCATTGGTTTCAAATAAACACCTATAGCATCTCATGAATCATCGTATGCATGTCCATCCATTCCACTCACATCATCTATGAACAAGTTCCTCGCATGCACTTTTAACACAAACCCACACACATGCGATCATTCATAAGGAAACCCAAGGGTCGCACCCAAACCATTCCGCTACCAATTCTAAGCAAACACCCGATTTTGAAACTAGAACACTTTAAATTCCCAAAAAATCCCTTTACCAATTTAAACCCATTTTAAAGAAAACACTTCCATTTCAAAATTCAACATTAATTTTCAAAAACATGATCACACCAACCAGAACCAAACATAGTAAAACTTACAAAGAATCACCAGAATGAGGAACTAGCAGTTACGCTTAACCCGACAACATGGTAGTGAGCCATGCCCCAAGTAAGCATCAACAGCTAGGAGGAACTTAAACTGTGTACTCAGACTCCACATGGGTCACTACTCCATGTGAAATCACGGCGTGACATTGGATTGTCTCCATTTTAATTCCTCAATCCAAAACAATGTCAAAAGACACAATTTCTGGACTACCCATGGTAACTTAACGATCCGCACAGTCAAGAGTTTGTGACGCTCTTCCTGCACCTACCTGTCGAGTTCCGAAAGTCCTAATCTCCTTCTATAGAACAACCCAAATAACAAGAACCTCCTCTGATACCATTTTGTCACGAACCAACCTGGGTCGACCCTGAACTGGTCACCCTAGGCAGCTTACGGCAAGTCCCGAGGGGCATTCCCTATCCCCCCGGGATGGCAACTTTTGTCGGGCATAAAAAAATTTAATCGTTGGGAACGATTTCAGCCCGAACAATACCAAGATCAAAAGAAATAATGAAAACTAAACAAAACAAATAAACACTAATGACAACAATAAAATAAAAGTCACACGACCAAACATACCTCCACGTGACCTCGCAGGTCACCACCCAACTATAGAGCAACCTCGCTCCAACATTGAGAGACTCAAACCAGAAAAAAAACCTGAGCAAGGGAAAACCTACAACTAAAATGATTAAATAGGCATGAGCATTAAAAATGCTCAGTAGGGTTTCCAAGGTAAACCACGGAATCCAAGTATCCTTTCCCAACACAACCGTTAACACAGGTTTGAAAAATACAAATATAAAAGTAGGTTTTTCAAATTTTAAAAACAAGAAACAAACTTTTTCTATTTTAAAATCCAGTGCACACCACACAAAATTTCCGAAACATTTTCCATTTTATAAATAGAACTCAACCAAGGTACACAAAGGATGTGATAAAAAGAAATAGACAACATTGTAAGTTGGAAACAAGTATGGCCGAAAGTAAACAAGAAATGTGAATAATCCAATAACCATGGGTGATCCTAGACATCCCTAGACAACCCCTGGACGTACTCAGTTTCGGAACCACCTGCTGGCATATAGTGAAGCTCCTAAGTCTATAACCAACTGGCTGACCTACTGACCAATCTGATGGAAATCCCACTTGGACTAACAAAAAATCCAGGGGGTACCAACCCGTCTAATCGAGGTTGATCAGCAACCGTTAATCAATCATCTAAAAGATGCCCAGGAACCGATGGTGGTTATATAATAATACAGTGTAAGTAGGAAGGCCCTTGCATGCGTGACTCATCTCATTGCACTTGCCTACCCCAAACACGGACGCTTCTTATGCGTTCACCCATAAAGGGTTACCCTAGACAGGAGCGCCCCTAAATAGAAATTCAGTCATTTCATATTAAATAAAGTGCCAATCGGGTTGTCACGTCATACAATCATCAAATCCATTTAAAACCTTTTTCAAAACCATATAGTTTCTAAATGGGAACATAGTTCTCAAAACACCAACCTTTTAAGGAATCAACACAAGAATTACACTAAAACTGAAAGTGTCAAATGGACCTTTAACTTGTCATTTCCAAAAGTATTACCCAAAACATCACACGAACTCCCCTTTTTCTTTTATAAATACAAACGAGCATATGCTCAATGATTTCATTTCAAACCATTTTAGAACCCACACAAGAACTCAACGTCATTTAGAAAAACACGAATCATTTCCACAAAATTGTCATTCACTTTAAATTAAACCCAAACGCACACCGAAAAACTACCTTCGCACCTTTCAAAAACTAACTCGCACCACTTGCACAACCACATGAACTCTTTCCAAAATTAAAGAAGTCATTTTCACTATTAATAAACCACTATGAAAAAGTTTTTAAACAATTTTAAGAAGTAATCCATGGCCTAAAACACCAAACTTAGTCAAATATTCTTTTGTGACTAAAATCACATTGATGTCACACCAAAACACAGTTTGCAGTTCGTGCACAGTTAAATACACTAATTCCACAGTTCATAAAACACTAGAAAAGAAACACTATAGGTTTTCATAAAAGAAATAATTTCATGCTACAAAATTATATTATGCATATTAAACACTCTTAAAAATTAAGTTCACACAAAATAATGTAACTAAATAACATGTTAAATTAATTGGATAGACAGAATAATGTATCAAGTAATGTCTACACACAAAACTACCTACACATAATGAGTTAAATTCTTCAAAAGCTATTTTAACAAACTTAAATAATATAAAAACACTACAAGGAGTTTATCACAACAATTATTAAGGTGAGAGTGATATTTAAAAATTAATTTGAAGCATGTAAGTGTCATGAATTGTTCGGGAAAGGAAAAACTTGGAAAACGCCTACCTCAGTATAGGAACAACTTCACAAAATTCGTGCGCAAAAATCCACCGCTCTTCAATCACACCACAAGCAACTTAAATAGACCGTAAAAAACATAGCATGAAACCATTCATACCCAAGATTAAACCAAAACAACATAAAACCCTAAAAAGGGGGGAATGAAAATACCGGAGGGAGAGGGAAAGGGAGATCGGGTCACTGTAGGGGGGTCGTTGCCGGAAGGAGGTCGCGGCCGGAGGAGGTGTGGCCGGTGGAGGAAGCAGCCGGAGGAGGTGCTGCTGGTGGAGGAGGTGGCTGGAGGAGGTGTGGCCGGTGGAGGGCAGTGTGGAGGGATCGAGGCGGCAGGTCAAGGCCGGAGTGGGGAGGTGCGGGACGCAGTGAGGGGAAGAAGCAGGGAAGGGGCGGCTGGCCTCGCACGGGCAGAGGAGAGGAGCAAGGGGGGTTCGCCCGCGAGATTGGGGTTAGGAATCCCTTTTTTCATTCTATTATCATAATAATAATGATAATAATAATATAGTGACAATTATAATAACATTAATATAATAATAAAAATATCATCATTAATAACATTAATATCGTTAATAATAATAATAATAATAATAATAATATCAACACAATATTATTATTATTATTATTATCGAACGTTCTTAAATAAATAAACTTAAATTTTAATTCCATTTATTTATCTTATTCTGAAATATGTGTCACCGCACGCTCGTCGCATGGCTTAATAAACTACGTGCAAGTCGTGCGCCTCAACTCAGACCACTCGGGCATTCTCACAAGCACTTGGGGGTATTTCGCGGCCACCGCTAACCGTGCGGTGGTCGCGCATGGGTCCGAAACCAACTAAAAACATTAAAGATCAAAAATTTTAAATTGGGACTCAATCCAAAACTCGGCGCAAGAACCCGAAACTAAGAAATAATAAATTGAAAATTAATTCAAAAAGTTGGGTTGCGACATTTGGATTGGGCCTATGAGGGGAATTTACTACATATATATTTAAAGGTAATTAATACCCAAATAGTTTAATTCTATTAAATAAGAAATGTTTTAAATTTTAAGGTACTATCACAAGGAATAATATAGATCATTTTAAGGTTGTGAAACCATGACTAAGAGGTTTTAATTTTAAATTGATTCATAGGAGACTAATTTTTCTTTTTATATTAAAATATTACAACTAGGACATATTCAAAGAAGTTTTATGTTGTATAGAGTGGTATATTAGGTGAAGGTTCTTAGAAATAGTTTATTTTAGAACTTACCCATGGCCTATATGTAACTTCTTTATTTCTATTGGTAATTAGACATGGTGAAGGATGACTAAACCCATAGGGTGTGTGAACCTATGGGAATAAATTTGGACTTACACCATATTGTCATCCATTTGTACTTATAATTCATTTATTAGACCTGGGAGGCTGATTGGGTGCTTAGTGGACATGTTGGATGATTTATAATAGATAATATGGATATATTGGTAAATTAAGACCAAGAAAATTCTCACTGATTCTCTAGGAGAATATATCCTCATTATCAAGAAAATACAATAATTTTTCCATAAGGAGCCTACAAGTTAGGGATAATAACTAATAAGATACCAATTATCAAGGAAATATATGATCAAAAAAGTTTATTTGAATATTGAAAATGATCCAATTATATATTTTAATTGGTATAATCAGAGGCCAAATTAAGATAGTCTTTTTAAGGGGTAAACCTATGAAAAAGGGTGTTGATGAGGTTTTGAAATCAAGGAGAGAAAAATATGTTGTTTAGGCCAGGTAGGTGACTTGGTTGACTAGGGAACCTAGTTGGACCACTTATAGGATTATTATGTCTTGTTAGAATGAGGTATATTGGGTGTTATAGTTAATTACCTTCATAGGCCAAACATTTACCCAAATCGATATTGTAGATGAACAAGCACTCCAACAAGTCTCTATAGGGTTTGGCATGGACATACTAAGAAAAATAATGGGTACCAAGTAGCTTTACCCTTCATACATAGGATAACTCCTCAAAAAGTGGTTCTTCACCCCAACTAGGGTGAAGGACGAGGTGAAGTGGTATTTCCTAAAAGTTTTGTATCTCAAAAACAATAGATGACCCAAATACCATTAGTTTCCATTAATTATACTAGTTTTTGACTAAAAGAGTCATCATAAGTTGATTTTGGAATGTTTAGGTACATAGGTGTTCACTTTGTGGCTCCCATTATATCTCTCAAAGACTCAGTGGTGTTCAGTATTTATTTCCCCTTTGAAATGTGATTCTAGGAGTTTCTTTTCTAGGAAAAAAAGAGGCATGGGAACCAAATAATTTAAAGTAACTAACCATAACCACTTGGGAACCAAGCTGATCACAGGGATAATTAAAAAGGCACTAAACAAGGTGTACTTACATGCATTGAATAGGGAGCACACATGAGGGTTGAATAAAGAATTTACATGGTCATTGAATAGAGTGCATGTGGGTCTATTTAACATGGCATGCGTGTAGCTATTGAATAGGAAATGTATGTAGGTGTTGAGGAGGGAGTGAAGAATAAATTTTTCATGCATAAATTCTCAATTTTTTAGGTTTTTCACATTGACTAAGGTATGGTGCACGCATGATATTTTTCTTTCCGAATGATAACTAAAACTCCTTAAAAAACATCAACTTAAAATCGGCATAAATTTTGACTCAGGTGTATGATTTGGTTCCAGGAATTGTCAAATCAAATATAATATAATGGTTCAGCCCTATATATTAGGTATAATAATAGCCTATGTTTTTAAGGAATATATATATATATATATATATATATCTTTAAAATATCATCTAAATATTTAGATGAAATCCATGGTATATTGTTTATAATAGTTTCTCAACACTACACCATTGGATTGGGAAATGTTTTTGAAGGTTAAACATTCCTTTATATATAAGAAATCAAGGATCATAGGGAGACCTATTTATATTTTATTCTTGAATAAAGATATATTTTTTTCAAACTCAACTTATGTCTTCTGGATAAGTATTACATCATGACTTTCATAAAAAAGTATATTGCACACATTTTTTGTGTCAATAGCCAGTATTGGCCTTGATTTTAAGAAACAATTAAAAACACATTATCCTATGAAACATTTTTACAGTCACATATAATTTATACATAATAAGTCATATAAAAAAAATAAGGTCCAATAATGGATGGATCACTAATATTGACCCAACATAATGACAGCATAAGGGTTGAGCGTATAATGACTCATAAAGTGTCATGTCAATAGATAAATAATAATTATTATTGTAAGAAAACTCAAACAAGGGTAAATATTTGTGACATGATCCACATAAATTTAAAACACATTCTCAAAACTTTTATTCCATGGTTTTAATGGTTGTCTAAGTTTGACCACCAATTTATTAATTAAACGTGTTACTAAGACACAACTGAGTTTCAAAACCATATTGTAATCCTCTTCACATACAAGCCACAAACTGAGTATCTCAATAAAATATAATCATCCATAATACTCCATATAACCTTAATATTTAAACCTAATAAATTTGTGATAAAATATAAACTAATATGTAGTCCTTGATTAGTAATAAATGAGTTGATTTCATCAATCATGTGGAATATTCAATTGTAGAATCAAATTAAATGGTGCCTAATGTTCTGACATGATCTATAGAAAAGGTAAGAAACTTTATGCATGTTTTCTCACTAATATCCTTATTGTAGGAAAATTATAATTTTTATTAATATTATAATACATCATGAAACCTATTGGATGTAATAAGATATGTGAAATATGGAATTATTTCAACAATTCTTCATACATATCACATAGAACACATAATCACCCTTGGAAAGTGATTAATTCTTTTTCTCCATTAAACTTACACTTAGGTGCATCACTATGAATAATATAGTTACTTTATAATGTGGTCTGGCCATTAATTATTTTAGACTTTATTTCATGTTATACCAATAAATAATACATTATCATTTGACAAAGATACATTCTTCTATCAAAATTCTTAATATTAGGATTCAAATATTCTAATTAATTCATCATTTTCTATTCCTTTATCCCCTAATAAAAAATTCAATATAATAATTTTAAATAAAATAATATGATACCACATTATTTTTCTCTAGGGTATACATAATATTAATTTTGTAATCTGGAAAAAAAATACTTGTCTCTTCTATCTTGGATTCTGGTTTTTCTAGGATAAACATAATGAAATCACTTATGATTCTTATAAACCATTAAATTATATCTAATAAAATAATGTATCAATAGTTTAAACACAAATAATACTACTATAGAATCAATTTCATTGGTAAAATAGTTGAAATTATGATAATTTCAATATCAATACCCATATGTAATTACTAATTTCATATGCATTATCAAATTGCCCAGTCGTTGTTTTTAAACATCATGATACACCTTAAATTTAATCCCCTTCACTAGAAAATAATGTGTAGGTATTCTGGTTAATTTTTACTTTATAATTTTAAGGTTTTAATATATATTAATCATCTACTTAAAAACATTACCCTTATTGGTCAAAATTATAAGCGGGGTCACTACATTATGAAATTAAAGTAAAAATCTCAGATAATAACCTTCCAAACCAAATAAAATGTGTAACTTAGATATAATATTTGATGACTCCCAAGACACTTCCACTTTAATTTTTATGGATCCACAAAAATCCTATGTTCAAATATAACATCACTTAAGAAATGAATTTTACACATCTAAAAATAAATTTTAGATATATTTTCACATAAAATATGTTTCAAGGGTAATTAGAAAACCATTATTATATTTTATGAATCATGTAACTCTATTAAAGAATAAAAAAAGTATATTATTGATGAAAACCACCAAAAAATCAATCCATGTTGGTTAAAATATTGAATTCATAGAACATATAAATGTAATTTGTGTATTAGTAACTCTAAAGGGAATCATAATGAATTTTAAAATTTTATATTGGCATAAAAAATCCATATTATGACTATATTATTCCTTAAATAACATTTTATGATAGTTTAACCATAGATTGATCTTCCAAAACATCTATCACCTTTTAATTGATTAAATAAATCAATAATTCTTGATAAATAATATCAATTATTCATTGTCTCTTGTTTTAACTTCTGATAATAATTATATAAATGTAAAAAATCATATGAATTTTAGAAAATAAAACTGGGGTATCCCATAGTGATATAATATGTCTGATAAAACCTCTATGTAATATGTTATTTATTTTAATTCTAAATTATCTAAAATATGAAGGTTCCCTGTAATATGTTTTAATAGTAATAAATGATACTCTTTGTATAATTCTATTCAGAAGTTTTTTTATTATCATAGAGTCAGATTTGTAATCTCTTACAAAAATACATTGATAAAATATCATAGAACTATTGGAAAATCCGTAATTTTTTTCATATATGCACATAGTATTAAATTCAGTAATTTGTAATTGTTGTTTTGGGGATCAATATTCTCTAGAAAATTATATTTATTCTTATCATCAATTAAAACTATGTGATAAACATACCTTTTTAGAAATACTTTACTTTTATAATAACAATCGAAACAATCCCATAGAGAATATAACTAATCCATGTCATGAATGACATTATATGGTTTTATTTGTAATTATTTTGGATTCAATGAGTCTCAATCATACTTTTTCATGAACTATAAACCAAAAATTACTTCAAATAATTTCATATAAACCCTACTTAAGTAGTTATGTCATTTTTGAGGCCTATCTACCCAATGATCAAACTCTTTATCTAAGGTAAGTGTAGTGAATGAATACGAAACACTAATGTTGATCAAAATATATTAAAGCGTATAGTTGACAAAAATCACACCTCACACCACCTTAGGTCCTTCCACCTCATTGATTTAAACTACATAAAGTAATTCAATAATAGATCCTCCTTAACATCGTCCCTATTTTATAAATCCACCTTTCCTTTAATTGATTCCTAGTCATTGAGGAAGAGGCATATTACTTAGTTATACTCTACCATTTCCATCTCACATCAGTGGCCTAATGGGTCATCGAATATAATATGGTTTAAATCATTAAGAAGGATGTTATAGATAACTGATTGAATGCTCTAATGTCTGAATACACCCTAGTCTATGTTGAATAACAAAGGTAAGATGGAAAAAGATATTGATGATGTTCTATTTCACCACAAATACAATATATAACATCATGATTCACTCATAGTGGATGGAAACATCAAACTTCTAAAAAATGAGAATGATACGGTGAAGGTTTACTATGTCGAAATCCAAACTTTTTAGATTAATAGGAATTCATCCTCTTATATCCACCCTAAATTAATTTTTTTTCCTCCTACTAGAATATAACTCATCCTTAACAATATATGATTAATAAATTTATATTTTTAAATCACTATTTTATAATTATTCAATGTCAAAGGGATAACATGATGTTCAATATATAGTAATAAGTCCTACTAGAAGTTATTAACACTCTACTCTTCATAAAATAAAAAAATTAAAGAAGAATACAATAAATTCATAAATCTCAACCCATACTCATGAATACAATAATATCCTTTTTGAATGGTCATAAAATCTATTTGATTCTCAAATTAATTAATTTATATAAAATGATGTAACTTCATGCCTCCTCAAACCAATAATCTGTGCTTGGACTAGTAATTTCTACTATACAAAAGGTTCACCACCTCATATGCTAGAGGTTGCAAACTAGGAGTGGGGGTCTATGGTGGTACTTTGAAAATACTATACCCCCTATTTCAGTGAGCATGAAACCATATAAAATAACCAAACGTCATGAAAAAATCATAACCATTCTATTATATAGATTAATAAACATAAAAAAATAATATTAGGTGTGGAATCATAAATACATTCATACAAGAATGATCACCCTCTAGGATGATCACATATAAAATAAATAAAATAAATAAAATAATATAAAATAATGCCTCACTAAAACTCTAATACATAGCTATTCCCAGTATCCATGTACATGCATGATCTTTCACACTCATTCAATCTAATATTTATACCAAACTGTGACTATAACCAAGCGATAGTCTAATATGATATCCAATTAAATTGTTGGCCTGAGTAGGATGTGAGAATATAACTACATAGGGAACCACCAACATGGTCTCATACATAACTAGAAATGAAATTATATGTTCTTATTACATTCTATTAATAGATAAATATTCTTCTAGGAATAAATAAATAAAAATAAAACCACCATTGATCCTTAGGTCTATAAACCCAATCGACTATACCTGCTTCGGAAAGTATCGTAGTGTCTCTGAGAACATCGAGATAATCATACCAATGAAAATAATGAATTAGAGGTCTTTTACCTTGGTATATAGTGATAATGACCTAAGGGGTATCTAACCCTAGTATAAAGTTTAATGATCAGGGGTGATATTCATCCCAGTTTCACAACCCATGTACTACTCCTTCCCAGTATGTAATGGATCTGAAAGGTGTTCCTCAATAGTGTAGTATATTTGAAAATACCTTCCAAATACCCCACAATCCCTATAATATCATGTGTAGTAGGTTCTATCCTCTATTTTCAACCAATGTAAATCTCGAATCCAAATCCATGGTGGCCCCACTAGTAGTATCGAATACCTCCCCTTAGAGAGTTTTATTTAGTCATCATGGTCCTCACAATAAGGGGAGTCCTTTTTAGTCATCACATACCTCCCTATAGGGGTATTTTTATTTATTAATCATAGAACTCCATACTATGGGAGTTTTCCATAGTATGAAAAACCTCCCTACTTGGGAATTTTTCCACATCAATAACATAAACACCACATTAAGTTTTTTTCTCATAAATAACACAACCTTCATGACTATGTATTCTATATCATTTCAAAAAACTAAGTAAAAATGGGTTGGTAAAATGATTAAACTCATCATCATTATCCATATCCAAGAAATATTTTCACTAGGATCAATATATTCCTTATAAACCCACTATGGTCCACTATGTCAATACATATAAAAGTTTCCCTGTATAGTTTAACCAGGTCACCACCCAACATGAACACCTTCTTGGGTCCCTACAGTCCCATCATAAAAAAGGAATCATGCTTCGGTCCTTTCTTAATCAAACTCCCACCTAGGGTCAACTCATCACTCATAGGGTAGAAGACTTCTCTACCCATTATTAATGAGAAACTAACTCCAAGGAATCCTAATTGTCGTCACATGGTCTACTTGGTCCACTCCTCTTAATTCATGTCATGCCTTCACATGGAGTTGGCCCTAGGTTTCTACACAAGGGACACTTAGTCATACTTAACCCTATCACACCTCTAAAGTGGTCTGAATGACATAAGTCATCACTGAAATGGTTATAGACTCGGTCATCGGTGGATGAGGGAAGTAATCTAGTGCTCAAGGTTTCATTATGGCCCTTGTAACCTTACTCAATCTATGGCTTTGTATATTAAAATTTATTCTGTTTAATTATAAATCTAACAATTCAATTATTTCATAGGGTTCTATCATCCTTAGAGTGTGATCAAGCATCCACATGCACCATAATAAAAGTATAAGTCCATATGGATACTACCAATACCACTGACCTCTTTTAAAAATCTTTCCCATTTAAGTCACATGGCTCGATAGCTTCACCTAAGACCATCGAATGACCAACCAAGCTCGTCCATCTCAACTAGCCACCAAAAACCCATGTGAGTCCCTATCTATAAAAACATGGCCCAAAATAACTAATTATAACATTTATAATTAATTTAATGATTTAATTAAATAAATTTATAAACATAAAAAGAACATTATATTGCCTTATCATGCTGGAATTGAGACCAAAAACCCGTGGAAGGTCTGCATCATTCTCTTAGCACCATCCCAGATGAAATTCCTATCAATAATAATCAATATAATACTTAATTTAAATTAAATTTAATGGGAAACCTTAAAAAATTGGTGATGTTACATACCTTAAATGAAATGTAAAATGGCATAATGCAAATATAATTTCAGGATTCCTGCTTCCTATGCATAGAAAAATCCCCATCACATCTGGATGGTTCCACTATTTTCTTATTGAACTATTTATCAAATCCCTAATCAAAAAATAAGAAATTATAGGAAAAGGAAGTGGAGGTAATAGGGAGATCAATGGAGTTTCGATCTTTCCCTAAGTATCCATAAAATTCTAAGAGAACTCACCAATTCTAAGGGGCTTTGAAGGGAGGAGAGGAGAAATGGGAGGTATGGTCACATGAGGTAGAGGATGAAGGAGGGGCTTCCCTCCTCTAAATATTTTAGGAGGGGATGCAATCCCCCACCCTAAAAACACACTAGTTATCCAGTACTAGGACACCAGCTGGCTAATGCCAATAGCAGTGGCCTACTATAGCCTCGACCAACCCAGGATGCCTCTTCTACTCTCTCAAGCCTCTACCAACAAATTTTAGGCACCATACCAAGACTAATAACACATTTTAGAGGGTTTTAACCTCTTTTAATACCATTACAAAACATGGTTCTCAAAACAAATCATCCACTAATTTAAAATTTCAAATCACCCCTCCAAATTTCTCACCCAAGGTTTTACAACCTCCCTACCATAACACTTCACATCCTCTAAAAGTCATGGTTATTTTCAAACAACTCTTCAAAACATATCCCAATAATTATTTCACCACCAAATCATCATTATCATACTCTAAAAATCAAATAATCTCTCTTATCATAACTCTAGTAACTCAAAAACCAACTCATCAAAAATGAGATACCATATTACTACATTATAAAACAACCAATATGGTGATTAACCACACTCATACATCCAATGACACCATTATTTCATCAATAAGGTCATTATCTATCTTATGGTTCTCACCACTATAATATTTATCTATTAAATACTAATTTTGATCCACAAATCTCCCCCAACATTGGAACAACCTACTAGAATTCATTCTCTAATGGTCCAACAACCCGCTTTGTGTGGTTTCCTACTCACCACACCTGAGTGAATGCAAGGAGACTAGTCAAAACCTATATTGATTCTCACTTAAAAAATTCAAAAAAAACACACTCACCGTCCACAAAACAATCCCAGATGTGTTGTATTTTACTTAAAAATATCCAACTAATAAGGAAAAAAGTTGAACCTCCTCTAGCCAACTTGTCTTAAAACCGCTTGGTTAACAACATCAAAGTGCCACCCTGTTACTAGATCATGATTCCCTAAATCTCAAATTCCTACCATGACCATATAAAAATACTCATTGAAATACATTCATGAATCTTAGTGAAATTCCTCGATGGAAACACTAGCCATCTAAAACTATAGTCACACTCCCACTCAAGTACCAACACATATTTGATCCATCACATTCCACACTAATCCTGAAACCCATACTCAAAAACCATAAAACATTTCACCTAAATATCTTACCCAGTATTCAACCTATACCTAGAAAAAATAAGATTCAATTCACCCAATTAATGTAATTATAAGTTGTGTTAACCACCCACTAATTATTCTCAAGAATCCATAACCCCTTGAACAAGAGGGTTAGAAACCTATGATCGATTGAAACTCCCCTCTATAGTAGTACATACATATCACCCCAATATACCAAATTACAAATCACCAAAACCCCTTTATTATCTTTAACTAAACATAAGGAATGGATATAGGCAATCCTACTTATACCTGTGCATCATCATGAAACACAATTTTTTTCCCATTCAAAAAATATAACATGGGTCTCACCCTCAAACAGACAATGGTTCACTCCCAAAAATATGGATTTTCATAAAAATCTCCTCAATCCAATCCTCATTAGGTTTTATTATTAATGTGTGTGTATCCTCCTGATCTACACTCTCCCATCATGCCAACCCTTGATGCTTCCATTAAGGTTTATCCCCGATTGGTCTTACTGTCGTACTTGACCCATTTCTAATGTCTCCTATACTATGGAGGAAATTTGTCCATATCCCTAAACCATTGATTTACTATTCCAATAAATTTCATGTAAAATCCCTTGATCCATGGATCTCATATGATAACTCACTAATTCAAAATTCAATTGGAACTTTTCTTACCAACACACACTACTTTGATCTGTTCAAAACCTAAGAGTCACATGCCTCAACTGTAACCAATCACAAAACCTGAATCATGAATTTATGATACTCACATAATCAAAACTATTTTACCATGATCCACTTCATTTAAAACTCTTAAATATCGAGGAATCCTTAAAGATTCTTTCATGGAGGTTTGACATAACACATTTGTCGAGGATCACTACTACAACCCTCAAACAATGATCCCACCGCATGTTAGTTTTAACCAAGTAGAATAAACCTAGGAACTCCTCTAAAAAAATGGTAACTTCACCTATGAAAAGGTTAATTACATGATCATATACTAAATAGAATTTTTCCATGGTTTTCTACCTACACTCTATCACTATGGCACTTGAAAATTCATCCAAAATCAATAGGGTCAGTTGTCTAGACTAACCTTGCCCTCAATTTTTTTCTATGAAACCTAAAAAATACCATTCATTGTGATTTCCAATGAAAAACCCTTAAAAATACCCATTCCTTTTCCACATACCTAGTATCACCTCATGTGTAAAAATTCATAACCAGAATCACCTCTCTGTTCTTACCACCTATAAGGAACTCAAAATTTACGAGCTAACCCTTAACTTGGGTTACCCTCACATATCACATCTCACCGTCTCTTCAAAATTCTGATTCATGTCCCATGGTCCCTGGGGTCTCTCATATAGCCCATAAATCATGCCTCACATAGGTTACAACCCATAAGGAATCATCTGCGCACCTGTCTTAAACATATTATGGAAACTCAAGTGCTAAAATCCTAATTTAGGATCCTCATGTGCATATAAAAAATCATATTCCAACCCATCCACCCATGAGGGAATTGATTCTCATGAGTATCCACCCATGAGACTGCCCCCTCAAGAATCACGTTCTCATCAAGACTTGTAAATGTATATACAATGGAATCATCCTACCATGATTCATATCCTATGAACCAAAATCACACATTTGGTTAAATAGAATCTCATTTTAAGATATATGGTAAAAAACCATATATGTTGTTACTAAATCATTAAATAACTAAATTTTTACAATAGTAACCCAGACAAGATCTAATACTAAGACATCAAGTGCCATTGGAAACCAACTTGGAGTCATCGTACTTCACTTGCACTGAGGGACTATATCAAGTCATCACCATTGATATTCTCTCCAAATAATCTATATGACCTATCATTTGAAATAAATATATGAATATTAGTACAAATATTTAGAATTAAACCAAAATATTATATGGGAAAACATTGTATGATTTTTTTGACACTTTAACGAGCTAAACTATAATCATCTGTAAAATAGCACACAAGTAGGAAAATTTAATGTGAATACCTACATTCAAAGAATAATTCATGTGAAGATGCCTCTTTCCAATGTTCCAATATCCATATCCATAATAAATCAAAATTCATAAATCCAAAAAAATTCATGTATCACATGTGGTGAAATAACAAAAAAACATAAAATCATTAGCTAAGAATATCAATCCCATACCCCTGATAACCTATACTTCTACTATAAGAGGTGTTCGCAATGCACCAATCTAGGTTTTATCACAATCTCTCACATATTCTTATATCCTCGATCTATTATAACCTCTAATAATAATAAAAAATAAAAATATATCTGATACCAATTTTCAACATACCACCCCCTGGTCCAATAATTACTGTCTGAGATACTGGTCGCTACTATACCTCAGAAACACCTCCTTATACATTAGAGGATGTGGACTAGTAGCGAGGGTCTGGGGTGTTACTATGAGGATATTATAACCCTTGTATCAGAGAGAACAAGAATGTATAAAATACTAAACATCATGAAAAAAATATAACCATCAGAGTGAACATATAAATAAACATAAAAAAAATAATAATATAAGGTGTGGAATCATAAATATAGCCATATAATAATGATCACCCACTACGATTATTACTTATACAAAGAGAAAAAAATAAATAAAAGATAAAAAGGCTCCAATGAAACATTGATCCATGGCTCATCCTGATATCCATGTATAGACCCAAACATTCCTTATTGATCCATCTCAACCATAGCCTAACAAATACTTTTAACGAATTAAAAGTATGCTCAGGTACGCAAGTTTAATGGTATCCTGAGTAGGGTGTGAGTATATAACCTAGTAGGGAACCACCAACACAGTCCCATACATAATTGTAAATTTGGGGATATATGCTTGTGATATATTCTGAATATATAAATAAGATTCTAAGAATAAATAAATAAATAAATATAAAACCTGAATTAATCCATATTTTTGTGACCCTAATCGACCATACCAGACTCGGCTAGTGCCAAAGTTTCTATGAGCACATTGTGATGACCACTCAAACTATAATAATGACCGAGGGGTTCTTTAATCTCGATAAAAATTGATTAAAACCTAGGTGATAAACTCACCCTAGTAAATAGTATAATGATCTAGGTTATCTCCATACTGATATCAAAACATGGGATCTACTCTATCCATGTACGAAATAGTTTAAGTAGCTAGTCTCCATTAGTGAAAGTGTATCAACAACACCCACAAATGACCCCAAAAGCACCATAATCTTGCACATGAAATGACCTATACTCTACCTAAAACCAATGTATATCATGGATCAAAATCCATAGAATCTCTATCAGTAGTATCACAAAACTCCACTTTATATGTTTTCTTTAGTCATCATGGGCCTCCCAATCAAAGGAGTTTTTTTAGTTAGCAAAGACCTCCCTATAAGGGGAGTATTATTTATTAATTAGGAACCTACCTAATATGGTAGTTTTCTATAGTATAATAGACATCACTACTATGGTATTGTTCCTTTTCATAAACCTGAACACCACCCTGAGGATATTTCCCATACACATCATAACCGCAACAAGGGTTTATGAAACATCACAACATAAAAATGAAACAAGGTTTGGATGAATGCCTAAAACCAATATCAATATCCATATCCAATCACATCCTCTCAAAAGGGTTAATATATACCTTGGTAACCCACTCATGTCCCCGAATTTAATACAGATAAAATAAATCCTATATGGTTTCCCCAGGTCACCACCTAACACAGAACCCTTCTTGGGTCCCTTTAATCTCGTTACAGTAAAGAAGCCCTTCCTGGGTAATTTATTAATGAAAATCCCAACTAGGGTAAACCCATTACAAAGGGGTGTTACACTCCCCAACCTAGTCTGAACAAGCCAATGACAACAAGGTATCTCAAGGGTCATCACATGGTCTACCTAGGATGCTCCACTCAATTCATGTCATGCCTCTACATGGTGGTGGATTGATAATCTTACACAAGGGTTACTAGGACACAATTAAATCGACACACCCATTAAAGTTATATAGATTTCATAAGGAATCACTATAATGGTCACAGCCTTGTCTATTAGTGGTTAAGGAAACAAATTTAGTGCTCAAGGGTCCAACATGGCCCGTGGAACCTTACATAATCAATGGATCTGTATATGTTTTCTATTTATATTAAAATTTAAACCATTTCATTTTAAATTAAACAATTAAATTATTTAGCAAGGTTAAATAACCCTTAGTGGAATGAATAATAATATAAAAGCATAAGGCTATAGAGAAAGTACCCAGACAACCTACCTCTTTTACAAATCTTTCTTATTTAAACCACATGGCTTGAAAGCTTAACCTAAACCCATCCAAAGTCCAACCATTCTTTTCCATCTCACTCAGACACCACCAAACTATGTGAGGCCCTATATCATCCCACATAGTCCAAATAAAGTAAATATAAAATTTATAATAAATTAAAAAACTTAATTTAATAAAGTCATAAATGTTGAAAACTTGTTGTGCAGGCTCATCATGTCAAAACAATGATGAAACACCCATAAAATGTATGTTTCATTATTTTGGCACCATAACTAGTGATGTAATTATCAATTGGAATCAATAAAACAACAATTTAAATTTAAATTTAAGGAAAAACTTTAAATATATTTGTTTTATGACATACCTTCATTGAAACAGAAAATGATGGCTTGTGGATAGCATTTCAGACACCCTCTTCTTATGTATCTAAAAATACCTACTCCATCAAGATGGTTATACCATTATCTAGTGGAACCATCACTAGAATCCCTAAAAAATGATAAATAAATTCAAGGATAAGAAATGGGAGTAAATAAATAGATCAACGTAGGTCATTTCTTACCCTCAATCATTTCCAAAATCCATGAGAACACCCCAAATCCAAGGGGGTTTAAAGGGAGGATATGAGAAGTGGGGGGTTGCTAATGAAAGGGAATGGAGGAAGGAGGGGATGGAATACTCTAAAAATTAGTGGGGGTAATATAATTTTACCACACTAAAACACCATCTGACTAGATGGTGGCTCCCAAGTTGCTATGGTAGTGGCCTATTGTAGCATCATCCATCCTGATATACCTCATCCACTCTCTCTATCATCTCCCAAAACCATCTAGGTCAAATAACACACCTAATAACACCTATTATATGTGTTCAATTGATTAAAATTAAATTCTAAAACTTGGTTCACAAAACAACCCATCCACTAAATTAATAGTTCAACCCCCCCCCCATATTTCACACGCTAAAAGGAGTATGGATTTTTACAAATCATCTCAAAACTAACACCATTAAATAATTGAAACACCATGATATCTTAGATAGACTCTACCATTGATGATTCAATCCTTGAAATAAAATCACTTCTAATGGAACCCAATGATCCTAAATCAGCTGAATAAATGGAAAAGAAACTTTTTCCTACTTAATTCATTACTCATTCCCTTTGTTAGAGACTAATGCCTCATATTTTATTAGATTCCTTCATTAAAACTCTTAAAAATTCACCATCCAAGTATCACTATTTATTGGGTATATCCTATTATCATTTACCATTAGTCATAATTTCACAAAATCAAGTATTATCTCATGATTATGAGGAATATATGACATACCTAAAATTATGTAAAATGATTTATCCCATGTATATAGGATGATTTTGTTACTTTTCTCCCAAAACAATTCTCATAAGAACCATAATTCAACAATAACCATGAAAAATCATCATGGATTATTACTACATGATTAATGAACCCCTACCTATGAAGTTACCATGGAAATAGTACACATTAACCTAGTATAGATCCATCAGAAATCAGATTACTTTCTTAGAATCACTGAGGCCCTTTTCCTCAATAGTTAATTTTTATAGCCTGATTTTTATACTAGTTTTAAATAATAATGTTATCTCACAAACCTAATGTAATAATTACTAGTTAATAATTAAAATGATATTAAAAACATTGATTTGATTCCATTTCTCCGGGACATGGCCCCACTTAGACCCCTTCGAAATAAGTGATGAGATCGAGAGTGACACCCCAAGCCTACCTTCAATTTTCCAAATATTTATGACCAATGATAAGGATATTATCCCCCATATATAAGGAATGATACTTCATAAAAATCACTAAAACTAACATAATGAAACCCAAAATATAATAAATGGGATCTAAAATATAAAAAATCAATATTTATGAAAAACGTAAGAAATTTAATAAAAATAACAAATATACTAAAAGAAAACAACAAAATTAATTGTATATCAATGTATAAAAAATAAAATAAAAATATATAAAATGAAATTTTTAGACCCCTAATCCAACTAAAGCTATGTGTAGTCGAGTTAGTATCATATAGAAAACCTTTTACTCGATCTTAATGATCCAAAAACAACATATACTAAATAGGGGTGAATATATAAATATACTCAATTGGTTATTTCCTAAAACACAATAAATTTACATGTGATTAAATCATAATAATACATCTATGAATGATATAGATAAATCAAAATTAATATCAAAAGGTAAGTAAATTTATCATCTTTACCCCATATCCCACTTCAATCACACTCTCTAATAAATATCAAGAGTCTAGACGCAAAAAAATTATAAGCATTATCCCTCTAAAATATATAATTACCTATCATTATAAATAACTATAACCAATCATGCTGTTATTAACCCCCTCTAGAGAAAAAATTCCTACAATAACAATAGCAACCCATTAATACAAATACTATAATACTAATTACATATTATGGACTATACAACCATAACCACAAAAATCAAAGGGTTATATGGATAAAACTATAAAAATTATATATTTCCACAAAATATGTACTATATGTCTTTATAATTAATAAATACTCACATTTTCAATTTTCCCACTTAATAGCATCACCTCATACTCAAAGAAACCAAATTATTAATTCTTAATTAATCATTATAAGTACTACTAATCATATATATCATATTTTTAAAATATTCATATCTAATCATTATTTATTTTATAACATAAGTACACAATAAATTAAATTAACACTCATATAACATCCTCATATCTTATCCATTATCACATTTCTAGCTTGAATATACCTTAATTCATGATCCAATAAACAACAAATCAATTTTATAACTTTTCCAAATAATGACCTTCAAAAAATATACATATTAACTTATTGTTAAGGGGGAATAAAATAGTATCATTTTCTCCTAAAATTCATTCATGAATAAAAATCTTAAAAAAATTATATCCTCTTTCATCATTCTAACATATTGATTTTTTTCGTTCCTTAATAATTTTAATTTGGTTGTGTTTGTGTTTATTGTTAATGTGCATATAAATATTATTCATATTCCATGAGAGATTGAATGATTTTATACCCATTTCACATGGAATATTGTCCTTAAATCATTATGGGTAATGATGAAGAGGACCTAACTGCCTTTTTAAGGAATATTCATATGTCGGTAATGGAATAAGGAAAGAGTTATTGCTGCTCAATTATTTGGATGGACAGACTTGAGTATCATCCTATAAATTTGATAATTGTTGAATTATACCTCATGTTAAAGACATTTGCAATGGTGTGTGAAGGTTTTATCTACAACTGTTCCACAAGAAGTGAAGTGTTTTTCAGGTTAACAGCTTATAGAAGTTGTGATTTTTAGAGTTAGAAGATAGATTAAATTGATATATGAAGTGGATATGTGTTAAAGATTCCATCCTAGTGTGGGGTGATACATGTATTTCATGCATAAATTTTATGATCTTTTAATAAACTAATTTATGTAATTTAATAACTATTATTTCCAATATTTATACTATATAACTTGTTTTATGATTTATGGATGAATACTACCAATATTCGGAAATGGAACAAAAAGAAATTATTATCATGAGAAGACGGTGTAACCTTAGATAAATGAAGCTGAAATGTGGATATAATATCACAATTAACATCCTGAAAAAAATTCACATAATGAAATATTAAAATATGTCAACCCAAAACAGAATGTGAAAATAATCCATGAATATTTAAAATCCCAAAAAATTAGGCATCTTGAATGTAACACCCTGAACTTTTATGAGATATACTCTTTTTAATTTATTTGATGTCTTATATTGTACACTACACCAAGATTATTTTTTACTACACATAACACCATATTATCTTGCAGAATACACAACACTATTCTTGGCTCGTGTTACACAAAATTTCAAGTTCGTTTTGTGGAAATTATTCTGCGCAACATTAAGTATAGATTTTTTTAAAGTATAAATGAAATAAGTTTTTATTATGTTATACGCAACACCAAAAGGAGATTGCACTACACACATCCTTGACTTGGCTTGCATTATACTCAATCGTGACCTTCCTTGATAGCGTGAGTAGTACCCAATACCGGGTTTCACTAAACAATGATATGTTATTCAAATATTATATAAACTAGCTGTTAGGAATAGTAATACCCACTTATTGAAATTTTATAAATTTTATATTTCAAAATTGACTTAATTTTTGGATTTGGAATATCTAAATTAGCTTAGGGTGAATTTTTGGTATTTTTCGGAAAACTTTCAATTTTTGATGAATAGTGAAAAACACAGAGTTATAGTTTAAAACCGAATTTTTATTTAAATAACTATTTATATTATTTAAATTTATTTTATGTCAAAATTGATACATAATACCTATATAAGTTCAATTTAATTCATTTGAGTCATTTTATATTAATTTTATATACATAAAAATTTTATTGAATTTTTCACTGACTTTTACCCACCTCCTAGGAGAATTTTCAAATTTATATAAAACTTAATTTTACTGCTTCTGTGAGTGGAATTTCAAAAATCTGAGAGACATGGTTGACATCAGTAAGTAAAATTTGGTTCAATAAGATAAAAATAATTTTTGGTGAATAGTAACTTTTTACTTTTATTTACCACCGTTAAAAGTAAATAGGGTAATTAAGGGTAAAAATGATATTATTATTACCCTAAAACTTATCATAATTTAATTGGATGAGTTTAATTTGACCAAAAACAACCTTAGGTATAATATATGACCCTTTATGTCCACCTCGATTAGATTAGGACATTTATTATTATTTAATTCAAAGAAGAGTTAAAAGAGTTAAAATCAAAGTTTAATAACTAAAACATTTTTAATATATGGTTATACATAAGATAAATTTGACTTTAAATATTCATTAGAAAGATAAAAATATTTTCTACATAAATATATTTTATTTATAATTTTTAGACATTAAATAATTTCTTTTATCTATGACACAATGATGATGCATTAATTACCTTATTAATGAAATATTAACATAATTGATGTTATAAATACCCAAATAAATGTAATTTGAGACTTTTTATGAATTAAAATATTTTTATAGGTCAATATAAAATATTATGGTTAGTTATATGAATTTTCTTTTAACTAATAATGCTTTTATATTTTTAACAAAAACAAAATACCAAATAGTGTCAAAATAGACATAAAAGAGTTTTTAAATCATAAATTATATTATTAATTGTTATTCTATTCATAAAAATATATGGTTTGGTAAAAAGACTTATATAATAATATATATGACATTAATTAACCAATTTGGGTTCAATTGGAAGTTTATAGTATGTTTATTAACCATATAGTGTAAGAATATAAGAAGGCACGGTAAAAGTTAAATTCTTTAACTGAGAGTTAAATCTAAATGATAAGGTTAAAATGGTAACCTAAACTTTTCTAAAACCTATTGTTTGAAATTATTTTTACCCATACCCACCCTAGATTCTAAATAAGTCACTTTTGATCAATTATAAACCAAATATGACTTTATTATAAAGTAATATTTTAAGTTTTCCCTAAGGTGCCCCTCTCCACCCTTATAAAAGGGCACCTCCTCCCTCTCCTCTTCACACAACTTTGAGCCTTAAATCTCAGCCAAACCCTACCCATTTCACTTATACACTTCCATAGAAACCTACTAGAGGTTTTTTTATTCTTAAATGACCATCTTTAGTGCCCTATGAGGAGGTTAAGAGGAGGCGCATCAAAGAAGAGGTAATCTCTTCTACTGATTCTTTCAAGTTTCATTATTCTTATACTTCCTATTATTTTGTTGTTTAATTATAAAGTAATAACATAAGTATAAATAATATACTGATATGTTTTTATAAATATGAAACAACCCCATTTCACCTTATATCCATCCTACGGAAAACGAAATCACTGCGCGTGCGTACGTACGGAATACCGTCTCCATGCCGTGGTGTAATATATTTTCCACCACCACCTTACTTGGATGGGAGTAATGGTGTAAAGAATAAATATATATGTTTATTATAACATGATACTAATTCTGAGATATTATATCATCCACTCCATTTCCATTCAATAATAATGGGAATGATATCATCACTCGTGCGTATGTATGAATTACCGTCTCCACAACGCAATGAGATACATTCTCCTTGTTAACCATTCAAGATTGATTATAAAGTATATATAATGAAGAATAATGATATATATGATATAATAATTCTACTGGATTTATTTATATATATATATATCATCTACTTACTTACATTTAATTCAATAAGGAAAGGAAAATAGCGTTCATGCGGGCGTACGGCCTACCGTCTCCATGAACGGTGTGTTTCATTTATTTTATCTATATTTTATATATATATATATATAATGAATATATATGATATATAAATCATTTTTTACATTATATAATTAATTAAATAATCATATAAGTAAAAATAATATTAATAACAACAAGTCCAAACACGTACGATAAATGATACGATTTTACCCAAAACGCTGCTTTAACATGGAATTGACAAAAGAACGGGTAATGTAAAATCATAAGTGAATCATATATGATATAATAAATATTATTATGGTTCTCTTACAAGTTAATAATATGTTTAAACCCACTATACAGTAGTTTTGGACACGTATGGAAGAAATTGGACCTAAGGTATGGGATAATTTTTCAATCTCATTTTTATCTGAGATTGCTTATACGTAAGTATTTACTGGGGTTATATTTTTCATCCAAGCCCATACAATGTTTTTCATAAATTATTTAATATTATTCCATGTATGTTTAATTTCATGTTTATCCCTATTTGACTTTTACTTTGTGTTATGGAAGGAATCTTTCTTTTGTGTACCATATGTGGTACTTTTTTACTTTTCTGTTAAAAGTTCGAGGAGAATGTTTTTTATAACTTATACCACATGAAAGGATTTTTATGGTTTCATAACACCTTATTTACATGAATATTCCTCTATAGGATTTAATGATTATTTTAAACAAAATCCTTTTCTTTTAAAATTTCATGGCATTTTGAGAAAAGAAAATGATTTTGAATAAGAAAGGATATTTTCCTCAAGAATTCATTTCAAGTGTTTTATCAAAATTATTTTCCATCTAAGATAATATAGGGTTCTGTTTCTATCCCTATTTTTAAATTGATTTTATTATGTTATGATGGAATTATTTTTGCGAAGTCATTTTATCTTATACAGATTATGTTATAATAGCATGATGTTTAAGAATTCCATTTTTATTACATGGGTTATGCTATGATGTATGATTTATGATTTTGTGGCACATATAAGAATAGTTTCATTGTGAGATTGGTGGGACCTATATATCCATCTAATGAATTGGGTAAAGATTTATATCTCACGAGATAGACATGTCTGGAATGGAAAGTTAATCCAGTTCAGTGATACAGGACTGAAACGAGGTGTGAACTCGATTCAGTAAGGGACTTTGTCAACTATGATGGTCTTGGCAGCAATGCCTTGGATACTATGGAAATCATATCATGTGCTTAATGGTTTTCCAGAATTACATGTTTTATTCCCATGTTATTTTATCATGGTTAATGTTCCTTTTTGATCTATTCCTTATGCATTTCCAAGATTTATGCCATTACTCATGATTTTGATGTTTTATGTTCATGTTCTCATGTTAAAATGTTTAGGGATTGCTTTATGTTCTCCATGTTTACCCTTACTAGGCATTTAAGCTCACCATTTTTATGATTTATTTTCCCCAGGATATAAATAAAGGTTTTAGGTAAGAAAAATAAAGAGGAATAACTTTATGGGAGATGTTGAAGATATTTCACCATAATTAGAATATTATGTTCCGAGTTTCCAAAGACACCAAACTAATACGGTCTTTGGGCATCTATTTTTGTAATGTATTAAGTATTCTGCAAAATTAATGTAATGTCTATGTACATAAAGCTTTGGGTCTCTATAGTTGGTATTAGAGCAAGGGTTTAGTTAACCTTTGGAAAGTAGGATGCGAAAACTTTAGTGAAATCACTAGAGATATTTCTAAGGTATGTTTAGGGATGTCTGTAAGGTTAAGTATATGTATAGGTTATAGTCCTACAATTAAGGTAACAATATTATAATTAAACCTAAGATGTTATATATTGAAGGTAATCTCCCTTTATTATATTGTTTTACTAGAATGATTTTTGCCTCTCACACTATTGTTTTTGGGTTTTAGAAAATGGCTGGAAACAGGAAGATTCATGATAATGGAGGATATGGTGGACAATAGAATGATATTCTTCATGAGAAACCAAATGAAATGGGATTTGGAATTCCAAACATCATTATTATTCCTAATCATCAATCTCATATTATGATCAATAATCTCAACTTTGGTAAGAATCCTGACTCAGCTAATAAGAGAAAGATGGAGTTTTATGATGATCATAGAGGAAAGAAAGTTCAATTCCCCTCATGTAAATCATGTGGGAAGAGGCATCAGGAAGAATGTTTTAAAGGAACTTGAAGATGTTTTGGGTGTGGAAAAGAAGAAAAAAATACCAGTAATTGCAAAGGAAAAGGTTTAGTTAATACCATGAACAAGGATAATGGTATTGCTAAGACATCAACAATGGTTAAATGTTTTAAATGTGGAATATATGGGAATTATGAAAACCAATGCCCTAAGGGAAAGTCTCATGAAGAGAATCATCATGGTGGTATGGGTGGTATTTATATTTATGATGATGAAGAGACTACAAATGATATGTGAGATGAATGAATTGTTGAAGCTCGGTCAATGGTTTAAGAAGGCAGTGGAATGATTTATGTTTATCAATAGTTATGTTGTATAGAAAATGGTATTATGGAATAAAGACACATCTAAGGATTGTTACACTATTGTTTTTCCTAAAGTATTTGAAAGTATATGTTGAATGGTACCCGTAACCATGAAAGGTTATTCAAAAAAATTTAGAAATAAGATGATATGCGCATAAAACATGGATATGGAGAAAATAATATGTTTGATAGTATTAATGAGCTCATGACTGATATATGGACAAAGTGATATCATGGTTTGAGTATATAGAAATTTTGGGATTTTGGTATATGGAAAGAGTTAACCTATGACAGCATTCATGTTTTCACTAAGGTTCTATGGTAATTCATGTGTCAAAAGAATACATGATTAAGGTATTCACATGTATGGAATGTGACCAACAAGATATATCTTATGATATATGGGGGATAAATGATGGTAATCACATTCTTAGTAGATGGCCTCTCTAGTAATATTTTTCTTTATACTATGAGATTAGACATAAGTATTTTGGATAAGCCTAAAGATTGGAAAGGATTAAGTTAAACATCAAATATAATTGTTTAAGATATTATTTATGTAATGTTATAATAGTGTAGTTTTAGAAATAGTACAACCTGCAGGATGGACGAAAACCTGTCGCGTCGGACAAGGTTACGGGAATCGAACCCACAACCGAAGTGAGACAGGCCATTATCACCTACCACTAGACTACATGAAGTCCATGTTTAGTAGAAACTAGTTTTATTTTATTAAGAGGTATGATAAATGAAGTATAAGTCCATTTTAGGAACCATATACGATTAATCTCACTATAGATGGACTTATGTATATAACTTTTGCTAACCTTATGTTTGAGACAGATGGAATGACCTATCATTTTATCATATGATCTGCTAACACTTCATGGAAGATAAATTCAACTTCATTTCTTTAAGAGATGAAGTGGAAATTGTTCAAGTCACAAACAATAGTGAGATTGTACCAAAATCAAGTAAGTATTTCTTTTAAATCAAAAAATATTCAATATTAGGGAAATGATCTTGAAAACCAAAAATGTTGTCCTAGTACCCTCATATCTGATGAATCAGATGGTACATCAGATTATCACAAATTTATGTCTTTGTGATTGTTGGCTTTTTCATAGCCATGTTCTCTACCACTCTTCATCCAAACATGATGGTTAGATTTCTCTTTCATATCCATATTTCACCTATGTTCTCCTATTTGGAAACCCAGTGATGAGTTAATTTGGGTAACCGTTTTGTTTCATACTTCACTTTTTAAAATTAAGTTTTAGTATTCCTTTTTATGATGTGGGATTCTATAAATGAAACTTTCAAGTATTAATGATTTATAACCCCGACGAATTTTGAGGGCGAAATTCATTTTAAGGGGGGTAGAATGTAACACCCTGAGATTTTATGAGATATATTCTTTTTAATTTCTTTGATGTATTCTATTGTACACTACACAAATATTAGCTTGTACTATATGCAACACCGTATTAGCTTACAGAATATGCAACTCTATTCTTGTCTCATGTTACACACAATTTCAAATTCGTTTTGTGGAAATTATTCTATGCAACATTAAGTATAGATTTTGTTTAATGTATAAATGAAATAAGTTTTGATTATGTTATATGAAACACCAAAAGGAGATTTCACTACACACAGCCCTGACTTGTCTTGCATTATATGAAATCATGACCTTCCTCGATAGTGTGTGTAGTACACAATACCGGGTTTCACTAAACAACGATATGTTATTAAAATATTATATAAACTAGCCGTTATAAATAGTAATACTCACTTTTTTAAATATTATAAATTTTATCTTCTAAAATGGACTTCATTTTTGGATTCGAAATATCAAAATTAGATTAGGGTGAATTTTTGGTATTTTTCTGAAAGCATTCAATTTTTGATGAATAGTGAAAAACACTGAGTTAAAGTTTAAAACTGAATTTTTATTTAAATAATTATTTATTTTCTTTTAATTCATTGTAGGTAAAAATTGATACATAATACCTATATAATTTCAATGTAATTCATTTGATTCATTTTTAGTAATTTTAGATATATAAAAATTTTATTGAACTTTTCACCGTCTTTTACCAACCTCCTAGGAGAATTTTCAAATTTACATAAAACTTAATTTTACCACTTCTATGAGTGGAATTTCAAAACTATGAGAGACACGGTTGATATCATTAAGTAAAATTTGGTTCAATAAGATCAAAATAATGTTTTGTGAATAGTGAATTTTTACTTTTATTTGCCACGGTTAAAAGTAAATAGGGTAATTAAGGGTAAAAATGATATTATTATTACCCTAACACATGTACTAATTATATTTGATAAGTTTAATTCGACCAAAAAAAACCTTCGGAATAAAATATGACCCTTTAGGTCCACTTGGATTAGATGAGGACATTTATTATTATTTAATTCAAAGAAGAGTTAAAATAGTTAAAATCAAAGTTTAATAACTAAAACATTTTTAATATAGGATTATAGAAAAGATAAATTTGACTATAAATATTCATTAGAAAGATAAAACTATTTCCTACATAATTATATTTTAATTATAATTTTTATACATTAAATAATTTACGTTACTTATGACACAATGATGATGTTGTAATTACCTTATTAATGAAATATTAACATAATTGATGTTATAAATACCCAAATAAATGTAATTTGAGACTTTTTATGAATTAAACTAATTTTATAGGTTACTAAAACATATTAGGGTTAGTTATATGAATTATTTGTGAAGTAATAATTCTGTTATAAATTTAACAAAAACAAAATACCAAATAGTGTCAAAATTGACATAAAAGAGTTTTTAAAACAAATATTATATTATTAATTGTTATTCTATTCCTAAAAATCAAAGTTTTGGCCAAAAAACTTATATAATAATATATATGACATTAATTAACCAATTGGGGTTCTATTGGAAGTTTATAGTAAGTTTATTAACCATATAGTGTAATAATACAAGAAGACACGATAAAAGTTAAATTATTTAACTTAGAGTTAAATCTAAATGATAAGGTTAAAATGGTAACCTAAACTTGTCTAAAACCTATTGGTTGAGATTATTTCTACCCATCACCACCATATTTTCATAATAAGTCACTTTCGAGCCATTATAAACCGAATATGACTTTATTATAAAATAATATTTTAAGTTTTCCCTAAGGTGCCCCTCTCCTCCCTTATAAAAGGGAACCTCCTCCCTCTCCTCTTCACACAAATTTAAGCCTTCAATCTCAGAAAAACCCTACCCATTTCACTTATACACTACCATATAAACCTACTAGAGTTTATGGTCTTCTTCAAAGACCAACTTTAGTTCCCTAAGAGGAGGATAAGAGGAGGCGCATCAAAGAAGAGGTAATCTCTTCTACCGATTCTTTCAAGTTTCATTATTCTTCTACTTCCTCTTATTTAGTTGTTTAATTATAAATTAATAACATCAGTATAAATAATATACTGATATGTTATTATAAATATCAAACAACCCCATTTCACCTTCTATTTATCCTACGGAAAACGAAATCACCGCGCGTGCATACGTACGGAATACCATCTACATGTTGTGGTGTAATCTGTTTTTCCACCACCACCTTACTTGGATGGGTGTAATGGTGTAAATAATAACTATATGTGGTTATTATAAAAGTATAATAATTATGAGATATTATATCATCCACTCTAATTCCATTCAATAATAATGGTAATAATATTATCGCTCGTGCGTACATACGGATTATTGTCTCCACAACGCGCTGAGATTCATTCTCCATGTTAGCCATTCAAGAATGATTATAAAGTATATATAATGATGAATAATGATATATATGACATAATAATTCTACTGGATTTATGTATATATGTATTTCATCTACTTACTTCCATTCAAGTCAATAAGGAATGGAAAATAGTGTTCATGCGTACGTATGGCCTACGTCTCCATGAATGGTGTGTTCCATTTATTTTATCTGTCTATTATATATATATATATATACTGAATATATATGATATATAAATCGTGTTTTAAATTTTTGAAGTAATTAAATCATGATATAAGTAAATATTATATCAAGAACAACAAGTCCAAACTTGTACGATAAATGATACGATTTTACCCAAAACGTTTCTTTAACATGGAATTGACAAAAGAACGGGTAATATAAAGTCATAAGTGAATCATATATGATATCATAAATATTATTATGGTTCTATTACAAGTTAATAATATTTTTAAACACACTATAAAAGATTTTTGGACATGTACGGAAGAAAATTGGACCTAAGGTAAGGGATAATTTTTCAATCTCATTTTTATCCAAGATTTCTTATACGTAAGTATTTACTAGGGTTATATTTTTCATCCATGCCCATAAAATGATTTTCATAAAGTGTTTAATATTCTTACATGTATGTTTAATTTCGTTTTTACCCCTATTTGACCTTTACTTTGTGTTATGGAAGGAATCTTTCTTTTGTTTACCATACATGGTCCTTTTTTACTTTTCTGTTAAAAGTACGAGGAGAATGTTTTTTAACTTATACGGCATGAACGGATTTTTAAGATTTCATAATGCCTTATTTACATGAATCATCCTATATA
Organism: Viscum album; assembly: GCA_963277665.1. Taxonomy (NCBI): domain Eukaryota; kingdom Viridiplantae; phylum Streptophyta; class Magnoliopsida; order Santalales; family Viscaceae; genus Viscum; species Viscum album. The sequence continues at coordinate 597,942,000 of OY728133.1, forward strand.
GTATTTCATGATTATTTTAAACAAAATACTTTTCTTTTAAAATTTCATGGAATTTTGAGAAAAGAAAATGATTTTGAATAAGAAAGTATATTTTCCTCAAGAATTCATTTCAAGTGTTTTATCAAAATTATTTTCTGTCTAAGATAATATAGGGTTCGGCTTCTATCCCTATTTTTACATTGATTTGATTATGTTATGATGGAATTATTTTTACGAAGTCCTTTTATCTTATATGGATTATGTTATGATGGCATGATATTTAATAATTCCATTTTATTTACATGGGTTATGCTATGATGTATGATTTATGATTTTGTGGCACACATAAGAATGGTTTCATTATGAGATGGGTGGGACTTATATCTCCCTCCAATTAATTGGGTAAAGATTTATATCTCATGAGATATACATGGATGGAATTTCAAGTTAATCTGGTTCAGTGATACAGGACTGGAATGAGGAGTTAACTCGATTCAGTAAGGGACTTTTTCCACTATGATGGTCTTGGTAGTAATGCCTTGGCTAATATGGAAATAATATCATGTGATTAATGGTTTTCCACAATTACATGTTTTATTCCCATGTTATTTTATCATTTTTAGTGTTCCTTTTTGATCTATTCCTTATCCACTGCCAAGATTTATGTCATTACTCATGATTTTGATGTTTTATGTTCATATTCTTACGTTCAAATGTTTAGGTATTGTTTTATGTTCTCCATGTTTACCCTTTCTGAGCATTTGATCTCACCCTTTTTATGTATTCTTTTCCCCAGGATATGAAGAAAGGTTTTAGGTAAGAAAACCAAAGGGAAAGATCTTTATGGGAGATGTTGAAGATCTTTCACCATGATTAGAAGATTATGTTCCGAGTTTCAAAAGAAACTAAACTAATACGGTCTTTGGGCGTTTGTTTTTGTAATGTATTAAGTATTAATAAAAAGTAATGTAATTTCTAGGTACATCAAGCTTTGGGTATCTACATTGAAACACTCACATGATGTGAAAGTGTCAGGATGACCCAAAAATGGATAGATTCAACATATCGGGTCAAAAATACTTATTTTATGACCGTGGGACCACCCGAGGTGACTTTTTTTATGCCATTAAATGCTACAAAATCCCTAGGGGAATATAAAGAATAGATTTTTGGGTAGATTTTGTCAGAGGGGAATCTAGAGACTAAATCTTAGAGAAAGAAGTTGTGCAATGTAGGGTCCTCGCCAGTTCAATGTATATGTCTTTTCTTTATGTTTTATTTCCTTTATTTCCTTCCCTGTTAATCTCTCATCATTAGGATTATGGGGTAATTTCCACCTTATTCTGGGGTAATGTTTCCTAATGGGGAAGGTTTCATTGGATATTTTTATTTGGTTTTCTTTATGCATTTGGTTTTCTACAATTTATTTATCCAATTCCAATCCATTTATTTTTGTTTAATCATTACCATGGATTAATAAATCTGAATGAAACCTTTTAATTTCACAAATAGTTACAAAAAATTAAGGCATGGACATTTTCGTATTTAGGGTAGCCAGGTTTAAAAATGGTATCAAGAGAAACTCAATTTGGGGAAACCCTAAATTACCAGACCATTGGAAATATGGGATTTTCATGTTAAGTAGGGGTACCATGACCATTGGATCCACATCATCTCGACTCCAACACCAAACATTGATTAAAAAAATTATTTTTAAAATCCAATTTCACATAAACCCTGAAACTACAAAACCTTGGTATGCTTTCAAAACATGATTCTCAAAATCTAAACTGCTTTGATTTTATCTCTATATTTCATAAAATAAAATTCATAAACAACATTTTTTCTTCTCCATATTTATTAAAATAAATCAAATAAAACAATTTTCTTTAAAATCCAAATTAAACTAATTTCACTATCTTTGTAGTTTTAACCTTGACCTACTACATACTATGTTTTAATTAATTAATTTCACTATTCTATGTTTTGCAAATTTTTTATTTTTATTAGACCCATAGGGAAATAATGAATCCATTTGGTCCTATCATTAAGTTATGATTCATTTATTAAATCAAGGTTAACCAACACTTGGATAAATGGTTGAAGAGGTTAAAAGTAAGTTTAATTCATGGAGTGTAGTGAGCCACATTGAAGAACTCAAAGAGGATTAATTATGCATAACATGTGCATGACAATTGAGATGAAGAGTTTAATAAGGATTGATAAAATACAATAGTTGAATTGATATGTTTATGAATGTTTGAGAATTTCCTTAATTATTTCAAGATGTAATGAAGTTTATTGAATAATGTTTTGAAACATGGAGTGTTTTGGATAGTGTATGTGTCAATTGGGACCAACTTATGTGTCAACCAGGACTAGTGCATGTGTCAACAGGATATATGTATGTTTCATCCTAAATATGTGTATGTTTAAATAGACTCAGTGTATGTATCATTATGTAAATGTATGTATGATGTGCATCGGATCTAAAAAATAGTAAAGTAACTACATAAAGGTCAAATTGAAAAATCCAAGCATTACATAAAGCTCCCATTTAAGAACTAGTTTTTGTGTGAGGTTAAACTGAACTCTATGTAAAGGTAACCTCAAATGGAAATGATCTATTTAAGGGTAAGCTAAACCCTACATAAAGGTCTTCTGAGATATCTGAGGGTTGAATAAAGTTATCCATGCATTGTGTAAAGGTACTTATGGAGTTCTAAAACCTACATAAAGGTAATTCTATCTTGATTCAAGGTAAATATGATCTATGTAAAGTTATCCTGATCAAATTTAAGGTTAATTAAAGGTCATTTGGAACTTTTTAAGGGTAATTGAGGACCTTTATAAAGTTTATAATGACAAATAATAAGATAAATAAATATCTTTCCTAAGCTACACAATGTCCATCAAATATTTTTAATATTTATAAAAATTTAGAAGTGGGCCCACATAAATGTAAAAAAGATTTAGGTTCTATGAAAATGTGAAATTAAGTTGTGTAAATTCCACTTATGACCTTTTAAGAGGTATGTTAAGCTGTATGAGGTAAATTTGAATTTTATAGGCTATATAAGGGTGGATTAGAAGTTTATAGATCTATTTAAAGGTAAAATCCACCTAGGTAAACGTTTTTGTTGAAACTCCAGGAGTCATAATGGTATGATGTTTTGTTGATAAATAAAATAAATATGAAAAGTAAATAATATGAAAAAGATAAAACAATTTACATGGTTCAGGAAAAATCCCTACATCTATAGAGTTGTAGAATTTCACTATATTTCAGGACCAAGATTATAGAAAAAATTCTCATAATTTCCAAACCCTATCTTAAAGGTTCCCTTAATGAAACATGGTAAATAGTAATTCATGCGCTATAGTTACACCAACCACATTGTTGGTCAGCTATGCTAAAATTACCGACGGATGAAAGTCTGTGGAGGAACAATACTCTATCGGTGTCATTTTTCAACCTTACTATAGTGACTATGAAAAGTATAAGATTCTACAGTCCCCTATAAAATTATATTTTATTAATTACATTCTTTCTATAGTACCCTATGAGTGTTTCTATTTATCTTTGACACAATCAGTTAGAGTTGGTATAGTTCCCTACAAGACTTGCAGTTTGGTGTGTGGTCTGGGTTACTGGAATTCAGGATAATTTCATCCAAGTGTGTCAGTCTAAACCATTCCAATAAATGTAACAAGATAATTCATAAATATAGTTTTAATTACTAGAATAAACTTTATATTTCATTGAGAAATAAAGGTGATATGGGTAGTTTGAGAAGAATATGAGAAGTAGATTACGGGTATTTGAGCCTATAGGTAGATATGATTTTAGATAAGAGAAATGAGAAATTAGAAAAGAAGAAAAAGAAAGTAATTTCTTGTAATTATATAGGATATATCCATTTGAGTTAAAATGAATAATAATAAATATGTAGATACATCCATGTTTTTTTATGAAAATGGAATGAGATCATGGGAGATAACCCATGTATAATCCATTGATAATATGAGGATTTTTTCAAGTAAAGTATTTAATGGTATATTATATATTTATAATATAGAAAAATAAATTCAAGTGACCTATATATAAAAATAAAAGGAATAAAGAGGAAAATGTTATTCAAGAGGTTGAATGTAAGAGTTGGTGTGCTGTGTGAAATATTGAAGTGCACTATCAAGGAATAAGAAGGATGATATGATATAGATCTTAAGTTGAAAAACTCATATTGGTATTAAAGATGAAGGTTGTGTAGGTATATGGTTTTAGTTTTTTTACCAAAAAAGTTAGATAAAGTTGGGAATAATGAGAAGGAATAATAATAATAAAGTTGTGTATGTTTGACTTACAAGTGTCATGCAGATCATTTATTAGAAGTCATAACACTTGAATAATATTGAGGATTTGTTCAATTTTGAAGATCATAGGAGCTTAGTCAGTGAGATAATTGGGTGAAAAATATCAATAGAAGATCTTCTAACTAATATATAGTAGTGAAAAAAAATTAGGTATCATTCATAATGATATACTGGTATTCAAAGAATATTTTCTAAAGTTGAAGGATATCATGTCTAGTGGATGTAGAGACATCATGGGCTGAATTGGAGATCAACTTCAAAGAATTATTTGTAAGGAAACACTCCCATATACGTTGTGTGAATCCATATAACCTCTAAGAATTAATGTTTGTAGGGAGATTATAGAGTTACTCTATGAATATAGTGTGAATCAATTATAAAATTATAGTGTTGAGATAAAAATAGGATTCTAGTGAGATGTTGGCATTATGGATGTGGGAAGCATTGAACCCATTATAGCCAAATATTTATTATAAAGTAAAATCTATGATTAGTGTTCATAATCGATCATGTAAAGTAGTAGGTCATTTTACTAAACCCAGTTAATTTTTTATCCTTGTGCCTTTTTTTATTGTATTATATAGGGAGTCTGTGAGACACAATATTGAGTGGATTGATACTATAAGTATACTAGGAGGTTAAATCAAAATGGGAATAATTCATAAAAATTTTAAGAAACTTTTGAGCCTCCCCTCACCTCTTGGTGGTCCAATGACCCTTGGGGAATTACAATTGGTATCAGAGAGATTCTCCCTGTGAAATGATATAGTATTCCTATTGATGAAATGTAGATTTGAGATGTTTAATAAATAAATTCATATCATGGAAACTATATCTATTGATAATAAATAATAAATGGAATAATAAGATAATAATTTTAAGAATAACATTATGAAATAGGAAAATGAGGTAAGAAAAAATATGTTGAAGGAGAAGGATCTACCCTACTTGGTCCTAAAATAATTGTCCAGTGCTCTTATATTGAATCAATTGATAAAGATGAATTTAGTGACTATAGTAAAATCCATGGGGGTATTAAAATATCATGAAATTGAATAATTCTACTCTTATGTTATAGATTATTTTTATAAAGTTATTTCTAATGTTTTAACCTACAGAAAAACAATTTTGACGACCTGTTTGATGATAAATCTTAGCTAGAGAAGGAAGTTGATTCCATGGAGAATAAATTAGATAAAAAGGTTATATGTTGCAAAAACCTCTCAAAATTAGTGAAATTTAGGGGATAAACATTTTAAATTTTCAATGATAACATTATCTTATTGATTAAAATCCAAAAAGAGTAGTTTTTTATAAGTATGAGTTTAAGGTTGTTGATACTGATATTTCCATGAATTAGAGAATATTAATGAGTGTATAGTGAACATCAAGGATTAATATATAGTTATGAAATAAAAAATAGTGAAATATCATGAAAATTCACTACAAGAGAGAATAAATATTGATGATAAAAAAAATTTATAAGATGAAAAGTGATTGTTAAGAGAGATAAATGTTTGTTGAGGCTTAAAAATATTACCTAAACATGAAGTGAATAGATCCTGAGATATAGATAAAAGATTAGGAATTCGTATAAGTTGGACCTACCTAAAGGAAAAAAGAAAATAATTACTACCACTCAAGTCTCATAAGATGATTTTTACCTAAAAAAGAACTCTATTTATGGAAAATATATCTTGATAATTTTTTATGAATAATCCACATGAAAATATTGGAAGAAGAATCCCCAAAGTCATAATTAAGTTGTCTGCAAAAACATTATTCTAAATCATAGTGTATAACTAAAGTCAAAATCTAGAAATATTAATTAGAAGAAAAATTCAGAAAACCCCACCAATAATTCAAGGGTGTATGTGAGTAATCATGAGTATATAATCTCCCTAAAAGTATCCCAAAACATTATGGTTTTAACCTAAAATCATCAAGCATGTCATACTAGACAGACTACACCCTAAATGAAATAAATAAGATTTATTGGAAGTTGTTCGTGCTACTAGATATTCAAGTATAAATCCATTTATTTCAAGGTCAGTTTGTAAAAGTTCAAGAAGGATTGATATAAGGGGATGTAAAGTGAAAAGTCGAAGAAAACTAATTAAAGAAATAAATCACTACAAAAAATGAAAAAATTATCCATGAATAACATATTTGAGTGTTTTGAAACTTTTTTTTAGTTTTATAATTATTTTGGTCACTACTATAATTAATTATAGTAAAATAAAACTAGGTATAATTCATATATTTTATATAATAGATAACTACCCAATTATAAGAAGAAGTTGAAGAAGTAAAGTGTCTCTTTATGGGAAAATAAATTAATGGAGAAGGATTTCCAATCAAATTCATCCAATAATCTAATGAAGGAAGTTTACCTGGTTTTTTAAACCATTAATAAGAGATTCTTATATTGTGGAAAGAGAGGCCACATCAAGGACCATTGAAAACTAACCATGATTCTTAAGAAGGGAGGGATAAATCTAAACACTAAAATAGAATCCATCAAAGAGAGAGAGAGAGATATATATATATATATTAGATTAGTGGTTGATACACCTTGTGAATAATTTGAGAGGCTACCCAAAAAAGTGTAGCTAAAAAGTGGTTAGAAAATTTTATGATAGGTTCAACAAGGTAGGACACTATTATATTAGATGTATAACTATTTTTAATGGTCAAAATGATTTGAAAAATGAAATGGTTAAATCACCAATGGATTTATCTTCTAAAATCGTTCCAATAAAGAAGAATTCTATACATAATAGGAAAGGGAAGCATGTTCCTAAAGAATGTTTATTTATATGTCTAGATTAGTTGGAGGAGGATAGAAATTTAATGTAATAATCAAAGAGAGAAATTGTAATGTTATATAAAAAATATATTCTAGCTAAGAAGAAATAATTGAATGAAAATAAACTCATTTTACCTAATAAAGTATAGAATTTGAAAATAAAAAAGGAAGAAATAATAAAGAAGAGTAGTATATTTAGATTTTCAAGTAAAAGTACTACTGGGGTTTGGAGAAAGCTACAGAACCATTTCAAAAATTGAAAAGTAGTAGAAGACTCAACATATTCTCATATTTTGGTGGTTATTATTTAAAGAGTTAATTGAAGGTGAAGATACAAGAAAGATAACCATCGTGGAGGAAATTCCAATTGGTATTCACTTCCAATTTTCATCAGATGCCAACTTGTATCAATACAATTTAAAATTATTTCTAGAATAATACTTCCATATTGAATAGAAATACAGAGTATCCCTTGAGGGGTAGCTATCAAATAATACAATACTACTCGATATTTATTGTTTTCACATAAATATATAATCTAGATATCCCCATAATAAGATGAAGTTAAAGGTGTGATTTTAACTCTATAAATCCCTTATTTGATTATCTTTAATCAATTTATAAATAGGTATTGATTTTCAAAAAAAAAAGGAGAAAAAAAGCTTTCACTTGAATGTTCTAATGTGTTTATTGAGATATGTGTCATTTTAATCTCATCTTGAAACTCTTTTTATACAGCCCCAAAATATATTATATCTAATTTGGTGAAATAGTGATAAATGTGTATGTATATTTTTGTTTCTTTGTTAATTTCACTATTATTTTCTATATTGGGTTTCCCAAGGATGCTTAGAGATGAATTATTTAGGGAATATTACTAAAAATTAGTGTCATCACTCTCCAAAGAAAATGAAGAATCAGTGGGGAATAAGGTGGTTCTTGAAATTAGATGAGTAAGGGGAAGAAAATATTCCATCGGAAAGTCTCCACTTTAATAGATTATCTGATAAAGGGTAAGATAAAAAAAATTCCTCCTTTGTATTTATTATCATTAATGGGGTGATGAAAAGTGAACATCTTATGGGAATTAACATGATACTAATGTGTTTGGAAGTGAAAAGTTTTGAAAAAAAATCCCAATGGGGGATAAAATTTTTATTGAGATTGTTTTTAAGTTTTTTTTCAATGTTCATGTCAATATATATCATGGTCTATGATCGATGCAATGAGTTTCCACCCACTATACATGGGACACTTCCCTTTTAAAATTATGGGTAATGATGAAGAAGAACTAACTTTCATTGTTTTTTAATAGAATATTCATATGTTTGATATTGAATAAGGAAAGAGTTGTTATTTCATAAATATATGGTTGAATAAATTTGGGTAACAACCCATAAATACAATGATTTTTGAAATGGACGTCATATTAAATATATATTCTCAGGTGTGGGAAAGTTCTTTCTAAAATAGTCCCATAATAATTGATGTTTTGGTTGATTTAATAGTTTGTAGAATTTTTCATTTTTATATTTAATATCTAGATTAAAAAGATAGATAAAGTGGATATGTGTTATAGATTCTATTATAGTATGATTATATGATCTAGTGAGGAAATTAGTGTTAAAAACACTTGGATTAAGGGTTGAAGAGATTTTAAGGATTTTGAAATTGAGTGGTTAAGTGAGACACATTAAAGAACCTGAAGTGGAGTAATTATGTCACATGTGTACTTGAGAATAGATATGGGGAGTTTAAGAATGATTTATAAATTTCTAAATGTGATTTCAGATGGTTATGACTGGTTGAGAATGTCATGAGTTGAGTTAAATAATTCCTAGAGTTTATTTAAGAAATTTTGGAAAATCAAAAATTTTGGATAGCATATGTTTCAATTGGGACTAATGTATTTTTAAACCAAGACCAGTGTATGTGTCAATGGGGTTTTCATATGTGTTATATGACAATGTCTCTAAGTTGTACCATCATTGCATTGTAGGAATCAAGAATAGATTCCCTCAAGTGGTGATCCACACGTGTTCCATGACCCTCCAAACATCATTATAGGAATCTCCTAATCCTAGCGTGGTATATCCTAATTCTTTAATCGTTCACCTTTTATCGCCCTAAGAATTGCTTCAAGGAATGGTTCTCATTGATCTCTCTAAACTTGAGAGTTGTATTGGGGGAGTATTACTCTCCGTTCTTGAGAGTATTCTTAGAGAGAGAGAACTATAGGTTTTTGAGAGGATTCTCTCAAAATCACATTATGCACAACAAAAATGAATTTCATCTCTAGAAAAATAATATAATTGGGTTTATATTCCAGGAGAGTTATAAAATAATAATTGAAAATGCACCCTTATTATTTACATAATCCTTGTATAACCCTATTTCTAAAATATTATTATTATTATTATTATTATTATTATTTATTGACATGCACTAAACATATAAATTAAATTAAATATCATTGATTAAAATAATTTTCAATATATATTATTTATCAATGGGCCATTTAAATTGGACCACCATTCCTCCATAATATTTATCATGCCTAGAATAATAACTATTGATTTAATAAATAAGTATAACTGTATTATTTTCTAATAAATAAATTAATATTAAATTCACTAAATAGAACATATTTATTTATTAAATATTATAATAACAAAATATCCTCTGGAATAAATGGTGACAAAATATATGAGATAAATAAAACATGAATAATTATTAAACCATGTGTAGGAATAATATATATTCATCTTTTTAAAAAATAAATAATAATATATTATTTAATTGGGACTATAGATACACTTACTGTGTGACCCTATAGGCCTATTTAACAATGGTATTTGGAGATGCATCCCAAAGTCCAAGGTTAGTATTTAACAAAACATCAACGTTCCCATAAAGAAATAAGTTGATGATATAATGACATAATACCTCATTCAAGAACTTTCTATTTAATATAATCCATTTATTGTGATATCTCTAAACAAACAAGTTACATGTTGGTCCCATCAACCTTTATGCTTGATGTCTCTTTATTTTACTTTTCCAAAATTGAAATTTCATATAAAACACCATGGGCATGGATTTATTTAGGCTATATAATTTCCATTAAAGGTCTTGAGATATCAACTTTTGTTAAAGAACATAAGGGGAAAATCGTTTATCTCATTATTCATTTAAGGAAATATTAATTATGAGACACCCAATATATCATACCTCACTGAAAACATATTCCATCACGGTTTTCATCAACACAAAACATTGCGTAGCTTGTAATACTTATTAATAATAATATTAAAGTCTAAGGATCGATAAAAATGTTTGTATATTGGAACATCCATTGACACATATAAATGTGGATTTACTAATGATGGTTCTCATTCTCATAATATTGTACATTGGATATTACCCAGGGTGTACACCATAAGAAGGTTCCGCAAAGTCTTATGAGTCTCCACCCCTAATAACCTGTATCATTTTTTCCCTCAAATGATTTAATTTGGTTTTAGAATACATGTTTAAGAATACTAAATTGGCACTTATGGGTTCTCATCATAACGAGGAATTGTTATGACATTTTAATTCAACATCTACTCTTAGAACATTATTACTTACTAAGTTATGTAGAAGAACAGTCAAGATGTGATAAAGAGTTAATTAATATTTGAAATAATTAATACATGTTATCATAAAGTATAAATATGTCGGTGTTAGGTAACCAATTCTGACATTATCATGAAATTTTGTATATATTAATGGAATCATTATACATTTCATTTATGCACATGTATTTTTTTGTAGATCCTTAATCAATTTTTTATTATTAATTAAGAAAGAAATATAGTGCAAGATATGGGGTTGATCTCACGTAGAGGCCAGTTACACATCACTAATATTCTATTGTCACTATTTTTATACTTTAAATCATATAATTTTAAAAATATAACAATTTAACTGGGGGATGAAATTAGTTTGATAAATAATATATATATATATATATATATGTATAAATTCATAATATAAATAAAACACAATTAAGTTAGTAGAAGAAAACTCTTTCTTGCATGAGTAAATAGAAATGAAATTGTTATTATAAAAATATAGTCTCAATTTTTTACTCAATGTGGACAATCACAACACACCCTCCTTGTTTTAATTTCTATTACCCCACACAAATTCCCATGTATATGAGTAAATAATCTTCATAATGTTGGCTAGAAGATCGCTTCGCTAAACAGTTCTATTCAATACATATCACACTATATGATTGAGATAAACATTAAAAGGAAGGATGGTTGATAATAAGGAAAGAGAACTAAAATGTAGAAAATTTTAGAAAGATATCACCATAATCAATTTAACCACTATTTAAATCCATATAATATAATAAATAAATAAAAAATATTTAATCACAATAACTTAACAAAAACTACACCCTCCCTCGAACAATAGTGAGGTTAGTTATCCATTTTATGGAGATGATAATCACGCAGAGGGGGAAAATAGAAGGGAATAAAAGGTGAAAATGAAAATTTGATAGGAATAATATATAATAAATATGTACAAAACTATTAGAGTTTCATGATCTTATAAATATATATAAAATTTCTAACTAAAATGTCCAACACTTTTAAACATAGATAGAGTACAAATTTAAAGGTATGAGGGTTTTTTATTTTTCATCTGAAAACATCCTCAAAAATTTAGCACATGATAGAAACATTAAATAGAAAATTTTGGAAAATAATTCATAAATAATGTTTTTTGAATTTTTCATGTGCATGAACCCACAAATTGTCAACATGTAGAAGAAATTATAGTCGAATTAATAATGAGAATTCTTCAGGACTGGACACTATTCATATTCACATTATCCAATTTATTAGGAATTTATTACCACGGAGTAAAAATCACATGAATATAAAACTCAATAAAATGATACCTCTCTACTAATATTTCATGAAAAAAAAATTCATCCCATTTTTTTTGAATAGGATATATAGAATCATATTTGGAAGTCTCTAGAATTGTGCACAAATTTAGAGGCATGACATATGAATTTCATTTAAGACTTAATTTATTGGATTTATTCTTGGGTAATATTGAATTAAATGTATTTAAATGAATATATAATCCAAAACATGAATTTTTCAATTTGGATATGTATAGAAAGTTTTCTTTCTAAAAAAAGTGATTTAAAATACTTAAAATTCCAAAATTAATCTATTTTCATAATAAAGCTCAAATTATTCTTAAAACCAAAAAATGTAAAAATTACCAATAAAAAACAATTTAGTAGGTTTAAAATATTAAAATTATAAAATAAAATATTTTAAAATATAATTTCCTTTAATCTTGTACACTTAAACATTTCACAATCATAAAATCATGAAATATTTGAATCAAAATCCACACTGAAATCAAAAGTGAGAAAAATTCCAAGATCTTTAAAAAAATGGAATTACATCATGTCTTGTATATAAAAAATAATTCCATTTAATTTTAAACTCTTGAATTTAAATCCATCTACCCTCAAAAATAAATCCATGGCCCATTGACAACTTACTTCACATATAATTTTATGTCACTATTCACTCAAGATAAATTAAATCTTGAGCTATACTCATACATGGAAATTCAATGTATCACCATAGGCTTGAAATTTATCATATCTTGACATTGTGATACATAAAAATATTTTTAATTATAAGATCTTTTTCAGGTGATTTTGGTAGGTAATTCTTTGTGGGTAAAATCATTTAACAAAATCAAAGGATGGAAAGTGGAGGTTGAAATTTTAAGTACAATCACATGAATTTTCAAGTGAAAAGCATAAAAAAATATCTCAATCAATTACCATTGAAAATGTACAACACTCACCTTATAATTTCTTGTCCCAACTCACTCTAAATAATATATGAACTATTTCACCACATAACCTCAGGCGCACCTCCCCGTACCCCAAAGGCTACCAACTAGTGTAAAATAATAGCATAAATAATGATATATAATAAAAAATAGGTAAAAACACCTCACATATCAAATTACCAAAACTGGGTAAGTTACCATAAGACAATGGAAAATACATGTCTTGTCATGATAGTCTCATGTTCCAAATAGAAACCAAAATAAAATACACAACTGAAAATTACAAAAATGGGCCTTGAAATCTATTTTAGTCTTCTCATCCAAGCTCCATCACATAGTGTCCCAAAATCATCTATCTATCACATGTCTTTTTTCCTTATCTTGATCTATATCCATGAATTCTTCTTGAGAAACAATGTAAACCTGAGAAGGGTGTGAGTACAAATCCATAGGGTACCAACAACAATGTCTAAATAAATATCCTTTCTAAACAATTGTGTGTGATGATGTAACATGTAATAATAGAAAAGTAAATAAATGAAATCATTTTTTAACAATATAAATAGTTTTTAATTAACCATTTTGTACCTTGGGATCAAAAGTGATACTTGATCCATCCAAACCTGATTCATCCCAAGTCATTCATTTTAACCATAAACCATAGACTGGTGTATAATTTAGGTAAAATAATGGTTTTCATTAATCATTTATATTCGGGGTACTAATAATCATTTTTTCAATATATCCACACTATGTTTAAATAATAGTAGTTCCTAGATCTTAAAACTGAAAACTAAACCATAGATGCAGAGAATCATATCTAACATTTTATACCATGGATGTAGAGTGTCATGTCTAACATCTTAACCCATGGGATGTAGAGAGTGTAACCTTTTATTACTAGTTTTATGGTATTTGTATCCCTTTTTATTATCACCTCATGTTTAGATGTTTTTCTGGGTCATTTACATATATTTTTGGACATTATAGGAGTTTTACTAGGGTTATTCCATGGAAGATAGGGACTATAGTTTGGAGATATTTAGAGCCTCTTCAATTTATTGAATGGATGAAATGTGGAGGAGAGTTGTATGATGAAGGAATTTGGGCGACTCTTCTATTTTAAAGGTGGTTTTGGCATGGTGTGTTGGTTTCACCATAGCTTTACCCTAGGTAAATATGATTTGGGTGAGTTATGAATCTTGAATTCATGAACTAGTTTCCTTAGGATGAATATAGTGTGGTCTTTTACATTGTTCCATGGTCTTGAATTTTTCATCATTTTTTTGTTGTGTTATTATACTTGATGATGTTTTAGTGTTTTCTATTGATTTTTTGTATTATAATTTCCATAAGAATACTTTTGAATAGACCATAGGAGAAATATATAGATGAACCATAGAAATAAAACCCTCCAATTGATCAGAATCTCATTGGGAAAGTGGTGCATAATGTCAAATCTCTAGGATAGGTGGATTCACCCATTCTAGTTTAGGATCTGGTAAGGGGACCACTAAGGGTGAAATTAGAGATTGTTCTTAATAGTTTCTTCACTGGAGGCCACCAGCTTTATATGGATAAAATGATCCTAAAGAGGTATAAGATTGGTTGAAAAGCAATGGACTTGTTCTTGATTTATTGGAAATTACTAATTTGATAAAGGTGAAATGATTTACCTTGAAGCTTTAAGGTTCTAGCAGGAGATAGTGGGATTTAGTGGTTAGAAAAAATAATCATGAAGGATTAGATAGGAAAGACATTAGATACCTTTTATAGAAAATTTATATCCAAATTTGGTGGTTTTGTTAAATTATATGGAGTTCCTTAACCTTAAACATGGTTATAGGATTGTGACTCAGAATGAAAACCACTTTATTGAACCCGTTTAGTTTTCTTTTGAGGTAGTGATGAGTAGGGAGATGAAGGCCTAAAGATTTTAGATGGTTCTCTAATATGATATATGATCATTGGTTTTCATATTGAATATTAATTATTATACATATGTTATCGGTAAAGATTTTATGGGTGATATTGACCTAGCTAGTAAGTCAGGGTTAATGGGAGTTCCTCTTACTCCCAGTGGAGGTTTTTTTAGTTCCACTAAATGAAAGAGAAAGAATGATGAGTCTTATGGGGGATCTTTATAGTAGGAATTTTATAAAACTTATGAACTATCTATAAGAGGACCTTTAACTTTCTATTAGCGTGTCAAGGTAGGGAATTTGAAGTGAGTTTGTACTGAGGTACCAAATATTTGTTGTTCATGTGGTCGTTCGGTCCACCTAGAGATGTTTTTTCATATATTTTCTTCCCTGTGTAGTGGTAAAAGATCATAAAAAACTAAAGGTAATATGTTGAAATTATATTATTAAATAAATAAGAGGTTCTAGACTCAGGTATCTAGAAAAAATCTTCTTCACATAGTGGAAGAGTCTCCAGAGGATGTTTATGCGGGTCCAGTGTCTGTGAGAGGTGAAATCACTATAGCATCATATTTAGTGACTGATTTGTTTGATATCATTTTATCTCATTCATTAAATAGAATTTTGTTTTTAATATGTTAAAACTTATTCAAGTTATTATTTATTATATGTGGAATATTTCTAGACCCTTCAGAATGAAGAGATGGATATGTCTATGATTCCCCTCATTTGTCTTCTCTTTATTAGAGATCAAGCTCATCTAGAATTTTCCACTTCTTAACATAAAAACTTTGTATATAATTCTCAGTATGGATTAGTGTATTGATAATAAATATCATATTAACTATTATATTCAGTGGTTATCTTTCACTACACACGATGGGGTGTGTCATATTTTCCAAGGAGAATTGGACCTAAGGTCAAACAGAGATGGACCACCTTTTCCAAAGTTGGACAGGGTAATATCTGTGTTTTCTTTTGATATGGATCAAGTGTCTTTGAGAATTTATCATCCTCCAATAGTCATTTAGTTTCCCAACATGTTTCCCTTTGACTTTTCTAACTTTCCCCCAGTAAGATATGTAGTGTTTTCAATTGACTTGGTACCAAGTACCCATCCCATCTATATTCCTTCTTACCATATAACACTAGTTGAACTGAAAGAGTTAAAGACTTGGGTTGATGATTTTTTGGATAGAGTATTTATTCACCCAAGTGTGTCACCTTGGGTGTCTCCTTTTATCCTTGTAAAGAAAATTGATGGAACACTTTTCCTATGTGTTGATTACTAAAAACTCAATCTGGTTTTGGTGAATAAAAGGTACATGTTTCCATCTATTAATGATTTATTTGACTAGCTAAAAGGGGAAAAGTGGGTTTCAAATATTGATCTTCGATCTAGTAACTTCTAGTTGAGAATTAATAAATATGGCATCTGAAATACCTCCTTTAGAAGTATGTACGACCATTAATAGTGCCTTGTTATTCCTTTCGGTCAAACCAATGCTCCTGTAGTTTTTATGGAATTGATGAATAGGATATTCCATGAGTACCTAAACTCATTATTGGTGGACTTTTAAGTTGTAATATTCATTTAATATAAAACTAAGGTGGATCATTTGAATCATTTGATATTATTTTAGGAAACATTTAGTGGTCACCAACTTAATTTTTGGCTATCAAAATATAATTTTTGGATTCTATAAGAGATGTTCTTAGGATAAATAGTCTTAGAACATGGTATTTCAGTCAATACTAAGGATGTTAAGGATTTATGACATGTGAGTGACCACATAATATCTTCTATATTCGAATATTCTTGGTCCTAGTAGGTTATTACCAGTGGTTTTTCAAATATTTCTCAAAGTTAGCTTCTCCAATGACCACCCTCACTCTGAAAGGGGTAAAGTTTTTGTGGGGTTTTAAATTTCATGATTCTTTTAATGATTTGTAGTTTATTTTGACTTATGTGCTCATGTTGACTCTCATAGAGGTTGGTCAGGGCTATCTAGTCTTTTGTGATGCTTCATATTTAGTTTTTGGATGTGTTCTCATATAGGGTTATGAGGTGGTGGCCTAAGGTTCTCGCCATCTTAAGCCACATGAGAAGAACTATCCTACTCATGACCTTAAACCCACAGCTATGATGCATGATCTTAAGAGTTGGTATAATTAACTTTTCATATAATGTTTTATTATTTATTCTGACCACAAAAATATTGAGTTCTATATTCTCTAAAAAATATTTTAATCATCATTAGAGGTGATGATTTGAGTAATTATAGTCTTTTAAAGGGGAATGGCATCGCAAATTCTTTAAGCTGGAAAATTCAAACCTAGGTCAAGAAGGATTTGTCAAAATAGTGAAATTTTACGACACACTTTTCTCATATACATTTATGAATTCAAGATAATGATATTTATATTATTTTATAAATCATTCAATAGGCCTCCTATCTTCTTGAGATGATTCTTCAAGAGTAGTAGCTTGATGGTGAGGTTTTTGGCATTAGGGACTCCATTTATCGTGGGGAGACCATCAGTGGGTGTTCATTACCTCCTAGGGGTATCTTATGCTTCTAGGTCCATTATTTCATACCTTTTCCCCTGATGAAGTTTTTGATGGGTTTTTCCATAATTCCTAATGGGTGGTACACCTAAGGTCCATGAAAATGTTCTATGATATGCATTGATTATTCTAAAAGCTAAATATGAGATGATAAATTTATGATTTTGTTTCTTATTATTATAATTTTCAACATTTTAAGGTCGAGGACCAAAAACCTTCTTGTTTTCTTTATCCCCTTCTTGTATCAACTTGGAAGTGGGACAAAATTTTGATTGATTTCATGCTGGGGTTACCTTGTAACCCTCAAGGTAATAATTAAATATGGGTAGTGATTGATTAGATGAAAAAAACATTTTACTTTATACCCATTTAGGATATGACCAAAGTTGAGGACTTGGGATTCATGTATGTGTAAGAGATCATAATATTTAATGTAGTTTCCTCTATTATAGTTTCTAGTAGGTATCCCTATTTAATTTTTGTTTTTGGAGAATTATCTAGAAGGTTATGGAATACTAAATTAGTTTGATCATGACATATTATCCATAGAAGGATGGTTAGATAGAATGAGTTATAAAAATCTTTGAATACATGATCTATGGTTGTGCTCTCTACTTTGGAAAATTTTTGGACAGCTACTTGGGACTGGTTGAGTTTTTATATAAAAATAGTTTCCATTCATATATCTATATAGAACCCTTTGATTCCTTTTATATCCACTCATTTAAATATCCATTGTGTGGGACATAGATTGACTATCATGACCCGCCTTCTCCAAGATGAGGGAAACGATGGAAAGATGCTCTGCCCTTCCTTTTTCAAGGTGAATGAGAGATAATGACCCCAGATTCCTACCTTCAGTAGGCCCCAGAGTGGAGACTATCACCAAGGGTATAGAATCTCTCATAAATGGAAGGCATTACACTTTATAGGGAACAAGGTCGGGAGATAAGATGGTAAATTCCAAACAATTCCAAATACTAAAAGTAAAAGTAAATCCAAAAATCCATCCCCGCATGCATGTTCAAAGTAAACTGATTTAAAGTACAAGAAAACTCTAAAGTTAAGTACTGAAAGAAAGAAAAGAAAAGTAGAAATAGAAATTGTCCCAACACCTAAGCTATTAAGGTTTGGCACGGTCCTCAAAGTCCTCCTAGAAACCTAAAAGTAGTTTTATATATGTAGGGTGAGTATATAAGTATACTTCGTAGGGAAACCAAAATCTCCCGTGCACAAGTGGGAAGACATTATAATATCCCATGGGAAGATAGAGGTAACTAAAATACCTATCAAGGAAAACTATCCACCCATCCTCACCAAGGCACACTCTCCAAATAAAGAAAGTCAGGTAAGATAATAGTAATAGCACATCAATATTTAGGTACCCAGAACCACTTTCCCACTGGTTATTTAGAACATCATGCGAATCAAACCTCCCCTATAAATCTTATTGCAGTCCCACTACTTCTCCCAATAATAACAATATGGGCCATTCCAACCACACATTTATCCTTCCAACAAACACATCGACCACAACAACCACACATAACCATGCCTAAAAACATCTAAACCCCAACAACCACTGCCACGCCCGAAGACACCTAGTCCAGAACAACCACTTCAATTCACGAAGAAACCAAGGACTCATCCCGAAGGCACTTGGGAAACAAACATGCACACACACACATGGTCCAAGCTAGCACAACACACCCTACCAGAATATTCTTGAGATATAATAAACCTTAGGTCATTAAATCCAGCCCAAAGAGTCTTGGGATACCTGGGATAGGGAGTAGAAAGAAGCTAATAACCATACACTCATAGGAATGTAGGGAAAAACACCCTCCCCCGTGAAATAGGGGGGTTCGTAATGAAGTGCTCAACATGGGTGGGGTTTGTATAAGGAACACAAGAGTTAAATTTTATACATTTAAGTAATTAAGCACTCATCCCAACCTAAGGGTCCCAAAACCAACAACTAGCCCTCACACAACCACTCTTGTTGCTACTCCTACATGCACAAGTACACAACATCCACAACTAGAGCACAACCCATTTTTTGGAAAATAGTTTCCCCATTATAATTGTTCTCATTATCATATTCAAGTGATTCAATTTCAATATTCCTTCACAACCGAGAAATTAACAGGCATAACCACAAGTGAAAACAATAACTAAAAGTAAATATCCAATTAAGAGTTTAAGCATCCACTCCCGGTTTTCTTGTAAATAACAACATCAAAATATGATCTTGTGAGATCCCTTGAAGTACTGGAACCAAAACAAGACCCAACTTACTAGGTCCAAAACATTTATCATCTCTATATGGCCTCATATTCACAAACCAAAACTTCCCAACCATTGATTATATTCCCCTCTATATCACCCCACAAATCATTCAATATAACAACTATGCATATCCCTAAAATAGAGCAAGGGATTTTCTAGGTTTAGCCAATACCATTCATTATGTTCCTTCTTTCCATTTAGTTAACTGGGGTGATCACACAAGGGTTCTTATTCATTGGAAATCCATTTAATCAACCAAGTTTATGTGATTAATCAGTTCCATGTTACAATCATTCAATCACAAGATCATCTCCAAAAATAGAGCTTTATTAGTGCACAATAAAGGATCACCAATGGCCACAATTTTCAGTGTTCATGAGTCCATACAATTCACTACATAAAATAAAGGTATAACACAACAACATCATTATATTTCCCACCCCTTAATTATTTAAAAGTATATTTTTTATCTTGGTTAAAGTTGTTTTAATTTACATATTGAAAGAAAATCACCATACCCACCCCGAATGATGCATAGTAAATAGATAAGAAGGAAGAACCCCTACTTGGATGATCAAGGATCTAATTTTTCTCTGTGCGCCAAGAAATGGGGTTGTGTGATAGGAAACTCCAAGAAGAACCGAACAGGAGTGACCTCATGCAGGAATGACTCGTCTCCAGAAGAGGTACACCAATTGCACCAAGAGGGAGAAAAATAGACTGAGGAAGAATATCTTGGAATGATAAAAGGTTCGATCTTAGAGTTATGGGATATGGTATTTTGAAGTTCTAGAAAAGTGGATCCTGGTTTGACCACGTGGTTGGGAGGTTTCACACGTTGGAATTAATTGAGATTTAATAATTCCATCAAAGATAGTGAGATAGACCATCACACGTCCAAGAGTTGATAGGATACATTTAAACTCATAAAAACACATAATAGGGGTGTAACTGGAAACATAGAAAAGGGATATAAAACTAATTAAAAGGACACACATTTTGGTAAGTCAAGGGTCGTCCCAATCTTAGGGGATTTAAGATAACCGTTACCAGCCGTAAAATGATCTTAAACCACTTTAAAAGAGGTATTAAAATTTAAAAGATACATTTGGGAGGGAAACTAGAAGTAAACCCGACACCCCATGCTGGCACCATTTGGGTGCAGCACCGATTGGTGGTACCAATAGGAAACACCACGTCGACACCCTTCCACCATCACCAACGCCCTCCTAACTCACTGATGGTGTCCAGGACACCCCAAAAAGAAGAATTTGATACGTAATGGACCAGGGAGGTCCATTCCATTACATCAGATGCCTCTAAAACTATTCTCTCCCTTGATAATTCAAGAGTATACCTTAAGAAAATAGAGGGCTCTGAACAAACACATTGTAAGATACATCTTAAGGGAAAACCACCCTATAGTTGTTTGAAAGATGGAATAAAACATCGACATCTAGAAACATATATTTCATCTATCCCCTTAACAACTGTAGAAACACTAAGTAACCACACAAAAAAAGTCACATCATCGAGACATATGGATTAGGGAGTTCATTTCCCCATGTCAAGATATTATCCGCTTTGGGGGCACTGAATCTCCCGCATGGGTTTAATCGCATCTACGTTAATGTGTCTTGATTTGGGGGTCAATTCCACCCTCCCCATAGTCATGACTTTTCACACACATTCAAATAATAAGGGAAATAGATCATCACAAAGAAAAAAATGTCTAGAATCCACTACAAATAAAGAACAAAGAAAAACATAAGAGAAACACTCAAAATAGCTCTAGGTACTAGGTACACATCTATGCCTCATGTTCCCAGGTACTCTCCTCAAGGAAACCATGCCTCCACAACACATGAACCAAGGGAATGGTCTGTCCACCAAGCACCTTCTCCTTATAATCATCAATTCTCGCTGGTATTTCCACAAACATCACATCATCCTTGATATCCAACTCTCCCTAGTCAAGGATGTGGGAGTCATCATGTAGATGTTGATGGAGCTGAGAGATATGAAAGAATTTGTGGATCCTCTCTATCCGCGGTGGTAACGTCAGCTGATAATCCACCTCACCAACTCATCTTAACACATAAAAGGGTTCAATGAACCTAGGAGAAATCTTAATCCCCCTGATAAATCTCCATTATCCATGCTTAGGGGAGACCCAGAAGAACACATGGTCCCCATCCTAGAACTTCAAGGTTCTCCTCCCATTATCTGCATATGGATTCTTCTACTCTTGAGTTGCCTTCAACCTTTCATGCACAAGCAAAACCTTATCTTTCGTGCACTGCACTACCTATGGTCCAAGAACACCAACCTCCACAACCTCTATCTAGCACATGAGCGAACCACATGGTATCCCATAAAAGCATTCAAATGGTTCCATGCCAATGTTACAGTGATATTTATTATTGTAGGAAAACTCTACCAAATGAAAGTGTCATACCCATGATCCTCCAAAGTCCAAAACACATGCCCGGAGCATATCCTCCTATGTATGGATGGTCTACTCTGTTTTCCCATCTATCTGAGGATGGAAAGAAGTGATAAGGAATAGTTGGGTTCCAAAAGCACATTGTAATCCCTTCCATACTTGTGAAGTAAAGTGTGTATCCTGATCTAAAATGATGGTTCTAGGAACTCCATGTAACCGCACAACTTCAACCACATACTTCTATACTAAGGAATCCACAACGATCGACTCCTTAATTGCTAACAAGTAAGCTGATTTCATCAATCAGTCCACCACTACCAAGATGGAATAAAATCCTCCCTCAGCCCAATCAAGTCATATGATGAAATACATTGATATATTATCCCACTTCCACTCAGGAATATCTAAGGGATGTAACAGACTACCGAGAACACGGTGTTTAGCCTTCACCTACTAACACATGAGGCACTTTGCCACAAACTCCACCACTGTCTGCTTCACTCCAGGCCACCAAAACTGACCTCTCAATCCCAGGTACATCTTGGAGACTCCTAGATGTACCTACAGGTGTGATTTATGGAACTCACTGACAACTCCCTCACACATCATCTCTAGGACAAATCGATTCCTAGGAAACAACATCTTATTCTGACTATCCTCCGACCATCCATCTGAATCATCACCCTATCTAAAATGATCACACATCACTTAAGCCTCTGAGTCTCCCCACTAAGACTCCTCCACCTATCATATCAAGGAATATTGCACTATCATCTGAAAAAGATAGCCTCTACCATCTTCCACTCCCATACCCAGATGTAAAGAAGCCAACTCCTCCATTACCATACAATAATCTATTGACTCCCAAAGCACATTCTTCTGTGACTTCTTAATCAAGGTATCGGCCATAAAATTCCCCTTTCCTGAGTTGTAGAAGATCTATAAGTCATAGTCCTGAAGAAACTCCATCAACCTCCATTGTCTCAAGTTCAGGTCTCACTAGGAGAAGACATGCCTCAAGCTCTTATGATTCATGAAGACCACGAAGCATTACCCAATGAGGTAATTATGCCAAAACTTCAGTGCGAACACCACCGCTACAAGATCCAATTCTTGGGTGGAATAGTTACGTTTGTGAGGATGTAACTACCTAGACCCATAATCAATCACTCCCCACTTCTGTATCAGCACACATCCCAATCCTAGACCTGAATCATCCCAGAACACCTCAAATGTTATTCCTTCCTCTAGAAACCTCAGTACTAGGGAACTGACCAACTTCCCTTTTAAATAAGTGAAAGCTGACTAGAACTTCTCGCTCCATACGAAAGCTAGGTCTTTCTTGGTCAAAGCTGTCAAAGGTTCTAAAACTCGAGAGAAATCAGGTACGAACCTACGGTAGTGACCTATCATACCCAAGAAACTACGAACCTCTTACCAATTCTTGGGATCTTCCTAAGAAATAATGGCTTCGACCTTTGATGGGTTCACTGTTATTCCCTTTTAGTACACCACATGTCCAAGGAAGTGCACTTATTGTGTCAAAAACATTCACTTGGACAAATTCTTGTAGAGATGGTGGTGTTGGAGGACCTCCAAAACTATCCTTAGATGCTTATCATGATCCTTCTCTGATCTGAGTAGATTAGGATGTCATCAATGAACCCAACCACAAAATGTTCTAAATACTTGTGGAAAACAGAGTTCATGAGCCCCATGAACACTATTGGTGTGTTTGTAAAGATGAACGACATAACCATAAACTCAAAGTGCATATTCCTGCATCTAAAAATAGTATTAGGGATGTCTCCCTCCTTAACTCTCAACTAGTGATATCCATACCATAGTTTGATCTTAGAGAACCAACCTACTCCCATTAACTGGTCAAAAATTACATCGATCCTTAGGAGGTGGTAACGGTTCTTGACCATCACCTGATTCAGTATTCGATAGTCTATGAACATCCTGATACCACTATCTTCTTTCTTTGCGAATAGGACTGGATCACCCCATGGTGACATGCTTGGTTAGATAAATACCTTCTTCCTCAAGTCATCAAACTGAATCTAAAACTCCCACAACTCAGAAGGTTCCATCTGATAGGGAACCTTCGAAATCTGATGGGCACTGAGTTGTAATTATATCCCAAAATCAACATCATGTAGATGGGGTAGAGCCACAAACTCTTCGAGGAAGACGTCCAAGAACTCACTGAAAATTCCTAGAACTTCCACCATCTCTAAGTCAGTTGATTCCACTGACAGATCATCTAACAAGGAAATAAATGCCTCTACACATCGATTGTCCTCCTAGAAACCCCACTCATCAATGAAAGCTACATGTTGGCTTCCCATATCTAAGAATCCGACTCTTCTCCAGAAGAATTTGATTACGGAATACACAGAAAACATCAAGTCAATGCATTGGATGATATTATATGGATTCATTTGTAGTAGAAGGAGGTCCCCACTAGACTGATATGGCCTCAGCATCAGTCTACATCCCCTAAAAACATTAAATAGGCCAGTCTGACCTCCAAATGGTGTACTCAACATTAGGGGAATGGAAAGTATCTCTACTTCTAGACCCAATTCATGGGATATAATGGGTGCAATAAAGGAGTGTGGAGCTTCTGAATCAAAAAAGGCACATAAAAGAGTGATAAACAAATTGATCGTACCTCGAACAACATCTGTCCCTACTGGATCTTCTGCCTCTGTTGTGTGCATCTTCCCACACCCAACTCCTCTTCCCATAGACTATCAGTCACCTCTCCAACCATTCCCTGGTCAAGTTCCTAGAGGAGTGACCTAAGTTCGGCCTCCTCCAGCACCGTCTTCCCTTGATGGAGAAGGATCTTGCTGCCCTTGATGCTGGAAGGACCTGGATGGAAACTGCTGATACTGAGGTGGGTGTTGAACCTTCACACTCCCACTATAAAAAACTTGAACTGGGAACCAACTCTGGATGTTCTCAAAACTCCACAAGAAAATCACCTTGGTTTGGGGCCAATGGTGAAAGGGTGAGGACCGAGATATCGGAACTGGAACTTTTGAGGCCTACTTCCTGCTGGTCGAAACCTGGATGGCCCTGATGCTAGAGGCTTGATGCTAAAAATTCTTCCCCTTTGAAGAAACCAACTGGCTCCCCTCTTGTGGAACACCTCCCAGTTTCTACATCTACTCCACTTCCTCAACCTTCTTATGAACCTCCAAGTATGTAGGTAGAGTGAAGGGAGTAACAACATACTGAAGATATGGTCGAAGTGCCTCCTCTAAGCGTCTTTCCTATGACTCTTCATCTGGAAAGTAGTATAAAGAAAAATGAAGGATAACCTTGAACTTGATCCCCAAATCCCTAACTGACATACTCCCTTTCCAAAGGGAGAGCATCTCCTACCTCTATTCAGCCTTCATCATGGAAAAAATGACTATAACTACTTCTCAAAGTAATCCCACGAAACCTCAGTCTCCATCTTCTCTCTGAGGTAGATAATCCACCACTAATGTGATTATCCCCTAATCTGACTAATTAGAAATGGAACCTAGTACTCCCTTAGAGCACGGATCAAGGTAAAGATGATCACCAGCTCCTCAAACCAACCCTCTGTCTCCAAGTTGAAATCACTACCCTCGTACTTCTTGAGGGTCTACCGCTGGAAAGAACATAGAGCCTTCTTCCACTTTTCATCCTCTTCCTCATAGTCAATCCTATGTTGATCGACCAAGGCACCCTATTGGGCCTCGACTTCCTATGCCACTCATGGATGACATTTGAGTTCAATAACTTCAAGGTAAACAAGGAATTCCTAAGCCTGAGTAGTAAGGGATTTACTTAGGGTCTTCTTTATTATTTATTTTGATTTTTTTCAAGAAAATCCATTTCAAGGAGGAACATGAGTTATTATGATGCATCTACCTTTCCTAGGGTCACTACCCTGTAATTAATGTAGCCTCACTTGGTCATTTAGTAGGCTCTTATTCCTTGTGTTGGATCACCGGGTGGGCTAAAATCTCGTGTCCTAGTCTGTCTTTCCTAGCCTATTTTACACAAAAATATTGAATAACACTCTTTACCTACCATCCCATGAAATAATCACTATGTATAACCTATAACTCCATCTTATCTCTCAACCATCACCTTAGATACCATTCTGTCATGACCCTCCTTCTCCAAGATAAGGGAAAGGATGGAAAGATGCACTTCCCTTCCTTTTTCAAGGTGAAGGAGAGATAATGACCCCCTGATTCTTACCTACAGTAGGTCCTCAAGTGGTTAATATCACCAAGGGTATAGAATCTTACATAAATAGAAGGCATTACCCATTTTTTATAACAAGATCGTGAGATTATATGGTAAATCCCAAATAAAACCAAAGTTTAAAGGTAAAAGTGAAGCCAAAAATCCATCCCCACATGCATGTTCAAAGTAAACTGATATAACTTACAAGAAAACTCTAAAAGGAAGTACCAAAAGAAATAAAATAAAAGTATAAATGACAACTATCCTGACACCTGAGCTAGTAAGGTCTGTCACGATCCTCAAAGTCCTACTGGAAACCTGAAAGTAGTTTTATATAAGTAGGGTGAGTATACAGGTACTCATTAGGGAAACCAAAATCTCTTGTGCATAAGTGGGGAGACATTCTAATGTCCCATGAGAAAATATAGGTAACCAAAACACCTAATAAGGAAAACTATCCACCCAGCCTCATCAAGGCACACTCTCTAAATAATGAAAGTTAGGTAAGATACTAGTAATAACATATCAATATTTGGGTACCCTGCACCACTTTCCCACTGGTTGTTTAGAACATCTTATGCATGAAACCACACCCATAAATCCTCCTATAGTCCCACTATCGCCCCCAAAAACAACCATATGGGCCATTCCAACTGCACGTTTATCCCACCCACAAAAACATCGGCCACCACAACCACACATAACCATGACCACAGACACCTAGGCCACAACAACCACACATAACCATGCCCACAGACACCTGGGACCCAACCACCACTATCACACCTAAAGACACCTGGGCCAGAACAACCACTTCCACACATGAAGACACTTGGGCTTCATCCCAAAGGCACATGGAAAACAAACCATCCCACACACACTTGTACCATCCCAAGACAACACACCCTGCCCTGAAGAGTTTTGGTATATAATAAACCTCAGGTCGTCACATCCTACCTGAAGAGTCTTGGGATACCTGGGAGAGGGAGAATAAAAGAGATAATAACCATCCACTCATAAGAATTTTGGGAAAAACACCCTCCCCCATGAAATGGGGGTGTTCAATATGAAGTGATCAACATGGGTGTGGTGCATATAAGAAACATAAGATCTAAATTTTATAAATATACATAATAAATAACTCATCCCAACCTAAGTGTCCTGAAACCAAGAATCGGACCTCACACAACCAATCTTGCTACTACTCCTACATTCACAAGTACACAATAGCCACAACAAGAGCACAACCCATTTCTGTAAAACATTTTCCCTATTTTACCTATTCTTGTTATCATGTTCAAGTGATTCCATTTCAATATTCCTTCACTACTGAGCAACTAATAGGAATAACCACAACCCAAATCAAAAAAAATGAAAGAAAAAATACCATAAAGCATTTAATCATCTACTCCATATTTTCTTGTAAATAACAACATCAAAATGGGATCCTGTGAGATACCTATAAATATTGGAACCAAAAAAAATCCCCAAATTAACAGGTCCAGAACATTTACCATCGGTACCAAACGGCCTCGGATTCACCAACCTAAACATCCCAACCATTTATTTCATTCCCCTCTATGTCACCCCAAAAATAATTCAACAGAACAACCATTCATATCCCAAAAACATATCAAGGAAATTTCCAGGTTTAGCCAACACTATTAATTATATTCCTTCTTTCCGTTTGTTTAACTGGGGTGATCACGCAAGGGTTCTTATTCATTGAGAATCCATTTAATCAACAAAGTTTATGTGATTAATCAATTCCATTTTATAGTAATTCAATCATAAGATCATATATAAAAAATAGATCTTTATTAGTGTGTAAGAACGTACCACCAACGACCACAATTTTTAGTGGGAATGATCACCAACAATTCACAACATAAAATGAAGGTATAACACAACATCATCATCATCTTTCCCACCCCTTGATTCTTTAAAAGTATGTTTATTATCTTCGTTAAAGTTGGTTTCATCTACATCCTGAGGGAACATCATCATACCAACCCCGCATTATGCACAGTAAAGAGAGACGAAGGAAGAACCCCTACTTGGATGATCAAGGATTGAAGTTTTCTTCGTGCACTAATAATAGGGGTTGCATGACAAGAAACTCCAAGAATAAACAAATAGGAGGGATCTCATGTAGGGACAACTCGTCTTTAGTATAGGGACTCCAATCACACCAAGAGGGAACAAAATAGACTGAGGAAGAAGATCTCAGAGTAATAAAAAGGCCCAATCCAAGAGTTATGGGATATGCGATTTTAGAGTGCTTGAAAAGAGCATCGTGGTTTGACCATGCAGTTGGGTGGTTTCACATGTTGGAATTAATTAATATTTAATAATTACCTCAAATATAGTGATATAGACCATCACATTCCCAAGAGTTGATAGGTTACATTTAAATAGAGAAAAATGAACTACAGGGGCATAACTAGAAATGCGGAAAAGGGGTGTGAAACTGATTAAAAGGCTACAAATTTTGGTAATTCAAGGTTCGGCCCAAACTTAGTGGATTTATGATATCCTTTATTGGCCTTAAAAAGGTATTAAACCACTTTGAAAGAGGTATTAATGCTTAAAAGAGACGTTACGGGGGAAAGTAGAAAGAAAACC
Source organism: Viscum album (assembly GCA_963277665.1). Classification (NCBI taxonomy): domain Eukaryota; kingdom Viridiplantae; phylum Streptophyta; class Magnoliopsida; order Santalales; family Viscaceae; genus Viscum; species Viscum album. The sequence goes on from OY728133.1 coordinate 597,971,138, forward strand.
TGACACCCCATAGTGGCACCGATCAGTGAGACCGATCAGTGGCACAGATATGTGACACCACAGTGACACCCTTACACCAGAATATAAGTCCTCCTAAATCACTAATGGTGTCTAGGACACCCCAAACACCAAAATATATCAAAATAATAGACCAGGGAGGTCCAGGCTATTTGATCGACGAATCTTCCCTAGTCAGAGCTAGTTTGGTACAAGAGATGATGAAAAAGAATCATTTGATTCATCATATAATGGTTATAGAACAGATCCAGAATAAATCCTATAACAACCATCATAGATTAACTTTATAGTTTTTAGTTGGTGACTAAAGTTTTTTAAGAGTTCCACCTCAATTGGATCACCGATGTCTGAGAAAACAGGGAAATAGTACACTGAGATACATGATATCATTTGAGGTTGTAGAGAGGATTGGAAAGGTGGCCTACCCCTTGTCATGGCCACCTCAGTTGATGTCGATTCATGATATTCTTCACATGTAATAGATTTGGAAGTATCTCTATGAACCATATCATGTTTTGAGTTGGGAGGAATTTAATGTTGAAAATGTTTTATTTGTGACTAAGTATAAAATTTGAATAATTGATTCTGAGAAAAAATTTCTTCATAGGAATTCTATACCTTTGGTTCAAATTCTAGGGAATCATAGTTCTGATTCACATGAGACTCCCGAGCATGAGGCACTAATGAAAGAGTAGTGGCATCATATCTTTGAAATAGATTATTATTGACATGTTTTCTGGGTGAAACAAGTTTATTGTGGGGATATTATAACATCCCAATACTATATTTTATGTATTTTTATTTATTTTCATTGATCACCTCTAATTTAGGTGTTATCCTAGGTCATTTTTTGGAGCAGTTTTGAAATTCTATGAGTTATTTAAGAAAGTGTTTTGTGGAATAGAGGGACCATTATGTGGATATTTTTAGTGCCTCTACCATTTCTGGAATGTATATGGCATGGAGGAGAGATATAGTGTGGAGGCACTTGGGTGCCTCTTTCATTTTGAGGGTAATTATGGCATGGTGTTTGGGATACATCATAGCCTTACCCTGGGTAAATAGGATATGGAAAGGGTATGCACCATGGATTCAGCAACCTATTTTTCAGGGTGACTACAACATGGTATTCGACACTACATTGTGGTATGACACTTATTTAGCATTTTTTCACCATGTTATTGTTGATTGCAGCATGATCTTTTGTTTTCCAAACTTAAACATATGAAACACTCATTTTATATTCAAAAATACATTCACTTGATTATATTTCCCCCCTTTGGATTTTTTATGATCTCTAGATAATTTTTTGTTTCCACCAATCTTATTCCTATTAGATCAAAGTATCGATGGATGTAACTTATTTTCTTTTGGTAAGTGTATCTCTCCTTACTGTGAAATCCTACATTCATCTTTTCTCTCCCTTTTTCAAAGTTATAAATCCACATGTTTTTTATGGATTGAATTATTATTTTGATGTATTATGATTCTAGGGATTTATTCTTCGTCTCCCTCACCTTTGACTCTCTCTAGAAAGTTCCTAATACAAGTGATTAATTTATCATGTGATTAAAGGTAGTTAGTTACATAATGATTTTCCTACATTTTAAACCTTGATTGATTACCTGATTTGAAACGAAATTTCAATTGATTTCTTTGAAAATTGAGTAAATTATGATGATTGATTTCAAAGGCATGATATTTTTTAAATAAAACCCACTTTTAAAAGGATTGAAAAATTAGGGGAATTTATAGATATATATATACAAATGATAATTGATTTTATGATTTTATTTTAAATTGATTCTTGAGGAAATGGATTGAAATGAAATATGATTTTGAAAGGCATTAATTTGATTAAAACCTACAATTTGGTTTTGAAATTGAAATGGCATGTTGAACCATGAATTTGGGCATTTGAACTATAATCAATGAATTTAATTAAAATGAATTTACCATGATTGATTATTTTATTGGAACCACAGGTGATAAAGGATAGTTAGTGAGCAACTTGGACAAGCACACTAGGAACCATACTCCATAGAAATGGATTAACGATGAAAACTATAACTAGATGAAGTTCATCATGATTTCCCCAATGGGGTATTAATTAATTATCCTCATAACCTAATCCTTGTGGATGTGTGCACACATATTGAGCCATGTTTAGTTGATTAAATAGTGTGATGATCCTTAAGATAGAAACTAACTAACCAAAGGGATTATGAACATGTTTCTTGGTTTTCACTTCATTATTATATTCCATTGATTATAAAACTATTTTATTAATGACCTTGATTAAAAAATTGTTCATTAAATCCTATTTTATATATATCTATTATCATCTTGATTTGAAGAAAAAATTGACTGATAAATGTGAAAAATATTTACCATGCCTTGTTTATTTAAAACTGAAGCATAAATGGTTTATCTATATTGGGATTTCTTATGAAACATTTAGTGGAATCCAAATGGGATGTTGAGCTCACACCCAAAATTTTACTTTGTAAATTTTTATATTATGTTATTTCATATATAGGAATAGATAAAGTGTCACTTTTAGTAGGTGTATATTCTTCAGAATGGGACCCTAGAGAGATGGTGGTGAATAATGGAGTTATGGTTTAATTTTTATTCATGGATTTTGATACTTTGACTTGATATATGTTGTGATGTCCACTTTGGGATGGATTGTTTCCTTGTGATATTTATTTATATTCATGTGGAACTTTCTTCTTGAAGAGTTTTTTTCATACTAACTTCTCATTGTTTTATATTTTTCTATTATATCGTGATGCTTTATTCTTGTGGTAAAATCATTCTTTTTGTCTTTTAGTTGATGCTAGGTGCAAGTCATCAACCCATGGGGATCTAGAATTCACTTCAAGAAATGTTAGTACCAGATCAGGTATCTGTGTACTGGGTTATCCAGGTTATTTTTTGATAGAACATCATTTACAACATACATTAACATTTGTGTAGACCATCATGTCCAATTTCCCATCCCAACCCATAATTTACCAATTTCTAAGGTTCAACTTTCATGACCTTTTAACACACTAATTTTATAAGGATTATACTTTTCAATATTTTTTATTCGCCAAGGTCAATCATACTCAACACCTTTTACACAACTCTAAAATTTAACCATTTCATCATCCATTCATATAGAACAAACATTAAATGTCCTTTAAAATCAGTTAAACACATAAACTTATTATTTCAAGCATTAACCATTTCACTCCTCTTAACCAATTATAGAGCATTTAATTCCAGAGTTACACTAATTAACCCCTTTAACAATGCCAAAAATCAATGCAACTATCCTCACTAATTTAAGAATGTAAACCACCAATTTTATCCTTTAAGAATCCATTATTTTAATTTATAAGAATTCGGTACGCCCCATGGGTGTTCATGGGTTTGGTCTCATGCTCATCAATGGACCTGACATCAAATTTAGGCCCAAACAATTTTCTAAGTAAAGAAAGAAAATTTACAACACATTGGAGACATCACACATATGAAATACACTTGAAAAGGGTTTAATTGAAGGACCCTGGGACACCCTGAGAGGGGAGGGGTGAATCAGGGTGACAACTTTTTCTTTTAATGTGATGGATCTTGTTCCCACGTTGGTAGGAACTTGTTGAACTTGTATGACGAATATTATCATAAACCAAACATTCACATGAACAGAGAAGACACGACACTTTTTACTTGGTTCACCACAAAGGGCTACGTCCAAGGAGCATACGCTGACAAGTTGTCGGTCGTACCAAATTCAACTAATCTTCACTATCTGTGGATTAAAAAGTTTCGGGCACAATCACTCTGTCCCAGGCTCACTGCCTTTACAAAGGTTCAGGGATAGCTCACTGCTTCCCTCGGGTCACTCCCATTGACTCCCCCAGGCTCACTGCTCTTGGTGAAGTCACACTCAGTTTATAGACGTGAAGGTATCTTCATCATTGCATAAGAAGGCATCCTCTGTTGTATGTAGATGCTCTGTTGAAGTCCAACTCTCACCTGAAGACGAATCTCACTTTGCACTGAGGGTACCAGATGATCCTCCAGCTTTCGTGCAGCTTCAAAAGGACGGATGTACTTCAACAACCCTGTCGCGCTTCTCCAAGCTCCGGCACGCAAGTTTTAGTAATGGTGCACAAGTCACTTGCGCGGTACAAACTCGGCACGGAGGTGACTCCAAACAACTTGCGCGACACTGCCTCTTTGACCTCCAAACTTGCGCGACTCAGCGCCTCTATATCCCAAACCACTTTAGACGTGCAGCCAACAGCCGGTGCACAGCCTCTACTTGCACGACCCAACAACCACTTGCGCGACTCAACCACTTGCGCGACGAGAGTTCGAAAAATCTCTAAGTCTTGAACTTAGTTACAAATTAGGATGGGTGGTCCTCTATTTATAGGCAAACTGGACCCCCTACGCGGTGGCGCGCAGGTCTTCCCTCGGCGCGCAGGTTCCGGCGTGCAGCTCATCCTCCCTAGCCTCTGCCATGCTACTCACTTGTGTGACCACACAAATACTTGCGTGACCTTCTTTCCTTTTCCATATTTTGAAGTTATGATCTTGAAAAACAATAGGCGTGCAAGGTTCCAGTCCTCCTAGGCACCAGCGCGCAAGTCTCTTCACGGCGCGCAGGTCACTTGCGCGACCAGCCCAAAACTTGCGCGGCCCTTATCCCTTTCCCATTTTCCCATGTTCTGATCTTGAAAAACATATGGCACGAAAGTTTTCTCCTCATCAAGTACATTGCGCGCAAGTCTCTTTTCCAAAAACACTTTTCTCCATTTGTCAATTTTCAGGCCCAAAAATTTGGCAAACACTGGGAAACGGCTCCACCTTCAATACTATTGTCTGCTCGAACTGTATGATCTCTTTGCTGGTACACATTCTGAACTTCCACCGAGGATTGACAAAAAACATAAATCATACTCCAAATCATGCATAGAAGACCATGGTTCCAACAATATCCCCCTTTGGGTTTGTTGGAAATCAGAAAAAATTCAATAGATCTTCATCCATGTGCAAAACAAAAGCACAAGAATCAACTCATCCAACACTCTAAGTCTATGTGATCAATGCTCAGTGTAGAAAACAAGAGAGAAAGCTTGAAGTGGGTTCTAGTGCTTTGGAATTCTTAGTGATTCCCAAGAATCATTACATGATCGATGAATTTCTTCTTATCCTTCTCACTGAATTTGCATTGTGTCATGGGAGAATTATATTCCTGAACATTTCTGAATTTATTCCTTTCTCCCCCATTGACAATAAACCCAAAGACTGGAAATTTGTTCAATGTTCAGCTCAAACCATACTCCCCCTGGATAGTATCTCCCCCACAAACATGCATCACATCCATAAACAGATAAAAATATTTATCATAATCGGGGAGAGGGGTAATGCGTAACCTCCTTATGCACTGGGAGGTGGCTGAACACCAAGGTTCAACCGATGCTTCTTAAACACAGCCATTGAAAGTGGCTTGGTCAGAATATCATCCACTTGCTCATCAGTTCCCACATGATCTATCCTAATCACCTCTTGTACAACTTTTTTTTTGAGAAAGTGATACCATATTTCAATATGTTTCATACGGGAATGTTGAACAGGATTCTTCGTAAGATCAATTGTGCTCTTGTTATCATAGTAAATCACCATTGGTTCATTTACCTCATCACCAATATCTGTTAATTGTTTCTTCATCCATAGTAGTTGAGTGCATGCCTTTTTGGCAGAGATATACTCAGCTTCAGCAGTACTAAGAGAAGTACATTCTTGTTTCTTGCTCAACCAGCCAACACATTTCTGCCCATTATAGAAGGCTCCGCCACTAGTGGACTTCCTGTCTACTACATCACCAGCCCAGTCAGCATTAGAAAATACTGACAATTTACGGTCCCTGCCTGCAGCAAAAAATAACCCAAGGTTATGTGTACCTTGAATGTACCTCATGATTCTTTTTACTGCCGCTATATGTTCCTCCTTTGGATTACTCTGAAAGCAGCCCGCAAGGCATGTGCAAAAGACAATATATGGTTGTGTCACTGTTAGGTATAGTAGGCTACCAATGATCCTCTTGTACATGGTGGGATCAATAGAGGCCCCATCCTCATGCTTTCCAAGTTTATTTCCAACTGCAATCGGAGTGGAAATTGGTTTGGAGTCTTGCATATTAAACTTCTTCAGCAGCTCTCTTGCATACTTTTCCTGAGAAATGAAAGTGTATTCCTTCTTTTTAATCACCTGCAGCCCCAAAAAATATGTGAGCTCCTCAATTATAGACAGTTCAAATTCTGATTTCATGTGGTTGGAAAATTCATCCACTAATTTCTGCCTGCTGCCACCAAATATGATATCATCAACGTATACTAGAACCATGAATTGATCTTTTGGAGAATTCTTCACATAGATATTGTGATCAAATCCTCCTCTTTTGAATTCTAGCTTCTTGAGATATGAATCTAGCCGCGAGTACCACGCCTGTGGTGCCTGCTTCAAACCATATAGAGCTTTCTTCAGTTTCCAGACCTTTGTTTCGTCAGTACCCAAAACAAAGCCCACTGGCTGTTCAATGTAGACTTCTTCTTAGAGTACACCATTCAAGAATGTTGTCTTGACATACATTTAAAATACTTTATATCCTCTTTGGAGTTCCATGTCAAGGAAAATCCTGATTGACTCCAGTCTAGACAATGGAGAAAAGGTTTCTTCAATATCAATGCCTTTAATCTAAGAATATCCTTTACATACCAGTCGTGCCTTGTTTCTAATGACACTTCCATTCTCAACAAACTTATTTTTGAAGATCCATTTGGTACCAATCACATGGTGACCTTTGGGTATCTAGAAAATATCCCATGTCTGATTCTTGTCAATCTGATCTAATTCATCATTCATGGCTTTCACCCAAGATTCATCATTTGCAGCTTCTTCGAATGAGGATGGATCAAAAACTGATAGAAATGCATATTGCATGTTATTCCTCATCCTTCTTGTTTGAGTGGGTGTACTCCTGTCCCCAATTATGTTGGATGGATCAATCTCATCTCTTCGATTTCTCCTTAGAGGTTCAGTTTCATTCTCTTCAGCCACAGTTTCTTCTTCAGATTCTTCTTCTGAGTCAACATCATGATGTGACTACTGAGTGTTTTGTATAGCTTCCTCTATTTATTCATTTTTATTTTCTTCACGTTCATTTTCTTCCTGACATTCTATCACATCATTATATGACATCCTTGAAGCATTTGTGGTTTTCTCTTAAATTATCTTAACATAACTAATTTCCACAATCCATCCTAAATGCTTGTTGAAACACTTGTAGTCTTTGCTGTTCATTGATTAACCAAGGAAAATTCCTTCATCTGCATTGTCGCCATACTTCCCATGATTCCATTCTTTGTTTCTGATGAATCATTTACTTCCAAAGACACGAAAGTATTTTAAAGAGGGCTTCCATCCATGCCACAATTCATATGGTGTCTTTGTCTCACCCATATAAAGTCTTATTTGATTCTGAATGTACACTGCATCTTGAACAACCTCTTTCCAGTAATGTCGTGGAATACGACTCTCAATCAGCATAGTGTGTTCCATGTTTTTCACCTGTCGATTCCTACGTTCAACAACTCCATTTTGTTGTGGAGTTCTCATAGCAGCTACCTCATGTTGTATCCCATGATTCTCTAGATAATTTTCAAATTCAATAGACGTGTATTCTCCACCATTGTTCGATCTCAACACTTGGATTGTTCGTCCAGTATCATTTTCGGCGATTCGCCGATATGTTTTCATGCAGTCAAGGACTTGTTGTTTCCTGTGAATGACCATCACACATGCCATTCTACTATAATCATCTATAAAAAGGACAAAGTACCTTTCTCCATGAGTTCAAGCAACATTTATCAGCCCACATACATCTGTATGAATCAGATCAAGAAGGTGAGATGCCCTTTTCTTCTTTGGTCGATATGAACTACAGACCAGCTTCCCACGAATGCAAGCATCACAATATTTTTCACATTCACGCTTCAGGTTGGGAATGTCCATGACAATTCTCAATTTTGATATTTTATCCATGTCTTTTTTATTGATGTCTCCCAGTCTTCGATGCCACAAATTGTTTTCTTCTTCAACAGTCATGTAACAGGCATTTTCTTCACTATCAACCTGATACAAGTTGCCTTCTATTCTGCATCCCTTCATAAGTGAATTGCATATCTTTCCCTTGATAGTGCATCCTTTATGATTAAAAGTAACTATAAGTCCCGAGTCACAAAGTTGACTCACACTGAGGAGATTATGACGTAGTCCATCTACGTAAAGTATTTCATTCTTCTTTAGTTCTCCATTAGCTAATTTGGTACTTCTACTCTCTTTGATTTTCAGAGCTCCATCATTACCAAAACGTACTGTTCCATCAACCTTCCTTTTGATATCCGTTAGCAGGCCGACATTACCTGTCATATGAGATGAAAAACTGCTATCCAAAATCCAGGTACTGTTATTCTTTGTAGCTTTGAGGGCCACCTCTGCAAGGTTAGATTTCTCAATCATCTTCCTTTCCTTCCATGAGACATTGGATTGAGTATATAGTACTGATGGACTTTCAATTATCTCTTCCGCATACCCAGGTTCTTCATAGTCAAAATCTTCTTTGAGAGGAGAAAACCTGTTTGAAAGAGAAATACTTTCTTGCTGATGATACTTGACTTGTCTTGAACATCGGTATGAGGTGTCTATGTCCCTTCTGTGCCTGCAATTAGCAGCCTTCTGACCAAAGTTAGAACAACGATAACAATATCCATAGAAATTGTTTCTTCAATAATAATTAGGATATGAAATTGTTCTCCTTTGTTGAACTTCTATATCTTCTCCATTCAGATAGCTTCTTGACTCTTCACAATAAGACATGGTATGGCCCAGATAGCCACAGAACTGACACTTGATGAGAGGAAATGTCTTCTCACTTGAATTTATCCTCATACATTCTTCCTTAGGAGAATAGTTAGATTGTCTTTCATTTCTGAATGTTTGAGGATAATTTTCAGTTATACTTTTAGTTTGGATTGAGGGTTCCTTTTTCATCACTTTAGACAACATTTCAACATGTTAAACTTTCATCTTATCTTTCTTTTGGATCTTTTCACTTCCAGCAATTGATGTCTCAGCCTCACATTCAATTCCACTCTTTCCCATGCAAGCGGGTCTTTGATCACTCAAGCTTTTTCCAACCCCATCTGAACCACACTTGGATCTTGCTAGTAATTTTACATCTGAGAATCTTCCAAAATGTATTTTCTTACTCGATTCTTTTGTAATTGATTCAGTATAAAGTTTACTCCTTAGAGTAACAACTTCCTCCTCAAGTCCCTCAGCAGTCTTGGATTTTTCATCTAGTCTGGAGGTGAGGTCATTGATGACCTTTGCCTGCTCTTCAATTCTCAGCTTTAGATCCACTACATCATCATTTCTTTCAATTATTTTAGACTGTACCTTCACAAATTCTTCCAGTCATTCAATTTTAGCTTCAAGTTGATCAACGTATTCAGTTGATTCTTCTACAATTGATTTCCACTTATTGCAACTCTTACATTTAATCTTAAGCTTACTGACTGCATCATTAAGTTGCATCTCAGGATCTACACAATTGCTTGATTGTTTTTCTCCACCAGTATCTTCTAATGTTTCAACAGTGGCCATCATGGAAGCATGGTTCCCAGTTTTGAATTCTGGTTCTTCTTCATCACAAAATTCATTATCATCTTCTTCCTCTTCACTGACAAAACTCTTCCTTTGCATTTTCTTTCCCGATTTGAAGTCTCCCTTTCTTATGAACCTTCTCTGAGTATTCTTGAATCTTTAATCTTCACTATCTTCATCATTGATATTTCTTAATCACTGAGAGGCAATGTGCCCTTATTTTCCACAATGAAAACATGTGAGAGGTAACTTCCCTTTGAATTTACCTTTTCCCTTCTGGAACATCTTTGTAATGAGAGAAAGAATTTCTTTTTCTTCGTCATCTTCACCGCTACTATCTTTTGAGATTTTGAGTTTATCCATGGCCTTGAATTCCATTTCTTTACTCACATGAGTCGTATCATCTTCTGGTTTGACTCTCATTTCATATGCTACCAAGCTGCTTAGTAGATCATCCAGATAAAGTTTGGAAAGATATCTTTCCTCAATGGCTGACACCTTTTCATTGTACAGAGGTGGAAGTCTTCTTAATATTTTCTTTACAATATCAATGTCTTTGATTTCTTCACCTAGACCCTGAATTTATCCAACCACTTCAGTAATTCAATTGAAGAATGAGTTTGCATTCTCGTCTGGATGCATCTTCAGATCATCAAACCGATTGTGCATCACTTTCAGTTTTGCATCCTTCACTTTGCTATCTACTTCATAAATATTATCAAGTTTGTCCCAAATGGATTTTTATAAGGTGAAATTCATCACCTTTAGGTAGATCTGATCAGAAAGGGATGTAGTGAGTGCATTTTGTGCTTTAGCATCTGCATCAAGAATTTTCCTATCTGTTTCAGTCATAGCCAGGCATGTTGGATCAGTGACTTGTATTCCTTGAATAGTATAAAAGGGAACTTCCATTCCAAGAGATCTTTGATGAGATATCATTTTGTTCTTCCAGATATGGAAATTACTTCCATCTAAGTGAGGGACTCCCCTAACATTGATTGCATTTTCCATGACGATAAAGGACATATTCAACACCAGCAACCTTTACCCTCTGATACCACTTGAAGGACCCTGAGACACCCTGAGAGGGGAGGGGTGAATCAGGGTGACAACTTTTTATTTTAATGTGATGGATCTTGTTTCCACTTTGGTAGGAACTTGTTGAACCTGTATGATGAATATGATTAGAAAGAAAACATTCACATGCACAGAGAAGACACATCACTTTTTACTTGGTTCAGCAAAAAGGGCTACGTCCAAGGAGCATACGCCGAAAAGTTTTCGGTCATACCAAATTCCACTAATCTTCACTAGCTATGGATTACAAAAGTTCAGGAAAAATCACTCTATCCTAGACTCACTACCTTTACAAAGGTTCAGGGATACCTCACTGCTTCCCTCGAGTCACTCCCGTTGACTCCCCCTAGATCACTACACTTGGTGAAGTCACACTCAGTTTATAGATGTATAGGTCTCTTCATCATTTCATAAGAATGCATCCTCTATTGTATGTAGATGCTATGTTGAAGTCCAACTCTCACCTGAAGACGAATCTCACTTTGCACTGAGGGTACCGGATGATCCTCCAGCTTTCATGGAGCTTCAAAAGGACGGATGTACTTCAATAACCCTGGTGCACTTCTCCAAGCTTCGGCGTGCAAGTTTTAGGAATGGAGTGCAAGTCACTTGCGTGGTAAAAACTCGGTGCGCAGGTGACTCCAAACAACTTGCGCGACACTGCCTCTTTGAACTCCAAACTTGCGCGACTCAGCGCCTCTAAATCCCAAACCACTTTGGACGTGAAGCCTCTACTTGCGCGACCCAACAACCACTTGCGCGACTCAACCACTTGCATGAAGAGAGCTAGAAAATCTCTAAGTCTTGAACTTCATTACAAATGAGGAGGGGTGGTCCTCTATTTATAGGAAAACTGGACCCCCTGTGCGGTGGCGCACAAGTCTTCCCTCGGCGCACAGGTTCCGGCGCACAGCTCATCCTCCCTAGCCTCTACCGCGGTACTCACTTGCACGACCATAAAAATACTTGCGCGACCTTCTTTCCTTTGCCATATTTTAAAGTTATGATCTTGAAAAAAAATAGGCATGCAAGGTTCCAATACTCCTAGGCACTGGCTCGCAAGCCTCTTCACGGCGCATAGGTCACCTGTGCGACCAGCCCAAAACTTGTGTGGCCCTTATCCCTTTGCCATTTTCCCATGTTCTGGTCTTGAAAAACATATGTCGCGCAAGTTTCCTCTTCATCAAGTACACGGTGTGCAAGTCTCTTTGCCAAAAACACTTTTCTCCATTTTTCGATTTTTAGGCCCAAAAATTTGGCAAACACTGGGAAATGGAGCCACCTTCAATATTGTTGTCTTCTTGAACTGTATGATCTCTTTACTGGTACACATTCTGAACTTCCACTGATTATTGACACTAAACAGAAATCATACTCCAAATCATGCATAGAAGACCATGGTTCCAACATTAATAACATAGGAAAATATCTTAGACCACCTACCTTATGATCATAGGTATCCACTCATCCAAACCTTTCCTTTGGTTCATGCTAAAATGGTAGAAACCAAAAAAGTTGAAAACCCCTTGGAAATAGGAAATATGAGGCATAAAAGATGAGGGATAACCAAGAATTTATAAATTCAAAGAATATAAGGGAAAAGGTAGGTAGTCATACTTGGGGATTAAAATCACAAGAAAAAACTATTTAAATAGATTGGGATTAAAGGATATTCAATTTTAGAAGAGGGGGAGGATCTCACAATGCTACTTGGGATACTAGAAGTGAAATAGGGGAGAAATATGAGTGAGTTTGTATGAATTTTGGGAGGACATGGTAGTAATTTTTCACTTTTAATGAGATATGTGGTTTAGATGAAAGTTTTTACAAACTATGTGGCATCTAAGTGAGATACTCTATCCCAGAAAACCTCTTTGTCACACAATCTCATGGGACACTCATGCAGATTGGTAAACCATGTGAAATATGTGTGAATAGATTTGTATTTTTGTTTTACAACTCTCATGATCACCAGGGCCTCCTCACATGGTTTTCAAAACTATTATACCCCTAAACCATGTTGCACAGAAATGGTGTTTGGTTTTCACTGTATACCATGAGTTTTAAACCCCATTTTCTAAAATTCTAAGTGTGGAACATATAGGATGCTTCTTAGACCATTCCTACTCATGAGAAATCATTAAAAACTATTTTAAAATTTGTTTACCAAAAATAAAATAAAAATGCACCTCTATAAATTTTGGTATCTTATAACCTCCACACCATAGTATAGCTCATCCTCAAGCTACACTCCCATACATCACTAAGACTCTAGGGTAAAATTTTTGAGCCACTACGCCCATATATTAACTTCCCTCTCCTATGTTTCATCCTGAATGCTTCCATATTGCCATATCACTTGGACCAAAGGCACAATCTTACCATAAAGAGTTTTCTAACTCCTATCTATAACAAAAATCAGATTCTCCTCAAACGACTCATCAACCCCAAACTCAAAATCATCAATATCAATCACATGATAAGGATGGGGTGATACTATTAATGCTATAAAAATGAAACAAATCATGTATGAGACAATAGAATTATGGAAGATCCAATCAGTAAACTACTTGAACAATCCTCTTCAAAATCTTGAATAGACCTTTATACATAGGCACTAACTTACCTTGTTTTTGAATTTGATAGTGACCCAGTCTCACTAATAGATGAAGGAATACATGTTTATCCACTAAAAACTCTATAAGTATACATCACTGATCTTTATTTGAATTTTTTTTTACTCAAGGATATAAGAATTCATCTTTTGATTAATTGGACATTCTCTAACATCTCTAGTATTAAAATTTTTCCCAAAAACTATAATTTTCCAACTTAGAAACTACACAAAGTTGATCTGTATGCCTTACCATAAAATACCTCATATGGTACTAACTGAATAGTCACCTGATAATAGTTTTTGTAGGAGAACTCAAAAAGCACTATAGGTGTCTCCTAGGTTCCTACAAAATCTAGGATTCATGTTCTCATCATGTCTTATAACACATGGATAGTCCACTCAGATTGTACGTCCAACTATGGGTGGTAAGAAATGCTCAAAAACATTAAAGTATTGAGTACCTTCTAAAATCCTTTATAAAAGTGTGAAGTAAAATAGAGATCTTGATATAAAATAATATTTTGATTCATCCTATGAAAAAATAATATCTCCCAATTATATTGGTTACCCAACTCATCAATGGTGAAAGTCTCCTGAATTAGTAAGAAATGGGAAAAAAATTCAACCAATCCATAACCACCCATATTATGTCACTATTCTAAGGGAAAAGTCCATTGTAACATCATCCCACATACATTTTGAAAGGGAAAGGTCTATAATGGACCATTAGGTCATTGATTCTTGAAATTCACCTATTTATAGGTGTATCATCAGGTCCCAAAACCAATGATCCCCTTCTTCATTACTTTACACTGATAATTTTTGTGATAATCATAGATCATTTTTTTCAAACCAGGGTTAATATACCATTTTTAAGCATAAAATCATACATAATATACTTCAGTATACTGGTAAGAATTTAAATATGGAAATAAGCATAGATATCTTAATCTCCATCTATGGTCCGGTTAGGAGGTTGCTCCCCACCATCAAAGTTATCCCTCAATGCCAGGAACTTTGGATCATCATGTTCTATCATCTTGAGATGGTTCAAAAAATAATGTAATAAATATAAATATTTAAGTAAAATTAGTTCTTACACCCCCTAAACACCTATATGTATCTTAATGAATAATTCCATAATATTCCATTCAAAACTAGACTCCTGACTTGCCTAAGACTATGGATTCTATCTCAAAGCATTAGAAACACTATTTCCTTTTACCGATGTATATGATATCTCAAAATTGAAATATTTCATGTATTCAAAAAATATCTTCTATCATAGATAAAACTCAAAAAATATATCTTTAAGGCTCTTATGATTAATAAGAATATTAAACCTTTCAGCCAAAAGATAATTCTTAAATCATTTTAAGGTGTGATCCACCGCGGATAACTTGAGATCATGTTTAGGATAGTTTTGTTCATGTGGCCTCAACTATAATGATATATAATACAAGAATAAATCTCCTTGCATCAATACTTCCCCAAGAAAAAACCTAGATGCATCAAAATATATAGTATATTCCTTACCCGATTTGTGTATGATCAAAATTAGTGTTGTGGTCAAATGACTCTTCATATCCTGAAATGAACACATGCTTCAGACCACACAAACTTTACACCCTTCTTGGTTAGTCCTGAGAGTAGTTTTGAGAGCTGATAAAATTCCTGGGTAAACCTATTTTATTAACCCGATAAACCCAAAAATATTCAAATTTTAAAAACATTCAGGGGATTCTCCCAAGAAAAAAACACTCATACTTTCTCAGGGTCCACAAAAACACCTTCTTATCATATTATATAACCCAATAAATGAATTGATCAATCTATAAATGAAATTTAGATATATTGGTATATATCCAATGATTTCTCAGCGTACTCAAGATGATTTCAAGATGTGGATAATGATTATCTCTATGCTAGGAGAATACTAAGATATCATTAATAAAGACAACCAAAACTAATCCAAATACAGGTGTAAGATTCGGTTCATTAAGGCAATAATGGGGGTTTTCATTATCCTAAACGGCATCACAACAAACTCATGCAAGCCATACCTTATTTTTAAAGTAGTAAGTGTCATATCATATGGCCTCACCCTTAACTGATGGTACTCTGATCTCAAACCAAACTTAAAGAATACACATCCACTCTTTAGCTAGTTGAAGAGATCATCAATACATATAAGTGGACACTAATTTTTAATTTTCATCCAGTTTATATTCTGGTAATCAATATATAAGTGTGAAATTACATCTACCTTCTTATAAAATAGAACCAGAGGACACTAAGGTGATATACTCATCCAAATGAACCCTTTAGCCTCTAAATACTCTAATTAATTTTTAAGCTCTTAAAAATATGATGGTGTAATTATATAAGGAGGGATGGAAACATGATCAATCCCAATAACTATATAAATAGTAAACTCAATATCTCTCTCAGGTGGAAACCATGAAAACTTCTTAGGAAACAATTTGAGAAATTAATCCACTGCATGAGGGAAAATATCCTGTTCTACACCCCCATCATCTTTCACAAGACTAGAAAACTAGGATATAATCTCACCCAACTATTGAAAATCTAGACCTGTATGGCCTACCTAGATATTTCATTCCCCATTATAAAAATATTTATTACTCTTAGGAGATATGAAGTAACCCTCATATGGTAATAGTCAATGTGATATTCATACAAAACTAACTAGTCCATTCCAAAAATCAAGTCAAACCCTAAAACCACAATCATGAAAAATTAATAAAGGAAATATTATCCACCAATCTTGGGGGGACACACCTTAAAATGATGGATTTCCTCTAATCTCACCCCAAATGGCATGTCGATTGACATAACCCTATACAATAATTCTACCAATATACCCAAAACATTCACAAACCAAGTATATATAAATGAATATAAATCTATGATATCAAATAAATCACTAGAAAACATGGAAGCCACAAGAATCTTACCAAGTACACTCAATGCACCAACTTCATTTATGTATGGAGAAGGATAAAATACATATGGTTGAAATGTCCCCATACCCTGAGATCATGCCTAAGTTTAATGTGTGGAACTACTCTACTAATACATACACTCTTATCTTGAAGTACCACATCCTCCACCCAAGACATCACAACTAGTAGAATTCCAACCACAATACTGATGTGTGGTAGAAGATCCACTTTCAGTGGTTTTAATCGGCCTTGGTCTGCCATTACCAAACATATACTAAGGGTTCTTACAGAACCTATTTGTGTGTCACATCCTTCCATAAGATCAGCACTACACTGATGGTTGAATACACTATAACTTTATTTGAATAGGAATTCCACATTGATAGAAGACCACTTGATCACTTACTTGATAGGTCTATCCATTCTCCTTGCTACTCTAACCTCCACTACTTTTGCAAAAATTATTATAATGGTGCTTCCTAATTCCGAAGTATATACTACTAGATCACCCAGATGAAACTACCTACCCATCATAGGAGGCCTCATTTAGGCTACCCTTGGTAATGAGAGTCTGATTTACCCCCTCAAAAAAAATTCTACATTGATATAGGAAATAATCAAAGAGTTTTAATGTTCCAAGAACTCTTGGAAGTCCTTCAATTATTTCCTTATAACTCCTCATCTGAGACTTGAATATCCCACCAACACTTCAATGGTCCCCAAAACATGTAATCCACCAACTTAACCATCGTATATGGAGGATTATCTAAATTACCAAGTATTATTTGGTTAGAATCAATCCATAACTCAGCTACCTCAACACCACTCTCTCCAAAGAATGTTGAGTGATACTACAGTAGGAACTCCCTAGTTAGATTAGACATGGTCGATGTAGCATGCACTGGATCTCTCTATAAAAATTGTATAATTTGGGAGAAATTAACATGGAAATAATATCCCAACCTATCACTCATATCCAATAGGGGATCTAGTTCAACTACTACAGGTTTATTCACAGCAATTTCTGTTTGTCTCCCTAACATAAAATGTCTTCATTGAGGCATCACTTTATATTTAAAAATAGATATTTTAGGTCACATAACATAAAATTATAAAGTTACACATTGGAGGGGTTTTAATTATCCATTAAAAATCTACTCTACAGACAATATCACAACAAATATGACCATAGGACTTTCACTACACCCAACCATCCCAATCTAGGTCCACTGAATAACTTAGGGTAAAATTAATATTCTAAGTTACAATGTTTATTTTTAACATTTTTTAAACAAATATAATTAACATATTTTAATTTAATGTAGTTAAAAACTACTTATTTAGTATTATTTATTTAAAACCACTAAATAAAAAGTAAGTAATTTTACTTCCCACAACCCAATTTTTCTCTATTTAAAATTAAACCAATCATAACATGATTTTCCATATGTGCCTAATATGATTCATTTCGTATAACCCCTAAGTTATTGAAATTATTAACGCATAAACAATCTCATGTCATTCTATCCCATGAGTAAAATATCATAAATCAATAATAACACACAAGAAGTGTATTACCTAAGGTGAATTAATATCACAATTATAAAAAAATATCAATAACAACAATCTTATCCCTGATAACTTGGGGTTTCCCCCACACATGGGATAGCTACTTCCATTTACAAGATCATTTTTAATCCCCAAGAACAACTTATTCTCTTGTATAAATTACCAAAAATAGTAAATAAAAAAATACTTGGTCCTCTAAGACCACTTTGTAATGTCCCATCCTAGCTCACTCTAAATAGTAGATGAATCGATACACCCCATGACCTCAAGCATGCCTCCCCATACAAAAAAGGTTGTTGACTAGAAATGAGGTTCTAATGAGAAATGTGGGGAGACTAGTACCTCTCTATCAAAGTAAAAAAATATTATAAATAATAAAATTTAATAACCAATAAGTAAACACACATCACATATAAAATTCCAAAAAATTGGTAAGTACTGACAAGACAATAAATTAAATATATTATGTTATGATAGTCTCCTATTCCAAATGGAACCAAAAATAAAATAAAAAAATTATAATCCTCAAAACAGGCCCCAAAATATATCTCAATATCCTTATCCAAGATCCATTAAATAATTTCCCAAAATCATCTATTTATCATTGATACTTTTCCCTTGTATCAGCTTACATTCATGCAGTCTACTCGAGTACAAACGACAATTGAAGAAGGGTGCTAGTACAACTTATTGGCCCACTACTAATGATGTATAAAGAAATATCCAGTCAAAAAATAGTGTATACAGATGTACCAAGGAATAATATACAATGAAATAAATTAAAACATATTTAAACAAGATAAATAGTTGTTAATTAACCTTTTTGGCCCTTGAGTTCTAAAGTAATATATGGCCCAACCAATCCTGCTTAGGTCCATGCTGATTATCTAAACCATAAATTATATAGTGGTGAATAATTTAGGTAAAAGAAGTTATTTCATTAATGATTTCAATTATAGGTACCAATGATCATCGCTACAAGGTATCCACACTATGTTCAAGTACAATTAGTGCCCGGAGCATCAAGCGGGCACCCAAATCATGGATATAGAGAATCATTTCAAACATCCCAAACCATGGATATAGAGAATAATTTCCAACATCATAATTAATAGAATGTAGAGTGTAATTTCCAACATCTATAACCATTGATACATAGCGTCATGTAAAACATCCCAACTCATTCCATAATTTACCAATTTTCACGGTTTAACATACATAAAATTTTAACACACTAATTTTACAAGGATTTTACATTTCAACATTCATTATTCACCAAGGTCTATCATACCCAATATATTATAACCCTTCTCTTTATTAAACTTTAAAACATGTTTTATTACATAAAATTACAAATAATACAACGCAAAATATTGATAAGTCTAGTGTTTTTTGGAATTAGGTACATTACACAAAAAATTAAAACAAGGAATACATTATCTTTATTGAAAACCTCCTTAACATTTTTATAATATTCCTTAATACTTAAAACTGGATGGGATAACCTGGTGAAATAAATAAGAAATGGATGATCTATAAATCCTATTAAGGGAATAATTATAGAATAACATGAATAGAATAATACATGTTAGAAAATAGGTAAATCAATGGGTCATAAAATGAGTGATAATCATGAACATGAATAATGAAGCATGATATAGCATGATAATCATAACATGGGAAATGTGGAAACATATTAAAACACTACATCATAAACATAGGTCAAGGATGGATATTAAGAAATCATAATGGGAAAAGTCTCATAAAGAAATCTGGCTCACTCCATGTCCCAACATGACATATCATGACTCTAAATAGTACCCAACTCATTGGATCACTATATAATTCTGGTCACACCCGTCACTTTCATTTCATTCTTATGCTTAAGTGTGACACATAAATCATACAACATGGATTTATTCATCATCATAATATATTTCATGATCAAGAAGTGTGGAATATATACATGTAATTCCAAATTCAAATAAGTATCAGTGTATAAAGGTTATTACCCTTGATAGGAAATGGGTGTGGTATTCAATACATAATTGATTTGGCATGGAAAATCTTGGTGAATTTTCTACAACATAATGGCGTCACTTAAAAATATATAAAAAAATTTTATGTGGTAGAAAAGTGTATATAATAATTTTTACATAAAATGGGAAGTAATAGGGACATGTAAAGTCATATCCCTATATTAGGAATTGGAAATAGAATGTATATGATAATAAATAAACTTTAATAAAGAATATAATGAGAGGATCCCTTACTTGGGTGAGGGACTCCAAATGTTTGGGAGGTGATTATTGAGAGCTTGGGGGAACCTTTGGAGGACACTATATAGGGGAGGGTAGAGTAAGGATATGATTCAAGAATTTTAAATTAATATAAATGGGAGCTTGGGTGGGTTTCTATAGGAAATAAGTGAGGATTTCTTTAACATTTCTCAAACATAGGTTTTGGACTCTATATAATAAAATAACCAAAACCAAAAACATTACGATGGTTTTCTTCCATTTCTTATGCCAAATTAGAGTGGTTATCATTATTTTATAAGTAAAATGCCTGAACTTAATAAAATAATGTCTTTTCTTATATGGAGGTGAGTCATACTCTTAAAGAAATGTTTTTAAAACCTTAAAATATATTAATGGTTTTGAAGGATTCATAATGCCTTTTTAAAATTAATAAAATAAACATAAAATATCATTATTTTAAATAAAAAAACAAATATTTGGTCTTTTATACCCTATATAGTATTTATTACATCACTTTTAGGTTATTATAATGTCATTATACACAAAGTATATTTATACAGTATTTAATTTTTACCCAAAAAAAATTGACTATCTCATAAAATTATGAAAAAATCACCATTGGATAATTTCAAAAATCCGGATCAAAAAAATATATTCATTTAATCTAAATAATTTTCTAAATATATGAATTTTTACTTCTAAAATATAATCAATATTTATTGACAAATTCTGGTTTTTTTTACAATAACACTTTTCGAACATTTATTAAAATTACATTTTACTTCATAAAAATTATATGATAATTTATATTTAATAAACCTTATTTAATAATAATATTTTATTAAAATATTATTTATTTCAAAAATACATTAATTTATTAAAATAAATTCCTTAATTTAATTTACATATTACCCAAAAATACAATTTTTGTTTTATTATATAGATATCATTTATAAAGTAACAAAAATATGATGAAAATATATTCATTATTCAATAAATAATAATGTATATACTCATATTTTTAGTTTCTGGATACATATCCCTTTAATACACCAGAAAACACCCTAAGGGTAATGTGGGTGATGGTGATACTTTCATGGGGTAGTTTGGAAAACATGGGTTGGGTCATGATCTTGATGAGCTTGAACTTGTCCCATAAATGATTTCTCTCATGCTTAAGTTGTTGGATCTTAGCTTGGGATTGGTTATGGGAAAATCCCAATTATGTCATCTCTCTCAAAATATCTAATACATGGTCTTCATAGGGTACAGTTCTATTGGTTGAGTCCATCAGTTCCTTTTTCTGTGTTAATTAGTCTTATTAAAACCCTATATTTATAATAATCCGGTGGTCATTGTTCAATGACTATATTATCAAAGGTATATATTCTTAATGGTATTTTAAATTTTATATAATATAATAAAACTAATTAAGTTCATGTGTTTTCTATGATTATATTACATAATAATACATTTAATTAAATAAAAATGGAAATTTTTATTTATAACAGTTCGGGTCATTACAATATTCCCCCATTAGAAATTTCACCCTTGAAATATTATTTTCTCGCACTAAAACAGATGAGGGTAACTTTGTTTCATCACCTCCTTTGATTCCCACATCTCTTCTTCAAACTTTTATTTTCTCCAAAGCACTTTGACAAGTTTTGTTGTCTTATTTCATAGAACTTTTTCTCTATGATCTTAGATCTTCACCGGCTTCTCTTCATAAGAAAGATAATTCTCTAATGGTACCACCTCTAGATTGATTACATGTGAGGGGTCTGGTAGGTACTTTCCTAAGAGTTATACATGAAATACATCATTTACTTGAGAAAGTTTTGATGGGAGTGCTAGTCAATAGTCCACTGCTCTGATACAATAAAGGATCTCAAATTGGATAATTTATCTTTGAATAATATTTCTCTTCTTCCCAAATCCCATCAATTTCTTCCACATAGATATGCAGAGGAATACCATGTCACCAAAATCAAACTATAGGTATCATCAATTATTTTCAACATATCTCTTTTTCAACTTTGGTCAACCTTGATATGTTGCTGAATGGCCATGACCTTTTCCACCATTTCCTAAAACATTTTAGGATCTAGAAGTTTTTGTTCCCCAACTTCATCATATCATGAAGGTGTTCTGCACCTCTTCCCATAAATATCTTTATAGGGATAAATTTAGATGCTCAGGTAGAAACTATTTTTGTAACAGAACTCAACTAGAGGTAAATGTTGATCCCATCCTCCTTTGAATTCAAATGAGTATGCTCTCAACATGTCCTCAAGTGTATAGATAGTCCAATTAGATTGTACATCAGTTTGGGGATGATAATACATGATTATGTTTATCTCAGTGTTTAGATCATTTTGTAGACTCTTCTATAACTTAGAGGTGAATCTTGAATCTCAATAAGATACAATCGATAGTGGTACTCCATGTAGTATTAAAACTTATTTGATGTATATTTGTGTAATTTTATTTAGTAAAAAATCTTATTAAATCACAATGAAGTGTATAGTCCTTGTAAGATGATCCACCATAACCCATATAGTATTTTTTTTCTTCTAGATGTAGTCTAGTGAAAAAGACCATTGTGATGTTTTCCCATTTCTATGTTTGTATGGTTAATGGTTGTATCATCACCTTATACTTTGTTCTTTCAACTTTCACTTGTTGACATACTAGGAACTTTTATTTATATTATATAATCTCTTTCTTCATATTTTCCCACCAATAGTGCTATCAAATATCTCTATACATCATTGTTCTTTCTAGGTGGATGGAGAAATTTGAACTTTGTGCATAATCCAACAACTCCTTCTTTAGCTCAGGATTTGATGGTACACAAAGTTGTGACTAAAATCTTATAACTCATTATTCATTAACATTTAACTTCTAGGATTTCTATTTTTTGATAGTTCCCACTTTCTTTTGAATCCCCACATCATCTCTTTGAGCATATTTTATCCTTTACAAAAAAATATGATTGAGTAATCATTTGTGAAAGGATTGATGATGTTCCTTCCTTTATAATTCCCATGTCCATCCTTTTCAAATATAAGAAGTTCATATCCCTCTCAATTATCATAAATGATATAATTGTTGGATCCTTTATACATAGAGCATCTTACACTTTATTTTCTTTACCAGGATGGTAGTGGATTGAGAAATCATAGTCCTTAATCAGCTCTAACCATATTATTTGGTGCATATTCAGATCTTTTTGTGTGAATATATTCTTGAGGGTTTTGTGATCCATATATATTTCATACTTCTCCCCAAATTGATAATTACACTATATTTTTAAATTGAAGATCACAACAACCAACTTCATATCATGTGTTAGGTAGTTCCATTCATGAATTTTCAACTTCCTTGAATCCTAGGCTAACAATTTGTCATTCTGCATTAACACACGATCCAATCTATTCTTTGAAGTATCACTAAATACAATGAAAAGTTCTCCACTAGTGGGAAGTGTGATTTTAGGTTCAGTGATAAGCCTCATTTTAATCTCTTTTAATTTCAATTCGCATTCATCATTCCATGAAAACTTGACTCTCTTCCAAGTTAGATTGGTAATAGGGTTTGAAAATCGTGATAAATTTTTCAAATATATAAGATAATACCCAGATAAACCAAGTAAACTATGGATATATGTCATTTATATTGGAATTTTCCATCCTTCAATTAAATATATATTTTTAAGGGTATATAGATATTCCATTTTTTGTGATGATATTACCCAATAATTATACTTCCTTCAACCATAACTAATATTTTTTGTACTTAGCATAGACATTCTCCTTTCATAAGGTCTTTAACATAGTGATCAGATTCTCCTCATGCTCTTTCTTTATTTTATAGTATATTAGAATATCATCGATAAAGACCAACAAAAAAATTTTGTGGTAATCTATAAATACTCTATTCATCAAGTATGTGAAGATTTTCCGAGCATTAGTGAGCCCAAAAGGCATCATTATGAACTCATAGTGCCTATACCACATACAAAAATCAGTCTTGGGAATATCATCCATCATCGCCCTAACTTGGTAATATCTAGACCATAGATCCACCTTGGACAAGTATCGTACTCTAGGTAGTTGATCGAACAAGTAATAAATCTGACGTATTGGATACTTTTTCTTTATCATGATCTTTTTGAGCTCATGATAATCAATCCAAAGGCACATGGACCTATCCTTATTCTTAAAAAAGAGGATTGGTGCACCCAATGGTGAAGAACATGGGTGTATGAATCATTTATCTAGATTTTCCTATAGTTGTTTCTTTAGCTCCTCAACTTCCAAAAAATTCATTCTATATATATTCTTGGATAATGTTAATGCCCCATGTATAAGATCGATTGAAAATTCAACCTCTCAGTTAGGAGGAAGACCAGGAAATTCTCTATGAAATACATTAGTGTATTCCCTCACAATAGGCATGCCTTCAAGGATGATTATTTCCTTAGAATCAATAATTTGAGATAGGTATGATTACTTGTTGGGAATAATTTCCCAACTTGTGATATTGGTGCTAAATAAGATTCATCCTTCTATTTTCACTTGTATAGAATCTAGGATTGATTCTCAATACAGAGAGTGATTTCATTCTCACAGAAATTTATATTAGTTCTATATAGGAAAATTCAATCCATGCTAATAATTACATAAAATTCCACCAAAGGGAGTATGATAAGGTTATATGTGAATTTTATCCTGTAAATTATTATAGGGGAGGACTTATATACTCATGATGAATTATTTTCTCCATTTTTTGTTTTTACCGATAACTCCACTTCTATGATTTGTGGTTATGTTTGAATAGTTCTACTAAACTGTCGTGATATAAAGGAATGCATATAACCAAATTCAAAAAATATATTTGCTATTATTTAATGAATAACTAATGTACCTATCACTACTTTGTTTTTGGGACCACCTCAGGGGTTTTGATGGAAAATATATTACCCTTTCTGCCTTGGAGATTATTGCATGTATCCAAAAACCATTGGATAAGTACATTGGTTTGAAAATTTCACTGGTTCCTTATAACTGAAGAAATGAAAAATGCATTGAGGTTTAACTAGATCATTTCTTTACACCATTGTATTAGTGGGTTTCTCCTGTCAAAAATAATTATCTAGGTGTAGTTCCTTCCCGCACCTAAAGAATTTATTCATCCTCCTTACGCAATTTCCAGGGTTCTTATTTATAAACTTTTAACAAGTGGGATTTTGAAATTTCTTGGCACCGTTATATTTATCCATTAGACCACCATAATTAAACTCTGCTTTTCGCTTCTTATCCCCATGAAACCCTTTAGATTCTTTGACTTCAATTTATACATTTAGAGAACATCAGATAATTTTTTTATATTTATCAAAGTCTCAGATTTCCAGGTATTTTCGTATACAAGGTTTTATCCCATCGAAGAAGTAGTAAACCTTTCATTTAGGGGTAACGACAAATACATAAGCATATCATGAAATTATTTTGAATTTTTTCTAATATTCCCTGATATATTCATCATTTTTTTCTTGAGGGTAAGAAAATACATTTCCATTTTAAGACAGAGAGTGTGAGGAAAATATTTATCAAAAAACATTTTTTGAAATTCCTTCCACCCAATTTCTTTGATATCTTCTTCAGGCTTCATATTTTTCATCCATTTACACTTTTTATCATCTTCTCCATTTATATGATAAATAGATAGTAGAACCTTCTCTTTTTCAGAACATTGAAGGACAGAGAATATCTTCTCAATGAAGTTGATCCATTTTTCCGTGATTAAGGGATCATATGGTCCTCTAAAAGTTGGAGGCCTTTGTCACATAAAGCTCTCAATCGCAGATTTTTCTCTCTTAAGGGGATTTGGATGCTCCTCCTAATCTAGGTTCCTATTCATAACCTAATTTAGTTGAGAGAGTATCTTCACAAATTTTATGATTCCCACTCCCATCAGGTTGGGTATCTCATTGGGGCAGTCATCACATTTCTCATTGTATTGGTTTTTTACTCAATTCCTCTTATTTTTATCCATTAGTTAGAATAAAAGAAAAATTAGGGATGATAATTTTTAAATTATTAAATACATAAAGGGGGAATCCAATGACATTAAATATATAACTTATAAATTACTTGTATTTACTTAACTTATGAATTTATAGGCTTCAATCTATGTTATCCATGATCTATTTCCTAACATATACTCTTATGGAAATTTTTTTATCTGAATAATGGTTTGTAATGAGATTATGAATTTAACAAAGAATATCCTCTAGGAGTGTCAAACTAGGTTCACAATAAGGCTTGTTTTCATATTATAGGTTATGCCTAGTCAGGCCCGATACACCTTGTCAGAGTTGTTACCCTTAGGTACATCTGTGCTAGAACCACATCCACTTGTAGTATCCATACATGGATGTATTTTATTGATAAAACAATTACTCTATACTTACCAAAATTTTGGAATGTTTTATTATACTTAGTCTTATCCCTAATTCTTTAATTGGAGTTTTATAATTATAATCCTAAAAATAACTAAACGTTTCTTTTGATACCAACTATAATAACCTTTCTCTTTGTTACATTTTAATAAATGGTTTATTACATAAAAGTACACATAATAAAACCTATAATAGTGATAATTCTAGTGTCTTTGGGAATTAGGTATATTAAATAACAACTTAAAGTAAGGAATGCATCGTATTTATTGAAAACCTCCTTAACATGTTCATAATATTCCTTTTTACTTAAAACTGCATTGGATAACCTGAGGACATACATAAGAAAAGGGTGAGCTATAAAAACTAGTATGGGAATAAAAATTGAATAACATGAAGAGAATAATATATGTTAGACAATATTTATTTCAATAGGTCATAAAAGGAGTTATAATCATAAACATTTACAATGAGGCATGATATAGCATGATAACCATAACATAGGAAATGTGGAAGAATCTTAAGACACTACATCATAAAAATAGTTCAAGGTTAACTTCCAATACATAATAATGGAAAAAGTACCATAAAGGAACTTGGTTCACTCCCTATCTCGACATAATATCTCATGATACTAAACATTATCAAATGCATTTGAGCACTATATAATTCTAGGCACACTCATCACTTTTATTTTATTCTCATTCTTAAGTGTGCCACATAGATCATACAACATGGATTCATTCATCATCATAACCTATTCCATGATAAAGTAGGGTGTAATAAATACATGTAAGTCCAATGTAAAATAATTATAAGTTTATAGAGTGTAATACACTTGATAGTAAATGGGAGTGGTATTCACTACACAATTGATTTGGCATGGAAATCATTGTGAAATGTTGTCAGCATAACGACATCACTTAAAAATTTGAAAAATGGTTTGATGAGAGATAAAGGGGTATATAATCATTTGGAAATAAAATGGGTAGTAATAGGTGCATGTAAAGTCATATCCCAACATTATTAATTATAAATAAAAGGTATAAGATAATAAATATACTTTAATAAATAAGAGAAGGTGAGGATACCTTACTTGGGTGAGTGACTCCAAATGTTTGGGAGGATATTATTGTGAGATTAGGGTAACCTTGGGAGGAATATAGAGAGGGAGGGATATTAATACATTCTAAAAGAATTTTTAGTGAATAAAAATGGGAGCTTGGGTGGGTTTATATAGGAAATGAGTGGGGATTTCTTTAATATTCCTCAAACTTAGGTCTTGGACTCTATATAATAAAATAACCAAAAAACACAAACCGTACAATGTTTTTCACATGATTTATAAATAATAGAATTGGTTATCATTGTTTTATAAGTTCAATTTCTGAGATTAATAAAATAATTCCCTTTCTTATGTTAAGGTGAGTCAAACTCTTAAATAAATGATTTAAAAAACTTAAAATATACTAATGGTTTTTGAATATTCATAATTGATTTATAAAATTAATAAAATAAAGTTAAAATATAATTATATTAAATAAAAAAACATATATTTTCTCACTTGTACCCTTTAAAGTATTTATTATATCACGTTTGGGTCATTATTATGTCATTATACACCAAGAATATTTATACAGTATTTAATTTTTACCCGAAATTTTGATTGTCTCAGAAAATTATGAAAAAATGATCATTAGATAATTTTGATTCAATGATTCCAAAATTAATATTCATTTAATATAAATAATTTTCTAAATATATGAATTTTTACTTTTAAAATACAATCAACATTTATTGAGAAATGTGGGGTTTTTTTACAATAATAGTTTTTGAACCTTTATTAAAATTACATTTGAATTCATAAAAATTATATGATAATTTATATTTAATAAACCTTATTTAATAAAAACTCTTTTTAAAAATATTATATATTTCAAAAATCCATTAATTTATGAAAATAAATTATTTAATTGAATTTTAATATAACCTAAAAATATAATTTATGTTTTATTTTATTAAAATCATTTATAAAGTAACAACAATAGGATTAAGATATACTCATTATAATATAAAAGATAATGTACATAATAAAATTATTTTGGTCTTGATACATATCCCTCTAATACACCAACAAACACCCTAAGGGTAAGGTGGAAAATAGTGAGATTTTCATGGTGTGGTTTGGTAAACATGGTTTGGGTTGTGATCTCGATGATCTTGAACTTTTTCCATAAATGGTTTTGATCATGGGGTGGTATTGTTTTTTAAGGATACTAATAACTTATTTTGTAAGAAATCAAGCAACATAGGTTGATCCTGTTTACATATTCTCCTTGTGTTGAGATATATTTTTTATACAAACTCAAATTATGTCATATAGATAAGGAACAAATCATGTATTTCATGGAAACAAATTGAAATGTATTTATAGTTACAATAAATTCCCCCTATGAATCAGATTTCTTGAAATAAAAGAATCTAATTATGAGGGAAAACTTGGTACTGTATATCATTCTTTATGTAGTAGGTGAGTTCCTTGGGATGACTCTAAATGAGGTGTCTTTATAAGAGGGATATCTCCAATTTATTATTTTATATCATTTCAAACACTAATTTTTTTTATAAGAGTGTGAGATGCCACAAGAGGGTGACTGTAATAATATATCAATCATTTTTCTTCTTTATTAAAAATTGTGTTCTTTATCACTCCAAATCTTGATTAAATTTTGATAACATAAAAACTATTCAAAGAGTGATATCATAAAAATCATATATGTATAAACATTGAATGGAAATGGATTTATGGAAATAATTATTTGAAATACTTGATTCAATAATGAATGATCTTATTAATTCATTATCGTATAAGTCATGTCCTCTCAAATGAGTATTTCTTGGTCATGTTCACTTATACCATCACAATAAACCAAGGTGACTTATTATCATTTATAGGTATTGGTAGGATACTTATGTATTCCATGTTCTTTCATCATAGACTAAGTTTATTATATTTTTAAATTATAGAGTAAATGAATTAGTATAATCCAAATCATAAGTGTAGGTTTTGTATGAATTATTTAACATTCATGAAGGGTTTGAGTACCCTGAATAGATAATATTTTTCACTTTGTGAAAGTTATTTGAACCAATATATGTGATGAATGGAAATATACTTTGACTTGTTTCTAGATCTACAAATTCATTGAGTATATCCTGGCATTTTATAGGTATAAATTTTGGTCCCTTAAAGATTTGTGCCTTTTTATATCATTTTTTATACTATAATTTTTTTATAATCGATGAATGTAAATGTTTATAAGGAATATACATAGCTTTTTCATAGTTATTACTTCACAATATTTTGTCCTAACTAGTTTGGTACCTCTTTATTTTCTATTATTCTCAAAATTTATCCTAATATCTGAAAGGGAAGGCTTATAGAGGGTAGAATTAGCTTTTTATGAGGTTACCATTTGTGGGTTTTCAAACTAATGAGTACCATATGTCTTTATTTTGGAAAGATGATATCTTTAAGGTGAGACCATCATCAGGTGTTTTTAGCTTATGATCATACAATTTAGATCGAAAGGGTATGATTTTTAAGTTTATACACCTTTAACCAAATCATATATGAAGTTTAATGTCATATATGTTTTATTAATATGAGGTGGTTCATGAAATAATGAGGTAAATATTGTCTCAAAATGGATTTAATTGATTCCATTATAGACCACCTTGAGAGGATAGACACAATTAATTTAATTTCATGGTGATTAAACCAAGGCTACACAAAGTTTATTCTTGTACTATGTGGAGGAGGATAGGGAAAGGTAGTGGTGTTCATTCACTCAATAAACATAATTGAATACAAATTAATTGAATTGATAATGGTATGAATGATAAAAAATTATATAAATATCATAAACCAAAAAAAGACCAAAAAATAGAAATATTTTCACATATTTGAACAGTTGATGATGGGTAATATAAATTCTAACTTTTGGTAACTGAATTATGAAATTATGGAATGATAATGGGTAAAATAAGATGACTACTGGCTATATTTTAATGATAGATCCGTTATTTTAAATTGGGATAAGAATATTAAGGATGAATATTGACCATTTTGAAATGACGGTTTTGAATATAATGTTTCCCATGGAATATAGGATTATAGGATATTTTCAATGGGATAAATACATTCCCTTATTTAGTTATAGGTTGGTCATATATGTGGTTAATGTTCCATTTCTATTTTGAAAAAATGTGTGAAACCTAACCCAAAAAGAGAATCAAGTAGGATATTAGACTTACCAGGATCTTCAATACACAACTGACAGAACTTCAAATGGGCTAGAGTTGAGATAGAATCACCCTTGGGAGATCTTGGGAGCTTTGGTTCATTCCTAGGGTTACAAAGGGTGGGAGGAAAATACTGAGTGGAACTTAAAAATCACATAATGGAACTTTTTTTAATTTTCTCAAAGTTATTGTGTTGCATATTTTACCCACACAGTTTTCCAAATCATGCGGATGATACTGTTCGAAAACCGCCCCCTTGTACGGTTACCTGGGATTTCCGCAAGGTTTTCTTTAACCATGGGAAAACCATGTAGCATGCCCAGACCCCCCCCCCCCACCCCCACCCTCTTCCACATTCATGTTCTGAACCCCCAGAACACCCCCGGGTCTCCACATAATTTTGGTAAAACACTTATTTAACCCAAATAAGGAACTTAAACTAAACTTAAGAAAAACCATACCTTAAGAGAGATCTGGGATCTTATAGTATCTATCTAATGTGAACCATAGGTGTCAGGATGGACTTCTAGCATGATTATGATACTTTATACTCCTTTAATGAATCTAAGAAGGATCCTATTAAATCCTCATTTTTTGAGGAAAATGTGAGAATTTGGACCATCATAAAAAATGATGTTCTCTACCCATTGAGGAATATACTCTTTTCTGTCATGATCTTGGGAAAGATACTTGTTTTGTAGATACTATAGTATGGGAGAAAACTATTTGGTTTCTATATAATTTTATGGATATGTGGACCCATATCAAATAATGTTTTTATCAAATTCAACCCACGGAAGGCCCCTCTTAGGCTGGCAGTAATATGGCTATGCCACCCTAAGCCCCCCTCTAATAGGATAGGGGATAAAAACATGAAAAAAATAATAACATACAAGGGTGGAAATATCCTATATCAATATTTGATAAATATATAACCCAAATACATGATATACATTTATAAACCTCCAATAAAATATAAATAAATAGCTAAAAAATAATGAAAATATAGAGATATAATAATAGATATATAATATAGCATCCTATGGGAAAACCCTAGCAGATAACAAATACACATGATAATGAACCCCTATACAATAGATATGTGGTGTGGGATATTACCACCACTATGTAATAACTCATGAGAGGAGATCATCAATAGTAACAACCACCATT
The DNA here is from genome assembly GCA_963277665.1 of Viscum album. NCBI lineage: Eukaryota > Viridiplantae > Streptophyta > Magnoliopsida > Santalales > Viscaceae > Viscum > Viscum album. The sequence continues at coordinate 598,003,313 of OY728133.1, forward strand.
ACGAACCAATAAATACTAGCTCCACATGAACAGCTCTAGCTCCATGTCCACACAGACCATCACTAAAATATGTGATGTATAGATAAACACAATATGTATGGGTATAGGTACTATGTAGAGGTGAGTATAAACATACCCAATATTAGTTTTTGAAAAAAATCAAATATTAAATAATAATCCAGCTCAGTTTTCTAAAATAGATAAAAACTGAAAATAAGGAAACCAAAACATTATTAAAAAATAAAAAATCATGGACATAAGGACGTCCATATCATCAAATATTATTTATAAATCCATAAATCAATAATTTAAAAAATCACACCTCATAAGAAACTAAATATTCTCAGAGTATTGTATAACTCGTTGAGACTGAATTCAATAGTCCAATTACAAGTCCCATGAGATGAAAAAACAAGGGTATAAAAAATAACACAAAATCACCATAGATAAATACCATAAAGTCAAAATTATGAATTTAAATTAATAATATCATAGAAATCATGATTTATAAACTATCCAGTACCTCATAACATCTGTATCACTACTCTGGAATTGAATATTCAAATTGTTAGTCATAAAAAGAATGTGTATTGACTGAGAGAATATCATCCATTATAAAGAACTACACCCCAATAGATATAAAATAACTATATCCATAGATATAAGACCATGAAATATTATACATAGGAGTACCTAAACAATATATACTCAACTCCCAACCAGCCATGATATCTCATTAACTATAGTAAGGGTTATGTACCTCACTAGGGAGTGCGTGTTAGATGGGGGTACCGACCCCCATGAAAGGAATGTACCCCATCATATGGGATATGTATCAAAAAATGATTTTAACTACTCCATAAGTGGATGGACCATATATAAAACCCTCGTATTTTTTTAAACAAATGTTTTTAAAAGTGTATATGATACACAACAACGAGCCTAAACGAACCATGAAATATTATTATTTAAATAAAACTATCATAACCAAGCTATTAAATTGGTGGGTATGAATAATATTAAATACCTTATGACATATATATAAATATCCTACTAAATAAAAATTTATTTATAAATAATTATGAAATAAGAACTCAATTTTTAATAAAGACATTTTTTCAGAAAAAAATATGTTTTCTTCATAAATAATTTTTATTTATTTTGTAAAAAAAAATATAATTAATTGCTATAAATTTTAGAAACTGGATTTTATAAAATGAAATTAATTTGTTAAATTATTATATCAAACTTAACTTAGGGTTAAATTTTTGGTAATTTTTTGAAATGAATTATTTTTTAGTGAATATTGAAAATTACCAATTTTTCAAATACTGTCATTTATTTTCATTAAAAAATGTAATTTAAAAGTCCCATTATATTTTATGTTTAGTATAAAAGTGAAATATAAATAATTTTATTTATAATAATTTAATTAATTTAATTTTAATTATCAATATTGATGATTTTGGTATAAGTTTATTTTCATTCTTAAAAACATGTTTTTCTGCAAACTATTTTTAAATGCATAAAATTTATCGATTTTAATTAATTAAAATAACCTCTATTAAGGAAAGGTATAAATTAAATTTATATAGTATATAAATATTTATATTATTTTTAATTTATATAATGATGATTTATAATCATAGATTTAATATAGGATCATCTATTGCCTGAAAAATACATTTTTCCGGAAAAAAACTGCTTTTTGTCACATTTTGCATGTTTAATTTTAAATTAAATTCAAAAAATTATAATAATTTAATTTGATAAAATGGATTAAATATTTGTATTTATCAATATTAATATTATGTATTAAGTTAAACTTAATATTTTTCATAATTAATAGTAAAACCAATAAAAATTTATAACCATGATTAATGTTAAAACGAGGTTTTTCATGTTATATATGCTTGTGTTAAAATTAATTTTAAACACACATAGGATTTTATTTGATAAATTTTTTATTTAATATATACAATAATTTTTTCCAAATAATCTAATAAGTCTCAAATTTTTTATTATTAAAGGATAAATTATCTCGGTAAAAACTAGTTACCATGGTGAAAACTAAAATAGTAAAAGTGAGTAACCATGAAGGTAAAGGGGATAACATGTTTAAAAATTTCATTTTTATTTTGGAGGATTTTATAAACATTATATTTCATCCAATCCATTATTTATCAATTTTATAGGAACTTTTCTTTGAGAGTGACTTCCCATTATTGAATAGATTTGGGTATTTACAAAAATGTCTATCCTTCTCACTTATAAAAGGGCACCCCATATCCTATCTTCTCCACACATAAAAAGTAATTTTTATTTAGAAAATAAATACCTAAATACATTAATTACTTCCCTTAACACCTATTATTGGACATGGTTTTATTATAAAAACCTCCTAATAAGTATTTTGGTGAAAATCTAAAGAGTTTGTCTGAAGAAGAGGCATAGTTCTTAATCAAGATTTTTTTTTCTTTATTCTTCCAACTCCTTCAAATATTATTCAACCATAAGGATATAATTAAATAAATATCTATCATATGATTATATTTATTTTTTATGTTAATTTTATACCCTATATCCATCTCAACACCCATTAAATAAGAAACTAAACTATCATTCATGTGTACAGCAAACTATCACCTCGTGAACCGATGTAATTCGTATTTCATCACCTCCTCTTACATATAGTTATAATGATGGGTTTAAGGTTTATATATATATATATATATATATTTTGTGTTATTCATGAAATATTTATCATTATTAAAAGAAAATATATCATTTAATTTCTTACCTTTCCATTCACTAAAAAATGATAATGGCGTTCATGCGTATGTGTAAACTACAACCACTACAAAGAGATGTGTTTTTTTATTCATCACCACATCACATAGATGATATATACATATAATTATATTAGAATAAATAATATGGTATTTATTATATAGTAATAATTATGTAAATATCAAAATAATACTTACCTCCTTTCTATAATGAAATTGAAAAATGGAAACATTACTCATGTGTATGTATGAATTACTATCTTAATGATTGTAAAATAGTTCATTATTCAAAACCATGTTTCATTGTTGTTTTTAAAATTATAATATATGTATAAAAATGATAATTATTTAATGATTATTATTTATATGATTAAATAATGACCTCATTGGCCATACTCAACCTGTCAATGTCATTTTGGACGTATGAACCAAATATCAGTAAAACACCCAACTTGAACTTAATTGATTAATAATTAAATGTAACATGGTAATAAATAAAATTTAATAAATAATAAACTAGAAAAATATTCTTAAAAATTAAATAATTTACTCAATTTTTTATTTAAAAATATAAAGTTCGTGTGTGATGAGTTGGACCTAAGGTAAGAGATTTTATAACTCAATTTCTTTTCATTGGGTTAAATTACTTCTTCATTATCTTTGATATTCTAATATTAATTATGTGACGACATTTGATTATTTTATGTTGTATTTCCACTTCTATTATTTTGATTTAAATTTAACCCAGATAACAACTTCATTTATTAATTCTCACTTCAATGATATGATCTTTATAATGGATTTCATCTCAATTTTCCTTCATTGAGGCATATTTTAATGCCATGCACCTAAGTTATTTTATATGGTGTATATAATACCTGTTTTACATATTATATCACTAATCCATTATTCTTCATGCTATTTTAAGATAAAAATTATTTTACTTCATCCAAGGTTATTAGATTTTAATGTTTCCAAAGTGGTAAAGGCTTTATGTTACAATATCCTTTTTTGAGATTGTTTATGTTCAAGGTTACTTATATAATTATTTTATTGAACCACATATATTTTATTATCCTCTAATCATGAATGTGTTTCACATTTTTGGTTTCCATTTCCTCCCTTAGTGAATAAGGAAACATCAAGAAAGTTTTTTGTAAGTAATATCGACCTTGTATTTTCTTTTAAATATAAAATATTTCACTTATATGTCTATATTTTTCTTAAAATATTTTAAATATTTGTTTAATATTATCCAATGTTTTATTAAAAATAATTTCCCATATTTTAATTTTTTTTTAAAAAAATTAAAAGGAATATTTCAATCATTTTTCAAATAAGGTAATTTTTTACTTTTTTACAAAAGTGTGAAAGGGATGTTTTATTTTAACATATATAGCATGAACTAAATTTCCAAAAAATTATGATCAATCAATGATTAAAATCTTAATTTAAAATTTTTCTATTTTATTTTCAAAGAAAATATTTTATATAATATTTTGGAATTTTTTTAGACTTTAAATAGGTGATTTCAATGTAAAAAGGGTATTTAATCTAAGAAATATTACATAAGATCTTTTAAATATTTTTCATCAATGAAAAAAATATTTGATGTTATAGATTACTTATAAATTATGTATATAATTCTATTACATATATACTTATCTCATTATATATTCATTTTATGGGGAAATACATGAATTAATTTCATTTATAAAATTCCTTATTTATGAAATATCTTTTGATTACCATATTAGGCAATATTATGAACCTGGTTTATGTCTATGGGTAATTATTATGTTTATACCTTATGATTGATATCATTTTTTGGAAAAAAATAATAATATAAATGTTATGATTGGGGCACTCAAATAGTATTTCAATGCATTGGGTATTGTTTTTGGTCTCATGAGACATTATATATGGGATTATAGAGTATGCCTAATCCATTAGGGGATGTTTTCCACTATGTGATATTGTCTAGGCAGTTATATTTGACTCATTTTTATGTCATATTATATATTTCCTCCACATTTCCTATGTTTCTATGATATTATTATACCATGTTATTTATTTTATGATTCCATGTGATTACTCATGAGACATCTCTTTTATGATATCATGTTATACCTTTGACTCACATGTTATATTTCCATATAATTCTTACTCCCTTAATGGTATTTTAGATCACTCCTTTATTTTATCTACTCCCCATGTTATCCTATGTAGTTTTAAGATCTACAATAGATTTAAGAGATCACTAAGGACAATAAAAAATATATATTTCTTATTTTATTTTCTTTTGGTATTTTATATACTCTATCTTTCAAAAACACTAGGCCTCATGATCTTTGGGTTGTGACTAATGGATTTTTATGTTAAAAATCACATAATAATATGTATAAAACGCGTGGTCCTCTATAAAAAACCTTTCCATAAAGGGTTTTACATAATATAATATGTTTATAAAGAACCCACACCATGGTATCAATGTTCTAAAATGGAGGTTACTAACCCCATGTCTTCTCCAAATATCTCACACATGGCCTATCACCTTCTCAACAATATAAGGAATATAAATTACCCAAAATTCTTATGAAACATCACTACATGGAGAATAGATATGAACCATAACATTCTATAAAGAAAAGACCCTCAAAATGAACTATTCATGTGTCTAAAATAGACTTCTAGTTTAAAAATTTTAAAAAACACCAAATGACACATGGTACATGACATGTACATTTATGTACACACTATATAGACTATATGATTATGTACTAATTCCACTTTTATATGTGAGGTAAAAAATAGTGTGATCCAATGGGACAGAATTTTTTGAATAGCATAGTGAGAAGTAGCAATGGGACAGAACATGACTAGTATCTTTGAAGGAACCTAGAACACACTGAGTGGGGAGGGGTGAATCATGGTGTCAAATTTTTCTTCAAAAGTGACAGATCTTGTTCCCACATTTTTAGGAACGTGTTAAATATGTCTAATGAGAATGAGTAGTAAACAAACAATCACATGCAAATATTCAACATAACAATTTTACTTGGATCACCACTAAGGGATAGTACAATGAGAATATGCCGATAGCGTGTTAGTCGTACCAAAATCCACTAAACTTTACTAGTTATGGAGTACAAAATATTAGGAACAATCACTCTATTCTAGGCACACTTCATTTATAATATTTTATGGATAGCTTACTATGTCCCTCAGAACACTTACAATAACTCCCCCTAGCTCACTATATTGGGATAAATCGACACATAGTTTATGGACTTGTAGGTCCATTCATTTTTATTAAAATATACATCCCCAGCTGTAGATGGATGCTCTATTGAAGTCCCATTTTTACATATAGATGTAATAAACTTTTCCGCACATTGATAGTTTTTAAACTCTTCCTATATGAACTTTCCAATCTTCCTATTCATACCACTTCTGTATACCACCTCTGCATACCACCTCCATGTACTGTTTTCATGTACCTCTTATTCTACATAAACCAACTCCTACTCCATGAACTATCTTTCGAAAACCATCTTCCACGAACCATATTCTAAGAACCATCCTTTCTTCATGAACCATTTTCCTTTAAGGTCTACAGTTCCCCACAAAACCCCTTTTGTAGACTGTCTCAATAGACTTCTCCTTTTTTGGAATCCACCTCGTGAACCTATCCTCCTTTGCGGGGTCGTATTCCCACAAATCACTCTAAAATTTGTCAAATTTCTCCTAGATTTATAATTAAAATCTGTATAAGTAATGATGGGATTATTTATCCTTATATATTAAGATAGATCTGAAAATATCACCAATTTATTTTACTTAAACATTCAATGTGGTACATCCTTCACTGTGTACTACTCCTTTGACGAACCATTTTCCCTACATGGTCTGTATACCACATCTCTCCCTTCACAGCTTCACAAGTCATTGCCACTTTTCCACAAAAGATGGGCCATCCCATGTACTTTTTTCCTTCCTCATTTTTTGAACCTTCCCACAAACTATATTCATCCCAATAATCATTCTTTGTACACGGTCCACATACCATGCTTCGCGGTCTGCGTAGCACCACTACACGGAAATACTTCCTTTTCTATTTTTTTTGTGCCATTATACATACCTCCAATGTGGTTTGCAAACTATCCTTCATGGCCCATTAACTATGTTATGTATACTCCTTTTCATAAAAATATCCTTTTCTAAAACGATAATCTCACAATTTTTTGGTCTAAAAATTTGGCATACCCTTGGAAACCACGCCACCTTAAACCCTTGCTTTATCCTGTTTTATAAGATCACTTATCTTGGAAACTCCTTGATCAATCCAATTTGTATTGACAAACAATAGAAACCATACTCCATTTCCATCAAAGAAAACCATTGTTTCCAAAAATATTATCTCAAACCAACTATTTCCACATAACTCTCAAAACTTTTTCCTCTTCATTGAATGGTTCTACAACTTGTTTTGAACATAAATATTTCTTTATCAATTATTTATTAAGTGAATTAAAATCATATTGAATATTCATAACCACCTTCATGAATACACAATCTAATAGAGGAACTCATGATTATAATTTCCTCAACTCTCCCATTAGTTAGGATAAGTCACTTCCAATTAATAGTGGACTTCCTAGTGTATATGTTCTTGGTTTTAAAAGTGCCTCATGATATAAGGGAAAAATTTGGAGGGTTGAAACATGGGGAGGGACTTCATATAAATGAGATTCACTATCATGAGTAGGACCTTCATGATAGGTTCTATATAGAGGACCTCCATTGTTGAAGATTATTTCATTGTTAGTATGGGGAGGACCTCCAAGATAGTTGGATATTATATCATGGGTAGGATCTCTATATAAGGTTCTATGTATAGAAACTCCATGGTTATATTATATATTTCTATGGGGAGGGTCATCATGGTTTCTATATTTTTTACTAAAATCATGATGAGGACCTCCACTCCATCTGGTTACTTGATCACCACTACAAGGACCTTTGGTGTTGTTGAATTATTGGATTTATTTGTGGGGAGAACGTCTACTTTGACTGATTTCTTGATCACTGTAGGTATGACACCAATGATTTATAAATTATTTTTTGTTATAATATGGAGGACTTATGTATTTAATATTCATGTTGCTTCATAGATGACCTTTCTGATAGGTACTCTGAAGAATACCTCTAGATCCACTTGATATGTCACTAGAGAGAGGAACTTTGTAGTATTAGTTTCCTTCCACCCTTAATGATGGTTTAAATGATTCAATCATTTATTCATAACACATTCAAATTTTAGGTTTTTTATAATTGTTATTTGGAATTTTCCTTAGGGTACTATTAGGATATTCCAAGGATTATCATGAATATTAGCTATAATAGGGATATAAACTTTTCCCTAAAATATATAAATTTATTTCCCTAAATGGGATCTCTTTTAGGATTGCCTATTCTAAATTATTCGGTTTATACCTTTAGTAATAGTTTATAGGTAGTTTGGGGGAATATGTTGGGGAATAAGACTATACCTACTATGATCCCTACTCAGTAACTCTAGGGTATCCATTTGAAGATAAGAAATTTTCTCATTAAACTTTTCCAAGTATAATAGTTAAATTTTTTTATTCTCTATGTAAATAATCTAGATACATTTTTAATTAAAAATAAGGGATATATGGACCCTAATAGTTTTTCATCATAGTATCAACTTTTGTGGATTTAGATCTGTTGAGTATCCACAATATATATTTAGGGTGGGGAGGATGTCATTAGGAATGTAATCTCAAACTATGGAGTTCACCACTTGTCATTGAAGGATCTTGGTGGGTGAAAACAATCATCGACAGTTATAACATGATGCAATCATGGTAGAAGTATCATATGTCTATGGTATCACTGACTATCAATTCATCTCAACATAGGTTATCCCATGGCTACTTCAAATTTTATTGGGAGACCTAACTCTTTATGTTATATTGATTAATGATGTTGTTTGGATACTAAGAGAATTATAAACACAAGTAATATACTTGTCAGTATAGTATCACATATGAGAATTCCTAGTCAATATATCTCTTTCATCAATAAAGGATTTCACATTGAGTACACATTTTTCTTTCTGAAATTTCATCTTAATGGGACTATTTGGATATTTTCTTAGTGTGATGTGTATTAAAATAAAAAGTACAAAATGTTTAATCATACCAAAAAGTATATTATTGTCTAGTATAGGACTCTATTATTGATTTAATTCATGTTCATCAAATCCTTCATAGTAATAACACTAATTACCCTTTTAATAAAAGTGACTAATTGAGACCATGAATTTGTGACAACATTGCATGTATTATAGGTTCTCTATCACTCCTTTTTATGTTATAGTTTAAATATAGTTTTTCACTATTGAATTTACCACCATATAAGGTTGTGTAAGGTTTTATGGGGTTTGGATTTGGCCTATGAGGGGTATTTATTACATATATATTTAAAGGTAATTAATACCAAAATAGTTTAATTCCATTAAAAAAGAAATGTTGTACAATTTAAGGTACTATGATAAGGAAAAATACATATCATTTTAAGGTTGTGAAGCCATGACCAAAAAATTTAAATTTTAAATTGATTCATAGGAGACTAATTTTTCTTTCTATATTACATTCTTGCAACTATGACATATTCAAATAAGTTTGAAGTTGTATAGAGTGGTCTATTAGGTGAAGGTTCTTAGAAATAGTTTAGTGTGGAACTTATTCATGGCCTATATGTAACTACATCCTTTCTATAGGTAATTAGACATGGGGAGGATGACTAAACCCATAGGGTGTGTGAACCTATGGGAATAAATTTTGAATTACACCATATTGGCATCCATTTGTACCTATAATTAATTTGTTAGACCTGGGAGGCAGATTGGGTGCTTAGTGGACATGGTGGATGGTTCAGAATAGATAATATGGATATACTGGGAAATTAAGACCAAGAAAAGTCTCACTGATTCTCCAGGATAATGGATCCTCATTATCAAGAAAATACAAGATTGATTGTTCCCTAAGGACCCTACTAGTTAGGGATAATAACTAATGGGATACCAACTATCAAGGAAATATATTATTAGAAGGTTTATATGAATATTGAAAATGATCCAATTATATATTTTAAGTGGTGTAATCATAGGCCAAATTAAGATCAGCTTTTTGAGTGGTAAACCTATGAAAAAGGGTGTTGATGAGGTTTTGAAATCAAGGAGGGAAAAAATATATTTTTTAGGAAAATTTGGTGGATTGGTTGACTAGGGAACCTAGTTGGACCACTTATAAGATTATTATATCTTGTTCGAATAAGGTATATTGGGTGTTATAGTTAACTACCTTTATAGGACAAATATGAAACCAAATGGATATTCTAGATGAACTAGCACTCTAATAAGTCTATATAGGGTTTTTCATGGATCCACTAAGAAAAATAATTGGTACCAAGTGGATTTACCTTTCATACATGGGATACTTTCTCAAAAAGCGGTTCTTCACAGTAGCTAGGGTGAAGGATGAGGTGAAGTGGTATTTCCTAAAAGTTTTGAATCTCAAAAACATTAGATGAACCAAATACCAATAGTTTTCATTAATTCAACTAGATTTTGACTCAAAAAGTCATCATGGGTTGATTTTGGAATGTTTAGGTACATAGGTGTTCACTTTGTGGCTCCCAATCCATCTCTCAAAGACTCAGTGGTGTTCAGTATTTATTTCCCCTTTGAAATGTGATTCTTGGATCTTATTTTCTAGGAAAAAAGAGGTATGGGCACCTTAAAATTTAATGTAACTAACCATAACCACTTGGGAACCAAGCTGATCACAGGGATATATAAAATGGCACTAAACAAGGTGTATATAAATACATTTAATAGAGATCACACATAAGTGTTGAACAAATAATGAACATGGTCATTGAATAGGGTAAATGTTGGTGTATTTAATATGGCATGTGTGTAGATGTTGAATAGGAAATGTATGTAGGTGTTGAGGAGGGATTGAAGAATAAATTTGGCATGTTTTAAATTCTCAATTTGGTAGGTTGTGAACATTGACTAAGGTATGGTACACGCGTGATATTTTTCTTTCAAGATGATAACTAAAACTTCTTATAAAAAATATCAACTTAAAATGGGCATAAATTTTGACTCAGGTGTATGATTTGGTTCCCAAAATTTTCAAATAAAATATAATATTATGGTTCATCCCTATATATTAGGTATAATAATAGCCTATGTTTTTTTATAGAATAAATATATCTATAAGCCTCTCAAATTTCATCTAAATATTTAGATGAAATCCATGTTATATTATTTATAATTGTTTCTCACCATTACACCATTGGATTGGGAAATGTTTTTTAAGGTTAAACATCCCTTTATATATAAGAAATAAAGAAACATAGGGAGACTTATTTACATCTTATTCTTGTATATAGATATCTTTTTTTCAAACTCAACTTATGTCTTCTGGATAAGGATTGCATCATGAATTTCATAAAAAAGTATATTGCACACATTTTTTGTGTCAATAGATAGTATTGGCCTTGATTTTAAGAAACTATTAAAAACACATTATCCTATGAAATCTTTGTACAATAACATATAATTTATACATGATAAGTTATATACAAAAAATTAAGGATGAATAATGGTTGGATCACTAATATCGACCCAACATAATGACAGTATAAGGGTTGAGCATATGATGACTCATAGAGTGTCATCTCAATAGATAAATAATAATTATAATTATAAGAAAACTCAACCAAGGGTAAATATTTGTGTCATGATCCACATAAATCTAAAATACATTCTCAAAAATTTTATTCCAGGGTTTTAATAGTTATCTTAGTTTGACCACTAATTTATTAATTAAATGTGTTACTAATAAACAACTGAGTTTCAAAACCATATTGTAATCCTTTTTACATAAAATCCAAAAACTGAGTATCTCAATCAAATATAATCATCCTTAATACTCTATATAACCTTACTATTTAAACCTAATAAACTTGTGATAAAATCTAAACTAATATATAGTCCTTGATTAGTAATAAATGAGTCAATTTCATTAATCATGTCGAATATTCAATGGTAGAATCAAATTAAATGGTGCCTAATGTTCTGACATGATCTATAGAAAAGTTAGGAAACGTTATGCATGTTTTCCTACTAATATCCTCATTTTAGAGAAATGATATTTTTATTAATATCATAATACATCATGCCACCTATTGGATGTATTAATATAGGTGATATATAGAATTATTTCATCAATTATTCATACATATCACACAGAACACATAATCACTCTTGGAAAGTGATTCATTATTTTTGTCCATTATACTTACACATAGGTGAATCATTATGAATAATATATTTCCTTTATAATGTGGTCTGGTAATTAATTATTTTAGACTTTATTTCATGTTATACTAATAAATAAGGCATCATCATTTGACAAAGATACATTCTTCTATAAATATTCTCAATAATAGGATGAGAATATTCTAATTAATTCATCATTTTCTATTCCTTTCTCCCCCAACAAAAAAACAATATAATAATTCTAACTAAAATAATTAGATTCCACATTATTTTTCTCTAGGGTATATATAAACTTGCTTTTGTAATCATGAAAGAAAAATATTTATCTATTCTATCTTATATTATAGTTTTTCTACGATAAACAAAATGAAATAACTTATTATTCTTATAAACCATTAAATTTTATCAAATAAAATAATGTATCAATAGTTTCATCATAAACACTACTAATATAGGATCAATTTAATAGGTAAAATAGTTGCAATTATGATAATTTCACTATCAATACCCATATGTAATAACTAATTTTATATGAATTATCAAATTACCTAGTCCTTGTTTTTAAACATCATGATCCACCTTAAATGGGATCCCCTTTACTTAAGTTTAGGTGTTCTAGTTAATTTTTACTTCATACATTTAAGGTTTGAATGGGTATTAATCATCTACTTAAAACATTACCATTATTGGTCAAAATTATAAGTGGAGTCACTACTTAATGAAATTATAGTAAAAATATCAGATAATAACCTTCCAAACCAAATAAAATGTGTAACTTAGATATATTATTTGATAACTCCCAAGCCATGGACACTTTAATTTTTTATGGATCCACAAAAATACTATGTTCAAATATAACATCACTTAGGAAATTAATTTTACATATCTAAAAATAAAATTTAGATATATTTCCACATAAAATATGTTTCATGGGTAATTAAAAAACCATTGTTATATTTTATGAATCCTCTACCTCTATTTAAGAATAAAAAATGATATTATTATGTAAGACCACCACAAAAAAATACATATATGGTTAAAATACTGAATTCATAGAACATATAAATGTAATTTGTGTGTTATCAACTCTAAAGGGAATCACGATGAATTTTAAAATTATCTATTGGCATAAAAGATCCATATAGGACTATATTATTCCTTAAACCAAATTTTATGATAGTATAACCACGGAATGATATTCAAAAAAATCTATCAACTTTTAATTGATTAAATAAATCATTAATACTTGATAAATGATATCAATTCTTCATTGTCTCTTATTTTAACTTCTTATAATAATTATATAAATGTAAACAATCCTATGAATTTTAGAAAATAAAATTGGGGTATCCCATAGTTATATTGTATGTATAATAAAACATCTATGTGACATGTTATTTATTTGAATTCTAAATTATCTAAAATAAAAAGGTTCCATTTAATATGTTTTCATAGAAATAAATGATACTCTTTGTATAATTCTATACAGAAGTTAGTTTATTATCATGTAGGTAAATTTTTAATCTCTTACATAAATACATTGATAAAATATCATAGAACTATTGGAAATCGATAATTATTTTCATAGATTCACATAGTATTAAATTCAGTAATTTGTAATTGTTTTTTTGGGGATAAATATGCTCTAGAAAATTCTATTAATTCTTATCATCAATGAAAACTATGTGATAAACTTACCTTTTTAGAAATATTTTCCTTTTATAATAACAATTGACACAATCCCATAGAGAATATAACTAATACATGTCATGAATGAAAATAATAGGTTTTATTTGTAATTATTTTGGATTCAATGAGTCTCAATCATACTTATTAATGAACTATAAACCACAACTTACCTTAAATAATATCATATAAATCCTAATTAAGTAGATATGTGGTTTTTTAGGCCTATCTACCCAAAGATCAAACTCTTTATCTAAGTTAAGTGTACTGAATGAATATGAAACACTGATGTCGATCAAAATATATTAAAGAGTATTGATGATAAAAATCACACCTCACACCACCTTAGGTCCTTCCACCTCATTGATTTAAACTGCATAAATTAATCCAATAATAGATCCTCCTTCACATCATCCCTATTTTATAATGCCACCTTTCCTTTAATTGAATCCTAATCCTTGAGGAAGAGGCATATTACTTGGTTATCCTCTACCATTTCCATCTCACATTAGTGGCATAATGGGTCATCGAATATAATATGGTAGAAATCATTAAGAAGGATATCATAGATAACTGGGTGAATGCTCCAATGTTATAATACACCATAGTCTATGTTGAATAACAAAGGTAAGATGGAAAAAGATATTGATGACGTTCTATTTCACCACAAAGAAAATATATAACATCATGATTCACTCATAGTGGATGGAAACATCAAACTTCTAAAAAATGAGAATGATATGGTGAAGGTTTACTACTTTAGAATCCTAATTTTTTAGATAAATGGGAATTCATCCTCCCAAATCCACCCTAAATTAATTTTTGTTTTCCTCCTACTAGAATATAACTCATCCTTTCCAATATATGCTTAATAAATTTATCTTTCTTAATCACTATTGTATAATTATTCAATGTCAAAGGGATAACATGATGTTGAATATATAGTAATAAGTCCTACTTGAAGTTATTAACACTCTACTCTTTATAAAATAAAAATAATAAAGAAGAATACAACAAATTCATAAATCTCAACCCATACTCATGAATACTATAATATCCTTTTTTAATGGTCATAAAATCTATTTGATTCTAAAATTAATGTATTTCTATAAAATAATATAACTTTATGCCTCCTTAGACCAATAATCGGTGCTTGGACTAGTGGTTTATACTATAAAAAAGGTTCACCACCTCATACTTTAGAGGCTTCAAACTAGGAGTGGGAGTCTATGGTGGTACTATGAAGAGACTATACCCCCTATGTCAGTGAGCATGAAAACATATAAAATAACAAAATTCCATGAAAAAATCAGAACCATTCTATTATATAGATAAATAAACATCAAAAAAATAATAATATTAGGTGTGGAATCATTAATACATTCATAGAAGAATGACCACCTTCTAGGATGATCACATATAAAATAAGTAAAATAAAATAAAATAAAATAAAAAAAATCCTCACTACAACTCTAATCCATACCTATTCCCATTATCCATGTACATGCATGATCTTTCACACTCATTCAATACAATCGTTATCCCAAACTATGATTATAACCAAGTGAGATTCTAATCACATACCCAATTAAAATGTTGTCCCGAGTAGGGTGTGAGTATACAACTCGATAGGGAACCACCAACATAGTCCCATACATAACTATAAATGCAGAGTTATGTTCTTATGACATTTTATGAATAGATAAATATTCTTCTGGGAATAAATAAATAAATATAAAACCACCATTGATCCTTATGTCTATGAACTTAATTGACTATGCCTACTTTGGAAAGTATCGTAGTGTCTCTGAGAACATCGCGATAACTGCACCGACAACAATAATGAATTAGAGGTATTTTACCTCGGTATATAGTGATAAAGATTGAAGGGGTAAACTAACCCTTGTATATAGTATAATGATCAGGGGTGATATCCATCCTAGTATCACAACCCATGGACTACTCCATCCCAATAAGTAATGGATCTAGAAGTTGTTCCTTAGTAGTGTAGGAGATTTGAAAATGCCTTCCAAAGACACCACAAGCTCTAAAATCTCATGCGTTGTAGGGTCTATCCTCTATTTTGAACCAATGTAAATCTAAAATCCAAATCCATGGAGGACCCACTAGTAGTATCAAATATCTCCCTATAGAGAGTTTTATTTAGTCATCATGGTCCTCCCAATAAGGGTAGTATTTTTTAGTCATCACATACCTCCCCATAGGGGTATTTTTATTTATTAATCATAGACCTCCATACTATGGGAGTTTTCCATAGTAAGAAAAACCTCCATATTTGGGAATTTTTCCATATCAATAACATAAACACCACATTATGTTCATTTATTATAAATAACATAACCTCCATGACTGTGTATTCTATATCATGTCATAAAATGAAGTCAAAAGGGGTTGGTCAAATGATTAAACTTGTCATCATTATCCATATCAAATAAATCTTTTCACTAGGATCAATATATTCCTTGTAAACCCACTCGAGTCCCCTAAGTCAATACATATAAAATTCACCCTGTATAGTTTAATCAGGTCACCACCCAACACGAAACCCTTCTTGGGTCCCTTTAGTCCCATCATAAAAAAGAAACCATGTTTGGGTCCTTTCTTAATCCAACTCCCACCTTGGGTCAACCCATCACTCATAGGGTAGAAGACTGCCCTACCCATTATTAATGAGCCACTAAATTCAAGGCATCTCAAGTGTCCTCACATGGTCTACTTGGGCCACTCCCCTCAATTAATTCCATGCCTCCACATGGAGGTGGCCCTAGGTTTCTACACAAGGGCCACTAGGTCATACTTAAACCTAACACACCTCTAAAGTGGTCTGAATGACATAATTCATCACTGAAATGGTTATGGACTCAGTCATCAGTGGATTAGGGAAGTAATCTAGTGATCAAGGTTTCATTATGACCCTTGGAACCTTACTCAATCCATGAATTTGTATATTACAATTTATTCTATTTAATTATAAATCTAAAAATTCAATTATTTAATAGGGTTCTATCACCCTTAGTGTGTGACCGAGCATCCAAATGCATCATAATAGAAGTATAAGGCCCCAGGGAAACTACCAAGACCAGTGAAATCTTTTAAAAATCTTTCCCATTTAAATCACATGGCTTGATAGCTTCACCTAAGACCATCCAACGTCCAACCAAGCTCATCCATCTCACCTAGCCACCAGAAACCCATGTGAGTCCCAATCTATAGAAACATGCCCAAAAATAACTAATTATAACATTTATAATTAATTGAATTATTTAATTTAATAAATTTATAAACATAAAAATAACATTATATTTCCTTGTCATGCTGGAAATGAGACCAAAAACCTTTGGAAGGTCCGCGCCATTCTCCTAGCATCATCCCAGATGAAATTCCTATCAATCGGAATCAATATAATACTTAATTTAAATTAAATTTAAGGAGAAACCTTAAAAATTGGCGATGTTATATACCTTAAATTAAATTTAAAATGGCATAATGTAAATATAATTTCAGGATGCCTGCTTCCTATGCATAGAAAAATCCCCATCACATCAGGTTGGTTCAACTATTCTCTTATTGAACTATCTATCAAATCCCTAATCAGAAAATAAGAAATTATAGGAAAATGAAGGGGAGAGAATATGTAACGCCCCGACCCCAGAAGCCCAGATTCAATGCATTATTATGTATCATTGTAATGATCACAAAATATCAAGTCTCGAAAGATTGAATAGTTTAGTAGCCTAGGAAGTACTAGATACATTCATAAGATTTACATTACATCATAAAATGGAAAACTACAACAACATTGTTTCCATAGAAAACACTGAGATTCCATATACTATCCCTACAGGTCAGTCATAATATACTTCTACGCATCCTGGGAAAAATAAAACATAGAAAGGGGTGATCTCATATGCTTAGTAAGGATAACGATATAGCAGAAACATTAATAAATAAGCATAAATATTTAAGGTAATGTATAAGACAAAAAAAATCCTTTTAAACTTGAACTTCAGCATAATATGGAAAAGATAAAATCAAATAATGTCATTTACTTATTCACAAGGATATTCTACTAGTCTAATAATCACATGAAATATCAATATCCACTTTCATAATGATGGAATGCATAATGCCAAACTTTCATAACCACATAGTAAAGGACTTGTTCCAAGAATACAAATAAAATTTTGTCAAGGCCTTGTTCCAAGACACTATTTTGTCTCATGAGACCTACCGAATCATCAAGGAGATATAGAAATCTCCACCCATCACGTACTAATTCCAATGAATTCCTTATATTAAAAGGTTTAAACATAACATAAACATTCGTATTAAAACTGGTATACGAAATATCAATATTTATCCATAAACCATGAATGGTATAAAAATAACACATCTATAGTCAAACATATCAAAAAAACCTTTAAAACAATATGGAATATTTTATTATAATAAATCAACTTCAAACAAGTTTAAAATACATTAAAGGATTTGAACATTGATGAAAATAATGTGTAAAAATATTTGAGAGAAATATCACTTTTCCATGAAAACATTTAAAAGTCACACAATTTAAAAAGGAAGAAATTTAAAGACCTTTTTGAATCAAAGTTTCCCATACCACTTTGAAACTTTTGAATGTAATTAACATTTTAAAACATCCATGTCCATTTAAATAAATCCTTAATACCATTTTGAAAACATGGACATTAATGAGAATGGTTTAGGAGAATAAATAATTAAAACATTTAAAATGATGTTTTAGTAAAAAGTCCCTTAAATAGAATCCCTTTGGAAACAATTTTATGAAACATTTATATGGATAATAAATATGTCCCAGTAGATACTTACGTAAAAAAACTCAGATAATAAAGAGATTTTGAAATTAACGCTTACCTTGAACTTTCCTTTGGTCGAGGGTAAGTTTAACCTCCTATATAATGACCATTGTATGTTATTAAATTATACCCAAATAATATTAATATTTATTGTATAATAAATTATTCATTTATGACTTTATACTACCCAATTAATAATAACTTCCATGTTAAATTAACATTTCGGGTAATAATCGCTTTCCTTATCGTACGTGTTTTAACTTGTTTTTCTTGATTGTATCACTTATATAATGATTTATTTAATTCCTGAATATAAAACATCATATATATTTAGAATATAAATATGTATAATAGACATATATACGAAATGTAAAACACCTTTTATGGAGACGGTAGACTGTAGGTACGCATAAACATTGTTTCCATTTTCATATCGTATTGCACAGAACTAAGTGAAAAAGGTATATATAAGTACATATATATATATATATCTCCAGTAGAATTATTATTTCATATATTACGTACTTATTAATGATATATATTTTATAATCATCGTTGAATAGTGAACGTGGAAATGAATCTCATCGCGTCGTGGAAACGGTAATCCGTACGTACGCACGAGCGACAATATCATTATATTGATGGTGAAATAATATGTAATTGGGTGTTATATCACATATAAAGAATCATTAAAATTATATATTTATTATTTAAATCATTTATACTCATTATTATACCCATCCAAATAATGAAGTGTTTGAATAACAAACTACACCACAACGTGGAGACGGTAATTTGTACGTACGCACGTATGGTGACTTTGTCATTTATAGGATGGATAGAATAATGAATATGGTTGTAAAATTTTTATAATAACATCACATTATATATAAGATACTAGATTTATTATTTTATAATGGAAACAACAAATAAAGAGGAAGTGAAAGAATAAGAGAACTTGAAAGAGGGTGGTGAAATCATTACCTCTTCTTCAGGTTCTTCCTTTTGATTTGATCAAAAGGGCTCCTTAGGATGGCTTTCTGACCAAAGTAATTACTCTAGGATTAATTTAGGATAGTTTTGAGGATATTTTTCCAGGTTTTGTCTGAGCCAAATGGCTTTTGAGGTGTGAATTTGAGAGAAGGAGGCGTGTCCTTTTATAAGAGGGGTGAGGGGCACCTTAGGGAAAACTTAAAATATTATTTTATAATAAATTTATTTTCAGTTTCTAATGGCTCCAAAATTAATTATTTAAAGTATAAGGTTTTTATGGGTCTAAAACCTATCAACCAATAGTTTTTAGACAGGTTTAAGTCACCATATTAATCTTAACTTATAGATTTAACTCTTTCTTAAATAGTTTGACATTTACCATGTCTCTTTGTATTTTTATATTATATGGTTAATAAATTTACTATAAAATTACAATATAACCCCAATTGGTTCATTAATATCATATATATTATTATATAAGTCTTTTGGACGAACCTTAGATTTTTCTGACTATTATATCAATTAATAATATAATATTTGTTTTAAAAACTATTTTATGTCAATTTTGACACAATTTGGTATTTGTTTTTTGATAAAATAATAACAGTATTATTACTTCGAAAAAAATTTATTTAATAAACCCTAACATGTCCTATTAACCTATAAAATTAGTTTAATTAATCAGAAGTCTCAAATTACATTTATTTGGGTATTTATAATATCAATTATTTTAATCTTTTATTAATAATGTAATTACTACATCGTCATTGTGTCATAAATAAATGTAATTATTTAAAGTCTAAAAATTATAAATAAAATACAATTATGTAGGAAATCGTGTTATATTTCTAATTAATATTTATAGTCTAATTTATCTTATGTATAACCCTATATTAAAAATGTTTTAGTTATGAAAACTTGAATTTAACACTTTTAACTCTTCTTTAAATTAAATAATAATAAATGTCCTAATCTAATCCAAGTGGACCTAAAGGATCATATATTATTCATAAGGTTGTTTTTGGTTGAATTAAACTTATCCAATAGAATTAGTACATGTGTTATTTTAATAATAATATCATTTTTACCTTTAATTACCCTATTTACTTTTAATCGTGGTAAATAAAAGTCAAAAGTTACTATTCACCAAGAATTATTTTTATCTTATTGAACCAAATTTTACTTACTGATATCAATAGTGTCTCTCAGATTTTTTAAATTCAATTCATATAAGTGGTAAAATTAAGTTTTATGTAAATTTTCAAATGCTCCTAGGAGGTGGGTAAAAGATGGTAAAAAGTTCAATAAAAATTTTATATATCTAAAATTATTATAAAATGACTCCAATGAATTAAATTGAACTTATACAGGTATTATGTATCTATTTTGACCTAAAATAAATTTAAATAAAATAAATAATTATTTAAATAAATAGTATTAAACAATAACTTAGTATTTTTCACTATTCATCAAAAATTGAATGTTTTCAGAAAAATACCAAAAATTTACCGTAAGCTAATTTTGATATTATAAATTCAAAAATAAATTCTATTTTACAAAATTAATAATATATAAGTTTCATTTATTAATTTAAAATTAATTCCTGTTGTCAAAACCAAAAGGCGTATTTTTAAGAAATAATAACTATCAAAAGATTGACACTTGTTTATATCCAATTTCAAAGTGAAATTACTTACAATGAAAATAATTGGATTAAATGGTAAATATATAATCTATTTATACTTCTAAACCATTAAAATGTATAATTTAACACTATAAATTATTTTGATTAAAAAATTTGTTTTCAGTTGAAATATATTATTTTTTACTATTCACCCAAATATGAATGTTATCAGAAAAACACCAAAATTTTATTAAAACTAAATTCTTATGTCCTGATTCTAAAGAAGAAGTTTATTTTTTCAAATTGAATATATAAAAGTTTCAAATATTGTATTTAAAAAGGGTTCTCCATTAAAAGGTGGTAAAATTGCATTTTTTTTAAATACTTATTTTATCTGAAAAAAATGAATTTTTTTATTATGTATAAGAAAATCAAAATATGGATTCTAAAATTATAAAAATTTTATAAAGTTCAAAATTCAGTTAATACTATTCATAACCGCTTTTGAACGGCTAGTTTGGTAAGTCAAGGTGCGCTTGAACTCGGTGTTGCGTGTAGTGCAAGTTATTTAATTACTTTGAAGAAATAACGTACTATGAAATCTTGGGTGTTACAGAATAGGGAGATCAATAGAGGTTAGATATTTCCCTAAATTTCCATAACATTTTAAGAAAACACACCAAATCTAAGGGGGTTTGA
Organism: Viscum album; assembly: GCA_963277665.1. Classification (NCBI taxonomy): domain Eukaryota; kingdom Viridiplantae; phylum Streptophyta; class Magnoliopsida; order Santalales; family Viscaceae; genus Viscum; species Viscum album. Next base: position 598,025,342 of record OY728133.1, read on the forward strand.
AGGGAGGAGAGAAGAAATGGGAGGTATTGTCACATGAGGGAGAGGAGGAAGGAGGGGTTGGCCTCCTATAAAAATGTTCGGGGGGGATGAAATCCCCCCCCCCTAAAACACAAACCAGTTATCCAGTACTAGGACACCAGCTGGCTGATGGATATAGAAGTGGCCTACTATAGCCTCGACCAACCCAGGATGCCTCTTCTGCTCTCTTAATCCTCTAACAACACATTTTAGGCCCCATATAAAGACTAATAACACCTTTTATAGGGTTTTAAACTCTTTCAATCCCATTAAAAACTTGGTTCTCAAAATAAATCATCCACTAATTTAAAATTTAGAATCCGCCCTCCAAATTTCTCACTCAAGGTTTTACAACCTCTCTACCATAACACTTCACATCCTCTAGAAGTCATATTTATTTTCAAACAACTCTTCACAACCTATCCCCAAAATTATTTCACCACAAAATCGTCATTCTCCTAATATAAACATCAAATGAGCTCTCTTATCATAACACTAGTAACTAAAAAACCAACTCATCTAAAATGAGATACCATATGGCTACATTATAAAACAACCAATATGGTGATTAACCACACTCATCCATCCCAAGACACCATTGTTTCATCAATAAACTCATTATCTAGCTTAGGTTTCTCATCACTATAATATTAACCTGATAAATACTAATTTTTATCCATGAAGCTCCCCCAACATTGGAACAACCTACTAGAATTCATTCTCTAATGGTCCAATGACCCACTTTGTGCGGTTTCCTACTCACCACACCTAAGTGAATGCAAGAACACTAGTCAAAACCGATATTGATTATCACTTAAAAAAATTCAAAACAAAAACACACTCACCATCCACAAAAAAATTCCAAATGTGTTGGATTTTACTTAAAAATCCCCAACTAACAAGGACAAAAGTCAAACCTCCTCTAGACAACTTGTCTCAAAATCTCTTGGTTGACCACATCGAAGTGCCACCCAGTTACCTAATCATGATTCCCTAAATCTAAAATTCCTTCCATGACCAAATAAACATACTAATTGAAATAAATTCATGAATCTTAGTTAAATTCCTCAATGGAAAAACTAGCAATCTAAAACTATAGTCACACTCCCACTCAAGTACCAACACATCTTTGATCCATCACATTCCACACTAATCCTGAAACCCATACTCAGGAACTATACAACATTTCATTTAAATATCTTACCCAATATTCAACCTATAACTAGAAAAAATAATATTCAATTTACCCACTTAATGTAATTATAAGTTGTGTCAACCATCCATCAATTATTCTCAAGAATCCATGACCCCTCGAACAAGAGGGTTAGAAACCAATGATCTATTAAAACTCCCCTCTATTGAAGTACATCCATATCACCCCAAAATACCAAATTAAAAATCACCACAACACATTTGTTATCTTTCAATAAACATAATGTATGGATATATGTAATTCCACTTATACATGTGCATCACCATGAAACACAATTTATTTCCCATTCAAAAAATACAACATGGGTCTCCCCCTCAAGTAGAAGATGGTTAACTCCCAAAAATATGGATTTATGTAAAAATATCCTCAATCACATACTCATTAGGTTTCATTATTAATGTTTTTATCTACTCATAAGCCACACTCTCCCATCACGCCAACCCTTGATTCTTCCATCAATGTTTAACCCTGATTGGTCTTACCGTCGCACTTGATCCATTTATAATGTCTCCTATACTATGGATGAAATTTTTACATATCCCAAAACCTTTGATCTATTATTCCTATAAATGTCATGTAAAATCCCTTGATCCATGGATCTCATATGATAACTCACAGATTCACAATTCAATAGGCACTTTTCTTACCAACACACACTACCTTAATCTGTTCAAAACCTAAGGGTCACATGCCTCTACTATAACCAATCACAAAACCTGAATCATGAATGTATGATTCTCACATAATCAAAACTATTTGACCATTATCCAATTCATTTCATACTATTAAATCTCAAAGAATCCTTAAATATTCTTTTATGAAGGATTAACATAACACATATGTATAGTCTCACTACTGCAACCCTCAAACAATGCTCCCACCGCATGTTAGTTTTAACAAAGTAGAAGAACCCTAAGAACTCCTCTAAAAAATGAGAACTTCACCTATGAAGAGGTTAATTACATGATCATATACTAAATATAATTTTTCCATGGGTTTCTACCTACACTCTATCACTATGGAACTTGGAAATTCATCCAAAATCAATAGGGTCAGTTGTTTAGACTAAACTTTCCTTAAATTTTATTCTATGAAACCTAAAAATACCAGTCATTGTGATTTATAATGAAAAAAACCCTTAGGAATCACCATTCCTTTTTCACATACCTAGTATCACCTCATGTGTACAAACTAATGACCAGAATCACCTCTCTGTTCTTACCACCTATAAGTCACTCAAAATTTATAATCTAACCCTTAACTTGGGTAACCCTCACATATCACATCTCACCGACTCTTCAAAATCCAGAGTCATGTCTCAAGGCCCCTAGGGTCTCTCATATAGCCTATAAATCATGTCTCACGTAGGTTACAACCCATGAGGCATCATCTGTGCACCTGTCTTAAACATATTATGGAAACTCAAGTGCTAAAATTCTAATTGAGGATCCTCATGTACATATCACTAATCATGTTCCATCCCATCCACCCATGAGGGAAATGATTCTCATGAGCATCCACCCACGAGAATTTCCCCTTAAGAATCACTTTATCATCCAAACATGTACATGTATATACAATGGAATCATCCTACCATGATCCATATCCTATAAACCAAAATCACACATTTGGTTAAATAGAATATCATTTAAAGATATATGTTAGAACACCATATAGGTTGTTACTAAAACTTTAAATAACTAAACCTTTACAATAGTAACCCACATGGGATCTAATACTAAGACATCAGGTGCTAGTGGCAACCTACTATGGGTCACCATACTTCACTTGCATCGAGGGACTATATCAAGTCATCACCATTGATATTCTCTCCAAAGAATCTACATGACCAATAATTTGAAAGAAATATATGATTATTAGTCCAAATAAGTATAATTACACCAAAATATTATATGGGAAAACATTGTATGATATTTTTTTGACACTTTAAAGAGCTAAACTATAATCATTGGTAAAATAGCACACAAGTAGGAAAATTTAATGTGAATACCTACATGCCAAGAATAGTTCATGTGTAGATGCCTTTTTTCAATGTTCTAATATCCAAAATAAATCAAAATTCATAAATCCAAACAAATCATGTATCACATGTGGTGAAATAACAAATATACATAACATCACCAACTAAGAATATTAATCTCGTACCCTCGATAGCCTAGAATTCTACTAGAAGAGGTGTTCGCAATGCACCAATCAAAGTTTTATCACAAGATCTCACATATTCCTATATATCTGATCTATTATATCCCCTAATAATAATACATAATAAAAATAGATCTGATACCAATTTTCAATGTACCACCCCCTGGGCCAATAATTAGTGCCCAAGATTGTGGTCGCTACTACACCTCAAGAACACTTCATTGTACACTAGAGGATGTGGACTTGTAGTGGGGGTCTTGGGTGGTACTATGAGGAGATTATACCCCTTGTATTATAGAGAACAAGAATATATAAAATAGTAAACATCATGAAGAAAACCATAACCATTAGAGTGAACATATAAATAAACATCAAAAAATAATAATATAAGGTGTGGAATCGTAAATATATCCATATAATAATGATCACCCACTAAGATTATCACATATACAAAGAGAAAAAAATAAATAAAATATAAAAAGGCTCCAATAAAACTCTAATCCATTCCTCATCCTAATATCCATGTATAGACCCAAACTTTCCTTCTTGATCCATCTCAGCCATATCCAAACCTATACTTTTAACCAATTAAAAGTATGATCAGGTACCCAAGTTTAATGGTATCCTAAGTAGGGTGTGAGTATATAAACCAGTAGGAAACCACCAATATAGTCCCATACATAATTGTAAATTTGGGGATATATGCTTATGATATAATCTGAATATATAAATAAGATGCTAAGAATAAATAAATATATGACTAGAATTAACCCATATTTTTGTGACCCTAATCGACCATACCAGCTTCGGCTAGTGCCAGAGTTTCTATGAGCACATTGTGATGACCATACAAACTATAATAATGGCCTGGGGGTTCTTTAACCTCAATATAAATTGATAAAAACCTAGGTGACAAACTCACCCTGGTAAATAGTATAATGATCTAGGTTATCTCCATATTGATATCAAAACTTGAGAACTACTCCATCCCAGTATGAAATAGTTTCAGTATCTAGTCCACAGTAGTGAAAGTGAATCAACAACACCCATAAATGACCCCAAAAGCCCCATAATCTTGCACAGGGAAAGACCTATACTCTACCTAAAACCAATATATATCTTAGTTCAAAATCCATAGAATCTCAATCAGTATTATCACAAACCTCCACTTAAAATGTTTTCTTTGGTCATCATGGACCTCCCTATCAAAGGAGTTTTTTTAGTTAGCAAAGACATCCATGTAAGGGGAGTATTATTTAGTAATTAGGAACCTACATAATATGGTAGTTTTATATAGTATAACAAAACTCAATACTATGGGATTTTTCAATTTCATAAACATAAACAGCACCCTGAGGGTATTTCCCATACACTTCATAACTGTCACAAGGGTTTATGAAACATCACATCATAAAAAAAGAAACAAGGTTTGGATGAATGCCTAAAACCAACATCAATATCCATATCCAATAAAATCCTCTCATAAGGGTTAATATATCCCCAGGGAACCCACTCATGTCCCCTAATTCAATACAGATAAAATAAATCATGCATGGTTTCCCCAGGTCACCACCTAACACAAAACCCTTCTTGGGTCCCTTTAATCTAGTTATAGTAAAGAAACCCTTCTTGGGTAATTTATTAATGCAACGTCCAACTAGGGTAAACCCATTACATAGGGGTATTACAATCCCCAACCTAGTCTGAACAAGACAATTACAACAAGGTATCTCAAGGGTCATCACATGGTCTACCTAGGATGCTTCACTCAATTCATGGCATGCCTCTACATGGTGGTGGATTGATCTTCTTACACAAGGGTTACTAAGATACAATTAAATCGACACACCCATTAAAGGTATATGTATTCCATAAGGAATCACTATAATGGTCACTGACTTGGCCATGAGTGGTTGCGGAAATAAATTTAGTGATCAAGGGTCTAACATGGCCCTTTGAACCTTACTTAATCAAATGATCTGTATATGTTTTTAATTTATATTAAAATTTAAACCATTTCATTGTAAATTAAACAATTCAATTATTTAGAAAGGTTCAATCACCCTTAGTGGAATTAATAATAATATAAAAGCATAATTCTATAGTGAAAGTATCAATAAAACCTACCTCTTTTACAAATCTTTATTATTTAAACCACATGGCTTGGAAGCTTAACCTAAGACCATCCAAAGTCCATCCATGCTCTTCCATCTCACTCAGACACCACCAACCTATGTGAGGCCCTATATCATCTCACATAGTCCCAATAAAGTAAATATAACATTTATAATTAATTGAAAAACTTAATTTAATAAAGTCACAAATGTTGAAAACTTGATGGGCAAGATCATCATGTCAGATCAATGATGAAACGCCCATAAAATTTATGTTTCATTATTCTGGCACCATATATGGTGAAATACTTATCAGTTGGAATAAATAAAATAATAATTTTAATTAAAATTTAAGGAAAAACTTTAAATAAATTGGTTTTATGACATACCTTCAATGAAACAGAAAATGATGGCATATGGATAGCATTTCGGTACACCCTCTTCTTATGTAGATAAAAATACCTACTTCATCAAGATGGTTCTACCATTATCTTTTGTAACCATCACTAGAATCCCTAACCAATGATAAATAAATTCAAGGATAAGTAAGGGGATAAAATAAGGATATCATAGATGGTCATTTCATACCCTCAATCATTGCCAAACGCCATGAGAACACCCCAAATTCAAGGGGGTTTAAAGGGAAGATATGAGAAGTGGGGGTGGTCATGCAAGGTAATTTAGGAGGAAGGAGGGGATAGACTCCTCTAAAAATTAGTGGGGGTAATTTACCACACTAAAACACAATCCGACTAGATAGTGGCTCCCAAGTGGCTATGGTAGTGGCCTATTGTAGCCTCATCCATCCTGATATACCTCAGTCGCTCTCTCTATCATCTCCCAACACCATCTAGGTCCAATATTATACCTAATAAAACCTATTAGATGTGTTTAACCTCTTAAAATTCAATTCTAAAACTTGGTTCACAAAACAACCCATCCACTAAATTAATAGTTCAACCCCCCCCCCCCCAATATTTCACACCCTAAAATGAGTATGGATTTTTATAAATGATCTCAAAACTAACACCATTAAATAATTGAAACACCATTATCTCTTAGATAGAGTATACTATTGATGATACGATCCTTGAAATAAAATCACTTTTAATGGAACCCAATAATCCTCCATCACTTGAATAAATGGAAAAGATACTTTTTCATCTTTAAGTCATTACTCATTCCCTTGGTTAGATACTAATTCCTCATATTTTATTAGATTCTTTCATTAAAACTCTTAAAATTCACCCTCCAAGTATCACTAATTATTGGGTATATCCTATTATCATTAAAAATTAGTCGTACTTTTACAAAATCAAGTATTATGTCATGATTATGAGGAATATACGACATACCTGAAATTAAGTAAAATGATTTATCCCATGAATATATGTTGATTTTGTTACTTTTATCCCAAAAAATCCCATAATAACCATAATTCAACAATAACCATGAAACATAATCATGGATTGTTACTACATGATTAATGTACCCATAACATTGAAGTTACCATGGAAATAGTACACATTAACCTAGTATAGATCCATCAGAGATCAGATTACTTTCTTAGAATCATTGAGGCCCTTTTCCTAAATAGTTAATTTTATAGCCTGATTTTCCTACTAGGTTTAAATAATAATGTTATCTCACCAACCCAATGTAATAATTACTAGTTAATACTTAAAAACTATTACAAAACTCGATCTGATTCCATTTCTCTAGGACATGACCCCACTGAGACCCCTTTTAAACAAGTGATGAGATCGATAGTGACACCCCATGCCTACCTTCAATTTTCCAAATATTTATGACCAATGATAAGGATATAATACCCCATATATAAGGCATGATACTTCTTAAAAAATCACAAAAAACAAACATAATGAAACCCAAAATATAATAAATGGGATCACAACTATAAAAAATCAATATGGATGAAAAAGGTAAGAAATTTCATAAAAACAACAAGGATACTAAAAGAAAACAACAAAATTAATTGTTTTTTAATGTATAAAAAATACAATATAAATATATAAAATGAAAATTTTAAACCCCTAATCCTACTAAAGATATGTGTAGTCGAGTTAGTATCACATAGAACACCTTTGACTCGAGATTATTAATCCCAAAATAACATATACTAAATAGGGGTGAATATATAAATATACTCAATAGGTTCCTTCCTTAAACCCTTACATTTACATGTGATTAAATCATAATAATACACCTATGAATGATATAGATAAATAAAAATGAATATACCAAGGTAAGTAAATTTATCATCTCTACCCCATATCCCACTTAAATATCACTCTCTAATAAATATCAAGAGTCTAGCCAAAAAACATTATAATCATTATCCCTCCAAAATCTATAATTACTCATCATTATAAATAACTATAACCAATCATGTTGTTAGTAACCCCCTCTAGAGAAAATTTTCCTACAATAAAAATAGAAACCAAATAATACAAATACTATAATAATAATTACATATTAAGGACTATACAACCATAACCAAAAAAGTCAAATAGTTATATGGATAAAACTGTAAACATTATATATTCCCACCAAATATGTACTATATGTCTTTATAATAAATAAATACTCACATTTTTAATTTTCCCACTTAATAGAATCACCGCATACTCATAGAAACCAAATTATTCATTCTTAATTAATAATTATAAGTACTACTAATCATATATATCATATTTTTAAAATATTAATATCTAATATTTTATTTATTTTATAACATAATTACCTAATAAATTAAATTAACACTCATCTAACATCCTCATATCTTAGCCATTATCACATTTATACTTTTATTATACCTTAAATCATGATCCAATAAACAACTAATCAATTTCCTAACTATTATAAATAATGACCTTCCAAAAATATACATATTAACATAGTGATAGGGGGAATTAAATAGTATCATTTTCACCTAAAATTCATTCATGAATAAAAAATTCAAAAAAAATATATCCTCTTTCATCATTCTAACATATTGATTTTTTTCATTCCATAATAATTGTAATTTGGTTGTGTTTTTGTTCATTGTTAATGTGAATATAAATATAATTCATATTCCATGAGTGATTGAACGATTTTCCACAAATTTCACATGGAAGATTGTCCTTAAATCATTATGGGTAATGATGAAGAGGACCTAACTACATTTTTTAAGGAATATTCATATTTCAGTAATGGAATAAGGAAAGAGTTGTTGTTGCTCAATTATTTGGATGGATAGACTTGATTAGCATCCTATAAATTGGATAATTGTTGAATTAGACCTCATGTTAAAGACATGTGCTACATCATGTGAACGTTTTATCTACAACTTTTCCACAATAAGTGAAGTTTTGGTTAGGTTAACAGCTTATAGAAGTTGTGATTTTTAGATTTAAAAGATAGCTTAAATAGAGATATGAAGTGGATATGTGTTCAAGATTCCATTCTAGTGTGGGGTGATACATGTATTTCATGCATATATTTTATGATCTTTTAATGAACTAATTTATGTAATTTAATAACTATTATTTCCATTATTTAGACTATTTAACTTGTTTTATGATTTATGTATGAATACTACCAATATTCAGAAATGGAACAAAAAGAGATGATTATTATGAAAAGATGGTGCAACCTTAGAGAAATTAAGTTACAATGTAGCTAGAATTTCACAATTCACATCACGAAAACATTTCACATCATGAAACATTAAAATATTTCAACCCAAAACAGAATGTGAAAACAATCCATGAATATTTAAAATCCCAAAAAATTAGGCATCTTGAAACACTCACATGATGTGAAAGTGTCATGATGACCCAAAAATGAATAGATTCAACATATCGGGTCGAAAATACTTATTTTATGACCCTTGGACCACTCGATGTGACTTTTTTATGCCATTAAAAGCTAAAAAATCCCTAGGGGAATCTAAAAATAGATTTTTGGGTAGATTTTGTCAAATGGGAATCTAGAGACTAAATCTTAGAGAAAGAAGTTGTGCTATGTATGGTCCTCGTCAATTCAATGTCTATGTATTTTCTTTATGTTTTATTTCAATTATTTCCTTCCCTGTTAATCTCTCATTATTAGGATTATGGGGTAGTTTCCACCTTATTTTGGGGTAATGTATCCAAATGGGGAAGGTTTCATTAGATATTTTTATTTGGTTTTCTTCATGAATGTAGTTGCTATAATTTTTTTTATCCAATTCAAATCCATTTCTTTTTGTTTAATCATTACCAAGGATTAACAAATCTTAATGGAACCTTTTAACTTCACAACTAGTTACACTAAATTAAGGCATGGACATGGTCACATTTAGGGTAGCCAGGTTTAAAAATGGTATTGATAGAAACTCAATTCTGTGAAACCCTAAATTACCGGACCAATGGAAATATGGGATTTTCAAGTTAAGTAGGCATACCATAACCTTTGGATCCACATCATCTCAACTCCAACACCAAACATGGATTAATAAATTTATTTTTAAAATCCAATTTCACATAAACCCTAAATCTAAAAAACCTTGGTATGCTTTCAAAACTTGATTCTCAAAAGCTAAACTGGTTTGATTTGTTCTCTATCTTTCATCAAATAATATTCATAAACAACATTTGTTCTTATCCATATTTATTAAAATAAATCAAATAAAACAATTTTATTTAAAATTCAAATTAAACTAATTTCACTATCTTTGTGGTTTCAACCTTGACCTACTATATACTATGTTTTAATTAATTAATTTCACTATTCTATGTTTTATAAATTTTTTATTTTGATTAGCCCAATAGGGAAATAATGAATTCATTTGGGCCTAACATTAATTTATGATTTATTGATTAAATCAAGGTTAACAAACACATGGATAAACGGTTGAAGAGGTTAAAAGGAGGTTGAATTCATGGAGTGTAGTGAGCCACATTGAAGAACTCAAATATTCATAACATGGGCATGACAATTGAGATGAAGAGTTTAATAAGGATTGATAACTTCCAAAAGTTGAATTGATATGTTTATGAATGTTTGAGAATTTCCTAATATTATTTGAAGATTTCTTGAAGTTTATTGAATATATTTTTGAAAAATTGAAAGTTTTGGACAGTATATGTGTCAATTGGGACCAACTTATGTGTCAACTAGGACTGGTGTATGTGTCAATAGGATATGTGTATTTGTCATCTTAAAGTTGTGTATGTTTAAATAGACTTCATGTGTATGTCATTATGTAAACGTATGTATGATGTACAGAAGATCCAAAAAAATATTAAAGGAACTACATAAAGGTCACATAGAAAAATCCAATCATTGTATAAATCTCACATTTAAGAACTAGTTGTTGTGTGAGGTTAAACTGGTATCTATGTAAAGGTAACCTCAAATGGAAATGATCTATGTAAGGTTAAGCTAAACCCTATATAAAGGTCTTTTGAGATATCTGATGGATGCATAAATCTATCCATGTATTGTGTAAAGGTACTTATGGAGTTCTAAGACCTACATAAAGGTAATTCTATCTTGATTTAAGGTAAATATGATCTACGTAAAGTTATCCCGATCAAATTTAAGGTTAATTAAAGGCCATTTCTAACTTTTTAAGGGTAATTGAGGACCTTTATAAAGTTTATAATGATAAATCATAAGCTAAATAAATATCTTTCCTAAGCTACATAATGTCCATCCAATATTTTTAATATTTATAAAAAGTTATAAGAGGTCTCAAATAAATGTAAAACAGAACTCCAGGTTCTATGAAAATGTGAAACTAAGTTGTGTAAAGGTCACTTCTGACCTTTTTAAAGGTATGTTAAGATGTGTGAGGTAAATATGAATTATATAGGCTACATAAGGGTGGATTAGAAGTTTGTAGATCTATTTATAGGTAAACTCCACCTAGGTAAAGATTTTTGTTGAAACTTATTTAGTCATAATGGTATGATGTTTTGTTAATAAATAAAATAAATAAAAAAAGTAAATAATATGAAAAAGATACAAAAATTTACATGGTTCAAGAAAAATCCATACATCTATATAAAGGTAGAATTTCACTATATTTCAGGACCAATATTATAGAGAAAATTCTCATAATTTACAAGCCCTATCTTAAAGGATCCCTTAAAGAAACATGGTAAATAGTAATTCATGAAGTTATAGTTCCACCAACCACATAGTAGGTAAACTATGCTAAAATGACCGATGGATGAAAGTCTGTGGAGAAACAGTACTCTATCGGTTTCATTTGTCAACCCTACAATAGAGACTATGAAAAGTATAAGATACTACAGTACCCTATAAAATTCTACTATATTTATTCCATGATTTCTATAGTACCATATCTATGTTTCTATTTATATCTACTATAATCAGTTATAGTTGTTATAGTTCCCTATAAGACTTGTGGTTTGGTGTGTGGTCTGGGCTAATAGAATTAAGGCTAATTTCATCCAAGTCTTTCAGTCTACACCATTCCAACAAATGTAACAAGATAATTCATAAATATAGTTTTAATTACTAGAATCAACTTTAGATTTCATTGAGAAATAAAGGTGATCTGGTTAGTTTGAGAAGAATATGAGAAGTAGATTATGGGTATTTGATCCTAATGGAAGATATGATTTTAGATAAGAGAAATGTGAAATTAGAAAATAATAAAAATAAAATAATTTATTGGAATTATATAGGAGATATCCATTTGAGTTAAAATGAATAATAAAAAATGTGGAGATAAATACATATTTTCTTGATGAAAAGGAAATTAGATCATGGGAGATAACCCATGTATAAGCCATTGATAATATGAGGATTTTGGCCAGTAAAATATTTAATGGTATATTATATATTTATAATATAGAAAAATATATTCAAATGACCTAGATATAAAAAGAAAAAGAACAATGAGGAAAATTTTGTTCAAGAGGATGAATCAAAGAGTTGGTGTGCTGTGTGAAATATTGAAGAGCACTATGAAGGAAGAAGAATGATGATTTGATACAGATCTGAAGTTGAATATCTCGTATTGGTATTGAAGATGAATGTTGTATAGGTATATGGTTATAGTATTTTTATCAGAAAAGTTGGATAAAGTTGGGAATAATGAGAAGGAATAATAATAAATTTGAGTATGTTTGACTTAAAAGTGTCTTGTAGATCATTTATTGGAAGTCATAACACTTAAATAATATTAAGGATTTATTCAATTTTGAAGATCATAAGAGATTAGTCAGTGAGATAATTGGGTGAAAATTTTTAATAGAAGTTCTGATAACTAATATATTGTAGTGAACAATTTGTAGGTATCATTCCTAATGATATACTGGTATTCGAAGAATATTTTCTAAAGTGGAAAGATATCATGTCTGGTGGATGTAGAGACATCATGGGATGAATTGGAGATTGACCTCAAAGAATTATTTGTAAGGAAACACTCCTATATACATTGTGTGAATCCATATAACCTATAATAATTAAGGTGTGTGAGGAGATCAAAGAGTTACTCTATGAATATAGGGTGAATCAATTATAAAATTCTAGTGTTGAGATAAAAAGAGGATTCTAGTGAGATGATGGAATTATAGATGTGGGAATCACTGAACCCATTGTAGTCAAAGATTGATTATAAAGTAAAATCTATGATTAGTGTGCATAATCGATCATGTAAAGTAGTAGGTCATTTTAATAAACACAGTTAATTTTTTGTCCTTGTACCTTTTTAATTGTATTATATAGGGAGTTTTTGAGACACAAGATTGGGTAGATTGATATGAGAAGTATCCTAAGTGGTTAAATCAAAATAGGAATAGTTCATAAAAAATTTAAGAAAATTTTGATCCTCCCCTCCTGATTAGCCAATAAAAACACATATGTTAATTACATTATAATGGTATTAAATGTTCATTTTTTATCTTATGGGCTTGATTTAGTGGATTTTTATTTTGAACATCCATTCTCATCATTTGTGCACTTTATGCCTAATGTACACCAATTTAGGACCAATGAGTCATCTGATTCTAAGGAATGTAATTATCCATATTTTAATTTGATATTTTTTAAAATGGATCTTCACTTAAATTTAAACAATTTTCATTCAGGGATCAATGGATGATTCATAAAGGATGATGGATATATTTGGCGATGAAAAGAAACAATTATGTAGAAGGCAGATTGGACACCATCCCACTTATGAGAATGTGGGGCCCACAATACTGGCCCAATGAATCCCAAAATTAGTGATATGCTAGAAGAAGTATATATTAACAAATAATTATTCAGAATCCAATTTAATTCTACCTTCATGATTGCTATTTAGGTGTCCCAAATAGTATATTAAAATCTGGTCCAGAATCTGCGTCCCAGAAAAACATCCCACCAATTAAACCATATCTAGAAAACAATAACTCCTTTTAAGATGAGATTTTATATGCTGTTAGGGGACATCTAGGGATTAATTTAAGTATTATATGACCTACCCAAAGTATGCCATATAGAAGGTGTTTCATGCGCCTCTGTTTGGTGGATGCAAGCTGGATGTCTTTTCGGGTCAAGGGTGGAAAGTCTTCTTTCCAAAAACTTTCCACCACCCTAGACCTACCATACTCAAGTGAGATGACTTGTACTGTTGGAGGCTCAACCCAAGGGATCAAAAATTCCTATTAATGTCAGTGGTGTTGAAGGATTTAAGGATCTTGGGTGTTTAGTTTAATTGTAATGTTATGCTGCCACTTTGTGTTTGTAATCGCATTTCAATTTCCATGTAAGTTTCCTTTTTGTACTTATTTGTTCTTAATCAACATCTTTATATTATATTATTCCCATTTCTTTCATTAAAACTTTATAATCAAAAATCTCAGTGATATATCTTTGTTTTCCTGAATTAGTTCACACATAGGTGTGAATTTCATTCACACACACGGAGGAGTGCTCATTATTTCCGCGGTTTTAATTTTTTTCAATCTAATTCTTATAAGCCATATTCTGCCCACCATTGAGATTATACCATCAATAGAAGGCTAACCCTTTAATGGGTTGATCTTAGGAATATGAAAAGGATATATTGAATATTATTTTATGAAGTAATTTTTGTTAATTGGTTAACTAATTTAAGACTTCCATTCTTCAGTTATTTCCACTCTTCATCTTCTCTGTGTTTGAGGAAGCTAAATCCAATTACTAAAATGACCATATACCTTGGATACATCATGAATTTGGTTATCTAAGTGTGTAGGGGATTATTAATTGATTTTAGTTGCATCAAACTAGAAAATTATGAAGGTAGTGTTATTTTGAATAATGGATTCATCAAGAATTAATTAAACCAAAATTGTCTAAAGAATTAAAATTCATTCAATCCACCCCTAGCATAATCTTAAGATCAACCCATTTTCATTTAATTGAATTAACTTAGGTTTATTAGTGTTCTCTAAAACCATCCAAAATCAACACCAAGTTGGCCACTTCATATCCAAAAATCCACCTCATAGGTTGTGTGTCTTAGGTATCTTCTTAGATCTCAGTGGATTCGACAACCCAATTTAGACTACAAGGACAGTTCTACCTTCATCTCTTGGGTAAATTTGAGCGTGAATCAAATTTTTGCACCGTTTTCGGGGACCAAGTAAGTACCATAGACCAACAACCTTCTTTCCTCACCTCCATTCTTCTATTCTCACCCAAGATCTCTTATCTTGTCCCTTTCTCGTTTTTTTTTGGCGCATGTCCGCCTACACCCGTGATAATTCAAATAGACTAGTTAGGGTGGAAAGTCCTAGGATAGGGGAGTCAAGTGAACATAAGGGATTGTATCCATTATATCCTAATCTTCATAATACTCCAGAATCAAAAATTGAACCAATTCTAATGGAGGGTCTTCCAAGAAATCAAATTGTAAATCCTGGGGGAAATCAAATGGGGAACCAAAACCAAGAAGCTCAAAACCTAGGGAATGTAGTCGATCAAATCATGAATGACTACCTCACTACATCTTGGACCAATTCCCCCTCATGAATTAGACACAATTCCCTAGGAGATGCCAATTAAATCTTTAAACCTCATGTTCTAAACCACCTTCCAACCTTTCATGGGATGGAGTCTGAGATGCCCTACCTTCATGTTAAAGAGTTCAATGACATTATAGAAACCATGTGTCCCCCACATCAACTAGAATTGGCTAAAATGAGGCTCTTTCCTTTTCATTGAAGGATCGAGCTAAAAATTTTCTAAACAACTTGAGACCTACATCAATCCACTTATGGGACCAATTGCAACGAGAATTCAACAAAAAATACTTTCCCCACCACAAAACAATTGCACTTAAAAAGAGTATCCAAAACTTTTTTGAAAAAGAGGGAGAGTCATTCTATGAAACATGGAAGAGGTTCAAAGACACTCTAAACATGGTTCCACACCATGGTTTTTCTATTCCTGAACAAGTGAGAATTTTCTATGAAGGGTTGGGTCCGGGGAACAAACAATTCATTGACATGATGTGTAATGGAACCTTTAAAAACAAAGCCCCAAATGATGCTTACAAGTATCTAAAAAGCATTTCTGAACAAAACCAAACATGGGGAACTTCACCTTATTCTGAAAAGCCACAAAGAACTACTGGAATTCATACACTTGGAGAAGAGGAATTATTTAGGGCTAAACTCACAGCACTCTCTAGGAAGGTTGAAGAAATAAACCTTAGGAAAGTCCATGAAATCCAAACTGTAGACCTTGTTTTCACAATTTGTGACAAACATGACCATAAGACAGACAACTTCCCAACCATTCCATCCATCAAGGATGTTCTTTTAGTAGGACCCCCAGTGGAAGTAAATGCCTTGAACTTTCAAAAGCCTCAATACCAAAACAAATTCAACCCAAGGTATAATGACCACCCAGTCTTCCGCTGGAAAGATAACCAACAACCTAGCCAACCACAGGGACAAAATCCTTACCCCCATCAGAAATACCAATCCCATAACTAGTTCCAAACCCAACCAATCCAATACCAACAGCCACTGGTCCATTTTCAACAAACCATCCCACCTCGAAAATATCCCCCTGGGATAAACCAATCTACTCAAGCACCAACCCAAACTATTCCACAAAGCCTACTAGAACAATTGTGAAAAAAATGGAGAGGATGAACTCGGAAGTCTCTTCCCTAAAACAATAACTTCAAACCATTAAAACTGGAAAGGCACCCATTCCTACTCAGGCGGTTCCATCCTCAACTTCAAGGGGAGATTCAAGTTGCACTCAAACAACTAATGAACAACTAAAGGCTGTGACTATTTTAAGAAGTGGGAAATCAATTGAGAAACCTGAAAAACTAATTCATAACCCACCTGAAGATTCAAAATTGGATGAAAATTCAAATAAAACAAATGCTCAAACTGAAAAACATGATAACATTGTCAAAGAAACAACTCTTCAACAAACAACCCCACAACCTGAACCATTTACTCAATGCATGAGGGGGAAAACTAATCCTGAATTGAGTGAAACATTGAGAGAAATCTTCTCACAAGTCACGTTTAACATTCCTCTTCTTGATGCAATCCAAACCATACCTGCCTAATCAAAGTACCTTAAGGACCTGTTCACTTTTAAAAGAAAATTTTCACATAAAAACCAAGTCCTTTTGGATGCTAATGTGAGTACCACCATTCAAGGGACCATTCCTCCTAAGTTGAAAGACCCAGGTTGCCCTAACATCAATGTTGAACTAGGAGAGAGAAAAGTTGTCAAGGACTTGTGTAACCTATGTGCTAGTGTCAATATCATCCCATATTATTTGTACTTCCATTTAGGCCTAGAAGATCTCTAAACCACATCTATCACACTTCAACTTGCTAACCGAAGCATTAGGGTTCCAAAGGGGATTTTAAAGGACGTTTTGGTAAAGGTTGAAAACTTCATCTACCCTGCTGACTTCATTGTCCTTGACAACCATCCAAACTTAGAAAATAATGAAAAAACCACAATCATCCTTCGTCGTCCTTTCCTTGCAACAATCAACTTTGTTATCTGAGTCCTAAATGGGAACATGACCATCACCTTTGGGAACATGAGTCTAGACTTGAACATCTATAATTCAAGCTCACAAATAGGGGATGATGAGGACATTCATGAAGTAAACATGATAAGAAGCATTGATAACGAATCCATAGAACATCAAGGAATATTTTATGGATTTTTAAGTCAAGATGAGATTGATTTCCTTTGTTCACATAAAGGAAGTTTATCTCCTTGGCTTGAATCATTTTCAAATTGCACTCATGATGAGGTCTTAGGTCCAACAATCAGTGAAACCTTTCAAACTTCCTTCCCTAAATCTAATCAAACCAATCTTGTAGTTGAAACTTCTATATGTGGGGAATCAATCCTATATGAAACTCTAAAAAAGAAATTGATATTGATCCAATGTCCCAATATTCTGCTAAAATTCTGAACCAACCTGATCTGGAATTGAAGGAACTTCCCACTGCACTCAAGTATGCCTTCCTAGGGGACAATAAACACATCTTATTGTCATTTATTCTTCTCTTGAAGAAAATCATGAGAGGATGATTCTAGATTTACTTAGGAAACATAAGAAATCCATTGGTTAGACCTTGTCTGATATTCCTGGGATTAGCCCACTTATCGGGACTCATAGGATAGTTCTAGAATCTGATTCAAAGCCATTTCGTCAACCTCAACGACGACTCAATCCTAATCTCATGGAGGTAGTAAGGAAGGAAATTCTAAAATTGTTAAAATCTAGTATCATATAACCCATAGCTGAGATTGAATGGGTGAGCCCAATCCATGTGGTTCCAAAAAAGGCTGGAATCACAATGATAACTAATGAGGATGGAGAGATTCTTCCAACAAGGTTGATTAGTGGATGGAGGGTCTGCATTGACTATAGGAAGCTAAACTCATTCACCAAGAAGGACCAATTCCCCTCACCATTCATTGACCAAGTCCTTAAGAGAGTGGCAGGCCATGCCTTATACTATTTCTTAGATGGGTACTCGGGGTACAATCAGATTGAGGTATCTCTAGAGGATAAAGGGAAGACCACATTCTCATGTCCATTTGGCACCTTTTCTTTCAAACGCATGCCCTTCGGGTTATGTAATTCCCCTGGAACCTTCCAGTGGTGCATGATGGGAATCTTCTCAGACATGATAGGGGATTTTCTAGAGGTCTTCATTGATGACTTCTCTATGTTTGGGGATATTTTTCTGCGATGTATGTGGAATGTAGAGAGAGTCTTGTCAAGATGTGAAGAAAATAATCTAGTCCTAAACTGGGAAAAATTCCATTTCATGGTTAAAGAGGGACTAGTTCTAGTCCATGTGGTCTCGGGTAGGGGGATTGAAGTTGATAAAGCCAAGGTTGACATCATTCGTCACCTTCCATCACCCAAAACTGTCAAGGAAGTGAGGTCTTTCTTAGGACATGCTGGTTTCTATAGAAGATTCATCAAGGACTTTAGTTCAATCTCTCATCTCCTTTGTGATCTGCTAGTAAAGGATGCTCCATTTTTTTGGACAGAAAGCTGTGAGGGTTCATTCTCAACCCTCAAATCCTCTCTCACCTCTCCCCCCTTCATGAAATCTCCAAATTGGAACCTTCTTTTAGAACTTATGTGTGATGTCAGTGGCTTTGTTGTAGGAGCTGTGTTAGGACAACGTTGTGATAAAAATCCTTATGTTATTGCTTATGCAAGAAAATCCTTAAATGATACCCATATAAACTACACCACCACTTAAAAGTAGTTACATGATATTGTGTTTTCCTTAGAGAAGTTTAGGTCCTACCTATTAGGATCCCCTATCACTATGTTCACTAACCATTCTGCACTAAAATACCTCTTCTAAAAAAAGATGCTAAGGCAAGACTGATTAGGTGGGTCCTTCTCTTACAATAATTTGACCTCACAATCAAGGATAAAAAGGGAGTTGAAAATGTTGTAGTTTATAACCTCTATAGGATGGAATTAAAAGACAACTCAAATCACCTTTCTGTGTATGATTCATTTCCTGATGAACACCTATACTCTGTGAGTGACTGACCTTGGTATGCTGACATAGCCAATTTCTTAGTTATAGGAGTCATTCCAAAATTCTTAGGAATTCAAGCTCGAAGGAAATTTCTTTCTGATATTAAACAATATGTGTTTGATGATCCATAACTCTATAAGTTTTTCCCTGACCAAGCTATTAGGAGGTGTGTCCCAGAATCTGAACAAGAGTCCATCCTTAAATTCTGTCATAGTGAGGCATGTGGAGGTCACCTTTCCTCTAAGAAAACATCTTCTAAGATTCTTCAGTGTGCTCTCTTCTGGACCACCCTCTAAAGGGACTCTTACACATTTTTTCAAAGCTGTTCTAGGTGTCAACAAGTAGGGTTCATCAGAAAAAGGAATCAAATTCCACTCACTCCCATCTTAGTGGTTGATATATTTGACTGTTGGGGAATTGATTTCATGGGTCCCTTCCCAAACTCTAGGGTATACCTCTACATACTCTTAGATATTGATTATGTCTCAAAATGGGTTGAGTCCATTCCCACTAAGTCCAATGATCATCAAGTTGTGATTCGATTTCTGAAAGAGAACATATTTTCTCGATTTGGAATTCATAGGGCTATAATCAGTGATCGAGGAACCCATTTCTGTAACTGCCCATTCTCTTCACTCATTTCAAAGTATGGTACTTCTCATAAAGTTCCCACTGTATACCATCCTCAAACCAATGGTCAATCTGAGTTAGCGAATAGGGAGATTATGCAAATTCTTGAAAAAACTGTCAACCCCTCTAGGAAAGATTGGTCCGAGAAACTCTTGGATGATCTTTGGGCATATCGTACAGCATTCAAAACCATCTTAAGAATGTCACCATATAGGTTGGTTTATGGAAAAGCATGCCATTTACCTATTGAAATTGAGCATAAGGCCTTTTGGTAAATTAAGAAAATGGATTATAACCTCTCATTGGCCGGAACAAAAAGGAAATTAGATCTCAATGAACTGGAGGAACTAAGGATGGAGGTTTATGAAAATTCAAGGATCAATAAATCTAGAGTTAAAGCCTACCAATATAGGAATATCAAGGTCAAAAATTTTGAACCGGGAAAACTTGTGCTCTTGTATTGTTCAAAACTTCATTTACACCCAACAAAGTTAAGGTCTAGATGGTCAGGTCCTTTCATAGTGCATCATGTGTACCCCCATGGGGCAGTAGAGATTCAAGATCCAACTAGTGGTAACATTTTCAAGGTCAATGTTCATAGGTTAAATCCATTCATTGAATCATTTAATAAACAAGAAATAGAGGTTGAGTTAACTGAGACAACCTATGAACCGGAAAAAAATTGATAGATTTAGGATCCATGTCGGGCTAACGACGTTAAACAAAAGCGATGCACGGGAGGAAACCCATGGTTTTCATGTTTCTAATATTTCTAAAACATATTTATTTTTCAAATAAGATTAATTAATCATTTTGATATTTAAAAAAAATAAAAAATAATAATAATAATAATAAATAGACTATTTACTTGTTCTTCTATTATGAGTATGGATGGGTACGAAAGGGGAGAACCATATTCATCTGTGTCACATGGTGTGATCCTTGAGTAATACCTTACCCATAAATTTAAAAATAAGACAATGTATCATCATTTTATTTTTTTTATTTTTTACTTATATAAATATATATATACTGTTTTGTTTGTTTTTTTCTTTCTTTTTTCCAATAGAGAACTCTGCAAGCGACATGGATATCAGAGGACTAAATTGGAGCGGCAAGAACTTTAAAATTCAACCACCAGGTGACTTCATTACATGATCCTAATATATTTCAATTTCCTTCTTGAACTCCCCTTTTATTCCTCTACCCTATTCTAAATTTTCTTTTTACGAAACTAGGGACAGTTTTATTCTAAGTTGGGGGTGTGGAAACAAAATGTTTGTTCAAAAAAAATGATAAAAAAGAAGAAAAATTCCTTTATCATTCATATAATAACATATTTTCTCACACTAAAACTATATAGAAAATAATTTTTATTTCCTTGACTCTTAATTTAATTCATGATTGAGTTTAAAAGCATTGATTTTGGAAGTTTGGTTGTCCAATGAGAATTTTCATCATTTTTATTTTAATTTATTAAATCAAAATGCCACAATTCACATCCTCTAGATCATGGGGTAATAATTTGAATTCTCAGGGTCCCATAATAAATAGCATAGGATGGTTTTATTTTTATGAATAATATGAGTATTCAAAAAAATAAAAAATAAAAAAATAAAAATTTGCGTGTAGAGCAATGGATTGATAAAATGCGAGGCTTTCGGCACTTGGGGATCATGACTCCAGAGTTTTCTAGCCCTGAGATTTTCACTCTATCTCTATTTATGGTAATATGATTTTTTTTGATCAAGTTAACTCAATATGATGCCTGAGTATATGGGCTTCACTTGGTTCCCAAAGGCCTTTGAGCTTGAGAGTCATCGGCAAAATCTCGCTACATGGGTTAATTTGATTAACTGAAATATCAATTACTATGGAAACATTGCAAAAAAATAAAAAAATAAAAAATAAAAAAATAATGAATACTCATATTATGATTAAATGTGATTCCACCTAGCGCTTCCATGATTTCCCCTTGAATGAAAATGAACCCCCATATCTATTTTGATTCACAGCACATCACTACACCTAATTGAGTTGGATGAATTATGATGATGGATTTGATCAAAGGACTGGGCTTGGGATTGAGATATCCTTTTAAATTTATCTTGTTTTAAATTATTTTTATATGTTATAAAGATATATTTGTGTTCAGTTTACATTGTGAGCACTGTTTTTTATAATGTGTTTGAAGAAAGGAATTCAAATAAAATCATTGAATTATTTGCTCGGGACTAGAAAATCTCAAGTTGGGTGGTGTGATTATCCAATAAAAACACATATTTTAATTACATTTTAAGGGTATTAAATGTTCATTTTTGATCTTATGGACCTGAGTTAGTGGATTTTGATTTTGAACATCCATTCTCATCATTTGTGCACTTCATGCCTAATGTACACCAATTTAGGCCCAATGAGTCATCTTATTCTAAGGAATTTAATTATCCATATTTTAATTTGATATTTTCTTAAATGGATATTCACTTCAATTTAAACATTTTTCATTTCGGGATCAATGGATGATTCATAAAGGATGATGGAGATATTTGGCGATGAAAAGAAACAATTCTAGAGAAGGTAGATTGAACACCAGCCCACTTATGAGAATGTGGGGCCCACATTAAACCCCAAATGAAGCCCAAAATTCGTGATAATATAGAATACATATATATTAACAAATCATTATTCAGTATACAGTGCTAATTCGGCCTCCATGATTGTTATTTAGGCGTCCCAAATAGTATATCAAAATCTGGGCTGATATCTGCGGCCCAGAAAAACATCCCACCAATTAAATCATATATTGAAAACCATAACTCCTTTTGGAATTAGATTTTACATTCTGTTATAGGAAATCCTTATATTAATTTAATTCTTCTATGTACCACCCAAATTCGGCCATCTATAAGGTGTTTCATGCGCCTCTGTTTGGTGGATGCAAGCTGAATTCCTTTTCAGGTCAAGGGAGGAAAGTCTATTTTCCACAAACTTTCCACCACCCTAGACCTACCATACTCAAGTGATATGACTTTTACTGTTGGAGGCTCTACCCAAGGGCTCAAAAATTCCTATTTAAGGCAGTGTTGTTGTAGGATTTAAGTATATTGGGTGTTTGCTTTAATTGTAATGTTTTGCTGCCACTTTGTGTTAGTAATTGCATTTCAATTTCCATGTAAGTTTCCTTTTTGTACTTATTTGTTATTAATCAACATATTTCTCTTATATTATATCCATTTCTTTTATTAAAACTTTATAATCACAAATCATAGTGATATATCTTTGTTTTTATTAATTAGTTCACCCATAGGTGTGAATTTCATTCACACACACGGAGGAGTGCTCGTTATTTCCGCGGTTTTAATTTCTTCAATATAATTCTTGTAAGCCATATTCCGCCCACCATTGAGAGTATATAATCAATGGAGGGATAACCCTTTAATGGGTTGATCTTAGTAATATGAAAAGTATGGATTGAATATTATTTTATGAACAAATTGTTGTTAATTGGTTAACTAATTTAAGACTTCCATTCTTCAGTTATTTCCACTCTTCAACTTCACTGTGTTTGAGGAAGCTAAATACAATTACTAAAATGACCATATACCTTGGAGACATCAGGAATTTGGTTCTCTAAGTGTGCATGGGATTAGTAATTTATTTTAGTTTCATCAAACTAGAAAATTATGAAGGTAGTGTTATTATGAATAATGGATTCATCAAGAATTAATTAAACCAAAATTGTCTAAAGAAGTAAAATTCATTCAATCCACCCATAGAATAATCTTAAGATCAACCCATTTTCATTTAATTTAATTCAATTAGTTTTATTAGTGTTCTTTAAAACCATCCAAAATAAAAACCAAGTTGTCCACTTCATAGCCAAAAATCCACCTCATAAGTTGTGTGTCTTAGTTATCTTCTTAGGTATCAGTGGATTCGACAACCCAATCTAGACTACAGGGACCATTCTACCTTATTCTCTTGGGTAAATTTGAGTGTGAATCACCTAACCTCTTGGTGGTCCAATGACCCTTGGGGAATTTCAATTGGTATTAGAGAGATTCTCACTATGAAATGATCTTGTATTCCTATTGATGAATTATAGATTTGAGATGTTTAAAAAATAAACTCATATCCTACAAACTATCTCTATTCTTAATAAATAATAAATAGAATAATTGGATAATAATTTTAAGAATAATATTAAGAAATTGGAAAATAAGGTAAGAAAAAATATGTTTAAGTAGAAGGATCTACCACTACTTGATCCTAAAAAAATTGTCCAGTGCTCTTATATTGAATCGATTGATAAAGATGCATTTAGTGACAATAGTAAAAGCCATGAAGAGTATTAAACTATCATAAAATTGAATAATTATACTCTTATGTTATATACTATTTTCATAAAGTTATTTATAATTTTTTAACCTACATACTAAATTTTTTTGAGGATCTGTTTGATGATAAATCATAGCTAGAGAAGGAAGTTGATTCCCTGAAGAATAAATTATCTAAAAAGGTTATAAGTTGCAAAACCATCTAAAAATTAGTGAAATTTAGGGGAGAAACATTTTAAATTTTCAATGATAATATTTATCTTATTGATTAAAATCGAAAAAGGGTATTTTTTAGAAGTATGTGTTTAAGGTTGTTGATGATAAATTTTTCAATAAATTATAGAATATTAATGATGTTGTAGTGAACCTCAAGGATGAATAGATAGTTATGAAAGAAAAAAACAATGAAAGAGATTGAAAAATCACTACAAGAGAGAAGAAAGATTCATGATAAAAAAGTTTATAAGATGAAAAGTGATTAGTAAGAGAGATAAATGTTTGTTGAGGCTTAAAAATATTACCTAAACATGAAGTGAATAGATCTTGAGATATAGATAAAATATCTCGAATTATTATAACTTAGACCTACTTAAAGGACAAGGAAAATAATTACTACCACTTAAGTCTCATAGGATTATTTTTACCTCAAAAAGAAATCTATTGGTGGAAAATATATCATGATAATTTTTTTATGAATCATCCACATGAAAATATTGGAAGAAGATGCCCCAAAGTCTTAATGAAGTTGTATGAAAAAAATCTATTCTGTAGCATAATGTAGAACTAAAGTCAAAATATAGAAATATTAAGTGGAATAAAAATTCAGAAAAAACCCACCAATAAGTCAAAGGTGTATGTGAGTAATCATGAGAATATAATATCCCTAAAAGTTCCCCAAAATTTTAGGGTTTTAACCTAAAATTAGCAAGCGTGTCATACTAAACAGACTACACCCAAAATAAAATGAAAAAGATTTATTGGAATTTGTTGGTGCTACTATATATTCAAGTATAAATCCATTTATTTCTAGGTCAGTTTATAAAATTTCAAGAAGTATTGATATATGGGGAAGTAAAGTTAAAAGTCAAAGGAAAACTACTTAAGGAAAGAAATCACTACAAAAAAAGAAAAAATTATCCATGAATAACATATTTCAGTGTTTTGATAATTTTTTTGAGTTGTATAATAATTTTGTTCACTATTATGATGAATTATAGTAAAATAAAACTATATATAAATCATATATTTTATATAATAGAGAACCACTGAATTCTAAGAAGAAGTTTAAGAAGTAAAGTGTCTCTTTATTGGAAAATAAATTAATGAATAAGGATGTTGAATCAAATCCATCCAAGAATCCAATGAAAAAAGTTTATCTAGTTATTTAAACCATTAATAAGAGATTATTCTATTGTGGAAAGAGAGGACACATAAAGGACCATTGAAAACTATCCATGAATCTCAAGAAGTAAGGGATAAATATAAACACTAAAATAGAATCCATCAAAGAGAGGGAGAGATAGATTGGATTATTGATTGATAATACTTATGAATAGGTTAAGAGGATACCCAAAAAAGAGTATCTAAAAAGTGGTTAGAAAATTTTAGGATAGGTGCAACAAGGTGGGACACTATTATATTAGATTTATGAATATTTTTACTGGTCAAAATGATTTTCAAAATAAAATGGATAAATCACCAATGGATTCATGTTCTAAAACTATTCCTATAAAGATGTTTTCTCTACATAATAGTAAAGGGAAGCATGTTCCTAAAGAATGTTTATTTATATGTCCAGATTATTTGGTGAGGCTAGAAATTTAATGTAATAATCAAAGAGAGAAATTTTTATGTTAGATAAAAAAGATATTATAGCTAAGAAGAAAGAATTGAATGAAAATAAACTCATGTTACCTAAAAAAGTATAGTATTTGAAAATAAAAAAGAGAGCAAGAATAAAGAAGAGTAGGATATTTAGATATTCAAGTAAAAGTAATACTGGGGTTAGAAGAATGTTGCAGAACCATTTCTAAAATTGAAAAGTAGTAGAAGATTCAACTTATTCCCATATTTTGGTGGTTATTATTTAAATAGTTAATTGAAGGTGAAGATACAAGAAATATAACCATCATGGAGGAAATTCCAATTGGTATTCACTTCTAATTTTCATCAGATGCCAACTTGTATTAATAGTATTTAGAGATTATTTCTAGAATAACACTTTTATATTGAATAAGAATACAGAGTATCCCTTCAGGGGTAGCTATCAAAGAATACAATACTACTCAATATTTATTGTTTTCACATAAATATAGAATCTAGATAGCCCCATAATAAGATGAAGTTAAAGGTTTCATTTTAACTCTATAAATCCCGTCTTTGATTATATTTAATCAATTTATAAATGGGGATTGATTTTCTAAAAAAAGGAGAAAAACATTTTGCACTTGAATGATCTAATGTGTTTATTGAGATATGTGTCATTTAAATCTCATCTTGAAACTCTTTTAATATAGCCCAAAAATATATTATATATAATTTGGTATAATAGTGAGAAATTTGTATAGATATATTTTTTTCTTTGTTAATTTCACTATTATTTTATATATCAGGTTTCCCAATGAGGCTTAGAGATCAATTAGTTAAGGAATATTACTAAAAAAATTGGTGTCATCCCTCTCCAAAGGAAATGAAGAATCAATGGGGCATAAGGTGGTTCTTGAAATTAGATGGGTAAGGGGAAGAAAATATTACATTGGAAAGCCTCTACTTGAATATATTATCTGAAAAGGGTGAAGATAAAAAAATTCATCCTTTGTATTTATTATCATTAATGGGGTGATGAAAAGTGAACGTCCTATGGGAATTAACATGATCCTAATGTGTTTGGAAGTGAAAAGTATTGAAAAAAATCCCAATAGGGGATTAAATTTCCATTTAGATTGTTTTTATGTTTTTTTCAATGTTCATGTCAATTTTTGTCACATTCTATGATCGATGAAATGAGTTTCCACACACTAGACAAGGAACACTTCCCTTTTATCATTATGGGTAATGATGAAGAAGAACTAACTTTCATTTTTTTTTTGTAATAGAATATTCATATGTTGGATATGGAATAAGTAAAATGTTGTTATTGCATAAATATATGCCTGAATAACTTTGGGTAACAACCTATAAATCCAATGATTTTTGAAATGGACCTCATATTAAATATATATTCTAAGGTGTGTTAAAGTGGTTTCTAAAATATTCCCATAAGAATTGAAGTTTTGGTTGATTGAATAGTTTGTAGAAGTTTTCATTTTGATAGTTAAAATCTAGCTTAAAATGATAGATAAAGTGTATGTGTGTTATATATTCTATTCCAGTATGATTATATGATTTAGTGAGGAAATTAGTGTTAACCAACACTTGGATTAAGGGTTGAAGAGATTTTAAGGATTCTGAAATTGAGCAATGAAGTGAGCTACATTAAAGAACCTAA
Organism: Viscum album; assembly: GCA_963277665.1. Lineage (NCBI taxonomy): Eukaryota > Viridiplantae > Streptophyta > Magnoliopsida > Santalales > Viscaceae > Viscum > Viscum album. The sequence continues at coordinate 598,053,367 of OY728133.1, forward strand.
AGAGGAGTAATTATGTCACATGTGTACGTGGGAATAGATATAGGGAGTTTAAGAATGCTTTATAAATTCCAAAATTTAATTTCAGATGGTTATGACTAGTTGAGAATATCATGAGTTGAGTTAAAGAAGTCATCGAGTTTATTGAAGAAATTTTGGAAAAATGGAAAAATTTGGATAGCGTATGTTTCAATTGGGACTAATGCATTTTTCAACCAAGACCAGTGTATGTGTCAATCGGGTTTTTGTATGTGTTATATTATGAAACTGGATATAGTAGAAGTGGCGGATGGGGCATTCCCAACTCAAATATTTTCATGATCAATGATTAATCTAATATTTTCATGATGATAAAAATAGTGATCAATGGAATTAAATCAAATAATATAGAAAATATATAAACATTAGAGCCAAAGAACAAGATCATCACATATTATTTATAATTAATTTAAGAAATTAAATAACTACCTTGTGATAAATTATTTATTTACTGATATATCTGACAACGTCTCTACATTTTACCATCATTTCATTGTAGGAATCAATAATAGATCCCCCCTAGTGGTGATACACTCGTGTTCTATGACCCTCCAAACATCATCATAGGAATCTCATAATGCTAGCATGGTAGATCCTAATGATTTAATCATTCACCTTTGATCGCCCTAATAATTACTTCAAGGAAGGGTTCTCATTGATCTCTCTAAACTTGAGAGTGTTATTGGGGGAGTATTAATCTCCATTCATTGGAGCGTTCTTGGTGAGAGAGCTCTCTAGGTATTTGAGAGGATTCTCTCTGGATCACATTATGCACAACAAAAATGAATTTCCTCTCTAGAAAAATAATATAATTGGGTTTATATACCACTAGGGTTAGAAAATAATAATTGAAAATTCACCCTTATTATTTTCATAATCCTTGTAGAACCCTATTTCTATAATAATAATAATAATATTATTATTATTATTATTTATTAAAATGCAATAAACTCACAAATTAAATTAAATATCATTTATTAAAATAATTTTCAATATATATTATTTCTCAATGGACCAATAAGATTGGACCACCATTCCTCCATAACATTTATCAGGCCTTGAATAATAACTATTTATTTAATAAATAAATATAAATGCATAATTTGATAATAAATAAATAAATATTATATTCGCTAAATATAGCATGTTTATTTATTAAATACTATACTAACATAATATACACTCTAATAAATGGTGACAAAATATATGAGATCAAGAAAACATGAATAATAATTAAACCATGTGTAGGAATAATATCTATTCGATTTTAAAAAAAAATAAATAATAATATATTATTTAATTGGGATTCTAGATACACTTACTATGCGACCCTCTAGTCCTATTTAACAATGGTATTAGGAGATGCATCCCAAAGTCCAAGGTTAGAATTTAACAAAACATCAAGGCACCCATAGAGAAAGAAGTTAATGCTAAAATGATGTAATACCTCATACAAGCACTTTCTATTTAATATAATCTCTTTATTGTGATATCTCTAAACAAATAGGTTACATGTTGGTCCCATCAACCTATGTTCTTGATGTCTCTTTATTTTACTTTTTAGAAATCAAAATTTCATATAAAACACCATGGGAATGGATTTATTTAGGCTATATAATTTCCATTAAAGGGCTTGAGATATCATCTTTTATTAAAGAATATAAGGGGAAATCCTTTATCTCGTTATTTGTTAAGGAAATATTACTTATGAAACACCCAACATATCCTACCTCCCTAAAAACTTATGCCATCATGGTTTTCATCAACATAACAAAGTACGTAGCTTGTAATACTTATTAATAATAATATTAACGTCTAAGGATCGATACACTTGTTTTTATATTGGGACATCCAATGAAACATATAAATGTGGATTTACTAATGACAGTTCTCATTCTCATAATATTGTAAATTTAATATTACCCAGGGTGTACACCATGAGAAGGTGCCTCAAAGTCTTATGAGTTTCTACCCCTGATAACCTATATCATTTTTTCCCTCAAATTATTTCATTTGGCTATAGAATATATATTTAAGAATACTACCTTGGTACTTATGGGTTCTCATTATAACGGGGAAATGTTATGACCTTTGAATGAAACATCTACTCTTAGAACATTATCACTTACTATGTTATGTAGAAGAACAATTATGATGTGAAAAGGATTTAATTAGTATTTGAAATAATTAATACATGTTACCATAAAGTGTAAATATGTTTGTTTTAGGTAACCAATTCTAACATTATCTAGAAATTTTTTACATGTTAATGGTATCATTATACATGTCATTGATGTACATGTATTTTTTGTGGATCCTTAATCAATTTTTTATTATTACATAAGCATGAAATAAAGTGCAAGACCTAGGGTTTATCTCACATAGAGGCCACTTACACATCACTAATATTCTATTGTCACTATGTTTATACTTTAAATCATATAATTTTAAAAATATAACAATTTAACTAGGGGATGAAATTAATTTGTTAAATATAATATATATATATATATATATATATTCATAACATAAATAAAACACAATTAAGTTAGCAGAAGAAAACTCTTGCTTTCATGAGTAAATAGAAATGAAATTGTTACTATAAAAATATAGTCTCAATTTTCTACTCAATGTAAACTATCACAACACACCCTCCTTGTTTGAATTTATATTACCTCACACAGATGCCCATGTATGTGAGTAAATACTCTTCATAATGTTGGATAATAGATCTATTTGCTAAAAAATTCTATTTAATACACATCACACCATATGATTGACATAAACATTAAAATGAAGGATAGTTGATAATAAATAAAGAGAACTAAAATGTAGAGAAATTTGGAAAGATATCACCATAATCAATTTAACTACTATTTAAATTAATATAATAGAATAAATAAAAAAATATATTAAATTATAATAACTCAAGAAAAACAACTCCCTCCAAGGAACAATAGTGAGGTCAGTTCTCCATTTTATGGAGATGATAATCACATAGAGGGAGAAAATAAAAGGGAATAAAAGGTAAAAATGAGAATTTGATAGGAATAATATAAATTAAATATGTACAAAACTATTAGAGTATCATGATCTTATAAATATATATAAAATGGATAACTAAAATGGCCAACACTGTTAAACTGAGATAGAGTACAAATTTAAAGGTATGAGTGTTGTTTATTTTTCATCTAAAAACATCCTCAAAAATTTAGCACATGATAGAAACATTCGATGGAAAATTTTGGAAAATAATTCTTTAATAATTTTTTTTGACTTTTGCATGTGCGTGAACCCACAAATTGTCAACATGTATAAGAAATTATAGTTGAATTAATAATGAACATTCTTCAGGACTGGACACTATTCATATTCACATTCTCCAATTTCTTAGGAATTTATTACCATGAAGGAGTAAGAATCACATGAATATAAAACTAAATAAAATGATACCTCTCCACTAATATTTATTGACAAAAAATTTCATCACATTTATTTTTTTTTTGTTTAGGATATATGGGCCCATATTTGGAAGTCTCTAGAATTGTGCAAAAATTTAGAGGCATGACCTATGAATTTCATTTAAGACTTAATTTATTGGATTTATTCTTTGGTAATATTGAATTAAATGTATGAAAATGAATATACAATCCTAAAAAATGAATTTTTCAAGTTGGATATGTATAGAAAATTTTCGGTCTAAAAAAAGTGATTTAAAATAGTTAAAATTCCCAAATTAATCTATTTTCACAATTAAGCACAAATTATTCTTAAAAAATGTCAAAATTACAAATAAAAACAATTTATTATGTTTAAAATATTAAAATTATAAAATAAAATATTTGAAAATATAATTTCCATTAATCTTGTACAATTAACCATTTCACAATAATACAATCATTAAATATTTGAATCAAAATCCACATTGAAATCAAAAGTGAGAAAATTTCCAAGATATTTTAAAAAATGAAATTACATCATGTATTGTATATAAAAAATAATTCCATTTCATTTTAAACTCATTAATTTAAATTCATCCATCCTCAAAAATAAATCTATGGACTATTCACAACTTACCTCACATAGAATTTTATGTCTCTCTTCCCTCAAGAGAAATTAAATCTTGAGTTATACTCAAGCATGGAAATTTCATGTATCACCATAGGCTTGAAAATTATCATATCTTGAAACCATGATACATAAAAATATTTTCAATTATAATATATTTCCCAGGTGATTTTGGTAAGTAATTTTTTGTGGGTAAAATCATTTAAAAAATCAAAGAATGGAAAGTGGAGGTTGAAATTTTAAGTACAATCACATGAATATTCAAGTGAAAACCCTAAAAACATATCTCAATCAATTACCATTGAAAATTTACAACACTCACCCTATAATTTCTTGGACCAACTCACTCTAAATAATATCTAAACTAATTCACCACATAACCTCAGGCGTGCCTCCCCGTACTCTAAAGGAAACCAACTAGAGGAAAATAATAGAAGAAATAATAATATGTAATAAAAAAATAGGTAAAAACACGTCACATATCAAATTCCCAAAACTGAGTAAGTTCCCATAAGAAAATGGAAAATACATTTCATTTCATGATAGTCTCATGTTCCAAATAGAAACCAAAATAAAAGACACAACTAAAAATTACCAAAATGGGACTTGAAATCTATTTTAGTCTTCTCATCCAAGATCCATCCCATAGTGTCCCAAAATCATCCATCTATCACTGGGCATTTTTACTTATCTTAATCTATATCCATGAAGTATTCTCAAGAACCAATGGAAACCTGATAAGGGTGTGATTACAAATCCATAGGCTACCAACAATAATATCTAAAGAAATATCCATTCTAAACAACAGTGTATGATGATGTACCAAGTAATAATAGAAAAAGAAATAAATGAAAACATTTTTTAAAAATATAAATAGTTGTTAATTAACATTTTTATACCTTGGGTTCAAAAGTGAAACTTGATCCAACAAAACCTGATTTAGCCCAAGTCGTTCATCTGAACCATAAACTGTAGAGTGGTGTATAATTTAAGTAACATAATGGTTTTCATTAATCATTTATATTGTGGGTACTAATAACCATTTTTTCAATAAATCCACACTATGTTTAAATACTATTAGTTCCTTGATCATCAAACCGAAATCCAAACCATAGATGCAAAGAATCATGTCTACCATTCTATACCATAGATATAGAGTGTCATGTCCAACATCTTAACCCATGGGATGTAGATCGTGTAACCTTTTATTACCAATTTTATGGTATTTTTATACCTTTTTATTATCACCTTATGTTTGGATGTTTTCCTGGGTCATTTCCATAGATTTTTGGACATTCTAGGAGTTTTATAGGGGTTATTCCATGGAAGCGAGGGACTACCGTTTGGAGATATTTGGAGCCTCTTCCATTTAAATAATGGCTGCAATGTAGAGGAGAGTTGTACGATGAAGGAATTTGGGTGCCTATTCCATTTTAAAGGTAGTTTTGGCATGGTGTGTGAGTTTCATCATAGCCTTGCCCTAGGTAAATAGGATTTGGGTGAGGTCTGCATCATGAATTCATGAACTAGTTTCCTGAGGATGACTACAGTGCGATCTTTTACACTGTTCCATGGTCTTGAATTTTTCATCATTTTTGTGTTGTGTTGTTATAGGATACAACATTGTATTTTGTTTTATATAATTGAAAATCATGAAGCCTTATTTTATATTCCAAACTCATTCCACTTGATTATATTCTACCCCTTTTAATGCTAGAGGCTCTCTAAAGAGGATTTTGGTACCTTAAATCCCTTTCCTCTTAGATTGAGGTTTTAGTGGATGTGACTAGTCTCCCTATGGTAATTATATCTCTCTTTGTTGTTGAATCATATTTTCTTCTCTGTTCTCCTCTTTGAGATTAATTAATCCACATGTTGTTGATGGATTGGATCCTTTTTTTATGGGCTGTTATTCTAGGGATTTATCCTTGATCTCCCTTAACTTGGACTCTCAATTGGTGGCCGCGTTTTCCGTCTGTATGCTGGGTCTTGGACTTCGCGTGCAACAGGGATGGCGGCGACTTGATCGGATTTTCGGCGGGTCTACCGGTCGGAGTTCTGGTGATGTTTTCCTTTTTTGTTTCTGCAGATTGTTCCTGGTTTCAAATTCGGTGTCTTTGCTCCGGCGTCGGTTTTTGTTGCTTCGTGAGTGGGATGAGGTGATGGATTTCATGCTATTGTCAACTGCAATTTTTCTTTGGTGTGTTTTGGATAAATCTGCTCTGGGTTCTCTTGGATTTGTGTTGCGTGATATTGGAATTGCTCCCTCAGTGATTTGATCTCGCTGATTTTCTTGCTGAATGTTGGACCAGTATTTCGGATTTGATTCTCTTCCGTGATTTGTTTTCGCTTTTTCGAGATTTGTTTTCGGGAAGATCTCTGGAATGAAGTCGTGGTTGCAGTAATTGCAGTGAAGATATGCTGTTGAAATCTGGAAGTTTTGATGTTTTTGTTTGATGAAGATGATGAACTGCTGGTTGAAGTGTTGAATCAGCAGTATGGGTCTTTGGTTTTGGGTGTAATGGTTTGGTTTGTAATTTGACTATGTTTGGTGGGGACTTCTGATTGGGTTTGGGCAAGATGTTTGCCCTCATCCATCTCCTTATTTACTGCACTTTTTATTTCTTTTAATAAATGGTCAGAGGTTATTCCTCTGACAGAACTTTCCTGGTATTTGTGAAATAAAACCCATTTTTCAAAGGATTAAAAAATTGGGTGAATTTTTAGAAATATATATTTAAATGATAATTGATTTTATGAAATTATTTTATATTTATTCTTGATAAATTGGATTAAAATGAAAGATGATTTTAAAAGGAATGATTTTGATGAAAACCAATGATTTGGTTTTGAAATTAAAATGGAATTAAATTTTTAATTTTGGAATTTGAACTATAATAATTGAATTGAATTAAATTGAATGAGTTGAATAATATTTATTGATTAATTTAAAGAACTTGTGGATCAGGGTAGTTAGTGGATGACTGGGACAAGCACATTAAGACTTTGACTCCCTAGAAATGGATTAACAAAGGAAACTCCAACTAAACCAAGTTTGGCATGACTTCCCCAATGGGGTATTGATTTATTATCTTAATTTCTAGATCATTAGGTACATGTTCAGACATCTTGATCCATTGTGATTTGATTGAGTTGTGAGAGTATCCTTAATCTAGAAACTAACAAACCTTGGGGCTTATGAACATGTTTCTTGGTTTTGACTTGATTATTACATTCCATTGACTATATAACTATTTTTATTCATACCATTGATTTATAAAAATGTTCATCAAAGCCTTTTTTTGATATACAGAAAATATTATTGATTTGAAATCATTTCTTTATAGATAAATGTTAAAATTATTTTCCATGTTTTATTTATTTAAAATTCAACTATAAATGGTTTATCAATATTGGAATTTCTTATGGAACATTTGGTGGAATAATACTGGGATGTTCATATCACACCCTACCTTTGCCTTTAGTAATCTTTATATTATGTTATTCTAGGTCTAGGAAAATTGAAATCACCGGTTGGAGGTGTAATATATTCTCAATCATGAGATCTTGGAGTGATGGTGGTGACTGGGGGGGCTATGGTCCATTTGTTACATAGTTATTTTGAGACTTTATCATGATATATGTTGCAAAATTATCTTTTGGATGATGTTTCTTCTTGGAATATTTATTAATCTTCATGTGGTACTTCTCCTTGAGGAGTGTTTGACATAAATAATGATCATTGTTTTATCTTATTTCGTTATATCTTGGTTCTTTTCTTTATGAAAAAACAAATCCATTTGTATTTTAGTTGTTGTTAGGTGCTAGTTTCCAACCTATAGAGATCAGTAAAATCCTTTAATCTATGTCAATACCAGCTCGAGTGTTGATGTACTAGGGTATCCGGGTTGGTTTGTGAAAACATTGTTTCAGTGGTGTGAGTTTGAGAATCTTTCCTTAATTTTGGTATACATTCTATGATGTCTTAGTAGATAGGAGGTAGGATTATTGGGACTTAAGAGGTAGTTATAAGTGAGTTTCTAGTCAGCTCTCATCATAGTGAGCCTTATAGCACCATGGGTGTTTTTTAAATGAATATTTTATGAATAAATTGAAATAATTCTAGTATATTCCTAGTTTTATCTGAGCATTTTAAAGTCCTATAAAATATGATGTAATTTATATCCCTATATCTCTTTATTGAGTTGATTATATGATTATACTTGATGATGTTTTAGTGTTTTCTATTTATGTTTTTTATTACAATTCCCACAAGAATACTTTTGAATAGACCTTGGGAGAAATATATTGATGAACCATAGAAATAAAACCCTCCAATTGATGAGAATCTCATTGGGAAAGTGGCGCATGATGTCAAATCTCTAGGATAGGGGGATTCACCCATTCCATTTTAGGATCTGGTAAGGGAACCACTAAGGGTGAAATTAGATATTGTTCCTAATAGTTTCTTCACCAGAGGCCACCAGCTTTATATGGATAAAATGATCCTAAAGAGGTATAAAATTGGTTTAAAAGTATTGGAATTGTTCTTGAATAATTGGAAATTACTAATTTTATAAAAGTTAAATGATTTATCTTCAAGCTTTAAGGGTCTAGCAGGAGATGGTGGGATTTAGTAGTTAGAGAAAATAATCATGAAGGCCTAAAGTGGAAAGAATTTAGATACCTTTTATAGAAAAGTTATATCCAAATTTGGTGGTTTTGTAAAATTATATGGAGTTCCTTAACCTTAAACATGGTTATAGGATGGTGACTCAATATGCAAACCACTTTACTGAACCCGTTTAGTTTTCTTCTAAGGTAGTGATGAGTAGGGAGATGAAGGCCTGCAGATTTGAGATGGTTCTCCAATACGATATCTGATCATAGGTTTTAATATTGAATATTACTTCTTATACATATGTTATTGATAAATATTTGATGGGTGAGATTGACCTAGCTATTAAGTCAGGGTTAATGGGAGTTCCTCTTGCTCCCAGTGGTAGTTTTTTTAGTTCCTCTAAATGAAAGAGAAAGAATGGTGAGTCTTATGGTGGATCTTGATAGTAGTAATTTCCTAGACCTTAGGAAGTGTCTATAAGAGGCCCTTTAACTTTCTATTAGCATGTCAAGGTTGGGAATTTGAATATATTTCATACTAAGGTACCAAATATTTGTTGTTCATGTGGTCATTTGGGCCACCTAGATATGTTTTTTCATATATTTTCTTCCCTGTGTAGTGGTTCAAGATCATAAAAACCTAAAGCTAATATGTTGCAATTATATTTATAAATAAATAAGGGGTTCTATCCTCAGGTATATAGAACAAATATTCTTCACATAGTGGAAGAGTCTCCAGAGGATGTTTATGCGGGTCCAATGACAGTGAGAGGTGCAATCACTGTAGCTTCATATTTAGTGACTACTTTGTTTGATATCATTTCATCTCATTTATTCAATAGAATTTTGTTTTTAATATGCTAAAACTTATTATAGATCTTATGTATTATCTGTTTTATATTTCTAGACCCTTCAGAATGAAGATATCAATAGGTCTTTGATGCCCCTCATGTGTCTTCTCTTTATTAGAGATCAAGCTCACCTATAATGTTCCACTTCTTAACACGAAACCTTTGTATGTAATTATCTGGATGGATTAGTGTATTGGTAGTAAATATTATATTTACTATTATCTTTAGCGGGTCTCTTTCACTACACATGATGGGGTGTGTCATGTTTTCCAAGGATAATTGGACCTAAGGTCAAACAGAGATGGACCGCCTTTTCCAAAGTTGGACAGGGTAATATCTGTGTTTTCTTTTGATATGGATCAAGTGTATATGAGCATTGAACATCCTTCAATAGTCATTTAGTTTCCTGAAATGTTTCCCTTAGACTTTTCTAGCTTTCCACCAGTAAGTTATTTAGAGTTTTCCATTGACTTGGTACCAAGTACCCATCCCATCTCTATTCCTTCTTACTGTATAACACTAGTTGAACTGAAAGAGTTAAAGACTTGGTTTGATGATTTTTTGGATAGAGGATTTATTCACCCAAGTGTTTCACCTTGGGTGTCTCCTTTTATCTTTGTAAAGAAAATCGATGGGAAAATTTTCTTATGTGTTGATTACTGAAAACTCAATCTAGTTATGGTAAAGAAAAGGTATTTGTTTCCTTGGATTAATGATTTATTTGACTAGATAAAAGGGGAGAAGTGGTTCTCAAATATTTATCTTCGATCTCGTTACCACTAGTTGAGAATCAATAAATATGGAATCCAAAAGACCTCCTTTAGAATTATGTACGACCATTAAGAGTACCTTGTTATTCCTTTTGGTCTAACCAATTCTCTTGTAGTTTTTATGGAATTGATGAATAGGATATTCCATGAGTACCTAAACTCATTCTTAGTGGCCTTTTGGATGACATATTCATTTAATCTAAAAATAAGGTGGATCATGTGAATCATTTGAGAGTATTTTAGGAAACATTTAGTGGTCACCAACTTAATTATTGGCTATCAAAATATAATTTTTGGATTCGAGAAGAAAAGTTCTTAGGATAAATTGTCTTAGAACATGGTATTTCAGTCGATCCTGAGGATGTTAATGATTTTATGACATGTGAGTGACCACATAATGTCTTCTAGATTCAAATATTCTTGGTCCTAGTAGGGTATTACCAGTGGTTTTTCAAATATTTCTCAAATTTAGCTTCTCCAATGACCACCCTCACTCAGAAAGGGGTAAAGTTTTTGTGGGGTTTTAAATGTCATGATTCTTTTAATGATTTTAAGTTTATTTTTACTTATGTCCTAATGTTGACTCTCCCAAAGGTTGGGCAGGGCTATCTAGTCTTTTGTGATGCTTCATATTTAGGTTTGGGATAGGATATCATATAGGGTTATGATGTGGTGGCCTAAGGTTCTCGCTAGCTTAAGCCACGCGAGAAGAACTATCCTACCCATGACCTTAAACCCACAACTATGATGCATGATCTTAAGAGTTGGTAGCATTAACTTTTCATTGAATGTTTTATTATTTATTCAGACCACAAAAATATTGTGTTATATCTTCTCTAAGAAATATTTTAATCTTCATTAGAGGTGATGATTGGAGTACTTATAGTCATGGAAAGGGGAATGGAATCGCAGATTCTTTAAGCTGGAAAATTCAATCCAAGGTCAAGAATGAATTGTCAAAAGAGTGAAGATTTATTACACTCTTTTCTCATATACATTTATGAATTCAAGAGAATGATAGTGATATTATTTTATAAATCATTCCGTAGGCCTCCTCTCTTCTCGAGATGATTCTTCAGGAGTAGTACCTTGATGGCGAGGTTTGTGGAATTAGGGACTCCCTTTATGGTGGGGAGACCATTAGTGGGTGTTCATTGCCTCCCAAGGGTATCATATGCTTCCAGGGCCATTATTTCATACCTTTTCCCCTAAGAAAGTTTTTTATGGGTTTTTCCATAATTCCTAATGGGCGGTACACCCAGGGTCCATGAAAATGTTCTATGATATGCATTGATTATTCTAGCGGCTAAATATGAGATGATAAATTTCTGATTTTGTTTCTTATTATTATAATTTTCAACATGTTAAGGTCTAGCACCAAAAACCTTCTAGTTTTCTTCAGCCCCTTCTTGTGTCAACTTGGAAGTGCACTACGGGAAAATAGTTTTTTGTGACGGGTCATTTGTGACGGGAATAAATACCGTCGCAAAAGGTCCGTCCAAGAGGTTATTTTAGATGGGGGTGACGACCCGTCGCAAATAACCAACTATTTGTGACGGGATTTCGTCTCCCGTCGCAAATAGTTTGGCGCGGATAGCGTGCCAAACCGCGCGAAGGTTATTTGTGACGGTGGGATCCCACCGTCGCAAATAGTTAAGTATTTGTGACGGGGCACGTTGCAAATAACTGGTGGTGGTTAATAGTTTTTTGCGACGGGATGTCGTCCCGTCGCAAAAGGTGTTCCGGCAGGGACTATTTATGACGGGTCCCATCGCAAATACCTACGCCTGCATTAATTACTGTCAGCGGTTAAAAAGTATTTGCGACGGGGCCCGTCGCAAATAACCGGCAGTGGTTTATAGCCTTTTGCGACGGGATGTCTTCCCGTCGCAAAAGGTGTGTCGGGAAGGACTATTTGTGACGGGTCCCGTCGCAAATACCTTTTTAACCGCCGATAGTAATTAATGTGGGTGTAGGTATTTGTGATGGGTCCCGTCACAAAAGACACTATTTGCAGCGGGTATCCCGTCGCAAAAGACACTATTTGCGGTGGGTATCCCGTCGCAAATAATCTAACCTATATATACCCCCATCCGTTTTTCCTCTCATTCCTCTCAAATTTTAGATCATGTTTCTCTCTAAACTTGGATTTTAGAGAGAATTTTTCTAAGTTAAAGTTTTTGTTCACGAAGAAGTTGTGAAGTCGTCTCCATCAATAGAAAATCAGTCTTAAAGGTATTTATGTTTTTTTAATTTATTATTTATTTCATTTTTTTATGTTAATTTTTTTTATTGTTGATTAGTTGTAATTAAATTAAATTTAAATTGTTTTGTCATTAGTATTTATTTGTACTAATAAATTGAAATTTTTAGTATTAATTTTTAATAACTAGTAGTAATTATTAATTATTAACGATAATTAGTAATATATATAATTAATTTGTAGTAATTAATAATAATTGGTAATAAATATCAATAAATAGCAAAAAAATAAGAATAATTAGTAATAATTAGGCATAATTAGTAATAATTAGGAATAATTAGGAATAAATATTAATAATTATTAATAATTATAAATAATTAGCAATAATTAGGAATAATTAGCAATAATTAGTAATGATTAGCAATAACTAGTAATAATTAGCAATAAATAGCAATAATTAATAATAAATAGTAATTAATTGTAATAATTAGTAATAAATTTTAATAATTAGTAACAAATACTAATAATTTTTAATAAATACTAATAATTACTAATAATTAGCGATAAATAATAATAATTAGGAATAATTAGCAATAATTAGAAATAATTATTAACAATTAGAAATAAATAGCAATAAATAGCAATAATTAGAAATAATTAGGAATAATTAACAATAATTAGCAATAATTATCAATAATTAGCAATAATTAGCAATAATTAGGAATAATTAGCAATAATTAGCAATAAATAACAATAATTAGTAACAAATAGGAATAATTAGTAAAAATAGGAATAAATAGTAATAAATAGGAATAATTAGTAATAAATAGGAATATTTAATAATAATTAGCAACAATTAATAATAATTAGTAATAAATTGTAATACTTAGTAATAAATTGTAATAATTAGTAATAAATACTAATAATTACTAATAATTACTAATAAATACTAATAATTAGCAATAATTAAGAAATATTTAGAAATAATTAGCAATAAATAGAAATAAATAGCAATAATTAGAAATAATTAGGAATAATTAGAAATAATTACCAATAAATAGAAATAAATAGCAATAATTAGTAATAAATAGCAATAATTAGTAATAAATAGAAATAAATATTAATAAATAGAAATAATTAACAATAATTAGGAATAATTAGGAATAATTATGAATAATTGCGAATAATTAGGAATAAATACTTATAATTAGTAATACTTACTAATAATTAGTAATAATTAGCAATAATTAGGAATAATTAGCAATAATTATGAATAATTAGCAATAATTAGTAATAATTAGCAATAATTAATAATAATTAGAAATAATTAGCAATAATTAATAATAATTAGTAATAAATTGTAATAATTAGTAATAAATTGTAATAATTAGTAATAAATTATGTTAATTAGTAGTAAATTGTAATAATTAGTAATAAATAATAATAATTAGTAATAAATACTAATAATTACTAATAATTAGAAATAAATACTAATAATTAGGAATAATTAGCAATAATTAGGAATAATTAAAAATAATTAGCAATAAATAGAAATAAATAGAAATAAATAGCAAAAATTGGGAATAATTAGAAATAATTAGCAATAAATAGAAATAAATAGCAATAATTAGTAATAAATAGAAATAAATATTAATAAATAGGAATAATTAGTAATAATTTGGAATAATTAGTAATAATTAGGAATAATTACGAATAATTAGGAATAAATACTTATAATTATTAATTCTTACTAATAATTAGTAATAATTAGTAATAATTAAGAATAATTAGCAATAATTAGGAATAATTAGCAATAATTAGTAATAATTTGCAATAATTAGCAATAATAAGCAAAAATTAATAATAATTAGTAATAAATTGTAATAATTAGTAATAAATTGTAATAATTAGTAATAAATTGTAATAATTAGTAATTTATTGTAATAATTAGTAATAAATTGTAATAATTAGTAATAAATTGTAATAATTCGTAATAAGTACTAATAATTACTAATAATTACTAATAAATACTAATAATTAGTAATAATTACTAATAATTAGTAATAAATATCAATAATTAAGAATAATTAGCAATAATTAGAAATAATTATCAATAATTAGAAATAAATAGTAATAATTATTAATAATTAGTAATAATTAGCAATAATTAGCAATAATTATTAATAATTAGATATAATTAGTAATAATTAGATATAATTTTTAATAATTAGTAATAATTAGTCATAATTAGTCATAATTAGTCATAATTATTCATAATTAGTCATAATTAGTCATAATTAGTCATAATTAGTCATAATTAGTCATAATTAGTCATAATTAGTCATAATTAGTAATAATTAGTTATAATTAGTTATAATAAGGTATAATTAGATATAATTGTCCTTACTTGGTTGATCACCTTGCAAGTAGTGTTGCAATAGGACAACCCAAGTCATGCCCTTCTCATCTATAAGAATTATCTCACATGATCCTTTACATAGACCATTCTTCCTTGAAAATTTAAGGGAAATATATTGTTGTCCCCTCAAATTTTTAAGGAAGAATGATCTTTTTAAAGGGATAGAGATGATTCTTAAAGACGAGAACGGCATTACTTTGGTCATCCTATTGCAACACTACTTGCAAGGTGATCAACCATGCAAGGACAATTATAGAGTTTACATTGGACATGGCTGGCACAAACTTTTTATTGTGCATGACCTGAAAATTGGCGACCCTTTGAAATTTGAACATGTTAAGAATAAAGCAAATCCTGTTCTGAATATTGATAATTTTAATATTTTATAAATTTTTTATTATTTTAATAATATTAATATTGTTTTTTCATAAATATTGATAATATAATTTTTTTATTAGTAATAATTAGATATAATTATAATTAGTAAATGAAAAATGCTTGGATAATGAAGGGAAAATTTGTAATCATCTCCACAATAATGATTACCAAATTCTCTTTCATTATTCAAGAAGTTTTCATTTTTCTAAGTATTGCTAAGTATTGCTAAATTAGTAATAATTAGAAATAAATAGTAATAATTAGTTAGGAACAGTTATAAAGAAATTTTAATAAATTTTAATAAATTCCAAGAACCTGGCACAATTTCCAGTGGATTGATGGAACTCCTTTTGCTCGATGACTTTTCTCCTTTCAACTATCACCGACTCAAAATAATATGAAAAATGTGCTGCTACATAGGCATATTCAATCTCGTATACATTATATTGGATATACATTCGTAGGATCATATTTTTTATAATGTTTTCAGGCAATGACAGTTGGAAGAAGATGATTTATCGACAAAAAGGGGGCTCTTTTGTCCGACGACTCATTTACATGCATATTTCTCACACTGAAATCACAATGAATAATCTGGTCAGAGGTACGTATATTCATTCTCATATATGAGAATGAATATGTGTACCTCCGATCTGATTCTTCATTGTGATTTCAGTGTGAGAAAGATGCAAGTAAATGAGGCGTCGGACAAAAGAGGAGTCGTCAATCCACTGGAAATTGTGTCGCCTTTAATTAATGGTAATTATTATGCTGAATTAGTAATTATTTATCTTATTTTTTTAAATAGTATTTTTATAATTTCAAATTATTCAAAAATAGTGATGATTTTATATTTTGTAGAAAAATATAGAATAAGGAAGTCGACATCAGTCATTATTAGATGATCGTACTTCAATAAATTAGCGCATAAATTTAAATGGTTCAGGTTTAAATCCTGTATATATTGAGGGTGTTGAAGTTTTCTTAGAATTTGAATTATCAAAACCATAATATGTTTCAAAAGGCACAATTAAGTGTCCTTGTAAAGAAATGTGCTCTGAGAACGTTTGACACATTTGACAAGGTTGGGGGACATCTCTTGCGGTTTAGTTTTCAACCAGATTATTTTTTTTGGTATCAACATAGTGAACGCAGTTCCAGAGAAGATACTAATAACTTGATTCTGGATCCATCATAATTCCAAAATTTAGTACATGATGTTGCAGTTCCATCTGTTCAATAAACTATAACTCATGATGATATTGAATTAACTCTTGAGTTAGCACCATCTTAATTTTATGAGTTATTGAGGTCTACTAAGGATGCATTATATCCTGGTTGCAAGATAAGAAAAATAGAAGTGGTTGCAAAATTTATGGCTATTAAATCAGATAATGCAATGTCAAACAACTTTTTGATCAGATATTTTCTTTGGTTAAAACACTATTACCTGATGGAAATGTGTTGCCTGCAAATTAAAATGAGAACAAGAGGTTAGTTCATAATCTAGGCCTAAGTTATCAGAAGATTCATGCATGTACAAATGATTTCATCTTATATTTTGGTGAAAATGAGTTGTTGGATAGTTTTCCAACATGTGGAAAATCAAGGTATAAATAAGCTCAACCAGGGAAGTCTGGATCGATTCCTGTAAAAAAAGTGAGATATTTCCCCCTTACACCTAGGCTGTTATGTTTATTTATGTCTCATAACACAGTTTCAATGATTTCATGGCACAAAACCAATATTTCAACCGGTAAAATCTTGAATCATCCATCTGATGGCGATTTATGGAAAAAAAATTATCGTCTGCATCCATTTTTGCTTTAGAATCTCAAAACGTGTGATTGGGTCTTTCTACTGATGTGTTCTATCCATTTTGTTCTTATGGTAGTCAATATTCATGTTGGACTGTCTTTATAACTCCGTACAATCTACCTCCATGGATGTTGATAAAGGATCCATATATCTTTTTGACCTTATTAATCCCAGGACATCCGAAAAAGAATATTTATGTTTATTTGAAACCATTTATTGATGAGTTAAATGCATTGTGGAGTAATGGTGTTAGTACATATGATGTTTCTACGAAACAAAATTTCACATTAAAAGTTGCATTGATGTGGACGATTAGTGACCTTCCAGCATATGGCATGTTATCTGGCTGGAGTACACATGGTCCGAAATCATTTCCTTACTGTATGGAAGACAACAAATCTTCTATGCTCATCAATGGAAAAACTCTTTTCTATTTTGAATGTCATCGCAGATTTATTCCAACCGATCATCCTTTTCGAAGGAACAAATCTCATTTCAGAAAAGGCACAATGGAAAGAGATAAACCTCCAAAAAGATCTTAGGTACAGAGTTAAAATCAGTTGTATTTTTATTACATCTCATCACATTTGGGACAATAGTAAACCAATAGAAAATTCATGGATTTGGGAAAGAACATAATTGGATAAAAAAAAGCATTTTTTGGGATCTCCCATATTGGTCTGATTTGTTGGTCTGTCACATGTTGGATGTCATGCACATTGAGAAGAACTGTTTTGATAATTTATTTCATACAGTTTTATATACACCAGGTAAGACCAAAGATACTGTAAAATCATGATTATATCTTTCCCAAATTTGTAGGTGACCAGAACTTGAACTATTTGGAAGTATCAGATCACATAGGTTAATGAATCCAAAAGTATCTTATACACTTACTAAAGATATTCATTTATTATTTTGTCAGTGGATTGCAGATTTGAGACTTCCAGATGGCTATGCTTACAATTTGGGCAGATGTGTTAAGAATGGTCATATTACCAGATTAAAAAGTCATGATTTTCATGTTATAATGAAAATAATTATGATGATTGGATTTAGAGGTTTGTTGAATTATACGATTTGGGATTTGATAACAGACATATCATATTTTTTTCGAGACATTTGTGCAGCGACAACTGACAATGATGCGCTAAGAAAACTGGAAGAAGATGTTGTTGTAATTATATGTAAACTGGAAAAAATATTTCCACCAGCTTTATTTGACTCAATATAACATATGATATTACATTTTTCACATGAATATAAATGTGGAGGTCTAGTATAGTTTTGATGGATGTACCCATTAGAGATATGCATGTAGAAATTGAATAAAAAATTATGTAACAAAACATCAGTTGAAAGCTCAATTTCTGAAGCTTATTTGCAAGATTAATTTTCTTTTTTCTTCTCTCACTATTTTGAATCTGAATATCCCTAAAAACAAAAACGTATGGGACGGAATGAGGGAAATTTTAATGATGAAGTGGACAATCATTTATCAATTTTTAATCAGCCAAATCTTGGCTTTGGTGGAGTTTAAGAACGATTGATTTCATACGATGAACATCACAGAGCTCATACATATGTTCTGCTCAACTGTGAAGAAATGACAACATTTGTACTGTGAGTTCTTCTATCACATATTCTATAATTTATGTTACAGTAAGTAAACTTATTTTATTTGTAAGTTATATGATAATCATATCAATAAACAAGTTCCACAAATTACAGCAGCTGCTCTTGAAGAATGAAGACAAAAAAAATTCTCAATGGTTTCAAAAGATGGTAACATAAATTATTGATGGTTTAATATCAATTCACTTTACTATTTATTATATTGATAATTATTTTACAAATTTTTAGGTGTCTCAACATGCTGATAAAATTGATAAGTGACTGTGTATATTGAGTAACCCACCATCCAAAATGGTTAAATCTTATAATGCATATGTGGTGAATGGTTTTAAATTTCATACATGTGCATATGGGGAATCAAAAAAACAATTAATAGTGGAGTTTGTTTGATAGGATCGCATCATAGAGAAACTGAAGTTGACTTTTACGGAATTTTGGATGAAATTATTGAGATATGTTATCTTGGAAAAATTACATAACGATGTTTAAATGTTGATGGTTAGATACTGAGAGAGGCTTGCATGTTCTCAGACTCATGGAATCGTCTATATTAAATATAAAATTCTTCTTGCTGTAAATGAACCATTTTTACTGGCTCAATAGGCACGTCAAATTTATTACGCAAAGTAATGTGCTACTTCAAGAGACCTGGGTGATTGGTGGAGCATAATAAAAATGAAATCTCAAGAAAATCAATTTACTCAAACTGAATGTGGTTCCGCTGAAGTGGAAGAAATTGAAATTTTTCAAGAGACTACTCAAAATCCATATTTTTCACAAAGAAATGTGAATATCGATGAGGAAACCCCACAATTAAGGTTCCATGGTGATGAAGATGTTAATGATGTTACAAATAAAATTGAAATGAAAAGGGATGATAAAAGTGAAACTTATATGGATATTGATGATGCCTAGGAGGAATATAAAGACATTGACATCGTTAGATATGAAGATGATGATGAAAGTGAACATTGGAATAGTTAAATACCAGTTATGATCATAACTAATATATATATATATATATATATAATAGTTATTTTCAACTATCTGCTAACAATAATCATTTTGTGTTTCAGATGGACTCTGATCTATTGTGTGAGTTAGAGGAGGCTGAGCTACATTTAGATGAGGGGGATGTGGGATCATCTGACCCTCAGCCTACTGGTGGTTCAAGAGGTACACGGAGGGGGCGCGGTCTTGCGTGACTGATGATTCCTGACCCTATCCCTAAGTGATGTCCATGTCTTGGCTTCGATCCATGCACACGGAGGTATGGTAACCTATATATTTTAGTTAGATTTCATTAATTTATTTATATATATACTAATTTTTTGTTTATATATTCTTTTTTCATAGTTTTACACATGTAGCTATTGGAAAAAGGAGTGTTATCTTGCATAATTATTTTTCTCAGCCATGGACCACATGGGAACAGATTCTCGTTGATGTGTAGCTCGACATGTACAATCATTGGCTGGTACGTAAATAAATAATATTTATTTTAAAATTTATTTTATTAATAACTTTATATTATAAATTATTTGTAGGGTTTATGGTATCCCATTGATAATATCATGAGTGACAATATCCATGCATCATGGTAGGTGGCTATGCGTGAGCGTTTGCATCAATTTTTACACAATTTGAGAAAGACAGCCATTAAGAAAGCATGAGCGACAGTATTTGATGAGTCGTGTAGAGCCCACCGACCAGAGTACATTTCATCTTAGGTTTGGGATGGATTATGTGCACACTAGTTGGTTGGTGGATTTTAGAGGAGGTCTTCATTAGGTCAGTAGGACCGGGGGAGACAGGAGGTGATGCATCGAGCTGGTATCCGTACATTCAATACACATAGAGAGCATTTGGTAAGTATTTTTTTTAAATATTTTATATAAATTAAAATATAAAAAGTTTATTTTATATTCATATAAGTAGTAGAGAATCCTGATATTACAGAGTATGATGTTTATCGGAGGATTTACAGTGATCCAGCCACCAGAGAGATTAGAGGTGATCGCCAGCGTCAGATTGTGGTTAGTCTTATTTTTTTCAGTTTGACAAGTAACAGCATATAATATTTTCACAATTTTAATTTCAAATTATAATTGAAGGAGTCATATGAGGATGCGACTTCTCAGACACAGGCTAAGGGTCAGGATGAGATGACTGATCAGAACAGTGCCCACCATTTCGACGAAGCGGCATGGATGTAGGCAACTCAGTATAGCTTTGAGAAGGGCCGAGTAGTTGGTATTGGCTCTCATGTGACTGCGATGTCGGCATCCAACTCGAGAGGAGCTGATGAAGAGACATCATCTTCTGGATCATAGTATCAGGAGCAGTTATGAGCTCAGAATGACCTTATAGAGAGTTTACAGAAGCAACAAGAAGAGATAAATCAGTAGCAGCAGCAGTAGCAGCAGCACAAGGAGGAGATGCGTCGATGGAAGCAGCAGCAACAGCATGAGGAGGAGATGCATCGATGGCAGTAGCAGCATCATGAGCAGATGGAGTACATGCGCCGTCTGACTCGTAGTTTAGGGATGGAGTTTCCTTCACCAGCTCCTTCAGCTCTTCCACCTCCTCTAGAAGATGACCCCCCCAGTGATTTGTTTTATGTAAAAAAAATTTTGTAACAGGAACTATTTGCAGTTTTTGTCTTTTATATCGAAGTGATTATTACATAATTTAATTTTTAATATTTTATTATTATTTTTTTGAATATTGAGAATTTTAATATTTTTTATTTTTTATTTTTTTTATTAATATTAATATTATTGTTTCATTAATCATAATTTTATTAAATATATTTTTTTAGTATTATATTTTTTAATATTTGTTTATTTTACTAATAATAATAATAATAATAATTTATGATTTTTTTATATTTTTTTGTGAATATTGAGAATTTTAATATTTTTTATTTTTTTTATTAATTTAATAATATTAAAATTAATTTTTCAATAATCATAATAATATTTTATGATTTTTTTATATTTTTTTGTGAATATTGAGAATTTTAATATTTTTTATTTTTTTTATTATTTTAATAATATTAAAATTAATTTTTCAATAATCATAATTTTATTAAATTTATTTTTTTTAATTTATTTATTATTTGCGACGGGATCTGTTGCGACGGGATCCCTTCACAAATAGTCTAAATAATTTTTTCTTAAAAAAGGTATTTGTGATGGGATTACGAGCCCGTCGCAAGTAGTTTTAAAAAATATTTTCAAAAAACAATTGTGATGGGATTATGGGCCCGTCGCAAAAAAGTATTTGCGATGGTCCTGTCGCAAAAAGGCTTATATATATATATAAAGTATATAATCGGAGACTTATTTGCGACGGTGAAGTTTCCCGTCGCAAAAAATATTATTTGCGACGGGCCCGTCGTAAATAATATTTTTTGCGATGACATTTTCTACAACGGGCTATTTGCGACGGGGCCCTGTCGCAAAAGCCTATTTGCAACGGGAACCCATTTCAAATAACCCGTCGCAAATACCATGAATTCTAGTAGTGGTGGGACAACATTTTTATCGATTCCATGCTTGGGTTGTCTTGTACCCATCAATGGAAAAATTAAATATGGGTTGTGATTGATTAGCTGAAAAAAATAGTTTACTTTATACCCATTCTGGATATTACCAAAGTTGAGGACTTGGGATTCATGTAAGTGTAAGAGATCATAATATTTCATGTAGTTTCCTCTATTATAGTTTCTATTAGGTATCCCTATTTAATTTTTTTGGAGAGTTCTCTAGGAGGTGATGGAATAAAAAATTAGTTTGATCATGACATATTATCCATAGAAGGATGGTTAGATATAATGAGTTATAAAAATCTTTGAAGACATGATCTGTGGTCATGCTCTCTACTTTGAAAAATTTTGGGATAGCTACTTGGGACTGGTTGAGCTTTTATATAAAAATAGTTTCCATTCATATATCTATATAGAACCCTTTGATGCCTTTTATGGCCACTCATTTAAATCTCTATTGTGTGGGACATAGATTTACTATCACGACCCACCTTCTCTAAGATGACAGAAAAGATGGAATGATGATCTGCCCTTCCTTTTTCAAGGTGAAGGAGAGATAATGACCCCCAAGTCCCACCTTCAGTAGGCCCCAGAGTGGAGACTATCACCAAGGGTATAGAATCTCGCATAAATGGAAGGCATTACCCTTTATAGGGAACAAGATCAGGAGATAATATGGTAAATTCCAAACAATTTCAAAGACTAAAGGTAAAAGTAAATCCAAAAATCCATCCTCGCATGCATGTTCAAAATAAACAGATTCAAAGTATAAGAAAACTCTGAAGTTAAGTACCAAAATTAAGAAAATAAAAGTAGCAATAGCAATTGTCCCAACACCTGAGCTAGTAAGGTCTGGCACGGTCCTCAAAGTCCTCCTAGAAACCTGAAAGTAGTTTTATATACATAGGGTGAGTATATAAGTATACTCAGTAGGGAAACCAAAATCTCTCGTGCACAAGTGGGGAGATATTCTAATGTCCCATGGAAAAATAGAGGTAACAAAAACACCTTGAAAAGAAATCTATCCACCCAACCTCACCAAGGAACACTCTCCAAATAACGCAAGTCAGGTAAGATAATAGTAATAGTACATCAATATTTAGGTACCCCGAACCGCTTTCCCACTGGTTATTTAGAACATACTATACATCAAACCTCCCCTATAAATCCTATTTTCATCTCACTACTTCCCCCAATAACAACCATATGGTACATTCTAACCACACGTTTATCCTACCCACAAACACATGGTCCACAACAACCACACATAACCATGCCCGCAAACACCTAAACCACAATAACCATTGCCACGCCCGAAGACACCTGGGCCATAAAAACCACTTACACGCCCGAAGACACCTGGGCCTCATCCCGAAGGAACTTGGGAAACAAACCTGCCCACACACACCTGGGGAAAGCCATCAAAATACACCCAACCTAAAGATTCTTGAGATATAATAAACCTCAAGTCATTACAGCCTTCCCAAAGAGTCTTGGGCTACCTGAGAGAGGGAGCAGAAAGGCGCTAATAACCAGCCACTCATAGTAATGTTGGGAAAAACACCCTCCCCCATGAAATGGCGGTGTTCAGAATGAAGTGTTAAACATGGGTGGGGTGCATTTAAGGAACACAAGAGACAAATTTTATAAATATTGGTAATCAAGAACTCATCCCAACAAAAGAGTCCCAAAACCAACAACTATCCCTCACACAACCACTCTTTCTACTACCAGTACATGTACAAGTACACAACATCCATAACCAGTGCACAACCCATTTTTGGAAAATAGTTTCCCCATTGTAATTGTTCTCGTTATCATGTTCAAGTTATTCCATTTCAATATTCCTTCACAACTGGGAAACTAAAAGGCATAACCACAATCCAAAACAATAACTAAAATTAAATAGAAAAGTAAGAGTTTAAGCATCCACTCCCGGTTTTCTTATAAATAACAACATCAAAATGGGATCTCATGAGATCCCTCGAAGTACTGGATCCAAAACAAGCCCCATCTTACCGGGTCCAGAACATTTATTTTTGGCTCTACACGGCCTCATATTCACAAACCAAAACTTCCCAACCATTGATTCCATTCCCCTCCACGTCACCCCACAAATAATTCAATAGAACAACTATACATATCCCTAAAATAGAGAAAGTAAGTTTCAGGTTTAGCCAATACCATTCATTATATTCCATCTTTCAGTTTGGTTAACCGGGGTGATCACACAAGGGTTCTTATTCATTTTAAATCTATTTAATCAACCAATTTTATGTGATTAGTCAGTTCCATGTTACATTCATTCAATCACAAGGTCATCTAGAAAAATAGAGTTTCATTAGTGCACAATAAAGGACCACCAATGGCCACAATTTTCAGTGGGCATGAGCCCATACAATTCACAACATAAAACAAAGGTATAACGCAACAACATCATTATCTTTCCCACCCCTTCATTGTTTAAAAGTATATTTATTATCTTCGTTAAAGTTGGTTTCATCTACATCTGGATGGAACATCATCATACCCACCCCACATGATGCATAGTAAAGATATAAGAAGTAAGAACCCCTACTTGTATGATCAAGGATCTAATTTTTCTCTGTGCGCCAAGAACTGGGGTTGTGCGACAGGAAAATCCAAAAAGAACTGAACAGGAGTGATCACATGTAGGCACGACTCGTCTCCAGAAGAGGTACACCAATTTCACCAAGAGGGAGAAAAAGAGAATGAGGAAGAAGATCTTAGCATGATAAAAAGTCATGATCCTAGAGTTATGGGATATGAGATTTTAAAGTTATGGAAAATAGGATCATGTTTTGACCATGTGGTTGGGAGGTTGCACACATTGGAATTAATTGAGATTTAATAATTCCCTCAGAGACAGTGAGATAGACCATCGCACGTCTAAGAGTTGATAGATTAAATTTAAACTGAGAAAAATGCACAATATGGGCATAAATGGAAACGCAGCAAAGGGGTGTAAAGCTAATTAAAAGGCCACATGTTTTGGTAAGTCAAGGGTCGGCCCTATCTTAGGGGATTTAAGGTATCCTTTACCGGACTTAAAATGGTCTTAAACCACTTTTAAAAAGGTATTAAAATTTGAAAGATACTTTTTGGGAGGGAAACTAGAAGGAAACTCAACACCCCACGGTGGCACCATTTGGGTGAAGCACTGATCGGTGGTACCGATAGGTGACACCACAGAGA
Organism: Viscum album; assembly: GCA_963277665.1. NCBI lineage: Eukaryota > Viridiplantae > Streptophyta > Magnoliopsida > Santalales > Viscaceae > Viscum > Viscum album. The sequence goes on from OY728133.1 coordinate 598,078,931, forward strand.
CCCCCTTCCATCATCACCAACGCTGTCCTGACTCACGGATGGTGTCCAGGACACCCCAAACAGCAAAATTTGATAAGTAATGGACCAGGGATGTCCAGTCCATTATATCGGATACCTCTAAAATTATTCTCTCCCTTGGGAATTCAAGATTAAACCTTAAGAAAAGATAGGGGTCCGAACAACCACATTGTAAGATACCTCTCAAGGACAAACCACCCTAGAGTTGTTTGAAAGATGGAATAAAACATCAACATCTAGGAACATATCTTTCATCTATCTCCTTAAAAACTTTAGAAACACTAAGTAACCACACAAACAAAAAAATCACATCGTCGAGACATATGGATTAGGGAGTTCATTTCTCCATGTCAATATACTATCTACTTTTGGTGGCACTGAATCTCCCTCAAGGGTTTAATCACATCCACATTAATGTGTCTTGATTTGGGTGTCAGTTCATCCCCTCCCCATAGTCAGGACTTTTCATACACATTTGAAAAATATGGGAAACATATCATCTCATATAAAACAATGTCTAGAATCCACTACAAAAAAGGAACAAAGAAAAACATAAGAGAAACACTCAAAATAGCTCTGGGTACTAGGTACACATCTATGCCTCTTGTTCCCAAGTACTCTCATCAAGGAAACCATGCCTCCACAACACATGAACCAGGGGAATGGTCCATCCACAAAGCACCTTCTCCTTACAATCCTAGATTCTTGCTGGTCGTTCCACAAATATCACATCGTCCTTGATATCCAACTCTCCCTAGTTGAGGATGTGGGAGTCATCTTGTAGATACCAATTGAGCTGAGAGATATGAAAGACTTTGTGGATCCACTATAGCTGCGGTGGTAACATCGGCCGATACTCCACCTCACCAACTTGTCTTAACACCTAAAAGGGTTCAATGAACCTGGGAGAAAGCTTAATCCCCCTAACAAACCTCCACTATCCATGCTGAGGGGAGACCCTTAAGAATACATGGTCCCCAACCTCGAACTCCAAGGTTCTCCTACTATGATCGGTATATGACTTCTTCCGCTCTTGAGTTGCCTTCATCCATTCACACACAAGTATAACCTTCTCTGTCATGCTCTGCACTACCTATGGTCCTAGAACACCTACCTTCAAAACCTCTGTCTAGAACACAGGCGAACAACATGGTATCCCATACAATACTTCAAATGGTTACATGCCAATAATAGAGTGATAATTATTGCTATAGGAAAACTCTACCAAAGGCAAGTGTCGTACCCATGATCCTATGAAGTCCATAACACAAGCCTGGAGCATATCATCTAATGTATGGATGGTCTATTCCATTTTCCCATCTGTTTGAGGATGGGAAGAAGTGATAAGGCATAGATGGGTTCCAAAATCACGATGTAATCCCTTCCATTATTGTGAAGTAAAGAATGTATCCTGATCTGAAATGATAGTTCTGGGAACACCATGAAACCTCACAACTTCACCCACATACTTCTATGCTAAGGTATCCACTATGATTGACTCCTTAATTGATAATAAGTGAGTTGATTTCATAAATCATTACACCACTACCCAGTTTAAATAATAGCCTCTCTCATCCCAATATAGTCCTATGACAAAATCAATTGAGAAATCACCCCCCTTCCACTCGGGAACGTATAAGGTCTGCAACAGACCACCGATAACATGGTGTTTAGCCTTCACCTACTGACACACGAGCTTGGTACATCTTGTAGACTCCAAGATTTACCTCCAGTGGTGAGTTATGGAACTCACTGACAACTCCCTCACGCATCATCTCTGGGACAAATAGATTCCCATGAAACAACATCTGATTATGACTATCCTTCGACCATCCTTCTGAAGCATCACCCTATCTAACATGATCACACATCACTTTAGCCTCTGAGTCTCCCTATTGAGACTCCTACACCTCTCATACCAAGGAATACTGCACTACCATATGAAACAGATAGCCTCTACCATCCTCCACTCCCATGCCCAGATGTAAATAAGCCAACTCCTCCATTTCCTTACAAGCATCTACTAACTCCCAAACCACATTCTTCTATGACTTCCTAATCAAGGTATCAGCCACCAAATTCCACTCTCATGAGTTATAGAAGATCTATAAGTCATAGTCCTGAAGAAACTGCGTCAACCTCCATTGTTGCAAGTTCAGGTCTCGCTGTTAGAAGACATACCTCAAGCTCTTGTGATCCATGAAGACCACGAATCATTACCCAATGAGGTATTTCTACCAAAAATTCAGTGTGAACACCACCTCTACAATCTCCAAGTCTTGGGTGGCATAGTTACATTCGTGAGGACGTAACTGCCTGGACCCATAATCGATCACTCCCCGCTTCTGTATCAGCACACACCACAAGCCTAGACTGGAAGCATCATTGAACACTACAAATGTTATCCCTTCCTCTAGACACCATGGTACTAGGGCACTGACCAGCTTCCCTTTCAGATAAGTGAAAGTTGCCTCACACTTCTCACTCTATACGAAATCCTGGTCTTTCTTGGTCAAAGTTGTAAAAGGTGATAAAACTTAAGAGAAGTTAAGTACGAACCTCCGATAGTAACCTATCATACCCATAAAACTACAAACCTCTGACACATTCTTGGGTTCTTCCCAAGAAACAACTGCTTTGACCTTTGATGGGTCCACTATTATTCCCTGTTGGTACACCACGTGTCCAAGAAGTACACCTCTTATGTCTAGAACTTACACTTGGACAAATTCTCGTAGAGATGGTGGTTTCAAAGGACCTCCAAAACTATACTTATATTCTTATCATGATCCTCCTATGATCTTGAGTAGATTATGTTTTCATCGATGAACACGACCACAAACCGGTCCAAATACTTGTGGAAAATAGAGTTCATGAGCCTCATGAACACTGCTGGTGTGTTTGTAAAGTTGAACGACATGACCACAAACTCAAAGTGCATGTTTCTACATCTGAAATCAGTCTTAGAGAAGTCACCCTCCTTCACTCTCAAATGATGGTATCCATACTGCAGGTTTATCTTAGAGAAACAACCCACTTCCTTTAATTGGTCAAAAATTTCATCAATCCTCGGGAGGGGGTAACGGTTCTTGACCATCACATGATTCAGTCTTTGGTAGTCTATTCATAGCTTGAGACCACTGTATTCCTTCTTTGTGAATATGACTGGATCACCCCATGGCGACATGCTTGGTTAGATAAATCCCTTCTTCATCAAGTCATCAAACTAAATCTGGAACTCCCGCAACTCAGAAGGTTCCATCCAAAAGGGAGCCTTCTAAATCGAATGGGCGCTGAGTTGTAAGTATATCCCAAACTCAACATCAATTTGATGGGGTAGAGTCACAAACTCTTCGGGGAAAATGTCCTGGAACTCATTAAAAATTCCTAGAAGTTCCACCATCTCTAAGTCAGTTGATTCCCCTGACAGCTCAGCTAAAAAGGAAAGAAAGGGCTCCACACATCGACTGTCCTCCTAGAAACCACACTCATCAACGAAAGCTACATGATGGCATCCCATATCTAAGAATGTGACCCTTATTCAGAAGTAGTTTATTGCGTAATACATAGAAAATAGATATTCAATGCATATAATGATATCATATGGATTCATTTGTAGTAGAAGGAGGTCCCCACTAGACTGATGTGGCCCCATCATTAGTCTATATCCCCAAAAAACATCAAATAGGTCAGTCTGACCTCCAACTGGTGTACTCAATATCAAGGGCATGGAAAGTATATCTACTTCTAGACCCAAGTCATGGGATATAATGGTTGCAATAAAGGAGTGTAGAGCTCCTGAATCAAAAATGTCATAGACAAGAGTGATAAAAAAACTAATCATACCTCGAACAACATTTGTCCCTACTGGATCTGCTGCCTATGTGGTGTGAATATTCCCACACCCAACTCATATTCCCATTGAATATCAGTTTCCTCCCCAACCATTCCCTGGTCAAGGTCCCTGAGGAGTTCCCTAAGGTCAGCCTCCTCTGGCACCGTATTCCCTTAGTGGATCAGGAGCTCACTACCCTTGTTGTTGGAAGGACTTGGCTGGAAACTGCTGCTACTATGGTGGTTTTTGAACCTTCACACTCACACTATAATACAATTGTACTGGGAACCAACTCTGGATGTGCCCAAAAACTCCATAAGAAAAGCACCTCGGTCTGAAGCCAGTGGTGAAAGGGTGAGGACTGGAATATCTGAACTGGAACTGCTGAGGCCTACTTTCTGCAGGTCAAAACCTAGAAGGCCCTGATGCTAAAGGCCTGATGCTGAAAATTCTTCCCCTTTAAAGAAATCAATTGGCTCCCCTCTCGTGTAACACCTCCCAGTTTTTGCATCCTCTCCACTACCTCAACCTTCTTATGAACCTCCAAGTATGTCGGTAGAGTGAAGGGAGTAACAACATACTAAAGAGAAGGTCGGAGTGCCTCCTCTAAGCGTCTTTCCTGTGACTCCTCATCTGGAAAGTAGTCTAAATCAAAATGAAGGAGAACCTTGAACTTTATCCCTAAATCCCTTACCGACATACTCCCTTTCCGAAGGGAGAGCAGCTTCTTCCTCTTCTTATCCTTCATCATGGAAGAAAGGAATTTTGCCTGGAACTCCTTCTCAAAGTCATCCCCCAAAACCACAGTCTTCATCCTCTCTCCAAGGTAGATTTTCCACCACTGATGTGATTCTCCCCTCATATGACTAATTTCCAATGGAACCCAGTACTCCCTTGGAGCACGGATCAAGGTAAAGGTGGTCACCATCTCCTCAAACCAACCATCTGTCTCCAAGTCAAAAACACTACCCTCGTACTTCTTGAGGGTCTGCTACTGGAAAGAACGTAGAGCCTTCTTCCACTTGTCATCATATTCCTCTCGATCAATCATATTCTGATCGACCATGGAGACCTATTTGGCCTCGACTTCCTATACCACTCATGGATGACGTTCGAGTTCTATAACTACAAGGTAAACAAGGAATGCCTAAGCCCGAGTAGTAAGGGATTTACTTCGGGTCTTCTTTATTATTTAATTCGATTTTTTCCAAGACACCCCATTTCAAGTAGGAACACGAGTTATTATGATTCATGTAACTTTCCTAGGGTATCTACCCTGCAATTAATGTGGCCTCACTTAGTCATTCAGTAGGCTCAAATTCCTTGCATTGGATCACGGGGGGCCCAAAAATTCCATGGACTAGTTTGTCTTTCCTGGCATATTTCATGCATCAAGATTAACAAACACTCTTTACCTACCATCCCATTAAATCCTCAATATTTATAGCCTCTAAATCCATCTTATATCTCAACCATCACCTCAGATACCAGTCTGTCACGACCCTCCTTCTCCAAGATAAGGGAAAGGATGGAAAGATGCACTTCCCTTCCTTTTTCAAGGTGAAGAGAGATAATGTCCCACAAGTCTCACCTACAGTAGGCCCTGAAGTAGTGAATATCACTAAGGTTATATAATCTTACATAAATGGAAGGCATTACCATTTTTATATAACAATATTGGGAGATAAGACAGTAAATCCCAAACAACTCCAAAGTCTAAAGGTAAAATTAAAGCCAAAAATCCATCCCCACATGAATATTCAAAATAAACTAATACAAAGTACCAAAAAAAATTGAAGGTAAGTACCAAAAGAAATAAAATAAAAGCATTAATGATAAATTTCCTGAAACCTAAGCTAGTAAGGTCTGGCACGATCCTCAAAGTCCTCCTCGAAACTTGAAAGTAGTTTTATATAAGTAGGGTGAGTATACAGGTATACTCAGTAGGGAAACCAAAAGCTCTTGTGCATAAGTAGGGAGACATTATAATGTCCAGTGAGAAAATATGGGTAACCAAAACACCTAGTAAGGAAAACTATCCACCCAGCCTCATCAAGGAACACTCTCTAAATAACGCAAGTTAGGTAAGATAATAGTAATAGCATATCAATAGTTGGGTACCCTGCACCGCTTTCCCACTAGTTATTTAGAACATCCTATGCATCAAACCTCTCCCATAAATCCCACTATAGTCCCACTACCTCCCCAAAAAAAATATATGGGTCATTACAACCACACGTTTATCTCACCCACAAACACCACGACCACCACAACCACAAATAACCATGCCCACAGACACCTAGGCCACAACAACAACACATAACCACACCCACAAACACCTGGTCCACAACCGCCACTATCATGCCTGAAGACACCTGGGCCAGAACAACCAATACCATGCCTGAAGACACCTGGGCCTCATCTCTAAGGCACTTGGAAAACAAACCTTCCCACACACACTTGTCCCAACCCACCACAACACACCCTTTCCGAAGAGTCTTGGGCAATAATAAACCTCAGGTCATCACATCCGACCTGAATAGACTTGGGCTACCTGAGAGAGGGAGAAGAAAGGAGATAATAACCATCCACTCATATGAATGTTGTGAAAAACACCCTCCCCTATGAAATGGGGGTGTTCAGTATGAAGTGATCAACATGGGTGGGGTGCATATAAGAAACACAAGATCTAAATTTTATAAATATATCTAATAAAGAACTCATCCCAACCTAAGGGTCTCAAAACCAACAATTGCACCTCACACAACCACTATTTTTTCTACTCCTACATGCACAAGTACACAATAGCCACAACAAGAGAACAACCTATTTCTAGAAAAAAGTTTCCCCATTGTACATGTTCTCGTTATCATGTTCAAGTGATTCCATTTAAATATTCCTTCACTATAGGGCAACCAACAGGCATAACCACAAGCCAAATCAAAAAATGAAATAAAAAAATTCAAGCAAGCATTTAAGCATCTACTCCTGGTTTTCTTGTAAATAAAAACATCAAAATGGGATCTAGTGAGATCCCTAGAAGTATCAGAACTAAAATAATCCCCAACTTACCAAGTCCAGAAAATTTACCGTCAGCTCCACATGACCTTGGATTCATAAACCAAAACTTTCCAACCATTGGTTCCATTCCCCTATATGTCACACCAAAAATATTTCAACAGAACAACCATGAATATCCCCAAAATAGAGCAAGGGATTTTCCAGGTTTATCCAACACTATTAATTACGTTCTTTCTTTCTGTTTGTTTAACTGGGGTGATCACACAAGGGTTATTATTTGTTGATAATCCATTTAATAAACCAATTTTATGTTATTAATAAATTACATGTTATAATCATTCAATCACAAGATCATCCAGAAAAAAATAGATCTTTATTAGTGAATAAGAAAGGACCAACAACGACTGCAATTTTTAGTGGGCATGATCCCCAACAATTCACAACATAAAATGAAGGTATAACACAACATCATCATCAACTTTCCCACCCATTTATTATTTAAAAGTATGTTTATTGTATTTTTTAAAGTTGGTTTCTTCTACGTTCTAAGGTAACATCATCATACCCACTTCGCATTACGCACAGTAAAGAGATACGAAGGAAGAACCCCTACTTGGATGATTATGGATTAAAGTTTTCTTGGTGCACCAATAACTGGGGTTGCGTGACAGGAAACTCCAAGAATAATAGAATAGGAGGTATCTCATGTATGCACGACTCATCTCTGGTAGAGGGACTCCAATCACACCAAGAGGGAACAAAATAGACAGAGGAAGAAGATCTCATCATAATAAAAAGGCCAAATCATAGAGTTACGGGATATACGATTTTGGAGTTCCTGAAAAGAGGATCGTGGTTTGACTACACAACTAGGTGGTTTCACATGTTGGAATTAATTTATATTTAATAATTCTATTAGAGATATTTATATAGACCATCTCATTCCCAAGAGTTTATAGGTTACATTTAAATCGAGAAAAATGAACTGTATAGGCATAACTAGAAATGCAGCAAAGGGGTGTGAAACTAATTAAAAGGAAACAAATTTTGGTAATTAAAGGGTCAGACCAATCTTAGTGGATTTAATATATCCTTTATTGGCCTTAAAAAGGTCTTAAACCACTTTAAAAGAGGAATTAAAACTTAAAATAGATGTTACGGGAGGGAAACTAGAAAGGAAGACTGACACCCCACGGTGGCACCAATCGATGAGACTGATTGGTGGCACTGATATGTGACACCACATTGACACCCTTCCCCAAGCACATATTCCCTTCTGAATCACTTATGGTGTCTAGGACACCCCAAACACCAAAATTTGGCAAAATAATGGACCAAGGAGGTCCAAGCCATTGCATTGATGAGGCTTCCCTAGTTTGAGCTATTTTGGTACAAGAGATGATGAAAAAGAATCATTTGATTCATCATAGAATGGTTATAGAATAGATCCAGTATAAATCCTATGAAAATCATCATAGATTCACTTTATAGTTTTCAGTTGGTGACTAAATTTTTTTAAGATTTTCACCTCATCTGGGTCACTGATTTCTGAGAAAAAAGAGAGATAGTACACTGAGATACATGATATTGATTGAGGTTATAGAGAGGATTGGAAAGGTGGATTACCCATTGTCATTGTCACATCAGTTGATTTCAATTCATGATATTCTTCACATGTCATAGATTTTGAAGTATCTCTATGAACCATATTATGTTTTAAGTTGGGAGGAACTTAATGTTGAACATGATTAATTTGTGACTTAGTATACAGTTTGAATAATTGATTCTGAGAAAAAGGTTCTTCATAGGAATTTTATACCTTTGTTTCAAATGCTATAGAATCATAGTTTTGATTCGCATGAGACTCCAGGGCATGAGGAACTAATGAAAGAGTAGTGGCATCATATCTTTGAAATATAGTCTTATTGACATGTTTTCTGGGGGAAACAAGTTTATAGTGGGGATATTATAACATCCCAATACTAGATTTTATGTATTTTTATTTATTTTCTTTGATCACCTCTAATTTAGGTGTTGGCCTAGGTCATCTATAGAGAAGTTTTTAAATTCTATGAGTTTTTTAAGAAAGTGTTCTGTGGAATAGAGGGACCATTATGTGAAGATTTTTAGTGCCTCTTCCATTTCTGGAATGTATATGGCATGGAGGAGAGCTATAGTGTGGAGGCACTTGGGTTCCTCTTTCATTTTGAGGGTAATTATGGCATGGTGTGTGGGATACGTCATAGCCTTACCCTCGGTAAATGGGATATGTCTAGGGTATGAACCATGGATTCACTAACCATTTGGTCGGGGTGACTACGACATGGTCTTCGACACTACATTGTGGTATGCCACTTTTTTAGAATTTTTTCACCATGGTATTGTTGATTTCATCATGATATTTTGTTTTCAAAACTTAAAAATATTAAACATTCATTTTATATTCAAAAAATACATTCACTCGATTATATTTTCCCCCTTTGGATTTTTTATGATCTCTAGATAAGTTTTTGTTTCCACCAATATTATTCCTCTTAGATCAAATTGTTGATGAATGTAACTAATTGTCCTTCAGTAAGTGTATCTCTCCTTATTGAAAATCCTCCATTCATCTCTGCTATCCATTTTTCAAAGTTATAAATCTAATGTTTTATATATATTGAATTATTATTTTGATATATTATAATTATAGGGATTTCTTCTTCGTCTCCCTCACCATTGAATATCTATAAGAAGTTCCTGATACAAGTGATTGATTGATCATGTGATTAAAGGTAGCTAGTTCCATAATTCTTTTCCTACATTTGAAACCTTGATTGATTATGTAACATCCTGGCCTGGCTCACCATCGACCTGATGGCCAGACCAGTCACCACATGGCCTCAAGCGCGTCTCCCCGTACACCAGAGGCTTCCAACTAGCAGCGAGGGTCTCGGGAGGTGATAGTGGGGAGACTATACCCTCTTATCATAGTTTCATAGTAGTATCATCATAGGTAAACACAATAAATAGCGGAAACAATGTAAAGAAAGAACAAAAAAGAGGAATACAATTAGTAATCATTTTGTAAAAGGTGGCCAATGCCAGTTGTCACAATACAGGGATAATGATACAGGTATGTGGTTTGATGGGAGGAAGTTATACCCCATGCTAGTGTGATTACATGTCTAGAAGTGAGGCATTCTTACCCCTTTCTAGTTGACTTATGTTGATGATTACATGTATGGATGGGAAGAAGTTATACCCCATGCCAGTATTAAGAATGTGATTGAAGGGAGGAATTCTTACCCCTTGCCAGTATATTCTAGGAATGAGAGGCATTCTTACCTCATTTCCATTGTATACTAGGGACGAGAGGCATTCTTACCTCGTGCCCGCTATCTTCAGTTGATGGGTGGGAGGCACACTTACCCCACTCCATCTACTATAAATACTTACATATGTAATGGTAGTGGCATGATCAGACTGATATCCCGGCAATGAGCCGAAGCTGGTATAACTGTCAGTTTACCTTTGGGAAAACCTGGATGGGTGTTGTTACTCTATGTTGTTCTGCTTATTTAATCCTGCTATATCTGCTTATTATTTAATTAAATACACATTGTCTGGATTGGTTTAGACACCGGTGGTGCCAGCCTACTGAGATTATTATCTCACACCCTACTCAGGCCGCCATTACACTGGGGTACCCAAGTAGACCTTCTTGCTTATAGGACCTAGGTTGTATATTATGCTGTTTTTACCTGGAGTTAGGAGCAAAGAACTGAGCTGTAGCTCAGGATACTCAAGTAGATCGCCCATTGGTCCTTGCTGTCTTTTCTTTATTCTGTTGTATTGTATTGAAAAAATGTTGTATTGTTTACTAAATTCCATATCTGTATCATCATCCCTGTATTGTGACAACTATCTTTTCCCACCTTTTATAAAATGATTACTGATTGTATTCCATTGTTTTTGTTCTTGCTTTACACTTCTTCCGCTATTTATTGTGTTTGCCTCTGATGATACTGTTGTGAAACTCTAATAAGAGGGTATAGTCTCCCCACTATCACCTCCTGAGACCCTTGCTGATAGTCGGCAGCCTCTAGTGTATGGGGAGACGCGCTTGAGGCCATGTGGTGATCGGTCCGACCATCGGGTCGATGGTGAGCCGGGCCAGGACGTTACAAAGTGCTATAAGAGGAGTTTCTTTTTTCTGGTTTTTTTAACTTTTTGGTGACATTAGAAAGGGATGGGAAGGAAATGGAATTTGGTAATGATCTGTGCTCGGGAGTAGCTAACCCATGTATAGGGAAAATCCAAATTTCCTTGAATGGAATTGTTGTTTTAATGATTTTGACTATTATAGTTGATCTAATTTCACCATTGGGTGACGCACGTGATTTATCCTGATATTGTTGATGCAATTGTGGGTTCTATTTTAGTTTCAACCTGATGAGATGAGGGTATTCCATCTCATGCATCATATAGGAACCTTATAAGAAATCTTCTATTGTGATAGGTGTTGTGGTAGTTATTCCATGCTTCTGTGATATCGCATGTTTTTGTGTTACTTTTTTCGATAACAAGATAGGTTCAGTTAATATAGAATTGGTTTCTTTGACCAAATTAAATGATTTCAATTACGATGGGAGCTAATTTTCAGTTGTAAGGTGTATGGGAACCTTGTGGCTGGGAAAGGGTAACCCATGTAATCAGTTTTCTGAAAAAAATGTCTGCTAAAGTTTAAATTGGAAAATGAATCGAAATTGCTTTTTAATAAAGGGAGACAAATGCCAAATTGTAAAGTGTATGGGCACTTTACAGGTTGGTAGGTGGCCACCCGTATGACTGGATGATTGTTTTGATCATGTTAAATTCTGAAGTGTGTTTTTTTTTTGTCTGTTGGGAGCCAATTTTCAACCCATAGAGTGTATGGGCACTTCATGCGTTGGGAACTGGCAACCCATAAGGAATAAAATGGTAGGATGTTTTGTGAACTGCTTGTGTGTGAAAAAGTTGTTTGATTTTTAACTGTAGTGTTTTGGATTATTGGGACCCTCGTAGGTCACCTGTTTGGTTTAAAAGGAATTTATTATGATAAATTGGATGAAAAGATAAGGGATGTCTGATGAATGTTAAGTGGTTAAAAGGAAGTTTGTTGAAACTTGCCTTCTTTGCTTTGAGTTTTTTATTAAAAATCAAGTGCCTGGTGATTTGGGTTTTGAAAGGTTACTTGAAGTTTTGAATTGAATATTTTAAAGTGATTAAAAGAATAAATGTGATTAAATCTAAAGGGATTGGAAATGAAACCTATAAGAATATCCTATGTTTTAAATCCTATGTGAGGGTAGGTGAGTTTCTCTTTGAGTTCCTGGGAACGGTAGATCGAGCGTTTCCCATAGTCGTTTTTTTCTATTTTGTAATGACTTAAATGTTAGGCTTATGAGCCCGATGACTTTTGTGTGGCATGATCAAATACTTGAGTCGACACTTGTTCTCTGTGAGGGGCTAGCCCGTGGTAAGTAGCGCCCTTAGAGCTTTTGTTCCTTACTTGTGTGGTGAGTTTCCTGACGTTGGGTACCATTCGGGTGTCGTTGTCCCTCGTAGGACTTTTGTTTTCCAATGACACCCTTGTTTGGATGGGTGGTCATGTTACTCTTGACCTTGTCGTGGGTGTGAGATTTGGGTAATACTTTATATCGGTTGGTTAGACTTGCCTCTTTCATAGTCGGTTGCTTGGTCATTCGTTTGACCTTTTCTTTTTTACGGTAATGGATTACTGGGTATGTTGTCAGCTTTGTAAATGGTCGTATAGGGAAAAATGACGTTTGGATAAATCTCTTATACTGTTGTGCACGGTCTTGGGTCATCTCCATGGTAGAGTGACCTGAGCGTTTGAGAATCAAGTTGTCCCAATGCTCGGAATGATGTTTGGAAGACTCGGGTGGTTGACAGGCTGGTCTTGTTGCTTTGGGTTTCTTGGGAGTTTCGACGTGGTGATCATGGATCGGAGGAGGAACACACGTCCGTTTAATCGTTATGAACTTGTTCACTTATGAGCAGCTGGTCTTTTCTTTTTTTGGTGACATCGACACTTCTAGGGTGGGAAGTGTTGTGTCGGTTTAGTGAAGTGTGTTCTTCTGGGTAGAAGGAAAACATCAAGAAAGACCATTTGGGAATGGTCGGGTTTGTTTGAATTCCTTTGAGGCTTGCAGGTGTCGTTATGCGTCGATGCTTGCTCGACAGCACGACTTGATCTGGTTGGCGGTGTATGCAACCCCTTTTAAGAAACATTGTTGGTCATGGAATACTTCGGTGGTAATTCATGAACAATCACAGAATTCCTTGTACGAGAAAAAGGCATTATGATATTTTTAGAAATCTTGTTGTGTCGCTAGGTGAAGCCGAGTTTCTTCTTTATAGTCGACCAGTGGTGGTTCGACCGTTCTCCCTTCCAGTTTTCAGAAAAGGTTAACTGGAATCCGCCTAATTCCTCTTAGTGTACTCTGTTATGTGACGAGCATGTTCCCTATCTTTCTTTTGTCCTGGATGCGCTAAGAGAGCGTCGGTATTATGCCGCGCTAAAGCTTTAAAAGCTTTTGAGTCCATTTGGTTGTTTCCCTTTCAGTGTTGCACGCTAAATGCATGGTTTCATTCGTGGTTGATCTTTGAGATGTCACCAAGAGTCGGGTATGAGCTTCAGTGAACGTCCCTATGGTAAGTGTGAGATGCCTTGGGAGAAGGTATTGTGGCTCAGCTTATAAAACGTTGTCCCTTTAAGCCGGGCGTCTTCTCAAATAGTCATCTAGAGTGGCTTGACTCTTCTCATTTTGGGTTTTGAGGCCGATGGAGAAATTGACTGTTAGATCATTTCAAAATCACGCTAGGTGCGTCTTTGGAACGATTGGGGTGTGCTTTTGAAAGTCAATTTGAAAGGTGGAATGGTGGTTTGGTTTTGGCCGTTTAATGTTAAAAATATAAGGTGGGAAGTACCTTTTATTGTTCGCTTGATGAGACGACGATGTGATCGTTTCTTTGAGTAGACGGGCTTGGGTGAGAGTCGTCTTGGTTTTTCTGTTGGAAAATGAGCATTGGCTCGGGTGTTGATGGCTTAAGTGCCATGTGCTTAAGTGGATGTTCATTGGTGCGTAGGACATTTGGAAATGTAATTTGATCATTTGAACGACGCTTCACGACCCTTGTAGGTCGAGTGAGGTGTGTGTTGTTCCCGATGGCTTCTCGGGGACGAGAATTTCTAAGGTGGGAAGGTAGTAATGACCCGCGTTTTGAACCAGGTCAAAAAGTGGGGGAAATTGAACTTTTTCAATTATTGAACTGGTCGTTTTTAGAATCGTGCTTCGGAACGAGGTTCCGAAGGTTTAAACCTTTCTTTATAATGTTTTTGGGGTTGGACGAAGGCCCGAGAAGTTTCCTGGGTGTCTCGAGGTGTTTCGGGTACGTCGTACCTGAAAGAGGCTGGTTTTAATGAACAACAGAAGGCCCATGGTTGGTTCACGGTTTCCCAAACCGTGCGGCCCAAACCATGCAACTTAATATAGGGAGGTAGAGGAGTCTGCACGGCCTGCACACGGTTTCCCCAAACCGTGCTGCCAGCCCATGCGGGGTGCCTGGGGTGTCCAGTGGAAGCCGCACGGTTTGTACACGGTTTGGCAAACCGTGCAGGTCAAACTGTGTGTGGCCCTCCTATTTGGGTTTTTGGGATATTTTAAATGGTTTTAAAATAAAAACAAATTAAAAATAAAACCTAAACTAAACACACCTCTCCCTCCCCTTTCACTCTGTCAGACCCACACCTAGGGAGGGATCCCCCTCAAGCCGCGCGCAAGCCTCCTCCACGGCCTCCCTCTCTCCCTCTGGTTTCTCTCGATTTCTGAAGGTTTCTTCATCGAATCTTCAAGGTAGTCCCTCTCCCCTATTCTCCTCCCCTTCTTAGCCGATTTTAGGGCTTCCCTTTGCCCTAATATCATTAGGTCGAACACCCTAGTTTTAGGGTTGTTTTTGTTTTCGTTTTTCCTTTAGTTATTCTGTGGTAAGGGGATGCGGAAGGTCCCTCGGGACCTCGTGGGTGCACGTATGATGTCTTCCACTGAAGGCGAGGTGGTTTGCGGTCTTTTTGGTCCACCGGTTTGATTCCAAGGTAGGGGTTTTTCCCGTTTATGGTTTGTGGATCCTCTAAGTTAATATCTTTTTTTGTTTTAAGGTTTATAGTGTGTTATGCCTAGTGGGGGAGCAGTAGTAGCAGATTTAGTTTGAAAGTGCCAAGAGCCGGAGTGGACGGATGGATCCACCTTGAGTTAGGGTCCCTCTCCTTTCCATTTAATTTAAAGTGAATCATTTAAAGAGTTTAATACTGCATTGTTTTAGTATTTTTATTATGAAAGTTTAATCGATTAAATGCTTCTGTGCAAATCGTGTGAATTACAGGAATAAGATAAAAGAGGTTTCTTGGTCACTAAACTAATGATTTAATAATAAAAACCCTCAATCAGAGGTGTGTTTCCTTCAAGATAAAATTAGAAAGTATATTCTTATGCTTTCCTACTAAATCCTTGTGTGCTTGGTCATAATTGATTATGTCATGTTTCCTCTGAATTGTACCAAATGGTTAGAGCATGACAGTTGTTCTCTTTTGATGAAATGGATTAGGGTGGTAAGAACATGCCTTAGGAGATTGTAATAATCACGGATTATGTTAATGGAATGGATCTAGTGGATGGGACTTACCTAGGAGGGGTAGTCCATAGTTCTTCTTTATGCTTTGTAAATCCCTATATGTCTTTGAAATGATATAAGAGGAATGAATAATGAATCGGGGGTTAGTCAATACCGTACATGAGCGGGTTGCCTCATGTACCTTATGTTAATGTGATAATGATAATTAAGATGGTTTTCCTTAGGTATATTTGTATGGACGTGATTATAACCATTTATTTCGATATGGGATGTGTGATTGTTTGTGATTGTCATGTGACTTTTGAATGCTTATGAGTTAATTCCATAAGTAGTATAATATAAACATGGTTGTAATGTGAGTGTGCACATGTTGATGCCACCTTGTGATGAGTGCGTGTCTGGATAGGAGGCAGTTATAACCCATGCCAGAGTGATGAGTGTGACAGATACGTGGTTGGATGGGAGGTAGTTATACCCCATGCCAGTGTGATTACATGTCCTGAAGGGAGGAATTCTTACACCTTTCCAGTTGACTTCTGTTGATGATTATATGTTTTGATGGAAATCAGTTATACCCAATGCCAGTATTAGGAATGTGATGCAAGGGAGGCATTCTTGCCCCTTTCCAGTATCTTCTAGGAACAAGAGGCATTCTTACCTCATTACCATTGTATACTAGGGATGAGAGGCATTCTTACCTCGTGCCTGTTATCTTTAGATGATGGGTGGGAGGCATGCTTACCCCATGCCATCTACTATAAATACTTACATATGTAACGGTAGTGGTATGATCATACTGATATCCCGGAAATAAGCCGAAGCTGGAATAGCTGTTAGGTTTCCTTTGGGAAACCTGGACGGGTGTTGTTACTCTATGTTGTTTTGCTTATTTAATCCTGCTATACCTGCTTACTGTTTAATTAAATACACACTATCTGTATTGGGTTAGACACCGGTGGTGTTGGCCTACTGATATTATTATCTCACACCCTACTCGGGCCGCCATTGCACTGGGGTACTCGAGTAAACCTTATTTCTTGTAGGACCTAGGTTGTATGTTGTGCTGCTTGTACCTAAAGTTAGGAGCAAAGGACTGAGCTGTAGCTCAGGATGCTCAAGGAGATCGCTCATCGGGCCTTTCTATCTTTTCTTTATTCTTTTTTATTGTATTGAAAACATGTTGTATTTTTTACTACTTTCCATATTTGTATCATCATCCCTGTAT
Organism: Viscum album; assembly: GCA_963277665.1. Classification (NCBI taxonomy): domain Eukaryota; kingdom Viridiplantae; phylum Streptophyta; class Magnoliopsida; order Santalales; family Viscaceae; genus Viscum; species Viscum album. The sequence goes on from OY728133.1 coordinate 598,095,706, forward strand.
TGTGAAAACTATCTTTGGACACCTTTTATAAAATGATTACTGATTGTCTTCCGCTGTTTTTGTTCTTTATTTACACTGCTTCCGCTATTTATTGCGTTTACCTCTGATTATATCGTTGTGAAACTCTGATAAGAGGGTATAGTCTCCCCATTATCACCTCCTGTATAGCATCCCGCCTTTTTATCACATAAACTTTCATTACATTTTACAAAACCGAGGATCTTTAAGTTTTAGTGTCTTGGAAACCAGGAACTTAAAACATGAAAAAATACATAAAAAATTCTTTTTAAACCCTTGAAAGGATTCTCCTTAAGTTCATCCTAGGTTCATTACTGCATCTCATAACCTGGGGACATACAACAAAAGAAAGGGTGAGCAGAAGGCCCAGTAAGGGAAACAAGAGAAACATTTTACATGTGAACTTGAGATACTTCAATAAGGACATGAAAAGAACTTTAAGGCATGAAAATGAAACCATGAAGCATATCATAATAAAAATAACATTTTTCATAACTTGAAGATGTGGCTACAACATTTAATATTGACAATCGTTTCGTTTCACCAAGGTCCATCCCCAAGGTGTCGCTAAAAATTACCAAGGTTATTCACCAAGGCGTCGTTAAAAATGGTCATCTCTAGAGATTAAGTCTTTACCCAATGCATTGGAGCGCTATCTGGGAGCACCCTTAAATTTGCCTTTATTATCATGTGAGCCACATATATCATCATAAAACATTTCATAAATAACCCATATAGCATAAAATAAATGGGTTTCATTTCATAATCATAACTTTTTAAAAACTACTTTAAAGACATGATCTTTACATCACTTTAAACCCACGGAAGGGGAGAGCGGGTCTCATGTATGTAAATCCCAGAATTTAAAATAGAAAATTTTGATATATATGTGAATACCCTTATAGAAATAAGATATTTGAGTATTCACTTTATAACATAAAATAATTTTGAGAAAAGAGAGAGGTATTTTGAGACGAAAATTCTGCAGCATAACGGCTATGTTACAAGGTTTTAGAAAACATTGAAAAGAGAGGGGACATGGGTCACCCACTCATAAATGATCCATAAAACAGTAGGGGGACCGAATATAATGGATTTAAGAACATGGTAATGAAAATTGAAAGATATACCATATGAAATGAAAAACATGGAAGTGAGACAAAAATAAGATTTCTCTTATGAAAATTCGGCAGCCTAACGGCGCCAGTTAAACTTCATCAAAAATGAATTGACGAGATCAAAAAGGGTCTCTCATAATATGAACATAAATGATCAGTATGATAGATATATATATCATACCCCAAAATAAACTAACTTGAAATACTTGACAATAAAATAGAACTTGAAAATGAGAAGGGTGAAAGAATCCCTTAAAAATTCAGCAGCCTAACGGCGTCACCTAAACTTCAACAAAAATGAATTGATGAGATCAAATAGGGTCTCTCATAATAAGAACATAAAATTTCCGTATGATGGATATAGAGATCATACCCCAACATAATAAAAAGGAACTTTCAAGACTTGACATGGAATTAGAACTTTGAAAAATGAGAAGGGTGAAAGAACCACTTAAAAATTCAGCAGCCTAACAGCGCCACTTAAAACTTCAAAATACTGAATTGAAGAGATCAAATGGGGTCTCTCATCATATGATCATAAAATATCAGTATGATAAATATAGAGATCATACCCCAACATAATAAAAAGTAACTTGAAATACTTGACATGAAAGTAGAACTTTGAAAAAAATGAGAAAGGTGAACGAATCCCTTGAAAATTCGGCAGCCTAACGGCGCCACTTAAACATTCTTAAAACGAAATGATGAGAGTAAGAGGGGGTCTCTCATCATATGAAAATAAAAAGGAAAGTATAATTAATAAAAAAACCTCCTCCAACATAAGAACATGGGGCATAAAATAATGACATAAAAGAGATCACTTGAAAAGAAAGAGAGGGTTCGGATCCCTTACCTTAAAACGTAACTCTTAAAACTCAATGTTTTGGACCTTGAGGGATTGGGGGCACCTTGGGAGGACTCCTTGGGAGGTAAGGAGACCAGAACATCGTTGGGGGAGAGTTGGGAGTGAAAAATAAAGGAGGAAAGGGTGGGTATTTATAGGGAGGGTGAGGGGACAAGGCATTAATGGCCAAGGGACACCTCACAAGTACTTTTCTCAAAACCATGTGCTCTCCCTTGGCATTTACCATGGATTTAGGCCACATGGGGCCCCCAAAACAATAATTCATCACCCTTGGCCGGCCAACCCTTAAAATATCTCATGAAATCATCCTGACACAGTTATGATGTCATTAAACATACTGAAACCCTAAAACTGTATTTTTACTATTCACTGAAAATTCAACTTTCTCAGAAAAATCCCAAAATTTCACATTAACCAAATATCAAGGCTCTGATTTCAAAAATGAACTCCATTTTATAAAAATAAATTTCTAAATATTTTTAATTTCATTTTTAAATAAATACACTATTCCCCGAAAATTCATTTTTTTAGAAAAATCCCCAAAAATTACCATAACATAATATCGATGCTCTGAGTTCAAAAATAAAGTCCATTTTATAAAAATAATTTTCTAATTATTTTTAATTAAAAAACACTATTCACCCGAAAAAACTAATACTTGACTAATAATTTATGAAACCATTATTTAACCATTTTATTGAATCACATTACTTAATCAAGGTGCCTAGATTATACTAATACTTTATTTAAGTGAGATTACTAATCCATTTGGTCTCATTACTAATCCTAATCATAAAATCACTATTCATGTTTTACTATTCATCAAAAATTAAGTTGATCTTATTAGACTCTAAATTTCGTACTGAACATAATTGTAGAAGACCATTTTTTGAAAATCATTACACATTTTTAATTATTTAAGGTTTACAAAAACATTTTTAAAATATAATTTTTCTAAAATTCATCAAAAATATGCATACTATATTTATCTGGTCATTTGAAAATTCATAAAATTCATCATAAGAAGAAATCCCAATTTTTATTTAAAACAGAGGATTACACAAGGCAGTTACGGTCTCCTTACATATCCCCTTATCACACCAGCATAGGACCTAAGTGTAAGGTGTGCTAAGGTGGGAGAATCTGAGGGAGGCTCGGCCACCATCGCACAAGTAGTAATTTCTATCAGTTTGAACGTCTCACGAAGGCGATCCCGTTCTAGCTTCACACGATGAAGTTCAGCTTGGGTTTGGTCCAGAGCAAAGCCCAGTGGTGCTACCTCCTTCTCAAGTTCTGTTAGATGGGCTTCGATCGGTCCAAGACTACTGGGTGAGGCCATCGAATCTTCTTTCTATATTAATTAACCAAGATTACTTGTATTTAGAGACAATAATCAAAACGTTTAGTTTCCAGCGGTCATATTGACAAATGGTTATATAACAGTCAAAGACCAATGGTATCATTTTAATTATACTCATGTTATCAAATGAAACATTTTTGTTGAGTATAAAAATAAAATAAAATAACACATAAAATTAGGAAACAAGATTTATTCAAAATTTCGGGTCGTTACAATCTACCCCCTTTAAGAAATTGCATCCTCGCAATTTTTTTAAAATTAGGTTTTGAAATTTCATTGAAAGTCCCACATCGGAAAAGGATTCAGTAAAACTATTACTTTAAAAGAAAGAAAGGGAAGTACGAAGGTCACCCGAGTTAGCCCACACTAGGATTCCATGTAGGAAAACATGGACATGGAAGAAAAACAAAGGGTCAAGTTCTAAGGGAGAGTGATAGAGAATGTGATTAGGAGAAAGTTAACCATAAGAAAATCCCAAACTTATGATGTGTGTAAACGGACATTGATTACCTAGTAGGAAACGTAAACCAACAACATTTTTGTTTTACATTCCTTTTCATAATTTTTGAGGAATTCATTTACTACATAGAACAAAAACATAAGAAAATATACCTACCTTCATGTAGAGTTTCATCATTTAATAAGTTTCTACCAAAACTATTCTTTTCTCCAAAAGATGAGCATTCAAAACAAATTGGTCTCATAAAAACACAAGAATCATATTCTAGAGAATCACATAATCCAAAAAAGATTAACTATCTATTTCTTCTATCTTTAAACATTATCCCAAAAACAGAAAGGGTAAGGTAAAACAACTCTTCAAAAAGAAAGAATCCCATAGGAAGGGAAACTATTTTTAAATCTTTAAAGTTCCATGGTACTACCCAAAGTTCATCATAGACCATCCCATAAATAACGGTCCTTAAAATTCCTCAAAATAAACCAAACTAAGATTGAAACACAAATACAAGAGGGATTTGATAACATAGTCTTACAAAATAAACTTCATTGTTCATATTCAAACAACATCAACCACACCTAACATCGTATAAAAAAATTAGTTAACCTAAACATATTTTACCCAAGATAGGTTAATCATTTCCATAAGTAACCTAAATTACTATAAGTCCACCTTAAATTCATTGATTCATCAAAATATAAGTCAACCTTACTCCTCAATGAAAATACTGTAGTAATCTATTTACCTTGACCATATAGGGTCCTCAAAATAGTGAACGTCTTTCAAAATAATAATCATCTTTTAATCCCCTAATCATCTTTGTCATATTAATACGGCAATCGTAGAATTTCCTATCACATTGGTTGTTGGGACATGTTCTTACATTTTCCGCCATTAACTAAGAAAAGAAGCTATAATTAGGGGCTTAAATACTTAGCCAATAATCATGAAAAGAAACTTAAAGCATATAAGGATAACTTGTAGAAGAAAATTATACCCTAACTTGTGATCCCCTAGGTTCCCATCTAGGTTATCCATGATCATATATTCTTATGTGAACCTTTATTTTATTTTATCTTTGTTCGTTTAACAATGGTTCATACTAAGCTTATGAATTTACCAAAGCATATCCCCTGGGAGTGTCGTAACCAAGAGTGCAGCAAGGCCCGTTGTCGTGTACCAGTTCCCGTTCGAGTCTAGCTCAAAGCGGTGTTTTCGGGTTTTACCCCTATGTACATCTGTGCCAGAGCCACCTCTACCTGCTCGTATCCAGACAGGGATGTATTTGCTTGGAAACCCCTTACTCAATACTCACCAAAATACCAAGAAGATTTCCTATATTTAAACTTTTCTATAGGGTTCTTCCTAGATTTTTCATATCCTAATTTCCACAAATAACTAAACCATCCTTTGATACCAACTATAGCATCCCACCTTTTTATCACATAAACTTTCATTACATTTTACAAAACTGAGGATCTTTAAGGTTTAGTGTCTAGGAAACTAGGAACTTAAAACATGAAAATATACATAAAACATTCTTCTTAAACCCTTGAAAGGATTCTCCTTAAGTTCATCCTAGGTTCATTACTGCATCTCATAACCTGGGGAAATACAACAAAAGAAAGGGTGAGAAGAAGGCCCAGTAAGGAAAACAAGAGAAACATTTTACATGAGAACTTGAGATATTTCAATAAGGACATGAAAAGAACTTTAAGGCATGAAAATGAAACCATGAAGCATATCATAATAAAAATAAAATTTTTCATAACTTGAAGTTGTGGCTACAACATTTAATATTGACAATCGTTTCGTTTCACCAAGGTCCATCCCCAAGGTTTCGTTAAAAATTACCAAGGTTATTCACCAAGGCGTCGTTAAAAATGGTCATCTCTAGAGATTAAGTCTTTACCCAATGCATTGGAGCGCTATCAGGGCGCACCCTTAAATTTTCCTTTATTATCATTTGAGCCACATATATCATCATAAAACATTTCATAAATAACCCATATAGCATAAAATAAATGGGTTTCATTTCATAATCATAACTTTTTAAAAACTGCTTTAAAGACATGATCTTTACGTCACTTTAAACCCATGGAAGGGGAGAGCGGGCCTCATGTATGTAAATCCCAGAATTTAAAATAGAACATTTTGATATATATTTGAATACCCTTGTAGAAATAAGAGCTTTGAGTATTCACTTTATAACATAAAATAATTTTGAGAAAAGAGAGAGGTATTTTGAGACAAAAATTCTGCAGCATAACGGCTATGTTACAAGGTTTTAGAAAACATTGAAAAGAGAGGGGACATGGGTCACCCACTCATAAATGATCCATAAAATAGTAGGTGGCCGAATATAATGGATTTAAGAACATGGTAATGAAATTTTAAAGATATACCATATGAAATGAAAAACATGGAAGTGAGACAAAAATAAGATTTCTCTTATGAAAATTCTGCAGCCTAACGGCGCCAGTTAAACTTCATCAAAAATGAATTGACGAGATCAAAAAGGGTCTCTCATAATAGGAACATAAATGATCAGTATGATAGATATAGATATCATACCCCAAAATAAATTAACTTAAGACTTGACAAGAAAATAGAACTTGAAAATGAGAAGGGTGAAAGAATCCCTTAAAAATTCGGCAGCGTAACGGCGCCCCTTAAACTTCAACAAAAATGAATTGATGAGATCAAATAGGGTATCTCATCATAAGAACATAAAAGTTCAGTATGATAGATATGGATATCATACCCCAACATAATAAAAAGGAACTTTCAAGACTTGACATGGAATTAGAACTTTGAAAAATGAGAAGGGTGAAAGAACCACTTAAAAATTCAGCAGCCTAACGGCGCCACTTAAAACTTCAAAATACTGAATTGAAGATATCAAATGGGGTATCTCATAATATGATCATAAAATATCAGTATGATAAATATAGAGATCATACCCCAACATAATAAAAAGGAACTTGAAAGACTTGACATGAAAGTAGAACTTTGAAAAAAAATGAGAAAGGTGAACGAATCCCTTGAAAATTCGGCAGCCTAACGGCGCCACTTAAACATTCTTAAAACGAAATGATGAGAGTAAGAGGGGGTCTCTCATCATATGAACATAAAAAGGAAATTATAATGAATAAAAAAAACCTCCTCCAACATAAGAACATGGGGCATAAAATAATGACATAAAAGAGATCACTTGAAAAGAAAGAGAGGGGTCGGATCCCTTACCTTAAAACGTAACTCTTAAAACTCAAAGGTTTGGACCTTGAGGGCTTGGGGGAACCTTGGGAGGACTCCTTGGGAGGTAAGGAGACCATAACTTCGTTGGGGGAGAGTTGGGAGTGAAAACTAAAGGAGGAAAGGGTGGGTATTTATAAGGAAAGTGAGGGGACAAGGCATTAATGGCCAAGGGACACCTCACAAGTGCTTTTCTCAAAACCATGTGCTCTCCCTTGGCATTTACCATGGAGTTAGGCCACATGGGGCCCCCAAAACAATAATTCATCACCCTTGGCCGGACAACCCTTAAAATATCTCATGACATCATCATGAAACAGTTATGATGTCATTAAACAAACTGAAACCCTAAAACTGTATTTTTACTATTCACTGAAAATTCAACTTTCTCAGAAAAATCCCAAAATTTCACATTAACCAAATATCAAGGCTCTGATTTCAAAAATGAACTCCATTTTATAAAAATAATTTTCTAAATATTTTTAATTTCATTTTTAAATAAATACACTATTCCCCGAAAATTCATTTTTTTAGAAAAATCCCCAAAAATTACCATAACATAATATCGATGCTCTGAGTTCAAAAATAAAGTCCATTTTATAAAAATAATTTTCTAATTATTTTTAATTAAAAAAACACTATTCACCCGAAAAAAACTAATACTTGACTAATAATTTATGAAACCATTATTTAACCATTTTATTGAATCACATTACTTAATCAAGGTGCCTAGATTATACTAATACTTTATTTAAGTGAGATTACTAATCCATTTGGTCTCATTACTAATCCTAATCATAAAATCACTATTCATATTTTACTATTCATCAAAAATCATGTTGATCTTATTAGACTCTAAATTTCGTACTGAATATAATTGTAGAAGACCATTTTTTGCAAATCATTACACATTTTTTATTATTTAAGGTTTACAAAAACATTTTTAAAATATACTTTTTCTAAAATTCATCAAAAATATGCATACTATATTTATCTGGTCATTTGAAAATTCATAAACTTCATCATAAGAAGAAATCCCAATTTTTATTTAAAACAAAGGATTACACAAGGCAGTTACGGTCTCCTTACATAGCCCCTTATCACACCAGCATAGGACCTAAGTGTAAGGTGTGCTAAGGTGAGAGAATCTGAGGGAGGCTTGGCCAACATCGCACGAGTAGTAATTTCTATCAGTTTGAACTTCTCACGAAGGCGATCTCGTTCTAGCTTCACACGATGAAGTTCAGCTTGGGTTTGGTCCAGAGCAAAGCCCAGTGGTGCTACCTCCTTCCCAAGTTCTGTTAGATGGGCTTCGATCGGTCCAAGACTACTGGGTGAGTCCATCGAATCTTCTTTCTATATTAATTAACCAAGATTACTTGTATTTAGAGACAATAATCAAAACGTTTAGTTTCCAGCGGTCATATTGACCAATGGTTATATAACAGTCAAAAACCAACGGTATCATTTTAATTATACTCATGTTATCAAATGAAACATTTTTGTTGAGTATAAAAATAAAATAAAATAACACATAAAATTAGGAAACAAGATTTATTCAAAATTTCGGGTCGTTACATCCTGAGACCCTCGTTGCTAGTCGGCAGCCTCTAGTGTACGGGGAGATGCGCTTGAGGCCATGTGGTGACCGGTCCGGCCATCGGGTTGATGGTGAGCCAGGCCGGGACGTTACAGATTACCTGATTTGAAATGAAATTTCAATTGATTTCTTTGAAAATTGAGTAAATTATGATGATTGATTTCAAAGGCATGATATTTTTGAAATAAAACCCACTTTTAAAAGGATTGATAAATTGGGTGAATTTATAGAAATATATCTTGAAATGATAATTGATTTGATGATTTTATTTTAAATTGATTCTTGAGAAAATGGATTGAAATGAAATATGATTTTGAAAGGCATGAATTTGATTAAAACCGATGATTTGGTTTTGAAATTGAAATGGCATGTTGAACCATGAATTTGAGAATTTAACTATGATCAATGAATTGAATTAAAATGAATTTACCATGATTGATTATTTTATTATAAGCACATGTGTTAAAGGGTAGTTAGTGAGCAACTAGGACAAGCACACTAGGAATCATATTCCATAGAAAAAGATTAACGATGAAAACTATCACTACGGGAAAAATGACTATTTGCGACGGGAAGAAAGCCCGTCGCAAATAACCCGTCCAGGAAGGTATTTGCGATGGCGAAAAGTGCCCGTCTCAAATAACCAATTATTTGCGACGAGATTTCATCCCCCATTGCAAATGGGTTGGCGCGATTTGCGCGCCAAACCGCGCGAATACCATTTGCGGTGGGGAGATGTCCCCCCTTCGCAAATAGTTTGGTGCGACTTGCGCGCCAAACCGTGCGGCTTCCGCGCCAAACCGCGAAGGGGTATTTGCGACGGAACCCATGGTAAATACCCGGCGGCGGTCAATAACTTTTTGCGATAGGATGTCATCACGTCGCAACAAGACTGTCAGCAGGTACTATTTGCGACGGGACTCGTCGCAAATAACCTTTTAACCGCCGACAGTAATTAATGCGGGCGAGGTTAATTGTGACAGGCCCCGTCGCAATTACCACCATTTGCGACGGGAAGCCCGTTGCTAATAACCCCGTCGCAACTAATCTGACCTATATATACCCTCATCCATTTTTTCTCCAAATCATTCAGATCTTGGCCTCTCTCTCTCTTTATTCTTCAGTTTTAAAGAAAAATTTTCTTTTAGTTGAAGTTTTTTATACAAGAGCAATCAAAGAGCATCAATATCTTCAGAATATCAAAGTTTAAGGTATTTATATTTTATTTTTTGTATATTTATTTTATTTTTTTAAGTTAATTTTAATTGTTGTTTATTAGTTCTAATTTAATTAGATTTCAATTGATTTTTATTTATATTTAGTTTTACTAAGAAATTGCTATTGTTAGTTTTAATTATAAATAATTAGTTATAATTAATATTAATTAGATATAATTAGGAATAATTAGTTATAATTAATATTAATTGGATATAATTAGCAATAAATAGTTATAATTAGCAATAAATAGTTATAATTAGCAATAAGTACATATAATTAGCAATAAGTACATATAATTAGCAATAAGTACATATAATTAGGAATAACTAGATATAATTAGGAATAACTAGATATAATTAGCTAGAAGTACATATAATTAAGAATAAATAGATATAATTAGGAATAACTAGATATAATTAGGAATAACTAGATATAATTAGGAATAACTAGATATAATTAGGAATAACTAGATATAATTATGAATAACTAGATATAATTAGGAATAACTAGATATAATTAGATATAACTAGATATAATTAGGAATAAATAGATATAATTAGTAATAATTAGATATAATTAGATATAATTAGTAATAATTAGATATAATTAGATATAATTAGATATAATTAGATATAATTAGCAATAATTAGATATAATTAGCAATAATTAGATATAATTAGCAATAATTAGATATAATTAGCAATAATTAGATATAATTAGCAATAATTAGATATAATTAGCAATAATTAGATATAATTAGCAATAATTAGATATAATTAGAAATAATTAGATATAATTAGCAATAATTATATATAATTAGCAATAATTAGATATAATTAGTAATAATTAGATATAATTAGTAATAATTACATATAATTAGTAATAATTAGATATAATTAGTAATAATTAGATATAGTTAGTAATAATTCATTATAATTAGTAATAATTGGTAATAATTAGTAATAATTAGTAATAATTAGTAATAATTAGTAATAATTAGTAATAATTAGTAATAATTAGTAATACTTAGTAATAATTAGTAATTGTTAGTAATAATTAGTAATAGTTAGTAATAATTAGTAATAATTAGTAATAATTAGTAATAATTAGTAATAATTAGTAATAATTAGTAATAATTAGTAATAATTAGTAATAATTAGTAATAATTAGTAATAATTAGTAATAATTAGTAATAATTAGTAATAATTAGTAATAATTAGTAATACTTAGTAATATTTAGAAATAATTAGAAATAATTAGTAATAATTAGAAATAATTAGTAATAATTAGAAATAATTAGTAATAATTAGTAATTTTTAGAAATAATTAGTAATAATTAGTAATAATTAGTAATAATTTGAAATAATTAGTAATAATTAGTAATAATTAGTAATAATTAGTAATAATTAGTAATAATTAGAAATAATTAGTAATAATTAGTAATAATTAGTAATAATTAGTAATAATTAGTAATAATTAGAACTAATTAGTAATAGTTAGTAATAATTAGTAATAATTAGTAATAATTAGTAATAATTAGTAAGAATGAGGTTCAACAGTAGCAACAGTAGCAACAGTAGCAACAGTTAGCAATAGTTAGCAATAGTTAGCAACAGTTAGCAACAATTAGCGACAATTAGCAACAATTAGCAATAATTAGTAATAATTAGCAACAATTAGCAATAAAAAATTATATTATTAATATTTACGAAAAAACAATATTAATATTATTAAAATAATAAAAAAAATTATAAAATATTAAAATCATCAATATTCGCAACAGTCTTTACTCTATTCTTAACATTTTCAAATCTCAAAGGGTCGCCAATTTTCAGGTCATGCATAATAAAAAGTTTTTGACAGTCATGTCCAATGTAAACTCTATAATTGTCCTTGCATGGTTGATCACCTCGCAAGTAGTGTTGCAATCGGAAAAATCAAGTCATGCCTTTCTTATCTATAAGAATTATCTCACAAGAACCTTTACATAGACCATTCTTCTTTGAAATTTTAAGGGAAAAATAATGATATCCCCTCAAATTTTTAAGGAAGAATAATCTATGTAAAGTGTCATGTGAGATGATTCTTAGAGACAAGAACTTCATTACTTTGGTCATCCTATTGCAACACTACTTGCGAGGTGATCAACCATGCAAGTACAATTATAGAGTTTACATTGGACATGACAGACACAAACTTTTTATTGCGCATGACATGACAATTGACGACCCTTGGAGATTTGAACATGTTGAGAATAGGAAAAAGTCTGTTGTGAATATTGATAATTTTAATATTTTATAAATTTTTTATTATTTAAATAATATTAATATTTTTTTTGCATAAATATTGATAATATAATTTTTTTTATTACTAATAATTAGTAAACGAAATCTTCTTGGATAATGAAGGGAAAATTTGTAATCATCTCCACAACAATGATTACCAAATTTCCTTTCATTATTCAAGTAGTTTTCCTTTTGCTAAGTATTGCTAAGTGTTGATAAATTATTAATAATTAGTAATAAATTGTAATAATTAGTAATAAATTGTAATAATTAGTAACAATTAGTAATAATTTGTAATAATTTGTAATAATTAGAAATAATTAGGAATAATTAGGAATAATTAGGAATAATTAGAAATAATTAGTAATAATAGGTGTGAGAAAGATGCAATTAAATGCGCTGTCGGAAAAAAGAGTAGCCGTAAATCCACTGGAAATTTTGTCGCCCTTAATTAATGATAATTATTAAGTAGTTGTAATTATTTATCTTCTTTTTCAGATAGTGTTTTTATAATTTTAAACTATTCAAAAATAGTGATGATTTTATAATTTATGTAGAAAAATATGGAACAAGGAAGTCAACATCAGTCATTATTAGATGATCGAGCTTGGATAAATCAGCGCAAAAATCCAAATGGTTATGGTTTAAATCATGTCTATATTGTGTTGGAGTTGGTGGTCTAGAACAAACTACTTTTTACTTTATTCATTAATAAAAGCCTTATCACATATTGATTGTTCTTCTGCGTGACAATGCATGTGATAATGTCCTAAGGACAGCTGTTGCATTAATGGGTCATAGCGGATCCCTACTATGATGAGAACCCGAAAGTGCGATAACACTGTTCTTGAATATATGTTCTGTGGCTGGATGATATTATTTGAGGGACACAAATAATATAGGTCATTAGGGGTGAGGACTCATAAAACATTGAGGAACCTTCTCATGGTGTGCGCCCTTGGTAATATCCAGGAGGATATTATGAGAATGAGACCCGCCAGTAGGAAATCCACATTTTATAGTGTCATTGGATGTTCCTATCTGCGGAAGTATGTATTGGTCCTTATACTTTAAGATTATTATTAATGGGTGTTACAACTTGCGCACTTAGATGTATTGATGAAAACTGTGACGACACACTGTTCGCAGCGAGGTAGGATACGTTGGGTGCGTCACGAGTAATACTGAATTAATAGATAATGCGAGAAAGGATTTGTCCCTTCTGTTCTATAACAGAAGTAGATATCTCAGGCCCTTTGATGGAATTGATATAGCCTAAATAAATCCATGGCCATGGTAGGGTATGGGCGAGTTCAATTCTGGGAAGTCAAAGAAATAATAATCGAGCACATGGGTTGATGGCACTAGCATGCAACCCCCTTGATTGGAGATATCGAGATAAAGGGATTATATTACACGGTAAGTGTTCGTAGGAGGTGACACGTCATTGCAGCGTTAACTTATTTCTCTATGGGTGCCTTGGCATGTTTCTAGACGCTAACCTTGGAATTTAGGCAGGCTCCGCCTAATGCCACTGAGAAAGAGGCCTAGAGGGTCACACACTAAGTGTGTCTATGTATCTCAGTTAATTATTAATTTAACAAGTTGAATAAAGATTATTCCCGATTGTGGTTTAATAATTATTCAAGGATGTCTGGTCGCATTTATTTCGACACTAGTTATTCGAGAGAATATATTGTGGGTGAAATAATATATATATTTATTAGCGAGTAATGCAGTTACATTTATTTAAGAAATAAATAGTCATTACTCAAGGTCTAATAAATATGGTGGAGGAAATAAAAAAAATGGAAAAATAAAAGTACACGTTGTGTATATTTATATACACGCCGTGTAGTTTGTTTTTTCGGGATTTGTGAGAAAAATATTATTTATTTAATTAAATTATATTAAATGTGATACATTAGATGCATGTCAAGTAATAATGATGGTCAACTGTCATTATTAAGACATGGGGTATTACTAAGAATTAAATGAAATAATTAAATGCTTTTGGGAAATTAATTCATTTTATTAATTCTAAGTATTATAAATCCCAATGACATTATTCTCAAAAAGGTTATCCATTTTGGTTGTGCACAGCAGATTGAAAATACTCTCAAGCCAAGAGAGAATTCCCTTTCCACTAAGAACGCTTTCAAGTTACGAAAGCAAGATCCTCCACCGGATCAAAGCGATCGAAGACGGACATCGCAAGCGAAGGATCTTCCACGCTAGCACCCGGAGTTCCCTTCGCCGACGTCCAGAGATACATGGCACACGTGTGGATCACCGCTAGAAGAATCCTACACTTGGATTCTCCGACGCAATGACGGATCACAGGATCGTGACCAGAGACACCAACGAAGAAATAATTTCAACGAGGTAGTTCTTATGAATTAATTAAATTAATTATAATCAACATATGATGATCCTCCTCATGGGTTCTGGGACTCTTCTTTTCTTTTTCGTTCTTCATTCTATTCCAAAGATTCGGTGTTTTAAATCGTGACGGATCTCGGATTGAACGTTGTTTAACATTAAAATTAAAGTTGGGAAAACCCACCAACGCGCTTCCGCTGTACCCGGAACCTACAAGTGGTATCAGAGTGGTCATATCATTGATTATAATTATTTATTTTTTCGTTGTTAATTTACGCATTTAATAATTTAGTTATTTCAATTCAAGTTTAATCGTTCTGGAAATCTGAATATCGAGATCCATTCCTCCTCCCTCGTTTCTCATTCACCTCACAGAAATAAATTTTTCTTTTAATTTTGATTAAAATAAAATAGAGGAACTCATCCAGAGGAGCCAAACATTTCTGGTTGTATAACACCAGAATACACGGCGTGTATTCAGAAGTACATGTCGTGTAGTCTAGGTTCAATGCATTGACCGATCCACCAAATCAGGTCGTGTATTGAGGTCATTTATGACACTGTGTGTTGACCAGAAATAGGTGGCACACGGTTTCCGGATTACACGCTGTGTGGTCCAACTTAACACGGCATGTAGTCCCTTCGGGTTCAGGTTGGGCCGTGTACCTCGTACACGGCTTGCCCAGCTGGAAACTGTGTAATGCGGAAACTACATGGCATGTGTCCAAAAGAACATGTCGTGTACTCTAAAAATTTCCGAAGTACATTTAAACTCCATGTCCCCGGGCGTGTACTTCGGATGGACGGTGGAGAAAAGTACACGCCATGTAGTCGGAACTACACGCCGTGTACTCACCCAAATTACGTATATTTATTAAAATTTAATTATTATATTATACAAACCCTTGAGACGTGTACCATGGTGCAGGCGTAAATCTGAGGCACAACACGTGATAGGTGTTTTATATATATGTGTTTAATATAACATCTGCGTAATGAACAGGAATTCACTGGGTTGCCTCCAATGTACAAGTTACGTACAAGGATAATTATAAATGAATTTATCTGTTTAAAATTATGATGGATGAGAATCTCAAGGAAGTTCATAAAAGGATTTAAGATAAAAGTATTGATTAATTAAAGATAATTAATTGATTCGAGCATGATTTATCTTAAATAAGAACGATTAAAGAATTGAATGCTAAGTTTTATTTATGCATAAATATCTTTTCATGTATGGATGATCATGAGATAGACTGAGACCTTTGTATGTGAATGGTTTCTTTTAATTCATTTATTTATATTAAATTTGTTGGCTTGCGATCCATCTCCTCATTAATATGTAGGGCCTGTGTGCCCAACGATTCTTTTATGTAAAAACCCCTTTTTACCCCTCACCTGCGTATGAGATAAATGCATATGTAATGGATGGAGCTCCCAAGCTAGTGGAGGTAGCTCAAGTCAGGAGTTGAGGTGAAACCAATCCAAGGAGATACAAAGGTGGACAGGTGAAAGCTATAAACACGAACCCACAAGGTTCAAGGTGTTTCTCCCCTAGTTCTTGGGTTAGTTTATCAACCGCTGGATAAAATAACCAATAGAAAAAGCTCATGATCATACCATTTATTTTATTTCTGTCAGTTGCATGGTTTATTTATTGTGGGTGTGTTGTCATGGTCACACAATTAATGAATATAACAAGCATGCAAGATAGAACTAAAATAAGACTGGTTTATATGTAAATATTATCTTAGACATGGTTAATCACTTAAGTATATCCCACTTAATATTAACAAGCATGTAATCAAAGATAATAAAATTTCAATTTACGTATAAGGATAAAATCCCTCAAAAATAAATATTAAGTCGGCATAGCCTTCCATAATCTTGGTTAGAATCGAACCATAGTTCAAAGTGCTTGACCAACCCTAGTTGGGGTGCTTTCAATTATCGGGGAATTATAATTCAAGGTTTTGGGTTGCATTGACTTGGTTCGCATCAAGGGTTGACTACCATAGCAGGACTTGGTGTGACCAAGAGGCAAAGGTTGAGGAAATCCAAAAAAATGATTTCAGGATTGGGGAGTCCACTCAGCGGATCAAGGTGCTGCGAGTTAATGCAGTTGGCATTAGGAATGCCTACCTAAAACCCTTCAAGTTTCTTTACCAACCCTATTTGGGGTAATGCGAAGGGCAATATGGATCCTTTCCACTAGAATATTCACACAATAGAATATTTCGAAGTCAATGGTGAGGGCTATTGGATTTCGATAAAATAGTGGGAGACTAATAAGTATTAATTTATTTATTTGTCTCAATTTTTGTAATAAAGTACTAAAACTTTGCTCATCTTAATTTGTATAAACGGAAAGAAAATGACTTCAAACATATCATTACACACCATACTCGATAAGGAAAACCTTCTCACCGGCACCAATTTCCAAGAGTGGCAGAGGTGTTTACGCGTCTTCCTTCGCCACGAAATGAAATTGTATGCGCTGGAAGAGCCTATTCCAGTTGCGCCTGGGAAAGAGGCTAGTGATGAGGAATTATCTCTCTACATGAAACACATGGATGATGCCATAGATTTCCAGTGTTTCATGCTATCGGCCATGTCTAATGAGCTCTTGAAGCAACATGAAAACATGGACGCGTATTGCATGATGTCTCGCTTTAAAGATATCTACCAAGAGAAGGTGAGACAGGAGAGGTATGAGATCTCCAATGCTTTGTTTACCAAGAATCTTGGAGAGTCCGCGCCAGTTGGGCCTCATGTAGTCAAGCTTATTGGCTACATTGAACGCTTGGACATCTTAGGGATTAAATTCCCGGATGAGTTGCGTACAGATCTCATCCTATCATCACTGCCCAAGACCTTATCTAGCTTCATTGTCAACTATAACATGAGAGGCAATGAGAAGATTCTATTAGAGCTTCTGACCTTGATTCTCCAGGTAGATAAGGACATGGGGCGTGACAAACTCATGGTCCTTATAGTGAACAAGAAAAGGAAGGACAAGGCAAAGGGGCCAAAGACTTATAAACGGTCTGAAGCCCCCGAGCACCATCTCTCCAAGAAGGGGAAGATCCATAGGTAGGGAAAGGAATGGGAGGCAGTGTGTTTTTCATGTGGAAAGCAGGGACACTAGAAGAGGAACTGCACCCAGAAGCGTGGGGACGCTAAAGGTGCGTTCATTATCGAGTGCAATCTTTCTATTTCTACACATTGGGTATTAGATACAGCTTTTGGGGCTCACATCTGTATTCAAATGCAGGAACCAAGTATATTTAGAAAGATCTCCAAAAGAGAGGTGGATCTTCGAGCTGCCAATGGTGCAAGGATGGCTGTGTTGGCTATTGGTGACTATCACCTCTCATTGCCAACTGGAATGATTTTGGTTTTACAAAACTATTATTTTGTGCCTAGTTTTACCAAGAACATAATTTCTGTATCTTGTTTGGATATGGATGGATTTATTTTCAAGTTTTGAAATAAGGGTTGCCTCTTTTATAAGAAAAATGTATGTTATGGTATGGCACATTTGAATAATGGTTTGTATGTATTAAATTACGAAAACCAAGTGTTGGCAATCGATAACGAAACAAACTCACATGACTCATACATCACCCAGTTATGGCATCACCGCCTTGGTCATGTGAACGAGAACCGCTTGACAAAGCTCTACCAAGATAGCTATTTAGACTCTACTGAGCTAAAACAACTTGATAGATGTCACGCTTATTTACAAGAAAAAATGACCAAGCCGCCTTTTGGTGGACAAGGTGAAAGGGCCACAGAGCTTCTAGGATTGGTACACACGGATGTTTGTGGACCATTTCTAGTAGAAGTTAGAGGTGGATATTCTTACTTCATTACTTTTACTGATGATTTGAGTAGATATGGCTATGTCTACTTAATGAGGTATAAGTCAGAGTCCTTAGAGAAATTTAAGGAATTCAAGAATGAAGTAGAGAATCATCTTGGTAAGAAGATAAAGAAGCTTTGATCGGATCGAGGTGGGGAATATCTGAACCAGGAGTTCATCGATCTTCTACGGGAGTCTGGGATTCTATCTCAGCTCACTCCTCCTTATACACCATAGTGGAATGGTGTTAGTGAAAGGAGGAACCGCGCCTTGTTGGACATGGTGAGGTCGATGATGAGTCATGCGGATCTTCCATTATCCTTTTGGGGATATGCATTACAAACTGCAGCATACACACTAAACCGAGTACCAAATAAGGCGGAAAATGGAATTCCATTCGAGTTATGGAATGGAAGGAAACCCACTTTGTCGCACACACATGTATGGGGATGTGAGGCGTTTGTTAAGGCCTTATGATGCAAAAACTAGCACCCTGGGGCACGAAGTGTATCTTTATAGGATATCCCAAGGAAATGAAAGGATATTACCTATATAACCCTCAAGGCAAGAAAGTGATTGTCGCCAGACAAGACGTCTTTCTTGAGAGGGAGCACATCCTCAAGAAGGATAGTGGGAGCAAGATTGACTTCGATGAAGTTGATGCTCAAGATACACAGGAGTTGGTACAGGAACAAGTTCCACAGGTCCCCATGGAAGAAGTTCCAGAAAGACAAGTACTGTGTACGAGCTCAAGAGAGGTAAGGGAACCAGAGATATTTGGTTTCCTAGTCACCGAGGATGGTGAGTCATTATTACTGGACAATGATAAACCTCTCTCTTACAAGGAAGCAGTAGAAAGCTCAGAAGCTGCAAGATGGCTAGAAGCTATGAATTCTGAGATGGATTCCATGTATCAGAACCAAGTTTGGGTTCTGGTCGATGAGACAGTTGATGTAAAGCCTGTTGGATGCAAATGGGTATTCAAAAGAAAGCTGGACATGGAAGTTCAAGTTAGCACCTATAAATCAAGGCTAGTGGCTAAAGGATTCAGACAGCATCAAGGAATTGACTATGATGAAACCTTCTCGACAGTTTCCATGTTTAAATCCATAAGAATCATACTTGCCATAGCAGCTTACCATGACTACGAGATTTGGAAGATGGATGTCAAAACAGCATTCCTTAACGGGAACCTTCAGGAAGATGTCTATATGACACAACCAGAAGGGTTTGTGACACCAGGTAAAGCCAAAAGGGTTTTCAAGTTGCAGAAATCAATTTATGGATTGAAGAAAGAATCCAGGTCATGGAACATTCTATTTTATGAAGCCATAAAGGAATTTGGTTTCATTAAGAATGAATGTGAGCCATGTGTTTTTAAGCGGTTTAATGGGAATTCGGTCGTCATCCTAGTGGTATATGTTGATGACATATTGCTTATTGGAAACGACGTACCAGCCTTACAGTTAGTTAAGGACTGGTTGAACAAGTGTTTCTCCATGAAGGACTTAGGAGAAGCAGCCTACATTCTAGGGATCAAGATCATTCGTGACAGGTCCAAGAGGCTGCTTGGACTAAGTCAGGGTACATACATTGACCAGATACTAAAGAGATTTAGTATGGAAAAATCCAAGAGGGGATTGGTTCCAGTGTCACATGGATTACATCTTTCTAAGAAAATGTGTCCCCAGACACAACAGGAGAAAGATAGGATGAGCAATATCCCATACACTTCGGCTATAGGATCCATCATGTATGCCATGTTATGTACCAGGATTGATGTTGCATATGCACTGATCATGGTAGGCAGATATCAAGCAGATCCAGGAGAACAGCATTGGAATGTTGTTAAGACTATCCTTAAGTATCTGAGAAGAACTAAGGATATGTTCCTGGTGTATGGAGGAGACGAGGAGCTTGTCATCAGAGGGTATGTTGATGCTGGTTTTCAAACAGATTAGAATGATCTGAAGTCACAATCTGGATATGTTTTCTGTCTCAATAGAGGAGCTGTGAGCTGGAAGAGTTCAAAGCAGCCAGTTATCGCCGATTCTACAGTAGAGTCCGAGTATATAGCGGCTTCTAATGTAGCCAAGGAAGCCGTCTGGATTCGGAACTTTGTCCAGGAGCTTGATGTGGTTCCTAAAAGTAAAGATCCCATTACATTGTATTGTGATAATACTACAGCGGTGGATCTTGCAAAAGAACTAAGGTCACATCAAAGGACAAAGAACATACTCTGGAAGTATCACCTCTTGAGGGATTTCTATCAAAGGGGTGAAGTTGCAGTGAGAAGAGTGTCCACGGAAGAGAACGTGGTGGACCCCACGACTAAAGGCCTATCTCAGCAGAAGCATGAATATCATGTGAGAGCTAGTGGGTTAAAGGTTGTTAGCAGTTGGCTCTAGTCCAAGTGGGAGTCTGTTGGAGTTGGTGGTCTAGAACCAACTACTTTGTACTTTATTCATTAATAAAAGCCTTATCACATCTTGATTGTTCTTCTGCGTGACAATGCATCTGATAATGTCCTAAGGACGGTTGTTGCATTAATAGTTCATAGTGGATCCCTACTATGATGAGAACCCGGAAGTGCCATAACACTGTTCTTGAATATATGTTCTGTGGCCGGATGATATTATTTGAGGAACACAAATAATACAGGTCATTAGGGGTGATGACTCATAAAACTTTGAGGCACCTTCTCATGGTGTGAGCCCTTGTACTAGTGCAGAAAACGTTTTTTACGTTGGTTATTTTTCATTTTTTACGTCGGTTTCTAGCCGACGTTAATACGTGTGACGTTATAAATAAGGTTTTTGACGTCGGTTATTTAAAAACCGACGTCAAAAACATAAAATCGCGATGTTTATCACATCGGTTCTAAAATAACCGATGTGATAAAGAAAATGGGAAGGGTTTATCACGTCGATTATTTAACAACCGGCATGATAAAAGGCCTAGAAAATGGTTTATCACGTCGGTTATTAAACAACCGATGTGATAAACAGGGGTGAGGGGGGTTTATCACGTCAGTTCATATAGAACTGACGTGATAAACCGGGGTGAGCATGGTTTATCATGTCGGTTCTTATACAACCGACGTGAAAAACCGGGGGAGGGGGGTTTATCACATCAGTTATTATATAACCGCCGTGATAAACCGGAGGGAGGCGGTTTATCACATCGTTTATTGAATAACCGATGTGATAAATCATTTTACAGGCCTTTTATCACGTCGGTTATTGAATAACCGATGTGATAAACTATTGTCCAGGCCTTTTATCACGTCGGTTCTTAAATACCCAACCTGAAAAACCATTCTCCAGGCCTTTTATCACGTCGGTTATTAATGAACCGACGTGATAAAAGGCCTGGAGAATGGTTTATCACGTCGGTTATTAAACAACCGACGTGATAAAAAGGTGCGAGGGGGGTTTATCATGTCGGTTCTATAAGAACCGACGTGATAAACCAAGGTGAGAATGGTTTATCACGTCGGTTCTTATAAAACCGACGTGAAAAACCTGGGGAGGGGGGTTTATCACGTCGTTTATTGAATAACCAACGTGATAAACCATTGTCCAGGCCTTTTATCACGTCGGTTATTCAATAACCGACGTGATAAACCGTTCTCCAGGCCTTTTATCACGTCGGTTATTAAATAACCGAAGTGATAAACTATTTTCCAGGCATTTTATCACGTCGGTTATTAAATAACCGACGTGATAAACCCATTTTTTAAACAGAACGCAGTTATATTCTCTCCACTAGAATCAACAAGAAAACAAATCAAGAAATCGTACCACAAAAATAGAAGTAGATCAAAATTAAGCATGTACATTGATAACATATAAAACTTACCCCCTAGACAGCCCCCACCATCATTTATACCCCATGGACAGCCCTCCCACACCCCGTTGGAGCCCTCAACCTCATGTATACCCCCTGGACAGCCCTCCCCCACCCCATTGGATCTCCCACCCTCATGTATACCCCTTGGACAACCCTCCCCCACCCCATTGGAGCCCCCACCACACTCATGGACTGCCCCCCGACCCCCGGACACCCCCAAACACCCCTCGACAACCCCCACCCGCCTGAACAGCACCCCCTCACCCCACTTGACAGCCCCCACCACACCCCTGGACAGCCCCAAACACCCCTGGACAACCCCCCCCCCCCCCACCCCTGGAAAGCACTCCCACACCCCTAGACCACCTTCCCACACCCCTGGACATCCCTGCCACCCCCAGGACTGTCCCCCCACCCCACCGGACAGCCCTCCCAGACCACTGGACACCCCCCAACCCCACTGAACACACCCCCACACCCTTGGAACCCCTCCCCCACAGACCCAAATCCATACCAGAAAAACCATCAAAAGTATACCAAAACAAGAAGTAGAGAAAAATTAAACATTCACTTATATAACATTCAAAACTTACACTATAAACTTAAAAAAATACTAAATCTAACCTAAACAACTACCAAATACACAATTAAAATGACAATATTCAAAATTACATTTTACATTACAAACAACTAAAATTCAATCAAACCTGTAAAATAATTTGACCACTCCACTTGTACATGTTTGATGTCTTCAGCAGTATAGGGTTGAGGGTCATCAAAAAGCTACAAATGAAAAAGAAGATAGTTAACGTGTATAATGAATAAATCAAATTGAAATATTATGGAAAAGTTTAAGAGGAAATCGTACCAGGTCAAAATTCACAAATGTCCCAGTTGTTATTATTTCATACATAAATCTTAACATATAATATCCGCATTCAATGACGCCTTGTTGTTCATGAAAATTATGTTTGAATGAGTGTAAATTCAATATATTATTTTTATGTAATAAATCAAAAAGTACAAATTATAAATGGAAAAAAACCTTCACATTTACATATTTGATCTTTGCATTTCTTTTCTTTGTGTTTTTTCGAAAGTAGGCCCATGCACTGTTAGAAAATAATACGAATGGGGTAAATTTAAAATTCATTATAATATATAAAACTATTGAGAAATTGAAACTTACTTTTACAATATATTCTTAAAACTTTCCCGCACATCACCATGAATAGAGCATATCCTATAAAGAGCTTTATTCCTTGGGAAAAAAATCCCTAACATCCAATGATCACTGATAAAAGGAAATTTAATGTAAGTGGTTTTTTATGTTAAAAGATAATTAACTCTTTGAGAGAAATGTGTTTCATACCTCTCACAAAAAAGGCATCATCCAACATTGTGTGATTATATTCTTTTCAAATCTTTCAGCAATATAAACCATTCTTTGTTCCTCATTCAATGCACATGCTTCAGGGGAAATCAATTGCGGGTCTATGAATCCATATACTTCTGTCAGATCATTCCTCTCACAAATTTTATAAAGATACCTAATACAAAACATATATAAGTATACATTTTTAATAAATATAATGCAGGGAAAAGGTGTTAAGACTTACATGGAAAAAATTTGCACCACGTTGATGCCCAACTTATCTCCAGTAACAAGCTCCATGATATCAGTTTTTGTAATCCCCACACTTATTTCACGTCCAAAAACATGAGATTCCATTGGAAACTCATAAAAACCCAACAAAAAATGTGAATATCTTGACAATCTGTCAAGACCACTAGAATCTGTATCTGATGTCATAGCCTATTGTCTTTGTTGTTGTCTATACAGTATTTATTTACCTTTGAAGTATTCATGTGAAAAAAATTGAAAAATATAGTAGTTTTCAAATGATAAAACAACTTTAATAAAAAAATAAAATAAAAGATATAACATTCATACCTCTATGGTAATGAGTCGAAGAAGTCTGGATGGCCAAACTAAAAAATGGTCGATACTCTGTCCAACTGTCGCCACCTCATCTGTAGGTATTGGTACCCTAGCTGATCTATCTATAATATCCTGTACAGTGACCCTATGATTCTCTACTTCTAATTGTTGATGATGAACTGTATCTCCTATACAATATACCAACCTGTATGCTACTATATGATGTTAAGAATCATCAACATAAAACTCGCAATATGTAGGAAGTTGCGGCGGAGGTGTAGGATAAAAAATAGGGTCCGCAGGCTGAGGTGGGGGAGTGGGAGCTACTGGCGGAGGTGGAGTGGGAGCTGCAGTCTAAAATTGTCTTTGCATTTCTGCAAACATAGACTGCACCGACTCTCTAATCTTGTCCTCCATCGTCGCATTAATATTTTGAACTTCAGCCTCCAAGGATTCTATTTTTTTATAAACCCCCTCAATGTTAGAAGTTGAAGAACGTGGAAACACTTTTCTTACCGATACACCTTCCGTATATCCTCTTACACGACCAGGATGTTCGGGCCTTCCCAATGCTGCAAATAAAATATCTTCCCTCCCAGTAGCTGTAAATGTTCCCTCTGAACTCTGCT
Organism: Viscum album; assembly: GCA_963277665.1. Taxonomy (NCBI): domain Eukaryota; kingdom Viridiplantae; phylum Streptophyta; class Magnoliopsida; order Santalales; family Viscaceae; genus Viscum; species Viscum album. The sequence goes on from OY728133.1 coordinate 598,120,555, forward strand.
CCTCAAGAGAGTCCTGTATTAATTAAGTGAACATTTCTGTAATGATTGAAACTTATATGAAGAAAAAAGTTAACTTAAATAAATTAAATAGATATCTTACAATCCTCTCAGCTACGATTCTCAATTCTTCCGAAAGATATTTTCCTTTTTTCCCTTCCGAGCTCTCTTCCATTTTTCATGTCTAGATGGAGGGGCTGGAGGGGCCACCTCTCTAGAGCTTGAAGACTCAGCTCTTAGTTGTTGAAATTTTTCCGCCATCATTTTTTCTTCCAATAATGCATACCCTCCCCGAGATAAACTATGAGGGTATACATTTTTAGATTGGATCTCCTGATGAGATTTCCTTGTTTGATGTAATTTAAGAATAAGAAATCATTAACAAAACAATAATAAAATAATTTATATAAGAAAGTTTATAAAAGTTTACATTGCCCTTACCAGAAATGACTCTTTTTTCTACTTTCAAAAAACTGTCTCCATGTGTTTCATCTATAAAAGGATATATACGACATGGATTGTCAAGACTCCTATGACCATAAATGAAATCAGATGAGAGGGTTGATTTGAAATCCCTCCATCTCCTGGCAGCCAATGATAAGCATTTCTTCCTGACTCCTCCAGTGTCAAGAATATCAAATGTCATCTGATAAAGAAGAGGGTAAACATATTATATATACTAGAAAAATTAAAATAATGGTCAAAAAATGAAAAAAGATCTTACCAAAATCGTCTCCCACAACTGAGAGATAATCGCTTTATCCACACCTCTCCAATCATCATACAGAATGCTTACTTTGGTCTTATCCTGAGTTGCAACAAAACTCTTAAAATCTTTGGCATTCGGACCTCTAGGAATATCATCATCATCAAACTCAACGACTATCCTCTGATCCTGCGTACGGGCAAGTGATAATTTTAGTAAACGTGTGCACCCACGTTTACCAACCTTTGAACTCTTTGTCGTAATAGGAGCATGTGAATGTCCATCCCCAGAGGTATGACCAGCAATATGCTCCTCTCCAGAATCATGTGGTTGATCATCTGAATGATCTTTCATTATCCTTCAAATCAAAAAAACAAACGTCAGTTCACAAATATACAAATTCAAATATTTTAATACTACTGTAATCAGAAAATAGAAAAGTTTACTAATTTACATAATAGTAAACATTGGTAATATGGTAAGTATGTTAAACAATGGTAAAGATGGAAAAGATGGTCAAGATGGTCAAGATGGTAAAAATGGTAAAAATGGTAAACCTGTTAAACATTGTAAACATGGTAAAGTAATTGTTAGTGAACAAAAATAAGCATTTTAAAATTCATGTAATGGTTATAAACATGATAAAGTAAACTAAACAAGCTTAAAACAAACAAAAACATATACTTATTTTATTTTAAAACATGTTTTAATAAATAAAAAACTTACAATATCTAACATTTATGGAAAAAATAAATGTAAACAAGAAATAAACATATGTTACCTGTAATTTTAGGAATGTACAAATGGATTGTTTTCACAAATTCCTTCGTCGTGATTGTTCCTTATGGCACAAACTATGTCTTCAACATGATCATCATTATGTTCTGTTAATATTTCCATGGAAGTAGGGATCTCACATAAATCAGCATATTCATCAAGTTCATCCTCACCAACATATTGTTTTTTCCCTTGTAAAACAACAGCCCACTGTATATCTGATTGATCTACTACATAAAAAATTTGTTTTGAATGTGTTTCCATTATAAAAGAATCAGCTGTGTCTTCCAATCTATTCAGATTAACAAGTGTCATTCCACATTCATCGTGTCTGACACTATTGTTACCGTTAAACCATTTACAGTTAAAAACAGGAACTTTAATTTTAAAGTAATCAACCTCCCATATGTCTTCAATCACTCCATAATATGCACTTGATGCAAAAAATTGGGTTTTTGTCCTTATCACTCGAAAAATGCATTGCTTCTGCAAACACCAATACAACACTATTCTGAACTGCACTTCTGTTGTCCTGAGCTTTTGTATGAAATGTATAACCATTAATGTCATAATTGGACCATGTTATCACATTTAAACATGGATCAACCACTATCCATTTTAATGTCTCTGATACATCTGATCTACCAAGCAAAGTCTTTTTAATCCATGAAAAAAAAGTTTTGTTGTGCTCATTCAAAATCCACATTTCTTTCTTCTTTGGATGACATTGTTTCAACTCATTAATATGCAATGTGATATACAGTTGAGCATCAGCTATGTTATTCAAGATGTATGATTCTAACTTCTTCATCTATTCAGCTGACAATGATTTGACTTTCAAGTCGCGAATCCCCTTTCCCTCATTATTAACTCGTTCATGGCGAGATGGAGGAAAACCTATGTGTTGCGCCGCAGCCAAGTAGCTCGTACAAAACTCTACTACCTCCTCAAAAATATACTTTTCAATAATGGAGGCTTCAGGTAGATATAGATTTTTAACATACCCCTTTAATATTTTCATATACCTTTCAAAAGGATACATCCAACGAAGATATACAGGTCCACAAAGCTTTATTTCTCGAACCAGATGAATCATTAAATGCACCATTATATCAAAAAAAGTTGGAGGAAAATACATTTCCAATTGATAAAGTATAAAAATTGAATCCTTTTCCAAAATGTTCAAAGCATTCACATCAATCACCTTGTTACAAATTGAATTGAAAAAATAACACAACTTCATTATAGTCTTTCTGACACGAATGGGCAATATTCCATGCAATGAAAATGGTAGAATTTGTTACATCATGACGTGACAATCATGTGATTTCATACCTATCAACTTCAAGTCCTTCAATGAGACAAAATTTTTTACATTAGAAGAATAACCTTGAGGCACTTTGGTATCATGAAGACACTGACAGAAGCTAATTTTCTCCCTCTTCGATAATGTATGACAAGTCGGGGGAAGAAATGTTCGTCTTCCTTTAGGAGTGGGAGCTAACTCCAAACGTATTCCCATTGATAGTAAGTCTAATCTTGCATTCAACCCATCTTTAGTCTTTCCTTTAATATCTAACAATGTTCCAATCAAAGAATCACAGATATTCTTCTCCACGTGCATGACATCAATATTATGTTTAACTTCATGATACCTCCAATATGGTAGCTCAAAAAAATTGACCTTTTCTTCCAAATATGTCTATCATTACCGGATTTCTGTGTCTTTCCCAATGTCACGTCAAGGTTTTTCACCCTCTCAAAATACAGATCAGGGGATAGAGGTTTTGGAGCAGTATCAAATTCTTGTGAGCCATTGAATGCCTTTTTTAGTCTTCTATAAGGGTGTTCCATACGAAAAAACTTTCGATGACCCATGTACACTGTTTTTCTCCCATGATGCAATTGACAATATGACGCCTGTTGTTCGCAAATTGGACATGCTTTATGCCCTTTAACACTGTATCCAGACAAATTTCTATATGCTGGGAAGTCATTTATAGTGAACAGAAGCACTGCATGCAGTTGAAAATATTCCATTTTATAAGAATCATACACCCTAATACCATCAGCCCATAACAGTTTCAAATCATCAATCAACGGTGACAAGTAAACATCAATATCATTACCGGGTTGCTTTGGACCAGAGATCATTGTACTCAACATGACATATTTGTGATTCATACAAACTTCAGGAGAGAGGTTGTAAATTACCAATAAAATAGGCCATGAACTATGTGTGCTACTGAGTGTTCGGTATGGATTCATTCCATCTGTGCACAACCCTAGTCTGATATTTCTAATTTCATTTCCAAATGTAGAATACTACACATCAATTTTCTTCCATTGTGGACAATTAGCTTGATGACGTATTTTTTCATCACATACCCGCTCTTCATCATGCCATCTTAACCTTTTTGCATCATGTGAATTAGCAAATAAACATTTGAAATGATTAATTATAGGAAGATACCAAAATACCTTTGAAGGGAGCTTTGTAATCTCTACATCAGCCTGTGATTTTTCTTTCACCTTATACCATGATGTCCCACATTTAGGACACTCTGACAGAAATTCATATTCCTTCCTATATATAATGCAGTCATTTGGACAGGCATGTATTTTCTTGTATCCCAATCCCATCAGGCATAATATTTTCTTGGCTTTGTAATGTGAATCTGGAATATCGTTATCTTTTGGAAGAATGTCTTTCATCAATTGTAGCAGATCTGTAAAACTTATGTCACTCCATCCATGCTTCGCCTTCAGTTTAATCAATCTTAACACCGCTGACAAAACCGTAAAATCTGTACAAGCAGGATATAATGGTTTTTCAGCATCACCATATAGACGTGCAACTGTCGGTTCTATCTCAATTTGTTCTGCTACAATATCGAGAATCATTTCTTCAATTCCATCGGAGTTACCATCTTGCGAATCATCATCATCAGTGACATTCCGTCCAGTTTCACCATGCCAAATCCAAGGGCTGTAACTCGGATTAAAACCATGACAAATCAGATGATCTTTTATCTCTCTACTTTTCAACTTCTTCATATTCAAACATTTCAGGCATGGACAGAAAAAAATGTCACTACTTGGAATATTTCGTTTTTCAAATTCCAAAAAGGCATCAACACCTTCCTCCAATTCATTTCTCATTTGATGTTTCGTAATCCAACTTCGACTCATTATTACCTATAACAAATATCAACAAAAAATATATATTTTTAAGATAAGATAAATATATGTTTATATGAAAAAAATCATAATTTGAATGTAAAACAATTTAAAATATAAAACAAATCTATAGGTATTTAAAAAAATATGCTTGAATATTATTTTTAAAACAAAATATAGTTAGATATAATAGTTTTAAATTTCATTGAATCAAAGAAAACCATGATGCCTACATAGTTTAATATTGATTGCGGTTTTGATGTTTTAATATATTAGATAAACTACCTATTTAACATGTTATTAATGGTTTCTGTAGACCCTAAATCCATTTGGTAAATATTTTCACACAATTATAAAAATAAATGGAAGTGTTTTTGGGAGGAATATGTTCAATCATTTGATTTTGATGTCCCATATTCTATAACAAAAGGCAATGTGGATACCAAAGCCCTTAGTTTGGTTTTTTATTCTCAAAGGGTTTGTGATGAAAAAGAAGAGTATAAGTTGATGTATATGATAAATAAAATACAACTATATTTTATTTATGGTTATGATAGAATGAATTCATATCATATCATTTAGGATCTTCTCCCACCAAAAGTAACCCTCCTCAGTTCGAAATGAATAAATTTAGATAATTATGCATGAATTCATACAAGTATTGTTGTACATAAACCAAAAAGAAGATTATTAGTACTAAAAGTAAAACTAGGAAGAAACAATAAACTCTATATACTCATGAAAGCTACTCCACAACACTTCCATGCTACTAAAATCTATAAAAAACTACAAATTGCTTTTAAAAACCAAAAAAATTGTTTATATTTATGTATGGTGGGCATAACATGTATACATAGTAAGATCCTTCCTAAAACATCTCATGAAAATGTTGAGGAAGCACACTAAAGCCCTATAAAAAAAGGAATCTAAATCATCACCTAAACATGGAAAAATAGTTTCATATACTCACTATGGATCACTCACAAAATAATTCATATAAATAAACCTTTTCGTATAAAAAATTATATATATATATATTAAAATTAAGTTTCTCGGATACCACTTCTCCACTAGTTTTCCTCTCACACCCCAATGCTAATGTCATGGTCTCACCCCGCCCATAAATCATCCTACACCATGTGAAATTGTATCACTTCCATTAATGAATCATATGTATCTTAGATTATCTCATCACCATCTTATCAAAATAGTAATGAGGTGCATACTTGGAAACCACTACATCTTGTTTACATTAAATGTACAAAAATTGCAAAACATAATTATAGAATATCCGTGAAAAAAACGAACGAAATAAATTCGTGGAAGGCTTACTTGAATGTTTCGAGTTGAGATGATTGATCTGAGAGGAGTGAAGAAGATAAAAAATGAAGCCAAAATGAGTTTAACGCAGGTCGATCGATGAGCCGATTAGGGTTTACCGCGCGAGAGAGACGAGCCGGCGGACTGTCAATCGAAAAATCGTAAATGACAGTCCACGGGGCTTTAATTTCTTTAAAAGTTTTATAACATCGGTTATTATATAACTGATGTTATAAACTGTTTTTTAAATTTATAAAGTCGGTTATTTTAAAACCGACGTAAAAAAGCTCCCACGCTTTGGTTTTTTACATCGGTTATTTTATAACCGACGTAACCCCCCCCCCCCCCCCCGTGCTTTGGTTTTTTACATCGGTTATTTTATAACCAACGTAAAAAAACGCGTAGATATCTCTTTTTTTGTGTCGGTTATAAGATAACCAACGTAAAAACCAATGCACGGGAGGTTTTTTACATCGGTTATTTGGAAACCGATGTAAAAAACCCAATATCTACGCGTTTTTTACATCGGTTATCAAATAACCGACGTAAAAAACCAAAGAACGGGGGGGGGGTTTACGTCGGTTATCACATAACCGACATAAAAAATGTGTATATATCTCGTTTTTTACATCGATTATAATATAAACAACGTAAAAAACCAATGCGCAGGAGGTTTTTTACGTCGGTTATTTGGAAACCGATGTAAAAAAACCCGATATCTACGCGTTTTTTACGTCGGTTATCAAATAACCGACGTAAAAAACCAAAGAACAGGGGGTTTTTTACGTCAGTTATAAAATAACCGACGTAAAAAACCTGTAGACATCTCGTTTTTTATGTCGGTTATAAAACAACCGACATAAAAACCCCTCGCTTTGGTTTTTTACGTCGGTTATCACATAACCAACGTAAAAAACGCGTAGATATCGGGTTTTTTACGTCGGTTATAGGATAACCGACGTAAAAACCGAACAGGCGCGATTTGTAAAATCGGTTATTAAAATAACCGACGTAAAAAATGGTGACGTAAAAACCATTTTATGCACTAGTGTTGGTAATATCCAGGAGGATATTATGATAACGAGACCCGCCAGTAGGAAATCCACATTTCATAGTGTCATTGGATGTTCCTATCTGCGGACGTATGTATTGGTCCTTAGACTTTAAGATTATTATTAATGGGTGTTACAACTCGTGCACTTAGATGTATTGATGAAAACTGTGACGACACACTGTTCGCAGCGAGGTAAGATACGTTGGGTGCATCACGAGTAATACTGCATTAATAGATAATGAGAGAAAGGATTTTTCCCTTCTGTTCTATAATGGAAGTAGATATCTCAGGCCCTTTGATGGAATTGATATAGCCTAAATAAATCCATGGCCATGGTAGGGTATGGGTGAGTTCAATTCCGGGAAGTCAAAGAAAGAATAATCGAGCACATGGGTTGATGGCACTAGCATACAACCCGCTTTATTGGAGATATCGAGACAAAGGGATTATATTACACGGTAAGCATTCGTAGGAGGTGACACGTCATTGCGGCATTAACTTCTTTCTTTATGGGTGCCTTGGCGTGTTGCTAGACGCTAACCTTGGACTTTAGGCAGGCTCCACCTAATGCCACTGAGAAAGAGGCCTAGAGGGTCACACACTAAGTGTGTCCATGTATCTCAGTTAAATATTAATTTAACAAGTTGAATAAAGATTATTCCTGATTGTGGTTTAATAATTATTCAAGGATGTCTGATCGCATTTATTTCAACACTAGTTATTCAAGAGAATATATTGTGGGTGAAATAATATATATATTTATTAGCGAGTAATGCAGTTACATTTATTTAAGAAATAAATAGTCATTACTCAAGGTCTAATAAATATGGTGGAGGAAATAAAAAAAATGGAAAAATAAAAGTACACGCCGTGTAGTTTGTTTTTTTGGGATTTGTGAGAAAAATATTATTTATTTAATTAAATTATATTAAATGTGATACATTGGATGCATGTCAAGTAATAATGATGGTCAACTGTCATTATTAAGACATGGGGTATTACTAAGAATTAAATGAAATAATTAAATGCTTTTGGGCAATTAATTCATTTTATTAATTCTAAGTATTATAAATCCCAATAAAATTATTCTCAAAAAGGTTATCCATTTTGGTTGTGCACAACGGATTAGAAATACTCTCAAGCCAAGAGAGAATTCCCTTTCCACTAAGAACGCTTTCAAGTTACTAAAGCAATATCCTCCACCGGATCAAAGTGATCGAAGACGAACATCGCAAGCAAAGGATCTTCTGCGCTAGCACCCGAAGTTCCCTTTGGCGACGTCCAGAGATACGTGGCACACGTGTTGATCACTGCTAGAGGAATCCTACACTTGGATTATCTGACGCAACAACGAATCACAGGATCGTGACCGGAGACACCAACGAAGAAATAATTTCAACGAGGTAATTCTTATGAATTAATTAAATTAATTATAATCAACATGTGATGATCCTCCTCATGGGTTCTGGGACTCTTCTTTTCTTTTTCGTTCTTCATTCTATTCCGAAGATTTGGCGTTTTAAATCATGACGGATCTCAGATTGAACATTGTTTAACTTTAAAATTAAAGTTGGGCAAACCCACCAACGCGCTTCCGCTACGCCCGGAACCTACATATTGAGGGTGTTGAAGCTTTCTTAGAATTTTCATCATCAAAACTAGAATATGTTTCAGAAGGCACAATTAAGTGTCCTTGTAAAAAATGTTCTCTGAGAATGTTTGACACATTTGATAAAGATGGGGGACATCTCTTATGGTTTGGTTTTTGATTCTCACTCAAATTTACCCAAGAGATGAAGGTAGAACGGTCCTTGTAGTTTAGCTTGGGTTATCGAATCCTCGGAGACCTAAGAAGAAACCTATATATACGTACATTATATGGACTATTTTTGGCTATGAAGTGGCCAACTTAGGTTGATTTTATATGGGTTTAAAGGATAACTAACAGATTTAAGTGAATTCAATTTAAAAGAATGAGTTTATCCTAGGTTATCACTCAGGGTGGATTGGATGAATTACTTTTTTAATGATTTAAATTTCTTATAATTGAGATGGATTCATTTAAGAAGACCAAACGTAATCATCACTTACTGGTTTAATGCCTAAACACCCTAATACTAATCACCTATAAACTTGAAGGATCAAATTTTTGAGCACTCCAAGGTAGAGGTTCGTATTAGCACTTGAAATGTGTGACCTTAAATTCAATAAGGATGAAGATGTTTTAAAATCATCAAATAAAAATCTTATTTAAAAGAAGTGATTAGCCATTAATGGAGTGATAAATAACATCCAATCCAGCCCCTTTATACTCCCTTGGATCAACCCATAAAAGAGTTAGCCCTCCATTGATGACATGTCTTCAATGGAAGCGGGAAGTAGACTTACAAGGGTGGAATTGAAGAAGTAAAAACAACAACAACAAAAAAGATCACTCCTCCGTTGTGTGATAAATATCACAAAGTATGGTGTGAATAAATTCACACCTTGAACCAACAGTATCAATGTGATATGTAGAAGAACATAATAAGAGTAAATGAAGAACTTTTATTAAGAAACTAAGGTGAATTAAACAACTTACATGAGGAAGAAATGCGATTACAAACACAAAGCGGTAGCATAACACTACAATGAAACCAAGAACCAAAGATCCCTCAATACTCCAACACCATTACCTTAAATAGGAATTTTTGATCCCTTGGTTCGATCCTCCAACAGTCTGAGTCTCCTTAATTAATTGTGGTAGGCCATAGGTGGGTGGAAAGTAAGGGAGAATTGATTTTTCCACCCTTGACCCGAGGTGGCAGCCATCTTTCCTTCACTGAATAGACGCGTTTGTATGGCCTTCTAGATTGTAGAATCAGAGTGAGCCATATAAGAAAAAAATGGATCTACGGATGTCTTCTAACCTCCTGTAAAAAATGGGACCATTTGGAGTTGTGTATTCCAAGATATGATCAAATTATTGGGCTCTTTTTCTGGGCCGAAGAATCTGGCCCAGAATTGTATCTCTAACTTGGGGCGCCTTAATGACCACCATAGATGCCGAATTAGCATTATCTAATGAAGAGTGATTTGTTACTCAACATTTCTTCTATCATCTCACAAAATTTTGGATTCATTGGTTCTGTATGTTGGGCCCCGTAGTCTCATAAGTGGGATGGTGTCCAATATGCCTTCTCTAGAATTTCTTTCATTAATCTCTAAATATCTCCATCATTGTTTATGAATCATCCATTGATCCCTGAATAAAAAATGTTCACATTTAAGTGTAGATAATGTTCCCAAAATATCAAATTAAAATATTGATAATTACATTCCTTAGAATCAGATGACTCATTGGGCCTAAATTGGTGTATATTAGGCATGAAGTGCACAAATGATGAGAATGGATCACTACGGGAAAAATGTGTTTTTGCGACGGGAATAAATCTCGTCGCAAATAGCCCCGTTAAAAACTTATTTGCGACGGGGGTATTTACCCGTCGCAAATAAGTAGGCTTTTGCGACGGGATTGCTTTCCCCGTCGCAAAAGAACTGGCGCGCGATGCGCGCCAAATCGCGGGAAAACTATTTGCGGCGGGGGAATATTCCCGTCGCAAATAATCGGCGGCGGTAAAAGGTATTTGCGACGGGAGTATTTCTCCGTCGCAAATAGTATGTCGGCAGGTGGTTATTTGCGACGGGACCCGTCGCAAATAACTATTTAACCGTTGACCGTAATAAATGTTGGCGAAGGTATTTGCGACGGGACTCCCGTCGCAAATGGACCCGTCGCAAATAATCTAACCTATAAATACCCCCATCCGTTTTTTTCAAATCATTCTCAAACTCCATCTTCTTCTTCTCTCAAAGTTGTATTTCTAAAGTTCAGTTTTTCTCCAGTTTAATTTTTTTCTCCGGAGTTGATATTAAAGTTTTGAAGAACGATCAGAGCAGGTCAATTTTCAAGGTATTTATGTTCATTTTAATTTAATATTTATTTTTAATTTTTTATTAGTTTCAATTATTCTTAATTAGTTGTAATTTAATTATGTTTACATTGTTTTGTTACTTAATAAATTTAAATTATTAGTATTGTTCATAGTTAATGGTAATTAGGAATAATTAGTAATAATTTTTAATAATTAAGAATAATTAGTAATAATTAGTAATAAATATCAATAATTAGGAATAATAACATTATTACATTATTAGTATATTTTATTATTAATATTAAAATAATATAATTTTTTATATATATACAATTATCTTTTCATCTGTGTGTTTGCTGTCTTCACATGTATTATTTGTATGTGGAGATAGAAAACGCACAGATGAAAGGAGAATTGTATATAAATTAGAAAATTATATTATTGTAATATTAATAATAAAATATACTAATAATGTTATTATTTGTAATTATTGGTAATTATTCCTAATTATTGGTAATTATTCATTTAATTACTAATAATTAGGAACAATTACCAATAATTATCAATAATTAAGAATAATTAGTAATAATTAGTAATAATTACCAATAATTAGTAATAATTACCAATAATTAGTAATAATTACCAATAATTAGTAATAATTACCAATAATTAGTAATAATTATTAATAACTAGTAATACTTACCAATAATTAGTAATACTTACCAATAATTTGTAATAATTACCAATAATTAACAATAATTAGTAATAATTAGTAATAATTACCAATAGTTACCAATAATTACCAATAATTACCAATAATTACCAATAATTACCAATAATTAACAATAATTAGGAATAATTAGGAATAATTAGGAATAATTAGGAATAATTAGTAATAATTAGTAATAATTAGTAATAATTAGTAATAATTAGTAAAAATTAGTAATAATTAGTAATAATTAGTAATAATTAGTAATAATTAGGAATAATTAGGAATAATTAGTAATAATTACCAATAATTACCAATAATTACCAATAATTAGTAATAATTAGTAATAATTAGGAATAATTAGTAATAATTAGTAATAATTAGTAAAAATTAGGAATAATTACCAATAATTAGTAATAATTAGTAATAATTAGTAATAATTAGTAATAATTAGTATTAATTACCAATAAATAGTAATAATAACAATAATTAGTATTAATTACCAATAATTAGTATTAATTACCAATAATTAGTAATAATTACCAATAATTAGTAATAATTACCAATAATTAGTAATAATTACCAATAATTAGTAATAATTAGTAATAATTACCAATAATTAGTAATAATTAGTAATAATTACCAATAATTAGTAATAATTAGTAATAATTACCAATAATTAGTAATAATTAGTAATAATTACCAATAATTGGTAATAATTAACAATACTTACCAATAATTGGTAATAATTAATAATAATTACCAATAATTAGTAATAATTAGTAATAAATAGTAATAATTAGTAATAATTACTAATAATTACTAATAATTAGTAATAATTATCAATAATTAGTAATAATTAGTAATAATTACCAATAATTAGTAATAATTAGTAATAATTACCAATAATTAGTAATAATTAACAATAATTACCAATAATTAGTAATAATTACCAATAATTAGTAATAATTAACAATAATTAGTAATAATTAACAATAATTAGTAATAATTAGTAATAATTACCAATAATTAGTAATAATTAGTATCAATTAGTAATAATTAGTAATAATTAGTAATAATTAGTAATAATTACCAATAATTAGTAATAATTAGTAAAAATTACCAATAATTAGTAATAATTAGTATTAATTACCAATAATTAGTATTAATTACCAATAATTAGTAATAATTACCAATAATTAGTAATAATTACCAATAATTAGTAATAATTACCAATAATTAGTAATAATTAACAATAATTAGTAATAATTAACAATAATTAGTAATAATTAACAATAATTAGTAATAATTACCAATAATTAGTAATAATTACCAATAATTAGTAATAATTACCAATAATTAGTATTAATTACCAATAATTAGTATTAATTACCAATAATTAGTATTAATTACCAATAATTAGTAATAATTACCAATAATTAGTAATAATTAGTAATAATTACCAATAATTAGTAATAATTAGTAACAATTACCAATAATTAGTAATAATTAGTAATAATTAGTAATAATTACCAATAATTAGTAATAATTAACAATACTTACCAATAATTACCAATAATTACCAATAATTAGTAATAATTACCAATAATTAGTAATAATTACCAATAATTACCAATAATTGGTAATAATTAATAATAATTACCAATAATTAGTAATAATTAGTAATAATTAGTAATAATTACCAATAATTAGTAATAATTATGAATAATTAGTAATAATTAATAATAATTACCAATAATTAGTAATAATTATCAATAATTAGTAATAATTAACAATAATTACCAATAATTAGTAATAATTATCAATAATTAGTAATAATTGACAATAATTACCAATAATTTGTAATAATTAACAATAATTACCAATAATTAGTAATAATTAGTAATAATTACCAATAATTAGTATTAATTACCAATGATTAGTAATAATTAGTAATAATTAGTAATAATTACCAATAATTATATTAATTACCAATAATTAGTAATAATTAACAATAATTAGGAATAATTAGTAATAATTAACAATAATTAGGAATAATTACCAATAATTAGTAATAATTACCAATAATTAGTAATAATTAGTAATAATTAGTAATAATTAGTAATAATTACCAATAATTAGTAATAATTACCAATAATTAGTAATAATTACCAATAATTCGTAATAATTAACAATAATTAGTAATAATTAACAATACTTAGTAATAATTACCAATAATTACCAATAATTACCAATAATTAGTAATAATTACCAATAATTACCAATAATTACCAATAATTACCAATAATTAGTAATAATTCCCAATAATATTAGTACTATGAAAATAATAAAAAATTTATATAATATTAAAATTATCAATATTTGTAACATGTTTTGCTTTATTCTCAACATATTTAATTCTTAAAGGGTCAATTTTGAGGTCTATCTCAATAAAAAGTTTGCGTCAGTTGTGTATGATCTAAACTCTATAATTATCCTAGCTTGAGTGTTTTTTCTAACAAATTATTCAAAACCAGTAATGCTTTTATATTTTATAGAGAAATATAGAACAACGAGGTCGTCAACAATCTTTATTAGGTGACCGCATATGGATAAATCAATGTAGAAATCCAAACGGTTCTGGTTTAAATCCAGTATATGTAGAGGGTGTGGAGACTTTTTTATCATTTGCGGCATCAAATCCAGAATTTGTTTCAGAAGGCAAAATAAAATGCCCTTGCAGAAAATGTGCATTGAGAACGTTTGACACGTTTGACAAAGTGGGAGAACATCTATTGTGTTTTGGTTTTCAACCAGATTATGTTTTTTGGTATCAACACGGTGAACGCAGTTCCAGAGCAGGTGATACCAACTTGATTCCGGATCCATCCCAGTTTCAAGATTTTGTACATGATGTTGCAGGTTTATCTGTTCAACATACAGAAACTCTGGCTGATATAGCTTCAAATCCTAAGTTGCCACCGTCTGAATTTTTTGAGTTGTTGAAGTCTGATGAGGATGCATTATATCCTGGCTGCAAGATGAGCAAATTAGAAGCAGTTTCAAAATTTATGGCTATCAAATCAGATAACGGAATGTCAAACAACTGTTTTGACCAGATATTTTCTTTGCTGAAAACACTGTTACCTGAAGGAAATGTTTTACCTGCAAATTACTATGAGAGTAAGAGGCTGGTTCGAAATTTGGGACTTACTTGTCAGAAGATTCATGCATGTTCAAATTAATTCATTTTATATTCTGGGGAAAATGAGTCGTTGGATAGTTGTCCCACATGTGGGAAACTGAGATATAAAGAAGGATAACACGGGAAGTCTGGTTTGATTCCTGTAAAACAGTTGAGATATTTTCCGCTTACATCCATAATTTAGCGTTTATTCATGTCTAAAAATACAGCGACAATGATGTCATGGCATAAAGAGAATATTTCAACCGATAAAAGCTTGAATCATCCAGCCGATGGTGATTCATGGAAACATTTGATAGAGTGCATCCATCCTTTTCTTTAGAAGCTAGAAATGTTCGACTGGGCCTTTCCACTGATGGTTTCTGTCCGTTTAGATCTTATGGTAGTCAATATTCATGTTGGCCTGTTTTTTTAACTCCGTACAATTTACCTCCATGGATGTTGATGAAGGAGCCATATATCTTTTTGACTTTACTAATTCAAGGACATACGAAGAAAAATATTGATGTTTATTTGAAGCCATTGATTGATGAATTAAATTTATTGTGGAGTACTGGTGTCAGTACATATGATGTTGCAATGAAACAGAATTTCACACTTAGAGCAGCATTGATGTGGACAATAAGTGACTTCCCGGCTTATGGGATGTTATCTGGCTGGAGTACACATGGTCAGAAATCATGTCCTTACTGTATGGGAGAGAACAAAGCATTTATGCTCATTCATGGAAAGAAACCTTGTTATTTTGACTGTCATCGCAGATTTCTTCCAGCTGATCATCCTTTTTGCAGAAACCGATCTCATTTCAGAAAAGGAACAGTTGAAAGGGATGGACCTCCAAAAATGCTATAAGGTTCATAGTTAAAATCAGTTGTATTTTCATTACCTCCCATCACTTTTGGTCCCACAATAAACCAATAGAAAATTTCTGGTTTTGGGAAAGAACACAATTGGATTAAACGTAGCATATTTTGGGATTTTCCATATTGGTCTGATCTGTTGGTCCGACACATGTTAGATGTCATGCATATTGAGAAGAACTGTTTTGATAATTTGTTTCATACAGTTTTGGATACGCCAGGAAAGAGAAAAGACAATGTAAATGCACGTTTAGATCTTGCCCAAATTTGCAGGCGTCCAGAATTGGAACTATTTGAGAATGTCAGAACAGAAAGGTTACTGAAACCAAAAGCAGCTTATACATTGTCTAAAGAAAACCGTTTATTATTTTGTCAGTGGATTGCAGATTTGAGACTTCCAGATGTTTGTGCTTCCAATTTGGGTAGATGTGTAAAGAATGGTCATATTACTGGATTAAAAAGTCATGATTGTCATGTTATAATGGAGAGACTTCTACCCATTGGATTAAGAGGTCTGTTGAATTATGTGATTTGGGATTCCATAATAGACATGTCTCATTTTTTTCGGGAAATTTGTGCGGCTACGACAGATTATGATGCTCTAGGAAAACTTGAAAAAGATGTTGTTGTAATTATATGTAAACTGGAAAAAATATTTCCGCCGTCTTTCTTCGACTCAATGGAACATTTGATGTTACATTTTCCATATGAAGCCAAATGTGGAGGTCTGGTACAGTTTCGATGGATGTACCCATTTGAAAGATGCATGCAAAAATTGAAAAGAAAAGTACGCAACAAAGCATCTGTTGAAGGATCTATTGCAGAAACTTATTTGCAAGAGGAAATATCTTTTTTCTGCTCCCATTATTTTGAATCTGAGTATCCTTCAAAACACAACCAAATGGGACGGAACGAGAGGAATATTGATGAAATCGACAATCAATTATCTATTTTCAACCAGTCAGAGCTTGGTTTTGGTGGAGTTTATGAACGCTGGCTTTCAGATGATGAACATCAGAGAGCTCATACGTATATTCTGCTCAACTGTGAAGAGATGACATCAGTTGTACTGTAAGTTTTTATATCACTTATTCTATCATTTATGTTACAGTAAATAACTTTGGTTTTTATAGGTTGTATGATAATCATATCAAGAAACAAATTCTACAAATTACAGCAGCTGCTCTCGAAGAACGTCGACTGAAAAATTTCTCTCAGTGGTTTCAAAAACTGGTAACATAAATTCTTTATCTTTTAGAAACTCATTCAATGTATAGTTTACTATATTGATAATTATTTCACAAATTTTCAGGTGTCTCAACATGCTGATAAAATTGACAAACGGCTGTGTGTATTGAGTAAACCACCTTCCAAACTTGTTAAAACTTATAATGCATATGTGGTGAATGGATTTCGATTCCACACACATGCATATGGGGAATCGAAAAAAACAATGAACAGTGGAGTTAGCTTGATAGGATCTCATCATCGAGAAAATGAAGTTGACTTTTATGGCATACTTGATGAAATCATTGAACTCTGTTATCTGGGACAACATTACATAACCATGTTCAAATGTCGGTGGTTGGATACAGAGAGAGGCGTGTGTGTTCATCCGACTCATGGAATCATCGATATTAAATGTAAAAGTGTTCTCGCAGTAAATGAACCATTCTTATTGGCTCAACAGGCATATCAAGTTTATTACGCAAAGTACTGTGCAACATCAACAGACTTGACTGATTGGTGAAGTGTAATAAAAATCAAAATTCGAGACAATCAGTTTAGTCAAAGTGAATGTGCTTTCACTGATGTGCAAAGAATTGAAGTTTTTCAAGAGAGTACTCAAAATCAATCTTTTTTACAAAGAGACATGAGTATCGATGACGACACCCCACATTTAAGAGTCGGTGATGACGATGATGTTAATGATGTCACATATGAATTTGAAATGGTAAGAGAAGAAGCAACTGTAACTCGAATGGATATCGATGATATTGAGGAGGAATATGAAGATGACATTGACATATATGAAGATGATGATGAAGATGAACACTGATAGCATTCCATGGTATTTATATACAATCATAATATGTATATATGTATATATAATAGTAATTATCAATTATTTGCTAACATTAACATTTTCTGTTTCAGATGGACGACGCCACATTTCGTGAGTTGGCGGATGCTGACCTGACTTTCGATGCGGATGAGTTGCTGACAGATGACCCTTAGCCTGCAGGCGCTCTAGGGAGTACGCGGAGGGGGAGCGGTCTTGCACGATTGATGATTCCTGACCCCGTCCCCGAGCGACGTCCATGTCTTGGGTTTGATCCACGCACACGGAGGTGTGATAACCTGTGTGATAACCTGTGGATTTGACTAAGATTTCATTAATCTATTCACATAATAAATGTTTATTATTTTTTCAGTTTTCCGCATATAGCAGTCAGATGGGGCAGCGCTATTTTGCGCAACTATTTCTCTCAGCCGTGGACCACATGGGAGGAGATTCCCATTGATGTGCAGCAGGCCATGTTCGGCCATTGGTTGGTATGTACATAAATAAATAATTTTTATTTTGAAAATTATTTCATTTCTAACTTGATATTTTGATTTATTTGTAGGGTTTATGGTATCCGATCAAGGATACCATGCGTGACGCCATCCGCGAGGCATGGGAGGTGGCCATGCGTGATCGCCTTCGTCAGTTTTTGCACAATTTAAGAAAAGCTGCGATGAAGAAAGCAGGAGTGTCAGATTTTGACGAGTCATGTAGAGCACACCGACCAGAGTATATTTCATCCCATGTATGGGATGGATTATGTGCGCACTGGTTGAGTGGTGCCTTTCAGAGGAGATCATCGGTGGGGAGGAAGAATCGGGGGAGACAGGAGGTGACTCATCGAGCTGGGAGTCGTTCTTTCAGTACTCATAGACAGCATCTGGTACGTACATTATTTATATATATTTTATATAACTATAAATATTAACAGTTTATTTTTTATTCTTATAGGATGTCGAGCACCCCGATATTACAGAGTACGACGTATATCGGAGGATGTATAGTGATCCTGCTACTGGGGAGCTCAGAGGTGATCGTCAGCATCACATCGTGGTCAGTATTATTTGTTTTCAAGTTTAAAAATTAACTGCATATAATATATTCACAATTTTAATTTTAAATTGCAACTATAGGAGTCATATGAGGCCGCAGCGTCACAGGCCCGGCCTGAGAGTCAGGCCGAGTCATCAGATCAGACCACTTCCCGTCAATTTGATGAGGCGGCATGGATGCAGGCCACCCAGTATGCCTTCGAGAAGGGCCGGGTAGTTGGTATCGGCTCTCGACTGACTCCCGGAGACTATTATGGCAGTGTTGCGATGTCGGCATCCAGCTCGAGAGGAGCTCATGCGTCTTCTTCTACTACACAGTATGAGGATCAGTTGCGATCTCAGACTGCACAGATAGAGAGTCTCTGACAGGAGCAATAGCAGATGCGTCAGCAGCATGAGGAGGTGCGTCGACGCCAGCAGCAGCTGTACGGGGAGCAGGCAAGTCGGTGGCAGCAGCAGCATCAGGAGCAGATGGAGTACATGCGCCGACTCACTCATGCTTTAGGGATGGATTTTCCTCCACCACCATCTGTAGATCCCCCACCTCCCCCCCTCCTTCAGATTAAAGATTGTATTTATGTTATAAAATTTGTGAAATCAAAATATTATTTTTTTTTCTATTCGTAGTTTCTGTCTCATTATAAAATATTAATAGTATTATATTTTTAAATAACAATATTAATATGAATAATAATATTATTTATATTTTATAATATTAAAATTTATATATATATTAAAATTTTATAATATTATAATTTAATTATATTTTTTGTAATACTTGAATTATTTTAATATTTGAATGTAAAATAATTCTATTATTTTTATATTAATTAAAATAACTTATTAATATTTTTTATTTATGAATTATAATTCTAATATTATTATATTAATTAAATCATTTATTAATATTCTATTATTTTTTATTTTTGAATTATAATTCTACTATTATTATATTAATTAAAATAATTTATTATTTTTATTTGTGAATTATAATTCTATTATTATATTAATTAAAATAATTTATTAAAAATTTATTTTTTTTATTTTTTTTATAGTATTTGCGACGGGATACTATCCCATCGCAAATACTAGTATTATTATATGCATTAAAATAATTTATTAATAGTTTTTTATTTTATTTTTTAAATAGTTTTTGCGACGGGTCCCGTCGCAAAAACTATTTTAAAAGTTTTTTACAAATATACGGAGTACTATTTGCGACGGGGAGAATAACCATCGCAAATAAGTGTTGTTGCGACGCCGTTTTCAGCAACGGGCCATTTGCGACGGGATCCCGTCGCAAATACCTGTTTTTCTAGTAGTGGATGTTCATAATGAAAATTCACTAACTCAGGCCCAAAAAATCAAAAATGAACATTTAATACCATTAAAATGTAATTAAAAAATATGTTTTTATTGGATAATCACACCCCCCCCCCAACTTTAGATTTGCTAGTCCCGAGCAAATAATTCAATGATTTTATTTGAATTCCTTTCTTCAAACACATTATAACAAATAGTGCTCACAATGTAAACTACACACAAATATATTTTTATAACCTATCAAGATAATTTAAAACAAGATGAATTTAAAAGCAGATCCCAATCCCAATCCCATTCCTTTGATCAAATCCATTATCATACTTCTTCCAACTCAATTAGGTGTAATGATGTGTTGTGAATCACAATAGATATGGGGGTTCATTTTAATTCAAGGGGGAAATCATGGAAGCGCTATGTGGAATCACATTTAATTCAAATATGAGTATTCTTCATTCCTCTTTTTTTTGGATTTTTTTTTTGCAATATTTCTATAGTAATTGAGATTGAAGTTAATCAAATTAACCCATGTAGCAAGACTTTGCCGATGACTCCCAGACTCAAAGGTCTTAGGGCACCAAGTGAAACCCACATACTCGGGCATCGTCTCGAGTTAACTTAATCAAAAACAAAGTCATATTACCATAAATAGAGATAGATTGAAAAACTCAGGGCTAGACAACTCTGGAGTCATGATCCCCAAGTGCCGAAAGCCTCGCATTTTATCAATCCATTGCTCTACACGCAAAAAAAAATATTTATTTTTATTTATTTATATTTTTTTGAATACTCATATTATTCATAAAAATCAAACCAACCTATGCTATTTATTATGGGACCCCAAAAATTCAAATTAGTACCCCACAGTCTAGAGGACGTGCATTGTGGCATTTTGATTTAATGGATGAAAATAAAAATGATGAAAATTTTCATTGGACAACCAAACTTCCAAAATCAATGATTTTAAACTTAATCATGAATTAAATTAAGAGTCAATGAAATAAAATTTATTTTCTATGTAGTTTTAATGTGATCAAAAATGTTATTATATGAATGATAAAGGAATTTTACTTCTTTTTTTTATCATTGTTTTTTTAAACAAACATTTTGTTTCCACACCCCCCAACTTTGAATGAAACTGTCCTTAGTTTCGTAAAAATAAAATTTAGAATGGGGTAGAGGAATAAAAGGGGAGTTCAATAAGGAAATTGAAATATGAGGATCATGGAATGAAGTCACCTGGTGGTTTAATTTTGAAGTTATTGCCGCTCGAATTTAGTCCTTTGATATCCATGTCGCTTGCAAAGTTCCCTAGTAGAAAAAGGAAAAACAAACAAAAAAAGAAATATATATATATATATATATATATATAAGTACAATATAAGTATATATATAAAAATTATAGAATAAGTAAGCACATTAAGCCGTAGGTCTGTGGTAAGCGCGCGCCCCTGTCTCCCTTCGGTCCTGGGTTCGAGTCCCCGCGGCTTCGCCGGTTGTGACGGGGTTTTCCGCACGGCCTATGGCGTGTCCCCTTTTTTAATTATTATTATATTTTTATTTTTATTTTTATTTTTATCTTAACCTAACAAAATAAACTGATGATACATTGTCTTCTTTTTAAATTTCTGGGTAAGGTATTACTCAAGGATCACACCACGTGACACGAATGAATATGGTGCTCCCCTTTCGTACCCATCCATACTCATAATAGAAGAACAGGTCAAAAGTCTATTTTTTATTTTTAAATATAAAAAAGATTAATTAATCTTATTTGAAAAATAAAGATGATTTAGAAACATTAGAAACATAAAAACCATGGGTTGCCTCCTGTGCAGCGCTTTGTTTAACGTCGTTAGCCCGACATAGATCCTAAATTTATCAATTTTTTTCCTGGTTCATAGATTGGCTCAAATAACTCAACATATATTTCCTGTTTATTGAATGATTCAATGAATGTTTTTAACCTTTGACCATTGACCTTGAAAATGTGTCCACTAGTGGGATCTTGAATCTCTACTGCCCCATGGGGGTATACATGATGCACTATGAAAGGACCTGACCATCTAGACCTTAACTTTCTTGGGTGTAAATGAAGTTTTGAACTATACAAGAGCACAAGTTTTCCCGGTTCAAAATGTTTGACCTTGATATTCCTAGATTGGTAGGCTTGAACTCTAGATTTATTGATCCTTGAATTTTCATAAGCCTCCATCCTTAGTTCCTCTAGTTCATTGAGATCTAATTTCCTTTTTGTTCCGGCCAATGAGAGATCATAATCCATTTTATTAATTGCCCAAAAGTCCTTATGTTCAATCTCCACTGGAAAATGGCATGCTTTACCATAAACCAACCTATATGGGGACATTCCTAAAATGGTTTTATATGCGATTCTATAGTCCCAAATATCATCTAAGAGTTTCTCAAACCAATCTTTCCTAGAGGGGTTGACAGTTTTTTCAAGAATTTTCTTAATCTCCCTATTTGGTAACTCCGCTTGACCATTGGTTTGAGGATGGTATTCAGTGGAAAATTTATGAGAAATACCATACTTAGACATGAGTGAAGAGAATGGGTGGTTATAGAAATGGGTTCCTCGATCACTGATTATATCCCTAGGAATTCCAAATCAAGAAAATATGTTCTCTTTCAGAAATCAAATAACAACTTGATGATCAGTGGACTTAGTGGGAATGGCCTCAACCCATTTTGAGACATAATCAACAGCTAAGAGTATGTAGAGGTATCCCCGAGAGTTTAAGAAGGGACCCATGAAATCAATTCCCCAACAGTCAAATATTTCAACCACTAAGATGGGAGTGAGTGGCATTTGATTCCTTTTTGTGATGGACCCTACTTGTTAACACCTAGGAAATCTTTGACAAAATGTGTAGGAGTCCCTTGATAGGGGGGCCAGAAGAGACCACATTAAAGAATCTTAGCAGATGTTTTCTTAGAGGAAAAGTGACCTCCACATGCCTCACTATGATAGAATTTAAGGATGGACTCTTGTTCAGATTCTGGAACACACCTCCTAATGACTTGGTCAGGGAAGAACTTATAGAGGTATGGATCATCAAACACATAGTGTCTAACATTAGAAAGGAATTTCCTTCGAGCTTGAGTCCCTAAGAATTTTGGAATGACCCCTGTAACTAAGAAATTGGCTATGTTGGCATACCAAGGGAAGTAACTCATAGGGTATAGGTGTTCATCAGGAAATGAATCAGACACAAAAAGGTGATTTGAGTTGTCTTTGAATTCCATCCTAGAGAGGTGATCAGCTACAACATTTTAAACTCCCTTTTTATCCTTGATTGTGAGGTCAAATTCTTGTAAGAGAAGGACCCACCTAATCAGTCTAACCTTAGCATCTTGTTTTTGGAAGAGGTATTTTAGTGCAGAATGGTCAGTGAACATAGTGATTGGGGATCCTAAGAGGTAGGACCTAAACTTCTCTAAGGAAAAAACAATACAAAGTAACTCCTTTTCAGTAGTGGTGTAGTTTATTTTGGAATCATTTAAGGATTTTCTTGCATAAGCAATGACATAAGGAGTTTTATCACAATGTTGTCCTAACACAGATCCTATAGAAAAGTAACTGTAATCACACATAAGTTCGAAAAGAAGGTTCCAATTTGGAGATTTTATAATGGGAGGAGTGGTGAGAGAGGATTTGAGGGTTGAGAATGAACCCTCACAGCTTTCTGTCCAAACAAATGGAGCATCCTT
The DNA here is from genome assembly GCA_963277665.1 of Viscum album. NCBI lineage: Eukaryota > Viridiplantae > Streptophyta > Magnoliopsida > Santalales > Viscaceae > Viscum > Viscum album. Next base: position 598,144,449 of record OY728133.1, read on the forward strand.
TACTAGGAGAGCACAAAGGGGATGGGAGATCAAACTAAAGTCCTTGATGAATCTTCTATAGAAACTGGCATGTCTTAATAAATATCTCACTTCCTTGACAGTTTTGGGTGATTGAAGGTGACGAATGATGTCAACCTTGGCTTTATCAACTTTAATCCCCCTACCTGAGACCAGATATCCTAGAACTAGTCCCTCTTTAACCATTAAATGGAATTTTTCCTAGTTTAGGACTAGATTCTTTTCTTCACATCTTGACAAAACTCTCTCTACATTCCTCATACATCCCTAAAATGTATCCCCAAACACAGAGAAGTCATCCATGAAGACCTCTAGAAAATTCCCTACCATGTTTGAGAATATTCCCATCATGCACTGCTGGAAGCTTCCAGTGGCATTGCATAACCCGAAGGGCATGCGTTTGAAGGCAAAGGTTCCAAATGGACATGTGAATTTAGTCTTCCCTTGATCCTCTAGGGAGACCTCAATTTGATTATACCCTGAGTACCCATCTAAGAAACAGTAGAAGGCATGACATGCCACTCTCTCAAGGACTTGGTCAATGAATGGTAAGGGGAAATGGTATTTCTTAGTGAATGATTTTAGATTCCTATAGTCAATGCAGACCCTCCATCCACTACTCACCCTTGTTGGAAGAATCTCTCCATCCTCATTGGTTATCACTGTGATTCCAGCCTTTTTTGGAACCACTTAGATTGGGCTCACCCACTCACTCTCAGCTATGGGATATATGATACCATCTTTTAACAATTTCAGAAGTTATTTCCTTACTAACTCCATGAGATTAGGATTGATTCACCGTTGAGGTTGACGACATGGATTTGAATCAGATTCCAGAATAATCCTATGAGTCCCAACAAGTGGGCTAATCCCAGGAATATCAGATAGGGTCCAACCAATGGCTTTCTTATGTTTCCTAAGGACGTCTAGAATCATCCTCTCATTATTGGCTTCAAGAGAATAATAAATGACAATAGGATGTGTTTGATTGTCCCCTAGGAAAGCATACTTGAATTTATCGGGAATTTCCTTCAATTCAAGATCAGGTTGGTTCAGAATTTCAGCAGAAGATTGGGACATTGGATCAAAATCAATTTCTTTTTTTAGAGTTTTAGATAGGATTGATTCCCCACATGTAGAAGTTTTAGCTACGATATTGGCTTGATCATATTTAGGGAATGAAGTTGGAGTGGTCTCCATGAAAGTGGTTTCTTGAAAGGTTTCATTGATTTTTGGACCTAAGAATTCATCATAAGAGCAATTTGAAATTGATTCAAGCCAAGGAGATAAACTTGCTTTATGTGAACAAAGGAAATCAATCTCATCCTGAATTAAACATTCAACAAATATTCCTTGATTTTCTATGGATTCATTATCAATACTTCCTATCATGTTTACTTCATGAATTTCCTCGTCATCCCCTATTTGTGAGCTTGAATTATAGATGTTTAAGTCTAGACTCATGTTCCCAAAGGTGATGGTCATGTTCCCATTTCAGACTCAGATAACAGAGTTGATTGTTGCAAGAAAAGGACGGCCAAGGATGATTGGGGTTTTTTCCTTATTTCATAAGTTTGGATGGTTGTCAAGGACAATGAAGTCAGTAGGATAGATGAAGTTTTCAACCTTTACCAGAACATCCTTTAAAATCCCCTTTGGAACCCTAACGCTACGATCAGCAAGCTGAAGTGTGAAAGATGTGGGTTGGATCTATTCTAGTCCTAACTAGAAGTACACAACATATGAGATGAGATTTACACTAGCACCTAGGTCACACAAGGCCTTGACAACTTTTCTTTCTCCTAGTTCAACATTGATGTAAGGGAAACCTGGGTCTTTCAACTTAGGAGGAATGGTCCCTTGAATGGTGGTACTCACATTAGCAACCAAAAGGACTTGGTTTTTATGTGAAAATTTTCTGTTAAAAGTGCACAAGTCCTTAAGGTACTTTGATTAGGAAGGTATGGTTTGGATGGCATCAAGAAGGGGAATGTTCAGCTTGACTTGTGAGAAGATTTCCCTCAATGTTTCATTCAATTCAGGCTTAGGTTTCCCCCTCATGCGTTGAGGAAATGGTGCAGGTTGTGGGGTTGTTTGTTGAAGAGTTGTTTCTTTCACATTTTTATTAGTTCCCTCAGTTTGATCTTGTGGTTCATTTTAATTTTCATCCAAGTTTTAATCTTCGGGTGGGTTCTGAATTAGTTGTTCAGGTTTCTCAATTAATTTCCCACTTCTTAAAACAGTCATAGCCTTTAGTTGTGCATGAGTTGTTTGGGTGCAACTTGACTCTCCCATTGAAGTTGAGGATGGAACCGCCTGAGTAGGCATGGGTGCCTTTAAAGTTTTTATGGTTTTAAGTTCTTGTTTAAGGTAAGAGACTTCTGAGTTCATCCTCTCCATTTGTTTGCACAGTTGTTCCAGTAGGCTTTGTGGAACATTTTGGGTGGGTGCTTGAGTAGGTTGGTTTATCCCAGGGGGATATTTTGGAGGTGGGATGGTTTGTTGAAAATGGACCGGTGGCTGTTGGTATTGGATAGGTTGGGTTTGAAACTGGTTATGGGTTTAGTAGTTCTGATGGGGGTAAGGATTTTGTCCCTGTGGTTGGCTAGGTTGTTGGTTATCTTTCCAGTGGAAACCTGGGTGGTCATTATACCTTGGGTTGAAGTTGTTTTGGTATTGAGGCTTTTGGAAGTTCAAAGCATTTACTTCTGCTGCAGGTCCCCCTAAAAGAACATCCTTGATGGATGGAATATTTGGGCAGTTTTCTGTCTTATGGTCATGTTTTTCATAAATTGTGCAAACAAGGTCTACAGTTTGGATTTCATGGACTTTCCTAAGGTCTATCTCTTCAACCTTCCTAGAGAGTGCTGCGAGTTTAGCCCTAAGGATTTCCTCTTCTCTAAGTGTATGAATTCTAGTATTTCTTTGTGGCTTTTCAAAATAAGGTGAAGTTCCCCATGTTTGGTTTTGTTCAGAAAGGATTTCTACATACTCATAAGCATCATTTGGGGCTTTGTTTTTAAAGGTTCCATTACACATCATGTCAATGAATTGTTTGTTCCCCGGACCCAACCCTGCATAGAAAATTCTCACTTGTTAAGGAATAAAAAACCATGGTGTGGAACCATGTTTAGAGTGTCTTTGAACCTTTCCCATGTTTCATAGAATGACTCTCCCTCTTTTTCAAAAAAGTTTTGGATACTCTTTTTAAGTGCAATTGTTTTGTAGTGGGGAAAGTATTTTTTGTAGAATTATATTTGTAGTTGGTCCCAAGAGTTGATGGATGATGGTCTCAAATTGTTTAGCCAATTTTTAGCTCAATCCTTTAAAGAAAAAGGAAATATCCTCATCTTAGCTGATTCTAGTTCATGTGGGGGACACATGGTTTCTACAATGTCATTGAACTCCTTAATGTGAAGGTAGGGCATCTCGGACTCCATTCCATGGAATGTGGGAAGGTGGTTTAGGACATGGGATTTAAAGATGTAGTTGGAATATCCTAGGGAATTGTGTCTAATGCATGAGGGGAAATTGGTCCAATAAGGTGTTAGGTAGTCATTCATGGTTTGATCGACCGCATTCCCCAAGTTTGGGGCTTCCTCATTTGGGTTTCCATTTTGGTTTCCACCCGGGTTTATCAGTTGGTTTCTTTGAATACCTTCCATTGAAATGGGCTCAATTTTTGACTCGGGGGTGTTTGGAAGATTAGTATCTAATAGAAAGAGTTCCCTTGTTGTACTTGACTCCCCATCCCCAGGACTATCCACCCTAACTAGACGGTTTGATTGATCGCGGGTGTAGGCGGACATGCGCCAAAAGAAAAAAAAATGAGAAAGGGACAAGATAAGAGAATTTGGATGAGAAAAGAAGAAATGGGGAAGAATAGAATAGGTGTTTATATGACTTACTTGGGTCCCCGTCAACGGCACCAAAATTTGATTCTCGCTCAAATTTACCCAAGATATGAAGGTAGAACGGTCCTTGTAGTTTAGCTTGGGTTATCGAATCCTCGGAGACCTAAGAAGAAACCTATAGACACGTACATTATATAGAATGTTTTTGGCTATGAAGTGGCCAAAATGGATTGATTTTATACGGGTTTAAAGAATAACTAGAATATTTAAGTGAATTTAATTTAAAATAATGAGTTGATCCTAGGTTATCGCTCGGGGTGGATTGGATGAATTACTTTTTTAATGATTTCAATTTCTTATAATTGAGATGGATTCATTTAATAAGATCAAACGAAATCATCACTTACTAGTTTAATGCCTAAACACCCTAATACTAATCACTTATACACTTGAAAGATTAAAGTTTTGTGCACTCCAAGGTAGAGGTTCGTATTATCACTTGAAATGTGTGACCTTAAATTCAATAAGGATGAAGATGTTTTAAAATCATCAAATAAAAATCTCATTTAAAAGAAGTGATTATCCATTAATGGAGTGATAAATAACATCAAATCCAGCCCCTTGATACTCCCTTGGATCAACCCATAAAATATTTATCCCTCCATTGATGACATGTCTTCAACGGAAGCGGGAAGTATACTTACAAGGGTGGAATTGAAGAAGTAAAAACAACAAAAAAAAGATCACTCCTCCGTTGTGTGATAAATATCACAAAGTATGGTGTGAATAAATTCACAACTTGAACCAACGGTATAAACGTGATAAGTAGAAGAACAGAATAAGAGTAAATGAAGAACTTTTATTAAGAAACTAAGGTGAATTAAACAACTTACATGAGGAAGAAATGCGATTACAAACACAAAGTGGCAGCATAACACTACAATGAAACCAAGCACCAAATATCCCTCAATCCTCAAACACCACTGGCTTAAATAGGCATTTTTGAGCCCTTGGGTCGAGCCTCCAACAGTCCAAGTCTACTCAATTAATTGTGGTAGGCCATAGGTGGGTGGAAAGTAAGGGAGATTTGATTTTTCCACCCTTGACCCGAGGTGGCATCCAGCTTTCCTTCACCGAACAGACTCATTTGTATGACCTTATAGATGGCAGAATCAGAGTGGTACATAGAAAAAGAAAATGTATATACGGATGTATTCTAACCTCCTATAAAATGTTGGCCCATTTGGAGTTGTGTATTCCGAGATATGATCAAATTAGTGGGCTGTTTTTCTGGGCCGCAGAATTTGGCCCAGAATTGTATCTCTAACTTGGGGTGCCTTAATGACCACCATAGAGGACGAATTAGAATTATATACTGAAGATTTATTTGTTACTAAAAATTTCTTATATCATACCAAAAAATTTGGGATTCATTGGGCCTGTATGTTGGGCCCCACAGTTTCATAAGTGGGCTGGTGTCGAATCTGCCTTCTCTAGAATTGCTTCCATTCATCTCCAAATATCTCCATCATCGTTTATGAATCATCCATTGATCCCTGAATGAAAAATGTTCAAATTTAATTGTAGATAAAGTTCCCAAAATATCAAATTAAAATATGGATAATTACATTCCTTATAATCAGATGACTCATTGGGCCTAAATTGGTGTATATTAGGCATGAAGTGCACAAATGATGAGAATGGATGTTCATAATGAAAATACACTAACTCAGGCCCATAAGATCAAAAATGAACATTTAATACCATTAAAATGTAATTAAAAAATACTTTTTTATTGGATAATCAGTTTTCAACCAGATTATGTTTTTTGGTATCAACACGGTGAATGCAGTTCCAGAGAAGATTATAATAACTTGATTCTGGATCCATCACGGTTTTGAAATTTAGTACATGATGTTGTAGGTCCATCTATGCAACAAATAGAAACTCATGATGATATTGATTTAACTCCTGAGTTGGCACCATCTGAATTTTATGAGTTGTTGAGGTCTAATGAGGATGCATTATATCCTGGTTTCAAGATAAGCAAATTTCAGACGGTTGCAATATTTATGGCTATTAAATCAGATAATGCAATGTCAAACAACTATTTTGATCATATATTTTCTTTGGTTAAAACACTGTTACCTGAAGGAAATGTGTTGCCTAAAAATTAATATGAGAGAAAGAGGCTAATTCGTAATTTGGGCCTTAGTTATCGGAAGATTCATGCATGTCCAAATGATTGCATCTTATATTCTGGTGAAAATGAGTCATTGGATATTTGTCCCACATGTGGAAAATCGAGGTATAAAGAAGCTCAACTAGGGAAGTCTGGATTGATTCTAGTAAAACAGTTGAGATATATCCCCCTTACACCCAGGTTGTAGTGTTTATTTATGTCTCAGAACACAACGTCAATGATGTCATGGCACAAAACCAAGATTTCAACTGATAAAAGCTTGAATCATCCATCTGATGGTGATTCATGGAAACATTTTGACCGTCTTCATCCATATTTTTCTATAGAATCCCAAAATTGTGATTGGGTCTTTCTACTGACGGTTTTTGTCTGTTTGGTTCTTATGGAAGTCAGTATTCATGTTGGCCTGTCTTTATAACTCCGTACAATTTTCCTCTATGGATGTTGATGAAGGAGCCTTATATCTTTTTGACTCTATTAATCCCAGGACATACAAAAAAGAATATTGATGTTTATTTTAAACCATTGATTGATGAGTTAAATTCATTGTGGAGTGATGGTGTTAATATATATGATGTTGCTGCAAAACAAAGTTTTAAATTAAAAGTTGCATTGATATGGACTATTAGTGACTTTCTGGCATATGGCATGTTATCTGGTTGGAGTACACATGGTCCGAAATCATGTACTTACTGTATGAAAGAAAACAAAGCCTTTATGCTGGTCAATGAAAAAAAACCTTGCCATTTTGATTGTCACCGTAGATTTCTTCCAACCGATCATCCTTTTCAGAGGAACAAATCTCATTTCAGAAAAGGTATAATTGAAGGAGATGAACCTTCAAATATGATCTAAGGTACAAAGTTAAAATCAGTTGTATTTTCATTACCCCCATCACATTTGGACCAACAGTAAACCAAAAAAAATCATGGCTTTGGGAAAGAACATAACTGGATAAAACGGAGCATTTTTTGGGATCTTCTATATTGGTCTGATTTGTTGGTCCACAACATGTTGGATGTTATGCATATTGAGAAGAGATGTTCTGATAATTTATTTCATATAGTTTTGGATACACCAGGTAAGACCAACGATAATGTAAAGGCACGATTAGATCTTCCCCAAATTTGCAGGTGACCAGAACTTAAATTATTTGAAAATTTCATATCATAGAGGTTAATGAAGACAAAAGAAGCTTATACACTGTCCAAAGAGAGTCACTTATTATTTTTTCAGTGGATTGCAGATTTGAGACTTCCAGATGGATATGATTCCAATTTGGGTAGATGCGTTAAGAATGGTTATATTACTGGATTAAAAAGTCATGTTTGTCATGTTATAATGGAAAGACTTATGCCGATTGGATTCAGAGGTTTGTTGAATTCTATGATTTGGGATTCAATAACAGACATATCATATTTTTTTGGGACATTTTTGCAGCGACAACAGACTACGATGCACTAAGAAAACTGGAAGAAGGTGTTGCTGTAATTATATGTAAACTAGAAAAAATCTTTCCGCTGGCTTTCTTTGACTCAATGGAACATCTGATATTACATTTTCCACATGAAGCTAAATGTGTAGGTCTAGTATAGTTTCGATGGATGTACCCATTTGAGAGATGCATGCAGAAATTGATGAAAAAATATGTAACAAAGCATCAGTTGAAGGCTCAATTGATGAAACTTATTTGCAAGAGGAAATTACTTTTTTCTGCTCACATTATTTTGAATCTCAATATCCCTCAAAATAGAATTGCATGGGGTGAAACAAGTGGAATGTTAATGAAGAAATGGAAAATCAATTAACATTTTTTAATCAACCAAATCTTGGTTTCGGTGGAGTTCATGAATGATGGCTTTCAGATGATGAACATCACAGAGCTCATACATACGTTCTGCTCAATTATGAAGAAATGGAATCATTTCTCCTATAAGTGCTTCTATCAATTATTCTATAATTTTTTTATAGTATTTAAACTTATTTTATTTGTAGTTTATATGATAATCATATCAAGAAACAACATCCACAAATTACAGCAGCTGCTCTTGAAGAAGGCAGACAAAAAAAAATTTCTCACTGGTTTCAAAAACTGATAACATAAATTATTGATTGTTTAATTTCAATTCCGTTTATTATTTATTATATTGATAATTGTTTTAAAAAATTTCAGGTGTCTCAATATGCTGATAAAATTGACAAACGACTGTGTATATTGAGTAACCAACCATCCAAAATGGTAAAATCTTATAATGCATATGTGGTGAATGGTTTTCAATTTCATACACTTGCATATGGGGAATAAAAAAAACAATGAAAAGTGGAGTTTTCTTGAGAGAATCACATCACAAAGAAACTGAAGTTGACTTTTATGAAATTTTGGATGAAATTATTGAGTTGTGTTATCTAGGACAGAATTACATAATAATGTTTAAATGTCAGTGGTTGGATACTGAAAGAGGTTTGTGTGTTCATCCGACTCATATAATCATCGATATTAAATATAAAAGTCTTCTTGAAGTAAATGAACCATTTTTACTAGCTCAATAGGAACATCAAATTTATTGTGAAAAGTATTGTGCTACTTAAAGAGACTTGAGCGATTGGTGGAGCATAATAAAAATTAAATCTCGGGAAAATTAGTTTACTCAAACTGAATGTGGTTCTGCTGAAGTGGAAGGAATTGAAATTTTTCAAGAGACTACTCAAAATTCATCTGATTCACAAAGAGACGTGAATATCGACAATGAGACCCCACAATTAAGGATCGATGATGATGAACATGTTAATGATGTTACAAATGAATTTGAAATGACAAGAGATGATGAAACTGAAACTCATATAGATATTGATGATGCTGAGGAGGAAGATGAAGACATTGACATTCACAGTTATGGAGAAGAGGATGAAGATGTACATTGAAACAGTTAAATGATGGTTATAATCATAACTAATATATATCTATATATAATTGTTATTTTTAACTATCTTCTAACAACAATCATTTTGTGTTTCATATGGATGACGATTTATTTCGTGATTTTCTGGAGGCTGAGCTACCTTTGGATGATGAGGATATGGGATCAACTTACCCTCAGCCTACTAGTGGTTCAGGAGGTACGCGGAGGGGCCGCAGTCTTGCGCGACTGATGATTCCTGACTCTATCCCCGTGCGATGTTCACATCTTGGTTTCGATCCACGCACGCGGAGGTATGGTAACCTGTATATTTTAGTTAGATTTCATTAATTTATTTATATATATACTAATTGTTTGATTATTTATTCTTTTTTCACAGTTTTCAGCATGTAGCTATTGGATAGGGGAGCGCTATATTGCATAATTATTTTTCTCAGCCATAGATCACATGGGGACAGATTTCCATTGATGTGCGATGAGACATGTTCCATCATTGGCTGATACATAAATAAATAATATTTATTTTGAAATTTATTGTATTAAAAACTTGATATTATAAATTATTTGTAGGGTTTATGGCATCCTATCGATGATATCATGTGCGATGTTATCCACACGGCATGGCAGGTTTCTATGTGTGACCGTTTCCGCCAGTTTTTGCACAATTTGAGAAGGACATCCATTAAGAAAGCAGGGGTGAGAGAATTTTATGAGTCGTGTAGAGCCCATTGACTAGAGTACATTTCATCTCACATTTGGGATGGATTATGTTTACACTGGTTGGGTGGTGGATTTTAGAGGAGATCTATAGTGGGACGACAGAACCAGGGGAGACAGGAGGTGACGTATCGAGCTGGTAGTTGTACATTCAGTTTGCATAAAGAGCATCTGGTAAGTATATTTTTAAATTATTTTATATAACTATAAATATAAACAATTTATTTTATATTTCTATAGGTTGTCTAGAATTCCTATATTACGGAGTTAGACATTTATCAGAGGATGTATAGTGATCCAGCCAGTGGAGAGATTAGAGGTGATCGTCAGTATCAGATTGTGGTTAGTATTATTTTTTCATTTTAACAATTAACTTCATATAATATTTTTACAATTTTAATTTTAAATTGGAATTGAAGGAGTCATATGAGGCTGTGACCTCTCAGACACAAGCTGAGGGTCAGGACGAGATGGCTGAGCAGACCAGTTCTCACTATTTTGATGAGGTGGCATGGATATAGGTGACTCAGTGTGGCTTTGAGAAGGGCAGAGTAGTTGGAATCGACTCTCATTTGACTCCTGATACTTATTATGGTACTGCTGCAATGTCAGCATCCAGATCGAGAGGAGCTCATGGAGAGGCATCATCTTTTGGCTCACAGTATCAGGATCAGTTGCGAGCTCAGGCTGAGTATATAGAGATTTTGCAGAATTAGTAAGAAGAGATGTGTCAGCGGTAGCAGAAGCAACAACATCACAATCAGATGGAGTACATGCGTCATCTGACTCGTAGTTTAGGGATGGAGTTTCCTCCACCAGCTCCTTCAGCTCCTCCACCTCCTCCAGAAGACGACCCCCCCCCCAGTGATTTTTTTTATGTTACAAACATTTGAATTTAATATTGTAATATGAATTATTTACATTTTTTGTCTTTTATATTAGTGAAAATATTACATAATTTAATTTTTAATATTTTATTATCTTTTCATATTTTTTTGAATATCTATAATTTTAATATTTTTTATTTTTTTATTTTTTTAATAATAGTAATGTTATTTTTTCATTATTCGTAATATTATTAAATTTTATTTTTTATAAAATTAATTTATTATTTGCGACGGGACATTTTGCGACGGGACCCCATCGCAAATAGTCTAACTAAATATTTTTAAAGCCTATTTTCGATGGGCAAGTAGTCATGTCGCAAATCATTTGTTGCGATGGGCCCGTCACAGAAAGTTTTATACATATATTTTTTGCGACGGGACAAGAGCCTGTCACAAATAGTTTTTGCGACAGGCCCATCACGAAAACGTTTATGTATATATAATACATATAATTGGAGGCTTATTTGCGACAGAGATTTTTACCATCGCAAATAAAATTATTTACGATGGTTCGTCACAAATAATTGTATTTGCGACAGTGTTTTCTGCAACGGGTCATTTGCGACGGGGGCCCGTCACTAAAGCCTATTTGCGACGGGATCCCATTGTAAATAGACCGTCGCAATTACCAAAAATTCTAGTAGTGTATAACTAGACAAAGTTAATCATGATTTACCCAATGGGGTATTAATTAATTATCCTGATATCCTAAACCTTATGGATGTGTGCACACATATTGAGCTGTGTTTATTTGATTAAATAGTGTGATGATCCTTAAGATAGAAACTAACTAACCATAGGGATTATGAACTTGTTTCTTGGTTTTCACTTTATTATTAAGTTCCATTGACTATAAAACTATTTTATTAATTCCCTTTATTTAAAAAATGTTCATTAAATCCTATTTTTTATATATCTATAATCATCTTGATTTGAAGAAAAAATTGATTGATAAATGGGAAAATGATTTAACATGCCTTGTTTGTTTAAAACTGAAGCATAAATGGTTTATCTATATTGGGATTTCTTATGAAGCATTTAGTGGAATCCAAATGGGATATTGAGCTCACACCCAAAATTTTACTTTGTGAATTTGTATATTATGTAATTTCAGATCTATTAATAGGTAAATCATCACTTTGAGTTGGTGTATATTCTTGAGAATGGGACCCTAGAGCGATGGTGGTGAATAGTGGAGTTATGGTTCACTTTTTATGCATGGATTTTGAGACTTTGACTTGATAGATGTTGTGATGTCCACTTTGGGATGGATTTTTTCCTTGGGATATTTATTTATATTCATGTGGAACATTCTTCTTGAGGAGTTTTTTTCATACTAACTAATCATTGTTTTATATTTTTCTATTATATCTTGATGCTTTATTCTTGTGGTAAAATCATTTCCTTTGTCTTTTAGTTGATTCTAGGTGCAAGTAATCAACCCATGAGGATCAGGAATGTAGAGACCCAAAGCCTGACGTACATGGACATTACATTACTTTTGCGTAATGCTTAGTACATAACAAAAACACACACATAAGGACCGTAATAGTTTAGTGTCTTTGGAAACTCGGAATATAATCTTCTAATCGTGGTGAAAGATCTTCAACATCTCCCATAATGATCTTCTTTTTTTTTAAACCTAAATCCTTTATTTATGTCCTGGGGAAAAGAAAACATAAAAGGGTGAGATCAAATGCTCAGTAAGGGTAAAAAAAAGAAATATCAATCACGTCATATTCATAAGAACATATCTTTTGGAAATCTTAACCTGCAAAAGAGATCATAATTTCATAACATGGGATAAATCATAGTAGTGAAATGTAATCCCAATAATCATAACTTAAAACATGAAACTTTGTGGCATACACACATAATCATAGAGAATTATTTCTTATTATTCAAGACTCATTGCCAAGACTATCTTAGTGGACAAAATCCCTTTCTGAACCGAGTTCACTCCTCGTTTCAGTCCTGTTTCACTGAACTGGTATAACCTACCATTCCAGACATGTCTATCTCATGAGATATAAAATCTTTACCCAATGAATTGGAGGGAGATATAGGTCCCACCCATCTCATAATGATACCATTCTTATGTGTGCCACAAAATCATTAACCATACATCATAGCATAACCCATGTAATAAAAATGGGAATCTTAAACATCGTGACATCATAAAACAATTCATATAATATAAAGGAATTAATAAAAATAATTCCATCACAACATAATAAAATAAATTTAATAATAGGGATAAAAACATAACCCTTTATTATCTTAGATGGAAAATAATTTTGATAAAACACTTGAACTCCATTCTTGAGGAAAATATCTTTTCTACTACAAAAACACTTTTCCTTTCTTAATATGTCATACAATTCTAAACTAAAAGAAGTTGATTAAAAATAAACTTGAAAACTTGTAAAGGAAGATTCTTGGAAATAATGTTTTAAAAATCCATTCATGCCGTATAAGTTTAAAAAAACATTATTCTCATACTTTTGTCGGAAAAGTAAAAAATTACCTTGTATGAAAAACGACTAAAGATTCCTTTCATATCTTTTACTAAAAACTAACCGAAGGGTAAAATATGATTTAAAAAATTGTAGGTAGATGGAAATAATATTACATATTTAGAAAACATGGATGTGGATGATAAAATACACCCCAGTAAATACCAAAGTATAAACAATCTCGGATAAAAATGAGATTGTGATATTTCTCTTACCTTAGGTCTGATTTGCTTCGTATGTGTCCGAACCTCCTGTATAATGATTTAAATAATGTCATTGACTTATTCCATAATCATACTCATTGTTATGATATCATATATGGTTCACTTATGGCTTTATATTACCCGTTCCTTTGTAAATTCCATGTTAAAGAGCATTTTGGGTAAAATTGTTTCATTTGTCGTCCGTGTTTTGACTTGTAATTATTCATATGATTACTTATATCGTGATTACTTAATTACAGAATATAAAAAATGATTTATATATAATATATATTCAGAATATATATATATATATATATATATATAATAGATCAGTAAATGGAAAGAAATACACCGTTCATGGAGACGGTAGACCGTACGTACGCATGAATGCTATTTTCTTTTCCTTGTTGAGTTGAATGGAATTAAATAGATGACATACATATATATACACATAAATCCAGAATCATTATTATTTCATATATTTCATTATTACTTATTATATATACTTTATAATCATTCATGAATGGTTAACGTGGAGAATGAATCTCATCGCGTCGTGGAGACGGTAGTCCGTACGTACGCACGAGCGATGATATCGTTCTCATGATCGTGGAATTATATTGGAGTATATGTATACTATTTAAGAATAAATATCACTTTACAATAATCATATATAGTTATTATGTAGACCATTATACCCATCCAAGTAAGGTGGTGGTGGAAAATAGATTACACCACGGCGTGGAGACGGTATTCCGTACGTACTCATGTGGGGTGATTTCATTTTCCGTAGGATGGATAGATGGTGAAATAGTGTTGTTTCATACTTATAATAACATATCAGTATATTATTGATACTGATGTTATTACTTCATAATGAAACAACCTAAGAAGAAGAAGTGGAAGAAGAAATAAAGTTGAAAGAATCGGTAACGGACATTACCTCTTCTTTGAAGCGCCTCTTTGAGATCTCCTTTTAGGGCACTAAAATTGGTCTTTTAGGAAGACCATAACCTCTAGGATGTTTCTATGGAAGTTTAGAAGATAATTTGGCAGGGGTTTGCCGAGCTTGAAGGCTCAAAGTGGTGTGAGGAAGAGAGGGAGTGGGTGCCCTTTTATAAGGGAGGAGAGGGGCACCTTTGGAATAACTAAAAATATTATTTTATTATAAAGCCAAATTCGGTTTTAAATAGCTCCAAATTGATTTATTTCTAAGCTAAGGTGTGTGTGGGTCTAAATAAACTCATCAAATATAATTTAGACAAGTTTAAGTTCCTATTTTAACCTTATCATTTATATTTAACTTTAAGTTAGATAATTTTACTTTTACCGTGTCTTTTTTTGTTCTTACACTATAAGGTTAATAAACTTACTATAACAAGCCAAACGAACCCCAAGTTGTTTATTATTAATATATATAACCTTATATAAGTCATTTGGACGAACCTTAGATTTTTAGGAATAAAATAACAATTAATAATATAATATTTGTTTTAAAAACTATTTTATGTCAATTTTGACACTATTTAGTAATTGATTTTTGTGAAAATAATAAGAGAATGATTAGTTATAAAAAAGTTAATTAAATCAATACTAACATGTCATATTAACCTATAAAATTAGTGTAATTCATAAAAAGTCTCAAATTATATTTATTTGGGTATTTATAGCATCAATTATGACAATATTTCATTAATAAGATAATTACTGCATCATCTTTGTGTCATAAATAAATTATATTATTTAAAGTCTAAAAATTAAAAATAAAATATAATTATGTAGGAAATCGTTTTATCTTTCTAATGAATATTTATAGTAGAATTTATCTTATGTATAACCCTATATTAAAAATTAACTACTTATTAAACTTTGATTTTAACTATTTTAACCCTTCTTTAAATAAATTAATAATAAATGTCCTAATCTAATCCAAGTGGGCCTAAATGGTCATATTTTATTCCTAAGGTTGTTTTTGGTCGAATTACACTTATCCAATAGAATTAGGACATGTGTTAGGGTAATAATAATATCATTTTTACCCTTAATTACCCTATTTACTTTTAACCGTGGTAAAAAAAAGTAAAAAGTTACTATTCACCAAAAATTATTTTCATCTCATTGAACCACATTTTAATTACTGACATCAACCGTGTCTCTCGGATTTTTGAAGAAGCGGTAAAATTAATTTTTATGAAAAATTCATTTTTTTAACTACCACTTAGTGGTTTCACTATTCATCAAAAAATGAAAGTTTCCAGAAAAATACCAAAAATTAGGCCTAAGCTATATTTGATATTATGAACTCAAAAATGATGTCTATTTTACCAAATTCAAAACATATCAGTTGCATTAATTAATTTAAAAATTAATTCCCGTCATCAAAACAAATAGTGTGTTTTTATAAGATAATAACTATCAAAAGATTGACACTTGTTTATGTCTGGTTTAAATGTGAAATTACATCCAATGACCAACATTGTATTAAATTGTAAAAATATATTCTAAATATACTTTAAAACCACTAAAATTAATAATTTATCACTATTAATTATTTTGATTAAAAAGGTTGTTTTTAATTAAAATTTAGTAATTTTCACTATTCATTCGAATATGAAAGTTTTCCGAAAAGTACCAAAATTTCACCCTAAGCTAATTTTGATATTCCGAATCCAAAAATGAATTCCATTTTAAAAAATTAAAATTTAAAAAATTTCAAAAAGTGGTTATTACTATTCATTACGGCTAGTTTTAATAATATTTTAATAGCATATTGTTGTTTAGTGAAACTCGTTATTGTGTACTACACACGCTATCGAGGAATGTCGCGATTGCGTGTAATTCAAGGCAAGTCAAGGATGCGTGTTGTGCAAGCTCCTTTTGGTGTAGCGTACAACACAAGACATTAATGAAATTAAAAGAATATTTTTCATAAAATCCCGAGGTGTTACAGGGAATTCACTTCAAGAAATGTTAGTACCAGATCAAGTATCAGTGTACTGGGGTATCCAGGTTATTTTTTCATAGAACATCATTTACAACATACCTTACTATGGATATAGACCATCATGTCCAATATCCCATCCCATCCCATAATTTACCAATTTACAAGGTTCAATATACATGACCTTTTAACACACTAATTTTATAAGGATTATACTTTTCAATATTTGTTATTCTCCAAGGTCGATCATACTCAACGCCTTTTACACAACTTTAAAATTTAACCATTTCATCATCCATTCATATAGAAAAAACATTAAATGTCCTTTAAAATCATTTAAACCCATAAACTTATTATTTCAAACATTAACCATTTCATTCCTCTTAACCAATTATGGATCATTTAATTTCAGAGTTACACTAATTAACCCCTTTAACAATACCAAAAATCAATGAAAAAATACTAACCAATTTAAGGATGTAAACCACCAATTTTATCCTTTAAAATACATCCTTTTCATTTCTAAGAAGTTGTTACACCCCATGGGTGGTCATGGGTTTGGTCTCGTGCTCATCAATGGACCTAACATCAAATTAAGGCCCAAAATACTTTCTATGTAAAGAAAGAAAATTTACAGCACATTGGAGCCATAACACATATAAAATATTCTTGAAAAGGTATTAATAATATAGGAAAATATCTTACACCACCTACCTTATGATCATAGGTATCCACTCATCCAAACCTAGCCTTTGGTTCATGATAAAATGGTAGCAACCAAAAATGTAGAAAACCCCTTGGAAATAATAAATATGAGGCATAAAAGATTAGGGATAACCAAGAAGTGAAACATTCAAAGAATATAAGGAAAAAATATGGTAGACTTTCTTGGGGATTCAAATCAAAAGAATCAACTCTTGAAATATATTGGGATTAAAGGATATTAAATTTTAAAAGAGGAGGAGGATCTCACAGTGCTCCTTGGGATACTAGAAGTAAAATGGTGGAGAAATATGAGTGAGTTTGTATAAAGTTTGGGAGTACATGGTAGTAATATTCCAATTTTAATGAGACATGTGGTTTGGATGAACGTTTTTCCAAACTATGTTCCATCCATGTGAGATCCTCTATCCTAGAAAACCTCCTTCTCACACAATCTCCTGGGAAACTCATGCAGTTTGGTAAACCATGTGAAATATGTGTGAATAGATTTGTATTTTTGTTTTACAACTGTCATGATCACCAGGGCCTCCTCACATGGTTTTCAAAACTATTCTCCCCCTAAACCATGTTGCACAGTAACGGTGTGTGATTTTCACTAACTGTGTACCATGTGTTGTAAAACCCATTTTCTAAAATTCTAAGTGTGGATCATCTAGGATTCTTATAAGACCTTCCCTACTCATGATAAATCATTAAAAAACTATTTTAAAATTTGGTTTACCAGAAATATAATAAAAAATAACCTCTATAAATTTTGGTATCTTATAACCTCCCCACCATAGTATAGCTCATCCTCGAGCTACACTACCCTACATCAATAAGACTCTAAGGTAAAAAATTTGAGCCACTAGGCCCATATATCAGCTTCCCTCTCCAATGTTTCATCCAGAATGCTTCCATATTTCCATATCACTTGGACCAAAGGCACAATCTTACCCCAATGAGTTTTATAACTCCAATCTATAACAAAATTCAGATTCTCCTCAAACGAATCATCAAACCCAAACTCAAAATCATCAATATCAATCACATGGGATGGGGTCATAATATTGAAGCAATAAAAATGAAACAAATCGTGTATAGTATAATAGAATTATGGAAGATAAAATCAGTAAACTAGTTGAACAATCCTCTCCACAATCTTTAATGGCCTGATATACATGGTCACTAACTTACCTTGTTTTTAAAATTTGATAGTGACCCAGTCTCACTAATACTTCAAGGAATACATGTTTATCCACTGAAAACTCTATATGTAGACATCACTAATATTTATTTGAATTTTTTCTACTCAAGGCTATAAGAATTCATTTTTTTATTAATTGTACATGTTCTAACATCTCTTGTATGATAATTTGTCCCAAAAACTCTAATTTTTCCACTTAGAAACTACATAAATGTGATCCGTATGCCTTACCATAAAATACCTCATATGGTACAAACTGAAAAGTCACCTGATAATAGTTGTTGTAGGAGAACTCAACGAACACTAGAGGATTCTCCCAAGTTTCTCCAAAATCTAGGATGTATGATCTCAGCATGTATTATAACACATGGATAGTCCACTCAGATTGTACGTCTGGCTATGGGTGATAAGCAATGCTCAAAAAAATTTAAGTATTGAGTTACTTCTACAATCCTTTATAAAAGTGTGAAGTAAAATAGAGATCTTGATCTAAAATAATATTTTTAGTCATCCTATGAAAAAATACTATCTCCCAATTATATTGGTTACCCAACTCATCAACGGTGAAAGTCTCTTGAATCAGTAAGAAATGGGAAAAAAATTCAACCAATCCACAACCACCCATATTATGTCACTATTTTTAGGGAAAAGTCTCTAGTAACATCATCCCACATATATTTTGGAAAGGGAAAGGTCTGTAATGGACCAATAGGTCATTTATTCTTGAAATTCACCTATTTATAGGTGTAGCATCAGGTCCCAAAACCAATGATCCCCTTTTTCATTCCTTTCCACTGATAATTTTTGTGATCATCATAGATCATTTTTGTCAAACCATGGTTAATATACCATTTTTAAGTATAAACTCATACATAATATACTCATGTATACTAGTAATAATTTAAATGTGGAAATTTGGATAGATATCTTCATCTCCATCTATTGTCTGGTTAGGAGGTATCTCCCCACCATCAAAGTTATCCCTAAATGCCAGGAACTTGGGTTCATCATGTTCTATCCTCTTAAGATGGTTCAAAAAATATGGTAATAAATATAAATATGTAAGTAAAATCAGTTCTTACACCTCCTAAACACCTATATGTATCTTAATGAATAATTCCATAATATTAGATTCAAAACTAGACTCCTGACTTGCCTAAGCCTACGGATTCTGTCTCAAATCATTAGAAAAACTATTTAATTTTACCAATCTATATGAAATCTCAAAATTAAAATATTTCATGTATTCAAAAAAATATCTTCTATCATAGATCAAACTCAAAAAATATATATTTAAGGCTCTTATGATCGGTAAAAATATTAAACCTTTCACCCAAAAGATAATTATGCCATCATTTTAAGTTGTGATTCACCGCGGACAACTTGAGATCATGTTTAGGATAGTTTTGTTCATGTGTCCTCAAATATCATGATCTATAAGACAATAATCAATCTCCTTGCATCAATACTTCCCCAAGAAGAAACCTAGATGCATCAAAATATATAGTATATTACTTACCCGGTTTGTGTATGATCAAAATTAGTATTGTGGTCAAATGCCTCTTCATATCCTGAAATGAACACATGATCTAGACCACCAAAACTTTACACCCTTCTTGGTTAGGCCTGAGATCAGTTTTGAGAGGTGAGAAAATTCCCTGATAAACCTATTTTATTAGCCTGATAAACCCAAAAATATTATAATTTTAAAACATTTTGGGGATTCTCCCAAGAAAAAAAACACTCATACTTTCTCAGGGTCCAAAAAAACACCTTGTTCTCATATTATATAAACTAATAAATGCAATTGATCAATCTATAAATGAAATTTAGATAGATTGGTGTATATCTGAAGCTTTCTCATCGTACTCAAGATTATTTCAAGATGTGGATAATGATCATCTCTATACTGGGAGAATACTAAGATGTCATCAAAATAGACAATCAAAACTAATCCAAATACAGGTGTAACATTCGGTTCATTAAGGCCATAATGGAGGTTTTCATTATCTTAAACGATATGACAACAAACTCATACAATACATGCCTTATTTTTAAAGTAGTAAGTGTTATATCATATGGACTCACCCTTAAATGATGGTACTATGATCTCAAACCAATCTTAGAGAATACACATCCACCCCTTAGCTAGTTGAAGAGATCATCAATATATAGAAGTGGACACTAATTATTAATTTTCATCCAATTCATATTTTGGTAATCAATATATAAGTTTAACATTACATCCACCTTCTTATAAAATAGAACCAGAGAACCCTAAGGTGATATACTCATCCAAATGAACCCTTTATCCTCTAAATACTTCAACTAATTATTAAGCTCTTAAAGATATTATGGTGTCATTTTATAAGGAGGAATGGAAACTTGAACAATCCCAACAACCATCTCAATAGTAAACTCAATATCTCTCTCAGGTGGAAACCAGGAAAACTTCTCAGGAAACAATTCCAGAAACTAATCCACTACTTAAGGGAAAATATCCAGCTCCACACCCCCATCATCTTTCACAAGAATAGAAATCTAGTCTATAATCTCACCCAACTATTGAAAAACTATACCCATATGGCCTACCTAGATATTTCATTCCCCATAATAAACATAGTTATTACTGTCAAGAGATATGAAGTAACCCTCATATAGTAATAGTCAATGTGATATTCATACAAAACTAACTATTATATTCCAAAAATCAATTCAAACCCTGAAATCTCAATCATGAAAAAATACTAAAGGAAATATTATCCACCAATCTAGGGGGCACACCTTAAAATGATGGATGTCCTCTAATATCACCCCTAACAGCATGTCGATTGACATAACCCCATACAATAATTCTACCAATATACCCAAACCATTCACAAACCAAGATGATATAAATTAATATGAATCTATGATATCAAATAAATCACTAGAAAACATGGAAGAAAGAAGAATCATACCAAGTACACTCAATGGACCAAATTCATTTCTGTACAGAGAAGGATAAAATACATATGGATGACATGTCCACCTACCCTGAGCTCGTGAATAAGTTTCATGTGTGGAACTACTCTACTAATACTTCCACTCTTATCTTGAAGTACCACATCCTACACCCAAGACATCACAACTATTATAATTCCAACCATTATATTTATGTGTGGTAGAAGATCCACTTTCAGTGCTTTGCATCAGCCTTGGTCTACCATTACCAAACATTTACTAAGGGTTATTATAGAACCTATTTGTGTGCCACATCCTTCCATAAGATTAGCACTAAACAGATGGTTGAATACACTATCCTTATATTTGATCAAGAATTCCACATTGACAGAAGACCACTTCATCACTTACTTGATAGGTCAATCCATTCCCCTTGCTACTCTACCCTCTACTACTTTTGTAAAAAATATTATAATGGTGAATCCTAATTCTAGAAGATATACTACTAGATCACCTAGATGAAACTACCTACCCATCATATGAGGCCTCCTTTAGGCTCCACTTGGTAATGAGAGTCTGATTTACCACCACAAAAAAATTATACATTCATATAGGAAATAATATAAGAGTTTAAATGTTCCAAAAACTCTTGGAAGTCCTTCCAAGTCTTTCCTTATAACTTATCATCCGAGACCTGAATATCCCACCAACACTTCACTAGTCCCCAAAACATGTAATCCACAAACTTAACCATCCTCTATGGATGATTATCTACATTACCAAGGATTATTTGGTTAGAATCATTCCACAAATCAGCTACCTCAAGACCACTCTCTCTGAAGAATGTTGAGTGATACTACAGTAGGAACTCCCTAGTTAGATTATACATGGTTGATGTAGCATGCACTGGATCTCTCTCTATAAACTGTATAAATTGGGTAAAATTAACATGGAAATACTCTCCCAACTTATCACTCATATCCAATAGGGGATTTAGTTATACTACCATAAGTGTTTTCCCAGCAATTTCTTCTTTTTTCCCTAACATTAAATGTATTTATTGAGGCATCACTTTGTATTTCCAAACACACATTTTAGGTCAGATAACATAAAATTTTAAAGTTACACATTTCAGGGGTTTCAACTAGCCATTAAAAATCTACTCCACACACAATATCTCAAAAAATATGACCACAGGACTTTCACTACACCCAACCATCCCAATCCAGGTCCACTGAATAACTCAGGGTAAAATTAATATTCTAAGTTACAATATTTATTTTTAACATTTTTTAAACAAATATAATTAACATATTTTAATTTAATGTAGTTCAAAACTATTTATTTAGTATTATTTATTTAAAACCACTAAATAAAAAGTAAGGAATTTTACTTCCCACAACCCAATTTTTCTCTATTTAAAAGTAAACCAATCATAACATGATTTTCCATATGTTCCTAATATGATTCATTTCATATAAACCCTAAGTGAATGAAATTATTCATGTATAAACAATCTCATGTTATATTATCTCATGAGTAAAATATCATAAATCAATAATACCACACAACAAGTGTATTACCTAAGGTGAAATAACATCACAATTATAACAAAAAATATCAATAACAACAATATTATCCCTGATAACTTGGGTTTTCCCCCACACATGGGTTAGCTACTGTCATTCACAGGCTCATTTTTAATACCCAAGAATATCTTATTATCTTGTATAAATTACCAAAAATAGTAAATAAAAAAATACTTGGTCCTATAATACAACTTTTTAATGTCCCATCTTGGCTCACTCTAAATAGTAGATGAACTGATTCACCACATGACCTCAAGCATGTCTCCCCATACAAAAAAGGTTGACGATTAGAAATGAGTGTCTAATGAGAAATTTGGGGAGACTAGTACCTCTCTATCAAAGTAAAAAACATATTATAAATAATAAAAATTAATAACAAATTGGCAAACACACATAACATATAAAATTACAAAAAAATGGGTAAGTGCTGACAAGAAAATAAATTAAATATATTATGTTATGATAGTCTTCTATTCCAAATGGAACCCAAAATAAAATAAACAATTTAAAATCCACAAAAAATGCCCCAAAATATATCTCAACCTCCTTATCCAAGATTTAATAAATAATGTACCAAAATCATCTATTTATCATTGAGACTTTTCCCTTATACCTACCTACATCCATGAATTCTACTCGAGTACCAACGACAATTGAAGAAGGGTGCTAGTACAACTCAGTGGCCCACTACCAATGATGTCTAGAGTAATATCCTATCAAAAATATAGTGTATACAGATGTATCAAGGAATAATAGACAATGAAATAAATTAAAACATATTTTAACAAGATAAATAGTTGCTAATTAACCTTTTTGGCCCTTGAGTTCTAAAGTAAAATATGGCCCAACCAAACCTACTTAGGTCCATACTAATTACATAGACCATAAATTATAGAGTGGTGAATAATTTAGGTAAAATAAGGGATTTCATTAATCATTTCAATTATAGGTACCAATGAGCATTGCTACAAGGCATCCACACCATGTTCAAGTACAATTAGTGCCTAGAGCATCAAACTGGTACCCAAATCATGGATTTATAGAATCATTTCCAACATCACAAACCATGGATATAGAGAATCATTTCCAACATCCTAATTCATAGAATGTAGAGTTTAATTTCCAACATCTATAACCATGGATACATAGCATCATGTACAACATCTAAACTCATTCCATAATTTAATAATTTTTAAAGTTTAACATACTTAAAATTTTAACACACTGATTTTACAAGGATTTTACATTTCAACATTCATTATTAACCAAGGTCTATCATACCCAATATATAACAACCCTTCTATTTATTAAACTTTAAAACATGGTTTATTACATAAAATTACACATAATACAACCCAAAATATTGATAAGTCTAGTGTTTTTTGGAATTAGGTACATTACACAAAAAATTAAAACAAGCAATGCATTATCTTTATTGAAAACCTCCTTAACTTGTTCATAATATTCCTTAATACTTTAAACTGCATGGGATAACCTGGTGAAATACATAAGAAAGGGATGATCTATAAAGCCTATTAATGGAATAAATATAGAATAATATGAATAAAATAATACATGTTAGACAATAGGTATATCAATGGGTTATAAAATGAGTGATAATCATGAACATGAATAATGAGGCATGATATAGCATGAAAATAATAACATGGGAAATGTGGAAACATCTTAAAACACTGCATCATAAACATAGGTCAAGGTTGGATACTAAAAAATCATAATGGGAAAAATCTCATAAAGAAATTAGGCTCACTCCATGTCCCAACATGACATATCATGACTATAAATATTACCCAACTCACTAGATCATTATATAATTCTGGTCACACCCATCACTTTCATTTCATTCTTATGATTAAGTGTGACACATAGATCATACAACTTAGATTCATTCATCATAATAATATATTTCATGATCAAGGGGTGTGAAACAAATACATTTAATTCAAAATTAAAATAAGTATATGTGTATAAAGGTGAATACCCTTGATAGGAAATGGGTGTGGTATTCACTACATAATTGATTTGGCATGGAAAATCTTAGTGAAATTTCGACAACATAACGGAATCACATAAAAATTTATAAAATGGGTTTATGTGAGAGAAAAGTGTATATAATAATTTTTACATAAAATGGGAAGTAATAGGGACATGTAAATTCATATCCCTACATTAGGAATGGGAAATAGAATGTATATGATAATAAAGAAACTTTAATAAAGAAGATAATGAGAGGATCCCTTACTTAGGTGATGGAATCCAAATTCTTAGAATGTGCTTATTAAGAGCTTGGGGAAACCTTGGGAGGACACTATAGATGGGAGAGTAGAGTAATGACATGCTCCAAGAATTTTTAGTGAATATAAATGGGATCTTGGGTGGGTTTCTATAGGAAATGAGTGGGGATTTCTTTAACATTTATCAAACATAGGTTTTGGAATCTATATAATAAAATAACCAAAACCAAAAACATTACCATGGTTTTTTTCCATTGTTTATGGAGTGGTTATCATTATTTTATAAGTAAAATTTCCGAACTTAATAAAATAATGGCCTTTCTTATGTGGATGTGATTCATACTCTTAAATAAATGTTTTTAAAACCTTAAAATATATTAATGGTTTTGGAGGATTCATAATGGCTTTGTAAAATTAATAAAATAAACATAAAATATCATTATTTTAAATAAAAAAAATATATATATTTGGTCTTTTATACCCTTTATAGTATTTATTACATCACTTTTAGTTTATTATGATGTCATTATACACAAAGTATATTTATATAGTATTTAATTTTTACCCAAAAATTTGACTATCTCATAAAATTATGAAAAAATCACCATTGGATAATTTCAACACTCTGGATCCAAAAATTATATTCATTTAATATAAATAATTTTATAAATATATGATTTTTCACTTCTAAAATATAATCAACATTTATTGAGAAATGCTGGGTTTTTTTTACAATAACAGTTTTCGAACATTTATTAAAATTACATTTGACTTCATATAAATTATATGATAATTTATATTTAATAAATATTATTTAATATTAATATTTTATTAAAATATTATTTACTTCAAAAATCCATTAATTTATGAAAATAAATTCCTTAATTAAATTTTCATATTACACAAAAATACAATTTTTGTTTTATTATATTGATATCATTTATAAAATAACAAAAATATGATGAAAATATATTCATTATTCTATAAAAAAATAATGTATATACTCATATTTTTATTTTATTTATACATATCCTTTTAATACACCAGAAAACACCCTAAGGGTAAGGTGGGTGATGGTGAGACTTTCATGGGGTGGTTTGGAAAACATGGTTTGGGTCCTGATCTTGATGAGCTTGAACTTCTCCCATAAATGGTTTATCTCATACTTAAGTTGTTGGATCTTAGCATGGGATTGGTTATGGGAAAATCCCAATTATTCTATCTCTCTCAAAAGATATAATAAATGGTATTCATAGGGTACAGTCCTATTGGTTGATTACATCTGTTCCTTTGTCTTCGTTAATTATATTTATTAAAACCCTATATTTATACTAATCATGTGATCATTGTTCAACGACTATATTATCAATGGTAAAGATTATTAATGGTATTTTAAATTTTATATAATATAATAAAACTAAATAAGTGCATGTGTTTTCTATGACTATTTACATAATAAGACATTTAATTAAATCAAAATGGGAAATTTTATTTATAACAGTTCGGGTCATTACAATATTCCCTCCATTAGAAATGTTACCCTTGAAATATTATTTTACCTCACTAAAATAGATGAGGGTAACTTTGTTTTATCACCTCCTTTGATTCACACATCTCTTAAAACTTTTTGTTTCTCCAAAACACTTTGACAAGTTTCATTGTCTTATTTCGTAGAACTTTTTCTCTATGATATAAGATCTGCACCGACTACTCTTCATAAGAAAGATAATTATCTAATGGTACCACCTCTAGATTTATTACATGTGAGGGGTTTGTTATGTACTTTATTAAGAGGGATACATGGAATACATCATGTACTTGAGATAGGTTTGATGGGAGTTCTAGTCAATAGTCCATCACTCTGATACAATAAATGATCTCAAATGGGATAATTTATCCTTGACAAATCTTTCTCTTCTTCCCAAATCTCATAAATTTATTCCACAGATATATGTAGAGGAATACCATGTCACCAACATCAAACTCTAGATATCATCAATGATTGTCAACATATCTCTTTTTCAACTTTGGTCAACCTTGATATATTGTTGAATGGTCTTGAACTTTTCCAACATTTCCTCAACCATTTTAGGACCTAGAACTTTGTGTTCCCCAACTTCATCCTAGCATCAAGATGTTCTGCACCTCTTTCCATAAATTTCTTCATAGGGGTCAATTTAGATGCTCAGGTAGAAACTATTTTTGTAAGAGAACTCAACTAGAGGTAGATGTTGATCCCATCCTCCTTTGAATTCAATTGAGTATGCTATCAACATGTCCTCGAGTGTCTGGATAGTACACTCATATTGTCCATCAGTTTAGGGGTGATAAGTTAGGATGATTTTTATCTCAGTGTTTAGAGCATGTTGGAGACTCTTCTAGAACTTATAGGTGAATCTTGAATCTCAATAAGATACAATCGATAGTGGTACTCCATATAGTATTACAACTTATTTGATGTATATTTGTTTAAGCTGATTTAGTGTAAAATACTCTTAAATCATAATGAAGTGTACAGTCCTTGTAAGATTATCCACCACAACCCATATAGTATTGTTTCCTCTGGATGTAGTCTAGTGAAAAATTCTATGGTGATGTTTTCCCATTTCTATGTTGGTATGGGTAATGGTTGTATCATCACCTTATACTTTTTTCTTTCAACATTCACTTGCTGACTTACCAGGCACTTTGATTTATATTATATGATCTCTTTCTTCATATTGTCCCATAAATAGTGCTATCAAATATCTCGATACATCATTTTGCTTTCTGGGTGGATGGAGAAATTTGAACTATGTGCATCATCCAACAACTCCTTCTTTATCTCAGGATTTGATTGTACACATAGTTTTGACTAAAATCTTATAACTCGTTATTCATTAACATTTAACTTCTAGGATTTCCAATTTCTTATAGTTCTCACTTTCTTTTGAATTCCCACATCATTTCTTTGAGCATCTTTTATTCTTTACAAAAAAATATGATTAAGTAATCATTTTTGAAAGGATTGATGATGTTACTTCCATTATAATTCTCATGTCCGTCCTTTTCAAATCTAAGAAGATCATATCTCTCTCAATTCTCATAAATGATAGAATTGTTGGATACTTTATACTTAGAGCATCTTCCACTTTATTTTCTTTACCAGGATGGTAGTGGATTGAGAAATCATAGTCATTGATCAGCTCTAACCATCTTATTTGGTACATATTAATCTCTTTTTGTGTGAATATATGCTTGAGGGTTTTCTGATCCATATATATTTCACACTTCTCCCCAAAGAGATAATTCCACAGTATTTTCAAAATGAATATCACTACAACCAACTTCATATCATGTGTTGGGTAGTTCTATTTGTTAACTTTAAACTTCCTTGAATCCAAGGTTATCACTTTGTCATTATTCATTAACACACGACCCAATACCTTCTTTTAAGTATCACCAAATACCATGAAAAGTTCTCCACTAGTGGGAAGTGTGAGTTTAGGTTCATTGATAAGCCTCATTTTCAACTCCTTGAATCTCTCTTCACATTCATTATTCCATGAAAACTTGACTCCCTTCCAAGTTATCTTGGTAATAGGGTTTGACAATCGTGAGAAATTTTTCAGGTATAGAAGATAATTTCCAGCTAATCCGAGTAAACTATGGATATATGTCATAGATATTTTCCTTATCCATCCTTCAATTGAATATATTTTTAAGGGTCTATAGATATTCCATTTTTTGTGATGATATTACCCAATAATGAGACTTCCTTCAACCATAACTCATATTTTTTGTACTTGGAATAGAGATTCTCCTTTCATAAGGTCTTTAACATAGTGCTCAGATACTCCTCATTCTCTTACTTTATTTTAGAGTATATTATAATATCATCGATAAATACAAAAACAAATTTTTTTTGGTAATCTATAAATACTCTATTCATCAAGTACATGATGATTTTCAGAGCATTAGTGAGCCCAAAAGGCATCACTATGAACTCATAGTGCTTTTACCTCGTACAAAAATCAGTCTTGGGAATATCCTCCTTCTCCACCCTAACTTGGTAATATCTAGACGATAGATCCACCTTGGACAAGTATCATGATCTAGGTAACTGATCGAACAAGTAATCAATATGAGGTATTGGATACTTTTTCTTCATCATGATCTTTTTGAGCTCATCATAATCAATCCAAAGGCACATTGGCCCATACTTATTCTTAAAAAAGAGGATTGGTGCACCCCATGGTGAAGAACTATGGTGTATGAATCCTTTATCAAGATTATCCTATAGTTTTTCTTTAGCTCCTAAAGTTCCACAAAATTCATTATATATATATTCCCGGATAATGGTAATGCCCCAGGTATAATATTGATTGACAATTCAACATCTCAGTTAGGAGGAAGACCAGGAAATTCTTCAGGAAATGCATCAGTGTATTCCCTCACAATTGGAATGCCATAAAGGATGATTCTTTCCATATAATTAATAATTTGGGATAGATATACTTACTTGTAGGGAATAATATCCCTACTTGTTATGTTGGTTCTAAATAAGATTCATCCTCCTATTTTCACTTGTATAGAATTTGGGATTGATTCTCAATACAGAGAGTGATTTCATTCTCACTGGAATTTATGTTAGTTTTATATAGGAAAAGTCAATACATGCCAATAATTACACCAAATTCCACCAAAGGGAGAATGATAAGGTTCTATGGGAAGTTTATCCTGTAAATTGTTACAGGGGAGGATTTATATACTCATGATGAATTAATTTCCCCATTTTCTATTTTTACCAATAAATCCACTTCCATGCTTTGTGGTGATGTTTGAATAGTTATACTAAACTTTTGTGATATAAAGGAATTTGTAGAACAAAATTAAAAAATTATATTTACTATTATTTAATGAATAACTAATGTACCAATCACTACTTTTTTTTCAGGACCACCTCAGGGGTTGTGATGGAAAAAATCTCACCCTTGTTACCTTGAAGGTTGTTGCTTGTATCCGAAAACCCTTGGATAAGTGCATTGGTTTGAAAAGTTCCCTGGTTCCTTATAGTTGAATCAATGAAAAATTCTTTGAGGGTTTATTGGATCATTCCTTTACTCCATCATATAAGTGGATTTATCCTATCAAAAATAATTGTCTAGGTTCCCTTCCTTCCCACACCTAAATAATTTCCTCATCCCCCTTACGCAATTTCTAGGGTTCTTATTTATACACCTTTAACAATTGGGATATTGAAATTTCTTGGAACCATTATATTTATCCATCAGACCACCAGAATTACAATCTACTTTATGTTTCTTATTCCCATGATACACTTTAGATCTGTTGACCTCCATTTCTACTTTGAGGGAACATCATATAATTTCTTTATAGCTATCAAAGTCTCATATTTCCAGGTATTTTCGTATACTAGGTTTTAACCCATCGAAGAAGTAGTAAACCTTTCATTTAGGGGTAACGAAAAATCCATAAGCATATCATTCAATTATTTTGAATTTTTTATCATAAGCCCCGATATATTCATCATATTTTTTATTGAGGGCAAGGAAATACAATTCTATTTTAAGACAGAGAGTGTGAGGAAAATATTTATCAATTTTTTTTTTAAATTTCTTCCACCCCATTGCTTTGATCTCTTACTTAGGCTTCATATTTTTTATCAATTTACACCTTTTATCATCTTCTCCATTTATAAGATAAATAGAATTTATAACCTTCTCTTGTTCGTAACATTGAAGGATAGAGAAGATCTTCTCAATGGAGTTAATCCATTTTTCCGTGATTAAGGGATCAGATGATCCTCTAAAAGTTGGAGGCCTTTGTCACATAAAGCTCTCAATCGCATATTTTTCTCTCTTAGGGGGATTTGGATTCTTCTCTTGATCCAAGTTCATATTCATAACCCAATTCATTTGAGAGAGTATCTTCACAAAGTTCATGATTCCCACTCTCGTCAGGTTGGGTATCTCATTAGGGCAGTCATCACATTTCTCATTGTATTGGTTGTTTACTCGATTCCTCTTATTTTTATCCATTATATAGAATAAAAGAAAAATTAGGGATGATAAATTTTAAATTATTAAACACATAAAGGGGGAATCCAATGACATTAAATAGATAGATTATAAATTACATGTATTTATTTAACTTATGAATTTATAGGATTCAATCTATGTTATCCATGATCTATTTCCTAACATATAATCTTATGGGAATTTTTTAATCTGAATAATGGTTTGTAATGAGATTATGAATTTACCAAAGAATATCCCCTATGAGTGTCAAACTAGGTGCACAGTAAGGATTGTTTTCATGCTCTAGGTTATGACTATTCAGGCCCGATACACCTTGTCAAAGTTGTTACCCTTCGGTACATCTATGCTAGAACAACGTCCACTTGTAGTATCCATACATGGATGTATTTTATTGATAAAAAAATTACTCTACTTACCAAAATTTAGGGATGTTTTCTTATACTTATTCGTATCTCTAATTCTTTCGCTAGAGTTTTGTAATCCTAATCCTAAAAATAAATAAACTTTTCCTTTGATACTAACTATAACAACCCTTCTCTTTGTTAAATTTTAATACATGTTTTATTACATAAAAGTACACATAATAAAACCTATAATATTGATAAGTCTAGTGTCTTTGGGAATTAGGTACATTACATAACAACTTAAAATAAGGAATACATTGTATTTATTAAAAACCTCCTTAACATGTTCATAATATTCCTTTGTACTTAAAACTGCATTGGATAACCTGGGGACATACATAAGAAAAGGGTAAGTTATAAAAACTAGTAATGGAATAAAAATGTAATAACATGAAGACAATAATATATTTTAGACAATAGTTATTTCAATAGTTCATAAAATGAGTTAGAATCATAAACATGAATAATGAGGCATGATATAGAATGATAACCATAACATAGGAAATGTGGAAACATCTTAAAACATTGCATCATAAAAATAGGTCAAGGTTAACTGCCAATACATAATAATGAAAAAAGTACCATAAAGGAATTGGGTTCACTCCCTATCCTAAAATAACATCTCAGGATACTAAACATTATCCAATGCATTGGAGCACTATATAATTCTAGGTGCACTCATCACTTTCATTTCATTCTCATTCTTAAGTGTGCCACATAGATCATACAACATGGATTCATTCATCATCATAACCTATTACATGATAAAGGAGGGTGGAATAAATACATGTAATTCCAACATAAGTGTATAAAGGTGAATACACTTGATATTAAATGGGTGTGGTATTCACTACACAATTAATTTGGCATGGAAATCATGGTGAAATTTTTTCAGCGTAACGACATCACTTAAAAATTTATAAAATGGTTTTATGAGAGATAAAGGGGTCTATAATCATTTGGAAATAAAATTTTTAGTAATAGGTACATGTAAAGTCATATACCAACATTATTAATTTTAAATATAAGTCATTAGATAATAAATAAACTTTAATAAATAAGAGAAGTTGAGGATACCTTACTTGGGTGAGTGACTCCAAATGTTTGTGAGGAGATTATTGAGAGCTTAGGTTCATCTTGGGATGAATCTAGAGAGGGAGGTATATTAAGACATACTATAAGAATTTTGAGTGAAGAAAAATGGGGGCTTGGGTGGGTTTATATAGGAAATGAGTGGGGATTTATTTAATATTTCTCAAACTTAGGTCTTGGACCATATATAATAAAATAACCAAAAAACACAAACTTTACCATGTTTTTCCATGATTTACAAAGAATGTAATTGGTTATAATTATTTTATAAGTTTAATTTTCTGAGATTAATAAAATAATTCCCTTTCTTATGTTAAGGTGAGTCATACTATTAAATAAATGATTTTAAAACCTTAAAATATATTAATGGTTTTTGAGGATCCATAATTGATTTATTGAATTAATAAAATAAACTTAAAATATAATTATTTTAAATAAAAAACATATATTTTCTCATTTATACCCTTTAAAGTATTTATTATATCACTTTTGGGTCATTATGATGTCATTATACACAAAGAATATTTATACAGTATTTAATTTTTACCCTAAAATTCAACTCTTAGAAAATTATGAAAAATGAATCATTGGATAATTTTGATTCTATGATTCCAAAAATAATATTAATTTAATATAAATAATTTTATAAATATATTAATTTTTACTTTTAAAATATAATCGACATTTATTGATAAATGTTGGGTTTTTTTACAATAATAGTTTTTGAACCTTTATTAAAATTACATTTGAATTCATAAAAATTATATGATAAATTATATTTAATAAAACTTATTTAATAAAAATTATTTTTAAAATTATTATTTATGTCAAAATTAATTCCTTAATTGAATTTTAATATTACCTAAAAATACAATTTGTTTTTTATTGTATTAAAATCATTTATAAAGTAACAATAATAAGATTAAAATATAATCATTATTCTATAAAATATAATGTAGATAATCAAATTATTTTGGTCTTGATACATTTCCCTATAATACACCGACAAACACCCTAAGGGTAAGGTGGGAAACAATAAGACATTCATGGGGTGGTTCAGTAAACATGGTTTGGGTCGTGATCTCGATGATCTTGAAATTTTCCCATAAATGGTTTTTCTCATGATTAAGTTGTTAGATCTCATCTTGGACTTGTTCAAGGGAAAATACCGGTGATTCTATCTCCCTCAAAAGATTTTTTTGAGCCCATTGATTGAATTTTTTGTCAATGACATGTAAATATGTTCTTAATGAAAGGATGGTTGAAGTAATGCTGATTGGAGTGTCCTCAATTCAGACAATTGTAGAGCTGGTCCTAAGTTCTAAAGACATGTACAAATGTGTATGCACATTGTTTACTTCATTTGTTAAGTAAGAAGAGGCTTGGATTTCTAAGTTCGAGTGGTATTGATTTCATGTTGAAATGTAATTATATGTATACTTTGGATTTTATAATGTATTTATATGAGGTTTATATAAAAAATTTACTTTGGAAAGCCAACTAGCCAACCAACCAGGGAAGCGACTCCCACCATACAAGTGGGTAGCTGAGCTTGACCCCATCCATACAGACAATGGAAAAGCCACATTCAAGTGTTCATGGAGCGCATAAGAGCACATGGGAGAGCTATTGGAGTGCTACATTAAGGGGCGACATGGTGGTAGAGAGCATAGAGTGGGTGTAAAGCATGCCTGCATAGAGAACACGGTACAGGGCAGTACCGTGTAGGGAGGAGGAGTAATCTGGAAATGGGTCGAAGAAGATTGATATTTAAAATACACTAAAACAACATCTTTTTTTGGGTGTGGGGTGGTTTTTAAAAAACACAGACACAATTTTGGCCATTCATCTGATTGCATGAGAGATCTCGGTCATACATTTCATCTCGCATCTCGTGATGAAATCTGAACCATCCATCCATCCCACACTGCATCTGTTTGAAAAAATACCATTTGACGAGCCTCCATGTTGCATTGTCTTCAACATTTGGTTATCCTAATGCCACAGCTCACCAGAGATGAAGCCACTGTACAACTGGAGCACAACCACACCTCTTGGATATCTCTTCTGGTTATCATTGATGCTCAAATTAAATCCATGAGTGTCGCCTAGAAAACACAAAATCATGAATGCAATTCCATTTTCAAGCATGTAATGTAAAATTAAGAAATTTAGATTGGTCAAGACAAATGAAGTTTCCATAGGCCATGTCATAGAGATTGGGCATTCGAGGAGGTGATTTTCATGCATTCATAAACTCATGCACGTGATTTTTTTCATGAG
Organism: Viscum album; assembly: GCA_963277665.1. Lineage (NCBI taxonomy): Eukaryota > Viridiplantae > Streptophyta > Magnoliopsida > Santalales > Viscaceae > Viscum > Viscum album. Next base: position 598,179,222 of record OY728133.1, read on the forward strand.
AAATGAAGAGACTGTGTTGAAGAGAAACAAACCTAGATATACAGAAGATATCTATCTGTGTTTGAATATTTCAAAGTATAATATCTTGTATATTCAAAGCAATTATCCTCGTGACATATCACAAGGTATTTTAATACACAAACAATCTCATCTTCACCTATAAAAAAAGAAGTCCCTCGACCGATCGTGGTGTTGAGAAAATTGATAACTCTATTTTCTCTGAAGAACAAAGTACAGTACAGAGAGAAGATCCACGCATCTTCTGCTAGTGTGAGAAAATAATTCCTCTTCATGATAATCCTATGTGAAGGAGAAGGACCTGCAAATTCTCAATAAGTGCTTCTCTCTGTTGATTTGTTATGCGAAGATCTAGTCCATGAAGCCTTATGGGAATAGTGTGTTTCACCTTCCCTATTTGTGTGACACATCCATAACCATCAAACCATCCTGGTTCATGTGTTTACTTAAGATACCTTGAAACAAAAGAATAAGTAACCCAAGGGTAGAACCTACACATTCGTATTTTTTTCGCATGAGGCATAAGGTTTGAGAAACGATGATATATTGTACATATACACTATATCTTGAGAAGAATAAATAACACATGACTTATACCCATTAGATTTTGTTCACAAGAAAGATTTTTTCATTCATCTACATGATGCTCCCTTGGATTGTGCATAAGGAACGTTATTTCAACAAAAGGGTGTAAAAGGAATAAAATAAGGAATAGTGTGTATTCAGGTTGCATGAAACATAAACTAAAATATATAAATTTATAAATGTCCACATAAAGAAGGAACAAGGTAGATAAATTGAGAGAAGTAAGTCTTACATCTTGAAGAATGTGTTTTCACCACTTGAACACATATTAGTGAGGCAAAGACTTCAGTCAGAAGAAATAATTATCAGTCTGAGCATTTTTTGAACTTATAAAATAGATCGTTACTCATGATCATAATCATTGAGCAAGACCGATAGATTCGATAATATTTTTTTGAAGCTACTTGAACAGTTACATGAGAAACTCATATCCTACAAGATCATGGAGGAAGATTTTCATATCATCTTATAGTGGATCAATCCATCTAAACAGAGAAGTTGAAGTTGGGGTGTATAAACAGTTTTTGAAAGAAGAAGAAGGTGTAGTGAAGTTGGGGGATTTAACCAACTTGTAATTATGGGGTTTAACCAATTACTATTTGTAATCATCTTCTGATAAAATGAAGAATTCATATTGGGGAGAATAACCAACACGGGAAGGCTTAGGTCTTTGTACCGAACCTTGTAAATCCATGTGTTATGTTATTTTATTTTACAATATCATTTGAAGAGTGGATCAAGACCTTAACCATAAACAGAGTTTGAAGTGAAAAATGGAGGCAATTAATAAAAATAAAAATAAAATCCAAAAGGGGGTCATTGATTCACCCCTCCCCTCTCAGTGATCTTCCACTATTCTGGGTATTTCAATTGGTATCAGAGACAGGAACCCTCTGTAAGGATATACTACATTGAGAAGATGGATAATCTAAATTATGTTAATAGAAGGGGTGTTTTGACATTTCATGGAAATAATTATTAGAGTTTTAAGAATAGGATGTTACTCTATCTTCTATCTCTTGTCCTTAAAGTTAGAGATGAAATTAATTTTTTATTCCCTCCTATTAATGATGAAACTATTAACAATTTCTCTAAGAAAAGAAATATGGAATTAAATGGAAAAGATCAAAATTCCATTTTTATGACTCTTTCATAAAAATTGTACAAAAAGGTTATGGGACTCAAAAATTCCAAAGAAATTTGGCACAAAATGAAAAGTAGTTATGAAGGTAACATGAAAGTCTAGGAAGCCAAATTGAAAATTTGGAGGAGCAAATTCAAAGATATCAATATGGGGGAAGAATATAACATTGATTATTATTTAACAAGATTCAATGAGATTTTAATTAATATTTGAGGCTTTGGAGAAAAGTTGGATGACTCAACTATTTTCAAAAAACTAATGAGAAATTTTCCTAACAAGTTTGATCCCAAAGTATCAGATTTGGAAGATAGATATGATCTATCACTAGATGAATTACATAACATTATCATTGCATATGAAATGAGAAATATCCTAGTTTTCAAGAAGAAGATAAAATATGAGATGGATTTTGAGGCCATGAGAAAACTAAAAATCAAAGATGATGAAGTTTCAGAATAAAGTGAACCTGATGATGAAGATAAAGATAAAGAATACAACAGAATAATTTATTTTATATCAAATAGATTCAAGAAAATAATTTTTAAGGGTAAAGTAAAATCACCACCAAGATGTTACAACTATAATGAAATTGGACACATCTCTATGAATTATCCTATGAAAATTTTTGTTGCATCAGATACCGATGAATAAAAACCACAGAAAAAGAAATAGGGTAAAATCTAAAAAGATTCAATCAAATTTAGTGGAATAAAGAAAAAGTTATTTTAAGGTAAAATAAGAAGCTATGTGAGAAATGAAAAATATGTAAACTCTACATTAGGCATCCAAACAGAAGATGAAACTAATTTCTTGGCTCATACGGAAAAAGTTTTCGATACTTCCAGTAGTTAAGATGATGAAAGTGAATGGACAGATTTAGAACACATGTTGAATAATGAATTAGAAACTTTTCTTGAGAAAAATAGAAAGCTCAAGAAATATAATAGATTTTTATTGAAAGAAACAAAAAATATAACTTAGTAAAAGGAATAATGTACAAATAAAGAAGTCTTTTATATTGAAAAAATTAAAAGGCACAAATTGAAGGTAGCTAGAATGGAAAAGATGGTAAAAGATCTTAAGGAAAAGTTTCAACACAAAGAATAAGAATTGTCAATGACTCAATATAAATTTCTTGAAGCACATAATAGCTTGAATAATATCAGAGAATATTTCAACAAGTTAGTTTAGGTCAAGGAAGAATCATCACGCACTGGTGAAATAATGGGATCAAAGAAGAAGGTCAATTCAACACTCATCAAATCTCAAGATAAATCTATTATTTCTAATAATGTAGGTCCAAAAATAAATCTGAACTGAGTCTGGAGAACAAAGGCTATTAAGAAATATTCTTCTAATTTAAAGGAAGATGTAAATTCTCTAAGAATATTTATTCCCCCAGAACAAAGACAAACTCAGGCTCTGTAATGAAAAAAACAAAAATATTCAAGACAAGGCTTTTATTAGTGGGGAAGATCGAGGTTTAGAGGATACTGCTGGTGTTGTGGATTGTTTAGTCACAAAGTATATTTGTGTTGGTATAACATGACCCTACTAGAAATGAAGCATGAACCAAGGGGAATAAATTCTGGAAATATAAGAGTAATACAAAATAAGAAATAAATCTTGAAAAAATCATTTGATCTTCCAACTCAGAACAAATTTAATTACTTAGATAAAGTGTGTGGAATATGTTATCAACAAGGATATAGTGCTGAAAAGTGCATGAGTATTCTTCATGAAAAAACACTCAACGTCAAGAATGTAAATGGAATTTAGAAAATGAATGAATAAAACTCATGTTTTTCTAAAGTTTCTTTAAAAGTCAGTAGTAAAAATAAGTCATGGATTATAGATAATGGATGTTCATCACACATGACTGGTGATACAAAAATTTTAAGAAACATAGAAAATCATGAAGGAGGAGCTGTGATATTTGGAAATTATTTTTCTCTGAAAATTGAGATAATTGGCAAGGGAATGATTGAATCTAAAAATATAAATTCAAATTATGTTTTATTTGTGGAAGGATTAAAGCACAATTTGATTAGTGTGAACCAACTCTATGATTATGGAAATGAGGTTTTATTCAAAAAGGATTCATAAATAATAAAGAGATCAAAGGATAGAAGAATTATCATCCAATGAAAGATGAACACTATCAATCTATTTCAAATTAGTGATTCTATTAATTTTTATTATTTGAGTTTGAAGGATGAAAACAACTTATGGCATAGAAGGCTTGTAAACCTTGGTCAAAGGAGTATTTTTAAAATCCTAAAGTATGACATTGTGAGAGATCTTCCCAAATTGAAAAGATAAAGGGATGAAATTTGTGAAACATGTTAGGAAAAAAAATTGACCCAAAGTTCACGCAAAGTAGTAGATATTCTATCTACTAGTCCCCTTGAACTTATTCATACAGACATATGTGGTCCAATGAGATAAAACTATACAAGAGGTGATTTTTATTTCATAACATTTATTGATGATTACACTCAAATGACTAATTTCATGTTTATCAGACACAAGTCAGAGGCAACCACAACGTTCAACAATTTCAGGAGGCAAGCTGAGAAGGATATGGGTCTCTTTATCAAGAAAGTGAGATCAGATGATGGTAAAGAGTATACTTATGATTCCTTTGAAAGATATATTTGAAAACATGGAATAAATAATCAATATAGTACACCATATACTCCACAAAAATGGGTTTGTTTAAATAAAGAACAGAAGCATAGTTGAAATGGGCAGAACTATGTTGGCAGAACACAACATCTCGAATTTTTTCTTGAGAGAAGTTGTATGTACTTCCATAAATATACAGAACGGATGTCTTCTGATTCCATAAACACAAAGTATAGCTTATTAAATTTGGTTCAATATAAAACCAACTGTTAAATACATTAGAGTTTTTGTAATTCCACACATCATAAATATTAAGAACATTAATCTGGGGAAATTTGAAGAAAATGAAGAGGAAGGAATATTCATGGGATACCTACCTGATGGTAAAGGCTACAGATGTTGGAAAAAATAATGAACAATATGGTATATTTTAGTGATGTTAGAATTATTGAAAACAATATCAAATTAGATATTTCTGATAATAATGATTCATAAGATTCGGTAGAAAATGGCATAATTATGGAACAAAATAATGATAAAGCTACAGAGATAGAACCAAACAATGTTGATATCAATTCTAAACATGCAGGTTATTATGAATAAGTTGATGCAAACAAAAGTAAATGATACAAAAAATTAAAGAAACATGTTGAGATAGAAAACATCATTGGTAATCAATAGTCTCTAATGAAAACAAGAAGAAGATTTAGAATTGAAGATAAAACTGCACTTGTTTCTCAAGTTGAACCTCATACAGTGGATGAAGCAGTTGAGAATGAGAAATGGATACAAGCTATGCATGAGAAGCTTGATCAAATTGAAAATAATTCCTCTTGGGATATTATATCAATACCTAGGAATAAAAATGTTATTGGCACCAAGTGGGTTTTCAAAAATAAGCTAAATGATAAAGGGGAAGTTTCTAGAAACAAAGTCAGGCTTGTGTGAAAAGGATATTCACAAATGGAAGGAATTGAATTTGAAGAAAATTTTTCACCAGTAGCAAGATTGGAAACCATTATAATGTTCTTGGCAGTTTAAGGACACAAGAATTATAAGGTTAATCAATTGGATGTGTAATATTCATTTCTAAATAGAGATCTTGAAGAATAGGAATACATCTAACAACCAGATTTTTTTTCTTTTGGACAAAGATAGTAGATGGTGTGTAAGTTGAGAACAGATCTGTATGGTTTAATACATGACCCTATATCTCGGTACTCAATATTAGATGGTTGTATAAGGGATATAAATTTTTCAAGGGTACAGTTGACATTAACCTTTATGTTAAAGAAATAATCATTGGTACTCTCATAGTCATTATATATGTGGATGAAATTATATTTATTATTGAAAAGGAAGTTATATGTAAATAATTTGCTGAGAAACTGAAGAGAAACTTTAAAATGTCCATGCTTGGTCAAATGACATATTTTTTGGGATTTCAAGTTGAACAAAAACAAAATTACATATTTCTATCACAGGAGAAGTATGCAAGGGAATTGGTGAAAATTTTTGGAATAGAAAATAAAAAATAAGTTTCAAAACCCATTTCAGTTGGAACCAAATTATGCAAGGATGAAAATGGAAGTAGTGTGGATCAGAAATATTTTAGAAGAATCATTGAAACCATACTTTATCTCACTACATCAAGGTCAGATACAACTTTTGCAGTGAATCTATGTTCCATATTCCAGAGTAATCCAAAATAGTCTCACTTATTAGTAGCTAAAATAATTTTAAGATATTTAAAAGGAACTATGAACTATAGGATTTTTTACAAACACGGAGCAGACATGAAGTTGTTGGGGTTTACAGATTCTAATTAGGCTGGTGATTTTACTAACAGGAGATCTACCTATGGTGGAACCTTCTTTTTGGTAGAAGGATGTGTTAGTTGGTATAGAAAGAATCATAATTCAATAACTTTGAGCATATTTGAGGCAAAGTATGTGGAATCTACACGTGTATGTACACAGCTGATTTGGATGCAAGTGTAGCTAGTAGAGTTGAAAGTTGAAACTGAGAAACCACTAAAGATATTATGTGATAATAAAAATTATATTGTATTATCTAAGAATCCTATACAACATTCAAGATCCAAGAATATTGATATCAGATATCATTTTATCAAAGAAAAGGTGGATGGTGGAGATATCAAGCTAGAATACATTTCTACTAAAGATTAGGTTGTAGATATTTTCACCAAAGCAATGTTAGCGGAGAGGTTTATTGAGATAAGGCTGAAACTTCATGTTTAGCCTTCTCCTCTTACTTTAAGAACAGAAAAAGGTCCCTCCTTATTCCCCAAATCTATATACATTATTTTTTACTAATTTTCAAGGAATTGAATTAAATGAATGCATCCCTTGAGGGGGGGCATTTTTTGTTGAAGTTTGTGCATGGTTATTGTAGTTCAATGAGGAATATGTCTATTTCCATCCCCTTGGATTTGAATTGATACATTCTTAGCATGATTTCAAATATATGGTTTTTTATTGACAGCATTGAAAACCTTGGTTATATCTCTCTTTTTTTCTACACCGAGTTAGTCCACATAGACTTAGAGTTGATTAACTAAAGGATCTTTGCTAAGTGAACCATGTGATATAATCCCTCTATCTCAATTATTCATGAAGATATTATTTAAATAAAGGAGACAATTTTTTTACAAGAACCCACATACCCTTTCCATTTGATTGAAAATAAGGGGATAAAACATGTTGGTAATAATATTGACTCAATCAGAGTGTGTTTATGAGATATTGACAAAAAAATACAAAGGGGGGATTGTTGAGCCCAGTGATTGCATTTTTTTCAATGATGTGTAAATATGTGCTTAATGAGTCGATGGTTGAAGTAATAATTATTGGAGTGTCCTCAATTTAGACGATTGTAGAGCTAGACCTAAGTTCTAAAGACCTGTGAAAATGTGTATGCACATTTTTTTACTTCATTTGTTAAGGAAGAATAAGCTTGGATTTCTAATTTTTAGTGGAATTCATTTAATGTTGAAATTCCATTATATTTATACTTTGGATTTTATAAAGTATTTATATGTGGTTTATATAAAATATACACTTTGGCAAGACAACTAGCCAGCCAACCAGGGAAGTGGCTTGCACCACAGGAGTGGGAAGCTGAGCTTGACCCCATCCAGCCAGACAGTGGACAATAAATAGTCAAGTGTGCATGGGGGGCATAGGATCAAACCCATAGGAGCGCATGGGAGAACTGGTGAAGTACCACCATGTGGGGCGGCATGGAGACAGAGATCATAGAGTGGGCGTAGAACGTTCCCTCAGGGAGAACATGGTATGGGGAGGTACCATGTAGGGAGGAGGAGTAATCTGGTGATGGGTCAAGGCAGAATGATATTTAAACCACACTGAATTCGTGTCTCTGTTTTGATGTGGGACAGATTTTTAAAAATAGAGACGTAATCACAGCCTTCCATCTGATCGTATGTGAGATCTCAACCACACATTTCATCATGCATCCTCCTATGCAATCCAAAATATCCATCCATACCACGCTTCATCTATTTGAACCAGGACCATTTGATGAGCCTCCACTCCATGTCCTCTTCAACCTCCGATCATCCTGATGCCACATCTCTCCAGATATGAATCCATTGTACAACCAAAGCACAGACACACCTCCATGATCTCACTTTTGACCATCATTGATGATCGAATTAAATTAATGAACATCATCTGGACAACAAGAAACCAAGCATGCAATTCCATTTGCATGCATGCAATGTAAAATTAAGAACTTGTGATTGGAATAGGTAAATTAAGTTGTTGAAGGACACATCATGGAGCTTGGGCCTTCAAGGAGGTGATTTTCATGCATTCATAAACACATGCACGTGAGGTTTTCATGTGAAATTAAGATCCCGAATTTAAGAGAAACAAACCAAGATATGTAGGAGATCTCTATCTGCATTTTAATATTTAAAAGTCGAAGATCTCATATATTCAAATCAATGATCCTCACAGCATATCACAATGGATTTTAATGCGCAAACAATATCATCCTCCCCTATAAAAGGAGGAGTCCCTTGATTGATCGTGGAGTTGAGAAAATTGAGAACTATCATTTATAATAAGAAATAGAGTACCGTATATAGAGAAGATATGTGTATATTATTCTTTCATAAGGAAATAATTCCTCCTCATGAGAATCCTATGCAAAAGAGAAGGCCCCCGCAAACACTCAATAAGTTTTTTGCACTCTTGAGTAGTTATACAAAGATCTGGTATGTGAATCATTATAGGAATGGTATATTGCACCTTCCATGTTTCTGTGACACATACATAACCACAAAACCATACTTGTTTGTGTGTTTTATTGAGATACCTTGAAACAGAAGAAGAAGGAACCCAAGTTAATAACCTACGCATTTGGGTTTTGCGCATGAGGCAGAAGGTTTGAGAAACCACGACACAGTGTACACATACACTACCTCTTGAGAATAATAAGTCACACACACCTTATACCCATTAGGGTTTGTGCACAATAAATAGTAGGTCATTCACCTACATGATCCTTCCTTGAATTGTGCATAAGTAACATTATTTCAACAAATGGTGTAAAAGGAAAAAAGAAGGAACAATGTGTATTTGGGTTGCAATAAACATAAACTAAAATATATGAATTTATGCATGTCCATGTGAATAAGGAGCAAGGTGGATAAATTGAGAAAATTCAATCTTACATCTTGAAAAAGGTTTGTGTACCACTTTCACACGTATTAGTAAGGCCAAGACTTCAATCAGAAGAAATAATTATTAGCCTAAGCATTTATTGAACTAGGACAATTTATCATTACTTGTGATTAGAGTCATTGAGCAAGACCGAAAGATTCAATCAAATTTTGTTGAAGATACTTGAACAATTACACGATAAAGTCAGATCCTATAATATTTTGGAGGAATATTTTCATATCATCCTGTAGTGGATCAAGCCATATAAATAGAGTAGTTGAATCTAGGGGGTATAACCAGTTTCTGAAAGAAGAAGAAGGTGTAGTGAATTTGGGGGGTTTAACCAACTTGTAATTGGGGGGCTTAACCAATTACTATTTGTAATCATCTTCTAATAAAGTGAAGAAACTGTTTTAGGGAGAATAACCAACATGGAAAGGAGTAGGTATTTGTACCAAACCTTGTAAATTATTGTGTTCTATGCTTTTATTTTACATCATCATTTGAAGAGTGGATTAATGCTTTAACCATCTATAGAGGTTGAATTTAAAAAAGGATACAATTCATAAAAATAAAAAAAATAAAAGGGTATCACTGATTCAACCCTCCCCTCTTAGTGATCTTGCACTATTATAGGTATTTTAGATCTAATAAATGTGATTTATAGGGTACAATCCTTCTAGTTTAGACCATCACTTCCTTTTTTTGTGTCAATTGGATTCATTAAAACTCTATATTTATGCTAATCATGTGATCATAGTTCAATATTTATATTATCAATGGTAAAAATACTTAATGGTCTTTTAAATCTGATAGAATATAATAAAACCAAAGAAGTTCATGTGTTTTATATAAACATATTACATAATAATACATTTAATTAAATGAAAAGGGGAAATTTTATTTATAATAGTTTGAGTCATTATACAACACCTTTAACACAACTCCACAATTTAACCATTTTATTATTCATTCATTAGAACAACTGTTAAATGTACTTTAAACCCATTTAACCACTTAAAATTTCTTTTTTAACCATTAACCATTTCATTTCACTTAACCTATTATGGATCATTTAATTCCTGAGTTATGCTAAGTATCCCCTTTAACCATGCTGACAATCTATCCAATAATCCTAACTAGGTTATGATTTTAAACTATCAATTTTATCCTTTAAAATTAACCTTACCATTTCTAATAAGTTGACACACCCCATGGGTGGTCATGGGTATGGTTTTGTGCTCATCAATGGAACCAATAGGATCCACGAAGGGTTTGTGACATCAAATTAAATCCCAAATTATTTTCATAGTAAAGAAAGAAAATGTACAACACATTAGTTCCATCACAAATATGATATACACTTGAAAAAGTATCAAGACTTTGGGAAAATATCTTAGACCACCTACCTTATTCTCATAGGTATCTACCCATCTAAGCTCAACCTTGGGTTTGAGCTAAAATGGCCACAACCAAAAAAGTAGACAATCCCCTGGAAACAAGGCATATGATACATAGAATATTATGTTTAACAAAGCTGTGAAAAAACAAAATAATAGAAGGAAATGTACTCTTGTACTTACCTATACCTTTGAATCACAAGAAATGACACTTAAAATGACCTACAATAAAAGGGGATTCACTGTTGGAAGAGGAGGAGGGGCTTTGGATGCTCCTTGGGATACTAAGAGTGAAATAGGGGAGAAATCCAAGTGAGTTTATATAATTATTGGCAGAAAAGGTGTTTAAATTCCACTTTTTTCTAGAACATGGTTCTCTAAATTTTTTTCCAACCATGCGAGCTCCTTTATCCTAAAAAATTCCAGTCTCTAACTATCTTATAGGCCATCTTCAAGGTTTATTAAATTGTGCCAAAGCTATGAGAAAAACTCTGAAGTTGGGTTCTCTAACCCACATAGTCACCAAGGCCTCCTCACATGGTTTGAAAAATTTTGATACCCCCTAAACCATGTCGCATGGTCATAGTTCATGGTTAGATCTAATAATGCACTAATTGTGTGCCATGTGTGGTAAGCCTTATTTTCCAAAATTCCAAGCCTTGAACCTATGGGACACTCTCAAGACATTTTTTACTCCCGAGAAATAATTAGATAATATATTTTAAAATTTTGTTAACCAAAAATAAAATAAAAACATACCTATACAAATTTAGAGATCTAACACACCCATTGACTTGGGACATGATTCAAAAAGTGAATAAAATGAATGATTTCATACTAATTATCCTTTTTTCAATTTTTTAAATTTTTTTCTTCTTTTTTTATTTTTTATAGAGAATAAGATTGAAATTGAATACAATTAATGAATATCCTTTATTTTTTAGAGGAGAATGAGTCATAAAAGTAATCATAATGAATAATTCAATCTCATATTTATTTTTTATATTCCTTTTTTATTTTTATTTTTTTGGAAAATATGATTATATGAATGAAGCACAATAAATAATGACTCATGTCCATACATATAATTTATAGAATAATGACACACACAAGAAAATGATCATAATCTCAAATAAGATGCTTGAAAGGCCTTTCCCCTACACTAAAAATTGATATAATAATTAAAAATTATTAAGGGTGAAGGTAAGTAAGAAAAAAAATCATTTTTTGATATGGATTAAACATATAAGTAAATTCAAGGTTTCTAAGAGATAGACAAGGGTGGGTGAAAGGTAGATGACATGGTAAAAATGTTTCTAGCCAATGAAATGACTCAATAATATTTAAAACATTTTAAGAAATCCAAGGCATTGAAAGGGAATAATCACAAGTTTTGGTTCCAAAAAATAATCCAAGTTTCTCTCAAGAAATTGTGGGTATTATAAAGAATATTTCAAAATTGTTTAGAATACATCACATTATAGGAAAACTATTTTGTGTAAGTGTTTCATGGGTGTGGATTTTAGAATTTGGTCAAACTTATAAAAATTATATAAAATCATATTATAGGGAAAATTTCACATCAAAAATAATTTAAAATCCATTTCTACAAAAACTTAAGAAACCCTATCAAAATCAATTAAAGAGTTAAAATTGATAGTAAAAATTCTTTAAATCTAAAAGTTTCTAAAAATTAAAAATAAAAACGCACAAAAACTCTAATTTGACTCTTCCCCCACACTTATATTTCATTACCCCTCATTTTAGCTTAAACAGTTTAAAAATATAAGGGTAGAAAAAACAAATAGAAGGAAAAATATAACCTAAATTTATTTTATATTTTAGGCCTTGAGTTAAGATCCTATATTCTTCCAATTTATACATAATAATTCAAGAAAAAACAAATCTTAAGAAATTTATTGAAATCAAACAAAAGTAGTAAAAAAGAAAATAGATGGGAAAAGAGGTGATATTTTAGGTGAAACCCCAAAAATTAGTGCTAGGTTTTTCCTAAAACTAGTTAGGTAGTTGCATCTACTCAACCTCAATCTAAAGGTGGGTGTGGTTTCTTACTCATAAACCACCAAATTATTTTCCTTCTAATTTTAATCCCTTTATATTGATTTTAGAGGAACTCATGTATAGAGTGAAACAGTTTTATCCTCATTATAATGTAGTACAACTTTTATTCTATGGGAAGAAAAATAGATGGTTCCTACTCCTTTTAATTGGAAATAACCTTAGCCACTTAATTAAATTTATCCAAATCATTCTCATTTAAATTTTTTGAAATCAAAAATTTCATAAGGAGTGAAGTTAGTGAAAATTATATTTTTTATTTTTTAAAACCAAGAGGAATAAATATAGAAATATTTCCTTTCAAGTAATGTAACTTAGAAGTTTATATATTTGTGGAAGACCATTGGAAACTCATTCTAAATATGGGAATCATCTTAATATTATTCCAAAGAAAGAGAGAGGTAGGGAGGAATTTATTTTTATTTATATTCAATAAATTATATCCAATATTCTTCCAAAACATGTTTCTCTCACAGAATAATATTATCCAGTGTGTCATCTTCATGAACTTCCTCAAGTAATGTCCAAGAAAGGTCAGATACAAGATATTCAAGTTTATTCCTCTTGGACTCCTTATATTCTTAAACATTAAATATTAGAGGAATGACATTTGCATCTTATTCACCTTTATTTTTTTTGTTTTCATTATAACAATATAACTTTAATATCCTTCACTAAATCCAAAATGATCTATATTTTCTTTCCCACTTCTTCTATCATTTGGAAATATTCTTCATACTTAATAAAATTTTCTTTCATTATTATCTCCAATTATTCTTTCATGATAGACTCATAAACATGGTTAAAATACTAATCATAAAAAAATCACTATCGACCAAATAAATAAAATATATGCAATGTAATTCTTTTTTTTTTTTGAATTTTTTGAATTTTTTTGTTTTTTTGTGAAAAATAGTGTGTAAAGGTGTTTAAATCCCTATAAATTGATCCAAATTAAAGAATGGATATTTTTATTAGACTCCCAGTTGATATTTTTTTATTACTTAAGCATTCAATATAGTTACAGACCTAGGGTCGATCTCATGTGGAGTCCACTTAAACAATATTGAGTTTCTATTGTCACTACTATACTCTAACTAATATACTTTAAAATGATATACTAACATAACAGGGGGTTGAAATGCATGTGATAAATATAATATATAAATATAAATGAATAACACAAATAAAACATAAAGAATTTAGTATAAGAAAATAGTTTCTCTTAGGAGTTCATAGAAATACAATTATTATTATAAAAATATAATCTCAATATTCTACCCATTGTGACCTATCACACTGAACCCTCCTTATTTGAATTTTTATTACCCCACACCAATACCATTGTATATAGGGAAATACTATTACTAATACTATCTGAGAGACTAATTTTCTGACCTACATTATTAAATCCATACTCCCCCACATGCATGACTCAAATATTAAAAGGAAAGATGATTGATAACAAGGAAAAAAGAACACTATAGTGGATAAAATAGGAAGACCACTCACCATAAAAAATTTAAGAAATATTAAAATTCTTATAATAGAAAAAATAAAAAATATTAAATAGAGACAAATTTAGAAAAACTACTCCCTCCCTCAAACAATAGTAATATTTCTTCTTTATTTTAATGGAGCTAAGAATCACACGGAGGGAGAGAAGAGAATAGAAAACAAAAGTGAAAAATGAGAAGAATAGAGGAATAATATATATTAAATATATGAAAACTATTATAGTAGAAAAACCCTATATATCTATAGAAAATGGATGACAAAAATATCCAATTCTTTTAAAAGGAGATAGAGAACAATTTTATAGCCATGAGGATGGTTCAATTTCACTCCAAAAAAATATTCATTATAAAATTTATGCATGGTAGCACTAATAAATTGTTGATTATATAAACTTGTACTTATTTAAAGTTGTGAACCTATGTATTTTTTATGCACCCAAAAATATTTAGCATCATTTGACATGAGTATTCAAGGTTATATATGAATTACTAATGAATAGTGTTATATCCTGGAGACTCTTTATATTACCATTCTCTAATTTACCATTCATTTATAACCATAAAGGATAAAGAATCACCTAAAATAGAGATGAATAAAATGATCCCCTAACTCATATATTTTTTCAAAAAAATCATTTTATTTAGTTTATACGTTTATGATATTTCATCCCATCTTTGAAAGTCACTAGAACTATACATATATTTCAAGGCATGAATTATGAGTTTTATTTAGGCCCTGATTTGTTGGTTTCATTTTTTTCCAATTGAATGAAATGTAGAAAAATGAACATAGAAACCTAAAAAATGAATTTTTTAATTTGGGTTCATTTATAAAATGTTATGTGTAAAATAAAAAACTGATTAAAAATACTTAAAAATATAAAATTAAGTTGTTTTCACAATTAATCTCAAATTATTATAAAAAAATAAAAATTAAAAATTATCCATAAAATAATAATTTGGAGGTATTAAAAATTTAAATTATATTATAAAATGTTTTAAAATATTAGTTCCATCAATCCCTTGCACTTAATCATTGTTTTCCAAAGAAATTATCAAATATTTGAATAAAAATAAACTATGAAATCAAAAGTGAAAAAATTTCCCATATCTTTTTAGAAATATAATTCAATCATATTTGAAAAAAAAATTCCCTTTAATTTTTCATCACTTACATTTAAATTCATTCAACTTAAAAACCATCCATGGCTCAATCACAACTTACCTCACATAGAATTTTACATCGCTCTTCACTCAAGAAAAATTAAATCTTAAGTTATGCCCATACATGAAAATTACATGTATCTCTATAGGTTTATTAAAATTATCATATCTACATACCATGAGACATGAAAAATTCAATCATGAGGTATTTTCCAAGTGATTTTGGTGGCTAAGGTTTGGTGGGTAAAATCATTTAAAAATTCAAAGTCTAGAAAGAGTAGGTTGAACTCTTAAGTAAAATCACATGAATATTCAAGTGAAAACCCAGGAAATATAACTCAATAAATTACCTTTACAAATTTACACCGCACACACTTAGGCATGGGACTATTGGAGTTGGTTCCATAGAAATTAATTTTTTATTACTTGATTGCATGTTTTAATTATAAATGAAGTTTTTCTATCACATTATTATTGAACCTATACAAGACATTTGTATGTGATAAAGTCTTAAGAATATATATTGCACTGAAAGGTCATCACAGTACCCTACTATGATGAGAACCTATAGGTTCCAAGACACTATTATTAAACCTAGTTCTATGACTGAATGATATTATCTTTAATAGCATAAATGATATAGTCTATCAGGGGTAGGAGTATCATAATACATTGAGGTACCTTCTCAAGGTGTTTTCCCTTGGTAATCTCCAAGATAGGAGATTATAGGAACATACTCGTTAATAAGAAATCCATATTTCTAAGTGTTATTGGATGTTCCTATATGCGGATGTGTTTATTGGTCCTTGTACTTTAAGATTATTATTAATGGGTATCTTGAATTGTGTACTTTAGTGTATTCATGAAAACCATGAGGACATATGATCACAGAAAGGTAGGATATGTTGGGTATGGAATGAGTGATATTTTATTAATGGATAATGCAATAAAGGATTTATCCCTTCTTCTCATTGATGGAATTCGATATCCCAATCCATTTGATGGGAATGGAACTACCTGCATAAATCCATGGTCATGGTGTTCAATGGGTGAGTTCATTTTTGGAAATTTAGATACTGAGAAATCAAGTATATAGGTTGATGGCACTGTCATGAAACCTTCTTGATTAAAGATATGGTGGTAAAGTGATTATATTACATGGTAAGCATTCATAGTAGGTTTAATTTCATTAAAACATTAACTTATTTATCTATGTGAGCCTTAGAATTTTGTAATATGTTAACATTGGACTTTAGTCAGTTATGCCTAACTTCATTGCGAAAGTGTTCTAGAGGGTCGCACACTAAGGGTATCTACAATCTTAGTTAAATTCAAGTATTGAATTTAAAAGTTAGAATAAATAATATTTATTCGGTTTTGGTTTGACCTGAAAATTACTTTTTTATTTTCAAACACTTTTGAGGGGAAGTGAGAACCCATGCCAGTACAAACACACAGCATCAGACCACAAACGAGATAGATGAACCATTGAAATCAAGTTTGAGACTTTTAGACGTATTACTCTTAAGTAGTTTCCAAAGAAGTCCCTTTACCTCTAAATTTGGATCGTCTTTGATGAGGTCCTTAAACCAGACAGAAAATTTGTCCCACCTCTGTATGAACTCCTCCATGTTGACCTTCTCTGCATTAAATCCTATTGCCAGAATATGGTCTTGCTTGTCGATCCACTCCATCTGCACCTCACTAGTGGCCACCTGAAGTGCCCTCTCAGACATCTTATCGCCATCCTCCTTCAAGGTGTTTAACGGAACTGCTTTCTCCAACATCTCTTCCTTGGAATGGATGATAACCTCCCATATCTCCCTTTCTCCTTCCATTCAGGAGGAAATGTATCCTCCTTCCCCAATGCCACAACTTCGATATGCAGTGGAGTCTCCCCTAACTGAACTACCAAACTCTTAGATGCCTCACCCAAAGGATTCACCAAAAGATTCGGTTTTGGTTGATTTTCATGATTTAATAACATTTTATTCAAGAGAATAAATGAGTTAAATAATAAAAATAAATACTTATTTTCGAGTTTGGTGAATATAATAATTTTTATATTTTTTGTTCAATAATTTGGTGACATTTATTTATTAAATATTCATTATTTGAGGATCATTAAATATAAACAGGGGAAAGAGGACTGATATTAATATTCTAGATATAAATGGTATAAATGATATTTATTTATATTATTAAATTTGTTTCACATGTAAATTGAATAATAATAACAATAAAATGTGCATGGAGAAAAAAATAATATTAAAGATGATTAGGGGTTTGTGTTTGTTTAGCTAACCTTAAACCTTCTATAATAAATATCTAATTATAACTTCTTACTAAATAATTTTTGGTGTGCACAACAGATAGATAGGGTCTTTCTCAATCCCTATAGTAAATTCTATCTTCCTCCTCTCTCGAAATTTTGAGAGAACTCCAAGAGTTCTTCCTTATTTGAGAAGAATACTGCAGTAATCAACCGCAAAAACTCAAGCAATCGGGATCGGTTTTGGTTGCACTTGATGATTCTATGAAGTTATTTAGATATTTTGGTGCATATGTGGATCACTAATATAGAGATTATGAACTTAGATCCTATAGCATAATAATGGTATGAAAAAATCTAGTTAATTGGATCATCAATGAAAGAGAAATTACAAGTTGACATAATTCTATATCTGCTTATAAATTAATTATAAATTACATGGGAAGATTATTCTACTTATGATTCTTGTATTTTAATATATTCAAGAAATATTTTGTTTTAATTTGACATGAAATTTTGATCATGTGAATTAATTATTACAGGTAAATTCAGACTAAAATTTGAGTTGGTCATACCATCAAAGGATTCTTCCACTAGGCCCAGAACCTACAAGTGGTATCAGAATGGTTACATGTTTAATTTATAATTATTTATTATTTGTTGGTTAGTTTTATGTTTTTTGTATTTACTTTTACTTAAAATTATTCATTTTAATATATAAACATCATCATATCTTCTATTTCTTTGTTCTTGATAACATAACTAGTAATCAGTTAATGATTAAAATTAAGAAGCATACAATTCACACCATTTGGAGGAGCTAAAGGCTCTACCTAGAAAAACTAGATTATATGGTGTGTAATTCCTATGTAAATGTCATGTATTTTTTTACAATCGTATCTCTTGATAATGTTAGATTGATTTGGTAAAATCTAATCTAATATATGACAAAAATGGATCGGTGTGCAGATCCCTAAAGAGTGTCACATGGCTTGAAGAACTACACATTGTGTAACCACTATGCATGACGTGTAGTGCCTATTATCTCACGGATGAGAAAACAGGGTTTCCTAGTGAGTAATTTATTGGATACATGACATGGGGACTGACCAGCTACATAACTTTGAGTCCACACACCATGTATTCCAAAAACATGTTGTGTAATTCAATATTGTGCATGGGTAGGACACACACCCAATCCCAAGGAATGTGCTATGGACACAGGAAAGTGAAAATACACTATGTGTATGTTGGAAAACATGTTGTGAACTTAGAACAATTCCATGGAAGAAAAATGATCAATCCCAAGGTGTGTGTTACAGATATAGGTAGAAGGAAAATACACACTGTGTAAAATACTACACTCCTTATAGTCTTCTGATGATAGTGTTATCAAATTTTAACAAGGAGAATAATTAAATATATGATCAAACCTATTGATTATGTGTTATGTGTGTTGTTTATTTGATAGTACACACCACATAATATGATTAATAATTATATAGTAAATTAATTTACATATTAAATTTTCCAAATAAACCATGGGGTTTCCTCTAAGAACACTTGTGTACTACCTTAATTATAAATTAAATTAGTTTTGTTTAAAATTATAGATGATGGTGAGTTAAGGATGGTTGTATGGAATTAAGATAAATTGAATAATTGGATTATTTTTTGTGCATTATCTTAATTAAAGAATTAATTGAATTAATTGATAACTATATTGAAAATGTATTCTTGTTGCTAAATGTATGTATGATCATGATATTTAACCAGACCTTTTATGTGATTAGTTTCTTTTAATTTATTTTGGTTAAATTATTATTGATGACCTATAATTCATCCCAACATCCTTATTATGTAAGGGCCTGCATGCTCATGATTTCTATTATGTAAACCCCTTTATCTAATCTATTAGATCTCCTCACCAGTGTGTGAGTAAAATCTTATGTATGTATGGAGATCCCAAGTGACTGGAGGTGGTCCAAGTTAAGGAGATAAAGACAAAACAATAAAGAAGATACATAGGATCCAAATATATAATGCTGCAACATGAACCAAGCTAAGGATAAAAGTGTTTATAAATAGGTTTTAGGGTTAGTTTATCATCTTCTAGATAAACTAACCATTATAGAATCTCATGATCATGCCGCTTATGTTTTATTTCAGTCAGTTTCATGGTTAATTATTTATGATTTTGGATGTTTCATGATCACTTAATAAATTAATTAACAAGAATATAGGATAGAATAAAATATGACCAGATTATGAAAAAATGTTTTATCATACATGGTTAAGAACTTAAGTAAAATCCACTTAATATTAATAAGGCATGTGAAAAGATAAAATGGGATTTATTTATATGAACAAAAAAACCTCAATGTAAAATATTAAGTCAGCATAGCCTTTCACTACTTAAATTAGAAATGAACTCATTGTTCAAAGTGTTTTACCAACCTAGGTTGTGGTGATTTCAATTATCATGGAATTTTTCACTTTATGTTTTGGGTTGAATTAAATTAGTTCACATCAAGGGTTAATTTCTAAAGTAATTATTGGTGTAAATAAGAGGTAAAAGTTAAGGAAATATTTTAAAACTATATTTTAGGATTAGGAATACCACTCAATAGATCAAGGAACTATTAGTTAATGTAGTTAGAAATTTACTCCTACCTAAAACCCTTCATATATATTGTTAATCTTAAGTTTGGGTTATGAGAAGGGGAATGTGGATCATTTCCACTAGAATATCTAAGAAAGAATATATTTTGAAAATGATGTTGAGGGATATTAGGTTTCAAAAAATAGTGGGAGATTAATGGAATTTAATTAAATTTTAAACTTATTAATATATTTTTTGTAATCAAAACAAATACTAATTATCCGATCTTAATTTGTAGAAATGGAAAATCATATGAATTTGAAAATATCACTATTATCCATACTTTAGAAGGTTAACCATGTCACTAGTAATAATTTCTATCAATGGTATAGGAACTTTCACATTATACTATAACACAAATAGAAATTATACATGCCATAAGACCTGCTTAATGAGTTCATTTATAAAGAGGATAATGAGGAAGAAGTGTCTCTCTATTTTAAGCGTGTGGATTATTCTATAGATATCAAATTTTTCATAATTTCCTCCATGTACAATGAGATTCTAAATAAATATTAGGATATAAATACACATAGCATAATTTCTCACTTTAAAAATCTCTATCATGAGAATAAGAGATCATAGGGATATGAGATATCCAATGCACAATTAACATAAATTCTTTGAGAGACAATTCCAGTTGGGAAACTTTTTATAAATATGATTAGATACATTGATCGCCTATAAACCATGGGTTTTAATATAAAAATGAGATGTACATAGATCTCATTCTATCCTCACTGCCAAAAAACTTCTCTAGTTTCATTGTGAATAATAATATGAGAAATAGTGATAAGGAACTATCGGAAATTCTTACTATTATTCACCAAGTTAATAAATATATGGGGTGTGACAATCCCTCTATACTAATGGTGAATAAAAATCAGAAAAAAAAAGTAAAGGGGTAAATGATTTATTACAAGTATAAGACTCTGGAGCATTGTCCTTCTAAAAAGAAGAAGATCCAAAGTAAAGGAATAGGATGTAGTATGTTTTTCAAGTGGCAAGTAGGGCCACTAGAAGTTGAATTTCATCCATCCAAAGAATAAAGGGAAAAAATTAGATGTATTAATTATTGATTGTAATATTTATATATCTACAAGTAAGGTATTAGATACTACATGCGGTTCTCACATTTGTATCCAAATACATGAACCAAGTAGATTTCAAATTATTACTAAATATGAGCAGGATCTATGGGCTACCAATGGAAAAAGTATAGATACTCTATCCATTTGAGACTACTATATCACATTGTCAATAGTATTAATTTTTATTTTAAATAATTTTTATAATGTTCTTAGTGTTACCAATAACATTATTCATGTTTCTTTTTTAGATATATATGGATTTGTTTTCATCTTCTGAAATAAAGTTTTCTACTTTTATAAAGATAGAATATGTTATAGTGTGGAACAATTGAATAATTTTCTTTATGTATTAAATTATGAAAACTGAATACTAGAATAAATAATGAAAAAAATATGTGTGACTCATTTAATGCCCATTTATAGCATCACCACCTTGTTAATGTAAACAAGAAGTGTTTGATAAAGCTATATCAATATCATTACTTAGACTCTTTTTAGATTCATCCACTTGAAAGATGTCACGCTTGTTTACAAGGTAATTTAATCGAACCACCATTCAGTGGTCAAGGTCAAAGGGACACAGAGCTTCTAGATTTGGTATAAGCTGATGTGTGTGGTACTTTTCAAGTAGTGGCTAGAGGTATATTCTCATAATTTATTACTTTTATTGATGAAATTAGTGGGTATAATTTTATCTAATTTATGAGGTTCAAGTATGAATCCTTTTAGAAGTTAAAATATTTCAAGAATGAGTTTGAGAATAATTTTGGTAAAAATTTAAAGAAACTTTTATTAGATCAAGGTGATGAATATCTCAACCAAGACTTTATCAACTTACTATGAGAGTACGGTATTTTATCTCAACTAACTCCACCTTATACACCATAGTTTAATGGTGTTACTGAAATGAGGAACTATATCTTGTTTTGCATGGTAAGGATAATGAAGAGTCATGAAATCCTTCTATTACCCTTTTGGGGATATTCATTATAGATGAAATTATACTTACTAAACTAAGTACCAACTAAAGAAAAAAATTATATTCCCTTTAAGTTAAATATTGTAAAAAACCCCATTTTTTCATCTATTCATGAATGGGGTTGAGAGATGTTTGTTAAGGATAGATCAAGAAACAAACTAGCACCCTAAGGAATGAAGTGTATCTTTATAGGGTATCCTAAGGAAACAAAGGGATATTGTCTATATAAAACTCCATAAAAGAAATTGATTGTCACAAGATGGGCTATTTTCATGAGAGGGGTCACATTATCAAGGAGGATAGTAGGATAAATATTGAATTAAATGAATTTGATGCTCAAGATACACCAAATTTGGTATACAAATACATTTCATAGGTCCCCATGGAAGAATTTGTTCTTAAAATACAAGTGCTTTATAGAAGAACTAGAGAGGTGAGACAACTATAGAGATATGGTTTTCTAGTCACCAATAATTGTAACTCATTATTGGTTCAAAATAATGATCTTATCTCCTATAATAATGAATTAGAGATATTAGAATTTACAATATAGAAATAATATATATGAATTCTGATTTGTTTTCCATGTATCAAAATCAATTTTGGGTTATCATTATTCTTCGAGTTGATGTAAATATTGTTGGGTGTAAATAGATTTTTAGGAGAAAGATGGATATAGAAGGTAAAGTAAATACATATAAAGAATGGATAGTGACTAAAGGGTTTATAAAATGTTAAGTAATTGACTATGATGAAACCTTTTCTCTAATTTTTATATTTAAATACATCAAAATTTTGTTTTCTATAGCATCTTACCTTGACTATGAGATTTTGAACATGGATTTCAAAATTATATTACTTAATGGTAACCTTAAAGAGGATGTGTATATGATGTAGCCATAAGGTTTTGTGACTCTAAGGAATGAAAAAAAGGTATGAAACTTGTAATGATGCATTTATGGATTAAATAAAGCATCCAGGTCATAGAATATTTGATTTGATAAACCCATAAAGAAATTTGGTTTCATTAAGAATGAATGAGAGCCATTTTTTACAAATGTTTTAGTAGGAGTTCATTTTTTCATAGTAGTATATTTTGAAGACATATTACTAATTGGAAATGATATACCAGCTATATAAAAGGTTAAATAATGGTTGAATAAGTGTTTCTCTATGATGGAATTAGGTGAATTAGTCTATATTCTAGGGATTAAGATCAATAGTGATAGATCCAAGAGGATTATTAAACTAAGTTAAGATACATATATTGACCAGATACTCAAGATGTTAAAAATAGAACAATATAAAAGGGGATCAGTTCCGTTGTCTCATGGTATACATATTCATATGAAAATGTGTCCTCAAACATTAGAGTAAAGAGAGAGAATGTGCAAGATCCCATGCGATTTTGTGATAGGATCCATGATGTATTCCACGTTATATACATGGCTTGATGTTTAATATGCTTTGATCATGGTAGGAATATATCAAGAATATCCAGGTGAAAAACATTATAGTAGTATTAAGGTTATCCTTATGTATCTAATGTGAACTAAGGATATGTTCCTGGTGTATGGAGGATAAGAATATCTATAAATAAGTGGTTATATAGATTCTAACATTTAGATAGATCAGAATGATTTGAAGTCATGGTATAGATATATATTTTGTATCAATGGAGGAGATATTGGCTAGAAGATTTCTAAAAAATATTTTTCACTGATTATAAAGTAGATTCCTAGTATATTGCAGCTTCTGATGCAGATAAGGAAGCAGTTTGGATTCAAAAAAACTCTAAGATCCTGATTTAGTGCCTAGAAGTAGAGACTATAACAATTTACTATGATAACACTACATATATAGCTCTCCCTAAAGATTTTAGGTCACACCAAAGGAAAAAGCACATAATTTAGAATTTTCAACTCTTAAGGGATTTTTCACAATAAGGTGAAGTTTTGGTGAGAATAGTATACATGGAGGATAACGTGGAATACTTCTTAATTAAGGATTTATCTCAGTAGAGGCATGAGTATCGTGTGAGAGATAGTGGATTGAAAGTTTTTATCCGTCGGATCTAGTGTAAGTGGGAGTTTATTAGAGTTGGTTCCCTATAACTAACTCTTTTAATACTTGATTACGTATTTTTATTATTAATGAAGTTTTATTATCACATTATTTGTGTTCATATACATGAAATTTTTATGTAATAATTTCCTAAGGATATATATTACACTAAAAGGTTATGGAAGTTCCCCATTATGATGGGAACCTATAGGCACCATGACATTATTATTGAACTGAGTTCTATAATCGGATGATATTTTCTTAAGGATATAGAATATATAGGCTATCAGGGGTAAGAGGATCATAAGAAATTAAGATACTTTCTCATGGTGTTATCCCTTAGTAATATCCAATATATGAGGTTATTATAATAGACCCATTAATAGTAAATTTTCATTTATATGTTTCATTAGATGTTCCTATATGTGGACATGTGTATTAGTCTTTATATTTTAAAATTATCATTAATGGATATCATGAATCATGTACTCTAATGTATGGATAAAAATGGTGATGAAATATACTCATGGTGATGTAGGATATGTTGGGTGTTTTACAAAAGATATTACATTAATGGATAATATGAGAAAGGATTTATCCCTTCTATCCTTTGATGAAAGTTTATATCTTAGGACCTTTGATGGGAATGGAACTGCCATCATAAATCCATGGCCATGGTGTTCAGTGGGTGACTTCATTTACAAAAACTAAAAGAAAAAGAAATCGATAATATCGGTTGAAAACACCAATATAAAACCTTATTGATTTTATATATCATATTAAAGGTATTATATTATATGGAAATTGTTTGAAGGAGGTTATATGCACTTGTCAAAGTGACTTATTTCTCTATGGTGGTCTTAGCATGTTGCTATACACTAACCTTGTACTTTAGGAGGTTGTAAATAATTCCACTAAGAAAATTCCTAAAGGTTCAAACATTAAGTATATTTAAAATCTCAATTAAATTCATGTATTGAATTTAACAAGTTAAAATAAATAATATTTATTCACGTTTGGTTGATCACCATGATTTAATCACAATTTATTCAAAAGAATAAGTGAGTTAAATAATAATGATAAATATTTATTAACTAGTTTTTAGAATATAATATTTATTATATTTATCATAGAATAATGTAGTGACATTTATTTATTAAATAGTCATTATTCAAGGATCAGTGAATATCGATGAGGGAAAGAGAACTGAGATTAATAGTCCGATTAGAAATAGTATAAATGATATTTATTTATATTATTAAATGCATTACACATGTCAATCGATTAATAATAATAATATTATTATTATTATATATGGGTTAAACTAAGATTATTAAATATGGTTAGGGGTTTTGTGTGATTAGAAAGCATTAAACCTTCCATAATAAATATTTAATTATAACTCTTTCCTAAATCAATTTTTTTGTGCACGATGGATAAAGAGAGACTTGCTCAAGACCTAGAGTAAATTATACCTTCCTCCTATATCGATGTTTTTATATAATAATAATATTTATTTCTCCTTTAATAATAATACTTATATGATCAACCTTGAATAATGCAAGTGATCGGGATCAACCATGCTAGCACCCGATGATTCTGCGGTGTCATTTAGAGATTGTGGTGCATGTGTGGATCATATCTTGAGGGATTATTGATAGAGAAAATATTTCCAATTATTTTATTCTTAATTTAAATGTTTTTAATCCTACCAATGTGTTATTTTTATGGAAATTATCACATCTTAAAGTTTTTGAAGTATTTTGAGCTTAATTGATAAAGTGGGCTAATTTTGGATTTTAACTTTTTGAATTTATTTCTGTATTTAGAACATTAATTTTTTCAAAATAACACAAATAGAAATATTCTTATTATTTAGGTTTCTCTACATGTTGGGATTCATTTTATTATTCAGGACCCAGGGCTGAATCCACCATTTCAGGGTCCAAAATTAGCTCACAAGACGGGCCTTAAAAATTATGCACGTATCTAGAAAAATTTATTGTTGGGACAATATCTCAAAAACATACAAACATAATAAGATAAAATTCAATATTTAGAAAGAATAGATCTGGATAAAAAGCATTAATTAATGTTTCCTCACATTATTTCACCATTTTAATGGAAATAAATGAATTGTAATATGGAAGAATTGGAATACAAATAGTGACCTTTCCAGAAAATATTCTTAGAGTAAATGGGATATATCTATCACTAAAGATGGAAAATGAATCAATATTTTTATGGGTAGAAAGAGAAAAAATATAATAATAACTTTCAATAATACCAATTTAGAAAATTATCTCATTAAATTGGGATAACATGTGAAAAAAATTGGATTATTATTTTAAAGCCAAAATTTTCACCTCTTCTTCCTATAAAAAATGTTTCTTCTTCATTTAAAGTTGATGGAAACTTGGGGGTAGTCTTTGTTGAAAATTTTCTATAGTTTTGAAGTTTATTATATTTTGTAATATTATTCTGAATTTTTAGTTTATATTTTTATTATTCTTCATACCTCATTCTTCCATTTTTACTTTTATGTGTTTCTCCCACCGTATTCTCTTCTAACTCCGTGAGAATGGGAAACTAACCTCGATGTTTGTTTGAGGGATATAATGGTGATTTATTAAGTATAATTGTTCTTAAATTTAAATATATTTATTTAATTCTAAGAATTTTGGTGGTGGTTAAATTGATTATAGTGTGCAATTTCCCCATTTTCTCTACTGCTGAGTTCTTCTTCTCATTCAACATCCATCCTTTCCTTCACTATTTAAGTCATGTATATAACAGAGAATAGCTTGGGTAGTGATGGTCGGTGTAATATCTCTTAGATAGACTTAGGAATAGTATTTCCACATATGAAAATATCTTGGTTTTGGGGTAATAACAATTTGAATGAGAGGGTGTAGTGTGATAGATCTTGATCACTACATGGAATTGATATTGAGAATGTTTTAATGAACAATGATATCAACCATTACGGTCTCCTAAGAATTAATGTATTCAGTATTTATTTCTAACATCATTTTGTTCAAAATTAATATATATATATATATATATTATGCATATTTCAAACCCATATTTATATTATTTAGTTATATATCAGTTATAAAATAAATAGTGACAATAGAATTTTGATGTTGTGTAAGTTGCCTCCTCGAGACTGACCCTGGGTGTGCACTATATTGTATGATTAGGTAAATAATATATTGACCTAGGATCTATTGAAAATAATCCCTCATCAAGTTTTCATCATTACCGTGGAGCTGCAACACTTGCACACACTATTTTTCATAAAAAACACAAAAAATCATAAATTTCAAAAAAATAAATAAAATATATCTTCATGATGTATTTGAATTAAAATTTTTATACAAAGATTGAAGAATATCAGGTTAAACAAGTAATTAAAAAATATCAGATTCAATAACTTAAATATTAATACAAAAAATGAATATTAAAGCTGAAAGTGTGGCATATATATTTTTCCACTGGTGCAACAACCCGAACCAGAACTAGAAACTGAATCAAAACAAGTGGTGGAAGAGATTTCACCAATCATTTTTTATGTTAAAGAACCTATGGTAGGTGATAAGTAGATTATAAAATAAACAATAACATTATATCACACTCAACTATTTCTCAAAGAGGTCCCATAAGTACACATGTAAGCTGATGCACTTTTGGGAGATCAACATTTTTTGGAAGAATCCTGAAATTACTTTGTTGATGATAACCTGAAACTTGATCTTCCCATCCTTGATAATGAAAAATAGGTACCTTTATACCTCTCTCTTTCTTTGTAATAAAATGATAAAGATTCACCTACTGATATATATTTTCCAATGGTCTTTCCTGAAGAAATAAACTTCCAAGAAGACTTACTTGAAGGGAATATTTCTTTATTAATTCTTCATGTTTTAATCTTATTGAAGATGATTTTTCTCTGACTTCCAGTATTTAAATTTATGATATAGCACAAATGGATTAGGACTTGGATATTATGGAAGATAACATCAATTTTTTGGATATTAAATAAGAATATCTAGAGAAGTTGGTGGTGGTGCTACTACCTCCTCTACAACAACTTGATACCATATGGAGGAGGATACCATAGAAGTTAATAGGGAGCACCTCTATCTTATTTTTCCTCCCACTCAACACCAAAAATTACATCTTTATTATTTATTTGGGGTTAGGAATTATCTTATCTTCTATGGGGTTCTCTAATTTCAGTGTTTACTCGTAGAAATTGGGAAAAGTCTCATGTGGTGGTTCATTGAAAAGAAACCATATCCACCATTTCATTGGGGATAATCCACTACAACAAACTGATTATGGGAAGTAAAAACCTAACACCCACTTGGGGGTCTAAACCAAGAATTATCCCCTTTTTATCCCCCTTATATTTCTATTTATTTATTTTTCTTATTTTTTTATTTATTTCTTTTGGTTTTGAATTGGTAGTAGTTTGGATCTTAACTCAACGTTACCACTGAAAAATAAATCAGGTTGTGTATTTTCTTTTATTTATTTTATTTACATCCCAATTAAAATTCATTGTGAAATTTTTATGGATCTAATTTTAACTAAAAAATGAGTTAGTAAATATAATAATTGCGAGTGGGGATGTCAACATGATTTTTATGAATTTTTTGTGTGCTTTAATTTTATTTTTCATGTACTTTTCTGAATTTTTCATGTTTTCTGGTGTCTTGAGGTGAATCAAATACTTTTAAAAATTCAAACCATCTTGATTTTTTTTGGAACATTGATTAATTTCAATGTTTTTTGATTTAAATGATTACTGAATGTATTTATTTTATTTATTTTTGATCTTTTCATTTGATGAATTTTTATTGGTTATAAAACTCATGTGCACTAGTACTATCCAAATTGAAAATCTAGCCCTATCTGAGATTTTTCTAAACCTTTTGACATCTTATTTATATTTAAATTTTTATTTAGAGTATTTAGACTTGTTTTTTTATCTTGATCTTGTATTTTCCATCTTTTTTAGAGCTTTTAAAGTTCATTAAATTTGTTAAGAATGATTAAGGCACCACTTTGAAATCCCTTTTTACATCGAACTCTAATTTTGGACTAAATTTTCATATGAACTTTATTAATCCCCCAATATCCATGAAATACCTTGTTATGAATCCACATTACAGGCAATTTATCCCTTTAAACCTTCTATATAAGTTAAATTCATTATTATTATTTAACTCAAGTGTGGGAGAAGAAAATGGGTTGTATTTTTCTTTCCTAATGAATCTGTTTGATCGGAATTGAAAGTGTTGTAAAATTTATTTCTAATTTGGTGGAATAAATTTTATGATGGAAATATGGATGGATGTATTAAAATATAATGATAAATTTGGGTAAGGTGTTCACTAATATTTGATGATCAAAATTTCCTACACTTTTCCTCAAAAACATGATTTTGAAGAAAATCTATATCTAAAATCAAGCTAAAACAACGCTAAAAATTAGGGAAAAGAGGAAATAAAATAATAATTGATGTTGAAATTAAATTTTTTAACTTCCCAAATAATGGTTTGTTTGTATGTGATTCATTTTTTAGATGATTTTGGAGCACACCATTTTTTAGCAAAACTGTTTTCATGCATTTACTCCACTTTAGAGCCAAAACCTCCTCATTCTACCATAGATTTTTTTACATTTTAAACCTACCAACCCTCAACCTTAGAAAAACCATTGAAAAAATCCTAATGGTTAAATTTTTTTACTCTATGAAGTTTATATACTAGGAGGATATAAATCCTATGGATATCACACATGTTTTTTAGAATGAGAAAAACTCCACATTAAAAATCCTTGAGTAAGGGGAGAAATATTTTTTCAAGGAGGTAGGTAAAACATGCATGTGAGTAATAAAATGAAATTGAATTAATTTTTATGATTTTTTAGGATTTAAAAATTTTTTATCCTTGTATGAGTCAAGATATTTTCTTTGATATGGTAATTGAGTTCTGTTGTCATTTATGCTTTGGTAGGTTTGTTTTGACCTTTATATAAGATGATTTCCCAAGAGTGTAATGTTTAAGTGTGGGGGGAATTGATAGAGAAAATATTTTAAACTATTTTATTTTTAATTTAAATTTTTTTAGTCCCACCAATGTGTTATTTTGAGTTCAATTTTCACATTTTATAGTTTTTTATGTTTTTTGAGCTTAATTGATTAATTGGCCTGATTTAGAAATTTAACTTTCTTGATTTATATCTTTATTTAGATAATTACTTTTTATAAACTAATCCAAATTTAAAAAATATTATTATTTATGTTTTTATACATGTTGGACTTCATTTTATTCTTCATTCCCCAAGGCTTAATCCACCATTTAAGGGGCCAAAATAATCTCACAATACGGGTCTCGAAAACTGTCCACATGTCTGGAAAATTTTATTAATTGGCCAATATCTCATAAATAACCAAACCAAATGAGCTAAAATTCAATATAGAGAAATAATACACCCAGAGGAAAAACATTCATTAAGTTTTCCATAGGTTATTCCATTATTTTCAAGATAATAAATGCATGGGAATTCAACTAAATTAGAATATAAATAGTCACCTTTCCAAAATAAATTCCTAGAGTAAATGGGATATATCTCTCAACAAACATGGAAAGTAAAGCTAAAATTTTGTGGGTATATATAGGAAACATACACAAACTAATTTAAATAATACCACTTTATAAAATTATGTAATTCAATTGGTATAACACATGTAAACTTTCATATTACAATTTTGAAGAGAAAAATTTCACCTCTTCTCCTTATAAAATAATGTTTCTTCTCCATTTCAAGTTATTGGAAACATGGGGGTAGCCTTTTTGACCATTTTCTATAGTTTTATAGTTTATTTTATGTTTTAATAGTATTATACATTTTTATTTTATATTATTCTTCTTCTTCATAACTCATTCTTCCATTTTTACTTTTATGTAAATGGGGAAATAACATTGAAATTTTTTTAGGTATATAATGGTGGTTGATTGAGTTTCATTTTACTTTAATTTAAATATATTTATTTAATTATGATAATTTTGGTGGTGATTAAATTGATTATGGTGTGTGATTTCACCATTTTTTATATTGTCAAGTTCTTCTTCTCATTCAACATTCATCCTTCCCTTCATTATCTAATTCATGCATATAATGGAGTATAGCCTGGGTAGCAATGGTCGGCAAAGAGATCTCCTAGCCATCTTTTGGATGATTATTTCCCCACATACAGAGATCTTGGTGTTGGGTCAATAACAATTAAAATTATAGGGTGCAGTGTCAAATATATTGATCACTACATTGAATTGATATTTAAAATATTTTAATGAACAATGATATCAACCATTATGATATCCTAATAATGAATTTCTTCCTCCTTTCTTTTTAACATCATTTTTTTTCAAATTTCATATATATATATATATAATAATATTTTATGAATATTTAAACCCCATATTTATATTACTTATTTATATATTAGTTATAAAATAAATAGTGATAATAGAATTTTAGTGTTGTGTAAGTTGCCTCCTCAAGACTGATCCTGGGTGTGCACTATATTGCATGCTTAGGTAAATAATCTATTGACTGAGGATCTGTTACAAATCCTCATGAATCAATTCTACACTTGGATCCTATAGTTAAATGATGGTATAACAAGATCTAGTTGATTGAATCATTAATAAAAGTGGTATTACAAGTTGGAGTAATTCTATATATTTTTATAAATTAATTATAAATTACATGTGAAGATCCTTCTACTTCTAGTTCTAGTATTTTAATCTAGTAAATTAATATAATTCTTTCATTTTACATGATATTTTGATAATGTTAAGAAATGATTAAATGTATATTAAAACAAAATGTTGATTTTTTTAATACCATCAAAGTATACTTCCACTTCTCTGAGAACCTATAGGGACATGAGTGAATACAATAGATGATTTCATCCTAATTATCCCCTTTACTTTTTTATTTTTTTTCTTATTATTTTTTCATATTTTTTCATATAGAATGAGATGAAAATAGAATAATATGAATGAATGAAAATTCATGTCTTTTATTTTTAATAGGTACATGAGTCATAAAAGTAAGCACAATGAATAATTCAATCTCATCTCTTGTTTTTCTTTTTCCATTTTTTTTTGTTTTTTTAAATAATATGATGATATGAATGAATCATAATAAATAAAGACTCATTTTCATTATTTGAATGACCTAAATAAATACACACACCCCATGATGAGATGTATCCCAAATAACACAAATAAAAGGCTCTTCCCCACACTCAAGCTAGATATAATCATGGAAAAATATTAATAGAGGAGGTAGTTAATAAAACTTTTCCTATAATATAGCTTAAAATAAAAAAAAATTAATGGATTATAATGGATAAATAACATTATACATAATGGTTTTTCTCTAGATAAAAATGTTTCTATAAAAATAATTACCTTAATCATATTAAAAAAATTATGAACTCCAAATCTTTGATAGAGATAAATCACAAGTTTTTCTTCTTAAACAAAATAAAGGTTACTCTTAAGAAATTATGGGTATTATGAATAATATATAAAAAAGGTCAATAATACCTCATATGATGAGAAAAATAATTTGTGTCTATGTTTTATGGGAATAGATTTCAAAAATTGGTTAAACTTGTAAAAAATATTAAAATTAAAATTCTAGTAAAAATTTATCACATCAATAGTCATTTAAAATACACTTCTTCAAAATTCAAGAAAACCTGCTCAAAAATAAATTCAAGACTGAAAAAAGATAGAAAATATTATTTTTATATTAAAGTTTCTAAAAAAATTAAAAAATACATAAAAACTTTTAAATAATTTGACGGTCCCCCCACACTTAAATTTCATTACCCCTTATTTTATCTCAAACATATTAAAAAGATAATGGTAGAAAAAAAAAGAGAAGGAAATATAAAACCTGACATTATTTTCTAGTGGTAGCCTTGAGTTAAGCTCCTAATTTCTACCACTTTATAACTAATAAAGTAAGAAAAAACAAGATAAATTTATTGAAACCAAAAAAAAATAGTAAAAATTAAATCGATTAGAAAAAAGGATAGATTTTGTGTGACACCCCCCAAAAATGTTTTGGGTTTGTACTGCCCCTAGTCAGGTAATTTTATTTTTTCATCCCTAATAAAAATGTGTGTATGGTTTATTTATTAAGAAAAACCAAACTATTTTCCTTCCAATATGAATCCATTTAGAAAATTTATAGGGAACCCATAGATAGAGTGTATCAGTTCCATCTCCATTATAATATATTATAACTCGTATGGTGGAGGATAAATACGGATGGATCATCCTTCTTTTATTTGGATATAACCTCAGAAAATTCATTAACTTCATCCAAGGCCTACTCATTTAAATTTGTTTCATCCAAAATTTCATAAAGGATAAATTCAGTTATAATTTTATTTTTAAGTAAATTAAACCATGAAGAATCAATATAGAAATATTCCCCTTCTAGTAAAAGAGCTTGGAAGTTGATCTCTTCATTTAAGACCACCAGAAACTAGGTCTTAGTAGGGGAATCATCTTTATCCTCTTACACATTAAGATATATGTAGATATGTAATGATGTTTTTATATTAAATAAAGAATAATCACTTACCATTTCTACTTTTATAATGTCTAACCAATATTCTTTCAAGTCATTTTGATCTCCTGGAACAATATCAGTATGCATTTCTTATTTAAGAACCTCCTCAACTAATGGACAAGGAAGGTTAGATACTATATCTTCATTTTATTCCTCTTAGAATCCTTGGGATCTTTAACTATTAATGTTGGTGGAATGATCTTTACATCTTCTTCATATTTATTTTGCTGTTTTTTTCCAATATAAAACTCTGATCTACTTGAATGAAGAAGAAATTATCTCTCTTTTCTTGCTCACTTCTTATAGTAATTTGAAATTTTCTTATTGCATTATAAAATTTTATTATATTTTTATCTCTAATTATTCCTACCTATTATACTCATCCACAAGGTTAATAGTCCAATAATATGAAAATTCTATATCAAATTTCATCTTAACCAAATAATTAAAATATATTCAATAAATTTATTTTTTTAGTTTTGAAATTTATGATTTTTTGGAAAGTTTTTTAAAACAAATGTGTGAATATGTTTATCCCCCATATAAATGGTTCCAAATCAATTCAAATGGATTTTTATTGTATTCAAATTCAATATTTCCTTATTACCTAATCATGAAATATAGTGTAATACCTAGGTTTGATCTTGTGTGGATACCACTTACACAAAGCTGAGTTTCTATCATCATTATTATACTCTAACTAATATACTTATAAATAATATACTAATATTACATGGATATGAAATTCATGTGATAAATATAATATATATAATATATATAAATATAAATTCATAATAAAAACCAAATACAAAAAAAGTTAGCAAAATAAAAAAAATTCTCTCAATAGTTCATAGAAACACGGTCATTGTAATAAAAATATAATCTCATTATTTTACTCATTGTGGACTATCACACAACACCCTCCCTGTAACACCCTAAAACTTGAACCTCATGTACTGATAGGTTTATGTTTACATGTTGTTTGAATTTCCTAACAACTAAACAAAACTTTCTTCTCTTGAGAAAATAGTAATGTGGTTTTAATTTATATTAGAATACAACAGAGTGAAGCACACAAATGAACACAAGGCTCTTCCTTTTAAATAAGAACACCGTAGTGTTTACAATACATCGAGATAAAAATGGGAATCATACTAACCAAATACACCTAGTAGAAACCCTATCAAAATGACAGGGAGACCCCCAAAAACAACTGTTGGTGCTCCTTTTTTGTCACAGAGTCTAAAGATTGGAAAAGGGGAATATCTTAGCTCAAATTGATTCATCCTTTGAAGAAAATATCAAAAATCGGCAAAGGGATGAACAAGGAGAAGATTGCCCATAAGTCGCACAAGTTTCCTCCTAGGCGCGCAAGTCCACTTGCGCGGTGCATTGTGGTCGCGCAAGTGACTTACGTGACCTAAGT
Organism: Viscum album; assembly: GCA_963277665.1. Taxonomy (NCBI): domain Eukaryota; kingdom Viridiplantae; phylum Streptophyta; class Magnoliopsida; order Santalales; family Viscaceae; genus Viscum; species Viscum album. The sequence continues at coordinate 598,214,632 of OY728133.1, forward strand.
GATAACCGCCTGGGGTCTTCTTCTGCCTATAAATAGACCCTATGGCCCCCCCATTCAGGAGAGGATTTTTTTTCAGAAACTCAGATTTGAGCTCCCGGTGCCCTAGTCTCTTCTCAAAGCTTCCGGAACACTTATAAGGTAATTTCTTACCTAGGACGGAAGATCTAAAGAGGGGGAGGAAGGCCTAAGTTTTGAAACTCATCAAAACTTGCGCGCCTAGGTGGCCAGCCCTTAAGGGAAATGGCCACACTTGTGTGCCGCCTTACTCCTTCAATAGAACCTGCGCGCCCCTCTCCTGGAAGAACCTCAGGAAGATTCTAAAGGCCTTAACCAAAAGTATCTCAAGTATTACCCTGCTAGTTGAACACCGCGCAAGTACCCAACGTGTCCCGCAGGTATACCTGCACGACCAAGACTTGCGCACCGGCCAGGACTTGCGCGCCCCTGCCTTTTTGGGTGCCCTTCTTGCCCATTTTCCCCCTCTTGAGCCATTCCACCTTTCCTATTAAAGATTTAGTCTTCAAGACACTCTTCAAAGCCATTTATGGTGTGATTTCTTGATTTGACTTCTTTATCTGAAAGGAATTCTATGGAATATCCCTCAAAGCATAGTGATTTACACATCTTTATATCACTAAAGATTGAGATTTCATTCAACCAACCTCATCCTTTAAGATGAGAGATCCCCTAACCTGGGCCTCCTTTTCAGGAGTATGTCCCAGTCATAATTCCTTTAACATGGGCCTCCTTTTCCGGAGTAAGTCCCAGTCATAATTCCTTTAACCTGGGCCTCCTTTTCAGGAGTAAGTCCCAGTAATATTTCCTTTAATGTGGGCCTCCTTTTCAAGAGTAAGTCCCAATCATAATTCCTTTAACCTGGGCCTCCTTTTCAGGAGTAAGTCCCAGTCATAATTCCTTTAACCTGGGACTCCTTTTTAGGAGTAAGTCCTAGTCATAATTCCTTTAACCTGGGCCTCCTTTTCAGGAGTAAGTCCCAGTCCCCTAATTTGGGAATCCTCTTTAGGAGTAAGCCCCAAATCCCTTAATTTTTTCAAGTCTCTTAACCTGGGCCTCCTTTTCAAGAGTAAGCCCCAGTCATAATTCTCTTAACCAGTCCTAATTTTCCTTTGATCTAGTATTCCTTTTTAGGAGTAAAACCTAAATCATAATTCCTCTCTTAATTTGGGCCCCCTTTTCAGGAGTAAGCCCCAAAGTTAGAGTATTCAAAATCTCCATAAAGCACATATACCTTTATGGACCATGCTCCTGAATTTCTTCCCTAAAGTAAATCCTAACCTTTCATTTATCTGGGCAGTCATACATACATAAGCCCCACATTATTTCCCATGATTGCATCTTTCATGGCACAATTGTCTAATTTTTTACCAATACCTTTTGTTTCTCACACCGATCATGACTCACATGAGCTTAGAGTGTAAAAGTAATTATGAAATCCTTCTTTGAGCCATCAATCATAAACATCATACTCCCTTACTCGAACTACGTGGGTTCTGATTCCTTTTCCAAAACAAAGGATACGTAGGTAGCCCATCTTCAGGTTCAATCCCAACTCTGAAATAATCCATGTCCTTCTGAATGACAGTAAACTTCAAGTGCCCCACTGAGTGGCTTTGAAACCAGCATGGTCATCATAATGACCAAGAGACTTTTATATAAATATTCCAAAGGATACCATTGACCAAGAATCTTTAATAAATATAGATGATTCTCTATCGATGAAGAACCTCGAATACATATAAAAGATTCTCTAAATTTTGTGTATATTTTATCATTGATTGTAAGATCTAGAGGAAATCTCATTCTATACTTGGTAATGTAACAAGGATTCACAAACATAACTTAAATCTATAAAGAGAGTCCCGGAATAGACAATAATTCCCCTCAAAAAGGTGTGATGAGTCCGACCTCCCATCCTCTCGACCAATGCAAATTCCTAAGCCTCATCAGTCCACAAACTAATGAGCGCCTAACTTTGGAAAGTAGGTCCAAATGGATGTGGAATCATTGGATGTTTCTGGTTCTACAAACAAACCCGTTAGAAACCGATCGGAACGTTTGAACCTCCCATCAAGAGGTCATCCCCGAATTCTGAGGGAAACAAAAATGGTGAACCTGGCGTGAAGCCTTAACCAAATTAAAAATGATGTTTTAACTATTTGTTAGTCCCCTATTTAAACTCAATAAGAGGGCCAACAAGACAGTCAATAACATATGTGCTCATCCAAAAGATGTAGCAGCTAAATTTATCTTGATTACATCTGTTATATCAAACAGGCACTCTTTTCCAAGATCTTCTGCATTTCCATAATGGCCGCTCTCAAATTCACACCTATGAATACTACTGCTGTAAATTCCACTGCTGCTATTCCTGCTGGATCGCCATCCGCTCTGAGGATGACATCACCTACTCAGCGTCTTCAATGCTGGGTATCAAATGCGCTAGTTAGGGAGTACCGTCAACACGGTACCATCCCAACTCTGGAGGCTGCCCGACAAGCCCTCCATGTAAACAACTCACATCGGTCGTCCGGAAAATGACGACCAGTGATCAAGAAGCAGGCGGTGCTGACTACCGTCTCCAACTGTTTCGGGTCATTATCCCCAGAACGCAATCACCATTCGCTCCCTTATTCTAGGGAGGTGAATGAGCAGGTCCCTTAGGACCTTAATTCAAACAGATGGGAGTCCTTCCTAAGGGTTCCCTCCAACAATCACCGCCAGACTCATGCGGTAGTGCGCCCTCAACATGATGAGGGTACCGACTCCAGGCGTTCAGATTAGGTTTCTCGAACCCGAGCAAGCAAGACGAACCACCAGAGGCGGAATCCGGTCAACAGTGAGCAGGTTATCATCTCTGCCATCTCCGAAGAAGTCCATCAACCTAACTTGGTGGTAAGAAACGAGCGGGCATATACACCTTCCCGTTTTAATTCTGCTTTCCAGCAGACTCGTCTAGAAGCATCACGCCAATCCCGCCAGGCAATTATGGCGGAGTACTATAGGCAGGAACATACACCTGTTTATACATCATCGGCTAGTCAGCAGGCTTGTCTGACTACATATGATGGATCTCATCAACCACGTTTGGTGAAGTTCAATCAGCAGGCACATACACCTTCTATTATTAATCAATCCTACCAACAGTCTCACTTGGTAGCGTTCGGAGAAGTTAGTTGGAAAGCCCCGACAATAAATAGGAATCAGACTCAACTCTCTGCCCCCACACTTGAGTACTTTCAGGATTCACTGACAGGAAAAGGAGGACAGGAGCAGGCACATACACCTGCTTCAAGCCCGGAATGGACGTATATTCTCGTTCCGGCAGCTGAAGTCACCAAGCATATTCTATAAATGGTGAAAGAGCAGAAGAAAATCCCTGCTCATATTCTGGATGCCTGCCAGAATATTATAACAACTTCAGCGGCATCTCAGGGAAAAACACATAAATCTATCCCTACCAATGGAGTGACACATCAACAATTCACTCCGGAACAGACACACACATCTGTTCTAGTCCAAGAGGGTTGTGGGGAATACTCCCCCATATTATACGGACAACCAAGTCAGGAACATACACCTGATTTGAGTGGAGATCGTCAGCCTAACCTGTCCATATTTCATGACCAGGCACATACACCTGCTCAGAGCAGCCACTTTCATCAACAAGTTGTTTCCAAAGTGAGTAATAAGGCGTCTAAGAAAAAGACCCGCCCAGCACAGTCAGGAGATCAAGAGCCAATCTGTAACAAGTCCTTGCTCGATGCTGGAGTTCTTGAAGCCCTCAGACATTTATCTGTTGGAATTCAAGATTCTACTCCCTCAATTACCAATAGTGGGAACATTAATTCTGAAGGTCTTCAACAGAAACTTCCTCATGAAGGCTTGCTTCATGACAATTCGGTTGATCTCTAAGTTTCATCTTCAGATGAGATCTACAGGAACCCTATGTGTGGTCATAAGACCAAGGAGAAAAAGATCTCATCTTTTTTTGTAACCCATTATGGTGGTCCTCCCCATGATGATGAATTTCACTGCGAAATTCCTCTCCGCAGTAGTGATGCACATTGCCCAGAAAATGCTCTAGTGGACAATGTAGTGCCGAGAAATCCCTCTTATCTTGAGGCACTTGCAAATGAGAAACCAGTCATGTCCGAAGATTCATCTCTAGTAGGTGAAATACTTTCTCAATCAGAAGATAGCCCAGGGTGTAGGTCATTCTCCGAACCACCCCTAAGTCATGCATCTTCTAGTTTGATCAATGATTTATCTACCAATCCTGTTGAATCCAATGAAGCAACAAGGAAACACCAACTCTGGTCAAATCAGGTAGAATAATCTTCATCAAATGACAAAGAGGAAATGATGAACATGAGAAAACAACTGGCGAAAGGTGAAGTGCCAGTTATTTTTTGGCCTCTTGCTGACTCTCAGTATAATATTCCAGAAATGTTGACGGAAGATGAAATTCATGATATTCGTCTCAACATATGGAAAACTCTTTGTCAGTTGAAAAAGAAATTATTATCTTATGATGAATATGAAAATCATCTTAAGATAATAGAAGGGTTACAATGTCAGATTGATTTAACATCTCTAATCAATATCTCGATATCTGAAGGGTGAAAAGCAGTAGAGATCCCTTCAACGTTCATGCCTTGGCGCACTAATAAGATTTCGTCAGTTAATTGCCAATTCCCCATCTGGTATTCATGTTAGAGGATGGGGTGTTCATGGAGCACTACATTTCATGGTGCTCTCCAGTCAACAAAGCCTGCCGAAAATGGTCTCATGCAATGTTATTGCCCATAACAGGCCACAGTCAATGGGATTTGTTTGTAATCAAAATCTTTCCCAAGAACAGGCTTCAACTAGTTCCTCTCAAAATCAAGAATACAGAGAAAAAGTTGTTGAATTACTCTTGCATCAAGCAAACGAGAATATTAAACAGGACTCTCATTTGGAGCAAGCACGTCACCAAGTGACAGAAGTGTCAGAAATCATCCAACGGTCTTTTGAACCGGGTGATAAAAGCAGATACAGGTTAATGCATCCAGCTAATTTCCGGACTAAGGTTCGCAATATCAGAAGGACTTTCAAGAAATTCTCATACATAGCATGTCAAGAACCACCCCAGCTCGCCAGACTGGGGACTCTTTTAAACCAACCCTTGGAATCAACAAATAGGTTCCAAGGAGTTGAGCGGGAACAGCAGGAACAGCCCCAGTCCACTGGACTGGGGACTTTTTCAAATCAGCAATCCCCTCCTCAGAGAAATTCGGTCTTTTCTTGATTGGGGAAGAAACCTCAAGAGGAACGAAGAGCCAAATTATCAGGAGATTCCCTCCAAATTACGGTTTGTCAAGAAGTTCCTGAAGGATCGAATCAACAAAAGGAAATGTCTCATAAAAGACATGGAAGAAGACAATATCACAGAAATGCTGATAGAAGAGATGCGATGAGTTATGCATCAATCAATGTCATCAATGTCATTGTTGCTGATCCACCAAATGAGGCTCACTCAGGGGACTCAGATGAAGAGGTTCCTGCTCAAGAAGATGTATGCACCGACATAAATGAAGAAGGTGTGCGTACACGAAGTCAAAGGATTACTTAGAATCTAGGTAATCCTTCGAGTAACCCACTTTCCCCTCTCCGAAAGGGATCCAACAAATGGAAGGGAAAACCCAGGTTGCATATCCTTCCTCTGGAGAAGTTCAATCGGTCTCACTAGATCAAAGGTTTGCACAAAAGGAGGAAGAAATAAAGGAATTAAGGAGGTTGAATGCAGAACTACTTCAGGGTAGTCTTCTTCGTGAGCGTGCTGGAGTCAGTCAGCCAAAGGAATTTGTTACAGATACTAAGATGGATCAGGAATATCCTCCTCTATCATTACACCCTTACAGGTCTAATCCTACGGGTCAAGTGCAACAACAGTTGGCAGTGATACCATCAGTTGCATCACCAATCGCCACATCTGTCCAAGCTCCAGTCATTGCACCTACCCAAGTCCAAGTTCAACCAGATGTTTCTCAAAATCTAATAACTAATATTTAGTCATTAACAGCTCGGTTAGAAACTATGGAAGGGAAACGTGCGCAAGTTCAACCAGAAAAGAAAGTTTACCCTGAATGGGTAGATTCAATTTCTCCTCCATCTAGTTTTGGGAATCCTATATTCCCTATTTTCAATGGATCAGGCGATCCTAAACAGCATTTGACGCATTACGTGTCTTGTTGTGATCCTATGATGGGAACTATGGAGCAGCAAGAAGCAGTAAAACTCAGATGCTTCGTGTGAACCTTGCAAGGACCAGCTTTTGTTTGGTATACAAGCTTGCAATCCCAGTCAATTACCGGATGGGAGGATCTTCGCCAAAAATTCCTCCTTTAGTTCAGCTCAAATTTTCCAAAGACAACAGTTTTTGATCTTACAAATTGTAAGCAAAGGGAGAATGAAAGAGTCTCTGATTTCATTGCTCGCTGGAAGGGATTAACATATTCCTTGAGTTTAGCACTCCCTCAAGAAGAATTGTTGCCAATTTGTGTGGAAAATTTGCATGTCTAATTACGCACGCCATTAATCCCTATGAAATACACAGGAGGGTTTCGAGACCTTACTTCAATTGCTCAGCAGATTGAAGATTCCCTTATACAGGCTAAGGCTAAATCTCGTGTAATTCCATCAGCTCCAGAAAGAAGAATGGGTAAAGAAGAAACTGCTACAGTTATACTTAAACAAGCACCTGTACCTATTTCTACCTCAAAACCTTCATCTTCTTGAAGGGCTCCACCTTCTGAGTGACAAAAACAGAGGTCGTTTCATCCAGATGATCAAAGAGATCAAAGAAGAAAACAATTTGAGGATCTAAAGAGCAAAACATATTCTTTCCGAAATGAACAAGTTCCTGTTTATTTCATTTCGGCTCTAAAAAACAATTTGGTTCAATTGCCAATACCCAAGAGGCCAAACAAGAAAGGAGATGAATACCATCCTAATTATTTCCCTTTTCATCAAATGTTGGGGAATCCCATCCAGGAGTGTTTTGTCTTCAAAGACCTCCTACAAAAGATGGTCGACTTGGGACAAGTCACATTGAAAGGCTCCTCAGCCCAGGTAGCATGTGTCACTGCTACAGTTACAGAGGAGGAAGGTGAATGGAAAGAAGTCAAAAGCAAAAATGCACATAAGTATGATGATTGGATGGTCAGAAAGACAATAAATAGAACTCATTCTATTTTGAAAACATAATTAAAGAAATCAATTGTGACTTCTGCCATGAATGTTGTGGAAAAACCCTCTTCTTCAGAGGGAAATTCCTCAAAGAAACGGCATGATTCAAAGAAAGAAAAATAATCAGAAGAAGATGAGTATGTGTCAAAGCCTAAGTTGTCTTTGACTTTGGAGGACTTCATGACATCTAATTCAAATCCATGGGCACCGCCCCACCAAACAGCACAACCTAAATAGGCTAATCAGGCAAAGTCTTCATCAGACGGAGAGTTAATATTACGTTCTGTTAATATGATTCAATTAACAGATCCATATGTCAGTCGCAGTTTTGATTTCAATGAGCCTGAATTCCCTATATCAAACAGAGGAATCAGAGGAAGTTCTAGGGGCTCAGGATACAGGGGAAGATGTGGATCTTTCAAAATCCACTATTCCAATTCTACCCCTGCTAGAACTGTGTATGCAGCAGAAACTCGTGGTAGAGCCCTTCAATGAGCTCAGCAAGAACAAGCAAGTTCTTCTACCAATAGCAAATTCAGTCCTAACACAGTTATTTTGGAAGACCAATTGAAGGTTCCATCTTATTCCTCTCAGCAAGTAAATGGATCTAATCGGTCTAATATTCCAAAACCAAGGATGTTTCCGACGCGAATCCCAATACAAGATGCATCAACTTCCAAAGCATCTGCTTCCAAGGTACCTGCTAAACCACAAATTCCTATTCGGAAATGCAGACCTCTGGATCAAAAGTATGATATATTGAAACACTTATCCCAAGTACCAGCCAAGTTATCAATTCTGGATGCTTTGAATCTGTCAAAAGATCTTCGGGAAGCACTCATCGAGGCTTTGTCAAGTCCTCAGAAATTTGAAACTGAAATTGCTGCAGTTGAAGTCTATCACATAGATAATAATCCTGAAAAATGCCATGAAATAATATCTTTTATTGATAAAGATGAAGATGATGTTGTGCATGGGAATATCAGACCTTTGTATTTATCTGGCAAGGTCAATGGTGTAGACGTCTGAAGAGCTTTCATTGACAATGGTTCAGGAGTCAACCTCATGCCCATTTGTACACTTCGTCGATTGGGCCTCACGAAATCTGATTTATCTCATTCTACCATGATTTTACACGGATATGATAAAAATGAACAAGAAACACTGGGCGAGGTTACACTCAGAACTCAGTTTGGAGATCTTTTATCCAATTCAGATTTCATGATTATTTATCAAGACTCATCCTTCAACATCTTGCTTGGAAGACCCTGGCTACATCAACATGCAGTTATCCATTCATCATACCATCAATGTCTCAAATACTGTTTTGATGGTCAATTTGGAAAATTATATGGGGATAAGGCCCCATTCAAGACATGTGAGTCTCAATACATTGAGGCGGAATTTTATCACATGAAGGGAAAGGAGAAATCCACAACAAAGGGAATTACCAAAGTTAATGCTCCATATGGTTTGGAAAAAATTCCAGTAAATCCATTTACACATGTGAGTACAGATTATGTGTTGCCTATCAGTCAAATTGAAAATATAGACCCAAATAAAAATACTCTTATGGAAAGATCCATAATATCAATTACGGTAATTGAGCCAGACAACATGGGAGAAATTGGTAATCTACCAAGCAGTTATGAAAGCACAAATGGTGACGTCTTTATTTCATCTTCTGAAATCCAACAAGTCTATACTTCTCCAATTAGGCTAGAAGGAGTTATAGCAACATTAGAGGTGAACAATGATGTTGATTCTCAATCCATCATTTCCTCTTTATTACCCAAAGAAGACCCTTCATCGTCAATCGGGTTGAAAATGGAAGTTTCCTCTTCAAAATGTGCAAATTTTGACATATCTTATGATCATGAAAATTTTGCTTTGTCATATACTATGCAAGTAGAAATGGAAGAAATAACACATGATGAAGAAGAAGAGGAAGATCTCAGAGATGCTCCTCCAGCATTTGAAGATGGTATCTCTACCATTGTGGATGAACTCAGAGAAATAAATCTGGGTATAAAGGAAGACCCACGCCCCAATTTAATCAGTGCGGCCATGACCCTTGAAGAGAAAGATATGTATATTTCTTTTCTAAAGAGAAATAGAGATATTTTTTCTTGGAACTATACAGAAATGCCCAGGCTTGATCCTGATGTTGCTACTCATCATTTGGGTTTACCAAAAGAACATCGAGGATTTAAGCAAGCCGCGAGAAGAACACACCCAACCTATGCTTCCAAAATTAAAGCTGAAGTGGATAATCTTATAAAAGATAACTTCATCATAGAAGTTAAATATCCCAAATGGTTGGCTAATATTGTCCCTGTAAAGAAAAAGAACGGAAAAATTAGAGTTTTCATCGATTTCAGAGATCTTAATCGGCATTATCCTAAGGATGATTTCCCAGTTCCGATTACAGAACTTCTAATTGATGCAACAGATGTCTATGAAGCACTTTCCTTCATGGATGGATATTCCTGATATAATCAGATCCGAATGGCCCCAGAAGATGAGGAATCTACAGCCTTCAGAGCCCCTTAGGGTGTGTTTTGCTACTGGGTAATGCCCTTCGGCTTAAAGAATGCAGGTGCAACATATCAGCGCTCCATGCATCGTATCTTCAAACCCTTCTTAGGGAAGTTTTTTGAATGCTATGTAGACGATTTTGTGGTTAAATCCAAACAACATTCTAATCACTTGGATGATTTGGAAGTCATATTCTGCAAGCTTCGACAATATAATTTGAAGATGAACCCCTTAAAATGTGCTTTTGGGGTAACCTTAGGAAAATTTCTCGGCTTTTTTGTACGCCATCGTGGTATTGAAGTTGATCCTGAGAAGAAAAAGTCAATCCTTAGTATGTCACCTCCTCAAAATTTGAAAGAATTAAGAGGACTTCAAGGACACTTAGCCTATATTCGGCATTTCATCTCCAATTTGGCAGGCAAAAGTTTACCCTTTACCAAATTGATGAAGAAGGTAGTCACTTACCAGTGGACTGAAGAATGTCAAGAATCATTTGATATTCTCAAGAAATACCTCTTGAGTCCACCGGTACTCATGCCACATGTTGAAGGAAGACCACTTATCCTCTACGTGACAGCTCTAGAGTGATCATTGGGTTACTTTCTTGCTCAAAAGAATGATGTTGGGAATGAAAACAGCCTCTACTATCTCAGTCGAACTATGCTTGAAGCAGAAACCCAGTATTCAAGTATTGAGAAGTGCTGCCTGGAATTAATCTTTGCAGTTCAGAAGTTGAGACACTACCTGCAACATCACGAGGTCCAATTGGTATCTCACAATAACCCGCTCAAATTCATCATTAGTCGTCCAATGCTTACAGGACGTCTAGCAAGGTCGGAAGTTATTTTGCAGCAATTCGACATTCATTATGTGTCTCAAAAGGTGATAAAGGGCCATGATCTGGCTGATTTCCTGGCTAAACACCCTTCAGTGGAACACACGTCTTCAGATATTTAACTCCTTGATGAGGAAGTCTTATCTATTCAAGAAATTCCCCAAGCATGGGAAATGTATTTTGATGGTGCTTCCAGAAGTCCAACAGGGAAGAAAATGGAAAATCATAAATTCAAAAATGTTGGCTTAGGAATTGTGCTCATTTCTCCAGAAAAGGCAGTGTTACCTTATTCCTTCTTATTATGGGAAGGTGGTACCAATAATGAAGTCGAATACCAAGCTCTTATTGTAGGATTGGAACTAGCACTTCAAGCACAAGTGAATCACTTAAAGTTGAAGGGTGATTCAGACCTGGTAATCAAACAAGTCAATGGGGATTATGCCATCAGAAAATAATAACTAATCCCTTTGTATGATTACATCAGAGATTTAATGGAAGAATTCCCTTCATAACTGACATTTTCTTATGTCCCAAGATCACAAAATGCTCAATCTGATGCACTGGCTAATATAGCCACATCTCTGGCAGATCCAAATCAGGACGAGACAACCATCAGTATTTCCCACCGTTGTGCAATTTCACCTTATGTTCGAATCAGAACAGAGGAAATTATTGAAATTAGTCCCATTCCTGAACTGTATGGTCATACTAAAGTATGGAGGTCACCTATCATGGAATACCTTCAAAATTGAACACTTACACCTAATAGAGACGAGAAAGAAAAAATCCGGCAACATGTGGTTAATTTTACTCTTTATGATAGCCCAGATCACCTAGAGAAAATTCTCTACAAATGTGGTTTTGATGGAGTTCTCTTCAGATCCATTGATGGTGAAGAGACAATGGTTGTCATGAAATAAGTGAATGCAGGAGTCTATGGTGCCCACCAGTCTGGACATAGATTGTCTGGTCAAATTTGAAGGCTTGGATACTTTTGGCCTTAAATGATATGAGATTGTGTTGATTTCACAAAGAAGTGTCATTCATGTCAAGTACATGCCAACTTCATTCATCAATCTCCAGAGTTGCTTCATACAGCTAAATACTCATGGCCATTTTCCACATGGGTAATGGATGTGGTGGGACCTTACCCTTCGGCTACGGCCAAGCAGTTTAAGTACATTCTTACTGCTACTGACTTCTTTTCCAAATGGGAAGAGGAAATACCTCTCAAGGAATTTAGTTCTAAATGCATTGTTAGCTTCATCAAGTCTAACATCATTACCATATTTGGTGTCCCTCATACCATATTGACAGACAATGGCACCAATTTCTGTTCATCTGAGGTGAAGAAATTGTATCAAGAATACAACATCAAATCCAACCATTCATCTCGGTATCATGCAGCGGCCAATGGCCAGATACAAGCCTTCAATAAGACTCTTTCAAATATACTGCAAAAGATGGTGGATAAAGATAATAAGTCATGGACTAATAAAATCATTCACACTTTATGGGATTATCGGACTACCACCCGCACTACAACGTGATCAACTCCATATTCATTGGTATATGGAACGGAAGTAGTCTTTCCAATTTAAGTTCAATTACCCTCGCTCAGAGTAGCCATTTGTGATCAGTCATCTACAGATGAGCAATCTCAAAAGCGATTGAATGAATTGGAACGGTTAGATGAGAAAATATTGTGCACTTTTCACCACTTGGAAGTCTATCAGAATCGAATAGCACGAGCTTTTAACAAAAAATCTCGTCTTCGTTCATTCACTCAGGGAGAATTGGTATTAGTTCTCAGAAATCCAATGATACCAGGAAAGAAACCTCCCAATCTTGAGCCAAAATGGAAAGGACCTTATTCAATACATAGGTTCTACTCCAATGGATCTTATTCATTAATCTCGATGGATGGAGAATTCATCACTACTCCAACCAATGCCAGATTTTTGAAGAATTATTTTGTATAAACTGCAAAATTCACAAGTTTGTCCCTGCAACATGACACTAAACTATGCAGCACCAGTTCGTCCTTGCTATATGACGTTAAACTATACAGCAATGGTCCAGTATGACCTTAAACTGCAACTTCATCCCACACGATGTTAAACTGTGAAAAAGTTCCCTAAATGGTTCAGTATGACCTTAAACTGCAACTAGGTCCTGTATGACCTTAAATTGAATCATCAATGGTCCATGCATATAACCCTAAACTATTCACACTTTCATCCAATATGATGCCAAACTGTGGAAAAATCCCCAATGCGTCCAACATGATGATAAATGGTGTACTCTTTTGTCCTCACTGCATGACATTAAACTGCACAGTCCCCCTTTCGTCCAACATGACGTTAAACTATACAGCAATGGTCCAGTATAACCTTAAACTCCTCCTTGGTCCAGTATGACCTTAAACTATTCACCAGTTTTTCCCTGCAACATGACACTAAATTGTGCAGCACCAGTTCGTCCTTGCTATATGACGTTAAACTATACAGAAATAGTCCAGTATGACCTTAAACTGCAACTTCATCCCACACGACGTTAAACTGTGAAAAAGTTCCCTAAATGGTCCAGTATGACCTTAAACTGCATCTAGGTCTTGTATGACCTTAAACTGCATCATCAGCGGTCCATGCATATGACCCTAAACTGTTTTCAAGTCCCTTACGTTCAGCAAGACATTAAACTGTGACGTCCTAACTACATGATGCTAAACTGTATAAAAGTCCCTTGCGTCCGGAAAGACGTTAAACTAGATAATCATCAAAGGTCCTGTATGACCTTAAACTACACTTTTGTCCAGCATGACATTAAACTGCACCATCCACATTCCATGCATATGACCTTAAACTATTCGCACTTTCGTCCAATATGATGCTAAACTGTAGAAAAAATCCCCAATGCGTCCAACATGATGATAAATGGTGTACTCTTTTGTCATCAATGCATGAAATTAAACTGCACAGTCCCCCTTACGTCCTACATGACATTAAACTGTACTTTGTCCCTGCTACATGACACTAAACTGTGTAGCACCAATAGTCCTAACTGCAAGACTTTAAACTGCATAGGTCCTTCATACGTCCTACATGACGTTAAACTGTGTATCGTTAAGGTTGTTGCTACCTCTTTTTTCTCACACCGAGTATGACTCACATGAGCTTAGAGAAAACCTCAACCATAACACTCTCTTTGGGCCACTAACCATGTGTAAGTCCCAACAACATTTTTTTTAGGTCGTTTTCCCCAAGAACAACTTGATCATTAATTCATTCTTTAATTGAACTACACGGACTTTGATCCTTGCCTTCTAGGCTGGGTATATAGGCAACATCCCAAGGTTCAAGCCCAAAACCAATCTCTTATCATCGGTTCACCTCCATCTCATACGATGTTGATTCGTGAAACCGCCCCTAGAATCAATATCTTTGCATTGTTTCACATTCATCCTTGTTATACGACGTTAAACTATACAACACTTTTTTCCAGTATGACAGTAAACTACAATATTCTTTGATACCCTCACCTGAGAGGGAACCATTATTTACATTGATTTTTCAATCATGTTTCATTTCAAAGACTACATGCGTACATGGAAACGCCCAAACCTTTTATCTTGGGTTAAACCATCATTGTACTAAAGTCCCCTTTCACCATTCATATTTACGAACCAAATTTGTACAAAGGGTATTTCTAGAACTATGTGGGCTTGATTATCATCCTTATGGGATACGTAGGAACGTTCGAGTGTCCCTCGAATCCATCCCCAAGTCTTTGGGCCTAACCCCAAATTCCACTTTCAGTCCCTTGGCTGAAAAGTCCCCATGAAAACACACACTGTGTATTTCTTACAAGGGTCCAAGCTCTATGACACTAAACTAAGATCTCTAATCCTTTTGTCCCACACGACGTTAAACTGTAGTTTAAGAACTACGTATGTCTTGATTCTCATCCTTATGGGATACGTAGTGAATTCCAATATTTCAATTTAGGACCCAGCCATAACATGATTATGGTTAGCATTGATCTGTGTATCTCTGTATATATTGAACAATACCCATCTTTATGTGTCATAATCCTAACCTTAAATATTTTCAGATCCTCATAACCCTTTTCATGACTTCTAGTCACAAAAATGTCAAATTTCTGAGAATTCTTTTGCCTGACTATGTAGCACGTGCCCATAGGCGGCCTTGCATAAACAGTCTACATAACAGACTTGTTAGCCAAAAGATACTATTATTTGACTATGCAGCCAATGCCCTTAAGTGGCCCTACATAATTCAACCCCCTAACAGGTTTTTCGGATAGTGGTAACTTCATTCTTGGGAAGAATGCCTCTTTTGTCCTTATTTGTCTTAAATGACAGTATGTAGGGATCCACAAAAATAGTCATCCTTAACATACTTGTCCCATATCCTTTTTCATGATCTGAAAGTATTCAAGTCTATGGCTTATATTCTCCTTCCCTATGTTTGGGTCAGACCTTCGTAGGAGTGATATTCATCTAGTTCTTCGATAATCTTATTTGGAAATATTTTTTCCATATTCAAGTACCTCTTTCCATACAGCAAACTCTATACTTTGGAAGATTTGAATCTCCATAAACTTTCACTGGATTTTTAGCACTGGGAAAGTAAATTTCTGAGTGTTCTTTTGCCTAACTATGCAGCACGTGCCCATAGGTGGCCTTGCATAAATAGTCTACATAACAGACTTGTTAGCCAAAAGATACTATTTTATTTAACTATGCAGCCAATGCCCTTAGGTGGCCCTGCATAATTCAACCCCCTAACGGGTTTTTTAAATAATGGTAACTTCATTCTTGGAAACTACTTCTTCTAATGCCTTTTAGCTCTTTTTCATATCATTCCTCATATTCAAATATTCTTAAGTAATAGTTTACATATTTTCCCTCATACTTGAGTACGGTACTATGTTTTCAGATGAATTTTCAAAGAATTGAGTCAATTATAATCCATTTCGGTCAAAGCTATTTCGACATTAAACATTAGCCTTTTTATGTTCGACATGCATGACTTTAAACTGCCCACAAAAGACAAGGGAACTCTGAATAAAAGTCAAGTTCCCAGCTCACTAAACATACATTTTGTATGATTTAGGTAACATTGAGAAATTAAAAGGTTTGAAGTTTGTAGGGTTATTTACATTAATCCTAGTAAAAATCAAACTGTGCTTACTAGTCCCATTGGCTTAGGTAAAATCTAAAGCATGTAGTAAAATAGAATGCAAGTACAAATGAGTGAAGGTGAAAGTGGTTTTCATTGATGCACAAGATTTAGAAGGACATCCACAAACTGGAGTCTCTTCTCTTTTTCAAGAATTACAAGAGGCTTTCAACATAACTCTTCATTTGATTTACGGCATCCCGAGCTTCATCAGCAACCACTTGGAATTCATTCATTCAACTGGATACAATAAGAGATGCAGTAATACTAGATCTTCTTGGAACAGTTGTAAAAGGATGTTCTTGAGTGTGGTTTGAGAAAATTTTATGCTGATCAAACAGTGACTCTGTTTCTGTCCAAGATACTTGGAAGATTGAT
This sequence comes from Viscum album, assembly GCA_963277665.1. Lineage (NCBI taxonomy): Eukaryota > Viridiplantae > Streptophyta > Magnoliopsida > Santalales > Viscaceae > Viscum > Viscum album. The sequence continues at coordinate 598,230,838 of OY728133.1, forward strand.
ACATGGATTTGAGAATGGAGCATTGGAAGTAAAGATCCATTTGGAGAGAGTACTCTTTTCAGATATTTCTCTAATGCCATGTTTATCTCTCTCCACCAACTGACAGTGGAAAACATTTCATCCCATGGGTTTTCCATTTTCATATCTGCAAGAAAATGACATGGAGGAATAATTTGAAATTTCACACCATTTTTGTTACTCTTAATGCACAAAATAACCGAAATAGAGGAGTAGCAGTGCAACTGCATTTCAGTCGTATAGCTCTTTGCATCTAGAACATTGACTCCTTGCAGATTACCATGACCATATAGAGGCAGGTAGATGCTCTGTGGGAAATTAAGATGATATTTCTTCAAGTACTTATCCAAATCTGGGAGAGTGTTGTCACAGATATCATAGTAATCATGGCCAATGATGTTCATCATGTCACCAATCCGATTGCTATCCAGTTCATCAGCCGTTTTAATTCCCTTGGGAGTCATTAAATCGGTACAAAAATTGAATAAACTAACTCTTAAATGAGTTTATTTTTCATAAAATTTGTGAAAGAATTCGAGAAAATGTCTAAGGCATTAAGGCGCACAAGTCTAAACTTGACACACAAGTGTTTGTGTGCCGCGCTAGTTTTTGATGCGCAAGTACAAATACCTATAGAGCAGCGCGACAGAAAAGAAACAACGGAAAACAGAGCAACTTGCGCGGCTAAGGTGACATGTACGGTGAGAGCTCTATGGTTTGAAATTCGAAAATCTGGATGCTTTGTACGGAAGTGAGTCCCTCTATTTATAGACGTGTCCAGAACCCTGCACGTCATACCCAGTGCGCCCAGGCCCTACGCGACGCACACTTGCGCGACGCCCTCTGCGCCATCAAGACTTGCGCGCCACCATTCCTTTGGATGTCTCTCTTTTCCTCAAAGTCAAATCCACATTTATTTTGGATCAAACTCTGAGGGGGGACTTTTTTTTACGCTCCTTTTTCGTCACAGAGTCTAAATATTGGAAAAGGGGAATATCTTAGCTCAAATTGATTCATCCTTTGAAGAAAATATCAAAAATCGGCAAAGGGATGAACAAAGAGAAGATTGGCAATAAGTCGCGCAAGTTTCCTCATAGGCATGCAAGTCCACTTGTGCGGCGCATTATGTTAGTGCAAGTGACTTGAGTTACCTAAGTGATAACTGCCCAGGGTCTTCTCCTACCTATAAATAGACCCTGTGGGCCCCCCATTCTGGAGAGGATTTTTTTTCAAAAACTCAGATTTGAGCTCCCGGCGCCCTAGTCTCTTCTCAAAGCTTCTGGAACACTTCTAAGGTAATTTCTTACCTAGAACGGAAGATCTAAAGAGGTGGAGGAAGGCCTAAGTGTTCAAACTCATCAACACTTGCACGCCTAGGTGGCCAGCCCTTAAGGGAAATGGCCACACTTGCGTGCCGCCTTACTCCTTCAATTTAACCTGCACGCCCCTCTCCTGGAAGAAGCTCAGGAGGATTCTAAAGGCCTTAACCAAAAGTAGCTCAAGTATTACCCTGATAGTTGAACACCACGCAAGTACCCAATGTGTCGTGCAGGTATAATTGCATGACCAAGACTTGCGCGCCTGCCAGGAATTGCGTTCCCCTGCCTTTTTGGGTGCCCTTCTTGCCCATTTTCCCCCTCTTGAGCCATTCTACCTTTCCTATTAAATATTTATTCTTTAAGACACTCTTCAAAGCCATTTATAGCGTGATTTATTGATTTTACTTCTTTATCTGAAAGGAATTCTGTGGAATATCCCTCAAATCATAGTGATTTACACATCTTTATATCACTAAAGATTGAGATTTCATTCAATCAACCTCATCCTTTAAGATGAGAGATCCTCTAACATGGGCCTCCTTTTCAGGAGTAAGTCCCAGTCATAATTCCTTTAACCTAGGCCTCCTTTTCAGGAGTAAGTCCCAGTCATAATTCCTTTAACGTGGGCCTCCTTTTCAGGAGTAAGTCCCAGTCATAATTCCTTTAACCTGGGCCTCCTTTTTAGGAGTAAGTCCCAGTCATAATTCCTTTAACCTAGGACTCCTTTTCAGGAGTAAGTCCCAGTCATAATTCCTTTAACCTGGGCGTCCTTTTCAGGAGTAAGTCCCAGTCCCCTAATTTGGGCATCCTCTTCAAGAGTAAGCCCCAAATCCCCTAATTTTTTCAAGTCTCTTAACCTGGGCCTCCTTTTCAGGAGTAAGCCCCAGTCATAATTCTCTTAACCAGTACTAATTTTCCTTTGATCTAGGATTCCTTTTCAGGAGTAAAACCCAAATCATAAGTTTTCTCCTAATTTGGGCCCCCTTTTCAGGAGTAAGCCCCAAAGTTAGAGTATTCAAAATCTCCATAAAGCACATATACCTTTATGAACCCTGCTCCTGGATTTCTTCCCTAAAGTAAATCCTAACCTTTCATTTATCCAGTCAGTCATACATACATAATCCCCACATTATTTCTCATGATTGCATCTTTCATGGCACAATTGTCTAATTTTTTACCAATACCTCTTGTTTCTCACACCAAGCATGACTCACGTGAGCTTATAGTGTAAAATTAATTATGACATCCTTCTTTGATCCATCAATCATAAACATCATACTCCCTTACTCGAACTACGTGGGTTCTGATTCCTTTTCCAAAACAAAGGATACGTAGGTAGCCCATCTACGGGTTAGATCCCAACTCTGAAATAATCCATGTCCTTCTGAATAACAATAAACTTCAAGTGCCCCACTGAGTGGATTTGAAACCAGCATGGTCATCATAATGACCAAGAGACTTTTATATAAATATGCTGAAGGATACCATTGACCAAGAATCTTTAATAAATACAGATGATTCTCTATCGATGAAGAACCTCGAATACATATAAAAGATTCTCTAAATTTCGTACATATTTTATCATTGATTGTAAGATCTAAAGGAAAGCTCATTTTATACTTGGTAATGTAATAAGGATTCACGAACATAATTTAAATCTATAAAGAGAGTTCCAGAATAGACAATAATTCCCCTCAAAAAGGTGTGATGAGTCCGACCTCCCATCCTCTTGACCAATGAAAATTCCTAAGCCTCATCAGTCCACAAACTATTGAACACCTACCTTTGGAAAGTAGGTCCAAATGGATGTGGAATCATTGGATGTTTCCGGTTCTATGAAAAAAACCGTTAGAAACCGATCGGAACGTTTGAACCTCCCATCAAGAGGTCATCCCCGAATTCCGAGGGAAACAACAACATAAACCCCAAGAAGGTAGTAAGGGTCCTTAGTATCCATCATAACAAACATTAGAATGGCCAAGATCACCGCAACCATGATAATCACCAATGGTATGATGAGAGTCATATTCTTCAAATACCTTATGTTTAGGACACTCTAAGATAAGGTTTTATAAGGAATCAACTCAACCGTTACCTTGGGTGACCGTTGGAAATCCAACGGCTATAATTATAGCCATTAGCCTTGTGATGTTTTAACTAAAGAACAATTGAGTAAAACTTTATGTTATGAATTGAAAAATTAAAAGATAATCCCTAACTACAATATAATTCTTTGAATTATGTTTTGAAACATAATAAAGAATTCAAAAACACTTTGCGAACTTTTCAATTACAATGTAAAGAGTTTCTTTTATTAAATGGTGTTATGAATTATTTTTAAAATATTAAAATAAAATTATGTTTTTAATTAAACTAAGTTTTTTATAATACTAGTATAATAGTTATCATAAGGGTTATTCAATATCAATTTATAAATTTTATGTTAAAATTTTAGTGTTTATAAATAATTGTTTTCTTTTTATAAATACTTTTAAGACAAAGTCCAATTTATATTCTTTAGCCTTGTGATGTTTAATTGGAAGTCTAAAAAGATAATTTTGATAAGGTTTTAATAAATATATTCATTTTCCTTAAGAATTAAGATCTTTATAAGTTGGGTTTTATAAAAAAAATAGGCCAGCTCAGGCCAGCCCTTTAAGGCTGGGCCAAGGGAGGCAGCTCACAAGAAGTGGTTGACCCTTGCCCTCAGCCCAATCCAAGGTCGACCCGAGCATAGGCAAAGCTTCCCAGAAGGACACACGAGAGCAAGAGCATGTAGGCTCACCATGGTGGGCACAGGTTCATGGTGAGTAGGGGTAGACCGAAGCCTGTGGGGGAAGGCAGGAGCCCGTGTGTAAGGATCCCTGGTGTGTGTTGTGTTATTGCTAGTGTTGCGGGAGGCTCAAGATTATAAAGGACCACCAGAATTCTCACTGATTCAATGTGGGATGGCAATTTTTTTCCTGGGATCAAATCCGGGTTGTTGGATCCTACCGCACGTGATCTGAACCATGGATTTCGATCCGAGGTTCGAACCCTAGATGTCGTGAGCCCCTCCATATTTTTCTTGGACCATACGATCCGGCATGATCTAATCATGGTCATTCTAAGTATTTAAAATACTGTGATGATCGTGAGCCGCCTGATCTCACCTCGGATCAATCCATATCGTCCATCACTTTTATAAATTGCGGTTTTATCTCGACCGTCGGATCAAACTAGGACCAGATCCTAACCGTCCATTTTTCTCCTGGTATCACCTTGATGCGTCGTCTTCTTCTTTCCCATGACATGCATTGCACCGAACCCTACACCTCATTTCACCATTTCTTTTCTCCCTTCTTCAAACCAGGTCAACCCTCCTTGTCCCCCCTTGGTCCATATGTCTTCCCCGACCAATAAATGGACCGGTTGGACTCGTATGTTATCAAGGGTTGTAATAAAGTCTTGGTATATTTTATATAAACCAGTTTCACCTAGGAACCCCTCGGGTTTTCTCCTCTTGAAACTCTAGAAATCTTCATCCAAGCCTTCCTCAAAAATATTCTTCTCCTAAGATAGAGGTAAGGGTTTTTATGTTTTTTTTTCTCATGAAAAAATACTATATATATATATACACTTTACATATATATACGGATATGTATATGTCCATACAATCACACCTATATATATATATACTCTCTAAGGGGAATCTGGGTTTTGTAAGGATTTTCTTGCTTTGTTTTCTTATGAAAAATATTGTATATATGCATTATATATATATATAGGCGAGTATGTATATGTCCATACACTTACACCTATATGTATATATACTCTCAAAGGTGAATCTTGGTTTTTCAAAGGTTAAAAATTTGTATGAACTAAATTTTTATAAAGGTTAATGATTTATTTTTCTTTTGTTTTGTTTCATATAATATGGTTTTAGTTATGCATAATCGAATATAAAATTAGTGCACTTTTGGACATATACAAATAACTCAATCTACTCCTATTTTATGTTATTAAGGATTTTATTTGTAATCTATAAATAAAGAATTATATGCGAGTAAAGTTTTGGTTTTGAATGGATTTATTTTTAGTATGCAAATTTTTAGTTTTTATATATGTATGCCCATGTGTTTATATACTCCAAACCAAGCATGATTTTTGTTTATCAATCAGACGATGTTAATAAGAGGTTGTACAAAGTTAGGGGAGTATTTTTAGTACAAGAAAAATATAATCTATGAACTATGTATATATTTATATGCATGTGTTTGTTGTAAATTAAATTTATGAAAGTATGAAAGCATGTATAGTCATATAGATTGGGTGGAAATCCCCAAATACCTGATTCTAGGTCCTTCAGACCATAGGGTTATGCAAAATTGAAGAACTAATACCCTTCCTCATGCAACATATATTTGTGAGTAACCTTTTATATGGGTTTACACTATTACACATAACATAACCTAACATGGTTGGGTTTTTAATGAAGGTGTAGTAAATATATTTTAAGTATCCATCACTAATGAGAAGTTATTAAACTTGGTTTAGAAGTTGGAAACTTATATATATATATATTATATATACGTTTATAATTTACAATGCCTTAATTTTATGAATGGATCATTAGAAATTTGTTAATTAAGTGATGAAATTAGTACTTGTAAAATGTTAAGTAATGTCAGTATCTATGTAAGCCAAACCAAGAGGTATTTACATAAGGGTGTAAGTCCTAGTCCATAGAAGTTGGAAAAATTTGTTCAGTTAAACAATTATTAATAATAATTACTTGTTCCAAAGGTATTATATGTTTTACCCTCTTTTGTTTTATGATTTAAGAAAAGATAAACTTTTTTTTACCAAAATATATTTAAAGGTTCAAAGATTGTATCAAACCATGCGGTTAGGTTATGTACACTTGAGGTTTTATCAACTGCAGTGATTGTTGTTAGTTGAGTCGTAATTTATTTATTTGAGCACTAACACTCCTTAGCGGTGAATTAAATAATATGTAATCTCATTTATAAGAATTTTTAATTGAATAGCTATCATTTTCATATCTCATGTGGAAAACCCCTTCTCAACCACCATGTGATGTGCCTTAGTAATTGTCTTTTGTTCAAAGATCGTGATGATCCATGTATGCCTTTAATAAACTCTTACTGCCTAATTTTCAAAGAATATCTATCAAATTATGTATTAATGGTTTAAATGGTTTCGTTTTCCATTATATAGTTTCACCCATTGATGCATTCATGTGGATTTACATGATAATAAGATAAGGAAATCAAATTACTCAAAGTGGTATGGGACACCATGAGTAACTTGAAATAAATTTAATTATTCAAGGTGGTATGGGACACCTTGAATACATTACCCGATATGACATATGAGGAATGTACTGGACTAATATGTTCTGGGTTGGGGACCGGTAAAAGTAATCCCTTCGGGTTAGTGACCGGTAAAAGTAAGCTCTCTGGGTTAGAGACTGGTAAAAGTAAGCTCTTAGGGTTAGAGACCAGTAAAAGTAAGCTCTCCAGGTTAGATATCAGTAAAAGTAAGCTCTTTGGGTTGGGGTCCGGTCAGAGTTAGCCCTTATGTCTTGACATAAGGCCTTGACACAGAAGTCCGAAAATATACATTCCCTCTTTATGTGTATGATAATTATGTAACCAAGTGGATATCTGTTTAGTAGAGTATCCATGTTAAGTGCTAGTACTTATGAGTATCAGAAAAGTAAAAGCTTATGGCATGACATATGTTTAGCACTCAGGGAATTAGTATTCAGTGAATGAAATTGAAGTTATTATCATTATGTTCAACTCTGATTATTCTATTTTTATCCTGTGCTTACATATCTATATTTCATTCATGTTAGAAAGTATTTTACTTATTACCCCCAAATGGGAATGCCTAAATTGAACCTTGTATCCTTATATTTATGCGAGAATGTTCCTTTAGTTAAGCACTTTTATGATTTGTTACATGTGTTATAACTTTTCTTCAAATAAAGTGTTTTATGGAATGTTTTAAAGAATGTTTTTTTAGTTATATTGGTTTATTTTAAACCCCTTACTGGGGATTCACATGCTCAACCTACATTTTTTAAATAAATTTTCAGGTTTCAGCTTGAGCTAAATGAAGCATGACAAGAAGGGCTGGTTTCCTAGAACGTGAAACAAATTTGATTCTCAGGATGGGACATGATGTGTAATTTTTCAGTGCATGTTTTGTTAAAATGTACACATCATGTTCTGAAGGCACCAGCCCTGGGTGTTCTGGGGCCAGGTCTTCACAGTTTGTATCAGAGGATTCGGTTTAGATAACTCTGGAAAACTAGAACTTAAAAAAAGTGAAATTTACTTAGATATTACTAAATATGAGGATTTTCCTAATTTTCAGATGGAAGGAAGAACTCACATCCTATCACTCCCTACTGAGATATTAAAGACTATCTTGGTCAAAGCATGTGAGAGAGAGTACCAACCATTTGTAAACATACGAGAAACATGAAAGCAATTTTACAAAGTGTCAAAAAGTCCGAGCATTCTCCATTCCTATCAAGATAATGGATATATTTACCATGGTATAGCCAATGCACAACTTGTTGTGTATAGATGAAGGGGAAAGTACCATGAATTTATTTTCCTATGTTTCACCCAATCCCGAAACTTATTGGCCAGGATGTTGTTTAAAGATGCTTCCTTAGAAGGGGACCTACACGCCGCCAACAATTAACAAATCCTGGACATCAGTTTGTATGATCATGTTGATGTCATTAACATTTTCATACAAGAGTCAACCTGGTGAATTCTTAGAGAAATTTTTCGTTCAGACATTTATGAACTCTCTATCTATGGATCCTCTCTTTGGAAGCTCGAGTGCACACAGCACAAGTTTAACCCGTACTGTTTGAAGTGTGTTTGGGCCCAAGAAACCGAAGAACTGAACACCAACTTGGGTATTCATCTATCCTTACCTAAGGATCCTCCACGATGGTTGTTGTGGTAAAATTGTTGAGGGAGTCTTTCTTTTATACGTATGTAGAATGAATTATGAGGACGCAATTCTTTGAAGGGGGGAATAATGTGACACCCCAAAATTCAAACCTAATGTACTGATTGGTTTATGTTTACATGTTGTTTGAATTTCATAACAAGTAAACAAAACTTTATTCTCTTGAGAAAATATTAATGTGGTTTTAATTTATATTTGAATACAATGGAGTGAATCACAAAAATGAACACAAGGCTTTTCCTTTTAAATAAGAACACTGTAGTGTTTAAAATACACCGAGATCAAAAGGGGAATCATATTAACCAAATATACCTAGTAGAAACCCTATAAAAATGATAGGGAGAACCCCCCCCCCCCAAAACAACAGAAACCCCAAGAAGGTAGTAAGGGTCCTTAGTATCCTTCATAACAAACAATAGAATGTCCAAGATCACCGCAGCTGTTCTAAGCACCAATGGTATGATGAGAGCCATCTTCTTCAAATACCTTTAGTTTAGGACACCCTAAGAAAAGGTTTTATAAGGTATCATGTAAAGACCCAGAATTTCCATGGAAAATTTTTTCTTAAATACATGGGAATTTTAAAAGTCCGTGAAAACTGAAGGCGCATGATTCTGAGGCCTAGTGTGCCCGAAATCAATTTCTGAAGTTTTGTTCGGGTACATTCAATAAATGTATGAGCTGGTTTTTATAACTTTTGAACTGGTGCTTAGAATTGAAATTTGAGGGCACTGTTGAACTCACAGTGCCGGTATTCTCTTAAGAAGACTTTCACCTCAATGACAGTTGGTTGAGAATAAAAGTTAGTTTTTAGGTTTTAATGAATAAATTAAATAAAAATAAATATGCAGCTTTATTTTTATTTTTGTTTGGTTGAATCCTCCATGTGGAAGTTGGAGGTGAGGACCACCACACCTTAACCTCCAATAAGAGGTTATGATGGTGGGGCCCACCTGAACCTAACCTCCTCTTCATGTTAATTATGGTGGGGACCACTTGAGGTTAAAACCTCTTGAACTCCCCATTAATTGGGGAGAAACCTCTTGAGATCCCCACTTAATGGTGCTACCACCCCTCCACATTAATTTTCTACCAACCTCTTGAATTAATTAGGTGGAGCCGATTTAATTAATTCATCAAATTTGAATATTGTTCCAACAGATTAATAGGATAGCATAATCTATTATTTTGGGTTCGCATTTGGTTTTTTAGTGGAACTTGGGAGAGGAGAGAGAGCTTAGGGAGAAAAGTTATTGCCAAATAAGAACGAAGAACGTGTTCTTCTAATAAAGAATTCCAGGAAGGATCGTCTTCAACTTCCTTCTTCAGAACCTCCTTCAACGTAGGATGTGTTCATCTACAACGAATTGACATTCTCCTTCTCTCATGTCAACATCGATGATCAACAAATCAAATAAGGTAGGGGTGTGTTTGATTTGATCAACGTTATTCTTGTTCTTCATTAGTTGTTTTATTACTCTTGAAACGGTTGCTATCAAACTAATACGGAGGGACCGGTCCAAAATAACACGGCCTGATTCCTCCGCCTTATTTCTTATGGAGTGTTCTTCACGTTCTTCATGGGTGATGAACAATGGAACGTTGCAGGTTTGTTGTGCGATGAAACAAACCCAAATTGAAGACCCAACATCAAAACAACCTATCGGAGGTGCGGTGACGATAGCGGGTGACGGATCGGACCGGATTGGGAAGACCTTTTTTCGACCGTTCTTCGAGCGGGTGAATCATAATATGTTTTTTGAGCTAATCGGAGGCCTGAAAACACCGATAATGATTTCAGAACTTCGAGGAAACCTAGAGTCTGAAGTTTCATGGCGATCGGACCATCATAACAAAGAACGGGCATCATGGGAGGTGCGCTATCCAGAAGCATTGTTTCTGGAAAATTTCATAATACACGGTGTGTACTTCTGAAGAACACATCATGTAGTATGGGAATACTATGGTTAGGGTTACGGGCGTCAGATGTGCATTACATGGCATGTGACCCCTATCACATGGTGTGTACTCTTCACACAGCTTGGCAAAGGCGGCTTCGCGATACTCGGTGTGTATCCTAGGGATACACGGACATGGGGAAAAGTACACGAGCATGTACTCCACCACACAGCCAGGCAAGGCCAGTGACATGGAGTCGACCTCAGTTTCTTGGACACAGAATGTCACCATACCACACACCGTGTATTTACTTTTTGAAGTGGCTATGTAAGAATCGACATGTATCCCGGGGATACATGGACACGGGGTGAAGTACATGGGCATGTACTCCACTACACGGCCAGGTAAGTCCAGTGACATAGGCCGTTGCACACAGGTAGTACTCGAGGTCTGACTACACGGTGTGTAAGCATACCACACACTGTGTACTTACTTTTCTATAGGACCAGCCTTTTGGCACGGGCCGTTGCACATGGATAGTACCCAAGTTCTGACTACATGGAGACAACCATGCCACATGTCGTGTACTTACTTTTCTACAGGACCAGCCTTTCGGCACGGGCTATTGCACATGGGCAGTACCTGAGGTCTGACTACACAGCGTGTACCTTATTCCAACACGTCGTGTACTTTTTGGTAAATGTCTTGGTTATCTTGTCCTCTGTGTCTTGGACACGAATTGTTTGGTTTTTCCCTCTATGACATGACAAGACGTTTGAGATACTTCTTCTTGGGACTTCGTGGTAGTTAATGTATCGACACATGGATTGAGGAGCATACCCTCCAGAAATCAAGCATGCTTTGTACAGAAACCATGTGGTTGGCTTCTCTCTGACGATTGTTCCTGGATCCTGTGTGGGTTTGACAGCTCTGACTACTGTTCTTGGATCCAGTTTGGGTTCGATATCTCTGAAGACTGTTCCTGGATCTTGTGTGGGTTCGACAACTCTGACTACTGTTCTTGGATCCTATGTGGGTTCAACAGCTCTGATGATTGTTCCTAGATTCTATGTGGGTTCGACAGCTATGACTACTGTTTCTGGATCCTATGTGGGTTCGACAGAATAGATGATTCAGTGTCTACATCTGATCATCTCAACACTCAAAAAAAGTTGTATACCTATGTGAGCTGAGTCAGTAACTTGTGTATCCCTCATGATTAATATGGATTACTTGATAACTTAGGTATATGTATGGGCATATACCTAAGTGGGGTTATCTATTGATTTCATTCTTGTGGTTTATCCTTGTTGGATTTTGTGAGACCTTGAGGGTCTTGGTATCCCTACTGAGTATCGTTATACTCACCCCTGCATGGGTTATTCCTGCATCTCATTGTGTTGGATGTAGATGACGAACAGCACTGACCGAGGCGGAGTGTACCAGGACTGGACGGTACCCGAAGGTGGACCACACAACGTGACGGTACATGAAGGAGATTTACGGACGTGGAGTGTTGTGGAGGCTATATGTACCTACCCTTTAGGTAGGATTTCCCAGTGGACGTTCCATGAGTAGTTTCCCCTTTTTCCAGTACTTGTACTTTCAGTTTCTTGTACTTTACAGTTGGGATTGTATTTCCAGCCCTTTTTTACTTTTCATCACTCTTTTTTATACAGTTTTACTTAGAGTTTTGCTTCCAGATTGTACTCTTTTGTGTGCGATTTCAGGTTATAAAGGCACTGCCTTCCCAGTTTTAGGGATTTATGCCTTTAGTGATAGTCTCCAGCCCCTATCCTATGGAAGGTGGGCTTGGGGTAGTCATGTCATGGGCCCTGGGGGATGTGTCATGACACATCAACTCAACTGTTACCTTGGGTGACCGTTGGAAATCCAATGGCTATAATTATAGTTGTTAGCCTTGTGGTGTTTTAACTAAAGAACAATTGAGTACAACTTTAAGTTATGAATTGAAAAATTAAAATATAAGCCCTATCTACAATATAATGCTTTGAATTATGTTTTGAAACATAATAAGGAATTCAAAAACACTTTTTGAACTTTTCAATTATAATGTAAAGAGTTTCATTTCTTAAATAGTTTTATGAATTATTTTTAAAATATTCAAATCAAATTATGTTTTTAATTAAACTAATTTTTCTATAATACTAGTATAAGAGTTATCATACGGTTTATTCAATCTAAATTTATAAATTTTATGTTAAAAATTTAGTCACTACGGGAAATATAGATATTTGTGACGGGTCATTTGCGACGGGATCCCGTCGCAAATAGCCTTTTGCGACGGGGCCCCATCGCAAATCGCCCGTTGCAGAAAACGCCGTCGCAACTAATTTTTTTTGCGACGGGTTCGTCACAAAAACACTTATTTGCGACGAGAAATTGGCCCGTCGCAAATAGGTTTCTGGTTTTTTTTTTAAAATCTTTTGCGACGGGCCCGTCGCAAATGGTTGCTTCGAAGCGGGTATTTGTGACGTGCCCGTCGCAAATAATAATAAAAAAAATAAAAAAAATTAAAAAATTATTTATTATTATATAAATCAATAAACCTATTTATATTGATATAAATATAATATTTATTTTTTAAATATGTTTTAGAAAGGAAGAATGAAAATCAAATATGAATGTTTAAGATGTTCAGTAAAAGAGGCTTATAAAATAAATTAAAAAATATTTTTAATTAGTAATTATGTAATTTTTATCAATTAATAGTCATTTGATTACTCTTTGAATATAAAAAAAAATATAAAAATTAATGAAAGATGGAAAATAAGTTAAAAATGAAACCCAAACTTCAAACGGCCATAACTTTTGATCCGGGACTCCGTTTGAGCTCCACAACATATCAAATCGAAGCCTGAGACGATCTCTACAGTGCTATGGAACCCGTCCAATGTTTTTTCAAGGCCAAAAAAGGCTTAGAAGGCCTCCAAAACTGAGTTTTTAGTCGGGGTACCCCAGTTTTTCACCGTTTAAACAGCTATAACTTCTGCTCCCGATGTTCGATAAACCTATACCATATATCATATCGAATATCGTTTCATGTTCTTCGATTTGACTAATTGTGGAGCTAAAACAGTCTTCTGGATTAGAAGTTATGGTCGTTTTAACATTTAAACGGCTATAACATCCGATCCGGATGTCCGTTTGGCCTGTACCACATATCATATCGAAGATCATTTCATGTTCTTTGATTTGACTGGTTTTGGAGTTGAAAAGGACTTACAGATTAAAAGTTATATCCGTTTTAACATTCTCGGTGGATTTTCACCCCCTCATTCCTATGTATTCATTCATAATTATACATATATATATATGTGTGTGTGTGTGTGTGTGTATCTATTGTATATATGTATTTATTTATTTATTTATTTATTTATACATATACATAAAAACCCATATTTTATAAATTTATTTAAAACTAAGCTTATAAATATATATTAATTAATATACAAATAAATATACGAATAAAAACTTATAACTACATATATATATATATATATATAGAATAAATATATATTAATATACGAATAAATATATATATATATATATATATTTATTTATATAACCAAATATATTTATATTAATATAAATCTATATTAATATACGAATAAATATAACTATATATATATAGATAGATCATTAAATGTATAAAAAAATGAAATGGCTTAGTTGTAAAGGTTAATGCGCGCATGGAGGAGGTTTATTCCTATTTATTATTAATTATTCCTTTTTATTATTAATTATTTCTAATTATTATTAATTACTACTAATTACCATTAACTATGAACAATTAATACTAATAATTTAAATTTATTAAATAACAAAACAATATAAACACAATTAAATTAGAACTAATTAAAAATAAATAAAACAAATAAAAAATTTAAATTAAATATTAAATTAAAAAGAACATAAATACCTTTAAAATTGATCTGAGGCTGATCTCCGATAATTGTTGAAGACATAAATATCAAATCTGGAAATAAAAATTAAACTTAAGAAACTGTGAACTCTAAAAATAGAGTTTTGAGAGAAGTTGAGAATGAATGGAAAAAAACGGGTGGGGGTATTTATAGGTTAGATTATTTGCGACGGGAGTATTTGCGATGGGATACCCGTCGCAAATAGTAGTATTTGCGACGGGACCCGTCGCAAATACTTGAGCCCGCATTTATGACGGTCAACGGTTAAATAGTTATTTGCGACGGGTCCCGTTGCAAATACTAACCTGCTGACATACTATTTGCGACGGGGGGTATATTCCCGTCTCAAATAGTTTTTACCGCCGCCGGGTATTTGCGACGGGGTATATTCCCATCGCAAATAGTTTTCACCACCGCCGGTTATTTGCGACGGGTGGTAACCACCCGTCGCAAATAACTTTCCCGCGGTTTGGCGCGCTTTTGCGACGGGATTTATTCCCGTCGCAAAAACCCCTTTTCCCGTAGTGAGTGTTTATAAATAATTGTTTTCTTTTTAGAAATACTTTTAAGAAAAAGTCCAATTTATATTCTTTAGCCTTGTGATGTTTAAGTGGAAGTCTAAAAAGATAATTTTAATAAGGTTTTAATAAATATAATCTTTTTCCTTAAGACTTAAGATCTTTATAAGTTGGGTTTTATAAAAAAAATGGGCCAGCTCAAGCCAGCCCTTTAATGGTGGTCCAAGGGAGGCAGCTCGCACAAAGTGGCTGAGCCTAGCCCTCATCCCAATATGAGGCCAGACCAAGCATAGACAAATATTCCTCGAAGGGCGCATGGGACCAAGAGCACATAGGCATACCACGGTGGGCGCAGGGTCACGGCGAGCAGGGGTAGGCTGAAGCCTGTGGGGGAATGTAGGAGCCCATGCGTAAGGCTCCCTCATGTGTGCTATGTTATTGCTAGTGTTTCAGGAGGCTCGGGATTATAAAGGACCACCAGAACTTTCGCCGATTCTATGTGGGATGGCGATTTTTCACCGGGGATCAAATTTGGGCCATTGGATCACCCAGCACGCGATCTGAGCTGTTGATTTCAATCCGAGGTTCGAACCCTGTAATCCATGAGACCCTCCATGCTTTTCCTAGACCATACAATCTGGAACGATCTAATCGTGGTCGTTCGAAGTATTTAAAATACCGCGACAATCGTGAGCTGCCTGATCTCGCCTCGGATCAATCCATACCATCCATCACTTTTATAAACCGTGGTTTTATCCTGATTGTCGGATCAAACTAGGACCAAATCCTAACCGTCCATTTTTCTCTTAGTATCACCCCGATGCATCATCTTCTTCCTTCCTACGGCATGCGCTGCACCGAACCCTACGCCTCATTTCACCATTTCTTTTCTCCCTTATTCTAACCAGGTGGACCCTCCTTGTCCCCCTTGGTCCATAAGTCTTCCCCAGCTAATAAATGGACCATTTGGACTTAGATCTTCTCAACGGTTGTAATAATGTCTTGGTATATTTTTTATAAACCAGTTTCACCTAGGAACCCCTCGAGTTTTCTCCTCTCGAAACTCTAGCAATCTTCATCCTAACCTTCCTTGAAGATCTTCTTCTCCTTGGATAGAGGTAATGGTTTTTATGTTTTTTTTCTCATGAAAAATCCTATATATATATATTCTTTACATATATACACTGGTATTTATATGTCCATACAATCACACCTATATATATATATATACTCTCTAAGGTGAATCTGGGTTTTTTAAGGGTTTTCATGCTTTTTTTTCTTATCCAAAATATTGTATACATTCATTATATATATATAGGTGAGTATGTATATGTTCATACTCTTACACCTATATGTATATATGCTCTCAAAGGTGAATCTTGGTTTTCTAAAGGTTAAAAATTTGTATGCACTAATTTTTCTAAGGTCGGTGATTTCTTTTTCTTTTTTTTTTTGGTTTCATATAATATGGTTTTAGTTATTCAAAATCAAATATACACTTAGTGCAATTTTGGACATATAAATATAACTCAATCTACTCCTATTTTATGTTATTAAGGATTTTATTTTCAATCTATTAATAAATACTTATATGCGAGTAAATTTTTGGTTTCGAATGGATTTATTTTTAGTATGAAAATTTTTAGTTTTTATATATGTATGCCCATGCGTTTATATACTCCAAACCAAGCATGAGTTTTGGTTCTCAATATGATGATGTTAACAAGAGGTTGTACAAACTTAGGGGATTATTTTTAGTAGAAGCAAAATATAATCTATGAACTATGTATATATATAAACATGTGTTTGTTGTAAGTTTAATTTATGAAAGTATGAAATCATGTATAGTCATATAGATTGGGTGGAAATCCTCAAATACCCGATTCTAGGTCCTTCGGACCATCGGGTTATGAAAACTTGAAGAACTAATACCCTTCCTCATGCAACATATATGTGTGAGTAACTTTTTATATGGGTTTACATGGTTAATCATAACATAAACTAACATGGTTGGGTTTTTAATGTAGGTGTAGTAAATATATTTTAAGTATCCATCACTAATGAGAAGTAATTAAACTTGGTTTAGAAGTTGGAAACTTATATATATATATTATATATACAGTTATAATTTCCAACGCCTTAATTTTATGAATGGATCATTAGAAATTTTTTAATTAAATGATGAAATTAATACTTGTAAAACGTTAAGTAATGTCGATATCTATGTAAGCCAAACCAAGAGGTATTTACATAAGGGTGTAAGTCCAAGTCCATAGAAGTAGGTAAAATTTGTTCAGTTAAAGAATTCTTAATAATGATTCTATGTTTCAAAGGTATTGTATGTTTGAACCTGTTATGTTTTATGATTTAAGAAAAGATAAACTTTGTTTTGACGAAAATATATTTAAAGGTTCAATGATTGTATCAAACCATGCGGCCAGGTTATGCACACTTGAGGTTTTATCAACTATAATGATTGTTGTTAGTTGAGTCATAATTTATTTATTTGATCACTAACACTCCCTAGCAGTGAATTAAATAACATGTAATCTCATTTATAAGAATTTTGAATTGAATAGTTATCAATTTCACATCTCATGTGGAAAACCCCTTCTCACCTACCATGTGATGTGACTTAGTAATTGTCTTTTGTTCAAAGATCTTGATGAGCCATGTATGCCTTCAATAAACTCTTAATGCCTAAATTTCAAAGAATTTCTATCAAATTATGTATTAATGGTTTAAATGGTTTCATTTTCCATTGTATAGTTGCACTCATTGATGCATGCATGTGGCTTTACATGATAATAAGATAAGGAAATAAAATTACTCAAAGTGGTATGGGAAACCTTGAGTGACTTGAAATAAATTTAATTATTCAAGGTGGTATGGGACACCTTGAATACACGACCAGATCTGACATATGAGGAATGTACTGGATTAATATGTTTCAGGTTGGGAACTCGTTAAATTAAGCCCTCCGGGTTAGAGACCGGTAAAAGTAAGCTCTCCGGGTTAGAGACTGGTAAAAGTAAGAACTCCGGGTTAGAGACTGGTAAAAGTAAGCTCTTTGGGTTAGAGACCGATAAAATTAATCTCTTTGGGTTGGGGTCTAGTCACAGTTATCCCTTATGTATTGGCACAAGGCCTTGATACAGAAGTCTGGAAATATACATTCCCTCTTTATGTGTATGATAACTATGTAACCAAGTGGATATCAATTTAGTAGAGTATCCATGTTAAGAGCCAGTACTTATGAGTATTAGAAAAGTAAAAGCTTATAGAATGAAATATGTTTAGCACTTAGTGAATTAGTATTTAGTGAATGAAATTGAAGTTATTATCTTTATACGCAACTCTGATTATTCTCTTTTTAGCCTGTGCTTACATATCCATATTTTATTCATTTTAGAAAGTCTTTTACTTATTACCCCCAAATGGGAATGCCTAAATTGAACCTTGTATCCTTATATTTATGCGAGCATGTTCCTTTATTTAAGCACTTTTATGATTTGTTACATGTGTTATAACTTTTCTTCAAAAGAACGTGTTTTATGGAATGTTTTAAAGAATGTTTTTTTAGTTATATTGGTTTATTTTAAACCCATTACTGGGCATTCACATGCTAACCCTATGTTTTTTAAATATTTTTTCAGGTTTCAACTTGAGCTAAATGAAGCATGACAAGAGCATCTGGTTTCCCAGAAACTAAACCGAATTTGATTCTCTGGATGGTACATGAAGTGTAATTTCTCAGTGCATGTTTTGTTAAAATGTACAAATCATGTTCTGAAGGCACTGGACCCAGGTGTTCTGGGGTCGGGTCTTTACAGTTGGTATCAGAGGATTCAGTTTAGATAACTCTGGAAAACCAGAACTTAAACAAAGAGAAATTTACTTAGATATTACTAAATATGAGGATTTTCTTAATTTTCAGATGGAAGGATGAACTCACATCCTATCACTCCCTATCGAGATATTAGAGACCATCTTGGTCAAAGCATGTGAGAGAGAGTACCAACCTTTCGCAAACATACGAGAAACGTGCAAGCAATTTTATGAAGTGTCAAAAAGTATGAGCATTCTTCATTCCTATCAAGATAATGGATATATTTACCATGGTATAGCCAATGAAAAACTTGTTGTGTATACAAGAAGGGGAAAGTACCATGAAGGTCTTTTCCTATGTTTCACCCAATCCCGAAACTTCTTGGCCAGGATGTTGTTTAAAGATGCTGCCTTGGAAGGGGACCTACACGCCGCCTATATGTACCAAATCCTGATCATCAGTATGTATGATCTTGTTGATGTCATTAAAATTTTCATATAGGAGTCAAGCCGGTGAATTCTCAGAGAAATTTTTCGTTCAGACATTTTGGAACTCTCCATCAATCGAGCCTCTCTTTGGAAGCCCGAGTGCACACAGCACGAGTTTAACCCGTACTGTCCGAAGTGTGTTTGGGCCCAAGAAACAGAAGAATTGAACACCAAATTGGGTATTCATCTAGCCTTACCTGAGGATCCTCCACAATGGTTGTTGTGGTAAAATTGGTGAGTGAGTCTTTCTTTTATATGTATGTAGAATGAATTGTGAGGATGCAATTCTTTGAAGGGGGGAATAATGTAACACCCCAAAACTCAAACCTCATGTACTGATAGGTATATGTTTACAAGTTTTTTGAATTTCATAAAAACTAAACAATACTTTCTTCTCTTGAGAAAATAGTAATGTGGTTTTAATTTATATTAGAATACAACGGAGTGAAGCACACAAATGAATACAAGACTCTTCCTTTTAAATAAGAACCCCGTAGTGTTTACAATACACCGAGATCAAAATGGGAATCATACTAACCAAATATACCTTGTATAAACCCAATCAAAATGATAGGGAGACCCCCCAAAAAAACATAAACCCCAATATGGTAGTAAGGGTACTTAGTATCCGTCATAACAAACATTAGAATGGCCAAGATCACCGCAGTCATGCTAAGCACCAATGGTATGATGAGAGCCATCTTATTCAAATACCTTAAGTCTAGGAAACCCTAAGACAAGGTTTTATAAGGCATCAACTCGACCATTACCTTGGGTGACCATTGGAAATCCAACGGCTATAATTATAGCTGTTAGCCTTGTGGTATTTTAACTAAAGAATAATTGAGTACAACTTTACGTTATGAATTTAAAAATTAAAAGATAATCCCTAACTACGATATAATGATTTGAATTATGTTTTGAAACATAATAAGGAATTCAAAAACACTTTGTGAACTTTTCAATTATAATGTAAAGAGTTTCATTTCTTAAACAGTGTTACGAATTACGTTTAAAATCTTCAAATCAAATTATGTTTTCAATTAAACTATTTTTTATATAATAGTTGTATAAGAGTTATCATAAGGGTTATTCAATCTCAATTTATAACTTTTATGTTAAAAATTTAGTGTTTATAAATAATTGTTTTCTTTTTAGAAATAATTTGAAGAAAATTTCCAATTTATATTCTTTATCCTTGTGATGTTGAAGTGGAAGTCTAGAAAAAAAATTATAAGGTTTTAATAAATATATTATTTTTCCTTAAGACTTAAGATCTTTATAAGTTGGGTTTTATAAAAAAAAATGGGCCACCTCAGGCCAGCCCTTTAAGTCTGGGCCAAGGGAGGCAGCTCACACGAAGTAGCTGAGACTAGCCCTCATCTCGTGCTAAGGTTGGCCCAAGCATAGGCAGAGTTTCCCCGAAGGGAATACGGGTGCAAGAGCATGTAGGTGTGCCACGGTGGGCGCAGGGTCATGGTGAGCAGGGGTAGGCCGAAGCCTATGGGGGAAGGCGGGAGCCCGTGTGTAAGGTTCCCTGGTGTGTGATGTGTTATTACTAGTGTTGTGGGAGGCTCAAGCTTATAAAGGACCGCCGGAACTCTCACTAATTCGATGTGGGATGGCAATTGTTCACCTGGAATCAAATATGGGTCATTGGATCACACCGTGCACGATCTGAGCCATTTATTTCAATCTGAGGTTTGAACCCTGGAAGCCGCATGACCCTCCGTGTTTTTCCTGGACCATACGATCCGGAATGATCTAATCGTGGCCGTTCGAAGTATTTAAAATACCACAATTATCGTGATCCACCTGATCACATCTCGGATCAATCCATATCATCCATCACTTTTATAAACCGTGGTTTTATCCCAACCGTTGGATCAAACTAGGACCAGATCCTAACCATCCATTTTTCTCCCAGTATCACCCCGATGCGTCGTCTTCTTCCTTCCCGCGGCATGCGTTGCACCGAACCCTACACCTCATTTCACTATTTATATTCTCCCTTCTACAAACTAGGTGTACCCTCCTTGTCCCCCCTTGGTCCATAAGTCTTCCCCAGACAATAAATGGACCGATTGGACTCGGCTCTTCTCAATGGTTGTAATAAAGGCTTGGTATATTTTATATAAACTAGTTGCACCTAGGAACCCCTTTGGTTTTCTCCTCTTGAAACTCTAGCAATCTTCATCAAATACTTCCTTGAAGATCTTCTTATCCTTGGATATAGGTAGGGGTTTTTATGTTTTGTTTTCTTGTGAAATAATCCTATATATATATATGTGTGCTTTAAAAATATATACGGGTATGTATATGTCCATACAATCACACCTATATATATATACTCTCTAAGGTGAATCTGGGTTTTGTAAGGGTTTTCATGCTTTTTTTTCTTATGAAAAATCTTGTATACATGCATTATATATATATATATTGGAAAGTATGTATATGTTCATACTCTTATAACTATATGTATATATACTCTCAAAGGTGAATCTTGGTTTTCTAAAGGTTAAAAAATTTTATGCACTAATTTTTCTAATGTCGATGATTTCTTTTTCTTTTTTTTTTTGGTTTCATATAATATAGTTTTAGTTATGTAAAATCAAATATACACTTAGTGTACTTTTGGACATATACATATAACTCAATCTACTCCTATTTTATGTTATTAAGGATTTTTTTTCAATCTATAAATAAAGACTTAGATGCGAGTAATGTTTTGGTTTCGAATGGATCTATTTTTAGTATGAAAATTTTTAGTTTTTATGTATGTATTCCCATGCATTAATATACTCCAAAACCAAGCATGAGTTTTGGTTCTCAATCCGATGATGTTAACAAGAGGTTGTAAAAACTTAGGGTAGTATTTTTAGTAAAAGAAAAATATAATCTATG
This sequence comes from Viscum album, assembly GCA_963277665.1. Taxonomy (NCBI): domain Eukaryota; kingdom Viridiplantae; phylum Streptophyta; class Magnoliopsida; order Santalales; family Viscaceae; genus Viscum; species Viscum album. The sequence goes on from OY728133.1 coordinate 598,252,762, forward strand.
AACTATATATATATATATATATATATATTCATGTTTTTATTGTAAGTTTAATTTATGTAAGTATGAAATCATGTATAGTCATATAGATTGGGTGGAAATCCTCAAATACCCGATTCTAGGTCCTTCGGACCATCGCGTTATGAAAACTTGAAGAACTAATACCCTTCCTCATGCAACATATAAGTGTGAGTAACCTTTTATATGGGTTTATACGGTTACACATAACATAACCTAACATGTTTGGGTTTTTAATGAAGGTGTAGTAAATATATTTTAAGTATCCATCACTAATGAGAAGTTATTAAACTTGGTTTAGAAGTTGGAAACTTATATATATATATATATATTATACGATTATAATTTCCAATGCCTTAATTTTATGAATGGATTGTTAGAAATTTGTTAATTAAGTGATGAAATTAATACTTGTAAAACGTTAAGTAATGTCAGTATCTATGTAAGCCAAACCAAGAGGTATTTACATAAGGGTGTTGTTAGGCGGAGAAAGAAAGGAAGTGATGGCAAGAGGGGGGTGAATTGCCTTTTAAAAATTAATTAACAAATTAAAAATCAAAGTGAAAGTGCAGCGGAAATAAAGAGGCAAGACACAAGAATTGATAACGGAGTTCGGCCTAAAACCCGGCCTACGTCTCCGCTCCCAACTCAACCGTTGATAGATTTACTACCGCTTGCTTTTCAATGGTTGTAGCAAGAAACCCACTAGCCTTTTTACAGGTGAAGGCTAGCTCACCTATTACAGCTTGCTTTTTAATGGTTTGAGCAAGAAACCCACTAGCCTTTTTACGGGTGAAGGCTAGTTCACCTTTGACTCAAGCCTTTTAAAAGGAAAGGCTTGACTAACCTCTTCACACCTTAAAGGTGATGTGAAAACCCAAAAGAAAGGATGAGAGAAAGAGATGGGGTTTGTAGGCACAAACCCAAATTTAAGCTCAAAATGATAAAACAAGAAAAACCGTAATTGGAGAGAAGCCTTGGGCGCCAATGGATGATTGGAGTTGAATACGTGCACTGCCAAGCTTCTATGGTGGTGCTCCTTGGATGTGGAATTGGATTGGAGCAGTTGGGGTTCCTTGGAGGAAGTCCGCCGGAGGTTCGCCAAATGATGAGAAATGTGTCCATTGGATTCCGTATGGCTTGGTTAAGTTTCTGGGGCTTCCTAGTCCTTTATTTATAGAGGGGGAACCCTCATATGGCCTTTGGAGGTCTTCGGAGCCGTTGGAAAAGGATTCGGAGCCGTTGGAGGCCAAGTGGACAGGCTGGTCAAAAGCCCAACGGCTAGTTTGACTGGCTCCACCGGCTGACCGGTACAGGGCCACCGGTTGGCCGGTGCCTTGGAGATGGGTGGATGCTTCTGTCCAGACTCCACCGGCTGACCGGTGGTGAGGCCACCGGTTGGCCGGTGGCAAGACAGTAGCTTGCCATTCTGTCTGGGTTCCACCATCTGGCCGGTGCTGAGGCCACCGGTTGGCCGGTGCTGAGGCAGTGGGTGTCCCTTCTACCCAGGGTCCATCAGCTGGCCGGTGGTGAAGCCACCGGTTGGCCGGTGGACTGAATTTCAGTCCATTTTTGGCTTTTTGCCTTCTTGTCCTTCTTGGCCCAATTCCTTGGCACCTTGAATGAATGCCTATCATCCAAAAACACTTGAAACAAAATTAGATAAAGATGAGAGTGATTGTGATCATGAAAATTAAACCTCGAGGGGTACGAGAGGTACAACAATCTCCCCCTATTTTGATGATCACAATCACCAAAACAAACAATGTAAAATACTGAAATGAGAGGCATGCTTTAAAAGATTTTTTCCCCAATCAACCAAGAATTTCTCCCCCTTTGTGATTATCAAAATAGCACAGGGCATAAAACTTGATTGAGGGACTCGGTGAAAAACAAGATAGAGATTTTAAATCAATTGAAAATTTTTGAAATTTGAATTGAAAGTTTTGAATCAAAAAATTTGAAATGAAAAATTGAATAACAGTTTGAATTGAAAGTTTTGAATGAAAAATTGATACCAAGTGTTGAAATTGAAAGTTTGAATCGAAAATTTTGAAATTGAAATCAAAAGGGTTTAAACGATCCTAACTCCCCCTAAATAAAAACAACAAATCACCGGGGAGAGGTTTTTGAAACCGAGACAAATTTCGGTCCGGTGATACTCGCTAAGAGGGATTTTTCAATCCATACTTGTCTTGTGGCGGGTCTTCTCCTATAAAATTCATCGTTAAGGAAAATGGTTTTGGGCCTACCATACCGGGTATTTTTGCAATCGCACTCATAGATTAAGTGCCCGGGTTTTTTGCAATAATTACAAAATTTAAATTGAGAGCTCCCCCTTACAAAAATAGTTGGAGCATGGGAAGAGGAAGCTTGCTTGGAATAGCCAAGCCCTTGGGTGGTTCTAGATACACGTTGGGAACCTAGTAGTTTGTTCAAATTTTGTTCACCTTGGGTGAACTTGGCAAGGGATTCCCTTAAATCTTTGATAGTTGATTCCATGGAATCAATATCGGGAAGGTTTTGAATCTTGAGGGACAACTCCTCCTTTTCTTTGAGAAGTTGTTCCTTTTCGGAAGTAAGTTTTTTGAAATTCTTTTTTAATGAAACAAATTTGGAAGAAAGTTCGTGAAAACCTTCCTCCAATTGATCTCTAGAATGTTGGAGATCCTCATATGATAAATGATTAAAAGAATTTGAGGAACTAGAGGAAGAGGAGTCGGAAGAGGTTACCTCATGGAATTCCATTAGGCATTTTGTACCGTTGTCGCTCGAGGAGGAGGAGGATGTGGAGCTATCACTCCATGTGGCCTTGAATGCTTTCTTCTTCTCCTTGGGTTTGGCCTTTTTCTTGTTGAGTGGGCAATCGGGCTTGTAATGGCCTTTCTCACCACACCCGTAACATTTTACCTTGGGCTCGGATTTTTCGTTGGGTTGAGCCTTGCGGGATTTCTTCTTCTTGTGATTCTTCATGAAGTTGTGCATCTTGCGGGCAAGATTCTCCATTTCGAAATCGCCGCTTGAAGAGGAAGATGATGAGGAGGAGGAGCTTTCTTCTTGTTGAACTTTGAAGGCGATGTTCTTTGGAACTTTGATTGGTTTGCCTTCCTTTTCAGCTTGCCTCCTCATGGTGATTTCATAAGTCATGAGGGATCCGATGAGCTCTTCGACCGGCATGTTTTTGATGTCCTTCGCTTCTTGGATTGTCGTGACCTTCGGAGCCCATGAGCTTGGTAGGATCCATAGGATCTTCTTGACCATGGTTTCTGCAGAAACATCATCACCAAGGGACTTTCTCCCATTGCAAACATCAGTAAAACGCGTAAACATTTCAGTAATATTTTCAGATGGATGCATGGTAAAAGACTCGAAATCTTGAAGATACATGTCCAATCGAGTATCCTTTACTTTGTTGGTCCCCTCATGGGTAACCTCCAAAAGTTTCCAGATTTCGTGTGAGGAGGTGCATGTGGAAACTCGATTGAACTCATTACGATGAAGGCCGCAATGAAGAGCGTTCATGGCTTTTCCATCAAGCTCGAAATTTTTAATATCGGCTTGAGTCCATTTGGATTCATCTGGGGAAGAGAGTGTGTAACCTTGCATAACAATTTTATAAATGGGATAGCCAATGCTTCTAAGAAAAGTGGTCATGCGGGTTTTCCAATAATTATAGTCGGTTCCATCAAAAAATGGAGCACGACCCAAAGAATAGCCTTCGGGGGCGAAAGAGGTAGATGTCATCACAATGGATATTAAATTTGAAACCGGTGAAAGGTATTACTCAAATTTTACCTCTGATACCAATTGTTAGGCGGAGAAAGAAAGGAAGTGATGGCAAGAGGGGGGGGTGAATTGCCTTTTAAAAAATAATTAACAAATTAAAAATCAAAGTGAAATTGCAGCGGAAATAAAGAGGCAAGACACAAGAATTGATAACGGAGTTCGGCCTAAAACCCGGCCTACGTCTCCGCTCCCAACTCAACCGTTGAGAGATTTACTACCGCTTTCTTTTCAATGGTTGTAGCAAGAAACCCACTAGCCTTTTTACAGGTGAAGGCTAGCTCACCTATTACAGCTTGCTTTTTAATGGTTTGATCAAGAAACCCACTAGCCTTTTTACGGGTGAAGGCTATCTCACCTTTGACTCAAGCCTTTTAAAAGGAAAGGCTTGACTAACCTCTTCACACCTTAAAGGTGATGTGAAAACCCAAAAGAAAGGATGAGAGAAAGAGATGGGGTTTGTAGGCACAAACCCAAATTTAAGCTCAAAATGATAAAACAAGAAAAACCGTAATTGGAGAGAAGCCTTGGGCGCCAATGGATGATTGGAGTTGAAGACGTGCACTGCCAAGCTTCTATGGTGGTGCTCCTTGGATGTGGAATTGGATTGGAGCAGTTGGGGTTCCTTGGAGGAAGTCCGCCGGAGGTTCGCCAAATGATGAGAAATGTGTCCGTTGGCTTCCGTATTGCTTGGTTAAGTTTCCGGTGCTTCCTAGTCCTTTATTTATAGAGGGGGAACCCTCATATGGCCTTTGGAGGTCTTCGGAGCCGTTGGAAAAGGCTTCGGAGCCGTTGGAGGCCAAGTGGACAGGCTGGTCAAAAGCCCAACGGCTAGTTTGACTGGATCCACCGGCTGACCGGTACAGGGCCACCGGTTGGCCGGTGCCTTGGAGATGGGTGGATGCTTCTGTCCAGACTCCACCGGCTGACCGGTGGTGAGGCCACCGGTTGGCCGGTGGCAAGACAGTAGCTTGCCATTCTTTCTGGGTTCCACCGGCTGGCCGGTGCTGAGGCCACCGGTTGGCCGGTGCTGAGGCAGTGGGTGTCCCTTCTACCCAGGGTCCATCGGCTGGCCGGTGGTGAAGCCACCGGTTGGCCGGTGGACTGAATTTCAGTCCATTTTTGGCTTTTTGCCTTCTTGGCCTTCTTGGCCCAATTCCTTGGCACCTTGAATGAATGCCTATCATCCAAAAACACTTGAAACAAAATTAGATAAAGATGAGAGTGATTGTGATCATGAAAATTAAACCTCGAGGGGTACGAGAGGTACAACAGGTGTAAGTCCTAGTCCATAGAAGTTGGTAAAATTTGTTCAGTTAAAGAATTATTAATAATGATTCTATGTTTCAAAGTTATTGTATGTTTGACCCTATTTTTTTTATGATTTAAGAAAAGATAAACTTTGTTTTGACCAAAATATATTTAAAGGTTCAAAGATTGTATCAAACCATGCGGCCAGGTTATGCACACTTGAGGTTTTATCAACTACATTGATTGTTGTTAGTTGATTCGTAATTTATTTATTTGATCACTAACACTCCCTAGCGGTGAATTAAATAACAAGTAATCTCATTTATAAGAATTTTGAATTGAATAGTTTTTATTTTCACATCTCATGTGAAAAAACCCTTCTCACCCACCATGTGATGTGCCTTAGTAATTGTCTTTTGTTCAAAGATCGTGATGAGCCATGTATACCTTCAATAAACCCTTACTGCCTAATTTTCAAAAAAAATTTGTCAAATTATGTATCAATGGTTTAAATGGTTTCATTTTCCATTGTATAGTTGCACTCATTGATTCATGCTTGTGGATTTACATGATAATAAGATAAGGAAATAAAATTACTCAAAGTGTTATGGGAAACCTTGAGTAACTTGAAATAAATTTAATTATTCAAGGTGGTATGGGACACCTTGAATACATGAGCCGATCTGACATATGACGAATGTACTGAACTAATATGTTCCAGGTTGGGGACCGGTAAAAGTAATCCCTCTGAGTTAGAGACCAGTAAAAGTAAGCTCTCCGGTTTAGATACCGGTAAAAGTAAGCTCTCCAGGTTAGATACTGGTAAAAGTAAGCTCTTCGGGTTTGAGACCGCTAAAATTAAGCTCTCTGGGTTGGGGTCCGGTCACAGTTAGCCCTTATGTCTTGGCACAAGGCCTTGAAATAGAAGTACGACAATATACATTCCCTCTTTATGTGTATGATAATTATGTAACCAAGTGGATATCCATTTAGAAGAGTATCCATGTTAAGATCCAGTACTTATGAGTATTAAAAAAGTAAAAGCTTATGGCATGACATATGTTTATCACTCAGTTAATGAAATTGAAGTTATTATCTTTATGTGCAACTCTGATTATTCTCTTTTTAGCCTATGCTTACATATCCATATTTTATTCATGTTAGAAAGTCTTTTAATTATTTCCCCCAAATGGGAATGCCTAAATTGAAACTTGTATACTTATATTTATACGAGAATGTTCCTTTAGTTAATCCCTTTTATGATTTGTTACATGTGTTATAACATTTCTTCAAAGAAATTGTTTTATGGAAAGTTTTAAAGAATGTTTTTTAGTTATATTGGTTTATTTTAAACCCATTATTGGGAATTCACATGCTCACCCTATGTTTTTTAAATAAATTTCAAGTTTTAGCTTGAGCTAAATGAAGCATGAAAAGAGTGGTTGGTTTCCCAGAACCTGAACCAAATTCGATTCTATGGATGGGACATGATGTGTAATTTCTCATTGTATGTTTTGTTAAAATGTAGCCATCATGTTCTGAAGGCACTGGCCCTGGGTGTTCTGGGGTCGGGTCTTCATACTCCTTGATTTAACTATTATTAACTCACAACGAGAACTTTTAATGTGAGTAAATTCTATTATTAATTCGAGTTGGGATACCTATTCACTAACTAACACTATTTATGTCATACTCCACCATATTCATGACTCAAACGGTGAAGGAAAGGATGATTTATAACAAGGAAGAAGAACTCAATAGTGGAGAAAATTGGGTGACCAATCACTAAAAAGAAATTAATAACTTTTTAAATTATTAGAATAGAAAAAATAAATAACATGAAGGTGTAATAACTCAAGAAAAACTACTCCCTCCCTTGAAAAATAGTAAGGTTAGTTCTCTATTTCCATAGAGATGAGAATCACACTAAGGAAGAGAAAAAGTTAAAATGAAAATAAGAGAGGAATAATATATATTAAATATATATAAAACTATTATAATAGAAAATCCTTATAAATAAATAAATATATATAGATATATATATCTAGCTAAAATGGGAAACTCTTTTGAACGGAGGTGTAGGAAAATTTATAGGCATAAGGGTGGTTAATTTTCACTCCAAAAATATTACTTGTAAGTTTTTTACTTGATATCCCAATTAAATTGATTAATTTAGAAAAAAAATCCTCTTTGAAGTTCTTAACCTATTCCATTTTCATTCACCCACAAAAAAATTTCTCTATTTTCCATGTGAAGTTGAAGTTATAGTTGAATTACTAATGAATACTTTTTTGTCCTAGAGACTCATCATATTCTATTTTACATATTTTTTTATGAATTTATGACCATGAATGAGGTGGAATAATGTGCATAAAATTTTGAGTAAAATTATAAAAATATGCTTATATTTATTCATACAAAATTTCATCTCATGTAGTTTTTTCATTTTTTGAGATATAAGACCATCTTTGAAAGTTTCTAGAACTATCCATAGATTTTGAGGCCTGACTTCTGAGATTCATTTAGGCCTTAATTTTTTAGATTTAGCCTTTGTTCTTATTAAATTAAATGTAGAAAAAATAACATAAAATCTTTCAAAAAAAAAATTTAATTTGGGTTAGATTAGAAAATTTTATTTCCGAAATAAAAATCATATTTAAAATACTTAAAACTCAAAAATTAATCCCATTTAACAATTAAGCTAAAATTATTCTTAAACCTAAAATTTGTGACAATTAACCATAAAATAAAAATTTTATGGATTAAAACGTTGAAATTATAGTATAAAATATTTTAAAATATGAATTTCATAAATCTCCCACACTTAACCATTATTATCCCCAATAATCATAAAAAATTCAAATCAAAATCCACATCAAAATAAAAAGATAGAAAATTTTCAATGTAATTTAAAACAAGGAATTCCACCATATCAACTCTATGAAAAAAATAATTTTTATTTTGATATCTCATATTTAAATTCATTCAACCTAAAAAAATCCATCCAAGTCCAAATCAAAACTTAACTCAGGTTGAATTTTATGTCACTCTTCACTCAAGAGAAATTAAATTTAGAGTTATTCTCATACATTGAAATTTCATTTATCTCCATAGTCATGTAAAAATTCAAAACTATACAGACCATGAAACATAAAAAAATCAATTATGAGGTACTTTACAAGTGATTTTGGTGGCTAAGATTAGTGGTTGAAATCATTTGAAAAATTAAAAAGGTGAAAGAGGAAGTTGAACTCTTAAGTAAAATCATGTGAATATTCAAGTGAAACACAGATAAATATATCACAATAAATTCTCATTAAAAATTTAAATCATATACCCTTTTACATGGTATATGAATGAAAATGTGAATACAAATAATTATTTCACTCTAATTATCCCATTTTTAATTTTTCTGATTTTTTTCTTCTTTTTCCATTTTTTCATAGAGGATAAGATAAAAATCAAATACAATGAATGAATAAAAATTATTTTACTTGATTTTTTAGAGGTTCATGATTCATAAAATTAATCATAATTAATAATTCATTCTCGTATTTATTTTTTTTCTTTTTCTATTTTTATGTTTTTTAAGAGAACAGGGTGATAAAAATGAATTATAATAAATAATGAATCATATTCTTTCATAAAATTTCAAGAATAATGAAACACACCTCACATTCCACACAATGATAATTATCCCAAATAACACACACAAAAGGTCCTTCCCCCACACTAGAACTTGTTATAATCATGAAAAATATTAAGAGTGAAAGTAGATAAAGAAACTAAGCTTGTAATGTGGATTAAACCAATAAGAAAACTCATGAATTATAAGAAATACATAAGGGTAGAATTAAATGTAGGCATAAAGGTAAAAATTTATCTCGAATAATAAATTCCTCAATCACATTATAAATATTTTATAAAATTTAAATATTTAAAAGATAAAAATCTCAAGTTTTGGTTCTCACAAAAAATCCAAGTTTCTCTCAATAAAGTGTAGGTATTATTAAAAATGGTTCAAAATGGATCACAGGATGGGAAAAATATTTGTTGACGGTGTTTAAGGGGAATGTATTTCAAAAATTGTTCAAATTCATAAAAAAATATTCAAAATCAAATTTTAGGAAAAAATCACATCAATAGTCATGTTAAATTCATTTCTTAAATAATCAAGAAAATCATCTCAAAATCAATTCAAGAATGAAAAATTATAGTTAATATTCATTTAAGATCAAATTTCTCAACAAATGAAAAAAAATGAAAAAAAAACTTCTAATCATACTAACACTTTCTCTAAACATAAATTTCACTACCCCTCATTTTAGCTCAAATGGATTCAAATGATAAAGGAAGAAAAAAAATATAATAAAATATACAACTAGGGTTTATTTTTTACTGGAATTTTTGAGTTAATATCATAGCTAATTCTACTTTATACTTAATAATGTAATATAAAACTAAACATAATAAATTTATTAAAAATAAACAAAATTAGTAAAAATAAAAGATATTGGAAAAGGGGATAGATTTTGGGTGAAATACCCTAAAGAGGTGTTAGGTTTTTAACACCCCTAATCGGGTGGTTACAGCTGGTCATCCATGATCTGAAGGTTGGTATGGTTTCTTACTAAAAAAGAACCAAACATTTTTCTCTCCAATATGAATCTATTTATATTGGTTGTATAGGAAACCATGGATATGTTGAGTCAATAAGGTTTCCTTATGAATTTTCCATTCCTTCATGTTTGGGGAGATTATTGAGTCAATAAGATTTCCTTATCACTTCTACATTCATTCATGTTTTGAAAATCAAAAACACCCTAAAAATATCAAACACCCTATCTTAAGGAAAATTTCATTTTCCCTAAGATTTCCATTGATAAAGAAAATTTTCATTCCCCAAGGAAAACTTATCCTTACCTGTTTTTCATTATATAAACCTAACTCATTTTCTCTCTAAGTATAAAATTAGGTTTCACATATAAAATCTCATAATCCTATAAATACTTAGATATAGATCATTCTGTTTTCAGGATAAAAATTTAAGTTCTGAACTCTCTTAATACAGACTATGAACTTTCTAAAGATTAGGTTATGAAATCTCTGAATTCAGACTCCAAAATTTCTAAAGTTTAGGTTTTGAATCTCTCTGAATTCAGATTCTGAACTTTCTAAAGTTCAGGATCCGAACTCTCTGAATTCAGACTCCAAATTCTTCTAAGATAAGACTCTGAATTCTTATGAGATCAGACTCCGAATTCTTGTGAGATCTGAATCTGAATTCTTATGAGATCATACTTTAAATTCTTTAAGAATTCAGGTTCCGAATTCTTGAGAAATAGAATACAAATATTCTTGTATTATAGACTCCAAAGGATAACTTGTTTGGATTCCGAATTCAATTTTTCTTAGACTCCGAAATCTATTTTTCCTTACATTATGAAAAATTAATTTGGTCAAGAAAATATATTTTTTCTTACTCATGTTTTGGTTATAAAATGATGTTGTGCATTCAGTTACTAATTAACCGTTGTTTTAGTGACATGTATACAGGTCCCACTAAAATTCAAGGAAAAATATGACCGTTGGAGGAGGTAGTTGACCGTTGAAGATGTACCTATAAATAGGTTCTCATTTTAACAAGCTCCATACAGTTCTATGATTCTAGAAATTATATGTTGTTGAAGTTTTTTCTATAGAGAGAGGCTCTTTCAACTCTCAGTGCTTTGTGCGGATGTTCTGAACAACTTTTTTGGGTGTGAACAGCTTGTTCAAACTTTTCTTCATGCGTAATTTCTTCATGTAGAGGTGTGATTTCCTTAAAATCAGAGACTTAGGGTTGTGGAGTCAGAGGTGCCAATTTCCTTACAAATTGAGGGCTTGTGGGGATAGCAAGACAGATATCGATCTTCAGATTGAGGGCTTACCTGGGTTTGGGTAAGACATACTTTCTTGAAAGTATAAATCAAGGGACCTTTATCCAAGGTTGTTGGATACCCTACTCTTTGGGTTAAAAGATTTACTACTTGTTACTTGTATTGTTTTAAGTTTGTTTTCCACTGTAATTTGGTTTTTGAGTAAAGTATAACTCTCTTATACTTCCTTATACTTGTACTCTGATTTAATAGTATTCTATATGCTTTAAAGTAGAATATTTGTTGTTGTAAACTTTTGTTAAGTTTAATTTCCAGAATGACATTTCCGGAATCTAGTCAGTTTGTTGTACAAGTTCCATTTTCAGAATCTAGATAGTCTGGTGAACTGGTTACATTTCCGGAATGACATTTTTGAAACTTTATTTTTGGAACGACATTTCCGAAATCAAGCAAGATAGTAGAACTTAGAGGTGTTGTGAATTTTATTTATACAAAATTTCCATAAGGATTTTTTTAAAGTATACAATTCACCCCCCCCCCCCCCCCCTCTTGTTTATTAAATATCTACATTATTATTTCGATACTACAATCAGTATCTATCATACAATCGATCCTACAATTGGTATCAGAAGAGATTGCCTTATACCCTAAACTTGTCCTTCAATTTTTTCAGAGTATTGGTTTAATCTGAATTAATCTCACGATTAGATTCAGAAGAGAAATCATCTTCTTCTTCATTTTTTCTAAATCATAATTTCTGAATCACAAAGTTTGGACTCAAATTTTTCTTATAGATACTCTAGTTCTATATTTTCCTTTATTAGGATATTTTTATCCTTGTTTACAAACTTTTATTACTAACAATATTGTGTGGAAATATTTTCTTTAATATGGCAAGAATAAATGTTGGTTCTATTGACAATATAAATCCTATTAGACCTCCTATTTTTTATGGAAATGATTATGAGTACTAGAGATATAGGATGAAGACTTTTGTTATTAACACTAGAGTTGATAACTACCTGATGCTGACAAGAGACTATAATATTCCTGATAAGGAATTGAGAACTTTTACAAATCAAGAGAAATCAGAATATCAAGCTAATTTCAGAGTCAGAAATATATTTATATGTTCCATGACTAGGAATATTTATAGTCAAATATTTTCATGTGAATCCAAAAGTAGTATCTGGAAGAAATTGGAAGTCACACATTTTGGAACTTCTAAAGTTATAGAGACAATAAGAGCTATATTGAGAGTCGAATATCATGGATTTAACTCTCCTTATAGAGAACCCATAAGCAAAGTCCAGAAAAGGTTTATGACCACTGTTAATATTTTACAATCTATGGGAGAAAAAGGTATTGATGATGAGGCACTTGTAGATAAGATCATAGATATCATTCCCAATGAGTGGGAATCCAAGAGGACAGCAATTGATTAGAACAGGAAAGTCACCCAGATTTCCTTAGATAAGCTTTTTGGAACTCTTCTTCAATATGAGACTAGAATGAGGAGATATGTTGATAATGTTAAAAAGAAGAATGGGAATGGAGGTGTTGCTTTTACAACAACTTCTAAACATATGAAATCCAAGACTCCAGAAAGAGTTACTAGATCAAAATCAAAGAAAGTTTTTATTCAGTCAGAATCTAGTGATACATAAAAATCTAAGAATGAGTTATCTAATCTTGCTCAGAGAATGAATAAGATAGTATCCCATAAGAACTATCATAATAAGTTCAAAAAGAGAGACTACAAATATAAGAAATATGGGTAAGTTACCTGTTATGAATGTATAAGAACTGGTCATATAATACCTGATTGTCCCTTACTCAAGAAAAGAGACAAGAAAGGAATTTAGAAAGAAAAAAGAAGATGTTTTTCCATTCTAAGAATAATAAAGGTCTTAAAGTAAACGATACTTGGAGTTCTAGTTGTGAAGACTCTTCAGGAAGTGAATCCTCTGAATATTAATCATCAGCACAGAAAAATATCGGATTCATTGCTACTAATTCTTTCCAAAATAAATGTATTATGGCCAAGGTATGATATTCCGAGGCTTTAAAAAAATTATCTCTTGATAAGAATTATTATTTTGAAGATATTACTTCTAATGAAGATACTTCATCTTCAGATAATGAATAAGTACCTTCATATGAAGAAGTATCTAGATTTCCCAAGTTTTTAGAAGCAAAAAATTATAAAATTTCTAAGAAACTTGACAAGGAAAATAATAGATAAGAATTTATTATAAAAGATATTTTAGATCTCTCAAAATATCTTGAAGATAAGTATGAGCTTCTAGAAAAACTTTCTAAAGACCTTAAGGAAGTAAACTTTGAAAAGGAAAAACGTTCTAAAGATCTTAAGAATTCTATTTCAAAAATAAATGTTTTTGAGGAAAAATCAAAGTCTAAGAAAATAATTCTTGAGGATAGAAATTTATTCATAAGACTAAAATCCAAAATATATTCCCTTAAGAAACTTCTTGCAAACTTTACTTATGGTAAAGAAAATTTTGACAAGATGTATTCTCAAATCAGATCTCATGTAAATACTTTTGGATTAGGTTATACTCATAGAAAACCTATTTTCAAAAACAACTATTTTATTCCATTCCGAGCCCATTTTTTTACTAAATGTCAAAGCGGTGGGCATTGGAAGAAAAATTGTTCATTAAATAATGTTCAATCTTTTGGGTTTCATAAAGCTTATTTTTCTAAACAAGTGTGGATACCCAAAATTTTATTATCTAACAATTCCAGATCCAAGAAAGTTTGAATTCTAAAAGTCTAACTCTCTTATTTTCAGGAAAATAAAGAAATTGCCAACAGAAATACTTGGTACATGTATATTGGATGTAACCAGCATATGTTTGGTAACAAAAACTTCTTTGAAAAGATTATCAAGACGAAAGTAGGAAAAGTAACTTTCAGAGATAATGTTAAGGGAGAAATTATTGGTATAGGTAACATTGTTCTTCTTGGAAAAACTTTGATTTCAAACATTTTATTTGTTAAAGGTCTTAAGAACAACCTCATTAATATAAGTCAATTATGTGATTAAGGTTACCTTGTGAATTTTAGGAATGATAAGTGCTTAGTACATAATTCTAAGTAAGAGTTTATTCTTTCTACCAATATGAAAGAGAATTTTTACACCCCAGACGTAGAAGACCTTAAGAGCCAAGACCTACCTTGCCTTAGTGAAATGGAAGATCATTCTTGGTTGTGTCATAGAAGGTTAGGACATTGTAACCTTATGAACCTATGTAAACTCTCTAATAAAAGACTAATTAAGGTTCTACCAAAACTTAAATTTGATTCTTCAAAAGTTTGTGATCCTTGTCAATATGGAAAGCAACATAAATCAAGTTTTAAATCAATTGCTTAAGTCTCAACCACTAATGCATTACAGTTGGTGCATATGGATCTTTTCGGCCCAACACAAACTAGAAGTATTGGAGGTAAATATCATGTATTTGTCTTAGTTGATGATTACACTAGATTTACATGGGTCTATTTTCTAGTATTGAAATATGAAGATTTTTCTTATTTCAAAACTTTTAGATCCCAAGTTAAAAATGAGAAAAACCATTCTTTGATAACTATTCATAGTGATCATGGGGGAGAATTTCAAAATTATGATTTTTAAACTATTTGTAGTAGAAAAGGAATTACTTATAACTTCTCAGCACCCAGAACACCTCAAAAAAATGGTGTTATTGAAAGAATAAATAGAATTTTTCATGAGATAACAAGAACCATGTTGAGTGAATATTCTATAGCCAAACATTTTTGGGCTGAAGTTGTAAGTACTGCTTGTTATACTATAAATCAGGTTTTGATTAGACCTTTTCTTAATAAACCCCCTTATGAGTTATGGAATTGAAGAAAACCTAAACTTTCCTACTTCAAGGTTTTTGGTTGCAAAGTATTCATCCTGAATACTAAATACAACCTACAAAAATTTTCACCAAAATCTGATGAAGGAATTTTCTTAGGCTACTCCACAACTTCTAAGGCTTATAGAGTTTTCAATAAGAACACTTGTACTGTTGAATAAATAGTACATGTCAAATTTGATAAAACTAATCCTTTTGTTTTTAAACAACCTCAACCAAAATCTTCAGATGTGTTTTCAAAAACTGATTATCAACCTTTTTTAGAAGATCCTTCTGATAAGTAAAATTTTAAGAAAATATTTCTGAAGCATTTACCCAAGAATACTTTCTACCCTATATTGATGAACAGGTTTTAGAAAACCCAAATCATTTGTTTCTAAAGAATCATCCCAGTGATAGCATCATTGGTGATGTAAATCAACTAGTGAGGACTAGAAGTTCCTTAAGGAATGAAATAGAACATCTAGCATTCCTTTCCCAATTAGAACCAAAAATCACTGATGAAGATTTAGGTGATGATGATTCGATAAAAGCCATGCAAGATGAGCTAAATTAATTTGAAAGGAATAAAGTCTGGACCCTAGTTGAAAGACCTAAGGAAACTTCTGTTATTGGAGTAAAATGGGTATTTAGAAATAAATGTGATGAAAATGGAATCATAGTAAGAAATAAAGCTAGATTGGTTGCTAAAGGCTATAATCAACAAGTAATAGACTATGAAGAAACCTATTCTCCAGTAGCTAGACTTGAATCTATTTGTATTCTACTTGCCTTTGTAACATTCTTTAATTTCAAACTTTTTCAAATGGATGTTAAATGTGCTTTCCTTAATGGTTATGCTCAAGAGGAAGTTTTTTTTGAACAACCTCCTGGTTTTGAAGATACAAAACATCCTGAACATGTTTTCAAACTTACCAAATCTTTGTATGGACTCAAAAAATCCCCTCGAGCCTGGTATAAGAGACTTACAGGATTTTTGCTTCAAAATAATTATGTTAAGGGACATGCTGATCCAACCCTTTTTATAAAGAAAGATAAGAAAAATGTTTTGATTGTTCAAATTTACTTTGATAACATTATATTTGGTTCAATACAACAATATTTAACTGATTCCTTTGCGGATCTAATGAAATATGAGTTTGAAATGAATATGATGGGTGAGTTAACATTTTTCCTTTGTTTTCAAATTTCTCAAAAACCAGAAGGAATCTACATATCCCAACATAAGTATGTTAAATATCTTCTTAAAAAGTATGGATATGAAAACACTAAGAGTATAAGTACTCTCATTGGTACCTCAAATTCACTTGATCTAGATGAAGCTGGGAAACCAGTAGATCAAACATCTTTTAGAGGTATTATAGGAAGTCTACTTTACTTGATAGCTAGTCGTCTAGACTTAATGTTTTCAGTATTCTTATGTGCAAGATATCAATACAATCATAAGGAATCTCATTTAAAGTCAATGAAAAGGATTTATCGCTACTTAAAGGGAACCATGGATCTAGGACTTTTTTAAACTTATGGAAATTATTTTGTTTTAAAAAGTTTTTCAGATGCTGATTTTTGTGGATGTAGAATTGATTGGAAAAGTACATCCATAACTTGTCATTTCTTAGGAGATTCATTAGTTTCTTGGTCATGCAAAAAGTAACACTCATTAACACTTTACACTACAGAAGCTTAATATGTAGCAGCTAGAAGTTGTTGTGCTCAAGTGTTGTGGATACAACACACACTCACAGACTATGGGATGAGTTTTACCAAAACAAAAATTTTGTGTGACAATACTAGTGCCATTAACTTAAGAAAAAACCACGCACATCACTCTTGTGCAAAACACATAGATATTAGGCATCACTTTCTTAGGGATCACACACAAAAAGGAGATATTGTTCTTTAATTTATCAGAACACAAGATCAACTTGCTGATATTTTCACAAAATCTTTACCCTCTGATAGATTTGAATACATTAAATAGAATTTAGGAATGATAACTGTAAGGTAATATTCTATTTTAACTTCATGTTGAAACAATATCCTTACAGTAATGAACTTCTTTTCATATGGGGAGTAAATTTGTTTTTTTTTTTTCTAAAATTTTTTCAGTCTAAATTTTTAGTTTTCTAAAAAAAATTTCGTAGTCTAAATTTTTTTTTCGTAGTCTAAAATTTTTCGTAGTATAAAATTTTTCATAGTCAAAAATTTTTCGTAGTCTAAATTTTTTGTAGTCTAAAATTTTTCGTAGTCTAAAATTTTTAGTTTTCTAAAAAAAAATTAGTCTAAATTTTTTTTCGTAGTCAAAAATTTTTCGTAGTCTAAAATTTTTCATAGTCTAAAATTTTTCGTAGTATAAAGTTTTTTTTTATACTTAAAATTTTTATAATAAAGATTTTTGTACTTCAAATTTTCATAATGAAGATTTTTTTATTCAAATTTTTGTAAGGAAGATTTTTGTACTTCAAATTTTCGTAATGAATATTTTTGTACTTCAAATTTTTGTAATGAAGATTTTTGTACTTCAAATTTTCGTAATGAAGATTCTCGTACTCAAAATTTTCATAATGAAGATTTTAGTACTTAAAATTTTCGTAATTAAAAATTCATAATCAAAATTTTCAAAATCTAAAGTTATTCAAGAAGAATTTTCCTCATTATGAGTAATCTTCCGAGAAATTCGAAAGGTATGTTTTCTTTCTTAAATTTTCATAATAATACTCTATTTGTTGGTATTTCTATTTGGTTTTAAGTTTTCTATATTCATTTTTTTCTTGAATCCAAAATTTTTTCTTAAAACCTCAAAAGATCAGATTCTATCAAATTTCCTTGCAACTATCATTTCAACCGTCAGATCTGATCAGAAGGTTTTTCAACCATTGGATTGAGTATGGAAGGTAAAATGTCACTTCAAATGCCTATATAAAGGAACCCCAAAATAGCAGCCCCGCATTGAAACTCAATCTCGTGCATACTGAAGCTCTGCCCTCCTACAAAAGCTCGTTCCGAAATTTTTAGGTTTCCTTAACTCCAAATGTCTGCCGAATTTTCATCTTCAAAAGATATGTCAACCATCAAGACAATTTCTTAATGGTAGATTTATAGAGAAAGGTTGGTACATCCAAATTTATTTGCTAAGTATGATTTTATAATCTCTAAGAACATCAATTTGAATGGATGGGAGAGTGTTTTCGTATCAAAACCAGGATCTCAATATCTGGTGTATCTGGACCTGTTGGTTGAGTTCTATGAGTCAGCAAGCTTTTTCAAGAAAGAAGGCAGAGAAAAATTTTCTTTTAAGTGCTATGGTAAGACATATTCTTTATTTTGTACCAAGGATGCTAGTTTGATCAGAATGCCATATGAAGGAGAAGCTGAGTTTTTCTCTCATAAGCTGTTAGATATTCAAGGAAGCTTTGTTAAGGTAAAGGATATGGATTTCCTCAGTATTTCAGATGTAAAGACTCTGAAGATTGTTAACCTATATACAAATTATCAGATTCTGTAATTATGGGTGCAAGGTTTCATCATTATGAGAAAAGGGGATAAGGATACCTTGAAGAAGAGTGATATGTATATCCTGGATTTCTTGGTGAATCTAAGAAAAATTAACTTGGTTAAGTATATTCTGATTAAAATAGAGAATATAAAGAATGGAAATCTGAAGGTTCAGATCATCGTGTATCCAGCCATTCTCCCAAAGCTGATTTTTTGGTGCTTAATGTTCTTCAAAATACCTTTTAGTTCTAAGCCAATGAATTGCAAAGTCATGATGGTAAGTGATGATACCCTAAGAAGGATGAATATAAGATTTTCTAAAGAATCCAAAGAATTTTATGACTTTACTGAGGAAGAACTGGAAGTTATTTCTAAGAATAAAGAGGCAGCTGAGACCACTAAGAAGGGAGGAAAAAAGAGGAAATTGAAGGAAGTATAAGAGAAGGAAAAAACTCCTACATCTAAGGAAACCCAATCCACACCACCAAAGCCTAAGAAGAAAAAAGAATATCTGGATGAGTTTGTAAAAAAGTGGAGGGAAGATAAGAAACATAGGAAGGAAGGGGAGCCTAATTTTTTCTTGGACCCTGCCGAATAAAAGGATTTAAAAGAAAGACTACTGATGAGCTGTAAAAGCAAGAAAAAGAAAAGAAACAAAATAAGAAGATGACTGAAGCAGAGATTTTGCAATCTCTTCTGAAGTCAGATGAGAAATCCTCTAAGAATATTCAAGTACCGGAGTCGTTTCTTCAAGACCCACTTCTTGAGACTCTGGGAAAAAAGTTTGTGACTTTGTAAAAACTACAAGTGAAAGAAGTCCATGAAAAAGTAGTAGAAGAAGCAGTAGAAGAAGAGAAAGAAGAAACCAGGGATGATACCGAATATCTTACTAAGCAATTTGAGGATTTTCATGAGAAGGAAAATTCTTCAGAGAAATTATCACTCTAAAATTTTGAAGCTGAGTCTTCAAAGCTTGCTACCCCTAGGAAATATGAGAAAGGTGAATATGACAAGGTTGAAGAAGAAGTGAATAAGTTGACTGAAGAAGAAAGTTCTAATCATGATTTCATTTATCCAGAGGATGTGGAGGCACGATTTGAGAATGAAAAGGTTGATGAAGATAGAATTTTTCAACTCTTTGATAGTGAGCATGAATCACCTGACCAAGAGGAAGTCGTTACAAATCTTGATAAAGGAAAACAGGTGGTTTTTGATACACCTAGTAAAACTGTTGTGAACAAGAAAGAAGTTGGTGGATCATCAAATAGGAAGGCAATTGAAATAGAGAAAGAGCCCTCACCAAGTAAAGTCTCAAATTCGGAATCATCCTCCCTTTGACACAATTTCATATTCAGTCTTTAAAGAATCTTTTTGGGACCATTCCAATTTTCCCAAGCATAGAATCAAGATATCAAATGCTTCAACACACCTTGAATCAAAAATCGGATTCAGTATCCATGGTGATGGATAAGTGTGTAAAACTGGAGGCTAACTTCAAATATTTTCTTATTACCTATGAATCTCACAAAAGGTCATGAAAGAAGATGACCAGTTGGTCAAGAAAGACCGTTGAATATATACGGATTCTTGATGAATTTCATGAAAGTGTCAAGGATGACTTTGACACCGAAGATAGTAAGATCAAGGATCTCTCATACTATTTTGAGGGGAAGCTAACCCTAGAGAAAAATTCTTGGATTCAAGAAGTAAAAGATCTGAATGGGAAGTTATATTCAGTTTCTCAAAACTGGAAGAGAGAAAGAGATCTCAAGATTGAGATATAAGAGAATCTTGGAAAGCAGGATGAAGTTTTGAATCCTCGGGCTGATATTATTAAGGCTCCAGAAGAAAAAATCAAAGCCTTAGAAAATAAAACAAAGGATCAGGATCAGATTCTCAAATGAGCAGAGGATGACCATAAAGAGCTCAATAATCTAAAGAAAATAGTGAAGAAGATGATGCCCAAGGAAAAAGAAGGATGACCTTTTTAAAATCTGATCTTTTGTTGTATTCCTTGTAGAAATTTTTTTCAATCGTAATGAAATTTTTGAGTTTCTCTTCATATATTTTTGTTTGTCTAGTACTAATATTTCAGGTACCACATTTTCTTTTCCATTCACTTTAATCATTTTTAAAAATCACAAAGGGGGATAAAGGAATGAAAAAGAAAGGAATAAAAAATAATACAGATTAAAAGAATAAATTTCCCTATGTAAGGGGGGGGTTTATCTAAGGGGGAGTTATTATCCAAGGATATTTTCGTATATAATAAAATGATAAGTCTCAATCCGGAAATCAATAATATGATCCTTAGTTTTTCCAAATCCTAAGGGGGATTTATTCGTATTCATAATTGCCCATATGTGTAAAGGGAGATAAGTTTTACTTACAAGTCCATAAAATTTCTAAGTCCTTATATTCTTTTTCTCTTTTTCGTAAGGATTTTTGTGCTTTCCAAAAAGGGGGAGATTTTTTAGTCAATAATCTTTCCTTATGACTTTTCCATTCCTTCATGTTTGGGGAGATTGTTGAGATAATAATATTTCCTTATGACTTCCACATTATTTTGTGTTTTGAAAATCACAAACACCCTGAAAATATCAAACACCCTATCTTAAGGAAAATTTAATTTTCCCTAAGATTTCCCTTGATAAGGAAAATTTTCCTTCCCCAAGGAAAACTTATCTTTACTTATTTTTCATTATATAAACCTAACTCATTTTATATCTAAGTATAAAATTATATTTCACATCTAAAACCTCGGAATACTATAAATACTTAGATATAGATCATTCTGTTTTTAGGATACTGATTCAGGTTTCGAACTCTCTGAATACAGAATCCGAACTTTCTAAAGTTTAGGTTCTGAAATCTCTAAATTTAGAATCTGAAACTTCTAAAGTTCAGGTTCTGAATCTCTCTGAATTCAGACTCTGGACTTTCTAAAGTTCAGTATCCGAACTCTATGAATTAAGACTCCACATTATTCTAAGATCAGACTCTGAATTCTTATGAGATCAGACTCTAAATTCTTGTGAGATCAGACTCCGAATTCTTATGAGATCAGACTTCGAATTCTTTAATAATTCAGGTTCCTAATTCTTGAGAAACAGAATATGAATATTATTGTATTATAGACTCCAAAGGATAACTTGTTTAGATTCTGAATTCCATTTTTCTTAGACTCCAAAATCTATTTTTCCTTACATTACAAAAAAATAATTTGGTTAAGAAAATATATTTTTTCTTACTCATGTTTTGGTTATAAAACGATGTCGTGCATTCAGTTACTAACTAACCATTGTTTGAGTGACACGTATACAGGTCCCTCTGAAATTCAAGGAAAAATATGACTGTTGGAGGAGGGAGCTGACTATTGAAGATGTACCTATAAATAGGAGCTCATTTGAATAAGATCCACACAGTTTTATGATTATAGAGATTATATGTTGTTGAAGTGTTTTCTATAGATAGAGTCTCTTTTAACTCTCAGTGATTCATGTGGATGTTCTAAACAACTTGTTTGGGTGTGAACAGGTTGTTCAAACTTTGCTTTGTGTAGAATTGCTTCATGTAGAGGTGCGATTTCCTTAAAATCAGAGAGTTCAGGTTGTGAAGTCAGAGGCGCTGATTTCCTTACAAATCGAGGGCTTACGGGGATAGCAAGACAGATATTGATCGTAGGATTGAGGGCTTACCTAGGTTTGGGTAAGAAATAATTTCTTTAAAGTATAAATCAAGGGAACTTTATCCAAGGTTGTTGGATAGCCTACTCTTTGAGTTAAACGATTTACTACTTGTTACTTGTATTGTTTTAAGTTTGTTTTCTGCTGTAATTTGGTTATTAAGGAAAGTATAATTATCTTATACTTCCTTATACTTGTACTCTGGTTTAATAGGATTCTATACGCTTTAATGTAGAATCTTTATTGTTGTAAACTTCTGTTAAGTTTCATTTCTGGAATGACATTTCCAGAATCTAGTCAGTTTTTTGAACTAGTTCCATTTTCAGAATCTAGTTAGTCTAGTGAATTGGTTACATTTCCGGAACAACATTTCCATAACTTCATTTTTGAAATGACATTTCCGGAATCAAGAAAGCTAGTAGAACTTAGAGGTGTTGTGAATTTTGTTTATACAAAATTTTCATAAGGATTTTTTAAAGTATACTATTCACTCCCTTGTATATTGAGTATTTACATCATTATTTCCATATTAAAATCAGCATATATCATACAATCAATCCTACATGATATATTGAATCAGTTCCATACACATTGAAATGTATTACACCTCGTATGGTGGGGGAATGAAAATGGATGGGTCCTCCTCCTTTTCTCTATCCATAACTTCATCCACTTTATTAACATTATCCTGGTATTTCTCATTTGAATATTATACATCCAAAATTTTAGGAAAGGGAAATTTTTTGAGCATTTAATTTTTAAATTAATTAAACCAAAAAAATAAATATATAAATCTTCTCATTCAAGTATAGTATCTTGGAAATTTATCTCTTTGGGAAATACCAACAGAAACTCAGTATCAGTATTGGAAACATCTTGATCTTCTTCTAAATAAAGTGATAGGTAGAGAGGTGATAATTTTTCCTTATCAAATATGGTAGAATCATGAAATTTTTTACTTTTTATAAATTCTGAATAATTTTCTTTCAAGTCATGTTGATCACCTGAAACAATATTAGCTACCATATCTTCTTCAAGAACCTCCTCAAGTAATAGAAAATAAAGGTCAGATACTAGATCTTAAAGGTGATTCATCTTGGACTCCTCGGGTTATTAAAATATTAATGTATACGGAGTGATCTTAATATCTTATTTTTATTTCTTTTATTGTTTTTATTCTCATCATAAAACATTTATCTCTTTAATAGAAGAAAAATTTATCTTTATTTTCTTTCCCGCTTCTTCTAGCATTCTGAAATTTTATTTCATTTTTTCTTCAATTAGTCTACCCTTTTATATATAATCACATGGTTAATATGAAAATTATATGAAAATTAACTATCAAATTTCATCTTTACCAAATAGTTAAAAGATATGCAATTCAGTTCTTTTTTTATTTTTTAAAATTTATTCTTTTTTTGTTTTTTATGAAAAATGGTGTGTGAAGGTGTTTGGCCTCCCTGGAAAAAAATACTAAATAGATTCATGGGTACTTATCATGGATCATATGTCAATATTTTATTATTACCTAAGCATGAAATATAGTGAAATACAAATGGTCTATCTCACATGGAGGCCATGTACACAACACTAGGTTTCTATTGTTACAATTATACACTAAAAAATATACTTTAAAATAATATTATAATATAACAGGGGGTTTAAATTCATGTGATAAATATAATTCATATAAATATAAATTTATAACATAAATAAAATAAAAATAATTTTATAGAATAAAATTATTTCTCTTAAGAGTTTATATAAATTTAGTCATTATTATAAAAAATAATATCATTATTATACTCAATGTGTCCCATTACACCAAAATTTGTGTTTTAATTGGTATTACCCAACATAGAGACCTATATATGTAGGTAAAAATACATCCTAAATCTATCTAGGATACCTCTTCATTGGTCAACACTATTCAATCAATACTCCATCATCTGCATGACTCAAATAGTGATGGGAATGATTATTGATAATAAGGGAAAATAACTCAACATTAGAGAAAATGGGGTGACCACACACCATAATAAATTTAAGAAATATTTAAATTATTATAATTGAACAAAGAAACAACATGAAATCACAATAACTTAATTTAAAATACTCCCTCCCTTGAACAACAGAGAGGTTATTTATCCATTTTCATGGAGATGAGAATCACACAAAAGGAGACAACAAAAGTGAAACTGAGAAGAAGAGAGTACTGATGTATATTAAATATATAGAAAAATATTAAATTATAAACCCCTATAAAGATATAGAAAATGGATAAGTAAAATGGACAACTCTTGTGAATGTAGGTGGAGTAAAAATTTACAGACATGATTCTGGTTCATTTTTTCTCAAAAACTATTCCTTAGAAATTTTTTGTGTGGTACCCCATTAAATGGAAAAAATTTGGAAAATTTTTCTTCTTGAAATTTTTTTACCTATGTATTGTGCATGTACCCAAAAAAATTGAGCTCCATTATTCATGTGTATTTGATTTTATAGTTGAATTACTAATGAAAACTTTTCTGGAATAGAGACTCTTCATATCCTCCTTCTTTTATTTATTATAAATTTATGATCATGATGAATATGGAATCAGGTGAAGAAAAAGTTTAATAAAATGAACCTCAATATCTTATATTTCTCCAAAAAAAATTCATCTCATTTATTTTCCCTGTTTATGATATATTGTCTCATCATTGAAAGTCTCCAAACTATGAATGGATTTCAAGGTATGACTTGTGAGATTAATTTGGGAATTAATTTTTTAGATTTATCCTTTGGTACTATTTAATTAAATTTATAAAAATGAACACAAAATCCTACAACAAAAAATTAATTTGGTTCAATGTATAAAATTTTTTGTATGAAATAAAAAAAACTAATTTAAAATGAGTAAAAATTCAAAGTTTATCCATTTTAAAAATTAAGTTTAAATTATTATTAAAGAATAAAAATGTGACAATTAACCATGAAATAACAATTTGGTGGGATTAGATCATTGAATTTATAGTATAAAATATTTAAAAATATAAGTTCCATCAGTCATTGTGTCAACATATATGAAATGCTCATCATGTCCCAAAAATTTATATTGGACTTATGTAAATGTCACACTTAAAAATTAGTTGCTTAATATGGTCACATTGAATAACTATGTGTTTCATGAGGATAAACTAAACTCTTTGTAAAGGTATCCTCAACTAGAAATGAGTTTTGTAAAGGTAAACTAAATCCTACATAAATGTTATCTGAGATATCTAAAGGCTACGTAAAGGTAAACTAATGTTTTGTAAAGGTACTTATAGAGTTTTGAGACCTATATAAAGGTAATTATAGATTACTTCATGGTAAATGTGAGCTATGATAAGGTATCACATACAATTTTAAGGATCCGTAAAGGTCATGTGAACCTATGTAGTGGTAATTGAGGACCTGGATAAAGGTCACAATAAAAAATCAAGAGCTACATAAAGTTAATTCCTAAGATATGTAAGGGTCATCCAAGATTCTCACTATATACATTAAGGTATAATAATACTCACATAAATTTAACACATAACTCTAAGTGTTGTGTAAAGGTGAAATTAAGTTGTTTAAAGGCCACTCATGACATGTGTAAAGGTATTTTAAGTGATGTAAAGGTA
This sequence comes from Viscum album, assembly GCA_963277665.1. NCBI lineage: Eukaryota > Viridiplantae > Streptophyta > Magnoliopsida > Santalales > Viscaceae > Viscum > Viscum album. The sequence goes on from OY728133.1 coordinate 598,278,429, forward strand.
AATATGAAGTGAATAGGATGTTTAAGGGTATATCATAAGTTTATAGAACTATTTAAAGGTAAATTACACTAATATAATGGTAATTGGATTCTATATAAAGTTATTTTGAATTCCTAAAATCAGCTTCATGTTTTAGTGAGGAAAAAATAGATAAGATTTGTAGTTTGATAAGAATATGAGAAAGATATGGGTGGTACTCTAGCCTATAGGATGAGATTTTGATGGCTAAGAGAAATTATAAAAGAGAAATGAAAACAAAATCAAGGGATTTATTGGTATTATATATGAGACAATCATTTCAGGTAAAATGAATAATTAAAAACATGTAGAAATATCCATGTGGTATTTCATGAGAAAGGAAATGAGACTGCGGGAGATAACTCACATACAATTAATTATGAAAATGATGATTTTGGGCACTAAAATATTTTATAGGATATTATATATTTCTAATATATAAAAATATATTTCAGTGACCTATATATAAAAATAATAAATAATAAATAGAACAAGGTGTTCTAGAGGATGAATTTGAGAGCTGGTGTGTTGTAAAAAATATTAAGGATAAGTATCAAGGAATAATAAGGTTGATTTCATATATAGATAAAGTTAAATATCTCATATGACTATCAAATTTGAAGGATATATAAAGATTTTTCCACAGTTTAGTGATCAGGTCAGTTAACCGAAGTTTAGAAGAAGAAATATGAATAAGAGAAAAGTTATGGATGGTGGATTTCATGTTTTCTATAGATTATCTATTGGAAATAGAGACACTTGGAGAATACTAAGGAACTAAGATATGTTGAAGATCATAGGATCTCATTGAGTGAGATAACCAAGTGAATAGGTTTAATAAAAGATCTATGAACTGATTTGTAGTTATGACTAAGTTTCAAGTATCATTCCTAAAGATCTGTTAGAATTAGAAGAATCTATTTTTGAGTGGAAGGGGGTCAGGAATAGTTGATGAAAATACATCATTTGAAAAACTATTGAAATAATTTAAATAATTATATTTATGGAAGCACTTTCATATACATGGTGTGAATCCATGGGATCTATGAGACTTGGGGTGTGTGGGGAGATCATAGTGTAACTTTATGAATATAGTGCAAAGTTATTATAAGAATTTCAGTGTTAATTAGAAAACATAAGTTCAATGAGATTTTGTTATCGTAAGTGTGAGAAGCATCAAACCCATTGTAGTTAGAAATTTATTATAGTGTAGAATCTGTGATTGGGGTATATAACCAATCAAAGTTAGGAGTAGATATTTATACTGAGATTTATAAATCATTATGTCCTTATGCCTTTATTTATTACATTATTTGAGTGATTCTATGATATAAAATATTAATTATATTGGTTTAATTAAAAGGTGAATCACTAAAGCATTAATAGACTTTTGCGGTGTTTTTTTAGCGGCGGTTTACTAAACTGTCGCTAATTTTTTTATTAATGATTTAGTGACGGTTTTTAATAAATAGTCACTAAAACTTTTTTTCAATCCTAAAACTCCCCCCCACCCCCACCCCCACCCCCCCCCCCCCCACCCCCACCCCCGAGACCCCCTTCTCCCATGCGAGAGCCCCCCCCCCCCCCCCCCAGGGACCCCCGAATCCCTAGCCCCTCGCTGCCTTTCCGCCTCACTGATTCTTCCTAAGTTCTTCTTAGGTAGGCTTTTCTCCTCATATTCTCAGTTATTCATCTATTTTCATCGTTCCCTTTATACTAACCCTTGAGTTTCATGTTCCATGGATGAACTCGAACCCAATCTTGGGGTTCTTTTGTTTAGTTTATTCTTTCTAGGATTTGTGGGGTTCGATTGTGGACCATTCTAACCACAACTATTGGAGGCAATGAATTCTCCAATGGTTTTAGCCATGTCTTCATTAATTATTATTCTCTATCCCATTTTTAAATATTTATTTTATGGATTTTGGGTTTCTCGTATTTTTTTAGTGTTCCTTAGACAACCTTCAGGTATATTTGGCTTTCCATTAGTGAAGGATACGACATTTGAGGTAGGTTATCCTATTTTCGAGACATTAAATCAGAAACTATAATTTCTTGGGTGTATAAATGTGTCTCTTAAATATAATATTAAATATATAATTTAAAAAAATTATTGTAGTTCTTGAAATTGGTTTTTATTTGGTTTCAATGATTTCATTATGTTTTTTCATGGTCTCCTCTTTCTAAAAATGTGTTTTCAATATTTTTTGAAATGTTGAGAACATTGGGTTATTTTTTTGGTTTTCAAATGGGTTTAAATTCATGGTTTTGAAAATAAATAAAATTTTTTCCTTTTGGATGGTTTTTTCATAAATTCTTAATAGACATTTTTGTTCCATAAAAGATCAAAAATGGATTATAATTATTTTCCTTCTTTTAATTGTGACTTATATACATATGCATACATACATATATACATACATACATATATATATATAAGTGATCTCGGTGTATATATTCACACATGTAATTGGGAATATGTGCATTTGTAAAATGGGAACATATATATATATATAGGTGTATATGTGTCTAAGTGTGAACTGTCATTTTGAATGTGAAAGCTATAGTGTGAAAAGTGATTTTCCAAATGTCCGATTTTGATTTCTAAAAATTTGTGGACCAATTAGAAAATTCTAATGGGTTTTTAAAAATAACATTAAATCCAATAGAATTCCATAATTTTATATATTTTTTGGACCTAGTTTTGATATGAATGACATATTTCTATGTTTCTAATAAAAGAGGATTTTCATTGGTAGTACAGGGAGGTGATGTGTTATTGTATGCTTTCCTTATAATGTTGTGTCATCAATATTTTTTTCTAAAAAACCTCCCATATGTATTTTAGTTATGGGAATGGAACATGGTAATCTTGGGTACCTGGGTGGACAGGCTAGGACTAGTTGCTAGGCTAGTCGGTTGGGCCTCAGCAGATTTCACTAGTAGGATTATGATGTAACACTTACTCAACAAAGTGACATTTATTTTACCAATGTACCTTGGGTTCATCCCATCCAATGAGTCATGATGGAAATATATTACTATATGTTTTATCAAAAGGATATGATATACCTAGAACCCAAATAACCTAGCTGTTTATTTCTTTCTGAAGGTTCTTTCTCTTGTTTTATTTCTGTTTATATATTACTATATTTGCAAGATATTTTTCTTAATTTCCATTTTATGTCTAAAATAAAAAGTGTATTGTTCTAATTTACCTTATTTTGTAGAAACTTGTGATATGATTTCTACTATTTTATTTCCCACTAAAAATATTCTTTCATTTCATTATATTATTATGAATTTATTTTTTGAAATTATTTTATTCTTTGTAAATGGTTTTCAAAATGGAAAGGGGAAAATGGTATTTAAGAATCATTGTATTGTTAGTTTTTATAGAGAATAATAGAAAACCATATATTTGTATATTTATTTTTTTAAACTAGAATGAAATTCTATTCTCTTTAAATGTATTTAATAAAGAGTGGTTTCTCTTTCGAGATCCCTACCAAGCATTTTTATGTAGCGCCTATATCTCTATCATTTTTTAGTTTCATTTTTCAGCATATCTTTTATTCTCACCAAAGGGGTGTTTTGTTTCATTTGGTTAGGTGGTTAATTCTATAGTAATAATATGGTATTTATGTTTTTAGTTTAGTTTTACTTTATTTCCTTTTTATGGGATTGGCCACTTAGGAATTTACTACTTACAACAGATTGAGGGTAGCTATAGATAATAGTGGGAGAAAAAAGTCCACTAGAGGGGAATGTTTTCCTTACAAGAGAGGTAGTTAAAGGGGAATGGGAGTTTTTAGTTCTTATTGATATTTATTACATTTCCTAGTATGGATATTAGGTTGTTGCTTATTTATTTTTCTATGGTGTGGAAGTTTGATGTAGGAAAGGGCCATGTTGAAATTTTATTTTTTTCCACTAATTATTTCCATAATTATTTATTGGGTGAAATCATTCTTAGGTGGTATTTCATTATTTCATTATCACTTTTTATATCTCATGTGGATTGGGAACACCCTTTAGGTCTTATCATGGGTCAGACCAGGCATCTGAAGGAGGGAAAACTTGGGTTGGTTCATGAAAAAATGTTATCAAAAGATGAGTTAGGTTCATTCCACCATAAGATCCTTAGATATCTCATAAGTTTACCTTGTTATTTATGATTTCTGGTATATGAAAATAAAATCATTAGGGATTAGTAGGTTTTTCATGGGTTGGTTCCTACTCACCACCACTCATGATAAAACCCATATTACCAGGGGATGTTGGGATTTTGATTTTGAGTTTTTCTTTTTGGGATGATGTGAGAGTTTAGCTAGTGGTACATTGTGAGGTCACATAGATTTTTAACCCTCATGAAGCTTGCCTACATGGTTCTATGTTACTCTTGATAATGGTTTCATGGTTAAGACATGGTGCACCTAGAAATGTACCCAATTAATGTATGGTCAATAGTACATTCATGGTTTTTTATGTTGTGTATTTTTGGTCAATAAATCTTTAGTCCATACCCCAAGATACTTAAAGAGAGATTTTTTCTCTATGAAACATAGTTCATGACCAGGGGGCTCAGATATCTTCTTTTCAGAAAGCGTTGATTGATTTATATCAAAAGACGATCGGATCTACCCCTGGTGGTATTGAATTGATTGGTAGTGAGCAGGTAAATCACAAAAATTAAAAATCATTTAGTTTGGAAACTTTTTTTGGTTTTAATTTTAAATATAAATATACAATAGTATTTAATTTTCAATATAATGTTCTTTTAGGTGGTAGCAGGAAGTAGAGATGGAGGTGGAGATGGTGACGATATTTGTTCATCATCGGACCGTGATTGGTTTTTTCATTGATATATTGGACAAATATGGTAATAGTCAGTTTGTATATGTAACATGTGTGGCACATAGTTTCCACCAAACATTTTCATGACCTAACATTTTCTGGATTTCTCATGTTTCCTTTTATGTATTTTATTAATTTATGATGTTTTCTTTTATGTATTGATTTCTCAAGTGTGGTATGAACCATATATGTTGATTATTTTTTGTCATGAATCATTTTTTATGATTCGTTTTTCCTAAATTTATTAGGTTTTTTACCCAAGGATGAACGATCAAAAACATATCCTATAGTAACAGGAATAAATCCATTCATAATTCATGGAAAAGGTCCTCTATAAAAATTTGTCTCGTGTATAGGAGGAGAAAGATGAGATGTATGGGAACCATTATGTGAGAAAGAAATAAACAAATTGATGTGAATGAGGAAGGGTATTGCCTTTAGGGTATAACCAGTGTAATTATAATTTTCACCAAGGCCTATTATAAGAGATCCCATCATAATTACATATATTGAAACATCATGAATCAATCCATGTATAGTTTTTATATAATACCTCTATGCATATTAGGATTTTTCCTAGGGTAAGAGTAATTTTTTTCATAACATAGGTTTATTGATAAAGAACCACATGCTAAGGATCCTTATATATATATTTGGATAATATGTAGAGGAAGACAGGTCTTACTAGGTATACTACTCTAAGAAATTTCAAGTCTTGAAAGATGGACCATGCATCACATAGTTTAACATCATGTGAAAATGACTAAAATAATCTATAGTTTAAGATCATAGGAAAAATACCTTATTATATGAGGTTTAATATAGTTTAAACTGATTTTTAATATGAAATGAACTTGTCTTGATGCCAACCCCATGGATAGAAAACCAATGTGAATGAAGAAACCCATTCACTAAAATAAAGTGGGGATTTGATATCAGTTTTTTGGTTGGGTTTGAGATAGGAGATCTAGGAATCACTATATATCCCATGAAAATAGGAATCAATCTACACATAGTTCTTATAATTTTGGGGAAAAATGATCACCTTGCCTTAGAATTGAGAAATAATTGGGAAACCAAAATAAATAGAATGAGTGTAATGGAACAAACCCTTTATGAACTTCCCTTTGTGAATTATCAAATCTTAGGGATGTTTTGTGAGAGTTTTGTGGTGATTTTGAGGTTTGAGGTGGTGTTTTAGCCTTTTGAAGTCCACCACGGCTTGTGCAATGACTTGTCTGGATATGAAGGAGATAGATTTATGTTGGGTGTGATCTAGTGTAGAATGGGATATATAACCATGAATTGAGGATTACATGTTTATATGCATGTTGTCCTAGTGGTTTTCCTATGCACCATGAAAATCTTGAAATTCTCTTGGGTGGGTAGGGAATATTGGAGGACCACCTGTCCAAAATTGGAAACCCAAGCTCACCACATTATAGCCTTGGGCATGGTGAGGGTAAAATGGTTAGAAAATGGGAACTAGGTCATGGATTCTATACATGGAAGAATATAGAAGAACCACTATGGCTTATACCACTCCATGTTCTAAGATTTGTGGGAGGCCAAATTCCATTTTAAAATGGGAAAAAGATAAAATGACAATGAGGGTTCTAGATCACACTTTTACCAAACCCACCACATGAGTTTTGGATATTAACCATGTTTTGGTAGAGTCCAGTGTGATTCACTTATAAATAGAAGTTTTATTACCTCCTTGTTTTGAATTTTATACTTTCCCTCAATTCTTCTTTGACCCTTACTCATCCTTCCCTTCCCTAGTCACCTCCCTTAGTGATCCAAACCACTTGGATCATATTAGATCATTTATATTGAAGTTATTTAAATCATAGTAGCCCTCTCTTTCCCTATTACTCCTTTATTATATTTCTATTATATTCAGTAGTTCATTATGGTGATAGTTCACCTCTTTTTGGGTGGTTTTTGATGGAGTATTATTATTCATTGGATTCAATAGTGATTCACTTGAGATTAGTGGTGATTTATCCTTGGTTCTTGTTCATTTCTCCTTAAAGATTCAGTCAAGGTTGGGGATCCTTCATCTCCCCTTATTTATATGTACATTTGGAAATATCATTATTTTTCATTTATTTAGTTAAATGGTACATATCATATTAATAAAGATAATGAACCAGATTAATTGAATTTTAAGGGGAAGGGAGAAATCACATGATTTTTACTTATTCTTTTTATTTATTCTTATATGGACACACTTACTTGGTTTTCCAATTATGACTTATTTTGATATAGTGTGTTGTTTTTGTTTTTATAAAACTTTCTATGTATGTTTTCATAACCTCGCCACATATGAAAATGACTAAGAATATATATCAAACTATTAAATTTGTTTCCCATGCAATATTTTATTTCTATGTGAATACCCTTCATAATAATTTTGTAATTATGATAAAAACCCTTATTGAAACTAAATTATGTGTGGTGGTTGTGATGTGTAGTGGTTATGATGTGTGGTAGTGGTGATGTGGGGTGGTTATGATATGGGGTGGTTGTGATGTGTTGTGGTTATGATATGTTATATGTTATATCGATTGGAATGGTTTTTTTCAGGGCACTGGTAATGGGCCTGTAGTATCAGCTTCTTTTTTTATAAATCTAGATTTAGCGGTGGTTTTAACCGCTACAGAATAAATATAATATATTTAGCGGCGGTTTTAACCGCCAATACAATTATGGTATTTTTCTATCCGCGGTAGTTAAAACTACCGCTACAGACAATAATTTAGTGGTAGTTTTAACCAACACTACATGGTTTTTATATTCCTTTATTATTTAGTAGTGGTTTTATGGTTTTAGCGGATGTTTTTCCTAGCCAAAGTGATATTTGTTTTAGCAGTAGTTACCACCACTGCTAAACAAATATCAGTTTCCCTGGGAAAAACCACCCATAAAACCATAAAAACCACCATGAAATGCACCCACTATGAAGGTTACCATAAACCACCACTAAATCGAGTAAACTGCCATGTATGGTATGTAACACACACTTTAACGGTAGTTTTTTGAAACCACTGCAGAATAATATGGTGGCACTTTAGACCATCACATAATCATATAGTGGCGGTTTAAATTGACACAAAATGTTCATTTTCCTGTAGTGAATAATTCATAAAAGTTTTAAGTGAGCATTTATTCACCCCTCCCTTACAATGGTCCAATGATGCTTGGGTAATTTCACATCATATTCAAATATTAACAAAATAAATTAGATTAATTTATTTAATAAAATAAAAAATATATTATATAACATAAAAATGGTCTGTATACTTCTATACAATCATTAATTTTAAATATTATAATAATCATATAAAACCAAACATTATTAATGAATTTATGCCGTTATTCTTCTCATATTTTATATTATCTTATTATTGGTGGTAAAATTTGAAATAGAATGATTTTTTATGGATGAAAAAATTTGTGATGCAATTTTTAAACCATGATTGTAAATCATGAAGGAATACTAGTTGATTTTCTAAAGTTGATAGTGTTTATAATCATGGTATATAAATTATTCTAAAAACCATTCAATACTACTTTTACTTTTTTTATACCCTTCATAGTTCACTTAATGGTTTTTAAATCATTCTCATAAACTGTGTTTGAGTAAATTTCCTTAGAAAATTCGATTTTTAACCCGAATTATAACCAAAATGTGCATAAAAATGTAATAAATCTATTACAAGTTTAATAGTGCACTCAAAAATTTATTATATGGTTATCAAAATCACCATTTTACATCTTTATATTCCATTTAACCAAAATATTTCTTAGATTTCACAAATTCTAAGAATTAAAATTTTTGGATTGTTAATTTTTATTATGAGTGGGTTTATGAGTAATTCGGGGAAGTCTCACTGATATAAAATTAAATGGGTTCTTGAAAATATTATTCATTTTTATTATTTATATTAATTTTATGATAAAATTTTCAATTGTGATTCTATTATTACTATATATTTTGAATCTAACTATATTTCTAATAAAAATAAACATAAGTTAATTAATGGTTTCATGCTTTCTTAATTTTGTGAAAACATTACCTAGATATGAAATATATAACCATTTTTGGACCTCTTAACCATAAAATTTGAATTCATTTATCTAATTGAATCAATCAAGGATGCCTTATAGCTTAATAATGTTATTAAAGTGTTAGAAAATATCTAGAAATTTTATTTTTCCTGTGATAGACAAAATGTTTTTCATTTATACAAGAATTTTATTTTCCATGGTAGGTCTCAGAATATGGATGCTAGAAATTATTTTTTTCAGGGGTGTTATTTAATATGGTCATTTATTTATTAAAAATATGCATGCAACTTTGAATTTTGTTAACATTTTTTCTAAATATTTTTCCACTTTTAAGTTTGATCATTATTAAGAACCATTAAATTTTAGTAAAATTAAATAACCAAGGTTATAGGAGTATCATGTTAGTTTTTAGACCATGTATTTTAATTTTCAAAGTAAAAAAAAATTAAATCAAATTTTTCTTGAATTTTTTTAATACAATTAAAATTTAAAATATTTTTTCATTTTTTCATTTTTTCATTTTTTCATTTTTTCATTTTTTCATTTTTTCATTTTTTCATTTTTTTTATTTTTTTTATTTCTTTACTTTATATTTTAATAACATGTCTTCTTAGGCCTTCTCTTATGGTAATTTACCTGGTATAAGTTTTCCTTTTGGGAATGTCTTACTAGGAAATTTATTTAATTTTTATTCTAATTTATTTATTTGGTTTGTGTGTGACACTTATTTGAATCCATGATTTTCTTTATTCTTGGTCATTGGTTAGTTTCATTTGGACTCCCTATTTATGATTTGGGATATTTTTGTGTGTATTATTTTACTCTCTCGTTAATATTAATTCTTAATTGATTATCTCAATACCTATAACATGGCATGCTAAATATTTCATTCCCTTCGGTTTTATTTATTTCTCAAACCAATGATTTAATCTGTGTCAAACGCATATCTCTGAGATATGTGTTTACATCTCTCACCTTTACTAACATTGATTTCTATCCATTTTTATTGTATCATTTACATATTTAAGTTTCTTAGATACCAATTTTCTAAATCATTGTTCTTTATAGTGTTCTTATATCTATATATTTAGTTCTCTAGTAAGTGGTTCTATATAGGTCTGAAAAGCTTTTTTATTTAAGACGTATCATATGATAGTGTAAATATAACTATTTTTATCTCACATTCTCAATGAGACAGTGATCATTTTCAGTTTTATTGTGATGTGATCTGAAATGTATTCTCTAATTTATTAAAGTGGTCAAACTTTTCATTTTGAGATTAGATATGAATAATTTTTATACTTTATATTTTTTTTGATCTTTTAATTACTATATAAATTTGTTAATTCTAAGTGTGTGAGTAGATTTTATCCAGTTAAGGATAAATGTTGACTCCCTAGTGTAGGTTTGAACACAAATTCCTAGTTCAATCAGAATTATAGCTCCAAAAATTTGATTGTTTCTTTTTATTTCTTTATTTCTATGTGATGGATTTATACACTAAAGAAACCACCATGACATTTTGATTTAGACCACATCATCATTTTTCCTTGAATTCATCATAATATAATGTGAGATACTATGTCATGGTGGTTCTTATGTGGGGCTATCATAATTTTTTATTTCACATAGGAATCAACCCAAATCATCTCCAAATACTATAATATTCATTTTTTCATCACTGGGTGATGATTATGAGAAGTTTAAATGAATAACTTGAATGTTTAAACGTTAAAAATTCATTATATAAATTAAATTAAATTTTTTAAAGGAGTTGAAAAGTTTTACTATTTATGAATCATTCATATTTATATTGTCTGAATTTTTGGTATTCCTTGATTCCTATATAAGTTGATTCAATCTTTATAAGATGAATTCGATTAAAATGAGTTGATAATCCTATTAAAACTCTTCAAAACCAAGATCAATTCTTTCCTTTTGTTTATTTACTACCTTTAAACCCAATGTTCTAGTAGACCATGTATTGATAGATATCCTTTATAATAATCATTAGATTCGTAAAATCCATGGATACCTTTATAATAAAAAGTCCTTCAACTGATTATCTGTAATTTTGATAAAATAGTTGTGAAAATATTTGGAATTCTAGATCAACAAGTGTAAGGCACATCATTCATTTTCTTCATTTATATCCATTCCAAATGTATGGATAGATTCTAGGATTAATAATTCATTAGATATGTTCTTCCACAGTATTTAAGATGTTTGATATCCCTCTAAAACCCATTAGTGGCATCAGACCCAATATATACAATTTAGTTTCAATTTAAAATGGGATAAGAAAACTAGGAAAACATGTTTTCTCAATCTCACGGCATATCCAAACCCAAAACACCAATCTTTATTCTTGATCATTCAAAATCGTGACATGTTTCTTTTAGAAACAATAAATTTGGTTCTCGATGCAAATAGAACATAGCATAGTTCTGCTGAAATGTGAAATTTTTTCATTGATAGAATTTCATTGAAAAAATATAATTTTGGGACAATGATCCATGTTATGTTCTAGGGTTTTTTTATGTTATATTCAATCTCTACCATAGGTATTGTCCATGGAATAGATGTAATTTTTTTGGAATTATGATATGCTACCCAAAACGGCATGTTTTCTATAACAGAAAAACTAAAATGGTTGTGGTCTCCCAAAGGAAATATTTGCTGGTATGGAGAAGACCTCACCATAGTTTATGATGTTTTAGATAAAATTTTGAAGAAAATATTTTTTTTTAATTCTCAAAAAAAATCACCAATGTGGGCCTGAATATTTTGTGCTGAATACTAGGGTGATTTAAATCATACTAAAAAAATCATATATTTGATCTAGGTTTAAAGTGGATATACATGTTTTCATAATATATAAAATTTTTATAAATTAAATATGGTAAAATATAAAATTTCTTATATAAATTTATGAATAGTTAATAAATGAAAATATAAAATGGTAATATTAAGGCCTTATTTTAAAAATTATTTGATCTATTCAAAATGGGTTTTGGATTTTGATATGCTCAATGGTTTAAAAAACCAAATATGTGATATTAAATTTATGTAAATTGTTAACATAAAAATGAAATGTTTATTATTTGATAATAAAATATTTTATAAAATATCTCATATTATGGAATATAAAAATTTTCATATTAAACCATGTAAATAATAATATGAAATTTTCATATTGGATTAAAGTGAATCATTAAAGTTTATCCACGATAAATTATAGATTGTTTATAATTAATTTATTTATGAATAGTTCATAAATTTTATATCTCAAGATTAAATATATGAATTGTTCATTTATTTATTTATTGCTAGAATTATAAATAGATATAAAGTGTTATATTGTGAATTTTGATGTATTCTTTAGTTTAAAGTGTTAAATTGATTTTATAAATTATCATAAATGCATCTAAGGAGTTACATAATATGTATGACAATAGATTTAGTTTTCTTCTACATTAACTTTATATTTATTGGGTTATAAGCTTGAATTTAAAGTTAGATTCTATTTTATACATTTAAGTGTTAGAATTATGATGGAATTGAAGTATCTCTTATATAAAGTATCCTTGGATAGAGGGACATTGGGTTAGACTTATCACTAGATGGGAGGCTTATTCCTTATCTATAAAATTTGGGGTTGACTATCTATTGATCCAATATTAATCTTTTGAGGATTATTAATTTCAAATTATTCTAAGACTTTACATGAAATAGTTTCATGTACCTTATACATGGAATAAATCTGGATATGTATGAATATAGTTGTCTTTTAATTTGGGTTAGTAAGAAAAGTTATGAGTTGTGTAAATATTTACACATCAATATGGTTTGAACATATTTATTTGGTGGAAGGAATATAGATTCTAAAAAATAATTACAACAATTTGTATATAAATTTAATAAATGATATAAGGTCATGGGATTAAATCCACTACAAAATACTGAGTGACATATTCCTTCCAAAGATTCACTTATCAATACCTCGGTCATCCAAAAGGGTAGGTAATTACAAAGTTGGGTGCCCCTGGATTATATTTTTTAAGGAAATAAAATAATGAGTGACTCTAATGGGATTAGGTTTCTATTATTGGTAGTTTTTAGGTTAAAATTAACCAAAATTCCCTAATAATATTAGGTTATTGGAGGAATAATAATGAGTTTATCCATATGATGGATTGGGTAAAGAGTCCACTCAAATATCCAAGATTAATATATCATATGATTTGGGAGATTCCCTATATAAATAACTATATTGTTAGAGAAACACCAAATATGACTCATTTCTTAGTGAAATGTATATCTTGTCCCACTAATGAATATGATGAGTTTAAAAGGGGTCATAATATTAGTGGGAGGCCATTTAATAAAATTCCTTATTAAATGAATGTAAAATATGATTCTTAATAGATAAAATATTATGTTTTATATATAATAGAATCATCATCACTAAACATGTATTTAATATCTACATTAGGAAAAGAAGGAGATTGATATAATAAGTTTCTTATACTAGTGTAAAACTTATGAATTTTTCTTAAGTAAGAAGATAAAAAACTATGTGTTAGAGTAATACCTTCTTGAGTGACTAAGTATTGAATTTGTTCAAAAAGTTAATCTAAATCCATAAAGGAATCATATAATGAATTTAATTAATGTTTTAAAGGCATTAAAAGAAATATAAACCAATGAATTTTAGTCTCCACTCACATACTCAATGTTATTGGGTAGGTTAATGACTTAGAAAGACTAGAGGTTTCCCTAAGGATTGTTCAGATTATTGAATTTATACTATTGGAAATGATTCTCTAATATAAATTATTTCAAGAAAAGTTTACTTAGTTTCCACAGTGTCAAGAATAGATGATCATGACATGTGATATCTAAGCTCTAGTGTTCTATAGATAATAATTAAAGGTACAGGTTTAATCCAAAAAAGAGAATATTGGATTTCTCTAATAGTCTAACTCGGTAGTAAGAACCTAAGAATGGTGTTAGGAAGTAGGGGAAATGTTACCATAATATGGTATTTTCTAGGATATATGGAGGAGTTTGAGAAACTCCGTGAATATTCTATATCATATATCAATGTTATAAAATCAATTATTAAATTTTAAAGTTTATATGATATCAAATTTATTTTATAAATGTTATAAGTATACAATAGTTGAAAATCAAGTAATTGTATTCAAAGTATGAAACAAAAGTTTGTTGATTCATTTAATTGAACACAATATTAGATGGGTTGGAATAATGTATTTTTATTTTTCATCTTATTTTTATTATATTATAAGGGAATTTTTTTATTAAAAAAATTATTATGAAAAATATGAGATGAATTTTATACACATAGTTATAATTAGATCCAATTTGATAAGATGTTTGAGTAGAATATATGGTAAAAATTATTTATTCAGGATAAAAGAGTTTATCAAATATATTCATTAAAATGTGAGGGATTGAGATTCCACCAACCATTAGTGGAACATTTTAAATAATGAAATATTATTTTCAGAATGTTGCTTCAAACCCATAGAATACCATATATGATATGGATACAAAAGTTTATTTTTTAATATTCTAAATGAAGAAAATGAGTGTTATTTTCTTAACAAAAATAAGTTTTTGTATCTTAAAATGATATTATAAAGAGAATATAGTTTCTAAGAGGCTAATGAGATTATTTTTTGGACTTATAGAGGTTAAATGTTAAAAAATAAAATACTATCCGAGTTATAAATTAAATATCACTTAATATCATAATTTTTTTAGGTATTATGGTAAATAGAAATGTAATTAATTATAGGTAGTTATTGTAATAATGTGAATATAATTTTATATCCTAAATTATTTTATAATGTATTTGTAAAAATATAATGTAAAGAGTTACATTTTTTACCAAAATTATCTTTATGGAAAATTTTGATGGAATTTTTCTAAGAATGATGATTATAATGTACTTAAAAAGAGTTTTATGTGGAAAATAAAAAAAATTCACATCATAACATTTGATGTCCTGGAGTGAAGTAATTTGAAGACTACATTCAAATATTTTAACATTAGAAACATGATTCCAAATTCTTTCCATTATTAAAATGAGTTTACTTCATAGATTTTACACACCAAAGAATTTAGTGGGAAGGGACTTTTATCAGGTGGTCATATAGAGATGTGGAAAGAATTACATAGAGATGCAATGAGTTTAACATAACCCAAAAATTTAAACAAGAATATGGTTGATCTATAATTATACCATATATGATATGAATAGATAGGTTTTTATATATTGTTTTTTATTATTAAATTGGTTTAAAGAATATAAATTCATCAATTTATACTAAATGAAATATCTATTTTATCATTAGTTCATATTTTCTACATATACTCATGATGTGATATTATAATTGACCTTTTAATGTAAAACTTTGATTTATCTCTAACTAATGTTCATAATGGAGAATTATAGGTTATAGATAAGTATTAGGGTTAGTGTGAGTAGGATTATTGTATTAAGATATAGAATATTCTCATAAGAAACAAAATGGGTTTTATATACTTGATTTCCCATGAAGTATATACCACATGGAGTTCCATACACAATTTATTTGGTATACTAGGGGTGCATGTTTTATATTGAACCCTATAACCTGAGGATAAAAGGATACCTAGCATGAGAACCTTCATACCTTGATATATTTATTATAAAAGCCTTGAGGTTTAACTAATCATGGAGTGGTTGTGTATATTGTTGATCATGTCATTGGTTGGAGCTTAACCAAGATGGGATTCTTCCTCTTGCACGAAGAGTATAAAATATAGGCCCTTGATTGAGATATACTAAGGAAGTGTATGGCCATAATTCATTATGGGTCTATGATATGCTTATCTATTTGGGTGAGAGGCATGTGATGTGATCATCCTTTAATATGGATGACATGTGATGAATTCATCAACCTGGTCAATCTATATTCAAATAATTAATAATATATGAGTAAATATATGAGATTTACACATTTTATTTCTTGTGATAACTCAATATATTGAACAAAAGGATTATATTTTTTTTAAACAGATTTTGGGGGAGTCCCCCCTTTTTTATTAAACCAAAAAAGAACTCTTTTTTAGGGGTGGAGGGGAGACCATTCCATAGCCTTGAAGGCCTAGGGAAATACAATGATAAAGGGATTATATGATTATTCATACCTTCATATGATGAGTCTGGTGAATGTATGTATAGAGATAGATGTGTTTAATGGAGGTCACACTAGATCCCTTTATAGAATGAGTAGCATAAATGATTTTCTAGAGGCTAATCTTTGATAATATTTATGATTTCGAGATTTTATATTTGTTTTCAATGTTATATAGGCCATGGGGTTGTACTTTTTGGTCATGAAAAGGAGGATATTATTTTGAAACATTGAGAGATACCCCAAAATTATTTTGGAGGATATCCAGAAGAAGTTATAGTTGGATTTTCACAAGTTGTTACATATTCTGTAACATGGAGTCAAAATATATGATAATATTTTCAAAAATAGTTTTGGGTATGGTTTCATAAGTTGTTTCATGTGATGTGAAATAAGTTGAAAGTGTTATAATTCTATTATACTCTAGTAAAAGTGGGGTATTTATAGATTTTTGCACTAAATACACCACCATGATATTTTGTTTTAGACCATTTCATGGTTTTTCCTTAAGTGCACTATAGCATAGTGTGAGAAACTATGTTATGGGGGTTATTGCATAGGATTATCACATTTTTATGATGTCTCACAAGAATTAACCCAAATAAACTCTAAATGATATCATATTTGGTTTCTTATCATAGGTTGATAACTATAAATAGTTTAAACACATAACATTAATGTTTTTATGTTAAACATTCATTATGGGTATTAAACTAAATGTTTCAAGGGGTTGAAACATTTAAAAAATTGTGAAATTTTCATATTTAAATTTGTTGAATGTTTAGAGTTCCTTGATTCCTATATAATATTTTTTTTATCCTCATAGTATGTGTTTAATTCAATTGAGTTGATACTATTATTAGAAATATTTGAAATCAAGATCACATCTTGCTCTTTTTTCTCTCCTTCCTTTAAACCCAAGGTTCTAGAAAATTATTGTTTGAAATAGATCCTTCCCAAGTTTTGGGGTATTTGTATGATTCATGGATACCTTTAGATGAAGGATTCTTTTAGATTATTCTCAGTGATCCTAATCAAATGGTAATGAAAATATTTGATAGGTCGGATCAATGGGTGTAAGGTTTATCATTATTATTATTCATCTTTATTAATTCCAAAAATATAGACAAATTATAGGATTAATAGTGTTTTGAATTTATTCTTCCTCTTCATTTAATAAGTTTTACAACCCTTATATACCCATTAGTATGATTGATTTTTCTTTTACATTAGTAAAGATATTCCTTTATGGTGTTCATGTTGTACATATAGGTTGAAGTTGGTTTGAAACACATAAATAATCTATTTTAATTTTATATTATCATTTATAGTTATTATCACTTTTATTTTTTACTCAATTACTTGGTTTCATTGTTTCTATTCAAATATTATATAATTTTTTTAGAATAAGATATCACCTTATTCTATATAGAGTTAAAAGTAAAAACACACCATGATTACAATAAAAATTTTAAAAAATGGAATCATTCCCTTCCTTAACTCACAAAAAAAACTTCCATCCAGTATTATGATAATTTTGTCAAAATGGTGACATATTTCGTTTGACGATGATAATAACCAAGAAAAAAGAAGTAAAAAAGTAAAATAATTTCAATGTGTCATTATACAAACCCCAATACCCAAAGTTAAATTATTCTTACAACTAGTGCTTAAACACCCCACTCTAAACCCAAAGAATGGTTTTTCATTCTCCATTCAACTATATGAAATCATCTAATCTCCCCATATATAAGAAATACCATGAATTATGAACCCTATATTTGAAAAAATATTTAAGCAATGTGATATATGAATCAAAAATACCATTATCTATGAGAATGATAACATTTGAGTTTAAGATAATCCTCAGAAGAAGACATACCGACCATGAACTTACCAAATTTATTAGAGAAATAATAATTTAAAACTATATCCATAATTTTAGGAATACGTATTCTAATTCTCAAAATAATATCATTCATAATATAGAAATCATATTTTTTCCTTATGTAATTCATCATTTAAGACATAAGAATATCCTTAAACACAGTAACACTCTTATATTCATCTGAAAAACCCGATCCCATGTGGCTATATAAACTAGACCCTAAAGAATCATCTTTTGAATTAATCTTGTAAAGGTGTATTCAATTGGGATATCACTTCTATATTTTGAAAAAAAATTATTAATCCTCCAATGTTCTTATCTTGATTAAGTACAAACACACAATCAACATGTCCTTACTAGGTAGAAACAACAACTATGGTCTTAGGAGATGAAACTTATCTAGAATCTATTAGATAAATATGCTCTTACATGGAATGAATTTCACTCATATTATCATCATGTGAAAAATAAAAATAAAAAAGTTTATCTAATTCAAAAAACATTCCATCAATTCTCCCATTTTTAAAGAGAAAAAATTACTTTTTTCATAATCATCATCCCATCAAACCATTATGACCATTTTTCAACATAGTAAGTTTTTATTGCATTTCAACATACCTATCTATCACACTCTATAAAATATTTTAACCATCAACCTCAACTTTCTCAACCAACATTCCCATCATCTCTTTACTCAATAAATTAACCCAAATAGCATTTGATTGAGTGAAATTTCTCATAACATGTCTATAGTGTTTACACTTAAAACTAATGAGAGGATTGTATTCAAATATTACCTTTTTAAGGAATACTTTGGCAGCATCTTTTATCCACACAAACTAAGTTATTGAGCATAACACATCAATCACAATGAAAAAATGAGTAATGGAATGTCTTAACAAATTCAATGTGGAAGAATCAATTTTGATGGGATTTATCATAGTGCTAGAAATAGTTTTTAATGAATATGGTTAAAATAGTTTAAGAGGAATCCCAAATAAACGAACCAAGATCAACGTGATAGGGGATTCATGACCAATAAGAACCAAGGGTGGACACTTGAATATTGACATCTTACTTCCCATAATACTCAATGTTTCATGACTCAAACAATGATAATAGTCACCAACATCCTCAAATATAATAATAATAATAGAAAACCCATCAAAAAAGACCAATATTAACCTTATAAATCTCAATAACTTCCTAATTGTTCCTGATTGAAACTATACTATGATAATTACTTCAAAAAATACCAATGAGAGAAAATCTAAACTTGGTAGAAAGAGCCCTGATTTTCTCATAAAAAAATAAATCATTATGAAGCCTATATAATTGAAATGGGGATAAGGAATGGTTAATGAAATCAAAGATTAACCCTTTGGAACCTCAATTAAGGATTTAATTAATCCCACCAACTCTTTTAATGTCCTCTTCTTCCTCAGACTGATCTTAGGGACATTATTTCTTAGATAGACAATAAATGTAGATTTTGTAACTAGTTGTTTTATTTAAACCTTATCAATCAATCAATGATTTTAATTTCATTCCTAGTAAAGTGCACTGTGTTGCATTTGTTGTCAATTATGTATGTTGTTGTCAAGGAATGAATGGATGGATGTCAAGGAGTTTCAATATGTGAATGACAAAGGATGTTATGGTGTTGGTGAGGAAAGGAGAATGGCCATGGTACTAAGATGCATGTCACTTAGGAGATTCACTAAGTGACATAGGATGTTGTGGTTGAAACATTCTCTATGTACATCAGACGATTGTTGAGATGATCTTTAAGTTTAAAGAACTTGTATCAAGATGATACAAAGTCACAACATGATTATAAGACCATGCATTGTAGTGAAAATGCATGAGGAGTTAGAAGATAATCCATTCACATGTTCTAAGTGGATGAAGTGAGCTGAAGAAGTCCATGCACTATCAATTAGTGCATGTGAATTTGAAGTTGATCCAATTGATCTCTGATTAGATCAATGAAGCACATTGAAGAAATCTTTGATTCAGGAGTTCGGTTGAAGATGAAAAACCTTCGGGAATTCCATTCCAAAGTGATGAATAAATGTTGAAGAGAATTGGAGGAATTCTAATGAAGAAGAAGAATAGATGAGGGGAATGTCTTAGAAGATGGCTTGAATGGCAATTGGCATTTACACTTTTCACTTTGTTTTTCTTAACAAAGCACTTGTGTTTTTAAGTAGAAAAAAATAGCCACCAAGGAAGGCCAGCCGAGGGTCATCACCCAAGGCTCATGTGGGACTCGAGGTCACCACGCCCATGGGGAACCCTCAGGCCAAGGCAGCATATCCCTGAGGCAGAAGAGGTCGGGGCCGTGTATAAGCCTCGGGCCACGCAGGGGATCAGGTCCTGCGCAGCATGGGCGCCAGAGCGCGCACCCGGAGGATGCATAGTGGGCGCCAGTGGCGCGCCCGAGTGGCAGGAGTGGGCGCAAGAGCGCGCCCGCAGAGAGAACATGGTGCAGGGCGGCACCGTGAGGGGAGGAGTTCAACTGTGGAGTAGCGGAGAGCGCTTGGGTGATAAACCGCGGAAAATCCGCTCGCCGTTTCGATGTGGGACGCGGAAAAATCTCCAGGAACGAATCCCAGCCGCATGATTGATCGCGCGTGCGATCCGATCCGCTCATCTAATCGCGCCATTCGCGATCTGATCCAGGCCGTCCGAGATTATCTGATCGCCTGATCCGACAGCTCCCCGTCCGTCCTCAACCTTGAGCTCGCCCGAAGCCACCCACGAGTTCCGTTCGAACCAGAGGCCATCTCGACGACGGTTCTTGATCTCCCGGCCACCATTGCTGAAGCCGAAGGCTCCATTAAGCTCGTCCAGACCTACTGAACCTATCCATGCTTAAAAGTGGGCTTGCATGCAACGAGAAGAGAATTCAAGGTTGGCCGAAGCAACCGAAGGTGCGAGGCCATTCGGTGTTGATGATTTGCATGGATTGGGTTTAAAGAAGGTCGTGCATGCGTTCTAAGTCGCATGCACGTGGAGGAGAAAAACAAAAAGAAAAGTACCCGTGTGTGAAACAGAGGAAGATATCAAGATTTGAAAAATCTTGAAATACCCGAAAACTTCAAGGATTCAAAGATTGTATCACGCGGATGGGCCAAGGAATTCTTCTGCCTATAAAAGGATAGCCCGAGGCATTAGAGATGCTTGCTGATCTGTTGAAAACTCGAAGTCCCGTGAGTGCCATATGTGCCTCGTGAAGTTTTGAATCCACCGCGCAAATTACTTGCGCGGATGTTGTCCCGAAGCCACCCGAGGCTTTGAAGGTGTTCCTTGCGTGCAACTCCTTTGCGCGACAAGAAGAAGGAGGAGGAGGAGATCCTTGCGCGCCTCCCTTGCGTGACAGGAAGAACCCGAGGCCGCATTCTTGCGCGCCCGTGGTTGATTCCCTCTCTGCCTGCGTACTTGCACGGCAGGAGGAAGTGCACGCGGGTGTTGTACTTGCGCACCCCGCGGCAGTGGCACCTGCGCGGCACTCGCGCACCCTTGCGCCTTGTGACCCTGCACGGTAGTGGAGAAGAAGTTAGCCGCACCCCATTCACGCCTTCATTTGGCAGGGAGTTTGAGTGAGGCAATTTACCACACCTTTGTGTGTGTGCTACAGTGCTCGGGCTGTGTGTGCAAAAACAGAAGAAGGCAGTGTGTGTGTGCCAAGTGGAGAAGAATACCCGAGACCTTAGTGCCTTGTGTGAAGTGAAAGAACACACCCTAGTGGTGTATGTGCAAAACAAGAGAAGGCCGAGACCACACTATCTGTGTGTGAGCTAAATGCAAATTGAAGAACACCCTACGGGAAGTGGGTGTGCGTAGAGGAGAATAGGCCAAGTCTCAAGAGTGTTCAAAGTGAAACAAGTGTGTGCAAAAAGACAACAAGGCCGAACCTTAGTGTGTACAAAGTGATGTGCACACTTTGAAGAAGAACAAGACCCACACTAAAGAACAACACATTTGTGAGTGTGTAAACAAAAAGAACAAAGTGTGAAGAAGGAAGAAGGTGTGTGTGCTAAAAGTATTTACACCCATTGTGGGTTTATCACACCAAGGAGAAAAAGGGGAGTGCATGCATGCATGCATGCACATGCGCACGTAATCAAAGTTCAAATCAGTGAGTGTGCATTTGAGTTGACCAAGACCAGAGGATCTTGAATAAATTGAGAAGGTCATGCAGTCAGTGCATGAGGATTCAGAGTTACCATGCATTCAGTGCATGAAGTTGTTTTGAAGTGAGACTGGACCAGACTGAAGTTAAAGTCATCAGTTGTCTGAGTATTCAGTAGTTAGAGAGAAGCCAGGTCATCCTGAGAAGAAGGAGATAAAGCCTAAGCAAGATGAGAAGACATGTTCATCACAAGTGAGCATAGGTACAGAGCAAGGCCAGCAGCCTTTATCCCAGGCTGCTGAGGATACTTTAAGAACTTAAAGTGAAGAAGAGCTACTCGTGCGACTCGAGGATCCATGAGAATCCCCCTGTGAGACTCAGGGTGGAAGAAGTCTTCAGTGGGATTCTGGAGTAGGCCAGTGGGACTCTGGTAACACTGTGGGACGCAGTATAAAGACCCTCCTGTGGGACTCAGGAGAGATACAGTGGGATGCTGTATCGACCATTGTAATTCTAACAAGTTATAATGGAGAAACCATGTTGGGGCGTATAACCAACATGGAAAGGACGTAGGACTTTGGTGCCGAACCTTGTAAATCCTTGTGTCCAGTGCCTTTACATTTACTGCATCATTTGAGGAAAGGTGAGAGATACAAGAAGAGTGGATCGAGGCTTTAACCATCCATAGAGGTTTAATTGATTAAGAATCAATTAGTAAAAAGTTTTAAAGGATCACTGATTCACCCCCTCCCCCTCTCAGTGATTCACACTGATCTGGGAACTTCAATTGGTATCAGAGGGAGGTTACCTCTAAAAGATCCAAGGGAGTCTATATGGAGTGCAGATTTGAGGAAATGAGCGACCAGCCTCAAAAGGAGATATCTTCCAAGACTCAGAAAAATAGAAAGAAGAAACAGGCCAAGAAGATGAATAAAGCCTGTCCTAGCTGTGATGAAGTTGGAACAATGAATGATCTTCAAAGTGCAATCGAATATCTTCAGAAGACAGTCCCCAAGGAAGTGGCAATGTGTATAGCTACAGGCATCCTTGATCTTCAAGTAGAAAAATCACAGTTAGAAGAAGAAGCCAATGCAATGGAAGATCAATTGGCTAAAAGGGTTGGCATAACCAACACTCTCAGAAAGCTGGTGAAGGCTAAGGATTAAACAGTTTCTCTTTGCAATGATAGATATGAAGATACTTGTGAAGAATTGCAAAGAAGCCTTTCTGAGAAAGAAATCTTTATGATAATAATCAAAGAAGTTTTCCATGCACTGGAAAAATTGCACAGAGTTTCAATGGTTGTCAAAGATGCTCAACTAGAAGACAAATTCAAAAGGGTGAAGGAGCTGGACAATTCATTGCTATAAATAAAAAAGGTGCATGAAGACCAGATAAAGCAGCTGGAAGAGAAATGGGAAGGAAGGCTAAGAACTATTGAGGATGAGAAGAACTCCCTCAACATGAAATGCTTTGAACTGGAGGTGATATTGAAAAATCTGCAATCACCCAAAGCTGAAGCCTCCCAGTCAGCTGAAAGAAGAAATGTTGCTACTCAAGTGAGCTTTGAGAAGGATGATTCTAAGAGAAATGCATCCTCTAATGAAAGGGAAAAATCTTCTAAAAAGAAGGTACCATTCATCCCATCTTGTACTCATGTTTCTAAATGTGTTTCCACAAAAAGTGCAGGATGGAAGAATAATTCCAAACAAGTATGGATGAAGACAAAGAAGAAGCAGAGCTCTCCTGAAACAACACAGCAGCTCAAGAAAAATGTCCAACAACCAGAAGGACTCAAGGAGTCAAGATTTGTGGGACAATGTTGGTGTTGTAATAAGTATGGGAATTATGCAAAGGATTGTTGGTACAATCCACTGAATGTCAAAGCACAAAGGAATCCCATGCCTAGGGGGAGCAAGCCAGAAGGAAAGAAGAAACATCCACAGGTCCAGAAACATCTGTTTACTGCTAACAGATTTAGATTACTTGACAACATCTGGGATGGTTGCAAAAGTGGTCAACAATTTGATACATGTCAATCTCTGAATGTATCCAAAGCTGGAAAGAAGAGAAGATCACAGAACCTAGCTAAGATATATTCCTTGGGAAGCAAGAAGAAAGTAGAAAATGCTCCCAAGAAGTGTTTGAGAAATGAAGATAAGTCCTTGGAGTCTGAGTCCAAGAAGGGTGATGCATCCAGAAGGACCACCAAGAAGTGCTTCTACTGTGGAAAGAATGGCCATACCATGGATCTTTGTAAACAAGCCATGAAATATAATAGAATCCAACTGCACTCAAAAAGACAATCAATCCAGAAGAAGAAGAAGGGATTGATTGAAAATAAGTTGCCTAAGAGAGGTAGCTTGACAGCATTAAAGGAACCATGTGGAACTTCCAAAACTGAGGCCACACTTCCAAGTGACTTACTAGTCATATGGCCACATCAGTTGCAACTTTCCAGAGAACTGCAAAAAGATGAAGATGAAGCTCTGGCAATTGCTAAAGCAAAAGGGAAGAGGAAGGTTTCACATGAAGATGTTTTGAGAACCACACCAGCACAATCATCAATGAAGATCAAATGTGCAAGTGTGAAGACTGGTGAAAATGGGACATCTCGGTTGAGAGAATCTTCTCAACCTTGTTGTTCACATTGATGAACCAAGTAGGTCCCATCTTATTCCCTTATACACTTGTATTTACATGTTCTAACATTGCAGGGAATTGAAGATGATGATCATTCTCAGCTGGAGGATGGTTTGGACAGAATGGAGTGCACCCCTTGAGGGGGAGCAAATCTGAAGAAGATGATGTTCTGAGATTAATACCATCTTAAGAAAATGGATGAATGGGGGAGCTTTATCTTTGCACTAAACTTTCTAATGAGTTTTGTGAAGCATGTGCAGGATTTATCAATTCATTGAATATCTGAAAATTTCAAACCCCTCAAGCATGATCTCACATGTACAGTGAATGTTGGACAGCATTGAGTACCTTGGTTACATCACTCTTGTTTTCTACACCGGGTTAGCCCAAGTAGACTTAGAGTTGATTTACTAAAGGTTCTTTGCTAAAGAGAACATGTGACATCATCCCTCTCTCAGTGTTTTTCAAGAAAATACTTTTCAAAGGGAGGAAGAGATTTTTGAAAGATAACCACACCACACTTTTGCATTTGATTGCCAATAAGGGGGAGAAAAGATTGGCACACATATTGACCCATTCATATGTTCTGAAGAAGTGTATTGACAAAAAATACAAAGGGGGAGATTAAAGTGCACTGTGTTGCATTTGTTGTCAATTATGTATGTTGTTGTCAAGGAATGAATGGATGGATGTCAAGGAGTTTCAATATGTGAATGACAAAGGATGTGATGGTGTTGGTGAGGAAAGGAGAATGTCCATGGTACTAATATGCATGTCACTTAAGAGATTCACTAAGTGACATAGGATGTTGTGGTTGAAACATTCTCTATGTACATCAGACGATTGTTGAGCTGATCTTTAAGTTTAAAGAACTTGTATCAAGATGATACAAAGTCACAACATGATTAGAAGACCATGCATTGTAGTGACAATGCATGAGGAGTTAGAAGATAATCCATTCACATGTTCTAAGTGGATGAAGTGAGCTGAAGAAGTCCATGCACTATCAGTTAGTGCATGTGAATTTGAAGTTGATCCAATTGATCTCTGATTAGATCAATGAAGCACATTGAAGAAATCTTTGATTCAGGAGTTCGGTTGAAGATGAAAAACCTTCGGGAATTCCATTCCAAAGTGATGAATAAATGTTGAAGAGAATTGGAGGAATTCTAATGAAGAAGAAGAATAGATGAGGGGAATGTCTTAGAAGATGGCTTGAATGGAAATTGGCATTTACACTTGTCATTTTGTTTTTCTTAACAAAGCACTTGTGTTTTTAAGTAGCAAAAAATAGCCACCAAGGAAGGCCAGCTGAGGGTCATCACCCAAGGCTCATGTGGGACTCGAGGTCACCACGCCCATGGGGAACCCTCAGGCCAAGGCAGCATATCCCTGAGGCAGAAGAGGTCAGGGCCGTGTATAAGCCCCGGGCCACGCAGGGGATCAGGTCCTGCGCAGCATGGGCGCCAGAGCGCGCGCCCGGAGGATGCATAGTGGGCGCCAGTGGCGCGCCCGAGTGGAAGGAGTGGGCGCAAGAGCGCGCCCGCAGAGAGAACACGGTGCGGGGCGGCACCGTGAGGGGAGGAGTTCAACTGTGGAGTAGCGGAGAGCGCTTGGGTGATAAACCGCGGAAAATCCGCTCGCCGTTTCGATGTGGGACGCGGAAAAATCTCCAGGAACGAATCCCAGCCGCATGATTGATCGCGCGTGCGATCCGAGCCGCTCATCTAATCGCGCCATTCGTGATCTGATCCAGGCCGTCCGAGATTATCTGATCACCGGATCCGACGGCTCCCCGTCCGTCCTCAACCTTGAGCTCTCTCAAATCCACCCACGAGTTCCGTTCGAACCAGAGGCCATCTCGACGACGGTTCTTGAGCTCCCGGCCACCATTGCCGAAGCCGAAGGCTCCATTGAGCTCGTCCAGACCTACTGAACCTATCCATGCTTAAAATTGGGCTTGCATGCAACGAGAAGAGAATTCGAGGTTGGCCGAAGCAACCGAAGGTGCGAGGCCATTCGGTGTTGATGATTTGCATGGATTGGGTTTAAAGAAGGCCGTGCATGCGTTCTAAGTCGCATTCACGTGGAGGAGAAAAACAAAAAGAAAAGTACCCACGTGTGAAACAGAGGAAGATATCAAGATTTGCAAAATCTTGAAATACCCGAAAACTTCGGGGATTCAAAGATTGTATCACGCGGATGGGCCGAGGAATTCCTCTGCCTATAAAAGGAGATCCCAAGGCATTGGATATTCTTGCTGATCTGTTGAAAACTCGAAGTCCCGTGAGTGTCGTATGTGCCTCGCGAAGTTTTGAAGCCACCGCGCAAATTACTTGCGCGGCTGTTGTCCCGAAGCCACCCGAGGCTTTGAAGGTGTTCCTTGCGTGCAACTCCTTTGCGCGACAAGAAGAAGGAGGAGGAGGAGATCCTTGCGCGCCTCCCTTGCGTGACAGGAAGAACCCGAGGCCGCATTCTTGCGCGCCCGTGGTTGATTCCCTCTCTTCCTGCGTACTTGTGCGGCAGGAGGAAGTGCACGCGGGTGTTGTACTTGCGCACCCCGCGGCAGTGGCACCTGCGCGGCACTCGCACACCCTTGCGCCTTGTGACCCTGCGCGGCAGTGGAGAAGAGGTTGGTCGCACCCCATGCATGCCTTCATTTGGCAGGGAGTTTGAGTGAGGCAATTTACCACACCTTTGTGTGTGTTCTACAGTGTTCGGGCTGTGTGTGCAAAAACAGAAGAAGGCAGTGTGTGTGTGCCAAGTGGAGAAGAAGACCTGAGGCCTTAGTGCCTTGTGTGAAGTGAAAGAACACACCCTAGTGGTGTATGTGCAAAACAAGAGAAGGCTGAGACCACACTATCTGTGTGTGAGCTAAATGCAAATTGAAGAACACCCTACGGGCAGTGGGTGTGCGTAGAGGAGAATAGGCCAAGTCTCAAGAGTGTGCAAAGTGAAACAAGTGGGTGCAAAAAGACAACAAGGCCGAACCTTAGTGTGTACAAAGTGATGTGCACACTTTGAAGAAGAAAAAGACCCACACTAAAGAACAACACATTTGTGAGTGTGTAAACAAAAAGAACAAAGTGTGAAGAAGGAAGAAGGTGTGTGTGCTAAAAGTATTTACACCCATTGTGGGTTTATCACACCAAGGAGAAAAAGGGGAGTGCATGAATGCATGCATGCACATGCGCACATAATCAAAGTTCAAATCAGTGAGTGTGCATTTGAGTTGACCAAGACCAGAGGATCTTGAAGAAATTGAGAAGGTCATGCAGTCAGTGCATGAGGATTCAGAGTTGCCATGCATTCAGTGCATGAAGTTTTTTGAAGTGAGACTGGACCAGACTGAAGTTAAAGTCATCAGTTGTCTGAGTATTCAGTAGTTAGAGAGAATCCAGGTCATCCTGAGAAGAAGGAGATAAAGCCTGAGCAAGACGAGAAGACCTGTTCATCACAAGTGAGCAGAGGTACAGAGCAAGGCCAGCAGTCTTTATCCCAGGCTGCTGAGGATACTTTAAGAACTTAAAGTGAAGAAGAGATACTCGTGCGACTCGAGGAGCTAGGAGAAGCCCCCTGTGAGACTCGGGGTGGAAGAAGTCTTCAGTGGGATTCTGGAGCAGGCCAGTGGGACTCTGGTAACACTGTGGGACGCAGTATAAAGACCCTCCTGTGGGACTTAGGAGAGATACAGTGGGATGTTGTATCGACCATTATAATTCTAACAAGTTATAATGGAGAAACCATGTTGGGGAGTATAACCAACATGGCAAGGATGTAGGCCTTTGGTGCCGAACCTTGTAAATCCTTATGTCCAGTGCCTTTACATTTACTGCATCATTCGAGGAAAGGTGAGAGATACAAGAAGAGTGGATCGAGGCTTTAACCAGCCATAGAGGTTTAATTGATTAAGAATCAATTAGTAAAAAGTTTTAAAGGATCACTGATTCACCCCCTCCCCCTCTCAGTGATTCACACTGATCTGGGCACTTCACCTAGGTTTTGGATTTTCAATTTCTACTAATAAAAAAACAAGTTTGTTAATAAAATATATAAATAAGAAAAAAATGATATTTTATCTTGAATATCTTGTTCAAAGTAAATTTATTTAATTACATCATTAATTTACATTTATTTCTTAATTTCATATTAATAAATAAAATAAAAACTTTTACACTTCTATTTTCTACACTGGTTAATTTAATGGTTAGAAGAGTATCAAATTGAAGTAATTTAAATAATGTGGTCAAATCATGATCTTTACCTATGATTATTTAATGATTTAGACACCTTGTAATGTTTGGTTTCTTATTTTACATTTTTCTTTCTCTATTTTTCAAATATAGTTCTTATTTTATAATAAAAAACATGATTTAATATAAATATCTTACAATTAAACAAATATTATAATTCACACCACTATTTCTCATCAAACTATTTAGGCTTTTTTTAATAAAACTATTTGAAATTTTCTTATATTCCTTGTGTGTTTTCAGACTATTTATTCAAAACCTAGTAGAGACCTTCAATCACTTAATTGAATGTGAATTATTAAATAAGAATGTGAAAGAGTTCATGCATGTAACATCCTGACCTGACTCACTCTATAGTAACTAGATCAAATCACCACATGAAATCAAGCGTGACTCATCATATTCTAGAGTTTTTTTTTAGTAGTGAGGTACTAAGGTGATACTGTAGGGAAACTGTAATAACACGAAGTTTTATAAATAAAATTCCCTTTTTGGTTGAATTAAATGTCATTTTATGTGTTATGGTTATAGAAAACACATGAAATTATTTGGTTTTATTATATCCTATAATATTTAAAATATTTTTAATCATCATAACCATTGATAATATATTCATTGAATAGTTATCATATAATTATTATAAATATAGGATTTTAAAAACAATCAATTAACACACAAAAAAGGAAGTAATGGCCTCAACTAGTAGGATCATACCATACGAATCTCATTCATCTGAGATTTTTATGGAAATAGAATCACTGAGATTTTAACTTGGCAAAGACCAATCTAGTATCCAACAACATAAGCATGAGAGAAACCATTTATGTGAGAAGTTTAAGCTCATTAGGATCATGGCCCAAACCATGTACGTTGAACCACCCCATGAAAGTCTTACTGTCATGAACCATACTCTTAGGGAATTTGCTGGTGTATCAAAGGGATATGTATCAAGACCCTAATAATATGAATATTAATATGTATATTTTATAGAATAATGAATATATTTTCATCTTATAATCATTACTTTATAAACTATTTTTATTTAGATACAATAAAACACAAAATTGTATTTTTAATTAATATTCAATTTCGATTAAGAAGTTTATTTTGATGAATTAATGTATTTTTTTGAAATAAATAATATCTTAATAAAATATTATTATTAAAAAATTATTAAATATAAAATATCATATAATTTTTATTAAGTAAAATGTAATTTTTATAAGGGTTCAAAAACCATTATTGTAAAAAAATCATATTGTTAATAAATATAGATTCAATTTTAAAAGTGAAAATTAATATATTTAGAAAAATATTTTAATAAAATTGATATTATTTTTGGAATTATAATGTAAAAAGTATTATATGGTGAATTTTTCATAATTTTCTGAGATAGTAAAATTTTCGGGTAAAAATAAAATATGGTATAAATATAAGGTGTGTATTATGACATCATAATGACCCAAAAATGATGTAATAAATACTATAAAGGGTATTAAAGGCTAAATATATTTTTCCCCTTAAAAATAATTTAATATTAAGTTTATTTTATTAATTTTATAAAGTATCTATGAATCCTCCAAAGCCTATAATATATTTTAAGATTTTAAAATCATTTCTTTAAGGACATGACTTACATCCACATCAACAAGGGTAATATTTTAATAATTTAGGCCCTTGGACTTATAAAATAATGAAAAACACTCATATGTTTCCAAAACCATGGTCAAAAACTATGTTAAGGTTTGTGGTTTTGGTTATTTTATTATATAGAGTCCAAAACATAAGTTTGAGAAATAATAAACAACCCCCCACTCTATTTTCCTATATAAATCCACCCAAGATATCATTTCTCTTCACTAAAAAACCTTGTATAATGTACTTAATATTACAACCCCTCTCTATATTCCTCCCATGTTTCCCCCAATCTCACAATAAGCTCCTCCCAAGAATTTGGAATCACCCTCTCAAGGTAAGGGATCCTTTCTTTCTCCTCTTTATTCAAATATATTTATTATCTTATGTGTTTTGTATCTAATTCCTTATATTGGGATATTTTCTTAAAAATACCCCTTACTTTACATTTTATGTAAAAATTATGTGATTCCACTTTCACTCTCATTAATCCCTCACATGAACGTTTATGTACACCTGTTACCATGCTGAAATTTTGTAAGGAATCCTCTCATTTTCCTCTTTATTCAAGTATATTTATTATCTTATGCCTTTATATAAAATTAGTAATGTTGGTATATGTTCTTAAATATCTCTATTAATTCCATTTTTATTTCCATGTGATGAGATACCCATTTCTCTCTCATTAATCCCTCCCATGAAAATTTATACACCCATGTTATGCTGCCGAAATTTTACCACAATTTTCCATGACAAACAATTGTGTATTGAATACCCATACCCATTTATAATATAGGGTGATCAAATTTATTCACTTATACTTATTTTATTGAGTAATTACATGTATTTATTACACACTCCTTGATTGTGTTATAACATGTGATGATAAATGATTCTGCGATGTATGATCTATGTGGTACACTTATGCATGTGAATGAAATGAAAGTTATGGGTGCACCCAGAATTATATAGCTCTCTAATGAATTGGGTAATGTTTTAGTCTCATGAGATGTCATGAAATGGATTAGTTGGTGAACATAATCCATAACATGACATTTTCTATCATGATGTTTTGGTAGTTATCCTTGACCTATGTTTATGACACCATGTTTTATGTTTTTTCCACAATTCCCATGTTGTCTTTATGTCATCATTCTATATCATGACTCGTTATTCATGTTTATGATTCTCACCCCTTTTATATCTCATTGATATTCATATTTTATAACATGTAATATTTTATTCATATTATTCTTTCTTTATTCTTTTATTGGGCTTTATAGCTCACCCCATTCTTATGTATATCCCCAAGTTATCCCATGCAATTTTAAGTATGATGGAATAATATGAGCATGTCAAGGAAGTTTTAAATAATGTTTTTGTATCCCATGTTTTAAGTTGTTATTTTATTTACCTAATTCCTAAAGAAAATGGTATAATTTATCTTCTGGGTTTTATTATTTGTAATTTTATGTATTAAATCATGAAATAAATTGTAATTAAGAACAGGGTTTTCATAGTTGGTATCAAAGGAAAGTTTAGTTATTTTGGAGATTAGGATTAGAAAACTCTAGGAAAAAATAATTAGGGATAAGACTAAACATATGAATATATCCCTAAATTTTAGTAAATTATAGATTAATTGGTTTATCAATAAAATACATCTTTTTCTGGATACTGCAAGTGGATGTGGCTCTGGCACAGATGTACATAGGGGTAAACACCGAAAACACCATGTTGAGATAGAATCAACTAGGAACTGGTGCATGAAAATGGTACTTGTTGCGCACCTATTTTGACACTCCCAGGGGATATGATTTGGTAAATTCATAATCTCATTATGAACCATTATTAAGGGAACAAAAATTTCCATAAGAGTATATGTTAGGAAATAGATCATAGATAAAATATATTGAACTCTAGAAATACATATGTTAAGGAAATTTATTTCATTTATAAGTTATCTATTTAATTTAAATTAGATTCTCATTTATGTGTTTATTATTTAAAAATACTCATCCAAAATTTTCCCTTTATTCTAGCCAAGGGTCAGAAATAAGAGGAATCGGGTAAACAGCCAATGTGAATGGAAATGTGATGACTACCCAAAAGAGATTCCCAACCCAATTGGAGAAGTAATAGAAAACTTTGTGATGATACTCTCTCAGATGACTTGGGTTCTGAATAAAAACCTAGATCAAGAGGAATGCCCAAATCCCACTAACAAAGAATAAGGTATAATTAAGACCTTTATGATACAAAGGCCTCTAAATTTAAATGGATCATATAATACCTAAATTGTGGAATAATGGATCAAATCCATTGAAAATATATTCTACATCCTTAAATGTTCCAAGAAAGAGAAGGTTATACTGGTTGTTTATCATATAGAGGGAGAAGATGATCAATGGTAGACATTGAACAAGAATAGAAAGCTTTAGGAAGAGACTAAAGTAATGGGGTGGAAATAATTTCATTAAAAAACGATAAATATTTAACTCACACTCTCTAACTTAAAATGGAACGAGATTTCCTTTCCCTCAAGAAAAAATATGATGAATCTATCAAGTCATATAAGGAAAACTTTACAAGACTTTCACGACCTGTCTCTATCTTTTTCATTTCCCCCAAATTCAAGGTCAACCACTTATTTGGTGGGATAAAACCTAGTATATTAAAAGATATGGTGATCCGAGACTTTGATATCTATGAGAAAATTATATGATTTTCCCTTAAAGTAAAAATGAAGATCAGTTAATCTCAAGGGTTTCATGGGGATAAGAAGTGAAAACTGAAGTTTAATTCTAGCAGTCTGATGGAGAAATCTAATGGTGATAAGAAATTTCAACATCCCACTTATCAAAAGTGTAGAAATAATCACCCAAAAAAATCATAAGGGGGTGAGGAAATGATTTAGGTGAGATAATAAAGGGTACCTATCTAGAAATTTCTGGCAGGAGAAACACACTAATTCAATAGAGGAAAGGAATGCTACATTCAACCCTCAACACATTGTTCATTGTTTCAACTGCAAGTAACAAGGGTACTTTGAAAACCAATACACATATATAAGGGTTTTAGGATACAACCAAAAACCTCCAAGGAATCAAGGGTGATCTTATGCCATCAAAACCAAGGAATTGGATCCTAAAAACAAAGTGGTCATGGGTACATTAGTTATTCATTCAAGAATAGAGAATGTAATTTTTTATTCTAGTTTTATGCATTCATTTATATAATGCAAGTTTAGTATAACTATTCAAACACCTCCATAAATCATTGAAGTAGAGCTATTGGTGAAAATTTAAAATGGGTAAAATATTGTATCCCAAGTATATAACTCCTCCCCTATCAAAATTTATGGGCTAAACTTCCCAATGAACCTTTGATACTACCTTTAGTGGAATTTGATGTAATTATAGGCATTGATTGTATTTCCTTATATATAGTCAACATAAATTGTTGTGAGAAGGAAATAACTCTTCATATTGTGAATCATTCTCTGATTCTATACAAATGTAATGAAAAGGATGAATCTTATTTAGCACCAACATATCAATCATATATATTATTACCCTACGAGCAAGAATATCTGTATCAAATTATTGATTCTAAGGAAAGGATCATCCTTGAAGATGTTCCCATTATGAGGGAATATGTTGATGTGTTTCCTGAGTAATTTTTTGGTCTTCCTCCTACTAAGAGGTTGAATTTTCAATAAATATTATACCTAGGTAATTGGTGTTATCCAAGACTCAATATATAATGGTTGTTTTGAAACTTGAGGGGAAAAAGAAACAACTATATGAGAATATAGATAAAGGGGTCATATGACCAAGTGCTTCACCATGGGGTTCACTTGTCCTTTTTATAAAGAAAAATTATGGGTCAATTCACCTTTACATTTATTATCATGAGATAAAAAATATCCCAATAAATAAAAAGTATCATCTTCCATGGATTAATTACTTATCAAATTAGCTATGTGGAGCACAATACTTCTCCATAGTGGATCTTCAGTCGGGGTATTATCAAGTAAGGGTAATGAAGGAGGATATCACCAAGAACACTTTCTATACAAGGTATGAGAATTATGAGTTCATAGTAATTCCATTCGGACTCACTAATTCTATATAAATCTTTATGGACTTTATAAATAGAGTCTTTAGATATTACCTCAAACAATTTGTGGTAGTCTTTATAGATTATATTCTAATATAATCTGAAAGTAAGGAGGAGTATGAGGATCATCTGATCATTGTGCTAAAAAAATTATGAAAGGATAATCTTTATGAAAAGTATAGCAAATGTGAGTTCTATTTGAAGGAATTCTAATTCTTGGGGCATATTATCACAAGTAATGGGATGTCGACCCTTGAAAGATAGAAGCAATTGAAGGATGGTCAAGGACAACATCTGTTATGAACAAACACAGATACCCTAATACCTAATCTATCTATGACATGGCCCGAAGGGAATTCCCAACCCCCATGAGTTGAAGACTAGTACCTGGTATTATAAAATATAAGGTGGGAATAGTTTTTTCACATAAATAGTGGAAGAAATAGCTACAAGTTAGTATTCTCTAAATAAAACTCCATAGGGAGAACAGTACCAGAAGTAAAATAGGTATTTAACCCAAATTACAACCACAATGTACCAAAAAACTAAATGATAAACAACTCAATTCCCAAAAAACACAACACTCCAAGAACAGATATACAACATCAACTTCCACCTCTAATTAGTGTTTTCCCCATGCTCAAAACTAACATAAGGAAATATATAAACACTCAAAGGAATAGGTAGGGTGTGATCTTAAAGACCGGTAGGGTCTCACTAAGGATTCCATAATAACATTCCACATTAATTAACCAAATAAAGATTTTAATTTTAAATAAACAAGAATGGAAATACAGCAACATATTTAAAACAAATCATGCTTTACCTTTCATTTAATGGAAACATTTAAAATAATGATTTAATAAACATTTTATATAAAAAAGTTTATATAAATTAATAAGGAATGTGTAAAAAAGTTTACAAAAAATGAAATATATCAAAATAATCACAAAAAAGTAGCATGGTCATCCACCAAGAGGTATAATAGTTCCAGGTTATGGGATCCTCACACACTTGAATAGGTGATCATGGAAATATGTGTAAACACATCCCTCAGACACTGGTCAAAGAGGACTTATCACCATCACATCAAGGATGTGACCTGTTACACTATGCTTTTTTGGAGTTGTAAAGTGTCAATAGAGTGTTTCCCCAAATAACTCACTAACTACCTAGGATTTTATCTACTCGAACAACAATCAATAATGGTAAATTTATCTTAAAACTGTTCAAAATACAATTAACTCATTTCAATATTCCAATTTACATTTAAAAACTAGAATGGGTTTTTAATCAATTCATTCCTTTTCTATGATAAGACCAACCAAGGTTCTTATCAAAACAATTTAATCCTTTTTTCTCAAATTAAATTTTGAAATCAATTTCACATATCAATTTCACAATTTAATACCACTATTTAATTTCACAATTTCTATCCAATTTCCACAATCACACCCCAATTGAATAAATTTGGGGGGGGGTCCCCAAATTTTATGTGAAAAAAAATTAAAATCCCAATTAGATGAAAATTATGTTTTCCATAATTAAATTGAAATAAATTTAATTTAAATAAATCAATTTATGGTTAAATCAATTATCCAATCCAAAATGGAACTACCTACTGAAACAAAGAGATCACGTCTCACAATGCCCACAATGGGAAACTCCAATGAAGAATTTTGAAAATGAATATCTGAGAATAAAACCTAAATTAAAGATCTAAAAAAATGGATATTAGATCCTCTAATAACATGAAGATCTATAAAACCCTAAGGAGGAGAGAGGAAGAGAGTAGGAGATAAAAAAATGGTAGAAGAACTCTTACCAGGGAGAGATCAAATGATGATAACCTATCTTCAATCCACCTTATAGAGGTTTTATAGGAGACAATATAGATTATTGTGAGCCCTCCCAAACTATGAAATTGAGATATCCTGAGTTAGGTTCGATCAGGGGTCGAAATGGGGGTTCGTTAATTTTTTTAAGAATTTTCAGAATTAAAAAAGTTTGCACAAACAATTTCCTAGATGGAATCATATGGTTTTTCAAACCGTGAACCACTCTAAAGGGGTTAATGGTTTCTAATAGGTGATTTCAGAGGTTTTCAAACCATGTTCCCATCGTGAAATCCCTCACTACTTGGTTTTTCACGGTTTTCACTAGCAGGGTGTGCGGTTTGGGAAAATCATGCACCAACCATGCATAGCCCAAGAGCCTTCCAAAATTTTCAAAATTTCACTTGAATCACCCATAAATGAGACCCAACCAAATAATGATCAAAATAGGGGTTGAGGAGTACCTAAAAATAGTAATAGGATGTTACAACCTACCCACGATAGAAAATTTTTATCCCTATAAATCCTACTAAGAAGCTCCCATTTCAAAAATATAAGGTCAATATTCTCTCATTAGTGCCTCTCTCTCTCAATTATCATGAGTATTAGATCCATACTTCCATAACACTCAAACCAATGATATCTTCCTCCCATGAAGTACCTTGGTTTCAGAATCAACTAACCTGACTAGATGGTTAGTCACGGATAAATCTAGCCCGACATCAAGATCACTCCAACTCAGAACATGAGATGGATCATAAATATACTTCCATATCTGTGATACATGGAGCACATTATGTGTGAAAGAAAACTATAGAGAAAGTGATAAATGTTAATCCACCATCTCCACCTTCTTGATAACCCAAAAATTTCCCATAAAACAAGGAGAAAGTTTCCCTTGATTCTCAATCCATAAACAACCCAAATGAGGTGAAACTTTCAAGAACACTTGATCTCCAACTGAAAATTACAACAGTCTACTAAAACGATCAGCATAATACTTATACTAGCTCTATACCATAAAAATTATCTAATGAATCATATAAATATTTTATATCATCTCTTGAACCAATCTTGATCCAACTAAGGACTTTTCACCAATATTTGACCAAAACAACATATATTTGCAAGGTCGATCATACAAGGCCTCAAAAGGATCCATTCTGATCGAAGAATGGTAACTATTATTAGAAGAAAAATCAAACAGACTTAAATGGTCATCCCAAGCCCCACTAAAGTCCATAACTTAGGCATGAAGCATATCCTCAAGAATCTATATATCTCTTTATATCTGTCAATTTGATCACGGATGGTATGTTGTACTCAAATGAACTAGAGATCGCAGTGCCACCTTAAGTCCTCTCCAAAAGAGAGAAGTAAAATAGGGATTAATTTTATAGACTATAGCATATGTAACTCCATTAAAATAAAAAATCTATATCATGTAGATATTTCCAAACTCCTCAAATTTGGTTGAACAAAGAATGGGTATAAAGTGATCCGATTTAGTAAACCAACCAATCAAAACTCATATCACATTCTTATTTATTTGGGTATACAGAAACCCAACCAAAAGGTCTATATAGATTTTATCCCACTTCCAAGTCAGCACTAGAAGTGGCTGAAATAAACCTGAAGGTCTCTGGTGCTTGGCCTTGACCTATTGGCACGTATAACAATGAGATAAAAAATCAGCAATGTCTTATATCATACTTGACCACATGAATCATCACCAAATGTCACAGAACATATTTGTAGTTCCTGGGTGCACTAGACACTCAGAATTATGAAAATCCCCCATAACATCTTTCCTCATAGGAAAAGTTACAACGTAACAGTTCCAGAAACATAGAATACCCTCTGTGGAGAACAACCACTCGGCAATGGTCTCCCCATTATAAAGATTTTCCCTACCCCTCCCCCTCCCCCCTGAATGGCCCAAAGGCCTTCTTTTTTATTGATTTTTGATAACCCCCCTTTAAAGGGATGAGGGGGAACCCTTACAAGGACCATAGGCTCAAATATTACATGACCTGTAGGTCTTAGGAAATATACAGACTATACTTTGAACTACTCCTCCTAGCTTCTTCATTGTGATATCAGCTCTCCACCTTCGCATGGTTATTCGGCTAGGCTTCCCATGAAAGCACAGGCTAGTCCCGATGGCAATACCATACCCTCTCTTTTTGAAAAATCCTCTTAGCTTCTGATCTAGTGAATGCGCCTACTCTTAATCCCCATATGGATTCAACTCCTTGTAGAGTCAGTCTGATCATTTCAGCACAATTTTAGGTGGCCCAAAGGCTTTGAGGTGGCTCGAAGGCCTTGAGGTGGCCTGATGGCCTTGAGGTGTCCCGAAGGCCTTGAGATGGCCTGAAAGCCTTACTGGCCTGAAGGCCTTAAAGGAGGTTGACTGAACACTTGATAAGGAAACCTCAACCCCTGATTGTTGGAATCCTATATGAAACTGTGAAAAAGGATCTATCAAGTTCCACTCTTCTAATTATTCTTTCACAGCCTAGGTTAGAAGTTTCCTACTCAAATCATTTGTGACCAAATTCCCTTTCCCTAGGGTATAGGCGATGTAAAATTTAAAATATTGTAGGTATCTCGCCCAATGCCTATGGTGGAGATTCAAATATTTTTGAGAGAATATATAACTCAATATATTATGGTCATAATACACAGTAATCCTTTCTCTGAAAAGGTAATTCCACTAACTATTAAGTGTGTGCATCACGACTAAGATTTCAAGGTGATGGGTTAGATAATTCTTCACATGTATCCTATGTTATCAAGATCCATAAGTAATGAAATGATCACCCTACATAATAACGCATCCCAAACCTAAACCCGATGCATCACAAAAGACCAAATAGCCCTACCCAGCATCTGGGAGAGTCAACCCCAATATAGTTGTCAAAAGACATTTCATCTCTAAAAAACTCTAACATCTATAATCCCAAGAACTCTTTACTCCTTTTTGAGTTATAGAATTCATTAGAGATGCCAACTTTGAGAAATTATTTACAAATGGATGGTAATATCCAACTAAACCCAAGAATCTCCAAACCTTGAAAACATTTTGCGGTTTCTCCCATTTAATAAAAAATTTCACCTTCTCAGGATCAACTGATTACCAAGAAATTCATTTCCATAATCTAGAAATCACATTTCAATAGCTTGGCATAAATTTGGTGATTTCTCAACAATTCCATAACTGCTCTTAGATGACATGAATGATCATCCTCATACCTAGAGTAAAAAAGGATGTCATCCAAAAATACTGCTATAAAGGTATCAAGATACTCATGGAAAATCTTGTTCATTAAATCCATAAATACTACAGGAGCATTGGTTAGACCAAAGGGCATGACAAGGTACTCATAATGGTTATACTTGCTCTGAAAGGTGGTTTTTTGAATGTCATATTCTTTTATTCTCAACTGATGATAACCAAATCAATGATAAATATTCAAAAACCACGTCACCCCTTTCAAATAATCAAACATATCATTAATTCAATGAAACAATTATTTGTTCTTTATCAAAACTCTATTTATTTTTTAGTATTCTACATAGAGGTGAAGTGACCCATAATCTTTCTTAACAAATTTAACTAGTGTCTCCCAAGTGACATGCCCGGACATATAAATCATTTCTCTAAAATATCATCCAAATGATTCTCTAACTACTTCATTTTAGCTGGTTTCATGTGGTAATAAGGAATAAATACTGGATGAGTACTAGGCACTAAATCAATATAAAACTCTACCTCCCTTACCGGTGTAAAACTAGAGAATTTTGAAGGGAAAACCTTAGGAAACTCAACAATAACTGTAGAGATATCATCACACAAATATTCTCACTCTAGATCCAAATTGAACACAGATATCACTTTCCCTAACTATGGATAATAAGGTCCAGATCTACTCAATCTCAAGCTTCATTCTCCCTGAAAGATACAGAACACCCTATCGGGCACCGTAAAGGAGACCCATCAAAGATAGCAATAAATTCGGGATTTATTAGAAATAAGTTGGTCCATCTTGAATATGACATCAATAGGTTTCATGTCGATAACTAGAAAATCCCAAGAAAGATTAATATCTGATAAATTGAAAAAACAAGAAGGGAAAAGGAGACCCTGCTCTCTCTTCATTCCAAGTGGTGTAGTAATATCCATTACATAAGATAAAATCTCCATAGGAAGATTAAGTAGATTCACAATACGAGTTAAAAAAATATTAATGAGATGAACTAGTATTAAATAAAGTAGTCACTAATGATGAATCTATAGTGATGGTACCTCTCGTAGTCATTAGAAATGTATCTGCTTCCTATGGAAACTATTCCGCTGTATAAAGAAGCTTTGTTATGGATGCATGTGAATGGAACCCCTTAGTCCTTTAAGTATCTAATTTCACCACAGTACTTTTTGGTGTAGATGATCCCATGCCACTATGGGGAGAATAATAGACATGACATAACTTCTTCAAGTAACCTGAGTGTCCACATGAACAACATACCTTGGGTACCTCAGTATAAACCCATTTCAAGTGCCCAGGCTTACCACACTGGTAGAAAATCAAAGGGGACCTATAAAGAACTTCAGGAGGTCTAGAATAACCCTACTGTTAATAACCACCATGAGAATCATCACACTTACTCTTCCATTTATGGGAACTCATAGAACTACCACTAGGAGAAAAAAGAACTCATGACAACCCTAAATTACCATCCAAGACCATCTCAACAATCAATGATCTATTCATCACATCAGCATAAGAAGGGAGATTTAGCAAGAAAATCTAATAATTAATATCATATCAAAGTACCATATCGAACCATTAAGTCTTCATCTTCTCATTCGATACAATATTAGGTGCGAAATGCACAACCTCAGCAAAGTGATTTTCATATTCTGTCACAGTCCTATCATCCTGCTTGAGTTTGAAAAACTCTATAGCCTTGGCCAACACCATTGAATCTAGATAGAACTGTTTGGTGAAATGAGCTTTAAATTATTTACACTCTAATACCACATGACTTTTTTACATAAACATAGTGTTCCACCATCTCCTGTTATGTCCCTCCAGCTTGAAGGAAGTGCATTTCACCTTAATAGAATCAAGTGTCTCCAAGAACTCAAATAAAATATCAAACCTTATTAACCAACATTTATCCTATTGAGGATATTTTGAGCCTTGTAATTCTTGTGTATTTTGGTGAATGAATTCCTAAACATGAATCCTAAATTCATTCATTTTAGGTTTCATAGCTGGATCCTAAACGGGAATGGGTTTAGGTGTCTTTCCTAGAGCTTGGAAAACATGCACAACAACATAAACAATATTTTGGTCCATGGGAGGATTTCCTCACTGTGATTCATCAATATATTCCTCCTATATCAAATTCTCACATCTTCTCAGAGTCATGATGTTACACAACATCAGTAGACAACATTAAAGATGTCATAAAGTTTACTCAGATTGACACTCAAACTAAATCAATAAGGAAATTAATCCCATCAGATAAGAAAATAAGATTTGGATTTCAACTACCAAAATAAAAATAAAATAAAATACTATAACTAATCCTTAATACATATTTCTCAAACCACCATTGGTGACTTAAGGCACATTACAGTGAGAGTTGGCTAGGCACTCACTCGTAACTACCTCATAAGTCCCGATAAGATTTCAAATGGCATACTGACATCAAGGAAAGAGGCTTAACCTACACCTCTGATAACACTTTTTCATGAACCATCCCAGATACCCTAGTATCCTGATACCCAAGATAGATCTAACATGACCCATAGGGTGTTCTCGATCCCCATGGGTTGGAAACTAGCACTTGACATCATACAAGATAAGGTGGGAATAGTTTTTCCATATAAACAGTGGAAGAAACAGTTATAAGTTAGTATGCTCAAAAGAAAACTCTATAGAGAGAACAGTACCGGAATTTAAATATGTATGTAACCCAAAGTACAAAAACAAAGTACTATAGAACATAAATATAAACAACTCAAGTCCCAATGGACACAATGATCCAAGACCAGAGAGTCAATAACAATGGTCACCTCCAAGTGGGTCTTTCCCCTTGCTCAAACCTAGAAGAAGGAAATCTACAAACACCCAAAGGCACGGGTAGGGTGTGAGAAAAAATCCCAATAGGGTCTCACCAAGGATTCCATAATAAGATTCCACATTAATTAACCAAATAAAGCTTTCAATTTTAAATAAAAAGGTATGTTAGTACAACAGCGTCTTTAAAACAAATCATGATTTACCATTCAATTGATGGAAACATTTAAAACAATGGCTTAATAAACATTTTATATAAAATAGTTTATATAAATTCAAAAGGCTTGTGTAAAATAGTTTACAAACAGTGGATTATATCAAAATAATCATAAACGAACAACATGGTCATCTACCAATAGGTACGATAGTTCTAGGTTATGGGATCCTCACATACTCAAATAGGTGATCACGACAATATGTGGACACATGTCACTCAGACACTAGTCAAAAAGGACTTATCACCATCCCATCGAGGATGGGACTTGTCACACTATGTTTTTTAGAGTTTTAAAGTATCAATAGAGTGTTATCCTAAATAACTCACTAACTATCTAGTATTTCATGTTCTCAAAAAACAATAAATAATGGTTAATTTATCTCAAAACTTTTTAAAATACAAATAACCCATTTTAATATGCCAATTTCCATTTAAAAACAAAAAATGGGTTTTTAATCAATTCATTCCTTTTCGAGGATAAAACCAACCAAGGTTATTATCAAAACAATTTAAGAAATTTTTCTCAAATAAAAATTTTAAATCAATTTAACATATCAATTTCACAATTTAATTTCAAAATTTCTATCCAATTTTCACAATCACACCCCAATTCAATGAAATTGGGGGGTTTCCCCGAATTCCATACCAAGGAAAATTAAAATACCAATTTGATACAAATTGTATTTTTTTTATAATCTAATTTAAATAAATTTAATTTAAATCAAGAAATTTAGGGTTAAATCAATTGGCCAATCTTAAATAGAACCACCTGCTGAAAGAAAGAGATCATGTCTCACAACACTCGTAATGGGAAACTCTAAAAAATAATGTCAGTAATAGATATATGAGAATAAAACCAAGATTCAAGATCTAAAACAATAGATTTTAGATCCTCCAATAACACAGAGAACTCTAAAACCCTTGGGAGGAGAGAGGAAGAGAGTGGGAGATAAATAATGGGATAAGAACTCCTACCAAGGAGAGATCGAATGATTACCGCCTAGCTTTGATCTACCTTGGAGAGGGTTTGAAGAAGCCAAAATGGGTTCTTATGAGCCCTCCCAACCTATGAAATTGATATATCTATAGTTGGGTTCGAGAGATGT
This sequence comes from Viscum album, assembly GCA_963277665.1. Taxonomy (NCBI): domain Eukaryota; kingdom Viridiplantae; phylum Streptophyta; class Magnoliopsida; order Santalales; family Viscaceae; genus Viscum; species Viscum album. The sequence goes on from OY728133.1 coordinate 598,322,518, forward strand.
TCTAAATAGGGGTTAGGCTATTTTTTTAGAATTTTTAAAATTAAAAAAGTCTGTATGCATGGTTTCCTAGAGGGGGGCTCATGGTTTTTCAAACCGCACGGCCTAACTATGCACCACTCTAAAGGGGTGAATAGATTATACTTGTGGGAACATGGTTTTTCAAATCGTGTTCTAGCTGTGAAAACCCTCACTGTCTGGGTTTTCACAGTTTTCACTAGCTGGGCGTAAGGTTTGGAAAAATTGTGTGCCAACCATGTACAACCATATATCCTTCCAAAATTTTCAATATTTCACCCAAAGCACCCCTAAACGAGACTCAAACAAAGAATGATCAAAAGAGGGGTTGAAGAGTACTTGAAAATATTAATAGGATGTTTCAACATCTATGAAAGATATCTATATCTCCCTTGGATTAGCTGGGTACTATTGTTGATTTGTCAGAAATTTATCATGATTTTCAAACCCTCTAACCATGATAACTTGAAAGGGGGTCAAGTTTGTTTGGAATGATTAATGTGAAGTGATCTTCAAGGAGTTGAAAAAGAGGCTTATCACTACACTTTTACTCACACTACCAACAAGTGGATAAATTTTATTGGTATTCAGTGATGCTTCGAAAAAGGTCTTGGAATTTTTGTTAATGTATAATGACAAATTGATAGTCTATGTTGCAAATCAATTGAAATTTCATGAATAGAAATTCCTGACATATGATCAGTAGTTGGTTGTAGTGATCTTCAATTTGAGAATATGGCAGCATTATCTATTTGGGGAGATGTGTGAAATATATACGGATCACAAGTGTAATTTCTTGGTTTCGAAATCCACCCTGAGGTGCCCCGTACCCGGTTGGTCACATGGCCTCAAGCGCATTTCCCCAAACGCCAAAGGCTACCAACTAGCAGCGAGGGCCTTGGGTGTGATAGTGGGGGAACTATTCCCTCATTGGTAGAGTAACACAGCGGAAGTAAAATAGATATCAATAGTGGAAGTAATAATAATACCATACCAAAATTAAACAGTGGAAGTAATAAACGGTTGGATCTCACATATCTAAATAATGCATGATACATATGTCTAGGAAAGTAGACAAACAAATCATAATGCTGGAATATAGTACTAAAACAAAGTACAAAATAAAAGTTGTAAACATCTCCACAACATCACAAGACTCAGCTTGGTCCCATGCTACCCAGCTCCATAGAAATTATGTACTTGAAGTATAAGGGTGATTGCCCTTATCTATACCTTCAACAATATAATTTGTTTGGGCCCAAAAATCATGACCCAAATAGGGTGTGAGACTAATCCTAGTAGGAAACCACCCAAAGATCTGTGCCTAATAGTTATTGAATATATATATGGAAGGCAATAAACAAAATGAAGCAGTAAACAAGGAAGTACACATAGTAACAATCCTACAAATTCAATTGCATTCATTTTCATATATCAAGTAAGTAACTAAACAAAAGCAAGTAACCCTCTGGGAATTACTCACAGCCTAACCTTTCTGGTTCAACCAAACAAACACAACCAACCCTCTAGGAATTACACACAGTCTAACCCCTCAGGTTCAGCTTTAGTACAGACTCTCTGAGGAAGCACTCATCGTCAATTCCCCTTGCGGTCTTCTATCGGTAACTAATAGGCACTATGAGGAATCACTCAATGTCCAATTCCCCCTATGGCCCATATCAAGGAAACTAAATACACTATGTGGGAGCACAAAGTCTATCCCCCCTATGTTCTTGCAACGTAACAGTAAACAGACACTATGGAGAAGCCCTCAACATCCATTCTCCCTATGGTCTACTACACTAGGTTCTCATGGACATATGTAAGTCGGTCATGCACAAACGATATGTGGCATCCAAAGTAAACCTCAAGAGATAATTGTCTAAACAATCTATATCATATGATAGCATGTTAGATAATAATCACTTCATCCTAACAATACTAGGCATGGGAATCAAAGCAGCAACCTAACAGGCAAAGCTAGACCAAACGGTCAAAAACAAGCAAACATGGGAAAAACATCCATAGCACGGTAAAAGTTAACCTTATTTACAAAAATTAACCTCTATCCAAACAAACAAGGCATAGTAGGTAAATAAAAGGGCTAAAACCCTAAACACGCAATACCCTGAATGAGGGTATTGGGAACTTTTGCACAAAAAATTCAAAGATTATCTACAGAAAGGCACAAACCACCTACCTCGGCATCGTGAGATCGATATATGTGAATCTCAGGCCTTGAATTGACCTAGAACACTGTATATCTACAAAAATGATTAAAACATTTGACCGAGGATAATTCTTGAGAGAGGAGAAATCAGGAGATGAAGTTCTAGAAGAAGGAATTACTCACTGTGGTGATTCCAACGTAATCAATGGCGGTCGATTCAGAGAACGGACTGTAAGTTGGGGGGATCAACAAAGATATTTGGCCATAGGGTCGCTCCTAGATGACATGGACGAAGAGAAAAAGGGTTATGTTGATTATATGTGACCTTGTTCCATTTAATGAAAAAAAAAAAGTACACAGTGTTTATTTTAAAAGTACACGGCATGTACTTGAATTTTCAGGCCTTCTCTTTAGGAATTCTCCAGGTCACCACACACGGCCATGTACTCGACCATTACAAAGCTAGTACATGGTCACCTGTGGCAATCAGATACACGGCGTGTACTTAAAGTACATGGCGTGTACTCCTGAAATTTCCAAAAACTCATTTTTTCTCAAAAACAACCAAAAAGGAAAAACATACCTGAAAAGAAGATCTGGGTTCTTAAAAACTTCCCCACTTAAATAAATTCATCCCTGAATTTCCCTAGTAAGGTGGCATAGAAGAAGAATCCTTAAATAGCTCCAGCCACTACGATCGTACATCAACCTCTCTCTCCCAGGTCTCATCCTGTACTCGCCTGTGCTACCATAGCACTCGTACCAAAGGAACAGACCAGCCATGGAGAACCTCCACATTTTGATTAGAAATACAGATAGGATGCTTCTCGAATGAGGCTTCCACCTTAAGCTCAAACTCCTCGGGTTGGAAAACATGATATGGTTCTGAGAAGTAATGTCATAGCTAAGAAACGTGGAAGACATCATGCATAGCCCAGTACCTCTGAGGTAACAACAGTCGATAGGCAACCGTCCTGACTCTTCCCAACACCTCAAATGGCCCGACGTATCTCGGTGAAAGCTTACCCTATTTCCTAATCCTCTTGTGTCCCAAACTTGGTGTGACACGCAGGAAAACCTGATCTCTGACCTCAAACTCCAGAGGTCATCTATATCGATCAACATAAGACTTCTATCGTGACTGTACAGTAGCCATCCTCTTCCAAATCAACTCTATCTACTTTGTGGTCTCCTGGACAAGATGAGGTCCCAACATAGCTACCTCTATTACCTCTAGTCAACATAAGGGTGATCGCCATGGACTACCGTACAAATCCTCAAAAGGTTTCATCTGAATAGTTTCTTGAAAACTATTATTGTAGTAAAACTCCACAAGAGGTGTTTTCTTATCCCAATAACCTCTAAGATCCAAGATGCATGCTTGAAGCATGTCCTCAAGCACTTGAATCGTACACTCAGACTGGCCATCTGTCTAGGTATGATAAGGTGTACTCAGAAGTACCTATGTACCCAAGCCCTCTGAAGTCCCTACCAGACCTAAGAAGTAAAATGTGTGTCCCTGTCTGAAACAATGGAGTGTGGAACCTCATGTAGATGTAAAATCTCTCAGATGTTCAACCTCCCCATATCATCAACATTGAAGGTTTCCTTGATCGGTAAGAAGTGAGCAACCTTCATGAGTCTGTCAAAGACAACCTAAACTGCATCATTCCCTCGAGGTGACCTCAGAAAACATGTCATGAAATCTATTGTGAAATCATTCTATTTCCACTCGGGAATGGGTAACTGTTGAAAAATCCCTGGTGGTAACTGATGATCCGCCTTCACCTGCTGACAGGTGGAACACCTCATGACAAAACCAGCAACATCTCTCTTCACACCTAGCCACCAATACTGATGGTGTAGATCTCGATACATCTTGGTGACACCAGGATGAACTGCCCAAACTAAGGAATGAAAGTCTCGCATCAGCTCCTCATGTATGTTTGCTGGCACCCACACGCATCCATGAAAATGTAAGATCTCATCCTTTCCTAATGTCCATCCAGGAATAGGGTCATCTCTTGACACACTTCCCATAAGACTAGGCCTTTTGAATCTGGTAGTTGCGTCATTCGCACTCGATCAAGAAGAGTAGAGGTAACAGCTAAAGAAGATAGAAATGTCTTCCCCTATCTGTCATGCACCTCCAAATGCATTTCAGAGAACAGGTACATAAGCTTCCACTCACTACTGGCCTCCTAAACTACCATTACCTGAGTCATCCTGCTCAACGCATCAGCCACTGCATTTCCCTTCCCAGGCATATAGGCAAGATAGAAGTCAAAATACTGAAGGTACTTAACCCACCTTCACTTCTCAAATTCATGTCACACTGAGTGAAGATATACTTGAGACTTTTTTGGTTGGTGAAAACCAAAAAATACTCTCCCAATGGGTATTGTCTCCAAAAGTGTAAATCATGAACAACAATAGCCAACTCAAGATTGTGCGTCGAGTATTTCCGATCACACCCCAACCACAGACGCCTATCATTTTATTCTTTTATCAGTCTCACATCATTTATAAGAGGTTTATTTAGGTCCTCGTTTGAACTTTTTTTAAATCTTGGATGTTTTCAGTGGGTCTCGGGCCGGTGCGCGGTCACCGCACCGTTAGTGGTGCCCATGCGTTCGGCCCTGGGGAATGTGTGGTTGCCCGATACTTAAAATAACTAAATTTTATAAATGTTTATAATGCCTCGATGCTATTATTTTGGAAGATAATGATAATAATAATAATATCAATAAATTGATATTAATATTATTCTTATTAAATTTCTATTAGTATTGTTTTCATTAGATTTTTGTTTATATTATTATTACTACTATTATTATTCTTCTTATTATTATTGTTATTATTCTGGTATTATTATTATTATTATTAATATAATAAAATGAAAAAAAAACTCAAAACCCTAGTTAACCCCGTCGCCCCCCCCTGTTTCTCGTCGCGCCGCCTGGGTCTCCCCCGGGTCCTCCATCCCTGTGCGAGTCTCCCTCCCTACTTGCCCTCCATGTCTACCTACCGACCCCGTGTCCCCGACCATCTCACCCTCCTTGGTCACCCTCTGCATCCCTTTGGCCCTAATGACCCCGCATCCTCGTCTGGATCACCCTCCGGTCACCCTCCGTGTTCGCCTATGACCTCCTCTTCCCCTATCAAGTGAAGCCTCACCATACCCTTACCCGGTCCAGTGAATCTACGCCCTCCTCATCCTGTGGCCCCCTTATCCTTGCCGATAGTTTTGGTCCGCTTCCAACCATTTTCCGGCCATTGATCTTTTGCGCCAGTGCCCTGGCCAACCCCCCCTCCGAGTCCCTCTTTATGCGTCAACTTCTCTTCGGACTTCCGAGGTTGTGAAAAGGGACACTTGAGACCTTTTGGTGTGTGTTCTGGCAATCTCCACCAAAGGCGAGGCCGTTTTGGTGCATTTTTATCATCCAAGGTAAGAGCTTAAACATTCTCTTAGTTTCTGCGCTCATAGTTTGATAATCTTATGATGTTTGAGGGTCCCTGGTTTTAATTGGTTGTGAGCTGGTCCTTGTCGCACTAACTTGTTTTGTCGAATGTTATTAGGTTATGGTGATAGTTTCCAGGTGTGCGCAGTGAACGGGCTGTTTCTTGAGTTAGAAAGCTTTGGATGGGTCCTTCTCTTGAGGTAGGTGTTTCCATACCTTCTCTCTTTCTGAAGTTTTCCATAGGCACTTGCATGGTTTCATTTAATTTATAAATTTTATTTACACCCTTATAATTCTGATAGTTTATCCATTGAAGTGTTTCATTGATGGTTAAAAGTGTTACAAATAGACTTGAAATGGTTCCTTGGTTATGTGTAGGTGTTTCCATGCCCTTTCTCCTGGTTTTAATCCATTTAATGTTTGTGTTTTTTTATTAAATCTTAGATTATGTTTTGTACCTCTAGTTTGTTTGTAGTTAACTTATGGAAGTGTTTTCCTATTGAAATATTTTATCAAAAATGGATTTTTGGATGTTCCTCTAATTATGCACAAGTTTATACCTTGACAACTTGGTTGGAACTAACTGCCCTTATCTGCAAATGGTATTGTTGGATGTTTTGAGTGGTGTTTACTGGTAGAAAAATTTTATGGAACTTGTTTGTCCTACATAGGTTGGTTTTATGGAACTTAGTGCTTTTGAAGAAATGATTTCTCGTCTCTTTGAATTGGAATTTTTCTCGAATCCTTGGTTTTATAAGTGGTTCTTGTTTTCTAAATGATGTGGGTCTCTTCATGTGGTTCTTTAAATTGGTTTGAAAATAAATCCATGAGTATATGCCCATTTGGGTTTTGGTGTATATATTTTGTGAGTGTGTGGTGTAAAGGAAATGCTTGGTTTGTTTTTTTTTACAAAACTCAACGTAGTATCACTAAAGACTTTTATTATAATGCTTTGAAACATGGAACCTAATGGCCCATTTGGATTTTTAAATACAAAAGTGGTGTTTAGAGTTGTTTTAGAAGAGCTTGTGGAATGTTTTCATAAAGACATTTGATTATGTAAAACTAGAGGCCCGATTTACAACTCCAAGTGTTTAATAAAGTGTTTTTGATAACCAAATGATGTGACGGCTTAGTTTTCAGTTTGTATGTTTGAAATGTATGCATATATATAAGTGTATGGGACGCTCCTATCTAGGGTAACCCTTTATGGGCGAACGCATAGGAAGAGTTCGTGTTTGGGGTAGGCAAGTGCGGTGAGTTGAGTCACGTGTGCAAGGTCCTTCCTACTTACACAGTATTATTATAATCACTATGGGTTCCTGGGAATCTTTTAGATGATCGAGTGACGGTTTCTGACCAACCCCGATTAGACGGGTTGGTACCCCCTGGATTTTTTGTTAGGCCAGGCGGGCTTTGCCACTGGATTGGTCAGTTAGGGCGGCCAGTTGGTTATAGACTTAGAAGCTTCACCATACACCGGAAGGTGATTCCAAAACTGAGTATGTCCAGGGGTCATATAGGGATTTTTAGGATCACCCATGGTTACTAGATTATTTAAATTTCTTTTTTACTTTTCGTTGCACTAGTTTATTTTTAGTTTTCACGTTTTACTTGTTTTACTCTAGCCCAGCTTTGGTATTTTTTTTTTGTTTTGGATTTTATTAATAAAGTGAAAAATGGTTTTGGGAAATAGTGTGTAGTGTGTGTTGGGTTTTTAAATGAGAACAACATGTTGTATATTTTAAAATGTGAAAACCCTACTTTTATATCTATATTTCAAACTTGTGTCAGTGGACTGTTTTGGAAAAGAGAATTATTGGATTTAGTGGTTTATTCTTCGTATCCCCACTGAGAATATCGGTGCTCACACCTATTATATCTTTCCAGTTACAGGTTCATTTTCTCATACAGGTTCCTGGTTCAGCTGCTCAATGTTGGAGCAGTGTGGTCTTGAGTTGGGTGGTGACCTAGGATGTCACAAGGAGGTATGTTCAGTTTTATTCTCTTTCGGCTTCCATTTTTTATCTTTATCATCAGTTTTGTTTATCTGTTTATCTTTTTCTCATGGGAAAAATCATTCCCAATAGATGAATTTTGATGCCCATCACTGGTTGCCAGCCTGTGGGGATCAGGAACACCCTTCGGGTCATGTCGCGGACCGGATCGGGTGACCGGCTCAGGGTCGACCTGGGTTGGTTCATAAAAAAATGGTATAAAAGGGGGCCCTTGTTATTTGGGGTATTTGGTAGAGAAGATTAGGACTATCACAGCTCAGGAGGTAGGTTACGGGTCGGTGCCTGATCACCACCACTCGCAACGAGACCTGAGTTACCAGGAGTAGTCTGGGATTTGAGTCTTTTGTCTTTGGTTGTTTTTTATTGAGGGATGAAAATGGGGGATAATCGGTTCATGTTGTATCCTCACATGGGGTGGTGACCCATGTGGATTCTAAGCACCCGGTTTAAGGTCCTCTCAGTGTTATGCCTTACTTGGGCATGGATCACCACCATGTCGTTGGGTTAGACACATACACTAGTCCCTCATTCCGATGGTTTATAGTTGGTTTTGTTTCATTTTAAACTCGGTCGATGTGAGGGTGTGTTGAAAATGAAAGTGATTTCTAAATTAAAAAAGTGGTTTCTTCCAAATTGTTTTTGAAATTAGTAAAGTGGTTTTTTACAGAGAAAGTGTATCATATTGGAAAAACATGGCATGTGTTTGGATTTGGTAAGGAAAGGAAGTGTTTGAACCTTGGCACTCCTTATGGAGGGTCACACGTATGTGGGTATGTATGGAGAGTGTGTAGGGGAACTTTTTTGTAGATAATGTGAGCGAGATTAAATGAATGCACATGTGACGGTTCATAAGGTGCCATAGGTGGGTTTTAAAATTTTAAAGAAATAATGGTTTTGGAAAAGTTATTTATGCTTGTGTTTGTATATGTTTGGATTATGGGCATGTTTCCCTTGTATTGTGTTGTTCCTTTGATTGAGTTTTGGATTTATTCCAGTTTCGATTGTGTTTTTTGTGTCATTATGAGTATGCCTCCCAGAAAGCCTCCAAATGTTGTTAATGAGTTACGCCTAGTTCCCAGTTATTTTTGTGTGTTGCTTGATTATCGAGGTAATCGAGGTCTGTTAGAGGCAGTTGTGTAGTTTGGAAAGATAGCGTGTCTTTGGGTTGTTGGGAACTCCCGGGGTAGTTAAAGTTTGTACTGTCCCAGAGTTAGTTGATGGTTCAGTTCTGGACTAGTAAAGGTGGGATGTCTCATCGTCGTTAGAGTCTGGGTGTAGTTGGTGGGGGTCAGCTCTTGTGAAGGTTCCTCATCTGATAAGGACCTTTGTCTGTACCGACTCCCAGTTTGTTGGACCATTTTCTCTCATGCCACTAGTGAGGCCATTTCAGGCACTCTAAGCCACCTTGTCGCATCCCTCTAAAGTCTTTCTACCATGCGACTGTTCGGGCCACCAGGAAGAGTTCTGAAAGAAGCATCGTTCTGGAGGAAGGAGTTAGGGACTGGGGGATGAAAATGATTGAATGTGAGGTAGGAGATGCTTCATCCATCAGGGCCCCAAGCACAAGACTCGGGGTGAAGCTCGTGCATAGTCAGGAGTTGTCGAGGGTGTGTGGAACATCGGCTCAGATCATGTTTTCAAATTCAGATGGAAATATATAAGGTTTTCTTGTTCGATTCTTTTCACCTTCATAAACTCATCCTAATTTTTGTGGTGTTATGAGCTCATTGTACCGCAATCCAAGTGGTCTTATCTGCTCTCAGTGTGGTTTTTAAATTGTTTGGTCTCTTTGAATGGTGTGGGCCTGTGAATAAATGGACCCGTTCATATTTTGAGTTGGTCTCATTTGTACCCATTAGGGGAATGTTTGGTATCGTGAAATTAATGAAAAATGTTGAGTTCATTCCTCATCCTCAGATTTTTGGGTTGTTTCATAGTAAGATTTTATCTAAGTTTTAGGAGTGTTGTTCGGTCCACGTGGAGAGATTAAATGAGTCTGTTTGGGAGTTCCTGTTATGCCCCCCATGGGGGTGGTTTGTTCGGGTTTTAAGGGTTTCTGTATTAGTAAATCCTTGTGGTGGGTAGAACCCTCTCCTGTTCTCCCCTCAATCTCTAGTGGTGGTATTCCTTGAATTGGTCGGGTGTGATGTTTGTTGGGAATGGTCACCCCAAGGCTCTCGGTTCTCTATGTTTTTGTCTAGGCATGGACTCAAGTTGTGATAACTATTGGCTTGGTGACTTTTGGGGGGCATAAAGTGTCTGTGGTGGGGGGAATCGTCACACCCCTACCATAGATGCCTATCATTTTATTATTTTATTGGTCTCGCATCATTTATACGAGGTTTAGTTGGGTCTCTATTTGAACTTTTTTTAAATCTTGGATGTTTTCGGTGGGTATCGGGCTGGTGCGTGGTCACCGCACCGTTAGCGGTGCCCATGCGTTCGGCCCTAGTGAATGCGTGGTTGCCTGATACTTAAAATAACTAAATTTTATAAATGTTTAAAACCCCATGATGATATTATTTTGGCAAATAATGAAAATAATAATATCAATAAATTGATATTAATATTCTTCTTATTAAATTTCTATTAGTATTATTTTCATCAAATTTTCGTTTATATTATTATTACTACTATTATTATTCTTCTTCTTATTATTGTTATTATTCTGGTATTATTATTATTATTAATATAATAAAATGAAAAAAAACTCAAAACCCTAGTCTACCCCATCACCCCCCCCCCCCCATTTCCCGTCGCGCCGCCTGGGTCTCCCTAGAGTCCTCCATCCCTACGTGAGTCGCCCTCCGTTTCCACCTGCCGACCCCGCGTCCCTGTCTGGCTCACCCTCCCTGATCACCCTCTGCATCCCCACGACCCTGCATCCCCGTTCATCTCGCCCTCCGGTCACCCTCTGTGTTCACCAATGACCTCCTCTTCCCCAGTCCGATGAAGTTGCACCCTCCCCTTCCTCGGTCCGGTGAAGTCGCGCCCTCCCCGTCTTGTGGCCCCCTTCTTCTTGCCGGTAGTTCCAGTCCGCTTCCAACCATTGTCCAGCCACTGCTCTTTTGCGCCAGTACCCCCCCCCCCCCCCCTGAGTCCCTCTTAGTGCATCGGATTCTCTTCGGACTTCTGAGGTTGTGCAAAGGGACACTCAAGACCCATTAGTGTGTGTTCCGGCAATCATCGCTGAAGGCGAGGTGGTTTTGGTGCATTGTCATCATCCAAGGTAAGAACTTAAACCTTCTCTTGGTTTCCGTACTCATATTTTGATAATCTTATGATGTTTGAGGGTCCCTGATTTTAATTGGTTGTTAGTTGGTCCTCACCGCACTGACTTGTTTTGTCGAATTTCATTAGGGTGTGGCGATAGTTTCCAGGTGCACACAGCGAGCGAGCTGTTGCTTGAGTTAGAAAGCTTTGGTTGGGTCCTACTCTTGAGGTAGTCATTTCCATCCCTTCTCTCATTCTGAAGTTTTCCATAGGCACTTTCATGGTTTCATTTAATTTATAAATGTTATTCTCACCCTTATAATTATGATATTTTATCCATTTAAGTGTTTCTTTGATGGTTAAAAGTGTTACAAATAGCCTTGAAATAGTTCCTTGGTTATGTGTAGGTGTTTCTGTGCCCTTGCTCCCAGTTTTAATCCATTTAATGTTTGTGTTTTTTTATTAAATCTTATATTATGTTTCACACCTATAGTTTGTTTGTAGTTAACTTATGGTAGTGTTTTCCTATTGAAATATTTGATCAAAAATGGATTTTTGGATGTTCCTCTAATTATGCACATGTTTATACCTTGCCAACTTGGTTGGAACAAACTTCCTTTATCTGCAAATGGTACTGTTGGACATTTTGAGTGGTGTTTTCTAGTATAAAAATTTCATGGAACTTGTTTGTCCTGCATTGGTTAGTTTTATGGAACATAGTGCTTTTGAAGAAATGATTTCGTGTCTCTTTGAATTGGAATTTTTCTCAAATCCTTGGTTTTATAAGTGGTTCTTGTTTTCTAAATGATGTGGGTCTCTTCATGCGGTTCTTTAAATTGGTTTGAAAAGAAATCCATGAGTATACGCTTGTTTGGATTTTGGTGCATATATGTGTTGAGTGTGTGGTGTAAGGCAATGTTTGGTTTGTTTTTTTTTACAAAATTGAACATAGTAGCACTAAATACTTTTATTGCAATTCTTTGAAACTTGGAACCTACGGGCCTGTTTGGATTTTTAAATACAAAAGTGGTGTTTAGAGTTGTTTTAGAAGAGCTTGTGGAATGTTTTCATAAAGACATTTGATTATGTAAAACCAGAGGCCCGATTTACAACTCCAAGTGTTTAATAAAGTGGTTTTGATAACTGAATGATGTGATGGCCCAGTTTTCACTTTGTATGTCTGACATGTATGCATGTATATAAGTGTATGGAGAGCTTCTATCTAGGGTAACCCTTTATGGGAGAACACATAGTAAGCATCCGTGTTTGGGGTAGGAAAGTGCGGTGAGTTGAGTCACGTGTGTGAGGGTATTCCAACTTACATAGTATTATTATAATCACCATGGGTTCCTGGGCATATTTTAGATGATTGAGTGACGGTTGCTGACCAACACCGATTAGACAGTTTGGTACCCCTAGATTTTTTGTTAGGCCAGGTGGGCTTTGCCACTGGATTGGTCAGTTAGGGCGGCCAGTTGGTTATAGAATTAGGAGCTTCACCATACACCGGCAGGTGGTTCTGAAACCGAGTACATCCAGGGGTCATCTAGGGATGTTTAGGATCACTTATGGTTACTGGATTATTTACATTTCTTGTTTACTTTTCGTTGCACTAGTTCATTTTTAGTTTGCACTTTTTACTTGTTTTACTCTAGCCCAGCTTTGGTATTTTTTTCTGTTTTGGATTTCATTAATAAATTGACAAATGATTTTGGGAAATAGTGTGTAGCATGTGTCGGGTTTTTAAATGAGAACAACATGTTGAATATTTTAAAATGTGAAAACCCTACTTTTATATCTGTATTTCAAACTTGTGTCAGTGGACTGTTTTGGAAAATAGAATTTTTTGATTTAGTGGTTTATTCTTGGCATCCCTACTGAGCATCTCGGTGATCACGCCTATTATATCTTTCCAGTTATATGTTTAGTTTCTCGTACATATTTCCGGTTCATCTTCTCAATGTTGGAGTAGTGCAGTCTTGAGTTGGGTGGTGACCTAGGAGGTCACAAGGAGGTATGTTTGATTTTATTCTTTTTCTGCTGCCAGTTTTTATCTTTATTGTCAGTTTTTTTTATATGTTTATCTTTTAATCAGGGGCCAAATCATTTCCAAAAGTTGAATTTTGATGCCTAGCACTGGTTACCAGCCTGTGGGGATCGGGAACGCCTTTCGGATCATGTTGTTGACCAGCTTGGGTGACCGGCTCAGGGTCAACCCGGGTTGGTTCGTGACATTTCCTCTCATGTGTCCGCAACTACCGAGACCCGTACGCAATAACTCCTTCTCCCTACATAAGCATGGATCTCATCCCTATACCTGATGCATCACAGTATATAGTATATCTCTTACCCAGATCTGGCAGAATTAGTATTGGTGATGAAGTCAACCTCCCTTTCAGCTCCTGAAAGGATGACTCACAAGAATAAGATCACAAGTACTTCACACCCTTCTTAGTCAGACCCGTCAGTGGTGCTGCTAAGCATGAAAAGTTCTATAACTATCCAGTCCTAGAAAACTTTGTACCTCAAAGAAGTTCTTCGGCTGCTCTCAAGAAACTACTACTCTTACATTCTCTGGGTCTACTAATACTCCTATCTCTGAGATAACATGACTCAAGAAGTGAATCTGGTCCATCCAAAAGTGGCATTTTGAGAGCTTAGAATACTGATGCTCTCTCAGTGTACTCAAAATGATCTAAAGATGGGTATCATGATCGTGTCGAGTGTGAGAGTACACCAAGATATCATCCATAAAGACAACCACAAAAGAATCCAAGTATGGATGGAACACTCAGTTCATCAGTACCATGAAAATTGTAGGCCCATTCATGAGACCGAACGGCATAACCACATACTCGTATAGACCATACCTACTCTGAAAGGCTATAAGAGGTATATCGGATGGTCCAACGTACAAATAATGATAATCGGACCTCAAGTAGATCTTCAAGAACACCCAGGATCCTTGAAGATGATCAAATAGATCATCAATCCTCGGAAAGGGATATCAGTTCTTGACTGTCAACTGGTTGAACTTCTGATAATACACACAAAGTCCTAGGGTACCATCCACCTTCTTCACAAATAGGATAGGTGAACCCCAAGGAGAAGTACTAGGTCAGATAAAACACTTTTCCTACAACTCCTTCAATTGCTTCTTGAGCTCCTGAAACTCAGGTGTAGCCATCCTATAAGGAGGAATGGACACCGTTTCCGCTCCTGGAACAAGCTCAATAAAAAATTCCACCTCTCGCTCGAGAGGAAAACCTGAAAATTCCTCTGAAAAGACATCCCTGAAACAATCCACCACTGAAAGAAATTCCATTTGGGAAGTCTCCCGGTCATCCAGATATAGACTATCAATATGGATTGTAACTCCTCCCAACTCATGATGCCCGAGTCCTTCTCTGCTCGTCTGGACATCCCACTTGCCTTTATGAAGAAATGATCTGCCCTCTGGTGATGTGAAACTCACCCTATGGTGATAGAAATTGAAAAATTCCTATAAGGGAACTAACTAGTCTATTCCAAGAATTTCATCATATAATTTCATCTCTAGGACATAAAGGTCCCATAAGAAGTGACACCCACCAACCTCTAGAGGGCACTCCTTACACTGACGTGTACTAGCTGTTCTTGTCCCCAACGATGTGTCTAGCATCAAGATATCAGCAGAAAAAAAGATACAGAGCCCAAGGATCTCCACAACAGCAACAGATATAAATCTTTGGGAAGCCCCTATATCAAAAAGATCAGAATCTAAAACTGAGGCAATTAGGATCGTACCTCGAACTGTAAAGGGTTTGGGATCCTGCTCCTATTGGGTCTGCTACACTAAAAAATTCTAACCTACATCGCAGCCCTACGACTTTTCCTGACCACTATGAGCTAATCCACCTTGTTGTCACTGAAAGTATGATGACTGGATACCATGGACACAACCTTTACCTTGGTCTGAACAGCCGAAAGAACTCCAGTTCCCTACCTGATGAGAAACTGGTGGTGCTTTTCCTGAACGAGGAGTCATAGAAGAACCCCTATCACCGGCTGCTGGTGAGAAGATCTGATGGAAGCGCTAAAGATGACCCATCTTTCCACATGATTGGCACTCCACTGGGTCTCCTGGGAAATGTGGCCTCATATTCACACTCTTCCCGCACTGGTAGCATACCACCTAGCTACCATAAGATGTCTCTCGCCTACTACAATCTCCACATGTAGACTCCATGTGGTGCTTTCTACTATCAATAGGAGGGATATCAACTCTGGATTTCAAACCACCCTGGATCACCACTCCAGAATCCATCATATTGTGCTCCATGATTAGCGCATGGTTGACTATATAAGTGATGGAAGTCAACCTGAAGATGTTCACCTGAGATCGGATGTCGTGCCTCCGAACATCCTCAAAATTCCTTTCCAAAAATAACTCATCACCTCTTGGAATAGTCTTGAAGCACTACAGCTCTGTGAAGAAAGAAGAATACTCCATAACAGAAAGAGTACCCTTCTCTAGAATCATGAACTCTCGAGCTCAATCGGCCCTCAAAGTCTCCGAGTAGAAGTAGTCATAAAATTCACACTTAAAATTGTCCCGCTCCATAACCTACTAGTGTCCCACCCGTGAGATCACATCCCACAATCTCTTAGAAAAGTTCCGAATCATATACATAGTGAGATTCACCCTCCTCTCTGAAGGCGTCTCTAGATGATCGAAGATAGAAAGGTGGCTTCTGGAACCGGGACGTCACAAAGCATCAAGAGCATTTCCCCAAACGCCAGAGGATACCGACTAGCGGCGAGGGCCTTGAGTGTGATAGTGGGGAAACTATGCCCTCATTGGAAGAGTAACATAGCAGAAGTAAAAAAAGGTAGCAATAGAGGAAGCGATAATAATGTCATACCAAAAGTAAACAATTAAAGTAATAAACAGTTAGAGCTCACATATCTAAATAATGCATGATACCTATTTCTAGGAAAGTATCCAAACAAATCACAATACTGGAA
The DNA here is from genome assembly GCA_963277665.1 of Viscum album. NCBI lineage: Eukaryota > Viridiplantae > Streptophyta > Magnoliopsida > Santalales > Viscaceae > Viscum > Viscum album. The sequence continues at coordinate 598,338,402 of OY728133.1, forward strand.
TATAGTACTAAACCAAAGTACAAAATAAAATCTATAAATTGCTCTATAGCATCGCAAGCCTCAGCTTGGTCCCATGATCCCCAGCTCTATAGAAATCATGTACCTGAAGTAAAAGGGCTCTTTCCCTTATCTATACCTGCAGCAATATAATTTTTTTGGGCCCAAAAGCATGACCCAAACAGGGTGTGAGACTAATCCCAGTAGGCAACCACCCAAAGATCTGTGCCTAATAGTCAGTGAATATATATATGGTAGGCAATAAACAAAATAAAGCAGTAAACAAGGAAGTACACATAGTAACAATCCTAAAAATTCAATTTCATTCATTTTCATATATCAAGTAAGTAGCTAAACAAAATTAGGTAACCCTCTGGGAAGTAATCAGAGCCTAACCCCTCTAGTTAAACCAAAAAACACAAGAAACCCTCTAGGAAGTACACAAAGTCTAACCCCTCTAGTTCATCTTTAGCACAGACTCTCTGAGGAAGCACTCACTGTCAATTCCTTATGTGGTCTCGTATCAGTAACTAATAGGGGCTCTGAGGAAGCACTCAAAATTCAATTCCCTCTATGGCCCATATCTAGGAAACTACAAACACTCTAAGGGATAAAAAAGTCCACCCCCCCCCCCCCCATGGTCTCACAATGTAATAGTAAACAGACACTCTAGAGAATCCCTCAACGTCCATTCTTCATATGGTCTACTACATCAAGTTCTCACGGCCCTGTGTAAGTCAGTCATGCACAAACGATATGTGGAAGCCAAATTAAACCTCAAGAACTACTTGGATAAACAATCTACAGCATATCATAGCATGTCAGATAATAATCACTCCATCCTAACAATACTAGGCATGGGAATCAAAGCAGCATCCTAACAGGAAAAGATATACCAAATAATAAAAAATAAGAAAACATGGGGAAAACATCTATAGAATGGAAAAGTTAACCATATTTACAACAATTAACCTCTATCCAAACAAACAAGGCATATCAGGTAAATAACAGGGCTAAAACCATAAACACGCAATACCCTGAATGAGGGTATTGGGCACTTTTGCAAATAAAATTAAAATACTATCTACAGAAAGGCACAAACCACCTACCTCGGGGTCGTGAGATCGATATACATGAACCTTAGGCCTTGAATCTCCCTATAACATCATAGATCTAAAAAAATTCTTAAAACTTTAGACTGGGGATAACTCGTGATACAGAAGAAATCAAGAGATGAAGTTCTAGAAGAAGGAAAAAATCACTGTGGTGATTCCAACGCAATTGAAGACGGTCGATTCGGAGAACGGATGGTGAGTCAGGGGATCAACAAAGATCTACATCCATACGGTCACTCCTAGATGAGACAGATGAAGAGAAAAAGGGTTTTGTCGATTAGATGTGACCCTGGTCTATTTAATGAAAAAAAGTGCACAACATGTATTTTAAAAGTACATGATGTGTACTTGCATTTTCCGGCCTCCGCTTTAGGCGGTCTTCAGGTCACCACACACAGCCATGTACTCGGCCATTACATAGCTAGTACATGGTCACCCGCTGCAACTTGGTACACGGCATGTACTTAAAGTACATGGCGTGTACTCTTGAAATTTCCAAAAACTTCTCTTTTTCTCAAAAACAACCAGAAAGGAAAAACATATCTAAAAAGAAGTTCTGGGTTATTACAACAAGATCTTCAAGTATATATTCACATAGAAAGAGCTAAATATGTGCCAATGAATATGGTTAGAGCTAATCAAGTACTGTGACTGCTCAATCCACTACCATCCTGGGAAAGAAAATAAAGTACTAGATGCTCTAAGAAGAAAGGATCCAAAAATTTTATCATTGATGAGAATTGAGAAGGATATGATCTTTTTACACTTGAAGAGGATAGACATGAGAATCATAAAGGAATGAAAATCATTAATCCTTTCACAAATGATTGATCAATATTCCCTTATATAAAGATAAAGGATGTTCAAAGAGGTGATGTGGGAATTTAAAAGAATTTGGATGCTAAATGAAAAGGTAAATCCTTGGAGTTCAATATTAATGAAGAAAGATTTGTGAGATTTGGTTAACAACTATGTGTACCATCAAATACTAAGTTAAAGAAGGAGTTGTTGGATGATTCACAAAGCTCGACTTTCTCCATCCATCCATGAAGAACAAAGATGTATCAAGATCTCCAAGAGAACTATTAGTGTTACAATATGAATAAGGTGATCATGGAATATACATCAAGATGTATTTTATATCAGCAAGTGAATGAAGAAATAAAAAAATAAAATGTAATGATGAAACCATTACCCATACCTGCATGGAAATGGGAAAACTTCACCATGGACTTTGTCACTAGTATTCTGAAGAAAACTAGAGTAAATAATTCTATATGGGTTATGGTGGATCATCTCACAAATACTGCTCACTTCATTTCAATTTTAGAGGACTTCTCACTCAATCAACTTGCAAGGATATAAATTAGAGAAGTGGTGAGGCTGCATTGAACACCACTATCGATTGTATCTAATTGAGATCTAATATTTACCTCCAAGTTCTAGAAGAGTCTCCAACATGCTCTAAATAATGAGTTAAACTTAAGAATGAATTATCACACTCAAAATGATATCCAATCTTAGAGGACTATCCACACACTCAAGGACATTTTGATATCATTCTCAATTGACTTCAAAGTGGGATTATATCAACATCTTCCTTTGGTTGAGTTCTCATACAATAACAGTTTCCACTCAAGTATCAAAATTTCCCTCTATAAATCCCTTTATGGGAAGATATTTAGAACACATACATGTTGGGATGAAGTTGGGTAATTCAAACTAATATATTCTAAAATGGCTGAGGAAATGGTGGAAAAGGTAAAGATCATTCAGTAGCACATAAAGACTACTCAAAATCAATGGAAGAGCTATATCAACAATCATCAATGAGACCTATAGTTTGATTTTGGAGAAAATTTATTCCTCTATATATTTTCATGGAATAAAGTCATGAGATTTAGGAATAAGGGAAATATTAGTCCAAGATACATAATTCTCTTTGAGATCCTTGACTGCATCAGAGTGGTAGCCTATCAACTAGCAATCTCTCCTAACCTATCTCAAGTACATGATGTGTTCCATGTATCACTCTTGAGGAAGTAAATATGAAACCCCTCACATGTACTCAATCCAGATGTGGTATTGTTAGAGAATGATCTTTCATATGAGGAGAGTTTTGTGAAGATCTTAGATCATAGAAATAAAGTTATATGTAATAAGACAATGAACCTGGTCAAAGTGTTGTGGAGAAACTACAAGTTTTGAAGAAGCGGTGTGGGAATTGGAGGATGTGATGAAACAGAATTACCCTCATCTATTTTAGTTTGTAAAATGGAAATTTTGAGGGAGAAATTTCTATAGGGGGGAGATTGTAACAATCCAAACTTTTACAAATAAAATCCCCATTATGGTTGAATTAAATGTCTTATTATGTGATGTGGTTATAGAAAACACATGCACTTATTTGGTTTTATGATATCCTTTTATATTTAAAATACTATTAAGAATCATAACCATTGATAATATAATTTTTGAATAGTGATCATATGATTAGTATAAATATAGGATCTTAACACATCCAATTAACATAGACAAAGGAAGTGATGGCCTCAACTAGTAGGATTATACCCTATAAATCTCATTCATCAGATATTTTGAGGTAGATAACATCATTTAGATTTTCCCTTGACCAAGACCAAGCTCAGATCAAATAATTTAAGCATGAATGAAACCATTTACAGAATAATTTCAAGCTCATTGAGACCACATCACAAACCATGTATGGAAAACCACCCCATGAAAGTCTCACTGTCACACACCTTACTCTTAGGTTGTTTGCTGATGTATTAAAGGGATATGTATCATGACCCTAATACTATGAATATGTATATTTTATATAATAATGAATATATTTTCATCTTATTATTTTTACTTTATAAATTATTTTTATTTTGATATAATAAAACACAAATTCTATTTTTAATTAATATTCAATTTCAATTAAGACATTTATTTTTATAAATTAATGTAATTTTTTAAAATAAATAATATTTTAATAAAATATTATTATTAATTAATTTTTATTAAATATAAATGATTAAATAATTTTTATGAAGTCAAATTTAAATTTTATAAGGGTTCGAAAACTGTTATTGTCAAAAAACCAGCATTTTTCAATAAATGTCGATTCTATTTTAAAACTAAAAATTCATATATTTAGAAAATTATTTTGATAAAATTAATATTATTTTTATAATCAGCACATTGAAATTGTCTTGTGGTAAATTTTTCATAATTTTCTGAGAAAGTCAAATTTTTGGGTGAAAATTAAATACAGTATAAATATACGGTGTGTATTATGACATCATAATGACCCAAAAATGATGTAATAAATACTATAAAAGTTATACAAGAAAAAATATATCTTTTCCCTTTAAAATAATGTAATATTAAGTTTATTTTATTCATTTTATAAAGATTTTATGAATCCTCCAAAACCTATAATATATTATAAGATTTTAAAATCATTTCTTTAAGGACATGACTCGCTTCCACATTAGCAAAGGTAATATTATAATAATTTCGGCCCTTGGACTTATAAAATAATGAAAAAAACCCCTATTTGGAATAAAACATGGTCAAAAACCATGGTAATGCCTTTGGTTTTGGTTATTTTATTATATAGAGTCCAAAACCTAAGTTTAAGAAATAATAAATAACTTCCCTCTATTTTCCTATATAAACTCACCCAATATCCCATTTCTCTTCACTAAAAAATCTTATAGCATGTCCTTTCTCTATACTCCCATCTCTATAATCCTATTTAGGTGCCTAAAATCTCTCAATAAGCTCCTCTCAATCATTTGGAATCACCCTCTCAAGGTAATGGATCTTTTCCTTCTCCACTTTATTCAAGTATCTTTATTGTCTTATGTATTTTTTCTCCAATTCCTAATGTCGGGATATGTTCTTCCATATCCATCTTACTATATTTTTTATGTATAAATTATTATATACCTATTTAACTCTCACTAATACATCCCATGAACCTTAATGTATGCATGTTACCATGCCAAAATTTAGTAAGGAATCCTCTCATTTTCCTCTTTATTCAAGTATCTTCATTATCTTATTCCTTTTATCTCTAATTACTAATTTTGGGATGTGTTCTTCCATATCCCTATTACTACCCTTTATATTTACATTTGATGAGATACCCCTTTCACTCTCATTAATAACTCCCATGAACATTTATACGCCCCTATTATGTTGCTGAAATTTCACTGCGGTTTTCCATGCCAAACAATTGTGTAGTGAATATTCATACCCATTTCCTATCTTGGGAATTCACCTTTATGCACTTATAATTATTTGATTTTTTATTTACATGTATGTATTCTACACTCCTTTATCATGGAATAAAATTTTATGATAAATGATTCCATGTTGTATGATCTATGTGACACACTTATGCATGTGGATGAAATGAAAGTGACGGGTGCCCCCATAATTATATAGCAATCCAATACATTGGGTAATTTTTTTGTCTCATTGACCTATGTTTATGATGAAATGTTTTAATTTGTTTCCAAATTTCCCATGTTGACTTTATGTTATCATTCTATATCATTCCCCATTTTTCATGTTTATAATTCTCACCCCTTTTATTTCTCATTGATATGACTATTTTCTAACATGTACTACTTTCTTCATGTTATTCCTTGTTTATTACCTTACTGGGATTTATATCTCACCTCATTAATATGTATGTCCCCAGGTTATCCCATGTAGTTTTAAGTGCTATGGAATAATATGAGCATGTCAAGGGAGTTTTAAATAATATTATTGTATCCCATATTTTAAGTTGTTATGTAATGTACCTAATTCCCAAATACACTAGAATTATTGATCTTCTGAGTTGTATTATGTGCAATATTATGTATTAAATCATGAAATAAATTGTAATAAAGAGACTGTCAATGAGACTATACCCAAGTGGTATAGGCTCCTGCTTGGCATCCAAAAGACCCAGGATCAAATCCGAGCAGGGACAAAATCCCGAGGGTACTACAGCAGCACTATAGTAGGGCACTATAGCAGCACTGTAGTAGAGGCGGGAATATAGCAGTGGCAGCACTATAATGGAAGAGGTACTGTAGCATGTACTGTAGTAGTGGTGGTACTATAACAGGCATTGTAGCAGCACGGGTACTATAGCAGTATTGTTCACCAAGGGGTCCTTTGGGCCAAAAAATGGGCTTTTAAGCCTTGTTTTCAGGCCCCTAGTCCTTGGGCCTTCGGGTTATGTAATGGGTATCCCTCTACCCACACTAAAGAGGTATTTTATTTAAATAATAAATTGAGGCTTCATCCCCAACCTTTTAAAAAAAGTTTAATAAAAATTAGGGTCATCATAGTTTTTATCAAATGAAAGTTTTTTTATTTTTGGGATTAGGATTAGAAAACTCTAGTGAAAACCTTAGGGATAATAATAAACATAGGAATAAATCCCTAAATTTTTTTAAAGTATAGAGTAAGTGGTTTATCAAGAAAATACATCCATGTATAAATAGTACAAGTGGATGTGGCTTTGGAATAGATGTACATAGGGGTAAAACCCAAAAAACCCACATTGAGCTCGACTCGATCAGGAACTGGTGCATGAAAATAAGTCTTTCTGCACACCTGGTTTAACACTCCTAGGGTATATACTTTGGTAAATTCCCAAGCTCATTACAAACCATTATTAAGGGAATAAAAATTCCCATAAGATTATATGTTAAGAAATAGATCATGGATAAAATATATAGAAGCCTAGAAATCCATATGTTAAAGAAATGCATGACATTTATAAGTTATCCCTTTAATTTCATTGGATTCTTGTTTATGTGTTTAATAGTTTAAAAATACTCATCCATAATTTTCCCATTATTCTAGCCAATGGTCAGAAATATGAGTAATCGAGTAAATAACCAATGTGAATGGAAATGTGATGACTATCCCAATGAGATACCCAACCCAATGGGAGAAGGAATATAAAACTTTGTTAGGATAATCTCTTAGGAGACTTGGGTTATGAATAGAAACTTGGATCAGAATGAATTCCCAAATCCCCCTAATAAAGAACATGCTACAATTGACATATTTATGGGACAAAGGCCTCCAACTTTCAATGGATCATATGAACCTTAATCATGGAATAATGGATCAACTCCATTGAGAATATCTTATCAATACTTCAATGTTCTGATCATGAGAAGGTTATACTGGTTTCTTATCATATAGAGGGATAAGTTGATCAATGGTGGACATTGATCAAGAATACGAAGCCCGGTGTAGAGATCGAAGTGATGGGATGGAAGTAATTCTGATAAAAAAATTGATAAATATTTTCCACACACTCTCTATCATAAAATGGAAAGGGATTTCCTTTCCCTTAGGGTAAAAGATTGTGAATATATCAGGGAATACAAGATAAACTTCAAAAGACTTGCACGATATGCCTCCAGCATTGTAATTACCCCCAAATTCATGGTTGAACACTTCTTTAATGTGCTAAAACCTAGTCTATGAAAATTCCTAGTGATCTAAGGCTTTAATAGTTATGTGGAAATTGTATGATGTGCCCTCAAAGTAAAAAATGTAAATCGATGAATCTCATGGGTATCATGGGGATAAGAAGCAGAAATTGGAGTTTAATTCTGAAATTATGATGGAGAAATATAACGGTGCTAATAAATTTCAACATCCCACTTGTCAAAAGTGCAGAGAGAAGAACCCCAAAAATTGCCTAAGGTGGCAAGGAAATGCTTTAGGTATGGTAATGGAGGGAACCTAGCTAGATATTGTCGACGGGAGAAACCCACTAATGTGATGGGGGAAAGAAATTTCCTAGTCAACCCTTAGCGCATTGTTCATTGCTTCAACTACATGGAACAAGGGAACTTTGTAATCCAATGCACTAAACCAAGGGTTTTCAGAGACAACCAACAACCTCCAAGGCAGTAAGGGTGAGCTTATTCCATCAAAACTATAGAAGTGGATCCTGACAACAAAGTGGTCGCAGGTACACTAGTTAATCATGCAATAATAGAGAACATACTTTTTATTCTGGTTCTATTCATTCCTTAAAATCATGCAAGTTTAGTAGAACTATTCAAACACCACCACATAGCATGGAAGTAGAGATGTTTATGAAAATGGAAAATGGGGAAATTATTTCATCCCAAGTATATAACTCATCCCTTGTAAAAAATTATGTGATGAACTTCCTAGAGAATATTGTGATACTCCCTTTAGTATAATTTGATATAATTCTGATCATGGATTGGATTTCTTTATATAGATCCAAAAAAAAATTCTACGAAAAGGAAATTACTATTTGTATTATGAATCGTCCTCTGATTATGTAAAAATTTAAGGATATGGATGAATCTTCTTTATCAACAACATCTCAAGCATAGAAATTATTTCCTTATGAGCAAGAATATCTAGCTAAAACGATTGATTATAAGGAAAGGATCATCCTTGAATACATGCCCATTGTGAGTAAATATGCTGATGTATTTTCTAAGAAATTGGATGGTCTTCCTCCTAGCCAAGAGGTTGAATTTTCAATCGTGCTTATACCTAGGGCATTTCCATTATCCAAGACTCCATATAGAATGGAAATTTTGGAACTTGAGGAGGTAAAGAAAAAACTTCAAGATAATCTGGATAAGGGGATAATATGCCCAAGTGCTTCACTATGGGGTGCACCGGTCCTTTTCATCAAGAAGAAGGATTGTTCGATGTGAATTTTCATTGATTATTATAAGCTAAAAAAGATCATGATAAAGAACAGGTATCCTCTTCTATGGATTGATGACTTGTTCGATCAGCTATATGGATCACAATACTTCTCCAAAGTAGATCTTCGGTCAAGGTATTGTAAAGTAAGGGTGAAGAAGGTGGATATCCCCAAGACCACTTTCTGTACAAGGTGCGGGTACTATGAGTTCATAATAATGTCATTTAGACACACTAATGCTCCATAAATATTCATGTACTTTATGAATAAAGTATTTAGATATTACCTCGACAAATGTGTGGCATTATTTACATATGATATTCTAAAATACTCCAAAATCAAGGAGGATGATGAGGAAAATTTGATCATTGTACTAAAAACCTTATGAAAGGATAAGCTTTATGAAAAGTATATAAAATGTGAGTTATGGTTGAAGGAAGTATCATTCTTGGGGGATATTATCACAAGTAAATGGATATCTATGGACCCTTAAAATATGAAATCAATTAAAGGATAGATAAGGAAAATATCTATGATATATATCTGCAATTTCCTTGGATTAGCTGGGTACTATCATTGATTTGCGAGAAATTTATCATGATTATCAAACCCTCTAACCAAGATAACTCAGAATGGAGTAATGTTTATTTGGAATGATGAATGTGAAGAGTTATTCAACGAGTTTATCATTTCATGTGTACTCACACTACCCACAAGTGGAGAACATTTCATGTTATTCAACGATGCTTCGTAGAAAGTCTTGGGATGTGTGTTAGTGCAGAATGACAAAGTGATAGAATATGCTTCAAGTCAATTGAAAGTTCATGAACAGAACTACCCAACACATGATTTGGATTTTTCTACAGTGATCTTCACTTTGAAAATATTGTGGCATTATCTCTTTGGGTAGAAGTGTAAAATATATATGGATCACAAGATCCTTGAGTATATATTCACACAAAAAGAGTTGAATATGCGCCAATGAATATGGTTAGATCTGATCAAGGGTTGTGACTACTCAATCCACTATCATCCTTAGAAAGAAAATAAAGTGGTAAGTACTCTGAGTAGAAAGGATCTAAAAATTTTATCATTTATGATAATTAAGAAGGATATTATCTTCTTAAAATTTAAGAGGATGGACATGAAAATCATAAAGGAAGGAACATCATTAATCCTTTCACAAATGATTTCTCAACCATACCTTCTATAAAAGATAAATGAATCTCAAAGTGATGATGTGGGAATTCAAAAGAAAGTGGAAGTTATAAGAAATGGGAATTCCTCATAGTTTAATATTAATGAATAAGGAGTTGTGAGATTTGGGTCATGACAATGTGTACCATCAAATCTTGAGTTAAAGAATGAGTTGTTGGATGATGCACATAGCTCGACTTTCTCCATCCATCTAGGAAGCACAAATATGTATCGATATCTCCAAGATCATTATTGGTGGGACAATATGAAGAAGAGGATTGAATAAAATACATCAATATCTCTTATATGTCAGCAAGTGAAGGCAGAAATCTAAAAACCCAATGGGATGGTGTAACCATTACTCATACCTATATGAAAATTGGGAAACATCACCGTGGAATTTGTCACTGGTCTTATAGATATATAAAGAGGAAATAATGTTATATGTGTTGTGGTGCATAGTCTCACAAAGACTGCTCACTTCATTGAAATTTGATAGGACTACCCACTTGATCAACTTGCAAGGATGTACATTAGAGAAGTGGTGAGGCTACATGGAACACCACTATCGATTGTATCTGATCGAGATACAATATTTACCTCTAAGTTCTGGAAGAGTCTCCAGCATACTATAAATACTGAGTTGGACTTCATCACATCTTATCACTCTCAAAATGATGGATAATCTATGTAGACTATCCAGAAACTCGAGGGCATGTTGAGAGCATGCTCAAATTACTTTAAAGGGGGGATGGGATCAACATCTTTCTCTGGTCGAGTTCTTATACAATAGCAGTTTCTAGTCAAGCATCCAAATGGCTCCCTATGAAGACCGTTATGGGAAGAGATGCAGAACACCTTCATGCTGGGGTGAAGTTGGGGAATTCAAACTAATAGGTCTTGAAATGGTGGAAAATTTCAGACCATTCAGAATCACATCAAGCTTACTTAGAGTCGACAGAAGATCTATGCTAATAATCATCATTGAGACCTAGAGTTTGAGGTTGGAGATAAATTATTCCTCCACATATCTCCATGGAATAAATTCATGAGATTTAGGAAGAATGGAAAACTTATTCCAAGATACATCGATCCCTTTGAGATCCTTGATCGCATCAAAGTGGTGGTATATCAACTAGAACTCCCAAGAGACCTATCTCAAGTACATGATGTGTTCCACATATCACTCTTGATGAAGTATATACCAGAGCCCTCACATGTACTCAATCCAGTGGTGGTACCGTTGGAGAATGATATTTCATATGAGGAACAACCGGTTAAGATCTTAGATAATAGAGACAAAGTTCTACGGAATAATACAATACACCTAGTCAAAGTGCTATGGAGAAACCACAACTTTGAAGAAGTGAAGTAGGAACTAGAGGAAGTGATGAAATAGAATTACACTCATTTGTTTTAGTGTATAAAATGAAAAATTTTAGGGTGATATTTTTCAAGGGGGAATATTTTAACGACCCTGACTCTTATAAATAAAATTCCATTTATGGTTTAATTAAATGTATTATTATGTGTTATGGTTATAGAAAACACATGAACTTATTTGGTTTTATTATATCCTATCAGATTTAAATTACTGTTAAGTATCATAACTATTGATAATATAGTCATTTAATAGTGATCATATGATTAGTATAAAGATAGGATTTAAATAAATCCTATTGACATAGACAAAGGAAGTGATGACCACAACCAGTAGGATCATACCCTACGAAGCTCATTCATCAGAGATTTTGAGGGAGATAACATCAATGGTCTTTTCCCTTGACCAAGCTCAAGCTAAGATCTAACAATTTAAGCACTAGTGAAACTATTTACAGGATAATTTCAAGCTCATCGAGATCACAGCCCAGACTATATACCCCGAACCACCCCATGAAAGTCTCACCATCACGCACCTTATCCGTAGAGAATTTTCTGGTGTATTAAAGGGATATGTATCAAGACCCTAAAAATGTGAATATGAATATTTTATAGAATAATGAATGTGTTTTATTCTTATTATTTTTAATTTATAAATGATTTTTATTTTGATACAATAAAACACAAATTGTATTTTTAATTAATATTCAATTTCAATTAAGACTTTTATTTTGATGAATTAATGGTTTTTTTAAAATAAATAATATTTTAATAAAATATTATTATTAAATATTATTTATTAAATATAAATGATCATAAAATTTTTATGAATTCAAATGTAATTTTTTTAAGGGTTTGAAAACTGTTATCATTAAAAAACCCAACATTTGTGAATAAATGTTAATTATATTTTAAAAGAGAAAATTCATATATTTAGAAAACTATTTTGATAAAATGAATTTTATTTTTGGAATTAGAATGTTGAAATTATCCTATGGTGAATTTTTCATAATAATATGAGACAACCAAATTTTCTGTTAAAAATTAAATACGGTATAAATATATGATGTGTATTATGACATCATAATGACCCAAAAATTATGTAATAAATACTATAAAGGGTATCCATGACCAAATATACATTTCACCTTTAAAATAATGTAATATTAAGTTTATTTTATTAATTTTATAAAGCCTTTATGAATCCTCCAAAACCTATAATATATTTTAAGATTTTAAATCTATTTCTTTAAGAACATGACTCACTTCCACATCATCAAGGGTAATATTTTAATTTGTTTCACCCTTGAACTTATAAAATAATTAACACCCCCCCCCCCAGCAGAAACTATGGGAAAAAAACATGGGAATGTTTGTGGTTTTGGTTATTTTATTATATAGAGTCTAAAACCTAAGTTTGAGAAATAATAAAGAACTCCCCTCTCTTTTCCTATATAATCTCACCCAAGATCTCATTTCTCTTCACTCAAAAACCTTGTAGAGCATCATTACTCTACACTTACCTCTATATATTCCTCCCAAGTTGCCTCCAATATCTCAAGAACCTCCTCCCAAGTATTTGGAATCACCCTCTCAAGGTAAGGGATCATTTCATTCTCCTCTTTATTCATGTATCTTTATTATCTTATGTGTTTTGTGTCTAATTCCTAATGTTGGGATATGTTCATCCATATTCCAATTACTGTACATTTTATGCACTAATACAAAATATTCATTTAAAACCACTAGTATTTATCAATGCTAGAAAAAAAATCACTAATAAATGGCATCATTATTAGCACTAAATAAAGCGTTGATAAATTTAACCCTTTATCAATGCTTTTTTTGGCATTGATAAAGGGTCTCTTTATCAATGATTTATTTTTAGAATTGATAAAGGATACCCTTTATCAATGCTTTATTTTTAGTGTTAATAAAGGGTGCCCTTTATCAGTGTTTTATTTTTAGCACTGATAAAGGGTACCCTTTATTAGTGCTATATTTTTAGCGCTCATAAAGAAATATTTTATCAATGCTTTTTTAGTGCTAATAAAGGTCTAAAGAAATAAAATGAAATAATTAAATAAATAAAAAATGAGATAATTAAAAAAATTGCAAATTTTATTAATTAAATAATTATTGGTAAAAATGAATAAATTGATTATACTATATATAAATTATAAATACTAATAAATATTATGTGACAAATATATAGAAAAATGAAAAATCAAAATTGAACAAATTAAAATTAAAAATAAGTAAATTGAGAAAAATATTAAAGATTTTATTAATTAGATGATTATTGATAATGTTAATAAAAAGTATATATTAAATATATAGATATATATTAATGTATATAAATATGATTTATATAATACAAAATATTATTTATGCTTTACATTAAATAGTAATATATTTAATGAATAATGGTTTATAATTAAAAATTAATATGAATTAAAAATACTGACTAATTGTATCGAGTAATGGATATAATTGAATGTTGTTTTATTTTTCAATTTATAACATAGATCAAATGTATTATATTGATTTCACATATACGTAATTAGTGCATTTTTATATAAATACAAAAACACAAAATAAATTTGGAATTTAATTAATTTATATTATTATATATATATATATATATATATTTACTATGTTTTAATATTTTCAATATGTATTCATCTTTATTTTAATATATATCCATTTTTTAATGATTTATATTAATTAAACTTATCCAAATTTTCAATATTATACTCATTTTTAATTAATTAGTTTTACTCATTTTTAACATGCATGAACTTATGATTAAATATTCATTAATAATGTTAAAAATACATTTGTAAAAAAATATTTATAAATAAATATATTTATAAATATATATTTACTATTTTTATACATTTATTATTATAAATAAATAAATAATATTTGTTTAAAAAGTATTTATATAATTATAAATATATAATTATAAAATTATAATAAATTTATTTAAATAATGAATATATTTACTATGTTTATGCGTATATATAATTATATAAATATATATAATGATATAAATATTATTTTTTAAAAAATTATTTATATAATTATCAATAAATAATTATATATTCAAAGAATTATAAAATTATTATTTTATAAAAAGTATTATTATAAGTATTATAATTATATATAATAATTATACTTTTTTTTAAATGTTATTTTTTAAAAAAGATATTATAAGTATTTATCAATGCTAAAAAAGCACTGATAAAGATTCATTTTATCAGTACTTATTAACTTAGTGCTGATAAAAGGTATCTTTATCATTATTTTTTTAAGCACTGATAAAAGTGTCACCATCTTTTTTAAGAATTCTAACCATCACGAACCAGATCGCGATATCTGAAGGTCTCCATGAAAGTGACATGCTATCAGCGCTCCTCATTGTCTAATCCAAGCTCAAATCTAGTTTAGAATCAAGACTCTAACTATTCCATGGATCTAATCCAAGTCTCAAGCAATTCAAGGGTTGAACGCAATCACGACTCGAACGAAATCCAGGTTTTTCAATATCTCTAATTTCCCTTGGTTATCCATTGAACCTTCTCATCCCACATTTGTGTAAGTCTAGTTGCGTTATCCTATAATAAAACTACTCAAAGTTCATTGTTTTCAGATATATTGAAGTATCGGCTTCCCTAATATCATGTGGGTCTCCTTGGGACAACATTGGTACTGTGCGACTTGAAATATATCAAACCCAATGTTGGGTCATGTTGTTGTGAGGTATAATAGGCTCCCAATACCTATATTCCATGACATCCACCTCTTTGCAATCGTCAACTTTTAAAAAATTCATCCATAAAGTGGTCGGTGTTGTCATTGGTTTGGAATATTACATTGCAAATCACTTCGATGATGAAATATCTGACATCATTGGGGTCTTATATTATGTCATACAACGATTGGTACTAAGAGGGTTGAGTGAGGAGGAACTGAAATATAATCTTATCCCTTTCTATTTTAAAGGTAATTCTAGAAGTTGTTTCCAAAAAATGGATGATGAAATATCAGACACATGGGAACAACTATAGAATTATTTTTTCATGAAATTTTTTCATAGGATAATGAGCACTGAAACATGGTGTAAAATTAATGGATTTATTTAGGATGAATGTGAACTATTTTATGGGGCTTGGAATAGATAAAGGGGTCACTTATGAAATGTAACAATAAAATGATTCTGATGAATCTATAAAATGAAATTAGAAAAAACATTATATATGTTTGATTTTTTGTCTTATTTATTTAACTACTTGAAAAAATATAATGTTTTCAGTCTTTATTTTTGAAATATTTCAATTTGAATTTAATAATATGACTTAAATTCTATAAAAAGAAAAAACAAATAGGTTTAAGTTTCTATAATCCTTGGACTATATTATACAGGAAAAACTGATTTTGAGATAAAATGTAATTGATATTTTGATTTTGGTTGTTGAAATATAGCCAAAAAATAAACAATTGGAATGCATCATTTTCTATGAAAATCCTCAGCATCATGGTGTTTTAAGAAACAAAATACCGTTTCATTACGTGATGCAGAAGAAGAGTACATTATTGATAGAATTTATTATTCTCATCCTTTGGGATTGATCAAAAATTTTCTAAATTTGATATTTTCTTTGAAAAGTAACTTATTTAACGAGAAAAGTTTTCTATTATTTAAATTTTAAAGAACATTTTAAATCATTCAAGAATGAATCTTATGCCACTTTATTTAACTAATTTTGATAAAATAAAATATTAACATTGATTGATGTAAATTTAATAAATAAGTTTTAATAGAATATATTTTGTTGAAATAAAAATTTTTTTTCATGGATAAAATTATTACACCTTTAGAATCCCACTTCAAGTCAACTTTATTAGTTTGGATTTAATAATTTAATGACATGCTATGTTCACTATGGATTCTTAATTCTATTGAATTTTATAGTTTACTAACATAAACTTAAATCCATTTTTTATGTCCTTCTAGTGGTAATATGATGCCCCATAGATGTGACCATCTCAATTACATGACATAAAAAACGTTTCATTAAAATATATTACCATGACCTTTTATGTTAAAATTTTTACAGAATTAAGACAAAAAATTAACTAAAAACTAATGTATTTTTAAACTAATGGACATTTTTTGGAATAATATATGCAACAACTTGGTCCATAAGAAGCCTTCATTGTTCTTATTCAGATTAAGATCCTCATATCACATTTTTCTTATTTGGATCAAGCTCCCCATGCATAGATTTGATCCAATTATCATCCTTGTCAGCCTCTCCAAATGATTTAGGCTCTACATGGGAAAAAATGAGGTTTTTTGTAGAGTCTTACTCCTTTGAGTTTTCATCAAAACTTTTCGATCACTAATGACATTTTATTCATTGATTTCAGCCTTGCTTGTATTTCTTACAGTTGATAAAAATATAGTCATCTTTAAAATGATAACCCACTCATTAATACTTCATAAAAACACTTCATTTCTTTCATCACACATCTAATAAACACCATGTATGTTTTACTTTAATCCATCTAAAAATAGATCATTCTTTAACATTTCCTTTTGGTTCCACCCTTAGGAATCTCTTATTACCATCCATGTAATTCTCATAAATGGGAGTCATTCACCTTTGATAATGAATATCTTATGTGTATTTATTTATTTATTGTATAAAATGAATATTTTATGAACCCAATAGGATATCTTTACTTTCTCTCAGATGATTCAAAGCTTCAATCCAATGTATCTTATTTTCTCCTTATCCTCCTAACTTGTTGATTGATTGTTTGGTGAGATCTATTTGTGTTTTTTTATTATCATTATTGCTTTACTATTAGCATATCTCTATGGTCAACAATGTTTTCATAGAAAAATAATTATCCATAGAATTAATGTATTGTTTCATATTAATGTTTAATTTATTTCTTTTCAGTATTACTCATATAATAATTGTTTTCTTTTACATGTGTATTTTTTTGTTCGAGTTGAGGTGGTTTGTTCGAAGCTGCTCATGCTCGTGAGGGATTGGACTTCGAGCATGCAACTGAGATAACAACAATAAGGAAATAAGACAAGAATGCGTACAACCATCAAAAAAAGGTTAATTCATACTACTTAATTAATTAATTTTTTCATTATTTTATCTACTATTTGTAAGTTAATATCCTTGTCTTTTTATCTAATACTTATTTAGTTTTTTTTCACAGATCTTTTGGGAATTCATATTTTGCTTTCAACTATCCGCAACAAGCCACAAAAGAGATAAAATGATTTTCCCTGCCAATGTAACCATGTTTTCCATATTCATTACCTTTCTTTGTCGAACCGCCAACACTGCATATTGATTCGATGTTATTAGCTGAAAAACCTTTCTCGTTGTTGAAAGCCTCTGCTCTTCGGACTTTCAACAATGAGAAAGGTTTTTTGGCTAAGAACATCGAGTCAATATACAGTGTTGGCAGTTCGACATAGAAAGACAATGGAAACATGGTAACATTGGCAGTTATGATTGTTTTGAGACTTTAGGTCGTGAATCAGTCACACCTCAACCTGACACACTGTGTGACCGGTATGAATCCAAGTGCTTCTTTTTATTTAAAATTGATAATAATTTTAATAAAAAGGACAATTGACATACTCGAAATCGAGAAAACGTATTCTGATTGTTTTGATACTTCATAAAAATGATCAATAAATCATTTGAGACATATAGGAATCAGTCACACCTCAATTCAATGCATGGTGTGACTGCTATGACTCAATATGTCTGTTATCAGTTTAAAATCGACAGTTTAGTTCAAAAAATGACACTCATTGAAAACAAAGAAAATGCTCTCGGATTTTCTTGATAATTTAGGACATCGATTCATAAGTCATTTGTGACGTGTAAGAATCAGTCTCATATCAAACTGATATACGATGTGATCAGTATAAGTCAAAGTGTGTGTTTCCATTTTAAAATAACATTTTAGTAAAAAAATTGACGTACTCAAAATTGATCAAACACAGTCAGATTGTTTTGATACTTTAGGAAAACGATCCATAAGTCATTTGAGACATGTATGAATCAGTCGTACCTCAATCTGACGCACGTTGTGACCAGTATGAATCCAAGTGCATCTTTTTATTTAAAAATGACATCAATTTTAATAAAAAGGACAAGTGACGTACTCAAAATTGAGAAAATGCATTCAGATTGTTTTGATACTTTAACAAAACTATCCATAAGTCATTTGAGATGTGCATGAATCATTTTTACCACAATCCGACACACGGTGCGATCGATATGACTCCAATTGCGTCTTTTTATTTAAAAATGAAATCAATTTTAATAAAAAGGACAATTGACCTACTCAAAACCAAGAAAACATATTCAGATTGTTTTGATACTTTAGGAAAACAATCCATAAGTCATTTTTGATATGTAGGAATCATATGCACCTCAATCTGATACATGATGTGTCTGGTATGACTCAATGTGTCTGTTACCAGTTTAAAATCGACAGTTTAGTTCAAAAAATGTCACTCACTGAAAACTGAGCAAACACGCTCATATTTTCCTGATAATTTAGGAAATTGATTCATAAGTCATTTGTGACATGTAGGAATCAATATCACATCAAACTGATACACGATATGAGCGGTATGAGTCAAAGTGTGTGTTTTAGTTTAAAATTACATTTTAGTAAAAAAGACAAGTGACATACTCAAAACTAAGTAAACATATTCAGATTGTTTTGATGCTTTAGGAAAATGATCCATAAGTCATTTGAGACATGTAGGAATTAGCCTCACCTCAATCTGACGCACGGTGTGACCGATATGACTCTAAGTGCGTCTTTTTATTTAAAATTGACATCAATTTTAGTAAAAAGGACAACTCACATACTAAAAACCAAGGAAATGCATTTAGATTGTTTTGATACTTTAGGACAACAGTCCATAAGTCATTTATGATGTGTAGGAAACAGTCGAACATCAATCTGATACATGATATCTCTAATATGACTCAATGTGTCTGTTATCAGTTTAAAATCAACATTTTAGTACAAAACGTGTTACTCACTGAAAACTAAGAAAACGCACTCGGATTGTCTTTATAATTTAGTACAACAATTCATAAGTCATTTGTGATGTGTAAGAATCGGTGTCACATCAAATTGATACACGATGTGACCGGTATGAGTCAAAGTGCGTGTTTCTAGTTTAAAATGACATTTTAGTAGAAAAGACAAGTGACATACTCAAAACCGAGCAAACACACTCATATTGTTTTGATAATTTAGGAAAACAAACCATAATTCATTTGAGATGTGTAAGAATCAGTCACACCTCAATATGATGCACAGTGTGGCTGGTATGACTCCAAGTGCATTTTTTCAATATATAAGTATCATTTTAGTTTAAAACTCACATCACATTGCCAAAACTGAGCAAACGAGCCTATATTGTTTTCTCTTCATTTAAATTTTGTATTCGTACTTGATTTTGCTGATTTTGTGGTGTTTTTGGTGTTGCGATGTGTTGTTATAGCACACTGCAGTATGCCCCTTTATAAGTGCTTCTAAAAGCATTGATAAAGGACACATTTGTCAGCACTTCTATAAGTGCTGATAAAAGACTTGGGCTTTTAATATCACTCCAATACTCAACGCTTCTCTAGCATTGATAAAGGACATTTTTAGCGCTTTTAAAGACCAATTTTGTAGTAGTTATGTATACATTATGAGATACCCCTTTCACTCTCATTAAGCTCTCCCATGAACCTTTATGTACACTCGTTACTGTGCCAAAATTTAGAAAGGAATCCTCTCTTTTTACTCTTCATTCAAGTATCTTCATTATTTTATGCCTTTTATCTCCAATTCCTAATGTTTGTATATGTTCTTCCATATCCCTCTTACTGCCATTTTTAGATCCATATGATGAAAGACCTTTTTCACTCTCATTAAGCCCTCCCATGAACATTTATACACCCCCATTATGGTGCCGAAATTTGACCGTGATTTTCCATGCCAAAATTTGTGTAGTGAATACCCATACTCATTTCCTATATAGGGTGTTCACCTTTATGAACTTGTATTTCTTAAATTGGGTACTTACATGTATGTATTCCACACTCCTTGATCATGGAATAAAATGTGATGATAAATGATTTCATGTTGTATGATCAATGTGGCACACTTATGCATGTGAATGAAATGAAAGTGACGGGTGCACCAAGAATTATATAGTGCTCTAATACATTGGGTAATGTTTTTGTCTCATGAGATGTTATGCAAGGGATTAGGGAGTGAACCTAATCCACCATGAGACGTTGTCCATCATGATGTTTTGGAAGTTATCCTTGACCTATGTTTATGATGTCATGTTTTAAGTTGTTGTCACATTTGCAATGTTGTCTTTATGTTATCAGGCTATATCATGTCTCATTGTTCATGTTTATGATTCTTAACCCTTTTATGTCTCATTGATATGCCTATTGTCTAACATGTAAAGTTTTCCTCGTGTTATTCCTTGTTTATTCCCTTATTGGATTTCATAGCTCACCCTATTCTTATGTATGTTCTCAGGTTATCCTGTGCATTTTTAAGTACGATGGAATAATATGATCATGTCAAAGAAGTTTTCAATAATGTTGTTGCAACTCATGTTTTAAGTTATGTAATGTACCTAATTCCCAAATACACTAGACTTATCAATCTTCTAGGTTGTATTATCTGTGATCTTATGCATTAAATCATGA
This sequence comes from Viscum album, assembly GCA_963277665.1. Classification (NCBI taxonomy): domain Eukaryota; kingdom Viridiplantae; phylum Streptophyta; class Magnoliopsida; order Santalales; family Viscaceae; genus Viscum; species Viscum album. Next base: position 598,359,611 of record OY728133.1, read on the forward strand.
AATAAAGTGTAATAAAGAGCAGTGTTGTCATATAGATTATATCCTCATATCAGAGTAGGAAAAACAGTAGAAATAATATGCAACTAATCATTATAATATTTAATTAAATAAAATGAAATGTTGCATTTAAACCATCCAACAGAATAAAACACATCACATGTTATATCTGAATGAACTATCCAAAATGTCACACGCATCAGGAAGACACCAACAAGATCTTCTGTGGGAAGACCATATATAACACATATCAAATGTAAAAAAAGTTGAAGACCACAATCAGGTCCTGAGTCCTGACCCAGTCTTATATCCTAACTCTGTCCAATCTATCCAACTTAATCATCCAAAACGGGGCCTCAGCCCTACCTGTACCTACCTTGAATTTTTATTTTTATTAAATAACCATACATGTACCTGTGATTATAAAGTTTGTGCCTCGGTGTCAGATGTCTCTAATCATATCACATAAACCAAGGGTTGGATAAATTCTCACCCATAATACCATCAATATGTCATAATCATCAGGGGGATTATCACCCACCTAGTATTACCATCATATATCATAATCATGGGGGGATTAGTGCTCACTCCATATTACCATCATATATCATCATTATCATGAGGGATTAGATCCCACCCCATATACCATCATATATCATCATCATCGAGGGGATTAACGCACACCCTATATACCATCATCTATCAGCATCGTTGGGGGGATTAGCGCTCACCCTATATAATATCATATATCATCGTCATTGGGGGGATTAACACTCACCCTATGTACTATCATATATCACCGCCATCGAGGGGATTAGCACCCACAACATATACCATCATATATTATCATTGTTGGGGGGATTAGCTCACACCTCTTATACCAGCATATATCATCATCATCAGGGGGTTAGCGTTTTCCTCGTATACCATCATATACCACCAACGTTGTGGGGGGGGGTAGCACCCCACCCCATATACTGTCATATATCATCATAGGAGGAAGGATTGGCACCCACCCTATATAACATCATATATCATCATTATCAAGGGGATTAGCACCTGCCCCATATACCATCATATATCACCATCATTAAGGAGGTTGGCGGTCCGCCCAATATACCACCATATATCATAATCTTTGAGGGAATAAGTGGCTCACCCTGACATAACCATATATCATAAACATCAATCACATGGGTTGGAAACTTTCCTGAACCTGATATACATTTCCTAGGTTGGCCTCTCAAGAACACAACCTATTCCCAACTCGCTTGAAACTGGTATACATTTCCTAGATTGACCTCCCAAGCACACAAACTATTTCCATCATCGCCTTCATACTAGGATATAGCCGAGTTAGCCCCCATGTTCTAATCCTCTCTAAAACCAATATAAGATTGGGGCACCCTCTATGGTCCCCTAGGTCACATCAAGGCCTGAGCACCCTTCATGGGTTCCTATATCTCATTCTTAACTATAGGGTCAAAGCTCTTCGCTCAAAGGGAATCACTTCCCTCAACATATTCACGCTCACATCATGGCCCAACCAATCACACATGCAACACCTTATAAACTAAACACCAAGGAATGAAATAACGTCCATCTCACTTAACAAGCTAAGTTGGTCCTCTCACATCGAACCTATACAAAAATCCTTTCCAAAGTATCCCCACTCAGACACATACACATACCAGTGGAGGAAGAACACTCACCCCACAAACAAATCATCTAGTCAAGAGGCTCTAAGGTAACTCAATGTTTCATATGAAATATCCTTGGGTTAACCATTCTCAATGCATCGCACTCCCTTACTCAAAGGGAACTAAAGGCGCCTATCCCAAGGTCCACTATGTTTCATTCTTGAGTTCATACCCCTTTAGGGTCCATATATCACATAAAACATATTCATAGTCAAGTATACGATCTTTGGTGAGTGAGGCCTCAAGCTATTGATCAAGGGTCCATCATGGCCTAAGACACTCATGTTCTATCCATTGGGATTAAGAAAAATAATTCATTTATAATTCAAGGTCGACCGCACATAGGTGGAAAGACCATATATCACATGCTACATAACATAATGAATAAACTTTAAGGAGATGTTTAGGGATTATCCACCTCATTTGGAGTTATTACCTTTAAGTGAAGCTCGGCCATCATCGCCTAAGCTCGTCCAAGCCTAACCGGTCATCGCCCATCGACATGAGGTCCAAAGTCCATCAATAACCACTCCAATCAATTATAACCTCATCATAATTAATTAAAATAATTAATTCCATAATTAGTTCTTTGGGAATAATCAAATAATTACATATCGGGTAATCTCCTGTGACCAAATCCTTGAGCAACGAGGTGCACACCACCCCCGATATCCACTCAGACCTCTAGCATACAAAATCCCCAACTTATTATTTCAAATCATTCATCAATTTCAACCAAATAGATGGAAATCCATAAATAAATCAAAGAAATGACGTAGCTCAATAAATCGCATGAAACCTGGTGTATTCATCCTCCCAGGATCCCCTTCAACCAAGTGAGGCAAAATCCCTAAAGTCCAAGATGATTGTACCATGTCCCGATGAAATAGTCATCAAACCCTATCATGGATCACATCAAATCAATGACTAACATGGAAAAAATGAGACATAAGGAAGAAGAAGAAAATATTACCTTAAACGGCGAGGAAAACTACCTACAATCACCATGGATCAAAGAGGTTAAAAGGGAGAAGAGGAATGGAAGAGGAGCTTGGCCTCCCCTATTTAGACATCCTAAAAATGAAGAATCTTAAAGGGGTTTCCAATTTTAAAGGCCCAAAAACCATCCTACCCTTGGTTAAATTTTTGGAAAAGTTTGGATTTTATTTCTTCTTCTGAATTCTCCTTTCAGAAATCATTCTTATGAAACTTCTTCTTTTAAAAATTATTCTTCCAAAACTCCCTGTTAACCTTCTAAAACAACACTTGCATAAGTTCTAAATTCTCCTTCTAGAAATCATTCTTCGGAAACTCCAAGTTAATCTTTCAGAACAACTCTTACACAAGTAATGGAAAATCCAGTTAACCTTTATGCATCACCCTTATGACTCTTACGTATCCCCTTCACTGTGGCATTCACCCTTATGTATCTCATATCAACCCTCACATATCAACCAACTTAACCATTGAGTATCATGCATATTTTTGGATCAACACTTACATATCACATAATCTCATGTCTACCCTTACATATCTCAACGCAGCTTAACACTTTTCCTTCCAAAAATTCCAATGCTTATATATTCCTCAAAGTCTTGGATAGACTCTTACATAACCCTTGGAAAATATGGATGACTCTTATACGTAGTAGAGTACCCTTATGTATTTCCCTTACATATCATCCAACTTTTTTCATAAAGTTTGGATCCCTTACGCATCACCCAAACAAACCTTATGTATCATGCACTTAACCATTTTTCTGACCCTTACGCATCAGAGTAACCCTTACGTTTCATAAGGGAAAGTATGGTTACCCTTACATATCACGCTTTACCATCTTTCTGATCGTGACATATCAGAGTAACCATTACGTACGACCCTTACTTATCGAGTACCCTTACTTATTTCCTTTGTTGCGGATACATCTCCATCAACTCTTACATACTCAGTGAAAATTCAAAGTGACTCTTACGTATCATCCTGAGACTCTTATGTATCACAGTGGTTTCCAACACTTTGTCGATTTTATGGATGAGTTATGTATTCTTGCGCATGAGGACATAACCCTTACATAAGAGTATCCTTATGCATGGGGACCCTTACGCATCGATAATTTACCATTTTCTATAAATATGCAACTCCTCATATTTCAGCCATAGCCTATAATATATCCTATATCGTAGCTTATGGCATATAACAATACCACAGAATTTATTGTATCCTACTCTACAACGCACGCCAATCGTACCCTAAGACTAAGTGACCCAAATTTTCCAGATCCTATATCCAGGCTTCTCAGCTCGTCTATAATTAATCTCAACCACTTCAAATTATTTCAAAACACCTCAAGACTTCTTCCAAACATTACCTATAGCAAAAAATCACAGCGCGGACGCCCCCGGCCCTTCTCGAACGCTCACTCGACCACCCGAGACACCTCTCGGGCCTCCGAACACATCCAAAAACACCTATGAGAGATGTTACATCACTCGAAACCCCGATCTAAAACCCTATTCTCAAAACATTCACTACTCCAAAACCAAATAATCAAGTTTCTCATGATTTTCAGTAACTCGTAACAACACGATCGTTACAATGCGTTATATACAAATGAACACACCAACAATGGAGGGTGCAACAAGAATTCATTCTCTCCTTCAAGCTCCACCCCCCCCCCCCCCCACACAAAGAAACTCATTGGTTACGAAACCATAGGTCTTACCATTAATAAATGACTCAATAATTGGAGTTTAGTTTGACTACAGTGGCGGTGAGCGTGAAAGAAACACCATGGATGCTTCACCGAGTGAATCGAATCACCTTGGAATTTTACATTGTCTTTATCTAAAGCACCTTTTATTGAATCTGAATAGCATTTTATGAATAAAAGTTCACATGTTAATATAGCTGGAAGTTCAATGCATGCAATGATAAATAGTTGTATGTATTTATCATATGTTGTTAGTATTATTTATAGGTTTATTGGTAATTTGGGGAAGCCTCATTAGCATGCACTTGAATGGGTTCTTAAATATAATTTTCATTTTTTTAATGTATGTTGATGTTATGGTAAATTTGTTAAATGGTGATTTTGTTATTACTAGATATGTAGACTTTGACAACGTTGTTAATGTTGATACTCAAAATTCAATTCTTGGTTTCAAGTTTGTTGCATTTAGTGGACCATTTACCTAAAAATGCAACATGCAACTAGTTGTGGACCTCTCAACAACTGAAGTTGCTTACACCTCTCAACAACTCAACAAATGAAGTTGATTGCATTTTACTAACAAAAGCCGCTATGGAAGCTTTATGGCTTAAAGGTGTCACTAGAGAGTAAAAACATTTTGATTCAAAAATTATATTTGTTTGTGATGGTTTGTATTTAAACAAGAATAATGATTTTCATCATAGATCTAAGCATATAGCTGATAGAATCAATTTTATTAAAACGAGTGTGAATTTGGCTATCATTCTTATCAAAGCTTTGTCTTCTTTTATGTTTGACCGTTGTTTAGAACTATTAAATCATCGACCAATTTAATAACGAGGGTTACAAGAGTATCACATGAGTTTTAGAATCATGCATTTTAATTTTCAATGTAAAAAAAAATTCTTAAAACAAATTTTGCATGAGTTGAGTCCACCCAGTTGAGGACAAGCATTGATTCCTTTCACCATTACATCCTAGTTCAGTTAGACTTCTAGTTGGATAGTTTGTATCTTTTCCTTGATTCACTTGCAGGTTCATTGTTTCCTCTGTGATGTTCATGTAATCCATTATTTGATTTTGGATTTTCCCTTTATGTCAATCTTTAACCCTGTAGATAAGACTTGAATATAAAAGAAACATAAATAAATGAACCTAAAATACAAAACACAATTTTATACATAAAATATATGTTCACAAAGAATAAAAATGACATTTTTATCATGAACTAAATTCATTTCATTCCATCATTCATTAACATCTTTTATGTCTTTGCATAATAATAAATAAAACAAAAACTGTCACCACCATTTTCTCCGATGGTCAAGGCAATGGTTGGGTGAGTACCAAATTGCAGTAATTGAAAGAACGAGGTCAAAGCATGACCTTTGCCTATGACTATTTGACGATTTAGACAGCTTGTAACATTTGGTTTCTTACTTTGACATTTTCCCTTCACACTTTGTCAAATACAGTTTATGTTTTATAATATTAATCATGGTCTAATAGAAATATCATGCATGTAAACAAATATTCTAATTCACACCACTGTTTCCCCGCCAAACTGTTGAGGCTTTGTTTGATAACACTAATTGAAAACTGTTTATATCCCTTGCATGTTTTCCATATTGCTAATTCAAAACCTGGGGCAGACCATCACTTGATTGAATGTGAATTATTAAATAAGAATGTGAAAGAGTACATAAACTATATACAGATGAGCACAGCAACAATGGAGGGAGGGACAAGAATTCATTCTCTCTCCTTCAAGCCCATCCCTCTAAGAAGCTCATCAGTTAGGAAACCGCAGATCTACAGTTAGAGTTTACTTCAACTACAGTGTCAGCGAATGAGAAAAAAACACCATGAAAGCTTCATCGAGCAAATCAAATCACCTCTGGCGCCCGCAGAAGATGGAACGAATCCATGACAGAAACCCCCTCCTTTCCTTGTTTTGCACTTGAGATTTTGCATCATTCGACAATGCCAGCTCCACCATGTACTGGACTACAGCCTGTGGTGAAAGGGAATCAAATAAATTTGTGGTAGAAAACTGAATCATATTGTTAAGTATTTAAATATTTAGGATATGGGTATGGATTAGGTGTATCATATCCTCCTCCTCTAGTTTGAATATTGTATTTCATATCTATCCACTTAACACATAATTACGTATTTAGATATTTAGGATATGGGTATTGATTAGGCCTATCTTATCCCCCTATCTCCTCTAGTTTGAATTTTGTATTTCATCTACTTTAAGTCGCGTATCACATATCTGTCTCTATAAATAGTGTTGTTCCATCTTCAATCAAGTGGAACAGTATCTAGGCCAACTATTTTAACACATAAAAATAATACAGTGATACCTGCAAATTACTTGCAAGTAATTTGTGCAGAAATATAATTAAATGCATTACTTTTACTTGTATTTTAGACCCGAAATACTAAGACATTCCAACGAATGCAGCAGTGTACAATAGCATATGAGCATGAAATTTTCATTACCTGGGCCCCTAGGTTCACAACATGTCTCGGCGGCACTTCCAGAGGAGTCTCAACGGCACAGAAAACCCTCAATTTTGACAGAAACCTGAAAGAGAGTGGCAAAAACCTAATCTGGGTGTCGCTTATATCGAGTTCTTCAAGCATCTCGAGGTTTCCGATCGATCTTGGCAAGGTTGTGAGATCCGCAAAGTTCTTCCCCACATTCAATTTCTCAAGACAAACTGCGAAACACAAGTTCTCAGTTATGCTGTCAAGTTCATTGAAGCTGGCATCAAGCTCCTTCAGCTTCAAAAGATTCCCCATTGTGGTGGGCAGTCCTTTGATCCTATTGTAGTGCATGGTGAGCACCTCCAAGCACTCAAGCTTCCCAATAGCCTCGGGAAGCGCTTTCAAGTGATTAAAATCTAAAATCAACTCAACCAATGACGAGCAAGATCCAATGTTATAAGGCAGCTCCTCGAGTTCATTGGTCTCGACATTCAATCTCTTCAAGGAAACTAAGTTTCCGATCATGTCAGGCAAATGGGTGAACTGATTTGAACTCAAATCAAGATCGCCGAGCTTAGTTAAGCTTCCAAAAGAAGATGGGAGAGAGGTTAACCTGTTCGAATGGAGATCAAGACTGATGAGATTCGCTAATAACCCGAGCGATCCAGGGAGGTTTGTGAGCTGGTTTGAGTGGAGGTCGAGCTTGGTTAAGTCAGTGAGGCTGGCAACGGAGGGTGGGAGAGTAATTAGACTATTTTCAGCCAAGTTCAATTCAATGACCTTGGTTAATTTTTCAATTGTCGCAGGAAGCCATTCAACTTCGTCCATCAACTTGCCTTGGAGATTAACCACTCTTTCCCCAGTCTTAGCAGCATTTTCAATAAAGGCCGCCACCTTCATTAGGCTAAATTTTTCAGAAGCTCCTTCACCTACAGATATAAAAGAACAATCAACCTGGTCAGTCAACATTCAAACCACAGGCTGCGGAGGTAATAAACATCTTATAGGTTGCGTTTGGGTGGGCGTTTGCAAAACGGGGTTTTAATGTCCATACAAACAGGCACTTGATCTTCAAATTTTGTGTGGGACAGCTTTGAAAAGAAAAAGGAATGATTAGGTTATTTCCCAATAATATTCTTGTCTAATCATCAGGATATTTTCAATGCCCCATTCGACAACACTTAATGAAAACTGATTATCTCACGTATCACTTATGAAAAGTACTTTTGTATTGCATTTGACAAAACTTACTGAAAAGTGTTTATAGTCATCATCACTTATGTTTAACAGTTTGAAAAATTAAGCAGTGTGTTTTTTAAAAAACAAACAAACAATAATTATTTTTCAAAATGTTCATCATAAGTGATCAGTGTGACAAAGCTTGTTGAAAACTGTTTATGGCACCCATCACTTGGGATAAACGGTATACCAAAATAAGTATTGTTTGTTTTATTTCTCAAAAAATACTTACTAAATTCAGATTTAATTAAATGACAAAAAGAAAACACTTTTTCAATGAACAATCTGGAAATACTTGTATAGAGTCACTTATCATAACCAATAAGGGTCATAGGCAATTTTCATTAAGTGGTATCAAAACTAGCCTAAATGCAACAAATTGTTCTACAAATAAGGCAATATATATAACATGGGGGTTAAGGTGTAAACATGGCTGCGATTTTTTTCTTTTATTATTCAAACAAAGCCATGTCTCGTTGATCCCACAAATAATCATGCAATTTGAACTACCCTGATATAAGAACAGTTGATCTTCCCACACAAAATTCAAAACCCATTTATGATTCATCCAAATTGAGGGAAAATTCTGTTTAAATAAAAGTGTGTTTCTCAAGTCTTTGTGCATGATCAAAAACCCAAAAATAGGTGTGGCGAACCTGAAAAGGGAGCAGCTATGGCAGAAGAACTCCTCGCCAGTCTCTTCAATCCATCAACGTAACTCAATTCTTCATTTCTTTTCTCTTTCACGGAATCCTCGTCCCAAATCTTAACTCTCTCACTCTTCACGACCGGGTCACCCAAATCGACCGGTTTCTGAATCCGGTTCTCACCGGACGCAGCCTGAGAAGCTCTCTGAAGAAGTTCATCGAATTTCTGAAACATCCTGTCCAGCTCAACCACACGATTAGCTTCCCTTCTCTGTTCATGGCTCTGGAAGAGGACAAAGTTTTTCCTAACCTGTTTCAAAACGGAGAAGAGCTCATGAGGGACATCTTGAGGGGATTCCTGCTGGGAGATCTCTTCGAGCTTCCTCTGTTCTTCGGCGTTTACGGTTGTCACGACGGACAGAGCGGCTTCAAATTCTTCAATGGTGGGTCTAGGTGGCAGGGATCTGTAAATTTTCATGATTTCCTCCACGATTTGGAAGTAGGAAGGTGACGGGGCTGGTTGCTTGTTGGGTGCTACTGCCATGGATCTTTCTGGATTGGTATTGAGTGATGACGGAGGAGACGACCGGCGCACGGGAGAGATGAGGGAAGGAGAGACAGAGAGAGGATGCACCGCGACGGCCTCTGTTGCCGGTTTAGTATTTGCAGGTTCGGCGGCCGTGTTTGTTCAGTGAGAATTCTGAATTTCCTCCCGATACCATACAGTGCCCACATGTTTATTAAAATAAATACATTATATCTTGGTTATTATTAAAATTGCAATAATTAAAAAAAAAAACTGTCATTTATTTTTTTAACAATTCCCTATCAATTTTTTTAAATGTTTTAAAAAAACTGTCATTTATTTTTTTAATAATTCCCTACCAATTTTTTTTATTATGTTTTAAACAACGAAAAGTTTCACTTTCATGCATTTCCTTTCGTTTTTACTATTACATCCCTGGATATACCTTTTAAATTATCATCTTCTTATAATAATGATAAGCGTGGATAATTATACATCCCTATCAACGTGATTGAATAATTTGGATCCCAGAGTTACCTTATCCTCGTTTTTAATTATCACCAAATACCATCACTGATTGATTGCTTTCCCAACTGATCGCCTTATCCAGATTCTCATTTTTCAGTTCACTTTGGGATAGTCTTATTCAATTGTTATTCACACGGACAGCCCATTTACAGCCACCAGCCATGCTTTCCGGCCAATTAATACCAAATCCAACCTTCATGAACTAACATCTTTTAAAACAAATTAATTAAATAAATTTCAAATAAATAAATTTATGGATAAATTCATTTTCAGTAAAACATTATCGATAGTTCCATTTGATTGTATACAAAGTCTCAGCCCAGAAAATGTTACACATAACATCTACACATTCAAGATAAATATTGGCATAACGTTTTATTCATACAAATGCTTCACACAACATTTGTCATAATGTTTCATTTATTTATATAAATACGCACAAAGTGTTTTGCATAAATGTCCATATAACATTGTGTATAAATGTTCACATTGTTTTTTCACATAAATATTCATAAGACGTTTATGTTATTAGATATGCACTAATATATATGATATATACAATTCTCCTGAACAATTTTATTATCAATTACAAACCATTATAAACATATTAATTGGTCTGGTCGATCATTGAATATGATTCAATGAATTACGAGAATAAAAGTATATGGATACATTAATAAGGATGATGCGTTTTTATTAAATGAAACACGTCATGGATGACTATGTAAAAGGATGTGATACTTCCCGTTAAAAACAAACAATTGTCACCAAGCCTCTCATTTATCTCTTCCTCCCACACTGTTGTTCATCATCTAAGACGAAGGGGGTAGATCCCTTCAGCATTTGGGTATCCTCACGATACGATTGTGGATCCATTGGTTGATGTACCACCTTGGAGGCGAGGTACTTTTGTTCAATGCTTCGTGATCTTTGTCAAGCATTCTCTTTCATCGAGAAGGAAGAAAATTTCTATCGTTGATGATTTCTGGGTTTACTGTTTATTGAGTTTATTAATGCGTTGATTCTCGAAGATAGATCTGTCTATGTTTGGGTTGTATTCAACAACACATGATCATATGATGATCATACAAAACCTATCAGTGGTATCATAGTGAAACTTCTTTGATAAATCAACGCGTTTATTAATTTACGAAAAATACATTTTAATGGTAAAACGAGATTTTTCAAGTCTGGAAATAAATATAAAATGTTCATATATACTACTCTTGTTTATGAAAATAAATAAAGTATTTATTTTAATCAAGAAAATTCAATTTGGAATTGAATTATATTATTTATAAATTGTTTATAAATAATGGAAAATATATTTTGAAGTATTTATATAAATTTATAAAAGTATTTTATAAATTAATTAATTATAAAATATTTATGGTTAATTGATAAATATCTTTTTAATACCTTTTGACATTTTAAATGACATGATTTATGATATAGAAATACATGGTTTATTTAGAAATCATAAAAGACGATTTATAGAGTTTATAAATTCCAACATGTATGATATTTAGATTATATACAAATGTTTATATAATAGATATTGAATTATAAAATGTTTATAACTCACGAAATATCATATTAATGTCATTTAATATAAAATGTGAAAGGGTTCATATTGATAAGAATATAAAATGTTTATATTCTTGTTAATTTATAAAATGGTTACAATTACCATTTATTTATGGATAGTTCATAAATGTCTTATATTTTGGAAAATAAATAAATAGTTTATTTATTAATTTTTCTTAATATTCATGTTTAGTTCATAATTAATTAATTTGAAATTGTTCAAATTAAAGGGGCTTTATTTGAATATTATTTAAGCCACATCAAATGATGTTTTGATAATTGAAATGATCAAGGTTTAAATAATAATTAAGTATATGATATTTAAATTATGTAAATGGTTTACATAATATAAATTGAATTAAAAATAATTTATAATTCATATAATATTATATATATTTAAAAGGGAAATGTCATATTTTGATAAATATGAAAAAATTCATATTGGAAAGAATATAAAGAGTTTATATTCAAAATTATGAAATGTTCATAATGTTAAAGCTGAAATTATCAAAGGGTTTATAATTAGTTATTATTTATAAAATTGTCCATAAATGTTTATCGCATGTTTAAATATTTGAATTGTTCATTTATTTAAATGTTATTCTCTGTTTTATTCCGAGTTATAAATTGTTTATATTATGAATATATGTATGTCAAAGTTTATATGGTGAATTGTTTCTAGGATATAGTCTTGCATATCATGCTAGGTTTGATATCTTAAAATTTAATTTTCTTCTGCCTTGAGCTCAGTTTGTAATTTTAGTTATGATTTTTGGAGTAGTTGTTGGATATATTTTATGCATATTAGGTGTTAGAGTTTTCATGAATTGAATTCTCTCTTGAATAAAGTCTCCCTGAATAGTAGGACTTTGGGTCATACCACCTGCATTCTTAGAGGCTTATCATGGCTAGGAAAGTGAATAAAGTTGACTATCTGTTGCTCCGAGCTTACTTATGCGGAGTTTTCTAGTCTCATACAACTCTATGCTTTTGCATGAAGTGTTCATGTACCTTATGCATATTATGCATTTGGATGTGTATGAATATACTTAACTTTTATTTTTTGTGTGATTAACATAGACTTGTGGGTTATGTAAAGAGTTACACATTAATGCGGTGTGAACACATTAATTTGGTGGTTGGAATAATGATTCCAAAACTAAATCATTGGAAGCATGCATACACAAAAAAGGAATAAAACATGAGAAGATAATTATTGCGTAGGATGTAATAGTTATAAATTTAATATGCATATGATGTATATTAAATTGGTGAGGCCTTAAAAAGAAAACCTCTTAAATACTATGGGTGAGATTCTTTCTGGATAAACACTTGTCAAGACCTCGATCATCTAAACGAGTAGTTTCACGCTATAGCAGGGTGCCCCTGGATTGTCTTGTATTAACTTATTTTTTTTGGTTTACTTTGGGCTATACTTAGCTGGGAAATCCTAAGGGTTGGGATACCAGAGGAATAGAATTAAGTGATTCAATAATATGGATTTGGATAAAGAGTTATCCACTAAATTATCCAAAAATCACAACTATTTTGATTGAGATGATATCCTACGTAGATAACTAAGCGGCGAGTTTCACGCCATAGTGGGGTCATTTTCTTAGTGAAATATGGAGCTTGGCTCACTAAATGGATATAATGTACGAGGTCATCATTTTTAGTGGGAGCACTTTCATTAAAAGTCCTTAATGAAAAGATATAAGATATGATTTACATCTGATTAAAAGTTATGTTGTAGATAAAATCATCATAATCAAACTAAAAATTATATTAATCCTTGAAACAAGGAGCTTAAATGAAGCAACTCCTAAGTCTGGTATCTTAAGAAAAGTTCTTGAGTAAGAGAGATATTCTATGTGTTAGAATAGTCCCTTCTTGAGTAACCAAGTGTTGAAGTTGTTCAATAATACAATCAAGATGCTTATAGAAGCATGAAATGATTTGTTTAGGATTCAAAGGAATTAAATTCCAAATGACTAAAGGAATCTTAGTCTCCACTCATGTACTCGATATGAATGGTTACATCAATTATTTTAGTCTCATATACTTAATATGGTTGGGTATATCGAATGAAATTCAATATGATTGAATATATTAATGACTTGGTGAGACTAAAAGATTCCTTAAAGATTTATTGGTTATAGAAATCAATTCTATCATTCTAACTAATATATGATATTAACTATATGTTTAATTTTTTTTGTAAATACATATATGGTTAAAAAGCTGAAAATAACCAAAGCTTGAATTTTGTTTTCAAGTAATGGATCAAAAGAGCTGCTATATTGATAACTTGGATGCTTCAAGCTTGGATAAACTCATCATAAGATGTGTATAATATCTTATTTAGCTCTTGAGAAAAGCTTGTAAACAATGGGTGTTTAAATAAAATGAGATGTGTATTTTTACACACGGTTTATGATTAGTTTAATTTTATAACATGCTTTAAAGAGGATAATAAAATGGATTGTTCTGGTTAGAGAATTTATCCTATTGTCATTATGGAAATGTTCCGACAATATGATTAAATTCAATGAAAAAGGTTTACCCGATATTCTCAGTGTTGAGAATGAATAAATTGGGCATATGATGTCTAGATTCTGATACTATATAGATAGTGCAAGTTGGTAAAATATTTAAACCAGAAGAAGAAAAATTGGTCGAAAAGTTCAACAATGTTTCTTCAAGAAGCATATCATGGTCATTGAAACCTTGGGTTGTCAGGAAAGGAATAATAATAATTCAATATTATTGGATTATCGATGATATACCTGATGAAATGTGTGAAACTCCATGGAATGTCCATATCATATAAGGATTTTATAAAAATTAATTCTTATATTTTTGAAGGGAATGTGATACCGAATGCATATTTTACTAAGTTTTATAAATATACACGAGTTCAAAATCAAAGGAAGAATTGTTCGAGATTATAGTTTATATTCATGAGATGAAGTAAATAGTTACTATATTGAGAATTTGAATGTAAAGGAATGTGTCAAGCTTGGATGAATCTAAGTAAAAGATGCGTATCTTCATCTCACTCCTCTTATATGATAAGAGAGGATGTTTGATAACAAAATATTGTTATGAGATGATTAAATGTATACATATGGTTTATGATTCATTGGATTTATATAACATATTTTGAGAAGAAGATTTGGAAAAAAGTGTTTATATAGGATAAAAGTGTTTATCCAGATATTTGTTAAAACATGAGGGAATTTGTTCCCGCCATCCATCGATGGTGTGTTAAGTCTTAGAAAGATATTCTGAAGTGAATATAATGTCTAAGAGATTAGTGGGAGTATGTTTGGACTTAAGAGAAGTTCAAAGTTAACAAATAAAATATTGTTCCAATCTGAATTTGAGTGATTTTTCAATTTATATCCTAGAGTTAGGATATGATACAGTAAATAAAAATGAAAAGAGTTACATTTAGTTAATGCAATAAAGTCAATATCACTGTTATGCCAGCTTATATAAAAAGTGAAATACACTTGATTTCCTATAAGGTTTAGGAAATATTGGTAAAGAGAAATATAAATAATGTAAATAGTTACATTATTTATAGAAGATTTCAAGGAATAAGTTTGATAGAAAATGTTCCAAGGATGATGATGATGTTTTTAGAAAGAGTTCTAATTAAACAACAAAATATAACATTTGATGTTATGAAGTTAAGGAGTTTTGAATATAAGTTCAAATAATTGAACTTAAGTAATATGATTCAAACGTCACTCCATTATTCAGACTATCTTGCTTTGTAAATGTTACTCACTAAGAGGTTAGTGGGAGTATTTTATCATATGGTCACATAGGGATGTGACAGAAATTACATTAGGATGTAATGTTCAAAATCCATTACCACAACAACCAAATGAGGGACATGTTATATCTCTATGTGTTTGACACATAAGAGATTGTTTGTAATGGTTGTAAATCTATCATTTTATTATAATAAAGAAAATATCCATTTATTATTCATTCACGTGAGATGAAATATATTTTACATGACCGGTCTAATGATAAATATCCCCTCAAAGTACAAACTTTTATTTATCCCTAACTGATAATTATCATGGAGTTTAATGGGTTGTGATGATATGTAAATGATAGTTTGAATATATTCTTATATCCATTACAAAGGGTTCTATATTAGATATTGAAGAATATATTCTTGATTTAATAAGTAGAGACTTAATACTTTGTCACGACCCGTCCTCGGGACCCGTGCCGTGACTACCCCAAGCCCGCCTTCCATAGGCCAGGGGCTGACGACTAGCACCAAGGTGTAAATCCTGGTAAAAAGGGAAGACATTGCCTTTGTAAAGTAAACAAAAACCACAGAGCAAGCACGCAGTAGAAGTAAACACTAAGTAAAAACTGAGTACAACAGTAAATGCAGAAAAGTAAGTGGGCCAGTATACAAACCCAAACTGATAGTAAAGTACAACTGGAAAGGGAAAACAGCGACTGAAAAGTAAAGCCGCATCGTCGAGCTGTCCACTGGAAATCCCACCTGAAGGGTGGGTGCAGATAGCCTCCACTGCTCCTCAGGTCCAGCCGACCGCTCCGAGTACGTCCCGACCAGTGGTCCACCTCCAGGTACCGTCTTGCTCCGCAAGCCTCAACCACGATCAGTGCTGTCCGTCGTCTGCAACCAACACAACGTAGTGCGGGCATAGCCCGTGCATGGGTGCGTATAAGCTACTCAATAGGGACCCTGAGACCCCCGAAGGTCTCCCATAATCCACAAAGGATAATCCACAAAGGAAAGATACAATCACGAAGTAACATTCGATACTACTTAGGTATATGCCCATACATATACCTAAGTCATCAATTCTCATTCGGCTCCAACATCCGAGCCCAAGTACAACCCAGTCCACACAAGGAAGCAAAACGTAAATCCACACAGGATAGCACAACACAATCCACAAAGGAAAGCAAAACAGGATTCAGCTCACACATGTATACTTCTTCATATGACGATAAAGATGACCAGATATTGTCACTGATTCATCTAAGCCGTCCGACCCACAAAGGATCAATAGGTACTAACCCCCGCAATGACCCACAAAGGACCTGACCCACAAAGGATCTGACCCACAAAGGATCGATAGGTAACTAACCCCCGTAATGACCCACAAAGGATCTGACCCAAACATGATCGATAGGTAACTAACCCCCACAAAGACCCACACAGGATCGGACCCACACAGGATCTGTAGGAGCTGGCCCACACAGGACCGCTGAGCGCTGACCCGCACAGGATCAGACCCACACAGGATCGGTAGCACTGATCCACAAAGGATCGCTGAGTGCTGTAGTCGTCGTCGAATCCACTGAGGATCTCTGCACAGTCGTTGTCGAATCCACTAAGGATCTTTGTACAGTCGTCGTCGTCGTCGCAGTCGCAGCCAGCACTAGGGTTCCCGCACACAGCAAGCTCGTTCGGGAGGGTCCGCTCCACGAGATGAGAGGATGATACATCAACTGACACATAGTCCAGAGTTGATGTATCCAAAAGTTCTGTATTGTCAACAGGAACTCAACGTCGCAGACGGCGTGTCAATCGGACGCCCGGTCTGAGAGTTATTGGCTTTTTCGTCCCAGGGGCCCGGTTGGTTTTTAAGTCAAAACCAACCCAACCGTACTCCACCTGCTTCCAAACCTCAGGCGGAGTAAGCCAAAAGATCCTTCTCACTTAGAGGAACCCATCAAAGTCGACGGTACGTCAATCAGACGTCCGGAGCTCAAGATATAAGCGTTTTCGCTCCGAGGGCCCGGTTGGTTTCGTGTGCGAACCGACCCGAACAAACCCCAAGTACTCCGAAACCTTGAGTGCGATATACCGAAAAGACCGTCTTGATCCAAGGATCACATCGCTACTGACGGTACATTGATCGAAGGCCCGTAGCTCAAGATACAGGCAAAATACCGAAAAGGTCCGAAAACGGGGGGTCTGGGCCCGGACCGACCCGGTCCAACCCCCCTGGGTCGGCCCGAACCGGGTCGACCCGACCCGGGTCCGGATCCGACCCGACCGACGCGGCCCGGCCCTGCGGTACGGCCGGGCAGCTCGGCCGGCGCGCTGGCGTTGGCTAGGCGCCGCGCAAGGCAGCCGCGGCCCCCCCCGCGCGGGGGCCGTTCTGTGACACCCGGACGCGGCTTAAGCCGCGTCCCTCCTCCGCGATCCTGCGCGGCCGCGGGACTGGCCAGCGCCGCTGCGGCTTCAACCGCGGCGGGTCTTCCCGGCGGCGTGCTGGGCACCGCCGTGCCGGCGTGGCGCGCCGGCGGGGGCTTCCGCTGACCACCGGACGCGCTCCGGTGGTCCGATTTGCGTGTGGTCTTCGCCAGTGCTCATCCCAGAACTCGTTCTTCACTGCAAAGCCTTTAAAATTAACTTGCAGCCCCATTTGTCGTCGCCCGCCAATCTGCGCATAACAAACAAAAAGGGCGGTGGGTTCGGACTTGTTTGTTGGTCCGCACCCACCGCGTTAGCGGTTTTTAAAGTCTCACAACAATCATATTTAACAATCGGGGATATAAATCACAAAGATTTAAATAAAACAACCCCTACCTCGTCGTTGTCGTCGGACAAGTCCTTCGTGGAATTGACCGTCGCGGAAGAAGAGGATCGTCGGGTCGCGGAAGGGAGTCGCATCGTTGCGGTATACGGATAAAATCCACAAAGGAAATTTAAAAGATCTGAAATCTCCTACCTCAAGCAGTTGATGATCGGAGATTGATGTGGGGAAGAAACGTCGCGGAAGAAGCATCGCGGAAGGAGAATCGTCGGCGTCGCGGAACACGGCGTCGCGTCGTCGATCTCCAAGGGTTCGGCATTCTTCGTCGCCTTTCGTCGAAGGCTGGCGTTCTTCACGTTCTTCGCGTTCTTCGCATTCTTCGCGAAGGAGGATGAAGATACAGTTTCTCCAAATCCTCTCAACAAGCAACCCGTCAACAAAAAGGGTGTTGGTCTTATTTTATTATTATGCCAACAGTTTGAAAAACAGGTTAAGAAACGAACCATTAATTTGGTGAATTAATGGTAACGACTTAACTGTCCATTTAATAGGGGCGTTAAAAGTTTTAGAAAACGCAGCAGTTGACTTTCATTAAAGAGGAGTTTTCGTGGGTGCGTTACTTAGAGGAAAAGAAACAGTGGGGCTCGTGCGGGCCCCACCTCACAAATATCCTACCAAGTAGGTAGGATATTTTGGGTTCCACCCTATCCGCTTCAACTCAGCTTAAGCACCTTTAAGTGGCTTTAAGTGGCTTTAAGTGGCTTTAAGTGAAATAAAATAAAGTTGTCGCACCACTTTATTTTATTTTCTTCACTTAACCCCAAAAATTAAAAACCACACCCGAGCAAACGCAACTCCAGAAGAGGTGTTTCTAAGAAAATACCGGCGCTGCGATTCCATCGGTGCCCTCAGAATTCGATTCCGAGCACCGATTCAAAAGTTAGAAAAACCCGCTCATTCGTTCACTGAACGTACCCGAGCCAAACTTCGGAAAATGATTCCGGGCACACCGGGCCTCGGAATCACGTGCCGTCAGAAACTGCGTTCTTGTAAAATTCCAAAAAAAAATTAAGAAAAAAATTTCCTTGAATTTTATGGGTCTTTACATCACTCCCACCTTAGGGATTTACGTCCCCGTAAAGATACATCATAAACTAGGGAAACAAATGTGGGTACTGAGCACGCATCTGAGCCTCCCGCTCCCAAGTGCTCTCCTGGAGGTTCCCGTGTTGCCATCTGATGCGCACTAGAGGAATTGATCGTCCACATAGGACCTGCTTCTATCAATACTCGATCTCCACCGGGACCTCTACAAAAGTCGCCCCATCATCAATGTATAGCTCCCCATGGTCAATGATATGCGTCGGGTCATGCACGTATCTCCTCAGCTGAGATACGTGGAAGACGTCGCGAACCCGGTGCAACTGAGGTGGTAGAGCCAGGAGATAAACCACCTCGCCAATCCTACTGAGGACCTGGAATGGTCCGATGAAGCGTGGAGACAACTTGCCGCCTCAGCCAAATCTCTGTAATCCACGTCAAGGTGAGACACGCAAGAAGACATGATCGCCATCCTCAAACTCTAGTGGCCTCCGCCTCCTGTCATCATAAGACTTCTACCGGCTCTGAGCTGTCCTCATCCGCTCCTGGATGACCTGGACCTTCTTTGTCATGGCCTAGACCATCTCCGGTCCCACAAATGCTGACTCCCTAGGGTCTGTCCAGCACAAATGAGATCTGCAAGGTCGGTCGTACAACGCCTCGTATGGTGCCATCCCGATGGTGGAGTGGTAGCTGTTGTTGTACGCGAACTCCACCAAGGGTAGGTGGTCCTCCCAACTGCGACCAAAGTCGAGGACACATGCGCGGGGCATGTCCTTGAGAGTCTTAATGATCCTCTCCGTCTGACCATCCGTCTGAGGGTGAAAGGCGGTGCTCAGACGTAGTTGCATCCCGAACGCCTCCTACAACCCCTTCCAAAGCTGGGAAGTAAAGCGAGCATATCGATCAGAGACGATAGATGATGGCACACCGTGGAGCCGTACAATCTCCTGAATGTAGAGACATCCCAAGCTCTCCACTGAGCCCTGCTCTCTGATGGGTAAGAAGTGAGCCGACTTGGTGAGTCAGTCGACAATCACCCAAATGGAGTCATGAACTCTGGAAGTGCGTGGAAGTCCAGTCACGAAGTCCATAGATATGCCGTCCCACTTCTACTCTGGGACCTCCAAAGGCTGTACCAAGCCTGCTGGTACCTGGTGCTCTGCCTTCACCTGCTGGAAGGTGAGGCATCGAGAAACAAACTTTTCCACAGCCTTCTTCATGCCCGTCCACCAATGATGTCGTCTGAGATCCTGGTACATCTTCGCCACTCCAGGATATACCGCCAAAGGGGAAGTGTGAAACTCTCTCAGCACCTCCTCTCGTAAAGCGACTGGTACCAAGGTACATCCTCTGAAAAGGATGCCGTGCTTTGCTCCAAAGGAGAAACCATCAGGTGCCTATCCTGAGGATATCTGTGCATGCCACGTCTCACAGTCAACATCCCCACGCTGTGCCTCTCTGACCCGCTGTAGTAGTGGAGGAGAGACTGAAGGAAGGCTGCGCCATCTCTATCCACGAAGGATATCTGCAAGGCAGCTAGCTGCTCTGTCGCCTCCTCAAGTAGCTAAATGCCCGTCCTCCTACTGAGGGCATCGGCTACCACGTTCCCCTTCCCAGGAGTATAGACTATCTCAAAGTCATAGTCCTGGAGGAACTCGATCCATCACCGCTGTCTCAGGTTCAGGTCCTTTTGAGAAAAGATGTACCTGAGACTCTGATGGTCAAAAAAGAATGTAAAGCGCTCGCCTATCAGATAGTGTCGCCATGTCTTTAGAGTGAAGACCACTACTGCTAACTCCAGGTCATGGGTAGCGTAGTTTTGCTCATGCGGCCTCAAATGACATGATCCATAGGCGATCACTGCCCGCTCTTGCATCAGGACACATCCGAGTCCGGTCCCTGATGCATCGCAGTAGACTACGTACCCTACTCCCTCCTCAGGCAACCTCAAGATAGGGGCACCGGTCAATCTCCGTCTCAGCTCCTGGAAGCTCTGCTGACATCTGTCTGACCAGACAAAGGGTTTCCCCTTCTTCGTCAAAGCTGAGAGTGGTTCCACAACTCTAGAGAAGTCTGGCACAAATCTCCGATAGTATCCAGCTAGTCCCAAGAAACTTCGTACCTCTGTCATGCTCCTGGGTGGTTCCCAAGCTAGCACTGCCTCGATCTTCGCGGGATCCACCGTAAATCCTGCCTCAGAAATGACGTGCCCCAAGAAGTGGACCTCACGTAACCAGAACTGACACTTTGAGAGCTTTCCATAAATCTGGTGCTCTCGGAGTGTGTCTAGTACAACCCGTAAGTGGTAGGCGTGCTCCTCCTCAGTAGTCGAGTATATCAAAATGTTGTCGATGAAGACTACGACAAATCGATCGAGGTATGGCTGAAAGATACTGTTCATGAGGCCCATGAACACTGCTGGAGTATTGGTTACACCGAATGGCATAACCAAGAACTCATAGTGGCCATACCGACATCTGAAGGTCGTCTTCTGCACGTCCTCTTCCCGAACTCTGAGCTGACGATAGCCTGACCTGAGGTCTATCTTCGAGAACCACCGTGCTCCCTTGAGCTGATCGAAGAGGTCATCAATCCTCAGTAGCAGATACTTGTTCCTCACCGTCACCTAGTTCAGGCGACGATAGTCGACACAAAGTCGCAAGCTCCCGTCCGCCTTCTTGGTGAACAATATCGGGGAAGCCCAGGGTGATACACTAGGTCAGATGAATCCCTTTCCCTTCAAGTCCTCCAACTGTACCCATAGCTCTCAAAGCTCATCGGTGGCCATCCGATACACTGGAGTTGATATCGGGGCTGTCCCGGGGTACAGGTCAATATAAAAGTCTACCTCTATGCGAGGAGGTAGCCCTGGAACGTCGTCGGGAAAGACGTCCGCATACTGATCCACCACTGCAGGAAAACTAGGACTCCGCACGTCAACTGCTCCTAGGATGAGGCTAGCCAACTAATGAGTGATGGGATGTCCTCTCCTCTGCGGAAGTCCATCCTGTGCTGCGAAGGATCCCTTCTCGCTAGTGAAGGTGAACCTGCTCCCGTCGGTGTGTACACATCGCACCCTGCACCTAATACAGTCAATCTGAGCATGGACTGTAGATAACCAATCCATGCCCAAGATGACGTCGTAAGGCCTCGACGCCGCTACAAGAAGATCACAGCCGAAACTCTCACCTCCTAGAGTAATCTCACACTACCGACACCAGTGTGTAATCGTCGAGTCTGCTCCCGTAGGAGTCTCTAGCCGTAAGGATCGAGCCAACGACTCTGTCGGAATCTCCGAGCTCCGAAAAAGGGCAGCGGCTATGAAAGAGTGACTCACTCCTGTGTCTATAAGAACTATAGCAAGGGTGGAATAGACACAGATAGTACCTCAAATCATCTCGGGCACGCCGTGGTCGTAGGCTTCCACTGCCTGGAGTTGTTCCTGTCTCTACCCGCCAGCTCCCTGTGGCTGGGGTGGACCTCCCGGTGGTGGTGGTGGTAGAGCCTCAAAGCGTCACCCACCACCTGTTGCTCGGCTAGCTCCTCTGCCTCGTCCGACTGCTCCCTGTGGACTGCCACGGTCGACCCTCTGCCTCTGCCTGGGTGGCCCCTCAACCTTCTGCTGCTCCTCGGCACGGTGGGTCGGGCAGTCACGAGCCATGTGGCCCTGCCTGCCGCATGTGTAGCACTGCCTGCCTCTCGAAAGACTGGCTCCACGCTGTGTGCACCGCACTGATGAGCCAGTGTCCTGAGGTCTTCTACGAGAGGGTCTGGTCTGCCTGGACCCCTGAGTCATCCGTCGGCTGCCTGCTGTAGAAGATTCTGCTACATGTCGTCCCGCGGTAGGCCTCGCTGCTGAAGAAGGCTCAGTAAGAAAGCTCTCGATCAAAAGGGCTCTCTCCAGTACTCCTGCCTGGGTCAGAATGCTGAGGGAGATCAGTGATTCCCTGATTTCATGTCTCAATCCCTGCTCAAAGGTCCGGGCCCGGAAGAATGGGTCCCGTACCATGTCTGTCGAGTAGCGCTAGAGATCGGTAAATCTCGCCGAGTACTGGGCGATCGTCAAGCTACCCTGCCACAGCTGAAGAAGCTCCTGGATGCGCACCGCACGGAGGGTGGCCGGGACGAACTCTGAGCGGAAGAGGATCTTAAAGTCCGTCCAGAGAAGAGATGCCTCATCGTGCACCTAGAGCATCAAGCTCCACCATCGGCCCACTGCTGCGTGCAGTAGGCTCGCCGCGAGGATCACCATGAGGTCTGCTGGTGTCCTCACTAACCGAAAAACTCGTACCACTGCCTCCAGCCAGTCCTCGGCTGCCTGGGGGTCCATCTCCCCACGGAACCTGGGCGGTCGCTGGCGCTGGAACTCATGCAGTGCACTAAGGAAACGTGCATCGTCAGCGGCTGGGGCTGGAAGCATCGGTGGCTCGGCGGGTAAAGGTACCGCCGGTGCCTCAGCTGTCAAAGGGCCCTGCACCGAGGCCTCGTCGCTCGGTGGGCTGTCGTCACATACAACTCTTGGAACCCTAGCTGGCTGCCATCATGGGGCCATCCTGAAAAGAAAATAGGTGCACCACGGTCAGAACAATATACCTGGTGAGCTGATACAAAGTAATCACAAATAAAACTTGAAACACATAAGCAATCAATGTTTTCGTGCATTAAGTCGGAAATCAGAAGTCAGGGTCCTGGGGTACGGATACATCGGCCACCGCACCAACACTGGACTCCCTGGACTGATAACCACACCCAATACGCTAAACACTATTGCTTCACATAGAAGAAATATCAGAGTCTGCAGTAGAACCGAACCTCCCTTTGATACCAATTTGTCACGACCCGTCCTCGAGACCCGTGCCGTGACTACCCCAAGCCCGCCTTCCAAAGGCCAGGGGTTGGCGACTAGCACCAAGGCATAAATCCCGGTAAAAAGGGAAGGAATTGCCTTTATAAAGTAAACAAATACCACAGAGAAAGCAAGCAGTAGAAGTAAACACTAAGTAAAAACTGAGTACAACAGTAAGTGCAGAAAAGTAAGTGGGCCAGTATACAAACCCAAACTGATAGTAAAGTACAACTGGAAAGGGGAAACAACGACTGAAAAGTAAAGCCGCATCGTCGAGCTGTCCACTAGAAATCCCACCTGAAGGGTGGGTGCAGATAGCCTCCACTGCTCCTCGGGTCCAGCCGACCGCTCCGAGTACATCCCTCCCAGTGATCCACCTCCAGGTACCGTCCTGCTCCGCAAGCCTCAACCACGATCAACGCTGTCCGTCGTCTGCAACCAACACAACGTAGTGCGGGCATAGCCCGTGCAGGGGTGAGTATAAGCTACTCAGTAGGGACCCCGAGACCCCGAAGGTCTCCCAAAATCCACAAAGGATAATCCACAAAGGAAAGATACAATCACGAAGTAACATTCGACACTACTTAGGTATATGCCCATACATATACCTAAGTCATCAATTCTCGTTCGGATCCAACATCCGAGCCCAAGTACAACCCAGTCCACACAGGGAAGAAAAACGTAGATCCACACAAGATAGCACAAAAAAATCCACAAAGGAAAGCAAAATAGGATTCAACTCACACAAGTATACTTCTTCATATGACGATAAAGATGACCAGATATTGCCACTGATTCATCTAAGTCGTCGGACCCACAAAGGATCGATAGGTACTAACCCCCGCAATGACCCACAAAGGACCTGACCCACAAAGGATCTGACCCACAAATGATCGATAGTTAACTAATCCCCGCAATGAACCACAAAGGATTTGACCCACACAGGATCGATAGGTAACTAACCCCCGCAAAGACCCACACAGGATCAGACCCACACAGGATCTGTAGGCGCTGGCCCACACATGACCGCTGAGCACTGACCCACACAGGATCAGACCCACACAGGATCGGTAGCATTGATCCACAAAGGATCGCTGAGTGCTGTAGTTGTCGTCAAATCCACTGAGGATCT
The DNA here is from genome assembly GCA_963277665.1 of Viscum album. NCBI lineage: Eukaryota > Viridiplantae > Streptophyta > Magnoliopsida > Santalales > Viscaceae > Viscum > Viscum album. Next base: position 598,384,671 of record OY728133.1, read on the forward strand.
CTGCACAGTTGTCGTCGAATCCACTGAGGATATCTGTACAGTCGTCGTCGTCGTCGCAGTCGCAGCCAACACTAGGGTTCCCGCACACTGCAAGCTCGTTCGGGAGGGTCCGCTCCATGAGCCGAGAGGCTGATACATCAACTAACACATAGTCCAGAGTTGATGTATCCAAAAGTTCCGTATCGTCAACAGGAACTCAACATCGCAGACGGCGCGTCAATCAGACGCCCGGTCTGAGAGTTATTGGCTTTTTCGTCCCAGGGGTCCGGTTGGTTTTTAAGTCAAAACCAACCCGACTGTACTCCACCTATGTCCAAACCTCGGGCGGAGTAAGCCAAAAGATCCATCTCACTTAGAGGAAACCATCAAAGTCGACGGTACATTAATCGGACGTCCGGAGCTCAAGATATAAGCGCTTCCGCTCCGAGGGCCCGGTTGGTTTCGTGTGCGAACCGACCCGGCCAAACCCCAAGTACTCCGAAACCTTGAGTGCGATATACCGAAACAACCGTCTCGATCCAAGGATCGCATCGCCGCTAACGGTACGTCGATTGGAGGCCCGTAGCTCAAGATACGGGTAAAAGACCGAAAAGGTCCGAAAACGGGGGGTCTGGGCCCAGACCGACCCGGTCCAACCCCCCTGGGTCGGCCCGAACCAGGTCGACCCAACCCAGGTCCGGATCTGACCCGACCGGCATGGCCCGACCCGGCGGTCCGGCCGGGCAGCTCGGCCGGCATGCTGGCGCTGGCCAGGCACCGCGCATGGCAGCCGCGGCCCCCCCCCCCGCGCGGGGGCCGCTCCATGACACCGGATGCGGCTTAAGTCGCATCCCTCCTCGGCGGTCCCGCGCGGACGCGGGACCGGCCAACGCCACCGCGGCTTCAGTCGCGGCAGGTCTTCCCGGCGGCCAGCCGCTGCCGGCCGCCGGCGCCGCCGTGCTGGCGTGGCGCGCCGGCGGGGGCTTCCGCGGACCACCGGACACGCTCCGGTGGTCCGATTTGCGCGCGGTCTTCACCAGTGCTCGTCCTGGGACTCGTTCTTCACTACAAAGCCTTCAAAATTAACTTGCGTCCCCGTTTGTCATCGCCCACCAATCTGTTCATAACAAACAAAAAGGGCGGTGGGTTCGGATTTGTTCGTTGGTCCGCACCCACCGCGTTAGCGGTTTTTAAAGTCGCACAACAATCATATTTAACAACCGGGGATATAAATCACAAAGATTTAAATGAAACAACCCCTACCTCGTTGTTGTCGTCGGACGAGTCCTTCACGGAATTGACCGTCGCGGAAGAAGAAGATCGTCGGGTCGCGAAAGGGAGTCGCGTCGTCGCGGTATACGGCGTCGCGTCGACGATCTCCGAGGGTTAAAGAAAACACACAGATTTAATTTCACGAATTAAATCCATGTTAAGGATAAAATCCAGAAAGGAAATTTAAAAGATCCGAAATCTCCTACCTCAAGCAGTTGATGATCGGAGATTGATGCGGGGAAGAAACGTCACGGAAGAAGCGTCACGGAAGGGGAATCGTTGGCGTCGCGGAACACGACGTCGCGTCGTCGATCTCCGAGGGTTCGACGTTTTTCGTCGCCTTTCTTCGAAGGCCTGCGTTCTTCGCGTTCTTCACATTCTTCGCGTTCTTTGCGAAGGAGGATGAAGATACGGTTTCTCCAAATCCTCTCAACAAGCAACCCGTCAACAAAAAGGGTGTTGACCTTATTTTATTATTATGCCAACAGTTTGAAAAACAGGTTAAGAAACGAACCATTAATTTGGTGAATTAATGGTAACGACTTAACTATCCATTTAATAGGGGTGTTAAGAGTTTTAGAAAACGCACCAGTTGACTTTAATTAAAGAGGAGTTTTCGCGGGTGTGTTACTTAGAGGAAAAGAAACGGTGAGGCTCATGCGGGCCCCACCTCAAAAATATCCTACCAAGTGGGTAGGATATTTTGGGTTCCACCCTATTCGCTTTAACTCAGCTTAAGCAACTTTAAGTGGCTTTAAGTGAAATAAAATAAAGTTTTCGCACCACTTTATTTTATTTTCTTCACTTAACCCCAAAAATTAAAAATCACACCCGAGAAAACGCAACTCCAGAAGAGGCGTTTCTAATAAAATACCAGCGCTTCGATTCCATCGATGCCCTCAGAATTCGATTCCGAACACCGATTCAAAAGTTAGAAAAACCCGCTCGTTCGTTCACTGAACGTACCCGAGCCAAACTTCGGAAAATGATTCTGGGCACACCGGGCCTCGGAATCACGTGCCGTCAGAAACTGTGTTCTTGTAAAATTCCAAAGAAAATTAAGAGAAAACTTTCCTTGAATTTTACGGGTCTTTACATACTTGGACAGATCTGCTAAAGTATATCTCATGGAATGCCATGGAGACATAGATATACATAGGGATATATGCTTATTATTAGTCCTTATTACCTAAGGTTGGCGATATACCTAGCTTGAGAACCTTCATACTTTGATACCCAATTTACGAAAGTCACCATATGAACTTAGCTAATCAGGGGGTGGTTGGGTATGTTGATAATCATGTCATCGATTGGAGTGTAACCAAGAAGGGATTTATCCACTTGTATGGCAAGGAAAGACATATAACCCTTGATTGAATTAGACTGAGGAAATTCATGGCCATGATTAGTTGTTTCACATATGACATGTTCAACTACTTGGGTAAGTGACATGTGATGTGATTATCAGATATATTAATAACATGTTGAAGTGCCCAGATCAGTGTGAATCACTGAGAGGGGGAGGGGGTGAATCAGTGATCCCTTAAAACTTTTTACTAATTGATTCTTAATCAATTAAACCTCTATGGCTGGTTAAAGCCTCGATCCACTCTTCTTATGTCTCTCAACCTTTCCCGGATAATGCAGTAATGAAAAGGCACAGGACACAAGGATTTACAAGGTTCGGCACCAAAGGACTACATCCTTGCCATGCTCTCCCAGCATGGATTCTCCATTATAACCTGTTAAAATTACAATGGTCGATACAGCTTCCCACCGTATCTCTCCTGAGTCCCACAGGAGGGTCTTTATACTGCGTCCCACAGTGTTACCAGAGTCCCACTGGCCTGCTCCAGAATCCCACTGAAGACTTCTTCTCCCTGAGTCCCACAGGGTCTTCTCCTGGCTGCTCGAGTCACACGAGTAGCTCTTCTTCACTTTAAGCTTCTTCAAGTATCTTCAGCAGTCTGGGATAAAGACTGCTGGCCTTGCTCTGTACCTCTGATCACTTGAGTTGATCAGGTCTTCTCATCTTGCTCAGGATTTATCTCCTTCTTCTCAGGATGACCTGGCTTCTCTCCAACTACTGAATACTCAGACAACTGATATCTTTAACTTCAGTCTGGTCCAGTCTCACTTCACTTCAACTTCATGCACTGAGTGCATGGCAGCTCTTCATCCTCATGCACTGATAGCATGGCCTTCTCAATTCTTCAAGAACCTCCTGGTCTTGGACAACTCAAATGCACACCACTGATTTGGCTCTGTTCACGTGTGCACGTTCATGCATGCATGCATGCACTCCCCTTCTTCTTCTTAGTGTGATAAACACTCAATGAGTGCAATTGCTTTAAGCACACCCACTTCTTCCTTCTTCACACTTTGTTCTTTTTTTTTACACACTCACAAGTGTGTTGTACTTTAGTGTGAGGGTCTCCTCTTTCTTCCTTCTTCTAAGTGTATTCACTTCACTTAGTGCACACAGTAGGTTCGGCCTTTTTATTCCTTTGCACACACACCACTAAGGTAAGTCTTTAGCCTTCCTCCTTCACTTTGCACACACTTGAAACTTGTCCTTCACTTCTTCTTGCATACACTTGGCCTCAGCTTACTTCTTCACTATATTAGACACACACAATGGTGTGGTCTCGGCCTCCCACTTCTTGTGCACACACTGCCCGAATGGTAAGCAATCAAGGAGGGCACACAAGGTTTTGCCTTCACTTTGCACACACACAAAATGTGTGGTCTTCACTTGGTGCTTATGCACACACTTGGGTTCTAAGGCCCTCTTGTCTTCCCACTTGGCTACGGCCTTCCTTCTCTTCTTGCACACACACAAGGCTACGGCCTGTTTGTTTTTCTTTTTGCACACATGTAGGCTTAGGTGTTTTCTCCTTTTAGCACACACACACTTGGTGTGTAATTCTCATCACCCGAATCTCCTACTGCCCATATGAAGGCGAGCAAGTGCTTGATGAGCCGTGGCCTTCTCTTCTTCACTATGCACACACAAGAGGCAAAGCCTCGGGTTCTCCTTTCCACTTGGCACACACACACTGCCTCCTTCTGTTTTTTCACACACAGCCCGAACTCCTTGGGTGCAAGGAAGCCGTGCAAGTCTCAGGTGCAACCTGTGCAAGGCACACAAGGGGTGCGGCCTTCCTCTCTTCACAACCGCGCAGGTTCAAGTGTGCAAGGGTGCAACACTTCGGGCGCGCAGCTGCAAGAGCACGAGCGGCCGCGCAAACACCTCCTGCCACGCAAGTCCGCGGGCAGAGAGGGATGCAACCTCGGGCGCGCAAGGATGCGGCCTCGGGTTCTTCCTGTCGCGCAAGGGAGTAGGCGCGCAGGGAACACTTCAAAGCCTCGGGTGGCTTCGGGACAACAGCCACGCAATGTTTTGCGTGGTGGCTTCTCTCTTCGCGAGGCAGAGGCACTCACGGGTCTTCTGATTTTCAAGAAAGGATCAGCAAAAATTCTCGAGGGCTCGGCCTCTCTTTTTATAGGCGAGGAGAGGCGGTTCTATCCGCGTGATAAATCTCAAAATCCCGAGATCTTCGGATCTTTAAAAACTTTCCAAATCTTGAATTTGGTCCTCGGTTCACGCGGGTTCTCTCATTTTTTCCTTTCCTCCTCGTGCATGCGATTTATAACGCATGCACGGCCTCTGTTTAGGCCTATCCATGCAAAACATGAACACCCGACACCTCGGCAACTTTGCTTGCCTCGGCCGATCACGAAATATCCTCATTTGTTGCATGCAAGTATATTTTTATGCATGATCGTGTTCGGTAGGTCCAGACGAGCTCAATAGAGCCTTCGGCTTCGGAAATGGTGGCCGGGAACTCAAAAACCATCTTCGGGAGGCCTCTAGTTCGAAGGAGGCTGGGGTGGCTTCGGGATGTCCTCGGCTCGAGCTCGAGGAAGGAGACGAGCTCTCGGCCGTCGGATCAGGCGTTTGAGATACATCGGGCGGCCTGGATCTGAAGATCTCGCGCGGGATCAGATGTGCGGCTTAGATCGTCCGCGCGATCAATCGAGCGGCTCAGATTCAATCCCGGTGAAAAATGCGCGTCCCACATCGAAACGGCGAAAGGAATTGCCGCGGTTTATCACCCTGGCGCTGCCTCAACCCGGCAATTGAATCTCCTCCCTCCACGGGGCCGCCCCGCACCGTGTTCTCCCTGCGGGCGCGCTCTGCGCCCACTCTCGCCTCTGCGGGCGCGCTCCTAGCGCCCACTATGCACACACGGGTGCACGGGCTTCACCACCGCGTGCCCTCGGGGCTTATACACGGCCCCTCTGCGCTCCTACGGGCGTGCCCCAAGCGCCCATGCGGTGTCCTTGGGTGCGCCCCCTACCTCAAGGTTGCTGCCCTGGCCTTGAGGGTTCCCCATGGGCGTGGTGACCTTGAGTCCCACAAGTGCCTTGGGTGATGACCCTCGGCTGGCCTCCTTGGTGGCCTATTTTTTGCAACAAAAACACTAAGTCCTTTGTTAAACAAAGTGACCAAGTGTAACATGCCAAGTGCCACTTTTTCATCTTCTCCCAAGCCATTCTTCTTCATCAACTCTACTTCTTCATTAGAATTCCTCCCATTCTCCTTAACATATATTATAGTCTTAGGAGATCGAATTCCAGAAGATTCTTCATCAACCGAGGTCCTGAATCAAATAATTCTACAACATTCTTCAATGACCCAATCAGAGATCAAGTTGGAGCATCTTCAAGTTCACATGCACTAAGTGATAGTGCATGGACTTCATTAGTGCACATCATCCACTTAGTAGTTGTGGATGGAACTCCTTTCAACTCCTCATGCATTGTGAAGACAATGCATGGTCTTCAATCAGTGTTGTGACATTGTATCCAGTTGATACAAGTTCTTGGAACTTAAAGATCAGCTCAACAATCGTCTGATTTCACATGGAGAATGTTTCAACCATAATCTCCTATGCCACTTAGTGAATCTCCTAAGTGGCATGCATCTTTATGTTCCATGGCCATTCTCCATTCATCACCTATCACCATCACATCCTTTGACATTCACATCTTGACTCCTTGACATCCATCCATTCCAAGACAACTTCATGCCTCATTGACAACAAATGCAACACAATGCACTTCAATCTCCCCCTTTGTATTTGTTGTCAATACACCACTTCAGCACATATGAATGGGTCAATATGTGTGCCAATATTTTCTCCCCCTTATTGGCAATCAAATGCAAAGGTGTGGTGTGGTTCACTTTCAAAAATCTCTTCCTCCCTTCGAATAGCATCTTCTTGAAAAACACTAGGAGAGGGATGATGTCACATGTTCTTCTTTAGCAAAGAACCTTTAGTTGATCAACTCTAAGTCTACTTGGGCTAACTCGGTGTAGAAAACAAGAGTGATGTAACCAAGGAACTCAATGCTGTCCACATTCACTGTAAACATGTGAGATCATGCTAAGGGGTTCAGATATTCAATGAATTGCTAAATCCTGCACATACTCCACAAAACTTATTAGAAAGTTCAATGCAATGATAAAGCTCCCCCTTTCATCCATTTGTCTTCAATCCATACTCCCCCTTAATTGAAAAGATAAACTCAGTTAAGAAACAAGGGATGAAAGTATGATTGGAATACCTTCACTTTTCTCAAGATGATATTAAATCCCAAAATATCATCTTCTCCAGATTGGCTCCCCCTCAAGAGGTGCACTCCGTTCTGTCCAAATCATCCTCCAGCTGAGAATGATCATCATCTTCAATTCCCTGCAATGTTAGCACATGTAAATACAAGTGTATAAGGGAATAAGATGGAACCTCCTTGGTTCATCAATGTGAACAACAAGGTTGAGAAGATTCTCTCAACCGAGATGTACCATTTTCACCATTCTTCACACTTGCACATTTGATCTTCAATGATGGTTGTGCTTGTGTGGATCTAAACCCATCTTCATGTGAAATCTTCTTTTTCCCTTTTGCTTTAGCAGTTGCCAGAGCTTCATCTTCAGCTCTTTGCAGTTCTCTGGCAAGTTGCAACTGATTCGGCCATATGACTAGTAAATCACTTGGAAGAGTGGCCTCAGTTTTGGAAATTCCACATGGTTCTTTTGATGCTGTCAAGCTACCTTTCTTAGGCAACTTGTTTTCAATCAATCCCTTCTTCTTCTTCTGGATTGATTGTCTGTTTGAGTTCAGTTGGCTTCTATTGATTTCCATGCCTTGTTTGCAAAGATCCATGGTATGACCTTTCTTTCCACAGTAGAAGCACTTCTTGGTGGTCCTTCTGGATGCATCACCCTTCTTGGACTTAGACTCCAAGGTCTTCTCTTCATTTTTCATAATCTTATTGGGAGCATTGTCACCTCTCTTCTGTTTGCTTCCCAAGGATTCTTTCTGAGCCAGGTTCTGTGATCTTTTCTTCTTTTGAGCTCTGGATACAGTTGGAGATTGACATGTATCTTTTTGACCACTTTTGCAATCATCCCAGATGTTGTCAAGCAATCCAAATCTGTTAGCAGTAAACAGATGTCTCTGGACCTGTGGATGCTGCTTCTTTTCTTCTGGCTTTCTCCCCCTTGGCATGGGCTTCCTCTGTGCTTTGGCATTCAGTGGATTGTACCAACAATCCTTTTCACAATGCCCAAACTTGTTACAACACCAGCATTGTCCCACGAATCTTGACCTCTTCAGTCCTTCTGATTGTAGGGTACTTTTCTTGACCTGTTGTGCTGTTTCAGGAGAGCTCTGCTTCTTCACCTTCCTCATCCAGATGGATGGAACCTTCTTCTTAGAAGATGTTGCACTTTCATTAGAGGATGTCTTTCTCTTAGAATCATCCTGCTCAAAGCATACTTGGGTAGCAACATGTCTTCTACCAGCTGACTGGGAGGTTTCAGCTTTGGGTGATTGCAGATTTGTCAATATCACCTCTAGTTCTAAGAACTTCATGTTAAGGGAGTTCTTCTCATCCTCAACAACTCTTAGCTTTCCTTCCCAACTTTCTTTCAGCTGATTCATCTGGTCATCATGCACTGTCTTTAATTCAAGCAATGAATTGTCAAGCTCCTTCACCCTTTTTTCTTTGTCTTCGAGTTGAGCATCTTTGACAACCATTGAAACTCTGTGCCTCTTTTCCAGTGCACGGAAAACATCTTTGATCATTATCAAAAATATTTCTTTCTCAGAAGAGCTCCTTTGCAATTCTTCACAGGTATCTTCATATCTTTCATTGCAAAGGGAAACAGTTTCATCTTTGGCCTTCACCAGCTTTCTGAGAGTGTTGGTTATGCCAACCCTTTTTGCCAATTGGACTTCGAGAGAATTGGCTTCATCTTCTAGCTGTAATTTTTCTTCTTGAAGATCAAGGAGGCCTGTAGCTATACACATTGCAACTTCCTTGGGGACTCTCTTCGGAAGATATTTGATTGCATTTAGAAGATCATTGTTTCTTCCATATTCATCACAGCTAGAGCAGGCTTCATCAGAAGAATGATAAAAGGAATTGTCATCTGATGTGACTTTCACATTTCTTTCCGTAGAAGGAGTTTCTCTGATTGCACCGGCCTTCTTCTTCATCTTCTTTGCCTGTTTCTTCATTCTGTTTTTCTGAGTCTTGGCAGATATCTCCATTTGAGGCTGGTCATTCATTTCCTCAAATCTGCACTCCATAAAGACTCTCTTGGATATTTTAGAGGTAACCTCCCTCTGATACCAATTGAAGTGCCCAGATCAGTGTGAATCACTGAGAGGGGGAGGGGGTGAATCAGTGATCCCTTAAAACTTTTTACTAATTGATTCTTAATCAATTAAACCTCTATGTCTGGTTAAAGCCTCGATCCACTCTTCTTATGTCTCTCAACCTTTCCCGGATAATGCAGTAATGAAAAGGCACAGGACACAAGGATTTACAAGGTTCGGCACCAAAGGCCTACATCCTTGCCATGCTCTCCCAGCATGGATTCTCCATTATAACTTGTTAAAATTACAATGGTCGATACATCTTCCCACCATATCTCTCCTGAGTCCCACAGGAGGGTCTTTATACTGCGTCCCACAGTGTTACCAGAGTCCCACTGGCCTGCTCCAGAATCCCACTGAAGACTTCTTCTCCCGGAGTCCCACAGGGTCTTCTCCTGGCTGCTCGAGTCGCACGAGTAGCTCTTCTTCACTTTAAGCTTCTTCAAGTATCTTCAGCAGTCTGGGATAAAGACTGCTGGCCTTGCTCTGTACCTCTGATCACTTGAGTTGATCAGGTCTTCTCATCTTGCTCAGGATTTATCTCCTTCTTCTCAGGATGACATGGCTTCTCTCCAACTACTGAATACTTAGACAACTGATATCTTTAACTTTAGTCTGGTCCAGTCTCACTTCACTTCAACTTCATGCACTGAGTGCATGGCAACTCTTCATCCTCATGCACTGATAGCATGGCCTTCTCAATTCTTCAAGAACCTCCTGGTCTTGGACAACTCAAATGCACACCACTGATTTGGCTCTGTTCACGTGTGCACGTGCATGCATGCATGCATGCACTCCCCTTCTTCTTCTTAGTGTGATAAACACTCAATGAGTGCAATTGCTTTAAGCACACACACTTCTTCCTTCTTCACACTTTGTTCTTTTTGTTTACACACTCACAAGTGTGTTGTACTTTAGTGTGAGGGTCTCCTCTTTCTTCCTTCTTCTAAGTGTATTCACTTCACTTAGTGCACACAGTAGTTTCGGCCTTTTTATTCCTTTGCACACACACCACTAAGGTAAGTCTTTAGCCTTCCTCCTTCACTTTGCACACACTTGAAACTTGGCCTTCACTTCTTCTTGCATACACTTGGCCTCGGCTTACTTCTTCACTATATTAGACACACACAATGGTGTGGTCTCGGCCTCCCACTTCTTGTGCACACACTGCCCGAATGGTAAGCAATCAAGGAGGGCACACAAGGTTTTGCCTTCACTTTGCACACACACAAAATGTGTGGTCTTCACTTGGTGCTTATGCACACACTTGGGTTCTAAGGCCCTCTTGTCTTCCCACTTGGCTACGGCCTTCCTTCTCTTCTTGCACACACACAAGGCTACGGCCTGTTTGTTTTTCTTTTTGCACACATGTAGGCTTAGGTGTTTTCTCCTTTTAGCACACACACACTTGGTGTGTAATTCTCATCACCCGAATCTCCTACTGCCCATATGAAGGCGAGCAAGTGCTTGATGAGCCGTGGCCTTCTCTTCTTCACTATGCACACACAGAGGCAAAGCCTCGGGTTCTCCTTTCCACTTGGCACACACACACTGCCTCCTTCTGTTTTTGCACACACAGCCCGAACTCCTTGGGTGCAAGGAAGCCGTGCAAGTCTCAGGTGCAACCTGTGCAAGGCACACAAGGGGTGCGGCCTTCCTCTCTTCACAACCGTGCAGGTTCAAGTGTGCAAGGGTGCAACACTTCGGGCGCGCAGGTGCAAGAGCACGAGCGGCCGCGCAAACACCTCCTGCCACGCAAGTCCGCGGGCAGAGAGGGATGCAACCTCGGGCGCGCAAGGATGCGGCATCGGGTTCTTCCTGTCGCGCAAGGGAGTAGGCGCGCAGGGAACACTTCAAAGCCTCGGGTGGCTTCGGGACAACAGCCGCGCAATGTTTTGCGCGGTGGCTTCTCTCTTCGCGAGGCAGAGGCACTCACGGGTCTTCTGATTTTCAAGAAAGGATCAGCAAAAATTCTCGAGGGCTCGGCCTCTCTTTTTATAGGCGAGGAGAGGCGGTTCTATCCGCGTGATAAATCTCAAAATCCCGAGATCTTCGGATCTTTAAAAACTTTCCAAATCTTGAATTTGGTCCTCGGTTCACGCGGGTTCTCTCATTTTTTCCTTTCCTCCTCGTGCATGCGATTTATAACGCATGCACGGCCTCTGTTTAGGCCTATCCATGCAAAACATGAACACCCGACACCTCGGCAACTTTGCTTGCCTCGGCCAATCACGAAATATCCTCATTTGTTGCATGCAAGTATATTTTTACGCATGATCGTGTTCGGTAGGTCCAGACGAGCTCAATGGAGCCTTCGGCTTCGGAAATGGTGGCCGGGAACTCAAAAACCATCTTCGGGAGGCCTCTGGTTCGAAGGAGGCTGCGGGTGGCTTCGGGATGTCCTCGGCTCGAGCTCGAGGAAGGAGACGAGCTCTCGGCCGTCGGATCAGGCGTTTGAGATACATCGGGCGGCCTGGATCTGAAGATCTCGCGCGGGATCAGATGTGCGGCTTAGATCGTCCGCGCGATCAATCGAGCGGCTCAGATTCAATCCCGGTGAAAAATGCGCGTCCCACATCGAAACGGCGAAAGGAATTGCCGCGGTTTATCACCCTGGCACTGCCTCAACCCGGCAATTGAATCTCCTCCCTCCACGGTGCCGCCCCACACCGTGTTCTCCCTGCGGGCGCGCTCTGCGCCCACTCTCGCCTCTGCGGGCGCGCTCCTAGCGCCCACTATGCACACACGGGTGCGCGGGCTTCACCACCGCGTGCCCTCGGGGCTTATACACGGCCCCTCTGCGCTCCTCCGGGCGTGCCCCAGGCGCCCATGCAGTGTCCTTGGGTGCGCCCCCTGCCTCAAGGTTGCTGCCTTGGCCTTGAGGGTTCCCCATGGGCGTGGTGACCTTGAGTCCCACAAGTGCCTTGGGTGATGACCCTCGGCTGGCCTCCTTGGTGGCCTATTTTTTGCAACAAAAACACTAAGTCCTTTGTTAAACAAAGTGACCAAGTGTAACATGCCAAGTGCCACTTTTTCATCTTCTCCCAAGCCATTCTTCTTCATCAACTCTACTTCTTCATTAGAATTCCTCCCATCCTCCTTAACATATATTCTAGTCTTAGGAGATCGAATTCCAGAAGATTCTTCATCAACCGAGGTCCTGAATCAAATAATTCTACAACATTCTTCAATGACCCAATCAGAGATCAAGTTGGAGCATCTTCAAGTTCACATGCACTAAGTGATAGTGCATGGACTTCATTAGTGCACATCATCCACTTAGTAGTTGTGGATGGAACTCCTTTCAACTCCTCATGCATTGTGAAGACAATGCATGGTCTTCAATCAGTTTTGTGACATTGTATCCAGTTGATACAAGTTCTTGGAACTTAAAGATCAGCTCAACAATCGTCTGATTTCACATGGAGAATGTTTCAACCATAATCTCCTATGCCACTTAGTGAATCTCCTAAGTGACATGCATCTTTATGTTCCATGGCCATTCTCCATTCATCACCTATCACCATCACATCCTTTGACATTCACATCTTGACTCCTTGACATCCATCCATTCCAAGACAACTTCATGCCTCATTGACAACAAATGCAACACAATGCACTTCACATGTGATGTATTCAACCACTTGGCTAGTTTTTTTGTAGAATCAAGAAAATGATGAGAGGCATATACTAGATTGACATGTTTGATGTCTAGTGGTCACTCGATGTCATGGAAAAAGGGATCACATAAGATACATAAGTTTTATCTGATACATCTTGTGGTGGACATGTTCGTATAGAGATATGAGTATGTTTTATAGAGATCACACAAGACCCCTTAGTAGCTTGAGTAGCACTGATGTTTTTCTGGAGGCTGTTCTGTGCTTACATCTATGAAATAGAGATTTTATAGTTGTTGTCAATGCTACCAAGGCCTACAGGGTCACAAAATTAGGCCCTTGCATAAGGATAAAAATTTGGACAAAGTGTTTTTTAAAAATGAAGAGAATTTTATGAAAAACCACATCCAAAAGAGTTTGAATGAATTCACAAAGAGTTATAAAGTTATGTATAAATTCCTTATGGGATTTTAGTGAAATTAGAAGATTATTAAATATGTGCTAATATATATATATAATATGATATTATATATATAATGTATATTTAATTACATTAATTTGATGCATGTATTATAATGCATGTATTAAATACATGCGATAATATATATATATATATGATATATATTTATTTCTCCCAAATAGTTTTCTTATCTGTTACAATTCATTATGAATAGATTAATTGGATCGATCGATCATTGAATAAGATTCAATGAATTATGGGAATAAATGTATATGGATACACTAATATAGTCGACCCATTTTCATTTAATGAAACATGTAATGGATGGCTATATAGAGGGATATGATACCTCCTATTGAAAATAAACAATCGTGAGAAGGCCTCTCATTTATCTCTTCCTCCCACACTACTATTCATCATTTGAGATAAAGGCACTATAACCCCTTCAACATTCGGGTATCCTCACGATATGATCGTAGATCCATTGGTCTATGTATTCTCCTCATATCCAGGGTGTTCGTCACGAACCAGGCCGGGTCGTCATCCGACCCGGTCCGCGGCAAGGCCCGAAGGGAGTTCCTGATCCCCACGGGCTGGCACAAGTGCCCGGGTATCAAGAGTAACCTGTGGGAATGGTTTATCCGAAATAGTATGCACAAACACTAACAATATAATACAATGAAACTAGGAATTGACAACCAAACAGACCATTAAACTGAAGTCAAATTTAAAGGTTTACAACTAGAACCAACATCCAAAAATAAACGACAACAAAAGAGACTAAAACTCTAACTCAAACCTCTAAGCGACAAGAGTGGTGTAGTATCCGCACGCCACAAAACCAACCTGAAAAAGAAGACCATCAATGACCAAAACCACCATCGCTGAGCACGACGCACAACCTGGAATACACAAGAAACAAGGTCTACATACACCCGAAGGTGTATGCAGGGTGTGAGCGAAAGGCCCAATAGGACGTCACCCAATAAAAAGGTTCCATGCCACAACATCAAAAAGATAATTTAATGTGTTTATTAAAAATTATACTTTCAAAATGTGTGTGTTTTTTTAAAGAAAACATTTACAAGCTAAAAACTAAAAGAAAACACTAATAGAACCCATTTCACAAACACGATCTGAAAGAGAAAGAGAAAAATTCATCAAGGGCATACATACACATACTCCCACACACACACACACACACGCACATATACTCTCTCACACACACAAGTGGTCCTCCATATGCCGACGGAAGGCACCACAACATTGATGGTAGAGCACTATGGTTAAATCCCCTAAGGATCATCTAGCTCGAGTGGGACCCTAGAACCTCGTGTCTCGGTGAAACGTGGATTAGAAACCACGACCCTCAGAAACGTGGCTTAGAAGACCACGACCCTCAGAAAACGTGGCTTAGAAGGCCATGACCCTTAGTCATCACATGTTTAGTTAGTGTTGTAATCGTGAATCCAGCTAAGTGAAACAGGTACGATACCCATCCGACTCACTAGCGCACTAGTTCTGGTCCACCCACCTAGATACCCAGGGTTTTCCCTTGTGCTCAATCAAGTTTCACGTTCACATAATGTATATCGCTCTCCCATATCCCGAACAAAACAAGACATTACACATACAAGTCACCACTTGCATACCCAAACACCATAAAAAACACACGCACACCAAATCCATTTTATAACATAGTTCAGATCACTTTCATGACTTGATAAACTATTTAAACAATTTGAAGAACATTTATAAATAGTACAAAAAGAGTTTGCACATGATACATGCCCAGTTTCGCATGTAATAACCCCTTTAAAAACTTAACGCACACGTAATTCTATCAAACACAACTCCCGCACTCCACATATAATTTAATAAGTGCAATTAAAAATTTATAAAACACTTCAAATTAGAAAGAAAATGTTTACACAAGAAAGACGAACTTGATTTCATATAGGAACATCACTTTAAAACCAAAAGTACAACATATACAAACCAAAACATGTTCCATTGTTCAAAAAATTTCCAATTTAATTCCAAAAGTACGCAACACGGAAAACACACCCAAAGTGACTCATATTCATTGAAAATCTCCATTTAATTACACAGCCACCTCAAAGAACTTGAAAACACATTTCTCACCTACCAAACAACCCCAAAAACCTTCCCAACCATGATTCACATATCAAACGACACTTAAATAAACAATTTCTCAATTAATAAAACATCACACATGCATACTACAGACCTTGGTTTAAAACACACAATTTTTAGATGTAGCAACCATTAGAAAATCAACTGTACATCCCAAACCCTTCTAAAACCCCATTCGCACCCCTAGAACATACTCAAGGTTCGTAATAAAAATCAACACGTCAAAATAGTTTATCTTCTTAAAAAAACTCAATTTAATCACCCTTTCACCTCAAGTGTTCTTGAAAACACAATTTGAAAACCTTAACCAATTAACCAAAATACGTCTAAAGATTTCAACAACATAATGCACATAGAATACATTGGAATTTACTTAAAAACAATTCAAATTCATCAAATATGAATATCGAAGCACGCCCAAAATAAATTTCACATCACACAATTTGTCATTAGAACACATTATAATTTAATTAAGGATCAATTTAAATCATCTAAGGATGGTATGGCATGGAACCACCTACCTCAACATCGAACCCCGAGAATTGATGTGAAACCTTCAAATTCTGGCGCAAAACATCAATCGTGCGCTGTTTGCACCGCAAGGAACCTCGCGAAAACTCAAAGTCATGAATTCAAATTAAAAACTTCAAGTTAGAACCACAAAATCAAACTTTATATCCACTAGAAAATCCAAAACAAAAAAACTCAAAGAAATAAAGAAAGAAATAGTAATAAATGAAAATAATAATAATAATAATAATAAAATTAAGGGGAGGCTTAACTGGAGGGGCGGCCGCCGGATGGAACCTGGAAGTAGGAGGGGGTCCGGCGGGGTTCCAGGGAGAGGGGTGCGATGCGACAGGGTAAAGAAAGGGAGAGGGCTGTGACGGGCCGAGGGGGAGCCGAGGAGGGAGAGGTGAACCAGGGGGTGCGGGGGTTCGTGGGAAGGAGAAAAAAAAGAAAAACAGAAGAAGGGGCTACGAGATCCAGGGGATCGATGGACAACGCCAGAGAGCTGGGTGCGATGCGATCCAGAAGATGGGGGGGGGGGTTCCGACGGGAAAGGAAAAAAGAACAGGGGAGGGGTGCGGCGTGACTCCGAGCAGGAGAAAGAGGTGCGGCACATCCGGGCTGGCCATGAGGGAGCTGTTTCGACGGCGGCGAGCCATGGGAGGGAGGCGCGACAAGATGCGACGGTGGTCCAGGAACGGTGCGCACGCGAGGAGGCCGGTGCGAGGTGATCTCCGGGCGGGAGGAAGGCGGGGCGAGGTTTCATGTGGGAGGCGCTGAAGTCGACCGAGTCTTAGGGTTAGGGGTGCGACGAGATAGAGAGGCGGGAGGAAGAGGGAGGGAAAGAAAAGAGGGAAAAAAAGAGAGAAGAGAGAATAAAATAAAAAAAAAGAATAAATAAAAAAAAGAAATAAAATAGAAATAAAATAGAACCAAATATATGTATATAGTTTAGGCCATTCAATATATATATATATATATATATTATAATAATAATGGTGAGTTAATAATTTTATAATTATCCCCATAACTTGATAATATCAAACAAATTAAAATTTCAACTGAAATAATAATTAAAATAATAAACACATTAATAACATTAATAATAATCACAATAAACTTAATTAAATAGATAATAAACTATAAAATGACCAGCCTAATAAAACTCTATAAAAAATGTTCTCAATTAAATTATTATCTAAGATAAAAATAATATTATTCTCAAGTGACATTGATATTATTTATTATTGAAACCATTCCTAAATCATTTTATTTCAATAACTGAACATCGGCAAGGCGTGGGGTGATCCGATCGAGGTCGTGCGGTGAACCATGCGAGACCGCACGACTTCAACCGTGGTGTGATGGATACGGTCAAGGCCAAAACACACGTTTTGAAATAAGAATTAAAAAAAATTTATGTCGGGCCTCGACCCTAACTACCCGGTGTCCAGAAAGTTTAATAAAATAAACAAATTATAAAATATGGGTGTGACAATTCTCCCCACCATAAAGCTTTCCGTCCCCGGAAAGCCACAACTAGGGTTGAGATACAAAGAAGAAACGGATACCCCACTAAAGTTCAAAGAGGATCTCCACAACCAACAAGTGAAAAGAGGAAAAAGCATCGTGCTCAAAGAAAGTGACTCAAATGACAACCTCAAGAAACATGTAAAAAGACTTTCTAATATGTGTTGCCCGCCCCAAAGAGCAAGAACGCCTCCAGTTGACTGATCCAGGAAAGAAACTCTCACACCTGTGGAAACCAACCTCACAAACCAAAACACCTCAAACATCATTGAACGAAAAACACACCATTTTACTGGAACGAAGAAACAAGACCAAACCACATCCAAAGAATACTTTAATAACCTAACACTGAACCATCTCTAGGAACAAAACTGAATGGACCATCATGGGAAAGCCGATGGGGCTCCCCACCATTAAAAACTTTCTGACGCCCGAGACGAGACTAGAAAATTGACATGAGGAGGCCTGGGCAGACTCCCCACCATTAAGAATCTATTATCGCCCAAGATGGGTTTGGAAAATCGACATCGGGAGGTCCGAACGGACTCCCCACCATTAATGAAAAGTCCAACATTGATTCATTCCAGAGATATTCATACGAGATCCGATGTGGGTCTCCCCGCCATTGGAACTAACAACAGATAAAAAACTTTAGAAACTTTCCGACGGGGACCAAGCACCCCACCACAAGGGGCGGGGAGGGTCGGGCCCCACTACCGGGCGTCAAACCCACAACCCAAGACAAACCAACATCTTCACATCCCTGGATAAGCACCATTCCAAATTGAGACCAATTTACCCACCAGACCCCATAAGGACCACTCAAGCGATCACATTCGATGTGACACAACCCCTAAGACTTTAAGGTGACGAGACGAACACACTTACACATAGTCACAGAAACCTTACGCAACCAGACAGTTCGTTTGGAATGGAATAATTACAAAAAAACAATTTAAACTGCTTTCAATTTCAACATCGATGACAGAAATAAAGTCAGGGTCCCATACACTCTTGGGGTTCCTGACCACGCGCCAGCTTCACTCTGAGGCCTATGGCCAGAGTCCTGATGTTTGAAGCATCTCCTTCCTCGCAGTCAGGTATTGAGGACTCCCGAGCAGAGCTTCTCCTTTTGGTGTCACACACAATCATACTGCACCTAAGGCAACACCAAAAGACACAACACACCATGACATCTAATTACTCTCACACTGAACATTCACCAAAACGAGAGCTTAGATGGTACACACACATCACCCCTTATTACACTGAATGAGAACATGACACCACAAATCGTCATCGAGCACAATCATTGTTGTTGAGAGAAACATTGCACTGAGAAAGACTTTAAACCGCGTCTTGAGCAACACGTGATTCCTGCAAACGACCATAGCAGCCTCATACGACTGGGTCTGCCAAACTAGTATCCTAACATGAACCTTTTCTTAAAAGAAACCGTCGAAGGACCAAAGGTCATTTAAAACAACAGCCTGCACTGACAACCCCAGGTTTCTCCCACCTTTTCACTTCGAAAAGAACTCACACTGCAAGTGGTCAACAAACATGACCCTTACAGCCGATGAAAACACTAAAACCCATTCAAGATATCGGTAAGAACTGATAACTCTGAATCACCTTCACCATTCCCCGCTAGAATTTCTTTCACCACTTCCAGGGGGCCTTCAGACGCAACGACATCAAACTTCATACCCGACGACTCAGACAACTCAAAGAGACCGAAACTCCCTTCAACTCCCCTCGCATATGTCATCCCGCTGCGAGAGGATCCACTTAACCAAAAGGAAAAGGAAAAGACTTAGCACTATCACCAAAAAAGGGAGAGTCCTCACTTTAATCAACTGGAGGTTTGGCCAACGATGAACTATCTGTGGTCACACGTCATTTACACATTAACACTTTATTGGGGCATACACTAGCCAAGAAGGAGAATAGTGGACCCAAACAAATTAGTCCAATGGACAAGACATACAATAAGAAAACACTAAAAATGTAGGGGAAGCACTGCAAGGGCTTCCCGAAACACTTTTCGAAAGAAACCATTAACTACACGTTTGCACACCAACTCATGAATAAGAATTCAAACTCATTACAAAAATAAGTCAAAAAGGATTCTCGGCTCGAAATGCCTCACATCCAACCTTTCAAAAACACAAAGACACACCACACAATCACCAGTTATATAAAAACACCAAATTTTCCCTTAAAAAAACGTTTTAAAAGTAAGCAAAGCCAGTGGGTTGCACAAACACCAATGGTGTCCCATGGGCCTCACACATGCATGTTATCGTGCCACACCGGCACCCACCTCATATCCATCCAGGCACTCATCCGCTCGTGTCATTAACCATTTCTCTTTCCATATACATTCATGCATGTGGTTGCCCCTGAGAACACAAAGAATAAAAACCAAACCATTTCATTTTTTTCCAAAACCAAAACATTCAACCCACGCTTTTCAAACCTTACACGCCATTTCATTTTTAAAGAGCTTCATTTGAAAACAGTTTCCAAGACCAAACATTTTTGCTTGAAAAAAAAAGAAAAACCAAATTTCCATGAATACAAAACAAAGGGATGAGAAAAAATTCAGGATGAAACTAGTGTCAGCGGGTGATTGAAGCATATGGTTGACGACCATACACCAATCACGTCACTAGCCACAGAGAGTATTCTGGGACAGCATCCCCGGATCTGCATGGATTTCCAGACCCTGCGAGCTCACTGGGACCACTGACCCTACTCCTTTTTCATTTCCCATAAACAAAATTAACCACACCGACCAAAGGTTTAGACAAACTGAAACTCACTTTGGTAACTCAAGTCCCACCACGAGGTGTGCTGGACAGACACCTTACTCATAACCAGAACGTTGATTTTCCGACACCCATAACTTTGGTGTACTCTGACTCTATCTCAAAAGAACACGACCCAAGAGAGAAAACCTCTCTCTAATACCATTTTTTTCATGAACCAGGCCAGGTCTCCATCCGACCCGGTCAGGTCTCCATCCGACCCGGTCCACGGTAAGGCCCGAAGGGCGTTCCCGATCCCCACGGGCTGGCACAAGTGCCCGGGTATCAAGAGTAACATGTGGGAATGATTTACCCGAAATAGTATACACAAACACTAACAAGATAATACAATGAAACTAGGAATTTACAACCAAAAAGACCATTAAACTAAAATCAAATTTAAAGGTTTACAACTAGAACCAACGTCCAAAAATAAACGACAACAAAAGAGACTAAAACTCTAACTCAAACCTCCAAGAGGCAAGAGTGGTGTAGCATCCGCACGCCACAACACCAACCCGCATGAGAAGACCATCAATGACCAAAACCACCATCGCTGAGCACGACATACAACCTAGAATACACAAGAAACAAGGTCTATATACACCTGAAGGTGTATGCATGGTGTGAGCGAAAGGCCCAGTAGGACGTCACCCAATAAAAAGGTTCCATGCCACAACATCAAAAAGATAATTTAATGTGTTTATTAAAAATTATACTTTCAAAATGTGTGTTTTTTTAAAGAAAACATTTAAAAGCTAAAAACTAAAGGAAAACACTAATAGAACCCATTTCACAAACACGATCTGAAAGGGAAAGATAAAAATTCATCAAGGGCATACATACACATACTCCCGCACACACACGACGCACACACATATACTCACACACACACATAAGTGGTCCTCCATATGATGACGGAAGGCACCAAAACATTGATGGTAGAGCACTATGGGTAAATCCCCTAAGGATCATCTAGCTCGAGTGGGACCCTAGAACCTCGTGTCTCGGTGAAACGTGGCTTAGAAACCACGACCCTAAAAAACGTGGCTTAGAAGACCATGAAACTCAGAAAACGTGGCTTAGAAGGCCACGACCCTCAGTCATCACATGTCTATTTAGTGTTTTAATCGTCAATCCAGCTAAGTGAAATAGGGACAATACCCATCCGGCTCACTATCGCACTAGTTCTGGTCCACCCACCTAGATACCCAGGGTTTTCCCTTATGCTCAATCAAGTTTCACATTCACATAATGTATATCTCTCTCCCATATCCCAAACCAAACAATACATTACACATACAAGTAACCACTTGCATACCCAAACACCATAAAAAAAACACACGCACACCAAATCCATTTTATAACATAGTTAGGATCACTTGCATGACTTGTTAAACTATTTAAACAATTTGAATAACATTTCTAAATAGCACAAAAAGAGTTTTCACATGAGACATGCCCATTTTCACATGTAAGAACCCCTTTAAAAACTTAACGCACACGTAATTCTTTCAAACACAACTCCCAAAATCCACATATAATTTAATAAGTGCAATTAACAATTTATAAAACACTTCAAATTAGAAAGAAAATGTTTACAAAAGAAAGATGAACTCGATTTCATATAGGAACATCGATTTAAAACCAAAAGTATAGCATATACAAACCAAAACATGTTTTTTCATTGTTCAAAAAATTTCCAATTTAATTCCAAAAGTACACAACACGAAAAACTCACCCAAAGTGACTCATATTCATTGAAAATATCTATTTAATTACACAGACACCTCAAAGAACTTGAAAACACATTTCGCACCTACCAAATAACCCCAAAAACCTTCCCAAACATTATTCACATATCAAACGCCACTTAAATAAAGAATTTCTCAATTAATAAAACATCACACATGCATATTACAGGCCTTGGTTTAAAACACACAATTTTTAGATGTCGCAACCATTTGAAAATAAACTATACATCCCAAACCCTTCTAAAACCCCATTCGCACCCCTAGAACATACTCAAGGTTCGTAATAAAAATCAACACATCAAAATAGTTTATCTTCTTAAAAAAACTCAATTTAATCACCCTTGCACCTCAAGTGTTCTTGAAAACACAATTTGAAAACCTTAACCAATTAACCAAAATACATCTAAAGATTTCAATAACACAATTCACATGGAATACATTGGCATTTACTTAAAAAAAATTCAAATTCATCAAATATGAATATCAAAGCATGCCCAAAATAAATTTCACATCACACAATTTTTCATTAGAACACGTTATAATTTAATTAAGGAGCAATTTAAATCATCTAAGAATGGTATGGCATGGAACCACCTACCTCAACGTCGAACCCCGAGAATTGATGTGAAACCTTCAAATTCTAGCGCGAAACATTAATCGTGCACCGTTTGCACCGTAAGGAACCTCGCGCGAACTCAAAGTCACAAATTAAAATTAAAAACTTCAAGTTAGAACCACAAAATCAGACCTCATATCCGCTAGAAAATCCAAAACAACAAAACTCAAAGAAAGAAAGAAATAAGTAGTAATAAATTCAAAAAAAATAAAAAATAAAATTAAGGGGAGGCTTAACTGGAGGGGCGACCGCTGGATGGAACCCAGAAGTAGGAGGGGGTCCGGCAGGGTTCTAGGGAGAGGGGTGCGATGCGACGGGGTAAAGAAGGGGAGAGGGCTGCGATGGGCCAAAGGGGAGCCGGGGAGGGAGAGGTGAACCAGGGGGGTGCGGGGGTTCATGGGAAGGAGAAAAAAAAGAAAGATAGAAGAAGGGGCTATGGGATCCAGGGGACCGATGGACAACACCGGCGAGTTGGGTGAGGCGTGATCCAAAAGAGGGGGGGGGGGAGGTTCCGATAGGAAAGGGAGAAAGAACAATAGGGGAGGGGTGAGGTGTGACTCCGAGCAGGATCAAGAGGCGCGGCACATCTGGGCTGGCCAGGAGGGAGCTGTTTGGATGACAGCGAGCCATGGGAGGGAGGCGTGGCAAGATGCGACGGCGGTCCAGGAATAGTGTGCACACGAGGAGGCTTGTGCGAGGTGATCTTAGGGCGGAAGGAAGGTAGGGGCGAGGTTTTAGGTGGGAGGCGATGAAGTCGGCCGAGTCTTAGGGTTAGGGGTGCGACGAGATAGAGAGGCGGGAGGAAGAGGGAGGGAAAGAAAAGAGGAAAAAGAGAGAGAAGAGAGAATAAAAAAAGAATAAAAAAAAGAAATAAAATAGAAATAAAATAGAACCAAATATATATATATATATATATAGTTTAGTCCATTCAATATATATATATATATTATAATAATAATGGTGAGTTAATAATTTTATAATTATCCTCATAACTTGTTAATATCAACCAAATTAAAATGTCAACTGAAATAATAATTATAATAATAAACACATTAATAACATTAATAATAATCACAATAAACTTAATTAACTAGATAATAAACTATAAAATGACCAACCTAATAAAACGCTCTAAAAAATGTTCTCAATTAAATTATTATCTAAGATAAAAATAATAATATTCTCAAGTGACATTGATATTATTTATTATTGAAACCATTCCTAAATCATTTTATTTCAATAATTGAACATCGTCAAGGTGTGGGGTGATCCGAGCGAGGTCGCGTGGTGACCCATGCAAGGCCGCACGACTTCAAATGCGGTGCGATGGATACGGTCAAGGCCAAAACACACGTTTTTAAATAAGAATTAAAAAAAATTTATATCAGGCCTCGAACCAAACTACCTGGTGTCCAGAAAGTTTAATAAAATAAATAAATTATAAAAGACCGATGTGACAATGTTTTTTTCACTACTTCATGATCTTTATCAAGAATTATCCTTCACTGAGAAAGAATAATACTGCTACCCTCGGGAATTTCTAGGTACACTGTTTATACAATTTATTTATGCATTGATTCTTGAAGATAGATTTGCCTGTTTTTGGGTTTTCTTCCACTGAACATGATCATATAATGATCATACAAAACCCATCATATGTATCCCAAAATTTTGAAATATATCATTTATTTACATAAATGTTTACACAACATTGATTAAAAAATTATAATGTAAAACTCACCAATTTTGGGATTTAATTAATTGGCTATTTGAGTTTAACATTAGTCATGATTTGTTATTTTTGATATATATCTTAAACTTTTATGACCTTTTCATTGCTTGAGAGAAGCTTGTTATTTCTTGGAAATTAATTACTAAAAGAGTAATTAATCGAGAAAATTAATTATATTTATGGTATTTTGAGCTAAGAGAATTAAAAAATGGAAAAGATATGTATTATTTATTTTTAGGTTATTAAATGGTTTTAAAAAAACCATAGTAACACTTTTAATGAACTAAGGTTTGAAAAGGAGGATAAGAAAAATAGTTATTCATGGGATTTTCTAGAATATTTGGTGATCCCACCACTTCTCCCATCTGCTCTACTTATCACTTTGACCAACACACAAAATTTTCCACCCAAGCTTGACCTTCCATGTAACATCCCTACTTGATGTATATTATTTTTTGATCTTTGATATGGTTCTTTCTGGGTTTGAGATGTCTTTGGTTGTGTTGGTGGCTTTTAAAAAGGGTGTTTGGCTTTTCCCAGTGCAGAATGGGCTATACCACGCCTTGGTCCAAGCTGTTTTTCTCTTAAGTATCACTTTTTCACCATAGGTAGGGACACTATGACCAATTCAAGGCATGGTCCTAGCCATGGAGAGCTAGTAGTCACCCTGTCCACCATGGACAACAGGGATTCAACAGAATCATGGTAGAGGTTGTGGAAAAGACCAAATGACCAAGGGTTTGGGGATAGGGAATGTTTGGTGGGAGTGTCGGGCCACTTGGTAATGTGTGGTTGAGTTCACCACATGTGTGGTAAATCTCCACCTAGTCATGGTTTGTCTAGTTTTGGAATCCGAATGACTAATTTGGCCACCCATTTTTTAGGAATACGTTATGCCTGTTGAAGGAAGCATGGAGAATCTTTATAAGGGGTATTTTAATTCGTTTTTACTTGTATTTATCCTTTATTAATCCTTTATTTTTCATTACTAGTCTAGAGTATTGAATTGAATGATTTTGGGAAGATCTTGGGCATTTTTTATTCTTTTAAGATACTGCATTGGGTGATTTGGTTCTCCTTTTCTTTGATAATACACCCTCTCTTGGTATATTCATGTTATTATTATTGTGTTATTGGTATAAGGTCTGTGGTTTTTCATCCCTCCACTGTTTTGGGAATCATTCGTGGTATATGATCCCTCTAGGTTTTGGTTGATCTCTTGTTGATGAATTTTGGTTTCTTGGATCCTTGGTTCTGTACCTCCTCTTATTGTTATTGGAACCCTTATTCTTATTGGTTGTGGATTAAATTATTGTTTTCATGTGAACCCATGTGTGAGGTTTGTGGTTCCGTATATAGTCCAAGTTTAGTCAACCACACATTCTATGGTTTTCTAAATTGTTTTTTAAAAGATGATTGGCACGATCCTTGATATTCTTGACTTGTGTGCGCAAATGGTTTTTTATAAAAAATAGTTTCCCCGTTATTTTGGTAAAATAAAGGGGTTTTCAAATAAATATGATTTTTTTGTGAAATTGGTTTTCAAAGAATGATTTTGATTGAAAAAGGGTTGTTTTGAATTTTTTTGTGAAATTCTATGAGCCCTTTGAAACGTTTTGTCATGCACAACATATGGGATCCTTGGGTACCTAAGAGGAGGTTTTAGTATTGGTCCTTGTAATTATTTCTCTAGGGAGTTCAATCATGGGGTGTTCCTCTATTCTCTAGGACCTCTTGTTCTAGGGACTTGATTATCTAATATCATAGGGGGTTCATCCATGGGGTATTCCTTTGTTTCCTAGGCCTTACTGCTATAGGGTGTTATTTAGTGTACTAAGTCTTGAATTTATTATTGATGTATATGAGAGATATAAATATCCCATACCTATGTTATCCTAGGGGTGATCTCTATTGTGATTTTATTTGTTTGGATTTTGTTTTGATATGAAAAAATGATGCATGAATTGATAAATTTTTTATTTGAAAATGTTCTTTGAACTGTGTTATGTGACATCTTCTTTGGAACTATGAAAAGGGGAAATGTTTTACACTACTTTTAATATAAATGTGAAAACTATTTTATCATGCCATGTTTTTCATATATTGAGAATATTGGGATAATTTGACATATAATTGTTATGGAACACCTTGGTTATATCCTTATAGGACTACTTTCCTCACATTATGTACACTCCCTTGAGGGTGTGTAGACCTTGTTTTTTTTGTTACAAGAAAGGGAAAGGCACCACAGTGAGGTGGAAAAGTTTCATGTCAGGTGGGAATGAGTAACTGATGGTGAGACAGTGGGATGTTTCCCACATATAACAGAGTATCTTTTGTTAGTTTAGGTTTCCTTTGGTTTTGTTCTTAGACATGTACCAGGGTTTTATCTCTCTTGCTATTGGTTTTTGGTTATGTTATATTTCCTTTCTTGTTATCTTTGTCTACTTGTATGCCATGTTGGTTACTTTAGGTTGAAAAAATCATTCCCTCTAGTTGTTTTCAGATGCTTGGGTGCTAGTCACCAGCCCGTGGGGATTGGGAACACCCTTCGAGTCTTGACACATTTTGGTTTGGAGCCCAGTTTGATGGGTTTTCTTGGATGGTTTGTGAAAATTTGGTTTCAAAGGGTAGGTTTATCATTAAGTTTCCCTATCATGGTACATTTGGAAGACAAGAGATAATATTTTCAGGACATAAGGGGTATGTAGTGAGTGAGTTTCTAACAGATCTCATTGTAACAAGACTAAAGTCTCTATGGGATGTTGGGTTGTGTGCCTATTATGTTGGATTTTGATTTAGATATCAGTTTCTGCTTATGTTATTTTAGTGTAAACTAATATCGTTTCATTGTCCGATAATCTCCTTCTATTTTTGATATGTGTAATCATGCATTTGAGATGTCTTCTTGGGGTTCATCGAGAGGGTGTAGTGGGAAATTCTCCTCAAGGGAATCCTCCTATCGATCAAAGTCTCATTGAGGTTGTTATGTGGGTAGTTCATTATGTGGAACAAAATTTTTTCCTATAAAGAACAAAGATAAATAAGCACACCTAGGATATGGGGGAGATAAAGATCAAGCATAAGAGTTATTATGCCAAAATCCCCCATCTTTAAGGGGTACTAATGAACATCAGGATGTAGAGGACTGGCTAGAAAAAATCGATCAAGTATTTGAATTCCTAGAGACACCTGAATATATTAAGGTGAAATACATGACTATTAAGTGATAGGGTCCCAGAAATAGGCGGTGGGACTCTATGGATCAGGAAAAATAGCTTGTATTCTTGGAGTGGAAATACTTTAAAACAATTTTATTTCAATAGTTATGCATGTAATCCTTAATGATGGTGAAGTATATAGAGTTCCTTTCCTTTCAGAAAAGAGATCATCCGATGATAGAGTAAACTAACCATTTCATTATGTTAGTTTTTTTTATCCTAAGGTGATGATGAATGATAAGATTAAGGCTCAGAAATACTCACAAGGCTTATGACTTGATATCCAATCACATGTTTTGTTAGGGCCAATAGGGGCATATATACCCTGAGAGGGGGGTGAATCAGGGTATGGATATTTTTTTCCAAAATTCTACCTACCCCATTGGATCTTGACCTATTTATTATAAGGGTAACTTTGTTTTCACTTGTGTGTTTATTGTGATCAGTTATTTCCTTCTTTATCTGATGATGATGCTTTAAATGCAATGCAGGAAAGTAAGCAGGCAGACACAAAGATTTTTACTTGGTTCACCCTCACTGGGCTACGTCCAAGGATCATACGCTAACAAGTTGTCTTTAGTACAAAATTCCACTATTCTTCACTAGATGTGGATACAAATTTTGGGCACAATCACTCTGTCCCAGGCTCACTTCCTTTACAAGGTTTAGGGTTAGCTCACTGCTTTCCCAAGGGTCACTCCCTATTTCTCTCTCTCTGGCTCACTGTCGGTGGAGAGGATCACCTTCTTCCTCTTCTTTTACTCACTGATCCGGAAAGGATCCACTCACAATTTATAGACTTGTAGGTATCTTCATTATCTCTAATGAATGCATCCTCTGTTGTATGTAGATGCTCTGTTGAAGTCCAACTTTCACCCATAGATGAATTTCTCTTTGCACCGAAGGTATTGGGAAAACTTCCAGCTTCCACACAGCCTTGAATCACTGCCGGGGAATCAACCCTACTTGGCGCGCAGGTCTAACCCGGCGTGAAAGTATCGGTGAATAGGTCACAACTGGCGTGCATGTCTACCTCAACCACCTGCACAACACAATCTTTTTCAACTCCAAACCTGCGCGACTCAACCCCTTTTACGCCCAAACCAATATTGGAACGCAACTACCAACCAACGCGCAACTTCATACACTGGCACGCAAGTTCACCTGCGCGACCGCACACCACTTTCATGACTTTCAAACCTGCGCGATGGGAGCTCTGATTTTTCTAAGTGTTGAACTCCGTTAAAAAATGAGGAGGGGTGGTCCAGTATTTATATGCAATTTGAGCACCCTGCGCAACGCGCGCAAGTCTCCCTTCGGCGCACAAGTCTCGGCGCGCAGGTCTCTTCCCTGGCAAGTCACTTGTGCGGCCCACTTCCAAACTTGCGCAAAACTATTTCCTTTTCCATATTTTGAAGTTTTGATCTTGAAAAACAACAAGCGCGCAAGTTTCCAATCCTCCTAGGCACCGGCGCACAGGTCACCTGTGCGACCAACTCAACACTTGCGCGAACCTTATTCCTTTTCCATATTTTGATGATCTGATCTTGAAAAAAATATGGTGCGCAAGTTTCCAAGCCTTCAATTACACGACGCACAAGTCCCTTTTCCAAAAACCACTTTTCTTCATTTTGTCGATTTTCAGGCCCAAAAATTTGGCAAACACTAGAAAACAGTTCCACCTTGTATCTGTTCTTTTTATACCACCTCCAGATCATCAATTCCTTTGTCAAAGTTCTTGAATCAAAAATAGATCATTGACCATAGCTCTTGAACTCAACATTCCACCATGAAATCCCCTTTTTCAACAAATTTGTATGTCATGGTTTGCTTTGTAAACAATCACAACATAGTTGTCCACATTGTCAACAAACAAAATCACCTTAAAACTGCTTCAATGATACCTTGAGGGTTTTTTTCCCAATAATCTCCCCTTTGGGTTTGTTGACAACTCTTCCATAAAAAGATACAATGTTAATTCTTCAGCCACCATTTGCCTCTGCGATTCCGATAGCGATCAAGGATTTAATCAACACATACTCTAAGCCCACATGAGCAATGCTCGGCGTGAGAAACAAGAGTAAATGAAAAGTTCATCAATGAATCACTTCATCTCTAACACCCACTATTAACATAAAACTAATACCAATTATTACCAAACTGATACCAATTTTTGGAAATATTCTTACCACATTCCAACACCACGCTTCTGCTTTTATCACGATCCTCAGCGGTCGTGATATCTAGTCTTTGATCGATCACTTCTAGCATCATCAGATTTAATACTCTCCCCCTTTCTCATTGATCCCCCTATCTCACTACTTCACTTGCCAGATTCTCCCCATATCTTTCACAATTTCTCAAACATCTACATTATCTCCCCCTTGAACACTCACTATTTTCTCCCCCTTTGTCAATGAACCCAAAGGATACTCCTTTGCAGTCTGTAACAGAGTAGAGAACACATATCAGTACATTAGGGAAAAACACATCATACCTCGGGGAGAGGGGGGGGGGGTGTTCCACATCCAGACTCTTTCAAGTGTGGGAAGTCGACTGAACTCCCAGAGTCAGTTGATTCCTTTCAAACGCTTCCTTGGGTAAGGTCTTTGTCAGAATGTCTGCAACCTGTATCTCTGTAGGCATATACTAAAACTTCACGATGCCTTTCTCAACTTTCTCCTTGATAAAATGATACTTGATCTCAATGTGCTTGGTCCTTGAGTGATGGACGAGATTTTTGCTAAGATTTATGGCACTTGAGTTATCACACTGGATTCCGATTGGAGACTTCACTTAAACTCCCATATCTTCAAGCTGCTGCTTCATCCACAATAATTGTGTGCATGCTTGAGTGGCTGCAATATACTCAGCTTCCGCAGTGCTCAATGAAATGCAATCTTGCTTCTTGCTTAGCCAAGAAATACACAATCCACCGAGATAAAATGCACCTCCTGACGTTGATTTTCTATCATCTGCTGATCCGGCCCAATCTGCATCTATGTAAACCAATAACACTGATTGAGATTTGTCATTATACATCAGACCGAAATCCACATTGCCTTTGATATACCGAAGTATTATTTTCACTTAGAGCATGTGGCTTTACATGGGATCACTTTGATATCTCGCTGCTTGGCATGTGGTGAAAACAATGTCAGGCCTTGTTGCGGTCAATTATAGAAAACTTCCAATAATTTTCCTGTATTCTGTGATATTAACTGCCTTGCCATCCTCATATTTTGATAATTTCATCCGGGTAGCAACCATAGTCTTCATATCCTTGGAATTATCCATGCCAAACCTTTGTAGAACCTCCTTGGTGTATTTGGATTGAGAAATGAAAGTTCCATTACTTCCTTGTGTCACCTGTAAACCAAGGAAAAATGTTAGCTCTCCAATCATTGACATTTCAAACTCATTTTTCATGAATTTGGAAAACTGTCTACACTGAGCTTCATCTGATCCACCAAATATTATGTCATAGACATAAACCAACACCATCATTATTTGATTACTTTCATTTCTAAAATAGATATTGTAATCAACTCCCCCACGCTGGAAATAAAGCTTCTTCAAGTACTGATCAAGCCTTGAGTACCATGCTCTTGGTGCTTGTTTCAACCCATACAATTCCTTCTTCAGCCTGCAAACTTTGTTCTCATTCTTATGAATAATAAAACCATCTGGCTGCTTAATATACACCTCCTCTTCCAGAACACCATTCAAGAATGCGGATTTGACATCCATCTGGAACACTTTGAACTTTCTTTGCACTGCTATGGCAAAAAATAATCTGATTGTCTCTAGCCTTGCAATCGGTGCAAATGTCTCATCAACATATATTCCCTCTATCTGGGTGTATCCCTTGCACGCTAGCCGTGCTTTGTTCTAAATCACTGTTTCATATTCATTCATCTTGTTGCGATAGACCCATTTAGTCCTGATGACATTATTGTCTGCTATCCTTGAAACAATATCCCATGTCTGTTTCTTTTCAATCTAATCAAGGTTTTCATTCATAGCATGAACCTAGTTTTCATCTTCAGCTGCATCAGCAAAGCATTTCGTCTCTACCTGATATAGGAAAGATGTCTGCTACAATGAATTCATTCTTCTTGTCTGAACTGGAGCTGTCTGATCACCAATGGTATTCTGCCTATCAATTTCATCTCGACTCTTTGGCTTCCTTGCAGACATAGACTTGACACTTTCTTGTTCATCATTAGTGTCTTCTTCTGAATTAGAATTTTTACTTCTACTTCCCCTGAGTCTCTTACCACACCTCACTTTCAACAGAAAACTTGTCACTGTGTCATTGTTCAATGACATCATTTCTTTCAACTACTTTTCTGATATTCTTGCTAAAACATTGTTAATACTTTCTCGCAGCTACTTGGTATCCTCTCCCACAATATGTCTTCTTGATAGACAACACCTGAGCTGGGTCATCCAATTATTTATTTGATAGATCTTACATCTGATTATGATATTTAATTATCTCCCAATGTTATGAAACACTTCCAAGGATTAGGCCCACCTTTTAGACACATAAAAATTCTTCTTATCCTAAATCATATATTCTCATATTCCCATATGAATTGATCCATTAACAAAATCTCTAAGCCTACTGAGTCTGCTCTCGGTGTAGGAAACAAGAGATAGAGTTAATAACATAATCACTTCCTATTATTCTATGTTTCTCCCTTTCTCCTTCAACATTGGTACCTGATTTGAGCTAATAGACTCTGAAGAACATCACATCTCCACATTTCATCTTTAAATGCCACTTCCCCTTGGATCATATCTCCCTAAAACCTGAAACACTTGAATCACCAGTTAACAACATTTATATACATAGGGAGAGGGGTTTACTTCTGGAATTCTCAAGATGAGGATTGCGATTGATCCTAATGGGCCAACCCTTTGATTCTTTCTTGCAGAGAACCACACTCTTTCCTTGCTTCTTCTAGTTTCCTAGCCAACTTCAACTGCTCTGGACATATGACTAAGCATTAATTACCCGCATGCTGAGTATTTTTATGATATGAAGATACTGTAGGCCTAGCCTTTCTCACCATTTGAGGTTTAAACCCACTATTACACATTTCCGTCATTGATGTTCCACTAAAATTCCATTTCCCTTGATTCCTTCTCTGAGTAGGAATATCTCTTCTTGTCATCTTCCCTCACTTCTTCTTCCATTGTAGGAACCTTCCTCTTTCCTCCACTTCATGTGGTGGCACACGACATGCAAATTTTTCAATGAATTTTTTTTATTTTTCTTTTGTCATATTTATGAGTTGCCACCCTATTTTGCATTGGTGGTGGGTCCTCCAGTGAATGTACATTATTCTTACTCACAGTTATAGAGTTTCCTCTATTTTTCTTCCAGATTTATTCATGTTCATTCTTAGAGGATAGTTGTGAGTGTGACTGATACATCTTTTGTTCAGCTTCATGTGACTCCCCTGAGGCTCTGAGCCTATTCTCCAACTTACCACTTTGTCTCGTAATGTAAGATGTCTCTTTATACATCACTGGATTCAAGATTCTCTTTCTAGGATCCTTTTCTTTTCTCGCATTCTTCTTGCTGCAATTTCTTTCCAAATTCCCTTGATTGGAACATATGAAACATATTATATTGAAGGAATACCTCATTTCATCATCTCTTAGCCAAGATGTTGATACAACTTGAGTTCTTCCTCTGACATTGAGCTCCTGAGATTTCTGACACATATTCATGGTGTGTCCCATTATTCCACAGTAATAACATCTTATGAATGCCTTCCTTTGAGAGACTCTTATCTCTTATTTCTCATGATGCTTCTTCTTATCCTCAGAAATATCAAAGTTTCTATTTTCACAGCCTGAAATGTATTCTAGATCCTCTGGACAGAAGCTAGACGTGTGGCCATGAATCCCACAGAAATAGCACATGTTTCCACTACTTCTTGAAACTGACCTCTTAGGAATATCTCCAGCACCTACAAGTTTTTCTCCACTCCTGGAACTACTCACGACTCGCATTCTATCTTGCACGGGAGGGGATTCATCAAATTCAATGCCAACTTTTCCCAAACTATATGGTCTTTGAGCTGAGAAAATATTTTGTTATTTCTCATCAGAAATCTCATACTTCCTTTTCACTTTATCATCACCTTCCAAAGTACAATCGAATAGTAGGTGCAGTGCATCCTTCAACATAGGTTTTCCTTTGTCCCTTGATATCTCCATTTCTTTCTTGGATTTTTCTATCACTTCCTCCAATTTTTGAATCTTCTTGTATCTTGATTAAAGTTGAGCATTGAGTTCTTTTCTGAGATTCTTTCCAAACCTCATCTCATCTTCCAGTTCTCGTGTAAGCTTTTCTACCATGTCACTTTTCTTCACTACTTTCAATTTTTCCTCAGAAACAGATTCAGAGACAGATTCATTCTCTAGTTGTAGCCTTTGATTCTTCTGAACTTCTTCAGACAACTGTGTTGCTAGATCATCATTTCTAGCTTTTAGATTTTGAACTTCATATGAATTTTGACTCTCTTCATAATCACCGGCCTTTTTTTCCTTTTATTTTATCCAACTTTTGTAGTTCCTCACCTTGAGAATCATTATTCTCCTTTAGGTCAGTAGCCACATCAATAAGCCTTTGACTTAATCCTCTTAGCATGTTGACCTCAATTTCCAATACTTGGATCCTGATATCTTTAGATTTAACTTCTTCATCCAATTTCTTTGTCATGTTGACAACATCTACTGGTGGCCTCCTCCTTGAAACATCTTCATCATCAGTTTTTTTAGTATCACTTTGAAGTTCAAGTACTTCACTCATTCCTACATCATGATTGAGTGAATCAATATTTTACCTATTAGATTCATCTAGGCCTTCTTTCAGTAAGCTCTTTGATTATTTTAATTGAATCACACTTTTTCCATACACACTTCCACACCGAGGAATACCACCTGACTTCTGATTCTTCTTTGTTGTTTTTCCCTTTGCCATGACACACTGAGATAAGAGCAGACTGATTCTTTAACCACACAGATCGACTACACCAATTCAGAGAAAACAAATTTGATAAAAGCAACCTGGCTCTGATACCAATTTTTAGGACCAATAGGGTCATATATACCCTGAGAGGGGGGGGGGGGGTGAATCAGGGTATGAATATTCTTTTTCAAAATTCTACCTACCCCATTAGATCTTGACCTCTTTATTAAAAGGGTCACTTTGTTTGCACTTGTGTGTTTATTGTGATCACTTATTTCCTTCTTTATTTGATGATGATGCTTTAAATGCAATGCAGAAAAGTAAGTAGGCAGACACATAGATTTTTACTTGGTTCACCCTCACTGGACTACATCCAAGGAGCATACGCCGACAAGTTATCATTAGTACAAAATTCCACTATTCTTCACTAGATGTGGATACAAAGTTTGGGCACAGTCACTCTGTCCCAGGATCACTGCCTTTACAAGGTTTAGGGTCAGCTCACTGCTTTCCCAAGGGTCACTCCCTATTTCTCTCTCTCTGGCTCACTACCGGTGGAGATGATCACCTTCTTCCTCTTCCTTTTCTCACTGCTCCGGAAAGGATCAACTCACAGTTTATAGACTTGTAGGTCTCTTAATTATCTCTAATGAATGTATACTATGTTGTATGTAGATGCTCTATTGAAGTTAAATTATCACCCGTAGATGAATTTCTATTTGCACCGAAGGTATAGGGAAAACTTCCAGCTTCCACACATCCTTGAATCACTGCTGGGGAATCAACCTTACTTGGGGTGCAGGTCTAACCCGATGCGTAAGTATCGGCGTGCAGGTCACAACTGGCATGCAGGTCTACCTCAACCACCTACATGACACAATATTTTGCAACTCCAAACCTACGCGACTCAACCCCTTTTACGCCCAAACCAATATTGGCACACAACTACCAACCAACGCACAACTTCATACACTAGCGCGCAAGTCCACCTGCATGACCACACACCACTTGAGTGACTTCCACACCTACGTGATGGGAGCTCTGATTTTTCTAAGTGTTGAACTCCGTTAAAAAATGAGGAGGGGTGGTCCAGTATTTATAGGCAATTTGAGCACCCTGTGCGATGCGCGCAAGTCTCCCTTCGGCACGCAAGTCTCGGCACGCAGGTCTCTTCCCCTGCAAGTCACTTGCGCGGCCCACTTCCAAACTTGTGTGAACCTCTTTACTTTTCCATATTTTGAAGTTCTAATCTTGAAAAAAAATAGGCGTGCAAGTTTCCAATCCTCCTATGTACCGACACGCAAGTCCTTTCTCTTGGCGTGCAGGTCACCTGCGCGACCAACTCAACACTTGCACGACCCTTATTCATTTGCCATATTTTGATGATATGATCTTGAAAAACATATGGATAACAAGTTTCCAAGTCTTCAAGTACATGACATGCAAGTCCCTTTTCCAAAGACCACTTTTCTTCATTTTGTCGATTTTCAGGCCCAAAAATTTGGCAAACACTGGAAAATGGTGCCACCTTGTATCTGTTCTTTTTATACCGCCTCCAGATCATCCATTCTTTTATTGACGTTCTTTAATCAAACATAGATCGTTTACCACATCTCTTGAACTCGAAATTCCACCATGAAATCCCCTTTTTCAACAAATTTGTATGTCATGGTTTTCTTTGTCAACAATCACAGCATAGTTGTCCACATTGTCAACAAACACAATCACCTTAAAAATGCTTCAATGATACCTTGAGGGATTTTTCCCCAACATGTTCATATGATGAAGCTCACCACATAAGAAAAAATGGTCGATGAGGCTATAGTGGTAGAGATTTATTTAGCAAAAAATTCATGCTTGTTTAGGTTTCCCCTTCCATCCAATGTTAATTTTAGTGGAACACATGGAAAGAAGAGGAAGTTTCATGATAACTGCAGAGGTGGTGGAGGTAAGTCTTATAAATGGGCTCTTTCTAATCCATCAATATTATATAGCTATGTAACCTTAACTTTCTACCATGTGGCATGGTAGGGTACACCCAAAAAAATTTCCCTGCGCCTCTGAAGACTTGCAATACATGTGTCCATCGAGGTTATTTGTAGATATTATTCTAGGATATTTATAACCCATAATATGGTTATGGATCATCATCTCCAAAGTGAACTATAACATATTTATAAGATTTAAAGTCAATAGGAAACTAGACACATTCCTTCAGGTTAAAGAAATTTCATGCATTATAGGAGACTTGAAAAGATTTCATGTGGGTATAGCTATAGTGAGAGGTTACATTTTTATTGAATATTTTATAGAAAATACTTTATTTGATATTGGTTCCTCATATTCTTTTATATCTACCCATTTTTTGGGTATTTTGAAACTTCTGACATAGCTTATGTCCTATGTTATGGGGATGGCGATGCCTCTTATCAATGGTTTCAATATCCTTAATGTTCTATTTTGATAGTCGATGTTGAGTTAGTATAGTGATTTCAAGTTCAATATTTGAATATTTTTGACATCATAATCAGGATGGATTTTCTGGTTTCTCACCATGCCAAGATTATTTTTTTTATCATCGACGGGTTTCATTCTTTTTTTTCAATGGGAGATCCCCTATATTTCAGGGTGAGTGAGATCCAAGGTCTAGTCATATAATACCTTCTCGCCCAGAGCTTAGGAATCTTTTATCTAATGATGTGGTTGAGCCCACTAATGTATATTCCTATGTTGATCTTCCCTTGGTCATTTGATATTTTCTAGAGGTTTTCCCATATGGCCTCTCTGGTCATCCTCTAGAAATAAAGGTATAGTTCTCCATCGATTTGGTTCCTGGTATGTATATTATTCTTATACCCTCTAATCATATAATACCTGTTGATTTGAAAGAGCTTATGATTGAGTTGGGTGAACTATTAGAGAAGGTATTTGTTCATCCTAGTGTGTCATCGTGGGCGGCCCTAGTGATATTTATAAAGAAGGATGATGGTTATCTTTATCTCTTCATAGATTATTGGAAGCTAAATCGAGTAACGGTTAAAAATAAGTATCCTTTTCCCTATGTAGATATCTTTTTTGATCAGTTATTCAACAACCCAAACTTTTATAAATAAAATTCCTATTGTGATTGAATTAAATGTCATATTATGTATTATGGTTATAGAAAACACATGAATTATTTTGTTTTATTATATAATATAATATTTAAAAGATCTTTAGGCATCATAACTATTGATAATACATCCATTGAATAGTGATCATATGATTAGTATAAATATATGATTTTGAAAAATCCAATCGACATAGAAAAATGAAGTGATGGAATTAATCGATATGATCATACCCTATGAATCCCATTTTTTAGAGCTTTTAAGGGAGATAGAATCACTAGGATTTTCCCTTGACTAAGTCCGAGTCGATATCTAACAACTAAATCATAAGAAAAATCATTTACAGGAAAATTTCAAGCTTATTGAGACCACAACCCAAACCATGTATGCTAAACCACCCCATGAAAATCACACCATCATGGACCTTACCTATAACACCCCAAGTTTTTATGATTTTTTTTAATAAATTAATTCTTTTGATGGCTTGCATTGCACGCTACACCATGTTAAATTTTCTTTATAAGCAACATTGAGTTTAGATTGTGCTACATGTAATACCAAGTTTAGATTGTGTTATATACAAAAAAAATCTTATATTTCATTGCACACAACACTAGGATTATCATGTGGTACATGTAAAAATAAGTTCATCTTGTGTTACACACAATAATAAGTTCCTTTGATAGCTTTCATTACACGCAATACCGAGTCTTACTTAACTAAAATATACTATTAATATTATTATTTAATATGATAGTTGTCACCTAACCACCAGAATGATGGGTATGAATATGATTAATTAAATTATGAAAATATGGTTTATTAATGTTTACAAAATGAATTTTTTGGTAACCAATTAATTATAAATGAAAGTAAGAACTATTTGAAAATAAATAAATTCATTTTCTAAAAAAATATTTTTCTATACACAAACATGTTTTATCCAAATAAATTAAAAAAACCAATTTTGATGAATTATTTTAATGAAATATATTTATATTATATTCAATAAACTATTTTACATTTATCTTATGTGTTTTCTAGAAAATAGATAATAATAAATCTAATTTTATGCATAAAAAGATATATTTTTCAAAAATGTAGTTTTAGTGACCTTTAATGGCACACTTATATTAAATATAATTTTTTGAAACTTTTATAAATTATATTTGAAAAAATAAATTTCAATATTGAAAGTTTAATGTAAAAATTATCTTAGGGTTAATTTTTGGGATTTTTCTGAGAAGTTTCATTTTTTGACAAATAGTGAAAAATCCCGAATTTTAATTGAAAAATTACTTTTTGTTTGAATTATTTATATAGTTATATTATATTTTAAATTGGTTTTAAAGTATACTTAGATAAATTATACATATATTAATCTAATGTAGGTCATTATAATCAATTTTACATTGAAATCATATATAAAAATTGAAGAACCTTTGTGATAAATTGTTTTAACAAAGTTTTTGTATTTTTTGAAAACTAACCTCTTTGTAAAAGAATGTTTTTGTTATCAAATAATTGGACCCATATCCATTTTAATGAAGATTCATCGGACTCAGAGTATCGTATTCATCTATATCAGTTTCAGACCATCGAATCCAGAAGAATTAGAGGCAAAAATTGTTGTTTGTTGAAAGTTTTCCTTTTCCGTAACCAGAGATAGAAATAATTTCTTGAGTTATAAAGACAAAATTTATTGAGTGAAGAAGTAGTTTTTTTATGAAGAGTTTTGAAATAAGATTATAGAGTGAGGAGTTAGAATGTTTTCATACATTCTAAACAAACTAGGTGATGCTTTTCTGATCAAGAATTTCTCACAAATCATGAAAACTATAATGACAAAAAAAATTGAAGAAATGGGGAAGAATTGTAAAAATTGAATCGATTTGAGAAGTAAAGACAAAGTCTCCATCATATCTATAAGTTATAATGTGTGAATTTAGTGAATTTTAAAAAAGTTCAAAGTTTCTAAGTGGATTCATCGTTGAATACTTTCCATTGTTATGGAAAATCATCGTAATGGGATTTCCATCATAAGGGGAAAATCATCATAATGGGATTTCCATCATAATGGTAAAATACATCATAATGGGATTTCCATAATAATAGGAATTCCATCATAATGAGATGAAGTGGAAATAGAAATAATAATGATTTTAAGAGGAAACAAAAATCATAATGAGTTGAAGAGGAAACATAAATCATAATGTGCTGAGAAGGAAACAAAATTCATAATCACTGAGAAGGAAACAAAAATCATAATTATTTGATAAGGAAATAGAAATATTAATTAGTTGATAAGGAAAAAAAAAATATAATGATCTGAGAAATAAATAGAAATCATAATGAGATGAGAAATAAACAGATTCATAATGAGTTGAGAAGGAAAGAGATTCATAATAATCTAATTATGAAGAAGACTCAAAAAGAAGATTCTATAATTTTTATGAAGAGTTGAATAGGTCAAATTTAAATTCAATTTTTCATAAATCTCAAAGAAATATACTGAGGTTTTAAGAAGTAAAATTTCAAGTTTAAATGTGATAGACTTTCATATATTTTGAAATTTGAGTAAGTGGAGAAAGTTTTCAAGTTTTCTCTTTTGTTTTTTGAGTCACCTATAAATACTTGCTCAGATCATTTGTTCATTGTGGATTTTTCACACAAGCGGAAAAGGCGGAGCACTAAATAAATCTAGTGAAATTAATTTCCGACCAGATATCTCATGAGGAGGATCAGTCAACTGAATGTTTTTTTACTGGATTGATCAAGAGCATATTGAGAAGATCATATTAAGTCAATCGAACTAAGAAAGATCGTATTGAGAATTTGAGCTGAGTTTCAATTTTACAGATTGAGAATGGGTTCATTGTATTGAGTCCATCGTATTGAGAGAATTAGATTGAGACTCATCATATTGATAGAATCAGATCTAGATCCATCATATTGAGAGAATTATATCCATACTCATCAAATTGATAAAATATGATCCATCCAAATCGGACTGAGGATTCAGACTGAGAAATTGTAGAGTAGTTTCAACAAAGTATTTATTCTTTTTTTACTCAATTGTTTTATAAGAAAATATTATAAACTAAAGGGAGTCAGTATAATATTTTCTATCAGTAGATAGAATGTGTATAATGAGAATTGGAACAATTTGTATTCACATCTTCATAATAGTGGATTTCCATAGACCCATAGGAGTGGTTATGACAATGATGCAGGTTCTCACGCTAAGGCTGAACCATATAAATATTTTGTGATTTACTCACTTCTCTACTTTTAAATGCATGATTATTTAATATAGGTTGATAATGGAATAAATATTAACAAGTTTCAGGGGTTTAGTTTCTAAAAGTTTTGTAACTTATAAAAATTGAACAACTAATTCAACCCCCCTTCTCAGTTGTTATTCAATTCTTTGGAACTTCAATTGGTATCATATGGAAGGTTCTCTTATTGAATCCTTATCATGGATAATATCAATTCTTTCAACAGTATAGTAATTCCTACATTTTATGGAAACAATTATTATAGATGGAAAAATAGGATGATTCTTTATCTCCTATCTCTTGTCCTGGAAGTTGTTGATGCAGATACTATTGAGTTTCCACCTATTGAGAAAGATTATCCAATGAACTTTGCTGATAAGAGAAATATATAAGTTGATGAAAAGGCTATAAATTCTATTCTCATGTCCTTATCAAAAAATTCTCATCAGAATGTGATAGGTCTCCAAACTTCAAAAAGTATGCGAGACAAGTTGGAAAGTGTTTTCAAAGGGAATACAAAATTTAAGTAAGTAAAGCTAAAAATATAGCGTAGTAAGTATGAAGACATAAAAATGAGATATGAAGAAACAATTGATGAATACTTCACTAAAGTAAATAAAATTGTTTTCAACATCATATGATTCATACATGTCTTGGAGGATTATAAAATTTTGAATAAAATTATGAGAAACTTTCCGAACAGGTTTGATTCCTAAATTTTTTCTTTTGAAGATAAGGATGATTTATCTCTTGATGAATTTCATAAATTTCTTATTTCTTATGAAATGAGAAAATATCTAATGTTTAAAAAGAACATGAAAGTTGAAATGGATTTTGAAGCTATGATAAAGATGAAAATCCAAGATATTGAATAAGATGGTCCTTATGAATTTGAAGATAAAGAGGATGATGATTTGAATGAAAAAATCATGTCTCTTATATCTAAGAACTATCAAAGAGTAAGAGGAAAGTATGGAGGTAAAATTCCTCTAATTTTTTTTGAGTGTGGTATAATCAGAAACTTTGTTATGAATTTCCCTAAGAATAATGTTGGATAATTTAGAGATGATTCTGATGAAAAACCTTGATGGAATAAGTGAAAAAAATGATAATGAATAAAATTCTTCCAACACATACAAGAAGAAGTTTATTGGAAACAAAATAAGTATGTTGAGTAAGAAAGTTGAATTAGACTCAATTAACAGTAATTATTCTAAATATAGTGGTTCAGAAAAATTTAGAACCTTCGTTGAAAAATTTGAGAAAACAAAATATTCCTCAGAGAGTAAAGAAGGTGGTGAAGAATCTTATAGAGGGTATCAGCTCAGAATAGAACGTGTTACATGTATTGAGAAAAAAAACTCTCAAGAAAGAAATTATAGCAATGAAAAAATATTTTGAAGATGTTTTTGATGAAAGAAAAGATGTCATCAAGCAGAAGGATGAATGCATTTTGTAGATTTTAAGTTAAAAACTTAGAATTGTTGAATAGGGAAAGATGATTGCAGATATTAGTAAGAAGCTAGAAGATAAGAAAGAAGAGGTTAAAAAGTTTTAATAAAAACTTATTGAGTTTTAAAGTACCTTGAGGAAGATTAATTAAAACTTCAAAAAATATTCAAAAGTAAAAGCTAAGACTTCTAAAGACACTGAGAAGGATCAATATGAGAATTAGGTGAAATATTTTCTTACCAAAAATAATGTTTCAACTGATTCTTTTAACATTTCAGGTTCTGGAAAAAGTATTGGTAATTCTTGGGTGGAGAAAGGATGTGAGAAACCTATAAAATCTACAAAATTAGATAACCCACTCAAAAGAAAAGATGGTCCATATCCTAGGTATGTTAGAGCTGAAAGAAGTTACAAAGCTCAATAAAGTTTCAATAGAGAAAGATCTTATTTCAATAGAAAATAAATATTTGATGGTTATTTTTGGTGTTGTTGAATATATAGGCACAAGTCTTATAATTTTTGGCATAACTTATCCATAAATGGAATAAGTTTTGAGAAAAGTGGAATAAATAGTGAAAGTAGAACGAGAAACCTTATTAACTTACATAAAGTTAAAAAGGAAAATTCTCAAGATGTTAGAAAATTTCCAAGAATAAATTAATTTAAATGTCTAGAAGAAGTTTATGGAAGATTTTATTAGGCTGGTCATCATGCTGAAAGATTTATGACACTGATTGCAAAAAAAGTTTCTTATGATAGAGAAGAAAAGAAAGATAAAAAAAAGAAAGTGAAGGAAAGAGCTTTTATTTTTGAGACAACTTTGAAATCAAGTAAACGGAACAAACCATGGATAATTGATAGTGGTTATTCTTCACATATGACAGGTGATATAAAAATCTTGAAATATGTTGAAAGTCACGATATAGGATTAGTTACCTTTGGTAATGATATTTCTTAAAAATTAGAGGAATCAGAATGACTGAGATTGAAGCCGAAAAGTTAAAATCAAAGGGATTTTTATTTATTGATGGGCTAAAACATAACTTACTTAATCTAA
Source organism: Viscum album (assembly GCA_963277665.1). Taxonomy (NCBI): domain Eukaryota; kingdom Viridiplantae; phylum Streptophyta; class Magnoliopsida; order Santalales; family Viscaceae; genus Viscum; species Viscum album. The sequence goes on from OY728133.1 coordinate 598,427,959, forward strand.
GTCAAATTTCTGATGATGGAAAATAAGTTGTTTTTAGAAAATATTTTTGTATCATCAAAAGTGTGAAATATGGAAAAATCATTGCAAAAGGAGAAAGAATTAGTGGGAATCTCTTTTAAATAGAAGAATTCATTAACTCATATTACTTGAGTTCAGAAGATGAAAATAATTTGTGGCACCGAATACTAGGGCACCTTAGACAGAAAATTATGAACAAAATTTCTAAAGTTGATGCCATTTGAAACTATCCATAATTGAAAATAAGAGAAGAAGATGTTTGTGTAACTTGTCAAAAAGGGAAGATGACTAACAAAAGTTATAAAAGAGTTGAGATTCAATCTACCAGACCACTTGAACTTATTCATTCCAATTTATGTAAGCCGATGAGAAATTAATCAACAAAAGGATATTTATACTTTATCACTTTTATTGATGATTTCACTCGGATGAAAAACATCATGTTTATGAAGCACAAGTCTAAAACTATTGAAATGTTCAAATTCTTTATAAATGATATCGAGAAAGAAATAGGGTTTCCATAAAAAGTTTGGGAATAGATAATGGTAAAAAATTCACAAGAAATAATTTTGAAACTCATATGATAAATCATGGTATCAAAAATCAGTATATTTATCCCTATACTCTACAAAAAAATAGAGTAGCATAAAGAAATAATAGAAGTTTGGTGGAAATGAGAATAAATATGTTTGCAAAAAAACAAACTTTAAAGTTCTATTGGAGAGAAGCTGTTAGTACTGCTGTACATATTCAAAATATAATCCTATTGAGATCTAAAACCAACATGAATCCTTATAAAATGTGGTATAAAAAAAACCTTCGTTGAAATACTTAATTTTTTTTGGAATTCCATGTTTACTCAATCAAAAATCACAATTTGGGAAAGTTTGATGAGAAAGCTAAGGAAAGAACTTTTATGGGTTATTCAAAAAATGGAAGAAGTTACAAATGTTGGAAAAAATGTTTACAAAAGTTTTTGGACTCATATGATGTGAAGGTAATTGAAAATAAAATTTCCTTAACAAAAGTTGTTGAGAATTCTGAGGAGGATACACTAGAGAATTCCAAAAATAGTAAAAGTAATTCAAAACATCCTTATCAAGATTAAAAAGAATCGTGTGAAGAGGGAATTTTAGATGGGAAAGAAATTTGAAATTTACTACCTTACAAAAACATGTTTAATCTGAATACATTATTGGGAATCCGAAGGATCCAATTCAGATAAGAATAAAGTTGAGATTAGATAATCCAACTTCACTTATCTCAAAATTTGAACCAAAATCAGTTTTATAATCTATTCAACAAAAATAATGGGTGGATGTTATGAATGAGGAGTTTTATAAGATTGAGAAGAATGAAACATGAGAACTTGTTTCAAAACCATCAAATAAAAATGTTATCAGAACCAGGTGCATTTACAAAAACAAGTTAAAAAAACATGGAGAAGTTTCAAGAAACAAAGAAATATTTGTTTGTAAAGGATATACATAGGTGGAAGGTGTGGATTTTGAAGAAAATTTTGCCCAAGTTTTAATATTAGAAACTATTATAATGTTTATTTTAGTGGACACTCATAAAAATTACAAAGTTTATTATATGGATATAAATTCATCTTTCTTAAATTGTGAGATTGAGAAAGATGTTTACATTGAACAACATTGTGGGTTTCTACTTGATGAGGATAAAAACAATTTTTTTTAAATTAAAGAAAAATTTGCATATTCTGAAACAAGTTCCACATTCTTGATATTCAACTTGAAAATTGTTTGATAATGTTTAACTTTTATAAATGAAAAGTTGATACCAACTTATATGTGAAAAATATTAACTATGAATCTCTAATTGAAATTGTTTATGTGGATGATATAATTTTTTATAAGGATAGAGAAGATGTTTGTAAAATATTTTCTGAATAAATGAAGAAGAATTTTGAAATTTCAAGGTTGGGAGAATTAACTTTCTTCCTTGTCTTACAAGTTCAATAAAAGGAAAAAATACATTTTCTTATCTCAATAAAATTATTCTAGGGAATTGTTAAAGAAGTTTGGGATGAAAAAATCCAAAGAAGTTTCGACTTCTATTTCAATGATAACAAATTTGAGTAAAGATGAATCCAAAAAAAGTATGAATCAGAAATATTTTCAGAAGCTGATAGGAAGTATTCTTTACCTTAAAGCCTAAAGGATTGATATTGTTTATTATTTCAGTTTGTCTACTAGGTAACAAAGTAATTCGAAAGAATCATATATGTTGGTAGAAAAAATAACTATTAGACATGTCAAAGGAACAACTTCACATGGGTTGTTATACAAAAGAAATAGTGAGATGAAGTTTCATGGTAATACTGATACTGATTGGGTTGGAGATTATAATGATATAAAATCAACCTCATGAGGAAAATTTTTCTTGGGTGAATGTTGTGTGAGTTAGTATAGTAGGAAACAAAGTTCCGTAACTTTTATAATTGTTGAATCTGAATATGTTGTAGATAATCAGGCTTGTACTCAAATATTGTGGATGAAAGTTCAACTGTAAGATTTGAAAGTAAAAGTTTCTAAACTATTGAACATACTTTGTGATAATTAGAGTTCAATTGATCTTTCAAAGAATCTTGTACAACATTCAAGATCAAAACACATTGATATAAAGTTTCACTTTATAAAAGATAAATTTACTACTGGAGAAGTTTTTTTGGAATACATTTCAACAAAGTATCAAATTGATGATATCTTTACAAAATCAATGTTGAAAGAAAGGTTTGAGGAATTGAGGCTGAAACTTCATATTCAGCCTCCTCCCATGACTTGCTAAACCTTATAAGAAAGTACCCACATTGTGATTTGGATTACGTTGACAAAGGGGGAGAGAAAGTAAATTTTTTTTTACTTTTTTAAATTTTTTTACTTATCTTTATTAAATGAATATGAATATGTGGTTATCAGAAAATGGGTGAGAGAAAAATAAAAGTGATATAAAAAGAAAAGTGAGAGAAAATGAAAAGTGAGATAGGAAAAGATAAAAGTGATGGGGAGTTTATCTTTACATGGACACAAAATCTTCTTCCCAATGAGGGATGGAATTCATTCAAAAAAATTACTTTATCTAATAATGTGGTTTTGGGACACTATTTTTTGAGAAAGGCTATGTTTTTGATAAAATTAAAAAAAACTAAGTTGTTTAAAAAAATTGAGCTGTGAAAAAATTATGAGAGTTGGAAAAGTTGTTAACAAGGGCTGTCAACAAATCCAAAGGTGGAGATTAAAGAACCTTTGTCATAAATTGTTTTAAAAATGTTTTTGTATTTTTTTTACAACAAACATATTTTTAAAAGAATGTTTTTCTTATCCAGGAATCAAACTCATATCCATCATAATGAAGATTCATTGGACTTAGAGTATCATATTCTTCTACATTGGTTTTAGATCATAATATCCTGAAGAACTGAAGGTAGAAATTGTTGTTTTCTGAAATTTTTCATTTTCTGTAATCAGAGAAAGAAATAAGTTGTTGAGTTATAAAGACAAAAGTTACTGAGTGAAGAAGTAATTTTTTTTCTAAATAGTTTTGAAAGAATATTGTGAAGTGATTAGTTAGAAATTTTTTATACTTTATAAACAAATAAAACAATGCTTTAATGATCAATAATTTCTCATAAATCATAAAAAAATACCATGATAAAATCCTTTGAAGAAATGGAGAAAAATATTAAAGATTTCATAGATTCCATAAGTCAAGAAAAAGTCTCCATTGTATCCATAAGTCAGAATTTGTGAAGCAGAAGAAGTTTAAAAAAGTTCAAAGTTTCTAAGTGGATTCATCATTGAATACTTTCCATTATTATGGAAAATCATCATAATTATATTTCCATCATAATGAGAAAAATCTTCGTAATAAGATTTCCATCGTAATTGGAAAATCCATCGTAATGGGATTTCCATCATAATGAGAATTCCATTGTAATGAGATGAAGTAGAAATAGAAATCATAATGATATGAAGAGGAAACAAAAATCATAATGATCTAAAGAGTAAACAAAAATCATAATGAGCTAAAAAGGAAATAGAATTCATAATCACTAAGAAGGAAACATAAATCGTAATGAGATGAGAAGGAAACAGAAATCATAATGAGATGAGAAGGAAACATAAATCATAATGAGATGAGAAAGAAAAAGAAATCATAATGACCTGAGAAAGAAACAAATTCATAATGAGTTGAGAAGGAAAAAAATTCGTAATAAGCTTATTATGAAGAAGACTCAAAATGAATATTCCATAATTTTTATGAAGATTTGAAGAGGTTAATCATAAAATTAAAATTTTCATAAATCTCATAGAAATCTAAGGATATTTCAAGAATTCAAATTTGAAGTTTAATGCAAGAGATTTTTGGAGATTTTGAAATTTGAGGAAGCGGGGAAAGTTTTCAAGTTTATCGCTTTTGTTTTCTATGTCGACTATAAATACATTTTTAGATCATTCATTCATTGTGGATTTTTCATGCAAGAGGAAAAGGTGGAGTGCTGAAGAAATCAATTGAAATTCATTGTCGGACTAAGATATCAGGAGGAGGACCCGATATCTAAATGTTTTTTTATTGGATTGAGCAAGATAATATTAAGTTGATCGGTCTGAGAAATATTGTATTGAGAATTTAAAGAGAGTTTGAGTTTTGTAGATTGAGAATGGGTTCATCATATTGAGTCCATCATATTAAGAGAATCAGATCCATACTCATCGTATTGAGATAATCAGATCTAGTTCTATCATATTGAGAGAATCAGATCCAGACTCATCAGATTGAGAAAATCAGATCCAGCCAAATCGGACTGAGGATTCAAACTAAGTAACTATGGAGTAGTTTCAACAAAGTCTTTATTCTTTTGTTTGGATCGATTTTTTATAATAATACATTTTAAACTAATAGGATTTAGTATAATATTTCCTATTAGGAGATATAAGTTTTATAATTGGATTTTTCACAAGTTTTATTCACTTCTTCATAATAGCGAATTTCTACATTGAGGCTTAACCTTGTAAATCTTATGTGATTTAATTTCTTTCCTACTTTTTCATGCATGAGTATTTACTAAAAGTTGATAAGAAAATAAGTCTTAATAGGTTTTAGGGGTTAAGTTTTTTAAAGTTTTGAAACTTATAAAAAGTGAACAACTAATTCAATACCCCCTTCTCTTTGATTATTTATAACTTCAAAAATATTTCAAGCTTTTGAACATTTTCACTTCAAAAGCCCATTGTTTCATCTCGTCTGTGGGTTTAATTTTAAATTAATTTCTACCACTTATGTGAATTGAATTTGGAAAAATGGATTAAATTTTTTTAATCATCATAATTTATAATTTCTAATCATTAAAAATTAAATTTTGACTAATGTAATTAATAGAAACAATTAAAATTAATCATGGTGATTAAGAGAAAAAATGAGTTTACTAAGAGACTATACTTTAAAATTAAGGGGAAAATGACCTAGAAACTTGTTCAAAACCCATTTTATGGACATATTTAGATGTTATACCTTCTATTATATAGATTTTTCCCATTATTTGTGCCACTTTACCTATAAAATTTTTTGGTGGAATTCCCTCTTTCAAAAATTTACAAGTTTCCACTCACCTCCCTTATAAAAGGCCACCCAATCCCCCCTATCTTCACACTTATAAATCCATTTGGATAATCCAATACCTATCCAAATATCTACCCAAATTACCTAAATTAATCTTAGAAGTCTTAATTTGGGTTGAAATCCAACCAAGGGAGTCCTTTGGTGCAAACCAAAAGGAGATACCCGAAGAAGAGGTAACATTCATCAATGAGCATTTTTGTTTTATTTCTTCCTCAAACCCATTTAATTATTTTTATATCATGATTATATAATAAAATTACTATATTTAATATAATTATATATTTTTTATTTTAATGTTATTACCAAAAACCCCACACACTTACATTAAATGTGTTACAAAATCATCGTTGGAGTGTACAGTGGACTACCGCCTCACAAATCAATGTCGTTTGTTTTTTCATTACCACCTATAAAGGTTGGGAATAATGATGAAAATTATATTTATATATTATATTTATGAATTTTATGATTTTATTATGATTATATAATTTTTATATCACACATGACTTCATGCTATCCATTTTACGGGAATACAATAACATCGTTCTTGTGTACGACAAACTACCACCACACGAAGTGATGTGATTCATTCACACATTACATGGAATGCATTAAGTATGTGTTTAATAAACATATGTAATATATATAACATAAAAATATTCTATAATAATAATATATCATATACTTTTCTTTCTTTTAATATGACAAAAAAAGGAAACAACATTCATGCGTACGTACGACCTACTGTCTCCATGAATGGCGTATTTCATTTCCTATGTTAATATTTTATAGATTATTATAAATAAATATATAGTAAATATATATGATATTTATATCATAATTATAATTATTTATATTATTAAATCATTAATAAATTAATTATACAAAAAATATAACAAATCTAAACATGTACAAAAAACAATGTATTTATTACCCGAAACACAACTTTAACATGGAATTGTTAATATATGAGTAATAAAAGGTCATAATAAAATCATGAATGTTATAATATAAATTAATATGTTTATATAATATATTTATGATAAAATAATATTTAATATACAAGAGTATTGAATGAGTACAATGAAATTCAAGACTTAAGGTAAGATATTTCGTCTCACTTTTTCTTTCTGTGATACACATGCCATGTTCACCACCTATTTATTTTATGTGATGTATATTCTACCCAATCATGTATATTATGATGATTATAATTAAAATTTTTGGTATTTAAATATCCATTTTAGGAACTATATTTCATGGTGTTTACGGTTCAAGAGTTACCAAATTGGTAAGGAATTTTTATCTCAATTTTATTTCTTTGAGACGTGTGTTATGGTATACACCTATATTCTTTCAAGAGGTGTATATACAACCAATTTTACATATAATATCATGAATTTATTCATACTATTGATATTTTAATTTTCACTTTATGTTATTCTTTTATGGGGCTTAAGATTTAATGTTACCAAGGTCGTGAAGATTTTATGTTCCAATCTCATCATTTATCAAGATTGTTTATGATTAAGTCTAAAATGTTAAAATATCATGATATAAATATAAATAATTATAATAGAATTTATTATAATATGGTCATTAATGATATCTTCAATTAATGGTACCATTTACACTATTTTTTACTTAAGACAATTAATAAAATGTTTATAAGAAAATGCGACTTTATTTCTCTCTTCGGTCACAAAACTGTTTTCTCCCAAAACCATGTTTTGTAAAAATGTTTTAAAAAATTATCTACTATTATACTATGATTTTTAAAAGAAATTTTTACCCATGTTTTACTATTTTATTTTTTTAAAAGTAATTTTCTTATTTTTTAATCAAGTATCTTTTTAATTCTACCAACAACATGAAAGGAATCTTTTTTACGTATATGTCATGTATGGAATTATCCGCTATCATAACCACTGTATTAGTAGAAGCTTCCATTATACATTTTAAATAATATTTTAAAAATAAAAATGTTTTCTTAAATATTCTGGAAAGATTTTTATATTAAATTATTTTTCAAATAAAATGAATTTTTAAATGTTTTATGTTTAAAATGTGTTTTAAATGATTTTAAGAGTTTCTTTTACAAGTTTCAAAAGGTTATATTAAAATAAAATAATTTAAATGATTAAAAATATTATTTTATATATTTAAAAATATATTTTAAAAGAAAAATGATTTCAAAATGTTTTATGTTTTAAAAAGTTTTTTTAAAGCAGAAAAGATATTTTCCTCAAGAAATGTTTTAAATGATATTTCAAAATTATTTTCCATCTAAGATGACATCCATTTATGTTACCCATGATTTAATGGGGATATAATCGAATGAAACCATTCTTATTCTTTATTTGAATGGTTTATGTTTAATATGACAAGTTGTTTATGAAACCCATTTCTCTTCCACAGGTTATACCATGATATTTTCCTCATGAAACCCACTTCTTTTCATGAGTTATTATATGATGAAATTATTATAAAACCCATCTATTTTTCATAAGTTATGATATGATGAAATGTTTATGATACCCATTTAATTTCATGGGTTATGATATGATGAATTCTTATGATCTTGTGGCACACATGAATATGGTTTTCATTATATGAACGTGGGACCTATATTTCCCTCTAATTCATTGGGTAATGATAAATGTTATATAATATTAGAGAGTAAATGGGTGGATAGACTAATAAGGTAAATGAGGTTACATGGTTGGTTATCCCAATCCCCTAAATGAGGTTACACAGTTAGTCAACACACACCTAACATATTATGACTGTGTTGGTGGTTAGCCTTGTTATAATATTTTATATATTTATGTATATGCCACAAATTCATGTCTTATGCCAATGTTATGATCTAAAGGATCATATTATTTGATTCCCTTATGATTTATGTCTCATAAACTTCCAATATTTATTCCATGACTCATGATTATGATATTTGATATGCAGGGTATGGGTTTCAAATGTTACGCTCATGTTATTATACCCTTATTCTCAGGATTATGCTTATATATCTCTTTTTTTATCATTAATGAGCATTTGAGCTCACCATTTCTTATGTTTCCTTTATATAGGTTACGAAGATATGTATTATGTATGATGTGTCTAAGTAGGGTTCTAGTGATGAAATACATAGTGGGATATGATATTTTTCACTTATGGACCAGTGTTTATGTTTACATGTTTCCAAATACACTAAACTAATACGGTCTTTGGGAATGTGTTTGTGTAATGAAATAAATATTCCATGAACATAATGCAATGTCTATGTATGTAAAGCCTAGGTCACTATAGTTTATATCTGAGAAAAGGTTTAGTTAACCTTTATAAAATAGGATTATAAATCTTTATTGAGATACCTAAGGATATTTCTAAGGATATATCTGGGGATTTCTCTAAGGATAAGTCTAAGGATGTGGCAAAGTATAGGAAAATGTCCTGGAATTTTGGTAATGGACAGAGTGAGTGGTTTTATGGAAATACATACCTTTATATATACTATAAGTGGATGTGTCTCTATCATAGATGTACCTAGGGTTAACAACCCTAAAAGAATTATATTGAGCTAGAATCGACTAGAAACTGGTGCATGAAAACAATCCTTTATACACACCTGGTTTTAAACTCCTAGGGGATATTATTTGGAAATTTTCAAAACTCTTTACAAACCATCATGAAATATTTATATAGATTTTGATCATGGATAACCTAAGTTAATATTAAGGTGTTGTAGATTTAAAAGAAGGTTTCTTGATTTAGACATCATGTAAGTGGTTTTTCATGATTATGTGGTTTTCCACTATGATAAGTGTTGCTCACAAAATTCTTTTTGGTTTTAGTCAATGGAAGTAACTAGAAGGAAATGGGTTAACATTGAATGTTATAAACAATTTTTTAATGAGAAGTCAGATGGGATGATGACTAGAGTGAAAGATGTTGTGATTATTCCTAATTAGTTTTCATATAATATGATTACTAACATATATCTTAATCAAAACTTAGACTCACCAAAGAAGGTAAGGAAAGTGTTCATTGAGAATTTGGGTAATGGATACCATGAAGTAAATAAGATCTAGTTTCTTTATATCGAGAATATGGGAATAAACAACCATGTTTATGTCTTAAAAGAACATGAATATGTTTTGACTATAGAAAATAAGGACACAAAGCAAGTAATTTCAAATGGAAAATGAAAATTTCAGTTAACAAAATGGATGAGAATGACGTCCTTAATAAGGTATCATTTACCATTGAATGATTTAAATGTGGAAAGTATGGGCATAATGAAAAGTAATTTTTTTAATTGGAAATCTCATAAAGAGAATAAAAAAGGTGGTGTGAGTAATGGTTATATCATTGATGATGAAGAGACTATATATGATTTATGAGATAAAAGAGGTATTAAGGAATAAGATGATGAACCCTAGTTAATGGATTAAAGAAGAGGTGTAATGATCAAAGTATTAATGTATTTTAATTCAAGGATTATGTTATATGAATCATGAAATATATATAAGGACTATTGTAGAATTTTTTCATTAAGGTTTTTAAAGAATATGTTAAATGGTATTTATGGACTAGAAAATTGATTTAATGGTAAGGACATATTTTATAGAAAAAAACATGATTAAGGGAAGGAAACCCTTAATATGTTCTAGAAGTTTAGAAAATGGTGTTTAGTTTGGATAAATCTATGATTGATTTGGATAAAGTAAATTGGATATTATCGATGACCTTAGAATGGATAAAGGATTTGTTGAAAAAGTAGTTTATGATATCATTGATAGAGTTTACAAAATTATTGGATCTATGGAATATATTTAATAATTTTTTGTTTTATTCAAGTAATGAGGAATAATTATTGTTTTAATTTGGGTTTTATGGTAATTCAGGTTATTATCATGTTTCATGAGAATACATGATGAACATATTCACAAGTTTAATAAATATATACTTTATGATATATGGGGGATAAATATTAAACTAATTTTGAGAAATTTAGTGACCTTATTTCTAAAGTTTTGTATTTTCATCTTTATGAAGGGTCATAAGGCTAACCATTTATGAAATGGTTTATATTAAACTTTGAATGAGATTTTAGAGATTACTATTTTTCTATATGAAGACTTTTTATATTGGAAAAACAATGCTAACAATTTTGTTTTGGTGATAAATAAAGATATACTGAATGAGTTATCATACTATATTTGGATCTTATAATCCCTTAGTGCTTCATGCATAAAAAATTCCTCTTTATTTCTTAGAGTAAGAGATGAAGTGGATATTGATGAAGGAAAAACCACAAGGTGAGATTGTGATTATGAAATAGAATGAAATCAATTAAGTATATATTATTGTGAAAATTATTCAATTTTAGGAAAAGGGTATTAAAATAAAATTTTATCCTTTTATCATCATTTTAGATGATATCAATGACCTTTTTACATGCCTCTTTAGTCTATGGTGTTATGATCACTAACCTTCTCTAGATCACCCACTTTATTTTGATTAGTGATCTCTATCATTCTCTATAATTATTTTAGATTTACCCCATGTCCAAATATTCACTTCTCACCTATGTTCTCTTATGTGTAAACCTAGTTATGAGTTACTTTGGGTAACCATTACGTTTCCAACTTTACCTTTATAAAGAAATTTTTAGTATTCATTTTTATGATGTGGGATTCTATGAAAGGAACTTTCAAGTATTAAACCTTTAATAACCCACACAAATTTCAAGGGTGAAATTAATTTTTAAGGGGGGTAGAATGTAAAAACTAAAGTTTTTATGATTTTTTTCAAGTAAATTAAAATTCTTTTATGTCTTTAATTTCACATTACACCAAGTTAATCTTTATTTATACACAACATTGATTTTAGCTTGTGTTACAGACAATACCAAGTTTAGATTGTGTTACATAGAACATCAAGCTTAAATTAAATTACAAAAATCACTAGGATTAGTGTACAATACACACAATACTAAGTTCGTCTTGTGTTATACACAATACCAAGTTCCTTCTATAACTTTCGTTACACTCAAGACTGAGTCTTACCAAACTACAATATACTATTAACATTATTATATAATATGATAGTTGTCACCTAGATATCATAACGAAATGTATGAATATGATTAACTAAATTATTAAAATATGGTTTATTAATGTTTAAAAAATGAATTCTTTGATAACCAATTAATTATAAATGAAAGTAAGAACTATTTCAAAATAAAGAAGTTCCTTTTCTAAAAAAACTATTTTTCTATGCACAAACATATTTTATACCAATAAATTAAACAAACCACTTTTTAGGAATTATTTTAATGATATATATATATAAATATATTATATTAAATAAAATATTTAATATTCATTTTATGTGTTTTTTATAAAAGTGATAAGAATAAATCCAATTTTATGCATAAAAAGATGTATTTTTCTAAAATCTTGTTTTACCACCTTTCAATGACACACTTATATTAAATATAATTCGAAAATTTTATAAATTATATTTGAAAAAATAAACTTTATTTTTGAAATTTTAATTTCAAAATTATATTAGTGTGATTTTTTGGGATTTTTCTAAGAAGTTTTATTTTTTGATGAATAGTGAGAAATCCTAAATTTTAATTGAAAACCGCCTCTTTGTTTGAATTATTTATATATTTAAATTATATTATAAATTAATTTTAAAGAATAATTAGATAAATTATAAATATATTAATCCAATTTATGTAATTTTAATCAATTTAACATTTAAATTTGATATAAAAATTTTCAAACTTTTGAACATTTTCACTTTAAAAACCCATTATTTCGTTCCGTCCACATGATTAATTTTAAATTAATTTATACCAATTATATGAATTCAATTTATAAAAATGGATTCAATATTTGGAATCAAAATAATTTATAATTTTTAATAATTCCAAAATAATTTTTTACCAAAGTGATTATTGAAAATAATTAAAATTAATCACGGTGATTAAGAGAAAAACAAGTTTACTAAGGAACAAAACTTTAAAAATAAGGAGAAAAATAACCTATAAACTTTTCAAAAGCCCATTTTATGAAAATATTTAGACCTTATTCCTTATATTATTGATAATTTTCTATTATTGTATCCACTTTACATGGAAAAAATGTGGGTGGAATTATCTCTTTAAAAAATTTACAAGTTTTCCACTAAGCTTTCATATAAAAGGCCACCCACTCCCCCTCTCTTCACACCTCTAAAGAAATTTGAATCAGAAAATACCTACTCAAATATATTCAAAAATTCCATAAATTCATCCTAGGATCCTTACTTTTTGAACCAAACTAACCAATGGAGCCCTTTAGTGCAAACCAAAAGGAGATACCCGAATAAGAGGTAATGTTCATCAATGAACAATTTTGTTTTATTTATTTCTAAAAACCATTTAATTTTTTTATATCATGATAATATAATAAAATTAATGTATTAAATATAATTATATGTTTTTATGTTATGGTTATTACCTAAAATCATACACACTTCTATTAAACGGGTTAAAAAATCATCATTCGTCTGTACAATGGATTATTACCTCATGAACTGATGTCGTTTGTTTTTCTGTTACCACCCATCAAGGTTAGTAATAATTATGGACATGATATTTATATATTATATTTATAATTTTTATAATTTTATTATGTTTCTATAATTTTTATATCACACACTCCTTCATTATTTCCATTTTATGGGAATACGATAACATCGTTCATGTGTACGACAGACTACTGCCCCGCGAAACGATATAATTCATCCAAATTTTACATGGAATGTAATTAGTATGGTTTAATAAAAATATTTTATTTATATAAAATAAAAATTATTCTATAATGATTATATATCATATAATTTTCTTTCTTTCAATTTGAAAAAATGGAAAAATCATTCATGCATACGTGCGACCTACCGTCTCCATGAACAATGTATTCATTTCCAATTTATTTATTTTATAGATTATTATAAATAAATATATAATAAATATATATTATATTTATATAATTTCTATAATTATGGATATTATTAAATCATTATTAAATTAAGAGGACAAAAAATATAACAAATCAAAACATATATGAAAAACAAAGCGGTTATTTCCCGAAACGTAACTTTAACATGAAATTGTTAATAAATGGGTAATAAAAGGTCATAAGAAAATAATTTATGGTATGATATAAATTAATATTTTTATTTAATATATTTATAATAAACTTATATTTATTATACAAGAGTATTTAATGAGTACAACAAAATTCAAGACTTAAGGTAAGGGATTCCGTCTCACTTTTATTTTCTGTGAGACACATGCCATGTTGACCACCTATTTATTTTATGTGGTGTATATGATTCCCATGAATTTATCTTATGATTATTATAATTAATTTTTTTGGTATTTACATATCCATATTAGGATATATCTTTGATGTGATTTACGGTTCAAGAGTTAGCAAATCGGTCAGGGATTTTTGTCTCAATTTGCCTTCTTTGAGATGTATGTTATATTATACACCTATATTCTTTCATGAGGTGTATATAAAACTAATTTTACATGTAATATAATGAATTTATTCATCATCATGACATTTTAAGTTTTAATTTATGTTATTCCTTCATTGGGATTAATATTAATGTTACCAAGGTCATAAAGTTTTTATGTTTCAATCTCACCATTTATCAAGATTATTTATGATTAAGTCTCAAATATTGAAATATAATGATATAAATCTCAATAATTATCATTAATTTTCTTATACTATGGTTATTCATGATATATTCAAGTAACGGTACCATTTTTCCACTCTTTGGTACTTAATATAATTAAAAAAATATTTTTAAGAAAATCCGACTTTATTTCTCTTTTCGGTCAGAAATCTATTTTCTCCCAAAAACATGTTTTCTAAAAATGTTTTCAAAAATTTTATGCTATTATGATATGATTTTTGAAAGAAATTTTTACCAATGTTTTACCTTTTTACAAAATGGTTTTAAGAGGAATATTCTTGTCATTTTCTGATCAAGGATCTTTTGACTTCTACCGATAATATGAAAAGAATCTCTTTTTTACATATATGTTATATACAAAATTCTATGTTGTCATGATAAATACATTAGTTAAATCTCCCACTATATGTTTTAAATAATTTATTTAAAATTAAAATGTTTTCCTAAATATTTTTGAAATAATTTTATTTTAAATTGATTTAAAAAAAAGGATTTTGTAAATTTTTTATGTTCAAGAATTATTTTAAATGATTTTCAAAGCTTAATTTTTATGTTTTCAAAGGTTATTTTCTAATAAAATGATTTAAATTATTTTAAATATTACTTTATAATTTTTCAAATCTAATCTCAATGATTTTTTTTTCAAAATGTTTAATGTTTGAAAAAGTATTTTTTTTAAAGTGGAGAGGATATTCTCCTCAAGAAATTTTATAAATGATATTTCAAATTATTTTCCATATAAGATGAAATTTATTGATGTTAAACTTGAATTACCAAGGATATGATCCAAGGAAACCATTATTATTATTTCTTTTAATAGTTTATGTTTAAGATGGTATGTTTTTTTATGAAACCCATTTATCTTCCATGGGTTATACCATGATATGATCCTCATCAAACCCACTTATGTTCATGGGTTATTCTATGATGAAATGATTACAAAACCTATATTTTTTACATAGGCTATGATATGATGAAATGTTAATGACACCCATTTAATTTCATGGGTTATGATATGATGAATGTTTATGATCTTGTAGAACACGTGAATATGGTTTTAATTATGTGACGGTAGGGACCTATATATCTCTCCAATGCATTAGGTAATGATAAATGTTATATGAGATCAGAGGGTACATGAGTGGTCATCCCAAGCTTGTGAAGGAGGGTACACAGGTGGTCAGCCCTAGCCCGTAAAGGTGGGTACATAGGTTGTTAGTCCAATCTCGAAGCAGTTTCATGGGTGGACATCCCAAGAATAACATGTTATGAATGTCTTGGTGGGTAGCATTGAAGTAATATTTTATATGCTTATGTATATGCCACAAATTCATGTCTTATTCTAATGTTATACTCTCATGGATTGCATTCTTTGATTCCATTATGATTCATGTCTTATGAACTTCCAATATTTATTCCCCAACTCATGATTATGATATTTGATATGAATGATATGGTTTTAAAATGATATACTCATATTCTCATACCTTATGATCATAATTATGCTTATGTATCTCCTTTTTTTACCTTTACTGAGCATTTGAGATTATCCTTTCTTATATTTCCTTTCCCCTAGTTATGAAGATATGTATTATTTATGATGTGTCTAATAAGGGTTATAGTTATGAATAACATAGTGGGATATGATGTAGTCCACTTATGGACTAATGTTTATGTTTTCATGTTTCCAAAGGCACTAAACTAATACGGTCTTTGGGCGTGTGTTTTTGTAAGGAAATAAATATTTTGGGAAAATTATTCAATGTCTATATATGTTAAGATAAGATCATTATATTACCCTTAGGTAATTTTCTAGTATAATAATGGGATATGTATCAAGACCCTAATAATATGAATATGTATATTTTATAGAATAATGAATATATTTTCTTATTATTGTTATTACTTTATAAATGTTTTTGATTTTGATAGGATAAAACACAATTTTTATTTTTGGGTAATATTTAATTTCAATTAATAAATTCTTTTTGATTACTATTTGAAATTAATTATTTTTTAATAAAATATTATTATTTATTAAGTATAGTTGATAATATAATTTTATGAAGTCAAAAATATTTTTAATAATGGTTTGGAAACTATTATTGTCAAAAAACCAATCATTTCTCATTGAATGTATATTATTACTTTAAATGTTAAAATTAACATATTTAGAAATTTATTTGGATAAAATATTATTTTTGGAATAATAACCTAAAAATTATCCTATAGTGAATTTATCATAATTTTTTGAGACAATCAAATTTTTGGGTAAAAATTAAAGACAATATAAATATATGTTATGTATTATGAAATAATAATGACTCATAGGTGATTTAATAAATGATATCAATGGTATCCATGAAAAAATATATTTTTACCATTTAAATTAATGTGATTTTTAGGCTATTTGATTTATTTTACAATGCATATATGAATCCTCCAAAACCTATATTATATTTTAATGTTTTAAAATCATTTATTTATGAACATGACTCACTTACACATCACCAAGGGTAATATTTTAATAATGTTGGAAATTTTCCTTATAAAATAATTAAATACACTCCTCTTTGTAAGAAACCATGGGAAAAACCATGGGAAGGTTTGTGGTTTTGATTACTTTATTATATAGAGTCCAAAACCTAAGTTTGGGAAATAATAAAGAACTCCCCTCTATTTTCCTATATAAAACCACCCAAACTCCCATTCCTATTCACTCAAAAACGTTGGATCAAATCCTTAATATTCCTTAATATCTATAGATTCCTCCCAAGGTTCCACAAGCTCTCAATAAGATCATTCCAAGATTTTGGAATCACCCTCTCAAGGTAAGGGATCCTCACCTCCTCCTCTTAATTCAAGCATCTTCATTATATTATTCATTTTATCTACAATTAATAATATTGGTATATTTTATTAAATATACCCATTAATAACCTTATGATTTATAAATGATGTGATACCCCTTTCAGTCTAATTTAATCCCTCCCGTGAACATTTATGTTCCCCCGTTATGCTGCCGAAATTTCACGATGATTTTTCTTGTCAAACAATTGTGTAGTGAATACTTGTACCCATTTCCTATAAAGGGTATTAAACTTTATAAACTTATGATTATTTTATTTGGTAATTATATTTATATTATCCACACTCCGTTATCATCTGATTAAATGTGATTAAATATGTTCTTATGTATATGATCTATGTGGAACACTTATGCATGTACATGATATGATTATGATTGGGGAACCCATATAGCACTCCAATGAATTGGGTAATGTTTTAGTCTCATGATAAAACATGTATGATTAATGGGAGGTTATCATAATCACATTATGTTGTGATTTATTTGTGGTTAACCATGAATTATGTTTACCATGTCATTTTTAAAGTTGTTGTCACATTCCTATGTTGCCTTTATGTTATCATGCTATATCATGCCTCATCATTCATGTTTATGATTCTCACACCATTTATGTCTCATTGATATGACTATTTTATAACATTCAATACCTTATTCATGTTATGATTTTATTATTCCCTTATTGATATTTATATATAACCCCTTTCTTATGTATGTCCCCAGGTTATCCTATGCAATTTTAAGTATGATGAAATATTATGAGCATGTCAATAATGCCTATGTACCCCCTATTTTAATATTGTTATGTAATGAACCTAATTACCCAAATAAAATAGAATTATAAATATTTTGGGTTGTATTATGTGTATTCTTATGTAATAAATCGTGAATTAATGTGCAATAAAGAAAAGGGTTTTCATAGTTGGTATCAAAATAAAGTTTAGTCATTTTGGGATTAAGATTAGAAAACTATTGAAAAATACTTAGGGATAATACTAAACACAAGAAAACATCTCTAAATTTTGATAAAATAAAGATTAAGTGGTTTCCAAGAAAATACATCTCTGTCAGGATATTACAAGTGGATGTGGATCTAGAATATATGTACATTAGGGTAACACCCAAAAACACCATATTGAGCTAGACTCGATCTAGACAAGTGCATGAAAATGAGCCTTTATGTACAACTAGTTTGACACTACCTGAGGATATGATTTGGTAAATTCAAAAGCTCATTACAAACCATTATTATGGAAAAAAAATCCACAAAAGTTTATGTTAGGAAATATATTATAGATAAAAAATATTTAAGCCTAGAAATTCATAAGTTAAGGAATAGATGTCATTTATAAGTTATCCCTTTAATTTTATTGGATTCCCAATTATGATTTTAATAGTTTAACATTACTCATCCCTAATTTTTCCTTTATTCTAGCTAATGGTCAAAAATAAAAGGAACTGAGTAAACAACCAATGCGAAGGGAAATGTGATGACTACCCAAATGAGATGTCCAACCTAATGAGAGTAGGAATTGAAAAATTTATGATAATACTCTCTTAGTTGACTCAGGTTATAAATAAAATCCTAAATTAGGAGGAACACCCACATCCACCTAAGAAAGAACAAGCTATAATTGATACCTTTATGTGAAAAAAGCCATCAACTTTCAATGGATCATCTGATCCATTAATTACGGAACAATTAATCAACTCCATTGAGAAGATCATACCCATCCTTCAATTTTTTGAGAAATAGAAGGTTATAATGGTTGTTTATCATATAGATGTATAAGATGATTAGTGTTGAAAAATTATCAAGAATATGAAGTGTGAGGAAGATATTGAAGCGATGGAGTGAAAGGAATTTCAGAAAATGTTTTTCAAAAAATATTTTCCTCATACTCTCTATGACAACCCTACTTTTTATTACATAATTAAACACAATTTGTTACATAAACTTCACTTGATACAACATAGAAGATAAAGAGTTCTAGTGTCTTTGGGGATTAGTATCATTACATAACAACTTAAAACATGAAATACAACATCTTTATTGAAAACTTCCTTTACATGACAACTACATTCCCTCATACTTAGCATTGTATGGGATAACCTGAGGACATGCATAAGAAAAAGGTGAACTATAAAGCTCAGTAAGGTAATAATAATGGAATAACATGAGGAATAAAATACATGTTATACAATAGGCATATAAATAGAGAAAAAGAGTATCATAAACATAAAGGCATGATAAATCATGATAATCATAACATGGAAATGTGGCAACAACACTTAACATGGAATTAGAATGATCCAAGGCTCATTGCAAATGGAGCATGAGTAAACCCTCATTGCACATGAAGCATGAGTAAACCCTCATTTCACTTTAATTAGCATGAGTAAACACTCATTGCACATGAAGTATCATGATACTATACTTTACCCAATGCATTGGAGTGCTATAAGGGCACACCCTTCTTAAACATTTCATTTCATGCATAAGTGTGCCACATGGATCATATAACATGGATTCATAAAATATCATCATTTATTCCATGATAAAGTAATGTGGAATTTATACATGAAAATTTATAATCAATAAGTAAATGTGCTTAAAGGTGAATACCCTTGATAGAGAAATGGGCATGGTATTCACTATACAATGACATTATCTTGTAAAATCGATGTAATTTCGGCAACATAACGGCGTGACGTAAGAATTCATAAAAATGGTTGATGAGATAAAAATGGGTGTCTTATCATATGTACATGAAATAAATAGTAAGGTGGTCATATAGATACATTTCCCAACAATTGTAATGGAATTTAGATTCATGATACAAAATAATTGATTGAATGTAAGTGAGGAGAGATAAATTCCTTTCGGAATTTCGGCATAGTAACGGGTGTACATGAGAGACATTTATTAAGAGAGAAAGGGGTATCTCATAATTAAAACATAAAGAGGTAAGTATGGGAGAGGTGAAAAACCATACCCCAATATTTATAATTGAAATTAAAAGGGAATAATAATTTAAAGAATATTGGACAAAAACGAGAAAGGAAGAAAAATCCTTACTTGGAAGTGTGCTTCCAAAGGCTTGAGAGAGGCTTGAGAAAGGATTATTCGGAGATTGGGGCACCTTGGGAGGATTCTAGAGAGATGAGGAAAGATTTTGGAAGAACTCCAAAGGCTTTGAGTGAGGAGGAAGTGGGATCTTGGGTGGGTTTATATAGGAAATGTGATGGAATTATTTATTATTTAGGTTTTGGAAACCTCACATTAAACTAATCCAAAAAACAAACCAAACCATGGTTTGTGCCCATGGTTTTTGGAAAAGGGAATTGGAAAACAATATTTTATAAGGCCAAAGTATGAACTTTTTAAAATAATGGGGTTTCTTATGTGGAGGTGAGTCACACTCCCAAGGAAAACAATTTTAAAAGACAAAATGTTTAATAAGTCTTGAAGGGTCCACTAAAGTTTTGTAAAATAAATAAAAAAAAACCAAAAATCACATTATTTTAATGGTAAAAAATATATTGGCCAAAAATAAAGTTTATATTATTTTATTACATCACTATTGGGTCATTATGATGTCATAAAACACATTATATATTTAAAAGGTATTTAATTTTTACCCAAAAATTTGATTGTGTAACATCCAGACCTGGGTGCCATGCAACAGGTGCCCCGAGCCCGGTTTTCCACGTGACCTAAATCACATTTCCCCAAATGCCAGAGGCTACCGACTAGCAGTGAGGGCCCAGGTCTGATAGTGGGGAAACTATGCCCTCATTTTTCAAAGTGTAGCGCAGCGAAATTTAAATAAAACATACAACGACAGTGGAAGCAGTAAACCATACACAACGGAAATAAAATATAGCAGTGGATATAACCAACAGTATATAAATGATGATACTACATGTTTCAAGTTCTAAGAAAACAACCAGAACATGTTATACATCAATACAGTACAACAGAATACAAAACACAACAAAACAAGAAAAACAGCTGGCAGCGGCATCGCGAGCCTAGGCTCGGTCCCATTCCCTCATACTCTTCAGAAACAGTCAAGTACCTATATAGGGACTCTTGCCCCTATCTACACCTGTAGAAACGTAATCTGTTTGGGCCGAAAAGCGTGGCCCAAATAGGGTGTGAGAAATATATCTCAGTAGGCACCCACCAAAGGCCCGTGCCCAACTGCGTGTAAGCATGCAACAACAGTGTGCAATAATAAAATGAAATAAAGTAAGCATTACTAAAAAGTAACTAACTTAACAATTAAATTTCCATTTTATTATTCATTTAATTTATTTAATTTAGTAACATTATTGTGCTCAACAGCACAAAGCCCTCAGGCCAACCAGAACCATGCCCTCAGGCTAAAATAGTAAACCACACCCTCAGGCTTGCCCTTAGGCCATACAAAATCCAACCCGCAGGTATTGCCCTTAGGCATAACAGAAATTGCCCTCAGGAGTAGGAAGTGTCACCCTCAGGCACATAAGTCAAGCCTCAGGCATGAAAGGTTTCCCTAAGGAGAAATAGAGTGTCGCCCTCAGGATAAAACAGTCACGCCCTCAGGATAATCACAACAATGCCCTCAGGCTAAACAGGTAACCAGGCCATGCCCAACATGTCAAAGTAGTAAACAAGAAATTACTCTCAAGACAATTATACGATTACTACTTTAAAGGCATACCCTCAGGTATTCTGACCAAACGACTAAATAGTGAAACACACCCCCGGGGTGGTTCCAGATCCAAGAAACGATCCCAACCATCATTTTATTATCACAATTTAATCACCTATGCAATTATAGGAATTAAATATAGCAACGGCCTCAGCCACATGACACCCAACATGGGTTCGTGGCACAAAAACGCACAAAAATGCATGATAGTTGGAAAATAAACACAAAGACACCTACCTTATGCGCCAACAAACGTTATACCCGAACGCCGACTCCAGAAACACCCAAGAATGACGTAGATCTGATGAAGAACAAAACCCATTCAAACGTAAATAACTTCCCCTCGGGAAATAATTGGTAAGAACGATACCAATAGAGGAGAGGGCTTACCCGTGCGGTTCCAACGAGATCGTCTGAAGATGAATCAGATTCCAAACGAACACCCATCAAATCTTCAAAGGTTCGACCGTCCTCCTTGGCTCCAAAATGGCTCAAATGCCTCCTCTGCCAAATGAGGAGGCTACTGCCTATTTTAAGCCGGAAAAACAAAGTACATGGTGTGTACTTCTGAGTACACAGAGTGTAATTATTTCATTTAACTATTCATTTGGTGGCACCGCCACACTATTCAACCGTCGACATGAGTACACGACATGTACTCTAAAGTACACGGTGTGTACTATCGCCCAGCTGTCGGCTGCTCCACCTCCTTACTATTTAGGCCTGCCGACTGACTACATGGCGTGTAAGGTACAACTACACAGCGTGTAGTCTGTTCCTACACCCTTCTTCACCGGCATGGCTACACGCCCCGTGTACTCATCCCCACATGGCCAGAAGTACACGGTGTGTGGAAAAAGTACACGGCGTGTAGTTCCAAAATTTAGGATTTTTCCCCATTTTCCATATTTTCTCAAAAACACCAATGGAAAAGGAAAAATAAAAAGCCCATACCTCGAAAATAAGAACCAGGTTCTTACAAAATTCACCCCTTATAGCAATTCATCCTCAAATTGCCCTTCCCAGGGTGGTGAAGATAAAGCTCAGAACAACTCTAGCCACTGAGCACGTACGTCGGCCTCCCGATCCCAGGTCTCATCCTGCACTCAGCCATGTTGCCATAACACCCGTACGAGAGGAACTGACCGGCCTCAGAGAACCTTCATGCTCCTGTCAACGATATGGATCAGATTCTCCTCAAAGGACGCATCATGCTGAAGCTTAACCTCCTCTGGATGAAAGGTGTGAGACAAGTCTGAATGGTAGCGATGCAACTGAGACACGTGGAAGACGTCGTGCATGGCTCGGTACTGCTATGGTAACTGAAACTGATAGGAAACCAGCTTGAATCTCTCCAGAATCTCAAATGTCCCCACATAACTCGGTGAGAGCTTACCCTGTCTTTTGATCCGCTTGTGTCCCAGCCTCGGCGAAACACACAAGAAAACCTGATTCCCGACCACGAACTCCAAAGGTCGTCTGTGGTGATCAGCATAAGACTTCTAATGAGACTGCGCGGTAGCCATCCGCTTCCAAATCAACTGACCTGCTCAAATGTCTCCTGTACGAGCTGCGGCCCCAGTAAAGCTGCCTCACCTTCCTCTAACTAGCACAAAGGTGATCGGAATGACCTACCATATAAAGCCTCGTATGGTGCCATCTCAATAGTTTCTTGAAAACTATTATTATAGGAAAACTCGAATAAGGGTATATGCTTCTCCAAAGAGCCCCCAAAGTCTAGGACACATGCACGCAGCATGTCCTCTAGCACCTGTATCGTATGCTCCGACTGGCCATCTATCTGAGGGTGGTATGCTGTGCTCAGAAGCACTTGAGTACCCAGTGCCCTCTGAAAAATCTGTTAGAAACGAGACGTAAAGAGGGAATCCCTATCATAAACGATAGAACAAGGGACCCCATGAAGACATATGATCTCTCGGATATACATCCTTCTGAGCTCATCAACACCGAAGGTCTCCTTGATCGGAAAAAAGTGAGCTACCTTCGTGAGTCTATCCACAACAACCCACACGACGTCATTGCCTCGAGGTGACCTCGGCAATCCCATCTTGAAATCCATCGCGACATCATCCCATTTCCACTCTGGAATGGGTAAATGCTGTAACATCCCAGCTAGCCTCTGGTGCTCTGCCTTCACCTGCTGACAGGTGGAACACCTTGTAACAAAACCAGCTATCTCTCTCTTCATACCCGGCCACCAGTACTGACGCCTCAAGTCACGGTACATATTGGTAACCCCGGGATGAACTGCCCAAACTGAAGCATGAAACTCCCACATCAGCTCCTCGCGTATATCCCATGGAACCCATACTCGTCCATGGAAATGCAAAACCTCATCATCGCCAATCGTCCGACCGGGAGTAGGGTCCTTACTTGCCACCGACTCCCGTAGAACTAGGCCTTCTGAATCCGATAGCTGTCTCATCCTCACTCTGTCCAGGAGGGTAGATGTCACAACTAAAGAGGAAAGACAAGTCTGCCCCTGACTGTCATGCACCTCCAGATGCATCTCAGAGAACAAAGCCATAAACTCCCACTCACCACTGGCCTCCTACAATGCCTGTATCTGAGTCTTCCGGCTCAGTGCATTAGCTACTGCATTACCTTTACCAGGTGTGTAGGCAAGCTCAAAATCGAAGGACTATAGGTACTCAACCCACCTTCTCTTCCTCAGATTCAGGTCACACTGAGTAAAGATATACCTGAGGCTCTTGTGGTCGGTGAAAACCACAAAATGATCTCCCAATAGATAATGTCTCCAACAGCGCAACGCATGCACAACTGCAGCCAACTCGAGATCATGCATTAGGTAATTCCTCTCATGTGACCTCAACTACTGAGACCCATATGCAACAACTCGGTCGCCCTACATCAAAACAGCCCCCCAGCCCAATCCCTGATGCATCACAGTAAACTGTATAGCTATTCCCCTGCTCTGGGAGTATCAGGATCGGTGCTGATGTCAACCTTCCCTTCAGGTCATGAAAAGCTGTCTCGTAAGCTTATGAACAAAATAACTTCACACCCTTCTTAGTTAGACCAGTCAAAGGTGATGCTAAGTGGGAGAAGTCCTGTATGAAACATCTGTAGTAACCAACCATCCCTAAGAAACTCCGTATCTCAAACATGTTCTTAGGTTGCTCCCAGAAAACTACTGCTCTCACCTTCTCTGGGTCTACTGCAGCTCCTGCCTCTGAGATGATATGACCCAGGAAGTGAATCTGGTCCATCCAAAAGTGGCACTTCGAGAGCTTAGCATATATTCGATGCTCTCTCAGTGTACTCAATATGATCTCAAGATGGGTGGCATGGTCGTGTCGAGTGTGAGAGTACACCAAGATGTCATCCACGAATACCACCACAAAAGAATCAATATACGGATGGAACACACGATTCATCAGAGCTATGAAAACCGCTGGCGCGTTCGTGAGTCTAAACGGCATAACCAAGTACTCGTACAGACCATATCTGCTCTGAAAAGCTGTAAGTGGTATATCCGATGGTCTCACGCGTAGCTGATGATAACCGGATCTCAAGTCAATCTTTGAGAACACTCGTTCTCCATGAAGCTAATCAAACAGATCATCTATCCCAGACAAGGGATATCGGTTCTTAACCGTCAACTGGTTCAGCTTTCGATAATCCACACAAAGTCTAAGGGTACTGTCCGCCTTTTTCGCAAAAAGGACTGGAGAACCCCAAGGAGAAGTACTGGGTCAGATAAATCCATTTGCCTGTAACTCCTCTAACTGCCTCTTGATCTCCTGCAACTCAGGCATGGAAATCCTATAAGAAGGAATGGACACCGGTGCTGCACCTGGAATGAGCTCAATAGAGAAATCCACATCATGCACCGGAGGTAGACCTGAAAAGTCATCTAGGAAAACATCCCTGAAACGATCAACAACTAGAGGGAAATCCGTCTGACAAGTCCCCTGATCATCCAGATATAATCTCGCTATCTGGGCTGTGACTCCACCTCACCCATGATGCTCTGGTCCAGCTCGACTCGCCTGAACATCCCATTCACCCTTGTATAGAAACTCTCCGCCCTCTGGTGTCGTGAAACTCACCTTGTGACGATAGCAGTCTACAAAGGCTCGAAAGGTAACCAACCAGTCCATCCCGAGAATGACATCATAGCTCATCATCTCCAAGACATAGAGGTCCCAAGGGAAGTGACACCCTCCAACCTCAAGGGGGCACTCCTTACACTAACGCACACCAGCCATCCTAGTCCCCAACGGAGTGTCTAGCATCATGATATCAGAAGAAGAAGAAACACAGAGCACAAAGCTCTCCACAATGGGCACAGATATGAAACTATGTGTATCACCCGTATAAAAAAGTACTGAAGATAAAACAGAAGCTACTAGAATAGTACCTCTGACTGTAGAAGGTCCGGGATACTGCTCCTGCTGGGTCTGTTGCACTGCATATGCCTACCCAGTGCCGCGACCCTACGACACAGCCTGGCTACCCTGAGCTGTCCCACCCTGCTGCCTCTGCGATCCTGGTGTCTGGATACCACGACCACAACCACCACCTCGTCCTGCACGCCCCGACGTATTCCAGTTCCCTGACTGGTAAGAAGCCACTGGTCCTACTCCCGCACGTAGAGTCTGCACAGAACCCCTCTCACTAGCCACTGGTAGAAACTCCCTACAAAAGCTCTATAGATGACCCATATTTTTACAATATCGGCACTCCACTGGGTCTCGTGGACACTGTGACCTCTTGTGCCCCTCTATGCCACACTGGTAGCACCTGATCGGGACACCTGAAGAAGCTTCCTGGATGGTACTGCCACCCTGAGATAAGTCCATCTGTCTCTTCCTCTTTCCAGTAGAAATAGTACCATTAACTGGTGTTAAACCACCCTGGGCCACACCACTAGATTCCTGCAGGTTCCTCTCAGAAATCAGCACCTGGTTTACAATAGCGTGTACTGAAGGCAACCTGAAAACATTCACCAGCACTAGAATGTCATACCGAAGACCATCCTCAAAATGTCTGGCTCTCAACGTCTTATCACCCACCAGCACAGGTGAAAAACACTGAAGCTCCGTAAAATGAGAAGAATAGTCCATCACCGACATAGCGCCCTGCTGCAGATTCATGAACTCTCGAGCTCTATCCGCCCTCAGCGTCTCGGGAAAGAAGAAGTCATAGAAGACTGCCTGAAAATCTTCCCACGCCATGTCTCTGTGATGCTCTGACTGGGTGGTAACATCCCACCACCTCTTGGTGGAATCACGTAGCATGTAAGTTGCGAGCTTGACCCTCTGCCCTGGAGGCATCTCAAGATGCTCAAAAATAGTTTGCATTGATCCTAGCCAAGACTCCGTAGCCTGTGGTCCGCCATCCCCTGAAAACATAGGCGGATGCTGCTGCTAAAAGATACGTGTCAGCTCGGCCATAGATGTGGCAGCCTGCGGTGCTCCCTGAAAGGTCTGCATGAACCGCATAAAGCCTTCATGGAACTGCGCCTCCATGCCTGTGTCCGGTATAATAGCTGGTGCTGCATCTGGCTCTGCTGGTGGATCAACTGGTAGCCCATGGCCCACCATCTCCGGAGTATAATCATCAATGCTCTCCTGGTGAACAACTCACGGTCGTCTAGGTGGCATGACACTACAAGGTCAAAATAACACCTCCGATTCAAGATTATTAAGACTGAAATGAAGGAACCATGAAGGAACAAGAGGAAGAAGGCATTTCAAAATTTTCAAAACAAGACTACACGACGTGTACAATGACTACACGACGTGTACTTGACTTCTCTTCCCCTGCCCAGGTCCTTACACACGGCTAAGCCACATGGATTCCATCGAACAAAACTACACGACATGTATAATATCTACACGGCATGTATGGTGTTATTTTCCAACTACCCGTATCATCTGTGACACGACCGACTACTCGGCTTGACACTACATGACATGTTACACCCGCACATGGCGTGTACACCACCCCGTTTCCCAGCCACACGGCTAACTGCACACGGTCTGTCCTCGGACAAGACTACACAGCATGTCCCACAGGTACATGGCGTGTTCAGGGAGAGGTGACACCGACTCGTGTTGTTAGTTACATGGCCAAGTCCGCAGGTCACACTACACGGCGTGTCTATAATTGACACAGCGTGTTGTATCAAGGAGTTCACCGACCCGTGTTGTTAGTTACACGGTTGGACTCCGGGTCACACTACACGACATGTCTATTTGGTACACAGCGTGTTTTACCCAAGCCTTTCCCTACCCTGTGTCGCCGCCCACACAGTTTGTGACACGGGAAGAGACTACATGGAATGTACTCAGGGTACACGGCGTGTACTCAAAAAGTTCATTTTTCTCCCCGAACAGAAGAGTATACACGGCGTGTATAAAAATACTACATGGCGTGTATACTGGGTTTTCAGACAGTATGCCTCAGAAACTTCCCCAGAACCCAGAAAATACTGAAGCTAACACCTAAGTGTCAAATTCCAACCCGTGGGGACCCATACTCCCCACGAATCAAGGTTTGACATCTTATATGTGTTATAACCAACAAACAGTCAATGATCCACCAAATTCCGGTCAATGGGGGCCCATACTCCCCAAAAACCAAAGTTTGGCGTCCATTCTATAAACATGATCAAACCAAAAATACCATATCACAAGGCAGGTATTTATCAATCAGCTATCACAACATCATGCTTTATTAGCACAAAAACTATCACAACAACATGAAAATTCTAATGCACCTACATGGCATGGAAACTATGCATGGAATTTGATTTCTATCATGTGCCAATATGATACATGAGACGGAATACCCTCATCTCATCGGGTTGCAACTAAATAGAACCCATAGAAAAAATATAAACTGCACAATCTCAAAGTGCGTCACCCAACGGTGAAAACATATCAACCGTAAAATTGCAAAATCAAAAGAATGCAAAACACGAGGTAGAATGGCTTTTCCCTATACACGGGTTAGCTACGCCCGGGCACAACTTATTACCAACTACTGTTCCGTCCTATCCCTGACTATGACTCCAAATAGTAAGTCAAAGAAAAGAAACTCCTTTGATACCACTTTGTAACGTCCGGACCCGGGTGCCACACAATGGGTGCCCCGAGCCCGGTTCGCCACGTGACCTCAAGAGCATTTCCCCAAATGCCAGAGGCTACCGACTAGCAGCGAGGGCCCAGGTCTGATAGTGGAAAAACTATGCCCTCATTTTTCAAAGTGTAGCATAGTGGAATTTAAATAAAACATACAACGAAAGTGGAATCAGTAAACCATACACAAAGAAAATAAACTACAGCAGTGGATATAACCAACAATATATAAATGATGATGCTACATGTTTCAAGTTCTAAGAAAATATCCAGAACATGTTATACATCAATACAGTACAACAAAATACAAAGCACAAAAAAACAAGCAAAACAGCTGGTAGCGGCATCGCAAGCCTAGGCTCGGTCCCATGCCCTCCTACTCCTCAGCAACAGTCAAGTACCTGTATAGGGACTCTTTCCCCTATTTAAACCTGCAGAAATGTAATCTGTTTGGGCCGAAAAGCATGGCCCAAACAGGGTGTGAGAAATATATCTCAGTAGGCACCCACCAAAGGCCCGTGCCCAATTGCGTGTAAGCATGCAACAACAGTGTGCAATAGTAAAATGCAATAAAGTAAGCAGTACTAAAAAGTAAGTAACTTAAAAATTAAATTTCCATTTTATTATTCACTTAATTTATTTAATTTAGTAACATTCTTGTGCTCAACAGCACCAAGCCCTCAGGACAACCAGAACCATGCCCTCAGGCTAAAATAGTAAACCACACCGTCAGGCTTTCCCTCAGGACATACAGAATCCAACCCGCAGGTATTGCCCTCAGGAGTAACAGAAATTTCCCTCAAGCGTAGGAAGTGTCACCCTCAGGCGCAGAAGTCAAGCCCTTAGGCATGAAAGGTTGCCCTCAGGAAAAATAGAGCGTCGCCCTCAGGCTAAAACAGTCACACCCTCAGGATAATCACAACAACGCCCTCAGGATAAATAGGTAATCGGGCCATGCCCAACATGTCAAAGAAGTAAACAAGAAATTCCTCTCAAGACAATTCTACAATTACTACTTTAAAGGCATACCCTCGGGTATCCTGGCCAAATGGATAAACAGTGAAACACACCCCTGGGGTGGTTCCAGATCCATGCAATGATCCCAACCAGCATTTTATTATCACAATTTAATCACCTATACAATTATAGGCATTAAATATAGCAATGGCCTCATCCACACAACACCCCAACATGGGTTCGTGGCACAAAAACACACAAAAACGCACGACAGTTGGAAAATAAACACAAAGCCACCTACCTTATGCGCCAACGAATGTTATACTCGAACACCGACTCCAGAAACGCCCAAGAACGACGTAGATCTGACGAAGAACAAAACCCATTAAAACGTAAATAACTTCCCCTCGGGAAAGAATTGGTAAGAATGGTACCAGGAGAGGAGAGGGATTACCCGTGCGGTTCCAACGAGATTGTCCAAAGCCGAATCGGATTCCAGACAAACACCCAGCGGATCTTCAAAGGTTCTGCCATCCTCCTTGGCTCCAAAATGGCTCAAACGAATCCTCTTCCAAATGAGGAGGCTACTGCCTATTTTAGGCCGAAAAAACAAAGTACACGGCGTGTACTTCTGAGTACACGACATGTACTTCTTTCATTTAACTGTTCATTTGGCGGCACCGCCACACTGTTCAACCATCGACATGAGTACACGACATGTACTCTAAAGTACACGGTGTAACGACCCAAAGTTTTTCAATGGAAAATTCCCTTCTTATATATATGTCATAAAAACACAAAATAATGAACTACTAAGTGATAAGTGACCTTTAAACATAATTTTGTCACCTCTATGTTTGGATTTTTTAAAATCCAACATACACGGTTGTGTTCAAGATAGTTTTTGGAGTCTAATGGAACAAAAATAATTTTTAGTGAATAGTAATCTACCCTTATGAATAGTAACCTACCCTTATGAATAGTAATATTAACCTTATGAATATTAAATAAGTGTAACATTACCTATCAATAATAAAATAAAATATAGACATCATAGAAAGTGATAATTTGACCTTAGTAAACGTTTTTGGTATTTTATAAGTCATAAATAATTAATTATAATTAATTAATTAATTTAAAAGAATATTTATTTTCCTGAAATATATTAATAAATTGTTTAATCAAGGTTCTAATAGTTTTTAGATAATTTTATAAGACCCTAAGTAATTTTTGAAAGAACTACAAAATCAGTTTTAATTTTAAAAACTGTTTTTTTAAGTAAATTATGATTTTAATTAAATATTAAATTAATAATATTTAGAAAATTATTTTTAAAAAATGGAATTCATTTTTGCATTCTAAACGTCGAAAAATGGTTGGGGTAAAATTTTGGGATTTTTCTGAGATACTTGAATTTTTGATGAATAGTAGAATACATTACTTTATCATATAATACATTTTAATTAAATCCCACTATTCCTGACATCACAAGTGATGTAAGCACCCAAATCCAGAATTCAAAAGTCTTATTTACTATTCTTAGTCATCCAAGACTCACTATTCCTTGTCTTAGGTGAAATTAATAAACTAATCAATTTTATATTAAGGAAACCCCTCTCCCCTCCACTATAAAAGCCACCCTTCACTCCCTCTTTTCCTCACACCTCTTAAGCTCCAAGAATTCTCTAAATTCTGCCCAAACACCTTCCCTAGCTCATCCCCCACGTCTAAAAGATTCTGGTCTCATCAAAAGACCAAGCCTAGCTTCCTTAAATAGGATCTCAAGAGGAGGATTCTAAAGGTAATTTCTCTCTCTCTTCTCGTTTAATTTCCTTTCAAGTTCAAGTTCCTTTCTTGATCTCTCTCTATCTATCTTCATCCAAATTGTTCTGTAAATCCAGTATTATATATATACTATAATATTATGATTCTAATGTTATATTATATCACCCCACACCCTTTCCCCCTTCCTTTTATTTTATTAAAGAGAACGTTGTTCATGTGGTGATAATTTATCACCTTCAAAAACAACATGCTCTCTTCTTCCATATATACCTTAAATCTGGTCATGAAACCATTTTTATGGTTGAACCAGAATTTTTTATATGTATTATGTTCTATTTTAAGTTCTATAAATAACCTATGGCCATAATACTAAGTGAAAAGTTAAAATGAGTTGGTTGTGATCCAAAAACCGCTCAAATTAGCCCAAATAATCTTCATTTAATTCTTATCTAATGATTCGGCCACATGGATCTAATATAACTCATTATAAAATCATTCAATATTCTGTAATATAATTAATTATATGTAATATAAGTTCTGGATGTTTACCCATGATCTACCCAAACATCAAATTAAGAATACAAGTGGACCGCTCAAGAAAACCATGAAAAAGAACATCCCCGATCAATGTTTTTAAACTCTATAAGTCATCCAAAGGAACATAATATGAGATAATGAAACCATAATGAACCCTATTAATGTATAAAAGGTTCTATAATTTCTAATTAATGAATATAATGTCATTATACAGGACATTAAAGAGAATGAGGCATTCGAGTACAAGGTAAGGGGAAATCTCGAACCCAATTTTCTTCCTTCGGGTTCTCCCTCTTTCACTCCATTTTGATATGGTTACTCCTCAAAGGTCTTTTGTTCATAATTTACTTTACTTTTCTGGGATATAAATGTTTGTCATTGGTTTTTATGTTCATCAAAATGTTTTCCAAAATAACTCTTCTTTCAAGATCTCACCTTTTACCTCTCATTCAAGGTTGATGGTTCTTATATCAAGTATGTGGTTCCCTCTTTCTTTTGGGAACCCAAAGCTTATGAATGTGTTATTATGAGATGAAACCCATTCCTTTACATGGGTTATTTATTTACATGTTTGATATGTGTTCTATGTGGCAAGAATGATAATGATAATGTTATGATGTGACGGGTGCGCCCGGAATTATATAGCGCAATATGAATGTTTAAATGTGACGGGTGCGCCCAGAATTATATAGTACTCCAATGCATTGGGTAAAGTGATGAATCTCATGAGTAAATGTGAAATTATGCATGAAAATGATGCTAGCTTTGTTCACAAGTATGCGTGATAGTTAACCACTAAGACATGATGTTTCATTTTTATGCTTTTCCACATTTCAAGTTTATTGTTTATGCTCCTCTCATGTTCAAGATCTTCTTACTATGTCATGATTATGCTCACCCCATGCTATATCGTTCTTATATATCCTCTTACTGGGCTTCTAGCTCACCCCTTTTGATGTATATCCTCAGGTGGATACATGTACTAAGGAGAGGACAAGTTCCACTAAGAAGCTAGTGAAGAAGAAATTAAATAAATGTTTATGGTTGATGTTGTATTTGTTATGTATGGTCCTAGTTTTCCAAAGACACTAAACCTCTGGATCCTCCATGTGTAATACTATTATATTGTTTATCTTTGAAATGATGTAATAGTAATGTAAGAAAAGGCCGGGTCGCTATACACGGCGTGTACTATCGTCCAGCTATCGGCTGCTCCACCGCCTTAATGTTTAGGCCTGCCGACTGACTACATGGTGTGTAAGGTACCACTACACAGCGTGTAGTTGGATCCTACACCCTTCGTCACTGGCATGGCTACAAGCCCCGTGTACTCATCCCCACACATCCATAAGTACACAACGTGTGGAAAAAGTACACGGCGTGTAGTTCCAAAATTTAGGAATTTTCCCCATTTTCCATATTTTCTCAAAAACACCTAAGGAAAAAGAAAAATAAGAAGCCCGTACCTCGAAAATAAGAACCAGGTTCTTCCAAACAGTCTCAAAAAATTATGAAAAATTCTCCATTGGATAATTTCTACATCCTGATTTCAAAAATAATATTCATTCTATCTAAATAATTTTATAAATATGTTAATTTTCACTTTTAAAATAAAAATCGACATTTATTGAAAATACATGGGTTTTGACAAAAATGGTTTTCAAACCTTAATAAAATTAAAATTGCATTCAAAAAATTATACGATCATTTATATTTAGTAAAAATTAATTTAATAACAATAATAATATTTTATTAAAATATTATTTAATTCAAAAATCCATTAATTCATCAAAATAGATTTCTTAGTTGAACATTAACTAAAAATACTATTAGTGCTTTAAAAACTATTTACAAGGTAATAATAATAAAATGAAAGTATATTCATTATTATATACAAAAATAATGTACATAACCATAGAGATAAGTTATTATTACATAACCCCTTATAACACCCGCATAAGACCGAAGAGTAAGGTTTGCGATGGTGACCGACTCTTGGGGTGGCTCAGATAACATTTCTTGGGTGGTAATCTCTATCAACTTCTACTTATCTTGTAGGCGGTCCTGCTCGAGCTTAACATATTCAAGCTTGGCTTGGTCTTGGTCAAGAGCGAAGCTGAAAGACATAGCCTCCTTTCCGAGCTTGGACAAATGGGCTTCTCATGGGGAACATCTACTGGATGAGGCCATCGCTTCCTTTGTCTGAGTAAATTGTATTTGTTAAAGCCCTATATTTATACTAATCATGTGATCACTGTTCAATGGCTATATTAGAAACGGTCACAATTCATAAAAGTATTTTAAAATACAAAAAAATAAAACCAAAGAAGTTGACATTTTATATAAACATTTTACATAAAGAGACATTTAATTAGATCAAGAGGGATTTCCATTAATGAAAGTTTGGGTCATTACAATCTTCCCCACTTAAGAAATTTCATCCTCAAAATTTCCTTTTCCCACACTAAAATAAATGTGGGTAACTCCGATTCATCATTTCCTCCAATTCCCACGTCACTTCTTCAAACTTGTGGTTTTTCCACAACACCTTGACGAGGGGCATTGTCTTATTTCATAGAACTTTTTCTATAGGATCTAAGATCTTCATTGGTTTCTCCTCATAAGAAAGATCATCCTCTAACTCTACCACCACTGAAGAGAGTACATGTGAAGGGTCTGATATGTACTTCCTTAAGAGGGATACATGAAAGACATCATATACTTTGGCCATGGTAGGTGGAAGTTCTAGTCGATAGGGCACAACCCCGACATGATCGAGAATCTCGAAGGGGCCGATGTACCTTAGACTTAACTTCCCTTTATTTCCAAATATCATGACCTTATTCCACAAATATATGTGTAGAAATACCATGTCTCCAACTTTAAACTCAAGGTCTCATCGATGGTTATCTGCATAACTCTTTTGTCGACTCTGGGCTGTCTTGATATGCTACCAAATGGTTTTCACCTTCTCCACCATTTCTTCGACCATTTCTAGTCCAAGTAGCCTATGCCCACTGACCTCATCCCAACACACTGGTGTTCTACACCTTTTCCCATAAAGGGATTCATATGGTTCCATTTGGATGCTCAAGTGGAAACTGTTATTATAAGAGAACTCAACCAGAGGAAGATGTTGATACCATCCTACTTTAAAGTCCATTGAGAATGCTCTAAACATTTCCTCAAGTGTTTGGATAGTCTACTCGGATTGGCCATCAGTTTGAGGATGATAGGCCGTACTAACATTTTTTTAGTATTCATAGCATGTTGAAGACTCTTTCAAAACATAGAGGTGAATCTTGGATCTCAATCGAACAAAATAGATAGTGGTATTCCATGAAGCCTTACCACTTCCCTGATATATATCTGTGCCAGTTGATCCAATGAGAAATCCTCCCAAATATAAATAAAGTGTTCAACCTTTGTAAGATGATCCACAAAAATCCATATTACATTGTTGCCTTTGGATGTATTCAGAATTCTGATGACAAAGTCCATGGTGATGTTCTCCCATTTCCATTCTAGTATGGGCAATGGTTTCATCATCCCCTTAGACTTTTGCCTCTTTGCCTTCACTTGCTGACACAACAAGTACTTTGATGTATATTCAGCGATCTCCTTCTTCATATTATCCAACCAATAATTCTCTCAGAGATCTCGATACATCTTTGTGTTTCCTGAGTGAATAGAGAAATTTGAACTATGTTCATCATAGAAAAGTTCCTTCTTCAGCTCCAGACTTGATGGAACACATAGTATTTTCCCAAATCTCACAATTCCTTCTACATTAACATTAAAATTCAAAGATTTCCCTTTTCTGATAGCTTCTACTTTTCCCTAAATTCCCACATCATCATTTTGATCATCCTTTAACCTTTCCAAAAGTGACGGTTGAGCAATCATTTGTGAAATGATTGATGATGTTACCTTCTTTATGATTCCCATGTCCATCTTCATCAAATCTAAGAAGATTGTATCCTTTTCAATTATCATCAATGATAGAATCGCTGGGTCCTTTCTACTTAGGGCATCCGCCACCTTGTTCGCTTTCCCAGGGTGGTAATAGATTGAGAAGTCATAGTATTTGATCAGATCTAACCATCTTTGTTGACACATGTTCAACTCTTTCTGTGTGAATATATACTTGAGGATGTTGTGGTCCGTATATATTTCACACTTCTCCCCAAAGAGATAATGCCTCCAAATTTTTAAAGAGAAGATCACTACAGCCAACTCGAGGTCATGTGTTGGATAGTTCTGTTCATGAAATTTCAATTGCCTTGAAGCATAGAAAATGACTTTTTCATTTTACATTAACAAGAATCCCAGGCCCTTCTTTGAAGTATCACTGAATACCACAAAAAGTTATCCACTTGTGGTTAAAGTGAACATGAGCATAGTGATAAGCCTCCTTTTCAACTCCTTGAATCTTTCTTCGCATTCATCACTCCAAGAAAAATTTACTCCCTTCTGAGTTAGCTTGGTAAGAGGGTTGGACAATCGTGAGAAATTTCTCACAAATCATCGATAATACCTAGCTAAACCCAAGAAGCTACGGATATCTGTTACCGATATTGGCCTCGACCATCCCTCAATTGCATCTGTTTTGAAGGGATCCACAGATATCCCATTACTTGTGATGATATGGCCCAAGAATGAGGCTTCCTTCAACCAGAACTCACACATGATGTACTTTTCATAGAGCTTCTCCTTCCGCAATGTTTCTAGTACAACTCTTAGATACTCCTCATGATCCTCCTTGGTTTTGGAGTATATGAGAATATCATCTATAAAGACTACCACAAATTTTTCGAGGTAATATATAAAGACTCTGTTCTTCAAGTACATGAATATTTCTGGAGCATTAGTGATTCCTAAAGGCATTACTATGAATTCATAATGCCCGTATATTGTATGAAAACCAGTTTTGGGGATATATTCCTTCTTCACCCTTACTTGATAATATCCGGACTCAAATCCACCTTGGAGAAGTATTGTTATCCACACATATGATCGAACAAATCATAAATTTGTGGGAGAGGATACTTTTTCTTTATTGTGATTTTGTTGATTTCACGATAATATATGAAAAGGCGCATTGACCCATCCTTCTTCTTGACGAAGAGGACTGGTGCACCCCATGGTGAAGCACTTGGGAGTATAAACCCTTTTTCCAGATTCTCTTGTATTTGTTTCTTCATCTCCTCAAGCTCCACAACATCCATTCTATAAGGACTCTTGGATATTGTAAATTACCCAGGTATAAGATCAATTTATAATTCAACATCTTTTCTAGGAGGAAGACCAAGAAATTCCTTGGGAAAAACTTCAGTGAATTCCCTCATAATAGGCATGTCTTCTAGGATGGTTGCCTCATTATACTCAATCATCTGAGACAGATACACATGCTCGTTGGGTATTAATATCCATGCTTGAGATGATAGAGCAAAATAAGATTCATCTTACTCCTTGCACTTGTAAAGAATCAGGGGTCGATTCTCCACATAC
This sequence comes from Viscum album, assembly GCA_963277665.1. NCBI lineage: Eukaryota > Viridiplantae > Streptophyta > Magnoliopsida > Santalales > Viscaceae > Viscum > Viscum album. The sequence continues at coordinate 598,465,875 of OY728133.1, forward strand.
AGAGTGATTTCCCTCTCCTGACAATTTATGTTGGCTCTATATAAGGAAAGCCAATCCATGCCAATAATTGCATCAAATTACACTAGAGGTAGTATGAATAGGTTCATCTAGAAGTTAAATCCATATATTATGACATGGGAGGAGTTATATTCATGGGATACAATGATTTCCCCATTTTCTGTACTCACCGACATCTTTACTTCCATGATTTGTTATGGTGCTGGGACTATTCTACTAAACTTTAGAGATATAAAAGAATGCGTAGAACCTGAATAAAAAAGTACATTTTCTATTCTTGAATGAATAACTAGCATACCTGTTACCACTTTGTTTTTGGGGTTCACTTCGACAGTAGTGATGGAAAAATCTCACCCTTGATGCCTTGGTGGTTGTTGGTTGCCTCTAAAAACCCTTATCTTAGGGAACTGATTTGCAAGATCCCCTAGTTATTTGCAGTTGTAGCAATGAACCAGGAATTGAGGTTCGAATGGAGAATTCATCTCCTCTGTCACAGCCGTGGGTCTTTCTTGCCGACAGTTAATAGCCAGGTTCCCTTCTCTTCCACACCTAAAGCATTTCCTCGTCCCCTTTAGGCAATTTTTGGGGTGCTTTTTTCCGTACCTTTGGCAAGTGGGGTGCTGGATCTTCTTATCACCATTGGATTTATCCATAGGACCGCCATCATTTAAGTACACCTTACACTTATTATCCCCATGATACCCCTGATATTCTCCAATTTCCATTTCGACCTTGAGGGCACATCAGACAATTTCCTCACAGCTGTCAAAGTCATGGATCGCCAGTGCTTTCCGTAGGCCAGGTTTCAGCCCACCAAAGAAGCGGTCAACCTTGCATTCAGGGGTAACGAAAAAGCTAGATGTGTATCCTACAAGCTTTGTAAAGTTTTCCTCATACGCTCCAACAAATTCGTCGTCTTTTTGCTTGAGGGTAAAGAAGTCCCTTTCCATCTTAAGACGGAGAGTGCACAGAAAATATTTATCGAAAAACATCTTCTGCAAATCCATCCATTACAATGCCTCGATCTCCTCCTTAGGCTTCATATTTTTTTATCAACGTCCACCATTGAACAGATTCACCCTCTATACAATAAGCAGCCAGGATAACCTTCTCTCGTTCAGAACATTGAAGGATGAAGAATATATTTTCAATGGAGTTGATCCATTGTTCAGCGATTGAGGGATCAGATGATCCATTAAAAGTAGGAGGCATTTGTCTCATGAAGCTCTCAATAGCGACTTGTTCTTTCTTAGGGGCGGTTGAACATTCCTATTGACCCATGTTTCTATTCAAATATTGAGTTAGCTAAGAGATAAGCATGACAAAGTTCACAATTCCCACTCCCATTGGATTGGGCATCTCATTAGTACAGTCCTCACATTGATCTTCACATCGGTTGTTAGCCCGAGTCCTCCAATTACTGGCCATTGTCTAGAATAAAAGGAAGGTTAGGGGTAACACATAAAGGGTAATACAAGGACAAAACTGATGAATTATAAATAACTTTTATTTTTTTTAACATATGAATCTATTGGCTTCAGTTTATGTTATCCATGATCTACTTTCTAACATATATTCTTAGGGAATTTTTTTAGTCCCTTAATAATGGTTCCTAATAAGCTTGTGAATTTACCAAATAATATCCCCCAAGAGTGTCATAACCAAGAATGCAGCAAGGCCCATTGTCATGCACCAGTTCCTATTCGAGTCTAGCTCAAAGTAGTGTTTTCAGGTATTATCCCTAGGATACATCTGTGCCAAAGCCACCTCTACCTGCTCGTATCCAGACAATGATGTATTTTCTTGATAAACCACTTACTTAATACTCACCAAAACTTAGGGATGTTTTTATTATACTTAGTATTGTCTCTAAGGATTTAGTAGGTTTTTCTAATCCTAATCCCAAAAATAACTAAACCTATCCTCTGATACCAACTATGACAACCCTTCTTTTTATTACACAGTTAAACATAATTTATTACATAAACTTCACTTGATATGACATAGAAGATCGAGATTTATAGTGTATTTTGGGCTTAGGATCATTACATAACAACTTAAAACATGAAATACAACATCTTTATTGAAAAATTCATTTACATGACCATTACATTCCCTCGTACTTAGCATTGCATGGGATAACCTGAGGACATGCATAAGAAAAGGGGGAGCTATAAAGCCCAGTAAGGGAATAATCATGGAATAACATGAGGAATACAATACATGATAGACAATAGGAATATTAATAGAGCATAAGAGAAGCATAAACATAAAGTCATGATAAAGCATGATAATCATAACATGGAAATGTGACAACAACACTTAACATGGAATTAGCATGAGCCAAGGCTCATTGCACATGGAGCATGAGTAAACCCTCATTTCACATGAAGCACAAGTAAACCCTCATTGAACTTAAATTAGAATGAGTAAACACTCATTCACATGATGTATCATGATATTATACTTTACCCAATGCATTGGAGCTCTATAAGGGCGCACCCTTCTTAAACATTTCATTTCATGCATAAGTGTGCCACATGGATCATATAACATGGATTCATAAAATATCATAATTTATTCCACTATAAAAGAATGTGGAATTTATAAATAAAACTTTATAATCAACAAGTAAATTTTCATAAATGTGAATACCCTTAATAGAGAAATGAGCATGGTATTCACTACACAATGACATTGGCTTGGAAAATCAGTGCAATTTCGGCTGCGTAACGGCGTGACATAAGAATTCATAAAAATGGTTGATGAGAGAGAAAGGGGTGTCTAATAATATGTACATGAAATAGATAGTAAGGGGGTCATACTGATACATATCCCAAAAATTTTAATGGAATTTAGATTCATGATACAAAATAATTTCTTGAATGTAAATGAGGAGAGATAAATTCCTTTTGGAATTTCGACATAGTAACATGTGTACATGGGAGGCATTTATTGAGAGAGAAAGTGGTGTCTCATAATTCAAACATAAATAGGTTAGTATGGGGGAGGTGTGAAACCATACGCCAACATTTATAATTGAAATTAAAAGGGAATAACAATTTAAAGAATATTGGACAAAAATGAGAAAGGAAGAAAAACCCTTACTTAGAAGTGTGCTTCCAAAGGCTTGAGAGAGGTTTGAGAGAGGATTCTTGAGAGCTTGGGGCACCTTGGGAGGATTATAGAGATATGAGGGTAGAGTTTTGATGAACTCCAAAGGCTTTTAGTGAGGAGTAAATGGGAGATTGGGTGGGTTTATATAGGAAAGGTGAGGGAATTCTTTATTATTTAGGTTTGGGACACCTCACATTAAACTAATCCAAACCACAAAAAAACCCATGGTTTTTGCCCATGGTTTTTGGAAAAGGGAAGTGGAAAAAAATATTTTATAAGGTCAAAGTCCGAACTTCTTAAAATAATGGGGTTGTTTATGTGGAGGTGAGTCACACTCCGAAGGAAAACAATTTAAAAAGACAAAATGTTTAATAAGTCTTGAAGGGTCCACTAAAGCTTTGTAAAATAAATCAAAAAAACTCAAAATAAAATTATTTTAATGATAAAACATATATCGTCTGAACATAAAGTTTATAGTATTTTATTACATCACTATTGGGTCATTATGATGTAATAAAACACATTATATATTTAAACGATATTTAATTTTTACCCAAAAATTTGACTGTCTCAGAGAATTATAAAAAATTCACTGTTGGATAATTTTGACTTCCTGATTCTAGAAATAATATTAATTTTATCTAAATAATTATATATATATTTTAATTTTTACTTTTAAAATAAAAACTGACATTTATTGAAAATTCATGGGTTTGGAAAAAAATGGCTTTCAAACCTTAATAAAAATTACCATTGCATTTATAAAAATATATGATAATTTATATTTAATAAAAATTAATTTAATAAAAATAATAATATTTTATTAAAATATTATTAAATTCAAAAATCCATTAATTCATCAAAATAGATTTCTTAGTTGAACATTAACTAAAAATACTATTTGTGATTTTAAAACTATTTACAAGGTAACAATTATAAAATGAAAGTATATTCATTATTATATACAAAAATAATGTACATAACCATAGTGATAAGGTCTTGTTACATAATCCCTTATAACACCCGCATAAGGCCGAAGAGTAAGGTGTGCGATGGTGACCGACTCTTGGGGTGGCTTGGATAACATTGCTCGGGTGGTAATATCTATCAACTTTCACTTCTCTCCTAGGCAGTCCCGCTTGAGCTTAACATATTCAAGCTCGGCTTGGTCTTGGTAAAGAGTGAAGCCCAAAGACGCAACCTCCTTTCCGAGATCTGACAAAAGGGCTTCATATGGGGAACATCTACTGGATGAGGCCATCACTTCCTTTGTCTGAGTAAATTGGATTTGTTAAAGCCCTATATTTATACTAATCATGTGATCACTATTCAACAACTATGTTAGAAATGGTCAAAATTATTAACATTATTTTAAAATCCAAAAACATAAAACTAATAAAGTTGACATTTTATATAAACATTTTACATAAAGTGACAGTTAATTAGATCAAGAGGGATTTCCATTAATGAAAGTTTGGGTCGTTACAATCTTCCCCCCTTAAGAAATTTCACCCTCAAAATTTCCTTTCCCACACTAAAATAGATGTGGGTAACTCTGATTCATCATTTCCTCTGATTCCCATTCCACCTCTTCAAACTTGTGGTCTCGCCAAAACACCTTGACGAGGGGAATTGTCTTATTTCGTAGAACTTTTTCTCTAGGATCTAAGATCTTCACTGGTTTCTCCTCATAAGAAAGATCATCCTATAACTCTACCACCACTGAAGAGAGCACATGTGAAGGGTCCGGTATGTAATTCCTTAAGAGGGATACATGAAAGACATCATTTACTTTGGCCATGGTAGGTGGAAGTGCCAGTTGATAGGCCACAACCCCGAAACGATCAAGAATCTTGAAGTGGTCGATGTACCTTGGACTTAACTTCCCTTTATTTCCAAACCTTAAGAACTTCTTCCACAGAGATATGCATAGAAATACCATGTCTCCAACTTTAAACTCAAGGTCTCATCGACAGTTATGTACATAACTCTTCTGTCGACTCTGGGCTGCCTTGATATGCTACTGAATGGTTTTCACCTTCTCCACCATTTCTTTGAACATTTCTGGTCCATGTAGCTTACGCTCACTGACCTCATCACAACACTCTAGTGTTCTTAACCTTTTCCCATAAAGGGCTTAATATGGTGCTATTTTGATGCTCGAGTGGAAACTGTTATTATAAGAGAACTTAACCAGAGGAATATGTTGATACCATCCTCATTTAAATTCCCTTGAGAACGCTCTCAACATATCCTCAAGTGTTTGGATAGTCTGCTCAGATTGACTATCAGTTTGAGGATGATAGGTTGTACTGAAGTTCAGTTTAGTATTTAGATCATATTGAAGACTCTTCCAAAACATAGAGGTGAATCTTGGATCTCGATCAGACACAATAGATAGTGGTACTCCATGAAGCCTTACCACTTTCCTGATATATATCCGTGCCAGTTGATCCTATGAGAAATCCTCACAAATAGCAATGAAGTGTGCAGCCTTTGTAAGACGATCCACAATAACCCAAATCGCATTGTTTCCTTTGGATGTATTTGGAAGTCCGATGACAAAGTCCATGGTGATGTTCTCCCATTTACATTCTGGTTTGGGTAATGGTTGCATCATCCCCTTAGACATCTTCCCCTCTTCCTTCACTTGCTAACACACCAGGAACTTTGATGTATATTCAACGATCTCCTTCTTCATATTATCCCACCAATAATGATCTTAGAGATCTCGATACATATGTGTGTTTCTTGGGTGAATATAGAAATTCGAACTATTGGCATCATCCAAAAGTCCCTTATTCAACTCTGGACTTTATGGAATACATAGTCTTTTCCCAAATCTCACAATTCCTTCTTCATTAACATTAAACTTTGAGGACTTCCCTTTTCCTATAGCTTCCACTTTTTATTGAATTACCAAATCATCCTTTTGAGAATCCTTTAACCTTTCCAAAAGTGATGGTTGAGAAATCATTTGTGAAAGGATTGATGATGTTCTATTCTTTATGATTCCCATGTCCATCTTCATCAAATCTAATAAGATTGGATCCTTTTAAATTCTCATCAATGATAGAATCTATGGGTCCTTTCTACTTAGGGCATCCGCCACCTTGTTCTATTTCCTAGGGTGGTAATGGATTGAGAAGTCCTAATATTTGATCATCTCTAACCATCTTCATTGGCACATGTTCAACTCTTTCTATGTGAATATATACTTGAGGCTTTTGTAGTCCTTATATATTTCACACTTCTACCCAAAGAGATAATGTAGCCGAATTTTAAAAGCGAAGATCACTGCAGCCAACTCGAGGTCATGTTTTGGATAGTTCTGTTCATGAACTTTCAATTGCCTTGAAGCATAGGAAATGACTTTGTCATTTTTCATCAACACACATCCCAGGCCCTTTTTTGAAGCATCACTGAATACCAAAAAAAGTTATCCACTTATGGCTAAAGTGAGAACGAGCATAGTGATAAGCCTACTTTTCAACTCCTTGAATCTTTCTTCGTATTCATCACTCCAAGAAAACTTTACTCTCTTCTGAGTTAGCTTGGTAAGTGGGTTGGACAATCGTGATAAATTTCTCACAAATCGTCGATAATACCCAAATAACCCCATAAAGCTACGGATATCCGTTACCGATGTTGGCCTCATCCATCCCTCAATTGCATCTATTTTGGAGGGATCCATAGATATCCGATTGTTTGAGATGATATAACCCAAAAATGAGACCTACTTAAACCAAAACTCTCACTTGATGTACTTTTCATAGAGCTTCTCCTTTTGAAAGGTCTCTAGTACAGTTCTTAGATGCTCCTCATGATCCTCCTTGGTTTTGGAGTATATCAAAATATCATCTATAAAGACTACCACAAATTTGTCGAGGTAATCTCTAAAGACTCTATTCATCAAGTCCATGAAGATTTCTGGAGAATTAGTGAGTCCAAAAGGAATTACTATGAATTCGTAGTGCCCATATCTTGTACGAAAAGCAGTCTTGGGGATATCTTCCTTCTTAACCCTTAATTGATAATATCCTGACCGAAAATCTACCTTGGATAAGTATTGTGCTCCATGCAACTGATCAATCAAGTCATCAATTCATGGGAGAGGATACTTGTTCTTTATCCTGATTTTGTTGAGATCATGATAATCGATGCAAAGGCGCATTGACCTATACTTCTTCTTGACGAAGAGGATTGGTGCACCCCATGGTGAAGCACTTGGGCGTATAAACCCTTTATCCAGATTCTCCTATAGTTGTTTCTTCATCTCCTCAAGCTCCACAATAGCCATTCTATATGGAGTCTTGGATATTTTCAATGCCCCAGGTATAAGATCAATTGAGAATTCAACATCTCTTCTAGGAGGAAGACCATGCATTTCCTCGGGAAACACTTCAGCAAATTCCATCACAATAGGTATGTCTTCTAGGATGGTTTCCTCCTTAGACTCAATCATATGAGCCAGATACATGTTCTCATAGGGTAGTAATATCAAAACTTGAGATGATGGAGCTAAAGAAGATTCATCTTACCCCTTTCACTTGTAAAGAATCGGGGGTCAATTCTCCACATGGAGAGTGATTTCCCTCTCACAACAATTTATGTTGGCTCTATATAAGGAAAGTCAATCCATGCCAAGAATTGCATCAAATTCCACCAAAGGGAGTATGAAGAGGTTATCTAGGAAGTTAAATCCACGGATTATGACAGGGGAGGAGGTATATTCATGGGATGCAATGATTTCCCCATTTTTCATACTCACCAACATCTTCACTTCCATGATTTTTGGTGGTGCTAGGATTGTTCTACTAAACTTTCGAGATATAAAAGAATGCATAGAACTTGAATCAAAAAGTATGTTCGCTATTCTTGAATGAATAACTAGCATAAATATCACCAATTTGTTGTCTGGGTTCACTTCGGTTGTAGTGATGGAAAAATCCCACCCTTTCTACCTTGGAGGTTGTTGGTTGACTCCAAAAACCCTTGGATTAGGGCACTAATTTACAAGATGCCCCAGTTATTTGCAGTTTTAGCAATGAACCACGTGTTGAGGTTCGAACGGAGAATTCCTCTCGTCTGTCATAGCTGTGGGTCTTTCTTGCTGGAAGTTAATATCCAGGTTCCCTTCTCTCCACACCTAAATAATTTCCTCGTCTCCTTCAGGAAATTTCTGAGGTACTTATTTCCGCACCTTTGCCAAGTGGGGTGATGGATCTTCTTAGCACCGTTGGATTTATCCATCAGACTTCCAGAATTGAAGTCCACCTTATGCTTCTTATCCCCATGATACCCCTGAGAATATCTGATTTCCATTTCAACCTTGAGGGCACATTAGACAATTTCCTCATAGTTTTCAAAGTCACGGATCACCAATTCTTTACGTAGGCTAGGTTTCATCCCACCAAAGAAGTGGTCAACCTTGCATTCGGGGGTAACGACAAAGCCGAACGTGTATCATGAAAGCCTTTTGAAGTTTTCCTCATACACTATGATATATTCATCATATTTTTTCTTGAGGGAAAGGAATTCCCTTTCCATCTTAAGCTAGAGGGTGCACAAAAAATATTTATCGAAAAAAATCTTCTGGAAATCCTTCCATTCCAACACCTCGATCTCCTCCTTAGGCTTCGTATTTTTGATCAACATCCACCATTGATTAGTTTCACCCTCCATATGATAAAAATCCAAGAGAACCTTCTCTTTTTCATAACATTGAAGGATGGAGAAGATCTTTTCAATGGATTTGATCCATTGTTCAACGATTGAGGGATCAGATGATCCAATAAAGTAAGAGGCCTTCGTCTCATGAATCTCTCGATAGTGACTTGTTTTTTCTTGGGGGGGGTTGAACATTCTTCTTGACCCATGTTTCTATTCAAATATTGAGTTATATGAGAGGGAAGCGTGACAAAGTTCGTGATTCCCACCCCCATTGGATTGGGAATCTCATTAGTATAGTCCACACATTGATCTTCACATCAGTTGTTAGTCCGAGTCCTCCTATTACTGTCCATTGGCTGGAATAAAAGGAAAGTTAGGGGTAACACATAAAGGGTAATACAAGGACAAAAATGATGACTTATAAATAACTTTTATTTCCTTAACATATGAATCTATTGGCTTCAATCTATGTTATCCATGATCTACTTTCTAACATGTATTCTTAGGACATTTTTTAGTCCCTTAATAATGGTTCATACTAAGCTTGTGAATTTACCAAACCATATCCCCCAGGAGTGTCGTAACCAAGAGTGTAGCAAGGCCCGTTGTCATGCACCAATTCCCATTCGAGTCTAGCTCAAAGCGGTGTTTTCGGGTTTTACCCCTAGGATACATCTGTGCCAGAGCCTCCTCTACCTGATCATATCCAAACAAGGATGTATTTTCTTGATAAACCACTTATTTCATACTCAACAAAACTTAGGGATGTTTTTCTTACACTTAGTTTTGTATCTAAGGATTTACTAGGGTTTTCTAATCCTAATCCAAAAAATAACTAAACCTATCTTCTGATACAAACTATGACAACTCTACTTTTTATTACATAATTAAACATAATTTATTACATAAAATTCACTTGATACAACATAGAAGATCGATAGGTCTAGTGTATTTGGTGTATAAGATCATTACATAACAACTTAAAACATGAAATACAACATCTTTATTGAAAACTTCCTTTACATGACCACTACATTCCCTCGTACTTAGCATTGCATGGGATAACATAAGGACATACATAAGAAAAGGGTGAGCTATAAAGCCCAGTAAGGGAACAATAATGAAATAACATGAGGAATACAACAAATGTTATACAATAGGAATATCAATAGAGAACAAGAGAAGCATAAACATAAAGGCATGATAATGCATGATAATCATAACATGGAAATGTGGAAACAACACTTAACATGGAATTAGCATGAGCTAAGGCTCATTGCACATGGAGCATGATTAAACCTTCATTGCACATAAAGCACAAGTAAACCCTCATTGCACTTGAATTATCATGAGTAAACACTCATTGCATATAAAAACCCAAGACTTTTACAAATAACATTTCATGATTTTAAGCATAATTAATCATCATAGTACAAGTCAAGGATCGTTAAGTCTAGTGTCTTGGAAGAATAAGTACATATAACATAAAACATGGGGATAAAAACACTTCTTTATTTAATCTCCATAAATATCTTCTAACTTACTTTTAGCCCTTACATCTTCATAGGGTACCCTGGGGAACACATGAACAAAGGGATGAGCTGAAAAGCCCAGTAAGGGAATGAACATAAGGATACATCTTAAAAACATGAGTTGGGAGTCATGACATACTGATATCAAAAACATGGAACATATGAAATAATATTATATAATCATGGGATCATATAAACATGGAATCATATAAATGTGTTAGAATCATAAAACATTTCTTTAGTACAGGTCAAGGCTAACCGCCAATCCCGTTTCACATCGCATCCATGAGACTTAACCTTACCCAATGCATTGGATCTCTATCTGGGTTCACCCATCTCAAAATTTTCATGAATATTCTTGATACATAAATATTCTTACCACATATATAATCATACTTAATCAACCATACATAAACATAAGGGTACCCATTGAAAGAATTGGGTACCACAATCATGACATAAAACATTACCAATGGGCGTATCACAAAAGTGTCCATGAAAAGAAAGGATTAGAACATAAATGGACGTTAATAGGGTAAATTAGGCATATAAAATGTTAAATGGTGTCAAACATAAGTGACAACATATAAGAAATTTACTTAATAATCATTATCATTAAAACATTTTTGTGCGGTTTTAAGGAAAATACTATAGAGCTTTTCAAACTGAAAAGATGAAATTATTTTATATAACACCAGAATTGAACCAAGAATGTTTTAATAATAAAAATAATAATTTTACAAAGACAATGGTTCCTTAAAACATAGGATAGAGTGCACTTGAAATTTGGGTAAAAATTCGGGAAGTTCCCTTAAAACAGGTTTGCTTATCAGAAAGTTCTAAGGAGGGAATATTTTAAAAACATGTATATCCCTGAAAGAAAGTGATGAAAGGGTATTGATATAAGAATCTTGTACAACTAAACAGAATTCAGAATATTCGCATAAATATATAAGATAACACCATTTTGAAAGAAATTCAAGGCAACCCGAAAGAACAAAGATGGTTCGATTAGAATTCGTTACGGTTTTATCGGCATGGTGTCAGGTGTAACTAAGAGGGATTGATGAGAGAGAAAAGGGGTTTATAATCACTTATAAATCAATAGGGAAGTATGGGGGAGGTTATAAAACATATACCATAATTTGGTATTACACATAAAAATACATAGCATAGAGGGAATCAAGATTAAGAGTGAAAAGGAGAGGATCCCTTACCTTAAATCTGTTGGTGTTCTCCACTTGTTATTAAAGACCTGAATAAACAAATTATTCTTATTAATTAATAATTCCATAAACTATTATATATTTAATTTATTTATTATAACCTGTTTTAGTTCTTTCAAATCCTTTTTGATTAGTTTCAAGGTTTAATTTCATTGTTCGGGCTCGTTTGTTTACTTGGTTTTAAAGGATCAATTCACTTATATTCAAGTTCGGATAAACATGAAAGATGAAATTGGTTTTCCAGAATTGAAGTTATATTATTTAGTGCACATACATAATATTACATGGTTTTAATTTTAATTAGGTTACTTATAGTGAAGTTTAATTATTATATATATAACCTTAGTGATAACTGTTTTTGTTAATCGGTGGATTTGGTTACAAAGAACATGTTTTTCTTTATAACTTAATAACATTTGTACAAAAGGATTACATAAGAAAAAATAGGATATATTAAATATATAATAATCTGGTTCAACCATAACAAAAATGGTTTCATGACCATAATTAAAGATAATAATAGAAACTGATAAACCGTTGTCCTTGAATGTGCTAAATTAGCACATCTCAAACAGTGCTTTCATTTTTTTCAAATAAAAGAGTGGGGAAAGAAGAGAAGATAATGGAATATACCATTAGCATGAAAACTTTCCAGTACATGTATGTTACTAGATTTATTATAATATTATGGTGAAGGGAGGTGAGGAAAGAAATAAAAAGAAAAAACTTAAAAGAAAATAAGAAATTAGGAAGAGGAATTTACCTCTTGAGACTTTCTCCTTAGAGAACCTATTAAGGGGAGATATCTTGGTATTTTGAAGAGGCTAGGAGATTTTGGACGTGGGGGAGGATCTTAGGGAGAGATTTGGTCAGAATATTGGCAAGAAAATAGGCTTCAGAGGAGTGAAGAGAAGGGGGAGTGAGTGAGGGTTTTTATAGTGGAGGAGAAGAGGGATTTCATAATATTATAATCATTAATTTATTATTTCTTCACAAGACAAGGAATAGTAAGTATTACATGACCAAGAATAGTAAATGAGTCATGTGAATTCGAACCAAGGGTGGTGACATCATCCATGATGCTAGGAATAGTCTATTTAGCTTATAATGTATATATACGGTAAATTACCGTATTTTACTATTCATAAAAAATCCAAGCATTTCAGAAAAATCTCAAAAATTAACCCTAACCATTTTTTAATGTGTAGAATCCAAAAATGAAGTCCATTTTTCAAAAATAATTTTATAAATATGATTATTTTAATATTTAATTAAAATCATAATTTATTATCAAAAACCAGTTTTAAAACATTCATTAACTTATTCTAAAATAGAGGTATATCATACTTTCAACTTGAATAAAATTTATATATTATCATATGTAAGTTCACTATTCATTAGGGTATATCACTATTCATAAGGGAATGTTACTACTCATAAGGGTAGGTTACTATTCAACAAAAATTATGTTTTTATTATCAGACTCCAAATAACTTACTGATTACAACAGTATATGTCATATTTTTAAAATTCCAAACACAGAAGTGACAAACTTATGTTTAAAAGTCACTTAGCACTCAATAGTCCATTATTTTGTGTTTTCATGTGATTTTATGACATAATTATGAGAAGGGAATTTTCATTGAAAAACATTGGGTTGTTACATTCTTCCCCCCTTATGAAATTTCACCCTCGAAATTTTGTTTTACATTCTAAGACAAAAATAGGTGTGGGTACTTTTCCTTCATTGATTCCTCCATTTCCCATGTTGCCTCTTAGTACTTATGGTTTTTCCATAGTACCTTGACCAGATGAGTAGTATTGTTGCATAGAACTTTGTCTCTATGATCCAAGATCTTCACTTTTAATGACCCGAACTTTTTAATTATATTTGTTTCCTAATTTAGTGTGTTATTTTATTTTATACTCAACAAAACTATATCCTTCAATTAATGAAGTGGGTATAATTAAAATGAGACCGTTGGGTTTCAACTATTATATGACCATTGGTCAATATAACCATTGGAAACTATAATCTTAACATTGTGTTTTTATAAATACAGTTATCTTGGTCAATTAATACAAAAAGAATATTGAATAGCCCCATCCAGTAGACTTGAGCCATATGAAGCCCATCTGCCAGAGATTGGGAAGGAGGTAGCACCACTAGGCTTTTCTTTGGACCAAGCTGAAGGCGAACTTCAACGTATGAAGCTTGAACGGAATCGACTAAGGGAGAAGTTCAAGCTGATAGAAATCACTACCTGGGCAATGTTGTCTGAGCCACCCCAAGATTCTATCACCATAGCACACCTTACACTTAGGTCTTATGCTGGTGTTATAAGGGGCTATGTAACGAGACCTTAGCTGCTTTGTGTAATCCTTTTATATAAATAATTTTTTTATTTCTTATTATGGAAAATTTTGTGAATTTCAAATATCCAGATAAATATAGGATGTGTATTATTGATGAATTTAGGAAAAAGGGGCATTTTAAAATGTTTCTGTATTCATTAAATAATTAATAATGTGAAAGGATTTTCAAAAAATGGTCTTCTACAGTTGTGATCAGTGAGAAATTTAGAGTGTAATAAGATCAACTTGGTTTTTAGTGAATAGTAAAGTAGGAAAAGTAACATACCCATATGAATAGTAATGAATAGTAATTTAACCAAAAAAATAGAAACTTCACCCATGAATGTATAAATACATTTTAGACATCTTAAAAGTGAAAAAACAATCATAGTTTAAGTTTTGGTATTTTTGTACGCCATTATTATTTTATTTACAATTTTAAAATTAATTTAATAATTTAAAATGGAAATTTATTTTCATAAAATTTAATCATAAATTGTTACTTTATTGTCTCATTATTATATGATAATTTTATGGGACCTTGATTACTTTTTAAGGTGTTACAAAATGAGTTATGGTTTTAAAGTTGTATTTTTGGAATAAATAATGATTTTATTTAAAAATTAAATTAAAAATATTTAGTAAATTATTTTAATAAAATGGACTTCATTTTTGATTTCAGAGCATTGATATTAGGTTAGGGTGATTTTTTGGTTTTTTTTGAAACAATTGAATTTTTGGTGAATAGTAAAAATGCAGTTTTGAGTTTCGGGTGTTTAATGACATCATTAATGATGTAAAAATGATGTAAGCTTTCTGGTCGACTTATTAATAGTGAGATATGATATGAGGTGTCCCAAGTGTCCAATACCATGGAAAAATACCATGGGAAAGCCCATGGTTTTGTGAATACCACCGATGAGGTGTCCCTTGGAAATTAATAATTTATTCACTCACTTTCCCTATAAATACCAAACCATTTACCTCATTCATTTCATTTCAAAATCAACCTCGAAGAAGTTCTCGTCTCATTTCCTCCTAAGGATTCCTCCCAAGGTTCCCTCAAGCCTCCCAAGGTCCCAACCTTCAAGCGTTCAAAGTTACTCTTCAAGGTAAGGGATTCTTTCACCCTCCACTTTTAAGTCATGACTTCCTTTATGTTGTGTCTTATATTTTCCATCTATTTCTGTTGAGGTTATGTTCTTATATGTTCTTATTACTATCCATTTAATTTAAAAATTATTATAGATCCTTTCTTCTCTCATCAATTTGTTTTCTGAATTTTTAATTAACGCCATTAGGCTGCCGAATTTCTCGTAAAAGAAATCGCATCTTCTCTTTCCTTTCAAGTTTCCATTTCTTGTGGTATGTCATTAAAATATTCATAACATGTTCTTATCTCCATGTTATTCTGTATTTATATTTTAATATGAGTTATTTATGTGTGGTTTAACCTTGTACCCTCTCTTTTTATTATTTTCTAAAACCATGTTATATAGCCGTTATGCTGCAGAAATTTCATCTCAAAAATTCTATCTCTTTCTCTCAAGAAATTACCTTGTTTATTTATGTGAATACCCAGAACTATTTCGTTTCTATGGGTGTTCATAAATATATAAAGATGATATATTTTATTCTGGAATTGACATACATATAACCCTCACTCCCTTTCCATGGGTTATAAATGATATAATGATCTTATTTTTAAGAGCTTTTAAAACGTTATGATTTTGAAATAAAACCCATTTATTTTATTCTCTATGGGTTATTTATGAAATGATTGATTATGATCTATGTGTCTCACATAAAAATAAATACATATTAAGGTTACACCCTGATAGCTCTCCAATTCATTGGGTAAATAATTAATCTCTAGAGATGACAAGTTTCACGATACCTTGGTAAATAACCTTGGTAATTTTTATGACACCTCGGGGATAAACCTTGGTGATATGTTCATGAATGTCTAAATGAAATATTTTAGCCACATATTCAAGTTATTATTCAAGTTATTTTTATTATGATATTCCTATAATTCAATTGCTCATGTCCTTATGTTTTTATTCAAGTTCATATTGATGTCACAAGTAAACTGAGTCCCTTGTTTACCTTACTAGGCCTTCTCCTCACCCTTTCCTTTGAATGTATGTCTCCAGGTTATGAGATCTAGTAATTTTACCTAGTATGAACTTATGATGAAGCCTTAAAAGTGGATTAGAATATTGTTTTCTATTGTTTTTCATGTATTATGTTCCTGATTTCAAAGACACTAGACTTTAAAGATCCTCTATTTGTAAAATGTAATGAAAAGTTATGTAATAAAAAGGTGGGATGCCATAGTTGGTATCAAATGATAGTTTAGTTATTTATGTAAATTAGGCTATGAAATATTTAGTAATAATCCTATAGGAAAGTTTAAATATAGAAAAACTTCCTGGTATTTTGGTGAGTATTAAGTAAGTGGTTTATCAAGAAAATACATCCCTTTCTAGATACGAGGAGGTAGAGGCAGATCTGGAACAGATGTACATAGGGGTAAAACCTGAAAACACCGCTTTGAGCTAGACTCAAATGGGAACTGGTACATGACAACGGGCCTTGCTACAATCTTGGTTACGACACTACTGGGGGATATGTTTGGTTAATCATAATCTTATGAATCATTATGAAGGATTTATAGAGAAATGTAATTGTTTAAAGAAGTTTTAAGACATAAATCCTTTATAGTTAAAAGATTCGTAAATGAAATAAGTTTCTCACTAAGGTTTTATTATTTTATAAAATATAGAGCAATAGGAGGAACCATGCAAATGGTGACCGCAATGGACCATGCGCTGATGGACCTCCAATGGAAGATGGAAATGGAAACATTCATGCGAATGATGAATCAACTGACTCAAGTTATGAGAAATAACTTGAATCAAGCTGAGAGACCAATCTCACCACGAAGGTAACAACATTCTGTTGAGTCCTTTATGCATTAACGACCACCAAACTTCAGTGGATCGACTGACCCATTGATAGCTGAGCAGTGGATCAGCTCTATTGAGAAGATATTTTCTGTGATCCGCTGTTCAGAGAAAGAGAAGGTCACCTTGGCTGTCTATCGCTTAGATGGAGAATTTGATCAGTGGTGGGAGTTGATTAAAAACACGAGGAGAAGAGTGGAGGTTGAAGATATGGAATGGGGAGATTTCATAGGTATTTTCTTCAGTAAGTATTTCCCTCGATCCATGAGAACAAGAGAGGAGAAGGAGTTTTTCGAGCTAAAGTAGAAGGAGAACGAATCTGTCGGAAGTTATGAGATGAACTTCACCCTACTTTCATGATATACCTCTAGATTTGTCATGGATCCAAATGGTAAGGTTGATATATTCTTCGGTGGACTGAGAACTCATCTGCAAAAGAATCTATCCAACCGAGACTATGATAGCTACGAGGAGATCGTGCGGAGTGCGATGAAATTCGAACTAGAGTTTGGTGAGACGCAGTGGTCTCATAAATCCAATGAAAAAAAGAGATCAATGGAGCCCAGCTTAGGGAGGAGCTTTGATCAAGGAATAGGAGGCAAGAAAGTGCAACACCCCACGTGTAATAAATGTGGGAAGAAGCATTCGGGGAACTGCCTACATGGGAGTGGGAAATGCTACAAATGTGGAAGAGATGACCATATTGTGAGTAATTGTCGTAGTGAGGTGAAACCAAAACTTCCAAACACTAACAAAAAGGGAAAGATGGTCCAGGCCCTACCTGATGTCTAGTGATTTAAGTGTGGATAATTTGGGCACTTTTCCAATCACTGTCCAAATTTGAGGGCAGTGGAGGGGAACCACCATCAGCCTCAACAAAGGCCAAGGGAGAAAGGACGTGCTTTTTCTATCATGAGAACTGAAGTTGAAGCTCCAAATGATGTGGTAGTAGTTACTCTTGTTGTTCTCTCAAATCTAGAAAGTACTTTGTTTGATTCTAGTTCTACGCATTCCTTTATTTTCTCCAAGTTTGTAAAGATTTTATAATCAACCCCCGACTTTCTAAAAGTATAGTTATCAATCAAGACTCCTGGAGGGATTATCCAAGAGTAATCAGTGTTTATAAACTCTAGTATTTACTTTGGTGAGAACAATCTTATTGCAAATATAGTAGTCATTCCCATGCTGGAATTCAACATTATACTAGGGATGGACTGGAACTCAAAGTATAATGATAAGATCAAATGCAGAAGTAAGGAAATCTCAGTAGTCTTGAATGGAAAACCTACAATTATCTTCCAAGGAGAGATATCTCAACCTGATCTATGTCTAGAAGAACCTCCTATATCCTTCTTTATGGAATTGATCGATGAAGAAGAATAAGGAAATGAGAGTTTGAGGATAGAAAATGTACCCATCATCCAGGAATACATTGACGTATTTCCTGAGGATTTTCCTAGACCTCCCCCAGAAAGAGAGGTAGAGTTCCCCATTGAACTCATACTGGGATCTCATCCAATATCAAAGATCCCATATAGGATGGAAAATGTGAAGCTGGAGGAATTAAAGAAACAAATACAAGATCTTTTGGAGAAGGGGTTTATCCGACCGAGTGTGTCTCCTTGGGGAGCACATGTTCTCTTTGTGAAGTTGAAGGATGGATCGATGCAGCTATGCATTGATTATAGAGAATTGAACAGAATCACAGTAAAGAAGAAATACCCTCTTCCAAGAATTAATGACTTATTTGACCAACTTCATGGGGATCAATTCTTCTCTAAGATTGATCTTTGATCTGGTTATCATCAATTGAGGGTGAAGAAAGAAGATATTGCAAAAACTTCCTTTTGATCAAGATATAGGCATTATGAGTTTGTTGTTATGCCTTTTGGACTGACTAATGCACCTACTATTTTTATGGGTTTGATTAATAGAGTCTTTAAAGACTACCTTGATAAATTTGTGGTAGTTTTTATTGATTATATTCTGATATATTCCAAAAGTCGTGAGGATCATGAGGATTATTTAGGGGTTATTTTTCAAACTCTACGGAAGGAGCGACTTTTTGGAAAGTTTAGTAAATGTGAATTCTGGTTAGAACAAGTTGCTTTCTTGGGGAATATTGTAACCAATGAAGGAATCATAGTTGAGCCTACAAAGACAAAGGTTGTAGAGGAGTGGCCTCAACCTACAACAATAACTGAGATTCGTAGTTTACTTAGATTAGAGGGATATTATATGAGGTTTGTGAAAAAATTTTCATGAATTTCTAATCCATTAACCAAGTTAACTCGAAAATAGGTCAAGTTCATCTGGACAAAGGAGTGTGAGGAAAGTTTCCAAGAGCTAAAGAAGAGATTGGTTACGGCACCTGTGTTAACTCTGACCTCAAGTGGAGAAGGATTCATTATTTTTAGCGATGAATCTCTAAAAGGGCTTGGGTGAGTCCTCATGCAAAATGACAAGGTAATTGCTTATGAATCTCTACAGTTGAAGACTCATGAGCAGAACTATCCTACGCATGATCTGGAGCTGGCGACGGTCATTTTTGCTCTGAAGATATGGAGGCACTATCTTTATGGGGACAAATGTGATATATACATAGACCATAAAAGATTGAAGTATATTTTCACACAAAATGAATTGAACATGAGAAAAAGGAGATGGTTTGAACTCCTTAAAGACTATGATTGTTCAATTCATTATCATCCCAGAAGAGAAAACAAAGTTGCTGATGCATTAAGTAGGAAAGACCCAGTTGTTCTTTCCATGATGAGGATTCAAAAAGATCCTTTGATCAATGAACCAGTAAAGCTGAACATGATAATTATAAGGTAAGGGACATCATAAACCCTAACCCAAATGATTTCTCAACCATCATTACTAGAGAAGATCAAGAAAGCTCAGAAAGAAGATCCTTCATTACAGAAGAATTTTGAGGCTATGAAGGATGAGAATTTTCCTGAGTTCAATAATGATCAAGAAGGTCTTTTGAAATTTCATACAAGACTATGTGTTCTATATATTCTGTAAATAAAGAAGGAGATGATGGATGAAGCTCATAGCTTTACTTTCTCTATACATCCTGGTATCACAAAAATGTATAGGGACCTTCATGATTATTATTGGTGGGATAATATGAAAAGGGAGATTTCTGAATACACTTCAAGGTGCCCGGTATGTCAGCAAGTGAAGGTAGAGTGAAAAATTTCTAAAGGGGTATTGCAACCACTACCCATACCAGCATAGAAGTGGGAAAATATCACTATGGACTTTGTCACTGGTCTCCTGAGAACTTCCCAAGGAAATAATGCGATATGAGTTATTGTGGACCGTCTCACCAAGACTTCCCATTTTATCTCTATTCGGGAAGATTTATCTCTTGATCAAATTTCCAGGATTTACGTGAAGGAAGTGGTAAGGCTGAATGGAGTTCCACTTTCTATCATATCTAATCATGATCCAAGGTTCACATCAAAATTATGGAGAAATCTTCAACAAGATCTGAGCACTGAATTGAATTTCAGTACGGCCTATCACCCCCAAACTGATGGCTAATATGAAAGGACTATTCAAACACTCGAGGACATGCTAAGAACTTGCTCAATGGAATTTAAAGGTGGATGGGATCAACATCTCTCTTTAGTTGAGTTCTCTTACAACAACAGCTTCCACTCGATCATTCAAATGGAACCCTATAAAGATCTATATGGTAAGCGATGTAGATCTCCTACTTGTTGGGATGAAGCTGGTGAGAGAAAGCTTCTTGGGCCTGATCTTGTGCAAGAGATGACAGAAAAGGTCCATGCCATCCAAAAATACATTAAGGCTGCTTAGAGTCGAAAAAAGAGCTATCTCGACAACCGTCAAAGGAACTTGTATTTTGATGTTTGTGACAAAGTCTTTCTTCGTATTTCACCTTGGAAGAGATTCATGAGGTTTAGGAATAAAGGGAAGCTCAACCCTAGGTACATTGGCCCATATGGAATCCTTGATCGTGTGAGATAAGTGACCTATCAGCTTGCACTTCCTTCAAATCTAGCCCAAGTTCATGATGTCTTCCACGTATCCCTCTTGAGGAAGTACATACCTGACCCATCACATGTACTAAATCTAGAGGTGGTACAAATAGAACATGACCTCTCTTATGAGGATCAGCCGATGGAGATATTGGATCATAGATACAAGGTTCTACGAAACAATACTACCTACCTTATTAAGGTGTTGTGGAGGAACCACAAATATGAAGAATCCATGTGGGAAACAGAGGAGTCCATGAGACAAAAGTACCCACAACTTTTTCCATCAGAGGGTACAAGATAAAATTTCAGGGACAAAATTTATTAAGGAGGGAAGAATGTAAGAACCCAAACTTTTTAATTATATTTTTTTCCTAATTTAGTGTGTTATTTTATTTTATACTCAACAAAACTATATCCTTTAATTAATGAAGTGGGTATAATTAAAATGATACTGTTGGGTTTCAACTGTTATATGACCGTTGGTCAATATGACTATTGGAAACTATAATCTTAATGTTGTGTTTTTATAAATACGGTTATCTTGGTCAATTAATACAAAAAGAAGATTGAATGGCCTCATCCAGTAGACTCGACTCATATGAAGCCCATCTGTCAGAGCTTGGGAAGGAGGTAGCATCACTGGGCTTTGATTTGGACCAAGCTCAAGCTGAACTTCAACGTATGAAGCTTGAACGGAATCACCTAAGGGAGAAGTTCAAGCTGATAGAAATCACTACTCAGGCAATGTTGTCCAAGCCACCCCAAGATTCTATCACCATAGCACACCTTACACTTAGGTCCTATGTTGGTGTTATAAGGGGCTATGTAACGAGACCTTAGTTGCTTTGTGTAATCCTTTTATATAAATAAAATGGTTATTTCTTCTTATGGAAAAGTTTGTGAATTTCAAATATCCGGATAAATATAGGATGTGTATTATTGATGAATTTAGGAAAAGGGGTATTTTAAAATGTTTCTGTATTCATTAAATATTAATAATGTGAAATGATTTTCAAAAAATGGTCTTCTACAGTTGTGATTAGTGATAAATTTAGAGTCTAATAAGATTAACTTGGTTTTTAGTGAATAGTAAAGTAGGAATAGTAACATACCCATATGAATAGTAATGAATAGTAATTTGACCAAAAAAAAAATAGAAACTTCACCCATGAATGTATAAATACATTTTATACATCTTAAAAGTGAAAAAATAATCATAGTTTAAGTTTTGGTATTTTTGTACGCCATAATTATTTTATTTAAAATTTTAAAATTAATTTAATAATTTAAAATGGAAATTTATTTTCATAAAATTTAATCATAAATTGTTACTTTATTGTCTTATGGTTATATGATAATTTTATGGGACCTTGATTACTTTTTTAAGGTGTTACAAAATGAGTTATGGTTTTAAAGATGTATTTTTGGAATAAATAATGATTTTATTTAAAAATTAAATTAAAAATATTTAGAAAATTATTTTCATAAAATGGACTTCATTTTTGATTTCAGAGCATCGATATTAGGTTAGGGTGAATTTTTGGGTTTTTTCTGAAACAGTTGAATTTTCGGTGAATAGTAAAAATGCAGTTTTGAGTTTCGGGTGTTTAATGACATCATTAATGATGTAAAAATGATGTAAGCTTTCTGGTAGACTTATGAATAGTGATATATACTATGAGGTTTCCCAAGTGGCCAATACCATGGGCAAATACCATGGCCAAGCCCATGGTTTTTCGAATCCCACCGATGAGGTGTCCCTTGGAAATTAATAATTTATTCACTCACTTTCCCTATAAATACCAAGCCATTTACCTCATTCATTTCATTCCAAAATCATTCTAAACTAAGTTCTGGTCTCCTTGCCTCCCAAGGAGTCCTCCCAAGGTGCCCTCAATCCTCCCAAGGTCCCGACCTTCAAGATTTCGAAGTTACTCTTCAAGGTAAGGGATTCTTTCACCCTCCACTTTTAAGTCATGACTTCCTTTATGTTGTGTCTTATATTTTCCATCTCTTTATGTTGAAGGTATGCTCTTATATGTTTTTGTTACTGTAAATTTCATGTCCAAATGATGATATACCCTTTCTTCTCTCATCAGTTTGTTTTCTGAATTTTTAAGTGACACCGTTAGGCTACCGAATTTCTCGTAAAAGAAATCGCATCTTCTCTTTCCTTTCAAGTTTTATTTTCTTGTGGTATGTCATTCAAATATCCATACCATGTTATTATCTCCTTTTTATTCTGTATTTATATTTTAATATGAGTTATTTATGAGTGGGTTACCCTTGTACCCACTCTTTTTATTATTTTCTAAAACCATGTTATATAGTCGTTATGCTGCAGAAATTTCGTCTCAAAATTTCTATCTCTTTCTCCCAAGAAATTACCTTATTTATTTATGTGAATACCCATAAATATTTCACTTTTATGGGTGTTCATAAATATATAAATATGATATATTTGATTCTGGAATGTACATACATATAACCCTCACTCCCTTTCCATGGGTTATAAATGATATAATGTTCTTATTTTTAAGAGCTTTTAAAACGTCGCGATTTTGAAATGAAACCCATTTCTTTTATTCTATATGGGTTATTTATGAAATGTTTGATTATGATATATTTGGATCACATGAAAATAAATACATATTAATGGTGCACCCTGATAGCACTCCAATTCGTTGGGTAAGGAATTAATCTCTAGAGATGACAAGTTTCATGATACCTTGGTAAATAACCTTGGTAGTTTTTAGGAAACCACAAGGATAAACCTTGGTGATATGTTCATTAATGTCTAAATGAAATGTTTTAGCCACATATTCAAGTTATTATTCAAGTTTTTTTTATTATGATATGCCTATAATTCCATTTCTCATGTCCTTATGTTTTTATTCAAGTTCATATTGATGTCACAGGTAACCTGATTCCCTTGTTTACCTTACTGGGCCTTCTGCTCACCCTTTCCTTTGAATGTATGTCTCCAGGTTATGAGATGCAGTAATTGTACCTAGGATGAACTTATTATGAAGCATTAAAAGTGTATTAGAAGATTTTTTTATGTTGTTTTTCATTTATTATGTTCCTTATTTCCAAGACACTAGACTTTAAAGATCCTATGTTTGTAAAATATAATGAAAAGTTATGTAATAAAAAGGCAGGATGCCATATCACTGGCTTCTCCTCATAGAAAAGATCATCCTCCAACTGTACCACCTCTTAAGAGAGTACATGTTAAGAGTCTGGTATGTACTTTATTAAGAGGGATATATGAAAGACATCATGTACTTTCAACATGATAGGTGGAAGTGCCAGTCAATAGGCCACAACTCCGACTTGATCAAGGATCTAGAAGGGGCCGATGCACCTAGGACTTAACTTCCCTTTCTTTCCAAACCTCATGACCTTCTTCCATGGAGATATGCATAGAAATACCATGTCTCCAACTTTGAACTCATGATCACGTCGACGGTTATCTGCATAACTCTTCTGTCGACTCTGGGCTGCCTTGATATGCTTCTGAATGGTTTTCACATTCTCCATCATTTCTTAGACCATTTCAGGTCCTAGAAGATTACGCTCACAGACTTCATCCCAACATGATGGTGTTCTATCTCTTTTCCCATAAAGGGCTTAATATGGTGCCATTCAGATTCTCGAGTGGAAACTGTTGTTGTAGGAGAATTCAACCAGTGGAATATGTTGGTCCCATACTCCTTTGAATTCCATAGTAAATGATCTCAACATGTCTTCCAGTGTCTGAATAGTTCACTTAGATTGGCCATCAGTTTAAGGATGATAGGCCGTATTGAAGTTCAGATTATTTCTCAGAGCATGCTGGAGACTTTTCCATAACTTTGATGTGAATCTCAGATCACAATCGGATACAATAGATAGTGGTACTCCATGCAGCCTTACCAATTCTTTGATGCAAATCTGTGCAAGTTGATCTAATGATAATTCTTCTCAAACCACGATAAAGTGATCTATCTTTGTAAGATGACCCACAAGGACCCATATAGCATTGTTTTCTCTAGATGTCTTTGAAAGTCCAGTGACAAAGTCTATGGTAATGTTCTCCCACTTCCATGCTGGTATGGGTAGTGGTTGCATCATCCACTTAGACTTTTTTCTCTCAGCCTTCACTTGCTGATATACCAGGCACTTTGACGTATATTCAGAAATCCCTCTTTTCATATTGTCCCACCAAAAGTTTTCTCAGAGGCCTTGATACATCTTTGTGATTCCTCGGTGGATAGAGAAGGTTGAGCTATGTGCATCACCCAATAGCTCCTTCTTTATCTCTGGATCAGTTGGTACACATAACTGTGACCCAAATCTTACAAATCCTTCATCAATTTTAAAATCAGAGGATTTCCCATTTCTGATAGCTTCCACCTTTTTTTGAATTTACACATATTTTCTTTGAGCATCCATTATTTTCTCCAATAGGGATGGTTGATAAATCATTTGTGAAAGGATTGATGATGTTCCTCCATTAATGATTCCCATGTCCATCCTTTTAAAATCTAAGAAGATCAGATCCTTTTAAATTCTCATAATTGATAATGATGCAAGATCCTTTCTACTTAGAGAATCCGCCACCTTGTTTGCCTTACCGGGATGGTAGTGGATTGAGCAGTCATAATCAATGATGATCTCTATCCATCTTCGCTGGTGCATATTAAGATCTTTTTGTGTGAATATATATTTTAGACTCTTGTGGTTAGTATATATCTCACATTTCACCCCATAGAGATAATTCCGCTAGATTTTCAACGCAAAGATCACCGCCACCGACTCTAGATCATGCATAGGATAGTTTTTCTCATGGATTTTTAGATGCCTTGAGGCATAGACTATCACTTTATCATTTTGAATTAGCACACAACCTAAGCCTTTCTTAGAAGCATTATTATACACCACAAAGAGTTCTCCACTTGAAGGGAGTGTGAGTACTGGCACAGTGATAAGCCTCTTTTTCAACTCCTTGAAACAGTCTTCACATTATTGTGTCCAGAAAAACTTTACTCCCTTCTGTGTCATCTTGGTCATTGGGTTTGACAATAGTGAAAAGTTCATCATGAATCGTCGATAATACCCATCTAGACCCAAAAATATATGGATCTCCGTTACAGAAGTTGGTCTGGGCCACCCTTCAATTGCCTTCGTCTTGGAAGGGTCCACAGATATCCCTTTTCTGGTGATAACATTCCCCAAGAATGATACTTCCTCCATCCAAAATTCACATTTACTGTACTCTGCATACAACTTCTCCCTTCGAAAAGTCTTTAACACATTTTTCAAATGCTCCTAATGTTCCTCCTTGCTCTGGGAGTATATTAGAATATCATCAATAAAGACCACCACAAATTTTTTGAGGTAATCTCTAAAGACTATATTCATTAAATCCATGAAAATTTCTGGAGCAATAGTGAGTCTGAAGGTAATCACTATGAACTTATAGTATCCATACCTCATTTGAAAGGAAGTCTTGGGAATATATTCCTTCCTCACCTTTAGTTGGTGATATCCCGACTGAAGGTCCACCTTAGAGAAATTACTGTCCCCACGAAGCTGATCAAACAATTCATCTATCCATGGAAAGGGATACTTGTTCTTTATTGTGATTTTATTGAGGTCATGATAATCAATGCAGAGGCGCATTGATCCATCCTTATTCTTGATGATGAGGACTGGATCAACCTATGGTGAAGCACTTTGGCATATAAAACCCTTCTCCATATTCTCCTGTAACTGCTTCTTTAGATCTTCTAGCTCTATGATGGCCATTATGTAAGGTGTATTTGAGATAGGAAGAGATCCCATGATAAGTTCAATTGAGAAATCAACCTCTCATTTAGGAGTAAATCTAGGAAACTCTTCAGGGAATACATTAGTGTAATCCCTCACGATGGGAATGTCTTAAAGCATGATTCTATCCTTTGTCCCAATCATTTGAGATAGATATGCTTGCTCACAAGGAAGCAGTATCCAAACTTGAGACGAAGATTCTAAAGGAGAATCATATTCCTCCTTACACTTGTAAAGAATCGGAGGATGCATCGGGATGTGAAAAGTGATCTCCCTTTCCTGACAATTGATGTTGGCCTTGTAAAAAGATAGCCAATCCATGGCCAAGATAGCATCGAACTCCACTAAAGGAAGTATAATGAGATTTTTTGGGAGGTTCAGTCCACAAACGTTAACTGGGGAGGAGTTATAAACCATGGACAAAATAATTTTCCCATTCTATGTTCTCACAGATCACTTTTCCTCCAAATTTTGAGGTGGCGTTTGAATAGTTCTACTAAACTTGAAAGATATGAAAGAATGCGTAGAACTAGAATCAAATAGTACGTTCTCTATTCTTGAATAAATAACAAGTGTATCTATCACCACATCATTGTCTGGCTCCACCTCAGTAGTAGTGATAACATAATCCCTTCCTTGTTGCCTTGGAGTTTGTTGTTGATTTCCTCCGACAACACTTGGCTTAGAGAAATTGTTCGCATAATGCCCAAGTTCCTTGCAGTTGTAACATTGAACTGCAGGCTGAGTGTTGATCTTAACCTTCCTTTATTCTTCAACATTAGTGGGATTTTTCACATCCCTTCGGCAGTTCTTGGATAGATGACCAAACTTTCCACATTTTAAGCAATTATTGGTTCCCTTGAGACAGTCACCAAGATGCTTCTTCCCACAATTTTTTCAAAGGGTAAAGTGTGGCTTCTTTCCATAATTGGATTTGTTTGATGAACCACCCATGATGTTCTCCATTTTCCGCTTCTTGTCACTAGTCCCATGAGACTACTGAGAGTCACCAATCTCCATTTCAACCTTGAGGGAACAGCATACAATCTCCTCATAACTTTCGAACTCTCGAATTGCCAACACTTTTCATAGACTCGGCTTTCATCCTCTAAATAAGAGATCCACCTTACTTTCGATGTTCATGACAAAGCTAGAGGCATACCTTGAAAGCCTTGTAAAGTTTGATTCATATGCCTCGATGGTTTGATTTTCCTTCTGTTTGAGTCCAAGGAACTCTCTTTCCATATTGAGACGGAGGGTTTGAGGAAAATATTTGTTGAAAAACATCCTCTTGAATTCCTCCCAATCTGTGGAATCAATTTTCTCTTGGGACTTTGTATTCTTGATCTGTGTCCACCAACGATCAGATTCCCCATCAAAACAATAGACCGACAGTACAACTTTCTCTTCTTCCAAGAACTGATGGATAGAGAATATCTTTTCAAGGGAGTTAATCCATTGTTCATCAAGGTGGGGATCAGAAGACCCACTAAACATGGGAGGACTTTACCGCATGAAGGATTCTATGGCAACGTGCTCTTTATGTGGATGAGGAGGACTTTCCACCTGATTCAAGTTATTATTCATAACTCGATCCAAATGAGAAAGTACTGCCATAAATTTTTGAGCACTCGCTTCCATCACATCAGGCATATCATTAGGGAAATAATCATATTGCCTATCACATTGGTTGTTGGAGCGTGTTCTTCTATTTCCATCCATTAACTAAGAAAAATAATGTATAATTAGAGGTCCTGAATACTTAAATATTGAGTATAAAAAGGAAACTTTAAACATAAAAGGATAAACTTATAAAGACGAAGTATATCCTAACTTGTGATTACTTAGGTTTAAATCTAGGTTATCTTCAATCTATTTATTAAATTATATTCATATGGTCTTTTTTTTGTCCCTTACCAATGGTTTGTACTAAGCTCATGAATCTACCAAAGCATATCCCCCGGGAGTATCGTAACCAAGAGTGCACCAAGGCCCGTTGTTGTGCACCAGTTCCTATTCGAGTCGAGATCAAAGCGTTTTTTTGGGTTTTACCCCTAGATACATCTATTCTAGAGTGGCCTCTACCTGCTCGTATCCATACAATGATGTATTTTATTGATAAACCACTTACTCAATACTCACAAAAATTCTAGAATGTTTTCTTATACTTATTCTCATCCTTAAGTTTATCACTAAGGTGATCTATTACTAATCTCCAAAAATAACTAGACCATCCTATGATACCAACTATAGCGAACCAAGCCTTTTACATATAACATTTCATGATTTTAAGCATAATTAATCATCAGAGTACAAGTCAGGGATCATTAAGTGTAGTGTCTTGGAAGACTAGGTACATATAACATAAAACATGGGGCTAAAAAAACACTTCTTTATTTAATATCCATAAAGATCTTATAACTTACTTTTAGCCCTTACATTTGCATAGGGTACCCTGGGGAACACATGAACAAAGGGATGAACTGAAAAGTCCAGTAAGGGAATGAACATAAGGATACATCTTAAGCACATGAGTTAGGAGGCATGACATACTGATATCCAAAACATGGAACATATGAAATAATATCATATAATTATGGGATCATATAAACATGGAATCATATAAATGTGGAATAATCATAAAACATTTCTTTATTTCATGTCAAGGCAAACCTCCAATCCCGTTTCCCATTTCAGTACGGGTCAAGGCTAACCGCCAATTTCATTTCACATCGCATCTCATGAGACTTAACCTTACCCAATGCATTGGAGTGCTATCTAGGTTCACCCATCTCAACATTTTCATGAATATTCTTGCCACATAAATATTCTTACCACATATATAATCATACTTAATCAACCATACATAAACATAAGGGTACCCATGGAAAGAATTGGGTACCACAATCATGACATAAAACATAACCAATGGGAGTATCATGAAAGTTTCCATGAAAGGAAAGGATTAGAACATACATGGATGTTCATAGTGTAAATTAGTCATATAACATGGTAATTGGTTTCAAACAAAAGTGACAACATATAAAAAATTTACTTTAGAATCATTAGAATTAAAACATTTTTGTGCGGTTTTATGGAAAATACTATAGAGCTTTTCAGACAGAAAAGATGAAATTCTTTTATATAAAAAAAGAATTGAACCAAGAAGGTTTTAATAATAAAAATACTTATTTTACAAAGACAATGGTGTCTTAAAATAGAGGATAGAGTGCACTTTAAATTTGGGTAAAAATTTGGGAAGTTCCCTTAAAACAGGTTTGCTTATCAGAAATTTCTAAGGAGGGAATCTTTCAAAAACATGTATATCCACGAAAGAAAGTGATGAAAGGGTATTGATATAAGGATATTTTAAAACTAACCAGAATTCAGAATATTCACATAAATATATAAGATAACACCATTTTGAAATAATTTCAAGGCAACCCGAAAGAACAAAGATGGTTTGGGTAGAATTCGTTACAGTTTTATCGGCATGGTGTTGAGTGAAACTAAGAGGGATTGATGAGAGAGAAAAGGGGTTTGTAATCACTTATAAATCAATAGGGAAGTATGGTGGAGGTGTAGAAACATACCCCATAATTTTTTATTACACATAAAAAGACATAGCACAGTGGGAATCATGATCAATAGTGAAAAGAAGAGGATCCCTTACCTTAAATCTGTTGGTGTTATCCACTTGTTATTAAAGATCTGAATAAACAAATTAGGATTATTAATTAATAATTCCATAACCTCTAATATATTTAATTGATTTATTATAACCCATTTTAGTTCATTCAAATCCATTTTTATTAGTTACAGGGTTCAATTTCATTGTTCGGGCTCGTTTGTTTACTTGGTTTTAAAGGACCAGTTCACTTATATTCAAGTTCGGATAGACATGAAAGATGAAATTGGTTGTACAGAATTGAAGTTATATTCTTTAGTTCACATACAGAAGATCACATGGTTTTAATTTCAATTAGGTTACTTATAGTGAAGTCAAATTATTATATATATAACCTTAGTGATAACCGTTTTTGTTAATCGGTGGATTTGATTACAAAGAACATGTTTTTCTTTATAACCTAATACCATTTGTAAAAAAATATTATAGAACCAAAAATAGTATATATTACATATATAATAATCTGGTTCAACCATAACAAATTTTTTTTCATGACCATAATTAAAGATAATAATAGAAATTGATAAACCATTGTCCTTGAATGTTCTAAATTAGCACATCTCAAACGGTGCTTTCATTTCATTAAAATAAAAGAGTGGGGAAAGGAGAGAAGATAATGAAAAATAACATTAGCATGAAAACTTTCCATTACATGTATGTTACTGGATTTATCATACTATTATGGTGAAGGGAGGTGAGGAAATAAATAAAAATAAAAGAACCTAAAAGAAAAGAAGAAATTGGGAAGAGAAATTTACCGCTTGAGACTTTCTCCTTTGAGAACCTCTTAAGGGGAGAGGTCTTGGTATTTTGAAGAGGCTAGGAGATTTTGGACGAGGTAGAGGAGATTGGGGAGATATTTGGGTAGAATATTGGCAAGGAACTAGGCTTGAGAGGAGTGAAGAGAAGGGGGAGTGAAGGGGGGTTTTTATATTGGAGGAGAGGAGGGATTTCATAATATTATAATCATTAATTTATTATTTATTCAAAATACAAGGAATAGTAAGTATTCCATGACCAATAATAGTAAATGGGTCATGTGAATTTGAAACAAGGGTGGTGACATCATCCATGATGCTAGGAATAGTCTATTTAGCTTATAATGTATATATATGGTAAATTACCGTATTTTACTATTCATAAAAATCCACGTATTTCAGAAAAATATCAAAAATTAACCCTAACCATTTTTCGATGTGTAGAATCCAAAAATAAAGTCCATTTTTAAAAAATAATTTTTTAAATATGATTATTTTAATATTTAATTAAAATCATAATTTATTATCAAAAACTAGCTTTAAAACATTCATTAACTTATTCTAAAATATAGGTATATCATACTTTCAACTTGAATAACATTTATATATTATCATATGTAAGGTTACTATTAATTACGGTATATCAATATTCATAAGGGTATGTTACTATTCATAAGGGTTGGTTACTATTCCCAAAAAAAAATAAGTTTTTCTTATTAGACTCCAAATAACTTATTGATTTCAACCGTATATTCCAGATTTTCAAAATTCTAAACATAGAAGTGAAAAAATTATGTTTAAAAGTCACTTAACACTTAGTAGTACATTATGTTGTGTTTTCATGTGATTTTATGACATACTTATGAGAAGGGAATTTCCATTGAAAAACATTGGGTCGTTACATTCTTCCCCCCTTATGAAATTTTGCCCTCGAAATTTCATTTTACATTCTAAGACAAAAACAGGTGTGGGTACTTTTCCTTCATTTCTTCCTCCAGTTACCATGTTCACTCTTCATACTTATTGTTTCACCATAGTACCTTGACCAGATGAGTAGTCTTGTTGCGTAGAACTTTGTCTCTACGATCCAAGATATACACTGGCTGCTCCTCATAAGAAAGATCATCCTCCAACTATACCACCTCTGAAGAGAGTACATGTGAAGGGTTTGGTATGTACTTCCTTATGAGGGATACATGAAAGACATCATGTACTTTCGACATGATAGGTGGAAGTGCCAGTCGATATGCCACATCTCCGACTCGATCAAGGATCTTTAAGGGGATGATGTACCTAGGATTTAACTTCCCTTTCTTTCCAAACCTCATGACCTTATTCCATGGAGATATGTGTAGAAATACCATTTCTCCAACTTTGAAATCAAGGTCTTATCGATGGTTATCTGCATAACTCTTCTGTCGACTCTGGGCTGCCTTGATATGCTGTTGAATGGTTTTCACCTTCTCCACCATTTCTTAGACCATTTTAGGTTCTAGCAGCTTACGCTCACCGACTTCATCCCAACATGCTGGTGTTCTGTAGGTTTTCCCATAAAGGGCTTCATATGGTTCCATTCAGATGCTTGATTGGAAACTGTTATTGTAGGATAATTCAAGAAGTGGAAGATGTTGGTACTATCCTCCTTTGAATTCCATAGAATGTTCTCTCAACATTTCTTCCATTGTCTAAATAGTTCGCTCAGATTGGCCATCAGTTTGAGGATGATAGGCCATACTGAAGTTCAGTTCAGTTCTCAGAGCATGCTGGAGACTTTTCCAGAACTTTGAGGTGAATCTTGGATCAGGATTGGATACAATAGATAGTGGTAATCCATGTAGACTTACCACTTCTTCGATGTAAATCTGTGCAAGTTGATCCAATGAGAAGTCCTCTTGAATCATGATAAAGTGAGCTGTCTTTGTAAGATGATCCACAATGACCCATATAGCATTGTTTGCTCTAGATGTCTTTGGAAGTCTAGTGAAAAAGTCTATGGTAATGTTCTCCCACTTCCATGCAGGTATGGGTAGTGGTTGCATCATCCCCTTAGACTTTTGTCTCTCAGCCTTCACTTGCTAATATACCAGACACTTTGACGTATATTCAACAATATCCCTTTTTATATTGTCCCACCAAAAGTTTTCTCAGAGATCTCGATACATCTTTGTGATTCCTGGGTGGATAGAGAAGGTTGAGCTATGTGCGTCACCCAATAGCTCCTTCTTTATCTCCGGATCGGATGGTACTCGTAATTGTGACCCAAATCTTACAACTCCTTCTTCATCAATTTTGAAATAGGAAGATTTCCCATTTCTGATACCTTCCACATTTTTTTTGAATTTCCACATATTTTATTTGAGCATCCTTTATTTTATCCAAGAGAGATGGTTGAGAAATAATTTGCGAAAGGATTGATGATGTTCCTCCCTTAATGATTCCCATGTCCATCCTTTTCAAATCTATGAAGATCAGATCCTTTTCAATTCCCATCATTGATAATGATGCAGGATCCTTTCTACTTAGAGCATCTGCCACCTTGTTTGCCTTACCAGGATGGTAGTGGATTGAGCAGTCATAATCCTTGATGAGATCTATCTATCTTCGCTGGCACATATTAATCTCTTTCTATGTGAATATATATTTTAGACTCCTGTGGTCAGTATATATCTCACATTTCTCCCCATAGAGATAATGTCGCCTGATTTTCAACGCAAAGATCACCACCTCCAACTCCAGATCATGAGTGGGATAGTTTTTCTCATTGATTTTCAGCTGCCTTGAGGCATAGGCTATCACTTTATCATTTTTCATTAGAACATAGCCTAAGCCATTCTTAGAAGCATCACTATACACCATAAAGAGTTCTCCACTTGAAGGGAGTGTGAGTACTAGAACAATGATAAGCCTATTTTCCAACTCCTTGAAATAGTCTTCACATTCCTATGTCTAGAAAAACTTTATTCCCTTCTGTGTCAGCTTGGTCATTGGGTTTGAAAATTGTGAAAAGTTCTTCATGAATCATCGATAATACCTAGCTAGACCCAAAAAGCTACGAATCTCTGTTACAGAAGTTTTTATGGGCCACCCTTCAATTGCCTTCATCTTGGAAGGGTCCACAGATATCCCTTTACTGGTGATAACATGCCCCAAGAATGATACTTCCTCTATCCAAAACTCACATTTACTATACCTTGCATTCAAATTCTCCCTTCACAAAGTCTTTAACACAGTTTTCAAATGCTCCTCATATTCCTCCTTGCTCTTGGAGTATATCAGAATTTTATCAATAAAGACCACCAAAAATTTGTCGAGGTAATCTATAAATACTCTATTCATTAAATCCATGAAAATTTATGGAGCATTAGTGAGTCCTAATGGCATAAATATGAACTCATAGTGTCCATACCTCGTTCGAAAGGCTGTCTTGGGAATATCTTCCTTCCTCACCTTTAGTTGGTGATATCCTGAATGAAGGCCCACCTTAGAGAAATAACTGGCCCCACGAAGATGATTGAACAAGTCATCTATCCATGGAATGGGATAATTTTTCTTTATTGTGATTTTATCGAGATCATGATAATCAATGCAGAGGCGCATTGATCCATCCTTCTTCTTGATGAAGAGGACTGGATCACCCCATTGTAAAGTACTCGGGCATATAAAACCTTTCTCCATATTCTCCTGTAACTGCTTCTTTAGCTCTTCCAGCTCTATGATGGCCATTATTTAAGGTGTCTTTGAGATAGGTAGAGATCCTTGGATAAGTTCAATTGATAACTCAACCTATTAGTTAAGAGGAAGGCTAGGAAACTCTTCAGAGAATACATCAGTGTAATCCCTCACGATGGGTATGTGTTCAAGCATTATTCTATCCTTTGTCCCAATAATTTGAGATAGATATTCTTGATCACAAGGAAGCGATATCCAAACTTGAGACAATGATTCTAAAGGAGAATCATCTTACTCCTTACACTTGTAAAGAATCAGAGGATTATTCGGGATGTGAAAAGTGATCTCCCTTTCCTGACAATTGATGTTGGCCTTGTACAAAGATAGCCAATCCATTCCCAAGATAGCATAGAACTATACTAAAGTATGATGAGATTTGGTGGGAGGTTTAGTCCACAAACATTAACTGGGGAGGAGTTATAAACCATGGATGCAATAATTGCCCCTTTCACTATTCTCAAAGACAACTTTTCCTCCAAATTTCGAGGTGGTGTTTGAATAGTTCTACTAAAATTGAAATATATGAAAGAATGCGTAGAACCAAAATCAAATAGTACGTTCGCTATTCTTGAATGAATAACAAGCGTACCTATCACCACATCATTGTCCGGATCCACCTCAGTAACAGTGATAGCACAAGCCCTTACTTGTTTCCTTGGAGTTTGTTGTTGATTGCCTCCAATAACCCTCGATTTAGTGCAATTGTTTGCATAATGCTCAAGTTCCTTGGAGTTTTAACATTGCACTGCAGGCTGAGTGTTAATCTGAACCTTCCTTTATTCTTCAACATTAGCGGGATTTTTCACATCCCTTCAGAAGTTCTTGGATAGATGACCAAACTTTCCGCATTTTAAGTAGTTCTTAGTTCTCTTTAGATAGTCACCAAGATGATTCTTCCCACAATTTCTGCAAAGGGGAAAGAGAGGATTCTTTCTATCATGGTATTTGTTTGATGAACCACCCATGATGTTCTCCATTTTACACTTCTTTTCACTAGGCCCACAAGACCACTGAGAGTCTCCAATCTCCATTTCAACCTTGAGGGAACAACAGAAAATCTCGTCATAACTTTCGAAGTCTCTAATTTCCAACACTTTTAATGGACTCAGCTTTAGTCCGCTAAAGAAGTGATCCACCTTGCTTTCAGTGTTCATGAAAAATCTAGAGGCATACCTTTCAGGCCTTATAAATCTTGCTTTATATTCCCTGATGGTATCATCTTCCATTTTCTTGAGTCCAAGGAACTCTATTTACATCTTTAAATGGAGGGTTTAAGGAAAATATTTGTTGAAAAACATCCTCTTGAATTCCTACCATCAAAACAATAGACCTCCAGTACAACTTTATTTTCTTCCGAGCACTGGAGGATAGAGAATATATTTTCAATGGTGTTAATCCATTGTTCAGTGAGGAGGGGATCAGAAGATCTACTAAACATGGGAGGCCTTTGCTACATGAAGGATTCTAAGACAACTTTCTCTTTATGTGGAGGAGGAGGGCGTTCCACCTGATTCAAGTTATTATTCACAACTCTAGCCAACTGAGAAAGTACTACCATAAAGTTTTGAGAAACCACTTCCATCACATCAAGCATATCATTAGGGTAATCATAACATTGCCTATCACATTGGTTGTTGGAGCGTGTTCTTCTATTTACCTCCATTAACTAACAAAAAGAATGTATAATTAGAGGTATTGAATACTTAACTATTGAGCATAAAAAGGAAACTTTAAACATAAAAGGATAAAATTATAAATAAGAAGTATATCCTAACTTGTGATTACTTAGGTTTAAATCTAGGTTATCCTCAATATATTTCTTAACTTATATTCATATGGTATTTTTTTGTCCCTTACCAATGGTTTGCACTAAGCTCATGAATCTACCAAATCATATCCCCCGAGAGTGTCGTAACCAAGGGTGCAGCAAGACCCGTTGTTGTGCACCAGTTCCTGTTTGAGTCTAGATCAAAGTGTTGTTTTTGGGTTTTACCCCTAGATACATCTGTTCCAGAGCCGCCTCTACCTACTCGTATCTAGACAGGGATGTATTTTCTTGATAAACCACTTACTCAATACTCACCAAAATTCTGGAATGTTTTCTTATACTTAGTCTCACCCTTAAGGTTCTCACAAAGGTTCTCTATTATTAATCTCTAAAAATAACTAGACCATCCTCTGATACCAACTATAGAGACCCAAGCCTTTTACATATAAAATTTCATGACTTTAAGCATAATTAATCATCAGAGTACAAGTCAAGGATCGTTAAGTCTAGTGTCTTGGAAGACTAGGTATATATAACATAAAACATGGGGCTAAAAAAAACTTCTTTATTTAATCTCCATAAAGAGATTCTAACTTCCTTTGAGCCCTTACATTTTCATAGAGTAACCTAGGGAATACATGAAAAAAGGGATGAGTTGAAAATCCCAGTAAGGGAATGAACATAAGGATACATATTAAGCACATGAGTTAGGTGGCATGACATAGTGATATCCAAAAAATGGAACATATGAAATAATATCATATAATCATGAGATCATATAAACATGGAATCATATAAATGTGGAAGAATCATAAAACATTTCTTTAGTACAGGTCAAGGCTAACCACCAATCCCGTTTCCCATTTTAGTACGGGTCAAGGCTAATTGCCAATCCCATTTCACAACTCATCTCATGAGACTTAACCTTACCCAATGCATTGGAGCGCTATCTGGGCGCACCCGTCTCAAAATTTTCATGAATATTCTTGCCACATAAATATTATTACCACATATATAATCATACTTAATCAACCATACATAAACATAAGGGTACCCATGGAAGGAATTGGGTACCACAATCATGACATAAAACATAACCAATGGGCGTATCATAAAAGTGTCTATGAAAGGAAAGGATTAGAACATACATGGAAGTTCATAGGGTAAATTATTCATATAAAATGGTAAGTGGTGTCAAACATAAGTGACAACATATAAGAAATGTACTTTATAATCATTAGCATTAAAACATTTTTGTGTGGTTTTAAGGAAAATACTATAGAGCTTTTCAAACAGAAAAGATGAAATTCTTTTATATAAAACCAGAATTGAACAAAGAAGGTTTTAATAATAAAAATAATTATTTTACAAATAAAATGGTGTCTTAAAACAGAGTATATAGTTCACTTGAAATTTGGGTAAAAATTCAGGAAGTTCCCTTAAAACAGGTTTTCTTATCGGAAAGTTCTAAGGAGGGAATATTTTAAAAACATGTATATCCCTGAAAGAAAGTGATGAAAGGGTCTTGATATAAGAATCTTTTAAAACTAACCAGAATTCAGAACATTCACATAAATATATAATATAACGTCATTTTGAAAGAAATTTAAGGCAACCCAAAAGAACAAAGATGATTCAGGTAGAATTCGTTACGGTTTTATCGGCATGGTGTCTGGTGTAACTAAGAGGGATTAATGAGAGATAAAAGGGATTTATAATCACTTATAAATCAATAGGGAATTATGGAGGAGGTGAGGAAACATACCCCATAATTTGTTATTACACATGAAAAGAAATATCATAGAGGGAATCATGATTAAGATTGAAAAGGAGAGGATCGCTTACCTTAAATCCGTTGGTGTTCTCCACTTGTTATTAAAGACCTGAATAAAAAAATAGGCTTATTAATTAATAAGTCCAGAACCTCTCATATATGTAATTGATTTATTATAACCCATTTTAGTTCATTCAAAGACTTTTTTATTAGTTACAAGGTTCAATTTCATTGTTCGGGCTCATTTTTTTACTTGGTTTTAAAGGATCGGTTCACTTATATTCAAGTTAGAATAAACATGAAAGATGAAATTGGTTGATCAGAATATATAATAATCTGGTTAAACCATAATAAAAATGGTTTCATTACCAGAATTAAAGATAATAATAGAAATTGATAAACCGTTGTCCTTGAATGTGCTAAATTAGCACATCTCAAATGGTGCTTTCATTTCTTTCAAATAAAAGAGTGGGGAAAGGAGAGAAGATAATGAAATATACCATTAGCATGAAAAATTTATAGTAAATTTATTTTACTATATTTATCATACTATTATGGTGAAGGGATGTGAGGAAAGAAATAAAAAGAAAATAACTTAAAAGAAAATAAGAAATTGGGAAGAGGAATTTACCTCTTGAGACTTTCTCCTTTGAGAACCTCTTAAAGGGAGAGGTCTTGGTGTTTTGAAGATTTTATTAGATTTTGGACGTGGGGGAGGATCTTGGGGAGATATTTTGGTAGAATATTGGAAAGGCACTAGTCTTTAGAGGAGTGAAGAGAAGGGGGAGTGAAGGGGGGTTTTTATAGTGGATGAGAGGAGGGATTTCATAATATTATAATCATTAATTTATTATTTCTTCACAAGAAAAGGAATAGTAAGTATTACATGACCAATAATAGTAAATGGGTCATGTGAATTTGAACCAAGGGTGGTGAAATCATCCACGATGATAGGAATAGTCTATTTAGCTTATAATGTATATATACGGTAAATTACCGTATTTTACTATTCATAAAAATCCAAGTATTTCAGAAAAATATCAAAAATTCACCCCAACCATTTTTCGACGTGTAGAATCCAAAAATGAAGTCCATTTTTCAAAAATAATTTTCTAAATATGATTATTTTAATATTTAATTAAAATCATAATTTATTATCAAAAACCAGTTTTAAAACATTCATTAACTTATTCTAAAATATAGGTATATCTTACTTTCAACTTGAATAACATTTATATATTATCATATGTAAGGTTACTATTCATTAGGGTATATCAATATTCATAAGGATATCTTACTATTCATAAGGGTATGTTACTATTCACCAAAAATTAAGTTTTCCTTATCGGATTCGAAATAACTTACTGATTACATTCGTATTTGCCGGATTTTCGAAATTCCAAACACTAAAGTGACAAACTTATGTTTAAAAGTCACTTAGCACTTAGTAGTCCATTATGTTGTGTTTTCATGTGATTTTATAAATTACTTATGAGAAGGGAATTTATATTGAAAAAAATTGGGTCGTTACATTGCACATGACATATCATGATACTATAATTTACCCAATGCATTGGAGCGCTATAAGGGCACACCCTTCTTAAACATTTCATTTCATGCATAAGTGTACCACATGGATCATATCGCATGGATTCATAAAACATCATCATTTATCCCATGATAAAGGAATATGTAATTCATAACTAAAACTTTATAATCAATAAGTAAATGTGCATAAAGGTGAATACCCTTGATAGAGAAATGATCATTGTATTCACTACACAATGACATTGTCTTGGAAAATTGGTGCAATTTCGGCAGCTTAACGGCGTGACGTAAGAATTCATAAAAATGGATGATGAGAGAGAAATAGGTGTCTCATAATATGTACATGAAATGGATAGTAAGGGGGTCATATAGATACATGTACCAACAATTGTAATGGAATTTATATTCATGATACAAAAGAATTTCTTAAATGTAAGTGAGGAGAGATAAATTCCTTTCGGAATTTCGCCATAGTAATGGGTGTACATGGGAGGAATTTATTGAGAGATAAAAGGGTATCTCATAATTCAAACATAAATAGGGTAGTATGGGGGAGGTTTGAAACTATACCTCGACATCTATAATTGAAATTAAAAGGGCATAACAATTTAAAGAATATTGGACAAAAATGAGAAAGGAAGAAAAAACCTTACTTGGAAGTGTGATTCCAAAGGCTTGAGAGAGGCTTGATAGAGGCTTCTTGGGAGCTTGGGGAACCTTGGTATGATTCTAGAGAGAGTATGGCAGAGTTTAGATGAAATCCAAAGGCTTTGAGTGAGGAGGAAGTGGGAGATTGGGTGGGTTTATATAGGAAAGGTGAGGGAATTCTTTATTATTTAGGTTTGGGACACCTCACATTAAACTAATCCAAACCACAAACTAGCCCATAGTTTTTGCCCATATTTTTTGAAAAAGGGAATTGGAAAACAATATTTTATAAGGCAAAAGTCCAAAATTCTTAAAATAATGGGGTTTCTTATGTGTAGGTGAGTCACACTCACAAGGAAAACAATTAAAAAGACAAAATGTTTAATAAGTCTTGAAGGGTCCACTAAAGCTTTGTAAAATAAATCAAACAAACCTAAAATCACATTATTTTAATGGTAAAAAATATATCGGCTGAAAATAAAGTTTATAGTATTTTATTACATCACTATTGGATCATTATGATGTCATAAAACACATTATATATTTAAACGGTATTTAATTTTTATCCAAAAATTTGACTGTATCAGAAAATTATGAAAAATTAACCATTAGATAATTTTGATGTCCTGATTTCAGAAATAATATTCATTTTATATAAATAATTTTCTAAATATGTTATTTTTTACTTTTAAAATAAAAACCGACATTTATAAAAAATTTATGGGTTTTGACAAAAATGGATTTAAACCTTAATAAAAATTACAATTGCATTCATAAAATTATATGATCATTTATATTTAATAAAAATTAAATTAATAAAAATAATAATATTTTATTAAAATATTATTTAATTCAAAAATCCATTAATTCATCAATATTGATTTCTTAGTTGAACAATAACTAAAAATACTATTTGTGCTTTAAAAACTATTTACAAGGTAACAATAATAAAATGAAAGTATATTCATTATTATATACAAAAATAATGTACATAACCATAGTGATAAGGTCTTGTTACATAACCCCTTATAACACCCACATAAGATCAAAGAGTAAGGTGTGCGATGGTGATAGACTCTTGGGGTGGCTCGGATAATATTTCTCAGGTGGTAATCTTTATCAACTTCCACTGCTCTCATAGGCGGTCCCGCTCAAGATTAACATATTCAAGCTCGACTTGGGCTTGGTCAAGAGAGAATCCCAAAGAACAACCTACTTTTTGAGATCTGACAAATGGGCTTTGTATGGGGCACATCTACTGGATGATGCCATTGCTTCCTTTGTCTGAGTAAATTGGATTTGTTAAAGCCCTATATTTATACTAATCATGTGATCACTGTTCAACGGTTATATTAGCAATGATAAAAATTCTTAAGAGTATTTTTAAATCCAAAAACATAAAACCAAAGAAGTTGACATTTTATATAAAAATTTTACATAAAGAGACATTTTATTAGACCAAGAGGGATTTCCATTAACGAAAGTTTGGGTCGTTACACTCTCCAACTTAAAATGGAAATGGATTTTCCTAACCTCAAGAAAAAATATTATGAATCCATTAGGAATTTCAAGAAAAACTTCAAAAATCTTGCATGATATTCCACCAAATTTTTCATTACCCCCTAATATAAAGTTTAAAGCTTATTTTTTGGGATAAAATTGAGTCTACCAAAAGCTTCGGTGATCCAATACTTTGATAGCTATGTGGAAATTGTATGGTGTTCCCACAAAGTCCAAATAGAGATCATAAAATATAAAGGGTATCATAGGGATAATAAGTGGAAATTATAGTTTAATTTTGGTGGCATGATGGGTAAATCTAATGGTGGTAAGAAATTTTAACATCCCACTTGTCAAAAGTGTGGAAAGAAGCACCCTGGAAATTGATTAAGGGGGATACATAAATGATTTAGGTGTGGAAAGGAGGGGAACCTGTCTAGAGATTATCTATGGGAGAAACCCACTAATGTAATATAATAGAGTAATGATCCAATCTACTATTAGACTATTGTATGATGTTTAACATCAAGTGATATGAAAACTATGTGAACCACTACCTTGAGATAAGGGTTTTTAGTGATAATCAATACTAACAACCTCAAAGGTAGCACGGGTGATAATATACTATCACAACTGATGAGGTGCATCTTAACAATGAAGTGGTGAAATTTATGCTAGTTATTCATTCAAGAATAGTGAATTTACATTTTGATTATAGTTCTATGAATTCCTTTATATCACAAAAGTGTAGTAAAACTATTCAAATTCCACCACAAAGAATGGAAGTAGTGCTGTTGGTTAAAATAAAAAATGTGGAAATTATTGCATCCTAAGCATATAACTCCCCCCTATCAAAATTTTTGGGTTGAACTTCCCAATGAACCTTGTGATACTCCCTTTAGTATAATTTGATGAAATTTTGGGTATGGATTGGATTTCCTTATATATATCTGACATAAATTTCCTTGAGATGGAAATCAATATCCATATCATGAATCTTACTCCAATTCTATACAAGTGCAAGGAGGTAGATGAATCTTATTTAGCACCAACATATCAAGCATGGATATTATTTCCTTATAATAAAGCATATCTAGCTAAAATGATTGAGTCTATGGAAAATATCATCCTTTAAGAGATCACACTTCTCTTAAACTGAACGATCATCCTTGAAGACATACCCATTGTAAGGGAATACACTAATGTGTTTCCTAAAGAATTTTCTACTCTCACCCCTATTCGAGAGGTTGAATTCTCAATTGAGATTATACCCGGGGCTTTAAAAATATCCAAGACTATATATAGAATGGATATTGTGGAACTTGATGAGCTGAAGAAACAAATATAGGATAATTTGGATAAAGGGTTCATATTCCCAAGTACATAACCATGGGGTGAACTAGTCCTATTTATCCAAAAGAAATATGGGTTGATGCACCTTTGCATTGATTATCTTGAGCTCAAAATGATCACAATAAAGAACAAGTATCCCCTGCCATATATTGATGACTTGTTTGATTAGATATGTAAAATACAATACTTATCCAAGGTGGATCTTTGGTTGGGGTATTATCAAGTAAGTTTGAAGGAGGATATCCCCAATACTGCTTTCCATATAAGGTACGAGCATTACGATTTCATAATAATTCCATTTAAACTCACTAATGATCCATAAATATTGATGGACTTGATGAATATTCTTTAGATATTACCTTGAAGATTTTGTGGTATTATTTATAAATGATATTCTAATATAATCTAAAATTAAAGAGGATCATGAAGACCATATGAGCACTATGTTAAAGACCTTATGAAAAGAGAAGATTTATGAAAAAGAATAGTAAATTTGAGTTCTGGATGAAGTAAGTATCATTATTATGGAATATTATCAAAATTAATTTGATATCTATCGACCCTTCAAAGATAGAGGTAATTGAAGGATGGCTAAGGAAAAAATATGTGATAGAAATAAGTAGTTTCCTTTGATTATCTGGGTACTATCATTGATTTTTGAGAAATTTATCACAATTTTCAAACCCTCTAACCAAGATAACTTGGAAGAGAGTCAATTTTTT
This sequence comes from Viscum album, assembly GCA_963277665.1. NCBI lineage: Eukaryota > Viridiplantae > Streptophyta > Magnoliopsida > Santalales > Viscaceae > Viscum > Viscum album. The sequence goes on from OY728133.1 coordinate 598,510,089, forward strand.
TAGAATAATGAATGTGAATAGATCTTCAAGAAGTTGAAAAAGAGTCTTATCACTGAACCTGTACTTATGCTACCCACAAGTGGGAATTTTTTTTTGGTATACAACGATGCTTTTCAAAAGGTATTGAGATGTGTACTAATGAAGAATGAAAAAGTTATATCCTATTCCTCAAGGAAATTGAATGTTCATGAAAAAAACATCCCAATGCATTATATTGAGTTTATTGCATTGATATTCACATTGAAGACCTGACATCATTATCTCTTTGGGGAGACATGTAAAATATATATGGATCATAAAATCCTAAAGTATATATTCACGTAGAAAGAGATGAATATGCACCAATGAATATGGTTAGATATTATTAAAGACTATGAATGATCAATCTACCACCATCCTAGGAAAGTAAATAAAGTGGTGGATGCTCTAATTAGAAAGGATCTAATAATTTTTTCATTGATGAGAATTAAAAAGGATTCGATCATCTTATACTTGAATAAGATGGAAATGAGAATCATACAAAAAGGAAAATAATTAATCCTTTCCCAAATTATTTCCCAACTATCCCTTCTAGAGAAGAAAAAGGATGCTCAAATAAATGATGTGGAAATTGAGAATAAGGTGGAAGCTATAAGAAAAAGGTAAATCCTCAAAGTTCAAAATTAATTAAGAAGGAGTTGTAAGATTTGGGTCATGAATATGTATACCATAAAATCATGAGTTAAATAAGGGGATATTGGATGATTCAAATAGCTCAAACGTCTCCATTAATCTAGGGAGAATAAATATGTATAGAGATCTATGAGAGCACTATTGGTGGGAAAATAGGAAGAAGGAGATCATGGAATATATATCAAGGTGGCATATATGTCAATAAGTGAAGGATGTAGGAAAAAATATAAGGGGATTATGAAACCATTACCCATACCTACATGGAAATAGGAAAATAGAACCATGGACTTTGTTACTAGTGTTTCTGTGAAAAACCCTGGAAGGTATAGGTTTCACAAATTTTCATATCGGCTTACTAATTTCGTGGCATGTTCTATTTATTTTTTCCTCACAGAATGATTATTACCAATTATGGACCCATGGTTCTTGGTCTTTTGGGGGATATTTTATGAATTTTTTCAAATGGTCTCTGGATTTTGATGTTGGTTCTGAACCCCCCATCATTCCTATCTGGATTGGTTTCCCAGGTTTACCTCTCCATCTCTTCAAGCAGAGTGCTCTATTATCCTTTGCTGGACTCTTTAGACATCCAATCAGGTTAGACTATTCTACTTTGAATCTATAAAGACCTTCAGTTGCTAGGATTTTTACTGAAGTTGACATCTCTCATGAATTACCATCGCGGTTTTGGATATAGAATGGAGATAATGGGTTTATACAAGACATTGTATTTGAAAATGTACCAGCCTACTGTAAAAAATGTTCTAGAATTGGTCATCTTATGAAAGAATGTGGGACTCAAAGGAATGCTCCTACACCACATTTCAAGTCAATTTGGGTCAAAAAAGTTGCTACAAAGAAGAACACTACTGTTCAGGAAGATAAACCTATTGATAACATCAATGTTTTAAACACAATAGATGTTCCTCCTATCCCTAGTCCATCAATTCATGAAGATAATAAAATTAATAATGAGGGTAATGAGGTTGTTCCTATTGATGAGGGTGAACCATCTAATGATAATGTTTCAGTGCTTTCTCAATTTGTCCCGGACTCATGCCCAACATAGCCTCAGTGCACATCCTTACTAGAGGCTGATGATAAAGACACTCAAATTTAGGAAGAATTATTAAAATAAAGCTCTAGAAAATGGAAAAAACAAATGGTGGATGCTGATGGATTCATTACTCCCAATCCTAAAAAAATGAGGAAACGTAGGGACTATTCTCACCTTGAACGTAATATTGTTACAAGATCACTTGATGCTTATAAAAAAGACAACACTGAAATTACAACATCAACAAGTGTTGTTGATATGACTGTAACCATTTTTGGAGCTTCCAAAAAGATGGATATAGATATTCCTCCATATCTTGAGGTTGATTCTTCTATTGCACCTCCTAATGATAACCCGAATGAAGTCTCTGACCCGGTTGTGAAGTATACATACCAGTATACTAAGGAGGTGAGTGAAGATTTGGAATCTCGAATGGAACAACAAGATGAAATATCTTATCAAAGGCTAAGAAATGGTGAAATTTTTTTAGAGACCTATTTTGATATCAAATTTCGAATGTTTAATAAGAGGTTGGTGCAGGAGTTTAAACAAACTCTATGATTTTTTATGACTAGTGCTGCTTTGTTTTTCCAGTATGAATTCACAGTTTTTTTTATGATGTTATCAAATGATGCTTACAATGATCCAAATTAAACCAAGATGAACATTGATCAATTCCTAGTGAGGCTCCATTTTTCAGACTACCTTATGCTCTTATGTCATTGGAATACCTGCACGTCTCCTTTCATGAATGTTGTTACTTCATGCACACTGCCATTTTATTTCAAAGAGTTCTAGATTCAGCCAACTTTGGGATGGATGTTTCATGGGATTCATACAACGGTTTTTGATTAGGACTTGAGTTTCACAAAATTGGTTGATTATATTCTTTTGGTTGCATCAGAGCTTGCTATTACAGCCTGTACAGATGAGTTGGACCTGCTTTTGATGGGATACTCTTTTTTTCATGTTTCCTGAAGACTGCATATCTTGAGGCCTTGGAGCATGCTTAGAGTTGCTGTACTTTTGGCTTGATGTGATTGCTTACTTGAAGGAATGATGTCTCAGACATTTTGATTGAGCTTTTGTTTGATCTTCTTTGATATATCATCATGTATCGCTCTCACTTTTGTGTTGGTGTAAACTCATTACACCTCAAGCATGTATCATAATACTTTTGATTTAATAAATTTCTTTGGGATATGAATTGGGGGACCAATTCATATCTCTGTTTGTATAAAAAAATACCTTTAACCAAAGTATCTAAATGAATCCATATGAATACCTTTATGATAATAGGTTCAAGACACCTTTATGATGGGATGAAGCTAGTGAACACTAACTACTGGGTCTTGAAATGGTCAAGGAAATGGTGAAAAAGGTCAAGACCATTCAATAACACATCAGGGATACTTAGAGTCGATAGAAGAGCTATGATGATAATCATTGATGAGACCTAGAGTTTGAGGTTGGATAAAAGGAAACCCTTTTCATTTATCTATGGAAAAAAGTCACAATATTTGGTAAAAATAGAAATCTTAGATTATGATACATCAGTCCCTCTGATATCCTTGATCGCATTAGAGCGATGGAATATCGACCAGAAATACCACCTAACCTATCTCAAGTTCATGACGTGTTACATGTATTCCTCTTGAGGAAGTACATACCAGACCCCTCACATGTTCTAAATCCATAGGTGGTATCATTGAAGAATAATCTTTCATATGAAGAGCAGTAGGATAAGATCTTATATTATAGACATAAAGTTCTACGAAATAAGAAAATTTACCTAGTAAAAGTGATATGGAGAAACCAAAAGTTTGAAGAAGTGACGTGGGAAATAGATGAGGTGATGAAATAGAATTACCCTAATATTTTTTAGTGTGTGAAATTAAAATTTTCAGGGTGAAATTTCTGAAGGGGGGAGATTTTAATGACCTGAATTTTTATAATTAAAATTCCATTTTGATTGAGTTAAATTTATTATTATGTATTATGGTTATAGAAAACACATGCACTTATTTGGATTTATTAAATCCCATTAGATTTAAAATTCAAATTATCATCATAACAATTGATAATATAGCCATTGAACAATGATCATATGATTAATATATATATATATAAGGTTTTGAAAAATCCAATTGATAAAGATAAAGGAATTGATGGCCTTAAATAGTAGGATCATACCATATGAAGACCATTTATTGGAGCTTCTAAGGGATATAACATCACCGAGCCTTTCCCTTGACCAAGACTAAGCTAATATCCAATATCTAAAGCATTATAGAAACTATTTATAGGAGAAGTTCAAGCTCATTGTGATCACGCCCCAAACCACGTACGCCGAACCACCCCATAAAAATCTCACCATTGTGCACCTTACCCTTAGGGTGTTTGTTTCTATAATAAATTTATATGTATCTAGAAACTAATAATATGAATATGTATATGTTATAAAATAATGAATATATTTTCTTCTTATTGTTTTTTCTTTATAAATGATTTTAATTTTGATAGGATAAAACACAGATTTTATTTTTGGGTAAAATGTAACTTCAATTAAGTAATCCCTTTTGATTAATTTTTGAAATAAATTATATTTTTAATATAATATTATTATTTATTAATTATATTTTATAATATAATTTTATAAAGTCAAAAATAATTTTTATAAGGGTTCAAAAACTATTATTTAAAAAAACACAACATTTCTCATTAAATATCAATTATTATTTTAAAAGTAAAAATTAAAAATATTTATAAAAATATTTAGATATAATAAATATTATTTTTTAAATTATAACATCAAAATGATCCAATGGTGAATTTTTCATAATTTTTTGATATAACCGAATTTTTGGGTAAAAATTAAATACGGTATAAATATACAGTATGTATTATAACATCATAATGACCCAAAAGTGTTGTAATAAATGATATTAATGGTATATATGACCAAATATATGTTTCCCCTTTAAAATAATGTTATTTTTAGGTTATTTGATCAATTTTATAAAGCCTTTATTAATCCTCCAAAACAAATATTATATTTTATGGTTTTAAAATCATTTATTTATGAACATGATTCACTTCCACATCACCAAGGGTAATATTTTAATAATTTTTGAACTTGTACTTATAAAACAATGAAAAAAACCCTCTTTAGTAGAAACCATTGGAAAAAATCATGGTAAGGTTTGTTGGTTTTGATTAATTTATTATATAGAGTCCAAAAACTTTGTTTGGAAAATAATAAACATCTCCCCTCTCTTTTCCTATATAAACCCACCCAACCTCCAATTACTATTAATAAAAATACTTGTATCATGTCCTTAATATTCCCTATAATCTCTAAAGTCCTCCCAAGTTCCCCAAATCTCTCAAGAATATCCTCCCAAGCTTTTAGAGTCACCCTCTCAAGGTAAGGGATCCCCAACTTCTCCTCTTTATTCAAGAATCTTCATTGTCTTATGCCTTTTATATCCAAATCATAATATTGGTATATGTTCTTCCATATTACCCTTACCACCATTATTATTTATAAATGATGATATACCCCTTTCACTCTCATTAATCCCTCCCACGAACATTTATGTTTCCCTGTTATGCTGCTGAAATTTTACTATGATTTTCCATGCCAAACAATTGTATAGTGAATACCCGTACCCATTTTCTATTAAGGGTGTTAACATTTATTCAATTATACTTATTTTATTGGGGAATTAAATTTATTTCATCCACACTCCATTATCTTGGTATTAAATGTGATGAAATATTTTCTTATATATATGATCTATGTGGCACACTTATGCATGTACATGATATGATTATGATGGGTGTACTCAGATAGTGCTCCAATGCATTGGGTTATGTTTTAGTCTCATGAGATTCCATTTATGGTGTGAATGAGGTTATCCTAAGCACATTATGTTATGATGTCTTGGTATTTAACCTTGAATTATGTTTATTATGTCATGTTTAAATTTTTTTCCACATTCCCATGTTGCCTTTATGTTATCATGATATATCATGCCTAATCGTTCATGTTTATGATTATCACCCCTTTTATGTATCATTGATATTCCTATTATCTAAAATGTAATACCTTTTCATGTTATGATTTTCTTATTTCCTTACTGTGATTTATATCTCACCCATTTCTTATGTATGTCCCCAAGTTATCCCATGCAGTTTTAAGTACGATGGAATATTATGATCATGTTAAAAAAGTTTTCAATAATTCAGATGTACCCCTATTTTAAGATTGTTATATAATGTACCTAACTCCTAAAGACACTATACTTATCAATATTATGGGTTGTATCATTTGTATTATTATGTAATAAATCAGGAATTAATGTGTAATAAAGATAAGGTTTTCCATAAGTTAAAGGGGGAAAGTGATTTTTGAAAATTGATATTTGGTTGGGTTATAATCAGCTTAGATTTATGGATTCAGATATCCTAAAGACTAATTTCAGGAGTAGTTATAGCCACTTTGAATATATTTTAATGTTGTTTGGACTAAATAACTCTCTTGTAGTGTTTATAGATTTTATGAACTAGATATTTCACCAATATCTTGATACATTTATTGTGGTATTCCTAGATGATATCCTGGTCTATTCATGAAACAAGAAAGATCACGAGTACCATATGAGTTAAATTTTTAAATATTTATTAGTCACTAACTTTATGTGAATTTATTAAAATACAATTTTTGGATCTGAGAGGTAAAGTTCTTGGGGTATGTTATTTTTATGGAACATGGTCTCTCAGTTGATCTTGAATAGGTTAAGGTCACCTTATCATAGTAATAACCATATAATGACTTTTAGATATAGATATTAATAGGCCTAGATATGTTTTATTGGTAGTTCGTAAAATATATCTTAAATATGGAATCACTTTTGACTACTCTTACCAAGAAATGGGTGAAATTATCATGGGATGCTAATTGTTAGACTTATATTGATGAGTTGAAATTGCGTCTGACATTAGATCCTATTCCGATCTTTCTAGAACCCAACAAGGGATATGTGGTTTATTATGATGCTTCTGGTACTAGACTGGGATGTGTATTAATACAGTATAATCATATAGTGGAATATGATTCTCATCATCTTCAGACATATGAGAGGAATTATCCCGCTCATAACCTATAACTCTTTATTGTTATGAATGCTCTCAAGTGTTGGAACACTATCTTTTCAGGGATAGGTTCATGGTCTATTTTGATCATAAGATCTTAAGTTATATATATTCTATTATGAGTAATTGAACTATAGGTAGAAGAGATGAGCATATTATCACTAGAATTTTGACTTTGACATCGCCTACACCCTTGAAAAGGGATTTTTTTTCTGATACTCTCAGTAAAAAACATCATTCTTAGGTTTTCCTATAAGTGAAAGAGGAGTGGAACCTTATGGGGATTTTTTCTCAATTTCATATGTATATGCATGAGGATGATTCATGCATGATTATGACTAGTTTTCAATTTTCAACATCTCTCCTTGACTCAATTCTATAGGAAAAAATAGGACAATGAGTTCAAAGGAACTAGGGAATCTTTATATGGTGGGGAGACCATTCCTGGTTGGTCTCTCCCCTTTGATGGAATTATTCACTATGAGATTCGGTTCTGCATCCTATTGTCTTTCAGAAATTTAACGTTTCATGATTATCCTTGTTATTAATGGTTTATTCATCATGGAACTAATAATATTTATTATGACATGAGATGATGTTTTTAGTGGATGGGTATGAAACACAACATTACAGATTATGTGTCTTACTAGTACAACTTCCAATTGATTAAGATAGAGCACTGGAATCCTTCTAGGCTGACCAACCTCTTCTAGTGCTAGTGTGGAAATGGGATGAGGTATCCATAGTTAGATCACCATGGACTCCCTGAAGAAAAAACATGTAGTTGGATTGGTTCCTAAGTGTAAAACATCATAATACTACATCCAAAATACCCAATTTCAAAACCAAAAAGGGAAACTTTTTCAAGTATTATAGCTAGTGGATTATAGTAGCTAGTGGTTACTATAGTAGTTACCATATCATTAGACCTATTCAACCAATTTGGGCCTACGGTCCATATATCTAGGCCTCCAAGAAACCTCATGCCTTCAGGATATGGTATTTCGAGCCACATGGCCTCTAGGCCATGAAGAAGTTAGGTTAGACCACATAGGAGAATGCCGCATAAGAGTAATTATAGAAATTAGCATCCTCCAGTGTAGAGCTAATTGTATTGAGAATGAAGAGAGGGTATGGAAACTTCTCCATCAGTATCTATCCTTGTTCAAATTTTCAAAAAAAAATCTAGCCAATCATCCATAAAAGGTGGGGAGCTAGGTGCCATCAATGAAGTAGATTTTAGGGAGGGGTAGTTCTAGTGTATTCAATTATTTTTCCTTTGGGTCATGTATTAGGTATTGTACCTCTGGGTCTTTGGGTAAGGTACTGGGACTTGTGAATTTGGGACTAAGGCTCATGTAAGGGTTCCCTCTCAACCTAGTTAAAAAGGGGATTATTTAAAATAAATAAAAATCTAAAGACTTTGGGCCATTCCAGCCTAATGAAAAAATGTTATATGTGTGGTGATTGATCGGTTGATGAAATTATATTATTTCATTCTGATTAAGGACACCACCAAGGTTAAATATATGGGTAAGTTGTACATGTAGGAAATCATGAGGTTGCTTGGGGTTCCCTATACCATTGTCTCTAACAAGGATCCTAGGTTTTTCTCCTAGTTCTGGAAAGGTCTCCAAGAGGTGATGTGGACTTAGTTTAGGTTGAGTATATCTTATTATTCATAGATAGATGCCTATATGGAGATTTCTATTGAGATCTTGGAGGATATTAATTGTTCCCTTGTATTGGATTTCATAGTATTTTGGGATATTTATTTGGGACTAGTTTATTTTTATTATAATAAAAATTACTGGTCATCTATTAGGATGTTCCCTTTTAAGGATTTGTATGGTCGCTCATGTAGGTCACCTCATTGTTGGTCTGAGGTGGGACAAGTATCATTTAGGAGACATCAGGGATGATCCAATATATATCTCGATGCTTGGTTACAACTGTGATTTAGTAGAAATATTATACAGATAATTGATTCTATCCTTTAGAGTTTTATATTTGTGATCAGGTCTTCTTGAAAGTTTCCCCTTGGTTGGGTAACCATCAGTTAGGGATGCAGGGAAAGATAGCTCTGAGATATGGAGGACTATTTAAGATCACTGATCAGTTTGGGCAGGTAGATTATCAGTTAATGTTACTAGCTCCTTTTATAGACATTTATGACGTTTACCGCATATGTTGGCTCAATAAGTACCATATTGATCCTTCCCACATTCTAAATTGGTAGGAAGTTGAGTTAGATCCATATGTTTTATTTGTAGAGATTCTAGTGAAGATCATTGCTCCTCATTTTAAATTTCTATATGAGAAGTCTATTTTATTGGTCAAAGTGTTATGGAGATATAGATCATATTATCATAATACTTGAAAGAGTGAATCATTAATGAGAGATAAATAAAGTCACCCCTTTTTGGATCTTCCTTATTTTATGTAAATTTATGGGGAAAAAGTAATATGGTGAGGAGGCTGTAACATCTTCGCTTAAGGTATGTTCTTTTCTAAGCTTTGGGATGGTTATTTTTGGGATCATGATGTTTTTTTTGTTTTGGTGGATTTTAAAAAGGGTGTTTAGATTTTCCCAACGCAGAATAGGATAGACCAAGACCCATTCCAAAATGTTTTTATCCTAGGTAAAACTTGTGCACCACAGGTAGAGACACCAATCCTAGTGTAGGGAATGGTCCTGAGTATAAAAATTTGGTGGTTTCCCTGTCCACCATAGACAAAAAGGCTTCAAAAAAATCATGATAGAGGCCATGGTTATACTTAAAGATCTAGGGGTTCAGGTCCATGATGTGTTCGGTGGGTGTGTCATTCCTCTTGGTGATATTTTGTTGGAGTTGGTGTCTTAGGACCAAAAATTATTTACTTTTATTACTTATATATTTGATATTTTGAATATTAATAAAACATCTTATTGCATATTTTTCATTTTTCTACATGACTCTAATGTAATAATGTCCTAGGGTATCTGTCATATTGATAAGTTCATTTCACTTCTACACAATGATGATAACCTAGAAGTTCCATAATGATACTCTTAAATATAGTTATATGATTGGATAATGTACTATTATGGGGAACATAGTATATAGACTGTTAGGTGTGATTACTCACAAATGGATAACGATTCTTCTTATAAAGTTCACACTTGATAATTTTCAAGATGGGAGATTATAATGAACCAATATTTTCATACATAAATATTATATTTTTTTAGATGAATATTCAATACATGTCATAAAAAATTTCTTAAGGTCCATATAGGTTTAGTGTCTTTAGATACTAGATAAACAATATTCTTATTTATTGAAATATCTTCAATATATCTCATAAAGATATTCTAACATAGTAATCTTCCTAGACATACCCTACTTAAAAAATTTCTTCATAACCTAGGGAAATGTAAAATAATAATGGGTGAGATTAGATGCTCTGTAATGGTAAACACGGGAGATATCAATATATCATGAGCATAAGGGTACGAGAACATAAGAATAACATTTGAAAACTATACCCTGTATATCATAGATCAAAAACTTGATTCATGGAATAAATCGTGGTAGTTCATAAGATATGAATCATAATGGAATCAAAGAACATGTTCCATGGGAACATAACAATAGTATAAGACATAGATTTTTTGTATACACATAAGCATATAAAATCATTTTATTATTAGTTAAATGATCATTATCAAGATTATCATAATGAAATGGGTTTACTCCCCAAACCATTGTAGTAGTCAAGGTTTAATCCCAAGAATATCATAGTGGAAAAATCCCCTTAATGAAAAGGGTTTAGACCTAATTCTAGTCATGTTTATCTCATGAGATATCAATATTTACCCCATGAATTGGAGAGAGATATAGGTCCCACCCATATTGGTTATAACTTAATCGTTATCCTTGGTTATAATGTAACCACTGTCACAAAATGAAAATCATACGTATGAGTGCCACAATATAAAAAACATTCATCATATCAAAACCCATGAAAATAAATGGGCTTCATATTAACATTCATCACAACATAACCTTTGTAAAATAAACATGTTTCATAATCATTTCATCATTTCATCAAAGCATAACCCATGGAAAAAGAAGCAGGTTTCATAAGAATTTTATCATGGTATAAACCCATGGAAGAGAAATAGTTTTCCTAAAAATATTATCATAATAAAAATAAAATATATAGAGAAAGAATAAATATGGTATCATTGGATCATATCCCCATTAAATATTAAGTAACATCAAATGATGTCATCTTATATGGAAAATGATTTTGAAAGAAAAATCACTTGGAATGTTTCTTGAGGAAAATATCCTTTCTTTGAAAAAAACCTTTTTAAATTATAAATTCATAAAATATTTTTGAAATCATTTTATTTGAAAATAAACTTGAAAAATTATAAAGGAGTATTCAAAGTAAATAATGTTTATGATGTCCTGAAATTCTGTTCATGTTGTACATGTTAATAAAGACTCCCTTTAGGTTTTTGGTAAAAGCTAAAAGGGCCTTATTTTGGAAAACGACATGGAGATTCCTTTAACAAAATAAAAAATTAAAACATGGGTAATAATATCTTTAATAAATAATTTATATAATATTAAAAACATTTTTTTAAAACATTTTTAGAAAACATGGTTTTGGAATAAAAAGTGTTTTCGATCGAAGAGAGAAATAAAGCCGATTTTTATTAAAAAAATTATTTTGGTGTCTTAAGTACATAAAGAGAGGAAAATGAATGGAAAACATGTGTTATCATGATATAACCAGATGATAATAAAATTAATGAGTTTCTTGAGATATGTGTCATAATATTTCATCATCATAAGGATAAACATAAACAATCCCAATGAATAGTAAAATTGGACCTTAAACCATTACCAATTTAGTAAAATTGAATCATAAGCCCCATGAAATAATAATATTAAAAAAATTAAAATAACATTAGAATAAATAAATTCTTGATATTAAATTTCAAAGGGTCTGTAAATATACCTCACAAAATAAGATAGGAGCATAACATGACATATGTCTCAAAAAAGGAAATTTGAGATAAAAATCCCTTACATTTTTAGTAATATTTTGAATTGTAAGCCTATTAAAGAATAAAATCAAATGAAACTTTTAATATAATGAAAATAATATGATTCATGATATAAAATTTAAAAGGGGAAGTATATACACCACACAAAAGAAATGAGTGATGAATTTTCATATGTCTCCCAGAAATAAAAGTGAGACTAAAAATCCCCTACCTTATGTATAAACTTCTTTCATACACATTAAAACCCCCTATATTATAAATATAATTTTATTATAAATATACTATAAAACCATAATTATATATATCATACCATATATGATTTACTTATGACCTTTTATTACATGTTTATTAACAATTCCTTGTTAAAATCTTGTTTTGGATAATAACTGCTTTGTTTTTTGTATATGTTTTGATTTAGTATTTTAAGTCATATTACTTTTTTTAAATGGTTGGGACCTAAGCCTCATTTATTATTTAATAAAAATACCTCTTTCAAACTGTGTAGAGGGAGACCCATTACATAGCCTGAAGGCCCAATACCAAGTGGTCTTAATACAAGGCCTAAAAGACCATTTTTTTGGCCCAAAGGGCCCTTTGGTGAATAGTAATGCTACAGTATCTAGGCTGCTACAATCCTTTCTATAGTACCACTGCCGCAACAGTCTTACTATAGTGCCTCCACTACTACGGTCTACTACTACTGCTACAGTAGCCTAGAAATTCATCCATGCTCAAATTCGATCCTAGGTCTTTTGGATGCCAAGTAGGAGTCTTTACCACATGGGTACATGCTCGTTGGCTAAGTCATATCACTTTTATAGTGGTTACATAATATCCAGAATATTAAAAAATATATAAATATAATATATATTTAGTATATATCTATTTAGTGTAATCATTAAAAGTTTGATATAGAAAATGAAATCCATCATTCATGAAGATGGTAGGTCGTACGTATGCATGAACGTTGTTTTCATTTTTAGAAGGAATAAAAAAAACAAGGGTAAATAATATATTATCATTAAAGAATATTTTTTATGTCAGATATATCATATATTTTTATTTAAACTTATCCTTATTATCTTGCATCTAAAGCGTACATGAAAATGAATTACATCGCTTTGCGAGGTGGTAGTTTTTCGTACATACAAACGACGTTATCATATCCTCTATGGAAAAGAAAGTGAAAAGGTATATGTGATAATATATTTAAAAAAGTATATTTATATTATAAATATCATATATATATACATTATATACATCATCATACCCAATCGTGAGAGGTTTTGATGGAAATGTGTCACATTGGTTTGTGAGGTAGTTATCCGCTATACATATGAGTGACGTTATCATTTCCTATTTGAGGGAAGAGGAGAGGGATGTATATAATTAAATTAACATAAAAATATTATTATATTTAAGATAATTTTGTTATTATATCATCATGGTTTAATAATAATTGAAGTAGTTGGAGGAAGAAATAAAATAAAAATGCTCGTTGATGAACATTACCTATTCTTCAGGCAACCTCATGGATTTGCATAGAAAGCCTTCATAGGATGGATTTATGATAAAAATAATGATTATAGGATGATATGAGGTAATTAATTAAGGTAATTTAGGATTTATTGGCTGAAATAAATGGGTTTTGATGTTTTAAGAGGAGAGGATAGGGGGTGACATTTTATAAGTGAGGTGAGTGTCACACTTATAAATTTTGAAAATAAAAAAGTGTAACCACATTTTTATCATGAAAAAGGGATAAAAAAATGGACCATGATTGGCCATATAAGATATATGGTTTAAATATATCCATAAAATTGGTGATGGATAAGTTTTGGGTCATTTTTAAACCTTATTTTTTTTAGTTTAACCACTTCAGAAACCCATTTTCCCCTTAATTATGGTAAATAATTTTTAATTTTTTTACAATTAATTATGATGAAACATTAATTTTACCTTACTAGATATTATAAATTATTCTAATTAAAATTATTGAATCTATTTTTATAAATTAAAATAATATAAGTGGCATAATTTAATTTAAAATTAAATCTACAGATGTGATGAGAAAGAAAGTTTTCAAAGAGAAAATTTTAACAAGTAGAGAATGTTTTAATATAAAAATTATTTTTTTATTAAAATTACCTAAATGGGATCAATAGATATATAATTGAACTATTTTTACTTTTAAAACCATAGTAAAATTATTTGTAAGTTTTTAAAATCTTTAAAAGAAATGACTATTCTTAATTAAAACTATTATTTTTCAATATTCATTGAATTTTTTTTATTTTTAAAAAATTATAAAAAATTAAAAACAAGTTAATTTTTACATGATAATTTAATTTTTAAAATAAATCTTCTATAATTGGAAAAAAAATAATTTTAAAACGAGCATAAAAAAGGAAACAAAAATGTTTTCTAGAAAAATACAGTTCTTAAGTGCAAAATTGGTTTTATTCTTATCTCTTGTCTAGAAAACAAATAAGATGAATGTTAAACATTTTATTATAAATATAATATATAAATTTCATTAAATTCATTCACTAAAATTCATTTGTTTAAATTATTGAGGTAAAACATGTTTGTGTGCATAAAAATAGTTTTTCAGAAAAAGATTTCCTTTGTTTTCAAATTGTTTTTTTCATTTATAAATAATTGTTCATCAAGGAATTCATTATATATACATGTATAACCCATATATTCTGATAATTTAGTTAATTATATTTATACCCTCCATTCCAATGACTAGGTGATAAATATCATATTAAATAATAATATTTTAATTGTATGTCATATTTCATTTAAACTTAGTATTGCATGTAACACAATATAAATATAGTGTTGTGTATAATTAAAATAATATAAGTGTTATGTGTAATTAAAACTAAACTCATTTTTTTGTGTAACAAAAAATATTAAAAATATTAAATTTATTTGAAAAAATATATTCAACAAAATCTCAGGGTTTTACATTTTACCACCCTTAAATAAATTGGCATTGTATGGATCTCAGCGAGGCGGGTCCTGGTGGTCTGGATCTCGGAGTCGGATTCCAACGGGTTTCGTGTCGGCGTCACGTGACGATGCTTTCTAGATCCGGGGTCTCGGCTTGGCTTCAGTGCACGTCGGCAGGCGATGGATTTTGGTCTCCAGTTTTGGACTTGGCTTACTTCGGCTTCAGGTTTGATCTGGTGCAACTCAGCTGCTGCTCTGATGAGATTTTGAGGGGGTAGGTTTGTTAGAAATTTGGTTGTTTTTAATTTATGTGAACTGTTGGTGTTCCTTCCATGGTGTCGAAGCTGGAGGGCCCCTCATATTTTCACCAATTCCTTCTTCCTTCTGCTTCTGCGGTTCTCCGAATTTGAAGTCGGTGTGGGTTATTTTGCGGCTTGGTCTTGTTCGGATCCAGCCCAGAGTGGCGTTTTCCATTCATACCTGCTCTAATCCCCTCAACAGCGATGCTCCATGGACGTGGTGTTGGATCTTCCAGTCCTGGGTGACGAAGATGTGGGTTCATACTCCTTAGTTTGTCCTCCTGTTTGGGTTGGTGTGGATGTGTTTAAAGGGTGACATGGTTGAGATGAGGCTCTTCTTATTTCGTTTACAACGGAAATTGCTGAGGGAGAGTTCGACTTTGCTCTACCCATTAGTTTGTTTTGTGGATCTAATGGATATTTTTCTTGCGGGTGGAATTTTATGTGTTTGGTGGAACTATTTTGTTTGTTCCTAGAGGCGGGAAGGGCAAGGTGGATCTTCTGAGTTGTTTGCAGATCAGGGTGCTAACGGCGTCAGGATATGGTATCTTCATTTTGGTTTCTTCGATGTCCTTTGTGGATGGATTCTTCATGGAGGTCCATTTCATTTCTCTTGAAGGCTGGGTGAATTATGCTGGAGTTTTCTGATGGGAGGATTTGGGCCGGTGTCGATGGTCGTGCCGGGGGACGTTCAAGGTAACCCTTTCTGAGGTTTGGCCAGCATTTCTAATGTTCTTGTTCCCTAGTTCGTGGTTTCTTGGACATTTCTATTGGTTTTTGATGTTTTTGTGTAATGGTGAAAGTGGTTGTATTGAAATCATGTAGTGGGGTACCAAGAACCCATAAAACGACTTTAGAAAATCCGAAAAAAATTATTAGCAAGAGAACATTGATGGGAAGTGAAGATTTGGGCATGGAAGAAAAGCATAATATGAAAATAATAATGGAAAGTGAAAGAGGTCATTGATCCCAATAAAGTGAATAATAATGTGAATATCAACAACCATAAAACCATAAACCAAAGAGGTGTGAAAAAGAAAATTGATATAATCAGAAATAATGTTAATAAGATTTTTTTTTATTTCAAGATCCTTTCCCAAATTTTGGGGAATTTTCACAAGAAGATATACCTACTTGATTTCATTCCATTTCATATGATAAATATTATCCTTTGGTTGTTCTTTGATCAGTTTCCACATCATCTATCACTTTAAGAAATTGAGATGAATTTGTTTTATGCTTGAATCACTAGTGGATCATAATAACTATAAATAATGATAAGTCAATCCTTATTTCTCTAGTTATTTTCAAAAATAGAATTATTACATAGGTTATCAAATAACATCAAAAGTTCAACTTAATCCATTTCAAAAAAAGTTAACCTTAAGTATCCTCTATTTATAGCCAAAATTGAAATCCAAAAATTTAGAAATAAGGGCACTAAATTTCCAAAAATCAACTTAACATTAATCCCCCAAATATCAATAATTATATCTTAATGGTCACACACCAAATATGTGAATACCTTGATCATATATTATCCTGAATAATGGTAATAACCAAAATTACCATAAAACCTCAATGAAAAAAATACATGCTTTATCGTTCCTTAAATAAAACCATAGATTATTGAATATATTCCATAAATCTAAAAAATTTGTAAAATCCATCATTGATAACATATTCCACTTCTTCAAAAAATCGTTAATTAGTTCTAGGGTCATAAATATAATCGAGTTTACTTTATCCATATCAATCATATATTTATCCAAACTAAACACCATTTTCTCAACATTGGGAACATATTAAGGGTTATATTCCCTTAGTCATGCGTTTTTCATAAAATATCACCTTTATATTAAATCAGTTTTCTTGGTTATCAATATAATTAAACATATTCTTGAAAACCCATAATGAAAAATTTCTATAGAATAACCTTATATATTTCATGATTCATATAACATAATTTTTGAATTACCATAAAAAAAATTCAATCATTCCACTTCATTATTAAACCATTAACTAGGATTTGTCATGTTATTCCTTAATACCTCTTTCCTTTCATATGTCGTTCATGGTCTCTTAATCATCAGTAGTATAACCATTAATCGTACCATATTTCTGAATTTATTCATGAACTTTTCCCTAGGACTTAGATCTGTATAATTCCCATTCATTACACATTTATTACATTTGTACCATTGATGATTCCTTAGGGAAACCATTATTATCATCCATTATGTTAGCTAAGAATTTCATATTTCCTTGGTAACTACTTGCTCTGTTCCCTTATTCTCCACACATAAAACATCTTCTCATTCCTTTCAAACATTCCTTAGAGTACTTCTTCCTGCATTCTTGACATATAGAAAAATTAATCTTATTTTCTCCATGGTCTCCACCACCCAAAATCCCAATAAACTCTATCCTTCTATTATTTGGTGATTCCAAGAGTTGTTTAAGGTGAAAGTTTTTAATCATTTTTCATGATAACTGATTAAGAATAATTACAATATCATTCAATCCAGTCATCATCCCATTTGGTTTCACATTAACACATTATATATCAAATTCAACATTAATTTAATTCCTTCTAGTTCCTACCATTGACTAAAACGAAAACTTATAGTTTGAGTAATAATATTCATAGCGTTAAAACATATAATCATGAAAAATAACTAATATTATGTATAAATTATGACACCTTATTTTTAATATATGACACATTAGTTTTAACCTAGGTCATTCATAGTCATTTTAAATACTTCATGATGGTTTGTAAAGAGTTTGTGAATTTCAAAAGCATATCTTCTAGGAGTGTCAAACCAAGTTTACAACAAGTCCCATTGTCATGAACTAGGTGATGATTGAGTCCTGTTCAATGCACCCTTTTCAGATTTATTAACCCTAGGTACCTTTGTACCAGAGCCACGTCCACTTTTAGTATCTAGACATTGAGGAAATTTCATGGAAACCACTCACTATATCCTTTACCAAAATCCCATGACATTTTCCTATACTTTGACTCATCCTTATACGTATCCTTTGACACATCCCTATAAATATCCTTATAAATATTTTTAGGGATATCAATAATGTTTTCTCATTTTAGTATTCAAAGGTTATCTAAACCTTTCCTCTAATACCAACTGTAACAAATGAGGATTTACATACATAAATATTACATATTTTTAGATGAATATTCAATACATGTCATAAAAAATCACCCTAGGACCATAAAGTGTTATTGTATTTGGATACTTGATACTAAATATTCTCATTTCTTGAAATATCTTCAATATATCCCATAAATATATCCCCATGTAGTACTCTTATTAGAGATACCCTACTTAAAAACTTTCTTTATAACCTGGAGAAAGGAAACACAAGTGTGATATCAGATTCTCAGTAAGGGTAAACAAGGGATATATCAACATATCATGAGAATAAGTGTATGATAACATTATAATAATATTTGAAAACCACACCCTGAATATCATATATCATAAAATTGATTCATGACATAAATCTTGGTAGTTCATAAGACATGAATCATAATGAAATCAAAGAAAAAAATCCACGAGAACATAAAATTGGAATAAGACATAGATTTTTGAAATACACATAAGCATAGGAAATCATTTACATAGTAGTTCAGGTATCATTTCCATGATTATCATGCTTTAATGGGTTTACTCCCCAAACCATTATAGTAGTAAAGGGTCATTCCCAAGACTATCATAATGGGATGAGTCTATTAATGAATTAGGTTCAATACCCATTCTATTATTATTTATCTCATGAGATATAAATCTTTACCCAATTCATTGGAAAGATATATATATCCCAACTATCTTGGATATAATGTAACCACCACCCTTGGTTATAACTTAATCACCATCACATAATGAAAATAATATGTATGTGTTCCATAATATCATAAAAAATTCATTATATCAGAACCCATGAAAAGAAACGGGTTTTATAAACATTCATCATAACATAATATATGGAAAACAAACATGTTTTATAATCATTTCATCATTTCATCAAAGAATAAACCATGGAAAAAAATCAGGTTTCATAATCATTTTATCATGGTATAACCTGTGGAAGGGAAATGAGTTTCATAAAAATATTTTCATCATAAAAATAATACATATAGAGAAATAATAAATATGGTATCATTGGATCATTTCCCTTATAAATATTTAGTAACATTAAAGGGTATTATCTAAAATGGAAAATTATTTTGAAAGAAAAATCACTTGTAACATTTCTTGAGAACAATATCCTTTATTTAAAAATTAATTTTTAAAAATTAAAAATTTATAAAATAATATGAAAATAATTTTATTTGAAAATAACCTGTAAAACATATAAAGGAATATTCAAATAAAATAATGGTTATGATGTTGGGAAATTCCATTCACACCGCACATATTAAAACAAGGATTCCTTTCACATTTTTGGTGAAATACAAATGGGCCTTGTTTTGGAAAATGAAATGGATGTTCCTTTAATTTTTTCTTGTAAAAAATCCAAAAAAGGGTAAAAATTTATTTAATAAATCATTTATATAAATTTAAAAACATTTTTAAAATTATTTTTTAGAAAACATGGTTTTAGAAGAAAAAGGTTTTTCGACCAAAGAGAGAAATAAAGATGATTTTTATTAAAAAGATTATTTTGGTATATTTAGTACATAAAGAGAGGAAAATTAAGGGAAAACATGTATTAGTATGAAATAAATATAGGATAATAAAATTCATGAGTTTCTTGAGATATGGATCATAATATTTCATAATCAGTAGCATAAACATAATCAATCCCGATAAACGATTAGATTGAACCATAAAATCATTATCACTATGGTAAACTTGAATCATAATCCCCATGAAATAAAAACATTAAAAAATCAAAATATAATGAGAATAAATAAATTCATGATATTATATGTCAAATGGGCTGTATATATACCTCATAAAATAAGATAAGTGCATAATTTGAATTATGTCTCAAAGAAGGAAATTTGAGACAAAAATCCCTTACCTTTTTAGTAATATTTTGAATAGTAATCATAATAAAGAATAACATCAAATGAAACTTTAAATATCATGAAAATAAGAATTTTAATGATATAACGTTTCAAAGAGGAATTATATACACCACACAAAAGAAATTAGTGGTGAATTTGCATATGTCTCCTAGAAATAAAATGGAGACAAGAAATCCCTTACCTTAAGTCTCTACTTATTTTATACATGCTAAAAACTCTTGTATAATAAATATAAGTTATTTATAAATATATTATAGAACCATAATTATATATATAAAACCATATATGATTTACTTATGACCTTTTATTACCCTTTTATTAACAATTCCATTTTAAAATCTTGTTTATCATAACAACAACTTTGTTTTTCATGTATGCTTTGATTTGGTATTTTCGGTTCTATTACTTGAATCATGGTTCCATAATATCCAAAAATTAATCCATGATAAAAATATTATATATATTCATTATATATGTATTTAACATAATCTATAAAATTTAGAGATAGAAAATTAAATACATAGTTCATGAAGACAGTAGGTCGTACGTACACATGAATATTATTTCCATTTTATCAACATAATGAAAGAATTGAGGGTAAATAATATATTACCATTAAAGAATAATTTTTATGTAATATACATCACATATTTTTATTTAAACCTATCCTTATTATCTTCTATATAAAGTGTACATGAAAAATGAATCACATTGATTCGTGAAGTGGTAGTCTGCCATACACACAAATGACGTTATCGTATCCTCTATGGAATGAAAAGTAAAAAGTTATGTGTAATAATATATTTAAATAAGTATATTTATGTTAATAATATATATATATATATATATATATAAATTATATCCATCATCATACCCATCCCTGAGAGGTGTTGATGGAAAACGTGTCATATCAATTCACGAGGCGGTAGTTTATCGTATACACGAGCGATGTTATTGTTTCTCATTTGAGGAAAGAGGTGATTGTTGTAGGTAATGACCTTAAAATAATAAAATATAATTATATGGAAGATATTTAGGTCATTAAATCATCATGTTTTAATAATAATCAAAGGAGGATGAGGAAGAATAAAATAAAAATACTCGTTGAAAACCATTCTTCGGGTAACCATCTTAGATTTGAAAAAAAATCCTTCCTAGGATAGATTTGTGATCAAAATAAGGATTATAGGATGATATTAGAAAACTGATTAATGTATTTGGGTATTTATTTTCTTAAAAAAATGTTTTTGTAAGTGTAAAGTGGAGAGGGAGTGGATGGCCTTTTATAAGTGAGGTGAGTGACACATTTGTAATTTTTGAAAAGAAAAACATGTACCCACATTTTTCTCATGCCAAAAAGATCGAAAATGAAAAGTTATCTATAATAGAAGATATAAGGATAAAATATTTCCATTAAATGTGTTTTTTATAAGTTTTGGGTCATTTTTACCCTTATTTTTTAGTTTAACCCCAGATAAACCCATTTTTATCTTAATCAAAATAAATAATTTTTACTAATTTTACTATTAATTATAGTGAAAAATTAAGTAGAACATATTATATAATATACATTATTTTTATCCCTAATATAGAATCTATTTTTAAAAATTCATCTCATAGATTTTAAAAATTTAAATTAAAATTAAACCTACAGATATGATATGAAAACGAGTTTTTAGAGAGAAAATTTTCATAACTAATGAAATATTTAATATAAAAATTCAATATAAAATTGATTAAAATAAAATTAATTGGATTAATATATAAATAATTTTAATAATATTAATTTTAAAACCTTATTAAAGTTTTTTTAAATTTTAAAATTCTTTAAAAGAAATGATAATTCTTAATAAAAACCAGTATTTTCACTATTAATCGAAAAATTTATCTTTTCAGAAAATTTTAAAAATTTCACCCCAAGATAATTTTGAAATTATTATTATAAAAATTAAGATTATTTTTTAAAATAAATATTCTATAAGTGGAAAAAATTAATTTTAAAATGAGTGTGCAAAAGGCGACAAAATTGATTTTTAGAAAAATATAATTTTTAAGCATAAAATTGGTTTTATTATTATATTTTGTATAGAAAACAAATAAGATGATGTGATTTACACCTATCATGGGGTTTGGAAAAAGGAAATTTCCATGTTTTTCCTTGTACAGTAGACTGGCTAACCAAATCCGGCTCACTTGAGGAGCTTCACAGTTGTCTATTTACTTATTCAAATTAACCTAAAGACTATGTTTTGTTTTATTTATTCTAAAAAATAAATGAGATTTAAATTAAATAATAGAGTTAAATAATTAAATTAACATACAATGATAGAATTTTATTAGGAATGAAATAACTTGTCTTTTATGGTTTGGTTTATGGGTTCCATCATTTTTGTTTTTTTAAATGTAGTTTGATAACCCAATTATGAAATCTTACTCTTGGATTTCTATTATTTTATTTAGTGAGTGTGAAATTTTTAATTCCTAGAAAATATTAATTCCACCTCCTTCAGTAATAAATATTGATGAAATACCTCAATCGAGAATGTGACACCTTTCAGGACCCAACTCCATCGTATGTCATTTCATCCACTAAAAAGATTAAATCCATGATATGAAGAGCTTGTGTTGAGTATTAGGGAGGACAAAATATTTAAATAAAATCATAGAAATGAGTTTGAGTTTATTTTAATGGTGGAAAATCACCACACCCGTGCACTTCACCCTTTCTCATAAAAAACATAAATAAAATATTAAAATTTAATCACAGAATTCTAAAAACACTACATACCTCCCCTGGGTCAAGCCTCGGTTTAGTCCCTCATTATTGAGGGTAAGAGGTCACTATTTGAATAATGATAAGAAGAGAAATGAAATAAAATAAAAAGGTTATTGGGGGTTAGATAAAGAGAAGAAAAACACACAAAACAGAATAATAAAAATATAATAAGAAGAAATAGAGAGAGATAGAGAATGAGATAAAGAAAATAAAAATAAAATAAAAGAGAATGGGATGAATAAATTAAGATTAAAATAATTTTTAAAATAAGGGGAAAATTAGAATGGTGGGTGATAACACTTTGAAAAAAAATTCATGAATTAATATTATAAAATAAAATTAATTAAAAATATAGAATAATTAAATCTAAAATATAAAAGAAAGAAAATAAAAGAAACACAACAACTCAATAGTGTCCTCCTATAGTAGTGGGTGTCTAGAATCCCATAATTGGATGATCTCTCCCTTTATAGGTAGAGAAATTCCTTAGACTCCTTTATCACCATAACTTCATTTCAAATTTTGAATATGTAAAATTAATTTTTTATGAGACTCATGTGATGTATATTTGATAACAGGCCTAGGATCTTAGGTTTTTGAGATTTTTAGTGCTGTGGATAAAAAATTACACTGGTAATCACTCTTTTCCCCTTTGACCGTGCATGGATTCGGTGCATGTGGCATGTATGGGGATGTGGAAACTCCACATGGATCAGAGTGTGTGATAGTAGTGAAATATCTTGGGTCAATTGACCTTGTGCAGAAGTGGCATAAGTATCTCCCATGAGTTCATCTAACCTTTATAGTAGTTTTATTAAGATTTTAAAGGGGTATAATGGGGGTCTTACGCTATTCTAGAGATGATCCCGAGTCATATCGGCCTTTGCAAATGGTCCTTTAGCTCATTCCCAAGCTCTCCCATTGAAACAATGGAGTTTACGATGGATAATAGAGGTGGTAGACTGGCATCGAGTAGTGGCAGGACGACTGTGGTCTTGTGTTTGATGCATGGAATGCGAAATTAAGGTTTGATGGCGTCATCCTGGTAAGTGATGGAAAGTACATTATATCATGTTTTCCCATATCAGAAGAATGGATGTGTTGGGTGAGAATTTATAATGTAAGGAATGTCAGAAGTGGTTCAAATTCCTACACTAGAGTGAGAATCTAGACACACACACACACACTTGGTCCAAGTTGCACCGCTTGGCCCATGCAGGCTTAGGTCCAAACTCTACTCTCACGGGATCACATTCCACATGGTCCTAGTCCCCTATGTGACTCTCTAGCTTGTGTTGGCCTTCCAATTAGTCTACCATGGTCAGCTAGCCCTCTAAGGGCTGACTATTTGACTTGGTGCAGGTTGGTTGAGGGCTAACCAAGCTTGGACCAATTTTTTTGTTAAAATCCTAAAAAAAGTGAAACACTTAGAAAAATTTAAATTTAATTCACAAAATACTAATCCAAAATTTATAAATAAAATTCAAATTCAAAATTCAACATTATTTTATTAAAATAAATAAATTTTATCTATTTATTTGTAAATTTCCAATTTTGATTAAAACATTGAATTCTATGAAAATTTCCATTAAAAACCATCCAAATCCTTAAAATTTGTTTAAAATTTTCTTGAAAATATCTGTTTGTCAAATACCTCCATAGTTAAACTATGATTTTCCTCATGAATTAAACCTCAACATCGAATTCAATAGGTCACTAATTCTAACAATATTCAAATCTCAAAGTAATGAAATTAAACAATTATCAATGTTAAATCAATATTTCAAAAATCTACATAAAATATCAGTTTAATTTATCATTTTTAAAGAAAAAATTAATCTAAGAATTTTACTTTATACCTTTTGAAAATGGTGTAACTTATTTTTTCATTCATTTAATTTTATAAAATTATTATTATTAAACATGAAAAATCATTATTTACCTTAGTAGAATATTTTCTCTCATCACTCATGATATTAATTCAAGTATATTTCTTCTTATATCATGAGAACATGATCCTTATCCATAGGCTTGAAAATGAACTACTTTCTCCACCTTATAAAGAATTGTTTTTGATAAAATCATTCAATATTTTAAATTAATGTTGTAATAAATATGATTCTCAAAGTAGGTAGGAATTGGTGTTTTAAAAAATTAAGGCTCAAGGAGGATGTCCGTCTCTAAATTATAATACATGAAATTAAAAAAAAGTATAATGAAATCCCACCTTCAAATTGTGACAAATACCACTTTCTAAGCTCAAGGTATGGTCATGATATATGAAAGAATAGTGAATGATATTCTATTTCTTTAATTTTCTCTATTTTTCATTTTTTTGAAATTTATGCTTAGAATGTATCTCACATCTACCACTTAACCAAATATGATAAAAATCATTGATCTATTATATATATATTTGATACTCCCAAGTTAAAACACAAATTCTTTTTATAAATTTATTTTCATTCTTTTCAAGAAGGAAACACTATAAAGCATAATGAATGAATTAATAAACCTTTCCTAATACCCAAGATAATGCACCCACACTTTCCATTACAATATAAATCACCCCTTCCACCATGAATCCCTTTACCCCCACACTTTAACTTTAAAATATAATTAAAATACTAATAGGAGTGTAGGAATGGATAAAAATGGCTTAAAAAATGGATCATTTCTAACAAGGTAATTCATGGTCTTTATTGGATAAACAACAACTGATGTAAAAGAAATTTCAAGGATAAGGTCTTTTCAAAATATGCCTAAATTACTTTATGTTTTTTTTCACAATCATAGATTTGAAAAATTCTAATGCAATTTCTGGTCGGTGTCATGTCCTAATATCACTCAAGAAATATGATCAATATAAAATATAAAATATTTATTCTATAAATCCTTTTGATAATGGGAAATATAAAATTGGAAAATCGCTCAAATCATGAATAATAATAACACATAAATTTCATAAATTCAAAGTTTGAAAAATATTTGGAAAATTTCATTTACAAGAGTCAACTAATTTTCTCAAATCATGAGTCATATTTTTAATATCCATGCTTCATTTTTAATCATTAAATTATCCATTTTACTCATTAAATATCATTATCATTGAAATCTAAAACATGGAATTACATGATTCATAAAAAAACTAATGCATCCTAGATATGTCAAGTAAATATAATGTGCATGTAATTTATAGTTTAAATCTTAAATTAGTAATCTCAAAAAAATATAGGGAGTTTAAAAGATAAACATAAAATTAAAATCCCTTTTTATATAAAGAATTTGATCCTCCTTAAAATTTTCATTGGGGGATGAATTGCATCATCATGGTCCTACAAAAGTAAATCACTCAATTAAAACACAAGGATAATTCTATTAAAGGTAAAAAAATAACAGGGGGAGTGAGATTGTTTCTCAACTAATCCTAATAATGAAATTGAAATCTAATTTCCTATAAAGTAAATAGAATTAGAAGTATTGGTATGATCCTCCAAGTGGGCCTTATATTTTACTACCTCTAAAAGGATAGTACTAGCTGTTATCCATAGTCTGATGGTGGGTAGATCATCTTTTATTTGAACCACCACAAGTGGATTTTAATAGATTTAATTTCTTATTTCTTGACAAGGAATGATCCATGGATAGAGTACACTAGATCCATCCCCTTAAAAATTAGGTATAGCTTGCATTGTGGAGGGTAGGATGAAGTATGGACCATCCTCCTTATTTCTTGATACTTGTGCAACCTTCTCTCCCTTTTCTAGTTATTTCTCAACATGGGTAGTATGAATATAATATTTATATGGAAAGTAAGTAAAAAAATTTACATGAAAAAAAATTTAAACATGAATAATGAGAAATATTATCCATTTTATAATGAGAAACCCATGTCTTTATTTCCTCAGGCTCAAATACTTGTAATTATTTATGGGATTCCTTGAATTTATTTCATCAAAATCAGGGATCTTCGTATGTTCCTCAACAGGTGCATGTTTAGTTTCTTCATTTTAATTTAAGGAAAAGAAAGGATTATTTGAATCTGAGAATTTAAAACAATAAAGAGTGATTCCCAATTTAGATTGATTAAATTTAAAAAATAAAGATTTTAAATTAAGTTTTAGTCATTTTATTGGTTCTAGATTAATTTATTTCTCAATGGTTAGGTACTCTTGAAAGTGAGCCACTCTATACAGAGGTAGGTAGTTGAGATCCTCCTTATTTTCTTCAAATTCCACCACTTGGATGGATTTATCCTATTCCATGGATAGAGAGACATGAAATGGTTCTATATATTATAATTTATAAGCAATTGGGAGATCAAGTTGTACCTCACATTCATTCCAGAAGTCATCTAGATGTAGTTTATTACCCACACATTGCTCAATCAGAAAGTCATCCTCAACATGAATCCAATCTAGATCATTATGGTCATCTTGGATCTGATTCTTCAAGTGGTTGGGCTGTTGATGCTCCTAAAATTAGGCATCAAATTCTTGGATATCTTCAAAAAAATTTGGAATCACCAGTAGTACTTCCTCTTTGTCCTCATCAACTTCTTGATTAGGTTTCAGTTTCCCTATCAATGCACAAAAATATTTAAATGCTCTTTAAATTTTTATCTCTAGTTGTTATATGTATTTTATAAGTTATTGCACCTAGAATTTATCATAACCCATATCTTCTTCTTATTTCTCATAAACCTATGAGTAGTCTACCCATACATAATAATATTAATTTGAATACATCATGGAAAAAATAGTATAATAAATTTTTATGGTTTTTTATAAAATAATGAAAAGTTGTCTACACTATGAAAATAGAAAAAGAAAATAAAATTCTAATTGGATCCCCGAAAATGGTGCCAATTTTGATGCATACCTATCGCAGGGAATGGAAAAAGAAAATTTATAAGTTTTTTCTAGTTTAGCATAATGGATGACCAGAGTTATCACACTTAAGGATATTTATAGTTTTCTACTTACTAATTGAAATTAACCTAATGACTATTTTTTTGTTTTTATTTATTCTATGAAAGCAATTAAATATAAATGAAATAAGATAGTGAAAAAATTAAACTATCATATAATGATAAAATGTGATTAGAAAATAAATAACTTGGTCTTTGTGGTGTGGTTTATGGGTCTAATAATTCTTCATGTTCTTGTTTAAATTTAGTTTGAAAACCAAATTGTGAAATCTTACTCTTAGATTAACTATTATTTTATTTATCGGGTGTAAATTTTAAATTACTATAAAATATTAATTCCAAACCCTCCTATAATCAAGATTTATGGAATGCCTCAATCTAGAATGTGATACCTTCTAGGAACTAACTCCATTATATATTGTTTCATCCACTAAACAACTCAAAGCTTGTGTCTAGTTGAATGGAGGTAAAATATTTAAATAAAATCATAAAAATGAGTTTAAGTATAGTGATGTGGAGGAAAATCACCACACTCACACAATTCACCCTTTCACAACACAAAAATATATAAAATATTAAAATTTAAGTGTAGAATTCTAAAAACATCACTTACCTCCCCCGGGTCAGGCCTTGGTTTAACCCCTCATTATCAAGGGTAATATGTCACTATGGGAAGAATGATAAGAAGTTAAAAGAAATAAAATAAAAAGGAAAACGGGGGGGGGGGGGAGAAAAGACAAAACAACACATGAAACAAAAAAATATAAATAGAATAAGGAGGAAGAGAGGGAGAGGGAGAGAAAATAAAAATAAAATAAAAGATAATGGGATGAATAAATTTGTATTGACATAATGTTAAAAAGAATAAGGAGAATAAGAATAATGGTGGGTGATAACACTTTGATAAAAAATGATCTAATTAATATTATAAAATAAAATAATTTAAAGAAACATAATAATTACATATAAAATAAATAAAATAAAAGAAACACAACAGCTAGGCAGTGCCTCCTCTAAAAGTGTGTGTCTAGAATCCTAGTAGTGGTCAACCCCTCCCTTTATAGGAATAGAAACACCTTGGCCTCCTTTATTTCCATAACACCATTTAAAATTTTGAATATGTAAATTTAAATATTCAGTGAGACCCATGTGGTGCATCTTGGAAAACAAGCTAAGGATCTTGGGTTTTTGAGATTTACAGTGTCATGGGTAAAAAATCTTGTGGTGCAACACTCTTCTTCCACTTTTTTTATACATGGATTCTATGTATGTGGTATTCATGGGGATGTGGAAAATACATATAGACCAGGGTTTGTGGAAGTGGTGAAATGTATCGGCTTAACCGACCTAGTGTGGAAGTGGTGTAAGGATCTCCCTCGGTTTCATACAACCTTCATAGTGGCCATATGAAGCTTAAAAAGGGGCTTCATGGGGGTCATCTTTAGTTCCAAATATGATCATGAGTCATCTAGGTCTTTGGAATTGGTCCTTCATATCGATCTTGAGATCTCCTAGAACTGCGATGGAGTTTCCAATAGATAATGGTGGTGGAAGACGAATGTTGAGCGATGATTGTATCTGAGGATGGTGGTGGACTTGTTTCTGAGGCGTGAAACATAAATTTGAGGTGGGATGATGTCATTGTGATAAGTGATAAAAAATACCTTATATCAAGCTTCCTCTCATCAGAAGAACAGATGCACTCAGTGAGAATTTATAATGTAAGGTGTGTGAGAAGCGATTCAAATGCCTACACCGAGGTGGGCACCTGGATACAAAAGCACACAAACATAGGCCAAGATGCATCACTTGGATCACATAATCCTAGGTCAAAAATCTATTATCACCATCTACTATAACATTATCACATGCCATATAGTCTTGTCCCCCTGTGCAACACTTTACAACTTGTGCTGGCATTCTCACTAGTCCACCATGGTCAGATGGACCTCTAAGGGCTAGTTATGTGACCTGGTACTAGTTGGTTGAGGGATGAACAAGCTTAGACCAATTTCATTGTTAAACATTTAAAAAATATTAAATAATTAGAAAAAAAAAATTAAAATTCACTTCATAAAATGCTAATCCAAAATTCATAAATAAAATTAAAATCCAAAATCCAAAATTATTTTATTCAAATAAATAAATTTTATTTATTTCTTTGTTTAAAATTATTATGTTAAAATTTTATTGAATATATAATATATACATTTCATTAAAATCACTCAATAAAAGCGATTTATTTAATTTTTTGTTGTAAAAAATATTTGTGCGCATAAAAATAGTTTTTTAGAAAAAGATCTCCTTTTTTTTAAAATGGTTTTTATTTTAATTTATAATTAATTAGTCACAAAATAATTCATTATATATAGATGTGTAAAACATATATTTTCATAATTTAATTCATCCTATTCACATATTTCATTCTAATAGCTAAGTGGTAACTGTCATATTAAATAATAATATTTTTATAGTATGTCATGTTTTGTTTAAACTCGGTGTTGTGTGTAAGGTAATATAAACTTATCATTTGATGCAATGAAAGATAAACTAAGTGTTGCATATAACACAAGATAAAATTAGTGTTATGTGTAACAGAAAATATCAAAAAGATTTTTTTTGAAAAAAAATATTTCACAAAATCCTGGGATGTTACAGAGATTATGAGAACAGACCCACTAGTAGGAATTCCCCATGTTTTGGGGTCATGAGATATTTATATCTACAATAATGTGTAATGGTCCTTATAATTTAAGATTAATATTAATTCATGTTACAACTCACACACTTAGATTTATTTTTTAAACCTTGACAATATAGTTCATGGAGATGTTTTATATGTTGGGCTCGTCATGAGTGACATGTTATTAATCGATAATCCAAGGAAGGGTTTTCCCTCCCATATTTATGGTAGTTGATATCTCAACCCTTTGATTAAAATATAAACATCACATTAAATTCCATGTCTATGGTATAATGACATGTTTATTTCGTATAGTAAAAGAAATATGTATCGAGCATGTAGGTTGATGAAACAAATGTGATACATTATTGATAAGATATTGAGATAGAGGTGTTATATTACACTGTGAGCATTTGTATATGGTTTTCGATGTTGAAACATTAATTTATTTATATTGGGTGCTTTGAACCGTTGCTAGATATTAATCTTGGACTTTAGGCAAGCCTAACTAATACCAATGAGAAAAAATCATAGGGAGTCACACACTAAGTGTTTCCATTGATCTCGATTAAATTCTATTTAAATTTAATTAATTGAATAAATATTATTCTCAAGACCAAAGAATAATTTTATTCATGTTTTATTGATTGTTAATATTGAAAAAGTAATAAATAACATATTACATGAATATTTTATAAATATTTATTCATTGGATTGTTAATAAAATATTTATTTTATTTATTGATAAATAAAATATTTAATAAAATATTTATCCATGTATTCAATAAATGTATAGGAATTGGAGTAGACCAAGGACATGTCTAGTGATGGATATATTTTTTCAAGTTGGTAAATAATATTTTTCATTGTGTGAATCAGCACACACTACAAAATAATAATGATAATAATAATAATAATAATATTATTATACGATATGTGGTTTAATAATGATTACTATATTATTTAACGGATGGTACACAATTAAATAATATTTTAACATAAAAACTAGCTCTATAAATAGATGGTTATATCTATTATTTATGGTTAATCAATATTTGAGAATCATTGTGCAGAACTGCTTTCTATCTCCATTCCCCATTGCCTATTCATCTCAAGAATGAGAAACACTAGAGAGACACATTAAAGCTCAAAGGAACTATATATGATTAACATGAGCAATGCAAGATGACTGATTCGTCATTCTAGCACCTAAAAATCAATTGGAATCATTCATAGATCAAAAGAGAACATGTGGATCATTGCTAGAGAGATTCTAAACTTGGATCCTTATAGTGCAATGAAGCTAATCTGAATAGGTTATTTTGAAAGAATGAAAAAATCACTGAGGAAATGATCCTAAGATGAGGTAATTAATTTCTTCAGATTTAAATAAATTAATTATAAATTTAATGTTAAAGATCTTGTATTGGGGTTTCAAACAACAAGTCAAATTAATTTTTTATTCATCACCCATCATCAAAGCTTACATTATGACCGAAACCTTGAAGTGGTATTAGAGCGGTCACATTTCAAAATTTTAATTATTTATTTAATTATTGATCTATATGAATAACAATTGTTAGATATTTCATTTCAATATTTTCTATTATTTAATCTATTTTTTTAATTAACATTAATTCCATATTTTAATAATGATTATTCAATATTTCATTTTCTTAAAGGATAATGAACATATGAAGAAAAATTGGAGATACCATCAGGAAGTGTCGAGGATTCTGGATAGATAGAATTATATTAAACAGAATGTAGCTGAAGTACATGCCATGTACCCAAGAGCACTTCACCCAGACATGTTGTGGGATACATGATGTGTCGAATAGTAACTATATAGAGTTAATTTATTTTAAATAACATATAGACTAGGCAGACCGGGCACATGACATGTTAGATTATATGGCATGTAGTTTTCATACACACTGTATAGTCTATACAGTTTAGTAGTGAAATTCATGCAAACCATGTGGTCAAATACATGGTTAAAACCACTTGAGACCAATATCCTTGAGCACTAATGAAGTACATGATGTATAGTTCTTTAATTCTCAAATTCGAAATACACGCTGAGTTCCTCAATGAGTTATGTTAACAAATGACATGTGAGATAAATGACATGTAGCTAGATTGTACATGTTATGTAGTCCCACATCCAATGAACATATCGAGTCCCTTAACAGGTTTGATGGACACACAACATTTGGATAACACAACGTGTATCTGGTTAGTACACATTGTGTAATCTAATGAGATACATGGATAAGACCCAGGGGTGTATCTTGATCATGCAGAAAGTGGAAGACATGACATGTAGCTGGTTCATACACGCCGTGTAGTCTAACTGAGGAACATGCTGAATCCCCATGCATGTATCCTGAGTATATTAAAACTGAGATACATGGTGTGTTATTTGAAATTTAATTCCATGTAGTCTCACAAAAAAGAACAAAATTAAATTACATTAAATTTATAATTGTATCATTAAAACCATATTATATTGACTGAAACCTATTTTTTTTGAAAATTTAATAATGGTTTTAAATAATTATTAAATGTTTAATTAAATTATTATAATAATATGTGATTATTAGTTATTCTATTTATTTTCCATGAATATATTTAATAATCGGTATCTACAAGAGAATTTAGATGACCATTAAGATAAAAGAGAATTAATTACATAATTAATTAATATAATCACATTTATATAAATAATAAAGAACAAATAAGAAATTAATGTTCCCTAGTTTTAATTTAGCGTATTCGTTGCATGTGTATGATCATTCATGAGCTTGACCAAGACCCACAGATGTGTTGAATTTATTTAATTTAATTTATTTCATGGATTTTAAATTATTAATTATTTAATTAAAATAATGTTCTATATGTCATCCCTCCCTCCATTATTATGTAGGACCTACATGTCCAAGGTTATTTATGTAATC
Source organism: Viscum album (assembly GCA_963277665.1). NCBI lineage: Eukaryota > Viridiplantae > Streptophyta > Magnoliopsida > Santalales > Viscaceae > Viscum > Viscum album. The sequence continues at coordinate 598,543,708 of OY728133.1, forward strand.
CCCTTCGCTAATTATTTGGTTCGTCTCACCTGTGTTTGATTTATAAATACTTTTATTAAATGATGTATCCCAAGGCTCATGGAGGTGGTTCACGATGGAACCAAGATGATTCCAAATCATGTGATACATAGGTGGATAATTGGAGTTGCAACTTGTGAAAAGACTTGTACAAGGAGTTTCCCCCTATGTAAAAGGTTGATTTATTGTTAGTTCAATAAATCAACCATTATAAAAATATCATGACCAGGTTATTTATTTATTCATTTATGTCTTATGAATTATTTATTTTTTGGATGAAAGATAGTGATCACATAAATAAATGAATTAATATGAAAATACAGAATATAAATAAATGGATTATGAATAAATGATTTATCAAAAACATGGTTAATCATATAAGTAAAATACAATTAATATTATAAAACTTGTAAAAGATAAAATGATAAATCATTAAACATTATAAATTAAAATTACTGAACTTAATATTAAGTCATACTAAGCCTCATATTATGTAATTTTGAATGAAGCCATTGAACTTAGTGTTTATATAGTCAAATTCTAGAAAATTTCTTTTATCAGGGAGTTTTTATGAAAGTTTTGGGTTGAATTTACCAAAAATGTATTTAATTTATCATCCAAAGTTTGTTCAATATAAATTTTTAGGCATGTGTTGAGGAAATATAGGGTAGGATTTTAGGATAAGGGAATTCAGTCAATGGACTAAGGAGTTGCAAGCCCGTAGTTGGCAGGAACTCCTACCCAAATACCATCTTATAGTTTTAATGGAAAAATTCTAGATCATAAAGAAGGGAAATATGGATCCTTGCCACTATAATTTCTTATATTATAGGATATTATAAGTTCAATGGTGAGGTCCATTGATACTTAATAAAATAGTGGGAGATTTATTAAATTAATTATTATTATTTATCACATAAATTATAATAAAAAAATGTACTAATAATATGATATTTTAAATTATATAATAAAATGGAAATTTCATCATCCACATTGTACTTGTTATCGATATTAGAGAAATACCATCTCCTCATTTTCAATAAATTATAGGAGTAGTTCAGATACCTTCAGATTATGCTATTCCATGAATGTAAATCTTACATGCTAGAATCCTCAATGTCTGATTTTACTTCTAAGGAGGAAAGTGGAAAAGTGTTACTTTTCTATGAAAAACTTATGAATTACATGATAGATGTTCAATGTTTGATTCTATAATCTATGTCTAATGAACTCATGAAGTCACACAAAAACATGGAAGCTTATTACATACTCGATCATCTCCATGGTTTATATCAGGAGAGAGAAGTACATGACTGAATTGATATTTACAAGGCACTATTTTAGAGTAATATTGTTGAGGGTTCACCATATGGGACTCTTTTATTCAATATAATTGGCTATATTAATCACTTAGAGGTTCTAAGTTTTTAAATTCCATGAAGAACTGTGCATCTATCTCATTATTACATAACTCCCCCAGAGCTTCCCCATATTTGTTGTAAATTTTAACATGAAAAACATTGAGAAGTCTATTCCAAATCTAATCACCCTTCTTTACTAAGTTGATTAGAAGATTAATCATGAAAATCCTTCCATCCTTATAGTGAACAAGCAAAAAGGATAATTGAAGATCTCTAAACCCAAATATTCTTCACGCCCTTTTAATAAGAGAAAGATAAAGGGAAAAGAAAGGTAGAATGATATTGTTTATCTCCCATATGGTAAGAATAGAAACTAGAAGAAAAATTACACCAACCTAAGAAGCATAGAGAAGATTTAGGTTTATTTTTTATCTAGTTAAATTTATCTGTTTCTACAAATTATCTATTAGGTACACCTTTTGGTTCTCACATATGTATTCAAATATAAGAACCAAGTAGATTCAGAAATATTGACCAATTGGTGGTAGATATATGCGTAGCCAATAGATCTAAACTTTCTATTGTAGTTATCTATGATTACCACCTCACATTACCAACTGGATTGATCATGGTTTTAAGTGGTTGTTATTATATTCCATCCTTTACCAAAATTATTATTTTTGTATCTAAACTTGATATATATAAATTTATTTTAATTTTTGGGAATAAATGTTGTTTTTTATAAATATAGATTTTTTTTATGGTAAGACACATTTAAATAAAAGTCTTTATATGTTGGATTACACAAACAAAGTAATAATAATTAATAACAAAAATACTTCAAAGGAATCATAGCACACCTAACACTAGAATCACCATATAGGTCATGAAAATGGAAAGAATTTGAGTAAATTACACAAAGATGGATATTTAGTTTCTTTTTTAACTAAAACCACTTGGTTTATGTCACACATGTTTACAAGGTAAAATGATCAAATCCCCATTTAATAGAAAAGGAGAAAAGGAAAAATAGATTCTTGAATTCATTCATACTGATTTGTATTCACCATTTCTAGTTGAAGAAAGGGGTGGGTACTCATACTTTATAACTTTTAATGATAATTTTAGTATATAAAGATATGTATACTTTATAAGTTTTAATTTAGATTTCTTTGAGAGATTCAAGGAATACAAGAATGAATTTGAGAACCATCTTGGTAAGAAGATTAGGAAAATTCACTTAGACCATGGTGGTGAATATATTAATAAAGACTTAATTGATTGTTTATGGGAGTTTGGGATTATATACCAAGTAACACCACCTTATACACCTCAATTAAATAGTGTAAGTGAAAGGAGGAACCACACCTTGATGGAAATGATGAGATCAATGATGAGTCATGCGAGTATTCCATTATCCTTTTGGGGATGCACATTACAAACAACAACATAAATACTAAAGCAAGTGCTAACTAAATTATAATATGGTATCTTATCCCAATTTTGGAATAGAAAGAAACTAGTGTTATCATACTTACATGTGTGGGTATGTGAATTGTTTGTTAAGGCCTCTTCAGGTAACAAACTTCCACCTCAAGGCACAACGTGTATCTTTATAGAATATCCCAATTATACAAAAGGATACTACCTATACAATATTTCAAATAAAAAGGTAGTGGTTAATAGATGTACCAAATTACTTGATAAGGATCATATCTCCAAAATAGATGGTGGGAGTAAGATTGACTTCAATGAAGTCTAGGATCTAGATACACAAGAGTTGGCACAAGAACAGATTTTACAAATCCTTGTGGAATAAGATTTTTTAGAGACACAAGTATTGTGTAAGAGTAAAAAAGAGGTTATAGAACTAAAATTCTATGGTTATATAGTCACTAAGGATGATAACTCATTATTAATTTATAATAATGACCCTCTAAGCTATAATGAAGTAGTAATTGGCATAGATATTTCCAAGTGGAAAAAATCTATGAATTATGAAATGGATTACATGTACCAAAAACAGTTATGGATTTTGGTAGATCCTCTAGCGGATGTAAAGGCCATTGGTTTTAAATAGTGATTCAAGAAGAAACAAGACATAGATAAGAAAGTCAATACCTATAAGGAAAAACTTATTACAAAAGGGTTTAAACTTCATTAAGGTATTGACTACGATGAAACCTTTTCACCTGTTACAGTACATAAATCTATCCAACTTCTAATTTATAGTAAATCATTACTTGACTAAGAGATTTGGAAAATGGATGTAAAAATAGCCTTCCTTAATGAGAACCCTCAATAAAATTTCTATATGACGTAACCTATGATAACCCATATCTTTATTAAAAATTAATTCATGATTTATTGCTTAAAGTTTCAGTTAATACAACCTAAAAGATCAAGAGAAATAGTATATTTGGGATATTAGGTACATAACATAACATTATAAAATAGGTATACAATGAATTTATTAAAAACTTCCTTAAAATTATCTTAAAATCCACCATTCCTTTAAAACTGCACAGAATAACCTAGGGAAGTACATATAAAATGTGTGAGATATAAATCCCAGTAAGGGAATAAACAAAGCATGGAATATGGTAAAACAATATATGTAAGCCTAGAGGCATAAAAATGTAACATAATATGTGAGAATCATAATCATGAACAATGAGGCGTGATATAACATGATAACATAAAGGTAACATGGGAATGTGGAAACAATTTAAAATATGGAATCATAAGAATAAGTTAAGGTTAAACATAAATAAATCATAACATACTATTCTTAGGATAACCTCCCATTCACCTTACATGATATCTAATGAGATTAAAGCATTACCCAATTCATTGGAGCACTATCTGGGTGTACCCATCATAATCATATCATGTACATGCATAAGTGTGCCACATAGATTATATAACATAAGGGTTTATTTCATTTATATTAACCCCAATATTTAGGATTGTGGGTTATATAAATGTAATTCCTTAAAAAAATAATTATAGGTACATATAGGTGAATACCCTTGAGTGTAAATGGGTGCGCAAATTTACTTCACAATCATTTTTCATGAAAAACCACTGTGAAATTTCGACATCATAATGGTAGTACTTAAAGGTTTATAAAATGTTTTAATGAGAGTGAAAGGGTTATATCATTATTTGGAAATAAAAGGGACAGTATTATGGATTTGTAAAGACATATCCCAATATTATTAATTAGAAATCAAAAGGCATAAAATAAATAAGGTGCATGAATAAAGAGGGGAAGAATATGATATCTTACTTTCAAGATGGTAACAACTTAGATAAATCTCATAACAAGAGAGGAAAAATGATATATAATTATTATAAAATCAATTGAATAGTAAATGGATGCTTATAGTGGCATTAAAACCTAGCCAATTAAGATTCAAAAGGTTAAATACAAGGAAGGCTCTTGAATTGAAAAGAAGAGAGAGAGGTCCCTTACCTTGAGAGGGTGTTTCTAAAATATTGGGAGGTGCTTATTGAGAGATTGGGGGAACCTTGTGAGGTATATAGTTAGGTAAGGTAATATTAAGGATTTTATCCAAGGTTTTTGAGTTAATAGATATGGGTTCTTGGATTGTTTTATATAAGAAAAGAGAGGGGAGTTCTTTATTATTTCCTAAACTTAGGTTTTGGACTCTACAAAATATGGTAATAAAAAACACATATCTTACCAGGGTTTTTGACCATAGTTTCTGAAAAAATGTGGTTTTAATTATTTTATAAGTCTAATAGATAAAATCATTAAAATATTACCCTTGATGATGTAGAAGTGAGTCATGTTCATAAATAATTGATTTTGAAACCATAATATATATTATAGGTGTTGAAAGATTCATGAAGGCCTTATAAAATTAATAAAATAACCTAAAAACACTATTTTAAAGTGTAAATTTATATTTTCTCTTGGATACATTTTATAGTGTATATTAAATCACTTTTGATTCATTATGATATCATAATACATACCGTATATTTATATCGTATTTAATTTTTTTTTCTAAAAATTCGATTGTATGAGAGAGTTATGAAAAATTAACCATTAGATAATTTCAACATGTTGAATCCAAAAATAATATTTATTTTATCAAAATAATATTTATTTTATCAAAATAAATATCAAAATATGAGAATTTATAATTTTAAATAAAAATCCTTGTTTATTAAAAAATATTTATTTTTTTGACAATAACAGTTTTCTGACCCTTATAAAAATTATTTGTTGAAACTGTAAAATTATATTATCACCTATACTTAATAAATATAATTTAATAGTAATATTTTATTAAAATATCATTTTTTTAAAATTCATGAATTCTTCAAAAATTAATGTCTTAATTGAAAATTCTTATTACCCAAAAATACAATTATAGTTTTTTTTTGTATTGAAACCTAATTTTTATCAAACTCATTATTTAATAATTTATAAAGTAAAATTAATAAGGAATAAATATATTAATTATTTCATAGAAAATAAATATACATATTCATGTTGTTACATAACCTTTATTACTCTTGCAAACGCCCTAAGGGTAAGGTGTATGACAGTGATATTTTCTTATAGTGGTTCGACGAACATGGTTTGGGTTGCGATCTAGATGAGCATGAACTTTTATCATAAATGGTTTAACTCATGATTTAGTTGTTTAATATTGGCATGGAATTGGTCAATGTAAAATACCATTGCTGCTATATCCCTCAGAATGTATGATAAATGGGCTTCATAGGGTACAATATTACTAGTTGAGGTGATCGTTTCCTTCATCTATGTCAATTGGATTAATCATAACACTTAATATATACTAATAATATGATCATTATTAAATAGAAATATTATTAATGTTCATGATTCTTAATGGTCTTTTAAATTCTATATGATATAACCAAATAAGTGCATGTGTATTCTATAACCACATTACATTATAGAGAATTTAATTCAATCACGAAGGGAATTTAATTTATAAAATTTTAGGTTGTTACATTATTCCCCCTTCAGAAATTTTACCATTAAAATTTTCATTTCACACACTAAAACAGATGAGGTTACTTCTGTTTCATCACCAATTTTAGTTCCTAAGTCACTTAAACTTTTGTTTTCACCAGAACACTTTAACTAGGTGAGTTGTATTATTTCATAGAAACATGTCTTTATGATCTAATATCTTCACAATAAACTCCTCATATGAAATATAATTCTTCAATGGAACCACCTATAGATTCATTACATGTGAGTGCTCTGGTATGTACTTTATTAATAGGGATACATGGAAAAAATCATATACTTGATATATGTCAGGTGAGAGAGATAGTTTACATGTTACTGATTCAATGAAACTAAGGATCTCAAAGGGAAAAATTTATTTAGGACTAATATTTACCTTCTTCCCAAAACTCCATACTTTCTTTCATGGAGATATACGAAGGAACACTTTATCACCGACCTAAAACTTTAAGTATAATTGATAATTATCTACATAAGTTTTTGGTCGACTTTGTATGGATTTCACATGAAACTAAATGGTTTGAACCTTCTTTTCCATATCTTTGATAATATCCAGTCCCATTAGCTTCTTTTCTCCAACTTTATCCCATCATTTCAGAGTTCGAAACCTCTTCCCATATAGAGCCTCATAATATTCCATTTGAATGCTAAAATGAAAACTGTTGTTATATGAGAACTCCACCAGGGGAATGTGTTGATCCCAATATCCTTGGAAGTAAATTGAACATTCTATTAGCATATATTTCAGAGTTTGAACTCTCATTTCAGACTAACCATCAATCTAAGGGTGATAATAAATGTTGGATCTTAGTTCTGTATTCAATTATTATTAAAGGTTTCTCAAAAATCTTGAGGTAAAACTTTAATCTAGATCAGATATAATAGAGAGTGAAACTCCATTAATTATTACCACTTATCTTATGTATATATTGGTGAGTTAGTCAAGATAGAAATATTTCTTTATGAAAATTAAATGTGTTGATTTGGTAAGTTGATCAACTACCACCTAGATGGATTTATTTCATTTAGGTGTTTTGGGGAGTCCTAAGATTAATTATATAGTTATTTTTTACCATTTCTATACTATTATGGGTTATGGTTGCATCATAAATTTATACTTTTGTTTAATGATACCTTTACTTGATGAGATACCACGAATTGAGATAAAAATTTAACAATATCTCTCTTTATGTTATACCACCAATTTTTTTGTTTCAAATCTCTATACATCTGAGTGATTCTTGGATAAATATAGAAGTATGATCTATGAACATCATAAAAAATTCCCCTATTTATTTATGGATTTGATGGGACACATATCCAAGTTACAAACCTTATAACTCCATATCCATCAAAGTTGAACTTAATAATATTCATTACCTTCTTCTGCAGCACATCATGATATTTTTAATCTTCCTTAATCTTTTAAATAATGGATGGTTTAGAAGTTACTTGACGAAGGTAGGATGGAGAACCTTTTATTATTACCATATCTATACTTTGCATGTCTAAGAATATTATATCCCCTAAAATCCTCATCATGGATAGAGTTATGGGATCCTTTCTACTCAGAGCATCTACCACTTTGCTTTCTCTCCCAAGATGGTAATGAATTGAATAATCTTAGTCCTTGATCATATATCACCACCTTCATTGGTGTATATTAATATTATTTTGTGTAAATATATACTTTAGGTTTTTATGTCCTGTATATATATCACATATCACCTAATAGAGATAATTATACCAAGTTTTTAATGTAAAGATCACTGTAGATAATTCTAGATCACGAGTTGGGTAGTTATGCTCATGGATATTTATTTGGTGGTAGACATATGATATAATTTTTTCATTTTAAATGAGTACACAACCCAATCCATTTTTAGATGCATCATTGTAGATTAAAAATTCTTCCCCACTGGTGGGTAATGTGAGTACATGTGTAGTGATTAGACTCTTCTTAAGATATTTAAAACTTTTCTCAAATTCATCACTCTAGACAAACTTAACTCTTTTTCGAGTTAACTTGGTTAGGGGATTTACAATCATAATAAGTTTCTCACAAATCAATGATAGTACCTAACTAATCTAAGGAAACTATGGATTTCTATCACATAGGTTGGTTTGGGCCATCCTTTAATTGCATTTTTTTGAATGGTTTAAAAATATCACTTTTTTGGTGATAACATACCATAGAAATTTTACTTTTTTCTAGATATAAGTTAGATTGAGAACTCAACCTCTCAGCTAGGAGGAAGACTAAAACATTCTTCAGGAAACACATAATTGAATTACCTTACAATGGGTATGTCATAAAGGATGATATTTTCTTTAGTATCAATCATTTGAGATAGATAATATTACTTATAAGGAAATAATATCTATGATTAAGATGATGATACTAAAGACTATTCATCCTCCTCCTTTCACTTGTATATAATCAAAGGGTGATTTATGGTACAAAGGGTGAATTCCTTCTCCTGATAATTTATTTTTTATTTATAAAAAGAAAAAAATTCCATAACTAGGATAACATAAAATTAAACTAAAGTTATATTGAAAATATTTTGAAGAAGAAAATATTCAAAAAAATCAACTTTTGATACAATAATCATAGAATATTTCCCTAGTGATATCAAATCATTTGGGGTGGTGACTTAATTTTATTAGAAAACTTGAAAGATATAATAATATGGTATGAATTAAAATACAATATGACATAAAAAACTCTTGAGTATAATTTACTTGTACTTTAGTCATCATGATCCATATCAGCATATGAATTTCCTTGTTCCCTTGATCTTGGAGATTATTAGTTATCATTATTCTTGTTAGCCCTTGGAATAGATCACTGGCTTGGATAATTCCCAAATTTTCCACATTTAGGATATAAACTGTATATAGTACCTTAGATTGAAATTTGTTACTATCCATCACATTATTCATTTTTATATGGAAATTGGATACTTTATGCTCTATTTTTCCACACTTAAAACATCTACTAGTTCCTTTGTGACATTTCCCTTGGTGCCCATTTCCACATTTTTTGCAGAGAGGAAATTGGGTTTTCTTTCCTTTATCACCTTTATCAGATGAACTTCCTTGAGACATCATCCACCTATACTTTGAAATTTTTGGACATTCAACTATTTTCCAATTGTTAATCATGGTTTTTGATAGCTAGTTTTTCATAATCACAAGATGTATTAATTAAGCTCCCATCATGTTAGGCATTTCATTTAGATAGTCATCACATTTCCCCTCGCATTGGTTATTGACTTAGTTCCTCACATTTCTAGATATTGACTAGAATATAGGGAAAATTATAGATGATAATTTTTAAATTATTAAACACATAAAATTGAATCTATGAACATTAAAGTGATAAATCCTAAATATTGTATATTTCTTAACCTATTAATTTTTTGGATTCATTATAAATTATACATGATCTATTTCCTAACATAATATATTATAGGTTTATTTTATTTCCTTATAAATTATTCATAATGAGATTGTGGATTTAACAAAGCATATAAATCAGGAGTTTCAAACAAGGTGGGCAAAAAGACCCATTTTGTACACCAATTCATGATCTAATCTATCCCAATATGGTGTTTTCAAGGATGTTACCCCTAGGTACATTTGTGCCAAATCCAAATACACTTTTAGTATCTAGAAAGAGATTTATTTTCTTGGTATCCACTTAATATATACTTTAACAAAATTTTAGGGATGTTTTAATATGTTTAGTCTTATCCCTAACGTTTTTAATAGAGTTTTATACTCCTAATCCCAAAATAACTAGACTTTACTCTTATACCAACTATAAAAACCCGTATCTACATTACACATTAATTCACATTTTATTACATAATGATACACTTAATAAAATCCATAATATCAAGATACCTAATACCTTTGGGAAATTAGGTACATAACACAACATCATAAAATAGGGACACAATGACTTTATTGAAAACTTCCTTAACATTATCTTGAAATCCATCATTCCTCTAAAAGTGCATGAGATAAACTGAGGGCGTACATAAGAAAGGGGTGAGATATAAATATCAATAAGGGAATAAACAAATATTATCATAGGTTAATTCAATACACGTAATCCAAGAGGAATAATAATGTAAAATAATAGGTGATAATCATAATCATTAATAACAAGGAATGATATAACATAATAACATAAAGGAAACATGGGAATATGGAAACAACTTAAAATAAGAAATCATAAGAATAAATTAAGGTTAACCACAAATACATAATAACATAGTGTGATTAGAATAACCTTTTATTCACCTTACATGGAATCTCATGAGATTAAAACATTAATTAATACATTGAAACTCTATATGGGAACACCAATCATAATCATATCATGTACATGCATAAGTGTGTCACATAGATCATATAACATAATAACACCTTTCATATATATTAAACCCAATAATGAGTATTTTGGGTTAAATACATGGAAGTTACCAATAAAATAAGTATAGGTAAATATATGTGAATACCCTTAAGTGGAAATGGGTATGAGAATTCACTTCACAATCATTTGGCATGAAAAATCACAGTGAAATTTTAGCAGCATAATGAAAATACCTAAAGATTCCTAAAATGGTTTAATGAGATAGAAAGGGGTATCTCATAATTTGGACATAAAAATGAAATTATGTGGGATTTGGGAAAACATATCCCAATGTTAATAATTGGAAATCAAAAGGCATAAAATACAGAAGGTGATTGAATAAAGAGGATAAGGAGATGATCCATTACTTTCTGTATGGTAGAGACTTAGGTAAATGTCATATTGAAAGAGGATAAATGATTTATAATTCTTATAACATCAATTGGAAAGTAAATTTATGTTTAAAATCCATTAAAACATAACCAATTTAGATTCAATAGGTTAAATATAATGAAGGTTCTTGATTGGGAGTATCTTATTGAGAGAGTGGGGGAACCTTGGGAGGGATATATAGAGGGAAAATAAGATGAATAAAATTATACAAGGTTTTTGAGTGAAGTGAAATGGTATCTTGGGTGGGTTTATATAGGAAAATAGAGGGGAGTTCTTTATTATTTACTAAACACATGTTTTTGACTCTACACAATAAAGTAATAAAAAATACTAACCTTAACATGTTTTTTTCACATTTTTTCTAAAAAATAGGAGTTATTTTAATTATTTTATAATTAAAATAACCAAACTCATTAAAATATTACCCTTTGTGATGTGGAAGTGAGTCATGTTCATAAAGAATTGATTTTAAAACCTTAATATATAGTATAGGTATTGAAGGATTCATAAAAGGCTTTATAAAATTAATAAAATATCCTAAAAAAACATTATTTTAAATATTAAACAAATATTTTTTCATTTATACCTTTTATGTAATATTTTACATCACTTTTGGGTCATTAGAATGTCATAACACATGCTGTATATTCATACCGTATTTAAATTTTACCCAAAAATTTGATTCTCTCAGAAAATTATGAAAAATTAACTATTGGATAATTTAAACATGCTGAATAAAAAAATACTATTTATTTTATCCAAATAAATCTCTAAATATCCTAATTTATATTTTTAATTCAAAATCCCCATTTATTGAAAAATTCTGTGTTTTTGAGAAAAACAGTTTTCTTACTCTTATATTTTTTGACTTTGTAATATTATATTATCAACTATACTTAATAAATATTATTTAATAATAATGTTTTATTAAAATATAATTTATTTTTAAAATTTATTAATTCTTCAAAAAGGAAATTCATAATTGAAATTTATTATTACCCAAAAATAAAATTCGAGTTCTGTCATATTAAAATCTTGTTTTTATCAAAATAATTATTTAAAAATATATAAATTAAAATAAATAAGGAATAAATATGTTAATTATTTAATATAAAATAATATATTAATATTCATGCTATTAAAATCGATATGAATATCCCTTTGTTATAATAGTGAACACCCTAAGGGTATGGTGTGTGACTGTGAGATTTTCCTAGGGTAGTTCGACAAACATGGTTTGGGATGTGATCTTGATGAGATTAAAATTTTCCCATAAATGGTTTCTATCATGATTTAATTGTTGAATATTATCTTGGTATTAGTCAATGGAAAATCCTAGTGATGTTATCTCCCTTGGAAGCTCTGCTAAATGGCCTTCATAGGGTACGATTCTACTGGTTGTGGACATCGCTTCTTTCGCTTGTGTCAATTGGATTTATCATAACCCTTAATATATACTAATAATATGATCAATGTTAAATGGATATATTTTAAACAATAATGATACTTAATTTGCTTTTAAATTCAAAAAGATATTACTAAATAAGTTCATGTGTTTTCTATAAACACATTATGTAATAGGTAATTTAATTCAATCAAAAAGGGAATTTCATTTATAAAAGCAGGTTGTTACCCAACCTGAAGGTTTTATAAATCCAAAGGATTCCAAAACAGTTTTCAAATTAAAAAGATCCATTTATGGATTAAAGAAAACATCCAGGTCATGAAATTTTTTTATTAGGTTATCACAAAATTTGGTTTCATAAAGAATGAATGCGAGCCTTGTGTCTATAAGTGATTTAGTGGGAGTATGGCCATTTTCATAATAGTTTATGTCAATTAAATATTACATATTGGAAATGAGATACTAGTATTACAATATATTAATGCTTGGTTGAATAATTCCTTCTCCTTTAAGGACTTAGGTGATACAGTATATATTATTGGGATTAATATCTATCATGATGAATCCAAGAGGCTGCTCAGAATAAGTCATGGTACACATATTGACAAGATACTAAAGAGATTCAGTATGGAAAAATATTAGGGTGTATTGTTTACAATGTTACATGAAATCCAACTTTCCAGGAAAATGTTTCCTCAAACACATGATGAATATAGTGACCCATACTTAACATACATGGATATTCCATCATTTTAGATGAATATTCAGCATATTATAAAATTACATTCTTGGGGATTATAATAATTTTGTTTCTTTAGAAAATTAGAACATAATATTCTAGTATAGTGAAATATATTCAATGTTTCCAACAAATATCTTCCCATTTAGTACCCCAACTTAAAACATTTCTTTATAACATGGGGAAAAGAAAACATAAAAAAGGGTGATCTCAGATGCCCAGTAAGGGTAAATAAATGATATATGTAAGCATAACATGATAATAAGGGTATGAGAGTATGAGAATAACATTTGAAGATCACACCTTAGTAATCAAATATAATATACATGAGTCATGGGATAAAGATCAATAGTTCATAAGACATGAATCATAAGGGAATCGAGAGTATAAACCATGAAATCATAACATAGGAGTAAGACATGTAATTTTGGAAGGAACATAAGCCTAAACAATTATTCCCAATAATTAAAGGATCATTTCCAAAACATATCAGGACACTTAATGGGGATACACTTACTAGGAAGGACACACCACCATCCTCAGTCATATCCTTTCCTTATAGTGGAATAAGTTTACTCCCCAAACCATCATAGTAATCAAGGTTCACTCCCAATACAATATTATTAGTCAAAGTTCACTCTCAAGACCATATTAGTAGTAAATGTTCACTCCCAAGAACATCTTAGCAGAAAAATTCCTTTATTGAACTGAGTTCACTTCCCATTCCAGGCATGTCTATCTCATAAGATATAAATCTTTACCCAATGCATTGGAGGGAGATATAGGTCCCACCCGTCACATAATGGAATCATATATACGTGTTCCAAAAGATCATAAACACTCATCATATCATAAACCATGAAACGAAATGGGTATCATAAACATATCATCATATCATAACTTCTGGAAAAGAGACATGTTTCATAATCATTTCATCAAAGCATAACCTATGAAAAGAAGAGGGTTTCATAAGCATATAACCCATGAATGATAAATGGGTTTGATAAGAATACAACACATTAATAAATGTTTTAAAAAAACGTTTTTAAATTATATTTTAATATATTTTTCAATTAAATTATTTTCAAAGTGTGTTATGATTTAGAAATATTTTCAATAAAATTTCAATCTTCCTTTATAATTTATAAAATATATTTTCAAAGAAAATGTTTTCAAAATGTTTTCAAGATTATTTATAATTTTTAAAGGTTATTTTCAAAGAAAAGGGTTTCAATGATTAAAAATATTATTTTATATGTTTTAGAATATATTTTAAAATAAAAAGGTTTTCAAAAAAAAATTTATGTTCAAGAAGTTTTTTAAATGAATTTCAAATATTCCTTTATTTTTTTTTCAAAATGTTATTTTCAAAGAAAATAATTTCAGTGATTTCAAAGATTCTTTTATAAGTTTTAAAATATATTTTCAAAGAAAATGGTTTTAAAAAAAATATGTTAAAGAAGTGTTTTAAATTATTTTCAAATCTTCCTTTATATTTTTTCAAAAGTTCATTTTTAAATAAACCCATTTTTTAGGAAATACGATTTTTGAATAAAATGGATTTCTGGCCGAGGAGATAAATAAAGTAATATTTTCTTTAAAAAAATATATTATTAATTATCTTAAGTACTAAAGATTGAAAAAAATGGTACCATTAATTTAATATATAATGAATAAAAATAGGATAATGAAATTCATGATAATTATTGAGATATGTATCATTATATTTCATTAATAAAAGCATAATCATCAACAATCTCGATAAACGATGAGATTGTAGCAATAAACTCTTACCACCTTGGGAATTTTAAATCTTAATCACCATGATATAATAAAATTATATGAAGATTAAAATATCATTAAATAAAGTATATTCATGATATAACATGTAAAATGGTAGTATATACACCTCATAAAAGAATACAGGTGCATAAAAAAACATGTGTCTCAAAGAAAAAAAATTGAGACAAAATTACCTTACCAATTTGGTAACTTTTGAACCATAAAATCCCATGAAATATATATAATAAAATAGATATATAAATACCCATAAATTTAAGGATAATAATCATATAACACATTCATGGTCAGTATATACACCACATAAAAGAAATGAGTTGTGAATAAGGCATAAGTCTCGTAGTAATAAAAGTGAGACTAAAAACCACCTTAATACTTGAGTAACTTTTGAATCATGATATCCATGAAAGAATAAAATAAATTGAATCTATTGATACCATTAAATAAATTAAATTCAAGATATAACATGTTATAGGGTTGTATATACACCACAAAACATGAATAAGTGGTGAACATAACATATAACTCATAGAAATAAAAGTGAGACGAGAAAACCCTTACCTTAAGTCTTGAATTTATTTGTACGCATTTAAACATCCTTTATTATTTATATAAGTTTATTATAAATTTACCATAGAAACTTATTCTTATATATCATACCATATGTGATTTTATTGTGACTTTATATTACCCATTTATTAACAATTTCTTGTTAAAGTTACGTTTTGGGTAATAACTTCTTTGTTTTTTGTATATGTTTTGAACTATTATTCTTGATCCTATTACTTAGATCATTATTTGATTATTTCAATAATATGAAACATTATTTAAATATCATATATATTCATTATATAATTATTTATCATAATCTTTAAAATATATAAATATTAAATGGAATATATCGTTCATGTAGACGGTAGGCCGTACGTATACATGAATGTTGTTTTTGTTTTCTTATCATATTGAAAGAAAGAAATTAAATAATATATATATATATATATATATTATCATTAAAATATAATTATTATTTAATATATATCATATACATTTACCAACCCATCCTTAATATATTCTATGTAAAGTGTGAACGAATCATATCGCTTTGAGGAGGTGGTAGTCTATACATCCACAAGAAATGTTATTGTATTCCTAAAAAATGGAAAGAATGAAGGTATGTGTTATATAATAATTAAAAAATTATAAATTCATCATAAATATCATATATATCATAAAAAATAGTAATTACATCATTATTCCCAACCTTGAAATGTGGTAATGGAAGAATGAATGACATCGATTCGTGAAGAGGTAGTCCACTATACACATGAATGATGATTACGCATCCCATTTGATGGAAGTGTGTGTAGGTTTAGGTCAAAAACTTAAATATAATGTCCCATATTTTTTCATGTATTTTTTTTAAATATTATATGTAATTATTTCAAGATGATTTTTTTTGACGGCGTGCGATTCTGAGGCCCGGGGTGCTTAGAATAAATGTTTGAAACAAATTCAACTTTTAAATAGCGCACGTGATTAGTTTTCTAGAAAAAGTGGAATAACTTATAAACGGGTGCTCAAATCAGAAATTTGAGGGAACCATTTCGTTTATAGTAGAGACTTTACCTTATGCAAGGTTTAACATTGAACGACGCGGGTTGACTGCAAAAGTTAATTTTTGGATGTTTAAAGAAAATAGAATAAATTAAAAATTTATTTTATTTTAAACATTTTAATGATGTAAAGATGAATTTTATGGTTTTAAATAACTAGGAGACCAGGGTTAGGATCATAACCCTATAAAAATCCCTGGAATCCTCTGTATTTTTGGAGAGAATTCAACCCCCTTGGAGAACTCTCGACGAACGACAAAAAATAGTAAACTCATGGATCATTGCATAGCAAGGTCATAGGATCACACTGATGAAAATAGAAAAACCACTCTTCTTCAATGATCGCAGTAGGGAATGTTTTTGATTTATTCTTTCACCGTTATTTTATTTAAACAACAATCATAGATCAACCCAAGAACAGGTTGAATCGTGTTTCGATCATTCTTACAGGAGGGTTTGATTTTTAGGTTTTGATTTTAGGGGAATTATTTCGGTTTAGATTCATTTTCTCAATCCTTATAATGGGAGAGGATCAATTCCATATTGAACAATGGCCGAGGTTCATTCCTTAGTTTTATTTTTTACATCTCTTCCCCACTTCATTCTTTGAATTCTTCACGGAATTTTAACAGATGATCATTGCATGCCCGTTTCTTAGCGTAAGGATCCAAAATCAGAGATCCAATATCATGATAACCCAGAGGAGGTGTGACAATTATGGAAGCAGACAAATCGATACATTTTTGGAGAAATCATTCTTCAACCGTTCTTTATATGGATGATCAAAATGAGTTTTCGAGACCAATCAGACACCTGAAACCTACCGAATCGGTGTTACCATGTAGGGGAGACTCTAGATCTTCAATTTCGAGGTGAAAAAATGGACAGATAAAAGATTGGAGGATCAATCGAAGTGCCAGACAAAGAACCAAAAATTCTGGAAAATCACAAAGAACACAATGTGTATCCCAAAGAACACGATGTGTGGGGCTGACTCAGTGATGACTAGGGTTTCGGGGGATATAAGGGTTGAACACGGAATGTGACAGCTTTCACACAACATGTGGGCCTTTCCCCAAAGCTCATTTTTTATCTCACCGGATATACAGACATGGGGTGGAGTACACAATATGTACTCCACCACACGGATAGACCATGCCAGTTATGTAGGTTACCCCGTGTACCGGTACATGGGTTGACAGACATGGGTTGAATCCATGTATAGAAACATGGCTAGGGTAGGTGAAGTGGCCCCCAAGATAATAGGACACAACATTTAAACGTTTTTACATGCTGTGTGTACCATTTTCTACACAACATGTTCTTCTGAATCAGGCTGTTGCATATGGGTAGTACCCAGAGTCAAGGGACACGACGTGTGACCCTTATACATGCCGTGTACTCCCTTATACATGGATTGATCTCCTTTTATATCATATATTGGATAGGTTTCATTAGGTTTAGTAACCATTTTCTCTTCCCCCTAAAGGCCAAGTATCATTTCCTATTCACAGGAGCAGGATCTCTTCAACAAGACTTTCTAGATAGAGTCAGGAATACCCTCCGAGAGGCCTTGAGCAGGATCATCTATCCATTCTTGGCCCTAACTAGAGTAATTTATTAGTTTGACCGACCCTACTAGACATCGATCATCTACTTAGTAGGTGAATCCAGATGAGCCATTGAATACACCAATTCTCTGGAAGTGATCCTCATCCATGTATCATGATCTTTTCCCACTCAGGAGTGTGTTCTCCCAAAATGAGTGTATCTGTTCTCTCTTCAGATCTATTAGTGACTCTATCTCTCTTGTGACAATTACTAATGAAAATCACTTCTCAAACAAATGTTAGTAGATCTATTATACTCATGGAGTGAGTTCTCCCAAATGAGTGCTTCATGGAATCTTCAGACTGAATCATTAGCATGGGTATGTGGTCATTGTGACTTACCTCTAGACTATGGGTCTGGGTTTTGAGTATATCTGGATATTTTCACATGTTATATGTTCTATAGACATATAATATATAGAGATGAATGAAAATTTAATTTTTTTATTTCTTTATTGTTTCTGGGGTTTCCTACTGAGTATTATTAGACTCACCCCTACATAGGCTCTTTGCCGTACGTGTCGTGTCTTGTGAAGACGAGTGACCATTTGACGGAGTCTAGGGAAGACTAGGACTATACAGAGCTTTGTGAGTTCCAGACAGGACAAGGTGTTCCTATAGCTTCTAGTAGTAGTCCCAGTACCTATCTTGTTTATAGGTTGGACTTTTTAGTTTACAGACTCTTTCTTTTGGTGGGATAGTATTCTGGTCCAATTTACTTTACAACACTTTTCTTTTCTATTGTACTCTGTTGGTTGGGTTTAGTTGTATGCATGCATTATGTTCCTTTTTGGTTTTTAGATTTCATAATTTATGAGGTTGGAGATGTGTGCATGTGTACAGGTACATAGGAAATGCCTCCCATGTTAGTGATATGACTACTCAATGATAGTCCCTAGCCCTTAGCCTATTAGAGGTGGGATTGGGGAGTCACGGAATGGGACCCACTGGGATGGGTCATGACAGAGTGGTATCAGAGGTGGTCGGTTCCACTATATGACCAAGAGTCTAAGAGATTGGTTTGGGGAAATAGTGTTAAGTGTTTCAAGTTAGGATTTTAGACTAGGGACTCCAGTGTTGGTGTGGGCGGCCAAAATATCCATACACCAGGACTCTAATAACCTACTTTTTGGCTCGGTACATTAGAATAATAGTTGTAGGAAAACAAAATAATGGTACATGCATCATATAGGAATGGGTTTCAGGTTCCATGTCCTTTTGTGTCAGCTATCCAAATATACTCTTTGAACATGGTACATCATATTTCTTTATAGAATGCCTCCATGATGCATACCAACTAGGATTCAGCAGATCAATCCTGAGGATGAACCCCTTAGTGATGAGGCTTCGATTTAGGGGCTGGTTCCCTAGGAGTTACCTCTAGGTGGTGCACCAGTTATGCCACCACCATTGGAGTAACATTTGGTACCTATAGTACTAGCAGACGAGGAGAATAGATTGAGAACTATCCATGTGTTTCATAGACATAGACCCCTCAGGTTCCTAGGCAAGCTCAAACCTTAGGCGGTTGAGGACTGGATTGATATGGTGACTAGAGTCTTCCATCTAGTGAGGACATCAATGGACTAGATGGTGATCCTAGGATCGAGCCTTATTAAGGGTTCATCAGGGCGATGATGGATTTTTACTACATAAACTCATGAGAATGTGGCTATTTCATAGACAGAGTTCGAGCGACTCTTTAGGGAGGAGTTCTCTCTGGTTTTTCTGAGAACAATAAGTATCCAGGATCTCTTCATCTTCAGTAGGGTAGTTTGATGGTGGATGACTATTCATCAAGGTTTACCTACCTTGCTAGGTACTCGATGGATATAGTCAGGGACTGGTACATCAAATATTTGAATTTTGAGCGAGGTTTATGATGGTAAATACAAGCTAGTGTCATTCCTCTATGCATTCTAACTTATGGTGGGGTGCCGGAGTGAACTTTAGTGATCGAGAGCTTCTTGGATGAGCCAAGATAGCCAATGGAAGTCACCAGAAGGTAGACAGGTGTAGAGACCTTGGAAGTAGGGAGGCGATGTCAGGCATAGATTTCAGAATGTGGGAGATATCTCATGAGGGCCTAGGATAGGGGATCTATAGTCCAGAACTCTCAGGCTAGATCCAGTCAGCCTAGGGAGAGGCGATGCTACTCGTGCGACGGAAGAGGAAGTCTCACTAGATTTTCCAACCCATCAGGCTGCTGACAGGGAGGAGGTGGATGGACCACTTAGGCAGAGGAAAAGAGTAGATCAGGTATACCATCCAGGTGGTGGACATGGAAGAGGACTAGGGAGAGTTTCAAGAGGTGGTGGACATTTTGGCATACTCCCATCACCACCCCCAGAAGGTATGAACTAGGCTCATGGAGTTGGGGGGCATGTAGAGACCCGAAGCTTGACGTACATGGACATTACATTACTTTTGAAGAATACTTAATACATAACAAAAACAGACACACAAGGATCGTAATAATTTAGTGTCTTTGGAAACTTGGAACGTAATCTTCTAATCGTGGTGAAAGATCTTCAACATCTCCCATAAAGATCTTCCCCTTTTTTTCTTATCTAAAACCTTTCTTTATATCCTGGGGAAAAGAAAACATATAAAGGGTGACCTCAAATGCTCAGTAAGGGTAAGCATGGATAAAATAAAACATAACATATACATTTGAACTTAAAAACATGAACATAATGTTTAAACATCAAAATTTTGAGCAATAACATAAAACATGGAAGTACGTAAGACATAGATCATAAAGAAACATTAAGAATGATAAAATAGCATGGTAATAAAACATGTAAGTGTGGAAACCATTAAGCACATGATATTATTTCCATATTATCCAAGGCATTGCTTCCAAGACCATCTTAGTGGACAAAGTCCCTTTCTGAATCGAGTTCACTCCTCGTTCCAGTCCTGTATTACTGAACCGGTTTAACTTGCCGTTCCATCCATGTCTATCTCATGAGATATAAATCTTTACCCAATGCATTTGAGGGATATATAGGTCCCACCCATCCCATAATGAAATCATTCTTACTTGTGCCACAAAATAAACATACATCATTCATAATAACCCAATGAATAAAATGGGTTTCATAAACATAATCCCATCATCACATAATCCATATAAAAGAAATGGATATCATTTCATAATAAGAAAAGTGAAACCATGTAAATCATAGAGACATTATACTTGAAACATACACATATGAAATAATTTCATCTTAGATGGAAAAATGGTTTTGATAAAACAATTGAAATGAATTCTTGAGGAAAATATCCTTTCTTCTTCAAAATCAATTTCTTTTCACAAAACGTCATGAAATTTTAAAAGAAAGATATTTTGTTGAAAATAGTCATGAAATATTTTGGAGGAAGCTTCATGAAAATAAGGATTTATAAAACCATAAAAATTCTTTCATGCCGTATACGTTAAAAAAACATTCTTCTCATACTTTTTTCAGAAAAGTAAAAAAGTACCTTGTAGGGTAAATAAAAGAAAGATTCCTTCCATACCATGGGGTAAAAGTCAAAATGGGTAAAAGGACTTTAAACATAAGTGAATACACTTTTATAAAACATGGACATGGCTGATAGCAATAACCCCAGTAAATACTTACGAACAATCAATCTCAGATAAAAATGAGATTTGCAAAATTATCCCTTACCTTATGTCCGATATGCTTCGTATGTATCCGAACCTCCTCTTCTTTGAAGAGCCTCTTTGAGACCTCCTATTAGGGCACTAAAATTTGTATTTGAAGAAGACCAGGACCTCTAGGATGTTTCTAGGGAAGTGGAGAAGAGAATTTGGCAGGGGTTGGCTGAGCATGAATGCTCAAATTGGTGTGAGGAAGGGAGGGAGGAGAAGCCCTTTTATAAGGGAGGAGAGGGGCACCTTAGGAATAACTAAAAATATTATTTTATTATAAAGTAAAATTCGGTTTTTAATTGCTCCAAATTGATATATTTTGAAGCTAAGGTGAGGATGGGTCGAAATCCTCTCATCCAATAGAATTTATACAAGTTTAAGTCATTATATTAACCTTATCTTTTAGTTTTAACTCTTAGTTATTTAGATTGACATTTACCATGTCACTTTGTATTTTTATATTTTATAGTTAATAAACATACCATATACATCCAAGAGACCCCCAAGTGGTCCATTAATGATACACCTATCATGATATAAGTATCTTGGCCGAACCTTATATTTTTAGGAATAAAATAACAATCAATAATATAATATTTGTTTTAAAAACTATTTTATGTCAATTTTGACACTATTTAGTAATTGATTTTTGTGAAAATCATAAAAAAATGATTAATTCGAAAAAGTTAATTAAATAAATACTAACATGTCATATTAACCTATAAAATTATTGTAATTCATAAAAAGTCTCAAATTACATTTATTTGGGTATTTATAACATCGATTATGTCAATATTTCATTAATAAGATAATTACTGCATCATCTTTGTGTCATAAATAAATTAAATTATTTAATGTCTAAAAATTATAAATAAATTACCATTATGTAAGAAATATTTTTTTATTTATAATGAATATTTATAGTCGAATTTATCTTATCTATAAACCTATATTAAAAATGATTTAGTTATTAAACTTTGATTTTAACTATTTTAACCCTTCTTTAAATAAATTAATAATAAATGTCCTAATCTAATCCTAGTGGGCCTAAATGGTCATATTTTATTTATAAGTTTGTTTTTGGTCGAATTAAACTTATCCAATATAATTAGGACATGTGTTAGGGTAATAATAATATCATTTTTACCCTTAATTACCCTATTTACTTTTAACCGTGGTAAAAAAAAGTAAAAAGTTACTATTCACCAAAAATTATTTTCATCTCATTGAACCACATTTTACTTACTGACATCCACTGTGTCTCTCGGATTTTTTAAATTCCACTCACAGAAGCGGTAAAATTAAGTTTTATGTAAATTTGCAAATTCTCCTAGGAGGTGGGTAAAAGACGGTGAAAAGTTCAATAAAATTTTTATGTATCTAAGATTATTATAAAATGACTCCAATGAATTACATTGAACTTATATAGGTATTATGTATCAATTTTGACCTAAAATAAATTTAAATAAAATAAATAATTATTTAAATAAAAATTCGGTTTTTAAATAGTAACCCAGTGTTTTCACTATTCATCAAAAATTGAAAGTTTTCAGAAAAATACCAAAATTTCACCCTAGGCTAATTTCGATATTCTGAATCCAAAAAAGAAGTCCATTTTAAAAAATAAAATTTACAAAATTTCAAAATGTGGTTATTACTATTCATAACGGCTAGTTTTAATAATATTTTAATAGCATATCGTTGTTTAGTGAAACTCGGTATTGCGTACGACGTAAGCTATCAAGGAAGGCCACATTTGCGTGTAGTGCAAGCCAATTCAGGGATGCGTGTTGTGCAAGCTCCTTTTGGTGTAGCGTACAACACAAGACATTAATGAAATTAAAAAGAATATTTTTCATAAAATCTCGGGGTGTTACATTCTACCCCCCTTAATATGAATTTCGCCCTCAAAATTCGTCGGGGTTATAAACGGTTTACTACTCAAAAGTTTCTTTAATAGAAACCCACATTGTAAAAAGGAATACCAAAACCAATCTTTAAAAACAAAAGTATGAAACGTAACGGTTACCCAAATAAACTAATCACTGGGTTTCCACATAGGTGAAAATATGGATATGGAAGAGAAATCTAACCATCATGTTCTGATGGAGAGTGGTAGAGAACATGGCTATGGAAAATCCAGCAATCAAAAATCCATATATTTGTGATGATCTAAGGTACCATCTGATTCATCGGATATAAGGGAACTAGGACAACATTTTTGGTTTTCAATATCATTTCCCTAAAGTTGAAAAATTTGAATTAGAAGAAATACTTGCTTGATTTTGGTACAATCTCACTGTTGTTGGTGCTTTAAACAATTTCCACTTCATCTCTTAAAGAAATGAATTTTTTATTCATGAAGAGTTAGCAGATCATGTGATAGAATGATGGTTCATTCCATCTGTTTCAAGAAAAAGTTATCAAATATACATAAGTCCATCTATGGTGAGGTTAATCATATATGGTTTCTAAAATGGACTTATACTTCATATATCATATTGCATAATATAATAAAACTAGTTTCTACTAAATAGGGACTTCCTGTAGGCTAGTGGTAGACGATAAAGGCCAGTCGCACTTCGGTTGTGGGCTTGATTCCCACAGCCTTGTCCGACGTGATGGGCTGTCGTCCATCCTGTAGGTT
Organism: Viscum album; assembly: GCA_963277665.1. Taxonomy (NCBI): domain Eukaryota; kingdom Viridiplantae; phylum Streptophyta; class Magnoliopsida; order Santalales; family Viscaceae; genus Viscum; species Viscum album. Next base: position 598,568,419 of record OY728133.1, read on the forward strand.
GTCCTTTTTCTAAAACTACATTACTATAACATCCCATCAATAATATCCAGAAAGGTTCTATCCTTAAACAATACTAACTTATGTCCAACATAATCCATTCCAATCTTTAGGCTTATCCATAATATTGCAGTCCATTGTTATATTATAGTGAAAATGATTACCAGAGATTTCATATAACATGCATGTTAATACCATCATTGATCCCCATATATCATAAGATATGTCTTTTTGGTCACATTCCAAACGTTCGAAGGCCTTAATCATGTATTCTCTTGAAAAATGAATACCCATTGAATCTAAGTGAAAACATGAGTGCTATCAAAAGTTAACTCTTTCCACATACCAAAATCCAAAAATTCTATATACTCAAACCATGATATAACCTTCTCCTTATATCAGTCATGAGCTCATGAATACTATCAAACATTTAATTTTCTCCTTATCCCTTCATTATGCGCATATCATATACTTTCCAAAAATACTGGTACCATTCTTCACACACTTTCAAAACTTAAGGAAAGATAATAGTGTAACAATCCTTAGATGTCTCTTTATTCCATAGTACCATGAGATTACTTATACAAAATTACACTTGATAAACATTTAATCATTCCACTACCTTCTTAAACCATTGACCGAGATTCAACAATTCTTTCATCTCACATATCATTTGTAGTCTCTTCATCATCATCAACATAAATACTACCCATACGACCGTACTTATTCTCTTCATGAGAATTTCCCTTAGGGCATTGGTTTGCATAATGCCTGTACATTCCACATTTAAAACATTTAACCATTGTTGATGTCGTAACAATACCATTATCCTCATCCCTGGTGTTTACTGAACCTTTTCCTTTGCACTTACTTGCTTTGTGTCCTTTATTTCCACACCCAAAGAATCTCCCAGTTTCTTTGAAACAATCTCCCCGATGCCTCTTCCCACATGATTTACATGAGGGAAATTGAACTTTCTTTCCTCTATAATCATCATGAAACTCCATCTTTCTCTTATTATCTGAGTCGAGAAACTTACCAAAGTTGAGATTATTGATCATATTATGAGATTTATGATTAGGCATAATAACGATGTTTGTACTTCCAAATCCCATTTCATTTGGTTTCTCATGAAGAATATCATTCCATTTTCCATCATATCCTCCATTATTATGAATCTTCCTGTTTCCAGCCATTTTCTAAAACCCAAAAAGAATAGTGTGAGAGGCAAAAATCATGCTAGGGAAAACAACATAGTAAAGGGGGAGTACCGTCAATATCTAACATCTTAGGTTAAATTCTAAGATCATTACCGTAGTTCTAGGACTATATCCTATATGTATACTTATCCTTAGGTACATCCCTGGACATACCTTAGAAATATCTCTAGGGATCTCACTAAAGTTCTCACATCCTAGTTTCCAAAGGTTGACTAAACCTTTCCTCTAATACCAACTATAGAGACCCGAAGCTTGACGTACATGGACATTACATTACTTTTGCAGAATACTTAATACATAACAAAAACAGACACACAAGGATCGTAATAGTTTAGTGTCTTTGGAAACTTGGAACGTAATCTTCTAATCGTGGTGAAAGATCTTCAACATCTCCCATAAAGATCTTCCCCTTTTTTTCTTACCTAAAACCTTTATTTATGTCCTGGGGAAAAGAAAACATAAAAAGGGTGAGCTCAAATGCTCAGTAAGGGTAATCATGGATAAAATAAAACATACCATATACATTTGAACTTAAAAACATGAACGTAATGTTTAAACATCAAAAGCTTGAGCAATAACATAAAACATGGAAGTACGTAAGGCATAGATCATAAAGAAACATTAAGAATAATAAAATAGAATGGGAATAAAACATGTAATTGTGGCAACCATTAAGCACATTATATGATTTCCATATTATCCAAGGCATTTCTGCCAAGACCATCTTAGTGGACAAAGTCCCTTTCTGAATCAAGTTCACTCCTCGTTCCAGTCCTGTATTATTGAACCGGTTTAACTTACCATTCCATTCATGTCTATCTCATGAGATATAAATCTTTAACCAATGCATTAGATGGAGATATAGGTCCAACCCATCTCATAATGAAATAATTCTTACTTGTGCCCCAAAATAAACATACATCATTCATAATAACCCAATGAATAAAATGGGTTTCATAAACATAATCCCATCATTATATAATCCATATAAAAGAAATGGATATCATTTCATAATAAGAAAAGTGAAACCATGTAAATCATAGAGACATTATACTTGAAACATACACATATGAAATAATGTAATCTTAGATGGAAAAATGGTTTTGATAAAACACTTGAAATGAATTCTTGAGAAAAATATCTTTTCTTCTTCAAAATCAATTTCTTTTCAAAAAACATCATGAAATTTTAAAAGAAAGAGATTTTGTTGAAAATAGTCATGAAATATTTTGGAGTAAGCTTCATGAAAATAAGGCTTTATAAAACCGTAAAAATCCTTTCATTCCATATACGTTAAAAAAAACATTCTTCTCGTACTTTTGTCAGAAAAGTGAAAAAGTACCTTGTAGGGTAAATAAAATAAAGATTCCTTCCATACCATGAGGTAAAAGTCAAAATGGGTAAAAAGGACTTTAAACATATATGAATACACTTTTATAAAACATGGACATGGCTGATAGCAATAACCCCAATAAATACTTACGAACAAGCAATCTCAGATAAAAATGAAAATTTCAAAATTATCCCTTACCTTATGTCCGATATGCTTCGTATGTATCCGAACCTCCTCTTCTTTGAAGCGCCTCTTTGAGACCTCCTCTTAGGGCACTAAAATTGGTCTTTGAAGAATACCAGGACCTCTAGGATGTTTTTAGAGAAGTGGAGAAGATAATTTGGCAGGGGTTGGCTGAGCTTGAAGGCTCAAATTGGTGTGAGGAAGAGAGGGAGGAAGTGCCCTTTTATAAGGGAGGAGAGGGGAACCTTTTGAATAACTAAAAATATTATTTTATTATAAAGTAAAATTCGGTTTTTAATAGCTCAAAATTGATATATTTCTAAGATAAGGTGGGGATGGGTCTAAATCCTATCATCCAAAAGAATTTAGACAAGTTTAGGTCATTATATTAACCTTATATTTTAGTTTTAACTCTTAGTTAATTAGATTGACATTTACCATGTCACTTTGTATTTTTATATTATATTGTTAATAAACATACCATATACATACAAGAGACCCCCAAGTGGTACATTAATGATACACCTATCATGATATAAGTATCTTGGCTGAAACTTAGTTTTTTAGGAATAAAATAACAATCAATAATATAATATTTGTTTTAAAAACTATTTTATGTCAATTTTGACACTATTTAGTAATTGATTTTTGTGAAAATCATAACAGAATTATTAGTTTAAAAAAAGTTAATTAAATCAATACTAACATGTCATATTAACCTAGAAAATTAGTTTAATTCATAAAAAGTCTCAAATTACATTTATTTGGGTATTTATAACATCAATTATGTCAATATTTCATTAATAAGACAATTACTGCATCATCTTTGTGTCATAAATAAATTAAATTATTTAACGTCTAAAAATTACAAATAAATTACCATTATGTATTAAATCTTTTTATATTTATAATTAATATTTATAGTTTAATTTATCTTATGCATAAACCTATATTAAAAATGATTTAGTTATTAAACTTTGATTTTAATTATTTTAACACTTCTTTAAATAAATTAATAATAAATGTCCTAATCTAATCCAAGTGGGCCTAAATGGTCATATTTTATTTCTAAGGTTGTTTTTGGTCGAATTAAACTTATCCAATAGAATTATGACATGTGTTAGGGTAATAATAATATCATTTTTACCCTTAATTACCCTATTTACTTTTAATCGTGGTAGAAAAAGTAAAAAGTTACTATTCACCAAAAATTATTTTCATCTCATTGAACCACATTTTACTTACTGACATCGACTGTGTCTCCTGGATTTTTGAAATTTCACTCACAGAAGCGGTAAAATTAAGTTTTATGTAAATTTGCAAATTCTCCTAGGAGGTGGGTAAAAGACGGTGAAAAGTTCAATAAAATTTTTATATATCTAAGATTAGTATAAAATGACTCCAATGAATTAAATTGAACTTATATAGGTATTATGTATCAATTTTTACCTAAAATAAATTTAAATAAAATAAATTTAAATAAAATAAATAATTATTTAAATAAAAAGTCGGTTTTTAAATAGTAACCCAGTGTTTTCACTATTCATCAAAAATTGAAAGTTTTCAAAAAAATACCAAAATTTCACCCTAGGCTAATTTCGATATTCTGAATCCAAAAACAAATTCCATTTTGAAAAATAAAATTTACAAAATTTCAAAAAGTGGTTATTACTATTCATAACGGCTAGTTTTAATAATATTTTAATAGCATATCGTTGTTTAGTGAAACTCGGTATTGCGTCCGACGTAAGCTATCAAGGAAGGCCACACTTGCATGTAGTGCAAGCCAAGTCAGGGATGCGTGTTGTGCAAGCTCCTTTTGGTGTAGCGTACAACACAAGACATTAATGTAATTAAAAAGAATATTTTTCATAAAATCTCGGGGTGTTACAGGACAAGGGTGGGTACAAATACATGTAGTCGAGGTGTAAAACCTAGGGACTCTAGGGATGATCCAAGGTTTGATTTGTGTCTTCTATACCTTAGCTAACATTCTTATAGAAAGAGTTTCCAATCATTCTTTCCTTGCCACATGTATTGTGTGAAACCTTGAGATTCTGGTAGAGTTGTTGACTTGACCCTTATTCTTGGAGACAGTTATAGGAGGATAATCGATGATCACGCATCTTTGCCTATAGTGTGATATTAACCTTGGAGGTGAGAGTTTCGGTTGTAACATCTTGGTGGTAGCATCAAGGCATTATAATTTCATTTTCGGTATGGATTGGTAATCTTCATTCCATGCCTAGATTGACAACTTTAGGCAAAGGTTGCAGTGTGTATGCAATGATGGAATGAGGTTTTACTTTGTTAGAGAAAAGGATACCCAGACAGTATAGGAGGGGATCATGCACAGGAGGGTGAAACTGATCACTCATGAGTTGTCTAGACTTACCCTCGGAGTAGCTGATGTTATGATATTTCAGTTCCCAGCAATAGTGGAGGAGTATGAGGACGTATTTAAAAAAGATGTTCCCGGATTACCTCCCCTCCGGGAGATTGAATTCTGCATCAACTTACACCCTGGGATGGAACTGATATCCTCACCAACATATCAAATGGATCCCACAGATCTTCATGAGATGAGGGTGTAGTTGAAGGATTTATAGAGGAAGGGATTCATATGACCCAATGTTTCACCCTGGGTAGCCCCAATTTTGTTTTCCAAGAAGGTAGACAAGAGTTTGAGGTTGTGTGTGGATTACCGAAACTTGAAACAGGTAACAGTGAATAAAACATATCCATTTTTGAGGATTTATGACCTCTTCGATCAGATAATAGGGGTATGATGGTTCTCGAAGGTTTACCTTCGATCGGGTTATCATCAACTTCAAGTACGAGATGAGGATGTTCCAAAGATGGATTTCAGATGCTGCTATGGTCACTACAAGTAATTGGTGATTCCCTTCGGCATGACGAATGCCCCTGCAGTTTTCATGGAACTCATGAACTAGATCTTCTAGCCATACTTATATTGGTTCATATTAGTCTTCATTGATGAAATCCTTGTGTACTCAGCGTTAGATGAGGAGCATACGAGACACCCATGAATGGTCTTGGATGTACTACGAGATCACAAATTTTATGGGAAGATCTCGAAGTGCCAGTTCTAGATTTAGGAGGTCCAATTTTTGGGAAATTCTATCTCAGCAGATGGAGTAGTGGTGGACCCAGCCAAGGTTAAAGTAGTGTTAGTATGGGAGTCACCTAGGTGCGTGACAGTGGTTTAGAGCTTCCTTGAGTTAGAAGGATATTACCAGAGATTCATTCATGATTTATCCTGAATATCAGCACCAATGATAGATTTGGACCTAAAGGGGAAGCCTTTTGTATGGATGGATAAGTGCAAGTGGACTTTCCAACAATTGAGATAGATTTTAATGAGCACCCTAATCTTGAGATTCCCAGAGGAGAGTGTTGAGTACATAGTTTTCTGCTATGCATCAAGGACCGGACTTGGCTTTATTCTAATGCAGAGATAGGTGGTGATTGATTATGGTTTTTTCTAGCTATGGATGTATGAGCAGAACTATGTGACCCATGATCTTGAGTTAGAAGTGGTAGTTTTTGTATTTAATATGTTGAAACACTACCTGATGGATGAGTGTTTTATTTTCTACTCTGACTACAAGTGCCTCAAGTAAATATTCTTATAGATGGATCTAAATCTGAGGAAGATGTGATGGATATAGTTTCTATAATATTATTTCATTGAGATATTCTATACTCATGGGAAGGGGAAATTTGTGGTTGATTCTCTCATTCAGAGATCGAGTTCACAGCTACTGAGTGAGGTGTCATAGTAGTTGGACTCACTTTAGATATCCTTCATTGTTCGAGATGATGTAACTTGACTTCAGTCTATGTTTGTAACCCATCCACTCTTACAACAAGTTAGGGAGGAATATCTAGGGGATGTCAACTGTGAATATTTACCTGCTTAGTTATCCACAAAACATCCTCCTGATGGATATTCACAAGGTAGGGAGTATGTCATTCTTTTTAGAGGAAACATAATTGTACCAGTGGCATTGAGGGAGGAGGTTCTGAGGGAGTTTCATACATCCCCTTTGGAAGTACACCCTGGCATGGTGAAGATGTATCAGGACCTCTGACATCAGTTCTGGTGGACAGGAATGAAAAAGGCAATAGTAGAGTTCGTTTCTCGATGCCTTACGTGATGACATGTGAAGGTTGATAACTAGGTTCCAGTGGGATTAGATCACCCTTTGGAGGTGTTGGAGTGGAAGTGGGATGAAATATCGATGGACTTCATGATGATATTTCCACAAATGTCCAGGGGACATGATTCTATCTGGGTGATCATTGATCGACTCACTAAGTTAGCCCACTTCCTAGCTATTAGGGAGCATAGTTCAGTAGAGAGCTTGGGATGCATCTACATGCTGGAGATAGTTTGGATTCATGGATTCCTATCATCAATAGTTTCAGATAATGATAAACGCTTCACATCTCAGTTACGTAAGGGATTGTAGGAGGATTTTGGGAATCAGCTATGCTTGAGCACAACATTACATACCCAGACAGAAGGTTATATGGAGAGAACAATTCAAGTTCTAGAGTATATGATGAGGGAATGTTTCTTGGACTTTGGTTGCAGTTGGGAGGACCACTTACCACTGGTGGAGTTTTCATAAAACAATAACTACCACTCCACTATTTGTATGGAACTATTTGAGGCTTTATAGGAGCAACCCTGTCAGTTACCAATTTATTGGATTAAACCCAGAGATTCAGTACTTATGGGTCCGGATTTGTTACAAGATACCACCAAGAAGGTGTAGATCATTCTGGGGTTGATAAACAATACATAGGGCCGACAGAAGTCTTATGCTGATAGACGACAAAGATCTCTGGATTTTGAGGAAGGAGACCATGTATTCCTTTAGGTCTCACCTCGACAAGGGTTGCGAAGATTTGGCTAGGGTGGAAAGTTGTATCCAAGGTTCATCAGCCCTTTTTAGATACTGCACAAAGTTGGTGATGTGGTGTACTGCCTAGCTCTACCACCGCAGTTTCACTGGGTACCTGATGTCTTCCACAGGTCGTAGCTAAGGAGGTATGTGCACGTTCCATCACATGTTATCGACTGGGGCGAGCTAGACATTGAGGATAGAGAGACCTTCACAAATTACCTAGTGGAGATCAAGGATCAGTAGGAGAGGATCCTTCATGGGCGATTGATTCCCTTGGTGCATTTCTAGTGGAAACATGGGAATCTTCAAAAGAGCACGTGGGAGTGGGAGGCTCAGATTCATGACCAGTACCCACATCTTTTTGAGTAGCCTTTTGTTTTCACTTTTTGGGGACGTAAAAACCTAAGGTGGGGAGAATGTAATGTATTATATTTTTACATGTATTATTTTTAAATATTATATGGAATTATTTTGAGACAAGTCTTTGTGAAAGCATGTGATTATGAGGTCCGAGGTGCCTGGAATAAATGTTTGAAACAAATTAAAATTTTAAATGACTCGTACGAGCGGTTTTTTTTGAAAAAATTACAATAAATTCTAAATGTGTTCTTATATAAGGAATATGAGGGCACCATTATGTTCGGAGTAGTGACTTTACCTTACGTGAGGTCTATCTTTGACCGGTGTGGGTCGACTGCAAAAGTTAATTTTTGGACATTTAATGGAAATAAAATATATTAACAATTTATTTTATTTTAAACATTTTAATGATGTAGTGATGAGTTTTATGGTTTTAAATAACCAGGAACCCAAATTTAGGCTCATAAACTTGAAAAAATCCCTGGAATCCTCTGTATTTTTGGATAGGAGCCGCCCTATGGAGAACTCTCGACGAACGTCAAAGAACAGTCAACTCATGGATTATTGCGCAAAAAGGTTGGATAATCTCACTAATGATGACAAAAAAACCACTATGAGTCGATGATCGAGGTAGGACATGTGTTTGATTTATTCTTTCCCCATTCTTGGATTTAAATTAATAATGTGGATCAACCCACAAACACATTGAACCACAGTTTGATCGTTCTTATGGGAGGGTTTGATTTATGTGTTTTGATTTTAGGGAATTGTTTTTGTTTAGATTCATTTTCTTGATCCTTCTAATGGGAGAAGATTTTGGCCATAATGAACAACGACCGAGGTTCTTTCCTTGGTTTTATTTTTTACATTTCTTTCCCACTTAATTATTTACATTATTCACATTATTTGTGGGGGATGAATGAATGATCATTTCACACCCATTGCTTAGAACAATGATCCAAAATCAGAGATCTGACATCGTGAAAACCCAAGGGAGGTGCTGAGATGATTGAAGAGGACAAATAAAAATGGTTCAGAAGAAATATTTCTTAAACCTTTCTTCGCTCGGATGATCAAAACAAGTTTTCAGGACTGACCAGACACCTAAAACCTACCGATTCAATGTTACCATGGAGGGGTGGATCTGGATCTTCATTTTTGAGGCGAATAAACAACTGGATGAAAGATTGTATGATCAACTAAAGCACTGGATGAAGAACCAATCATTCTAGAAAATTTTAAAGAACATGACATGTATCCCGAAGAACATGGAGTGTGGGGTCAGATCAATGGAAACTAGTGTTTCAGGCGATAGAAGGGTTGAACACGGTTTGTGATATCTGTCACACAATGTGAGGTCCTTTCCTAAAATCTTGGTGTGTATCTTCCTAAATATACAGACATGGGGTGGATTACATGAAATGTACTCCACCACATGGCTAGATCAGGCTGGTTATACGGGTTACCTCTTGTACCGGTACATGGGTTGGCAGACACGAGTTGAGTCTATGTACGGGCACATGGACAATGTACACAGAGATACCCCCTGGGATAGTAGGTTACGACATGTGAGTTTTTCTACATGCCGTGTGTACCATTTTCTACATGACATGTTATTCTGACTCGTTTCGTTGCACACGAGAAGTACCCAGAGTCAAGGTACACAGCATGTGACCCTTCTACACATCATATACTCCATTCTACATAGCTTGATATATTTTACACCATATCTTGGATAGGTTTTTTTGTGTTAGTAAACCTTTTATCTTCCCCCGGAAGTTCAAGTATCGTTTCCTATCCATAGGAGTATGATCTCTTCAGTAAGAATTTCTAGATAGAGTCAGGAATCCTCTTTGAGTGGCCCGAAGTAGGATCATCTTTCCATTCTTAGCCCTAAGTATAGTCATGTATCAGTATGAAAAACCCTATTGGATATAGATCCTATACTTAAAAAGTGAATATGAATGAGTCATAGAATACACCAAGGCCCTGGAAGTTATCCTCATCCATGTGTCATGATATTTTCCCACTCAGGAGTGTGTTCTCTAGAAATGAGTGTATCTGTTATCTCTTTAGATCTATCAATTCCTCTATCTCTCTCATGAAAATTCCTGGTGAACAGTACTTCTTGGAAGTACGTCAATAGAGATATCAGACTCATGGAGTGAGTTCTCCTAGATGAGTGCTTTGTGGAATCTTCAGACTGAATCCTTAGCATGGGTATGCGGTCGTTGTGACTTACCTCTAGACTATGGGTCTGGGTTTTGAGTATATTTGGATATTTTCTCTTTTTATATGTTCTATATATATACTGTATAGAGATGACTATACCGTTACTTTTTTTATTACTTTGTGGTTTTTGGGGTGTCCTATTGCGTATTGTTATACTCACCCCTACATGGGCTCTTGCCAGTATGTGTCGTGTCTTGTGCAGATGAGCAACCTTTTGACAGAGTCTAGGGTGAACTAGGACCAGATAGATATTTTTGAGTTCCAAATAGGCCAAGGTGTTCCTAAATCTTCCAGTAGCAGTCCCAGTACCTATCTTGTTTACAGGCTGGACTTTGTAGTTTGCAGACTCTTTCTTTTGGTGGGATTGTATTTTGGCCTAGTTTACTTTACAACACTTTGATTTCTTGTTGTACTATATTAGTTGGGTTTATTTGTATGCATTCATTATATTACTTTGAGGTTTTTACATTTCAGAATTTGTGGGATTGTACATGTGTGTGTGTGTGTACATGTACTTAGGAAATTCTTCCCAAGTTAGTGATATGCCTACTCGGTGCTCGTCACTAGCCCCTAGCCTATTGGAGGTGGGCTTGGGGAGTTGCGACATGGGCCCCATAGGGATGGGTCATGACATTAACATAAAAACATATTAGTAAATTTAGGATACTTATGTTATTATATATTCATTTAATAATAACAATTTAGGGGGTTGGAGAAATAAATAAAACAACAGTTCTTGTTGAAGTATGTTACCGCTTATTTGGGTAATTCCTTTCGGTTTGCACCAAAGGAATAACTTGGTTTGCATTATGAACAAAGTGAGACTTATAGGATTAGAGGAGGAATTTTTAGAGATTATTTTTTAAGGGTTTGTATGATCCAAAGGATTTTATTTTTTTAAATAAGTGAGAGGGGTGAGTTCCCTTTTATAGTGGAGGAGTGACATTCTTGTAAATATAAAATGGCAAACACTATTGAGAGGTATCCCTTACATTATATACCTCCAATAATGGTAAATTTTATATTAAAGGGATTATATGGTTTAAATATGTCCATAAAATGGATTTTGGACATGTTTCTATGTTATTTTCTTCTTAAGTTAAAGTTTAACCACTAAGTAAACTCATTTTTACCTTAATTGCTGTAATTAATTTTAATTACTTTCACTAATATTTTGGTCAAGAAATAAGTTGAACTTAATAGAAATTATAAATTATTTTGATTAAAAATATGAAATAAATTTTTCAAAATTATAATAACATAAGTGGAAGAAATTAATTTAAAATTAATCTCATAGACGGGACAAGACAACGAGTTTTTGAATTGAAAATGTTCAGAAGTTGTAAATGTTTTTAAATCCAATTTCAATATGAAATTTATTACAACAACATAAATTGTATTAATAGATGTATAATTGATCTAAATATACTTTAAAACCAATTTAAAATATAATTTAATTATATAAATAAATTATATGAAAATGCAATTTTCAATTAAAATTCAGTGTTTTTCACTATTCATCAAAAAATGAAACTTCACAGAAATATACCAAAAATTCACCCAAATTAAATTTTTGTATTATTCTTTAAAAATTAGTTTTTTTTTTCAAATAAAATTTAGAAAATTGTAAAAATATATATTTAAAATGGGTTCACCATTAAAAGGAAGTAAAATTACCATTTAGAGAAAATATTTATCTTTATGTGTATAATTGGATTTATTCTTGTCTCTTGTATAGAAAACGCATAAGATAAATGTTAAATAATTAAATAAATATAATATATATATATTTCATTAAAATATTTTATCAAAAGTGTTTTAATGAATTTATCATTTTAAAACAACTTTGATTGCATGAATATAATTTTCCAACAAAAGATTTATTATATTTTTAAAAGGGTTTTATTTTTATTTCTAGTTAATTGTTCACCAAATAATTCTTCTTGTATACATGTTAAAACCATATTTTTATAATTTAGTTAATATTACTCATAAATATCATTTCAATGGATAGGTGATAACTATAATTATATTTTAATAATAATAGTAATAGTATATTGTAGTTCATTAAAACTCGATTTTGCGGGTCATGTAAGTTGTTGAAGGAACTAAAAATTGTGTGTAACATGAGAAAAAATGGTATTAAATGTATAAAAATATATTATAAGTGTTGATTATAGTAAAATATCAACTTGGTGTTGTGTATAAAGTAATTATAACTTGGTGCAATCATACAACACAAGCTATATTCAGTGTTGCTTGAAATGAAAAATATCAAAAAGATTAAATTAAATAAAAAAAATTCATAAAAACTCAGGGTATTACATTATACCCCCATTAAAATTAATTTCACACTAATTTTTTTTCCGGTTATCATAGTTCTAATAATTGAAAGTTCCTTTCACTGATACCCACATCGCAAAAATGAATACTAAAACTTCCTTTAAAAAGAGAAATTTAGAAACATAATAGTTACCCAAAGTAACTCATAAGTAGGTTTCCACATTGGATAACATAGGTGGAAATTGAAAACATAAACATGGAAGAGAAATATAACTATGAAGTTTCAATGGAGAGTGATAGAGAACATGGTTAATAGAAATTTACTGATCACAAATCTACAACCCAAAGAGGCTTGAAAAAGGTCATTGATATCATAAAAAATGATGATAACATGAATATATTTTCTTTCAATAACCCTTTACTAAATTTTAATAATTTCATGATAAGATATACTTACTTGATTTAAACACAATATTACCCTTTGACGTTCCTTGATCACTTTCCACTTCTTCTCTTATTCTAAGAAATAAAGGTGAATTTTTCATTGATGAAGCATTAGAAAATCATGAGATCCATAAATATAATGATAGGTCATTCCATCCAAATTTATCACAAAAAAGGTTATCACATGTTATCCAATATTCATAAATCATCATGTGGAGAGATAATAATTTAATCACTAAAACCTCATTTGAAGTTTAACATAAACCATTCCATAAATGGTTAACCTTATAACCCTTCCAAAAATGAATATCCAAAACTTTAGAAAGAAGGTCACTAAATCAACTTAACATTGAACCCCCATATATCATAAAGTGTCTCTTGGTTTTCACATTACAAACATTTAAATAAATTCATCATTTATTCTATTGAAACATGATAATAACTTAAATTACTATACATACTTATTTAAAGAATGCATTATTTATTATTCCAAAGATAATTGGATATATTCCTTAATTCAAAAAATGTCATAATCTCCATCCATGATAGCACAACCCACATTGTAAAATAATCCTTTATTAGGTATGAGGAAATCAATACTATCTAATTTACTTTATCCTTATCAATCTTATCTCCATCCATACTAAACATCAATTTCTCATCATTCATAACATATTAAGGGGTACCTTCCCGTAATCATTTTTTTCTATAAAATATAACCTTGATATCAAATAACTTTTCTAAGTCATCAGTACCATTAAACATATATATTTTTCAAATCCTTAATTTAAAACATATACTTCATGATTCATATTTCATAATTCTTGAATTCCAATATGTACACTTCAATCATACAACTTTATTTTTAAACCATTACTCAGTATTCATTATCTTATTCCTTAGTCATCCTTTCCTAAAATATGAAATATGAATCATATATTAAGGTGCATAAACCTCAATATAATCATGGTTCATATGTTTAATGTAAAAAATACTATTATAATTGTAATGCCCTGACCCTAGTTACCCAGAGTCGGTGCATTATTACGTAACATTGTCCTGATCACAAAAGATCAAGTCTTGAAAGATCGATTAGTTTAGTAGCCTTGGAAACAATATATATATATATTCATAAGTCTTACATTACATCATAAAGTAAAACAAAACTACAAAAAAATCTTGTCTTCATATCCCCTCATACTATCCCTGAAGGTTATTCATAAAATACTTCTTCACATCCTGAAAAAATTAAAACATTGAAAGGGGTGAGCTCAGATACTCAGTAAGGATAACAATATAGCAGAAACTTTTATAAATAAACATAAACATTTAAGGCAATGTAAAACTAAAAAAAAATCCTTTTAAACTTGAACTTCAGTATAATATGGAAAAAGTAAAATGAAATAATTCCATTTACTTATTCACATGGATATTCTACTAGTCGAATAATCACATGCAATATTAATAACCACTTTTATAATGATGGAATGCATAATGCCATACTATTATAACCACATTGCCAAGGCCTCATGCCAAGACTACAAATAATATTATGTCAAGGCCTCGTGCCAAGACACTAGTTTGTCTCATGTGACCTACCGATGCATCGAGGAGATATAGCAGGCTCCACCCACCACTTGTTAAGTCCAATGCATTCCTTATATGAAAAGGTTTAAACATATCATAAACAATAACATAATCGTATCACATAAAACATGCATAAAGAAAACATAACATTTCCACATTTCAATCACAATATATAAATACAACACGTCGATATAATAAAAATATTATCAAAACCATTTTCAATACCAAAATAAAAGAAAAGTAAAACATGGTATTTATTTTTCATTTAAAAAAAAGTTATGGCTTGTAGTGGAATCCGAAACTCAAATAATGGTCACGGCGGTGGAGAAGTCGTTGTCACCGCATACATATGACAAAAAAATTCCCTTTTTTTGTTTAGTAAAACGCTTCGTATAAAAAAGATTCCTTTTGAATAAACTTAAATGTCAAAGGGGTTTATACACCGTATAAAGGAAAGTTGTGTATAAAACAAAATATGCCTCAATGAAAGGAGATTGAGATGAAGTCCCTTACCTTGTGTCCGACTTGAATCGATCGTTCTTTAATATCATGAATAATAAACAAGAGTTAATTTCTACTTTAATAAGAACCTTTTTCAAGTTCATTATTCATTTTATATCACTTATTACCATGTTATGAACATTATGTAGTCATTTAAGTTAATAACGGTCATTTTGTCGATCTTTGGTACTTGAGTCAATAATAAACTTCTTATAATTACAAGTTGTTTATGTGGTAGAATATCCATTATCTCCAGAATTATATTAATGATGTAGATATCAATCATATATATCTAGTAGATACATTCATTTATAATATTACATAACATTTAGAGGTAAGAAATGAAATACATAGTTCATGGAGATGGTAAGCCGTACGTACGCATGAACGGTACTTTCATTTCTATTTCGTATTTAATGTAATGAAATAATAATGATATAAAGGTATATTATAATTCCAGTATAATATAATATATAATATCATTAACTCCATTCTTTATATGTCCCACATATGGCATTAACGATTCAAATCACTTTGAGGGGGCGGTAGTCCGCACTTCCTAAAATGAAATTATCGCGTTTAACCATAATGGAAATCATAAAGGTATGCCATAAATGAAAAATACAGAAGAATAAAGAAAAAATAAACATAATATACATCATATATAGAAATTGTGTCATCATAATGACCACCATGAGAGGTGCTAAAATAATATTGAACAATCATCGTTTCGTGAGGCAGTAATTCACTACCCACAAAAATAGTATTTTCTTTAACCATTAGACGAAGGTGTGTGTAAGTGTAAATCAAATACTTCTCATAAAAACATCCTAGTATATTTAAGATAATGGTGTTGTTACAAAATAAAGGAATAAAAAGATTTTAAGGGGTTGGAGAAGAAACATAATACAAAAGAACATAAGAGAAGACATTACCTTAAAATCAGGTAACTCTTTTTGATTTGAGCCAAAGGCTTCCTTGGGAAGACTTCTGCCAAAAGTGAGGCTTCTAGGAGTAATAGAGGGAAGATGAGATAGTATTTGGGTAGAGGTTGGCCGATCCAAATGTCTTTGAAGGTGTGAATAAGGTGGTATAGTTGGGGGCCTTTTATAAGAGGAGAGGAGGGGCACTTTTTGAAAGTCAAGAAATGTTACTTTTTTATATAACGAGTTTCAGATTTTAAAGGTCCAAAAATTATATATTTTAAGGGTAAGGTGATAAGGGTTATAAATATAACCATCAAATAGGTTTTTTTACTAGTGTAAGTCTTATATTTTACATTATCTTTTCATTTTATTTAAATCGTTAATTAATGAGGTAATCACTGCATCATCATGGTGTCATAAAAAATTTAAATTATTTAATGTCTAAAAATTATAAAAAAATAACATAATGTAGGAAATCCTTTGATATTTCCAATGAATATTTATAGTCTAATATATCATTTACACAAACAAAACTAAAATTGTTTTACTTGGGTGATACATACTTTGGTTATACTTTCCCTTTAAAAAAATAATATAATAAAATGTCACTATCACCCAAAAGTGATTCCATGTGGTCCCAAAGTTTGGAAAAAAGAATCCCATGGTCGGCCATGATACAACATGTAGCATTATGACACATTTTGGGGTCATTTTTATTATTATTATGATATTATTTTATTACCCTTAACTACCCGATTACTAATTAATCATGATAATTATAGATAATTACCGTCGTTACAATTCATAAAGTCAAAAAACAAAAGTGTCTTAATTACATAATTTGGACCTTATGATTCCAAATATGGAATACATTTTACCAAATTCCAAACACAGAAAGTTTAGTAATTAATTTAAAAATTATTCCCGCTGTCAAAACAAATAGCGTGTTTTTAAGAAACAATATCTATCAAAAGATTGACAATTGTTTATGTCCAATTTTAAAGAGAAATTAATTATAATGACCACCATAGGATAAAATATTAAAATTATATTCTAATTATACTTTAAAACCACTCAATAGTATACTTTATCACTATAAATTATTTTGATTAAAAATGTTGTTTTTAAGTATTTTTCACTATTCATCGAAAATTGGATGTTCTCAGAAAAAAACAAAAAATTAAAAATAGGCTAATTTAGATATTCAGAATCTAAAAATGAAGTCCATTTTAAAATATAAAATTTATATAATTTCAAAAAGAGGATATTACTATTCATAACGGCTACTTGATTGGTCGCGGTGTGTTAGAATCTCGAACTTGCGTACAATGCAAGCTATTGCATTTTTGAAAGAGAAGCGTATCATGGAAGCATGGGGTGTTAAGTTCTCCTATCCTAAAATAAATTGTTTCCTCACAATTTGAAAATGTTTTTCAAAAATAAAAGGTTGAAAATAGAAAATACCTTTGTGGAAAACCCATATCAGAAATAGGGTTAATAAAAATATAACTTTAAAAGAAAGAAAGAGAAGTACAAAGCTCACCCGAGATAGCCCATACTAGGATTCTATGAAAACATGGATATGGAGGAGAATCAAACCCTAAAGTTATGATGGATAGTTGTAGAAAACAGGATTAGGAGAAAGTTAACTATAAGAAAATCAAAAACTTCTGATTGGTTAAACGGTCATTGATTCCCCAGTAGGAAAAGTTAACTGAAAATGTTTTTGTTGTAAGTTTCCTTTTATAAAGTTGAGGAATTTATTTTGGAGATTTACTAATAAAGTAAGGAAATATACTTACTTGTCATGTATACTTTCATTCTTTAATTAATTTTTACCACAAACCCATATTTCACTACAAAAGGTAATAGAACTCAAAAATATTATATTTATCCTAATCGTACAAGGTTCCAAATATTAACACATATCATTTTGATTAAGAAAAATATTTTGTAATAACCAGGTAATTCTTGTAGCCTAGTGTTAGGTAATAAAGGCCTGTCACACTATGGTTGTGGGTTAGATTCCTACAGCTTTGTCCGACTTGACGGGTTATCCCCCGACCTGCACGTTGTCCTTTTCCTAAAACTATAGTATTATAATATTCCAAAAATAATATTCAGAAATTTTTTAACCTTAAAAAATACTATCCAAAGTTTAACTTAATCCATTCCAACCTTTATAGTTATCCAAAATACCTCTGTCCATACTTTCTCTAAAAGGTCTCTAAATTCCAAAGTTAATTGTAACATCAGATTCCCCAAACAAAGTAAAGTTTTTCTTATTATCACATAATAAAAATATGATTACCTTTATCATATTAAAACATTAATGGAAACATCAAGTACTACAGTAAAATCCTTATATATATCACATTATTCTTATAACCATAATATAGTTCTTGAGTCCAAAAACACAAATACAATAATTATTCAACTTTATCTGTAGTAATAGCATAAGCTTGGCCTTGCTCCCTTGTCCTTTTTAAGGTAAGTTTCCTTGGATCTTAGGACATTTATTTGAATGATGTCCCATTTCTCTACAATTGTATCATTCAATATTGAAAGCCTCTTTCTTTCCCTTGCAATCATGATTCTAGTGACCTTTTTCTCCACATTTGAATCAAACTCCCATTCCTTTTAGGCAAGTATCGAGGTGTTTCTTACCACAATTATCACATAATGAAAAATCCTTCTTTCCCTTTTTCCCTTTATTTGTCTCTTGCTCCACCATTATCTTCTTCTCTTGCTTTACTTTGTTTTCATAATACTTAGAGAATTCCTTTTCTATCTTGATAGCACACGAGACAATATCTTCATATGATGAGAAGGATTGTGATACTAAAGCTCGGCAGAGAAATGGTTTTAACCCATAAAAGAAACGATCAATATTAATTCTTGGGTTATGTATATAATCTACAGCAAGCCTCACTAACCTTGTAAAGTTAGACTCATACTTTGAAACATTCTCGTCCTCCTTTTGACTCAGACTCAGAAATTGTCTTTCCATATCCGCTCGATGGTCACGAGGAAAGTATTTTTCTAAGAAACTATATTTAAACTCTCTCCATTCCATACTTGATACTTCTTCATCTTCCTTTGTATTTTGAATCAATGACCACCATTGATCAACATCTCTAGTGAGGTGGTAAATTTCCATGAAAACTTTTTCCCTTTCACTACTCCCTAAAGCCTGAAATACTTTCTCTAGGGAATTTATCCATTGCTCAGCTACTAATGAATTTTTAACCCCATTAAATGTTGGTGGTTGTTGCCTCATGAATTGGTCTAATATTGATCCTCCACACTGCGGATCAGGGTGCTCCATATGAGTAAAGTTATTATTCATAACCTGAGTGAGTTGTCCCAGTATGGTGATAAGATGATCAGCACCAGTTGTATCACCAGCTCCATTATAATTATCTTGAGTAGGAGGGAAATACCTACATGGAGTGTGTGCATTGATACGGTTTCCATTCCTTCCACTAAGCACCATTTTTAAACAATGTCATAAACTAGATCAGTTTATGAACCAAAATACATAATTCCATACTTGTAAAACACTTAACATAAATTGAACAGTTTTTGGATATAATCCATAATCATAAAAATGTTTTCTTTGAGGAAGTATATACTCATAAACCATTCATAATGATTTTTAAAGAAAATGAGAATTATCCTAAGAATATCCCCCGGGAGTGTCGTAACCAAGAGTGCAGCAAGACCTGTTGTCGTGCACCGGTTCCCATTCGAGTCTAGCTCAAAGCGGTGTTTTCAGGTTTTACCCCTAGGTATATCTGTGCCAGATCCACCTCTACCTGATTGTATCCAGACAGGGATGTATTTCTCGGAAAACTCACAAAATCTCCATAATACCCAAAATTCTAGGATGTTCTTCTATACTAATCCTCAAAGTCTATCTTAGGGCTATGTGCTCTAATCAGAGTTTTTCTAAATCTAGCTTCCAAGGTTAGTACTAAACTGCCTCTAATACCAACTATAATGCCCTGAACCCAGTTACCCAGAGTTGGTGCATTATTACGTAACATTGACATGATCAGAAAAGATCAAGTCTTTAATGACCGATTAGTTTAGTAGACTTAGAAAAACTAGATACATTCATAAATGTTACATTACATCATAATGTTAAAAACTACAATAACATAGTCTCCATAGTCCACTCTCATACTATCCCTATAGGTCATTCATAAAATATTTCTTCACATCTTGGAAAAATTAAAACATTGAAAGGGGTGATCTCAGATTCTCAGTAAGGATAAAAATATAGAGGAAACTTTCATAAATAAACATAAACATTTAAGGCAATGTATAACTAAAACAAAAGCCTTTTAAACTTAAACATCAGCATAATATGGAAAAAGTAAAATAAAATAATTCAATTTTCTTATTAACATGAATATTCTACTCATATAATAATCACATGCAATATCAATAACCACTTTCATAATGATGGAATGCATAATGCCAAACTATCATAACCACGTAGCCAAGGCCTCGTGCCAAGACTACAAATAATATTTTATCAAGGCCTCATGCCAAGACACTAGTTTGTCTCATGAGACCTATGGATGAATCGAGGAGCTATAGAGGGATCCACCCATCACTTATTATGTACAATTAATTCCTTATATGAGAAGGTTTAAACATATCATAAACCATAACATAATCGTATCACATAAAACATGCATAAAGGAAACATAACATTTCCACATTTCAATCACAAGATATCAATACAACACATTGATATAATAAAAAAATTATCAAAACCATTTTAAATACCAAAATAAAAGAAAAGTAAAATATGGTATTTATTTTTCATTTTAAAAAAAAGTTATGGCCTATAGAGGAAGCCGAAACTCAAATAATGGTCACAGCGGCGGAGAAGTCATTGTCGCCGCATACGTACGATAAAAAAAATTTCCTTTTGTCGTTTAGTAAAATGATTCGTATAAAAAATATTCCTTTTGAATAAATGTAAAATTCAAAGGGGTTTATACACTTTATAAAGGAAAGTTGTGTATAAAACAAAATATGCCTCGATGAAAGGATATTGAGACAAAGTCCCTTACCTCATGTCCGACTTGACTCGATCGTTCTTTAATCTCCTGAATAATAAACTAGTGTTAATTTATAATTGATTAATAACCTTTTTAAAGTTCATTATTCCTTTTATATCACTTATTACCATGTTATTAACTTTACGTAGTCATTTATGTTAATAACTGTCATTTTGTCGATCTTTGGTACTTGAGTCAACAATAAACTTCTTATAATTACAAGTTTTTTATGTGGTAGAATATCAATTATCTCCAGAATTATATTCGTGATTTAGATATCATATTTATCATATATATCCAGTAGATACATGCATTTATAATATTACATAACATTTAGAAGTAAGAAATGAAATGCACCGTTCATGGAGATGGTAAGCCGTACGTACGCATGAACGCTACTTTCATTTATATTTCATATTTAATGGAATGAAATCATAATGATATAAAAGTATATTATAATTCTATTATAATATCATATATAATATCATTAACTCCATACTTTATACATCCCGCATATGTCATTAACGATTCAAATCATTTTGAGGGGGCGGTAGTCCGCACTTCCTAAAATGAAATTATCACGTTTACCAATAATGGAAATCATAAAGGTATGACATAAATGAAAAATAAATAAGAATAAAGAAAGAATAAAAATAATATAAATCATATATAGAAATATTTTCATCATAATGGCCACCATGAGAGGTGTTAAAATAATATTGAACAATCATCGTTTTGTGAGGCAGTAATTCGCCACCCACAGAAACAGTATGTTCTTTAACAATTAGATGAAGGTGTGTGTAAGTGTAAATCAAATACTTCTCATAAAAACATACTAGTATATTTAATATACTGGTTTTGTTACAAAATAAAGGAATAAAAAGAGTTTAAGGGGTTGGAGAAGCAACATAATACAAAAGAACATAAGAGAAAACATTACCTTAAAATCAGGTAACTCTTTTTGATTTGAGACAAAGGCTTCCTTGGGAAGACTTCTGCCCAAAGTGAGGCTTCTAGGAGTAATATAGGGAAGAGGAGAGAGTATTTGGGCAGAGGTTGGCTGAGACAAATAGCTTTGAATGTGTGAATAAGGTGGTAGAGGTGGGGGCCTTTTATAAGAGGAGAGGAGGGGCACTTTTGGAAAGTCAAGAAATGTTACTTTATTATATAATGAGTTTCGGATTTTAAAGGTCCCACAATTATATATTTCTAGGATAAGGTGATAATGGTTAGAAATATACTCACCCAATAGGTTTTTTACAAGTGTAATTCTTATATTTTACATTATCTTTTCATTTTATTTAAATCGTTAATTAATGAGGTAATCGCTACAACATCATTGTGTCATAAAAAATTTAAATTATTTAATGTCTAAAAATTATAAAAAAACTATCATGATTTAGGAAATAGTTTTATCTTTATAATGACTATTTATAGTCTAAGATATAATTTACACAGACAAAACTAAAATTGTTTTAGTTGGGTGGTACATACTTTGGTTATACTTTCCCTTTAAAAAAAATAATATAATAAAATGTCACTATCACCCAAAAGTGATTCCATGGGGTCCCAAAGTTTGGAAACATTCATCCCATGGTCGGCCATGACACAAGAAGTAGAATT
This sequence comes from Viscum album, assembly GCA_963277665.1. Taxonomy (NCBI): domain Eukaryota; kingdom Viridiplantae; phylum Streptophyta; class Magnoliopsida; order Santalales; family Viscaceae; genus Viscum; species Viscum album. The sequence goes on from OY728133.1 coordinate 598,591,123, forward strand.
AGGACACATGTTGGGGTCATTTTTCATTATTATGATATTATTTTACTACCCTTAACTACCTGATTACTAATTAATCACGATAATTAAAGATAATTACCATAGTTACTATTCATAAAGTCAAAAAAAAAGTGACTTAATTACATAATTTGGACCTTATGATTAAAAATATAGAATCAATTTTACCAAATTCCAAACACAGAAATTTTAGTAATTAATTTAAAAATTTTTCCCGCTATCAAAACAAATAACGTGTTTTTAAGAAACAATATCTATCAAAAGATTGACAATTGTTTATGTCCAATTTTAAAGTGAAAATAATTATAATGACCAAAATTGGATAAAATGGTAAAATTATATTATAATTATAATTTAAAACAACTCAATAATATAATTTATCACTATAAATTATTTTTATTAAAAATGTTGTTTTTAAGTATTTTTCACTATTCATCGAAAATTGGATGTTCTCAGAAAAATACCAAAAATTAAAAATAGGCTAATTTTGATATTAAAAATCCAAAAATGAAGTCCATTTTGAAATATAAAATTTATATAATTTCAAAAATATGGGCATTACTGTTCATAACAGCTACTTGATTGGTCGCGGTGTGTTGAAATCTCGAACTTGCGTACAATGCAAGATATTGCATTATTGAAAGAGAAGCATATCGTGGAAGCATGAGGTGTTACAATAATATCCCATAACTTTCACATGTTTTTTTTGGTACCTTTATCTTTAGTATTATAACCAATACTCATACCATCTTCCCCATTATCTTCATGATATTTCCACTTAGGACATCGATTTTTATAATTCCAAAACTTATAGCATCTAAAACATTCAATGTTAAACTAGTTTCTTCTAGTTACTACTATTGACTAATACCATACAAAATAGTGTGAGAAACAATTATCATAGAACAAAGCCACATAATCATGAAATATTATTTATATTATGCCTATATCATGGCACTAACTTTTAAATCTATGACACATTAGGATTATCCTTAGATACATACCTAGAAACATCCTTAGAAACATCCCTAGTGATATTACTAAAGTTTTCTCATATGAGTTTCCAAAGGTTAACTAAAAATTTCCTTTGATAACAACTATAGAAACCCAGGATTAACATACATGGATATTAAATTATTTTAGATGAATATTCAACATATTAAAAAAGTACATGCCCAAGGACCATAATAGTTTAGTTTCATTGGAAACTTGGAACAAAATATTCTAGTATGGTGAAAGATCTTCAATGTTTTCCAAAAAGGTTTTCCAATTTGTTACTCTTAGTTAAAATCTTTCTTCATAACCTTTAGAAAGGAAATAGAAGAATGAGTGAGCTCAGATTCTCAGTAAGGGTAAATAAATGAGATACATAAGCATGACATGAGAATAAGGGTATGAGAACATGAAAATAACATTTGAAGATAATACTATGCCTATTAAAGATTATATACATGAGACATGGAATAAATATTGGTAGTTCATAAGACATGAATCATAAGGTAATTAAGATCATAATCCATGAAAGTAGAACATAGGAATACGACATGAAATTGTGGTAGACACATAAGCATATAAAATCATTCCCTATAAGTCAAGGGGAATTTATAAATATTATTAGGGAACTTAATGGGGGTAAACCTACTAGTAAGGAAACACCACCATACCTAGTTGCAACCCTTTACATATAGTGGAATGGGTTCACTCCCCAGAACATATTAATAGTTAAGGTTCACTCCCAATACCATATTAGTAGTCAAGGTTCAGTACTAAGACCATATTAGTAGTCAAGGTTCACTCCCAAGACTATATTAGGAGAAAAAGTCCTTTACTAAACTAATTTTAATACCCGTTACATCCATGTATATCTCATGAGATATAAATATTTACCCAATGCATTGGAGGGAGATATTGGTCCCAACCATCACGTAATGAAATCATAGATACATGTGTGTTGACCCTCTGTTTTGTCACATGGATAAAAAAGTGTTAAAGGAAAATACCTCAAGGAGAAGAATAAAATACAAGAGAATAAGTCCAAAGGAAACACCCTTCAGAAAAGGCCTTCCATGAATGTACCTCCCAGAAAAATCGGTGCTCAGGGTACCTATCCCCCAACCTATGCGGTGGACCTATGCATCATCCTGAACGACAAACCTACATGAGAGAATCCCTTCACCCAAGGTCCTATATTTTCCTATAAATAGGACCCTGTGTGTATTCATTTGTATGAAAGAAATTCTTGAAGAAATCCCGATGCTCTGATCATCATAGTTCTTCACCAAGACCCTCCAAAACCATCCAAGTAGCCCTCTAAAACCAGAAGAAGATGGAATTAAGGGGGGATAGTGGAACCAAATTCCTCATAGGGTTTAAAACACATAACACCTGTGTGAGGATTATCCACCCTCATTTTTGATTAACATTACTGTAAGGCCCCCTTCCTTAACTAGGGACGTATGCGAGACATTATGGGAACACCTGTGGAGACCTTTGAAGTCTTGAGAAAAGCCCCTCCCAAGTGTTGTTTCCTAGGTGGTCCATCTCCCAATGTACCTTCATCCTGCACAATATTACCTTCATGAATAACTATCAGGCTCTCCCAACATATACCTTATGTGAGACCCCCAAGCTCGCCCAACCTATACCCTATGTGAGACCCATAGACTCTACCAACCTATACCCTATGCAAGACACTTCTAAAGTCCCCCTTTCATGTCACCAATGGAAGGTACCATCTTACTTTATCTTCCTTTTCTGAAAGGGACTAGATTGAAATCTCCACCAAAACCTCCAATCATGAAAAACCATATAAAGAGGCACACCAGCATGTCACCCATTTGGGTATGAATTCCTACAGCTAGAGGTTTCTATAACTTTTACCACCTAATAGTTAGGGTCCCTAGGGTGAATGTGAGTATTTATTGCTACAGTAAAAAGGACTCTAACCATGGGGATGATGTCAGATAACTTCTAGTCTAGGGAACTAGGGTTAGGACCATGTACTTCCCTAGTTGTCTTTAAGACCTGGAGCCTTTGGTTTCAGGTGGGGAGGGGGAGGATCATTCTTTATTTTCCATTTTATAAGGAATGAGATCCTCCTATATTGCTGCATAACCAATTTTAGGTTACCCCATGGAGTAATCCCCTAGCCTTTCTTGCAGGACTTCTCCAACTTCATTACTTCCTCCGTCTATCCCAGTTACCAAAATAAGAGGAAATATGGTAAATTAAAGGCCCTTTATCTCTCCCTTTGGGTCCAAGATATGATGAAGGAAAGGAAGTTCCATTGCCCTAGCCTCATCTACCAGTAAAAGGAGGATTATGTGGTTTTCTAGGTCCTTGACTTACTATTTTTTCTCATATTAAAGCATGACTCATCATGACTCGTGTGGGATAAGAGGTTAGTTAAAATCATGGTTTCTTTATAGTCAGATTCATGTTTTGGAAGATAATATTATTTTGGATCTTCCTCTCTCCTTCCTTCAAAGTTCCTCTATAGGCATGGTTCCTCAAGGCCATGTATCCAACCTCAAGGAAAATAATATTGTCTGTTTTACCATATCTTTTGTTTTCCCTTGTTTCTCACACCAATCATGACTCACATGGTCATATAGGTTGATGGTGGTCATGAAATCCACTTGATCCCAAGCATCCATGGCCCCCATACTTGGTATAAGCCCTAACCTTCAACAATTTGGGCATCATTCCAAGTGTAATCCCCAAATAATCCACGAGAATTATCTTCAAGAATAATCCCTGACAAAACCCCCAAATATCCATGAGTTGGGCCTCCTAATTAGTATACCCCTAACCTTCCAAAATTTGGGTATCAATACAAGTGAAATCCCCAACTAATCCATGGTAATCCTCCTTAAGAATAAACCCTGAAATCCAAACATTTAGGGAATCCTCCTCATGTGTAATCCCTAAACCAAACCCCCAAATCTCCAAGGGTCAATCCCTTCTCATGGACCCAAAATCATTCATCAAGGAATCCACCTTAGGAGTAATCCTCAACTTAATCCTCTCAAAGGGACATACTCCCCCATAAGAAAAACCTTCATAGGATCTACATAGGTGAAAGACCTCACAATTTCACTACGTGGGCTTTGATTCCCATCCAAATGGGATATGCAGGAAGCCTCATTGAGATCCAAACCCAACACCCCAAAATTAACCCTAATCTCTCTGGGCCACATTCCCAGTATAGTCTCATTAAACCTAGAAATTCATATCCCTTCTAAGTTCACTGGGCTACTTCAACATTAGTCCCACACCAAACTTTGACTAGGCACCTTCCACCTAGAAATCCTTTCTACATGATGATAAACTACATGGTTTGGTCCTTATGAAATGAACTTAAAAGGTATGATGTGACCCATTAAGTGGAACCAAACTATGTAGGGTCTGATTCCTTTTATAGGGACACATAGTAAGACCATCTCATGGGTCTGATCCCAACATCAAAACGACTGCCTTATCCCTAGATGATGATATACCCTAGAGTGCCCCAATGTGTTGGTAAAAAATAGAATCATCATAATAAAAACCAAATAATCTCTAATTAGTACATAAGAGGATACTATTGATGGATAACCTAGAATAAATACAAATATATCTATTTATAAAGAACCTCAGATACATACAGATGATTATAAATTTCATAAATACTAATAATTTATTGTTAATTCAAGGGTGACCCACATCATACTTGGGAATTAATAAAGTATTAATGAACATATGTTAAATATATAAGAGTGTCTCAAAGTATAAAAAAATTCCCCTCAAAAGGGTTTAATGAGCCTGACCTCCAATCCTCTTGAGCAATGTGAGTTCTTAAGCATCATTGGCCAAACTTCCCAATGAGTGCCTTCCTTTAAAAAGTAGGCCCCTCATAGATATATAACCATTGGGTGTTTACGATTCCATGAAAAAACCCATTGGAATTCGTTAGAAAATAGTGAACCTAACATGAATGATTGCACAAAATTCAACCCCCCCTATAAAAAATCATCTAGCGGAACACAAAAATCTTCATCTGTAACAAAAAATGGTGAACCCGATGTGAATGATTTTATAAAATTAAACCCCCTCCAATCAATCATCTAGATGAACACATGAATCTCCATCAGGAACAAAAATTTTTGAAACCAACATTAATCCTTAACCAAGATGACAATATAACCTACCTATCAGGACCCTTTCTTCCTTATAATAAAATAGGTCCAAATAAGACAATCAATAAGGCATGTGTTCATTTAAATGTGATGAAAGTTTGATGAGATTTTCTTGGTTGTGTTTTTCATCTATATCCTAGAACTTTATCTGAGAACTCCCTTCAATCCAATGGAACTATACCAACTCTCACTGATGCATTCCCCAACTACCATTAATGTCGAGTCTTCATCCAAGTATAGGATGATGTCACCAACCCAGTGCCTTCAATGTAGGGTCTCGAACATGATGGTCTGGGAGTACAACTATAATGGTACAATCCTAACCCTAGAGGATGATTAACATGCCCTTCATCTAACAATTCCCCACCAACCATCCTGTTAGTGAATACTGGTGGTTTATAAGCAGGAGAAACCTATTAACATATTCTACTATTTTAGGAGTTTATATATAGAATGAAACGACCGGTCCCTACCTTATATCAAGGATGTGGATCAGGAGGCCACATAAATATTCATCTAGAAGAACAAAGGGTCCTTAAAAAAGGATCCTTCCAATATTCACCACCACCCATTCCATGTGGTACTGAACCATCAACATGATGAGGGTACCATCCTTGGAAGTCCAGACTAGGTCATCCAGACTAGGACACACAAGATGGACCTCCAAGGAAAAAACCTGTCAAAAGGGAGAAGGAATAAACCTCTTCCCCTATTAAGAATCCCTCCAACCAAATTTGGTGGCCAATTTCATGCAGGAACATACACCCGTCCATCCTAATTTGGCTAGCCAATAGACTCTCCTAACAACATACAAGGAAACCCTCCATTAAAATATGATAGAAAACCATGAGTAGAAACATAAAAATACTCCCACTAATAAAAAATACTAGAAGAATCATATGATAACACTCAAAGAATCCTACCAACCAAGTTTTTTATAAAACTGAAAGTAGGAACACACACCTACTTGCATTCATCATGTTTTCCAGCAGTTTTATATGGAAGCACCCATAGAATTCAGTCAGAATGTCTCAGTGAAAAATAGGAGGCATACCCAACTCTCTTCCCCCACATACGAGTACTATTAGAATCAATTGGTAGGAAAGGGAGGATAGGATTAAACACATACCCCTGATCCAGATGAAGAATGAGAATATATCCTCATTCCAATCACTAAATTCACCCACCATATCTTGAAGATGGTGAAAAGGTAGATGAAAATCCCTATCCACATCCTAAGAACATGCCAATATATCACAAAAATGACAAAACTAGTTCCATAGGTATGAATACACAAATTTATCCCCACAAATAAGGCATCTCATCAACATTCAACCCCAGAGAAGACACACACCTCTTCTCCCATTCAAGAGGGTCATGGGTGAAAACTCTCCTATGATATACGGACAACTAGATAGGTAACATACACTCGTTCCAATAGGATAAAATCAACCCATTACAATGGCCACTCCAAGGTAGAAAAAATCCTCTTCCAAAATTCTATAAGCCTGTCCAAAAATTCTAGAAGCAACAAGGGAGCTAGTTAAACAAGATTCCATTCCTAAAAACCAATTCCCCTAGTAAGTGGCCTCGGTCAATCAAAAGAAGTAATCCAAAAATAATCCTCACCATAGAAAACTAGAAAATGAAGAGCCGATCTACAATCCTACTATACTTAATGATGTAGTTTTTAAATCCATCAGATGATTATCTATAGCATCTTAAGATCCTATTATCCTATTTACAAATTATGGGAGTAGTAATAGTAATTGTAAAGGTCCTTCTCAGACACTTCACCATGAAGTTCTGATTCATGACCATAATTCGATCAATCTCAAGATCACATATCCTTATGAGAGTCATATAAGCCCTCTGTGTGGCGATAATATCAATGATCAAGATGGTATTTCCCTTTGTATAATCCACCATGGTAGTCCTACCTATTGAAATGTTCACTTTGAAAGTTCTCTCTATAGTAGCATTTCATGTTTCCAAGAGGGTGATCCCCTTGGAAATATAGTAATGAGAAACCCCTCCTACTGTGAGGCACTTAGGAAAACAAGTCCATCCATGTCTGAGGCCTTGTCATTGATAAGTGAAATTCTTTATTAACTAGAATATATCCCAAGGCAATGATCATTAAACAAACCCCCCTTGGATCACCTACATTTAATATAACATAGGAATTTCCTATCAATATCATTTCTTATGATAAAGCGGCAGGTAAGTATCCAATCTAGTTAGATAAAGTAGAGGAGACTCTAGAAAAATACAAAAATGACATGCTAAACATGAGGTGACATCTAGATAAAGATGACATACTAGTCATGTTTTGGCCTTTAGGAACCCCTAAATATAGCATTCTAGAGGCACCTTTGGAAGATTGTATGCATGAAATATGCCTCAACATATGGAAAACACATCATCACTTGAGATAAAAAGTATTACCCTATGAATAGTATCGAAGTCACATAATGGTAATAGAAGGATGCAGTGCCAAATTGACTTGGCATATCTGCTGGTTGTAAAAAATCCAAAGCTCAAGAAATAGCAAGGATCCCTTTAACACACATTCCTCAATGCATTAGAAATATTGTGAAGGTTGGTCACAGATACCCCATATAGGGTTCATATCAATTTATAGTGTGAACATGGAGTATTAAATTTCACCACGCCCCTCAACCAACAAGGCCTACATGAAGTGGTATCTTGAAATGTTATAGCTTCATGATGACTTCAAAAAAATGATCATGTTTACAACTAATGGTATGACCAACAAAAAAAAAGTCCCAAAAAACTCTCAGCAACATCAGGAAAGAAGAGAGTAGGCTATTTAGATACTTTTTTTTATCAAGCATCTGAAAATATTGATTAATCCTCCGACTTAGGGAATGTCTATCATTAAATAGCACATATGTCAAAAATAACACAATAGTCTTAAGAAGTGGGTGATCCAGGTGCATACCAAATGATGCACCCAACCCATGTTCAGACAAAACTCTATAAAATTATAAGGGAAAACGTGACAGTATCACCCACAATAGTTCAGGAGAAACCCCATCCCATAGGGATGGGGGATTTTTTAACCCAATCTTCAAGGTCAGAAAACTTGGTCCAAATAATTGTAAAAATGGAATTAAAACAGACCTAGCCTTCAGGGATGGGGGATTTTTCACCTTAGTAACCTCCTTAGAAGAAATCATTCTTCTCATAATCAGGGTAAATTCCACAGGATGTATCATCCCAGTTCATCCCATCCAGTGATCTGGTACCCTCGCTAAGAACATGCACGACTGAACTATCAGGATATTCCCTTCAGATTACCATCTACCAAGTGGCTCCCAAAGAATTAGAAAATGGGAGTAAAAAGCCTCATGGAGGGCATAGAAAAAGTAAATATCATAATGAAACTGATAGAATGCATGAAATTCATTATGTATTAGTAAATGTCATCAATGCTGCCCTTGAGGACCCTACAGAACATGAGGCCAATTCAGAGAAGGAATTAGAGGAGGAAGTTTTAGTTAAAAATGTGGTCAACACTAAAATAATTGAAGGAGGTGTGCGTACCCAGAACCAAAGGATTTCCCTAAATCTGGTAATACCCTAAAATAATCTAGAATTACCTCCTTGAAAGGCATCCAACAAGGAAAAGGGTAAGGGTAAGATCGTTCCACACATACCTCCCAAAGAGGTCAATCCCCTTTCATTGGAGGAAATATTTTCCTAGTAGAAGGAAGAGGTGAAATAATTGCGAAGACTCAATTCATAACTACTCAGAGGCAACATTAATATTGGATATACTCTATAAGTAGATCCTCAACTTGAACTCCCAACTTGCATACCTCCACAAAGAGGGTCATTACTAGTGAATGAAGTGGATATGGAATGAACGCTCAACATGGGATACCCACCACCAATATACTTAAATCCTACAATAGAGGATTGGGAATTAATTTTTTTGGGTGCACAACTAGAACAGGTCTAGATACATCCTTATAGGCCTACCCCTGTGGGATACCTATGACAGATACCAACAACGCCACCACAGATGGCCCTATTGGCCACACCACCTATTAAATATCTAACTCATCCATACATTCCATGAGGGATCATGAATGATTTTGAGTCACTCATGGATCAATTGGAATCTATGGAGGAATGGTTCATTTTGACACAACTAAAAAATTAACATTACCCCAAATGGGTAGATCTGACTCTCCCCTTCCATACTTTAGAAACACTACATTTATAATTTTTAATGGCTTAGGAGATATAGAGAAGAATTTTACACATCTCATCTATCACTGTGATCCTATAATGGGGTCCCCCGATCAATAGGATGTAGTGAAACTTAGATTCTTCATGCAATAACTTCAGGGACTGGCCTTTTTCTGGTACACTAGCCTACCATCTTGGTCAATTATAGGGTGGGAAGACCTCAATTAGAAGTTTCTATTCCAATTTAGCTCAACATTATAGAAGAAAATAGTCCTTGATCTTTCAAAATGAAAATAGTGGGAAAATGAAAGGGTATCATATTTTATTTCTCATTAGAAAGGATTTACACACTTCTTAAACCTACCACTCCCTCAGGAAGACTTGATTCCCATTTTTATTATGAATATTTTTGATGAGTTACACACAACACTTATTCCTATGAAATACAAATGAGGGTTTTTAAAACTCACTAAAATCTCTCAATGAGTGTAATATTCCATCTTATATACCAAATCTAAGTCCTGAATAATTTTATCAACTCCAGGAAGGAGGATAGGGAAAGAAGAGACTACTACTGTTACACTTAATCAAGCCCCTATTCCCGATCCCTCTCCAAATATTGCATAATATCATGAAGGTATGCCTCTAGAGAATCAGAAAGAACACCCACCTTTTCCGGATGATCAAAGAGAGAAAATGAAAAAATAGTTTGATGAGATGAAAAATAAGGTTTATTCCTTCCTAAATGACCAAGTCCTTGGATACTTCATCTAGGAATTGAAAAAAAACATGATCAAGATTCCAAATCCCAAGAAGTCCGAAAAAGATGGTGATGATGAAATCTTAAACTATTTCCACTTCCATAAAGTATTGGGGAAAAGAATCAAATAGTTTTTTTCAAAGAATTCCTACAAAATATGGTGGACTTTAATAAAGTTAAGCTGGGAAAGACACCTACATAAGTGGCATCTGTCTCTGCCACCGATCTGGAGGAGGAGAATGAATGGAAACAAGTGAATGGAAAGAGTACATGGGATTTCAATAACTGGATGGTTAGAAATATGATAAAACATAATCATGATATTCTCCAAACATAGTTGAAATAACCAATTGTGCATTCAACCACTTATTCTACAACACAACCGACTTCACTGAAAGCTCAATCCTATGAACGTCAGACTTAAAAAAGCAACATGTCTAGAAGAGTAAGAAGAAAACATAGGAATATGATCCCTTGCAGCAGTATAATTTTTCTTTAACATTATTAGAATTTATGTCTATAGTCCCAGTAGTATGGGCCCACCCCACCAAATAGTACAACAAGAGACAACCTTCTAGGAAAAATATTCATCAGAGGAGGTGTTTATCTCTTGTCCCATTAAAATTATTCACTTAATGGATCCATTATCAGATGATGAGTGTGATTATAAAACCAAATTACCTACACTTGATTGGGAAACTAGGGGAAGATGCTATTAGAGTTACGGATACATGGAAATACGAGGTCATTCTAGGAGTCATTACTTTAACCACATCCCTGATCGAACTATCCATATAGAAAAAAATCACGGGAGAGGTCTCCAATGAATATAAAATGAGCAAGAAAGTTCCCCCATGTATATCAGAGTTTCTAATGACACAATCATCATAGAGGATTAGCTAGAGGAGATGTACCTACCTAATTAACCTCATCATGAAGGAAGACCTAGTTGAACTAATCCATCAATAGGAGAAGAAACTATAGTTCCTATTCCAAGGGTTGATCCATCCACATCAGGTAATTCATATCATAAATAACCTATAGAATAGCATCCTTGTGTTGGGAATTGTGGATATTTAGACCATATGTATGATGTTTTGAAGAAACTATCATTAGTTCTAAAAAATTTGTTAATCCTAGATGATATGAGTTTATCAAAAGACCTTTGGGAAGAAATCATAGAGGTCTTTTCAAGCCCTTAATAATTTGAATTTGAATTTTCTATTGACGAAGTGTATCATTTATAGAATGATCCTTTATAATGACACACAATCATATCTTTCAGAAACCAGGATTAGGATTCCATCATAGAAGGACATTGTATACCCTTGTATATATCTATAAGGATAAAAGACATTGATATCCAAAGAAATTTCATTTAAAATAGCTCAGGAGTCAACCTCATTCCAATATGAACACTTCATCAATTAGGTTTCAATGAATCTCACTTTTCCCTATACACTTTAATTCTACAGGGCTATGATAAGAATGAGAAAAATACTCTTGGAAAAATTAGGCTCAGAACTCAATTCAGAGATCTCATGTATGAATTAGAATTCATGGTTGTTATAAAGTATATGGCCTTCAATGTCCTATTAAGAATACCTTGGATACATCAGCATGAAACTATCCCTTATTCATACCATCAATGACTCAAATAATATATTAATGGAAAAATTTGGAAATTTCAAGGTAAAAAATCCCCATTAAATTCTTGTGAGTAGCAACACATTGATAAAAGATTATATCATAAGGAAGGAAAAAAATCCATTGATAAAGATGTCAAATTAATGCCCTAAATGGTTTGGAGATGATTCTAGACAATCCATTCGATAATATTAGTGTAGAGTACGTGCTTCCCATCAACCAAATTGAAGTGGTGGGTCCAAATTCTAGCACACATCCAACGAATTCTGTGATGTCAGTCATAAAAACCTAACCCAAAAGCACCAGAGAAGTTTGCTACTCTCTAAACAGTAATGAAATCCAAGATATAAATTTCATCATTCAATCCCTCTAATATTCAACAAATCCATATTTTTTCAGCTATGTTGGAAGAAGTTGTCATGAAAATTGGAGAAAAAAAGTTTCCCGTTCTCAGTCCCCCGTATCCCCTTCAAAGCTCCAAAAATGTCCCACACCAGCAATCGATCTAGAAATAGTGGATTCATCTTCTAAATTTATAGATGTTGAATCCTCCCCTCACTCTGAGAAACGTTCTTCATAATCTATTTCCTAGGAAGAGTCATAATAGGTAAATAATAAGGAAGATGAATAAGAGTAATACCTTATAGATTCATCTCTAGAATTTGAGTAAGGTTTCACCACCACTATCTACTAACTCAAAGAAATAAATCTGGGTACATATGAAGATCCATGACCCACTTTGATTAGTGTAGATATGAATTCGGGAGAACAAGAGGTATATACATCCTTCATGAAGTAACATTATAATGTTTTCTCTTAGAATTACATAGATATGTCAATCCTTGATCCTGAGGTGGCCAAACATCACTTAGATTTTCTAAAAGGCCATCAGGGATACAAACAGTCATCTAGACAGACACACCCAACTCATGCCTCTAAAATCATGTCTGAAGTGGATAATCTCATCAAGGATGACTTAATTTAAGAGGCACAATATCATAAATGGATAGTCAATATCGTCCCATTGAAGAATAAGAACGGGAAAATATGAGTTTGCATCGAATTTAGAGATCTCAACCAGAACTTTATGAAATAAGAATTATAGGTTCCAATAACATAACTCCTAATTGATGTGATAGCTAGTTATCATGACCTCTTCTTCATGTATGGATATTCAGGGTACAATCAAATTCAGATAGCCCCAGAAGATGAATAATCTACTTCCTTAATGGTCCCCAGGTATTATTATGCTATCGAGTAATTCCCTTTGGCTTGAAAAACACCAGTGCCACATACCAACGTGCCATGAATCACATCTTGAAACCCTTCTTGGGGAAGCATGTTGAATGCTACATTGATGATCTAGTGGTTAATTCCTCAAAACATTTTGACCATCTGTCCGATCTAGAGACCATCTTCAACAAGCTACGACAATATATCTTGAAAATGAATCCCTTAAAATGTCATTTCAGGGTAACCTAGAGAATGTTTCTCAGCTTCATCATACACCATCACGACATCAAATTTTACCATGAGAATACAAAGGCTATCCTTAGAATTTCAACTCCTCAAAACCAAAAATAATTGAAGGGACTTCAAGAAAAATTGTCCTACATCAAGTGATTCATAGACAACCACACAAAAAAATGTTTTTCGTTAACCAAATTAATGAAGAAATTGGTTTAATATAAGTGGAATGATAACTATTATGAAGCATTCAACATCCTGAAGAAATATCTCTTGAGTGCACCATTATTAATGCCACCTGTTGAGGGAAATCAACTCATCCTATATGTGACATCCCTAGAGAGATCACTAGGTTACTTCCTTATACAAAAGACCAATACTAAGAATGAAAACAACATCGATTATCTTATTCGAACCATGAGAAATACTGAGACTCATTATCAAAATATTGAGAAGAGATTCATGAAATTAATCTTCATCATTTAGAAACTGAGGCACTACCTGTAGCACCATAATTTCTAATTGGTCTCTAGCAATAACCCGCTAAAATAAATTTGCATTCATAACATGTTTATAGGATTTTTGGAATGGTGGGTGGTTATCCTATAGTAGTTTGATATATAGTTTGTGCCTCATAAAGTAGTGAAAGAACATGCCTTAACAAACTTCCTCGTAGAACACCCATCTGCAAAACCAATGTCATTCAATTCTAAATTTCCAAATGAGGAGATATTATCTATTCAAGGAATACCCCAAACATGGGAGATATATTTTGACGGTGAATCTAGGATCCCAACCTGAAAGATAATGTAATACCCTGAGCTCAACAAATCTGGGTTAGGGATCATGCTCATTTCCCTAGAGAAGACAATTTTACCTTATTTCTTCCTGCTGTCAGAAGGTTGTACAAATAATGAGGCAGAATATCAAGCCCTCATTATAATCCTATAACTAGAACTCTAAATACCATTGGACCACTTGGTGGTGAAAGGTGACTCAGAGTTGGTGATCTAATAGATCAATGAGGATTACACCATCAGAAAATAAGAGATAACCCCCCTACTTGACTATATCCAAGGGTTAATGGACAAATTCCCCTCAGAACCAATACTAACTCACATACCACGATCATAGAATTATTATGAATATGAATTGGAAAATATAGCTACAGATCTGGAAGATCCAAACTAGAATTAAACAGTCATAAAAATTTCCCATCACTAAATGGCCTCACCTTTCTTTTAAATCGAAATTAAAGAGATCAATAAAGTCAGTCCTGTCACTGAACCCTATGGTCCTACCATAGGGTGGATGATTCCAATCATGTAATACCTCTAAAATGGAGTACTCCCACTAGAAAAAGCTATGAAAGAGAAAATATGATAACAAGAAACCGACTTCACTCTTTATAATTTCCCAAATCACCAGAAAGTCCTCTACAAATGAGGATTTGATGGAGTTCTTCTAAGATGTATTGATGGATATGAGACCATTATTTTCATGAATTAATTTCACACTAGAGCCTATGGTACCCACCAGTCAGGTATCATGCTTTCCCATCAAATTCTAAGGCCTGGGTACTGTTGGACCACATTTAAATAGGATTGCACATAATTTACCAAGAAATGTCATTACTGTTAAGTGCATAATAACTTCATCCATCAACCCCCAGGGTTGCTACATAAAACCAAATACTCTTATCTATTATACATATTGGGAATAGATGTTATGGGTCTATAACCTCCAGCCATGTCTAAGATGTTCAAATACATCAAAACTGATATCGACTACTTATCCAAATGGGATGAAGCAATACCCCTCAAAGAAGTTAGGGCCAAAATCATTTTTAGATTCATGAAATCCAATATCATTACCAGATTTGGTGTCCCCCATTCAATACTAATGAACAATGACACCAATATCTATTATTATGTGGTGTAAAATCTAAATCATGAATATAATATCAAATCCAACCATTTTTCCTACTACCATACATCAGCTAATAGACAGATAGAGGCCTTCAACAAGACCCTTTAAAACATACTTCAAAAATGGAAGATAAAAATAAAAAGTCTTAGCCTGGAAATCTCTTGCATGCCTTATGGGATTATCAGACTAAAACCCATACTGCCACACAGGAGACCTCGTGCTCACTGGTTTATGGAATAAAAGCAGTCTTTCCCATTGAGGTCCAGGTTACATCACTCATTGTTTCTATCTATGAACAACTATCCATAGTTAAGAAATCCCAGAAACAACTGGATGAATTAGATCAGCTCAAGGAAAAAATATTGCACACCTTCCATAACTTTAAAGTCTATCAAAATTAGATAGCATGGGCCTTTAACATGAAATTATGCCTTCGTTCATTCCTCCATATAGATTTGGTGTGAGTCCCGAGGACTCCAATGATACCAGGAAAGCTTCCTCCAAAGATTGAACCAAATTGGGAGGGACCTTACTCCATAAATAAGGTCCACTCTAACATATCTTATTCCTTGATCTCAATGAATGGAGAGCTTGTTAAAAATCCAACCAATGAATGGTTACTAAATAAATATTCCATATAATCATATGAAGAACATATCATATAAAAGAAATTAAACTTCATAGTTGTTCTTTGTCATATTTACTTAAGGCATGACATAATATCTGTACTGCATGATGTTAAACTGTGTGGAATGATCATCACTGTCATACAATAAAAAACTGCACGACACATGATCCTAGTCATATAACCTAAAATTGTAAGACACCATTCATCCTTAACTCATGAAATTAAACTGCATGGTTAACTTTCATCTTATTTTATGTTAAGAACCCCCCCTAAACACCATGAGTTGAGACACTCCTCATGATCCCTTAAATATGGGCCTCTATCTCAAGTGCAAGTCCCAATCACATCCCTCTAACCCATAAGTGGGTCAAGATTCCCTCTTGTATAGACACAAGGAAGAAAGGACATGCATATCCAATGAATAAGATCCACCCACATAATTTCCATTACATAGTTGAACTTGGAGCCTGTTTATAGGTATAATCCCATACATTTTCATGTCATTACCACATAACATAAAACTGAATATTCTATATCCTCATTTTATGATGATAAAATTCATGATATATCTAGAAATACCTGTAGCTTTATTCTCATTCCAATGGGATATGTAGTAATGCCCAGATCTCTTATCTCGGGTCCAGATGAAATGAAAAGAAAGAGCCCTTTCCCTATGTACAAATCAGACATGAATAGGGAAATTTTCTAGAATTACTTGTATCTTTATTCTCATTCCAATGAGATATGTAGTGATGCCCAGATCTCTTATACATGGTCCAATTGCAATAAAAATATCTATTCCCCTATTTTCCTTGCTTACAAATAAGACCTGCACAAGGAACACTTCCATAAGTGGCTCGATTCTCATTCTAATGAGATCAATAGTGATTCCTAGACCTCATGTCTTGGGCCCAACCATCATCCAGAGATATATTAAGCCCCCTTTCCCCACATAAAATATTGATTTATGTGGGGAGATATTTTAAATAACTACACATGGCTTGATTCTTTCTCCAACGAGATATGTAGTGACACCCAAGTCCTATACCTTAGTCCAACTATAACATCCCTTTCCATGTCGGGTGACCCATGTCCTTACTGCAAGACATTAAACTACATATCCAACATCTTCATTGCATGGAGATAAAATGAACGATCTACCTAAAACTACATATGGATTGATTATCATTCCAATGAGATACATAGTTACACTCAGATCTCCAATCCTGGGTGAAACCACAATGAAAAAATTCCCCACTCACTGTGTAAAATTCAAACATGCACATGGAACCATTTTAATAAATATGCATGGATTGATTCTTTCTCTAATAATATATATAGTGACACATGGTTATTAACCCCTAGTCTATCTACAATACACCTTTTCACATTGGGAAGCCTACATCCATGCCGTATGAAGATAAAATGAATGGTTCTTTAAGAACTATGTGTGGATTGATTCTCATTCTAGTGTGGTATGTAGTGACATCTAGATATCTATCCTTGGGCCCAATCATAAAAGTACCCCTATTTCACACCGGTTAATCTTCTTCCTCACCACATGACATTAAACTGCATGGGATTTTAAAACTACATAAGGCTTGATTCCCATTCAAATGAGATATATAGTCACACTTGGATCTCACATCCTATTATATCCATTAAAAAAATATAAATTCCCTTATCCTTATCTTTTATTGAATTTGGATAGTGGAAGAATCCTTTTTTACTCCTTGTTTCCCACAATAAGAATAACTTACTTGGGTTTAGGATTTTTGGTAAAAGAGTTCCCTACATGAGTATGGCATATCAATTTACATTGGGGTTATCATGGTCTTGGGGGCAAGACCTTAAAAGGCACACCATATGTCCTCATCACCTAACAGTAAAATTCATGATTTCCACAAGCACTATATGTGGCTTGATTCTCATTCCAATGAGATACAAAGTGACATCCATATCTTTAAAGTTGGACCCAGATGCAACACGATATGGGAAATTCCCTCACTCTCCCATGTATAAGTCAGATCTACATGAGAGGATACAATATAGTTTCTCACCCTATCCATGAGCTCGTATTAAAAAAACCCATTTCCGCCACACATGAATTAAAATAGTATTGGGGGTATTAATTTATAGAACTACATGTGGATTGATTCTTTCTTAAACAAGATAATTTGTGACACTTAGGTCTTTTACCCTAGTTTAGCTACAACATTCCTTTGTTTTTACATCAATTTACCTACATACTTATTGCATTACATTAAAATACATGACTAACATCCATACATCATGGAATTAAACTACACAACTAACGTACTTACCAAATGAATTTAAACTACTTGGATAATGTCCTCACCACATGAATTTAAACTGTATGGTACCTTAAGATCTATGTGTGTTTTGATTATCATTTTTAGTGTGATATGTAGTGAAACCTAGGACTCATTTCCTAGTCCCAACCATGGGGTAAATAAAAATTCCCCCTGTCCTATGTACAAAAAAGTATCTACATAAGAACTATTAATTAGGGTCCCCTCATTAGGGTGTTCACCAATGAAACAAAGATGTCCCCCTTCTACATATGAGTCAGATATTTGCTGGAGAATCTACACTTCATGGAAAATATTAGTTTGAACACTTATTTTGTGCTCATAAATATCCCTTTTACACATCATACTCTTATTCTTGGACACTCTCAGATCTTCATAATATTTCTCCATCTCCCAGTGATAGAATTTCTGATACCTATGGTCTCCCTTGCCTGATTATGATGTAATATGCCCCAGTTGGATTTTCATAGGTAACCCAAAAAATAGGGTTTTCACCAAAGGATTCCACTGTTTGACTATAATGTAACACACCCTAGTTGGATTTTAATAAAATATCCCATAAAATGGGGTTGTCAACCAGTGGTAAATTCATCCTCAGGATAAGCTTCCTATGTCCCTTTATGATTGGATTACATTATTTTGGAGCCCATGATTCAAATTCAGTCGATGGTCATACCTTGAATATTCATTCCACATCATTTTTTTTGATATGAAAACCCCTAAGGCCATGGTTTACAATTTTTCCCCTCATTTTCAAATTATGCTAGAACGACCTTGGTCTGGTAGGACACATATCACATATAGTTTCTATAATTCCAAAGACATAGTCATATGTCCTAAAACTAAAGAATCTATATTTACCACACTTAGATCAAACCTGTGTGGAGGACCTATTCCCCCAATACTTTTATAACTTTGACTTGATATTAAACTTCCACGTTTAGGTACTTTCCTTCCACGAATCCAAAATCTATGTCTAAGGAAATCCAAATATCTATAAAATTCCTTTTTCCATGAGTAATAGAATATCAGAATTTCTGAGAAATCCTCTACCTGACTATGTTATAACACACCCTATTTGTCTTTGCATAAGTCAACCATATAAATGGATTTTCAGCTAAAGGATTCCACTATTTGACTATGCTATAACAATCCCCAGTTGTCTTTTCATAAAGTATCCCACAAAATATGTTTTTATACCAATGATAACTTTATCATCAGGTGATACATTCTGTATTGTAATATTTTCTTTTCCACATACCACTCTTTGGATCCATAAATCCCTAGATTATATCTTACAAAATTTCCCTCCTCATACCTAAAAGTGATGGTGTATTACTGAAAAAATTACCATGAAAATGAAGAATTATTAACCTTTTTGTCAAAGAGAATGTCCTTAAATTATATCCCTCCTAATGTCCTTGTTGTATGACTTTAAACTATATAGAATAATTTCCTTACTATATGACATTAAATTGTATATCATAACATCCTAATCATAAAGACATTAAATTTTAAAACAACATCCTCACCCTAAGACATTAAAATACATGGTCAATGTCTTGGTCTCATGAAATTATAATGCATGACGATTTAACCCATATCATAAAGGAACCTTCCCCTTGATATCAGTAATTTAACAAAATGTACCATCCTTTACACAAACCAAATTTATGTAGGAGCGGTTTACCTTCCATGGAAAATGCCAATACAGATGATCTATTCATTCTCAAACACCTTCCCTTGAAAAAATAGCCCATCATGGTCTTGAGAAATACAAATCTTCACAAAATTCCTTCATACATTAATAATAGAATGTTGGAATTTCTGAGAACTCCTTTACCTGAATATGTTGTAACACACCCTAGTTGTCTTTACATTAGTTACCCACAAAATGGCCTATAAGCCTAAGGATTCCACTATTTGAATATGCAGTAACATTCCCTAACTAGATTTGCATAATGTATCCCAAAAAATGGGGTTTTTAAATAGTGGTAAATTTTTCCTTTGGATAAACACCCTATATTCCCGAATATCATGTTTAAGATTCCAAAACTACAAAATTGTGTCTCAAAATTCCCCTTCAGGCATCTAAATAATGTCAGAACATTCTTGACCAAAAATCCTTTTTTGGTTCATCATTTAAAAACTTATGGTCAAAGTTATTCAACCAAATACACCAATCTTAATAGTTTGGATTAGAATAATTTAAAATTCCCACAAAAAGAGACACAATACTCATCAGGTTGAAAAAATGCAAAGGGAACCCTAGAAAACAGTCGAGTCTCAGCTTGCTAGACCTGCACTCAATGTGGTTTAAGAAGGAATTGAGAAATGAAAAGAAATAATCATAAAACTTGTTAGGCTGAAAACTTGAAAAAGGTAAGTCTAAGAAAAATCAAAGTCTCATCCGCTAAGTCTTCCTTATATAGGACTTAGAAAAAAACTGGGATGATAACATAAAATATGAAAAGTTTGTAGGGTTATCTATATAACCCTATCAACAGTTGAAATATGCTCTCTAGGCCCCATGTAAAAAAATTAGATCATCTACCCATCCCTATCACTGTGATTAAGACCAGCTAACATAAAGATTCCATGCTATGTGAATCAGTTTCCATGTTATTTTATGATCACATAATAAAAATAGGGATAAAAAAAATAAAATGATTAGAAACAAAATTATTTTAATTTATGAGACAAAAAAATCATTGGAGCATGCTCAAGATAAAGTCTCTGCATCAAAATTTACAAGAGACCGTCAATATAACTCTTCATTTGTTGAATAGCCTCCCAAGACCCCTTAATCCTATCAAAGTCCAACCAAATGAATAGATTTAGCCACCTCAACACAACAAAGTTCCTCCACCATGATCGTAATAGAATTTGACCCTTAAGTTTAGGATCCTTCTAGGGAATACTGAAGTTGTATGCGATCCCCCTAAGTGTCATCTAGTTACTATTGAAGACATGATATTTGAATAGTATTCTCATTGATTCGTTGTTTAAATTCTATATACTTATTAGAATGGTTAGCCTCTTCCTAGGATAATGTAACTCCAAGATCATCAGTGTTGACAAGAAGCTTCATATTTATGAGGTCCTGTTGAATTTTTCGGTATAACTCCTATTTGCTGATGATATCCTTCATAGCAGCATACATTAATAAGTAATCAAAGACACCATATCCCAGCATACCAAATAGGAAAATAAGTAGATATATCCACAAAGGAAGGTCTTCAAAAGGTGTATTAGAGATTATTTTCTAAATGTCCCACCAAGCCACACAACATGTGATGAAAATAGAATTATGTATCTCCACATGTAACTCAGATCCACTTTAAGAAGGAAAAATGTATTCTAGGATCAAATATCTCAATGAGGCACACTGCCCTTCTCCCTCTGAGATAGAAAAAGATTTTCCTTTTGGTATCGACTCACTTGGTGTAGAGGATCCTCCCTCAAAACTGACCATAGAAGTTGATGGTGCTAGAAAGTGGATAAAAATATTTGTTAAACATAAAAGGAAAATAGATGGAAGAAATAGGGAATGATTAAATAAGTTGGTAACACTCACCTAGTAATGAGTTAGTGGTTGGGGTGGATTCTTCTATATAATCCCCAACCTCAGTAGTTTGAACCAGAACCTCATGATGAGGGGAACTCTCCTTGTTCTGACTAGAGTTCACCAAAGGAGGCTTAGAAAGACACCCCATTTCAAGATCCACTCGAGCTGCCCCCCTCAATAGGGGGAGTGGGATGAACTTTGATGTATTGTTCGTGCACCACTACTACAACATTTTCTGTGGGTGGAGTTGCACAATTCAACCAGTCATGATCAAAACATCAGGAATAAAAATTAGTTTCACAAAATTAAATACTCACATCCATTCAATTTCCTATTAAGTTTCTCAAATTATTCTAAATTAGTGGGAAGATTAATATATTCTATCATTTCGTTAAAGGTCATGCCGCAATTCCTCATGTCATGTATTGAAGTCCAAATCCTTGTGGTAGTATCACCCATGGGGACAATAAAATCATTTGGCTTGGGACCTAGTACAACACCCTCTTCCAATGACTAAGACCCTAAAAAAATTCCTCAGAGACAGTCGTAGGGTCATCAACATGTCATCATAGAGTCTTCTTGTGCATGATATGAACCTGAAATATCATAAGGGATAAAATTCAATAGTTGGCATATGATGCCTT
Source organism: Viscum album (assembly GCA_963277665.1). Lineage (NCBI taxonomy): Eukaryota > Viridiplantae > Streptophyta > Magnoliopsida > Santalales > Viscaceae > Viscum > Viscum album. The sequence goes on from OY728133.1 coordinate 598,613,512, forward strand.
ATGATGTATCTCTAACATTACCAAAATCATCCACCCTATCTACAATAATGGGTGCAGTTACATGTGTAGTGACAAGAGAAAATAACATATCTTCAACCCTTGAAAATTCTTCTTTTAAGGGAAATGACTTTCCAATAGGAATCCACATTTGGTCCGGAGCATGCTCCTTAGTTCATGGAGGTTTATTTTCAAGCCCCTTGAAAGAGGAGAGGGAATAATATTCTAAAACCATAGAAAAGGTAAAATATTTTTTCTAGGAAAATAATATATAAATGATACTGTGTAGATTTACCATCGCTAATGAGGCACTTAGAAAACAATTTTATTAACCAATGTTCTTGCCTTTTCGATTGGGGAAGGCCAGCACCAACCTCCTCAATGATAGGTATTATAGGAGGTAGTGGAAATTATCCCACCATCTAGACTTCCATTGTTTTCTAGACAAGGGATAGATCTCCTTGTTAGGGAGATGATTCATTGGTTCCGAGTGGGGTACCATTTGGGTTATATTTCAGTGATGAAATCTCAATTGATTTCCCCCTAGACCATTGCAAATCAAGATTAACTTCCCCTCGGTAATAATGCTTCATTCAAGATAAAACAAGGGAAGAATGAAATAGGAGAAAAATGGATCTTACATACTTGAGATCGTCATAGTCAATACATTCCTCAAAAGATGGGTGGTCAACCCTTCAACAACACCCCGTCTTGATATTCGCTCCACCTGTCTCATGGTAGGTATCTAGTCTTCAGTTTTATAAATGAGAATATCTAATTCTCATATATAAATCCCCACCTTAGTGGGATCATCCTTAAAATGATTATTGGGAGGGGATTGAGCATCTCCTATCTTCGAAATATGAAGACCATCACGAAGAAGTGGCAATATGACTTCATCATCAGAAGGAATGTTCGGCCAAAATTAGACTACCTTCGGTCACACATATTTAGAGTCTATCCCTACATTTTGTAAAGTCAATTTTATAATATTTTATTTCATAGGATTCCTGGACCTCTGTGTCACATATGAAGGATGAAAAAATGGAACCTGAGTCTCCTATTTATGGTGATGACTAGACCATCTGGGCTCAGCCTCAGTTGGTGTAACCCTTTTGATTCTGGAAGGTGGACTAAACTTTTCACAAGGACATTTGGGTGAAATTAGGAACTCATCATCCATACCCTCTGAAGTGGAAAAATCATCCTCAGGGGGAGATAAAACACCTTCTATAGGAGGAGGGTCCTTTCTACCTCACTTTCCATGCTTGATGATTTTTCTAATCCCGAATTGAGGGACGACTTCTTCCAATACTCCCTCAGGATATGATGTGATCTAGGCATTGGCATACCAAGAGATCAATCCAGTGGATTCATCAGCTAGAGGCAGGTTGATTACCTCTTGAGTCAGTTCCATTTCTGTCAGGATACCATTGGATTATTTTTTGATTGGAAATTCATGGGAGGATATATGATTATATTTTTTAGTCACTTGAATTAGCATGAAAATAAATATGGACTATAATCCTCACAAATAACCTCTCCATCGATATGGATTTCCAACATTACATACCTAAAATAAATCATATATGATCTTATCTCACCTCTATCGTTACCCTCACCGGTAAATATCCTAGTAGGTGGGTATCTATACAGGAAGAAATTGAATTACTTGAATAGTTTTATCCTTGTTAGGGCCTCACCAGGCTTCAAGGATAAAGTATGAATACCAGAAATGGCCTAAAAAAATGGTCGAAAATAGAACCCAGGTATTTCAACCCTAGACAAAATGGTGTAAGATCTAAATTGGGCTGAAAACCATCAACACAGTACTTGGAATGAACTGGTAATTCTGAAAGGGTCCTTTTCTATGTGAATATGTAGTAGTCACCAGTGGATTTTCACCAGAATAGGGATTGCCTACCCCACATGCTTCTTCTCTTATAGCTTGTCCACTATGACAAATGTCCCTGGCCTCATGCCGCCATTGGAATCATGAACATATAGAAAGTAAATTCTTAACCACATGGATAAAAAGTCTGCAAGATATGTCTTTGTAGATACGTTGGATTTGGGCTTGTACCCCCATTGGTTGTACTCCCCCTCTTCCAAATTTAGCCAAAATATACCAAGAGAGCTCTTCTTTGCCATCTTGGGGCACCACGTTGGATGTTTGAAAGTAGGGCCTTGACCCTTCGGCTCCAAGAAGGTACTCATCTATGCCTCAGGATGGATATACCCCCTCATATGGGGGTCTTCCTTCTTAATATCATGAGATATCTTTAGAATCTCATGTGCCAGAGTTGGTGTCCTCTCAATGTCATCCCACATCACCCTCAGAGTAATGAACTCATCATAAATATATCTAAGGATCAGATCCCTATAGATATTGTGGACATACCACAAGATTATAACGACCTCTCTGTGTATCAGGTGGAAAGAGTTCATTTGCAGGCTCCATCAGCCCAACAACTTAGGGATGGACTTAGTGTTCTTGTACACGTATGTCTGGAAAACCCAAATAGATTCATAAATTCCCACTATTATCAACTCATTTGTAAATTCATCAACCATTTTGCATACCCAATACACCCACATCCACTTAGGCCTAACACCCCCTCCCTGTAATAGGTCATAGTTTTCATTCCAATCATTTGATTGGTCTGACTTGGTATTATAGAAGATGGAAAGATGATAGTGAAAATTTATTTCAGACATGTGTGGATTCAAATCCAGAGAACATTAGCTATGATACATGACATAGGTCATGGATGATTTCCCACCATTAATATATGAACCCATGCTTGAAATTTTGGCATTAGAGAAGTTCCAAAAGTCTTGAAACTAGGAAAGAGGAGTAGAATTATTAGAATCTGGTATGAGGACCTACTTCAGATGAATGTTTCCATAAATTAGCAGATAATTACTCTAAGAGAATTCATGATGATACTACTTTAGATGTCCCACCATATCTGGTAGAGTTGTATCCCAAACATCATAGTATTCATGCCTTACAAATTTTACCATCTCCATAATAAAATTCTTATCTTTTTCATCAGGAACTCAAGTCTTCCAAGTATCCATTGAATCTACAAAGAGACATCAACATTTCATTAATGACATGTCCTAATTTAAAAAAATTTGTATAAATATAGTTTTTTTAAAGGAATGGGCTCATGTATGGTGTCTGTGTAAGTGACCTTGCACAAATTTCTCACCCAAGGCAGTATGCATGTCATTATCATAAACATACATATCACATTGGTAGGTGCATACCTTGTTTGTGTGAGTGGTAATTTAGGAAAAGATCATAAGAATAAGGACTATGTGGAATTCTAGCATGGTGAGACTGGAAATACCGAGGCATGGAGGCCATCTATTGAAATAGTATACATATTTATAGATGATGAATCCCCTGTTTGTGGACTGCCTATGCGACCTACCTAGGTGGATGAATTCATGGATAACATGTGCAGATGAACTCCAAAATCCATCCACCATTTTAATCCCTTTACCTCAAGATCAAACCCTCTTCTTTCAATCAGATCCAATCTCGAGGGGTATATTTTGTTGAAACTCCATTTTGTGTCATGTATGAAAAGGTGTTAAAGGAAAAAAACTCAAGGAGAAGAAGAGAAGATAAGTGAAGAAGTATAATGGAAACACCCTTTGTCAAAGGCCTTCCGTATAGGTACCCCCAAGCAGCATCGACATGTAGGGTACCTACGCATCATCCTATATGGTAGACCTATGCATCAGCCTTAGTGAAACATCCACGTGAGAGACTCCCTTCACCCAAAGTCCCATATTTTCCTATAAATAAGAACATGTGGCTCTTCATTTTTATTTAAAAAAATCATAATGAACACGAAATGCTTGGATCACCCTATTACTTTTCCCATACCCTCAGAATCCTTCCAAGGAACCCCCTAGGGTTTAAAACACACAACAACTATGTAAGGAACCCCCTACCTAATGGTTGAAAACATTAGCATGAGATCCCATTACCTAACCAAGGACCTACACAAGACACTCTCAAGAACACCTATGGAGAGCCTTTAAGGCTTTAGGAAATCCTCACCCAAGTTTTGTTTCCTAGGTGGTCTATCACCCAAAGTACCTTCATCCTGTGTAGGCCTACCTATGCAAATAACTCCTAGAATTTCCCAACCAATACCATGATCAAGACCCCCACACTCACCTAGCCTATACACTATGTAAGACCCCTAGACTCACCCAACCTATACCATACATGAGACACTTCTCATACCCCCCTTCAAGTCACCAATGGAAGGGACCTTCTTCCATTGGCTCCCTTGTTTAAAATGGACTAGGTTTAAGCCTCCACCTAAACCATGAGACTTGTAAAACCATGGAAAGAGGCACACTAGGATGTATCCCAATTGATTATGAATTCTTATAGTCATAGGTTTTCTACAATTTTACTAACTAATGGTTAGGATCCCCAAGGTACATGTGAGTATGCATTCCTATAGTTATGAGTACCCCAACCTTGGGGATGGTGTCATATAACTCTTAGTCTTGGGCACTAGGGTTAGGACAATTTCCTTCCCTAGTCATCTCTATGACCTGAATCCTCCGGTTCTAGGTGGGGAGGGTGAGGATCATGCTTCCCTTTCCCTTTGATAGGGAATGAGATCCTCCTATCATAATGTAGAACCAATTTTAGGTAATCCACCCTAGATTAATACCCTAGTCTTTCATACATGACATATCCTCCTTCATTCCTTCCTCTTTATATATCGATTACTAAAATAAGATGGAATATGGTAACTTCAAGGCCCTTTATATCTCCCTTTGTCTCTAGGATATGATGATGGAAAGGAAGTGTTGTAGCCCCGACCTCTTCCACCAGTGGAAGGAGATTATGTGGTTTTCTAGGTCTTTGACTTTCTATTTTTTCTCAAATTCAAGAATGAAACATCACAGATCATGTGGTCTTAGAGGTTAGTAATAATCATGGTTTCTATAAAGGCATAGTCATTTTTTGGACAAGAATCTTCTTTCAGGTATTCTTCTCACATTCCTTCAGAGTACCTCCATAGGTGTGGACCCTCAAGGCCATGTATCCAAACATAGGGTAAAGAAGATTGTGTGGTTTTTTGGATCTTACATTTCCTCTTGTTTCTAACAACGATCATGACCCAAATGGGATTATAGGTTGATAGTGTTCACGACATACACTTGAACCCAAGCATACATGGGCCTTTTAATTGGTATAATCCCCAAACTTCTACAATTTGGGAATTATTCCAAGTGTATGACCCAACTAATCCATGGACCTTCTCTTTAAGAATAATCCCCAACCAAAACCCCAAATATATATGAGTTGGGTATCCTAAATGCTATAATCCCCAACCTTCCATAATTTGGAAATCATTATAAGCGTAAGACCCAAATAATACATGGGCCTCCTCCTCAGAAATAAGACCTAAAATCCAAACCTTCAGGGAATCCTCCTCAAGTTTAATCACCAAACCAAACCCCCCCAAATCTCTATGAGTCAAGTCACTTATCATGGCACAAAATTCATTCATTAGGGTATCCTCCTTAGGAGTAATCCCCAATTTAATATTCTCAAAAGGACATACTACCCTACAACACAAACCTTCATAGGGCCTAAATATACAATTTCCCTCACAATCGAACTATTTGGGATTTGATTCCTGTCCAAATGAGATACCTAGGAAGCCTCCTTGAGATACAAACCCAAAACCACCAAATTAACCCTAATATCTCAAGGCCACATTCCTAGAAGAGTCTTAATCAACCTGGTAATTCATATCCCTTCTAGGTTACCTAGGCCACTTCATCAAAATTCCCACAATAATCTTTGACCGGGAAAATTCCTCCTAGATGTATTTTTCACATGCTGATAAACTACATAGTTCTTTCCTTGTCACATGACCTTAAAAGGTATAATGTTCCCAATTAAGTGGAACTAAATGACATGGGTTCTGATTCCTTTCACAAGGATATGTAGGAATCCCATATCATGGGTCTGATCATGACATCAGAACCACTCTTTTCTCCCTTGATGAAGATATAATATAGAGAACGCCACTGTGTGGATGAAAACTAGAATTGTTATAAAAACAAAAAAAGAATATCTAATCAATAAATAAGAGGATTCAATTGATGGAGAACCTCTAATACATATAGATATATCCATTTATCAAGAATCTTAGATACATATAGATGATTCTAAATTCCATACAAGATAATAATTTATTATTAATTTAAGGGTGAAACACCTCATAATTTGGAATCAATGAAGTATTTGTGAACATATCTGAAATCTATAAGATAGTCTCTAAGTAGGAAATAATTCTCCCCAAAACAGTGTGATGATCCCAACCTCCCATCCTCTTGACCAATGTGAGTTATTAAGCATCATTGAAAAAACATCTCAATGAGTGTCTGACATTAGAAAGTATGTCCCTCATGGATATATAAATTTTGGGTGTTTCTAGTTCCATGAAGAAACCAATTGGAAACCATTCATAAATAGTGAACCTGATGTGAATGATTACACACAATTCATCCCCTACAATCAATCGTTTAGCGGAACACACAAATATACATCAAGAATAGTGTGCCACAAGATCATAAACATTCAACATATCATAACCCATGAAATGAAATGGGTATCATAAACATATCATCATATCATAAAGTATGTAAAAGATATAGGCTTCATAATAATTTCATTAAATCTTAACTCCTAAAAAAGAATAAGGTTTCATAAGAATATAAGCCCTGGAAGATAAATGGGTTTCATAAGCACATATCCCATGAAATAGAAATGGGTTTCATTAGAATATAAACCATGAAATAGAAATGGGTTTCACAAATATATAACCCATTAAAGACAAATGAGTTTCATAAGAATATAACCCATGAAATAGAAATGAGTTTCATAAACACATAAGACATAAAATAGAAATGGGTTTCATAAATATAATGCATTAAAAACATATGCCATTTATATAATGAATATGAATGGTGCCCTTGGATAAAATCTATAGTAAGAAATAAGTAACACCAATGGATGTAATATTATATGGAAAATAATTTTTAAATATCTTTAAAAAATATTTCTTAAGAAAAATAGATTATCTTTGAAAACCAATTTGAACATAATTTTATTTGAAATTAACCTTTTGAAAACATGTAAAGGAATATTTGAAAATCATTTAAAAAACTTCTTGAACATATAACATTTTCTTAAAAAATTTTATTTTAAAATATATTAAAAAAAATATAAAAAAATATTTTAAATCATTTAAATCCTTTTTCTTCAAAATAACATTTTTAAAACATATAAATAAATATTTTAAAACCATTTAAAAACTTTATGAATGCATTTTTTTTGAAAAACTTTTTATTTGAAAATAAATTTTAAAACATATAAAATAATATTTTAAATCATTGAATTAATTTTCTTTTAAAATAACCATGAAAACTTTTAAATAATCTTAAAAACATTTTGAAAACATTTTGAAAAAATTTTCTTTGAAAGTATCTTTGAAAATTTATAAAGGAAGATTGAATTTTTTTTGAAAAAATATTTAATATATATAACACATTTAAAATAAATTTCCTTGAAAATAATCTTAAAATATCATTTAAAAAAATTAAATCATTTTTAATAAACATAGTTTCTGAATAAAACAGATTTCTGACAGAAGAGAGAAATAAATTCGGATTTTATTAATTTTTTTCTTAATTATCTAAAGTAAAAAAGAGCATAAAAATGGTAAAATTACATGAATATATCATTAATAACCATAGGACAATAATATTCATGATAATTCTTGAGATATAGATCATAATATTTCATGAATAGAATCTTAATCACAAATAATCTCAATAAACAGTGAGATTGTAGCAATAAACTCTTACCACATTGGAATTTTTGAATCCTAATCCCCATGAAATAATAAAATTAAATAAATATTAAAATACCATTAAATTAATTTTCTTCATGATATATCATTTCAAATTGAATTATATAAACCTCGTAAAATAATATAGGTGCATAACAAAACATGTGTCTCAAAGAAGGAAAATTGAGACAAAATTAACGTACTGATTTGGTAACCTTTGAACCATAAAACCCCAAGAGATATAGAAAATAAAATTGAAATTTAAATACACATAAATTTAATTATAATAATAATATAATACATTATTGGTAATTATATATACCACAAAAAAACAAATGGTGAATAAGGCATAAGTCTGGTAGAAATAAAAGTGAGACTAGAAACCCCCTTACTAATTGTGTAACTTTTGACTCATGAGATCTGTGAAATAATTACATAAATGGAAAAAATTAATATAATTAAATAATTTAAATTAATTATATAACATTTAATATGTATGTATATACATTACACAACAAGAATAGGTGTTGAATATAACATGTATCTCACTGAAATAAAAGTGAGATGAAAAAACCTTATCTTAAGTCTTGAATTTATTCATACACATTCAAACCTTCTATATAAAAAATATTAGTTTATTATTAATCTAATAAAACAATATTAATATATATAATACCTTATATGAGATTATTGTGACTTTATATTACCATTTTATTAATAATTTCATGTTAATATTACATTTTGGGTAATAACCGATTTATTTTTTTGTATATGTTTTGACTTGTAATTCTTGATCATATTACTTAGGTCATAATTTAATTATTTAAATAATGTAAAAAATTATTTATGTATCATATATATTCATTATAAAATTATGTATAATAATATTTAAAGTATAGAAATATTAAAAGGAATAAACTGTTCATAGATATAGTAGGTCGTACATACACATGAACACTGTTTTCATTTTCTTATCGTATTGAAAGAAATATAGTAAATGAAATATATATCTATATATTATAATTAAATTATAATAATTATTTAATATATATAATATTAATTTACTAAAACCATCCTTATTACATTCCATGTAAAGTGTGAACGAATCACATCGTATTGAGGAGGCGGTAGTTCACACATCCACAAACGAAGTTATCCTAGTCCCAAAAAATGGAAAGGATGAAGTTATGTTATATATAATAATTTAGAAATAAAAAATTTAATATATATAATATAAAAATAGTAATTACATCATTATTACCAACCTTGAAAGGTGGTAATGGAATAACAAACGACAATAGTTTGTGAAAAGGTAGTTCACCGTACACACGAACGATGATTGTGTATCCCATTTGATTGAAGTGTGTTGTGTAGGTTTAGGTAGAAAAATTAACATAAAAAAATATAAGTATATTTTTGATACCAATTTATTATATAATCATGTAAAAAGAATAATTTAGGGGGGTGGATAAATAAATAAAACAAAAGTGCTTGTTAAAGCATGTTACTTATTCTTTGGGTAATTCCTTTTGGTTTGCACCAAAGGAATAAATTGGTTATATTTAGGACCAAATTAATAATTCTAGAATTATAGGAGGTATTTTGGGAACTTATTTGGGTAGTTTTTGAATTATATAAATGGCTTGAGAGGTTTGAATAAGTGATGGGAGTGAGTTTCCTTTTATAGTGGATGACGAGTTTCATTCTTGTAAATATAAAAAGGTAAACACTATTTAAAGGTATAAATTACACATTATGCCTAAAAAATGGTAAATTTTAGATAAAATAAATTATTTGGTCAAAATATTACCATAAAGTTGATTTTGGACATGCGTCTATGTTATTTGACTCTTTAAGTTAATGTTTAACCACTAAGTAAACTCATTTTTACCTTAATCAATGTAATTAATTTTAACTAATTTCAATAATATTTTTGGTAAAAAACTAATTATAACTTAATATAAATTATAAATTATGATTATTTCAAATATTTAATCAATTTTTTTCAAATTATAATCACAAGAGTGGTGGAAATTAATTTGAAATTAATCTCACAGACGGGATGAGAAAAGTTTTTAAAGTGAAAATGTTCAAAAGTTTTAAATGTGTTTATATCAAATTTCAATGTGAAATTTATTCTAATGACATAAATTATTTTAATATAATTATAATTTATCTGAATATACTTTAAAACTAATTTAAAATATAATTTAACTTGTAATACCCTTGATTTCAAGTAAGTAACCCTTTCTTTATGCTTTTTTAAGTATGAAAAGTATATGGGTGAAGTTTAGGAGGGTTTTGAGAACTTTTGGAAGATTTTTGGGGATTTTATATAGGTTCATATTTTTTTAAAACCATTAAATACCTATAGGAAACCATGTACAATTAATTAGGGGATAAATGTATGGTGCACAAGAGGCGCATAGTTTTCCCAAACCGTACGGAAGCTTAGGAGAAACTATGCTATGTTGGATAGTGAGATTTGGAATGGATGGTGCACGGTTTGGAAACCATGTGATCCAACCATTTTAGGTTCATACTTGAGGTGTTGGCTGACACATATTTAGCACCCATTTTTCCTCACCATGAAACTAATCGTGCATGGGTTAAAAGTGATATCCTAAAATTGGGGATCTCACACGTTTTAGTCTCTATCTCCCTTAATTTTCCTTGTATATGGATCTAACTCAATATTATCTCTTTCCAAAGGTCAAATAATCTTCTCCCATTTATTTGGAGGTGATCCTAAGTCTTCCCTTGGTGTTTTGAATCCAGATCCTCGTGGTAAGTGATCGTTCTTGGTCATTCTTAGTGCTTTTTTTAGATCCTCTTATTTATCCCTCTTGTTTACTTAGATCTATATAAACTATGGATATATCTAAGATATTTTATTCGAAATATGAATATATTTAGTCCTTTTTATTATAGGGGAAGATATATAAAGTGGGTTTTTTGAGAATAAAACTGTTTTCATAGATTTTCTTCATTTCGTTTATCATTTTCACAAATCTTTCGAGGCAGGTGGATTCAATCTTGACTCATATATTTAAAACTTTAAGGATTAGTTTCAAATTTATTAAATTTATTTAAATTGATTGTAAAATAGGTTTTCAAAACATGGTAGAAACCTTCTTTTGTGATGGTTTGTGGATTTTTGTTGAATTGTGAATTATTATGCAAGATGCTTTATTAAATGGTTTTAAAATGATGATTGTAAAAACGGTTTTTGGTTTTTATTTCTTGATAATGGGTTTTAAATAAAGGGTTTGTTTTATTGAAATGGTTTGTTGTAATGGTTTTCAATAAAAAGTTTTTTTACTAAAATGGTTTTGACATTGAAGTGGTTTTGTAATTGAAATGGTTTTTGGGAATACTTGGTGGTGTGTGTTCATATTTAATAGGACAACTATCCGACCAACCTTGTAAAGGTGGAGTGCTGATCATCATGAAATATTCTAGGGAGGAGTAGTTCCAAGTTGTCTTGTCTGGGTGATTCCCTTTAAGACCTATGACTCATGTAATTGTCTTTGAGCCTTCATGCCTTGTAAGGGTTCCACCTCATTCCTTGAAAGGCGGATTATCAAAAATAATAAAAAATGAAGGACTTCGATCCATTCAGTCTATTATGAGGCATGGTTGAAATTTGACCTTGTACTCAAATTCAAAGGTGTAATGAAATATGGGATTTAATTACCTTTTAATGACTTGGTATATCGATGAGAAACCACTCATGAGTATGGAACTATCATAAAAAACCATGCATGTGTAGATGTTTGGATACATGGATATGTGTATTGGAATGGGATATAACAAAAATGGATACATGGATTGTTTTTGAAGAAATTTCTTGATTTATTTCATGAAAAATGGTTTTCGTTTGGAAAACTATTTTGTAAAAATAGTTTTGGTTTTGTGTTAAATTGTTTCCAGTTGTTTTATATAAATTATTTTATATAACTTTTTTTTATAAAATGTGCTAACCAGTTTTATCCTAGTGGTGTGAGTAGGGAAGTTATTGGAGGAAATCTAATGCATTTAATTACTCACCTCTGCTTTGGAACATTGGTGATTTAGCAGATGTTGTTTATCCAGACATGGGAAAAGGTAAAGTATCACACATATTTAGTAGTAGTTAATGATACTTGGGCTGTTTTGTGGAGATGGATCATGGAGCATGTTTAGAGCTTGGAGTTATCATTGGAGTCTTTTAGTTTTCTGGTCTTTCACTATGTACTTTGATATTGTAGTCTTCTGCTATGGTACTTGGTTTTAGTTTGATTTTTATAAATGGAATGTTGAGTTGTATTTCATTATTATCATGCATCATCTTTTGGTTTATTTGGTTATGTCATGTTTGGTTGGTCATTTTATTTGTAAAGAGAAAATAATCCCCCATATGTATTAAATCCCTTCGACATTTATTTCTTGCCTTTTGCATCTTGGTGATGTCGCTTAAGGATAAGTAACATCCTCTTGCCTTCTCAATCCAATGAGAAGAAGGGGAATGTTACAAGTGTTATCAATTTTTTTCGGTCTAAAAATATGTTTGAGACAAGTGGAATCAGCTTTTCCTTTTTTTATGGAACGATTGGTCTAATTATTGGTTGATCTTTTACTTGGTATTGGTTGTTGATATCAGAGTTGGAATCAATCTGGTTTAATCCTTGAGTTGGGATCATATAAAGGAGTAGGATTGTCTAGACTTGAAATGTAGAGCATAAAAATACATAGCTAAACTTTTTATTATGAACTTCAAGTTACGATGAATATGGGTACATAAGTGTTTTAAAGACATTTATAGGATTTGAAATCTCATTGTCATGGGTTTATACAATGATTAAAGCATGACATGAATTAGAAAATGACTTCCCACTATGAGTGCATATTTCATTTTTAATATTGATATATTATTGAGTGTAATGTGTTGATTTTTGAAAATTTTTGGAATTTTTTTCAAATGTGATAGTCTAAAAAGACCATGGTTGTGGTATTTTGAAAATGGTTTGATTTTCAATGAAATTAGTGATTTATAAAAAATGGTTGAACATGTAAAATATTTAATTTGGGAAGCACTGTTGTGATAGTTTGATGTAGTAGAAATTTAAATGTTAATACTTCAGTTAATAGAAGGTGATACTTATGGAGGTTGTTGTGTTTCTAGAAAATGGCACCCAAAAGGCATCATAGAAACCAGTCAAAAGAGGCCATTGAGAATGTGGTTTCACCTAAGCCATAGGTGAACCAACAGTTGGTCCAAAGCATCACCTAGGATTTTCAAACCATTGAGTTAGGAATAAAACCATATACTATTTTTATGATATCTATCACCACTCAAAATCTATGTAGAGGAAGTAAAACTATCTTCACAAGAAGAGGTGACAACTTTAGCACTAAGATCAAGGGGAAGAGAGACACCTATTCTTAAGGTGGTGGAACACATCAGAATCAAACCATAAGAGAAAGTAACCTTCCTTCAAGACCCAATATCAAGACTGGATGTTTTTAGTGTGGTTCACTGAGTCACATAAAGAAAAAGTATACTACACCACCGAGATAATTCCATAATTACAAAAAAATGGGGGCAACTTCAGAACTTTTATCAAATTTCTATGAGGAACAATGTTCTGGACACTTATTAGGTGTCATAAGTGTCATATTATTTGACAGGGAAAGGGAAGAAGAATCAATCTCGTCAGTAGAACAGATTTATCCATGGTTATTCTAGGAATATAATGACTCATCAACAAGGGAAATCTCAACAAGTTTATAATGAACAAACTACAGTGATGAAGCAATTTTATGGAGATGAATTGGTTATTGTGGACGATTTTTATGGACCATAAACCATGATAGGTATGATTATTTTAAATACTAAACTTATGAAAGTATTGTTTGATACATTTTATTACCATTCCTTTATTTATTCTCATGCTATTTAATTGTTATGTTTAAAAGTTGAGATGATTCCTTATGTGATAAAAATTAAAAAATAGAACGTTGAACCTTTTTGTGAAGAGAATGTTCTATAACCATTGATGGAGAAGAGATAACATGATATTTATCTATGATTGAGAGGTATTACTTTAATATAATCATGGGCATGTATTGGTTGACAACGTTCAAGGATCACATCTACTGTATACTAGAAAGGTTAGTTTTACAACTAAATATGGGATCGAGCATCTCTTTTGAGGTGACCAGAATATAAAGGTAGGTGCAATGGGCTTGTTGGAACTAGTAGTTGGAATTATAGGATACTAGTTTGAATAATTGTCTTTTAAAATGATGGAAGAGATCAAGAATGATAGTTTTCTAGTAGTGGTGGATCAGTTTCCTGATGCATTTTTAAAAAATTTCTCAAGGTTTCCACCCACAAGAGAAATGAAGTTTACAATTGATCTTATTCTGGGGAACAGTCAAATTTTCCTTATATAATATCATATAAAAACAATATAATTAAGGGAGTTTAAAGTACAATTGGAATAGATAAAAACAAAAAGGGTTCATTCAGCCTAGCACATCTCTGTGGGCAACACTATTCTTGTTTGTTAAAAAGGTGGATCGAGCTCTTCGACTGTGTGTGGATTATCATAAACTAAATTAGGTTAGGATAAAGAAAATGTATCCACTTTCACACATTTATGATCTATTTTATCTCTTGAGAGGATCTCAGTGGTTCTCTACGATTGACTTGCGATCAGGATATCATCAAATTTGAGTTCGGGAGGAAGATATTCCAAAGACAGCTTTCAGAATAAGATATGTTCATTATGAGTATGTTGTTATTTCTTTGGTCTTACAAATTCACCAGTAGTCTTTATGGAATTAATGAACTAGATATTTCACATATATCTGGATTCCTTCGTGGTGGTGTTTATGGATAACATATTTGTGTATTCAAGGATAAGGGCTAGGCACGAGAAACACTTAGAGATAGTGTTGGGAATGTTGAGGGATCATCATCTATATGAAAAATTATCAAAGTAATTTTTTTGGATATAATAGATTTTCTTTCTTGGGAATTTAATTTTAGAAATAGGTGTTTATATGGGTCTAGAAAAGATTTAAGCTATTATCTCTTGACAACTACCGAAGAAATTTTTTGAGATATGGAGTTTCCTTAGTCTAGCTGGTTATTACCGACACTTTGTTCATAATTTTTCATGAATATCATCACCTATGAAAACTTTGACAAAGAAGAATGTTCCATTCCAATGGGACAAATAATTTTAGAATTATTTTCATTAGATAAAAGTTTACCTTACATTAGCAGTAATCCTAATTTTTCTAGAATCATAAAAAGGGTACGTGGTGTATTTTGATGCTTCAGGATTATGGTTGGGATGTGTTCTCATGCAAGGAGATCATGTTGTTTCTTATGGCTCAAAGAAGTTATGAGTTCATGAGAATAAATACCCAAAATATGATTTTGAGCTAGTTATCATAGTCCATGCTTTGAATACTAGGCGTCATTACCTCTTTGGTGAAAAATTTACTATGTTTACTAATCATAAGAGTTTTAAGCATAGTTTCTCACAGTGAGATTTGAATTTAATACAAAGAAGATGGATGAAGTATCTATAAATGTTTGAATTCGAATTGATGTATATACTGGGTAAAGGAAATTCGTTGGCCAATGAATTAATTATAAATTCATAAGATCAGTTGGAAAAAGAAGCATCAGATGAGCGGGAGTTGATGTCGGCCCTAGAAGACATGCACGAATGTGAAGACCAATGTGATTTTGTGATTTTATTTTTAATTTATTTGGATCTTGATTTGGTAAATATGGTTAAAGTGGCATAGACATCTGAATCATAATGTGTGTTAATGAGGTAAAAACTCAATGACAGGGAGACCATTGAGGGATGGATACTGGATGAGAGTTCAGTTTTCTGGTCCAGAAATTGGATGGTCATACTTATGGTTTGTTAGAAAAAACTCCTTCATGCTTACCACCATTCAATATGGTATGTTCATCCTGGAATATAGAAAATATATAAGTAATTGAAAGCACAATTCTGGTGGAACATAATGAAATGGAAGGTGTCTGAGTTTGTTTCAAGATGCTTTACTTATTAGCAAGTTAATGAAGATAATCAATGACCAACATGTATATTGCAGTATTCTCATATTACTATTTGGAAGTGGGAATATATAGCTAAGTATTTTGTAACAGGTTTCCCAAGAATGGTTTGGAAACAAAATTCCATATCGGTGATAGTGGATCGACTCACAAAGTTTCCTCATTTCATCCCTATTCATAAATCTCATATGGTGGAGGGCTTGCCAAAAATATATATATGAGAAGTGGTAAAGATGTATGGCATACTAGTTTTGATAGTGTCAGACAGAGATCCAAGGTTTACCTCTCGTTTCTGGAAATCCTTAAAAAAATACCTTAGGAATCAGTTGACCACGAGTATGGCATATCATCCTTAGACGAAAATGCAAATTGAAAGGACAATGTAGATGTTGGAAGACATGTTGCAGTCTTGTGTAATGGATTTTGGTGTATCATGGGAAGATAACATGCATTTAGTGGATTTCTCATATAACAACAGTTATCAAGACTCGATACAAATGGCTCTGTTTGAAGCATTGTATGGGATTCCTTGTCTTTCCCCACTTTATTGGGTATAAATAGGTGATAATTTACTAGTTGGACTGAGTCTTGTCCAAGAGATAGCAGAGAAGATTTTGTTGATTAGTAAATAGATGCAGATGGATCAGATTTGTCATAAATCATATATAGATCATCGTAGATGGCCATTTTCATTCGTGGTGAGTGATCATGTGTTCTTGAGGATCTCTCCATGGTTTGGAAATCATTGTTTTGAGAAGTAGGGAAAGTTATCTCCTTGATACTTATACCCTTTTGAGACACTAGAACATATTGGTGAGGTGGTATAAAGGTTATCATTACCAACATGGTTCAGTGCAGTGCATAATGTGTTCCATGTATCTCACTTGAAAATGTTTTAGCTTGATTCTCACCATGTGATTCGATGGAATCATGTTGAACTAGATTCAGATTCTTCATTAGTACATATTCCAGTACAGATTATGGATAGGAAAGAGAAAGTATTTCATGGAAAAATCATCAGTCTAGTGTGGGTTTTGTGGAAACATGGTCATATTTAGGAAGAGATTTGGGAATGGGAGAAGGAAGTGAAGGAGAAATAGCCAAAAATATTTTGGGACAACGATGGTTTTCTACTTTCTGGGAATAGTAAGTCCAATGGTGGGGAGAATGTAGCACCCCCCCGGTTTCAAATAATACTACTAAAAAAGATGCATTTAACAACGCTGGAATTTATCAGCGCTAGAAAAATGCACTGATAAAGTTCATATTTATCAGCGCTAAAATAAGCGCTCATAAAGGGTGCCCTTTATCAACGCTTTATTTTAGAACTGATAAAGGTTTACCTTTATCAAATATTTATTTTTAGTATCGATAAAGGTCCAGAATAAAATGAAATAATTAAACAAAAAAATTAATCATTTTATTAATTAAATAATTATTTTTAAAATTGAATAAATTGAATATACACACATATATAATTTAGAAATAAATAAATAGAATATATTAAATATATAGATATGTAAAATAAATAAAATGAAATATTTAAACAAATAAAAATATTAAATGAGTAAATTAAGAAAAATATTAAACATGTTATTAATTAAATAATTATTGATAAAAATGAATAAATTTAATATACATATATATATTACAAATATTAATAAATAAGAAATATTATATATATATATATAATGAATAAAATATAATAATTAAACAAAAAAATTAAAAATGAATAAATTTAAAATTTATATAAACTTTTATTAATGAAATAATTATCAATAAAAATGAATAAGTATAATATATATATATATACACATTGATTATAAACAGTAACAAATAATATATATTAAATATAAATATATATAAAATGAATAAAATATAATAATTACAAACATATTAATGTCATATTACTTTTTAATGTTGTTTGAATTTTCAATTTAACAAATGTAAAAAATCATGTGTTACATTGATTTAACACACACACACACACATGTAATTAATTCATTTTTATATCGTGCACACACAAATACATTTATGTAATTAATTAAATCTTATATAGAAACACATACACATAATATTTATGTAATTTATTCAAATTTTAGTATATTTTAGAATTTAATTATAACATGATACATTTAATATATTATGTTTTTTAATTAGTCAATTTTATTTATTTATTTTTAATACTATTACAGTTAGGTTATTATTTTTTCATTTTTAATATTTTTTAATTATTTATTTTATTTTTGAATTTGATCATTTTCTATTATATATATAGATTTACTATGTTTTAGTATTTTCAACATGTATTTATCTTTACTTCAATATATATATATATATATATCCATACTTTTTTAATAATTTATATTTAATTAATAAAACGTATCTATTTTTTCAATATTTTTAAAGTGTACACATTTTGAATTATTCAATTTCACTCATTTTTAAAATTCATATCTTTAAGATTATATATCCACTAATAATGTTAAAAATACTTTTGAAAATAAATATTTATAGATAAATATATTTATAAATGTATATTTACTATATTTATAATTATTATAAATAAGTATATATTATTTTAAAATAAGTATTTATATAATTATAAATAAATAATTATAAATTTTTAAATAATTATAAAATTATAATAAATATAAATATAACTATAAATCCTTTATCAACGCTAAAGTTTTAGTGTTGATAAAAGGAATATTTATTAGCGCTTATCAATTAAGTGCTGATAAATGAGATCATATGAAATTGACTGATTAAAAACATAATATAGGAAATTAAAATTCTACCCAAAGCCATTACTAACCTGACCCTCACCTACAAAACCCCCCCCACATTCCTATCAGCATTGATCCATGTGAAAAATATCCTAGTCATGAAATCATTGAATTTATCATTCTACCATCGGGATGCCTAATTCAATCCATAAAGATTCCACTTCATCTTTTACAAGTCAATGTTCTGATTGTCCTTGAAACCAACTGGTTTCTTTATGTAGGTTTGGGGCACAGTGGAAGCTTCTGGATGGAGTGACCAACTCAATTTTTTAGTAATAATCTATAAATAATAAAATTTTCATATTATTAAAAAGTCATGTCCAATAAAAACCATAAATTACTTTAATAAAGAAAAATACCATTACCAGAAGAGGGGGGTTATAAAATTTGGTTTATAATTAATTTATAAGTAGATATAGAATTACCTCAACATGTAATTACACATTTTAATGATACGGTCAACTAGATTTCATCATACTATTTTTTCAATGCTGAATCCAAGTGCATAATCCCTCTAGGGATCCACATGGGAACCACAATATCTGAACATCATGTGAACCGCAATCTCCCTCTTACTTACCTGTACCTACACAATAAAATACACTCCATGCATAAAATTCCACAATTTCATGCATCTTTCATGGAAATTGTTACTATCTTGAATAGAGATATAATACTTCAATACTACAGTACAACTAACCTTCAAAACCTTTATTTAATCTATCCTCATATGCTTTATTTCCTTCCATCTCTTGATGATAGATTGGAATCCCTCTTTCAAAATAGCCTCCCTCCCATCATTGTGGTTATAATGTTCCTTGATTACATACCTCCCACTCGGATTGTATTCATTAATATCCATCAAATCTGATGCCATGGATTTGAATACCACATCTCCCAACTCATTATTCAACTCTTTCAACATTTCATCCTCCTCATTTACTACTTCATGAGAACATAAAAAATAACATCTAAAAATTAATCAAAACATAATGAATAATTTTTTTGGTTTATTGATATTAATTTTTTCATATAACTAACTCAGTTACTTTTGAAAACAATTCATCAAAAATTACTTTTATTTTGAGTGTGGTCACATTAGATGATATTAGAACTCCACAGTTAAAAATACTTGGAAGAGAATACTACTACAATGAGTGACCTCCCAAAAATATTCATGTTACGCATTTTTTGGAAAAAACACACCAAATTAACCTTTTTATTCTATTCCCCTTAAACCTTGATAAATTTAAAAGGGTGTTAATCTGACTCTTAAAGTTATTCCTCCCATAATTAGTAGAGCTCTATGGCCCTGTTTCCAGCTTCATCTTTAGGATAATTTCTCTTGGAATCTTATATAAATGAACTATTTTCAAGATCTACCATCC
This sequence comes from Viscum album, assembly GCA_963277665.1. Taxonomy (NCBI): domain Eukaryota; kingdom Viridiplantae; phylum Streptophyta; class Magnoliopsida; order Santalales; family Viscaceae; genus Viscum; species Viscum album. Next base: position 598,633,685 of record OY728133.1, read on the forward strand.
AAATCAGACCAATACAGCCACACATTTGTATCTCCTCTAAGACCTTCCAAAAAAATATTAATTTCAGATGAAGTGGAAAACAATAAATTTTCGTGAGTGGAAGTAATTGACTACGAGTGGAATTCATGTAGATTTGAATGTTCCTTCCTTAATTTTTAAAATGTAATATGTTAGAATCCATAATAAAATTTAATTTAGGTTATTTTTGAATCTTAGTGGAAACTTAAATTTCATCTCATGAGTAGTTATTATTTCATTTTGTTACTTGATACTCATCACCCATATATTATATGTTGTTTGAACTACTCTAATCCATAGTCATCCAAAATGATCACCAATATCAGATATGGGTTGACTTTTGGTTAGAGTAGTTTAAGATACATAGGTGGATGTGCACAAAATATGGGAGATAGATATAAAAAAAATTAAATAATAACTATTCAGGAGGTATGTCATTAAGGAACTCTGGAACAAAATGATGGGAGGAAAGCTAGTTTGAAAGAGAAATCCCAATCCATCATCAATAGATGGAAGGAAATAAAGTGCATGAGGAAGTATCAAATAAATGCAGTAAAGGTTAGTTGTACAAGAGTATTGAAGCATTATATCTATGTTCAATATAGTAATAATTTTCATGCAAGATGCATTAAAATATATAATTTTATGCATAGAGTGTATTGTATTGTTTCTATTCAATAAAAATTAAATGTTTGGAAACTCATGTAGACAATGTCTTCTGTACAAGATAATGTTACAAATCCTGAGGAAGAACATAATTTTGATGATGAAACTATGGAATTATTAGGGGATCAATAATATATTGATGAAAAAACAACAACGATGCAACATCATAGTGGTAAATAAAATTATCAAAGTAAGAAGGTAGGGTATAAAATTTGAGGTTGGTTAGAATCAACATGGCCAACCAATTGACCAGAACAAGTAAATGTTCATTAGTTTTCTTAGGGTCATAATGAGAATGAATGTGACAATTGATATTGATTCATAACACCACGTCCAACCTATAATTAAGGAAATTCTTTAGATATATATAACAGTAATGTTACAAAATACATTCTCTATTTTACTAAAAAATTATATAATGAAACATTTATTTAATTTTCATTATTCCTCATATATTTAGTTTATTTTAGAAGATTTAAGTAAGAAATTTGTCTTAATGGCCCCTAAAAAAATCCCATATAGGCTTCCAAAATCTTCTTATGAAGTTAAATATTAGGGATGATGAGGGGAAAATAAATCCCCACCCACAAGTTAGTTATGCACACATTAAAAAGTAGGAAACAGGGGCCGATTTCATCAATTATTTCAATGAGAAATCATTTCAGGTTCATTTTAGATGATAATTTATTATTTTACATTATTTATTTTATCCAAATTGATCAAAATTTTTAATTTATGAAACAAAAAAAGAGTTATGAAATTAAAGAACATGCATCAAAACTAATGTACCTCTATTGAAAAGAAAGGATGGGGGTACATTTCATTAAAAAAAATTGTTATTTATTTTAAATCAACAATAAAAGTTTAATTATGTGATATGAAACAAAATATCTTACTTTTTTTATATGTCGATTGATGAATCAAAAGATGAATCCACTTCCATCTCACATCATGTGATATGGAAGGAGGTTTTTGTAAATGAGAATGGAAAATTAGTTGATGAAAACACAAAAATTAGTATGGGAATCATGTGTAAGTATGAAATAATTTTAATTAAGTATGATTTATAAAAATATTACATAAATATATATATTTAAATTTATGTTTTTTATATGGTTTAAACACAAGAATTCATAACAACTGTACAAGAAGAAAAGATACTTTTAGTAGCTTTGATGTAGCCTAAAAAATATGGCTGTGTTAGAGGATTAGGTTTTGGAGTCTCTCCTCAAATTTTTTTGAGAAGATAAAACCACATAAAGATACATATAATATAGTGAGATTATTGTAGACAAAAATAGACTCACTTTAAGATATTATTTTTTAGTTTAGTTTGGAAAACCAATGCAAAAGAAAGGATTAAAGAGAACTGGTGGTGGAGAAAATATCAGCACATGAACCAAATGATCTCACTATATTTGAGAATATTCCTCCCCTTAATCATATACCTTACTCAGGGTAATCAATTTTTTCATTAATATTTCTCTTAAATGCGAATCAAACAATATCCTATAACTTTATATTACTAAAATTCTACAGGGTATAGTTGTATGTATTTTTTATTTGTCAGCACCCACACACCACTGTGTTGTGACAGGTACAATGTATAATATCTCAATATACTATCTACAAAATCAATACCTCCCAAAATATCAAATGAGAGTGGGTATTGAGGTTTCTCATGAGCTAACTACTAATTTTCATGTTCCTCGTAATGATCCGGATATTACAATGGTCATTGATGCCATTGGAGCTTTCATAGAATGGCTACCTAATCTTATAAGATAAATGAGGTATGCCTTTAATAATTTTTTTTCATATTAAAAACATTTAAAATTTGATGATAAAAGTTCTAAACTTAGGTATGACATTACATATGGATAAATCACTAGAGAAATGAAAGGCCAATTCAAGAAAATATAGTGAATCAACCAAGAAAACAAAACACCCTTCTGAGAGTACCTTCTCCCCACCAGTTCTAGAGCAATATTTATTGTTATTAAAAATATATACATAGACCATATTTAAAGATAAAAATATATCTTATATTGAATATGAATAAGAGATATATGGATATTACTTGACATAAATAATTGGTCTTGAGACACTAAATGATATTCTCATGCATGAATGGTTGGGTGTCTCAGCTGTGAATACCTACATAAGGTACATTTTCATAAAAATTCTATCCAAATAGTGATCTAATATGTTTAATAAATATAATAAATATTCATATTTTATATAGGAATTTATATCACACCTATATAAAGGGAATATTGTGCAAAGCATGATTTTGATTCATTAATTCCTATATCATTTATACAGTAGAACATACATTGGATAAGAAAACAATTGAGAAGAAAAAATATGAGTTAGTTTAAGTGTTTAATAAAAAAGAATCAAATGACTAACTATTTTTGATTCCTATAATGTAATGTTAAAAATATATAATCTAATCACATAAAATATATTTTTAATTTTTTCATTACTAATTTTTTTAGGGTGCAATGGATGCTAATCATAGTCAATCTAGACAAACCAGATATTTATTCTTTGGATCCAATGTATGGATATGAAACCAAATGACCACAAAAGATGTGTATTGTAAATATGTAATACACTACAATAAACATTTTATAGATAAACTTATAATCATATACTTAGTCTGTGTTTTAACAAGAATTTTTTTATGATAGGAAGTTTACTAAATACAGGCTAGATCATGGCATGAAGTTAGTGTCTGGAGGGATAAAGCCTATGAATTACTAAAAATGGAAACAAATTAAGGTATATATAGAAATATTTAACTATCAAAACATTTAAAAACAATTTACTTATATTGGTAAATGTTTCTATAGTGTCCAAAACAAGATAACGAAATCGCTTTTGGATATTATGTTTAAAAATTTATGAGAGAAATCATAAATAATTAAAATAACAGCATCCCCCAAAAGGTAATTAATGAAGGTAATTAAAATTTCAATAAATATATTTCATAATAATTTGTTTTTTTATATTATCTCAGTACTATGAAGATTTCTGATACCCACAATTCTCAGAAGAATAAATATTTATTTAGAGACGAGTGGGTAACATCCTTTTTGTCAGAATTTATGCTGAAAAAAATTTAGGTAATTAACTACTATGTTTGTGATATAATATGATTTATGACCATTGAAATATATTTGATGGGTAAAGAATTAGTTTCAGAATTCTTATATATTATTTTTGATCTATTTCTCAAGGATAATTATAATGGAAGAAGTCAATTTGTTTAGATGCATTGAACTGTAAACAATAAAATTCTTAGGCAGTTATGGAGGCGGAGGCACAGGTAGAGGTAGAGGCGAAGGTGGAGGTAGAGTCAGAGTTAGAGATAGAGGTGGAGGAGGAGGCAAAGGTGAAGACCAATGTGGAGACCGAGGTGGAGGAGGAGATGAAGCACTAGCTTGTGAATAATAAAATTTTTGTGCAATGAAGTAGAATGAGGATCATACCATGATTGTGTTTGAGAAAAATTGTTGAAAAATGAATACAACACTTTTCACTTAAGATAAGAGCCATTGTGAAAGTGTTTTAGGTGGATTATTGAAATAATTCTTTTCACCACTTGTTTAAGTGATTTTATACAGGGTAATAATACACATATAAGATCATTTTGTATTGGAAGCTTCGATTTATCCACTAGTGTTATTGAAGCAATATCTGTACAACTCCCAATAATAAAATAGATATATAATCCAGCTTAAATGTTTGAATAAATATATATGTAATCAACCACCAAATTTAGAAGGTGTATGAAAGAAATATTGTAGGAAAATCAGCATTGATATATCATGGTCATCAAGGAGGGTTGGTGTCAAAGTGTCAGTTTTTAGTTTAAAATAAAAAAGTGAAACTCACTAAAACTCGAAAAAAATGCTCGGATTATCTTGATAATTTTTGAAAATGATTCATAATTACTTTTTTACGTGTATGAATTAGTCTCATATAAAACCCACACATGATGCGACCTATATGACTCAAAGTGCATGATTCCTGTTTAAAATGACATTTTAGTAAATAACACAAGTGATATACTCAAAACTAAGGAAATTCATTCTGATTGTTTTTATACTTTAGGAAAAAAATTAATAATTCATTTGGGACTAGTAGGAATCAAACCCACCACAATCCTATGCATGGTGTGACCAGTATGACTCCAAGTGCATCTTTTAATTCAAAAGTAACATTAATTTTAGTGAAAAAAACAACTGACATACTCCAAACCAAGAAAACACATTCAAATTGTTTTGGTAATTTAGGAAAATTATCCATAAGTCATGTGTGACATATAGGAATCATCCACATCTCAATCTGACTCAGAGTGTGACTATTATGACTCAAAGTGTCCATTATCAGTTTAAAATTGATATTTTAATAAAAAAAGTGTCACTCATTGAAAACTGAGAAAACACAATTATATTTTATTTATAATTTTGGAAAATGATTCACAATTCATTTGTGACATATATGGATTATTCTCATGTCAGACCCACACACGATGTGACCTGTATGAATTAGAGTACGTGTTTCGAGTTTAAAATGAAATTTTAGTAAAAAACAAAAGTTTCGTACTAAAAATTGAGGAAACAAATTCTTATTATTATGATACTTTATGAAAATGATCCATAAGTCATCTGAGACATGTGTGAATTAGACTCACCTAAATCCAACATACAGTGTGACCGGTATGACTCAAAGTGTGTCTTTTTATTGAAAATTGACATTAATTTTAATGAAAAAAAACAAATGACATACTAAAAATAGAGAAAATGCATTCATATTATTTTATTACTTGAATAAAATGAACCATAAGTCTTTTTTTACTTGTTGGAATCAGCCGCATCTCAATTCGACTCATAACATGATTAGTATGACTCAAAGTGTTTGTTATCAATTTTAAATTTACATTTTAATATAAAAAATTTTCACTCATTGAAAAGAAAGAAAAAATGCTCAGAATGTGTTGATAAATTGTCACAATGATTCATAATTAATTTTTTATGTGTATGAATTAGTCTCATGTTGAACCCACACACTATGTGACCTGTATGACTAAAAGTGTGTGTTTCCAATTTAAAATGACATTTTAGTAAAAAAACAAGTTGCATACTCAAAACCAAGGGAAAAAATTCTAATTGTTTTGACACTTTAGAAAAATGATCCATGAGTTAGTTGGGATGTGTAGGAACTAGGAACACCTCAATCTGATGCACGGTGTGACCTGAATGACTCCAAGTGTGTCTTTTTATTCAAAATTGACATTAATTTTAATAAAAAAACAACTGACATACTCAAAACCGAGGAAACACATTTGGATTGTTTTGGTACATTAGGAAAATAATCCATAAAGTCATTTTTGAAGTGTATAAATTAGATACACCTCAATCTGATGCATGGTGTGACTGATATGAATCAAAGTGGACATTATTCATTTAAAATTGGCATTTTAATACAAAAAAGTGTCACCCATTAAAATTTGAGAAAACACACTATAATTTTCTTGATGATTTGGGAAAAGGATCTATGATTAATTTGGGATATGTATGAATAATTCTAATTTCAAACCCACACATGATTCCACCATTATGACTCAAAGTGTGTGTTTCCAGTTTAAAATGATTTTTTAGTAAAAAACACAAGTGGCATACTCAAAATTGAGGACACATTATGATTGTTTGGATAATTTAGGAAAACAATCCATAAGTCACATAGGATTTGTAGAAATAATCCATACTTAAATTAGACACATGGTGTGACCAATATGACTCTATGTGTATCTTTTTATTCAAAATTGACATTAATTTTAATGAAAAAAACAACCGACATACTTGAAACAAATAAAATGCATTTGGTTTATTTTGGTACATTATAAAAATGATCCATAAGTCATTTTTGATGTGTATGAATCATACTCACCTCAATACGATGCATGGTGTGACTGGTATGACTCAAAGTGCATCTTTTTATTCAAAACTGACATTATTTTTAATAAAAAAATAACTGACACACTCAAAACCAATAAAATTAATTCAGATTGTTTTTATACTTTAGGAAAATGATCCATAAGTCATTTGTGATGTGTTGGAGTCAGTCACACCTCAATTATACTCACAGTGTGAACGATATGACTCCAAGTGCACCTTTTTATTCAAAATCGACATTAATTTTAGAAAAAAAACAACCGATATACTCTTGTAGTTATTTTTTATTGTATTTGTGTTATAAATTTTATTTCATTTAAATTTAATATTTTTATCTTATTTTGGTAATTTATGTTGTTGTTTCTAGTGATCCAATGTGTTTTTACAACACACTGCATGCCCTGCTTCTGGTGCAGTAGTGTGTTGTAGTATCAAACTACAGTATTCCCCTTTATTATCACTACTAAACGTGATGATAAAATATCCCTTTATTAGTTATTCTAAAATAATTGATAAATATCAATTTAACGGTGATTTAAAAAGTATTGATAAAGACACCCTTTATCAGTGCTTGTGGAAGTGCCAATAAAGGGTCACTCTATCAACACTACCAAAAAGCATTGATAAATGGTGTATTTTATCATTGATTATAAAAGCATGATTTATCATCACTTTTATTTTCAATGATAAAGCTACCCTTTATCAATACTTTTCTTGCATTGATAAAAGGCTTGGAAATTTAATTATGTTGAGGTAGTCAACACTTTTCTACCACTGATAAAGGCATATTCTAGCATCGTTAAAGGCCTCTTTTATATCAGTGAAAGTAACCCTTTATTTATTATTTTTAATCATATAAATTATATGGAAGAAGTTTAGGAGAGTTTGGAGAAATTTTTGATGGTTTTGGGGCTTTTCTATAGGTTCATAGTTTGGAAAAATCATGCAACACCTATAGGAAACCATGCACAATGAATCTGGGTCTAAAGGGAAGGCGTACTATTTTCCCAAACCATACAGAAGCCTAAGAGAAACCATGATTTGTTGTATAGTGGGAAGATTCATGGATAATGCATGGTTTGTAAATAGTGTGAGGCAACCATTCAAGGTTTATCCTTGAGGTAGTTTATAGAGAACAGTTAGCACATAATTTGCCTAACCGTGCAACTAACTATTCATGAGTTAAAAGTGAGGTCCTAAAAATTGTGTATCTCACATGTTTTAGTTTCAAACTCCCTATTTTTTCATCCTATGATGACCTAACACAATATTTTCTCTTCCCAAAGGTCAAATAATCTTCTCCCATCAATCCATAGGTGATCCAAATGGTTCCCTTGGTGTTGTAAAGCTAGATCCTCATGGTAAGTGATTTTTATTGGTCATTCTTTTTGCTTTTTCTTAGATCCTCTTCTCAATCCCTCTAGTTTTCATAAATATATGTCTATTGTGGATATATCTAAGATATTTTATGACAAATATGATTATATTTGGTGTTGTTGATGATAGGGGAAGATATCAAAGGTGGGTTTTTAAAGAATCAACCTGTTTTCATTTACATTCTTCTTGTCGTTTATTGTTTTCATAAATATTTCAAGGTACGTGGATTCAATCTCGAATCATCTATTTATAACTTGAATAATTAGTTTAAAATATATAAAATTTATTGAAATTTATTGTGAAATTGGTTTGAAAATAATCGTATAAACCTTCTTTAGTGATGATTTGTGTATTTTTGTGGAATTGTGAATTGTTATAAAATATTTTCTGTTAAATTGTTTTAAAATTATGATATAAAAATTGGTTGTTTTGTTTTTATTTCTTTAGAAATGGTATTTAATAAAAGTTTTTTTATTGAAATTATTTTTTGGAAAGGTTTTCAATATTTTTTTATTGAAATGTTCTTGGAATTGAATTGGTTTTGGCATTGAAATGGTTTTTGGACATACTTGGTGGTGTGTTCATATTTGTCTTATAAGGAATGGTTGAAATATTATCTTATGATCGATGACAAAGGTTTTATGGAAAATGGGATTTAATTACCTTGTGACAACTTGGAAGATTGATGAGAAACTACTCATGAGTATGGAACTGTCATAATGAAGCATGCATGTGTAGATTTTCGAATAGGTGGATATGTGGATTGGAACACGATATGACAAAAATGGATACATGGAATGGTTTTGAAGAACTTTCTTGGTTACTTTCATGGAAAATGGTTTTCATGTGGAAAAATATTTTGTAAAAATAGTTTTTATTTTGTGATAAATTATTTAAAGTTGTTTTATATAAATTGTTTTATGTAATTTTTTTATAAAATGTGCTGACCAGTTTTATCCTAGTGGTGTGAGTAGGGAAGTCATTGGGGAAAATTTACTGAGTTTCATTACTCTCCCCTTATTTGTAACTTTGGTTATTTTTCAGATATTGTTTATCGATATATGGTAAAAGGTAAAGTATCACACATACTTAGCATTACTTCATGATACTTGGTCTTTTTTTAGAGATGAATCATGGAGCATGTTTGGAGCTTGGAGTTGTTGTTGAAGTCTCTGAGTTTTGTGGTCTTTCACTGTGTAATTTGATATTTTAGTCTTCCTCTATGGTATTTCGTTTTATTTTTATTTTGATAAATAGAATGTTGAGTTGTATTTCATTGTTATCTTTCATCATATCATGGTTTATTTGGTTATAGAATGTTTGGTTGGTAATTTTATTTTCAAATGGAAAATCATCCCCCATATGTATTGAAGCCCTTTGAAATTTATTTCCAGCCTTTAGCATCTTGGGTATGTCTCTTAAGGCCAAGTTATGTCCTCTAACCTTCTAAATCCAATGATAAGAAGGGGGATGTTACATAAATATATAAATAAATTAGACAAAAATTCATTTTCAACTAAAATTTATTTATTTTCAACTTTCATCAACAAATGAAACTTTACAGAAAAATACCAAAAAATCATCCAAAGTAAATTTTGATATTACTATTTAAAAAAATAAGTTTATTTTGTTGAATAAAATTTATAAAAGATTTAAAAATTATATTTAAAATAGGTTCTACATTAAAAGGTGGTAAAATTACCTTTTATATAAAATATATATCTTTATGCATAATGTTGGATTTATTCTAATATCTTGTCTAGAAAATAAATAAGGTGAATGTTAAATAGTTGAATGAATATATATATATATATATATATATATATATATATCTTTAAAATCATTTATATAAAGTGGTTTAATTAATTTATTGAGGTAAAACGTGTTTGATTTTGTAAATATAGTTTTTCATCAAAAGATTTTTTATATTTTTAAAGGGGTTTTATTTACATTTCTAGTTAAATGGTTACCAAATAATTATTATTATATACTTGTGTATACCATATTTTCATAATTTAGTTAATTTTATTCATAAATTCCATTCCAACGACTAGGTGATGACTATAATTATATATTAATAATAATATTAATAATTTATTGTTGTTCGGTAAAAATAGGGCTTGCGTGTAATACAAGTTATCGAAGGAACTCAATATTGTGTGAAACATGAGCCAAAAATATGTTGTGTGTACCTCAATCTAATATAAGTGTTGAATTTAGCATAACATTGACTTTGTGTTGCGTACAATGTAAGAATAACTTGGTGCTTTCATATAACACAAGTTATATTCAGTGTTGCATGAAATGATAAATATAAAAAAGAATAAATTAAATTGTAAAAAATAATTCGTAAAATATTGGGGTGTTGAATGGAAAGATAAATAATGTAAAGGATTCCATATGTGTTGGTGATTGGATCAATCATGTATTCTATTCTATATACAGGTCTATATGTCGCCTACGCCTTAAGTGCGATCGACATATATCAAGATGACCTAGGTGAAACCATTGTACGGTTGCCAAGACTATCCTTAAGTATATGAGGTGTACTAGGGATATGCTTTTTGTCTATGGAGGATATTATGAACTAGTCATCATAGGATATGAAGATCATAGTTTCCAAAGTGATCAAGATTATATGAAATCATAGACAAGATACATCATCACTTTGAATGGAGGATGTTGTGAGTTAAAAGAGATCAAAGTAGGATGTGTTCACCGATTCTATATCATAGTCCGAGTATATTGTGGCTTCTAAGGCAACTAAAAAAGTAGGTTTGATATGAAACGTTGTCCAAGATCTTGATGTGGTGCTCAGTAGTAAAGATTCTATCACACTCTATTGTGATAGTACTAAAGTGGTGGATCTCGTCAAAGAGCCAAGGTCAAATCAATAGATTAAGCATATACTTCATAAGTGTCATATTTTAAGGATTTTTTTTCTAAAATTGGTGAAGTCATAGTGAGTATAATTTCCATTTAAGACAATGTAGTAGATACCCTAACTAAATCTTATACTTAGCAGAAACATGATTATCCTGTGAGGTATAGTAAACTAAAATTCACAGACAGTTGGCTCTAGAGTGGGGGTTTGTTGGATTTTGTGTCCTTGGAAAAAATAGTTTTACTTTTATTACATGTATATTTGGTATTTTTTAATATTAATAAAAGATTTTATTACATATTGTTTATTGTTTTACATAACATTGATGTAATAATATCCTAGGGTATCTATCCCATTGATAAGGTCATAACAGATCTCTTCTATGATAAGAACCCAGAAGTTCCATGACGATAATATTAAATATAAATATATGATTATATAATATAATATAATGGGGAACATAGTATGTAGAATTTCAGGTGCGATTACTTGTATGTATATGAATCTTCTTCTCATGAAGTTCACACTTAGTAATATCCAAGACAAGATATTATGAGAACAAATACTCTAGTAATAATTCCACATGTTTTGGTGTCATAATATATTACTATCCACGAGCACGTGTAATAGTATTTAGACTTTAATATTATTATTAATGCATGTTACAACTCATGCACTTAGAGTTCTTTCGTAAACCTTGGTGATTCAATTCATAGTGAAGATGGATTTTTTGGTTGTATCACAAGTGACATGTTATTAAAGGATAATTTGAGGAAGGATTTGTCCCTCCCATATTTATGTGAGTCGATATCTCATCCCTTTGATTGGAATAGAACCATAAAATTAAATTTTATATCGATGGTGAAACAATCTATTTATTTCAGATAGTCAAAGAAAGACTTATCGAGTACATAGGTTGTTGACAAAGATGTGAAACCTTCTTGATGAGATATTGAGAAAAAGGGATAATATTACACAATGAGTGTTCATATGTGGTTGTTGATATTTTGACATAATGTTCTTTATCTTGGATTCCTTGACCCATTACTATATAGTAATATTAGACTTTAGAAAAAACCATCAAATTCCAATGAGAAATAATCCTATAGGTTCACACACTAAGTGTTTACATTGATCTCAATTAAGTTATATTTAAATTTAATGAATGGAATAAATATTATTTTCAACACCAAGGAATAAATTTATTCACGTTTTATTGGATTATAATATTCTCAAGGTAATAAATAATTTATATTTTATAAATATTTATTCACTGTATTGTGAATAAAATATTTATTTTATTTATTAGTGAATAAAATATTTAATAAAATATTTATTCAGGTATTTATCAAATGCTAAGGAATTGGAGTAGGATAAGATTGTGTATGATGATGAATATTTATTTTCAAGATGGTAAATAATATTTCTCATTACCCGAGTCAATGAACATCAAATAATAATAATAATAATATTATTATTATATGACATGGGGTTTAATAATGATCATTATAAATAGATGGATATGTCAATTATGTAGGGTTAATAGATATTTGATAATAATTATTTAAAATAGATTTGTATCCCTATTTTACACCCTCTCTTCCTATAAAGAACAAGAAGCACTAGTGAGACACCTTCAAGCTTGAAGAAACTTCATGCGATCAACACAAAAATGGAAAGACAATTGATTCTCCATGATAGCAGTCAAAAATCAATCAGTGTCCTTTAGAGATCAGAAAATCACATACAGATCATCGCTAGAGGGATTCTACACTTGGATCCTTATATTGAAATAAAGGTAATCCAAAAAGGGTCTTTCATAAGATCAACAATGTCATCAAAGAAAGGATTCTAAGATGATGTAATTAATTTCTTCAGATCTAATTAATTATAAATTTAACATGGAAGATCCTCTACTAGGGTTTTTATAAATTCTAAGTAAAATTACTTTTTGATTCATCACCCATATTCAATTATTCCACTACACCCAAAACCTTCAGATGTGATAGAGACCACCATTGGCATGGTGAACTTCCACCATGTTGTGGGGTCATCTAGTTTGGGAATTAAAATGACTGATTTGGTGTCCTATTTTTTATAAAGGCATTATAACTATTTAGGGAAACCCAGAGGATATTTATGTGGGGAATTTTAATGTTTATTGACATAGATTAATAATATATTAATACCTCCTTTTTCATAACCTTTTCTGGGTTTTGAATTAGATTATTTTGGGAGGATCTTTGATGTTTGTTCTACATTCAAGAGACTACCTTTGGTGATTTGGTTTCCCTTTACTTTGAAAACCCATCCACTCTTGGTTTGATCCTATTATTCTTACCATGAATTCCATTTAAGGTAAGTGGTCTTTCCTCCCTCTATTATTTTAATAATCAGTTATGGTATATGATCCCTCTCAGTCATGGTCAATCTATTGATAATGAATTATAGTTTCATGGACCCTTGGTTTAGGACCTATTATTATTGTTGTTGGATCTAGTGTTCTTACTTCTTGTGGATTATATTGTTGTTATCATGTGAACATAAGTGTGATTCAGGTGGTTTTGTCTCTAGTATATGTTTTTTAAACCACACATGATTTGGTTTTCTAACTTAGTTTCTAAAAGATGATTGATATGATCCTTGATATTCTTTATTTTCTTGAGAAAATGGTTTTTGATAAAATATTGGTTTACCATTATTTTGGTAAAAGAAATAGGTTTAAAAATCACTTGGAAATGGTTTTTTAAATTGGTTTTCAAAGAATGATTTTGATGGAAAAGGGTTTTTTGGAAACTATTTTTTTGAAATTCTATGAGTCCTTTGAAATTTTTTGATATAAAAAACACATAAGATCCTTGGGTACCTAGGAGGTTGTTTTAGTATTAGGCCTTATCCATTTTTCCGTAGTGGTTTTACTCATGGGGTGTTCCTTTATTCCCTAGGCCTTGTTGTTATAGGTACTTTATTCTCTAACACCGTAAGTAGCTCATCCATGGGGTGTTTGTAACACCCCAAGATTTTTATGAGATAGATTTTTTAAAATAATTTTATTTATTTGATGTCTTGAATTATATTCAACACCATCTTATCTTGAATTACACACAACAATGAGTTTCTACAAAAAATATTTTTATTATTATAATTATTTAAACCAAACAATTATAAAATATATGTTAGAATAATGGGTATGAACCTAATTAACTAAATTAATAAATTATTGTTTATTAATGTATATATAATTATTTTACTAATTAATTATAATTTAATGTAAAACCCTTTTTAAAATAAAAGGAAAAGTTTTTCTGAAAAACTATTTAAATGTGCATAAGTTTGTTTTATACCAATAAATAAAAATTATTGGATTATATTAATTAAACATATATATAATATATTCAGTATAGTTTTTAATATTAATCTTATGTGTTTTCTAGACATGATATATGAACAAATCCAATTTAATGCATAAAAGAAATATTTTAAAAAAAAGACAGTTTCACTGCCTTTTAATAGAGAACTTGTTTAAAATATTGTTTTTGAAAATTTTATAAATTATATTTGAAAAAATAAAGTTCTTTATTGAAATTATGATATCAAAATTTACTTTGGGTGAACTTTTTCTATTTTTCTGAGAAGTTTCATGTTTTTATCAATAGTAAAAAAATATTGAATTTTAATTCAAAAACAAATTTTCTTCTAACTTATTTATATTGTTGAATTATTATTTTAAATGATTTTAAATTATAATTAGATAATTTTTTATCATTTAATACAATTTAGGTCATTTTAATCAATTTCACATTGAATTTGTATATAAAAACTTTTCAATCTTTTGAACGTTTTTACATTAAAAACCTGTTTTCTCATTCCATCAATAAGATTAATTTCAGATTAATATATATAAATTATATGTTTAGAATTGTGAAAAATATATTTAATATTTGTAATCATAAGGTATATTTTTTTAATTTGGTCTCTTATTTTTTGACGATATGTATAGTAACTTTAATAGTCTTTATTACCACAGTTAAGGGTAAATCAGGAAATTAAGGTTAAAAATAATATAGTAAATATTATAAAACCACAATAAAACTTTACCAAATGATATTTTTTTAATTTATTTATACCCTTAATACCCATGGATCAAAATTTAATTTGGTAATGGACAATTTTACATGAAAATGACTTTGTTATTATTAAAATCAAATAGAGTAACAAAATGTCATTTCCTACTTTTAATAAGTATAAAAGTTTTAGTATGGGATTAATTAAAAGATACGATTGACTATATATATTATTATGAAATATTAAATGTTTTTATAAATTATTTAATCTTATTTTTATTTTTTAGTGGATAAATAATTATCATGAATAATTACATAATGATGATATAGTAATTGTTTAATTAATGAAACAATCAATTAAATGATATTAGAAATATTATAATATATATAATTTGACTTAATTAAGGTGATAAAAGAATTTTTAAGGTTAATATTCCATTTTAGGGGTGTATTAAATGATTTTTTTCTAAGTTATCTTTTTTGTATGGATTTTGTTAAAGTCATTGTTCTGAATAGTGTCAAAAGTGACACTTATGATATTTTATGAAAATAATATTTTATTAATTTATTTAAAAACAATAAAAATATTAAATAAATACAGGGGGATTATATATGGTCTAAAATATCTTAAATTATAATTTTATGGTCCAATGTAAACTTTATAAATAAAAATTACATCTTATTAATATTAAAAACTTTGTTATTGTAGTTAAACTTAAAATGGATTAACTAAGGGTTAATCAAAATGATTATGTTTAAAATGAAACCAAAACTTGTATAAATATATTTTTTGATGATATTAAAACCTTATAATATCTTATATTCTAATAAATTATTTCTTGAGGTATTTGGATTGATATTGAATTTATTATAAATTAATCTTTTTAGAAATTCCAAAAGTTCCCCTCCCCTCTCTTATAAAAGGACACCTCTCATTCTCTTCTCTTCACACTGTAGAACCTATTTGGTTCATCCAAAATATATCCAAATATTCTCCAAACTTCCTTCCTTTCATCTTATAATCCTTAATTCTAGCATAAATCCAATTTATGAATTCCTTTTGTGAAAATAAAAATGAGATACCCAAAAAAGAGGTAACATTCATCAATGAACATTTTTGTTTTATTTCTTTGTAGAACTCCCTCAATTATTATTATTACATGATAATAAAATAACCACAATATAAAAAATATTCTGAGATGTTTTTTTATAATTTCTCTACCTACGCTTAATCAAACTTCGATATAATGGGTAACGAACTTACCATTCTCGTGTACGGCGAACTACCACCTCATGAAATGATATTGTTTGTTTTTTTCCATTACAACCCCTCATGATTGGGAATTTTGATAGACACTATATTTTAATATAATATATATTATATTTATTATTTATTTATTATTATATAATTTTTATAAAAAAACCTTCATGATTTCAATTTCGTGTAAATACAATAACTTCATTTGTAGAAGTGTGGACTACCGCCTCCTCAAAGCGATGTGATTCATTCACACTTTACATGGAATGTATTAAGTATAGATTTAGTGAAATTATATGATATATATAAAATAATAATTCTACTATAATTATATATTATATATATATATATTTCATTTAATTTCTTTATTTGAATACAATATAAAATAGAAGTAGTGTTCATGCGTACGTATGCCCTACCATCTCCTTAAACAATGTATTTCATTCTATATTTAAATATTTTATAGATAACCATAAATACCTATATATTGAATATATATGATATTTTTATCATGGTTATCATTTTTTATATAATGAAATCATGCATGAGGACCAAGAATAATAAATCAAAACATGTATGAGAAACAAACCGGCTATTACTCGCAACATAACTTAAACTTGGGATTATTAATAAGTGGGTGATATAAATTCATAAGAAAATCATATATGGTATTTTATATATGAATATATCTATGTAATATATTTATAATAAACTTATATTTATTATAAAATATGTTTTCATGAGCATGATGAGAGTCATGATATAAGGTAATGGATTTCCGTCTCACTTTTATTTTTCATGATATATAAGCCATGTTCACAACCTATTTATTTTGTGTGGTGTATGTAATTCCTATTAATGTATTATATGATACTTATCCTTAAATTTATGATTATTTACATATCCATTTTATGATATCCCTTTCATGAGGCTTACTATTGAAAAATTACCAAATCGGTATGGTAATTTTGTCTCAATTTTCCTTCTTTGAGACACAAGTTATGTTATGCACATATATTATTTTATGAGGTTTATATAATTCCATTTAAATTTTTTTTCATAAATATAATTATTTTCAGGATATTATAAGTTTCATGTAATGTTATTTTCTCTTTGATCAAGAATCTATGTTCATTCAAAACAATTTTTTTTCTAAAAATGTTTTAAAAGTGTTTTAAATGATCTTTTAGGTATTTTCAAGGAAGTTGATTTCAATGATTTTTAAAATGGGTTTCAAATATTCCTTTATAATTTTTATAATTTATTTTAAAATAATAGGTTATTCTAAATATTTTATTATTTAAAAAGTTGTTGATTTCCAAAATGGAAAGGATATTTTCCCAAAGAATTATTTCATGTGATCTCTAAAAATCATTTTCCTTATAAGACAACATTATTTGATGTTACTAATATTTTACTACGGATATGATTCGATGATACCAATATTATTATTTATCTAAATGTTTTAGGTTTATGATGGATTGATACCTATTAATTTTGTTTATTTTTTATGATTTATATTATGATATAATTCTTATGAAACCCATTTACTTTTATGGATTATGATATGATATATGTTTTTATGGAACACATATGTATGGTTTTCATTATGTGATGGGTGAGACCTATATTTCCCTAAAATTAATCTAATAAATATTGATAACTCATGAGGTATATATTTTACACATTAAACTAATTTCATGTTCATAATTCTATGCGTAGACCTAGTTTCATGTCCATAATTTTATGCATGGACCTGTTTTTCAAGTGTATATGTTTATGTGAGGGGAATATTTCATTTTCTTAATTTCATGATTGAACTTGTTACTATTTATACACGTTCAAAATGTTACAATTTTATGTGTATGCCATAATTTCTTATCTTATGTTAGTGTTATGATCTCATTTATTATGTTCTTTGATTCTTTTATGATTCTTGTCTTATGAACTTCCAATATTTGTTTCAAGACACATGTATATGATTTTTTTATTTTGGGTTGATCTTAAAATGTTATGCTCATGTTTTAATACCCTTATAATCATGTTATTATTACGTATATTCTTTTTTATCCTTTATAAGCATCTAAACTCACCCTTTCTTATGTTTCTATTACTCAATTTATAATGAAAGGTTTTAAGTAGGAGTACTAAATAGGAAGATCTTTATGGGAAATGTAATACCCCCGGTTTCTGGTACATAACCCCTTTCCTAACATTTTTTGTTTGGTGTGTCTTTAATTGGGTTTCCATAAAATTTATATTTTCCATAAAATATAGAGTTTCCATAAAATATAGAGTTTCCATAATATAGAGAGTTTCCATAAAGTTTGGTGTTTCCATAATGTTGGCTGTTTCCATAAAGTGGGTTGTTTTCATAAAGTTGTGTGTTTATATAAAGTGGGTTGTTTCTATAATATCCGTGTTTCCATAAAGTGGGATGTTTCCATAAAAAATGTGTTTCCATAAAAAGGGTAATGGTGAAGGATTTTAGAGTTTTAAGGTTTTATAAAGCGTTTTGGGACCAAAAGGAAGGTCACACGATCCATACACGGTTGGCTCAAACCATGTGGTCAAACCTTGCGCAGAGGTCAAATCTAGATCCTATTTTCTAGGAGCTTACTCATTTTTTCTCTCTCTATATATTTTTGTCTTAAAAACGACCCTATTTTGAGATTACTCTCCCTAGAAGGCTGTATAACCCTCCCCAAACGAGTTGGATCCAACCTAGAGCCTTCCCTTGGTGATTTCGAGTCCGATTCTTGAGGTATGTCACCATTGTTTCCTGATTTGTCATGTTTTCTCAGATCTTCTTAGATCTACTTATCCAATCTCCATTATTTCTAATATATGAACCTATTGTGGGTAGATATACGTTTATGGATTCCAAATAATTCAATTTTTAGTCATGATATTTCTAGGATAAGAGAAATAAGGAAGTTCTTGGAGAATCAACCCGCTTTCTTGTGCGTTCTTCGCCTATTGTCAAAGTTTAGTCAAAACCTTCAAGGTAGAAGGATTATATCGTAACTCCTATTGCTAGAATTTATTTTCTTAGATTAAAATTGGTTTACTGATTGTTAAATACATGTAAAAATATTTATTTGTGATGATTTATGGTTTTTGTGAAATTACGTGATCTTAGTGAATAGAAGTTTAAAAGGGGTTTTAATTTAAAATGATGATTTTAAATTATGGTTTTTCTAGAATTACTAAATGGTTTATGAAAAAGGTTTTTTAAATAGAAATGGTTTTCAATAAAAATGGAGTTTTATTGAAATGGTTTGGAGTTGAAATAGTTTGGTATTGAAATGGTTTTGACGGAAATGGTTTTTAATAAAAAAGGTGTTTTTATTGAAAGGTTTGTTTTGGCTTGATAGTTGGGAATATGTTTTGTGTGTTCATATTGAATATATAGGGCTTGGTTGAGATATTATATTGTTCTTGGTGAAAAAAAGTTACTGGAATATGGTAATTTCATACACGGGGCTTGGTTGAAATATTACATTGTGCTCGATGCCAAAGGGTTAATGGCACATGGGAAACAATTACCTTGTGAAGACTTGGTAGATCAATGACAAACCACTCATGAGTATGGAACTGTCATAACGTATCATGCTTGGTTGGATGAATGGGTTTGAGGAATGGTTGGGTGTACTGATAGAGGGATATTGTAAAATGGTTGTAAATATTGTTTAATTATTTTTCTGGAAAAATATCTTGCTGGGAAAATTGGTTTCAATTGCACTTGTATGATTTTGGTAATGAATGGTTTTAGAAACTTGTTTATATTTAGTTATAAAATGTTTTTGAGAAATTATTTTATATAAATTATTTTATATAATTGTTTCTAACTTTTCTATCCTAGTGGCATGAGTAGGGAAGTCATTGGAGAAAAACTACTAAGTTTTATACTCACCCCTGCTTTGGAACTTTGGTGCTTTTGCAGATGCTGTCTACTGGGACAAGGGAAAAGGTAATGTTTCACATGTGTTTATCACTACCTCATGATGTTTTGGCTGTTCAAAGATTTTGGAGCTTGGGGCATGTTGAGTATAGAGTCTTAAGGTCTTTGGAGAGTCTTGTGTAGTCTTTCTGCTGTGTACTTTGATAGTTGGTTATTCTTCTGATGTTGCTTACATTGATGTGTTTTTAAGATACATGATGTTTTTGAGTTGTCTTCCATTTGTTCATATATCATATAGTGAATGTTTGGTTATGGTTGGTAGGTTTTTTGGTTTATTTATTAAAGGGTAAATCATCCCCCACTTGTATTTGAAACCCTTCAGCATTTATTGTTAGCCTTTGGCGTCTTGGGGATGTCACTTAAGGCCTAGTAATGACTCGTTGTACTCTCAAGACAATGAGAATTGGTGGGTCATTACAAAAACACTAAGAATAACTAGTTACTCACATAAGATACATTGATTTCCTCTAGGAATTACCCTTTGAAAACAAGTTTTTACACTTTTTGGCCTTTTGTAATCAATAAAATTATGTTGACCAATTTTACATTTTATCGTGGTGACAAAATTTATAAACCATGTAATTAGTTTTAATTAACAATATTAAAATCGACCATATTACCTAATTCAAACCTCATGATATCAAATTTTAAAATTATTTTAATATATCAATCTTTTAAATATATGAGAATTTAATTTTAAAATAGAAAAACATAGTCATGTACAAATAGTTTTTAGAATAATAAAGTTTTCCATTTTATAATTTACATTTAAGATAAAAGTATCACTTTTCACAAATTTTATTGATATAAATATATTTATTATTATTGACTTAAACGATATGACCATTTCAAGGAAATATATATTCTAATCTCACCATGAAATTACATCATTAAAATAAAATATTGAAAACTATTTTTTATTAAACTTACATGATAATTTAGTTCAAAAAATGATGGACGTTATATTAATAAGTTCAAAAAATATATTTGAACACATAAATCTTATACTAAAATACATGTTTGATTAATTTAGTGGTTTACTATTTTTATATTTTTACTTTACATAATAATAAAATCAGATTAATTATAATTTTCCTAAAAATTGTATTTTTTTTTTCTAAAAAATATTCACTTTTAGAAGAACCTATAAATTCATACTAAGTAAATTTTTATATGATGGATTAAAAAATGTTTATTTTAAAAAGTTAAAATTCTAAAATTTTATAATTTATCTTTTAAAATAAATTTTAAAATACATGGAATACCAAATTTTAAAGATAACCATTTTTAGTAATAAAACATATTAATTTTTCATCTTCTAATAGTAAAAGTTTTTTGAATTTTTTCCAAATTAGATTTTATTATATCATTTTGAATAGTTTTCTTCTAGTTAGTTGGGGTTCATTTAGATTGTGTGTTGCATTTCAAACAATCTATTGAACATATCATCAGTTCTAAAAAGTCATGAATTTTGGGTCATTATATTCTATCACCATTAAATAAATTACATACTCACAATTCCACCAATTATTACTAGTGAATATAGATTGGGAAGTTATTACTCAATATATAAATTCTAATGATATATTTTTCTTACTATCTTAATCTAGACCAAGATACATTTTTTCCTCAAAAAAATTTATATAATAATATTCCTTGTTTTTTATATATCATATTCAAATATTCTAAATTACATTACATTCATTGAACAACCTATACGTCCAAGAAATTAAGCTATTGAAAAAATCATATATTAATCCAAAAGTCTATTCTATATTCAATAATAAAATAATATTTACCACTATTTCATAAAATATCATACTGAACTATATATAACATTATCCCAAATTGCTATTATTATCAAAATATTCACGAAACAACCATAATTCCCAAGGTCATAAATACTATCTTTCTTAATTCTTCCAAAAAAAAAACACAAAAATTTATCAGCTTAAAATCAATAATATTTTAAATGTAAGAGTTAACTATACCAAAATATTATGTTATTCAATAGGTATCATAAAAAAATATAAAATTTTCATAAAATCAATTTTAAAGGTTATTTATTATAATCAATATATTTTTTAATACCATTAAAGCAGAACAACGGAAGAAAAATCTTTTGATTTTTTAATTAACCCTAATAAAATTAAGAATATACTAAAATACATCGATAAATATCACTCACAAAGGAAAATATATATGATTATAAATAATTAATTTCTATTGTGATAGTTACCTCACTTACTTTGGTATGAATATTAAACCCACCTCTTCTATCATAATTGGAATATTCTATGATTATAACACATTTATGTATTCTCTATTATTCAGTTTTAAAACATAGTGGGTTTTTAATGCATAGAATTATTCTCTTCATCTGCATGATGTTGTTTAAAAAAATACCAAAAAAAAATTTTATGATTATTTTAAACATATTTAGAGTATATGAATATTAATGATCAATCCTAATATATATTCTCTAATGTCACATTCATTAAAAGATATGATACTTTAATTTCAAATATATAATACTTGGTTATTATAATGATTCCTTTGTTCTACCTATGTTACATTTATTTTTATTATCTCATACATATTATATTATCCCCTCAATGTACCTAGAAATAAATCCTTCATAATGGTTTATACAAAGAGAATTGTTGACCAAATCATATCCCCTAAGAGTTTCTATTTATGTGTCTAGTTAGACCTCTTTGTCATGCACCATATCATGGTTGAGTTGAGACACAAAAATCTCTATTCAAGTTTTTTACCCCTAGGTACAACTATGACAAATATTCCATCTATATTCCAGTATCCATATTGGGATTCATTTTTTATAAAATCTAGATAATCCATCATTTACCAAAATATCCTGATGTAATCTTAGAATTATCTTTAGGGTTTTCACTAATGATTTCTCATCACAATATCAAAAAATAAATAAACCTTCTCTGATACCAACTAAAGGGACCTATGATAAACATACATAAATAATAAATTAATTTCATTATTTAAATATAACTTCACAACAACAATCACACAACTTGAGGATATAATGGTTTACTATCATATAGAATTAAAACACAAAGAGATTTATTTTTTATGTTGTGAATATTTCTCTATAAACTAAACCCCCTATCATTCATTCCATGAGACATAGACAAATTTAAATAATAGGGACAAAAAACATAATAAGAGGCGATATAAAGTTATCTATAAGGGGTAACATATCAATGTCTATAGTTGATATATTTTTAACATGTGAAAAATTTTGAGTAAGGAGAAATATATGATTTAATACAACATAAATAAATATGTGTTAACCATATGTATGAAATAAATAAATATCATCTTAGTGTATAATAATTTTACCATGGATTGAGAAAAAAATATAAATATTATAAAATAACCTATGGAATTTTATAAATAAAGTTGTATAATAAGAAAAATTGTATTTAATAACTTTGTGAATCTAGCTACCCCCTA
The DNA here is from genome assembly GCA_963277665.1 of Viscum album. Lineage (NCBI taxonomy): Eukaryota > Viridiplantae > Streptophyta > Magnoliopsida > Santalales > Viscaceae > Viscum > Viscum album. The sequence goes on from OY728133.1 coordinate 598,657,374, forward strand.
ACATGTTCACACATAAAATTATTAGTATAGATTACTTCCATAAAAAAACACCATTTTTTATCTTATCTACTCACTAACATGTTCACATAACATTTAAATATAATGATATATTGTCCTTTTTCTATTTAATTGTACTGATATATAGGTCTCACACATCACATAATCTATACATTTGTATGCCACTTGAAGAGAAATCATCACATCATTAAATAAACCATAGAAAGAAAAATTGGTTTCATGTCATTATCAAATCGTATCAAATAAAATATTTTTAATAATAAAATATATTGATACAAAAAATTCATAACCCAAATTAAATATAACATCAGAGAACATATGAGGTGGATAACAAAATACATCTTCATTGGAGGTAAGTATTTTGTAGATAGAGAAGAAATTGGAAGAAAATATATAATGTAGTATTTACTTAAAAATATTTTATTTTTTCTTGTAAAACCGAGCTTAATATAAGTTCTAAAATATTTTACATAATGTTTCAAATAAATTTTTAAAAAATTATTTTTCTAAATAAGTAATCATGTTTGGATAATTTTTCCCTATAAGAAAGTTTAGTTTGTAAGAAAATATATGTCCAAGAAATTAAGCTCCTTTTATGTCCATTTTTTTATTTCTTGAAACCCAAATAGTTTTAATAATGATTAAAACATCATTTCAAAAAGTGGTAAAGATAAATATGAGGGTTAAAATAGATTAAACACAATATATTTATAAATAATAAGGAAAAAATTAGTGTGAAGGGAAAATATGGACATGTAAAAATATGGTTCATTAGAAAATATGATAGTTATTCTATGTAATCCCACACTTTGTAAATGAAACCATCATGGAAGAATAAATGGATATAAAACATAATTCCCATTAACATAGAGAGGGTTTATAACATAATATAATCATAGTGATTATTAAAACTATATTTTAATAATAATATTCAATAAAGATGAGTATAAAAAAATGAAATATAATTGAGTTATCAAAACCCTTACATCATAAGAAAAATTCTAAAAAAACCCCCTTTAATGGGATATAGCATGAAGATGATGTTAAAATAAAATAAATAAATATAATTCAAGATAATATATATCAAATTTTAGGAATAAACACCAATTAAATGAAATTAGGTGCATAATAGAAAATGTTTCTCAAATAAGTAAGTTTTTGAGATAAAACCCTTACCTTGAGTTTGTGTTAACTATACCTTTATCAAACATCCTTTATAATGAAAATTATTAACTTAAGTAATTAATTACAGTTATTATTCAATTTTATTAAACTAATTTATTTTTATTTTCAATCCCTAATTTCTCATAAATTACAAAGATATTTTTGTTTTCACTAATGATTATTGTATTGTTATTTTGTTTTTATCATTATAAAATCACAATAATAGAGTCAATTAATAGTATCTGGAATCATGTGCCTAATCCCATGATAATTCAAGATAAATTAATATTTTTTTAAAATTATTCAATATTTATTATTATCATTAACTAAAAAAGTTGAATATGATTTGTGAAAATGGGAAGCATTATGAACTAGTTTTGATGCTATAAATTAGATAAAATGTGGTGTATTAATAAGTATTCTAAAATTGAAATGACCCCTTTATAGTTTAATTCATAAATTTTAAATTCATTTTTATAACATGATATCACCATTATATGGAATCCTATAATTTTGTAAGGAATACAAATTATAACATCGTTAACGTAGGTGAAAAAAAAACAAAAAATGTTAAATTATTTAATGTTATCATGAGTAGGAGAATATATTTACGTAATTATAACATGAAATATTCAGAAGAATATTTTTTTTTAAACTCTCATATATAACTAATAATAGATTTATATAACCATCCAATATGGGAGTTTATGAAAAATGAAATTCATAGTTTGTGGAGGATTTAGTCCACTATGCACATGATTAATGATCCATTTTCTCAATTAATGATCAGAATGATAGTATATAAATAATATTAATTTTAGAATTTAATATAATAAATATAAAAAATAAATTATTCATCAAAACAATCCTTGATACCATCCTTGTCCGGTAGTGATGACAAATAAATAACACTATTTTGTGGTGTAAGTAATATGCACGTTCTCACACTTGATGTTATTTTATTTTCTTAGTGGATACAGAGAATTCAAAAATTATTGTTGAAAAATATAATAAAATATAGTTTTATGAATTATAATAATTTCTTGATAAGAATAATTTTAGATAATTTTTGGACAAAAAAATTAAGAAGTAAACACTAAGAATAAGTGGATATTCACATTAGGGACATGACTTTTTTCTAGGAATTCACTATTGAAAATTTTCTTTTTTCTTAACAAATTAACAATAGGATTTTTTAAGTGAGATATTATTCAAAATAATTCTTGGTGTGGTGAAAAAAAACTATATTATCATCTATAACTCGCTAATAGGTAATGGATCCATACCATGGTCCATCACTTATATCATTCATAAATGCTGTAGCCTCATGGGTTCTCACATGGACATCCTTCATACTTGGAAAGAGGGGAACAAGGTAGCTGATTATTTAGCTTCCTTACCTACCCATGGTTTGAATATATTATTCACTCTGAACCTTATTTCGATGTCTTTAGAGGGATAGATTTTGTCTTGAGGGAATTCCCTCATGTTATAATATTTTACTCCCCCATGATCATTTCCTTTTTGTTTTTTTTTGTGTTTTTTCGGTCTCTTTGGACTCTCTAGAAAACTATAAATAAATGACTTTGATGATAATAATGGAATAAGGATAGGTTTGAAAGAAACCTTTACATTTTTGGTACTATGAAGTTAAAATTAAATGTTAAATGGGAAATAAATGGAAAAATTGAAAGAAAAACTTGTTTTGGGTTGAAAATAATTTCCATAAATCATGTTAGTTTTTTTCTGACATGTTTTCGCCTTTCCACTTAGTAAAATACTTTTTAACTTTTAAACTTTTTATTAGGGATACTATTTTTTACCATAGTAAATAATTTTAGTGATAAAACTTAAATTTGAACTTATTAAGTAATTTTAAAATTATATATTTAAATTCTAAAATAATTATATCATTTATGGATTCTAATGGTATGAAATGTTAATTTTAAAAAAACATTATTAATCATATAAAAATAGTTTTTATAAAAACAAAATTTCCCAACTTTAAATTTATATATTAAGTTAAATTCTTATTATTAATGATATTAATGACATAAATTCATTTTAATAAATATAAAAAATGTTATGAGGCTTTAATGGATTTCCAAAAGAGATTCTCACCATGAAAATATATCAATTAAATAAAATATTGAAATTAGTTTTTACTAAAGTAATATTTCAATTTAGATATAATTTTTTTCATAGGATTTATAAGCTCAAATTTTTTATTAAAATGGATAATGTTATTAATTAAATAAATACCTTATTAATTAAAAGGATTTTAGTCTTCTATTTTAGGATTTCATAATGATAAAATCACAAAATTAATAAATTTTTAAAAAAATGTATTTTTCAAATAAAAAAAATCATTTTTAGATGAAGAAAAAAAATTATACTATATAAAGTTTTATTTTCTAATTTTGAAAAAAGTAAGTTTTAACAAATTAACATTAAAAAATGTTAAAATTTAACTTTTAAAATAAAATATAAAATATAAAATATATGAAAAACTAATTTTTAAAGCTAATATTTTTCTATAAAAAAATAACTATCATTTTTCTTATTAAGGTAATACATTTTAATTTATTTACCATACTAGATTTTACTATATGTTTATTAATAATCCTTCCATAAAACATTATGTTTAATTTATATTGGGTGTTTCTTATAATGAAATAAATCAATGATATCATCATTTGATAAAATCTACAATTTTAGGTCGTTGCATTGCTAATTTAAAATAATGAGAATAAGAAATACTTTGGGAAAGAAATATATAATTATAATACAATTTTTCAAAGAGTTTTTGTGAAAAATATATATTGAAAAATAAAAAACACACATTATCTAACTCACCATTTCTATCACCATCATTTCATCGTAATAACAAACACATTAACCACACAATCTCTTTATCCAAACCTCTAATGAAAAAAACTTCAACCATAATAAATAATTATTTCCCCAATGAGGAGTATCTAAATAAAAATAAAATTAATTATATATTAGAATAATGAAAATGAAAATTATATCCATGATAGAAACACTATTAGGTATTGAGGTGTGATAATGATTTTCATGGTACATGTCAGAAGATTTAAGAATGACATTTTGAAAATGAATCTTAAAAAACTAGATAGAGATATCACATAAATGACATGAAAAATACGAAAATGTTGAATTTTCAGTAGAATACACTTATATAGGATGTGATGTAGGAGCATATAAAGACAAAATATCGTAGTTTTGGATGAAGTGGAGAAGTTTAAAGTCAACTAATTTTCGTATTGTTGGATTTGTGATATTAAAAAATTATTTCATAAGAGTGAAATTTTTGTTTCAATGGTTGTGATAGATTAATATAATGGTGTTCTATAAAATTATTCTTAATATGTGGGATGATCTAAATGGAGGAATGGTAGTGTGGAAGATTATATATATCATGTTTTATAGTATTTAATGTGTTTTAAGAGATGAGGATAATAATTTGGATCTTTCTATATTCAATAGAAGTAATTTATGAGTCAGTGAATCCAAGGGGAGCTTGATGGTATTCATTAATATGTCATGGGTCAACCAAAATACTCAGATGGATGTTAAACTGACCATACAAGCCAACTAATGTGGATCACATTAATAAATAGTGGTTTTAAAATCATTTCATAGATACTTGGAAAGTTAAATTGGTTGTGTTAAATATGATATAGTGGATGGGGTTGTGTTAATCCTGATGGAAGGTTATCCCCACCGAGTTCTTATGGAAGTAGTTTTCTAATGGAGGAACTCAGATGTCAATTATTATATTTTCTTGTAGGGTCCTGAATTTAGTCCATTGTCACTAGGTGTAGGTAGGGTTTCTAGATGGAGATTTCTTTAGAAAAATATTTTTTCTCTATATTAAATGGTTACTTTGTGTTACCCCATGGTGTAGGGAAAATTTTGAACCACATTTTTCATGCGTATTATGCTTATTCCATTTATCAGTGCATATTTCTCACTCATTTGGGGTTCATGAAATATCTTATTAAGGATAATTATTTTTTTAAAAAAATAGAGGTTGGTATATTAGCGGGGTGTATAGGTTTTGAGAAATTCCATGCTCCAAAAACTAAACTCACACGGCTGGTGTGGTGATTGAATCTTTATAATGTCCTTGTTTTATGTTTGAGGTTTGGATGTAACTTCTGGTTTTATTAGATTAGATCAATATAAATTGACATTTTTGGAAAAAATGTTAAGGTTCAGATGGTGGGTGGAATAATATCCCTAAAAATTGGTATCAGATTGTGGTTTCAGAGAACTAATGCATAGTTTATTGAGTTTTGGAAGAATCATAGTTTTGTAATATTTATATATGTTGGAAAACTATAGGGTAGTTCTGGTAGAGTGATTAATTAGTCAAAAAAATTTCCCTAGTGATATGGTGATGGTTCTAGGGTTTTTGGGTTTATCAAAATTCCACCATCATCATGGGTCTGAAGTTGTGGTATAATATTGAAGCTTTTTTTAAGCTTGATTATAATTCAACTAAATAATTAAAAAACATAGTCCTAATAAATTTCATTTTCTTCTAGATTCGATGGATTATCATTATTTTTTGAGGATAACAATGTCAGTAGGTATGTTAAGATGTAAATATTTATATAGAATAATGTGGATATTAGAGGATGTTAGTTTAACTACATCATGAGAGATATGAAATTCCAATGATGGAGAGACAGATCCAAGTGTATTTTTTTAAGAATGGGAAACCATGATAGGAAATAAAAAGAGAGAGTTATAGAAGATGTTTTTAGGATAGAAAAAATATAATCTGGAAGAAGTTTTCAATTACTATGATCTATTTAAGGTTATAAATGAATGATTTGATGTAATCTATTATTAAACAAGTTTCATATCGTTAATTATTGAGGAAATGGATATTTTTGTAGGATGATAGTATATAGAGATATGTTCTGAAAAGAGAAACTATATGTTCTATAACTCTCTTAGTTGGGAGGCGGTGGTTCATATTCTATTATATATTCACCATTATACATGATTTAAGGATTAATATATTTTTGGTTCATTACTCAATATCCAATATGTGGAGAAGGTATTTTTTATAGGAATTTGTTTAGGACTTTATAATATTTTTGAAAATGTTTTAGTTCCATTTTGTTCCAGAATTAATGTTTCTGGGTTTAAAATGAGTGTTTCATGATCCCCTTATCATGGATGGTGTATTTATATATTTCATCTAGAATGTTGTTTTTTGAAAAATTATTTATGAATAGAAAGGGATTCAGATATTCAATCCATGATTAGAGATGAATGTTAGAATGGATTGACAATCCATTGATTCTAAAATAATTTCTTGATATTTTTTATAGATAGTATAAACAAAAAATAATTGTCTTATTGCGAATCAAAAATGGTATTCTCATTTTAAAAGTGTGAGGCACTAGAAAGTGTGATCTTGGAAATTTTTTTACTATTATAGTAGGTAAATTAACTATAATATATTCATTAAAGATGATAAAAGAGAGTACTTGTGCTTCATCATTAAGAATAATTTTGAATTTTTTTAAAACCTTCATCAAAGAAGAACTATGGTGTGGTAGATATCAAATGATAGTGGAGAGTGTTGTGGGATAGAATTAGTTTGAGGTATTTTTCCAAATTAGTGGGAGATTGGAATGATCTACAAATAAATAATCTTGTATATTTAAGAGAAAAAACCTAGAACACTATGGAAATATTTAAGAGTGATTGATATTATCGTTACATTTTGGGTAGGATTTTCTAGAGCCACCCCATGTAAAGAATAATAAAAGTATTCTTTGAATATCACATAATGTTTTTTGAAGTTATAGATACCCCTATGCAAATTATAAAAGAAATATATTCATATTTCTAGGCATGTTTAGATATAAGAATATGGTGGAAAGATAATTTTTCTATCTCTAATAATTATATTAGAGAAGTTCATTACATTTTCAGAATTTCCTTTGTGATAGAATGATTCTTGATAGATTAGAACTAGAATAAGATGAATTGGTAGAAAAAGGGCTATGGTTTCCTTTATTACACTAGGTAATAGTGAATGAATGGTTTGAGATTATTTTAATGAGAGTTATTTTGTATGATTATACTCATCATTCTAGAATAAGTTTCATTTTGAGGATGGTTCTATTTAAATCCTTGAAGTTAAATTTATTGGACATATCTAATCTTATAAAGTATTTGTGGTGGAGTTTCAAGATGTTGGTTCAAGGAGTGAGGACATGTACATGGTACATAGAATAACCTATTTATGGTTCTACAATAAATTATAATGAATATTTATCCTATTTTATTAATTTTAAAGTCCATAAAGAAATTTAAGAGGTTTTATATGTTTAAATAATTAGTGGTTAGTGTCTATAAGTATGGTAATGATTTTTCTTAGAGGATTGGAAATGATCGCTACTAAGATGTGGATAAATAGTGAGAGAGAAAATTAATATTTAATGTTATTTTCTTTTAAAGTAATAATTATAAACATTATTTATTCCTTGGAAATGGTAATTAAGTGGGGTAGTGTTAATATTAACCTTTATGACTAATTCTCATGTTAGATATTGTTAGGATTTGAGGTATGAGAACTATGTTCTTTTTCTGTGTTCAAAAAATATAAAAGAAAATTTTATAATGACACTTGATGATCAAAAGGAAGAAAAAACACCCATTCCATGGATATTATAGAATAAAAATAGTAGCAGTGGCATCCATTTTTGGATGAAGTGGTGTAGGATAAGTTCTAGATACAAAATATATGTTCATAAGGAAGTGAATAATTTTTTAGATAATAGATCCTGATGATCAAGTGTACATTGTAGATCTAGAATTTGGGATATAGGGATAAAAATGTATTCTTTTCAAACTGGTTTGATATAGAATAATTTTCCAAAACATAATAATCCATAATTTTAATATCAATAACAAATTTCGTGTCATGTATTTTAATTACCCAAGATTTCTGATTCTTTCAATTTATGTTATTTTCAATAGATTGTGTAACAAGAAACATGAAACTAATGAATTTACCATCTAAAAAACCCAAGAAAAATTATAATTAAATTAATAAAGTATTCATTAGTATATATAAATAAAACAATGAAATACATTAATAAAATATTATTATTTTATTTTATTAATATTATTAAAATGATTCCTTTCAAGGACCCTTTTAAAAGAGGGTGTATTGTATTTTTCATTAAAAGATTAAATTTATTTTAATAAAAATATAATTATAATATTTAATATTCAAATTTATTTAATAATATACAAACCTTAAATTATTATGAATATTTTTTGAAATATTATTAAAGACTCATGAATTTTAAAAATTTTATTTTTAATAAAAGAAATATATATATATATATTTTCATTTAAAATATAAATTTAATAAATTTTAAAATTTAATACTTAAAAGTTAAAATAAAATTTTTATTAATCATGTTATCATTATAACATGATGTATTTTTAGATTTCTTTAAGAAAATTGATCTTTAGGTGAATAGTGAAAAAATACCGATCATGCTAAAATCATAATTTTTATGAACTAAAAATAATTGAAATTCTATTATATAGAAATATATACTTTTAATGTAAAATAAAAAATAAAAAAAATTTATTTTCAATTTATGAAACTGATGTTCATCATTTTCTAAACGTAATTAATATTTTAATCTAAAACTAATTTTTATTCAATTATATTAAAAATTAGTTTTCATCACTTATAGAAATAAAATATAAAAAAAATGGATTTCAAATTTTACATAAATTGGTTCATATAATGTAATATATTCAAGATCATTTTTATGAATAAATTTATGGTTACTAAGATTAATGATAATGACCATGATAATGGTGAAAGGTTTATTTTCAATGTTTTTTATTGATTTTTTGTAGTTTTTATCTAATAAATAAAATTAATATATTCTATGTAATGAATTTTAAGTGACTTATGATATGGGTTTTTTGTGAAAAACTATTCAATTAAATTCTTATTAACCTAAGAATGCACCATAGTGTCACACCCTAGGGTCGATCACAAGGAGGCTTCTCACACTCACTATCTTCCTACTGTCACTATTATAAACTAACTAATATAAAAATATAATACTAATATAAATGAGGGGGGGGGGGGAGTAATTTTGAATTCATAAAATATAAATATAATATATATTAATTATATAAAATACAAAATGAATTTAGAAGAAAGAAAGTAGGAAATTGTTCTTGGGAGGTCGTGGTGGTTGATATCATTGTTTAAAAAGAATCTCAATATTCAACTCAATTTTGGTGATCAAGACCTGTCACACCTCACCTTCTCATTTTAAATGTCATCACCCCATACCAAAACCTATGAATATGGGTTAACTCTACTCCTTAAGTCAGTTAGGATACTTATTCACTGAATATCAGTACTCATTCCATTCTCCACCGTATGCAAGACACAAATAGCAAAAGGGAATGAAAATTGATAAATGAGAAGAAGAGCTCGGTGGTAGAGAAAATGGTATGAATGCTCATAATAATATATTTAACCACCAAAAATAGTTATCAGAATTGAATAAAGATATATGATTTTAAAGAACATGAAACTCAATCAAATCACCATTCCCTCCCTCGAACAAGCGCAAAGCTTATTTCTCCATTTTTAGAGCAGTTGAGAAGAGAATAATGGTGGGAGAACACATAAAATAGACAAAATGGAAGAAATATATGAATGAAGAATAAGAATAAACTAATATATATTAAAATATTGAGAAAAATAATAGATAAAATAATCCATATTTCCCCCTTGAAATGGATTTCCTTTGTAAAGGGAGAGGAGGTGCAAATTTATAGGTGAAATGGGTGAATAAATCTCGCTCCAATTCTATCTGCCGAAAGTTCATGCATGTCAAAACCAATAAATGCCAAAATTGGGAAATGTTTCCTTCTTGAATGTTTTTTTTGTTATTACTTCCTCTTTCACCCACAAAATTTCATCATGATTGGACACTAGATGAAATATTTATGCCTATTTCATTCACGACATTTAATTCTTTCATACAAACTCTTTATATTCCCAAAATCTAAGATCCCATGCCATAACGACACCGAAACCACTGAATTATAGCTGATATTACTTAATAAAAGTTGTTCATTAATTAATTTTACATATCCATGAATAATTTAAGATTCATTTTACTATACAAATCTGAGATAAAATCTCATCATTAAATGTGTCCAGATCTACGCACAGATTTTGAGGTCTGGATTTTGAGCCTCCAAATTAAGGATTGAGATTTGACTACTGAAGGATGAAATTTGACCCAATATTTCATTCATCCTAAAAAAAATTAATTTCAAAATTTGGTTTAGTCGGTCGAATTACATCATAAAAATAAAATAGTTAAATCCCAAAATTAAGCCATTTTTACATTTGAGCTAAAAATTCTTCTAAAACATTATAATTTTGAGATTTCCAATAAAATAAAACTATATGGTTTTATAAACATTGAATTAAAGTATAAAATATATGAAAATTATAACTTTATCAATTACTATATAAAATATATAAAAAATATATTTATACTCATTCAATTTATAATCATTGTTACATATGATTAAGAACTCTAAATGGTAATTTTTTTTCTAAAAATAGTTTTTTATTTATATTAAATATTTTAATTTAATAGTTTATTTTATTTAATTTATAAATCTAATTAGATTATATGGTTCCTAAATTTATATTCAGAACAAATTTGGTTTGTTATAATAGTTACTTTATATTTTTAATAAAATATAGACTACTGGGGTAAAAACAAGTAAGGTAAAATAAAAAATCGTAAATCGTATAAATAATGTAATATAAGTATTTTAAAATTTTTGAAAAATGTTTTAAAATTTAGGATAGAGGCTTGATTGGAATTATCTTACACTAAAATCCATTATTTATACCTTATGAGACCATTGACCATTTAATATTTTCATTTAATTATTGAAAAATAATGGGAGTTCACGAAATTTCTATTTCTTATACTTATAATAGGGGACACTTCCATCCATTCATGACCCACCCATTCCCTTGAATTTCTTCATAATAATATTAAATTAGTTTACTTATAGAATCGTATACATTTTTTAATCATATTTTATCAATTATTTATCCTAATCCCATTACTTACTCCTGACCTTTTCTTATTAATCATTCTCAAACAAACCTACCAAAAACATCATAATATATGGTCATCAATATCATTATTATACTAATGTGATGTTATATTAATGGAACAACCATTATCTATACCATTCAATTCAATTAGATAATCAAAAGAATATTAGCCGTTTGTTTTATGAATTTCAACCTCCATAACGTAAAGTTTTTCATTATATTTATTGATTTAAATTATTTATTGAAAAAACATAAAATATGATAAATTTTTTTAAAAAACACACAATATCATTATTAATCTATTATAATGATAGTATAAAATTCATTATCCATTCTCACTAATCGATATATGACATGTTAATATCGGGGTTGGTTTACCTACCTACTTAAATAATTCTATAAAACTCTATCAAAATCTAATATGGGAACATTAATAATAATATTATAATAATTTAATAATAAATTAATGAGTTTTTTGGTTCAATAAATGTTATATAATTTATTTAACTTTTTATTGAAATATAATTTTCGATTGCTAAAAATTCTGAAATAAGCCAGCACCGATTCAATTTTCATGAAAACCTAAGAAAAAATTATATATTAAATAAATTACATTAAATAATAAATGTTTTATATTATATTATTTATAAAATAAAAATGTTCATAATAGGGACTCTTCTAAACTTAATTTTTTTATTAAAAAGTTTTGGTGCATGCACAAAACAAATCATGAATAATGTAATAGATCCTTGTTTTAATTTTCACCCAACGAGGAATATTAATTTTAATACAAAATGATTTACATTGAATGGTGTATCTAATTACTCTTAATATTTTTGAATCATTTTTTTTTCTATTTCATGATACTGATTATTCTATTCAATATTATTTTTCTGATATGGCTTTTACTAGAAAATTCAAAAGCTTTATTGGTTTTTATTGACCCAAATTCTTTCTTGAGTCATAATGATTAATTTTTTCCTATAGTTTTACAATATGTATTTCATATATTATGTGATTATTCAATAATTCCTATATCTTTTTAGGTTACATATTTTCATCAATATCATCTTACATGATGAAATACCATCTCAAATAAAAGTTTTATATTGGATTGAATAACTCTTATTCTTTCTAATGGATATTTTCCTCCATGTCCATACATTCCTTCCCAAAAATGTTCTCCTATATTTTTGAGAACATTAATATGGATAAATTTTTATGATACCCATAATTCTATTTACATAATTTAAAATTGAAAATCTAATACAATATTCTGATTTGGGTTTCAATAATGGTATTTCATAATGTATAAAATGGTTCTCTATCATTTAAAAATAAAATGTTTTATATTACACACCATATATTCCCAATAAGACTTTATTCCTTCTTCAAGAATCCATTATTAGTGATTTATTAAAAATTAATGTTTTAATATATCTCAAAATATTTCTTTACATAATTTTTTAAAATTAAATTTTAAAAAAATTGGTGAATTTTTATCATATAATTTTTTTATTGAAATAATAAAATAAACATATTTTTAATTTTTCTAATAATAACATACTTTCAAAATTTTGAAACTTCATTATGAGGTTTCAGTGTTTTATAATGTAAATTATTATTCCATTATTATAATATTTTTTTTAAATGGTTTTCCTAGAAAAATTATTCATTTTCAACATGATTTTGAAATTATAATAAAATATATCTGCTAAAATTATTCTTCATTTAAAAATTTATTATTAGCCAATGTTTTCACCAATGAGTAAAATTAAATCTCAATAAGAGAAATCATCCATTAATTTCTCTTTCTTTACTAATAATCGTGATAAATATCTATAATTTTTTACAAAATTATTTTCTCTCTAAATAACCTATTTTTTATTCCATTTAAGGGTGATAACCTAGATTTCATAATATGATTAATGAGGGAAATTATTGAATTAACTGTATACCATTTATCTATATGATGTAAATAATATATGGTTTATTTTATTTACTTAATTGTATTTAAATATAAAGTTCTTTGATTTCTTTGGAAACCCATTTATTTTCTAATGGTCTATCATTCTATGATTACTAATAGAGTTATAAATGATCCCTTATGTGAATCCATTTAAATAAGGATATGAATCCCATTTTAATTCAGTGGGTTCTTTTTAATATGATGAATGTTTATATTTGAGTGACACATGTATGTACGGATGATGATTGGTGGGGCTCTATATAACACTCTAATTCATTGGTTAATATTTTTTCTCTCGTGATATAATATAGAATAATCCCTCTTTAATATTATAAAAATCTTAAAAGGGTGATCATTCTTAGATAAGTTAAAAATCTAATGGTTGATCCTTCTTGTATTTTCTCAAAAATTAAAGGGTTAGCCATCATAGATTTTCTCAGAAATTAATTCATGGGTCACCGTGTACATGACTACAATATGATGATTCCATATGATTATGTTTTTTCCATAATATTTTTCTAATTATATTTATTATGTTATTATCTCATGGATTATGTTTATTGACTCATGTTTCCACACTTTTTTGACTAATGTATTATGTTATTATAAGAATTATTCCATGATATCTAATCTATGATTTATTGAGTATAAAATTCACATATATCATGATTATAAATATATTATCATTTTATTCCAAATTATGATCTCTTATTATAACTACCTATGTTAACCATTAATATGTATCTGTTCTCACTCCATTCATATGTTTCCATTTTCTCAAGTTATAAATAAATATAAGATATAAGTTGTTTCTATATGAGTATCTTATGTGTAGGATTTGTGGGTAATGTTAAATTTTTGTTTTGGATTAAGTAGTTTCTTATATAGTAGGAAAATGTTTGTTTTATATAATGAACATGAGTATTATGAGTATAATCTATGTCCCAACTCTATCAAACTCTAAGCTTAATATTTTACTTGGAATGTTAATGTTGGATCATTTTTTAATGATACTGTATGTAATAATATATATCAAATAAGGTTTGTAAATTATGTTGTTTTTATCACTATATCAAATATTTTGGGTCTTGGTTTATACATTTACATACCCAAGGCCTTTATGTATATAGTTTTAGAGAGTTTGGAATACCCATTAACTAAAAAGACTAATATACTTCACATCAAATGTGCATTTTTTTCACTAAACCGATGACTCTTTATTTAAAAATTTGAATTCAATATCTATATAAAAATTGTTAAACACATGAAAACCATATATAAATTTCACATATAATATTATTCTTCATTTCATAGGAATTTTAGCCATGATATTGGTGATCTCAAATGATTTATTAGGGGTAACTTAAAAAAGAAACTATCAGAGAACAAACAAATAAAGAATAATTTGATAGGAATAAATAATAATAAAAATTATGTATAATTGATAACATAAGCATGTTATATAACCATGGGTAACACAATAATGTAAAAAATTACATGGAAAATAGTAACTGATTTCATTATGATGGAATTCATAATTTCAAACATCATAGATATACTCTGAGGTCCCCGTTCTAAGAAATCATCTATAAATGGGTAAGGTTAATTCCAAATACCCAAGTTAAATTTTTAAATTATAAATAATGATACATCAATGGGAAATTTAATTTTAGTTATATTTTGTCACTAATTATTTCAAATTCATTGATCAAGTAAAATAATTAATAAACAATTAAATATATAAAAAAAATTCCATAGTAACCAATAAACATATGTATTTCAATAATAACTATTGGGAATTTAAGTATTTCTCAAGTAAATAATTTTAATAATATTGTTATTAGGAACCATTCAAACATACTTGAACTATCATATTAGTTATTACGTTATCCTAATAATAGGAAAAAAATATTAAAAGTGTGATGTGATATAAAATATGTCAATGAAATTAATAATATGGACATGAAATAAAAAAATTAACCAAGATGGATATAAATAATGATAAATTACATAACACTTATGGAAAATTCAAGGTCTGAAATATAAATTTATAATAGAATTTTTAGGTTAAAACATGAAACATTAGTCTAATTGAGATATATCTTTCAGAGATTTATTGGAAAATTTTTGTAAAAAAATTGCATAAAGCATTTTTAATATGGTAAAAAAATATATGTCTATTTAAAATTTTTATTTTATTTGATAAAGATAGGATATTGAAAAGAATAATTTTAAATTAATTTTGAAGATTAAAACCCTATAATTAATAATGTTAAAAATAGTAGATGAGGAGTAGTAGATAAAAACATAAATACGTGGAATGAAATCTATTAAATTATTATTTTAAGGCATTTATATTTATTTTTAAATTAGGAAATTCATATAATAATGATAATATTATTTTCTGTTTTAAACAATATAGACATTGGTATGGATAGTCATTAAGAAAAATGTTTATAAAATTTGGACAAGGTGGTCAATCTGTAAAGGTTAAAACATTTATTATACTCAAACTTTTTCAAAGAATGTTAAAAATGAACCTTATGGAAAATGTTAAAAATACTACCATAAAACCATTGAAACATTAATTGAAATTGGAAAATACCATAAAATTAATTGATTAATGGATAAGATAATTCAAATAAAAATTTAAAAAATATGGATTGGAGGAAAAATATTTATGGTTGTATAAAAGAGATATGGTTAAGTTCACATACAAGAAACAATTTGTTTGAATTGTAGTCAAAAGGGTGGTGAAGTGTCATGAATACAAGTATCTATAGGAAAAAAGATGAAATATAATATAATACAACCATAGTGTGTAAGTAAATAAAATTAGTAGGTTGATGTTCAATAACAATGTTTGTAACTCAATGATTTTAAATCAAGTTAACAACAATCCTTACAACTTAGGTAATTTATGATTAATAGAACAATGAATATAGAGAGAATAAATGAAATTGAAACTCACAAGAATAAAAAATTGTTAAATATATAACACATCAATGGGATGTATTTAAACAATATAAAATTAAATTATTCCAAATATAGAATAATGTGTCAAGAAATTAAAATTAAGACAAGGAACTATCACCACAATTATTAATTCACATAGTCCATGTGTATAACATCCTGAATTAAAAAATTAATTTTAATTAATACTTAATTTGTTACCATGAATATGTATATTTAATTTTGTATGGTCCATTTTTTATTACATACAATTCATTAATTTTATAATTTTTCTATCATCGACCACTATGGGTTATCTAATCAATTTCACCAAAACCGCTTCTTTAAGTCGATTATTGTCAAATGAGTTATAAAATAGTTTAAAAAACTCCATAAATATACTGATATTTTTTTATATAGTTCAATAATAATAATTTTTTTAAAATTCTGGTGGTTTTAAAAAATATATTCAAATTTAAAAAAGTTCTTTGGCATGCTTATTTTTAGTGCTAAAATTTATTATAATAATTTTTTATTAATATTATTTATATAAATAATATTTTTTTTAAAATCCTAATGATTCCATAAATTTCCTATCTAATCATTATATATAATTTAAAAAATATCCATTTAATTTTGTGGTATCAAATGAAATACATCATTCATAGAGACCATAATTAGACCATAATAGAAGTAAAGATTCATTATATAAATATTAAAAAGAATTTTTATAGTTATTATTCAATAAAAATTATAAAATTTCATTATACTAATGATATTTCTTTAATTATATTTGGATGGTTATAATATATTTAGAGAAGGTGGATTATTAATTAAACCAAAAAGAATCTGGTTAAGTAAATTAACTATTCCCTTGGTATCCTCCTTTAGAAAACTCCATAAAACTTCCTAGATATGTCTTTTTATGAGAATATAATATATATGAAATGATAAATATATATGGAGAGATAATTTGGTAGATTATGGTAGATCTAGTTTACAATCTTAACAATAATGTCTCAAGTCTCAACATTTCTAATACGAGTGATGTGATTCCTTCTCTTCTTTCGTATTCTATAATGATGCTCTTCTTCATTCACCATTGTGTTTGTATCCCTGTATGTTTTCCCATTCCATTATTATTTTTGTTTCTCTTCACTTTTATTCATAATTCTCCATCATTGTTATTTTTTCTCTTCCTCCACTTCTCTTACATCATAACCTAAGACACTCAACCCCATCTTGGTTGGTGTAATTTTAATTATTAATAATTTGATATTATGGATGTATGACTATTTATGATTATCTCATCATCTATATATATATATATTTGGTTTTATATTTATTCATTGTTGAACCCACTGAACTCTTACTACATATCCTATCAAACAGGAAAACCATTATTAGTCTGGTGAGATAGTACTCATAGTGGTTTGGGTCTTGTTGAGGGGTTTCAAGATAGTTGAATTTTTCTTACCTTTTTGTGAATAATATTATCCCTAGAATAATTGGTTACTCTATAAAACATAGTGATTGGTTTGGAAAATAAAATGGTTAATTGGTTTAGTTAAATATATTATAAGGAGAACATCTTAGATTTAGTGTAGGTATCCCAAGAATATGATTGTAGAAAAATTTGATTTTTGTGTGTGTTTATTCTCATCTATTTTACATAGTAAATTTAATAGATGATTCCATAGTATTGGTGTTTCTTTATGGCTTTTTTTAATAATATTTATATCATAGGATATTATTTAGTCAATCTATAATATGGTGTCCCTATTCAATATTTTCTATGTCTGGGTTCAGTTTTTGTTACAATTCATTGTTATCAGTTTTCTTTCTAGTGAAATACCTACTGTTTTTTTGTTCTAGGTAGTAGGTGATTATTAAAAAATGAGTAATTTATCATGTTTATTCATAGTGATTATTTGTTTTGGATTCATCTTTTTTTATTGTGGATGTAGTAATTGATCTTGTAGTAATATTGTTTATGGTTTCATTCTGCTTATTTTCTAGTTAATTATGTAACATCCTATCCTTATTTAATGGCATGAGGAGTGAAGAGGGATGAATTAGGCCTTAGGTGACATCCCCTAGACACCAAATGTTGGAAATACATTCCAAAGTACTTAGAGAAATTTGGGGGATGATTCCCCCTTACAAAGATGAAACATCTAAACTAAATAAAAAATTACCAACCAAACCTCTATATGATGCATACTTAGAAAATACAACTCAATTCATAAACAAAACAATAAACCATATGAGATTATAAGTGAAAATAAAGAAACACTCAAGAAAAAAGGGCCACAATACATAAAACTCTAAAGTTACAACAACCTAAAACACCCCACCAACTATAAGATCTTACACCATTTGTTAAGAAATGGTATCAAGAAGAACCACTAAGGAACTTAGATACATTTCCTTTACCTATGTTTTGATAGATGTTATCAAAAAATGAAAAATAGTTCCCATGTAGATGGAAAGTATAAACATAGTAGGATTTCCCAAATTAAATCCCAACTCACGCCATTAGGAAAAATTTTCTGGGTATAATTTAAAAAATAGTTTTAATTTGTAAAAATAGTTTATAATAAATCTATAAACCAACATCCCAATAAAGGAATGTATAAATCCTTTAAACCACTTATCATTTGATTTCAAATATTTTTTTCAAGCACACAAACAAAACCACACACACATACACATAAAATCTTTGTGTCACCATTTATGGTGGAATATCACATCCATATACTGTCGCATTTTGATGGTGGTGCATCTAACCATTATCCACCTCATTCAACTGACACACAACTACTTTTTATAACATCATACCAATTAATTTCAATAAAAACATTTAATTATTTAAATAATTTCAATAAATATTTTCCATGAATTAAACTAAACCATAATTTTTAAATCATCATTCCTAAATTTTAAACAATGGGGTTTTATAATAAAACCAATCACTTTCCATAATTTCCAAGTATTAAACAAAAAAGGATTTTCCAATAGGAGTCACATAAGGATTTCACTAACATTTAAATAAAATAATTTAATTAAAAATAATCCTTCAAGTTCTAAATCATGTGGAGCCATGATAGAATCCAATCACCTCTTAGATACTGTAAAAACAATTTTCACAATAAAACATCATAAATCAATCACAACCCATGTTCCATTCACTAGATCCTATAATATTCCATCATAAAATCATTCATAACACATAGATATATCTATTATTGACTTGATATATGGTTCCATGAGAGAGGAAGGAACCATGTATCTAATAATAATAGGGAACAATGAGAACATACCATCAAATCTAAGCATCCAACACACAGTGATTATCCAATGGATTTCTCCCAGTTTGAAGTGGATAACCTATCACACCTTGGGAGAAAAATGAATTAGAGTTAAGGGATTATTAGAGGAAAACAAGGATTAAAGGTTATAATTTGGATTATATCAATAATTTTACAAGGGAAAATTGTACGTCAAATGGTTTGGAAACATGTGTGCAACCATGTGGTGCTACATTCTTAAGGGAATACAACACAAAATTGACTCATAGGGGTAGACAAACCATGAAAAAATGGTTCATTTCCCTCTATTCCAAGGTGAATTCTTTCTCCTAGGAATTCACATGGTTTGTCCAATACATGTACCAAATACCTTCTTACTGAGTTCCCACTATATTCCCTTACACAGTTTTCTGGATATTCTGGATAGTTTTAACTGACCACGAACAAATCATGAACCTACAAAAAAACCTCCCAAACATACAAAAACCCTTAAAACCCCCTTAAATTTATCCTAGAATTATATAGAATCAATATACATGAATAAATGGTTCATGTAAATTAATCTGAGGGTTCTAAATTCTCTCCACAAATGGCCTTTCCATCATTGGAAAGTTGAAAACCCTCGTTTTACAAGATGATTTTGGGACATTGCTACACTATTTATTTCTCATGATCCCATGTTTCTTCATGAATATGATCATATTTCCATAAAATATACACTATATTGATGCTTTTATCTTGCATGATTTTATCATTCCTATCTAAAATTCCAACTAGAATATAAATCAATGTACCATCCAACTCCAGGTTAATGTGATCCCATCGAATCACATGGATAGAATATGGTTGGTACATCTTCAACCTAGACCCATGAAACACATTCTATATTTAATTGAACCTTGGTGGAAATGCCAACTGATATTCTAACTCACAGACTCAATAATCCATCTCAAAATAGAGTATGCATCAAATAAATAACTTTCCCTACATACAAAAACAATAATTTCTTGGACATTGAGAGATCCAAAAGAACAAATGACCAGTCACCTCAAAAGAAAATGTTCATCGACAATGATCTACCTAAGATTTTTGATGACTCTAAGATGTCTCCATTATCTTTCTGATCAACTAAATCTTCTTTTCTAAATATTTCATAGGCCTTGGTCCGATTAATAATGTCTACTTACTTACACCCAAAATAGTATAGAACATAAGGATTACCATAGAAATACACAAAAGTATCCATAGGTATCGAGGAAAAATATTTATAATTTTAAAAGAACCCCACTAAGTATAAATTATCTTAACCTAAGAAACTATAATTCATCACACAAGCCCTAAGCATGTCTTCAAAATTTTGGATTTTCCATTTAGACCTTCCCATCCATTTTAGGATGATAAGAAATACTTATAGTCAAATATGATCCAAGGTATTGTGTTAAGGATTTCCAAAAATAATATGTAAACCTTGGGTCTTGGTCTTATATAATCAAGACTAAAATGTGGTACAAATTTAAAATTTCTTGAATATATATTTTTGACATGTCATCCACCAAATAAGTATAAAAAATTGGGATGAAATAAGTCAACTTTTGGTGATTATTTACAACCAACCACATGGAATCATGTTTCCTAAACATATTTGGTTGACTTGTTATAAAATTTATGGGTAAAAAATCCCATTACGACATTAGAATGGGTAAATAATACAACATACCATCAATTTTTTGATTCTCTCCCATTATCTATTGGAATATGTGGAATCTTGAGACATAATACACTACATATATTTTCATTCCAACGAACTAGAACTATGATTTTAGATCTTTATATATCTTCTGAATATCAGGGTTATGAGAAAATATTGAATTGTGGTTGGAAATAAGAATTCATTCATGAAAATCTAAAGGTATTATAATATAATATGAAAAATTACACACTAAAATTCTATCCTACTTCCATCAGTTAATGGTCTCCCTCCCCTTGAGTTTTTACCTCATATCTACACATGAAATATTATACGTATGAGAAATTTTAACATGCTCAACCAAATTTTGAAGAAACAAAACTAGAAAGAAAACTATGACATCACCTTGGTCTGAAAAATCATTATTTCTATATTCTATAACTAAAAATAGTTTCAACTTATATGAAGCCTCTTTATAGAAATGAGAATATTAATTAAATATAAATGCATCAACCATAAATATACCTTTACATAGTGTATATATCATGTTTGAGTAAAAAATCTATAGATATTCGCTTCATCTACCATATCATAAATTCAAATATCTTAATGAGAAAATGTATTTAAAACTCATATAATCCACAGGAACTTTGAATTTATCTCCAATTAAGTAATAACACCATGTATTAAAATCATAGACCACAATAGATAAATAAAAATCATGTGTTGGATAGTTCATCTCATGTATTTGTAACTATCGTGAACCATAAGTAACAAAATGATCTCCTTTCATGAGAAAACATCCCAACCGAGATCCTAATGCATCAAAATTGACCACATAAAACTATACACAATATAGAAATATGAGGATAGGTGAATATTTTATTCTAACATTATGTTCTTAAATGGATTTTTGACATTTATCATTCCATAATAAATAAATCCCTTAATTCCTAAAAGAAATCAGTAGTGATATCAAGAGTGAAAAATCACATACAAAACATTTTCACTATACTGATATGCCAAGAAAACTATGTATATCAAATAAAATCTTTAATAGTTTCAAATAGATAATAACTTATATCATTTCAAGATCTATAAAAAATAATTTTCTAAAAATTAATAGGCCAAGGATACTTACATTGTGTATCTAGAAGTCACAGTTTGATTAATTAGCATAAAAAAGATTCTCTAACAGGATACCCAATCTATAGACAAGTGTTTCTCAAGATCTTATTTTGACCAATAATACATTGGTATATCATCAAAAAACACCAAAAGAAATGAATCTAGATATATCTAAAATATTTGATTCATCAATTCAAAAAATATGTCCATTGAATTTATAAAACCAAAAGGCATAATGAAATACTCATAATGGTCATACCTTATTCTAAATGCTATTTTTGGAACATCCATATTCTGAACATGAAAATTATGGTACATGAAACATAAAATATTTTTAGAGAACCACCGAGATCCCATCAACTGATCAGAAATATCATAAAATCATGGAAGAGGATACTGATTCATTATCATTACTTGATTAAGTTTTGGACAATCAATACAATGTCTAAAATTTTCATCATCCTTCTCCATAAAAAGTACTGATGCTTCCCATAAAGATATACCCTATTAAATGAACCCTTTTCATTCTAACCCTTACAACTAAACCTTTAATTGCTTAAATTATGTTGGTTCAATCATATTTGAAGGATGTGAAATCAAATTGGTCACTGTCATGATATTAGTAAAAAACTCCACTTCTCTTTTGGGTGGAACCCTAATAAATTAACAAGGAAAACTTTATGGAAATGGTCAATAATAGTTGAATAATATATAATACCATTCTAAATAATAGATTCCAAGGTAACCACTTCCAACTAATATGATATGGTTCCATCAACTAGTACCAAGAATCATTCTCTTATTTCTATTACATTGAAAAACCTCCTAAAGTGTTTCTCGATTCCATCTAGATATGTGAAACTAATATTTCAGGAATAAAAGTCGATGTGGGACTTGAGTTTTTTCCACTAATCCATACCCAAAATCATGTCATAGAAATCCATATCAAGAACAGATAAATCAAAAAAACACATAGGCCCACAAATAGTTATAGAACAATATTTACACATAAAGGACCAACACTCTCTTTGACCAATAATAGTCTGAATTTTGGAAAGATAATGAATAATAAAAACAGAAAAACCCATATTATTAACAAAATGATATGAAATAAGTAAGTGGGACATGCCCGTATCAAGGAAATATTAAATAAGTTTAGAATTCAAAAGAATCGTACATATCATCTTCAAGTGAATATATTGATCAACCATGATCATTTGATCATCTCTATAGTATTTTTTACTAGCTTCACCTTTTCCCTTTGATACCATGTTGAGATTTCATTGGTTGAGTAGTTATGGAGTTACTATAATCACCTTGGATCTCTATATTCTGATGATGAGATATATTCTGCTACACTCATCTTATTGAAGAATAAGTTTACTACGAAACATGATATATATATCAAGAACCCCAACATGGAGAACTAGGATAATGGTTATAAATATGTACCATATTATTGAAGTTGTGACATGATCTAGTTTATGTCGTACAACCTCTCTTTATGGAATCGAGTGAACCACACTAAAAAAATCCATACATACTTTTAGACCAAGGAGGAAGACTTACTGATCCCATGGTCTAATTTTGAGGTGTCCCACCACTCTATAAGAATGTGCCCCTATTCATATTATTCTTATTATTAGAGGTACCACCTGTTCCAGTAGAAATAATAAAATTCAATACAACCCTGTTTGTAGAGATATCCCCTTCAATCATCTTATCTCTATTTACCATCACTACATAAACCAATACAAAAAGAGAGACATTTTTAGCCAATTTTAGGTCATAATACTGAATAAAAATTCCAATCCTTCAAGGATAAACATACATCATATCTAGGGGAAAATAAGTCTAAATTCATAAATTTAGTAGAATACCCTTTCACCTAGATATTCTCATACTTCAAACTGAAGAATTCTTTTTTTATAGAAATATAAAAGGAGTGAGGGTACAGTTTATTGTTTAAAATTTCTTTAAAATCCACCCATGTTATTCCTTGGTCTGATATACCTTGAAATACTAATTCCCACTATTGGAATATTAACTTCTCTAGTAAATACATTTCCAACTTCAATCTTAATTCTTATAGTTTCCTATGGAATCATATTATTGGTTTCGTCCAATTCAACCATAATTCTATATTTTATAGCTTGATATACCCTTAAAAGATTGGTGGATTCATTTTATGAATATGAAATTAATGGTACAACTACCTTAATTAATCATTCCTATTATATTATCCATGTACGGAAAATCCTAGAGAGTTATTTATACGTACATATGGATCACAATGGCCTTAGGTGAAATAACATTCTCAGTAGCTTCTTTTAGTTGTTTTCCATGACACCTACCCGATTCCATTCACTGTTATTAAAAAACCCTATATAGTCTCACTCATTATAAAATAAAGGCTTAGTAATTCCAATGTACCATATCAATATATATTAAAACATTTATTCCCACAATTCAACCATCATCAAAATTGTAACCGTTTTTGAAAATACTACCACTGTGATTTTCAAAAAAACTATTTTCACTATTTTAAAAGATTAAATCTTTTGGATCATTTCATAAACCATTAAATCAGAATTAATAGTGATGGTATATTATGATATCTTTCCATCAATTCATGTTAAGAAACTCTCATTGGCTAAATCCATGATGTTGAGCTAATAACTCACCAAGATATGTCTTAAAATCACATTGACCCAAACACCCTGGTAACTTGAAGAGAAGCATAAAGAGGTTTTATAATCCTTTTTATTATCTACACTTAAAGTTCAAATATTCCTTCTTCTTACTACTATCTTAATAGATACATTGGTACTATTTAGAACCCCATGATCAAACAAAACTTCCACCATTTCCTATGTCAATAACTGAATTTTGTTGATACCATTTGACCCAAAATTTAATGATGGAATGACCACGACTGATACCATTTGAAACATTCCACACCAACATATTATATTATGGAGTATAGTGGGAGATTCTAGTACATAGGTGACATCCCCAAGGAACTGAAGACTATAAATAAATTCCATGGTCTTAAAGGACATTGGGGTATTATTTTCATTTTGAAATATAAAACATCCAAATTAAATAAAAAATAACCAAACAAACATATATATGATGATTCTGTAAAAAAATAAGGATCAATTTATAACCAAACCAACAAAACATATCATATTACAAAAGGAAACCAAAAAACATACTCAAGAGGAGAAAAGGACACAAAACTCAAAACTCCAAAGTGACAACAACCAGGGACACACCACTCGCTCCATTCTCCAACTCCAAGTCTTATTCCTAGGTATAAAGATGCATCACAAAATAACTAATATACCATTACTATACCTATGTCCCAATAGATGATATCAATAAATTCACAAAAGTTCCCAAGTAGGGGGTGAGTCTAAACTCAATATGATTTCCTAATTCACCCCACTAGGAAAAAACTTGTTAGCATATTTTATAAAATAGTTTTAAGAAAAAATGTTTCAAATAAAATCTATACACTATACTCCCAAGGTATTAATAAATAAATAATTTAAAAAACTTAAAATTTTCTTTGGAATATTATTTTTCATTTCCACACAGACAACCACACACACACACAAGCATAGTTTCACTTCTTATAGTGGAACATCACATCCACACTCTATTCCAATTTTGATGGTGGTTCATAATGACCATTATCCATCCCATAAAAATATCACCCAACCATTTTTTAAAATATCATTCCATGTTATTTCAATTAAAAAGTTTCATTATATAATGAATTTCAAAAAATACATTTCATTCATAAAAAAAAATAATTTTAAGATAATCATTTTAAAATTATAAAAAATGTAGTTTAAAAAAACCAATAGCTTTCCACAGTTTCGAAGTCATAAGTATAAATATTTTTTCCAGCAAGAATCACATAAGGATTTAACAACCAATTAAATAAAATTGTTTAATTAAAACTAGTAATTCTTGTTTTAAATCAAGTAGAGTCATGATGGAAGCTAGATACCTCTCAAAATTTGGTGAAAATAAATAATGGAACAACATAAATTAAATATCTAATATAAACCCATGTTCCCTTCCCAATATACTACCATATTTCATCATAAAATCATTTAGAACACATAAATATATCCATATATGTCTAGATATATGGTTCCTAGAGAGATACGAACCTTGAATATAAAAAGAATGAGGAAGAATATTCACTTACCAATGAATCCAGGCATCTAAAACACTTTGATTATTCTAAGGACCAGTCTTGGATAAAAGGGGATGATATATATTTCCTTGATAGAAAATGAAATTCATTTTATAGTATAATTAGTGGAATAAGAGTAGTTGATGTGGATAATTAATAATGGATCCATAATTTATATAGGGATAACTATATGCTAAATGGTTCAGCTGCATGGTTTGGAAAATCATGTACTAACCATACAGTACTACTGTATTATGGCTCAAGCTCATGTAATTGGCTCACATGGTTAGAAAAACTATGCACCATCTACTTATTTCATCATATTTTAAGATGCACAGTTTCTTTTGGGAAACCTCAAGGTTTTTTCCAAATGCTGTGCCAAATGTGTGCCTACAGGGTGACCACTGTCTTCCCTTGTAGGTTTTCATATAGATGTTGTACAATTTTTACTATATGTGCACAAACTATGAACTTCAAAAAAATCCTCTAAAAAGTTTCTGACCCCATCATAACCTCTCAAAAAATATTCTGAACATTATATAGAGTCAAAATACATGAATAAAGGGTCATGTACCTAAAAATGTTAGTTAAAAATATTTAGTGGTTGGTAATGAATTTTTTAAAGGTAATGTTTTTGGTTTTTTGTTTCTTGGTTCAAAATAAACCCCAAAAGTTGGATTTCTTGAAAATAAAAATATTTATTTTGAAAAAGGTTTTTTACAGGTGAAAGTGGTAGTGTTTTTAAAATAATAATTTATTAATAATAAAATAGATTTCATATTCAAGTAAAGTAGATACTAAATTGATAATTTCATGGGAAAAGGTAAGGAAAGTTTGAGAAGTACCTCATTCACCCATCTAAAGAAGATTATTTCTTATAATATTTGAGTTTGACTCTTGATTTAAAATTTTTAAGTTAGTTTAACCTTTATCATTGTGAATTTTTTTTGTATTGGTTACTTATTTTTGTGGAAAAATAGGAAATTGAAAATATTACTTAATTTTTTCATGCTAATTCAAATTAATATATCCTTTTAAAATAATTTAATGTCTAAATTTTATTGAAATTAATATTAATATAATAAAGCATAATGGAAAAATATTTTTTTTTAAAAAAATATCATAATTCTTAAATTGATTTCATTATTATTTCTTCCCAAGTAAAAAATAATTAAATTATTGTTATATATATATATATAATAAATTTCATTTACATAATTATTCAAAATTTATCAATTTAGTTTATTATGATAAAAACATATAATATATAAAAAATACAATTCTTTAAAAAATATAACTTTTAGCACTAAAGGATTTTAATCACATAAAATTAATTATTTAACTTCTTACCATTAATTTTCCTTCAATCCATTCATTTTAGAAATAAATAATTATTAATTAAAATAATTGAAATTGGTATGAAATTAAAATGAATCATTTTAACTATATTTTTATTTATGTGATGTTTTAACCTTATTTTAATTTTCATATTTATATTTCACATTTTATTAGCATGATGCATTAATAATTATCTTGCAATGTAAAATATATCAAAAATATTTTTTTGTTGTTGTTTCATGTAATAACATATATTCAACATATTATTTTTATTGGAAAACACTTACTAAAATCTTTGGGTGTTGTATATTCCCACCTAAATAAATTATTTCATCGGGATTTTAATTTCTCTCAACATTGAAAGTAAAATATTTTTTATTAATATAGTTTTGTATATTTATATACCAATGTATTCAAATCCTATAATATGGTTTTTAAATTGATCATGAATCATGTGAAGTGTGTCCTTTGGGAGTGTCAAACCAGGTGTGCAGTTAGATCCTCTTGTTGTTCACTGAGTGAAGATTGAGATAATACCCAACCAAATTGTTTCACTACTATTATCCCTAGATTAATTAGAGCCATATCCAACAATAACATTCAGTTTCCAGTGAGGGATTTCATTACTTGGAAACCAAACACTACTACATTACAAAAATTTTAAGGCGGTTTCCTATATTATATTCATCCTTATGGTTTCTACTAATACATTATAGTCACAATTTAAAATAATAATTCAATCATGATTTTTCTAAATATATTTAAAATTTAAAATTCATGGAGACCTATTCTCCCAGAATGCAATACAACCTTTGATCCACAGATGATATAAAATCACATAAAATCATTATATACAAGTTATTTATACACCCAAAGTTATTAAAATTTTCCCAAAAATAACCTATGTTTCATTAACACAAAATTACATAGTAAAACTAAAGTCAACCTGTTCTTATATCACATGTTCTTACTAAAAATCAAATAAAAATATTCCAAATTTCACTAATCACATAAAAATCAAATAACATAATACCTATAAAGTGGAATATATGCCATTAATATTATGAAAACCCCTAAAATATCAACACATGATAGTATCCAAAACCATTAAATTATCTACATCAGAAAATATCCTATCCTATAAAGTTATATAAACCCTTATTTGATACCACCCATGATGCCCCATATCCACATTATTGGATCAGGTGTTAAAAATATATTCTTTTCATATTGGTTTCATACTAAGTGATGTGAACCTAACATAAGAATTCATAAATAAAATATCAATTATAATAAATGAGTCATATTGATACATAATATAATTTTGTATTATTGTTTTAGAGAGTTAGAAAAAACCTATAATAAGTATTCTGAGATTCCTAAAAAAATATCCACATGTAATACCCATATAGAAATTTGATATATATTTATATTCTTCACTACCTTGGGAAATAGAAAAACAAAAATCATCAGATCAAATTATCTCTAAGTTTTATCATACAATATAAGTAATCATGGAGTATACAAGGCTTGAATAATACTTTATGGATAAATAATAATTTAAATTTCCATATATATTTGACTACATGTTCATGTGATATATTCATGTGTAAAATAACAATGAAAATGATAACATGTAAAACAAAAAATGATTTTATAGTGATGGAATTCTTAATATCAGAAATTCTTCACATACAGTCAAGGCCTCTTTCCAAGACATCCTATATAAATCGTAAAGGTTTACATCAAATTCAAAATGTATTTTTTATATGAGGCCTACTGATTTGTGTAGGAATATATATTTCCAGGACCATAAAGTCATTAGTTAAGTTCAATTAATTCATTATAAATTAATGAATAAAAAATAGAAAAAATAACTAATAATTCATGCTAAACAATAAACATATATATTAAAATAACAATTATAATAAAGGTAAATATCTCCCCTTTTAACAAATGGAATAACATTCATAGTAATAACTTTTTAATGTAACATTATATAGAGTATTTTCATTACTTTTAAGTTAATAACAAAAACCTGAATATATATAGTGAAATTTATAAATTATAGGTCTTAAAAATAAATAATTATAAACACGAAGGAGAAAAATAATTTTAATAGGTATATTAAGAGTGATAAAGAACATTAAAATTATGAAAATGGTGATCAAATCACTATAAATTTATAAATGAATTTACAGGGTAATATAATAAAAATTAATAAAATTGAGGTAGATCATTTAATGTTTGTTAGGGAAATTGAAACAAAATTAGAAAAACTATTTTTATATATCTTTTGTAACATGGTTGTAAAACGAAATCACTAAGACACATTCAAAATTAAATTTCGAAGGATAAAAGGTCATTAAAAACATCATTGTTTAAAAAAATTCTAAATATTGAAACCATGGAAAGAAATCAAGTTAAAAATATGAAATAAGTATTGGAGGGTAAAAATATTAACATGATGATGAAATAAATTTATATTCTTTTTAATTCATAACCTAAATTTCTGAAACAAATTTTTTTATAGAATAATGCGAATATTATTTCTTTTGTAAAAAATGAATTATTTTGGAGAAATATTCCTAGAAAAATGGTTATTAATGTGGGAAAAGGAATTCATGCATTAAATATAAAAAAATATATTTTTTATGGTTTTTTAAAGAAAACGAATGACCTTTGAGGGAAATGTAAATTTTTTTCATTTAATAACTTGGTAAAAGAATATAAATGAAACAAAAAAGAAATTATAAGCTTGTATAGATATAAATAAGATCATTATTTCTTAAAATATAATGAAAATGGACATGGAGGAAAAATATTAATGACCATAAAAAAGTGATTAGGGGATGTCCTCAAAAAAGTAAATG
This sequence comes from Viscum album, assembly GCA_963277665.1. NCBI lineage: Eukaryota > Viridiplantae > Streptophyta > Magnoliopsida > Santalales > Viscaceae > Viscum > Viscum album. The sequence goes on from OY728133.1 coordinate 598,688,216, forward strand.
TTTGGAAGAATTATGACCCAAAGGTTGGTGAAATTTCAAGAAGAATTATAACCCCATATACTAAATATGTAAAAAAATATAATAAAATCATTTAGTGGAATTTAAAAAACATATAATGTTGAATTTTGATAATAATTTTTATTAATCATTTAATTTAAGTTACCTTACCCACAACCCTCAAGACATAGGTAATTTATTAGTCAAAGAAAAATTAATAAAGAGGGATTAAATGACATTATAACTCTCTATAATAGAAAATTATTTAATATTTAAGAAGTAAATTGGGAATTATTTACACTATATATCAGTAAAATGGTTCATAATATGAAGAACGTCTTGAGGAATTAAAATTGAGTGAAAGTACCTTTAACAGAAGTTTCAATATGATTGGTTTATGTGAAAAACCTATCAAATATCCAAAACATTTTTAATAAATACTTTATTGAAAACCAATTTAATCTATATGTTATTCATATGTTTCTTTTATTATCACATGTCATTCATTTATTTAATATTATTTTCTCTTATGAGTTACTTGGTATTATTCAATCAATACCTCCAAAACAGGATAAGTACATTGACTATGGTGAAAGTAGTTATAAAATAGATTCATCATATTCATACTATAATATATATATATTATTTATAATTCTATTTTAGAAAAAATTATATAGTTAAATAGGCCATAAAAAATAGATTCAAATTTAAAAAGTGGCTGAGAATGCTAATTTTCATTAATTAAATTTATTTTTAATTTTATCTTATTAATCCTAAATTAATCATTCCATAATTTTAATCATTTAATAAATATAATATTTATTCTTTTTATACTTTTATAATCTACCGTGTAAATTGGTGATGAAAAATCAAATATTTCATTCATAGAGGTGGTAGTATGACTATATCATGGGTGATGTTTTAATTTTCTAATGAATGAGAGGAAGGTATAAAAAATTTATTCCAAATAATAATTACAATTAATTATACAAATTATCCAAATTTAATTATATTAGTATGGATATTATATATTTAGAATATGTTGATGAAAAAATAGACTCGTGACAACTTAGTGAAAATAATTACCTCTTTATTTGATATCATATTTTAGACTACTCTATAAGCCTTGTAGGATTTTTATTTAGATGAGACCCGGATATCTATTATATGGGAAATAGTGATGGGGACTAATTTTGAATTATTTTGGTCAATATAAGATGATTTAGGTGTGATGAGATATGGGGTGGTGAAGTGGTCCTTTTATAGTTGAGAGGGGTGGTGTTTTTGTAAGTATTGATTTAATCATATCAAAATAGATATAATATTTAGGGAAAGTGTATAAATTTAAGGTAAATTATAATTTATTTTTGAAAAATCACTCATAAACCCATTTATATATCATTTTTGGTGATATTTTGAGATTTTAGGACATGATTTAACATTTTACCTCATTTATCTTTTATTGCGGTGACTAATTTTTACCTTGGTATCTTATTTTTATAGATAAAAATGAAAATAATGTTATTATAGAATTTTTTTATTCCGATTGAAAATATTATACCCATTTTATATGATTAAAATTTTAAAAGTAATGAAAATAAATTTTAATACAATAATTCATAATGTTGAAAAACAATTTTTATAAAAATGTACTTTTTAAACAAAAAAGTAAAGCTATTCCTATTAAAATCCATGAAAAAATAATAAACGAGTTTTAGTTATTTTGTTTATAAATATTAAAAATAAATTTCACTAAATTAGTTATTCAAAATTGATCAATTTAGTTTATTAAATAAAAATTGTAATATATAAAAAATACAATTTTTTTCAAAAAATATATATTTTTTAACTTTAAAGTATGTTAATAGCATCACTTTAATTATTTATCATCCAAACATATAATTTAAAAAAAACATTTTCATCAGAAAACATCAATTTATAATTTAAAATAATAATATGTAAGGAACTAAAATAATCCATTCTAACTATATTTTCATTTATGTGATGCTTTATGATTACTGAAATTTTCATAATGATATTTATTCTTTAATTCTTATGATCTATTAATTTTTATATTTCATAGTAAAATATATCATATTTCATTTTAATTAGGTATTTTTTGTGAAAGATGTTGTTTAGAATAGTATTTATTTAGAGGAAAACACTTACTAAAATCTCCATGGCACATATGTTGGTTGAAACACATTAAATTAGTGTTACATATGAGTGACCATTTTATTTAAAAGATTTTTTTGGTATAATATACTAGGTTTAGTGTAACAACCTATTATTTTATGAATGATTATTTTCAAATAATTTAAACTTTTTGATATTTTGTATTTCAGGCAACATTAAAAATAGTTTATTTTATATTAAAGCATTATGTTTGGATTTCCATATATGCAACAAAAAATTAATAATTAACTAAAAGAAACATAAATTTTAGATTTATCTATAAGGAGAAATTAGGTTAGTGTGCATTACACATAGCAATGACATTCCTCAATGGCTTACTTAACATGCAAGACCGAGTTCTACAGAATAATAGTATATCATAAAAATTATATCATTTAATATAATAAGATATAAACTATCCATTAAATTATTAGTTATGAATAGTATTAAATAATTTATGAAAATATATGGTTTACATAAATATAAGATGAATTCATAGGTTACTAATTAATTATAAATGAATGTGAAAACCTATTGAGTATAAAGGAAAATATTATTATTTTCATGTTCACAAAGTTGTTTTACCATATTTTATTAAATTATTTAAAATTAGTGAGTGATATTAATGCAACATATTTGTTATATATTCAATAAAACATATATTTTTTTATATTCATCTAATAGATTCGATAGACATAAAATAGGAACAAACCCAATTTTATGAATAAAAACCAATATTTCTTATAAAGGTAGTTTTACCTCTATTTAATGGTGAACCCATATTAAATCGAAGTTTTAGAATTTTTATAGATTTTAAAAGTCAAAATTAATTTTATATTTGGAATATAAACATAAAAATTAGGTTAGGATAATTTTTTGGCATTTTTCTGTATAGTTTTATTTTTAATGAATAGTTAAAAATACTAGATTTTAATTCAAAACTACTTTTTTTTCATTTAATTTATTTATATGTATAAATTATATTTTAAATTTGTTTAAAAGTTTAATTAGATAATATTTTTATCAATTAATAAAATATAGGTCATTATAACAAATTTCACATTGAAATTGGATATAAAAACTTAGAAAAATTTTGATTATTTTTTACTATAAAAACCCACATTGTTGACCCGACTGCGAGGTTAAATTTAAATTAATTTCTTTCACTTTTGTGATTGAAATTTATAAAAATAGATTAAAAATTTAGAATCAGAATAATTTTTTTTAATATGGTAAACTTATTTTTCGACCAAAATGATTAGTGAAATTAATTAAAATTAATTACATCAATTAAGGTAAAATTAAGCTTAACTAAGGGATAAAGTTTAAATTTAAGACCCAAAATAACCTAGAAATTTTTCCAAGAGCCATTATATATAAATATATATAACCTATTCTTCAATTTATCTAATTGTGTCCATTATTGTATCAACATGACATGTGAAAAACATGTATGAAATTCCTTTGTCAAAATATTACAAGAGTGTCACTCCTCCTCTACTATAAAATGGACTCCTCTACTCCCACTTCTTCAAACCTCTAAAAATAGTTAGGTTAGGACAATATCAGATCAAATATACTCCCAAAAGTCCTAAATTCCTCCTTTAATCCTCCCTTTGGTCATTGAGTTTTCTAAGGAATCCTGTTAGTGAAAACTAAAAGGATTTACCCTATTAAGAGGTAACACCCTCCCTCAGACCCCTTTATTTTATTTTAATACTGCACTCACTCATATATTATTATTACATGATTTTATTAAAAAATATTATCCTCACGATACAAGGGTTATTTTATTATAAGTGTTCTACCTATAATTACACACACATCCATCCAATGGGTAAAAAACATAATGCTTTTGTGTACGACGAACTACCCCACACTAAATGATGAATGTTCATTTTTTTCCTTTACCACCTCTCATGGTAGAAATTAAGATGTAATATATATTTATATATGTTATAAATTATATCTAATATTACTATATGTTTTTTTAATAATTTTACATCATATGTCTTTATACTTTCCATTTGGTGTAAATATGATAATTTCGTTTGAGGAAGTGTGGACTACCGCCCCCTCAAAGCGATGTGACCCATTCACACACTATATGAAATTTATTAATGATGGGTTTAGTAAAATTATATTATATATATGGTATAATAATTCTAATATAATAAATAAATATATATATATATACATATATATTCATATAAGTCATTTTGTTCTTTCTTTCAATACAACAGGTAGATGGAAACAACGTTCATGCGTACATACGACCTACCGTCTCCATGAACATTGTACCCTTTTTCACAATTCTATATTATATATATTATTATAATAGACATATATTGAATATAAATGATATTTATATCCTGAACCTGATTTCATTATCACAATGTTATTCATGAACCTGATTGCATGCTCACAACATTATGCAAGGACCTGGTTGTATGCCCATAAGTCTATTGGAGGGCCTAATTTAATATCTTATACTAAATGTGTGAACCAATTTATACTTATACATATTCACTATGTTATATGTTAATGTGTATTAAACCATTACATATTTCCTGAATGAAGTATTTTTGTTCTGGAATTCAGAGATTATGTTATATGAATCATGAAATATATAAGTATTTTAACTATATGTTTTCATTAAAGAGTGAAAATGACATTTTTAATGGTGATGAAGAAAAATAAAATCAATTTCATAGAATGGTGATATTTTTATTAAGGTAAGGTAACCCTTAATTAATTCTTGGTGTTGAGATAATGATGTTTGGATAAAGATATTCTGGATATGAATAAGTAAATTGGACGGTACATATATTATGAAACCAAAATTTTTGTCATAGTACCTTCATTTTTGATAAATCATAATCTCCCTTGGGTTATCACAGATTAATGGTTTTGTGATTGTTAAATTTTTTCTCACCTTGTTCACTATCACTCTCCATCAGAATTTGATGGTTAGATTTCTGTTCAATGTCCAAATTTTCACTTCCCTATTATGTTCTCTATGGGAATATAATTATGAGTTGCTTTGGGTGACCATTATGGTTCCATCATTCCCTTTTTAAGTGATGTTTTAGTATTAATTTTTATGATGTGTGTTTCTATGAATTAATATTTCAAGTATTAATACTTTGATAACCTAGAAAAATTTCAAGGGTGAACTTCATTTTAAGGGGGTATAATGTAACACCCCAATATTTTATGAATTATTTGTTTTTTCAAATTAATTTATCCTTCTTGATATTTTTCATTTCACACGACATTAAAAATAGTTTATTTTATATTAATGAACTAGTATTTTCTTGAATTATATGCAACACCAAGTTAATCATGCCCTATACACGACATAAATTTTATCTTTCTCTACATGGATCATCGATGTTGTATTGAATTACATGAAACAAAAACTTTCCTCGATGGCTTGCGTAACACACAATACTGAGTTTTACCAAATAATAGTATATCATAAAAATATTATTATTTAATATAATAAGATAAAACAAAGACATTAAATTTGTGGTTATTAATAGTATTAACTAATTTATGAAAATATATGGTTTACAAAAATATAAGGTGGATTCATAGGTTACTAATTAATTATAAATGAATATTAAATCCGATTGAATATAAAGGAAAATATTATTATTTTTATTATCACAAAGTTGTTTTAACCTATTAAATTAAATTAATTAAAATTATTGAGTGATATTAATGTAATTTATAAGTTATATATTCAATAAAATATTTTTGATATTCATCTAGTAGATTCAATTGACATAAGATAGGAACAAACCCAATTTTATGTATAAAGAGGCCTCCTCTCCTCCCACTTATTCACACCACTCAATCCACTTAGGTTAGGAAAATATATACTAAAATATCATCCAAAAACCTTGAATTCCTCCTTGAATCCTCCATTTTGGCATACATTTTTCTAATGAATCCCTTTGGTTCCAACTAAAAGGATTTACCTGATTAAGAAGTAACACCCTCCCTTAAACCCGTTTATTTTATTTTTATTCTCCACTCCATAATATCTTCTTAGTCCTTGTATACATAAAAAAATAGTATCTTAAATATACTAAGATGTTTTATTCAAAATTTTCGACCTATAATTACACACACATCCATCTAATGGGTAATGAATATACTATTTATGTGTATAGTGAACTACTGCCCCACTAAACAATGATTGTCTATTTTTTTTATTTACCGCCTCTCATGGTGGACATAATGATGGAAACTCTATTTATATATGATATATATTATGTTTTTTATGTATTTAATCTTCTTTAATCCTTTTACAAGACATATATTTATACTTTACATTGGGTGTAAATACGATAATTTTGTTTGAGGAAGTGTGTCCTACCGCCCCCTCAAAGCAATGTGATTTGTTCACACACTACACGGAATGTATTATAGATGATTTTAGTGAAATTATATCATATATATTATATAATAATTATATTTTAATAATTATATACATATATATACATATATACATCATTTTGTTCTTTCTTTTAATATGATAATTAAACGGAAACAACATTCATGCATACGTATGACCTACCATCTCCATGAATATTGTATTCCAATTCATAAATCTATATTCTATAGATTATTATAATAAAAATATAATGAATATAAATGATATTAATATCTATTTTTTACATTCTAGAGGTCATGATATAAGTATAAGGACAAAATATATAACAAATTATGACACATGCGAAAAATAAAGTGAATATTACCCAAAGTAGAACCTTACAAAGAATTTCTATGAAGAAAGTAATATAAAGTCATAATAAAACCATATATGGTATTATATATAATAATATTATTATGTAAAAGATGTATAATAAACTTGAGTTTATTATATATGAGGTTTGAATGAGTACGATGAGAGTCAAGACACAAGGTAAGGGAATTTCATCTCACATTTTATTTTTATGAGATACATGTTTTATTCACCACCCATTCCTTTTGTGTGGTGTGTATACTACCCATGGACGTGTTATTTGATTATTATAAATAAAATTATTGGTATTTAAATATCTAATTTATGATATTTCTACCATGGTATTTATGTTTCAAAAGTTACCAAATTGGTAAAGTAATTTTGTCTCAATTTTCATTCCTTGAGACACATTCCATGTTCTGCACCTATATTTTTACATGAGGTATATATGTAACCTTTGAAATGTTATATAATTAATATCTTTATTTTCATGAAATTTTAAGATTCATTTAATTTTATTTTCTTATAGGGGAGTATCATTCAAGGTTACCAAGCGGTAAGAGTATTGAAACATTCTAAATACTTTTCAAGGCTATTTATGTTTATGCTTCCTTTGATAAATATCATGATACATATCTCAATACCATTCAAAACTTTTATTCTCCCCTAGTTATTAATAATTTATTCATGTATTGGTACCTTATTTCTAAAATTTTCTATATAAGATACTTAAGAAAGTGTTTTTAAGAAATCCCAACATTACCCTCTGTTCGGTTGGAAATCAGTGTTCCTTCAAAACCATGTTTTCTAAAAAGGATCTTCAAGAATATTATAATATTATATGATAATAATTAAAATAAATTTTCTCCTTTTTTATTTTACCAATGTTTTAAAAGAAATATTATTTTCATTTTCTAAACAATGCATTTTTCTAACCTTTTACAGTGCAAAAGGAATGTTCATCTTAACTCGTACGACACATACGAATTTACCCGCCGCCATTTTGATGAATATTTATTTTCATGTTTAAAAGGTTAATTTTTATTATTTTTTTAAAATTAATTATCAAATAATTGTTTTTTTCAAAACTTTTTAAATATTTATATGTTTTCAAAGTGTTTTTCCAAGAAAATGGTTTTCAAAATATTTTCAAGATTCTTTATAAGTTCTCACGGAAAATGGTTTTCAAATGATTTTAAGCTTTATTTATATATTTGGAATTTATTTTAAAATAAATAGTTTTGAAAACATTTTAAAGCTCTCTTCATATTTTTTTGAAGAAAAAGGTTTCCAAAAGGTTTTCAAATCATTCTTTATAATAATTTAAGTTTATTTTCTAAGTAAACAGGTTTCAAAAGGTTGTAATGTTTTAAAGATAATTTTTTCATATAAAAAAGGTTATTTTAGTACATAAATGTTTTTAAAATATATTTCATTATTAGTTTCCCTCAAATATGACATCTTTTGATGTTACCAATTCCCTTATATTAAAGTATGCAAAGGTTCCATTCATATCATTTATTGAATGGTTTATGTTTTGTTGGAATGATGCTTATGAATTCCATTTCTATTCCATGAGTTTTGTTCTTTTGAAACCCACTTATTTTATTTGCTAATGATTTCACGAAGTGATTATTAAATATATCTCTTTTCATAGGATATGACATTATTAAATGTTATTTATACCCATTTCATTTCACGGGTTATTATTTAATGTTTATAAAACCTATCTCTTTTTATGGATCATGATATGATAAAGTTTTATTTTGTGGGACAGGTATGAATGATGTTATTGTGAGATAGGTGGTACTTATATCTCCCTCTAGTGCATTGGGAAATTATGGATGGATTATGAGTATAAATTTTATACCTTAAGTTGATTACATGTTCACAATGTTATGAATAGTCTTGGTTTCATGTCCATAAGTTTTTGTGTGAATATAAATACATATTAACAATTTTATGAGTGAACCTTATTATATGTTCATGATGTTATTGGTTAACCTGATTTTAGGTTCATAATTATATGCATGAACCTGATCTCATGTTCACAACATTATGCGTGGACCTATTTTCATGTCCATAAATCTATGAGGGGGCCCAATTTCATGTCCTTAACATAATGTGTAAACCTGTTTCTACTTATACAAGTTCACTATGATATATTTTGATGTGTATTACACCATTACATTTCTTATTTCTATGTTATAATTTCATGGATTATTCTCTTGATTTCCTTATGATTCATGTCTTATGATATGCAAATATTTATTCCATGATTCATGTTTTTGATATTTGATATACATGGTATTATCTTCTAGTTATCATGATCACATTATCATACCCTTATGTTCATGATATACACAATATTTTCCTTATTTACCATTAATGTGAATTTTAGCTCTCCTATTTCTTATGTTTCCTTTACCCAACTTATGAAGAAAGGTTTTAATTAGAATTACTAAGTGGGAGATCTTTTTTTGGAAACATTGAATATATTTCACAGAGATAGAAGATTTTTTCCATGTTTTTAAAGAAACTAAACTAGTACAATCTTTGGGAATCGATTTTTATAATATTTTTAAGTATTACAAAAATGTCATGTATTGTTAATGTATGAAAATTTAAGGTTTCTATATTTATTATGATTATTTTAGAAGAATATGATGACATGGAAATTATCATGGGAGTACTGATGATGTTATTAGATGTGTTCCAAAATATTTTACATCCAATTTTTTTTGCATTATTGACTCAAAATATTAATCATTTTCGTGAAGAAAATGTTGATTCAGTATAGGTAATGATAAATTTAAGGTAGCCTTGAACAAGTTTTTTTTTCAGCTGCAATGTTAGTATGGGGGTGAAACAAATGAAACTAGCTAAATATTTTAGGAACCTATATAACTATAGGGTGTGGAATCATGTAATTAATTCATGAAAAATAAACCTGATCATATGAAATACAATTGAAATGATCAGGTTGTGTCCATAGATATGGGGGACATCTCCATAGACCACCTAGGAATGATTTTTTCACGTGGAGTTTTTCTAGTGACGATTAAAGTATTTGTGGGTTTTTTTTAAAAATTAATCCATTTTAAATATGGATGGGTAGTGTTTCATTATGAATGGATACCTTATAACTTGTCTTATCTCATTAATAAAATATTTTAGTGTATTCCCCTATGTAGAATGAATAAGTTAGAACCACGTTACACTAGTGTACTATGATCCTTCCATTTATTATTTGTTTATTCATTCTTATTTATTATTTATGGATGATATTATCAAATACCACAAGGATATTGAAACTTGATTCCCATGAATCAATATGGTTTCTAGGTTGTATGATATTTATATGTTATGAAATTGAACTTTTAGTGGTGTCATGGTGATTCAAACCTTATGGTGGTCAGACATTATGTATGTGGATAAGAATAATCCTCTAATGGGAAGGGGTTTAATCCTTCAAATGTAAATATTACAAACACAATATTTTAGTCTAGAAACTGTCTGTATTATTATCTATAAAAAATAAAATATACTTCCTATACATCAACATTAGGGGATACCATCTCCCAGGGAATACAATAAATCTATACCACATCCAAGAGATATAATTTAATGCCACATTATCTATGTAAACACACTTTGAAAATTTGAATAAAGTCTTATAAAATTACAGCAGTATAACATCAACATCAAATAAGAAATGAAATTATCAAATCACAATAATTAAAAAAAATACAAAACTTTAATTCCTAGAATAAAAAATCACAATAAGGTGTCCACCACAAATACAATATATAACCATAATCCATGGAATAATGAAAGGATATTGAATCCTCAAAAAGATCCTTTACTGTCAACATTCCACACAAACCACACTATTCACCACTAAAATTCCTCTACCCCATAACATCTAAAATACATTACCTATTTACATTACCAAAAAATCCATAATATTTATCAACCATGCAAGATTCATGTTCATAAACCCACAACTTTTAATAAACAAACAATTTCAAAAAATTTATTCAAAAATGATAACCACTTCTTTCTTTACATTACCTATATCATTATTTTATCAATCTATTATATATGGATTATCATTCACTTATCTTTATTCATATAGTTAATCTATATAAACCCAAAAATAATAATTCTCATTAACCTATTCTATATTATCTAACAATATATTAATTTATTCCTCTTTACAAGATCAACTAATTTACCTATCCCACCATATCCCAAAAAAATATTAATAAAAATCAAGTCCTCATATAAAAAAAATTAAATCACATATTTCAAAAATAAAACTATTATTAATTCAAAATAATTATCTACCAAAATACCTATTTAATATTATCTTTGTCTCTCCACCCACTATATTATAACATATCAATCATATTCATCTTGTTTTACAAAAAATAAAAACTCAGATTTGACCCATGTCAATGAAATTCCCCCATTTGTAAACTTTTGGTGACTTAGTTTTTCTATTGTGAATATTCATCTGTTTCATATTTATATCTCATAACCACATCAAAAAAACAATAAATATACTAAACATATAGATTTTTTTTCATTTCCACACCTTAATTCATCATTAAATAACTATAAAAAAATATTCAAACAATATTGACCATAAAAATAACTTAAAACAAACCTATATACATTATATTTTCTCAATCCAAAAATAAATAAATACAACATGAACTGTCCACATACCCTAAAAAGATGAAAAAAATATAAGAATTAATAATAGATCATAGAAATAAGAAAATAATTAGAATTTATTTAATCGAGTTCAGTGTTGTAGTCAAGTGGATATCAGTTATATGACACTAAATATATGAAGTAAATCTTAGGTTAAAACCCAATATCCCTACCCATTTTTTGGATTTTCTTGAGAACATATGCATAGGGTACTTCTCCTATTAATGAGGGTTGGGAACAATCATGCCTTTTATGTCAAGTTGGGGGAAGGGATGTGGTGTTATTGCCCAATGTTACTAATATTATTCTTTATATGCATGAATTTTTAATTACACCTTCATGTTTTTAGGTGTGTACAAGCTTCTTATAGCATATAGGGATAAAGAGTGGGCCCATATTCACTCAAAATATCATGATAATAGTATTGTAATAGCATAAAAGTGTCTTATATATAGGATTTACCCCAAAAACTTATCAATGAGGTGTTCAGATATGATTCACCCAAAAACAAAAATTAAGAAGGGTTATCTCTCTATCTCTTTATGTCTATGTGTTTCAGGGTCCCCAAAAACCCAATTTAATAGTGGTAAATTGAATTAATAATGAATGTAAATGAATAGGTTAAATAATATAAGATACATTACTCAATTATCTACCCAAGATATTTTATAATCATCCAAGAAATCCCAATAACATCCAAGGTCCCTAAGGAAATAGATAGATGAAATGTAACATAATATATCTTATCAATTTAAAATTAATTTACAATTGAACAAATCATTTTATGGTTTCCTAAACCATGTTGTGGGTTGAGAAAGTTTAGAATAATGGAAAATTTAGATCATATAATCAGATACCTTATTATTCAATGGTAATTTTTTTTCTTTACTTCAGAAATTTTACCAAATTCAGAAATGTTTAAAAATGACCATGTTTTTAGGTCATTTAATCCCTATTTATATATTAGATGGTACCTATAGAAACCCTTATTTAAAGTAACCATTTAATTATATTTTTAAGTATATAAGTTATATGGGAGATGTTTTGGAGAGTTTTCTAAACTTTTGGAGTGTTTTAGGGCTTTTATTATGGTGACTGTTTTGGGAAAACCATGAAACACATAAAGGAAACCATGCATAGTAAAATAGGGGCTAAATGAAAGGTAAAAGGGCTACAACTGATATTTCCAAAATTCATGGAAGTATAGGAGAAACCATGTTGTGTTGGTCATATATTGGATAATGAGCTTTATCCAAGTTGGTGCACAATTTGTTAACTATGCAAGTGAACCGTGCGAGGTCTCCCTTAAGGTAGAGGCATGAACATGATTACCGCACGATTTTCCTAACTGTGTGGCTAAATTATGCATATGTCAAAAGATAGTTCCTTAAATTGTGGATCTAATTCATTTTATCCTCTAAAGGCACACTTTTCCCCTGAAATGGCACTAAATCGTCATTTTTTCCTCTAAGATGTTGGATACCATCTTCTTATTAGATTTGAGGAGATCTGTATTAATTCCTTGGTGAATTGAAGCTCGATTATTGAGGTAAGCCGTCGTTCTTGATAGTTCTTAATGAGTTTTCTTAGATATAGTTCTCGCTTTCTCTTGGTGTCATAGATATATGCCCAATATGAGTATATATAAGGTTTTGGATGACAAATATGTTTATATTTAGTCTTTTTGTTGATAGGGAAAATGATCTAAGTTGGGTTCATGGAGTTTCAAATCTCTTTTGTAATGTTTTTCATGTAGTTTATCATGCTTCTCCAAGACTCTCAAGGTAGGTGGTTTCACTCTCAACTCAACTATTTAAAATATGAAGGATTGATTTCAAATTGATTACTTTGTGTGGAATTTATTTTGAATTTTATGTGTAATGATTGTTAAAAGACCTATTGAGTGATGTTTTGTGGAAACATTGAGATTGGATGTTTTTGTAGAATGTACATTGGTTTTTAGTTTTAAAATGTTTATTTTAAACTTTGGATTTTGTGGAATTGTGGTAAATGTATTAATAAAACTATTTTCAATAAAAGGGATGGTTTTGTTAAAATGAAATTGAATAGTTTATTTGAATTGGGTTTTTTGGAAGGTTTTAAATAAAAAATGGGTTTATTGGAAATGGTTTAAATGGTTACCTGTGGTATTGGTTTGGCATAATGGTTGTGTGTGTTCATGTGAATTTTTGTTAGATAAGGGTAAGGAGTCTCCCCCATCATAAGTTGGATGGATAAGGGTCAGAGAGCTCCCCCATCAAAATGGTTAACTAGGTGACAGATTAGTGAAAGGATGACTCACCACTTGCGAGTATAGTGAGGTCAAAGTTTTTCATGTATGGTTAGATGTGTGGAAAATTAATGTGGAATTTTATGCCAAATAGAACTTATAAAATGGTGTTAAAGAATTTTTTAGATTCTTTCATTGAAAAATGGGGTTTTTTTTAAAACTATTTAATACCAAAATTATCTATATCTATTTATAAAATGTTATAGATCTTTTTATTAATTTTTTTAAAAAAATGTTTCTTACATGTTATATCCTAGTAGCATGAGTAGGAAATCCATTGATTATAATATACTAAGTTTCATTACTCACCCCTAGTTTGGCACTTTGGTACTTTTGTAGATGTTTTTTTATACATGGAAAAAGGTAAAGTATCACCCATTTTTAGAACTACCTCATGATAATTGTATTTTCTGGTAAAGTAAGAGCATAGAGCTTGTGGAGCATTCGAGTTATAGTTGTCTTTAAATATTTTAAGTTTTATAGTCCTCCTTTGTGTAATTTTATATTGTGGCCTTCTGCTGGGACACTTGGTTTTGGTTTGGTTTTGTTATAAATGAATTGTTTGAGTTGTCTTTCATTTTAGCTAGAATCATGTAGTGGATTGTTTTTTATGGAATGTTTGGGTTGTTTTTTATTTCATAAAGTTAAAATCTTCCTACACTTGTATTGAATCCCTTCTATATTTATTTCTAGCATTTGGAATTTTAGGGATATCACATAAGGTCAAGTAGAACTTCTTCCTTGGCTCAAGCCAATGAGGAGGGATGAGATAATAAAAATGGTATCAGAGCTATGTTGACTGTTTCCAATGTGGTTCCTTTGACCATATGAAGTGAGAATGAATGGAACCACCAAGAGTGTGTCACAATTGCAACAATATGTGGCTTTTTTAGTGCTATTGTCATAGTTCTCCAAGGTCTGGTGCTTGAAACACTTATCAGGTTTAACAAGAATCATATGATTCTCTGGGGAGAGGGGAGGATAATCAATATCTTCATCATAATAGATTTATCCATAGTGATTCTAGAAATACCATGAATCCTCAACAAGGAAAATACCAATAGGGAAATGAGGAGGAAAGTGTATCAATGAAGAAATTATATGGAGATAAGAAGGTGACTGTGGATGATCAAGATGGAACATCAATGGTGACATGTACGATTCTATTGAATTTTACACTTATGGAAGTGCTATTTGAAACTGGTGCATTTAATTCCTTTATTACTTATTCTGATGTTGATTTGATCAATGTAAAACCTCAAATGATTCACTCTGTGATAAAACTTCAGACACATCTTGGTCAAAGAGAATGTTAAACCTTTGTGTATAGATAATGTTCTATAACTATTGATGGATACTAGTTGAAATGAGATTTATCTATGACAGACATTGATTCCTATGATGTAATCCAAGGTATGAATTACTTGACAATGTTCATGTATAAAATTGAATATTATAGAAGAATAGTTAGTTTCGCGACTGAGGATGACATAGAGTATCTCATTAGAGGATAAAGGAATGTGAAGACATGTAAAAAAGGTATTTTTATTACTAGCAATGGGAATAATATATTTCTAGTTGGTGGAGTTGAATTTGGAATCCATGGAAGAAATTGAGAAGAGAACTTTTCCAGTAGTTATGGATCAATTTTCAGACGTGTTTCATGAAAATTTCTATGGGTTACCATCGGTAAGGGAATTTGAGTTTATGATTGATATCCTCCCAAGGAAAAGTCCTATCTTTCTTCCATATAATCTAATAGTACCAAATAAATTATGGTAATTGAAATTGCATTTGGAAGAAATGAAAAAAGGTTTCATTCATCCTAGCACGTCTCTATTTGAAGCACCATTCTTATTTGAGAAAAAGCCGGATGTAACTCTAAAGATGTGTGGTGATTATCCAAAGCTTAACCATGTTATCAAAAAGAACATGAATCCAATCTCATGAATTGATGATCTGTTTGATCAATTAAGGGGTGCTCAGTGGTTCCCTAAATTTGACATGTGATCAGCTTATCACCAATTGTGAGTTTGGAAGGAGGATATTACAAAGGCAACTTTCAAAAGAAGATATGGCCATTCTAATCATGTGGTAATTCCTTTTAGTCTTATGAATTCATTGGTTCTATTTATGGAATTGATGAATCATATATTTTAGAGGTATATCAATTCTTTTGTGGTGGTGTTTTTGTAAGACATATTGGTGTATTCAAGGACAAGGGATGAGCATGAGAAACACCTGGAGATAGTGTTGGGAGTCTCGAGAGACCATTTTTTGTGTGGAAAAATTTAAAATTTCATTTTTTGGATATAATAGGTACTCTTTATTGGCCATGTAATTTCTGAATGAGGTGTTTTAGTGGATCTGAAAATGATAGAAGCTATTATCTCTTGGAAACTACTGGAGAACATCATTTAGATACATGGATTAATTTATCTAGAAGGTTATTACCAATGATTTATGAATGAATATTCATGACTAGATTCACCTATGCTATCTTTTAAAAATAATAATCTTCCATTCCAATGGGATGGATAATTCTTGAATTATTTTCAAGTTCTTAATAATCTTCTTACACCAGCACCGGTCTTGATATTTCTAGAATTAGGAAAAGGGTATATCATGTGTTATGATGATTTGAGATCAGGTTATGGATGCTTTCTCATGAAGGGAGACCATGTGGTTTCTTATGGTTAAATTCAATTGTGGTTGCATGATAAGAACTACCCAAAACATGATTTAGAGCAAGTTTTTATTGTCCACACTTTGAAGAATTTTCATCACTATCTATTTTGTGAGAAATTTATCATGTTCATAGATCATAAGATATTAAAACATATTTTCTTACAATGGGATTTAAATATAATGAAATTAATATGGATAGAATATCTCTAAATGTTCAACTTTGACTTAATGTATACACCGGGTAAATTCAATTTGATGGTTGATGCATTGAGTAGAAATTAGTATGCTCAGTTGGAAAAAGAGGCTTTAAATAAGTGGTCGTTGATGTCGGTTCTAGTTGACATGCAATTGGAATGTGAAGAAGGAGGTGAAGTTATGGTTTTCATTATAATTTCAAAGTTTCTTATCTTGGTAAAGATGGAAAAATAGTTACAAGAATGTAATGAAGAATGTGTGGATATGAGGCCGATCCTCAATGGTGGGGAGACCATTGAGGGTGGGAAGCTAGATGGGAGTTCAATGTTGTGGTTCAGAAATCATTTGTTAATACCTATGGACTCTCAGAAGAAACTTCTTCATGTATACCACCATTTGATATGGGTTTTACATCATGGAATACAGAAGATATATAAGGTTTTTAAAGTGTAGTTTTAGTGTATCAACATGAAAAAAATGTGGCTTAGTTTCCTTCAAGATGCTTAACTTTTTAGTAAGTTAAAGAATGGTATCAATGACTGGAGGGTATGTTACAATCATTAACTATTAAAGTATGGAAATGATATTATATTTCTATATATTTTGTTACATGTCTCCCAAGAATGGGTTGGAAACATGATGCCATATATGTGATAGTGGACCGACTCACAAAGTCATCTCATTTCATCCCTATTTGTGAAACTCATACCATATAAGATATTTCCAAAATATATATCAAAGAAGTGGTAAAGAGATATGGTATACCAGTTTCGATCATATCTGATAGAGATATGAGGTCACATCTCATATCTATAAATACTTATATAAATCCCTTGGTATTGAGTTGACTATGAGTATAACTTATTATTCTCAGATGGACGACCAATACAAACATATGATAAAAACATTGTAATACATGTTGTATGCTAGTGTAATGGATTATGGTGGATATGGGAAAAACATATAACTGTGGTGGAGTTATCATATAACAAAAGATATCAGGCCTCGATACATATGGCTCCTTTTGTGGCTTTGTATGAGTGTCCTTGTCATTATTCACTTTTTTGGGTGGAAATAGGTGATACTTTACTAGTTGGGCCATTCCTTGTCCAAGAAACAATATAGATGATTCAGTTGATCATGAATTGAATGGAGATGGATTAAAGTCATCAGAAATATTTTTTGGATCATCATCAATGTTCTATGTCTTTCACTATGAGTGAACATGTGTTCTTTAGGATTTCTTAGAGGCTTGGAAATAATTATTTTTGGAATCATAGAAAGTTATTTCCTTTGTATGTAGGCCCTTTTGATATTCTGGAATGGGTTTGAGAAGTGGCATATCATTTTTCATTTCCACCATAGTTAATTATCGTGCACAATGGGTTTCACATATCTCAATTGAAAAAGTATCATCCAGATCTAGACCATGTGATTTTATGGGATCTTATTGAAATAAAATTGGATGCTTTGTTGGTGCACATGCTAGTGCAGATTTTGGATAAGTAGAAGAAAGTATTTTGTGTTAAAATCATTAGTCTAGTGTGGGTTTTTTTGGAAACAATTCAGATTTAAGAGGTGACTTAGGAACGTAAGAAGAAGATGAAAGAGAAGTCACCAAAACTCTTTTATGGAGATGATGGGTTTCAACTTTACAAGGAAGTAATGGCCAATGGTGGGGAGAGTATAGAATCCCCAGTTTCAAGTAAGTAACCCTTTAATTTTTGTTTTTATGAATGTAATGTATATGGGTGAATTTTGGGATAGTTTAGAGATATTTTGGAGTGTATTTGGGGATTTTACATAGGTGTAAAACTGGTGAACCATTTGGGAAAACCATGAAAAATCTATAGGAATATGTGAACAAAGAAACATTGGTTAAATAGAAGGTTCACTGGCTGCACAGAGTTTTTCCAAACCGTGCATAGGGATTGAATAAACCGTGCTGTGTTTAGCATATGTTGGACAGTGAGATTTAACACGATTGGAGCATGGTTTGGTAACCATGAGTTCCAAGAATGTGAGGTATCCCTTAATGAATATTAAGGAGAATGACTAGCACATGATATGCCTAACCATGAGACTAAAATGTGTGCTAGTAAAAAGATAGTTCCATAAATTGTGGATCTAACATGTTTTCACCTCTACGGGACTTTTTTTCCTAGAATAGTCCTGACTGGGTATTTTTTCCTCTCAATGGTTAGTGAACCTCTCCCCATTGAATTGGAAGTTATCCAAAGCCATTCCTTGGTGTGTTGAAGATTTATTCTTGCGACAATCCTTCAATATTGATAGTGCTTGATGATGTTTCTTAGATCTACTTATACCTTTATCTCAGGTTCCTAGATCTATGCCCGATGTGAGTAGATATATGTTTTTGGATTCCAAATGTGTTTATATTCGGTATTTTTGATGATATACGAAGATATCTAAAGTAGGTTCATGGAGTATCACTCTATATTGTGATGTTTTTCATGCCATTTTTAATTTTTACCAAAACTCTTGAGGTAGGTGGATTCAATCATGAATCCCCTATTTAGAATATAAAGCCTTTAATTAAAATTTATTATTTTGTGTTTAATTGATTGGGAATTTTTTGTTTAATGATTTTTGAAAACCCTCTTGGGAGATGGTTTTTTGAAACATTGAAAATGGGTGTTTTCGTAGAAAGCGCTTTGTTTCTTTGTTATAAAATATTGATTTTAAATGGTTTGTTTTCTATAATTTTTGTAAATGGATTAATCAAAATTTTCAATAAAAGGGATGATTTTATTAGAATTAAATCGAATGGTTGATTTGAATTGGTTAGTTAGAAGGTTTTCAATAAAAGAATGATTTTATTGGAAATAATTGAAATGGTTACTTTTGGAATTGCTTTGATATGATGGTTGTGTGTATTCATGTGCATTCAGGATGGATAAGGGTAAGTATTCTCCCCCATCATTAGTGGGACTGATAAAGGTTAGGGCTTTCCCCTATCAAAATAGTTCACTTGGTGATGGCTTAGTGAAAGGATTACTCACCACTCACGAGAATAGGGATGTCTAGGTTTTTCATGCATGGTTTGATGTGTGGATAAGTGATGTGAAATAGTTATTCCAGATGGAAAATATTTAATGGTTTTAAATCATTTTTTGGTTTCTTTCATTGAAAAATGTCTTTTATTGGAAAACGTTTTGATACAAAAATTGTTTATATCTAGTTATAAACTATTTTATAAATTCATTTATATAAATTTTTTATATAAATGTTTCTAACTTGATCTATCATAGTGGTGTGATTATAGAAGTCATTAGAAAAGATCTACTAAGTTTCATTAATCACCCCTTATTTGGAACTTTTGTTCTTTTATAGATGTTTTTTTAAAAAGACAAGGGAAAAGGTAAAGTATCACTCATAGTTATCACTACCTCATGATACTTGTACTTTCTGGCGAAGTCGGAGCATGACGTTTTTAGAGATTTTGAGTTATAGTTGTATTCAAGTCTTGTTGGTTTTATACTGTTTTTTTACTTTGATATTGTAGTCTTACATTGTGGCACATGGATTTAGTTTGGTTTTATTATAAATAAAATGTTTGAGTTATATTTCATGGTAACATGCATCATGTAGTGTCTTGTTTTCTTATGGTATGTTTGGTTTATTGTTTATTTATTAATGTTAAAATTGTATCCTACTTGTATTGAAGCCCTTTTGAATTTATTTCCATCCTTTGGTGACTTTGGGATGTCACATAAGGCCATGTAAAAAATCCGTCCCGACTGAATCTATTTTGGGGGGCATGATATTACAATACCATAGATTCTATTCACCAATCAATGTTATTTTTCAGCCATGATTACAAAACAATATATATTAACTATCTATTTACAAGTGTAAATAAAATTAAAAAAAATTTCAAAACAAAAAAATTCACTATGAATATTATTTTTATAAACCACATCATAATTGAAAACCTGTAGTATTATTTATTCTCTAAATGTGAATTGGGATCCCTTAAAACATTTCCCCAAACCATAATTACTCACCATTAAAAATTCTTTAACTATGAAAAAAATTTAAAATTTTCATTAAATAATAGAGTATATTTCTAAAAGTATTCATTTTTTTTCACAATTTACATCTCATTAGATGAACATGAAACACATAATTTTATGATCCATGAAAGAATAATATTTGTCTAGTCTGTTTTAAACATGGATATATTAACAACTTGTTTATAAGTGAACTAAGTCATCTCCCAGTAGGTTTTTAATAAATAGAACCCTTCTTAGACGTATAATAAATAATACATTTCTTCATATCTATGGAAAAGGAAATAATAATGTGTAAGATATGTTTCTCAATAAGTGAAAAAAAGGTAGATAAATATGATTATTTTAACAGAAGTTGAGTATAAGGGTATGCAAAATTTAGCATAACATTTAAAAATAATAACCATTATATCATAGACCATAATCCCGAGTCATGGGATAAAGCTTTGAAGTTCATAAGATATGAATCATAAAATAATCAATAAACACAATCTATAATAACATGACATTTGAGTAAGATATAAGTTTTTGGCATACATATAAACATGGAAAAATAATTCCATTAGCAGCCATGGATCACTTTCAAGACTATCATAGTGGATTAGGTACACTCAACTAACTATCATATTAGCCAAGGATCACTCCTAATACTATCATAGTATAAAAAGAATCAAACTAAACTTGGTTAACTTTACATTCCATTCCTTATTATCTCATGAGACATCCATCTTTACCTAATAAATTGGGGGGTTATATAATTATGGCAAAACATGTCACATAAAGAAAATCATATATATTTGTTATGAAAGTTAATAAATAATTCATGATATAATAACCCATTAAT
This sequence comes from Viscum album, assembly GCA_963277665.1. Taxonomy (NCBI): domain Eukaryota; kingdom Viridiplantae; phylum Streptophyta; class Magnoliopsida; order Santalales; family Viscaceae; genus Viscum; species Viscum album. Next base: position 598,709,917 of record OY728133.1, read on the forward strand.
TGGATATGTGTTTTATAAACATTTAATTATTTAATCATAGAATAACCCATTGAAAAGAAATGAGTTTTATAAACTAATTAACCCGTAAAAAATTGGGTTTCGTATAATAATACTTAAGTGATCATCATTATAAACCATTAAAATAATGAAATTGAATGGAATCATTTGATCACATCCCCTATAAATCATAATCAACAAAAAATTATTTCATCCTAGATAAATATACCTTTTAAAAACATATTTAAAATATTTCTTGAGGAAAATAATTTTTTTGTAAATAAATTCATTAAAATATAAAAATATCCCAAGTATTGAGGATTTTTTTATTTTATAATAACTATTGAATTAGGTAATTTAATATTCAATTAATTGATTGCTCCTAATGGTGGGGAGTTTTATTCATATTGTGTATGTTAAAAAAATATTTCTATAACATTTTCAGAAATAAAAGTCAGAAGTACCATATTCAGAAAATGAAAATAATATTCTTTTTAAAACATTTTATAAAAAGTCAAATGCAGATAAAAATGAAATTAAAAATTCATTATAATATATTAAAAAAATTATTCTAAACCTTTTTGTGAAATTATGGACATAAAAAAACACTAATTATCGATAGAAAATAGAAATAAATTCAATTTTCATTAAAAAAATTCTTTCGGTATCCAGAGTTCATAAAGAGAGGAAAATGAAATTAAAACATATAATCTATATATATTAACCATATTATTTTAAAATACATAATATTATTGAGAGTTAGATCATGAAATCTAATCATCAAAAGCTTAATCATAAATAATCCTATTAAAAATGATATTATAACATAAAATACTTACATCAAGTCAACTTGATTTGAAATCATTATAAACTACTACATAATAAATTTATTATTATTATAAATCTATTAAATAAAAATTTTAAAACATATAATATTCTATATGATTCCCTGAAAAAATTTCGACACCCCTTTGTTAATAATTCTTTATTAAAATTGATGTTTTTGAGTGTTAACTATTTCATTTTTCATGGGAATTTCAGTTTGGTAGTTCTAGTATGTGTACATTGATCATGGTTCTATAATAGAGAGAATATTATTCATGATTTAAATATCATTTTTTTCATTATATACATATATTTATTAATCTATAAAAGGAAAATTTAGAAAAATGAATTACACCGTTCATGGAGACGGTAAGCCGTATGTACAAATTAACGCTGTTTTCAATTTTCTATGTATGGAATGAAATTAATGTAAATATTAATTAACCATTATATAATTATTAATATATCATTTATATAGTATATATTCATTAAATAAATCCTTATTACCATCAATTTAAAGTGGAATAAAAAAATGAATCACATCGCTTCATGGAGGTGGTAGTCCCTACATATGCACGAGTGACGTTATCATTTTTCAATGATATAGAATGTAATAAGGTATATATGATATTATAATTCCTGAAGAATAATTATATTATAAATATAAAATATAAAAATTTAACCCATCATAATTATAATCCATTAATTTTGGTGATGAAAAATGAATTGTATCCCTACATGGAGATGATAGTCCATACAAACACACAAGCGATAATTTCACAACCCATTTGATGGAAAATAGGGTGGATAATGGTGGTTTTATGGTCATAATAAAATTTTACTATTTTTAGGATGATGAATTTAATAATTTATGATGAATAACATATATTTAGAGGAGATATAAGTCTTGGTAAATTGAATTATATCAGGTAATATGATTACCACTCCTTAAGTTAGCTTTACATAGATTCATCATTAAAGAAACTTTAAATGGAATTTTATGAATAAGACATGTAAAATTCATTTAAAGTTATGTTTATAAGAGTTTTATTAGTGTTTTTATAATTTACTATTCTAAAATTACTGTAAATAGGGTAAAGGATGGGTGTCCTTTTATAAGTGGGGGAGAGGACACACTTTGAACTTATTGAAAAATTAAAACATAAATCTTAAATCAAAATTATTCCAAATAGATAGATAATAATAGTAGGTATATGATTAGGTCAAAATATTTCCATAAATAATATTTATAAAAGTTTAATTTAAAATTGATGCTTATATATTAGTTTAACCCATAGTAAACTCGTTTAACCATAACAACATTGACAAATTTTTATTATTTATACTATTCAATATTATGAGAAATGGAAGAAGCATCATTAAAAAATTTGAACATTATGTTTACAAATATTTAATATATTTTATTAATTCAATCTCTAATTTTTTTAAATTAATTTTCATATAAACTCAAGAAACATGATTAAAAAATGGGTTTCGAGGGAAAAAATGTTTTCTTAAGTATACAATGTTTTTTACAAAAATAAACATAAAAATTATTTGAGTGGATATAATTATATTATAATTTACATAAATTAACTAATTTTTCTTTTAAAACATTTTTAAAACATAATTTAACTTTTTAAATTCTTTGAACAAAATGACAGTTTTAATAAAAATAAATTTTTTTCAATATTTATAAAAAAATTAAGCTTTTCATAATTTTATGAAAAAATAATTGTAAGTTAATTTTGACATTTTTATTTTAAAAATTATGTTAAATTTTCTAAATAAATTATATTTTCTTTTAAAAAAATTAATTTCATTATTTTCCCAAAAATTATATTTCTAGGGAAAACACATTTTTAAAACATATAATGAATTTACTAAAAATTGAGTACATATGTATTTGTTTTTTATAAAACCATTTTTTATATTCATAAAATGTTGTAGTTCCTATTAATTTCTCCAATTTTTTTTTTTATAATGGTAAACTATATTAAGGTTCATTTAGAATCTGTGTTTCCTATATCCCAACCCATCGATGATTTTTTAAATACAATAAAATCTAATAGTGTTACATTCTACCCACATAAATTAATATTTTTAAAAAAAATTACATCTATTTGATATAAAAATAATAGGATATCTATGTTTCCGTACAGCCCCTAATTCCCATTTATCTTCTTACAATTTATGATTCTTCTAGAGAACTTTAACTAGGTTGGTAGTCTTACTCTCTAGCACTTTATATATATGATCCAAGATTTCAAATGATTGTTCTTTAAAAGAATGATCATGTAACAGTGGTAAGACAAATGAGTTCATTACATGATGAGGATCAAGTATATTCTTCATTAGGATAGATACATGGAACACATTATGACCTTGATAGAGGTTCGATAGAAGCACTAAGTGACAAACTACCATCCCTACTCAATCAAGAATATTGAATGTGCCAATATACACAGGGATTAGCTTTCCATTATTTCAAAATATCATAACATTATTCAATTTATAAATTATTAGGAGAAATTTACCACTAAATTTAAATTCAATATATCACCGATGATTTTCAACATTACTTTTCTATTGACTTTGAGCTGCCTTTATGTGATGTTGAATGGATCTGAATTTCTCTTCCATTTACTTAGATAGATCAAGTCACAATGGTATTATTTATACAAATTCATGAAAAAAAATTCAATATCTACAGCTTATTCCATTTAAGTCTTAATAAGGATCCATATGAATGCTTGAATAAAATATATTTTTGTATGAAAACTCAACCATACAGAGGTGTTGATCCCCATCACCTTTGAAATCCAATGAGAAAGGTAGTAGCATATTCTCTAGGTTTGTAATGGTTATATCATACTACCATCTATAAAAGGATGATACATAATACTGAAACTCAAATCTATATCTAGATGCAACTTCATACATTGGAATAACTTCATGTTTATTATTATATCCTTATCAGCTACATTAAAATTTAATACTCTATGAAATGGTACCACTTCCATAATTTATATTCTGCTAAACTTATCAAGAGTATAATATTTAATAGTATAAATGAAATGTGGTAACATCAAAAGGAAATCAAATAAAACTCAAATAACATTATGGAACTTAATTTTTTTGTGAGTATGACTACAAAATCCATGGAAATGTATATCCATCTACATTATGGTTTTCATAGTAGTTTTTACATCCCTGTATAATTCAATCTCTAAACCTTAAATAGGTGGAATATTAATTATTCAAAAATATATAATAAAATATCTCTATTTAGGTTGTCCCACCAGAAATTATCTTTTAAATCTCTATACATATTTGTAAATACATGATGAATAGATAATGATGAATTATGAGCTTCATCCACTAGCTCCTTCTTCCTATATGATGTTAATGGGGAAAAACAAGGTTATTGAACAATATCATTCCATCATAAATAGTGTTGAAATCTGGATCATTTCTAACATTCTTCTATAGTTACACATCTTCTCTATATGCATCTTTAATCCTCACATGGATAGATGGTTTAACACTCATTTGAGAAATAAATGATTTTCCCCCTTCCTTCAATAATTATACATCCATCATCTAAAAATATATTAATATTGGATATAATTTGAAACTATATATATATATATATATAATGATATGTTTGACTCAAATCATTGGGAACATTGTTCGCTTTCCTTGGGCGGTAATGTATTGAGCAGTTAAAATCAATAATTATCTCCAACCGTCTTCTATGAAACATATTCATATATTTCTAGATGAATATATAAATTAAAAATTTATTTTCTATATATATATATATAACCATTATCAATAAATATAATTCATCCATGTGTTTAATTCAAAAAATAAATGCAGCTAACTCTAAATCCTAAGTTGGTTAATTTTTCGTTGGAACCCTCAATTGTTGTGAGCCCTAAGCTATCACCATATAATTATACATGAGGATGAATCCCAATCCTTTTTTATTGTTCACTATAGTCCAAAATACCTTCTATAAGTTTGGGTAATGTAAGAATAGGTGTTACATATAACCTTTTATTGAGTTCCTTGAAATTTTATTCACATTGAACTATACAGAGGAACTTGGGTCCCTTCCGTGTTAACTTAGTGAGTGGATTATACATCCATGAGAAGTTCTCTACAAAGTTTCTTTAAAATCTATCCAAAAGAATAAATATATGAATAATAGTAACCATGGATTCCCTATTAAAATGTTCAATAACTATTATTGTTGATTAATCTACCAATATAACCTTTCATTAGATTATTTGACCAAAAAATGAAACTTTCTATAAATAAAATTCACACTTGGTAAAATTTTCAAAAAAATTATCCTATCAAAGAGTCTTCAGTTCAATACTTATGTTATTTTATATTCTTCCTTGATCATTTAAAATATTTGAAATCATTTATTTATTTTACCAAAAACTGATATAGGTAATCTCTAAAAACAATATTCATTAAATATGTGAATATTGTAGTGAAATTAGTTAGACACATTGGAATCACTATAGATTCATAGTTTTCATACCTAACATGGAATTTTTTCTTGGGTATATACTACTCATTAAACCTCAAATTATTAAATCCAATATGAATATAAATCATGGAAAATTATTGAGCTTCACATAGTTGATGAAACAATTCATCTATATAGGGAAAAGGACACTCATTCATGATTTTGATTTTGTAATGTTCCTGATAATCAATGAAAAATCACATTGATCCAACATTGTTTAAAAAAACCTGCGCACCCCATAGTGACATACATGTCCAAATGAATCCCCTTTTAAGATACTTTGGGAGTTTTACTTCAATTTTAGAATACAAATTGGGGAAATTCTATATGGAGTCTTTGAAATATGTGTAAATCCTAATATGATTTCTTTTGAAAAGTCAAATTCCTCATTTGGTAAAAGAGAAAGAAACCCATTTTAGAAGACATAGAAAACTCCCACATGATAGGATTATCTTTGTACAAAGTTCTCTTCCAAAAATAAAAAATAAACACCCTATTTTTATAGGAATAAAAAACCATAAAATATATGTTATTTACATTAGAAGTTATAATTTATTGTAACATTTATATATGACCATAAGTTAGTTGAAAATATCAAAAGTTATGTGACATCCTCTACAATCAATATGGGATTTATGTAGATAAATCCAATCCATGCCTAAGATAACATCATATTTAGTCATAGAGAGAATAATAATATTTGTAGAAACCACATTCCCACAAACTTCCACTAGAGAATAATCATATACCTGAGATGAGAAAACATTACCATTATGGGTTTTCAGTGCTAATTCAATATCTAATCATTGAGTTGGGATTACAACACCCTTATAAAATTTTTCACATATAAAATATTGTGTATATCTAGAATCAAATAATACATTATCAGTTCTAGAGTGGATAGTAAGTGTACCTATCACAACATCATTATCCACATCAGTAATATAGTCCCATTTGATTTACCATTTCCTCTGTTCTTGGGAGGTTGTTGAAATTGATCATCACAATTAACATTTATAATAGATAAATATTTATCATAATTCCCATACTCAATTTATTTTAAGCATTGAAATGTGGGTGGTGCAATTTGTGGTGATTTTCTCCATTATAAGCTGACATATTCTTCCCATAACATTAGAATTCAATTTATAGATAAAAATATATTCCACACATAAAACAATTACCAATACCCTTAAAATAATTTCATCAATGTTTACTACCACACATTGAGAACAAATAAAATATTATCTTCTTCCTTCTATGGTATTTAGAATTTCACTTGAATTACACCTTCATTTTCTTATCAAAACCATGAGATTTATTTCTAACTCTAATATCCATTTCTTCTTTGATTACACAATGAAAAATTTATCCATAACTATACAAGTCCATTACAGATATCAGCCTTCAAATTCTTGATTTTATGGAACTAATGAATTGGTCAACCTTACATTATGATTGAATGATAATACTAGTAGCATACCTCCCATGTCTTGTAAAACTTTCTATATCAGTACTAACAGGTTCATCATCTTTTTTATTTAGCTCATGGAATTCCTTATATTTTTTAATATGAAGAATATGATAATGTTATTTATGGGAAATAAAATATTAAACTCATCTCACCACATGGAGTCAATTTAAACCCATCTTAAGTCACAAAATAATCCTTCGTAGTTCAAAATCCATGAATCATATAAAGATCAAAGAACATGGTATTTGATATGATAACATTGGAATAAGACAATATTTTTTGGAATACTAATTAGCATAAATATATTTATTTAGTAGTCAAGGTTCACATCTGAGACTATGATTGTGTATTGGATTCACTCCTACGACCATTGTATTAGTCAAGGTCCACTCCCAAGAATATCCTAATGGGTAGAGTCCCTTACTAAAATGGGTTCAATCCCCATTCTAGGAATTGTTATCTCATGATATATCCATATTTTTCCAATTAATTGGGGGGATATATAGTTTTCAAACCACACATCACATAATTAAAATCATATATATGGTTCCACAATATCATAAATCATTAATCATATCATAATTCATGAAGGGGAAATATGTTTCATAAAAATTTCCTCAGTTCATAAAATTACGACCTGTAGAAATGAAAGAGGATTCATAAATTTATTATCCTATTGAAAAGAAAAACGTTTCCACAAATATTCCTTATATAATCATCATCATATTAATTCAAAACAATGAAAGTTTTTGGTTTAATTGTATCATATACCATGTAAAGAATATTTAATTTTAAACGATATCATCTTAGCTGAATACAACTTTAAAGGATGTCAATAATATTTTATAATGAAAATAACCTATTAAATTTGAAATCAATTCATTAAAATCACAAAATTTTCCAAATATTAAGGAATATTTTTTCTTTGAAAAGAAACATGAAAACTATTGAAGTTAGATTAAATTCATTAGGTGGTCATAATGGTGGGAATTTACCTTCATGAAATTTACATGAAAAAATATATTTCTTTCACATTTTCATTAAAGGGTCAAAAATAACTCAGTAAGAAAATTAGAATAATATTTAATTTAAACCATTTTGTAAAAATTAAAGCATTTCAAAAAATGGGATTAAATAATTATTGGAGAATTATAAGACATTCATTAAAATAATTTTCTAAAAACATGGACATGGAAGAAAAGGGACTTTTGATAGAAGAAATAAATTATAGTTATTTTCCTTTAAAAAAATCCTCAAATATCTAGAGTTATTAAAGAGAGGAAATTAAAGGAAACATTTAAACTCTATAAAATGAATAGATAATAAAAAAAATAAAAATGAATCATTAGAGTTAAATCATGAATTTTAATCATTCGAAACCGAATCATAAACAATCATAGAAAATAATTAGATCATAACATAAAACTCTTAAACGAAGTTTCACATTATTCAAAATTAATATAACCTTATTCATAAAAAATTTAAATTTATTGTATTTATATAAAATAATCATGTACATATGTATAAAGTGAAATCAAAACTTGAACATTGTTGTATCTTTTTGACGGATGGAACAAAATAAAATTAAATATTAATTTAACATTCCAGAATCATTAATATATCATATATATTATATATATTCAATAAATTTTACATTATTACCATCCATGTAAAGTTAAACCAAAATATGAATCACATTGCTTTGTGGAGGTGGTAGTACACATGTAAGATTGAGCAACATTATCATTTTCCAACAGATTTGAAGTACAAAAATTGGATATGGTATTACAATAAATGAATAATAATTGAAATATAAATATCATATATAAACTTTAAACCAATCACCATAACCACCCATAAGTGATTGTTATCTAAAATGAATTATATCGCTACATGAATGTTGTAGTCCAGACATACACACAACTGATACTTTTACTTCCCATTTTATGGAAATGAAGGTGGATACTGGTGGTTTTAGGATTATAATAACATTTCACTATATTTAAGATATGGAATTTATTATTTTATGATTCAGAGAATAAATTTATAGGTTTTTAAGAAAGAAATTGTAAGATGTCAGGTAAGACATTTCCCTCTCCTTTTGTTTTCCTCCTATAAATCCTTTATTAAGGACACTTAGAATGGTATTATATGAATACCATCTACTCCAATTCATTTATAGTAATTTTTATAATAGTTCTATGTGCCGGTTGGTCAATTTATATGGCTAAAATTTGTGTATATAAGTGAAATGAATGGTTTCCTTTTATAAGTGGGAGAGATGTCACCCTTGGAATTTCATTAAAAAATTAAATATAATAAATTTATTTTCATTCCAAATACTCCAAAATTGATATATATTAGATATTGGGATAGAACTATATCTAAATATAGAAATATAATATGATTTAGATAATTTAATAGTAAAATGGACCCTTGTATCTTTGTTTAACCACCTAATAAACCCATTTTAACTTTGACTATAATGAACTTATTTTACTATTTTTACTATTTATTAAAAAAAAATTAATGTGGACCCGTTATCAAAATTTTAAATTTTGATTTCATATATAGAATCCAATTTATCAAATTTTGTGTAATTTTTTTTTCATAAATTACTTTTAATATATACTCAAAAAATGTGATGAAAAGTGGATTTTGGGAAAAAAATGTATTCTTAAGTATACTGTGTTTTTATACAAAAATCCACATAAAATTAACTCTAATGAAAAAAATATGGATTATCAATTGTATAAATTATATAATTTTATTTTTAATTTTTTTTAATAAAAAATAAAACTTTTTAAATTAATTAAAATAAGTTATTTATTTCAATAAAATTTATTAATTTTCAATATTCATTGAATAATTAATCATTTGAAAAAGTTTGTAGAATTTCAATATAAGTTAATTTTGAATTTTTTGTTCCAAAAATGATATTAATTTTATCAAATAAATTTTCTAAAAAAATTAATTACATTTTTATTTTACAAAAAATATTTTGAGGATAAATGTATTTTTAAAATATTTAATGAATTTATTAAATATCGATTTATTTTGTATTTTCTTTATAAAAAACCAATAAAAATTTTTATAAATTATTTTTATTTTTGTTCATATTTATAATTTAATGGATAGTTTTCAATGGTAAATTATATTGAAATTAAATTATCCTCAAGGTTGTGTGTATCATAAGCTATAGAAAAATTAAATTTAAAAAGCACATAAAAAAATCTCATGTTTTTTCACACCATGTTGTTGTTTGTGATAAAATAAATTATTTCTAAAATTTAAAACCCATTATTTTTAGTGTCAAATTACTTTTAATCCCATGTGTTCAATAAATTATCTTTAAAAAAACCTATCTAAAACTAATAATTCCTTACTCCTTTAAGGTATAATGTTTTAATGAAATACATAACAAGGAAGAATGAAAAACAAAATAAATTTTATAGGAATCCTAAGAAAAGAATTTAGGGAATTGGGTTAATGAGTTTGGATCAGTATGTAAGGCAATATATTGGAATGGAAAAGGAAAATGAGGTATTTATAGAGTCGTTAAGATTATATGGTCATTGGAAATTTTAGTTTTTGGGTATATTGGTTTTGGGAGTATAATTCCATCATGCTTATAAGGAAATATGGAATATAAATTTAATGAAATACTAGATCATCGATAACACATAGACCATTAATTATATCCGTTCACTGAATATAAGAGTGATTAATAAAATAAATTATATTATATAGTTAGGGGAAATAATTTTAATTGTTATTTAAAAAATAGGACATGTAAATATTTTAATATATCTATTGACTTGGTGGGTATAAATATAAATGATCACTTTATGAAAATAAAATAGAAAGTTAAATGTTATGGAACAATGTAATATAATTCAACCAAATGAGGATCATTTTTCCATGATTGGGAGGGGGATAGGGTCACTAGGGTTTTTTCTTGATCATTCACAGGATGAACATTAACAAGCATTGCTAGAGTGTATTCATCTTCTAGACATATTTATGATTATGTAAATCACTATATACTAAATACTAGATAAATTAGTACCCATGATTATCACCATTTATTATAACACCATTTGGGATTAAGTGTAGGCATTCATGGGTTTTGAAAGTAGAGTTTGGGATTATATCAAAATTTAAATTTATTTTAATAAATAAAATTTTAAATAAATAAATATATATTTATTATTAGTATTATTATGTTTATTTATATACATCTTATATTCTATAAATAATTAGTGAATTTAAAGAATTATTTTAATTATACATATTTATGAAATTCATATAACGATTTCAATAAATTTAAAATGTGAAAAATAAATGAATGAACACTTGATAAATAATTAATTTTAATTGATTAAGAACATTATAAGTTAATGTTAACATGATATATTTTTAAAATAATTTTTTATTAGGTGTTGAAATTTTTTTATTATATTAAATTGAATTTATGAATAATAAAGTAATAAATTAATATTATTTAATATAATAATTATTTAATAATTAATAATATGGTAATAAAGAAAAATATAAATGTTGAATAATTTTTTTTAAAAGTGAATTGTCATTTCATGCATTACCCATTGTATTTTTTAAATATTTTATTTATTTAGAGTGGTTTATTTTAATAAAATCGATATAAAATTTACAATTAGGATATCATAAATAAAAAATAATTTATTTTTTATTTTGAAAAAAATCCGAGCATTAAAAATTGTGTTATGATGATAAAGAAAAAAAGGGGTTAAAGTGTCAAAATGATTTATAAATTAATAAGATATCAAAAAAAATTATCACCTTATTGTATAAAGGAGCCATTTCAAAACCCATATTCCAAATTCCTTAACTTTTTATATCCCTTTATATTCAAAATTATATTCATAAACATTTAGGAACGAATATTTAAAAATATTAAAGTTATTCTCCCTTATAAAGGACTCCTCCTCTACCCATATTAAACCACAACATTACTTTGGTTGAATCTATAATTTTTTACCAATATTCTTCACTAATAGTCTTACCATATTTTTTAGAGATTCTAGTCATAAGAAGGTTCCCTAATTCATTTAGTCCAAAGGAGTTTATTTTAAGAGGGATTTGATCCTTTAACATAATTATTACCTGTTTTGAAATCATTTTATATATCCTCTACATCCACCTCCTCTTTAATATTATTTAAAATATTAATAACATGTAATTTAAATATTTATTATTATTTGAAAGTTATATAATAATTAGAAAACTATATGTTTTACACCTTCAGTTATTATTAGATTTTCTTATTTTGGTAGATTTAAAAAACTTCATAAATGATTCAATGGCATTTTCCACATGAATGATTAATAAAAATTAATTTACTAGTAAAACGAGGTATTGATGATGAATTTAAGACATTATTATATTTTAATTGCAATATTGACATGTATAATCAATAATTAAATTTATTATTTTTATCTATTAAATTTTGAAAATAGAATAATTTCAATCTCTAGTATTGGAACCACTACTGTTTTAGCCATGAAATATTCATGTGAATCCATAAAACTTGAAACACATCCATTACATATATACTGATGTTTTGGAGGAGATAAACATATCATTAAGCATAAATGGTTGAATCCACCACACTGAAGTTGGTGTAGAGAAAATAAAAAAAAGTAACATTTAATGATTAATATTTTATATTGGATATTAATAAATGGGTAACGAAAAAAATTACCGGTATTAATTAAAATAAATATTAATAAGTTTTTCATATATTTTAGTAATTAATAAAAATTGATTGTACCTGAATTTAGAGAGTTTAAAATAAATAAATAATACTCGGTAAGTGTTTTTGTGACTCAATCTCCCTTCATTGGGTTGTACTCTTTAATCATTTAATTTTTTCAAAGTATAAAAAATTATACAACTTTTCAAAAAAAAATTAATTTCACATTATTTATATATAAATTTTATTCTATAGTCAATATATTTTTAATTTGATTATTTATTCATAGTAATATGGTGTTATAAAAGAAAAAAACCAACATTTATTTCAATAATTTCACTTATATATATATATCATTATAAAATAACTATTATATTTATTTTATAAAATTTAAAAATCACTATTTTCTATATAATATATTTTTTATTTTATTTATTTTTGAGTCAAATTTATATATGTTTTCTTTCATGTAGATGTATCAAACCATAAGAAAAATTTATAAATTAATACATTAAACATAGGTAATATGTTATATCATTTAATATATTTTTCTTATATTATAACTTTGTTTTAATTAAAGATTCCTTCATTGGGGTGACTATTATTAAAATAATGAAATATTTTTTTCTTCTATTTTTAAAATAATTCAGAATTTGAATTGGATAATTTTTAATGAAACCCTTTTCAAATAAAAAAGAAAAAACATTTCATGTTTTCTCATCTATTTTCCTTTCATTCTGATGATATTTCTTGATATATGACTTTTTCCCCTCATGTATCAGTTTCTAAACGATATTATAAAATGTTACTTTTAGGTGATTGAATTTTGGTTATAAACTGTAATGGCCTGGACCTCTCCAGCCCATTCCTTTGTAAAAAAGAAGGTCAAGAAGTGTTCTGGAGGGTAAAATGAACTGTTCCCACACTTTCCAGAATTTTGAAACTACACGCCGTGTAGTTTGAGTACACGCAGTGTACCCCCTTTCAGGGTATACCCCGTGTTGTAGGCCGTTTCCTCTTTGTGTGAAGTAAATGAGTACACGCCGTGTAGTGTAACTACACGTTGTGTACCACCTTGCCGAGTATACCCTGTGTTGAAGGTCGTGTCCTTGCTGTGTGAAATAAATGGGTACACGCCGTGTGTCCAAACTACACGCCGTGTAGTCCTTCCCCGTGTACGTGTTACCAGTCAACGACCGTGTGCTGTGTTTGAGCCGTGTCTTTACCATGTGAAATAAATGGGTACACACCGTGTGTCCAAACTACACGCTGTGTAGTCCTTCCCCGCATATGCGTTACCCTCAAACCGTGTGTTGACCAGTCAACGGCCACGAAGCGGTGTTGGAAGCCGCGTGGAGACCATGTGAAATAACCGAGTACATGCCGTGTACCATAAAGTGCACACTGTGTACGTTTTCTTTTCTCACCTATAAAAGGAGGGGTCCCCTTCTCCTTTTCAAGTCACCCCTCTCCTCCCCTTTCCTCTGAGCAGAGTTGTCCCAAGAGACTCGAAGGCTCTTTCTTCCATAACTTCTTCTTCCGAGCTCCGATTTACGATCCGTCAGCGGACACGGGATCATAACGACGAGGCGGAACTTCCGAGCCTGGGTCCGTTGTCTTTTCTTCGGCCTTTCCTTTCCAACTTCCACCCGAGGAGGTTTTTCCGGGACCCGACAGAAGTGACGGACGCCAACAGACGTCTTCTAAAGTTGATCCGGGGGAGCTATGCGATGAGAACCTATTGAGGTTGGGATATTACCTTTGTCTCTCTCTTTTGTGCATCATACGGGGTGGTTATCCTCTTTTTTTCTTGATATACGATTGAACTAATAAATAAATATAATAAATGGCTTATATAATGGGGATGGGAAGTGTGTGAATACAGTTACATTATTTATATCCTGTGATATTATGTTGTGAATGAGCTGCTGCCTACTGAAAATAATGGTCGTTGGGGGCCTTTTATTATGCAATTAAATGTTTCCCTCTCCTTCTGGATTTTCTTATGGATAGAAACTTTGTGGAATGTGGAATTTGTTTAATCACGTAAAGTTGGCTGTTTAAAATCTGGAACCCTTGTGTGATAACCCCGGTTAAACAAAATGGAATAATGAACATGTGGGTGTTGGTTGGATATGTGGCATGTGATGGGGGTGTTTTGTGGGTTGTTGTGGATAGGGTGAGCAGCGGGGCTGCGGTTGACTTGGTTGTGGGTTGGTGTGAATGTTGTGTTGGTAATGGGCAGAAGGGCTGCGAGAAATGGTATTAAAGGGATATTGATGTATGGGTATTGGTGTGTTGTGGTTATGGTGTTTGGCAGCAGGGCTGTAGGGATGGGATTGTTTGTGAATGAATAGTGGGTTATGAATAATAAATAAAAAGTGGAAGAGTTAATAAATGGTGGGTCATGGTAATGGAACGTGATTAATAATCAATGGGTTGGTTGGTAGATAAGAAGGACTTGGTTGTGTTGCTTGTGTTTTCCTAACTTGATTTGTGGATGATAGGGATATGTTTTACGAACGATTGATGTGGTTGGTTGTGGATAGTTTCCCAGTAGTTAAGGAACTAAATAAACTAATTCTGCTGAAACGTGAAAACCTAAATGGGGTTGGGGTTGTTTGTAGTATGCAAGCTTCATAGTAGCAGTGTCGAGGTACGTGCTCAATTTCTCTGTTTAGAATCCATAGGTTGGGTTGTGTGGTTGGTATATATATATCTGTAACTTTTGTGTTTTATCTCACCCCACCCATGTTGAGAACTTAGTGCCGAACACTCCCATTTCATGGGAGAGGGTGTTTTTCCCTTAGTTACTAGCCGTTTCCTGCTCCTTCTCACCTAGGCCATGATGGATTAAGGAAACATTACACCTAAGACTCTTCGGGTAGGTTTCTATTGGGGTGGATTTAGCCCAAGACTCTTCGGGCAGGTTCTATTGTTTTCCAAGAATCTTTGGGATGAGGCCCAGGTGTGTGCGGGCGGGATACGTGGTTGTGAGGCCCAGGTGTGTGTGGGCGGGATACGTGGTTGTGAGGCCCAGGTGTGTGCGGGCGGGATACGTAGTTGTGGGGCCTAGGTGTGTGCGGGCGGGATACATGGTTGTGAGGCCGGGGTGTGTGCGAGTGGGATACGTAATGGTGAGGCCCAGGTGTGTGCGGGTGGGGTAAGTGTGGAAACGTCAGGACATTTTCCATTAGGAAGAGCAGCTAACTAAAGGGAAATGGTGTGGGGTACCCAATACTCTTGTTCTTATATACTACTACCTGTTGTGATTGTGTTTTTGGTGAGTGTGGCTGGTGAGGTTGGGTGGATAGAATTTCTTTCTAGGTTTCTTCTGTTGTTCTCACGAGACATTAGGATGTCTCCCCACTTGTGCACAAGAGATTTAGGTTTCCCTACTAAGTATTCTTGTATGATCACCCTACGTTTACTTTCAGGTTTCCAGGAGGACAACCAGGGCTGTGCGGGACCCTACTAGTCAGACATTTGGAGTTGTTGCAGTTTCTGTACACTTGTTTCTTTTTGGTATTGTACTTTGAGCAATCTTGTACTTGCACCTTGTTATAAAATTGTTTAAACATGCATGTGGGCTTGGTTTGGGTTTATTTCTATACACTTGTTCTTTTCCTTTTTGGTGGTTAACTTGTCCTATTTCCCAATCCTAAATAATAAAAAAAGGGTTATACCTCCCATTTTTGTGAAACTCATACCCTTGGTGCTAGTCGCCACCCCGGGGCTTACTGGAGCCAGGACTCAGGGGTCATTATCTCCCTTTCACCATTGCCAGCTCAGGAGGGGCATCTTTGGTGGGAGGGGGTCATGACAGAATGGTATCAGAGGTGATTGTTGAGATATAGGATGGAGTCTAGAGTTAGGCACCGTGAGGATTTCATGGGATGGTAGGGCGACAATGTTAGTTAATCTTTGTGCGTGACATAGGCCAGGGAAGACCGGCTAGGAAACGGGATTTTAGGCCCCCCTGTGATCCGATCCAAAGACTCTGAGCCTACCGAACGACCAAGTGAGACCACATTGATTACAGGGTAGAGACCCTGGGGAAGGTACATGCATCATCATGATTGTTTTTTTCTTGATTTGGGTGTTCTGGGAAAGAAATTGAAATAAAATGATAAAATAAAACCTTGAGTTTTCCTTACTACTTGGGCTTAGGAGATCCTTGTTTATCGTACAACTATGGAACCTAGACGTCATACCTGAGTGGCTCAGATGGTCGAGGCCCACCAGATTCAGTCAGTCAATCAGTTGATGATTGACCGAGAGGAGGAAGATAGCCAGTGGCAGAAGACTCTCCGTTCTTTCCAGCAGCAGACCCTCAAGAAGTACGAGGGTATTACTTCGGATACAGAGATGGAGGGGTGGATTGAGGAGCTAGGGATCGCTTTTACCTTGATCCGTGCTCCGAGGGAGTACTGGGTTTCCCTAGCAGTCAGTCAGCTGAGAGGTGCGGTGCAATAGTGGTGGACACTCTACCTCGGAGAGAGGATAGAGGCAGAGGTTCCATGGCCTGACTTTGAGAAGGAATTCCTAGAGGAATTCCTTTCTTCCATGATCAAGGAGGAGAAGCGGCAGGAGTTACTCTCCCTTCAACAGGGGAGTATGTCAGTACGAGATCTGGGGATCAAGTTCAAGGATCTCCTGTGCTTTACTATGGATCTCTTTCCGGATGAGGCGTCTCGAGCGAGACGTTTGGAGGAGGTGCTTCGTCCTTCGCTCCAGTATTCTGTCACCCCCTTCACCCTTTCGACATACTTGGCAGTACAGAAGAAGGCAGAGGTTGTAGATAGGATGCACTTGCTGGGAGGTGCACCCCAAGAGGGGAACCAGCCAGGCTCGTCGAAGGGGAAGGCAGTCAGCAGCAAGTCTCCTGCGACGGGACCTTCCAGGTTCAGGAAAGTGGGGAACATGCCCCAGCTGTTCCAGTTCATATCTTCAGGTCCACATCCATTTTTCACGAGCCCGGGACCGAGGTGTTTTTCTTGTGGAGGTTGTGGGCATGTTCAGAGTCGGTGCCCGACTCAAGATCAGTACGGTGGAGGTGGGCAGGTTCAGCACCCACCTCTGCAGCACCAGTTGCCAGTGAGGCCCTTCCAGCAGCAGCAGGACCATGCTCCTCCGAGGGCAGACTTTGCGGGAGGAGGCCGACCTCAGGGTGCCCCTCAGGGACCTCGAACAGGGCATGGTCAGGGATTTGGATGACATCAGATAGGCAGAGGAGGTGGGCGTGGATAGTTGCACACAGAAGAGTTGACAGCTCCGACAGGACCAGAGGTGGTGTGAGGTACGATTTGTTTGTTCAGTACTCTTGTTTCTGCTTTGTTCGATTCGGGAGCCTCGCACTCCTTTGTTTCACCTTGTCTATCCCATGCTTTGGGACTAGATGTAGAGAGAATTTCTGTACCACTGGTGCTGAGTACACCAGTTGGAGGCCATACTAGTGTATCTTGTGTTTTCCAGGGATGTGGGCTGACGTTGGGACCACATCGATCTACTGAGTACCTTCTTCTGTTACAGATACATCCATACGATGTCATCCTAGGAATTGACTGGTTGTTTTCTGTTAGTGCCGTTATCGACTGCTTACGGAGAAGAGTCGTGTTCTCCGACATAGATGGGAAGCGCATATCTTTTGTTGGAGAGAGGATCTATCAGGTGGGAGGCCGACATGTGAATCCTCTCCTTTCCTTGTTAGGCGGGTTATCTGTGGTTCCATATGATACAGATATGATGGATGTCCCGGAAGTTATTGGGGAGTTCCTTGATGTTTTTACTGAGGAGGTTGTGACTCTACCCCCCGACGTGACGTTGAGTTCGGGATATACTTACAGCCTGGTGCCCGTCCGATTTCGATGGCCCCTTATCGGATGGCCCCTTCGGAGTTGCAGGAGTTTCGGATTCAGATTGATGATCTGATGGGGAAGGATTTTGTTCGACCTAGCATATCGCCATGGGGTGCTCCAGTTTTGTTTGTGAAGAAGGAATATGGTGGTCTTAGGCTATGCATAGACTACCGAAGGTTGAAATAGGTAAGGGTCAAGAACCGTTACCCCCTTCCAAGGATAGATGATCTCTTCAACCAACTGACGGGAGCAGGTTGGTTTTCTAAGATTGATCTATGATATGGATATCATCAGTTGAGGGTAATGGACAGTGACATCTCGAAGACGGCTTTCAGGTGAAGGTATGGGCACTTCAAGTTTTTAGTGATGCCGTTTGGAGTTACGAATGCACCGACTGTGTTCATGGGACTTATGAACTTTGTCTTCCAAGAGTTTCTGGACCAGTTCGTCGTTGTGTTTATCGATGACATCCTGATCTACTCAAGATCAGAGGAGGAGAACGTTGAGCATCTCAGGGCTTTCTTGGAAGTCCTTCGGCACCACCGGCTTTATGGAAAATTGTCGAAGTGTAAGTTCTTGACACAAGAAGTACACTTCCTTGGGCACGTAGTGTCTCAACATGGAGTGTCAGTGGACCCATCGAAGGTGGAGGCAGTTGTTTCTTAGGCAGCACCTAAGAGAGTGGTGGAAGTTCGTAGTTTCCTGGGGTTGGAAGGTTACTATCATAGGTTCGTTTCAGACTTCTCTTGAGTTGCTTCTCCATTGACAGCTTTGACTAGGAAGAACCAGGTCTTCCTATGGAGCGAGCAATGCCAGAAGGCTTTCAACTACCTGAAGGAGAAGTTGGTCAGTGATCCCGTACTCAGGTTTCCAGAGGAGTGGTTGTTGTATGAGGTGTTTTGTGATGCTTTTGGCCTTGGTCTGGGGTGCGTGCTAATTCAGAAGAAGGGAGTGATCTGTTATGGGTCTAGGAAGTTACACCCTCATGAGCGTAACTATGATTCCCATGACCTATAGCTTACAGCAGTAGTGTTCGCACTGAAGTTGTGGCGACATTACCTTTTAGGGGATCTCTTTGTGGTCTTCTGAGATCACAAGAGCTTGCGTTATATCTTCTCCAAGCGTGACCTGAACCTGCAGCAGTGTAGATGGGTCGAGTTTCTCCAAGACTATGACTTTGAGATCTCTTAAACTGAAGGTAAGGGAAACATTGTGGCTGATTCCCTGAGCAGGAAGTCGCATCAGGATGTGGTTCGAGAATCCGCTGATGCTTGGAAATCGATGGGAGAGTTGGCTGCCTTGCACTTGGATACCAGGGTAGAAGGTGTTAGAGGCTGTTTGTTTCAGATGATGGTGTAGTCCTCCTTGTTGCAGCAGGTGGAAGAGTCTCAGTGGGGGTACTTTGAGGCGAAAGTGATGCGTGATCGTGTCGACCAGGGGAACGCTCCAAAAGGATGTTCAGAGGACAACCGACATCGGATGTTTTCCCATGGAAGGTTATTTGTCCCGGAGATAATGCGTGAGGGAGTTCTCCATGAGTTCCATATCTCAACCTTGGAATTACATCCAGGAGTTTCAAAAATGTACCGAGGCCTAAGGGAACAGTTTTGGTGGCCCGGGGTGAAACGGGCAGTGGCAGAGTTTGTGGATAAATTCCTAGTGTGTCATCAAGTGAAGGATGAACACCATGTTCCCATTGGTTTGTTGCATCCTTTATATGTCCTCGAGTGGAAGTGGGATGACATATCATTGGACTTCGTCACAGAATTACCTAGAGCCCATGGTGGTTGTGATGCTATCTGGGTGGTGGTGGATCGACTGACAAAATCAGCTCACTTCTTAGCAATTAAGGAGTCAGGCCCGGTGAGTACCTTAGCATAGAGGTACGTAGACGATGTGGTACATTTTCATGGAATTCGAAAGACTATCATCTCAGATTGTGATACTCGGTTTACCTCACGATTCTGGAGGTGGTTATAGCATGATTTTGGCATCTAGCTACGCCTTAGCACTGCTTTCTACCCCCAGACCGATGGGCAGACGGGGCGGACTATCTAGATGTTGGATGACATGCTGCGAGCATGCGTTCTGGATTTCATAGGATCATGATTATGACACATTCCTTTAGTAGAGTTTTCCTACAACAATGGATTCCACTCTACTATTGGCATGACACCATTTGAGGCTTTGTATGGAAGACCATGTCATTCAACCATTTTCTAGGCAGAGGTTGGTGAGACAGGTTCTCTTGGGCCAGAGGTAGTGCAGAACACCACAGAGAAAGTCCAGCTTGTATATGAGAGGATGAAAGTGGCTCAGGACTGACAGAAGTCTTATTTTTATCATCGGAGGAGGCCTTTGGAGTTCTAGGTGGGAGATCATGTGTTCTTGAAGGTTTCCCCTCGACGGGGGCAGCGGAGGTTTTGGAAAGGGATCAAGCTCTCACCTAGGTTCATCAGACCTTTTGAGGTGTTGAGGTGAGTTGGCGAGGTGGCATATCAGCTGGCCCTGTCACCTCAGTTAGAGAAGGTTCATGATGTCTTCCACGTCTCCCAGCTTCTTCGGTACTTACACGATGACTCTCACCTTATTGACTGGGGAGAGCTAGATATGGGAGACGACGCGACCTTCGAGGAACAACCATTCAAGATTGAGGATCGTAAAGAGAAGGTGCTCTGTGGGCGAACCATTCCGTTGGTTCGTGTGTTGTGGAGGCATGGTGGCCTCGAGGAGAGCACTTGGGAGCAGGAGACCCAGATGCACGCTCAGTACCCGGAGTTGTTTTGACTTGTGTTTTCCCTTGTTCTTCTGAGATTTGTGTTGATGTTGTACTTTGTACCTTTGATATATATGGAATGCTTGGATTTTTGGTTGTGAGACCTTTTGGTTCCTTGTTCTCTGGAAGTGTGTAGCATGTCCGGATGTGTGGGGAAAGGGAAAAACCTGATCCTTAATCGAGACACATTAATGCGGATGCGATTGAACTCGTGTGGGCGAGTCAATGCCACCTAAAGCAGATAATATCTCGACATAAGAGAAGGAATTTTTCACCAAACCACATGTTCAGGAAGTGTGTTGATTGTGTGGTGTTAGGGGTTGTGCAAGTTGTAAAATCCTAAGATATGGAAGTGGGAAGGCCCAATACTTAATCGAGATGCATTAATGCGGATGCGGTTAAACCCATGAAGGTGAGTTAGTGCCACCTAAAGCGGATAATATCTTGACATATGAGGGGGAATTACTAACACATATGATTAGGGTTTTCGGTTGGGTTCCTGTTATAACGAGAACCCTAATAGGTATCTTGTTGGGTTTCCTCTGGGTTAGTTTTTGAATTCTTGGGGATGAGAATGTTTTAAGAGGTATCTGATGTAATGCCCCGGACCTCTCCGGCCCATTCCTTTGTCAAAAAAATGGTCAAGAAGTGTTCTGGATGGTAAAATGGACTGTTCCCACACTTTCCATGATTTTGAAACTACATGCCACGTAGTTTGAGTACACACCGTGTACCCCCTTTCCGAGTATACCCTGTGTTGCAGGCCGTGTAAAGTAAATGAGTACACGCCGTGTAGTGTAACTACATTT
Source organism: Viscum album (assembly GCA_963277665.1). Taxonomy (NCBI): domain Eukaryota; kingdom Viridiplantae; phylum Streptophyta; class Magnoliopsida; order Santalales; family Viscaceae; genus Viscum; species Viscum album. Next base: position 598,731,936 of record OY728133.1, read on the forward strand.
CGTGTACCACCTTGCCGGGTATACCCCGTGTTGAAGGCCGTGTCCTTGCTGTGTGAAATAAATGGGTACGCGCCGTGTGTCTAAACTACACGCCGTGTAGTCCTTCCCCGCGTATGCATTACCAGTCAACGGTCGTCTGCCATGTTTGAGCTGTGTCTTTTCCATGTGAAATAAATGGGTACACTCCGTGTGTCAAAACTACACGCCGTGTAGTCCTTCCCCACGTATGCGTTACCCTCAAACTGTGTGTTGACTAGTCAACAACCACAGAGCCGTGTTGAAAGCTGCGTGGAGACCGTGTGAAATAACCGAGTACATGCCGTGTACTTTTTATTTACTCGCCTATAAAAGGAGGGGTCCCATCCTCATTTTCAACTCACCCATCTCCTCCCCTTTCCTCTAAGAAGAGTTCTCCCAAGAGACTCAAAGGCTCTTTTTTCCATAACTTCTTCATCCGAGCGCTGATTTACGATCTGTCAGCAGCCACGGGATCGTAATGACGAGGCGGAACTTCCGAGACTAGGTCCGTTGTCTTTCCTTCGGCCTTTCCCTTCCGACTTCCACCCGAGGAGGTTTTCCCAGGACTCGAAAAAAGTTAAGGACGTCGACGGACGTCTTCTAAAGTTGATCCGGGGAAGCGTTGTGTTCAGGACCTGTTGAGGTAGGGATCTTACCTTTGTCTATATCTTTTGTGCATCATCCGGGGTGTGTATCCTCTTATTTTAGCGATATACAATTGAAACAATAAATAAAGATAATAAATGGCTTATATAATGGGGATGGGAAGTTTGTGAATGTAGTTACATTATTTATATCCTGTGATATTATGTTGTGAATGAGCTGCTGCCTACTGAAAATAATGGTCGTTGGGGGCCTTTTCTTATGCAATTAAATGTTTCCCTCTCCTTCTGGATTTTCTTATGGATGGAAACTTTGTGGAATGTGGAATTTGGTTAATCGCGTAAAGTTGGCTGTTTAAAATCTGGAACCCTTGTGTGATCACCCCAATTAAACAAAATGGAATAATGAACATGTGGGTGTTAACTTGGACACGTGGCATGTGATGGGGGTGTTTTGTGGGTTGTTGTTGATAGGGTGAGAAACAGGGCTGCAGTTGACTTGGTTGTGGGTTGGTCTGAATTTTGTGTGGGTAATGGGAAGCGGGGCTGCGAGAAATGGTATTAAAGGGATATTGATGTACGGGTTTCGGTGTGTTGTGGTTATGGTTTTTGGCAGCAGGGCTGTAGGGATGGGCTTGTTTGTGAATGAAAAGTGGGTTGTGAATAATAAATAAAAAGTGGAAGATTTAATAAATGGTGGGTCATGGTAATGGAATGGGATTAATAATCAATGGGTTGGTTGGTTGATAAGAAGGACTTGGTTGTGGTGCTTGTGTTTTCCTAACTTTATTTGTGGATGGAAGGGATATGTTTTACGAATGATTTATGTGGTTGGTTTTGGATAGTTTCCCAGTAGTTAAGGAACTAAATAAACTAATTCTGCTGAAACGTGAAAACCTAAATGGGGCTGGGGTTGTTTGTTGTATGCATTCTTCGTAGTAGCAGTGCCGAGGAACATGCACAATTTCTCTGTTTAGAAGCCATAGGTTGGGTTGTGTGGTTGGTATATATATATCTGTATCTTTTGTGTTTTATCGTACCCTACCCATGTTGAGAACTTAGTGCCGAACACTCCCATTTCATGGGAGAGGGTGTTTTTCCCTTAGTTACTAGCTCCTTCCTACTCTTTCTCCCCTAGGCTGCAATGGCTTGAGGTGACCTTACACCTAAGACTCTTCGGGTAGGTTTCGATTGGGGTGGCTTTAGCCCAAGACTCTTCAGACAGGTTCTACTGTTTCCCAAGAATCTTCGGGATGAGGCCCAGGTGTGTGCGGGCGGGATACGTGGTTGTGAGGCCCAGGTGTGTGCGGGTGGGATACGTGGTTGTGGGGCCCGGGTGTGTGCGGGCGGGATACGTGGTTGTGAGGCCCAGGTGTGTGTGGGTGGGATACGTGGTTGTGAGGCCCAGGTGTGTGTGGGTGTGATATGTAATGGTGAGGCCCAGGTGTGTGCGGGCGGGGAGAGTGTGGCAGCTTCAGGACATTTTCCGTTAGAAAGAGAAGCTAACTAAAGGGAAATGGTGTGGGGTACCCAATACTCTTGTTCTTATATACTACTACCTATTGTGCTTGTGTTTTTGGTAAGTGTGGATGGTGAGGTTGGGTGGATATAATTCCTTTCTAGGTTTCTTATGTTGTTCTCATGGGACATTAGGATGTCTTCCCACTTGTGCACGAGAGATTTAGGTTTCCCTAATGAGTATACTTGTATGATCACCCTATGTTTACTTTCAGGTTTCCAGGAGGACTACCAGGGCTGTGCGGGACCCTACTAGTCGGAAAATTGGAGTTTTTGCAGTTGCTGTACACTTGTTTCTTTTTGGTATTGTACTTTGAGCTTTCTTGTACTTGCACCTTGTTACAAAATTGTTTAAACATGCATGTGGACTTGGTTTGGGTTTATTTTTAAACACTTGTTCTTTTCCTTTTTCGTGGTTGAATTGTCCTATTTCCCGATCCTAAATAATAAAAAAGGGTAATGCCTCCCATTTTTGTTAAAACTCATACCCTTGGTGCTAGTCGCCACCCCGGGGCCTACTGGAGGTAGGAATCGGGGGTCATTATCTCCCTTTCACCATTACCAGTCCAGGAGGGGAATCTTTGGTGGGAGGGGGTCGTGACATAAACTGATCTAATTGTTGATTACTCATTATGTAAAACCTTCTATTATATAAGAATTTTTTTCAATGGGTTAATCAATATATTATGTCTACTTGATTTAATATGAACCACATATATATAGTTTATACTTAAATATTGCGAGGGAAAAGCATTATAAATCCCATATAGTTATTGAGTAAGGATATATGTCTAATGATATTACTATAAGAAAAGGGTGGTTAACCCAGTCCACTATGTTATGAGATACCAGTGGCTAGACCTACCCATTTTACTATAGGGAAAAGGTGGTAATACTAGCCCACTATGATTTCGATTTATTTTTTTAACCTAAAAGTATATTATCATTTACTATGATTATTGTTTTACTACATTTTGAAGTTATGTTTCCATTTATTAGGATTGTTGTCTTATAATTTCATATTACAATGAAATGGTATATGTTTCGATTTCAGGATAATCCTTATAATGATTTAAATTTATATATTTTAATTTTGAACATGTTATCAAGCCTCATGAATAAATTTTATATTCCTATGCTCTTATTTTTTAGGATTTTATTTAATTAATTTTTTGATCCTCTCATATTTATTATCTAATTATGTATTCATTCAGATTCATTGGTATTATTTGTTCTTTTTTATGGAATTTATGCTCACCATTTTTCCTAAATTTCTCTTTTCCACATTTAACAAAGAATAATACGATGTATTATATGTCAATAAGGGAATCATGTATAGAAAATGTTTTGGTAAGAAATTTACATAAGTTTCATAAAATAAGTTAGTCATGTATTTAATCTCGTAGAACACTAAACCATTGAATTCTATGAGTGTTATTTATTTTTAATATGTAATTAATAATTATGTTAAATGATTAAAATATATGTTTTTCATGTTAGTGTCACCTTAGTTGTTATCAGATAGAGATATAATTAATTTTGGGGATTTGGTTAATAAGTGTGAGAGAACAAAACTCAAATAGACCTAGGGTGAAAAAGTGCAATAGGTTGAAATAATGGCTTTAAAAAGTAAAACATCATAGGTTTTATTTTTCATATTTAAATTATTTACTTGTATTTCCCTAAGATATTATATATTTTCATTCATTTAAACCATTTTAATTTCAATAAGTGTTAAGAAATATGAGGAATTTAGTGAATAATGAATGTGATGGAGAATGGAATGATTGTCCCAATAGACAATGAAATGTGATATGAGATGGTGTGAAACTATTCAAGGACATGATATCGTATATTATTTTTTATGACATAAAAACTAATAAGAATCCAAATTCACAAAATAAAGAACTACTCTCTATCATGTAACATCTCACTTATAACCAAAAAGTCTAAATTGGAATGCCATATGATCTCTGGCACACCTCCCTGTATGCATGAGATTACAGACTATCAATGAGGGTATAGGTTTTTAAGTGGGGATATTATACCCTCAGTATCATGACATGGGATAAAAAACAATAATAATTATAACATTATAATAAATAATCAGAGTAAATATGGAAATTGAAATGATAACAGACATGGAACACAAGTACTAAAAAGAACCCAAATCAAAAATCCAACCATATTAAATAAATACAATAAGGAAATAGATAATCAATGGGGTCCTCTAAATTCCATCCCTATCTACTTAGAGTTAAATAATCCTCTTTTCAACCATCCAACATAGGTCTCCTTACCTTAACATGATATCTACTTATGAAATAAATAAATTCACCAAAATTCTTGGGTAATGTGTCAGTAAAAGACTATTTAATACACCACCAATGAATCCATAAAATAATTTTCTCAATTATAAAAGTTTATTCCATAATTATAATAAATGAGTAATAATAATAATAACGATATAAAATCTAAAAATAAGAGATCATACACTATAAAATCCTCTATAAACCCCCAGTCATACCTTTTTTGGCTCCATAATATAAAGTTTACAATATATTGGTAGGAGAATAGAATTGTACTCAAGGGTGTCGACATGTCACTCAGAACCCAAAGGTAATCATGTTAGTATCCTACTCTAAATCCATAAGTAATCTATTAACACTTGAAATTCACAAGGCATTGAGTATCTTTAACATACTCAGAACTCTAAAGGAATTGAGTAATACATAGAAGCCAAAAGAAATAACTTATAGGCTATCTAATCTGAATCTAGAAGGCATTGAGTAGAGGATAGGTTACAAGAATATCACGCTCCACTATCACCATAATCTCACATCATGATAACTCAAACTATAAGGTATATTCATACAATGAGGGTCACTGATGATGTATACAAACATGCCAATCCCTTAAAGGAAATAAATGAAAATACATAGAATAAAAAAATATAGAATAACATGATGATAATAAATAATAGCATCATATATAAATATATGAATTAAAAATCAACATGGAAATGAAGCTATCTAATATTTATTATTGCATCAATATCATAGAGATATTATTAGCCACAAACACAGACCCACATGTGATCATGATCATACATGGTCATCATTTATAATGATTAAAATTATTATATTATGGAAACATGTGTAAATGAATCCCTAATAAGGTAAGAATATTAAAAACTCAATGTTTTCATCATCAACAATAAGGATTAACCACCACATATGGCACAAAAGTTGGAGTGAAAATATCGATAGTCAATAACACGTGCTACGAGGCCATATTATCATAGTATTCGACACATCAACACTCAAGGTCCATCAAAAGTTCCTAGAACCCAAGCCACCTATTTTATTTAAAAATGAAATAAAATATCAAATGCAATTATACTTTCCCTTTTCATGGAAATTTCAAATTATCTTTTTCGGATAATGCATATTGTTACCAATTTTCTCCTTAAGAATAATTATATTTTATTAATTTTATATAAATTACATTTTTTTTAATTACCTATTCATAGTTTATTTTGAATTATCCTTATGTAATTTTCTTTTTATTATTTTTTATAAATTATCCTTTTATAATTATCAGTTTATATTTTATTATAAATTACCCCTTTATAATTATATCTACATAATTTATTATAAATTATCCCTTTTATAATTATCTATTGACAGTTTCTTATAAATTTTCCTTTTATAATTATCTTTTTCATAAATTTATTATAAATTAACATTTTTTGATTTTTATTATAATTTTTATTAAATTATCCATTTATAATTATCTTATGATTATTTATTATATATTATCATTTTATAATCATCTTTTAATAATTTTAATAGATTATCCTTTGATAAATCTATGTAATGATCGATTGATAATTCATTACAATTATCTATGATAATTTTGCACAATTATAAATCGATATTTCATTTTAATTATCATTTCATTATTCTTGATAATTATCATTTTAAAAAATTTAAATATTTATCTTTTTACAGTTTAAAATAAATTATAAATTGATAATTTTTATAAATCATCCCTCATAATTTTTTGAAATATCCCTTGATGAAAATGTTGTTTTATTATTTTATTATTCAGAAATTTTCTTTTTTATAATTTTGAGAACATGAAATATTGAATAGAAATATATAAAAAAATATAAATCCAGACTCAAATACTTTCTATTTAGTAAACCAAAGGAGGGGGGAGCACCACCAGACTGTTAAATGGGAGGAAAAACGCTGAGTAGATGAAGGGGGGCCTCACATATAGCATGAAAAAGAGTTTAGGTGTCACCTATACATAATGGAATCATATGAAAATGAAAAAAGTAGTTTTTTTATTTGAATATTGTTAACCGCATATTCTTCAAAGGCTAAATTAAATACCCATATTTAATCATGATTTCAACAGAAAATTGTTGGTGGAGTTTCTATATTTATCTCATTAATGCATTTCTAATTCTATTAGGAAAAAATAGGTTAATTCCATGGTTTTGAGATCAATGTGTGTGATGAAGAGGCTGGGCATCATGGGGGAAGATGACAAAATGAAATAAAAATGAAATAAATAAATAATAATAATTAGAATATAATTATTATAATATAATAAAAAAAGTAAAAAGAAATTAACCTCACTTTTCATTTAAGGGAACACCCAATAAATACAGTTATTGTGTTGTGACTAGCATAACAAAAACATTTAATACCTAATGATTGTCTCATATTTTAAAAATGATATCCCATACAGAGGATATTTATTTTTTAGAAAAATTATCACGTATGTTATATAATATATTTGACTTTATATGTGATATAACAAAACTATTGATGTGAAAATTGTTATATTACACCTAGAATAAAACATGAATTATATATTTAATGGTGGTTTCAGATTTCCCATTTAAGACCTCATTTGGAAGATATTCAATTATTTTAGAAAAATCAAGTGCATGTGATATAATATTTCAAAATTTTAATTATTTCAATATTGTGGTTGTATGGGCCTCGAAATCCCTTACTAAATCAGCGCCAAACTCCAAATATATTTTATAAAATACCCAAATGTGTTAATTGGGATTCAACCTTTATGTATATCCACTAATACATTTATTTATGGGTTATAATTGAAAGATTTCATTCTCAAATAAAAATACCAATAAATTATTAATATAGGGTTTGGAAATCATTTAAAATTTATTATATCACAGTTACCCCCTCTATAAACCTCCCACCCCCAAGAAGTAAATCTATCTATGTTCCTCAATGAACTCAGGGCATTAAGCTCGTGCATTAGACTAATCATCCTACATATCCTACTAGATCTATCCATACTACCATCGAATCCAAAAATGTGGCACTATCTTCCCTTATAGCACCTTCTCGCTCTAATCTATTATTTGCACCAAACTGTCCCTATATGATGTTTAAGGTTCCAAATCAATGTCCTCATAGATGATGACATGTGAAGGATTAGGTATGTACCTCTAGAACCAAGAAATTTGAAATAAATTGTTCATACATCGATGATGTAGAGGAAGGTCCAAATAGTATAGAATTATCCCAATACATTTAGTGATCTTGAAAGTTCCAATAAACTATGGTTATATATTTACTTTATCCCTAAAATTTTGGTGGCCTCTCAGAGTATTAACACTCAAGAAAACTTAGTATCCCACAATGAAATCCAAAGGTATCCTATTATGGTCGGTATATGATCTCTACCTACTCTAAGTAGTGATCAACCACTTATAAATCTCATGAACTCTCAAAGAGTTATCCTTTACCATAACTCATCCACAAGTTCCACCTCAACCACCTCATGCCACCAATGTAGTGATCCATATGGCCTACCATAAATAGACTCATAATGTGCCACTAAAATCAAATTCTAGTAACTATTATTGTAAATGATCATAACCAAATATAGATTATCAATACATGCCCCACCAACTTATAGAACAAAATATAGAACCGTATACTGCAATATATATATATATATATTCCACTCATATAATCCATATATTTAGGGATGATACATGATCTTTAGTCACAACTAAGTGCCTAGGGAATTATGAAAGACCAAAAAAATGTGTTATGTGAAATTTGTCTCTATATTTGAAATGATGTTTATGTGAACTACACATAAGAATAGAATCTCATTGATATAGTGATTTTATACATAATGAAATTAGTCTATTATATTGGTAAAAGTGTGAAATTTTTATCAGCCGATCGATAATTAACTAGAAATCACCACAACTAATCGAGGTTCTGGGTAACACCACCATAGAGACCATTGTGAAGTCCTCCCACTTTGACTTATGTACTAGTAATGGCTGGAGAAACCCAACAACACACTTCTTATCGTTCAGTACCCTCTCAAGGTTTGAATATATCTTATCATCTCCCATGTATTGGAATGAGGGACTACTACTATCTCTTGTCCGATGATCACATCACCATCACCCAAATCCCACCTAGGTATTAGGTTACCTCTAACTAGCTATTCCCACATAACATCACACTCTGGGTACGACTCATGTCATATCTTCACATAGTCTATAAGTTATGATGTGATCAATAAAGGGAAATAAGTTATCTATCCCCAACCCTAAAAAGAATATGTCCTCAGTCAGCCAAAAATATCATTAAGGTCCACTTATTCACTGAAGGTCTCATACCAAGATCATTCTCTGTATGTGTTTTATGGATAAGATTATCTGGAATGACATTAACTATCCATAGTGTATAATATATATATAGTTCAAACAACTATAAATACACATCCCATCACCTATGTCCTAGTTTTAGGCCTGTCTAAAAGAAGATATAATGTACAATATTTTGGTCTTTGTAGACAAAAAATAACTCACCAAAGATATAATGTCACCAAAACTTTAGAGTGTGGACAACAGTTTCTAGATCCATGTAGTGAGTACAATAGTTTCTATGGTGAAGTCACATCTGATGTGACCCAAAAGTTGTTACTAGTTCTTATTTCAATAACACTGATATCAAAACAACACATAATGCCTCACAGTATATAGAATATTTGATCCTTGTTTCATGTATTATCAACATTGGAGATGTAGTCAAGATCCCCTTTGTCTTAAGAAAATAATCTTCATAGTAGTCTATCAATTTTAACTTCACTATTTTCTTCATCACTGCTTTCATGGGAGCTAATATATGAGAGAAGTCTTGAATAAACCATCATAAATATTCTATTAAACCTAACGATTTACTGATCTTGAATATGAAACAAGTATGTGTCTCATACTAAAGTATGTCTATATTCTCTAGGTCTACATATATTCCCATATCATACACTACAACTACTATTTACTTTACATACCATACCAAGAAATCAAACTTCAATATCATATCTTAAAAGTGATGTTCTTTATCTGTTTATTGGAACATATTTAGATTCATAAAATGCTACTATAATGTTGATGAGTAGATAGAATGTCATCGATGAACACCATGAAGAAAGTGTTTAGGTATGTCTAGATAATTTATTCTTGTGATCCATGAACTATTTAGTGAATTTTTTAGTCTAAATGGAATCACAAAGTACTTATACAACCTAAACCTACTCTAAAACACTACCTTCAAAATCTCCTTAACTCTTAATCACAACTGGTGGTAGCTCAATTAGAGATGAATTCTAGAGAAGTATTGGGATCCCCATAACCGGTCAAGATGATCACTGGTCATGGGAAATGGATATATATTCTTCACCTTCACCTATTTCACCTTCTAATAATTGATATAGAGTATAATAATATCATCCACATTATTGGTGAACAACATAGGTGCACCCCATGGAGAATTACTCGACCTAATAACGTACTTCTTATCCATGTAATAAATTTGTAATTAGTGCTCCTTAAGCTCAGTTGGAACTGTGTGATACAAGGGTATTAAAATGGCTTGTTCACATAGTGTGAGTAATATCTCAACTTAATTTGGGTTTCCATTAGATTTTTTACTAATTTCAATATTCCAGCAATGATTTCATCCCATCCCTCAGCATCCCAGGGCCTCTATTACCCTAGATTATGAAGAATAATGGAGTTGAAGTTATGGAATATTTGATCATAGTTATAAACTCCAATTCCAATGACATAAACTAAGAAATTACATCCATTTCAATTTTATTTTCTTCTTATATTGTAGGGAGGGTATGAGATCATTCTCAAAATAATTCTCCTAAAATTCCAATAGTAAACAAGAAACATCCACTCTTGAGGAAGTAATCCCACCCACATCCAAAATTGTCCCATAAGATTATGTCAAGGTGAATTCTTCTATAATATGAATGAAACCCTTTGGTAAAACAGAGTTTTTAGGATAAAACCTAATCAATCTATGAGACCACATAATGTTTCTCTTAGAATTATACCCTCAACTGAAGGAATACAAATCCAAGAAATAATCCTAGTCTCTATCCCTATAAATTAGTCACAATCATCATATTAATATACTAACACAATAGTCTGTATAGTTAAAATAATCAATTATAAAAAATAAAATATCAAAATATCATGGAAACACAAATATATCAAAAAATGAGAATCTATCCAAAATAGACATAAAAAATTAAGGAATTTACTAAAAGAACTAAAATTCTTCACAATAATATATATATATATATCTGTGTGTGTGTGTGTGTTTGTGTGTGTGTGTATCAAATGTGAAGATAAGTTCTTAGTCATGATTCATGAATTCACTCAATATATCATAAATAAAATATAAAAATCATGTGAATATCCCAAGGTAAATTTAAACAATGGTGATATAAAAACATAATGTCCCCCACTTTATGGAAAATCGGAGGTCCCTTGAACATTTCTCACCAGGAAATGTCACTATTCTCCTACCTAAGTCTCAACCATATTCTCTCCTATAAACACTATGACAAAACATGAAAATATGTGAAATAATTTAGTGAATCCCTGTCTTCAGATACCATTTTGTAACATTCAAACTTAATGGTTTGGGATGGTATGTTTGAAGAAATTATTTAATGTGTTAATGACCATCATTATTTAGTTAATATTTTTATCCACTAATTAATGATTAATGGTAAATATGAGAGAAATAAAACTCTTTTCCTTAATTGTTCAAAGTATGAAATGGTTGTTTATCATTTTGTCATTAATAATGTAAATCATAACAATTTTGTATATTGATTAAGTATATAAGATAAAATAATAAATGTACATCATTTAATGGGTTTGGTTTATGAAAAATTAATTCAATAAATGTTTTCCCCAAATTCTTTTCATCAATACAGGGTATGTTTTCAAAAAAAATAATGAAAAAGAGGTATAATTGATTGGATTATATGAATAAAACTTCATAACACCAATAAAGTATGTCTTTAGTTTTATAAATTATATCAAATGCAAACTCAATAATTTATTTTGTGTAATAAAAATAAGTCCTTGTGGATTATTTTATATAGTGTACTTTGATATCAATGATTTTTTTGATTTACTATTAAGGTGGAAATTAAAATTGGAGACTCTTATTATTTTGGGTTATATAGGGATAAGAAATGGAATATAGATATTGACGGAGCTCCAGATGATAAAGATAAAATATGATAGAATAATCAACTATCAAAATTTCAATTTTTTGGGAATATACACCAGTTAAATTGCATCAATAAACTATGGGAATTTTTTATTTATAGAATAATTCCCATTAATCATTTTACTATTAAATAGATATAAAGAATCTATAGAAAAAATCAAATATAATAAAGTTCCACTTAATGAACCATTAATTATTCAATGTCTCATATGTAAATAATTTAGGCATCATACCTACAATTCCACCAATCAACTGATTAATGTGGATAATAAAAAAACCTTTAAAACCATGGTAGAAATTGATGGTTTTGGGAATAACAGTAGTGTACAATTGGTTGTTCCCATATTTTCTTTTTTTATCATGATCAATGATCAATCTGAAATTTACACAATGATGAATGCCATAATCAAGAGAATTGATTCAATGAAAATAGATAAGGGATGGAAGGTCAGAAACAAGTGCATGGATATCACATATTATTTATAATTTATTTAATAAATTAAAGAATTTACTTATGTGAATTATTTATTCTTTGATTTATATGAAAATAGATATACATTGTATGGTCGTTGAGTTTTTGTAATCAATATAATATTCCCTATAGTGGAAATTCACATGTTTTCTATAATTATATGAATGTCATTGTTTGAATCTTCGGGTACCAGTGTGATAGATTCAAACAATATTGCTATTCTCTTTTGATTTCTAGAAGAATAGCTTCCATTGAATTCCCCTTAGTCTCTCTTAACTCGAGAGTGGGAGGTGTATGAAGATATCTATCTATTATTGGGAGCGTTCTTAGATAGGGATCTATTTAGAGAATGAGGGTATTCTCTTCGACTATTATTTTGAAAAACACAAATAAAATGATTCTCTTAAAAAAAATATAATTGGGATTAAATGCAGGTATGGATTAAAAATTAATACTTTTAAAAGTTATATTAATATTTATTTAATACCTTATGGAGCCCCATGTCTAAAATAATGATAATTTTATTATTTCCTTGACATGTTCTTAACATTAAAATTAAATTAAATATTATATAATATATTAAATTTCAATATATATTATTTCTCACCAGACTTAAATACTTGGTCCACCATTCCCACAAAATATTTAGTGGGCCTTTAATAATGACTATTTATTTAGTAAATAAATATCACTTTATTCTTTACCAATCAATAACTAAATATTATATTCACTAAAAAGAAAATAAATATTTACTAAATATTTTTCTCATATTATATTCTCTCGAATAACTAGTGATGGAATATATGTGATGAAGAAAACATGAATACTTATTCAACCATGTCTGCAAATAATATTTATTCAAATTTTTAAATAATAAATAATAAAATATTATTTAACTGAGATTCTGGATACACATAGTATGTGAATATCTAGGACACTTTCTCAACAACATTAGGGAAAGATGCCTAAAGTCTAAGGTTAGAGTATAGAAACACGACATGGAATCAATAAAGAATTATGTTAATCCCACCATGACATAACACCACATATAGAAGATCACTATGTAATATAATCTTTTTATCATGATATATTTAATCAAATAGGTTGTATTATGGTACCATGAATATAGGTTCTCAGTGGTTATTTCTTTGAAATTCAAAATATTAAACATTCCTATACAACACCATGTCCATTGATTTATTTAGAGTATATCATTTACTTAAAATGACCTAATATATAAACTAACATTAAATAACATAAGGGACAAATCCATTCTCAAATTATTCATTATTGAGATATTACTCGTGACACACCCAATGCATCCTACCATGCCACAACCATCTATTATCATGATTTTATTAAATACATTAGAGTACACAACTAATAATACTCATTAATAATAATATTAAAGTCTATGGATCAATACACACTTCCGTAGATAGGAGCATTCAATGAAAAATATAAATATGGATTTATTACTGGTGGGTCTTGTTCTAATAATATCCCACACTAGATATTACCAAGGACATACACCATGAGAAAGTGCATCAATGTCCTATGAGTATCCACCCTTGATATCCAGAATTATTTGTTTCCCTAAAATGATATCATATTTCTATAGAACATATATTTAAGAATAATTTTATTTCACTTATGGGTTCTTATCATAGTGGGAAACTATAGTGACCTTTTAGCGTGAAATCTACTCTTAAGACATTATTACATACTATATTACGAAGAAGAACAATAATTATGTGATTAGAAGTTAAGTAATATTCAAAAATAAGAATATAAGTTAACATAAAGTAAATAAAAGTTGGTTCTAGGGAACCAAATCCAACATTATCCTACTTTAACTAGAGCCACATGCTAACAACCATCAGTCTACTAGTTCTCACATTATACTCAAGATTATATTGAGATATGCCTTTAGTTAAGGGTTATTCCATGTTTTCCACAAGGTTACTCTACTAACTATTACTTCACCCCTCTAAGAAAAATACCTCAATAGGTGATAATTTCAAAGTATATGATTTGTCTGTTGGTGTGACCTTGTCTCTTTTGTAAGATCCACTAGTACAGTATTATCACAATATAATGTGATAAGATATACACCTTTTAGGTATCAAATAATGCTTCTATAATTTTTTTTGAATCCAAATAGACTCCTTGGATGCATATTAAGATGCTATATACTTTTGGACACTATTTTAGAATCAGTAAAAACTAGCCAATTTGAACTCTTCCAGCTCAGAAATCTTAAATTGAGATAGAAAACATATGTTAAATGCCACTTCATATCATTCTGATCTGTTAGAAAACTTTCACCAGTATAACCCTTGATGACTAGATCCTCATCTCCTCCATACACCAGGGAAATATCCTTTTTTATTCTCAGATACTTGAGGATTTATTTAGAAATATACCAATGTTGTTCTATGGGATCTACTTGATATATTCCTTTCATGATTAGTGAAAAAGAAACATCATGCCTAGTGTATAACGTGGAATAAATGATTGATCCTATCGCTGAAGTTTGTGAGATCTTACTGATTATCTCTTTTCCCTATTATGTTTGAAGACACATTTCCATGAAAATATGTAAACCATGTGACACTGGAACTAATCCCTCTTGGATTGTTCCATAGTAAATCTATTTAGTATCTAGTCAATGTATATACTTTGACTTAGTCCAAGAATACTATTGGATCTATCAAGAATGATCTTAATCCCTAGAATATAGGATATTTCACCTAAGTCCTTCATGGAGAAACATTTTTTATATAGTCCTTAATAGCCAATAATACAACTATATTGTTTCCAATATGAAATATGTCATCCACATAAAGTAATAGGATACCAACTGCATTCCCACTAAACCTCATGCAAATAGATTGCTCACCGTTTTTATTAATAAAAAAATTATTTTATAGCATCATAGAATAAATAATTCCGTGAACTATATTATTTATTCAATCCATAAATGGATATCTGTAACTGTAAAATAATTTTATATCACTTAGAGTCACAAAAACTTCTGTTTGTGTTATATAGTCATCTTTTTAAAGGTTCCCATTATAGAATGAAATTTTGACATCCATATTTCAAATCTCATATTCAAGGTAAGTTGTTATAGAAATTATATTTTTAATGTATTTAAACATTTAAACTAGTGGAAATGATTCATCTTAGTCAATTCCTTGACACTTTTTAGACCATTTAGAAACTAGGATTTCTTTAAAGGTATTTACTTTACATTCCATGTCCATTTTTCCCTTGGATACCCATTTTCGCCCAATGGGATTTACATTAAATTTTCCATTGACCATAAAAAAAATTTGTTTCTAATACATGTAATACATTTTATAATTCATTTCCTCCTTAAATTTAATAGTTTTTGAGCTCTACACTACCTCTTTGTAAGAGATAGGTTCATCATTTTCAACTAATAACAAGTCTCCATCTTTGGTGAAAAGAAAACCATATCTCTATGGTTCTCTTACCTATGTTGTGCTTATTCCTAGTACTTCTGTTTTAGAAACTACTTCTTCCTTGGAGACCTATAGAATCTCTTCATAGAACAAATCTTGTGTATCTTGAGCATTAAATTCATTGCATCCAATATTTCTCCCAATATACATTTTGAGTACATGATCCCTCTTAAGAAAGAAAACTTTTTTAGAAAAATTCGCTTTATTGTATAAGGGGTTTATTGATAGTATCTATTTTTTCCTTGGGATACACTATAAATATACAGTTTGTGCCTTGGGGTGCTAGTTTATTTCTTGATAAGGCCTTAAAAATTCCTCTTAACGTAATACACATGTATATGAAAAAAGTATATTTTTAATCCCTAACTTGAAGGGAATTTTTTTCTTCTATACATGGTACAAAGTTTAATGGGTATGAAATAGTTTTTAATGAATATACTCAAAAGGATAATAAAATAACTACATGGACTATCATCAGCCTTACCATATCAAACAAGGTATGGTTCCCCCTTTCACTAACACCATTACAATGTGGTGTATATGGTGAAGTGAGTTAAGATAGAATACCAAACTATGATAAAAGGTTAATTAACTCTTGGTTTATATACTCACCACCTTTATCTGATCAAATATTATTTATCTTCTTTCCATGTTGATTCTCTACTTCATTATTTCATTCTTTTAATTTCTCAAAGTTCTTGGACATAAAACTCCTCAAGTAGAAATAATAATATATAGTCAAGTCATCTATAAAAGTTATGATATAATAATACCCACCTATAGCTTCTACTGGAAATGATCCACACACATTAGTGTGTACCAATCCTAGAATCTCAATGGTCCTTTCACCCTATCCAATAAATGGTGGTTCAATCATTTTTCCTTATAAACTGGAATGACATCTTTCAAGTGGTTCAAGCTTAGAAGATTCTAAATATCCATATTAAATGATATTTTTCAAACTCTTCCCATTTAACTAACCAATATGGTGATTCCATAGGTGGGTGTTATATGAGTCTTTTAAACATGATTTTTTATCAATTTCCAATAATTATTTTTCCTAATTTAATACATAAAGACCATTATTTAAATGTTACATACTATAAAATATGTTATATTTATAAATGAAACAAATTTTATTTCCAAACATTAAAATAAAAACATATTTATCTTGGCATGATACAAAAATCATGTTCATGGAAACAATTGATACATAATAATAGTATTTTAAAACAAAAATCATTCATGTTGGAAATGAAAGGTGTAAGTCACCAATGGTTAGAGAAGCTATCCTCAAACCATTGATAGCCCGCAGATCCATGTATCCTCTAGAAAAATTTTAAAATATACTTGGTACCTACACTTGGATATAGATGTCATCACCATATGTTGTTTCTAATACCCAATGTGTATATATTGAAAGATTACACCTGATAAAGAAGACACCATTATATTCCCCTTTCTTCTATGTGAAGCTCTTCTTCTATTTACCTTTATTTAAAAAAAACATAATTCCTCATTTTCCTTTCCCTACCTCTAGATATTCCTCTTCATGGAAGGATAGAGAGCAAAAGATTTATAATTTTTAAGATTCATGGACCCCTTTTCCATGTTCTTCATTTTATTATGCACCATAAAGAACATGATTTAATCATGCCTCATGTCCTTATCCCCATGGAAATTCAAATAAAGAAGTTTCAAAAGAATATTCTCATTATTTATCATATTCTAATTAACCATAAAACATGAAAAGATCTTAGTTATTGAGGAAAGTATGAGATATTCATGAAACTTATATGGGAATTTAATCCCTAAGATTTCTAATCATTCAATGTAACTAATAAGATTGACTATGTGAGGCCCATCTAGCACACACTCTCCAAGAATAGTAGTAAAATAAGAAATGGATATATCAAATCGATCTTGTATCACCTTTTGTTGATAGATATCATAAATGTGAGACAACAGGATGTATGCATCCATGTCCCCATTTTTCATCCAAAGATCATTGGTTATGGGTGATAGCATGAAACAATGAACATTTATATCATCAACCTAATGTTTCTCATAGAGATAAAAATATTCCTCATTGGACTCATTTCTAGGTCCATTAAGAATAGGTCTTTACTATATATATAATTTCCTTTTTCACGAACCAAATTTGCCCACCATCGAAACCGACACCAAACCCGGCCCCTAACATGGCCTGAAGAGCATTCCTGATCCCCATGGGCTAGAAAAAGTGCCTGGGTATCATAAAATGAGATTTGGGAATGATTTACCTGATTTTATAAACCTAAAACAACAAAAGAATCCAATAAAACGATTACAGATTTTTCAAACCAGACAATCTTGTAAAAAAAATTCAGAAAAGAATTACATATTTTAAAACAACTCAGCAAGACTATAAAAAAGTTACAAAACAAAAAGGAAACAACCCAATAACCCTCATGGAAAGGGGCACTGCCCTCAAGCCATCTCTACAAGCCTTTACCACCAAGGACCTGCTAGAAACCCTAACCACTAGAACTAAAAAATTGTACCCACCCTGCGCCAAAAAAATAACCAAGTCTACTTACACCAAAGGGTGTAAGTAGGGTGTGAGACAATTCCCATTTTAATACCTCCACTAAGATATTCCATGCGATAAACCTTCAAAGATGAAAATCATGCATGTTTTCAAAAAAATGTAATTTATAATTACAATTTCTAAAAGATGCAACTTAAATTAAATCAGTTTTCAAGTGGGATAATTTAAAGAATCAACACTTTTAAAATAAATTACAAAGCTACTGAATTTTCCATCCAAATATATCATATGCCGACGCTAAGTATAAAGGATCTAACCAGAACAAGCAATAGGAAATAACCACTAGGCACTAGTTCGTTGTGGGTCCCAGGTACCTCGTATCTTGGTGAGAGTAACCATCACAAATATCCATTATCATGCACGAGCCACTAGTATGGAAGATAACCATAACCTAGTGGTCCCCAATCATCATCATAATTGTTTAGTTAAAGTTTTAAGGGTCAATCTTGCTAAGTGAAACTGAGGCCAAACCCCACAGATTCACTAGCATACTAGTACATGTCCACCCACATAGATACCAGAGTTTTCCCTTTGTAATAAAACAAGTTTAACAAGTCAAGAAATATAATTTTCACATGAAAATATCATTTCCAAATCAAAAATTCCCCAAAAATCCAACATGTATACCACACAAGTCACAAAATTCCACATTTCATTCAAATTGATTTTGAAATCCAACTCACACCAAAATAGCCCACAACACTTTTCACATTTCTTTAACACTTCTAAAAATCCATTAAAAAATTTTATAAAACATTTACAAGGTTATACACATCAAAAAACAGCCCAGACACATATTCCACATAATACCCTCTTTACCTTAAAAATCATTTTACCATCAAACTTACACGAAACAACCCACAAACAAGTTTTTCTCCAACATCACAATTTAATAAAACATTTCATAAATTTACAAAACATTCTAAAAATGTTTGACATATTAAAGCATCACTTCACCTTTAAAAAACCCATATTAGGTAAATACAAACACTAAACCATATAGAAGTTCCCTTTTCCCACTTTGTTTAACCAACTAAAACATTTACAATTTTCATAAAAAGAACCCAAGTGGTGTAACTATGTATTGCACAAAAAACCCATTTCAAAACCATCATTTAAGACCAAAACCATACCAATTCATATCCAAAACATAATTTTAATCCTTAGATACATTTATAAAACCACAATATAGTGATATAAAATAACCTTGAATAATACCACAAAAGATACAAATGAAAACACACATTTTTTATAAAATGCTCTCAAGAAGTATAACAATGTTTTACACATCAAACCTATTAAAAAACCTTCTTTTTAGGCCCAAATGACACAAATAAATTACAAAACAGAATTTTTAGTCCAAAAAATATTTAGTAAACCAATTACATAAGTTATAAAACACACCCAAATAATACCCCATGAGTTACACAAGAAAACACCCAATTTCAAGTTAAAAAGAAACTATAAAATTTAACACTTAACCAAATAAATAATAAACAGTTTTCACACCACACCCAAAATATGAGGAGAATTAAAAATGATTAAATATAGCAATATAACTCATAAATAATTGTTTACACATGGAACCACCTACCTTTTGAGTCAAAACCCTTGAATCGTGGTGTAAAACCTCAACCGCACCTCCTCCACACCACAAGGAAGTGAAAATGAACCCTAAACCATAATATTTCACCAGAAATACCCCAAATAAAACCCTAGCTATTATCCCTAACTTCTGGAAACTCTAAAAATTTATCAAAGAGGGAGGAAAACCTAATAAGAAGGAAGAAATTGAAGAGAGAAACACTTTCCCAAAACAATCATAAATAAAACGACCACAAATCCACTAGTATCTGAATTTTAAAATAGCTAAAAATTTAAGATAGGTTTGAACAAGGATTAGGATATCATGTAGGAGATAAAATAGGGAAAAAATATTATAAGGATTTATGAAAGGATCAATTTACCTATTCAAATCTAGGCGATTTGTGAAATCTAGAGCAGTTTTTCCAAATTTCGAGATTCTATTGAGCTCCAAATTGGGGAAGGAGAGAATGGGGGGCTCTCCTTAGGTACGTGGTCTCAGGTGAGAGTTGGAATCACAGAGAAAACATACAAATATAATTAGTTATTAAAGAATTACAAATTATTTATTAATGAATGAAATGGGCTTTCGGGCAGGCCCAATCCCTTAAATAAAAACACAAATCGACCATGATTATAGATTTATAAATGGTCCAAATTAATTTGGTGGTGTTCATAGGTTAGGGGAGTCCAAGTATAAATTAAAATGGATGAAAAATGTTGAAAAATGAAGGAGTTATAAAGGAATCAAAAATTATTTTTAAATTTGGAATTGGGCTCATGGTCTAGCCCAAATCATTAAAACTCACATATTTCTAAAAAAATGGATAGGAAACCCCAAAAACAAATAAATAATGGAAATTAATTTATAAATAACTTTAAATTAATATTTGTATGTGATAATTCTCCCCACCATGAAAACCTTTTTCCCTGGAAAGTCACAGAAAGTCCAAAACAACAACCATACCCTACTAAGAAACCAAGAGGTACTCCCTTGCCAGGTTTCACTCCCAAAGGTAAAAACACCTCCAGTGATCAATTAAGGAAGGAATTCTCTCATAAACCAAAATTACAAAAATTTCATGAAAAAATCAAGTATATTCATATTTTATCCCAAAAGAAACCTCCTCAAACACTATCCAAATAGGATTCCATCAATTTACCCAAACGAACAACAACAATGAACAAGGTTACACTTACCTTGCTTTAACTAGACCATTGGGTGTTCTCCACTCCCAAAGTTTATCCAAGGAAGGTGTAGGTAGTTAGAAAGATCCAAAAAAGACTACCTACTTCCAATCCAAGACCAAGGACCAATCTGAGTTACTAGTATGGGGAGACACAAATGGGCTCCCACCATAAGAGATAACTCAAAATTTCATGAGACATAATCAGGACACTAACTGGGGGAGGCCCAAACAGACTCCCGGTACAAGTGGGTATAATCCCATTATACATTTACAAAATAACACACATGAGACTCATAGTGGGTATCCCCACCATAAGAGCATACCATATTAACAACCAGCACGGGCAGGCATAGAAAGACACCAAAATTTAAAAAGTTGGGTCAGTCACACGGTTAGTCTGCATGGTTTGGGAAACCATGAAATAACCATGGGGATCATTATTTTTTACTTGGCTTCCTAGAACATGACCACTACTAATCCTGCAAAAACTATGTGATCAACCATGAAGGCACCAGATTTTTGAACTATTCCCATCCTTCATACTAAGGATAAGACTTTGTACAAGGTTTTAAAAGACACTGGGATTTCCTCTGACTACGAGCTAGCTTCTCTCCGCGACCTATGTCTAGAGATAAATGATTGAAGCATATTTGGCCTCAATGTTAGGCTTTGGAAACCCCACGAATTAGAATTCTTCCTTCGGTGCAACCAATAATTACACCGTAATCCCCGATAAGTTTCCCAAGACATAACACATTCCAAAATCACTTTACCCTTACCTGATATTTCACTAAGACAAGGGCTTAGAAGATGCACACACATCACACCTTGTTTGTTCAGTTGAGAAACAATATATGTAAGAACACCTATACTCACCTTACTCTAAAATGGAATATTTTTATGTTTTTCCAAGGGAGAAATTATCCCAATATAACAGAGACTCTCAGATAATTGCACGAATTTCACCTTTACAGTCAATCGAGCACATGACATCACAAGGCATCACCGAACATGACCATTACAACTGATATAAACAATTCATACAGAAGGACCTTATAAAACATCCCCAAACAACACACAATTCTAGACAGTGACCACAATATCCTATCGTGGCCATATTTTCCACAATGGTGGTTTAACATGAACTCATGATTCAATGAAACTATGAAGAACCCATAGGCCCTATTAGACACCATCGAGATGATCATCCACACTAACAACCCTAGAACACTTCCACATTCAATGAATAAAGTAGCTTAAGAAACTAAGGCCTCTTTCAACCTTCCACATGCACTCTTATTCTTCAACAGGATTAGAAAAACCAAGAAAGGAAATGGTGTAGACTCAATCTATAGAGATCAACAATAAATATTCCTTATATTGATCAACTGGGGGATTTTCAAATGGAGAAACAATCAGGGTCACACTTCAGTCGTGAACTACTCCTTAATGGGGTGTACCTTATCCAACAATTGAACCCAAGGACCCAACCAACCTGGTCCATTGGTCAAGACATACCTCAACCATATCCAAATAGATGATGGGAAACACCATAAAGGCTTCCCAAGATACTCTCAAAGGAGACCACTAACCAGCCATTCAACCCAGCTTACCGACGAAACACAAAACCAAAACACTGTTCAAACAAGAGGGGTTCTTGGACTCAAAACATTTTAGAACATCAGCATTTCCAAAAACACATAATACACACCATCCCAAACCACTCATCAAGACATAAAGTTTTCCTTTTAAAAATATTTCTTTGAAAACCAATTATTTAGCGATTAGTGTATCCCCCAATGGTACCCCATGGGCCCCACACATGCATGTTTCCCTGCCACACAGGGCACCCTCCTCATATCCATCACATCACTCATCCATTCATGTCATTAACCATACATCATCCCATATAACCCCATGCACGTGGACGCTCACGAAAATACCAAAGGTTAATACAAAAATACATTCCACTTTTCAAAACAAAAACAATCAACCAATACTTACTTTTTCTCAAGACCACTAACCATGAAATTGAACCCAAATTACCACTAAAAAAACTTTTCAGGAAGGGACAATCCTTCCAATGAAAACTCGATTTCAAGTTATTCAAATAAATTTCAAAACATCTCATCCCATTAAAAAACCTTTCAATAGTTTAGAAAACTTTATTGGAAACACTTTTTCAAAACCAACCTTGACATAGTTCATGCTTTCAAAAGAGGTGCAAACACACCATTTTCCATTCCAATACAATTATGAAAATTCAGTTCTCCATTTTCGAAAATAAAACCATTCCAAATTTATTTGATAATAATTTCACAAAAACTTTATGCTTTTTAAAACCATGTAACTTTAAAACCAAAGTTCCAAGATTTCAAAACTAAAGAACACAAGATAATGTGAGAGGAAACTAGTTTCAATGGGTGACTTGGAAATATAGTTGGAAAACATATTCCAATCACTTCACCATCACAGAGAGTGTTCTATTGAATATCTCCGGCTCCACATTGCTTTCCAGGCCCTGCGAGCTCACTGAGACCATTAACCCCACTCTCTTTTCATTTCCCCTAATCATCATCAATCCAAGAAATCTAAAGGACTCATATAAATCCCAAATTCCCTTGGTGTCTCGAATCCCTTCATGAGGTGTGGTGATCATGAAAACTGTCCATAACCAAAATACCATGTCCCAAAAACCCTAAATCTAGAATATCACGACTGTTCCCTAAATAACGCGACCTAAAGAGTTAACCAGAACCTCCTCAGATACCATTTTTGTCATGAACCAAATCTGGACACCATCGAAACTAACACCAAACCTGGCCCAAGACATGGCCTGAAGGGCATTACCGATCCCCACGGGCTGACACAAGTACCTGGGTATCATAAAATTAGAATTGAGAACAATTTACATGAGTTTATAAACCTAATACAATAAAACAAATCTGGATTTTTCTAACCAAACAATCTTTTACAAAAATTCATAAATAAATAACATATTTTAAAACAACTCAACAAGACTATAAAAAAGTTACAAAACCAAAATGAAACAGCCCAAGAACCCTCATTGCAAGGGGCACCATCCTAAATCCATCTCCACAAGACATTACCACCAAGGACCTGCTAGAAACCCGAACCACTGGAACTAAAAAATTGTACCCAACCTACGACAACAAAAATAACCAAGTCTACTTACACCCAAGCGTGTAAGTAGGGTGTGAGAAAATTACGAGTAGGATACCACACTACTAAAAATCTGGGCTATAGCCACAGACCTATAGCCATGATTTTATTAGTCCGTGGCTATAGATTTTATATTTCCACAGTTAAATTCCTTCTCCGTGGCTAAATCAGTAATACACCGCGAGCGCCGTTTTTTTCCCAATATGTATCGGGCTTCTTGTCCTCCCCCGATCCGCAGCCCTCCTCCTCCTCCCCTGATTCTAACACCATGAATCCCTCCTCCCCGACGACGCCTCCTCCTCCCCGTAGCCCTACTCTCCTCCCCCAATTCGCAACCCTATCACCGTGCAACCCTCCTCCCCGATGGCGTCTCCTCCTCCCCGCATCCCTCCTCCTCCTCCTCCAGTTTGCAGCCATATCACCATGCAGACCTACTCCCCAACGATGTATCCTCCTCCCGACGATCTCCCCTACGATCTCACCATGCATCCCTCTCTCACAGCGATGTCCTCCTCCTGACGATCTCCCCGGTGATCTCCTCCCTCATTTCGCAGCCATGTTTCGGGATATATGGGATTGGGTAAGAGCTATCTCAGTTTTTTATTTTTCATGATGGGAATTGGCTTGGGTTTTTGTAGTATATTCACCATGAGTTAAGTCTTGTTAATGTTTCAGGAAATCGATAATGGAATGAGAGCATTTAGATATGTTTTGGTGATCAATGTAGGAAGGTAGATGTGGATGGATAAACACTAGGAATTCTCAGGGATGATAAGTCTTATGGGGTGGAGTTTCTAATTCCATACATCTATATGGGTGTTGGAATTTAGAAGGATTACCAAATTTGGAAATAGTACTATTTATGCTCCTTTCATCACAGAGTCTAAGGATTAGAAAAGGGGAATATCTTAGCTCAAAGTGATTCAACCTTTGGACAAATATCAACAATTGACAAAGGAGTAAGAAGAACACTGCGCAAGGGTCGCGAAAGTTCTAAAATGGCCATGCAAGTACACTTGCGCACAGAAGTTGGTCGCACAAGTCACTTTCACGCCCTAGGTGATAACTGCCCGGGGTCTTCTCCAGCCTATAAATACCCCCGGTGGGCCCCACTTTCAAGGGGGGAATTTTTCCAGAATTCAGATATAGAGCTCCGAACGCCCTAGTCTCTTCTTCAGGTCTTCCGAACACTTCTAAGGTAATTATTTACCTAGAATGGAAGGTCTAAACAAAAGGAGTAAGGTCTAAGTGTTATAATTCACTAACACCTGCGCACCTAAGGTGTTTTACCCTTAAGGGAAATGAACATACTTGCGCGCAGCCCTACTTCTTAACCAAAACTTGCGCGCCTCTCTTCTGGAAGTACCTCAGGATAATTTTAAAGGATTTGGTCAAGGATCTCCCAAGTGTTAACCTACTAGTTAACAATCGCGCAAGTACCCATGTGTCGCGCAGGTATACCTGCACGACCAAGACTTGCGCGCACACGCAGTACCTGTGCGCCTGCCAGGACTTGCATGCCCCTAACTTTTTGGGTGCCCTTCTTTCCTATTTAACCCCTCTTATACCATTCCACCTCTCCTATTCAAGATTCAGACTTCAAGACATTCTTCAAATCCATTTATGGCATGTTTTCTTGATTAACTTCCTTATCCAAAAAGGAATTATGTGGAATATCTCTCAAAACCTACTGATTTACACATCTTTATGTCACTAAAGATTGACATTTAATTCATTCAACCTCATCCTTTAAGATGAGAGAACCCCTTAACATGGTCCTCCTTTTCAGGAGTAATCCCCAGTCATAATTCCCCTTAAACTGGGCCTCCTTTTCAAAAGTAATCCCCAATTCAAGTTCTCTTAACCGGGCCTACTTTTCAAGAGTAAGCCCCAGTTCCAAGTCCTCATTAATTTTGGAATCCTCCTCAGGAGTAAGCCCCAACCATTATTCTCGTAACCTGGGATTCCTTTTCAGGAGTAAGTCCTAGTCTCAAATATGGGCATCCTCCTTAGGAATAAGCCCCAAGTCCCTTAATTTCTCAAAGTCCCTTAACCTGGGCCTCCTTCTCAGGAGTAAGCCCCAGTCTTAATTTCCCTTAACCAGTCCTAATTTACTTTTGATCTGGATCTCCTTCTCAGGTGTAAAACCAAATCATAAGTCCCCTCCTAATTTGGGCCTTATTTTTCAGGAGTAAACCCCAAATTAGAGTATCCAAATCTCCATAAAGTACATATACCTTTATGGACCCTGTTCCTGGATTTCTTCCCTGAAGTAAATCCTAATCTTCATCTATTTGGGCTGTCATACATACATAAGCCCCACATCATTTCTTATGATTTCATATTTCATGGAACAACTTTCTGGTTTTACCAATACCTCTAGTTTCTCACACTGAGCATGACTCACATGAGCTTAGAGAGTAAAAGTAATTATGACATCTTTCTTTGATCCATCAATCATAAACATCATATTCCCTTAATCAAACTACATGGGTTATGATTCCTTTTCATAAACAAAGGATACACAGGTAGCCCATCTGCAGGTACGATCCCAACTCTGAAATAATCCATGTCCTTCTGAATGACAATAAACTTCAAGTGCCCCACTGAGTGGCTTTAAAACCAGTATGGTCATCATAATGACCAAGAGAATTTTATGTATTAAAGGATACCATTGACTAAGAATCTCTAAACAAGTACAGATGATTCTCTATCGATGAAGAACCTCTAATACATATAAAAGATTCTCTAAATTTCCTACATATCAATTATTGATTGTCAGATCTAAAGGAAATCTCATTTTATACTGGGTAATGTTATAAGGATTCACGAACATAACTTAAATTTATAAAGAGAGTCCCAGAGTAGACAATAATTCCCCTAAAAAAGGTGTGATGAGTCCGACCTCGCATCCTCTTGACCAATGCAAATTCCTAAGTCTCATCAGTCCACAACTAATGAGCGCCTACCTTTGGAAAGTAGGTTCAAATGGATATGGAATCATTGGATGTTTCCGGTTCTACGAACAAACCCATTAGAAACCGCTTGGAATGTTTGAATCTTAAATAAATGAGGTCATCCCCAATTTCAGAGGGAAACAAAAAATGGTGAACCCAACGTGAATCCGTAACCAAGTTAAAATGATGTTTTACTTATTTGTTAGGCCCTTATTTAGAACTCAATGAGAGGGCCAACAAAACTATCATTGACATATGTGCTCATCCAAAAGATGTAGTGTCTGAATATATCTTGATTACATCTGTTATATCAAATAGGCACTCTTTTCCAAGATTTTCTGCATTCTAAGAAATGGATTCTCTCAAGTTCACACATGTGAATACATCTGCTATGAAAAACTCTACTGTGAATGACACTGCTGCTACTCTTCCTGGACCTTCATCCTTTCTGAGGATGACATCACCTACTCAGCGTCTTCAACGCTGGGTATCAAATGCGCTGGTTAAGGAGTACCATCAAAACGGTACTATTCCAACTCTGGTGGCTGCCCGACAAGCCCTCCAGGTAAACAATTCACCATAGTTGTTCAGACAATGACGACCAGTGATTAAGAAGCAGGCGATGCTAACCACCTTCTCCAACCATTTTGGGTCTTTATCCCCAGAACTCAATCACCACTTTCTCCCTTTTTCTGGGGAGGTGAATGAGCATGTCCCTCAGGGCCTTAATTCAAGCAGACATGAGTTCTTACAAAGGGATTCTATTAACAATCGTTTCCAGACTTGTGCAGAAGTGCGACCTCAACATGATGAGGGTATCGACTCCAGGCGTTCAGCTTAGGTTCCTCAAACCTGAGAAGGCAAGACGAATCGCTAGAGGAAAAATCTGGTTAAGAGTGATCAGGTTCTCATCTCTGCCATCTTCAGAGAAGTTCGCCAACCTAACTTGGTGGCAAGCAATGAACAGGCACACACACCTGCCCGTTTTAATTCCGCAGTCTAGTAGACTCATCTGGCAGCATCACGCCAATCCCGCCAGGCAATTCTAGTGGAGTACTATAGGCAGGAACATAAACCTATTTATAAATCATCAGCTAGTCAGCAGACTCGTCTGACTATATATGATGGAGCTTGTCAACCACGTTCGGTGAAGTGTAATCAGCAGGCACATACACCTAATAGTATTGATCAAGACTACCAACAGTCTCTCTTGGTAGCACACGGAGAAGTCAGTCAGAAAGCTCCGGTGACAAACAGGAGGTAGAGTCAACTTTCTTCCCCCACACTTGAGTACTGTCAGGATTCACTGACAGGAAAAGGAGGACAGGAGTAGGCACATAAACCTACTCCAAGCATGGAATGGATGTATATCCCCGTTCTGGTAGCTGAAGTCACAAAGCATATTCTATCAATGGTGAAAGAGCAGAAGCAAATCCCTGCTCATATTCTGGATGGTTGCCATGATATTATAACAGCTTCAGCGGCATCTCAGGGAAAGACGCATAAATCTATCCCTACCAGTGGGGTGACATATCAACAGTTCACTCCGGAAAAGACATACACATCTTTTTTAGTCCAAGAGGGTTGTGGGGTCATACTCCACCATATCATACGGACAACCAAGTCAGGCACATACACCTGATTTGAGTGGAGATCGTCAGTCTAACCTGGCCATATCTCTTGATCCGACACATACACCTATTCTGATTAGCCACTTTCATCAAAAAATGGTTTCCAAGGTGAGTAGGAAGGCGTCTAAGAAGAAGAACCACCCATCACAGTCAAGAGATCAAGAGCCAATCTATAACAAGGCCATTCTCAATGCTAGAGTTCTTGAAGCCCTTAGATAGTTATCTATTGGAATTAAAGATTCTATTCCCTCATTTCCCAATAGTGGGAACATTAATTATGAAGGTCTTTAATAGAGACTTCCTCATGAAGGCTTTCTTCATGACAGTTCGGTCAATCTTGAATTTTCTTCTTCAGATGAGAGCCATAGGAACCCTCTATGTGGTCAGAAGACCAAGGAGCAAGAAATATCATCTTTTGTTGTAACCCACCATGGTGGTCCTCCCCATGATGATTAATTTTTCTATGAAAGTACTCTCCGCAGTAGTGATGCACATTTCCCTAAAAATGCTCTAGTGGATAATGTAGTGCTGAGAAAGCCCTCTTATCTTGAGGCACTTGAAAATGTGAAACCAGCCATGTCTGATGCTTCATTGATATTAGGTTAAATACTTTCTCAATTGAAAGATAGCCCAGGGTTTAGGTCATTCTTAGAACCACCCCTAAGTCATGCATCTTCTAGATTAATTAGTGATTTCTCTACGAATCTTGTTGAATCCAATGAATAAACAAGGAAGCACCAGCTCTGGTCAAATCAGGTAGAAGAATCTTCATTGAATGATAAAGAGGAAATGTTGAACATGAGAAAACAACTGGCGAAAGGTGAAGTGCCAGTCATGTTTTGGCCTCTGGATGACTCTCAGTATGACATTCCAGAGATATTGATGGAACATGGAATTCATGATATTCGTCTCAAAATATGGAAAACTCTTTGTCAGTTGAAAAAGAAAGTATTATCTTATGATAAATATGAAAATCATGTTAAGATAATAGAAGGGTTACAATGTCAGATTTATTTAGCGTCTCTATCAGTCTCTCGATATCCGAAGGCTGAAAAGCAGCAGAGATCCCTTTAGCGTTCATGCCTTGGTGCGCTAAGAAGATTGCGCCAGTTAATTGCCAATGCCCCATCTGGTATTCAAGTCAGAGGATGGGGTGTTCATGGAGAACTACATTTTACTGTGCTCTCTAGTCAGCAAATCCCACCGAAAATGGTCTCATGCAATGTTATTGCCCATGGCCAGCCACAGTCAATGGGTTTTGTTTGTAATAAAAAGCTTTCCCAAGAACAAGCCTCATCTAGTTCTTCTCAAAATCAAGCATACAAAGAACAAGTTGTTGATTTAATCCTGAATCAAGCTAACGAGAATATTGAACAAGCCTCTCATTCGGAGGAAGCACATCACCAAGTGATAGAAGTGTTAGAAATCATCCAACGATCTTTTGAAACGGGTGATAAAAGTGGATGCAGGTTGATGCATCCAGCTAATTTCAGGACTAAGGTCTACAAGATCAGGAGAGCTTTTAAGAAAGTCTCAGACATAAAATGTCAAGAGCCGCCCCAGCTTGCCAGACTAGGGACTCTTTTAAACCAACCCTTAGAATCAACAAATAGGATTCGAGGAGTTGAGCAAAGACAACAGGAACTGCCCCAGTCCACCAGACTGTGGACTTTTTCAAATCATCAATCCCCTCCTTAGTGAAAGTCAGTCTTCTCTCGATTGGGGAAGAAGCCATAGGAGGAACGAATAGCCAAATTATCATGAGATTCCCTCCAAATTACGGTTCGTCAAGAAGTTCTTGAGGGATCAAATCAACAAAAGGCAATGTCTCATCAAAGACATGAAAGAAGACAATATCGCAGAAATGCTGATAGAAGGAATGCGATGTGTTATGAATCAATCAATGTCATCAACGCTGTTATTGCTGATCGACTAGATGAGGCTCACTCAGGGGATTCAGATGAAGAGGTTCCTACTCAAGAAGATGTACGCACAGACACAAATGAAGAAGGTGTGCGTACACAAAATCAAAGGATTACTCAGAACCTAGGTAATCCTTTAAGTAACCCACTTCCCCCTATCCGAAAAGGATCTAACAAAGGGAGGGGAAAGAATTAGGTTACATATCATTCCTCCAGAGAAGTCCAATCACTCTCACTAGAGAAAAGGTTTACACAACAGGAGGAAGAAATGAAGGAATTGAGGAGGTTGAATGCAGAACTACTTCAGGGTAGTCTTCTTTCTAAGCGTGCTGGGGTTAGTCAGCCAAGGGAGTTTGTTGTAGATACTAAGATGGATCAATAATATCCTCCTTTATCAGCACACCCTAACAGGTCTAATCCTATGGGTCAAGTGCAACATCAATTGGTAGTGCTACCATCGGTTGCAGTACCAGCTGTCATACCTATCCAAACTCCAGTCATTGCACCTGCCCAAGTCCAAGTTCAACCAAATGTTTCTCAAAAGTTAATAACTACCATTGAGTCATTAACAGCTCGGTTAGAGACTACGGAATGGAAGTGTGCTCAGGTTCAACCAGAAAAGAAAGGTTACCCCTAATGGGTAGATTCAATCTCCCCCCCATCAAGTTTTGGGAACCCTATATTCCCTATTTTCAATGGATCAGGTGATCCTGAATAGCATTTGACGCATTATGTGTCTTTTTGCGATCCTATGATGGGAACTCCGGAACAACAAGAATTAGTGAAACTCATATGCTTCATGTGAACCCTACAAGGACCCGCCTTTGTCTGGTATAAAAGCTTGAAATCCCGGTCAATTACCGGATAGGAAGATATCTGTCAATGATTTCTTCTTCAATTCAGCTCAACTTTTCCAAAGACAATAGTTTTTGATCTTAAAAACTATAAGAAAAGGGAGAATGAAAGGGTCTCATATTTCATTGCTCGCTGGAAGGGATTAACATATTCCCTAAGCTTAGCACTCCCTCAGGAAGAATTGTTGCCAATCTCTGTGGAAAATTTGTGTGATGAGTTGCGCACACCATTGATCCCTGTGAAATACACAGGAGGGTTTCGAGACCTTACTTCAATCTCTCAATAGAGTGAAGATTCTCTTATACAGACTAAGGCTAAATCTCATGTAATTCCATCAGCCCCCGGAAGGAGAATGAGTAAATCAGAGACTGCTACAGTTATGCTTAAATAAGAACCTGTATCAGCTTCTACTTGAAAACCTTTATCTTCTTAAAGGGCTCTACCTTCTGAGCGCCAAAAACAGAGACTGTTTCGTCAAGATGATCAAAGAGATCAAAGACTAAAACAATTTGAGGATCTGAAGAGCAACGTTTACTCTTTCCAAAATGAACAAGTTCCTGAATAATTCATTTCGGCTCTGGAAAATAATCTGGTTCAATTTACATGGCCCAAGAGGCCAAACAAGGAAGGAGATGAAGACTGTCCCAACTATTTCCCATTTCATCAGATGCTGGGGAATCTCATTCAAGAGTGTTTTGTCTTTTCAAATACCTCCTGCAAAATATGGTCGACTCTGGACAAGTCAAACTGAAAGGTTCTTCAGCTCAAGTAGCATGTGTTACTGCTACAGTTCCAGAGGAAGAAGGAGAATGGAAAGAATTAAAAAGAAAAAATTCACAGAAATATGATGATTGGATGGTCAGAAAGACGATCAACCGAACTCATGCTATTTTGTGAACACAATTGAACAAATCAATTGTGCCTTGTGCCATGAATGCCGCAGAAAAAACTTCTTCATCAGAGGGAAAATCCTCAAAGAAACGACACAATTCCAAGAAAGAGGAACAATCAGAAGAAGATGATTATGTGTCAAAGACTAAGATGTCTTTGAATCTCGCAGATTTAATGCCATCTAATTCGAAGCAATGGGTACCGTACCACCAAACGACACAGCCTAAACAGGATAATCAGGCAGAGTCTTCATCGGATGAAGAGTTGATTTTCGGTTCTGTTAATATGATTTAATTAAAAGACCCATATGCCAGTTGCAGTTTCTATTTTGATGAGCCCGAATTACCTATATCAAATAGAGGAATCATAGGAAGTTCCAGAGGCTCAAGATATAGGGGAATCCTTGGATCTTTCATAATCCACTACTCCAATTATACCCCTGCTAGAACTGTGTATGCAGTAGAAACTCGTGGAAGATCCCTTCAGCGAGCTCAATAAGAATAAGCAAGTTCTTCCACCAATGGCAAATTCAGTCTTGGCATAGTTATTCTAGAAGACCGCTTGAAGGTTCCATATTCTTCCTCTCAGCGAGTAAATGGATCTAATCAGTATAATCTTCCAAAACCATGAATATTGCCAACTCTTATCCCGATACAAGATGCATCCACTTCCAAAGAATTTGCTTCCAAGGCACCTTCTAAACCACATGTTCCTGTTGGGAAATGCAGACCTCTGGATCAAACGTATGATATATTGAAACATCTAGCCCAAGTACCAGCCAAGTTATCAATTTTATATTCTTTGAATCTGTCAAAAGATCTTCGGGAGGCACTCATTGGGGCTTTTTCAAGTCCTCAGGAGTTTGAAACTGAAATTGCTGCAGCGGAAGTCTATCACATAGAGAATAATCCTGCAGAATTCCATGTAGTAATATTTTTTATTGATGAAGATGAAGATGATGTCGTGCATAGACATATTAGACCTTTTTACTTATCTGGAAAGGTTAATGGTGTAGACGTCTGAAGAGCTTTCATTTATAATGGTTCATGAGTCAACCTCATGCCCATTCGTACACTTCTTTGATTGGGCCTCATAGAATTTGATTTATCTCCTTCTACCATGATGTTACAAGGATATGATAAAAATGAACAAGAACCACTGGGCGAGGTTACACTCAGAACTTAGTTTGGAGATCTTGTATCAAATTCAGATTTCATGGTTGTTGATCAAGACTCAGCCTTCAACATCTTTCTTGGAAGACCCTGACTACATCAACATGCAACTATCCCTTCATCAAACCATCAATGTCTCAAATATTCTTTCAATGGTTAAGTTGGTACATTGTATGGTGATAAGGCCCTGTTCAAGACATGTGAGTCTCAATACATTGAGGCGGAATTCTATCACATGAAGGGAAAGGATAAATCCAAAACCAGGGAGATTACCAAAGTTAACGATTTATATGGTTTGGAGAAGATTCCAGTAAATCCATTTACACATGTGAGTACAGATTATGTGTTTCCTATTAGTCAAATTGACAAGATATACCCAAATAAAAATACTCTTATGGAAAGATCCATAATGTCAATTACGAAAATCGATCCAGACAACATGGGATAAATTGGTAACCCACCAAGCAGTGATGAAAGCTCAAATAGAGATGTCTTCGTTTCATCTGCTGAAATCCAACAAGTCTATACTTCTCCAATAAGGTCAGAAGAAGTTATAACAACATTGGAGGTGAACAATGATGTCGATTCTCAATCAATTATCTCCTCTTTATTTCCCAAGGAAGACCCTTCATCATTAATTGTGTCAGAAATGGAAGCTTCTTCTTCAAGATGTTCAAATTTTGACATCTCTTCTGATCATGGAAATTCTTCTTTATCATCTACTATGCAAGTAGAAATGGAAGAAATAACACATGATGAAGAAGAAGAGGAAGATATCAGAGATGCTCCTCCAGCATTTGAAGAGGGTATCTCTACCACTATGGATGAACTCAGAGAAATAAATCTGGGTACAAAAGAAGATCCACACCCAACTTTAATCAGTGCGTCCATGACTCTTGAAGAACAAGAGATTTATATTTCCTTTTTAAAGAAAAAACGAGACATATTTTCTTGGAACTATACAGAGATTCCCGAGATTGATCTTGATGTTGCTACTCATCATTTGGGTTGACCAGAAGAGCATCGAGGATTTAAGCAAGCCGCGAGAAGAACACACCCAACTTATGCTTCCAAAATTGAATCTGAAGTGGATAATCCTATCAAAGCTAACTTCATTAGAGAAGTTCAATATCCCATGTGGTTGGATAATATTGTCCCTTTAAAGAAGAAGAACGGAAAAATTAGAGTTTTCATCGATTTCAAAGATCTTAATTGGCATTTTCCTAAGGATGATTTCCCAGTTCCAATTACAAAACTTTTAATTGATGCAACATTGGGCTATCAAGAACTTTCCTTCATGGATGGATATTCTGGATATAATCAAATCCAAATGGACCCAGAAGATGAGGAATCCACAGCCTTTAGATCCCCTCAGGGTGTGTTTTGCTACTGGGTAATGCCCTTTGGCTGAATGAATGCAGGTGAAACATATCAACGTGCCATGCATCGTATCTTCAAACCCTTTTTAGGGATGTTTTTTGAATGCTATGTGGACGTTTTGGTGGTCAAATCCAAACAACGTTCTAATCACTTGGCTAATTTGGAAGTCATATTCCTCAAGCGTCGATAATATAATTTGAAGATGAACCCCTTAAAATGTGCTTTTGGGGGTAACCTTCGGAAAATTTATCGGATTTGTTGTACGCCATCGTGGTATTGAAGTCGATCCTGAGAAGACAAAGTCAGTCCTTGGTATGTCACCTCCTCGAAATTTGAAAGAATTAAGAGGACTTCAAGGACACATAGCCTATATTCGGCGTTTCATCGCCAATTTGACAGGAAAAAGTTTAACCTTCACCAAATTTATGAAGAAGGGAGTCACTTACCAGTGGACTGAAGAATGTTGAGAAGCATTCGATATTATCAAGAAATACCTCTTGAGTCCACCGGTACTCATGCCACCTGTTGAAGGAAGACCATTTTTCCTCTATGTGACAGATTTAAAGCGATCATTAGGTGCCTTTCTTTCTCAGAAGAATAATGATGGGAATGAAAACAACCTCTACTACCTCATTCAGACTATGCTCGAAGCATAAACCCAATATTCAAGTATTGAGAAGTGCTGTATGGCATTAATCTTTGCAGTTCAGAAGTTGAGACACTACCTGCAACATAACGAGGTCCAATTGGTATCTCGCAATAACCCGCTCAAATTCAGCCTTAGTCGTCCAATGCTTACAGGACGTCTGGCAAGGTGGGCATTTATTTTGCAGTAATTCGACATTCAGTATGTGTCTCAAAAGGCAATAAAGGGCCAAGCTCTGGCTGATTTCCTAGATGAACACCTTTCAGTGGAAGACACATATTCAGATATTGAACTCCCTAATGAGGAAGTCTTCTCTATTCAAGAAAGTCCTCAGGCATGGGAAATGTATTTCGATGGTGCTTCCAGAAGTCCAACAGGGATGAAAATGGAAAATTCAAAATTCAACAAAGTTGGCTTAGGAATTGTGCTCATTTCTCTAGAAAAGGTAGTGTTACCTTATTCCTTATTATTATGGGAATTTGGTACCAATAATTAATCTAAATACCAAGCTCTCAACATAGGCTTGGAGTAGGCGCTCCAAGCACAAGTGAGTCACTTAGAGGTGAAATGTGATTCAGACCTGGTAATCAAACAAGTCAATGGGGATTATTCCATCATAAAAGAGGAACTAATCCCTTTTTATGATTACGTCAGAGAGTTAATGGCGGAATTACCTTCGGAACCGACATTTTCTTATGTCCCAAGATCACAAAATGCTTAAGCTGATGCACTGGCTAATATAGACATAGCTCTAGAAGATCCAAATCGGGATGAGACAACCATCAGTATTGCCCACTATCGTACAATTTCACCTTATGTTCAAATTAGAACAAAGGAAATTAATGAAATTAGTCCCATTCCTGAACCGTATGGTCATACTATAGGATGGATGTCACCTATCAGGGAATACCTTCGAAATGGAACACTTCAACCTGATAGATCCGGGAAAGAACAAATCCGGTGACATGTGGTCAATTTTACTCTTTATGATATCCCAAATCACTTAGAGAAAATTGTCTACAAATGTGGTTTTGATGGAGTTATCTTTAGATGCATTGATGGTTAAGAGAAAATGGCTATCATGAAAGAAGTGCATGCAGGAGTCTGTGGTGCCCACCAGTCTGGACATAGACTGTCTGATCAGATTCGAAGGCTTGGATACTTTTGGCCTTCAATTCTACAAGATTGTGTTGATTTCATAAAGAATTTTAGTTCATGCCAAGTACATGCCAACTTCATTCATCAACCTCCATATTTGCTTCATACAGCAAAATAATCATGGCCATTTTCCACATGGGGAATGGATGTGGTGGGACCTTACCCTTCAGCTATAACCAAGCAGTTTAAGTATATTCTTACTGCTAATGACTTCTTTTTCAAATGGGCAGAGGCAATACCTCTCAAAGAAGTCAGTTCTAAATGCATTTATATCTTCATCAAGTCTAACATCTTTACCAGATTTGGTATCCCTCATACCATATTGACAGACAATGGCACCAACTTCTGTTCATCTGAGGTGAAGAAGTTGTATCAAGAATACAACATCAAATCAAAACATTCATCTCGGTATCATGTAGCGGCCAATGGCCAGATAGAAGCCTTCAACAAGACTCTGTCAAATATACTGCAAAATATGGTGGATAAAGAAAATAAATCATGTCATGATAAACACTTTCATGTTTTATGGGCTTATCGGACTACAACCCGCACTGCAACGCGGTCAACTCCATATTCACTGGTATTTGGAATGGAAGCCATCTTTCCCATTGAAGTTCAACTACCCTCACTCAGAGAAGCCATTTGTGATCAGTTATCTACAGATGAGAAATCTCAAAAGAGATTGAATGAATTGGAACGGTTAGATGAGAAAAGATTGTGCACTTTGCACCACTTGGAAGTCTATCAGAATCGAATAGCATGATCTTTCAACAAAAAAGTTCATCTTCGTTCATTCACTCAGGTAGAATTGGTATTAGTTCTCAGAACTCCAATGATACTAGGAAAGAAACCTCCCAAGCTTGAGCCAAAACGGGAAGGACCTTACTCAATACATAGGGTCTACTCCAATGAAGCTTATTCATTAATCTCAATGAATGGAGAACTCATCACTACTCCAACCAATGCAAGATTTTTGAAGAAGTATTTTGTATAAACAAAAAATATATCATCATTGGTCCGATATGACCATAAACTGCACCACCGTCCTACACGACATTAAAACTGCTCATCATGTCCAGAAAACATGACATTAAATAGTATCCCCTTCACCGTCCTTGTTATATGACGTTAAACTATACAGCAACAGTCCATGCATACAACCTTAAACTATTTGCACATCCCTTACGTCCATCATGACGTTAAACTGCACCATCCACGGTCCATGCATATGACCTTAAACTATTCTCACTTTCATCCAACGTGACGCTAAACTGTATCGTCCCTTTTTTGTCCAACATGACATTAAACTGTGAAAAAGTACCTAATATATCCAACATGATGTTAAATGGTGTACTCTTTTGTCCTCACTACATGACATTAAACTGCACAGTTCCCCTTTTTTCCAACATGACATTAAACTGTATTGTCCCCATAGTCCTAATTACATGACGCTAAACTATACAGAAAGTCCTTTAATACTTCCTACATGACATCAAACTGTACTTTGTCCCTACTACATGACATTAAACTATGCAGCACCAACAGTTTTAACTACAATACTTTAAACTGCATAGTCCCTTTATATGTCCTACATGACATTAAACTGTGCATCGTTAGGGTTGTTGCTACCTCTTGTTTCTCACACTGAGTATGACTCACGTGAGCTTAGATAAAACTTCAACCATAACACTCTCTCTGGGCTACTAACCATGTGTAAGTCCCAACACTATTTTTAGGTCGTTGTCCCCAAGGACAACGTGATCACTAATTCATTCTTTAATTGAACTACGCGAACTTTGAACCTTGCCTTTCAGGATGGGTACGTAGGCAACCTCCCAATGTTCAAGCCCAAAACCAATCTATTCACATCGGTTCACCTCCATCTCATACGATGTTGATTCATGAAACTGCCCCTAGAATCAACATCTTTACGTTTTTTCACTTTCGTCCTTGTTATACGACATTAAACTATGCAACACTTTTGTCTAATATGACAATAAACTACAACATTCTTTGATACCCTCACCTGAGAGGGAATCATTATTTACATTGATTTTCAATGATGTTATATTCCAAAGACTATGTTCATACATGGCAATGCCCAAATCTTTTATCTTGGGCCAAAATATCATTGCACTAAGGTCCCCTTTCACCCTTCACATGTACGAACCAAATTTGCACAGAGGGTATTTCTAGAACTACGTGGGCTTGATTCCCATCCTTATGAGATACGTAGGAACGTTTGAGTGTCCCTCGAATCTAGCCCCAAGTCTTTGGGCCTAACCCTAAATTCCACTTTCAGTCCCTTGGCTGAAAAGTCCCCATGAAAACACACACAGTGTATTTATTATAATGGTCCAAGCTCTATGACCCTAAACTAAGATCTCCAATCCTTTTGTCCCACACGATGTTAAACTGTAGTTCAAGAACTACGTATGGCTTGATTCCCATCCTTATGGGATACGTAGTGAAGTTTAACATTTCTATTCAGGACCCAGTCACAACATGATTATGGTTAGCATTGATCTCTATATCTCTGTATACATTGGACAATACCCATCTTTATGTGTCATAATCCTAACCATAAATATTATCAGATCTTCATAACCCTTTTATTGACTTCTAGTCACAAAAATGTCAAACTTCTGAGAGTTCTTTTGCCTGACTATGCAGTACGTGCCCTTAGGTGGCCTTGCATAAACAGTCTCCATAACAGATTTGTCAGCCAAAAGATACTATTATTTGACTATGCAGCTAATTCCCTTAGGCGTCCCTTCATAATTCAACTCCCTTACGGGTTTGTCGGATACTGGTAACTTCATTATTGGGAAGAAATCCTCTTTTGTCCTTATTTGTCTTAAATGACAATATGTAGGGATCTGCAAAAATAGCCATCCTTAACATACTTGTCCCATATCCTTTTTCTTGATCTGAAAGTATTCAAGTCTATGGTTTATATTATC
Organism: Viscum album; assembly: GCA_963277665.1. Lineage (NCBI taxonomy): Eukaryota > Viridiplantae > Streptophyta > Magnoliopsida > Santalales > Viscaceae > Viscum > Viscum album. Next base: position 598,771,779 of record OY728133.1, read on the forward strand.
CTTCCCTACGTTTGGGTCAGACCTTTGTAGGAGTGATATCCATCCAGTTCTTCGATAATCTTGTTTAGAAATATCTTCTCCATATTCAAGTACCTCTTTCTATACAGCAAACTCTATACGTCGGAAAATTTTAATCTCCATAAACTTTCACTGGATTTTTACCACTGGGAAGGTAAATTTCTGAGAGTTCTTTTTCCTGACTATGCAGCACGTGCCCTTAGGTGGCCTGCATAAGTAGTCTACATAACAGAACTGTAAGCCAAAAGATGCTATTTATTTGACTATGTAGCCAATGTCCTTAGGTGGCCCTGCATAATTCAACCCCCTAACGGGTTTGTTAAATAATGGTAACTTCATTCTTGGGAACTACTTCTTCTAATGCCTTTTAGCTCTTTTTTATATCATTCCTCAGATTCAAATATTCTTAAGTCATAGTTTACATATTTTCCCTCATACTTGAGTATGGTAATATGTTTTCAGATAAATTGTCAAGTAACTTAGTCAATTTTAATCCATTTCGGTAAAAGATATTTTGACCTTAAACATTAGCCTCTTTATGTCCAGCATGCATGACTTTAAACTTCCCACAAAAGAAAAGGGAACTCTGAATAAAAGTCAAGTTATATCTCACTAAACATATATTTTGTATGATTTAGGTAATATTGAGCAATTAAGAGATTCAAATTTTTTAGGGTTATTTATATTAATCCTTGTAAAAATCAAACTGTGCTTACTAAGCCCATTGGCTTAGGTAAAATTTAAACCATGTAGAAGGAAAATTCTTGCACAAGTGATTGAAGATGAAAGAATTCTTTCCATTTGATGCACAAGAATTAGAAGGACATCCATAGATTGGAGTCTCTTCTCTTTTATAAGAAATTAAAAAAGGCTATCAACATAAGTCTTTACTTGATGAACAACATCCTGAGCTTCATCAGAAGCTACTTGAAGCTCATGAACCCAACCAACTTCACTCTTTTCAGCCTGATGGAGTGCTTTATTGGCATCCACGATGGCCTTCACACCATTCGTTTAAGCTCCCTCAAGTGCATTATTGAGTTGGTCGAGTTCCCCAATAACAACATCTAACTGTTGCTGAAGGTGCATTTGCTGGACGACTTTATCTTCGATCTTATGCTTCAGCTCTTTCATCTTGGTAGCATAGTTATCCTCGGATCAGGATACCGCAGCCTCAAATTAACTAATGTTGGCTGACAGCTTCACCCTGGTCAGATCTTCACGACACTTTTCCTCTTGTTCCCTTCTTAAGATGACTTGTTTCACCGCAGTATGGATCTCTTGGTATCCAAAACCGCCAAGTCCTAGCATGACGAACTGGGATGACAACTGGGAAATCTTTGATAACAGCTCTTCTAAAGGCACCTCAGATATGATTTTCCATATTTTGTTCCATGCCTTGCATCGTGAAAATCTGAGCGCCTTAAGCACCTCTGGGTCTGATTCAACATCATTATCACAAGGGGGCATGTAATCTGGGATTAATGCACTTAAAGAAGTGCCCTGTTCTTCTTCTTCCCCCTGACCCTGGTTGCTTCACCTTCTACTGTTGTTTGGGCGGAAGTTGAGACCTCACCTCCACTTCTAACCATTGAATTTGATAGCCCTATTTGATCAATTAAAAGTATGGTTAGTTTCATAGAATAATGGAAATTGGTTGTCTATCTTGAAAACTCGGTACAATCATTACCTAATAGTAGATCAGCAGCTTGAGATGACTCCTCCCCATATTTCCCAGTTTCAACAGGATCTTCAAGATGGGTCTCAGGAGGGTTTACTGGATTTATCTCCACTTGAGATAATGTTTCTACAATGATAGGGTTGAAATCAATGTACACACCCTCTTCAAGAATTTACAGTTCAACAACTTCTATGGATGGAACTTCATATTATTTTCAATCATGATTAGAAGTGTAAATTATAAAAAAAAATTACTTGGCGAAGGATAAAACTCATGCCCAAGGTCTTCTAAATCACATGATAACTTAGCATGATCATAAAATTCTTCGAAAGACATGACAAGATTCATAATTTCATATAATGATATTTCAGAATCCTGGTTAGTCTCACCAGTGGGAGAATTTGATGTGTCCTCTTGGAGACCCTCATTCTACAGCCCCTGACCCTGGACAGCTTCTTTAGGAAGGATGGAAGATTCAGTTGATACGGCCGCCAATGATTCTGGTGCAGGTTCTTCTCTACTTGTAGCAGCAGTAGGAGCAGTACTTGGAATAGATGTTGGCTCTTTTTCAGAAGTAGCCAAGTCAGTATGAATTTTCATTTTTTCCACAGCACCCTCCGTTTTCCTCAAAGGAGGATCAATCCTTTCCCTCAGAGGAGAAATTGAATAATCCCCTGCAATCCCAAATAAAATGAGAAATAATTTTCACGGTTTAAGACTCATGATTATCCAAAAGACTTACCACTGCTAATAAAGCATTTAGCTGTGGTCTTCTTCCTCCGAGGCTTTTGCTTCCTTGGATTTTGGGAGTGTCAGCAGTCTCCATTATAGGTACCTGAATTAAAGAGGGTAAAGCCATGTGAAACTCCTCATCCATGGCCTACTGTCCTGGAGATATCTCACCCGGTTCATGAGGAGATTCAGCAGCAGCCCTGATGGCAGTACCACCAGGGCTATACTGTGGCTAAGGAACCTCAGTAGTTTTGGAAAGGTGCAAGATGAATAAAAAAATTTACTTGAATAACAAAGCTTCGACTGAAATCAAGTTGCAATGAAAATAAAGAAAGAAAACTTACATCTTCAGGAGCCACATACTCATGCCACTCCTCATCAGTGGCACTGTGATCCATCATTTCCATCACCCGCTTCGTGATAGGGATAGAATCTTCGGTGGCATATATGAGCCTGAAAAGTCCCTATTCTAGGAAGATGTAACCCTTCACATAGCTCCATCCAGATAGTTTCAGTATCACAATATACATCCCTCTATGCCTGGATGGCCTCTGGTCGTAGATATGCAGGTGTACTAGAAGGCTGCGAAGAGGGTCCTAAAATCTTTGATTTTAGTTTCTTCCCAACTCCTGCAACTATACAAAGATAATGCAAACTTGTTACTCTATAAAGTTACTTGCAATTAAAATTTCCTCAATAAAGTAACTCACCAGGAGTTGATGGAGTGGCTCTATTGATTCTGACAGGAGGATTATATACGACACATGGCCATTTTGACACATGTTGTATCTCCTGAGAATCTGATGAATCAGCCTCAGTTGAAGAACTCGGTGAACCAGCTTCAGGAGTAGCAGAATCACCTACCACCTGAATTGTTTCTTTCCCAATGGTTCCCTTCTTCTTCCCAACCCGTTCAACAGGTTTATTCAATATGGCCTCAGGATATGATGATATCTAGTTTTCAGCATACCATATGGTCAAATTGCTTACCGCTTCAGTATTTGGTAAGTCAAAGACTGCCCCAGTCCTTTCCATAGCCATTAGCAACCATATTTGCCGAGAAACCATTGGATGCTGCTCTGATCTGACGTGCACTGGAGGAGATACAATAGTTGTATGTAGACACTTGAATTGGCGTGAAAATAGATATGGAGCATAGGCCTCACATATAATTTCCCCATCAATTCTGGTGGCCAGTACACCATCTCTGCAGGCCAGCATGTAAGACCTCTGTTCCAAGCTGGCTGATCCATCGTCAACAAATCGCCCTGTCAGCGGATTTCTATAGGGAAAGAAGTGGAATTACTTATGCATACCTAGCCTTGGCCTAATATCATAGGCATTGAGGGACAAAGGAGAAACCCCAGAGAAGGCCTGGACAGATGGCCTAAAAGAACTTCCAGGAATATGTATTCCATTCTGTACAGCATATGTCCGGAAGTGAGTGGAGATCCATCCCCATAAAAGTTGGAATGTTCCCACTAATCTCAAAGGAGACTTACCCATATAGACATGAAGTAATCTCCTGTGAATCTTTGCTAAAAATGGGGTAGCCAACCCCACCATCTTCCTCTCAGCCAACTTGGCTACGATAATGAAGGTCACTGGCCTGACGCCTCCCTTCGAATCTCTAATTGCCAAAAGATTGAAACTGAGCCATAAGGCTAAAAAGCTTTCCAGATGGGTCTTCTCCAGGATTTTATGATTCACTTCATACTCCCATTTCTCAAACTCTCCGGCTTCCAGAGTCAGCCAGAATGTGCCAGGAGAAACTCTCTTATCCTCTCTAGGGCAACTAGTAGGATGAGTACAGGTGGGCCCCTTTTCCCTCTTCTTCTTGAGAAACACATTCATCCATTCCTCTGGGTAAATATCGCTTCTATAATGAGTCTTTGAAGTCTTTGAGATTTTGAGCTTATGATAAATCTTCAATAATTCTCGAACTAAATTCGGAGTCTTCTCCGGATCATTCAAAGTTGCCTTTGGAGGGATGAATTCATCATACACATCACCCAAAATTAGAATCCCTGAGATCTTGTAGACATCCCACAAACTAATGCCTACTTCACCATGGATCAGATGGAACAAATTCGTTTCTGGGCTCCAGCGGCTAAGCAACTCTGGTGCAAAATTATCATTCCTATAAACATATGTTTTCCCTGCCCAGATGACTTCATAAATTGTATCTCCCTTCAGATCCTCGACAAACTCTTCACAAGTTTGTTGCAACCAATAATCCCACATACAAGTTGGCTTCACCCCTCCTCCGGAACGGAATTCCCATTTCTCCTTCCAGCATTTGGATTGATACATCTAAGAATTTCGAAATATTGAAGGATAACAATGTGGTTGCAGCTCAAGATTGTGAAGTTTTAGATCTGGTGCACAAGTGATATGATGCATTATATAGGCTTTCTTTATTTTTCCAGCATTAGAAAATGTTCCTGCGATTGAGACATTTGATGAAGAAAAGTTGGTATATGACTGAAACTAGGAAGGCAAGAGATAGTTCTTTGCCTCTGGAATATTGATATCTTGCAGATGACCATGGCCATACAGAGGAAAATAGATGCTGTGTGGGAAATCAAGATGTTATTTCTTTAGATACATAGCTAATTCTGGGAGATTACTATCAAAGAAAGTATAGTAATCATGGCCAATGATCTCCATCATCTTATCAATTCCTTTTCTCACCAGTTCATCAGTCGTTCCGATTCTCTTTGGAGCCATTTTATCTGCACAAAAGTTTAATAATTAACTCTTAAAGTATGTTATTTTTTTCATAAAATGTGTGAAGGATTTGAAGAAATTTGATAAGGCATTAAGGCGAGCAAGTCACAAAATTGGTGCGCAAGTATTGGTCATGTAGGTATCACCATGCAAGTCCAAATACCTTAACAGAAGCGCGACGCAAGAAAAAAGAAGCATGGAACAATGGAATCACTTGCGTGGATGAGAAAAAGCCGAGAGCCAAGCTGGGCGCCGAGAGTAAGAAATCCGTGAGAGCCGAGTGCTTTGTGCGGAATGAAGCCTCCTATTTATAGAGGTGTCCATAACCCTGCATGTCGTACCCTGCGCGACTAAAGGCCGTACCCCTGCGCGCTAGACCTTGCGCGCCCAAAGCTGGTTTGCGCGCCAGACCTTGTGCGCCCCAATTTCCTTTTGATTCTCGATTTCCTCATAGTCAAATCCTCATTTATTTTGGATCCAAATCTGAGGGGGGGACTTTTGTTGACGCTCCTTTCGTCACAGAGTCTAAAGATTTGAAAAGGGGAATATCTTAGCTCAAAGTGATTCAACATTTGGAAAAATATCAAAAATTGACAAAGGAAGGATTAAGAAGAACATTGCGCAAGGGTCGTGCAAGTTCTACAATGGTCACGCAAGTACACTTGCGTGCCGAAGTTAGTCGAGCAAGTCACTTGCATGACCTAGGTGATAACCGCTCGGGGTCTTCTCCAGCCTATAAATAACCCCGGTGGGCCCCACTTTTAAGGGGGGAATTTGTCCAGAATTCAGATATAGAGCTCCGAACGACCAAGTCTCTTATTCAGGTCTTCCAAACACTTATAAGGTAATTATTTACCTAGAATGGAAGGTCTAAACAAGAGGATTAAGGTCTAAGTGTTAGAATTCACTAACACTTGTGCGCCTAAGGTGTTTTACCCATAAGGGAAATGAACATACTTGCATGCCACCCTACTTCTTCACAAAAAATTGCACGCCTCTCTTCTGGAAGTACCTTAGGATAATTCTAAAGGCTTTGGTCAAGGATCACCCAAGTGTTACCCTACTGGTTAACAATCGTGAAAGTACCCATGTGTCGCGCAGGTATACCTGTGCGACAAGGACTTGCGTGCCCACGCAGTACCTGTGTGCCTACTAGGACTTGTGCGCCCCTGCCTTTTTGGGGCCCTTCTTGCCCATTTAACCCCTCTTATACCATTCCACCTCTCCCATTCAAGATTCAGTCTTCAAGACATTCTTCAAAGCCATTTATGGCATGTTTTCTTGATTAACTTCCTTATCTAAAAGGAATTATGTGGAATATCTCTCAAAACATAGTGATTTACACATATTTATGTCACAAAATATTGAGATTTCATTCATTCAACCTCATCCTTTAAGATGAGAGAACCCCTTAACATGGGCCTCCTTTTCAGGAGTAAGCCCCAGTCATAATTCCCCTTAACCTGGGCCTCCTTTTCAAGAGTAAGCCCCAGTTCAAGTTTTCTTAACTGGGCCTCCTTTTTAGGAGTATGCCCCAGTTCCAAGTCCTCATTAATCTGGGCATCCTCCTCAGGAGTAAGCCCCAACCATAATTCTCTTAACCTGGGCTTCCTTTTTAGGAGTAAGCCCTAGTCTCAAATATGGGCATGCTCCATAGGAATAAGCCCCAAGTCCCTTAATTTCTCAAAGTCCCTTAACCTGGGCCTCCTTCTTAGGACTAAGCCCCAGTCTTAATTTCCCTTAACCAGTTCCAATTTACTTTTGATCTGGATCTCCTTATCAGGAGTAAAACCCAATCATAAGTCCCCTCCTAATTTGGGCCTTCTCTTTCAAGAGTAAGCCCCAAATTAGAGTATCCAAATCTCCATAAAGTGCATATAACTTTATGGACCCTGTTCCTGGATTTCTTCCCTGAAGTAAATCCTAATATTGATCTATTTGGGCAGTCATACATACATAAGCCCCATATCATTTCTTATGATTTCATCTTTCATGGAACAACTGTCTGGTTTTACCAATACCTCTTGTTTCTCACACCGAGCATGACTCATGTGAGCTTAGAGTGTAAAAGTAATTATGACATCTTTCTTTGAGCAATCAATCATAAACATCATATTCCCTTACTCTAACTACGTAGGTTCTGATTAATTTTCCTAAACAAAGGATACGTAGGTATCCCACCTGCGGGTACGATCCCAACTCTGAAATAATCTATGTCCTTATGAATGACAATAAACTTCAAGTGCCCCACTGAGTGGCTTTAAAACCAGTATGGTCATCATCATGACCAAGAGACTTTTATGTATTAATGGATACCATTGACTAAGAATCTCTAAACAAATACAGATGATTCTCTGTCGATGAAGAACCTCGAATACATATAAAAGATTCTCTAAATTTCCTACATATCAATTATTGATTGTCAGATCTAAAGGAAAGCTCATTTTATACTGGGTAATGTAATAAGGATTCACGAAAATAACTTAAATCTATAAAGAGAGTCCCAGAGTAGAAAATAATTCCCCTCAAAAAGGTGTGATGAGTCCGACCTCCCATCCTATCAACCAATGAAAATTCCTAAGCCTCATCAGTCCACAACTAATGAGCACCTACCTTTGGAAAGTAGGTTCAAATGGATATAGAATCATTGGATGTTTCTGGTTCTATGAACAAACCCGTTAGAAACTGCTTTGAATGTTTGAATCTTAAATCAATGAGGTCATCCCCAATTCCAGAGGGAAACAAGTGCATAGTCCATATTTTGAGTTGGGAATTGGATTGGAATTATGAGGGTTTGAGTATCCCAAATAAATTTTTTTAGACAAAAAATAAGTGAATAGAAGGTGGTATAAAGGGATTGAGAAATATCAGTGGCATCTTAGGATGGTACGGCAGCATGTTGGCTATAAAGTACTGCCACCAGCTAGCCCTTGGTTAGTCACTAACTCATTGGTGGCCTGGGTAGCAGCTTGGTTCCATTTTTTGGCTTAGCTACCAATCAATGCGGTTTTTATAGGGTAAAATACAAAATTATTCCCTCATTTTTTAAGGATAATCCCCCTCTATTGCCATCTATTTTTATCACACAACCAGGGGATCTGAACCCATATCCCCCCCTTAACACCCCCTTAATTTTAGATGGTTTTAGATTCATTCTTAGGATATTTGAGAAAAAAACCTCATATCCTCTTATCCTTCCTCATCACTAAAATTAGACTTTTTATTTTAGGATTTTTGGTGCTAATTCCACCAAATCATGGTGGAATCATCCTTATATCATAAGGATTTGATTTTTATTATATATGGGGAATCCTAAGATGACATATTTAGGTTTTTTCATGTCATTTTTATAGAGGTAAGTGGTGACACCAATCTTTTTAAGTTTTTTCCTAAAATTGAAATTTGTTATTATTTTTCATGGAATCCTTGGTTTGGTATTTGGATAAAAATGATGTCTGGAGTACACCATGGGTATTTAATAAGTATTTTTTTTGGTTTTAATATTGTGATAGATTCTGGTAGGTTTTTCATTTCTTGTTCCTTTATAGAGATACGTTTTTAATTAATTATAATTTATTAAAATTAACTAGTTGAAATTTCATGGTTTAACTTTGGTACCTGGTTGGTGATGAATGCCTTGGAGAACCTAGGTGGAAACTTTCAACCAATTGAATAAATTTGGGAAGTTTATTTAATGGTTGGTGGTCCTTTTAATTTAACACTTAGTTTTTTATTCTTTTAGAGTGTGTGGATGATTTAGTCTAGATAACTTTATCATTATTGATAAAATTTAATTTATTTGTTTGAATTTAAGGTTTCCCTATTTCAATGACCCATTAAATATTCCTTGGGACTTTTTTATGGGTAGTTTAAAATGGAATTAATAGTGGATTAATTACCTTGAAATAGATCGATGTCATTAAATACTGAAATTGTGTTTCAAATGGATTAATTGGAACATGGTTTGAATCGATTATTGTGAAATGGAATTTCAAAATAATCGAATATTATAAATGGTTAAACCTTTGGGTAAAATTTAATATAATGGTATGTAGGTTTCTTATAAAGTGTACACTTTTTTAATGTCATGGTATTGATGAAATGGGTTGAGAATCCCAAAACATTTAAATGGAGATGAAGTGGTTTTATGATAATTGAAGTTGTATAATTGAATGGTTGTCTTGAGAATCCCAAAACATTTAATTAGGGATTTTTTGATTTTTGGGTTGCTTATATTTTTGTTGTGTGTTTTGGATTTCATTGAGGTGGATTCGAGTCACCGTTGACGAAGGCTTACATGTGTATGCATAGGTAGGCATATGCATATATAAGTTCCCCCTTTATATATATTCACTCATGGAAGTATGAATATATATATTGGGGCTAGGTGTGCTTATATATATATATATGAAAAATGCATACGCGTGTAAGTGTAAAGGGGTATATGCATGTATAAACATATATCTAAGGACCCCCTTGTTCATATTTGGCCATGAAAATATGTACATAGGGGCTAGGTGTCCTTATATATATGTTAAGTTACATATGATTGAAAGCGTAAAAAAGGAAGATTCGAGTTGTCGTCGTCAAAAGAAAACGCGCCTTGAGGTTGAGGTAGGGTCCCTCTCCTAGGCTATTTAATTCAATAATGTTTTAAATTTCATTTAGTTGCCTTATTAATTTATCATTTTTATATTAAATTGAAATTCTTGAATAAGTGTTAGTTAAGATAATTGTTTCATTTGATAAATAAGTCATGGTTTTGTAATAAAACCCCTCTAACGGAGGTGCGTTGTCTGTGAAAACTCACAGTGGTATACATTTCTTAACATTATTGCATTGATGTATTCCTTATACTTGATGTCGTTGTTAGTCATAAAGAACACATCGTACTTGACCCTTTTTATATCCCTATAGGGGGTTTCCCTCTTTTTATTAAAACGGATTTTTGAACCAAGACGCTCTTTATGTGTCGTTACACTTTTAAGATGGGTCCCATGTTGTGTGACCATGTCACATGGCATGTGATATGTAAATCCAACCAAAAGCCCAGTTCCACAGCCTAGGGGTCCCACAGTACCAGTAATGTCAGATTACATGTTATGTAACCTGTTTTTTTCCTGATCCCATGGGGTATTCCTATAGGTATTTCTACACATTGCTAGATCTCCAAACCTCACCGAATTAGGTATATCAGGGGTCATCCAATCCTCTAGTCATCACAGATTAGCATTCATTTCTTTAAATCTTTTGAGAAAACATCCTCTCATGCCATCCATATCATCCTATTTGAAACTAAGTGGAAGATGCTGCCTCACGGATGTCACTGGACCGGACTAACACGCTGCGGTCACGCTGTGGTCATGCCGCGGCAATGCCGTGATTTGGCCCGGCTCCAGCCACATCCAGCCCACACCATCCCCCTTCCACCTTCATTTCAGCTCAATGACACCAGCATTCCAGCCTGCAAAAGCCCCCCAACCACCTTCGAATCAGCCCGCACCATCCCCCCAGCATCTGCAACCAACCCCCTTCCACCTGCATTCGAGCCCTCACCGAATTAGGTATATCATGGGTCATCCAATCCTCTAGTCATCATAGATTATCATTCATTTCTTTAAATATTCTGAGAAAACATCCTCTCATGCCATCCATATCATCCTATTTGAAAATAAGTGGAAGATGCTGCCCCGCGAATGTCACTAGACCGGGCCAACACGGTGCGGTCACGCCGCGGTCACGACGCGGTCACGATGCGGTCACGCCGCAGTCATGCCGCTGTAATGCCGTGATTTGTCCCTGCTCCAGCCACGTCCATCCCACACCAGCCCCCTTCCACCTTCATTTCATCCCACTACCTCCAGCATTCCAGCCTGCAACAGCCACCCTGCCACCTTCAAATCATCCCGCACCATCCCCCCAGCACCTGCAAACAGCCCCCTTCCACCTGCATTCGAGCCCTCACTGAATTAGGTATATCAGGGGTCATCCAATCCTCTAGTCATCACAGATTAACATTTATTTCTTTAAATATTCTGAGAAAACATCCTCTCATGCCATTCATATCATCCTATTTGAAACTAAGTGGAAGATGATGCCCCATAGATGTCACTAGACCGGGCCAATACGACGCGGTCATGCCGAAGTAATGCTGCGGTCACGCCGCAGTCACGCCGCGGTCACACCGCGGTCACGCCGCGGTCATGCCGCAGTAATTCCGTGATTTGGACCTACTCCAGCCACATCCAGCCCACACCATCCCCCTTCCACCTTCATTTCAGCCCGCTGCCACTGGAATTCCAGCCCGCAACAGCCCTCCTAACACCTTCGAATCAGCCCATACCATCCCCCCAACACCTGCAACCAGCCCCCTTCCACCTGCAATTGAGCTCTCACCGAATTAGGTATATCAGGGTTCATCCAATCCTCTAGTCATCACAGATTAGCTTTTATTTCTTTAAATATTCTGATAAAACATCCTCTCATGTCATCCATATCATCCTATTTGAAACTGAGTGGAAGATGTTGCCCTACAGATGTCGCTGGACCAGGCCAACATGCTGCGGTCACGCCGCGGTCACTCCGTGGTCATGCCGCGGTCACGCCGCGGTCACGCCATGGTCACGCCGCGGTAATTCCGTGATTTGGCCCTGCTCTTGCCATATCAAGACCACATCCAGCCCCCTTCCACCTTCATTTCAGCCCGCTGCCACCTGCATTCCAGCCCACAATAGCCCCCCTGCCACCTTCGAATCAGCCTGCACCATCCCCCTAGCACCTGCAACCAGACCCCTTCCACCAGCATTCCAGCCCCCTTCCACCTGCATTCGAGCCCACACCAGCCCCCATCCACCTGCAATCCAACCCGCACCATTTAGGTCATGCCCTTTGGATTAAATAATGATGACCCTACATACCAAAACTACACACATTATATCATTATTACCTTCTTAGAAAGAATAGATGAATGATTTTGTTAATGAAATGGTTATCAAATCTCAATGGAGATGTGATTATTTCAAATATCTTTAAACAATATTTAACAATTTGCAGTAGCACAACCTAAAAATGAATCTGGTAAATTGTGTTTTCAGGGTAAAGCTAGGGAAATTCGATAGATTTGAGATCAGCCTCCAAGTGAATTTTCCAATCATACCATCATTAATGGTATGAAGATCCTCCACCAATAATCCTCCCATTTCCACAGGTTTTATGCATTTTTTCCACTTCACTGTGACCAAATTCCTTTCAAAGATTGATCCTGTCCATATAAAGTTTCTCACCAGGCTTTGATGTTCTTTAATAAGCCCTCACGACCATTTGTATCAAGTGAAAGGGAAAGGATCCCCTCTTCACCCCAAGATATTGAAAGGGAAAGAATCCCCTCTTCACCCCAAGGTATCAAGTGATTCTGTTCTTTTTTCCAACAGGAATTCCATTTCCAATAACAATTGAATATTTTTCCCAGCTTATGGCCTGTCCAGCCAAATCCTCATAGTGAGTGAAAAGAGCCTTTATATCGGATATGGTTCTCTTTGCAGCCTGTCCCAGTAATACAATGTCCTCATCATAGAGAATATGGGTTGGGGCATGATCATTAAAACCAACTCTAATCCTCTTATAAATACCCAGATGAGAAAGCTCATTGATGCATCATCTTATGTAATCCTCTGCAATTGCAAAAAATATACCCGATAACGGGTCACCTTTTGGTACACCCCATGAGCAAGAGAAGAACCCTATCGGTGCACCGTTCACAAGAATTGACATTGGTGAGGATCCAAGAATAGTGTTAACTAGGTTCAGCAATCTATTTGAGAACCCATGCCTACGAAGTATCTCAATGAGAAAACTCCATTTATGGGTATCAAAAGCCTTAAAGATGTCAATCTTAAGAGCAAAGTTCACTTCCTTTGACTTCCTTTGCTTGAGGTTAGCACTCTTAGAGGCCATGAAAAGGCATTGCTGTATGTTCCTTCTCAGATTTAATAGGCATATTAATGTTATCTGAAGTATGAGAAATAACAATAGTATGATTTACAAAAAGGGATGGAGATGTACCTTAAATATTTGTAGCAAGGTTGTCATGTGAAGTACCTGAATGTTTTTCCAGCTTTTTTCTATAACCTGGGGGAATATGTGGTGTGTCCACCAGGTTCAGTTTCTCTTGATAAGATTAAAATATACAACTCTAATTCTTGAGAAATTCGATAGGCAGATTTGGGTTCATATCTTTCTAATCATGCAAACTCGAGGCAACCAAATTTTGATTTGGGTAACTGTCCAGAGTAGTCTTTGAAACACCCAGAACATCAGGTGACATGGCCATCTCCTTGGGAGATGCACTTTCCTAACCCAGTGGGGGTTAAGGGGTCTGTTCCAAGCTAAAGGTATTCTCCACATAAGTGTCACTGATCAAGTGTAAACCCCCAAGAGGGTTTCATTTGTTCTACTTAGAGTCATTATTCAAAATCGGATTGGTCTGGTCATCTTGTCTGTCAAGTAGTGTGCCAACCTGTTTTGATTCACAGCCCGAAGAAGAAGAAGGGTATAAAGATTGACCATTTTCAATATTCATACCATTAAAAATATAATTATAAATGTGATGTGATTTATTACCTTTAGAGGGGTCCAAAAGTGTATCCCCTGCAGCTAAAACTGCCAAGGCAGGGTTTGTCGTAATATGCAGGTCTCCAGAGAGTGATGAGCCTGTATGATCACATGCATTCAAAGACGATTTAATATCCCTATCCAAACCCATAGGTGGGTTTGAGTGGCCTTTAATGTTGGGTGAATTGGTAAACATGATCTAAGAAAAGATTAAGCATAAATAAATCCAATGGAATAGCCTAAAGCCACCGAGAAAACCAGTAAACCCATCATCTCCATCACCACTAAACCCCAAACTCCCAGCTTTAAATAAACAGCCAACCCCTAGTGGAACTGGAAATAGTAGTAGCTCGATTGACACCAGAAGCACTCCCCACCAAGTAGCAACCTACTATAATCCAATAACACTAGCCAATAGCACATATATTAGAGAAAAACCCAATAACAATCAGAGTTTTAGCAGTAACCCACTAAACAGTAATAACACCAACACCTATAAGCCAACAGCAATGTACAGCCACTAGGAATGTACTCAAATTTACATCCCAAACCACCATCACCAACCCATGACACTCCTGCAACACACCCCATCAAAGAGGCATCCTGCACCACACACAAAACCCAGCCAACAACCCATTTACCAACTCAAAGTCAACAATAGCACCCAATCTCTATTAACAAACCAGTCCACGGAAACAGAACCTCCAGCACCTCTAAGACAACACCAGCCATAACTTTAGCCTCTACACCCATCCATCACCAAACATCCATCTTGATGTTCCTATATAGAAGCTCACAGAACTACTCAACAACATCTCCCAGTATCTGTTGCACCAAAAATAATCACCCAATATTTTTCTTAGCATCAAAGAAAATTATGCATTAAACTCAGATATTGTTTATGGTAAGACTCACATATTATGGACCTTGGATTCTACTACTTCCCTATTTCTTTTTCATACCATGATGCCTGACCAGTCCTACCAGCGATAAAGGGAAATGGCGAGGATTTATGGTGCAAGTCAAGACCATGATATGACCGGGCCATGAGAAAGTCAGCACCATATTTAATTGGTCCTTTGGTCAAAGAACCAGAGCAACCATCACCCACCCTCATAGCCTTTTCTGTCAAATAAGCTAAAGCAGTAGATCTTTCCACCTCCTCTTTTACATTTTCTGTTTATGCAAACCAAAAGAGAAACAGAGATAAGCATGAAAGATCAAACACATCATCTTTATAACCATTCTACTATTAAAAAATGGGTAGAGAATACCTCGAATATCAAAACCTTCAACATATCCACCTTTCAAGAATGAAAATTTCACTTCTTCAGGATGGTTCGTTTCATGAACCGAAACAGGGGTTATTAGATCTCTGAATTCCATCATGTATTCACCCGTCTACTTCTTTCCTCTGGAGAAGGGTGAAAAGTTCATTATTTTTGTCATAACAGACACCGTTTAATGGTATGATCAATATTTGAAAGATACGTTCATGTGTGAAGACCAAAGAATAAACAACGTTTATGTTCTAAGTTCTAAGCAGTTCCTGCTAAAGGCTAGCAGAGCTTCGAAAGGAGTAATAACTAGAGCCAAGTACTATTTACCATCCAACATAGAATTTTGAGCACAAGAAACATAAATGAACACATCACACTACCAAACACAGAAAATAAAAACATAATTTGAAATCTCTCAAAATCCAGCCCTGGAAAAAAATACAATTACACAATTCATCAGTAAAAGGGTACCTTGGGAAAGTTTGCAAGCTTTGCTGGATTAGGCCTTCCCATGAAAAATGTATATGCCTTCTTTCCTGCTCCTTCTATCAACTCTTTCAGCAGGCGAATCATAATAAGATAACTGGCTACAAGATTAGTGACAAAGTCACAAAGCGGTTTCATGAGAAATGCAGAAAAGTCAGTTACAAAAAGAAAACTAAGAATACATTAAAAATTCATAATCCATCACAAAGTTTAAAAAATAATGGCAATCCCATAAAGGTCACAAGAATACATATAGGTTGTATTAAGAGTTTTTATGGCTATGGTTTGTATGGTTATGGTTTATATGGATAGGCTAAGTCATGTAATGAAAATTTATCATGTGTGAAAGCACGTATGATAAATTTATGTTAAGGTCATTCCTACATAAAGAATAAAAATAGGTTAATATAGAGGTTTCACAAATCATAAGGTGTTTTATTAGAATTAGGCCTTACAATCATCTATTCTGAATATACACTGTAGTAGAAACAACTTCTCTACAAAAGAATTTTAAAATTTTGTGTTCATCCATCATTGTTCTGCTGGAATGTAGAAAAAAATAGACTTTTTTAAATTTCATGTTGATTCATCAATGAATGTCACATAGTAAAGTGATTCAATAAGATGATATATTAGTGAGGCTCCCAACACATCAGAATGGGACTTGGGAACGCTGGAAGAGAGATTTGAGAGAGGAAATGAAAGAACCATGCTAAGAAGCTTTGGATTGAATATAAATGGATGGAGAGGGAACTAACATAGCACATAAAACAAAATAATGATACCTGAAGTAAATAATTATTAAAACAAATACTAGATTAGACATAAAATATAGCACAAACATTCTTTCATAGTTGGTGCTCTTATCTTTTCTTTGTGAAAACTCTTGTCACTTGCAGCCCGTTTGGTTCAAAGAATCCGAATGGAATAAGACGGAATAGAATGAAATGGACTGAAATGGATGGGGAGGAATGGAATGGGCTGGAATGACAATTTTTTTGGTTGCTTTCCAATCAAAATTATTTAATTTCAATTATACCCCTGATTTAAAATAATATACATTTTAATGTGGATGACAGACATAGACCTTTTAGTTTCATCCTTACTCCTATGAAACCAACCTAACATACCTAGAGTTGTTATTATTCATTCCATCATTTTTAGTCTTAAAAAAATACCAAGCATCTGATAAACATACCTACACCGAGGGTTCCTACCAAAATCCCAACAATGTTGGCATCCTTTGCTTTTTCAACAAGGTAGTACCTACACAAAATTTCTTGGATTAAAACAAAAATCTATGTGAAAAAAATGAAACTTAGTTCATAATTCCAAACACAAATTAAAGGTAAAGCATATGTCTTCAATACCTATGATTAAGAATCTTTCTTTGCTGAGGTACATCCTTTACCAAGCTGCTTCTTGATACATCATACCTGACAGAAACAAAAAAAGAATGTAAACAAGTAATCTCAGACATAATGCACAAAGTATATTCATAACGAGTATATAATTACCTTTTGAATTGAGAACATTTAAAGAAAAGGTAGGGGGCTACCCAGGCAGGGGGGTGCTGTCCAGGCAGGGGGAGGGGTGTCCAGCATGAGTGGTGCTGTCTAGGCAGGTGGGAGAGGTGTCCAGGAGGGAGGGGGGTGTTGTCCAGGTAGGGGGGGGGGGTGCTTTCCAGGTAGAGGGAGAGGTGTCCAGGAGGGAGGGGGATGGGGGGTGCTGTCCAGACAGGGGGGAGTGGTGTCCAGTAGGGGGGTGCTGTCCAGGAAGGGGGGAGCAGTGTCTAGCAGGGAGGGAGGGGGGTGCTGTCCAGGAAGGGGGGGTGTCAAGGGGGGAGAGGTGTCCAAGAGGGGGGGGGGGTGCTGTTCGGGCATGGGGGAGAGGTGTCCAAGAGGGAGGGGGGCTGTCCAGGCAGGGGGGAAGGTGGCCAGGATGGGGGGGGGGTGCTATAGGGGGGGTGGGCTACCACATTAGATGATTTATTCATTCCATTCAGAATAACTTCTTAACTACACATATTGATTGTTGTAATGACATCATATATCTCTTAATTCAACATCAATAAGTACATAACAATTTTTGGGAACCATAGTTCTATTCTTCTCTACAGTAACTTAAATATCATTATGACATGAACTTTGTACAACCACTCATAAATCTCCCATGTTGGCATAAGATGATTAAACTATTATTAAATGGGGGGGGGGTGTCCAGAGGGTGCTTTGCAGGGGGAGGAGGGGGGGGGGGGGGTTGTTCAGGGGAGGCCTTGTAGGGGGGAGGGCTTTCCAGGGGAGGCTTTGCAAGGGGGAGGGGTGTTGTCCAGGGGAGGCTCTGGAGGGGGCTGCAGGGGGGTGGGTTGTGCTGGGGAGAGTGTGGGGGCTATTTTTTTGGGGGGAGGGGGCTGTCTAGGAAGGGGGGGGGGCTGTCCAGAAAAGGATTTACAGGGGGGGTTTACATGGGGGTTGTCTACTACAAGGGTAGTGGGGGGGGGCTGTAGGGGGGGAGGGGGGCTGTAAGGGGAGTGGGGGGTGGGGGGCTGTGCAGTGGGGTTGGGGGGGGGGGGTTATGGATTTGCAGACCCTATAGCCATGGTTTTAAACCATGGCTATTGGTTAATTTCCACTGTTTGGAACCGTGGCTATAGGTCTAGGCCTATAGCCATTCCAAACATAGCCACAGTTCCTTAAACCATGGATATAACCTATAGCCACGGTTTTAAAAAGTGGCTATAGCCCAAATTTCCAGTAGTGCTACCACTAAGATATGTCATGCGATAAACATTCAAAGATGAAAAGAATGCAAGTTTTCAAAAGCATGTAATTTCTAGTTACAAATTCTAAAAGACGCAACTTAAAAAAATAAATTTTCAAGTGGGATAATTTAAGTAATCAACACATTTAAAATAAATGCCAAAACTACTGAATTTTCCATCCAAATATACCATATAATGACGGTAAGTATAATGGATCTAATGATCACAAGCAATAGGAAATAACCCTAGGCACTAGTTTGTTGTGGGTCCCAGGTACCTCGTATCTCGGTGAGAGTATCCATCACAAATATCCGTTCTCGTTCATGAGCTACTAGTAGAGAACATACCAATAACCTAGTGGTCCCCAATCATCATCATCATGGTTTAGCTAAAGTTTTAAGTGTCAATCCTGCTAAGTGAAACTAAGGCCAAACCCCACGGATTCACTAGCATACTAGTACACATCCACTCACCTAGATACCCGAGTTTTTCCTTTGTGCTCAAACAAGTTCAACAAGTCAAGAAATATATTTTTCACATAAAAATATCAATTACACAGCAAAAATTCACCAAAAATCCTACATATATACCAAAAGAGTCATAAAAGTCCACATTTCATTCAAATTGATTTCGAAATGCAACTCACCCCAAAATAGCCCACAACACTTTTCACATTTCTTTAACACTTACAAAAACCCATTAAACAATATTATAAAAAATTTACAAGGTGATATACATCACACAACATCCCACAGACACATTCCACATAATACCCTTTTACCTTCAAAATCATTTTACCATCAAAAGTACATGAAACAACCCACAAAAAAGTTTTTCTCCAACATCACAATTTAATAAAACATTTCATAAATTTACAAAACATTATAAAAATGTTTGACATATTAAAGAATCACTTAAAATTTAAAAAACCCATATTAGGAAAACAAAAACACCAAACCATACATATGTTCCCTTTTCCCACTTTGTTTAACAAACTAAAACATTTACAATTTTCATAAAAAGAACCCAAGTGGTGTAACTATGTCTTGCACACAAAACCCATTTCAAAACCCCCATTTAAGACCAAAACCATACTAATTACTACCCAAAACAGAATTTTAAGACCTATTTACATTTATAAAACCACATTCAAGTGTTATAAAATAACCTTGAATAATACCACAAAATATACAAATGAAAAAACATATTTTCATAAAATGCTCTGTAGAAGTATAACAATGTTTTACACATCAAACCTATTCAAAAAACTTCTTTTAAGGACCAAATGACCCAAATAAATTACCAAACCAGAATTTTTAGGCAAAAAAAGATTTAGTAAACCAATTCCATAAGGTATAAAATACACCCAAATAATACCCCATGAGTTACACATGAAAACACCTAATTTCACGTTAAAAAGAAAGTATAAAATTTAAAACTTAACCAAATCAATCATTAAGAGTTTTAGCACAACACCCAACATATGAGGAATATTAAAAATGATTAATTTAAGTGCACTGTGTTGCATTTGTTGTCAATGAGGCATGATGTTTTCATAAGATGAATGGATGTCAAGGAATGTCAAGATGTGAATGACAAAGGATGTGATGGTGTTGGTGAGGAAAGGAGAATGGCCATGGTACTAAGATGCATGTCACTTAGGAGATTCACTAAGTGACATAGGATGTTGTGGTTGAAACATTCTCTATTAATATCAGACGATTGTAGAACTGATCTTAATGTTTCAATACTTGTATCAAGGTGATAATAAGTTACAACACTTCAAGAATGAATGATGATGGAGCATCATCATATCTGATGATTGATGAGCTGATCTTAAAGTTCCAAGAACTTGTATCAACTGGATACAATGTCACAACAATATCAGAAAACCATGCATTGTCTTAACAATGCATGAGAAGATGAGGAGAACCATCCAAAACTCTTAAGTGGATGAAGTGGTACTAATGAAGTCCATGCAATATCACTTAGTGCATGTGAATTTGAAGAATATACAACTTGATCTCTGATTGGATCAATAAAGAACATTGAAGATCAATGTGATTCAAGAGCTCGGTTGAAGATGAACCTTCGAGAATGTCACTCCTAAGTGAAGATTAAATGTTTAAGAGGAATGGAGGAATTCTTAAGAAGAAGATAAGAGAAGAAATGAAGAAGGGAGAATGGATTAGAGGAAGATGTGGCATTTGGCATTTACACTTTGTTACTTTGTTTGTATACAAAGTACATAGTGTTTCCTTAAGCAAAAAGACAGCCACCAAGGGCCAGCCTTAAGGGTTAAACCCCAAGGCACATGTGGGACTCGAGGTCACCACGCCCAAGGGGGATCCCATGGGGCCAGTCCGAGAGAGGCCGGGGCCGTGTATAAACCCCGAGGCCACACGGTGATGAAGCCCGCGCAGCATGAGCACGAGGAGCGCGCCCGTGTTGTGCATAGTGGGCGCCAGTGGCGCGCCCGCAGGGAGCAGAGGTGGGCGCAAGAGCACGCCCACAGAGAGAACACGGTGCGGGGCGGCACTGTGGAGGGAGAAGTGCAACTGAAGGGAAGCCGGGTAGCGCGAATATGTTAAATCGCGAAAAATCTGCGGAAGAGTTCGATGTGGGAAGCGGATTTTTGGCTGGGATCTAATCCAGGACGTTCGAGCCATCGCGCGGTTGATCCAGGCCGCTTATCTCATCTGGCACGGTGATGATCTATTCCTAGCCATTGAGCATCATTTAAATGCCCATCTGATGGCTGTGAAGGTTGTCTTCAACCTCGAGATCAACCGGAGATAGCCCGCGACGCCGCCTCAACCAGAGCCACTCCGACCACCATATTTTGAGTTCCCGGCCACCGTTGTTCGAGCTAAAGTGTCCATGGAGTTCGTCTGGATGTAACGAACATGAACATGCATAAAAATGTGCATGCATGCAAAGTTTGGAAGATTTCGAAGAATGCCGAGGAAAACGAAGTTGCCGAGGCTTCATGTGTTCGTGTTTTGCATGGATTGGCTTAAAATAAGGCCATGCATACATTCGGCTTCGCATGCACGTGATGGAATCTGAAAAATAGGCAACCCGCATTGAACAGAGGAAAATATCAAGATTTGAAAAATCTTGATATCCCGAAACGTTCGGGAATTTAAGTTGTATCCATGCAGATGTTATGAGGCACATCTCTGCCTATAAAAATGAAGCCGAGCCATGGGGATTTCTTGCTGATCCTTTTATAAAAAACTTAGAAGACCCGTGAGTGCCTTTGTGCCTCGCGAAGTAGAAGCCCCGCGCACACTTGCGCGGCTGAAGTCCCGGTGCCACCCGAGGCCCGAAGGTCCCCTGTGCGCATCACTTGCACGACAGGAAGAGCTCTCCCTGCCCGCATAATTGCGCGGTAGGAGAAGCTTGCGCATCCAAGGTGCTCTTGCACTCTTGAGGCTTGCCCAACCCGAGCTACATCTTTTTGCGCGCTCAAGGTTGGTTGAGGCTTGCGCGGCCCTTGCAGCATGGTACCTTGCGCGGCAGTGTTGAGGAAGTTAGGCTGCACACCTTGCGCGCCTTCATATTGGCAGGAGGTTCGGGTGATGTGAATTACACACCTTGTGTGTGTGTGCTTAAGGATAATACACCCTAGACAAGTGAGTGCACACCTACGAGTTGTGTGCAAGAAGTAGTAGAAGGACACCACATTTGTGTGTGTGCTAAACAAGAGGAACAAGGCCGAAGCCTATGTGTGTGCACCAAGTGAAGACCGCACATTTTGTGTCTGTGCAAAGTGAAGGAGGAAGGCTAAAGACTTACCTTAGTGGTGTGTGTGCAAAGGAATAAAAAGGCCAAACCTAGTGTGTGCACTAAGTGAAGTGTATACACTTAGAAGAAGTGAAAAAGATCCAAACTAAAGTAGAACACACTTTAAAGTGTGTAAACAAAAAGAAAAAAGAGTGTGAAGGAGGAATAAAGGTGTGTGCTAAAAAGTGTTACACCCTTTGAGGGTTTATTGCACCAAGAAGAAGAAGGGGAGTGCATGCATGCATGCATGCACGTGCACACGTGAAAAAAGTTAAATCAGTGGTGTGCATTTGAGTTGTCCAAGACCAAGAGTTCTTGAAGAGAATTGAGAATCCATGCAGTCAGTGCATGATGAATCAGAGTTTCCATGCACTCAGTGCATGAAGTTGAATTGAAGTGAGACTGGACCAGACTGAAGTTAAAGATATCAGTTGTCTGAGTATTCAGTAGTTGAAGAGAGAGGCCGGGTCATGCTTAGAAGAAGGTGATAAAGCTCGAGCAAGACGAGAAGACCTGATCAACTCAAGTGATCAGAGGTACAGAGCAAGGCCAGCAGTCTTTATCCCAAGCTACTGAAGATACTTGAAAAGATAAAGTGAAGAAGAGCTACTCATGTGACTCGAGGAGCCAGGAGAAGCCCCCTGTGAGACTCAGGGTGGAAGAAGTCTTCAGTGGGATTCTAGAGCAGGCCAGTGGAACTCTGGTAACACTGTGGGACGCAGTATAAAGACCCTCTTGTGGGACTCAGGAGAGATACAGTGGGACTCTGTATTGACCATTGTAATACTAACAGATTATAATGGGAGAAACCATGTTGGGGCGTATAACCAACATGGAAATGACGTAGGCATCTGGTGCCGAACCTTGTAAATCCTTGTGTCCAGTGCCTTTACATTTACTGCATTATTCGTGGAAAGGTGAGAGATACAAGAAGAGTGGATCGAGGCTTTAACCAGCCATAGAGGTTTAATTGATAAATAATCAATTAGTAAAAAGTTTTAAGGGATCACTGATTCACCCCCTCCCCCTCTCAGTGATTCACACTGATCTGGGCACTTCAAAATACAGCAAGATAACTCATCAATAATTGTTCACACATGGAACCACCTACCCTTTGAGTCAAAACCAATGAATCTTGGTGCGAAACCTCAACTACACCTCCTCTGCACCACAAGGAAGTGATAACGAACCCTAAAAAATAATATTTTACCAACAATAACCTAAATCAAACCCTAGGTATGATATATAACTTCTGGACACTCTATAAATTTAAGAAAGAGGGAGGAAACCCTAAGGAGAAGGAATAAATTGAAGAGAGAAACACTTACCCAAAACAATATTAAATAAAATGACCCCAAATCCACCAATATCTGAATTTTAAAACAGCTAAAAATTTAAGGGAGGTTTGAACAAGGATGATCAGATCATGTAGGATCTGGAATGGGGGAAAAAGAGTAATAATAGGAGTTATAAAAGGATCAATTTACCTCTTTATATCTGGGAGATTTGTGAAATCCAGAGTATTTTTTCCAAATTTTGTGATACTATTGAGCTCCAAATTGGAGGAGGAGAGAATGGGGGCGTGACTTAGGTAAGTGGGCTCAGGGAATATTTGGAATCACCAAAAAAACTTAAAATTATAATGAGTTATGAAAGAATTACAAATTATTTTTTAATGCAGGAAATGAGATTTCAGGAAGGCCCAACCCCTTAAATAAAAACTCAAATCCACCATGATTATAGATTTCTAAATGGTCCAAATTAATTTGGTGGTGTTTATAGGTCAGGTAATGCCAAGTAAAAATTAGAATGGATGGAAAATGTTGAAAGATAAATGAGTTATAAAGGAATAAAAATTTATTTTTAAATCTGGAATTGGACTCACAGTTTGGCCCAAATCATGAAAACTCACCCATTTCTCAAAAAATAGATAGGAAACCCCCAAAACAAATAAATAATTGAAATTAAATTAAAAATTCCTTTAAAGTGATTAATTTATTTGACATCCTTTCATAGATAAGGATAACACATAATATCCTTTTCTATTATTTGAAATTTTTGATACTAAGAAGGTTACTATTCTCAAGTATGGATCACAATGATATGTTTGTCGTAATTTTTATTTTTGCCTCTAGATATAAGATGAACAAATATTTAGTACTTTATCTGATAAAATTTTGACAAATAAATAGATATTACATTTATTAATCACCCACTATTATGTCGAAACATATTAACCCTAACCATTGGCTCTAGAATATCCTGTTCATTGGGCATTCTATGGAAGGGATCCATATTCCCGTTCTCATTATGCAAACTTTGGTTGTTCATGGAACCTGAATGGGTGTAGTTAGAAATTACACATTTTAACTAAAATAACCCATGTTTCCTTATCTATTGAGTGGACACACCAATCCTGAAATAATTGAATTGAATTTCCTCAACCATTACCTCTCAGTTACACCAAGTCCTACTTTGGTAGTCAACCCATGATGTGAACTAAGTTAATTTAACCCTAAACATCATGTTATATTTCCTTTATAATTGAATGCACCCTAATTTAGCTGGTTATGCACTTTGAACTATGGTTTGATCTTAACAGAAGTATTATAAGTCTATAACAACAAAATATTTTCTAGTTAGGGATTTTCTCTTTTATGAATATATTTACAATTATCATCATTATCACATATTTTTTATAATAAGTGGATTTACATAAGTGATTAACAATTTATTAGATAGTATTTACATAGAAGACAATTTATTTTTGTCATATCTTGTATGCTTGTTAATTCATTAATTCATGTTATCATGAAAATACATCCATAATGAAATAACCTTGAAACTTGACATAAAAAATAATAATAAAATGGTATGACCATGAGCTACTAATAATGGTTATTTTTATAGTGTTTGATAAATTTACCCTTGAATTAGGGGAACCCCCTTCAGCCAATTAAGGTTCATGTAACAGATCTACACCTATCCACCTCTGTATCTCTCTTGGAAAGGTTTCAACTTAGCTCCAAACAAGATCCAAATCCACTAGAATGGAATATCTATCCATTACATATTCTCTTACTCACACATAAGTGAGGGAAAAATGGGTTATATAAAACAAATAATGGGCATGCATAGCATTACATAATTATATAAGAGAAGGAATGCATGCCAAAATTTTACTTTCATAATAAATTAAATCAAACCAATCACATACAATGGTATGGTTTAACTAATATCATCCACTTGCATGAGAAAAATAATACATTTAATAAAAATAGTAATAAATTATTAATAATTCTTATTTTAGATAAATCATGGATGAAAAAATTAATGACCTTCTTTAACTAATCAGTTATTCTATCTCAATTCTAATCCAAATTTCCATGAGATTCTAATCCATAAAAATTTCAAAAAAATTAAATAAATTTATTTAATTTTTTATGTACATAAATGTATCATGAATAAAAAATTGTGAAAACCCATAAGAATCTTACCAAGATGTATTATAGTCATATGCTCTTTAGTCTTGTGACATATGGAATTCATTAATTATAACATAATTTCATGACATGTATTACCAAATTCATGATTTCATGAATTACATGATTTTTTTATCATGTGTTATAATTTGATTCACGTATAGTAATAAATATAATATGGCTGATACATGATATAAAAATTTGAACATTATGAAAAAATGATTATATATATATATATATTTAAAAACACAACATGGCATGTCATATCAGATTAATTACCACACATAAGCACCGGTCGATTTAGTTTACAGAGTATAATTAATTAATTTTATTTTTTTGTAATTTTGTATATGTACATGGATTGTAAATGTGATATACCTGATGTGTACATATCTCACCATATATTTGAGGAACACACTTCGTGACTCAACGTGTAAATTGTTCCGTAGAAAAATTGGGGTAAAAGATATGTGGTCTCCGAGTTAGATAGTCACCAATCATGTAAGTTGTGTATGAAAATACACACACTATCTATGAATTAATGGAATAAACGTTGTGTACGTGGGATACATGATTTATAATCTAGCTTACTAAGTGCCAAGTTGACCCAATCAACACGCAGTTTATGGAATTAAATTAAAATCATGTATTCAATGCATAATTTTTGAAATAATTCTAAATTAATTATTGGTTAATTGAACACTAGTACCCAGTGTGAACTCTGGTTACATGGAATGTTACTCCTATTACATAGTGTGTACTTTTGTGTTATCTGTCTAGAATCTTCATCACCTCTAGACGAGTTCTTTTATTTTATTTTATTAATAAAATTAATGTATTTGTTTAGATCTATGAGAAATGAAAGACAAAGAAGAAGATCTCAAAATTCTATTTAATGAATGATTAAACTTGAATGGAAAAATAAATCATAAATGCGTAAATAAATAAAACATATTTAAAAAAACAAATATAATTTAGTGACCGTTCTGATGCCACATGAAGGTTTTGAGTATAATGAAATCGTGTGATGGGCCTTTTCCAACATTTCTTTATATCATGATCGATTATCAATCCCAGATTTACACAACGATGAACATCGTATTCAACATAATTGAATCAATGAAAATAGAAATGGGATAGAATTATAGGACCAAAATAAGGTCCATCACTTATTATTTATAATTTATTTAATAAATTAAATATTTTCTTTATGTGAATTATATATCCTTTGATGAATATGTGAACAGATCTTGGTTGTATAATAATTGAATTGTACGAATCAAGAGCAGATTCCCTCTAGCACGAATCCACATGTGTTCCATATATCTTCCAATATCACCATTGGAATCTTTGAGTAATGGTGTGTTAGATCTTGACACATGTATCATTCTATTTTTGATCACTAAAAGAATCAATTCTAAAGAATTATATTTAATCTATATAGACTTGAGAGTTGGAGGTGGATACAAACCGTTCTCTGTTCTTGGGTGTATTCTTGAAGAGGGGCCTCTATAGGGCTTGAGAGGATTCTCTTTGGCATTCATTGTACACAACAAAAATGAATTTGATATCTTAAGAAAAATAATATAATTTTCTTTATATATCGCTAGGATTAAAATTAAATATTTTACAAAATTCCCTTTAATATTTATTTATTACCTTGCAGAACCCCATGTCTAAAATAACCATAATAATATTATTTCCTCAGCATGTGATTTACTTCTGAAATAAATTAAAAGTTATTTTATCAAATAATATTCAATATATATTATTTCTCACCAGAACTAAAAAAATTATTCTCCATTACTCTACAGTATTTATCAAGCTATGAATAATGACAATTAATTTAGTAAATATATATCTCTTTAAATATATAATTATTATATTCGGTAAATATAAAATAAATAATTATTAATTATTCTAATAAAATTACATTATATTGAATAATTATTGATAGAATATATAATATCAAGAAAACATGAATAATTATTAAAACATGTTTAATAATAATATTAATTCATCTTTTTATATAATAAATAATAATATATATTTTAACTCATAATCTAGATACACTTAATGTGTAAGGACCCGAACCTAGTTGCCCGGAGTAGGTGCCTTATTTTAATACATTGAAATATAAATAAGGAATATAAACCCTGAAGGATCAAGTAGTTTAGTAGTATTGGAAAAAATATGCATACATAAGTTCATAATTACAACTTGAAAAGAAAAACAACATAAAATCTCCTTTGAAAACATCCATAACCCTTGGGTTATTTTAGCATGTCATTCATAATAAAATTTTTCATGACCTGAGAAAATGAAACATAAGAAAGAGGTGAGATCAAACACTCAGTAAGGGTAAGAAATAAAAAGAAAGATATCCTATCATAAACATTAGGAATTGTGAATAATTTAAAACACATGTCTTTACAAATAATAAACTTGAAAACATTATGGCAGAAAAATGTGCTGAGTAAATAGTGCCATAATAAAACATAATAATGGGTATTATACTAGTAGAATAACCACATGAACCATAAATACTATTGTCATAATGAGGAGATTAATAATGTGTGACATCATCACCATACCATCAAGATCTCATTCCAAGACCATAAATAATCATTTTGTCAAGGCCTTGTGCACATATCATAGTTTGTCTCATGAGACCTATTGATGCACCGAGGGGCTATAGCGGGCCAAAAATGACACTTTATATGTAAAATTCAATTATTATATGCACTAGGATAAATATAAACAACATAAAAAATATATTTAAACTAACATATGAAATGTAAAAAACTTTATCTGAACATTAAGCATAAACACTAACCATTCAGAGTAAATTGTTGAATGGTTTTAAGATAGCACATCCACAGTCAAACTAATAATAAACCATACAAATAAATATGGTAGATGATATCATAAGATATAAACCTAAACTAATTAAAATAATCAACAAAGGAAATTTACATAGATGAAGATACTTTTAAATGAGACCATTGAAAAATCGTTGAGGAAATAATCCTTAAACATTCCAAAGTGTCCCATACTACCTTGAAATATTCAAATAATAATCCGTTAGAATATAATGAGAATAAGGAGACTCTTGATATGTTATACCAAATGGAATTACATACACCACATGCAATGAATAAGTAGTGAACAAGGTGTATATCTCATAAAAGTTAAAGTGAGATGAGAAAAATCCTATTTACTTTTGAAGGAAGAGTTCTTTTAGATAATCCTTAATATTCACAATGAAATAATATTATAAGAATTAATTTCCAATAAAATAAAATACTAGGATATTAAAATTATATTTTAGTAATAAATTATGTCCCACTGAAGTGAAATAATGTTAAAAGAGTTCTGAAGATTCTTTAGAAATATAACATTTTAGATAAATTTAAGGAAACTATTAAAGAGAATTTTAAAGCAGAAAGGCACATTTGTTCTATTAAATCCAGAAATTATCCAAGATCATTTTTCCTGATAACTTTAGTGTTTTTATAAAACTAATGGTGGCTTAAAACGGACTCTGGTGTACACTTGAAAATGAGTAATAATTTAAAAATATCCCTTGAATCAGGTTTGTCTTTCAGAAACAATTTTGAAAGTTCCTTTTAAAACATGTAACTATACATAGAATAAGGAAGGATTAAGGTTGGTGAACATATATATAACACAAAAAAAGAATTAATGATGAGTAAATAATAATACACAATAGTTTCATTGAGGTAATTAGTCAATAAAAGTAACCTGAATGAAAATGGAGGTTCAGGGGGAAAAACCCTTACCACTTTGTAATCAATCGATTCGTATGACCCAAAATTAAAAATATTCAAATGATACATTGAATAACATGAAATTAAATGTATTAATTATATGTAAAATAAATCGGTAGTATACATACACCATACACAACTATTAGTAGTGAATATGGGAAATCTCACAAAAATGGAAGTGAGATAAAGAAACCCCTTACCTTATGTCTGAATGTGTTCTGATCTTGAACATAAAGTCCTGGAATATGAAATTAGACATATTAATAAATTATTTCATATCCTATTAGACATCAATTTATTTTATCATAATTATTTTGTGTTAATTTATTCCCTTATTGATAAGTTATTATATTAAATTTCATCGTTTCGGTGTGTTCGTTTTCATTATTTTCATAATCGGTTCACTTGTTCTTAAGTAATGGAGTTCATGTGGAATGGATGTAAATCTCCAGAATTAAAAATAGATATTATTTATTAAATTAAATAAGTGTTAATGGTCATTTATATCATTTGGTTACATATAAATAGTATGAATCATTATATGAAATATTAAGGACATTCACTTAGATTATTTTACCAGTATTTTAATTGTTAGGAACTAGTTTGGTCATACAATTTAATAATATGTATTTATAATGGTTCATGAATATTAATTAGGTAATAATACATATATTAAAGTCTGTTTCAACCATAAAAATGTTTTAATTACCCGTAATGATTGAGAAATTGAAGAACGAAACTTCGTCATCCACGGAGTTTATATATTGGAACCTCATGGACGTGGAAGTCATTTATAAAATAAAATAAAGAGAGAGAGAGAGTACATATATTGATGATGGTTCTTCCATTATCATGATAT
This sequence comes from Viscum album, assembly GCA_963277665.1. Taxonomy (NCBI): domain Eukaryota; kingdom Viridiplantae; phylum Streptophyta; class Magnoliopsida; order Santalales; family Viscaceae; genus Viscum; species Viscum album. The sequence continues at coordinate 598,801,998 of OY728133.1, forward strand.
AATTATAGTATATATATGATACTGGTTCTATCATGGTGATTTGGATAGAGGAGTTTAGGAGAGGATAACAAAAGAAGGTAAATTGAAATGAAACTAAATGAAAAAGAAAAGTGCTTTACCTCTTGAAATAATCTCTTAGAGAACCTCGTTAAGGGAATGGATTTTGGTATTTTTTCAAGAACAAGAGATTCTTGGACGTGGGGAGTGACAATATAATGGTAATTAGGTATAGAATTTTGGAGCTTCAAGGCTTATAGGAGTGAAGATAAGAGGGAGTGAGGGGGGTCTTATAGTGGAGGAGAGGATAATTCTCATAATTTTTTAATCATTAGTTTATTAATTTCCCTCAAGACTAGAAATGGTGATGATTATATGATCAAGAATAGTAATAAATGTATGATAGTTATAAAAAAGTGGGCTTAAATCATCCCTGACTCAATCATGATGTATAAATTCATGTTTTAACATTTATTGTGAATTATCGTATTTTACTATTCATAAAAAATTCAAGTTTTTTAGAAAAATCCCAAAAATTATCCTAAACCATTTTTCGATATGTTGAATCCAAAAATGAAGCCCATTTTTCAAAAATAATTTTCTAAATATGATTAATGCAATATTTAATTAAAATCATAATTTATTCGAAAAAAACAGTTTTAAAATATTTATTTACTAATTCCAAAACATACGTATATCGTACTTCCAATTTAATATTATTTATATACTTTCATAGGTAAGGTTACTATTCATTAGGGTATATCACTATTCATAAGGGTATTTTAATATTCATAAGGGTAGGTTACTATTCACCAAAAATTATGTTTTTCTTATCGGACTCCAAATAACTTACTGATCACAACTGTTTATGTTAGATTTTCAAAATTCACATCACAGAAGTGACAAAATTATGTTTACTTGGTTAGGTTATAACAAAGTGGTGTCTGTAGAGACTCAGTTATCCATGCATTCTATAGTAAATCTATTTTTAAATTCTTGGGGTGTTACATAGTGTGTGACCCTCTAGGCCTCTTTCTTAGTAGCATTAGGTGGAGAAACCTAAATTCTAATGTTAGCATCTAGAAACACACCAAGGAATTGATATAGAAAGAATTTAATGATTCATCGACATAGTATATCATATGGATAGTCACTGTGTAACATAATCGATGCATCTTTCTTTGACTTTTTGGAAATCAAACTTACATATAAAACACCTTGGACATGGATTTATTTAGGTTAAATAATTTTGCATCAAAGTGCTTAAAAAATCAACTTCCTTTAAAGAATAGAAGGGATAGATCCTTTCTCACATTATTAGTTAACAAAATATTAATTATGATGCACTCAACATATCCTACCTTTACATGAATATCTATCATCATAGTTTTCATTAATACATTAAAGTACATGATTTATAATAATAATTTATAATAATATTAATGTCTAATGATCAATATAGACATCTACATATTGGAAATTAAAATGAAATATATAAATGTGGATTTCTTACTAGTGGGTCTTATTCTCATAATGTCCTATATTGGATATTACCAAGGGCATATACCATGATAGGGTGCCTAAAAATCATATGATTATACACCCCATATAGACTATATAATTTATGTCTCTAAAATTATATCATCCTGCTATAAAATATATATTTAATAATTCTATCATTTTACATCCAGGTTCTCATCATAACAAGGAACAACTAGGACCTTTTAGTGAGACACCTACTCTTAAGAAATTTTCACATACTACATTACACCGACGAAATATAATTACATGATAGGAAGTTTATTAGTATACAAAACTATGAATACAAGTTATCAGAAAGTAGACATATGTTTTCTCTAGGGAACTAACTCCAATATAAATTATGATCATATAAAATAAATATATCCTAAGTTACTTCTGAAAATGATGAGATGAAAGGAAGGTGTATTATCCATTCAATAATTTATAATATCATACTAGATTATGGTACATATAATTACCTCATATCTTGAATGTTTTCTATGATTATTGATTCATTACGACAAATAATGGTTATTTTGTTATTAGAGAAATCAAATAATAGATTGGTGATTATTTCCCATGTATTTAACTATTCTTCGACTGTGTTCTGTAAGATAATAATTAATCCAAATATATTTATTATTACCATGGTTTAATTTAACATGATATTGGTCATGGATTAGATCTATCTAAATAGATATTAGATCAATTATTGGGATAAAGAAATCATATTTCATATCCCAAATCATCCCATGATCATATATTATTCCAAGAAATATTATGATTTTATGGAAACTAATTCCTTAATATGGGCCTCGATCATAATAATGAATCATCCTTAAAAAAATAGTTGGAAATAAAATAAAAATTGATTATCAAAAAATTTTACAAAGATATATTGAATATTTTTACAACAAACTATTAGTCTTCCTTTAGATCATGAGACTAAGTGTTAAATTTAACTCATACCGAAATCTATTTTTATATCGAAGAGTCCTTATAGAATAGTACCTATTGAATTGATTTAATTGAATAAGCAACTAAAAGTTAATTTAGATAAGTGTTTTATACACCCAAATTCTTCTCAAAAGGGTGAACTAGTCCAATTTTTTAAATAGAAGGATTGGTTATTAAAAGTTTTCATTGATTTTCATGGGAATAACATGACCATGATCAAGAATAATTACACTATACCCCATATTAATGATGAGTTTTATCAATTTATAGTGGATGAAAACTTCAAAAAGGTGGAACTTTGATCTAGGTATCATTAACTAAATGTGGAAGGCAACAATATACCCAAGAAAAGCGTACATACAATATATATATATATATACATGATAAATCAAGAGTTATTCCTTTAAGACTTAAGAATTCCCCTACCGTATTCATGGATATGATGAATATATTCCTTAAATATTACCTTGATAAATTAATTGTTATATTCATAGATAAAATTTACAAATATTTCAAATTTAAGGATGAATATAAATATAATATGAATATTTTGTTGAAGACCTTAAGAAAGGAGAAAATATATTCCAAATAATTTTTTTACTCCTAGCTAAAAAAATATCATTCCTTGGTCATTTAATGACATGTGAGTGTACATATGGGGATATGCATAAAAAAGTGACTGAATAATTTATCAGAATAGAATGTTTAATAGTGATACATAGTTTTCAAGATTGGTAGGATATAGTTGGTGCTTTGGGATAAAATTTTCAAAATTATAAAATACAATAACCAAATTAACATAAATATGAGTGAATTTTCTCTAGATAAAATAAGGCGAATGAAGTTTAAATAAGATTAAGAAGAGGATTTATGCTTCACCAATAATAACACTAACCTAAAATAAAGAAGAATTTGTGAAATATATTGATTCTTCAGTGATGGTATTGAGTAGAGTTCATTCCTAGACTAAAAAGGTGATATCATATGCCTCAAATCAATTATATGTTCATGATAATAATGTAACACCCTAAAGTTTTACAAAAATATTTAATATAGAATTCATGAAACACTAAGTCTCTGTGAAACAAAGACTTTTTTATTTATAAGAGATAGTTATAACCTATCTGTTAAACATAATTTTTCCGATTTTTTGTTTTGAATTTCAAAAAAATAGACATACACAGTTGTGATTAGTAATATATTTAGGGTATGATATGATCAACTTAATTTTTTTTTGTGAATAGTAACTTGACCCTTTGGAATAGTAATTTTTTCCTTATGAATATTAATATTACCAATGAAATAGTAACCACACCTATGAATGTATAAATAAAATTGTTGTTCCACCATTTACGTTTTGAGTTTAGTTTTTCTTAAAAATAAGACGAATTTGATAAGTTGACTTTTCGAGTAAAAATTTTACATTTTAGAGAGATTTAAATTATTATATACAAATAAGGTTTTATTATGGTTTATTATAATTAAATATTATGATAAAAAAACTCTTATTTTACTAAAAATGATAAAATAATTTTATTTTTTTAAGTGTTGAAATTTTACTATACATTTTATGTCCGCTATTATTTTTAATAATAAGTATTTTCAGAGATAAAAGTTAAAATTTTCATATTTAGAGAATTATTATGATAAAATAAATGTCATTTTCGAATTCTTAACCTTGATAATAGGTTATGCTGAATTTATGATATTTTATAAAATACTTTAGTTTTTTATTAACAGTAAAAATACAGTTTTGAATTTTCATTATGTTTAAGGAAATCATAATGATTTAATAATTAATATAAAAGTAAGGATAACTTGTGTAAATTAATACATGATATGAGGTGCGCCAATTGTCCAATACCATGGGAAAATACCATGGGAAAGACCATGGTTTTTCATATACCACTACTGAGGTGTCCTTAGAAATTAATAAACTATCCCCTCACTTTAGCTATAAATACCTAGCCATTTATTCCATTCCTTTCATTAAAAATTCCTCATACTCAATGATATAGTATTTTTAACTCCCTAATAGTCCTACCAATGTATCCTAAAGCCCATGAGATCCCAACCTTCATGTTTTAGAAGTTACTCTATAAGGTAAGGGAATCTACCACCCTTCTCTTTTTCAGGAACTCAGGTTATGTTATTCATTTTAAATTTGCATTGGATTATGTGTGGAAATATCATTAAATATCCACCTTACTGTCCATATCATGTAAAAATTATGGGAGGCCCATTTTTCTCTCATCAACATATTTTATAAATTTTTAAGTGACATCGTTAAGCTTCTAAATTTCTATAAGGGATTTCTCAACTTCTCTTTTTCGTTCCAGTTCCTTTATTTTTTCTCTCTCTCCTCAACTCACCTAGTAAAAATTTTTATATAACTAAATTACCATAAATATACTGGAATGTTTTTTATGGTAATGTAATAATTCATCATCATCTCTCCTTTCCCCTCATTTTATACAAAAAATTTAAAACACCATATGATATCTGTTAATTTATCACATTCAAGGATGACGAGTTTTCAATTTCAATTACCATCTTCATGGATGGCCATAAAACAATTTTTATGGTTCAAAAAGATCATAATATATTCATTTTATCTTATTTAATGTTTTGTAATCGTCATATACACATGATGTGAAATAATAAATCAAAACAAGATCATTGTGAGTGAAACCACTCAAAATAATCCAAATGATTATCATTAAAGTTTTATCTAATGATTCATCCTCAACAAAAATAGAAGAATAAATTATATGTAAATTTAATCCTATGTATGATAATTAATAACATCTGAATTAAATTATGGACTTCAATTTCCATTTTACATGAACTTCCATACTCTTATAATCAAGTGAACCGATCATGAAATCAAGGAAACAAACACTCCAGAATGACATAATTCAATCTTATAACTTATCAATAAAGAAATAAATTAACTTAATACAATATTAATGAATAATATATATATATATAAGGTTATTAATTATTTAATTAATTTATTTAATTTTATTATACAGGACATTAAGGTCATGTAAAAAATACATTGAGACATAAGGTAAATATTTTCTACCTGAACCTCCATTTTCATTCGGGTTACTCATATCCTCTACTTACCTCAATGAAATTATTATTTATTATTATTTACTCATAATAAATTCTGTTTTAATGTTATATATATGTGTACTAACCATAATATTTCTTTATTTATGTGGATTTAAATTCTTTAAATGGATCTTTCAAAAGTTTTTCTCGAAATACAAGCTCGTTTCAAGGGAACTTCTCGAATTGTTACCTATGTTCAAGTACACCCTATAATATATTTTTTAGTCACCATTATTTTTATAAAATAACTCATTTTATTGTGAGAAAACTATATTATTTTACTTCTAGTTTCATACAAATAGTTTTCCAAAATAACTCTTCTTTTCAAAATAAAAGAGTATTTATCTCAAGAATTACTCGATTATTTGATAAGAGTAATTTTATCTATTTCAACACTCTTATTGAATATTATGTGAAATTGGGAAAAATATTTTATTATATCATCTAATATATTTTATTTAATGGTTTATTATTAGTTTGAATATGGATGTTATACCTTGAAACCATTCACTATATTACTTCAAATGGTTAGTGTTTATGTTTGGGAAAAGTTATTTACATTTCATATGTTTGTCTCAATATGAATGTATATATTGTTTATGTTTGTCCCCATTAATATGAGTAATTAGTTGGAATTATTAAGTTATGGGTGGTACCCTCTATATCCTCTAAATGAATTTTTAGGTCTTAGGAGACAAAATAGATATGGACTTGGCTGAGGTCTTTCCCATTTTCAGTTATGGTTTTAGTTGAGGCCTTAATCATTTTTAGATGTTGTGGCTGAGGCCTTGAAGGTATATTTCATAATTTTAGGAATTATTAATTTACCTAATTATGAATAAAGTAATTGATAGTCCATGAGGTTATTAAACTAGTAGAATACCCACGATTATACTTTATTATGGAATTATTTATTCGTCCCTTATACCTGCCATATTATTTTCAAGTAAAATTTAAAGGCATGTTTTTTTAGTTATTCACCATGTATAATGTTTATGTTTATGATATATTCTTATGTATTGATTAACCTAACTTGGAATCCAATCTCACCCCTTTCTTATTTTTTATTTTCCTAAGGCGTGAAGAAGTAAATTATGAATGACCTTCAGGGGTAACATAGAAGTTATGGATGATTTCAAAGGAATTTTCATATTGTATTACATTTCAAGTTGTAATGTTGAAGTTATGTATGTATCTGGTTTTCTAAAACTATTAAACTAATTAGTTCCTTTGGGATACAAAATTATGGTAATTATGAGACTGTTATAAATAATTCACCAGCATCAGGAAACTCGGTTCAAGGAGTTGTAAATAATTTAACGTTTCATGATCTGGAGTTATAAGTGGCCATATTTGAATTAAATAATTGGATTCACTGTTTCCATTGAGAGAATAGTGGTAGATATACTAATCGTAAGATCTTAAGGTATATATTCACATATAAGGAGTTTATTATTCGCAAAAAAAAAGTGATTTATTGTTGATCTAGGATTCTTATTTCCCAATACATTACCATCCCGGGATGGAAAACAAGGTGGATGCTGCTTTTCATTGTAAAGATCAATCTACCTTATACATTATGTGGATTAAAAGAGATCCAATATTCATGGACATAGAAAGGATTTATATATAAATCAAAGGTAAGGGGTGAAATACTCTCAATATCAAATAAATTCTTGACTGTTAATCAATATGAAAAAAATGGATGCATAAAAGGATGTTATAGAGCTATAGAAGAAGGCATGAGATACTATGAAGGTTAACATTGAATGAAATAAATTTATAATATTTAAAACCTAGATATTTGTTGCATGTTTTTTATAATTAATGAAATATATATTTTAGGATGCACATAGACTAGCAGTCACTATTATAATATGTAGAACAATGATGTATATAGATCTTAGGGAGCACTTATAATGTGATAAAATTAATTTAGTTTTATTGTGAAGTGTATGTTTCAATTCTTGGTCTTCTAGTAAGTTAAGGATGTAAATAAAAAATATAAGGAGATGATGGACTAATACTCATACCAATATGGAATTGACATCATATCACCATGTATTTTATTATTGATTTTCCAAAGACCTATTATAATAATTTTTCAGTATGGTTTGTAGATTACCGATTAATAGTGTTAGAATACTTCATTAAACATCAAGAGGTTTTATCACTTGATCAACCTACAAAGATATTCATAAATTAAGTGGAAAGGTTTTATGGATAAACAAATTTAATTATATCTAATCATTATCTTGGATTCATATTGAATTTTTAGATAAGTATTCAATATACATTAGTTATGGAACAACACTTTAGCATTGCTTATCATCCTCAAACCAATAGTCAAACTAAAAGAACGATTAATACATTTTAATATATAATTCTACATTTTCAATGAATTTAAATGATATATTTAGTAAATATATTCATCTTTATTTATTCTCATATATTATTATTTTCCATTAATTAATTTTAAAGGAACCATATGAATTTATATATGGAATGAGATGAACAACTATGAGGTGTTGGGAGGAAGTTGGAGATATAATGTTGTTGGGATTTGATTTTTTTTAGGAAACATAAAATTGTTTTGAAATTATTTAATGGAATATTTATATAGTAATAATTCGATAGAATAGATATTCATATAATAATTTTTGATTTAAATAGTTTGATGTTTGTGATAAATTATTCGATGAATATTAAAATAAAATAGGGTTATGGGATATAGTAAGTAAAGAATGTTAATCCCAATATACATTTTCCCCTTATATGTTATTAATAATGTGGTGATCATATATTATAACCCAACAATTCATTAAAACCTTACATAAGTGAACTATGAATTCCACATATTTATTTTAAAGAAGTACATTTGAAATCCATCACATGTACTAAAATCAATTGTTTTGAAACTAGAAAATTACATCTCGTATGAGGAACAACCAGTGGAGATCTTGGATCATATAGGTACATAAAAGAGTCATATTATAGTAATAAAGATAATTACAATGAAAATAATAATAATATATTATAAAAGATAAAAGTGAAACATAATTTTGAAAATTTAAAATGGACTACAACTACATGTAAAAGATAATACAAGATTAAATTGTTCATCATCACAACCTGTCGTGTAGATTATACCATCGATGATAACTATATAAATAATTAAAAACATTGGAAATATGATAAATATATTGAAAATATAAATCAATGAATAAGATGGATGATTTTAGAGAAGTGTTTAAGTATAAATATATTGATTAAATTATGATTTATATGGTTAGTAAATATAATATTTGATACTTAATTAAAAAAATCATGAGATTTAGTAATTTTAATATAGTTATTGATATGTTGGGAAAAAAAGGAGGTAATATTATGAAATTAAATTAGAAAGATATAATTTATGGAATTAGGTAAAAGAATAATTCCATTTGAATCTTGTGACACCACAATATTTCATGAAATGTTTTTTTCAAAAAAGAACATTTTTTTGATACACTAAACACTAAGTTTTAACAAACCACAATATATTATTATTATTATTTAATTAAAACCATTATAACCTAGAAGTTTAAAAATTGTGTTTTGAATAGGAATTACCACATTTTTAAAATTTAGTATATTTTTTATATAAAAAATCATATTGATAAAAGTACTTAATTACTAGAAATGACTTTTTATGCTTTGAAAATATATTTTTATCAAAACATGTTTTTAAAATTTCATTGTTGAAGGAGTAATAAAAGTTATTTTTAGTAATTACTAAAAATATATTTTAATAAATTTACAAAGTATTTTAAATAAACATATCAAAATTATCTTCAATGGAATTTTTGAGAAATTTATGAAAAGATAAATTTTTTATTTAATATTGAAAATATTTAATTTTTGTTAAAACATTTATTTTTTAATGAATTTTGAAAGTTGAATTTTGTTTCAAATTTTTTTTAAATGTTAAATTAGAACAATTATGTTGCTTTAAATTAAATTTATTTTATTTTATTCAATTTTATGTCCATTTTTTATACAAAATCTTTGTATCCTTATGAATTTTTTATAAAATCACTTTTTATCCCATTTGCGTGTTTTATATTAAATTAAATCCAAGTAACTCTATGAAATGAATTTGGAAAAATTTATAACATATTATTTATCAATATAAAAAATATAATATAATAAGTTTAACTTATTTTTCTTTCCTAATGAATAGTAAAAAACCAATAATTAATTTTCACGTAAAAGGTTAAAATGAGTTTACCAGAGGTTAAATGAAAAATATAGGGGTTAAAATAACATTAAAATGTTTCAAATTCATATTTTATGTACATTTTTAGACATTATATTTGTAAAGTTTCATTAATGATCCATTTTTGTCCATTTTGTATTTAAAAAAATGGATATAAAGTTTTCTTTTAAAAAAGTTTAAGTGTTTCCTCTCTATCACTTATAAAATTGGACCCCTATTCTCTCATGTTAATAATTTTATAGAAATTTGGTTTATCCTATGAATTAAAAAAAAATTCCTTTAGTCCCTAACCATGTCCTAGAGTTCTTATTTTTATTTTTAAATCCTCTTAAAATGGTATTTGGTGGAAACCAAAAGATTTTTTCTGAAGAAGAGGAATTGTTCATAACCGAGAATTTTTGTTTTATTTTTTCATCCACCTCCTTCAAATATTTGTAAAATATAATTTTATAATAACTTGATTACATATGATATATTATTATTTTATTTTGTTAATGATATAACCTATACTTATCTCTTCTTTCGTCAATCGAGAAATGAAACTATTGATCATTTGTACAGCGGGCAACCGCCTCATGGACCAATGTAATTATTTTTAAAACACCGCCTCTAATGGGTGGATATAATGATTTATTTAATGTATATTTATTATAATTAGGAAATAATTATATTTCTTTACTTATAATAAGTCATTTAACTTCTTACCTTCCAATTATTTTAAAAACAATAAAGTTTCTTATGCAGAAATGTGGACTCCCACCTCCACAAAGCGATGTGACACGTTATTCATTTTATTTTAACATGTATGTTAATAAGGGTATAATTAATTAATATATATGATATATATGATATATATGATATATATGATATAAATATCATTATATATATATCAATTAATTTTTACCTTTATTTTATTACATTCGTTGAGAATATGGAAACATGGTTCATGCATATGTATGACCTACTGTCTCCACGAATGCGTTAAATCCTTTTTGATCAATAAATTTTCAATATAAATATGATATTTTAATAATAAATATATATTATATTTATATCATGATTTATTTTTTTTGATATTATGTAACAAAAATCAAAAAATAATTAAATAAACTAGGGAACCAACACATATAAGAAAATCAAAGTAGTTATCTCCTAAAATAAATATTTAGATAATGAATTACTGAAAAATGGGTAATTTATTAACTAATATATATGGTATGATATATATGAGTATGTTTCTATAATATTTTTATAATAAACTAATATTTATTATATATTTTTTGAATTTTCAAAAATAGTTTTGAGACATGAGGTAATGGATTTTCATATCATTTTTATTTTCATGGGACTGATGTTAAATTCACCACTTGTTTCTTTTTTATGGTTTATATAATACATAATAATTTATTTTAAAATCATTCTAATAAAAATTATAGTATTAACATAACCATATAAGGTACTTTTAATCGTGGGGGTTATGATTAAAATTTTACCAAAGTGGTAAGTTTTTTATGCTATAATTTCATTATTTATCAGGATTGTTTATGATTATTTTTATGAAGAATAAATATTACTATATATCTATACAAAAACCCATTAATTTTATTCCAAATTTATATTTTTTGAAATTACATGTTTTACATTCAGTTTCCTCACAATCTGTGTTTAATATACCAAAAGTATTTTTCAAGGAAAACCTACATTATTTCACTATTTAGATGAAAATGATTTTTATTCCACATAAATGTTTTCTAAAAATCATTTAATGAATGTTTTTAATATATATATATATATATATATATTCTTGTTCCTAGAAATTTTTACTCTTGATTCAATTTAAAAAAAAAATTTGTAAAGGAATATTATGTTCTTTTTCTAGTCAATGTACTATTTAATTATTAATGAAAATATGAAAATAATATTTATTTTAATGAATAAAACATGAAAATAATTTACTAAAATCATTATCACTAAATAAATTTAAGCTTACATTTAATTTTTCTATGTTTTTTCTCAAATCAAATATTTTAATTAATATTTGTGAAATTTATATGCATTAAAAATTTATTTTTCCAAGTGAAAAAGGTATTTTACTTAAGAATGTATTTAATGACATTTTAGTGGTATTTTTAGTCATCAACGATGTCATGAATTGATTCTACATGTTCTATAATTGGGATATATCCCAATTATATCACCCTAATTGATTTTATGGATAGTTTTTAATTATGATTAGAAGATGTTTATGTATCTTATTTCCTTTCAAATGGTTATGTTTATAGAATATTTTTATCATATTTGGGTTATGCTATTATAAAAAGTTTATGAAATCCATTTTATTTCTGTGTGGTATGATATAAATAATGATTTATGATATTTATGAATAAATTGAAAATATTTTATTTATTTGATTCGTTCTACCAAAATAATATATCCCTCAATTGCATTGGGTGAAAATGAATATTCCATGAAAAAAATAGGATTAGAATATACAATGAAGAAAGTTCAGAAACGGACTCTATCCACTCTAATAATTTTGGTTTTTAACATTGACTACTAAAATGGATTTTGGGAGGTAACCCATTCCACTATGATATACTTTTATATAATCCTTTACTACAAAGAAATTGATTTTAATACTTATTTTTAATCAATAAATCTATGTATTATTCCAATTTTATGCTCTCATGGATTATAATTTTTCATTCCTTTATGATTCATGACCTATGAGATTCCAAAATTTATTTCATGACTCAAGATAATGAATGTTGATATGTAGGGTATGATTTTTAATTTATAAGCTCATGTTATCGTCAAACTATTCTTATTGTATTTTTTTGTGATCATTGATATATACTTTTTTACACTAACTATGTATTTGAGATCAGCCATTCATATGTCTCCTATCCCCAAGTTATGAAGTAAGGTATTAATTATGATATAACTATGAAGGGTGATAGTTATATATAAATAGTGACAACTGATGTAGCTCACTTATAAACCAATTTTTAATGTATCAATTTTTATAAAGGCACTAGACCTATATGTTTCTGACATGGATCATTATATTTTGTAATGAATATTCATCTACTAATAGGTGACATATATTTATGATAATTATGTAATGTAATAATTGGTATCCAAGATATAAAATTTTAACATCTTCAAACTAGGATGAGAAACAATTAGTGAGAATCCTATAGATAAGTCTATAGAGAAGTCAAACTATTGGAAAATGTCCTAAAATATTACCAAAGGATATAGTGACTGGTTTCCAGGAAATTACATCCTAGTCTAGAAACTAAAAGGGGATTTGGATCTAACACAGTTTTACATGGGGTAAATAACTCAAAAAATGATTTATTGTGTTTTGACATTATCATAACATGGTTTTAGACAAAAGGCCTTACTACACACCTAGTTTGATACACATGTGGGATATTTTTTTTTGTAAAATTACAATATTTTTATGAAATATCATGAAATATTTAAATATTTAATGACCGTGAATGACCTATGTTAAAACAAAGGTGTCATATATTGAAATAAATGTGTCATGATTTGTAAATTATATAAATATTTTTTCAGGGTTATATTGTTTCCCACAGTTATTATTGTTTCTCATAATATGTTTTTTGGTTTTAGTAGATGGATTGAACTCAAAGGAATAGTGTTAATATTGAGTTTAATTGGAAATGAAATGATTTTAAACTTGAAAGATCATATATTATTGGAGTTTTAATGAAGAATCTCATTTATAGGATTACAAAAATTCTCAAGTTATATATCATGTTAAACTTCAGAATGAGAAAGGGAGGGAATAATGTTCTATTGATTCTGTCATGAGGATAAGTTCACCTTCATTTAGAGGTTCCAATGATCCACTTAAATAAAATAAATGGATCACTACCATTGAAATAGTATTTTACACTCTCCAATGTTTGATACATTAAAGCATCATTTTGGATATCATACACTTGGAAGGTGAACTAGATTGATGGTGGAATCTTACCAAGAATATGTGATATTAGGAAGAAATTGAATCCATTGAGTGGGATTAGATAAGGATATTAGTTTTTAAAATTTTATTACCTTAAATTATTTTTATGAAAATAGATATTTAATTCATTGATATAAAATAGAAGGAAGACAAATCATTTGGTACTGATGAGGAAAATTTTACAAGACTTGTTCAGTATTTTTAAGGTATAATCATCCAACCTAAAATAAAGTTTTATCGATTATTGAGAGTCTCAAAATATATTTTATTAATGGTGTTATCCATATAAGACATTAATAGATATGAATAAATCATTTTTTTCATTATCAAAACTAAAATGAAGTTTAGAGTTTCCCATCAATATCATGGTTTTATTAAGAGAAAAAATATTTAATCATGGGAATCTAATAAATGATAGATAAAATAGAATGAGATTTACATTATGATTAATGTGTGGAAGGATAAATGGAGGATGTTGTATTTAGGTGATGAGTATATGTTTTATGTTCGAAGAGGATGGTTATAAGGAAATTGACTGCTGATGTGACTATAAGAAGTTATGTAATAATGAAAATAGAGAGAAATATCCCCAAAATGCACCACCTAAAATCATGTGTTTTAAGTGAAATAAAAACATGAAATATGAAAAAAATTCAACAATATGAATTTTAATGATAATGATCAACGTTAGTAAAATATTAATCCAATAGAAAAAGGAAAATCTAATTCTATCACTATTTCTAATGAGGGGTACAATAATGATATGTTAAATGTTATAAGAACCCAGTTTTATGTAGTACGAATCATTTTATTTTTAGTTTTATTCCTTGGTTTTACCAAAATATAAATTCCTAGTACAATAATAGAGAAAATAAGGGTGTCTAATGATTTTTTTAGAGTCTAAAACGTAAACCTATGGAAGAAATTTTATAGCCGCACAGTTTATAGAAACTGTACTGCCATGTCTGTATAGTTTCTACAAACCATGAGGGGTGTTTAAATACAAATAACAGGGATGAATGGTTTACCCTAACCATGAATCCAAGGATCCATGACCATGAAAAATAGATAATGTTTTTAATATATCCATATAGTGGGGTTTCTGTAGGGTTTCCCAAACAATGTGTATGAACCATGTGAGATCCCTCCATAGATCATGCGTGGTGCACAATTGGTGCATGATATGGAAAACTGTCTGACCAAACCATGAAACCCCTTTATGTTGGGTAACATGAAATTTTTCCCCTAAGTTATTATATATTTTAACCCATTCTTTATTTCGAATTTACAATAGTTAGGAGGCTTATTTTTATCCCATTAAAGCTCCACCCCCCTTCTGCCTATGTTTGTTGAAAAGTCTTATATTTAATCTCGGCTATCAGTACGTTCTCTAATACATAATATTATTTATCCATTATTATTTATATAAATGTCTCCATTTTGTTTTTAGATTATATTCCCTATTTTTAGATCATTCTATTTTTCTTCTGTTTTCTTCATATCCATACCAACCTAAGGGCCAATACTAGATGATGCATCTACCACAGGTATAAGGATGGTGGTCTACAAATTTTCTATAAGTTTTTTATTTAAGTTTATTTGAAACCAATATGCTTCATGCTCAACCATCTGGGTTTTCCTTATAAATTATATGATCTGAATTAAATTAATCAATACACATGTTCTAGGGCACCCTTGTAGTACTTATTATAGTTGGAGATTGACAACCTCAACCCGATCCACCCATCAGGAATGTTCTTATACCTTCCCAATGTTGAAACACCCATTTGGGTGTGTGAGCTCTCCATCATCATAGTGGGAGACCTTTTATATTAAAATATATCATGGTAGGGGGTTACACATCCATTTATATGTTATTAAATTCTATTAAAACTTGTTAAATGAATGTATAAATAATTACCAACAGCATGACACCTATTAAATAAAGATATAGAACCTGCAGATTAATGGTATGGAATGAAATATATTAAATTTATGGAGATTATTTTCTTAAGGTGTGACACCTATTGAATAAATGTATTGAACCTATTTATTCATAATATCACAACTATTGATTGAAGTTATAAAACTGACTATAGTATTAGTATGAAACATATTATATCATGGTATGACACCATTTAGGGTAATGAGGTATGGAATATGTATCCAAAAATATGATTATTATGGAATTAATTCATATATAAGGATCAAAGTATGTCACCTGCGACTCCCTTGTACGTTTATATCTATGAAAATAGTCCACCTAGGTTATTTTCATGGGACCCGACTATTGTTGTTATGACACTTTATTCACATGCGGTGTTTATCGATCTAGTTAATACTTATTGTTGGAACCTTATAAATTTTATATATTGATGATCATATATAATATCTTTTATTTATTTTGTATGATACCTATTATATCTACACACAGTTATAGTCCATCTGCATAGAATGATTTTTTTGTAAATGATGCTGGTGGTGGCCTACAGTGCTTATCACACACACCATCTGGTTCACTGACAGTACCCGAGTAGATTATATGGATGGAGGTAGGTACATGGGAAAACACCCATTTTTTATTCATGATTCATTGTTGAGTGGGAGTGGGGGAGTACAAGATCATGCTATGGTTTGTGATTCATTAGGGTGATAGTCTTTTGGTGTTTTTGGTTATTTTGGTATACCTATATTCATGTATTCAAGATTCCATGGTTTCATGATTCTTTTTTGTTTAGATACATGAAATTACATTGTATTGTACACGGTACTAGATATTCAATTGATTAATTGTTAATGATTATCTTATATGGATTATTAACATTATCTTATTATTTGGTATTACACTTCATCTATTTATCTGTTATGTTCCCATTGTGTTACCATAATAATTATGATATATTCTTTAAATTTTATGAACTTAAAACCTCACTATTAGTCATTAGTCTGTTGTATAGGGGGTGGAATGCTTCAGGCCATGTGACCAACTGGTCCGGGTTACCATTTAGTATCACTAGGTTTGGGAAATTATAAATTGGTATTATAACATTGTATTTTATGCTGTATTATTTTTTGGGAAACATAGATAGGATTCTAGGAACAAGTTGGAACTTGTTCATAATCCATTAATGGGAGTAGCTAACCCACATTTGGGGTAAACACCATGTTTTCTAGGATTGGGAAATTATAGTTATTTATTTATCCTATTATAGTTAATTTTATTTCAACATTATGTGATGCACTTGATATGTGATGTTTTTTTACTAGTATGTTATTGTATTATATTTTTTCCTTAGAACATAATTTCAAGGAATCATTTATCACTCATCATTTAAGGAACCTTATAGGATAAATATTTCCTGCATTATTCCATTACATGTAGGATGCATTGTCTGATTACATTATTCAAATCCCCCTACGTCTGCAACATATTTCAATTCATCCTTTTCTGATGGTCCTACATTTTCTTCATAAAACATGATTAACCAAAAACGGTAATTTTGGTTTGTTTAAAAAAACATCCTCTTTGTTTTAAGAACTGTTTGATAATTCGAATTATAGGGAACATGATTAAACAATTTCTTTGTTATGATAGTAGAACTAGTGTTGTTTTTCACCCCTTACCCACTCATATGTGAATTGATGTCAATGTTCTAAGGATTTTAGTTGATAACATTTTTTTTAAAGTTGGAAAATATTTCTAGAAAAAAACTAGTTCTTTTTGAATCATGGGTGGATTTTTTATCCTTATAGAAGTGATTGGTACATTGTCTACTAGTGTTTTGAAGAGGGATTAGGGTTGGCCAATAGAAGAGGGACAAGGTTTTGGAGTCAGATATTGGTGATCCCATGTATGACAGACCAAATTAAAAGGCTCAGTTTAATAGTTCGAGGATTAGTTTGGTGGTTTTGGAGATACCAAACCAGTTGGGTTTTAAGGGATCATCAAAATTTTCTATCACCCTAAAAATGGTATTTCCTCCGTACCTTGATCTGAAAGTCATGGATGTCTATGATATTTTGCAGTGTGATCTAGTGGAGTGTAATTTAGAGGTTAAAGAATCATCCATGTTAGGAGGAATTGAAGGGTTGTGTACAATAGGAATGATTTATTAAAGAAACAATGCTCCCATGTATTCATCCTACATGGAGGCAGTGGATTTAGGAAAACTAAATCTTTAGATGATAGGTGTCATAGGAGATAAAGCCTCTTCAAAATGGTCATGCAGTGGTGTCTCATGTGTCAAGGGAGGGAGGTCCAACATGCTACAAGGATTAAAAATATTAGGTAATGGGGGTGGGGTAGAGACCAAGTCAAGCCCTAGAAGGTATTTGTCACGACCCGTCCCCTAGGGCCTATGCCGTGACTACCCCAAGCCCACCATCCATAGGCCAGGGGCTGGAAACTAGCACCAAAGTAGTAATTCCCTAAAACTAGGAAGGAATTGCCTTTATAGCCTATAAACACACACAGTAGATACGATCAAGAGTAAACTGAATAACCAACAAGTGATAACACTAAGTGAAAAGGGGCCAGAATACAAGCCCAACTGGAAAGTACAAGAAACTGAAGGTACAAGTACAAGTGAGGGAATAGGAAAAATAGCCAATAAGTCATCCTTCGAGGTTCCTACATGAAGGGTAGGTACATATCACATCCTCATCACTCAACATCCATCCGTATCCTCTGTGTACCGTCACGTCACAATGTCCACCTTCAGGTACCATCCAGTCCTGGTACTCTCAGCTTCGGTCAGCACTGTCCATCGTCTGCATCCAACACAATGAGGTGCATGCATAGCCGGTGTAGGGGTGAGTATAACGATACTCTGTAGGGACCCCGAGACCTTCAAGGTCTCACAAAATCCAACAAGGATAAACCACAAGGTATGAATTCAACAGTTATCCCCACTTAAGTATATGGCCATACATATACCTAAGTTATCAAGTAATCCTTCTCAATCATGAGGAAAACACAAAGTTACTGATTCAGCTCACATAGGTATACAAATTTTGTAGAGAGTTAGATATTATTAGATGTAGCTTCTAATTCATCTATTCTGTCGAACCCACATAGGATCCAGGAACAAAAATCAGAAATGTCAAACCCACACAGGATCCAAGAACAATATTAGAGCTGTCAAAACCACATAGAATCATGGAACAGAAATCAAAACTGTCGAACCCACACAGGATCCAAGAATAGTAGTCAGAGCTGTTGAACCCACGTAGGATCTAGTAACAGTAGTCGGAGCTATCAAACCCACATAGGATCCAGGAACAGCAGTCAGAGCGCATCCATCCACAGGATTCCGCAAAAAGCATGCTTGATTCCGGGAGGGTCCGCTCCTCAAGAAAAGTGTCAATACATAAACTTCCGCAAAGTACCAAGTTGATATATCCAAAAGATATGTCTTTCCAAAAGAAACCCAATGCGATAGACGGCGCGTCAATCAGACACCCGGTCTGAGAGTTATTGAAATTTTCGTTCCGTGGGTCCGGTTGGATTTACGTTCGATCCAACCCGGCAGTACCCCAACTATGTACAAACCTTGAGTGGGGTAAACCAAAAGAGACATCTTCCTCCATGGTTTCCCTTTTCACATATGGTTCGTTAATCAGTCGCCCGTAACTCAAGTTACGAGCAAAAGAGTGGAAATAGGTCAAGTAGGTCTGGGTCCGGTCCGGCCCAGTCGGACCAACCCGACCCGACCTGGGTCCAGACTATGATCCGACCCAATCCGCACGTCCGACCTGGTCCACAGATCCGACTTGGCACTGAGTCTGGCCCGGCCCACGGGGGAGGCCCGACCCGCGCTGAGTCCGGCCCGGCCCTCGCTGGGTCTGACCCGCGCAAGGCCCGCGGCTGGAGGCCCATGGGGTCCTCCCTAGCCACGTCCAGGGGGTGGCCATGCCCCTTGGATCCCTGAATAGCTTTTCCATTCGAGGGAGTCAAACCGGTGCCATGTGGTGCTGGTCCGCGTCACGAGGGACCCACCAACGGGTCCCACTCCTCTCGGCAGGCAGAGCGGCCAGCCTCCTCCCGTGCGGCGCAGTTACACCGCGCCTCCTCCTGTGACTCAGCGGATCGGGCCGCCGGTCCTTCTCACGACCAGCCTTGTGCCGGTCACCGCTGCACCACCGCGGCCAGGGGCCGTGGCCCCCTTTTTCTCAACCGCGCGACTCGGTTACGTCGCTCCTTCCCTGACAACCCAGTGGATCGAGCCGCTAGTTTTCTTCGAAGTAGGGCTTGCACCAGCCTCCAATGAAATTCTGTGGCCAGGGGCCGTGGGCCACTCCTCCGGCGGCATGGTTGCGCCGTCGCCATCCACGCAGTGACGTTTTTCGGTTCTATCTGCTGACGAACTTTCTGTGGGTCACCAGATGAGTTCTGGTGGCCTGATTCTCGTTTCGGAAGTAGTCACGCACTCCTCAGGGACGCCGCCTTCTATCCGCAACCATTGTTGATGAGTATCGCTCATCCCGGTCTCATGCTGCGTTTAATATCAAATTACACAAAGAAAGCGGAGGGGTTGGGCCATGTTTGTTCGGCCCGCACCCTCTGCGTTAGGGTGATAGAATGTGGCTTTGATTCTTAATCCTTGAAGTGAAATAAATAACATGCAAAAATTAACAAAGGTTGAACCCCTACCTTATTTGATTCATCGACAGAGGTTGCGAGGAAGGAGACGACATCATTGGGGATAGACGGACATCGATGACAAGGGAAGGACGATTGTTGATTGAAGACGTCCTATGTTAGTTGCCTCCACAAGGTGCTTCTGATACGGCTCAGGTTCCGATTCCTCATTATTTTATCTCCGTTGGTCATTCTTCATTGTGAGGAGAGTTCTTTTTTGGAGAGAATAAGTTTCTCCTAGTGCTCTTACAACCCCTCTCCCAGCAAAGGAATGGCCAATATAAATTAAATTATGTTTTATTAATTTAATTTGAATTGAACCATTAATTCAAGAGGTGTTGTCATAATAAATTAAAATTGGGGGTGGTACCATTAAAGTGGGGGAGTTTAAGATGCTCCCACACACTTAATAGGGGATTTTAGGAGGTTTAATCCTCAGTTGGTCCCCACCACCATAACCTCCCATGGGAGGTTAGGTTCGGGTGGGCCCCACCACCATTACCTCTCATGGGAGGTTAAGGTGTGGCAGTCCCCACCTCCAACTTCCACATGGAGGCTTCAACCAACCAAAATAAAAATAAAGCCACAAATTTGTTTTTATTTATTTATTTCACTAAAAACCCAAAAACTATCATTAATATCGACCCACTGTCGTCGAGGTGAAAGTCTTCTTAAGCCAATACTAGTACTGTGAGTTAATTGGTGCCCTCCGGTTTCAATTCTGAGCACCAGTTCAAAAGTTATAAAAACCCACTCGTTCATTCACTGAACGTACCCGAAAAAAACTTCAGAAATTGATTCCAGGCACACCGAGCCTCTGAATCATGCGCCATAAATTTTCGCAGACTTGTAAAATTTCCATGTATTTAAGAAAAAATTTTCCATTGAAATTCCGGGTCTTTACAGTATTTTATATTATTAATCTTGTAAATTTATTTGATTGGTTGGAGAGTAAAGGGATGGATCGAGACAATGAATCAAACTGAGTAGAAAAATTCAATTAAGTGTATGGTTTAAATGGGTAAGAGTGTTGAGATTAGACTTGTTATCAATTTTCAGGGTACATAAAAGAATAAAATCATGGAAAAGGGCTTCACAGTCCATAAAGGAGAAAATTTCAGATATGAAATCAAGATTAAGGGATATGTATCCTGATTAATATACAATAAATCGAATGGGAAAGAGGAAATTTTATAGTTACCCTAACCAATGGAGACAAGAAATGCAAAAAAGTTTATTTCCAAAGTGATAGAATGTGATCCCAACATTAATGGAGACAATTTGAATATTTATAGTGATTATAAGGATTAAGAGATAGAAGGAGGTATGTTGGAGGCTTTAAATAAAAAAATAGGAATGGTCGATAGTGGAGATCCAATATTCCATTACGGTCATCACTGATTGGGATGAGGCTGTAGATAATAGGGAATTATGGGAACTTATCATTAAATATGGTTGTGAGATGTTAGATGAGTCTCATCCAATTAATTCCTCACAAGAGGATACTGAAAATATGTCTATGATACTGTTACTTGTTGAATACAATATAAGAAAATGGAGTGGTTAAAAAAGAATGATCTTATTTTGGTAAGAGGATTAAATTTAGGTATGAAAAAAATGGATGAGTACAATTAGTCATTAGACAATATGGATTATTTGTTTGAATAAATTATCAATGGATGAGTACAATTAGTCATTCCTAAAATGTGTTTCCTATATTAAAAAATTTATTTTTTAGTCAGGTTACAAGACTAGTATGATGGTTGATTTTGAATAAATTAATGTCATATCTAATCTAAAGAGTGAATGTACCTATACAAGTTGGGAATAACGATTCATATAGAAAAATATTCTCATATTAACTTCTATAATTTTCTATCGAATGTATAGATATGGATGTAGTGAAATGAACTACAAATTACAATTTATAAAGCTTATACTTGTATAAATTGAGAATATTACATTAGATAATTGGAATATTTTTTAAATTCATGAATTGAAAATCTTAATTTTAAAATATTATTTCCATTATATGGGTATTCTGATTATAAATTAAAGGGTTATTTGCTCTATAATATGAAATTTAAATTCTATATAATGGGATCCATATAGTGAAACAAAGAGCTTGACTGATACCTATGATTAGTAGTTGGTAGTGGGTGGCATCTCTTGTGTTCTTGATGATCTTTATTATCACCCAGACTTAGCTCTTATATCAATTATAAGGGTGTAAATTTTTTTAGGAAGTCTTGTACCTTTACTATTTTAATATCTATAATATTTCTTTTATCAAATCCTATCTAATGCGTGTTATTGGAATTTTTTAAACTCTCCCACTATGATGAACTCATGTCATGCACCAAGAGGGTGTTGTTGACCATTCCATAGAGGTGGTGGTATCTAAGACACCAGTGTTACCTCCATTAGTGCCACTTGAGGCACCACTAGTTGTTATCAATGTGGGTAGTGATGCCTAGATTAGAGAAAAATTCACGTTTCTTATTCAGAATATACTGTGATCCCAATGACCAGCCCTTTATTTGAAAGAGTTGATGTCGGAGTTTTAATAGAAACATCCACCCAATTTTTCCAGTGTATTATTTACACCATGATATATAGTTGTGTATTGGTAATCTCTTATATATCTTTGATTAACTTAATAAAACTTTTTGTAGGAGGGTGAATCTCGCTATGTATATGGTTTGACGATATGACTAACAAGGGTGGGATATTGTGAACCAAGTTGGTTAGTACCATTAAGTGATTTGGATAGATTTCCAATCTAGATTCTTTGAATACTTTTCCCCTAAGACCCTAAGGGATGATAATTTGAGGGTGTTCATGAACCTACAGGATGGTTTTGTGTTTTCTATGGACTACTCCACTCATTTTATAGAGAATCAACAATTTGAACCTTTTTATACCGTTGATGAGTCAGAATAAGAGATAAGTTATGAGGAAGAGCATAGGAATACTATTCAAGATTAGGTGAATGTTTTTCAGTTTAAAATTGTATTTTATATAGTAAATTTGTCACCTTTTACCAAACAAAACATAGGGGAAGCTAGAGGTGCATATCAAAGTGGATAAGTATATTAACTTAGTAGTGTTATATCTAGTGGAAGAAAGAATTTCCTCAATCCCTATCAAGAGAGAAGTACTAGTCAGATTGCATGTACTGGAAGTTTTGTATTCTTTCATTAGTTTGAGAACTTGGGGCATGTAAAAATTTACTATGATTGAGACCTGGTTAATTACCAAGCATGCGAAATGATAGGGAATATTAAGATATTCTGTTAGAACTTCCCATTAGGACCTAATGGGATAGGATATACACCATCTTTTTATTCCAAAACAATATATATGGATCCGTGCAAGGATGGAATCTATACAACCACTATTTATATAGTATATGGTGGTGGACGGGGTCTAAGAGGGAAGACTGAGGATATCCTATGTTAATGGATAGAAGCCAATATGGGTTTCCATTTTATAGTACATGATCATGGATTAGGACATATTCATTCAGTGTATCCTATACATAGGAACTATGGAACTCTACCATCTACCATTAGAGGTATGATATTTGAATTCCCTCCTTTAGTATCTTACATTATATATATATATAATATTCTAATTATTTTAATTCGAAAACTAAAATGAGGAGACTTAGGTTTGATATTCAGTACTTCTGTGGAATGATGGAACTTGATACTCTATTTGAAATTTGATTAGAGAGTGTGAACCAGTGTATGAAATTCCCCCTTGAGGTAGATAGTTA
This sequence comes from Viscum album, assembly GCA_963277665.1. NCBI lineage: Eukaryota > Viridiplantae > Streptophyta > Magnoliopsida > Santalales > Viscaceae > Viscum > Viscum album. Next base: position 598,826,272 of record OY728133.1, read on the forward strand.
TAATTTATTATAGGACCTCTTTATCATTCATCTGATAGGAATCAATACCATTCTTTAGAAGGACTGGTTGGTTGCTTACCATTTCTATGTGTACTATTATCGTCGAAGGGTATCATTTACATCATTGTCAGGTAATAGTTTAAAGTTTAATGGAGTTCTATGTTCAGTAGAGCTACAATAGAGCATCCATGGATAGGTTGAGTGACATCCCTTATAGACATCTATTAAATGGAATATTAGGGAATACATCAGGATAATTTACCTCCTTTAGTAAATTGTTTCTGATATATTATCCCTGTTGAAATTTTAGTAATACCTCCCAAAAATATAGGTTGAGTTTTCATGACCCAACCCATGCAAGGGCTTGAGCCACAACTATCCCAAGATCGCCTCCATAGACCCGGGGGTGGTGACAAGTGCCGAAGGCAAAACAAACTCAGGGAGGAATTTTACTAAGTACCTAGACACATGCACACAACCAACTCAATGAAAAAGTGAAGAGGAAAAGGAAAAAAGTTACAAAACTGCTATAAATAAATCACAAACATGCATTGACCTCTAAACATTACAAGAACACTAGTGTAAACTAAAGGGGGAAGGGAAAACATGCATTCTCAACCAGAAAAGTGTCACAACATGGTAGTAATTGAAAAGTAAAACAGATGAGAGAGCCCCTATCTTGGATTTAAATCTTTGACCACCATACGTAGTCCAAGCACCCGTATCCCTAAGCTCCTCTAAAGTCATGATAAACCCATTTGTCATCTACATAAGGAATAACACATGAGGGAAAATCCCAAGTAGGGGTGAGTATAAAATACTCAGTAATACATCCCGAAAAGGTGAAGGGAGAGTATTAAGAGATACAAATGAAGAGTAAATTAGTTGATAGAACAATTTATAGTGAAAGAGTATAGCTGAACCCAATAAGAGAGTGAAGTAAAATCATCCAAACATAAAGAGCTAAAAATATTGTGAATATGAAATTCTCATCGAGTATTCACTACCTATAGTAGGTGTGTAGACTCATCCAACAATGAGAAGCTAGAAGCAAAAAGCATATGTCATACCCCGTGTGTCTTCTCCTCTCCCAGAAGGAGAGTAACCAAAACCCAAGGATTGGGTACTAAAAAATTATATATATATATATATATATATATAAAATCAGTCAGAGAAACACCAAAAAGAGTAAGGGGATCTCCATATCAAATTTCAGACCAGGAAAAGAGTTTCCAAAAGTTGTAGAACTATCCACCAATGATTCCCAACATCCCACATGTCCTCCTTGAACATACAAGTCAAAGGGGACCAATCACCACACCTTGATACTATTTACTTTGGGTAGCACTGACTCACCCTCATGGTTTTAGGCCACATCATAATGACACATCTCAGTGGGGAAATAGTCCCTCTTTCTCGTGAGTCCAAAGGTACATCAAACCACATCTCACCACAAAATAGAATATTCAGATGGTGAAAACTCAAAGTAGAGGACCTATGACCTAGTACATCAGGGGGATTTCACTATAGTAGTATCCATAGAGGACCCATTCTCTAGTGAATTATGGGGATTCCAATCTAGACATTTGGGATCCATGCCCTAGTGTGTCATGGGGATCAACACCTGGGAGTTGATACAGATCCAAAGCCTAGCCCCACTGAAGGGTAATACAATGGAGGGTACTGACCAACAAGTAGTTGTAGAGGACCTGAACCCTAGTGAATCATTAGGATTCCACTCTAATATCCATAATTGAGGACCCGAACCCCAGTGTGTCATAGGGATTCCACTCTAGGTCATCGAGGACCCATGCCCAACCTGGAAGGGGGATTCCACTTTGAAGGCATCGAGGAAACTACAATGTCCATCCCTACTATATGGTAACTATAAAAAATCATCGAGGAACTACATGTCATCCTAGTTGAATGGAGGGTAATCTCATCAATCACTGATAAACCTTCCTGATCACAACCACCATCTAAAAATTCCTGAATAGGTATCATGCTTAGAATATCTTGCTTCATATCTCATAATCCACAATGGAGGGCACCATCACATTGCACATGGAAAAACAATTTGGATAGGCTACTCGTGGTACAAAATAAAATTCTAGAAGAATGATATTTGAGAGAGTAGATTCATAAAGAGTTACACAGTGCTTATGGGACCCACATGACTTGTTATCCTGCCTTGTCGCTTGGCTATGTACCTAGCCATAAATGGGTACTAAACTGTACACCAATACCCCTAGGCATGCCAGTGTACTCCTAGAGTACATGACACATCTGACCAAAAGGATCACGAGTGCATGAAAATCATTGAGGGTCTGAGGGAAAAATGTACTTTTACTAGCATGCCTCCTCAAATAGCCCTGAATAACCAAATTGATCGCATCTTTATGATCATTATAAAAAATAACACCTGATCGTCTATTCATTCACCAGAATTAGACACCTAGTGAAGAAGTTGCATATCTCAATGTGGTACATGAATGATTATTCATGGGGACCTCACCTATATCTTGAAACAAAATATGCGGACCACATCATTTTAATCCTCATGAAAAAACACACGAGATCGACTATTCATTTGTCCAAAATAGACACCCGGTGAAAAAGTGACATTTCACCGCAATATTCCTGAACTCAGCTTCATGAGTCCCACACCTCAATATCAATTTAAATACCTAAAATTAGTCTTAAAACTTCTTCATCATGGACCAAATCACAACATTGTTGATATCACGTCGATTGGACGTCGCTTACGAGAATTATGGTAGATCAAAATTTTAATTATATTAATATTTTATCATTATTTTGACATTTCATGGACCCGATCTAAAAACCTGAAAAAAAGACATCCAATTTCAGTCTCAGAATGACCACTTGAAAATTGGGTCACGTTGTTTTAGACGGCTTGTTAACGAGAAATTCCATGTAGGATTTGCGTTCGAATAAACATTTTAGAAATAATAATAGTATTATTATTTTAAGGAATTTTATAGACTTGATACCCGGGTTGGAGAAAGGTACTCAACATTGATATTAAAAGGAATGCCCCAAAGATTGGGTCACGTCACCGTTGTCGGCACGTCAATCAGACGCTGCACGGGGGAGTAACGATAGATTAATCATTTTATTTATATTATTATTAAATTTAATTATAATATTTTTATTATTGGTAATTTTTAATAAAAATTTCTCCAACCCCCAACATTTTATGCTACACTGCCTTGTCTACCATCCCACAATACTCCAAACTTTTACCAATAGCCAACGCCTCACATGCCTCGAATTCGCTAGCCACCTCACCGGATCCCCTTGCAGCACCTACTTGCACCACCATGGACTGCCCGCAACACCTGATCACACTGCCATAGTCCACTTTCACTACCTACTAATTCCACTACAGTCCAAGTGTACTATATTCTCATGCCTTCATAGACCTCCCACTGTCAGATTCCATCCTGGTTGAACCGTGAATATCGTATCCACCTTTCCCTTGCTATTAGACCACCGATTCAACTCAAAAAAAAAGAGATGACTGTAGATATGTAACCATTGGGACATAATCTACATAGATTCATACCCCAATCTATGATCTATTGTTATTTTGATTCATCAAAAATAAAAAGATTAAGAACGTGCGAAGAATGGAAAAAATTGGTGAAACAAATGGGATCCTAGTATAGATCGATGTCTGTGTTAGTTTGGATATCGATGCAGATGTTCAAGAATGAAGAAATTGAAAAAAACACAAATATATGATTAAATAATTTGAATATGGGGATGTTCAATTCAAATAAAATAAAATCCTACCTCGATTTGATCCGTTCGTCATTGACAACGCACTCACCACGATTCCGCTTTGATCCGCCAAATCCGCGTTGAGGATTCTTCAAAGGAGGAGAGGAAGGATGATTGTTGATGGTGGTAGGGTTAGGGGCCATCCCTAACCAAGAATCCATAACCATATGTCTATAAATTTAAATTAGGTTGTGAGTATATTCTTAACCATTCCCCCCAACAGTCGTGGGATCCGAACATCCCGTGCCCTCTCAATTTATGTCACGTTTAGAAAAAACACTGCATTACAAAGTCAACGATGGAATGATATTTATAATATGACTCCGTATTCAGAAATAATTCAAATTAACATATAATATAAAATAATTTTATTTAATAATTATATTTATGATTATGTCCCTAAAAACATTTTCTATAGATGTCCTGCATCGAAAAAAGTTATGACTCGCCTAGGGTAAATACCACACTTTGGATTTAACTATGGCATCAAATTTCTTATCCAATCAACAATTTGAGAGATATCTTGTTTCCTTCACATCCATAGTATACAATATATTTAATATTTTTATAAAATTTATTCTAGGAACACTGGGCCTCGGAATCACACGTTGTCTCAACGTATATCGCTAGAAATATATAAAGAAATATTCTAAAGTATTACAAAAAAAACCCGTGTCTCTACATCATTAAATCCTTCAATATTTTCATTCTCTAAGAGAAATATAGGAATAAAACTTGGGATACTAAGATAAAACTTTTCCCTCATTCTCCCAAGGAAACTCCTACACGTTCTCGTGCTGCCACAACACGTGAACCAAAGGGATGGTCTGTCCACATTTGGTGCTCTCTTATAGATGACATGCGTAGGATCATGCACGTATCTCCCCAACTAATTTTTTTTGAAAACTTCATGAACCCACTCTAGGTGTGTGGGTAGGTAAATATGGTATAAATCCTTGCCATTCCCCTGCATGATCTTCAATGGTTCGAAGAACCTCATGGATAGCTTACCTACCCGACCAAAAACCAACACGTAGTCCCTCATCATATCCAACATCACTTGGATAGTGCACTCGGTCTATCCATCAGTCTGGGGGGGAGGCTATACTCATCCATAGTTGGGTTTTGAATTCCTCATATAGAATTCTCCACAATTGTGACTTAAACAATGCATCATGATCGAAGACAATCGTCCAGGGTGCCCCATGAAAGAGGACGATATCCCATACATAAAACTACCCCAAACACTCTACTAAACTCTAATTTCTAATAGAAAGGAAGTGAAAAGAATCTGTGATCCAGTCTACTATCACCTTGATGACATTATGGCCCTTAGATGAGTGTGGAAGCCCTGTGATGAAGTCCATGGATATGTCATTCCATTTCCACTTTGGGATTTCAAGAGGCTACAACTACCCACTGGAACTCGGTGCTCAACCTTAACTAGTTGACAGGTGAGGCATCGTGAGATGAAATCAACTACTCGTCATCTCATGCCTGGATAACCAGATTTCAACTCAAGATCCCTATAAATCTTCTCGACACCGAGATATAAAACAAAGGGATAATTGTGGAACTCTTTCACCACCTCCTCCCATATCTCAACCAGAACCACTTTTTTACCCTGAAACAAGATCTTGTGATTCCCTCCTGCATAATATCCATCTGGTGTATCGCATATGGATATTTGATCAAGAGGAAATTTACTACCAATGTCTCCTAACTAAGACCCATTCACACTCTCAATAAGCGAAGGATTAAACATCATCTACTGTAGAAAAATTGGACCCTCCTGCTCCACCAGGATTAGCTACAGAGAAGCTAACTACTCCATAGATTCCCACACTAGGAAAGAATGATACTTTTTGATAAGGAAATATTCTATAAATATTCCCTTCCCAAGAGTATAGGCTGTCTCAAATTCATAGTCCTCAAAGAAATCCAACCAACATCTCTACCTAAGTTTATGTCTCTTTGGGTGAAGACATTCCTGAAACTCTGGGGTTATAAGAAAAAAACAGTGTACTCACATAGAAGGTAGTGTCTCCCCATAATTAGGGTGAATAATTCTTTTTCTATCACTAGGAAGTGAGTCATGTAGTTCTATTCATGGAGTCTCCTTCACCTTGACCTGTACTTGATAACTTCCATATCAAGGATGATGTTGAGAATTAAAAGGAAACATTGAATTGGGTAGGTGAGTAAACTCATAAAACCACAATAATATAGACATGGAAAGCACATAGAATACACACTGTGTATTTTTCTCTCTTGGAAGGAGAGTAACCCCAAACCAGACACTCAGAAACACCCACTAGTGGAATACCTAGCGAAAAGAGGTTAAGAAGAAAAACTCAACTATAAATGCCAGGAACAAATCTGAAACTACACTAGAAAACCCTTACCATGAATGAAAAATTTAGAGGGAATCACGCATCACACCATGATACAATACTATTTTAGAGGCACTGACTCACCCTTAAAGTTTTTCTCACATAAAAAAACACGTATGGGGGAAGGAACCATCTTCCTCATGCATTCAAAGTTTCATTGAAAAACAACAATATTGGGTTACACCAACTCCACTCGTCACTCTTGTAAAACCTCAAGAAAGAACTGGGGAGAAAGGAGTACTTCACACAATGCCTAAAAATTAGTACAGAAAGAAGTATAAGGGAGACAGGGTGTTCCTATTATCATCTCATGTGATACAAGATCATAAACATCCATAGCATGAAACTCCTCCTAGCCCCGGCCGCCAGATCCCTGAGCCCGACGTGGCCCGCCTAGTGGTAGTGGTGGAAGGATATCATTGTGTCTTCTACCACCTTCATCTCATCCCTGTCCTCTCCTAGCACCGCCTCCCTAGGGACCACCCTATCCTCACTTTATGGATCCTTGATCATGACATGGTATCCACCATGGGGGTCCATCTTCTATCTATCTAAGATACTCAACATTTTTGGTGGGGTAGTCTCGTGCCATGTGACCTCACCCATTCCAAGAATAGCACCGACCTCCTAGGGTTTCCCCGGTGCTTTGCGATGTCCCAGAACATGTGCCTAATTCTGATCATGGGATGGCCTCCCGTGTTGAGGCCCCACCAACTGACATTTTCTAGCTGCGAAAGACGTCTTATCTCTCTGCACCCACTACTGGTTCCAGTTAACTGGAATTCCATTAACAGAAATATCTCTATCACCAGTTCCTACTCTAGCACCCCGACATATGTGGGGACACACAAGGGTGTTAAGCTACCACATATCTCTCTACAAAGTCCATGATCAAACTTCTCAGATCGGAAGTAGCCATCATGGATCATGTTCAAAGAGCACTGAGTACGGCATTCAAACTTATTTTCATACTCAACCACCATTATCCCACCCTTATAAATCTCTATATGCTCTATAAATCCAGATGAACCATAAGAAGGAGTGGTATGACTCCTCAAAGAATAGCTGTTGGAATTCATCCCATGAGATTGATGACTCATCGTGCATCTGAGTAACCAATCTCTAAAAATGACCATACGTTCCATGGAAAATTCCAACTATCAAAACCACCATCTGATCCATCGGGGTCTAAACAAGGATGAAGATAAAGACCACTGACACTAGCCGATCCCATGCTTCCTGGGGATCTGGCTCACCACTGAACCTCAGTGGTCTATGGTGTTAGAACTCGTGGATTCCACTAAGCCAATGGGTATACTCAACTATATCTACTGGGACTAAATACTACTCAATAGGTGGAGGTGCTACCACCTTACCACTCAAAAGAAGTGGGATTATATGATGAACCCATAACTAAGGACTCATTTCTTATGAAATTGTCATCATGAACCAGAGCTGGTATCCAGGTCGTCTATCATCACAATGGTATCCTGAAACTTATCATGGAGTACCATAGTCAAATGAGAATATATATATATATATATATATATATATAGGGATCAGAATCAAGAAGAAAAATCAGAGACACTATCCTATATGATGCATGTAATATTCATACCTATAAGAAATGTCTCTGGGTGCTGAGTTGACAAGCAGGTAGTTAGGGTCCGAGTGAATGGATACGTCAGCCGCCACACCATCACTGGACTCCCTAGCCTAAGATCCACACTTGTGACACTTTGAAACTATTTCCCTAAACCCAAACAAGACCTTTTTGGGAAGACATTAGAATAATTCCCCAAGGGCCAAACCACCTTTGATATAAATTTTTCACAACCCAACCCATGCCAGGGATCGAGCCGCAAATACCACGAGACCGACTCCATAGGCCAGGTAGTGGAGACAATTTCTAAAGGAAAAACAAATGTGGGGAGGCCTTTTATTAAGTACCAATACACATATACACAACCAAACCTACAAAATAGTGCATAGGAAAAGGAAAAAATATAGAACACTACTATAAAAAACCACAAACATGCATCAAGCTCTAAACATTATAAGCACATTAGTGTAAACTAAATGGAAATGGGAAAAAGTACAAGACAAACCAGAAGAGTTCCATAACCTGGTACTAACGGAAAAGTAAAATAGTCGAGGTATCCTTGATTCTGGATCCCAAGCTATGACTACTATATGCTGTCCAAGCACTTGTATCCTTAAGATCCTATGAAGTCACGATCAACCTGTCCTTCGTCTATGTAAGGAAAAACATGTGTAGGAAAAGCCCATGAAGGGGTGAGTATAAAAATAATTATTAGGACACCCTGAAAAGGTGAAGGAGGAGTAGTAAGAGATACAATTTAAGAGAAAAGCAGTAGATAGAACAAGGTACATTGAAAGAGTATAACTCAACCTAACAAGAGAGTTAAGTAAACTCATCTGAACAAAAGGAAATAAAAACAATGATAAGATAAAATTATCATCGAGTCTTTTATAACTATATACAGAGAGTAGACTTGTCCAACCGCGAGAATCTAGAAACGAAAAGAACGTGGAATACACCGCTTGTCTTCACCTCTCTTGGAAAGAGAGTAACCAAAACTCAGGGAGTGAGTACTGACATAGGATATATATATACACCCAGTCAAAGAAACCCAAACAAGAGTAAGCGGATATCCATATCACATATCAAACCAAGAAATAAGTATCCAACTATTCCAAAATTATCCACCAATGATGACTAGAATCCCACACGTCTTCCCTAGGCACACAAGTCAAAGGGGATCAATCACCATAGCTTGATACATTCCACATTCGGTGGCACTAACTCACCCTAATGGTTTTAGGTCACTTCACAAGGACACATATTTGTGGGGAAATAGTCCCTATTTATCACGAGTTGAAATGTAAATAAATCCCCATCTCTCCACTGATATGTATAATCAGATAATGGAAACTCGAAGTAGAGGAATTATTACCTAGTAGGTTAGAGGGATTCTACTCAAGTAGTAGCCATAGAGGACCTACGACATAGTGAGTCATGGGGATTCCACTATAGTCATCATGGATTTGCGCCCTAGTGTGCTAGGGGTTTTAACACCTAGGAGTCGACAAGGAACAAATACCTAGCCCCGCTGAAGGGTAATACGATCGAGGGTACTGCCCAATAAGTAGATGTAGAGGAACCTCACCCTAGTGGGTCAGCGGGATTACACTCCAATAATCACCATAGAGGATCCTCACCCTAGTGTGTAAGAGGGATTCTAATCTAGGTCATCGAGGTCCCATGACCTACCTGGTAGGGGGAATCAACTCAGAGGGCTTCAAGGAACTACACCAGCTATCTCTACCAGATGGTACATCTCAAAAAGTTTCGAGGAACTAAACACTGTCCCTGATAGATGGAGGGTAAGCATGGAAATATCTAATAACCCTATATGATCACAACCACTATCTGATATCAGCTGAATAGGCATCATGACTGAAAAATATCACATCATATATCAAAAGCCACAACGGAGGGAAACATCGCATTCCACATAGAAAAACACTCAGGATAGGCTACTCGCGGGCCAAAATCCAAGTCTAGAAGAAAAAGATATGAGAGAAAAGATTCATAAAGAGGTACATGAAACATATGGGGCCCACAAGACATGTGACCCAACCTCATCGCTTGGACGTGTACCTAGCCATACTCAGGTACTAAAGTGTAAACTAGTTCCCCTAGGTATGCTAGTGTACTCCCAGAGTACATGGAACATCAAGAAAAAAGGATGATGAGTGGATGATTCATGTCATTGGCCCGAAGGGTAAAAAAGTACTTTCACTGGAATGCCTTAAAAAACTTCCCAGATAACTTAGATAATAATACCATTGTGATCCTTGAAAAAAAGAACACATGATCAATTATTCATTCACCCGATTCAGATACCTAGTGAAAAATCTATATCTATCAGCATTATACAAGAACGATGCTTCGTGTGTCCCAAACCTCTATATTGAAATGAAACTTACAGATCACATCATTGCAATTCTCATAGAAAAATTCATGTGATTGAATATTTCTTTGTCCAAAATAGAAATCCAGTAAAAAAGTCACATTTCCCCACAACACAACCAAACCAGAATTCATTGAGCCCATACCACAATCCCAATTTAAATACATAAAATTAGTCTTGAAATGTCTGCCTCAATGTCAGGATAATAATACCGCTGATGACATGTTCATTGGATGACGCATGCAGGAATTATGGCGAGTCAATGTTTTAATAATAATAATTTGGATGTTTTGTGGACCCAATTTGAAAACCCAAAAAAGGCATCCAATATTGGTCTTAGAATGACCATCTCAAAAACTAGGTCATGCTCCTACATACGTCACATCAATCAGATGCTCCATGTAGGAGTTGTGTTCGAATAATCATTTCATAAATAACAATAATATTATTATTTTAAGGTGTTTTAAAGATCTAATCCCAAGGTTGGATAAAGGTACCCAACATTGGTCTTAAAAAGACTTCCCTGAAGATTGGGTCACATCACAGCTGTCAGTGCGTCAATCAAATGACACATGTGGGAGTCACGAAAGATTAACATTTTTAATAATAATATTCTTAAATTTAATAATAATAATAATATTTTTATTAATTTTTAATAAAAATTTCTCCACACCCAACATTTTATGTGGTGCAGCCCTGGCCACTATCTTGCCGTACTCCAACCTCCTTCCAGCTGCCTATACCTCACACGCCTCAGATACACCGACCACCTCATCAGACCCCTTATAGCGCCTGCTCGCACCGCCTCGGATCGCCCACACCACCAGCTCGCCCTGCCGTAGTCTACCTGCATCACATGATCTTGCCACCACTAACTACCCATACTGCTTACTCAGGCTGCCATGGACTGCCCGTCGCCAGATCCCATCTGGGTTGACCTGCATGGTCTGACTCACCTTCTGCTCACTGTTACACCACCAATTCAACTTGAAACAAATATACCATTGTAGATTTTTATCCCTTAGGCCCCGATATACATATATCCATGCCTCATTCAAAGATCTGTTGTCAGTTTGATACACCAAATAGTAAATGACAAAGAACATGTGCAGAATGGTTAGAATAGGAGAAACAAATTGGATCATAGTACATATCGATGGTCATGTTAGTTTGAAAATTGACACAAATGTTCATAAACAAAGAAATCAACAATGAACAAAAATTTATGATTCAATAATTTGAATATTGGGAAGCAGAATTCCATGGAAATGAAATATTACCTCAACTATATTCGTTCATCGTTGACAACATGCTCACCAAGATTCCACTGTGATTTTTCGAGGCTTGATCAAGGATTCACCAAAGGGAGGAGAGGAAGGGAATTTTTCAACTGTGGGAGAGTTAGGGGCCAAACCTAACCAAAAATCCATAGACACATATTTATATCTTGCAATTTGGTTAAGGGTATCCACTTAACTACACCCGCAAATGGTCACAATATCTGAACATCCCGCACCCTCTAACATTATATCATGATTTGGTAAAAAACCGCATTATGAACTCAAAGGTGTTTTAAAATTTCCAATATGATTCCCTATTCATAAGTTATTCGAATTAACGTCTGAGATAAAATAATTTTTCTTAATAATTTATTTTAATAATCATATTTATGATTACGCCCCCAATTTTTTTTTTCTATAGATGATCTACACTGACAAAAGTTATGTCCCGCCTAGGGTAAATGTCATGCTCTGGAAAGAACTATGGCCTCAGATTTCTAATACAATCAACCATTTGAGATATATCCCATTTTCTTCACACACATATTATAAAAAATAATTAATATTTTTATAAAATTTATTTCGAGCACATCGAGCCTCAAAATTGCACACCGCCTCATTTCCTATCTCTGAAAATATATACCGAAATATTCTAAAGTCATACATGGAAAAAATAGGGTATCTATAAGAGTTAGAAATTGATCTATTTCTAGGAGCTACACTGATATCCATTCATATTTATAGGATGTCCAATATTGATTTCCAAGAGCTAAAGTGGTAGCTATAGGATTTGAAAGAAAAGAGATTTATACATTCGGCTACTTATCGCTAAGGTCCAATGGTCCTTTTATCAAATAATTTGGAAAAAACCCTTATTATTTGTGTGGATTACAAGATGTTGGATCATATTACTATGAACAATCAGTATCATTTTCCTTATATAAATGAACAATTTGATAATATCTGAGGAGATTGGGTTTTCTATATGATTGATCTGAGGTCAGGTTACCATTAGGTATGAGTGAGACCATCAAGTGGACCTCGTATGAAGTTTCATAGAATGTATGGTCTTTATGAGTATCTCGTTATGTTTTTCAGTCAAATGAATACACCAATATTTTTCCTGGAACATATGAATTAGGTTTTTCACCCATATCGAAATCATTTTTTAGTATTTTTGGATGACATCTTGGAATATTCTCTTACTCGACATGACCATTCCAAACATCTTAATGCCATTTTAAATACATTTAGAGAGCTCCAATTGTATTATAATCTCAATAAATGACACATTTTGATCAATAAAGACCACATACTGGGTTACGTAATCTCAAATGATTGATTATCAGTTTACCTAGATAAGGAGGTAGTGTTGGTCACTTAGGAGCATCCCATGAATGTTTTTGGCATACACAGCTTTATTGGGATATCTAGAAATCACAAAAACTTTATTCATGACTTTTCATTCCTATCAGAACATCTTATGGGTTTGACTATGACATGATAGAAATTTTTATATCTATAATCCTAAGAGACAAACTTTTAGGTCTGGAAATGGATACTGAATTCAACACCAATACTGATTCAAATAGAGTTGGGAAAAAGTTATATTGATTATTATGATGCATAGTATATTGGGATAGGAGATGTTATGATTCAAGATAATCAGTTCATTGAGTATGATCCTCAGTAGTTGATGAATCATGAGAATAATAATCTGATGCACGACCTTGAGATCTCAGCAGTGGTTCATACCTTGGAGGAAATATTATCTTGGAGAGTCTTTAATGGTATTTAAGGATCAGAATATCCTCAAGTATATTTTCCCACAACATGACATGAATCTAAAACAAAGAAGGTGGGTTGAGTACAAATAGACCATCTACATTGGACTCAATTATACACCAGTAAAGGATAATGAGGTTTCTAATACATTAAACTAGATGGTCCTAAAACAGGAAGTGGAGGAGGCCAGTAGAAATTGGAAATTGATGTATTTGTTCTCAGAGACACATTTAGAGTTACATAAACATCTTTTAGATCAAACTCTTATAGATTTAGTAGTGATATCTTCACTCTTGGAGAGAGTGAAGATGAAATAGTTATTAAATCGTAAGTTCTAGTCCTAAAGGTGAGTGTTTTTGAAGAGTATCCACTAGCAGGATAGATCATTGATTATGATGAGAAATTGAGTATCCATGGATGAGTCTTGATCCCTACATACATCTGGAAGGAATTCAAGTGAGTGTCTCATGTTTCTTCTTAGATAGTACATCATAAAATTACTATGTGGTATCATTATTTTCACCAACAATATTGGTGGCCGGGGATGAAAAGTGAGATTACTAGTTTAGTTACTTGGGTTTCCAATTATTAGTAGGTGAAGGAGGCACACATGAAACAAGAAATAATCCTACATCAATTGGCCATTCCTGAGTGGAAATGGGACGATCTCACCATGGAAGTTGTGAATAGATTAACAAGGTCTTCATGATAAAATGATGTAGTATGGGTGATCATTGAAAGTCTCACAAAATTTTCTCACTTTTTACATATCAGAGAGACCTTATAAAGAGATGAGTTTGGTAGGATATATGTCTATAAGATTATTTGAATTCTTAGAGTTCCACATGATATTGTATCAGAAATATATTCTCATTTTACATATTGTTTATGGAATGTATTTCAGAGTTTGTTTGGTATATAGGTGCTTCTGAGCACAACATGCCTCTATTAGACATATAAGAAGTTAGAGTAGACAATACAAGTTTTAATTTTCCATGATTTTGGAGGTTCATTGGAGAAAAACCTATCAATCATTAAATTTTCATATAATAATAGCATGCATGGGATGATTCAAATGGAACCCTATGATGGATTATGTGGTAGTATATTCTAATCACCTCTGTTCTAGATAGTGGTAGGGGATGAAACTTTACTTATGCCTCATCTCATTAAGAAAACTTCATAGTAGTTTTAGCATATTTGAAAGCGTTTGTATAGAGCTCAGTATAGGTAAAAATATCCTTCCAATTTTCATCAAAAGGATCTAGAGTTTGAGGTCAGGGATGGGGTATTCTTGCATGTATTGAATAGACTGGGGAATAAATAGTTTAGAATGCAAGGGAATCTTTCACCTTGGTTCATTGGACCTTTTTGAGGTTTTGGAGAGCATCAGAATGTTAGCAGATCAGTTTCTATTACATCATAGGTACCAAGATATGCACATCATCTTCCATGATTCATATCTCCTTGAATAATATTAAAAAACATATTCTATATTTAATCTTGACTATGTAGTGATAGAAGTTGACGCATCTTTTTTTGAGAATCCTATTTGTATTATAGAATAGAGAACTAAGGCTCTTTGAGGTGGGTCATTCTCTCTAGAGAAGGTGCTATGGAAGTATGAGTCTGTATCGAATAAGACCATGGAGAAGGAGGCTGATGTACTTTCCAAAAGACCGAATTCATTCTTATACATCATCTTATAACCATAAAAAGGGATAATCAAGGATGATTTCCATTAAGTGGAAAAAATGTAAGGACCTGATTTTTCTATGAGGCAAAAATAATGTTCTTTTATGTTTAATTCCTTAATTTTGACCAAATGTTAATACCTAGTAATTCTATGGAGGAAAAGTGGGTTTCCTGGGATTTTTTGGATCCTAGAACCATGACCATTGGATGAAATAATTGTGTTTCACTGTTATTAGAAACTTTTGAGCCTAGTATTCATGGTTTCTCTTAATTGTTTAGGTTCTTTCAATGAGAGAAAGTAATTAAAATAGTTTTCCCAAACCAGAAGTCCTAGGATAAAAAAAAATTCAAAACAATTTTAGTTATTAGAAAATCCTTATATCATATTTTTGACACATTTTCTCAAATTTTATGCATGAACTATGATATTTAACTCCTTAGATAGTGCATGAAATATATTTGGTTCATGGTTTGGAAAATAATGTGGGAAAACCATGTGACCCCTGTAATTTGGGTAAAATGAAAATTTTTCCCTTATTAAATTATATGATTAATTCAATTGTTTATTTAGTATTTCTAGTGGTTAGGAGGCTCATTTTTCTCTTTTTGAATCTCCTACTTGCATTCCAACAAGGATTTTTGATAATTATTCTATATAACATCGGAATTTATATCTTTTAATATCATTAGATTACTCTTGGTAAGTGATCCACTCTATTGTATCCTTTATTAATTTATCTTTATATCAATGAAACTATTATTTGTGAGTTTATATACCCTATTTTCAAGGAATTTGTCTATTATTATGTATCCTTCTGATCTAGACCATGATAAGGGTCTATATTGGATGATCAATCTACCACATTCAAAAGGATGGTGGTCTATACATTTTTCTATAGGTTTTTTATGTCCATTTTTGAAACCCTATTTTTTCGCATGATGGACCTTTATATTGTTACATATAAATTAAATTATATGATTTAAATTAATTATTAAATATATTATAGGTCTCCCTTGTAGAACCTGATTATGGAAGTTTGTTGAAAACCTCAACCTGAGCCCCCAATGATGTGTGTTCTAATATATTCCTTATGATGAACCAACCCTATGGGTGTGTGATCTCACCATCCTTGTAGTAGGATCCATTTTGTATTAAATGAAATAGTGGGAGAGGGTCATGCATCATTTCATATGTTATTAAATGAAATTAAAAGTGAGTGAATGGTTGTCTAAATATTGAAAAAGGTATGTCACCTATTCTAAAAAGGTATCGCTCTTATGGATTAATGGTATGGAACTGACTATATTAAAGGTATATGACCTATTGGGTAATAGTTTGAAAACTATTGACGAATGGTATGTAAGTAATTAATTTACCATATGACACTAATTTATAGATGGTATAACACTGACAATAGTAATAATATGAACCCTTATACATCTTGGTATGTGACCATTCAAGGTAACGATGTTTGGAACATGTGTCCCTAGATATGATTATTACATTATGACCCACAAAGGAAGATCAAGGTACGTCACAAGTGAATCCTATATAAATTTCAATATCTAGATATAGGTTCCTAGGGTTATTACCTTGGGACCCAAACCATGTAGGTATGATACTATATTCAAATGTAGTGTATGTTGATCCAATTACTACCTATCACTGGATATTTATAAATTATATATGATGATACCCATCTATCATATCTGTTATTTATTTTATATCTTACATTTTATTTTTGCACATGGTCATAGTCCATATTCATAGAATAGATTTTTTATAGAAACCATTTGTAGTGACATAATAAGTTTTACTCTTTTTTTATTTAGGGTGTTGATGGAACTAAAACAGATTATATGGATTCTGATAAGAATAGGGGAAAGCACCCAGTTTCTAGTTATTGAATAAATTTAGTATGGAAGCGGGGAACATAGGGCTGATTAGTGGTTCCTCATACTATCTGGAGATAGTATTTTGGTTCTTTTGGTTCTTTTGATATAACTATATGAATTTGTTCCCACTATAATGCATTTCTATTATTTTTTTGTTTAGAGACATGACATTAAATCATATTGTACATGGTACTGACTATTCCTATGATAGATTTTCTATGATTCTATTATATGGATGATTTAATTTCTATTATTGGTTATATTATTATCCCTTTATTGATCCTTTATTTAACCATTGTGTTACTTTTATTATGAGGGTATAGTCTCCCCATTTTACCAACATAGACCCTCGCTACGAGTTAGTAGACACTATCATATGAGGAGGTGGGCTTGACGCCATGTGGTCGACCGGCTCAGGGCACTCTTTTTCAGAACTCAAGTCAGGACGTTACAAATTTTACACTTACCATCTATTCTAGAACTACTAATGTTTAATTTCATTATAAATCTACCAACAATTTTATATCTAATGAATTTTCTTATGATATAAAAATACCATGAAAATGATTCAATTTGGAATTAGGAGCAAAAACCCTTAATGATACAATGACCGCATCTTAGGTGTACTAAGATTCTCCGATTGAAGTTTATGGGAATGTGTATAATGAAAATATTTTTATTCACCCTCTAGTTAAATTTTTTGTTATATTATATATGGATTGAATTTCTCAACATAAATCCCACATTAATTGTAGATGTAGGGAAGTCACATTGAATAATACTAACCATCCTATGATCATCTATTAGTGCGATGATAAATATGATCTTCTAAAATAGATCACATCTACTGTATAGGTCTTGATTCCTATTCAAAAGGGGTGTTTATCTTTGATGGTTGGGATAAAACTAAACATCGATGATATTCCTACGGTTCATGAGTATGTTCATTTCTTTATCGAAGAGTTTCATAGTCTTTGACAAAAATGCGAGGTCTAGTTCTTAGTAGAACTCATACATGGTGCTACATCATTTTTAACGACCTCCTATAGAATGTCCCTGATCAAGTTACAAGAAATGAAGAAGAAACTCAATGTGAATATTTAAAAGGGACTCATTCATCCAAGTGTGTCACATTAGGTTTCACGCTATGGGAAAACCAATTAATTACAATAGGTTATTTGCAATGGGCTAGATGCCCATTGGAAATAGTCCTTTAGTAAAGAATATTTGAGATGGTATTCAATTATTGATGCATATAACAATATTTTTACTATTATTTGTGATGGGAAACCCATAATATCACAAATTATTTTGGAAATTATGCTTCAAATGAGGTGGTAACATTTATTTGTGATGAAAATATTTTCCACATCGCAAATACTCTTCGAAAGAATGGTTATTTGCGATGAGAATATATAACTCATCTCAAATAATATTTCAGCAAAATACTATTTACAACGGGGTCCATCACAAATAGAGTTTATATTTCCACTTTATTTTAGGAGGGTAATATTTTTACTTGGTTTTTTACACAAATAAAACTTTGTGAGATGAGATTCCTTTCACAAAAAAACCTTTCGCTTCCAATCTAACACACACACACACACACACACATACATATATATGACCCGAACTGATTTTTTTCACCATATTTTCTCTATTCTCCTCTCCTTATCCGTATTTTCCACTCATCTTCACTATTTTATCTCTTTATTTTTTTTAATATTTTCTAGGTAAGTAAAATTTTCAGATTCGCAGGAATATTTAATTTCGGAAGAAAATTATTATGATGTTTTTGTTTAATTTTTTAATTGATAAGTGATTTATTTTATTTGAATTTAGAATGTATTATTATTAATTATCAGTATATTTTTTAATTAAAAACAAGTTTTTTTAATTATAAATAATTAGTTATAATTACATTTCTTTATTTATAATTAGCATAAACAACTTATAATTCGTAGTAATTATTTATAAGTGATAAATAATTAGTACTAAAAAATTGATCTTATTAATAATAAATAGATATTAGTATTAATTAATAATAATTTACACTAATTATAAATAATTAATACTAATTAGTAATTAGTAGTAATTAATATAAGTTTTTAGCAATTAATGATAAATATTAATAATTTAAAAATTGTTAGTAATAATTACCTGTAATTAGCGATAATAAATAAAAATTAGTTGTAATTAGTTAAAATTAGTGTTATTTAATAATAATTAGGAATAATTATTGAAAATAAGTGGTATTTAGTGATAAATAGTACTAATTATCAATAATTAGAAAAACATAATTGTAATTCATAAAAATTAGCTATAATTAGTAAAAATTAGCGGTAATGAGTACAAATTAGATGTAATTAGTAAACATTTGTAGTAATTAGTGTTAATTTGTAAAAATTAGCAAAAATAGGAGTAATTATAAATAATTAGTAAAAATTGGTGGCAATTAGTTAAAATTAGAAAACATTAGTAAAAATTAGTGATAGTTAGTAAAAGTTAGTGATAATTAGGTGTATTTAGTTAAAATAAGATGTAAATAGAGGTAATTAGAAACAAATTTGTTGTAATTATTAAAAATTAGTGTTATTTAGAAATAACTAGTAAATACTAACCTTAATTAATGGTAATTCATAAAAAATAGTCGTAATTAGTTTAAATAAGCATAAATTAGTAAAATTTAGAGGTAATTAGTGATAATCAGTAAAAATTAGTGGTAATTAATAAAAGTTTAAATAATTAGAAAAAATTTATTGTAATTAGTAAGAATTATCAAAAAATGGAGGGAATTAGATAAAATTATAGAGAATTATCCATAACTAGTAAAAACTAGCCCGGACTAGTAAAAATTAGTGGTAATTAGTAATAATTAGCTTTAATTATTAGTAATTAGTAAAAAATAATGATAATTAATGTTAATTAGTAAATTTTAGTTGTAATTATTGGTAATTTTTAATTTTTTTTAATTGGAATTAATTAGAAAAAATTCGTGATAATTAGTGAAAATTATTGGTAATTAGTAAGAATTTGTGAAATTTTCTAAACCTTAGCTGTAATTAGCGGTAATTTGTAATAAATAACTATAATTAGGGGTAATTATTAAAAATTATCCTTAATATTCCATAATTATAAAAAAATAGAAGTAATTTGTAATATTTAGTGTTAATTAGTAATAAATAGCTGTAATTAATAAAAAAATAGATGCAATGAGAAGAAATTTTTATATTTAAAAACAATTAGTCAAATGTTTTTGAAATTATTAAAATCAATTCATTATTATCAATAAAAAAATATTTTCTCAAAATGATCAATTTAATTGGAAAATAGAAATAGTCCACTAAGAGGGAATTTTTTACCTCTCTCACTTACTTCCTCTTCCGTCACATACATGTTTATCCCTAAATTCCCCCCCAATCATTATGAATCGAGGGGAACCAAAATTATTTCCATTTACTGTCGACTCCGCCCCCTTAAGTCCCTGATTCCATTGAGGTAAGAATAGATTGGAGGGGATGATAGTAATGATGGAGTGAAATAATTACAGTTTCCCTATATTTTGACTATTTGGAGGAGTTGTGGTCGTAGTTAAACTTGCGAGTGTACCCATAACTATCTCTCCCCCAAACTGTCTGAACTCATGGGCATTGTAATTATTCCATCCTATCATCATCTTCAACCCCTCTAATCCCTACATCCCTTACACCCCTTAGATGGATATCTATTTACCTTAATGATAATTAGTCATAATTTGAGAAAAAATCAATAATTTGAAAAAAATAGTGGCAATTAAATCGAATTGATAATATTTAAAAGATTTTTTTTTTCAATTATGGTTTTCTAATCATCTCTTCTTTATATTGGATTAATTTTAAGTAGTGTTTTTATTTAGTATTTGATAATAAAAATATATAATATATATGTGACAATAATATTTATTACATGATATTGATTGGATAAATCCTAGAAGGAATTCAAATAGTTCTTGTATAATTATTTCATATATTTATGGCGTTAAAGATTTTTTTTTATCATTTACATCAACAAAATAGGAATTTTTATCAGAAGGGGAAAGTAATTTTACTTGTATGAAATATGATTTTAGGAGATTTTAATCATTTTAAAATGTTGGGGGGGGGGGTCAACTATGGAATTTTAATTTTTAGAAACACAATGGTTTTTAGTATAAAAATAATGAATTCATTTATAGATAATTTATTAATAATTTACTTATGGAGCCATCATAGTATTATAATTTTGTACAAGATGTAACTATTTCATTAATTAAATAAAAATAAAATTAGAATGATATCGATTTAACACCTTAGTGAAAACCTTCTTGATTTTATGAGTTACTGATGTCTAAAAAGGATGCCTTACATCCTGGTTATAGGATAAGAAAATTTTAAGTGGTTAAAAATATTATGGCTATTAAATAAGATAATAAAATTAAATATAATAATTTTGATCATAAATTCTATTCGGTTAAATCACTATTTCTCTAAGAAAACACGTAGTATACAAATTTATATGATAGAAGGAGATTGGTTCATATTTTGGGTCATTGTTATTAGATGATTCATGAATTTTCAAATGACTGAATCTTGTATTATGGTGAGATGACTCATTTGTTTGTCTTCATACATGTGGAAAATTTAGGTACAAAGAGGTTTAAAAAAGGAATTTTTGATTGGTTTCCATTAAAAAGAAAAGTTATTACCTAATTACACCAAAAATTGTGATAGTTATCTATGTTTTTGAACATATCATCATTGATTTCATGGAAAAAATGAACTATTTCAATATGTAAAAGCATAAATCATCCTTATGATGGTGGGATATGGATATATTTTTACTTAGTACATCCAATATTTACTTTAGAATCCCATAACATGGGATTCGGTATTTCCACTATTGGTTTTATTCCATTTGGTTCTTATAGTTGTCAATATTCTCATTAAACCATCACTATAACTCTGTTCAACTTACCTCCTTAAATATTGATGAATGAGCCTAATAAATTTTATAAATTTTTAATTACATGACATCCAAATTTGAATATTGATGTTTATTTGAATACATTAATTGATGAGTCAAATTTATTATGGATTAACTGTGTCAAAACAAATGAAGTTTTTGTGACAAAGAAATTTTCCATTGAAAGATGCATTAATGTGGACAATTACTGATTTCCCATATCAAGGAATGTTATCTTATAAAATTACATGTTGTCCAAAATCATGTCTATATTTTATGAGTGACGATAAAGAATTTATAATCATCAATAAAACAAAACCTTGTTTTTTTATAAATTTATCGCATATTTATTCCTACCAATCGTCCATTCCTAAAAACCAAAAAATAATTTTGAAAAAGGTATAATATAAAAAGATACAACTCAAACAATTATCTAAATAATTTATTTAATATCTATTTTCTCTTCATTACTTTCTATTTAATTTGTACATACTATAGTAAAAAATAGATGGATTTGGGAAATATCACAATTTGATAAAGTAGAATATTTTTTTTGGATCTTCAATATCGGTATAATTTGTTGGTCCATCACAAGTTATATGTCAGGAATATAGGGAGGTGAAATTTTGATAATATATTTGATACAGTTTTTGACACACCTTGTTACACCAAAAATAATTTAAAGGAAATATTAGATCTTTCCAATATTTAATGTTGACTGGAACATGAGTTGTTGCAAAATGATAGATCACCAATTTTAATGAAACAAACATTAGATTATGAAATTTTCAATTAGAATCATTTATTATATTGTTAGCGTGTTGTGGATTTAAGTAAATCAAATGGTTATGTTTTTAATTTTCACATATGTGTTGGAAATACTAATATTACCATATTAAAAAGAAAATATTGTCTGGTTATAATGCAAATACATATATTGATTGGATTTATAGTTTTTTTAATTCTTAATTTTAAGATGATCTATTATAAATTTCTTTTATTTTATAAGAAATTTGCAAGGTGACAACAAACTATGTTGCACTTACTATACTACAAGAAAATATTGCTTTAATTTGATATAAATGAGAAAATACTTTTCACCAACTCTCTCTTATTAAACGAAAAATCTTGTATTACATTTTTTATATAAATAAAAATATAAAGGGATGTTAAATTTATGAGGGATATACCTATACAAGACATGCATAGGGAAATTGAAGAAAATTTTATTTAATAAATAATCATTTGAAGGGTCAATGAGAGAAGCTTATTTTTCAAGAGGAAATTTATTATTTCTGGTCCTATTATTTCAAACTTGAATATTATTTAAAACATAAATGAATGGTATAAAATGTGGGAAATGATGTTGATGCAATGAATATTCAATTATTAATTTTTAATTAACCTTAACATAGATTTGGTGGAGTCCATGAATGATGGATTTCATATATTTAACATTGTTAGGTCCATACATATGTTCTTATCAACTATGAATTAATGAAATGAATTTCATAGAAAGTTCAACTATAACCTATTATTAAATTTTTTATAAAAATAAATTTAAATTATTTTATATATATATTATATGATGATCATATCAAGAAAAAGTTTCAACAAATTAGCTTAAAAAATGTCACCAAAATAATATTTCAAATTAGTTTCAAAGACTGTTAAAGAATTTTTTTATGGTTTAACATATAAAATCATTTTATTATTTTTTATATGTATAATTTTAATTTATTTTTCATGTATCACCACATAAAAATAAAATTGATAATGGATTGTGTGTATTGAGTAACCAACAATCTAAAATGGTTAAATCTTATAATGTATATATGTAGGATGATTCTCAATTTTATAAACATACATATGATGAGTCAAAAAAATTAATAATGATATTTTATTTACAGGTTGTTGTCATAGAGATTGTGAAGTTGACTATTATGAAATTATGGATGAAATAATTTAATCATATAATGAGGGATATAATTATGTAGTGATATTTAAATATTATGAGTATAATACTGATTGAGTTATTTCTATTCATTTGTGTAATGGAATATTTGATATTAAATATAAAAGGATTAATTTGGTAAATGAACCAATTTTATTATCTCATTGATCACATAATATTTATTATACATTTTAATGTGTTTCTTCGAGAGAGTTAATGGATTTCTGAATTATTATAAAAATGAAATCTCATGAAAATTAGTTTACCCAAAGTGAATGTGGTTCTTATAAAGTGAATGGAATTGAAATGTTTTCAACATAAAGCTCCAAATACATATATTCAATAATGATACAAGAAAATCGATGATGAAACCCCATAGTTACAGGTCGATGGTGAAGATGATGTTGATGTTGTAATGAATGAATTTGAAATAAAAGTAGATGATGAAGTGAAAGATCCTATAGAAATTAAGGAAATTAATGAGGAAGATGAAGTTATTAACACTTTCGTATATAGTGATGAGGATTAAGATGAATAATGACACAATTATAGGCTTCTTATAATCATAATTAATATATATATAAATAATACACATGTTAAAATATTTGCTAACAAACTTATTTTCACATTTCAGATGGATGGTGGATATTTAGATGATATATTCCATAGACTCAAGGTGGATATACATCCAAGTAATGAGCTTGGTAGTTCATTATATGACCCTCAGGTTTATGATAGTTAATAAACAACTCATAGTGGTCACTGTCTTGTGAGATTGATGATTTATGACCCCATTCTTGAGCAATACCAACAACTTGATTTTGATACATGCACGTAGAGGTGTGTTTAGTTGTATAGTTTACTAAATTTTTAGTGATTATCATTAATTTTAATTAATTTTTTATGTACTATTTTTTTGTTATATTTTCGATAGTTTTTAAATTATATCTATTGGATAGGGGAGTAATATTCTATGAAATTATTTTTCTTGACCATGTGTAATGTGGGACCAAATTATCATTGATGATTGGAACCACATGTTAGATCGTTGGATTCTATGTAAATAAATAAAATTTGTTAGAAAATTTATTTAATTAATGAATTCTTATTATTTAATATTTTTAGGGTTTATGGTATCAAATCTAATAAATTATGAGGAGATCTACCTGGGTGGCCTCAGAGGAATGTATGTGTGAATTTTGTCCCTAGTTTTTTCACAATATATGGAAGTGTACTATTAATAAAGTTGGAGTCACAGTTTTTGATCCATCTTGATGTAGTCATAAACCATATTAAATACCCTCTCATGTGTTATATGGGTTTTCCTCATACTATATGTGAGATAGTGTTTAGGGGAGGCCATCGTTAGGTTATCATAATAAAAAGAGGTAGGTATTCATGCATAGAAATGGTAGATATACATTTAGTATTCATTGGAAACACATGGTAGGTAATTTTATTTTATAATTTATATAATTTTAAATGAAAAAGCACTATTTTATATTTATATAGAAATTTTAGCATCTTGATATTATGTATTTTTATGTTTATCTGAGTATTTACACTAAACTTATCCCTGGAGAGATTACTGGTGGTCGAAAATATTGGATTTTTGTCAGTAAAATTATATTTGAGTTTTAAAAAAAGTTGAAAATAATATTTCAAAAATTTTAATTTCAAATAACATTTTAAGGTGTCATATTAAGATGAAAATTATTACACACATGATGAGAGTCTAGTCAAGACAGAGGGTTAGGACACCAGTGCATCCGGATTTGATAACATATAATGGATGTATCTAAATCAGTATGATTTTGAGAAAGGTTGAGCCATCGGTATCAATTCTCATTTGATTCTAGTCAGTTATTATTGTACTATTTCATGGTCATAATCCATATTGATGGGATCTTAGGGAATGTAATCAACATTTTTTTAGAGTATGAGTAGAAGATTCAATCTCAGAATAATGTTATTTATATCCGACATAGGGAGCATAAATATCTTTTTTGGCAACATCAACTACAGTGGGAGGATTAGCATCGTTGGAAGGAGAAGAAGAATGAGCACATGGTGTAGAAAATGTAATTATTGAAATAGGTTATATGGATGTAGATCCCTCCACCCCACCTTTAAATGGACCTCCCCTTCATAATGGTTAATTAATTTTTTTTGACACATTTAGTTTTATAACCTTTGAATGAATATATTATGTGTAATATTGTTATTAATTTATATGTATACTATTTTATATAATTTTTTTATATAATTTTTTTTATAATTTTAAATTTTAAACATTAAATTTTGTTTTTATAAATTATTTGTGATAAGTAGAAAATCATGTTGGAAAAGATCATTTATATACAACCACCGTATTTTTTTTGCAACATAGAAGTTACCTATCAAGAAAATAAATTTTATATGATGGAACATTTTAAAAAATAGTTTTTTTAGGTGAGATTTGATGGATATGATTCTATAGATTATACACAAGCGGGGGGTGAATTGTGTCTTTTGCAATTTTTTGATAACTGTTTGATTGAACGAGTTCTTTCCTTTATACTTTATCGAATTTGATCGTGCAGTGGAATACGTAAAAACAAGAACACAAATATGTATAGTGGTTCGGGGAATAGAAGGCCCCTAGTCCACTCCACCAACGCTCAATTCCACGAGCTTGGTGATTTTCACTATCTGGTCCTCGTTTCAACTGACCGGTTCACAATTGAGTACAGGCAGTTGACACCTTTACAATCTTCAGGCTAACAAATCCTTCTAGTTCAAACATGAACCTACACAGCTTAGAACAAGAAGCTGGTTACTCAAGAATAAAAAGAATTTTAGAAATAAGTTTTCCAGTTGATCTTCACAATTGCAACAGAATGCAATTGACAGTAGATGGATTGAAGTCTCTAGAAATATTGACCTTCAAGATGAAGAAGTTCTGAGTTGATCCAGTTGAAATATATATAGAGATATAGTTCACAACTTCAGTAGTAGTAGATTCAAAATAGATATTCGATGCAGAACAAGTGAATCTTCTATCAAGTTCCTTCTTCTTAAACAAACAGAGCTTTGACGCTCCTTTTTGAATCAGCAGATCAATCGTGAATTTTTACAGTCTATGTTTTCTACCTTTTTAATAATATATGGATCACCATACACTTACGTACCTGGTGTTTCAGAGATAACATATATAATAAAGCTGAGCATATATCCTGCACATTTATTTCCATAAAAGTCACCTTCTAATTCACGATATTCAAAAATTTGAATTTACATAGAATTCGTAACTTTCCTTAAGACTCGGCATAAAAAGCTCCTTTTAATTCGATCTTAAATCCATCGATAAAACAAATTTGAATCAGTCAAAGTCTTACTTTAAAAACAACTTTAAATCCGGCTTGAAATCCACCCAATAATCAGCTTGCTGACCGCTACATAAAAATATCGTCTGTCAAAATTTCTGACGCCAAACGTAAGGTTGATGATGTGGCCTCCAAACATAGGGTTGATGATATAGTCTTCAAACGTAAGGTTGAAAACGTAAGGTTGAACATAAATGTAGGGTTGATCATCTATACTTTTTCTTCAACTCTCAAACGTACGGTAAAAGATCCATACTTTTACTTGATCCATACTTTTCCAAGAACGTATGGTTGTTTAAAAATGTAAGGTTGATGAACAATACTTTTGAGAAACAAACGTAACGTTTAGTATTTACGTACGGTTCTCCTTCCATACTTTGCTAATAACCAAAACATAAGGTTCCTTCCTAACGTAAGGTTTTTCTTCCATACTTTTCTGAAAACGTATCGTTGTTTAACCATACTTTTCTCTTGTCTCAAAAAGTATTCACGCTTTTAATCCTTATGCTATGTTTATCCACGTAGGGTATGAACAGTGATTCCAGAACGTGCTAAAGCAGATTCCGCGCTATATTTATCCACATAAGGTATGAACAGTGATTCCAGAATGCGCAAGAAGAATATTCCAAATGAGTAATAAATTCTCGTTATTTTAGGAGTAAAATAAATTGATAAATTCATGCAAAATACTAAATAAAATCATTAGAAAATAACTAAAGGTATTTGTGAGCATCAAAATTATCATAAAGAGACAGAATATTATTTTTAATAATCTCCCCATTTAAATAACATTAATATGTATTGTTGAAAACAATACTTTTCTCAACAATCTCCCCCTTTTTGATGATCACAAAATGAATAAAATAATTAAAATTATTTAAATAAAATTAACTTTCAGAATTAGTTACATAAAGTTTTTGAATTTTGATAGGATAAAACAATATTTAATTTTAGCAAAATTTCTCCTTCTGAATAAACAATAAATATACAGAAAACTATTGAGATAATGTTTTGTAAAATAAAATGTTGCAGTTATCAAAATTTCTCCTTTAATTCTCCCCCACAATAAAATGTTGATGTTTATCCAAATTCTTCCCCTTTTTGTGATATCAAAAAGAATGAAAAATCATGGATTTTAACACATTTAATGTTGCAATGAACTGTAGGTAAATGCTTATTATTAACTGTTTATCAATAATTAAATCTGGAGTACTGGCATATCAAAATTAAAGTAAGTAAAACAAATAGAGAAAGAAACAAATAAAAAATGAAGGAAATTTTAATTAAAAAACAGCAGTATATACATGACAATGATATACACAGGAATCAAGGTTTGGGTAAGATAGGAAACAGGTTCTATCTCCTCTGGATTGCAGACTTAATTTCTATAAACTGTTCCTAATGTCTCTTCAACATCCCATCGCCAAGTTTGATAATGAGCTCTCTGTTCTCTTGAGTCATATGAATATCCTCGATTAAATTGACTCTCAAAAACTCATGCATCCGTTCCTCTTTTTCGACAAACACTGAAAGCTTCTCTGATAACTGATTTAACAGGATTCTGACCGATGGCTCACTAGATGTCAGTTGATCCACTAGAAACTTTTGATTATCCAGAAACACTGATAAAGGAGCACTGTTACATTGAAGATCTTGTAACCTGTCATTCATGTTGCTCATCACAGTTGTGATAGCTTGAAACCTTCTGATTAAATCAGGTGAAGTACCTGATCCACTAACAGCATTATTTGCAACTGATGCAAATTGGTTCACCATAAACGACTTCAGATCTGATAAATCTGACTTCATAACCATTTCATATTTCAATTGAGCAACTGCAGTCAGCATATCCTCCTTAAAAATTTCAACTTCTTCCCTTGAGACTGTACACTCCTTCATCTTTTGAAACTTCAAATGTTCTAAGTCTAAGGCACTTCTCAGAATGACATTCTCAGATTCCAACTGAGATACTTTTCTATACAGTTATTCAATTTCTTCTTTCCTTGAATCAGATGCACCCTCTTCTTGATTCATATTCACATGATCTGATTGATGCAGCAATACCAAAGGTAATGATTCAGAATTGGATTTTTCTTTTTATCTGTCCTGAGAAGGTTGGTCCACAGATTTTTCCTTAGATTTTTCAAAATCCTCCATAGAAAAATCCTCTTGAAGTACCTCTATGTGAGCTTCAGAAGCATGCTCACCACAAACATCAGCATCTTGATCTTCCTCTAGGTTTTCAAGAATAATATCTTCAGTAGTTTCCTATGGGCTGGCCACTTCTTCACCAGGCACTGCCTCCATCTCTTATTCCTGTTGAAGTGAAACTTCAACATCAGCTACAATATGTTCCTGACTCTCCCTTTGAGCTTCTTCTTGAGCTCCTGATTCCTCTACTGGTGTTTTCCTTTAACTAACATCTTCCATGATCATATCAACAACAACCTCTCTCGTAGAATCATAAGAAAATAAAGCTTCTGTTGTTGTTTCCAAAGCAGGGGAAGTAACTTACTCATTAAATGGTCTCTTTCTTTTTCATTGAAGTCCCTCCTGACTTATATATTTCTCAAAATATTCCACTTCAAAGCGAATCCTTCTTGCTACATTGCTGACTCTGGATTCAGCTTGTCCCTCATTGGACTTAGCAGGTTGAGCCTAAGCACTCTCTAAGTCTTCCTCAGCTCATACTGGCAAAAGTTTTCCTTTAATGTAGCTCTAGAAATATCCTACCTTCCTTAAAGTTCCGGCATTAAACGTATTACTGTGATGACAGGTAACTCGGGCATCTACTAATCTCACCATGTCTTTCTTAAGCAGCAACTTAGAAATAAATCAGCCGGAAGGGTAGAAATTCATTCGGGAATCACTTTGACAGCAGTAATTGAGATACCTTACCATGTACCTTGGTAAGTTTAACGTAATATTACTTAATAGAAGAAACATTATATACATATCAGGGTACAAAATATTTTCCATTTCGGCCATTCTTGGAGCGATTCCAGTTTGAATAAATTTGACAAAAAATTTTCTGATCAGGTTCCAAATCCTTGATAAACATTTTCTTTATAGTTTTAGTACCAAAAAGAAAATACATGATGTCTTTGGATTTATGCATAGAATCTCCAATATTTTTCAAATCGAAATGAAAAACTCCCTCATGAGGGAAGTTGAGAATATAACCAATCTCTACTGATGAGATTGAGAAATCCCTATCCTCTATATTAGCCATCATACTATCCTCAGTATCCCCCAGGAAAAACTGTACAGATTTGAAGAAGTATCTAAGTTCTACTTCATATAGAAATTCCGTATTTTCACTGTTGAACATATGTTCAAGATTCTGAAATGACAGTGCTTGCTTCAACAGCAGTTTTGTCTGAAATAACCAGTCGAGTTCGATTACCTTGCCCTATAAGATTTTTCTTCCCTCGATGCGTTGTCTCTTGTCATTTCTTGGATCAACTTCACTGGCTCTTTTAGTTCTTACCATCTTTGTGAGAATCTCTGAAGGTTTGAAGGTTAGGGTTTCAGAGGTTCAAAGATTAGGGTTTAGAAGCAGAAGTGCAATTTTCAGATTTTGAAAGGGTTTCGATAGAAGTGAAACAGTTTATAAGTCAAAAAGGATATGGAAACCTTTATTCCCATGTAATCACTAATCATTACATATATTTAAACCAAATAAAATTTGCATATGGCAGAAAAAAACTTAAACAATATTCAAAAAATAAAATAAAATTTACAAAAATTAAATAAAAGTAAATAAAAATAAAAATTATTTAAAATTAAATAAACCTAGCTCACCCTTAATAAAATCAAACCATGTAGTGGGAAGTGGTTTCGTAAAAATATCTGATAATTGAATTTCAGTATTTATAAATTCGAAAAATATATCCTTTTTAATAACATAATCTCTTAAAAAGTGATGCCTTATATTAATGTTCTTACTTCTAGAATGACTAATAGGATTTTTTGAAATATTAATTGCACTTGTATTATCACATAAAATAGGTGTATTATTAAAATTAAATCCAAAGTCTATAAGAGTGTTTTTCATCCACAACACTTGTGAATAGAAACTGCTAGCAGAAACATATTTTGCCTCAGCTGTTGACAGGGCAACTGAATGTTGTTTCTTACTAGACCATGATACTAAGGACTTTCCTAAAAAGTGACATGTTCATGATGTACTTTTTCTATCTAATCTATAACATCCAAAGTCAGCATCTGAACATGTAATCAAATTGAAATTAGAAGTTTTAGGATAAAGAAGATATTGAAAAACAGTTCCTTTTAAATATCTATAAATTCTTTTAATAGTAGTTAGATGGGATTCTTTAGAATTTGATTACAATCTAGCACAAAGACATATTGAATACATTATATCTGGCCTGCTAGCAGTAAGATATAAAAAACTACCAATCATACCTCTATATAACTTGTTGTCAACTGATTTCCCAGTTTCTTCCAAATCAAGTTTCATATTAGTACACATAGGAGTTGTAAATGGATTGCTGTTTTCAAGTCCAAATTTCTTAAGTAAATCTGTAATGTATTTGCTTTGATTTAAAACATTTCCAAAATCTTTTTGAAATATTTGAAGACCCATAAATAAAATTAATTCTCCCATCATACTCATTTCAAATTCTTCTTGCATTAATTTTGAAAATTCGTTGCAATGAGTTTTATTAGTTGATCCAAAGATTACATCATCGACATAAATTTGAACCAATAAAACATTATTTTTCATAGTTTTCTTAAAGAGTGTTGGGTCTGCCATTCCAACAGTAAAATTAATTTTCAAAAGAAAAGAACTTATTCTTTCATACCAAGCTCTAGGTGCTTGTTTAAGGCCATAAAGACCTTTAGTATGTTTAAAAACAGAATCAGGTTTTTGAGAGTTTTCCAAACAAGGAGGTTGCTCAACATAAACTTCCTCCATTAAATAACCATGTAAAAAGTTAGATTTAACATCCATCTGAAATAATTTAAAATTCATATAAGATGCATAGGCTAAAAGGATTCTAATGGATTCTAACCTAGATACAGGTTCAAAAGTCTCATCATAATCTATTCCTTCTTATTGATTATATCCTTTAGCTACTAACCTTGCTTTATTTCTAGTTATTGTGCCTTGGTCATCTTGTTTATTTCTAAAGACCCATTTGGTTCCTATTATAGGATAATTCTTAGGTCTTTCCACTAAATCCCAAACTTCATTTCTTTTAAACTGGTTTAATTCATCTTGCATTGTTATTACCCAAGTTTCATCATCTAAAGATTCTTCTATAGTCTTGAGTTCTTATTGAGATAGGAAGGCAGATAATTCCACTATGTTTCCTAAGTTTCTTCTAGTTTGAACACCAGTCTATAGGTCACCTATTACAGTTTCTAAAGGGTGACTCTTTAGGGTTCTAGACTGTCT
Source organism: Viscum album (assembly GCA_963277665.1). Taxonomy (NCBI): domain Eukaryota; kingdom Viridiplantae; phylum Streptophyta; class Magnoliopsida; order Santalales; family Viscaceae; genus Viscum; species Viscum album. The sequence continues at coordinate 598,858,850 of OY728133.1, forward strand.
AGGAAATATATTTAAAAATTCTTCAGTATCACGTTCCTCTGAACTGGACTGAGTTTCTTTTATATCATTTTCCAAATCATTCTTTAAGTTCTCAAGTCTTATGTTATCATTAGAGTCAAGTTCATCCATTTGTTCTGTCCTTTTCTCAAAGGGATCAGATTCATCAAATTTCACATGAACTGATTCTTTAACAATCCTTGACTTCTTATTTTAAACTCTATAAGCTTTGGATGTAGCAAAATATCCTAAGAAAATACCTTCATCAGATTTTGGATCGAACTTAGAAAGATTATCCTTGGTGTTTAAGATGTAAACCTTCCATCCAAAAACGTTAAAGTAATTTACTTTACATTTTCTGTTATTCCATAGTTCATAGGGTGTATTTTTTAAAATAGGTCTAATTAAAACTCTATTAATTATATAGCAAGATGTATTCACAGCTTCTGCCCAGAAATATATAGGTAGGCTATATTCATTTAACATAGTTCTAGCCACTTCTTGAATTGTTCTATTTCTCCTTTCTACAATCCCATTCTATTGAGGTATTCTAGGTGAAGAAAATGTATGTTTAATACCCATGTTTGAGGAAAAGGAATTAAATTCCAGATTCTCAAATTCTCCCCCATGATCACTTCTCAATGAGATTATATTTAAACCTTTTTCATTTTGAACAAATTTGCAGAAACTTTCAAATAAAGTAAAAGCTTCATTTTTAAATTTCAAAAAGAAAATCCATGTAAATCATGAATAGTCATCAACTAAAACATATACATATAATTTACCAGCTAAGTGTGCTACTCTTGAGGGTCCAAACAAATCCATATGAATAAGTTCTAAAGGTTTAGATGTAGCAACCTTATTAACAGATTTGAAGGATGATTTGTGTTGCTTGCCAAGTTGACATACATCACAAAATCTATCACTTTCAAATTTGAGACAAGGTAAATCAGAAACTAAATTTTTCTTAGATAACTTATGTAAAACACATACATTGAAATGTCCAAGCCTCCTATGCTAGATCTAGGATTCACTTACTTTAGCAGTCAAACAGTTTCTTGTTGTTTACACAAGGAATTTAAATCCAAAGTATAGACATTTTCAGTTCTTGGTGCTTTAAATTTAAATAGTTTATCTTTAGAAACAGTACAACAATTGTTAGTAAAATCAACAGTATATACATCATCACAAAGTTGAGAGATACTTATCAGATTGTGTTTTAGTGCTTGTACATAAAGTACTTTGTTGATTGAGACTGTTTTTGGATCTCCAACAGTTCAAATTCCATTGATTTTTCCTTTTCCATTGTCACCAAATGTGACAATTCCTCCTTCCTTTTGAGTGAGTGAAAAAAAATTCAATGAGTTTACACTCATATGTCTTGAGCAGCCACTGTCCATGTACCATATATCTTTTCTTCTTTGGTGGCCTGCTACCTGCAAAGACATTCAAACAAATTGCTTTGGTACCCATATTTTTTTTGGGTCCATGGGTGTTAGCTAGCAATGATCTGGGTATCCAGATTTTCTTTTTTCTTTTAAAATTAGCTGAATCATATATGTCTTTTGAAACATAGGCTTTCTTGATACTACAAATTTGAGGTTTTCTTAAGAAACAGTTTTTAGCTATATGTCCCTTTGTCCCACAAAAGTTACAATTAACCTTTTTAGAGCTAGGAAAAAAATAATTTTTATATAGCTTAGGTTTTTCTTCTTTACTTCCAATTCCAAATCTCTCTTTTTTAATGATAGTTTTCAAAGAATTTCATTTAATGAATTTTCTCCTTTTGTAAAAACCAATGCATCCTGTTTGTAAGATTATACTTCATCCTACAATGTTTTTATTCTTGATTCAAAATTAATATAGTTAGTGTTAATCGAATTGTATTTATGAGTTAATTCCTTATGTTGTTTCAACATTGTATCTCATTCATCTGAAATGGATTTATGTATATTTTTTAGTGACTTATGTTTATTAAATAGAGAGTCATATCTTTCTACAAGCATATTGCAGTAGGCTGTAAGTTTTTCATTTGTATAGCTTGATTCAGAATTTGATTCACTATTTGAGTCAAAGGAGTAATATGAGTGTACCTCATCCGTTTCTTCCATAAAACACATGTTTTATTTTATATTGACTTCTTCTTTCTCTGAGCTTGATTCAGGAGAGCTACTGAAGTCTTCAGATACACTCCAAGTGGCTTTTATAGCTTTCTTGTCTTTCTTCTCATAATCATTTCTTTTGATGAATTTATTCTTCTTTTCATCCTTCAATTGTGGGAAATCTGGTCTGATATGACCCATCTTCTTGCATTCATAACATCTAACTTCCTTATCATCCTTTTTAAAAGATTTTTCGAAGCCCCTTTTCTTACTGCAGAACTTTCTAAATTTCTTGGCTAGCTGAGCCAGTTATTCATCTGAGTTAGATGACTCAGAGCTTTCTGATTTAGATTTTAATTCTTTGTTCTTCATCTTTCTATTATTTTTTTGTGAAGTTACCTTCAAGGCAGTATCTTCTATTTTGATAAGCACTTTATGTTCATTTGAATCATCTAACATTTTAGCTTCATACATCATCAGTGTACCAATCAGCTCTCTCATGGTTACATCTTTGATGGGTGTTGATTGTCTGATTACAGCAGAGATACCATTCCATTGAGTAGGAAGTACCCTCAGTACTTTTAATGCTTGATCAGCCTGATTGATAGGTTCTCCTAGAGCTGTTATATTATTGACAATTTCTGTCAATCTATCATTCATTTGGGTAATGATTTAACCTTCAAACATTCTGAAAGTATCAAATTTCAGTTTTATAGTTGCATATATCATTTGTCTCACATTGTATGTTCCTTCATATGCCACGACTATTGTTTTCCACATCTCATATGTTGTCGGGCACTGAGTTACTCTGTTAAATTCATCTGGTCCTAGACCACAGATAATTGCATTCATAGCCTTCAAATTCATATCATACTTTTCTTTTGTAGCTTCACTCCATGTATCAGGATTTTCAGGAATTTCAGAAGGAGTCAGAATTTTTTAATAGACTTTATATCCGAGGTTTTTCAGATATATTATCATGCGCGGCTTCCAGCAACCATAGTTGTCTCCATTAAAATATGGTGCTCTGACCATTGACATCCCTTCTCTTGTATCATTCATGATGCTCTGTTGTATAATCCTTAAATTCTTCTAGTTTTCTAAGGCTCTATCAGAAGCTCCTCCTCTAATACCAATTGTTGGATCTGAATCTACAGATTATACACAAGAGGGGTGTGAATTGTGTCTTTTGAAATTTTTTGATAACTCTTTGATTTAACGAGTTCTGTCCTTTATATTTTATCGGATTTGATCGTGCAGCGAAATAAGTAAAAACAAGAACCCAAATATGTATAGTGGTTCAGGGAACAGAAGGCCCCCAATCCACTCCACCAATGCTCAATTCCACAAGCTTAGTGATTTTCACTATCTGGTCCTCGTTTCAATAGACCGGTTCACACTTGAGTACATGCAGTTGAAACCTTTATAATCTTCAGGCTAACAAATCCTTCTGGTTCAAACACGAACCTACATAGCTTAGAACGAGAAGTTGGTTACTCAAGAATAAAAATAATTTCAGAAATAAGTTTTCTAGTTGATCTTCACAATTGGAACATAATGCAATTGACAGCAGATGGATCGAATTCTCTAGAAATATTGAACTTCAAGATGAAGTAGTTCTGAGTTGATCCGGTTGGAATAGATATAGATATATAGTTCACAAATTCAGTATTAGTAGATCCATTGTAGATATTCGATGGAGAAAAAGTGAATCTTCTATCGAGTTCCTTCTTCTTAAACAAACAGAGCTTTGACGCTCCTTTTTTAATTAGCAGATCAATCGTGAATTTTTGCAGTCTCTGTTTACCACCTTTTTAATAATAGATCGATCACCATAAACTTACGTACCTGGTGTTTCAGAGAGAATATATATAATAAAGCTGAGCATATCTCCTGCACATTTAGATCCATAAAAGTCGCCTTCTAATTCGCGATATTCAAAAATTTGAATTTACAGAGAAGTCGTAACTTCTCTTAAGACTCGGTATAAAAGCTTATTTTAATTTGATCTTAAATCCATCGATAAAACAGCTTTGAATCAGTCAAAGTCGTACCTTAAAAATGACTTTAAATCCATCTTGAAATCCGCCCAATAATCAGATTGCTGACCGCTATATAAAAATATCATCTGTCAAAATTTCCGACGCCAAACGTAAGGTTGATGACGTGGCCTCCAAACGTAGGGTTGATGAAATAGTCTTCAAACGTAAGGGTGACAACATAAGGTTTAACATAAACTTAGGGTTGATCATCTATACTTTTTCTTCAACTATCAAACGTACGGTAAAAGATCCATACTTTTACTTGATCTATACTTTTCCAAGAACGTATGGTTGTTTACAAAAGTAAGCTTCATGAACCATACATTTGAGAAACAAACGTAACGTTTAGTATTTACCTACGGTTCTCCTTCCATACTTTTCTGATAACCAAAACGTAAGGTTCCTTCCTAACGTAAGGTTATTCTTCCATACTTTTCTAAAAACATATGGTTGTTTAACCATACTTTTCTCTTATCTCAAAAAGTATTCACGCTTTTCATCCTTACTATACGTTTATCCACGTAGGGTATGAACAGTTATTCCAGAACGCGCTAAAGTAGATTCCGCGCTATATTTATCTACGTAAGGTATGAACAGTGATTGTAGAATGCGCTAAAAGAAAATTCCAAATAAGTAATAAATTCTCTATATTTCAAGAGTTAAATAAATTAATAAATTCCTACAAAATACTAAATAAAATCTTTAGAAAATAACTAAGGGTATTGGTGAGCATCAAAATTATCATAAAGAGACAGAGTATTATTTTCAATAATCTCCCCCTTTAAGTAACATTAATATGTATTTTTGAAAACTATACTTTTCTCAACAAGCCTTATGTTATTTGTGATGGGAACCCCTAAAAAATAGACCATACAAAATAAATCACATTCCAGTTGTGGCACCTGTTATTTTTTAATAGAAAAAAGGTGGGTCAATTTGAATCTGTCTATATTATCTGGAACTTAACGAGATCATAATAAAGAACTAGTATCCTCTACCTCATATTTATTATTTGTTTAAAAAATTTCATGCAGGTCAAAAAATTTCCATGATTGATCTTCATTTTGGATGTCATTAATTATGGGTCAAGAAGGCGCATATACTCGATACAACATTTCATAAAATGTATGGTCACTATGAATATAAATTGATTCCATTGGGTCTTATTAATTTATATTCAATATTCATGGATTTATGGAATAGATGATTTAGTGGTTAACTTGATTAGTTTTTGGTATTCTTTATAGATGATATTCTTATGTATTTAAAATGTAATAGAGAGAATGAAGATCACATTAAAATTTTACTAAAGAACCAAAGGAAGGGTAATTCCATGAAAAAATTATGATTTTTGATTTTTTTCTTCAATTGGGTTCACTTTTGGGGAAGCTAATATCAAGAGAGTTTATATTAGTTGACCCATCAAAGATTGAATTTATTGAACAATATCCTAGATGAACCACAGTGACTGAGATCCAATGTTTTCCTAGTTTTTCTAGATATTATAGATGTTTTGGGGATAATTTATCACGATTATTTAATCCATTCACCATGAAAACTCAAAAGAGAGACATGTTCCTTTGGATAAATGAATGTGAGTAAAATTACATAAAACTGAAGGGAATGTTATTTAGATCACCCGTGCTTGCAAAACCCTATAATGTCGAGGGTTTTTTTAACCAATAGTGATTCATATAATAAGTTTACATAAAAAATTATCATGATTAATGACATTTTTAGAGCCTATACCTCATGAAAATTGATTTCTATTGAGACAAATTACCGAACTCAAGATTTTCAGTTTGTCACGGTTATTTTTTCATTAACGAAATGGAGGCATTTCTTTATGAAAAATGATGTGATATATAAACTTATTAAAATAGTTTAAAGTACATATTTACATAGACACAGTTGAACCTATACTACAGATTATGGTTATAGACGATTAAATATGATGAATTCTTAATAAATTACAATAATGATAATGAAGATAAGGTGGTTGATGTATTGAGTCAAAGGGATCATGATTTATTATCCATGATTAAGATAAAAAAAATCCTTTTTTAGATTTAAAAAAGGTATATATGGGAATATTAAATTAATTAGAGAAATATTATCTTTCTCAAATTATTTTCAACCATATTTCCTTGTGAATATTAAAGCGACATGAAAGGAAGATGTAGAGTTATGTAAGAAGTTGAGAAATACTCTTGAGAATATCCTTTATTTTGATGGAATGATAATGTTTTGGAATATTCTATGTTTACCATGCATACCCAATTTTAATACGAATATTTTAGATTAATCTCACAGTTCTTCATTCTCTATTCTCTCTATAAGTACAAATATGTACAAAGATTTGAAATAGTATTTCTGGTGGTACAATTTGAAGAGAGATATATCAATGTTTTTATCCTGGTTCTTAGAATGTGAGAAAGTGAAGGTTGAGAGGAAAAAGTTTAAGTGGATGTTACAATTTACCATATTATAAAGAAAATATGGATACATTTCCAAGTATTTTTTTGTCATACTCTATAAAAAATCTAAAGGAAATAATGATATATGGGTTACAATAAATCATTATTTTAAAACTTACCACTTCATCACCATCAGAGAATATTTTTCTTTGTATAATATTTCCAGGATACACATTAATTAATTGATATACATAAAAACCTAGAAACAACACTACTGAAGCTTATGTCAAATTCATAAACTTTACATTTATGGATTTGATACCGATGAGGGTGACCAAATTCTGGTCATCCGAAACATAAAACATTCAAAATAATTATTGGATCACATATATACCTAAGGAAAATTTAGTTTTACAGTTTTAAAGAAATAGAAAAACTTCTTACATAAACACTACCCATGATTTCATTAAATAATTTTTCCTACTATATCTAGATTTTTCATATTCCATATTAAGTTGTCATCTTCTCACACACACTTCATCATGTTAAAAAACATTCCTTACACAAATAATTTAATAATAATTTTTCATAACCTAGGGAATAAGATACATAATATGGGTGATATAAAATGATCAATAATTGCAACATAATCATTGACAATTGAATGTAATCAGTTATCATAAGAAGATCATAAATGTATGATGAAATAATCAAAGTGAAAAATCATGAAATTATAATATTCACACCCATAAATGTCAATATCATTATTTATGAAACATGTCACAAATATTAACCACTGTTAAGAGTCACAAGAATCAACAATCATGATCCATGAGATTTAAATCATGATCAAAATATTAATTAAAACCCATAGAAAGTATAAAGAAAACATGATGGTATCTTAGAAAATTATCATCATAGAAACCCTACCAAAACCTTACAAATGGAATAAACCTAGTGTTGACATCCATAAAAAAATTAGTATAGTTAAATAATGGGTCGAAAATATCTTATCATGAGAAATAATAGGGATAAACCCATCATATTTTGAGCTATAATAGGGATCAAACCTCCATTTTCAGTGTTATAATAAGGATTAACCCTTTGTAAATGCTATAACAAGAACACCAATGATCTATAAAGTGAATAATCAAATTTTAATAAAAATTCAAATAATCAAAACATGAATAAATTAAATTGATATTTCATTCCATCTTAAAACTCATAAAACAACCATTACCCCTTTCAAAACATTATTACTCCATAGAAAAGTATTGAGATATATAAAAATATATTTGAAAGAATCATAATATATCAAGATAAATAATTTGGATAGTAACATTACAATATACCCCTAGTGGATTATAAGAAACATCAAGGTTTGTTGAAGTTGATGAATATAAATACCTATATAATATCATTAAAATCATTATTGGGGAAGATAACCTTTTTTAAATGAAAATCCTTTTTAATAACTAAAAATTTTCAAAACAATGAAAATATTTTTATTTAAAAATAAACATTGGAAAATATAAAATATAGTACAAATAAAACAATGTCTATGATATTGGTAAAATACATTCATTTGATTGATGCTAAAAATAATCATTATTTTCAAAAAATTTGTAAAATGAGAAAATACCGATTCATTTGGAAAGAATTATGAATATTTCATTTAATATTTTTAAAAGAATGAACTTGATGATGTAAAATAGGTTTAGGTAATCATAAATTTTTATAAAATAAATTTTTTGGAATATTTTTATAAATAATTTATACATAATATAAATATTGTTGATATAAAAAAAGACACAATATTATTATCCTATACGAATTACTTTCTTGATATGATATCAATAAATAAGGGAGAAAATAGATGTTAAAAAGTCTTATCAAAATTATGAACAAGAGGAGAATAAATAATAAATGGTTTAAGAAAATAATATATTCCAACTTCCCCTAAAGTAACCTTGAACATAAACAATCTTAAATGAAAGGAGGTTGTAATATAATATCTATTACACATTGTTGACTTTTCAATCGTAACCCCCATAAAAGAATAAATTCATATGAAACATTAAATATCACAAAAATTAGTAGTTTCATGATATAACATATCAATGTTTTAGTAGATAAACCTGTTAAAATAATATATTTTTATAGCATAACATATATCCTAATGAATAAAAATTAATATGAGCATGCTTTATAATGATCATATCGTTGAAGAGAGAATTAAAAAATGATTGGATTATGAAAAAATATAAAATATACATAAAACAAGTGAAAATAAAAACTAATATAAGGAAATTTCATTAAAACAATAATCATATAACATCAAATACAATGAAGCATTAATATATTACATTGAAAAAGAAATTGAGTTATAAAATTCTTAACTACATGGTAACTTTCATATTATATAACCTTGGATGAAATAATTTAAATTTAAATATATAATACCATGATGTAGTATGGATTCAAGAAATTTCAGTTAATTTATGAATTATATTCACAATATAAAATATATTAGGTGCATAATAATTAAATATGCCTCAATGAAGGGAAATTTAGGTAGAGTCCCTTACCTCAAGTCCGTACTTTCTATTTTTTTCTTTAAATAATATATAATAATATTATATCAAATATTTGACTTATTAATAAGTTTATATAGGTTTAATAACTTATAAATAAATAATTTATTTAAATGAAATATTTTAATACTTTATACAATATGTGTGTTTGGAGGATGATGGATTCATTATATCAAAACAATTTCGATGTGTTGAAAGCAGTCAAAGAGTTCATTGTTAAATCACATGCAGAATAATAATAATGAATATAATTAAAAATTTTATACATCATATATAATTTCAAAACCAATTGAGAAATACTTCAAAAAAAGAACTGCGTTATAATCATGGAGATAATAGGTTGTACCTATGCTTACATAACGTTCCAATTTATCAATGATCATTATAGAATAAATGTATATGATATTTTATCATTATTTAATGTTTAAAATATCTTAAATTACATATTGTTTCAGTAAATATACTTATATATATAATCCATTTGACGTGGTTTGGAAAAAATAATCATATTGCTTTGTGGAGGCAGTAGTGCGCACGTACGCACAAACGATGTTATTATTTTTTAGTGAGTGGAAGGTTAAGATAGATAAGTATATATTTTCTTTTTAAAATGGTAAATATTTCACAAAAATAATAATTATATCATATATATAACATTAATTTATTAACATTATTTTTATTACCTTCTATGAAAATCATTAGTAAAAAAATCACATTGCTTCACTAGGTAGTGGTACACCGTACACACAAACGATGTTATCGTATCACCTATAGAATAATGTGTAATAAGGTTTATGTGATATCATAGTCGAAAGAGTATAATTATATTTTGTTTATCACATATTTTAGAGACCCGGAGCTTGACGTACATGAACATTACATTACTTTTGCGGAATACTTAGTACATAACAAAAACACACACACAAGGACCGTAATATTTTAGAGTCTTTAGAAACTCGGAATATAATCTTCTAATCATGGTGAAAGATCTTCAACATCTCCCATAAAGATCTTCCCTCTTTTTTTTACCTAAAACCTTTCTTTATATCCTGGGGAAAAGAAAATATAAAAGGGGTGAGCTCAAATGCCCATTAAGGGTAAACATAGAGAACATAAAACAATCCATAAACATTTGAATGCAAAAACTTGAACATAAAACCTTAACATCAAAATCTTGAGAAAAGACATGAAACTTGGAAGTACATAAGGCATATATCATAAGGGAACATCAAACATGATAAAATATAATTGGAATAAAACATGTAATTGTGGAAACCATTCAGCACACGTCATGATTTCCATAGTAGTCAAGGCATTGCTGCCAAGACCATCTTAGTGGACAAAGTCCATTTTTGAATCGAATTCACTCCTCGCTTCAGTCCTGTAACACTGAACCAGATTAACTTATCATTCCAGCCATGTATATCTCATGAGATATAAATCTTTACCCAATACATTGGAGGGAGATATAGGTCCCACCCTGTAAATACCCGTAAAATTTAATGGAAATTTTTTTTCTTAATTTTCGTTGGAATTTTACAAAAGCGCGGTTTCTGACAGAACCTGATTCCGAGGCCCGGTGTGCCCGGAATCAATTTCCGAAGTTTGGCTCGGGTACGTTCCGTGAACGAACGAGCAGGAATTTCTAACTTTTGATCTGGTGCTCGGAATTGAAATCCGAGGACACCGATGAACTCGCAGCGCCGATGTTTGCTTAAGAACGCCTATTCCGGAGTTGCATTTACACGAGGGAAGTTGTAAAAAAAATTGTGAATGTTAAAATAAAAATTTAACTTCAGTTTTTATTTTTTTTATCTTTCCTTAAGTGTTTTTATCCATTGGATGGAAGTTGGGTAACTACCCAACTTCCCTTGGGAGGTTAAGAGGGTGGTGGGGCCCACACGAACCCTACCCCTTCATAACCTCTAACCCCCCAACTCACAATTAATGATGTGAACTTGAGTTATAACTTATGACATTAATAAGTGAGTTTAATTTGAGTTTTGAAATTCAAACTCTTGAATTTCAAAGGTTGGTGTTGTGTTAATAAATTAAGTGTGAGCTTAATTTATTTTTGGTTAGTTTCTTTGTTGCTTGAGAGGTTTGGGAGAATCATTGAGAGACTTGAATATCTTCTTCGTCTTAGACGAAGAACGTGAAGAACGGTTCTTCTCCGACGAAGAACATCGACCCCACGACCTTCAAGACTCGGCGTCCCGGATTCTTCCGTCTTCATCTTCCTCCTCGACAAGGGAGAAGTCGCCGACCGTGGTGATCATCACCAATGACAAAGTACCTCCCTTCTTCGTCATAGAGACAAGTGAAGAGACGTCGTTTCCTCCTCGGACACACCCCGATGTCCACGGAATCTACGTCCGACGCCGCGACGCCTTTCTCCGCGATACCCGACGTGCTACGTCAATTTTCAAGGTAGGGGTTGTTGTTGTTATTTGTTTATTTATTTATTCTTGTTCGTGGTTCTGACATGACTAACGTGAGGATATTTAAATATGTGTTATCATTTAACGTGAGGGGGCCGGACCGCATGAACACGGCCGAACCCCCTCCTTTGTTCTTGTTGATTTATCTTGCGGTTGAAACAAGATGGCGTGGTGCCATCGCACCACGCGGATATTCGCACGATTATATTGCGTGGCACCGTCGCGCCGCGCCGTGGAAGGATCATCAAGAACGCGACACCGTCGCGCCGCGTCGAAGGGAATCGAAGGCGCGGCGGAGGGGCGCGGTGCCGTCGCACCGCGCCGGACGACGAACACCGCGGCTGGTTCCAGGCCGCGGCGGGACGAGAAGACCGGCGGCCGGACCGCCGGCGTCGGAAGCCGGAAGGGGGACCGGTTTACCGGTCCCGTTGAAGAAAAACCGGCCGGCCAGATGGCCGGAGGGAAGGTCAAAGGAAGGGGGAATTTAATTCCCCCGGCCAGCACTAACCCCCCCCATTTATGAGGGGGGGGCGGTTTCGTTTAGGGGGGCAGGCGGCCCCCCGTTTTCCACAAAGCAGGCCCCCACATGGGGGGGGGGGGGTTCTCCAAGGCGCGGCTATAAGTCGTGCCGTTTATTTTGAAACAAGCGGGGGCCCAGCCCCCCGCGCGCTGCATCCGTGCGGCGCCAGGCCGCCGCGCCGCCGGCCGGCCGGCCGAGCCGGGTCGGACCCGGATCGGGTCGACCCGGTTCGGGCCGACCCAGGGGGGGGGGGGGGGGTCGGGCCTGTACGGCCCGGTCCCGGACCCCCCGTTTTCGAGACGAGTTCGGTCTTTTGGCCATAACTTGAGCCACAGACCTCCGATTGATGAACCGTCAGCGGCTACGCGATCCTTGGATCGAGACGGTCATTTCGGTATATTACACTCAGGGTTTCGGAACACTTTGAGTCGGCCGGGTTGATTCGTACATGAAACCAACCGGGCCTTCGGAGTGGAAACACTCATATCTTGAGCTACAGACGTCCGATTGACGTACCGTCAGCTTTGTTGTGTTCCTCTTAGTGAGACGGTTCTTTTGGCATACTCCGCCCGAGGTTTGGACACAGGTGGAGTACGGTCGGGTTGGTTTAGCCTTAAAAACCAACCGGGCCCCTGGGACAAAAAAGCCAATAACTCTCAGACCTGGCGTCCGATCGACGCGCCGTCTGTTGCGTTGAGTTCATGTTGATGATACGGAACTTTTGGATATATCAACTCTGGACTTTGTGATAGTTGATGTATCAGCCTCTCGGCTCGTGGAGAGGATCCTCCTGTACGAGCTTGCTGTGTGCGGGAACCCTAGTGCTGGCTGCGACTGTGACTACTACTGCTACTGCTACTGTGACTGCGATGACGGACAACGTTGATCGTGGTTGAGGCTTGCAGAGCAGGACGGTCCTTTGAGATTCTTCTTCGTGGGACTTTGAGATACTTGGAGTATCAACCAGTAGATCGTGGAGCGGACCCTCCCGGAGACGAGCGTGCAGAGTACGGAGACCGGGTAGCTGACTGAGACCCGACGGCTGCTGATCGGACAACCCGGTGTGTTACAGAGGTGCGATTGGTTGTAGCGGCACAGGAGAGCGCTTGATTGTAGCGGCAGACCCACGACAGAGGTGCTCTTGGTTGTAGCGGCACAGGGGAGAGCTTGGTTGTAGCGGCAGACCCACGACAGAGGTGCGCTTGGCTGTAGCAGCACAGGGGAGTGCTTGGTTGTAGCGGCAGACCCACGACAGAGGTGCGCTTGGTTGTAGCGGCACATGGGAGCGCTTGGTTGTAGAGGCAGACCCACGACAGAGGTGCGCTTGGTTGTAGCGGCACAAGGGAGCGCTTGGTTGTAGCAGCTGGCCCACGGTACTCATCAGGAGAAGCACCTCAGCAGTCTTAGGTTAGTGAGCAGTACCTCAGAGTTGTGACAGGACCACTGTACACTCCAGAGATGGAGCTCTACAGCAGTTACGGTTTCGATAATGAAAATCCTGGTTTGAGCTGAGACTTTTGACCTTGTGTTTACCTCATGATTGAGATGGGTCACTTTCTAACTTAGGTATATGTATGGGCATATACCCGGGTAGTGGTTATCCGTTGATTTCACAATCCTTGTGTTTCCTCATGATTGAGATGGGTTACTTGATAACTTAGGTATATGTACAGGCATATACCTAAGTAGAGGTTATCTGTTGATATCTTCTTTGTGGTTATCCTTGTTGGTTTAGTGAGACCTTGAGGGTCTCGGGGTCCCTACTGAGTATCGTTATACTCACCCCTGCACGGGCTATGCCCACACCTCGTTGTGTTGGTTGCAGACGACGGGTAGTGCTGACAGAGGCCGAGTGTTTGAGGACTTGACGGTACCTAGAGGTGGACTATATGAAGAGATGGTACTCGGAGGAGGACCTCACGATGAGACGATACCCAGAGGTGGACGTGACGACGAGGCGGTACCCGGAGGTGAACCACTGGGCGAGACATACTCGGAGCGGACGGCGGGACCTGAGGAGCAGAGGAGCTATCTGTACCCACCCTTCAGGTGGGATTTCCAGTGGACAGCTCGGCGTAGCAGCTTTACTTTTCAGTTTCTGTTTTCCCTTTCGAGTTGTACTTTACAGTTGGGCTTGTATTTCCGGCCCCTTTTTACTTTCCGCACTTACTGTTGTACTCAGTTTTTACTTAGTGTTTACTTCTTTCCGCTTGCTTACTCTGTGGTGCTTGTTTACTTTTCAAAGGCAATGCCTTCCCTTTTTGTTGGGATTTACGCCTTGGTGCTAGTCGCCAGCCCCTGGCCTATGGAAGGCGGGCTTGGGGTAGTCACGACACGGGCCCCGAGGGCTGGTCGTGTCAAATTGGTATCAGAGGAGTTCGGTTCTACCGCGAACTTTGATCTTTTCTATGTGAAGTAATAATGTTTAGCGTATTGAGTGTGGTTCTCAGTCCAGGGAGTCTAGTGTTGGTGCGGCGGCCGACGTATCCGTACACCAGGACCCTGACTTCTGATTTCCGACTTAATGCACGAAAACATTGATTGCGTGTGTGTTTCAAAGTTTTCTTTGTGATTACTTATATATCAGCTCACCAGGTATACTGTTCTGACCGTGGCGCACCTGTTTCCTTTTCAGGATGGCCCCACGACGGCAGCCAGCTAGGGTTCCGAGAGTCGAGTGTGACGACAGCCCACCGAGTGACGAGGACTCGGTGCAGGGCCCTTTGTCAGCAGTGGCACCGGCGGTAGCACTACCCGCCGAGCCCCCGATGCTCCCAGCGCCAGCCTCTGACGATGCACGTCGCCTCAGTGCACTTCATGAGTTTCAGCACTAGCGACAACCCAGGTTTCACGGGGAGACGGATCCCCAGGCAGCAGAGGACTGGCTGGAGGTAGTGGTACGTGTGTTTAGGTTAGTGAGGACACTAGCAGACCTCATGGTGATCCTCGCTGTGAGCATACTGCATGCAGCAGCAGGACGATGGTGGAGTTTGATGCTCCAGGTGCACGATGAGGCATCTCTTCTTTGGATGGACTTTGAGAGCATCTTCCGCTCGGAGTTCGTCCCAGCCACCCTTCGTGCGGTGCGTATCCAGGAGCTTCTTCAGCTGCGGCAGGGCAGCATGACGGTCGCTCAGTACTCGGCATGATTTACTGATCTCTCGCGCTACTCGACCAACATGGTACGAGACCCATTCTTCCGGGCCCGGACCTTCGAGCAGGGTTTGAGACACGAGATCAGGGCATCGCTGATCTCCCTCAGCATACCGACTCAGACAGGAGTACTGGAGCGGGCCCTTCTGATCGAGAGCTTCCTTGCTGAGTCTACACCAGCGCCGAGACCCACCGCAGGGCGGCACATGGAAGAGTCATCTGCAGCAGGCAGTCGACGGATGACTCAGGGGTCCAGACAGACCAGACCTTCAGGCAGACGACCTCAGGACACTGGCTCAGCAGTGCGGGGCACACAGCGCGGAGCAAGTCTTTCGAGTGGAAGACAATGCTATGAATGCGGCGGGCAAGGCCACATGGCTCGTGACTGCCCGACCCGCCATGCAGAGGAGCAGCAGACGGTTGAGGAACCACCTAGGCAGAGGCAGAGGTTCGACCGTGGCAGTCCGCAGGGAGGAGGAGGATGAGGCAGAGGAGCTGGTCGAGCAGCAGGTGGTGGGCGACGCTTTGAGGCTCTACCACCACCACCACCAGGAGGTCCACCCCGACCTCAGGGGAGGGCACAACTTCAGGCAGCTGAAGCATACGATCATGGAGCTCTGGAAGCAGGTGGACTAGTGTGGGACTATCTCCAGGCATAAAGGCCTTTGCCCATAATGCCTCTAGCTTCGTAGTTTGTGTTGCCTTGTGTCCTTGTACTTTAAGTTGAAGTAATAAAAGACTCTTGCCTTGATGACTTTTGTTTTCTTGTCTTTTGTTTGTATTTACTAAGAGGTTCCGGTTGAAAACTGTTGACTTGACCCTCACTTGCGAGATTCGTACTGGAGGAAACCCAGTGACCACACACTGATGCCGACAGTGTGACTCAACCCTTGGAGGTGAGAGTAACGGTTGGATCTCTTGGTAGCAGCGTCGAGGCCTTACGACGTCATCCATGCCGTGAATTAACTAATCATGAAGGGATTGACTGTTTTAGGCAATGAACGTGGTTCATCTAGGGAATGAGACCAGATTTCTCTTATCGGCAAGGAAGAAATCATAACATCTTTTGTGGGACCAGAGGTGGTCTAGGACACGACAGAGAAGGTCCATGTCATCCAGGAGCGGATGAGGACAGCTCAGAGCCGGCAGAAGTCATACGCTGACAGGAGGCGGAGGCCACTGGAGTTCGAGGATGGTGACCACGTCTTCTTGCGGGTCTCACCTCGACGTGGTATTCAGAGATTTGGCCGAGGCGGCAAGTTATCTCCGTGCTTCATCAGACCCTTCCAGGTCCTCAGCAGGGTTGGCGAGGTGGCTTATCGCCTGGCTCTGCCACCTCAGTTGCACCGGGTGCACAACGTCTTCCACGTATCCCAGCTGAGGAGTTACGTGCATGACCCGACACACATCATTGACCATGGGGAGCTTGATGTTGACGATGGGGCGACTTTTACGGAGGTCCCGGCGGAGATAGAGGATCGACAGGAACAGGTCCTGCGTGGGCGATCGATTCCTCTTGTGCGCATCAGATGGCAGCATGAGAATCTCCAGGAGAGAACATGGGAGCGGGAGGCTCAGATGCGCGCTCAGTGCCCTCGTTTGTTCTCCTAGTTTTTGTTGTATCTTTACGGGGAAGTAAATCCCTGAGGTGGGAGTAATGTAAAGACCCGTAAAATTCAAGGGAAATTATTTTTCTTAATTTTATTTGGAATTTTACAAGAGCGCGGTTTCTGACGGCACCTAATTCCGAGGCCCGGTGTGCCCGGAATCAATTTCCGAAGTTTGGCTCGGGTACGTTCAGTGAACGAACGAGAGGGAATTTCTAACTTTTGATCTGGTGCTCGGAATTGAAATCCGAGGACACCGATGAACTCGCAGCGCCGATGTTTTCTTAAGAACGCCTATTCCGGAGTTGCGTTTACACGAGGGAAGTTGTAAAAAAAATTGTGAATGTTAAAATAAAAATTTAACTTCAATTTTTATTTTTTTATCTTTCCTTAAGTGTTTTTATCCATTGGATGGAAGTTGGGTAACTACCCAACTTCCCTTGGGAGGTTAAGAGGGTGGTGGGGCCCACACGAACCCCACCCCTTCATAACCTCTAACCCCCCAACTCACAATTAATGATGTGAACTTGAGTTATAACTTATGACATTAATAAGTGAGTTTAATTTGTGTTTTGAAATTCAAACTCTTGAATTTCAAAGGTTGGTGTTGTGTTAATAAATTAAGTGTGAGCTTAATTTATTTTTGGTTAGTTTCTTTGTAGCTTGAGAGGTTTGGGAGAATCGTTGAGAGACTTGAAGATCTTCTTCGTCTTCGACGAAGAACGTGAAGAACGGTTCTTCTCCGACGAAGAACATCGACCCCACGACCTTCAAGACTCGGCATCCCAGATTCTTCCGTCTTCATCTTCCTCCTCGACAAGGGAGAAGTCGCCGACCGTGGTGATCATCACCAACGACAATGTACCTCCCTTCTTCGTCATAGCGACAAGTGAAGAGACGTCGTTTCCTCATTGGACACACCCCGACGTCCACCGAATCTACGTCCGACGCCGCGACGCCTTTCTCCGCGATACCCGACGTGCGACGTCAATTTTCAAGGTAGGGGTTGTTGTTGTTATTTGTTTATTTATTTATTCTTGTCCGTGGTTATGACATGACTACCGTGAGGATATTTAAATATGTGTTATCATTTAACGTGAGCGGGCCGGACCGCATGAACACGGCCGAACCCCCTCCTTTGTTCTTGTTGATTTATCTTGCGGGTGAAACAAGATGGCGTGGTGCCGTCACACCACGCGGATATTCGCACGATTATATTGCGTCGCGCCGTCGCGCCGCGCCGTGAAAGGATCATCAAGAACGCGACGCCGTCGCACCGCGTCGAAGGGAATCGAAGGCGCGGTGGAGGGGCGCGGTGTCGTCGCACCGCGCCGGACGATGAACACCGCGGCCGGTTCCGGGCCGCGGCGGGACGAGAAGACCGGTGGCCGGACCGCCGGCGTCAGAAGCCGGAAGGGGGACCGGTTTACCGGTCCCGTTGAAGAAACACCGGCCGGCTAGATGGCCGGCCGGAAGGTCAAAGGCCGGGGGAATTTAATTCCCCCGGCTAGCACTAAACCCCCCCCCATTTATGAGGGGGGGCGGTTTCATTTAGGGGGGCAGGCGGCCCCCCGTTTTCCACAAAGCAGGCCCCCACATGGGGGGGGGGGGGGTTCTCCAAGGCGCGGCTATAAGCCGCGCCGTTTATTTTGAAACAAGCGGGGGCCCTGCCCCCCGCGCGCTGCATCCGTGCGGCGCCAGGCCGCCGCGCCGCCGGCCGGGCCGGGTCGGACCCGGGTTGGGTCGACCCAGTTCGGGCCAACCCAGGGGGGTCGGGCCGGGACGGCCCGGACCCGGACCACCTGTTTTCGAGACGAGTTCGGTCTTTTGGCCATAACTTGATCCACGGACCTCCGATTGAAGAACATTCAGCGGCTACGCAGTCCTTGGATCGAGACGGTCGTTTCGGTATATTAAACTCAGGGTTTCAGAACACTTTGAGTTTGGCCGGGTTGATTCGTACACGAAACCAACCGGGCCTTCGGAGCAGAAACGCTCATATCTTGAGCTACGGACGTCCGATTGACGTGCCGTCAACTTTGTTGTGTTCCTCTTAGTGAGAAGGTTCTTTTGGAATACTCCGTCCGATCGACGCGCCGTCTGTTGCGTTGAGTTCCTGTTGATGATATGGAACTTTTGGATACATCAACTCTGGACTTTGTGATAGTTGATGTATCAGCCTCTCGGCTCGTGGAGCGGATCCTCCTGTACGAGATTGCTGTGTGCGGGAACCCTAGTGCTGGCTGCGACTGTGACTACTACTGCTACTGCTACTGTGACTGCGATGACGGACATCGTTGATCGTGGTTGAGGCTTGCAGAGCAGGACGGTCCTTTGAGATTCTTCTTCGTGGGACTTTGAGATACTTGGAGTATCGACCAGTAGCTCGTGGAGCGGACCCTCCCGGAGACGAGCATGCGGAGTACGGAGACCGGGTAGCTGACTGAGACCCGACGGCTGCTGATCGGACAACCCGGTGTGTTACAGAGGTGCGCTTGGTTGTAGCGGAACAGGGGAGCGCTTGGTTGTAACGGCAGACCCATGACAGAGGTGCGCTTGGTTGTAGCGGCACAGGGGAGCGCTTGGTTGTAGCGGCAGACCCACGACAGAGGTGCGCTTGGTTGTAGCGGCACATGGGAGCCCTTGGTTGTAGCGGCAGACCCACGACAGAGGTGCGCTTGGTTGTAGCGGCACATGGGAGCGTTTGGTTGTAGCGGCAGACCCACGACAGAGGTGCGCTTGGTTGTAGCGGCACATGGGAGCGTTTGGTTGTAGTGGCAGACCCACGACAGAGGTGCGCTTGGTTGTAGCGGCACATGGGAGCTCTTGGTTGTAGCAGCTGGCCCGCGGTACTCGTCAGGAGAAGCACCTCAGCAGTCTTAGGTTAGTGAGCAGTACCTCAGAGTTGTGACAGGACCACTGTACACTCTAGAGATGGAGCTCTACAGCAGTTACGGTTTCGATAATGAAAATCCTGGTTTGAGCTGAGACTTTTGTCCTTGTGTTTACCTCATGATTGAGATGGGTCACTTGCTAACTTAGGTATATGTATGGGAATATACCCGGGTAGTGGTTATCCGTTGATTTCACAATCCTTGTGTTTCCTCATGATTGAGATGGGTTACTTGATAACTTAGGTATATGTACGGGCATATACCTAAGTAGAGGTTGTCTGTTGAGATCTTCTTTGTGGTTATCCTTGTTGGTTTAGTGAGACCTTTAGGGTCTCGGGGTCCCTACTGAGTATCGTTATACTCACCCCTGCACGGGCTATGCCCGCACCTCGTTGTGTTGGTTGCAGACGACGAGCAGTGCTGACAGAGGCCGAGTGTTCGAGGACTTGACGGTACCTGGAGGTGGACTATATGAAGAGATGGTACCCGGAGGAGGACCTCACGACGAGACGATACCCAGAGGTGGACGTGACGACGAGGCGGTACCCGGAGGTGAACCACTGGGCGAGACATACTCGGAGCGGACAGCGGGACCTGAGGAGCAGAGGAGCTATCTGTACCCACCCTTCAGGTGGGATTTCCAGTGGACAGCTCCGCATAGCAGCTTTACTTTTCAGTTACTGTTTTCCCTTTCGAGTTGTACTTTACAGTTGGGTTTGTATTTCCGGCCCCTTTTTACTTTCCGCACTTACTGTTGTACTCAGTTTTTACTTAGTGTTTACTTCTTTCCGCTTGCTTACTCTGTGGTGATTGTTTACTTTTCAAAGGCAATGCCTTCCCTTTTTGTTGGGATTTACGCCTTGGTGCTAGTCTCCAGCCCCTGGCCTATGGAAGGCGGGCTTGGGGCAGTCACGGCATGGGCCCCGAGGGCGGGTCGTGTCACACCCATCTCATAATGAAATCATTCTTACTTGTGCCACAAAATAGACTTAAAACATTCATCATAACCCAAAGAATAAAATGGGTTTCATAAACATCATCCCATCATTTCATAATCCATATAAAACAAACGAACATTTCATCATAAGAAAAGTGAACCATGTAAATTATAGAGACATTAAACTTAAAACATACACATATGAAAATAATTTCATCTTAGATGGAAAATGGTTTTGATAAAACACTAGAAATGAATTCTTGATGAAAATATCATTTCTTCTTTAAAATTATTTTCTTTTCACAAAATTCCATGGAATTTTAAATGAAAAGTATTTTGTTGAAAATATTAATAAAATATTTTGGAGGAAGCTTCATGAAAATAAGGCTTTATAAAACCGTAAAAATCTGTTCGTGCCATATAAGTTAAAAAAACATTCTTCTCGTACTTTTGCCGGAAAAGTCAAAAAGAACCTCATAATAGTAAGATTCCATACATACCATGTAGTAAAAGGAAAACATGGGTAAAAAGGACTTTAAACATACATAAAAACACATTTATAAAACATGGACATGGATGACAGAAATATCCTCAGTAAATACTTACGAATAAGCAATCTCGGATAAAAATGAGATTTGAAAAATTATCACTTACCTTAGGTCCGATTTGCTTCATAAGTGTCCGAACCTCCTGTATAATGATTTAAATAATGTTATTGACTTATTCCAGAATCATACTTATTTTTATGATATAATATATGGTTCACGTATGACTTTATTTTACCCGTTCTTTTGTAAATTTCATGTTAAAGAGCATTTTGGGTAAAATCGTTTCATTTGTCGTCCGTGTTTTGATTTGTAATTATTCATATGATTACTTAGATCATGATTACTTAATTACGGAATATAAAACATGATTTATATATAATATATATTCAGAATATACATATATATAATATATCAGTAAATGGAAAAAATACACCGTTCTTGGAGACGGTAGGCCGTACATACGCATGAACGTTGTTTTCTTTTCCTTATTGATTTGAATGGAATTAAGTGGATGGAATACATATATATACACATAAATCCAGTATCATTATTATGTCATATATTTCATGATTACTTATTATATATACTTTATAATCATTCATGAATGGTTAACGTGGAGAATGAATCTCATCGCGTCGTGGAGACTGTAGTCCGTACGTACGCACGAGCGATGATATCGTTCTCATGATCGTGGAATTGTATTAGAGTGTATGTATAATATTTCAGAATGAATATCACTTTACAATAATCATATAAAGTTATTATTTACACCATTATACCCATCCAAGTAAGGTGGTGGTGGAAAATAGATTACACCACAGCGTGGAGACGGTATTCCGTACGTACGCACGCACGGTGATTTTGTTTTCCATAGGATGGATAGATGGTGAAATAGGGTTGTTTCATACTTATAATAAAATATTATTATATTAGTGATACTTATGTTAATACTTCATAATGAAAAAACCTAAGAAGAAGAACTGGAAGAAGAAATAAAGTTGAAAGAATTGGTAACGGACATTACCTCTTCTTTGAAGCGCCTCTTTGAGTCCTCCTCTTAGGGCACTAAAATTGGTCTTTGAAGAATACCAGGACCTCTAGGATGTTTCTAGGGAAGTGGATAAGTTAATTTGGCAGGGGTTGGCCGAGGTTGAAGGCTTAATGTGGTGTGAGGAAGAGAGGGAGGAGGTTTTCTTTTATTAGGGAGGAGAGGGGCTCCTTTGGAAAAACTAAAAATATTATTTTATTATAAATCCAATTTCGGTTTTAAATAGCTCCAAATTGATTTATTTAGAATCTAAGGTGGGTATGGGTCGAAAGCCTATCATCCAATAGAATTTAGACAAGTTTAGGTTCCTATTTTAACCTTATCATTTAGATTTAACATTATGTTAAATAATTTTACTTTTACCGTGTCTTCTTGTGTTCTTATACTATAAGGTTAATAAACTTACTATATGAAGCCAAAAGAACCCCAAGTAGTATATTATTAATATATATAACCTTATATAAGTAATTTAGCCGAACCTTATATTTTTAGGAATAAAATAACAATTAATAATATAATATTTGTTTTAAAAACTATTTTATGTCAATTTTGACACTATTTGGTAATTTATTTTTGTGAAAATCATAACAGAATGATTAGTTCAAAAAACGTTAATTAAATCAATACTAACATGTCATATTAACCTAAAAAATTATTGTAATTCATAAAATGTCTCAAATTACATTTATTTTGGTATTTATAACATCAATTATGTCAATATTTCATTAATAAGATAATTACTGCATCATCTTTGTTGACATAAATAAATTAAATTATTTAATGTCTAAAAATTACAAATAAAATACCATTATGTAGGAAATCTTTTTATACTTCTAATGAATATTTATAGTTGAACTTATCTTATTTATAACCCTATATTGAAAATGATATACTTATTAAAATTTGATTTTAACTATTTTAACCCTTCTTTAAATAAATTAATAATAAATGTCCTAATCTAATCCAAGTGGGACTAAATGGTTATATTTTATTCCTAAGGTTGTTTTTGGTCGAATTAAACTTATAAAATTGAATTAGGACATGTGTTAGGGTAATAATAATATCATTTGTACCCTTAATTACCCTATTTACTTTTAACTGTGGTAAAAAAAGTAAAAAGTTACTATTCACAAAAAAATATTTTCCTCTCATTGAACCAAATTTTTCTTACTGTCATCAACCGTGTCTCTCAGATTTTTGAAATTCCAATCACAAAAGAGGTAAAATTAATTTTTATGAAAAATTCATTTTTTTTAACCACCACTTAGTGGTTTCAGTATTTATCAAAAAATAAAAGTTTCCAGAAAAATACCAAAAATTAGGCCTAAGATATATTTGATATTATGAATTGAAAAATTATGTCTATTTTACCAAATTCAAAACATATAAGTTGCATTACTTAATTTAAAAATTAATTCCCATCTTCAAAACAAATAGCGCGTTCTTAAGAGATAGTAACTATCAAAAGATTGACACTTGTTTATGTCTGGTTTAAATGTGAAATTACATCCAATGAACAACATTGTATTAAATTGTAAAAATATAATCTAAATATACTTTAAAACCACTCAAATTAATAATTTATCACTACTAATTATTTCGATTAAAAAGGTTGTTTTTAATTAAAATTTAGTAATTTTCACTATTCATCAGAAAATGAAAGTTATCCGAAAAGTACCAAAATTTCACCCTAAGCTAATTTTGATATTCTGAATCCAAAAATGAAGTCCATTTTGAAAAATAAACTTTAAATTTTTTTTCAAAAAGTGGTTATTACTATTCATAACTGTTAGTTTTAATAATATTTTAATAGCATATTGTTGTTTAGTGAAACTCGTTATTGCGTACTACACACGCTATCGAGGAAGGTCGCGATTGCGTGTAATGCAAGGCAAGTCAAGGATGCATGTTTTGCAAGCTCCTTTTGGTGTAGTAATCAACACAAGACATTAATTAAATTAAAAAGAATATTTTTCATAAAATATCGGGGTGTTACATTCTACCCCCCTTAAAATGAATTTCGCCCTCGAAATTCGTCAGGGTTATAAATGGTTTACTACTCGAAAGTTTCTTTAATAGAAACCCACATCATAAAAAGGAATTCCAAAACCAATATTTAAAAACAAAAGTATGAAATGTAATGGTTACCCAAAAAAACTAATCACTAGGTTTCCACATAGGTGAAAATATGGATATGGAAGAGAAATCTAACGATCATGTTCTGATGGAGAGTGGTAGAGAACATGGCTATGGAAAATCCAGCAATCACAAAGCCATAAATTTGTGACGATCTAAGGTACCATTTGATTCATCAGATATAAGAGCACTATGACAACATTTTTGGTTTTCAAGATCATTTCCCTAAAGTTGATGAAATTGGAATTGGAAGAAATACTTTCGTGATTTTGGTATAGTCTCACCGTTGGTCGTTCTTTGGACAATTTCCACTTCATATCATAAATAAATAAAGAGGAATTTGTTATTCGTTAAGTGTTAACAGATCATGTGATAGAATGATGGGTCATTCCATCTGTTTCAAACAAAAGGTTAGAAAAAGTTATCAAATATACATAAGTCCATCTATGGTGAGGTTAATCATATACGATTCCAAAAATGAACTTATACTTCATATATCATACCGCGTAATAAAATAAAACTAGTTTCTACTAACCAGGGACTTCTTGTAGGCCAGTGGTAGGCGATAAAGGCCAGTCGCACTTCGGTTGTGGGTTCAATTCCCACAGCCTTGTCCGACGCGATGGGCTATCGCCCGTCCTGCAAGTTGTCCTTTTTCTAAAACTACATTACTATAACATCACATAAATAATATCAAAAAAAAGTTTTATCCTTAAAACAATACTAACTTATGTCCAACATAATCCATTCCAATCTTTTGGCTTATCTAAAATACTTCGGTCCAAGCTCATAGTATAAAGAAAAAGATTACTTGAAATGTCATCAACCAAGCATGTGAATACCATCATTTATCCCCCATATATCTTGTTGGTCACATTCCAGTCATGTGAATACCTTAATCATGTATTCTCTTGAAAAATGAATACCCATTAAACCATAGTGAAAACATGAATGCTGTAAAAAGTTAACTCTTTCCACATACAAAAAACTAAAAATTCTATATACTCAAACCATGATATAACCATATCATTATATCAGTCATGAGCTCATGAATACTATCAATAATTTAATTTTCTCCTTATCCCTTCATTATGCGCATATCATCTATATTCCAAAATATATGAATAACCTTTAATGGATACTGGTACCATTAATCATACACTTTCAAAACTCAATGAAAGACAACAGTGTAACAATCCTTAGATGTCTCTTTATTCCATTGTACCCTGAGATTACTTATACAACATTACACTTGATAAACATGTAATCATTCCACTACCTTCTTAAACCATTGACCGAGCTTCAACAATTCTTTCATCTCACATATCATTTGTAGTCTCATCATCATCATCAACATAAATACTACCCATACAGCCGTACTGATTCTCTTCATGAGACTTTCCCTTAGGGCATTGGTTTGCATAATGCCCGTACATTCCACATTTAAAACATTTAACCATTGTTGATGTTGTAGCAATACCATTATCCTCGTCCATGGTGTTAACTGAACCTTTTCCTTTTCACTTACTAGCTTTGTGTCCTTCTTTTCCACACCCAAAGCATCTTATAGTTCCCTTGAAACAATCTCCTCGATGCCTCTTCCCACATGATTTACATGAGGGAAATTGAACTTTCTTTCCTCTATGATAATCATGGAACTCCATCTTTCTCTTATTATCTGAGTCAGGAAACTTACCAAAGTTGAGATTATTTATCATATTATGAGATTGATGATTAGGAATAATAACGATGTTTAGACTTCCAAACCTGTTTCATTTGGTTTCACATGAAGAATATCATTCCATTGTCCGTTATATCCTCCATCATCAGGAATCTTCCTGTTTCCAGCCATTTTCTAAAACCCAAAAAGAATAGTGTTAGAGGAAAAAATCATGCTAGGGAAAACAACATAGTAAAGGGGGAGAACCCTCAATATATTACATCTTAGGTTAAATTCTAATACCGTTACCGTAGTTCTAGGACTCTATCCTATACGTATACTTATCCTTAGGGACATCCCTAGACATACCGTAGAAATATCTCTAGGGATCTCACTAACGTTTTCGCATCCTAGTTTCCAAAGGTTGACTAAACCTTCCCTCTGATAACAAATGTGGAGACCCGAAGCTTGATGTACATGAACATTACATTACTTTTGTGGAATACTTAGTACATAACAAAAACTCACACACAAGGACCGTAATAGTTTAGAGTCTTTGGAAACTCGGAATATAATCTTCTAATCGTGGTGAAAGATCTTCAACATCTCCCATAAAGATCTTACCTCTTTTTTTAATACCTAAAACCATTCTTTATATCATGGGGAAAAGAAAACACAAAAGGGGTGAGCTCAAAATCCCAGTAAGGGTAAACATAGAGAACATAAAACAATCCATAAACATTTGAATGAAAAAACTTGAACATAAAACCAAAACATCAAAATCTTGAGCAAAGACATGAAACTTGGAAGTACGTAAGGAATATATCATAAGGGAACATCGAAAATGATAAAATATAATGGGAATAAAACATGAAATTTTTGAAACCATTCAGCACACGTCATGATTTCCATAGTAGCCAAGGCATTGCTGCCAAGACCATCTTAGTGGACAAAGTCCCTTTCTGAATCGAATTCACTCCTCGTTTCAGTCCTGTAACACTGAACCGGATTAACTTACCATTCCAGCCATGTCTATATCATGAGATATAAATCTTTACACAATGCATTGAAGGGAGATATAGGCCCCACCCATCTCATAATGAAATCATTCTTACTTGTGCCACAAAATAAACTTACAACATTCATCACAACCCAAAGAATAAAATGGGTTTAATAAACATCATCCCATCATTTCATAATCCATATAAAACAAATGGAAATTTCATCATATGAAAAGTGAATCATGTAAATTATAGAGACATTAAACTTAAAACATACACATATTAAAATAATTTCATCTTAGATGGAAAATGGTTTTGATAAAACACTTGAAATGAATTCTTGATGAAAATAACATTTCTTCTTCAAAATCATTTTCTTTTCAGAAAATGCCGTGGAATTTTAATTGAAAAGTATTTTGTTGAAAATAGTCATAAAATATTTTTGAGGAAGCTTCATGAAAATAAGGCTTTATAAAACCATAAAAATCCGTTCGTGCCGTATAAGTTAAAAAAACATTCTTCTCGTACTTTTCCCAGAAAAGTCAAAAAGTACCTCATAATAGTAAGATTCCATACATACCATGTAGTAAAAGTAAAAAATGGGTAAAAAGGACTTTAAAAATACATGAAAAAACTTTTATAAAACATGGACATTGATGATAGAAATATCCCCAGTAAATACTTACGAATAAGAAATCTCAGATAAAAATGAAATTTGCAAAATTATCCCTTACCTTAGGTCCGATTTGCTTCGTAAGTGTCCGAACCTCCTGTATAATGATTTAAATAATGTTATTTACATATTCCAGAATCATACTTATTTTTATGATATCATATATGGTTCACTTATGACTTTATTTTACCCGTTCTTTTGTAAATTCCATGTTAAAGAGCGTTTTGGGTAAAATCGTTTCATTTGTCGTCCGTGTTTTGAATTGTAATTATTCATATGATTAATTAGATCATTATTAATTAATTAAAGAATATAAAACATTATTTATATATAATATATACTCAGAATATACATATATATAATAGATCAGTAAATGGAATGAAGTACACCGTTCATGGAGACGGTAGGCCGTGCGTACGGATGAACGCTGTTTTCGTTTCCTTATTGATTTGAATGGAATTAAGTAGACAACATGAATATATATACAAATAAATATAGTATCATTATTATGTCATATATTTCATGATTACTTATTATATATACTTTATAATCATTCATGAATGGTTAACGTGGAGAATGAATCTCATCGCGTCGTGGAGACGATAGTCCGTACGTATGCACGAGCGATGATATCATTCTCATGATCATGGAATTGTATTGGATTGTATGTATACTATTTCAGAATCAATATCACTTTAAAATAATCATATATAGTTATTATGTACACCATTATACCCATCCAAGTAAGGTGGTGGTGGAAAATAGATTACACGACGACGTGGAGACGGTATTCCGTACGTACGCACACGCGGTGATTTCGTTTTCCGTTGGATGGATAGATGGTGAAATAGGGTTGTTTAATACTTATAATAACATATAAGTATATGAGTGATACTGATGTTATTACTTCATAATGAAACAACCTAAGAAGAAGAAGTGGAAGAAGAAATAAAGTTGAAAGAATCGGTAACAGACATTACCTCTTCTTTGAAGCGCCTCTTTGAGTCCACCTCTTAGGGCACTAAAATTTATCTTTGAAGAAGACCAGGACCCCTAGGATGTTTCTAGGTAAGTATAGAAGAGAATTGTGCAGGGTTTGTCCGAGTTTGAAGGCTCAAAGTGGTGTGAGGAAGAGAGGGAGGATGTGTCCTTTTATAAGGGAGGAGAGGGGCTCCCTTGGAAAAACTGAAAATATTATTTTATTATAAAGACAAATTCGGTTTTAAATAGCTAAAAATTGATTTATTTAGAATATAAGGTGGGGATGGGTCTAAATAATCACATCCAATAGAATTTAGAAAAGTTTAGGTTCCTATTTAAACCTTATCATTTAGATTTAACATTATGTTAAATAATTTTACTTTTACCGTGTCTTCTTGTGTTCTTATATTATAAGGTTAATTAACTTACTATAAGAAGCCAAAAGAACCCAAAGTTGTTTATTATTAACATGTATAACCTTATATAAGTCATTTGGCCGAGCATTAGATTTTTAGGAATAAAATAACAATTAATAATATAATATTTGTTTTAAAAACTATTTTATGTCAATTTTGACACTATTTAGTAATTTATTTTTGTGAAAATCATAACAGAATTTTTAGTTCGAAAAATGATAATTAAATCAATACTAACATTTCATATTAACCAAGAAAATTAGTGTAATTCATAAAAAGTCTTAAATTACATTTATTTTGGTATTTATAACATCAATTATGTCAATATTTCATTAATAAGATAATTACTACATTATCATTGTGTCATAAATAAATTAAATTATTTAATGTCTAAAAATTACAAATAAAATACCATTATGTAGGAACGCTTTTTAGATTTCTCATGGATATGTATAGTCGTACTTATCGTATGTATAACCCTATATTAAAAATGATATACTTATTAAACTTTGATTTTAACTATTTTAACCCTTCTTTAAATAAATTAATAATAAATGTCCTAATCTAATCCAAGTGGGCCTAAATGGTAATTTTTTATTCAAAAGGTTGTTTTTGGTCGAATCACACTTATCCAATATAATTAGGACATGTTTTAGGGTAATAATAATATCATTTTACCCTTAATTACCCAATTTACTTTTAACCGTGGTAAAAAAAAGTAAAAAGTTACTATTTACCAAAAATTATTTTCATCTCATTGAACCACATTTGACTTACTGACATCAATCATGTTTCTCAGATTTTGGAAATTCCATTCACAGAAGTGGTAAAATTAAGTTTTATGAAAAATTAATTTTTTTAACTACCACATAGTGGTTTCACTATTCATCAAAAAATTAATGTTTCCAAAAAATACAAAAAATTAGGCCTAAGCTATATTTGATATTATGAACTGAAAAATGATGTCTATTTTACCAAATTAAAAACATATCAGTTGCATTACTTAATTTAAAAATTAATTCCCATCGTCAAAACAAATAGCGTGTTCTTAAGAGATAATAACTATCAAAAGATTGACACTTGTTTATGTCTGGTTTAAATGTGAAATTACATCTAATGATAAAAATTGTATTAAATTGTAAAAATATATTCTAAATATATTTAAAACCACTCAAATTAATAATTTATCACTATTAATTATTTATATTAAAAAGGTTGTTTTTAATTAAAATTTTGTAATTTTCACTATTCATCAGATAATGAAAGTTATCCGAAAAGTACCAAAATTTCACCCTAAGCTAATTTCGATATTCCGAATCTAAAAATGAAGTCAATTTTGAAAAATAAAATTTAAAAAATTTCAAAAAGTGGTTATTACTATTCCTAATGGCTAGTTTTAATAATATTTTAATAGCATATTGTTGTTTTGTGAAACTCGTTATTGCGTACTACACACGCTATCGAGGAAGGTCGCAATTGCGTGTAATTCAAGGCAAGTCAAGGATGCATGTTGTGAAAGCTCCTTTTGGTGTAGCGGACTACACAAGTCATTTATGAAATTAAAAAGAATATTTTTCATAAAATCTTAGGGTGTTACATTCTACCCTCCTTAAAATGAATTTCGCCCTCGAAATTCATCGGGGTTATAAATGGTTTACTACTCAAAAGTTTCATTAATAAGAACACACATAATAAAAAGAAATACCAAAACCAATATTTAAAAACAAAAGTATGAAACGTAACGGTTACCCAAATAAACTAATCACTAGGTTTCCACATAGGAGAAAATATGGATATGGATGAGAAATCTAACCATCATGTTCTGATGTAGAGTGGTAGAGAACATGGCTATAGAAAAGCCAGAAATCACCAAGACATAAATTTGTGACGATCTAATGTACCATCTGATTCATCAGATATAAGAGAACTAGGACAACATTTTTGGTTTTCAAGATCATTTCCCAAAATTTGATGAAATTTGAATTAGAAGAAATACTTTCGTGATTTTGGTATAGTCTCACCGTTGGTCGTTCTTTAGAAAATTTCCACTTCATATCTTAAAGAAATAAAGTTTAATTTGTTATTCGTGAAGTGTTAAAAGATCATCTGATAGAATAATTGGTCATTCCATCTGTTTCAAACAAAAGGTTAGAAAATGTTATCAAAAATACATAAGTCCATCTATGGTGAGGTTAATCATATACGATTCCAAAAATGAACTTATACATCATATATCATACCGCATAATAAAATAAAACTAGTTTCTACTAACTAGGGACTTCTTGTAGGCCAGTGGTAGGTGATAAAGGCCAGTCGCACTTCAGTTGTGGGTTCAATTACCACAGCCATGTCCGACGCGATGGGCTGTCGCCCGTCCTGCAGGTTGTCCTTTTTCTAAAACTACATTACTATAACATCACATAAATAATATCAAAAAAAAGTTTTATCCATAAAAAATACTAACTTATGTCCATCAAAATCCATTCCAATCTTTTGGCTTATCTAAAATACATCGGTCCAAGCTCATAGTATAAAGAAAACGATTACTTGAAATGTCATCAACCAAGCATGTGAATACCATCATTTATCCCCCATATATCTTGTTGGTCACATTCCAGTCATGTGAATACCTTAATCATGTATTCTCTTGAAAAATGAATACCCATTAAACCTTAGTGAAAACATGAATGCTGTCAAAAGTTAACTCTTTCCACATACCAAAATCGAAAAATTCTATATACTCAAAACATGATATAACCTTCTACTTATATCAGTCATGAGCTCATAAATACTATCAACCATTTAATTTTCTCCTTATCTCTTCATTATGCGCATATCATCTATATTCCAAAAATATCTCAATAACCTTTAATAGATAGTGGTACCATTAATCATACACTTTCAAAACTCAAGGAAAGACAACAGTGTAACAATCCTTAGATGTCTCTTTATTCCATAGTACCATGAGATTACTTATACAACATTACACTTGATAAAAATCTAATCATTCCACTAGCTTCTTAAACCATTGACCGAGCTTCAACAATTCTTTCATCTCATATATCATTTTTAGTCTCTTCATCATCATCAACATATATACTACCCATACGACCGTACTAATTCTCTTCATGGGACTTTCACTTAGGGAATTGGTTTGCATAATGCCCGTACATTCCACATTTAAAACTTTTAACCATTGTTGATGTCGTAGCAGTACCATTATCCTCATCCATGGTGTTAACTGAACCTTTTACTTTGCACTTACTGGATTTGTGTCCTCCTTTTCCACACCCAAAGCATCTTCCAGTTCTATTGAAACAATCTCATCGATGCCTCTTCCCACGTGATTTACATGAGGGAAATTGAACTTTCTTTCCTCTATGATCATCATGAAATTCCATCTTTCTCTTATTATCTGAGTCGGGAAACTTACCAAAGTTGAGATTATTGATCATATTATGAGATTTCTGATTAGGAATAATAACGATGTTTGGACTTCCAAATTCCGTTTCATTTGGTTTCTCATGAAGAATATCATTCCATTGTCCGTCATATCCTCCATTATCATGAATCTTCCTGTTTCCAGCCATTTTCTAAAACCCAAAAACAATAGTGTGAGAGGAAAAAATCATGAAAGAGAAAACAACATAGTAAAGGGGGAGCACCCCCAATATCTAACATCTTAGGTTAAATTCTATTATCGTTACCGTAGTTCTAGGACTATATCCTATACATATACTTATCGTTAGGGACATCCCTAGACATACCTTAGAAATATCTCTAGGGATATCACTAACGTTTTCGCATCACAGTTTCCAAAGGTTGACTAAACCTTCCTATGAAACCAATTGTAGAGACCCGAAACTTGACGTACAAGAACATTACATTACTTTTGCGAAATACTTATTACATAACAAAAACACACACACAAGGACCGTAATAGTTTAGAGTCTTTGGAATCTCAGAATATAATCTTATAATCGTGGTGAAAGATCTTCAACATCTCCCATAAAGATATTCCCTCTTTTTTTCAACCTAAAACATTTCTTTATATCCTGGGGAAAAGAAAACATAAAAGGGGTGATCTCAAATTCCTAGTAAGGGTAAACATAGAGAACATAAAACAATCCATAAACATTTTAATTCAAAATCATGAACATAAAACCTAAACATCAAAATCTTGAGAAAAGACATGAATCTTGGAAGTACGTAAGGCATATATCATAAGGGAATATCAAACATGATAAAATATAATGGGAATAAAACATGTAATTGTGGAAAATATTCAGCACATGTCATGATTTCCATATAAGCCAAGGCATTGCTGCCAAGACCATCTTAGTGGACAAAGTCCCTTTCTGAATTGAATTCACTCCTCATTTCAGTCCTGTAACACTAAACCAGATTAACTTACCATTCCAGCCATGACTATATCATGAGATATAAATATTTACCAAATGAATTGGAGGGAGATATAGGTCCCACCCATCTCATAATGAAATCATTCTTACTTGTGCCACAACATAAACTTAAAACATTCATCATATCCCAAAGAATAAAATGGGTTTCATAAACATCATCCCATCATTTCATAATCCATATAAAAGAATCCTACATTTGATCATAAGAAAAGTGAACCATGTAAATTATAGAGACATTAATCTCAAAACATACACATATGAAAATAATTTCATCTTAGATGGAAAATGGTTTTGATAAAACACTTGAAATGAATTCTTGATGAAAATATCTTTTCTTCTTCAAAATCATTTTCTTTTCACAAAATGCCATGGAATTTTAAATGAAAAGTATTTTTTTGAAAATAGTCATAAAATATTTTGGAGGAAGCTTCACGAAAATAAGGCTTTATAAAACCATAAAAATCCGTTCGTGTCGTATAAGTTAAAAAAAACATTCTTCCCATACTTTTTCTGGAAAAGTCAAAAAGTACCTCGTAATAGTAAGATTACATACATACCATGTAGTAAAAGTAAAAAATTGGTAAAAAGGACTTTAAAAATACTTGAAAACACTTTTATAAAACATGGACATGGATGATAGAAATATCTCCAGTAAATACTTACGAATAAGAAATCTCGGATAAAAATGACATTTGCAAAATTATCCATTACCTTAGGTCCGATTTGCTTCGTAAGTGTCCGAACCTCCTGTATAATGATTTAAATAATGTTATTGACTTATTCCAGAATCATAATTATTTTTATGATATCATATATGGTTCACTTATGACTTTATTTTACCCATTCTTTTGTAAATTCCATGTTAAAGAGCGTTTTGGGTAAAATCGTTTCATTTGTCGTCCGTGTTTTGACTTGTAATTATTCATATGATTACTTTGATCATGATTACTTAATTACAAAATATGAAACATGATTTATATATTATATATATTCAGAATATACATATATATAATAGATCAATAAATGGAAAGAAATACACCGTTCTTGGAGACGGTAGGCCGTACATACACATGAACGTTGTTTTTCTTTCCTTATTGATTTGAATGGAATTAATAAGATGATATACATATATAAACACATAAATCCAGTATCATTATTTTGTAATATATTGAATGATTACTTATTATATATACTTTATTATCATTCATTAATGGTTAATGTGGAGAATGAATCTCATCGCGTCGTGGAGACGGTAGTCCGTACGTACGCACGAGCGATGATATCATTCTCATGATCGTGGAATTATATTGGAGTGTATGTATAATATTTCAGAATCAATAACACTTTAAAATAAAAATATATAGTTATTATGTACACCATTATACCCATCCAAGTAAGGTGGTGGTGGAATATAGATTACACCACAGCGTGGAGACGGTATTCCGTACGTACGCACGCGCGATGATTTCGTTTTCCGTAGGATGGATAGATGGTGAAATAGGGTTGTTCCATACTTATAATAACGTATAAGTATATGAGTGATACTGATGTTATTAATTTATAATGAAACAACCTAAGAAGAAGAAGTGGAAGAAGAAATAAAGTGGAAAGAATCGGTAACAGACATTACCCCTTCTTTGAAGCGCCTCTTTGAGTCCTCCTCTTAGGGCACTAAAATTGGTATTTGAAGAAGACCAAGACCTCTAGGATGTTTCTAGGGAAGTGGAGAAGTGAATTTGTCAGGGGTTGGACGAGCTTGAAGGCTGAAAGTGGTGTGAGGAAGAGAGGGAGGAGGTGTCCTTTTATAAGGGAGGAGAGGGGCTACTTTGGGAAAACTAAAACTATTATTTTATTATGAAGCCAAATTCGGTTTTAAATAGCTCCAAATTGATTTATTTCTAATATAAGGTGGGTATGGGTCTAAATAATCTCATCAAATAGAATTTAGACAAGTCTAGGTTCCTATTTTAACCTTATCATTTAGATTTAACATTAAGTTAAATAATTTTACTTTTACCGTGTCTTCTTGTGTTCTTATACTATAAGGTTAATAAACATACTATAAGAAGCCAAAATAACCCCAAGTTGTTTATTATTAATATATATAACCTTATAAAAGTCATTTGGACGAACCTTAGATTTTTAGGAATAAAATAACAATTAATAATATAATATTTGTATTAAAAACTATTTTATGTCAATTTTAACACTATTTAGTAATTTATTTTTGTGAAATCATAACAGAATGATTAGTTCGAAAAAAGTCAATTAAATAAATACTAACATGTCATATTAACCTAAAAAATTAGTTTAATTCATAAAAAGTCTCAAATTACATTTATTTTGGTATTTTTAACATCAATTATGTCAATATTTCATTAATAAGATAATTACTGCATCATCTTTGTGTCATAAATAAATTAAATTATTTAATGTCTAAAAATAACAAATAAAATACCATTATGTAGGAAATCTTCTTATCTTTATAATGAATATTTATAGTCGAACTTATCTTATGTATAACCATATATTAAAAATGATATACTTATTAAACTTTGATTTTAACTATTTTAACCCTTCTTTAAATAAATTAATAATAAATGTCCTAATCTAATCCAAGTGGGCCTAAATGGTCATATTTTATTCCTAAGGTTGTTTTAGGTCGAATTACACTTATACAATAGAATTAGAACATGTGTTAGGGTAATACTAATATCATTTTTACCCTTAATTACCCTATTTACTTTTAACCGTGGTAAAAAAAGTAAAAAGTTACTATTCACCAAAAATTAATTTCATCTCATTGAACCACATTTTACTTACTGAAATCAACTGTGGCTCTCGGATTTTTGAAATTCCACTCACAGAAGCGGTAAAATTAAGTTTTATGAAAAATTCAATTTTTTAAAGTACCACTTAGTGGTTTCACTATTCATCAAAAAATGAAAGTTTCCAGAAAAATACCAAAAATTAGGCCTAAGCTATATTTGATGTTATGAACTGAAAAATGATGTCTATTTTACCAAATTCAAAACATATCAGTTTCATTAATTAATTTAAAAATTAATTCCTGTCGTCAAAACAAATAGCGTGTTCTTAAGAGATAATAATTATCAAAAGATTGACATTTGTTTATGTCTAGTTTAAATGTGAAATTACATCCAATGACCAAAATTGAATTAAATTGTAAAAAAATATTCTAAATATACTTTAAAACCACTAAAATTAATAATTGATCACCATTAATTATTTTGATTAAAAAGGTTGTTTTTAATTAAAATTTAGTAATTTTCACTATTCATTAGAAAATGAAAGTTATCCGAAAAGTACCAAAATTTCACCCTAAGCTAATTTCGATATTCCGAATCCAAAAATGAAGTCCATTTTGAAAAATAAAATTTAAAAAATTTCAAAAAGTGGTTATTACTATTCATAACGGTTAGTTTTAATAATATTTTAATAACATATTGTTGTTTAGTGAAACTCGTTATTGCGTACTACACATGCTATCGAGGAAGGTAGCGATTGCGTGTAATGAAAGGCAAGTCAAGGATGCATGTTGTGCAAGCTCCTTTTGGTGTAGCGTAGAACACAAGACATTAATGAAATTAAAAATAATATTTTTCATAAAATCATGTGGTGTTACATTCTACTCCCCTTAAAATGAATTTTGCCCTCGAAATTCGTCGGGGTTATAAATGGTTTACTACTCGAAAGTTTATTTAATAGAAACCCACATCGTAAAAAGGAATACCAAAAACTATCTTTAAAAACAAAAGTATGAAACGTAACGGTTACCCAAATAAACTAATCACTAGGTTTCCACATAGGTGAAAATATGGATATAGAAGAGAAATTTAACCATCATGTTCTGATAGAGAGTGGTAGAGAACATGGATATAGAAAATCCAGAAATCACAAAGTCATAAATTTGTGACGATCTAAGGTACCATCTGATTCATTAGATATAAGATCACTAGGACAACATTTTTGGTTTTCAAGATCATTTCCCTAAATTTGGTGAAATTGGAATTAGAAGAAATACTTTCGTGATTTTGGTATAGTCTCACCGTTGGTCATTCTTTGGACAATTTCCACTTCATATCTTAAAGAAATAAAGTTTAATTTGTTATTCGTGAAGTGTTAACATATCATGTGATAGAATGATGGGTCATTCCATCTTTTTCAAACAAAAGGTTAGCAAAAGTTATCAAATATACATAAGTCCATCTATGGTGAGGTTAATCATATACGATTCCAAAAATGAACTTATACTTCATATATCATACCACGTAATAAAATAAAACTAGTTTCTACTAACCAGAGACTTATTGTAGGCCAGTGGTAGGCAATAAAGGCCAATCGCACTTCGGTTGTGGGTTCAATTCCCACAGCCTTATCCGATGCGATGGGCTATCGCCCGTCCTACAGGTTGTCTTTTTCTAAAACTACATTACTATAACATCACATAAATAATATCAAAAAAACATTATATCCTTAAACAATACTGACTTATGTCCAACATAATCCATTCCAATCTTTAGGCTTATCTAAAATACTTCGGTCCAAGCTCATAGTATAAACAAAACGATTACTTGAAATGTGATCAACCAAGCATGTGAATACCATCATTTATCCCCCATATATCTTGTTGGTCACATTCCAGTCATGTGATTACCATAATCATGTATTCTCTTGAAAAATGAAAACCCATTAAACATTAGTGAAAACATGAATGCTGTCAAAATTTAACTCTTTCCACATACCAAAATCGAAAAATTCTATATACTCAAACCATGATATAACCTTCTACTTATATCAGTCATGAGCTCCTGAATACTATCAATCATTTAATTTTCTCCTTATCCCTTCATTATGAGCATATCATCTATATTCCAAAATATCTCAATAACCTTTAATGGATACTGGTACCATTAATCATACACTTTTAAAACTCAAGGAAAGACAATAGTGTAACAATCCTTAGATGTCTCTTTATTCCATAGTACCATGAGATTACTTATACAACATTACACTTGTTAAAAATGTAATCATTCCACTACCTTCTTAAACCATTGACCGAGCTTCAACAATTCCTTCATCTCACATATCATTTGTAGTCTCTTCATCATCATGAACATAAATATTACCCATACGGCCGTACTGATTCTCTTCTTGAGACTTTCCCTTAGGGAATTGTTTTGCATAATTCCCGTACATTCCACATTTAAAACATTTAACCATTGTTGATGTTGTAGCAATACCATTATCCTCATCCATGGTGTTAACTGAACCTTTTCCTTTGCACTTACTGGCTTTGTGTTTTTCTTTTACACACCCAAAGCATCTTCTAGTTCCCTTGAAACAATCTCCTCGATGCCTCTTCCCACAAGATTTAAATGAGGGAAATTGAAATTTCTTTCCTCTATGATTATCATGAAACTCCATCTTTCTCTTATTATCTGAGTCGGGAAACTTACCAAAGTTGAGATTATTGATCATATTATGAGATTTATGATTAGGAATAATAACGATGTTTAGACTTCCAAATCTAGTTTCATTTGGTTTCTCATGAAGAATATCATTCCATTGTCCGTCATATCCTCCATTAACATGAATCTTCCGGTTTCCAGCCATTTTCTAAAACCCAAAAAGAATAGTGTGAGAGGAAAAAATCATGCTAGGGAAAACAACATAGTAAAGGGGGAGCACCCTCAATATCTAACATCTTAGGTTAAATTCTAATATCATTACCGTAGTTCTAGAACTATATCCTATACGTATACTTATCCTTAGGGACATCCCTGGACATACCTTAGAAATATCTCTAGGGATCTCACTAACATTTTCGCATCCTAGTTTCCAAAGGTTGACTAAACCTTCCCTCTAATACCAAATGTAGAGACCCAAATCTTGACGTATATGAACATTACATTACTTTTTCGGAATACTTAGTACATAAAAAAAACACACACACAAGGACCGTAATAGTTTAGAGTCTTTGGAAACTCGGAATATAATCTTCTAATCGTGGTGAAAGATATTCAGCATCTCCCATAAATATCTTCCCTCTTTCTTTTACCTAAAACCTTCCTTTATATCATGGGGAAAAGAAAAAATTGAAGGTATGAGCTCAAATTCCCAGTAAGGGTAAACATAGATAACATAAAAAAATCCATAAATATTTGAATGAAAAAACTTGAACATAAAACCTAAACATCAAAATCTTGAGCAAAGACATGAAACTTGGAAGTACGTAAGGCATATATCATAAGGGAACATCAAACATGATAAAATATAATGGGAATAAAACATTTAATTGTGGAAAACATTTAGCACACGTCATGATTTACATAGTACCCAAGACATTGCTGCCAATACAATCTTAGTGGAAAAAGCCCCTTTCTGAATCGAATTCACTCCTCGTTTTAGTCCTATAACACTAAACATGATTAACTTACCATTACAGCCTTGTATATATCATGAGATATAAATCTTTACCCAATTAATTGGAGGGAGATATAGGGCCCACCAATCTCATAATGAAATCATTCTTACTTGTTCTACAAAATAAACTTAAAACATTCATCATAACCCAAAGAATAAAATGGGTTTCATAAAAATCATCCCATAATTTCATAATACATATAAAACAAACGGAAATTTCATCATAAGAAAAGTGAACCATGTAAATTATAGATACATTAAACTTAAAACATACACATATGAAAATAATTTCATCTTAGATGGAAAATGGTTTTGATAAAACACTTGAAATGAATTCTTGATGAAAATATCGTTTCTTCTTCAAAATCATTTTCTTTTCACAAAATGCCATGGAATTTTAAATGAAAAGTATTTTGTTGAAAATAGTCATAAAATATTTTGGAGTAATCTTTATGAAAATAAGGCTTTATAAAACCGTAGAAATCCGTTCGTGCCGTATAAGTTAAAAAAACGTTCTTCTCGTACTTTTGCCGGAAAAGTCAAAAAGTACCTCGTAATAGTAAGATTGCATACATACCATGAAGTAAAAGTAAAAAATGGGTAAAAAGGACTCTAAAAATACATGAAAATACTTTTATAAAACATGGGCATGGATGATTGAAATATCCCCAGTAAATACTTACGAATAAGCAATCTCAGATAAAAATGAAATTTGAAAAATTATCCCTTACCTTAGGTACGATTTGCTTCATAAGTGTCCGAACCTCATGTATAATGATTTAAATAATGTTATTAACTTATTCCAGAATCATACTTATTTTTATGATATCATATATGGTTCACTTATGACTTTATTTTACACGCCCTTTTGTAAATTCCATGTTAAAGAGCGTTTTGGGTAAAATCGTTTCATTTGTCATCCGTGTTTTGACTTGTAATTATTCATATGATTACTTAGATAATGATTAATTAATTACAGAATATAAAACATGATTTATATATAATATATATTCAGAATATACATATATATAATAGATCAGTAAATGGAAAGAAATACACTGTTCATGGAGACGGTAGGCCGTACGTACGCATGAACGCTGTTTTCGTTTCCTTATTGATTTGAATGGAATTAAGTATATGACATACATATATATACACATAAATCCAGTATCATTATTATGTCATATATTTCATGATTACTTATTATATATACTTTATAATCATTCATGAATGGTTAACGTAGAGAATGAATCTCATCGCGTCGTGGAGACGGTAGTCCGTACGCACGCATGAGCGATGATATCGTTATCATGGTCGTGGAATTGTATTGGAGTGTATGTATACTATTTCAGAATCAATATAAATTTACAATAATCATATATAGTTATTATTTACACCATTATACCCATCCAAGTAAGGTGGTGTTGTAAAATAGATTACACCACGACGTGGAGACAGTATTCCGTACGTACGCACGCGCGGTGATTTCGTTTTCCGTAGGATGGATAGATTGGGAAATAGGGTTGTTTCATACTTATAATAAAATATCAGTATATGAGTGATGCTGATGTTATTACTTCATAATGAAACAACCTAATAAGAAGAAGTGGAAGAAGAAATAAAGTTGAAAGAATCGGTAACAGACATTACCTCTTCATTGAAGCGCCTCTTTGAGTCCTCCTCTTAGGGCACTAAAATTAGTCATTGAAGAAGACCAGGACCTCTAGGATGTTTCTAGGGAAGTGGAGAAGAGAATTTGGCAGGGGTTGGCCGAGCATGAAGGCTCAAAGTGGAGTGAGTAAGAGAGGGACGATGTGTCCTTTTATAAGGGAGGAGAGGGGCTCCTTTGGAAAAACTAAAAAAAAATTATTTTAGTATAAAGCCAAATTAAGTTTTAAATAGCTCCAAATTGATTTATTTAGAAGCTAAGGTGAGTATGGGTCTAAATACTCTCATACAATAGAGTTTAGAGAAGTTTAAGTTCCTATTTTATCCTTATAATTTAGATTTAATATTAAGTTAAATAATTTTACTTTTACCGTGTCTTTTGTGTTCTTATACTATAAGCTTAATAAACTTACAATAAGAATCCAAACGAACCCCAAGTTGTTTATTATTAATATATATAACTTTATCTAAGTAATTTGGCCGAACTTATATTTTTAGGAATAAAATAACAATTAATAATATAATATTTGTTTTAAAAACTATTTTATGTCAATTTTGACACTATTTAGTAATTTATTTTTGTGAAAATCATAACAGAATGATTTTTTCTAAAACAATTAATTAAATCAATAATAACATGTCATATTAAGCTAGAAATTAGTTTAATTCATAAAAAGACTCATATTATATTTATTTTGGTATTTATAACATCAATTATGTCAATATTTCATTAATAAGATAATTACTGCATCATCTTTGTGTCATAAATAAATTAAATTATTTAATGTCTAAAAATTAAAAATAAAATACCATTATGTAGGAAATATTTTTATCTTTCTAATTAATATTTATAGTCGAACTTATCTTATGTATAACCCTATATTAAAAATTATATACTTATTAAACTTTGATTTTATCTATTTTAACCCTTCTTTAAATAAATTAATAATAAATGTACTAATCTAATCCAAGTGGGCCTAAATGGTCATATTTTATTCCTAAGGTTGTTTTTGGTCGAATTAAACTTATCCAATAGAATTAGGACATGTGTTAGGGTAATAATAATATCATTTTTACCCTTAATTATCCAATTTACTTTTAACCGTGGTAAAAAAAAGTAAAAAGTTACTATTCACCAAAAATTATTTTCAACTCATTGAACCACATTTTACTTACTGACATCAACCGTGTCTCTCGGATTTTTGAAATTCCACTCACAGAAGCGGTAAAATTAAGTTTTATGAAAAATTCATTTTTTTAACTACCACTTAGTGGTTTCACTATTCATCAAAAAATGAAAGTTTCCAGAAAAATACCAAAAATGAGGACTAAGCTATATTCGATATTATCAACTGAAAAATGATGTATATTTTACCAAATTCAAAATATATCAGCTGCATTACTTAATTTAAAAATTATGTCCCGTCGTCAAAACAAATAGCGTGTTCTTAAGAGATAATAACTATTAAAAGATGGACACGTGTTTATGTCTGGTTTAAATG
Organism: Viscum album; assembly: GCA_963277665.1. NCBI lineage: Eukaryota > Viridiplantae > Streptophyta > Magnoliopsida > Santalales > Viscaceae > Viscum > Viscum album. The sequence continues at coordinate 598,902,055 of OY728133.1, forward strand.
TAAAATTACATCCAATGACCAACATTGTATTAAATTGTAAAAATATACTCTAAATATACTTTAAAACCACTCAAATTAATAATTTATCACTATTAATTATTTTGATTAAAAAGTTTGTTTTTAATTAAAATTTAGCAATTTTCACTATTCATCAGAAAATGAAAGTTATCTGAAAAGTACCAAAATTTCACCTTAAGCTAATTTCGATATTACGAATAAAAAAATGAAGTCCATTTGGAAAACTAAAATTTAAAAAATTTCAAAAAGTGTTTATTACTATTCATAATGGCTAGTTTTAATAATATTTTAATAACATATTGTGGTTTAGTGAAACTCGTTATTGCATACTACACACGCTATTGAGGAAGGTCGCGATTGCGTGTAATGAAAGGCAAGTCAAGGATGCATGTTGTGAAAGCTCCTTTTGGTGTAGCGTACAACACAAGACATTAATGAAATTAAAAATAATATTTTTCATAAAATCTTGGGGTGTTACATTCTACCCCCCTTAAAATGAATTTCTCCCTCGAAATTCGTTGAGGTTATAAATGGTTTACTACTCGAAAGTTTCTTTAATAGAAACCCAAATCGTAAAAAGGAATTCCAAAACCAATCTTCAAAAACAAAAGTATGAAACGTAACGGTTACCCAAATAAACTAATCACTCGGTTTCCACATTGGTGAAAATATGGATATGGAAGAGAAATCTAACCATCATGTTCTGATGGAGAGTGGTAGAGAACATGGCTATGGAAAATCCAGAAATCACAAAGCCATAAATTTGTGATGATCTAAGGTACCATCTGATTCATCAGATATAAGAGCACTAGGACATCATTTTTGGTTTTCAAGATCATTTCCCTAAAGTTGATGAAATTGTACTTAGAAGAAATACTTTCGTGATTTTGGTATAGTCTCACCGTTTGTCGTTCTTTGGATAATTTCCACTTCATATCTTAATTAAATAAAGTTGGATTTGTTATTCATGAAGTGTTAATAGATCATGTGATAGAATGATGGGTCATTCCATCTATTTCAATCAAAAGGTTAGAAAAAGTTATCAAATATACATAAGTCCATCTATGGTGAGGTTAATCATATACGATTCCAAAAATGAACTTATACTTCATATATCATACCGCGTAATTAAATAAAACTATTTTCTACTAACCAAGGACTTCTTGTAGGGCAGTGGTAGGCGATAAAGGCCAGTCGCACTTCGGTTTTGGGTTCAATTCCCACAGCCTTGTCCAACGCGATGGGCTGTCGCCCGTCCTGCAGGTTGTCCTTTTTCTAAAACTACATTACTATAACATCACATAAATAATATCAAAAAAAAGTTCTATCCTTAAACAATACTAACTTATGTCCAACATAATCCATTCCAATCTTTAGGATTATCTAAAATACTTCGGTCCAAGCTCATAGTATATGGAAAACGATTACTTGAAATGTCATCAACCAAGCATGTGAATACCATCCTTTATCCCCCATATATCTAGTTGGTCACATTGCAGTCATGTGAATACCTTAATCATGTATTCTTTTGAAAAATGAATACCCATTAAACCTTAGTGAAAACATGAATGCTGTCAAAAGTTAACTCTTTCCACATACCAAAATCGAAAAATTCTATATACTCAAACCATGATATAACCTTCTCCTTATATCAGTCATGAGCTCATGAATAATATCAATCATTTAATTTTCTCATTATCCTTTCATTATGCGCATATCATCTATATTCCAAAAATATCTGAATAACCTTAAATGGATACTAGTACCATTAATCATACACTTTCAAAACTCAAAGAAAGACAACAGTGTAACAATCCTTAGATGTCTCTTTATTCCATAGTACCATGAGAACACTTATAGAACATTACACTTGATAAACCTGTAGTCATTCCACTACCTTATTAAACCATTGACTGAGATTCAACAATTCTTTCATCTCACATATCATTTGTAGTCTTTTCATCATCATCAACATAAATACTACCCATACGGCCGTACTGATTCTCTTCATGAGACTTTCCCTTAGGGCATTGGTTTGAATAATGCCCATACATTCCACATTTAAAACATTTAACCATTTTTGATGTCATAGCAATACCATTATCCTCATCCATGGTGTTAACTAAACCTTTTCCTTTACACTTACTGGCTTTGTGTCCTTCTTTTCCACACCCAAAGCATCTTCCAGTTCCCTTGAAGCAATCTCCTTGATGCCTTTTCCCACATGATTTACATGAGGGAAATTAAACTTTCTTTCCTCTATGATCATCATGAAACTCCATCTTTCTCCTATTATCTGAGTCAGGAAACTTACCAAAGATGAGATTATTGATCATATTATGAGATTGATGATTAGGCATAAAAATGATGTTTGGACTTCTAAATCCCGCTTCATTTGGTTTCTTATGAAGAATATCATTCCATTGTCCGTTATATCCTCCATTATCATGAATCTCCCTGTTTCCAGCCATTTTCTAAAACCCAAAAAGAATAGTGTGAGAGGAAAAAATCATGCTAGGGAAAACAACATAGTAAAGGGGGAGCACCCTCAATATCTAACATCTTAGGTTAAATTCTAATATCGTTACCGTAGTTCTAGGACTATATCCTATACATATACTTATCCTTAGGGACATCCCTAGACATACCATAGAAATATCTCTAGGGATCTCACTAATGTTTTCGTATCCTAGTTTCCAAAGGTTGACTAAACCTTCCATATGATACCAAATGTAGAGACCCGAAGCTTAACGTACATGAAAATTACATTACTTTTGTGGAATACTTAGTACATAACAAAAACACACACACAAGGACCGTAATAGTTTAGAGTCTTTGGAAACTCGGAATATAATCTTCTAATCTTGGTGAAAGATCTTAAACATCTCCCATAAAGATCTTCCCTCTTTTTTTTACGTAAAACCTTTCTTTATATCCTGGGGAAAAGAAAACATAAAAGGGGTGAGCTCAAATTCTCAGTAAGGGTAAACATAGAGAACATAAAACAATCCATAAACATTTGAATGCAAAAACTTGAACATAAAACCTAAACATCAAAATCTTGAGCAAAGACATGAAACTTGGAAGTACGTAAGACATATATCATAAGGGAACATCAAATATGATAAAATATAATGGGAATAAAACATGTAATTGTGGAAACCATTCAGCACACGTCATGATTTCCATAGTAGCCAAGGCATTGCTGCCAAGACCATCTTAGTGGACAAAGTCCCTTTCTGAATCGAATTCACTCCTCATTTCAGTCCTGTAACACTGAACCAGACTAACTTATCGTTCCATCCATGTCTATCTCATGAGATATAAATCTTTACCCAATTCATTAGAGGGAGATATAGGTCCCACCCATCTCATAATGAAATCATTCTTACTTGTGACACAAAACAAACTTAAAACATTCATCATAACCCAAAGAATAAAATGGGTTTCATAAACATCATCCCATCATTTCCTAATCCATATAAAACAAACGGACATTTCATCATAAGAAAATTGAACAATGTAAATTAAAGAGACATTAAACTTAAAACATACACATATGAAAATAATTTCATCTTAGATGGAAAATGGTTTTGATAAAACACTTGAAATGAATTCTTGATGAAAATATCCTTTCTTCTTCAAAATCATTTTCTTTTCACAAAATTCCATGGAATTTTAAATGAAAAGTCTTTTTTTGAAAATAGTTATAAAATATTTTGGAGGAAGCTTCATGAAAATAATGCTCTATAAAACCGTAAAAATCCGTTCGTGCCGTATAAGTTAAAAAAACATTCTTCTCGTACTTTTTCCAGAAAAGTAAAAAGTACCTCGTAATAGTAAGATTACATACATACCATGTAGTAAAAGTCAAAAATGGGTAAAAAGGACTTTAAAAAAACATGAAAACACTTTTATAAAACATGGACATGGATGATAGAAATATCCCCAGAAAATACTTACGAATAAGTAATCTCGGATAAAAATGAGATTTGAAAAATTATCCCTTACCTTATGTCCGATTTGCTTAGTAAATGTCCGAACCTCCAGTATAATGATTTAAATAATGTTATTGAGTTATTCCAGAATCATACTTATTTTTATGATATCATATATGGTTCACTTATGACTTTATTTTACCTGTTCTTTTGTAAATTCCATGTTAAAGAGCGTTTTGGGTAAAATCGTTTCATTTGTCGTCCGTGTTTTGAATTGTAATTATTCATATGATTACTTAGATCATGATTAATTAATTCCAGAATATAAAACATGATTTATATATAATATATATTCAGAATATACATATATATAATAGATCAGTAAATGGAAAGAAATACACTGTTCATGGAGACGGTAGGTCGTACGTACGCATTAACGCTATTTTCGTTTCCTTATTGATTTGAATGGAATTAAGTAGATGACATACATATATATACACATAAATCCAGTATCATTATTATTTCATATATTTCATGATTACTTATTATATATACTTTATAATCATTCATGAATGGTTAACGTGGAGAATGAATCTCATCGCGTCGTGGAGACGGTAGTCCGTACGTATGCACGAGTGATTATATCATTCTCATGATCGTGGAATTGTATTGGAGTGTATGTATACTATTTCAGAATAAATATCACTTTAAAATAATCATATATAGTTATTATTTAGACCATTATACCCATCTAAGTAAAGTGGTGGTGGAAAATAGATTACACCACGGCGTGGAGAGGGTATTCCGTACGTACGCACGCACGGTGATTTCATTTTCCGTAGGATGGATATATGGTGAAATAGGGTTGTTTCATACTTATAATAACATATCCTTATATGAGTGATACTGATGTTATTAATTCATAATGAAACAACCTAAGAAGAAGAAGCGGAAGAAGAAATAAAGTTGAAAGAATCGGTAACGGACATTACCTCTTCTTTGAAGCGCCTCTTTGAGTCCTCCTCTTAGGGCACTAAAATTGGTCTTTGAAGAAGACAAGGACCTCTAGGATGTTTCTAGGGAAGTGGAGAAGAGAATTTGGCAGGGGTTGGTGAGCATGATGGCTCAAAGTGGTATGAGGAAGAGAGGGAGGAGGTGTCCTTTTATAAGGGAGGAGAGGGGATCCTTTGGAAAAACTAAAAATATTATTTTATTATAAAGCCATATTCTGTTTTAAATAGATCCAAATTGATTTATTTCGAAGCTAAGGTGGGGATGGGTCGAAATAATCTCATCCAATAGAATTTAGACAAGTTTAGGTTCCTATTGTAACCTTATCATTTAGATTTAACATTATGTTAAATAATTTTACTTTTACCGTGTCTTCTTGTGTTCTTATACTATAAGGATAATAAACTTACTATAAGAAGCCGAAATAACCCCAAGTTGTTTATTATTAATATATATAACTTTATCTAAGTAATTTGGCTGAAACATAGAATTTTAGGAATAAAATAACAATTAATAATATAATATTTGTTTTAAAAACTATTTTATGTCAATTTTGACACTATTTAGTAATTTATTTTTGTGAAAATCATAATAGAATTATTAGTTAGAAAAAATTTAATTTAATAAGTAATAAAATGTAATATTAACCTATAAAATTAGTGGAATTCATAAAAAGTCTCAAATTACATTTATTTTGGTATTTATAACATCAATTATGTCAATATTTCATTAATAAGATAATTACTGAGTCATATTTGTGTCATAAATAAATTAAATTATTTAATGTCTAAAAATTAAAAATAAAATACCATTATGTAGGAAATACTTTTATATTTATAATGAAAATTTATAGTAGAATTTATCTTATTTATAACCCTATATTAAAAATGATATACTTGTTAAACTTTGATTTTAACTATTTTAACCCTTCTTTAAATAAATTAATAATAAATGTCCTAATCTAATCGAAGTGGACCTAAATGGTAATATTTTATTCCTAAGGTTGTTTTTGGCCGAATTACACTTTTCCAATAGAATTAGTACATGTTTTAGGGTAATAATAATATCATTTTTACCCTTAATTACCCTATTTACTTTTAACCGTGGTAAAAAAAAGGAAAAAGTTACTATTCACCAAAAATTATTTTCATCTCATTTAACCACATTTTACTTATTTACATCAACCATGTCTCTCGGATTTTTGAAATTCCACTCACAGAAGCGGTAAAATTAGGTTTTATGAAAAATTCATTTTTTTTAACTACCACTTAGTGGTTTCACTATTAATCAAAAAATGAATATTTCCAGAAAAATACCAGAAATTAGGCCTAAGCTATATTTGATATTATGAACTGGAAAATAATGTCTATTTTACCAAATTCAAAACATATCAGTTGCATTACCTAATTTAAAAATTAATTCCCATCGTTAAAACAAATAGCGTGTTCTTAAGAGATAATAACTATCCAAAGATTGACACTTGTTTATGTCTGGTTTAAATGTGAAATTACATCCAATGACCAAAATTGTATTAAATTGTAAAAATATATTCTAAATATACTTTAAAACCACTCAAATTAATAATTTATCACTATTAATTATTTCGATTTAAAAGGTTGTTTTTAATTAAAATTTAGTAATTTTCACTATTCATCAGAAAATGAAAGTTATCCGAAAAGTACCAAAATTTCACCCTAAGCTAATTTTGATATTCCATATCCAAAAATGAAGTCCATTTTGAAAAATAAAATTTACAAAATTTCAAAAAGTGGTTATTACTATTCATAATGACTAGTTTTAATAATATTTTAAAAGCATATTGTTGTTTAGTGAAACTCGTTATTGCGTACTACACACGCTATCGTGGAAGGTCGCGATTGCGTGTAATGAAAGGAAAGTCAAGGATGCATGTTGTGAAAGCTCCTTTTGGTGTAGCGTACAACACAAGACATTAATGAAATTAAAAAGAATATTTTTCATAAAATCTCGGGGTGTTACACATATAAACTTCAAATACATCATTATAAAAATCCATGAGTGACGATGGTGAAAAACAATTAATTGGTTTGCAAGTTGGTAGTCCATCATACACACAAATAGTGGTTTCATTTCCCATTTGATTGAATAATAGAAGTATTTTGATTAATAAATTAATATAATAATATCTCAATATATGTTATATATTGTTTTTTTATATTATAATAATTTAAGAAGTTTTGAAAGAGGTGTTCTAATAAATAAAACAAAACATTTGGTTAAACATGATACCACTTCTTCGGAGCCCCTCATTAGGTCAGCACCAAAAGCCTTCATATAATAGATTTTTAATACAAAAAATGGCTCTATGTAGTGAATTTGAAATTATGGAAGGTATTTATTTATTTATTAAAATTTTAATGGTGTTTCAAGGAGGTAAGTATAGAGTATAATGGTTATATTTTTTAATTGAGGTGTGTAGAACACTTGTAATTTCAGAAAATAAAAAGTGACACCCAAATTATAAAAAATCCAAATATATACTAAATATATAATTATACATAATTATATGTTATATGGTCTAAATGTATTCATAAAATTTATTATTGGAAAAAGTTTATGTGATTTTGACCCTTGTGGTTAATGTTTAACCCCCTAATTAATCTGTTTCCACTTTAACGATGATAAAAAACTTTAATTGTTTCATTGTTAATTATGTAAAAAATTATTTTTTCATGATTATAATATATAAATTATTATAATTATATATATTTATTCCATTTTAACAACCTAAATTAAAATAATTTTAAAAATTTAATTTAAAATAAAACCTGTAGACAGGAATACAAATCTATTTTTTAGGAAATGTATTTTTCAAGCATAAGATGAATTTATGTCAACTCCATGACTAGTAAAAATTATTGTATGAATTTAAATTAATATTTAATGATATATAATATAAAATTTTCTTTTAAATAATTCATCATTAGGGATTTTTAAATAATTAAAATGGAGAAACATTATGCACTTTATTTTTTTTGAAAAAAACATGTTTTTAACCAAAAATAATCTTATACAAAAATCTTGTATAAATATGATTCATATGTAATTTATTGGATTAAATATAAATAATGAATACTTATGTTTGTTTAAATAATATCTAGAACATAATTTTTCTTAAAAATTATTTAATTTATTGAAAAGAAAAGACATTTTTTCAAAAATCAGTATTTTCACTATTCATATAAAAATAAAAATTTTCTAAAAAATACAAAAATATCACCATCTGTTAATATATTTTTTATTATTGAAAAAATTGAGTTAATTGTTTTAAGAAAAAATTATAAAAATTATAGATATTAATTATAATATATTCCCATAAATAATTATAAAAATCATTTTTGATGAAAACATATTTTTGATGAATAAAAATAGTTTAGTAAATTTGGAATGATTATTTACAAAATAATTTACCAATAAATTTATTATATTATATTATAATATATATATATATATATTTCATAAATTAGTTAATACAATTTTTACGCACCAATTTAATTTCACAGCTTTCATGTTCAAATATTATAATAATATTTTTTGTTCATTTAATCTTAGTGTTTCACGCCTTTTATACTGTCAAGAATAACTTAATTTTTTAAAATATTAATGTGTTACATTCTATCCCCTTTAATAAATTTCATCCCTAAAATTTTAACTTGATTTCAGTTAATAGGGTTTTGAGGTTTAATAATATAGTTTTTGAAAACCAAAATTATAAAATGGGTTAATAAGACTTCCATGTGAAGAGAGATAGAGAGATAGAATATGAAGGTTATCTTCAATAGAACACAACTAAGTTTCTACGTTCAAGAAAATTTGTTGGATGTGAGGTTATGAATATTAAAGAAATTATTTATTCCCAATTAATGATGGATTTTGAAATAGATCATTGATAATATGAAATTTACTATTCGTGGGAATATTAACATCCAAATAACCATATACCAAAGTTGTGTTAAAAGACCATTATTTGATTATAAATGAACATAATATGATAAAAATATCATTTCAAATATAATGTTTCTATATTTAAGGCATTACATACCATATATACGAAGAAAATAAGGAAATATATTTACCTGATAAGTTGAATTTCAGCCTTCAAAAAATTTCAACAAGAATATCATATTTTAATCCAAATGATGATTACTCAAGATTTATTTTTCATTCTTGAGGCACTAAAATAAACTTTTAAAGGACCTAATAACCATAAAATGTATACTAAATATATTTATTTTATTTTTGGAAATTTAACCAAAATAAAAAGGTTAGAACATGGTAAGATAAATCCGAAAATGATTAAATATGCCTATGATGAAATAATACATTAATTATAAAAAATCAACAATAATACCCAATGTTTAAACTAAATAATTTAATTTATAAATAACAATATATACAAAATAACATCAATAACCAAAAAAATTAAATACTTATTTATCAAAAAAATTTATCTCATAACATTAAGTATATACACCAAAATATATAGTGATATTCTTCTGAAATAACATTAAAATCTTAGGCTATAAATAAATTTTCATTCCCATCGTTATCTATATGATAAAACACGTATTATCATACTTACCTTAACATCAAAGTTTATATAAATATGAAATGTTATCAATTCCTTAAAACTTTTTTTTCTAAAAAAATTAAAGTTGTTCATCACGTTAAAAAAATTGTTATATATACTTAAAACCAATAAAAAATCTCTAAAAAATTCATTAATAACTTTAAGATCCCGTTGATTAAAAACTAGAAATGTGTGTCTATGACATTTAAATTATAATAAACCATAATCTCATTAACCCATGATGGTTTCCATATCTGTAACACCCTGACCCCAGAAGCCCAGAGTCGGTGCATTATTTTAATACATTAGCATGATTACAAGGAATCAAGTCCTGAAAGAACGATTAGTTTAGCAGTATTGAAAAATATATTACATACATGAATGTTACATTACAATTTCAATCATAAAATAATGAATATATAGTTATTTTTTAACTCCATTATTCCCTTTATTTTAACCCTACGTATCAATCATAATACACTTCTTGGAATCCTGGGAAAATAAAACATAAGAAAGTGGTGAGCTCAGATGCTCAATAAGGGTAAATAATTTAGCAGAAGCTATAAAATTTTAAGGAAAGATGTGTAATAAAAAAATCCTTTTTAAACATAATGTTGAACCTAATAAGGAAAAATAAATCAAACATCACCATATAAATATGCACATGGATATTGTACAAGTCAAATAATCACATGTAATCACTAATTTCATAATCAGGGAATGCCTAACGCAGGACATCATTACCACATAGTCAAGGCCTCGTGCCAAGAATACAAATAATTTTTTTTGTCAGGGCCTTGTTCTAAGACACGAGTTTGTCTCATGAGACCTACCTATGCATCAAGGAGCTATAGAGGGATCCACCTATCACTTACTATGTCCACTATATTCCTCATATGAAAAAGTTGAAACATAACATAAACATTCATATTAAAACTAGCATACGAAATTTCAATACATTAACCAAAAAACATAAATGGTATAAAAATAGAACATCCACATTCAAAAATATCATAACTCATTCAATGAAATATGGAATATTTTATTATAATAAATCAATCCCAATCATGAATAATATCCAGTAAATGATGTTGACATAGTTTAAAATGTTCCGCAAAACTTTTTAGAGAAATATCCCTTTTTGTGAAATCATTTAAAAGTCACACATTTATAAAGGAAGTAATTTAAAAGATATTTTTGAATCAAAGTGTCCCATACCACTTTGAAATTTTTTAAAATAATTATTATTTTCAAACATTCATGTCCATATAAATAAATCCTTAAAATCATTTTGAAAACATGGACATTAATGAAAAGGATTTAGAAAGATAAATCATTAAAACATTTAAAATGATGATCTAGCTAAATATACCATCCCATAAAACCTTAAAATATTCCTTTTGAATTTTATTTTATGAAATATGGGTATTTATGATAAATATATCCCAATAAATACTTACACATAAACAATATCAAATAATATAGATATTGAGGAAATAACCATTACCTTGTACTTTCCTTTAGTCGTGGGTACGTTTAACTTCTTGTATGATGGCCATAGTATGTTATTAAATTATAAAAAAAAGAATATTAATAGATACGATATCATATATGATTTATTTATGACTTTATACTACCCATTTAATAATAATTTCCATGTTAAATTAACATTTAGGGTAATAATCACTTTCTTTATCATATGTGTTTTAACTTGTTATTCTTGATCGTATCACATAGATCATGATTTAAATACTTCCATAATATAAAACATGATTTATATTTCATATATATTTATAATATAAATATGTATAATAGATAGATATATGAAATGAAAAACACCACTAATGGAGATGGTATGTCGTACGTATGCATAAACGATATTTTCGTTTTCATATCGCATTGAACAGAACTAAGTGAATAATATATATTTAAATATATATATATATATATATATATACGTTTTTAGTATCATTATTATGTCATATATTACAAACTTATTAAATATATATATTTTTATAATCATCATTGAATGGTTAATGTGGAAATGAATCTCATCGCGTCATGGAGACGATAAGCCGTATGTACACACGAGAAACAATGTCATTTCCATAATGATTAAAAGGTGTGGAATTGGATGGTATATTAATTTTACATAAAAATTATCATGTTATTTCAATTATATATATATATATATATTTCACATCATTATATTCATCCAAATAACATAGTGTTGAATAACAAATTACACCACGATCTTGAGATGGTCAGCTGTATGTACGAACGCAGGGTGACATTATCATTCATAGGATGGATAGAAAAATGAATATGGTTGTACCATATTTATAATAACATCACAATAAGTATAAATGACTAGCGTTATTATTTTTTATGGAATTAACAAAGAAAGAGGAAGTGGAAGATGAAAAAAACTTTAAAAGAGGTTATAAAATAATTACCTCTTATTTGGGTGTTTCCATTGGATTTGAACAAAAGGGCTCCTTAGGTTTATTTTCTAATCAATAGAAGGCCTATAGGTTTAGGTGATATAATTTGGGAGGATCTTTTTGCAGGGTTTGGCCAAGACAAATGGATTTGGAGATGTGATTTGAAGAGAAGGGGAGGGGTGAGGGTCACTTTAGGAAAAGCTTGAAATATTATTTTATAATAAAATAATTTTTGGTTTCTAATGGCTCAAAAAATGAATTAAATTCTAGGATAAGGTATGGATGGGTCTAAAAACAGTCAAATAATATTTTTTAGACAGGTTTAGGTCACTATATTAACCTTATGCTTTAGATTTAACTCCCAGTTAAATAGTTTAACTTTTACCATGTCTTCTTGTATTCTTAAACTATATGGTTAATAAACATACTCTAAACATCCAAGAGAACCTCAAGTGGTTCATTAATTACAAATATATTATTATTTAAGACCTTTGGCCTAACCTCATATTTTTAGGAACAATATATAATTTAATAATATTATTTTTGTTTTAAAAACTCATTTATGTCAGTTTTGACACTATTTAGTATTTTGTTTTTGTGAAAGTCTCATACAAGATACATTGAATTAACCCTAACATGTCATATTCACCTATAAAATTCGTGGATGTCATAAAAAAATTGAAATTATATTTATTTTAATATTTATAATACCATTTATTTGAATCTTTCATTAATAAGGTAATTACTGCATCATCATTGTGTCATAAATATATTTAATTATTTAAAGTCTAAAAATTATTAAGAAAATAGAATTATGTGGGAAATATTTTTAAATTTCTAATTAATACTTTAAGTCTCATTTATCTTATGTGTAACCCTATATTAAAAATGGTTTAGTTATTAAAATTTGAATTTAACACTTTTAACCCTTCTTTAAATAAAATAATTGTTGGAATCACCTGTTTTGATAATATCAATTATGATTAATTATGTTTTCAGAATCCCAAATGATGTTTATTGATTAAATTTTTTATTACTTTCGTTACTATTTAAGTTCTTAATTTCAAAATATAAATACTGTTGAATATGTTCAAATGATATATCTTTCATTCAAGAACATTCAGTTAATCAAATGTTCATTTACTTTGTAATATTTTATTCTATCTTATTCTGTGGATAGTTTGCATAAATATAAAAAGAGATACCGATATATAAGGGCCACCAGTATCCAGATGAGCTACTGATATAGGAAGGTTATCGGTATGCAGATGAGATACCAATTTAGAAAGGTCACCGGTATGAAGATGAGCTACCGATATTGAAAGGTCACCGGTATGTAGATGAGCTACCAATAGAGAAAGCTCATCGGTATGAAGATGAGCTACTGATGAAGAAAGGATACCGGTATACATACAGTTACCGTTACATCTGAGATACCGATAGAGTAAGTCTACCAGTATTCACAAGTCGACCGATATAGAGTGACAGATTTTGTTATGAAGTCTACCGTTACAAGCTCACCGGTATGGGTCACTTGTACATAAGTCTACCTCTACAGAGAGCTACCGCTAAAGGATGTAACCACTACATATATTTACTGGTACTTGGAGCTACCTCTAGAAGGAGTTATCACTACATACATCTATCGTTATAGAGACCACAGGACACCCGACACTGTGTCACTTCTTTAACTTTGTTTATTATAATCAACGGTCATATTTGAATAACTTGATGCATCTTCTATTAATTAATGATAGTTGTGGGAATGTCAGGAACCATACCTCGTACAAATAATTCCTATTATCGGAGCTCAAGGAATATATAAAGAGAACCTCAAACTACTGGAGACGATTTCTTTAACACATATACAAAATTACTTTCTGGATATACACAAGGACATACATACATAGAAGAATAAGGAAGAACACATGCTGAAATTGTAGAACCTGAACATTCAAAGAGAGAAGATCTTCAATGACTACACCTACACTCCAGATGATCATGATGATCAAGATGGACTTGGAAGTGAACGAAAACGAACGACACCTTATTGACAAAAAATAGAGAAGTACTCGGAGCAAATTCTGATCAAACCAAGGAGTCCAGAGTTTCACTGAAAACACATAGAACATTCTAAATTCATCTCTATTTGTTTAGATCTATTTTATTTCGTTTATTTACATTTTGAACAGTGTGTGTGCTCTATACTTTAAGCACCCACTGTCTCCTCTGCTAAACTAGAGGATTTCTAAATCCCTACTCAATCATTAACTTACACTCTTGTTCCCATTGTGGATTGTGGTAGAGGTCTAGTGTGACCTAGACAACCTGTGTCCTGTTGGTTAGTTTTCCCACCAAGAACTGTGGTAGAGGTCTGAGGACCTAGCCAGTCTGTGCACTATTGTAAAACCCCAATCCAGTGTGTGGATCATGGTTTATATAAAATTGTTTGATAGTACTAAGTCTTTTCTTGAGAATGAACCTCTTTTTTAAAGCTGATGAGCATTTTTATTTTAGTTAAAAATATTTTTAATATTCCACAGCTAAGTACTTGAAATATAAATCTATTGGTAAGTTACTCTGCTAGTTAAAATATAAAGTGTTTGTATTTATTGTAAACTAGTAGGTTAGTTTCAAAAGCTAATCTAATCTTCAGATTAGATTAACTGAAGACTAATTAATCTCTTGAGAACCAAATTGAACCTTTACTGTATTACAAATTCACTATAATTTAGCTTATTATTTAAATTGGGGGATTTTAATAGAAATCTTTTAAATTAGAAATTTTTAATAGGAAATCAATTCACCCCTCTTGAGTATTCCTCTCCAACCAACTTTTGGTATCATAGGTTTGGATAAAAGTTTTTCAAAACACTCTTTTTTTAATTGTGATTTTAGTTGTATCTTAAAGTTCTTAAAATTTATGTTATTTCTAAATTTTTATCTCTTTAAATACATTTTCTAAAATTTTATTATGGATAACAGATTAGAAGGTGTAGCTACCAACATGACACCTTTCTTTAATGGTGTTAATTATGACCAATGGAAAATAAAAATAAAAATTCATTTAGAAAGTATGGGATTTCACATCTGGAAAACTATAGAGACTCCATATAAGATTCCAGAAACTGTTAAAACTACTTGGTATGAACCTACTAAGGTTTCTTACAATAATAATTTTAAAAAAATTAATGCCTTGTATTGTGATTTAGGAGATGAAGAATTTAATTGATTATCTGCTTGTAAGAGTGCCTATGAAATATGGGATACTCTGGCTATTTCCCATGAGGGAACAACCAATGTTTAGGAAATGAGACTAAACACATAAACTATTAAGTATGATAATTTTTAAAATAAAAATTGATGAATCTATTTCTGATATGTATCTCAGGTTTAATGAGATAGTCAATACAATGAGCTCACTGGGACAAGCCGTTCCAGCAAAAGAGAAAATCATGAGAATACTCAGATGTATGCCAGAAAGATGGAGAGGCACAATAGTTTCAATAAGAGAATCATGTGACATAAGTTCACTACTATTTAAAAATCTTTTTGGTAAGTTGATGATGCATGAAGAAGAGATGAAGGTAAACAAAAAAGAAGATAGTGTACCAAGAAAGAAATCAGTAACCTTCAATAAATCTACATAAAAAATCAAGGACAAAGTCAAAATTAAAGCAAAAAATGATAGCTCACGTAGTGAAGAGAGTGTATCTGACAGTGATGCTGAAATGGCCTAGATAGACAGATTATTTAAGAAGTTTTATAGGAAAAAGAAGTTTTTTAGAAAATCCAATTACAAGGGAATGTATGACAATAAAGGTCATTAGAAGAATGATTGGAAAAGGACTAATAAAAGTGATGATATAGTCTGCTACGAATGCAAGAGGAAAGGACATGTGAAAGTTGACTGTCCGAAGTTAAAGTACAAGAATAAATATGAGTACAAGGACACAAAATATAAGAAAGATATGAAAGTAAACTAGAGTGCTTCAGAAGATAGTTCAAGTGATTTTGATTCCAATAGGGATGAAAAATCTAAAAAATGTAATATTTGTTTCATGACAAACACATATGAGGTAACATTGGATACTACTGATTTAAACTCTTATTATTCTAGAGATGATTATAATTCAAATTCTGAAAACATGTCTAGTGAAGAATTATTTGAATATTGCAACATGCTAGAGGATACCTGAAATGAGCTACAAGACATGTATAAATCCTGAAAGAAACAACATGCTTTAACTAGCACTGCCAAATATGCTCTAGAAGTAGAAAAGGAAAAGAAGGATAAAGTAATCAAAGAAAATACTGAACTCAAATTGTCTAATGAGTAACTTAGAAATGACTTAGAGAAGTTCCCAAATCGAAAGAATACTCTAACTCAAATGCATGAAAAAAAGCAGCACCAAAGTATACCACTGGTTTAGGTTATCATCCTGGACAGAGACAGATTACAAAGAATAGATTTATTCCTATATCTGAAGAATATGACACTATTTCTAGTTATTAAAATTCTTATGTCTCAACTAGCTACTCACATAGTTATAGATAAAATAAAGTTTTTATTTTAAAATATTTCAAATATATTTATTATATAAAACCCATTAGACAAATTTGGATACCAAAAGTTATGCTTGCTAATCTGTTTGGACCCAAGAAAATATGGGTACCAAAATCATTTTCTATCTAAAATTGTGTTGTAGGAAACTTGCTTAAAATGTTACTGTAGGAAGACATGGTACTTGGATAGTGGATGTTCAAGACATATGGCAGGATAATTTTCATGTTTTAAAATCTTATTCAAAGTTGATAGAGGATATGTCACCTTTGGGGGTAACTCAAAAGGAATGATCATCGGCTTAGGCCAGATTGGTAAAAATTATTCAATTTTAATTTCTAAAGTTTTATTTTTTGATGGACTAAAGTATAATCTATTAAGAATTTCTCAGTTGTGTGATGATGGATTTAATGTTATGTTTAAAAATGATTCATGTAATGTTTTTGACTCTAAAAATTATTTTGTATTTAATGCATTAAGAAATGAAAATGTTTATATTATTGATTTGAATTATTTAGTTAAGCAAAATATTTCCTCTTTGAATTATTTTCATAAAGAATCTTGACTTTGGCATAGAAGATTAGGACACTACAATATACACTCACTTACAAAACTAACTAGGATGAACTTAGTTTGAGACCTACCTAAACTTAAATTCCCAACTGACAAAGTTTGTAATCCATGTCAAAAGGGAAAGAAACATAAAGTTTATTTTAAGTCAAATAAAGAAGTCTCAACTTCTCAACCACTTAAGTGGGTTCACATGGATTTGTTTGGACCATCCAAAGTTTCTAGTTTAAATGGGAACCACTTTGTCTATGTACTTATAGATGAATTTTCTAGATATACTTGGTTATATTTTCTAGCTCAAAAAAGTGATGCTTGATCTTACTTTATTAAATACTCCATGTCTGTAGAAAACCTTAGTGGACTTAAGATTAAAACCTTGATAAGTGATCATGGTCATGAGTTTGAAAATCATGAATTTGAATCATACTTCTCACACAATGGCTATAATCATAACTTCTCTGCCCCTAGGACACCTCAGCAGAATGGTGTAGTAGAAAGAAGAAATAGAACTCTTCAAGAAATTGCACGAACTATGCTTAATGAATATGATTTATCTGTTTATTTTTGGGTTGAAGATGTAAATACAGCTTGTTAAATTATAAATAGTGTTTTTATTAGACCAGTACTTAAGAAGACCCGTTATGAATTATAGAATAATAGAAAACCTAAAGTTAGTTATTTTAAGGTTTTTGGTTATAAAGTTTTTATTCTGAATACTAAAGACAATCTGGATAAATTTTTATCTAAAAGTTACGAAGGAATTTTTCTTGGTTATTATTTAACTAGAATAGCCTATAGAGTTTTTAATAAAAGAATAAAATGTGTGGAATAATCTGTTCTCATCAAATTTGTTGAAACTAATCCACATAAACCTAAACCTTCTCTTGAAAATTTTGAAGAAGATCTGTCTGTTCTGAACCTTAAGGATAAAATCAGTGAACCTGTTGTAAAGACAAACAGTTTTGGAAATATTTCAGAATCTGCTACTGGTGAACCCGAACCTAGATAAGAACCGGAAATTTCTAGTCTTACCTTAACTAGATCAATAAAGATTCTAAATAATCATCTTCTAGATGCTGTTGTAGGGAATCTTGATAGAGGCACACGAACTAGAGCTTCTCTAAGAAACCAAGATGAACATGAAGCCTTTATTTAATAGTTAGAACCTAAAAATATCAATGATTCTATCAATAATGAATTTTCGGTAATGGATATGCAAGAAGAGTCAAATCAATTTGAAAGAATCAATGTCTGGAAATTAGTAGAAAGACCTAAGGAAAAATTGACCACAGACACAAAATGGGTGTTTAGAAATAAGGTTGATGAATCTAGAAACATCATTAGAAACATAGCTAGGTTAGTTGCACATGTTTACACTCAAGAAGAAGGAATTTATTATGAAGAAACCTTTGCACCCGTAGCTAGAATAGAAGCCATTCAGATCTTACTTGCTTATACAGCTCATCTGAATTTGAAGTTATATCAAATGGATATTAAAAGTGATTTTCTAAATGGTTATATAATTGAAGATTTTTTTTGAACAAACACCTGGATTTACAAATCCCCATTTTCAAAATCATGTTTTTAAACTATCAAAAGCTTTATTTGGTTTAAAACAAGATCCAAGATCATGGTATGATAGACTTACTAATTTTATTATTTCAAAGGGTTTTACTAAAGGAATTGCTGATAACACTATTTTTATCAAAAATATTTCCAAAGATGTTTTGATAGTACAAATATATGTTGATGATATTATTTTTGGATCTTCTAAAAAATTTTATGTACTGATTTTTCAAAGATTATGAAAAATAAATTTGAAATGAGCTTAATGGGAGAACTCAAATATTTTCTTGGATTTCAAAATTTTCAAAATAGGGATGGTATTATTCTAAATCAAAGAAAATACACAAAGGATTTATTAAAACGTTTTGGGTTTGATAGTAATAATGGAAGTGATAAATATATGAGTACCACTTGTAAGTTAGATATTGATGAGTCTGGGAAACAAGTAGATCAAACCAACTACAAAGGTTTGATTAGAAGATTACTTTACCTTACTACTAGTTGACCTGATATTATGTTTAGTGTTTGTATGTGTGCATGATTTCAAGATTTTCCAAAAGAATCACACTTACTTGATATAAAAAGGACTTTCAAATACCTTAAACATACTAATAATTTAGGTATATATTACCCAAAATGACAATATTTTGATTTAATAAGTTATTCAAAAGATGAATTTTCTAGTTTCAAGTTAGATAGAAAAATCAAATCTGGAACATTTTATTTATTGGGAAAATCCTTTGTATATTGGTGTGGTAAGAAACAAAATTCGGTTGCATTATCTACTGCTAAAGCAGAATATATAGCTGCTGGTATTTGCTGTGCACAGATTCTATGGATCAAACACACTTTGTTGGACTATGGATATGATTTTAGACATGTTTCTATTAATTGTGATAACACTAGTGAAATCAATATATCTAAGAACCATTTATCTCACTCTAGAACTAAGAACAATGATGTAAGGAACCACTTTCTAAGAGATCACTATCAAAATGGTGATATAACTCTTGAATATATAAGCACTGAATGTCAACTAGCTGATATATTTACAAAATCTTTAAGTTCAGTGAGATTAAGTTACATTAGAAATGAATTATGAATGATCAACTACCCACAAACCTCACCATTAGACAAAACTCACCGTTAGAAAAACCTCACCGTCAGTCAAACCTCACCATTAGACAAACCTCACTGTTAGACACACCACACTGGTAGGCAAACCTCATCATTTGAAAAACATCACCGATAAAAAAACCTCACTGTTAGACACACCTCACAGATAGAAACACCCCACCATTAGACAAAACTCACATTTGAAACACCTCACTGTTAGGATACCTCACCGATAGTGTTTACCGTTATAATCCTCATCGGTAGAATGGTTATCGATATATCGCGCAGTTTTAAATTTTTGTGTTTTAAGCTGAGACGCTTTTTCATTTTAATTTATATATAATTTTTTATTATGTTTTGATTCCTAAATGATATAAGTCAAGTCTAAATCACATTCAATCCATTGCGAACTCCACCCTTCCAAGTCCTCACCTACCCAAGCCTCTGAAATCTTGAAAACCCTAATTTTCTCTATTTGGAAATGGCCTAAGTTAAGAAACCGATAATTGATGAAGGTAATGATCCGAGTGCGAAGCAACAAAAATTCAGTTCTGGAGCCACTGGAGGTAGTAGTGGTACTTGTAAAGAGAAGAGAAATTCTGAGAATCCCCATTTATCAAAGAGGGAAATAGTTATTGAGAAGGAGCTTTGTGCTGAGTGGTTAATGTCAAGAATGTCTCTGATTTTGAGGATTTTAGAAGAGAAAGGATGTCAAGATTTTTTTTCAAACAACATTTGGCCTTATTACACAAATCTGGTTAAAGAATTTTATGATTTTGTTATATTTTAAATGAATAAAGATGAGAATAGGATGATTTTATGTGGTAAATGATAAAGAAATATCCTTTTCATTTGCTGAATGTGATGAAAGTCTGAAAGTACCTCATGAAGGAGATTATGGGTTTTCATCTAAATAAGTACCTGAAACTAGTGACCATTTTGAGTATGAGGATGCGTTTCTTGAGTTAACTGGGAATGGATCACCTAGAAAAGTGATTGCTACTGAAATGGATGGAGAAAACAGATTTCTATTTATGTTTATTCAACATGTAATTAGTCACAGGGGAGGAGATTTTGCAACCCTGATGTTTCAGGATATATATTTTATATACTTGTTTAGGCATGTAGTGGAGGTCAATCTATGTAGATTTTTGATGATTCAGATAAAATATATGACTAGACCTAAATCAAAGACAAATACTTTGTTATTTTCTAAGATGATTTTCATGATTATAAAAGTCAAAGGTATTTCTGAATCTGGGGATGAAGCCGTTGTTGTTAAAGACAATATCTACATTACTAAGACTATCTGCAAGTATATAAAAGTAAGCTAGAACCCTTGGAAGAAACAATGGGTGAATGATAATAGTAAATTGTATGATAAATTTAATCCTGTGAACTATCTTTCTAGGCCTAAGGATGAGAGGGATCCAGGTCTATGACCTGATGAAGATGAACCCGCTTATAGTAATGATGAGGATGAAGAGACGTTAGTGAATGAAGGAGGAGATCCTGTCCTGCCTCCTAGACCTGCACCTCAGAGTATTTCTTATGGAGAGGCTAGTCCTCTAGCTACTTTACCCAGAAGAAAATCTAATTATGATAGGTTAGATGAGGGTACTTTGAGTTTGAGTCTAGTAATTGGGAGTTCTGCTATGCCTTTAGAGGCTATTTTGGTTGAGATGAAAGAACCTGCACCAATCCCTGAATAGCCTCCTGTTGTTGAAATAGAGATGGTTGTGGATGATTCTTCCGAGGAAGACCTACCTGCGCTGGATTCTACTGATGTAAATGTATAAGAGAATGAAAACATTGAGGGGGAGCATCTCACTAGACATGGTACTATATCAATATCTCATGAGATTGAAGACTGGGCAAAAGACCAAGTTTTTTTAGTTTCTAGGTAGGACTCTCCTAATTCTGAAGATGAGACACCCATTAGAAGACCACATTTCAATTATAATATTATTTCTGAGTCTTTACCTAAGGATTCAGTAAGAATAAAAGACCTAGACCAATTGAAGTCTAATCTCAAGACCGATTTTTTAGAAGAAATAATAATAATGAAAAACTCTTTAATATCATCCATTCAATCTATTATGATTGAATCTTTATCTACTATTTTGGATGAATTCAAGACCTTAAAGAGTCAAGTTTCAAGTTTGGTAGAGGATGTTGAATCTATAAATAAATAAGTTGTCTTTATGGAGTCTTATATGAATTCTAAATCTCAAGCAGACAAGGATTTGACATTTGTGAAAAGTGTATTTGGCCAGATGATATCAATTTTTGAGGAATTTAAGAATCCATGAAGCAGTATGTCAGCACCCTAGACCTTTTTGTGAAAAATATTATTATGGGTATGACTAAATATTTTAAGGAAATAGTAGATTTTACTATTTCACCTCTGAGTGCTCCCATGCCTTCTTTAGATGTTGATCAGATTAGTGCTGTGATGAGAGAAGAGCTTGGACAGTCTTCCACCAGTGGCTCTATAGACTCTATTGTCTTAACCCAAGTGGTGAATACCACTAGGGATATAAGAAAAATTGTTTATTATTTTATGAGGGAGGCCACTGATTCTCAGAAGGAAGTAAAGGACAAGGTGGATTACTATTTCTAATGGGTCTACTCTAAACATCAGTCGAACAATAACTTCAAACTCTTGTTAGAAAATTTTAAATTACCTCCTATGACTCATGATTTCAGAGAGCAAGTGAGTAAACTCCGAGAGATGACTCCATATTTGGAAAAATTCCTATAGAACAAGGATTAATTCATTCCTGTTATAGAGAGGGGAGGAGGGATTATCATGGATTTCAGAAATCTCTTGCCACCATTTTTGCATGTTGATGCTCAGCCAACGATTGTACCTCCAGCTTTACCTACATCTGGATCTCCTGCTTCTACTTTTCAGACACCCAATCTCAATCTATCAAGAGCCTAATAGCAATGATTACTCAGAAGAGTACCCAATATAGGCTAGGAATAGTTTCAGTTGCTCAACCTCCAGTGATCATTTCTAGAGTTTCCAAACCTTCACCTGAAGCTACCCTACCCGAGTCTACCTCAGATCCCAAAGGAAAACCCAAAGTGGACATTTAAGAAGTGGATTGAGTGGGTCTAGATGAATTTTATTGGGATCATTTGTACCTTGTATACTGTTTTTGTAATCCTTATATACTTTTGACTCTTTAATATATATCTCTTTTACAATATCTCTGTCTCAGTTTTTACCTATGCTGCCTACTTACTTTATTTCTCCTTTACTTTTAAATTTTTTTTACCTTTGTTCCATACTTGTATTGTCTGATTTCCATTTGATAAAAAACATTATCTCTTATATTTTACCTCTGATTTCCCATCTTTTCTGTTCCCTAATACATTCCTTACATCCCTTCGTTTTGCTAATCCCAAAGGGGGAGAAATATTTCCCAAGTGGGAGACATGATAAAGGGGGATGATTATTTATTGAAAGAGGGACATATGTCAGACATAGATATTAATATTTTATTTTATTTCTCTTTTAACTCAATTTTCTCTGAAATATTTGAACTTGAGAATTTCTATTTATCTCTGAAACATATTTTACCTATGTTGGAACACACTGAGAAATAAAAACAATTGTATTTTAGTCTGATACATTTGGATTACATTCCATAATTTGTGATTATCAAAAATGGGAGATTATTGAACTCACATGTTTTGATAATATCAATTATGATTAATTATGTTTTGAGAATCCCAAATGATTTTTACTAATTAAATTTTTCATTAATTTAGTTACTCTTTAGGTGCTTAATTTCAAAATATAATTACTCTTGAATATGTTCAAATGATATATAATTCATTCAAGAACATTCAATTAATGAACTGTTTATTTACTTTGTAATATTTTATTCTAACGTATTTTATAGATAGTTTGGATAAACAGACAAAGAGCTACCAATATAGAAAGGTCACCAGTATGTAGATGAGCTACCGATATAGAAAGGTCACCAGTATGCAGATGAGATACTGATATAGAAAGGTCACCGGCATGAAGATGAGCTACCAATATAGAAAGGTCACTGGTATGTAGATGAGCTACCGATATAGAAAGTTCACTGGTATGAATATGAGATACCGATATAGGAAGGTCATCAGTATGTAGACAATTACCGTTACATCTGAGCTACCGATAGAGTAAGTCTACCAGTATGCACAAGTCAACCGATATAGAGTGACAACTGCTATTATGAAGTCTACCGTTACAAGCTCACAGGTATGGTTCACTGGTACATAAGTCTACCATTACCGAGAGCTAACACTAAAGTATTTCACCTCTCCATATAGTCACCGGTACTTAGAGCTACCACGGAAGGAGCTACCGCTACATACAACTACCGTTATAGAGACCACCAGACACCTGACACTGTGTTACTTCTTTAACTTTTTTTATTATAAGAAATGGTCATATTTGACAAAATTAATGCATCTGCTATTAATTAATGATAGTTTTTGGCATTTCAGGAAGCGTACATCATACAAATAATTCCTATTGTTGGAGCTCTAGGAATATAAAAAGAGAACCTCAACCTACTGGAGAAGATGTCTTCAACACACATAATTTTCTGGATATACACAAGGACATACATACATAGAAGAAGAAGGAAGAACACATGCTGAACCTGTAGAACCAAAACATTCAAAGAGTGAAGAGATTCAATGACTACACCTACACTGAAGCCGATCAAGCTGATCAAGCTGGACCTGGAAGTCAAAGAAAACAAATGACACCTTTTTGACAAAGACTAGAGAAGCACTCAGAGAAAATTATGATCAAACCAAGGAGTCCATAGTTTCACTGAAAACACATAGGGAATTCTAAACTCATCTCTATTTTTTAGATCTATTTTGTTTCATTTTTTTATATTTTTGAGCAGTGTGTGTGCTCTATAATTTAAGCACCCACTGTCTCCTGTGCTGAACTGAAGGATTTCTAAATCCTCACTCAAACATTCCCTTAAACTCTTGTATCCCACTGTAGATAGTGGTAGAGGTCATGTGTGACCTAGAAAACCCATGTCCTATTGGTTAGTTTTCCCACAGAGAACTACGGTAGAGGTTTGAGGACCTGGACAGTCTGTGGACTATTGTAAAACCCCAATCCAGGGTGTGGATCATAGTTTATATGAAACTGTTTGAGAGGACTAAGTCTCTTCTTGAGACTGAACCTCCTATTGAAAGATTCTATGAATTTTTATTTTAGTTAAAACTATTCTGAATATTCTGCTGCTAAGTAATTTAAATATAAATTTATTGTAAAGTTACTTTTATAGTTAAACTAGAAAGTGTTTCTATTTATTGTAAATCAGTAGGTTAGTTTCAAGAGCTATTCTAATATTCATATTATGTTTACTGAGAACTAATCAATCTAATGAGAAGCTAACTAAACCTTTAATGTATTAAAAAATCACTATAGTTTAGCTTGTTATTTAAATTGGGGGATTTTAATAGAAATATTTTAAATCATAAATTTTTAATAGGAACTCAATTCACCCCCCTCTTGAGTATTCCTCTCCGACCAACAACAATAATAAATTTCCTATTCTAATTCAAGTGGACCTAAAGGATCATATTTTTTTTCCTAACATTGTTTTTGGTCTAAATACACTTATCCAATAGAATGAATACATGATTTAGGGTAGTTATAATATCATTTTTACCTTTAATTACACTATTTACTTTTAATCGTGGTAAATAAAAGTCAAAAGTCACTATTCACCAAAAATTATTTTCTTCTTATTGAACCATATCTTACTTACTGATATCAACTGCGTCTTTCAGATTTTTTAAATTCAACTCACAGTATTAGTAAAATTATGTTTTATGCAAATTTGCAAATGCTCTTAAAAGGTGGGTAAAATATGGTAAAAAGTTCAATAAAAATTTATACATATAATTTTGTTATAAAATGACTACATTAGATTAAATTGAACTTATATACGTATTGTATATCTATTTTGACTTAAAATAAATTAAAATAAAATAAATAATTATTTAAATAAAAAGTCGGGATTAAATGATAATGTAGTGCTTTTCACTATTCATCAAAAATTGAAAGTTTTCAGAAAAATTCAAAAAATTCACCCTAAGATAATTTTGATATTCTGAATTCAAAAATTAATTTTATTTTACAAAATTAAAAACCTAGAAGTTTCATTAATTAATTTAAAATTATTTCCCGCTGTCAAAACCAAAAAGAAGGTTTTTAAAAAGTAAAAATTATCAAAAGATTGACATGTGTTTATGCCAAATTTAAATGTGAAATTACTTATAATGACCTAAATTGTATTAAATGATAAAAATATAATCTAATTATACTTTAAAACAATTCAAATTCATAATTTAACACTATAAATTATTTTTATTAAAAAAGTTGTTTTCAATTAAAACATAGTATTTTTCACTATTCATCAAAATATGCAAGTTATCAGAAAAGTATCAAAAATTTATAAAAACTAAATTCTTATGTCCTAATTCTAAAAAAGAATTTAATTTCATTAAATTTAATATATTAAAGTGTCAAATATTGGTTTTAAAAAGGGTTCTCCTTTAAAAGGTGGTAAAGTTGCATTTTTTGAAAAATACTTTTTTTATCTAAAAAAATTAATTTGTTCTTATATTATGTCTAAGAAACACATAATATGGATGTTAAAATTATATGGAGTATATAAGATTCAAGATGCAGTTAATACTATTCATATTTGATTTTTGAATGGCCAGTTTGGTAAGTTATGGTGTGCTCGTACTTGGTGTTGTGTGTAGCACAAGCTATTGAATCACATTAAAAGTGAGTCATTTGAAAAATATTAAGAAATTTACCTTTAAACCAATATAAATTATTTCAAAGTATAATTTAAAATATTTTTAGGAAATAAATTATATTTAGAAGTAATAATTTTAGATACCATTTTATAAAACATGGACATGGGATAGAATAATCTGTGATCTAAAAGAGATAAAAAAATATTGGAATCACATAAAAAAACATTTTTAATATTTCTTCAATAAATAAAGTATGAAATTGAAGTAAAAATATGATAAAAATTCATAACCAGAGGCTAAGAAAATATATGTGGTTCAATAAAATAAAAGTATATGATTTTCTTTAAAAGAATCTTCAACACAAACAATCTCGAAAGTTAGGATATTTTTACATAAATCCTTTTCCTCTTTGGTTACTTTTCAATCATAAGATCCATGAAATAATAAAAAAAAATGACACTTTAAATATCATAAAAATAATTATTTTCATGATATATCATGTAAATTTTTTAGTTTTTACACCTCATCAAAGTGATACATGTATAACATAACATATGTCCCAAAGAAAAAAATTTGAGATGAGCTACCAGTACAATTATCATAACATTGAATGTATATTTTCTCAATTAATTGATTATGTGTATCAAATTTTAATTTTTTTTGTAAATTAAACATATGATAATAAAAAATAATTACACACATAATATTAGATATATCAAATATAATTAAGACATAATATAACACAATGAAAATAAACTGAGTAACTAAATTTACTACCTATTTGTAAATTTCAAGTCAAATCCCATTAGATGAAATAATTCAAATTGAGATTTAAATTAAAATGATTTATGTAGGATTCATTATTTTATCATAATAAGATGAATTATATAATACATATAGCCTAAATTAGCTACATAATAATAAATAATCTTTAATGAAGTGAATTTGAGCTGAAGTCCCTTACATCGTGTCCAGACTATTCATATATGTACTTTAATTGTGATGTAATATGATTATATAATTTATTTAACTTATTTAGAAGCACATAATGTTTAAATAAATTATAAATTAATAAATTATTTTAATTATATATTTAAATACTTAATTAGTTAAGTCCACGTATTATTTTTTAGGATATTTGGTTCATTGTTTCAAAACAATGTGTGTTGACCATGGTCAAAGAGGTTATTATTAAATTATATTTATAATAATAGACATTAAATTAATTTACTCTTTTTAAATAATTTATACTTTTTAAACCATTCATGAAAAATTGTTATAAGAAAATTACTATTTTATAATTATAGAGATGGTATGCCATACATACACATGAGTAATGTTTCCATTTTTTAATGGTAATTATAGAATGAAGTTATTTGTTATCTACCTAGAATTATATAAATATATTAAATTAAATATTTTTCCATTAAATATACATATATATAACATCCAGAAGATTTGGTGACAAAAAAATCATTACATAGCTTCATCAAGGTGGTAGTCCACATGTACACACAAACTACATTATCATTTTTCATTTAGTGGAGGGAAATGAATAAAATGAATAAATAATTATTTTAGAATAATAATTATGATATTAATATCATAGATATGTAACATATATAAAATAAATTCATTATAATTATATTTATTACCTTCCATGAATAGTGTTAGTGAAAACAAACCACATCACCTTGTGAGGAGGTAGTCTGTTGTACAGATGAGTGATATTAACATATCCATTATGAAATAGAATTTAAGAAGGTATAAATGAAGTAATAATTAAAATATTATCATTATGTTTCAAATATAATATATAAACCTCAAATACATCAGTATAAAAATCTGTGAGAGGCAAGGATTAAAAATAAATTTCATTGGTTCGTGTGTTTGAAGCCTTCTATGCACATGAATGATAGTTTTGTCTCCCATTTTATATAAGAGGAGATGGATTTAGGTTTTTAAATTAACATAACATAATATCATAATATTTAATATGATGGTTTTATTTTAAAATAATATTTAATTACATTTCAAGGAGGTGGAAGGAGAAATAAAATAAAATGCTCGGTTAACCATGATACATATTCTTCGAAAAACCATCTTAGGTTTGCATAAAAAGCCTTCATAAGATGGAATTATGATAAAAAATGGGAACTAGGTAAGGGTAAAAGATTTAAGGAAGTTATTTTGGTGGGAATTGGATAATAAAAAATGTTTTTAATGTGTGAATAAGATATTGTTGGGAGTATCATTTTATAAGTGAGGTGAGTGGCATACATAAACTTTTTGAAAAGAAAAAGAGATTACAAAATTTTACGCATTTCTTTGGGATAAAAAATGACTATTATTAGTAATTATATTAGAAAGGTTCTAAATATTTTCATCTAATATATTTTATACATCTTTTATGTAATTTTTACCCTTATATTTTTTATAACTCCCTATAAACTCTTTTTAAACTGAATTGTGGTGAAATATTTTTTTGTTTTCAATTTTAATTATGTATAAAAGTTAATGTCACCATATTAGATAATATAAATTATAATTATTAAAATTATAGAATCAATTTTACAGAAATCAATTCACATTATAGGTAGAATTTAATTTTAAATAAACTTCGAAAACGTGAAGAAACAACAGTTTTTAGAAAATATAATTTTCAAGCATAAAATGATTTTTTATTAACACAGATAATAGTAAATTTTTTTTATTAACATAAATTAATATTTAATTATATATATTATATACATTTAATTTAACTATTTTTTTAGTAGTGGTTGTTTAATTTAATAAAAATGGAGAAACATTATGCAGTGTAAAACCATTTACAGAAAAACCAGTTTTTAAACCAAACAAATTAACTTATACTAAAATCCAATATAATAATTCTTGAAATATAATTAAAGAGATTAAATATAATTAAAAATTAATATTACTACATGAAATAATATTCATAACATAAATGGAAATTTAAATTTCTTAATTTATTGAAAAAAATGACATTTTTACAAAATCAATATTTTTCACTATTCACCAAAGGATCAATATTTTTCAAAACAAAAAAAAACAAATTGTTCACCCTTAGTAAATAATTTTAATATTATTTAAAAAATGATGGTATTTTTTTTTCAATAATGGATTCAAAATTTCATGAAATTAATTATATTATTTGATCGCAAATTAAATAATAATATTTTTCAAAAAAAATTATATTTTTATGAATAACATTACATTACTAAAAATTGGTTGATTATATACTAAGAATATATCAATAATTTAATACTTCATAGAAAATTTATGTATATATTTTATTATTTATTTAATAAAATTAACCCATTTAAATTATACACTTTGTTAAAATGGTCATATTTAAAAATAATATTATTTCCTCATTTGTTTATGATCAGTGTTTCATGTCTTGTACTATATCAATCATAGATTACTTTCTTAAAATATCATAGTATATATATAAGGTTTTATGAAGTACTATATTCTTTATTATTTGGTTAGTATTATAGTTTTACTCTGAATTTTGTGTGAATTATTCACCATGATCAAGATACAGAGTTGAGATTCAGTAAAAAATATCATCCTTAGAAAGATGGTCTATCTAAGAGTAGTGTTAAAACATATTGTGTATGTTGAGTTATTTTTCTATGAAATTGAAAGGGATTTGGGATTAACACATTCCATTATTCATGTTTTCATGCAATAATAGCTTTCACTAACGAATTCATATGGCTCCAAATGAAGGCCTCTATGGAAAGAAATGTAGAACCTGAACATGTTTGAATGATGTTGGAAAACGAAATCTATTGGGATAATAAAATAATGAATAAATGTAATATAAGGTTATATCTCTTCAATAGTACATCAAGGGAACGTAGTTTTGAAAAAAATATATTAAAAATCATCGATGTGATCTAAAATTTTAGGTCTGGGAGAATTTATTTTAGTGAATTTATTAATGGAAGAATTTTATGATATTAAAAAAGAAAGAAATTATTATCCCAAGGTATAATTTTCCTTTTGATATTGTTTATTGAGTTTTTCCACTTACATATATCTTTGTGCTTCCACTAAACCTATCTTATGTCCATGATGTGTTCCATGTATCTCTATTGAGGATGTGCATTACAAATCCTTCTCTTGTACTGAACTGAGAGAACATACCACCAGATCAAGATATTTCTTATTAAGAAATATATATATATATGTTATGGATCAGAAATATAATTATATGTGAAATAAGACCACTCACTTGTACAATGTTTTTTGGTAAAACTATCAATATGATGAAGCTATATGGGAACTTGAGGATATGATGAGGCAAAAGTTTCCTCAATTTTCTGTATAAAAGTGATGAAATATAGATGAAAAAATTCATTTGAAGGGGGTATAATTTAACACTATTATATTTTAGGATATATATATATATTCAAATAGATTTAATTTTTTTCAATAGCTCGAATTATGTGAAACAAAAAAATTTAAAGAACCATAACACTATATTATTATTATTTAAATAAGACACTTCGAACATATCCATTAAACATAGTGGTGTCAATAAAAAGGAAAAAATTAAATAAATTATTTATAATGGTTTTATAAAAATAATACATATTAATAATAAAGTATTTAATTTTTATTAAAGTCTTCATATATACATTGAAAATAAAATTTTCTTAAAAAATGTGTTTACAAATTTTTTTAAAAAATATTAAAAGTAATTTTTCAATATTTTAGAAAATATATTTGATATAATAAAATTCATTTTGGAAATATAAATTTCAAACTTATCTTAGAGGTAATTATTGATAATTTTCTGAAAATATTAATTTTTTAATGAATATTGATATATAATGATTTTTTAAAAAAATTGACATTTTTTAAAGTAGTCAAAAAGATCAATTTTTATTTAAAATTATACTAAAATTTACATTAGAATAAATTTATTTACTATCAATAAAATTTATCTTGTTGAAATCAATTTTAGGCCCTTGTTTTATGTAGAATCATTTTATACTTATGAACATGTTACATAAATATATTTTTTGGAATATTTGAGGGTTTAATCTTAAATTAAATTCTGAGAATTATATAAAATTTATTTTAAAAAATATATTACATATTTTTAATTATAGTATGTGATATTATATAACAAAATCGGCTTAATTTTTTTCCATAATGAATAGTAAAACTATAAAAAATAATTATATATATTAAGGTTAAAACGAGTTTACCAAGGGTTTGAACAAAAAATACATGTGATAAAATTATATAAAAACAAGTCCAATTAATATTGTATTGTAATATTTTGAACATATATACTATAATATTCACTAATGCTAAATTTTGTATTCATATAGAATGTGTAAAATGAGGTTGTGACTTTTCCTTTCAAAAATTTCAAGTGTGTCCTCTCCCCCACTTATAAAAGGGAACCACTATCAGATTCTATTAAAAATTCTAATGAATTTTATATAATAATATACATAGCTAAATAACTTCCTAAATTGTCTCATCAATTCCAAGAGTGCTTATTTTTAATTAAAAAATCCTCAAAAGTAAGCTTTTGTTGAAAATCTGAATAGGTTTTCCGAAAAAGAGTTACAATTATTAACTAAACGTTTCCTGTTTTATTTATTATTCCACATCATTCAAATATTTATCAACTTTGATGATATTATGTACTAATTATTTACAACATATTATTATGTTATTATTTTAACTATATAACCTATATATTTCATATTGTCCATTAAATTTGAAATAAGCCCATCGATCATGTGTATGGTGGACAACCGCCTTTTGAACCTATATAATTAATTTTTCTTCAACCAATATCATAGTTAGATATAATTATGGATTTAAAGTATATATATATGAAATTTATTTAATAATTATACATATGAAATTATAATATCACATCTACTATCTTACCTTTCAATCTGTTGAAAAATGTTAATGTAGCTCATGCGTATGTGTGGACTACCGCCTCCACAAAGCGATGAAACATATTTTTAATTTTATTTTACTTGTATAATAATAGTGGTATATATAATAAATATATTTTATAAATATGATATAAAAATTATTCTTTAAAATTGAATTAATATTTACCTTTCATTCCATCCTTCAATAAAATGGAAACAAGATTAATGTGTATGTATATCGTACCATCTCCAAGAATGCGGTAATTCATTTTCCTATATATAAAATTTATAGAAGAATCATAAAATGAATATAATGAATATATATGATATTAATATCATGGTTATAATTATATAAATTATTGAACCATAATAAAATAAAAAATACCGAAACTCATGTACTAAGACATACATGAACAACAAAGTAGTTATCACCCGAAACATTTATTTTAAAACTTATTTTTTGATAAATGGGCGATAAAAGTGTTATAAATAATCATATTTGATATGATATATATTAACATTGTTATAAAAAATGTGTATAATAAAATTATATTTATTATAAGTATGATTGAACATGTATGAAGAGATTCGTTACTTGAGGTAAGAGATTTTCATGTCACTTTTATTTTCATAGGAAAAATGAAATATCCACTGATTGTTTCTTTTATGTGGTGTGTATACAACCAATAAATTTAATTTATGATTATTATCATTAAAAATATGTTCTATACATGTCCATTTAAGATTATTTCATTCATAGGGATTATAAATTAAATGTTTCTGAAGTGGTAAGGGTTTTATGATACAATCCCATTTTTAATTAGGAAAGTTTATGATTATGAGTTTGATGATGTAATTTTATGATCTATCCCTAATTAAACTCATTAATTTTATTCAATTACCATTATTTCACTAAATTAAATGTTTTCCTTTCATTTTCATCTCTTTAAGTACTCAATAGACCAAAAGAATGCTATTTTTGAAGACAAATATTATTTCCCTCTTATATCATTTTTTTCTCATACATATATATGTTTTATAAAAAAGTTTTAGATAATATTTATTGTATTAAAATATGATTATTTAATTCCATTTTTTCCAATGATTAAATTTTTACAATACATTATAAACGGAATATTCTTTTCATATTATGAACATGGTACTTTTAAATTTTTATAGAAAATGTGAAAGGAACCATTCTTTTAAATTACATTGTATGAATCAAATTTCCCACCCTGATGATCACCAAATACATTGAATATTATCTTACATGATTACAAGGTTCATTAAAGATAAAAATTGTCTTTTAATATCTCATAATTTTTTTGACACTAAAAATTTATTTTAAAAGAGGAGAGGTTGATTTCCTCAATAATATGTTTAGTGATCTTTTAATTGTATTTTAAATAATAATAAAAATACATTATTTATAATAATAATAAAATGGGGATATGATCAAATGACACCATACCTTTTATTTCTCTATATGGTTTATTATTATGATTAAAATATTTCAATAAACTCATTTCTTTTTTATTCATGGGTTATGTTTTTGAAAATCGTTTCATTTCCTTGTGTTATGCTATGGTGAAATATTTATGAATACCATTTCCATTCGATGGGTTATCCTATGAAGAATGTTTTATGATATTCTGGAACACATATGTATGATTTTCATTATGTTATGTGTCTTCATGGAATTATATATCCATCCAATGCATTAGGTAAAGTTAAATATCACATGAGATAACTAAGATTGAAATAGATAGTGGACCCAGCTCGATATGGTACTATGTCCACTATGATTGTCTAGGGAGTGAAACATGGATATATTAATTGTTTGGGAAGTAAACCAATAACAATATGATAGACTTATAAAATGATCCTTGACAACTAAGGAAAATATTTTATATGATTATGTGACTGCTAAAAATATAAGTATTTTGATAATATTGTCCCTAATGGAACAGGTTCTTCGGTTCCATTATGATTCATGTCTTAGGAGCTACCAAACCTTATTCCATGACTCAATATTATTATCCTTTATGTGTAGGGTATGGTTTTAAAATTCTAAGATCATGTTCTCATACCCATATACTCATGTTATGTTTATGTGATCATTGAAATTATCCTTGTTTACACTTACAGAGTATCTATGATCACCCTTTTTTATGTTTCATTTACCAATATCCTTAAAAATACATTTATAATGGCATATATAAGAAGGATTATACTTTATAAGAAATAGTGGTAAATGATTTATTTTACCTATGAACCATTTTTCCATGAATCAATATTTGCAAAGGAACTAGACCTATACGATTCAGGAATGGAATTTACTATTATGTAATGAATATTTTTCTGTCAAGATGTGATATCTATGTATGAAAATAATGGGTTTCTATAATTATTCTTTCTAAATTTTTGGGAATTTTTATTCTACTAGGATCAAGGAAACCAGATTGGGGTTGGGGGTGGGGGTGATTTAGTGTGGGACAATTTTACAAATTTAAATATTTTATCATTTTTCCTCAACACTAATTTGGGTGAATGGTTCTCACAATACCACACCTCCTTCCATACACATTCATTAAATATAAGTAGGAATTCATTAAAATGTACCAGATAATGGTTTATAATGTCAACTCACAACGTGTAACGAAGTCTTTAGAGTAAGGTGGAAATTATGAAATAGACACCCATATGATATTTTATTATCAACAATTAACCAAGAGTATAGGGATATATTTAGAGACATTATCCTTTAACCATACATGTTATATAGTATTAAACCAATTGAAAATAGAAACTACCCACTAGAAAATATCTTATATAATGTAACCAACCTACCATTCTCTTCTCAAAAACATATTCTTCTCACAAGTTAATAAAGTTTGGTTAATAAAGAATATCATGTTTATTCTATATAGAATCATTTTTATCTCATTAATCATATATATAGTAGTCTTCACGACTACCTCTCTTATTTTTCTAGAATAATGATCAAGGAAATCTCACTTTTATTCTCTCTTTAATAATAATCGTCAAATAGAATATGTATTATCAGTTAATAGTGTCATGCTCTTGTTTTTCTATTATTTTATTCTTTTATACTTATTATTATTCAATGTATAATAGATAATAATTTATATAAGCATCAGATATATCCTTTTCATTGACTCTATGTGTATTCAGGATTAATAATAGTTTATCTTATCTATTTATTCTTTCTTTTATGAAAGTAACATGTGATATAAATAAAAAAAATCTCTCAATCATTCAGTCATTATCATCAATTTATCTTATATATATAAATTTTAGTATAAGATCATGTGAATATTTTTTCCTTAATTAAAATTTTATAATATAGAAACCTCAATAAAATCTCAACAGTGTGATCACTATTTTCAA
The DNA here is from genome assembly GCA_963277665.1 of Viscum album. NCBI lineage: Eukaryota > Viridiplantae > Streptophyta > Magnoliopsida > Santalales > Viscaceae > Viscum > Viscum album. Next base: position 598,938,051 of record OY728133.1, read on the forward strand.
ACCTTTATAATTTTAAATCTTTATATCACATTTCAATTAAACCAAAATATTATTTCAATATTTAATGTATCCAACTTAGATAAATCCACACCGTCTTCCTTTAAATTTTATATTTTATATAATCAATCACCCCTATAGAAAAATAAAAGATATCATATTTTTTTTAGAAAAACAGTTTGATAGCCTTAAATGTATAAAATATATATCCTATCCTAAAAATTATTATGTTTGAACATAAATATTTTAAATTACCCACATTTATTCAAAAAATATTTTGGGAATATTCTTTATTTAATATAAAAAATATCAAAAAATCATTAGCCTATATAAATTCATGTTTATAAGAAAACATAGTTGTGGTGAAAGGCCTGATTCACATCATAGTATTATAAATTTTTTCATTTATAAAAAATTGGTTTAAATCACTTATAATCACGAAATCATATTGATTTTCGAATCTCTTAATAATATCCCATAATGATTTTAATTAATATCCATATGATTCATTAGTTAAAATTTTTATATCCTTTAAATGTTATTATTTATCCTAAAGAGGGATCATAAGTATCCTCTACATTATCTTCAATATAACATGAATCCTTATTGTATATTTTATGTGTACCAATTTTTATCTTACATATACTATGGGATCTAAGACTTTATATTATGTATTCCCTTAAAATATTACTTATCATATAGAAAATCATATCAATCATCAAATAGAAATTATGTTTCACATTAAAGGATTTTTTGTTACCACATATCTCTTTTTTGAGAGACATAACATATCACTAATTCATAATATATAGGTCATCCATGAGATGCTATATATCACAATGTGAGACTGTATATAAATTTCCAATACATTCATTGAAAAAACATATGTGTGAAGTAATTTTAAAAATTTTATTTAAATTTATAATGTAATATATTGTATAATTATTCTTCACCCTTTAAAAATTATCTCTAAACATTATCAGCAATTTAGAATCATCGTTAATTGAAGTTACAAAGGTTCAAATGACAATTGAGGGGGGGGGGTTGAATTAGTTGTTCACTTTTATAAGTTTTATTTATTTTTAAAACGTAACCCCTACAACCAATTAAAATTTATATACTTGTCAAATTTTTCTAAATACTCATGAATATAATAATAGGAAAAGAAAGTAAATCAAAAAATATTTATAAGGTCCAACCTCAGTGTGAGAACCTGCATACTTTCTATAGCCACACACATAGGTCTATAGAAATCCACTATTATGAAGAAGTGAATACAACTTGTTCCAAATCTCGTTAAAAACTTATATATCCAAATAGAAGTGATTATACTAACTCCCTCCAGTTTACAATGTTTTATTATAAAAAAATTAATCCAAACAAAAGAATAAATACTTTTTTGAATTTTCTCCAAAATTTCTCAGTCCGAATCCTCTATCTGATTTAGTTTTATCTGATTTTTGGTCAATACAATGATTCTAGATTTTTGATATGATTTTATCAATACAATGATGCTAGATCTGAATCTCTATAAATATTTATGATGGATTATAGATATGAGTTTCTTAGTAGGATGATTCTGGATCCAATTTCCAAAATATGATAATTCTGGATCCGATTTACAGAATATGATAATGATGAATCTTATTTCTTGAATATGATAATTCTGGATCCGACTTCCTGAATATGATAATGCTGGATCTAATTCTATACATTCGATAAACTCACTCTAAATCTATAAATACCAAACTATGATATAATTATCAATACAATTATAGTTCACTCAGATGGGAACTTTCAATTTTGAATTATATAGCACTCTGCCTTTTATGCATGTCTAGAAAGTTACAAATAAAAAAAATGATATGAGGAAGTATTTATAGGAAACTTAGAAAATAAATGAAAAAAACATGAAAACATTCCTGCTTCCCCAAATCTCAAAATCTCTAAAAATATATCACATTTAATCTCCAACATTGACTTTTCCAAAACTACATATATTTCTCTGAGATTTATGAAAAATTGAAATTCAAGTTCGAACACTTCAATTCACCATAGATTTCTCATCACATTATGATTTTTGCTGCTCATCTTCATTATGATCTGTTTCTTTCTCAACCCATTATGATATTTTTCTTTCCCATCTCATTATGATCTGTTTCTTTCATAGATCATTACAATTGTTTCCTTTCTCAACCCATTATGTTCTTTTTCTTTCATATCCTGTTATTATCTTTTCATATTTCTACTTTTCCTCTCTCATCCCATTATATTATTTTCCACTCTCATCCTTTTGTTTCTCATCCCATTAAGATCATTTCCTTTCTTATATTTTTATCTCTCATCCCATTATGATCTTATCTTTTCTTAGCTTTTTTTCTTTGCCCATTATGATCATTCCCTTTCTCAGTTTTTTCTTTATTATACCATTAAAATATTTTCGTTTCTTAGATTTTTATTTCTCATCAAATTATGATATTTTCCATGCTCAATGTTTTATTTCTCATCACATTACGATGAAATAATCATTACAATAAAATTACCATTACGATGGAATTCTACACTTTGCATATTTTAATTCCGTCAAACCATTCCACCATTTTTTTAAAATCTATTATCATGAAAGTATTCATGATTTGTGATAAATTCTTAATCATAAATTAATCTTCTGATTTTGTTTTAGAATGTATGAAAACATTCTAACTATTTACTTTACATTCTCCTTACAATACTCTACAACAACAAAATGAATTCTTTACTCATTATTTTAATTTATTATCTTAATATGATAGACCTAATTATGATTATTATTCCTTAGTATCACCATTTATGAAAGATGACTTTACATCCATATGATAAATTTTTAAATTCCTTTGAGAGGACACTATAAGAAACATTCAAATAGTATCTATTCTTACAACAAGGGAAATGGTTTCATAAAAATCCACGCCTTCCACATGTCCATATCCTTTACAAATAAGCCTGTATTTGTTTATTGAAACTTCTCCATAATCATTATACTTGCTTCTAGAAAAGCACTTTATTCTGATAATATTTTTATTTTTGGGACTCAGAAAAAGTTCCCATGTTTCATTATTATCAATATGATCTGAGTCTTCATTCATAACATCCACCCATTATTTTCGATTAATAGCCTATGAAACTAATTCTGGTTTAACTTTTTATATATGTGATGTCCGGTTTTCTAGTCTAAATTTCTATCTAGTCTAATTCAGAACCTTCTAATTGCCAATAATTTTTTCCTATTCAACATGTTTTTGTAAGGTAGGAAATTTCATGTTTTCTCTCCCATATTCAGTTTCCTCATCAGATGACTCATCCAAATCCTGATGAGGATGTTTGTGATGACATTCACTATTATTGGAATTGTCTAATGTATCCTCCTCATTATTATCACATACTTTAGTTAAGGAACTTTTATTTCCAATTACCATCACATCATATGAGTCCACCAACTTTTGTAAACATTTTCAAACATTTTTAACTTTTCTCATTTGGTGAATAACCCATGAAATTTTCTTCCACAACTTTCTCATCAAACATTCCAGAATCTAGATTTTTTATTTTGAACAAACATTAACTTCCAAAAAGTTTGAAGTATTTAAATGAAGATTTTTTTGTTATACCACATTTCATAAGGATTCATGTTTGTTTCCTATATCAATAGGAATCTATTTTGAACCTGAAAAACAATACTAAAAACTTCTCTCCAATAGAATGTTGAAAGTTTGTATTTTCATAACATTTTTTTCCATTCCCACCAAGCATCTATTATTTATTTTTGATTAACCATTTTGTATGGATTATAAATAGAAATATACTGATGTTTTCTGTCATGATCTCTTATATAAGTTTAAAAAGTACTACCTATGACTTTGGTACCATTATCCATTCTCATATTATTTATGGAAACCCCCATTTCTTTCACAACATCCTTTTTGAAGAAAACATTTCAATTAACTCTAACTTCTTCTTCATAAATCTGATGTTTTTCATCGAAGTGAAATCATTAATTAAAGTGATAAAGTATAAATATCACTTTTTTGATTGATGTCTCATCAACCCAAATTAATTGAAATGAGTAAGATCAAGTGGTCTGGTAGATTGGGAATTAATTATCTATGAATTTCGTTAGTCATATTTTATTTATGGAATGTAATCTGAACATATTCATTTATTATTTTTAGTTTTCAGAAATTATGAATAGAAAATACTTTATAATGTTTATTCATTTTTTTCCACCCAATGTGGCCATGTCTTAGTTTCCAAAATTTTTATTCATCTTCAGAACTCAAGTAATATGGGTTATTTTATTCTCCTATTTAGAATAGATTCCCACAAGTTCATTCCCCTTTTCTAACAAATTTTACACCCTTCACAGTTTTGACGATATATGAATAATTTTTGAATATTACTTAATTTCCATCATCACAATGTTGACTTACACTATGTATGTTATGTTTTATCCCATCAATAAGTAAAAACTCAATTGATTTCAATTTCTATCCTTCAATATCTACCAATTTGATTCCTCTAATTTTTAAGGAACAGTCATTTCCATAAGTAACTGCCCATCCATCATGACTTCTAACATGTATAAATATTTCTATATGACCTATATTATTTGAAGAAAAACCAAAATCCAGTATCCATTTTTTTATTTTACTTGATTTAGAAGCCATTTCAACAAAATAATCTGTTTCCTCAACTTTATTCTTTTTAACTTTCATTTATTTTAGTTTATAAAAAAATTGTTCTGGAAGGATTGTCATACATCTTTTAGCATGTTTATCATCTTGATCACATATTCCAAAATTTTTTATAGAAATTCAAAATTTTTTCCAGTTGGAAAGTATCTAACATCTGGAGAATTATATTTTTCATCTTTCTATAAGTTAAGAATGTTTATCATTCTACCTTCAATATTTCTTCCACTTTTATCAAACCTTATTATTGGTAAGGATAAGTTGTGCCAACAATTATTAGCCCTATACCCATCGATTCCACAATACTAGAAATATCCATTATATATTGATTTTATATTGAAATAAGTTATTTATCTATTGAAAATATTTTCAGGGAGGTAACTTATTTCAGTTCGAAAATACTCAGGATGCGAACCATCATTTATTTTGAGTTATTTTTTCTATTTTAATGATTTTAGAGTTTTATAAAATCTTTTTTCCACCCAATATTTGTTACTACTTTATCTCGAAACTTTATGTGTTAAAAGAATCAATAGAAATATTATTATTGGTAAGAGAGTATTTCACCTGATTCTTGTATTGAGCATTCTCAGAACATTAGAAGTCTCATCATTTAATTCTGAAGATTTTTTGAGGTTTTCATTCATATTCCAATATGTGCTTTCAAAAAAAGATGTTTTTATTGAAACTTCTTAACTTATTATTTCATAATTTCCAGCTCCTTATTATGTTCTTAAACCATCTTTCACTGTTCATAAATTATAAGTTTGTAACATAAAATCTTCTTGATGTATTCATCCTCCTTCTTGATTTTTTTTTCGTCTATTAGAAACTTATTGAAAATAATTCTTCATAACTCAAATTTATGTATTTAGGGTTTTGATTTTATTAATACATGCTACAAGTTCTGTTCTGAGTTAATACTCTCTATAATATTCTTCACCACCTTCCTCATCCTCTATGTAATATTTTGTTTTCTCATCTTTTTCAGTGAAGGTTCTGAATTGTTATGAACATGTATCTTTAGAAGAAATGTTTTAAATTGAGTCTGATTAAATTTTTTTACTCAAAATACTTAGTTTTTTCTCCTAAACATATTTTTGAATCTGTTGGAAGAATTTTATTCTTTATCATTTTTTTTCCACATCTTCAATAGAGTTTTTCTACCGAAATCGTATCGATATTCTTCAAATTTCTTCTTGGGAGAATTCATAGTAATGTGTTTGATTCCACCACACTCAAAACAATTGAGAAGAAGTTTTCCTCCTTACTTTCCTCTTCCTCTTCAATAGTTTTTGGATACGTGAGACATGATTTTATAATTCAACTCATCAACTTTCTTATTATAAAACACTCAAGGATTGGATTCATCAAAATCTTGTATTTTCAACTTCCTCGTAGATTCAAAAGGCATTTCATATTTCATATTATTTTTTTGGATTGAATTTTTCCTCATTTCATAAGAAACAATAATGTTATGAAATTCTTGAAGTGATAAATCATCCTTATCTTCTATCTATGAAATTTTAGAATCAAAACTATCTAAAAAGTTTCTCATAAGTTTCTTCACAATGGTAGAATATTCCAAGACATCCTTAAATCCTCTGATGTCAAAAACAATTTCATTTAATGTAGTGAAGTAGTAATCAATTGATTCTTAATCTCTCATTATAATGTATTTATACTTACTACACCCTATTTGTATATTTTTTTACTTAACTTTTTTATTTATTTCAAAAACACTTTACAAATTATCCCACATACTTTTTGATGTTTTAAGATCCATCACCTTCTGATAAAAATTATATAATAAAGATATAAGGTTTTCATTTCTAGCCTTTCCATAAAATTCCATATTCCTCTTATCAGCAAAATTCATAGGATAATCTTTCTTAATAGGTGGAAAACCAATAGTAGCGTCATCAAATACTTCATGTACAAGATGTAGGAGATAAGGAATCATTATATGTTTCCATCCATAATATTTTTTTCCATAAAATGTAAGAATTCCAAAACTATTGATAGAATTGATATTGTCCATGATAATGATTCGATAAGGGAACCTTCCCCTTAATACAAATTGAAGTTCCAAATTGATTGAATAAAAACCGAGGGGGGGGGGGGTGAATTATTGGTTTAATTTTATATGTTTTAATTATTTTTAAAACATAACTGATACAACATGTTGAGATTTATATCCTTATATAATTTCAGTAAATACTCATGAATGTAATAGTAGGAAATCAAGTAAATCAATTAGGATTTAAAAGGTTTGGCCTCAGTGAGGGAACCTATAACCTTTCCATAGCCAACCCCGCATGTCTATAGAAATACACTATTATAAATAAGTGAATAAAACTTCTTCCAAATCCCATTAGACACCTTCAATATCCTGATAGGAATGATTTTAATAACTCCATTCAATTTACAATGTTTTCTTATAAAAAAATTGATCCAATTGAAAGAATAAATACTTTGCTAAATCTTATCCTTAATATCTCAGTGCGAAGACTCAGTGTGATTTGGCTGGATCTGATTTTCATCAATACAATCATGATTGATTATAGATATGATTTTCTCAATACAATGATGTTGGATATGATTTTCTCAAGACAATGATACTGGATTCTAGATCTGATTTTCTATGTATGAAGATTCTAGATCTGATTTCTTGAATACGATAATTATGGATATGATTTGTTGAATAAGATAATTCTGAACCTGATTTCCAGAAAGAGATAATTCGGGATCCAATTTCTTGAATACGATAATGATGGATTTCATTCCAGGAATATGATAAAATCACTCTCAATTTACAAAACTCATAATCTGATAGAATGCTCAATACAATTCTTCTTCACTCAAATGGGGAATTTCACTTTTGAATTCTCCAGTTCTCCCACTTTTTCGAATATGTAAAAAGTTACAAATGAATGAATAATATAAGAAAGTTTTTAAAGGTAACTCATAAAAAATGCGCAAAACATGAAAACATTCAGACTTACTTAGATCTAAAAAACTCTAAAATTCTCTAACTTCTAATCTTTAACTTTGACTTCATCGAACCCCCTTATATTTCTTCAAGATTTACACAAAATTAAAATTCAATTTTGACCACTTCAATTCATCATACCTTTATCAACTCATTAAGATTTGTTTAATTATTATATTATTTATGATCTATTACTTTCTCATCCCATTATGATCTTTTTCTTTCCTAGCTCATTATGATCTTTTTTTTCTCACACATTATGATATTTTCCTTTCTCTACTTTTCTTTCTCATACCATTAAGATATTTTTTATTCTCATATTTTTCTTTCTCATCCCATTACAATATTTTCCATCCTCAACCTTTTCTCTCTTAGACCATTATAATATTTTCCTTTCTCAGCTTTTTTCTTTCTAATCCCATTATAATCTTTTCCTTTCTCAGCCTTTTCTTTTTCATCTCATTACATTATTTCAATTTATTATATTTTTCATTGTTAGACCATTATGATATTTTCATTTATCATCCTTTTCTTTCTCAAACCATTACAATATTTTCCTTTCTCATATTTTTTTTATCTCATCCCATTTTTATAAAATACTCATTATGATAAAATTACCATTACAATGGAATTATTCACTCTCCATATTTGAATTCCTTCATACCTCTAAAAATTGAATCAAATTATTTTATCATTAAAGTCTTCATGATTTTTGAAAACTTATTGAATATTAATGAGTCGTCAGATATTGTTTTAGAAAGTATGAAAAGTTTCTAACTCCCAACTTGTCATTCTTCTTTCAATACACTTTATCAATTAAATGAATTCATAACATAGCATTTTGGATCTGATAATTTGAATCCTATAGACATATGTATGATTCTTCGGAATACGGGAAAAAAATTTCTTTATTTTTTTTTGGATTTGGACTTCCAAAATTCATTACAATGTCCCAATTATGATGAATCTAGATATGTTTCCTAGAAAAACAAAAACAATTCTAATAAAAAACGTTTGTTGTCAAAAAATAGAAAAAACATTGTTAAAAAAATCATCGAAAAGGTACTTCATTAATCAATACAAATAAATTCAAAAAAGTACCAAACATTTATATATCTTTTTAAATCAATTTAAAAATAATTTTATACATGTATATATTATATTTGGCTTAAAATATCATCAATATAGAATTTTTAAGAAATAGGGAACCAATTTCAGATTCAATTAATTTTTCATTAACGTATAGTCATAAAAACATGAATGAGAAATAAAAATAATATTTCTTTTGGATAATTATATGGATGGTTTTCATATAAATCATCTCAAAGAATAGTTTTTATATATCATCATAGAGATATAACATGAAATCCATTAAACTCCATATTCAACATGAAAAAAATTATAAAATTATTAAACACTATCAATATATAAAGGGATATTTAATAAAAAATCCAATGTCACTATCTCTATATAAAAATATTTTTTCTAAATGCAAAATGGCAGAAAAGTAGATTTTCCCATGATTCGTGGATTTTTTCAATTTTCATTCAATATTCAAAACTCAACATGTATTAACAACCTTTCATTAGTAATAATATTTATTTTTTCTTATCACATATTCCTTGGAACTCCAAAATCATTCAAAAATTATTCCTTTCATGATATATTGACATCATTTGTTGTTTATTATTAATAAAACACTTCATAAAGGGTTATAAAATATCCACCATTTTATATTTTTCAACATCATTATATAAAATATATATCTATTTATATAATCATTTTATTCTCTAAATTTTTTTAAAATTTAATACAAAGGATGATAATAGATTCTGGTGTTATCAATTGATCAATTATATATCAACTTATCCAATGCTCAATTTAGAAATCCAAAGTGACTAATAAAATTCCCAAAACATGTACATCATAGGCATGTGATCTTTAAATAATTATCAACTGTTAATTTCAATGATTAATCTAATTATAACCCTTAACATAAACATTTAAAATTTTAGAACATGAATAAATGAATATAATAAAAATAAAATTTTAATGAAATTACAGAGATGGATGAAAAATTTAGAGATTCGTATAAATATTATCTTTCTATAGAATTCTAAAAAATTCTTCTTCTCTCTCCCCGTCAAGGGTGAATTTTTCATCTTATTTGTCAATGATGATCACTACATAAAATAATATTGAATACAGATATTACTAGGATCAATTAAATAACAAATATCTTAATTTAATTTATAGATTTAAAATCATGACCATCTCTTCATTTCTCAACAAAAAAATACATCATCCATAATTAACTATAAAAGGAATCAAGCATAATATATATGTGAATATATTAGTTATACAATGCTCAATATTGATAGATATTGGGTTGAAAGTTTCTTCTCAACCATGTATCTCCTTTATTTCATGATTCTATAATGATAGAAATATTAATTCATTCTTTCTTAAATTTATATTTAGTAGATTCCATGGTTAACATGTTCTTTTTTCCTTTATTAATTTTTTATTATGGGTAATTACTTTATTTTATTTAAAAAATAATTCATATGCATTCCTTTATAAAATCTTTATATTCTTAAACATTTTCTCTATTGTTGGTAATAAAATTAATAATTGTTTTTTGAAAATTCCCTAGAAATATAAAACCCCCTAAATATTTTTCATGGAATCTTGGGTCATCACTTTTTGATAGCATCTCATGAAATTTGATTTCTTTTTAATGTAAAATATATTATTTACCTATATCACCTGAATTGTCTTATATTTATTTCTTATATATTTTTATTTCTAACCAAGATGGATAAATAATCATGTTTTTCTAATGAAAATGTTAAGAATAATTTTATTTTCCATAAGTTTCATCATTAATTATTAAGTTACAATTTTTGGGAGGCTTCTTTTGAGATTAAAAATCCATTACATGGATGTATTCCACTAAACCAATACTATTTTATCTTTCAATGATTTTTTATGTATATATTTTATTTTAGAGTTCATACATTAATAAAAATACACATGGTCATATTGAAAATGTATAAGGTGTTTCCTCACATTACATAATAGAAGCCGAACTTTTTTTTTCTGTATCATCCTCATTCAAAATATTCCGAATATTTTCTTTAGTGTATTTCATTTTCTCATATACAAAGGTTAAATCACCATGTTTATTTTCTTTTTATAATAATTTTTGATGTTCTTATTCAGAATGAATTTTGAAATTTCATGGTTTATTTATACCATTATATATTTTTATAATGACTAGTTTTATTGAAAATAAATAAAATATTCTCCAATAATCCATATCTATTAGAGATACAAATATTATTTTCTTTCTTCTTTGTATATTTTGTTAACACAGTTTATCTACCATATGATGTAGGGGGTCTTTATCTTCTAGTTATTAACATATTATGCCATCAGTTAATGATTGTATTCCACAAAATTATTTATAATAAATAATATTATAATAAAATGTAAGTAGTTTAATAAGGGTATATTATAATATTCCTTCAATGAAAATAAGTGTAGTCATAAAAATGATATTATAATATAAATTATTACCATTTTTGTAACATAAAATTTGTGACCACCTAAAATAGAAAAATTAAATGTAAATTTAATCATTATTAATAAGTATATATTTATTTTAAATACATCAATGGGGAAGTTTATACACAACATAAAAATATATAGGTGTATAATAGAAAATATATCACAATGGAATGGAAACTTAGACGAAATCCCTTCCATCACAATTTCATACAATTAAACGTAATTTAACATAATTTTTAATGGTTTTAAGGAAGTTATTAACTTATAATAGAATCATATAAATATTATATTTGTTTTGTACTTAACTACTTTATTTTCCTATGCATATTTCTTCATGGAAGTTCTGATCCTCCTACTCATATTATGGGGCCAACATCACTATAATGTTAATAATGATATAAATATCAAATATATCCATGAAATATATCCTTATTACCTTTAATGTAAAATGGAAATGAAAAATGGATCACATCGCTTCGTGGAGGTGGTAATCCATATTTATGCTTGAGGAATGATATAGTTTTACAATGGATTGAAATGTAAAAAAGTAATATATGATATTATAATTCTAAAGTTTTATTTATTTTATAAATATAATATATATAAATTGGTAGAATATTTTTAACCATCCATGTAATGTGGTTATGGAGGACAAATTACACTGCAAAGTGGGAATGGTATGTCTAAATATGCACGATAGATGTTTTTGGTTTTTGTAGGTTGGAAAAGAGTAGTAAAGTAGAAATACCAAAATCATAATAACATATTAGTATATTTATGACATGTTAGTTATTACATTTATTTGTTGTAACATATTTTGAGGATGCTTAAATATATAAAAAATTTCCATGTTTTGGTAAAGGTGATTACTTGATCTTGTAAATATTTCCTTTGGATATTATATTAAGGGACTGGGGTTGGTATTTTTTGAATAGATGGACCTAAAAAAATATAAATATGTTTAGAAGATGTGTTTTAGGTTTGTGTGAAATAAGAGTCTCTATGTGTTGTATATAACAGAGGAGAGGTCCTTCTTTTTATAGTGAATTAGTGGACATATTAAACTCATTAAAAATATGGAATTAAATAAACAATTTTTCATTTGAATGTCATAAAATGTTTCCACAATTCCAAATATAATATAATATATTCTTCAAATGACTTCAACCAATAAAATTTGATAGTTTTACGTTATACTTCAATCACTATTTGTTAACTTAACCCCATTTTTATTAATTTTAAAATTTTCTATATTATAACCTTTTTCAATGTTATAGGAAAATAATTTTACTTATAAGATAATAATTTTCACATAATTATTAAATGGATTACTTTTTTGACTATTTTTTATCCTACATATCATTTTAACATATTTTTTTAAATAACATAATAAAAAATTATTTTTCATAAATCATCAATAATTATATTTTTAAAACTTTTCATTTTATTTGACACTAAAAGAATAAAAATATATGTAAATAAAATATAGAATTTTAATTATTTAATTACTATCTATAAATTTTAGGGGTCTATATCACATACTGAAAAATATTATATAGACAGTTTAAAAAATAATTAATTTTAATTTTCTATTAATTGAATAATTTTTAATCCAGAAATGCTCATGAATTTAATAAAATTATTTAATCACTAATGTAAAGATACCAACCCTAGTATTCGAGAGTCAATGGTTTCATTATTACATTATAAACTTATATAATAAATTTCATCCAAAATGAATGAATATTTTAGTAGTATATAAAAACTAGACATATACTTGACATTTATAGTAAAATTAAAAAAAAAATACAGAAAGTGTTATATTTGAGAACACCACGATTATTTATTGCGTATCCATGTATATCAATCTCCAAATACTTCTTGGTATCCAAGGAAAAATAAAATATAACATTGAGGTGATCTCAAATTCTTAATAAGGGTAAGAATGCATTATAATCCATCATGTATAAATAATAATAATCAATATGGACATGTAAATAACAGAAATAAATTCCATTTATTCCATATAATGAGCATAATATGGAGGGAAGAAATGATTTTCAAATAAATTCAATAAATAATCACAATATCATGAAACATATTCAGGGAAATTCTGACTAATCAAATTATCACTTTAATATAAGTGATCTCATAATTATGGAATGCATAGTTCATGACATCTGAAAGATACTATCAAGACCCTTTATAATACTATTTAAATATATGGGTAGAAACTCATATAATGTAGAAAATAGATTTGTCTAATGAGAGTAGTTGATACATCAAGGGGTTATTTATAACTAGGACCTAGACAATTCATATTAATTTTAATACATTCCTCATATTAATTTGGTTAAACATAATCAATATAAATATTTATTTTAAAAAACTAACATATGGAATGTTAATATATACCCCAATTAGATAAACATAATCATAAACTATCTTGAATAATATGATAAATTATAATGAAGTTTTAAATTCTTAGTCAAGAAATTATAAACCATAAAATGAAAGAATAATGATGATATTAATACAATATATCACAAGAGGGTCATATGTAAAATAAAGGGTTGATGTTTTTATGAAAACAATACCATAAAAATGTCATTTTAAACATTCTTGGAGAAAATATCCATTGAAATTTTAAATATGAATTAAAAAAATGTTTATAAAAAAAATTAGGTATAATTGTTTTGTAAAGAAACTTTAAAAACATGTATAATATGATTAAAAACATTTATAAGTCATTATAGTGGAAAATTATATTCATACCATACATGCTAAAAAAGAGTCATTTTACATTTTAGGTAAAATCCAAAGAGGAAAATTTTTGAACACTAAATGACGATTCATTAAAAAAACTTCTACAAAGTAAAAAATGGTAAAATTTTGTTTAATAAATCATTTTTTATTTTTAAAAAACATTTGAGATATCATTTTTAGAAAACACGGATTTTCATGAAGAAGGATTTTTGATCGGAGGGAGAAATAAATTTAGATTTTCCAAAAAAAATTCGCATTCATTTAAAATAACAAAGATAAGAAAAGTTTTAATATAACTTTAGAAAGTTAATGAATAACTATAATAGATATGAATTTGTTTATGTTTAATATATACATATTAAATAATTTTCCCATGGGAGTCTTAAAAATAGATTCATGAATAATGAAAATATTGTAATATAAACCCTTATAAATTTGATAGATTCTAAATTTTAATACCTATGGAATAAATAAAAATAAATTTAATGATTAAAAATAATGAGATAAATTAATTCTTGATATAAAATATCAAATGGGGTAGTATATATTCGACATAAATAAATAGGTTGTGAGTATGTAATATGTCTCTCTAAGGTAAAAGTGAGACGTGAAAGTGTGTCCCCGGGTTCAACTTTGTATGTGTGCAAAAATCCTAAATAATAAATATAGATTTGTTATAAATTTATTATATAACCATAAAAATATATTTCATACCTTATATGATTTACATATATTATTTTATCACATGATTATTAATAATTCATTTTTAAATGCACTGTTTTGGATGACAATTACATAATTTTTAATGTATGTTTTAGTTTTGTAATTTTAGCCAATTAAATTTTATCATAATTGAATAGTATCTATAATTTAATCCATTATTTAAATTTTATATTTATTAATTATATATTTATTTAGAGTAATTTATAAATTATAGAGATAGAAAATGGATTACACCATTCATGGAAATGGTATGCCATACATATACATGAAATTTGTTTCCATTTTTCTTGATAGATGGAAATAAAGAAAAATAAATATTAATTCACCTTTATAAAATCATTATAATGTTATATATACAATTTAAATTAATCAAATAAATCTCAATTACCATAAATCTAAAAATAAGATGAAAATGTTTCACATTGCTATGTGGATGTGATAGTCCACTTGTACGCATGAGCAATGTAATTATTTTCTTATAGATTGGAAGGTAAAAAATAAAATGTGATATTAAATTTCAAGAATTATTTTTTATTTCATATATATAACATATATTTTTTAACTTTATTCTTACTACACCCCAAGTAAATCTTAAGAGAGGAACGAATACTATCGCTTCGTAAGGCGGTAGTCCGCTGTGCACATGAGAAACGATTTTGTATCCCCTAATGAATGGAAAGTAATAATATATGTTTTATATCAAAAATAAAATAGTATAATAGTGTCAAAAATATCATATAAATAAATTAATACTATCATTATATTATACCCTAAAAGTTGGTGATGGAAAACAAACTACATCAGTTCGTGAGGCGGTAGTCTGTCGTACACATGATCGATAATTTCATTTATAATTTGATGGAAGTGTATATAGATTTCAGTTATAACACTAACAGAATAAAATATATGTACATATTATTTATAGGTGTTATTATTTGGTAATTTTGGGAAAATATTATAATGAGTTAGGAGAAGAAGTAAATTGAAAATGCATAGTTAGAAACTTCATCTCTTCATCAAGAAACCTCATTTAGTTTAACCAAAATCCTTACTATATTAAATTTATGATATATAAAATTCTTATTGGATGTGGGAGGAATTTATAGAAGATATATGGGTTGTATATTATGAAATAAAGTGATTTGGGAGTGTGAAGAGGGGAGGAGAGTGACTGGCCTTTTCTAAGTGGGGGAAAGGACACACTAGGTAATTTTAAAAAGAATATATTACGAATACATTCTTATCATGAAATAATCCTCTAAATGGGTAATTATATAACCATATATATTATAAGGTATTAATATTTCCATACTATGGGTTTTTAAAAAAACAATTAGGTTATTTTAACTACAATATTTTTAGTTTAACCCCAGGTAAACACATTTTTACCTTAAGTGAGGTAATATATATTTTTATTATTTTCACCCTTAATTATTATGAAAAACCAAGTTTAACTTACTAGATAATATGAATTAATATAATTATAATTATTTAACCAATTTTTTAAAATTGAGTTCAATGATTTGGAATAATTTAAATTAAAATTAAACCTATAGATATAATGAAAAAGTGGGGTTTCAAAGAGAAGATGTACATAAGTATAGTTAGATTTAATATCAAAAGTAAAAATTAAATTGATTAAATAACCTATATTTAGTGTATTAATATATTATTGAAATAATTTTAATTTAAAAAAATATATAATTTAACCTTTTTAATAATATAAATGAAAAAGGCAGTTTTCTGTTAAAATTTTCTTTTTCACTATTCATCAAAAAATTAATTATTTCTGAAAATTCTCAAAAAGAAATGAAAATATAACTTTTATGTGTATATTAGAAACTATTTCTTTGAATTAATTTTATATTTTTGAAAAATTAATTTTAAATTATGTGAGTAAAGTGCAACTAAATGACCTCTTATATAAAAATACCATTTTTAAAAAATATTTTTCATTTAAATGGCCAATATTTTATTTCATATTAATTGAAAACCAATTATAAATATGTAGAAAATATAATATTAATAATTTATTACGTTCTATTCATACCAACAAACTTAACACCTATTTTATAATATTAGTATATTTTACAGTTCATTTAGACCTGATGTTATGTGTTCCGCAAGCCATCAAAGATATTGAATTTAATTAAAAAGAAATACATCCTTAAGTATTAGGTGGATATATTTTCTTATAATCATGGGTTTTCAAGTCATACAAATTATATAATATAAATTTTCTCTTTTAAAATTTCATTGTGTTACATTTTACTCCCTTAAATAATTTTTTCCTCACAATTTAATCTTGATATTGGTAATCAAGGGTTTGAAATTTGAAAATACCTTTATTAAAAACACAAATTATAGAAATAATTAAAAAATTATCACATTGACAAGATATAAAGGGATGTATAAAGGACATATAGAATAACACATTTTTAAGAATCCAAAATACAAGATCATGGGTTAGAAATGAAAACATGGACATGAAAGAAAATATTAACACCCAAGGATTAAATGAATGTGATATAAATCACAGTCATGAGTATTTAAACCAATGAAAAAACATGATATTAGTTAAAATATTATTTATTCAAAATAATTGAATGTAATAGGAATTTATTTCACCATATATTTTTCCAAAATTTAATATATTATTTTACTATTGTAATAATGAAAACTAGAAATATATTTACAATTTCATCCATTGGTTGTGATTTGATCAATTTATAGTTCATTTATTACTCCAAAAAATGAATATCCAAGATGGATTTTCTCTTCATGAAGTGCTAAATAATCATTTTACAGATATTATGATCTATAAATGAGTAACACAATATTACTTCTGTCATTATTATAAAAAAATGGTTAACACAAGATATCCAATATAATATATTAATCACTAATACCTCAATAGTAACTTAAAAAAATAAAATTAATCCATTTTATAAATTATTAAACTTATGATTCATCCAAAATATTTCTACGGAAATTCAATGTTTAAAAATATAGATGGAGGGTCATGAAATCAACATTATATTCCATAGAAAATAAAAATTATCTATTAAAGCCACATTTGAATTATATGAATTTCATGATCACTATGAAACCATAATAAAATAATGCACACCTCAAAAAATAAAATATTAGGCTCCTTAATATTTTCCATGGATATAAATATACATTAAACTCAAACAAATATAACATACACCATTAAATCACTAACCAATTCCATGGTTAGAAATACTATCCCATAAACATATATTTATAAATATCATCTCAACATCAATAATCTATTAAAGGGTATATACCCTCAATAATATTTTTTCAAAAAGTTTGACATACCATTGAATTATTTTTCCTGGTCATCAGTACCAATAAACATAATCTCTCAAATCCTTATAGAAAAACTATAGTAGTACAAACCATATATATTTCATGATTATTATTATGAGAATATCATTAATAAAAAACTTCTACAACATATTTATTGAATCCAAATTTCAAGAACATTAATAATTCTAAATCTTCTATAGTAATATCATAAGATTTAACCCCTTTATTTATTTAGAGGTATATTTCCATGATTCATGATAAATTCATTTGAATAGTTTCACATTTTTGTATAGTTGAAACGCTGGAAAAAAATTCTTCTTTATTACTATTTTATTCATACAAAATATTTAATTTTTATTCACACTTGAAGAAAAATATCATTCCCTTGAAGCAAGAAGATTGGTGTTCCATTGCATAATTATTACACATTAGAAAATTCTTCATTCTCTTCTTCTTTTTAATATGTTTTTTTCTATACCAGCCTCTTTATATATTAATTTCCTTTGATTCCATTAGACATGGTTAATTCATTCACTATATTTATAGAAAAATATACTATGATTACATATAGTGATAATATTTGGGAGACAATTTATATTTGAAACATTGGCCAAAGATCATTAAAAAAATTATCATTTTTACTCTTTTGATTACATTTATTGATAAGGTTCCCACTAATTCCTATATTAACCATTTATAAACACATGATACTCACTATATTAGACAATAATTTTATGAAACATACATTTTAATCCCAAAACTAATGAATTATTTTACATAAATTGAAAAATTTATGCATAGATAATATCACAAGCATAAAAAATGTTTCATTGGGAATGTTTCCAAATCCTAAAAATATTTAAAAATTATATATAATAGATTTTAAATAAAATATAGATTAAACCAATAATATCTATAGGAGTGTAAAACAATATGCACAGTAAGGACCATTTTCATGTACCAGGTGACGCTTGAGTCAAGCCTGATGCTCCTTTTTTGGGTTTATTACCCCAAGATACTTCAATTATAGAACTACACCCACTTCTACTATTTGGGAATGGATTAATTTATAGGAAAAAAATAATAATACATACTTTAAAAAAACTTAAGGATGTTATACTATAAAATAAGATATCCTTAAAGTCATTAATAGGGTTATATTTCTTAATTAACATTTTTATAGATCTAGTTCCCATGGTTTCTACTAAAATTTCTCTCATACCTACTATAAATACCCCAAACCCATTAGTCTATAGATAGTGGTTACTTTATCACATAGGATATTAATATAAGAAATTGAATCTCAATGGGTTGAATAGTTTAGTATTCTCGGTAATATAAATTCAGACATGAAATTTTCATAATAATTAAAAACCGAAAATACACAATGGGTTTTCTTTGATAATTCAAATATTCCCTTTAGAGTATCCCATGAAATAAATAAAAAAACCTCTTGGTATTATGGGGAAAATAAAACATATGAAATGTCTGAGAATAAATACTCTGAAAGGGTAAGCATACATTATAAGCTATCATTAATAAATAAGTAAATTTAATATAAAGAGTTAAATAACTAAAACAAAAATTGTTCAATTAATTTAATTATCATAATATAGATGAAATAAATGACGATAAAATAAATAAATATAAATAATCACATAATCTTGAAACATATCCATGGGTTTTCTAACTAATTAAAAAATCACATGGAAATAAATAATCTCATAATGAGGTAATGTACAATGTCAGACATGAGAAATATGATGTAAACACCTGTCATAGGGCTGTTTAAATAAATGTGTGAAAACCTATCTAGTTTGGCCAAATGGTTTTTTAATGAGACCGATTGATGCATCGAGGTTCTATATATAACACACCCCCATCTATAAATCACTAAGTCAAATTAATTCCTCATATGAAAGGTGTGAATCCAAAGAAACATAAATATTTATATTAAATAACTAGAATATTAAATGTTAATACTTACCCTAATAAAATAAGCATAATTATAAGACATCTAGAATAATATGGTGAATTGTAATAAAACTGTATATAATCATTCAAACAAATAATAAACTAGCATCATAAAGAGAAATTATGATATCAATACAACATATACCTAGTGGAATAAATGTATAATATAGTGTTGATGTCATCAACAAATAGAAATACTATAAATATGTCATTAAATATTTTTATTAGTAAAATATAATTTTTAATTTTAAAAAACCATTTAGAAACAAAATGTTATTTTATTTTATTTTATTAAATAACCTTTTATAACATGTAAAATAAAAATTGGAACATTGAGTTTTCATGATGGTAGAAAATTCTGTTAATTCTTTATATGTTAAAATAAATATTCCCTTCATATTTTCTATAAAATACAAATGGGACTTGTTTAAAAATAATCATGAAGATTCCATTAATTTTTTTCAATTAATTATAATAAGTAAAATTTTCTCCAATAAATCAGTTGGAAGTGGGTAAATATAATTTTGAAAACATTTTCAGAAAACAAGGATTTTGATGAAAAATAATTATTGATAGAAGGGAGAAATAAATTAGTATTTTATTCAATTTTATTTCAATAATAATAAGCATCAAAAGAGTTTAAAATTTGTAATCTTAATTAATAAATATAATTAATAATAAAGGGAAAAAATATACTTATTTTGATATATAATTAACAAATAATTCCTCCAATGTAGTCTTAAATAAAAACAATCTTAAATAATAATAGACATATGAAATAATCACTTACCATTACGGTAAATACTGAATATTATTCCACATAAAAGAAATAATAAAACAAATGAAACATTAAATAAAATAATATTAAATATATTTATGATATTTTATATCAATAGGGGAATAATATACACCACAAAAATGAATAATTAGGGAATATGGCATATGTCCCAAGGGAGAAAAGGTGAGATGAGAAACAGTTACCTTAGGTTGGACTTTATTTGTATGTGTTCAAACCTTTTGTATAATAAATATTGGTTTATTATTAATATATATAATAAAAGTAATCATATATTTCATACCATACATGATTAAAGTTTAGTCTTTTATCAACTGTTTATTAATAATTATTTCTTAAAATAACTATTTCAAGTGATAATTGCTTCATTGTTCATGTATGTTTTAGTTTTTTAATCTTAGGGATATTAATTTATCCTTGATATATCATCTAAATAATATTAACCATGATATAAATATGATATAAATTCATTATATATATATAAATTTAGTAATCTATAAAAGTTATAGATAAAAAATGTATTACACCTTTAATGGAGATGATAGGTCGTACGTACACATGAAGGTTATTTACATTTTTATCGATGGATGGAATGAAAAAAATATTAATTTAATTTAAATAATTATAATTATAGTATATATATAATTTATTTTAATAAAATCTATCTTTTTTATCATCCATGTAAAAATAAGATGAAAAACATTTCACATCGCTATATGGAGGCGGTAGTCAACACTTACGCACAAGTGACATTATTGTTTTACAACGTACTGGAAGGTAACAAATTATATGTGAAATTATATTAAAATAATTATATATAGTTAATATATATCACTTATATTCATTAACATCATCCTTAATACCTTCAGTTTAAATATTATGCGAGAAAAAAGTCAAATCACTTCATGAAGTGGTAGTCTGCCGTACACATAGACGACGTTATCATATCCCACATGAATGGAAAGTAAGAATTTATATTTTTTTATAAACAAATATGAATAATAATTTCATAAATATCATATAAATATGTTAAATTTTTCATTATATCCTCCCTTGAATGATGGTTATGAAAAATGAACTATATCGGTTTTCGAGGCGGTAGTCCATCGTACTCAAAATTGACAATTGTTTTCCATTTGAGGGAATTGATCTAAGATATCTGTTATTAAATTAAATTATTAAACTATTAGTATTTTTTAGATTAGTATTTTTTTATTTGGTAAAAATTTTAATATATTATAAGGAGTTAAAATAATAAGTAAAATGAAAACACGCATGTAAAACATTTACCTATTCTTTTTGAAACTTATCTAGGTTTAACCTAAAGCCTTTATATATTGGATTTATGATATATAAAAGGACTATGGGATTTCATAAAAAATTTAATAATGATATTTGGGTAGGTAATGGCTAAAATAATTGGATATGGGTCTGCAAGGATGGGATGATTGGGGGTGGCATTTTATAATTATTGGAGAGGACACTCTTTTTATTTTAAAAAAATCAATAAAAACCATATTATTATCGTGAAACAAGCCTAAAAATAGGTAATTATCAATCCATATAGGTTATAAGTTCAAAATATGAAAATAAAATGTGTGTTTTATAATATTTTAGGTAATTTGAACCACTATATCTTATGTTTAACCCAATGATAAACCAATTTTTACCTTAACAACAATATTTAATTTTCCCTATTTTCATTATTATTGAGGTAAAAAACTAATTATAAATTAATAGATAATATAAAATATTTTTATTAAAAATATGGAATCCATTTTTCAAAATTCACTTAAAAAAACTGGTGGAATTTAATTTAAAATTAACCCCGAAGACGTTAACAAAATGCAGGGTTTCAAAAATGAAAATTACATAAGTATAGATTCATTTAATATAATAATTCAATATGATATTGGTTAAAATGATAACTTAGATTGATATGTATTTAATTGAAAAAGTTTTTATTTAAAATGAATTTTAAAATATAAATTTAATTTATAAATATTTTAATTTAAAAGGAATTTTTCAATAAAAATCAGTGCTTTTTATTATTCATCAAAAAATTATACATTTTCTAGAAATATCAATAATTCACCCAAATATAATTTTGAACTATATATTTAAATTTTATTGTTTATTTTGTAAATTAAATTTCCTAAAATTATGAAAAATATTAAATTATGTGCATAAAGAGCCTTTCCTTTTTAAAAAATAATTTTTCCCTTAAAAATTATTTTCCTTTTAAATGATTGATATTTTATTTATAATAAATAGACAACCCATTATAAATTAGTGAACTATATAATTATCTTAGTTTAGTTAGTCATATTCATACCTTTCATCTTAATGACTAGGTTATAATATTATTATATATTGAGCTTCTTTTAGATCCGGGGTTCCGTGTTTCCCAATCCATCAAAGATGTGGTATTTATATTGAAATAAATATATCATTATTTATTAATTTGTTATATTTTATTCTGGGATTGGTGTTATGTTTCTTATATACTATTGGACATGACGTTCCTATTTTAAATTCATGGGGTCTTTAGTCTAAAAAATTAATATAACTATAATGATAAAATCAAACCATTTTTCCAAAAAATAACAATTATGAACCATAAATATGTTTTTTAAATGAATCACAAAATAAAATATATATCAAAAGCTAAAGAGTGACAATTTTCACATTACAATTTCATAAAATAATATAAATTATATTATTTATGGAACGTTGTATAAATTTTTATATTTTCGTATCATGAATATTCATGTTTGAAAACCACTTATCAAATAAAATAAAGACTAGTGTTTTGGATAGTTTTAGGCCTTAACCTGTTATTTTTAACCATGTATTCCCAATTTTTCCATTATTTATGCGACAAATTTTATTATAATTACTATTCATAATTACAAAAAAGGTACATTTTTACCAAATATTAATCTCTGGACTAGAAATATTGTAACCATTTTTAATATTTATTTTCCTAAAGGGAAGTAATATATTTCTAATATAAAAGCATAAAAAATGAAAAATGGTTTTTTTGAAAAATGTGTTTTGTATATAAAAATTAACATATATCAGAATCATCAGAAGCATTGAATATTATTATAAATAAAATGTATCATATTTCAATTAAATATTAATTTCAAATTATAATTAAACTTTGAATTAATGATTTATTTAAAATAAATAACATTATTCTAAAAATCTCTAATTTTCACCATTCACAGAAAAATCAATAATTTTCAAAAAATCTGAACATTTTACCTGATTTTAATTTTGATATGCTTATTTTAGAAAATGATGTTAATTTAAAAAACATAAATTTATAAAATATTATAATTTTTGTTTAAATAACATTTATTATTAAAACTATTTATATTTTGGAAGAGCTTCTTTAAAAGGAGGGGAATAATATCATTAAAGATATGATATTTCATTTTCCCCTCCTAAAAATGTTTCAT
Source organism: Viscum album (assembly GCA_963277665.1). Lineage (NCBI taxonomy): Eukaryota > Viridiplantae > Streptophyta > Magnoliopsida > Santalales > Viscaceae > Viscum > Viscum album. The sequence continues at coordinate 598,962,402 of OY728133.1, forward strand.
CCTATAATTTTATATAATTTCACATCATGAATAGATTTTTGTATTTTTACTTCAAAAGTCCTTTTTGTTTCCACATCCCCTCTTCTATCTTATTGTTTCTAAAATGTTCCATTACCATATGAGTCATCCTATTCCAAAAAACTTGTCCTCTAGTGTTAATAATATAGATATGGTCCTAGAATAAAGATAATAATATTCCAATTATATTTCATAAAAGGTGAGAACAAGAAATGGATTTGGAATCCTCTTTCCCTATAATGAGATATGGAACACGTCATGTAATTTATAGAGTCTAGTTGGAAATTCGAAATAGAAATCCATAGCCCAAATTATTTCTATAATTTTAAAAGGCTTGACATAATTAGGGAGGGGTTTCACTTTATTACCAAACCATGTAATGCACTTATATAGGGATACTTTTAGGAAAACATAAAATTTCACTTGAAATTCTAAATCATTTCATTAGGTATTAGGAATTCTCTTTTCCCTACATCAAGATTATTTAATATGGATTTGAATAGTATTTACCATAACATTGTCTACTCAAAAAGTTATAGGACCACTTTCTTTCTTTCACCAACTCCATCCCTTTATGTTGGTTAATGAACCATATTTTCTTACAATGCCTCATATGGTGCCATTTGAATACTTTAATGGAATATATTGTTTTAGAAAAATTCTACCAATGTTAATTAAAAATGACATATTCCTTGAATGTCAAGTTAGAATGACCATAATAGGAATTATAATGTTTCAATTGTACTTTCAAGCATTATATTGGTTTGAGGGTGATATGATGTACTAAAACAATGCTCAGAATCAGTAAATTTTTTATTTTTTTTTAATTTTGGTGTAAAGCATGGATTAAGATAATAAATAATTGAAATAGGTACTGAATTATGTCTTACAACTTTATTAATATAGAGTCATACATGGTTCTAAAGAGGAAAATATTCTCTTATAGTGAGGAAATGAATATATTTGGTAAGGATATCAACAATAAAAAATATTTCTTCATTATTTTTTAGAGTATTTTGTAATTTAGTGAAAAAGGTTTGAGTCATTTCCTCACATTTACATAATGTAATAGGTAGAGGTTTCATGACTCCTCTAGGATGATATCTCTCAACCTTCACCTATTTGAAACCCAAAAAACCTGACAGATAATAAACGATTTCAAAAATCATATTTTCACTAAAAAATATGTCCCTTTAAATATCCATACATATTTTTTTACACATAGTGTATATGAAAATTAAAGCTATTAGAATTATCTAATAATTACCTTTTCAAATCAGGTATGGAAATTAGGTATAGTCTATATCCAAATCTTATAGATCTATTTTTAATGAAGTATTCTAATTTCTTATCATTCACAGCTATAATTTTTTTTTGAAAATTATCTTTCTCAAGATAATATTTCCTTCCATTATAATAAATACTATTTGAAAGTAATTTGAAAAAGGAGAGATTTTTACTTTCTTAAAAATTCCAACATCCATCTTTACTAAATCTATGATCATAGGAACCCTGTCAATCCTAATTTTTTTGAGGAATCCATGATCTATAAGGATTAATGCATATGATACCTTATTTTCATTTCTTGAGAGGTAGTATAGGGATTAATCATAATACTTGAGTGGCTCAACCCATAAACATTTCCTCATAGTGAGATAATTTTGTGAAATAATGTAATTTATGATTTTATGGTTTATGTATATCACACATATGTAACCATAGAGATAATTTATCTCTATATTTAAAGAATATATTACAATAGTTAACCAAATTGTTTGACTATGATAATTATATTAATGAGTCTTTGAGTGCCTTAATGTATAATTAATAACATTATCTTTCTTCTTTAAGACACAACAAATTCCCTTCTTCCATGCATCACTATATATAAAAAATACATCATTTTGTGAAGGTAGATTAAAAATATAAGAATTAATATGTAAAGAACCGGAAATTTCAAGTAATTTTTCTTCTTAATTTATTTAAAATTTTACGAGACTGTGGCTTCTGACGACACCTGATTTCGAGGCCCGGTGTTCCCGAAATCAAGTTCTGAAGTTTAGCTCAGGTACGTTCAGTGAACGAATGAGCGAGTTTTTCTATCTTTTTAACCGGTGCTCAGAATTGAAATCCGAGGGCACCAATGAACGATATTTTCTTAAGAGGACTTTTACCGTAGGTGCGTTTGCATGGGAGAAGAAGTTAAAGTTAGGGGTTTAAGGAAGAAATAAATAAAATTGTGAAGAAATTTATTTTTGATATTCAAGGAAGTTAAAATCTACCATGGGAAGTTGTTGGTGGGGTCCACAACCACCCAACTTCCCATATGTGAATATGTGGGAGGTGGGGCCCACACCCACCTAATTTCCCAAGGGATAGTTTAGTGTGGTGGGGCCCACACGAGACCATAACCCCTTGAACTTCTTATAACCCCCTTAAAATCCCTTGCACTTAATGTTCCAACTCCCCATTAATCTCCTCCTCCTTTAAGTTTGTATAACTCTTCACCTTTTCCTTCAACCATTAATTCATCCCAACATGCTTTAATTAATGAGACGAGCCTCTTCATTTAATTAATTATGTGGTTTGGTTTGAATTTTAAAATCATTGAGGTGTGAAAAAAATAATATCATGAGATATTATTTTGTGTTTGAGCTTTTGGTGTGTGAGAAAACTTTAACAATGTCCTGGAGTTTTTGGGAGAACATTGGTGTGAAGAAGAAGAGAACTTCCCTCTGACGAAGAACGACGCATCTTCAAAGAATAACGGTTCTTCTTCGATGAAGAACACCTTCCCTTCAACATAGAACATTCTCGACCAAGAATGGCCAACAATAATATTCTTCTTCTTCCGACGTCGATGGAATCGATACTGTTCTTTCGCAACACCCAACTACCGGGACGTTCAACTTCCGTGACTTGACGACTTGCGACGTTAATTTTGAGGTAGGGGTTTAATCTTTGTTAAAGTTTATTTAACGAACTTCATTGATAATTGTTGGCTACATGCTATCATTATAATGGGAGGAGGTCGGACAGCACAAACACGGCCGACCCACCTCCCCGTTTTTACTGTCGTTCCTATCGTGTCTCGAACGAAGGTGGTGCAGTGAAACGACACCGAGCGGAAACATGGAGAAATGCGGTAGGGATGCGCGGTGCCGTCGCACCACGCCGTTGAGGCCGAAGGAAACCATGGCCGGAGTTAGGTCCGTGGAGGCCATTCGTAGACTCGTCTAGTTGATCGTTGTGTGCGGATTGATGGGTGACAACAAACAGGGCCACAAAGTCAATTTGAAGCCTCCGTAGTGAAGGTCGGGTCCCGAGAGGACCGCTGGCGAAGGTGGCGAGAAAAACAAACCACCGGAGCACATCCGGTGGTCTGCGGGAAGCGAAGGCGGCGCGCGACACCGGCGTGGCGGTGCCGGTGGCACGCCCCCAGAACGGAACTGCCGCGGCTGAGCCGTAGTGGCGGGCCAAACCGGAACGACTTAGTAGTTCCGGAGGCTGAGCGGCGCGACTTAATGCCGCGACAGTTTTCTTTCAACTGGGGGGTTATAACCCCCTGCACCCGCTGGCCATGCGGGCGCTGCGCCAATGCCAGGCCAGGCCGCCCAGGTCGGGCCGGGCCGCACCCTAATGGGCCGGACCCGGACCCAGTTCGGGCCGACTCAGGGTGGGGGGGGGGGGGGGTATCGGGCCGGGTCAGACCGGGCCCGAACCCCTATTTTCGGACAGATCCGTTCAAACGCCCATATCTTGGGCTACGTACCTCCGATCGACACACTGTTAGTTGCAATTTGATCCTTGGATCGATACGGTCATTTTGGTATATTACACTCAAGGTTTTCAAGAATTTTGGATATGGCCGGGTTGGTTTCAACCCGAACCCAACCGGGCTCGCAGAGCGGAAACACTTATAACATTAGCTCCAGACGTCCGATTGACGTGTCGTTGACTTTGTTGGATTCCTCTCGATGAGAAGGAACTTTTGGCATACTTAGCCTGAGGATTGGACATAGTTAGATAGTGTATGGGTTGGATTGAACCCAAAATCCAACCGGGCCCTAGGAAAGGAAAAGATGATAACTTTCAGATCAGACGTCCGTTTGATGAACCGTCAGTGGCGTTGATGATCACGTTGAGAAAAAGCCCCTTTGAGAATACCCTATGTGAGTTAGGGGTATAGTTGTGTTATGGCCGGGTTGGTTCGCACATGAAACCAACCGAACCCTTAGGACGAAAAGGCTAATAACTCACAGACCGGGTGTCCGATAGACGCGCCGTCTGTTGCGTTGAGACCCCTATGACGAGGCGTTCCATTGAGATACTTCTTTGTGGGACATTGTGATTCTTGGGGTATTGACCTATAGCTCATGGAGCGGACCCTCCAGGAGACGAGCGTACGGAGTACGAAGACTGTTTTGCTGGCTGAGACCTGAAGACTGCTTGACCGACTCGACTTGGAGTGAGTCGACTAGCCCAGTGGAAAGAGCACTACTATGTTTGGGTGCAGACCCACGGCGGACAGAGTGCCTACTAGCAGGTAGCACACCCGCGGTACTCAGCAGAAGGAGTACCTCTACAGGCTATTAGGGGGGGGGGGGGGGTGGGGTGCACTACTGTGTTTGGGTGGCAGACCCCGGCGGGAAGCACTACTGTGTTTGGGTGGCTGAACCGCGGTACTCGACAGGAGGAGTACCTCAATAGTCTTAGGTTAGTGAGAAGTACCTCAGAGTCGTGACAGGATCACTGTACTCGTCAGAGACGAGGCTCTTCAGTAGTTACAGTTTCGTTAATGAAAATCCTGGTTTGTGCTAAGTCTATGACCTTTGTGTTTACCTCATGATTGATATGGGTCACTTGATAACTTAGGTATATGTATGGGCATATAACTAGGTAGTGGTTATCTGTTGATATAGTAACCTTTGTTTTTCCTCATGATTGAGGTGGGTTACTTGATAACTTAGGTATAAGTATGGGATTATACCTAAGTAAGGGTTATCCATTGAGATCCTTCTTTGTGGTTATCCTTGTTGGATTTAGTGAGACTTTGAGGGTCTCGGGGTCCCTACTGAGTATCGTATACTCACCCATGCACGGGCTATGCCTGCACCTCGTTGTGTTGGTTGCAGATGACAGGAAGTGCTTACAGAGGCCGAGTGTTCAAGGACTGGACGGTACCCGGAGGTGGACCTCACGATGAGTCAGTATCTGGAGGTGGACTCACGACGAGACGATACTAGGAGGATGTTGACGGGAAAGAGCGTTGTGGAGGATATCTGTAACTACCCTTCAGGTTGGATCTGTGGCAGATGATCCAGGAGCTGTGCTATCTGTACCTACCCTTCAGGTAGGATCCGAGGTGGACGACCCAAGAGCTGCTACTATTTTTCTTCCAGGTGATTGTATTTTCTGTTGTCCTTTCGTTCAGTAGTAGCTGTACTTTCAGTTGGGTTTGTATTCTGGCCCACTTACTTTTCAGCACTTTCTTTTGTACTTAGTGTATTACCTTCTCTTGAACTCAATGGTGTTTGTTTACTTTTATAAAGGCAATTCCTTCCCAGTTGTCGAGATTTATGCCATTGGTGCAAGTCCCTAGCCCCTGGCCTATGGAAGGCGGGCTTCAGGTAGTCACGACATGGGCCCCAAGGACGGGTCGTGACAAATTGGTATCAGAGGAGTCAGTTCTACCACAGGACTTATTACTCTGATATTCCTTTTCTGTGAAGCAATAGTGTTAAGGGTACCGAGTGTGGTCTTCAGTTCAGGGAGTCCAGTGTTGTTGCGGCGGCCGACGTATCCGTACACCAGGACCCTAACTACTGATTTCCGACTTTGTGCACGAAAACACTGATTACATGTGTGTTTCCAAAAGATTTAAAGTCAGCTCAAACTAGGTCATATCACCAGGTATAAAATGTTGACCATGTCGCATCTTTTCAGGATGTCTCCACGCAGAGAGATAGTTGGATTTCTGAGATAGTACACGATGACGGACCACCGAGCGTTGAGGCTCTGGTGTAGGGCCCTTTTTACTATGTTGGCACCCTCGGGTGGTGTAACAGCAACACCAACACTTGTTGGGCAGCAGATGCCACCAGCCATACTAGCGAACTATGCACGCTAGCAGAGCGCGTTGCACGAGTTCCAGAAGCAGTGGCCTCCAAGGTTACGAGGTGAGGTAGATTCCCAGACAGTAGAGAACTGGCTGGAGGCGATTACTAGAGTTTTTCTGCCTAGCTGAGACATCGGTAGAGTGAATGGTGGACTTGGCTACTAGTGTTTTCCAGTGAATGACCATGAGGATGGTCCGCATAGTGATGAGGCTTCGATATGTGGACTGATGCTTGAGATAGTGCCTTCAGGTAGTGTGTTAGCTATACATCACTACCTGTTGGTCAGCAGTTACAACCGGCGGTACCGGTATGTGACACATGTAGACTTACTGCCTTACACGTGTTCCAACATCAGATACCCTCAAGTTCCGAGGCGAGCCGGACTCCCAGGCAGCTGAGGACTAGCTTGAAGAGGTGTCTGAGAGTTTCTAGAGCTTATACATCTTCGGAAGGATGAAATTTAGGTAGCAGGGAATTCATCGAGTCATACCAAACCATTCCTGGGACTCGATGAATGCGATGCGATCGGTGCTTCAGTGCTCGGACATTCGAGCCAGTACCTTTTCTCTATGCCTTCCTACTTAGGATAGGGTACTAGAAAGAAACAGTGTGGTTGAGAATTCTTTTGCTGAATGGATGCAGTCAGTGATGGTTAGTAGTAGGAAAGATAGAAACTGGCGCTAGTCTTAGAGACTTGGGTGTGTAAAATGTTTCAAGTAGAGGAAGTAAAAAGGACAGATGAATCTGCAAGGCGTGAGACATGGAAGCAGATATATGAGAGCAGCATGGGGTGGTGAACATTTTGACATGTTGCAACCACCTGCCCTTGTAATTCCCACTAGGCTCAGAAAGCTGGTGGGGCGGGGGAAAGAGTAACTGCTTGCGGTCAAGGAGTGTAACCGAAAGGCTCTAAGGATGATTCAAAGTACAGACTGTGTGTTCTACTAGCTGCCGTAACAACAAGACATTGATACTAATCATTCCTTCCTTCCATGAATCATGTCCCAGGCCTAAAGCTTCTGGTAAGCCATAGACTTGACCCTCACGTATGGTGATACCTTTGGGAGGAGACTCGATAATCACAATTATGCGGACAATGTGATCTAACCCATGAGGCGAGAGTTTCGGTTGGAATCTCTTGGTGGAAGTGTTGAGGCCTTACGATGTTGGTCTGAGTATGGATTGGATCCACAGTTCATACACTGATTGACTGTATTAGGGAAAAAAAGGTTGTGGTTTATCTACAATTTTGGGATGGAGTTTTCCTTGGTCAGCGAAAAGAAAAACCCAGGCAACACAGAATGGAATCATGCATAAGAGGGTGCATTCCATCACTCAGGTGATGGTCAAACTTACATTTGTTCCAGAATTCTCTAGAGTTGCGGCACCACTTCCAGTAGAGATTTCAGGAGCTGGGATGACCGGTACGCCAAACCTGTGGGTGTTGGTTACATAGTTCACTGCGATGCATTAGTGATCGGACTCGGGTGTGTCCTGATGTAGGAGTGGGCAGTGATCGCCTATGGATCACAGCATATGAGACTTCACAGAGCTGACAGGAAGCCTCTAGAGTTTGAGGATGACGACCATGTCCTCATGCGGGTCTCACCTAGACGAGGTTTACAGAGATGTGGCCGAAGTGGCAAGTAATCTCCGAGGTTCGGCGGACCTTTTCAGGTCCTCAGTAGGGTAGGTGAGGTGGCTTACCGCTTGACCTTTCCACCTCAGTTGCACAGGGTGCACGATATCATCCTCGTATCTCAGCTAAGGAGATATGTGCATGACCCTTCACGCATCATCGACCGTAGGGAGTTGGATGTCGATGACGGTGTGACATTCACAGAGGTTTTAGTAGAGGTTGAGGATCGACAGGAGCAGGTCCTACGAGGATGGTAGATTCCTTAGGTGCGTTTTCACTGGCATCTCGGGAACCTCCAAGAGAGCACATGGTAGCAGGAGGCTCAGTTGCGTGCTCGATACCACTTTTGTTTCCCTTGTTTGTGTTACGGCTTTACGAAGACATAAAGCACTGAGGTGGTAGTAATGTAAAGACCCATAAATTTCAAGGAATTTTTTTTCTTAATTTCTTTGGAATTTTATGAGACTGCAGCTTCTGACGGCACCTAATTCCGAGACTCGGTTTGCCCATAATCAAGTTCCTAAGTTTAGCACAGTTACATTCAGTGAATGAATGACCGGGTTTTTCTATCTTTTTAACCGGTGCTCGGAATTGAAATCCGAGGGCATCGATGAACTCGCATCACTAGTATTTTCTTAAGAGGAATTTTATTGTAGTTGAGTTTTCAAGGGGGAAGAAGTTAAATTTTGGGGTTTAAGGAAGAAATAAATAAAATTGTGAACAATTTTATTTTTGATATTCAAGGAAGTTAAAATATACCATGGGAAGTTGTTGGTTGGGTCCACAACCACCCAAATTACCATGTGTGAATATGTGGGAGGTGGGGCCCACACCAACCTAACCTCCAATGGGAGAGTTTAGTGTGGTGGGGACCACACGAGACCATAACCTCTTGAACTTCTTATAACCCCCTTAAACTCCCTTGCACTTAATCTGCCAACTCCCCATTAATCTCCTCCTCCTTTAAGTTTATATAACTCTTCACCATTTCCTTCCACCATTAATTCATCCCAACATGCCTTAATTAGTGAGATGAGCCTCTTTATTTAATTAATTATGTGGTTCGGTTTGAATTTTAAAATCCTTGAGGTGTGATTAAAAATAATATCATGGGATATTATTTTGTGTTATAGCTTTTGGTGTGTGAGAAAACTTTAACAACGTCCTAGAGTTTTTGGGAGAACTATGGTGTGAAGAAGAAGAGAACTTACCTCCGACGAAGAACGATGCATCTTCAACAAATAAAGGTTCTTCTTCGACGAAGAACACCTTCCCTTCAACATAGAACGTTCTCGATGAAGAAAAGCCAACAAAAATCTTCTTCTTCTTCCGATGTCGATGGAATCAATACCGTTCTTCCGCGACACCCGACTACCGCGATGTTCGACTTCCGCGACTCGACGACATGCGACGTCAATTTCGAGGTAGGGGTTTAATCTTCGTTCATGTTTATTTAACAAACTTCATTGATAATTGTTGTCCGATTGATATCATTATAATGGGAGGAGGTCGGACCACACAAACACGGCCGACCCACCTCCCCCTTTTTGCTGTCGTTCCCGTTGTGGCTCGAACGAAGGTGGCGCGGTGCAACGACACCGCGTGGAAACATGGAGAAATGCGATAAGGATGCACGGCGCCGTCGCGTCCTGATGTTGAGGCCGAACGAAACCGCGGCCGGAGTTGGGGCCACAGAGGCAATTAGTAGACTTCGCTGGTTGATTTTTGTGCATGGATTGATAGGTGATGATAAACGGGGCCGTAAAGTCAATTTGAATCCTCTACAGTGATGGTTAGGTCCCGAGAGGACCGCTGGCGAAGGCGGTGAGAAAAACGGACCACCAGAGCGCGTCCGGTGGTCCACAGAAAGCAGCGGGGGCGTGCCACACTGGTGCGGCGGTGAGCCGCCGGATCAGAACAGCCGTGGCTGAGTCGCGGCGGCGGGCCAAACCGGAACGGCTTAGCCGTTCCGGAGGCAGAGCGGTGCGGCTTAATGACGCGCCAATTTTCTTTCAAGCAGGGGGTTGTAACCCCCACACCCCCTATCCACGCTGGCGACGCACCCGCGCTAGGATGGGCCGGGCCGCGTCCAAATGGGCTGGACACGGACCCAGTTCAGGCCGACCCGGGGGGGTATCGGGCCGGGTCGAACCAGGCACGAACCCCCTATTTTCGGACAGATCCGTTCAAATGCCCATATCTTGGGCTACAGACCTTCGATCGACGCACTGTCAGGTGCGATGAAATCCTTGGATTGAGACAATAGTTTTGGTATATTACACTCAAGGTTTTGAAAAACATTGGTTACAGCCGGGTTGGTTCCAACCCGAAACCAACCGGGCCCGCAGAGCAGAAACACTTATAACTTGAGTTCCGGACGTCCGATTGACATGCCATCGACTTTATTCGATTCCTCTTGATGAGATGGAACTTTTGGCATAATTCGCCTGAGGAATGGATGCAGTTGGATAGTGGCTGAGTTGGAATGAACCCAAAATCCAACCGGGCCCCTGGAACGGAAAAGCTGATAACTTTCAGACCGAACGTACGTTTGACGAACAATCAGTGGCGCTGGTGATCACGTTGAGAAACTGTCCCTATGAGTATACCCTATGAGTGTTCGGGGTACAGTAGTGACATGGCCGGTTTGGTTCGCACACGAAACCAACCAGGGCCCTGGGACGAAAAGGCTAATAACTCACAGACCGGGCGTCCGATAGACATGTCATCTATTGCGTTGAGACCCCTATGATGAAGCGGTCCTTTGAGATACTTCTTCATGGGATTTTGTGATACTTGGAGTATCGACCTATAGCTCATGGAGTGGACCCTCCCAGAGACGAGCGTACGGAGTATGGAGACTGTGTAGCTGGCTGAGACCTGACGACTGTTTGACCGACTCAACTTGGAGTGAGTCGACTAGCCCAGTGGACGGAGCACTATTATGTTTGGGTGCAGAACCACGGCGGACGGAGAGCCTGGTAGCAGGCACCAGACCCACGGTACTCAACAGAAGGAGTACCTCTCCAGGCTATTATGGGGAGGGGGTGCACTACTGTGTTTGGGTGGCAGACCCCGACGGGAAGCACTACTGTGTTTGGGTTGCTGACCCGCAGTACTCGGCAGGAGGAGTACCTCAGCAGTCTTAGGTTAGTGAGCAGTACCTCGGAGTTGTGACAGGATCACTGTACTCGTCAGATATGTCGCACTTCAGCAGTTTTGGTTTCGTTAATGAAAATCCTGGTTTGAGCTGAGTCTATGACCTTTGTGTTTACCTCATGATTGAGATGGGTCATTTGATAACTTAGGTATATGTATGGTCATATACCTAGGTAGTGGTTATCTGTTGATATCGTAACCTTTGTGTTTCCTCATGATTGAGATGTGTTACTTTATAACATAGGTATAAGTATGGGCTTATACCTAAGTATGGGTTATCTGTTGAGATCCTTCTTTGTGGTTATCCTTGTTGGATTTAGTGAGACCTTGAGGGTATCAGGGTCCCTACTGAGTATCGTATACTCACCCCTACACGGGCTAGGCCCTCACCTCGTTGTATTGGTTGCAGACGAAGGGAAGCACTGACAGAGGCCGAGTGTTCGAGGATTGGATGGTACCAGAGGTGGACCTCATGACGAGTCAGTATCCGGAGGTGGACCCACGATGAGACGATACTCGGAGGAGGTTGATGGGAAAGAGTGATGTGGAGGCTATCTGTAACTACCCTTCAGGTTGGATCTGTGGCAGACGATCCAGGAGTTGTTCTATCTGTACCTACCCTTCAGGTAGGATCCGAGGTGGACGACCCAGGAGCTGCTACTATTTTTTTTCCAGCTGTTTGTTTTTTCTGTTGTCCTTTCGTTCAGTAGTAGCTGTACTTTCAGTTGGGTTTGTATTCTGGGCCACTTACTTTTTAGCACTTTCTTTTGTACTTAGTGTATTACTTCCGCTTGTACTCAGTGGTGTTTGTTTACTTTTATAAAGGCAATTCCTTCCCAGTTTTTAGGACTTATGCCATTGGTGCTAGTCTCTAGCCCCTGGCGTATGGAAGGCGGGCTTGGGGTAGTCACGACACGGGCCCCAAGGATGGGTTGTGACATAATAAATATTCTCTTCAATTCATTTAAAAATTAATCAAATTCTATTTTATAGGTGAGAATAACTCCTTTATGAATATTCATAATTAATAAGTTATCTAATCAAGTATAATTTAGTAAAAAATAGTGATAATAACCTAAATATCCCCTAAAACTAGGTACCTCAGTTACATGGTATGGTGTTAAAAAGTATTTGACTACCATTATCTTTGATGGATCAAATAAGGATACATCCATAGAGACAATATAGCTAGGAAAATAAACATTCTAATTCCATATTCGCACTTGATTTTTTTGATATAAATTATTTTATGTAATAGTCTCAAGAATGCTCTAAAAATGATTATCATGATCTTTATAATAGTAAGAGTACACTAATATGTCATCAATAAATACCACAAAAAAATTATCCATATATTATAAGAATAATGTTTTTCATTAGATCCATAAAAATAGAGTGTTCATTATTTAATCGAAATTTCATTACTGTTAACTCAAAATGTACATACCTTGTACAAAATGTTATCTTAAAAATATATTCCTTCTTAACATGAGATTTATTATAAACACAATGAAGGTAAATATTTGAAAAATATTGATTTATTTAATGATGATCAAAAAAATTATTAATTCAGGGAGAATTTTATATGTTTTTTATATAAATAACATAGATTTCTATATAATCATTGTACAATATCATAGATCTATCATTCTGCTTAATGAAAATAATTAGATCTCCCCAAGGTGAAACAAAATTTTATATAAATACCTTCTCACATAACTGTTTTATTTGTTTCTTAAACTCAAATAATTCCAAAGATTCTATTCTATAGGGATTATTTGGTACAATTCTTAAATTAGGGCATAAATCAATAGAATAGTTAATATTACGTTATAGTTTATTTTTGGGTAAATCCTCAAGAAATACATAGATTTATTCTTATTAAATAATTATATTATCAATTTTATGATTACTTATTCCATCAAGATATTTTTTATACTATTTTCCCCCTAAATAACATTCAAAAAAGTTACAGGGTGTGGATTTGGATATGAATCCAATTACGAAGTACCCACTCTAATGATAAAGAATTCTATATTTTCACCATAAATACTAATTTCAATATATTTTAATGAATTTTTTAATTATATTTTTAAATCCAATATATAATAAGGATTATATAAAAATCTCCCATATGTATAATAATTGTCTATAAAAATAGGTTATGTTTATTTGAAATAATGGAAACTGATTGACACATCCTTATTGTAGTGATATTTCCACTATGATTTATGAATGAAAACTACCTTCATATTTTTATAGTGAAATATCTAATTTTCATGGAATATATGAAATATATGAAGGATCTTGAAGATCTATAATCAAATAAGTAATCATCTAATGATTATTCTATGATTAATGTTCCTTCCACCACGCCATTAATTACTTCAATATCAGCTGTATTGATTTCAAAATATTTCAATCCCTTCAGTACCTTCTATGATTGGTCCCCTTATCACTTGTGAAATTAGTTTGAATAATGACTCATTTATCTATTGTTGAATCACAACTCAATATTAGTGTCTTTCATTACCTTGCATTCATTATAAAACTGACACTTATCTCTACACTTGTATCTTACCCCGATCCATTAAAAAATATTATAGGATGTTTCATTCAATAATTTTCACATGATTAATATTTCTTCGTTATATTCTTATTGGCTAATTTATTTGAACATAATACTATTTCATTATATGATGAAAATGTTTGAGAAATCAGTTCTCTTTGATGGTTTGGCTTGTGGACTTCAATAAAATGGTTGATATTCCTATATATATTATAAAATTAATTCATATAATAATATCATTATCTTATAATGGTATCCACATACTTCACACCCCTTCTCACTTTATATTTGTTTAAGTTTAGTAACATTATCTTCACATTAGTTTACTACACTTGATAAAAATATATATTTTTTAAAAAGATTACATTAAACTATCATCTTTTCATATGATTTATTTAATATCCCTTCCTAATATTATTGAATAGTTCCCAACATTGATCATAATCACTAATTGGACAATAAATAATCAACATAAACTTTTACTTATCATTTCCACCCAGGACAATTTTTTTCAAATGACTCAATCCATTACTCAACTTTCATAAGATTAGTAGTTCCACTAAACTATAGAAGACATTTTAAGAATAAAGGATCCAACAAAGGTGTACCATATCATGTAATGTAGTGTTTCATCATATATATATGATTATTAGACATAACCTACGTCATATTAATTAATATTTCCATGATTTTGTCTTCTCCACCACCAATTGTTTTGGCGAACTCACCAGGGAAATATATAAATTGACCATGAGTATTGATTTGATTTCTTCCATTATGATCCATAAATATATAATTACATACACCATGTTATCTCAAAATCATCATTAATGTTGATCAATAAAACATAAATACCTGAAATGGTAAAAGTTGTATAATATGATAGTGTATTTTCACAATTATCCTCTTAATTGAATTCATTTAAAATATACTTCCCAAATATTCTAGTAAACTTCATTTGATATGAACTCTAACAAACCCATATCTAGTAACCTAGAGAGGGTGTACAATTTATTACTTTGGAATATATATAAGGGTTCTAATACTGAAGGGATGGCCTTTTTAGTTTTTCTTTGAAAATAAGATATATAAACATTACATATTTAACATTAGGAATTTAATATAAAACTTAAAAAACAAAATGTTTCACATCCATGAAAATAAATCAAATATTTCTTCACCATATCATGAGAAGTTCATAAAAAATTAGGGTGATCCAAATTATCATTAAGGTTTTAGTAAAATTTAATCAATTATAAGTAAATAAGGTATAATCGATATGGTAAGGTAAATAAATGGAAACACACCCATTAAATCAATAACTTGTGCACAAAATGCATACCTCGATAATATCAATACAGTAATATGATGGATAATAATAAATTAATTATCAACAAAGAAAATAAATAATATTAATCTTCGGGACCACATATGACCTGTTATCTATAACATCATATCATTATTCTAATAAATTTTTAATTATAGTTAGGAATACACCAAAGAAAAATTTAATAATTTTTCAAAAATGAGGTCCTTCATATGACCTATCGACGCATCAAGGGGATAAATTGTTTTAGGCCCCACCCATGATTAAATGTATAAGAAATTCCCTACATATTTAATTATAATTTAAATTCAAAATCAAAAGGAATTAATAATAAATATACGTATTTAATAAAGAATACAAAATTTCAATATATTCCTAATAAATTAAACAAAATTTAAATAAAAAAAAATCCATATGTAGAAATGGTAAATGGTTTTGGAAATAATTATTTCAATTATAAGAAAATAAGAATATTTAAGAGAAATTTAATTTCTATTGATCACACAGAATTTAATGTTCCAATATAAAGTTAAAAACCATAAAATAAATAATAGTTAAGAGATGACCACCAATTCATCAGAAGTATAGGTTTTATTATAAAAATATTTTCCTTTAATGAAATAAATATTATAGATGTGAAATATTAAAATAATATTTCATTAAAGAGTAATGATTTTAATACTATTGATCATTTTTATAAGAATATAGAGGGTGTAATACATTTATGGTGGTGTGAATGTGTGTTAATGTCATATATATTAAAAAGAAAATATTCCTTTTTAATTTTTAAAAAGAATGTTATAAGTTACCATTTTTTGGGAAATTTTTTTATTGAAACCTTGTAAATAATTCAAGTATATATTAAAATTTACATAAAAATTATTATATTAATAAAAAGGACTTTATTAAAACAGTTTTAAAAAATATAGATGTAGAATAAAAATATATATGATCAAAAAGGGAAATAGTATCAGCTTTTTTATTGGTTCATTTGAAAAATAGATAAAATACTGGAAAGAAAATATGGATAGTCCATATATATATAGTCAATAAGAAAATATATAGATGTAAAAGATGGATATATTATAATATGTCTTCATTGAAAATATGAGAAATCAAAAAAAAAGAATATTGTAAAATAAATTATTACATATTTAGAAATATTAAAATTATAACCCCTTGAAAGAGTAATTTTGGAATTAAAATTTAATTCCCCTGAATAAATAGTTATTTATGTTAAATACCTCAATGGGGAATTATTTACATCATATAAAAAATAAATGGTTGTATAATACCCACTATATCTCAATAGAGTGTAAGTTGATAAGAAATACCTTACCTCACATTTTCATTCAGTTCAACGTTATTTAATGCAATTTAAAATGTTTTTATCATGTTATTAATTTATTAAATAACCATATTAATGTTATTAATATTATATACCATCCACTTATAACATTTTATCACTTTTTCAACAACCTTAATTTATTATTGCTATTGTTTAGTGTGTTTACTGTTTTACATTATCATGCTTATTTTTTCATTGATATTACTATCTTCATAACTTGATTATGGTTACTAAATATAATGAATTATAATAATGATATAAAAAATAAATAAATAGATTAAATCTATCCATGTTTCCTTCCATGTAAATGTGAAATTAAAAACATATCACAACACTTAATGGAATTTTCATTCTACACGTATGAACAAGTGACGTTTTCATATTCCATTGGATCAGAAGGTAATATGGTATATATGGTATTATAAAAAAATAAGTATATTTATTTAATAAATTTCATACATATTCATTAGTTTCATCTTTATTACCATACATGTAAATTACTTATGAAAAGAAAACTTCACTGCTACATGGAGATGATATGTAGTGCACATGCATGAGCAATGTTTTTGATTTTCATGGGATGAGAAAGATATGGAAAATATGTTTTACTATAATCATACTAACATATAATATATTAAATAAACTTGGTTAATTATATTTTTATGGTTACAATATATATTTAGGAATTTAATTATGAATAAAATTTGAATGAGTCGGTAAATATGGACAGATCTTCAAAACGACTCATTTATATCTTCTATTATAGTAAATAGGGTTTGTATTTAAGAAAAACCATCAACTAAAAAACATGGATATGGATCTAGAAAATATGTTTTGTTATGTTTTAATCTAGATAATATGCTCTAGTTTATTTATATAAGAGAGGTGTGACAACATCCGGGTCACTAGAACAATAAAATTTGAGTATTAATTATTGTTTGGGTCGTCATTGGAGTTATTTGGCATCCGATGTTAGAAATTGGAAATTTTTAGAGAAATATTCCAGATTTATAGTTTTTAGATGTTTTTTTACTTTGAATTTAACCAAGAATGGGTGACATAGGTTGGGATAATGGGATATTACATGTTGCAAGCATAGTTTTTGAAACTATTCAACTCTAGGAGAAAACATGCAGTTTGGTTATTGGGAGATAGTTTCCCCACACTAATGGTTTATGGTTTTATTGACTATGAATTCCTATATTTCTCAATATAAAGTGTTCTTTTACCATTTTCCCCATATCTGTAAAGGATTTTGGACCCTTTTATTCCTCTCATCATGCACATCATCTATCCTTGGTGTGGAATCTTATTATCCTCACTCCAAGGTTGATTCCTTATAATATATTGATTTCTTGCCTTGAACTAAGTCAACTATTCTTGTTTTATTCTTCCCTTCCCCATCTCATGGGTTTCTTTCATTTCAATGGATGTGAGGAATTCTATTTAAAGGGGATGTCCAGATATAGGATTTTAATGGGATGTTGGGTTTTTTCTTATAGGTTAGGTGTGTGAGACCATTTAATATTGATTCTAGGTATTTTTTGTCAATGTATATGAATTTGGAACCTATTTCAGGGTATTATTCCCTGTTTTGGTGTGTTTTCCATTACTTTCTATTAAATTTATAAATCATAAGTGTTTCAGTTTATCAAATATCCATTTATTTGTTGATGGTTATAGGTTATCCCATATTTTATATTTCATATGGATTAGTTTAAAAAGTTGGCTATTTAAAGAGGGATTAAAAAATTCGTGTGTATTCAATGCAGAAAATGTTTTTAATTAAATAGCTCAATATAGTTTTAGTTTTTCAAATGTATTTCAAAAATGGTTTCAAAAATGGTTTTACCTTATGGGAAGCTATTTCATAAAATGAGCATAGTGGTTTTTGAAATTTTAAAGGGATATGGGTTTTCATGTGTGGATGTAACGCCACAAAATTGTATAAAATTTGTTTTTTTAAAAAAAAAACATATTTTCTTCAGTTTATTTTATTATAGAAAACATTTATTTTAAAGAACCACGATATAGTAGTTTTCATATTATTTGTACATGACTATTATAACATCTCCCTTAAATATGTAGTAATTAATACAAATAAATATATTTTGAAAAATATGAATAATTGTTTTAGATAATTATTATATATTTATGAACAAATACTTAATTTTTTGTCAAGTATTTATATACTTTGAAAATACTTTTTCCTAAAAAAAGATTTGTATTTATTTTTTTGAATAAATAATAAAATTAAAATTTTGAAACTTTTAGAGAATTTATTTAGAAAAATTAACTTCATCCTGGAATCAACATGTTAATATTATCTAATTGTTAATATTTTGAGAATTTTTTGAAGGGATTAATTGCTTGGTGAATAGTGAGAAATACATTTTAAAAAAAACTCATTTTTATTTAAAATTTACAAACATAAATGTTTTTTAAAAAAGGTTTAAAAGTAAAGTTATTTTAATAATGTTAATATTAATCCAATTTATTTCATTGGAATAAAATTAATACAAACTTTTGATAATAAAACATTCTATACTTTTGAAACTTTTCCATTTGGAAAATAGTTTTTTCGTCAGATTTGTGGGTTTAATATTAAATTAAAAATTTCCACATTCTAGGAATTTAATTTAGAAAAATGTATTTTATAATTTTAAATATATTATTTAATTTTTTATAATAAATTTAACATAATTTTTCACATAACTAATAGTTATTATAGTAAAAATTAATTACTGAGGTGACAGTTAAAACTGGCTTACCAGGGGTTATATTAAAAAACATAAGTGTTAAAATGTACAAAAAACATTTCCAATTACTATTTTGTGAAAATATTTAGAATTTATGACTTATAAAGATCTAAAATTGTTCATTTTTATCATTGTGTCATGTTTAGAACAAGGGAACAACATTTTCTTTTCGAAAATTCCAAGCATGTCCTCTTCCCCACTTTTAAAAGGGAACCCCCTCTACAGTCATCTTCACACATCTAAAACATTTTTTTTGGAAAATAAATTACCATATATATTCATTATTTACATACATACATCATATATTCCATAGTTTTATTATGAAACCTTTGAAAAGGCTTTAGGTATAAAAATAAATATTCTCTCTGTTGAAGAGGTAAACATTTTAAACATATAATGTTTTTATATATTCTAACACATAATTAAAATATTATTAAAACTTGATAGTATAATAATATAGTTATATCCTATATACTAATATTTTGTTATATTAATGGAATGAACTATACCTATCTCATCTTCAGTCAAATATGAAATTAAATCATCGACCGTGTGTTCAACAGACCTTCATCTCAGGAATATATGTAATTCATTTTCCATGAAATCCTCTTATGGATGGATATAATGATATATTTAATGTATATATGTGATATTTAATACATATTTATACTATATGAAAAATAATATCACTTATACATTCTTACCTTCCAATCAATTGGAATATGATAATGTCTCTCATGCGTACGTGTAATCTATCGTATCTATGAAGAGATGTGATATATTATTCATTTAACATCAAAATTGACTATAATAAGGAGAAATTTAGTGAAACTAAATCTTATATATGATATAAAAATGTTTTTTAATGTTTATATAATATTTAACTTTCTATCAATATATATATCAAAGAAATGAATAAAGTGTTCATGGATTCATAGAACCTACTATCTCCATGAATGATGTAATTAATTTTATATCATTAAAATTTTTGGATTAATAAAAGTAAATATTAATGAATATATATGTTATTTATATCATATTAAAAATTTAATAATAATAAAACCATGATCAAAGTAAAATCATTAAAAATACTAAACCAAAATATACATGAAACACGAAGAAATTATTACCAAAAACATGATTTTACTAAGGAACTAATAATAAATAAGTAATAAAAGGTAAAACGTATATCATATATGGTATGATAAATATGATAATGATTTTATAAAATATATATAATAAACATATATTTATTATACAAGAGGTTTTAATGTATATAATGTATGTTGAGACTTGAGGTAAGAGATTTATAGTCTATTTTTAATTTCTAGGAGACATATTCCATATTCACCAATAATTTCATTTTTTGTGTGTATATAATTCCCGTTTGACATATTATATAATGAAAATAATTTTTTATGATATATAATGTTTATATATATTTTTCGTAATGGGGATTAGGATTAAAAAGTTTCCATAATGGAAATGGATTTTCATCAGACATTTATTTCTATAGGGCACATGCCTTATACGCCACTTGTTTCTTTTGTGTGATGTATCTACTTCTTATAAATTTATTTTATTATTAGTATCATTAAAATATTGGATATTCATATCCAATTAAAAATCTAAATTTCATGGGGATTATCATTCAATGGATAACAATGTGGTAAAGGTTATATGTTACAATATTATAATTTATCGGGGCTATTTATGATTATATTTTATTAATTAAATAATATGATCCATTTATCAAGAAACTCTTTTAATTTATAATCCTCTTTTTATTTCATTAAAATATAGATTTTACATACATTTTCATCTCTTAATTTACTCAAGAGTCCAAACTAATATTTTTTTAAAAATCAACTTTATTTCTCTATTCAGTTAAAAATATTTATTCACACATGACAATGTTTTCTAAAATTGTTTTACATAAGGTTTTTTATTTATCTAAAATAATATATTAATAATATTTCTACCCGTTATTTAATTAATAAAAAAATTAAAATTAATCTTCCTATCATTTTTTTAATTAGGAATTTTGTTAATATTTTGCTTAAAATGTTAAAGGAATCGTTTTTTAACATGCATGACATGAATAATATTTTTCGAAATCACGAACTCTCATTGTTTTAATTATACCATTATAAGTTTCAAATATTATTTCCAATTAAATTTAATTTCATAATTTATTGTTAATTTTTATTTTCAAAATATGTTATTTTCTAGATGAAACGTTTTTCCATCAAAAAATGCTTTAAGTGATCCTTCAAAATCATTTTACATCTATGATAAATTCTTTATAGGTTATGTAATATTTACTAGGAATACTATCCAATTATCCATCCATCCAATGGACCTAAGGCCTTCAGTTTTTATTGATGTTTGATAATCCACCTTTCAAGGGGTGAGGTGGAACCCTTACAAGGCCCGTAGGCGTAAGTATTACATGGCCCGTAGGCCTGAGTGGAATTCATTTTTCCCATAGGCTTCAAACATTACATACAACCCAGACTAACTAATTGTAACTACTCCTCCCTAGTATCTTCATCATGAAATCAGCTCTCCACCTTCGCATGGATGTTTAGCTAGGAATTTCCGTGCATGGACAGGCTTGTCCTGATGGTAGGTGCCATACCCTCTCATTCTTGAAAATCGTTTAGATCCTACTATGGTGAAATCTCCTTACTCATCCTCATTATAGAGATTGTTCATCATAGGTTTTCTGGTTTGCATCTGAACTTAAGGTGTTCCAAAGGCCTTGAGGTGATCTAAGTTCTAACGGACCCGAAGGCCTGGGTGGCCCGAAGGCCTTATGATAATTTTTCTTTGAAACCCATTTCTTTTCCACAGGTTATGCTATGATGAATTGTTTATGAAAACAATTTATTTTTAGGGGTTCTGATATGATTAGTATTTTATGATATCATGGATTAGATATGTATGATTTTCATTATATTATGGGTGGTAAATATATCTCTCTAAAATTAAATTGGTAAATATTTATATATCAGGATATAAATAGGACTGTAATTTGGAGTTAATATAGTTTAGTATGGGACTATGTCTATTATAATTGTCTTGGAAGTAAACTTTGAATACTATGATTGTTTGGGGACAGAAACCATTGCACTACGATTTATTTGTATATATTCCTTGATTAATATGGAAATGATACTATAGGATTATGTTCATAGCATAAATCAAGGTCTTATTTCACCAATATATATTCATGGTTAGGGGTATTTTATTACTTTAGGATTCATGTCTTATGTAATTCCATGATTTATGAAATTACTCAAGTTTATTGTACAAGTACCTAGCCTTAAATAATACTTATTCTTGAGATAAGTGAATAATTTTACTTTAATACACATCAATGATCATGTCTGGTTTAGAGCTTTAGAGAATTAGGTCATAACTGATACATAACAACTTGAATATTACAAGTAGACACTTCTACTCACTATCCATTTTTTTATAAAGAAAAACTCCTTAAATAAAAACATGACATCATTTCATGTTTTAACAACATAAATTTTACTTGATCCCATCATTGAATCTATTATTCTTTATGTCCCATGAAAACAATTTCAAAACATGGGATGAGCATACAAAGCTCAGTAAAGGACACATAAAGAAAGAAAACTGTTAGTTTTTGGATAACATGAAAACCATGAAAAATTTATCACAATGTAATAATTTTCACCTTTAAGAAGTAGTAAATATACTTAATTTAATATAAGCTCATTTCATATGATTTTTGTAACCAAAATATTACCATAAATCCTATATAAAGAAACATATAACATGTAAAGGTAACTTGGACATAAAAATACTTAAATGGAAAAACTATACAATTTAATTCAACACATATCACTAAATGTAATATTCATACAACCGACTTCCATACCCAATGCATTAGAGGTTATAACGTAACCACCTATCCTTGGATTAACATGGAACCACTCTTCATTTGGTTTATCCCGTAACCACCTGAAATTGGTTTATCATGTAACCAGTTTTCAAACATCTATGTACCATTATATAATCATAACACATAAAATATTATAAATATCAACATTTCACTAATAAAATTTCATTTGCAATCACAAAAAATCTTTTCAATATATTTAAATACCCAATCCATTTCAAAAAACATTTTAATCACCAAAACAAAAAAAGGGAATAAAGTATTTTTTCTCCTTTTGAAAAAATTAAGGCTCATAGAGGAAACCACCTATCAAATAACCGTTATGATGGTAGAGAGGTCGTTGTCACCAGATACGTTAAAAACGTTCCTTTTGTCATTTTGTAAAATGATTTTTAGAAAGAAGATTAACTTTGAATAAAATTAAAAGTAAAAGGGTTTTATTATACACCATATAAATAATAATGTGTATATTACCAAAATATTCCTCAATGAATGATGATTGAGACAAAGTCCATTACCTTGAGTCTGATTCATCATGTATGTTCCTTGTTCTTTTTGAATAATAAACATAAGTTAATTATACTTTCTTTAAAACCATTTTAAATTTTATTATTACTTTTATATCAATTATTATAATTTTATAAAAAATATATAATTATTTAAGTTAATATCATTCGTTTTGTCGATATTTGGTACTTGAGTCGAAATGAACTTTTTTTAAGGAAATTGAACATATAGGAAAAAATATATCATATGTAGAATATTATTAATGGTTTAAATATCATATTTATTCAGTATATATGTATTTATAATAGTCTATAATATTTTTAGATAATAAATAAAATTCAATGTTCATGGAGATGGTATGCCATACATAGGCATGCACACTACTTTCATTTATTTTTCATATTATAGAAATGTAAACTAAATGATAAATAGGTATATTATAATTATAGTATAATATTATTTATTATATATGTTACATATTTTCATTAACTCCATTCATTATATGTTCCATGTATTTCATGAACGATCCATACAACTTTGAGGGGGTGGTAGTCCACACATCCTCAAATCAAATTATAGTATTTACACATCATGAAAATTATAAACGTATGTTTTTAAATAAAAATTAATGAATCATAGAGTCAATAAAAATAAAACATATATCATATATAAATAGAGTTCCCTCATAATTTCCACCATGAGGGGTGGTAGGAGAAAATATAATAATCATCATTTCGTGAGGTAGTAGTTTGCCGTACACAAAAACTGTATGTTCGTATTTATTGGATGGAGGTGCGTGTAAGTGTAGTTAAAATAATTATAATGAAAACATCCAAGTATATTGAGGATACAGTTGTTTTTATGTAATTAATGAATAATAAATCATTGGGAGTGGGTAATAAAAATAAAGTAATGGAACTTGAGAGAATACATTATCTATAAATCGTGTAATTTCTTTTGACTTGACCCAAAAGGCTTTCTTGAATTGACTTCTACCCAAGGTAAGGCTTCAAGGAAGTAGGTAAGGATATTGGGAGATTATTTGAGTAGAATTTGGTCAATACAAGGGGATTGAGTGGTGTGATAAAATGGGCAGAGGTGATGGCCTTTTATAAGAGAGATGAGGGGCATTTTAGGAATGCCTGGAAATATTATTTTATTATAAAATTATTTTTGCATAAAAATTGTCCCAAAACCATTTATTTTAAAGATAATATGTGGTTGGGTATAAAAACTCTCAACTAAAAGGTTTTAGACAAGTTTAGGTCACAAAATTATTCTTATCTTATATCTTTAACCATTAGTTGAAAACATTAACTCTTACAATGTTTGCTTTAATTTTTATAGTATATGGTAACTATATTTACTATGAAATGACATGAAAACCATAAGAGGAACATTTATGAAATTTTTAACATTATATGAGTTAGTTTTCTGAATATTATACTTTCAAGACTATTATATCATTTAATAAAACAATATTTGTTTTAAAAACCATTTATGTCAATTTTGACACTAAAGTAATTGGTTTTTGTTAAAGTCATAAAAACATGATTCTTTCAAACCAAAGGAATTAAATGAAAGATAATATTTCAATATTATCTAGAAAATTTGTGTATGGCATCAAAATATTGAAATAAAATTTATTTCAATATTTATAATATAATTTATTTGAATCTTTCGTTAATGAAGGAATCATTGCACCGTCATTGTGTCATAATTAGTTCTCTTGATTCTAAATATGGAATCCATTTTTCCAAATTCAAATAACATAAGTTGCAGTAATTAATTTAAAATTAATTCCTGTGATCAAACCAGAAAACGAGTTTTTATGAAGTAATAACTATCAAAAGATTGACATGTATTTATGCCCTATTTCAATGGGAAATTACTTAAAATGACCAAAATTAGATTTCATGATTAAAAATTAATCCAATTAAACTTTAAAACTAATTATAAAATAATATATCTATATAAATAAATAACATAAAAAGATTTTTTTGAATTAAAATGCAGTATTTTTCGCGATTCATTAAAATATAAATTTTATCATAAAAATAAAAAAAATTAAACTAAAGTAAATTTTGATATACAGATTCTAATAAAGGAGTTTATTCATTCAAATAGAACACATAAAAGTAAAAAAAATGATATTTAAAAAGGGTTCTCCATAAAAGGCAGTAAACGAACCTTTAAAAATATTAGAGTATTTTATGCATAAAATTGGATTTATTCTCATTTTAAGCCTCTAAAATTTATTGGATAAATGAAAAACATTTAACAAACATGTAAAATAATATTTTAGTTAGTTTTGTTCATTAATTCCATTACAATGTCTAGGCGATAACTACCAGTTAAAATAATAATAATATTATTGTATTATTTTTCAATATAACTCAAAGTTGTGTGCAACATAAGATTTAGGATAAACCCATTCTTGCGTGTGAAGTATTCTATCAGAAAAAGTGTCCTATTTAACGTAAAATTAATATATTATTCATAAATATTAATATAAATGAAAAATTATTATTCTATAAATATCTGGGATGCTACATCATTCCCCCCTTTTAGAAATTGCGTCCCCACAATTTTATTTACTTATCAAATAAGTGAGAGTATTTCTCCATCTTATCATTTTCAAATTCCCACGTTTCCTCTTAAACCATATGGGGTTTCCCAAAAACATTTCCTTATGAACCAAATTATTCTGTAATACTTTCTCTCTATGGTCAATAATCTGTATTGGATATCCCTCATAAGAAATATTCTCTTCCAAAATGAACTATATCTGGACTCAAAACATGAGATGGATCTGGAATATAGTTTCTAAAAATTGAAAGATGAAAAACATTTTGTATATAAGATAAAAATGGATGTAAATACACCCTGTAGACAAAAAATCCAACTTTATCTAGGATTTCACAGTGTCCAATGAACCTTGGACTCAACATTCCATTTTTTACCAAAACACATCACACATATCCTTGAAGAAACTTTGAGAAAGACATGATCACCTACCTAGAAAGAAAGATCATTCCTCCTCTTATTCGTATTACTTTTCTTCTTGATTTGAGTGTTCCTCATATGCTTCTTAATTAACTATACTTTTTATTCCATCTCTTTTACCAATTATAGTCCCATCAACTTCCTTTCACCCACTTCATCCAAAAAAGCTAGAGTTCAACACTGATTTCCATATAATGCCTCGAATAGTGCCATCTTTATACTAGAATAAAAAATGTTATTATAAGAAAACTAATATAAAGATTTATGTTGATGCCAAATTACATAGTAATCCAGTGAAAAATCATGTAGAATATCCTCAAAGGTCTGGATTGATCATTCTGACTGCCCATCTGATCGAGGATGAAAAGCAATACTGAAATTTTATTCAGTTCCCAATGACTTTTAAAGGCCTTTAAAAAATTTATAAGGGAACCTAGGATCCTTATTATATATAATGGAGAGGGGAAATCCATGAAACCTGACTATCTCTTTAGTATAGAATTTCTCTTTAAACTCAAAACACCAACCACTTTATTTTCATTTCCTGGACAATAATGGATCATCCAATCATAATCCTTGATTAATTATATCCATATCCTCTATCTTGTGTTTAATTATTTTTGAGTGAATATATAATTAAAAATTTTGTGATCAGTATATATTTCACACTTTATATAATACAAATGATGCCTCTGAATTTTTAATGTAAAAACCACAATAACTAATTTCAAATCATGTGTAGGGTGATTTAAATCCCAAGGTTTAAACTAAAATAAGGAATAATAAATTACCTAATAATTATACATTAGGACACAACCAAGTCATTTCAAAGATGCATCACTATAGATAACAAGTTCACCATTTCTGGAAGGCAAGTCCAAAACTGAAGTATTTACCAGTCTTTTCTTCAGTTCTTAAAAATAATCATCGCTTTATTTTTTCCAAATAAACTTAAATCCCCTATGTTTTATCTTAGTTAGTGGGATAGATAACCGAGATACGTTTTTAAAAAACCTTAGGTAATAAACCATTAATTTAAGAAAACTACGAATCTCTGGGATATTGGTAGGTCTTTTCCACTATTTATAAAACCTTTTTTAAAGGGGTTAATAGTTATTCCATCTTTAGAAACAATATGACTAAGTAAAAAAATTTCTCAAACAAAATTCAATATTACTAAACTTTCCATATAGTTTCTTTTATTTTAATGGTTTCAAAACAATCCAAAAGTGAATTTCATGTTCTTCTTGTCTTTTAGAATATATGAATGTATAATCTATAAACACAACCACAAACTGATCCATAAACTGATGAAAGACTCCATTTCTACCTTCTCACCACATTAGAAAAGTTTCTCATAGATTTTGAACTCATGAGAAGCTATTTACCTTCGATATTTCAGCTTGAATCTTGAGTAAAACAGATTTATCTTACTTTCAATATCCCAAATAATATTTGGGACATACCCTAACAAACAAGTGAAAATTTCTTCATATGCAGCCACATAATCTTCCTCCTTTTGTCTCAATTCCAAGATATTTTTTCCATACTATGTCGAATAGCCTTAGGAAAATATTTCTCAAAGAATATATTCTTAAATTCATCCAATTCCATGGGGTAAATATCTTCACTTCATATGATATTTTTAATCATTGACCACCATTGATCGACTTCACCTCCAAAACGATAAACATCAAGACAAAACTTTTGATTTTCTGAACAACCCATTACATCAAAAATATTTTCCAATGCATTAATCCAGCCTTTAGATTGCACATGGTCAGATGATTCTCTCAATGATGGAAGACACTGCCTCATGAAATGTTGTACGATTGACATATGCCTCTGCGGTTGGTCTCTTTGATCTCGTGCATGAAAAACACCACCATTTATCACCTGAGTAAACTTATCCATTATTACAAAAAACTTTTTAGTTCTGATTTCAACCATCATAGGATGTTGATTTGGAGCATATTTCCCTCTGTATTCCCTCCCAACATAGCTTCTCTGTTTCCTCTATATAGAACCATTATGAACAAACATATCTTAGATAAATAATCATGGTAATATTCAAATGATATATCAATTTAATTTTTACCATAAAGTAAAAATACTTTATATATTTCCATTTAACAATATCCAAACTCCAAAAGTTATATTAACTGACCTCTGATACCAAAAATAAGGCCCCAACCTTAAACAATACTTATTCTTGAGATAAGTCAATAATTTGACTTTAATTCACATCTAGTATATTTTCAGGTTTAGAGATTTAGAGAATTAGGTCATAATTGATATATAATAACTTGAATATTACAAGTAAAAACTTATACTCTATATCCATTTTTTAATAAAAAACACTTTTAAAAGAAACATGACATCGTTTCATGTTATAAAAACATAACTTTTCCTTAATCCCATCATTGACTTTATTATTATTTATGTCTTGTGAAAAAAATTTCAAAAAATTGTACGATCATAAAAATCTCAATAAAGGACACATAGAGAATGAAAACTCTTATTCTTGGGATAACATGAAAAACATGAATACTTTATTATAAAGTAACACTTTTCACCTTTGATAATTAGTAAATATACTTTATTAAACATAATATCATTGCTTACCCTTTTTGTAACCAAAATATTACCACAAATTCCATATAAAGAAACATATATCATGTAAAGGTAACTTGGGGGCATTAACATACGTAAATGGAATAACCATACGGTTGACTTCCACACATATCACTAAATGGAATTGCCATACGGCTGAATTCCATACACAATGCATTGGATGTTATAACATAACCACCTGTCCATGGTTTACCATAGAACCACCTGTCATTTGGTTATCATTTAACCACCCATCATTGTTTTATCACGTAACCACCCGTAAAATGTCCATGTAACATTATATAATCATAAAATATAAAATACTGCAAATATAAAAATTTCACTAAAAAAATTTCATTTGCAATCAAAAGAGATAATTTCAAGATATTGAAATAATAAATCCATTTCAAACAACATTTTCAATACCAAAATAACAAAAAATGGAATAAGGCATTTCTTTTCGTTTTTGAAACATTATGTTTTATAGATGAATCCAAATATCAAATAATGGTTACAGTGATAGAGAGTTCGTTGTCACCGTATATGTTGAAAACATCCCTTTTGTCAATTAGTAAAATTATTTGTAGAAAAAATATTCCCTTTGAATGAAATTTAAAGGTAAATTGTTTTATTAGACATCTTATAAAATAAGGAAGTGTATATTATAAAAATATTCCTCAATGAAAGGATATTGAGACGATGTCGCTTACCTTGAGTCTGATTCATCACATATATTCCTTGTTTATCCTGAATAAAAAACTTAATTTAATTCTACTAACATCATAACATTTTTAAAGTTTTTTATTTATTTTATATCACTTATTACCACATTATAAAAATTACATAATTATTTATGTTAATATCGGTCATTTTGTCGATATCCGGTACTTGAGTTGAAAATGAACTTGTTTTGAGGAAATTGTCCATGTAATGAAATATACATCATATCAAGAATAATATTCATGAATTAAATATCATATATATACATTATATATGTATTTATAATATTCTATAACATTTGGAGATAATAAATGAAATGCACCATTCATGGAGATGGTAGGCCGTACATACGCATGAACACTACTTTCATTTATTTGTCATATTAATGAAATTAAAACTAAATGATACATAGGTATATTATAAATATATTATAATATCATATTTCATATATGTTACATATGTTCATTAACACGATATTTTATACGTTCCATGTATGGAATGAATGAGTCATATCACTTTGATGGGGTAGTAGTCCACACTTTCTCAAATGAAATTATCGTATTTAAACATCATGAAAAAAATAATGGTATGTTTGTAAATAAAAATTACCAAATAATATATATAATATAAATATAATATATATTATATATAAAAATATTTTCATCATAACGGACACCATGAGAGGTGGTAGGAGAAAATCGAACAATCATCATTTCATGAGGTTGTAGTTCACCGTACACAAAAACTGTATGTTCATATTCATTAGATGGAGGTGTGTATAAGTGTAGTTCATATAATTATCATGAAAAATTCCTAGTATATTTAGGATAATTTATTTTTTATTTAATCAAATAATATGAAGAATATAGGGAGTGAATAAGGAAAATAAGGGAAATGAACTTTAGAGAAGATGCTACCTCTAAATCGGGTAACTTCTTTTGATTTGAGCCAAAATGCTTTCTTAAATTTCCTTCTGACCAAGATAAGGCTTCTAGGAGGAAGGGAGTGATATTGGGATATTATTTGAGCATAATATTTATGTGATATGGGGATTTATTGGTGTGACTAAATGGGTAAAGGTGGTGGCCTTTTATAAGAGGGAGGAAGGGAATTTTTGGAATGTCTTCAAATATTATTTTATTATAAAATGTGTTTCGATTAGAAATTTCCCCAAACCCATTTATTTCAAATATAAGATGATTTTGGGTCTAAAACCTCTCAACATATATGTTTTAGACATGTTTAGGTAAAAAAATTAACCTTATCTTTTAGCTTTAACCCTTAGTTAAAAACATCAACTCTTACAATGTCTTCTTGCATTTTTATAATATATGGTAACTGAATTTGTTATAAAATTATAAGCGAACCATACGTGAATAATTAATTACATTCTTAGCATTATATTAGTCATTTGGATTAATTTTAGAATTTTAGGACTGTTATATCAATTAATAAAATATTATTTTTTTAAAACTCATTTATGTCAATTTTGTCACTATAATGTAATTGATTTTTTAAGGGTCAAAACAACTTGATTTCTTAAAAAAAATAAAATTAACTCAAATATAATATGTCAATATAATCCATAAAATTTTTATATGGCATCAAAGATTTAAATAACATTTATATTAATATTTATAATATCATTTATTTGGATCTTTTATTAATGAATCAATCATATCATCATCATTGTGTCACAATTAAATTTATTTATTTGTTGTCTAAAAATTATAAATAAAATAAAATGAAGTAAGAAATTTTATTAGATTAATAATTAAGATTTATAGACAAAAATACCAATTATATAACCCTACATAAAAAATGTTTCAGTAAAATATACAAGTTTACGTCATATTTCCCTATACATTAAATTAATTAGTATAACATGTCATTATCACTCCCAGGTGGATCCATGGGGTCCAAAATCGACTCAAGGATGACCATGGTCGCATATATCTCATCAAATAGGATTAATACATGTTTTAGGGTATTTTAATATTATTATAATATTATTTGTTACCTATATTTACCATATTTACCTTTTTACCATGTTAAATAAAATAATTACTGAAGTTACTATTCATAATGTGTAAAAAAAAGGTACCTATTTAAAAATTTTTACATCCTAATTCAAAATATGGAATAAATTTTTTCAAATTAAAAACATAGAAGATGTAGTAATTAATTTAAAATTAATTTCCCTTATCAAACGAATAAGCAGGTTTTTAAGAAGTTATAATTATCAAAAGATTGACATGCGTTTATATCCAATTTCAAGGGGAAATTATATCCAATGACCAAAATTAGATTAAATTATAAAAAATTAATCCAATTATAATTTAAAACCAATTAAAATAACAATATAAATATATAAATAAATTAGATGAAAATGCAGTTTTGAATTAAAATTCAGTATTTTTCACTATTTATTAAAATATGAATTTTATCAGAAAAATAAAAACATTTCAAGAAAAGTAAATTTTGAGGTCCCTATTAAAAATAAGAAGTTTATTTTTTCAAATAGAACATATAAAAGTGAAAAAAACAATATTTAAAAAGGGATTACCATCAAAAGGTGGTAAAACATCCTTTTAAAAACATTTGAGTAATTTATGCTTATAATTGGATTAATTTTCATTTTAAGCCTCTAATGTTTTATTGGATAAATGTAAATAATTTAAAAAACATGTATAATAATATTTTATTTAGTTATATTCATTCCCTACATAACAACGACTAGGTGTTAACTACCATATAAAATATTAATTATATTATTGTATTATTTTTCAGTATAACTCAATGTTATGTGCAACATATGATTTTAGAGAAACCTATTATTGTGTGTCGAGTACGCTATCTTAAATATTTTATTCTTTAATGTAAAATTAATATCTTATTCATAAATATTAATAGATATTAAAAGTTATTATTCTATAATTACCCGGGATGTTACATATTGTCTATGACATGCAAGGAGTGTTTTTAAAATTTTATTCTCATTTTATCACATCCTTAAGATAATTCTAGGATGATATATACCATTAAACATAATAAGTATATGATATCACCCATTATTATGTTTCCTTCCCTAGGATATGAAGAATCTTATGTTTTATGAATTGTCTTCTAATGGTTCTCGTTATGAATAACATAGAGGGAGATTATATAGTTCACATATGAACTAGTTTATAATGTTTTTATGTTTCCAAGGTCCCCATAACTAAAGTATTCTAACATGTATTGTTATGTTATATAATTAATATTCTTCTGATAATATGTGATATAAATATATATATGTAAAGTGTGGATATTTATAGTGGAATTTTCATATGATTATGTTTTCATAGTGTAACACAAGGGTCAAATAGGCTATGATTAAGGCGTTGTTCAAAGGACCATTAGATACTTTAGTGAGGAATCCCATTAGAGCATCCATTTGTTTCAAATTAACCATTTCATAAATTAGGCTGGAATACCTCAATATCATCAACCTATTTACCATGAGACTATAAGATCTCTTAGAGTTGGTCCTGGGGAAGATCATGAGTGATTAATTTTTTTTAAAATCTAGATAAATTTAATTATTAGGAATAACTCATATTAGTCTCCTATATTTAGAGACCTTGGCTCACTTACTCATGTCGAGTTGGTTTGTTTTATTATTAATTTTATTAGTTATATATTTTGCGTGATGAGATATGTTATGCCCACTTCCATTTATATAGTCACATGATGATGATGTTTATGATCATACATATTTTACATGTTTTATATACTGAGAATTTAGTAAGATGGACATTTTTAATTTATTTGATTCATTTCATGTATTTTTTTTGAAAAAATGTTTTATTTGAAATTGAAATCCCAAGGGATTTAAATGAATTATTTGAAAGTGATTTTTTTAACACTTATTGGTTTTGAAATGTATTTTCAAATTTAATTTTTAGTTTTAATGGGTAATAGACATAAAAATATTCATAAAGAAAAACTTATATAGATTTGTGACTCATGAGCCACATATCTCATTGTGAAAAATAGATTTTGTTTTGTAAGACACAGGTAATGGAAAGAGAACCATGTACTTGGGTGGATATCTTTTATTGTTTTCATTTTTTATTTAGTGAAGAGACTGGTTCCTAGTGTATTTGGACCATATGGAGTAATTTTTGGGATTTTATAGTCATTAGGATGTATATATCAGAGTTTTTATACTATTTTTCTTTATTTTGATTTTGATGATATTAACTTTTGATACCATGTATATTTTGGGTTATGGAATGATTTTTATATAATGCACATTTTTTATTTCTGGTGTTTGTTTAGCCATTAATATTTTTCTATAGATGTATTATTCTATGCTATTAAAACTAATGATATTAGTGTATCCATACCATCTGATTGATGGGCCATATATGTTTACTATGGGTGAAACGATTCCCAAACTATTATTTGTTATTATAGGTTCTTTTCTACAGGATGTTGGGATTATTAACATCTTTAAAGCTATGTAGAAGGTTGGATTAGGTGACCTGTTGTTTAGACCTATGTTGGTTCATTACAAAATGGTATCAAAGTTTTTTTTTATTTTGGGGTCAGTGGTATACTATGTATAGGTCCATCAGGACTCAGGATGTATGAACAAGGGAGTGCCTCACTAGATTTTCTTTATGTCCAAGCTCAAGTTTCCATGTGGGGTCTATGATTGTGGTCAATTTAAGAACCTATTTATGGGTTATTTTATGAGATTTTTAGGAATTTTTTGACTGGTGTTGAGTCATGGGGTGATCTGAGTGTGGTTTTGAGTTTTGGGGGTGATATTATGAGTCCTATAGGAGGATACTGGTTAAGTCACATAGTTAGTAGTAACTTGTCATATACTATGTATACATTTCTACCAACTGTAGTGAAACCTATATGGATAGCACATGTTTTTTGAAATCATAAAAACAAGCCATAAAAAATGGAAAATAAATTTCATTTATTATAATTTCTCTCATTTTTTATTTGAAGTTTATTTTTATTTCTATGTTACAGATTGGAACACATATTGGGATTTATTTTGGTTAATTTGATGTATCTTGAGATTGTATGGTGCAAGAGGGATGTTCTGTTCTTGTGTATTGTAGATGATGCATCTAGGACGGAAATTTTATAGGAATAAAGATGGTTATATGAATAATAAGTCATAGTAAATCCCTTCTCTTGATTTGAGTTTTGGTGGATTTAAATATTCATACGATCCAATCCTTGGTTCATGTTGGTGGATGAGAGAGAAAACGAATAGAGGGCCATGATAAAGGGTTTATAGGGAAAACCCACCTGTTTTCCATGGTGACATGGTACCCAATGAGAATGGGGAGTGGTTATATCATATGGAGATAATAATTGAGTTTATAAATACCCTTGATAACTCAATGGTGATCTTCACCATGTGTTTATTGGAAGTACTGAGTAGGAATACGCCGAGTTGATGGTGCCTTCAATGAGGCATGAGGATATGATATGAGATTCATTCAAGGTATATTTCAATAAAAATTTGTAACTAGTGTCATTGAGGGTGATGAAGGACTATTATTCCTTGAATGATTTATGATTACTTTGAACACAGATAACATTGACATTCACTACCATGATTCCGTTTAATACCCTTGAAATATTCAATTTCCTATCATCATTGAACATTTATTTTCCCCTAATTATCCATATCATTTTTCAGTGATATATTTATTTACTAAACTGTATATCATTTTTACATATGGTTTTTATATTAACAATTATCTTATTGACTGGTGAAATATTAATAAATTTGTATCCTTTTCTCAATGCATATATTCGATAAGAACTCGTTTTATTTAAATTCTTTGGACATGCACTATATGAGTTCTGGACTAGTTAATGAAAAACCTAAGGTTTAGGGACTAGTTACTATAGTCCTGAAGGGGTTGGGACCATTTTGAATAATCCCCATGATGAATCGATAAACTCATGAGACAGAAATAGCTAGCAACAAACCCTTTGAGTTTGTCTACAAGTAGAATAGACTGGATTTTTCCCATATATTTAACCATTATTGGGAATAGATCTTGATGTTATTGGTATCATGTTCCTAGGAAACATGAAATAAAATAATTAGAAATTTACTTTGTTGATAGATCATTTATTATTATTATCCATGATATTATTTCATCATCATATATTTGGATTCATTTCATTCTTATTTCTTCGATTAAATGTCACTTCTTTCAGTTATTTTCCTTGACATATTTCTTATCCATTTGGTTTATTGATTATATGGAGTTTGTGTTCAGTTTTTACCTTCTCATAGGGTTTTTCTAGTAATTTTATTTATTAAATGTTATGCGTGTTCAATTATTTTCTTATCATACTGGCTATTATCATTGATTCATTATTACTTACTATATATTTGAACTTACCAATCATTAGATCTACCCCTTATTATGTTTCCTTTCCCCAATATTCCATAAAATGTACTAAGATAGATATGCAAGGATACACTAGATTTAATACATTTACTACCCCCCCCAAAACAATTTATATTGTAATTAGTGTACTTATTTGTATTAAAATACTCGTATATTTATATGGTTTACCAAGACTATGAAACTCTACATTTCTTCAGGATTTTATTCCTCGTAATCATGGAAATGTAATTTTAGAATAAAACATCTCTAGGTTTATAAATTTAGTTCACTACAGTTGTTATTAAAGAATGTTTAGTACAAATATTTGGAAGTAGATATAGGAAATCATATATTAGAGAACATATGCCTATGGTTCAATTTGGGGAAACTTATAGAAAAACATCCTAGAATTTTTATTAAGGTAGATAATATGAGAGAATTTCTATAAAGAAATCCCTATGTAGATATTTCAAGTGGGAATGGTACTAGAATATATTTACATAGGGGTAACAACTCCGATAAAGTGTGTCAGGCCTGAATCGAAAAAACCCAGTGCATGACAACATGACTCATTACACACCTTGTTTAACACTACTAGGGGATACAACAAGGATAATTCAAATTTTTATTACACGCTAGTTTAAAGGAGACCTGAGATCAAATCTATGAGGAGGGTAATCTCCGGGTACTATAACAGGTACTGTAGAGGCACTGT
Organism: Viscum album; assembly: GCA_963277665.1. Lineage (NCBI taxonomy): Eukaryota > Viridiplantae > Streptophyta > Magnoliopsida > Santalales > Viscaceae > Viscum > Viscum album. The sequence goes on from OY728133.1 coordinate 598,999,260, forward strand.
AGAAGGTACTGTAGTAGGAACTATGCAGAACTGTTGCAGGTACTGTAGTAGGCATTGTTTGGCATTGTAGCAGGAAGGAATATTCCCCTGTTTGGGCCTTTGGGCGACCGATTTGGTTTCTGAGTCCTTTAAGGCCTTCGGGCCACCCAGGCCTTCGGGTCAGTAAGTCCGTAGGGCAACCTCAAGGCCTTTGGGCCACCTTAAGTGCAGATGAAAACTAGACAACCTATAAGGAACAAGTTTCAGAAGGAGGAAGAGCAAAGAGATTTCACCATTGTAGAAGCCAAATGGATTTCAAGAATGATAGGGTATGACACTAGCCATCGGGACAAGCCTGTGCAAGAATGGGAAAGCCTAGCTGAACAACCATGCGAAGGTGGAGAGCTGATTTCATGATGAAGATGATTGGGAGGAGGAGTTCTAAGTAGTTAGTCTGGGTTGTATGTAATATTTAAAGCCTGTGGGAAATAAATTCCTCTAAGGCATACGGGCCCTGTAATGATTATTCCTACGGGCCTTGTATGGGTTCCACCTCACCCCTTGAAACTTGGATTATTAAAAATCAATAAAAAAATGAAGGCCTTCGGGCCATTGGAGTAAAATAGAGGACCTAGTTTATAACTATGCTGTTTAAGATTGAAAATATTGTTTCATGATTTATATATCCTATAAATTTTTATAATATTTTCTCAATATGACTATTATTCCTTAAACTATGATTTATGGTTTTATTCAATGGATGGAAATTGAAGGATTCCAGTTAAAATTGAACATGGAGGACAAGGTGGTGAAAATTAGAAACCAAATGGAATGTTTATAGGAGTGATATATATCTTGTTTATTCTAAAGTGGCTTTCAAAAAATATTATTAACAACATATACCTTAACCAACTTCCAAACTCACCAAGGGAGACAATGATTGAGTATTCTAACAGCTCAAGAGGTGGATACCATAAATAGATGAAGGATCAATTTACATCAAGCAATGAATCTAGAAGAGTACGCCCATGAAATTTTCTCAATGGAATGGAGAAATTAAATGTGTTAGAAAGAAGGACATAATTCTAGGTATTGCAGAGAAAGAATAATGAGTATGATGAAAGGAAATATATCTCATCCTATGGATCTATTTATAGTTTTCACTAAATGTGGGGGACCTAGGAATTACCTGAGTCAATTAACCCTTCAAAATGAAAAACCCTAGATGAAATAATGACCTATATATAAATACATGGATGAATTATTTATATATTTGGGTTGAATTGAAAAGCAGAGATAAAATTTTATTTAATGACTAAATTTCAAGGGTTTATATCCTTTTTATTAATATGTTTTTTGGAAAGGGAAAACTTGTATTATTATTGATAACCCATAAAATACAGAAACACTACAAGACTTGAACCCATGACCAAAGAATGATAATGGGTAACTCTAACTATTGTCCTGCATAATGTTCTCATTAATATGTTACGGTTTCTAGTGGAAAAAATTTAATTAATAAAATTTTATAATTGACTATTAGAATTTGTTTTTATGTTTATATATTTATGTATTAACTATTTTTTATTTGGAGAATATTTAGAAACAAATAGTTAAACATGTCACTTTTTTATGGGCCTTATGACATGTTGAATGTTTATTTTAGTGCTTTAAGTATCAATGTAAATTTTTGGATATCCATTTCATGAAGTAATGTGTGAATTAGAAACTGATCACAACCCATAAAATGATGAAAATTGTGTTTATAAAAATCTATTTTATGTATATTTTATTATATTCATTGATAGTAAAATAATTTATCAAAATTTGGAAAAGTATCTTAAAAAAATGTTAACCAAATACCTTAATTTTTTACAAACTGAAGGCCTTTTGAATCATCCTAGATTTATGTCTTTAAATGCCTCAACATTCCATTAATAATTAACTTGCTTGTGATTGATGACCTAAATAACTCCTTATAAATATTTATGCTTTTCCTCTATGTACATATCCCGACTTGAGACTAAGGTTATCTTACTTAGAGGCCCAATTTTATGTTAGTCCATCTGACATATGTACTTCACATTATCTCTTTTATAGTATATGTTTTATGTACCCTTAACCTGATGTGGGATTTAATCATAGGAAATATACAACAATTTATTTCCATGGATGAGTTTAAATTGTGGGGAAACAATTTAATTAAGATGGGGGAAATGTAACACCCTGAAATTCTAAAGTAGGAACATTTTATTCCATAACGTCTTTGGCACAAAACACCAAGTGTGTAAGCGAATATAAAAACTATAGAAATTTAAATATAATAAATATTTTAATAAAATTAACCCATGATATAGTTTTCAATGCGTTAAATACTGAGTTACCATGCATCACGCATAACAACGACTTTCTTTTAGGACTTTCCTTACAATAAAGGCCATGTTTTGCTGAGCAACAATATATTTTTAAAAATATTATTATTTAAAATAAGATAAAACATTGACATTCAATTAGTGGTAATTCATAGTATTAAAAATATTATGAAAATAAATGTTTTACAAAAATATAAAATTAATTTATTGGTTAAAAATAAATTATAAATAAATATAAGAACCAATTGAATATAAAGGGAATATTTTTATTGAAAAAATTTTCTTCCATAGGGATATTTTATCATATTAAATAAACTTAATTAAAATTAGTGAGTGATATTAAAGAAATATATATATATTAAATATTCAATTAATTAATTATTATATTTATTCAATAGATTCGGTAGTCATATGATAAGTGCAAACATAATATTTTGTATAAAAATCAATATTCATCTAAGGCACTTTTAATAGTATTAAATGGAGAACATTTTTTAAATAATTTTTTTGGGCCTTTTATAAAATTTTTATTTCAAAATAAAAATTATTTTATAAATAGTAACATTAAAATTAGTTTAGGGGGATTTTGTTTATTTTTCTATGGAGTTTAATTTTTTGATTATTAGTGAAAAACAATGATTTTTTATTGAATTTTTTTTTCAAATAACTTATATATAAAGTAAAAATATATTTTAAATAATTTTTAAATTAAAATTATATCAATTATTAAAAATTTAATTAAATTTAGGTCATTGGAATCAATTAATCATTGAAAGTGGACATAAAAACATCTCAATATTTTGAACAATTTACTTCAAAACCCGCATTATCCTTCAATCTGCAGGATTAAATTAAAATTAATTTCTACCAAATTAGTGATTTAAATTTTGCAAAATGGATTAAATATTTCTGATCAACATAATTTATAATTTATTATTTTTCAAATTATTTTTTGATAAAAAATATTAGTGAATGTAACTAAAATTAATTACAATTATTAAGAGAAAAAATATATTAACAAATGGAGAAGCCTTAGAAAAAAGTCAAAAATGACCTAGAAACATGTTAAAAATCCATTGTATGTTTGTATTTTGACCCTATAATAAATTTTATATAATATTTTACATGATTAGAGACACATGTCAAAGGAAAAATGTGGGAAAAATTCACTTTTCAAAAATTTACAAGAATTCCACTCCTCTTTCAAAAATTTATAATGAAAGTAGAATTCATGCGTATGTATGACCTACCATCTCCATGAATGGTGCATTCCATTTGTTATCTATAATCATTATGGATTATTTTATATAAATATTTAATGAATATATGCGGTATTTAAATCACATTTTACATTATTTAAATGATGAAATCATGATATGAATGAAAAATTATAAATCCAAACATACTAAAAAACTAGGCAATTAACACCCAAAATAATGAAAATAGTGAAAGTTTTTTAACAAACTAGTAATAAGATTATATAATAAGATAATATATCATATAATAATTTTTTTGTGGTTCTGGGATAAGTTATTAACATTTATAAACCATTATACACTAGGTTAATGTTCGTTTACCAAAAAAATGCAACGTAATGGATTTGCATCAAACTTTTTATATCATTGAGATTAATGTCATATTCAACACTAAATTATTTTGTTTGTTGTATCTAGTACCCATTTAGATATATGATATTATGAATTATATTATCATAATGTGACATTGAGTTTAATTTTGAATTAATTATTCATAGTGGATTTCAATTTGATGTTACCAAGTGGTTAATAACTTCATAAACTGATTTATTTTTTAGGTTATATTACTTCCTCATTGTCATAAATATTCTATGATTTTTTCTGAGATAAATTTTAACTATCTATTGTTGTATTTACACTTTTTTATGTGTATTTAAACTTGACACACATAATCTATTCACTAGTTGAGTCTCACTTCGACATTATGGTCTTTTCAATGGTTTACATCACAATCTCACTTTATTTAGGATTTTTTACACTTGAATTCCCATTTACAGAGGTTATATGACCATCATAAAAAAAACATTTCATTCTATTATCATCTAGTTATTAATGACCATTTTAAATTATTAGTACCATTTCCACTATTTTTAGTAGAAATGTATTACAATTTTTTTTATGAAAACCTGACTTCATTTCAATCTTTTATTATAGAACCTATTTTATTCTAAAAAACCCATTTCCAAAATTTTTTTTCAATATTTTTAACCATACCAAAATGATTTATTTGAGAAATAATTATCCAATTTATTTTAAAAATATTTTCAAAGGAATATCTTTCTATTTTTTTGAACATGGCACATTTCTAACCTTTAACGATGTAAAAGGATTGATATTTTTACATTGTATAACATGTATGGATTTAACTCTCATCATATATTTAAATATATCATTAAATTTTTAAAAGATTAATTTTAAATGAAATTTTTTCAAAGGTGAATTTTATAAAAAACAATTTTCTAATTTTTTTGAAAAGAAATATATTTTCCTGAATAATGTTTTTAAAATATCTATTTATAGTATTACTATTTATCAAAGACAAAATAATTAATTTTTACACTACTTGGGATATTCAATATTTATACCATCATTAATATTCCTTTGGATGATGTTATATTACTTTAACCAATGGAAGTGTTTACATTATATGCCTTTATTCGTTATCTTCCCCTTAAAATATTCAATATCCTATGATAATTGAACATTGAATTTCCTCTAATTATCTATATCATTTAACATGGATATGTTTATTGACTAAATCGTATATCATTTTTATAAAATATGTTTATATTGATATTTATTTGATTGATTGTGAAATATTAATAAATATGTATCCTTTACTCAATTCAGATATTTGTTACTGAATATTCTTTATTTAAATGCATTGGATATACACTATGTGGGTTGGAGACAAGTTAATGAAATCTCTATGGGTTGGGGACTAATTAAAGAAAGGCCTATGGGGTGAGAAGTATTTAATGTAATCCCCATGATGCACTGATAGTCTCATGAGACTAAATTAGTTGATAAAAAACCCTTTTAGTTTGTTTCCACAGAGAATTAATGGGTTTCGACTCATAAATTTAAACTATCTTGAGAATTGATCAGGATGGTATAGGTATCATGTGCATAGGAAACATGATGTCCAATAATGAAAAAGTTTCATTATTAATAATTCATTTAATATTATTATCCACGAGATTATTGTGTTGACATATCTATGGATAAATTTCATTCTATTTCCATTTATTAAATGGAATATGTATCAATAATTTTCCTCTTTATACATATTGTCTATTAATTTTATTGATTATATATAATCTGTGTTATTTATTCCCTTTCCATATTTTTATCCAATTAGTTTGTTAGTTACATGTCATTTGGGATTAGTTATTACCTTTTGATATTGACTATTCTCTTTTATACATTATTAATTCCACCATACATGACATTATAGAGAATTTGGCCTCACCCTTATTATGTTTCCTTTCCCCAAGACTCCCTAAAGTGTACTAAGAGAGATATTAAAGGATTCACTAGACGGAATAATGTTACTATCCATAAAAGAAAAAATTGATGTTATTATTAGTGTATATATATGTATTACAAGTCTCATGTATGTATCTGGTTTACCATGATTACTAAGCTCTTAATTCCTTTAATCTTTTATTCATTGTAATAATTTCTATTTAATGGTAGTAGAAGCATAATTTGGATTTCTGGGGTGGGGTCACTACAAAGTGTATTACTAATTATTTCTATAGAAAAACATATGTATGAAATGATTTTCAAATTGATTTAAAAAATCCAAAACAATAATATTTTTCTGAACTATTATCTAGACTTTCTAATCACTTAAAATTACTTTAAATAATTATCAAAACTTCATAAATAATTTAAACTAAATTTATAAAGAATTTTGAATAGATATAATCCCTATTAAACTAAAAGAATATTAAAATTATTAATTCCAATTAATGAGGCACTAAAGTAAACAACATTTTATTTTCTATATAATATCCTCACCATTGCATGAATGAGAATATGAGAAATATGCATTATGCATGATAATAACATGGATGATTCCTCATAATTAGCTTATCAATAACCTAATATAATATATATTCTCTGATACATATCATCACATCCATTAAATTGCACTCTATGAGGAATGTGTCATTAAATTCATAAACTTTTCCACAATTTAATGGATATCAAATTACATGTCCAGTCATATGATCTCATTATAAAACTATTTTTTATATGTATAATGGAAATAACATAGATTCTTCCAAGATTTAAGGTTTTTTTCAATATTTATCCAATATTCACTAATCTACATGTATTAACAAAATTTATATGGATTTTACACTTATATATATATATATCATCATATATTCTTGTGTACTCTAAACTCCATCAATTCTATTATTGTTCTGACATATTCACATCAGTGATTATCGAAACTGTCAAAATAATCCTAAATGGGTTAAATAGAAAAGAAATATCACCACAATGTATTACCATGACCAATAAAAATTTAAATATCAATGACTATGACAATAGTGTAAGTATTTTCTGGATATATTCAAGTTTCCAGAAATCATTATGATATTCATGCTAGTTGAATCACCACCTATAATGAACCAGGATTTTCTATAATAAAAGAACTCATTTTTGTTAAAAAATTAATTATTATGTTTAATAAAAGAAGCACATATATTTAGTTTTACATTTTGTTATATATCATGAATTAATATTGAAAATAAAAGCTAAAAATAATATATTTTGATAAAAGAAATAGAACAATCAACACAATAATGTAAAGACCATAGGATTTATTTATCTAATAAATATAATTCCTACACTAAATATAATAAAAATTAAATATAAGTGGTTTGAATATGATCCTAATTATCATGGGAAGAGTATAAAACTTATATGTGATGTAGTGAATAATGGATTATTGGAAAGGTGGAGTATATATATAGTGTGTAATTGGAAAAGTTATCATTAGGATCTTCCTACTACATGATCATTAGTAAATATGGTCATTGGTATGTATGAATTTTGTTAATTATAACTATTTGGATTATTTTATATAATGTGTAGTAATGAGAGATAATTGATACATAAGGGAGAAATGATGTTCTCAATTAGTAATATAAAGCCATTTGAATCCCATCTATCAGAACATGGTATGGAGGTAACATTGTTGAAGTTATCCATTGACCACGACCAAGTTGAGCATCAAATTTAATACTCTAGATGAATCAAATATGTGGTAATTTCAAATAAGTGGAGCTCTCCACAAGAATAATATATGTTGATACACCCCATGAAAGTAACACAATCATAGACCTTACATGTAGGGTGCATGTCAATGTAAAAACTATTTTGTATCTAGACCACTATATGATAAGGTGTATATTTATTTTTAGAAATAAAATATTGGTCTCTCAAATACAATTTTAATTAGTTTTTTTAGTAAAACACATATGAATTAATGTATAATATGATAAATATATTTTTGGAAATAAGGAAATCAGAATTTCAATTTTTGGAAGATATTTTATTCCACAAGTGATTTTAAAGAAATATAATTTTAATGAAATAGTCCAATAAAACACTTTTTATCTAAATACATATTTAAAATTATTACATGTAGATATTTTAAGAAATATTTTTTTTGAAATTAATTTATTCTTTTCAATATTTTTTGTTACATGTAACACTGCTTTTAGCTTTCCCTAAATGCAACAGTAAGTTTAAATGAAACATGAAAAATTATTAAAATATTATTATATGATAGTTACCACCTAGCCTTTGGAATGATGTGTATGAATAGGATGATAAAATATGAAAATATATGTTATAAAATTGTATATTAATTCCTTGGTTCCCAATTAAGTTAAAAAATGAAAGTAAAGAACAATTTTAAAATAAAAGATTTTTTTTTTAAAAAACTATATTTATAAAAAACAAATTTTACCAAAATAAATAAAACCCCCAATTTTAGTGAATTATTTTAATTAAATGTAAGTATTATATAATAAATAAACTATTTTATGTTGATATTACGTGTTTTATGGACACAATATAATAAAAAATCCAATTTTATGATTGAAACTAATTTGTTTAAAATGATGTTTTGAAGCATTTTTTCACATTGAATTTGAAAATAATTAATGAAACCTTTATGAAATATATTTAGAAAAACAAATTAAATTTATTATTTCAACATTTCAAAATTATTTTAGTCTGAATTTTTGAGAATTATTAGAAAATATTAACTTATTGGTGAATAGTGGAAAATAATGAAATTTAATTGCAAACCACCATTTTTGTAAATTATTTGTGAAGTTAAGTTATATTTTAAAATGTTTTTAAATTAAAATTATATGAATTATATATCTATTAATCAAATTTATTTCACTTTTATAATTTTAATCTATAATATTTTGTATAAAACCCTTGTATTCCTTTGAACGTTTTTTCTTTGAAAACTATTCTTGTTGTCGAATCAGCAGGGTTAATTGTAAATAAAAAATATCCAGTTCAGTGAATTTAATTTATAAATATGGAATCAATATTTTTAATAATAATAATTTATATTATCTAATATTTTCTTCTTAATTTTTGACCAAAATTAATTGTTAACATAGTAAATATTAATTACAACAGTTATGGTAAAAATGGTTTTATTGGAAGTGAAACTAAAATTATATTGTTTTAAATAGCCTAAATACATGTATAGAATTTATTTTATGGAAATAGTTCCACCTTATAATGACTATTTAATGTGTAAAAAATTATTTAGTCCTTTTTATTGAAAAAAACATAGGTACAAGTCTTTTTCAAAAAAATAAAAGTGTTCCACTCACCTCACTTATAAAAGGACACCCACTCTTATATTCTCCACATGATGAGACAAAATTTTTCAGCAAATACCTTCAAAAATTCCCACCTATCATCCTATAAACCTTATTTTTGGATGAAATCCAACCTATGAAGGATTTTGGTAATATAATAAGGAGGATACTCAAAAAAGAGATAATGTTATTCAATGAGAATTTTTATCTAATTTTTTCCTCTACCTAATTAAATTGTAAAGAAACATTTTTGATATAATAACCTCATTATATTTTATATAATTATATTTTTATGTTAGTTTCATGACCTAAAACCAACTCTACCTTCATAAAATGGGCTGTGAAATCCCCATTCATGTGTACGGAGAACTACAGACTCTCAAACCAATTTCGTTTACTCTTCCATTACTACATCCACAATTGGATATGAAATGGACATAAAGTGTATATATAATAATTATAAAATAATTATACATTTGGAGTCATTATGTTTTTTATAAATTTTATACATTCAATTACTTTAGGGATACAATAACATTGTACTTGTGTAAAGCATACTATCACCTCATGAAGAGACATGATTTATTTTCATTATATAATTACACATGAAATAATAATGATAATGATATTGAATATATGTGATGTACATCAAATAATTATGATATTATTGACATTTTTTTCATTATGAAATTATAATATATAATTTATTCTTACTATTTTAGTAATTGAAATATGATAATGAAATTCATGGACATGTGGACTAACGCCTTCCCGAAGAGACATGACTCTCTATGTCACAATCCAAACTAGGTTGACCCTGAATTGGTTAGACATGCCAGACCACGATTTGGCCCGAAGGACATTCCAAATCCCCATATATTGGAAACCAGTTTCAGCCATCAAAATAAAATAGGTGGGAATGACTTGGTCTATAAATTAAAAAAAAGTAAATAAACAAAAACTTAACAATGAAAAAAAAAACTAGCAGCGGTGAGAAAATAAAACTGTACAAACCTCCATGTGGCCCTACGGGTCACCACCGACCTCAAACCAACGTCACACTATGGTGACCAGATCCATGCATGGTGGAACACCTGAAGCTAAAAAAATGATAACTATAGGCGTGGGTACTTAAAACTCAATTGGAATTCCCAAATAATATATTCCCAAATGAATTTCCTTTTAAAAAAGAATCATCAATTTTAGGTTTGAGCTAAAATATATAAAAGTATTTTTTCCACACATTTTCCTATAAAAGAAAATCCCAACCCATTTCTCATTTCTAATTAAAAACAAAATTCTAATTTTAATGGAGGTGATGTTTACACTAAAAAGGGAGGGAGGATGTGTAAAATATTTTCAAAACGTTTTTCTATAAAAACTTGAAACCATTTTATCACTTTTAGAAAGAAGTTAAAATACGCATGGAAACAAGGTCAATAAGAATACAATATGGGTAGTAGAGAAACACCATACAAGAGTAACCAACTATCACATACATCTCGATCATCTTCCATAGATAACTGTGTAATAGAAAACATGGGAGAACCTATGAGCTCATGAATAATATATAACATATGGTACATGCGACTCATTCTGAAGGCGTTCCCTACCCCATGACATCATAACACGAAAACGCTTGATCGTCACCCTAGATGGACTGAACAAGGGGCCCAATCCCATAACAATGATAACAAAATAACCCCTACTATTATCCACTAACCAATGCGTAATCTATACTAGTGTAGAAATTGTTCACTAAAAATTCTCTTACTATGCTAGGTTCCCATGTTCAGACTAAGAAGGTGGTGATCCAATATTTTCAAACAAGAAATCTATCATATATACATGCATCACCCACAATACACAAATAGAAAAATCGTCCCTGAATCACAAAAAGGATTTATAACCTATTTCCTTCAACCATTAACAAATGAGGGAAGTTAAATATGAGGACCTCCAATTCCCATCAACTTCCAACAAAAAAAGAGGTGCATTCTAAGAAGATTTTTCAGAGCAACTAATTTTATAATGGTACCAAATAGGCCTCAACTAACCATTTCATAAAGAATCACCCACACACCACTTTGAAAACTAGAACCACACTTAGAAACTAATTTAATAATCCTAAATAACCATTTTAAAATAGGGATACATATATAATGGATAAAAGTGAATTCCACTAAGAACTAATTATGCACATTTAATAAAAAATTTCCATCAATTCAAAAAGAAAGAAATAATCACTCAATTTCACCATAATCCATTATTATAAAAAACATAAACTACTAACTAACATTAAATAAAGGTGAAAAAATCATGTAATAAAAAATTATTTAAATTTAATGGCTAATGCATAGTGAAACCTACCTCAAATATGCTTCTTTTTTATGACGACCACTCAAACTGACCCATCATGATCACACAGACATGCATTTACACAGACACACACATATAAATATATTAATTCCCCAAGATACATTTCAAATATTCCCCACCCCATGAGGGAATATGTATAAAGAGTTCATATATATATATATATTCTTTACCCTAGGAATATAAATGTAAGAATTCATGACACCCACAACTTGAAAACAGTGCAATGAGGTCCAACACACTCTATAAACATTATAAAAAACTAAAAAAATCTAAAACTTGTAAAATAAAACATAACAAAACAAAGGAACCAAGATTAAATGTAAACAACACTTTTCCATGAAATCACCCCAAACCATTTATAAAACCATGACATAATTTTTAAACCAAAACTCAACTCTCCCAAAAACCATTTTTTCATGACAAACAACCAAACAAGTATTCAAATTAGACATTAAAAAAATTAAAAATTAAAACTAAGTTACCAAAATATTTCAAAGGGATAAATAACAGGACAAGGTTTTGTTTCACTTTTAAATAACATTAAATATTTTATCAAACACATTGGGTGAACTAATATCTAGAAATATTAGAAGAATCATTTCAATGACCACTTTTACCAATTTATAACAACTTGAAAACACCACCATACACAGACTACATTCCTTATAGAGGTTTATATCACATTAAAAAATTAATAAAACAACATTTGACATTCAATAAAACACATTTTATATAGGAACATATATGCATTACTAGGAAAACACTTCAAAAAATATTTTTTTGTAAAATCTACTCGATGACACTATAAAAAATTAACTAAGTTCATTAAGAAGGTGTGAATCAAGTCTATAATTTAGTCAAAAATATTCTAGAAATAAATTAATTTAATCAGAATGGAAAACATGGATTCTCCCAACTCAAATTAATGAGGACACGATGTTGCTTCATGGAAGGAAGAATCGAGACTCGAAGTCCCATCGCAAGCCCTAAAAATTGAGAAAAACAGAAAAAAAATCCCATGATTGTTGTCTGTCCAAATTGAAGGAAACCTCCCATTAAAACAAAGAAATTGGGGGGAAAGGGCTGGGAGAGTTCCTAGAGGTCGAGGGAATCAACGAGAGAGTAGGTTGGCTAGAAAGGGAGCTTTGATAAGGTGGTAAGTGCATAGAAAACAGACCAAGGGGTTCAGGCCATGCTGAAACAGGGTGGTGCAGTTGTTCTGGTCACACATGCACAAGAAAAAACTAGTGGAGGTGTGATTTGTAGGAGAGGTTCTCCACTGAAGCAGTATGGATGTAGGGAGGTCAGAGTTGAGTTATTGTCACGCAGCCAGTCACATGTTCAAGAGTGTGTAGGAGCATAGTGCATAGAAAAGGGGTGTTTAAGGTTTCATTTTTTTGTTTATAATAATTATGATAATAATAATAATGCAAATGATATTATACTAAAAATAATACATTATTAATTTATTATCTTTATAATAAGACACTTATTATTAACAACACATTATTATTATTAATAATAATAAAACATCAATTAAAAAACTCTTATTATTATTATAAACACAATAATATTAATTTCATTTTTAACAATAATAATATTAATGAAAATTTTAGTAATAACAATAACAATAATAATAATAACATGACCAATAAAAATAATAATATTATTTTTACAATATAATTATTATTATTACAGATAAAACATTTAACTTATTTTAATTGTATAAAATTCTATTTATTTTAGAAATTTGGAAACCAAAAAAGAACATGGGATGACTGCGTGGTTACCACCGACCATACGGTGCCCACGCAGCGGTCTGAAACCCACCAAACTCATAAAACATCATAAATTTTAAACCAACACTAAACTCGAACCTCAATGAGGATAAAAGAATCCAAGAAACAATAAAATTAAATAAATTTAAAGTTTGAGGTGTGATAATTATCTACACCAAAAACATTCTTCCCCCAGAAAGTCACCAAGCTGAAAGTTAGTTAATAATTCAGTACATTACCAATCAAAAATGGAAGAAACAAGGAATTCTAGGGAGAAAATTTGTTCCCTAGGTCATACTGGACTGATTTAGATGAAACCACAACACAAAAAAAGTGGAGAACATTAGGGGGTTTTCCCAAAAAAAAAATTAATCTAGCATAGAAACTTTAAAATTCAAGCACACCACCTCACAGAGGGACTAATGCGGGATTTCCCAAACCAAACCAACCCAAACTGTGGCCTCCCTATAACCGGAAACTAAGGAACTATTAAACCAAACCCAACCAACATCCTTAATGACAATGGAAAAAATTAACCACTATGATTTAAATAAGAGGCCAATTAAAAATATAACCGACATACCAGAACACCAGAATAACGTAGTTCTCATATAATAACGAAAATTCCTCCACATAAAGAAGAACAAGCACACCTCCACACCCATGAAAATAAACTGAAAACGAAAATGGACCAGAAACATTATCCATACATTTTATAATACCCAAACATCTACAAAAAGGTAGAACTAAAACCAAAACTAAAATGGACTTATTAACCAATGGGCCAAACACCCCTCCAGGAAAACAAATGATTCAGATACACCACACTTATAATAGTCACAACTGCTCAGATTTTGACAAATAGAGTTCTTCCCCCTCTCTAAAAATTGTTGAAATTATAAAGAATAAAATGATAAACAAAGATATTTTAGATATCACCCCCCAAAGATAGAAATATAACCATGGCCAATGATTCACTCATCATTGGAAACTTCTGACTGTGCAAGAGCGTAAACCCGAGATCTGCAACTAGGGATCTGATGGCCAAAGAATATCCTACCTCAGAGCCAGACACTATAATACCCCAATCAGAACACATTTATTGAATGGTGGTTCTTACAAAACATTCCCCTATGACCTGAATGACCACAAAGATAGTGAGGCTTCAGAGGGATGCGACAATATGACATGGAATTCTCGAACCATCCATACCAATGGAACATTAGAAAGTTGTCTAACGAACTTAAATAAGACACCGAAGAAAGGTATTCCTTAGGAATATGTTCCTATTTTACACCCCTCTTTCTAGATGGGAGAACCCTCACTTATGATGATAGTAACCAAATTTTCCAAGCACTGGCTCTATGGTTGCCTACTCTTAGAAGCGGCTGACACTTGCCTTCACCGACCACCAACCATGTGAAATACGGATAATCTCTTACCTCTTTTTTGCCTTCACCTCTTTATGTATGATCCATTGGATGAATACAGACATCAAAACCTCCCACATCATTACAACTCCAACTATGATGAGAAATTAACCTCCAATGGTCCAAGGATTGACCCTCCAACAAACCAAAGATAATACGAACTGTAACTAACTTAGGAGTCCCCAACCACCTGAAGACATGCGCTACTCCCCTCAAACCTCTTCACTACACCTAAAAGACCCCAAAATCCTTGAAGGAGAAGAAAAACTGGATAGAAACCATAATTTTTCATGATTCATTATCAACTTTTGGGGACATTTCTAGGCATAATATTCAGAACAATACAAAAAATAGTAGAAACCGACATAAAGTGAAAACTCAATAAAAATAAACACCCCCTGTTGAGACAACTGGCCTGAAATCCCAAAAAAAATAATCAAAACCAAAATAAACACCCCAATCCAATGGAAATATTCTTATAATCCAAACATATATAAACACAAGAAAAAAAATCTAGTTTCTAAAAACCACCATTTTACCAATTTAAAACCATTTGAAGAAAAACACATCCATTTTGAAATCTATTTTTCCATTTCAAAATCCAATTTCATTTTCACCATACTTACACCAATAAAAACCAAAATTAAACACAACATACAAAAAAATGACCGAGAATGAAGCTCTAGTGCTTATGCCTAACCTGACGACAAGGTAGTGGGCCATATCCCAAGTAAGAAATAACACTAAGAGGACCCTAAACTAGGCTCATAGGCTTCACATGAGTCACTACACCATGTGGGGTCACAACGTGATGTCGAGTCACCTCTATTTTCATCCCTCAATCCCAGAACAATTCAAAAGGATAAAAACTCAAACTACTCTTGGAGAATAAGGTCTCTTCACGAGAAGTGGTGATCAGGCACCGACCCATAACCTATATTCCGAGACCTGAAAATCCTAATCTATATCTATTGGAAACCCCAAATATCAAGAAACTCCTCTGATACCATTTTTTCATGAACCAAACCAGGTCGACCCTGAACCAGTCACCAAATCTGTCTCGCGACATAGACTGAAGGGCGTTCCGGATCCCCATGGGCTGGCAACTAGTGTCGAGCATCAAAATTAAACAGCTGGGAATGATTTTGCCCATAAATAAAAGGAAAATAAATAAAAATAACTAAAAAATAAAAACAAAAACTAGAAGAGATGATAAAAAAAACTATAAATACCTCCATGTGGCCCTATGGGTCATCACCGACCTCAAACCAACGTCGTACTATGGAGACCAAATTTAAGAAAGGTGCAACACCCAAAGCTAAAAAAAGATAAAACTATAGGTGTGAGTATTTAAAACTCAGTAGGCATGAAAGAATAATATTTTATGAAATTCATTTATATTAAAAATAAAGAATCATTAATTTCAGGTTTTATATTTAATATATAAAATTATATTTTCCACACATTTCCCCGTTAAAGAAAATCACGGTCCATTTCCATTTTTCAGTTGAAAACAAAATTCCCATATTAAAGAAGGTGATGTTTACACTAAAAAGGAAGGAAATAAGTGTAAAAAAATTTCAAAACCATTCTCCATAAACACTTCAAACCATTTTACCACTTTTAGAAAGAATATACACTATGCAAGGAAATGAGATCAACATGCATACAACACGGGTAATGGAGAAACACCACACAAGAGTGACCAACCAATAAATTCTTCTCAATCATCTTCCATAGATAACTATGTACTAGAAAACATGAGAGAACCTAGGAGATCATGAATAAACTTGAACATACAATAAAAGTGACTCATCTCAAAGGAATTCCCTATCCGATGAGGTCATAACACCCAAATGCCCGATCATCGCCCTACCTGGCCTCACCGAGGGGCCCAATCCCATAACAATGATATCAAGATAACCCCATAATATGGGCCACTAGATAGTGAATAATCTAAAATAGTGCATAAATAATTCACCAAACATTCACTCACTATGCTAGGTTTCCATGTTCAGACTAAAAAGGGGTTGATCCCACAATATCAAACAAACAATCTATCACATATACATGCATCACACACAAGAAACATAGACAAAAGTCCCCAAAAATCACTCCAAGGTATTCCCCCTATCATTCCCTCAACCACTAACACATGATAGAGGTCCCATCGAAGGACCACCCATTCCCATAAATATCCTAAAAGGCAAGATGTGAATTCCAAAGAGAGTTTTCAAAGAAACTAATTTTATAAAGGTACCAAAGAAGCCTCAACCAACCATTTCTTAAATAATCACAAGCACACCACTTTGAAACAAAATCCACACCTGGAAACCCATTTAAGAAACCCAAATCACCATTTTAAAACTATGGTAAATTTATAAAGGCCAAAGGGACATTACACCTAGCACTGTGTATGCACATTTAGTAAACAATTTCATGCAATTCATGTACAAAGAAGGAATCACTCAACTTCATAATAAGAAATTATTCGAAAGACCATAAACTAATAACTAACATTAAATAATAGTGTGAAAAGCATGAAATCAAAAATTCTCTAAATTTAAAGGCCAATGCAATGGGAAACTTACCTCAAACATTCATCTTTTTGATGTAGACCACTCAAACTGACCCTTAGCACTTACACTTACATGCACTTCCATATATATATATATATATATATATAAATTTCCCTAGATGCATTGAACGTATTCCCCATGCCAGGAGGGAATATGTAGAAAGTGGGAATATATATATATATATTCCATACCTCAATGGCATGTGAACGGAACAATGATTCGAAGTAAAGACAAAGTTTCCATGAAATCACCCCTACATCATTTATAAAACCATGAATTAATTTTTAATCCAAAACTCAACCCTTATAAAAACCATTTTTTCCATACCTTCAACTAAATGAGAATCCTAATTGTACATTGACACAAATTATCAAATTAAAACTAAGTTACTAAAATATTTCAAAGGGTCAAATAACATGATAAGGCTTGATATTAATTTTAAGGAACACATAATATTTTAACCAACACAATGGGTGCACTAATATATAGAAACATTTGAGGAATCATTTCAAAGTCTACTTTTAAAAATTTATTCCATCATGAAAACACCACAATACGCTAACTATGTGCCTTATAGAGTTGCACATTAAATTAAAAAATTATCAAAACAACATTTGACATTCAATTAAAAACATTTTCCATATGAACATATAATCATAACTAGAAAACACTTCAAATAATATTTTTTTATAAAATACACTAACTTTAAAACAATATAAGAAATTAACTAAGAGCATTAAAATAGTGTAAATCAAGCCTATAATTTAATAAAAAAACATTCCAGAAATAAATTGATTTAATTGTAATGGATAACACAGATTCTCCTACCTCAATGGCATGTGAACGTGACACCACTTCAGTAGGAGGAAGAACTGAACCACACGGTCCCTTCACACACCCTAAAAATTGAGAAAAATACACAAAATCCCCACAATTATGGTTCAGCCGAATTGAGGGGAAACCCCCATTAAAAATGGAAATATAGAGGAAAGGGGAGGGGGACTTATTAGGTGTCTAGGGCACTGAAGAGGGGGTAGGGTAGTTAGTAAGGGAGCTCTAGCAAGGTGGGGCATGCACATAAAACAGACTAAGGTGGCCGAGCACCAAAACATGACGATGCAGATTTCTGGGTCACTCGTGTATAAGGAAAATCAAGGGGGAGGCGCGATTTGTAGGTGGGTCGTGATACTTGAGCAGGCTATATGGAGGCAGGTTGGAGATGGGATGCTGGAGTACTGTAGGTTGCGTGGCCAAGGGGAGGGGGTGTGTGTAGCATGTAGAGAAGCGGTGTTTAGGGTTTCATTTTTTTATAATAATAATTCTAATAATAATAATAATAGAAATAATAATAATAATAATAATAAGAATGATAATGATAATGATATAATACTAAAAATAATACATTATTAATGCATTATTATTATAATAAGACCCTTATTATTAATAACACATTCTTATTATTAAAACATCATTATTATTATTATTATTAAAACATTAATTAAAGCACTCTTATTATTATAATATACATAATAATATTGATTTCATTTTTTTAACAATAATAATATAAATGAAAATTTTAATAATAATAATAATAAATCCACTAATAATAACATTAATGTTATCTGAAAAATAATAATAATTTTATTATGGAGAAAACAATTTCCTCATTTAAATTCTATAAAATTTTATTTATTTTAAACATTTGGAAACTACATAGACACCTGGGATGACCGTACGGTTATGACCAACTGTGTAGTGCCTAAAAACCAGTCTGAAACCCACCAAACTCATTAAACATAAAGAATATTATATCAACACTCAACTTAAACCTTCCCAAGTCTTACCAAATCTAAGAAATAATAAAATAAAATAAATTTAATGGTTGGGGTGTGACACACTCTTTTCATCACCACCCCACATAAAAGATACATGTAATTATATTTAAATAAATATTATGTTATTTATGATATTATTATTCTTAATGAAATATAAAATATTAATTACCTCATTTTCATGATGATCTTTGAAAAATGTAAACATTTCTCATGAGTTTTTGCAGCATACCATCTCTATGATGGTAACATACTACATTTATAAAAAAAGAAATCGTTATTTATATTAAAAGTATAATATATCTATAAATATTCTAAATTTTTAATTATAATTATTATGTATAATATGGTAACATGATTAATGTAAGAGGAAAAAAAAGTCCAAAAATTTATGAAAAACAAAGCAGTTATTGCCTGAAACCTGTCTTTAACATGGAATTATTAAACATCAGGTAGTAAAATATCATTATAAAAACATATATGTTTTGATATTTATAAATATGGTTGTTAAATATATGTATAATAAAATATATTTATTATAACAGAGTTTTTAATGTATAAAAAGTAATATGATACTTAAGGTTAGGGATCACTATTATCGCTTTTATTTATGGGAGACATATTCAAATTCACCACTCGATTATTTTGTGTGATGTGTATAATATGAATTTTATGTATAATATCATGAATATAATTCTTTTACAGATATTAAATGTTTAACATGGTTTTATTTTTTATTGTAGTTTACAATTAAAATGATCGTGAAAGCGGTATGATATATCCATCTCACTTTTTTACATCCATGTGATACATTCCACAATAACCACTTGTTTATTATATATAGTGTATATATTATCTAGGAATATATTTTATATTTCTTATAATTAAAATTATAGGGATTTACATATCCATTTTAGGATCCCACTTTCATGGGGTTTACAGTTCAAATGATACCCAAGTGGTATGGGATCATTGTCACAATTTACCTTCTTTAAGACATATGTTATGTAATGCACTTATCTAATCTATGAGCTAAATATACAGAATATTTGACATTTCATATAATGAATATCTTTATTTTCATGATACTATTGGGGTTATTTAGTGTTATTATTTCATGAGGATTATTATTCAATGTTAATAATGTGTGATGAGTTTTATGATACAATCTCTTAGTTTATCAGGGATGTTTATGAATATAATACTATTCATAAAATATTATGATATATCTCTCAAGAAACAAAATACATTTATCATCCTCTAGATATTTAATTAGGCCAATTTTTTCTCATTATTTTATTATCTCTGTATACCCAACAGTTCAAGATAATGTCTTTATGAAAATCAAACCTTATTTCTCCCTTCAATCGAAAAACATTTTTCTTCCAAATATATATTTTCTAAAAATGTTTTTATAATTTTTTTTAACATTATTGAAATTTATTTTTAAATTTATATTCAACCATGTTTTAATTTTAAAAAAATGTTTTGTATGTAATCATCATGTCTTATTCAAAAAATACTCATTTGAATTTTACCAAAAATTTGAAAGGAATCACTGTTTCAACATGTATAGAATGAAAAAATTCCTTAAATTATGAATATTATTTTTTAAGAATCATCTTTTATTAGTTTTAAATTATATTTTAATGGAATTGTTTTTGAAATGTTTTACGTTTTAAAAATATTCTTAAAATATAGATAGGAAATTTTACTCAAGAAATTATTTAAATAATGTATAAAATATTCTATTATAAATTTACATGTTTTTTATGAATATTTTTCTACACAATATTATGATTTTTTAGTTTAAATAAAATATTTTGAAAGAAAATTTATCTTATTGAATAAATGTTACAAGTAATATATCATTCAATGTCATGATCTATCCAATTTGAAATTTTTAGATAAAATTATTCTAAGAATTGCTTTCTTACCCATAGGTTATGCAGGGATAAAATGATGAAACGACTGTGAAGCCTATATATTGCATAAAGGTTTTGATATGATGAAATTATTATGAAGGAAATTTTATTTCATTGGTTATGATATGATGAAATGTTTTATAATATCGGTCCACACATATGTATGATTTTAATTATGTGAGGGGTGGTAATTATATATCCCTCCAATCAATTGGGTAATGATTTAAAGATTCTGATATAGATAGTACTGGAAAAAGGAGTGAACCTAATTCAGTAAGGGTCTTTAACTGCTATGGTTTCCTTGGGATTTAAAATTGACTACTATAATGGTTTGAGGTGTGATCCCATTCCACTATGATATCCATGTAAGTGGTCATTTAATGATATGGATTGATTTTCAATTATTATATTTATTCCAAAATTACCTTTATTATTAAAATATCATGCTCTCATAGCTTATAATCTTTGATTTTATTAGGATGAATGTCTTATGAACTGCCAATAATTATTTATTGACTTTTAATTAAGATTTTTGATATGCAATGTATGTTTTTCTTATGTTATACTCATTTATGCTACCATTAAGTTCATATTATTATTATGTATCTTAGTTTTTACACTTAGTGACCATTTGAGATCCCCCATTCACATGTTTTTATTCCATGGGTTATGAAGAAAGGTTTTAAGTAGGGTATTTTTGGGAAGAGTACTAAAGGAGAAGATCTTTAACGATATGTTAAAGATCATTCACTGAATCATAATATTGTGTATCTATTCTCCAGTAACACTAAAATATTATGGTCATTAGGAATGTGTTTGTGTAATTTATTGAATATTAATCAAAAAAGATAAAATGGAAATGTATTAAAAGTATGGGTCTCAATATTTGGAATCATATGAATGGTTTAGTCAACCATTAGAAAATATAATGTGAAAAAATTAGTGATATAACTATGGATATTTTTAATTATATTTATAGAGACATCTATAAGAATAAGTCTGAGGATGATATAAATTACTATAAAATATCCTGAAATTTTGGAAAAGGATAGAGAAATTAGTTTCTATAAAATTAAATCCATAAATGGATACTATAAGTGGATGAAGATCTAGAATAAAGATGCAAAATGTTAATCACTATAAAAGGGGATCATTTGGATAAAATCTATCATCACATTATGTATGAAAACAGGACTTATTACATGTATGGTTTAACACTCAATGGGTATATGCTTTTGAAATTAAAAAACTCATTATGATATATAATAATGGATTTAAATAGACGATAAATATGAATGAACTATGATAAACCAAAGGTTTCATCGATTGAAAGTAGAGTGTCATGATTTAAAAATCCATGAAGTGATTTCTCATGATTTTTTGGTTCCACACTATGATTTTTATTGCTCACACTATGGTTATTGGTTTTTTTCAATGGTTGGAAGAAGAAGGAACTAAATTAACATTGATTAAGATGAAAATTTTTATATTGAACACACTAATGGGATGATGAATGAAGTAAAGGATTTTTTTGATTATTCCTAATTTATAATCACATAACATGATTAAAACCATGAAACTTAACCAAATCTCATACATGAAAAAGTAGACAAGGATATAGATCATTGAGAGTTCATTAAAGTGGAGATCATATTGGAAAAAATATTTGGTTTCCTATATGTCTATAATATAGGAAAAATCACTCAATGGAATCTCTCAAAGGGATGATATGTAGTTTCGGGTGTGTAAAAGGACAGAAAGAATATAACTACAAAAGAAAATTGAAATGATATGTTAAAAAAATGGAAGGGAATATTAGTTTCCTTAAGGTATTATCAATGGATGAATGTTTTAAATTTGTAAGGTATGGGCATTGTGAAAATTAATGTCTTGAATGGAAATAACTTGAAGATAATATGAATTATTGTATGATTAATTATATATTTTAGATGATAAAATTAATAAAAATGATATATGAATGGAAACGAGTGTCAATCAATAATATCTTGAATTCTCATGAATTTTTTGAGATGGATATAGAACAATCGATTGATTATGTACATGAATTCATGAATTATCTTATATAAATAAAAATATATTAAATGATTGATTAATATCTGTTTTTCATTAATGATATGAAATAATATGTTGAAAAGTTCTTATAACAAAGTAAATTGATTTATTTTCATGGAAATATTTTATTGAAAATAGATGATTAATAAAATATCACCCTTAATATATTCTCAAGGTTGAGAAGATGGCATTTAGTTTGGACAAACAAATTATTGATATGGTGAAAGTAAAATGGATCAAATTGATAACCTTAGAACTGATAAATATTTTTTACATGGTGGTTTATGTTGTTTTTTATAAAGAATAAAACATTACTTGATATATTAAATATGTTCAATAATCTTTATTTTTACTCAAGAAATGAGGAAACATGTATTTTTTCAGTCAGAATTTATGGTCATCAAATTTATTACCATGATTCAAGAGAATATATGACCAATGTATTGACATATTTGGCATGTTACCATTAATATATAGTTAATGATATACTGGGGAATAATTTTTTGTTTGGTAAATTTTGTGACCTTTTTAATGAAATTTTATTTATTGAATGGTCATAAGGTTTAACATTTATGTAATGATTTATATTGAACATTGGAGGAGGTTTTAGAGATTAATGTATTACATGACCAAATAAAGAATTATACATATTGGACAATTAGTATAATTTTTTTAACTAAATATATAATAAAATAATTACCATTATTTTATGGATTTTATTTAGTGATTCATACAAGAAACAAATTAAACTCTTACAGTAAGACATGTAGTGAAAATTCATCATGGCTCAACCAAAGGATGAAATTGTTCATATTGAATAAAAAGATATCAAGTAAGTAAATTTTCATATGTTCTCAGTTTAGATGGAAAATTAAATAATGAATATTTGGAAATGTATCTTTACAAAAATTTTGTCCAAAAATAATGATTTTTGATGATATAAATAACATATTCACACTGATTGGGTTTATGGTTTTGTGATTTGTAACCTTATCAAGATCACAAAATTTCTTATGATCAATGAGATATATCACATTATAATTATTTATGATTTTCATATATGTTCATATCTTCAACTACCTTTTAAATTCTCATACATAGAAACCTAATATATGTTATTCCAGATGATTTTAAGAAATATATTTCTCCTTTTCAATATGATTTTTTATGAACCCTTTATATGATGTGGGTTTCTATGAAGGAATTTCGAAATGTTAAAACATGGATGATGGAGATGAATTTTGAGGGTGAAAATATTTTTAAGGTTGGAAGAAAGTTACAACTTGAGATTTTTTGGAATATTTTTTTAACAAAAAATGTATTATTTTTTATATTTTTTGTTATATATATCACTTAGTCTAGCTAATATTATGTGAAACCTTGAGTTTTATTGAAACATGTCATATTATTAAAATATTATTATGTGATAATTATCACCTAGACATTAGAAGGGTGGGTATGAATAAGAGTAACCAAATTATAAAATTATATTTTTTACACATATATATGAATTATTTTTTGTAAAATTAATTGAATATGAAAAAAAAATTATTTTAAAATTAAATAAATTATTTTCTAAAAGAATATTTTTTTTGAAAAAAAATATGTTTACCTAAATAAATAAAAAAACCACTATTTGTGAATGTTCTATTTAAAATTATATATTATCAATTAAATAAACTATTTATCATTCATCTAATGTGTTTTCTAGACAAGATATAAGAATTAATCAAATTTTAAACTTACAACCCATATATTTCAAATAAGATGTTTTGTCACATTTTTTCACACATATTTGAAAATCAATATTTCAATATTTTAGAAAATATATTTTAATAATTTATGCTCAATATTTATATAATCATGTGATAATTATCATAGTTTTTATCTTTTATAATATTTTGAAAAGATTATATTTCAAATGAATAATGAAAGTATTGAATTTCAATTGAAAACCACCTTTTCATTAAAATTATTTATAATATAAATGAATATTTTATGTTTGTTTTAAATTAAAAATTTATCAATTATATATCTATTAATTAAATTTATTTCATTAGAATCATTTTCATATGACCTTTTTATATGAACCCATGAATTCTTTTGAACTTTTTTCTTTAAAAACCCTCTTTCCTTTCAGGTCTATAACATTAATTTTAAATTAAAATTTTCTATATATATGAAATTTATTAGAAAAAATTGATTATAAATTTGGAATAAAAATTTATGATGTTTTCTTATAATTCTGAATTATTATGTGATGAAAATTATTAGTGAAAATAGTAAAATTAATTATTTTCGTTAAGGTAAAAATTTTTACGTGCGGGGGGGGGGGGGGGTAAAGTAAATTGATAAGGATTTAGATGACCTAGAGACTTGTATATAATATATATTTTTGGATATATTTAGACTATATAATTTATAAAGGTCAATAATAATTCATTTTCTATCCTTATTTCCTAAGGAAAACCTGGGTACACATTTTAATTTTCAAGAAATTACAGGTGTGCCACTTAACTCACTTATAAAGGAAATCACCTCAATGCTCTTCTTCATTCCATAAAACAATTTTTTCGTCCAATAAATACGCAAATTAATTCTAAAAATAACTCTTAAAATCATGTAATCCTATGGTTGAGCTGAAATCCAACCTTAGAAGCATTTTAGTGAAAACCTAAAGGACATTCCCGAAGTAGAGTTGAAGTTATTCAACCGGTGTTTTTATTTAATTTATCCCTTAAACATGTTAAATTATTTAATTAAACATGATGATATAATAAAATAAGTATCCTAAATATAATTATAAATTGTTATTTTATGTTTATGACCTACAACGATATCCACTTTCATTATATGGGTTCGAAATCAAAATTCATGTGTATGGAGGACTGCCGACTCGTGAACCAATGTCATTTCCTTTTCTGTTACCACTTATTATGGTTGATTATGATGATTGATATAATTTTTATACATGATATTTATTGTGTAATTATACCTATTGAGTCATTATATTATATATAAAATTTTCACTTTCCATTCCTTAGGGGATACGATAATGTCATACATGTGTACGACTGACTACTTCCCTGCAAAACGATGTTATTCATTTTCATAATGCTTCAAATGGAAAATAATAAAGATAAATTTAATGAATATATGTGATATAAATGAAATAGTTAGTATATTTGTGGAATATTTATCATTTTTATTGTTTTATACCTTTTCACTTGTTATAATATGACAACATTGTTCTTATACCTATAGACTACCACATTTATGAAACTATGTGACTCTATTTTTCTAATTAAACCACATGGATGATACTTATAATTATATTTAAATAAATAATATATTATTTGTGTTATTATTATCACTATATAAATATAAAATAAAAATTACCTCTTTTTTTCAATGATGACTAAATATTGGAAACGTTACTCATGAGTACGTACAACCGACCATCTCCTTGATCGTAATATACTTCTTTTTTCAAAACCAAATTACATGATTAGTATTAAAATTATATTTAAAGCATTAATATTATAATTATTTCCTTATTATTAGTATGGATATTATGGAAATATGATCAATGTAAAAGGATAATAAATAAAAAATCCAAACATATTTGAAAAATAAAGCAGTTATTTCCCAAAATGTGAATTTAACATGGATTTATTAATAAATGGGTAATAAAAGTTCATGATAAAATAATATATGATTTTATATATATAATTATTGTTCATAGATAGTTTTATAATTAAATTATATTTATTATACATGTGTTTTGAATGTGTATGAAGGATGTCGATACTTAGGATATGGGATTTTCATTATCTCTTTTATTTTTGGGAAACTAATAAAAATTCAAAACTCATTAATTATTTATGATTTAGATATTGTAAAATTGAAATTTTATGTCATAAATATCCTCATTTTAATGATATTCAATTTTTAATTTTATGATATTTTTATTAGGGATTACTATTCAAATGATTACTAATGCTGTGAGGGTTTTCCATATCACTTTTTTAATTATGTGAGATGCATAACATATTAACCACTTCTTCCTATATATGGTTTATATAATATATATGAATTTTTTTCATAATAACTATTATGAAAATTATGGGGATTTTGAAATAAATTTTATTGTATATCTTTCATAGTGTTAATGGTTTAATAGATACCCAAGCAGTAAGGTTTGTTTTTTTCACCATTATCCTTCTTTGTGACATATGTTATGAACCTTTATTCTTTATGAGATGAATATAATGATCATTTTTCTTGTTATATAATAAATATAGTTATTTTTTTGATATTAAATTTTTCATTAAATTTTTTATTTTCAATGGGATTATCATTAAAAGTGACCAAAGGGGTATGTTTTTTTATTACAATCACATAATTTATTAAGATTGTTTATGGTATGATTCTTGTGATAAAAGTTTATTTTAAATCACTCAAAAAACCCATAAATTTTATTCTTCTTTGGTTATGTTAGGATAATACATGTTTTCCCTTTGTTTTCCTCTCTCAATGTGAAGAATAGTTTAAAATATTTTTTTTCATGAAAATCCAACCTCATTTCTCTCATCAACCGATGACCCTTTTTATTCCAAAACCATAGTTTCTGAAAATTATTTCAAAAAAGTTTTTATCATTAATTAATTTATTCATTAAAAAAATTTTAATCAATTTCTGAATTTTTACAAAACCTTTTCAGAGGAATATTCATATAAAGTTGAAAACAATACCTATTTGGAATTTTTTTCAAGGATATAATAAATGAAAAGGATTTTGGAAAGGATTTATTTTTTAAAAAGCGGTTTTTAAATTTGAAATCATACATTCCTCAATAAATGATTTAAATTTATTTTAAAATATTTCTTTATCATTATTGAATTTTAATTTCAAATAATGTAATTTCAAAAATATTTTATAATTTTTTATTTTTAAAAACCTTATTTTCTATGAAAATTTATCTTCTTAAAGAAACATTCAATGTGATTTATCATTCAAAATACTTCTCAATATAAGATGATAATTCTTGATTTAATTTATGATTTATTGGTTATATAATCCAAGGATACCATTATCATTCAATATTTTAATGGTTTATAATAAAAAGATGTTTATAAATTTAATTTACCTTCCATGGGTTATATGATGTTACAATGATTTTTAAACTAACCCATATCTATATAGGTTTTCCAATGATCAAAATATGAAATTATTATGAAACCAATCTCTTTTCCATATGTTAAGATATGATAAAATATTTATGAAACCCATTTCATTTCATGGGTTTTGATATGTTGAATGTTTTACAATCATGTGGCACACATATTTATGATTTTCATTATGGGACATGTGGGAAAAATATCACCCTCAAATACATGATTTAAATATTTATATCTAATGAGATATAAAATAATGTAATGGGGACTAAACCGAGTTCTGTATGGTACTTTTCCCACTATGATGGTCTTGGGAGTAAAAATTTACTACTATAATGGTTTGGGGACCGAAACCATTCCACTATGGTAAACATAACATTTATCCCTAAACATTATGAAAATGATTTTCTATGGATAATTTTTTTTTCCAAAATTCCTTGTGTTATGATAATTTTATGCTCCCATGGAACGTGTTCTTAGATTTCCTTAAGATTCATGTCCTATAAACTGACATTCTATATTATTTAACTCATGATTCTGAAATATTATATGAATAGTATAGTTATTATATGTTATAATGATGTTATCAAACACTTATTTTTATTCCATTCTTATAAATATCACATGTTTAACCTTACTAATCACTTAAGCTCACCCTTTGTTATGTTTACTTTCCCTGGTTATGAATATGGATTTAAGTGGGGTATTTTTTTGATGATTACTAAAGAAGAATATCCTTGTGGGAGATTTTTAAGATCATTCACCAAATTATAAAATTGTTTACCTATTATCAAAATAAAAAAATATATTATGGTCCTTAGTAATGGGTTTGTGTAATGTATTGATTATTTATCTAAAAAGATCCAATATCCATGTATGAAAATCACGGGTCAACATAATATCATCCCAATTAATTTTTATAAGGGTCAAACACATTATTATTTCATAAAACTAATATTTCTCAATAAATGAGAATTTAAAAAAAAATTATCATATATAAATATATATTTTAATAAAAAAATAATTTTATATAATATTAGTATATGAAAATTAGGTTAGTGTACTTTTTTTTATAATTTTATAAAATTCTTTACTTTTCAATGAATAGAAAAAATAATTTTTTGGTGTATTTTATGACTTAATACATATTTAATAAAGATGTAATAATTAAAATAAGTTAATATAAGACAAAATAATTTATTTTATTGAAATAATGTAATTTATTAAATTAAAATAAATTTAATACCCTAAAAAACCTTCCAATGATTAAAATTGTAATTATGGTTTCAAAAAATCTATTTTGTAGAAATATTATTTTACCATGAACATGGTAATCTAAAATATTGGATTTTGATTATAAAAAAAAATATGACGAAATAAATCATCATAATTTTATAAAACAAGGTCCAAAACTTTGGGTATTCTAATGGGGTTGTATTTACCATATCCTATAATTCAATGGCCTATATTTAGAAATTGATAAATAATCCTCCCATATATTATATAAGTACCCACCTCTTCACCCCATTTAATTCACTCTAAATACATTAATCGTGAATATCCTCTCATTTTACCTATATAGAGAATTTATAAAGAGTTTATATTGTTCCATGGAACTCTCCTCAAAATTTAAGAAGGTATATTACTTGTTAAGTGATTCTCCTTCACTATTTTTTTTACAAATACTTCCTTTGTTGTTAGTCTTAAAATAAAAAAAATGTTCTAAATAAAAAATCATCATTCAATTGATTTAATAATTTGTTTCTATTAATGAAATACTTCCATTCTCTCTCATTAAATCTCATTTCATAAACCACTATTTATACTTCTTGTGAAGTCAAAATAATTCATTGGTTATACATGCATCCTTTTTTAGGTTATCAAAACACAATCTTATTTTTATTCAAGGGAATTCATTTTTATGTAATTATAATTAATTTATTAGAATGTATGAAACCCACATTCACCTCGTATGTCTTAAAACTAAATAAAATTTCATAACATTAAATGTTTATGAATATAATCCCTAACTATACACATTATATAATCGTGATTTTTAGTCCATAATTTAATTTCTTTCACATGAAGGATCTTTTAATGTTTAGAATTTTAGATAATTAGGCTATAAATATTACATAATAACTCAAATATTACAAACTAGATACTAATACTCACAATCTGTTTTAATCACAAAGTAAAACTTTTTAAAATAAAACATTAATTATCTTTATTGATAAAAATATCCATAACATTCATCTTTAATTATTCCTTTCTCTAACCCATACTTATACCAAGTTGAAAACATTTAAATAACATTGGATGAGCACAAAAAAATTATTAAGGGATATAAAAGAAGGAAAGAAACCGTTAGTCCATGAATATTTTAAACACATGATGAAATTTTCAAAAAATCAAACTATTTACCCATAAAACATATAAAATTTAGATTTCATTAAGAAATCATAGGATTCCTGTAAAAACCATAGAAATAATAAATCATAAAGATAACTTTTGGCATCCATATCATTCTTATATTTTAGACTTTATGACTACATTGGGAGTAGCCTTAAGGGTTATTTTTGGAATACCCATCAAATTATATTACCTAAATATATTAGTAGAAACCCAACTAGTTATATTAATCTCATTACACAATGAATTAGAGAGCTATCATGAGCTCACCAACCCTTGATTTTTTCATGGAACTTATAGTGTACATAAAAATTTCCCAAGAACACTAACATAATCATAACACATAAAATAGGAATAAAAGAAAAATAAAATTTCCACTTTGAAATTGTAATATTTCATTTAAAAATATTTATATAATTAATATATTCTAAAAACAATTTTAAATACCAAAATAACTAAAAAATAAATATGGTATTTATTTATCTTTTAAAGGAAAATAGATCTTCTAGAGGAATCCAAATATCCAACAATGGTCACTATAGTGGAAAATTCATTGTCACCGTATATGTTAAAAAAATTCATTTTTTCATTTAGTAAAACGATTCATATAAAAGCATTCCTATTTAAAACCTTTGAGTGAAATTAGAATTACAATCTGTTGATTATACACTGTATAAAAGAAGGAGGTGTATATTATCAAAATATGCCTCAATGAAAAAAGATTGAGATGAAGTAACTTACCTCATGTCTGACTCGTCTCATACGTTATTTATTTTTTTGAATAATAAAAATAGTTTAATTTATACTTGAATAAGTACCATTATCATGTTTATTATTCCTTTTACATCACATATTTCTATATTATAATAATTATATAATTTTTTAAGTTCATATTAGTCATTTTGTGGATATTCAGTACTTGAGTTGAAAATGAACTAGGTATGATGTCAATAATCCATGTGGTCATAAGTCCATTATCCACAGAATAATATTCATGACATATTAATCACTTTTATATAGCAATAATGCCTTTAAATCCATTCATTAAATATAGATATGATAAATGAACAACATTACCACCACGAAGACGGTAAGCTGTATGTTTGCTTGAGTAACAGTTTCATTTTTCACTGATAATTAAGGATTGAAGGTAAAAATTATTTTATCTTTCAAGAAAAATAATATAATTAATTTGTTATTTATCATTTCAGTATACTTATATATATTATCCAATTTTTGTGGTTATTAAAAACAAATCACATCACATCATAGAGGTGATAGTTCACATACACACACAATTGGAATTATCATTTTTACATGCAATGAATGCAAGAACTTAATTGATATATTATTCTATTATAATGATAAATATTTCATGAGTATCATATATAATCCTTTTTTATTGCATTATAACCAGTATTTAGAGACAATAGTGAAAATCAAACTATATTACTTCGTTAGGCGGTAGTTTTTCGTAGACATGAATGAAAAGTTTATTTCCCATTTAATGAAATTGGAGAAGGATTTATGTTATGATATGAATATAATATAATCTAGATATATTTTTGATACTATATTTATTATTTTATCATGGTGGAAGAATATTATAAGGAAGATGAAGAAGAAACAAAAGAGAAATAATTAATTAAAAACGTTATAATTCCTTCGGATGATCACCTTTATTAACACCTTAACACCTCCATGGATGGTTTTTCACTAAACAAAGGATTAATGAATGTGGTTAGGGATTATTGAAAGGGGGTTTGTAAGATCATTTACAATCGAAACGTTTTTTATGTGTAAGGAATAGAGATGAATGGGTGCCCTTTTATAAGAGAGGGGAGGGGCACTCTTGGAATTATAAAAAGTATTAAATTAAATTAAATTAATTCTCTATTCCAAAAGGGTAAAAATTGAATTATTTATAGTATAAGATTAGTATGGGTTAAAATATAAGCATCCAATGAAAATAATAAAAGTTTTAATATTTTTTTAATCCTTATATTTTTATTTTATACCATTTTAAATCTTTCGATTTTATCAGGGTATTTACACTTTTAGGGTTAATGTAATTACCAAATAATACCAAACAACCAATCGATGAGTCATTAATGAAATTTTAGACATATCTAAATATTTTTTTCCAAAAATGTTTTTTTTTGAAATTTTATATCATTTAATTAAATATTTAATAATTTAAAATATGAATTATGTTAATTTGTATACAATTTATTAATTTACATTTAAAAAAAGTTATAAAAACTTGATTACTTTGAAAAAAATACGTTAAATCATCTATATCATGTAAAATGCTTCCAAAAAATTAATGAATGACATCAAATATTGCAAATTATATTTATTTTAAACTTATTATTACCATTTATTTGATTCTTATTTTAATAAATCAATTAACCCATCATCATTATGTCATAATTTAACTTAATTATTTAATTCCTAAAAATTATAAATAAATTATGAAGATATAGAAAAAATTTTTATCTCTCAAATTAATTTTTATAGTCTAATTTACATTCTTTATTACCCTATATTATAAATGGTTTACTTATTAAAAATATAATTATGACGTGTTTAACTTACCTTTATATAAAACATAATAAATGTAATATTCATAGCCAAGTGGATTAAAAAGGGTATAATTTTGACATAAGGATGATTTTTGTGAATACCCACCCAAACAATAAAATTCGTGGTGGCTCTTAGAAACTAAAATGTTACTTTGCTTACATGGACGTGGTGATTTTGTTGCACAAGGTTCATGTTTTGGTGCTTCACCCAGGTGTCTGCTGGAAATCCTTTTTGGAGAGAGATTCTTAGGACGTGTAATGTTGGGTCAAAGCAGAAAAATAGTGGGGAAGTAGTAGCAGGGTACCCTTGATATTCGTTATTATATTATATAATCTTGTATGAGATAATTGGTGATAGTAGCCAGGGTGAGGCTTGGAACTTAGTATACATATTTAGGTGACGAGTTATTTTCACTTGTTGTTCACTGTGCTTTAACATGCTTTCTTTTCTTTTGTAGGAGAATATCTAGGGAGGATACTACTAATTATACTGTTATACTCACCCTATTTATATATAAACTGTTTTCAAGTCACTTGGAGTAGGTTGGAGATCCAGCTAGTTTCTAATAGCTTGTGGTTGCAGGAGCTATTCTGGCTTGTGGTTTTTCCTGTTTTTAGTTTTCTTTGGTACTTGTAGTTTTCCCCTTTCAGTTGTAGTAGTTTTACATGATAATATATATGTGAACATGGGTTTTAATTTATATTTCAGTTTGATTTGGAGTTGGTTGGTGTCTATATTATCTCTCTCTTTCGCATGTGTTCTCTTATAGGGGAATGGCTCCCATTTTTGTGTTTACTATACCCTCGGTGATCATCGCCAACTCGGGGCCTACTGGAGGGGGACTCGAGGGTCACTATCTCCCATCCCACATTTCTGTCCTAGGAGGGGAACACCTTGTGGAGAAGGGGGTCATGATAGAGTGGTATCAGAGGCTCTAGTTGAGGAATATGATGGATTTTGGTGTTAGAAATAGGTGGGGTTACATGGGTTGGTATGTGAACTGTGTCAGTCATGTTTATCAAGTGATGTAAACATGAGAGACCAGATAAGAAATTGTCATTTAGGTCCCCTTGTGATCTGATGCATGAATTTTTAAGTATACAATGGCTACTAAATGAGGTTATACTAGGTGTAGGGTAGAGACATAGGAATGGATCATGCATCATTCTTCTTTATTCCTGTGTTTGAATCGATATACTTTGGGGTAGGTTATCCTAAAATGAATAAATGAAAAAATAATTAATTAATGTTGAGTCTTCCGTATTCTAGTTTTAGGAGCTCTAACTATTTGTAATTTTTAAGGTATAGCAGTAGGTCAACATCCTTGTTTGGTTTGTGTAGAAGTTGTCCAGCAGGCTGTGCCAACAGATCAATGTAGGGTAGAGGTTGATGATGAAAAAAGTGGGAGGAGGAAACCTTGAGAGTTCTAGTGCCAGAGTCTGTAGAAGTATGAGGTATCTGTTTCAGATGTAGTCATAGAATACTGGATGAATGAGGTCGAGATAGGTTTTAGTTCAATCCGTGCTCAAAAGGAGCACTATGTCTATGGTTGTGACGATGCTGCGTGGACCAGTGAGGAAGTGGTGGTTCTTGTTCCTCAGGGATCATGAGGAGTCGACGATCTCATGAGAGGAGTTCCAAGACAAGTTTAGAGTCGATTTTCTTTCTTTGACTACTAAGGCATCTAGTCTCTAGGAGATTCTTACCCTTCGGTAGGGGATCTCCAATTTGAGAGAGTTTGGAATCCATTTCAATAACCTTTTATGATATGCTTCAGACCTATTGCAAAATGAAGAGGCCATAGTGAGGAATTTCGAGGAGGCTTTGCATCCAGAGATCCAGTGCTAGGTCACACCATTTATGCTGACGAAATATCTTGAGTTACTGGCGAGAGAAGAGGTCATTGGGAGAAAATTTTCTGAAACTAGATTATTATGAGAGGGGAGTTGTCAATATTTATCATGAAGAAGATCTATGGTCTAGGGTTCTGGGTTTTCAGGTCAGAAGAGTTTCTGTTTAGCCGAGGGAAGGTCCCAGCCCTCATCATGTCATTTCACAGAGGGAAGTGGCTCTCAGGCCTATGCCAAGGGATCAAGAACTTGTTTTTCTTGTGGTGTTTGAGGTTATCAGAAGAAAGATTTCCCGACCTTTCAGAGCAGTCATCGTGATCCAGGTGTTCCACTCCATGTTCCTCCGTTGAGGCAGTTCCAACCGAGGCAACAACAGTAGGTTCCACCAGCTTTAGATCATCATAGGGTAGATGGGGCAGGAAGAGTATAACCTTGTGATTCTCCCCATCCTCATAGAGAAGAGCACAACCATGGTGATGGTCATCATCAGGGTCAGAGAGGACGTCGAGGAGGTCGTGGTCAACTTCATGCTTTAGCATTGCTAGCACCAGGAATGTCCAATGTCATTCGAGGTACCCTTTTATTGTTTTATACTTTGGTATACACCATGTTTGATTCTGGATCAACACACTCCTTCATATCACCTACCCTTTTCCATGCTTTGGGACATGATGTAGAGAGGCTTCCAGTGCCCTTGGTGTTGACTACGCCAGTTGGAAGTCGAGCTGACTTTTTTGAAGTATGTACAGACTGTGAGCTCGTGCTGGGGAAGCACCACTCTTGGGGAGATTTCATATGTTTACAGATAAAACCATATGATGTCATCCTTGGAATGGACTGGTTGTATTCGGTGCAGGCTATCGTGGATTTCTTTAAGAGGTAGGTTGTGTTATTCGATGAGGATATAGAGTTGGTGGTGTATGTTGGCGAGTGAGAACCTTCGATGGGTTAGAGGCGTGTTCTATCATTATCATCCATGATGGATAACCTAATGATGATTTATTAAAAGGTTCTGTAGTTGGCGTTTCCTATGGTCATAGAAGAGTACCATGAAGTCTTTCTAGAAGAGGTTGTAACATTACACCCTCAATGAGAGATCGAGTTTGGGATCGAGCTACAACCTTAGGCATCTCCTATTTCAATGTATCAATATGGGATGTGCCCTTATGAGTTACAAGACCTACATATACATCATGATGGTCTATGATAGTGCAGTTTTTTTTCAGCCACGTGTGTCACTATGGGGTGCAGTAGTTTTGTTCATGAAGAAGGCAGACGACAGTTTGCGGTTTTGTATCTATTATCGTCTCCTAAACAATGTCACAGTGAAGAATAGTAATCCGCTTTCACGGATTGATGATTTATTTGATCAAATGAAGGGTGAAGTTGGTTCTAAAAGATCGACTTGTGGTTATGATATCATCAGATGCGTGTGAAGGATGAGGATATCCCGAAGACTGCTTTCTCTTTTTCTCATGGGAATTACACGTTCATTGTAATTCTGTTCGATGAGACGAATGCTCCAACTATGTTCATGGTATTGATGAACACGGTGATCTATGCGTTTCTTGATAAGTTTGTTGTGGTTTTCATCAACGAAATCCTTGTAAAATCTATGTCCAAGGAGGATCATGTAGAGCATCTGTATGCCTTTTTGGGAGTTCTTCATCAACATCATCTCTTTGGGAAGTTGTCGAAGTATGAGTTTTGGGCTCGAGAAGTCTGTTTTTTGGGGCAGGTTGTGTCCCAACAAGAAGTAGATGTGGATCCATGGAATATAGAAGTAGTTGTTTCTAGGAAGCCCCTATGACAGTGGTAGATGTGAGAAGTTTCCTTGGTGTTGTAGGCTACTATAGGAGGTTCATAGATGATTTTTCTTGGATTGTGACTTATTTGAAAGCATTAACAAGGATGGATCAGGAATTCATATGGGATGATCAGTGTCTAGAAGCCTTCAAGTATCTAAAGTAGATGTTAGTATGTGCTCTAGTTATTTTTCTTCCAGTAGAGGGAGTTCATTTTGATGTTTTTTATGCTTAATATATTTGGATAGGTTGTTTACTAATGCACCAGAGATTAGTTGTTTCTTATAGGTATATGCAGTTGCATCCCCATGGACGTAACTATGCCAACCATGATCTTGAGTTGGTAGCTATAGTGTCTGCTCTGATGTTGTGGAGACATTACCTCATTGGCGAGCGCTTTGTGGTTTTCAACGATCATAAGAGCTTGAAGTATGTTTTATCTTAATGTGACTTAAACATCTAACAATGTGGGTGTATGGAGTTGTTATATGAATATGACTCTAAAATATCATATTCCCTTGGAAAGGGGAATGTTATAGTTGATGCACTGAGTAGGAAGTCACATAGTGATGTAGTGCGTGAATATGGCGATTCCTGGAGTGTTATGGAAGAACTTTCAGTATTACATCTTGATATGGGAGAAGTTGGGGGGAAGAAGTTGTCTTTTTTACGATGATGGTGAAGTCAACTCTTGTGTAGTAGGTTGAAGAGTCTTAGTTGGGGGATCCTGAGGAGGAGGTCTATAGAGACCGAGTTGTTTGAGGCAAGGCTCCTAATGATTATTATGAGGATGAACAACACCGACTGTTGTATCACACAAGGATATTTGTTCATTTAGCGATGCATGAGATGATTCTCAAAGAGTTCCATAGTTCTCCTTTGTTAGTGCATCCTGGTATGAAAAAGATGTACCAATCCTTGAGGAGTTATTTTTGGTGACCTGGGTTGAAGAGTGCAGTTGCAGAGTTTGTGTCTCAATGTTTGGTCTACCAGAAGGTGAAGGCCTAACACTGTGTTCTTGGTGGTCTTCTCCAACCATTAGATATTACCCAATTTAAGTGTGAGGAAATATCAATGGACTTTTTTACAGGTTTAACTCAAGCTCAGGGAGTACATGATTCTATTTGGGTGGTAGTGGATCATTTAACAAAATGAGTTCACTTCATAGTGATCAATGAGTCATGCTCAATGGATATTTCATCGAGGCGGTATCTAGAGGATGTGGTAAGATTTCATTGAGTCCCAAGGACGATTGTTTCTTATGGAGATCCTCATTTTACCTATAGGGTGTGGAGAGGTCTCCAGCTTGCTTTTGATTCTAAACTATGTCTTAGCACTACTTTTCATCCGCAGATAGACGGCCAGACAGAGCGGACAATCCAGACTCTTGAAGACATGAAATGCTCTTGTGTCCTGGATTTTTGAGGTTTGTGGATGAGGCACTTATCCTTGGTGGAGTTCTCTTACCAAAATAGTTTTCACTCCACCATTAGTATGGGGCCATTTGATGCCTTGTATGTCTGACCTTGCCATCCTCCATTGTGCTGGACTAGGGTCTAAGGGTTAGCAATTCTTGGACCGTAACTAGTGTAGAATACAACAGAAATGGTACAGGTGATTCGTGAGAGGATGAAGACAACAGATGATTGTCAGAAATCATATACCGATCAAAGGAGGAGACCCTTAGAGTTTGATGTTGGGGATCATGTGTCTTTAAAGGCGACTCCCCGTTATAGGAAGCAAAATTTCAGTTGTGGGAGTAAGATTTATCCCCGGTTGGTTGGTCCTTTCAAGGTTCTGGCTCGTGTTAGAGTTGTGGTATATCATATATAACTTTCCTCATAGATGAGATGGATACATTATTTTTTTTCAATGTATCACAGCTCTTTCGTTATCTTCATAATGGCTCACACATCATCTTTTGGGGAGATATTGATGTAGATGATGATGCAAACTTTAAGGAACGACTGGTAGAGATCCAATACCACAAAGAGAGGGTGTTACGTGGGCATTATATCTCATTGGATCATGTCTTATGGTGACACAGTAGAATGGAGGAGAGTACCTGGGAACATGATTCGCAGATACGTGCTCAGTTCCTAGATTTTTTTGAAGTTTAATTATTTTCATGTAACAGTGTTAATTTTGTGCTTATTGGCCTTTAGTGTTTATAATATGGATTTACTTTGATTCTTTTTATGGATTGCTCTCTTTTGAGAGGTATCTCGATGAGGGGTTGTTTATATGTCTTTTTTGTTTCCTTTTGGATTGGTTTTGGATTCTTGAAGATGAGAATGTTTTGATAGGTATTTGTTGTAATGGACTAGACCTCTATGGTCCATTCCCTTACTAAAACTTGTGGTTGAGGTGTTTTGGGAGGTCAAGGTGACTCATCCTCAACACTTTTCCAAATTTATAGTTATGTGAATAGTGTTTGTAGAACGGTGAGGTTCTAACTACAACATTTAATTCCTTTTCCAGATTTCTTGTTCTTTGAACAATGTTTACAGAATTGTGAGGTTCCAACTCCAGCCTCTCTATCATTTTCCAAATTTCGAGTTCATGAATAGTACTTCTAGATTGGTGAGGTTCAAACTGAAGCCTCTATTTAATTTTCCAAATATTGAGTTCATGAAAAGTGTTTCCAAAATGGCGAGGTTCCAACAGTAGCCTCTATTTCTTTTTCTAAATTTCATGTTCATAAACAGTGTTTCTAGAATGGTGAGGATCCAACTACAACCTCTATTTCCTTTTCCAAAGTTTGAGTTCATGAACAGTGTTTTCAGATTGATGAGGTTCCATCTGCATCCTCTATTTCCATTTCCAAAATTAGAGTTCATGAAAAATGCTTCCAGAATAGTGATGCTCTAACTGAAGTACTTATTTCCATTTCAAAATTTTTAGGTCATCAACTGTGTTTCCGAAATGGTGAGGTTCCAAGTGCAACCTCTATTTCTGTTGACAAATTTTGAGTTCATGAACAGTGTTTCCAGAATATTTTGGTTCTAACAGAAGCCATTTTTTCCTTTGAAAAATTCATAGTTTGGTGCACATTTTTTCCAGCTTCTTAAATTTTTTCAGCTTTAACCATTCCTTTGATGTAAAATTCATTAAAACCTTATTTTAATGACTCTAAGACAAACAAATTCCAAAAATACTATATTAATTTTCCTAAGGCTTGGGATGCTTTTACTTGCTCAAACCATGTGGTTTAATGTGATCCACTTTTAATGGAAAATCTAGCATATCTTAAACCACTGCTCCATTAAATCTTCAAAAGGGACGAGATATCTTCTTCTCTAGTTCTTATTCCTTATTATCTAGTGTGTGATGATCAAACCATTCATTCCTTCTTGTAGTAATTGTGCAATCAAAATTTCATTCTTGGATTGGTTCCCCTATATTTTTGATGCAACTAAGAAGAATTGATCAATCTTCGATATAATGTATGATCTATCATTATTATCTTGGGTTCATCTCCTTCTACTTATCCTTTCCATTTTATGGAATTCTATCTCTATGTTCCTAGTATAATTTCCATGCATGTTGACCGATGTGGTAGTATCTCTGCATCCTCAGGTGGATATTGTATTCACGAGAGGAGGAGATCGTAACCTGTTGTGTGGCACATTCTCGTATAAAGAACATAAATGACCATTTGGGGTAGGTGATTCGTTTCTTCTCTATTATTTTATGTTCAAATATAAAGTTAGAATGTTTTAGCACACTAGATAATAATTGAATTGAAATATTAAATATTTTAACCAGATAAATAAAATGATATCGATCATATGTTATTTCCTCTTGTTTTTCCTAATAGTGTTATATCTATGATTTCTTTGTTTAGATCTTCGTTATTGATAGAAATTGGTAATGAATGTAAAGGTGGAAATAATTTAAATTTTTTGGCTACAGATAAATATGCATGTAAATGAATCAGGTTTTTGTTGATGTAATTTTTTGTTAATAAAATACATGCAGTAAACATGTTTATTCAATTTGTGATAGCTTACTATTTAGGTTTCTCATAGTTGGAACCTGAAAATCATAAATTGGTTAATTCCACATGGGTTAAATGACTGGTTTTTTAATACTAGAGAATTCCTTGCGGGGTTCTGAGTTACCCTCTTTCTTGTTTAAGGGCCAAGAGACGAGTTGATAGGATGTTTTTTTCCTGCTACTTGTGTTTTGATGTGATCCTAGAAGGCTATTGTGATATTTAGGGTAGAGAGGCCTATTTATTGAGGTAGAATTTGATTCCATGAGTGGCATGAAGAATCAGATTATCCATGTGGGTGTATGGGAGGACACTAGAGATGATGGAATGGGTTGGATGTGAATGTTTGGATGCATGATGTTTCTTGATGGTTTTTTATCTTCTTTACCTTCCCCACTACTCAAGGAAGCTGGTTTGCTTACACTACTTCCAAAATGTGAGAAGACATGCATGGTATGCCACATGCTTTCCGTGTTTAGCTTCTCAAGGAAGGATGTGTCTATGCTCTTTCTCTAAGAGGAAAATACTCGATGGGTAGTTAACCTACTCACCGTGTTGAGACCCTTTGTTTTTAGTAGCTTAGAATGTTTTTCTAGAGTATATAGGAATATGGGAAAGAAATGCTGTTAATAAATTATTTAATGAATGATGTTAACCAATGGGGTTGGAAATTGTTGAGAAGTAATACCAAGTTGTAATTTTAAAGGAACAATGGACTTTGGGTGTGAGGCTAATAAAATATAATGTGTAAATTGTTAATGGTTAATTAATGTTTAAATAATTAATTAACGTAAAGTGTAACTGATAAAAAATAGAATGAAGTAATGTAATAATGGTCTTCAAATGGTTGTGTTCTTATAAAATACCTAGTATTAGAAGTGACAGGTGGGATTCTGAGAGACGTTAGCTACGGTTGAGTCTAAGAATAGGTTATTCACATACTGTGGTTGTGAGCTATAGTATATTATGAAATTTTATTTATTTCTATATGCTACTCCACCCCTTCCGTTAGGCAAACTAACAC
Organism: Viscum album; assembly: GCA_963277665.1. Lineage (NCBI taxonomy): Eukaryota > Viridiplantae > Streptophyta > Magnoliopsida > Santalales > Viscaceae > Viscum > Viscum album. The sequence goes on from OY728133.1 coordinate 599,041,365, forward strand.
CCTGGTGATTCTGAGCCCTGGGGGGGGATGTTTTCCCTAACATTCCAGTGGGAGGATGGATGACTACCCCCTTTGGCCCTGCTCTCTTCTCTTGGTAGTTACTTATGATGTAGTCATAATGGATTTTTTCCCTATATATGTGTGTAGAGGTATGTAAAGGCTTGTGTTTATTCACACCCATATATTCGGGATATAGTTTCCTATGGACTACTATAGGTGTAACATGTATAGGATGTGATGGCCTGAGGATCCTTACTCGGTGTGTGGGTTGTAATGTATTGAGGTATAATGCTCGATGTACGATACATGTTATGAGAGTTATGGTGACTCCCAGAAACTACCTAGTTACTTTGCTTACATAGACATGGTGGTTTTGTTACACGAGGTGCATGTTTGGGTGCTTCACCCAGGTGTCTATGGACAAGCATTTTTGGAGACAGATTCTTAGGACATGCAACGTTGGGGTAAAGATGCAAACCAGTGGGGAAGTAATAGTAGGGTACCCTTGATATTCTTTATTATATTATATATTATTATATGTGATACTTGGTGAGAGTATCCATGGTGAGGCTGGTAACTTAGTATACCTGTTTAGGTGAATATTTAGCTTCACTTGTTGCTCACTATGCTTCAGCATGCTTTCATTACTTTTTCATGAGAGGCTCTGGGGAGGATCCTAAAGACTATACTGTTATACTCACCCTATGTATATATAAATTATATTCAGGTCACTTGGAGTAGGATGGAGATCTATTTTGTTTGTTCTAGCTTGGGGTTGCATGATCTGTTCTGGCTTGTGGTTGCTGCTGTTTTTTACTCTCCTTTGGTAACTATATTTTTCCCCTTTCAGTTGTAGTAGTTTTTCATGACATTAAATATCTGCACTTGGGTTTTAATTTATATTTAATTATGATTTGGAGTTGGTTGGTTTCTATATTATCTCTATCTTTAACTTGTTTTTTCTTAGAGGGTAATGCCTTCCATTTGTGTGTTTACTATACCCTCAGTGCCAGTTGTCAACCATGGGATTACTGGAGGCGGGACTCGAGGGTCATTATCTCCCTTCTCACATTTTTGGCCCAAGAGGGGTATATCTTGTAGATATGGGGTCATGAAAAACTATATTAATAAATTAGATGAAAAATAAGTTTTGAATTATAATTTAGTAATTTTTTCTATTTATTAAAAATGAATATTACTAGTAAAATCCAATAAATTAACCAAATAAAAATTTTATATACCTATTCCCATGAGGAAGTTTATTTTTCCAAATAAAATTTATAAAATTGATAAAAACTTCATTTAAAATGGATTTTCCATCAAAAGGTTTTAAAAATTCCTTTTTTGAAAAACACTCCTTTTATGCAGAAAATTTTATTTTTTCTTTTATAATGTCTAAAAAACATATAAGATGAATTTTAAACATTATATTAAATTTTTATTTCATTAATATAGTCCAAAAAGAGTAATTTTATTATTTTCTGAAAACAATTATTCACATTAAAATATTTTTTCATAAAAAATATTCTTTTTTTTAATTGGTTTTTATTATATTTATAATTATTTTGGTAACCAATGAATCATTATATAAAAATTTTTAAAACATATTTTTATAATCCAATTAATACTGTCCATTCCTTCCAATCTAATGCCTAGGTTATAGTGATAAAATTTAAATAATAATATTTACTTTTTCACTTAAGCTCAATGTGGCGTATTATGTACGCTATCTAACAGAGTGTTCCCTTTTAAAAACATAGGATATTACAATAAACCAATTATTTTATTTGAGACATGTTTTTTTTATTATATATGGGATATTATTGAAATTCATTATTATGATTGATGTGTAAAACATTAATTATGAAATATGAAATATGTCCCCAAATAATTATATAATTAATTGAATAATGAATTAATATAAATATAGGATTTGTTTGTTGATACTTTGTGGAAAAAAATATTTTATTATTTTATGATATCTTGGTATTGAACATTTTTTATTCACTTATTAATGACTCATTTTTATACTGTATCATCATTTACATGTTACAGATCACATACTTATGATAATTCCATGATGTTATGACTCATATTTTTTTATTGATAATATCTCATTTCCAGTTACATTTGTTTACCTCTTTATAGGAATCAAGATCCCCAATTTATAATAATGTATATCTCAAGGAAATAAAATACATTTAGGTGAATTATGAGAGAATAATAATAGAGTGTTTCAAGAGCATTAAATTTAGTTTATGTTTATGTTTTCATTAAGTACTTCATTTATTATGCACCTAGTTTCCAAGACACTAAGCCTCAAAATGTCCATTGATGTTATTAATGTAATATTTTGTTATGTAATTATGACAAAAATTACTATATTAATGGGGGGTCTTGTTACAACATCCAATGAACACCATTCATTTTCTCACACTTTGTGATTATTTGGAGTTCCCAATTGAGTTTAATGTAGCATTTTTGCTGATATTACAATGTATTTATTTATAAAATAATTAATATTTTATAAAATATTAATTTTTTATTATGATTGTTATAGGTATATTGATGAAATGTTCATTTGTTTAAATTTGAAAACTTTTAAAAATTGAATATTGATAAAAATATTTTATAAAATTCACATTATGAATTAAAAAATGGATTTATAAAAGTAAATAAATGGTTACTAGAGAAATAATTAAATTTAATGTAATATTAAATCATTTAGTGTCAAAAAGTTATATTTTTTAATTAATTATTTGGATTGAGTTGTGTATTTCTACACTAAAAAATTAAATTGGTTACTATAAAGGATAATATTAATCTAATGTAATATAATAGTCATTCAACACATACTAAAATGTTAAGGAATAAGAATAATGAAATTTAAAAAATATTTTTTAAAATATATATTTTTCATGCATTAAATGTTTTATTTTCAAAAGATTTTATATTACATATAGAGGCTTATTTTTAAAATATGGATATAAATTTTATAATTTGGGTAAAAAAAAGTAACAACATGGTGATTTCTTTGTGTTATAAAAATAAATTATGGAGGTAAAAATTGAGTTTCTAAATTAAATGATGAAATGGAACAAGGGGTTAATGTGATTTTAAAAGTGATAAGATTTTATATAACAATTTCACATATTTGTGTGAATGTGGTAGGTTATGGAACATATTACACCTTTATAAACATTATATGTTCCTTTAGATTCAAAATTATATGATTATATATTAATAAATGAGGATTTGTAAAAATGGAATGTATTTTCTCCTATGAAAGGACCCATAATATACTCATTTGAAATCGTACCCTTCATTCAGGTTGACATCCAATATCTAACAATTTATATTCCTGAATAATATTATATTTTTGGGACATTATTATCAAAATAGGAAGCCAAATTTTTTTCATTTCAATGGAGGATCTTAATATAATATTGGATTCTTCAACTTGTGTATTACCTTTTTATTCAATAATTTTATATATCTTCTTCAACCATATCTTCATCAGCCTTATTTAAAAAATTAATTACATGTAAGGTATATTATTATAATTATATAAAAATATTATTACCAAGATACATGCACATTATTTTAATCATCCATTCATTAAAAAATGTTCATGTTAGGTCTAGTTTAACTAAATACTTTAATGATGATATAAATTTTTTTATCTTCAATGATACATAACAATTAAATACTGGTAATATTTGGTGATAATGTTGAATTTAATTTATGTTCATTGTTATATAATTTTAATTAATATATGTGTTTTCACTAATAAAATTAATAATTTTCTTTATTTCAGTATTTAAATGAAGAATGATTTCAAACTATTCTCCATGATCCATTATCATAACTTCTATAAAATAATTTTTTAAATCAAGAACTACATGAATAATATATATCTATATCATCTCCATGACCATTTCAGAGGTGATTAATGTACAAGTAAGGATAAAGGCCACAGAATACCATACCAATGATGGTGCAGAACAAATGGATCAATTAACACATGATAATAATAATAATGAATAATTAGTAAATTTAGAGTAAAAAGTTAATTTAATTATAAATGTATTATGATGACCTGAACCAAGTTCTACTAAACTAGTTCCCTAAGTTGGTTTATTAGGTGATTGCAAGATCACCTATCGGTATGCTAGAGGATTCCAACTAGCTATGAGTGTCTAATTGTGGTATGTGAGGAGACAATAACCTCCTTTCTAGAGTAATACAAAAATGGAAATAAATATAAGAAAAAAAGAGAAAAAATATTAAACACTAACCATAATTATGCATATAATAATAAGAGCCCAAAATTGGGAAAATTTCTCACAAAAAGTATAGTAAACATGTGATGTCATACAGTGTTTTGTGCCTGAGAAAAACCGAAATAAATACAAGATTATATCCTGGAAATGGGTTCTAACATGGGCTAACTCCCCTCCTAAATTCTTACTCACAAAATTAGGACTCATATATATATATATATATCACATTAACTTCTTTCTTATCCAAATATGGAAACATGAAATATACTCGAGTACCAAAAACATCCCAGGTAGGGTGTGAGTTCATCTTAGAAATCCAACACCAATAGTTTTTAAATAAATATACTGTTAGATAAAAATGTATAAATAATTATAAACGAGTAGTAGAAAAGAAATTTATAATGTATTTTTCATAACTAAACCTTTATTAGTCATCCTAATGGGATCCTGGGTAAAAAAAATGAATCAACAAAACCTTCTTTGGCCAACACTATAAGACTAAACCATACACCGAGTGATTAGATGCTTTAATTCAAAAAAGAATTCATTAATCAATTCAATAAAAATATTTGAACTTTGGATCCTTATTCCATGTACCCATACCATATCCAACCATAGGATTATTGATCCTTATTCCAATATTCATGATATGAAATGCATTATTGGGGTCTAAATCATTAATCTACCCCAAAACAAGAATTTCATCTGTGTTGCCTAATGTGTCAGTCTGGTCCATCCCAATGATTAGGAGACTCAGTCCAAAATCCTACTAATACCATTAATTCACTTATTCCATGGTTAGTCATTAGGGATCTATTTATTAAACAATTAGAAAAGGTTACCCCTGTTCATTTATCATTATCTTCATGGGTCATTACATTCCACACCATTAGTTTAATTTCCCAAACTAGCCCTCCATACAATTTATTCATATCCAAAACAATTATATTATCTTTCTATCCATTTAACCAAAAAAACATGTCCTTTAATCCAGTTATCACTTCAACCCATATTCATATTAGAGACCATTACTTATTCTATAATAATCCAAAATACCCCTAATATCATGAAAACATACCAAAAATCATGTACAACCGATCTAATCTCATAAATCCTCTAATTAATAAATTAAAGACTCATTTAAAAAATTTAAATTGATTGACACACCCCATTAGTGGACTTAGAATTGGTCTACTAATTATAATCAGACATGAAGTGATCTATGGTTGGTACCAAACATAAATTAAAGACCCAATTTATTCTTCACAATAAAGAACAAAAAAAGTTGTGATGTCACACAATGGAACAACCACATAAAAAATAATTACAATAATAATATAGTGTAAATCATGTCAACCACCTAGAATATTCTCATATACAACCACTCACACAACCATGACACTGTATTTGAAGTAAAATAACCACTAACACCAATTATATCTATTCCATAGAAAAAGTTAGGGATTAAAATATTTTGAAGTATAGGATCAACCATGAAAATCTTGTTCCAAAAAAGAAGAAGAAGAAATATGACTCACAATCTCACATAAATCATTTATGTTCACAAAAAGTAACCTAAAACACCTATAAATCAAAGGATATTGGTCCGTGTAATAGAGGGTGGATTCTCTTTTTTCTCCCCTTTACACTATAGAAGAAAAGGGTTGGAAAATAATAGATGAAACATTTATGATTTAGAGGTAAACCATTCATTTTATCTCTATTAAAGGGGTGAATGGTTAGGCTATACAATTTAGATTAACATGTTCCATCCATGTGGTTCCCTCTATCTGAGAGGGAATAAAGCTATATTGTTTTTTGAGGATCCCACATGGATTGGAAAACCATGTGAAGGCTATGTGGTCAGCTCTGTCCAAGCTTATACATTTTCTAAGGCACCCTCTCATGGTTAACAAACCATGAATCCCCCTCCACCATGAAACATGGTTATGGTTCATGGATACTTCTAACCATGTTCACTCTGTGATCCCAACAATGAGTACCTCCTTTTCCCACATTTTCATGTCCCAAACATTATATACACTCTCAATACATTTCCTTCATACAATATTGATTCAATTACCCATTTAAAATGAAGGTTAAACAAAATTAAAAGAAAAGAATATTATGGCAGGGTTTTAGATTATAAAAGCTCCCTCCCAAATAAAATATAATCATCATGTTGCACTCGCAAACATCACTAATAATTATAATTAAAATATTAGACCATTGGGAACATATAATAGATTCTCTCTCCAATTTGTATACTGAACACATCCATGATTCCAAAATACTTGGAACTAGGGTAAAATCATTCCCTGAATAAAATTATCATTATTATATACTATAGGAATAATTTTCTCCCCAATGGACACATCAAACTCAAGATAAACATCCCCAATATTGGTCATATGAGAAGGATCAGGGTGATATTTCTAATGTTGTGTCACTTGAGAACCATCATAAATAACATGATACAATTATGGATGATCAAAACAATGTATTACTAGTCTTGTCCTATCTCAAATATTAAATAACCCAATATACCTAGTTTCCAACTACCTCTCCTTATGAATCTAACCCAATATACCTAGTTTCCAACTACCTCTCCTTATGAATCACACATTGAACCAATAATGGAGACACCTGAAATAATACACTGTCACACACTATAAACTCATGTGTTTGATGACATCAATCAACATGTAAATTATGTCTATAATTTTTAATATCTAGATGATTCCAAATCAAGTGTACATGCGCCACTTTCTCCCACAGAAGACTCATCCCAAAAAACTTTGATTCTATTAATTCTAACAAAAACAACGTTGATCAATATGGCCTAAAATATAGTTCCTCATACATTGTATTATAGATAGTCTTCTAATAACTTTTGTTATAGGTGAACTAAAAATGATGAAAATACTTCTCCCATGTATCACGAAAATCTAATGCATTCACTCATAATGTATAATAATATATTGATAGTATGTTCTGAATTGACTTATTTCTATGGTTGGAAGTATGTATATAGAATCATGGGATTTCCTAGAACTTTCTAAATGAATTTATATAATAATGTTGTAAAATGGGGGTCTCTATTAGAAACAATACTTTGAGGCACCCATTCAAATTCAATTTCCCCCAAACATAAAATTCACTAAACTAGTGGATGGTGAACATCTCACTGGTTGATAAGAAATTGTCCATATTTGTTAACAGATCCATAATCACCCATATCACGCCATTCTTCCAAGGATTTCTTAGGAGACATAACACACAATCCATTATAATATCATCCCAAATTACACTCTATATTGTTAAATATTTTTAAAATAATAGAAATTCACATGTTTGATAACTTTTCAAGCTGAAAGGTGTAACACTACCCCACAAAACAGTTGATATACTTCTCCATTCTGAGCCACGCATACTATCTATAAAGGTAACAGTACATTTTTTTTTCAGAACGCACCGGACATTTCAAGACATAAATCACAAAAAATATCTACTCTGATGTAGATGTGGACATATTCACAAGGCCATGAACATGAATGATGTTATAATCATTGAAGGCCCAATAATAAGTATGTCCCCACATTCAAAGATATTCATAAATGATAAAAACTTTGAATCATCATAATAACATTCCTTGGTCTCTAATAGAAGAGAGGGATCATTATAGAATGACATGTGGTCCTTTTTCTCATGCTCCTCTTGAATTCTTATATACATATCAGTGAACAGATCCATTACTTTCCTTTTAGAACTAGACTCTTCGACAAACTGATTCTATGTATTCTGGAATAAGAATTAAACTTCACTATTTATATTCTATATTATATATTCCTGATCCAAAATAATTTGAATATACTCAACCCATCTATGTGGTTTAAGATATAAATCGTGTTGGGAAAAAAATATTTTAGGAATTTAGGATTAATACAAACAATAATCCTCTCTCCAATAATATAATACCCCCAGAACCATAAGGCATACACCACTAAAAATAACATGAGATAATGTGTATGGTAGATATATTCATGTGGAATCAATTACTATGATCCATATGATATTCCTCATTCTCCATTCATTAAGACTACTCCAAGACTAATTCTGGCCACATAAAAATATAATAAATGTGTACTCTATAACAGGGTAGGGTAAGATCAATATTAGTGTTATGTTTAGGGACCTCATTATCCCTTGAAAAGAATTATCACCTACCTTAAACAACCAAAAATTTACACCCTTAATGGCTAGTGTTGAGAGTAGAATTGTAAAGTAAAAAATCTTGGATGAACATTCATAGTAACCCAGAAAACCAAAAAAATATTCGTATATCAAAAACATTATTGTGAGGATACAAATAAACAACCACTTGAACCATATTAAGTTCTACTAAATCTTCTTCCTATGAAAGGATGTGAACCATGAAAATGTATTTTGTTAATCTCAATGTGACACATATAAAGATTCACAAATGGTCTATGATCCCAAAATGTACTTTGGATAATGAAAATATGTTTGGATTTCTCATTATGAGTAAGAGAATAAACCAATATTTCATCAATAAAAAATGAACATGAATGGATCAATGTACACATCAATGATTTGGTTCATCCAAGATATTAATATAATATGTGTGTTAGTAAGCCCAAATTGAATCATAATGAACTCATAAAAACCATACATTTTTATAAAAGCATTTCATGGAAAATAATAAGGTCTCACCCTCAACTAAGAATATCCTGATTTCTAATCAATTATAAAGGACCCACATACCAGTCAGATAGTCAAATAGGCCATCAATATGTTTAATTGGATACCATTTCTTGATCTTCATCTTGTTAAAATTTCAATAATTGGATCCTAATCACAATGTTTAGTCATCCTTATATGAAAAGAACCACATATCACTAAGGAAGTTTCTCAAACAAAATCAGCCCTTTAGCCTCAAACTCCTCCAACTGAGTATAAACCACTAAAATATTTTCCATTTCCATTATATATGGTGGAATAGAAGATATAATTTTCCATGAATGAACGTGACAGTAAAATATTCTCCCCTATTGGGTGAAAACCTGATAACTCATATGAAAACATGTCCTGATAATTTTCTATTAATGGGTGGAATAAATCATGCTTTACTCCAAAATTATCAAGAAGAACACATGAATCATGGGATGTGAGGTTACCCAGTTCTTAAAGAACTATCCGTGCATGACATTCTTGAATATATCATTACCCATGAAGGGAATATGTATTAACCTAAAGAGACACTTAGGTTATTCTCTTATGGTAAAAATTGATTTGAAATCGATATGATACTAACTAGTCCATTCTAAATATCAGATAATAACTCAACATATCAAGCATGTACAACTTCTAGTAAAAATGTCACTCACCAAAAATGTGGTAATACTCTTTATAAATAATGATTAGCTATGATCACACAACTAATGGTGTGTTGATGGATATAACCCCACATGAGAACCCCACCACAAAACCCAATCCATCCACTAGTTGATAAGATATAAAATAATGGGGTGCTTTTGTGTCAAATAAAGCAATAATAAGCATGGAATCTATAATAGTCATACCACAATGAATTGATGGTCTAGCCTTACTACAACTAGGTTCATGAAAAACTAAATGTAACTAAAATTCCCAAAAAATGATGATTAAATATGATCCCCATGAACTATAGTTCTTTCAAAATATAGATTCACTTTCAATGGATCTCCTCATCCTCTACCGTGACTAGTATGTCTAGTAGTACTCTAATTGTTTGACTGATATGGGGTAGCACAAACCATATAGGTTCCTTTCATTACCCAAGATCACCTATGAATTTCAATCTATCATGGGTTCGGAAAGAAAAATTATACACACCCCATTCAATCGGAACCTTAGAAATCTACTGGTGGTTAAGGAATCTAGCCATTCATGGGACCCATCTTGCAATAGTGGTAGCATAATAATTATTCAATTATATAAGACACTAATTTTATCCCTTCAAAAAGATATCCACTACCACTATCTGGGAAATTCTCAAAATTGTGATTTTTATTATTGAAGGACGAGACATAATATCTCATCACTAAAACCATTTATCCACTACTAATGTCCTCATTATGGTTTCCATTAGTGATGAGAGATTGATACACCACCACGGTGAACTTCTCCATATAAAAGTTATTCACCTTAACCTCATTTAATATCTCCGACCATACTAAAAACAATTTTTCATAGTTTCCTCATTTTCACAGTAGTGTAGGAACAAAATACTGAAAATCAGTGAAGAATCTAGAATAATCCATCACTCGGAAAATCACTTAAGCCAATCATAAAATTTTTTAGATCTTTATTGTGTCGAGATTTCAGGGTTAAATTGTTCCCAGAAAAACTCTTGGATTTCCTTCAAGACAATGTCATCTAGATACCATACAAGATCTAATATATCACAGTGACACGTTACTAGACATCATAATATATAATCTTATAACTTGAAGCTTATCTCTAGAGGTCTATCCTTGTGATCCCAATTATTTTGGATAAACTCAATCTATAACTCATTATCCTTAGGTAAATCCTCTCCTGTGAATGATATAATATTACATAACTAGAAATCCCAGTTCATATCAATCATACTAGTTACATACCTCCATGAATATCTATTAATGAACTACATAAATACGGTGAAATTATCATGAAATGAATATTACTCTCAACCTCCTAGATCCAATTGGGGCTCTGGTCCTACTACTGGAGGCACATTATCAATTGTTCCCTCCTATCACCCCTCTAGAAGTCATCATTGATGTAGCATCTCATTAAAATTTAAAACATTCATATAAAATCCCATAACTATCTAGAAAAAAGTAACTCTATATACAATATCAATATTATCATAACATAAACACCATCTCTACGCTCAATATTCTCTATTTTGGTACATGGTTAATATAGGGAATTGTTTTTTTCTAATTTCCCATTCCAAACTATTTTACTATTTCACTCAAATACTTTGATGTATATAATTTGAATTTCATTATTTGGAAATGTTTTCATTAATAAATATAAATACAAAAAAAATTCAATTCCCACAACCAACCCATAACATACATTCCTTTGTGTGCTTAATACGACATATTTTACATGAATACATTTGTTTCTAAAATGATAAATGAATATGAAACTACATTTCAGAATTAACCAAAAGTAAAATGTCAAAAATTAATGCCCCTACACATCATTTGTATCATCTGTGGTAAAATAACACTGATCTTTAATAATCAAACATTGATAACATAAATCTTACCCAAGGAAGATGGGTTTTCCTCCACATAAGGGTTGTCTACATCGGTGAAAGAGATCATTTATAAGACTTGACAGATCATATTCTCTTTTCCACCATTATCAAATTTCTAATAATTATATTGAAACAACTCTATGATAACTTTTTAACATCCTAACTAGGGTGCCTATAAACTTTTAACCCAATTCTATTCATTAAATAACCCTAGGAACACATCCCTATAAACTAGTGGTTCTAAACTATTATCCTAGGTTTAATTTTGTACCTGGGGAGACTATAAACACATTACTATATTAAGAAAATGTTTTATATCAATATAGATTATAAAAAAGTAAAAAAAGGTAATAAACCAACCATAACCACAAATCCCATAACCATACCCACAAACCTTGTTAAAAGGACACAACTAATAAAAAAAATCACGTCATACAGTGTCATGTTCCCATGGGAATAAAAAATATATTTAAAATTAAATCCAAAAAATAGTTCATAACATCATCCTTGTCCCCTCATCTATCCCACTTCCCAAAATCCCAACTCAACCATCCATCATAGAGTCTCTTTTCTTTATACTAACTTTCATTCATGAAATCAGACCAGCTACCAATGGTACCCTAAGAAGAGCGTGGGTCTTATTTAGTAGGCCCCCACCAATAGTGTTTAGAGAAATATCCAATATGATAATTTTGTATCATTAAGTATAAACAAATAATTTGAAATTACTTTATAAAACATGTTTCATAATTAAATAATTATTATATATACCAATTGGATCCCAATTTTCGAAAAAGTAAATCAGACACGATACCTACATCGGCCAGTGGTGGAGATAAGAACTATAAAGCATAAGGGTTAAACACTTTAATTCAAAAGGTATCCCATTAATAAATTTCATATAAATCCTTCAAACATTGAGACTCAGTATAGGTAGCCATACCTTGTCTAAATATATGAGTTTTGAGAAACAACAAATTATTTAATGAATGAAATGAATTAGTAGGGCCAAGATAATCATTCAGTCCAAAACTAGGAATTACATTAGTGGTGCTTAGAGAATTAGTATGAACTATACCATTCATGATTACAATCATTCTAACATCCATCCTATAAAATTAGTTTAAATTTTCAAAGTTAATCATTAGTGAACTCTTCATTATAAAATAAAGAACAAGGTTATTACTTTTCTTTTATCATAACCTTCATGGTTCATTACATTCCAAACCTTTTGTTTAATTTTATTGGATCATCCACCATACCATTTATTCAAAACTACAACCCATAGACATAATTTTTATCCATTTATCCATATAATCACCCCCTTAAAAATTGATCAATTATACCATTATTTATCTCATAGGTCATTACATTTTCTATGTTAATACTAGTAAACCCTTATATTATGTTAACATATGAAAAATCATGTATAACTAATTTAATCACATAAAACCTATTATTATTCAATTAACCAGTCGTTTTATCCATTTTTAAAGGATTGCCACACCCCATGGGTGGCCTTAAAATTGGTCTCAAAATCATCAACAGACCCAATGAGGTCTATGATGGGTCTCACACTACAATTATATTACTAATTCATTTTTTATAATTAAAAAAATAAAATAAATCATGGTATCATGATGACACAAACACATACATAATAATAAAAACTATACTGTGGTAATGATCATATAGAAAACCTTCCTCATGCTCATAGACATGAAATCACCCAACGATGGCCTTTTATTCGTACTAAAAATTTCTCACACCAAAACAAAGGATTTCATGAAAAATGTAGGTTCAACGAGCCTTAGAATAATAGGGAAAACCAAAAAGACATTCTACTAGAAAGTAGATGGAATCAGATTTATATACTCATATAGTGCATTGGTTCTCACTAAAAGTCACATTAAAACCCAAGGAATTGAATGTGGTTGATCCTCGGAAGAGAGGGGAGATCTTGGATCAAATCCCAAGATTAGTTAGGTGAAATGGGGTGAAAATAATGGCGGGAAAAGTATATTTAGGAGGGGAATTATCATTTTCCCACTTTTAATGGGGAATATTATGAGGCCACACAATTTTCAAAATCGTTCACTAAACATATTTTTCCCTTTGTTAATTAGGTAACCATGCTCCACCATTTTCTATGAAGAACACACGGTATGGATAATTTTGTGGAGGCAATGAAATTGTGACTATCTAGGGATTCATGGTTTCTAGGCCCCCACACATTGTTTACAAACAATACACCCTCTCCTCCAAAATAGTTCGCTGCATGTGACCTACAAATGGCATGAATGTAATAAGGTTTCTGATTTTCTTGCATCTAGGAATTATAAAGAGGTGAATTTTTATTTCATTTCTAGTTTGGATATCCCCCCTGAGTGTGTGAAATTTATTAGAGATGATGCCATTGGATTAAATTTTTTTTCACCCAACCTGATTGTGTTTTTGTTGGGGTTTATTATTAATTAAAAATTACCACTTCGGAAAATGATTCATGTTTTAGGTCTTATATATACAGATGGTTTTGTTGACCTAATAGTTTCAAATTTTCAACCATGTTAAATTTGGTTCCCCTACATTATATTTTATTATTTATATGGTGTTTTTGTGGATCATTGGTTATCATAAAATAATATTATTGGGTTTTTTTATTGGTTTTTGGGTTTTAGAGGGTGATGTTTGTTTCTTGTTGATGTATTCATATTTTTATTACATGGATATTTTATTGTTGGTAACATTTTAATCATATTATAGTGAATTTTTAGATATATTTTTTGGTCAATGTTTATCTATTTTCTTTTTCTATCTTTCCAAAATCAAACATTGGACACCCCTAAACTAAGAACACGCACTAGACCATGACATGGCTGGAGGCTCATTTCAAATTTTCCTAGATTTATTAATATTACCAATGAATAAAATATAAATATATGGGAATGGATTCACCAATTATTAATAATGAAATATGTATAGGGAAATTATAGTGTATCTAATATGAAACTTTTTTATGTAATACATCCATTCAAACAAAAATTCCATCTTTGAAATAAGAATATAAGAACAAAAGTCATTACGGAACATAAAAAATATAATTAAAGTCACTATCCTAAAAGAGAGGTCAAAATCCAGAATAACATCTCAACATAAAATAAATAAAAGATGGATAATTGAGATGAAAAAAATATACAAAAAAAAGTTAACAACTAAAATGGAAATTCCTATGTGACCCACAGTCACCATCAATACTCAACACCAAACAAGATTTAGATTCATATTGTACAAAGGATCCTTATATTTGGAAGTTATCTAAAACCTATAAAAATAATAATAAATATATTTATGTGTATGTTTGTGTGGTCATAAAGATCCCAAAATAGTATCCTCTCAACATACCATGCATGTTCATTAAAGTGAAACCAATTTTATTGAAATTTTAAAATGAATTCTATAAAAGTTTAGCCATTTAATAATTTCACTAAATGAATTTACATGAGAAAAATTAAGTTTCTATTTCCTAAAAAAATAAATCTTCATTATTTAAGAGATTCATTTCTAAATAAATCATTAAAATACATTTTAAGATAAAATATAATAAGAAACATATTATAAATTCTTTTTTTTCTAAGTTTTATTTAAATATAATCTATAAATTCACATTAAAAATATTATTTATAGTAGTGAAAAGAATATGTGAAATAAAATAACTAAAAATATAATCAAATAGAAATAAAGAATATATATTGGAAAATAACTTGTAGTAATTGATAAAATAAAACAAATAAATAAAAAATAATCAAAATTAGAGGATGGGTTAAATAACCTTAAATGAAACCTCACAAAAAAAGAAAAAATTTAGAGTAAATATCATAATGGGATATGCTTTAATGAAACTAAAATGGTACTACCAAATTAAATAACTTTATCTGTTTTAATAGTATCCATAAAAAGTGGCGTAAAAACAATAAATTAACAAAGTAGTGGTGGTTTTTTTAAATGGTTGGGGCCAAACACTCATTTATTATTAAAGGAAACAAAGAACTATTTAACTAGGTAGAGAGAGACCCATTAACAAGGTAGTGGTGGTTAATTATATATTACTTCACTAGTTTTTAAGACACGAACATCTTGTGGTAATGACCATTTTTATGTTCTATATGTTCTGACCCAACCTCCTAGGTTTCCATTACAAACCACATGTTGGTGAATAACTAAATCATAAGAAAAAAAAAGGAAATACCAAATCATGTATAAAATTCATTCACCTCCATTCCAATTAAATTAAATTTATAATTTATCGACAATCACTTAATATCTTTTGGAATAATTTAATAAAGAAACCCATTTTTGAAAGAAAACATCCAAATATAGAAGATAAAATTGAAACTGATTTAGAACCCTATTCCCATAGAAATATATTTTTATATTTAATATGAAACCCGAAAAACATGTAAAAATGAAAATATATGTGCATCCTAAAAAACAATAAAACATTAATGAAGAATAAAATCATATAGACAATCATCAATTAGTCCAAAATAAGAATTTTTAAGAGGCAGATCATTTCATTTAGTTTTTCGACAAAAACACCAGTCATAGGTTAAGAAATATATTAAAAATTCCAATTAAGAATCAAATATTAATGATTACATTCATTAACCATTAAAAATATATTTTATCTATAAATAATAATGGAAAACTAATTTATATTTCCACGATATCCGAGTACAATCAACATAATTTATTATAAACATTTAATCACATATACTAATGGTGATAAAACATTATAATTGTATGATAAATATTCAAAATGTAATGAGTTATCTGTGGATCAAATATATCTTAATCCAAGAAAAAATGACGTGAATCCCACAAATATAGGAATAGGAGGACTCAAAGGACCTTCTACAACCCCTAACATAAAGAAATGGAAGAGATTTAGAAAAAAACTCAACTAGGGTTTGGCCAAAAGGGACCCCAGAGAATGAAATTGAATTATGAGAGGAGGTATAAGTGAATGATAGGATAAACGATCCTTTAATATAAGAATATTAACTTAAACATTAAATAATATAGAGTTTTACATAATTATTTAATTTTCTTACGTTTTAAGATATTTACTGTTTAATTATTTTATAAATTAGTCTGTCACACTTATATAATTATATATTACATGTCAATGTTAGAACTTATTCATAGTATATATCTTTCCCAAAAAAAATATTTTATGATATAACAATCATTATTTTCATGAGATTTATTTAAATTTTATTCCTAACCTCATCCTTTTACCTAGTCATCCATAAAACCTTTTGATTTTTATAATGTCAGATCAACACATGAATCATTGTAAGTTACGTAAAATGAAATAAAAACCCCATTAGTCGATGAATAATTATAAAATTTTACTTTTTACCAAAATAAACATTGAGTTCAAAATAAAAATTTTCTTACACAAGAAATCAACTTATCTACACTAATATTTTCTTAAATCATGCCACAATAAATAATAAAGGAAAAATAAAAAACATAATGTTTTCATTTCAGTCATTAATATATCATAAAATTATGTTCATTTTATTATAAATTTCACCATTAAAAAGTATAAAATACATTACTTTAGACCTAATCTTATTAACATATCTTGTGAAAAAATGTGACTTCAATAAAAACAATATCAGTGATAAATAAATCATGTAGGTAATAAGGGACATCATTCTCACATAAGTCTTAAAAATGAAAAACCCTTTAGGGTCAACTTATATCATTATCATTTCCCTTGTAAATAGAGGTATATAATAAAACCAAGCCTCTTTGATTTATAACATAACAACCCATCCTTTTTTAATAATGATACCACCCACACATGATTTATAACTGAGACAAACACCAATTATTTATAATGAAACAAACTATAATTATAAACAATTACCATGAACCATAACATAATCTTAACACGTAGAATCTTCCATATTTGAAAAATAATACTTGAACCCCTAATAAAAACATTTACATATATTGAAAAATCTATTCTTATGAAAACCCATTATGAAAATAACATGAACATATGGAATGAGGGTTTTCTCAATGATTAAAATAAGAAAAAATATAATGTAATCTAAATATCAAATAATGGTTATGGAGGTGGGAAAATCTATTAACTCCATGTATGTTAAAATAAAAAATTAATTTTTTCTTTTGTAAATAATATAAAAACATTCCATATAAATATTCATTTTTGAGTACATTTTTTAAAAAGTAAAAATAAACCAAATATTTTATTTATAATTATTTTTTCTATATATATACATCCAATTTTTTCATAATGAATATGTAAATTTTATAAAAATATTTAAAAAATAAATCATTAACACATATAAAACGTTATTTCCAAAGTAAATTGTCCCTTACCTCGAGTATAACTAGTCACAAACATCATGTATCTTAATGAATATAAAAATTAAATTAATTAATTAAATATTTATGATCCTTTCTTAATTTTATTTTTAATTATATTTTACCTATTACAGTGTTATATTTAATTACATAGTAATCTAATTTCATGTGAATTTTTTTGATGATATTTACATTATCTTCCCAAAATGATGTCAACATTTTATCTTTTGTTAAAGTGGTAATTATTCAATATTATAGAGAGTAAAAAATTTAAATATATTTAATTTTTTTTAAAACAATTATACTTTTAAAACTAACTTTGAAATCTATCTTTAAAAAATGAACTATGTTATAATTATTGAGATAGTGGGTCATTCGTATGCATGAATAAATTTTCCAGTTTCCTTGCTCATGATAGAAATAAGGTAATAATTATTTTATATTTAAATAATAATTTTATATTATAAATAAAATATTATTTCATTTAACATACTTATATGTTTTAGTACTATTATTTGGTTACTATAAATAAATCAAATCTCTTTCTTATGGTGGAAATCCTCACATACACACGAATGGCGTTAACATTTTTCAATATATGGAACACTAAGAAATTATATGATATATTATCATTGTATAATAATAAATATTTCATAAATATCATATATATATATATACACATTTAATCCATCATTATAACCATCCGTGAGTAGTGGTGAAGGAAAACTAATTATATCGGTTCATGAGGTGGTAGTCCGCTGTAGACATGAATGCCAATTGTTTTCTATTTTTATAGAAGAAGGAGAAGCATATATGTTATTACATTAATATAATAAAATATATTCATATAGTAGATATTAATTTTGTTATATCATCATGTGTGAAAAATATTTGAGGTGGAAGAAAAATAAAACTAAAATGTTCAGTTAAAATCTATACCTCTTCTTCAATAAATCTTAATTTCATTACACCTTAAGCCTTAAAAGGATTGTATTTTATCAAAAATAAGACTTCCATAATACGGTGTGATATTATTTTAAGGTATTTTGGATTATACTTTCTAAACTACGTGGTTCTTGAATTGTGTATAGGAGAGGAATATTGGTTCCCTTTTATAACGAGGAGATGATTATTATTGAAAACAAATTCATTATAAAATTGATAAATATAAAATTACTTTTTAAAATAATTAAAAATTATTATTAATATAATATATGATTATAATGAGTGAAAATATTCTAATATAATAAAAATTCTAAATTTTTATTCAATTTTTTCAACCTTATCTTTTTAACGTTTTTTCTAATTATAGTGATACAATGTATTTGACATTTTAAAGGGAAGATAATTAATCAAAAATAAAAAAATCACCCATAAATGGACCAGGTTTTTTTAAAGCTATATTCCAATAATGTGGATAAATATAGGATTTCTATTGACATTAAATTATTTAATAATTTGTTATTTATTATTAAATATAATTTCTGTCATTTTTTGAAACATGTGAAATATTTAAAAATAATATATTTCTAAATCATGTAAAATGGTTCTAAAATGACATGGATTAAAATATGATGAATATATGGTATTAATATAATCATTAAATTTTTTTGATAAATTATGATATCATTTTATACCATACCTTTCTTATTATCCCCTTAGTTAGGCAATTGTAACCTTAACTATGGTATTAAATTTTTCAATATTTAAAGACTATAATTTTACTTATAAGTTGAAATTTAGATTATAAATATCAAATGGAAGGAATTTTTTACTATGTATCATAATAATTGCACTTTTTATTGATTTTTTGGCTTAATAAAATTTAATAAAATATTATCTAATATAAACAATCATCATAGGAATATTTGGAAATATTAATTTAATTTGATATTGAAAAAAACATGAAAGAATATGAAATCAAATATAATCTGGTAATACATCCCTAAAAAGTTACATTTACCTAATAAATTCCTGGGAAATAATAATTCAATAAAATTATATTACATTTAATATTTTTAAAATAATTTACTTGATTTTTATATTAATAAAATATAAATATTTAAGGGTAATTCATAGAAATTTAACAAAATTATTTCATCCAAAAAATTAAAAATAAATTTCCATGGAAAAATTATATTTGATATAAAATTTTTACAAAAAACTATATCCATTATTTGGCCATATAAAAAAATAGATAGTTAAAAAAGAGAATTAATTTTTTGACTTTTCACTACAAAAAATAATATAAAGTTTAAAATCAATGAATTATAGTACCATGTTTTCTTATTTTTGAAACATGTATGGAAATTGATGAAATATAATATTATAATAGTATAAATGAATGTTTTAAGCTCATTTTTTCCTTATCATATTATTTTTATCCTTAATAAATGATTTACCCTCATTGTCATGATAATTATTTTTTGTGGTCACTATTCATAGTGACTAAAATATAAAAGGGAAAAATTTACCAATATCTTACCCATTGATTCCAAAAATTGTATCCATTTTTCAATATTAATTTATTATAAGTTTATGGACTTATTTTATGATTAAAATGAAAAACATACTGAAAAATGGTTATTTATAAAAACACATTATTTAATTTAAAAAAGGTTTTTGTATGAAATTCTTATTTTTAATGAATTAAAAAGAATATAATTGGATTATTTTTAAAGATAAAGAACAAATAAAATTATAAAACTATGAAAAAGTAGAAATTGACATATAAATACATTAAATTCAAATATAACTTTCTAATAAAAATATTTATTTTTCATTATTCATGAAGAACACAATATTATCAGAGATATCCTAAATAATCGCCCTATGATAAATTTAGTATTATTATTTAAAAATTGATTTCCAATTTAGAAAATAAAGTTTTTATAATTTATAGATATTAATTATACTATTATCTGACAAAAACTAATAAAATCATTTCTTAAGAAACACATGTTTTTGAAGAATAAAATAAATTTTCTAAAAATTGAGTGATTATTCCATAGAATTAATGTAGAAAAATTTATTGAGTTGGATATATATATATATACACAATATGGTTAATTCTATTAATAAATAAAAATTTAATATTTAGGTTATAATAATCAAATTTAAATTATAATATTTCATGGGTCATTTATGATCGATGTTTCCCATTTTAAATGCTATTGCACATAATTTTCATCTTTTTATATATAATAGTGTTACATATAACCTCAATAAAACACCATATAAACTAAAAAATAATCCCAAAAATATATGGATGAAGTAGGTAGAGAAACTTAGATTTCTCATTTGGCTTTCTTATATGATTAAGAGGAAAGGGAGACCAACGAGAGGTTTAATTTGGGGAGGGATATATAGGTAAGATTGCAATTTTTAAAATCTATGCAAGGAAATTTTAGTTTCAATATAGTTTTTGAAACTATACACAATTTTTTATTCACCCTAATCGAAATTACTCCACATCAATAGGATTGATTTACATGGTTTATAATAGTCATGTGATAACCATTCTCCCTTCTCTAAAATTTAAAATATTTTAATTTTCAAAGAAAATAAACCTGAAACATAATGAAAAGGAAAAAAATATAGCGATAATTAAAATAACACATAACTATATGTTTGGGTTATGTAAATGTTCCCCACTATAACTCTTTATAACCCTTTAATTTCTCATATTTAGTTAAAAATAATGCCCAAACTAGGAGGACTTAGGAAGTGAAAATATAAAAAACTAGAAACCAAACTAACCCATAACTAGAAAAAATATGATATTTCTAATCATACCAAATACATATACTTTTTTATCATATAAAATCCTAGATCATAATCTAAAAACACAAAAAAATCAAAATATATAAAAGGGATTGTCAAAAGGTGATTTATGACTGATTCTCAATCACAACTCAATAAATATTACACTATCCAAGAAGGTCTCCAAAACTATAGAGCAATGCAAGGTAAACTATAAAACAACATTAAAACCATGTACAAATTATTCTCACTAACATAAATCAATGAGTATATCCATAATGTCCTCAAACCAATAATTTAGGTCTTGAATCATGAATATATCATAGAGTTAAAAATATTTCAAACTAACAACAAATTATAGATAAAAGGATAAGGAAAACAAAAAGAAGATAAGGATATAAGATAGGGGAGTTCCCTAAAGGGCTCCCTTAGACAAATACCCAACCCATTCTATGACACTCCAAAAAAAATTATTCCAAAACACTCGATGACCTCCCAAAAATATATGATGGTGAAGTTCTTATAGATTTAATATATCTTTATCTATAGATAACTCAATAGTGTTCAAAAAATATTTCTTCTCACAAGATAAATGTCCTTCACCAAGTTTAGACAAAATCAGTGAAAGTTCCCAGTTTTTGGAAAGGAACATTTTTCGTTATGTTTTGGTTGAATCCCTTGTTTCAAGCTTCAAGGGATGTCTTCTGAAGCTGTGAGAGGCCTTGGGGGTGTTTCGGGGGCTCGTGGCATGAATGAAAGGAAATATGGGCAAGAGAAGTCAGGGCGCACGACCTGCGCACGACCAGGGAAAACTGTGCGGCCTGGCCTGGCAAAACCGTGTGACCCTTCTCCTCTAGGAAGTATCATGTGCAAAATTTTATCATGGTTTGTTGAACCGTGTGGATAAACAGTGCGTTCACTTATAGTTGGAAAATATTACTAGTTTTCCACTCTGGGATTTTAAACCACAACTCAGGATTTTCCTCCATTCATCCCCTCTCAACCCTAGTGAAGAACTTGGCTGACCCAAGCTACCCAAGGGTCGTTCTCCATCGATTCTAAGGCATTTTTGGTGCTGTTGGTTGTATATTGAATCTCCAGGTAAGGGTAACCCCATCCTTGCGTCTCTTTTTGGTTTAGGGTTTGTATCTTCTCTCCCTCTTGTTCCGAAGCTCTAAAACCCTATATTTTGGGTGAGTTTTAGGTTGAAGCTCCAAAGGTTGGTCAGATTGATGTCTAAGGACTCAATTGAGAGTACGTTTAACCACAGTATTGATGTAGGTGGTCTAAAAGTGATATCCCAAAGTTATTTGGGTATTTGTGCATGTTTAGTTAGGTTCTTGTTTTTCCTTGGTTATGTTTTGAATAACCTTGGCATTTTTGGTAGTATTGAAGTTTAAAATTGAAAATGGGAACCCTCATGATCCTCATGGGATGTGTCGGGATTGAATTGAACTAATCTAGTGCCATCCATGGGATGTGATGTCTTTTCCAGGACTTTGGGATTGATATTAAACAAGTGAACTTGTTTTAATGAATTGTAGAGCCTAGATAAACATGTTTGCATGAATGGTTGATTCATGGGATGATGAACGAGTTAAATGGGTTAATGTGTAAACTGATTTAAGACCATAACAGGATAAGTTATGGGTTTAATGTTGAATGCTTAGTGAGATAGGCATAACACATGGGAATTGGGTGAATGGTTAAATGATGTGAAATGGTAATGTGTGGATGGGTTATGGCATAATGTGAATTCCCATGTGGATTGTGATGAATATTGTTGTCGAAGGGAAATGGTTTGGATGGTTGATGGTTACTTAAATATATAAGAATTTGCACATGGATTGGTAGAGTGGGGTATGACTTGAGGATCTATGCCCACGGGTTGAGCTAAGGCTGAGGTTCTAAACTCCACCATAAATGCACGGGTTAGGAAAGGGGACTGAGGGTCTGTTCTCCTAACGATTCCATCCACCCAGAGTGAGGCTTTGAGTTGAGGTTATGGTTACTCTGAGGGGGTTATTCCAAGTGAGATAGCATAACGATGTGTTTACCCTCTTGCATGTGATTTTTGGCCTTAGACCCATGTAAGATAATATATTTGATTAACCCATGGAAATGTGATGAAATGGTAAGTGATGATAAATGTTGTGAAAGAATGGAAATGTAAGTGGAAATGGCTTGACTCTGAACATGTTAATGGGACCTAAATTAATTACTTGGAAATTATCATTCATATTCCTTTTGCATTCACTACCTGTTCATACTGGATATTTTGTAGACATCGTTGGTGGTGGCCTACTGAGTTGTACTCACACCCTACTCGGGCCACCATTTGGTACCCGAGTAGACTTCATGTTTGATGGTCAGGAGAAAGGAAAAAGTCCTTACTAGATATTGAGTGGACATGGGTAGCTCTTTGTGGACGATCCAGACTTGGAGTCGGGACCATTTTGGGAATTTTGGCCATTGTCTTTATTTTGGGTTTTTTTCACTCCTGTACTTGTAGTATGAAATGGAATAATTATTATTGGAAATGGTTGTCATACATGCTCCATGTTATTGGTTATTGTTTCCGCTATTTGGTTTATTTCTGTTGTGGCTTACTCTGATAAAAAGGGGTTATAGTCTCCCCACTTGACTCCATAGACCCCCACTGCTAGTCAGCAGCCTTTGGCGTATGAGGAGGCGTGCTTCAGGTCATGTAACCACCTAGATCTGAGCACCGGTTTAGTGGCTTCTAGGTCGGGGTCGTTACACAGTGGTATCAGAGGAGGTCTTTCTTCTCATTCTTTGAGGCTTGTTATTTTGATTGGTAGCCAAGGGTTAAGATGTGTCGGGCCTTGGTAATGAGCTTGTGCTTGGGAGTAGCTAACCCATCTACGATGGAAAAACCAAGTCACCGTGGGTGGGAAATGTTGTTCTTGGTTGTGTGATGTTACAGTTGTTGATATTTCACTATTGGGTGATGAACATGAGGTTTGATGTCACCATTTTATGATATTTGGCTCGTGGGCTTAACGATAGGAGGATTTTCATTCATGCATTATTGTAGGCACCTAGGGAGATAGGTGAAATGAATTGTGTTATGCACACGCACCGAGTGGGTGTGAGAGGCAGGAAAGTAGGGTGCATCATACATTTTTTGAAACCAAGAAATAATGAGAAGAATGAAGTAAAAAAAGTAGTTGTTTTGTAGCTAGCAAAAAGATTTTGATGAGGTCATGAAAGATTCATTGTATGTGTGATAAATATTGTGCTTGGAAATGTAGAGAAATGCCACCAGGACATCGGTTACCAGTCGGGAAATGGGAGAATGTTGTTTAGAACACTCCTCTGAAAGAAGAGCAAGAAAATGTGGTGATCAATGAAGGTAGAGAAGACCAGTTATGGGAGAACATGGCTCGCCTTATGTAGATGATGGATTGAGACACAGGGCGGGTTACACCGATTATGTTTGAGCTGAACAGGGAGTTCCAGCTGCAACACCCTCCGACCTTCAGCCAAGAGGGTGGGCCAGAGGTAGCGGAGTTCTGGTTAGAGTCTGTCCAGATGATACTGGACCATCTGGATACCCCTATTGAAAAGAGAGTAAAGCTATCTATTTATATGTTGCGGGGACAGGCTAGGTGTTGGTGGGACATTCAGGCTAAAATTGACAAGGTTGATGGGATTTCATGGAAGGTTTTTTTGGAAATGTTTCAGGAGCATTTTTACCGAGAAACATTGTGGCAGGAGCGGGCTGCAGACTTTATGAGCCTGACTCAGGGATTGCTATCGGTGATGGACTATGCTAGTCGCTTCACAGATTTGAGATGATTTTTCCTAGTGTTTGCAGGAGATGAGGAAGAAATATAAAAGTCTTCTAGGATGGGATGAGACATGAGATCAGGTCTCAAGTAAATATCTTCTGCTTGAAGAGGTTGGCTGAGGTAGTAGATCAGGCGCTGATCTCGGAAGGAAACCGGAAGGGACCTTCGGGTAGTGGTCTTGTGGTGTAATTAGGCTAGACGAGCGGTGTAGCTACCGAAGGTTGAAAGAGACGCCATGAGAGCTCACAACATGGTGGAAGTGTGCAAAGTGGCTAGAAGAGACGGTCAACCTGTAAAAGTGGGAATCATGTGTTCTGCTATCAGTGCAGTAGGCCAGGGCATACACGTGGTTAGTGTCCTCGACCTCCAGTTGAGTGTCGTTCATGCGGTAGAATGGGGCATGTACATAGGTTCTGTAGGAACACTCGGCAGGAGGGTGAGCATGATGGTGAAAAGGAGGTGCCGAGTATGGGAAGGGGACCAGTTTCCCCGTATCAGGTAGGCATTTGGAGCTCTACGTGCCGTACTAGTAGGGGCGGTGGATGTGGAACTCCAGGGAAAGATCACTCAACCCAATAGGGTAGTGTAGTATAGATTACTCAGGATGGAGGCCAGGGTAGAGGGACAAGGCAGGTTCAAGCAGTTCAGTTTGCCCCTGGTGATGGCGAGGCTGGACCAGTGACTGTTCGAGGTACGATCCTCATACATTCTACTTTTACTAGTGCGTTGTTTAACACAGGTGCCACATAATCTTTTATCTCTACTCAACTTGTGGTTGTGCTGGGTTTACCTACGAAGAGGGTGTGTGGAGTTATGTCAATTGACACTCTGTTGAGGGTGCGGGTTGAGGATACCAAGCAGTACAAGGGATGTTCCTTGGATGTTGGTGGGCATTGTTTTCTGTTGGACTTGTTCGTTCTCCAGATGTCATGGTTTTAACTAATCTTGGGAATGGATTGGTTAGTGTTGTATCAGGCTCAAAAAAACTGTTATCGTCGTAGAGTATCGTTCAGTTCTCTTGAGGGTGAGGCTTATGTCCACCGTGGAAAATGGGATATTCAAGTAGGTCATGTAGGACAGTTTAGTCAGAGGATGAGTGGAATCAAGGCTCGAGTGTCATGTCTCATGCTTGATGAAAATGAAAGAGGGGATCAGCCTGTTTTTCCTCCTATGGTGGATTGATTTATGGATGTTTTTCCTAAGGATTTCTCGGGGTTAACCCCTGAGAGGGATGTTGAGTTCATGATCGCGTTGCTGCTAGGAGTAGAGCTAGTTTCTATTCCTCCATACCGAATGGCACTGGAAGAACTCCAGAAACTGAAGGTTTACCTTGAAGAGTTGGAGAATAAGGGGTTTATCCATCATAGTATTTATCCTTGTGGACCTCCAGTGCTTTTTGCAAAGAAGGATGATGGGTCGTTAAGGTTGTGTGTCGATAATCGAAAGCTGAATCAGATGATGGTGAAAAATCAGTACCCTCTTCCCAGAATTGATGACCTATTTGATCATTTGAGGTGTGCATTAGTGTTTTATAAGATTGATCTGTGGTCGAGTTATCACCAGTTCAGGGTGAGGTCTTCCGACATACTGCAGACAGCTTTCCAGAGTCGGTACGGGTTGTTTGAGTTTGTGGTAATGCCTTTCGGCTTGACTAATGCACCGGAGGTGTTTATGGACTTGATGAACTGAATCTTTCATCCTTATCTAGATCAGTTTGTGGTTTTCTTTGTTGACGATATCTTAGTGTACTCCAAAACTCACGACGATCATGCCCAACATCCTGACATCGTCTTGGGTACGCTATGAGAGCACCAACTATATGCCAAGGTATCAAAGAGTCAATCTTGGATAGGTGAGATGCATTTTGTAGGTCACATCATCTAAGAGGAAGGTGTGTCAGTGTATCCAGAGAAAGTGAAAGTAGTTGTATCTTGGGAGCATCCTAAGAGTGTTTCTAATGTTTGGAGTTTTCTGGGTTTGGCCGCGTATTACCGAAGGTTCATTCAGGATTTATCTCGCTTTGTAGCACCACTATCGGGCTTGACCAACAAAGGAATCAGGTTCGAGTGGTCTAGGTCTTATGAGAATGACTTTCAAGAGTTGAAGAATCAGTTGATGATCGCACCTATCTTGATCATACCTGAGCCGGGTAAGAAGTACATCATGCTTTGTGATGCGTCCGAAGTCGGACTTGGGGTTGTGTTGATGTAGGATGAGAAGGTTGTGGATTATGGGTTGATCCATTTGAGACCCCATGAGGAGAACAATCCCACTCATGATCTTGAGTTGGCTGCAGTAGTGTACGCCTTGATGTGCTGGAGGCACTATCTGTTGGGAGAATGGTTTACCCTGTTTACCGACCATAAGAGTTTAATGTACATCTTCTCACAGAAAGATCTGAATATTCGGCAGCGAAGATGGGTGGAATATCTCTAGTATTTTGATTTTGAGTTGGTGTATATGCCAGGAAAGGGAAACAACATTTTTGATGCTCTATGAAGAAAGGTTCATAATAAGGTAGTTTCGGAATCCAGCACCGAGTTGAAGGTGATGGCTTTGTCTGCAAAAATGCACCTGGAGGTGCAGGAGGAGAGTGGTCAGGTTACTCTTGCTTCCATAGCGATGGATTCAATGCTTTTGAGTCAATTTAAGGAAGGTCAGCTTGATGATCCTGAGTGTTTTATCATGAAGTAAAATCTTAAAGGTGGGAAGATACCTTCTGGCGGGGCCGTCGGCATGGAAAATGTTGTTCGTGTTCGTGATCGTGTGGTTGTGCCAATGTGTTTGTGGGAAAAGTTGATACGTGAGTTCCATGCATCAAAGAGGGAAGTGAATCCTGGTTTGACCAAGATGTACCATGATCTTCGAAGGCTGTTTTGGTGTCCTGGAATAAAGAAGGAAGTTGCGGGATTTGTGGCACGGTGCCTTACCTGTCAACTGGTGAAGGGAGAGCATCAATGCCTTTGTGGTTTGTTGTATCCATTTACCATTCTGTAATGGAAGTGGTTTGATATAACAATGGATTTTGTTGGGGGTCTTCCAAGGATTTTGTGGAAGAATAATGAAATCTGGGTGGTTGTTGATCAGTTAATGAAAGTGTCTCATTTCTTACCGATTCAGGAGACCTTAACAGTCGGCCAGTTGGGTGAGCTGTATATTTGGGAAGTAGTGCGGTCGCATGGGGTCCCGCGGACCATAGTTTCAGACTAAGATCAGCGTTTCACATTGCGTTTTTGGCAAGGGTTGCAGAAGGAACTTGGTGCACAGGTGTTTTTTTGTACATATTTCCACCCACAGACGGACGGGCAGTCGGAACATATAATCCAAGTGTTGGAAGACATGTTAAGAGCTTGTGTCTTGGACTTTGGTGGTTCTTGGGAGAGGAACCTATCGTTAGTTGTGTTTTCGTACAATAATAGTTTTCAGGCTATTATTCAAATGGAACCATTTGAGGCACACTACGGGAGGCCATGTAGATCTCCGTTTTGTTGGCTAGAGGCCAGTGAATCCGAGTTTTTGGGGACAAGTCTCGTGCAGGAGACTTCAGATAATGTTAAGTTGATCAGGAAGCAGATGGATACGTCTTAGAGTAGGTAGAGGCCATATGAAGATCAGAGGCATAGACACCTTGAGTTTGTGGTTGGTGATAAAGTGTTCCTTCGAGTGTTTCCAAGGTTGGGTCATCGTCGGATTCAGAAGCAGGGTAAGTTTGTGCCCAGGTATGTGGGACCTTTTGAGATTGTGGAAAATATCAAACTAGTGGCTTACCGATTGGCCCTTCCACAATGGTATGGTGGGATGGATGATGTGTTTCATGTGTCACAACATCGATGGTATCACCCTGACCCATCTCATGTGGTTGATGTTGAGGATGTGGACCTTGAGGCTGATGTGTCCTTTGAGGAGAATCCAATTCGTGTGGTGGATTATAATGAAAAGGTCTTGCGAGGCGTGGTTGTTCCATTAGTGTGAGTACTATGGAAACATGGGAAAGTTCAGGAAGAAACTTGGGAGAGGAAATCGGATATACTGGCTCAGTGGCCTGAACTCTTCTCTTCGATGGATCAATGAGGCTTGGAAACTTGGCTTGAGGACGAGCCATTATAAGGTGGGGAGGTTGTAAGATCTCGGTTTTTGGAAACGTATGTTTTTCGTTATTTTTTGGTTGAATCCATTGTTTCAGGATTCAAGGGATATCTTCTGAAGGTGTGAGAGGCCTTGGAGGTGTTCCGGGGGCTCGGGACACGAAGTAAAGGAAATCTAGGCAAGAGAATCTAGGGCGCATGGACTGCGCATGGCCTGGGCAAACTGTGCGGTCTGCCCAGGAAAACTTGTGCGACCCTTATCCTCCAAGAAGTAGCATGCACACGGTTTGCACATGGTTTTTTAAACCATGCGGATAAACCGTGCTGCCACTTAAAGTTGGGAAAAATTACAAGTTTGCCACTCCGGGCTTTTAAACCCCAACTCGGGATTTTCCTCCGTTCATCCCCTCTCAACCCTAGTGACGAACATGACTGACCCAATCTTCCCAAGGGTGTTTCTCCTTCGATTCTAAGGCATTTTTGGTGCCGTTGGTTGCAGATCGAATCTCCATGTAAGGCTAACCCCATTCTTGCTTCTCTTTTTGGTTTAGGGTTTGTATCTTCTCTCCCACTTGTTCTGAGGATCTAAAACCCTATCTTTTGGGTGAGTTTTAGGTTGAAGCCCCAAAGGTTGGTCGGATAGAGGTCTAAGGACTCGATTGACAGTGCGTTCCACTGCGGTTTCGAGGTAGGTGGTCTATAAGTGATATCCCATAGTTATTTGGGTATTTGTGCATGTTTAGTTATTTTCTTTTTTCTCTTTGATTATGTTTTGAATAAACTTGGAATGTTTGGTATTAATGAAGTTTAAAATGGATAATGAGAACCCTCACAATCCCCGTGGGATGTGTTGGGACTGACTTAACCTAATATAGGGCCATCCATGGGATGTTCCGGATTTTCCAAGACTTAGGGATTGATATTAAACAAGTGACCTTGTTGTAATGAATTGTAGAGCCTTGATAAACTTGTTGGAATGAATGGTTGATTCATGGGACGATAAACGAGTTAAATGGTTTAATGTGTAAACTGATTTAAGACCATAACAGGATAAGTTATAGGTTTAATGTTTAATTATTAGTGAGATAGGCATAACACATGGGATTTGGGTGAATGGTTAAATGATGTGAAATGGTAATGTGTTAATGGGTTAAGTCAAAATGTGAATTCCCAAGTGGGTTGGGATGAAGAGTGTTATCGAAGGGAAATGGTTTGGATGGTTGATGATTAATTATATATATAAGCATGTGCACATGGCTTGGTAGAGTGGGGTATGACATGAGGATCTACACCCACAGGTTGAGCTAAGATTGAGGTTCTAAACTCCACCCTAATGCACGGGTTAGGAAAGGGGATGGAGGGTCTATTCTCCTAATGGTTGCATCCACCCGGACTGAGGATTCGAGGTGAGGTTATGGTTTCTATGAGGGGGTTAGTCCTAGTGAGATAGGATAAAGATGTGTTTACCCTTTTGCATGTGATATTTGGCCTTAGACCCATGTAACATAATTTATGTGATTAACCCATGGAAATGTGATGAAATGGTAAGTGATGATAAATGGTGTGAAATAATGGTAATGGAAGTTGAAATGGCTTGACTCTGAACTTGTTAATGGGAACTAAATTAATTACTTGGAAATTATCATTCATATTCCTTTTTCATGCACTACCTATTCATACTGGATATTTTGTAGACACCATTAGTAGTGGTCTACGGAGTTCTACTCACACCCTGCTCGGGCCGCCATTGGGTACCCGAGCAGACTTCATGTTTACAGGTCAAGAGAAGGGAAAATCTCTTTTCTAGATAGTGAGTGGTCATGGGTAGCACTTGGTGGAGGATACAGACTTGGAGTCGTGACCATTTTGGGGATTTTTTCCATTGTATTTATTTTGGGTTTTTGTTCACTCCTGCACTTGTAGTATGATATGGAATAATTTTTATTGGAAATGGTTGTTATACATGCTCAGTGTTATTGGTTATTGTTTCCGCTATTTGGTTTATTTCTATTGTGGCTTACTTTGATAAAAAGGGGGTATAGTCTCCCCACTTGACTCCATATACCCCTGCTGCTAGTCGGCAATCTTTGGCATACGGGGAGGTGCGCTTAAGGTCATGTAACCACCCGGATGGGAGCACCGGTTTAGTGGCTTCTGGGTTGAGGATGTTACAATAGAGACTATTACCATCCTTGGTTGGACACAAAAAATCAACAAAATAATTATAAGAAAATTTATAAATTCCATAAATGGATATAGGCATGATAATAATACTCCCAATATAAGGTCCAAATGAAGTTTATATTTAAAAATCAAACACATAGTTAGTCCTTAACCATTGATTTAATTAAAATTACACATAATGAAATTTTATTAGAAACTAACCAGAAACACTCATGTGGGGATAAAAAAATATAATAATTTGGATTTTCTAATCCACATAGATTCAGGTAATCTCCTCAAGAAAATTAATTACACATCCAAAATAATAGGGAAAATAAACCTAGAACAACTGAAAACACAAACATCCCACAACACACTAGGACCTTTATTAGAGATATATATGATAATAGTTGTAATGTGAAATTAAAATCAATAAAATAAAACAAATAAACTAATCATCATCTGTGTATATAACATATAAAAAAAATAAAAACATGAAATAAATCATAACAAAAAGCCGAATAATAAAATCACAATGGAATATCAAATTTTATTTTAAAAAATACTTCACAAACCATGAGGTTTCTAATAAATAATGGTTTAGGCTATAATTTTCATCTGTAAAATTATGAACACATCCTAATACATAATTTTATCTCATGTAACCCTAGAAGAGACCTTTTTGGATTCAAACATAAACTTTTACAATTTAAAATATAGTTTTCTGAACAAAAACACAAATCGACTATATTTTTTAATTAATTTTATAAATTAATGTTCAAAATATCCAAATAATTTTATGAAATAAAAAATTTCAAATTGAAAATAATTTTATAAGTTCACAATTAATTCCTTGATATCTTTTTAAAAATCAAAAATTTCAATTTATTTTGTAATTTATCTTAGAATACATCATGAATAATTTTAAACTCCAATTATGATTGAAATTTTAATATCATTAATATATTATTGAAACTTTTTTTCAAGCCCAAAACATTTTACCTGATTAAAATAATTTTAGAAAAAACTTTTTAATAAATTCAATAAATTGTATTTTTCTATGTCAACTAAGTTCTTCAACACAAATCATTAGATAGTTACAGTAAAATAGAATCAAAATATACTAAAACTATCTTCAATTAACCTAAAATAACAAATAATTATACCTTAATAAAATCTATAGTCAAAAGTGATCTAAAAAATATTAAGGAGGGGTTAGTGGTTATGCCCAGTTTGGCCACATTTTTTGGTAGACCTTAGGCCAACTGTGTAGTTACTACTGATATTTCATGAGAAAACATGTACCTAGAAATTTTCCTGATTTTCCAAACCTTGTTGGCTATCTAGGTGACCCCATTTATTCTTTCATTTACTCCCAAAAATATCAAAAAAATTGCATGGATTAATTATAATATAAAATAACCTAGATTGAAATAGAACTACACAAAAATATTAAAAAAATCTTGAAATAATATTTTCTCAACAGAAAATTCCCTAATTAATCATGGGTTTATTTAAGGTAGTGATAAATATACTCCTAAAAAACAAACCCATCACATCCCATCAATATTAGATCTAATCTACCATACTCACCCAAATAAAAAATGGCTTACTAAAAACCAATTGCCTCATTATGAACATAGTGTATGATGCCATTTTGTTATCAACTAACCTAGTATGACCTGGAACTGAGCACCTGATGAAACCATCAACATGATAAGAGATTAATTTACAATCACTCTAGGTTGGAAAAGGAACCATGGAATAAAAGAAATTCATATCGTTATATTTTATTTATCTAAATATAATAAAATACTAAATATATCTTACCGAGTATCAAATAGGAAACACTCATATGTCATATATCCATGAAAACAAAATATAAAATCATGAAGATATTAAAAAACACAAGACACAGAATAAAAAAATATAAAAAATTTAAATAAATTCCATAACATAAATTTTATGTAAAAATATAAGGATATCAAAAAATATAATTTATCTAGATAGGATAATATATTTAGGTTATAAAAATAAACAAAAGGAATAGATAACCATCGAATTGATAATCCCTATGTGACCTGTGGTCACTATAAAACCTTTATTCTAAACGCGATTTAGGAGAATATAGTGGGAAGTAATACACAAAGTGGAACTCCTCTATGTACCGGTCAAAATATGAAATGTATATTTCTGAATGATCATAAAAATACCAAAAAAGAACCTTCCCCACACTAAATTAGTTCTATTTAAATTTATAACCCATTCAAGTTAGTTCAAAAATATAATATGTGAATTTATAACCATTTTTGTATTTTTGTAAACTAATTCACTTATATGAAAGATAAGTTCTAAATTCATAAAAAGGAAATAAAATTTATGTAAGGGGAAACTTTTAAAATAAATCTATAAAATAATTTTTAAAACAATAAATATAAGAAACATGATCTAAATACATATTTATTCAAACTTTATTATATAACTCTATACAACATGTTTTTTCAAACATCATTTAATGTTGGTAACTAAAAACATAAAATAAAATGATTATAAATTATAGACATATGAAATAGGAAAATATGTTTGGAGAATAACTAGTACTAAAAGTTAAATTAAAATCATGGAAATTAAATAGAATAAATAACATCCTAAGAGTTTAAATACATCCAACAACAATAACACATGGTGAAAAATAAAAAAATTGAAGTAAAAAAACATAGTGGGTGTAGCCTCCAGTAATATAAATAAACAACTTCCCAGTGATATAAATTCACATGGTACTTTAATTACCTCAAAATTCTAAATATATATTATAAATTCAATGCTAGTTATGAATCCACATATATTCTTCACAAGATGAGAAAAAACCACTTCTAGTGGTAATGACCATTTCATGTTATTTATTTATATACCAATGTTCCTATGTTATCATGACCAATAATTAATGGTCATAAAATAAATTATAATGGAAAAATAATAAATTATAAGCTATATAAACTCCCATTTTTACACCTTAAAAAACAATCCCCTCCAAAAAGTGTTGAATGAACCTTGATTCATTTTAAAGATCAAAATCAATAAAATCAATTTCCAAAACCATACATTTTTCAAAATATTGAAACAGACTTTGAAGCTAATTTCCTTATAAAAACATAATAATCTAAAAAAATAGAATAATGTAAGGCCAAAATTATTTATTTCACCATAAATTAAAAATCACATGAAACCCCAAATTCTTGGAAACTATATTTAATTATTCTAAACATAGCTAATATTTTATATAAAAACATTTAATATTTGATAAAAAATACCACCATCTTGGGATTGGAGATAAATTTAAAATTAAAATCATTCCTTTAATCATACACATGAAAGGAATGAATATCATCAAATAAATATAATTCTTAAATAAAAATTTAAACCTTTACAAATTCAAATAAATCCACTTTAATTAAATTTATTTTATAAAAAAATGTAATACAATGTTCTATGATTCATAAAGAAATATAAATTTATGTTAGATATCATAATTATTAGAGGCTTTAAATAAATATAGACATCAATGGAACCAAATTACCACAAAATAAGATTTAGTGAAGATAATTCATTGAATATATAAATAATAGGACATAAAGAACCATGAATAAATGTTAAATTGACAAAGAAAATAGATTTTAAAAAAATAAGAACCTTGTTTTCATCCAATAATGACCAAATATAAGGAAAAATAAGCCAGATTTGAATGAGAAGATAAAGAGAGGATAAATAAACCTCAATATATAGATAAAACCTATATAAACATGAATATAATCCCAAAGATCCATAAAGGATAGTGGGAGAGGTGACTTTGTCTCTCCTTCAACAAGCTCATGTGAGTAGGGGGAATGGGGGGATTATGTTAATTTAGTGAGAGGTATATTTGTAAAATAAAAAAATTTTAAATCTTAGAAAGTTGAATGGTTTGGGAAAAAAATTTAATAAATCATGTAATAAATGTGAAAGTCCCCTCTAGTAAAGACTATAATCCTTGGCATGGTTTCCTGTAAAGTAAGTACAAATAAATTTCTAAGGATTTTCCTTCTCTAAAATTGAAAAAATTAAAATATTGAAAATATCTAAAAACTAAAGTACAAGGATAAAGTATAGTAATTAGTAAATTAGCTAGGGTAGTGAATGTTGGTGTATAGATGAAAGTTAAGGGTTCCTATTGTTGTGGTTTTTGATTTTTGATTTTTCTACTATCCCTAGTGATTTGATATGGTAGGTGATCGTCTTATGGAGATATTATTGGGATTAAGGTATATCACTTCACATTAGGATGTTATTTTGTGACCATCTCACCCCCAAAAAGACTTTTTTTAATTTTTCATATTTTGAACTCATGTTATGGGAGGTTTTATGTATCTAGTAATGCTTTGAATTCTTTTTAGTAATATTATTGCTTCCAATTAACCATAATTTTCTTATAATAAAAAACATAAAAGGGGGAAAAATCAATCAATCAATATATATATAAGGTTCTTATATAGATTAAAATAAATAAATAAATTTATGACATTACAAATGAGAGAGTTTCCATGTAATAAGTATTCCAAGGTAAGGGTTTTCTTGACTCAATATCCTTTTATTTTCTCACACTCATTATTATTTTTTACTTTCTAATTATCTGTTTGAAATAGTATACTCCTAATCTGCCTTATAATATATTTTATCATTTATTTAATAAAAGTAAATTATTATCTAAAGATATTCCCTTTAATTAGTTCATTCATCTTAAGAATAAGATATTATTATGGAAAAATATAACCTCATATTTTTGGGGTTGTATCCTAAATGCATGTATTTTTTCATAATAAAAATATCTATTTTGATTATTTTTATAGTAAAATATTTATTCACATATATTCCATTCTTATTTACCTTTCTATTTGCTTTAAATCTAATTTTATATTTTTTTCCTAAAAGAGGGTAACATCAAGACCGTATGAAATATTTATAATTAGTTTTTTATCTTCAATATTATATCATATATTCCATCCAATATTTATTTCAATTTATTTGAATGATAGATTTATCTATATAATAATTATCAAATTATTGTTTCAAAATTATTGTGTCACTTTCAAAAAATGAATATAAATCCCAATTTTTACCTTTGTAATGATAATATCACCATATCATTAAGGAAACAAATTTCTTGATTTCTATTACTTTTTATTTTACTTCTCAAAATTATTTATTATAAATCACTATTTTTTATCTATTATGAATCACACTCTAAAATATCATATTATATACTTTTTTAGGTGACTATATTTATTTTTTTATTCAATAAATTTCATGATTACTCCTTTTATGAGGCCTCATGTTATGTAACCAAATTTGTTTCCATTGGATAATTTAGCTATGTTTAGTGATTGATTCTATATAGAACACATATATATACATTATCATTATGTGATAGGATTTCCTAGAATTATATAACACTCAAATGAATTTTGAAAGGATTTATAACTCATTAGATTACTATGGGTGGCCGGTGGTTAACCACAAAGATTATATTATAGAAAATAAGTTGTTTTCCAAATCTATTATGTTATGGGAAATAAATAGTAAACATAATCGACTATTATATGAATTTTTTCATAATTAATATTGAAATATTTTATTATTTTATATGAATATGGATTTACATTATTATTTATTTTATTGGTTATAATTTTATGGTTATATGATTATATGTCATGATTGTTTATCATGTTATCTTGTATCCTAATAAATTTGTATCATTCCATGATCTCAGTAAATTAAATTTTTTATTACATCCATGTTAATGTAACTCTCATGAATGTCATCTAATGATATTTTCACCATAACTCATTGATAAGATTTTACCTTTACTGGTCATTTGAGAAAACCATTTCCCATATTTTTCCATATTTGCTAATTACTGAAGAAAAATATTTTTTATGATTTGTGTATACAAGAATCATGTGTGGATATTAGTTTCATAGTAAATGAACATAAGTACCCAAAAGAAGTCAGTAGTATAGTTAATTTCTAGATATATTAATCCATTTCATTCTTGGAGTTCTCAATATTTGGGAGATGTACTTTATAATAATTTAAAATTGTTGAAAATAAATATCAGTCATGTTTAGGTCAATAAAATAATGAAATCCATAACATATTAAATTTAAACATGATAGTGAATTTGTTGAGTGATAAAAGATGATTCCACTATTACATCAAATAAGCTATCCTTTATTTTTTATGACATTGTTACAAGATGTTAAATTATATTTTAATTTAAAAAATAAATAATTTAGATTTGAAAAAATTTATTGTAGGTTTAATCAAAATTTAAAATATTTTATAATGGTGTAAAAAATATAAGAGATGACTCAATTATAGAATAATTTCTATGTAACATTCTAGAGTTCAAGTTCTATCCAAGGATGATGTATAAATATATTTAATCATAATTATA
Organism: Viscum album; assembly: GCA_963277665.1. Taxonomy (NCBI): domain Eukaryota; kingdom Viridiplantae; phylum Streptophyta; class Magnoliopsida; order Santalales; family Viscaceae; genus Viscum; species Viscum album. Next base: position 599,079,680 of record OY728133.1, read on the forward strand.
ATTGTTATAAAACCTAAGGATTTTATCACTGAAAACAATCCATGTTGTATCCCTTATTCTATATAATCCACTAACCCTATTATTTATGAGGATTATAGAAAAAGATATATTATAAGAAATCCTTTTATGATTCCTGAAACTCATGATATATCTTGGAAAATAGTATTTTTTAGGTCTATATTAAAATAATGTAAACGATCATTAATGGATTGGCTTCATATTGTAAAAATATTTATGATATAATTTAAATTATATTCTATTAAAATGGTTAGAACTAATGGAAATGTAGTTTTAGTAGTATTTATGATAATAATTAGGAAAAGTTTTGTCCCCTCTAAAACTGAAAATACCATCACTAAGGGTATAATAATTATTCTTTGTATAATATTAAATGTTTTATATATAGACAACCATATTTGAATTATAAACATTAAAAACCAATCATCATAATAAAACTATATAAATCTTCCTTGAATTTATTATCACATGATCCAACAAAAAAAATAATTCATGCATAAAATAAAACAAATAGAACAATAATAAATATTCATAATTAAATCTAAAAAAATTCATCTCCCTAATCTTTGTTCCTAACCATTATACATTGAGTTAATATTTCCCAATGAAATCATCATTAAAATCATTAATACTGAAAAATATAATAGTAATGGTGTGTATTACACTTTATAATAAAAAGTATTCTATATAAAACCATGTGTTAAGGTGGATGGAGCAAACTAAATTAAATATAAATGAAATAAAAAAACACTATACAAAATATCCTAAGGTAGGACCATAATATATTTTCATAACAAAAGAATGATCTCCCAAAACTAATAAATATAAAATAGGAACAACTCATCATCCAATAAAAATAGGTAAGGCACCTCGTAACCCATTTTTCACTGAAGAAATCCTTAAGTAAATTTAATATATCTCAGTGAATAAAAAATACCACAAGTAATATATGTGAAAACCAATTTTTTATATTAAATATTTTTTTATTCATTTTAATTATATTAATTCATATTAATATATAATAACATTAACATATAAATAATTATATTATTTTTTTGAAAATGAACATGATTTTTATCTCCCAAAAGAAGTAATTTTTGTTTATAAAATTGTTTTTATATGTTTGATATGTTTTAATTTAAAATTGAATATTTCAATTTAGGAAATATAATTTGATAAAAAACACTTAAATATTTAGTTTCATCATGAAAAAATATATTATGATTAATTTTTTAAATTTTTTATCGAGAGAATATTTTTTGGTGAAAAGTTAATAAATCTAGTTTTTATAAATAATTAATATTTAATAATATATTCATAGAAAATATGGTATAAAAACCATTGAAACTTATGTAATCACTCATACAAGATAATACAATAAAAATATTATTCAAATATTTTAAATTCATATAGATTATAATTTATTTAATAAAAAATATGAAAATCATTATTGATATTGAAATAATGTTGAAACTGTATTGGAAAAGTCAAATTTCATGTCCCTAAGAAAAGATTTGAGAAGATAAAACTATATTCTCAAAAATTAATATATATTATTAATAATTAATTTTTTACTGATGTCATAGAATTTTAGAGTTATATAATTTGTAATGTATCCAAATGAATGTATAGTGCTAGCGTGAGGTGAGAAAAATGGAAATATTATATTAAATTATTTTTAATGATATTGATAAGAGTAAATTTTAATTATGAGTATATATAGTTTAAAATAATGAGGTTATTCAAATTATATTTATGTAACTAATTTATCTCTAATTTTAAATAATAGTATGCGCTTTTGTCGATATTATAAAAGTAAAAGATAATGATTTTTAAATAATAAAGGAGATATAAAATAAATATTTTTTTATTCCCCATTGTTTTTATATATTATTATAATGAATAATTAATTATTTAAGTTTTAATATTTTAATTTAATTGTTATTTAGATATTTTTTGAAATTTTTATTATAATATAATCCTGAAAATTACTATAGTGATTATTTAAGGTAAATAATGATTTATAAAATGATTATAAATTTAAAAAATATAATAAATACTCAAGTGGGATTCTTTAGGGATATAATGTCACACTATATCTCATTATTATCCACATGCATTTTGAATATTACTTTTATTACCCTTAAATATTTAGTATTTACAGAAATGATACTAAAATTTCCATCTAAAAGGAGACTATTATTATAATTTCCAAACAAAAAATAGTATTTAGTATTATCAACATATTATACTAAAATCATTATATAAACATATGTTCCATGTTAGAAAGGATTTATCTATGAAAAAACAACATTCTCTCAAATCATTAGACTCAAACAAATAGTGGTGGTTTGTGTAATAAGGTAATCATTCCCAAAAATAAATCTCATATTTAATTTGGGATTATTTATTGAAAAATCTCTCAGAAGTATACATATTAAGATTCCATGTTATAATTTTTGTTTTATTAGGTGATTTTTGTCCATCAAAAATGAAATATCCTCCACTTCCTCTTACCAAAATCTTTTATTAAGAAATTACTATGTTAACACACTAGTTCTTCCAAAACTATATATTTTCTCTTAAACAATAGTCACACTCTACAAAAAATGATATATAATTTTCTTAAGTGGATATAAATTAAAATATTAATTATAAACTTTTTTTCATGAAAATTTAGATTCATATCTACGATTCATTAAATTAAGTAATATTAGAAAATTATATGTCACTCTAGTGGTTTGAAATATAATAAGTGAAGGATGGGATTATTAAAAACTTATTAATTTCATTTTTGTTCCCCAAAAAAATATTTTATGATTGAATATAACATTAATATTCATAAAATGTTATGACAAATATTATTATTGGAAAATATATTTCATAAAATCTAACATAAAAGTAAATAATCATGATTATTTTATATAAAATACATCCGTATTATGGAAGATTCATGGAAATAATATTTCACTCTCTATAGAAATAGATTTATAATATAATAATATGTATGAAATAAAATTAATGTATTGGAAATTTTTTAGCCACTATACAAAAAATTACCAATTAAAAATACATAATTTTTTTTAAATTATGAACCATGCAACTCTAAAACGACAAACATACACTATACCAATTTAGTAAATACTTGAGAGTGATAATTAATTAAATATAAGAAATAATAATAAAGTAATAAAAATGAAAAAGGATTGAATTATGTAACTAATTTATCTATTTTTCTTAAACAGGATCATAGAATTTTTATGAAGTGATTTAGGACTCAAGGTATGTGATTAAACTTTAAATCATTATTTTAAATAATTAATATTTTGTTTCTTCTCTTCAATTTAAATATTACTTCAATATTTCTTCAAAAAATAATGTTAAATTATTACCTAAATTCATTTTCTATTATAAATATATTTTAGCAACCTGACCCTAGATAGCTTGAATCAAGTTCCTGCTTTCAATTACATTGGCATGATTATAAGGAATCAAATCCCTAAGTAATGATTAGTTTAGTAGTCTTGGATAACAAGATACATACATGAGTCTTCTATTAAAAATGTAGACACTAATTACAACATTGTTTCCCTAATTTTACAGATAAAAACATTATTCCATCTTGTATTTCTCGAAATATCATTCTTAGTACACTTCTTGGAATCTTGTGGAATGAAAAATAATAAGGGTGAGCTCAGATTCATAGTTAGGTTGACATATAGTGGAATAAATAATGAATCAATGAGAATAATAATTATGTAATGATAAATAATTTATAAAAAAATTCATATAATAATTTTTTTTGAAGGTATTCATAAAAAATATGGAAAATTGTAAAAGGGACACACTTTCCATTTACATAACTAGATAAAGAAAAAATTAATATAGAAAGGTAAAAAATTTTAAAAACATCCTATTTAATAAATAAACTATTTATGAAATGCATCCATTGATTTTATAATGTGAAAATATAATGGATCATACTTAATTTTCCAAAATTAACGCAATGAATAATTATTTGACTGCAGGTCTCAGGAACATGAAAACCTCTTCTATCAAGATTTATCCTATGAATAATTTAAAACTATAGATAAAAACCCATTTAATTTGTGAGACTTAGTTTCCTCATGAGAACATATCAATTCATTAACAATATATATAATGTCTGTACTCCCCCATCATTAAATATCCAAAGCATTCTCCAGATTGATTAACCGATTTAATTAATAAATAATATGACTATAAAATATCCATATTGAATATTGTATACAGAATAATCATTATTCCCCAAATACTCAAATAATTATCAAAGTATAAACCATATAAAAAATGGTATTTGGGTTAGGCTATATTAATATCCATGATAAATGAAATTCATAATTTAGGGGAAATTCAACGTTTAATGATCATAGGAGATTGAATATTAAAAAGGGGACTAACAAATGAAACAAGGAAATGAATTTTAATATATTCCTTGGAGAAATAAATCAAAAAACATCCATAATAATAATAATAATGTTATCAATATAAAATATCCCAAGTAGAGTAAAAACAAATGGTTTTTTTCATTGACTAATAGCAGTATAATAAAAATTATTTTAAAAAAATTCTTGAGAGAAATATCCTTTTGTTTTGAAAATAATTTTAAAAAAAATTATTTGAAAATGATATTTGAAAATTTTACCTAAAAATTGTGACATTTTATTCATGAAAAGAAATATTCACCTAAATTAAGGTAGGAAAACCCATATGATTCATTTGAGGTAAAAAGGATATTATTTTTAGATGGTATAAAGGTTAAAAAATGACATGTTTAGAAGGTGACAATATAATTCCTCTGAAAAAATTTATAAAATAAAAAAATTGTCACAAATTTTTTTACTAAATAATATTGAGAAGGATAAAAACATTTTATATTAAATTTTTAGAATAAATTGTTTTTAGTAGAAAACAGAATCTTTGACTAAAGAGATATATGATGTCAGGTTTTCTAAAAAAAATTCTAAAACAATTTTAGTACCAAAGAGTTGAAAAAATGGTATTAATACTTGAAAATGGTCATGAATAATTAGAGGAGAGTAAAATTAATGGGTTTATTTAACAATATTAATACAATTTACATAATAAAAAATAACATTGAAATACTATTATAATTATTCTTGTGGAAAATAATATTTAAATATCCCAAAGTGTCCCATAAAAATTTGAAATATTTTAAATCATAAAACACAAGAAGCAATAAAAAATGAAATATTTCAATAACATGAACATAAAATATTTATTAATATAATATATTAATATGGAATATAAATACACAACACAAATAAGAAAGAGGTGAATATAATATTTATCAAACATATTTATAAAGTGGAATGAAAATATTATCCCCTACATTTCCTTTTGTGTAAACATCTATTAACCTCCTGTATAATGGGTTTAAACTAATTAATTAATTATAATAGAACCATAATTCTATATATTATACCATATATTTACTTTATATTATATTTTATTACCCATTTTCAATAACCTTTCCTTATTTTAACTATTTCAAGAGTTAATTGCCACGTTTTCTTGAGTAAGCTTAGACTTGTTATTTGTTATTCATGTTAATTAGATGAAGGTTTTATCAACTTCATATTGTAAAATGTTAAATTAATATTATATATATTCATTAAATATTTATTTAAGATAATCTATATGATTTGGAGATAAGAAATTAAATGTACTCTTCATGGATATGGTAGGTCATACGTGCGTATGAACGCCACATTCATTAATTTTTCATAATAAAAAAATTAAAATTAAATCCTAACTATTTATATTATAATTCCATTATCATATATATGTTATACAGTTTACCTAGTTTTATTAAAATCATTATTTATATATTATATTTATAGTGGGAACAGGTCATATCGTTTTAAGGAGGCGATAGTCCACACTTCCAAAATCAATGTTATCATATTCCCACAATTTTGAGAGCATAACAATATGTATTATAAAAGAATTAATGAAGTATACATACCTAAAAAATCTCATATATATCAAATATAAATAAATATTCCATCATAATGGCCCCCATGAGAGGTGGTAATGGAATAATAAATAATCATCGTTCTATGAGGCCGTAGTTCTCCATACACGTAAATAGTATGATTGTTTCCCATTAGGTGGATGTGTATGTAAGTTTAGGTAGAAAACATATTATAATAGAATAATATTATATATATAATACTTTTGTTTTTATAAAATATTAAAATAATGATATTTGAGGGGTTGTAGAATGGAAAGAAAACTAAAGAGCTTAAGGAAAGATGTTACCTCTTAATTAGGAAACTCCTTTTGGTTTGAACCAAAGGTATTCCATGGATTGATTTGTGAATAAATTGAGTCTTCTAGGATGAGGTTAGGTATTCTGAAAATCTATTTTTTCATAGCTTGGTATATTCTAAGTGGTTTTGGAGGTGTGATGAAGTGGGAGGAGAGGATGCCTTTTTATAGTAAAGGAGGAGTTACACTCTTGTAATATTTTGAAAAAGGAATTCCATACAAATGTTTCACAATGAAAGTGGCTCGAATAATGAATTTATTTTTTTTATGGAGTAATGTTTATAGATATATCGATAAAACAGATCCTGTAAAAGTTTAAAGGTCAGTTAGGCCATTAATATTAAAGTTTATACCCATATTAAGTTAAATTTTACCTTAATCGTTGTGATTTATTTTAATTAGATTCACTTATAATTTTGGCCAAAAAATTATGCTGAACATGTTATAAATTTTAAATTATTATTATTTTAATTAAGGAATCAATTTTTATAAATTATAACAATTGAATTAGAAACAATTTATTTAAATTTAATCCAACAGATGGGATGCCAATGCATGTTTTTAATGTGAAAATGTCTAAATTGTTTTTATGTTTTTATAATTCATTTAAATGGGAAATTGATTCCAAAGACATAAATTGGATCAATTCATAGAAATTTTATCGAATTAAACATTAAAAACATTTATAATATAAAATATACATATAAATAAATTATATAATAAAGTAGTTTTGAATTAAATTTCTGTATTTTTCAGGATTTATTAAAAAATGAAACTTCACAAGAAAATACAAAAAATTCACAATAACCTATTTTTGGTGTTTTAATTTAAAATATTAATGTTATTTTTACATATAATATTTAAAAAATTTAAAATTAGTTTATTTTAATTATGTTCTCCACTAAAAGGTGGTAAAATTGTCTTAATGAAAATATTGTTTTTCATGTGTAATATTGAGTTTGTTCTTATATTATGCTCATAAAATCTATTATATGAATATACAAATTATTATAATTAATATATAATATATATAATAAATTATTATAAATAATTATTTGTAATTAATTCTATTTATTATGGTAAAACAACTTTCTGAGCATAAAAATAAGTTTTTATAAAATATTCCCTTTATTTTTTATCTTCTCTTTTGGTTATTTTTAATGAATTATTAAAAAATGAATTAGTTTTGTAAAATATATTTTAATAAGTTATTTAATACTATTTCTAATGTCAATTTTATATTATATGAAATAATTATAATATATTTTTGTTCTGTAAAACATGAACATGCGTGTAATGCAAGCCATCGAAGAAGGTCACTTTTGCATGTAATGCATGCTAACTCAGTGTTGCATGAAATTAAATATATATAATATATTTAATCTATTTAAAATATTAAATATATTGTAATTTCATCATATATTATATTCCCTTATGTTCTCGGTGTCTCATTTCATATGCGCTATTGAATACATGGTTCTTACTTTAAACTTTTGGTGTGTTACAATCTTCACACCTTAAATAAATTACATCATGAAAAATCCAAATTGATCTTGTTAATTGATTGGTTTATATTTCATATTTTTAAAACCTAAATTGTGATAATGTTTCATAAGAAATATTTTATAAAAGAGATAATTGGAATTATAATGGTCACATATACGAACATGTAACTAGGGCTCTAAGTAGGAGAACATTAGTGGAAAGTAGAGATACAAAATTGGAGGAAAAGCATAAATAATTATAGGGAGTGATTGAGTTAATAAATAAAATGAAATTTAATGATTAGTGTGATTTTTAAGGTATCAAATAGATAAATCTATGATGATCTAGAAGACCACCGGTTCAACAAAATTTAAGGTATTAGGGAAACATTTTTTGGATTATTTTTCAAATGTTGAGTAATTATTTTACAAGCTATGTATAATTACATGATATATTTCTACATAAATAATTTCATACTTACAATTTTATTTAATAAATTTTCCAATTCATATATTACATAAAATAAATGGGTGTAAAAAAATTATCATTGTTGCCTAAAGCACCACACATACCCTTTTAATGGATTATATGGCCCATAAAAGTGTGAATATGATAACATTTTTTCTCTAACTATTTTACAACACCTACATGGTTAATAAATTAATCTCTAATCCTAAAATGAAAAAATAATGGTTCATCATTAATATTTTTCCATAAATTTCTTCAACTTAAAATAATTAAATATTGACCAGGACATTGTATTAGTCTGTGGTTTGCATTAAACCCTTATCATCCTTCGCTCATGTGTTAATGTCCAATGGCCTTGTCTGATTCAATGGGTTTTCACACAACATACATTTTTTCCTTTTCAAATCCATATTAATATAACTTCTAAAATAATTATGATTGACATCCTTCAAAAAAGGAAAATTTCTAAAAATCCTTTTAACAATGGTTTTCAATACAAACCCAATACATAAATAATTTACCCACTTTTTTATATAGAACCTTAATTGGTTTAGATTTTATCCTTTAGAAGTGGTAATTTACTCAGTTATTGTACATGATCTTGAATCATGTGACACCAAAATATAAAAGAATAATTATGATGATATTTATTTCTAACCACCATACTCTTCATGCTTCCTTAGAAGTTATTTGCTCTATGTTCTTCTATCCCACACATAAATAATTTCTCAATATAATGAGATAATTTTCTAGGTGTATCCTTCCACATTCCTTGTATGATGGAAATAAAGATTTATTTTCTTTATGTTCTCCAAAATTATAGGTTTTAGAGACCTTCAACCCTTTTTAATTAGTGAGTTTTTTATTTGGTAAATGTATATGTTGTTAATCATTTTTTGAAAAAACTGATTATACAGAAACATGATATCATTAATTCCTACCAAAAACTCATTTTGTTTATCATTTTCATCACCTTATCCTTAAGGTTCAATTTGTAGTTGATTCCTTTGGGTTCCATCCATTTATTAAAACTCGAAATAATAGTGTGAGTGAAAATAGTCATAGTGAGAAAAGCATATAATCATATATAAGATATCTAAATTATGAAAAATTATTTTTTAATATAAAACACCTTACGTTTATCCTAGGTCATTAATTTTCAAATAATTCACAATGGTTTGTAAAGATAATGTTAATTATCCAAAAAATATCACTCGATAATGTCAAACAAGGTTCCTAGTGAGGTTGGTTTTTGTGTAATAGGTTACACCAACTCAAACCAAACCCACCTTGATTGAGTTTTTACTCCTAGGTACATCTGTGTAAGAACCACATTCACTTGTAGTATCAAAACCAGGACATAATTCATTAAAAATAAAATAATATCTAATTTACCAAATTTATAGGGTATTCTTCTACACTTATCCTAAAATTATTCCTTATAGTCCCATTATATATTCTATGTTTCCTTAAATCTAGTTCCCAATGTTGCTACTAAAATTCCATTATATATTCTATGTTTTCTTAAATCTATTTCCCTTCACATTATTCTTATTACGCTTTATGGAATCATGGGGAATGAAATATAATTTTTGTGAGCTAAAATGCATAGTAATGTTAAAATATAGGGGACGAAATAATGAATCAATGAGAATAATAATTATGGAAATGAAATTAAATGAACAAACATACCATATAATCATCAAACTTAGAAGGATTTTTATAAAAAAATATGGAAAGGTAATAAATGGAAACACAAGATATTAAAATAACTAAATGAGGAAAAATCATTATGGATAGGTAAATAATAGAAAAAAATTCAATTTAATCAATAAACATAAAGTGAAGTGTATCCATATATTTTATCACATTTAAATATCATGGATAATAAATAAGGAATCAAAATTAATTAAATGCTTAATTATTAGATGTCATGTTTGAGAAGCATGAGAACTTATATTTTCTAGATACATCAACTGGATAGTTTAATACATTAGATAAAAACACATTTAATTTGCGAAACTTATATGTATAATTACTACCTATTGATGCATCAAAGAGATATATAAAGTTTGTTCTCTACCATTCATTAAATTTCTAAATAATTCTTCATATCAAGTAATGGATTTAATTAATAAAAAACATGCCTTATCAAATATACATATTTAATATATTATATAGATTATCAATATTTACCCAAATAATCAAATAACTATCAAAGAAGACACCATATGAAAAATGGTATATAGTTTGGGAGATAGTAATATTAATGATAAATTAAATGGATAATTCAGGGTAAATTAAATGTTCAATGATAATAGAAGATTGAATATTTCATGGGGACTAACAAATCAAACAAAAAAATTAATTTCTATACATTATATATCTGACTAAAGATAAAACCATCCATAGGAGAATTATGAATAGTATCAACACAATATATCCCATGTGGAGTAAAAACAAAGGGTTTTTGTTATTAATGAATTTAAATACTATAAAAATAATGTCAAAAATATAATTGAGAAAACTATACATTAGATTTAAAAAACCATTTGAAAAATATTTCTTTGAAAATAATCTTTAGAAACATCTTCATTTTAATTGAAATGAAAAGGAATATTCAATGAAATTATGATGGGTAAATCATTACATTTAGTATAAGGTAAAAAGAATATTCCATTTACATTGTAAAAAATTTAGAAAGATTCCTTTTTTGGAAAGAGACAAGAATATTCTTTTGAAAACACTGATAATAGACTAGAATTAGTAAAAATGTATTTATCAAATAATTTTTTTTAGGATAGAAACATTTTTGAAAACCTTTTCAGAGAACATGATTTTTGGAAGAAAACAAGTTGTCTAACTAATGGGGGAAATAATATCGGGTTGTCTTGAAAACATTTTCTTAAATATTTTGAGTAACAAATAGTGGAAAAATAGAACTAATGAATGAAAAATCGCAGTAATAACTAGAGGAGAAAAAAATTATAATGTTTATTTAATATTGGACATATAATTTTGTCCAATGGAAATACCATTGAAATATTATTGGAATTATTCTTAATGAAAGTAATCTTTAAACATCCATAAGTGTCCCATTCCACTTTGAAATATTTTAAATCATAATCCTCATGAAGGAATAAAAATAAATGAAAATTTTTACTAACATGAAAATAAAATAATTAATGATAAAATATATCAAAATTAACAATAGATATACCATAAAAATAAGTAATTGGTGAACATAACAGTTATTCCATTGATTTAAAAAGATAGATGAAAATCTGTTACCTTGCGTTTCTTTTCTAGTGTATGTCCATTAAACTCGTATATAAAGGGTTTAAAAATGTTAATAAATTATACCAGAAACATAATTATATTTACAATACCATATATTAAATTCAAATAATATTTTATTACATTTTTGTAAATTACCTTTAATTATTTTACCAATTTTGAGAGTTAATTGCCTAGTTTTATTTAGTAAGTATTGGCTCGTTATTTATTGTTCCTATTAGTTAGATCATGTATTAATAATATGAAGAATTTAAAACATGATATTAATTTCATATATATTCCATAAATATGAATTTAGAATAATCTACAAGGTTTTTAGGAAATAAATGAAATTTATTATTCATGTAGACGATTGGTTGTACGAACTCATGAACACTAATTTCATTTATTTATCTCACTAAAAGAATAAAAATTAAATTATACATATGTATATTATAATTATAATATCATACATATATTATATATGTTACATAAGTTTATTGAGAAAAATTTATAAATTCTCTATGTATAGTTTGAACGAATCACATCACTTTCAATATGCGGTAGTCCACAATTCCATATACGATGTTATCGTATTCACAAAAAAGGATTTCATAATAATTCATGTCATAAAATAATTAAATTAGTATAAATACATAATAAATATCATATACATCCCATATAAACAACTTTTACATTATAATTTCCACCTTGAGAATTGGTAAAGGAAAAATGAACATTCATCGTTTCATGAGGCAATAGTTCGTCGTACACGTAAATAATATATTCATTACACATTAGATGGAAGTATGTGAATGTTTAGGTAGAAAAATTATAATTAAAAGTTAATTTTATATTGAGGATGTTTATGTTTTTATAAAATCATAAAATAATAATAATTGAGGGGTTTGAGAATGGAAATAAATGAAAATAACTTAAAGAAAGATGTTACCTCTTAATCGGGTAACTCCTTTTAGTTTGAACTGAAGGGCTTCAATGGAATTATTTTTAACAAATGAAGGCTTCTAGTACGAGGGAATGGATTTTTAGAATCAATTTTGAAAGATAGTTTTTGAGAAAATGTGGTTTGATAGTTGTGAGAAAGTGGGAAGATATGAGGCATTTTTATTGTGGAGGAGTGGCACTCTTGTAATATTTTGACAGAGGAATTCCATATACATTTTTTACATTAAAATTGGCTCCAATAATGGAGTAATTTCATGAAAATGGAGGATATAGACAAAAATTTTCCATAAAATAGATGTTTTAGAAGTCTATTGGTCAATTGGCCCCCTACGATTTAGGTTTAGTCCCTTTATAAGCATAATTTTACCTTAACCGCTGTAATTAATTTTAATTACTTTCAGTAATATTTTTGGTAAAACAATAAGTTGATCTTATTATAAATTATTAATTATTTAGATTCTAAATATATAATCCATTTTTCAGAATTATAAAAACATAAGTGGCAGAAATTGTTTTAAATTTAATCCCACCAACGGGACGAGAATGTAAGGTTTTAATATAAACACTTCAAAGATTTTGCTATGTATTTATTGTCAATTTCAAAGTAAAATTGATTCCAGTGATCCCAATTGGATTAATTGATAATAATAAGATATAATTAAACTTTAAATAAAATTTATTATATAATAAATCATTACAATTAAATTAGATAAAAACCCATTTTGAATTTAATTTCAGTATTAGTCATTATTCATTAAAAAATGAAACTTCACCAAAAATTACCAAAAATTCACCCAAAAAAATTTATGTTTCTTATTTAGATATTATGTATATTTTTGTATTTAATATTCATATAGTTTCCCAAATTTTTATTCAAAATATGTATTCTAATAAAAGGCTGTAAAAACTCTTTAATAAAAATATTGGTTTCTATAAAAAAATATTGTCTTTATTCTAATATAATGCTCATAAATTTTTTTAGATTAATATAAAAAATATTTTATTGTATATATAGTAAATATAATAATAAATTTCACTAAATAAATTTAATTAGTTTAATTTATTTGTGGAAAATAACTTTTTGAGTGTAAAAATAGTTTTCTATAAAATACTCAATTTATTTTCAATTGGGACTTTTTTCATTTATAATTATTTTGTCACCAATGAAATAATTTATTTAAATACATATTTACAATTTAGTTATTACTATTCAGAATTACTAGTTTATATTATGTTAAATAATAATAATATATTATTGTTCAATTGAAATTTGTCTTGCATGTAACATAAGCCATCGAAGAAGGTCTCTCTTGTATGTGACACCTCCTAACTCAGTGTTGAATGCATTGATATATATATATATAGAATATAATGAATCAATTTAAAATATTAGAAATAATATAATGTCTATTGATATTATAACCCCTCAATAACTTGGTGTCATGTGTCACACGCGCTATTGTATAGAGGGTTCTTACATTAGGATTTCATGGTGTTACATAAATTAATTACAATGGTTCAGAAATGAATATTTTTAACATTTTCTATATTTGATATTTTTGAAATATATTGTAATTGTGTGAAAATAATTTTTTTAATGTTTACCACATGACATGTTTTCGACACCATTATATATGTTTTTTAATCATGATGTTTCGATAATATATATCTCTGTTTTTCTAATGTAAATTCAATTCTTATTTTTGACGAATTTTTTGTTGTAAAATGTTTTAGAAAAATTATATTTACTATTATATTCATGGGATAAAAATAAGTTCATATTCTTAGGGGCTCAAAATATTAATTTTATCATTTTTATAATAAAATTCAAATAAAAAATATATTTATTTAATATAATAATTCTCTGAAATTATATATAATGATTAGGGGTTAGATATATCTCTCCAATACATTTTGTAATAATTAAAAAATTATGTAGATATATATTAATCATATGATGATAATAGAATTATATAATTACATGATTCTATGATGATATAGGGTTGGAATTAATATAAAGGGTTGTTACTTTATGGTTGATATTGGAATTAACTAGGTGAATTCTTCTATCATAAGAGTGATATGATTATTATTTACCAAGTTACCTTCATGATTTTTTCATTTATTCTTTATTATGAGATGATTTATAAATTGTTTTGATTAATTTAGTAGATTTCATTAGCTAGTAAATAAATATTTTATCTCAAATGTTTATTATGTAAAAGGTATATTTTTCTATGGGTATCCATTTTTTCTATGGAATTATAGGTTTCCATTCTTTGTATATGCATTATTAATCATTTAATGGTAATTACATGATGTAAAATTAATTTATTTTATTTAAGGTTGTGTTGGAACTCAAGGACGGTTAATAATTATTTTATGAATAGTCACCTTATATGAAGAATGTTTCTCTAGAATGATATTAGAGTGAAAATTTATGAACCTTTTTCTCAGAGAAAATGTAAATAATGAGGAATTTTACTCCTTTATAATGTAATCATATTATTAATCACCTCAATATATAATCCTAAATGATCATGGGAATGTAGTGATGCTAAATAATTTCTATAAATCATGTAATTAAGTATATTTTGTGTATGATAAATTATATTAGGAATTAGGGAAGTGTTTAAATTACATTAAATGTTATGAGGATAATAAATAATTACAACATGAGGATATTAATTTATGGTTATATTATCATGAGATATTTTTCTATTACTCTGAGGGTTTCCATATGGATTTAAAAAATGATGTGTGTTTTAGAAAGGTTATCTCTTGAGATAATAGGTTGAATGATTAGGAAAAGGAAACAAGAGGATAATATCCTTTTAACTCATCATCACAAAATAGTTGATGTTAGATCAAAGTGTCATTTTGTGTTAATTAAGTGACATTTTCTATAAATTATTGAACACAAGAAACTTATTGAGAAAATATCAATTGGGGAAAATTTCAATAGAGGATCATTTGGTGGAAAATCACCCTTTATCATTTGGAATATCCACTTACCCAGTGGTAAATCAATGACAGTCTAATGATTTAGAGAATATAATATATTTTTGAGTTTTTTCATAGAATTATATGGTAACTAATTAGATTTATCATATTTTAGGTGAAGTGTATCATTGACAGTATTTTATTAATAAAATAATGGAGAATAATTGGATAAATTCAATGAAATGGATTATATTTAAAGATATTTTAATAAATTTTTTTACAAACATCTTTACTATAAGGATTGAATGCTAATTTATATAGGTAATGTATAAGTAATGGGACCATGTTTATACTTGTGAATATAATTTTATGTGATTAGTAAGGTATGTATTGAATTCAATTATGATACATTAAAATTAAATTTATATATTTTATATAAGACTAAAACCATGTTTATGAAGTCCATTGATAACTAAAAATTTTAAACATTATGTGGAAACATTTTGATTTGTGGATATTAAAAAAACCAATAAGAAGAGATCAAGGTGGAAATATACGAGAAAACAGTTCCTAAGGATGTTTGAAGGCATAAATGTTCAGGTTTCTTTGAGTCCTAAATTCAGTAAGAGTAATTATAAAGGCTATTTGATGTGATCAAGGAAATGGTAATGGTGTGGTATTGTTTTATTTTTTTCCATTATTAACAAAATTATAAATTTTAATTGTATTAAAAATAATAGAAATTAAGTGGTGAAATGTTTTAATTTTAATGAGTTGGAACATTATGAAAATGTGTAACCAAATATAATTATATGATTTTAAAATTATAATTATTTCTAAGGAATGTTGTGGAAAGATAATTTAATAAATCAATATATTATATTATTACCTAAAATAATGTGGGGGTTGTTGCATTTATTGGTTACTCAAATTATGCCAATTTAATTTTTGATTTAGGATCTACATGTTATTTTATTTTATGGAATGTAGAAAATAAAATAGAAATTAAATATAAATAAATTGAAACATATATTTTATTTAGAAAATTTATTATAGGTATTAAAAAAACTAGGATACATATTTTTCATCTTCCCATTTTATATAGAATGATTTTTTTTCAAAACAAATTGTCTTACCCATCAAATCATTTGATGTTTTTTTGGGTATTGATTATATTTCAGTTTATTAAGATTAGATGGAGTAAAAATATAAAGAATTAATATTAAATTTTCATAATGAGTATAAATTTCAATATATTAATGATTTATCACTTGTTATAACATATCAAGAGTCTTTTAAATTCAATAATTATGGGGTGAATGTTATGTTTCACATGTCAATAAAAATAAGGGAACGATTTTTCTTTATGAAGTGATTATATTAAATGGATTAGTTCCCAATGTTAAAATAATTAAAATCCTTCTTATAAAATGAATCTGGTTGAGCTATAATAGTTTCAAATAAAATTATATGAATTACTTGAAAAGGTGTTCATCCACCATCCCCTTTACCTTAGGGTGATTTTTTTTGTTACTACGAAGAAGTATATTTCATTGAGGCTTTTCATTGATTATAAAACACTGAATAACATTAATATAAATAAAGGAATATATTTACATAGTATAGATGTATTGTATCATCATATCTAATGAGTATATATATTTCCAAAGATTGGGCATAGATCTGGGTATCATCAGCTAATGATAATGGAAGAGTACATTCTAAGGGAAGCATTTAAAAAAGGGTGCTTTCATTATGATTTTGTGGTTATACCAATTTGGGTTGAGTAGTTCACCCATTATATATGTGTATCTTATGAATATATTTTTCTGTGAGTTTTCATATATATTTATGGTGGTTTTCACTTAAAATATTCATTTATAGTCGAAAATATATTTATTTGATATATTATTTACTATGAATTTTTCTTGTAGAAGATTCCATTTTTTGGGAGTATTTTTCCTATTGATGGAATTATAGTTGATCCTTCTAAAAATAATATTTTAAAATAATTTCCAAGAATTACTAATGGTTATATTATTTGAAGTTTTCATTAATTATTGGGTTATTAATGATGGTTTAATGAAAAAATTGTTCACTTATCAAACCCACTGACCATGTTAACATAAAAAAGAGTTATATTCGTTTTTAACAAGGAATAAGGAATAAAATTTCTTATTATACTTTAAAATTCATTAATTTTGAAAATATTAAATTTTAGTGATAGTTTATAATGGGGACACTTCATATCTGTTCAATTATATAATACATATGGTTCTATATATCCTTTAATTCCATTTTTGGTTTACCAATTACATCTCCATGTAATAAAAATATTCAAGGATATTTTTATTCTCTTTTCTAAATATATTTTTTAATACTATTAGAGATGGTATTTTTTTGAACAACTTTCCTGAATTTATCACAGTGAGATATTAATGTTACATGGAGTTTCAATAACATTTATATATGTTCATGATATTTGGTTTACATTTAATTTATAGAAGGGAAATTATATGTTATTGGGTAGTGGATTATGTTTTAGTAAAATTTTAAGCCAAAATATGAAGTACAATCAATGTGAACAATTAAATATTTTAGGGATGTGATCATGGATTTTTTTATGTTCATCGGGGTTGGGATAAACACAACTAAATTATATAATTTTCTTATAATAAAATATTTCATTAAATTATTATTATGTTTCCATTTGATACATTATATGAAAATTAATTATGAACTTGAGCATGTTTGGATAAGGGTTGGTAGAGAATGTTTTAATAACTAAATTTGTATAAGTTAAAGTTGATTCTTCACCTCATAAGAGAAGATCAAAGAATAAAAAATATTTATGAAGATACCTAGGGGAATAATTTTTCATTTGATTCATGGAACCATGTTTTTCTTAAAATATCCCCACAAAACGGTGAGATTTTCAATAAAATTAAGTGGAAATTAATCCAATTTCTTAAATTTTACAATGTGAAATTCTAGAGAAATTGGGATCAATTTAATGCTAGGTTTCCTTACCTTTGAATTTATCAATAGTACCTAATTTTCTTAATTTCTCTTTATTATGATAGTACTTACCTAGTATATCTCATATATTGAGCCTCAACGTGGTACAGTTTAAAGCGAATCATTATTATAATTAATATCCAATTGAAATTCATGATCATTGATAGAATGTGTTGTTAAATAAAGTAACTATGTAGATTAAGTTTTAGTGAATTTTTTTGATTGAATTAGAAACATGGGATCTTGAATGAGGTTTAGGGAAAGAATATCCCTACTTATTTATCAATGAATAAAATTGTGATAATGTAGTTTTTAAGGGGGAATATGATACCTAGATATTTCTATAAAAAATATATTTGACATTTTATTCATATTAATTAAATTAATGGATATTAATATCATTTTAATAATCTTATAAATAATTTTTTAATTTTTGGATCAATAATATGATTTTTCATTTTTAAAAGAAATAGTTTTTATTTTTTTAATTGTTTATCCATATAAGATTTTTTTTTATGTTTTTAGTTAAACAAATATAGAAACTTGATTCGATAAAAAAATATTTTATTTTTGGTTTCTAAATATCAAAAATAATTTCTGATTTTTTGGAGAAATATGATTTTTTGGGGGGAATAGTTTAAATTACGTTTATTTTGGAATACTATATATTTTCAAATGTCATAATGAATAAAATATGGAATAAAAACAGATGATGTTTACAGAAGGACATATATAAGATAATATACTCAAAATATGAATGAATTTCTTTTTGAATTCATTTTGATTAAAATTTATTCCTAACAAAAAAAAATCATTATCGATTTTGACATAGTGTTAACGCAACACATGAAAATTCAAATTTTACTTTCATGATATAAAATTTTAGTTATGAAAATTATATGATCAAAATAAGTAATACACATGATAAATAATTTTGTATTTTTAGTTATATTTATAAATATTTCTGTTATATAATATGTAAATTATCCGAATTATTGTGAAGTTCTTGTTATAGGTGTGAAAAGTCAAACTATAATATTAAATATGCTATCGTGATATGAATAGGAGTAAATAATAATTATAAATTATTATTTTTTCACTATATATAAGTGTTTGAAATTATATTTTTTTAGTAATTTAATTTTCATATTAAGTAATTGTATAATTATCTAAATTTATTACCTATTATTAGCACAATACTTAGGAATGTAGTTGAAAGGTTAAGATAAATGATTTTGAAAAAAGTGAAAGTTATATTATTTAGTTTTTTATTGTGTTCCTTTAATTTTATAGATATTTATTATTTATAATAACTAATATGGGATTTTATATTAAAATTACATTATTATCTATGTATTTTTTAATATTTTAATTATAAAATAATCCTCAAAAAAGATGTATGAGAGTATTTAATGTAAACATTGATATATAAATTAATTAAAAAATTATAAAAACTTTTCATAACATAATATGGATGTATAAGGTCTTATAATATCATCTCATGTTTTTATGTGACAATTTTCAGTTTAATATTACTTTTTATGAAATTTAATGGTTTCTTATTCTCAAAAACACCGTCATATTATTCTTATCAAAGGTTACTCATTCTACCCTTTCAAAAACCCCATGAGTTTTCAATTATACCACGTTATTCCACCAAAATTCACCCCTAAAACTAATTTCTTTTGTTAAAAATACACTTAATTTCCAAAAAAACTCTTCTCTAATGGTTTTGGACTCAATCTAACAGTATTGACGCAAGGAAAAAGGTAAGGGTTTCCAATAATACTTATTTCCTATATGTTATTATTTATTGTAATGAAATTTTAAAATTAACCTTATTATGATAATATGACACTGTCTAAATTGTTTTGGAATATTTATGATGCATTATTGATGAATCATTATTCAGTAACACTCACCAAATTATGTTCTTTAGAAGTTACTATGTCAAAATTTAGTGTTTTCCAAAACAATATATTCTTAATCCCACTATCCATGAAATATTCTCTATATTATATGTAATATTTATAATTAAAAATGAAATTATAGGTTAATTATAATATTTTTTTTTGAAATATTAAAATAATTATCATTTTTTTAATTTAAATATCAGTTGAGAGACACCACTCACCTTGGTTGTTTTAAACAGACTAAGTGAATAATGGTTTTTTTAAACTTAATCCTTTCACTTATATTATAAAACTAATATTTAATTGTTGAATATAAATTTAATATTAAAGTATTTGTATGATTATTATTTTTGTGTGGGGAAATACCCACCAAAACAATGTACTGAAATGTGATCAATCAAGTTTAACATAAGCTATAATTTTTTTAATGGAATATTAATAAAATATTAACTATGTAATCAACTTTTAAAGTAAATTAATATATAAATTGCATGAAGTAAATAACATGGAACTTTGGGATCTCCTAGAATTTTTTTTAAAATAATTTATGATCATTATATAAATACATATTTTATCTTTGAGATTATGAACTAAATAGCCCTAAAATGACAAACATGAACCATACTAATTTATTGAATAAAAAAAGAATGATAATAAATTAAATAAAAGTACAATAAAATTAATTATTATTTAAAATGTTTATGAAGTACATAATCAATTAATAAAATTAATTTTCTAAATAATAGAAGATGTATGAAGTGAGTCAGGTGTATATGTAATGAATTTTTATTTAAAAATTATTTCAAATGTTTATTTTTTTCAAATATTTCTCTTCCATGAAAATATTAATTTAAAAAAAATCTCTCTATAATTCCATGTTTTCAAACATCATTTTATATTATCCTTGAATTTCAATAAAAATGTTTTCAAATTAATTATTTTAATCCTTTCTGTACATTATATAATTGATATTATTTTTTAACATGCCAATAGAATGTTTTTAATTATTTATGAATAAATTGAGTTTCCCTCTGTCATGTTTCTTATTTTATAGATACATCCTTTACTTTTTTCATAGTTTTACAATGTTAAATAAATTCTCAATTTTTTGAGATGTTTTTTATTTTTATAAATTAATTGGTAATTTCTATTTATTTTTATGACATAACTATCATTGTTTATGATTATGGGTTCAAATGAATAACATTTTTTTATATTTATTTAATAAATTAAAATAATATTTTTGGTTTGTTAATTTTTTGGTTCTTCGAAATTATATTTGATGACATTAGAGTTCTATATATCCTTATAATGCATTGGGTAATGATAAAATTTTTACTAGACATAAGTTACTCAAAAATATTATTTTGGAATTAACTTAGTAGGTTATTCAATTATAAGGGTGATATGATTATTCTATTATAAGTTTCCTCTTTTATTTTGATTCATTTATTCTTCATTATTATTTTTTATAAAATATTTTGGAAAATTATGATTATTTTAGGTATAAGTAAGTGATTATTTTAGTTTAATGATAATAATATAAAAGTAATATATTATCAGGTGTTTTAATATTTTTCAATAGAATTGAGGGTTTCATTTGATTTTATATCTCCTACTGAGATTTTTTTGTTCATCCAATATTTTCAAATAATTTTATAGGATTTAATGATTTATATTAGGCATATAAATATCATTTTATCATTTATAAAGTATTTACATGGATAAAGAAAGGGTTTCATGAAAAAAATACTAGAGTTTCAATTAATGAACCATTTTTTATGAAAAAGTTTACAATATATGGAATAATATTATTTTATAATATAGTGTTTTCCATATTCTATAAAACACAAAACGTAAAATTCCATAATAATATAGGGAAATTAAATCCTTATATTATATGTTATTAAGGGTTTTTATGTATAGGTTGTTATTATATTTCAAATAAATAAAATATTTTAAAGTGGAAATAATATAATATCAGTATCATGGGTGGTCAGTTGAAAACCATCCAATACAACATGGATACCTGGGTTTACTGATAATATAATTCAACATAGATTACTGTCATCATTGGATCTAACTAAACTGGTGTATGTGTAGATAATGGAGAAAAAACATCAACCATTTCCATAAAATAAAAGATATAATTATACACTCATTACAATCACAACCTAGGTCACTTTCATTAATTCTACATATTTAAAAAAAATTTGTCTATCCATATTGTACATTAATTTGGATTTTACCATTAATAAATATTTTTTTCAAACCTCTACTTATATATCTACCCCAAACACTACTTGGATTTATTTTTTAAGGCTATTAAAAATGTTGAAATAATGTTAATACACCTATATATCTATTTAGAATAATCTTTTTCACTTCTATATCTCATAATTATAAAATTATATTATTATACAAACCATTAACTAAAAAAATGTATTTCCCATATATGTACATATAGAAAAATATTGTAATATTTTTTTTAAACCATTAAAAGTAAACCCTATAAGAATATCACATTCAATGATTACATGGAATAATACTTCCATTAAAAAATTTCATAATAAAATATTCTAAAATGTCGTGGAACCCGCTTCATAAATGTACCCCATCTAGGTCAAATAATATAGAAGGAATTTAATAATACTTCAATCCCACCTTTAATAGGTCATGAGTTAGCAATAAGAAATGTTCATATAACACACAAAAAAAATGGAAGGCATTAACCTCTATGAATGCCGTGATGAATAAGAGATCCAAATAGTAAGGAAATCCTACATAAAAATGAATAAAAAAAATACATGCAATAAATTTCATAAAAATAAAAAACATGTATAAGGATTATAAGTACAAAGAGATAAATCATTATTAGTTACCTCAAATCCCAAATAGAACATAAACAACACCACAAGATTGTAATTTCTCTCCTAATCAACAACCATATCATATGGACAAGAATATTTTAATATATTTTTAGAGTGATCATAACTTGAATAATTACTATAATCTTCTTGGGAGCTTCTCATGAAAAATATAAATAAAGCATACTAATTCCATGTTAATAATCAATTTAATCTAGATCATTAACTTAATATGTTGGAAAATTTCATAGCCTCTCCTTGGATATCTGAAAAAATATTTTATAAAAAAGATAATATAATATCCAAAAAACTACAAAACTGATGGTACCCCACAACAACATCCATACTTTTTTCCACTCTTCTCCAACATCCCACACCCTTAGACATATATCTTCAAATAAATAGTCCATAGAAAAAACACTATGAAAAATGTAACATATCAGTAATATTTTTCACCAAATCACATCAACATCATATCACCACATCATCACATTATTTTACCATCATCATCCTATATCCATATTTAAACCATGTAGTTTCTGGGTTTCACCAAATCTGTAATAATGTATTAATCCTCAATCCATAAATTAATATTCAAAATGTACCTTCAATAACACTTAGTATTATAAAAAAAGAATGTGATGGGAAAGGTAACGATCATTAATACCAATACATAATACTACTTGGAGAAGAGAGATGTTAAAGTGGAAGTATTCAACCATATATTCATAACAGGAAAGGTTTTTGGGGAAAATAATTCTGGGGTTCAACTTGTTTCAGTCACCCTACTAATAAAGATGGAGTAGTGTATGAAATAAAATAACATAGGAATACACATATATATCACAACCACACTATGGGATATAACCTAGAAACAAACTCAATTGTATCTATCATCACATGGAAACCTAGTTTAGAATGTTAAGGAATATATATACTAAATTCACATAATCATTTCATGGAAATTAATATTTAATTCACTCCATTAAAAATTTCACAGATTTTCCTAACTAAAAATAGATTCCCACTCCCTCATAGTATAAATCAACTTCCTCCAATGTTCATTAAGTTTTATCATCATTTAGAATTATGTTAAGAAACAATACCCATTGGTTAAACAATTTTTTACTCATTTTCATTTTAAATTTTAGTTAATGTTGGACTCATCCTAATCTATCATAAAATGAATCATAAAATAAGAACAACTAGATACATCAAGAAGCGGGGAAAGGAATACAGAAACACGATACTTTGATGTTATACCTTCAAATTAGATTCTTTAAAAAGTAAGTATCCTTGTTTTTTGAACAAAAACAATAATAGGAAATCCTAGCTTCAACCCATTCCATTAATCCTTATGACATCTTTGATAATACCACTCATATCACCATGTATTCTAGAATCTTAGGTGTCTAATGTTCTCTCAAAATAGTTGTCCAACCCCATATAATTCTAAACCATTATCTATCCATGGATCAAATCATGTCATATATAGAGGCTCACATCCAAATAAATTAGAAAATGTGGAATATATACAATATAATTCATGAGGTTATCTGTGAACCTAATCCCACTGTATCCAGTCTTCATGTGAAAATATTCTCATTTATTCCCAAACAATTATCCTTATAAAAAATTTCTCACCATCTTAAAATAAATAATTTACTTATTAAAAGGTTAAAACCCTTAAAATTATAACACATTATCTTTAAAAAATTATAATACATTTAAACATGTTTTAAGTATAATATCTAGTTTCATCAAACTATACAGAAAAACAATTTAAATTAACCATTCCACATTACTATTTAACTATCAAGAATTGATAAATTTATTGTATTTATGGAATTTCCTTCCATAAAAAACATGAAATTCGAAATAAAAAATAGAATGTAGAACACAGTCAAGAAAATCAAGAGGTAAGTTTTTAATATAATGTAAAAACAAGTGATCACTACAACCAAACCCTGTTATTTATTTAATCCAAATTAAAATTTATAAAGTTAAATTCCACTTTTCCCAAATGGATAAATAATGTAAAATATATGATTTACCATAAAATAGTAAAATAAATGACTCCCCAACCTTATGGATCTCAATGTTCATGAAATGGAAATATAACTAAAACACATATCTTATATCAGTCTCACATAAGGAAACTACATCCCTCAGGGAATATCGCATCACAAACATGCGAAAAAACTTTAAAATAACTCTATAACAACAAAGTTGGTGAAATTACATAAAATGGTATATTATAATGGAAGAAAACAACATCAATGGTTTCATATTAATATACAATCCATTGGAAACCTCTCAGTAATCTCACCATCATAAGAGAATAACGACCTATCTTAAAGTAAAATGGAGTAAACTATACAACCCCAATAACCAAATCCCAAAAAAACCTTCAAGAAAATTATTATAAAATAATAAAAAAAGGAAAAAATAAGGAATTTAAAAATATAAAACTATATCATAATCTATATAGTGTTCAACATTGACAATTATTTTTTACAATTGGAGAGATAATAATAAAAACCTATGAAATTAATGATGTATCTATGAATCCTTCACCCAAGTTATTTCCATGACCTCACCATGTCGCTAGAAGAAAAGAATGAATATTTTATCATCCCAACATGACACTTTATCTAGGTCATAGATCTCAATTTGCATTTCCTTCATGGTCCTAACATAATAAAAATAATTCCCACCCAATCGATGTTGTGTGATTTCTCAGAAAGATATTGGTGAAAATTCAACACATGAATCAAATTCTAAATCTGTAAAATATGTTAGTGAAGTTAAATATGATATTCAATTAGTCCAATATTATACAACACTTCAAAAGGCCAAAAATAAGGAGATAGATATTAATCCCATATCCAAAAATTTGATTCCCATGTTAAAGAGTCACCACTTTAAACACATTATATCCAATGTCAAACTCCATGGGTCTCTTCATGTGGTCATGATATTAAATCTAATGATCCAATTCTTCATTCATCCTCCCATGAGTCACATAAGCTATATATGTTGTGATGTTTCCTAGTTTTTACTCAAGAATTTTGGGTTTAGAGACCCTATTATGTCACATCATATAATGGAACTTCTGACTATAGAAATATTTAAACTGTGATATACCAACAGGGTAATGAAACAATTATTTTATGAAAACATGGAAATTTTTTGCAGACTCATTAAAAACCTCCAAACTATAGAACACAATTGTGAAATAATACAAAGAGTGTCCACATTTTCCCATGTCTGACTATCTATCTACTGAGGAAAGTAATTTCTAATGAATAACTAATAATAGAAAACTTACTGAAGACAAATCTACACCTAGGATAAAAATTGGGTATCATATTTATTGATGATCATTCACAAGACATTGTGGAGCCTCATCACCTCTTATAGTTATTTCATTGAGAAATCCTTCATTAGGAATGACACTTTTATCACTATGATGTGATCCAATGTTTTTAAAATAGTACACTACCACATACATATCATAAATGGATCCTTGAGATTTGGGTAAACAAGTAAATATGTCTATTAAAATGTAATGCATATTCAATCGAGGAATATCTTATTTCTGGATAGAACAAATGGGAACATAATGCTAAGTTATAGAATTCGGGTGTACTAAACTACTCTATACAAACCTCTAAAATAGAATGGTTTAATCCATGCTAACAAAAATAACTCTCAAATAATGGTATGTCATTATCACAAAAAGATGTACTAATAAGAGTGAGAAGTGTAACATATAGAGATCCACCTCATTCATCAACCATGGAATAAAATACCCCCCTAAAACAATACTTGGTGGCAATTATCCCTACACTATCAATCAAGGGAATAATCGCAAACAACTCAATCTCTTTTGACCTCTACACCAGAATAGATCAAATAGGGATCATCCACCTGTTTTACTAATGGTGAACAAAAATTCAATTGATAGAGGAATATTCGATAAAAAACTATTCCTATATTAAGGTACATCAAATATAGGTCTTCCATATCTCTTCATGAATCTCCAGAACCATTCACACCATCACTGTGTGGATTCATACTTAGATAATTTTCAATAAAATTAAACTTTCATAGGGTATAAAAAATATTGAATTCATAATCGTGGAATATTTATATACCTCATCACAATCAAATATTTTTGTCACATATGGAGAAGAAACCCCTCAATATATTATGATTAGTGAAGTCCATAAAGCATTTATTGATGATTTACTATTTGAAAATCTTCACAAAAAACATGACCGCTACAAAGTCAAGATCATGGGTGGTATAGAAACACTCATGTGTTACTAAATACCAATAAATATTAGAAAAATGTGATCTATTATTCATATATACAATGAAAAACCATGTCAAAATGTATTATAGAAAACCTAAAATTGAACCCCTTAGTGAGGAAAATAATGAATTGTAGTGTTGACCAACTTATCCTTTAGATAATCCAAAGTATCTTGATACTGTCCAATTCATATGAAAAATTGATCTTATAAATTATATCCTAGAATTGAAGTCATAATCTAAGAGATTTCAAGTATGAGACCTTTATAATAACATTCAAGAACTAGTAAACTATGAACACCCACAACATCTTGGGTGATTACTAAGAAACAAAAATAAATATATTATAAGAAATCATAGTTACACCATAATATGACATGAAATTACAAATGAAATAATATTTTCAATTGCATCACTCAGACTTAGATAGTTTATTGAATAATTGCTGATGAAGAAGAACTCCTAAAACAAAGCACACATGCTCTATATTCTCCTCTTTAGGTACACAGTACCCAATGAAACAATCAATGAAAAAAGCTATGATTCAATCAAGAAACAATAAGAAAACAAATTAATCATTCAAATGAACATCTATATAGTAGTAGTCACACCGAAATACAATACATTAAACTAATAATTCTATAATAAAATTTGAAAGTAGTCTTTTGTTTTTACTCATCCTTCACAAAATTATGATGATATATTGATGAAAAATCGATATTTAGGAATATAATAGATCCTTTAGGAATCCAAATTATGTCATAATTCTAGGACATTTTTATGTGAGTCCTTGATTTCACCAAATAATAGAAATGATAATCAATACACGATTGCATATTTCAATTGTCCTTCTTTGTAAAAAACTTTAGTGGACCACAAGGAAATTTTCACAAATTAAGAAAACATCATGATAAGATATTTTAAATTAATATATCAATAACCAACTAGTCCAAAGTTACTATCCTATATTGAGAAAAAATAATAATATAAATTCTTAATCTAAGTTCATTCTCAAACTCGATCTCAGTTAGAGGGGGTGATGCCACAACCTCTCAAATAAATGAATTGGGGTACTCGTCCACAACACTTGGAAACACTACCAACTGAACCATATACAAGTTCAACATCAACTAAACCATCAAGGAATACCAGTATGGATCTCTCCTCAAACCCATATGAGGGTATCTATCTACATCAAACATGGAATTTTCTCCAACCACATTAAAGAAAATGATCTACCTCTAAAAGAATCCCACTATATCTAGCTTGAAATATAGCCATTCCATACTATGGAAATTTTTTTAAGACTATATTCATAAATATAGGATATCTCTCTATGATTTATGTGGACCCAACACTTGCTCATAACCTTTACATTCATCATATGGATAATCAAAACATTTATTCGTCATAGTCAATTACAAGGGAATTGGAAGCCTCACCAACTCATGTCCCAATTTCTATACTGGGTAATGTGATGTGATGGAGTGTGTAACTCAAAAATAAATAATAACAATAAACCCATGTAGATATAAATAAATGGTTACCTATAATGATTTTATTTTAACCTATTGGTGGAAAACCTATTGCATGTAGCTGAACACAGACTACTCCATGACCTCTCTAATCATTTTAAAAAGCACCAATATATCCACACTCTACTATTTGAGGACAATGAGTATTAGTTCTATCTCCACCACCCAAATTTACCTTTCCTTTTATTGTAATGAGAGATTTGAGATAATGGTGTATGAATCCTACAACCAATTGGCCGTATGTTGGTAATATGTACTAAGGTCAAAATGTTTATGTAAATGGGAGGAATTACAATCTGTAAAGAAAATGAGGAATGAGATATATTAATAGTAAAAAATCCCTATCATAATGAAAACAATATCCCAATACATGCATGAAATTTCATAAAAATAATACAATTTTTGAATAACTATATGTACCAAAAGATATATCCTTGGTAGAAACCTCAATGCCTATGTAACATTCAAAGAACACCATGAGGTGTTAATGTACCACCATATCACTAACTATCGATTGAAAACCAATAAAATAACTTATATATATAGGGTCATAACCGTAACACCCGAGACTTTTATGAGAAATATTTTGTTTTTATCATCAAAGGAATCTTTCACTACACACATCACTTTCTTGGCTTGCTTTACACGAAATCGCAACCTTCCTCGATAGCTTGTGTCGTACGCAATACCGAGTTTCACTAAACAACAATATGCTATTAAAATATTATTAAAACTAGCCGTTATGAATAGTAATAACCAATTTTTGAAATTTTATAAATTTTATTTTTCAAAATGGAATTTATTTTTGGATTTGGAATATCAAAATTTGCCTAGGGTGAAATTTTGTTATTTTTCTGAAAACTTTCAATTTTTGATGAATAGTGAAACCACTAAGTGGTAGTTAAAAAAACTGAATTTTTCATAAAATTAATTTTACTGCTTCTGTGAGTGTCATTTTAAAAATCCTAGAGACACGGTTGATGTCAGTAAGTAAAATGGGGTTCAATGAGATGAAAATAATTTTTTGTGAATAGTAACTTTTTACTTTTATTTACCACGGTTAAAAGTAAATAGGGTAATTAAGGGTAAAAATGATATTATTATTACCCTAACACATGTACTAATTCTATTGAATAAGTGTAATTCGAACAAAAATAACCTTAGGAATAATATATGACCATTTAGGCCCACTTGGATTAGATTAGGACATTTATTAATAAATTATTTAAAGAAGGGTTAAAATAGTAAAAATCAAGGTTTAATAAGAAAATAATTTTTAATATAGGGTTATAGATATGATAAATTCGACTATAAATATTCATTATAAATATAAAAAGATTTCTTACATAATGATAGTTTATTTGTAATTTTTCGACATTAAATAAGTTAATTTATTTATGATACAAAGATGATGCATTAATTATCTTATTAATGAAATATTGACATAATTGATGTTATAAACACCCAAATAAATGTAATTTGAGACTTTTTATGAATTAAACTAATTTTCTAGGTTAATATGACATTTTAATATTGATTTAATTAACTTTTTTCTAACTAATCATTCTGTTATGAGTTTTACAAATATCAATTACTAAATAGTGTCAAAATTGACATAAAAGAGTTTTTAAAACAAATACTATATTATTAATTGTTATATTATTCCTAAAAATATATGTTTCGGCCAAATGACTTAGATAAGGTTATATATATTAATAATAAACATCTTGGGGTTCGTTTTTTTTCTTATAGTAAGTTTATTAACCTTATAGTATAAGAACACAAGAAGACACGGTAAAAGTAAAATTATTTAACTTAATGTTAAATCTAAATGATAAGGTTAAAATAGGAACCTAAACTTGTCTAAATTCTATTGGATGAGAATATTTCTACCCATACCCACCTTAGCTTCGAAATAAATCAATTTGGAGCTATTTAAAACCGAATTTGGCTTTATAATAAAATAATAATTTTAGTTTTTCCAAAGGAGCCCCTCTCCTCCCTTATAAAAGGGCACCTCCTCCCCCTCTTCCTCACACCACTTTGAGCCTTAAAGCTCGGAAAAACCCTACCACTTTCTCCTCTAAACTTCCCTAGAGACATCATAGAGGTCCTGGTCTTCTTCAAAGAGAAATTTTAGTTCCCTAAAAGGAGATCTCAAAGAGGCGCTTCAAAGAAGAGGTAATGTCTGTTACCGAATCTTTCAACATTATTTCTTCTTCTACTTATTCTTATTTAGTTGTTTCATTATGAAGTAATAACATAAGTATAACTCATATACGGATATGTTATTATAATTATGAAACAACCTTATTTCACCATCTATCCATCCTACGAAAAACAAAATCACCGCGCGTGCGTATGTACGAAATACCGTCTCCATGCCGTGGTGTAATCTATTTTCCACCACCACCTTACTTGGATGGGTATAATGGTGTAAATAATGACTATATATAACTACTTTAAAGTGATATTGATTATGAAATAGTATACATACACTCCAATAAAATTCTACGATCATGGGAACGATATCATCGGTCGTGCGTACTTACGGAATATCGTCTCCACAATGTGATGTGACTCGTTCTACATGATCTTCATTGCATAATGATTATATAAATGAATTTAGTGAATAAATATGATATATATTACACTAATACCATTCTGGAAATGAGGTATCTATAACCTAAAAAGAAGGATAAGAATTTATTCGACAAAACAAGCATAAGAACAAAAAGTAATAAACACCCAAATAAACAAGTAGTAATGAAATATTACTAATAAGAAGCTAAGAATATGACCATATATGATATCATAAAAATAATTATGATTCTGGAATAAGTCAATAATATTATTTAAATCATTATACAGGAGGTTAGGACACTTACGAAGCAAATCAGACCTAAGGTAAGGGAAAATATCACAATCTCATTTTTATCTGAGATTGTTTATACTTTGGTATTTACTGGGTTGTATTTTATCATCCACATCCATGTTTCCTCAATATTTAATATTATTTACATCCAACTAAAATTGTTTAAATCCAATTTTACCCTTCAATGAGTTTTTAGTAAAAGATATGAAAGGAATCTTTTGTCGCTTTTCGTACGAGGTACTTTTTGACTTTTCCGACAAAAGTACGAGAAGAATTTTTTTTATCTTATACGGAATGAATGGATTTTTAGAAAATTATTTCCATGAAACTTCCTTTACAAGTTTTCAAGTCTATTTTTAATCAACTTCTTTTAGTTTAGAATTTTATGACATGTTATGAAAGGAAAATTTTTTTTGATGTAGAAAGGATATTTTCCTCAAGAATGGAGTTCAAGTATTTTATCAAAAGTATTTTCCATGTAAGATAATAAAGGTTTCTGTTTCTATCCCTATTATTACATTGATTTTATTATGTTGTGATGGAATTATTTTTATGAACTCCTTTATCTTATATGAATTGTTTTATGATGTCACGATGTTTACGAATCCCATTTTTATTACCTAGGTTATGCTATGATGTATGGTTTATGATTTTGTGGCACAAATAAGAATGGTATAATTATGAGATGGGTGGGACCTATATCTCCCTCCAATGCATTGGGTAAATATTTTATATCTCATGAGTTAGACATGGCTGGAACGGCAGGTTAAACCGGTTCAGTGAAACATGACTGAAATGAGGAGTGAACTCGGTTCAGAAATGGACTTTGTCCACTAATATAGTCTTGGAAATGAGTCTTGACTAATAATAAATGATTCTATATGATTATGTGTGTATGCCACAACGTTTCATGTTTCATGTTATGATTATTGGGATTACATTTCACTACTATGATTTATCCCATGTTATTATGATCTCTTTTGCAGGATAAGATTTCCAAAATGTTATGTTCCTATGAATATGATGTGATTGATATGTCTTCTGTTTACCCTTACTGAGAATTTGAGCTCACCCTTTTGTATGTTTTATTTCCCCAGGCCAGGACGAAGGTTATTAAGTAGGATATGCCAAAAAGGGACTCTAGATATGATGAAATAAATGGGAGGCAAAGTAGATGCTTTATGAACAAGTTGTTTATGCTTCCCATTTCTAAATACTCTATACCTATACGGTCCTTTCGTGGTTTTGTTATATGTTGTAATAAGTGTGCTTCAATTCTGAATTAATAACCATGTATGTAAAGTATGGGTCGTTATAGTTGGTATCAGAGGAAAGGTATAGTCAACCTTTGGAAACTAGGATGTGAAAGCCTGAGTAAGAACCCTAAGGATAAGTCTAAGCATAGAACACTCTCTTAGTGTTTTAGAAATTGCCATGAATAACCTAGGATAAGACCTTAAGTGTGAAACTTTATTCTTGATTATTTGGTTTTCCTATTATAATTTCTGTTGCTCACACTATTCAACCTGGTTTTAGTCAATGGCTGGAACCCGAAGGAACCGTGTTAATGCGGAATGCGACGTGCAATGCAATGATTTTCCCCCTGAGCAACCAAACGTTATGGGAGCTGGAATGAAAAATATTGTAGTTATTCTCACAAAACTTTCTCAAGATATGAATCATGCATGACTTTCAAACGAGCAAAGGAAGGAGCAAAATTCTATTGAATCCTTCATGGGGCATCATCCACCCTCATTCAGCGGTTCTACTGATCCACTAGTTTCTGAGCAATGGATTAGTACTACTGAAAAGATATTTTCAGTTCTTCAATGTTCTATACATGATAAAATCATCTTAGCAGTGTATCGTTTGGAAGGTGATGCTGATAAATGGTGGAATCTTATCAAGAATATGAGGCAAAGAGATGAAATTGAGTCCCTGGAATGGGACGAGTTCAAGAACTTATTTTTCAATAAGTACTTCCCTCGTATTCTCCGAACAAAGATGGAGAAAGAGTTTCTTGAACTGATGCAAAAGGATGATGAATCTATTGGTACCTATGAAGCAAATTTTATAAGACTTGCAAGGTACGCTTCTGGTATTATTATCCAACCTAAGAGTAAGATCGATCGATTCTTTAGTGGCTTAAAACCAAGTCTTCAAAGGGCGTTAGCCATAAGGGAATTAAATAGCTACGAGGAAATCGTTTGATGTGCCCTCAAAGTCGTTATGGAGATTGGAGTAACCCATCAGTCATATGGGTTTGATAAGAAGAGGAAAATGGAATTCAAAGGAAAATCTAAAGAGCACACTGAAAAGAAGATGAGCTTTCCCTTATGCTCAAAGTGTGGAAAGAAACATGGAGTGAGTTGTCTTAAAGGGACAAGTAAATGTTTCAAATGTGGAAAGGAAGGTCATAGGGCATTTGAATGTCGCAATGATGGGAAGAAGATGTCTAATGATGCATACAAAGGAAGGGATACACGGAATGAACCTACTACACTTCAATGTTTCAAGTGTAAGGAGATGGGGCATTATGCCAATCAATGCCCAAATCCAAGGGTTGATGATGATGGTCGACGTGAAAAAACTCTTAAGGCTAAAGACAAAGGAAAGTAACATGCAATTTCTATCAGCGATGTGGAGTACGATAACGATGTGGTGAAAGGTACACTTACCATCCACTCTAAAGTAGAAAATGTCTTATTTGATTCCGGATCCACCCACTCCTTTATTTCTGAAGAATTTTTTAAGGATATCACTGTATTACCTCAACAATTAGATGTTGAGTTAGCTGTGACAACCCCTAATGGCACAACAGTCACATCAAAAGTTTATAATTCTTCTCCAATTGAAGTATGTGGGAAAGTGCTTCCTTCAAATCTTGTGATCCTTCCTATAGTGGAATTTTATGTGATTCTTGGCAAGGATTGGCTTTCTCTACATGGATGTTATATCAATTGCCAAAGAAGGGAAGTCACATTTCATATTCCGGATCAATCTATGATCGTCTATCGAAGCAAGGATGTACATAACCTTTTAGTGGAAATTTCTTCCATATTATGGGTCTTGATTCCACTAAATGAAGGTTATTTATCTCAAATGGTTGGTGAGAAAATCACGATTAAGAATATGCCCATTGTACGGGAGTTTGATGATGTCTTTACGGAGGAATTACCAGGTCTTCCACCAAATCGTGAAGTTGAGTTTTCAATAGAACTCATACCGGGTTTTTTTCCTATTTCAAAGACACCTTATAGAATGGCCCCAATTGAGTTGCAAGTATTGAAGAAGCAACTCCAAGAAAATATTGATAAGGGATTCATACGCCCTAGTGCGTCACCTTGGGGAGAACCTGTTCTGTTTGTTAAGAAGAAAGATGGATCAATGAGACTCTACATTGATTATCGAGAACTTAACAAGATCAATATCAAGAACAAATATCCTCTACCATTCATTGATTACTTATTTGACCAACTACACGGAGCTCAATACTTTTCCAAGATTGATCTTCGTTCAGGGTATCATCAATTAAGAGTCAAAATGGGGGATATACCAAAGACGACTTTCCGTATGAGGTATAGACACTATGAATTTATAGTGATGACATTTGGTCTTACTAATTCCCCTGCTATATTCATGGATATGATGAATAGAGTCTTTAGAGACTATCTTGATCAGTTTGTGGTAGTCTTTATAGACGATATTCTTGTCTATTCAAAGAGAAAGTAAGAACATGAATATAACTTGAGAATTATATTGAAGACCCTGAGAAAAGGGAAGATTTATGCCAAATTTACCAAGTGTGAACTTTGGATTCAAAAAGTTTCATTTTTGGGTCACATAATCTCAAAAGAGGGGATATCTGTCGATCCAGCAAAAACAGAGGTTATTGAAAGATGGTCGAGACCAGCAACAGTAACAGAGATCTGAAGTTTTCTTGGTTTGCTAGGATATTATCGACGATTTGTGAAAGATTTTTCACGATTATCTAATCCACTCACCAAGTTGACTCGGAAAGGAGTAAAGTTTGTCTGGATGGAGGAATGTGAAGAGAATTTCAAGGAGTTGAAAAGAAAGTTTTCTAGTGTACCTGTGCTCAAACTACCTTGTAGTGGAGAAAGGATTTTGATCTATAGTGATGCATCCAAGACGGGATTGTGGGGTGTTCTTATGAAAAATGATATGGTGATAGCTTATTCCTCACGATAGTTGAAAATCCATGAGAAAAATTACCCAAATCGTGATTTGGAGTTAGCTGCAGTAATATTTGCATTTAATATTTGGAGGCATTATCTTTATGGTGAAAGGTGTGACATTTATACTGATCATAAAAGTTTAAAGTATATTTTCACACAAAAGGAGCTGAATATATGCCATAGAAGATGGTTGGATATGATTAAGGATTACGACTGCTCAATCCATTACCACCCAGGGAAAGCAAACAAGGTGGCAGATGCATTAAGTCGACAAGACCATGCTAGTTTATCCATGATGAGGATAAAAAAAGATCCAATATTTATGGATTTACAAAGGATGAATCTTGGAATTATAATGTAAGGGAAAAATCTTATCTTTCTCAAATGAATGTTCAACCATCTGTACATGTGAAGATTAAAGAGGCACAGAAAGAAGATGTCGAGTTACAAAAGAATGTGAGAAATGTTCCTGAATTCAACCTTGATTGTGATGGGATAATAAAGTTTAGGAATCAAGTTTGTGTTCCTCCCATCCCCGAATTAAAGAAGGAGCTGCTGGATGAGGCTCATAGTTCTTCAATCTCTATTCATCC
The DNA here is from genome assembly GCA_963277665.1 of Viscum album. Classification (NCBI taxonomy): domain Eukaryota; kingdom Viridiplantae; phylum Streptophyta; class Magnoliopsida; order Santalales; family Viscaceae; genus Viscum; species Viscum album. The sequence continues at coordinate 599,116,489 of OY728133.1, forward strand.
TGGAAGCACGAAGATGTATAGGGACCTGAAAGAGTACTTCTGGTGGGATGGCATAAAAAGGGATGTTGCTGAATATGTCTCTCGATCCTTGGTTTGTCAGGAAGTTAAAGCTGAGAGACAGAAGTCTAAGGGGATGTTACAACCATTACCCATACTCGAATGGAAATGGGAAAACATCACTTTGGACTTTGTCACCGGACTTCCTAAAACATCCAAAGTCAATAATGCTATCTGGGTCATAGTTGATCATCTTACAAAGTCTGCACACTTCATCGCTGTTAGAGAGGATTTCTCTCTGGGTCAGCTTACCAGGATATATGTGAAGGTAGTGGTAAGATTGCATGGAGTACCACTTTCTATTATATCTGATCGGGATATGAGGTTTGCCTCAATGTTCTGGTGAAGTCTTCAGTATACTCTGGATACAGAGTTGAGTTTCAACACTGCTTATCATCTTTAGATAGACGGTCAGTCTGAGATAAAAATTCAAACTCTAGAATATATGTTGAGAGCTTTCTCTATGGATTTCAAAGGTTGTTTGGATCAACATCTACATTTGGTGGAATTTTCTTATAATAATAGCTTTCACTCCAGTATTCAGATGGATCCTTATGAAGCTCTCTATGGAATGAAATGCAGGACTCCAAATTTCTGGGATGAAGTTGGGGAAAGAAAGCTATTAGGACCTGATCTCGTTGATGAAATGTCAGAAAAGGTCAGATCTATTCAACAACACATAAGAGCAGCTTAGAGTCGATAAACAAGTTATGCCGACAACCGAAGAAAAGACCTAGAGTTTGAAGTGGGTGATAAAGTGTTCTTACAAATATCTCCCTGGAAGAGGGTCATGAGATTTGGAAAAAAGGGGATGTTGAGCCCTAGATATATCGGTCCTTTCTAAATACTAGATCGTGTTGGGAAGGTAGCATACCGATTGGCGCTTCCACCAAATCTCTCTCATGTTCACGATGTGTTCCATGTATCTCTCCTGAGAAAGTACATACTTGTTCCTTCACATGTACTCAGCTCAGAAGTTGTACCGCTAGAGCAAGGTCTTTCTTATGAAGAACAACCGATAGAGATTCTGGATCGTAGCGAAAAATTATTACGAAACAAGACCACTCGAATGGTGAATGTTTTATGGAGGAACCCCCAATTAGAAGAAGCTACATGGGAGCTTGAGGATATGATGAGGGAGAGGTATCCTCATCTGTTTGTTACAAAGTGACGAATTTCGAGGGAGAAATTCATTTTAAGGGGGGTAGAATGTAACACCCGAGACTTTTATGAGAAATATTTTTTATCATCAAAGGAATCTATCAATACACACATCACTTTCTTGGCTTTCTTTACATGAAATCACGACCTTCCTCGATAGCTTGCATCGTACGCAATATCGAGTTTCACTAAACAACGATATGCTATAAAAATATTATTAAAACTGGCCGTTATGAATAGTAATAACCACTTTTTGAAATTTTATAAATTTTAGTTTTCAAAATGGACTTCATTTTTGGATTCGTAATATCGAAATTAGCCTAGGGTAAAATAATGGTATTTTTCTGAAAACTTTCAATTTTTGATGAATAGTGAAACCACAAAGTGGTAGTTAAAAAAGTTGAATTTTTCATAAAACTTACTTTTACCGCTTTTGTGAGTGGAATTTCAAAAATCCGAGAGACATGGTTGATGTCAGTAAGTAAAATGTGGTTCAATGAGATGAAAATAATTTTTGGTGAATAGTAACTTTTTACTTTTATTTACCACGGTTAAAAGTAAATAGGGTAATTAAGGTTAAAAATGATATTATTATTACCCTAACACATGTCCTAATTCTATTGGATAAGTGTAATTCGACCAAAAACAACCTTAGGAATAAAATATGACCATTTAGGCCCACATGGATTAGATTAGGACATTTATTATTAATTTATTTAAAGAAGGGTTAAAATAGTTAAAATCAATGTTTAATAAGAAAATAATTTTTAATATAGGGTTATACATATGATAAATTCGACTATAAATATTAATTAGAAATATAAAAAGATTTCCTACATAATGATATTTTATTTGTAATTTTTAGACATTAAATAAGTTAATTTATTTATGACACAAAGATGATGTAGTAATTATCTTATTAATGAAATATTGACATTATTGATGTTATAAATACCTAAATAAATGTAATTTGAGACCTTTTATGAATTCCACTAATTTTTTAGGTTAATATGACAGGTTAGTTTTCATTTAATTAACGTTTTTTGAACTAATAATTCTGTTTTGATTTTCACAAAAATCAATTACTAAATAGTGTCAAAATTGACATAAAATAGTTTTTAAAACAAATACTATATTTTTAATTGTTATTTTATTCCTAAAAATCTATGGTTTGGTCTAATGACTTAGATAAAGTTAAATAATATTAATAATAAACAACTTGGGGTTCGTTTGGATGCTTATAGTATGTTTATTAACCTTATAGTATAAGAACACAAGAAGACACGGTAAAAGTAAAATTATTTAACTTAATGTTAAATATAAATGATAAGGTTAAAATAGGAACCTAAACTTGTCTAAATTCTATTTTATGATGTTATTTTGACCCATACCCACCTTATCTTCTAATGAAATCAATTTTGAGCTATTTAAAATCGAATTTGGCTTTATAATAAAATAATATTTTTAGTTTTTCCAATGGAGCCCCTCTCCTCCCTTATAAAAGGGCACCTCCTCCCCCTCTTCCTCACACCACTTTGAGCCTTCCAGATCGGCCAAACCCTTCCACATTCTCCTCTCCACTTCCCTAGAGACATCCTAGAGGTCCCGGGCTTCTTCAAAGACCAATTTTAGTGCCCTAAAAAGAGATCTCAAAGATGCGCTTCAAAGAAGAGGTAATGTCCGTTACCAATTATTTCAACTTTATTTCTTCTTCCACTTCTTCTTATTTAGTTGTTTCATTATGAAGTAATAACATAAGTATCAATAATATACCGATATGTTATTATATGTATGAAACAACCCTATTTAACTATCTATCCATCCTACAGAAAACAAAATCACCGCGCTTGCGTACGTACGGAATACCGTCTCCACGCCGTGGTGTAATCTATTTTCCACCACCACCTTACATGGATGGGTATAATGGTGTAAATAATGACTATATATGACTATTGTCAAGTGATATTGATTCTGAAATAGTATACATACACTCCAATACAATTCCACGATCATGGGAACGATATAATCGCTCGTGCGTACGTACGGAATACCGTCTCCACGATGTGATGCGACTCGTTCTACATGATCTTCATTGCATAATGATTATATAAATTAATTGAGTGAATAAATATTATATATATTACACTAATACCATTCTGTAAATGAGTTATCTATAACCTAAAAATAAGGATCATAATTTATTCGACAAAACACACATAAGAACAAAAAGTAATAAACACCCGAATAAACAAGTAGTAATGAAATATTACAAATAAAAAGATAAAAATATGACCATATATGACATCATAAAAAAAATTATGATTCTGGAATAAGTCAATAACATTATTTAAATCATTATACAAGAGGTTAAGACACTTACGAAGCAAATCAGACCTATGGTAAGGGAAAATATCACAATCTCATTTTTATCCGAGATTGTTTATACTTTGGTATTTACTGGGGTGTATTTTATCATCCACATCCATTTTTCCTCAATATGTAATATTATTTCCATCCACCTAAAATTGTTTAAATCCAATTTTACCCTTCGGTGAGTTTTTAGTAAAAGATATGAAAGGAATATTTTGTCGTTTTTCGTATGAGGTACTTTTTGACTTTTCCGACAAAAGTACGAGAAGAATGTTTTTTAACTTATACAAAAAGAATGGTTTTTTAGGAAATTATTTCCATGTAGCTTCCTTTACAGGTTTTCAAGTCTATTTTTAATCAACTTCTTTTAGTTTATAATTGTATGACATGTTATGAAAGGAAAAGTGTTTTTGAAGTAGAAAGGATATTTTCCTCAAGAATGGAGTTCATGTGTTTTATCAAAATTATTTTCCTTATAAGATAATAAGGGGTTATGATTCTATCCCTATTATTACCTTGATTTGATTATTTTGTGATGGAATTATATTTATGAATTCCTTTATCTTATATGAATTGTTTTATGATGTCACGATGTTTAAGAATCCAATTTTTATTACATGGGTTATGCTATGATGTATGTTTTCTGGTTTTGTGGAGAACATAAGAATGGTATCATTATGAGATGGGTGGGACCTATATCTCCCTCCAATTAATTGGTTAAATATTTAATATCTCATGAGATATATGTGGCTGGAACAGCAGGTTAAACCGGTTCAGTGAAACAGGACTGAAACGAAGAGTGAACTCGGTTCAGAAATGGACTTTGTCCACTAAGATAGTCTTGGAAATGAGTCTTGACTAATAAGAAATGATTCTCTATGATTATGTGTGTATGACACAAAGTTTCATGTTTTATGTTATGATTATTAGGATTACATTTCACAACTATGATTTATCGCATGTTATTATTATCTCTTTTGCAGGATAAGATTTCCAAAATCTTATGTTCCTATGAATATGATGTGATTGATATTTCTTTTGTTTACCCTTACTGAGCATTTGAGCTCACCATTTTGTATTTTTTATTTCCCCAGGTCAGGAAGAAGGTTATTAAGTAGGATATTCCAAAAAGGGACTCTTGATATGATGAAATAAATGGGAGGAAAAGTAGATGCTTTATGAACCAGTTGTTTATGTTTCCTAGTTTCTAAAGACTCTATACCTATACGGTCCTTTCGTGGTTTTGTTATATGTTGTAATAAGTGTGATTCAATTCTAAAGTAATAACAATGTATGTAATGTATGGGTCGTTATAATAACTATATTTATAATAAGTAAGATCATCTATGGAGCTTGTCATGCAAAAGATAATGAATGAATACCCAATCCCATTGAATAAAAAAGTAAATATAACTCTTTGCCTAAAAAAGGAATGTTATGTTTGAATAATCAACATAGATCTCTCACCATGGATCACATATAAGATATAATATAATATTAAATATAATATCATGTTGAATGTAACCTACTTTTAACATCACATGTTTTTTTAATTTTTTGAATTTATTTAATCTTTTGATATTTTGGATTTCACACAAAATTTCATATATATTTTGTTATATGAAGGCACTGTGTGAGGATTGATTAATATACAAAACCATGTTAATCTTTTACTACATAAGATATATATGTTACCTTGTGGTACAATAACCCCAGGTTTGTCTTGTATTACTCACAATATTGAGTCCCTTTGATATTCTGTGTTATTAGAAAACTGATTTTTACTAAACTATAACATACTATTAATAATATCATTAAAATATTATTATAGTTAGCACCCATATATTAGAATTGGTGATACGAATAATATTAACTAAATTTTGAAAATATTTTCTACACATTTATTTATAAAGAATCTTTATTTTTTTAAATATTCATAAATGAAAGTAAGAACTATTTGAGAATGAAAAAATTCCTTTTCTATGAAATCAATTTTTCTATGTACAAACCCAATTTTATCTCAATAAATTAAATTGACTAATTTTTGCTAATTATTTCAATAATATTTATATATTATATATTCAATAAATATTTTTTATACTCATAAAATTTATTTTATAGGTATAATTTGAGAATAAATATAATTTTCTGAATTAAGAGTTGTATTTTTATAAAAGGTATTTTTCTTTACTTATAATGGTGAGGCCATTTTAAATAAATTTTATAAATCATTTATACATTTTATTTGAAAAATTAAACATCCTATTTGGAATATTAAAATCAATATTTACTTTGGGGGATTTTTTGGATTTTTTTTGATATGTTTCACTTATTGATGAATTGGAAAAAAACATGGAATACTAATTCCGAACTTCTTTTCCATCTAATTTAGTAATAGTGTAATTTTTTTTTAATTTTTATTATATTAGTTTTAAATCAATTAATCTAACTTGGTTCATTGGAATCAATTTCACACTAAAATTGGATATAAAAACATTTTAAATTTTTGAAACATTTTGCATTAAAAACTTGTTTTGTTGTCCATTCTATGTGTTTAAATTTTAATTAATTTATTCTTATTATGTGATTATAGTTTTGAAAAAATGATTCCAAATTTCTAATCAGAGTAATTTATAATTTCTAATAAGTATATATTATGTTTTAACCAAAAATATTAGTGAATTTGATCAGAATTAATTACAATGATTAAGTGAAAAAATTATCTTAACAAAAGACTAAAATGTACACTTAAGGGAAAAATGACCCATAAAATTGTCGAAAATCATTTTGATAGCTATATTTCAAACTTATCCAACCTTTTCTCAAATTTTTATTATTATTGGATGAATTATTCATAGGAACAACATGTTTGGAATACCATTTAAAAAATTTATATGAATTCCACACCTCCTCCACCATAAAAGGCCCTCCACCCTCCTACTAATTCTCATATCCCAAGATATTTGGATCACCCAACATATACTAAAATAATCTTCCAAAATCCATCCCTACATCCTATAATACACCATTTTGAAATAAATCCATCTAAGGAATCCCTTTCATGCAAACCAAGAGAAGCTACACAAAGAAGAGGCAACATCCTTTCTCAAGCACCATTGCTCTATTTTCATTCATCACCCTAAACTAAACTTATTTGTAGTGAATCAGGATTGAACTATACGGCTTTTATTTTTGTATGAATATTTATGAATCCAAGTGCTGAGTTTTCAGTGAGTTTTGGGGCCCATAGAGCATTAATACAGTGATAATAAAAATATTAAACGTATTTTAATACTATTGAATAATATTTTGGAAACGTGGGAAAACTCATGAGAGGATCTGTGGACCAGAATTTTTTGACCACATATGAGTTCAGAATGTTCTGTTTTCACTGGGCATGACATAAACATCATCATTACTGAGTGTTTGTTCAAACATGAGTTGAGAGAGTGTGTTTTGGTGGGGAGTAAAATGTGAGGATTGATTTAATAATAATTAAATCAATCACCCCATCCCACATTTGCACACACAAAAGGATCAAACTCCCCTATCCCCTTTTGAGATGAATGATGCAATGGATATATTGAGGAAATGAAGAACCTTTGATATCCAATATTGATGACAAACTCTCCCATATCATGCTACACCAGTTACCAAGTGCTGAAATGACCATGAAGCTTTGGTGTTTTAACCACGAGTTAGGTGGTTTGAGTTTTATGTTCTGATCCCCTTGTTTATGAATTGTTTTAAGGTTTTATATAACTATTCTACTTTCTAGGGACCCCTTGTGGGTCTATCTATGTGTTTTGGGGTGAGTGGGGTGATTCATGATGCTTAGAGAAAATTCTCATTTGATTTCCCCATCTACATGGTGGGTAGACCTGAGGAACACATCATGTGTTCTTACCATTCAGGGAAGATGTTATTTGGGGACTACAAATTACCCATTGAAGTTACATTATGTGTAGTGACCACATGTCATGTGTCCTGAGGACATGGCACCGAAATATGTTGGGATTACATGGGAAAGAGACACGACCAATGGCTTGTGTAGCAATGACATGCCATGTAAAAAGGGGGTACACGCCTTGTGGGGAACGTGGTTGGTGGATCCGTTTGATGGAAATAAATTTTTGAGCCTAAGTAAGGTGAGACACGCCATGTAAAACTAGTACAATCTATCTAGTTATACATTACTTTCCATTCCAAGTGAGTAGAAGACACATCCATGTTTTAAGGTGGGGTCAAATGATGTGTGGACCCCCTTAGACATATGTATTCTCTGCATGGAAGAGTTTCCACATTTTGTATCTCATCTTTCGGGGATCAAGTGTTGGATTGTGATTAGCCTATCATAAGTAGATTTTTATATATAATGTGATGGTGGCCATAATTTGGATACATAAGATGCATACTGAGGAAATATTGTGGGTCTCTTAGGTTAGTAGTAGTTAGACCAGCAACGGTCAAGTGAGATCCCTTGGTTATTCTTTATGAGGGATTGTGTCATATTACTTATTTGGTGTAGTATTGTAACCCCATTGATAGGACTAGAATGGATAGAGTTTTGGTATCCGTCTATATAGGCTATGGGTGGATCCTCTATAGTTTTGTCAGATTTTGTGCATCCCTTTAGAGAGGACTGAGAAGGATCCTCTGGAATACTATTTTCCATAGATTGCGTTCTTGGGATCAATATGACCAATACTATAAAGGAGATGATCCCATATAAAGTAGGATATCCCTGTATGGTTTGTGGTATCATCAGGATAATGATCCACTATATAGAGGTCGATTCTAGCAGAGTTTCATCATCGTCAGTTATACAATACCCAAATCAGAAGACAATTTAAGTTGGGTTTTTGGTTTCATCAAAATATGATCCCCTAATTTGTGTGTAATTATAAATGGGGTTTTTGGAATCTTTGTGACCAATACTACATATGCAATGATCCTATATCTATGTGATATGTTCTCTAGGATGGAAGACTAGGTTTTGGTTTCCCCTAACAGACCCTGGGTGTGATCCCCTATATAAGAGAGATACTGGGTTTACCAAATTGGTTATTAGTATCCCCTAGTGGATCATAGGAGTGATCTATTATTTGAGGAGATTTGGATTTCTGCATTCGAAGATAATTTTTTATTATCCACCATTTGATCATTGGAGGGATCCACTTTCGGAGTTTTGATACATTGTGTGGTTCCACTAGGGTTTTTTGTCCCCCATTAGAGACGGGTGAGATCCTATATCAGGGGATCAAGATATGCTGAGTTCTAGTGTGGCTTCTTTAGTGGCATAATATGATAAGTGTGCTATATCTATTGTATGCCCTTTGAGATAGTGGTGTTGTTCCATTGACTTTGTGATACACAATTGATTTTTATCTCTCATAGGTTTAATCAAGGATGGATGGGTTGTTCCCAATGGAGTGTTTCTCTTAGATGTTTTTCATCTAGGATGACAGGGCTCATCGAGGGTTCTTCTGATTAAGTGTTTCCTTAGAGAGTTGAGTAGAAACCTATAAATGGTTATTATATCAGAACATCACTACACATGGAGTCCATGATGAGTATATCTAAGTGTAATTCTTGATTTACTTTTGGTGTTTTCACATCATGGGTGGACCACCATGTGGTATGATCTAACTAGTCATGTATTTCCAAGGATAGTCTCTAGATGGAGTTTCTCTATCATTTGGGTTCTCTCGGGATGGGTTGAGTGAACTATTTCCTTTCGGTTTCTCCCTTTCATGTGTTATGGGGATCCTACTTAGTGTCTTTACACTCATCCATGCATGTTATTTTCTCACATGTGTTTTTATTCAAAACACCTCATGAGTTTCAACGGTATCCTAGGAGGACCCGGGGCTGGCAGAGCATAGTGATATAGAACTACCTGGGTATTTACTAGATCTTGGCCGAGGAACCTTCTTGCGGGTGCATTTGATAGTGATCCCCTCCACCTGACTAGGTTGGTGACTTTTGTATTTTTATTTTTTCGGTTGTTTATTTTTACCTTTTATACATTTTTTGTACACTAGTTTGGGATAGATGTATGCATTCATATTTTATATTTTTATATTTATATTAACTATTTCATGGAGGTGTATGTGGGTGCATGCATTCAGGTACCTTAGTCTAATGCCTCCCATGTGTGTTATATCATACTCAGTGTTGTTCCCCATCACCAAGACTATAGGGATAGTCTAATGGAGTCAAGGCTTAAACCCTATTGGGGAATGTTGTTATAGAGTGGTATCATAGATGGTTCCACTTTGGGACCACACATTCACGATCTTGGGTTGGGTTGTATAGATACATTATTAGAATGTTTCAAGTTTGGATTTCAGGCCATGAACTCCAGTGTTGGTGTGGAAGCTGAAAAATGTATTCATCGGTACTATGATATTCTTTTTTTACTCAGTACATTAGGAAATTGGTGTCACGGAAATAATTTAACACATATCATATAGGATTGGGTTTTATGTTTTTCCATTATTTCTTGATTCATGTCCATAGACATACTCGTTGTCCATGGTGCACGTTGATTTTATTTGGGGATGCCTCCATGATGACAACCACACTGGGGTTCTGGGATGGATTGTGGTTACTATATGCCCCTTAATGAGGCTTTAATGTATGTCACTAGTTCTGAGCCAAGTCCCCCATGTGGTCTGTATGTTGATCCACCCCCATTGAGTAGAAGGTTGTAGCGAAAGTTTAGGCCGAGGATGTGTGAAATCTAAGGGCACTACATGAGTTCCTATGCCATTGACCTCTGGGGTACTAGGGTGATGTAAACCCCCAAGCAACTAATGACTGGATCGATACAGTCACATGAGCATTTTAATTTCTGAGGAAACATCACAATTATATGGTGGTCCTAGAATAAATCCTTTTCAACGTTTGATCGGGAGATCGTGGAATCTTCTGAGGAAGACCCCCAATGAGGTGATTCTCTATTAGGATGAGTTTTAGAGGCACTTCAAGGAGTTTTTCTATCAGGACACATTGAGTTAAGTTCATATCAAGGGGCTCCTAGCTTCAGAATTATAGAATGATCAAGGTTGAGTACTCTACAAGGTTCATAGACTTGTTGTGTTACGCACTAGATATGGTTTGAGATTCGTTAATTAGAGAACATACCTTTGGGATGGTATTTCATGGAGATATCAAGGAATAAATGGTACCACTATGCATTCAAAACTATGATAGAGTGCTGTGTTTCACCTTAGAAGTGGAGATATTTCTAGCTGAATAGAATCTAAGCATTGGTTCTAGGGACATAGAAGAAGATACCTCAATATTTGGTATGGTATCCGGTAGCTGACGATAGGACTAGGGATCCAACCATTCATGAAACATTAGTTGGTGACCCCATGATAGATGATCTGAGTCTTAGGGCTTCCAGACCGGTTTCTGTCGAACATAGGAGAGCCGGTTCTATGATTGCAATAGATTGGGAAATATTTTTATAGATTTTCCGAAATTCCATGATACCGGGAAGGAGATGGTTGAAACACCACCGAGGAAGTGGTAGGGTTTTGAGCATGGAGGACTGCTGGGTGGTAGACATGGTGGAGGATCTGGGATATGAGCATGATGTGGATAGATTCACGATTTTCCACCAACAGCCCCTAGTGGTCCACGCTCAGATTAGGGAGTTATAGGATATGGTCATGGACAACTACAGGCTGTAGAGGCCTTTTAACAAGAGGATCTGAGGGATAGAGGTATGCTCTATGTCCTATCTACATTCTAGAGTAGTAATGATAGACATTATTGTGAGGTACTATTTTGTTTCCAATTTTTTCTCGAGGTTTGTTTAGTGTGATGTGGGGTGTCGGTAATACCCTAAGTTGGAATTGTTAAACGTCGATTAAAATTCATGAATAAGTGGGATACCTCCCCTACTGGGAAAGGTTTTTATGAAATGAGTAAAAACATGATGGAAAGTCAGTGACACCCAAATCCGATAGAGACAAGGTGTAGTGGATGGGTACCTTTGACCTGTGTGTTTGGAGTGGGGTCCTATGATGGAGTTTTGTGTAGAGGGACTATTAATTCCCAATTTGTTCACTTGGGATTCCCATTTTCTCTATTTGTACCCTTAGGTGTTCAATGAAAAAAATTTACACCAGATTATTGCGGAGGGTGTGGTTCGGTTTGACAGGACTTTTGACTCATGAGGATGAGGGGAGCTTTCACTACTAAGAATATTTCATGAGATGCAATGAAAAAATATGTGGGTGAATCAGTGCCTCCGAAAGTGGATAGTATTGAGGTGTGGTGAAGGAGTTATTTTTACTTGTGTGTTTGGATTAGGGTCTCTTTGGTCTCCTTGTTAGGTTAGCTATGTTGTGGGCCACTAGACCCCAAGACTAGTGATTAACTATGTTCTTGGTGCCTTCCACCAATCGTAGATAAGGATACATGTTACACCATAGTTTCATGATTTGGACCTAGTTGAACTAGACTTGGGTGTGCTAGCCTTTATGATTCTCCTGAGTTCATGATCTTAGGAAGCATGGGAACCCTTGGTGGAATTTTTGGCGGTTTTAGTGAGAACACTGGCATGGGAGTCCCAGTTGAGAGTTGAGTTTCATTTCCTTATGCCTAGGATTTATTTTTTTGGAAAAAATTTCTTCTGGGTGGGGGATATAATGACTCTGGTAGGACTATTAAGTGTTTAGAATATTTTTATGAAAAATTAGGAAACTAGAAACTCGGTCAATGCATATTTCTGGGGCCCAAATATCCTTGATGTGGTGATAATAAATATATTAAATATATTTTAACAATAATGTAAAAATTCATCAGAAATGTTTAATATATATTGATAAGAGTCTCATATTGGAATTATGAGACCTCAGTTGATTTTCAAATTTTGTTTTTACCCCAGGTGTGACATAAATGTTTTGGGTGCTATATGTTCAATCAAATGTGAGTTGGTGGAGCGTGTGTTGATGAGGAGACAAATGGGAGAATTGATTTAGTAAATATTAAATCAATCCCCTCCACCCCCCTTTGGTGTTCTTGGATAGAGACCCCTTCCCTCTTCCCTTATGAAGACAAAAGACATGATGACCAGATAAAGGGAAAATGTGTTGTAGATCTATGATCATGATGGTGATCACTCCCAGATTGTTCTTTAGCAACCACTGAGCACTAGATCGACCTCAAATCTTAATTTTTCTCATCAAGTGGTTGGAAATTTGAGTTTAATTTCGTGATCCTCTTATTTATGCATCATTTAAGGTTTTAGAAACCATAGAAATTTTCTAGGGACCCCACTAAAGTCGATCTGTGTGTTTTGGGGTAAATATGGGTGATCTGGGATACTCGTTTGGAGTTTCCAATGAGTTTTCTCATCTACAAAGTTTGTAGACTAGATGAACATGCCAGGTGTTATTCCCATTTGGGTAATATTATCTTTGTGGACTATAAGATATGTTCCAAGGATAGACACTTTGTAGTATCCCCATGTCGTATGTCCTGATGAAATGTACGTGGGAAGCCACATGGACGACACATGAAAGAGACACTGCCATGGGGGCCATATAGCTGGGACATGCCAGGTACTAGGGGGTAAACACTATTTGATGAACCCAGTTGGCTGATCCATGTGATAGAAATACATATTCATGTCTTGGGTTCATTTAGGGACGTAATGTACTACTGGTACATGTCATGTCGACCAACGTTATCATCCAATCCATGTTGGAAGAAGAAACATCCATGGGTTAAGGTGGGGTCACATTCCACGTGGTCCACTATACATGCCATGTAGTGTCCTATTGAAATAGATTCCTCCTATAACATTTCCTCCTTTAGGGAATATATATTTTCTTTTTAGTATTCTGTCCGGTGTAGTTTTTTAAATAGAATGCACTGGTGGCCACATTTTTGGCCTAGGAGATGCGTGGGGGAGGTGATGTTGTGGGTCACATGACTTAGAGATGGTTAGACTAATGGTGCTTGATTGAACTCTATTGGTTAATCCCTATGAGGTTTTTGGTGGTATTATTTCCTTAGTACAAGATTTTAATCACCTCAATAGGATGAGTATAGATAGAGTTATAGTATCCCTCAAGAGTTTCCAGAGTGGGATCCTATGTTGTTTTATTAGAGTTGTATCATCCCTATAGAGAGATCGTACTGGGATCCTCTAGCATATCATTTTCTCTTGATCGGTTTCATGGTATCATCATGACCAAAACAACATGTGTGGTGATCCACTATATAATAGGATAACCAAATAGGTTTTATGGAATTGTGAGGAGTATGATCCCCAATATAGCAGGTGGTTCAAGTAGGGTTCAAGCATAATTAGTAATATGATCCCCTACTTAGTGGATGATTTATATAGGGTTGGTGGTATCATTAGGAGTACGATCCCCTACTTATAAATTTATACCATATGAGGTTTTTTGGAATTTTTGTGACCAATACTACACAAATGATGATCCTCTATCTGAGTGACATGATGTCTAGGATAGAGGATTGGGTTGTGGTATCACCCATCAGAGCCTGGGAGGGATTCATTATATGGGATAGATCCCTGGGCTATTGGATTGGGTTGTGGTATCCACTAGAGTATCCTATGAGTGATCCCCTATTTGAGGAGGTGTGGTTTAATATTTATAGAGTGGGTTTGTAGTATCCCCCAACATATCCTTTTAGGGAACCCTTTTGGGGTTTGACACCTTGTGTTGTTCCAATAGGGTTTGTTGTGCCCCCCACTAGGGGTGGGTGAGATCCCAAAGCTGAGTATTAAGATCCACTTATTTCAAATGTGACTTTCATGGTGGCTTCATCTGACAAGAAGGTTATCTCATATGTATACCACTAGGGATGGAGGTGTGGTCCCATATGCTTTGTGATACCCAATTTAATGGTATCTCTCATAAGTTCTATCACGTATGGATGGGTTTTTCATGATGGAGTGTATCTCTCAGATTATTTTCATCTAGGATGACTAGGATCATGTAGTCTTCTACTGATTGAGTGTTGCCTTAGGTCCATTAGTATAAAATTCTCACTGGCTATGAGGTCAAAACCTCATGATACATGGATTCTGAGATGAGTATGACTTAGTGTATTTGTTTTCTTCCTTACAGTGATGTGAAATCTTGGATACCACACCATGTGATATGATATGAATATTAATTTATAGAAGAGGATGTTATCAATGTGGATTTTTTCTATTATTTCTGTTACCTTGGGATATATCGAGAGGACTGTTCCCTTTCATTTTATTCCTTTTATTTGAGTTTTGGGGCCCCTACTGAGTATCTTTATACTCACCCCTTTATGGACTTTCCCTCATGTGTTGTGACTGGTGCAGACCATAAGCCTTTCAAAGGATTCCTAGGAGGATCCAGAGTTGGTGAAACTTATTGAGCTGGACTAACAAGGTTGTTTACCAATTTATAGATGATGATATTTCTAGTGAGTTCATTTGACAACAATCCCCCCATCTGACTAGGTTGGATGCTTTTATAGTTTTCTTTTGGAGGGCGTGTATTTTTTCCTTTTGTAGATATTATGTACTCTGGTTTACGATAGTTGTATACGTTCATTTATATTTATGTTATATATATATTTTTACTATATCAAGTAGGTTAACATGGGTGTGTGTACACATGTACCTTATTCTAAGACCTCTCATGTGTGTAATAAAATAATCGGTGCCAGATGTTATCCCCTACCTATAGATGTGGTCATGGGAAGTTATGGATCAAGCCCCACTGATTATAGTACTAAAATTATTCCATGAAATTATAATAACCTCAGTATCCTAAATATACTGACATGTTTTTATTAAATGTTTTTTACCTACACTTAAACACACAACCATATAATTTCTAACAATCTTACCATTGTTGTGTACATTGAAGAACAACCTCATGTAATGTTATTGTTCATTTTTTCTTTACCACCACTAATGGTTGAGAATTATTATATACATAATATTTTTATATGATATATATGATATATTTGATTTATTTATTCTTCTGTTATGATTACATAAAACATATCTTCATGATTTTTATTTTGTGTAAATATGATAACTTCATTCGTGGATGTATGGACTACCACCTTATAAAAAAATGTGATTCATTCACAATTTAAGGGAATGTATTAAATATGGCTAGAGAGAAATTATATGATATATATGACATAATTATTTTAATAGAATTATATTATATACATACAAACATATATATAATTTACTTTATTTCTTTCATTATGAAAATAAAACAGAAACATCATTCTTATGTATGTACGACTTACCTTTCCATGAAAGGTGTATTCCATTTCATATTTCTATAATTTAATTTTTTTTATAAATAAATATATACTAAATATTTATTATGTTTATATCATGTTTTACATTATTTTAAAAAGTAAATCCTGATGTATGTAAGAGGATCAATAAAAACAACTCAAAACATATTCAAATTTTTTTTGATATTATCCTGAAGATAATTTATTAAGCAATTGTTAATAAAAGGTTAATATTGAGTCATTAAAAATATTATATATTTCTAGAAAAAAAATATGGTCCTATGGTAGATTTATAATAAACATATATTTATTATACATTATGTTTGAACATGTTAAAATAATGTCAATACTTAAGGTAAATGAATTTCATTTCACTATTTATTTTTATGAGATATATGCCTCATTCACCACAAATTTCAGTTCTGTTGTGTATATACATCCCATGAATGTATTATATGATTCTTAAAAATATATTTATTGGTATTTACATATCAATTTTATGATCTTTATTTCATGGGGTTTATGGTTCCCAAGTTACGAAATCGGTTATGTAATTTTCTCCAAATTTTCCATCTTTAAGATACATGATATTTTATGAACCTATATAATTATATGGGGTGTATATACTTCTCATTGTCATGTTATATTATGAATATCCTTATTTCCATTATAATTTAAGCATTATGTAATTTTATTATTTCAAGGGGAGGATAATTCAATGTTACTATAGTGGTAATAGTTTATTCCTTCAATCTAATCATTTATTGGTATTATTTATGATTATTCTTTCATTAATAAAATAATATGACCTATATCTCATGAAAATAAATGAGGTTTCTAATATTCATGGTTTTCATGTTATATCCATGTAATAGTACCATTTTTACACTCCTTAGAACTTAATATAGTTACAAATATCTTTTAGAAAAATCCAACTTTATTTCTCCTTTCGGTTGGAAATCTAGGTTCGTTCATAACTGTGTCTTCTAAAAAAAATGCTCAAATATTTTATGTATAAAAATGGGTTTTAAATTTTTTTAAACATCATTTATATTATTACAAAAGGTTATATTAAATTAAAATGATTTGAATGATTTCAATATTTATTTATAATTGATCGAAGACATATTATAGAGAAGTGTTTGAAAAATGATTTGATGACTTTTTATTTTTCAAAATTATTTAAAAAAACAATTTAAAAATATTTTCATGATTCCACTATAATATTTTCAAAGGCATTTAAAAATAAAAATGTTTTCAAAATAATTTATGTTTTTAAAATCTTTTGTTATTGGAGAAAATAAATTATCCTCACAAAATGTTTTAAATGAGATTGCAATGAGTTATTTATAATAAATGTATTTTGAAATGTTTATATAAAAAGGATTTTAAAATGAAGGTTATTTTAATTAATAAATTCTCCATTTGATATTTATATATACTTCTCCATATATTAAGACATAATTTGTTATAGGTATTATTTACCGGGGATATAATCCAAGAATAACATTCATATTCTTCCATCAATGGTTAATATTTTTAAGGAATGATGTTTATGACACATTTTTCTCCATCACTGGTTATATGATGATGAAAAGGTATTATTTTAATTGGATATTCTTTGATAAAATGGTTATGAAACCTATCTTTTTCACAAACATTATGATATTATTACATGTTTATGACACTAATTTAATTTCATGGGTTATAATATGATATTTTTGAATTTGGGAAACATGTATGTATGATTACATTTTTATATGGATGGGAAATATATCCCCAAAAAATTAATTCAGTAAAGATTTATATTTCATGAGATAATAATGGGGAAAACGTCTATGGCCTTAATGAAAAATGGGAATCAAGTGAGTCATGATCAAAAAAGGGAAACTGGTGTGTCCTGATCCACTATAGGATGATATAGAAACCTAATACACTATGGGAATTTAGTGAAATATAATATAATATGGGAATATGGTAAAAAATTAATTCCTTATAAGGAAAGGACTGTGACTAAGGACAATGGTGTGTCCCTCTCAGTAGGTGTAGTCCCTATGAAGTACACTGAGAAGTTTTTTGAAATGGGCCTTCACATATAAGGAATGTGTTTTCTATAATATTTGTTTGATTTAGGTATACTATATTCTTACATGATTCATGTTCTTTATTATATTAATATTCATGTATTATTAAATGGAAACCACTATGTTATGGATCATGTTTCTGATAATTGATATACAGGGTAAGATCTTGAAATGTTATGATCATGTTATTGTAACCTAATGTTCATGATAAGATTACATATTTCCTTCATTTTCCCTTACTAACCATTCGAGCTCACCCATTCCTTGTGTTTATTTTACCCATGTTATGAAGAAAAGTTTTAAGCAGTAGTAAAAAAAGGATAAGATCATTAAGGATATGTTTAAGATATTTCAGAAAAAAAGAATATTGTGTTCCATTTTCCAAAGACACTAAACTATTATGGTCCATAGGCATGTAATTTTGTAACGTGAAAAATATTCATCTAAATTGATTTAATATCCATGTATGTTAAGAATGCGTCAATATAGTAGGTATTAGGGAAGAGGTTTAGTGAACCTTTTAAAACTAGTATTAAAAAGAATTAGTGAGATATGTAGAAATATTTATAAGGTTATTTCTTGAGATGTTTTTAAGTATAATTCTAGGGTTAGGTTAAAGTATATTAAAAGGTCATAGAATTTTGGCAATTGATAGAGTAGATGGCTTCCTAGAAATCAATCCTTGTATGGATAAAACCAGTGGATGTGGATTTAGAATAGATGTACATAGGTGTAAAAAACAAGAAAACACTATATTGATCTAGACTTGATCAAGAACTGGTGCACAATATCAGGACTTGCTAGACACATGGCTGACACTCCTAATGGATATTCTTTGGGAATTTACAAAAAATGTTTGATCCATAATTAAGGATTTAAATTGAACATGGCTATAAATTACCTTTTATAAACGTAAGGATTTATAGATTAATTAAGTAGGCATCCTTATTTATAAATTGTATATGTAATTTTTTTTATTATTATATAGATTTTTTGTATGATTAGTTTCGATCACACTATTATTTATAGTGTTAATCAATAGAAGGAAATAGAAGAATAGTGGTTAAAATGGAATTTTTTAGATTTGGACTGGATGTGAATTTAAAAATCAGCATAATATGATCCCTTGAAGGTAATCAAGAAGGTAGTATGAGTATTGGATACACTTATGAAGATAAAGAGACTAAAATGACATGGGAAAGGTATGTGATGTTTTAATTGTATTATATACACTAAACATAGGAAACAAGATTGTATTGATATTGAGGAACCTTGATACACGATTCAAATTTAATATTCTAGGATAAGGGTTATTAAGGAATAATATGATGAAGCCTGAGTAATCATTTAAGAATGATGTTGTATGATAGAAGTGTATATGTTTGGGAATTAAATGATTATGTTATATCAAACATGTAATACATAAGTATTTTTATCATAGGTATTTCATTATGTATTGAAATAGATACATTTAATGGTGATGAAGAATTAAAAAATTGTTTTAATGGAAATGTGATTTTTTTGAAATAAGGGAACAAAACCATTAAATTTTTCAAGATGTTGAGAAAATTGTGTTTATCTTGGATAAAGAGATGATTGATATAGAAAAAGTAAATTGGATAGTGCTGACTATACTGGAACTCATTATAGATTTTTTTATGATGTGGTATATGTTATCATGAATATAGTTTATATGTTTTTGGAATTAAGGAATATATATAGTGATATTTGGACTAATTAAGCATAGATTCTTTTTTCAAAAAGGAATTATGGTAATTCCTATTGTTACCATGTCTTAAGAAAATATATGATTAGAGTGTTCACATGATTGGAATGTGACAAACAAGAGAAAAGTTTTGATATATGGGGGGTCAGTGTTATGTTTATTTCATGACCTTATTTATAATGTTTTGTATTTTCATCTTTTTGAAGGGTTATAAGGTTAACCATTTATATAAATCCTATGTTAAAATTTAGATGATGTTTGTGAGATCAAAGTATTATTTTACCACATGATGATTTATAAATATTGGATAAAATTTTATAACAACATTTTGCTAAAGGTAAATGAGGAGATATGGGATGAAATATCAACGATATCAAAATATTTTAGTTCTTCCAGAATAAAAAAATCGAATTACTTTTTAGAAAATGAGGTGAAGTGGAAATTGGTGGAGACATGACCACATAGTGAGATTTTACTTATGAGAGGTAATTAAATCTAGTAAATATTTATCATTAGAAAAAAATATTCAACATTAGGACAATGGTATTGAAATAAAATTTTGACCTATTATCATCATTTTTTATGATATCAATGACCTATTTCTTGCATATCCACATTATGGTTTTGGGACTTTTAACATTCTCTCGATCACCCATATTCTTGTGATCAGTGATCTTAATCAATATCTATGATTATTGATGATTTCCCCATGAAAAATATAATCATACCATGTATCTTATCATATGTGAAAACATAGTTATGTGTCTCTTTGTGTAACTATTATGTTTCTGTCTTTCCCCTTTAAAGGATGTTTTAGTAGTCATTTTTACGACGTGCGTTTCTATGAATGGAACATTCAGGTATAAATTTTTTAATAAACCATAAAATTTTCAAGGTGAAATTAATTTTAATTGGGGTAAGAATGTGACACCCCATGAATTTTTGAATTAATTTTTTTGAGTTAAATTATTGTTTTGATTTTTTTCATTTTAAAAAATAAATGAATATAGATTTTTTTATAAGAAAGTAAAATTTGTTTCTTGTGTTACATGGAAAAAAAGTCAAGGATATGCTATAGAAAAAACATTGATATTATTATGGAACATGAAATATTATTTTAGGATTGTATTTTACAAAATATAGAGTCCCTTTGTGAGCTTTCGTTAAATTTATGCAAGGTTTTACCAATCTATAATATCATATTAATAATATTACGAAAATATTGTTATAGTTTCCACCCATCCATTAGAAGGTATTTACAAATAATATTAACTAATTTTTTAGAATATGATAGAAATATGTATATAAAATCAATCCATTGGTAGTGAATTAGTCTCAAATTAAAGTGAGAACAATTTGATAATAAAGAAATTCCTTTTATAAGAAAATCATTTTCTATGTACAAACACTATTTTATCTCACAAAATAAATAAAACACAATTGATAATTGTTTTCTATAAAATTAATATATTTTATAAATATATTTCATACTCATCCAATATATTTTATCGTTATAAGTTAAGAATAAATCCAATTTTATTAATAGAAGATGTATTTTCCTAGAAGGAAATTTTATGGCATTTTAATGGAAAACTGATTTGAAATTTGATTATTTGACACTTTAATAGTTTTTATTTGAAAAAATAAAAGTAAATTTATTTAATTTCTATAAAAAAAATTACTTTTTTTTATTTTTTGGAAATTTTTAAGGAAGATTCATTTATTTATTAATAATAAAAATGCTGATTTTTTATTGAAATCTTTTTTTTGTAAAATTTATTTACATAGATAAAATAATTTTTTTTTATTTTTAATGTTTAAATATATCAATTGATTATTAATTATTTCAATTTAGGTAATTTTAATTAGTTTTACATTTAAATTGGATATAAAAACATTTCAAACATTTTAAAAAAAATTACATTAAAACAATTCTTTGTCATACCGTATGTAGGATTAAAGCTAAATTAATTTCACCCACATATGTGATTATAATTTGAAAAAAAAATAATCTTTATTATGAATCAAAATAATTTTTAATTTATTATAATATCATATTTTTTATCAAAAATATTAGTGAAAGTGATTCAAAGAAAATTTAGCATAACAATAGACTAAACCTTACACATTAAGGAAGAAATGAATAAATAATTTCCTAGAATCCATTAAATAGACATATTATGACCCTATAATCAATTAGATATGATTTGGTTCATTATTGGAGCCACCAATCATTGTAAAAACGTGGAAAGAATTCTGTTTTTAGAAATATACAAGAATGATACTCCTCCTCCACTATAAAAAGGCACTCACCCCTACCCACTAATTCACACCTTTATCCCTTTATATCACCCAATATATGCTAAAATAATATCCCAAAATAACTTCCCTCATCCTACAATTTTTTTGGTAGAAATACAACCAAGGAATCCCTTTGGTGAAAACAAATCATAGTTACCCAAAGAATAAGCAACATCCTTCCTCAGCACCTTTGTACTGTTTTCATTGTCCAACCCAAGTATCTTATTATTCATTTATTATATAATAAACAAAGTATCCTCAATATTCTGAGAAATTTTTATTCAGAGGTTTTTTCAAACACTTACACACACATCCATATAATGGGTAACAAACATATCATTCTTGTCTACGGTGTACTACTGTCTCACGAAATGATGTAGTTCATTCTTCCTTTACAACTTATAATGGCTGGGAATTATGATGGAAACCATAATTTCATATTAAATATATAATATTTATTTTGTATTTATGATTTTTTAATTATTATAAAAAAAACATCTTCATGATTTCAAGTTTATGTAAATACGATAACATTATTTGTGGATATGTGGACCCCCACATCCTTAAAGCACTGTGATTCATTTGCACATTACAGGGAATATATTAATGATGGATTTAGTGAATTTATATAATATAAATGACATAATATTCACATTGTAATGATTATATATATATATATTTTCTTTTACATAAATGTTTTTCAATATGACAATAAAATGAAAATAGTGTTGTTGCATACGTGCGACCTACATCTATATGAACGGTCTGTTCCAGTCCATATTTATATATTTTAAAGAATATTATAAATATATATATATAATGATTATATAATATATTTATATCATGTATTAAATTATGTAAATAACAATATCATGATATATTCAAGAGGATCAAGAATTCAAAGTCAAAACATATATAAAAAATAAAGCAGATATTACCCGAAATGTAACATTAACATATATTTGTTAATAAATAGGTAATATAAAGTCATAAAAAATCATATATGGTATAAGATATAAAAATATTTTAATGTCAGTGATGTATAATAAACCTAAATTTATTATACACGAGGGTTGAACATGTAGAAATAATGTCAAATCTTATGGTAAGGGAGTTTTATCTCTTATTTTATTTTCATTAGATACTTGACTTATTCACCATTTATGTTTTTTGGTATATATATTACACATTAATGTATTATATTATTATTATAGTTAACTTTTTGGTTATTTACATATCCATTTTATGATTTTATTTCATTTTTATTATGAATAAATGTTACCAAATCAGTAAAGTAATTTTGTCTCAATTTTTCTTTCTTTGAATTACATGCCATGGTATAAACCAATAATACTCTATGTGTTGTATATACATATTTTCGACACATTATATCATGAATATAATTATTTTTGTAAAATTTTATTCTTCGTTAAGTGTTATTATTTCATGGGGAGTATTATTCAATGTTACCAAAATGGTAACAGTTTATTACTACAGTCTCACTGTTTATCGGTATTATTTATGATTATGCTTCCATTGATGAAATAATATGAACTACATCTCAATCAAACCCATTAAATTTATAATATTATTTTTGTCATATAATATCCATTTAATGGTATAACTTTTACACTATTTGGTACATATTATAATTAATAAAATGGTTCTATTAAAATATAAATTTACTTTTCCTTTCAGTCAAAAATCTCAGTTGTTTCAAAAAAGTTTTTTCCTAAAAATGTTTGAAAAATGGTTTTATTTTCTTAAAATAATTTAAATGATTTTATTTTAGATCTATATATGTTTTCAAAATGTTATTTTCAACTAAAAGGATAAAAATGAATTCAATATTTCATTATAAGTTTTCAAATCCATTTTCTAGAAAAGGGGTTTAAATGTGATTTAAGGTATTCTAATTAGGTTTTGAAGTTATTTTCAAATAACAAGGTTTTCAAAAATTCAAATCTTACCCTATAAGTTTTTCAAATGTAATTTAAAATAAAAATATTTTTAAAATGATTTATTCTTTAAATCCCATATTTCATATCAGAAAAGATATCTTCCCCAAGAAATTATTTAAATTATACTTTTTAATAAAAGAAATTTGAAATAGTTTTAAAAAATGGATTTTAAACATACTGATACTTTTATTAAGAAATGTTTCTTGTGACCATTGAAAATCCTTCTCCATCTAAGATGAAAAACTTTGTTATAGTTATGATTTACTAGAGATACGATCCAAGAATACCATTCATATAATTTCATGAATATTTTATGTTAATATGGATTGATTTTTATTAAATTTGTTTCCCTTTCATGGGTTATATGCTTGTGAATCCCTTTTCTTTAATGGGTTATGATTTGATGAAATGATTATGAAACCGATCATTTTACATAGGTTTTGATATGATAACATGTTTATGAAACCCATTTCATTTCATGGATTATGATACAACTGTTTATGAATTTGTTGAATATGTTATGATGATTTCATAATGATATGGGTGTGAACTATATCTCTCTATAGTGAATTGGGTAAATATTTATATCTCATGAGATAATATGTGGTATAAGTCGATATGCTTGATCTAAAATGGAAAACAAGTGCATCCTGATCCAAAATTGGAAACATGTGATTTCTAATATACTATGGGAAGATGGGGAAACCATATCCACTCTTTGAATATGGGGAAACCCGATCCACTATGGGAATATGGGGAAACCTGATCCCTTATACAAAAATGACTATGAATGGGGATGGTGTTGTGTATTTCCAAGTAGATATAGTCCCCATGAAGTGCCCTACTAATATTTTTGGAATGATCCTTGACTAATGAAGAATGATATTGCATGTTTATGTGTTTTCAACAAATTTTAGATCTTATGCATGTGATATTCTCGCATGGTTCCTGTTTTTGATTATCTTACGATTCATTTCTCATGAAATACCAATATTTATGCCATGTATCATGTTTCTGATCTTTGAAATGTTGGTGAAGATCTTTAAATGTTATACTCATATTCTTGTACATTTACTCTTAGTGATCATTTGAGATCCCCTCATTATTATGTTCCATTTTACGGGGCTATGAAGAAAGGTTTTAAATAGATGTTCTAAATGGGATGATATTTAATGTAGTTGTTGAAGATCATTCACCAACCAAGAATAATATCTTCGAGTTTTCCTAGGACACTAAATTATTATATTCCTCATCTATTTACATTTTTAATGTATTGACTATTCATCAAAATAGATGTAATATCCTTGTATGTTATTCCTGGGTCGTTATAACACTACAAATTCCCCACCAGTTTTCCGCTTTTCCCCAACATCATAAATTTTTTGACCACTCTCTCAAAATAAAAATCCTTCCCCTAAACACCCGGGAAACAATATTATATCATGTATCTAATTTATCACATACTTTCATCATATCTACATCACATGATCAACATACCATATCTAAATAGTAAAAATGTAGTGTTTGGGAACCACCAAAGCCCATAAATTCGGTATTATATTAAAATTTACCATATCAAACACATATAAAACCTACAAACTCCTTAGGATAGTATATCTATTGATACAATTATGTAAAATAAAAACAATCTGTTAAATCCCTGAACACAAGTATATCATGCCCCATCCCCTAGGGCCCGTTTCGTGACTAACCCAAACCCACCTTCCATAGTTTAGGGTTTAGGGAATATAACTGTAAAGGAATATCCCTAAAATGGGAAGGAATTACCTCAAAACATGTACACTCATAGATAGGGAACACTGTGCACAAGAAAAAACACAACGGAATAAGAATTGTACAACCACAACTAAAAACCACCACTGAGTGTAGAAGTATATACTCAAAATAAAGGGGCCATAATACAAGCCCAACTAAAATAGAGGTACAACAAAAATAAAAACAACTCCTAAGGTAGTCCACTAAGGATCCTACCTAAATGGTAAGTACAACTCATCACTGTGGCTCTCCATGTCTACCGATCACCTATGTGCACCGTCTGTCAATCGACTCAGAGAACAGTATAGCCCTGACTCCTCAAGACTCTGTCAAGCTATCTGTCATCTGAACAAGACACAACTAGGGGATGGTGAATCTTGTGCAGAGGTGAGTACAAAAATACTCATTAGGGACCCTGAGACCCTTGAAGGTCTCTCGGAATTTCAAAATGGAACAACACAAAGCATGACCTCAATCAAAAATCACAAAGAAAAAGATATCTCACACCAGGTATATTCTAGGGTAGTATCAGTAACATCATCAATAATGTCATCAAATACCTCTAATTATAGATAAAACCTCCTCTATCGAGTACAGTGGGTCTTTCAATTCACACATAGGTGCTTTCCACTAACCTTGAAATGCTTAGGAACTCCACCCCTTTTCGTATTGTGGGTCAGCAAGGTCACACAGAGCCACTCCCCCCCATGGACTACTGAGGTACTCCTCCTATCAAGTACCATGGGTTGGATAGGTCATAGATAGACTCTCCCCATTGTGAACCTGCAAAGTCACCCAAAGGTGCTTCCCACTGGGTCGTCGAGTCACACATAGTCGTAAGTCAGTAGTCTTCAGGTCTTAGCTAGTCACATGGTTCTAAATGTAGTGCTCTTTGAATAACCGCTCCTCAATCCATTGATTGTATTTCAACCTGCATGAAGTCCTTTGTAAAGTAACCCAATGGTCAGCCAGGTCATAAGGGTTTCATCTCAACAGACGGTGCATCAACCGGACACCCGGTCTGTAGGTTATAGGCATTTTAGTGCCCAAGGCCCGATTGGATTCGTGCTCGATCCAACCTGACCATTCTATAAATTTATCCAAAACAAAAGTAGAGTTTCTCAAAAGTACCACCTTTTCCTATATTTTTCATCACCATAGACGATTCATCAAATGGACGTCCGGTTTTTGAGATATGCCCATTTAAGCATAACTGGGTCGAAAGGGGTTTGGGTCCAGCCAGGCCTGGTCGAACCGACCCGACCGGGCCCGCTAGGGCTGGACCAGTTTGGATGGGCCTGGTCTGGCCTACTGGGACACAGTCTTTGCCCGCTGGGCCGGGGGTTCGGCTCGGCCCACCTGGCTAGGCGCGACCCGCCAGGCGGTGGAACCGCTCTGCCCGCTAGCTGAGCGGGGGGGGGGGGGGGGTTCATTGTCCTCCCGAATGGATGAGCTGTTCAGGTCTTCAATGTAGTAGTACTAGATGGCACCGAACCACCTGGCCAGTATTATTGGACTAGTCACCTGTGGAACCCACAGACCACGGGTCCGCCCTCCACCACGGCTCGAAGCCACGACCTTCCTGTGTGGCACAACACCCTGGTCAGATGCGGCCATCAAAGGCTGACCACCCCTTTGTCTGCCACAGTTCCTTTGGCTGCTGTAATCTTCTCACGGTTGGGTTTATCTGGCCAACACCTCCTCCGTTTGTAGGCATTTTCTTTCCAACGATGCTTCTACAGGATAAAAACGAAGCTCCAATGGTTCGTTTCCTTTCTCGTCTATGCCTACGGCCTCCCTGAATGGTGCCTACAACATTTGGATTGAAGTTTCACCTTATTTCCATATTTCTATATCACGCAAGAAGAATTCCCCCAACTAGAGATCAGTGGAGGGTCTGAGCCTTGATTGGCACGACTCGTTCCCTCCGCATTAGCGTTACAACATGAGAATAATTATTTAATCATAAAAAATCCCATAAATAAACCCCGAATTATCCTCCCACCTAATAGAATGAAATGCAGATCAACCAATTGGTCAGTTGATCTGTGTTTTTCATAAAACTCAAAAAGGGGGAAAAGGTTATAATTAAGCAATTAACCCCTACCACGAGTTCATTGGAAGTCGCTGCAGATGAGGAAGAAGTGTCCATGTTCGAGGGTGTTGCGGACAAAGGAGAAAGTACACATCATTTGGCACCATCGTTTCCCATCATTGAGTCCTCCAACAGTCTCCGATACTCCATTCAACATTATTTTAATACATCACTGACATTTTATTGGAGGTTCCTCTCTTTCGCCTAAAAACTCTTGCCCGAGCATTGTTTATATAGAAAAAAAGAGGATATCAAGCCATCATACAATTAATAAGGTTCAATAATGAATTTAATTAATTGACCTATTAATTATTTCAATGGTACAATTACACAAACCAAGTGTAACCCAAAATTAAATTGTCTTACAACCCAGTGGTCTCACCATCGCCACTCAAACATTACAAAGAAAGAAAAAAACAACTCACTGATTTATTTTATTATTTTTTTGTAAAGTCCAAAAAGTATCCTTTTCATTAGACCCTAGCCAGACAAAGTTATGCTCTGCCTAAGTGAATCTTAGATAATCTAATTCAATGGTGCCATCAGATATTTAATCTAAGCATCATATCAAAAGATATAAATCGCTTCTCACACATTTACTGAATGTACCTTAAAAAAATTTCAAATTTTTTTAACATTCACCCTTGACCCGCATCGCTCGAGGTTTTGATTTACCTAAGGGAAACACACCCTCACAAGATCAATGGTACTCTTATATTTCTAATATCAGTTACCGTTTAGGAGTTAAATAATTTAACAATAATATAATTTTTACTTAATTATTTTATAGATGGCCAAAAACTGACTTCTGATGTTGGCCCGCGCTGGCCAAGGTTAGGATCTTTCTAAGGAAATTATACCCTCATGAGCATAGTGGTGGTTTCAAATTTTTTATTCCAGTTACCATTCATGAGTTATAATCAATTGGACAATAAAATAATTTTATTAAATAATTTTATTTATGGTTATGACATTTTTGGGTTTTCTCACTTGAGGCATGTGCCGACTAAACCTAAGTCATTCCTAGGGTAAAACCTCCATCCTGAACACAATGGTGCCCTTAGATTTCTAATATGGGAATCCATTTAGGAGTTATTCCATTTTTTTAGGAAAACCATTCCCATGCACTATGTAATGCTTAACATTTTTCGATAGATTATTTCGGGCACTTTGGGCCTCAGAATCACGTGTCGTCAATTTTTGAAGTCTCGTAATAATTTTATATAATTAAAAAAATACAGAATTTCTAGGACATTACATTCTCCGCACTATAGGGATTTACGTCCTCGAAATCCAAAACAAATGAAAATCAAACAAATGAGGGTACTGAGCACGAATATGAGCCTCCCTATCCCATGTTCTCTCTTAGAGGTTCTCATGATGCCATCAAAGTCGCATTAGAGGGATCGACCGTCCACTAAGTACTCACTCCAATCAATCCTCTATCTCCATCAGGAACTCCATAAAAGTCTCCCCATTGTCAAATTCAAACTCCCCCTAGTCGATAACGTGTGATAGATCATGCATGAATCTTCCCAGATGCGACACATGGAAACCATTATACACAAAGGGAATATATGGGGGAAGATATAAGAGGTACTTTACCTTGCTAACCTTGTTGAGAATTTTGAAAGGTCTGATGAGCCTTAGAGATATCTTGCCACCTCATCCATATCTCTGCAATATTCAATGGGGTGAAACCCTCAGGAAGACATAATATTCCACATAAAACTCCAAGGGGTTACATATCCTATCAACATTATAATTTTTATAGCTTTGTAAAGTCTTCATCCACTCCTGGATGATCTTCACCTTCTCCGTGGTAGCCCGTACCAACTCTGAAACCATAAGTGCTAACTCCCCTGGGTTTGTCTAGTATTGTGATGATCTGCATGGTTTCCCATACAGGGCCTCAAATAGAGCCATGTAGATGGTGGAGTGATAAGTACTGTTGTATGTGAACTCCACCAGCGGTAGGTGGTCCTCCCAAATGCGGCCAAAATCTAGGATACAATCATGAATGATGTCCTCGAGTGTCTGTATGGTCTGCTACATTCGACCATCTATCAGAGGATGAAAAGCGGTGCTCAAGAACAGCTGAGTCCCAAACACATCCTGCAATCCATTCCAATGCTGGGAGGTAAAATGAGTGTTCCGATCTCATATGATCATCGATGGAACACCTTAAAGACGTAAAATCTTTTTTATGTAGAGGCATCCTAAGCTATCTACAGATCCCTACTCTTAGATTGGTAGGAATTATGCCATCTTAGTGAGTCAGTCAATGATCACGCATATGGAATCGTATCCCATGTCCATACATGGTAGCCTTGTCACTAATTCTATGTTTATACCCCCTACCCTCTTTCATTTTGGCACCTAATATGGATGTGCTAATTCTGATGGAACCTGATGTTCTATATTTACTTACTGATAAGTGAGGAATCATGAAACAAACACCACCACTACATTCTTCATCCCTAGCCACCAGTATTGATGCTGAAGATCCTGGTACATCTTCTCTACACCAAGATGTACTTCCAAAGGGGATGTGTGGAACTCCCTACACCCCTCCTCTCATAACGTCACTTCTACCATGGTGCATCCTATGAAAAGGACAAGATTCTCTACACCTTTGTAAAATCCTTCAGGATCCCATCCTGAGGATATCTAAGCACGTTGGGCCTCATAGTCCATGTCCCCAAGCTATGCCACCTGAACTCACTAAAGGAGTGGGGGAGTGATAGTCATAGACTAGAGGTAAGCTTCTCTATCTCTATCCATGAAGGATATCTGAAACGTGGCTAGCTGCTCAGTCACCTCACTCAGCAACTATAGACCGTACTTCCTGTTGAGTGCATCTGCCACCACATCCCCATTCCCAAGAGTATAGACAATCTCAAAGTCATAGTCCTAGTAGAACTCTAACCATCTCTATTTTCTCAACTGCTGAAAATCCTATAAAAACCTTTCCCTCCACATGAAAGGATATCCCCTTTTAACTGAATTATGCACCCATCGATACTTTATTAGTGGGTACTCATTCTCAATGACTACTTGGTTAATGTTCCAAAAAATCCACACACAACCCCAAATAATGGGTCTTACTAATCACTTCATCTGCAAGTCACCCAAATATAATCTCAACACTCGAAGCTCTGTTGGAGCCTTCTGATATGAATTTGTAGATATCAGTGCTGTCCATGGGTATAATCCAATGCGGAACTCCCTCTCCCCATTGGGAGGTAATCCGAGAAACATCCTTAGAAAGGATTTTCCCATACTTTTCCACTACTTATGGGAAATGAAAACTGAAAAATCCTACTTCCATGAGGGTAATGATAGACGAATCAAGAGTGATTAGATGCCCCCCTCATATTAATGAGTTTATCCAATGCTTCCTATGTTTCCTTTTTCAATGACCAAGGAAAACCACATTCCAATGTTGTAGATATACCACATTATTTTTTCAAAAAAAATCAATCTGAGCAAGAACTGTGGATGAACAGTCGATAACCAAACTAACATTGTAAGGCCTCGATTCTCTCACCATGTTTTTCCAATTAAAACAATTACCTAAAGGGCCATATCACACCATCGGTATATGTGTGATTATCGAGCCTCCTTTCACAGGTATCTCCAGAGGTAAGGGTCCATTCAACTATTTTATCGGAAATTCTTGGTCTTGAACAAGATTAGTGATAAGAAGGAATGATTAGTACCTATGTCTATTAATTACGGTAGCCGGTAGTAGAAACATACCATACCTAGAATGATTCATGGAGCCCTTAGGTCTCACTTCTTGACCACATGCAGCTACTCCATTCCCCTTTCCCCCAGCTCCCTGAGACTAGTGGGGACCACATTGGGGTGGTGTTTGTGACATGTCAAAATTTATACCACTTCATGTTGATCTCATAGATCCTCTTACACATATATTTACCTATAGATTCATTTTCCCCTATCACTTCCTCTTCGCACAACATATTAATTGACCAAGTCTCTGAGACATGCGTCAATTTCCCACTTTACCAATACTAAAATTCACTGGCTGTATCTGATCAACCAAAGAACATTCAACCACAAAGGTTATATCTAGCACCCTAACATAAGTAGGAATTCACATAAGAATAGTGATGACTTAGATGTCCCTAAAACCATCTCTCTTGGAGGTCCGATCCCTGAAGTATTGTTTGTATCGTATTCATAGAGTACCGGGAATGGTCGGTATGCCTCTATGAATACTTAGCTTCCAACATGTCGTCCTGCCAAAACTGTAGAAGATCTTGTGAACACATACCCCTTATCTTTTTATGGCAAAAGTTCCCTTCTCTTAAAAAGGTTCTGAAGATCCTTCCACAAAAAAGTCTCTTCATCATTAGATTGGAGTAATCTAAACCCTGTCATCACCCTGCTATTCCATGTAGAAGACTCATTACCAAGGCCACCATCATATCGAATGGTGCCCTGGCTAGATGGAAACTTGGTCACCACCACAAGACAGTCCTTAACCGCCTATGAGTCTGGCTCACCTCAGAACCTGAGGGGTATCTATTTTAGAAACTTGTGTAATTCACTAAGCCTACATAAGTCCTCTAATGGTATCTCTGGTATTAACTGCTAACCAACGAGTAGTGGTATTTCTTGGAAACTTCCAGAAGGTACCATCTCGGGCAACAATCCTTGTACTGAAGCCTCATCACACTGTGGACCATCCTCATGGTCACACATTGAAATCCTGGCTGGCTGTCTGCGTAGAGTCATCTTGAAAGAGAATCATGATGAACCATGATAAATAAGTTATACGTAGTTGGTAGACTCAAAAGAGATAAATAGAAAAACATTTTAAAAACACATAAAAATAGTATTTTCGTGTACTGTGTCTAAAAATAAAATTTAGGGTCTTGGTGTATGAATACGTTAGTCGCCGCACCAACATCGGACTACCCGAACATAAACCCAAACTCAAGAAACTTAACTCTACTGCACCATTGAAAACATAAACTCTTAGTTCTTCTAGTAGAACCCATCCATCTGAAACCACTTTGTCATGACTTGTCCCCCAGGGCCCATGTCATGACTACCCCAATCCCGCCTTCCATATTCCATGAGTTAGCGACTAGAACCAGAAAGACATATACCAAAAATGGGATGGCGTTGCCTCAAAACCTGTACACACCTAGACACGGGACATTGTGCACAAGAAAAAAACGACGAAATAATATTGGTACAAACACAACTAAAAACAATTATTGAGTGTAAATGTATGTACTCAAAGTGAAGGGGCCAGAATACAAGCCCAACTAAAATTGAAGTACAAAAAAAAGGAAAAACAGCTCATGAGATCATCCTCTTAGGATCCTTCCATAAGTGTAATTATAGCTTTTCACTGGGGCTCTCCACGTCAACTGGTCACCTTAGTGTACAATCTATCAATCACCTCAGAGAACCGTCTAGACCTGACTCCTCAAGACTCAGTCAAGCTATTCGTCGTCTCCAAAAGACACAACAAAGTGTGGGAAAATCCCGTGCGTGGGTGAGTATAAAAATACTCCGTAGGGACCTCGAGACCCCCGAAGGTCTATAAGAATTCCACAAAGGGAAAACCAAATAACACGATCTCAATCACAAAGCACAAAACAAAAGACAAATCACACTAGTTAAATATTTTAGGGTAGTATTAGTAGCATATTCAGTCACATCGTTGAACACCTCGTCCACTCGAGTAATTCTCTTCTATCGAGTACAGTGGGCCTGCCAATTCACACATAGGTGTTTCCCAAAATCCTTTAAATATTTAGGTACTCCTCTCTATCGAATAACGTGGGTCTTCTGGGTCACACAGAGCCGCTCCCCACCGTGGCCTGGTGAGGTACTCATATTGTAAAGTATCATGGGTCTATCAGGTCATAGAGAGCCTCTCTCCACCATGGGCTAGCAATATCAAACAAAGGTGCTTCCCAGTGGGCCGTCGAGTCACACAGAGTCGAAAGTTAGTAGTCTTCAGGACTCATTTATTTGTAGGGTTCCACACATATCATGCTTGAGACAACCAATCCTCAAGACATCAATCATATTTTATCTAGAACAAAGTACACATAAAAGTAACTCGATGATTTTCCAGGTCATAAGGGATTAATAAAAATAGATAGTGCCTCAACTAGATGCCTGATCTATAAGTTATAGGCATTTTAGTGCCGAGGGCCTAGTTGGATTCGAGTTCGATCCAAACCGACCATTATCCAAATTTATTCAAAACTCATTTGAAGTACCTAAAAAGTACTGTGTCATCCTAAGGGTTTTAGAGACGTATAAGGTTCGTCAAATAGACGTCCGGTTAGGAGATATGACCATTTAAGAGTAACTCGACAAAAAGGGGTCTCAGTCCAGTCAGTCTTGGTCTGACCGACCCGACCCGGCCCGCTGGGCCCATGCATGAAGGTTCTAGGTACGGCATGATCTAGCCCACTGGTCCATGGACTCGACCAGCTTGTAACACCCCAAGCTTGCACGATACACTTCTCTTTGAATAATACGGTAGCGTGTGTTGTACGCAATTTTGAGTTCTAACACACACCAAAACCAATCAAATTAGCCGTTATGAATAGTAATACCTACTTTTTGAAATTTTATAAATTTTATCTTACCAAATGTACTTCTTTATTGTATTCAAAAATCAAAATTATCCTAATTTGACGTTTTTTGTAATTTTCTGAGAACGTCCAATTTTTTTATGAATAGTGAAAAATACTTAAAACAAATTTTTTAATCAAAATAATTTATAGTGATCAATTATACTATTGAGTGGTTTTAAAGTATAATTTTAATATATTTTTACCATTTTATCCAATGGTGTTCATTAGAATTAATTTCACTTTGGAATTGGACATAAACAATTGTCAATCTTTTGATATATATTGTTTCTTAAAAACACGCTCTTTTTTGTGACAACGAGAATTAATTATAAAATTAATTAATGCAATGTATATGTTTGGAATTTTTTAAAATAGAAATCATTTTTTAATTCGGAATATCAATTATAGCTTAGGGTGAAATTTTGTCATTGTTCTGAAAAACTTCCATTTTTGATGAATAGTGAAACCACTAAGTGGTAGTTAAAAAACTGATTTTTCATTTAAATGAAACATTACCACTTCTGTGATTTGATTTTAAAAAATCATACATAAATGGTTTTCATTAGGAAGTAAAATGTGGTTCAATGAGATTAAAATAATTTTTTGGTGAATAGTAACTTTTAAGTTTAATTAATCGCGATTAAAGGTAATTAGTGAACTTTAAGGTAAAAACGATATTATAAAAATATGAAAATACATTTACCCTTGTCCTACCCCTATTGGATGAGTCATGGCCGACCAAAAAAATCCATGGGTCAGCTTGGGGACCCCATGGAGCCACATTGGTAGGAAAATGACATTAAAAACTTTTTATTTAATGTTAAAATAAAAATGTCACAAACATGAGTTTTTTACTAAAACAATTTTTAAATGGGGATATACAAGACATATTTTTGACTATAAATATTCTTTAGAAAGATAAAAATATTTCCTACATCATGATAATTTTTTTATAATTTTTAGACATTAAATAAATTAAATTATTTATGACACCATGATGATGCAATGATTACCTCATTATTTAACGATTTAAATAAAATGAAAAGATAATGTAAAATCTAAGACCTAAACAAGTAAAAAAACTATTAGATGGGTGGATTTCTAACCCTTATCACCTTATACTTGAAATATAAGTGTGGGGCCTTTAAAATCCGAAACTCATTATATAATAAAGTAACATTTCATGACATTCCAAGAGTGCCCCTCCTCTCCTCTTATAAAAGGCCCCCACCTCTACCACCTTATTCACACCTTCAAAGCCTTTTTTTCTCGGCCAAACTCTTCCCAAATAATCTCCCAACTTCCCTATCTTACTCCTAGAAGCCTAAATTTGGGCAGAATTTTTCTCAAGGATGCCTTTGTCTCAAATCAAAAAAGAGTTACCCGATTTTAACGTAATGTCTTCTCTTATGTTATTTTGTTTTATTTTGATTATCCAACCCCTTAACCTCTTTTTATTCGTTTATTTTGTAACAAAAAAAGTATATTCAATATACTAGGATGTTGTTATAAGAATGATTCAAGCTACACTTACACACACCAACATCTAAAGGTTAAAGAACATACTATTTCTTTGGATGGAAAATTTCTGCCTCACGAAACGATGATTGTTCAACACTCATATAACACCTTAAATGGTGGCCATTAAGATGTCATTATATTTATATATGATATATAATATGTATATATTTTAATTAATCTTCTGTATTTTTCATTTATGGCATACCTTTATGGTTTCCATAATGGGTAAACGCGATATCTTCATTTTAGGAAGTGCGGACAACCGCCCCCTCAAAGTGATTTGAATCGTTAATGCCATATGTGGGATGTATAAAGGATGTAGTAAATGGTATTATAAATTATATTATACTTTAATTATATTATACCTTTATATAATTATTTTTTCATTCCATTAAATATGAAATAGAAATGAAAGTAGCGTTCATGCGTACGTACGACTTACCATCTCCATGAACGGTGCATTTCATTTCTTACCTCTAAATGTTATGTAATATTATAAATGCATGTATATACTGGATATATATGATATATATGATATAAAAATCATGAATATAATTCTGGAGATAATGGATATTCTACCACATAAACAACTTGTAATTATAAGATGTTTATGGTTGACTCAAGTACGAAAGATCGACAAAATGACCGTTATTAACTTAAATGACTACATAATTTTCATAACATTGTAATAAGTGATATAAAAGGGATAATGAACTTGAAAAAGGTTATTATGCAAGTAGATATTAACTCTAGTTTCTTATTCAGGTGGTTAAAGAGTGGTCGAGTCAAGTCGGACACGAGGTAAGGGAACTTCTTAACCCAATTTCTATTCTTTGGGTGAATCTCCTACTGTCAAAATATGTCATGATATTATTATATACTATCTTGTATTTGTAATTTATTTATATGTATTTATAGTGAATACACGTAATAGATCTATTTCATTTAAAAAATGTTCTTTGTAAGGGACTCTGTCTCAATCTCCTTTCATTGAGGCATATTTTGTTTTATCCACAACATTCTTTTATAAGGTGTATAAACCCATTTGACTTTTACGTTTATTCAAAAGTAATCTTTTTATAAAAATAATTTTACTAAATGACAAAAATTAAGGTTTTTTTTACGTACGCGGTGACAACGACTTCTCCGCCGTCATGACCATTATTTGAGTTTTGACTTCCTCTACAAGCCATAACTTTTTTTTATGGAAAAAAAATAAATACCAAGTTTAAATTTTCTTTTATATTGGTATTGAAAATGGTTTTATTATATCAATGTGTTTTATTGATATCTTGTGATTGAAATGTGGAAATGTTATGTTTCCTTTATTCATGTTTTATGTGATACGATTATGTTATGGTTTATGATATGTTTAAACCTCTTCATATGAGGAATGCGTTGGACTTAATATGTGACGGGTAGAGCCCGCTATAGCTCCTCGATGCATCGGAAGGTCTCATGAGACAAACTAGTGTCTTGGAATGAGGCCTTGAAAAAATCTTATTTATATTCTTGGCACGAGGACTTGGCTACGTGGTTATGATAGTCTGGAATTATGCATTCCATCATTAGGAATGTGGTTATTGATATTGCATGTGATTATTCGACCCGTAGAATATAAATGTGAATAATTAAATGGCATTATCTCATTTTATGTTTTCTATATTATGTTGAAGTTCAAGTTTAAAAGGCTTTTGTTTTAGTTATACATTTACTTAAATGTTTATGTTTATTTATGAAAGCTCTCGCTTAATTGTTATCCTTTCCGATCATCTGATCTCACCCCTTTCAATGTTTTATTTTTCCCAAGATGTGAAGAAATATTTTATGACTGACCTACAAGGATAGTCTGAAGGGGATAGAAGTGTGGAATATGGAGACTATGTTATTGTAATTTTTCACTTTATTATTTAATGTAAAACTTATGAATACATCTAGCGTTCCAAGGCTACTAAACTAATCGGTCTTTCGAGACTTGATCTTTTGTGATCATGCCAATGTTATGCAATAATGCACCGACTCTGGGTAACTGGGGTCGGGGCGTTATAGTTGGTATCAGAGGCAGTTTAGTACTAACCTTGGATGCTAGATTTAGATAAACTCTGATTAGAGCACATAGCCCAAAGATAGTCTTCGAGGATTAGTATAGAAGAAATTCCTAGAATTTTGTTATTATAGAGCTTTTTTGGGTTTCCCGAGCAATTCATCCCAGTCTGGATACGAGCAGGTAGTGGTGGCTCTAGTACAGATGCACCTAGTGGTAAAACATGAAAACACCACTTTGAGAAAGATTCGAACGGGAACTGGTGCACGACAATGGGCCATGCTGCACTCTTGGTTACGAAACTCCTGGGGGATATGGTTAGGATAATTCTCATTTTCTTTACAAACCACTATGAAGGGTTATGAGTATATACTTCCTCAAAGAAAACATTTTTATGATTATGGATTATATCCATAAATAGTTCAATTAATTTTAAATGTTTTACAAGTATGTAATTATGTATTTTGATTCATAAACTAATCTAGTTTATGCCATTGTTTAGAAATGGCGCCTAGTGGAAGGAATGGAAACCGTATCAATGCACGCACTCCATGTAGGGATTTACCTCCTTCATAAGATAATTATTGTGGATCTGGAGATACAACTGGTGTTGATCAACTTATTACCATACTGGGACAACTCACTCAGGTTATGAATAATAACCTTACTCATATGGAGAACCCTGATCCGCAACGTGGAGGATCAATGTTAGACCGCTTCATGAGGCAACAACTGAAAACATTTAATGGGGGTACAAATCCATTAGTAGTTGAGCAATGGATAAACTCCTTAGAGAAAATATTGCATGCCTTGGGGAGTAGCAAAAGGGAGAAGGTTGTCATGGAAGTCTACTGCCTCACTGGAGATGCCGATCAATGTTGGTCTCTAATTCAAAACACAAATGAAGATGAAGAAGTATCAAGTATGGAATAGAGGGAGTTTAAGGAAATTTTCTTAGAAAAATACTTTCCACATGACCATCGAGCCGATATGGAAAGGCAATTTCTGAGTCTGAGGCATAAGGAGGATGGGAATGTCACAAAGTATGAGGGTAACTTTACAAGGTTAGTGAGGCATGCTACAGATTATATATGTTACCCAAGAAGTAAGATCGATCGTTTCCATGATGGGTTAAAACCATTTCTCCGTTGAGCATTAGTCTCACAAACCTTCTCGTTGTATGAAGATATTGTCTCGTGTGCTATCAAGATAGAAAAGAAATTCTCTAAGTCTTATGACTTTAAAGAAATGAAAGAAAAGAAGATATATTCTGATCAATCTAGAAATGGAAATAAGGGGAAGAAGGGAAAAGTTGAATATCAGTCCTGCAGTAAATGTGGGAAGAAACACCCTGATACTTGCTTGAAGGGAATGAAGTTCTGTTACAAGTTTACTGAAAAAGGCCACCAAGCTCATGATTACAAGGGAAATAAAGTTTCTGTCAATGTGGAATGCTATAATTATATAGAGATGGGACATTATTCAAATGAATGTCCTAAGCGTCAGGGGAACTTACCTCAGAAGAGGCCAAGGGATCAAGGACAAGCTTTTGTTATCACTACTGCTGAGGTTGAAGCTCTGAAAGACGTGGTGGCAGGTAATTTAATGGTTTCCTCAAGTTTAGCAAATGAATTATTTGATTCTGGATCATCGCATTGTTTCATATCTTCCCTGTTTGCTAAGAAAATTAGATATTTCCAGTTTGATTTAACAAGAGAATTGTCAGTCAAAACCCCTAAGGGAAGTATTATTGCAACAAAGTTTTGTGAATCAGTCCCCATTAGAGCACATTAATGTTCTTTATCCATTGATCTCATTGTCATACCTATGATTGAGTTTGATACAATCCTCGGTATGGATTTGATTTTGGAATATGATGCAATGATTTATTATAACAAGAAGGAGGTTACGATTTTTGATGATGATGATAAGGAACACCTTATTTTTAGAGAAGAATCATCACCACCTAATTCTTATTTAGATCCACCCCCAGTAGCTCAAATAAATTCAATTATTGTGGAGGAAGAGAATGAAATGACTAATGGAAAGGAAAGGAATGTTCAAATTGAGGATGTACTTATTGTGAAAAAATATTTAGATGTGTTTTCGGAAGATTTACCTGGACATCCTCCAGAACGAGAAGTTGAGTTTTCCATTGATTTAATTCCTGGATCAAGGCCTATATTGAAGACCCCTTATAGAATGGCCACCATGTAATTAGTTGATCTAAAGAAAAAACTAGAGGAATTGAGTAATAAGGTATTTATTCACCCTAGTGTTTCTCCATGGGGAGCCCCTGTCCTTTTTGTTAAGAATAAAGATGGATCTATGAGGTTGTGCGTTGACTACAGGGAGATCAATGCTATAACAATAAAGAACAAGTATCCCCTACCTTGCATTGATGATTTCTTTTACCAATTTCATGGAGCTCAATACTTTTCAAAGATTGACCTTCGATCTGGATACCATCAGTTGTGTGTGAATAAGGAAGACATTCCGAAGATAGCATTTTGAACAAGGTACAGACATTACGAGTTTACAGTAATGCCTTTTGGATTGACTAATGCTCCCTCTGTATTCATGGATCTAATGAATAGGGTTTTCAAGGAATATCTTGATGATTTTGTGGTGGTATTTATTGATGATATCTAGGTATACTCTAAAAGTGACGAAGATCATGAAAATCACATGCGCATTATCTTGAAGACTCTTAAAAATCATTAATTGTATGCGAAGTTTAGCAAGTGTGAATTATGGATTCAAGAGATTTCTTTTCTTGGCCATATTATCTCTAAGGATGGAATTTCCGTTGATCCTTCTAAGACCAAGGCAATCCAAGAATGGCCAGCACCGAAAAGTATAACTGAGGTACGTAGCTTTATTGGTTTGGCAGGTTATTATCGACATTTTGTCCAGAATTTAGCCCGATTAGCTAACCCATTAACGAATCTCACATGTAAAGGGGTCAAATTTTTCTGTACAAAAGAGTGTGAAGAATGTTTTGAAGAACTAAAGAGAATATTAGTCAAAGCTCCTATATTGACTCTACCATTAAGGAATGACGGGTTCGTTATTTATAGCGATGCATCAATGAAAGGACTTGATTGTGTCCTTATGCAGAATGATAGGGTTATTCCCTATGCATCACGACAACTGAAAATTCATGAGCAGAACTATCCTACTCATGATCTCAAGTTAGCTATTGTAATCTTTTCCTTGAAGATATGGAGACATTATATCTATAGTGAAAAATGTGAGATATATACCGATCACAAGAGCTTGAAATATATTTTCTCACAAAAAGAACTCAACATGAGGAAAAGGAGATGGCTTGAACTACTCAAGGATTATGATCGCATGATACACTACCACTCAGGGAAGGCAAATATGGTTGCAGATGCTTTGTGTATAAAAGATTATGGAGTTTTGAACATGATGAGACTAGAAAGGGATCCTATTTTCAGGGATCTAGTAATGATGGATATGGGAATCACCATAGAGGGTGAAACATTAAATATTTTTCAAATGGTTGCCAAACCATCTTTACTAGAAAGTATAAAGTGTTCTCAGGCCGATGATGAAGAGTTGAAGAAGAAGATTAAAGCTATGAATGATGGGATATTGAGAGACATTATGTGTTAAGATGGAATTTTGAAATTTGGGAGGAGACTTTGTGTTCCCGATATACCTGATTTAAAGATGGAATTGTTGGATGATTCTCATAGTTCCAATTTCTCTATACACCCTAGGAGCACCAAAATGTATAGAGATTTAAAGAGACATTTTTGGTGGGACAACATGAAGAGGGAGATTTCTGATTTTGTTTCAAGATGTATGGTTTGTCAACAAGTGAAAGCTAGAAGGCAACCGCCTGGTGGAGTATTGCAACCTCTTCCCATACCTGAGTGGAAATGGGATAATGTTACGATGGATTTTGTCATGGGACTACCAAAGACTCTTAGAAGAAATGACGCAATATGGGACATTATTGATCGTCTCATGAAGTCAGCACATTTTCATGCTATAAAGGAAGATATACCACTTGAACTTCTAGAAAGACTATATATTAATGAATTTGTGGGACATCATGGAGTGCCCCTGTCGATTGTCTCAAATCATGATCCCCATTTTACATCAAGATTCTGGAAATGTCTTTAGAAGGCCTTGGATACTGAACTTCGTTTGAGCACTGATTACCACCCTCAAACAGATGGACAATCAGAAAGAACTATTCAAACCTTAGAAGACATGATGAGATCATGCTCACATGACTTTCAAGGAATGTGGGGTCAATATTTACCTCTGGTAGAATTTTCCTATAACAATAGCTTCAATTCAAGTATTCAGCTGGCACCATGTGAAGAATTATACAGAAAGAGATGTCTCACACCAACTAGTTGGGATGACGTTGGTGAAAGAAAACTTGTAGGCCCAAAACTGGTGGAGGAAATGATGGAAAAGGTGAATGTAATCCAAAACTACATCAAAGCAGCTCCAAGTCGGCAGAAGAGCTGTGCCAAAAACTGAAGGAAGGATTTGGAATTTCAGGTAGGAGATCGTGTTTTCGTGAAGGTATCTCCATTGAAGGGAGTTATACTTTTCGGTAAGATGGGTAAATTGAGTCCCAGGTACATCGGACCCTTCAAAATTCTAGAACGAATTGGGACTGTAGCTTACCATTTGGCAGTGCCACCAAGTCTCTCCAAAGTTCATGATGTATTCCACGTATCACTGTTGAGAAAATACATGCCTGACCCAACGCATGTACTCACCTATGAGGAATTGGAACTGGATCCCGATATGTCTTATTGTGAAGAGCCCGTCAGGATTCTTGATACAAGAGAACATGTGCTGAGAAACTGGACAACTCGACTGGTAAAAGTTCTATAGAGTAACTATAAGATAGAGGAGGCAACGTGGGATCCCGAGGAACTTATGATGAAGAATCACCCGAGTCTTTTTATATAGTGATATTATATGAAATTTTGAGGACGAAATTATTTGAATGAGGGGAGAATGTAACACCCCAAGCTTCCACGGTAGACTTCTCTTTGAATAATACGGTAGCATGTGTTGTACGCAACTTCGAGTTCTAACACACACCACAACCAATCAAAGTAGCCATTAAGAATATTAATACCTAATTTTTTAAATTTTATAAATTTTATCTTTCCAAATGGACTTCGTTATTCTATTCGGAATATCGAAATTATGATAAGTTGAATTTTTTGTAATTTTCTGAGAACGTCCAATGTTTTTATGAATAGTGAAAAATATTTAAAACAAATTTTTTAATAAAAATAATTTATAGTGATAAATTATACTATTGAGTAGTTTTAATGTATAATTAGAATATATTTTTACCATTTTATCCAATGGTGTTCATTAGAATTAATTTTACTTTGAAATTGGACATAAATTATTGTCAATCTTTTGATATATATTGTTTCTTAAAAACACGCTATCTGTTGTGACAGCAGGAATTAATTATAAAATTAATTATTGCAACTTATATGTTTGGAATTTTGAAAAATAGACATAATTTTTGAATTTGTAATATCAATTATAGCCTAGGGTGAAATTTTGGCATTGTTCTGAAAAACTTCAATTTTTGATGAATAGTGAAACCACTAAGTGGTAGTTAAAAAACTGATTTTTCTTTTAAATGAAACATTACCACTTTTGTGATTTTATTTTCAAAAATCCTACATACATGGTGGTCATTAAGAAGTAAAATGTGGTTCAATGGGATTAAAATAATTTTTTGGTGAATAGTAACTTTTACGTTTAATTAATCGCGATTAAAGGTAATTAGTGAAATTTAAGGTAAAAATCATATTATAAAATTATGAAAATACCTTTACACTTGTCCTACCCCTATTGGATGAGTCATGGAGGACCAAGAAAATCCATGGGTCAACTTGGGGACCTTATGGAGCCACTTTGGTAGGAAAATGACATTAAAAACCTTTTATTTAATGTTAAAATAAAAATGTCACAAACAAGAGTTGTTTTACTAAAACAATTATTAAATGGGGTTATACAAGTCATATTTTTGACTATAAATATTTATTATAAAGATAAAAATATTTCCTAAATCATGATATTTTTTTATAATATTTAGACATTAAATAAATTAAATTATTTATGACACCATGATGATGCAGCGATTACCTCATTATTTAACTATTTAAATAAAATGAAAAGATAATGTAAAATATAAGACCTACACATGTCAAAAACCTATTGGATGGGTGGATTTCGAACCCTTATAACCTTATCCTTGAAATATATGTGTGGTACATT
This sequence comes from Viscum album, assembly GCA_963277665.1. Classification (NCBI taxonomy): domain Eukaryota; kingdom Viridiplantae; phylum Streptophyta; class Magnoliopsida; order Santalales; family Viscaceae; genus Viscum; species Viscum album. The sequence continues at coordinate 599,160,820 of OY728133.1, forward strand.
TAAAAACCGAAACTCATTATATAATAAAGTAACATTTCATGACATTCCAAGAGTGCCACTCCTCTCCTCTTATAAAAGGTCCCCACCTCTACCACCTTATTCAGACCATAAAAGCCTTTTGGCTCGGCCATACTCTGCCCAAATACTCTCCCAACTTCCCTATATTACTCCTAGAAGCCTCACTTTGGGCAGAATTATTCCTAAGGAAGCCTTTGGCTCAAATCAAAAAAGAGTTACCCGATTTTAAGGTAATGTCTTCTCTTATGTTATTTTGTTTTATTTTACTTCTCCAACCACATAAACTCTTTTAATTACTTTATTTTGTAACAAAAACAGTATCTCAAATATACTAGGATGTTGTTATAAGAATTATTCTAGATAAACTTACACACACCTACATCTAATGGTTAAATAACATACTGTTTCTGTGGATGGTGAATTTCTGCCTCACGAAACGATGATTGTTCAACACTCATATAACAGCTGCAAATGTGGCCATTAGGATGTCACCATATTTATATATGATATATAATATGTTTATGTTTTAATTTAGATTCTGTATTTTTCATTTATGGCATACCTTTATGGTTTCCATAATGGCTAAACGTGATATCTTCATTTTAGGAAGTGCGGACTACCGCCTCCTCAAAGTGATTTGAATCGATAATGCCATATATGGGATTTATAAAGGATGGAGTAAATGGTATTATACATTATATTATACTGGAATTATAGTTTACCTTTATATAATTATAATTTCATTCCATTAAATATGAAATAGAAATTAAAGTAGTGTTCATGCGTACGTACGGCTTACCGTCTCCATGAACGATGCATTTCATTTCTTACCTCTAAATGTTATGTAATATTATAAATTCGTCTATATACTAAATATATATGATATATATGGTATCTAAATCATGAATATAATTCTGGAGATAATGGATATTCTACCAAATAAATAACATGTAATTATAAGAAGTTTATGGTTGACTCAAGTACCAAAGATCGACAAAACGACCGTTATTAACTTAAATGACTACATAATTTTCGTAAAATTGTAATAAGTGATATAAAAGGTATAATGAACATGAAAAGGTTATTAAACAAGTGGATATTAACTCTAGTTTATTATTCAAGAGGATAAATAGTGGTCAATTCAAGTCGGACACGAGGTAAGGTAACATCTTAACCCAATTTCCATTCTTTGGGTTAATATCCTACATTCAAATTATGTCATGATATTATTATGTCCTATATTGTATTTGTACTTTCTTTATGTGTACTTATAGTGAATACACGTAATATATCTATTTTATTTAAAAAAATTTCTTTGTAAGGTACTCCGTCTTAATCTCCTTTCATTGAAGAATATTTTGTTTTATACACAACATTCTTTTATAAGGTGTATAAACCCATTTGACTTTTATGTTTATTCAAAAGGAATATTTTTATACAAAGAGTTTTACTAAAAGAAAAAAAGGAATGTTTTTTTACGTACGTAGTGACAACGACTTCTCTGCCACCGTGACCATTATTTGAGTTTCGACATCCTCTACAAGCCATAACTTTTTTTATGAAAAAAATAAATACCAAGATTAACATTTCTTTTATTTTGGTATTGAAAATGGTTTTATTATATCAATGTGTTTTATTGATATATTTTTATTTAAATGTGGAAATGTTATGTTTCCTTTATGGATGTTTTATGTGATATGATTATGTTATGGTTTATGATATGTTTAAACCTGTTCATATGAGGAATGCATTGGACTTAATAAGTGATGGGTGGAGCCCGCTATAGCTCTTCAATGCATCGGCATGTCTCATGAGACAAACTAGTGTCTTGGAATGAGGCCTTAACAAAATCTTATTTGTAGTCTTGGCATGAGGACTTGGCTACGTGGTTATGATAGCCTGGATTTATGCATTCTATCATTATGAAAGTGGCTATTGATATTGCATGTGATTATTTGACGAGTAGAATATCAATGTGAATAAGTAAATAGAATTATCTCATTTTACTTTTTCCATATTATGTTAAAGTTCAAGTTTAAAAGGCTTTTGTTTTAGTTATACATTTACATAAATGTTTATGTTTATTTATGAAAGCTTCCACTATATTGTTATCCTTACTGAGCATCTAAGCTCACCCATTTCAATGTTTTATTTTTCCCAGGAAGTGAAGAAATATTTTATGACTGACCTACAGGGATAGTCTGAAAGGGATAAAAGTGTGGACTATGGAGACTATATTATTGTGATTTTTAACTTTATGATGTAATGTAACATTTATGAATGCATCTAGTGTTTCCAAGGCTTCTAAACAAATCGGTCTTTCGAGACTTGATCTTTTGTGATCATGAAAATGTTTCACAATAATGCACCGACTATGGGTAACTGGGGTCGGGGTGTTACACAGCTAGGCTATGGGCTCGGCCCGCTGGATTGTGGGTTCGGCCCGACCCACCCAGATGGGCGCGGCCCGCCTGGCCGCTGAACCGCCCTGCTCACTGGCCGGGAGTGGGGGTCCACTACACTATCGAATAGCCGATCCATTTGGGTCTTAAAAGTAGTGGCACCGAATAGTGCTATACCACATGGCTGGTCCCACTGAACTAGTCTCCTACGGATCCAGCAGATCACGGGTCCTCCCTCCACCACTGATCGAAGTCGCGACCTCCCTCAGCGGTGTGATGCCCTGCTCTAACATGGCCGGAAAAAGCCAACCTCGCCTTTTTCAGACACAGTTCCTTTGTGTGCCACCATCTTCTTACAGCAAATAGTAGACACCTGCCCTCTCCTCCAGTTGTCGAATGAAGATTCACTAGTGATAAATAATGTCATGTTGGATCCCAAATAACAATAGAAATTCCCAAATTCACTCCATTTTATATATCTCGATTCCATCCCTGACACCACCTTGAATATAACCATGGATCCTTCTATTTTCGGCATAAATTTATATCATAATCCAAGGCCTCCCTGGAAATATCACACTAAAACGTCTGACATAACAAGATCGCATTATTCCTCAAATGAATGATCACATCCAGAGTATTGAAACAAATTAGTAGGAAAATATCAATTTAAATAGGGAATGTAATCCCTATAAACTATGGAATCAAGCCTTCATGATAAAACAATCTTTTTTCCATAAACAATTATTTTTGTCAAAAACCATCTTGTTACCATGTTTAAATAACTGATTTAATTATTCATAGGTTATAACCATATCAAACTAATGGAATAATTAATTATTATCTATAAATTATTTAAAAATTATTTAAAATTAACTTCCAATTTTATCATACTATAAGGAATAACAATTTAAATTAACCATTCCTCTTTGTTATTTATCCATTAAGTATTAACATATTTGCATTATTTATCGAATTTCAAACCATAACAAAAACAACTAATCCATAGTATAAACAAAATATATCACACTATATTGTAAATCAATAGGATATCAATTAACATAGATTAAACTCATGTGAATTTTACAACCCAAAACAATTATTTCTTTTTTAATTTGTTTTAATCATTTCTATGGTAGATTTCACTATTATCTAAAGAAATAAATCCTGATAACGTTATTATTTCACATAATAAAAGATAAATAATGAGTCCCCTATATCAAGGTATCAATATTATTCAAATTATGATAGAAAAAAACATATATCTTTGGTCACCATTCAAGAAAGGAAACTATAAACCACAAAGTACACCATTCCATATATCCCCCAACAAACATCAAAAGATATCCACAATAAATATGGAGATAAATTACAATATCCAGGAATGTTATAAATGATGTAAAAAATACTAAATGGATAAGAAACCATAATGGAATGATATAAAATCCACCTCGGATAACAATGCAGAGATTGTAGGTAATCGAGAATCAATCCCAAATAGAGGATAATCAAAACACACTGTATTATATTCTAATGATACCTAGTCTTTGGAATAATTACAAGGGTTTTAAGAGATATTGTATATATTATTGGTTTTATAGTATTAATAAAAGATGTGTATTTATGGCGTGAATGGGTCATTCAGGTCATAAAGAGACAGAGATTTAGATCTGTCGGAAAATGCATCACCCATAGCCAGAAAACATGGGGTTAATTATTTTGTGATTTACATGTTCACTTTTGGAATCATATCCTTCAAAACACCATCACTCAAACTGTAAACATCTAGTCGGGATGAAAATGACTCTATAAAGTTTTGAATAATACATCGAATCATGAATTTCGCCCACTTCCATATTTTAGTTACCAAACACCTCCAAACATACTCCAAACCTACTCCAAGAAATATAAGCTTCAAAAACATGATAGAAATTGGTTGAAATCACCAAATCACTTATAAAATATTGCTTATATTTCAATATCAACCTATTTAACTCAAAATACCACATCTTTCCCACTCCCTTTATTTCATAACCTAAAAAGTATCATATTTTTCCGAACCTATGAACTCATAAGAAATAACATATTTTTAACCTATCTAAAATAAAACATAATAATAATTTATTGTAGAATATAAATTCTTAGTATTCTCTTCATCATCAAAATCATCCCCAATAAAATCACAGTGATCAAATAATAAAATTTATAGTTATGAATATATTAATCAAATAAATCAATATCATACCCAATTAATCACATTCCCCTTCATTTAATCATGATAATCATAATAATATATCCAACCACAAAAACTAAATTATTGTAAATAAACATTAAAACATAAATATAATTTGATTCATTGAATTTGTAACATAATAAAATTAGGATAAATTTTATGAAAATTCATATAAATCGAACTCTAATTACTCAATCAAGTATCCAGGATAAACCATTTCATAATCTAATATGTTAAAATCACCCTAAGATGATCAATGATGTAGAAGGGTTCTCCAAGACATCAAAAGTAATTAGACTAATACCTAACATATAGATAATAAAATTATAGATATAATAATGATATAATTAAATTTTTCTAATTCATGGTAAATACATAGGCTATTGAAATTTTATTTGTGACTCTGATTCCAAGGTATTTTCCTCCAAACCACCATACCTTTATAGAACACATAATAGATGAATAATCTATTCACAATGCACTATCTCAGGAGAGTTTTTAATTTCCTCCAGTATATCAAAAAATGTGTCATACTCTTTGATAGATATCTTAACATAATTTTTCAAAAGAAAACAATAATAGGGTTAAATCAAAATACATTTCTAATGAAAAAAAAATCTATCAGTCTATGTGGGGTAAAAGTGATAACTACTGTTCCACTTCACTTGGATTCTCCAACAACTTAAATTGTTTAACAATCATAATATAATCATTTTTGGATCAAAAAAGAAGTATTATCCATGTAAGGGAAACAAATTTAAATATAAATTATCACTAATATAGAATTTCATTAGTCACCACCTCCTTTTATAAAATTAATTATTATTAGGATATGAATCATTTATCCACTACCAAATATTATGAAAAATTGTAGTCATATTCAATACTAATTCTTATCCTATGATATCCACCTCATCCCTATTAGTACAAAATAAAGATTCATAGAAAACCCCTAGTAAAATGTTTCTAATGGATCTATTTTAATATACCTGTGGTAACTTTATAGACTTGATCATTAGTTTGTGATCTACATATGGTTATCAAAAATCATGAATGTATGGTCATAATATTTCCTCCAATATCTTATTAATATAATTTATCTAACCACTAGCTTGATGGTATTTTTATAAGGTATAGTGGAGTAATAAATTAATTACGTTTTCACCTTCACATTTTGATGTAAGTCATGGATCATCGTTAAAAATAGTCTTCCATAAATATTCATTAATATTAATTATCTCCCCAATATAAATCCTTGTTGAATATTATTTGGATTTCAACTATTTTATTGGAATAAAATGAGTTTTTTTAAAAATTACTCATTAATTTCACACATAATATTATGACCTCTAAATTTTATGAGGTAATATGATCAAAATGTATATAGTGAAATCCTCCCACTTCCCTTAAATATTGTTAAATAGAAATAAGAATGTTTACAAATCTATGTGATCTTTGTTTTCATTAATACATACAAGACACCCAAAGACAATCTTAGCTATTGTATTATTAATACTAACATATTAATAAAAACATTTATAAGTATGATACATCTTCCCAATTTTTAGATTCACAGTTGAGGGTGATCTATAGACCTTTTAAAAAAATATTTTTTATACTCTAAATCATATAAAACATTACATAGACTAACTTATAATGTTTATCCCCATTTATACATCCATAAAAAATTATTATCTACTATATGGACTTAGAATACATCCACTTCATGCTCCACTAGTTGTGATTCATCAACAAAACTCTTTGTGTGAAAGTGTGTGTGACAATGTTTAATAAGAATTATTATCCACTAAATTAATTCATGTACCAATTGGATTTGTGAGTAACTGCATATTCTTTATTTTTACATTAGAATCCCAATAAATAAGATAATACATACTAATTATGAATAGATCTACGACCACATTAAACTTTACAATACAATATGATAGTTTAAAATCATAATAAATGGATAATTATACCCACATTCACTAGAGAGAGTTTAAATATTTCTAAAATAATATATGATTCTATATATTTTGATTCATAAAGAATAAAACAATCACCGAACAATAACTATCCCCATACATTTAAATAAAATACATTTTCTATAATCTCAAGGCCATATATATAATTGTTATGTTCATAAGTTTTGAATACCCAAAATCTATTTGATATGAAAACACTCTCACGCATAAACATGAAATGTATATCAAGATGATAAGAATCATAGTTAACATTAATCATAAAATGTCTTCTTAAAAGCATTGAATATGGAACTGATTATTTTTTATTTCATATATTTGAATATTACTTAACATTGCTTAGTTGGTCCAAAGAAATGATTAATCTTGGTTATAATGGTTAAAAAAAATTGTATAGGAAAATTCACAAATACAAATCCATTAATAAACTATTATACAAATAAATAATAACAAATATTATAAATTCCTTAGAATATTATAAGAAAAATAGACCTTAAACATTGAAAAGAGGATAAATATAACACTTTGAGAGACAACATAGCCATGAAAATAAACCAATCATACTAATAACTTGAATTTTTTATATATTATCATAAAATTAACCCTTATGAATAAAAATAACAAAATATTTTGAAATTACTTTCATGTTCATCCTCTATCACTAAATATACCAAAAAATAAAAAATAAAAAATATATTTAATCATCCCATGTAGGGATGAGACAACCAATGAACCTACCATATAAAAAAAGTAGGTGAATTTTTAACAACAAATGGAATTAACATAAACTAAAAATGAATATATATATGTAAAATATCTATCATTAGAATAAATCACTTATCTACTTTTATAATATAATATCCTTCCTAAAAATGTATCATTAAAAAATATTTATCACCAATTAGCTAAAAAATTATTAATAAATTATTCATAAAGGATATTAAATCTTTACTATCACTTGATTCATCTGAAAACACTTGATAAAAAACATTAGGGCTCCATTGAAGTTCATTGAAAAACAAATCAGAAATCCTCCATCTACATAGTAAAAAAAAATCAAAAACATAAATAGTAAACAATCAATTTATATTTATATTTTCTTGAATCTCAACTAGTTTCATATGATATGGTTATATAATGATATTAGAGACACATCAATGAAAATTTATTCCAAATATAACATAATCATAGGAAGGTAAATTGGAAACCACCTTATGGAAAATTTAAAAATGGATTGTATAACCCTTGGAAGTTCTATATCCAATGAATAACCAGAAAAAAATTATTCTTGATAATTACGACATTATAATATTCACATTTAGATGATCCATATAATGATCTCACTCACTATATAAAATTACTTAATCACATTCCATATTAGTTACAGAATTTTTTTGATAAAAATATATGAAAACATATAAATAATATAATCATTAAAAATTATTTATGAAATAATGTGGTGGAATATATATCATTATCAAACATTATTTTTATTATTATATCCATATCACCAACTCACAGACATAAAAACCACTCTTAAGCTAATATGAACTCCCATGGGGGTTAATAAAAGTATATAGATTTAATTAATCTTTAATTTTGGTTTTAATTAATGTAATAATAATGAAGTAAAAAAGATATGGGAAACATCGTGTTCTATCAATATAAAACCCAATTTTTAATATTGGTAGATGTTATATATAAGGAAGATTCAGGCATAGTGAGGTACAATGAGAATTGTGGGGGGGGGGGGGTTAAATATGTGATAAATATCTGTATTTTTTTTATTTAATAGGAATTAAACCTATATAACATTATATATTTATTGATAAAATTTCTTAAATCATACATAATGATTAGTGTAATTAATAAAGAATAGTTAATGAACAAGGCTCACTACTCATAACGTGTATAAAATCATTGGCATGGTCTAAAATCATGTGAAACTATAAAATATATTATAGTAAAAATCAAATATAGCTATTAGTATAGAATATCCAAGACCTTTGATATAAGAAAATAGAAGCTCTATCCTGAAAGGTCTCTAAAAAATACACATTTTTAATGTATTGTTGAGCCATAGACTATCATTCTTCCTATAGTGACTATATTTATACAATATTACAGTGCTCTCAAACTTCTTCAATATTTGAAAAGGCGTTACATATTCTCACAACCACATGATGAAAATAGTATGATAACATATTAACCAATGCGATAATTCTCTTCATATTCTAAATACACTACTTCATGTTCAATTCTTCCTCATCTCTATAATTCTTTGGAACACTACACTACGCACACTAATTCCTTGATGTTCTATGTTTTCTTTTAAAAATTACCTATTTTGGCTCTCTAATAACAGTTTTCATAAAAATATATATCTATATTCAGTAAATATCACAAACTAAAAACAATATATTTGTGTTTGAATTTGAATTTTGATTTCAAAATAAAATAACTAAATGTGTTAAAAATATTCTGCAACATATCTTATTCTCCATGTTTTATCTAATTTATTAATTTTACCTATCCATGTAGACATCATAACAACTCACCATGAGGGTTTATACATAAAAAAACTCAACTAGTTTTCACTAATTGAAACAAAAAATATTATTCCTTTATAGTGAAGTAAACAAAATTATGGTGGAAAAAATTATCCCTAGAACAAAATGAAACATAATATCATGATTATTCAACAAAACATGTGACTACTATTATATTTCATCAAGTCTACATGATTATGGAATATTGTAGTTCCTATGACTCTATGAATATTCCTCCACTAATTTTGTTATAAAATAAATTCATAACATTTAATACCAGAAATACCCATATCATCATCCTCAAATATTAAGTATTTATTTTATATTTTATTTTTGAAAAATATCTCTTATTTTTAAGAATTTTTTCTCTCATATTTCCTTCATGAATCGAAACTCTATTTAAAATACTAGATACAAAAAATTTATTATATGTATGTAATAGTAATTAAACTTTAAAAAAACTTTTTATACATGTCTTATGTAACTCATAATAAAGCATTGAATGAATCCTATAAAATACAATTTTATAATATTAATTTTATTTATTATCAATATTTCTCTAAATAATGTTAATAAGGTATCTTTTAAAATTTGACATTCTATTATGAAATGTATTTTTCCATAGATAGGGATCTCAAAAATACTCAGAGCTAGTATTTGAAAATTCATTTTCTTTTAAAATGACTGTTATGAAATGATGAGCATCACTCTTGAAAACAATAAATAAGAATATTATAAGGTATAAACCTTACATAATATTCAAATATACTATTCATATTAACTGTTATGATTTAGTAAGATTACTCTTATAAAATATACATAATGTCACATATTCACTGTTCTACTCAGCATCACTTATAAAAGGGGAATTATCCAAAATCAAATTAAAAGAAGGACTTCGGGACATTTGAGAATATAAATATTCATGGGTGTTAAAATTCTACTATTAATTATTTAGACTCCGACTCAGATAGTGTAACATCCCAAACTATTATGAATAAAATTTCTATTTTGATTTAAATTAAATTTTTTATTATGTATTTGGTTTATAGAAAATACATGAACATATTTTGTTTCATAATATCTAATCTAATTTAAAAGGTTGTAATGCTTATTTAGCATTGATAATATAGATGTTGAACATTGATAAAATTTTTAGTATAAATATAGGGTTTAAGAAATTTAATTGACATAGATAAAGGATGTGATGGACTCAACTAGTAGGATTGTACCCTATGAATCATTTCGTTAGACAGTTATGCAGACGAAATTTCACCATTATTTTCCATGGAAAAACAATTATGTAGGGAAAACCATACCCATTTATTATCAAGGGTTTTTACATTAATGCACTTATAATTATTGATTAGGGACTTACATATATTTATTCCACACTCCATGATCATGGAGTAAACTGTTATGACAAATGATTCCATGTTTTATGATCTATGTGGCACCCAAAATCATGATATTGAAGTGAATGTGATGAGAGCACCTATAATTATATATCTCTATATTGCATTGGTCAATTTTTAGTCTCTGGAGACGTCATGTTGGTATATAGAGTAAACCATATTCCTTTATAGGACATTTTCCATCATGATATCTTGGTATTTATCCTTGAATAATGTTTAAGTTGAAGTGTTATATGTTCCTTCCACATTTCCTGTGTTTATTTTATGATTATCATGTTATAAAATGTATCATTGATCATGTTTATGATTCTCACTACTTTTATGCCCCCATTGAAATGAATATTGTATAACATGAATAACTTTACTCATGTTACTCCTTGTTTATTCCCCTTACCATTCTTTATCATTGACACCATTATTATGTATGTCCCTAGGTTCTTCCATGCATTTTTTGTTGGATAGAATATTATGAGCATGTTGAGGATGTTTTCAAATAAGATTATGTATTTCTTGTTTTATGTTTTTATGTAATGTACCTAATTCAAAAATACACAACACATCATGAACCTATGGTTTGAATTAAGTGTAATATTAAGCAATAAGTCTTGAATTAATGTGTAATAAAGAGTATGGTTGGAATAGTTGGTATGAAAAGAAGCTGTTTATTTATTTTTTGTGTTAGGACTAGAAAAATATATAAAAAAACATTATGGAATAATCTAATTATTAGACAACATCCCTAAAATTTTTTATTTATTGATTTAGCTGTTTATCAAGTAGATACATCCCTTCCTGGAGACTAAAATTGGATGTGTCTCTCGAGAAAATATATATAAGTTTAAATCCGTAAAAGACTATGTTGAGCTAAACCAGACAAAATACTAGTGCACAACTACATGACATGATGCACACCTAGTTTTATAATCCTAGAAGATATTATTTGTAAAATTTATAACCTTGTAATGAACCATCATTAAGGGAAAAAAATACATGTAATAACATAAATTTGGAAATATACCAGGGATAACAAAGATTAAAGAATAGAAATTCATAAGTTAAAGAAATTCATGTATTTTATTAATTATCTATTTAATGGCATTGGATTTTGGTTTATGTTTTTAATAGTTTAAAAATATTCATCCCTATTTTTTCATTTATTCTAGCTAATTGGAGGAAATAGATGGAGTCATAAAAACAATCAATTTGATGGGAAATGTGATGACTACCCCAAAAATATTCCCAACCCGATGGAAGAGGGATTCACAAACATTCTGAGAATACACTCTCAACTGACTTAGGTTATTAATATAATCTTGGATAATGAGGAGTTCCCAAATCTCCATAATAATTAAAAAGATAAAATTTTAGAGATTTATGTGACAAAGGCCTCTGAATTACAACGGATAATTTAATCCCTTAATAATGTAACAATAAATCAAAAACATTTAGAAGATCTTTTCCATCATTCAATGTTAGAATAAAGGGAAGGTTTTACTATTATTTTATCATATGGAGGGACAAAATGATCAGTAGTGGACATTGATATAGTATATGATGCTTGATCATGATGTCTAATAAAAGTGGTGGAAGGAAATGAGATTTTTTTTGATAAATATCTTTCTTGCAATCTTCGACAGAAATTGAAAGGGATACAACTTCCCAAGAGAATAAATATTACAAATATATCAGGATGTATAAGGAGATGATTTCAATAATTTCATCATAATCCTCTAGGTTTCTCATTACCAATAAATAAATGGTTTGGGGGTTATTTGATGTGCTGAAAACTAGTTAATGAGAGTCCTTGGAAACCAGAGACTTTGATAGTTCTGAGGAAATTCTTTGATGTTCACTCAAAGAGAAAATATATATCAACAAACATTAAGGGTATCATGGGGATTATATGTTGAAATTGAATTTTAATTTGGGTGGTTCCATGGAAAAATCTAAAGGTTACAAGAAATGTTAACATTCCACCTATCAACGGTGTGGAATGAAGAACCCTGAGAATTTCACAAGGTTGAAAAGGAAATGTTTTAGGTTTGGGAATTAAGCGTATATAGCTAGTGATTGTTGATAGGAGAACCCCACTACCAAAGTTGAAGACTATAATTCTCAGTAAACCCTCAAAACATTCTTCAATTATTTAACATCATTGAATCAGGTCAATTTGAAAACCAATGTACTAAGATAAGGGTTTTCAGAGACAACCAAAACCTCCAAAAAATTAGGGGAAATATTTTTTTCCTAAATAACATTGAGGTTTATTCTAAAAATTAAGTGGTAATTATAAGGCTCCACCCTTAAACACTACCTATTATTGAGATAAGTCAATAATTTGACTTTAATTCACATTGAGGATGTTTTCAGGTTTAGAGCATTATAGAATTAGGTGATAACTTAAACTTAACATCTTGAACATTATAATTATACACTTATACTCACTGTCCATTTTTTTATATAACAAAAACTATTTAAAAGGAAACATGATATTGGTTAATATTTTAATAGTATAACTTTTCAATAACCCCATTCTTGACTCTGTTATTCATTATGACATGTGGAAAACATTTCAAAACATAGTATGAGAATAAAAATCTTAGTAAGGGATACATAACGAAAGAATACTGCTAGTTTTGGGATAACATAAAAACCATGAATACTTTATAAAAAAGTAATACTTTTCACCTTTAAGAAGTAGTAAACATACTTCACTAAATATAAGCTCATTGCTTACCCTTTTTGTAACAAAATGATTACCATAATTCCCATTAAAAGGAACATAAATAATATAAGTGTAACTTGCGACATAAGCATACTTAAATGGAATAACCATATAGTCAACTTCCACACATATCACTAAATGGAATAGCCATATGGCCGACTTCCATACCCAATGCATTGGAGGTTATAATGTAACCACCCACCCTTGGATTGTCAGATAACCACCTATCATTTGGTTTATTATATAATAACCCATCATTGGTTTATCACATAACCACCCATCAAATTTCCAAGTACGGCTATATAATCATAACTCATAAAATATTGAAAATATCAACATTTCATTAATAAAATTTCATTTTCAATCACAATAAATCATTTCAAGATATTAAAATACTCATTCCATTTCAAAAACCATTTTAAATACCAAAACAACCAAAATGGGAATATGAGATTTCATTTTCTTTTGAAAACATTAAGTCTTATTGAGGAATCAAAATATCAAATAATGGTTATGGAGGTGAAGAGGTCGCTGTCACTGTATCGGTTAAAAAAAATTCAATTTATGATTTAGTAAAATGTTTCATATAAAAAATATTCACAATGAAATAAATTAAAAGTCAAAGGGTTTTATTATACACCATATAAAATACGTGGTGTATATTATCAAAATTTTCCTCAAAGAAAGGATAGTGGGATGAAGTCCCTTACCTTGGGTCTAATTCATCACATATGGTCCTTATTCTTTCGGAATAACAAACTTAAGTTAATTATACACTCTTAAAAACATTTTTCACGTTTATTATTCCTTTTATATCACTTATTACTACATTATAAATATTACATAATTATTTATGTTAAAATCGGACATTTTTTTGAAAATTTGTAAATGAGTCGAAAATGAACTTGTCTTGAGAAAATTGTCCATGCAGGTAAAAGTACATCACCTATAGAATGATATTAATGATTTAAATATCATATAAATCCATTATATATTTATTTATAATATTCTATAATATTTAGAGATAATAAATGAAATGCACCGTTCATGGAGACGGTAGGTCATACGTACGCATGAATGCTACGTTCATTTATTTATCATATTAAAGAAATGAAAACTAAATGATATAAATGTATATTATAATTCTTGTATAATATCATATTTTATATATGTAAAATAATTTTATTAATTCCATCATTTATACATTCCATGTATGGCCTGAAAGAGTCATATCACTTTGAGGGGGCAGTATTCCACATTTCTTTAAATGAAATAATCGTATTTACAAATAATGAAAAGCATAAAGGTATTTTTGTAAATAAAACTTACAGAATCATAGAGAAAATATAAATATAAAATATAAATACAGTAAAATCATAATTTCTACCATGAAATTTGGTTGGAGAAAATGGAACAATCATCATTTCGGGAGGTAGTAGTTCGCCGTACATAGAAAGTGTATGTTCGTATAAATTGGATGGAGGTGTGTGTAAGTGTAGTTTGAATAATCATACGAAAAACCTTCGAGAATATTGGGGATACTATTTTGGTGATTTAAAAAAAATAATAAGAAGGGAATAGTGAGTGTGGAAGGAATATAAAAGAAAATAACTTGAGAGAAGATGATAACTCTAAATCGAGTAATTTCTTTTGATTATAGCCAAAAGGATTTCTTGAATATCCTAATGAAAAGGTAAGACATATTGGAGATAGGGAAGGATATTTGGAGCTTATTTATTTATAATTTGGATGGCCCAAGGGGCTTGAGTGGTGTTATTATATTTTTAGAGGTGGTCGCCTTTTAAAAGAGAGAGGAGGGGCATTTTAGGAATGTCTTGAAATATTATATTATTATAAAATGATTTTAGGTTTTGAATGGTCCCAAACTCATTTATTTCAAAGATAATATTATTTTGGGTCTAAAATCTCTCAACTAATAGGTTTTAGACATGTTTAGGGAAAACATTTAACCATATCATTTAGCTTTAACCCTTAGTTAAAAACATTAACTATTGCCATATCATCATGATTTTTTATGATATATGGTAACAATATTTACTATAAAATACCAAGAAAACTAGAAGTGGATCAATAATGATATTTTTAATAGCATATGAGTCAATTGGCTGAATATTATATTTTTAGGACTATTATATCATTTAATAAAATAATATTTGTTTTAAAAACTCATTTTCTTAAATTTTGACTGAATAATGTAATTTATTTTTGATAAAGTCATAACAACTTGATTACTTCAAAAAAAAGGCATTAAATAAAATATAATATGTGAATATCTCCAAAAAAATCATTTTTGACATCAAAATAACCTAATTATGTTTATTTTAACATTTATAAAATCATTTATTTGAATCATTGATTAATGAAGCAATCACTACATCACCATTGTGCCATAATTAAATTTATTTATTTAATGTATAAAAATTATGAATAAAATAAAAATATGAATTAAATATTATTATATTTATAATGAATATTTATAGGCAAAAATATCTATTATATAACCCCATATAAAATTTATTTTATTAAAAGATACAAGTGTATGTCATATTTCTCTTAACATTAATTAAATTAATATCACATGTCCTTATCACTCCCAAGTAGATCCATTGTCCCAAAGTTGACTTATGTATTCCCATGTTCTGAAATATCTCATCTAATAGTATTGGGACCTGGTTTAGGGTATTTTAATATTGTTATAATATTATTTTTTACCCTTATTTACCAGATTTATCCTTTTACCATTGTTAATAAAATAAGTACTGAAGTTACTATTCATAATATCTAAAAATAAAAGGTTTCCATTTACAAAAATGTTAACTCCTTATTAAAAATATGGAATCCATTTTTCAAAATTCAAAATATATAAGTTTTAGTAAATAATTTAAAATTAAATCCCGTTGTTAAACCAAAATGATGGTTTTTAAGAAGTAATAACTATCAAAAGATTGACATGTGTTTATGTCCAATTTCAATGTGAAATTACATAAAATGAACAAAATTAGATTAAAGGATAAAAAAATAATCCAATTAAACTTTTAAATAAGTTAAAATTAAAATATATGAATATAAATAAATTAAATGAAAAGGTAGTTTTGAATTAAGATGTAGTATTTTTCACTTTTCATTAAAATATGAATTTTACCATAAAAAAACAAAAATTTCAACCAAAGTAAATTTTTATGTTTCCGTTATAAATAATAAATTTAGTTTTTAAACTGGACATATTAAAGTGACAAAAAATATTTTTAAAAAGGCTTGTCCATAAAAAGGTGTTAAAATGACCTTTTAAAAATAATAGTGTATTTTATGTTTAAAATTGGATTCATTAGAATTTTAAGCCTCTATAATTTTTAGATAAATGTAAAACATTTATCAAAAAGGTATTATAATATTTTACGTAGTTTTTTTCATTTATTTTATTTCAACATCTAAGCATTAAATAAAATTTAAAATAATTATATTATTATTATATTACTTTTTTTTTCAATTCACCGTTGTATGTAAGGTATGAATTTTGAAAAACCCATTGTTACATGTCGAGTATGGTATTAAAAAAGATTTTCTCTTTAAAATAAAACTAATATCTTCTTGGTAAATATTAATAGAAATGATAAAGTATTATTCTATAAATACCTCCAATGGTACATCATTCCCTCCTTTTGGAAATTGTATTCCTTCAATTTTATTTACTTATCAAATATTTGAGGGTATTTATCCCTCATAGAATTTTCAGATTCCCATGATTCCTCTTCAACCGTATTGTTTTTCCACAAAACCTTTACATTATTAATCACCCTATTCTGCAATACATGCTCTCTACAGTCAAGAATCTGTATTGGTTGTTCCTCATAAGAATAATTATCTTCCAACTAAACTAAATATGGACTCAAAACATTAGATTGATCTAGAATATACATTCTCAACTTTGAAACATGGAAAATATTGTGTACATGGGATAAACTTGGAGGTAGAGACACCATATAGGTAACTGATCCAACTTTCTCTAGGATTTCATAGGGTATGAGGAACCTCGGAATCAGCTTTCCCTTTTTACCAAAATGCATTACACTTCTCTATCGAGAAACTTTGAGAAAGATATGATCACCTACCTCTAAATAAAGATAATTCAACTAGTTATCTACATAACTTTTCTATCTTCTTTGAGATGTCCTCATGTGATTCTGAGTCAAATGTACCTTTTCTTCCATCTCTTTTACCAAATCATGTCACATATACCTACTTTCACATTCTCCATCCCAAAAAAGATGGAGTTCGACACCGATTTCCATATAATTCCTCAAATGGTTCCATCTCAATACTGGAATGAATGATATTAATATAGTAAAACTCAACCAATGAAATATTTTGATCCCAAATTCCTTGTTAATCCCGTGAATAAGAACAAAATATATCTTTAAAGGTCTAAATTGTTTGTTCTGGCTACCAATCAGATTGATGATGGAAATCTATATTCAAATTTAATTCAGTTCCCAATAACTTCTGAAGTCCTTTCCAAAAGTTAGAAGTGAACCTGAGATCACGATCAGATACAATGGAGAGGTTAAATCAATGTAACCTAACCGAATCATTAATATAAAATTGATAAATTTAAACTAGAGATAGATTATCTTGAATAGGAATAAAATGAGCATATTTAGTCAATGAATCAGTAATATCCCATATTTCATTATTACCTCAAGATGTTTTTGGTAACCCCACTATGAAATCCATGGAAAATTTTCCCATTTCCACTCTGGAACTAGAATGGGTTTAAGCATCCCTTTTGGTGACTACCACTCTGCTTTAATCTGCTGAAAAATTAAACACTTCCCAGTAAAGTCAGCATTTTCCATCCCCCTAGAAATACTGCCTATGATCTTTGTGCATCTTAGTACTACTAGGATGAACTAAAAATGGGGATTTATGATCATCACATAACAAATTATTCTTCAACTATGAATATAAAGGAACACACAATCACTTTACAAACCCCAAAACACAATATTTATCAATGTTAAATTTAGATAACTTACCATTCTGAACCAATTCTACATTTTTCCTGAACTCACTATCTTTTTCTGTGATTTCTTAATTCAGTATGATAGAGATGATTTCACTACCACCTAAATAAATATAGGGATTCCATAAACCAATAACTTCCAATCCAAAATTCATAAAATAAAAAACCAAAGGATCTCATTCAAAACATATCATGGTTAATGTACAATTACTCATTGGACTCAAAGTGTCAGCCACATTATTTACCTTTCCTGAATGGTAATGGATAATGCATTCGTAATCCTTGATTAATTATACCCATCTCATCTTTCCCATGTTTAATTATTTATGAGTGAATATATACTTCAATCTTTTTGTGATAAGTGTATATTTCACACATTACACAAAAGAAATGATTCCTCGAAAAATTTTAATGAAAAAAATAATAGTAGCTAATTTCAAATCATGTGTAGGGTAATTTAGCTCATGAGGTTTCAACTGACATGAAACATAAGAAATTAAATATTCATTAAAAAATTTTACACAACCAATTCCTTTCAATCATGCATCACTATAGATAACAAATTCACCATTTCTGGAAGGCAAGGCCAAAACTAGAGCATTTACCAATATTCTTTTTGTTTCATGAAATTAGTCATCATATTATTTTGTCTGGATGAACTTAAATCCCTTAAATGTTATCTTATTTAGTGGGATATACAACCAAGAGATGTTTTCATAAAACCATTGGTTATAACCCAATAATCGAAGAAAAATACGAATATCTGTGATAATGGTAGGTTGTGGTCACAATTCAAAAACTTTTTCTTTATAAGGGTCAATAGTAATGAAATATTTAGAAACAATATGACCAATGAAAGAAATTTTTTGCAGATAAAAAATCAATCTTACTAAACATTCCATATAGTTTCCTTTCTATTAAGGTTTTCAAAATTATCCTTAAGTGACTTTCATGTTCCTCTTGGCTTTTAGAATAGACTTAAATACTATCTATAAACACAAAAAAAACGGATCCATAAACTGACAAAAGACACCATTTAAACCTTCTCAGCACATTCGAAAAGTATCTCATAGATTTTGAACTCACTAGATGATAATGCTCATCAATATTTCGTCTTAAATCCTAAGTAAAAACTATTTATCATACTATAAATATCCCAGATAAAATTTGGGATGTACCTTGACAAACAGGTGAAATTGTATTCATATGGAGCCACAAAATCTTCCTCCGTTTGTCTCAATTCTAAGAATTGATTTTCCATACTAAGTAGAAAATCCTGAGGAAAATATTTTTAAAGGAATATATTCTTAAATATATCGAATTTTATGCCATTAATCTCTTCACTTCCTCTGATATTTTTAATCATTTACCTCCACTGATCGACTTATCCTTCAAAATTACAAAACTACAAGACTAAAATTTCGATTTTCTGAAAAAACTATTACATCAAAAATCTTTTCTAATGCTTTAATCCACCTTTTAGATTGCACAAGGTTAGACGATCCCTTGGATGATGGGGGACTTTGCCCCATGAAATTATCTATGATCGACGTATGTATCAGTGTTTTATCTAGTTGATATCATGCATAAATATTCTATTAACAATATTATAACTCCTAAAGTTACCTAAACCGACCTTTGATACCAACTATAAGGCTCCAGTCTTAACCATTACTTATTCTTGAGATAAGTCAATTCATTGAAATTAATTCACATTGAGGATATTTCTGGGTTTGTAGATTTATAGAATTAGGTCATAAATTATAAATAACATCTAGAATATTTCAAAAAGACACTTCTACTCACTATCCATTTTTTATAAATCAAAAACTCTTTAAAAATATATATGACATAATTTATTTTTTTAATAGTATAAATTTTCCTTGATCCCATCCTCAACTCTATTCTACTTTATGTCCTTTGAAAAACATTTTAAATATTGGGATGAGAAAAAAATATCAGTAAGTGATACATAATGAATAAAAACTATTAGCCTAGTGATAACATGAAACCTAGGAATAATTTATGAAACAGTAATACTTTTAACCTTTAAGAAGTAGTAAATATACTTTACAAAATATAAGATCATTTCATACACTTTTTTAACCAAAAAGAGTATTATAAAGCCCATATAAATCAACATATATAATATAAAGGTAACTTGGGTCATAAACATACTTAAATTGAATAACCATACATTCTAATTCCACACATATCACTATATAGTATATCCATATGGCCGACTTCTATAACTAATGCATTGGATGTTATAACATAACCACCCATACTTGGTTTATCACAGAACCACCATTCATTTGGTTTGTCACATAACCACCCATCATTGGTTTATCACGTAACCACCCATCAAATGTACAAATACGATTATATAATCATAACATATAAATTTTTGCAAATATCAACATTTCACAAATAACATTTCATTTGAAATCACAAGAAATAATTTCAAGATATTTAAATAATCAATAATTTTCAAACACCATTTTCAATAACAAAACAACCAAAAATTAATTGTGTAATTTCATTTCCTTTTCCAATAAATAAGGCTTATAGAGGAAGCCAAATATCAAATAACAGTTACAACGATGAAGAAGATGTTGCCTCCATATACATTAAAAACATTACTTTTGTTGTCTAGTAAAACACTCAATAGAAAAAATATTCCCATTGAATGAAATTAAAAGTCAAAGGATTTTATTATACCCTGTAAAAAAGAAGTTGGGGTATATTATCAAGATATTCCCTCAATGAAAGGAGATTGAGATGAAGTCCCTTACTTTGGGTCTGATTAGTCTCATATGTTCCATGTTCTTCCAGAATAATAATCTTATGTTAATTCAACTTGGTTCATAAAATTTTCAAGTTTATTATTCCTTTTATATCACTTATTAATACTTTATAAAAATTACATAATTATTTAAGTTAATATCGTCAGTTTTGTCGATATTCGGTACTTAATTCGAAAATGAACTTGTTTGTGGAAATTGTCCATGTAAGAAAACATAAATAATCTAAAAAATGATATTAATTATTTAAATATAATATTTATAATATATATATGTATTTATAATATTCAATAAAATTTTGATATTATAAATTAAATATGCAGTTCATGGAGATGGTTGGTCGTACACACACATGAACACTACATTCATTTATTTGTCTTATTAAAAAACTGAAGAATAACTGATGCACAGGCATAATATAATTACATTATAATATCATATGTTATATATGTTACATAATTTCATTACTACCACATTTATAAATTCCATTAATGGCATGAACGATTCATATCACTTTGAGGGGGTTGTAGTCCGCAATTCCTCAAAATAAATTATTTTATTTACACACCATGAAATGCATAAAGGTATGTTTGTAAATAAAAATTACAAAATAATAGAAAAAATATAAATATAATATATATCATATATAAAAATTGTTCCATCATAATGGAAACCATGATATGTGGTAGGAGAAAATCGAACAATCATCGTTTTGTGAGGCAGTAGTTCGTCGTACATAGAAATTGTGTGTTCGTATCCATTAGATGAAGGTGTGTGTAAGTGTTGATTGAATAATTCTCATAAAATCATCCTAGTGTATTTGGTATATTGGTTTTGTTATTTAATCAAAAAATAATAATAGCATAGGTAGTGGATAAAGAATATAAAGGAAAAGAACAGGGGAGAATACGTTACCTCTAAATCAGGTAACTTCTTTTGATTTGACCGAAAAGGATTTATTGAATTTCCTTATTATCAAGGTAAGGCTTCTAAAAGTAATGTGGGGGATATTGGGAGATTATTTTAGAATCATTTTGATGATACAAGGGGCTTTAGATGTGTGATTATATTTTTAGAAGTTGTGGCCTTTTATAAGAGTGAGGAGGGGAATTTTAAGAATGCCTTGAAATATTAATTTATTATAAAATTATTTTTCGTTTTATAATGGTCCCAAAACAAATTATTTCAAATATTATTTTCTTTTGGGTCATAAACACCTCAAAAATAGGTTTTATACAAGTTTAGGTAACAAATGTAACTTTATCTTTTAGATTTAACACTTAGTTAAAAATATTAACTATTACGATATCTTCTTGAATGTTTATAATATATAGTATCAATATTTACCATAAAACACCAAGAGAACCAAAATTGGATAACTAATGTCATTTTAACATTATATGAGTTATTTGGACACATATTATATTTTTTGGACTATATTATCATATAATGAAATAGTATTTTATTTAAAAGCTCATTTCTGTAAATTTTTACCCTATAAAGTAATTGATTTTTTCTAAAGTCATAAAAACTTGATTCATTAAAAAATAAAATAAAATAAAATATAACATGTCAATATAATCCAAAAAATTGTGTGTGACATCAAAAAAATTAAATTTATTTTATTTTATTTCAACATTTATAATATCATTTATTTGAATATTTCATTAATGAAGAAATCATTACATCATCATTGTTTCGTAATTAAATTTATTTATTTAATGTATTAAAATTATAAATAAAATACCATGATATATAAAATATTATTATATTTCAAATGAATATTTATAGTCAAATATATATATTATATAACCCCATATAAATTTTTTTAGTAAAAGATACAAGTTTATGTCATATTTCTCTTTACCTTAAATTAATTAGTATAGCATGGCATTATCACCCCATGTGGATCCATGGGGTCCCGAAATCAACCCAAATATGCCCATAGTCAGAAATATCACATAATATATGATTAATACATGTTTTAGGGTAGTTTAATATTGTTATAATATTAATCTTTACCCTTACTTACTATATTTACCCTTTTACCATAGTAAATAAAATAATTACTGATGTTAGTATTCATAATGTATAAAAAATGTTCTTATTTACACAATTTGGACCTCCTGATTCCCAATATGGAATCAATTTTTCCAAATTCAAAACACAGAAGTTGTAGTAATTAATTTAAAATTAATTCTCGTTGTCAAACCAAAATGCAGGATTTTAAGAAGTAATAAATATCAAAATATTGGCATTTGTTTATGTCCAATTTAAAAGTGAAATTATTTCCAATTAATAAAATTGTATTAAATGATAAAAAATTAATTCAATTGCACTTTAAAAAAACGTTTCATTCTGTATTTATCAGAAAAATACCCAAATTTCAACCAAAGTAAATTTTGATGTTTCACTTATAAAGAAGAAATTTATTTAAAAAAATTGAACAAATAAAAGGGAAAAAATTATATTTTAAAAGGCTTCTCCATCAAAAGGTGGTAAAATGACCTTTTAAAAATATTAGAGTATTTTTTTTCTTAAAATTGGATTCATTCTCATTTTAAGCCTCTAAAAGTTATTAGATACATATAAAACATTTAACAAACATTTATAATAATATTTTAGTTAGTTCTGTTCATTCCCACCATTACAATAGTTAGGTGTTAACTACAATTTAAAATAATTATATTATTATTATATTACTTTTCAGTATAATTCACTATTGTGTGCGATGCATGATTTTAGAGAAACATGTTGTTACATGTTGAGTACAATATCAAAAAAAGATTCATATTCAATGTAAAATTAATACCTTCTTTGTAAATATTAATAGATATGAGAAAGTATTATTCTATAAATACCTGGGATGCTACAACGATAGGTAAATAAATTATTCATTCAAGAATTGAAATCATAATGTTTTATTATATATCTATATATATCTTCATATCATAATATTTTAGTGTAACTGTTAAAACATGACCACAATGAATGGAAGTAGAGTTTTTGGTGAAAATGAAAAATGGGGCATTTATTTCATCATGAGTGTATAACTCCTCCCCTATCAAAATTTTTTCAGTGAACATCCCATTGAACCTTTTCACACTCCCTTTTGAAAAATTTTATTCAAAAATGGGTATTCATTGGATATACCTATATATAAATATATATCTAACATACATTTCCATGAAAAGTAAATCACTTATCATATCGTGAATCATTCTCTGATTCTGTACAAATACAAGTATATGGATGAATGTTTTTTTGTTCCAACATCTCAAACATGGATATTATTAGCCTATGAGAGTGCATATCTAAATGAAATGATCGAGTTTAAGGAGAGAATCACCCTTGAAGACATTTCAATTGTGAGGTAATACACTGATCTGTTTCTCAAAGAATTAATTGGTCTTCCTCAGAGTAAGGACATTGAGTTTTAAATCTAGATTATACATAGATAATTTCCATTATCCAAGACTTTATATATAATGACTATTATTGAAAAAGAGGAGTTGAAGACAAAAATGTAGGTTAATCTAGATAAAGGGCTCATATTCAGAAGTGATTTACCATGAGGTACACCATTTATCTTTATCATAAAGAAGGATGGGTCTATGTGCCTTTCAATTGATTATCGTGAGCTAAAAATGATCACCATAAAGAACATTTATTCTCTTTCATAGATTTATGACTTATTTTACTAGTAATGTTGTTTCATGACCAGTCCTCGGGGCTTGTGTCGTGACTACCCCAGGCTCGCCTTCTATATGCCAAGGTAGGTGACTTGCACCAAAGGCGAATCCCTGATAAAAAGGGAAGGCATAACCTTTAAACCTATAACGCTCACAATCTGAATTCAAGTAGTAGAATCAACAGGTACTAATATAGAAAAGAAAGGTGTGCTAAAAGTAAGTGGGCCAGGATACAAAACCAACTGAACAACATGTACTAGTACAAGTGAAAAGGGAAAAAAACTGCTAGATCGTCTACTGGGGAATCCAACTTGAAGGGTGAGTACA
This sequence comes from Viscum album, assembly GCA_963277665.1. Taxonomy (NCBI): domain Eukaryota; kingdom Viridiplantae; phylum Streptophyta; class Magnoliopsida; order Santalales; family Viscaceae; genus Viscum; species Viscum album. The sequence continues at coordinate 599,186,008 of OY728133.1, forward strand.
GAACTCAAACAACTCATCCCTGAGGTACGTCCTGTCTGGTCCAGCTCCGAGCAGCCTCACGTCCGTCACCCTCAGCCTTGATCACTGTTGACCGTCATCTGCACAGAACACAAGAAGGTGCAGGCAAAGCTCATGTAAGTGTGAGTATAACAATACTCAGTAGGGGACCCCAAGACCCCTGAAGGTCTCCAAAAATCCACTAAGGATAAACCACAGTAGTAAGATACAATCACGATGTATCATCTATCCCTACTTTTGTATATGCCCGTACGTATACCTAAGTTACCAATCATAGTTTGGCTCCAACACTCGAGCCCAAGGACAACCCATTCCACAAAGGAAGTAAAGTAAATCATCCTAATGTTAACAACTGAAAGACAAGGCTCAGCTCACATAAGTACACAAATCATGTAGAGGGATGGAGATGATTAGTTGTAGCCACTGAATCATCTCCTCTATTGAACCCACGTAGGATCCTGTAACAGTATCAGTGTGGTCGAACCCACAAAGGATCCTAGAACAGAAGTCATCGCTGTCGAACCCACGGAGGATCCCAGAATAGAATTAATCGTTTTCGTACCCACGGAGGATCCTGGTACAGTATACTCGCTGTCGAACCCACAGAGGATCCTGGTACAGTAGTATGTCAATGTAGGATCCTATCATCTCAGTCTTAGCCAACCATATGGTTTCTGCACACAGCACGCTCGTTTCTGAGAGGGTCTACTCCTCGATCAAAGTTTCGATACATAAATTATCACTGAATCTTGAGTTGACGTATCTTGTATTTCCGCCTCATCATATGGAATGAAACACTACAGACGGCGCATCAATCGGACGCCCAGTCTGTGAGTTATTGGCATTTCTGTTCCAGGGGCACGGTTGGTTTTTTGTTTCAATCCAACCCAAACATACCCCAACTGTATCCAAACCCCAAGTGGGGTATTCCAAAAGAAACATATTTCTCTACGATTTAAGTCACCATAGACGGTTCGTCGATTGGAAACATGTAGCCCAAGATACAGAGGAAAATGTGATTCTGGGTTAAACGGGTCTGGACAGGGGTTCGAACCGGTCCGTGGGTCTGACCTGACCTGATGGGGCGGCCTAGCCCGGTGGTGGCCCGGACCGGCTGGCTGGGCCGCGTGGCCTCACCGGCGGGCCCGCGCGGCTGAGGGGCCCCTACGTGGCTAGGCATGCCATGGTGGGGGGGGGGGGGGTTGTCGCACCTCCCGGATTCTGAAGGAACTGGCACCCAGTCCCACCCGGTGGAGCGCTTTCCAGCGGCCGGCTCAGCTGGCCGCCCTCCTCCATCCGCTGCGGCCTTTGGCCGTGTTTCCTCTCCTACATGGTTTGACGGCGTTGTTCCCATCCCATCTGACCGTCGCGGCTTTCGTGGACATGGATTCTTCCTCTCGCGCGGTGCGATGGCACTGCGCCCCTCCAACACCACCGTGGATGGCTTTGTCGTGGCCCGATCCTCCGCGTGGCATGATGGTGTCGCGCTCCTCTTGCGACCCGGCGGCCCTTGCACTGCCGATTCTTCTTGTGGCCGGCTCGTTTCTGGTCTCCACGCATATCGCTACGGCCTGTCGGCCACGACCCATTCCTCTGGAGGCGCCGTTGTGCCGCCACCATCGCCATCATGAAAAGATAAATAGAGGGGGATTCGGGCCATGTTCGTGCGGCCCAAACCCATCACATTACAATGATAAACAAAAGGGAATTATCATTCCAAAAATTGAACAATGAAGAACGAAGAGTAAAACTCAATCCCCTACCTCGTTTCGATGAACATTGACGAAGGTGCGGGAAAATGTGGGTGCCGATTCATCATTCTCCAAGTTCGTCAAAAACTCCAAATACTCAAGCTTGTGGGTTGGAAAGTGTTTAGAGGAGGAGAATTCGAAGATGGTGTTCTTCACGTTCTTCATTGGAGAGGATGAAGTTCTCCAAGGTTTCTCCAAAGCTCCGCCCAAAAATAATTGCCAACCAAAAAAATAGAATATGCTTTATTTTAATGGTTTACATGAATTCAAAAGAATTCAAATGGGTGACAATTAATTAAAAGAGGTTAAATTAAATCATTAAGTGGGTTGACACATTAATTAGTGGGGGAAGTGCAAGGGTTTCCCCCACTTTATGGAGAGTTTCAAGAGGGTTAAAGCTCATGTGGGCCCCACATAATAATATCCTCCCAAGAGAGGTTATGCATGGGTGGGCCCCACATCCAACCTCCTTTTGGAGGATTAAACCACCAAAAATAAAAATTAATTAACACTTTTATTTTTATTTAATTTAATTAAAAACCCCAAAAACTAACTTCTATTCTCGTTAAAACGCAACTACGGTGGTGGTATCACTAAGCAATCACCGATGCTACATGTTCAATGATGTCGTCAGCTTTTAGTTACGATCTCCGATTGAAGAGATATAAAACCCCGATTGTAATTTTCCTGAACGTACCCGAACAAAACATCAGAAATTGATTCTGGGCACACTAGGCCTCGGAATCAAGCGCCGCCCGAAACTGAGGACTCATAAAATTCCCATGTATTTAAGAAAAACTTTTCCACAGAATTTCCAGGTCTTTAGATGTGGAGAAAAATACTTCTCCATTTAGAATTTTCATTCATGATATTATGAAGTTTGGCTGAATAAGGATGATATCCCCAAGACTTATTTTCGTACAAGGTACAAGAAATATGGGTTCTTTGTAATTCCATTCATACTCTATAACGCTCTAATAATATTCATAGACATGATAAATATAATATTCAAAAACTAAATTTATAATTTTTTTAGTAATTATATGTGATATTATAATATAATAACAAATAACGAGAAGAATGATGATCATTTGACAAATGTGCTAAAGATATTGTGAAAGGATACGCCTTATGAAAAGTAACAAAAATGTGAGTCCGGGTTGAAGGATTTATCATTGTTTGGGAACATCATCACAAGAAGTGGGATATATGTAGACCCTTAAAATACAGAAAAAATTTAAGGATGGAATAGGCCATTATCTACGATACATATATGTAGATTCATTATATTAGCTGGGTACTATCGTATATTTTTGAGAAATTTCTCTTGATTGTAAAAGCCTCTAACCAAGATAACTCGTAAGGGAGTCATGTTCAATTGTAATAATGAATGTGAATAGGTCTTTAAGGATTTAAAAATGATGATTATTTCTATACATGTACTTACAGTACCCAGAAGTGTATAACTTTTCATGGTATTCAGAAATGATTCAATGAAGGGATTGAGATGTGTGTTGATGAAAAATGAAAAAGTGGTAGCCCACAAACCAATGTAGTCTAAATTTCATTTTATAAATACCCAACACATGATCTATATTTGGATATAGTGATCATCAATTTGAAAATATTGTGCAAATATCTCTTTGGTAAGAATTTTAAATATATACGATCACAAAATCATCATGTATATAATCACATAGAAATAAAATAATATGCACTAAAAAAGATGGTTAGTGCTAATAAAGTACTATCACTACTCAACTCTCTATCATCCTTGGAAAGAAAATAATGTGTTAGATTCTATTTGTATAAAGGATCCAAAAATTCTTTCTATGATGTTAATTGATAGGGATATAATATTCTTAGTACTGAAATGGATTGAAATGAGAAAAATTAAGGAAGGAATATCATCAATCCTTTCACAAATTATTTTTTAATTATCTCTTCTAAAGATTATAGATGATGATCAAAGAGATTACTTGAGAATTTAGATAATAGAATAAGATATAAGAAAATAGAAATCCTCAGAGTAATATTATAGTGAATAAGGTTTTTTAAGATTTGGATCATGAATATGTGTACAATAAAATCATGAGTTAAAGAAAGACATGTTGGATGATTCACATAGTTCATTATTCCCTATAAATCCAAGAAGAAAAAATATGTATCTAGATATCCAAGAGCATTATTGGTGGGTCAATATGAATAGGGATATCATGGAATATTAATCAAGATGTCTTATATGTCAACAAGTGAAGGAGGAAAGGGAAAAATATAAGTGGATGATGAAACCATTAATTATACTAAAATGGAAATAGGGAAACATAACCATGGAATTTTTCATTGATCTTCATAAGTAATCAAGTGGAAGAAATGCTATATGGGTTGCGGTCAATTATCTTATGAGGAAAGATCACTTCATTTCAACTCAAGAGATAATATCACTCAATCAACGTTAAAGGATATACATTATTTATTTGGTGAGGTTTCACGAAACACAACTATTGATTATATGTGATCGAGATCCAAGATTTACCATTGATGTACTCAAAGAGTCTCTAACATGATCTAAAAACTGAGTTGAACTTCAGCACATCTATTACACCCCATACCTATTAACACATAATGGTTCAATGAGAAGGTCAGTTACCCGACCTCATGTGTACCTCCCCATATGAAAGATGATGCAAACTAGAATAAAATCTCTAATATGGGGTGACTATACCCCATTTATCACAAAATCACAATAAAAAAAGTAAACAATTACAACAAGAAAATAACTGAAACAATAATAATATCAGAATCACATGATGACCAAAACAGTAATATAATATCCAAAAATAAATAGTAGATATTCCATGATGTATTATGTTCCACATGTCTAATGAAAAACCAAAATCAGCACATTGAGACTCCCAAGTAGGTCCCAAAAAAAGTTTCATACCCTCAATCATGATCCATCCCGAATGATTCCTCTAACATATAGAATTTTCTATTAACTTGACCTCAAACCATGTAATATATTTGGGTATCGATCATACATCCTGATTACGGTGTGAGTAAAACTCAGTAGACCACCGCCAAAAAGGTATAACATAATATCTAGTAAAAACAGTGTATGTAGTAGTATAATAAATAAATAAAATAAATTAAATATCATTTTACATTTATTAAATTAATCATTATTTTACATCACAACCCCCAGGTTCTCGAGGAAACGCGTACTCTCAATATTAGACTTCATATCTGAATGTCATTGTTACCAATAATCATCTCATTTCATATATGAATATAATTTTTAGCATTTTTTATCTTAATGTATATCTGAGTTTTATTTTTTTCATTCATCATCTCAATTCAAAACTCAATACCATTATTATGATTCATCATCTCAATTATCATTACAGGATTTTGATGTAGTAGAGTATGTCCCATATACAATTATCAAATATTTTCAAATATCTTGATATCTTATTTATCATAATATCACATATATCACAATATCATATATAGCACAATAACCCATTATTTAATTCACCAATTAATCAATCCAATGCAAAAAATTTATTATTCATGTCATTCCATTAGTTAATTTAACAATTAATTAATCACTTCTATCCCATTAATTATTTAAAACATTAATTAATCACACTACTTCCATTAATTAATTAAAAAATTAATTAATATAGTCTGTTCAATTAAATAAACAAAAAAATATATAATAGCCAATTAATCCAATTTTACATCCCCGATATCCCATAAATATGTTTGGAAGTAATAATTCCAATTCAATCAATTCAATATCCCAAATACCTCAATCCCTTAATTTATTAATTTACCAAATTAATTAACTAAATTGAAGAAACTCAATCACAAATCATTTGATATAAAGTATATTATTACATTTTCATCATTGAAATCACAGATTTTGAATTTGAATAATAGTCCACATATATCAATTTGATGATGACCGATCATGTATAGAAAATACCTGAAATTGAAATTGATAGGTGAAACCCATGATAAATAGTGAGATCCTGAATCAAATCCATGAGAAAAGATTAAATAGATCAATATATAACAAAATTAGATATAGATATAGAACCAATAGTGGATGAACATTCCATATTTATCTGAGAATAATATTACGAGATATAGAGAAAAAAACATGTCTAGATGAAACCACATCTCAGATAGATGTAGATCATCAATCCACCAACCAATTCACTTATAAAAGTGGTCAGGAGGGCCTGGAATTTTTTCATAAGCCGCTAAAATGACAAATAAGGTTTAGGGTCTAGATAGGGATGATTTTGGGTTAAAATTGATGTTTGAGGAATTTTAAATATAATTTTAATGTTAATTAAAAACCCTTGCACCGTTTCCTGGGAAATGGAACATGGTTTTACAAACAACAAACTTTAATCATGTGCCTCTTCTGGGGGGTTCATGTTTTCTCTTAAGAGGATTTATAGTTTGAAAAAATGTGTACCAACCATGAAATACTCATCTTTTTGAAGATTCATGACTTGTTATGCCATTGGCCACTGTTTGGGAAAACTATGCATCAACCCCGAGCTTCCCTTATTCCTTCACATGTTCTCAAATTCTCACCCAAACACACCAATGGTATCAACGAAATGAAATATGCTCAAAACAATGAAATATAATACTTAAAAATAAATATCAAGACATCTCTATAAACTATTGGGTTCTTACAATCTCTAGAACTTATAACAGCTCATCCTCGATCTGTACACCCATGTATCTTTGAAAATTCGAGTCAAGGTGATCGGGCCACGATTCCCGCATATATGCTTATATTTCCCATGTATCCTACTTCGCATGCCCATGTTTCTACAATACATTAAGTATCGACATAGCCTTTCTCTATAATACATTCTCATTGCGATCCTACACATGTATCAGATGCTCATTAGGGGACAAATCGATCTCGACCACATCATCGTCCACCTTGATCACATGAGAATGGTTGGGTTGATATCTTCGAAGTTGTGAAAAATGAAAAACCTCATGAATAGAATTGTATTTCTATATAAGAGAAAATATGCATACCACTAGCCATATTCTCTCCACAACCTCAAATGGTCTAACATACCTGGGTGCCAACATGACATGTCTCTGTATCCTATGGGGACCCAATTAAGGTGAAAAATGAAATAATTCATGGTCACCCTTTTAAGACAATAGGGGTTGTCTAATTATATTCACATATGACTTCTATCTATTCTGAGTCATACAAATACATTTCTAAATAAGTTGATCATGCTCCGATGTGTCCTACATGAGACTCGATCACAACAACTATTACTCACCAACCTCCATCCTGCATAGAGGTAATCTACACGGCTAACCATAAAGATCCTCATATGGTTCCATATGCATAGTATCTTGATAATTTTTATTATAGGGACAATCCACCAATTCTAGGTGATTCTCCCAAGACCCACCAATTTTATATACACACGCTCATACCATATCATCAAGCATTTGTATTATATGCTTTAACTACACATATTTCTACAGGTGGAAATCCATACACAAAATAATCATTATAAAAATCACATACTAAAAGACAATCAAGAAGTGGGAAGTAAAAATGAGTAATGGTCTAAAACAATATTCCATGGAACCCCATACAGATGAACTATATCTTAGAAAAAAACATCTAACAACTGCCCCCACTGAGAAAGTCTCACATATATACATGAAATATTCATCCTTTTTCAAATTTTCCACCATAACCCCAAGAGTATCATTATTCCAAGGCATCCTTGGATGACCCAACACAAAATATAAGGTAACATATTACATCTTCTATTATGGAATGAAAAATGGATGTATTAAACATCTAGGATATTGATTTAAGGCCTTTCCCTATTGAAACATGTAACTGAAAAGTGTATAATCAACTAAAACCTATAAAAGAGTAATATGATCTAGAGTCTCTTAAACCACAACATTTATTTTTTCCTGTAATGTCATCATCTTCTACTCAGAATTGGACTCTTGAACTTCTTGATTCTGAGTTTTCTTGGTTAAGGTGTCAGCCACACTATTTCCCTTTAAAAGTATATATGCTATCTCAAAATCAAATTACTATATATACACAACCAATACCACTTCCAGAGATTCATATACTATTGTGAAAATATATAATTTGAGTTATTTTCATTATTATATAGATTAAACTTCTCTCCCAGTATATAAAATCTATGCTACTTCAAAGTAAAAATAGCTACAACTAATTCAAGGTAATTCATAGGGTAGTTCCATTCGTGTGTCCAAAACTGTCGATACTCATAGCCAGAACTTTATATCCCAGCATAAATATAGCTCCAAGGATGATCCTATAAGATCTATAAAACATTTTATACTCATGAATTAGCTTAGGCATGGTCAATATTTGTATTATATTCAAATTATTTTTCAACTCATTGGAGGAATTATCACATTCTCCTGACCAATCGAACATTATCCCCTTCATGGTCATGTTGGAAAGTGGTGATGCCAATTGGGAAATATAACAACAATATATTTTTAAGAGATATATATTTTTAATTTTTTTATCATGCTATTTATGATACATAAAGATAAGCTTGCATTACATGCAAAACCAACTTAGCTTGTGCTATACACAACAATATTCTTGTCTTGTGTTACACATAGTTGCATGATCTTTTTATAGAATTCATTTCCCGCAAGACGATGTTTAAGTGAAAAAATTTCCTTGTAAGCTAGACACTATAATGGAGGTTATGAACAATAGTATCTATATTATTAAAAATATAATTTACATATGTAAATATAAATAATTCTTTGGAGATAAAAGAATCATAAATGAAAATAAAACCCTTTTTAAATAAAAGGGAATGTTTTTCTGAAAAAATATTTAAAAGAAAATAAGTGAGTTTATAAAATAATAAAATCACTAGTTAAGAATTTAATTAATTTAAAATATATTAAATATATTAAATATAATGTTTAAAATTCATTTTATAAGTTTTCTAGATATTATATATGAAAAAATTCATTTTTTCGGATAAGAGAAATATTTTTCAACAAATGATTTTACCACCTTTTTTTGGCTCGCCTATTTTAAATCTCTTATTGACACTTTTATATATTATATTTTAAAAAATATACGACTTATTAAAAATTAGGATATAAAAAATTACATTGGAAGTATTTTTGAAATTTTATCATAACATTAATGTTTCGATGAATAGTAAAAGTATACTAAAATTTAATTGAAAACAAATTTTTTATTAAAAATATTTATGTGGTTAAATTATATTATATAATGGTTTTAAAATATAAATATATTATATTTTTATCAGGTAATATCATTTAGTTCATTTTCATTAATTTTACATAAAATTCATAGTTAAAAATATTTCAATCTTTTGCAATTTGTTTACTTTTGAAACCATGTTTTCTCGTTCTGAGAATGAGATTTATTTTAAAATAATTATTGAAACTTTTTTTTTTGAATTTTTAAAAATGGAATCCATATTTGGAATTAGTAAGTCAAAATTATATAAATAGACTTCTTTTATTTTTGGGCATTATGAATAGTAATTCCTGTAATTTTTATTATTACGATCAAATGGTAAATCAGGTATTTATGGGTAAAAATATTATTATAAAATTATCCTAACACTTGTCCTAATATCACTAAATTAGTTATTTTATACTTAAATCATATTTTTGTATAAATTGTATCCTTTGGAATCTATAAGGACAATATTATGACATTTAATTTAATTTATTTAAGGAAAGTTAAAATTAACTTACTCAAATTTTAATAAAATTATCATTTTAAAAAAATATATATACAGAACATATATTAGAATATACATACTCATTTGAAATTTAATTTTTTTTATTTATCATGAAAAATTATTTTCAATTATTAATAAATAAATGTTTACTTTAATGGATTATACATTGATGATTGAGGAATTACAAAATTGATGAAAAATTAATGAATTTTTTTTATTAAAATGATTATAACCATTAAAAAATCAAAAAAACACGAAAAAAATTATTAGTAGAGTATATCTCGACCATAATCATCCTAGGGTCATGTTATTTATCATTTTTGGGTCATATGAGAGGGATTATAAAAATTATAATATTTTATTTAAAGTGAAGTTAAAGTTGTCACATTTATGTTTTAACAAATATAACATTTTTAATGTAGGATTTTAGAGGACATATATTCTACTATAAGTATGGTTATGAATTATATAGGATTTTATCTTCTTCATAGTATTTTATTTTTAAATTTTACCCAACAAAAAGGTGTATTAAATAAATAAACAAAACTGATGTAACAATCATTTTATTAATAGAAATATCAAACTAATGTTATTAAAAATGTTTAAATAAATATAATTTTTGATGACTCATATATCTTATGAATTTTAAAATTTTCCATGACAAAAAAAGGATATATTAAAATTGATTTTTCCTTAATAGCATCTTATCTTGATATTTTAAGAAATTCGGGAAATGAATAGTGTTAAAATCGACAATACTGATATTCTTTAAAAATAATGTTTTGTAAAATTATTAAAAAATCATGATAAATTTTTTATAAAGATAAAATAATTATTATATGGTATAAAATGTTTTAAATTGTTCTTTTATTCTCTAATTGTCATCAAGTAAATATAAATTTCACTCTTTAAATATAAGAACATTTGTTACCCTATTTAAAATTTTAATAGAATAACTAAGGGTTAATTAAAATGATTAGGTTTAAATTGAAATTAAAACATGTATAATATTTATTGTATGATGATACTACAACATTTTATCATCAAATATTAAATAATATAACTTTTTGGGTGTTTTTGGATGTGGTAATATTTTATTAAAAATTCATATTTTGGGAGATTCCAAATGTGCCCCTCACCTCAATTATAAATGGAGACATCCTCTATGTTAACTTCATTTTGAGAATTTAAGATTAGATATACCCTATTTGTTTTTCTTTTAAACTTACTTCATCACATTCTATAGGTTTTGGTATTTTAAAAAGACAGTCTCTAGTTTTTTAAGAGGAGATCTTGAAAGAGCTCATCGGAGAAGAGGTAATCTTCTCTACTGATTCTTTCAATTATATTCATTCTTATAGTAATAATTCATGAGTTTTATCCATCCTAAAGTAATAAATAAAGTGTCAGCTATATTACAAGATATTATTATGGTAATGGAACAACCATATTTCTCATTCTATCCATCACAATAAAAAAATAAATCACCATGCGTGAGTACGTACGACTTTCCATCTCCACGTCGTGTTGTAATTTATTTTTCATCACCGCTTTACATAGATGGATGTAATGATGTAAATAATAACTATAATGTATTATTATAACATTATATTTATTATTAAATATTATATACACCATCAACTTCAAAATCATTGCATAATTATGGGAATGATATCATCCCTCATGTGTACATACGACCTACAATCTCCATGATGCGATGCGATTCATTATACATGATCTTCGTTAAAGAATTATTATATAAATTAATAGAATAAATAAATATGATATATATTATACTAATATAATTATTTAAATTAAATGACTATAACCTTATAAGAGGAACAACAACTTATCTGACAAACATGCGTAAGAAAATAAAATAATAAATACCCAGTGGACAAGTAAAAATGTTATTAACAAACACGTAATAATATGATCACCTGTGATATTATAAAAATAAATATTAATTAGGAATAATTTAATAAATTATTTAAATCTTTATATATGAGGTTCATACACATACTAAGCATCCCAGACCTAAGGTAAAGGATAATTTTTCAATCTCATTATTATCTAAGATTGTTTTTATGTAAGTATTTATTGGGATATATTTATCATCCAAGTACATGTTTCCAAAATATGTAATTTTATTTCTATTATTATAAAATTATTTAAATTAAATTTTAATCATTGGTGAGTTTTTATTAAATTGATTGAAAAAAATATTTTTTCATTTTTTAATACGTGTTACTTTTTGACGTATCTAACAAAAGTATTAGAAGATTGTTTCATTTTAACATATATGTCATGAATATTTTTTACATTTTATAACACCATATTCCCAGGAATATTCATTCAAAATATTTGAAGGATATTTTCAAATAAAGTTTATTATTTTGAAATTATGTGGCATTTTGAGAAAAGAAAATCTCTTTGAACAAAAAAGGATTTTTTTCTCATGAATTAATTTAAAATATTTTATAAAAATTATTTTCCATATATGATAAAATTATTTAATAGGGGTATTTATTTATCCATATTATTACTATGTTTAGATTTTGTTTATGATGTTATAATATTTATGAAATCCAATTTTTTATGTGTATTATGTTATGATGGAATGATGTTTAAGAATCTAATTTTATTCCTTAGGTTATGCAATGGTGAATGATTTGTGTTTTTGTGGCACACATAAGAATGATTTCATTATGAGATAGGTGGTACCTATATATCACGCCAATGAATTGGGTAAATATTTATATCTCATGATATAGACATGTCTGTAAGGGGAAATGATCTTGGTTTAGTAATACATGGATGGAATGGTAAGTAAACACAGTTCAGTAATACATAATTGGAACTAGGAGTGAACTCAGTTCAGTAATGGAATTTGTCTGCAATGATGGTTTTGAAATTGAGGATTGAATAAAATAAAATTATTTTATATGATTATTAGTTTTCCACAAATTTGTGTGTTCTTCCAATACTATTTTTTCACATATCTTATTTTTTTATGTTTCATTCCTTCTGAAAAACCATGATTTATTTCATGTCTTAATATTTCTATATATGTTCTACATAGTATGATTTTAAAAATTTCGGTTTATGTTATTACAATTTTATGTTCATGTTATGTTTTATATTTTCCTTTTTTACCCTTACTGAGCATATAAGATCACCCTTTTCATATTTTTTGTTTTCTCTAGGATATAAAGAATGGTTTCAAGTAGGAAAAATGATGTGGAAGATCTTTATGGGATATAGTTAAGATATTTCACCAAAGTAGATGAATTTTTTCTATGTTTCCAAAGACACTGAACTAATATGGTCTTTGTGTGTCTTTTTGTGTAATGTGTTATGTATTTCACAAATGTAATGTAATTTATACATACGACAAGCTTTGATCATTATAGTTGATATCAGAGTGAAGGTTTAGTTGGACTTTGGAAATTAGGATAAGAAAAAATAGTGAGATACTTAGTGACTATTTATAAGGATATATATATGGATGTGTCAAAGGATAAGGTTTAAGATTCATATATTTAAAATTAGGTGTCATGATTTAGGTATCCTATATTTAATTTTTATTGATTATGTGTTTTTTTGTTTTGATAATTATAACTCACACTATGCTTTTTGGGCTTATTCAATAGTGGTAACTAGATGGAACATTATAAAAATTAAATGTTTTTGAAGTGTAAAGTATAAGAATTATGAAAATCGATTTCCTAAGGTGAAATATTTGGAATAAAATTATGATTGTTGTACATGTGTTTATTATACAATTGAGGATTAAAAGACTATAAATGAAATCTGAAATGTATGAAATGTTCTAGAATTATTGTTTACTTTAAACATAAGAATCTTATTCATATTAAGGTTATGGAACCTTAATACATGATTAATATTTTAGGTAATACTAAGATGATAGATCATGAGTAATGGTTGAAGAATATAGTTGGATGATTTAGGTGTATATATTTCAGAATTTAAAGTTTTTGTTATACAAATCAAGAAATATATATGTGTTTTCAGTATATACTTTTCATTAAGGTTAGGAATGAATATATTGAATATTTATAAATACCAATCAAAGTGATTTAAGGGTAATGTGATATATTCTAAGAAAACGTGATTGGGGTAAAAGATAACCCTTAAAATTTCTTGTATGTTATGATAATGATGTTTTGATAAAGATGTGTTGGATATGAATAATTAAATTGGATGATACTGGTTTCATGGGAACTAATTTTAGATTTTTTTTCAATAGGGTTATGATATCATGGATGAGGTATACAAGTTTTTGGGACTTAAGGAATATATCCAATAATAATTGGAATAAGTAAACATGTGCGTTTTTAATAAAAATATATGGAAATTCATGTTATTTCTAGGACTCAAGAGAATACATGATGAAGGTGTTTACATGTTTGGAATGTGACCAATAAGAGATAACTTATGATACGTTGTGGATAAATTTTTATATGATTTAGTGAATCTCTTTATGATGTTTTTGATTTCCATCATTCAGAAGTATTACAAGGTTATAAATTTTTGTAATTTGTAAGTGAAATATTATATGGAGTTGTTATAATGACGTTTTATCTCCCAATAGGTGGAATTATACATATTTTATAACAGGTGATAATATTTTAGTTGTGATAAAGACAAATAGAATGACCTGTCATTATATTTATTGATCACATGATCTACTTACTTGTCATGAATTCCAAATTCAACTTCATTTGTTTTAATAAGAGATAAAGTTGAAATTGTTCAACGCATGACTAATATTGATATTATACCAAAATCATTTAATTGTATCTTATCATTCGACAACCTTAAGAAATGGGGTCATTATGTAAAAGGGTGTCATATTATCACCATTTTTTATGATATCAATATCCTCTTTCATGCTTATTTAGTTATGGTTTTGTGATTGTTAACATTCTCTGCATTTTCCATAATATTGTGTTCAATTATCTTTTTCAATATCTATGATTCCTTATATTTTTCATCCACACCCAAATTTTCACATATATTCTCCAACGTAGAGACGTAGTTATGATTTAATTTGGTTAACTATTATTTTACAACTATTTCTTTACAAATGGAAGAAAAATATTTAATTTTTATGATTTGGGTTTATATAAAAGAATCATTCTAGTTCTAATCATTTTGTAAGCCAGATGAATTTTTAGGTCAAAATTCATTTAAAGGGGGTAGAATGTAACACACCAAGATTTTTATGAGATAAATTTTTTTAAATTTTTTTATCATGGTTTTTACTCTACACCAAGATAAGATTTCATTACATGGAACACCTACATAGCTTGTAGTAAACAAAACACTATTCTTGGCTTGTGTTACACACAATTGCATGTTATTTTGATAGAATTCATTTCACACAAGTCTGAGTTTAAAAGAAAACACTACCTTATAACCCATCTATTATAATGGAGTGTATAAAAATTATTATCTACATAATTAAAATATCATTTAAACATGTATATATAATTAATTATTCATATATCAATTTATTATTACTTAAAATAAAACCTTTTTGAAATAAAAGGAAGTTTTTTTCTAAAAAAATATTTAAATGAAAATAACCGAGATTATAAAATTATAAAATCACCATTTTAAGGTTTTTGTTATTTAAATATATCTTTAATATATTCATTAAAATTTTTAAATTTAATCCATTATCTTTCTTAGAAATTATATATGAATAAATTTATTTTTTAGGCAAAAGAATTATTTTTTCAGAAAATGCAGTTTTATCGCCATTGAGAGCGCATGTCACGACCCATCCCATGGTGCCCGGACGAGACTACCCCAAGCCTGCCTTCCATGGGAATGGGTTGGTGACTAGAACCAGAAGCCTTTTATCAAAAAGGGAAGGCATTTCCTTAGATATTGGTACACACCCAAAAAGGGAAACTGAAGTAAACAACCAACAAAAATATGGTATAAACACAAGTGTAAAGTACAACCACAAGTACAACTGTAAACTGAAAATAGTAGGGTAGTAGCTATAAGTATGAAGTTGAAGAAGTGGATCTCGACTTCTCTCATTGTACCAAGCTCCATCAAGTCCCGAACCTCCAAAGTCTTCCTCAGAGTGTTAGAAGTCTACACCAGACACACACGTGTGGGAGTAGCCCTTGCAGGTGTGAGTATAAAAACTCAGTAGGGGACCATGAGACCCTCGAAGGTCTCTCAGTAATCCAAAAAGGAAAACATCACAAGAAATAACAAAAGGGTAATATCACAAGCATGATCTAAATCATGAAGCACAAAGAATAAGAGACATATCACTCTAATAGTATAACTTCAGGGTTAATGGGATAGGGATGAATAGTTGTAAAGACAGATCATCCTATCCATAATAAATCTAATGATGACCTATATATGTCACTGTATTCTGACCCATATTGGTTACTAGATGTTGACCCGTATTAGTAATTGGTGCTTACCCATATTGGTCGCTGGTGCGGAATCATATTGGTCGCTAGTGCGGACCCATATTGCTCGCTGGTGCTGACTCGTATTGGTCACTAGTGCTGACCCGTATTGGTAACATGTACAGAGGTAGGGATGATTAGTCGTAGAACTAGATCATCCCACTCTGTAATTTCTAATGTTGACCCGTATTTCATGTTCTTCTTCTTAATATCACAGCCAACCACTAGATTCTTACACGAAGCACACCTGTTCTCTGAAAGACTCTACTCCACAAGACATCGGTCATATTTAAAATGGTAAGAAGTCCCACAAAAATCATATGCAAGTGACCGCCCTGTCATAGGGGTCCAAACATAATAGACGGTGTGTCGATCAGAAACCTGGTCTATGAGATATGGGAGTTTTTATAAAAAGCGTATGGTTAGATTCAAGTCTAATCTAATGCAGGTCACATGTTAAACTCCCTCAAAACTAACTTAGAGTATCTCCCAAGAAACACCTTGTCATAAGGGTCCTTATTCCATAGACGGTACATTGATCGGATGCCCGGTAAGTTAATTAAACCCCTTTTTATGAAACATGGGTGATCGCACCTCAGTTCGGCCTAGCTCGATCAGTCCCGTAAGAGCATTCCAAAGGTATTGCTTCCCAAAAGTGGTTATAATTCCATTGATGACATGTCAAATGGACACCCGGTTCATCAATTACAAGCTTTTCTTTATTTGGGGGATGGATGGGTCTAGGCCCATCCAAACTCGGTCTGGTCGGCCCGATGAAACGAGTCTCAGGGTTTAATTTACCCAATCCAGATCTGGCCCGTTAATGGTCAATCTGGTTCACTGGGTCCGGCACATCAGGGTCGGCCTGGCTTGTTCGTGGGTCTGATCCGTGATGGACCTGGCCCACCGGGTGGAGCTCCAGCCCACCCGTAGTGGCCCTCCGGGACGCAGGTCCGGCTTGGCCCACTGGGCTGCGGTTCTAAACCGTTCAGCCAGCTTGCATCTTCTTGATGGTGGGCCACTACCTCCAGCTGGACCCACAGACATGGGGCCACTTCATCCAGCCAGTTGGGCGCTACCCCACCACATGCCACGATCGACTGGGGGTGGGGTCTCTAGTCGACCAGGTGCGGCGTGGGGCCGCACCGCCGCCTCCTGTTGTGGCCTACTAGCCGTGGATGCTTCCACTAGTGGAACCTACCGGTTCCACCCTTCTCTTTGTGGCTAGCTTAGGCCGGCCTCCTCTGGCCACTATAGCACACAATGGCATGCTACCTTCCCACCGCCTGTGACCGGTTTCCGTGGAACTCCTCCCTCCACCGCTGGCATGGCACGCCAACTATTCTTTCCGTGAGCAACCTGACGTGCTCCGATGTTCCTTTCTTGTTTCCATCCGCACCTATGAGCCTTTTAGACAAACGTTGTTACATCGTGACCATCTGTCTTGTGTTTCCATCACAATTGAATACAGCCATCCCCAAAGAACGCAACATGAATGAAGCGATAGGGGGTTCGAGCCTTGTTCGTTCAGCCCATGCCATCCTCTTCAACATGATTATAATAGGTAGAATATTTATTTAACCCTAAATATTAACTAAAATCATTTAAATAATGTTAAACCAAAACAAAACATAATCCCCCTACCTTGAGATCCGTTGGAGGTGGCATAGTTGCGGCTGGAGGATCGTCCATCTTGGATGGAGTCGTTGGCGCCCTTCGATCCTAGATCTTTTCCACTTGAGCATTTGTCTTCTGTTGTGAATGTTTCTGTAGATGTTTTCCAAAGTTTCTCTCTTGAAGAAGTCAAGCCAAAAACCCACCTCGAGCTCCATTTAAATATGAGGGGGAAAAGTGAATAACACATTGAGGAATTAATGGGGTTCATTAAATGAATTATTGAACCTCTTTTAGTTCATAATGGTAGAGTTACATAGTTGATGAGTCAAGACATTAAATGGTTTTAAAAGTAACCAGTCTCACCCCTGCCACTCATCCATTTAAGAAAAAGAGAATAAAATAACTATTACATGTTATTTTATTATTTTTTAAAATGTCTAAAAACAATCTTTATATCCCGACCAATGGTAGTCGAGGTGAAGCTTCCCTTAAGTGAATCACAGCAATGTGGATTCAACGATGCTCTTGGATTTCAATTTCGAGCCCCATTTCATATGATAGAAAACACCAACCACGTGTTTACCGAACTTACCTATTTTTTTTTTCCAAAATTCATTCTGGGCACACTGGGCCAAATAATCATGTTCCGTAAATTTTCACAAACCGGTAATTATCCAAAATAATTTAAAAAAAGTTTACATTGAATTTTAAGGTCATTACATTCTCCCCACCTTAGAGTTTTACTTCTCCGAAAGCCAAAAAAGGATACACAAAAAAAGAGTGGTACTGGTCACTCATATGAGGCCCTCGCTCCCATGTGCTCTCCTGGAGATTCCCATGCTTCCACAAAACATGCACCAGAGGTATCGACTGCCAAGAAGGATACACTCCTGTCGATCCACTATCTTCTCGGGAAATCCAAAAAAGTCACCTCATCGTCAATCTTCAGATCTCCATGGTCGATGACGTGAGATTGGTCATGCACGCATCTCCTTAGCTGGGATACGTGGAAGATTTCATGCACCCTCTCTAATTTCAGTGACAGTTCCAAGTGGTATACCACCTTGCCAATCCTCTGATGTATGAGGAATGGTCTGATAAACCTCAATGAGAGTTTACCGCCTCAGCCAAATCTATGTAATCCCCATTGAGGGGAGACTCACAAGAAAACGTTGTCCCCGTCCTTGAACTCTAGTTATCTCTTTCGCTTATAAGCATAGGGCTTCTATCGGCTCTGTGCAATATTCATCTGCTCTCAGATGACCTACACCTTCTCAGTAGTAGGTTGTACCATCTCTGGGCCCATTAGTGCTGGATCTCCTAGATCTATATAGCACAAGGGCGATCTGCAAGGTTATCCATAAAACATCTAAAAAGAGTTCATTCCAATGGTAGAGTGATATTTGTTTTTGTACGTGAACTCCACCAAGGGTAGGTGGTCCTGCCAACTGCGACCAAACTCTAGGACAAATGAACAAAGCCTGTACTCTATGCTCTGTATTGTCCACTCAGTCTAACCATCTATCTATGAGTGAAAATCTATGATCATACGAAGCTAAGTCATGGAAGCCTCTTGCAATCATTTCCCCAACTAGGATGTAATGAATTATTCACAGTCTGAGACAATCATCTAAGGCACCCCATGACGTCGCACGGTCTCCTGAACGTAGAGACATCCCGACCTCTCTACGGAACCCTTCTCTCGAATAACAAGGAAGTGGGCTGACATTGTGAGTTAGTCAACGATCACCCAAATGGTATCTTTCCCTATAGAAATACATGTTAAACCTATCTTAAATTCCACCGATATCCCTTCCCACTTTCACTCTGGTATCTCGAGGGGTTGAGTCAAACATGTTGGCACCTGGTGCTCGGCCTTTACTTGCTGGCAAGTGAGGCATCTAGAAACAAACTCCTCCACAACTTTCAACATCCCTGACCACCAGTACTGACACTAGAGGTCTTGATACATCTTCATCATGTCTGGATGTACTACCAAGGGGTATGTATAGTACTCCCTTAGCACCTCTTCTCAAATCATCACTGGTACAATTGTAATCCCTCTGAAAAGGATAGTGTCATCTCCACCTTTAGAATATCTGTCAGGTGCATGGATTGAGGATATCTGAGAACATGTAGTTTCATAGCTACTGTCTTTGAGTTTCACCTCCCTAACTCGTTGAAGGAGTGGATGTGCTACTACCATCGACTGGTGGTAGACTATATCATCTTTATACACGTAGGATATCTAAATCGACGCTAAATGATCTAAAGCCTCGTTCAGTAGCTACGAAATCAATCTCCGGCTAAGTGAATATACCACTACATTACCCATCCCAAGAGTATAGACAATCTCAAAGTCATAGAATTGTAGGATCTCTATCCAACATCATTGTCTCAGATTCATATCTTTATGTGTGAATATATATATGAGTCTCTTGTGGTCAGAGTAAACAATGCACTGCTCAGCCATCAAGTAGTGTCGCCACATATTTAGTGCAAAGACTACTTCTTCCAACTCCAAGTTAGGAGTTGAATAATTCTACTCATGAAGCCACAATTTTCATGAGCCATAATCAATCACAGAATCATCCTGCATTAGAACACAATTGTTTCTGGTCCCTGATGTATCACAGTAAACCATGTAGTCAGTTCCCTCCTCCAGTAACCTCAAGATGGGAGCACTGGTTGAGATCGACCTCAACTATTGAAGTCCTTGTTGTCATGACTTTGACCACAAGAAGGGTTTCCCCTTCATTGTTAGGGTCATCATTGGTGCTGCTACTTTGGATAAATTAGGTACGAACCTTAAATAGTATCCTGCTAATCCAAGGATGCTCTGCACCTCAGTAACACCCTTGGGTGGATCCCAAGAAAGCACAACCTCAATCTTCGTTGGATCCACTGCAACTCCAACCTCTGAGATGACATGTCCCAGGAAGTGGACCTTTCATATCTAGAACTCACAATTAGAGAGCTTCCTATATAACTAGTCTTCCCAGAGTGAGTCTAGGACTATCCTCAAGTGTAAATCATGCTCTTCCTTGGACGCTGAGTACACCAAGATGTCATCAAGGAATACCACCACAAAGGGATCGAGGTATGGATGAAATATCCTATTCGTGAGCCCCATGAACACTAATGTAGCATTGGTCAAGCCGAAAGGCATCACCAAGAACTCGTAATGGCCATACCGACATCTGAAGGGCACGTTCGGTACGACCTTTTCCCATAACCAGAGATGATGATAGCCTGATATGAGGTCTATATTATAGAACCACTTCGCTCATTTAAACTGATCAAATAGATCATCAATCCTCGGCATATCAAACTTGTACATCACGGTCACTTGGTTTACATTCTGAAAGTCCATGAATAACCTCAAAATTACCTCTTCTTTCTTGGAAAACAACACTCGGGATGCCCATAGAGAAACACTGGTCCTTACAAATCCCTTACTCTATTTGTCCTCTAACTGTACCCTTAGCTCTTGGAGCACTGCAGGGGACATCCGATATTCTGGTGTAGATATCGGTGTTGTTCCTAGGCCATAGTCATTGTGAAATTATACCTATTTATGAGGAGGTAGTCCTGAAACATCTTCTGGAAAGAAATCCTCATACTCGTCCACCGCCACTAGAAAACTTGGAATCGCCTCATCCATCGTGTCAATGGTCATGAAAGCCATCTGATATATAATCGGATTCACCCACCTGAGAGCAAGTTCATATTATTCTACTCTATTTTCCTTCTCACCAACAAAGGAAAACTGGTATCCATATCTGCATGTACATCCCACTGTACATCTCAATCATTCAATCTATGCGTGAACTGCTAATAGCCAGTCCATGTATAGAATGACATCGTAGGGATTTAACGCTCCAACTAGAAGATCACACCTGAAGCTCTCCCCTCTGAGAGTAAGATCAGACTGTCAACACTAGTGTGTGACCACTGAATCTCTTCCCGTAGGATTATCCAAATGAAAAGGTCGAGCAAAAATCTATGTCAGAATCTCAGAGTGCTAAACTAGGTCTGTGGCAAGGAAACAATGGAAAGCACCTGTGTCGATAAGCACTGATGCTAAAGTAGAGAAGATACAGATCATACCTCATATTATCTCAAGGATGTAAAGATCACAATACTCTACTGCTTGTATCTGAGCCTCTCCCTACCCAGCTGCTCCTTGAGCTCATGGTGGACTGCCTGGGGGTGGCGGTGGTAGTGCCTGGTTACCCCGACCACCTCCCATGCACATCCTGCTCCGCTACCTTGCCTACCGCCTGATTGATGCTCATTATCCTACCACTGTCGTGGCCTCGGTGGCCCCTCAACTAGCTTCTATTCATCCACATGGGGAGTTGGATAGTCATGATATCTGTAACCTTGTCCCCCGGAGAAAAAATAGAACAGGCCTTGCGGGAGGTTCCCTCAGCCCCTCAAACCTCACACCTCTGACCTTGCATTCTGAGGTCACCCTCTGAAAGGTCTAGCCTACTTGGGATTTTACATCATCTACCTAGTGCCATATGTAGGCGACTCTTCTTTCTATCATATGGTTGGGGCTCTCACAATCAGTGCCTACTCGGAAAGGAAGATCTCCATCAGCCAAGCATGCTCAAGCACCATATCCTACGTCAGGATGCTGAGAGAAACTGTCGTAGATCTGATCTCTCATCAGAGCTCCAGTTCAAAGGTATGTTCCTTGAAGTTAGGGTCCCATAACATGTCGGTGGAGTATCATGAGATGTCGGTAAATATATCAGAGTACTAAGCCACAAACTTTATTCTCTACTACAGATGTAGCATCTCCTATATACGCACAGAGCATAGTGTCGTTGGTACAAAATCCACATTGAAAATGCTCTCCAAGTCTGGCCTGGTGAGGGTTGTCTCCTCATGCTCTTGGAGCATCGATCTCCACCATAATCCTACAGAGCCCTGAAGAAGGCTAGCAGCCATGATATCCATCTTCTTGGCGGGTTTCTCTAATAAGAAAAAGACCTGTTAAACCACCTCAGGAGAGTCCTCTGCTCCCTGGGGTTCTGTCTCGCCTCGAAACATTAGAGGCCTCTATCTCTGGAACTCATGCAATGTGCTCAGCCAACGTGCATCATCCACTAGTAGAATCCACTGATCAACTGGTGGTGGTACTACTAGTACACCACCTGAAAATGCCATCACTATGAATGGTCCTTGTTTTGACACCACACCACTTGATGGGCCACTATCATGATCTCTAACTGAAATCATAGTAGACTGTCTATGTAGAGGCATCCTGTAAGAAACATATTTTCCACCGTCAATAAGTTATACTTGTTGAGATGACTCAAGAAATATCAATAAAACATTTAAAAACACTAGAAACCATTTTTTTCTTGTTCCGAATAGGAAAACATAATTCAAGGTCTTTGTGTATGGATACATCGGCCGCCACACCAACATTAGAATCCCTATACTAAAAACCAAAATCAAGACACTTTACACCATTTCCTCATTAAAAGTAGACTCTTAGTTATTCTGGTAGAACCAACATCCCACTAATACCACTTTGTCAAAACCCGTCCCATGGGGCCCGGACGTGACTACCCCAAGCTCATCTTTTATAGGCCTGGGGTTGGTGACTAACACCTGAAGTCTTTTCCATAATAGGGAAGGCATTGCCTTATATATTTTTACACACCCAAAAAGGGAAACTAAAGTAAAAAACCATCAAAAGTATGGTATAACCACATGATTAAAACAAACACCTGAAGTAAAACAATAAACCGAAAATAGTGGGATGAAATACAATCCTTATAAATAGAAAATAAAGTAAACAACTATTGCATCTTCCCTAGAGCTCTACCTTGAGTGTAGTAGCTACAAGTCTGAAGTCAAGAAGAGGATCTCGACTGCTCCAATTTGACTAAAATCCACCAAGTCCAGAACCACCAATGTCTTCCTTGGAGTGTCAGTAGTCTACACCAGATAGAAATGTGCGGGCAGAGCCCACGTAGGGGTGAGTATAAGCACTCAGTAGGGGGCACTGAGACCCGTAAAGGTATCTTAGTAATCCAAAAAGGATAACATCATAGGAAATACCACAAAGGTAATATCACAATAAATATCTAAATCATGAAGTACAATGTTAAAGAGGCAGCTCACTGTAATAGTATAACTTCAAGGTTACTAGGATATGGAAGACTAGTCGAAAATCTAGATCATACTATCCATAGTAACTCTACTGCAGACCTATATAGGTCACTATATGTTGACCCGTATTGGTCACTAGATGTTGACTCGTATTGGACACTGGTGCTGACCCATATTGGTCACTGGTGGTGACCCGTATTAGTCGCTGGTGATGACCTGTATTAGTCTCTGGTGGTGAACAATATTGGTCACCGGTACAAAGGTAGGGATGATTAGTCATACAGCTAGATCAACCCACTCCAGAGTTTCTAATGTTGACCTGTATAGGTCCCTCTTCGTCTTCATGTCATAGCCAGCCACTGGATTCCTACACGAAGCACGCCTGATATTTAGAAGACTATGATCTTCTAGACATCATTAATATTTCAACCAGTACGATGTCCTGAAAAAATCATACCCAAGGGACCACCACATCATAAGGGTCTAAAGGTGATAGATGGTGCGTCGATCGGACTCCCTATCTGTGAGATAGAGCACTTTTGTAAAAAGGGTCTAGTTGGATTCAAGTCTGATCCAACCTAGGTTGCACGTCAAACTCCGTCAAAACTTATTTAAGTATCTCTAATGGACTGTCTTGTCACAGGGGTCCTTATTCCATAGATAGTGCATCGATCAGACACCCGGTCTATTAGTTACACCCCTTTCTATGAAACGAGGGTGATCTTACCTCGGTCCGACCGGGCTTGGTCGGGCATGCCGGAAAATGCCAAAGGGACTACTTCCCAAAAGGGGACCTAATGCCACTGATGGCGTGTCAAATGGTCACCCGGTTCATCGGTTACGGGTGTTTCTTTATTCGGGTTCCGGTTGGGTCTGGGCCTAGTCCAACTCGGTCCGGACAACCTGACGCAATAGGTTTTGAGGTCTACTTGACCCCGCTCGGGTCTGGCCTATTAATGGTTGGCCCGGTTCATTGGGTCTGGCCCGTTAGGGTCAGTCCGATGAGTGGGGCTCGGCCCACCCGAGTTGGCCTCGCTGGGCTGTGAGTCCATCCCGACCCACTAGGCATGTCCAGCATGCTGGTTCGCGGCTCCGGCCCGGCCAGCTGGGTGGGTCCAACCTGTTTGGTTGGCCTGCGCCCGACCAAGTTCGTTTAAAGGAATGCCACTATCTTCAGCTGGCCCTGCAGACACAAGGTCGTTTCACCTGGTCAGTGGGGCACTGCTCCACCGTGTGCAACGATCGACCATAAGGGATGACCGGCCTCCAACCGATGCGGCGCAGCGTGGTGCCATGCTTTCCCCTCATCCCAAAACCTACTGGCTATGGATGATGCCACCGGAGGTGACTACGGGCGCCGCACCTCTCCCGCACAGCCGGCTCGGGCCGGTCGCCTATGGACATCGTGGCACACGACAACGGGACACCATCTAACCACTCGCGACTGATTGTTGTGGGCCTCCTCCGGCCACCACTGGCATGGCGCGCTGACGGTTCTTTCCGCGGGCCACTAGACCTGCTCCGGTGGTCTGTTCTTGGTGCTATCTGCGCCTACGAGCCTTTCGGACTCCCACCATCATAGTGTGGCCCTCTGTCTCACATTGGTGTCAAAATTGAGGAAATACGCCCTTGAAGTACGTAACATGAACGAAGTGGGGGATGGTCCATGCCTTGTTCGTTCAGCCCGTGCCATCTGCGTCAACATGATAAAAAGCGGGAGAATATTTATCTATCCTTAAAGATTAAATGAACTCATTTCAATAATGTTAAACAAAAACCAATCATAAACCCACTAACTCAAGATCCATTGGAGGTGTCACAATTGTGGAGGGAGGAGAGTCCACGTTGGATGGAGTCGTTGGCATTCGTCAAACCTGGATCGTTACCGCCCAAGATTTCATCCTTTGTCAGTGGATGTTGCCACAGAACTCTGCCAGAGTTTAATTGCTTGAAGAAGCTATTCCAAAACACCATCCCAAACTCCATTTAAATAGGAGTGGGAAAAGTGAGTAACGCGTTGAGGAATTATTGAGGCTCATTAAATGAATTAATGAACCTCATTTAATTCACAACGGTGGAGTTACGTAGTTGATGAGTCAAGCCATTAAATGGTTTGACAAGTCACCGGTCCCACCAATGCCGCTAATCTTTTGGAAAAAAAGAAAATAAAATAACAACAACATATTATTTTATTATTCTATAAAATTTCTAAAAACTATCTTTTTCTCCCAAACAACTACGGTCAAAGTGACGTTTTCCATAAGCGAATCATGGCGTTGTAGATTCGACGATGCTCTTGTATTTCAATTCTGAGCACCGTTTCAAAAGAAAAAAGACATCACCCACGCATTTACTAAACATACCTAAAAAAAGTTTACAAATTCATAATTGGAACATTGGGTCTAGAAATCATGCGCTTTCAATTTTCACACACTTTTAATAATCCCAAATAATAATAAAAAAATACATGTAATTTTTGGTTCTTTATAACACACCCATTTTAAATCACGTTTTTGACAAATTTATATATTATATTAAACAAAATAAATTTTTTATTTGAATTAATGATATAAAAATTTACATTGGATGATTTTTTTTATTTTTCTAGTTACATTCATTTTTTGATTAATAGTAAATGTATTCTAAAATTTAATTGAATACAACTTTTTTCATTAAAATTATTTATGTGGTTCGATTATATAATTTTCTGTTTTTTAAGAATAAATATATTATATTTTCATTTGTTAATATCTTGTAGGTAATTGAAATTAAATTTACATTGAATTTAGATGTAAAAACAATTCAATATTTTCTAATGTTTTAACTTTTAAAATCCAATTTTCTCTTTCTGAAAATGAAATTTATTTAAAATTAATTATTGAAGAATTTTCCTTTTGAATTTTTGAAAATTTATTCCATATTTTGAATTAGCAGGTCCAAATTATTTAAATATAATTATTTTATTTTATGATATTATGAATAGTAACTTCATGAATATTTATTATTACAGTAAATGGGTAAATCAAGTAATTGTGGGTAAAAATAATATTATAAAAATACACTAAATCTTCTCTTATTATCATTGGATGAGGATGTGTCTACCAATATCATCCATGGGTCCAAATTTTATCCTTTGAAAGCCACGTGGATGATATTAGTATATTTAATTTAATTTATATAAAGAAAAGTTATATATGTTGTACTCAAATTTTAATAATTTATTAGTTTTTTGAAATAAGTTTATAAAGAAGCTAAATTAGAATATAAATAATCATTTAAATGATAAAATGTTTGAATTTAACATGGTAATTTATTTTTAATTTATCCCAAATAATTTACTACTTTAAAAACATATAAATTAATGATGAATCAGTTATTTTATTGATGAAAAATCAATAAAATAATTTCAATTAAAATGATAATAACAGTTAAAAGGACTAAAAACTCGACCCAATCTTGTTGTTCGAGTGTATATTGACCATAAAAATCCAAGGGTTATGTTATTGAACATTTGGATCCATATTGAAAAGATTATGACCCTTATAATATATTATATAAAGTGATGTTAAAGTTTTCATATTCATGTTTTAAAAAATATTACATTTTTAAAGTAGTATTTTCCCAAAGATATATTTTACTATAACTATTATTTTTAACTATATAGGCTATATATTCCTCATAGTATTTTATTTTAAATTATTTCCCAAAAATTATGTATATTAAATAATTACACAAAACTGATGTGTTAATTATTTTATTAATCGAAATATAAATTAATGTTATTAAAAATATAAAAATAAATAAAAAACGTGATAATTAATATATCAAAAGAATTATATATATTATCATGACCTCATAGGTATATAATAAAATATTTTTATTTTGATAACATCTTATCTTGATATTTTTAAAAATACATAAAAATAATAGTGTCAATATTGATACCATTGATTTGTTGTCAAAATAATGTTTTCAAAAATCAATTAAAAGTTATAATAAATTTTTTAAAAGTATGAAATTATTATTATATGGTCTAAAATGTTCTAAAATGTTTATTTATTCTCTAATTTATATCAAATAAGTACAAATTACACTATTTAAATGTTGAAACATTTTTTTCCTTAGGTAAAATATAAATAGAATAACTAAGAGTTAATTAAAATGATAAGGTTTAAGTCGACTTAAAAATTTATCTAAAATTTATTTTCTGATGATATTAAAACCATATATCATATAATCTTATATAATATGACATTTTTTTGGAAGTGGTTTTATGTTATTAAAAATTAATATTTATAGAGATTCCAAATGATGCCCTCACCAAAATTATAAAAGAGCGCATCCTCCCTCAAAACGTCACTTCACTTTGAGCCCTATATCTCGGCTATCACATGACCATTTATCATCTCAAATTACTTAGTCACATTATAGAGTTTAGTTTCTTCTTAAAATAAAAACTCTTGTTCCTTTAGGAAATGATATTGAGGGAGCTCGTCGAAGAAGAGGTAATCTTCTCTACTGATTCTTTCAAACTTATTTTTTCTTCTAATTACTCTTCATGTGTTTTTTCCATCCTAAAGTAATAATTTTTGTGACACTTATAATCTGAGATGTTGTTATGGTTATATAACAACCATATTACACCTTCTATCAGTCATAAAAAAAATAAAATCACCATGCATACGTACATACGACTTATCGTCGCCACACCGTGGTGTAATAGGTTTTCATCAAAAATTTACATGGAAGGGTGTAATTATGAAAAAATAAATATGTATTTGAATTATAAAATTTTATTTATTCTATAATATTATATACACCATCCAATTCAATACCATTCTATAATTATGGGAATGATATTGTTTCTTGTGCGTACGTACAACCTACTGTCTCCACAATGCAAAGTGATTCATTATAGATGATCCTCATTAAAAAAGGATTATATAAATGAATATAATGAATAAATATGTTATATATTATGTTAATATAATTTTAGAAATGATCTATATATAACATAATGATATTAACATGAACTTATACTGCAAACATGAATAAGAAAATAAAGTTTTTAATACCCAATGGACGCTAACTAATGTTATTAACAAATGGGAAATACTATGATCACTTTTGATATTAGAAAAATGAATATGATTATGGAATAAGATAATTACATTATTTAATACTTTATACATGAGGTTTATACACATATTATGGAACCCATACCAAAGGTAAGGGATAATTTCACAATCTCATTATTTCCAAGATTCTTTTTACATAAGTATTTACCGGGGCATATTTATCATCCACATCCATGTTTCCTAAATTTGTAATATTAATTATTTCTTCTTCAAATTTTTAAAGTAAATTTTATCCATTGTTGATTTTTATGAAATAGTACAAAAATAATCTTTTGTTTTTTTTTGATACGAGTCACTTTTTTAATTATACAAAAAATTTATGAGGAGAATGTTTTATTTTAACTTATACATCATGAAATTTTTTTAAGTTCTCACAAAACCATCTTTTGATGAAGAATATTTTACAACATTTAAATGCTATTTTCAAATAAATTATTTTCTTTTAAAATTATGTGTCATTTTAAGAAGAAGTTTTTTTTCGAAAAAGAAATAATATTTTCCTCTGGAATAAATTTCACAGTTTTTATAAAAATTATTTTCCATCTAAGATGAAATTATTTAATATGGTCATGTTAAGATACCTAATATTCATATGGTTTTAGTTTGTTTATGATATAATTATATTTATGAAATCATTTTGTTTTTTATAAATTATGCCATGATAGAATGATGTTTAAGAAACCCATTTTATTCATTAGTTAATGCAATGATGAATGATTTATGTTTTTGTGGAACACATAAGAATAATTTCATTATGAGATTTGTCGGACCTATATATACCTTTAATTAATTGGGTAAAAATTTATTTCTCATGGGATATATAGGGGTGGAATAGGAAATGATATTGGTTCTCTAATAGAGGGCTGGAAAGGTAAGTAAACCAGGTTTAGTAATATAGGGTTGGAATGGGGAGTGAAATCAGTTCAGTAATGGACTTTGTTCCCTATGAGGTACTTGGAAATGAGCCTTGACAAATATGAAATGATTTTTAATGCTTATGGGTTTTTCAAAATTCTATGTTTTATGATAATGAAATTTTTTAATGGCTCATGTTCCTTTTTATTTTATTCCTTTTGGACTACCATGATTTATTTCATGGCTCAATATTTATATATGTGTTATACATGGAATCATTTGTAATAGTTTGGTTAATGTTATTACATTCTTATGTTCATGTTTTCATTGATATTATACTTTTTTACCCTTACTGAGTATCCAAGGACACCCTTTTCAAATGTTTTCTAATCCCTAGGATACAAATAAAAGTTTTAGGTAGAAAAATTAAAGGGGAAACTATTTATGGGATATATTGAAGATATTTCACCAAATTAGTATAATGTGTTCCATGTTTCCAAGGACACTAAACTAATAAGGTCATTGGGAATATTTTTTTTGTAATTTATTATTTATACTGAAAATTATTTTAACTTCTATGTACATCAATCATGGGTTGTTATAAGAATATTCTTGGATGAATATCAAATAATATTCCTCCAACCCCATAAATCTTCAGATATCAAAAAAATTCTTGGGCCAATCCCTATAAAAAATTGACTGATATTTACCTAAGTCCATGGACACACATTCCTTCAATATTTTATAAACTAAGAAGTGTACCTCATCAATCCAAAACCGAAAATATATATTTAACGTATAGAAAATGCTCTCTTAGTATAATAAGGATGATATCAAGATATTGGGAGTTATCATTATGAGTCTCAGAGTACCCCAAGTTTTCTACAATAATAACATCAAAAAACTAATACAAATATAGATGTAAGATTATGTTCATCAAAGAAATAAAATTTCTAGTGAGTTAATCAACCCAAAAGAAATTACTAAGAACTC
Organism: Viscum album; assembly: GCA_963277665.1. NCBI lineage: Eukaryota > Viridiplantae > Streptophyta > Magnoliopsida > Santalales > Viscaceae > Viscum > Viscum album. The sequence continues at coordinate 599,216,787 of OY728133.1, forward strand.
ATATAGGCTTAACCACCATACGAAAGCACTCTATAGTATATCAGAAGATGGAACTCTCAGCTGATGATACTCTAATGTCATATAAATATTGGATAAGACACGATCTCCCTTAAACTAAAAAAATGGAACGCTGATATTAAAAATAATATAATGATTCCTCATAGTAATTTGGTTCAACTTTTCTTAATAAACACACAAGTGATGGTTTTCATCATATTCAATTTCAAAATTACCTAAAGAACCCCAAGGAAATGTTCTCATACCAATAAAACCCTCATCTATAAACACTTCTAACTGAGTCTTGTAATCTTGAATCTCGGCCGGTTTCCTTATTTATAGTTGAATAGAAACTCGGTCATCCCCAACATGGTTTCAATATTAAATTTCATATCTCTATCAGGTGGAAGCCCTTATAAGTGTAAAGGAAGAACCTATAACCTATCAAAAAAGATTGGAAAGACATAATTCCTTAAACCTCCATCATTCTATAATATACTAGTATCCTGGGTCGTGGGATCCCCCAGTTACTAATGAACTATCCCTATATGAACAACCATGATATCCCACTCTCCATAGTGAATGTAGTCATCACCCACATGATATGTAAAAGTCACTCTCTTACTATAAAAATGAATGTGTCATTGAATAACTATAAATTATTCTATAAAAATAAATATTCTAATGCATAACATGTCATGAATATAGATATCCCATTGAAAATTACACTCCCTATCCTTGAAAGAACATCCCTTAAAAAAGGATATATCTATAGACTATACTACCCATAGTGTATCTATCATGAAAACCCACTCACGAACTCCCTGGATAGGCTCAACCCATTCAAATTTATTTATAGAAATAAAGGAATTATGTGAAACTATATCAAATAAGGAACTAGATAGTGTAGAAGATACAAGAATAACACCTCTAACTATCGATGGTCCATCCTTTCTATCCAAAAGTGTAGGCTGAATAGCATATAACTGTCCTATCCCCCTTCCTTCTAATGTAGTCTGATTACATTGAGCTTGACCACTTTTTTGATATGGGTGATCTTTCCCAGAATTACCATATCAAATTCCTCCATTTCCACGGCCAGTAGAACTCCAGATTTTATACTAATATGGTGCATAAGATCCCCTTCCCCAAATCTAGTTCAATCTAGCACCTCCATCCCAAGACATCGGTCATTTGTTCCTATAGAATGTCTGTTGATGCCCAATCATTCCATAAGATCATCACTCTACTGGTGTTTGGGGATAGTTTCTATGATAGTATCCTAGCCTACCACACTAGTATAAATGATTTAAAGTATGATCCTAAGTAACTGATCCTTCCATCTGGACACTTTTCCTACTATCACGATGGATGAAATTCTAATAGCGAAGCTTCTTGTTCATTAAACATGTTTCTCTTGATTTAACTACAACAACTAGCTCTATTGAACTATAATACTCATTTAGGTTCTTCAAATCTATGAGATCCAAATCCACCACCTCTATAAAATTCCTTAACAGAAATAGGTTAACTTGTGACTTAATCTCACATTTAATCTCGAACTCAAATGCCTTATCATACCTGTCTCAACCCCTTAAAGTATTGGATAAAATAATTGAATGTGTGTGAAGAAACTATCATAGTTCATCAAATACATAATCCCCTGAGACATCCACATGAACTCTGCTACTCTCGCCTATCTAGGCCTCTATGGATATATTTGATCCAAGAACTTCTCAAAAAATTTCTTCCATGACATCATGTATGCCTTCCCAATTCAGTCTAGAACATCCCACCAGTGCATCGCTGATCCTCAGAAAACATTTGTGAAAAAATGGTCCAAATTCTCACCATGAGTCTCTATTTGGTTAATTTTAATATGTATGGAAAAAATCCATAACTCTTCTTCCTCAAGTCCACCCACTTCGAAAAATATCAGAGGGTACTCTAACTGAAACTCCTTCATAAGACCAGACATTCCTTTTAAAACCATACCTCTGTCTCATTCAATGAATTGAATAAATGAATAAAACTTCTCCTAATACATCTCTATGAGTTCCTCACTCATCTCTACCAGTACCTCAGGTTCTAATACTAGTGGAGTATCTCCAATAATGTCTTCATTTCATCCTCCCATAAATTGTCATTATGGAGGCACATCTATACAATTCCAAACACACATATTTGGACACATAACACAAAAATAACTTAGTTAACAATAGGGATTCACATTAATCCATAATAATCCATTCCCCTTTTTTCATACCACATGGTCAAAGATAAGTCACTATCCTTACCCTTAACCATCCAACATCTAGGTCATGGTTTAAAAAGAGTGAAATCAATCTCATTTTTCATGTTTGTTATTAGAAACCCATTTATTTACATTATGAATCATTTAAAATTTTCAAGATCACATTAGGAACCATTTTTAGTTCAATTACATGATCAAGGAAACATTTAAATTTTCAGCACTTACCCAAAACTCTATTTCATTTGTTTGCCTAAAAGTAATATATGTAAAAATAATAATCCTATGTTCCAAGAATGATTCACGCATAGAAAACTCTCATTAATTATTAGTAAATGACTCAAATATTGTAAAATCATGTAAAAAAAACTACATCACACAATAAGTCCATCACTCATGGTGAAATAACCGAAATCGTAAAAACACATATAAATAGCCTCAATACCTCCCTAGGTACTTAGGCTTTACCCAATAAATGTGTTGGCTACTCTCATGAATGAGATCTTAACCAAGTCCTGGATTATTCTATTTCACTGTCTAGATTTACCAAATAGTAAAGAAAAAAGAAAATAAATGAAAACTAATTTGAAACAAAATTGTAACATCTCGAATTGGGTGCCACATACTAGTGCCCCAATCCATCCCGTTACATGACCTAAAGCAGGTCTCCCAATATGTATGAGGCTTTTGACTAGAATTAGGGGACTAATATTTAACATGGGGATAATATACCCTCATCATAAAGGCCTTATAATATTGTAAATAAATAAACAATAACCAAATAAAAATAACTATAACCAAAATAATATCAGTATGACATGATTTCCCAAATAGTAATACAATACACAAAACTAAATAGTAGATATGTGATGTTGTAATAAGTTCCATGTGTCCAACAAAAAAAGGACACTAACACTCCAATGTGGGTCCCGACAACATGTCTGGCTCCCTCATCCATGCTCTATCTTGACTCATCTATCTAACATATGACCTTTATGCTTTACCTGACCTGCAACCATGAAATCTATTTGGGTACTGACCAGGAAGCCTGAAAAGAGTATGAGTATAACTTAGTAGTCCATCACCAATTGTATATACAATATTATCCAGTCCATGTAGTGTGCTCAGTTGTATAAGGAATAAATAAAATCAATAAAGTAATATTTTATATTTATTTAATTACACTTTATTTAACAACATAACCCTCAAGTTCCCAAGGACACTCATACTCTAAATACCTACTTTGACTCGTAATAGAGTATAAACTATCCTTCTGGGATATCATATATCTAAAATATATTTTTTTCATTCATCATCTTAATTCACATATGAATAACATTGTTACCATTAATCATCTCAATTCATATCTAAATGCCATTATTATCATTCATCATCTCAATTAATCTCTACATTAAATTGTTACCATTAATCATCTTAATTCATATGTAAATGATAGTGTTTCTACTATTCATCTCATTTAGCAACTTAATTCCATTGTTACCATTAATAATCTTAATTATCACTATAGGATATTGTTGTAGATGACCATGTCCTACACATTATTATCACATTTTTGACATTATCCCAATATCACACAGATCCCAATATCAGGATATGACATATATAAAAAAATCACATGCACCACAATAACAATTTAATTAATTCACCAAATAATTAATCCAACGTAACAATTTAATATTCACTTCATTCCATAATTTAATTCAAATTTTAATTAATTACGTCTATGACATTAATTAATTCAGTAATTAAATAATTACACCATTTCAGTTAATTAATTATAAAATTAATTTATCACATAATTTCTATTATTTAATTGAATAATTAATTAATCAAATAAAATAAATAAATTAATTCAACAATTAATTAATTTTTTTTCAATTACATAATCACAAAATTCTACATTAGTTAATTCAGAAATTAATTAATCCAATTTCATAAACCCAATAATATATAATTAATTCAATAACTAATTATTCCAACTCAATCGATTCAATATCTAAAATTATCCAATCTATTAATTAATTAATTTAAAAAATTAATTAATACAATTTATGAAACTAAAATTCTAATAATCCAATAATTATTATACAATTAAAAACATGTAATTGAAATCAAGAATTTGGGATTTCAATAAAAGACCACCTACCTCAATTTGTTGACAAGTCATCACCCAAGAAAAATTCCCCAAATTGAAATAGATAGGGAAAACCCATGATGAAGAAGGAGACAATGAATCAAATACTAGAAATAATATTAAGTAGATAATGATATAACACACCAAGATATACATCTAGAACCAATAGTGGATACAAATCCCACTCCTATCTTCAAGGAGGAGAATGAAAGAGATAAATCAATTAAGATGAAATCACATACAAAAATATGTGAATATCAGTAATCCCGTTTTGATTTTCCATGAACGTAGGTCAAGAAGGAATATAATTCATTTAGAATCCCCCAAAAATGAGGGAGAATGTTTATGGTTGATATAGGGAATCATTTGGATTAAAAGGGGGCTCGAGTAAATTTAAATCTAATTTTTAGTTCATTTAAAATCCCATGTATAGTTTCCAGTATAGGGGAATGCAGTTTTCAAACACATGTTCCTTAACCATGTCTCACATATGGGGGTTTAAAATTTATCCTAAGTGGGTGAAATGTTTGAAAAACCATGCTCTAACAATCACATCCTCCTCTATCTGAGGATACCCGATTTTTTAGGCCTTGGTGCAGTGTATGGAAAAATGTGTGCCAACCATGAAATGCCATTATTTCATCTAATTATCTCCAATTATCACCCAAATTCACCCAAGGTAAGATCTAAATAAAATATTATAAAAAATGAAAAATAATACATGAAAGTAATCTTGTGACCTCTCCAATGAAACTATGGATATTACTGTAGAGACCCGTATCTTGACGAACATTGACATTACATTACTTTTGCGGAATACTTAGTACATAACAAAAACACACACACAAGGATCGTAATAGTTTAGTGTCTTTGGAAACTCGGAACGTAATCTTCTAATCCTGGTGAAAGATCTTCAAAATCTCCCACAAAGATCTCCCTTTTTTTTACCTAAAACCTTTCTTTATATCCTGGGGAAAAGAAAACATAAAAGGGTGAGCTCAAATGCTCAGTAAGGGTAAACAAAAGAAATATCAATCCCATAATTTTCATAAGAACATAACATTCTTGGAAATCTTAACCTGCAAAAGAGAGCATAATTTCATAACAAGGGATAAATCATAGTAGTGAAAATGAAATCATAACTTAAAACATTACTCATTGTGGCATACACACATAATCATAGAGAATCATTTCTTGTTAGTCAAGACTCATTGCCAAGACTATCTTAGTGGACAAAGTCCCTTTCTGAATCGAGAAATCCTCGTTTCAGTCCTGTTTCACTGAACCGGTATAACCTACCATTCCAGCCATGTCTATATCATGAGATATAAAATCTTTACCCAATGCATTGGAGGGAGATATAGGTCCCACCCATCTCTTAATGAATCCTTTCTTATGTTTGCCACAAAATCATAAATCATACATCATTGCATAACCCATGTAATAAAAATGGGATTCTTAAACAACATGACATCATAAAACCATTCATATAAGATAAAGGAATTCATAAACATAATTCCATCACAACATAGTCAAATCAATGTAAAAATATGTATAGAAACAGAACCATTTATTATCTTAGATGGAAAATAATTTTGATAAAACACTTGAAATGAATTCTTGAGGAAAATATCCTTTCTTCTTCAAAATCAATTTCTTTTCACAAAACATCATACACTTTTAAAAGAAAGAGATTTTATTAAAAATAGTCATGAAATATTTTGGAGGAAGGATCATGAAAATAAGGCTTTATAAAACCGTAAAAATCCGTTCGTGCCGTATAAGTTAAAAAAACATTCTTCGTACTTTTGTCGGAAAAGTCAAAAAGTACCTCGTACGACAAAAGATTCCTTTCATACATATTACTAAAAACTCACCGAAGGGTAAAAATGGTTTTAAACAATTGTAGGTGGATGGAAATAATATTACATTTTGATGAAACATGGATGTGGATGATAAAATACACCGCAGTAAATAATTACGAATAAACAATCTCGGATAAAAATGAGATTGTGATATTTCCCTTACCTTAGGTCCGATTAGCTTCGTAAGTGTCCGAACCTCCTGTATAATGATTTAAATCATGTTATTGACTTATTACAGAATCATATTCATTGTTATGATATCATATATGGTTCGCTTATGACATTATATTACCCGTTCTTTTGTAAATTCCATGTTAAAGAAGCGTTTTGGGTAAAATCGTTTCATTTATCGTAGGTGTTTTGACTTGTTGTTCTTGACATAATTATTACTTATATCATGATTTACTTACTTCCAGAATATAAAATATGATTTATATATCATATATATTCAGTATATATATATATATATAATAGGTAGATGAAAAACACCGTTCATGGAGACGGTAGTCCGTACGTACGCATGAACGCTGTTTTCCTTTCCTTATTGTCTTGAAATGGAAGTAAGTAGATGACATAAATATGTATATATATACATAAATCCAGTAGCTTTATAATGTCATATATTTCATTATTATTTCTTATATATACATTATAATCATTCTTAAATGGTTAACATGGAGAATGAATCTCATCGCGTCGTGGAGACGGTATTCCGTACGTACGCACGAGCGATGATATCATTTCTATAAATATTGAATTGAATTGGAGTGGATTATACAATATATCAGAATCAATATGATGTTGTAATAACTATGTATAGTTATTATTTACACCATTATACCCATCCATGTAAGGTGGTGGTGGAAAATAGATTACACCACGGCGTGGAGACGGTATTCCGTACGTACGCACGCGCGGTGATTTCTTTTTCCGTAGGATGGATAGATGGTGAAATAGGGTTGTTTAATACTTATAATAACATATCAGTATATGAGTGATACTGATGTTATTACTTCATAATGAAACAACCTAAGAAGAAGAAGTGGAAGAAGAAATAAAGATGAAAGAATTGGTAACGGTAATTACCTCTTCTTTGAAGTGCCTCTTTGAGACCTCCTCTTAGGGCACTAAAATTGGTCTTTGAAGAAGACCAGAACCTCTAGGATGTTGCTAGGGAAGTGGAGAGGAGAAATTGGCAGGGGTTGGACGAGCTTGAGTGCTCAAATTGGTGTGAGGAGGAGGGGGAGGAGGTGTCCTTTTATAGGGGAGGAGAGGGGCACCTTAGGAATATCTCAAAATATTATTTTATATTAAAGTCAAAATCGGTTTATAATGGTTCCAAAGGGTCTTATTTCGAAGCTAAAGTGGGGATGGGTCGAAATCCTATCAACCAATAGAATTTAGACAAGTTTAGGATATTATTTTAACCTTATCAATTAAATTTAACTCTAAGTTAAATAATTTAACTTTTACCATGTCTTTTTGTTTTCTTTCACTATATGGTTAATACACTTACTATAACATGCCAAACGAACCCCAAATTGTTTATTATTAATATATATATCCTTATCTAAGTCATTTGGCCGAACCTTAGATTTTTAGGAATAAAATAACAATTAATAATATAATATTTGATTTAAAAACTATTTTGTGTCAATTTTGACACTATTTGATATATGATTTTTGTCAAAGTCATAACAGAATTATATGTTCGAACAAAGTTGATTAAATCATCTCTAAGATATCATAGTAACCTAGAAAATTAGCGGAATTCATAAAAAGTCTTAAATTACATTTATTTTGGTATTTATATTATCAATTATGTCAATATTTCATTAATAAGATAATTACTGCATCATCTTTGTGTCATAAATAAATTATATTATTTGATGTCTAAAAATTACAAATAAAATACCATCATGTAGGAAATCTTTTTAGCTTTCTAATTAATATTTATAGTCTAATTTATCTTATGTATAACCCCATATTAAAAATGATTTACTTATTAAACTTTGATTTTAACTATTTTAACCCTTCTTTAAATAAATTAATAATAAATGTCCTAATCTAATTCAAGTGGGCCTAAATGGTCATATTTTATTCCTAAGTTTGTTTTTGGTCAAATTACACTTGTCCAATAGAATTAGGACATGTGTTAGGGTAATATTAATATCATATTTACCCTTAGTTACCCTATTTACTATTAACCGCGGTAAAAAAAGTAAAAAGTTACTATTCACCAAAAATTATTTTCATCTCATTGAACCACATTTTAGTCCTTGATATTAACCGTGTCTCTCGGATTTTCGAAATTCCATTCACAGAAGCGGTAAAATTAAGTTTTATGCAAAATTCAGTTTTTAACCTACCACTTAGTGGTTTCACTATTCATCAAAAATTGATGTTTTTCAGAACAATGCCAAAATTTCATCCCAAGCTATATTTCATATTCCGAATTCAAAAATGAAGTCTATTTTACCAAATTCATAACATAAAAGTTGCATTAATTAATTTTATAATTAAATCCCGCTGTTAAAACAAATAGCGTGTTTTTAAGAAGCAATATCTATCAAAAGATTGACACTTGTTTATGTCTAGTTTAAATGTGAAATTACATCCAATGACCAACATTGTATTAAATTGTAAAAATATATTCTAAATATACTTTAAAACCACTCAAATTAATGATTTATCACTATTAATTATTTCGATTAAAAAAGTTGTTTTTAATTATAATTTAGTATTTTTCACTATTCATTAGAATATGAAAGTTATCCGAAAAGTACCAAAATTTCACCTTAGGCTAAATTCGATACTCCGAATCCAAGAATGAAGTTCATTTTGAAAAATAAGATTTACAGAATTTTAAAAAGTGGTTATTACTATTCATAACGGCTAGTTTTAATAATATTTTAATAGCACATCGTTGTTTAGTGAAACTCAGTATTGCGTATTACACACGCTATCGAGAAAGGTCGCGATTGCGTGTAATGCAAGGCAAGACAAGGATGCGTGTTGTGCAAGATCCTTTTGGTGTAGCGTACAACACAAGACATTAATAAAATTAAAAAGAATATTTTTTTATAAAACCTTGGGCTGTTACATTCTACCCCCCTTAAAATGAATTTCGCCCTCGAAATTCGTCGGGGTTATAAATGGTTTACTATTTGAAATTTTCTTTAATAGAAACCCACATCGTAAAAGGGAATACCAAAACATGGCTTTAAAAACTAAAGTATGAAATGTAACGATTACCCAAATAAACTAATCACTGGGTTTCCACATAGGTGAAAATATGGATATGGAAGAGAAATCTAAGCATCATGTTCTGATGGAGAGTGGTAGAGAACATGGCTATGGAAAAGCCAGTAATCACAAATCCATAGATTTGTGATGATATAAGGTACCATCTGATTCATCAGGTATAAGAGAACTAGGACAACATTTTTGGTTTTCAAGATCATTTCCCTAAAGTTAAAGAATTAGAATTAGAATAAATACTTACTTTATTTTGGTACAATCTCACTGTTGTTCGTGCCTTTAACAATTTCCACTTCATCTCTTAAATAAATGAAGTTGAATTTGTTATTCGTGAAGTGTTAGCAGATCATGTGATAGAATGACGGGTCATTCCATCTGTTTCAAACAAAAGGTTAGCAAAATTATATACATAAGTCGATCTATAGTGAGATTAGTCACATATGGACTTATACTTCATATATCATACTGCTTAATATAATAAAACTAGTTTCTACTAAACAGGGACTTCCTGTAGGCTAGTGGTAGGCGATAAAGGCCAGTCGCACTTCGGTTGTGGGTTCGATTCCTACAGCCTTGTCCGAAGCGATGGGCTGTCACCCGTCCTGTAGGTTGTCCCTTTTTCTACGTTACTATAACATCCCATCAATAATATCGAAAATCTTCTATCCTTAAACAATACTAACTTATGTCCAACATAATCCAGTCTAATCTTTAGGCTTATACATAATACTGCAGTCCACTCTCATAATATAGTGACATCGATTACCAGAGATTTAATACTGTCGTTGATCCCCACATATCATAAGATATGTCTTGTTGGTCACATTCCAAACATTCAAAGTCCTTAATCGTGTATTCTCTTGAATACCTTAGTGAAAACATGAGTGCAGTTAAAAGTTAACACTTTCCACATACCAAAATCCTCAAAATTCTATATACTCAAACCATGATATCACTTAGTCCTTATATCAATCATGAGCTCATGAATACTGTTAAACAATTAATTTTCTCATTTTCCCTTCATTATGCGCATAATATCTCAATCACTTTGAATACCACATTAGACCAATACATAAATATTCCAATACTCCATGATAAAACATTATTTTGGAATCCCATTACATAAACACTTAATCATTCCACCACATCATTGTCATATTCAACATCGCCAATAGTGATCGCATGTGACTTCCCTTTGTCCTTTTCCTTAAGTGGTTGCTCATGTTGATCATCACTAACCCTTGGATTAGGGCAATTATTAGCATAATTCCCCATTTCTTTGCACTTGAAGCATTGAAGTGTTGGTAGTGCGTTCTCTGCAGTGTTTGCTTTATTCACATCATTAGAAAACCTTTTTCCATTACTTCGACACTCAGCTGCTCGATGACCTTCTTTTCCACACTTAAAACATTTTCTAGTCCCTTTAAGACAATCTCCACCATGCTTCTTTCCACACTTTGTGCATAAGGAAACATTCATCTTCTTTTCACCATTATTCTGGGATTTCTCCTTGAACTCCATCTTTCGTTTCTTGTCAAAACCATGATATGGATATGTAACACCAACTTCCATTTCTACCTTGATAGCACAACGCACAATTTCTTCATAGCTACTAAAGTCTCTTATAGCTAATGCCCTTCGAAGACTTGGTTTTAAGCCACTGAAAAATCGATCTACTTTACTTTCAGGTTGGATGATAATACCAGAAGCATACCTTGCAAGTCTTGTAAAATTTGCTTCATAGGTACCAACAGATTCATCGTCCCTTTGCTTCAGTTCAAGAAACTCTTTCTCCATCTTTGTTCGAAGAATACGAGGGAAGTACTTACTGAAAAATAAGTTCTTGAACTCGTCCCATTCCATGGACTCAATTTCATCTCTTTGCCTTGTATTCTTGATAAGATTCCACCATTGATCAGCCTCACCTTCCAAACGATATACTATTAAGATGACTTTATCATGTTCAGAACATTGAAGAACTGAAAATATCTTTTCAGTGGTACTGATCCATTGTTCAGCAACAAGTGGATCAGAAGACCCACTGAAAGAAGGTGGACGTTGCCTCATGAAGGACTCAATAGAATATTGTTCCCTTCTCTGCTCATTTGGAAGTCCAGAATGATTCATAGCTTGTGTAAGTATAGCAATAAGATTTTGCAATCCATCTCCCATAACATTTGTTTGTTCAGGAGGGCAATCATTGCATTGTCCATTGCATTGATCAACACGGTTCCTTCGGGTTCCATCCATCGTCTAAAACCCATAAAGAATAGTGTGAGAGGCAAAAATCATGCTAGGGAAAACAACATAATAAAGGGGGAGTACCTTCAATATCCAACATCTTAGGTTTAATTCTATGATCGTTAGCGTAATTCTATTACTATAACCTATACGTATACTTAACCTTAGAGACATCCCTAGACATACCTTAGAAATATCTCTAGGGATCTCACTAACGTTTTCGCATCCTAGTTTCCAAAGGTTGACTAAACCTTTCCTCTGATACCAACTGTAGAGACCCGTATCTTGACGAACATTGACATTACATTACTTTTGCGGAATACTTAGTACATAACAAAAACACACACACAAGGATCGTAATAGTTTAGTGTCTTTGGAAACTCGGAACGTAATCTTCTAATCCTGGTGAAAGATCTTCAAAATCTCCCACAAAGATCTCCCTTTTTTTTTACCTAAAACCTTTCTTTATATCCTGGGGAAAAGAAAACATAAAAGGGTGAGCTCAAATGCTCAGTAAGGGTAAACAAAAGAAATATCAATCCCATAATTTTCATAAGAACATAACATTCTTGGAAATCTTAACCTGCAAAAGAGAGCATAATTTCATAACAAGGGATAAATCATAGTAGTGAAAATGAAATCATAACTTAAAACATTACTCATTGTGGCATACACACATAATCATAGAGAATCATTTCTTGTTAGTCAAGACTCATTGCCAAGACTATCTTAGTGGACAAAGTCCCTTTCTGAATCGAGAAATCCTCGTTTCAGTCCTGTTTCACTGAACCGGTATAACCTACCATTCCAGCCATGTCTATCTCATGAGATATAAAATCTTTACCCAATGCATTGGAGGGAGATATAGGTCCCACCCATCTCTTAATGAATCCTTTCTTATTTGTGCCACAAAATCATAAATCATACATCATTGCATAACCCATGTAATAAAAATGGGATTCTTAAACAACATGACATCATAAAACCATTCATATAAGATAAAGGAATTCATAAACATAATTCCATCACAACATAGTCAAATCAATGTAAAAATATGTATAGAAACAGAACCATTTATTATCTTAGATGGAAAATAATTTTGATAAAACACTTGAAATGAATTCTTGAGGAAAATATCCTTTCTTCTTCAAAATCAATTTCTTTTCACAAAACATCATACAGTTTTAAAAGAAAGAGATTTTATTAAAAATAGTCATGAAATATTTTGGAGGAAGGATCATGAAAATAAGGCTTTATAAAACCGTAAAAATACGTTCGTGCCGTATAAGTTAAAAAAAACATTCTTCGTACTTTTGTCGGAAAAGTCAAAAAGTACCTCGTACGACAAAAGATTCCTTTCATACATATTACTAAAAACTCACCGAAGGGTAAAAATGGTTTTAAACAATTGTAGGTGGATGGAAATAATATTACATTTTGATGAAACATGGATGTGGATGATAAAATACACCACAGTAAATACTTACGAATAAACAATCTCGGATAAAAATGAGATTGTGATATTTCCCTTACCTTAGGTCCGATTAGCTTCGTAAGTGTCCGAACCTCCTGTATAATGATTTAAATCATGTTATTGACTTATTACAGAATCATATTCATTGTTATGATATCATATATGGTTCGCTTATGACATTATATTACCCGTTCTTTTGTAAATTCCATGTTAAAGAAGCGTTTTGGGTAAAATCGTTTCATTTATCGTAGGTGTTTTGACTTGTTGTTCTTGACATAATTATTACTTATATCATGATTTACTTACTTCCAGAATATAAAATATGATTTATATATCATATATATTCAGTATATATATATATATATAATAGGTAGATGAAAAACACCGTTCATGGAGACGGTAGTCCGTACGTACGCATGAACGCTGTTTTCCTTTCCTTATTGTCTTGAAATGGAAGTAAGTAGATGACATACATATGTATATATATACATAAATCCAGTAGCTTTATAATGTCATATATTTCATTATTATTTCTTATATATACATTATAATCATTCTTAAATGGTTAACATGGAGAATGAATCTCATCGCGTCGTGGAGACGGTATTCCGTACGTACGCACGAGCGATGATATCATTTCTATAAATATTGAATTGAATTGGAGTGGATTATACAATATATCAGAATCAATATGATGTTGTAATAACTATGTATAGTTATTATTTACACCATTATACCCATCCATGTAAGGTGGTGGTGGAAAATAGATTACACCACGGCGTGGAGACGGTATTCCGTACGTACGCACGCGCGGTGATTTCTTTTTCCGTAGGATGGATAGATGGTGAAATAGGGTTGTTTAATACTTATAATAACATATCAGTATATGAGTGATACTGATGTTATTACTTCATAATGAAACAACCTAAGAAGAAGAAGTGGAAGAAGAAATAAAGATGAAAGAATTGGTAACGGTAATTACCTCTTCTTTGAAGTGCCTCTTTGAGACCTCCTCTTAGGGCACTAAAATTGGTCTTTGAAGAAGACCAGAACCTCTAGGATGTTGCTAGGGAAGTGGAGAGGAGAAATTGGCAGGGTTTGGACGAGCTTGAGTGCTCAAATTGGTGTGAGGAGGAGGGGGAGGAGGTGTCCTTTTATAGGGGAGGAGAGGGGCACCTTAGGAATATCTCAAAATATTATTTTATATTAAAGTCAAAATCGGTTTATAATGGTTCCAAAGGGTCTTATTTCGAAGCTAAAGTGGGGATGGGTCGAAATCCTATCAACCAATAGAATTTAGACAAGTTTAGGATATTATTTTAACCTTATCAATTAAATTTAACTCTAAGTTAAATAATTTAACTTTTACCATGTCTTTTTGTTTTCTTTCACTATATGGTTAATACACTTACTATAACATGCCAAACGAACCCCAAATTGTTTATTATTAATATATATATCCTTATCTAAGTCATTTGGCCGAACCTTAGATTTTTAGGAATAAAATAACAATTAATAATATAATATTTCATTTAAAAACTATTTTGTGTCAATTTTGACACTATTTGATATATGATTTTTGTCAAAGTCATAACAGAATTATATGTTCGAACAAAGTTGATTAAATCATCTCTAAGATATCATAGTAACCTAGAAAATTAGCGGAATTCATAAAAAGTCTTAAATTACATTTATTTTGGTATTTATATTATCAATTATGTCAATATTTCATTAATAAGATAATTACTGCATCATCTTTGTGTCATAAATAAATTATATTATTTGATGTCTAAAAATTACAAATAAAATACCATCATGTAGGAAATCTTTTTATCTTTCTAATTAATATTTATAGTCTAATTTATCTTATGTATAACCCCATATTAAAAATGATTTACTTATTAAACTTTGATTTTAACTATTTTAACCCTTCTTTAAATAAATTAATAATAAATGTCCTAATCTAATTCAAGTGGGCCTAAATGGTCATATTTTATTCCTAAGTTTGTTTTTGGTCGAATTACACTTGTCCAATAGAATTAGGACATGTGTTAGGGTAATATTAATATCATATTTACCCTTAGTTACCCTATTTACTATTAACCGCGGTAAAAAAAGTAAAAAGTTACTATTCACCAAAAATTATTTTCATCTCATTGAACCACATTTTAGTCCTTGATATTAACCGTGTCTCTCGGATTTTCGAAATTCCATTCACAGAAGCGGTAAAATTAAGTTTTATGCAAAATTCAGTTTTTAACCTACCACTTAGTGGTTTCACTATTCATCAAAAATTGATGTTTTTCAGAACAATGCCAAAATTTCATCCCAAGCTATATTTCATATTCCGAATTCAAAAATGAAGTCTATTTTACCAAATTCATAACATAAAAGTTGCATTAATTAATTTTATAATTAAATCCCGCTGTTAAAACAAATAGCGTGTTTTTAAGAAGCAATATCTATCAAAAGATTGACACTTGTTTATGTCTAGTTTAAATGTGAAATTACATCCAATGACCAACATTGTATTAAATTGTAAAAATATATTCTAAATATACTTTAAAACCACTCAAATTAATGATTTATCACTATTAATTATTTCGATTAAAAAAGTTGTTTTTAATTATAATTTAGTATTTTTCACTATTCATTAGAATATGAAAGTTATCCGAAAAGTACCAAAATTTCACCTTAGGCTAAATTCGATACTCCGAATCCAAGAATGAAGTTCATTTTGAAAAATAAGATTTACAGAATTTTAAAAAGTGGTTATTACTATTCATAACGGCTAGTTTTAATAATATTTTAATAGCACATCGTTGTTTAGTGAAACTCAGTATTGCGTATTACACACGCTATCGAGAAAGGTCGCGATTGCGTGTAATGCAAGGCAAGACAAGGATGCGTGTTGTGCAAGATCCTTTTGGTGTAGCGTACAACACAAGACATTAATAAAATTAAAAAGAATATTTTTTTATAAAACCTTGGGCTGTTACAATTACACACCATCAAACTAATGTTTAATATGAGTGAACTATCAATACACTTGAGGATATATTGAGAGAATGTCAAATTGACATCGAAGGGGGGTAGGATCAACATATTCATATGGTCACGTTCTTAGAAAATCACCTTTTGCACTCAATAATCCAAATGTCTCCCTATTAGTCCCTTTATGGGAAGATGTTCAAAACAATTGTATGTTGGGATTAAGTATTGGAATGCAAACTTCTAGTTCCAAGAATGGTCAAGGAAATGGTGGAAACGTTTAATGCCATTCAACAATACAACATAGATGCTCAGATTCAAAAGAATATATATTCTATCAATTGTCGATGATATCTTTTTTTTGATGATGGAAACATTGTATTCCCTCAATTAACATTATGGATGAAAGTCATGAGATTTAGGAGTAAGGGAAATCTTAGACGAGGGCACATCAAAACCTATGAGGTCCATGATCATATCGAAGTGGTATCCTATCGACCAGCAATCCCATCTAACATATATCAAGTACAAGATATTTTATAGGTATCACTCTTGTGGAAGTAAATGCCAGATCCCTCACATGTACTCAATTCAGAGGAGGTAGCATTAGAGAATGACCATCCATATGAGGAGCATCCAATGAAGATAATATATCCTAGAGACAATATTTTATGAAATGATAGGATGAACCTTATGAATATGTAGTAGACAAAATAAAAGTTTTAAAAAAACATGAGAAATAGAAGGGGTGATTAAACAAAATTACCCACATCTATTTTAAAGTGTGAAATTAAAGTTTCGATCCAAAAATTTCATAAGGGTGTAAGATTATAATGACTCTAACTGTTATAAAGAAAATTTTCAATTTTATTTATATTAAATGATTTATTATTTATTATTTTTATTGAAAAAACTTGAAATTATTTGGTTTTATTATAACATATTATATTTAAATAAATATTAATCATCTTTATCATTGATAATATTTTTGTTGAACACTAACATTATAGTTTTTATAAATATAATATTTTAAAAAATCTAATTTACCTAGGAAAATAAAATGATGGCCTTAACCAATCGGATCATAACTTATAAATCCCACTTATAAATATCTGAAGGGTGATATCAACATTGGTATTTTCCCTTGACCGAGCCCAAGTTGAGATCCAAAAACTTAATCATGAGAAAAAGAGTTTAAAAACAATTTTAACCTCATCTAGATCACAACCCAAACCATGAATTCTAAAACACCCCACAAAAATATCACCCTCACACACCTTAATCTTTGTTTATTTTTGTCTATTTTAAAGAAGTTTTTATTAAGACTTTAATAATATCAATATGTATATTATTTTTTCAATAGAACAATGTTCATATTTTCTTTTTTATCATTAATTTATAAATTAATTTGATTTTTATACATTAAAACAAAAATTTTATTATTAATTGTTATTAAATTTTAGTTAAGTTGATTTTTTTATTAATTAATTTAATTTTGAAAGAAATAATAATTTAATAAAACATTATCATTAAATAAAGTTTATGAAGTTAAATGTATTTTTTATAAGGTGTCTAGAACAATTATTGTTAAAAATCTCAGAAGTTCCCAATAAATATTGATTCTTATATCAAAATTAAAAATATTAATTTGTATAAAATTATTTAGATAAAATGACTATTATTTTTTCATTCATAACACAATAAATATCAAACTATGAATTTTTTATAATGTTCTAATATAGAATACTTTTCGACATAAAATTAAATATTGTATATATATATATATTTCATATATTACAACATCATAATGAACCAAAAGTGATTTAATAAACACTATAAAAGGTATCCAAGACCGAATATGTGTTTTACCATTAATTTAATTTGATTTTATATTTATTTGATTAATTTTTTATAGCCTCTAGCGGTCTTCAAAAAACATTAATATATTTGAATGTTTTGAAATAATTTCTTTAATAGAATTACTCATTTCAACATCATCATGGGTATTATTAAATTATGTTCTAAACATGGACTTTAAAAAAATAAAAACCACTCTCCAATGCTGGAAACCATGGGTAAAAATATTATTAAGGTTTGTGGTATTGGTAATTTTATTATATAGAGTCCAAAAAATATATTTGAGAAAAGATAAATAATTCCCCACTCATTTCCTATATAAAACCTCCAAATATCTTACTTATATTAACTAAAACTTCTTGTAGAACGTCCTTACATGGACATACCCTCTCTATAGTTCTCTCAATGTTCCCCGAATCTCTCAAGAATCACCTCCCAAGCATTTGATGTCACAATCTCATGGTAAGGGATGTTTTACTTCTCCTATATATTCGTGTTTCATTATTAACTAATGCATTCTATTTCCAGTTATTATTATTGGGATATGGTTTTTACATGTCTCTATTACATTACATTTTATTTCCAAATGATGAATTCCACATTTCTCTCTCGTCAACCCGTTTTATGAATTCTTAATTGAGAATTTTATGCTCTTTTAAATTCATCACGAGTTTCCATGAAAAAACATTTTTTATGAATACCATTCCAATTTCTTATCATGGGGTTTCACATTTAAGAACATATAATAATTTATTGGGGTCATTAATGTATGTCTTCCACACTATAGGATCTTGGAGAAAATTTCTTTGATAAATGATTCTATGTTTTATGATCTATGTGAGACACTTAATCTTAGGAATGAAATGAATGGGATAGGTGTTCCCTGAATTATATAGTTCCCCAATAAATCGGGTGTTGTTTAGTATCATAAGATATCATCTTGGGATAAATAGTAAACTTGAGTTCTTTATAAGACTTTTTACATTATGATTTATTGGTAGTTATCCTTGACCTATGTTTAGGATGTAGTGTTTTATGTTGTCTCCACATTTCACATTCTTGTTATATGAGTACAAGTTATATCATGTCTCATTGTTAAATTTTTTGATTCTCACACATTATATTTCTCATTGATATTCCAATTATCTAAAATGATTTACCTTATTCAAGTTGTGCCATGGTAAGTCCTTTATGGGGATTTATATATTACCCCTTTCTTATATATGTCCTCATTTTATCTCACAAAACATTATGTGTGCTGGAATATTTTAATCAGGTTAATGATTTATTAAAATATGATGATCTGTTTATTATGTTATCTTGTTATGTGATGTGCCTAATTTCAAAATACACTAGACTTTTCAATATTCCAGGCTGTATTATATTTAATTTTATTTAATTATTCTTGTATTAATTTATAATAAATAGATGGGTTGTTTTTATAGATAACCTTATGATTAGAGTGTAATGAATTTTATTAATTTAAGATATAAAATTTCAAAATCATAATATAAACAATTAAAAACACAAAAATAATTTAAAAACCTCAATAGTATTTTAAATTATTTAAAAAATTTAAATATCCTACACATCACATATAAAAAAATTTTTTATTTGATATTGAATATAATTTCGTATTGATAAGAAATAAAAATAAAATTAACATATAAACTACATCATTTCCCCATATCTTATTGTATATAAAATACCTAAATTTAAAGTAAACTTATCTATAATTCAATAACAAAAAACTCTCCTTGGATCATAATAAACTCCCTAAGGTTATAATAACACATTTATGGGATCAATAATTTTCAAATGTATCTGTTGGTATAAATGATCTCCCACATTAAGAATTTTACATCCTCTATGGAATATATATCACATTAATACTCATCACAAGTGTTAAAGGGGAAAATTTATCCCAAATTTGGTTTTGATTAACGAATTATTATATTTATTCTTCAACATCCATCGCTTGGAACTCAACTACCACTATGAATAACATCAATGTCCTTCAACCAAAATCTTCCCTATCTTTCATTTACAATTAGGAGTACACATATTTTTCATTAATTATGTGATATGACATGATAAATATTTTTTCATCCCACTTCTTTTTTCATCATCATTTTCAGAACAATGAAACTATAGTCTTGAAATGGAATTACATTATGTGTCTCCCTTTATCTAATCTCTTTTTCTTCTTCAGGTCTCACATTTTTCTCTCTTCTTGAGTATAAATTTTTATTAAATTAATGAATTATCAATATCCATTATATTTAAAGAACATTTATTATTATTTATATAAGGAATCATCTTCCTCATTGCTTTAGAAAACTAAAATAAGTTTATATGGGTGTTTTTTCCTCTTATTAGAACAAATCTGTCTATAACATTCAAAACCATAAATTCATTCATCTAAAATAACAAATTATGGTGTTAATATTAGATTTGATACATAATTATTTAACTGTGTTCCAAAACACCTTAAAAAAATATACTATTCAATTATCAATTTCACATTTATATGATATCTAAACCAATTTTTACAACATTGAGTGACCCATAATTATTAAAATTCCTCTATATATTCTTGACCATATTAACATAGTTTTATAGATCCTAATATCCTACCATATTTTATGAGTATCCACTATCCAAAATCCATGGAATTTTTTATTATGATGTTTTCCTGGAAATTTCTACAATCAATAATTTTTATTCTCATTTTACTTTATTATTATTTTACTTTTGAGTATTTTTGATCATATTCACGTTGTAAGGTAACATTATGTAAAATTATTTAACAAGTTAACCTAGTTGTTCACATATTCCAAAAGCCTTATCAAATGGTTCAAATTTTTTTCAATCATTATTTTAATGTTACGAAATATCTTTTAAATTATTTTATTTTGAGAGACTGAAATCTCCCTACAATTTTCTCACCCATAATATACAGATTTGTAGTATTTTTTAACACATTAACTAGTATATATTTTATAACTTCCTAGAGAATCCACAATTCCAAAATGATTTATAATATTTATATATTCAACTGAGATTATTATGTTCTACAGAAGCCGACACCTAATTTTCCTCCATCATATGACCATTAATCATGTATCATTTTTTGGAAACAATTTTTTGGAATAATTCCAAAAAATTCCACTTCACTTTAGAATAATTTCCACTCATTTGTAAATCATCATTTATTGTATTTTTTCTTCAAAACTAGTTCTCAAAGAATTTACTGATTTATGATAACCTTCAGGGTTATTTTCACTATCATCATCATTTTATTAAAATAAAATAATTCATAGAGAATAAGAGAACATGAGAAAAAAGTGAACAAAGAATAAAGGGGCCACAAATTATGGGTGGGAGGAAGTGGTGATGTCCAAGGGTATCCCGTAATACTAGGTTCCATACCTCTAAATAAAAAATTCATCAATTGTGATCTTGATTTCGGAATTTAACCAATAGTTTCAAGATATATTTCTACTATTAAATGTTGTATTTATATGATTTATTCAATAACATTTCCCTTTAATAATTCCACATCATCTAAAATATTATTAAAAAAATTATCTAAATTTAAAAATTGAATTATAAAAATTGGACCGTACATGTCCATTTATTATTACCGTAATGATTAATTTTCATTAGAAAATATCAAGATCCTTCTCATTTTAGTTAAAATTAATTTCCCAGAAAAAATATTAAATATAATATTCATAAAGATATTCCTAATTCTCTTTATATCATTTGTCAACTTCAAATCACTAAAAACATAAAGGTTATCAAAATTGAATGATAATTGGACATTTTTTGTCAAGATGTTGTTCTTCATTTTAGGTTAAGAAATATTCATGTGGGACGCTTTGAGTTCCAACTTTCTTATAAACCAAATTGTTCTCTCTTATTCAATTTCATCATTTCTCCTCTCTTTAATTTTAAATACTTATTCATTCACCTTTTCAATTATCTTTTTTCCACCATATTAACTAAATAATTCTTATTCATTTTCATCCATATAATTACTTTAAAAAAAAATTATATAATAAATTCTTATTCATGAATTCAAATTTACTCAAACATTTCGCTTTAGTATAATAAATCAATGTTTTATTCTTTTACAAATATTTTGGGTTCATATAACCATTTTAATTATCTATATATTTATCATCAAAATATTAACAGTTAGTAGTAAATGTCTAATAGCCCCTATTAATGAAAACATTAAAAGTTAATTTACAAGGGAATTTACCATTTACTTTTAATAAACATCTGAAAATAAGTACTTTTTTTCAAAAATTACATAAATATTTTCACATTAATTTGAATTTTCTCCATAAATTTGTGAATCTTACCTTTTTTCTCTTTATTCAATCCCTTCATGGAAATTTTTCTATCATCCTTTCTCTTCAAGAATATTCATCCATTTCACATTTCACAGGAAATAAAAATACTATATAGATCATCAAATTCAAGTATATTTAGATATTATTCTTATAATACTAAATAAATTTATCAAGATAGTCTTTAAAAGTATTTGGTATCCTTTCATCAATCATACTATCTCCCAACCCCTCAGCATAACATTTTATGATGTTTAAAATATTATTAACTCTACTAAATAATTCAATCATTATGTTATCATTAGGTCTATTGAGGACTTCATAATTCAATCTCTTAACCAAAATATTAACTTCATTCACTTATAAAACACAATTTTAATTTTTTATAATTTATTTAGAATAAAAGTTTCTATTTCTATCCCTATATCCATGAAAAATTGATTCTCTAAAAGCGATGAAAAAAATGAAATTGTGAATATTACCATAATTATACTGATTGTTTCATTTACTAATTTCCTAGAAATACATTTAGTTTGGGGAATAAATCCATCATTAAAATCCAATTAAAAATCTATAATAATTGATTTGGAGTAAGGTAAAAATCAATCATTCCACATGTAGTAATATTTCACATCAAACCTTTTTGTAAAATTTTTTGTAATTGGATTCAATTTTTTCCTAAAAAAAATGTGACCAAATTTTGAAACAAAAAATAGAAACCTTCATTAATGTTCTAAAAAGAAATTACATTCATGAACAAAAAATTTTAACAATTCTATACATGTAGAAATTTTTATGGAACATATTTCTTTATTAATTATTGGGGTGGCTCCTAGAATGGAGAGTTTCAATGTGATGAGGGGTTAATTAGTTACCAATATCTATTTTTTCTTTAATGATTTCTTACAAAATTAATTTCAATCATATTTAGGGTGATAAATATCTGTGTTTAACACACACTTAAGAAATTTTAAAATGAACCATATATTCAATGTTCACTACTCAGAATGTGTACCAACTTATTGGCGTGATAGAGACTCACATAATACCATATGATTCACTATAAAAACAAACATGGAGAAAATAAAACTAGGAATATCCATTTTTCATGATATAACAATATAACATAACTATCCTTCGATAAGACTCCTAATAAAATGCATTACTATGTTGAGAAGTTTTTTCATGGATTATATTTCTTCGTTAGATGATTTTATTATAATAATATTATATTTTTCTCTCACTTCATCACTAGTATAATATATATGACTTATTCTTCACCAAAACATTGTGATGATTTGATGATGAAACCATAAATAGTTTTCTTATTCACTTATTTTTATTTTACCGACATTACTTTAAGAACCCATGTACCCCATCACTATTCTTCTAGTGTATAGTTCATTGAACACACCCCTTCTCTTAAATCATATTATTATTTCATTCTTATGTTACCCAATATGTCTTTTTCATCATCTTTTTCAGTTATGCAAGATCCCTATTCAATTTAACTCTAAAAAATAATATTATGTCAATGTTTGAATATTATTTTCACTTTTAATTGAAAATAACCAAATAGCTCTTATTACATACTTAACATCTCTTCCTCTTCCCACTTATTCAAATTTAGTCATTAGATATTTCTAGGTGGACTCTGGAAAAACCTATTTTTTTACTTCATATAATATAGTACAGTTAACTAGTTTTCTATAACTAAAATGAAATATCATCTTCTTTCGTAGTTAAAAAATTCTTCATGAAGCTAACCAACATGGTATATCATAAATCACGAATCAAAATATTTATTTTTCATCATAGTATAAGACCCCTATTACATTTATTTGTCTCTAGATGATCATGACATGATGTAATTTCCACTACATTGACCATTTTCTGTCATGACGAGTCCCAGTGGGGCCCGTGGCGTGACTCCCCAAGCCCACATACAATAGGCAAGGGGTTGGTTATTAGCATCGAGTAGGCATATAAATAACAAGGGAGGCATTTTTTATGTACGTGTACCCATACACACATCTCCAATCCCACAAATGATGAAATGAAAAACCCAATAAGGAACAAAATGCTTGCATAAAACTAAACCCACCCAACAGAGTACATCAGAAAGTATTGTGCTGAAAGTAAACTAGGATAGTGTAAACTCCCACAAAAAGAAAGAGTCGTCCACTAAAATTAAAACATATAAGTATGAAATAGGTACTGGGACCACTTCTCGTAACTATAGGAACACCTCTTCCTATAAGGAAGCTCACAAAGCTTGGTCGGGTCCTGGTCTGCCCCGGACACCGTCAAAAGGTAGATTGTCTGCCCAAGACATGACACATGCAAGAAAGCATGTGAAACGGTAAGTATAATAATACTCATTAGAGGATTATGAAACCCCACAAAGCAATACACAAAGGATAGGTACAATTATCTATACATAGTATATGTCTACAGAACATATAACAATAGAAATATCCACATATACCTGAAACCAAGAACCATAGTCTAGAGGGAAGTCCCAACAACCCGCATACCCATGATAGGGATTTAGTCTGATGATTCCAAAAAGTACTAATATGGGAGAACTCCCTCCATGATTCTGATAGCTGTGATGAATTCCATCAGAGAAGCATGTTCATCGGGAAGTGTCAGGTTAGAGATAGACACGCTAATAGATCCGAAGAGAGGACAAATGTAGTCATTTCGAGAGAAATTTCTTCGGAGTGGGGAAAGACCACGATACACAGGTGAGGATGACTACCAAGTCCTTGCTATATACCATGACTCATTCGGATTTACCAAATAAGTATATTATCATCATCTGGTAGGATTGGTCATATCGGTACCTAACTCTACCTTGGGCCAGGAATGGGTAGGTGATCTCACTCTAAAACTCTTGGAGGGATTTTGAATCTATTCAGAAAGTCCTACAAATGGGATCCTACTCCTTTGGATGAAAAATATACATGAACATAAGAGGAATGAGAAAAGGTGGAACTAAACCAAATGAAACTTTTCCATGTAACGAAGGACAAGGAGATAAATCCATGTAGAAGAATGTACATGACATGTAGCAAGGTTACATGCCATGTCCCTTGGCTTCGGGTACTGATAGTGTGAAACGACCTAATTTAGATGAAATGTCATGTCGAAAGCATAGACACGGTGTGTAGTGATAATCAAACACCATGTCCAATTATCCGAGTTATGCTCCGTGTATGCTAGCCATGTTCACATACACAACTTCAACCACTGTATTCCAACATGTGTATCGGTACACAGGGTAACCCATGTAACAGGCCTGGACTGCCCATGTGGTAGAGAACATGCCATGTACTCCACCCCATGTTCATGTATCATTTGAGATAAACACCGAGTCCCATGTAGGGACCCACATTCCATGTGACACCTATCACATTTTATGTCATTGCTTCATCCATCACAAAACCCTACCCGCCATAGAGCTATCCCCAAATGTTGTGTTTTTTAGAGAACACGTTGTGTTCTTCATGATTTTCCATAAAAAACATTCTTCTATGGTGCACCTTAGGTGATCCTCCAATCCTTGATCAGGGTGCCTGATCACCATCAAACTCAATATCTTCAGTCGTTTCATCACAAAAATGTTGAATACGTTGGTTTCCGGATTTTTATCAGCCCCAAAAAAATGTTTTGATCCATCTGTATGAATAACTATTGAAGGAATATTTCTCCTTATCTGAGTCAATTTGTCTATTTTCATCATTTTCACACCTATAAAAGGTCTTCGTGGTGATAGATCTATGATTGGGGTTCGTTGTATTGCGAAATAGACGTGCAACAATCAATTGTTCATAAACCCCATGAAGAACATATAGAACACGGGGTAAAAAAGGGTGAATAAAATACAAATAATGAATTTATGATTGAACCTCCACCATAGTTCATCACATTATTGATCTTTTACCATTACAAGGATAAAATAGAGAAAATGAAATATAAAACAAATGAAACATGCATTAAATCCAAAAAATAAACCAGATAAAATACACTTAAACAAGAATGAATGATCCATGCGTCAACCTATTTGTGGGTTGATCCACATTTTTCATTTAGTCAATGAATGAAGAAAAATAAAAACAAAGACCCCTACCTTAATCTCCATCTAAGAGGGATAGTGGTCTTCGGTCAGGATTTGATCTCGTTGTGCAACGATCAACGCATCGTTGTTCATAGTCATTCGTCAGGAATTTTACAGGGTATCTCCTCTCCAATGTTCTAGAGGATTCCAGGGAATGTGTCTAGGGTTATAAACCTAACAATGGGTCTAGGGTTTTTTAAAACCAAATTAAAACATCACTTCATTATGTAAACACATAATAAAAAAGACTTATTAATTTATTTTATTATCTTTAAAACATCCAAAAACTAACTTTTGAAGCTGACCCACACCGTTCGATGAAATGCTTCTCCAAAGGAAAAGTCACTGCTCTGAACACAAAAGTTCCATAAGAGTTTTTTATTTAATAACCCATTTAAAAGTTTTCCACTTTTTATGGAAAACACCTCATGCACGCTATCTAAAAATTTTATTTTATTTAAATTTTTTATTCCAGGCAGTCTAGGCCTCATAATTTCACTTCGCCACAATGATTTGTTTCAAAATAATTCCATATAATATTTAAAAAAAATACACAGAATATCCAAGATATTACATTACCTCCACCTTAGGTATTTTATACCTCAAAAGTCCAAAACAAAAGGCTACTCAAATAGATGTGGGTACAACACACGAATCTGAGCCTCCAACTCATACACGTTATCATGAATGTTATGATGCTTCCACTGGACACAGACTAAGGGAATCTATCGCCCAAGAAGTATCCTCTCCCATCAATTCTAGATCTGTATTAGGAACCCTATGAAGGTCAATCCATCCCAAGTTTCTAGCTCACCTCAATCGGTGACATGTGATGGTTCATGCACATACCTCCTGAGCTACGACATGTGGAAGACATCATGTACCCAGTGCAACTGTAGCGGTTGACCTAGGCGGTGCGCCAACTCTCCAACTCTGGATATTATATGAAATGGTTTGATGAACCTTGGAGGAAATTTTTTGCCCGGACCAAATGTACGCAACTCTCTAGATTGTGATACCTGAAGGAAGACATGGTCTCCCTTTTCAGAATTCATTGGTCTCCACCATCTATCAGCATAAGACTTCTACCAGAACTATGGAGTCTTCATCTGATCCAGGATGATCTATGCCTTCTCATTGGTTTCTCACACCAACTTTGGACCCACGAGTGCTGACTCTATAGGGTTAGTCCAACAATGTGGTGACTGGTAGGTTCACCCAAATAAATCCTCAAAGGGTTCCATACCAATTGTAGAGTTATTGCTGTTGTTTTATGCAAACTTCACCAGTGGTAGGTGGTCCTGCTAACTATGACCAAAGTCTAAGATACAAGCCTATAACATATCCTATAGAATCTAAATATTTCTCTATGTTTGACCATTCATCTAAGGATGGAACACTGTGCTCAATCATATCTAACTCCAAATGCGTCCCACAATCCCTTCCAAAACCAGGAGGTGAAATGAGCATCGTGATCTCAAACTATCTTCGAAGAGAAACCATGAATATGAACTATCTCTTGCACACAAAGGCATCCCAATATCTCTATAGAACATTTATCTCTGATATATAGTAAGTAGGCCAACTTGGTGAATTGGTCAATGATCACATAGATGGAATCATACCCCCTAGACATTCCTAGTAAGCCCATCATGAATTCGTCAAAATTCCATCCCACATCTACTCTATCACTTCAAGGGGGTGTTATAATGTTTCTAGTTCCTAGTGCTCTACCGACACCTACTGGCATGTGAGGATTCTTGAATCAAACTATGTTACTACCTTTTTCATCCCTGTTCACCAGAATTGATGTCGGAGGTCCTGGTACATTTTTTCCACTCCAGGATTTACCACAAAGGGGTATGTATGAAAATCCTTTAGAACCACCTTCCATAATGTTACTTATAAAAATGTGAGTCCTATTATAAGGAAGAAGTGTTCCCCACCTTGAAAATATTAATCACAAGAATTTATTATGGATAACTGATCATTTAACGTCTTGTAGTTGACATCCCCTAGCTATTCCTCCCTAACATTCCATAAGTGTGGATGGCTGAAAACCATCGACAGAATATAAGCTGCATCATTCACATACATGAAGGATAATTAGAGCGAGGCAAACTATTCTGATGCCTCGTTCAGTGGCTGTAATCTAGATCTCTAACTGAGAACATAAGAAACTATATTCCCATTTCCATGAGTATAGATGGTATCAATGTCATAATCTTGGAGGAACTCCATCTATCACCTTGGAGTTAGATTCATATACTTTTTTGAGAAGATGTACTTGAGGATCTTGTGGATAGAGTAGATGAAAATTGTACACCCATTATGTAATGTTGCCACATATTCAACGTGAAGACTATCACTGCAAACTCAAGATCATGGGTCACGTAGTACTTATCATGTGGACTTAGCTGGTGAGAACCATAAGCAATTACAGCTTGTATCATCATCAGGGAACAACCAAGATCGGTCATGGATGCATCATAGTGAACTATGTACTGAACACACACTTATAGAAATCTCAAGATTGGTGCGATTGTCAAACTCTACCTCAACTGTTGGAAAGCCTGCTGGAACTTCTCCGTCCATACAAAAGGATGCCCCTTCCAGGTCAATGATCTCATTAGTTCTATTATCCTGTAGAGATCATGGATAAATACCATCTAGTATCCTGCCAGCCCAATGTAGCTACACACCTATGTCACACACTGAGGTGGATCCCATGTTAACACCACCACTACTTTGGCTAAGTCCACTTATGCACCATCATCTGAGCTAACATGTCCTGGAAAGTGGACCTCCTGTATCTAGAAATGGATATTCAAGAGATTCCCATAAATCTAGTTCTCTTAGAGTACGTCTAGAACCACCCATAGGAGTCTCGAATGCTCCTCCATTAATGCCAAGTACACAAGGAGGTCACCGATGAAGACCACTACAAACCAGTACATGTATGGCTGAAAGATCTATTTATTAAGTCCCATTAACACTACAAGGGAATTTATTATTCCTAAAAAAATCACCAAGTACTCATAGTGTATATAACAACATTTGAATGTGGTCTTCAGTATATCCTCATCTTGTACTCGTAACTGGTGGTAACCCGATCAATGGTAACATTGGAGATCCATTTCACCCATATTAGTTAGTCGAAGAGGTCATCAATCCTAGATAGAGGATACTTGTTCTTCATTTTTAACTAGTTTAGGCACCAGTAATCTAGACACAACTTGAATCTCCCGAATACCTTCTTGGAAAAGAAAACTGGGGCTGACCAGGGTGAAACACTGTGTCTAAAGAATCCCTTACTCATTAATTCCTCCCAGTACACCATAATCTCGTGAAGCTCTATGGTAGCCATCCGACATGCTGGTGAGCATATTGATTCATTCCCCGGGTGTTAGTTGATGTAGAAGTCAATTTCCTGACATAGAGGTAATCTTGGAACATCTTGTGGAAAAAAATCTTTGAACTCCACCACTACTTATGGGAACTAACTCACAACATCTGCTTCTCTGAGGGTAAGACTAGACAACTCATGTGTGATCGACTTCACCATCCAAAGAATGAGAACATTATGTACGTCTTGGGGTTCTATTTCACCAAAAAAAGTAAAAACTCATTCCATTGTTGCAGACACACTACACTCTTCTCCTAATGCAGTTAATATGGGCATGGAACGAAGATAACCAATACATACCAAGAATGACATCATAATGCCTCAACACAACCACCAATATGTTCCGACTGACACGCTCTCCTCAAAGGGTAAGATCACACTGTGGGAAAATATGCGTGATCACTGAGTCTCCACTGGTAGGTGTCTCCAAGAGTAAGGGTGAACTCAACAAATCCATTGGAATCTAAATGTTTCTCAAAATACATGTGGCATGGAAATAATTACTATCACATGTGTCTATAAGAATGGAAGCTAAAGTAGAAAAGACACAGATAGTACCTCAGATCATCCCAAGAGTCCTTTGGTCGTACTCTTCAACCTCATGTAGTTTCCCCCACCCCTGTGTCTAGCTCCATAAGCATGGAGCAGAACTCCTGGGGGTGGTGGTGGAAGTAGGTCAAAGCATATTCCACCTCCCACGGCTTTCCATGCTCCTCTTCCACATCTGATTCCCGGTGGGTCTACCAGCTCCACTCTTTACCTCTTCCATGGTGGTCTATCCACCGCCTCTCTTGTTATAGTTTGAAAGGTTGGGAAATATCTAGCGAGATGTCCCCTGTCCTCACACAAGTAGCATCAACCCTCTCTAGGCAGACTGGATGTAGTAGGAGAGCTCTGAATAGGTGAGCCTCTGTCATGGGTCCTCCTGTGACGTCTCCCACATCCTGATCCCTCTCTCTGATGTCAACACCCTTCTGCTGGGGTCTCTGCACCTGTTTTCCTACTACTGACTACCATTGGTTGTCTTTTCTCAACCAAGAAGCTCTCGATCACCAGTACACACTCGAGCACTCTTTCATAAGTCAAAATTTATAAAGGCGTAGAACTAGCATGGATGTACCGTAATATACCTCGTTCGAAGGTCTGAGCTCTGAAGTACCTATCACAGCCCATATCCATAGAGCACCTAGCAAGGATGGAGAACCTCGATGAATATTTATTCACTATTAAACTACCCTAATGAAGCAGAAGAATCTCCTGGATATGCATTTATCTCAGCATAATTAGAGAGAACTCCTTCATAAAGAGTCACTAAAACTCCATCCACAAAAGAGTCTCCTAATTAAGATTTTGCGTGGTCAGAACCTAAGGGGTATTTTTCTATGGAACTCATAGAGTTCCCTCATCTTGTGTTTCTCATTTTCTGGTAAAACATGTACCATGTTCTGCTCCACGTATGGTGGTATAAAAGGTGATCCAAAAGGAGGTAATTCTTGGGGAACTGGTTCCTGAATCAAATCCTCATCACTGATAGGGTCACCATCGTGACCGAGTCATTGAATCCTAGTGGGTATGCATCGCAGTGGAATCTGTAAGAAAACAAGATGTACCATGGTAAAAGAGTATATCTTCTTTGTTGACACTAAAGGACATGGAAAACACAACCCATTACTATATGATTAATGTACCATTGTTTTGTTTCCTTATAACCAGTGATCTCAAGTATTGAGTTGAAAAACAAGTTATTAGAGTCCCAATGTCTGGATATGTTAGCTTCTCAAACAAAAAATGGTTTCCCTAACCTGATAGAAAGAATCAGAACACTTAAAACTATTTACTAATCCAATATCCCCGAATCATGGTTCTAAAGTAGAACAAAAAACCCAAATAGCACTCTATCACAACCTGTCCAAGTGAGGCCAATGCCGTAACTCTCCAAGCCTTCAAACAATAGGCTAGGGGATGGTGACTAGCACCGAGTTGGGAAATCACAAACATGGGAGACACCGTCAAAGTACGAGTACACATGCACACACATAATATCCAAAAAATGCTGAAATGTAAAAACCAAGTAGGATACAAATTTCCTTTATACAAATAAACCCAACCAATATAGATCAATGAAAAGTAAAGTGAGGAATGTATAATGGGCCAGAATACTAGCCCACCAACAAAAAGAGGATGCCACTACAAAGACCAACATGTAAGAAAGAAACAGGTACTGGGACTCTTGCATGTATCTGTAAGAACACCTCAGGTAGTAAGGAATATTAAAATTCTCAGTGCAGTATTGGTAGGTCCTAGACACCATCAAAAGTCGGCTCATCCTCACAAGACACAACACGTGCAGGAAATGCCTATGCACGGGTGAGTATTACAATACTCAATAGAGAACCTCAAAAAACAACAAATAAATAAAAAAAGGAAAGGTATAGTAGTCTCTACACAGTATATGTATATATGACATATAATAATAGAAATATCCCTATATGCTCAAATCTGAGAACCATTGTCCAGAGGTAAGTCACAATGACCCGCATGCCCATGATTGGAATTCCGTCAGAATATTCCCTGAAGCACTCATCTGGGAGAACCCACTCCACGAGTGTGATAGATATGATGATGTCCACTTGAGAATAATGTTTGTTGGTAAGTGTCACGAGAGAGATATACGCACTGATAGATCTGAGGAGAGAAAATATCCAATCATTCTAGGAGAACTCACTCATGAGTGGGGAATGATCATGATACATAGGTGAGGATCACTACAGGGGCCTTGGTGTATAGCACGACTCTTTTGGATTCACATTATAATTAGAGGATAATCATCTTTTAGGATTCATCATGTTGATATGTGACTCTTCATTAGGGCAAGAATGAGTAGAGGATCTCACACTGGGCCTCTCAGAGGGATTCTGACTCTATCTGGAATGTCCTGCTGAAGAGATAATACTCTTGTTGATGGAAATGATACCTGACCTTCAGGGGAATGAGAAAAGGGGGAACAAACCCAAAATAATTTTACCATGGAATGGTTTAAAAGGAGATCAATCCATATAGAAGAATGTAAAAAACATGTAGTAAGGTCACAAAATGTGTCACTTGACTTTGAGAACTACCCGTGTGCAAAGGCCTGAGTCAGAAGACATGTCTAGTCAAAAGAACATACACAATGTGTAGTGATGGTCACACACCTTTTTTGATTATTAGGGGTCCTCTATGTGTACACTGTCTATGTGCACATACACGACTTCCAACCATGTATTCCAACCCATGTACCGATACATGGGGTAACCCGTGTAATAGGACGAGATTGGCCGTGTGGGGGAGTACATGTCGTGTAATCCACCTCGGGTCCATGTATCATCTAAGATAGATACCAAGTCCCATGTGGGGACCCAAATTACATGTGAAATATATCACATACTATGTAATCACTTCCTGTATTGTCAAACCATATCCTCCGTAAAGCCTCCCACACACACTGTGTTCTTCGGAACACATGCTATGTTCTACGTTATTTTCCAGAAATGATATTCTTCACCCGCGCACCTCGAGTGATTCTCCAATATTTTATCTAGCTATCTGATCTCCAAAAAACTAAAAATTATAGTCCGTTTCATCATCAAAATGTTAAATCTATTTGTTTGGGGCCTCTGACCGGGCTCGAAAACATGTTTCGATCCATCCACATGAATAACCATTGAACAACGATTTCTCCTGAACTGATTCAATTCTCCTTCCACCATCATCATCACCCCTCTACTAGGTCCTCATGATGCCAGATCTATGATTTTGGATCTTTTAGTTTCAAAAAATACTCATAATGATTCTTTGTTCATAACCCCATGAAGAATGTGAAGAACACAGGGTCAACAAGGGGGAAGAAAATCCAAATAATTAATTGAGGAACGAACCTCCACCGTCATTCGTCAGGGTTCTGATCCACTCATATTAGAAGGATAAAATGGATAGAATAAATCTATAATAAATTAAAAATGGATTAAATCCCCAAAATAAATCTGATAAAAGACCCTCCAGCAAGAACGAACGATCCGGCGTTAAAATTTTCATGGGTTGATCCACATTCCTCATTTAGTCAAATAATTGGGAAACAAGAAATCAAAAAATGACCCCAACCTCGATCATTGATGAAGAGGGAGTGAGATCATTGGAAGAGATTCAATCTCATTGTTCAACGATCCATGCGTTGTCATTTGTCGTCATTCGTCGGGAATTCTCCAAGGTGGATCCTCTATAGAGTTCAAGAGGATTCCATGGAAAGTTTCTAGGGTTATGAGCCCCACCCCAAGTTTTTGGTTATTTAAAACCAAATTAATGTGTCGGTACATTATGGAAATGTTTAAAATAAAATTAATTATTAATATATTTTATGTCATTTAAAAAGTACAAAAACATACTTTTGCAGCAGACCCACGATGCTAGATGTTAGGCCCCACCTAAGGTAATATCGCTACTCTGAACGCAATGGTTACCTTAGATTTTTGATTTAGGAACCCATTTAAGTGTCATTCAATTTATTCAGTAAAATCACTCTTGGGCACTATCTAAAAGTTTAATTTATTTCAAAAATATATATTGGGCACTATGAGCCTTAGAATTGTACGCCATCACAAAACATAGTCTCCTAATAATTAAATAAAATATTTAAAAATAATACATGGAAAATTCAAGACATTACATTTTCCTCCATTGATTTCATTATGAATTACCATTATAATAATTTATCCATGAATTCGTATGTTTAACATAATTTTAAAATAAATACCTCTTCAAAATTTATCCTTTAAAAAATGCACATTATTTTAATGAAGTTATTCTCTAAAATGTTGATGTAATTCCTAAAGAAGCTATAAAATTTTTGGAGAATTCAATTTTTCCGAGTATGGAAGCCTCTACATACTTGAAAATAACTTTTATGGATGATTAAAGATACTCAAATTAAATATATGAATAATCCTTATGATAGATATCCCTAGATATTTTTAAATTTTATGTATCAAACTCTTATAGAAATAATTAATGTCTCTTACGAATTCCATTAATTTTTTTGATAATAATTGTTCCTTATTGAAAAAACATAATAAAACATGAAGGTAACTTTACAATATCCATCCATCAATTGAAAAAATTGTTTAACAATACCTATCATGATGCTTAATAAAATATTATTATGGCTTCTATAAATTCATGAATTTACCAAATGTTCATATCTAGGCATCAACGTTTGTTTTAGAATTTAGTGTTTTTTTGTTTCTTAAAATTTAAAATTTATCGTATTTGGAATAATCTATTCAGAATGAATCTTATAATTAAAAATATTTTCAATTAATTTTATTTAAAAACTACATACAATTAAACCTTTCTATTAAGGTACAATGACTCTTAGTAAAAAATATCCAAAAAAATCAATAAATGACAAACCTATTTAAAAATACCCCAAAAGTTCAAATGGACATCAGTTATAACCTCATCATCCCTGAGGGGGTATTGAATATCCGTCCATACAAATATAATTATTATTAAAGAGTGAAACAATAAAATAAGACAAACTAGGGGGTCAACAGTAATGAAAACCAAGGGCATCCCCTCTGATCAAATTAGCGCATTCTAGATTTAAGCTGTTAAACTGAAAAAGACAACTATTGGTAGACCAATGATCAGCCACAAATACCAAATAATCAGAAACCTTGTTCCCCTAATGATAGGTGTGGGACACTTGAATGTTGTGTCGAAGAATACCAAGGAATTTCCTTACACTGTAGGTAATAGACCAAGGTATTGAACAATTGCCTTTAAAAGAATCATTGAGGTTCAAGGAGTCAACCTCCCCCTCAGAAATGATCAAATTCTCTTGGATGCACACGATAAGACCAGTGAAAAGAGCCTGGGACAACACCTCTACATCCCCTTCCCATAATGTATTGGTGAAGGATATAAAATACTTATAGACATGTGGGTCCCTCCATGATTATCAATGAAATATATTTTTTGAACATCATTTCTATGTATATAAATTTTTTATATTCACTTTCTTTTAAATCATTCTTCATACACAGAGATAATATTATACTCCTAGTGTGTACTATTATTCTATGTATTTTAAAAAAACAAACAAAACATTTTCAGATGGGGATTGCTTCACAAAGGAAATGTCTTTTCATACTCATTGTCTTTTAATCAGATAAATGTAATTCTTAAAAATAATAATCTTATTTCAATTTATCTTCAAAAACTAGATATATTAGTTTTTGTAGTCACGTCTTTGATCTTATAAAATGCCCGAACATCAATTCTTAGATATCTCATTTTTCTTTTGAAAAAAATAATTCAATACTCCAGTGGTTATCTCCATTTTTCTTCATAAAAAATTCATAATTTTATTAACTATTATAGTCTCAAACTATTTTTATTTTCATATTCTATTATTTTAGAAATATTATAAGAATAGAAGATATATTTCTATATTTTTTAACATAAATTTTTTTTATAATATAATTTTCATGATCAATTGGTCATCCAAGTTTGCACAGTTCTCTATATAATTTTTTTCTACCTTTTGATATATTTTTCCATGATATACATTCCATATTTTGAATATATAAATATAAATAAATTATCCTATTATTATTATCCATAATCTATAAAACTATCCAACATATTTAATTTTTCAAATCATCAAATGATACACAAACAATTTATTTCATATTTTGACCCAAATATTTATAGTAATATACGATTGATAATATTCCCCTATAATTTTTATTCTTCAAATCAATACATTCAGTATGATTTCGAATCTATAAATTTTGAATTAAATATCCAGTTAAATTGATCGTAATCTCACAAAATGTTATACATCATCACTGACACAATTTTTTATACACATGACTATCAATTTTATCAATGATATTTAATA
Organism: Viscum album; assembly: GCA_963277665.1. Taxonomy (NCBI): domain Eukaryota; kingdom Viridiplantae; phylum Streptophyta; class Magnoliopsida; order Santalales; family Viscaceae; genus Viscum; species Viscum album. Next base: position 599,253,709 of record OY728133.1, read on the forward strand.
ATTACAAAAATATGTAATATAATTTTATAGGCCCACCATTGAAAAGTGTTTTTGAGGAAATAACTATTTTTAAAACATTTTATGTGATATTTATGAGAATTTATTTTTAATTTAATGATCATTTCATTGATTAAATGAAACAAGTGCCTCTAAAGTTTGATAAATAAATATCATTTTAAATAAATTTATCCCTATGAAATACCCTAAAATTACTCTTATTGAGTCAACAACTCATCATTATGGGATTTACCTTTCAAAAAATTGATCAATATTTTCACATGTTAAATTAAACACATGTTTAAAAAAATAACCTTACATTTCCTCAATGATCAATACATGCATAAAAAGAATTAATTTCCTTTACTGAAATATCATCCTTACAATCACAAGGATTCATGATCATATCTATGATGAGCTTGAAAAACTATAGATAGATAAAATTTAGAATCTTTCAGGACATTTCATGAAATTTTACAAGAATCTAGAACTCTAAAGTATAAATCATATTTAATTCTTCCAAAATTTATTGTCAATTTAAGAACATCCAACATCACTCTTAATAAATCCAAAATTTTGGATTCTTATTAGGTTTATTATGGAATTAATCCACCTTATATAATTATTCTCTTGTATTTTGAACTTTACCATCCTATCCAAAATATATCTTATGGAAGTCTCCCTTCATTATCTACTTAATAATATACATTATATATTTTATAGAAATTTTCAGAAATTCTAATCATTTACTGTCAATACATCTAATACACAACCATTTTCTTTAGAAATTCCCCCTATCAATTTTTCACCAAACTACCTTGACTCTAGATTATTATTATAAATCCAAAACCATTCAACTTGAAATGGATTAATGTAATAACACAAATATTTCTCCTTATTATCAATAAAATTAAAAATTCTCTTTTATTTAGAATTTTCTTCAAGTTCTATTTACAATGTATTTGAATTCCATGGTGGGTACCCCATCCGATTTACTCCCCCATTGAAAATAATTTTCAAGAACTATATTATCATGAACCTCATAAGGATCATACAAGGGAAATATAATTTTCCTATAGTACCTGAAATCCAACTAGAGAGATAATTATCCCCCCATTCAGCTTAATCCTTCAACATACCATTTGACACCATAATTTTACACCCAAATCCCTTCTTCCTCTTTCAAAATCTAAAACATATACCATTATAAACACAGTAAAATTCTAAGTACATCTATATCATTCTTTTATTTGTCTCCCCTATATCTATGAAATCTATTGGGGGATCTACTGATTTTTTATCCCTTTTTATCCACAGAAATGTTTTTTATGAATTTTTCATGATCTCTAGTATTAAATTCTATATTCTAGATAAATCTTCATAATATATTGAAATAACAAAAACAAGAGTATATTCCTACTCTTATCCGATAACTCATCTACTTTCCCTTTTATGGAACTCTTTCAAGGACCCCGTTGGGATATATTATCATTAAAAAATTTCTAAATTGAGAAATTCCATAATTTAAAATTTCTTCAACTCTCTGAACTCTTGGATCTCATTTTATCTTTTAAATATGAGACACTTACTTAAAAAATTTGTTAAAAGAGAATATTCTTTTCCATCCCCTAGTGAAACTAATTAGAAAATACTACATTTTGATATATTTATAAGCCCATAATTTCTAATTTATCCACCTAAAAAAAATTTCAGCCAAATTAATGAAAAATTTATTCATCCCATGAGATATAGAAATGTTAATCCAAATTCCTGATGTATTTACTTTATAAAATATTAGAGATATAATTTAAAATATGGATTCTGATTCATTGAAAAATACCATAAGACTACTATATTATATATTTTTGATGGAAAAATAGTTTTATTCAACATTACCAAAGATGTCTATGTCAGTTCACCTAATCACATAAACCAATAAATATTTATTTTTTACAAAATAAAATGATTCAATGAACATAATTATATACACAAAATAATAATCAATAGATAATAAATACGATACAAAGAGTTTTAGATATAAAACATGTCAACTAAACTGATAGAAATTGTTAGTAATAAACAATTGATACCACATACTACTTGGGTTCCTTTATTCCTTATTGGATTTGAGGATTTCTAAATAATTCTTTGTATAATTTGAAAAAATTAATCCAATTTCCATATAATTCCATCACTTATCAAATATCAGATGTTATATTCAAATAAGCGGTGAGTTTTTTACTTTAGGGACATTAAATATTTTTAATGAGAACTCCTCAAAAAGTTTCAAATTATCTTAAAAAATAGTCTGCTAATACCTGTTACTATTATAGTAGAAGACAGACCTGAAACCCATGCATGTTTTCTACTTCCTCATATCAATTTCTGTTGTTATTCTTATTGGCATAATATAAATAAGTATATGGCGAGTAACTACTATTTAGTGGACATATTTTTCTTAAATGAAATGGTCAGATTAGATGAATCTTTTACACAATCTTTAACAAACTATGATATTCTATTTCCAGTTCTATATTTTTTATAGAATTCTATAAAAAAAATTATACTTCTAGATTCATCATTTAAATTCAATGTTCTTCTTATACCCAATTTTTGAGGTAGATCAGAGCCTTGTCTCCATTTATAATTTTCTTTATGGACTAATTTGAGTAAAACTTTTAAGTCTGTATTTTTTATCAATCACAAGTTCCCTTTTAAGAACACTCACACCACATAGAGCATATATTCCCTTTATTTATACACCACATCCAATAAATTGTTTGTAACATTTAATTTCATCGGTATAGGTGTACAGTGACCTATGCTTAATATACATTGATATTACTCTATTTTAGATGAATATTATCAATATTAAAAAATATATTCTAGACGAATATAACAATTTAGTGTCATTGAAATCATGGAAACAAAATATTTTATTCTGGTAAAATATCTCCAAAATCTCTCATAATGTTTTCCACATTTCATAATTCAACCTAGAACATTAATTCATAACATTGTGGAAAGAAAATATGAATTGGGTGAGCTTATTTGTTCAGTAAGGTAAATAATTGAAATGTGTATGCATAACATGAACAAAAGGGTATGGAAGTCTAGCATAAAATTTTTAGATCATACCCTTTATAAGAGAGATCATAATGAGGTTTTGAAGTTCATAACATGTGAATCATAAGGAAATAAAGAACATAATCAATGAAATAATATCATAGGAATAAAACATGAAATTATGGCTGACACATGTTCATATAATATGATTTCCATAGTATAAAAGGCATCACTTCCAATACAATATCAGTAATATTGGTTCAATCCCCATACCATATTGGTTGTCATGGTATACTCCCATGTCCATATTAGTAGCACACTTTAACTCGCCATACCATCTTGGTAGTGATGGTTTACTCCCATAGCCATATTAGTACCATGAGTTCACTCATCATACCATCTTGGTAGTCATGGTTCACAACCATGGGAGTCTTAGTAGTCAAGGTTCATTCTGAAGACCATATTAGTCTATCTCATGAGATATAAAACATTTACCAATGCATTGGAGAGTGATATAGGTCCCAATAGTATGATAATGTAATCATAAACACATGTTCCAGAAAATCATAAAATATAATATCATAGCCCATGAAATGAAATGGGTATCATAAACATGTAATTATATCATAATCTATATAAAATATAAAATATTCATAATAATTTTATCAAAATAATTACCTGTCAAAGAGAAAAAGATATCATAAAAATATGGCCAGCGAAAGAGAAATGGATTTCATAAACATATAGCCCATGAAATTGAAACATATTTCATAAACATAAAAACTTTAAAAGAAAAATGGGTTTCATAATGCCGATGGAATTAATAATTACCCATTCATAGAATGAATATAAATCTAATATTTAGATAATTTCTTAAATTTTCTTGAGTAATATAAAAATATTTCATCTTAGATATATTTTTTTAAAATATCTTCTAAAACTGTTTCATTGGGAAAATATCATTTCTAATTTGAAAAAGGATTTCTAGGACAAAGAACCATTTGAAAATAAATATCCTAGAAAATACCTTGAAAATTTATAGAAAGAATTGAAATCATGGTGAAATATTTTTCCTCGAAAGCATATAAATTATACTTCAAAAAATATAAATTTCTTTTTATTTTAAAACACATTGAAAACATACAAATAATGTTTCAAAATGATTGGAAAACCATTTCTTTGATAATACAATGAAAACTTATAAATAAGGCTTAAATTTTTTTAAATCAATGTTCATTGAAAATAAAAACAATATATAATCATGAAAACATTTTGAAAAAAATATTATTTTAGAATTTATAATAAAATCTTGAAAAAATTTCGAAAACCAATTTCATTGAACACTTATAAAATATGATCGAAATGATTTTGATAGACATTTTCTTATAAAATTATAAAAGGAGATTAAAAATGTTTAAAAAAAATTCATGAATATATATTTTTGAAAATTCATTTCAAAATTAAATTTTAAACATGTAAATAATTTTTCAAAGTATTTACGGTGGATAAATCTGTATATGTCGTACAATGTTAAAAGAACATTCATTTTTCTTGGTAAAAAGGTTAAAAAATGCCTCATTCCAAAAGTGAAAAGAATATTCCCTTGAAAAACTTGGTTAAATTATTAATGGTAAAAACTTATTTTCAAAATCAAATGATATTATTAGAATATTCTTGGAGACCATTTTTTTAGAAAACATGGGTTTAAGGGAACAAAACATTCTGACCAAAGAGAGGGTAAAGTCAGGATTTGTTAAAAAAACATTATTAAATATCTTTTGTACCAAATATTAGGAATAGTGTAAAAACAATTAATATATCCTGAATTACCAGATGATAAGAAAACTCATGAATGTTCTTGAGAGACAGATCATAATATTTAATCAATGGAAGCAAAAAAATAAACAATCTAGAAAAGCGATAATATTGTCTAAATAAACTCTCGTAACATGGTAACCATTGATCACACTTTATAAGAAATAAAATGAAATTTAATTAAGCCTAAAATATCATTTAATGTAGTATATTCATTATATAACATGTAAAATGTAAGTATATACTCCTCTAAGAGATGTTAATTGCATAACAAAGCATGAGTCTCAATGAAATAAAACTGAGAAAAAAATATTTCACTAATTTGGTAACTTTTAAACTTATACCAGAAAAAAGAAAGAATATAAAATGAATATGTGAATACCCATAAATTTAATTATAACATAAATGAAAGAAAATCATTAGAATTTCATACACCACACAAAATGAATGATGGGAAAAAATACCATGTATCTCAAGGAAATAATGAGTGAGATAAAATCTCTTTACTTTGTGTCTTTACTCTCAACGTACTCATTTAAAACACCTATATAATAAATTTAAATTTATTATAAATATTTTACTAAACCATATTAATATATTTAAACCATATTAGTTTTTATTATGACCTTATATTACACACTTGGTAACAATCCTATGTTAATGTTTTACTTTGGGTAATATTCCCTTAATTACTCACATGTGTCTTAATTTGTCATAATAGCAGTCCTTATACATATATCATGATTTAAAGAATAAATAATGATATAAATATCATTTATATATAATATATAAATATTATAATATATATATATATAATATAAGCATGAAATAGAATACACAATTCATAGAGACGGTAGGTCGTACGTAGGCGTGGATGTAATTCTCATTTAATTGCCATGTTGAAAGAAAAAAGGAATATATATATATAGTATATTATATTTATGATATCATATATATTATATATTTCAACTAAAACCATCCTTAATACAATCCATGTAGTTTATGAACGAATCATATTGCTTTGAGGGGGCGGTAGTCCAGACATCCACAAACGAAATTATTGTATTTAAATAATATAGAAGGCATAAAAGAATGTTCTAAATAAAAAATAAAAAATCATAATGAAATTATAAATATCATATATAAATATATTTTCCATCGTATTGGTGACCATGATAGGTGGTAATTGAAAAATGAACAACCATCTTTTCATGAGGCATTAGTTCACTGTACATAGAAACAATAAGTTCCTTACCCATTAGATGGAGGAGTGTGCAACTGTAGGTTAAACCATTTACCTTAATAAATTATAGAATATTTAGTATAATGGTATTGTTATATAATCATAGAATAAATATATTAGGAGTCTGCAGAGAAAGAAAAGTAAAAGAAAGTACTTGGGAGAAGACGTTACCTCTTAATGATGTAACTCCATTTGGTTTGGTCCAAACGGCTTCCTCAGATTTACTTCCAACCATTGGAAAGATTCTAAGAGGAAGGGAGGGATTTTTGGAAGTTTATTTGGAATATATTGGCTGAAACTAATAGGTTTGATATGTGTGAGTATGTGGGAGAGGTGGTGTCCTTTTATAGGGAAGGAAAAAGACTCACTTGGAATTTTTGAAAACAAGTTAGGTGTACAATGTTATTACCTAAAAAAAGTCATAAAAACAATACTAAATAAATAATGGATGTATCATGGCAGAAATATTTTAATCAAATGGGTCTTTGACAAGTGTATAGTTAATTTGGGTCCCTAAGATTATGGTTTTGTCCCTAATTAAGCTTAATTTGACCTTAATTCCTGTGAGTAATTTTGATCAATTTTACTAATATTTTTGGTCAAAAATTAAGATGATATTATTATATTATAAATAATATAATTATTAAAATTGTATATGTTAGATTTTTTAATTTAAAATCACAAAATCTAAAAAAAATTAAGATTAATTCTAATCCTGTATACTAGATGAAATTACGGGTCTTCAAAGTAGAAAGAAGTTCAAAAGTTTATTAAGTATTTATTTTCAATCTCAAAGTGAAATTGATTATAATGACTTAACATGAATTAATATATTTATAATTTATCAAATTTTACCTTGGAATAAATTTAAAATATAATTTTACATTAATTATTATTTAAATGACAATGCAGTTTTTATCATAAAATGAATATTTTTCAGTATACATCAACAAATTAAGATGCTCAGAAAAATATGAAAAATTAACCTAAAGCTAATTTCATAATTATAAACTAAAAAATTAAGTTTATTTTATCATATTAAATTTCTAAATTTGTATAAATGTAATTTTATTATTAAAATCAGATCAATCTAGAAAAATGTTGTTTTTAAACATAAAATGGGTTTATGAAAAATTATATGTTTCGTTATCAATATGTCTTATTTCTATAAAATAATTATAATAAATATTTTCAACGTAGGTATTAATATTAATATCACTATGTTTAATTTTTAGGTTATAATTATTCCATTTAAAAAATTATAAAAAAATGATGCTTTATAGAAACTCGATGTTGTATGTAACGTACGTCTAGTCAGTGTTGTGGGTAGCGCAACCCAATTTGGTTTTACATGTACTGAAATCCAAGTCGGAGATGTGTGATAGAAGTCTTTAACTTAGTGTTTATATATATATATATATATATAAATAACTATTTCCATTTTCTTGTGAAATGAAAATATCAGAATGAAAAATTAATTTGAAAAAAAAATTCCCAAATTCTCCGGTAAATACATTCTACCCCCCTTAAAATAAATTTTGACCTTGAATTTCACCTAGGTTATCTAAGGTTTAACACTTTAATGTTTCATTAATATAAAACCACATCCTAATATTTATTACTAAAAATTCCCTTAAAAATGGAAATTTGGAACCATAAAAGTTACCCAAATTAACATATAAATATGATTCCACATAGAAGAACTTATGTTGGGAGTGAAGACTATACATGGAGGAAAATCATAAATATTTACAGGGAGTGATATAGGTCATAAATAACAAAAAATTAATTATTAGTGAAAATATGAGGGCCTAATTTTCATAAATTTGTGATGATTTATAAGGATCCCAGTTCAAAAAAAAAACTATTAGGTCAACACATTTTATTTTGATCATTATTCTAATATTTTGTAATTTCTTTATTGGACAAGAATACAAGTAAATATACTTAATTGATATATTTATATAAAAAAAATTCTTAATTGTTCTTTTATCAATTTCTAATTTATCCATTTCTTCATGTAATGGATGTCCATAAATTAACAATGATGTCTGAAGTTCTAAAATAAAATTTTGGTAGATCTTAAGGCCCAAAAAAGAATGAAAAGAGGAACTATTTTCATATAATAATTCTTAAAAGACAACATGGATAATACATAAATATCTAAACATAAAAATTTTACACTATTGTTTCATCATAAATAAAAAATCATTACAAATAATTTCACATTATCCATGACATCGCGTAGGCCCGTGGTGGGTATGAAACTCTTATCATCTTTCCATCATTGGTTCAAGACCTGCATACTTTCCAAACATGATTTCTTGTTACCTGAAACACATTATATCCTTTATAAAACCACACTAATGCAGTTTCTAAAAGAATATTAAAATCATATAAATAAGTATAATCCCTAAATATCCTTTTAACTATGTTTTTAAATAAAAAATTAGTGAATAAATACTTCCTCCGAATTTTAGCTTAAATTTTTCTTAAATGGTTGACCTTATTACCTTACTCAAATATTAAAATACAAAAAATTATAATGAGAATCACAGAACTATCTCAACATCAATTCTGACGTATATCAGAAAGTATATATTGGTTATCACATTCCAAACACGTAAATAGCCTTTTCATATATAATCTTGAAACATGGTAATAACTTAAATTACCATAAATACATCTAGAAAAAATTCATACATCCTTATTACATTGATTACTAGATATATTACACAGATCCAAGAAGTTTTAGACTTCATCTATAATATCATTGACTACTAGGGAAAATGTCTTTAATTAGCTCCCAGGTAATCAATACAGTCCAATTTACTTATTCATAACAACATTATCTTAAAATGAAGAACATATTAAGGGTTACCTTACCATAGTCAAAATATCACCTTGTCATTAAATCTCTTCAACAGTCCAATGAAAACATTCAATATAAACATATAAATACTAAGAGAAAAACATTATTAGAAATATCCTTTTATATTTTATCCTCCATATAAATTTTTTTTGTCTTCAAACACATACAAAATTTGATTATTACACTTCATCATTATGAAATTAACAAGGATACCTCATAATATTACATAATACCTCTTTCCTTTCATATTTCTTATTTTGTATCTTCATCATTATAAATTTAACAATTACGTACACCACCATTCAGATTCTATTTAGGATCTTCCATCTTGGTACATTGAGTTTCATAATTACAATTTACTCCACATATAAAACAATTAACCTTCTACAATGTCTTATAGAGGCCAAAATTCCTATCCATTTCATTAACTAAAATATTCATTTTTACCATACAATGACTTTCTTTGTGTCATTATTTACCACAGTCAAAACATCCGATTATTATTATAATAAATTCACTTAGGGTATTCTTTCCACATTCTTGACATAATGAAAATAAAATTTTATTTCCAACATGATCTCCATTACCAGAAGTCTCAACTAACTCCTTCTTTCCATTCCTTGGTGAGTTTGAGAGTTGGTTAAGGTATACATTGTTAATATTGTTCTGTGAAAACTGATTATGAATTATTACAACATCTTTCACTCCGGTGATAATCCCACTTGAATTATCATCACAAAATCATCCATCAAATTCAACATTTATCCAGCCCCTTTCAATTCTTACCGTTAACTAAATCCAGAATCATGGTTTGAGAATTAAATATCAAATATAAAAACCATATATTCCTGAAAATATTAACTTATAGGATGTACTAATCATCAAAACGTTTTTCTTCTACTACAAACTATGTTGATAAAAGGTTATCAATCCCCATATTATATTTAAATCCTTCATTATTTTTCATGAAGTGTTTGTTAATTTTGAAGGAATATCCCCAGAGAGTGTCAAACCAGGTGTGCAGAAGGTCCCATTATTGTGTACTAGATTACCCCAAGATAATCCTGGAACATCATTTATGATTTTTTACCCTTAGGTACATGTATTCCATATCCATATCCACTTTTAGTCTCCATACATGGATGTATTTATAGGAAACCACTCTCTCTATCTTTTAGCCAAATTCCACAACATTTTTATAAATGGAGACTTGTTTATATTATTATCATGGAGTCATTTTTAGACATATCCATTGAAATATTCCCAAGGATCCCAATAAAGTGTTCCCTTACTTTTTTACAAAAAAAATTACTAAACCTTTCCTTTGATACCAACTATAGTGACCCAAGATTAACATAAATGGCTATTAAACTATTTTAGATGAATATTTGGTACATTAAAAAATACATGACCGAGGACCGTAATAGTTTAGTTTCATTAGAAAATTTTAAAAAATCTTCTATCCTAGTGAAAGATATTAAAAATCTCCCATAATGAACTCCACCTTTAGTACTTCCACATATAACCTTTATTCATAACTTGTATAAAGGAACATAAGAAATGAGTGAGATCAGATTCCTAGAAAGGTAAATAAAGTAAATTCATAAGCGTAAGTAGAAAAAAGGGTATGTAACATGGAAATAAAATTTTAAGATCATACCATATATATTAGAGATCATAAAAATGATTGGCATTTCATAATATAGGATTCCTAAGGAAATAGAGCACATAATCCATGAAATTATAATATAGGAATAAAACATGGAATTATGGAAGACACATAAGAATATAATATGATTTCCAATGTAACCAAGGCATAGATTCCAATACCATATTGGAAGTATGGGTTCACTACCTATACCATCTTGGTATTCTTGGTTCACTTCCATGGTAATCATAGTATAATGAGGTCACTTTTCATTATATATTAGTAGTCATAGTTCACTCATAGGGCCATATTAGTAACATGAATTTTCCCCTCATACTATCTTGGTAGTCATGGTTCACTCTCATGGGCATATTAGTAGTTAATGTTCATTAACAAGACCATATTAGTCTATATCAATATATATAAATCATTACCCAATTAATTGGATGAAGATATCAGTCCCACAATTCTCATAATGAAAGCATACATATATGTGCCATGAAAGTAAAAAAATCATATCATAACCCATGAAATGAAATGTGAATCACAAAAATGTAATTATATCATAAAATGTTTAAAAGATATAGGTTTCATAATAATTTCATCAGAATTATACCTATTGAAAGAGAAATGGATTTAATAATCATATAACACATGAAAGAGAAATGGATTTCATCAACATATAACCTATGAAAGATAAATAGATTTCATGAAGATATTTCTTGTGAATGATAAATGAGTTTCACAAATATCAAGACATTTAGAATATTTCATTCATATAAAGAATATGAATGGTACATTTAGATCATTTCCTAGAAGTTAATGAGTATCATCAATACACGTCATCTTATTTTGAAAATAATTATCAATTATATATCACAATATTTTCTTAAGGAAAATATATTTTCTTTTTTGAAAATTTATTTTTAACAAATAAAAACATTTGAAAATAATTTTCCTATAAAATTCGTTAAAACCATAAAAATAATAATTGAAATCATTTAGAAAAACATTTTCTTTGAAAACTTGTAAAATAGGATTAAAAATATTTGAAAAATTATTCTTTGATAATAATTTAAAAATTTATAAAGTATGATTGAAATTGTTTTTAAAACCATTTCTTTATATATACTTTGTAAAAATATTAATAGGTATTGAAAACATTTTGAAAAATCATTTCCTTGGAAAAAATATAAAATAGTATTGAAAACATATCTAAAACCATTCTCCATGAAAACTTATAAATTATTCTTGAAAACATTTTAAAAACCATTTTTCTTGAAAAGGAATAAAATAATCCAAAAAAATAGAAAATTTTTTCATTGAAAATATATTTAATTTTTTTTAAAAAAAATACTCATTTAACATTAAAATAATGCTTCAATGGATTGATGATGGATAAATCCATACATGTTGTACGATCTAAAAAGAACATTCATTTTTCATGGTAAAAAGATTAAACAATGAATCATTAAGCGATTGTAAAGAATATTCATTTAAAAACATTGGTAAATAAAAAAAGGGTTAATATTTATTTTAATGATAAAAGGATATTAGTAGAAAATTCTTGGAAACCATTTTTAAAAAACATTGTTTTAAAGGAACATAGATTTCCGACCGAAGAGAGGGTAAAGTCGGGCTTTCTTAAAAAACACTTCCATAAATATCTTATGTTCCTAAGATTATAAAAATGGTACCAATTCATGAATTTATCATAGATAAATATATTATATGTAATTTCATGAATTTTAATGAGTTATGGATCAAAATATTTTATCAAAGAAAGAATAAACATGAACAATGTTGAAAAGTGATAAAATTGTCTCAATAAACTTTTATAAATTGGTAACATGGGATCATACTCTACATGTAAGAAAATTAAATTTAATGATTATTAGAATATAATGAAAATAATTAAAATCATGATATAAAATGGAAAGTGGAATTATATACATCTCAATGATAATTTATGTGTGTAATAATGAATGAGTCTCAAAGAAGGCAATTTGAGAAAAAACTATTTCATCAATATGTTATATTTTTAAAGTTATACCCCATAGAAAAATTTCATAAGATAGATGTGTGAATACCCATGAATTTATTTATAATATATGTGTAATATAATATTGGTCATTATATAAACCACACAAAAAGAAGGAGTGGTGAACCTTACATGTATCCCACAGAATAAAAAAGTGATATAAAATCCCTTTACCTTATGTCTTGACTCTCATCATACTCATTCAAAACAACTATATAATTAATATAAAGTTAATAAAAATATTTTAAATAAATATTTTAATATATATATTAACATATATTTTTTGATTATGACCTTAAGTTACCCACTTGTTAACCCTCCTATGTTAAGGTTTCACTTTTGGTAATATTCGCTTCATTCTTCACAAGTGTCTTAATTTTTTATTTTTTTATCCTTATACATTTATCATGATTTATAGAATGTAAACCATGATATAAATATCCTATATATATTATATGTGTATTATAATAATCTATATAATATATAAATATAAAACGAAATCTACCATTCATGGAGTCGGTAGGTTGTACGTAAGCAAGAACACTATTACCGTTTAATCGTTCTTTTGAAAAGAAAAAAAGGAAAATTAATATATATATTTATTTATTTATTTATTAAAAAATAATTATGATATCATTTATATCATATATTTTTACTAAAAAAAATACTCAATACAATCCATGTTGTGTGTGAAAAAATCATTTCTCTATGAGTGGGCAGTAGTCCACACTTCCTCACCAAAATTATGATTTTTACATAAGATAGAAAGAATAAAGGAATGTTAAAAATAGAAAGTATATATTAATAAATAAATTATAAATATAATTTATATCATATATAAATATAGGATTCATCAAAATGTTATGTGGTAATGGAAAAATGAACAATCATCATTTGGTAAGGCAACACATCATTGTACACAGAAACAGTACATTCAATACCGATTAGATGGATGTGTGCATAAGTGTAGGTCAAAAAATTTACATAAAACAATCCTATAATATCTATTATAATGTTTTAAATATCATATTAGAATAAATATACTTTTAGCAGTGGGGAAAGAAAAAAATAAAGGACTAGATAGAGAAGACATTACTTCTTAATCAGGTAACTCCTTTTGGTTTGTGCCAAAAGGTTTCCTTGGATTTAATTAATACCAAGGAAAGGATTATAGGAGGAATGGAGCAATATTTTGAAGATTACTGGGTAGATATTGGAAAAAACTAACAGGTTTGAGAGGTGTGAGGATGCGGGAGAGGTGGTGCCTTTTTTACGGAAGGTAAAGGACTCACTTGGAATTTTTGAAAACAAGTTTGATGTACACAAGTTCCTATCTAAAAAAAGTTGTAACAAAAGAACAAAAATAATTAATTGAAGTTTTAGGGAAAAATATTTCTATAAAATTTTTTTTAAAAGTTTATAGGTAATTTTGATCCATAAGATTAAGGTTTAGTCCCTAATTAAGTTTATTTTGACCATAAGCGTTATGATTAAATTTAATCACTTTTACCAATCATATAAGAAATAAATTTAGTTGATATTATTAAAATTTAAATATTATAATTATTACAATTTTTTATCTTGTTTTTTCAAAAGTCAAATCACATGATTATAAAAATTAAGATTAATGCTAATCCCACTGATGAGATGAAATTACTTGTCTTTAAAGTGTATAGAAGTTCAAAAGATTATTAAGTTTTTATATTTAATTTCAAAGTTAAATTTATTATATTTAAATAAATTGTATTAATAAATTTATAATTTATCTAATATAAACTTTATATAAATGTAAAATTTAATTTAACATTAATGAATATTTAAATGAAATGGTAGTTTTAACATAAAAGTAGTATTTTTCACTATTAATCAAAAATGATGTTTCTCAAAAAAATATAAAAAGATAACCCCAAGATAATTTCAGAATTATAAATTTAAAAAATAATTTCATTTTATAAAATGGAATTTATATATGTGATTAAAATTAATTTTATAATTAAAAAAAATTTATTTGTGAAAATGGTATTTTTAAACAAAAAAATACTTTACAAAAAATAACATCTTTCATTATCAATATGTTTTTTCTATAAAAATAGTATAATTTTTTTTTGAAATTTCGTTATTAATATTAATATCACTAAGTTTAATATATATTTTATAGTTATATCATTAAAAAATTATAATAAAAAGATACTTCACAGAAATTGTTGTTGCATGTAACGTATGCCATGTCGGTGTTGCGGGTAGCGCAAGGAAGGTCAGTGTCTTGTAGAATAAATGTTTTAATTAGTGTTTTTATGTATTTATGTATATAAATAACTATTTCTAGTGTCATGTGAAAATAAATTATCAAAAAGTTTAATTAATTAAAATAATAATAATTCACAAAATATCGGTGTGTTACAATGTGTATCTCCAACCACCTCATGTTGAGGAGTGTGGTTTATTTTTTGAATAACTCTCTACTCATATTTGTCTTCCAAGAAATTGCAGTGATGTTATTTTTCATGAAACCACATGTACATCATAATTTTATGATTACATATTTGAAATATTCCATCTCTTATGACATGGTATTCTCTTTAACCATGAGACTCATCCCAAAAATGATGTATCCCGGTATTAGGGAACTATTTATGAATTCCTTTTACAAGATATGTTTCCATGTAAACTCTACTGGTATCCCCCTCATGATTATTTTTTTAATTATTAATAAAATTTAAGAATGTATGTAGAGTATCATCAACAAAAATAATTAAATCTATAATAACCTTGTCTTATATAGATGATTCATTCTTTGAGTGTGTGATCATTTATCTTTCAACTGGAATAACATCCGTAGTATTCATTATCCGTTTGATTTGATAAGATTTTTCTAAGAGGGTTGTTGTGAGATCAACAACATATGCTCTTACACCATGTTCCTATTGTACACAATACATGTGGAGTGTATTAGGATGAAAATATTTCATCATCTCTTTGGACTAAATTGGATCTTCTCTAAGTGTTGGAAAATTCAACATTAATCTATATTTTGATAAATAAATGAATAATTAAAATATCATGAAAAGACTACCATTACTTGGTTCTCCTAAAAATAATACCCTATGGAGGATATATCAAGGACTTTTTTATTTTCTGATTAACCACTACATCACTTGTATTTTATTCCAAATTTTGGGGGATCCCCTAAAACCACCCAAGTCTATGAACTCTACCTCTTATGCATGATTTTATTTAAGAGGGAAAATAATAGAGTTAAAGAGTAAGAAAATATTATGATATATTTGAAATATAAATCAACAAAAAATACTAATGTGTTTTCTCCATGATCCAATGATCTTATATATATATATATATGATATTTTATAGTATACACAATATATTGTAATTTCAGTCTGAATCATTGATGTATTATCATCTCACACATTTATCATTTATAATCTATATATTAATTTTATTCAATTATCATTTAACTTAATCGATCCCCACTTATATAAATTTGGTGATGTTATTATATTATTGAAAATAGAAATTATAAAAATAAAGAATATTTTTAACTTAAAATTTAAAATTCAAACTACCATTCTCTCCCATTAATTCAAATCCATCCTCCAGATTAGTCATTAGATGATATATAAAAAATTAATTTTAATTTATATTAAATAATGAGAAAATTCACTACAAAAATTCTTCATTATAATTTTATGAAAGTTTAAAATTTAATGAAACCCATGATTATGGAGAGAAGTAATTTTTCCCAGCGTGACTGATCTATTTTCCAATAACTTATATAAAATTTTACATTGTTCAAAGTGAATAAATTATCAATTTGGAATGTATGATTTCACCTTTCATGGAATGTTATTATATTTTTATTTTATGTACATAAACTATATAAACATTAAAATCTAAATAAAATCTTTCTCGATGGAACCTATTCTGTAGAATCGCTAAAATAATGAATCAAGATTCATTAAAATTTTCCTAGATTTACTTATGGTGTGAAATAATATTCATAGATCATCCATCATTAATAAAATTTATATTTTCTGGTAAAATTCCCATAATAATTCTATGTCTATCATCATGATGTGTGTTATTCTTATGAAAATTTGCTTCACAATGAACACAATTAATATAGAAATTTCGATGTCTCTTATAAAGTCTAATTACGGTGTTGGAATTATTGGGGTGGCATGATCTACATCACATTCAGAATTTTTTGAAACATTTTTTCAAAAACAATCCATTACTCAAAAAATATTCATCTTACTTTATAGCACTCTTGGACTTTAAATCGTCAATAATATTCCATCCTCACATCAATATTAACAACTACAAAAAATAAATTTTTTTTGCCACAATCTCCACTATTGGATTTTTTTTTCAACTAACAACAAATCCAATTCTGCATTTTGATAAAAAAAAACTCAACCATAGACTCCCATTATTTTTAAATCAAGGATCCCCTTAAAACGGATCATTAATTTTCATTCTTTCTTTATATTCAATACTATTTATTTGTATTGTGTTTCTATTCCTCTAACAATAAAAATTAAGGATTTGTTAATATTTGTAACTAAATATTTCTAATCTAGTAAAACCTTACACATGCTAACAAACATAAAAAATAAAATATAAATAATCACTAGTCATATAAAATAAAAATAATTGCTTATAAATTAATATGAATCATTAAATACATCTTTACTATATATTTTTCTTCATATTAGATCCAATTAACTATCAACAACCCATGCCTATAATCTTCCCTTATGTTATTCCTTCCAAATAATGGTATAATCAAGAATACATAATCAATATCCAAATATATATATTAATGCTCAATGTAGAATGGGAATTAGCAAAATATTTTTTTAAGAGACTCAGTGTACTCCATGGATCAATATATGATACTTGATCATGAATTACACGTAGATTTTCATTTCATTACACATCCTATATTATAGAAAAATATAATTGTGTAGAGACATCAAAAAAACCCTCATGTGTGCCTCCCCCTATGAAAATGGATATTGGCTAGTGGTGAGGGTATGAATTCTATATGTGGGGAAACTATACCCTTGGTAACTATTTATATAAACTATAATCATAAATAAAATATACTAGAATAGATTACGAGGGTAAAATATAAAATAAAAATAATCTAATTAATAATTTCACCCATGATATACATACAAATAAAATAATCCCTTGTTGGGGAAGTCTAAACTATTGTATATAATCAGAATGTAGGTAAAAAAAGAAACATTGTGAATCATTCTGAGTCTGTCCCAATACCTCTACTGGCTCCATTATCCAAAACATATCTATATACTTCTGGCACGTTTCTCTTACATTGATCCATAATAAGGATGTATACATGCGTATCGGGATTATCGTGAAGGTTGAAGGTAACAAAACACCTTATGAAACCACCAATATATCTTTAACATGTCATAACTCTTGGAGTTGGTGGCCTAGAAACAACTACATTGTACATTATTCATTAATATATTCCTTATCATATCTTGATTGTTCTTATGCGTGACAATGCATGTGATAATGTCTTAAGTATAAGTGTTGTACCAGAGGGTCATAGGGGATCCCTACTATGATGAAAACCCAGAAGTTCCATAATACTATTCTTGAATCTAAATTCTATGCCAGGGTGATGTAATTTGAGGGACACAAATAATATAGGACTTTAGGGGTGAGGACTCATAAAACTTTGAGGCTCCTTATCAAGGTGTGAACCATTGGTAATATCTATGAGGATATTATTATAACAAAACATGCTAGTAGGAAATCCATATTACATAGCACCATTGGATGTTTCTATCTGCAAACGTATGTGTTGGCCCTTATACTTTAAGATTTTTATTAATGGGTATTACAACTCGCGCACATAGATGTACTGACGAAAACTGTGACAAAACACTTTTTGCAGTGAGGTGGGTTATGTAGGGTGCATCATGGGAAATACTCCATTGAAAGATAATGCGAGAAAGGATTTGTGCCTTATATTCCACAACATAAGTTGATATCTTAGGAAATTTGATGGAATTGATATTTTCAAAATAAATCCATGTGCATGGTGAGGAATAGTCAAGTTCAATTCTAGGAAGTCAGAGAAAGAATTATTGATCACATAGGTTGATGGAACTAGCATGAAACCCGCTTGGTTTGTGATATTGAGGCAAAGGTATTACAATACACAATAAGCATTCGTAGGAAGTGACACATCATTGATGTGTTAACTTCTATCTCTATTGGTGCCTAGGCATGTTTCTAGATTCTAACCATGGAAATTAGGAATGATCCAACTAATGCCACTCAGAAAGATGCCTATAGGGTCACACACTATGTGTGTCCAAGTATCTCAGTTAAATATTCATTTAACAAGTTGAATTATGATTATTCTCGATTTTGGTTTAATAATTATTCAAATATGCCTGATCACATTTATTTTGACACAAATTATTCGAGAGAATATATTACGGGTGAGTTTATATATTTATTACTAAATAATGTAGTGATATTTATTTAATAAATTTATAGTCATTATTCAAGGACTAATAAATGTGGTGGGGGAAATAAAGAAAATAGAAAAACGAAATTATACACTATGTATATTAATATACACACCATGTAGTTTTTTGGGATTTGTGAGAAATAATTTTATTTTTTTAATAAAATAATATAAGGTTTAATTTGTTAGGTTTATGTCCAGTAATAACAGTCATCAACTTTTATTATTAGATATTGGGTCTTACTAATAATTTAATGAAATGAATAAATACTTTCGTGTAATTAATTCATTTTATTATTCTACATAATTAAAATCCCAATTATATTATTCTTATGCACCAAGAAATTATTTGGGGTTGTGAAACAAATATTTGGAAAAATAACTCAAGACAATAAAGAATTATTTTCCCCCAATAATGCTCTCAAATTACGAGAGAGATCCTCCTGCACCAGATTAAGGAGAGAACTTTAGAAGCGAACCTCAAGGCATTTGAAGGAGGACATAACAAGCGAAGGCTCTTCCATGCTAGAACTTAGAGATCCCTTAAGTGATGTCCATAGATACGTGGAGAACTTGTGGATCATCACAAGAAGAATCCTATATGTGGATTATACAATGCAACGACAGATCACATAGAATCGTGACCAGAAACATCAACGAAGAGAGACTTTCATCGAGGAAATTACTGTATTTTAATTAATTCATTAATTTATTTCTTTCTTCATTAAATTTTGAAAATATGGAGTTTCATTATTGTGAAAGATCTCAGATTGATCATTGTTAATAGAAAAATTAATGTTGGGTACACCCAACAAACGCGCTTCCACTGCTCTTGAAACCTACAAATGGTATTAGAGCGGTCATATCATTGATTATAATTATTTAGTTTATTTTTTTTGATTTAAAATTTTAATAATTTAGTTATTTCAAATAATGTTAATCATTCTGTATATATGAATCTTGTGATCTATTCCTCCCCTTTTGTTTCTCGATAACCATACAAAAATGATATTTTATTTTAATTTTGATTAAAATAAAATAGTGGATCTCTTCTAGAGGTGACAAGGATTCATGGACGTAAAACACTAGAACACAGAGTGTGTATTCTCAAGTACACACAGTGTAGTATAGGTTCCATGTATCGGGACTGGTCTGCAAAAACAAGCAAAGTGTTGGAGTTGATCTATGTATTAAATGACTTCGTGTGTTGACCAGGAACATGTGGCACACAGTTTCTGGATTACATGCCTTGTGACTCACTAGACATGGTGTGTAGTCCCTTTTGGAGAAGGTTGGACCATGTAACTGATACACAGATTTTTAGGATGGAGACTGTGTAAAGCGGAACTACATGATGTGGGTCTCAGTGGACATGTCGTGTACTCCACATATTTCTGAAGTGCATCTACACACCATGTCCCTGGGCATTTACTTTGGATGGATAGTGAATGATATTACACACTGTGTAGTCAGAACTACACATCGTGTACTCATCCAAATGAAATATATTTATTAATATTTATTATTATATTATACAAACCCTTGAGATATGTAACATGGTGAGGCCGTTAAGCTCAATAAAAACATGTGGTAGGTGTTTTATATAAATGTGTTTAATTTAGCATCTGCATAATGTTCATTTCTAATCATTAGGTAGTTATGAATGGGAATTCACCAGGTTGCCTCCAAGGTACAAGTTACATACAAAGATAATGTTAAATAAACTAATTTGTTTAAAATTATTATGGATGAGAATATCAAATAAATTCATAAGAGGGTTTAAGATAGAATGATTGATTAATTAAATATAATTAATTTATTTGAGCATGATTTATCATAAACAAGAACGATTAAATAATCTAATTAATCTTTTATTTATGTGTAAATATCATTGCATGTATGGATGATCATGAGCTACACCAATTCCTTTGTATGTGAATGGTTTCTTTTAATTTATTTATTTAAAATAAATTTGTTGGTCTACGATCCTTCTCCTCATTAATATATAGGTCATGCGTGGCCAAAGATACTTTTTTTTGTAAAACCCTATTTTACCCCTCACCTATGAGCGAGGTAAAAGAATATGCAATGAATGGGGCTCCCATGCTAGTGGATGCATCTCAATTTAATATCCCATGTGAAACCAGTCCCGAGTAATACAAAGGTGGATAGGTGGAAATCTATAAACACGAACCCAGAAGGTTTAAGGTTTTCTCCCATAGGTCTTAGGTAAGTTTATAATCCACTAGATAAATTAACCAATATAACAATATCATGATCATACCATTTATTTTATTTCTTTCTGTTATGTGGTATACTTATTGTGGGTGTGTTGTTGTGATCACATAATTAATAAATTAAACAAGAATACTGTATGGAACTAAAATAAGTCTTCCTTATGTGTAAATATTAACTTATACATGGTTAATTACTTTAGTATATCCCTCTAAATATTTACAAGCATGTTAAAAATATATTAAAATTTCAATTTATGTATAAGGATAAAATACCTAAAAGAAATTTTAAGTTGGTATAGCCTTCCATAATCTGGGATAGAATCAAACAGTAGTACAAAGTGCTTGACCAACCCTAGTTGGGGTGATTTCAATTATCAGGGAATTATAGTTCAAGGTTTTGGATTGACTTTACTTTGTTCATAACAAGGGTTGAGTTTCACATCAATACATGGTGTGAGCAAGAGACAAAGGTTGAGGAAACCCAAAATAAAAGGATTTCATGATTGGGGAGTCCACTCAGCGGATCAAGGATCTGCATGTTAATGTAGTTGGCATTTGTAACGCCTACCTAAAAACCTTAATGTTTCTCGACCGACCCTAGTTGGTGTAATGTGAAGGGAAATATGGATCCTTTATAATAGAATATTTAGGAAACCAAATATTCTGAAGTCAATGGTGAGGGATATTGGATTTCAATAAAATAGTGGGAGACTAATACATATTAATTTATTTATTTGTCTCAGTTTTATCATGATAATTTACGAAATATTTTCTCATATTAAATTATTTAAATGAAAATAAAAATGGCTTTAAACATATCATTTGAAAACATAATCAAGAAGGAAAACCTTCTCACCGACACAGATTTCCAGGAGTGGCAATCGCGTTTATGCGTCGTCCGTCACCATGAGAGAAAATTGTATGTGCAGGGGGATCCTATTCCTATTGCGCCTGGAAAATATTCTAGTGATGTGAAAATATATACCTATATGAAACATATGGATGATTCCACATATGTACATTGTTTCATGCTATCATCCATGTTTAATGATCTCTTGAAGAAATATGAAAACATTGACCCATATAGCATGATGTCTCATCTTAAGGATATATATCTTGAGAAGGTGAGATAGTAGAGATATGAGATCTCCAACGATTTGTTCACAAATAATCTTGGGGATTCTATTCTAGTTGGGCCTCATGTAGTCAATATTATTGGGTACATTGAACGCATGGACATCTTAGGTATTAAATTCTCGAATGAGTTGCATACAAGTCTAATCCTATCATTACTGGACAAGACCTTATCTAGCTGTATTGTCAACTACAACATGTGAAATAATGATAAAAGTCTATCAGAACATTTTACCTTAATTATCCAAGTATATAAAGACATGGTGTGTGACAAACCAATAGTCTTTATGGAGAATAAAAAAGGAAGGACATGGAAAAGGGTCCAAGGAATTATAAATAGTCTGAAGCCACCAGGAAACATACCTCCAGGAAGGGGAATATCTAGAGGTAGGGAAAGGAATGAGAGACAGTAGGTTTTTCATGTGGCAAGCCCGACAACTGGAAGTTGTACTGCACCCAGAAGCATGGGGATGCAAAAGGTGTGTTCTTTATCGAGTTTAATCATTCTATTTCTACACATTGGGTATTAGATGCATCTTGGGGCTCACATTTTTATTCAAAAGTATGAACCAAGTAGATTTAGAAATATGTCTAGAGGACAGGTAGATCTTAAATATACCAATGGTGAGAGGCTAGCTACATCAGCCATTGGTGATTTCCATCTCTCATTTTCATCTATCATGATTTTGGTTTTACATAAATGTTATTTTGTTCCTAGTGTTACCAAAAACATAATTTTTGTATCATGTTTGGATATGGATGGATTTGTTTTCACAGTTGAAATAAGAGTTTTTTTATTTTATAAGAATAATTTATGTTAAGGTATGGAAAATTTAAATAATTGTTTATATGTATTAAATAATAAAAAACATGTGTTCAAAATCAATAACGAAACAAACTCACATGAATCATACAACACCCAGTTGTGGCATCACCATCTTGGTCAGGTAAACGAGAAGAACATGAAAAAGCTCTACCAAGATGGTTATTTAGACTATACTGAGCTAAAACCACTTGATAGATGTCACAATGTTTTACAAGGTAAAATGACTGAGACAACTTTTGGTGGATAGGGTGAAAGGGCCAGATAGCTTATAGGATTGGTTCACACAGATGTGTGAGGACCATTTCTAGTAGAGGATAGATGTGGATATTATTACTTCATTAATTTTACTGATGATTTTAGTAGATATGTATATATATACTTAATGATGTATATGTAAGTGTCCTTAGAGAAATTTATGGAATTCAAGAATGAAGTCGAGAATCAGAATGGTAAAAAGATAAAGAAGCTTTGATTGGATCGAGGTGGAGAATATCTGAACCACGAGTTCATCGACCTTTTATGATAGTCTTGGATTTTATCTCAACACATTTTTTTTATACACAACAATGGAATGGTGTTAGTGAAAGGAGGAGTCACACCTTGTTGGATATGGTGAGTTCTATGATGAGTCATATAGATCATCCATTATCTTTTTGGGGATATGCATTACAAACTGCATCATAAAAATTAATCTGACTACCAACTAAGGAGGAAAATGGAATTCCCTTTGAGTTATGGAATAGAAGGAACCCCATTTTTCTACACACATGTGTATGAGGATGCGAGGCTTTTGTTAAGGATTTCTGAGGAAACAAACTAGAACCCCGGGGCACAAGGTGTATCTTTATAGGATATCCCAAGGAAGCAATATGATAATACTTATATACTAATTCAGACAAGAAAGTGATTGTCTCTAGACCATCCATATTTCTTGAGAGGGAGCATATCCTCAAAAAGGATAATGGGAGAAAGATTGACTTCGATGAAGTTGATGCTCAGTATACACAATAGTTGGAATAGTAACAAGTTCCACTGGTTACTATGAAAGAGTTTCTAGAAACAGATGCACTACGTAAGTGCTAAATAGAGGTAAGGGAAATATAGATATTTGGTTTCCTAGTCACCGAGGATGGTGAATAATTATTGTTGGATGATGATGAACCAATCTCATACAAGGAATAAGTAGAGATCTTAGAAGTTGGAAGATGCATAGAAGCTATGAATTATGGGATAGATTTATTTTATAAGAACCAAGTCTAGGTTTTGGTTGATGAGCCAGTTGATGTAGATCCTGTTGGATGCAAGTGGGTTTTCTGGTGAAATATATACATGGAAGGTCAAGTAGGAACCTATAAATCAATGCTAGTGGCTAAAGGATTCAGAGAAAGTCAAGGAATTGACTACAATGAATCCTTCTTGCTATTTTCCATGTTTAAATCTATAAGAATCATACTTTCCATAAAATATTACCATTACTAAGAGATTGGGAAAATGGATGTCAAAACAGCATTTCTTAACTGTATCCTTTAGAAATATGTCTATATGACACAACAAGAAGGGTTTGCGACACCAAGTGAATCCAAATGGGTTTTCAAGTTACAGAAATACATTTATGGATTAAAGAAACCATATAGGTCAAGGAACATTTGATTTGATGAATCCATAAAGGAATTTGGATTCGTTATGAACGGATGTGAGCTATGTGTTTATAAGTGGTTTAAGTAAAATGATGTCGTTATCCTCGTAGTATATGTTGACAATATATTACTTATTGGAAACCATGTACCAGTATTACAATCATGTAAGGACTATTTGAGAACATGTTTCCCCATGAAATAATTATGTGAACCAACCTACATTATAGGGATCAAGATCATTAATTATAGAAACAAGAGGCTACATAGACTATGTGAGGGTACTTACATTGAAAATATAATAAAGAGATTTAATATGGAACAATCCAAGAGAGGATTGGTTCAAGTGTCCCATGGACTATATCTTTCTAATAAAATGTGTCATTACACACAAGAGGAGAAAGATATGACGAGTAAGATTCCATACGCATCGACTATAGTATCCACCATGTATTCCATGTTATGTACCAGGATTGATGTTTCATATACACTAGGAATGGTAAGAAGACATCAAGAAGATCCAGGAGAACAAAATTTGACTAGTGTTAAGACTATACTTATGTATCTGAGAAGAACTAAGGATATGTTCATGGTGTATGGAGGATATGAATAGATTTTAATAAGAGGGTATGTTGTTAATGGTTTTCAGAAAATTTAGAATGATCTGAAATCGCAATCTGGATATGTTTTCTGTCTCGACGAAGGAGCTGTGTGTTGGAAAAGTTCAAATTAGTCTGTTGCTTCCAATTCTACAGTAGAGTATGAAAATATATAAGCTTTTGATGCAGCTAAGGAATCCATATGGATTCGGATCATTTTCTAAGAACTTTATGTGGTTCCTAGCAGAAAAGATCCTATCACATTTTATTGTGATAATACAGTAGCAGTGGCTCTTGAAAACTAAGTCCACATCAACAAAAAAAGTACATTCTAAGAAATTATCACCTCTTGAGGGATTTATATAAAAGGTGTATTAATGTAGTGATAAGAGTGTCCATGGAAGAGAACATGGTGGACCCCATGACTAGAGGCATATATTAGCAGAATCAAGAATATCATGTGACAACTAACGAGTTAAAGGTTGTTAGTAGTTGGATCTAGTCTAAGTGTAAGTCTGTTGGAGTGGTGGGTTAGAAACAAATGCTTTTTTAATTTATTAATTAACTAATACCTTATCACATATTGATTGTTATTCTATTATAAAAAACATGTGATATTTTCCTAAGGATAGCTATTGCACCAAAGGGTCATAACGGATCCCGGCTATGATGAGAACCTAATAGTTCCATAACACAATTCTTGAATATATGTTCTATGGCCGGATGATTTTAGTTTAGGGACACAAATAATACAGGCCATTAGGGGTGAGGACTCATAAAACATTGAGGCACCTTCTCATGGTGTGTGCCCTTGGTAATATCAAAGAGGATAATACGAGAAAAAGACCTGCTAGTTGGAAATCTCCATTTAAGAGTGTCATTGGATGTTCCTATCTGTAGATGTGTTTGTTGGTCCTTATACTTTAAGATTATTATTAATGGTTTTTAAATCACGCACACTAAGATGTATTGGTGAAAAATGTGATAACATACTATTTGTTGCGAGGTAGGATATGTTGAGTGCATCATGAGTAATATTTCATTAATAGATAATGCGTGAAAGGATTTTTCCCGTTTTTTCCACAACAGAAGTTGATACTTATGAAATTTTATGGAATTGATATAGCCTAAATAAATCAATTGACATGGTGAGTAATAAAAATTTTCAATTCCAAGAAGTCAAAAAAGAATTATTTTACATGGGTTGATGGCACTAGCTTGAAACCCTCTTGAGTCAAGATATCGAGACCAAGTGATTACATTACACAATAAGTGTTCGTAGGTGGTGACACATCCTTGCAATGTCACCTTCGTTATCTATGGGTTCTATGGTGTGCTGCTAGATTCTATCCTTGGAATTTAGGTAGGCTCCACCTAATTCTGATGGGACAGAGGCCTGAAAGGTCACTAACCAAGTGTGTCCAAGTATCTCAGTTCAATATTCAACTACAAGTTGAATAAAGGTTATTCCTGATTATGGTTTAATAATTATTCATGGATTCCAGAACGTATTTATTTTGATACTAGTTATTTGAGAGAATATGTTATGGGAGAGGTAATATATTTGTTACCAAATAATGCAGTGATATTTATTTAAGACAAAATAGTCATTATTCAAGGTCTAATAAATGTGGTGGAGGAAATAATAAAAATAGAAAAACTAAAGTACACTCCATATATATTAATATACACAGTGTAGTTTTTATGTGGATTTGTGAGAAATAAAATTATTTAATTAATTAAATAATATAAGGTGTAATTCACCGGGTGCATATCATGTTATAATAATATTCAATTATTATTATTAGACATGGGATCTTACTATGAATTAAATGAAATGAATAAATGATTTCAGGTAATTAATTAATTTTCTTATTCTATGTAATTAAAATTCAAATTATATTATTCTCATGATCCTAGAAATTTATGGGGGTTGTGCACAATGGATATCGAAAAATCCCTCAATCCAAGAGAGAATTATTTTCCTCCGAGAACGCTCTCATGTTTAGTGAGAGATCCTCCTCCATCGAATTAAGGAGAGTAATTTGGAAGCGGCTCTCAAGGAGATAGAAGGCGAACATCGCTAGCAAACGGCCTTTTATAATAGCACCTGAATATCCCTTCAGCGATGTCCAGATATACATTGATCATGTGTGGATCATCCCTAGATGAATCCTACACATGGATTCTACGACGCAATGATGGATCACATCGGTTTGTGACCGGAAATATCAACAAAGAGAAAATTACATCCATGTAATTATGATTTTTTAAATAAATTAATTATAACCAACATATGATGACCCACTCTATGGTTCTGGGACTCCCTTGATTTCATTATTTATTCATTCTATTCCAATTATCCAAAATTTTATTATCGTGACAGATCTTAGATTGATTGTTGGTAATAGAAAAATTAATGTTTGGTACACCCACCAAACACGCTTCCATTGTTCCCCGAACCTATAATAATTACTGTAACAAGTTTATTCCATGTATATGATAAATTTTGAATCTATCATAGCGAATAATTTGGATAATTTTCGTATTTGAACCAAGATACTATAAGTCCTTACTGTACATTCCTCATCTCTATATTGGAATGGTAGAGAAAAGAATTCTAGATCTTACTATGGGATAATCGAATGGCTGGTAACATTTTCCCCCAATTGTCACAAGGCATCCAGTTGGACCAAACCATAAGTAAATTTAATTTGGGATCTATCATGGGGCATGACATAAGACCGTTGAACCCCACCTAAATCAAAGGCCAATGAACAAGATTGCTGAATCTATTCTAGGGATATGGTTAGGTCACAAAGCTACCGTGCCCCAAATTCTCATACCACCAGTCTAGCCAGAAGGGAATTTTGCATCTACCTTGTTTTCATGTTCTAATTTTTCCTTGGAACTCCTTGTCTAAGGGATATCCATATCACAATGGTCCATATACCTTATGTACCATAGAAATAACTCTAAAGGAATGGTATTTATAAGTAACTTGGTAAAGAATATTAATGTGGAATACATCATGTGATCATGAGAATATATAGTAACACAAAGTTATATGTGATTAAAATAAAACATGCCCTAACAAGGTACATAAGAATACTCATGGAATAAAGAATCATAAATAGGTCTCATGGGCCACACACCCACACCCACATGTGACCACCTTAATCATGGATAAACAATTTACACCATAAAATTCATATGATCAAGTATAATAATGTATATAATAGTCACATATGGTAAGGAACATCACATATTTAGAATACTGATAAGAAACTCAAAAACTGTAAAGGAATTGTACCGAAGTCACACCTGATCACTATCCAGATCAGTCTCACACTGTAGTAGCCCTTAAAAATGACCCCATATCAATCATATAATATCATTAAATGATATTAAAGAAGATTGAATATAAATGTAATTATATTGACACCAACATAACCCTATAGATATTCTAATGATTATAAATTATTTATTGATAAAAATAAAGTCCCCCAACACTCAATATCTTACATCATTTCTGAATAGAAGCATGAACTCACTACTATATAGAGTCATAATCTATAGATAAGGAAATGGATTATTATATATATGATTCATATCAACAAAAATGGAAAATCAAGAAAAACCCCAAAAAATGGAGGTTTGTCGATAAAATACCTTAATGAATTACCATTAACTCACCTAATCCTTTAGAATATAGCTTTGAAGGAGAGGAATTCACATAAAAGGGTTTAAGAATATTTAAGTTCAAGACAAATATCAACAATAATGGAAATGATTAAAAATAGGTGATTAATGGAAGTTAAATAATATTTTCAACTTTTAAATCACCTCTAACAAGTTTTTTTCATTGTTTGGAAAACCATGCACCAACAATAATGGGATATATACCTATACTAGGAACCCACGTGGTCTAGTCACATAGTTGTCAAACCATGATAATTTCATCCTTATATCCTATGGGGAATGATGAATTATTTTTGAATAGTGTGATGAATAGAATGATGAAATGTGTGCTACCCCAAGAGCCTTATCCTATAGCCTCACATTTTACTAGATAATATATTTTGTTTTGGAAAACATTCTTTATCCATGAACCATAAAAAATTAATCTCAAAAAAAAAAAAACAAACCAAACCCCTACAACTCATCCGAAATATTCCATAGTTTAATAACACAAGATTAAATGGTGAAATTCATTAATAATTCTATAGAAATTTTTTTCCTTAAAATTATCTTCTAAATACTCTTCATCTTTTAGAGAATATATTAGAGTATTTCTCAAAAAAAATAGGCCTCTATACCTAAAAATAAGTCTCCCTATCATATGATTCCTCTTAGACCTTCCATACTAAATTATGATGGGGAAAAGTGGAACTACCTTTATAGAGACCTTGTATTAATAGAAATGGATATTACATAATTTTATTTGATCATTCCTCACATTAACAAAAAATAAAAGCCAATAGACCATAATAGTTTTGTGTCTCTAGAAAGTGGAAATCATAATCATATAACATGGTGAAAAATATTCTACATTTTCTGTAATGATCTTCCCCTTTAGTACTCCTATATAAAAATATTCGATATAACCTAGGGAAAGGAATGATATTAAAAGGGAGATCATATATTTTTAGTAATAAAATACAAGGAAGATATGTATAAATAACATGAGTATAAGGTTATAAGAACATAAAACTAACACAAGAGGATAAAATACTACATATAAAAGATCATAATAAAGTGTAATGTCATAAATATTGATTGTTCATAAGAAATTAATCATAAAGATATTAAGATAATAATCCATGAGATAAAAACATATGTATAAGACATGTGATTGTGGAAGACACATTAGTATATTATATTATTTTCATATTTGTTAAGGATTAATTACAATAAAAAATTAGTGGATTGAGTTAACCCCACAATCCATCTTAGTAGTCAAGTTTCACTCCCAAGACCATTATAGTTGTCAGTATCCATTACTGAACTGGGTTCACTCCCCATTCCATCCATGTAATACAAATATGAGTTTTCCACTCATTCCAAGCCTATATAAATGTACCAAGATCACTACTTTTTCCAGTCATGTATTAATAAACTGAGTTTACTCTTCATTACATCCTTGTATTACTAAACTAGGTTCACCTCCTATTCCATCCGTATTTTACAGAACTAAGTTCTTTCCTTGTTCCTCCCCTATCACATTGAACTAATATTACTCCTAGTTTTATCCATGTATCTCTCAGGAGATATATTAATATTTACTCCATGTAATTGTGGTAGATAAAGGTCTAACCCATCACATAATGAAATCATATATACACGTTCAATAAGAAAATAAAATAGTCATTATATCATAACCCATAATGAGATATGTGTTTCATAAATATCATATCCTAATCATGAGAGGTAATGTGTATCATAAACATTTTATCATATCACATCCATTGTAAAGGTGATAGTTTTTATTATAATTTCATCATAGAATAACTCATTAAAGGAATCATCTTTTATAACAACTTTATCAGGGTATAAACTATGAAAGAGAAATTAATTTCATAAAAAACACCTCATATTAATCATAATCATCTCAAAAAATGAATATGAACCCTAGTAAATTAGAATCCAAATCAAAAGATATCATCCAATATGGATAATTACTTAGAATGATCACTTGGAACATAACATTTCATTGAAAATAACTTTTTAGGACATATAATATATTCTAAATCCATTCCATTAAAACAAATTTGAAATTATATAAAGGAATCATGAAAAATAATTTTAGACATTTATTAAGTAAAATATCCTTTCCACATTGAAATTTTTTTTTATATCATAAAACATTTTAAAAAAACATTCATTTGAAAATGAAATTTAAAAAATATAAATGAATCTTAGAAAACCATTTTAAACACTTTTTAAAAAATAATACATTTTTTAAAACCTTTTTTATTAAAAAAAATTCATATAATGAATTTAGAGAACATTATAAAAAAATTATTTTAAAAATAACACTTTAAACATTCATAGAATGCTTCAATGAAATGATAAAAGGTAAATCCGTATATATCGAACATTGTTTTTTCATTTTAAAAAGAATAGAAATGTACATTGATAAAAAAACAAGGTGAATCATTTTAAAACTATTTTAATGAAAAAGATAAAAATGGATAATAGTTTATTTTACGCGTCATAGTAAGAAAATTGAATGTATATTTATAAAACACTATTTTGTGAATAAAACACATTTCTGAATGAAGAGAGAACTAAAGTCATGTTTTCTTAAAAACAAATTCATAATTACTTTATGTTCCAATTATTGTAAAAATTTCACCAATACATGGATATATCATGGGTAACCATAATAAATGAAAATTAATGAGAGTTATTAAGACATGGATGAAACTATTTCTTTAAAGGAAGTATAGTCATAAATAGTATTGATAAAGGATTTTATTTTATCTATAAACTGTTATAACATTGGAAACTTTGAATATAACTTTTATGGAAATAAAAACATTAAAAGAAGATTACAATATCATGAAAAGAAGTAGATTCATGATATATCATTCCAATGGTCTATATATACACCTCATAGAAAAATATAGGTACATAACATGACACGACTCCAGAAGAAGGAAAACTGAGACAAAATTACTTTACTGAATTGGTAACTGTTGAACCATAAACCCCGTGAAATAAATATTATAAAAAGAATATGTAAATATGATTAAATTTAAGTATAAAACCATTTATTAAATTCATTTTTAGTATATAAATAACATAATTTAAATGAGTGGTGAATAAGGATTACGTCTCACATAAATTAATGTGATACTTGGAAACCCTTACCTTTAGTCTTGGATTTATTCATATATATTAAATCTTCACGTATACAAAATATTTGTTTATTATAATACTATTATTTAACCATATTATTATAACTAATACCGTATATTATTTTATTATGACATTATATGTTCTTTTTTATTTACAATTCTGACACACTGTTAGGTTTCAGGTAATATTCTCTTTGTTTTTCGTATATCTTCTAACTTGTTATCCTAGATCGTATTATATAGAAAATTATTTAAATATTTAAATAATTTTATACATGGTATAAATATCATTTATATTAATTATATAAATTTTTATAATAGTATATTAAATATATAAATATGAATTGGAATAGACATATCATGGAGATGGTTGGCCAAACATATGCTTGAATGATGTTTTAAATAACATGTCATATTGAAGGAAGGAAAGTATATGACATATATGAATATATAAATATATTACAATTCTATTAGAATTATTATATCATACATATCATATAAATTTAATAAACTCTTCCTTAATAAATTCCATGAAAATCGAGAATAAATCACATCACAACGAGGAGGCGATAATCGAGACGTCCACCAATAGAGTTATCATATTTACACAAAATGGAAAAATGAAGTTTTGTTTCATATAATAATTAAAAAAGAGTAAATAAATAACAAATAACATAAATATAATATAAAAATATAAATCATTATCTTCAATTTTGAAAGGTGGCAACGGAATAATGAGCATCATATGTTCGAGAGACAGTAGTTCGCCATACACATGAATGATGATTGGTTATCACATTTGATGGAAGTGTGTGTTAGTGTTGGATGAATCCTTAATAAAAAATATATATAAATATTTAGGATAAATATGTTATATATAATAATGGATTAATAATAATAATTTAGTGGGTTAATAATTAAAATAATACAAATGTGATTGTGGAAGGATGTTACCACTTCTTTTGGTAACTCCTTTTAGTTTTCACCAAATAGATTCATTGGTTGGAATTCTAAAAAAATGAGGATACTATGTTTATTGAATGTAATTTTAGAGCTTTTTTTAGAATATTTTTAATGAGGCAATGATTATTGATAATAGTGAGGAAGTGATGGGGGCGGTGGATGCCTTTTTATATTGGGGGAGGAGTGTCAACTTAGTAAATATGAATAGGTAAACATTATTTAGAGGTCTCCCTTACATCACATGTCTCCAATAATTTTATATTTTCAATACACATCGTTAATTGGTTGAAATATATTCATATAATGGATTTTAGATATGGCACTAGTTTATTTGGCCCCTTAAATTAATATTTAACCACTAAGTAATCATTTTTTTCCTAAAACATTGTAATTAATTTTAATTAATTTCACTAATAATATTGGAAAAAACTCTGTCAACCTTATTATAAATAATATATTATATTTATTGAAAATATTCTATCCATTTTCTCAAATTATAATCATACATGTGGTAGAAATTAATTTAAAATTATTCTGGAAGACGTGTCGTAACGATGGGGGTTTAAGAGAAAATGTTTGTAAGTTTGAAATGTTTTTATATCTAATTATAATTTGAAATATTTTCTAATGACCTGAATAGATTAACTTGTTTAAAATTTATTTAGTTAATCTTGAAAAAACTAATATATAGTTTAAATATATAAATTTATTGGATCAAACAGTAGATTTTAATTAAAATTCAGCATTTTTCACAATTCATCAAATAATGAAACTTCTTAGAATAATAAAAAAACATATACAAAGAAAATTTTTATATTATAAATTCAAAACCAATGTTTATTTTTTCAAATAAAATTTATTAATGTTTTAGAAATTAGATTTATTTTTTTCTATTAAAAGGTGATAAAATTACCTTTTTTGAAAAATACCATTTCTTCATATAATTGGATTTAGTCTTATCTTATGACTATAAAATATATTATATATATGTATATTTTTTTCAATTTATAATATATAATTTTTATGAAAGAAATTATTTTTATTATTTTAATTTATTGATATAAAATGGAGTTTTTACATAGTGAATTAGTATAAGGCCCCAGCCTTAAACCTTACTTAATCTTGAGTTATTACAAGATTACACATTGAGGATCTTTTCGGGTTTAGAGTTTTAGAGAATTAGATCATAAAACTTGCATTACATTCCACATATAAACAAAGTGGTTACATAAAGATAGTATTCTTCATTCCCATCAATGAAACACACATTTAAAATAAAACATGGATTATTTCTTGACACATCCTTGACTCTATCATCTTATCATGTACCTTTCCCTTGACCTGTGAAAAACATTTCAAAAACTTGGGATGAGCATAAAAACTTAGTATGGGTTATAAAAAAAACAACATGGAAAGGAAACATGAGTTCATATATACATAAGAATGAAATCATACTTTACCCATAAAACATAGGCACTTTAACATACCTCATAAAAACATGAATAAATCATATAAATCATAAGACATAAAGGTAACTTGAGGCATTCATAACATTCTTACGTAGGGAGTAACCCTCTTGGTTACGTTTGGAATACCCATCACAGTATATTCCCTAAAATCTCTTTGGAGAAACCTTAACGTTTCACTCCTTCGCATTACCCAATGCATTGGAGAGCTATAACGGGCTCACCCGCCCTTAGTTTATCACGGAACCACCCGTCTTCATAATAATGCCCAAGAACCATAACATAATCATATCACATAAAACATGCATAAAGGAAACATAACATTTCCACATTTCAATCACGAGATATCAATAAAACACATTGATATAATAAAAACATTATGAAAACCATTTTCAATACCAAAGAAAAACATGGTATTTATTTTTCTTTTAAAAAAGAAGGTATGGCTTTAGAGGAAGCCAAAACTCAAATAACGGTTACGACGGCGGAGAAGTCGTTGTCGCCGCATACGTACGAAAAAAACATTCCATTTTGTCGTTTAGTAAACGCTTCGTAAAAAAAAGATTCCTTTTGAATAAACGTAAAAGTCAAAGGGGTTTATACACCATATGAAAGAAAGTTGTGTATAAAATAAAATATGCCTCAATGAAAGGAGATTGAGACGAAGTCCCATACCTCGTATCCGACTTGACCCGACCGTTCTTTAAACTCCTGAATAATAAACTTGAGTTAATCTCTACTTGCTTATGAATCTTTTTCAAGTTCATTATTCCTTTTATACCATGTTATGAACATCATGTAATCATTTAAGTTAATAATGTTCATTTTGTCGGTATTTGGTTCTTAAGTCAAAAATAGGCTTCTTACACTTACATGTTGTTAATTTGGTCAAAGGTTCATTATATCCAGAATGGTATTCATGATGTAGATATCATATATGTCATATATATCCAGTACATACATTCATTTATAATATTACATCACATTTAGAGGTAAGAAATGAAATGCACCGTTCATGGAGACGGTAAGCCGTACGTACGCATGAACGCTACTTCCATTTCTATTTCATATTTTCTGGAATGGAATCATAATGATATAAGAGTATATTATAATTCCAGTATAATAACATATATAATATCATTAACTTTATACTTTACACATCCCACATATGGTATTAACGAATCAAATCACTTTCAGGGGGCGGTAGTCCGCACTTCCTAAAATGAAGATATCGTGTTTTACCCATAATGGAAACCATAAAGGTATGCCCAAAATGAAAAAACAGAAGCTTAAGGAAAAAATAAACATATTATATATCATATATAAAAATAGTGACATCATAATGGCCACCTTTGAAGGTGTTAAATGAGTGTTGAACAATCATCGTTTCGGGAGGCAGAATTTCTCCATCCACGGAAACCTTATGTTCTTTAACCATTTGATGTAGTTGTGTGAGAGTGTAGATCAAATAAATCTTATAACAACATCCTAGTATATTGAAGATACTGGTGTTGTTAAAAAATAAGTAAATAAATAGAGTTTAGGGGGTTGGAGAAGCAAAATAAAACAAATGAACATTAGAGAAAGAATTACCTTAAAAAGTGTAACTCCTTTTGGTTTGAGCCTAAAGGCTTCCTTTGAAAGGTTTATTCCCAAAGGTAATCCTCTAGGATGAGGAGAGGGATGTGGAGAGAGCAAATGGGCAGGGGTTGGCCGAGCCAAAGGCTTGAAGAGTGTGTGAAATGAGGTAGAGGTGGGGGCCTTTTATAAGGGGATAGGAGGGGCACTTTTGGAAAGTAAAGAAACATTACATTATTTGAAAATGTGTTTCGGTTTTAAAAGGTCCCACATTGATAGAATTCGTGGATAAGGTTATAAGGCATCGAAATACACTCATCCAATTGGTTTTGGCCATGTGTAGTTCATAGATTTTATATTATCTTTCCATTTTATTTAAATCGTCAAATAATGATGTCATCGCTGCATCATTATTATGTCATAAATAATTAAATTTATTTAATGTCTAAAAATTATAAAAAAAATACTATGATATAGTAAATCTTTTTATATTTCCAATGAATATTTATAATCAAAATTTGGACTTGTATAACCCCACTTAAAAAAAATTTTCTCAAAACATATTATGTTTGTGTCATTTTCACTTTAACATTAAATAAAAAGTAATTTATGTCATTTCCCAACAAAAGTGGATCCATGGGGTCCACAAGTTGACCCATGGCTTGTCTTGGTCGGCCATGACACAACCAATAAGGTTGGGACATGTGTCTAGGTCATTTTATATTATTAAAGCATTATTTATTCCTTAAACTACACTAATTACCACTAATCGCGATTAAAAACTTAATAAGTTACTATTCACCAAAAAATTATTTTAATCTCATTGAACCACATTTTATTTCTTAATGACAACTATGTATGTCGGATTTTCAAAATTCAATACACATTAGTGGTAAACTTTCATTTAACTGAAAAATCAGTTTGCTTGATTACCACTTAGTGGTTTCACTATTCATCAAAAATTGAAGTTTTTCAGAAAATTACCAAAAATTCACTCTAAGCTATATTTGATATTCCGAATTCAAAAATGAAGTCTATTTTACAAAATTCAAATCATATAAGTCACATTAATTAATTCAATAATTAATTCCCGCTGCCAGAGTAAATAGCGTGTTTTTACAAAACAATAAGTATCAAAAGATTGACACCAGTTTAAGTCTAATTTCAAAGTGAAATTGATTCCAATGACCACCATTAGATAAAATGGTAAAAATATATTCTAATTTCACTTCAAAACCAATTCAAAACATAATCTAATCATATAAATAAATTATATTAAAAGTAGTTTTTATGTAAAATGCAGTATTTTTCACTATTCATTAAAAAATGAACATTGTCAGAAAAATACCAAAAATTCACACAAGGTAAATTTTGATGTCCCAATCATAAAGGATAAGTTTATTTTGACAAACATAGTTTATAAAATTGTCAAAATATAGATTCAAAAATGGTTTTCCATCAAAAGGCACTAAAACAATCTTTTAAGAATATTAGTGTATTCCATGCATAAGATTGTATTTATTTTCATTTTAAGCCTCTAAAACACTATCTTTATCATTAATAGACATAGATAAAAATATCTATTATTCATTACTTACTTGGGATGTTACATCCTTCCCCCCTTTAGAAAATTGCGTCCCCGCAATTTATTTACTTATCAAATAAATTGGGGTACTTATCCCTCATTGCATTTTCGGATTCCCATGTTGCCTCTTCAATCATGTGGTTTTTCCACAAAACCTTTACCTGCTTAATCACTTTATTCCGTAACACTTGCTCCCTGTGGTCAAGAATCTGGACCGGTTGTTCCTCATAAGATAGGTTCTCTTCCAGCTGAACTACCTATGGACTCAAAACATGAGATGGATCTGGCATATACTTTCTCAACATCGAAACGTGAAAAACATTGTGTACCTGAGATAAACTCGGAGGTAAAGCCACTCGGTATGCAACTGATCCAACTCTCTCTAGAATTTCATATGGTCCAATGAACCTTGGACTCAACTTTCCTTTCTTACCAAATCTCATCACACCTTTCCAAGGAGAAACCTTGAGAAAAACATGATCACCTACCTCGAAAGATAGATCCTTCCTCTGATTATCCGCATAGCTCTTCTGCCTGCTCTGAGCTGTTCTCATGTGTTTCTGAATCAGCTGAACTTTTTCTGCCATCTCTTCTACCAATTCTGGTCCCATCAACTTTCTTTCACCCACTTCATCCCAGAAAGCTGGAGTTCGACACCGCTTCCCATATAATGCCTGAAATGGTGCCATCTGTATACTGGAATGAAAACTGTTATTATATGAAAACTCAACCAATGAAAGATGTTGGTCCCAACTTCCCTAATAATCCATAGAACAAGCTCGCAGCATATCCTCCAATGTCTGAATTTTTCGTTCTGACTGCCCATCTGATTGAGGATGAAAAGCTGTACTAAAATTTAATTCAGTACCCAACGACTTCTGAAGGCCTTTCCAAAAGTTAGAAGTAAACCTGGGATCACGATCTGATACAATGGAGAGGGGAACTCCATGTAACCTGACTATCTCTTTAAGATACAAACAGGAAAGTTGATCAAGAGAGAAAGTATCTCGTATAGCAAGGAAATGAGCAGATTTGGTCAAGCGATCAACAATAACCCAGATTGCATTATTACCTCGAGATGTCTTTGGTAATCCAACAACAAAGTCCATGGATATATTCTCCCATTTCCACTCTGGCACTGGTAAAGGCTGAAGCATCCCTTTCGGTAACTGCCGCTCTGCTTTAACCTGCTGACAAGTCAAACACTTCACAGTAAAATCAGCAATATCTCTTTTCATTCCATCCCACCAGTAATACTTTCGCAGATCTCTATACATCTTAGTACTGCCCGGATGAACTGAAAACGGAGAACTATGAGCTTCACATAACAACTCTCTCTTCAACTGTGAATCACAAGGCACACACAATCTCTTCCCAAATCTCAAAACGCAATCATTATCAATGTTGAATTCAGGCAACTTACCTTTCTGAACCAGCTCTACCCTTTTCTGCAACTCACTGTCTTGCTTTTGTGCTTGCTTGATTCTATCTGATAGAGAAGATCTCACTGATACCTGAAACAAAACAGAAGGACTTCCTGCACCAACAACTTCTATTCCAAAGTTCATCAAATCCTTAACCAAAGGATCACGTTCTAAACACAACATTGTTAATGAAGCATTACTTTTTCGACTCAAAGCATCAGCCACTTTATTTGCTTTTCCCGGATGGTAATGAATTGTACAATCATAATCCTTGATTAATTCCAGCCATCTCCTTTGTCTCATGTTTAACTCTTTCTGAGTGAATATATACTTTAAACTTTTGTGATCGGTATATATTTCACACTTTACTCCATACAAATGATGCCTCCAAATTTTTAAAGCAAAAACAACAGCAGCTAATTCCAAATCATGTGTAGGGTAATTTACCTCATGAGTTTTCAACTGTCGTGAAGCATAAGCAATTACCTGATCATTCTACATTAGGACGCAACCAAGTCCTTTCAATGAAGCATCGCTGTATATAACAAAGTCACCATTCCTGGAAGGTAGTGCCAAAACTGGAGCATTCACCAATCTTCTTTTCAATTCCTGAAAACAATCATCACACTCTTTTGTCCAGATAAACTTAACACCCTTCCGAGTTAGCTTAGTCATTGGACAAGATAACCGTGAAAAATTTCTAACAAACCTTCGGTAATAGCCCGCCAAACCAAGGAAGCTACGAATCTCGGTTACATTTGTGGGTCTTGGCCATTCTTCCACAACTTTTGTTTTTGCAGGATCAACAGTTATTCCATCTTTAGAAACAATGTGACCAAGGAAAGATATTTGTTGCAACCAAAACTCACACTTGCTGAATTTCCCATACAATTTCTTTTCTTTTAAGGTTTGCAAGATAACCCTTAAATGTTTTTCATGCTCCTCTTTACTTTTAGAAAACACCAAAATATCATCAATGAAAACCACCACAAACTTATCCAAGAACTCATGGAAAATTCTATTCATTAAGTCCATGAATACAGCAGGTGCATTGGTTAGCCCAAAAGGCATTACTACAAATTCATAATGGCCATATCTCGTACGGAACGCAGTCTTCGGAATATCTGCCTCCTTTACCTTCAGCTGATGGTACCCCGATCTCAGGTCAATCTTTGAAAAAAACTGAGCTCCCTAGAGCTGATCAAACAAATCATCGATATGAGGAAAAGGATATTTGTTCTTAACAGTGATATTATTCAAGGCTTTATAATCAATGCAAAGTCTCATAGAACCATCTTTCTTTTTAACAAATAAAACAGGAGCACCCCAAGGTGATGTGCTAGGTCTAATGAAACCTTTCTCTAATAAATCTTGCAATTGCTCCTTCAACTCTAAAAGTTCAATTTGTGCCATTCGATAAGGGGGTTTTGAAATTGGCTTAGCATCAGGAACTAAGTCAACAGTAAACTCAACTTCCCGATCTGGTATTATTCCAGGAAACTCATCAGGAAAAACATCAGGATACTCATTTACCACTGGCACATCATTAATCTGAACAGTTCCTTTATTTTCAACGACGTGTGCAAGGTAACATTCATTTCCATCTTTTACAAGTTTCTCGGCCTCTTCATATGTTATCAAAAGTAATGGTTCATTCTTGTAAACAAACTGAAAGTCTTTCTGAAAAGAAACTTCTTTAGCTCTACAGTCAATCTTAGCATGGTAAATAGAGAGCCAATCCATACCCAGGATAACATCAAACTCTACTAGAGGTAGAACAATAAGGTTTGCAAGTAGGTTCTTTCCACAGATAAGGATAGGAAGATTCTTATAAATTTTTTTTTCCTCGACACTTCCCCCAGGTGTTTTTACCAAAAGTTCAGGAGTCATTTCTTGAGATGGTATTCCCATTTTACTAGAAAAGGTTTCAGAGATGAAAGAATGTGTAGACCCCGAATCAAACAACACACTGGCATAGTCTGAAAAAACAAACAAAGTACCTGATACGACTTCATTTGGTGGCCCGACATCCGCTGAAGTAGTTGCAAAGGATTTCACCACCCCTTTCTGATTGTAGTCTAACTGCTTCCCATCACTCAAGCTCCTTGTCGGACACTCGTTTGCATAGTGACCCATCTCATTGCACTTAAAACATTTCACTAACTGTAAATCAAATTTGTTTTTACCTTCACCTTGATCCTTTTCAGTGCAATCACGAGCCTTATGTCCCATCTTACCACATCGGTAGCACTTCCCAGAATTCAGAAGACATTCCCCAGCATGCCTTTTGCCACATTTATCACAAACTGGAAACTTAGTTCTCTTACCATCAGACTTTTTTGAAGAATTCTTACCTTTCTCCTGCCACCTCGGTCTCTTCTTCTGCTGGTTGTTATAGGACACTTGGTCATCGGCAAACTCCATTTCCACCTTCTCAGCACATCGAACAAGCTTTTCATAACTTTTAAACTCACGAGAAGCTAATGCCCTTCGATACTTTGGCTTTAATCCTGAGTAAAAACGATTGATTTTACTATCAAGGTCTCGGATAAAATTGGGAGCATACCTTGCCAATCGAGTGAACCTTTCTTCATAGGCAGCCACTGAGTCTTCCTCTTGCCTCAATTCCAAGAATTGATTTTCCATCCTAAGTCGAACAGCCTTAGGAAAATACTTCTCAAGAAACATACCTTTGAATTCATCCCAGTCACGAGCATCAATCTCATCGGCATCCCTGATATTTTTAACCATAGACCACCACTGATCTGCTTCACCCTCCAAACGGTAAATAGCAAGACTAACCTTTTGATTGTCTGAACACCCCATGACATCAAAAATCTTCTTCAGTGCTTTAATCCACCCTTCAGCTTGCACAGGGTCAGATGATCCTCTGAATGATGGTGGATGTTGCCTCATGAAATGTTCCACCACTGACATGTTCCTCTGCGGTTGATCTGGCTGATCTCATGCATGGATACCACCGCCATTTATCGCCTGAGTCAACTGCGCCATTACTGCAACAAACTGTTCAGTTCCAATTCCGACCATTTCTGGATGCTGATTCGGAAGGTTATTTCCTTCTGTATGCCTTCCTAGCACAGCTTCC
This sequence comes from Viscum album, assembly GCA_963277665.1. NCBI lineage: Eukaryota > Viridiplantae > Streptophyta > Magnoliopsida > Santalales > Viscaceae > Viscum > Viscum album. The sequence goes on from OY728133.1 coordinate 599,296,338, forward strand.
CTGTTTCCTCTGCAGAAAACCATTCTGAACAAACATGTCTTAGATGAAGCAACATGGTAATCTTTAAATGCTATATCATTTCGAAAAAGAAAAAAAAAATTGGATAATCATTTAATAGAATTCTAACTCCTAAAGTTATCTAAATCGACCTTTGATACCAACTATAAGGCCCCAGCCTTAAACCTTACTTAATCTTGAGTTATTACAAGATTACACATTGAGGATCTTTTCGGGTTTAGAGTTTTAGAGAATTAGATCATAAAACTTGCATTACATTCCACATATAAACAAAGTGGTTACATAAAGATAGTATTCTTCATTCTCATCAATGGAACACACATTTAAAATAAAACATGGATTATTTCTTGACACATCCTTGACTCTATCATCTTATCATGTACCTTTCCCTTGACCTGTGAAAAACATTTCAAAAACTTGGGATGAGCATAAAAACTCAGTATGGGTTATAAAAAAACAACATGGAAAGGAAACATGAGTTCATATATACATAAGAATGAAATCATACTTTACCCATAAAACATAGGCACATTAACATACCTCATAAAAACATGAATAAATCATATAAATCATAAGACATAAAGGTAACTTGAGGCATTCATAACATTCTTACGTAGGGAGTAACCCTCTTGGTTACGTTTGGAATACCCATCACAGTATATTCCCTAAAATCTCTTCGGAGAAACCTTAACGTTTCACTCCTTCACGTTACCCAATGCATTGGAGAGCTATAACGGGCTCACCCGCCCTTAGTTTATCACGGAACCACCCATCTTCATAATAATGCCCAAGAACCATAACATAATCATATCACATAAAACATGCATAAAGGAAACATAACATTTCCACATTTCAATCACGAGATATCAATACAACACATTGATATAATAAAAACATTATGAAAACCATTTTCAATACCAAAGTAAAACATGGTATTTATTTTTCTTTTAAAAAAGAAGGTATGGCTTGTAGAGGAAGCCAAAACTCAAATAACGGTTACGACGGCGGAGAAGTCGTTGTCGCCGCATACGTACGAAAAAAACATTCCCTTTTGTCGTTTAGTAAACGCTTCGTAAAAAAAAAGATTCCTTTTGAATAAACGTAAAAGTCAAAGGGGTTTATACACCATATGAAAGAAAGTTGTGTATAAAATAAAATATTCCTCAATGAAAGGAGATTGAGACGAAGTCCCATACCTCATATCCGACTTGACCTGACCGTTCTTTAAACTCCTGAATAATAAACTTGAGTTAATCTCTACTTGCTTATGAATCTTTTTCAAGTTCATTATTCCTTTTATACCATGTTATGAACATCATGTAATCATTTAAGTTAATAATGTTCATTTTGTCGGTATTTGGTTCTTAAGTCAAAAATAGGCTTCTTACACTTACATGTTGTTAATTTGGTCAAAGGTTCATTATATCCAGAATGGTATTCATGATGTAGATATCATATATGTCATATATATCCAGTACATACATTCATTTATAATATTACATCACATTTAGAGGTAAGAAATGAAATGCACCGTTCATGGAGACGGTAAGCCGTACGTACGCATGAACGCTACTTCCATTTCTATTTCATATTTTCTGGAATGGAATCATAATGATATAAGAGTATATTAGAATTACAGTATAATAACATATATAATATCATTAACTTTATCCTTTACACATCCCACATATGGTATTAACGAATCAAATCACTTTCAGGGGGCGGTAGTCCGCACTTCCTAAAATGAAGATATCGTGTTTTACCCATAATGGAAACCATAAAGGTATGCCCAAAATGAAAAAACAGAAGCTTAAGGAAAACATAAACATATTATATATCATATATAAAAATAGTGACATCATAATGGCCACCTTTGAAGGTGTTAAATGAGTGTTGAACAATCATCGTTTCGGGAGGCAGAATTTCGCCATCCACGGAAACCTTATGTTCTTTAACCATTTGATGTAGTTGTGTGAGAGTGTAGCTCAAATAAATCTTATAACAACATCCTAGTATATTGAAGATACTGGTGTTGTTACAAAAGAAGTAAATAAAAAGAGTTTAGGGGGTTGGAGAAGCAAAATAAAACAAATGAACATTAGAGAAAGAATTACCTTAAAAGGTGTAACTCCTTTTGGTTTGAGCCTAAAGGCTTCCTTTGAAAGGATTCTTCCCAAAGGGAATCCTCTAGGATGAGGAGAGGGATGTGGAGAGAGCAAATGGGCAGGGGTTGGCCGAGCCAAAGGCTTGAAGAGTGTGTGAAATGAGGTAGAGGTGGGGGCCTTTTATAAGGGGAGAGGAGGGGCACTTTTGGAAAGTAAAGAAACATTACATTATTTGAAAATTTGTTTCGGTTTTAAAAGGTCCCACATTGATAGAATTCGTGTATAAGGTTATAAGTCATCGAAATCCACTCATCCAATTGGTTTTGGCCATGTTTAGTTCATAGATTTTATATTATCTTCCCATTTTATTTAAATCGTCAAATAATGATGTCATCGCTGCATCATTATTATGTCATAAATAATTAAATTTATTTAATGTCTAAAAATTATAAAAAAAATACTATGATATAGTAAATCTTTTTATATTTCCAATGAATATTTATAATCAAAATTTGGACTTTTATAACCCCACTTAAAAATTTTTTTCTCAAAACATATTATGTTTGTGTCATTTTCACTTTAACATTAAATAAAAAGTAATTTATGTCATTTCCCAACAAAAGTGGATCCATGGGGTCCACAAGTTGACCCATGGCTTGTCTTGGTCGGCCATGACACAACCAATAAGGTTGGGACATGTGTCTAGGTCATTTTATATTATTAAAGCATTATTTATTCCTTAAACTACACTAATTACCACTAATCGCGATTAAAAACTTAATAAGTTACTATTCACCAAAAAATTATTTTAATCTCATTGAACCACATTTTACTTCTTAATGACAACAATGTATGTTGGATTTTCAAAATTCAATACACATTAGTGGTAAACTTTCATTTAACTGAAAAATCAGTTTGCTTGATTACCACTTAGTGGTTTCACTATTCATCAAAAATTGAAGTTTTTCAGAAAATTACCAAAAATTCACTCTAAGCTATATTTGATATTCCGAATTCAAAAATGAAGTCTATTTTACAAAATTCAAATCATATAAGTCACATTAATTAATTCAATAATTAATTCCCGCTGCCAGAGCAAATAGCGTGTTTTTACAAAACAATAAGTATCAAAAGATTGACACCAGTTTAAGTCTAATTTCAAAGTGAAATTGATTCCAATGACCACCATTAGATAAAATGGTAAAAATATATTCTAATTTCACTTCAAAACCAATTCAAAACATAATCTAATCATATAAATAAATTAGATTAAAAGTAGTTTTTATGTAAAATGCAGTATTTTTCACTATTCATTAAAAAATGAACATTGTCAGAAAAATACCAAAAATTCACACAAGGTAAATTTTGATGTCCCAATCATAAAGGATAAGTTTATTTTGACAAACATAGTTTATTAAATTGTCAAAATATAGATTCAAAAATGGTTTTCCATCAAAAGGCACTAAAACAATCTTTTAAGAATATTAGTGTATTCCATGCATAAGATTGTATTTATTTTCATTTTAAGCCTCTAAAACACTATCTTTATCATTAATAGACATAGATAAAAATATCTATTATTCATTACTTACTTGGGATGTTACAATTAGTTTTCATAGAAAAGCAATTTCTTTATTCTCAAATAGTTTTTAATTTCAATTTTAAGTAATTGATAACCAAATGATAAATTTTTTATACATGTGTAAATAGTTTTTTTTACTCATTACTTAATCCTATTTATAACTTCTATTCTAGAAGCAATGTGGTAACTATAATAATATATATTTTTAAAAATATTAATTGTATATTTTCATTCAGAAAAATATGGCCTTAAGTGTTACATAATCTTTCAATGTAACTTGGTATTTTGTGTAACATAAGAAATATATATAGAATTTCATGTACTGAAAGATAAACTAAGTGTTTTTGGTAGTGTATTTTTTACATATATTTCTGCATATAATACAAGAAAAACATACTTATTTCATATAAAAAGTAATATTTATTATTATGTTAAATGAAAAATATTGAAAATATTAATTTAATTTGAAAATAAATTTAAATTTTTTTGGGGGTGTTATATTCTACCCACATAAATGAATTTTACCCTCACAATTCTTCTAAGTTATCAAAGGATTAATACATGAAAGTATCTTTTATATAATCCCACATCATAAAAATGAATACAATAAATTTATTTTAAAAGGTAATGTTAGAATCATAATGTTTACCCAAAGTAACTGTAAACTATGTATGCACAAAGGAGAACATAGTTGGAAATTGGAAACTTGGTGGTGTAGGGGAAATTTAACGATCAAATTCTGAAGGAGAGTTTTATAAAACATGGTTAGGATAAAGTCAATGATAAAAAATCTATAAGACAAAAAAGATTGAAAAATTTCATTAATATCATTAAAAATGAAGATAACATGAAAATAATTTATTTCAATGCCCTTTTTACTAGTGTTGAATAATTTTTGTGTGATTTTATCATTACATGATTTTAGGAAACCTCACACTTTTTTATACCTTGACCAGTTTCTAATTCATCTCTTATCTAATGAAATACAAGATAATTTTCATTGATAAAGTATTACTATAACATGATATCCTTAAATATAATTACATGTAATTCCTTCCATATTTTAAAAAAAAAAGTAAAAATAAGTTATCCAATATGTATAAATGATCAATTAGATAGATTAATATTTATCCTCTAAAACCTCATATTATGTTTGACACACACCTTCAGAAAATGGTTAACCCTGCGACCATTAAAAATCATAAAATATAATACATTATAAATAAGGTCACCACATTACTCAAAATTATCTTAACATTGATTCCCCATATATCATAATGTATCTTTTCTTTGTCACATACCACACATGTGAATACCAAAATTTTTTATTCTTTTGTAAAATTGTGATAAAATGAATTAGAATAAATCATTATTGAAAATATTAATGTTTCATTATTCCAATGTTTATTGGATATATTACTTAAATAAAAAAATGCATTAAACCTTATAAATTATACAATAAACCACTTCTCAATAAATCCTTAATTATTTACATATTTATATGCAACATATTTTTACCCAAACATCAATATCTTAACATAAGGAACATTTCCAAGGTCCTCTTTCCCTCAATAATGTGTTTCCCATGAACATCACCTTTCCATAGATCACGTTTCAATGTCTTTAGCAACGTTCAACATATAAATTTCAATCCTTAACAAAAAAACATACAGGGAAAACAATTATATTTTTCTGGATTCTTATATGATAATATTTGAATTCCAAAACAAAAACACTTTAACAGTACAACTTTATTTGTAAACCATTCTTCTAGATTCCTAATTTTATTCATCTGTACTCCATTCCTAGAACATGAATTATGAATCATGTATATAGGTTCCTCAACCTCAATCTAATAAATCATATTATGTTTAATGTAGACATTACTATATAAAATCTAATACCTTTCACATATTACTTGTGGTCCCTTCATTTTATATAGTTTAAACAATACTCATACCACCTTCATGATTCTCTTTATGAGATTTCCACTTAGGAAATTTATTTGCATAATACCCATATATTCCACACTTGAAATATTAAATAAAAAAATGTTCTTTCCAGTTCCTCAAATTTACTAATATAGTAATGCATATGTTGAGAACCACTTATCATTGAAAAAATACACATACTAATTAGATATTACTTATAAGATTTCTAAATCCTGACACCTACTTTTAAATATTTGATAGATTTGGCTCATCCTTAGAGAAAACTAGAAATATTTTCTTAGAAATATCTCTTGGGATATCACTAATGTTTTTTATTATAGTATCCAACAGTTTACTAAACCTTTCTGTTGATACCAACTATAGAGAGCTAGTATTTACATATATGGACATTACATTATTTGAAATGAATATTAATCACATTACAAAAATACTTACCTGGGAACCATAGTAACCTAGTGGATTTGGAAACTGGAAAACATTATATTCATACATGGTGAATGGAATCATAAGAAAGTGGTGATCTCAGAAACTTAGTATGGGTAAACAAGGGAGATATGAAATATTTACATGAGATCAAGGTTTTGAGAACATGATTTTATTATTAGAATATCATAACAAGTACATCAAGGATCAAAATAAAGATTCATGTAATAAATATTAGTATTTTTAATACATAAATCAGATAAAATATAAATGATCATAAAAAATCACAAGACATGTGATTTTGGTAGAAAAATAAACATTTAAAATTATTTGTATATTAGTCAAGGATTAATTTTTGTTTATCATAGTAGAATTGGTTCACTTCCAAAACCATCATAGTAGTAAAGGTTCACTCCCATGTCCTTATTAGTGGAGAATTTCCTTTACTGAACCAGGTTCCACCCCCATCCATCCATGTATTATTGAACCAGGTTCCCATTCCCTTCTAAACATGCATTAATAAACTGAGTTCATAGTTCATTCCGATCCTTTATTACTGAACTAAGTGTACTCCCCATTCTAGAACTATATTAATTAAATGGTTTCACCTCTCATTCCATCCATGTATTACTAAACCAAATTTACTTCTCATTCTTGCTCTATATTAATGAACCATGTTCACTCCTCGTTTTAGACATGTATTACTGAACTGAGTTGTCTCCTCATTCCATCTATATCATACTTAACATAGATAACTCCTAGATACATCTATATATATATATTGTGATATAAAAATCTTTACCCAATGAATTTGAGGTAGATATAGGTCTCACCCGTCACATAATGAAATCATTCATATGAGTTCCATGAAATAATAAAACATGCATCATATCATGACCCATAATGAAGAGATGGGTTTTAGAAAAAAATACTAGAATTATGATATTAAATGGGTATCATAAACATTTCATTATATCATAGACCATGGAAAATATACATGTTTCATAATAATTTCATCATATAATAACCCATGAAAGGAACTGAGTTTTATAAGTGGTTTATCATGCTATAACCCATGGAAGGGAAATGAGTTTCATACACAACATTTCAAATTAATCATAAACCATTCAAAGAAATAATAATAATGGTTTCCATGGATCATAAACCAATAAATAAATTAACAAAATCAAAGGATATAATTTTTTATGGAGAAATATTTTGATTGATCACATGGGACAAAATGTTTCTTTGAAATATAGTTAATAGAATATGTAACACTTTGAAATCAAAATGAAAAAATATAAAGGATTAATGAAAAATAATTTTTTAAATTTCATGAGAAAATATCATTTCCAATTTTGAAAAATTATTAAAAAAAATGAAAAAATTTTCCATTGAAAGGAACCTCGAAAACTTATAAAAGAATTTTGGAAAAAAATTTAAAAAACATAAAAAAATTTAAAAAATTTTGAAAATAATTTATTTGAAAAAGATATTTAAAAATGATTTTATAGAATATTATTCAATAAAATATCATAAAAAATAACTTGTAACCTTTCAAAGGAATCATCAAGGAAATGATGTTGGGTAAATCTATACAGGCCGAAAATTACTTTTGCACTGTGAAATGTTTAGAAAATTTATTTGATCATAAAATTACACGGAGAATCCTATGATAATTTTTTTATTAACATGTTTAAACACTGATAAAAGTTTATTTCACACATCATGGTAAAATATTCTTTAATTTTTTTTGAAAACATCATTTTGTGAGTAAAACAAACTTCAGAACAAAGAGAGAAATAAATTCTGATTTTCATAAAAAACATTTCTTTTTTATCGTAAGTAACAAAGAGTGTATAAAATGTAAAAAAAATGGAGAAATCTTGGATAACCAGATTACCATAAACTTAATGATATTTATAGAGATATTTATCAAAATATTTCATTAATGGAAGCATAATCCTAAAAAATCTTGATAAATGTTGAAATTATAAGAATAAACCGTTACCTCATTGAAAACTATTAATCATTATAATATTGATATAATATATTAAAAAGAAGCTTAAAATATCATGAAAAGAATAAAATTTATGAAATAATATTTCAATGGTATTTTCATTCACCTCATATAAAAATATAGTTGTATAACAAGACATTTATCTCGAAGAATGCTAATTGAGACAAAATTACTTTACCAATTTGGTAACTTTTGAACCATAAAACCCAATAAATAAACATCCTAATAGGTATATATAAACCAGTAAATTTGTGTATGAAACTATATATTACGTTCATGGTAATGAATATACAACAAAAAAAATAAATGAGTGGTGAATAAGGTGCATGTCTTACATAAATAAAAGTGGGACGAGGAAACCGTTACCTTAAGGCTTGAATTTATTCGTAAACATATAATCATCATATATAATAAATATAATTTTTTAAAATAATATACAAAATAATAATATTATTATATATAATAACATATATGATTTTATTATGACATTATAGTACTTATTTATTAACAATTCTCTGTAAATGATATATTCTGGGTAGTACCCACATTGTTTTTCATATATGGTTTGACATGTTATTTGTGATCCTATTACATATATCTTGATTCAAAAATTTAAGGAGTTTATGATATAAATATCATATATGTTATGTATATATATATATATTTATAATAATTTAGAAAAGATAAAAATAGGAAATAGAAAACACAGTTAATGGAGACAGTAGGCCATACATACTCATGAACGTTGTTTCTATTTTCTTGTCGTATTGAAAGTTGGTAAGTAAATGAAATATGTGTATATATATATATATTATCATTACAGTAGAATTATTTCTTCCTACATATAATATACACTTACTAAACACATCATTAATGCATTCCACAAAATGTTCGAATGAATCACATCACTTTGAGGAGGCAGTAGTCCACACTTCCATAGACAAGGTTATCATATTTACAGAAAATGGAACGCATGAAGGTATATTTTATATAATAAGGATATAATCATAATTAAGTTTTAAAATTTCTATATTGAGTATTAAAATATAATGTATATCATTATTTCCACGAGTCAAAGGCAGAAACGGAAGAACAAGTGTCATCGGTTCGTGAGGCGGTAGTTCACAGTACACATGAACGATGGCTCAGTATCACATTTGATGAAAGTGTGTGTGAGAATAGGTATAAACCTTATTATAATGTCATATATTTTTATTTATTAAAATAATATTATTATATAATCATGGAATAATAATAATTTTGGGGGTGTTTAATGAAAATAAAACAAAAGGGATTGTGGACGGATATTACTTTTTTTGGGTAACTCCATTTGGTTTACACTAAATGGATTACTTTGTTGGATTTATGAAAAATCTGAGGATTATACGGTGAGAATTGGAATGATGGGAGCATATATGGGATCTTTTTTTATGATCGAACTTGGGCTTATAGGTGTGAGGATGTGATGGTTGGGGGGGGGGTTGAGTTCAATTTTATAGTGGAGGTGGAGTGACATTCTTGTAAATATAAAAATGATACCATTATTTAGTGGTATACATTAATTAAGTTATCTCAAATAACTATCCATATTTGATCCACTAGAGGAATAAATTTAAATATTTCCTTCCAATAGATTGTAGACTTATGTCTATGTTATTTTTTACTTTAAATTAATGTTTAACCACTAAGAAATCATGTTTTTTACCTTAGTTAGTGCAATTAATAATTACTTTAAAAAGTAATTTTTTATAAAAAATCAAGTTTTAAATAATTTAAATTATTAATTATTATAATTAAATATAAATAATAAATGTTTAAAAATTATAATCACATGATTGGAAAAAATTAATTTAAATTTAATCTTGCAAATGTGTCAGGACATTGTGTTTTTAGGAAACAATGTTTAAAAGGTTAAAATGTTTTTATATATAGTTTCCTTCTGAAAGAACATAAAATGAACTAAATTGGATTATTATATATACAATTGATAAAATTACACTTTAAAACAAAATAAAAATGTTATTTTACTATATAAATAAAATAGGTGGAAAAGAACTTTTCAAATAAAATTCGTTGTTTTTCATTATTCATCGAAAAAATAAACTGCTCAAAAAATTCCAAAAATTTACCCAAAGAAAATATTGATATTAATTGTTCCAAAATTAGGTTTATTTTTTCAAATAATGTATAATTTATTGTAAAAAATTATATTTAAAATCGGTTATCTAAAAAAGGATGTAAAATTAGCATTTTGAAAATACCCTTTTCATATAATCAGAATAATTCTACCACATGACCCTAAAAAATATTGTATGAGTGTTAAAACAATTATTAAACATATAATATATATATTTTATTGAAAAAATTCATCAAATTTTTTTTCTTAATTTTTTTGTATAAAAATGTGCTTGTACATTGAGAAATATATTCATTAGAAAAGAATTTTATTATTCTAAAAAGATCTTACTATCATTTGTAACTCATTCATTACAAAATAAATCATTTTATATATATTTTTAAATATTATTTGTTATTATTTTAATATTATTTTTCAAATCCTTTCCAATGGCTGGGTGGTGACTATAAGAATATTTTAATAATATATTAATATTTTAGTATAGTTTCCTAAAACTCATCCTTGCATGTAATGGAAGATATTGAAGAAACTCAGCATTATGTGTAGCATAAGGGAAAAATTTTATATCTACCTAAAGCTATAATATGTGTTTTAAGAAGTAAAATATTATATTTTTGTTGAATATAATTCAATCCAAACATAGTTTTTTCATATAAAAAAATTTATATTCTATTTTGGGTGAAATTAAAAATATCAAAAATATTAAATTAATTTGAAAAAAATATTTCATAAAATATTAGGGTGTTACAATCTTCCACTGAAACACTTTCTTTATCTTCTATAAATTTCTCATGGGAATTCCACATATGATTCATCATGCTCTAAATCAACATCCTTGTAGTCAATCACATGCATTATATAAATAATACATCTTCAGTGAGAAGAAAATGTAAAAAATGATTCATACCTTAATAGGAAAGTGGAAAGTCCAAATGGTATGCCACGATCCCAATATTCTCAAAAATCACAAAAGGAGTAGTAAATATAATATTTATATTTCCCAGCATATGGAAATAATAATTCCCTATCTAAGGAGTCACGCTAAAAAACTCAATAATTAATAGAGAATATCAATGGTCTACTCCTCTAGAAAACATATGAACACTACATACTCTGAGTATAAGGCCCCAACACTAAACAACAATTAATATTGAGTTAAGTAAATATAATGACCTTATTTAACATTAAATATATTTTCTAGTTTATAGACTTATAGAATTTGGCCATAACTCATACATAACAACATAAATGTTAAGAAGTAGACACTTATACTCACTATCCAGTTTTTTTAGAAGACAAAAATCTTTCAAAATGAAACACGATTAGTTTCATGTTTAAACAGCATAATGTTTCCTTGATCCCATCTATGACTCTATTCACATTTAAATAATGTAAAATGATATCAAAATATGGGATGAACATAAAAATCTTTTTATTGGACAGAAAATGATAGAAAACAATCATTCTTGAAAATACATGTAAACCGTGAATACATTATCATAAAGTAATAATTTTAAGTTCTAATAAGTAGTAAATACACATCACTCAATATAATATCATTGATTAACATTTTTTTAATAAAAACATTACCATAAAAACATCATAAAGAACATATAAAATAATAAGGTAACATCGTACATAAACATACTTAAATGGAACAACCATTCGGTTGACTTTCACACATATCACTCTGAAAAATGGAATAACCAAACTACTAACTTCCATACCCAATGCATTGTAGGTTATAAAGTAACCTCCCATGCTTGGTTTATCATGGAACCACCCATCTATAGTTTATCAAAATATCACCCATCTATGGTTTTTCATGAAACCACCATTCAAATTTCTATGTACCATTATATAATCATAACACCTAAAACATTTCAAATATCAATATATCACTCATAAAATTTAATTATAAATAACATAAAATCATTTCATGATATTAAAATTGTGAATATAATTTCAAAATCAATTTCAATTCCAAAAAACCAAAAAAGGGAATAAGGGACTTATTTTCCTTTTAAAAACAATAATACTTATAGAGGAATGCAAATATCAAACAATGATTACAACGATAATGAAGTCATTGTCACCACATATTTAAAAAACAATTTTTTTATAATTATATAATGAAAGTAAAATTCTTCAAATAAAAATATTATTTTTTAAATCCTTGTAATGAATTAAAATTTAAAGGTGTTGATTATACACTTTAAAAAATATTGTTGTGTATACCATCAAAATATGCCTCAATGAAAGATGATTGAGACGAAGTCCCTTACCACTTAAGAAACACATGAATAAAAATTATTAAATAATAACATTAAAAAAATTTAATATAGTAATAATAAATTAATTATTGATAAGAAATGTAAAATGGTTTTTATATACAAATTATAATATAATAAAGGTTCGTAACATCAAGATATGCCTCAATGAAATGAGATTGAGATGAAATCCCTTACCTTGAGTCTGAATCATCATGTACAATATTTAAATTCCCAAATAATAAAGTTATTTGAATTTATACTTTCTTGAATACCTATTTAAAATTTTTATTCCTTTTTTATCATTTATTACCATGTTATAAAACATAAAATTAATTATGCTCATATCAGATGTTTTGTTGATATTCAGTACATCAATCAAAAATGAACTTTTTAGGATGTCAATAGTCCATGTGTTGATTAAGTACATAAAATATAGAACAAAATTCAGGGGAAAATAGTCAATTTTACACATATATTATATTTTTAAATAAATCATTTATTTATGGTATGAAAAATGAACAATGTTATAATCATAGAGATAGTAAGCTGTACATACGTATGAGTAACATTTCCATTTTTTATTCATCATTATGGATATAAGGTAATTATAATTTTATCTTTATATAATTATAATAATATAATTGACATCAATAGTTTTCATTTATGTATGCTTATATATATATCATACAAGTGACATGGTGAATAAAAATGATTCACATCACTTCGTGGAGGTGATAGTTCGCACATACGCACAAACGATATTATCATTTTTGTGTGACATGAATGTTAGAAAATAATTGGTATATTATTATCTTATAATTATTAATATGTCATAAAAATCATTTAAAAATATTAATTCCATCATCATGACCTGTGTTGAGAACAATTTTGGGAAATGAATGATATTGGTTTGTGGAGGTGATAGTTCACACGTACGCATGAATGAATAATTACTTTCTTGTTTGATGTATGTGGAGATGGATAGAGGTGATGATATTAAACTAATAAATCCTATTTTATATAGGACACTATATTTATTATTCCATCTAGGAAGAAGAAAATTTCCCTAAATCGGAAGAAGAATTAAAATAGAAATACTTAACCAAAATGATACATCTTCTCTGGTTCATCACCTTTGAAGAACACATTAACACCTATAATGAGGGTTTTATGCCGAAAATATTGACTAAATAATGTGGGCAGGGATTATATTAAGGTTTTTGGTTATATCTTGGATGAACCAAAAGGTTTTATAAGTGTGAGTAATAGATAGAAATAAGTTCCTTTTTATAGGAGATGGGAGGGGCACCGTTGAAATTATTAAAACAATTAAATTAAAATAAACTCACTTTAGATTCCAAATAGGCCAAAGATGATTTAGTAATAATATAGGATGATTAGGGGTATAAATATAGTAATTCAATATGAATTATTTTGGGTTTGGATATTTTTTAATCCTCATCATTTTTTAAACCCCTTTTAACTCTTACCATTTAATCAAGTAATTTACACTTTGAGGTAAAATAATTAACAAATCATGAAAAACAACAAATGAAGGAGCCATTAATAAAAAATTTATAGTAAAATATACTTTTTAGTATAATATTGTGTTTTTATCAATTTTAAATCATTTAGTTAAATATTTTATATTTTAAAATATGTATTATGTCAATTTTTACGCTATTCTTTACATGACTTTTTAAAAAATAATAACAACTTGATTCCTTCAAAAAAACAAAATTAAATAAATAATAACATGTGAATCTAATATATGAAATTTTTTTATGGACTCTAATATTCCATGTTATATTTAATTTATTATTATTAATATCTTTTATTTGATTCTTTCTTTAATAAACCAATTACTGCATCATCATAGTGTAATAGTTAAATTTAATTATTTTTTTACTAAAAATTAAAAATAAATTACCGTGATATCGGTAAACTATTTATAATTCTATGTAATATTCATAATTAATGATATCACTTATATAAACCCATATCAAAATTGGTATAATTATAAGAGACATGTTTATAAAACATTTTCCATTACTTTAAATTAAATGGTATAAATTTCCTAATAACACCAAAGTGCCTTAAAAAGGCCAAAATTTTTACCGAAGGATTTTATTGGTTGAAAATAACTCATCCAATAATATTATGACAATTTTTATGATAGTTTTATATTTTTTTAATTTTATTTTTTGCCTTTAATTTCCCTATTTACCTTTAACTGTGGTAAATGAAATACGTAAAGTTACTGTTATCCAAAAAATATTTTCATCCTATTGAACTAAAATTTTCATACTTATTACAGAAATGTTTATTATTTTTTGATATTTCCATTCATAGTTGTAGAAATTTATAATATAAAAGTAATCTCATTAGAATGAAAAAAACTCATCTTTTAAGTAAAATGTTCAAAAGGTCACATAGTTTTCATATTCCATTTCAATACGAAATTGCTTAAAATGAAATAATTTATATTAAATGAAAAATTAATCTAATTAAAAATTAATACAAATTAAAAGGACAATATAACTATATAAATAAATTAGAAGGTAATGCAGTATTGAATTAAAATATAGTGGTTTTCACTATTCATTTAAAAATATATTTTATCAGAAAAATTCCAAAACTCATCCAAATAAAATTTTGATCTCTCTATTTTAAATAAGAAGTAAATTTTGTAAAATAGAACTTATAAAAGTTTCCAAAACCAGATTTAAAATGGGTTCCCCATCAATATAGGGTAAAACTGCATTTTTAGAAAAACACTCATTTTATGCATAAAATTATATTTTTTCTTATATAATGTCTCGAAAGAACATATAAAAATTTTTAAACATTATAATAAATTATTAATTCATCAATATAATACAACAAGTTTTATTTTATTATTTTATAATCCCAATCATTCAAACATAAATTTTTGTTTTCATAATAACACATCCTTAATATTTAATTGGTTTTTATATAGATTTATAATTAATTTTCTGACCAATGATTCATTATATAAACATGTGTAAAACCTATTTTCATAATTTAAGTAATATAATTCATTCCATCCATTCTAATATTAGAGCATAAAATAATAATATTAATAATATATTATATGTCACTATAACTCATCCTTTTGTGCAACGTTTGATTTCATAGAAACACATTTTTAATGTTAGGTATGATATTAGACATAGAAACCTTTTTACAGTAAAATTACTATCTAATTCATAAAATATTAACAAATTTGAAAATTTCATATTTTATATTTACTTGGGCAGTAACATACTTCCCGCATTTTGCGAATTTCGTCATCATAATTTTAATTTTGGTCTCGGTAACTAGGGTTTAACATATCAAAATTACTTTATTGAAATTCCACATAAAAAAGAGACCATAAAATATCCACTTTAAATGAAATAATCTGAAGTAAAAAAATTTCACCTGAGATAACACATACTAGTATTATATATTGGGAAACATGGATTTTATAGAAAAACTAACCATGATTTTCTGATGGAAAGTGGTAGAAAACATTATATATAGAAAGACAACAATCAAAAAATCACAAACTTGTGATGGGTTAAATGGTCATTGTTTCATAGTAGGAAAAGTAAACGGATATCATTCCTATTCTAAGATCCTTTTCATTGAGTTGGGGAATTCTTCTACTACTTAGAATAAATCATAATTGAAATATAATTACTTGACAAGTTGAGTTTCATCAACTAATCAAATTTCACCATGAACTTATCTCTTTCTCTAAACGATGAGTATTCAAGTTGAAATTTTCATGAATGAAATACTTGAATCAACTTATAGAGAATCACATAGTCCATAAAATATTAAATATATATTTATCCTATGTTTAAATATTAAACAATACCAATATGTTGACAATAAGATAAAACAATTCTCAAAAAACCATTAGATAAAGAAAAACAACTTGTAATCTCCAAAATTAAACTTTAACAACAATAATTCAACATACACCACACAACAAATAACATTCTTTAAAATCCCTCAAAATAACCAAAATCGATTTTGAAATCTAAAACATATAAGAATTTGATTACACAGTCTTTTATCCCCAAACAACATAGATCACACTTAGTGTCTCATACCACACTGTAATTTCTAAAATCACATATTCTCCCTGAAAGGTTAATCATTTCCATAAATAACACAAATTTTTTTACGCCCACAATTAAATCATACATTATTCCAAAATAAAACTCAACCATTAATTCTCAAATAAAATCCCATAGTACTCTATTTTCTTTAGGCAAACATGGATCTTAAATACAAAATGTATTCATAATTTACATTTATCACTTAATCCCCAAATAATTTTACTATACAAAGGATGTCCATTTAAAAAAAATAAGTCACAAAATTTACATATTCTTATTCCATCCACTCATTTAACTAAAAATAAATTGACATACTAACCAGGGACTTCACGTATGCCAATGGTTGGTGATAAATCCTTGTCTAACATCAATTGTGGGTTAGATTTCCACAATCATGATCGATGAGATGGATTGTCACCATTCCTATGAGTTATCATTTTTCAATAATTTTATTATTTTATATCATTCAAAAAAATGATATAAAATTCTCAAAAATAATCATAACATGTTTTATCCTTAATTTTTATCTCATACATTTTTTTGGAAACCCAATTTTTAATAACCCATAATTTCCTCAAAATCATTGATCATATAGACCCTAATGGTTATCTATACCACTGTAATTATTTCCACACAAGAAAAGATAATTCTTAATCAATTAATAGTTTAATATAACAAACTCCAGGGTTACACATGCTAGAAATAATTCTTCCAATGTAATCCCATTATCAAACAAGCATTCATACTTTTAAACATTTTATCATACACAGACCTATAATTACTCTTGAATCTCTTATAGTTAGACTTCTTAATAATTCAACATTATTTGTGATATTTTAACCACAATGTTATATATTATTCTTTGGTACTTATTTTCTAAAAAAACATGAATCATGTCCTAATATTCAATATTGTCAAAACACTAGACAATAAATAATCCATACCTTTCATAGGCCATTTTCAATTTACTCATCTTTATTTGGAATTGAATTAAGTATTACTATACATATATTTTTATGGCCCTCCTAATCCCTTTAATGAACCTTTTTCATAAGAAATTGATTTTTTTAATGACCATACTACCTATATTTAAAACATTTAATTGATCAATCAGAAATAAAATCATTCCCCTTCATGGAGTCAACTGAATGCATCCTTTTTCCTTGGCAAGTTATTGATTTATAACCTTCATCACCACATCTTGAACATATTTCTATCCCATTAAAACATTTTACTAGATGTTTCCTTCTATATCCTTGATAAATATGTCATTGAATATACTTAACTTTATGGTTATAACATTAACTTCCATAGGGATTCATTTCTGTCATATATGATGAATTAAAAAATTCATCAATTTTCAAGTGGTTTATCATGACTCTTGAATGTTTGTTTAGAATAACAACATGTGTTATCACTGATGTTCTTATTTGATTTGGTTGATTATTCATAGAACCACCACACTTTCTTCACATCAATTGTTACATTGGTCCATTTTGGATCCATTCATTTAATAAAACAAAATAGGTTAGTGGGCATGTGTCAAAAATATCATCATATAATATCTTATGAGGAAGTTAAAAATTAAGATATATTTATTAATGTTATCTCAAACTCATTTAATTTATATAAAATAATTAAAATAATTCTATTATGCTAACTATTTTGGTTATATATAACTTGTAACTTATTCCTATATATCACCCAAACCTCTAAATTTATCTAAAACTGACATATGATACCAAATATAAGGCCTCAAGCTTAACCATTACTTAGTATTGATTTAAGTTAATGATTTTAATTTCCTTCACATTGAGTATATTTTCATGTGTAGAGCTTTAGATAATTATGACATAACTCATTTATAACAACATAAATATTACAAAGTAGACACTTCTACTCACTTTCAAATTTTTTTCATAAATCAAAACCTATTAAAAAGTAACATGGTTTAGTTTCATGTTTAAACATCTTAAATTTTCCATGATTCCATCCTTAACTGTATTATCCTTTAAATCTAATGGAAGAAATTTTGAAACCTGGGATGAGCATAAAAAGCTCAGTATGGGATACCCAAATAAGAAAAACTGTTAGTCTTGAAAAAACATGTAAACCATGAATAGATTTTCATATAGTAATACATTTCACCTCTAAGAAGTAGTAAATATGATTCAATGAATACAAGTTCATTGATTAAATTTTTTTTAAATCAAAATATTTACATAATATCAATAAAAATCTCATATTAAATATGAAAGGTTACTTCAGGCATAATCATACATAAATGTAATAAC
The DNA here is from genome assembly GCA_963277665.1 of Viscum album. Lineage (NCBI taxonomy): Eukaryota > Viridiplantae > Streptophyta > Magnoliopsida > Santalales > Viscaceae > Viscum > Viscum album. Next base: position 599,315,275 of record OY728133.1, read on the forward strand.
CATATAGTTGAATTCCATACATATCACTCCTACAAATGGAATAGCCATACTACCGACTTTAATACCCATTTCATTGGAGGTTATAACGTAACCAATAATCCTTAATTGATAAATAACCTTCCTTTTTTGGTTTATCATGTCACCACCTATCTTTGGTTTATCACGCAACCACCCATCAAATTTCCATGAACCATTATATAATCATAACACATAAAATATTTCAATTATCAACATATCACTCATAAAATTTAATTTCCTATAACAAAAAACACTTCATGATATTGAAATAGTCAATCTAAATTAGTAATTATTTTCAATAATAATAACATACAAAATGGGAATAAGGGATTTCATTTCCTTTTAAAAACATTAAGTCTTATATAGGATTCCAAATATCAAATAATGGTTACAGAGATGGAGAACTTATTAATTCTTCATCTATTAAAAAAATTATGTTTTTCATTTTTTAGAGAAAGTAAAAAACATTGTATTAAATAATTCATTTTGAAAACGTTGGAATTAATTAAAAATCAAAGGGTTTTTAAAAACCTTATAAAATAAAGTGGTGCATAACATCAAAAAATGTCTCAATGAAAGATTATTGTGACAAAGTCCCTTACCACATGAGAAGCATGTAAATAAAAATTATTAAATAGTAACATTTATAAAACATTAAATATAAAGATAATATTTTAATTCATGATATTACCTGTAAAAATGGTAGTATATACACCTTATAGTATAAGAAAAGTTCATAACATGAAGATATGCCTCAATTAAAGTAGATTGAGACGAAGTCCCTTACCTTGAGTCTGACTCATCAGATATAATATTTATATTTATGAATAATAAATTTGGATAAATTAGTACATTCATGATAAAAAATTACAAGTTTATTATTACTTTTATATCCTTTACTACCATGCTATAAAAATTACATAGTTATTTTATTTCATATCAGATGTTTTGTAGATATTCAGTACATGAGTTGAAAATGAACTTGTTATGATGTCAATAGTCTATGTGTTAATTAAGTCCATAATTCTCTAGAATATAATTCATGACATAAAAAAACTTTATAAATTAACAATAAAATTAAATAAAACAATTTATTTGTTATATGAAAAAATAATTATGTTAAAATCATGGAGAAGGTACGTCATACAAACGAATGAGAAACGTTTCCGTTTTTTATTGATCATTATTGAAATATGGTAATTCCTATTTTTTATTTCCAGAATGATCATAATATAATAAAAATAAATAATAATCATTTAAATATACTAATATATATATATATATATATATCAATGAAGTTACATGGTGAATAAAAATGATTCACATCACTTTGAGAAGGTGACAGTTCACACATTCACAGGAACGACATTATCATTTTTTTGTGCATGGAAAATAAAAAAATAATTGATATATTATTATATTATAATGATAAATATGTCATTAAAATGATATAAAAACATTAATTCCATCATTATGACCCATCTGTAGTGACGGTTATGGAAAATAAATTTTATCTGTTCGTGGAGGTGATTGTTCACATGTACGCACAAAGGATTAATTCCTTTAACATTTTATGGAAGTGGACATGGATATAGGTGATTATATTAACATAAAAACATCTATTTATATTGTGTATAATGGATTTATTATTTGATATAGGAAGAATAATATTTTATGGAAGTGGAAGAAGAATTGAAATAGAAATAGTTACAGATAATGATCCCACTTATTTGGTTGATCATATTTGAAGAGCATAGTAACACATATAAGGAGGGTGTTATGCATATAATGAGGCATAAATAATGTGGTAGGGATTATAGTATGTGGTTTAGAATATATTGGAAGAACCAAAATGTTTTGGATGTGTGATTAATAGAGAAGAGTGGGTACCTTTTTATTGGAGAGGGGAGGGGCACCCTTGGAATTATTAAAAGTATTAAATTAAAGGAAATTCAATTTCTATTAGAAATTGGCGCAAGATTTTTTTTAATATAGGATGATTATGGTTCAAAATATAATACTCCAAAATAATTATATGGGTTTTGTTTTTCTTAATGCTTAGCCTTTTGTTTTAACCCCTTCTAACTCTTACTGTTTTATCAAATAATTTAGAATATAAGAGATAAAATAATTTCCAAATCATGAAAAATGACAAATTAATGACATTTTTAGAGTTACAAAAACGTTTTGGTCAAATAGAGGATTTTTATTAATTTTATATCATTTAATTAAATATTTTTTTATTTTATCATATGAATTATGTCAATTTTAACACTAGTCATTAGAAGACATTTTTAAAATGTCATAGAAGCTTGATTACATAAAATAACTACATTAACTTAATCCTAAAATTTTATATTATACCATAAAATTCTTTTATGACATAAAATATTTCGTAAAATATTTATTTTAATATTATTAGTATCATTTACCTGATTTTATCTTTAATAAATCAATTACTGCATCATAATTATGTCATAAATATATTTAACTATTTAATTTCTAAAAATTATAAATAAATTTACATGATGTAGGTAATATTTTTATATATATATGGATTATTAATTTTCAAATATATTACTTAAATAACCCCATATTAAAATTGTTAGTAATAAAAGACAATATTATGACATCTATTCTTTTACATTAAATTACATGTTATAAATGTAATGATAATATTCAAGTGGATTAAAAAGGAAAATATTTTCACCCAAGGATTGTATTTGTGTATAATAAATAATAAAATAATTTTAGTACAAGTTTTATGGTTGTTTTATAATATTATAATTTTATTTTAACTTTAATTACCCACTTTTCCATTAATAGTGGTAATTAAAATACTTAAAGTTACTATACATAAAAATTAATCCAAATCCTATTTGAAAATATTTTTCATAAATATTACTACCACGTATATTATTTTCAGAAAATTAAATTCATAGTTGTGGAAAAACTACAATAAAATTAATCCTGTTATCGGAATGGGAAAAATAGGTTTATTAGTAAAATGTTCAAAGGTTATCATAGTTTAATTATTCAATTTCAAGATGACCTTTCTTCCAATGAACTAAATTAGATTAAATAATAAAAAATTAATATAAATAAACATTAAAACAAATTAAATGGAAAATATAACTATATGAATAAATGATTTTAAAAAGAAGTTTTGAATTGAAATGTAGTGGTTTTCACTATCCATTCAAAAATGAATTTTATGAGAAAAATACAAAAATTCAATCAAAGTAACATTTTTTATGCCAATAAAAAAGAAAAATTTTATTTTTTCAAATTATACTTATAAAAGGTTCAAAAAAAGATTTAAAATGTGATCTCTATCAAAAGGCTGTAAAACTGCATGTTTAGAAATACACGCATTTTATCTGTCAAATTGTATTTTTTCGTATATGATGACTATAAACACATAAAATTAATTTTAAAAATTATATTGAAATAATATTTCAATAATATAACACAAAAAGTGTGATTTTATTATTATATAAACACAATTATTCCCAATTGAATAGTTTTTTCATAAAAAGATATCTTTTATATTCAATTGGTTTTTATTTACATTTCTAATTAATTCTCAAAAAAATGAATAATTATATATATGTGTGCATAAACCCAATTTTTATAATTTAGTTAATATCATTGATTCTCTACATTATAACAACTACAAAATAAATACAATTTAATATAATAATAGTAATAATATATTATTTTTCAGTATAACTCTGTCTTCTATGTAATGTAAGATTTGACAAAACCCCATTGTTGTGTGTTTGGTACGCTATCCGAAATAGAATCCTTTTAAAAGTAAAATTTATATCTATTTAATAAGTATTAATAAATAATTAAAATTATTATTCTATAATTACTGGGGATCTTACACCAGGTTGTGGTCAACTACTTCTTTATCGAATATACTCACACGAAGGTCTCATGTTCCATGTTTTTCCCCAGCAAAATGAATTCAGCTACCACATTCCAATATGGTAGTGAATGACATAACTACCCATAGAGAGATTCAAAATGTTATATAGGAATAGAACATTAAATTGTTTTTCTTATGGGAAATTTACCATTAATATATGATCATCCCAATATCTACTAAAATCAAGGACGCATTCCTGTGACATATCATCAAATATCATTATTATCCTTGTTATTATCCTTCAATCAATAAATTATTTGTTTTTTTCAATTAGAGATGAGTAAATAAATCCTTAAATAGAACTCACAAAATGGAGAGGTGACACAGATATCAATTATATAAAATTATTGAGGAAACTCTATACAAGATTAAAATCTAATATAAATAAAAAATTCCCATATCTAATACTAAGAGAGTATAATAGAACCACCAAAAATGAGAAACATCCATCAGCTGATCAACTATCATTGCAATCACATCATGGTTCCTTTGGGGGTGAGGTAAACCAAAAAAAAAAATCCATCGTCATGTTAACCCACTTCCATGTTGGCACTGTATATGGCTAAATAGAAAAAAATGGTCCGTATTCTCACTCATTTCCCTTTGGAAGGTAATACATCATGAAGAAATGTAGGAGGTACCACTTCATTAATTTCCACTAAAACTGATGTCATATGTCATGATATATCATTCTCAACCCAATATTCATATACCATATTTAGGTATTCTTGTTTTTCATCGGCACCTCTCTCAAAGAAGTTGGCACAATAATCCACTAATGTATGTTATTCAAAGTATCATCATCTACTATCCATCCTTTAATTGGGACACTTCCTAATTTTCCTTCTCACATAAAATGACACTTTGGATCTACCTTTTTCTAGTATTCATATGGTTCACTAAAAAATACATTATGACAATTGGAAAAACAATTTATGACTCAAAAATCATTGTAGGCATCCAAACCGAATTCCTTCATTAATCAAATCAAAAATAATTTTCCCAGTGATTACTACTCACAAAGCTCTAAAAACCACAAACTTTTTCCTACTATGAAAATATAAAAAGACATTAACTATAACAAACCATAATTTTATAGATTGAAATACCCTTATTATAATTATGTAATATCGAATAAATCACATGAAATCACATAGATAACACAATAGAAACATTTTAAATTCAGAATGAATGAAATAAGAGGTATTTATAGAAATTAAGGAACTCACATCAATGGAATAGTGACTTAATATTTGGAATACTTATGTGACCATTATGAATAGTAATATAACCATTAGAATATTAACCTCACCTATGAAAATATAAATAAAATTTAGGCATCTTATATATGATAATATGATATTATTATATCATAGTATGTGTAAATTAATATTTTAAAATTTATTAATTTACTATTGTTATTTTTATAAAACATAAATGATTCTTCATAAATTAACAATTAATATAATTTTTAAAATGAATATTAATTTTCATAAAATAGATTAATAAATATCAGTTTTCTTTCTTATGATTTTATTATAATTCTAAAAGATCACAATTACTTTTTCAAAGTGTTATTAAATGAGTTAAAATTTTAAAATTAGTATTTTACAAGTAATTGATTATTTTATTTAAAAATGAAAATTTTCATATTTTTAAAATTAGTTTCATTAAATGGTGTTCATTTTTTCAATCTATAAATTAAAAAATGGTTTTGGTGAATTTTGGGAATTTTTAAAGAATACATGAATTTTGGTGAATAGTAAAATTTGATAATTTATGATAAAAGCTAAATACATCATTTATCAATTTTTGATGAAAGAATGATGTATGACCAATATAACTACATCCTATTAATTAATTAATATATTTCGTGATATGTTTCAATCTATTCATAATCTTGCGATAAAATAATAAAGTAATGAATAAAATAACGAGAGAACACACCCCTCGTCCACTATAAATACTACCCGTCACCACCTAATATCCCCACACATTCAAGGCGATTAATATTTTCAAAACTCTACCCAAATACCATTACCGATGCCCTACCCCTCTTACAAGATCCTTTGATCTCATAAAACGATCAACCCCTTTTACCTATGGTGGTTTGGAAGGAAGATAAATTAAAGAGGTAAAATCCACTTTCTGTTTCCTCTGTTTTTTTTCATTTTCATATATTTTCATATAATCTTCTCAACTCCACTTATCCAAGGGAAATTAATACTCTAATAATTTTTTATAGTATAAGTTTTTTCATTAATTTTTATAATTCATCTTCAAATCTCTTCCCATTTCATTTTTAATGAAATGAAAATATCGTCTTTTGTGTGTCAATTCACCACCACCATTGATGATGCATTTTCATTTTTCACTACTGCCTTGAAGGATGGTCATAAAATAAATATTATTTTTAAAAAATATTTTATTATTAATTTCATAAGTTATATAATTTTATGTAACCTATATATATGGAGATTATGAAATAAGATCATAATGTTTGTATGAAGTGTGAAATAAATTAAATCATTTTCATTAAAATTATTTCTAAAAAATCATCTTAATAACATATAACCAAATGATATATAAGAAAAATTACATTCATTTATATTCATTAATAACATATAATATCAATTATGGGTAATCATTCCCATTATCCATTAACTTTAATACTTGTAAACAAGTGAACTGATCATGGAAACCAAGAAAAACCACTCCGAAAATGATAAAATTAACCTATATAACTCATCTGAAGGCCATAAAAGAACATAATACAACTATAATAAATACAATAACTCTAGGAGAGGTAATTTATTTTAAAAATGATTAATTTAATATGATTTAATAGAATATTAATAGGAATTAATCTTTCAGAATAAGGTAAAGGGATTCTTGAAATCAATTCTTTATTTTGGGTATTTTCCCTTCCATGAAATTACTGTTCATATTATGTTATTAAAATAAAATTTCGCATTTATTTTTTAGGAAATAAAAATTTTCAAATCTATTTTTAGGAAAAATATAACGATTTTACGAAAAATAAAAATTCTTTCTAAGAACACAAAATTTACTTGTATTGATATTGTTTCTTCTTCAGTCACTATTTATGATTCTTATACCATGTATGTTATTAATTTAATATTTAGGGAAATCCAATGTTTATCCTTGAATGCATGATTTTTTAAATTATCATGAAACTAACTTTCTTTTCAATGGTTCTGTTTTTTGAAAATAATGTTATACATTCTATGTGGGATGTATTATTATATAAATGTAATGATGCGATGGGAGCACTCAAAACTATATAGTGCTCTAATTAATAGGTTAATTTCATTTGTCCCATGAGATAATGTGAAATATTCATAAACATGATTCTATATTTTTTTCACAATTATGATGTTATGATGATTAGCATATGTTATACCAAAACATGATGTTTGATTTTTTCGTAGATATGTGTGGTAGTTGACCACTAAGGCATGATGTTTCATTTTTTTCATTGAAACATAAATTCCATGATCTAATATTCCTCTCATGATTGCCATGTTATGAAGATGTTATGATCACACATTTTATATTAATCTGTGTATTTATATATCTTTTTACTGTGCTTTTAGCTCATACTTTTCTTTGATGTATATCCTCAACTGATTATATATTCTAAAGAGGACATGAGGCCCTATTGGAAGCTTGAGAATACAGAATTAAATAATTGTTTATGTTATATTGTGTAAAATGTATTTATGTTCATAATATGTCCAATAAACTAATCATTCGGATCCTTGTTATGTATAACTATTTTACTTTTTATCTTTGAAAAGATGTAATATTCATGTAAGAAACATTTGGGTCACTATAGTTGGTATTAGAGAATGGTATAGTTAACTTGGGAATTATAATTAGGTAATCTTATTTTAAAACCTTAGTATGAGACTAAGTATATTTAAGAACCCAAGAATATTTTTTTAGAAAAATGATAAACATAAGTATCCATGGGATATTCCCTTTGATTTAATTTCACAAATCAATACATTTTTTATTCATGACCTATTGACTTATGTTTTTCTAATACCTTTTCTATATTAAAAAATGGTTGCAAACAAGAGAAACCAATCCAATAGTCAATGTGAGGAAAAATTCAGTGAATGCTTAAAAGATATCCCAAATTCCTTGGGAGGTGGAGTTCAAAATTTAATGGAATTTAATACCCATCTATCTCAGTATATGACCAATAACATGAATAATGTGGAATATCAACCTTCACCTTAGATTTATAAGCTATCTATCAATTATTTTATGCATGAATGACCATAAAAAATTACTGGATCTTCCAATCGTGTAGTCATGGAACAGTGGTCCAAAAAAATTAAGATGATTTTTTCTAGGATTTTATGTTCTGAGATGCATAAGATGACCTTGTAAAATTATCATATTGATGGGTAGGTTGGAAAATGGTTAGCATTGATTAAGAACACCAAGGTGAAGGAGTAAATTTATGAGACATAGTGGGAATTCATTATGATAGTGTTTCTTAACAACTATTTCCCCCGAACTCTATTTTTCAAATATGGAGAGATAATTCAAATAGATAAATTAAAATAAAGGTTAATATTTCGTTTCTTATAATGAAAATTTCAAAAGTAATTCACGATAGTCTTTTGGTATTTCTATCAACAATGATAAAAAATAAAGATATCCATTCGTTGTTTAAAACCACAACATCAAAAAGTACTAGAAATTTGAGATGTTAGGAGTTATGATTATGTTTCTATCTATTCTCCCAAAATGGATATGGTGTTTGGATAATTGAAAAATAGATACAAATATAAGAAACATTGATGGACTCTCTAACTTGGGGATCTAGTGATAAAAGTGTAAAGAAATCCCAGCCACTAATATGTCAAAAATGTGGAAAGTAGCATCATTGATATTTTCTCAATGGGATGTGGAAATTCTTTAAGTGTGGAAGAGAAGGATGCCAAACTCATGACTGTCAAGGACACATGATGAATATAGATAATATTTTGGATTAATATATAGCACCACCCATGGTCCAATTCTTCATATATAAAGAGTAATGGAACTATAAAAGCTACTTTACTGAACATTGAGTCGTCACAGGTAATCAGCATCTGCAGTCACTAAAGCCAAAGGAATAAAGGGATAACTTATGCCATCACAAATGATTAAGTGGATCCAGAAAATGATGTCTTTACATGTACAATTTTTATTCATTCAAGAGTAGATAATTTAATATTTTAATCTAGTTTTATTCATTTTTCATATCGTAACAGTGTATTAGAACATTACATACACCACCTCAAAATATTAAGGTTGAGTTATCATTAATAAAAAAAATCAGAAAATTATTTCATCCAAAATATATAACTCCACACCATTTAATGTTTGGGGACTAAAAATCCTTGAAAATCTTTTCATAATTCTTTTAGTGAAGTTTGATGCTTTATAAATCATGCATTGTATATCTTCATTCAAATCGAATATCAACTCCCATGAAAGAGAGATCAATCTTTACATCTTGAAGAATCCTCTAATTAAATTAATGTGCCAGGAGGAGGATGAATCTTATTCAGATCCATCTTATAATGTTTGGATATTATTTCCTTCTGGAGAATCATATATATCACAAATTATTGAGACAAAGGAGAGAATCACTCTTTAATACATGCTCATTGTGAGGTAATCCACTAATGTGTTCCTTGATGAATTTCATGGCCTTCCTTCAGACCAATAGGTTGTGTTATCTATTGAAATTATTCATGGAACTATTCCTATATAATAGAAACCTTATATAATGGACATTATTGTGTTGGAGGAAATGAGTAAGAAATTATAATAGAATCTGGATATGGATTTTATACACCCAAGTGTTTCACTATGGGGTAAACAAATCCTCTTCATCCTGAAGAAGTATGGATCAATGCACCACTTTATTTATTGTTGTGAGCTCAAAAATTTCAGTATTGATAACATGGATCCCCTTCCATAAATATATGAATTTTTAAATTAAATTTGTGAGGGCATGTATTTCTTTAATGTCGACCTTTGGTTAGGATATCAAAAATTAATATCGAGGAAAGAATATATTCTTGGGGCTACCTTTCAAATGAGATATTGAATCTATGAGTTTATAGTGATGACAATAGGACTCACTAATTCTCTAGAAATATTATTTTACATTATTAATTGAGTCTTTAGGGATTACCTCAACAAATTTCTGGCTGTATTTATTGATGATATTTTGATATACACCAATGTGAAGGGTGACACGAGGATAATTTGAATAACATGATAAATACTTTGTGAAGGGATAAAGTTTATTAATGTTATAGTAAATGTGAGTTTTGGTGGGAGGAAGTATCATTATTCGGGATCTTTATTACTTTTAAAGTAATATTTTTATACCCTTCTAAGAAAAAAATAATCGGAGAGTGGCCCATGTCATCATCTATAAAAGAGATCTGTAGTTTTCTATTTCTAGATGGTTATTATCATCGATTTGTGTTAGTTTTTTTAAAATTATCTAACATACTAACAAACTATCAGAGAAGGGGGTATGGTTTTTCACAACTAGTGAATGTGAAGATTTCTTTAAAAAGTAAAAAAGAGGCTTATCACCACAATAGTACTCAAATTTTTGAAAAGAGGGGAACTCATTGGGGCATACAATGATCCTTGGAATAAGGTCTTAGTTTGATTAATGATAAAAAATAAAAAAGTGATATAATACACATAAAGGAAATTGAAAATTCATCAGAACAACTATCTTATTCATGATAAAGAGTTGGCATATGTAATATTCACAATTAAAATATGGAAGAATTATCTCTATATTGAGAGCTGTGAAATATATACTGATTATAGGAGCCTAAAAAAATATTCACATAGAAGAAGATTAATATAAACTAGTGAATTTGTTTAAATATGATCAAGGATTATAAATTCTCAATCAAATATCAACCTAAAGAATGGAATAAAGAATAGGATGATCTAAGTAGAAATGATCCTACAACATTATCAGTAATGAGAATTGAGAAGGATAGAATCTAATTAGAATTGTAAAAGATGAACATTAGAATCATTAAGGATATATATTCATCAATCCATTATTTATTTATTTCTCAACCATCCATCATAGTGAATATAAAGGATACTCAAATAAATATTGTTTAAATTTAGAAGAATGTTGATGCTTTCAGAATGTAAAAATAATCAAAGTTCAAACCTGATGAGGAAGGAGTTGTATGATTTGGTTTATGACTATTTGTACCATACAAATCCATTGATAAATAATGTTATTATTTTTTATGCACATATCTCAACCTTATATATTCACTAAAGGAGTTAAAAGATGTATCAAGGTCTCTAAGAGAACTATTTTTGGTACAATATAATGAAGGATATTGCTGAATATATATGAAAATGTCTGGTATTCAAGAAAGTTAAGGGTTAAATAATAATGTTTAATGGCATAATGAAACCATTACACATACCAACATGGAAGTGGTAAAATGTCAAAACGGAATTTTTCACTATACTTATGAATACATCTAGTTAAAATAATTAAAAGTGGGTTATTGTGGAACGTCTTACAAAGATAACTCACAATATTGCAATTTTAGGGGACTTATTAATAGATCAACTTTAACATATATACATCAAATAAGTGGTATGGTTTCATAGAGTACCGTTATTAGTTATATCTAGTCGAGGTCTGAGATTCTCCTTAATGTTATATACAAGTCTCTAACATCATCTAAACCGTGATTCAAACTTCAGTATTTCTTATCAACCTTAAAATGATTTACAATATATGTAGACAAATTAAAAACTATAAGACTTGTTGAGAGAATGTTCTATGAACATAAAAGGATGATGGGAAATCATCTTCTTCTGATTGAGATCTCTTGAAACAAGTTTTTTCCATATGATAATACAAATGGTTTCATATTAATCCATTTATAGGAAAACATGAAGAACACCCATGTTCTTGGATGAAGTCAGTGAACATAATTTTTTAGGACCTAAAATGGTCAAATAAATGATTGAAAAGGAGAAAACCATTCAGGAAAACATCAATTCCACTAAAAGTTGATATAATAGATATTCATATAATCATTTATGGGACCTAGAGTTTAAGGCTAAAGACATGGTACTCATCCTCATATTCCTAAATATTAAGGAACATTTACCAATGGAATAGTAACATGACATTTGGAATAGTAATTTGATTATCAAGAGTATTAATATGGAAAATATAATAGTAACCTCATCTATGAAAGTATAAAAAATTAGGCATACTATAAATGATAATATTATATAATTATATCATGGTATAAGAAAATAAGTATGTTAAAAATTATTAGTTAAGTATTGGTATTTTTATAAAACATAAATTTTTATTTATAAATTTAAAATTAATGTAATCAATTAAAAAAAATTAATTTCATTAAATAGAATCATAAATTAAAATTCTGTTGGCCTTATTATTATAGAATAATTTTATGAGGCCTTAGTTAATTTTTAAAAGTGTTATAAATTAGATTAAATTTTAAAATCATTATTTTACAAGTCAATGATGATTATAAATTAAAAAAAAGTTTTTCATATTTGAAAAATTGTTTTCATAAAAAAGAGTTTAATTATGAATTATAATTAGTGAAAATTAGTTATGTTCAATTTTTTCAATTTTTAAAAAATACTTAAATTTTTGGGGAATAATAAAATACCATAATTTACCATAAAAGCTAAATACATGAATTTCTGACTCATTATTAATATAAGGATGATATAAGAACAAAATTTAAAAATCCCAATCATTATTTTAATATAATTAATTATTATGTTCAAAGTACTCATATTATTGAGAATATATAATAAACTAATAAATAAACTAATGAGAAAACACCCCTCTCCTCCCCTATAAATACCACCTCTCACCACTTCTTCTCCTCATACATTCCAAATATGGATTATTTTTAAATATATAGAAAATAAACTACCCAATCCACTCCCCACATCTATAATCCCATGGTATCATCAAAATACCAATCCTTTTTCCCTAGGGTAGTTCTCACGGTGGAGAAAATCAAGAGGTTAAATCCTAATTCTTTTTCTTTTAATTTCTATTCATTTTCATTTATTTTATTATCCTAACCTCACCAAAAATTATCCAAGTGGAATGAAAACTCTATGAAACATTGTATATGAAAATATTATTATGTTAATGGAATAATTCATCTTAAAATATCTTCTCTTTTGATTTTTTTTCTATAAATGAAAATATCACATGTGGGGTATTAATTTTCTACCATGATTGATGATGTGTTTTCAATTTTTCACTACCACTTTCAAGTCAATACATAAAACAATTTTTATTGTAAAATAATATTTATTTATTCATATTATAATTTATATAATGTTCTTGAACTTATATAAATACATGATGATATAATCTCATAATGGTTGTAAAAATATCAAAATAAATTAAATCATTTTTATTAATTTTATATCTAATAAATAATCCTCATACCATATAAAAAAGGATATATATTAAAAATTAAACATATTTATGTTCACTGATAACATATAATTTCAATTCTATATAATTATTCTTATTATACATGAAAAATATTTTTTATAAACAAGTGAAATGATCATGAAAACCAAGAAAACAACCACTCTCAAGAAGATGGAATTAAATTCTCTAACTAATCAAAAAGATTATAAATAAACTCAATAAAAATATAAAAAATAAAATAATATTATTAGAGTTTTTTTATTTTAATATTGATAAAATAAATTTGATTATCTAAGATATTAAAATGGATTAAGTATTCAGACACAAGGTAAAGTGATTATTGAATCCAATTCTATTCGTTGGGTTATTCTCTTTGACATAGTATCAATATTCATATTATTTTCTTAAAATTTCATTTCAGTTTACTTTTCAAGGATATGGATGTTTTAAATATGTTTAATTACAAACAATATTCTTTTTCCAAAGTAATTATTCTTTCTTAAAATACATTAGTTACTTCTCTAGAGATTAATTCTTCTTCATTCAAGATTAATTATACTTATACCAAGTATGTTATTAAATTTTTATTTTGGAAACAAAATAGTTTATTGGTGAATGCATCCTTTATGAAATTATCATTAAACACATTTTATTTTCCATGGGATATTCTATGGAATATGTTTTTGGAAAATATGTATCTCAAGCATGCTTATGTAAATCTTATGATGTGATGAGTGCAACCTAAATTATATACCTATCAAATGCATACTTTCATGTGATGTATCTTTTGAGATAATGTAAAATATTAATGAAAATGATGATAGATTCATTCCAAATGTTGATGTTATGATGATACAAATATGTTATGCGTAAACATGATGTTAGCTTTGTTCACAACTATGTATGGTCTTTTAACACTAAGACCTAATGTTTCATTTTAAATAATTAAAACATTCTAGGACATTATCTATTATTTCATTACTAAATATGTTTTTATGATGATGTTTATCATCATCAATGATATATTGATTCACGTCTTTATCTATCCTCATACATTTCTTTTAGCTCATCCCTTTAATTGATGTTTATCTCCGGGTGATTATTTTTTCTAAGGAGAACATGAAGCCAAACAAGAAGAAATAAAATATGAACTAAATAAATGGTTATGTTTTATAGTTAAAATTTATATATATATTCATAATTTTTTTATGACACTAAGAAATTAGATCCTGGTTTTGAAGCACTATTATGTTGTTTATCTTAAAAAATATATCATATAAATGTATGAAAAATTTGGTTCACTATATTACAACTTCCTAGAGAAAAGTAAATAGAAATGGATTATGTTTTTAGGTTCACTATCTAATGACTCTATATAAAATTGAGTTCCAATTTAGAGAAGATTTATTAGAGGTTATTATTTTATACATGATTGACAAACCTCTCAATGAAGTGATAATGTCTCCAAAACATAACAAGGTTGAACAAAATTTTCGACTAAAATCCATGTGTCAGGAATTTATAGTGTAACACCCCAAGCTCCATGGTACGCATATCTTTGATTAATACAGTAGCATGTGTTGTACGCAACATCGAGTTCTAACACACACCGCAACCAATCAAACTAGCAATTATGAATAGTAATACCAACTTTTTGAAATTTTATACATTTTATCTTTCAAAATGGGATTCATTTTTCTGATTTGATGTATCTAAATTAGCTTAGGGAGAATGTTTGGTACATTTCCGATAACATTAATATTTTGATGTATAGTGAAAATTACTAAATTTTAATTAAAAACAACTTTTTTAATCAAAATAATTAATAGTAATAAATTATGAATTTGAGTGGTTTTAAAGTATATTTTTAATAAATTTCTACCATTTAATACAATTTTGGTCATTGGACATAATTTTAAATTTAAACTAGACATAAAAAATTGGCAATCTTTTGATAGTTATTATTTTTTAAAAACATGCTTTTTTGTTTTGACAGCAGGTATTAATTTTAAATTAATTTCTAGCACTTATTTGTTTCAAATTTAGAAAAATGGATTCCATATTTATAATTTATATGTTGATATTGTGTAAAAAGTTAATTTTTATTTTTATACATTTTGAATAATTACTTCGGTATATATTTTATATACCATGGTTAAAGGGTAAATCTGGGAAATAAGGGTAAAAAATAATATTATAGTAAAAATAAATTACCCTAAAACGTGTTCTAAACCTATTGTTTGATACATGTCCGACCCTGGAAATATTTGGGTCGATTTGGGGGCACCATGGATCCACATTAAAGTGATAATCACACTTTATATTAATAGAGTTAAAATAAATACAAAAAAGACATAAACATGTATCTTATAGAAAAACAATTTTTAAATAAGGTTATATATGTTATATTTTAGACTATAATATTAATTAGAAATCTGAAAATATTTCCATCATAAAGGTATTTTATTTTTAATTTTTATACATTGAATAATTAAATTTATTTATGACCCAATAATAATGCAGTATTTTCCTTATTAATGAGAGAATCAAATAATTGGTATTATAAAAGTTAAAATAGACATAATTTGAAAGTTTTTATGACATCCAATAATTTTATTGGTTAATATTACATGTTATTATTTCAAAAATTAATTTTATTCAGGTTAATAAAGTTTATAAGACTTTAACAAAAATCAATTGTTAAATAGTGTCAAAATTGACATAAATGAGTTTTTAAAAGAAATATTATATTATTAATTGATATTCTATACCTAAAAATCTATGGTTCGGAAAAAGGACTTATATAATTATATGTGTATTATTAATGGACCACTTTGGGTATCTTGGAAGTTTATAGTATGTTTATTAACCATATAATATAAAAATACAAAGAGATATGGTAAATGTAAAACTAATTAACTAAGAGTTAAAACTAAAAGATAAGGTTAATATTGTGACCCAAACCTATATAAAACCTATTGGTTGAGTTGTTTTCAACCCATCTCTACCTTATACTTTAAATAATTTACTTATGATCTATTAGAAACCAAATATTAATTTATTATAAAATAATATTTCTAGTTTTTCCTAAGTTTCCCCTCACCCCTCTTATAAAAGGCCTCTCCCCATTCTCTCTAATTCACACCTTAAAACCCTTTTTGTTCGGACAAACCCTACCCAAATATTCTCTTAACTTCCCCCACTTAAACTTAGAGGTCTTATTTTTATCAGAAAGTCAACCTACAGAGCCCTTTTGATCAAATCAAACGGAAGAACCCGAAGAAGAGGTAATGATTTCACCACACTCTTTCAAGTTCCTTTCTTCTTCAACTTCTTCTTTCTTTGTTATTTCCAATATAAAATAATAAACCCAGTATCTACTATATAATGTGATATTATTATTAATATGGTAAAACTATATTCAGTATTATATCCATCCTTTTATTGACATGTCACCATACGTGCGTACGTACAGATTACCGTCTCCACATCGTGTTGTAATTGTTATTCAAAACACTATTATTTTGATGGGTATAATAATTATGTGTAATTCATGTAAATAATAAATATAACATTATAATTATTCTATATATATGATACACCATACAATTATATATTAGTTTAACATCAAAAGAATGATATTGTCGCTCGTGTGTACGTACGGACTACCGTCTCCACGAACGCGATGAGATTCATTCCCCATCATACCCATTAAAGAATAATTATCATTTGATGATTAAAAATAATGTTTAAGGACTTTATATAATTCTGCATATGAATAATATACAACATATGGATAATAAACACGGCTTATGTAACAAAACATATTCAAGAAGATGGATAAGTGAACACCCGAAACGACGATAATACTAAAATATTACTAACAAAGCAATATTAAAAGATCATACATGATATCATATTTATGTATATTATTCATGTATAATTTAATAACTATGATTTAAATATTATACAGGAGGTTAACCTACCCTCTACCAGGGAAATGTACAAGGTAATGGTTAATTTCACAATCTCTTCATTATCTGAGGTGGTGTATACGAAATTATCTACTAGGACCTCTTTATCACCCACATCCATCATTTTTAAAAATGTATTTCAAAACATTCTTAATATTTTATAGACTATGTTTGAAATTCATTTATTACCTTGTTTAACTTTTTATAAGATGTTTATAAAGGAATATTTCCGCCATTTTCCAAACAAGATCCTTTTTAACCTTTTTGATAAAATTAAGGTAAGAATGTTTTTTTAACTTATACGGAGGGTGAGGCTATTTTCCACTATTATAAAATCATAGAAGCTTCCCATAAAATATTATAAGAATATTTTCAAATTAAATGTTTTATTTTATAATTATATGACTTTTAAATTATTTCAAAAAAAAGATATATTTCTATCAAATAGTTTTGATTTCATCTATGTCAACATCCTTTGATGGATTTTAAGCTTATTTGAAGTTGATTTATTATGATACAAAACTTCCATATAGTATTGATGGTTTTGTGATATGTTTGACAATCTATGTGTTATTTTTTTATACCATTCGTTGTTTATGGATAAAGTATTGACATTTCCTATGCTAGTTTTAATACAAATGTTTATGTTATGTTTAAACCTTTATATATGAGGAATCCATTAGAATTAATAAGTGACGGGTGGAGCTCGCTATAGCTCCCAGATGCATCGGTAGGTCTCATGAATCAAACTAGTGTCTTGGAATAAGGCCTTGAAAACATCTTATTTGTAGTCTTGGCACAAGGCCTTGACTATGTGGTTATGATATTATGGCATTATGCATTCCATCATTATAAAAGTGGTTATTGATATTGAATGTGATTATTCGACTATTAGAATATCCATGTGAATAAGTATGTGGCATTATTTCATTTTATCATTTCCATAATATGTTGAATTTCAAGTTTAAAAGTCTTTTGTTTTAGTTATACATTTCCTTAAATGATTATTCTTATTTATGAATGTTTCCAATATATTGTTATCCTTACTGAGAATCTGAGCTCACACCATTCAATGTTTTAAATTTTTCCCAGGATGTCAAGAAGTAATTTATGAATGACCTGAAGGGAATGTATGAGGGGATATGAAGACAAGATGTTGTTGTAGTTTCTTTCACTTTATGATTTAAGGTAAGACTTATGAATATATCTAGTGATTCCAAGACTACTAAACTAATCGGTCTTTCGAGACTTGATCTTTTGTGATCATGCCAATGTTATGTAATAATGCACTGATTCTTGGTAACTAGGGTCGGGGCATTACATATAGGTAGGGATTATCCAGTGATTTGACACAAAATAAACTAAAATATCCCTTTGTATCTCAAATAATACAAGTAAAAACCTTGAGGAATTATGTTTCATTTCTAATATGATCTATGGAACTAGATGAACCATGAGTAGGGTTATCATCAATCTCCAATATAGATCAAGAAAAATATCCTCACATAGATCACCAAATTGTAAACACAACCCCTTCTTTAAAATACTTTAAATCAACATTTCTAAATTAATGGAATCACTACAAAAAATATGTCCATTAATATCACTACAATACTACATTTCCTAGTGAAAAAATCACTAAAAATATGACTAGGATTAAATGCACTAGGATTTTATCAGTGCGAGAAAAGTGATGATGAAGGTACACATTATCATCCCTAAAAAAGCAATGACAATGGAATCCATTATCATTTTTTCTTTAAGCATAGATAAAGTACCCCATTTATCACAGATAAAAAGAGAGTTTATCTTTATCATTACTAGTACTGATAAAGGATCATATTATAGTAGTGTGTTATAAAATTACATCACACTATAGTAGTAAAAACCAATATTACAGGAGAAAATATAGGATATGATATATGATTAAATAAAAAATTAAATTAATATAAGATTTACAAAAAAATCATGAAAAAACTCTATATTGTATACATTTAACACAACAGTTTGTAAATTTACATGAGTATGTACAAATTTTCTTTAGAATTTGAAGACATTAATTTTATTTTTTTATTTGGCCCTTGTCCCAAATCATGATATTTGTTTCAAAAAAAACCACCCCAGCTTGAGAAAAATAATGAACCTATAAAAGAAAGAAAATATTATGGCGGTAATACTATAATGAAATAAATTCAACATAAAGTGTAAATTTTAAATTAAAAACAAACACATTGAGCTGTATTGGGCACAAAATTTATCGAATTGAATTCTAGTTCATTATTACACATCACAAAATTTATTTATTTTTATGAAAATATATACCCTTGAATTTTTATTCATTTTGGTGATAACAAACTCCATAAGTATGGGTTTATATTCAAGGGGCCATGCTTTTTTCTAACAAGCCTTCAATTTTCACATGACTTCTTATTTTTATTCAACCAATATATCTATGAAAATTAACTCAATAATAATGAGGTAAACATAAAAATGAAATTAATAAAGTTACTGATACTATAACGACAAAATTATTTGACCATTCTTGGTCTGTTTTGGATATTTTTGTGTGTTTTAAAAAAGGTATTTTTTTATTGAAAATAATCTCTTTGATTGATTTAGACCACATCCTATATCAAATTGATGTGGTCAATTCATACATATTAAAAATAAATTATGGATTCGTTTCCTAATGATTTAAAATAATCCAATCTATTATTCTTATTTTTTGATATTTTATGTGTTTCATAAAATAAAATTACACTTTTGTGTTGAGAACACTAATTTCAAGTCATATAACCACATCATCTGTCATATTTATATGAGGTCAATTTCTATGCATGAAAAAAAATTATGAATCTATTTATAGTTCTTTGAAAAAAATAAAATCTTTTTTTCATGGTTTTGTCTACTTGATTTATTTTTAATATAAAATGATTCTTTTATATTAAAAACAAAAACTTCAAGTCATATTTATCACCACGTGAATAATATTGATGAAAATTAAATTTGTACAAATGAAAAATTAATTTTGGATTATTTAACTAATGTCTTAAAAAAATCCGAGAAATTTTTATTTGTTTTGTCTATTTTTTTGTGTTTTAAACTAAACTAACATTTTATATTGAACACATTCACTTCAATTAATATAAACCACATAGTGTGTCATATTGATGTGTGGCAAATTCCTACACATGAAAAAATAATTATTGATTATTTTACTAATTTTGGAAAATAATCCAAGATTGTTTTCTTATGTTTTCTATTTTTTTTTTGTATAAAAAATGCTTCCAATCATATGGACAACATCATGTGTCATATTGATTTGAGCTCTATTCATACAAGTGAAAAATAAACCATGGATCATTTTATTATTGTTTTAAAACAAATCATTCTTATTTTCATGGTTTTGGCTGTTTGATGTGTGTCATAAACTAAGATGTAACATTTTTTTTGAAAATGTGCACTTTAATATTGACCACATCATGTGTCAGTTTAATGTGAGCTCAATTACTACTCATGAAAAATGAATTATGGACCTTTTTCAAATGTATTTTAAAAAAATTATATGGTTTTCTCAGTTTTAGATAAATAATGCATGTTTTAAATTTAAATGTAACTATTGTATTGGGAATCTGATTATCAGGTCATGTTAACCATATTGTGTGTCAGATTGATGTGCAGTTAGTGTATATACATGAAAAATAATTTATGGATCATTTTAATAATGGATTAAAATAACCTAAACTCATTTTATCATATTTGACTCTTTGATGTGAGTTTTAAACTAAAATTAAACATTTGTTTATTAAAAACAACTACTTCAAGTCTTATCATGAACATCATGTGTTGAATTGATGTGATTGTATTTCTTATATGTAGAATGTTTTTCCTAAAAATTGAAATAAATATGATCTCATTAGCTTAGTTTTAGCTATTTTATATGTTTTTTAAATTAAAATAAAACTTTTTTTGTTATAATCATGATCTTTGATCCATATTAAAAACATTGTGTGTCATATTGATGTTTGGTCAATTTCTATTCTTGAGAAATGAATTGTGGATTTTTTCCTAATGTTTGAAAATAACATTAGCTCGTTTTCATGGTTTGGGATATTTGATGTTTTTTAAACAAAAATGATACTTTTTTATTAAAAACTTATACCTTGATGAAAATCAAGCACCTCATGTGTCACATTTAATTACGGTCCTTTTATATACATCATTTCTATAAATTTTGACAACAATTCGAGTTCATTTTAATATTTTTGTATATTTTTTGTGTATTTTAATATAAAATGGTATTTTTGTATTAAAATCATGATTTTAAAGTCATATAACACTCATCACGTGTTATATTTATTTGTGGTAGGTTCCAATACATGAAAAAATAATTATGGATCTTTTCCAAAAATCTGAAATCAATTCGTGCTTGTTGGATCATTTTTGGAAAATTGGTGTCTATTTTAAATAGAAATATGAGTTTTTTATTGAAAACATAGAAGTTGAGTTATATCGAATATACCATGTGTCTGATTGACGGGAGGTCAAATCCTATATAAGGTAATTGAATTATAGATATTTTTCTTAATGTTTGAAAACAATATGAGAACATATTCTTAGTTTTGTCTTTTTGATAGTTGTTTTAAACTAAAATGGACCTTCTAGTTTGATAACATGAACATTGAGATATATCGACCACATGGTTTTTGGGATAGATTTGTGGTTAATTCTAACACATGAGAAATGATTTATAGTTATGTTTTAAATTTTTTTAAAAAACTATGCCCACATTCATGGTTTTTTTCTATTTAAATTATATTTTAACCTAAAAAGTAACTTTTTAATGAAAATATGAATTTCGAGTCATATCGACCACATCATGTGTTAGATTAATGTCCAGTCAAATCATATATGTGAAAAATTAATTATGGATCAGTTTTATGAGGTTTGAAAACAATATGATATTGGTTGGGTGATTTTGGTGATTTGATGTGTGTTTTAAACTAAAATGGGGATTTTTTATTTAAAACACAACCATCAAGTCATATCGACTGTATCATGTGTCTGATTAACATGTATTCAATTACTATACAAGAAAAATAAATTAAGGATCATTGTACTAATTTTTTGAAATTAACAATAACATACGTAAAGACCAATAAATTTCAAGGAAGTTTTTTTTCTTAAATTCTTTGGAATTTTACAAGACCGCAGTTTCTGACGGGACCTGATTCTGAGGCTCGGTGTGCCCAGAATAATTTTACGATGTTTTTTTAAGCTTAAATTAACGCACATAAGCTATTTTATTAAAAAAGTGGAATAACTCTAAAACACATATTCGGATCAGATATCCAAGGGCACCATTGCGCTCAGGATGGCGAGTTTACCCTAGGAGAAACTTAAGTTTAGTAGGCGCATGCCTCATGTGAGAAATTCCAAAAATGACATAACCATAAATAAAATAATTAAATAAATTATTTTATTTTGAAAATGGTTATAACTCACAAATGGTAGCTTGGATTAAAAATACGATACCACCGCTTAACTCATGAGGTCATGATTTATCTAAGTAGATACTATCTTTTTCCGGCACGAACCACCAGAAAAAGTTAGTTTTTGGCCACAAATAAAACAATTAAGTGACAATTATTTTATTGTACAATTAATAACTTTTAAATAGTAACTCGGATTAAAAATCTGAGAGTATCGATGGGTTCGTTGGCGTGTGTTTTACTTAGGCCGAGCCTAACCTCGACCAGCGCGGGTCGAGAGTGACTGATAATAATTTTCTGAAGTTTAGATCATGTACGTTCAGTGAACGAACGAGCGGGTTTTTCTATCTTTTAAACCGGTAATCGGAATTGAAATCTGAGGGAACCTATGGAACCGCAACACAGGTAATTTCTTAAGAGGATCTTTCTCGAAGGTGCGTTTGCTCAGGAGGAGTTGTTTAAAAACTGGGGACTAAATAAAAAATTGAACAAAATTTGTGGTACAAATTTTATTCTTAACATAGGATGGTAATATCCTACACAGGGTAGTTGGGGTGGGACCCACAATAACCTAACTACCCATATTAGGATATTTGTGAGGTGGGTCCCACATGAGCCCCACCCCTTCACATTCCCCATAACCCCTTAAACTACCCATTAAACCTCCCTTGTAATTAAGTGCATGACTTCTCCTCTCCCCACTTCCCCTTATTAAAACATTCCATCACTGATTCAATTAATTGAATTAAGTATTTGAATTTTTTTAATTTGAACCCATGGCATGTTATAATAAAATAAGAGGAGTTTATTTTATTTTTTGGGGTTAGTTTTGTTGTGTTGAGAAAAGGGAGGAGAGAGCACTAGTTTTGGAAGAACATCGTCCTTCCGCGAAGAACGACACCCTTCGACGAAGAACGTCGTCACCACAAGGGGAGATGAAATTTCGTTCCTTCTTCTCCGCATCTAGTGTAAGACATCGTCCCCTCCTTGGATGCACACCAACGCCATCTTCGACACCTCACCCTGCGACTCCATCTTCCGCGTCGCCAGAAAACATCATCATTTATTGAGGTAGGGGTTAAGTTCAAATTTAATTAATTAAATTTACGCTTTGTTTGTCATTAAAATGCTCGTTCTTTTGGCCACCTGTTATCATCACAATGGGAGGAGTTAGGACCGCACAAACATGGCTGATGCCCCTCCCCTTATCTTGTTGACCTTTGTTGATCATAGTGGCGAAGGCGGTGTGGTTCCATTGCACCATGCGGGAATGAAGAGGACCACGGCTGGAGAGGGCCGCGGCGATGTTGCGCGGCGCCGTCGCGCTTCTCCGGTGAGACCGAAGGAGTCCTCGACCAAGAGCGGGCTGCGGCGGAAGGGCGTGGTGCCATCACGCTGCGCCGGGACACCAAGGGGCCGCGACCGGAGTGGGCTGCAGCGGAGGGGCGCCGCGCCGTTGCGCCGCGCCGGCCGGCTGGAAGCCGCGGCCTAAGGCCGCTGCAGTTCAGCAGGGGGAGGCCGGGTTCGGCCGGCCTCCGGTACACCCTAGAGGTGGGAACCCCACCTGGCCCAATCGGTCGGCCATAATGGTCGGCCGTTACCCAGGAAAATCGGGGGTTGGATCCTCCGGCCAGCAAACTGGGACGACTCCACTGGGTCCTCCATTCGGTTCCAAGGGGACAGCGCCCCCCTTCGCACCCCGCGGCCGACTCCATGTTGGACCACATGGCTGTGCCCAGCCGCGGGTCAGGCCGACCTAGGGTGTATTGGGTCGGGTCGGACCGGGCCCAAACCTCATTTTTTCAGGCATTTTCGTTCAAACACCCATATCTTATGCTGAAGACCTCTGATCGATGCACTGTCGGTTGCGTTGAGATACTTGGATTGAGATGGTAGTTTTGGTATATTGCACTCGATGATTCAGCAAATTATGGGTACGGACGGGTTGGTTCGAACGCGAAACCAACCGGGCTCTCAGAGCGGAAACACTTATAACTTGAGCTCTGGACGTCAAATTGACGTGCCATCGACTTTTTTAGATTACTTTTAGTGAGACGGATATTTTGGAATACTTCGCATGAGCTTTGGATGTAGTTGGAGTATGGTCGGGTTGGATTGAACCCGAAATCCAACAGGACCCCTGGAACGGAAAAGCCGATAACTTTCAGACATGACGTCCGTTTGACGAATCGTCAGAGGCATTGGTGATCACGTTGAAAATGGTCCCTTTGAGTATACCCTATGTGAGTTCGGGGTATAGTTGAGATATAGCCAGGTTGGTTGGTATAAGAAACCAACCAGGCCCCCGGGACTAAAGAGCTAATAACTCACAGATCGGGTGTCCGATTGACGCACCGTCTATTGCGTTGAGACCCCTATGACGAGGGAGTCCTTTGAGATACTTCTTCGTGAGAATTTGTGATACTTGGTGTATTGAACAGTAGCTCGTGGAGCAGACCCTCCTGGAGATGAGCGTAAAGAGTATGGAGACCGTGTAGCTGGCTAAGACCTGATGACTGCTTGTCCGATTCGAGTCGGAGCGACTTGAATAGATTAGTTGGGAGCACTACTGTGTTTGGGTAGCAGACCCATGGTGGGAGCACTATTATGTTTGGGTGGCATACCCGCGGTACTCGACAGGAGGAGTACCTCTATAGGCTATTAGGGGGGGTGCACTACTGTGTTTGGGTGGTAGACCCCGGCGGGAGGCACTACTGTGTTTGGGTGGCTGACCCGCGGTACTCGACAGGTGGAGTGCCTCAGCAGTCTAAGGTTAGTGAGCAGTGCCTCGGTGTCGTGACAAGATCAATGTACTCAACAGAGGAGGATCTCTTCAGCAGTTTCAGTTTGGATAATGAAAATCCTGGTTTGAGCTGAGTCAATGACCTTTGCGTTTACCTCATGATTAAGATGGGTTACTCGATAACATAGGTATATGTTTGGGCATATACCTAAGTAGTGGTTATCCATTGATTTCATAACCTTTGTGTTCCCTCATGATTGAGATGGGTTACTTGATAACATAGGTATAAGTATGGGTTTATACCTAAGTAAGGGTTATCTGTTGGGATCCTTCTTGGTGGTTATCCTTGTTGGATTTAGTGAGACCTTGAGGGTATCAGGGTCCCTACAGAGTATCATTATAGTCACCCCTACACGGGTTATTCCCTCACCTTATTGTGTTGGATACAGATGATGGAAAGTGCTATCAGTGACCGAGAGTACAAGGACTGTACGGTACCCGGAGGTAGACCTCACGACGAGTCAGTAACTAGAGGTGGACCTCACGACGAGTCAGTAATAGGAGGTGGACCTCATGGCAAGTCAGTACTCGGATGTGGACTTCACGACAAGACGGTACCCGGAGGTGACAGAAGGATGTGGAGAGTTGAGGAGGCCATCTGTACCTACCCTTCAGGAAGGAACTCATAGGACAATCTAGGAGCATCTCGACACCTTCCAGCTATTGTCCTTTAGTTCAGTTGTAGCTTTACTTTTCAGTTGGGTTGGTATTCTAGCCCATTTACTTTTCAGAACTTTCTTTTGTACTTAGTGTTGCATCCTCTAATACTTTGTGGTGTTTTTTTACATTTAAAAGGAAATGCCTTCCATTTTTATTGGGATTTACGCCTTTGGTTCTAGTCACCAGCCCCTGGCCTATGGAAGGCGGGCTTGGGGTAGTCACGGCACAGGCCCCGAGGATGGGTCGTGACAAATTGGTATCAGAGGAGTCCGTTCTACGACAGAACTCATAACTATGATAATTATTTTCTGTGAAGCAATAGTGTTAAGGGTACCGATTCTGGTCTTCAGTTCATGGAATCCAGTGTTGGTGCGTCGACTGACGTATCTATACACCAGGACCCTGACTACTAATTTTCAACATAGTGCACGAAAACACTGATTGTGTGTGTAATTCCAAATGTTTTAAAGTCAGATCAAACCAAGTCATCTCACCAGGTATAAATCGTTTGACCTGTCGCATCTGGTCAGGATGCCTCCACGCAGATAGTCTGTTGGAGTTTCGAGATAATACACGATGAAGGCCACCGAGTGATGAGGCTCCGGTGCAGGGCCATTTTTACTATATTGGCACCCTCGGGTGGTGTACCAGCAGCACCACCACCTGTTGGGAAGTGGATTCCACTGGACATACTAGCATATGGTGCACTCCAACAGGGCGCGTTGCATGATTTCTAGCATTAGAGGCCTCTGAGGTTACGAGGCGAGGTGGATTCCCAGACAGTGGAGGACTAGCTGGAGGCGATTTCTAGTGTTTTTCGCCTGGCTGAGACACCAATAGAGTGGATGGTGGACTTGGATAGTAGTTTTTTCCAGTGAGTGACCATGATGTTGGTCCGTATAGTGATGAGGCTTCGGTACAAGGACCGATGGCTGGGATAGTATCTTCGGGTAGTGTGCCAGCTATATCACTACCTTTTGGTCAGCAGACACTACCGGGAGAACTGGCAGAGGACACATGTTGGATTACTGACTTACAAATGTTCATCATCAGATACCCCTTAGGTTTTGAGGCGAGCCCGACTCTTAGGCGACTGAGGACTGGCTTGTGGAGGTGGCTGAGAGTTTTTCTAGATCTCATACAGCTACAGCAGAACAACATGTCGGTAGCCGAGAATTCATTGGGGCGTACCAAACCATTCTGGGTACTCGATGAATACGATGCGATCAGTGCTTCAGGTCTCAGACTTCTGAGTGAGGTGTGTCTAAAGGACATTCGATCCATCACTTCTTTCTCTATACATTCCTTCTTATACTAGGTTTTTAGAGAGAACCTTTGTGGTTGATAATTTTTTGGCTGAGTGGATGCATCCAGTTAAGGTTAGCAGTGGGAAAGCAAGAAACTAGTGCTAATCTAAGAGACTTGGGCGTGTAAAATGTTTCAAGAAGAATATGTGAAAAGGACAGATGAATCTGCAGGGAAGTAGACGTAGAAGCGGAGCCAGGAGAGCATCATGGGGTGGTGAACCTTTTGACATGTTTCAACCACCCGCCTTTGTAGTTCCCACCAGTCTCAAGGAGTAGGAGGACAGGGGAGGATAATAGCTGCATGCCATCAAGGAGTGTGACCCAGGGGATCTAGGAATGATTCAAGGTACGGTCTGTGTCTACTATGAGCTGCCTTATCAATAGACATAGATACCAATCATTCCTTTCTTCCACGAATCTTGTCCAATACCTAGAGTTTCCAGTTATGCTGTTGAATTAATCCTTATGTATAGAGATACCTTTGGGAGGAGACTCGATAATCATGCTTATGCCGATGGTGTGATCTGACCCTTGAGGCGAGATTTTCTGTTGGAACCTCTTGGTGGCAGCATCGAGGCCTTACGACGTTAGTTTGGGTATAGACTGGGCAACCACAGTTCAAACACGGATTGATGGTATTAGGAAAAAGGTTGTGGTTTATCTACAACATTGGGATAGAGTTTTCCTTGGTCGACGAAAAGGAAAACCCAGGCAGCACAGGATGGACTCATACATAAGAGGGTGTAGTCGATCACTCCGGAGTCGGCCAGACTTACCTTTTTTCCAGAATTCTCCAGAGTTTCAGCACCACTTTCAGTAATGACAATGAAAGGGAAACCCTTCGTGTGGTCCGTTACATGCCAGCAGATCTTTCTAGATCTGAGAAAGATATGGTTCATGGTAGTTGAGACTGCAAAGAGAAGACAGAATTCCTATGTTGATAGGAGACGAAGACCACTTGAGTTCGAGTATCGAGACCATGTATTCTTATGGGTCTCACCTCGACAAGGTCTAAGGATATTTGGCTGGAGTGGAAAGTTATCTCCGGGATTCATCGGACCTTTATAGGTCCTCAGCGGTGTAGGCAAGGTGTCTTACCACCTAGCCCTTCTACCTGAGTTGCAATGGGTGCACGATGTCTTCCAAGTATCACAGTTGAGGAGATACGTGCATGAACCGACGCATATCATCGACCACGGGGAACTAGACATCGATGATGGGGTGACATTCTCGGAGGTCCCGGTGGAGATCGAGGATCGACAGGAGCGGGTACTACGTGGACGGTCGATTCCTATAGTGCGCATTCGTTGGCATCATGAGAACGTCCAGTAGAGCACATGAGAGCGAAAGGCTCGGATGCATGCTCAATATCCTCATTTGTTACCCTGGTTTATGTTGTAGCTTTACAGGTATGTAAAGTCCTGGGGTGGGGATAATGTAAAGACCCGTAAATTTCAATGAATTTTTTTTTCATAAATTCTTTGGAATTTTATGAGACCGCAGTTTCTGACAGCACCTGATTCTGAGGCCCGGTGTTCCCGGAATAAATTTCCGAAATTTTTTAAGCTTACATTAATGCACGTAAGCAGTTTTACTGAATAAGTGGAATAACTCTTAAAAAGTTATTCAGATTAGAAATCAGAGAGCACCATTGCGCTCATGATGGTAGGTTTTCCCTAGGCACGACTTAAGATTAGTCGGCGCAGGCCTCCTGTGAGAAATTCCAAAATTGACATAACCATAAATAAAATAATTAAATAAATTATTTTATTTTTCAAATGGTTATAACTCACAAATGGTAGCTCAGATTAAAAATCTAAGACCACCGCTGAACTTGGGAGGGAATGCTTTATTAAAGGAGATACTGTCCTTTGCTAGCACAGACCATCCAGAAAAAGTTAGTTTATTGCCGAAAATAAAATAATTAAGTGACAATTATTTTATTGTAAAATTCATAACTTCTAAATGGTAACTCGGATTGAAAATCCAATAGAATCAATGGGTTTGTTGGGGCATGTTTTACTTAGTCAGATCCTATCCTCGACCGGCGCGGGTCGAGGGTGACTGATAATAATTTTCCGAAAATTAGCTCGGGTACGTTCAGTGAACGAATGAGCGGGTTTTCTTATATTTTGAACCGGTACTCAGAATTGAAATCTGAGGGCACCAATGGAACCATAGAGCCAGTAATTTCTTAAGAGGATCTTTCCCAAAGGTGCATTTTCTCAGGAGGAGTTGTCTAAAAATTGGAGATTAAATAAAAAAGTGAATAAAATTTATGGTAAAAATTTTATTCTTAACTTAGGATGGTTATATCCTACGTGGGGTAGTTTGGGTGGGACCCACAAGACCTAACTACCCATGTTAGGATATTTTTGAGGAGGGGACCACATGATCCCACTCTTTCACATTCCCCATAACCCCTTAAACTCCACATTAATCCTCCCTTGTAATTATGTGGATGACTTCTCCTCTCCCCACTTCCCCTTATTAAATCATGCCAACACTTTTTCAATTAATTGAATTAAGAATTTGAATTTTGTAATTTGAAACCATGGCATCTTATAATAAAATAATAGGAGCTTATTTTATTTTTTTTGGTTAGTATGGTTGTGTTGAGAAAAGGGAGAAGAGAGCTCATGCTTTGGAAGAACTTCGTCCTTCCGCGAAGAACGACACCCTTTGAGGAAGAACAATGTCACCACAAAGAGAGACGACGTGCCCTTCCTTCTTCTCCGTAGTTAGTGTGAGACACCGTCCCCTCCTTGGATGCATGCCAATTCTGTCTTCGAAATCTCACCCCGCGATTCCATCTTCTGTGTCACCGGAAATAATCATCGTTTATCGAGGTAGGGGTTAAGTTCAAATTTAATTAATTAAATTTGCGCTTTGTTTGTCCTTGAAAATTCTCGTTCATTTGGACGCCTGTTATCGTCACAACGGGAGGAGGTCAGACCGCACAAACAAGGAAGATCCCACTCCCCTTATCTTGTTGACCTTTGTGGATCATGGTGGTGAAGGCGGTGTGGTTCCGTTGCACCGCACGGAAATGAAGAGGACCGCGGCCGGAGCGGGCCGCGACGATGTTGCGTGGCGCCGTCGCGCCGCCCCGATGAGACCGAAGGAGGCCGCGTCTAGGAGTGGGCCGCGGAAAAAGGGTGCGGTGACATCACTCTGTGCCAGAGCACCAAGGGGCCGTGGATGGAGCGGGCCGCGACTCCATCGTGTCGCGCCGGACGGACGGAAGCCGCGACCTAAGGCCGCGACGGTTCAGTAGGAGGCAGCCGGGCTCAGCCGGCTGTCGGTACACCCTGGAGGTGGGACCCCCACGGTTCCCACGTGGCCCAACCAGCTAGCCATAATGGCCGACCATTACCCAGGAATACAGGGGGTTGAAACCCCCGACCAACAAATAGGGAGGACCCCACTTGGTCTGCCATTCGATTCCAAGGGGCGGCTCCCCCCTCCACACCCCGCGGCCGGCTCCGAGTTGGGCCGCATGGCTGCGCCCCGCCACGAGCTGGGCCATGCCCAACTGGGCCGGACCCAGATCCGGTTTGGGTCGACCCGGTTCGGGACGACCCAGGGGGTATTGGCCTGGATCGAACCGGGCCCAAACCCCCTAAGTTCGGGATGTTTCGTTCAAAACACATATCATGGGCTGCGGACCTCCGATAGACGCACCGTCAGTTGGGTTGGGATCCTTGGATCGATACGGTCATTTCGGTATATTACACTCGATGTGTCGGCAATGTATGGGTATGTCCGGGTTGGTTCAAACCCGAAACCAACCGGGCCCTCGGAGCGGAAACGCTTATAACTTGAGCTCTGGATGTCCAATTGATGTGCCGTCAACATTGTTGGATTTCTTTTAGTGATAAGGATATTTTGGAATATTTTTCCTGAGGATTGGACGCAGTAGGAGTATTTCCGGGTTGGATTGATCCCGAAATCCAACCAAGCCCCTAGAATGGAAAAGCCGATAAATTTCAGACCGGACGTCCGTTTGACGAACCATCAGCGACATTGGTGATCACGTTAAAAAATAGTCCCTTTAATTATACCCTATGTGATTTCGGGGTACAGTTGAGATAAGGATGGGTTGGTTCGTACATGAAACCAACCGGGCCACCAGGACTAAAAGGCTAATAACTCACAGACCGAGTGTCCGATTGACGCGTCTTCTGTTGCAATGAGACCCCTATGACTAGGTGGTCCTTTGTGATACTTCTTCGTGAGACATTGCAATAATTGGAGTATCGACCAATAGCTCATGGAGCGGACCCTCCCAGAGATGAGCGTACATAGTACGTAGACCGTGTAGCTAGCTGAGAGCTAATGAATGCTTATCCGATTCAAGTTAGAGTGACTTGTATAGCCCAGTGGGGAGCAGTAATATGTTTGGGTGGAAGACCCATGGCGGGGAGCACTACTGTGTTCGGGTGGCAGACCGGTGGTACTCGACCGGAGGAGTACCTCTCCAGGCTATTGGGGGGTGCACTACTGTGTTTGGGTGGCAAACCCCGGCGGGAGGCACTACTGTGTTTGGGTGGCTGACCTGAAGTACTCGACAGGAGGAGTACTTCAGCAGTCTATGGTTAGTGAGTAGTGCCTCAGATTCATGATACGATCAGTGTACTCGATAGAGGAGGAGCTCTTCAGCAGTTTCAGTTTTGATAATTAAAATCTTGGTTTGATCTGAGTCAACGACCTTTGTGTTTACCTCTTGATTGAGATGGGTTTCTTGATAACATAGGTATATGTATGGGAATATACCTATGTAGTGTTTATCCATTGATTTCATAACCTTTTTGTTCCATTATGATTGAGATGGGTTACTTGATAACTTAGGTATAAGTATGGGCTTATACCTAAGTAAGGGTTATCTTTTAAGATCCTTCATTGTGGTTATCCTTGTTGGATTTAGTGAGACCTTGAGGGTCAAGGGGTCCCTACTGAGTATCATTATATTCATCCCTGCACGGGGTATGCCCGCACCTTGTTCTGTTGGATGCAGAAGACAGACAATGCTATCAGAGACCGTGAGTACAAGGACTTGACGGTACCTGGAGGTAGACCTCACGACTAGTCAGCACCTGGAGGTAGAGCTCACGACGAGTCAGTACCTGGAGGTGGACCTCACGATGAGTCAGTATCCGGAGGTGGAATTCAGGAATAGACCGTACCCAGAGGTGATAGACGAATGTGGAGATCTGAGGAGGCCATCTGTACCCACCCTTCAGGTAGAAACCCGGAGGACGATCTAGGAGCAGCTCGACACATTCCAGCTATTGTACTTTCTTTCAGTTGTAGCTTTACTTTTCAGTTGGGTTTGTATTCTAGACCATTTACATTTCAGCACTTTCTTTTGTACTTATTGTTGCTTCTGCTTATACTATATGGTGTTTTTTAACTTTTAGTAAGGCAATGTCTTCCTTTTTTATCGATATTTACGCCTTTGGTGCTAGTTGCCAGCCCCTGGCCTATGGAAGGTGGGCTTGGGGTAGTCACGGCATGGGCCCCAAGGACGGGTCGTGACAACTCATTTGATCAATTTTGGATATATGATGTGTGTTTTATTCCAAGATGGAACATTTATTTAACGCATCCACATCATGTTATATCAACCAAAGAGTGTGTGGATTTATTTTCCGTTAATTACTACACCTCAAAAATGAATTCTGGATTGTTGTCATAATGTTTGAAAACAGTTTGAGATTTTCCCATTTTTTGATATTTAATGTTTGTTTTAAACAAAAATTGTACTTTTATATTGAAATAATACACTTAGAATCATAGAAACCACATCATGTATCATATGAATGTGCAATCATTTCCTATGTGAGAAAAAAATAATTATGGATCCTTATCCTAATTTCTGAATATAATTGAAGCTTATTTTCTCAATTTTTGAGATTTGATGAGTGTTTTAAACTAAAATGGTACCATTCTATTGAAAACAATCACTTTTAGTCATATCAATCAAATCATATTACTGATTGATATGGTATATTTTTTTTCATATAAAAAACTAATTGTAGACCATTTCCCTAATGTTTGAAAAAAATACAATCTATTTTGATCTATTTTGGTGATTTGATGTGTTTGTAATCTAAAATGGAACTTTTGTGTTGAAAACACACCCTTTGAGTCATATCGACCACATATTATATCAGATTGTTGTTCTGTTAATTCATACACCTGAAAAATAAATTATGATTTTTGGTCTATTATTTGAAAACAATATATTCTCAATATCTGGATTTTGGATATTTTATGTTTTTTTAAACTAAAATAGAACCATTCAATTTATAACATACACATTTAGACACATCAATCATATCGTTTCATAGATGGATTTTTAATAAATTCTTACACATAAAAAATGCATTGTGAACTACATTAAAAATATTTGAAAACAATTTGGGGTCGTTTATTTAGTTTTATATATGAGACACTCTCTTAGATAAAAAAATTGGAAACATTCTATTAAAAACAAGCACATTGATTCATATAGATCCCAATGTGTTTCGAATTTGTGTGGAATTGATTCATTCCTGCCAAAAATTAAATGTGTATAGTTTTCCTAAATATTGAAAACAATTTGATCTTTTTTTATTGATTTTGGCTATATGATGATTATTTTAAACTAAAATTTATCCTTTTTTCTAAAAAGAAATATGTCAAGTCATTCCTACCACATTAGGTTTTATATTGACATGTGATCAATTCCAAAACCTTAAAAATTAACTATATAATGTTGTCATAATGCTTGAAAATAAATGGACCATGTTTTCTCTATTTTTTCTTTGTGATGCATGTTTTAAACTAAAATGAAACTTTTATTTTGAAAACACATACTTTGGTTCATATCAAACACATATTCCCTCAAATTTGTGTGAGGTTAATACCTAAAATTGACAATATAATTCTAGATTGTCATCCTAAAGTTCCAAAATAATCCATGCTCATTTGTTTGGTTTTGGATATGTTAAATGTGTTTCAAACAAAAATTATACTTCTATAATAAAAACATAAACTTAATGGCATATATACAACATTGTGTTTCAAATTTTTATGAGGTCAATTTCTACTTGTTAAATCTGACTTGTGGATTACTATCTTAATCTATCAATATAATATAATTTTGTTTTCATGGTTTTGAGCATCTAACGTATGTTTTGAACTAATTTTTAAACTTAACAAAATAATTACCAGATAAAAGTGAAAAGTAAATTAAAAAAATAAAATTTTCTAAAAAGATTACAAAATTAACTAAATATGTAGTTTCAAGTCACTTATTCATGAAAAATTTATAAATTTTCACACCATGTATTCTTATCATTAATTAATAAACAAATTTATTTCCTCCGTTATAGTTTCCCATGATAAACCGATCAAAATGAGTATATAATAACCTAAATTTATTGTTTGAAAATTTTTGAAACCATGTATGATTCCCAGTTTTCTCAAAACAAATGTACTTCTATCTTTGAGTTTGTTGATTTTTAAAAATCTTGTTAGAACTGAGAAATTATAGGAAAAAATAAATTAAGAAATACTTTTAATGAAATTTTAATTAATAGTATATATTTCCCATTTAGATATACTAGTCCTTTGATAGTATCTGATATATTTTATAAATTTTCAAAAATAATATTCTTAATCTTTTTTTTATATTTGTTTAGACAGTAAATAAATTTAGAAAAAAATAAGTATATTATCTTGAAATAGGTTTTGATAGTTAAATATTTCAATATATACAATTAAATGTTTTTATTTTATATAATCCATAGGATTCTTATTTTCAGCAATCGACCTCATACTATCAATTATACTATATTTAGTGATTTCCCTATCTAATTTTTTTGTTAAAACCTAGATTAAAATATATAATTCTAAATTTGTTTTAAAAATATTGATTTTATTGCATTAAAAATTCACAATACATATCATGTGTTGGTATTTTTATGGATATCAAATAATTTGATATAAAAAATAAATATTTTTAGTATTGATATTGATTATAATCAACATCAAAAACATCATAAAATATCTAAATAAATAATTAAAATTTTAAAAACTCATTTTCAATGTTTAAATTATAGAGTTATGCCTATACATTTTATTCATTAAAAATATTCTTCCACATATTATTTTATTCTCAAATTCATCATTTAGATCACCTTTTTTCTTTCCAGTTTCCTTCACCTCCAATTAAATTTCTTCAATATAAATGATATCAGAATTAATGAATCTGAATCATGATTCATAGGGTTTTCCATTTATATAGTAGTTATATAAACTAATGTAAAAAATATGAATATTTATTAACATTAATGAATATACTAAATAATTTTTTGGAAGTATTTGTAATGAAAAT
Source organism: Viscum album (assembly GCA_963277665.1). Lineage (NCBI taxonomy): Eukaryota > Viridiplantae > Streptophyta > Magnoliopsida > Santalales > Viscaceae > Viscum > Viscum album. Next base: position 599,351,387 of record OY728133.1, read on the forward strand.
AATCATTGTGTATGTATTAAAAAATGAGACCCCATCCATTCAAACATGATAGTATCTTTTATGAACTCGAGAAAAATAATGTATGTAACAAAAGTTCCAAATGTTAATTATTCATATGTAATGTTTGACACATTTATATCTTTCAATCATGTGTTTTCATGAAATTTTAATGATGATATATGTTGCAGCTGAACAAGCAGAGGGACTGTACCACCAGAAAATCTTTTTTTATTGGTAGATTCACTAGATTATCTTTATTTGGCCAACTATTTACCATTCGTATTATTCATATATAATAGCATTACTCGCGTAAAACATATTTTTAATATTAAATGTAGGTTTTAATTTTTTTTAGGAAAACACCATGTATCATAATTGTATTAGACATCCATGCTATGAATGTTTAAATAGAATCATTGAATATTTTCATATCTAGATCATCAAGTGTAATAAAAAACACATCACTCAAATCTTGTGATACTTCAATACCCACGCACATGTGAAATTTTGGGAGTTCTTTTTTTTTGTAGAATGTATCCCATGATATTATACACCATACCCCTCATAAATAAGTTTTGTGTGGGTGTTGATAGACTTAAACAACATAAAACTTCATCGTTTATAATTTTAGTAATATAATGTTTTTGAGAGTTGTTTGGTTCAAATTTAGGATAAATACTAACAAAAAATTGATTAATTTTGGTATGTTATTAAGTTTAGGAGATTGAATAGCCTCATAAATAGTGGTTTCATTTTTTCATGTGTTGATCATTTTTCCATAACCTGTTCACTTTAATCATTGTGAATATATTGGCCTACCAAACCAAACTGGGAAATAATATCATTCAGTGAATCTATATGTTCCTGAAATCCCTTCATCATCTTATGTATATCTTATTTTAGTTTTTTCATTTCAAAATATGATTTATGAGGCAATCAAAAACCAACACATTTAGCATAACAATTTTTTGGACCACATAAATGATACTGAAAATAGATTTTATTCTTTTATGGTCTTTATTGACTTTTATTTTAAACCCATATAAAGAAATATGAACATTAATAGATATATTGTTTTGTAATATTATTTAAATCCTAGATATTAACTATTATTTCATACTTAATCATGTTTAATATAAATATTTTTTTTATTCATCAATAAATTTACCCTCTTTATTTTCACTGGCCTTCTTCATTTTCACATGAAGAGGGACGAAAGTAACTTCGTATTTTGATTCAGAAATTTTTATATATACAAAGGAAAATACACTATTTCATATGAAATAAAAATTTTATTTTTAAATTTATATACGTGAAATTTTATTTTCTAGTGAGGCACGATGCCATCCTTTTATTGAGATATGGGTACATTGTTTTGATGCTCAATTTTTAATTTCATTTCTCATTTTATTTTTCATAAGTTAATAATTGTGAATCAAATTTGATATAATAAAGAATGTGAAATAATATATTACTTACAAAAATTCAACTGAAATTATTTCTCGTCACAGTTATTGATGAAAGAATTACATGTTTATTATTTTATAATGTGTGAACAAGTAACTGGTGGGTGGTGATTTAGTTTCTCATTAGTATCCTTAAAATGTAAATTGGTGAGAATATTATTAATGAATCTATGGGATTTTATAGTATCCATAATAACACATTTCTTAGATAAAGCGTCTAAAATAATTTATCATTGCAACAAATAAATAAAATAAAACTAAAATTTCATATTAAAATTTTCTTTAAAATATAGAAAGTATATAACAAAATTAAATAAATATCTTTAAAAAGGGTTTACTTCAATATAGTCTGGAAATGGACCACTAATCTATAACAATTGGCACATTCATCCTTATTATGGCCCCAACATGACTTATGAAAGTTGAATTGTTGTTTTCGACAGGTTGGATGTGTTGATTCCAGCCAAAATCAAATTTGATACACTTACTACTTTCCATGATAATATTTGTAAACACTATGATTTTATGTTGTTCTTGTTTTCATTATTAACATGGTTTTGACCCACTAATAATTCTATAGTTTTATCCTCCATTGTGTATTCATCCCGATGATTGGTGATGTCATTTAGTGCAGATGTCATTGTCTACATGAGGAATAAAACATTGAATTTAGATTAAGTAAATAAATCAGATAATACAAAATTTTATGAGGAAAACCCATAGTATATTAAAAAACACATTATCTTATTCATTTAACTATATTTTATTTCAATAAATGTTAAAGGTATTTGGATAATCTATCTAGAATTCAAATCCCCTATTTGGGATCCCCTCTGACGTACATGAAATCATCTACCATGGTGAAATGATTATGATATCCCAGTAAAAGGTTCATCCTCAATATAATTTTCATCTAATCCTATAATTTTTTTGGTCACTAGTAAGAGAATTAAACAATTCTTTTTTCCAAATCTGAGACACAGAATAAATGCAATGTCTGTGAAGAAATTATGTATGGATAATCCTTTATCCCTTTTGTACTAAAATTCACCTTCATGAAGCCTATTTCATCAAAATTAACAACATTTATGATTTTAGCACATTTGAAATTTAAAATCAGGAATAGAAATGTTTTATATTTTAACATTTATATCTTTTTAATGATTCTGATATATTATATATTTTCATAAATTGGATTTATATTCTTGGAAATATATATGTTCATCTCTATAAACTTAATTGTAACTCAACTATTTTTTAGCATACTATGGTTATCATGTTTTTTGTTTAAAATGTATAAACATTAATTAAAAAAACCATTGTATTATATGAAATTTTTATTTGGACCACTCACTATCCAACAAATTCATTTGAAAATTGGACTCAGATTTTCATATAACACTTTATAAGAAAGACTATGGAACCTTTATATAAATTATGATTATGTGTATTTTATATCTATCCATCATCCCTTGATATATTAAAAAAATGAATTGTTTTTGGACTTCAATGTATGGATCAAAATCGTTAATATTATGTAAAATGTAAAGGTTAGATTTCTTCGAACAAATGGTGGTAATTGTAACAATATATATTGCATAAATGCATTTACCCATAAGGATTTTATTGTGATGAGACATTTGGAGACTGATTCTATCGACATATGTTAAGTAATCAGAACAGAATTGAGCAACATCTTCAACAACATAGCATGTTGAAATTTGACATTAAGGATGACTTTGATTCATGACCTACACCTTCAAAATCATCAAATACTTTTTAATAGGGGTATAAAAACTTATGATGGAAAGGAACATATAGTTTAACCTCACTAACCATGTAAACCATTAGGTGTGACATTATATAAAAAAATGATGTTGGTAAGAGCATTTGTAATTCACATATTATAACTAAAAATTCTTAATTCATGATTGGAAACATCACTGGGTCTATTAATTTAAAGCATATGGATTTTAAATAGAATCATATTCTGGTTAATGTATTTTATTATTGTTTAATTAAACATAAATTTATTTCAATTATATCTTTTATGGAATCATGGTGGACGTATGATTTCAGTCCTTGTAGCATCAAATCATTTATTGACATAAAATTTTTGATCTTTGATGAGTAACCCTCCAGATATTTTATAACAATAATTAAAATGAAAATTTTCAATTTTTTTCTGGATAGAGTTTAAGATACTAGAAGAACTAAATTATTCCTTTTACCATTCAATGAGGCCAACCCTTCCCTTAAACCCATGTCAATAATGTCTGAACAATCATTGATTCTATTAATTTTATCATGAAAATTTAGTAACATACCAATAACACTTTCAGATACATTACTAACATGATTTACATCAATAAAATATTTGATATTCAATCAATTCCAGTATAGCAATTCAATGAAAATTGATATATTTTTTCCCACCAAATTTTGAAATGTTTTTCAAAAATGGTTCCCCAAAAACAATGTTAATATCTTTAACATGATCAAAAATTTGATTGAATATTCATGTATATGGAGTTGGGGATTATTTTATATTCTCATGGAACTTTTTTTCACGATTTAATATTTCAATAATTGAATTAAATATTTATAATCTCCTTAAAACATCATCTTCACTGAATTTTACAACTGAAATGAGTGTGTGGGTTCTTCACGAATGGGACAAAAAAATTCCTTTAAATAAATATCCTAAAAAATTTGAATAAGAATGAAAGTCATTTATTTTCCTGAAAATGTATACCACACTGTAAATTCATTACACATACGAGAATCATTAATTGGTACCCTGGTATCCCACATCAACTTTAGATCATCGATCAATAGATCCAAATAGGAAACAATATCATTATTGGGTTATTTTGATCCACATATAAGCAGAGAAAGAATAATGTATTTGTGCTTTATGAATAAACATAGTGAAATTATACAAATTACAAACATAACAGGCCACATGTTATGAGTACTACTCTTTAATCCAAAATTATATTTCCCAACTGTATATAAATCAACACTAAATATTCTGGCTCATTTGAAAAATATTGATACTCATAATCAATTATGTTTTAATGAGGAAAGTCTATTGGATGACATTGTTTCCCATATTTAATTATTATATTTGTTTTCCATATCAATTATATCATGGTTTACTAACATACATATAGTTTTATATTTTATTTAATTATAGGATAGTATCATACAACTTTTGAAGAAATTAATAAATCATTCATATTTTGATTCAGGCCAACCTTAGTTTGTTGTATGAGTGATTCATTGTCCTTGGGAAACAATATAAAATCATTTAAAAAAGAATATATATTTTAGATATGATTCCAATAGAATACAAAATTTTATTAGAATCTTATTCTTAACAAGGATGTTCACTTTATTCTTGAATCAAATCATTCATTAGACTAGGTATATTTGTAAATTTGGTGTCACTCAATATTCTTACATCATTCAAATTATATAGTATTAATACAGCTGAAAATGTTGTGTATTTAGTAAAACCTATATACAATGTTATCATAGAAAATTTATTTTTATTCTCATACAACTTTGGAAAATCTTGAGGGTCATATTAAATTAATATTTACATTTCATCTGTATGATCTCCACTATCATTTTCACTTGTATTCATATCTAATGGTTCATAAACCTTGGGGTAATCCAAATGGTTTTCTATGTTAAATTTTTCAACATTCATAGTCCATCATTTATAGATATAATATTTATTGTGAAAAACCAAATGTTCTTCTAACTCTTATGAACTAATATGTGTTTAATAACATTAACATAAACATTAAACAATTATTTGAGAAGGGTCATATGAATGCTCTATTTCAAACATGATGAACTCTTTAACTCCAAATTCATTCTCTTTTTTCATACGATAAACATGAATCCCTTTTAAATTCATATTCAACTTAATAGGTTAATGAAATATTCATTTCTTTATAAAAAATAAACAAATTAACTCAATATATTCCTAATAAAATGAGAAATTTATTGATATGTCTAACTAAAGGAACCCAAAATTTTAATGTTATCCATTATGATTTTGTATATGTTATCATTTTACACAATGGTGACATGAAAAGAAATAACATGGGACAAAGATGTTGTTTTTGGTCCAGGATGTCGATTTCAAGTTGTGTGGGACAATAAGATGGAAATTAATATTTTTGTAAAAAAATATTTTCATTATTGGATAACATACTTCCATTCTAAATTTTTATTCATTATTGTAATTTAAATGTGACATGGCTTTATAATTTTTTTAAATATCATTCTTCAGAAAATAAAAGGTCACATATTCAATGGATTTTGACACAACGTAATGGATTTCATGATTTCAGGAAACAAATGGGTGGAACTATTATTTATGAAAGAACTAATGTAAAATTACATTTTATACTATATAATTTAGATTATTCCAAACCATACATTATAGGAATATGAACAAATATATTTTTACTATAACATAATGATGAAACATTGTCGAAAAAATATTAGAGTCATCAATAGTTCTCTATTTCACATATCATAAAATATCCAAGAATTCTATTAAATTTCATTTAAAATGACACAAATACATTCCCTTAATAAACATTAAAAAAAATTCAGTTATTATTGATTTTATGTCACTGACTACCAAAACATTACGATTCAACCTCTAACAATGACCCAAATCTTGTTAAGATATCTCCCCCATTTATTTTTCAACACCTTCATGGGTATATCAAAAAGTTCATAATCATTCCTAATATAATACATACCACTTTATTGATTGGGGATATTATAATAAACATTGTAAAATAATTTCACTACCTTCTAATCTTGTATGTGTTTGAGATAAAATTGGTTTAAATTAGAAATTTTTTTGGGTGATTCTTTGTCCATTCCTAATGATACAATATTAATAAAAATAAGAATAGTAATTCTTACATGTATTTTATGATAAAAAGATTTATATTTCATTTTTCAAAAATGCATATTCTATTTTTGTTAAAATTAATGTAACACGAATTCAGAATATATATATAATAAAAACATATTAATATATAAAATATTAATAAAAACATTATTCACCAAATATTGATAATATGATTAAAAATTTATCAAAATGACTAAAAACAAATATGAATACCCCCTATTTTAATTAATCTTGAAATAAACTTTCCACAAATATCAAAAGTAAATTGTGTCTCTAATGAAACCATATTTGAATTTATTTTGCTTTACTGAAAACTAAAAAATATTGAAACGTCTTAATCTAATGGTCAGAAAAAGTACAACACAAAAGGTAATGACATCACTTAAAAATACTATATTTTTTTAATATATGGGATTTAAGGGGATACATAGAAGAAAATGGGCATAATTTCTTTTAATCATAGAGAACATAAGGGATACATGTAACTTGGAGAACATTATTATATATGAACCAAAAAATAACTTCCTACATATCATTTTCAGTCACCAAACTACATAATAAGTGTGGAGTATTCATTTTCAATGAATATATAGGAGCTACATGAAATTGGAGGGAAAAAAGTTGTGAATGAGTTAAAATGAATGTCAACTCAAGGGAGAGGTAGAAAAATAAATGGCTCTAGGCAAGAGATATTTAGTGGATAAACTACAAGGTAGATGGGGGATTAATAATATTGGTTGTGCACACATTATGGAAACTATTTGGGAAAGTTAAAAACAATCACAACTGTTCAAGGGGGAGAAGCAGATAAGAAGTGATCACATGCATTGATATAAATATAGCATTATTATTTCACAAAAAGTTATTATAAAATTTATATAGAGAAAAATTAAAGGAAAATCATTTATTTCATAGGAAACCATTCAAAAAAAATAAAAAATAAATAAATTTTCGAATTCAAAATCCTTAAAACATTTTTATTTCGAATAAAACATCCCAATAATGAAATCTTGCAAAAACAATTAATTTATACACACTTAAAAAATCATTGAAAAATCCTATAAAAGAATAATTAATGTATATATGAATGTAAATATCAGTTTAATATATGAAAATGATATTTTATTCAATAATAATTACTTTTCCCCATTTTAAAAAAGAAAATTAATAATTTAAATCAACCAACAAAAAACATATACTATTTCATTGAAATGTTTCATTGTAGAATAAGAATCAATTATTAATGAATTCATGTCGCACTTGTACTACAATGTAACAGTTTTTGAAATCCTAATATATGGAAATAAATTATATATATATATACATGAAAACTATAAATATTCATTAATCAAACATATATAAACATTTAATCAAAAAAACCTGATAATATCATATTTTTTATTGAATACCTTTTATCATATAATATTACAAAAACAATATATAGTAAATGGGAGTCATATATTAAATTCATTGATTAGAATAATCTTATGATGTGATAACACAATATACTTTTCCCCTTTACACATGAAATAAGATGATTTAATTTTCTCAAACTCAATTTTTATATTATAATTTATTTAAAACTAGAACCTCCTACAAGTGTATTTTTGAAATTTAAATTTATCATTTTAAAAACATTTTACCCTATATGAAATAACGATTTTAGGGCCAAAATATTATATAAATAAAATTTTAATTTTGAAATGAAACTCTAATAAATCCTTAATTAAATGAATAATAATTTTTAATGTTGTAGATGTTTTCTAAAAAGATTAAATTTAAGAAACATTATATATTATTTTTTTCATTATTTAAATTGAATTTAAGGCCTAATTTTTATTTATAATAACTTTATAAGTTATAAAAATATACTCATATTTTGGGTAACTTATAGTTATTTATCACTGTCCAGAAATTCATATATTAACTGAACACATTACTTTTGATTCTATTAATATCCTTTGGAATATTAAATGTATATCATAAAAATTTTTAACACTGTAATATCTATGATATATCATTTTTCATCAACCAAAAAATTTCTAGGATTATAAAAGTTTCCATCCCATACACACATTAGTCAACCATTTTAGATTTAAGAACTCAGATCTTCGTTTGGGTATGTTTTTCCTTTTTTCTGGAGTTTTTAAGAAAAATGGTTTTTTCTGCAAATTTTCAAAGTACACGCCATGTAATTTCTGAGTACACGTCGTATAATCTGTTCCGTCTCGAAGCCATGTTCTGGCCATTGCCGGGCCAGACACACGGTGTGTAAGGCTGAGGTGGAGGCCGGTTTGTTGGAGTACGGAAAAAATTGAAGTACACGCCGTGTACTCTAGAAGTACACGACGTGTAATTTTTTCCATTAAATGGACTGGGGTCATGCCTAACCCCCATATCCGTCTTATTCTTCAGTTTTCGACTATCTGAGAGCGTTCGTATGGACAAATCTTCTATGAGCTTCCGCCTCACCATCCGTTCTACGATTCGAGTACGGTTGATTGCATTGGAAGCGCATCGGTGAGTTCTTCCTTCTCCTTGAGCCTTGTTTTTTGATTCCTCCTTGTTTTCAAGTTATCATGGGATAAATGTTTTGTGCGTTTTCTCTTATCTACATCGTTCTAAGGGGAATCTATCATCGAGGTTCACGTATATCGATCTCCTAGGATCGAGGTAGGTAGTTTTTGCCTTTCCGTAGAAAGTTGATGGATATTTTGTGCAATTTCCACCAATAACCTTGAACGGGGTATTGTATGTTTCATTTTCTTCCCTTGTTACATTCTTGCTTTTCTTGATTGCTTTAGTAGAGGTTATTACATGTGATTACAGTATTTTGTTTGGGATCAGTTTTCTTTCCATGCTTTTTTTGCCTGTTTGGCGTTTTTCCAATTGCCATGCCTAGTCGTAGGATAGTAGAACTGTTGTTTTATTGTTTATGCTGAGCCTTAGTTGATAGCCAAGTATTTCTTGAGGTTTACTTGGACGATAAACATGCGTTGAGCTTGTTTAGTTATACTCGGGACTGTGAGGACCTAGAGTAGTAGACCAAAGGGAGAATTGACGGAAGGGCTTCTCTAGAGTGTCTTTTAATTACGATGCGAGACTATAGGGGGAATTGACATTGAGTGCTTCCCCAGAGAGTCTGTAGATCCACAACGTGGGGCACAGAGGGAATTGACGTTGATTTCTTCCCCAGATAGCCTTTAGCACGATACAAGACTTTAGGGGGAATTGACAGTGAGTGCTTCCCCAGAGAGTCTTCTTATTTACGTAGTTGAACCAGAGGGGTGAGACTATGTGTGCCTCCCAGAGGGTTGCTAGTAATTAGAGGCTGAACCATAGGAGTGAGACAGTGAGAGCTACCTAGAGGGTTACCTATTTTTCTTCTTGTTTCTGGTTGCTTACTTGTGTGTTATACTTGATAAAACTGTGGTTTGTAGTAGTTTTTGTTTTCTGTTTACTGCTTCTTGTTTTAGTACTGACATGTATTCATTGACTGTTAGGCATAAATATTTGGGTGATTTACTACTGGGATTGTATCTCACACCCTATTTGGGCCATCCTTTTGGGCCCAAGAAGATTATGTTGCTGCAGGTATAGACAAGGGCAAGTGCCCTTCTACTTCATGATCTGGATTGCACCAGGAGCTGGGGAGCATGGGACCGATCCATGGCTTGCGATGCTGAGGAGATTGTTTTGTTTTTCTTTTGCACTTGGTTTTAGTTGTATTTCAGAACGTTGTTGTGTTTTATGTTTTCCTTAGATACTTGTACCTTTTTCATCATTTTCATCATAGTTATATATCTACATTTCTTCTGTTGTTGGTTTCTGTTGTTATGCATGTCGTTTACTACTTCCGTTGTTTATTGTTGTTTTCTTCCCTTGTATACCTTACCAAATGAGGGAATAGTTTCCCCACCAACTCACCAAGTCCCTCACTGCTAGTCGGGAGCCTCTGGCATTCGAGGAAACTCACTTGAGGTCATGTGGCGAACCGGGTACGAGGAACCAGTGGAGGGGCTCCAGACTTAGGATGTTACAATGTGGTATCAGAGGAGTTCTTTTCTCTTCTATTACTATTTGGAGACCTTAGCCAGGAATATGACGGATTCAGTACTTGGAATTAAGTTGTGATCAGGGAGTATCTAACCTGTGTATAGGGAAAAGACATACTACCTCTTTAATTGCAGTTTCCTGGTTTTGAGATTTTATGGTTGGTATGTTTTCACCTAGAGTGATTCGTATGACTTGTGCGGTTATTGTTTTGGTATTTCGGTTCTATTTCTATCGCAAACCAATGAGATGAGGGTATTCCATCTCATGCATCATATAGGTACTTGTAGAAATCACATGCCATGCATTCTTTCCATGCCATCTAGGGTGCATTAGCGATTTCATGCTATTGTGATAGGCTCTGTGTAAATTATGCATGTTTTTGTGATAGATTCTTGATAGATTCTCAATTTTTATGTGAGAAAACTATTTGTTTTGTTCTTTTCTTAAAGTGAACGACAAATTTTGGTTCTTGAGGTGTTATGGGCCCTCACGGATCAGAACTTGGAACTTTTCACCTTGTTTTTGTGTTCTGGAACTCTGTGTAGTTTCTGAGCTACTGCCCAAAAAAACCAGAATACACGGCGTGTACTTTTTAGATACACGCTGTGTAGTTTTCGAGCCATGTCACTGACCGTGTGAGCAGAACACGGTGTCATAGGAGCAACTTCAAGAACACGCCGTGTACCATTGGTACATGCCATGTGAGTTCGGAGCCGTGTACCCGGTAGTGTCACCAACACGGATCGTGGAAGCTCAGTTAGAACATGTCGTGTCCATAGGGAACAGGCCGTGTAGTCCTGTTCAGGTATCTGGCAGTGTCACGAACAACACAGGCTGGCATGACCTTCTTTTCTGCATGCCGTGTCTATAAGGAACACATCGTGTAGTCCTGTTCAGGTACCCGACCGTGTCACGAACAACACGGGTCGACATGACCTTCTTTTCCACACGCCGTGTTTATTTGGAACATTTCGTGTAGTCATGCCCAGGCACCCGGCCGTGTCATGAACAACACGGGACGGTGTCACCTTCGACTATACATGCCGTGTTTGTTCGGAGCATGCCGTGTAAGGTTCATCCTTGTAGATGGTCGTGTACTTAACAACACGGGCCGTCGAAGCCTTGTCTAGTACATGCTGTGTTTATTTCGAACACGCTGTGTAGCCTCGGGTTGAGTCGGACCATGTGGGTTAGCCGTGTAAGGAGACTCAGGAAGGGGAATAGATTTCAAGTACACGTCGTGTATGGGGGTCAATACTCTGTGTAGTTTGAAGTGTACATGACTCGTAGGGTGAAAGTACACGCCCATGTCAGTGGTTTAAGAAGACACGCCGTGTGGTTTTATACATGTCTTGTAGTCGTGTTTTGCAATATTGTGTGTTTTTCTTCCCCTGTTCCCATTTTGTACTCTAGTGTTCTCTATTCTTGTTTTCCTGATCTAAGGTGTGATTTTGATCTTTCAGAGCTATGCTTCTGAGATATCATTCGGTCGTACGTCTGTCATCAGGCAGTGATCAAATGCCAGACAGGGCTGATCAGGGACTTCATGTCGATCCCCCAGCCGAGCCAACCTTGGCAGCAGTTGTTGTACCTGTTGTGGGCACCGATGCGCAGTTCAGGGAGGGTTTCCTGAGGATGATTCAGGCCTTCTAGGGAGCACCGCCTCCTACCTCATCTATGGAAGACTTGACTTGGGTCATTTAGCAGCAGCATCCTCCCACATTCTCAGGGGAGGGAGGACCTCAGGCTGCAGAGTCATGGATGGAAGCCAAGTTGACTATCTTCAAGCATCTGGAGACGCCTCTAGAGAGGCGGGTCAATCTCTCCACCTACATGCTCCGAGACTCTGCCAAGAGGTGGTGGGATGTGATCTCACAGGCGGGTCAGCAGCAGGCTATGGCTTGGGAGGAGTTCCAGCGCGTGTTCTACGACTAATTTTTTCCGAAGACTCTAAGGGTCGATCACGCCGGGGAGTTCATGAGCTTAGACAAGGGTACTCTATCTATCATGTAGTATTCCTCTCGTTTCACTGAGCTGCAGCGTTTTACACCCCTTCGAGATGGGAGTGGGGTGTTTTTGGATTGGAATTTTGAGGATGGACTCAGGCGGGATATTCACTCACAGGTGAACATCTTCCAGCTGACATCCATTACTTCCATCGTCAACCAGGCATTGATTGCGGAGCACAATATGAGAGACTCTGGAGCTGCGAGTCAGGGTGGTTATGCTTCCAGAGCTAGCTTTCCTTCAGATGACAGCAAGAAGCACCGTAGAGAGCCTACGCACGGTGATTCGAGGAAGCGAGACACATCATTAGGTAGCCAGGTGGCGTGCTATCAGTGTGGACGGACAGGGCACAAGAGGCCGTAGTGCTAGAGAGACCCCATGGAGTGCCGATCATGCGGAACGATTGGTCATCTTTAGTGTTTTTTCCAGGTTTTCTCACCAGCAGCTGGTGGCCGTTGTTCTTCCATGACTCCTCGTTCAGGAGAAACCCCACCAGTCTCTCACCAGTCATGGAAATGTAGTTCTTCAATCCATTTGGGACGAGGAGTAGGTCGAGGCCATGGCGGTCAGCCACCAGTCCCTCAGCACCAGCAGGGAGGTTCATCTCATAGTGGTCAGTCAGGGGCGCAGGGTCGCGGTACAGGCCAGTATTTTTCCATCAAGTAGACTTATCATAAGCAGGATCCCATCCCTTCTACTGTTCAAGGTACGATTTTAGTAGCCTTAGTCTTATCTTCATCACTTTACGATACTGGTGCTACGTATAGATTTATCTCTATTGCTATTGTGGAGAGCCTTGGAATCTGAATCTTTTCTTCTGCTGACTCGTTGACACTAGAAACACCTTTGGGAATGAGTACATCTAGTGTACTCCGGTGTAGAGAGTTCCCTCTCGAGGTCACAGGGTATCGCTTCTTATGGGACCTCTATGTCCTAGAGATGACAAGCTATGATGTCATCCTTGGCAAGGAATGGTTGATTCCCTTCTGGGCAGTCCTCGACTGCTATGGCCGCAGAGTCTGTTTCATCTCGCCAGAAGGTGAATCATTACTTCATAGAGTCGAATGGGATGTTCGGGCGAGTCGGGTAGGACTCGAGCATCTTGGGCTTGGTGGAGTGACAACCCAGATTGCTAGTCTTTATCTGGATGATCAGGGGACTCCACAGTTGGACTTTCCTCTAGTGGTGGATCACCTCATGGATGTTTTTCCAGAGGACTTTTCGGGTTTGCCTCTAGAGCGTGAGGTAGACTTCTCGATTGAGATCGTGCGAGGAGTAGCACCAGTGTCTATTCCTATATATAGGATGGCCAAACCTGAGTTATAGGAGCTTAAGAATCAGTTGGATGAGTTATAGGCTAAGGGTTTCATCTGACCCAGTGCTTCTCCTTGGGGTTCACCTGTTCTTCATGCAATGAATGCAGAAGGTACCCTTCAGCTTTGTGTGGATTATCAGAAGCTGAACCAGTTGATGGTCAAGAACCGATATCCTTTTCCACAGATTGATGACATTTTCGATCAGCTTCGAGGAGTCCGGGTGTTCTTGAAGATCGACTTGAGGTCTGGTTATCATCAGTTGCGCGTTAGGACATCAGATATACCTCTAACAGCCTTCAAGAGCAGGTACGGTCTTTATGAGTATACGGTCATGCCCTTTGGACTCCTAAACGCACCTACAGTTTTTATGGAACTGATGAACCGAGTGTTCCATCCTTACTTGAATTCCTTATTAGTGGTCTTCGTGGATGATATCTTGGTGTACTCTCACACTTGACACGACCATGCCACACATCTTGAGATCGTTCTAAGTACACTAAGAGAGCATCGTCTTTATGCTAAACTCTCAAAGTGCCACTTTAGGATGGGTCAGATTCACTTCTTATGTCACGTCATCTCGGACGCATGAGTATTTTTGGACCCATAGAAAGTGAGAGATGTAGTTTCTTAGGAGCATACGAAGAATGTTTTTGTGGTACGGAGCTTCCTAGGGCTGGTTGGATACTACAGACACTTCATTCGGGACTTTTCCCATTTAGCAGCACCCTTGACAGGTCTGACCAAGAAGGGGGTGAAGTTCTTATTGTCAGATTCTTGTGAGTCAGCCTTTCAGGAGATGAAGGAGAGGTTGACGTCAGCACCGATACTAGTATTGCCAGAGCCAGGCAAGAGCTACTCTGTTTACTATGTTTCTTCGGGTATCAGGCTAGGAGATGTGCTTATGCAGGAAGATGGAGTCGTTGCATATGGGTCTCGGCAGTTGAGGCCACATGAGAGGAACTAACCTATGCACGATCTGGAGTTGGAAGCTATTGTTCATGCCTTGCGCTATTGGAGAAACTATCTTCTAGGAGAGCACGTTGTGGTATTCACTGACCACAAGAGTCTCACATATATCTTCACTCAGCGTGATCTGAATCTGAGGCAGTGCAGGTGGGTTGAGTATCTGCAGTCTTTTGACTTTGAGCTTTCCAATATGTCAGTAAGGGGAAATGTCGTGGCAGATGCGTTGAGCATGAGGACTCAGATTCAGGTAGTACAGGAGGCTAGTAGTGAGTGGAAGCTGATGGCTCTGTTCTCTGAGATGCATCTATAGGTGCATGATAGATGAGGACATAATTTTCTATCTTCTGTAGCTATTACCTCCATGCTACTTGATCAGGTACAGTTGAGGCAGCTATCAAACTCGGAAGGCTTAGTCCTATGGGAGAGTGTGTCAGGAGAGGACCCTCTTCCAGGATGGACAGTGGGCGAGGATGAGATCTTGCGTTTCCAGGGACGCGTATGGGTGCCAGCAGACATACGCGAGGATCTGATGCGTGATTTCCATTCCTCAGTTTGGGAATTCCATCCTGGCATCACCAAGATATATCGGTATCTTCATCGCCAGTACTGGGGGCCAGGTATGAAGAAGGATGTTGCTAGTTTTGTCATGAGATGTTCTACTTCTCAGCAAGTGAAAGCGAACCATCAGCGACCAGCATACCTCTTACAGCAGTTACCCATTCCGGAGTGGAAGTGGAACGATGATGCGATGCACTTCGTGACTGGGTTGTCGAGATCACCTCGAGGGAACAATGTTGTGTGGGTTGTCGTCGACAGACTTATGAAGGTTTCTCACTTCTTTCCGATCAAGGAGACCTTCAGTGTTGATGATCTGGGATGACTTTACATTAGAGAGATTGTGCGTCTGCATGGAGTTCTAAACTCTATTGTTTCAGACAGAGATGCGCACTTTACCTCTCGGTTCTAGTAGGGACTTCAGAAGGCCTTCGGTACATAGGAACTTTTGAGAACATCATAACATCCCCAGACTGATGGCCAGTCTGAGCGCACAATCCAGGTGCTTGAGGATATGATCTGAGCTTGCATCCAGGACTTTAGTGGTTCTTGGGAGAAGCATATTCCTCTGGTGGAGTTCGCCTATAAAAACAGTTTATAGGTGACCATTCAGATGGCTCTATACGAGGCTTTGTACGGTAGGCCATGTCGATCACCCTAATGCTGTTTGGAAGCAGGAGAGGCATCTTTTCTGGGACCTCGTCTTGTACAGGAGACTTCAGAGCAGATAGAGATGATTCGGAAGAGGATGGCTACAGCACAGTCTCAGCAGAAGTCTTATGCTGATCAGCGGAGACGACCTCTAGAGTTCAAGGTCGGTGATCGGGTTTTCCTACGTGTCGCACTGAGGTTGGGACACAAGAAGATTCAGAAATAGGGTAATCTTTCGCCATAGTACGTCGGGCCATTTGAGGTTTTGGAGAGAGTGGGACCAGTCGCCTATCGGTTGCAGCTACCTCAGAGGTATTGGGCCATGCACGAAGTATTCCACGTCTCTCAGCTCTGACGTTACTTTTCATACCGGTCTCACGTCTCTCAGCCGAAGGAAGTCGAACATGAAGCAGATGCATCGTTCGAGGAGCATCCTATCCAGATTGTCGATCATAGTATGAAGGTTCTCCGCGGGTGGTATGTTCCTCTGGTATGAGTGCTATGGCAGCACGGGCGAGTACAGGATGGGACCTGGGAGAGGGAGGCCGATGTACGATCGTATTGGTCGAAGCTGTTCAGGGATTCCTCTTCTCCACCTCGTTAGGGAAATTCGGGGACGAATTTCTTTAAGGGGGGAAGTTTGTAAGAACACGGATCTTTGTTCGGGTATTTTTTTCCTTTTTTCTAGAGTTTTTAAGAAAAATGGTTTTTCTGGAAATTCTCAATTTACACACCATGTACTTTCTGATTACACACCGTGTACTCTGTTCTGGCTCGAAGCTGTGTGTTGGCCGTGTCCGGGCCACACACACGGTGTGTAAGGCTAAGGTGGAGGCCGGTCTGTCGGAGTACGGAAAAAAATGAGGTACTCGCCGTGTACTCTAGAAGTACACACCGTGTACTTTTTTTCATTAAACAGACCGGGGTCGCGTCTAACCCCCATATTCGTCTTCTTCTTCAGTTTTCGACCGTCCGAGAGTGTCCGTACGGCCAAATATTCTACGTTCTTCCGCCTCGCCGTCCGTTCTCCGATTCGAGCACGGTCGATTGTGTTGGAAGCATAGCAGTTAGTTCTTCCTTCTGCTTGAGCCTTGTTTCTTTATTCCTACTTTTTTCAAGTTATCGTGGGATGAACGTTTTGTGTGTTTTCTTGGAGCTACATCGTTCTAAGGGGAATCTGTTGTCGAGGTTCACGTATATCGATCTCCTAGGATTGAGGTAGGTGGTTTGTGCCTTTCCATAGATTGTTGATGGATATTTTGTGCAATTTGCACCAATACCCTTGAACAGAGTATTCTGTGTTTCCTGTTTTTCCCTTGTTACTTGAATGCTTTGATTGATTGCTTTAGTTGAGGTTATTTCTTGTGATTATAGTATTTTGTTTGTTCTCAGTTTGCTTACCATTCTTGTTCTGCATGTTTGACATTTTTCCAGCTGCCATGCCTAGTCGTAGGATAGTGGAACTGTTGTTTTATTATTTCCGTTGATCCTTAGTTGATACCCAAGTAGTTCTTGAGGTTTACTTGGATGATACACATGCGTTGAGCATGTTTAGTTATACTCAAGACTGTGAGAACCTAGAGTAGTAGACCAAAGAAAGAATTGACGGAAGGGCTTCTCTAGAGTGTATTTTAATTAAGATGCGAGACTATAGGGGGAATTGACGTTGAGTGCTTCCCCAGAGAGTCTGTAGATCCATGACGCGGTCCACAGGGGGGAATTGACGTTGAGTGCTTCCCCAGAGAGCCTTTAGCACGATACGAGACTATAGGGGGAATTGACGGTTAGTGCTTCCCCAGAGAGTCTTCTTATTTACATAGATGAACCAGAGGGGTGAGACTGTGTGTTCCTCCCAGAGGGTTTCTAGTACTTAGAGGATGAACCATAGGGGTTAGACTGTGAGATCTACCCAGAGGGTTACCTGCTTTTCTTCTTATTTCTGGCAGCTTACTTGTGTGCTATACTTGATAGAACTGTGGTTTGTAGCTGTTTTTGTTTTCTATTTACTACATCTTGTTTTAGTACTGCCAGTTATTCATTGACTGTTTGGCCCAAATCTTTGGGTGATTGCCTACTGGGATAGTATCTCACACCCTATTTGGGCCATGATTTTGGGCCCATGTATATTATGTTGCTACAGGTATAGACAATGGCAAGCGCCCTTCTACTTCAGGATCTTGATTGCACCAGGAGCGGGGAGCATGGGACCGAGCCGTGGCTCGCGATGCTAAATAGATTGTTTGGTTTTTCATTGGCACTTGTTTTCAGTTGTATTTCTGAACGTTGTTGTGTTATCTTTCTTCCTTAGATACTTGTACCTCTTGCATCATTTTCATCATAGTTATATATCTACATTGCTTCTGTAGTTGGTTTCTGTTGTTATGCGTGTCGTTTACTACTTCCGCTGTTTATTATTGTTTTCATACCTTGTATACCTTACCGAATGAGGTCATAGTTTCCCCACCGACTCACCAAGGCCCTCGCTGCTATTCGGTAGCCTCTGGCATTCAGGGAAACTCAATTGAGGTCATGTGGCGAACCGGGTACGGGGCACCAGTCGAGGGTCTCTGGACTCAGGACGTTACATTAGAAACATATAATGATATGACATTGACCACGATATATCATTGTAAACATAGATAGTGGATTAGTAGATAATAACAAGTATGGGCTAGTGCTAGAGTTCTCCTAGAATAGGGTGACATGAAGACTAGAAGAAAACTAATTGTCATGGACTGTGTTTCCAACACAAAAAATGAAACACAAAATCGTGAAACAAATATCATCAGAGAAGGACCTATATGAGCCGGAGTAGGGTAAAATTAGGAATATAGGGACCAAAAAACGAGGATCCACCAGAGGAGGATGAATGTAGGGGATGACTTCATCGGGAGAGTTTTTTAAAAAAACGTCAAAAAAACCCTAATCCAAGATAAAGCATCACTATCGCACACTTTTCAACCCCAAAAATCATGCAATGGGATAAGAAGAGACAAAATAATGCACCTTAGATTATTGAGGTAAATGATTTGAGAAATGATCAAGGGGGGGAACTAGAAAAGATGAACATCCACAAGAGCGTGAATAGTGTTAAAAAAAATAGGTTGCATTAAGGTTATTTTAAAATATTAGGGATTGCGTTAATGGAGCTTCTAAACAAACGTTGATAAATAGGGGTTTTTATCAAATATAAAATAACATGTGCTGATAAAATACATCATTATTAGTGATAATGTTTTAACACAGATAAAAGAAATATTTTTTAGCCCTAAATCATTAGTTCTTAAAAATATATCTGTTATCAATGATTCTTTTGCGTTGGTAAAGATTTATAACTATAATTATAAATAAATATATTTATAGATATATTTACCAATATTTTTGCAGAATTATAAATATATTTATATTATTCTACATGTTTAAACAATTATATATAATATATAAATATGAATATATTAAATACATTCATAATAAGTTTATAAATACATAAATATATAATTTTTTCTTAAATATTATATAAATAGTTTTAAAGAAATTACATTTTTTTATTATAAATATATAATAGTATAAATATTGTTACTATATATTTATAAATATATATATAATTAAATATATTGGTAAATATATTTATAATTATAAATTTATATTTACTTACATATTTATTTCATTCTATATATTTATATAATTATATATATTTAATAAATTTATATAAATAAATATAAAAATATAGTAAATATTTTCATTATTTAAATGTATTTATTATAATTTTATATTTATTTAAATAAATATTAAATTAATTAAAAATTTATAAATACTAATTAGAAAGAGAATATAAACTTATTTAAAATTATAAATAGATTATTATACAAATATATTAAATATAAATTTATAGATATATTTGTTTATAAATATTTATTTAAGAACATGTTTTTATCAAAATGAGTTAATATTTCAAGATAAATTACTGATTTCTAAAAATGAGTGAAATTGGATAATTAAAAATGAATAGAATTTAAAAATACTGAAAATTAGATATGTTTTATTAATTATAAAAATAATTTTCAAAAATAAAATATGGATATATATTGAAATAAAGATTAATAAATACTAAATATATAAAATATTGTAAATAAATATGAACAAATAAATATTAAAAAATGATTAAATTTTAAAAGAAATAAATATTAAAAATTAATTGCAATGAATAAATAATACTATCTATAATAATATTAAAAATAAATAAATATAATTTACCAATTCAAAACAAAAAATATTAAATATATTATATTATTAAATGAATTTATAAAATGAAAATAAAAAATTGGATAAATTAGAAAAATATTATGTGTATGTGTTCCTTTATATGATATCATTAATTACATAATTATTTATTTTGTGAATTTAATGTATTTATATGTAAACATTTAATATATTCTAAATTGAACAACGAGGTCATATAATGTGTAGAATTTTTTAATGAAATATATAAAAATAGGAATGAATAAATTCAAAAATGAATAATTATTATTATTTATATTGTGAATTTAAGAAACATGAAAATTAATATTAATATTTGTTAAAAGGGAAGTGATTACATATTAATTATATAAATAACAAACCACATTAAAAAAATAAAATGTTAATGAAAAAAATTTATAAATAAATTTTGATAATGTATCAAATTAAAAACATATTGAACAATGAAAAACTAAAAATTACAAAAAAATATTTAAAAATCTATGATTATTAATGAATAAAGATTATTAATTTTGAATAAATGTGAAAAAAAAATTAAAAATTAAAAATATGTATATATGAATAAAAATATTAAAAATGAAAAAATTAACTAAAGAGAAACATAATATATATTAGATATATTATTTTATTAAATATAATCCCAAAATTAATATTACAAATTGAATAAATTACATAAATATTTTCTGTGTGTGAGTTATATATAAAGATGAATTAATTATGTATAAGTATGTGCGAAATAAATGTTACATAGGTATGATATATGTTAAATTGAAAAATAAAAGGGCATTCAATTAAATTTTCATTACTCAATACAATTAGTTAATATTTTGAATTAATATTAAAATTTTAATTATAATCCATTTTTCACTGAATAAATGTCTTATTTAATGAAAAAATAAATATTTGGTGTTAGAAAAATTTTATTTAAGGAAATATTATATGTATTGATGTGTATATATTGAAATATATATGAATATTCTACTAAATTTAATATATATATATATATATATATTAGTGAACAATTATGTATAAAAACCATTAAAAATGAACATGATATCAATATTTTTTTAATTATTACATTTTATTCATAAAATATATTTATATTTAATATATATTATATATTACTATTTAATATATATATATATATATATTAAATTTATTCATTTTTATTAATAATTGTTTTATTATTAATTTTTTTATTAATATGTAATTTTTTTATTTTTTGTTTAAATATTTAAAATTTTCTGTATTATTTATCTATATTTGAAATATAACTTTTATTTATATTAATAATTTATATATTCACATACTAAATTTATTCATTTTTTTAATAATTATTTAAATAATAAATTTTATAATATTTTTTCATTTACACATTTTTATTTTTTATTTTTTTATTTAAATTTATCTTTTTTATAGATCTATATTTATTATATTCTATTTATTAATATTTATAACACACACACTTATATATATATATTCAAAGACTTGTCAATTATTTAATTAAGAATTTTTTTAAGAATTTTTTTTAATTTATTCATTTTAATTTTTTGTTTGTTTAAATATTTTTAATACAAGTAATTTTATATTGGTATCTCTTTATTGGTATATAAATAAATAAGGGCCATGGCCCGCATGGTTAGGTGAAACATGCCATGTATTGGCCTTGATGGTGGGGGGTGACAAGTTGTGTAGGACATGACGGTGTAAATGCAGGTAGTGTAACGCCCCGACCCCTGTTACCCAGAGTCGGTGCATTATTACATAACACTAGAATGATCACAAAAGTTCAAGTCACGAAAGACCGTTTAGTTTAGTAGCATTGGAAATACTAGATATATTCATAAGTCTTAAATTACATCATGAAATCAAAACAACAACAACATATTGACCCCTTTGAATACAATTATCCCTTAGACTATCCCTCCAGGTTAGTCATAATATACTTCTTCACATCCTGGGAAAAATAAAACATAGAAAGGGGTGAGCTCAGATTATCATTAAGGATAACAATATAGCGGAAACTTTCATAAATAAGCATAAAAATTTAAGGCAATGTATAACTAAAACAAAAGGCTTTTAAACATGAACTTAAACATAATATGGTAGAGATAAAATGAAATAATTCCATTTACTTATTCACATGGATATTCTACTAGTCGAATAATCACATGCAATATCAATAACTACTTTCATAATGTCGGAATGCATAATTCCACACTATCATAACTACATAGTCAAGGCCTTGTGCCAAGAATACAAATATGATTTTTTCAAGGCCTTATGTCATGAAACTAGTTTGTCTCATGATACCTACCGATTCATCGAGGAGCTATAGCAGACTCCACCCATCACTTATTAAGTCCAATGAATTCCTCATATGAATAGGTTTAAACATAACATAAACATTTGTATTAAAAATAGTATATGAAATGTCAATACATTCTCCATAAACCATGAATGGTATAAAAATAACACATCCAAAGTCAAATATATCACAAAACCTTTAATACTATATGGAATTTTTGTATCATAATAAATCAACTTCAAATATGCTTAAAATCCATCAAAGGATGTTGACATAGATGAAATCAAAACTCTTTGAGATAATTATCTCTTTTTTGAAATCATTTAAAAGTCAAATAATTATAAAATAAAACATCCACTTTCAAAATATTCTTATAAGATTGTAAGGGAAGCTTCAATGATTTTATAATAGTGGAAAATATCCGCACCCGCCACATTTTTTAAAAAAAAGACATTCTTCCATTAATTCTGTCGAAAAGGTTAAAAAGGACCTTGTTTGGAAAACAACGGAAATATTCCTTTATAAACTTCTTATAAAAAGTCAAACAAGGGTATAAATTAATTTAACATATATTCTGTAAAATAGTAATAATGTTTTGAAATACATTTTTAAGAAACATGGATGTGGATGATAAAGAGGTCCCAGTAGATAATTACGTATAAACAACCTCGGATAATGATGAGATTGTGAAATAAATCCTTACCTTGTACTTTTCCTTGGTTGAGGGTAGGTTAGGCTCCTTTATAATGGTTAAATTATTGTTATTAAATTATACAAGAATCATATACATTAATATGATATCATATATGATCTTTTAACATTGATTTGTTAATAATATCTTAGTATTATCGTCGTTTTAGGTGTTAACTTGCTCGTTTTATTTTATATGTTTTTTTACATAAGTAATGTTTGTTCTGGATAGGTTGTATATTATTTGTATACATAATGATATAAAGTCCATAAACAATATTTTTAATCATAAAATTAGAATTATACTTGAATGGATATGATGGGGAATGAATCTCATCGCGTTCGTGGAGACGGTAGTCCGTACGTACGCACGAGCGAAAATATCATTCTTTTGATATTAAAATAATATATAATTGGATGGTATATCTTATATACAGAATCATTATAATGTTATATTTATTATTTACATCAATTACACTTCATTATCATACCCATCCAAAAAATAATGTTTTGAATAACAATTATACCACGACGTGGAGACGGTAAGCCGTACGTACGCACGTAAGGTGACATGTCATTCAAAGGATGTATAGAATACTGAATATGGTTGTACAATATTTATAATAACATCAAAGTATATATAAGATAATGGAATTATTATTTTATAATGGAAATAACAAATAATGAATATGTGGAAGAAGAAATGAACTTGAAAGAGGGTGGTGAAAACAATACCTCTTTTTCATGTTCTTCCTTTTGATTTGATCAAAAGTGATCCATAGGATAGCTTTATGATCAAATTAAGTAATCTAGGTTTAAGAGAGTGAAGTTGAGATAATATTTGGGTAGGGGTTGGCCGAGTCAAAAGGTTTTGAAGGTGTGAATTAGTGAGAAGGGGGAGTTCCCTTTTATAAGAGGGGTGAGGGGCACCTTAGGAAAATTTAGAAATATTATTTTATAATAAATTAATATTCAGTTTATAATTGCTCCAAAATGTATTATTTAAATTATAAGGTGGTTATGGGTCGAAAACCACTCAACCAATAGGTTTCATACAGTTTTGGGTCACTATATTAACATTATCATTTATATTTAACTCTTAGTTAAATAGTTTGACATTTACCATGTCTCTTTGTATTTTTATATTATATAGTTAAGAAACAAACTATATAATTCTAAGAGACCCCAAATTGGTCCATTAATGATACACCTATAATTATATAAGTCTATTAGACGAACCTTAGATTTTTAGGAATTGAATATCATTTAATAATATAATGTTTGTTTTAAAAACTCCTTTATGTCAATTTTGACACTATTCGGTATTTTGTTTTTGATAAATTCATAACAGAATTATTACTTCCAAAATAATTCATTTAATCAACCCTAAAATGTAATATTAACCTATAAAATTATTTTAATTCATAAAAAGTCTCAAATTACATTTATTTGGATATTTATAATATCAATTATTTTAATATTTCATTAATTAGGTAATTACTAAATTACCATTGTGTCATAAATAAATTAAATTATTTAATGTCTAAAAATTATAAATAAAATATAATTATGTAGGAAATCCTTTTATCTGTCTAATTAATATTTAAGATCTAATTTATCTTATGTATAACCCTATATTAAAAATGTTTTAGTTATTAAACATTGATTTTAACTCTTTTTAACTCTTCTTTGAATTAAATAATAATAAATGTCCTAATCTAATCCAAGAGGACCAAAGATGTTTAGATTTTACTCCTAAGGTTATTTATGGTCTAATTATACTTATCCAATAGAATTAGGAAATGTTTAAGGGTAATAACAATATCATTTTAACCCTTAATTACCCTATTTACTTTTAACCGTGGTAAATAAAAGTTAAAAGTTACTATTAACTAAAAATTAGTTTTATCATATTGAGCCACATTTTAGTCCTTGATATTAACCGTGTCTCTTGGATTTTATAAATTACACTCACAGAAGTGGTAAAATTATGTTTTATGTGAATTTTCAAATTCTCCCAGGAGATGGGTAAAAGACGGTGAAAGGTTCAATAAAATTTTTATATATCTAAAATTATTATAAACTGAATCCAATAAATTACATTAAACTTATATAGGTATTATATATATATTTTTACCTAAATAATATTTAAATTAAATGAATAATTATTTAAATAAAATTTCTGTTTTAAACTATAACTCAGTGTTTTTCACTATTCATCAAAAATTGACAGTTTTCAAAAAAATACCAATATTTCACCCTTGGCTAATTTCAATATTCTGAATCCAAAAATGAAGTCCATTTTGCAAGATAAAATTTAAAAAAATTCAAAAAGTGGGTATTAATATTCATAACGGCTAGTTTTAGTGGTTATGGTGTGTGTTAGAACTCGATGTTGCGTACAACACACACTACTGCATTATTCAAAGGGAAACGTACAATGGAAGCTTGGGGTGTTACAGGTAGGATAAAGCTATTTGAAAGCATAGGGTGGGCCATGTCCCATACAGGTCCGTTATTTAAATGTGGGCCTCATAAGGTCAATCAGAACCGTTATCAACACTAAAAAATGGGCTGATAAACATTACCCTTTATCATCACTAAAAATAAAGTGCTGATACATGTTCCATTTATCATCCTTTTTTAGTAATGGTAAAGGAATCATTCATCACTACTTTTCACTAGCACTGATAATGGCTAACATTGAATATTTTATGTTTTGTACTAGTGAATCCTAAATTAATTGATGATAGTATCCTACCAAACTAGGAGAACACATGATCTAAAAAATATTCTAGGTGTGATCCCTAGACATTACCTCTTCTACCTTCTCAGGATCCATGTAAAATAAATTCTTTGAGATCACATGACCAAGGAAATATAACTCATGTATCAAGAAGTGACACTTCTAATTCATAGCATAATTATTTTATGCATGAAATGTACTCAACATGGTCTCAAGATGTCTGGCATATAACCCAAAAGACATTTAAAATATAAAGATATCTTAAATAATGACTAGGACAAAAGAGTTTAGATATGGGTAAAAGGCATTATTCATGAGATCCCTAAACACTATTATTGAAAACATCAATTTTAAATGTATGGTGTAAAAGAAATAAAAGTCATATATAATCTGGAATTTCATCATTGGGATATCACCCTCTCAGACCAACAGCTGATGGTATCAAAAGATAAGATCAGTATTAGAGAACCACTAGGGTCCACATAATTGTTCCAAGAGAACACAAATTTAGGGAAGGATGCATGTGCTTTACTGTCACATGATTCCACTTTTTGTAGTCTAAAATCAGGCATAAAATATTATATACTTACTTGAAAAATAAATTAGAGAACCCCATAGAGATGTTCTTGTTATGATAAATCCCTTCACATTTAAGTCGTCATGTTGAATCATGATCCATCACTGTTCTGTCAATGCCATATGATAAGGAGGAATAAAAATGGGATGTACTGTTGAAATTATTTATATCATGAATACTAATTCTCATTAAAGAGGTAGACTAAATATTAAATCTATAGAAAAATATTCATAGAGATCCAAAATAGCCAACATAGAAGAGGACCCAACATTATGTTTTTCTACAAGATATAAGCCTACTAGAAATGATGTGATGGCACCAATATAACTCATATTTGGTCCCACTCTTCATGTTTTGACATCCCACTTTCTGATCATTTCAAAATTTTGTTCCTAGGTAACGTAAAGGATACCCACCTTCGACAATAAGTGATGTTAGCATGAATGCGGGTTATCAAATCGTTTCCTTGGATCATATCAAAGATATTAATATAAGGTATTATGAAATATTATAGATTTACATAACGAAAAAACAATAGGACACAATGGAAGTCTCGGAAGATGATCAACACTCTTCCCCAAGTGCATATTAAGGGATGCCAAATCAGAATACCACATAACATATATGTCATGACCAACAAGAATTTGTGTTGTTATAAAATAATGGGAAGAACATATATCAAATTTACTGATTGAAAAAGAAGTGTTAATCATGAATATATCATTATGGCTCATTTTACCCACTAGATAGTTAATAAGAACATAGTCTATCACATATAATTAGCCTTCCATAGCTCCAAATCCCCGATCCAGAGTTACTTGAATCATACTAATTAATTTTTTATAAGGATATTAAACCTACTAGAGAGGAACTCTACCTGATCCCTATGTTTTAGATCACATACACCCTACACCTATTTGGGGTCATGACCACAATTATCTATATAAAATTTGATAGAGACACCCCTTCTCGCTACAATGATGTCTCATCTGCTATGGTGGTGTAAAACCACTGTGGTAATGTTTAACATTTCCATAGTTGAATCACTATGGAACTCCCCAAGAGGTGGATGAAGAATTCATACTATAATCAACATATAATACAAAACCACTCTACACATACTTCATATTCCTCTCCCTACAACCAAAATAGAAACTCACTAAACAAGTAAGAGGTCCAAATGCCAATGTAATAAAATATGATAGATGATAGATTACTAGATCCGCCTCTAAGACCATCTCAATTGTAATTGGCCTATGTAGAACCATTGATTATTATATAAGATCAAAACCCACACCATTTATTCTAATATTATGAAGATGTTTTATCAGAGTATTAAATGACCTTTGTTACTCATTAACCATTAATAAGGGTGAAAAATGAAAGAGTTCAATGCAATAGAAAGAGTATACAAATTCTATCATGGATCAATATAATAACTCTAGAAATCCCTTGACCTAATCCATATTTATCCTATTGTGAATGAATATGCTGAATTATAAGTTCTTGGAGACCTCATATTAATGACCCTAGTCACTTTTTAATTGTTTAATAACACCCCCAAAATATCATATATTGTCTATTATGGATAAATATTACTAACATGACACATCCGACACCTGGTGTCTCAAACAAGTTGAATATACCCTCAATGGTTCCTGTCCAGTCCTCAAAATCCTATAGTAGTCTAGTCCCATTGAATGATAGCATATACTAGATGTTTATTTCATTTTAACTATTTAACCACTGTCCTCTAAACTACTCCACTTTCGGAAGGTACAATATGAAATTCTCTATATCTGAGTGTGTACTCTGATTGATCTACCATAGCAGTTTTGAGGGATTTATACGATGAATACTCTTTCATAACCCAATGTGGAATGGATGGATCCTTTATAGATGGAGTATTTAGAAATTTATAATGTCTGTTTTTCTTGAAATTGTAATAGAAAATGAAGAGTACCCAAACAACTTGGATATGAAAAATAAAATAAGATATTATAATGTATATTTAATATATTTTTACAAACAAATATCATTGGAGGACACCAATAATTAGATGTCACAACCCACAATGTACCACTTTAGGATCAATATTCATGAACATTTTTTATAAATATATGTATATTCCAAACCATAAATACATTATCATGGTCAACTAATTTTTCCAATAAGGATAATCACAACATAAAAAACAGAAACAAACATATATATACCGGTCAATAGAAAAAAATTAGTATATCCTAAATAGGTATCAAAATCAAGTCATTAAATTAAAGAATTTCTAATCATCACATAGTAAGTAAATATATGACATGTGATCCTACATTATTACTAATGATTCATGAATAAAACCAAATCATATAAAATTGTAATAGAAATCATGTTAATGATAACATGATGTTCTGTTACAAATGAGCTTCCTAGGCACATGGATACTCCCCTACCCATGTTTGACATAGTCCATCTCCTCTGACATGTGGACATTAATTATTAAAAAAATATATTATTTTAGGTATTTTATTGAAGGATAGAATTTATGGGAAAAATATGTATAAATAAATATACCTTCTTTATAAAACAAGACATTATAGTGACATGAAAAGTTGTCTCTTCTGATAATATTATGTTGTCTAATACATTTTTTGAATTCAATGTGATAAGTTTCCATTAAATTGAATAATAATTTGGGGTTCCCTAAATCCAGTAATAACATATATATGAAATAAAAATACCACACAATTAGATATATTGAAAATAAAATAAAATAAAATAAATCCAACATTGAGTAGTGAACAGAAGAAGAAATCTAATAAAGATAATCCAAATAATTCAACGATGGAATGTTTAAAAGGTTTTCACACCAAATAGGATAATATTATTCTATTGTTAAAGGAATGGTCAAATAATATACCATTATATAGGACTATGATGATTTTTTAAGAGAATGGTTGTATGTTGGAACAAAAACATGAGTTAATTAATGGAAGACCCAAGAAGATTTCCATGATTCAAGAAATATGAAATGAATATTCTGATTGGTTTCACACCAAAGAACACTCAAAGATTTATTTTAATTTGTTTTAAGGGTAATATTTTATTGGAAACATTCCAAACATATTCTTGATTTTGTGTCCTAGGTATATATATTTGGAAAAATCTATATGAGATACAGTAACTGCCACAATTTCAAAATATATTACAAAATTTATGAAATAAAAATTGAATAAGAAGGAAGATAATTTATATATTGTGTTTCTAATTATCTGGTTTGATGATTTGGAAATGTATAAAAAGTGAAATATTGTTGAAAAAAATAGATTGATCTATTTTCTCAAGGGAAAATACATTTTTATCCAATAAGAATCGTGGAAAAGAAGAAAAATTAAAGTATCCATATGGTGGTTAGATTTTGATACTTTTGAAGAATGAAAACCATAATATTTATATAATAATTATATAATAATTGAAATTCATTTGTAATTTTAGAAAGAATAATCTAACCAAGGGTTAGGCATAAATAACTCAATATTACCCTTCTGATTTCCAATCATTTTGGGTAATAATTATGGTGAATGGAATTGAAGTTCATGGAGTATAGATAAAATAAATTTAGGGGGATCTTAAAAGTGAGAAATGTTCCATAATTCACTTTAAATTGGAATAAGGGAAACACTAAAAAATAGTTTAATCCTTGGTTTGAATGATTACTTTCCTATATGTATTCTTGTTTTTAAGATATATGGTTAATATGGGGAGTGATTATAAATCTAATAGAGGTTGAAAAAATATTTTTCATACATGTTTCTGATGTGTTTTATGAGTTTTAGTTTAGGTTCATACACATTCCAAAAATTATAACTATATATCACTAAAAAATTATAGTTAGTTCCACATTTACATCACTATAAGAATGGATTTTATTATTTTGTTTAATTACACTTGTTTTATTTAATGGAAATACTATAACTATCCAAATTTTAATTTCATAGTTCTCATTGTAAAAAACATAAATGGTTCCGTCCTTCTCTCTGGAATTGAAGATAAAACCAAGATAATAACATGTTTTTCAGGTTGGGAATTTTTAACAGAGGATATTTCATTCCCTTCTATTTTTGTTATGAACATGGGGGAAAACCCTATAACTTTATTGTATTTTGTTTCATTATATAAGAGATGGAGAAATTATTTTTAATGGAATTTTGATATTCATTTCCTAAAATAGGATGTGTCTTTTAATCCAATGTACTAACAAAAAATCTAAAGGTGATATTTGAAGTAAAAATTTGATTGTCTTTGTGTATTCACTGATGAATCATATCAATATGTATTCAATAAATGAGTATCAATCATGTTGTAATGGAGTAAGATAATGATCTATTAATAGAATAATAATCATTAGGGGAATTACCAAATCATATTTTTTAAAAAATAAATGACTAAAAAGTGAATTATATGATCATAAATTTCATTAAAAATGGAAATAAATAAAAATTTTAATTGACATGAAAATGCTAGAACCAAATTTTGGAACATGAAATAATGATTTGTTATTAATTTAAGCTGTTAAATAAATAATAATCAATTAATTTATTCATCATTTATGAATCTGATAGCATGTCTATATTATACTACCATTTTATAATAATAATCTTGTATAGAATCTTCCAAAAGTTATCCATACATGCACTATGAACCTCTAAGTGATGGAATAGGAATGTTAGAGTGTTATCATGAATGATCATAATGATTTCCCCACTCATATATGATGTCATGAAAATCCCATAGAAGAATTAATCTAATTGATATATTATGAATCAAGAGGGGTGTAGGAGGAGGACCTAATTCCAATCATGATGGAATTCTTGAGGATTTGCTAAATTGGGATTAAGGGGATTCCTTGGTTTTATCATGTACAAAACAAACTTTTAATATCCAGGACACGAAAAACATAGAGCTAGTTGTTATATTATATTACTGGTATATAATGTAGGATTTATCATAATATTAAACAACTTTTTATCCTTGAAATACAAGATACATACTTAAATTACATTTGAAAATAGTAGAAAAAATATTAACATATTGTGAAAAAATTTGTATCCATTTCTCCATATTTAAAAAATTACACATAGTGCTCTTATATGTTTCTTGGAGAAAAACATGGTGATCTATGATGTTCATTAAAGATTGTAAAATATTTTATTCCTATAAAAAATAAATAAGGAATAAATGAAAGTTAAATAATGGAAAAAAAATGAATCAAAAATAAACAGAAGCTGATGGTATTCAATATGAATTAAAGTGGATAATAAAAATAATTGATATCATACAAAGTGAAATCATAATTTCATATATCAAAGAAATAATTTTCTTATTCTTAAACACTTATCCTATTATGAGAAGAGGTATATGTCAATGGCCATCTTTATTATCTCACGAGGCATATTAATTCATCAGTGAGATATATAATTATGTGCCCCAAACATCAACATATTAAGTCTGATGCATTCACCATAACTACGATCAAGATATTTTTTATGATTCAATGAGGATCCAATTACCAAATAAAACATGGATATTTATATAATGAGAGATATATAAATATAAATCATCTGCAATAAATATAACAATATTGATGTCTAAGAGAACATACTGTAGTAAAATTATATTTTATGGGGAATTATCAAAATAACATAAAGTATACTCATCAAAGGAATATTTGGATAAGGTTACATTGAATCAATCAAGTCATCCATGGATGATTAGAATTGATTTCCAAAAATTTCATTAGAATGAGTCCATAGAAACCATAGGAAAAAACCTTTATTGAGGTTCTTCGATAGAATGTGAATATTCAAAAGCATGACCCTTCGGAGTACCCTTCCAGGGGTGCAATCATAGGAGTACTCATTATGATTAGGGTCTATGATTTAGGTATTTCTCAATGATCCCTTTTCAAGGATATTAACCCTTGTTTTTTCTTTTCTACATACAAATGCACAATCCAATATGAATAAAACGATGTATTTTCTATGAAACTACACACACATTTACAATGCCAACACTTAAGAGGGTATTTACACCATGGTAAAGGTAAATATTGAATTAAAAGAATATGATAGAGGAATAAAAATATATACTTGAAAATAACACTAATTTTTCCAGTAATATGAGTAAATAAGTCCTACATGGAACTGTATGAACCCCAAAAACTAAAATATGTTGTTATTACAACATGTGTCCCAAAGATTGAAAATTGAGACAGAAATCCCCACACATGGTTTGGGTGGTAAGTCAATCATAACCTTTAAAAATAAAGGACATAAACATGGTAATTAAATATTATTAATGATGTAACATCATCCTATAAAATCTCACATAGGAAGCATATACCCCATATAATGGATGTTAGCATCATAATTGAAAAAAAAAATTAAAGAAAGGATTTTGAGAAGAAAAACCATTACATCCTATCCGGACATCCTCAAACATACAAGTATGTCTAGTATCATAAACATAGAAATCAAAATTACATATTTCAAAAAATGATAATTTTTATCATTTATAATCTTCAATAATAGTCCTTTTATACATGTTTTTTTTTCTGATTTTCCACAATAGTGTATATTTGTTTTTTTACTAGTTTTATAATATCGGTGTTCATATTAATTAAAAATTAAAATTTAACTATTAATAGATCATTGAAGCTAATGTTAAATATTATTTACAATAATTTTTTTTATTTACAATTAGACTGAAAATCACTTTTTTATTATTCTTCACTTTTGAGGAAAAAGTGAGAAACCATACAAGAATTCACAGAAAAAAACATTCAAAGCACCAAGATACAAAAATTAAAGAGAAAAACAATCATTTAAGCATACACAGAAGAGCTCCACCTAGCATCATAAACATTAAATCAGTTTCTCCTAATCATAGCTTCACGGAAAGCAGTCTCGTGCATGACGCACGGGCATGGAAGTGATGGCAAAGCCATACCGTGTCAAACATCGAAATCTGAAAGCAAAAACCAGGAGAAATCCTCTGCTCTGAACCCCACCAAAAGTACTTTTAGAAAAAGAATAGCTGAATTGACTCTCAAACGGCAAACCACAAGCCACAAAAAACTCATCCTTAAAATGAAAATCTTCATCCAGGAAACACACAAAGGAGTTTCACCGAGGAGGGGAACCGAGATGACCTATGGACTGAAACTATGAAGTTCTGGACAAAGGAAGAACCCACACCGGATGGTGAGTTGAATGAACTCATGAAACCATGGGATAGAGGAAGTAGTACGAACCGTGAGCAAGGTCGTGCGGGCAATGTCGACACCAAAATATCAATCTAGGCAACCGACAACCAAGCATTGTGAACCAGAAGCCAATGAAAACTGATTCCGGATTCAAAACATCATAAAAAACCGAACCAAAGTACCTCCCCCCTCCGAGACTTTTCAGAGATGCTGTCGAACCACCCCAAAGGCCGCTAAGGCCGTCGACTAGCTGCTCCAACCCCAGGTCATCTATGAATCCGAAATCCTGAAGACTGAGACGCGGCCAGATGCCAACCATTCACTGAGAACCAGCCAAGGCCTATGATGATATCCAGTTGCGATCCAGCCTCAGGTTCCGGCGTATCACCCACGGGCCACCAAGAACCAGAACCGGAGCCGGCACTGATGCTCCACACCTAGGCCATCCAAGATCCAGATCACCGAAGCTGAAGGTGCCACAGAAGGCCATGTCTGAGACCGGATCCAGTAGCGACGCTCACACCAGGTCAATCTGAGAACCATATCGCCGAAGCCGGAGGTGCCAAAAATGAGCAAGACGCTAGAGTAGATGCAGCGATGCAACAGGAACAGGAGGAGGACTAAGCCGTGACTCCGGGTCACACCGGAGGAGGGAAGGAGGAAACCACGAGTAAGAACCCTAGCAACCACAACGTTAGGGGAACCACGCCGCTCAGACGAATGAAGTGTGTTTCCATAATTGAAGACTTAGGTACCAATATATAATATCAAGAAGTAAAAATATATTAATATTTACAAATTAATACAATATTATTATTGTAAATAAGGATTCATAGTAAAACATGGTATAAATTCATGGTATTGCTTAAGTGGGTCGGTAAACTAGCCCAAACAGGAACATACCTTGATTTAATCAATGATTATGAGATGGGTTTCTTATAATATCATTATACCATATGAATATGATTATTATTTAGTGTTCAGAAGTTTGGCATATTAGAATTTTAATTTTGTTGAAGAATAATTAATTTATTCCAAAATCTCACATGATTTGAATGAAATATTATGTTCTTTGTAAAATAGTTTTAAATAATTAAACTAATGAGGATTATTTGTTGATCATATCATTAATAAGATCTCATATTTTTCCTTCAAAAAATTAATGATATAGTAAAATATTATTAATACTTTAATAAAATCATTATATCATACCCTTTACGGTAGTGAAAAAAAAGAAACACATTGTGTCATTGAGACGGTAGACACACAATACACGGATGCTTGATTTTTTTTCTCAACATTTGTGGTATATGAATAAATAATGAAAATAAAATTTATATAATTTCATTATAGTATATATATGATATTAATATATTTATATTATATAGAAGATGTTAAATTTTAGAGAATATAATTATGATTAAAAACTATTTAGTTGATAATACTATCAACGATGAATTTAATTTTCCTTAGAAGTCTGCATGTAAATTAGGGCCTAATGAAAAATAATAGTGAAAATAATATTTTTAATGTAGTATAGAGATAACAAATGATAGAACTAGAATATTTTCAAGGTTAAATTTTAAAATTATGTGTGCATTCATATGGTGAAGAGTTTACCCATATATAAGTGGAGAGAAGGGTAGTTTTTAAAATACTATTCAAATTTAAATAAATTAATTTCATGACAAGGGGAAATGGAATTTAAAAAAGGAAATAATTAGGAAAGAGGGTGTGGGTTGGTTGACAAATTCCTCATCAATCCATTTTGAATCATGTTTTCTCATTTCCCCAAGGTAAAATATCTTATTCCATTTTTACTTGATTACATGGTAACTAAAACTTAAACATAGTAATTAATTTTAATAAAAAATGTTAAAATTGTTTCTATAAACTAATTTTTACCTTATAATTTAAAATTTATCAAAAAAAATTTCTAAATGTATGAAAACCTAAATTTAATATATTGAAAACACAAACTTATAAAACAATTTTTTTACAAAAATGTTATTTTTAAGATTTAAATTTATATTTAAGGTAATACATTCAAAGATACTTGTTCTAATGGAATAAATTATGAAATTTTAAAATGATTAATGGATATTAGGGTTTCATGGAAAGGTAGTACCTAATATTCCATTGAAAATACATGATTCAATGAATTGAAGAAAAAATATTATTTTAAAATTTTAGATAGTTTAAATAACATTTAAAATATGATTGTATATATTCAATGGATATATTAAAATGAATAATTTTGTTTCACAAATTCAAATCTTATTATATATAAGTTTTTCAAAATTTATAGTTAATTTTTTAATTTAATTAATGTTTTATAATTTAAATTCTTCAGGAAAACTATTTTTTTACTTAAAAGAGACCATTTTAGAAATAGATAAAAATATCATTCTACAATAATTATGATATTATGAGTTATAAAATTTATTCATTTGGGTGAATTTAAATATCAAAAAAATAAAAAAAAATCATTTATGAAATGAATTAAAATGGATCATTATGGTCACCCTACTTTTTCTTAAATAACATATTATATC
This sequence comes from Viscum album, assembly GCA_963277665.1. Taxonomy (NCBI): domain Eukaryota; kingdom Viridiplantae; phylum Streptophyta; class Magnoliopsida; order Santalales; family Viscaceae; genus Viscum; species Viscum album. The sequence continues at coordinate 599,387,743 of OY728133.1, forward strand.
ATTTTACACACAAACAACATAAAATCATTACACTACCAAGATTCAAAAATTTAGTGTATTGGAAAAATTAGGATCCTACAAATAATATTAAAAATAAAACATAAAAATTTATTTAATTCCTTATTCTCTTGTTTCTTTTTGGACCTTATTTTATCCTTAGTACATGTAATCACATAAGGATATGAATCAAAGAAAGGGTTGTTCTAAAAGCCTAGTAAGGGGATAAATAAGAACATGAATAAACATAACATGGGGTGATAATGATCATTATCATAAAATCATCATCATAACCATGAGATGAAGTATTAGATAAAGGCAAAGAATGTGGAAATCCATAAAAATGAAACATCATGTCTTTGTAGTCAACTACCAAACATTGTTGTGAACAAAGATAACATAATTTTCATGTATATTACACTTTATTTCATGAGTTTCATCACATTAACCAATTAATTGTAGTGATATTTTATTTATAGTGCACCTGTCACATCATTTCATTTACATTCCACTATATAATTTCAGGCGCACCAATCACACCCTAACATTTACATTATCATGTATTCAGCTTAGAATGTATATAAATCATGAACATATTATAACCCATAGTAGGGAAATGGTTTTCATAAATATTAATTTAATGTATAAACATTGGGTTTACCAAAATAAAAATTGAATAATGTACTTGGTATAAGAATTATCCATCTTAAGTGAAGAAGAAATAAGATCAAGAGAAGTAAAACAAGTTCTTTTAGAAAATTTTTTATTTTATAATGAAATAAGATTGAATGAATTTAAATACTGAAAAGAAAAGGTATGTATAATTGAATTATGTTTGGGTAACATTAACATAACATACATAATAAAAAATTAGTGAATGTGGGAAAACCCAAATAAAGAGAGTTGGGTTTGAGAATCCCCTTACCTTAAGTATGAATGCTTTATTCAAATTAATATCATAAATAATGAAATTAAATTCATTAATTAAAAAATATAGAACATTTTATAATTGAATTGGATTCATTATTGTTTCATTTAGTTCATTTCTGGTCTTTTTATGAGTTATATAATTTAATTTCATCGTTCAGGTTAGTTCGTTTTCTTGGTTTTCATGATCGGTTTATTCGAATATGAGTATTGAAGTTTATGTAGAATGTGTGTAATTCTCAATAATAGAAAATATATGATATTACTAAACAAAACTAGTTTTAAATGGTTATTTATATAATTTTGATAAATTTAATGGGGATGAATCATTAGATAAATAGTTAATGATAATCGTTTGGGTTAATTTTGGCGGTTTTCAATTACATCAAACTCGATTTGACTTATCATTTATTATTATATAAATATTTTAGTTTTGGAATATAAAAAAACTTATAAAATATATTCTAGAATATCTACCATCCATTATAGTGGTTTTATGAATGGATGTGATGATGTTAAGGGAAAATTAAAATCCATCATCCATGATATCGATAAATTCACATATCATAGACGATGATATTATTTTTAAAATAAAAGAGCAAGAGAGAGAAAGGATTTTTATGTTTGACCATCCATTAAAATGATATAATTTAATTATATTAGTGATATTATAGTTATCAGGAATATTTTAATAGAAGAGATGAGGAGAGAATACAAAATGAAAAATGAATTAAATGAACTTAAAAGAAAAGTTAAGAGGATTCTACATCTCAAATATCTTCTCAATGAGAGCCTACTTAGGGAAATGGTTTTCGTATTTTGATGAGAGTGAGGGATTATGTATGTGTGGAGGGTGTTGAACCCTCTGGAATTAAGTTTCTTTATTATGTTTTGATAATCCCAACCATTCCTTATTTATATCTTGATTTTTCATTATTGGATATATGTTTACTGTGACTTAACTCATTCTGCCAAGAGAATGCTTAAACAATTTATAGCTACCGTTACAGATAGTAGCTACCGTTATGACTTAAAGCTACTGATATCGAATAAGAGCTACAGATACGAAGTTCACCGGTACTCAAAGTCTACCGCTACTCAAAGTCTACCGCTACTCAAAGTCTACCGATACTCAAAGTCTACCGCTGCATCAAAGTAGACAGTTATCGTTACAGCAAAGCTGACAGCTACCGATATGCTGAAGTTCACCGTTATGCAAAGTCTACCGATAAAGAGCTACTGCTACCGTTACAAGGCAGAGCCACAGCTACCGAAAAAGAGTTACCGCTACTGGTAACGGCAGAGCCACCGCTACTGTTACAAGTCCACCGCTACCGATACATCAAGTCTACTGACAGACAAGTCTACCGTTACAGATGCCTACCGATACTCAGACCTACCATGACAAAGTCTACCATTATCATGAGCAACCGTTCAGAGACATAACCCGACATGCTTTAAATTTATTTATTATTATTTAATCTAACCAACGGTCACATTAGGTATATTTTAATGCACTGACATTTATTTAATATGTGTTGCTGGTTTTCAGGAAACCGTACCTCGTACTTGAAAAAAGGGAATCATATCTTTTGCCGAAGCTCATGCTTTAAAATTAGGATGCAGAAAAGAGCACAGGAGATACGCTGGCGATCAAGCTCAAAACGTGAAAAAAGAACAACTGGAGAACTTGCACTCACGAGACTACTACTACCAGCCTCCAGAACATAGAGCATACGTCGAGCAATTTATGCTAAAGAAGAACTACACAAATCTCTTCATTCTCTGAGCCGATAAGCAAGCTGAACCTGGAAGTCAAGGAAACAGATGATACTCTGTTTTCTAGACAAAAACCAGAAGAAGACTGAGAACGAATTCTAATCAACAAAAGGAGTCGAGAGCTGCACGAAGATCATTAGAGACATTTCTACACTCTAAATATTTGCTCTGTGAATTATATTTTTACATATTGAGCAGTGTGTGTTATCTGCTGTATTTAGCACTCACACTGTCTCCTGTGCTTTAACTGGAGGATTTTTAAATCCTCACTCAACACTCTTTCATATTTGTTTTCCCACTGGGACAGTGGTAGAGGTCGTGTGACCTGAACAGCTTGTTACTGTTGTGTTTGTTCCCACAAATAACTGTGGTAGAGGTCTTGGACCTGGACAGTTGTAAACTATTGAACCCCGATCCAGGGTGTGGATCATCCTTATATAAAACTTTTGAGAGGACTAAGTCTCGGCTTGAGACTGAACCTCTTGGTTAACTCCTCTGTGTTTTCAGTTAAAGTTTATATCCATACAATACTTATCTAATTCATATTCCGCTGCTATTACTTTGAAATATAATTTATTTTCAAGGCTACTTTGACAGTTAAACTCGCAAGTGTTTATATTTATTGTAAACCAGTAAGTTAGTTTCAAAAGTTAAATTAATCATAAGATTAAGTTAACTGAGAACTAATCAATCTTTGAGAAACTAAGTGAACCTTTATAATCTGTATAAATTCACTACAGTTTAATCTGTTTTTGAAATTGGGGGATTTTAATAAAAATTGTTTTTATCAGAAATTTTAAATTGGAACTGAATTCACCCCCCTCTTGAGTATCCACTCCGACCAACATTTGGTATCAAAGGAAATAAAATATTTTCTATATTACTCTGTTTTTTAACTGTGATTTTAGTTGTATTTTAAAGTTCTTAAAATTTCTGTTGTTTCTAAATTTTTATCACATTAAATTTTGTTTATAATGGATAATAGACTTGTGGGTGCTGCTACTAACCGGCCACCTTTCTTCAATAGAAATAACTATGCTCAGTGGAAACTTAAAATGAAAATCCATTTAGAAAGTATGGGTTTTGATATATGGACTGCTATAGAATCTCAATACACAATTCCAGAAACTGAAAGAATAACTTGGGATGAACCTACTAAGGCTGCTTACAATAATAATTGTAAAGCCATAAATGCCCTCTACTGTGCTTTAGGAGATGAGGAATTCAACAGAATTTCTGCCTGCAAAACTGCTTTTGATATTTGGGATACCTTGGCTGTTTCTCATGAAAGAACAACTAATGTTAAGGAAATGCAGTTAAATACTTATACTATTAAATATGATAACTTTAAAATGAAAGCTGATGAACCCATTTCTGACATGTATCTCAGGTTTAATGAGATAGTCAACACAATGAGCTCACTTGGAAAGGGTGTTCCAGCAAAGGAATAAATCATGAGAATACTGAGATGTTTTCCAGATAGATGGAGAGGCACGTCTGTCTCAATCAGAGAATCCTGTGACATTGGAACACTGCCTGTCAAGGAGTTAATTGGTAAACTAATGATGTATGAAGAAGAATTGAAGGTGAGCAAAGATGAAGATGACAAACCCAAGAAGAAATCCGTGACATTTAAGACTACTGCATCAAAGAGTAAAGACAAGGAGAAAGTACATGTGCCTACTGAAAGCTCGTCTAGTGAAGATTCAGATTCTGATAGTGATGAAGAAATGGCTCAAATAGCCAGGAGATTCAAGAAGTTCTATAGGAAGAGAAAGTTTTTCAGAAAACCTAGCTACAAAGGTAAGTATGATCAACAAGGCAAGTGGAAGAAGTCGGATAAAGAAGATGATATAGTCTGCTATGAATGAAAGAGGAGAGGACACATCAAAGCCGACTGTCAAAAGTTAAAATTCAAGAAAAAATATGACTATAAGGACAAGAGGTACACGAAAGCTATGAAAGCAACCTGGAGTGCTTCGGAGGACAGCACAAGTGAATCAGAAGCTAGGGGATCTGAAATAAATCGTGCTAATATGTGTTTCATGACTAACACATCTGAGGAACCTCTTTCACCACCTTTAAACAATTTTTATTCTGGAAATAACCATTATTCAGACAATGAAGAAAATATGTCTAAAGCTGAACTGTTTGAATATTGTAATATGCTGGAAGATACTTGCAATGAACTAAAGAATAAATATAAATCTTTGAAGAAAAAACATGCTTTGACTAGTAATATTGAAACAGGTTTAAGTGTGGAAAAAGGGATGTATGCTCAACTATTGAAAGAGAACACTCAACTTAAATTATCAAATGAACAATTAAGAAAAGATATTGAAAAGTTCACTGCTGGTAGGGATACCTTGACACAACTTCTAGGAAAACATATTACTCCCAAATATACAACCGGTCTAGGATATCAGCCTGGACAGAGACAAGTAAGAAAAACCAAATTTGTCCCAAAATCTGGACAGTTTTCTGCTAGTTCTAGTTCAGGACCATCTTATACAAAACAGTTTTCTAAAGGACCCAACAAAGTATTTTTGTCTCAAAATATGATTTCTGGTCTTAGAAAAACTATAAATCAAATATGGGTTCCCAAAGTTTTATTAGCTAACCTTTCTGGACCCAAAAAGATCTGGGTACCCAAATTATCCTATGTCTAATCTGTTTTTCAGGGAAATTGTTTAAAGAGCATCTATAACACTCTATGGTATTTAGACAGTGGATGTTCAAGACATATGAAAGGAGACTATTCTTGCTTCAAGAGTCTGATTAAGGTTGATGGTGGGAATGTCACCTTTGGTGACAATGCAAAAGGAAAAATCATCGGCTTAGGCCAGATTGGTAACCCTGATACAATTTTGATTTCTAAAGTACTTTTTGTTGACGGATTAAAGTACAACTTACTTAGTATATCTCAGTTGTGTGATGATGGTTTTAATGTTAAATTTGAAAATAATTCATGCAATGTTTTTAATTCAAAACATGACTTAGTTTTCACTGCATCTAGAAATGAGAATGTATATGTTGTTGATCTAAATTCCCTGGTCAAACAAAATGTTTCCTGCTTAAATGCTTTCTATAAAGTGTCTTGGTTGTGGAATAGGAGACTAGGACACTGTAATGTTCACTCACTTAGGAAACTTTCTAAGAAATTCTTAGTTAGAGACCTACCCAAATTAGAATTCCCAAATGATAAAGTGTGCAATCCCTGTCAAAAGGGAAAACAACACAAAGTTTCTTTTAAACCAAAGAAAGAAGTTTCAACTTCTCAACCACTTGAATTGGTTCACATGGATTTGTTTGGACCTTCAAGAGTTTCAAGTTTAAATGGGAAGCACTATGTTTATGTTCTTGTAGATGATTTTTCTAGATAAACTTGGGTATACTTTCTAGCTCACAAAAGTGAAGCATGTTCCTACTTTGTTAAATATTCCAAGACTGTAGAAAATCTTAGTGGACTCAAAATTAAGACCCTGAGGAGTGATCATGGGTGTGAGTTTGAGAATCATGGATTTGAATCCTACTACTCACACAATGCCTATAATCACAAATTTTCTGCTCCTAGAACACCCCAACAGAATGGTGTAGTGGAAAGAAGAAATAGAACCCTTCAAGAAATTGCAAGGACTATGCTTAATGACTATGACTTACCTATTTATTTTTGGGCTGAAGCTGTAAATACAGCTTGCTATGTCATTAATAGAGTTTTAATTAGACCTATTCTAAAAAGGACCCCTTATGAACTTTGGAATAATAGGAAGCCTAAGGTTAATTACTTCAATGTTTTTGGTTGCAAAGTCTTTATCCTTGACACTAAAGACAATCTTGACAAATTTGCATCCAAGAGTGATGAAGGAATTTTCCTAGGTTACTCTATCTCTAGTAAAGCCTATAGAGTTTTCAATAAAAGAACCAAATGTGTGGAAGAATCAGTTCATGTCAAATTCGATGAGACTGATCCACATGAGCCTAAAACCTACCTTGAAGATCTTGAGGAAGATTTGTCAAATCTGGACCTAAATGATAAGAATAATGAATCCCCTGTAAAAGAATCTAGTTCTGGAAATTTTCCAGAATCTGCTCATACCAATTCCAGACCTGTAGACAACTCTGAAGAAGCTAGTTCAACTCCTTATAGAGGTGTTATAACTCTCAAGAATCATCCTCTTGATGCTGTTGTAGGTGATTTAAATAGAGGAACACAAACTAGAGCTTCTCTAAGAAATCAGGTTGAATATCAAGCTTTTCTCTCACAACTTGAACCCAAAGATATCAATGATGCTATCAATGATGAATTCTGGGTAATGGCTATGAAAGAAGAACTAAATCAGTTTGAAAGAAACAAAGTTTGGGAATTAGTGGAAAGACCTAAGGACACTCCAACCATAGGCACTAAATGGGTGTTTAGGAACAAAGTTGATGAATCTGGAATTATCATTAGAAACAAGGCTAGGCTAGTTGCAAAAGGCTATAGTCAAGAGGAAGGAATAGACTATGAGGAAACTTTTGCACCCGTAGCTAGATTAGAGGCCATTAGGATATTACTTGCTTATGCTTCTCATCTGAATTTCACACTCTATCAAATGGATGTTAAATGCGCTTTTCTGAATGGTTATATAAATGAGGATGTATTTGTTGAACAACCTCCTGGTTTTACAAATCCCCATTTTTCCAATCATGTTTTCAAACTATCTAAAGCTTTATATGGTTTAAATCAAGATCCAAGAGCTTGGTATGACAGGCTCAGCTCTTTTCTTATTTCAAAAGGATTTACTAAAGGAATAGCTGATCCTACTCTTTTCATTAAATGGATTTCTAAAAATGTTTTAATAGTACAGATCTATGTAGATGATATTATTTTTGGATCTTCTAAAAATTCTTTATGTATTGATTTTTAAAAAATAATGCAAAACGAGTTTGAAATGAGCTTAATGGGAGAACTCAAATTTTTCCTTGGATTTCAGATCTTTCAAAAAAAAATTGTATTATTTTGAATCAATGTAAATATATTAAAGATCTTATAAAACGTTTTTCATTGGATAGTAGTAAAGGCAGTGATACACCTATGAGTACCACCTGTAAGTTGGATAGTGATGAAACTGGAGAACCAGTAAATCAAACCAACTACAGAGGTATGATAGGAAGTCTACTATACCTTACTTCCAGTAGACCCGACATCATGTTCAGTGTATGCATGTGTGCTCGATTTCAAGCAAACCCAAAGGAGTCTCATTTGACTGCTGTTAAAAGAATTTTCAAATATCTAAAACATACTCCCAATTTAGGACTATTTTATCCAAAAGGACAATCATTTGATTTATTGAGTTATTCTGATGCTGATTTTGCTGGTTGTAAGTTAGACAGAAAAAGCACCTCTAGAACATGTCACATCTGAGGAAAATCACTAGTATCTTGGTGTAGTAAGAAGCAGAATTCTGTTGCATTATCTACTGCCGAAGCTGAGTATATAGCTGCTGGTAGTTGTTGTGCACAAATCTTGTGGATGAAACACACTTTACTAGACTATGGATATCAATTCAAACATGTCTCTATAAAGTGTGACAATACAAGTGCTATTAACATTTCCAAAAATCCGGTATCTCATGCTAGGACAAAGCATATTGATGTGAGACATCACTTTTTGAGGGATCACTATCAAAAGGGTGATATCACTCTTGAATTCATTGGCACTGAACATCAGTTAGCTGATATTTTTACAAAGCCGTTGAATTCTGAGAGATTAAATTACATCAAACATGAGTTAGGTATGATTAACTATAGCTTAGAGAAACCTCACCGTTAGAGAAACCTCACCGTTAGAGAAACGTCACCGTTAGAGAAACCTCACCATTAGAGAAACCTCACCGTTAGAGAAACCTCACCGTTAGGGAAACCTCACCGTTAGAGAAACCTCACCTTTAGAGAAACCTCACCGTTAGAGAAACCTCACCGTTAGAGAAACCTCACCGTTAGAGAACCTTACCAGTGCATTTTTTTAAAGCCGAGACATCGAACCGTTTTATTTTATTTTATGATTTATGTGATTTATGAATCCTAAATGATATTAAAACTCGAACTAGACTCACTCAATCTCATCGCGAACTTGTCTGCTCGAACTCTCCTAAACCAAAACCTCTCAACCTTCAGAACCCTAGCCTCAAATCCGTAATGGCCCGAGTCAAGAGACCTCAGATGACTGATGGAAGTGAAGCACCGACACCGAAGAGACAAAAAGTAGCTAGTACTGATGCCAGTGGAAGTGGCAAGGGATGTTTAGCTCAGAGAAGATCAATAAATCCACACCTATCGAAGCGCGAGATAGTTGTTGAAAAAGAGGTGTGTGCAGAATGGGTTATGGAAAGCAAGTCGCTGGTTCTTAGAGTGTTAAAAGAACAAGGTTGGCTAGAATGCTTCGCGAACAACAACAGACCTTACTATCCAGGATTGGTGAAACAGTTCTATGAATTCGTTCGTTTTGAAAAGTCTAAAGAAGAAAGAATAATGGTTTCTTATGTGAATGGTCAGGAAGTATCGTTTACTTCAGGAGAATGGGCTGAGAACCTAAGAGTTCCACATGAGGGTGATTTTACTTTTTATTCCAAGTCTGTACCTTCGACCAGTGATGTATTTCAATATGAAGACGCTTTGCTGAAACTCATAGGGAATGGGACCCCTAGAAAGGTGATTGCTGTAGAGATGGAAGGAGAAGATAAGCTGTTATTTAAATTTATTCAGCATGTTGTTAGTCCGAGAAGAGGAGACTTTTCCACTTTAAGATTCCAAGACATATATTTGTTACATTTGCTGAAGCACAGTGTGAAAATCAATCTATGTAGATTGATTATGGTTCAAGTAGAAGAGATGACTAGACCAAAGTCAAAATCAAATGCCCTGTTTTTCTCCAAACTAATTTCTGTGATGATGAAAGTGAAGGAGATAGCTGGACCTCAGGATGAGCTGGTAGTGGTTAAGGATAACTTATGTATTACAAGAACTATTTGTAAATACATGAAAGTTAGCTGGAATCCTTGGAATAAATCATGGGTAAATGATGATGGAAAAATTTATGAGAAATTCACTCCTGAGAATCATCCATCCAGGCCAAAAGATGTTAGATATCCTGGTCTTGGACCAGATGAACCAAAACCAGTTTACAGTGATGATGAAGCTGAGGAGGAAGAGACTTCAGTTGAGGAAGGAGGAGATCCAGACTTACCCCCTAGTCCTATGCATCAATTTATTTCTTATGGAGCAGCTAGCCCTCCAAAAGCACTACCAAAGAGAGAAATTGTCTTGAAGTATAATTATTCAGAGACTACAGAAGGAGGAGAAGAATCATGTCAATATGTTGTCAAGGACACCTCTGAGGAGGATGAGACAACCGAATCCAATCATAGAGAACATGAGGCTGATGATGAAGCAGATGATGAGGAAAATATTGAAAGAGAGATCAGTTTGAGTCCCCTAATAGTCAGTACAGTCAGGATAGTGCCTGAGCAGGAAGATATAGCAGCAGCACCTGTTGATGATAGAGTCATTAATGACTTAGAACTAATTGCTACTAAATCTGCTGAAATTATGGAGAAAATTACAGAATTACCTCAGGGAGAAGAGTTGGAAGAGATACCTCAGGAGAATTTTCCAAGAGAAGGAGAGAATATCGGCTCAGTATCAGTATCATATGACATTGAAGGTTGGAAATCAGCTCCCGGATATATGATTCTTGGACTATCTTATGGTGATTCTGATGAGGAAGACCAAGCCCAAAGGGTACCAGTTACCTTACCCACTATGAATGACAATGTGGCAACAAAAGATGACCTTAAGTCTTTAAAAGCCGAATTGATAGAAGTAATAAGAGAATCAGTGGGAGATATGAAGACAAGTATGTTTGAAGAGATAAAAAACGTGGAGAAATCCCTTGAGTTATCCATTGGATGTAGTATATCCAGTCCTGTGGAACAAATAGTGGACAAACTTAAGGTGTGCCACACTCAGATTGAGAGTTGGACAGGAGCTGTAATTTCTCTTAGACAATCAATTGCCTCCTTGACTGCTTTATACAGTTCTCAAACCCAAGTGCACACTGACATTCGCTATATCAAAGAAGTGGTCAAACAGTTTGTGGAAGTTTTTGAGGCTTTTAAGAAGTCAGTTAATGAACATCTGAACAGTCAGGATGAACTTGTACAGAAGATGGTTAGTAGTCTGACTCACTCTTTCAAGGAAACAGTGGCCTTCTCAATGAAACCTCTTCCCTCATCAAACACAAGTTTGAACCTTGAAGAGATCCGCACTATTCTTCAGGAAGAATTGGCTATGGCCAGTCCTAGTGGTGCATTAGATACTCAGATTCTTGCTACCACTAGGGAAGTTAGTAGTTTTGTTCGTGATCACCTGCGGGCAGCTACTGCTTCTCAAGAGGTAATCAAAAATAAGGTGGATGCTTATTTTGACAAAGTTTATACCAAGCACCAAATGACAAACCATTTCAAGCTTTTGATTGAGAATATGAAGTTACCTCCAGTTACCCAAGCCTTCAGAGAACAGGTTAGTAAGCTCCGGGAGCTTACTCCTGCTTTAGATATGTTTATTGAGAACAGAGATGATTTTGTCTCTACTATGGAGCGAGCTGGAAGCATCATCATGGATTTCAGGAATCTCTTGCTGCCTTTCCTACATGTGGATGCTCGATCGGTTATTGTACCACCTGCCCTTCCACCATCTGCCTCTGGGTGTACTCCTCAACTGACTCCAGTTCAAGCCATCAGGAGCTTGACACCTTTGATCCCTCAGAAAGAGACAGATTACAGATCTGGTGCTGTATCAGTTGTTGATCCACCAATAGTTCCTTCTGGAATTCCCAAGCCTGTTGACTCTACCTCTGCACACTCTACTGATCCCAAGGGAAAGACACCTGCCCAAGAGGATGATTGAGTGCTTCTATTTTTTTTATGGGATTCATTGTATTTTTGTACTTTTCTTCTCTTCCCAAATGTATCTTTTTGTTAATCACAAAGGGGGAGAAATTCTTGGAAAACCAAAAGAGAATGTTGTTCATTTTTTTTCCTCTGATATATATATTTTTTGATTTTGATTTCTCTGATACTATACTGTTGATATCATAATTTGATATTTTTTTTCTTGGCATAAGTTGTGATTATCAAAAAGGGGGAGATTGTTGAACCCTCTAGAATTAAGTTGCTTTATTATGTTTTGATAATCCCAACCATTCCTTATTTATATCTTGATTTTGCATTATCGGATATATGTTTACTGTGACTTAACTCATTCTGCCAAGAGAATGCTTAAACAGTTTATAGCTACCGTTACAGATAGTAGTTACCGTTATGACTTAAAGCTACTGATATCGAATAAGAGCTACCGATACGAAGTTCACTGGTACTCAAAGTCTACCGCTACTCAAAGTCTACCGCTACTCAAAGTCTACCGATACTCAAAGTCTACCGCTGCATCGAAGTAGACAGTTATCATTACAGCAAAGCTGACAGCTACCGATATGCTGAAGTTCACCGTTATGCAAAGTCTACCGATAGAGAGCTACCACTACCGTTACAAGGCAGAGCCACAACTACCGATAAAGAGTTACCGCTACTGGTAAAGGCAGAGCCACCGCTACTGTTACAAGTCCACCACTACCGATACATCAAGTCTACCGACAGACAAGTCTACCGTTACAAATGCCTACCGATACTCAGACCTGCCATGACAAAGTCTACCGTTATCATGAGCAACCGTTCAGAGACATAACCCGACATGCTTTAAATTTCTTTATTATTATTTAATCTAACCAACGGTCACATTAGGTATATTTTAATGCACTGACTTTTATTTAATATGTGTTGCTGGTTTTCAGGAAACCGTATCTCGTACTTGCAAAAAGGGAATAATATCTTTTGCCGAATCTCGTGCTTTAAAAGTAGGATGCAGAAAAGAGCACAGGAGATACGCTGGCGATCAAGCTCAAAACGTGCAAAAAGAATAACTGGAGAACTTGCACTCATGAGACTACTACTACCAGCCTCCAGAACATAGAGCATACGTCGAGCAATTTATGCTAAAGAAGAAGAACACAAATCTCTTTATTCTCTGAGCCGATAAGCAAGATGAACCTGGAAGTCAAGGAAAAGATGATACTCTGTTTTCTAGACAAAAACCAGAAGAAGACTCAGAACGAATTCTAATCAACAAAAGGAGTCGAGAGATGCACAAAGATCATTAGAGACATTTCTACACTCTAAATATTTGCTCTGTGATTTATCTTTTTTACTTATTGAGCAGTGTGCGTTATCTTCTGTATTTAACACACACACTGTCTCCTGTGCTTTAACTGGAGGATTTGTGAATCCTCACTCAGCACTCTTTCATATTTGTTTTCCTACTGGGACAGTGGTAGAGGTCGTGTGACCGGAACAGCTGGTTGCTGTTGTGTTTGTTCCCACGAATAACTGTGGTAGAGGTCTTGGACCTGGACCATTGTAATCTATTGAACCCCGATCCAGGGTGTGGATCATCCTTATATAAAACTTTTGAGAGGACTAAGTCTCGGCTTGAAACTGAACCTCTTGGTTAACTCCTCTATGTTTTTAGTTAAAGTTTATATTCATACAATACTTATCTATTTCATATTCTGCTGCTATTACTTTGAAATATAATTTATTTTCAAGGCTACTTTGATAGTTAAACTCGCAAGTGTTTATATTTATTGTAAACCAGTAAGTTAGTTTCAAAAGTTAAATTAATCATAAGATTAAGTTAACTGAGAACTAATCAATCTTTGAGAAACTAAGTGAACCTTTATAATCTGTATAAATTCACTACAGTTTATTCTGTTTTTGAAATTGGGGGATTTTAATAAAAAAAAATTTTAGCAGAAATTTTAAATTGGAACTCAATTCACCCCCCTCTTGAGTATCCACTCCGACCAACAGAGGGGATTGGGAAAATTATTATTATGAATTTGGAAAATACTCAAGGATTTATAGGTATGGGGAGAAGTGGTGGCCATGGGTGGTATTTATAGTGGGAAAGAGGTGTGTTTTCTCATTATTATATTCATTAGTTTATTAATTTAGCTCAAGTATATGATTATTTTGATAATTATCACTAAATATATTATAATACTGACATAGGGTTTGGGAGTTAGGTCTTTAATCATCCATAAATCATCCATGACTCAATAATTCATATATTTAGTTTTTATCATAAATTATGAAATTTAATTACTCTCCATAAATTCAAGTATTTTAAAAAAATCCTAAAAATTCACCATAACCAATTTTGTAAATTTGTAATCCAAAAATGAACTCCATTTTATGAAACCTATTTTCTATATATGATAAATATAATTTTGTAATTAAAATCTTCATTTACTCGAACAATACATATTTTAAAATTAAAATTGATTTTCTAACACATTGAAAAATTTATTAAGTTATCATAAAATTATATTAAAATCAGAAGGTATAAAATTATAAATTTATGAATTCATTTTATGAAAATAAATTTTATTTCCAAATGTTAAATTAATCAATTTTTTTTAAATATTAATGAATTGCCAAATTAACAACACTGAATAGGTAAAATTTAAATCATTTATTTACCCATTCCATGACATAAATATATCATATTTTCATTCATAAGATATATAAATTTAATTTTTACTTTTAGAGTTTATTATTATATTTTTTTGACTGATTACTATTCCTAAGATTAATATTAATATTCCAAAGGTAAGGTCATTATTCCATCAGTATAGGTTTCTTAACTTATAGAAATTTCACATATTTAATTCATTCAACATTTATAAGTTTTTTATTGTGTTTTTGATGTGATTTTATGTTATTTATACAATATGACATTATTATAATAAGTTTGAAATTACATTGATAATATTTTGGGTCATTAAATTCTTACACACTTTAGAAATTTCCCCCTCCAATTTTAATTTTACATAAACAAGGGATGGTACTTATTCTTCAATACATACTCATATTCCCAAGTTACTTCTTTATTATTCTGGTTCCCCCACAAAACACTTACAAGGTGGGTTTTTATGTTGCATAGAACCTTATCTATCCCTTCCAAAATCCATACCAGCTGCTCCTCACAAGTGATATCATCTTCCACCTATACCACATTTGAGTTTAGTACTTGTGAGAGACCTGGTATGTACTTTTTTAGGAGAGATACATAGAACATGTCATGAATTTGAGATATACATGGTGGAACAGAAAGTAGAAAGGCCACTTATACTATGAAATAAAGGATCTCAAAAGGGAAAATGTACCTTTGGATAAGCTTCCCAGTACATCCAATCCTCACGAATCTCTTACATTTTGATATTCTAAGGAAGACTTTATATCAAACTTCGATCTCTATGTTCTTTCAATAGTTTTCAATATTTCTCTTTTTTGAACACTGAGATGGTTTAATATGTTGTTGGAAGGCTTGAACCTTCTCTTTGAAATCTTGAAAAATATCAGGTATAAGTTTCTTTCGTTATCCATCTTCATCCCAATATCTTGCAGTTCTACATCACTTTCCCTAAATAGCTTTATATGGGGCCATCTGAATACTCAAGTGGAATCTATTGTTGTATTAGAACATAAATAATGAGAGATATTGATACCATCACCCTTTAAGTTCCATTGATCATGATTTTAGAAGGTCCTTGTGTGAATGGAAATCCCATTTAGATTGGCCATTGGTTTGGGGGTGACAGGTTGTGCTGAAATCTTATTTACAATTCAAATAATGTTTATGAATCCTCCATAATTTACATGTGAACCATTGATAATAATCGAAGACAATAGAGAGTGGATCCCCATTCTGTCTCACATATTCGTTCACACACATGCACACAAAAGTATATATATATATATATATCCTTGTTTTTCAAGTGAGAGACCATCCCTAATAGGGATAAAGTGAGATGTCTTGGTGAGTCGGTCCACCACAACCCATATCACATTATTTACTTTGGATATCTTCAAGAGACCTAGGACAATTTCCATAGGGATATTATCCCATTCTTAAAGGGGTATTTGAAATTTTTTCATCATACCTTTGGACATTATTTAATCTTATTTAACATTATGAAATATCAAGCACATTAAGATATACTCTGTAATCTTCTTCATCTTATTATCACACCAGAAGTGTACTTGAATATCACAATACAACATTGTACTCCCATGATGGATATAGAAATTTGAGATTTTTGAATTATCCAATATCTCATTATTTATTCTAGGTGAGGAAGGCACACAATGACTCGTTCCCAACTAAATTCCACCATCATAATCGATATATAACTCTTGATGATTTACAGCCTTTTATACATTCACCATATTTTGTAACATCAGATCATCATTTTTCCTCCATCATTAATCGTCTCTTGTATAGTTAGTTGGGAAAGTTAGTATTTATTCCCTTTCATTATTATTTACAAATCTATACTTTTCATATCCATAAATATAGGGTCTTTCTCAATTCCCAACAAGGATATCATAGTGGCGGTTTTTATACTAAGAGCATCAACTACCTTTTTTGCCTAGCCAGGATTATAGTGAATAGAGAAATGACAATCCAATAGTTTCTCTAACAATATCATTTGTCACATGTGGATCTCCTTTTGGTTGATTATATACTTTAGGGTTTTGTGATTGGTATATATGTCACACTTCTCACCATAGAGTTAGTAGCAATATATTTTCATGGAAAAATCATAGCTTCTAGCCCAAGACAATGCACCTGGTAGTTCTTCTCATGAATCTCAAACTTTCATGAGGTATATGATATCACATTATCATTTTTCATGACTAAAAACCCCAATAATTTCATTAAAGTATCACTTTATATCAATTAACATTATCCACATTTTGATAATGTTAGTGTTGGTGTAGTGATCAGTCTCTTATATAGCTCCTTGAAGCATTTGAAACAATATTCTATCTGAACATACATTACCCCTTTTCATGTGAACATAGTTTTTCGGATTAGAAATCATGAGATAATTATCAAAAAACCTTGGTAGTACCCATCTAAACGAATAAAACATCAGATTTAAATGACACTAGAGGGTCTTGGCCATTCATAAATTACCTTTCTTAGGGGTCAACTTAAATTACCTACATTGAAATCACATGTCTCAGGAACTTGACTAACTGCATCCAAAAGCCATACCTGTTGGACACAGTCTCTAACTTCTCCTTTATCAATTTCTCCAAAAGAAACATCATATGTTCATCATGTTCCATGTTGAACTTGGAGTAAATGAGAACATTATTGATAAACACTACAAAAAACATGTTTAGGTAATGTATAAAGACTATATTAATAAAATAAATAATGATTTTCATGGAATTAGTAAGAATTAAATTAATTAATAGAAACTCATAGTTCCCAAAACTTATTCGAAAGTCATACTTTTGAATATATTTCTGTCTTCATCATTAGTTGATGATATCAATAATTAAAACCCACCTTTGAGATGTAATGGGCTACTCATAGCTCATCAAACAAGTCATCAATACTACGAAAAGGATACGTGTTATTTATATTGATCTTGTTGAGTTCTTGATAATCTATACACAAAAGAATTGATCCATCATTCTTCTTTACAATGAGTACTTCCATAACAAAATTTGATTCAATATGGTGTATTAAACCAATTCCCAAGAGCTCTGGAAGATGATTATTTAACTCCTCCAATTCTATTAGGGCCATCCTATAGGGGAATTATGATATAGGAGTAGCTATGGGTATGAGTTTTATTGGTAACTCTACCTCACAATCTAGGGTAATACATGGTAACTATTAAGGAAATTCAATATTGTATTCCCTCTTAAGGGGAATTTCCCTAGGTTGATACCTTCCTTAAACTCAGCCATTTGAGAAAGGTATTATTCTTCATAGGGAATTAATACTCACACAATTGAAATATTTTCCAATGGTGATTCAAGATCATCCATGCATTTTTATAGAAGCGTGGAATGGTTTAGAAGATTAAAAGATATTTCCTTTTACTGACATTTTATATGTTCTCTATATGATGATATCTAATCTAATCCCATTATTTTGTAATATTACACCGATGGATGTATCATGAGATTCACCTGAAGAATCTCCCTTATATTCTACCAAGAGATGATTACAATAGTTGGGTTGCAATGATTACAACACTTGGGGTTTTTATAGATACCTTTATTTAACAGTTTTAGGGATTCAATTCAATAGTTATATAAAAAATTCAATATATAAATGAATTATTTGAACTAGAAACAAATAATATATTATCCATTATTGAGTTATTAGGATGTGTACATTATACGAGTTTATTTTTTTTCTCCACATTTGTCACGACCCGTCCCTCGGGGCCTATGTCGTGAGTATCCCAAGCCCGCCTTCCATAGGCCAGGGGCTGGCGACTGGCACTGAAATTCATATTCCCTAAAATGGGAAGAGATTACATTTAACCCTGTACAAGGACATGGTCCGAGAACACAACTGGAAGCAACTGTAATGTAGTTGATGTAGTAAAAAGAGTTTTGAAAGAAAAAGGGGCCGAAATAAAATTCAAACTATAAAAGTACAAGTACGAATAAAATTACAGAACAACTGATAGAAAAAGAATAATAGATACTAGATCATCCTATGAGGTTCCTATATGAAGGGTAGGTATAGATCACCTCCACTACACTCCACGCCCCCTCGTCTCCTCTGCGTCATGCCACGCCGAACGGTCCACCTCTAAGAACCGTCCAGTCCTGGTTCTCTTAGCCTCGATCAATGATGTAGGTTGTCTGCACAAGACACAACAAGGTGCGGGAGAATCCCATGCAGGTGTGAGTATAACGATACTTAGTGGGACTTCGAGACCCCGAAGGTCTCCTAGACTTCCATAAAAAAACCACAGTGTAACACAACGAAGGTAAATTACCACACAGGTAAAGTACCACATTTCTTAACCTCAATCACAAGCACAAGGTAAAAATAGCTCACACCTGGATATATTATAGGGTTATAATCAAGTAACATCCCCAGTCACAACATCGAACACCTCAGTTGCTAGAGAACTCCTCCTCTATCGAGTATAGTGGGCATGTCGGGTCACTCCGAGCCACTTCCCACTATCATTGAATAGCTGAGGTACTCATCCACATTGAGTATTGTGGGTCTTCAATGTAACACAAATCCACCCACCCCCATCGTGGTCTGCTAAGGTACTCTTACCCATCGCGTACCACGGCCTCTCCCCATTATGGCATTCCAAGTCACACAAAACACCCACTCCAATCGTGGTCTGCTAAGGTACTCCTCCCCATCGCGTACCGCGGCCATCGAGTCACTCTCAGTCAGAAAATCAGTAGTCGTCAGGTCTAAGCCAGACATAGGTTTCCCTATGTAGTGTTCTTGGGAGAATCTCTGCCCAAGCCATCATTCGTATCTCAACTAGCCCGAAGTCTCACAATGAAGTAACCCAATGATCCTCCAAGTCATAGGGATTCCAACGCAACAGACGGGTGGTCAGTCAAATGCCCAGTCTGTGCATTATTGGCATTTCAGTACCGAGGGTCCAGTTGGATTCAAGTGTGATCCAACCCATCCGAACGTCAAGTTTCTTCGAAACTCTATTGGAATAGGTAAAAAAACCAATTTGCTCCAAGGGTCCCAACGTCGTAGACGGTTCATCAAACGGGTGTCTGGTTCTCATGTTAAGGTCCTCTGAGTGTTTGTGGGCCTGATTGGGCCTAGGTCCAGTCCAACCCGGTCGGACCGACATGGCCCAATACCATCTAGGTTGGGCCGAGGTGGTCTCGGCTTACTCGGCCAATGTACCATCCGACTTGCAATAGGAGAGGCCCACAAGGGATGCCCACCCCATATAGGGCGGCCCGCAAAGGGGTGGCCTGACCCACGTGGGGCGGCTACCCAGCTCGGGAGTGGCGACCCACTAGGGAAGTGCCCCAGTATGAGGGTAGTGGCCGGTTCTGATGGAGGCAGCTCAGCCCGAGGGCAGCAGCCCGCTCTGAGGACAACAACCCAGTCTGAGGGTGGTGACCTGACTTGAGGGTGGCGGCCCGGCTTAATGGTTTCAGCCTTACATGAGGGAGGTGGCCTGCTCCGAGGGTAACAACCTACTCTTAGGGCGGCGACCCAGTCTGAGGGCAGTGGCCGGGATCAAGTGTGTCGGCCTGATGTGAGGGCGGCGGCCTGCTCCGAGTGCTACAGCTCGGTTCGACGGCAGTGACCTACTCTGAGGGTGGCGGCCTGGTTCGGTCCGACATGGGGGGTATAACCCCCAGTCTTCTGGATTCAAGAAAGACCTAAAGGCTGTTTTTTTTCGAGGTGGCGGCACTGCGTGGGTGCCGCTGGTTCACTGTGGAACCCACCATAGGCAGTTTCAGCCTCTACTGAGGCTTCGACCGTGGTTTCCATTCTCCGTCGTAGCAGCAGTCGCGCTGCCTCCCTACCTGCAGCGAAGCGGTCGCACCGCCTCCCTTCTCGCTTCTAGCAATCGTTCCGACATCCTCCTCCATTTACGATGGATAATGAGCCACGACCTTCCTCATGTGGTGTGCATCGGCATGCACGCGTTCTTCCACAGTGGCACAATGATAGCAAGATAGCAGAGGGTTTAGACCGATTTTGTTAGGCTCGTGCCCTCCACATTAGCTCGTATTATGGAGGATATTAAGGGGTTGAGTAATAAATTTAATTAAACAACAAGATAAACCCCACAAAGATTCCCTAAAACACTCCTCCTGCAAAGATGAATGAATCATGGGTCAACCCGTTAGTCAGATGACCCGCGTTCTTCAAATAATTTCAAGAACGGTGAATAGGGAAATAAAAAACGCACAAAGGTAATAACCCCCCTACCTTGAAATATTGAAGATCACTCGTGGTTGAGGGATTTTTTTGTTCCCCATCCTTGCAACAAGATCTACTCGCCACCACTCGAACATCAAATCCTAGTTCGAGGTTTCAGTGTATCACGTCACCTCCTAATGGGGTTGGCTTTGTCCTATAAGGGATCCTTGTTATGGCACTCCAACATAAATTCATTGCTTGAGAGGGGGAGAGTATGTAACGACATGGGGAGTTAATGGGGATCCTAAATTTGGAAGCTTCCTAATCCCCGAATGGTGTTGTTACTTCTTTTTTGGAATGTCAAGCAATTCATTGTCATGAATCACCACAGGTCCCACACTTTTCCTATCCATTGGTGGAAAAGAAATAAAATAATGAGATTACATTATTTCATTTCTTTTAAAAGTCACAAAAAATTAACTTCTTCTCCAGACCTACTTCTGTCAAAGGAAAGCCTCCCTTTAGCGAATCTCAACACTGCGGATTCAATGGGGCCCTCAGATTTTTAATCAGAGAAACATTTCAAAAGTTAGAAAATGCTGCTCACGCGTTTACTAAACGTACTAGAACCAAAAGTTCATAAATTCATTCCAGACACACTGGGTCTCAGAATCTTGTTCCGTAAATTTTCATAGACTCGAAATAATTCTATATAATTTAAAAAAATTACATGGAAATTTGGGACATTACATTCTCCCCACCTTAGGGATTTTAATCCCCGAAAACCACAACATAGACTAAGGAATGAAATGGGGTTACTGAGCATGAATCTGAGTCTCCCACTCCCATGTGCTCTCTTGGAGGTTCCCATTTTACCAGCGAACACACACAGGAGGTATCAACAGCCTATGAAGGACCCAATCCTGTTGATCCTCAATATCTACTGGAACCTCCGTAAAAGTCACCCCATCCTCTAAGTCCAACTCATAATGGTCGATGACGTGAGATGGGATGCATGTACCTCCTCAGCTGGGATACGTGGAAGACGTCATGAACCTTCTCCAACTGTGGTGGATGTTCCAAGCGATATTCCACCTTAACTATCCTCCAAAGTATCCGAAATGGCCCGATAAGGCTAGGAGATAACTTTCCACCTCGGCCAAATCTCCACAGTCCCCATCGAGGAGAGACTCGCAAGAAAACGTGGTCCCCTTCCGTGAACACCAAAGGTCTCCGTCTTTTATCAGCATATGAAATCTGTCTACTTTGTGCAGTCTTCATTTGCTCCAAGATGATCTGCACCTTCTTAATGGTAGCCCATACTATCTCTGGACACATAACCGCTGACTCCCCTGGGTCTATCCAGCATAGAGGTGATCTGCAGGGTCGGCCGTATAGAGCCTCGAATAGTTCCATACCGATGATGGAGTGGTAACTGTTGTTGTAAGAGAACTCCACAAAGGTAAATTGATCCTACGATCTACGACCAAAATATAGGACACATGCATGAAGAATGTACTCTAGCATCTAAATGGTACGCTCCATCGAACCATCTGTCTCAGGATGAAAGGCAGTTCTCAAATGCAACTGAGTCCCAAATGCCTCCTTCAATCACTTCCAAAACCAGGATATAAAACATGCATCATGGTTAGAGACGATCGTCATTGGCACCCCATGAAGTCACAGGATCTCATGTACATAGAGGCATCCCAAGCCCTCTAGTGATACCTGCTCTTTGATAGGTAGGAAGTGGGATGACTTTGTGATTTAGTCAACCGTCACAAATATGGAATCATGTCCCCTAGACGTAAATGGAAGCCCTCTCACAAATTCCATGGAGATCTCATCCCACTTCCACTCTGACACCACTTGTGGTTGGGCTAAGTCTGCTGGAACCTGATGCTCGACCTTCGCTTATTGACAAGTGAGGCGTCGTGAAACAAAATCTTTCATTTTCTTATTTATCCCTGGAAACAAGTGCTAACGCCGGAGGTCCTGGTACATCTTTTCCACACCAAGATGTACCTCCAGAGGGGACGTATAGAACTCCCACAACACCTCCTCCCATAGAGACACTGGTACCATGGTATGTTCTCTGAAAGGGATGATGTGCTCCCCACCTTCAGAAAATATATCACGTGCCTACCTTGAGGATATATGAGCACATTGAGCCTCACAATCAGTGTCCCCATGTTGTGCCTCCCTGAATCGCTGACGGAGTTGGGGTTTGACTATCATATACTGGAGGTATGTTACTCTATATCTATCCATGAAGGATATGTACAATGAGGCTAGCTGCTCTGTCACCTCCCTCAGCAACTATAGAACAGACCACCTGCTGAGTTCATCTGCTACCATATTTCCCTTCCCAGGAGTATGGACTGTCTCAAAGTCAAAGTCCAAGAGGAACTCTAGCTATCGCCGCTGTCTCAAGTGTAGGTTCTTCTGATTGAGGATATACCCGAGACACTTGTGATTATAGCTGAATGTAAAATGTTCGGCCATCATGTAATTCCACCACATCATCAAGTCGGAGACCACTGCTGCTAACTCCAAGTCATGGTTAGAGTAGTTCTTTTCATGTTTCCTCAGCTATTGTGAACCATAAGTGATCACTGCTCACTCCTACACCTGGAAACATCTAAGCCCGATTCCTGATGTGTCGCAGTAGACTATATATCCAACACCCTCTTATGGAATCCTCAAGATGGGGGAACTCACTAGTCTCTTCCTCAGCTCTTGGAAACTCTGTTAGAATCTCTCTATCCACAGGAATGTTTTCCCTTTCTTTGTCAATGCTGACAAGGGTGCTGCAACTCTCGAAAATTCTGGCACAAATCTCTATTAGTATCCAGCTAACCCTAGGAAACTCCACACCTCCATCATGCTCCTAGGTGGATCGCAATAAAGAACAACCTCTATCTTCACTGGATCCACTGCAACTCCAACCTTTCAGATAACGTGTCATAAAAAGTGGTCCTCTCGCATCCAGAACTGGCACTTCGAGAGTTTACTATAATTCTAGTGCTCTCAGAGTGTATCCAGAACTAACTACAGATGATATGAAATCTCCTCCTCTGTCACCGAGTATATCAAGATGTCATCGATGAACACCACCACAATGTGATTGAGTTATGGAAGAAAGTTCATTTTCATGAGTCCCATGACCACTGTTGGGGTGTTGGTAACACCGAAAGGCATAAACAAGAAATCATAATGGCCATACTGACATATGAAGGCCATCTTCTTCACATCCACATCTTGTATCCTAAAATAATGATAGCCTGATCGGAGGTCTATCTTCAAAAACTAGCGAGCTCCCTTCAGCTGATCGAAAATATCATAAATCCTTGGGATTGGATACTTGTTCTTTACGGTCACCTAATTCAGGCACCGATAGTCCGCACAGAATCTCAAAATCCCATATACCTTCTTGGAAAACAAAATTGAGGCTTCCCATGGAGAAACACTGGGTCTTATGGACCCCTTTCCCTGCATGTCCTCCAACTGTACACATAACTCACGAAGCTCTGCGGTAGCCATCCGATATGCTGGTGTAGATATCGTTGTCATCCCGGGGTATAGGTCGATGTAAAAGTCTACATATCTAAGTTAAGTTAGTCCTGGAACATCATCAAAAAAGACATCAGCATACTAGTCCACCACTACAGGATAGATTGGACACACAACATCAACTTCTCCAAGGGTAAGGCTTTCCAACTGATGAGTAATTGGATTCAACCTTCTCTGGGTAAGTCCATCCTATAATGTAAGGGTTTCCTTCTCGCCGCTAAAAGAAAACCTAGTCCCGTCCATGCAGAAACAATGCACTTTCCACCTAATACAGTCAATCTAAGCATTGATTATGGATAACTAGTCCATACCCTAGATGAAGTTGTAAGGCCTCGATGCTGCCACTAAGAGATCCAATACAAAGCTCTCTCCTCATATAGTAAGCTCACACTATCGGCACCAATGCATAATTGTCGAATCCACTCCCATAGGTGTCTATAGCCGTAAAGATCGAGCCAACAGCTCCACCGGAATGTCCAGGCTCCAAATGATGGTCATGGTAATAAAATAGTGACTGGAACCTGTGTCTATAAGTACATCATCTAAGGTGGAGTAGACACATATCATACCTCTAATCATCTCCGGAGCTTCGTGGTCGTAAGCCTCAGCTGCCTGGAGCTGAGCTCCTCTATGTCCTCCTACTTCCTGTGGTCGGGGTGGACCACCTAGTGGTGGTGGTGGTAGAATCTCAAAACGTCGTGCACCACCTACTACATGGCCAGCTCCTTGGCCACATCTGCTACCCCGAGGTCCTCCTCGCTTAAACTGCTTCCTCTGTCTCGACGGTCCCTTGACCATCTACTGGTCATCAGTATGGCAGGTCGGGCAGTCGCGAGCCATATAATCCTGCCCGCCACACATGTAACATTGTCTTCCCCTTTAATGACTCCCTCAACCTTTTGTGCCTCACACCTCAGACCCTGCATCATGGGGTTGTCCACCAAGAGTTCTAGTATACATGGACCTCTGTGTCATCATCCTAATGCCTCCTTCTGATGACTCGGCTACCAATCATCTGGTGGTATCTCTCATTGTCAGTGCCTACTCAGATAGGAATCTCTCCAAAAAAAGTGCTCTCTCAAGAACCCCACCCTATGTCGGAATGCTGAGGGATACTATTGATGCTCTGATCCCCCTTCAGAGACCCTAATCAAAGGTCTAGGCCCTAAATAAAGGGTCTCATACCATGTCAGTGGAGTAGTGGTACAGATAAGTGAACCTCACAGAGTACTAGGCCACTGTCATGCTGCCCTACTGTAAGTGAGGCAGATCCTATATACGCACATAGCGTATGGTCACTGGGACAATCTCTTCCCGGAAAATTCCCTTGAATTCCGCCCTGATTAGGGTCACCACATCGTGTATCTGGAGCGTCGGGCTCCACCATCTCCCTACTACTACATGAAAATGTTGGCTGATAGGATCAACGTAAAATCAGTTTGTTTCCCAACTAAGTAAAAAACTCTGGACACAGCCTTCAGCTAGTCCTCAGCTACATGTGGGTCCATCTCACCTCGGAACCTCAAGGGCCTCTTCCACTAGAACTCGTGAAAAACACTCATCCAGTGTGCATCCTCTAATGGCGGGGATGGTGGAAAAATCTACCCAATTGGAAGTGGTGTTGCTGGTACACCAAAAGATGGTGCTAACTCTGTGAGAGGGCCCTCCACCGAAGCCTCATCACTCAGTGGGCCATCATCACGTACTCTCTCAGGAAACCTGGGTGGTTATCTTCATGGGGACATCCTGAAAAAAAAAACAGGTGTTCCATGAATAAAAGTTATACATGGTGAGTTTACTCAAGAAAACACAAGAAAGTCTTTTTAAAACACACGAAATCTGTGTTTTCATGTTCTAAGTTGGATATCAAAATTTAGGTTCTTGGTGTATGGATATGTCGACCACTACACCAACACTATACTCCCCGAACTGAAAACCACACTCAAAACACTTAACAATATTGCCACATAAAAAATATCATTGTCCTAGTTCTTCTGTAGAACCGAATTCCATTGATACCACTTTGTCATGAATCATCCCCCAGGGCTCGTGCCGTGACAACCCTAAGCCTGCGTTCAATAGGTCAAGGGCTGGTGACTAGAACCAAAAGCCATATTCCCCAAAACAGGAAGGTATTGACTTTAAACCTATACAAGAAGATGATCTGAGAACACAACAAGAAGAAACTGTGAAATAACTACTGTAGTAAAAAGAGTGTTGAATGTAAAAGGGGACGGAATACAAGCCCAACTGTAAAAGCACAATTACGACCGAAAGTATAGTATAATAGAAAGAAAAAGGAAAATATCTATTTTGATGTCCCCTGAGGTTCCTACCTTAAGGGTAGGTATAGATCACCTCTACTGCACTCCATGTCCGCTCGTCTCCTCTATGTCACGTCTTGCCGAATGGTCCAACTCAAAGAACTGTCCTGTCCTATCTCCCTCAACCTCAATCAATGTTGCATGTCGTCTGCACAAGACACAACATCATGCAGGTGAATCCCATGTAGGGGTGAGTATAAAAATACTCAGTAAGGACCCAGAGACCTCGAAGGCCTCCTAGAGTTCCTTAAAGAAAAACCATAGTGTAACACCACGAAGGTAGATTACCACACAGTTAAAGTACAACATAACATAACCTCAATCACAAGAACATGGTAAAGATAGCTCACACCGGGATTTATTCTAGGGGTAGTAATAACTAACATCCCTGGTCACAACGTTGAATGCCTCGGCTGCTGGAGAACTCCTACTCTATATAGTATAGTGGGTCTGCGCAGTCACTCCATGCCGTTTCCCACTAACCATGAACTACTGAAGTACTCCTCTCCATCGCATATTGTGGGTCTACCGGGTCACACAGAGCCGCCAACCCCGATCGGGGTCTTCAAAGGAACTCCTTCCCATCAAGTACCTTGACCGCTCCCCACTATGTCATTCCAGGCCACACAGAACCGCCCACCCCAATCGTGGTCTATTAAGGTACTCCTCCCCATTGCGCACCGCGCCTGAAGAGTCACTCAGAGTTGAAAAGTCAGTAGTCATCTGGTCTCACCCAGTTGCAGGGTTCCGTACATAGTGCGCTTGGGAGAATTGCTCCCCAAGCCATCAGTCATATCTCAACCAGAACGAATTCTCACAAAGAAGTAACCCAATGATCTGCCATGACATATGGGTTCCAACGCAACATACAACACATCATTCAGATGCCCGATCTATACATTATTGACATTTCAGTGCCGAGGGCCCAGATGCATTCAGGTGCGACCCCACTTGGCCATTCTTCTAGTTTCTTCAAAACTCTAATATAGTATTTAAAATGTACCATTTCACTCCATGGGTCCCAACGAAGTAAATAGTTTGTTCAAAAGGCGTCTGTTTCTCATGTTGAGGTCCTTTGAGTGTTTGTGGACCTGGTGCGGCCTAGGTCCGGACCAATGTAGTCGAACCGACCAGGCCCGACCCGATCTGGGCTGGGCCAAGGTGGTATCGACCCGCTAGGCCAAGGTGGTCTTGGCCCGCTGGGCCGATGTCTGGTCCGACCCACAAAAGGGGCGACCCGACCCATGTAGGGCGGTGGACCCCTTGGGCGGTGCCCTGACACGGAGGCGGAGGCCTGCTTGGGAGGTGGCCTGGTTCGAGGGCAGCAGCACGGTCCGAGGGCGGCGACCTGGCTCGGGGGCAGTGGCCTGCTCTATGGGGGGTGTCCTAGTGCGAGGGCAGTGGCCTAGCTTGAGGGCGGTGGCCTCCTCCGAGGGCGGCGGCCCACTCTGAGGGAGACGACCCGACTCGAGGGCAGTGGCCTGACGTGAGGGTGGCGGCATGCTCCGAGGGTGGAGGCCCAGTCTAAGGGCGGAGGACAGCTCCGAGGGCGGCAGCATGGTTCAGTCGGTTGTGGGGGCAGTGTAATCCCTTATTCTCCTGGATTCTTGAATGGCCTGAAGGCCATTCGGTTTGCGAGGCAGCAGCGCTGTGCGGGAAATGCTGATCTCGCCGGACGCAGGTTTGGCATCTTCCATGTCTTCGGCCACGGTTTCCATTCACCGGCAGTGCGATGGTCATGCCACCTCCCTTCTCATGGTTGACCAACATGCCAACTACCTCCCCCAGTCATCATGGATGATGAGAGACGACCATTTTCTTGCGGCATGCATCGACGTGCTTGAGGTCTTCGAAGGTGTCACAAGGATAGAAAGATAGCAGAGGGTTTTGGATGAGTTTGTTAGGCCCGTGCCCTCCGCGGTAGCTCATATTGTGGAGGATATTAAGGGGTTTAGTAATCAATTGAATTAAACAGTAAGATAAACCCCACAAAGATTCATTGCAACAATCCTCCTGCTAAGATGAATGAATCACGGGTCAACCTGTTAGTCAGTTGACCCTTGTTCTTTGTATAATTTTGAAAATAGGGAAGAGAGAAATCCAAAATGCACAAAAAAATAACCCCTACCTTGAAAAGTTGGAGAGAACATGCGGTTGAGGGAGTCTCATTGTTTTCCCTCCCCGTAACATGATGTCTTCATCGCCGCTCAAGTTTCAAACACCAGTTCGGGGTTTCGGTGTCGTACGTCACCTCCTGCTACGGTCGGATCCGTCCTCTTAGGGCTCGATGTTATGGCACTCCAACAAAACATTTTTGCTTGGCGAATCTTGTCCAATACCCCTCCCCTAAGCTCTATATTTATAGGAGAGGGGGAGAGTAAGTAACCACACGAGGAGTTAATGAGTCTCATAAATTAAGAAGCTTCATAATCCCCCAATGATGTCATTACTTAGGATTTGGAAAGTCAAGTAATTCATTGGAATGACTCACCATAGGTACCACACTCCGCCTGTCCGTTGGTGGAAAACAAATAAATTAATGAAATTATTTCATTTCATTTCATTTAGAATTCACAAAAAATTAACTTCTTCTCTATACCTACTACGGTCAAAATAAACCCTCCCTTTAGAGAATCATGGTGCAGCGGATTCAAAGGTGCCATCAGATTTTTAATTCAAGAAACGGTCTCATTCATTTATTGAACGTACCCAAAAAAGTTCATAAATTCATTCCGGGTAGACCGGGCCTCAGAATCATGCACTGTAAATTTTCACAGACTCGTAATAATTCCCTATATTTTGAAATATTACATTGAAATATAGGTCTTTACAACATTAGTAGTAGTAATGGAATAATAAATTCCTTGATCTTTTATCATTAGAGTCTAATTACATTGATTACCCTCAAGGAGTCACTTTTTTTCACTTTATTTCACGGTACCCTTTATCCCTATAGTTTCAACATTGGACCATGGGTGGTGCTCTCATTTCCTGAAACAAGTATTATTTCTGTCTCATGTCTTTCCGACATTCCTAGGCTTGGTGGCCTTCTCTCACACACTTGAAAAATTTCCACATCCCATTGAGGTAGTTTCGATGATGTTTCTTCCCCCATTTTTGAAATGTGGGTGGTTGATTTTTATTTCCACTGTTCTAGTTAGATCCCCCATATTTCATTTTTTATCACCATAGACATGAGACCATTCTCCAAAATACAATCCACTTTCAAATCAGATTGAAAAAATTCTTCAAAACTCCCAATGTCTCTAATTTATAAATCTTTTCAAAGGCTTTGTTTTAAACCACTAAAGAATAAATAAATTTTTCTATAGTTGTTGATAACAAAACCTAAATAATGCCTTTTAAGCCTTGTGAAATTTTATTCATAGGTCATGACAGAATCAATTTACATTTTCTTCATCTCTATGATTTATCTCTACATCTTTGTACAAATAGAAAAATGGAAATACATGTTATGAAAAATTATATTAATATCTTCCCAATATGTCGCATAAATTTCATCATTTAGAATGTTTTTATTAATCAAATCCCACCATTGATGAGCATATCCATCTAAATATTAAATTACCCAAGTCACCTAATCCATCTTAGAAAAGTGTATCACAAAAAATATCTTCTCTATTGAGTTTACCCACTATTCCCTGACTAGTGGATCAGCGGATCCACTAAAAACCAGTGGTCATTTCCACATATAACACTTGATATATAGTTTCTCCCTATTAGGTGAAGGTATATTTTCAAATTATTCAAGTTATTTTTTATAAACAGAGATAACTGAAAAAGAATCTCCATGAAATTTTTACATCCACCCTCAAGGAATTAGTGATTTCATTATGTCAATTGATGCATTTTTCATAAAACATGTTTTTCCATGGTTTCCCCAGGGTCCCACCAATTGGTAAAATAGAAAATTTTAGACAAAACATTAGTCTACTTTTCAGGAATAAGTATTTTTTTCCTTTTTTATATTAAGTCTAAATTAATATCTTGTGGGATCTATATGTTTGAAATTTTGTAAAACAAGTATTCTTGGGTTATTACTTACAATAGGTCTCATACTAATGGTTATATATGGTTCTAAAATCATAATTATTAAATTAAATAAACTTTCTCTGATACCAACTATATCGACCATTATTTTTCATACATAAATTATTACATCATGTGATATATGAACAAAATAAATTCATTAGACAACCCAAATCCAAAGGTTTATTGTTTTCGAAAAATGAGGACCATACGAAAAATTTAATAAATAAAACACAATCATTTATTTAATTCCTTATTCTCTAGTATCATATTGGACCTTGGGTTCTCCTTAGAAAAATTAATCACTTGAGGATATACATTAATGAAACGGGTGAGTTGAAGCCCAATAAAAGGATATATAAGAACATTAATCAATAGAAAATGGGGTGAGAATAATCATTTTCATAATATCATCATCATAACAAAGGGAATAAGTATTAGATAATGTCATGGAATGTGGAAATATATAAAAATGAAACATCAGGTCTTAGTGGTCACCTAAAAAATATAGTTATGAACAAAGATAGCATAATGTTCCTGCATATTAAAAATTATCTCATGAGATTAATCAAATTACCCAATAATTGGATCAATATATAATTATAGGTGAAACAATCACATCATATCATTTATTTTGAACAATATAATAATGGGTGCACCAGTCACATTGTAATACTAACATTATCATGTATGCCTCATTGAACAAATATAAATCATGGACATAAAATAACCCATGGAAAAGAAATGGACTTCATTAATAATATTTTAATGGATTAAAATTTGGGTTCTTTAAATAAAAAGGGAATAACATACTTGTTATAAGAACCATACATCTTTAGTGAAGATGAAACATGATCAAGAGAAGTAAAAAATGTGCTTTTAAAAGAAAATGTTATTTTGGAAAAAATATTTTATTTTGAAATGAAATCAGATTCCTAGAATTTATATCCTGAAAATAATGGGTAAGTAAAATGAAATGATATTTAGGGAATATTAATGTAACATAAATACTATAAATTGTGTGAAAGAAGGAAACCCCAAAGAAAGATAGTTGGGTTCGAGAATCCCATAACCTTGTGTCTGAATTCTTTAATTACATGAATATATTGGATAATAAAATTAAATTAAATAACTAAAAAATATATAACCTTTTATATACTAATTTTATTAATTATAGTTTCATTATTTTTATTTATGGAATTTAAAATGACTTATATATTTTAATTTCATCTTTCAAGAGTGTTTGTTTTCATGTTTTTCATTTTTAGTTTACTTGAATATATGTGTGGAAGATTATATACCATGGATATAATTAAAAGGAATTGACAATTTATTTCATTAATTATAATAAATCAGTTTAATTGGTTATTAATATAATTTGGATAAATTTCATTTGTATGAATCATTGGGTAAATAGTTAATGAAAGTCATTTGGGTTAATTTTGGCAGTTTTCAATCACAACTAACTTGATTTGTTTTGTCACTAAGTATTTTGTAAATATTATAGTTACACAACATGAAAAGGGTTATAAAATATATTTTATAGAAATTAACATCCACTATAGTGGTTTTATGAAAATAATTTAAGGTGTTAAGGTAAAATTAAAATGCATTGTCCACGATGATGGTAAATTGTCACATCAGTGGTGATGATTTCATTTTTAAAATAAAATAGAGAGAGAAAGGATTTTGATTTTGGATATTCAGTTAACATGATATAATTATAGTATATAAATGATAATGGATTTGTAATTAATTTATTTATTGAGGATGTACAGATATAGAAAAAATAAAATGCAATTAAAATAAATTAAATGAATAGGGAAGGGGATTTTATCTCTTAAATCCCTCATGCTTGAGAACCTCTGTAGGGAAATCATTTTGGTATTATGATAAAACCTAGGTATCCTAAACATAATGGTGGATCTTGGGATATGTATTGGGACAAAATTTTACCAGGTTCAAATCATGGGAGGTGGGGGCAGAAGAGGTGGAGAGGGGTGGTATTTATAGCGAATGAGATGTGTTTTTTCCATTATTTTATTCATTAGATGATTATATTGGCTCAAGACAATAAATAGTTTAATAAATATCACTAAATATGTTAAAATTTATATATATTGTTCGATATTTTGGCCTTACATCATCCATAAATTAGAAATGCCACAACAATTCATGCATTTAGTTTTTATCATAGATTATCAAATTTAACTATTCCCCAAAAAATTAAATATTTTAGAAAAATAAAAACAGTTCAACCTATTATTTTTTCAAAATTTAGAATTAAAAATTGAACTCCATTTTAAGAAAATAATTTCTAAATATGAGAAATTTAATTTTTAATTAAAATCAACCTTTACTCAAAAAATATAGATTTTAAAATTAACACTGATTTTATAACAATTTGAGAAATTATTTTAAAGATCAAAAAAATATTTTAAAATCATAAAAAATAAAAATATTTATTTATGAATACATTTTATGAAAAATGTTTTTTTAAAATTATTAAATTAATCATAAAATTATAATTAAATATTTATAACTTACAAAAATAACAACAATTAATTTAAAATTTTTAAAATGTTTATTTACTTCTTCCATGAAATAAATATATCAAATTTTAATTCAGAAGATACTTAAAATTTATTTTTAATTTCAAAGGATAAGTTACTATTATATTAAGAAGAATATTATTCCTAAGGGTCATGTTACTATTCAAGTTCTCAATTTACTTTCTCATCAATATAGGTTCATTAACATTTTAAAATACCTCTTATTTCATTCATTCATCATTTATAATGTTTATATTGTGTTCTATATGTGATTTTATTTTATTTATATTTTATTACATTATTATAAGATGGGTGAACTTACATTGATAATATTTTGGTTCGTTAAACTCATTTTGTTATTGTTCAGCATATAAGGATTACATAGTATAATATTTCTCCAACACCAACAATAATTTAAATATATGAATTTGGTTATATACATATGACATTAAAAAATTGGTTGTAATACATTAATATAGAATCAGTATGATCCCCAGTTTCAATCGTTAATTTTTTATTTCTTCAAAGGACTGTAAGAAATTTATTTATTCTATACTATAGTACCATCTCTTTGTTATTAAAAATCTGAACATACACTTCATTATAGGACATGTTATGATATTACATTAATCCCTCATTTGTGCTCACATGTGTAAGATCCAAAATTCATTTCTTGAAAAATAATACATGGAATAATTTTTTACATTACATAGGTTGAAATGAATATCCAATCATTAAGCTATAACTATAATTATTCTTGATATTTCAAAATGTCCAAAATATCTAGAGATTAATATACACATTTTACCAATTCTAAAAGAAATATTTCATGGTGAAATGTTCAACAATGTATGATACCCAACATTAAATTCTATGTATTTCCTTTGATATTATGAATTATTATTTTTTATTTTGGAATTGATTAATGTAATCCTTAATTATAGGTACTTTAATAGGCTTCTTATTCACAGTATATGGGGCACCTAACTTTTTGTCTCTAATTCATCAAAATAGGATTGAATATGATACCTATCCCAATAAAGTTATTTATATAGTTCTATATGGATGCAATATTTGATGTTGTTATTGTATATAAATTCCCATATAGGTAGATACTATTCCTATAAAAACTTGTGGTTTTATGGATTTGTTTTTGAATGAACATAATCATTTTGATATTTTTACTTTCAATGAACACTGAATAGAGATTGTGTTATATTAATGCACTAATTATTTCTTCTGTATTACAGAACACTATGTTAATATTTCACTACATGTAATAATTATTTATCTTGCATTACACAGAAAATTATGTTTAGATTATGTTACACACAATGTTTAGTTCCATTGATAGGTTGTATTACACATAAGGACATGTTTTATCAAACTAAAATATAATATTAATATCATTATAAAAACATTATTATAGCTAGCACCTATCCACTAAAAAAGAAGTAACAAATAAGATTAACTAGATTGTGAAAATATGATTTACAAATTTATATAAAAATAATATTTTGTTCATAGATTAGTAGTAAATTAATCTAATAACAATTATGAAATTAATAAATTACTTTTCTAAGAAAACTAATTTTCAATGTACAAACACAATTTTATCTTAATAAATTATATAAAACACTTTTGATGAATGTTATACAGAAAATTTATATATTATTTATTCAATAAATATTTTTTATACTCATCCAATATATTGTATAGGTATGAGACAAGAATAAATCCAATTTTATGAATCAGAAGATGCATTTTTCTAAAAGTTAATGTTACCACCTTTTAATGAAGAAAAAATTTTAATTAAATTTTTTGAAAATTTGATAAATTATATATGAAATAAAAAACTTCACTTTTTAAATATGAATAATTTTTTTCTTTGGATGAATTATTGGTATTTTTCAGAGAAGTTTTATTGTTTTTAAGAATAGTGAAGAATAATGTATTTTATTTCAAAAATTCATTTTCATATAATTTATTTATATAGATATATTATATATTGTTTTTGTTTTAACATATAATTATATAAATAATAAATCAATTTATCCAATTTAGGCCATATTAATAATCTTCACATTGAAATTGGATAACAAAACATTTCATACTTTTGAACATTTTCTCATTAAAAACAAGCATTCATTGCATGACTAA
The DNA here is from genome assembly GCA_963277665.1 of Viscum album. NCBI lineage: Eukaryota > Viridiplantae > Streptophyta > Magnoliopsida > Santalales > Viscaceae > Viscum > Viscum album. The sequence continues at coordinate 599,422,952 of OY728133.1, forward strand.
GGGATTAATTTGAAATTAATTTCTAAAAATTTTATGAAAATAATTTTAAAAAACATATTAATTATTTGGAATAATAATAATTTATAATATAAATTATCTTCAACATAGGTTTTGGCCAAAAATATTAGTTAATGTAATTAAAATTAATTATAGTGATTAAACTAGAAATGTGTTAATTAGGGGTTGAATTTTATCATATGGGAAAAAATTCCCTAGAAATATATACAAAATCTATTTTACAGAAATATTTTGATCATATATTATATTTTCTTGAAAATGGAAAATGATTGGCTGTACATTATTTAAGGTAGATATCTCTATAGTATTTTCCTTTTAATATTACAAGAATACCACTCCCTTTACACTATAAAATAGAACTCACACTCCTCACATCATTAAAGCTCTCAATACAAATTATATCATACAAGAAAAGACCAAATAAGATCCTAAATTTCTTACCATCAACATACAAGCCTCACTTTAGAAAGAAAGAAATCCATCTTTGTCTTTTGGTGGAAACCAAAATTAATTACCCAAAGAAGATGTATCATCCTTCAATAGGTTCTTATATTTTATTTTCATTATCTTACCAAAAAATTATTCTAATCATATTATTATATAATAACCTAATAATATTTAAATATAAATATATGGTTTTATTCTATGGTTTCAATCTAAACCTAACCACACTTTCAACAAGTGGGTAATGACTTACTGTTTGTGTATACGGTGGACTACCACCAAGAGAAACGAAGTAGTTCGTTTTTCCTTTATCACCTATCATGGTTTAGTATTATGATTGAAATACAGTTTTTAAATAAAATATATTTTATTTATTATTTATTTATTCATATTTATTTATTATATAAAACATAATTTCTAATATTCCATTTTTGTTAATATGATAACTTCATTTATGGACGTATGGACTACCGCATCAACATTATATTGTGATTCGTTCATAATTTACAAGGAGTATATTAAGTATGAGTTTATTAAAATTAAATTACCTATATTTATTAATAATCCAAGTGGAATGTTAATATATATATATATATATCTATTTAATTGACTCTCTTTCTACACCACAATAAATTTGATACAATGTTCATACGTACGTATAACCTACCATATCCTTTGATGATGTATTCCATTTGACATTACTATATTTTATATATTAGTATAAATATTTATATACTGAATGAATATTATATTTATATATTTTTTATATTATGGAAATAAGCACATAATGATCTATGTACGAGGATCAAGAATAACATGTCAAAATGTATACGAAAAATAAAGAGGATATTACCCAAAACAAAACATTTACATGAAATTGTTGATAAAAATTTAGTATAAATCTATAATAAATTCATATATTTTATAATATAAGAATATGAATATGGAGTTAATTTATGATAAACATATAATTATTATACACAATGTTTTAATGTGTATGAAGAAATTCGAGACAATAGTTAAGGGTTTTCCCATATCACTTATATATCTATAAGATATATGCCATATTCACCACTTATTTTTTTTTGTGGTATATATAATGACCTAGGAATTTTTATATCTTGTTTTTTTTAATTTTTTTCTTTATTTTTCAGATCCCACTATTGAAAAGATAGTTAAGTAGTAAGAGGATTTACAGTTTGACTTTTATTTCAGTAAGACTTATGTAATATTCACCACTCGTTTTTATGTGTGTTGTATTTAATTACTATGAATATATTATATAATTGTTACCCTTATATTTATGGGTATTTAAATATAAATTTTATTATCTATATTTCATGGAGTTTATTCAATGAATTGTACCAAATCGGTAATGTATTTTTTATCTCACTTTTCATTCATTAAGACACATGAAAAGTTACGCACCTATATTATTCTATAAGGTGTTTATACTACCCTTTTTCATGTTATATCATGAATATAATTATTTTACTAATATTTTAAGCATCATTAAATTACATTATATCTATATGATTATGATTAAAGTTACCAAAGTGGTAACATTTTATTGCTATAATCTCATTATTTATAGAGATTTGTTAACATTATCCTTCCAATAATGAATTATAAGATCTATATCTCTTTAACTATCATGATTTTCCACATCCTATGTTTATTCATGATATATCTATGTATTTTTACCATAAAACTACTACTAGATATGTAATATACTTAGGAAAGTGTTTTTAAGAAAATATGACATTATGACCATCTTTATTTGGAAATATGTTTTATTCAAAAAAATCATGTTTACTATGTTCTCTAAAAGACAATTTTACCCATGTTTTTGGATTTATAAAATGTTATTAAAAATAATCTCCTTATCATTTTATGATCATGTGAAATTTTAAGACCTTTTACGATGCAAATGGAATTCTTGGGATGTACCAATTTACCCACAGTCATGATCGTCGTTTCCTTGGAGCTTCCATTGAATTAATAAAAGATTATTTTTAAAGATAATATTTTTACCTCATATTTTAAAAATTCTATTTTAAAAAAATTGGTTTTTACAAAAAAGGGTTTTCAAAATATTTTTAACATTATAAAGTGTATTAAATGATTTTAGTTGCTTCCTTTAAAAATATTAAAGCTTATTTTCAATGTGGAATGTTTTACAAATTATTAATGATTAAGAATAGTTTTTTAAAGTGTAAAGAAAAATTACCCCATAAACGTTTTAACTGATTTTAATGCTTAATTTATTTGTTTTCTAGTGGGTTTTCAATGAAATGTATTTTGAAAATGATATATGTTTTCAAAATTAATTTTATAAGAGGGGTTATTTCCCTTAATGAATGCCTCACATAATATTTCCAAAACATTCCCAATAGAAGTTGATGTCCTTTGATATAGTTTATTCTATGTTAAGGAAATTATATAGGGATTCCATTTGTATTCATTCACTGAATGGTTTATATTAATATGACATGTTGTTTATGAAACTCATATATCTTCCACAGTTTCAAAAATTATTAAAAGATTATGAAATCCTCTTACATTAACGGTATATTCTATCATGAAATGATTATGAAACCTATATATTTTTCAAAAGTAATTATATGATGAAATGTTTAAAATATCAATTTCGGTTCTTGGGTTGTGATATAATTTTTATGAAACCCTTATATTTTTATGGATTATGATATGATGAGTGTTTTTTGGTAATTTTTTTAAAATAAAACTTGTTTTCAGTTTTAAATCTTGTATTGTGGAGTTTATATTTAAGTAATGGGATTAATTTATCTTATTAACAAAATAATTTCTAATTTTAATTTTTGAAATATTCTAATTATGAAAGACAATATTATTTTTAAATAAATTTATATAAGATGTTCCGTTTATTTTTAAAACTATTACATATCGATGAATTATTTTTAAGTTAATATTATTTATGAATTCATGTTTATTTATATTTATATAATATGATTATTATTGAATGTGTTCCAATGTATATGTAAGTGGGATTTTCTTATTTTATATTCCTTGTTTCACATAAATGTATCTATTAATTTATGATTGTATATTTATTCTATTTATGTATATATATATATATATTATTTTAAATTTCAAGATCATTTTTTTTATTTTGAGATTATAATTTTGTATATACGTATATATATATATATCTTAAATTTTATGTTTTTCAAAACAAATGTGCTTGTATTTTTACATCGCAAGCTTATTATTTTTGGATGTATTTCCAATTTTATAACTATGTAGAGAGATTACATTAATTCACGTATAGTTTAATTTTAAAATTTTTTGAAACATGATATACTTCACTTAAACCCTTTTTTATCTTATTTATTAGGGTTCTCATTCTTCTATGTACATATATATATATCTCTCTCTCTGTGTGTGTGTGTGTAAGGATGGTTGTTTATTTTTGAAATGTCACACTGATAATTTTATGTGTGATACATAATTTTTTATTTCTCATGATTATATTATGAAGGATAAATTATATATCTATTATTTTATATATACAATCACAAAAAAAAATAGTTCCTTAATATTTTTATTTTTATTCATGATTGAGTTTTAAAATATAGTTTTTTTCATTTATATAAAATGTATTTCATGTATTGATGCCTAAAATATTGAATCCATGGATGTTCATAGTTATTTAATGTCCATAAAATGGATAAATTACATCAGTTTTGGATATATAAAATCTGTAACATTATTTTGTAAGGAATATAGTATTTATAAATTTGTATATATGAATATAATTTTGTTTGTGTATTTATTTTATTTTCATGTTTTTAAATCAGAAACTCTAGTAATTAATGTATATATATATATATATTTATAAGTCATGGTGAAAATGTTTTTATAATTTCTCTCACTTGGATATTGTAAACATGATAGCGAGTGGGAAGTAAACCCATCCCTTTGAAAATTGGGTGGGCCCAAACAACCTTCAATGTTTCAAGTGTCCTAATGGTGTTTCTTCAGAACCATGATTAATGTTTTCAAAAAATAACTAGATTATTTTAAATAAATTTCAATGTTTATTCTTTTAAATGTATTATAATATTATATAATGGTATTTTAAAAAGGTATTTTTTTCACAGATTTTTATAAACTCTTTAGTGGGAACGTATTGTAACATCCCATGAAAATAAAGAACATGAAATTTTTCATATTTATTAATATTTTTTAATTAAATATTAATTTCACTTTATATGGGCCACTATGTTTGATGGCGTACCCAATACACAACAATCAGTTTCTTTGAAATCCAATGTTGCACACTAATAATATAATATTATTATTTTAAATGGTAGTTAATGCCTAGCTGTTGTATTGGTGGGAATGAAAAGAACTAACTAAAATATAATTATACATGTTTATTGAATATTTTTACATTTATTCAATAAAATTTACTCGCTTAAAATAAGTAAATAATTTGATTATAAGCATAAGTACTCTAATATTCACTAAAAGGTCGATTTACAGGCTTTTAATAGAGAACCCTCTTTAAATATAGTTTTTTTCACTTTTATATGTTCTATTTGAGAAAAATAAAATTCTCCTATTGAATTAGGACACCAAAATTTACTTTGGATGAAATTTGCGTATTTTTATGATAATGTTCAATTTTTTATGGAATAGTGAAAAATACTGTAATTTAATTCAAAAGAGCTTATTTATAGAATTTATTTATATAGTTGTTTTATCTTTTTAAGTGGTTTTAAAGTTTAATTAGAATATATATTTACCATTTAATATAATGGTGGTCATTTGATGTAATTTCATTTTTTAATAGGACATAAACAAGTTTCAATCTTTTGATAGTTAATATTTCTTAAAAACACGCTATTTATTTTAACAGCGGGAATTATTTTTAAATTAATTTCATTCACTTCTGTGTTTTTAGTTTGGAAAAATTTTCTCTATATTAGGAATCCATAGGTCCAAATTGTGTAAATAAGTAACTTTTATTGTTAGACATTTTAAATATTTACTTCAGTAAATATTTTATTTAACATGATTAAAAGGTAAAAGTAATAAATAAGTGTAAAATATAATATAATAATAATAATAAATTACCCTAACATGTGTATTAATCCTATTTCCTAATACATATCCGACCATGGGAATCCTTGGGTTGAATTTGGGACCCCATGGGGCCACATGGGTGTAATAATGACACTTTATATTAATAAATTTAATGTAAAAACAAAAATGACATAGAAAAATATATTTTAGTAAATAAATTTTTACACAGGGTTATATAACATATATATTGGAAAATAAATATTTTTTGGAAACATAAAATGATTTTATACAACATGGTATTTTTATTATAATTTTTGGAAAACAAATAAATTAAACTATTTATGAAACAATAATGATTCAATATTTACCTCATTAATAAATGATTTAAATAAAAAAGATTATAAATATTAAAACAATATCCAAAACCAGTCCAATTCCTATTGGATTATTTTATTTCGACCACGAGTCATCTTAACTTTGATACTAATGAATAGTTGACCTTTCGAAACAAAAGATGAGGTTATAATAAAATAATTGTTTTAAACATTCCTTAAGATCCCCTCATCTCCCTTATAAAAATACCCCACTTCTAACTCATTCCTCATACTTCTCAAGCCTTTGGCTCGTGCAACTGTTTCATGGTTTTGGCCTCGAAATGCCCAACAGTTCCGTATCTAATGACACATGGACCTGCTTTCCAAAGGTAGGCGTTTGCCAGATTGTCTGACTAGCGACACTTAAGAACTCACATTGGTCGAGAGGATGGGAAGTTGGGCTCATCGCACCCTTTGGGGGGGGATTATTTCCTATTCTGGGACTCGCTTATAGATTTAAGATGTATTCATATGTTCGCGAATCTTTGGTTTATACCCCAGTATAGTATCCCAGATATAACCTGGTTAGCAATGGTCAGCTGAACGCAGGGGTTCAGAATCATTTATGCCTAAGGATTACCATCCCTCATGGGATTAATGTCCCCATGGAGTCGGAACTCATTGATGCGGCAATAGGAGTGGCACGGTGAATCGGTGTGAATGTAGTCGGATCGACCGGTTGGTGGGATTGAACCTCTTGGAGGCTTCCTACGTACCCTGCCTAGGATGCAGGGAACAAAGTCCACGTAGTTCGCATGTACAGTTTATCGTCATGAGGGAAAAAGGTGAACCAACGTGAAGATTTTAGGAACAACCGGGTGGTGGGCTTGAACCTATTGGAGGCTTCCTACGTACCCTACCTAGGAGGCAGGGATCAAAGTCCATGTATTTTTCATTGGTTTGGGACTTAAGATCTGAGGCAGCCGGAATGATGGATTGGGGCATACACTCTTAGGAGGCCCAGAATGATGGATTGGGGCTTACACTTTGAGGAGTCCCATAAGAGGATGTCATGGTCGACTCCTACTCTATGCCCATGTGAGTCATGCTCGGTGTGAGAAACAAGAGGTAGCAGGGACCAGAGGATCACGTTGTGGGAGGTGCGTCCGTGAGGAATGGAGTGGGGCTTATGCACGAGGGAGTCCCATGATGATATATTGGGGCTTACACTCTAAGGAGGCCCATGTTGATGGATTGGGTCTTACACTCTGAGGAGGCCCATGGGCGACAAAGCGCAGTGGGAGAGGGAAAGGGGGTGCTTCTGTGCCCATCTCCTCTCTTACAGTGCATGAGGGCTTCTTTCTGATCAGTATTTTACTATACCCAGGAAGCCATTAACAAGTCGAGGGGAATAAAGGGGATTCCTGAGCACATACTCCACATTACCATGGGAATGTGAACCCAAGAATGCTTCGGGAATCTACTCAAGAGTCGGGGCATCCCCTTCGCCTCAATTTAAGATGTTCATGTGAACTCAAAACGGCGTGCTGATGTGCCTGAAATATACACCACATGGATCTGGTGGCTCTGGTGTAGGCCTCAACTCGGGGTTGATGAATAGTCCAATGAGGGAGTCACGGAGGATTGGGACAGATTAGAAGGATTTTATCTGGCTCGGGGAATGGGAACTCCGAAGGTTTTGGTAGGCCACACATGGGTACGGGTGGTGGTGCCCTTCACGTAGGAAGGTGCTACGTGGATGGAGAAGCCATCCACGAACTAGGGTGGTCGACAGATTGAGTGTCTTTCCACAAACTAGGAGGGTCTGTGGACTGAGGGGCCATCTGCGAACCAGGCTGGCCAACAGACTGATTGGAATCCTGTGAAATAGGGTGGTTTGAGGCTTTGGGTTTGGCCTGCGTACCAGGGGGTACACGGAGGGGTCCATGTAAGCAGTGGCAGCCAAGGTCGATGCTGATCGGGGGTACATCAGTCAAGGCTTCGCCCGCGTAGGAGGGTGCTACGCAGTGCGGAAGATCGGAAAAGAGGCATAAACACCCTGGTCTGTGGGGAGTGCATCCGCGGAGGGGGCTATGGTTTGAGGTCTTCTCGTTTTATGTTACTTTATGTTCGCGGTTCACCAAATTATTATGCATTTTCCGATTCCTTATTAGTTTGTTCCCATGTTTATACCTGATGTGGTTCACGAACGGGAACATCACTGTTTGTGAAATCCTAAGCCTTCCTTCGACCGATCTCCTTCCGAATCTCCAATTCCTCTGAATCCAAATCCCGATCTCCCCCTTTCCTCCTTCCCCCCTCGCTCTCATTTTATAGAGTGGGGAAAGAGATGTATCTACTGTCACACGGCACCTTTTGCGAAGTCTCATGACCTAATACCCGGTTTACGGCTGACTTGGTCAACCCGTAATTTGTGGTGGGTATTGAACGCTTCCCCCCCCCACGAACCGAACTCAGGGAGTGCTTCGTGGATGCGGAGGGTTCCGCCTCCATTCCGCGAACGACAGCGGATACGGCTTGAACCGGTCGACGCCGGCCGCGGTTGGGGCGGTTCATGACGGTGATCTAGATCGGTGCCCATCCTACCTCATGACTACAGAGGATCTCCGCCTCCATTTCAAGAACAACAGTGGTACGTAGAGGGGGGGTGCTTCGCGAAGCCTGGCCACATCATGTTTTCATAGGACCGGTCCGCGGACTGGTCCTTCTTGTGTCCCTTCTTTGAATTATCTCCATTATTTTCCCCAATTATTTGGGGGATTTGGGTAAAATCTTCTTTTCAGATTTATCAGGACCCTACAAATGCCCCCCATTGGAATGGGGTCTGATCGGAACGAAGAGGAGGCCATTCTGATGCAAAGTGGTCCTAAAACTGAGATGGTTTGCGGTAGGGCAGTGTACTCAGTAGGGGACCATGCCTATAAATATGGGGAGCCCTTCAATTGTCCTTTACCAAATTTTCATGAAACCAGAGGTCCCTCGTTGTCGTGTGCTCGCTCCTTCGGGAAGTGCTTTGTCCGCGAACTGGCAGTGACATCTGTGAACCATTCCTCCTTCACGGTCTCCTTCACCCGCAAACCAATTTCCCAACTATGAACAATTACACTTAATTAATTAAAAAGTAAGTCATGATGGGCTGCGGAGGGACTTTCTTCATGGTTTTGGTGCTCCATAGTTTTGATTCTCCTCGGTTTTGATGCTTCGCGGTTTCGATGCTCCGCGGACTAAAATCTCTTGTACATTTAATGTTTCTAAGTCTTCCGCAATTAATCACATAAATTCAGGACTGAAATTACCCTGAGCAACTTGGTTCGTGGTTTCTTGGCCAACGCTCCGCGGGCCAGGGTTTCGAGGATTGCTTTCGTGAAGGGTCGGTCCGTGGGATGTTGTCATCGTGAACCATCCCTCGAGGCCTATTTGAAGGATTTGCTTATAAAGGATCCTCAACTGATCCTCAGACATATATCTGGTATTTTTGTCCAGATTTCTATTCTGGACTAACTGATTTTTGTCTCTCGTCGTGCATGGAGAAGATATGGTTTCTCCTCGTTCTGCACCGAGGCCTATTGCAGAGCCGCTCCCAATTGGTTATCAGCACCTGAAGGACATGTCCAGATCTGTTCAAGATGGAATCTGCTACTCCCCACTCTCTTCCTTTCTTTCCGGATGGTTCTCAAAGTCATAGCAAGAGTACCCCTTTTCTAACAGCCTTCCTGCCTATGGGTTTGGTTTGTTGTCTGATACCTCGATTCTAATACCATCCCGCGACAACAATCCCGAAGCATGGATATTCACTGGCACTATCCCTCGGTTCATGATACCTGTCAATAGGCGGCTGGCCTCAAGGGACACAGCTGTCAGATCTTTGTTGATTCACCTTACAGTATCTCCGACAGGATAACAACATCAATAGGAAAGAGCAATCCACTGTTATCAAATCATTTCCCGTAATTCCATAGTAAGACACCAGCATGGCTGGTCAGGGAATTGGGATCTCTGACTGGGAGTAGTATTTAAGTCCATGGATTGTGGGTGGCCCTTCTGGGTCTGCCAGAGTTGTGTAGAGTTCGAGGCAGAATTGTAAGCCATAGGCTTGTATGAAGCTGCCTGGGTGTCCCAGACCTATACCTACCAGCCTTAAGCCATCGCTAGGAAACTTATGAGCCGTTGGATCCCGGACACCAACACCTTTCATCTGGTCCATGAGGAGGTATGCATTAGTCTTTGGGATGTATTTCAGATTTCAGGGGTCCCCATTGTTGGGGGTATGTACAACGAATTCCTGCCTCCCCCTTCTGTGTGAGACGATGAAGGGAGAACCCCTCCCTTGGTGAAGCATCTCATAGATCTGGCCCAGGAACATTCGAAGGATACATCTCCGAAAAAACCTGTCCCCGGTCGTGAGGATCATTCGAAAGATATGTCTCTGAGACAGCTTAACCCATATCCCAACTTGATCATGGATTTTTTCAGAGAGAGCCAGTCTATATCTCTTCCATGTAGGCCCATGACCTACCCTACAATGGAGTCCCGAAAGTAGAAGGGCAGCTATTGGCTGAACCTGGAACAAGGCCAATTCAACGACTGGGGCTGGAAGCTTTTCCGAGGTGTCGATCGGTTTAATCATATGGCGGCATTTCTGGCCATGTTTTTGAGCTGCTGACTATTGCATGTACGTGAGTCTAGCGGCGTATGGGTCTCTACCTTTGTCATGGTGGAAAAATTGGCTACCAGCAATGTTATCAACCTAGTTGTCCCAGTGCTATCCAGGTTTTATCGATTTCTTGGTAATATTACCGATGGGAGCCGGCCAAACCGAGTGGCCAGTCCTTTTCAGATTCTCAGGGGATGTCTATGCGTTCATGTCAAGAACTTCTACAACTTCATCAACCCTCTTAAGATTTCTGGCACCACAATTAAGCCATACTAGCAACTGACCAATAGGGTTATGCCCGAAGAGTGGGCGACCCAAGAGAAGGATAATCAAAAGACAGTTCAGAACATGCGTCTGTTATCGAGTCGAATCTCATTTTGTGATCACTTCAATTTCCATCCGTTCTCTTCCCCAACTGGTGAAATCACTAACACCATAATAGAGGAGTTTAGCAAGTGGGGCTACCTGTTTTCCCTTAGAGAGGGTATTCTGGTGGCTCATTTCTGTAGGGAACTAATCTGGGAGGGGTACGCGCCTTGCTGATTCGGGTGCCAGTTCGGCTGCGTCCAGGCACCATGTCCTCCCACACTTAATGGTGCCTGTGAGAACCGTCAGTTAATGGTGGCTAGGTAACTATGGTTAATGTTTACCCGAGAAGATACTGGTTGGAAGGTTATGAATCCCATGCATGTAGACTCCACACCCTTATTATCCAAGAATTATGCTGACTCCTGGGTACAATCATACCCAAATGGCCATCTAGGGACGTTGGTGCCTACCATTTCAAGTCCCAAACCATCAAAGGGAAAGAGGAAGCGGAAGGGGGATGATGCTTCAACTAGGCTGATAAAATTCCTTCACCACCCTGCTGGTCCCGTACTTATGGGGAAGATCTTAACAGATAGAGGTGTATCCTCCCATTCCCTTGAGGCTGCCCAAAGGGGGGTGGATATTATGGAAGATGCAGCTTTTCCGACGGCCTGGGGTCAATGGGCCTAATTCAAAGGTCGGTCAGCATTCTATAGCCAGTACCCCCATTATTTGTGGTAGTATCTTAAGGAATCGGAAGTGGCATTTGACGGGCTAGGCTATATATCCACCCCTATTGACATCCTTTATGATTTGGACCCAGATCGGGTAAATTGGTATCTCCGGGATCTCAAAGCCAATATTTACATGCGCCAGGGTCACGTGGTATTAACCCATCGAGTCTAGGCCATGTTGCATCTGGTGATATATGAAGAGGGGGAAGGAAGTGACCAATCTTTAGTGGGCATTGATTTTGATGATCTCCCTGTCATGGCTGATGCCAGGGAATATTTGTCCCTACCTGTGAGGTCCCGTCCACCGATAGAAACAGAGAGTTCTAAGGCAGGGGAGAGATTCAGAGCACAAACACAGTCGTTGGTGCCCCTACTGGGCCCTTCCACTGCCCAACCCTCTCAGGTTGGTCCTTCCAGGCTATATGTTCCCATTACAACCGCATTCCCAGACACATGGAGGATTTGGGATGACCTGAGGTCCAGGGGCTCAGATGAAGAGGTTTGGGAATCACTCCAAATGGGCCCTCTCAAGCTTCCAGGTATTGGGGTTATCTTTGATCTTCCACACATTCAGTTGGAAGAGGACTTGGGTGACATAGTCGCGTCATTGAAGGATATGGACACATACATGCGCTCACTCCGAAACCGGCTCTACGGGACCGCCCGGGTGTCCATGATGATTAGACATTAAGAATTGTCTAACCCTGAAGAATAGGTTGCTCTGCCGCTCATTCTAGCTTTATTCCCCCTTTATTGTGGGGGTTATAAGGCTTCTTCCCTTTGTGATGGATGCCTAAGAATCTCAGGGGGCAATTCCCTCTCCGGAGTATACTCCCTGTGGTGCCGCAGCAGGTGAGATTGCACATTCGTCTACAGGGTTCATCAAGGAGTGGTCCCCTGGCGCGACTGAGCTTATGGAGGCGACCATTGCGGATCCAGCTAGGGTCTTCCCTCCTCCAGCTCCTCCCAGAATTATAGGCGAACTGTCCCCTGGCCAGATCCAGAGGTGGAAATAGGTGTTCTATTTATCGGAACATCTCAGACAAGGGACGTTGGGTAATCATGAATTCATGTTTGCTTAATTTCCAACCTGCATATTGACTCTGCCAGTCATTAGCTATTTTGGTGTATGGTGCAGGGCCACTCGGGGATCTGGTTGTGGCTACCCAAGTGGTCATAACTTTCCTCTCCTTTCTATATGCGGAATCTCATGTATCCATTCCTGGGCGCGATGAAATGGAGGGCCCTGCTGGAGGGGCCAGTGATATGGATGCTTTACTCTCGCCTTCATTAGTCAGAGATACATCAGAGGGGGAACTGCTAGTATTCGAGACTGCTACTGATCAAACACCCCTTTCTATCGCGGATGAAAATGGGGAGCCCGTAATCACCGAGGGGCCTTTAGATCCGACGAGGCGAGACACCTCAGACCCAATAGATCCCGTGGTAATGGAGGAAGAGCCTGCCATTAGTCCAGTTGTTGGAAACCTAGAGCGGGCCATTGTCTTGTTTACCGGGGGAGTGATTTTCCCGAGCTTGGTCTCCATAGGCGACTGCTTGGGGACAGCTTTGGAAGATACTGGAATCGGGAATGGATTTAGGTCCTAGACCGCTCTGGGGGCTCCCCGGACTCCCTTTCCTTTTGAGGATGTAGCATTTTCCTTGAGTGGTTGTCGCGGCGGTGAAGAGCTTGAGGATGTCGACGCCTTGATGATCAGGAGTATGTTTACCGATCTCTTGCCACTAATTCATTTTCCTTCCATTTCCTAATTAGGGGTACTTATCTATCTTATTTACTCTTGGGCTTCAGGATCATGTCCTTTGGCGTTGGCGATTGTGTCGTCAGACCCAACCGTGCCTATGACCACAACTGCAGGGGGAGAAATTGCTGCAGTGTCAGAGCTTGCAAGTGAAGCTGAATCGGGTCCCTCCTTGGTGACGTTCATCCCCGAGTATGTGTCCTCATCAGGGAGTGACTCCAAGCTCGATCAATAAGTCCTTTTCAGTCTTAGACCTACTCTCCAAAGGGCTTGGGAGAAAATTTGGAGAATGATTTCTCAGACACCCCTAGCCGAGATGCCAACCAGATTACCGAAGCTACGAAATCTGTTTATGCTACTAGGATTTGACGAATTTGAATATCATGGTGTTTATGACATAGTCAAGAAGGTGGTTGCTGATCGGGAAAGACTTGGCGGTTTTAAATCTCACCTTTTTTCTGCCCAATTCGAAGCCTACATTTCCGAAACCCGACAGCATTGCATAATAGAGGCTCATGATCACGTCGGGATAGTTGCGGGGCTCGAGGGAGAAGTTATTGAATAGCCTTCTCACCTGGGGGTGATGAGGAATGAGATACAGCAGCTGTGGCAGGAAGAGGCCAATGTTGCTACCATGATTGAAGAAGGGAAGTGGCGGATGGGGGAGGAAATAAGGGAGAGCACAAAGGTAGCCCAGGAGGCAGAAGAGTTACGGGCTAGTACAGAAGCCAAAACAGCCTTGCTGCAGAATCTCTCTCAGACAATCAAATATTCTCACCAGCACCTGATACCGCTTTGTGAATCTACCTAAAAACTCCTATAATTACCTTTCACTCTAGAGGAGGCTCTGGATTGTAGATTCCCTTACTACCAACTTTTTTAGGGAACAAAGAAATATTTCTCCTCAGTGCTCTTTTCGCCTTCTCCTGTGATAGAAATTATTTGTCATGATTGCTTCATATGTTAATTCCTTGAACATAGAATAATCCAAGTCCGGGACCATTGATAAAAAAACAAGCTCTAACTTTTTCCCGGACCATGGGATCTAGTGGGCATAGTTCGACTATTTATAGGGTTTTGTAGAAAAACCCCACAAAATTTTTATCTTTTCTTTTAATGCCCTGATTTTGCATGGGCCCACTAGTGTGATCCTAGCAGGTATGGCTTGACTTTTTCTTAAGTCACCCTTTTAAGGTTTTCGGCATAACATGCTTTGTGCCTCTTTTTTGAGCTGTTTAAAGTCTCGCCGACAAGACTATCATTATTGATGTTTTAGGTCGAATAGATTTGACCAAACATGGTGGGGAAAGGGACCAAATGGGGTTCAACTGATTAAAAGATGTCTCAATAATCTTTAGATGCACGTGGGGGGCACATGTTTAAATTTGAACGGCATACAGGGCATGCCTCAAGGCATGAGAGCCGCCTCGGCGTACAGAGGTATGAAGAGTGTTGCCTAAGGAAAACTTGTCTTTGGTAGACGGGCCAGGGGTGATCAATATGAAGAGCCGCTAAAGGAATTGTATGCATAGTCATGAAATGTGGTCCTTATGTTAATGACTATCCATTTATGATGGCTATGGGACTTCATGGAAGTCCGGATCATGGAAACCATGATGGGTGGATTGGAAAATTATGAAAACCACCAGGGGTGGCTTAGAAGGGGAGTGTGACATCTTGAAAGGGTTTTGGGAACATCCTTACTAATCAGGAGCATGGTCAGGAGACCACTTCCCTACGCATTTAGTCAGCGTAAGGGATGGTTGAGGCTTGGAGCAATTTAAATTCATGTAGGTGGGACATCATTTAAAATTAAGACTTCTCCTAGTTCTCAATAATCTTGTCAAATACATTCTAGCATATTCAGGTAGGATTGTGAAAGAGGTTGGTAAACTATATCTCAAAGGGTTTCCGAATCCCTGGATAGACATGGTGGATTAGGGGCCAAGAGGCGTACAGAGAGAAGCATTGCCTAAGGAAATATTTCCTTTTGTACACGGGCCAGGGGTGATCAATATGCAGAGCCGGTGAGGGCATGGTATGCATAGTCATGCAAAGGAGTCCTTAGGTCAATGATTTTATTCCCCCAATAGCCAAGAAACTTCTGGGATGTTGAGATTTGGGACAACTAGGGGTGGCTTATGAGAGTTTGGCTTTTTCTGAGTGCAGTGTATGGTTTATGATGAGAGGGTGTCTGGATACGGGGGAAACATCTAGACCAAACTTCCCGATAATGGGTGAAGTAATCCCTTCCCACACGGGTGTGAGACAGTGGCCTGTGCCGGTCTGACCCGTGCACTGAAGGACAGAGAAAAGAATCCGTTCCTTAATGAACCTGTGGCGGGTTTGATCGTGCAGTTTAGAGTCATGTGGTAAAGATGGAGAGCATTATTAAATGATTCTGTGCAGTTTAACATCATGCAGCGAGGACAAGGGGCGCTTTTCTTTCCTTTTCCAATGCTGTATAGTTTAATGTCGTGCAACAATGACGATTGAATGTGCAGTTTAACGTCGTGTGGTAAGGAAGTAGTTAAAGGGGACGCTCTTGATTAGAATGTAACTGGGCCCAAGTATCCTAGCATGTCCAAGACATGGAGGGGGGTTGATGGTGTAAATCATGGTTTCAGGGCTTCTTGGATCAGGAGAGGTGATATGGGGGCTCTGAGGCTGGTAAGTGTATGGACCTAGGAAGAGTGTCGCCTGAGGAAATCATTCCTTTGGTGGAGAACCAGGGGATATCATTATGCAGAGCCACTGAGGTCATGGTATGCATAGTCGTACAAAGGTATCCCCATCTCAATGACTTTCCACTTCCGATGGAAATGAATGGTTATGAAGGTCTGCTATTATCCGGGCCATGAAGTCTGTCATCGGGGAAGGAAATTTATGAACATGTTGGGCATACTCGACCCTGGTTTCCATTAAATCTTATAGATCTCCCTACACTGATTTATTTTTTGCGCGCGGGTGTACCTTTACTCCATGCAGTTTAACAACATGAAGGAAGGACGGAGTACTCCATATTTAGCGGTCATAGAGCTCGAACCATTGGGTGACTATTACTGTAGTAACTCGAAGGATAACTGGGTCAACATGTTCTGATATACTTGGAACAAGGTGGGGGATGAAGGTTGTAAACTGCAACTTTGAGTTTTCCCAGATCAGGAGGTGTGGTGTGGGGGCTCTGAGGCCGGTAAGCATACGGAGCTAGGAAGAGTACCGACGAAGGAAATCTTGCCTTTGATGGATGGGGCAGGGGCTATCATTATGCAGAGCTACTGAGGGCATGGTATGCATAGTCATACAAAGGTGTCCCTAGGTTGATGACTTTCCACTTCTGATGGCCGTGAATGATTATGAAAATTCGAGATTGCTCACAGCGCAGTGTTCGGCATATGGGGATAATGGTGTCTGAGCATACAACAAACATCTTCACTGAAATTGTCTGTTGAGTCAAAGTAGACCATTCCTGACTTGATGTTCACTGATGCGGGTCGCAATTTGAACCACCGGTAGAAACATAGGCTAGCCAGGTAGGGATACTCTGGAAACATTTGGATGGGAAAAGGGGAATGAACTTGTAAACCACTACTCCATAAATTTTTGGATCGGGAGATGTGATATGGGGCTTAGAGGCCGGTAGGCGTATGGAGCTAGGTAGAGTGTCACCCGAGGAAATCATGCCTTTGGTAGAAGGGCCAGGGGCTATAGATATGCAGATCCGCTGAGGGAATGATATGCATAGTCGTACAAAGGTGTCCCCGGGTCGATGACTTTCCACTTCTGATGGACATGAATGGTTATGAAGATCCATAATTATCCGGGTTGTGGAGTCTGATGTATGGAGAGGATGCATCAAAATGTCCAAGGAGTATCTCCATCTCATTTCTCCATGTGTCTTGGGTGGGTCGCGATGAAGTCCGTGTAGTTTAACATCATGTGGTGAGGACGATGTCCATGCAGTTTAAAGTCATGTAGTGAGGATGAAGTCCGTATAGTTTAACGTCATGTGGTGAGGACGGAGTATACACCTCGTGCTGGTCTGGTTTGTACATGGGGGAAGAGAGCATTTTTTTCGAGGTGGCTGGGCTAGGGTGTGGAACTCTGGCGTCACTACGTATCCTGCGAGGGCATAAATCAACCCTCACATTGTTTTCTGAAAGATGATACACCCCGTGCAGGTCTGTTCCGTATACGGGGGAAAGGAAATTTTTAACATTATTTTCATTCGGGAATGGCTGGGTCGGGATGGGGGATCCCTACATCGCTACGTATCTTATGAGGGCAGGAATCAAGCCATACGTACTTATCTTAAAGGAGAACACCCCGTCCAGGTCTGTTCCGTTCACAGGGAAAGGGAACATTGTTAAAACTTCTTGTCTGTGCAGTTTAACGTCATGGAGTGAGGACGATCGATACACCCCGTGCAGGTCTGGTCCATACACGGGGGGAAGAAGGCTTTTTTAAATTTTATTCAGGGGGATGGGCCAGGATAGGGGATCCCGGCGTCGCTACGTATCCTGCGAGGGAAGAAATCATGCCATACATAGTTCTTTGAAATCCATGCAGTTTAACGTCATGCGGTGTGGATGAGGTCCATACAGTTTAACGTCATGTGGTTAGGATGTGGGGTATTATTAGATTCCATGCATTTTAACGTCATGCGGTGATTATGTGATACTTCTAGTTTAAAATCATAGAGTTTGGACAATTGGGTGCTTGGCAGTTTAATGTCATGCAGCTCGGATGAAGAGTACACCCCATGCAGGTCGGGTCCATACATGTGGGGAGGGGAAATTCTTAACTCTTGTTATCCGTGTAGTTTAATGTCATGCGGTCAGGATGAAATACTCTTAGTTTAAGGTCATATATTTTGGACCGTTGGGTGCTTGGTAGTTTAACGTCAGGCATCTCGGATGAAGTGTACACCCTATTTTTTTCTGTCCGTGCAATTTATCGTCATGCGGTAAGGGTGAGATATTCTTGGTCTATATGTGAAATAATTCTTCAAGAATCTCACATTGGTAAGAGCCCTGGTGAATTGCCCGTCCATGGAGATCAGGGCATATGCTCCGTTGGAGTAGACCTTGCGTACAAGATACAGTCCATCCCACTTGGGCTCTAGCTTTAGAGGCTTCTTTCTGGGTATCATTGGGGTCCGGTGGACCAACACTAATTCTCTTTCCAAGAATGACTGAAGACGAACCTTTTTGTTGAAGGCTAATGCGATCTGGTTCTGGTATACTTCCTGATGGTGCAAGGTGTGCAACCGCTTCTCGTCTAACTGTTCCAATTCACCTAGCCGCTTTTCTGATTGCTCATCGTTGGATAATTGATCGTAAATGGTGACGCAGAGCGAGGGTAATTGGAGCTCAATGGGCAGGACAGCTTCTATCCCGTATACTAATTAGAACGGAGTAGCCTGAGTAGTGGTGAAGATTGTGGTTAGATAAGCCCACAACGCATGGAAGAGTTTATCCGGCCATTAGTTCTTGTCTTTGTCCACTATTTTCTGGAGAATATCAGATAGGGTCTTTTTGAAATTCTCTATCTGTCTGTTGGCTGCTGCGTGGTATTGGGGGTAGTGGTTAGCCTTGATACCATATTCGTAGAATAGTTTCACCACTTTGGCAGAGCATAAGTTGGTGTTGTTGTCTGTCAGTATGATATGAGGGACACCAAATCTGGTGATGATGTTGGTCTTCACAGATCTGACATTATTTCTCGCCCTGACTTCCTTGATGGGTATGGCTTATGCCTATTTGGAAAATAAGTCGGTTTCTGTGAGGATATACTTAAGCTGTTTGGCCGTGGTGGGAGGATATGGTCCCACAACGTCTAACCCCTAGACTGAAAACGGGCAGGAGTACTTGGATTGTTGAAGTAACTCCGGGGGTTGGTGTATGAAGTTGGTATAAATTTGGTATGAGTGGAATTTTTTGGTAACATGCTCGCAGTCTCATGCCACTATGTGCCAGTAGTACCCAATCCTTCGAACCTGATGGGAAAGCTTGGTCCCTAGTTGATGTGCTCCACATTCTCCTGCATGTACTTCATTCATTACAGAAACTATTTCTTCTCCTTCAATGCATCTGAGGAGTACTCCATCGAGGCCTCGTTTATATAGGACCTCTTGCTGACCCGCGCCACTATTTAGGACAAAGTTTATTGCCCTTCTCCGTATTTGCTCTAGTTCAACCCTGTCTAATGGATGTTCTCTCTGTTGAAGGTAGTTTGCAATGGAGGTCATCCAGCTGGTGGGAGGAGCATATGGCTTGGGGATAAGACTGACTTCATGGATTTCTTCCATCTTGGCTGGAACAAACGGCAATACCATTCGACGGTGAGCAATACTGATAACCTTTTCATCCCGGTCTGGGTCAGCTAGGGCTGTGGCCGCATTGGAAAATGCATCAGCCTGAGAATTATGAGATCAGGGAATATAGGTCAATGTTGGTTCTGTGGAGAACTCATCCATTAACCCTCGAACATGGTCAAACAGGGGGTCTTGCTCCTCCTTTTTAATAGCATAGTCACCATTGAATTTCTTGATGACCAGATCTGAGTCACCTTTTACCTTAATGTGTTTTATTTGTGTCTGGAGTGCGATTTATAGGCCTGAATTAGAGCTTGATATTCCACTTCATTATTTGTACATCCTTCTGATAGGAGGAACGAATAAGGAAAGACTGCCTTTTCTGGGGACACAAGTATTATTCCCAAACCTATGTTGTTGAATCAGGGGTCCTCCATCCTCCTCCCAGTTGGGCTTCGGGATGCACCGTCGAAGTACATTTCCCATGATAGGAACTCCTCTCGAACCGAGAATATGTCTTCATCATGTAGCTCGGCGTCCGTTGTAGTGGTCCCTATTGAAGGGTGCCCTGCCAGAAATTATTCTTATTCCTGGCCCTTGATGGCTTTCTGAGGCAAAAACCGGATGTCAAACTATTGCAGGATGGTCACCCATCAGGATAATCATCCGGTTAGCATCGGGCGGCTGAGGATGTACTTGAGCGGGTTACTCAGCGAGATTAGATGGAATTCATGATGCTGCTGATAATGTAGTAACTTTTACACTTTGAAGACCATGGACAAACAGCTCTTCTCGATATTTGAGTATCGAGTCTCAGGATCAATCATGGTTCGACTGAGGTAATAGAGACTATTTTCACTGCCGGTGTCATTCCTTTGTGCGAGGAAGGCTCCCAGTGACAGCTCTGTGGCAGTCACGTACAAGATAAGAGGTCTTCCTTCAACCGGGGGCATGAGCACTGGTGGGCTTAAGAGTTACTTCTTCATGTTGTCAAACTCTTCTTGCCAGTAATCCGACGATTGGTACATGACCCCTTTCTTCATTAACCTGGTGAAAGGCAAACATTTTCCAGCCGGGTTGGCTATGAACCGCCTAATATAGGCTAGGTGGCCTTGGAATCCCCTCAACTCGGTGAGATTTTGGGGAGGTGGCAGGTCAAGAATATCCTTTGTCTTCTCAGGGTCGACTTTGATGCCACGATGGCGTATGAAGAAGACAAGGAATTTCCCTGAGGTAACCCGAAAGGCGCATTTCAAGCGGTTCATCTTTGAGCTACGCTATTGGAGTTTGTTAAAGATGGTCTCTAGGTCTGACAGGTGATCCGAGCGCTGTCTGTATTTGACCACCAGATCATCCACATAACATTCAACGAATTTCCCCAGGAATAGATTAAATATCTGATGCATGGATTACTGATATGTGGTACCAACATTATTGAGACCAAAGGGAATGACCCAGTAACAGAATACCCCTTTAGGAGCCCTAAAATCATTGGATTCTTCATCTTCTCTAGCCATCCTGATTTGGTTATATCTGGAATAGATGTCCATGAAGGATAGAGCCTCATACCTGGCTGTTGCATCGATTAACAACTCGGTGATTGGAACAGGGAAGTCATCTTTCGGGCAATGCTGATTGAGATCTCTGAAATCGATGCATAAGAGGATTTTTCCTCTCTTTTTATTGACAGGGACGATGTTGGCCAACCAAATGGGGTTATGGACCTCTCGAATAAAGCCTTCTTTAATGATATTATCGACTTCAGCCTCAATTTTGGCGGCATGTGAGGGATGCCTCTTTCTTGCGGCCTGTTTATAGCCCTGGTGGTCTTTTAGAAGACCCAGGTGATGCGTCGCTACCTTAGGATCGAGTCTTGGAATCTTCATGTAATTCCAGGAAAAGACGTCCCGGTGTTTCCATAAGAAGGAGGTATATACCTCGTGCTCCTCGGGGGACATGGCTGTACTAATTATAGTAGGCCTTGGGTCTTCCTCGGTACCCAGGTTTATTTCCCTAAGCTCATCCACCATGGTGGAGATACCCTCCTCAAACGTAGAAGGTGCATCCCAGAGATCATGCTCCTCTTCTTCTCCCAAGTCCTCATCTTCTTGGTCCGACGAGGAGAGATCTCTTGACACGAGATCTTGGGAGTCCGGAGCTGAGGTGTCGTGGGTGTCCTCGCTTGAATATTCATCCCCAGATCGAGGGCTGGCGGACATTCACGCATTTTCGTGCTTGGCCATCGTGGCTGAATTCATGAGGAAATCCAAGTGCGTGTCCGTACTTGAACCCCTACTCTTGACATGGTTGATGGGCAGGACATAATCTCTGCAAAGCTACCTGAGGGGGTCATCAGAAACAATTTCTAGGCCCTTTGGATAGGGGATCCAGTCGACACTGTCTACCAAAGGATTCTTTTTCTTTTTCTCATAGAACCATACGTCGATGTAATGTGACTCGAAGATCTCGAAAGGTTCCTTGTCAGCGTGAAACATTCCGCTTTTCCCATTGATGCAGTACTTGATACACTGGTGGTAGGATGAAGGAATGGCCATGTGCTTATGGAGCCACGGCCTTCCCAGCAGGGCATTGATTGTTATGCTCTGTCGGACCACTTGGGATTTCATGTAGGCTTCCAGGTCACCATAATGGGTCCTTAGCTTAATTTGTCCCATTTGATTCTGTTCATTTATATCGTAACCCAACAGAGTTGTGGCCGAGGGAATTAGATCATCCTCACTATAGCCCAACTTGCGGAGTGTCCGTAGGGGAAGGAGGTTAACTCCAAAGCCATTGTATATAAAGACTTTCCGGATCTCAATACCATTCAGGGTGTCAGACACATATAGTAGTCTGATGTGTCCTTGAATGATGGTATCTTCATCCGGATCGGTGAAGGAGATCACCGCATTGCATTTAGCCAGGTCAGTCACTGTCCGGTAAATTTCGGGGACAACTACCTCGGTTTGAAACTCCTGGGGGCTAATCAAAGATTTTATAACTGCCTCCCTATGATCTGCTGATAGACTTAGGGTATAGAGGATTGAAAGCTTGGCTGGTATCGATGCCGAATGCTTAAGGATATCGTATTTTTTCTCCAGCAACTGACGATTCTCCGATGGCGGGAGAGTTTTAGAATGTGCTTTAGGGGCTGGAGCATTTGACGAGGAGGGACCGGCCACGATGTCGGATGTCGATGGTGTTTCCACATTTTGAGTACTCGGCCTGGACGGTTTGTTTGTGTGCGCAAGGTGGATAGACACTTGCTCCTCCTCTGGTGGGTATCGCAGAACAACAAGTCCAGAGTGGCTACTTATAGAGGTGGAGGGGCATTCTTTCTCCTGCTGAGTCCGTTGAAGGGCTCTCCCATGGGTTTCCGCAATATTAATGGTTTAGTCCGGGGTCCAACCATAGGTTTGGTTTTGGCCACGGCTTCGTCTCCCCTGGTATCCCCTACCTCTGTGATTCCTCCTCACGGCTCCTCGTGTAGGGAACTCGGGTTCATAACCATACCCTTCTTCAGGGAATGATTCCATGAGATGGATGACATTAATAGAACCAAAGATTGGCTCTTCATCCTCTGACAGGTCAACCTGGATGGTTGTCCCTGATGGTGCCGTTTGGTGGGTCGGTGCCCGTGGCTCTAAATTCAAGGGCATGAAATCTGCCAAGGTTGGGACTAACATTGGCCCCATCGCGGAATGATCCTCTTGTGATTGTTTACTCCTTCTTCGATTACGCCCGGATGATCGGCTCATGGAGGGTTTTGAGGTTGATACTGTCGGCTCTACGGCTGCAGAGGCTATTGGTGGAAACTCTGGATGCTGTAGTTGTGCTTAGAGTATTCCCTGAGCTTGGTTGATAATTTTCTGAGTCACCCAGTTGTTCAATTTCTTCCCCTGCTTACTGGTGACTTTCAGACACCCCTCCTCTTTGTCGGAGTCAGTGGTAGAGATACATGCCACATGTGTTGGGGGAGGTCCCAGCTCAACCTATCTGAAGTCTACCATCCTCTGTAGGAGGTCTTTGAAGACGAAGCATTCTCAGATAATGTTTCCCAAAATCCGATGGTAAGGGCAGTAATCTGTCCTATCATCGCGGTCGACCTCTTCAGGTTTACTCGACTCTGGGAGGCGGAGCAAGTTACAGTTCATGTCGGCAATAAAGTAGCCGCGAACTTGATCATCTCGGAACAAGTATACTTTTTGTCTTCGTTCCTCAAATTGGTTCCACTTCGTTCCTCACAGATCGTCCCTTTTAGGAGGAGGCGGCCGCTGATATGCAGGAGGCCCTTGACAATTTAGCGGAGGCCCGAGTGGTGGATAGGGCATAGGGTCTGGATTGAGTGTGACAGTGGATGCTTCAGATCTAAGGGATCTTTTCGCAGGAGACTGTGAGGCTATTTGGGACTTTGAATTAGTCTGCTGTAGGGAGTCCTCAATTTTCAATGCAATGGAAGAGAGATGGAGGAAGCTAGTGGCGCACTCCACTGGTATGAGCGGTGTTTTCAGCTCATCTCGAAGATTATTGATGCATATGGCTAGCATCTCATCTTGAGGCATTGGCCTGTTCAAAGAAGAGGTTATACCTTTCCATCTAGTGATGAAATATGATACCCTCTTGTTCTCCCTATGCTTGCAGTTCATGAGGTCGCTGACTGTTGTCTTAGGCAACGTTGAGCTAAAGTGAAAAAGGAACTGCTGCCGAAGGTCCTCCCAGCTCTTTATTGACTGGGCTGGCAGACTTGTGTACCAGACGAAGGCGGATCCTTGCAAGGTCCATACGAAGCATCTGAGTTTCACTGCTTCTTGTTGTTCCGGAGTTCCCATCATAGGGTCTCAATAGGATGTGTAGTGCATCAAATGCTGATCTGGATCGCCTGACTCTTTGAAAATAGGGAATACAGGGCTCCCAAAATTGGGTGGAGGTGTTGTGATGGTCACCCAATCTGGGTAGGGTCTCCGCTCTGGCTGTATCGGAGCGCGTCGAACTTCCATCGCTTCCGATCATGCTGTTAGTGACTTGATGGTGTTGGTGAGACCCTGGTTTATATCCTGTTGGGCCCGGTCCTGGGCAGGCATAGCCGAGGCATTTCCTGAGGATCCGGATCGGCCGGCACCAGGGGTGCATGTTCCATTTGTGGCACCATTGGAGGGTTCAGGCGTACTCGCTCCGGTTGCTTCCTGAGTGGAGGGAAATATTAGTATTCATCTGAATCTACGTTTAGGTAGTTGGACGGGCCGATCGCCTCATTGGGCAGGAGCCCTGACCGTGTTTTGTTTTCCAGGGAAAACCTTAGTCTTTGAGGTGTACTTACTGGGAGTTCATGATGTGTCCCCTCTCGGGATGCACTTTCAATAAGGAGGTTCCTCTAGAGTTGCTCGGCGTTAAGCCACCTCAATTATTTCATCTCCTCTTCCTATCGATCAAACCTCTCTTGGAGCGTGAACATCTCATTTTTTGTTGAGAGAAGGAGGCGGGTTAAGGGTAACCAGTCCCTTATTTTTATCCTTATTAGAAGCTCGCTGGGTAGGCAGAGGAGGGTTGGCTAGAAGGGTGGCCATATTTAGAGCGGCCCTCTGATTCCAGGTGTGCACAACTGGTGGTTCATTGTGAGTGACAGCCTGACCGGAACCGTCATCTCTCGATTCATCAGGATTTGCTTTTTCCCCGGTGTCACCCATGGGGTTAGCCTTTAGGGAATTGATGAATGCATATCGTGGGGTGGAGGAGATGTCATCTTCCAAATAGGAAGAGGATCTCCTGCGTCTTCTGCCGGCCTTCCCTTTCATGACCTGGGATTGCCTTTGGACTTCTTGACGAAGGGTGACGCAGAGAGTTCTTTTATGTGACCTTATGATGCTCCTTCCTCTCGAAGGGGATAATGATTCAAATGACGGGATAGGACGAGGTCCTCCTCTTCTGATTGTCCTCCCCATATGAGAGAACACTGACTCTCGTGGGGGAGTTTGTTGTTGACGGGGTAAAAATGCCCCCAGCCCTGAGGGCTGGGGTTGGCTCCGTTCCCTGGACGTTGAGTCTCCTTCCTTTTTTATTGGTCTTATAGGGGCATTTTTTGTTAAAAATTCCCCCAGCCCTGCAGGCTAGGGTTGACCCTGGATTGCGGCAGTGGCTGCTGCTATCGCGACCTGCCTGATCTCGCGTGCCCCCATTCGGGGGTGAACCGAATTTAGTGCTGAATTTACCCAATTAGCCTCTCTTAGGAGAGAGGCATGTTGTTTTCTCTCAGTGTCCTGATTCAGGTGTTCTTGAATGGCTTGTTCCCGTCGGGCCCGACGCTTCTGGGACTTACTCAAGGCCTGAATCTGTTGGGTGTGTTGCATTTCCTGAACAGGGGGACCACTCTATTGTCAACTTGACATGTTAACATTGCAAGACACCATGCCAAATGGGTTCTTCTGGGAGGGTAGGAGAGTGAAATGCAGAGCTACATGTTCCCCACATCCCCTGATATGGACTCTCATTGGAGCATCACCGATGAGGCGGCACAGTTGGTGTAGCACACGGAGGCATTCTATCTCCATGTTTCCTTCACAACTCTTGTGGCACTGTCATCGTGTCGTAGGAAGGGCCTCTAGGTCGATGTGATGCAGGATGTCTCCTATCGTCTTGACATGGTCTACATACCCTTCATAGGGAAGGAATCTTGATTTCAGCCGGCGGAGGGCCATCCATATATTATGGCGGATGTCGTGCACACATTCTTCCGACAACTCTCTGGGTATATTGAACTGAGAGGTGTCAGTGGGCCAAAACATGAACAGTATATCATTTCTGGCCAGTAGTTTTCTCATGTGCATCATATCGGCATACTCCTCCGCTAGTGACTCCTCTACCTAGTCAGCCCAACTGAGACGCTCGTTTCCAATGTGGTTGGAGGCAGTGGGACCAGTAGGTGTTGAGTCATTATGTGGGCGATTCTGAGGTGGTTCATAGGATGAACGTGGCCTTGAAACATTTCTTGATTGACGAAGGATTTCATTAGCGACTATTTAAGAATTTGACATTCTTGATCCCATCCTTCTGAGTGCCTCGACATACGAGGGCTTTTCTGTACTTGATTTGGCAGGGGGAGGACCTTCCAGTCGATATGATATGCCATCGCGGGGAGAGCCTTCGCAATGGTGGTAGTAATGGTGAGGACTACCATTACTACTTGGTGCTTCCCTGCATAAAGGACTTTTGTAGTGCACACCCTGGGGAGGACCTCCAAGGTGGGATGCAGCAAGGGGAGGACCTTCTGGCTGCATAGCATCATTACTGGGAGGACCTTTGAAACAACCGCCATCATGGCGAGGATGACCATCATGGCTTGACGTTCGATTTGCATCCTGGGGAGGACCTTCAGGATGCACTTCAACAAGGGGAGGACCTTCTTGTTTCTTGGGAAAATGCGGGGAGGACATTCGCAATGGCGGTCGTGGTGGCGAGGACTACTATCACAGCGGTGGAAATGGTGAGGACTACCCTTACTGCTGGCACAGGGAGAATGTATGCAGGAAACACCTTGGGGAGGGCCTACAGAATATACCGCAATGAGGGGAAGACCTTCTCGTTGCTTGACATCTCTACAGGGAGGACCTCTGTTATCAGGGTGGCACAGACTACCACCGTGATCTGATGCACGGCTGCGCGGAGTGTCGTTGCAGCATAACCCCGGGGGAGGACCTTTAGGGAAGGTGACAACAAGGGGAGGACCTTCTTGTCTTGATGATACGTCACTGCGGGGAGGGCCTCCGCAGTTGAGACTATGATATAAAGGACTACTATCATAATATGTGGTCCCACTGCATGGAGAGTGATTGCAGTGTATACCCTGAGGAGGACCTTCAGGGTGGACCGAAACAAGTGGAGGACCTTCTTGCTTCTTGATATTCTGGTCATGTGGAGGGTTTCCGTGACTCACATCAAAATAGGGGCTCTCATGATCGATCATCATATTCCTACGGGGGAGGCCCCCACGGGTGCTCTGGGGATGACCTTCAGAGCAGCTAGTAGCGACATTGTGGGGAGGACTTTTTCAACTACTACTGCCACTCCCATAATATGTTAATGGGTGGGAAATATTCTGAGCCTGGGATGTGTGATTAGTGGCATTGGGAACCCCAACTTCCAGAAAAGTAGAGTCATGAACCCGCTCTTTATTTTCCGACTGCCTTCGGCGCGTTCGGGGTGCTTTCTTGCGGGCTGCCAGGACCGTCTGCTGTTGACAACGACCTTCATCTTTGGGTCCCTATGTAATTGGGTCTTATGATGTTGTTGGGATACGCCGACGAACATCTTGACTTTTAGCAGGGATATATGCCGGCTCTGGGGCATACACCGTGATGGACAGGTGTCCCCCAGTTGGAACGAGTGAAGTTGCTCGATCCAGTTTCCCTTGCATCGTGGAATATGGCTGGAAACCCTCCTGGGTAGATGCAAGGATGCAGATCTGCTCCGAGGCGGCTATATCATCTCTTAGATGAGTCGCCTCAATTGGGGATATGGGCTCACGGGCCCGAGTCCTTGCTGTTGCCGCTGATGCAATTACATTCTAGCAAGTCATCAAGATATGATCTGGGATCGATACCTTCTCCTCCATCATTTCCAGGATATGTAGAGAGACATCTTTGGCTGGAACAGGTATGAAGGCCCATTCTGGTATCAGAGTAGGAATATCCTGCTCTGGTCCTCCGGTGGTCAGTGGGTACTGACAATTCTTCTGTGTCGGGGCAGGTGAACGAATCATCCCCTCTACCGGGATACGCCAGTTTATCTCTTTGTTCACCACCAAATCAGGGTGGAGGACTTTTCTTGCATCCGCAGGGAGATGGCCCTGCTTATATTGGTTTCCCACCATATCAAGTCGGTGGCC
This sequence comes from Viscum album, assembly GCA_963277665.1. Taxonomy (NCBI): domain Eukaryota; kingdom Viridiplantae; phylum Streptophyta; class Magnoliopsida; order Santalales; family Viscaceae; genus Viscum; species Viscum album. The sequence goes on from OY728133.1 coordinate 599,451,470, forward strand.
TTTGTTGGCGGGGATACATGCCCGCCTATGAGTTGCTGCCACATCTGGGTGGTGGGCTTTGTTGATCGCCACCATGAAAGGATGGAGGGTTTTAGAAGCATCTTCTAGGAGCTCGTCCTAGAGGTGCTGGGTTGCCACCACGTCAAGATGGTGGGCTTCACGACCCTGGGAAGGGAGAGGTGCCTGCCGAGTAAGAGTCGTCCTGCGTGAGCGACGGGCTTGATGGAGCTCGGCGGGGATGCGAGCCAGCTCGTATGAGGCCGCCATGTCTAGATGGAGGGCTCGGGAGGAGCGAATAGGTGTAGGTGCCTTTTTGTGGTATGTCTCCATGTCTGGGAAACATATCTCCTCCTCAGAGACCAGGGTGATGACTGGTCCCTGACTATACGTCTGCCACCCTCGTTGGGAGGTCCGAGGGGCCGGAGCTCAGGGAGAATGGGCCTGAATCCTCGGGGAAACATCCTCCTCGGCATGAGGATGTTGAGTTGCGGCGTGACTGCGATGACCCCTTCTGGTTGGGGCCTTGGAGCGGAACCCCTGTTCGGCAGGGATGAAGTCATCAGCGTTGACCTCATCCGCCTCCCTAAGGTAAGGGAGGTACGCATTGTACCGTTCCGGGGAGAGACTCCCAAAACGGTTTGAGACGGAAATAGGGGCCATCTGGATCTACTTCTGTGGCCACTGCTGGGCAGGCGACTGGCAAGTTCTGGCAGATTTGAGGGCGTGCATGGCCGTGTCCACAGTTCAGAGAGTACCATTCACATGGTAATCTCAAATCAGCGTGTCTGAGACCTAGTGCTGAAGACACTGGGTGGGTGATTGGGTCCTACGTAGGTGATGATGACCGGTCCTTGCATTGTTGGAAGCATGCACTTGTGAGTTCCTTTGCAATGCCATTAGATCGAAGGGAGTTCTGAAGGTAGTACCTGCAAAACATTTTAGCAAGTACAAGCAACAAACCCGTCAAAGCAGCATCTCCTGATCCTGTGCACAATTAATGACCTATCTTGGCCCTCCTTATGAGTAAAAGGGTGCACAGGGTGGGATTATGTTAAATCTGTCATGCTTGGTTAAAGATTCACATCAGGTTCACCATTTTTTGTTTCGTGGTTTTAGACTCGAAACTCCCAACAGTTCCATATCCAATGATGCATGGACCTGCTTTCCAAAGGTAGGCATTCACCGGATAGTCTGACCAGTGACACTTATGAACTCACATTGGTCAAGGAGATGGGAATTCAGGCTCATCATACCATTTTTGGGGGGAATTATTTCCTGTTCTGGGACTCTCGTATAGATTTAAGACGTATTCATATGTTTGCGAATCATTTGTTTATACCAAATCGTAGTATCCAAGGATTTAACCTGGTTGGCAATGGTCAGCTGAACGTAGGGGTTAAGAATCATTTATGCCCGAGGTTTACCATCCCACGTGGTATTAATGACCCCAAGGAGTCGGAACTCATTGATGCGGCACTAGGACTGGTGCAGTGAACTGGTGTGAATGTAGTCGTATCGATCGGTTGGTGGGCTTGAAGCTCTTAGAGGATTCCTACGTACCCTGCCTTGGAAGCAGGGATCAATGTCAACGTAGTTCGCATATAAAGTTTATCGTCATGCGGGAAAAAGGTGAACTGGAGTGAAGATTGCCGGAACAACCGTGTGGTGGGCTTGAACCACTTGGTGGCTTCCTACATACCCTGCCTAGGAGGCAGGGATCAAAGTCCACATAGTTTGCATTGGATTGGGACTTACGCTCTAAGGAATCCCAAAATGATAGATTGGGGCTTACACTCTTAGGAGGCCCAGAATGATGGATTGGGGATTACACTCTGAGGAGGCCCATAAGAGGATGTCATGGTCGATGCTAACTCTAAGACCACGCAAGTCATGCTTGGTGTGAGAGATAATAGGTAGCAGGGACCAGAGGATCACGTCATGAGAGGTGCGTCCGTGAGGAATGGGGTGGGGCTTACGCATGAGGGCATCCCATGATGATAGATTGGGGCTTACAAACTGAGGAGGCCCATGGTGATGGATTAGGGATTACAATTTGGGGAGGCCCATGGGCGACAAAGCGCAGCGAGAAAGGGAAAGGGGGTGCGCTTGTACCCATCTCCTATCATGCAGTGAATGAGGGCTTCCTTCTGATGAGTATTTTAATATCCCCGAGAAGCTGTTAACAAGTAGAGGGGTAGAAAGGGGATTCCCGAGCTCAGACTCCACATTACCATGGGAATGTGAACCCTGGAATGCTTCAAGAATCTGCTTAAGGGTTGGGGAAACCCCTTCGACTCAATTTACTGTGGGTATGTGAACTCAAAACGGCGCGCTGATGCACCCAAAAGTTACACCACACAGATTTGGTGGCTCTGGTGGAGGCCTCGGCTCGGGGCCGATGAATAAGTTAATGAGGGAGTCACGGAGGATCTGGCTGGATTGGAAGAATTTTACCTAGCTTGGGGAATGGGAACTCCAAAGGTTTTTCTAGGCCACACAGGGGTTAGGGTGGTGGAGCCCTTCACGTAGGAAGGTGCTATGCGACTGGAGAAGCCATCCACAAACTAGGGTGGTCCGCGGACTGAGAGGCTGTCCGCGAACTAGGAGGGTCCGCGGACTGTGTGGCCGTCAGCGAACAAGGATGGTCCACAGACTGATTGGCATCCCATGAACCAGGGTGGTTCGCGACATCGGGTTCGGCCCGCGTACTAGGGGGGTACGCGGAGGGTTCCACGCGAGCAGTGGCAGTCAAGGGCGGTGCCAATCAGGGGTTCGTCAATCGAGGCTTCACCCGCGTATGAGGGTGCTACGCGGTGCGGAAGATCGGAAAAGAGGCATAGACACCCTAGTTCGCGAGGAGTACATCATCAGAGGGGACTATGGTTCACGGTCTTACCATTTTATGTTACTTTAAGTTCGCGGTTCACCAAATTATTATGCATTTTCCAGTTCCTAATTAGTTCATTCCCAGGTTTATACCTGATGTGGTTCGCGAACAGGAATTTCGATGATTGAGAAATCCTAAGCCTTACTTCGATCAATCTCCTTCTGAATCTTCAATTCCTCTGAATCCGAATCCCGATCTCCCCCTTTCCTCCTTTACCCCTCGGTATCCTTTTATAGAGTGGGGAAAGAGATGTATCTGCGGTCACACGACACCTTTTTCGGAGGCCCATGACTGAATACCCGGTTTACGACTGACTTGGTCAATCTGTAATTCGCGGTGGGTATTGAATGCTTCCAACCCCCCCCCCCCACGAACCGAACTTAGGGATTGCTTCACGGCCAAGAGGGTTCCACTTCCATTCTGCGAATGACAGTAGTTGCGGCTTGAACCAGTCGACGCGGTCCACGGTTGGGTTGGTTAATGACAGTGAACCAGATTGGCGTCCATCCTACCTCGTGACTGCGTAGGATCTTTGCCTCCATTTCACGAATGAAAATGGTTTACAGAGGGGTGTGCATCATGGAGCCAGGCCATGTTGCATTTTCATGGGACCGGTCCGCTAACCGGTCCTGCTTGTGTCCCTTCTTTGAATTTTCTCCAATCTTTTCCCCAATTCTTTGAGGGATTTGGGTAGAATCTCCTTTGCGGAATTTTTAGGACCCTACAGAAAACTATACTCCAATAAGCTCCCAATATCCCGTTCTTCAACCTAGAAGCCATAAATTAGGTAGAAAACACTTCAAGAAACCCTTCTGGTTCAAACCAAAGAGAGTTACTCGATTTAAAGGTACCGTCTTCTGTTAAGTTGTAATGTCTTATTTTACTTCTCCAACCCCTTAACCTCTTTTTATTAATTTATTTTATAACAAAACCAGTATCCTCTATATACTAGGATTTTGTTATAAGAAGTATTCTAACTAAAAATATACACACCTTCATCCAATATGCGAAGAACATACTATTTCTATGGATGGAAAACTAACTCCTCAAAAAGCAATGATTGTTCAATTATCTTCTACTACCTCTCATAGTGGCCATTATGATGAAACTTAATTTATTTATGATGTATATTATTTTTTTTCTATATGCATCTGTAATTTTTTATTTACAAACATACCTTTATGCCTTCCAATATGTGTTAACACAATAATCTCATTTGAGGAAGTGCCGACTACTGCCCCCTCAGGGTGATATGATTCGTTCATGGCATACATGGAACGCATAAAGATGGAGTTAATAAAATTATTTAACACATTTTTATCATATGTTATTATAATAGAATTATAATATACATAGGTATCATTATGTTTTAATTCCATTAAATATTAAATATAAATGAAAGTAGTGTTCAAGGGTACGTATGACTTACTGTCTCCAGGAACGGTTCATGTCATTTCTTATCTCAAAATGTTATGTAATATTATAAATATATATATATACACACAAGATAAATTTGATATATATTATATCTAACATATTAATATCATTCTGGAGATAATGTAGTTTTGACGACATGGGAAAATTGTAATTGGAACAAGTTCATTTTTAGCTCAAATTCCGAACATCGACACAATGTCCGATATGAACTCAAATAATTATCTAACCGTTATTTCAAGGTAATAAGTGATATAAAAGTAATAATAAAAATTAAAAATTTTATTAATAAAGAATAAATTAACTTATGTTTATTATTCCGAAAGAACGAGGAATATACAAGTCATGTCAGACAAAAGGTAAGTGGTTTCTTATCTCACTTTTAATTCCATGAGATTTCCATTGTTCACCACCTGTTTATTTCATGTGGTGTATTGTGTACTAACATTTGACATATATTATCTTAATTATATTTATATTCATGGTATTCTGTTATTTGTTTTTGTGGTTATTAACTTATTCCCATATGACTCGATTGATTACAACGTGGTAAGGGTTTTTCATCTCACTTTTTATTCCTGTGAAATTCGTGCTATATTTTCCACAATTTCATTTTTTGTGGTAGATGTACTTCCCATGATTGTATTATTTGTGTAATATAATTTATTGGTATTTAAATATTTTTTGGGTGAACTTTCTTTCATGGGGAGTATGTTTCGTAAGTTACCAAATCGGTAGGGGAACCTTTCACCCTCCTCTTTTGAAGAGACTTCTTTTTTGTTTTGTCTTTTAATTTACATATTATTATGTTGGTATTTGTTTTCAATATCCTTATTGATGTAATTTTATGTAAAAGTGATGATATATCCTTCTCTCTCTAATCATCTTATTTTTTTAATTTTAAAGTGATGCCTTCATGCTGTCAAATTTCTATAAGAATACTTCGTAACCCAATTTCAATTTTAGGGTTAAACATCTACTTCCAGGTTATGTCGTGCTATGAATAGGTGTGAATAACCTCTGATTTTTTACACTTAATATAAACTTATATTGGGTGTATTAATATATGTCACACATAATTATGTTATTGATTTATCCTTAATCTAAGGACACCTTCTTGATAAGGTATTTCGTCTCAATTTACATTTCCATTGAGACTTCATTTTTGATATACACCAATTCACTCTTATATGGTGTATATACTATCATTTGGTATATTATATCATGAATACCTTTATTATAATGATATTATTATGTTCTTATTAAATGTTATTACTCTATTATTTTTATTCTAGGGTCTCTCATTTTGTTAAAAACTCATTAACTAAAATATTGTTTTAAATGTTTTAAAGGTTTATTCTTATAAATATTTCACATTAATGTCCATGCTTTATAAATAGTTTTAAGGATTTATTCATATAGACATGAGTTTTTTTAAATTGAAATTTATTTCAAAAGCTTCAAAGTGGTATTGGATACTTTGATTCAAAAATCTATTTATTTAATATATTAAATGGTTTTGAAAATTGTTTGATAAAAGAATTGATTTTTTTTCAATGTATTAAAATGATTTCTTGTGATTGTAAATGAAATTTTATTAGTGAAATATCTGTATTTTCAATACTTTATCTGTTGTTATTTTATTTGACAGGTGTTTTTGTGATAAAACAAATGACGGGTGATGCCGTGATAAACCAGGATGGGTGGTTACATTATAACCTCTAACGAATTGAATATGGAAGTCGGCTGTATGGCTATTCCATTTAGTGATATGTGTGGAAGTTGACCATATGGTTATTCCATTTAAGTATGTTTATGTTCCAAGTTACCTTTTTATGTTATGTGATCATTGTATAGGTTTTATGGTAATCTATTGGTTACAAAAAGGTAATCAAGGATATTTTATTCATTGAAGAGTATTTACTACTTCATAAAGGTGAAAAGTATTACTTATGATAAAGAATTCATGGTTTACAAGTTGTTTTGAAGAAATAACAGTCTTCCTTCATTGTGAATCCCTTACTGAGATTTTTGTTCTCATCCCATGTTTTTGTAATGTTTTTCATAGGACAAAAAGTGGAATAGGGTCAAGGATGAGATCATGCAAAAGTCATCCTGTGTAAAACATGGACCTAGACATGGCGCTTTTTTTCAAGAGTTTTTATTTTATCAAAAAAATGGTTACTGAGTAGAATTGTCTACATGTAATATTCATTTTGTTATGAAAATGTTATGACCTAATTCTCTAAAACTGTAAACTTGATAATATCATCAATGTGAATTATCCATTTAATTCAAGATTATGTAATGTTAAAGGCTAGGTCATTATAGTTGGTATCAGAGGTCGGTTTAGAAAACATTAGGTATTAGGCGTTTTTATTAGACACATGGTTAGTCACTATATCTATTATTTCAATTAAATACTTGTTTTATAACTTTTTTCAGAACAAGGAATGTATGTCACAAATGGAAGGAGGAAGATCTCAAACGACATTCATATCTCTTCCTGATGACTTTCTTGCAATAATTATTTCAATGTTGTGTTTGGATGATTTTGATACTTTTTCTAGCATAAAAATCACTTGAAAGAAGTTGTTTGATATATTAAACAACTCCACTATACCTTGATATCATTTGGATCATGGGTTTTATTTAATCAAATCTTATTTTTACAATACTCTAATATTTTCAAGAAATGTAAATATTATGATGGAATTTTCAAATATTTTACCTTATCACTACATTTTGAAGCATATTATGATTTTGAAAAGGGTGATAAAGAAGGAGACCCTTGCACAACCTATTTATATTGTATTTTACAATATAGTCTCTCAGCACATACATATGGTATTTTGATAGGACCATTAATTGAAAGTTTCAACACAAAATTGGTCCGATTAATTTATAAAAATCATGTTTTATATGATGTTTTGAAATTATATGTCATGCATGATTATTTTTCCAAAACTATTTTTCTGTGAACACCCATATGACCAATGTTGTACAAGGTGTATTTGGATGAAGGAAGAAAATGATTTTGAAGTATCTCTGAATCATTGTAGCAATGGATGGACCTTCTACCTACGTGAAAAAGATAACGATGAAACCAAGTAGACACCATGATCAAGGTATGATGTTCTTTATTTTGGGGAGCGTATTATTTTATCATATGGTGGTGAAATTAAAAAAATTACTATATATATAATAATTAAAGAATTAAGATTTTGATATCATAATGTATTGGGATGAAAATTAGATGTATAAGGAAACCATTGAGGTTAAAACATGGTAGGGTTATTTTTGAGTTTTATAAAAAGGACAACCCATAGGATGGGTGATAACCCGTTGCGTCTGACAAGGCCATAGGAATTGAACCCACAACCGAAGGGGCGACAAGGGTGCATCGCCTTCCACTAGGCTACGTGAAGTACCTGGTTAGTATTACATATTCTTTTAAGTAAAATAGTTTTATGGATCAAGAATAAGTTGATTTTTGGAAGTTAAGTTTTACCAAATGGATATCCATAGTATAGAAAAATGATTTGGTGATTAAGTGATAAAGGTTATTTTGGATGAAGTTCTATCTTTTGAGGAAACACTATATTACTAAGGAAAATAGAATACTATGGGATTTAATTTGTAGAATAATGGTTGAACATTTATTTTTGAAGAATTTATTTTTATGTATATTTGTGTTATTTATGGTAATGATTAACCTATCATAAAGAATATGTGATTAGGATAATTACACTACAATATGAGACTTTACGATTAATAGATGTTATTTGGAGATAAATGTTAATAATTTTCAAGGAAGACTATGTGATAAAAATCCTTTTGAGTTTTGGGTTTCAATATTAGTTTAGATTATTTTGAAGAATTTTAAGGAAAATTGTTAATTGATTGATCTTTCTTGAACTTTGGGTACTTTTTGTTATAAAGGATTACCCTTTTTGGGGATTATATGATCTCTTACTTACCATTTTGGTTTTTGTTGATGTTTAAAGACAAGGGAAATATATAGTTCTTCTTTTGTGGATTATGTGATTATCTAGAATATGATTCTTGTGCTTTTGATGTGACCAAGTATTTTTGAATGATCATTGTTTGGAGAAAAGATTAGTTTTTGGTAGAAACTTATTGAATTATGAAACTCTACTTGAAGGTAAATATATTTCCGTATGTTATTATTATTTGTAGTAAATGAATTACTCAAAATTATGAAAAGGAACGTAAAACAAAAATGTTTTTGGTTTACATTTCCTAATATGCAATCAAATACCGTTTAACACATCAAATTTTTGTGACTATCTGGTGGTTAACTTTCTCTTAATCATGTTTTCTACCACTCTACCTCAAAACTAGACCATTTGTTCCCTCTTCCATATCCATGTTTTCCTACATGAAATCTGAGTATGTGTTATCTCGAGTGATATTTTTACTTCTCTTTCATTCTATTAAATTAATAGTTTTACTATTCTTTTTCCAATTTGGGAAGTTTAATAATGTTTCCAAGCCCATTTTTAAAATTTCAAGGACACAATTCCCAAAGGGGGGGGGAGGATGTAACATCCCAGGTAAATAACGAAAATTAAATATTTCTTATTTATTAATATTTTTGAATTAAATATTAATTCCACTTTAAAGGGGATACTATGTTTGATGGCATACCCGATACGCAACAATCGGTTTTTTGTAATCCTATGTTGCACACAAATAATATAATATTATTATTTTAAATGGTAGTTAAGGCCTAGCCGTTGTATTGGAGGGAATTAATAGAACTAACTGCGATATTATTATACATGTTTGTTGAATATTTTTACATTTATCCAATAAAAGTTAGAGGCTTAAAATAAGTAAAGAATTCGATTTTAAGCATAAGTACCCAAATTTTCACTAAAATGTTGATTTACTACCTTTTAATGGAGAAAAATCATTAAATATAGTTTTTTTTCACTTTTATATGTTCTATTTGAAAAAATAAAATTATTTTTTCAGAACAGAGATACCTGAATTTACTTTGGATGAATTTTTTGTATTTTTCTGATAATGTTCATTTTTTAAGGTATAATGAAAACACTATATTTTATTTCAAAAGATCCTATTAATATAATTTATTTATTTGTTAATATTATATTTTTAATTGGGTTTAAAGATTAATTAGAATTTATTTTTACCATTTAATATAATTTTGGTCTATTTATGTAATTTTATTTTGAAATTGGACATAAAAAAGTGTCAATATTTTTATAGTTAATATTTCCTAAAAATAAGCTATTTGTTTTAACAGTGAGAATTAATTTTAAAATAATTTCCTCCAATTCTGTGTTTTAAATTTGAAAAATGTATTCTACATTTAGAAATAGTAGGTCTTAATGTTGTAAATAAGTAACATTTATTTTTATACATTTTAAATATTTACTTCAGTAAATATTTTATTTACCATGATTAAAAGATTAAAATAACAAATAATGGTAAAATATAATATTATAATAATACTAAATTACCCTAAAATGTGTCCTAATCCTATTTTCTGACACATATCCGACCATGGGAATTATTGGGTTGAATTTGGGACCCTATAGAGCCACATGGGAGTAATAATGACACTTTATATAAATTAAATTAATGTAAAGGCAAAAATCACAAAAACAGATATCTTTTATTAAATAAGTTTTTACATGGGGTGATAATATATATATATATTTGACTATTAATATTATTTGTAAATATAAAAATATTTTATACATCATGGTATTTTTTTATAATTTTTGGACATCAAATAAATAAAATTATTTATGACAGAATAATGATAGATTATTTACCTCATTAAAAAATGATTTAAATAAACAAGATTATAAATATTTAAGAAATATCCAAAACTAGTACAATTATTATTTGATTATTTAATTTCAACCATGAGTCATCTTAGATTTTATATTAATGAATAGTTGAACTTTTGAAACCTAAGATGAGGTTATAATAAAATAATTGTTTCAAACTTTCATAAAGAACCGGTCCTCTCCCTTATAAAAATCCCTCACTTCAAACTCATTCCTCACACTTATCAAGCCTTTAGCTCATGAAAAAAGTGCTCCAATAAGCTTCAAAGATCCCTATATTCATCCTAGAAGCCTTACCTTTGGCACAAATCACTTCAAGAAACCCTTTTGGTTCAAACCAAAGGGAATTACCTGATTTAAAGGTAACGTCTTTTCTTAAGTTCTTTTGTTTTATTTTACTTCTCCAACCCCCTAAACTATTTTTATTCTTTTATTTTATGACAAAAATAGTATCCTAAATATACTAGGATGATTTTATGAGAATGATTATAACTACACATACACACACGTCCATCTAATGGGTGAAGAACATACCGTTTCTTTGGATGGAAAACTAACGCCTCACAAAGCGATGATTGTTCAATTATCTCCTACCGCCTCTCATGATGGACATTATGATGAAAACGTATTTATATATGATATATATTATGTTTTTGATTTCTATATTCTTGTTTAATTTTTTATTTACAAACATTCCTTTATGCCTTCCAATATGTGTAAACACAATAATCTCATTTGAGGAAGTGCAGACTACCGCCCCCTCAAGGTGATATGATTCATTCTTGACGTACATGGATCATGAATAAGATGGAGTTAATGAAATTATGTACCATATATATAAATATATATCATATGATATTATACTGTAATTATAATATATCTATTTATCATTATGTTTTCATTTCATTAAATAATAAATAGAAATGAAAATAGCGTTCATGCGTACGTACGTCTTACTGTCTCCCTATACGGTGCATTTCATTTTTTATCTACCAATGTAATGTACTATTATAAATAAATAAATATATATATATATATATATTCTGGATATATATGATATATATTATATCTAAATCATTAATATCATTCTAGAGATAATGGAGTTTTGACCACATGTACAAATTGTATTTATAACATGTTCATTTTTAACTCAAATTCTGAAAATCGACAAAATGTCCGATATGAAATGAAATAATTTACTAAATGTTATTGAAATGTAATAAGTGATATTAAAGTAATAATAAAAATTTAAAATTTATGAATCAAGTAGAAATTAACATAAGTTTATTATTTAGGAAGAACAAGGAACATACAAGTCTAGTCAGACACAAGGTAAGTGGTTTCTTATCTCACTTTTAATTCCATGAGATTTACATTGTTCACCAACAATTTGTTGCATGTGGTGTATTGTGTACAAAAATTTGATACTAATTATCTTGACTCTATTTATATTCCGGGTATTTTGTGAATCTTTTTGTGGTTGTTATCTTTTTCTCATACGACTCTATTAACTACAACATGGTAAGGGTTTTTCATCTCACTTTTTATTTTCATGAGACTTGTGCTATATTAGCCACTATTTCCTTTTGGGTGGTGGACGTACTACCCATGATTGTATTATTTGTGTAATATAATTTAATTTATATTGATTTAAATAATCATTGTTTGATCTTTCTTTCATGGGTTGCATGTTTCGTAAGTTTACAAATCGGCAGGGGAACCTTTCACCCTCCTCTTTTTAAAAGAATTATTTTTGTTTTTTGTTTTAATTTATGTCTTATTAAATTGGTATATGTTCATCTATATACTTTTTTTTGTAAATATTATGTCCACATGATGATATATTCTTTTCTCTATCATCAACTTTTTTTTTATTTTTAAAGTGACGCCGTTAGGTTGTCGAATTTCTCTAATAAAACATCTTAACAAAATTTCAATTTTTCGTTTAAACATCTACTTATTGATTATGTCTTGCTATGAATATGTGTGAATATCCTCAGATTTTTTTAAACTTAATATAAACTTATATTGGGTGTATTTATATTTTTCACACGTAATTATGCTATTGATTATTCTATAAGATAAGGATACCTTCTTTATAAGGGATTTCGTCTCTATTTACATATCCATTGGGACTTCATTGTTGATGTGCACCAATTCACTCTTATATGGTATATATACTATCCTTTTTAATATTTTATCATGAATACCTTTATTATCATGATATTATTATGTTTTTATTAAATGTTATTCCTCTATTAATTGTATTCTAGGGTATCTCATTTTGTTGAAAACACTAACTAAAATATAAATTTAATTGTTTTAAAGGTTTATTCTTATAAACCATTCACATTAATGTCCATGTTTTATAAATGGTTTTAAGTATTTATTAATATGGACATGAATTTTTTGAAATTGAATTTTGTTTCAAAAGATTCAAAGTGGTTTGGGACACTTTGATTCAAGAATCTCTTTATTTAATATTTTAAATGGTTTGATAAAAGCTTTGATTTTTTCAATGTCTAGAAAAGATTTCATGTGATTGTAAATGAAATTTTATTAGTGAAATGTTTGTATTTACAATACATTATGTTTCATGATTTTATTTGTTGGGTGGTTATGTGATAAAACCAATGACGGGTGGTGTCGTGATAAACCAGGATGGGTGGTTACGTTATAACCTCTAATGCATTGGGTATGGAAGTCACCCATATAGTTATTCCATTTAGTGATATGTATGTAAGTTGACCGTATGGTTATTCCATTTATGTATGTTTATGTCCCATGTTACCTTTATTTGTTATGTGTTCTTTGTATGGGTTTTACGGTAATCTTTCTGTTAGAAAATGGAATGCAATTAAATTTTATTCATTGAAGAGTATTTACTACTTCATAAAGGTGAAAAGTATTACTTATGATAAACTATTCATGGTTTTCCTTTTGTTTTGAAAAACAAATAGTTTTACTTCTTTGTGTATCCCTTACTGAACTTTTTGTGCTCATCCCAAGTTTTTGAAATTTTTTTCACAGGACATAAAGAGGAATCAGGTCAAGGATGGGATTAAGGAAAACTCACGCTGTCTAAAACATGGAACTAGACATGAATCTTTTTTTCAAGAGTTTTTATTTTATTAAAAAATTGATACTGAGTAGAATTGTCTATATTTAATATTCATGTTTTTATGAAAATGTAATGAACTAATTCTATAAAACTCTAAACCTGAAAAGATCCTCAATATGAATTACCCATTTAATTCAAGATTATTTGAGGTTTACGGATGGGTCCTTACACATATGCTCATAATTTTTTTAAAAATATTATTAAAGGGTCTATTATATTTTTTTCAAGTCATTCTTTTTTTATGGAGATATCAAAAGAAATTAGTTTGATTAATTTTATTTTATTTTCTAAAACATTGAAATAGTAATTTATTTTTCTAAATTTCCAAAACATAGAATATAAAACTTATATGTTTGTAAAATGTGATGTTTATTATTCATTTTAATTTTATAAACAAATCGACATCATTTTTTGTGATGGCTTCATAAGAATGTGTTCGATTCTTTACACTATTAAAACGTAGATAAAAAAATTAAAGGAAGAAAAAAATAATTTCAATGGATCAGTTAAAGGTATAAGAGGAAGAAGAATCCATATAGGATGAGGATATTTTGTTGGGAGGGGTGTTTTTCTTCAATCTGGGCTTCAATTACCAGGAAAAGAGGTTAGAATGCCTTGGAATCTGTCTAGGAACCACCAAAAATGAGAGAAAAGGGTTTAGGGTCAAGGTATGGTGTTTGGGGATAGAATATTGGGGGTCTGAGGTCTCTTTTAATAATTTCATGGGGAATAAATCTCCAAACATATGGATTCCAACTCAAGGAACATGATTCTACCTAACTTTATTCCTATTCATGCTCCTCCTCAATTGGATCTACATGGTTACTACTATTTGAGTGAATGGTTTTACAAACATTGCACTAACCATAAAGACCCTCTTCCTTGGGTTGTATGGTTTTCTACGGCATGTCACATGGTTTGGGAAAACATTTTCCAAACCATGTACTTCTCAAAAACCATCCAAAACATTTAAATTTTCACCCAAACACATCGAAGATAAATCGAAAACAAAATATACATAGGAAAGTAAAAATATTACCTGTATGATCTTGATATTACTATTGAAAAGTTCAGGATCTAACATAGTCTAAGAATCCTCATCGATATATCATTAATGATATTTATCCATATAATGTAGTTTGTTTCCCCTATGTGTTTCATGGAGAATAACTTGTTTATCTGGTGCATAAATAATTATAAAACTAGTATATAATTTTAAATTAGTAAAATTTTATCAAAATATAATACTATAATAATGATTAAACTCTTACTAAACCACTTTTACCCACATGGATCACATATATATTTTGTGAAAGAAATTATTTTATAGCTTCATTAAATTTTTTTCAATGGCTTGGTTACTTGGATTAATTTATAAATGGGTCGATATACATTGGAATCTTTTATTACATTGTATGGAGTCACCAATAAATATTTTTATGTCTTATTGACATCACCTTGAAGTTTATCATTTTGGAGATATCTTTTTTATATCAATATAAAATGTTTTAAAGTCATTTTAAACTTTAATACCATATAAAATTTAATTGGATTTAAATGTTGAAATTCAAGAAAATTTTTCATGGTAGTCAATTTATGGACATTTATTAAACATATTTATACCACCTATGATTTTTATGTAACAAGATAATATTTTATGATTTTTTTTTCAAATAAAATTTTTAGCATTGATGTATTTCATTACACAAAGCACTGAGTTTAAACAAACTGCATTATACTATTAATATAGAAATATTTAATGGCATAGATATCCCCAAGCCAATTTTTCTCATATTTGTTTTTTAGATGTATAATAATTTCTAGTTTTGTTCATATAATTATACTAGGATTTAACCTTGTGTCTTTAAGAAAATGGTTTTTTTGTGCTTGGTAGCAGACAGTGTATGGTTGGCACATGATTAGGGGAAACTATGTATCCTTACCTAGGAAACTGTGCGACTAATGGTAATTTTGGATAGTAGATAGCACTCTATTAGAGCACGTTTTGTAAAACCATGTGTGCTAAACATGCGGCTTATTACTCTTAGATAGTGATGGATAAATGGTTGCCACACGGTTTGGAAAATTGTGTGGGATAACTGTGCAACTTGTCAAAGTCATTAAAAAGTGGTAATTTATCTTCGTACCATCTTTTATTTTTTCCATAAACCCCTACCATCCAACCCATTCAGAATTTTAGATATGGGAGCCGCTTCCAAGATTTATTGGAAATCTTAATCCTCAATCCTTTGTGGTTTTGACCCTAGTTCTTCAATGAATAATCAAGTAAGTCATTTACATCTTGATTTCTCCCTCTATTTGGTGTTCAACTTCCATCTTTCTTGACATCCTATTCTACAGTGGGTTGTTTGACTAAATGATGGAACGATCATGTGATGTTTGGTAAAATCACGATGCTTTTTTTGAAATTATACATTTATAGAGTCTTGTGGTGGTGAAATTGTGTGTTTTCACTAGTTTCTATAAATTTCAAAGAGTGAGGTAGGGTGTTCAATGCTTTTACATCATTAAATGATTTTTGTATGCCATATTGTTTTCTTAAATCTGTTTTATGGATTTCTAGTGTGGCTTAAAAATTATTTTGGAATGGTTTTGAGATGAACATGTGTTATAAATGGATTGTCTTATATAAATTGGTTAAAATTACCTTGTGATTTTTTGTGGTGCTTATAGAGTTTTTACAAGCTTTTTCTAAAAGATGTGAAACATATTATTAAAGAGGATTAAATGTGAAAATGTGTTGACTGTTTATTTTTAATGTGCAATGTGTTTTATTTCATATTGGATTCATTGTTGTGAAGCTTAAATGTTTCATTGAATTATTATAGTTATGTAAAGAATGTTATAAAATGGGTTTTATGTGACTAGGAATTTGAAATAGAATCTACCCATAGAAATGGTTTGATTTCATATGCGTTATACTTTTTTGTTTTTTGGAATGAGTATCATAAATTTTGAATGTGGTCAAAAATATTTTTCTACCTGATTTAGGTGTGAAATAAATGTAATGCGGCTTTACTTATGAAAAATAGTGGTTTTTGTGTGATCTTTTAATCATTTGATCAACGTGAAAATGTGAAAGCGGTGATTTCCTTGTGTTCTTATAATTCTTGGAATGCGTAAATGAATGTTTTTATTTATGTGATATAAGGAATATAATTTGAGCACAATGGGAATCCTAGGAATATAGGTGGGAAAACTATAACTAGTGAGTTAGTTGATTCAGAAGTGGCTAAGTCCTATATTCATCTAGCTGGTGTGACAATTACAACACTAACTAATCATGTGATATGACTGAATACCACTAGAACTTGGTATGAATTTACCTATAGGTGATTGTTTAGGTGAACAATGCTGGTTATGGATTATGAAATGGAGACCATTAGACCCTGGGATTGAATCCCCTCTAAAAGATCATGCTCATGGACACTATTTTTAGTTTAGATAGAGAATTTGGATCACCAAGGAATGAGGTTCATAGTGTCCCAGTTTTGATAGATATGTATATGGACGTTCCCATGGTTCTATATTGCAACATGATGCTTATGTGATGTGATGATAGCTATTAGCATACGGTAAAACTCATGTACATTTTCATCTCAATCAAGATTATTTATGGAAAGTGGTTTTCCTAAAAAGGGGACTTCTGGAATATCTTCCTTGAAATATTTTAATAGAAAATTTTCAAATATTCAAATGCAAATTTTCTTGTTCATCATTCTTCTAGTGTTATATCAGTGAATTTTTCTTTTTGGGTGGAATCCTACTCAGTGTTTTCGCACACCCTATACACACATTTGGGTGTATGCAGAAATTTCTTTGTGTGACCCCTGTAAAGGAAATATGTGTTGTGCTAGTGATGGTCGATCTGGTTTCTAGTGTTCCGCATCATTCAAGTGTCATTGGTGTTTGATTTAGGGTAATTACCCTCTTGTTTCATGGAGGTTTTTAGGGATGTTTTTTCCATAATCTATTGCATCACTTTTGGTTTTGATTAAAGATGTATAATTTTAATCTTGAAATGTATTTACCTCATTTGGTTATGTTTATCAATTATTGGGTTTCTTATTATTATTGGATGTATGTGACCATATAAATGGGATAAATCATTTTAAATATATGTTGTTGATACCCAAAAACTGTTTTTAATCCCATGAGGATTGGGAATGCCCTTTAGGCCATGCCACAGATCAGGTCAGGTGTTAGGTTGGATGACACCCCAACTTAGTTCATCAAGAAATGGTATCATAACAGGTGATGTCTATTTTGTTCAAGTTATATGTGATGAGTCTGGATAAAATATATCTTGGATTATAGGGGAATGTGGTTTTTGGTGTGAGTGGGGTGTCAGACCAACACACCTCTTGATCAGACTCATGTTTCCAAGGGACATTGGGATTTGATTTGACTTCTCCTTCAAGTAATACATACATGCAGTAGAATTTATATGGACACTGGGTGTGGGAGGAGTGGTCTAGTAAAATTCTTATTATTATGGATTTGGTAATTTTTAGATTTATGAAAGTATTTGAATTCATTGTTATTGCTAATTTTTTTCAGAATGGTTGTAATAGAAGTTTTTCTTGTGGTTATTACTTTTTGTAGTAAAACGACTCCTCTGAGAATTTCAATGCTGCCGCAGGAAGTGTCTAGAGCTCTTTCTCCCTCAACAATCGATTAGAGTTTTCTTGATACAGTGGTTCAGACAATTTAAGAATTTGGTCAATAATACATCTATAGTCCTTCTATGGATAGAGAATCTGAACTCGGTCCTAAGAAGGAAGAGTCACATCATTTCCTCCAAAATAAGCCTTCTTCTTTCATAGGTATCATTAAAGTCTTGAAAGTAGATGAGACTATTGGGAAGATATAAAAGATGTAAAAATTTCTAAATACTCTTTATGAGGTTAGTGTGAATTGTGCTTCTATATTGTAAAATGGGCCCAATAAAAAGTTGTTTGACTCAGTGGTACAAGCTGGAAAGAACGAGTAGATGAGATGGAAATATTTTAAACATATATTTAACAAGCATTATTTCATTGAGTTTTTGGCTTTCACCATGTCTTGGGAGATTTTTTAGCTTCCCAAGGTAGATCAGTCTATTATGGAATATTGTAACCACATTATGGAGATAGTTTGGTACAAACCTGATATCATTTAAAATGAGAAGATGAAGGCACAAAAGTTCAAGATTAGATTGAGGTTAGAAATCTTATTTTGAGATTTCTTGTTAAAGATGATAAATTATGTTTAGGAGTTCAATCATGTCTCGAGGGTAGAAATTGATCATGGAAGGAAGTCTGGTTTCTATAGAGATGTTTTAGTTGTGGGTATTAGATGTTATTCTATGAAGAAGTTGAAGCAGGACAATAAGGGAAGAAGGGAGGTGGTATTTTAGGTGATCATTCCCAGTTGTCTTCTCCAGTGGCCTCTGTTGTTAGGTCAGCTATGTGCCATTAGTGTTAAAAATAAGGGACAATGAGACCAACTTGTTCATCTCCTACCAGTCCTTGTCACTGGTGTGGACTTATGGGTAATCTGTAGTGATTTTACAAAGAGTCTCACCCATATAAGTGTGGTGTAAGATCTATAGTTTCTATAGGGATGTTAGCCTACTCAAAAAAATCTAGGATAATTGGTTATTAGTTTGGAGGTCATAGTGTATGGACGGAATCTTATTATAGGTATAGTATTTTCATGGTAGATCCACATGCTAGTGGTCATTCTATGTCTCTAGCTGAGATGGGGAATCCTCATGTCGTTGATCAAGCACCACTGGAATCAGATGCAGGGTTTGTGACAGATTATGGAAGTGTTCTTATTCCATCATATCTATATTTTTTTCTCGGGGATATTGGGGATTTATTTTATTTTATTTCATCCTATATTGTGGATTTCTTAAAGTTTCAAACTGAACTATGGCCATATGTGATGGAGGTGGTAATTTAACTCGGTAAGAAGCTAGAGAATGGTTTTAAGTGTATGTCTTTCACACTCACAATGACAGGGGTCAAAATGGATGGAGGATTTCTTGATTTTTATATGTATCCTTTTGGAATGATCCTCAATATATATTGGATGGTGCATTTTAATGTGAATATTAACTTTTATCGATGAACAACATCTTTTGTGGAATTGGGTGGAGGTGCCCATGTTTTTAGGGTGAATGAGTTCCTCAGTTGGGATGTGTTGAACCTTTACTTCTGGAATTTGGAAAACTTATTTTTTAGGTCCCCTTGATCAAATTTTAGGATGATGTTGGTTCTCTTGAGGGTGGATTAACTCTTGTGGTGGATGAGTTCCCATAGGTTTTACCAGTGTATTTCTTGGGTTTTCCTCTAGAGTGGGATGTAAAGTTATCTATTGATGTTACATAAGGAAAATATCCAATATCTATTCCCTCATAATGCATGTAACACCACCAATTTTAGGTAATTAAATTTATATATTGGAGACCTTGAAACCAAAGGATTACATTCCCCCAGGCACCAAACTATGGGCCACCCAAGTTCTCCATGTGAAAAGGACGATGGATCTCTCTAGTTGTGCATTGATTATCAAAATGTGAATAATGCAATGATCAATAATAAGTACCTCTTCCACTATATTTATGATGTTTCTGGGCCATGTGATCTCATAAATAAGGGTTTTAGTGGACCTAATAAGATCAGTTTAGTGATCTAATGGGAACTATCAAAGAAGTTGTTTGAAAGCAGAAGCTTTTATGCTTGGTAGGGTAGTATAGGCTATTTGAACTTGATTTATCTTATCCTAATTTGTCCTTGACAGTGCTCACCTGGATGGGGGTGATAATTGATTGGAGTCCATAGTGTTTGGATTACTTTTAGAATCTTAAATGGTTGTCCACCACAAATGTTTTTTGGTCATTATGAAATCTGGAAAAGGATATTTGATCTATTGTGATTCTTAGGTATGGGTCATGGGTGATTGATGATATCAGATGGCCGTATAGCCTCAAATGGTTCACGCAAACTCTGAACACATGAAAAAAATTCCCAACCCCTAACTTAGAATTTTTTATATTGATTCATATGATAATGATGTGGAACCATTATAATTTGGGTGAAAATTTTGTTTTTTGTTATAAACAGAAGATCTTGGAATACATTCAATCCTATAAGGATTTGAATTTGAGGTAGTGTCATTGGGTTGAGTAACTTCAGGGGTTCAATTTGGATATATTCAATACCCTTTAAAAATGTAAAGTATTGGAAGAATATTTTAGTAGGAAAGTGAAAATGCAGGAATTGAAAAGGTCTTGTGATGAGTGGATGTTAATGTGGCTATTTGGTCAGATTAATTTTTAAACCAAGGAGAATAGCAGAGCTTCATTCATAGTAAGTGTTCAAGTAACATCTTATCTTTTAGAGTTGTTTCATCATGAGAATCCTTGTGACAAGTTGTTCCAGTAGTCTATGTAGTTCCTAAATGGTGGGGAGGTTCCTTATGAATGGACATTGTATTCAGAGGGAGTTTTGTGCTTCAAGGGTCACTTTGGGGTCTTGTTATCATCAAGAAAGGTGGTGGGGAAGGATATCCTCCCGTATTAGTGGGTCATTCATCATGGTTCAAAAAATATGTACTATGATGTATTTCAATATTTCAGGTGTCCATGTAGGAGGTGATATTTAGTTTAGTACGTATCATGGTGTTACATGAATTAGTAGTTTAAATAAGTGCACCAATGTCCATGTGGTTTTCTTCAGCTACAACCCATTCTGACCCAGTAGTGGGAAAAGATATCAATGGATTTTGTTGTTATATTACCTCGCATACCCTGGGGGAGTAATATGATTTTGGTAGTGATTGACAGTTTGAAAAATTTATCCCATTTCATTCCAATCAAGGATTCAACCATATTGGATAAGTTTGGACATATTTATGTTCAATAGGATATTTGGATTCATGTTTTTATTTTAGAAATTGTTTCTAAAATGTACCCCCATTATACCAAATAGTTATGGGTAGTCCTTTAAAAGGAAATGGGGTCGCACTTCAAGTTGAGTACGTAATACCATCATTGAACTAATGGTCAAAAGAGCATGTGATTTAGATTTTGGGACACATTCTTCGGGAATCTATGTTTTATTATGGAGGTTGGTGGTTAGAAATTTCATATTAGTTGAGTTTTCATATAATAATAGTTACCTATAATCGATTCAAATGTCTTATTTTGAGGTTCTTTATGGTTGGTTTTGTAGGTCCCCTTTGTGGCGGGATGAGGTCAGTGAGAAATCATTGTTGGTGCTGAGCCTTATGAAAGGGACCTATGATAGAGTCAGGTTGATTAGAAAGTGTTTTTTATGGCACAAAGTAATCAAAGGTATTAATTGACTAGAGGCACTAGGATTTTGAGATTTCAATGGGTGACGGGGTGTTCTTGAAAGTGGAACCTCGCCTGAGTCATTATTGTTTGGGTAAGTAGGGGATGCTGACACTGAGGTACACCAAAACTTTTGAAATTACCGAGAGATTTGGTAAGGTGGATAACAGTTTATATTTTCCCTCTTAGTTGATTTAAATTTAGGATCAGTTCTATGTTTCTCATTTGAAATGTACAAATTAGATATGTCTTATGTTTTGAATTGGGTAGAGTCAGATTTGAATCATAATATGCCTCTATTTGAATAGATAGTAAAGATTGTGGATTCATTGGTGAAAGGGATTAATGGGAATCCTTTTATGTTTTGTAAGTCATTTGGTATCATGATAGGGATAAAAATTATATATGGGAGTTGAATTCTTGTGTTCAGTATGAGTATCCATATTTTTTCTCTTATTAATCCCCTAGTTGATTTTCCAATGGAATAATGTTTTCATATCGGGAAGAATTTTCACATGAATGATTTTGTTTTGATTTATATTTCTACCATTTTTTTCTTAAAATTGAATATTTGGATGCCCTTGAGTTTTTGGTGAATATGGAGGTTTTTGGATTCATAGTAGGTCACCCACATTGGTGCATATTTAATGGAAACTGTGCGCCCTTGCAAAAGAAATTATACAGTGAATGGTCATTTTGGAAAGTGGAGACCACACGATTAGTGCATGGTTTTTCAAAATTTGAAGGATAAACGTGTTTCTTGTTCTTGTTACATAGTGAGGGATTCACAGTTGCTGCATTGTTTGAAAAAACACATGGTCTAACAATGTGACCTATCCATATCATTATAATTTGGAAATTTACGTTCACCCCCTCAACTATTTTTACACTAAAACACATCCCCTATGCCCCATTCATAATTTTAAACCATAAAATCCTCCTCCATGCATCACTAGACCACTTGATCCTCAATCAATGATTGGTTTCAACCTCATCTAGTTAAGGAATCATCATGTAAATCCTTTTATTATTAATTTCTCCATTTTTCTATGGTTTACCTTTCCTATTTAATGAGTTCCTATTTTCCATCGGGCTATTTTATCTAATGAGGGTATTATCTTGTGATTTTTGGTGAAATCATGATGATTATTTTTCATTATTTCAATTATAAGATCTTTTGGATTTGTGGTTTTATTTTTCCACTGGTGTTTTGAAGTTTCCAAGTGTTATCTACGTGGTTCCATAATTTTAAAATATTAAATGATTTTGATAGGCTTGCATGAATGCTTAAATGTGTTCTATGGATTTCATATGTAGTGAAAAAATGTATTGGGAATATTTTTAGATGCTCAAGTGATGAAAATGGTTTTTTTAAAAGAATGTGGTTATTATTCTTGTGTTGTTGTTATGGTGATTCATTAATGTTATTATGCCTTATGTGAAAGGTGGAAAATGTATTTTCAATGATTTTTAAAGGTGAAAATGTGTTGTTGTTGATTTTTCCAAGTAAAATGCATTTTTTTTCACATTGGATTCTTTTTATGCACCATATATTTGACTTTGAGTTAATAATTTGATGTAAATCATGTTATAAAATGGTTTTAATGGGAGTATGAATTTGAAATGGTCTTTGCTCATGTAAATGGTTGGATTTCTCATGTTTTTTAATTTTTGTGTTTTGAAATGAGTTTCATAAACTGTTCAAGTGGTATGAAATTTATTTCTATATGACTAGAGTGTGTGGGAAATGGAATGTGGGATTTTAAGGGAAATGGTGGTTTCCACATGTTCTTTTCTATCATTGGTTCAATAAAAAATGTGAAAATGTGAAAGAGTTTATTTATTTGTGTGTTTGTGATTATTTAAATGTGTATGTGAATGTGTTTATTTATGTGATATGTGGAGTTGAATTTGATCACAACATGTATCTAGTTGGGAAAACTAGAATAAGTGCACTAGTTGATTTGAATGTTTTTGATGCCCAGATTCATATAGTTGGATTGTAGATTACAACACTAACTTAACATATGATATGATCAGAGACCACCAGTTCCTAGAATGAGTTTTCCTCTAGTAGATCAATCATGTAACACTATTTTTTTTGTATGATATAGGGACCATTAGACCATGGTATGGGATCCCCTATAATGGATCAACCACATGAATATTTCCGGCAGTTTAGTTGGAGTATTTTGGTAACTGAGGTAAAAGGTTCCGTGTGTACCACTTATATTAGTTACCTATAGATATATTTCCATGGTGCTCTCGTGTGAAATTATTCTTATGTGATGTGGTTCTATCCATTAGTATACAGTATAAAATGTATACATTTTAGTCTCAATAAAGCTTAATTTTGAATATGGGCTTTCCATAAAAAAAATATCTTGAGAAAGATTTACTTAATATTTTTTCTTAGAATATTTTTCAAATTTTATTATAGAAATATTCAATTTTATTTTTATTGTTATGTTATATCATGGAATATTTGTTTGTCGGGAAATACTACCAGGCTTTAGATCACACCCTATATACACAACTGGATGTATGTAGACATTGTTATGTGTGACCCATTTAAATGAAATATGTGTTGTGGTGGTGATGGTGGATTCACTTTCCAGTGTTCCATTTCATAAAGGTGTTGATGCTGTTGAATTGAGGGTTATTACCCTATTATTTCATGGATGTTTTTTACATAGTTTTTTTGTTCCTATTCTATTTTAGCACTTTTGGTTTTGATTAATGTTGAAAACCATGAATCTGAAATATTTTTATACCTCAATTAGTTATGATTATTAGTTATTGTGTTCCTTATTTTTTTTCTCTGACCATATATATTAGTGAAAACATTCCCAAATATTGTTGTTGATACCCAATAACTAGTTTCCTATCTATGGGGATTTGGAATTCCCTTTGGGCCATGCCCCAGATTTGGCTAGGTGTCGGGTTTGATGACACCATGTCTTCGTTCATGAAGAACTTAATTAGAGTGTATGAATATGAATAACTAAAATATATAAAATCAATGTTCTATATATGTGTAAAATTAAATCACTAGTTATTAATTATTAGAAATGAAAATAAAAACCAATTTAAATTATAGGAGTTGTTTTTTCTGAAAAAACTGTTTTTATGATTATATTATGTGTTTAACATGATAAATTAAAATGATCACTATTGGTAAATGATTTTAATTAAATTTATATATTTTATATTATTTAAAAAAATTATGTTTCATCAAATATTTTTTCATCATGTGGGATATTAATAAATCCAATGTTATGCTTAAAAATGATTTTTTATAGGATGCAGTTTTCACCATGTTTTGTGCACTTATTTACATTTTTTCGTCAATATAAAAAATTTAAATAATAAATTTAAATATAATTATCAAACTATCATGTAAAAATTATCCAATCTTAATTTTTTTATAATTTTTTGAAAAGTTTAATTTTTCAATGAATATTGAAAAGTAATGATTTTTAATAAAGTTGTCATTTCAGTTAAAGAATTAAAAAATTTGAACATTATTTTAAGGACTTTTTGTAATTAAAAATATGTCAATTATTTTAGGATTAATCATATTTAGATTATATTTGTTATTTTTATTTTGAATTTAGATAAAAAATATTTTATACTTATTAAAAGAATTCCATTGAAAAACCACATTTGGATGCGTTTGTGGGTTTAAATTTAAAATTAATTCATTTAATTATATTAATTTAATTTGATGTATTTTTTTTAATATTTTTAGTTACAAAAAATTAATAATATTTAATAATTTCAACTTAATTATTTCATAATTAATATTAAAAACCAAAAAATAATTTGACAAGGTGAAAATTAAACTAACATTACAGGGTGATTAAACATAGATGATAAGTATTAAGATGGACATAAGACTTACTAAAATCCCATATTTTGGATTTATTAATATAGTATAATTATAAAATATGAATCTTATCATTTATGGATCTTTTTTTTTCAATAAAGTGACTTGAAATTATTTTGAAACATTGAAAATAACAACTGTGGCACTCACCTCAATTATAACAAGACACCGCCCCTCATATCCTCTCCACAATTATAATTTTTTTTGGTTTGGAAAATAACTTGAAATATAAATATCTCAGATAAATCCCCATAAATTATTCTCTATTTTTTTATCTCAGATCCTTCATAGAAGGATTTAGTATTAAACATAAAGTCTTCATTTGAAGAAGAGGTTCAGTTTCTAACCACACACATGTGTTTTAATACTTCTTATACATTCTTAAAATATTATTAAACTATGTTATGATAATTATGATAGTATCATACATATAATTATATTTTATTATTTTAATTTCATTAACTATACCCATCTCCTCTCCCATCAAATGAGAAACAAAACCATTAATCATGTGTTTGGCAGACTATCACCTCACAAACCAATTTATATTGATTTACATCACATCCTATCATGGATATATATAATGAAAAATAAAAATTATATACATGATATATAAAAAATAATTTATTCATGGTCTAAAATAATGACATATGACATTTTTATTCCAATTTTTTGGAAATTGACAACGATGCTCATGCGTGTGTGTAGACCACCACCTCTAGAAAGTGATGTGAGTAATTTTTTATTTTTATATTACATGGGTGGAAATAAGTATATATTTAATAAATTTTTGTGAAATGTATTATATAATAATTATTCTATATAAGAGAATTAATATTTACCTTTCTTTTGTTCCATCGATTGAAAAGTGAAAGGTGTAAGATAATAACCTTTGTGGATGTATATACTATTTTATATTTTGTTTTAAATA
Organism: Viscum album; assembly: GCA_963277665.1. Lineage (NCBI taxonomy): Eukaryota > Viridiplantae > Streptophyta > Magnoliopsida > Santalales > Viscaceae > Viscum > Viscum album. The sequence continues at coordinate 599,477,943 of OY728133.1, forward strand.
TATTTTTGGGTTAATTAAGTTCTTTTAGGGAGTTTGAGGGTGTCCCAGGTGTTTTGGGAATGAAATAAAGGAAAAATTAGCTAACTTGTGCAAGGAAAATAGTTGGTGTATAGTTAAGTAAACCGTGCAAGGTTGGAGGAAAAGAATTGTAGTTTTTGAAATTGGTGTTCTACACATTGGGGAATGGTTTCAAAACCATGAGGTGATCCCCATTTTATAGACAGCCTCATTTTTTAGATAGTATCTTGTATGTGGTTTGCAGACAGTTTGGAAAACCATGAGGGTAAACTCTGCATCCCTTTAAATGTTGGAAAATTGACTATTTTTCCATTATGATATTTTGAAGACTCACTCAATTTTCTACCCCATTTTCTCCCATTGAACTATAGTGATGAAATAGAACCCTCAGGGTATCTCAAGAATCGATCGTCCTCATTACTAGGCCTTTAGGAGTTCCATTAGTTGTAGATCAAAGCTCTGGGAAACTCTAATCCTATCCTTTCGTCTCTTTTCTGGATTAGGGAATGTGTCTTGGGAAATATTATCCTGAAACCCAAAAAAATATCATATTTTAATGTAATCGAGGTTGAGGATTCTAGGGGTGTTTCAATCCAAATCTAGGACTATGACTAGGTGTGTGTTTGTCTATAGATTCGAGATAGGTAGTCTATAAGTTATATCCCTTATTTTTTAAATTTATTTTTTTTCAAATGAGATTGTGTTATTAATTCCCCCTTATTGTGGTTTTATTTCCATTAATGAGATTTTTTTTAAATTGATTGGGGGTCGGGGTTGAAAATGAAAAATTGAACACCTAATGAGCCACATTGAATGCATTGGAGATGAATTGCGCAATTTAAGGCCACCCATGGGGTGCACCTACCATCCCAAACACAAGTAATGGAAATGTTATGTATGAAATTGTATCGTGCTTAGGAGGATCCAAAAATTAACATTATGGTATGGTAATTTTATTATTATCATTGGATATGGATAGTGGGGCCTATGATTTAGAATTGATTAAGTGGTTGTTTGGCCTGACATGGAAATGTGTTGAAAAGGGATTAATGTGAATGTGCCAGATGGATTGTTATATTTACATGAAGTGCCTTTGGGGTTCAAACATGTTTGAATATGTTTAATGGGTCAATGTATGTGAATTTATTAATTTTCATAATGATATTTGAAATATGAAATGGGACTTGGGATAAATATAAATGTAATGTCAATGGTATATGTGTTAATTGGTTAAGGGATAATATTTTTACCTATATTGATAGTAGTTGATTATGAGAGTTAATTTTTAAAGTACTGTATTTTTTATATGGTGTTTGCATGGGGAATGGATTAATAGGAAGTTCTATATGGGTTGATGGTGTGATAATGTTCTGATTCTCCTCCCACAAGTCTGGTTGGACAGATACCTTAACTCCACTAATGAATGGATGTCTTAGAGATTCTAAATTATTCTCTATGACCCTAATGGTTGTATTTAATGAAACTACATGGGATAAGGAACTGAGGTAGGTGATATTTATTTATTTTGAATTTTATTCCCTAGTCAGATAGGTAATTGACTTATTCCCTTATGAACAGTGAATAATTCCTTGAACCCTTGTGTGAATAGCCTAAATTCCTAACTCATGGAACTCATGTGGATAATGTAATAAGTAATATAGAAGTTTCAAATATGAATTTCGGTAATATGGTTAGAAATTTTTTATATAAATATTGTAATCTAATACTACTAAAACTATATTTTATTAACTTGCATTCTTTTAGTAATTGAATGAACTATCTATTTAGATGGGATATTTTCCAGACACCATTGGTGGTGGCCTACTAAGTGGTACTCACATCCTTCTCGAGCCACCATGGGGTACAAGAGTAGATATCTTGCATCTTAGTCAGGATAAGGGAATGGCCCCTGTTCTTGTGAGTTGATTCATATGTGGGATGTACATGGATCAGGTTCTAGACATGGAGCCAAGAAAATTTTGGGAATTCTATTGTTCATCATTATTTTCAGTTTTGTTCACTTATCACTGTTAGCAAGGAATGAATTTATTTGATATTTCTTTGTGACTTATACCTTGTTAGGAGATGTTTGGTTATGAATGGTTATTAGTTGTGACATTTTTTACTATTTTATTTATTATCTTCTATGGATTACTATACTAAAAGGGTATACTCTCCCCACATAAATCATTTTACACTTGTTGCTAGTCACAAACCTTTAGTGTATAGGGAGGAGTGCTTGAGGTCATGTGGATAATCGGATTATGGAACCGGTTTACTGGATACCCAGATGGGGATAAAAAAAGTGGTATTATTGGCGGTATATTTTTTGAATTACAAATTTAGGATGGTAGATAGGATGTTAGAAACGTTTTGTGCCATGGTAATGAGATCGTGTATGGGCGTAGCAAACCCATGTATGAGGGAAAACCCAAGCCACCAAGGGTGGAATTTTTTTTCTCGTTTATGATTGTCACATTTGATGATATTTCACCATTGTGTGATTTAATTGTGGGGTATTTAGATGTTTTATTATATTTATCTCAGGGCCAAAATGGAATGGGATATTTAATTAATGCATCATTATATGCACCTATGTATGTAAGCGACATGCATCATGATACATAAAAACACATGATGGTTGTGTGGGACAAAAAGTGTATAATTCATTTGACCATTTGGGATTAAATTGGAGAAGCTAGTTTCTAATAAAATGATTCAAATTTATAAAAGGGTTATAAAATGTTTAATAATGTTAAAACAATTGTGTTTAATTATGGTTTGTAAGTGAATAAAAGTGTTGTTCAAGACATGTTTTCAAATGGGAATTGTTCTTAAGGGAATGATTTGTGTTGTTATTATAAAAATAGTTTTGTAATAGTGTCCAATGTAAAAAATGACCAATTATGTTGGTTTATCTGTGTTTACCAAGACCCTTAGTAGGGATGTTCTTGGGTAGTGTTTGGGATATTTCAATGACTTTAGGTATAGAGTATGAAAATGAGTTTTTTATGGTTAGTAGAGAACCTTTTATTATATGAATTATGAATGAATTATGTTATGTGTTTTAAAGCTCATGTTTGGTATTATAGAGAAATGACTCTAAAAAGATATATTCCAATTGATCGAAAAGAGGATTTTCCCAAAAATGATCTATAGAAGTGGAAAAAAGAAACCAAGGGAGTCATGGAAACAAGGGAGAAGAGATGTTTTGTGATAACATTTATCATTTTCGTACTGATGATGGAAAGGGACTCTAGGTGGGTTATGTCGAGTATGTTTGAACTGTCTAGAGAGTTTTAGATGTAGCACCCCCCCAATGTTTACTAGAGAGGGTGGACCTAAGGCTTCATAATTATGGATAGAGTATATTAAAATGATTTTGGATCACATTTATAATAATTTAGGTATGAAGGTTAAACTAGACACCTAAATGTTTTAGGGCTTGGAAAAGCATTGGTGGGATGTTTTGGTTCAGACTAAGGAAGAAGATAATATTAGTTTGAATGATTTTTAGGATATATTTATGGAACAATTTTATCTGGAAATCTGGAGGTAGGAAAAGGATGTGGAGTTTATGAGGATTGTATAGAGATCTTTTATGGTCATGGTATATCGAATTCATTTCACTAACCTTAAATGTTTTGTTCCACCTTTGATTGAGGATGCGATGGCCATTCCAAGAAATTTTCAAGACGGACTCAGGTATGATATCATGTTGTAGTTGAATAAATGTCTCTTGAATATCATTACAAATGTGGTGGATCTAGCCCTAATATTAGAAGGAATCCTCAAGGTGGATTTTGGAAGCAGAAATACAGTTCATGTTAGTAGAAATAGTGGTGCAGATTCTGATAGCATAAAGTGCCTCTTAGAGAATTTTAGCAACAGTGTTGGTGGGCAGGGAGCCCTTAAATGTGAACGAGTCTCCTACTTTAGGGATCAATTATGCCACTATAAGTGTGGTAGGACGAGACATGTGTGTAGTCAATATTCTCGACCACCAGTTTAGTGCTCCATTTGTGTATGAATAGGGAATCTGATGAGGTTCTATAAGAACTTTTTACTGTTAGGAAATGATGAAGTGATGATTCCAATGTATATTAAAGATATGGGGTAAATTACCCCATACAAGGAATAAATATTTAGTTCCTCAGGCCTTGTCAGTAGGGGTGGTGGTCATGAAACTCCATGGTGAGATCATAAACCCCATTAGGGTAGTTAAGTGATAGGTACTCAACCCCGATACCAGGGAAGAATAAAATATCATCATTATATAGTTTAGTCTACACAGGGTGGTGGTAAGTCTAGAAAATCTACTATTTGAGGTATGATCCTTATAGCTTTGATGCTTTCCAATGATTTATTTAACACAGATGACACACACTATTTTATAGTTTCTCAAATTGTAGTTATATTGGGCCAATATGTGGAATGTTTGTGTGGGGTTATGTCAGTTGATACTCCATTGGGGGTGTAAACTAATGATATCAAACAATGTATGGGTTTTTCTCTTAAGGTTGGTGGGTACAATTTTCTATGGGAGAAGTCCATCCCCATGATGTCTGATTTTGACCATATTTTTGGGTATTTATCAGCTAGTGTTTTACAAGGCCCATATCAACTATTACCATCATCAGGTAACAAGCATATCTATTATGGGAGACACATATTCCCATTATGGTTAGTGGGATGTTTGAATGGACCTTACTGTGATAGTTTCCTAATATTTGGGAGAACTCTTAGTCTAAGTGGTTTGTCTTGTGTTTGAAGATTAAGGGTTTGAGGATATTTTCCTTCCCCTTATAGGGGATCAATTTCAAGATATGACTCTGAAGGATTTCTTAGGGCTACCACCTAAGATGGACATTTGGTTAATGATATTGCTACTTTAGGAAGAGGCGGTAGTTTCCATCCTTCCATATAGAATGGAAATGGTAGAAATCTATGAACCTAAAGATTAGTCAGGGTAATTGGAGAATAAAGGAGATATATGTCTTAGAACATCACCTTAGGGTTATATATTGTTTTTTTAAAAAGGTTGATAGATCATTGTGGTTTGTGTGTGGAATATAGGAAGCTGAATCATATGATAGTTAAAAATATATACCCTATTCCTATAATTATGATCTATTTTACTAGTTGAGAGGTTATTTAGTGTTTTCTAGATTTATTTGAGATTAGGGTATCATCATCATTGTGTGATGCCTTTTTATATACCACATAAAAGCTTCTGGAGTAGACATGGGTTGTATGAGTTTGTAGTGATTTCATTCAGGTTGATCAACTCACTTGTTATGTTCATGTCTATAATAACCATAATATTTCATCTATATATGGTGCATTTCATAGATTTCATTGTTGATGAAATATTGAATTAGAATACAACTCATGATGATAATTCCAAATATCTTGACATCTTTTTGAGTATAATAATAGATCACATGAATTAGGCCAACCAATAGAAATTTAATTTCTGGAATAATAATGTGCATTTATTGGGTCACATTATCTCCAAGTTAGGCGTGTTGGTGGATTCAAGAATGTGATAGATGTCGTGTATTTGGAGAATCTAATGAATTTTTTTGATGTTCAAAGCTTTCTTGGATTTTCTAGTTATTATCGATGGTTCATTAATAGTTTTTCCTATTTGGAAGTACCACATTTGAGATTATACAATAATGAAATAATGACTGAATGGTCTGAGATAATCTAGAAAGACTTTCAAGAGTTTAATATGTAGTTGTATACCTCACTGATCTTGATCTTACCCAAGCTAGGTAAGAGGTACACCTTTTTAAATGATGTGTCTAGTGTTGGATATATGGTAGTGATGATATAAGATGATCAAGATGTAGCATATCAGTCATGACAATTGAGGCATCAAGAACTAAATTACCCTAATCATGATATTGAGATAGCAGTTGTGTTTTATTCCTTAATTTTTTGGATGAATTAGTTGTTGGGAGAGTGGGTTATGGTGTTTACTAATAATAAAATACTTATGTATATCATATCTCCGCATAATTTCACCATTAGTTAGTGAATATGGGTTGAATAGATGAACTATTTTGACATTGAGTTGGTTTACAGACCGAGAAAGGGAAATAGTGTCTTGAATTCATTGATTAGGAAAAATCAAGGTTAGGCTATTTATAAGTACAATTCCCAGTGGAAAATGATGGATTTTCATCAGATTAATCTAGAGTTGTAGGATGGGAAAAAAATTACTATTGAGTCCATAGTAGTTAGGTCCATGCTATTGAGCTGGGTATAGGATAGCCTGCATGAGAATCGTGAATTTTTGGATATGAAGGATAAAATTAATGGAGGGGATACACTATTTAGTAGGACTATGGGTGAAGATGGGGATGTTCATGTTTGTTGTCAGGTTGTCACACCAATGGTTATGCAAGAAGGACTGATTCCTTAGTCACATGAATTAAAGTCAGAAATGCTTCTTGTCTTGAAAAATATGTATCATGATATTTTTATATAGTACTGGTGGATAAGAATGAAAAACGAGGTTTTAGGTTTTGTATCATGATGCCTATCTAGTATGTAATTTTATAACGTGCATCAGTGCCCAGGTGGTTTTTTGTAACCATTTTTTATTCTGTAATGGTAGTGGGGAGATGTTACAATTGATTTCATAGTGGGTCTTATGAGAATACCATGAAATAATAACTAAATCTGGGTAGTTGTGGATCTATTGAATAAGGTGTCTCATTTCTTTCCGATTCAATATTCATTAACTATTGATCATTTGGGTGAGTTGTATCATCTAGAGATAGTGATGATGCATGATGTATCGTTGAGTATAGATTCAGATCAGGACCATGTTTCACATTGCATTTCCTAAAGGGATTTGATAAGGTTCATTGTTCTATTGTGTTTTTGAGTATGGTGTTTCACCTACACACAGAAAATTTTTCAAAGTGTATGACCTAGGTTTTATAGGACATGCTATGGCCTTGTATCCAAGATTTTAGTGGATCAAGGGAAAAATAATTGTATCTTTTTGTGTTTTCTTACAAAAATAATTTCAATGCTATAGTTTATATGGAACCATTTAAGGAACTCTATATGAGATTTTGTAGATCTCTGTTGTGTTGGTTAGAATCTAGAGAATACAACCTTATGGGACTGAGCCCTATGAAAGAGACAAAAAAATGGTTTAATTGAATCATAAATGCATGAAGACATCGTATATTTGACTTAAGTCACATATATATGGCTGACATAGATCTATTTAGATTATAGTGGGTGAAATTGGTTTTATTCAGGTGTCGCCCAGGTTGGACCACCACTGAATTCTGAAATTTGGAAAGTTGGCACCCATGTACATGGGTCCAGTTGAGATTGTGGAGACGATCAGATCATGGGAAGAATGATTTTCACTCCCAAAGTGGTATGGTGGTATGCAATTTTTTTCATGTTTCAAATATTTGAATGTATCACCCTATTCTATATCATTTGGTTTACACTGAAGATGTTGAGAATGAGGATGATATGTCATTTGAGGAGCATCTGATTCGTATCATGGATCATTGTTAGAATGTCTTGCATGTAACGATTGTTCTCTTAGTTTGAGTTCTTTTTGTAGTATGTAAATGTTGAATATGAAACTTTGGAGTGAAAACAGGATATTAATTCCATGGTTTCTTATCTATTTTCTTCATAAACTATATTAATCTTGGGACCATGGATTGAGGATGAGTCATTATATGGTGGTGAGTTTGTAACATCCCACACATTGTGGAGGTATGTAAATCATTAAATTTTTGATTAAATAATTCATTTGGGTTAATGAATTATTTAATTAGCATTGAAGGGGATTCAGGGGATGAGGACATGAAAGAAGGGAAAATCAGGCTAACCTATGCAAGGCACACATTTGGTGCATGAATAACACAGAATAAAGTAAACTATGTGAGGTTGGAGGCAAATCTGTGTAGTTTTGGAAAATGAAATTTGTTATAGTTGGAGAATGGTTTCCAAATGGTTTGGGGATCATCAAGTAATAGTATGTATACTTTTTCCTTAGTTAGTGGCATGTGAACAATTTTCGTATAGTTTTGAAAACTATGTGGGTAAACCATGCGCACCATTTAATGTTGAAAATTTTCGGTTTTTTCCGTTATTAGATTTAAAATCCTCACTCGATCTTCTCCACCATTTCTTCCCTTAAATCTAGAGGGATAAAAAATAACCCCAAGAACTATCAAGGATTGATCTCCCTCATTTCAAGGACATTTGGAGTGCTTTTGGTTGCAGATTGAATCTCCCAGCATGTCTAATCCCCTCCATTCTCCCATTTTTCAGATTAGGGGTTGTATCTTGAGGGATTTTATTAGTAATCCCAAAACACTCTTTTTCCAGTAGAATAAAGGTTTAATATTCCTGGGGTACATGATTTCATATATATGGTTATGAATAGGAGTGAGTTCTTCACTAGATTCATGTTAGATGGTCTATACATTATATCCCATAGTTTTTATATGAATATATTAATATGATATTGTGGTCTTATTTCTCTATTTTTTATGTTTTAGTTATTTTAGAGGTATTTGGTAAATTAGTGGCACAAATTAAAAATTTATTCCCTCTTGATCCTCTTAGAATTTATTGGGGATGAAATGGCCAATTTAGGGCCACCCTTGGGGTGCTCCGACCTTCCCAAACATGAGTAACAAAAATGTTATTATTGAAATTGTATCGTTCTTAGGTATATCCCAAAATGAATATAATGGTTTTGTATTTTTTTGAATAATATAGGATATGAATAGTTTCTCCAATGATTTATAATGGATTAAGAAGTTGTCTAGATTGAAATGGAAATGTGTTAAAATGGATTAATGTGAATGTTCAAGATATATTGTGTTTTGTACTTAAATTGCATAATGAGGTCAATACATGATAAAATATGTAAAATGGGTTATTTTTTTCTAATTGATCAATCATCTTAATTAGTTTAGGCCCAGAAATTGGGAATTGGGAAAAGTAGAAATTTAATATCAATGGAAAATGTGTTAATCAGTTATGGAATAATATTAGTCCCCATATTGATTGTTGTGGAATTGGATTGTTAATTATGAAGGTTGTTTTGGGTTTTCATTTGGTATTTGTGTGGTGAATTGATTAATGATAATGTTCACATGTATTGGTTGTGGGATAAAGGACTGAGGCTCATACCATGGGTCAGGTTGGACTGATTCTCTATCCCCCCAAGTAATGCACAGATTCAGGAGTCAGAATGATTTTATATGCACATAATTGTTTCATTAAATGTAACTACCTAGAAAAAGGATCCATGGTAAGTGATATTTATAGATTGTAAAATGTTCATACCTAGTTATATAGGGACTTTACTTATTTCCTTATTCGTAATGACGAGTTCCATGAACCATTTCACCAAATACATAAATTCCTAACCAATGGAACTCATGTTGATATTGAAATAAGTAATTTGTAAGATGAAAATTAGAATCATGGTACTAAGGTTAGAATTTTTTTATGTATTGATTGTTATCTAATTAAAATATTACTATATATTATTTAATTTCCATTCATTTATCACTTGCATGCAGTATCTGTTTAGAATTGATATTTTATAGACATTATTGGTGGTTGATTACATAGTGGTACTCACACCCTTATTTATCCACCATTGGGTATAAGTGCATATTTTATACTTGCATGTCATGAAAATAGAAAGGGACCCATGCATGGACTTGATTTAGTCTTGGGATTTACATGGATGAGGTTCCATACATGTAGTCTAGACCATTTTGGGTATTCCACAAGTTTCCTTTATTTTGGGTTGTGTTCAATTTGCAAGGTTATAAGGAATTGACATTATTTTCTATTTCATTGTGACTTGTTACATTTTAGGATATTCTTGTTTATTCATGGTTATTAGTTGTTACATTTGTTTCCCCTATTTCATTTTTTATTAGGTGTGTCTTACTCTAGTAAAGAGTGTATAATCTTGCCACATGACCTTTTAGAACCTCTCTACTAGTCAAAAACTATTACTGTATGGGTAGGTGCGCTTTACATAATGTATAGAACCATACTGGGGAACATTTTAGAGCATTTCGGTATGGGGACATTACAAAAATAGTATTTATGCGTACTTACAACCTACCATTACCATGAATGGTGCAATTCATTTTTAACTCTATATAATTTATGTATTATTATATAAATATATATAAATAAAAAATAATATATTTTTATCATGATTAAAATTATTTATAATATGAATCCATGATCAATATAATAGGATAGTAATGGAAAAACATAACATACATGAAAACAGATGAGTTATTACTATGAATAAGGATTTTAACAAAGGTTTTTAATAAATGGGTGATAATATATTATAAGTAAAACATATATGATTCAATATATATGATTATTTTAATGGAATATATTTATACCATAAACATATTTATTATATAATCAGTTCAAAAGAATATGAATAATGCTGAGTCTTCAGGTAAGGGATTTTCATCTCACATTTTATTTTGTTCGACACAAGAAATATTCAACACATGTTTTTGCTATGTGGATTATATAATAATCAGTAATTATATTTAATATTATTATTATTAAGTTACACGTATTTACCAATCCATATAATTTTTTTCTTTAATGGGGTGTTTTATTACAAATTTATCAATGTTTTAAGTTATTTATAATATAATCTCTTTCTTTAACATTAATGTTTTTTCATTATTCTTTTGATGATGAAATTTATTGATCTACCTCTCATTATTTTTGATAATATTAATTTCATCTAATATTTAATGGATAATATTTATTTTACATTCATTTTATTGTGTTTCACAACTAAAGATAAAAAATAATGATTTTAAGGAAAGAGAAATTTATTTCTGTATTCAATAAAAACTTTGTTCCCATTCATTTCCATGTTTTCTAAAAAAATCATGAATGTTTTACTACAAGATAATTATTTTTTATTTAATTATATTCCTTTTGGACATTTTTAAAAATATTTTAAAAGAAATATTCTTGTTTTTTTTCTAAAAGAGTTTCTTTTGGCCTTTTTATAAAAAACGTGAATGAAAAAATTGGTTTATCGTATATGACATGAATAGAATTTCCCACCATCATGAATGATATTTTTTTAAGATTAATTTATATATTTCCAAGGATATTTTAAATTGAAAAACAAATTTTCAATTTTTTTTATATTTTTTAGTTTTAAAAATATTATTTTCATAGTGGAAATACTATTTTCCACTAGAATGTTTTAATCTTATTATTATGAAATTTCTATTCATCAAGGACAAAAACCATTCTAGATGACTATGTTTTATGTATGAAAATGATCCAATTTAATAATCCTTATTATTTATCTATAAGGATTATTATTATTGATGATGTGATGATATTAAATCTAATTTGTTTCCATGTATTATTCCATGATGGATTTATAAATCTTTTAAGAAACTCATTTTCTTGTCATGGGTTTTGATATGATAGTATAATGAATGTTTAATGATAAAATATAAAATATATGAATAGTTTATTTTATGCGATTTGTCATACCTAAATTATATATCCCTCTAATACATTAGGAAATGCATTATATCCCACAACATAATTATGTGATACAAGTTGATGTCTTTGATCCTATATAGGAAATAAGTGGATGTACTTGTTCAAATCTTGGAAACAAGTCAATGTGCTTTTTACACTATATAATACAAGTAAATAATATTGAATTAATATGGGATGTATTTGGTTCTAATGATGCATTATGATATGGAAAATATGTATGGATTAATCATACTTTTTTGATTTGATAGTATTAGTAGTTAACCTTGACATATAAAATGGTTTATATACATATGATGATACGACAATTTTATGACATGGAGTTGTTGTTTGTTATTGATTTATGATGATTTATTACTCTTAAGATTCATTTATTTTAAATAATAATTCTTTAATCTATGACCCATGTTTATATTTTTGACAGATTGGTTATAAGATGTATATATAATGGTCACGGTCTCATAACATTATTTTCATTTAATGCCTTCATATTCTCATTGATTGATATCTAATTGTTTACAATTACTTATTATCTGAGATAACTATTGTTTATGAAAACATTCCCCATGTTATAAAGAAATGTTCTAAGTATGTTGTATCACTAAATAGTATAAAATGGAGAGATCTATGAGGGGGTGTTGAAGATATTTTAGGAAATAATAAGATTATTCATGTAGTTTCTAAATACACTATACCTTCATGATCCTCAAGTTTTTATTTATGTAATTTATTGATTATTCAATTAATGATTTAATATTTCTATATTAAAATATATGATTACAATAGTTTTTATCATAATATATGTGTAGTCAATATATAAATACTAGTGTCTGAGAAATTTTTTAAAACCCTAGGGATATTTCTAGGTATATGATTAAATAAAAATATTTTTCTAAGGAATAGATTGTATAGAATTATTAGAATTTCACACCGTATATATATTCAACAAGTGGATGTGGTTTTTTAATAGATGAATCTATGTGTAATTAACTAAAAAAGAGTTCGAAAAGATTACCCTGACCAACATTCTTGTGCACGATTAGTGTTCCCTTACTTTACACTAGGTTTGACAGACTTGGGGGATATGAATGTTTAAATTAAAATATTCTTTATGAACCATTATGAAGGTTTAAATAAATTACGAACCTGGATAACCTTGGATAATCCTAATCTTTCATATAATGAAAATAATATTTCATGATTTAAAATCTGTTAAATGTTTCATGATTATGTTTTCATCCACAATTAGTATTTTTTGTCACAGTTAACTATTTCGTTTTAATGAATGGATGGTATGAGAATACATCATGCTAATGGAGAATTTTATTGATAATAGAATTAATTTTGACTAAGGAAATGAAATATATTGGGAGATGGAGTGAATAATCTCATTAATATTCTCACAATCATTTCTCATGGTAGGAATCATGTAAAACCTCCAAAAAATAAATATAATGAACACTTTTTTATTGATTCATTAATGATGGTACATACACATTCTTTTATTGATAATTATGACCCAATTGTAGCTGGGTAATGGATTATCACCATTGATGATATAAATTTTTTTCTCCAATGATCGCAACATTATTTTTTCCCTAACTGTTTATTATTGGGAAGGATAGGTAGATTAATGGTAGTACCATATTAATAATATGAGATAAGATAATGAAATTTTGTCTATGTCGTGGGATGATTTTAAGTGAATATTTTTAGTAATAACATCCCTTGTATTCTATGAAAAATTATATGTAATTTATTCATATATTTTTATAAAAAGAAGGATAAATACATTAGTACTTATGAGAAAAAAATTACAAGGCATGGAAGGTATGTTTCATGTTTTAAAAGAGCCACGAAATAAATACTTATCAAATATTAGTGGATTTAATCCATGTATTTTAAACTAATTATCTATATGAAACATTAGTAAAACAAATAAATCATTCATTTTAAATACAATATGGAAATGAAAATGTGATATCGACATCTACATTCCATAAATGTGGGAAGAAACATCAATGGAACTTATTTAAGCGAATTTGAGGTGATTTTTATGTGGAATTGTGGGTCATAAATCCCATTAATATTTAAATGTGATGAATGGGCCAGTTAAGACAAGGAATTTGAGGAAGACACAAATTAATGCACAACTTAAGAACCAATGAATGTAATTAAAATAATATTTGAATCAATCCAATAAGAGCATGAATCAGAAGGTTTATGATGATTATTGGAATCATAGGCCCCTTATGTTCAATGATAAAGAGAAATACCATTCCACCATGACTATTGATGTTGGTTAATATAATGACAAGGTGAAAAGTATACTTAGTATCTACTCTATAATAACATGTGTGTTATTTGATTGTGGATCTACCCAGACAATTATATCTATGAATAGGAAAAGGGTTTTTAATTACTAACGTAATTATTAGATATTGATTAGTTTTAAAGACTTGGAAATTTCAAGGAATTTTTTTTCTTAATTTCTTTAGAATTTTACGAGACTGCGGCTTCTGACGGAACCTGATTCCGAGGCCCGGTGTGCCCGAAATCAATTTTTGAAGTTTAGGTCGAGTACGTTCAGTAAACGTATGAGCGGGTTTTCCTAAATTTTGAACCGTTGCTCGGAATCTAAATCCGAGGGCACCGATGAAACCGCATCGCCGGTAATTGCTTAGGAACACCTTTTCTAAAGGTGCATTTACTCAGGTGTTGATGTAAAAAAAGTGAGGAATAAAAATATAATTGTTTTATTTTTATTTTTCACTAAGCAGTTTAAGTGAAATAAAGTTGTTTCTCAACTTAATTTCTCTTTTCTAAGTGTTAGATCCTAGGTGTGAGAGTTGGAGTGGGACCCACCGGTTTTTAACTTCCCATGAGAGGATTAAGGGTGAGGTGGGGCCCACACAAGCCACACCTTTTCAAATTCCCTAACTCCTCTAAACCCCCTTTTTAATTAAGTGACTCCTCCCCTCCTCACCTCCCACATTAATTCATGCCACCTAAACACTAATTAATTTGACAACTTAAGATCAATTTATTAAGTATGGTAGGTTTTGAATTTTGGATTTTTTAAATGCATGGCTTGAGTAATAAAATAAGAGGTGTCTTATTTTATTTGGGTTTTAGCTTATTGTGTAGAGTTTTTGGGAGAGTTCTAGTTTTTGAAGAGTTTCATCCTTCCACGAGGAACTCCATCCTCATCATTGAAGAATGTGAAGAACGCCGGTGCCAACCTCGGCTTCCTTTTTCTTGATGCTTGACGAAGCAACACCGTCATCTCGTGGCAACGTCTACGTAACAACGGAGCTTTCCCTTTCTTTTTCAAGCGATCAACCATCATGAATCGAGGTAGGGAATTAATTTGTGAATTTTAATGAACCCATGTTTATTTTCCTTCTAAAACAAAGAACGGGGATCAACTAAATATTATGTTGATTCGCGAAAGATTATTTTTGCGGGTTGGACATTCTTGATTGCGGGGAAAACTGTAGGGGTTTTATCTTTACGTTCAGATTTTAATTGGATGATCTTCGATATTAACGACCAACTGTTTTCAAAATAATGTAAGAGGTTGGACCGCACAAACACGGCCAAAAAGCAAGGAGAAATGCGGCGAAAAAGCAAGGCGCCGTCGCGCCGCACCGTTGAGGCCGAACGAAACCACGGCCAGAGTCTGGGCTGCGAAGGCAATTAGAAGACTCCGCTGGTTAATCGTTGTGTGTAGATTGACAGGAAATAAAAAACGGGGCCGCAAAGTCAATTTAAAGCCTCTGTAGTGAAGGTCGAGTCCCTGGAGGACCATTGGCGAAGGCAGCGAGCAAAACGGACCACCAGAGCACGTCCGGTGGTCCATAGAAGGCGGTGGAACGCCGCTGCAATGGCGGGCCAGACCGGAACGGCTTCGCTGTTCCAGAGGCTGAACAGTGCGGCTTAATGTCAGACCGGTTTCGTCGACCGCGTGGGGTTGTAACCCCCCCCCCCCCCCCCCCCGCACACGCTGGCCAAGCGGGTGCCGCGCCGCGCCAGCGCTAGGCCGGGTCGGGCTGCGCCGGCGGGGCCGGGCCATGCCCACCAGGCGGGGCCGCGCCTTAATGGGTCGGACCTGGACCCGGTTCAGGTTGACCCGATTCGGGCCGACCCGGGGGGGGGGGGGGGTATCGGGCTGGGTCGGACCGGGCCCGAGCCCCTATTTTCGGACAGTTTCATTCAAATGATCATATCTTGGGCTACGGACCTCCGATCGATGTACCATCAGTTGAGATGTGATCCTTGGATTGAGACAGTCGTTTCGGTATATTACACTCAAGGTTTTGGAGAACTTTGAGTACGACCTAGTTGGTTCGAACACGAAACCAACCGGGCCCTCGGAGCAGAAATGCTTATAACATGAGCTCCAGAAGTCCGATAGAGGTGACGTCGACTTTGTTGGATTCCTCTTGATGAGATGGAAGTTTTGGAATACTTCACCTGAGTTTTAGATACAGTTTGATAGTGGCCGGGTTGGATTGAATTCGTAATCCAACCGGGCCCCTGGAACGGAAAAGCCGAAAACTTTCAGACCGGACGTCCGTTTGACGAACCGTCAGTGGCGTTAGTGATCACGTTGATAAATGGTCCCTATGAGTATACCCTATGAGATTTCAGGTTATAGTTGAGATATGGCCGGGTTGGTTCTCAAACGAAACCAACCGGGCCCCTGGGACGAAAAGGCTAATAACTTACAGACCAGGAGTCCGATTGAGGCGCCGTATGTTGCATTGAGACCCCAATGACAAGGCGGTCCTTTGAGATACTTCTTCGTGGGAATTTGTGATACTTGTATTATCGATCTGTATCTCGTGAAGCGGACCCTCTTGGAGACGAGCGTACAGAGTATGGATACCGTGTAGCCAGCTGAGACCTGACGACTGCTTCACCGACTCGACTTGGAGTGAGTCGACTAGCCCAGTGGACAGAGCACTACTTTCTTTGGGTGCAGACCCATAGCGGATGGAGCACTACTGTGTTTGGGTGCAGACCTGTGGTAATCGACAGAATAAGTACCTCTGTAGGCTATTGGGGGGGGGGGGGGTGCACTACTGTGTTTGGCTGGAAGAACCTGGTGGAAATCACTATTGTGTTTGGGTGGCTGACCCGCGGTACTCGACATGAAGAGTAACTATGCAGTCTTAGCTTAGTGAACAGTACCTCGGAGTCGTGATAGGATAACTGTACTCTCCAGAGATGGGGCTCTTCAGCAGTTACAGTTTTGATAATGAAAATCCTGGTTTGAGCCGAGTCTATGACTTTGTGTTTACCTCATGTTTGAGATGGGTCACTTGATAACTTAGGTATATGCATGGGCATATACCTAGGTAGTGGTTATCCATTCATTTCATAACCTTTGTGTTTCTTCATGATTGAGATGGGTTACTTGATAACTTAGGTATAAGTATGGGCTTATACCTAAGTAAGGGTTATTTGTTGAGATCCTTCTTGTGGTTATCCTTGTTGGTTTTAGTGAGACCTTGAGGGTCTCGGGGTCCCTACTGAGAATAATATACTCAACCATGCACGGGCTATGCCTGCACCTCATTTTGTTGGTTGCAGACAACGAGCAGCGCTGACAGAAGCCGAGTGTTCGAGGACTGGATGGTACCCGGAGGTGGACCACAAGACGAGTCAGTATCCGGAGGTGGACTTCACGATGAGACGACACTCAGAGGAGGTTGAAGGGCGAGAGCGTTGTGGAGGCTATCTATACCTACCCTTCAGGTAGGATCCGTGGCAGACGATCCAGGAGCTGTGCTATCTGTACCTACCCTTTAGGTAGGATCCGAGGTGGATGACCAAGGAGTTGCTTCTTTTCTTCTAGCGGTTTGTATTTTCTATTATACTTTCGTTCAGTTGTAGCTGTACTTTTAGTTGGGATTTTATTCTGGCCCACTTACTTTTCAGCACTTTCTTTTATACTTAGTGTATTACTTCTGCCTATTCTCTGTGGTGTTTTTTTTACTTTTAAAAAGGCAATGTCTTCCCATTTATCGGGATTTTCACCTTTGGTTCTAGTCGCCAGCCCCTGGCCTATGGAAGGCCGGCTTGGGGTAGTCACGGAATGGGCCCCGAGGACGGGTCGTGATAAATTGGTATCAAAGGAGTCGGTTCTACCACAAAACTTATAACTCTGATATTTTCTTTCTGTGAAGCAATAGTGTTTAGGGTACTATGTGTGGATTTTAGTTCAGGGAGTCCAGTGTTGGTGCGGCAGCCGACGTATCCATACACCAGGACCCAGACTACAGATTTCTGACTTTGTGCATGAAAACAATCATTGCATGTGTGTTTCTAAAAGTTATAAAGTCCGCTCGAACCAGGTCAGATCACCAGGTATAAATCATTGACCGTGTCGCATCTTTTCAGGATGTCTCCACGCATACAGTCAGTTGGAGTTCCGAGAGAGTACTCGATGACGGCCCAATGAGCAACGAGGCTCCGTTGCAGGGCCCTTTTTACTATGTTGGCACCCTTGGGTGGTGTACTAGCAGAAACACCACCTATTGAGAAGCATATGCCACCAGCCATACTAGCGAACTCTATACGCTGGCAGAGTGCGTTGCACGAGTTTCATCAGCAGCGGCCTCCGAGATTATGAGGCGAGGCAGATTCCCAGACAGTAGAGCACTGGCTGGAGGAGATATCTAGAGTATTCCCCCTAGCTGAGACATCAGTAGAGTGGATGGTGGACTTGGATACTAGTTTCTTCTAGGGAATGACCATGAGGATGGTCCGCATAGTGATGAAGATTCGGTACGTGGACTGATGCCTGAGATAGTGCCTTCGGGTAGTGAGTCAGCTATACATCACTACCGATTGGTCAGAAATTACAACCGGTAGTACCGGTAGGTGACACTTGTAGGCATACTTCATTACATGTGTTCCGACATCAGATAACCTCACATTCTGAGGCAAGCCCGACTCACTGGATGGTGAGGACTAGCTTGAGGAGGTGGCTGGGAGTTTTTAGAGCTTATACAGCTTCAGTAGGATGATGTTTCGATAGCTGAGTATTCATCGAAGAGTACCGAGCATTCCGGGTACTCGATGAATACGTTTTGATCAGTTCTATAGAGCTCATACCCTTGATCGTGGTGCGTTTAAGGATATCCGAGACAACTCCTTTTATCTATGCATTCCTACATTTCCTAGGGTGCTAGAAAGAACCTTTGTGGTTGAGAATTCTTTTGCTGAATGGATGCAGTCAGTGAAGGTTAGTAGTGGGAAAGCTGGAAACTGGTACCAGTCTCAGAGACATGGGTATGAGAATGTTTCAAGAAGAAGAAATGTTAAGGATGGATAAATCTACAGAGCAGTAGACGTGGAAGCAGACATAGGAGAGCAGCATGGGGTGGCGTACTTTTCAACATGTTACAATCACCCGTCTTTGTCGTCCCCGCCAGGCTCAGGGAGATGAAGGGAAGGGGAAGAGAGTAGCTGCATGCGGTCAAGGAGTGTGACCCAATGGCTCTAAGAATGATTCAAGGGATAGTCTGTGTCTATTAATAGCTGACGTAACAGCAGAATTTGATACGAATCATTCCTTCCATGAATCTTGTCCCAGACCTAGAGTTTCTGGTAAGACGTAGACTTGACCCTCACGTTTGGAGATACCTTGGAAGGAGACTCGATAATCACACTTGCGCCGACAGTGTGATCTGACCCATGAGCCGAGAGTTTCGGTTTGAATCTCTTGGTGGCAGCATCGAGGCCTTACGATGTTGGTATAAGTATGGATTGTATCCACAGTTCATACACGGATTGAATGTATTAGGAAAAAAGGTTGCGGTTTATCTACAACATTGGGATGGGGTTTTCCGTGGATGGCGAAAAGGAAAAACCAGGCAGCACAGGACAAAATCTTGCATAAGAGGGTTTATTTGATCACTCAGGAGATGAAAAAACATACCTTTCTGCCAGACTTCTCCAGAGTTGTGGCACCACTTCCAGCAGAGCTTTCAGAGGCAGGGTTGACCGGTGCGCCCAACCTGTGGGCGTTGGTTACATAGTTCACTGTGATGCATTAGGGACCAGACTCGGGTGTGTCCTGATGTAGGAGTGGGCAGTGATCGCCTATGGATCACGACAGATGAGACTGCACAGAGCTAACAGGTGGCCTCTAGAGTTCGAGGATTACGACCACGTCCTTATACGGGTCTCACCTCGACATGGTTTATGGATATGTGGCCGAGGCGGCCAGTTATCTTCAAGGTTCAACAGACATTTTTAGGTCCTCATCAGGGTAGTCAAGGTGGTTTACCACTTGACCTTTACACCTCAGTTTCACCAGGTGCACAATGTCATCCTCGTATCTCAGCTAAGGGGATACGTGCATGACCCTTCACACATCATCGAACGCAGGGAGTCGGACATCAATGACGGGGTGACATTCAAAAAGGTTCCAGTGGAGAACGAGGACCAACAAGAGCAGGTCCTACCTGGATGGTCAATTCCTCAGGTGCGCTTTCACTGGCAGCTCGGGAACCTCCACGAGAGCACATGGGAGCAGGAGGCTCAGGTGCGTGCTCAGTACCACTTTTGTTTCCCTAGTTTTTGTTATAGCTTTACGGGGACGTAAATCCCTGAGGTGGGAGTAATGTAAAGACCCGAAAAGTTCAAGGAAATTTTTTTCTTAATTTCATTAGAATTTTACAAGACTGTGGCTTCTGACGACACCTGATTTCGAGGCCCGGTGTGCCCGGAATCAATTTATGAAGTTTAGCTCGGGTACATTCAGTAAACATAGGAGCAGGTTTTCCTAACTTTTGAACTGGTGCTCGAAATCGAAATCCGAGGGCAGCAATGAAACTGCAGCACCAGTAATTACTTAGGAACACATTTTCCGAAGGTGTGTTTTCTCGGGTGTTGATGTAAAAAAAAGTAGGGAATAAAAATATAATTGTTTTATTTTTATTTTTCACTAAGAGGTTTAAGTGAAATAAAGTTGTGTCTCAACTTAATTTCTCTTTTCTAAGTGTTAGATCCCAGGTGTGGGAGTTGGAGTGGGACCCACCAGTTGTTAACTTCCCATGAGAGGATTAAGGGTGAGGTGGGGCCCACACGAGGCCCCACCTTTTCAAATTCCCTAACTCCTCTAAAACCCCTTTTTAATTAAGTGGCTCCTCCCCTCCTCACCTACCACATTAATTCATGCCACCTAAACACTAATTAATTTGACAACTAAGATCAATCAATTAAGTATGTTAGGTTTTGAATTTTGGATTTTTGAAATGCATGTCTTGGGTAATAAAATAAGCGGTGTCTTATTTTATTTGGGTTTTAGCTTGTTGTGTTGAGTTTTTGAGAGAGTTATAGTTTTTGAAGAGTTTCATCCTTCCATGAAGAACTCCATCCTCATCGTTGAAGAACGCGAAGAACACCAGTGCCAACCTCAGCTTCCTTTTTCTCGACGCTTGATGAAGCGACGCCGTCATCCCGCGGTAATGTCTACGGAACAACGTAGCTTTCCCTTTCATCGTAAAGTGATCAACCATCGTGAATCGAGGTAGGGAATTAATTTTTCAATGTTAATGAACCCATGTTTATTTTCCTTCTAAAACATAAAATGCAGATCAACTAAATATTAAGTTGATTTGCGAAAGAATATGTTTACGGGTCAGAAATTCTTGATTGCGGGGAAAACTGTAGGGGTTTTGTCTTTACGTTTGGATTTTAATTGGATGTTCTTTGATATCAACGACCAACTGTTATCAAAATAACGGAGGAGGTTGGACTGCCCACACACGGTCGAACCTCCTCCCCTTTTTATTTTGATGGTTAACTTCATGGCTTGAAATGGAAGCGACACGATGCAGTTGCACTGTACGGAAACAAGGAGAAATGCGGCGAAGAAGCGTGGCGCCGTCGCACCGCGCCGTTGAGGCTGAACAAAACTGCGACTAGAGTCTGGGCCACGGAGGTGATTCGAAGACTCCGCTGGTTGATCGTTATGTGAGGATTGATGGGCGACGACAAACGGGTCCGCAAAGTCAATTTGAAGCCTCCGTAGTGAAGGTCGGGTCCCGGGAGGACCGTCGGCGAAGGCGGCGAGCAAAACGGACCACAGGAGCCTGTCTGGTGGTCCGCGGAAGGTGGCGGCGGCGGGACAAACTGGAACGGCTTATCCATTCCAGAGGCTGAGTGGCACGACTTAAATCCATGCCTGTTTCGTCGACCACGTGTAGTTGTAACCCCCCCCCCCCACATACGCTGGCCACGTGGGCGCCACGCCGCGCCAATGCCCGGCCGGGCCGTGCCTAGGTCGGGCCTAACCGGTGGGGCCGGGCCGTGCGCACCAGGCCGGGCCACCCCCCAATGGTCCGGACCCGGACTCACTGCGGGTCGCCCGTGGGGGGGGGGGGGGGGGGGTATCGGGCCGGGCCGGGCCGGGTCGGACCGGGCCTGAACCCCATATTTTCGGACAGTTTCGTTCAAACGCTCATATCTTGGGCGACGGACCTCCGATCGATGCACCGTCAGTTGCAATGTGATCCTTGGATATAGGAAGGTCGTTTTGGTATATTAAACTCAAGGTTTCAGAGAACTTTGGGTATGACCGAGTTGGTTCGAACATGAAACCAACCGGGCCCTCAAAGCGGAAACGCTTATAACATGAGCTCCGGACGTCTAAGAGATGTGCCATCGACTTTGTTGGATTACTCTTGATGAGAAGGAAATTTTGGCATACTTCTCCTGTGTTTTGGACGCAGTTGGATAGTGGCTGGGTTGGATTGAACCCATAATCCAACGGGGCCCCTAGAACGGAAAAGCCGATAACTTTTAGACTGGACGTCCGTTTGATGAACCGTCAGTGGTATTGGTGATCACGTTGAGAAACTGTCACTATTAGTTTACCCTATGAGAGTTCGGGGTACAATTGAGATACAGCCGGGTTGGTTCGCACAAAAACCAACTGGGCCCCTGGGATGAGAAGGCTAATAACTCATAGACCAAACGTCCAATTAACGCGCCTTCTGTTGCGATGAGACCCCAATGACCTGGTGGTCCTTTGAGATACTTCTTCGTGGGAATTTGTGCTACTTGGAGTATCGAACTGTAGCTCATGGAGCGGACCCTCCCAGAGACGAGCGTACGGAGTACATAGACCGTGTACCCAGCTGAGACCTGATGACTGCTTGACCAAGTCAACTTGGAGTGAGTCGACTAGCCCAGTGGACGGAGCACTACTATGTTTGGGTGAAGACCCATGGTGGATAGAGCACTACTGTGTTTGGGTGCAGACCTGCGGTACTCAATAGAAGGAGTACCTCTACAGGCTATTAGGGGGGGTGCACTATTGTGTTTGGGTGGCAGACCCCGGCGGGAAGCACTACTGTGTTTGGGTGGATGACCCGCGGTACTCTACAAGATGAGTACCTCAGCAATATTAGGTTAGTGAGCAGTACCTCGATGTCGTGATAGGATCATTGTACTCTCCAGAGACGGGGCTCTTCAGCAGTTACGGTTTCGATAATGGAAATCCTGGTTTGTGCGGAGTCTATGACCTTTGTGTTTACCTCATGTTTGAGATGGGTCACTTGATAACATAGTATATGTATGGGCATATACCTAGGTAGTGGTTATCTGTTGATTTAATAACCTTTGTGTTTCCTAATTATTGAGATGGGTTACTTGATAACTTAAGTATAAGTATGGGATTATACCTATGTAAGGTTTATCTGTTGAGGTCCTTATTGTGGTTATCCTTGTTTGTTTTATTGAGACCTTGAGGATCTCAGGGTCCCTACTGATTATCGTATACTCACCCCTGCATGGGCTATGCCTGCACCTCATTGTGTTGGTTGCAGACGACGGGCATCAGTGACAGAGGCCGAGTGTTCGAGGAATGGACAGTACCCAGAGGTGGACCACACGGCGAGTCAGTATCCGGAGGTGGACATCCCAACGAGATGACACTCGGAGGAGGTTGACGGGTGACAGGGTTGTGGAGGCTATCTGTACCTACCCTTCAGGTAGGATCTGTGGTGGATGATCCAGGAGCTACGCTATCTGTACCTACACTTCAGGTAGGATCTGAGGTGGACAACCCATGAGCCGCTTCTTTTCTTCCAGCTGTTTGTCTTTTCTGTTGTACTTTCGTTCAGTCGTAGATGTACTTTCAGTTGGGTTTGTGTTCTGGCCCACTTACTTTTCAACATTTTCTTTTGTACTTAGTGTATTAATTCTTCTTGTACTCAGTGGTGTTTTGTTTACTTTTATAAAGGCAATGCCTTCCTAGTTATTGGGATTTACGCCTTTGGTGCTAGTCGTCAGCCCCTGGCCTATGGAAGGCGGGCTTGGGGTAGTCATGACACGGGCCCCGAGGACGGGTCGTGACATTTTTGGTGATAACTACTATTGGAATAAAGTTCACATATAAATCTTATAGTTATCATTAGATTTATGTTTTTCAGAAAGTGCTTCATGATAATCTTTTAATTATAACTTTAGTTCAATTTTGTGTAATTTTGGGAAGGGATTGAAATTATTCATATAAATCCCATATCAATTTAGATGGAAGGGAAGTCAATTTTAATATTCCTTGTGAACCCACGAAAATTTATTTGTTCAATGATAAATTCAATCATCCAATAGAAATTAATTCTATCATAAAGTTAATAATTCATATCAAAGATACAAATTTTCTTAAGACGGTTAGGGGAAAATCAACATTGAATACATGGATATTATATTGGAAATTTTTTATTTCTTTTCAGAATATTTTTCTTCTTTTTGAGATTCATGAAGTAGTGTTTTAAATTGAACTTTTACCTATTATAACATCTATTTTAGAGACTCTTTATAGAATGTACCTAATTGAGCAGTAGTAATTAAAGATGAAAACCGTGATAATCTTAATAACGGGTATATTTGGCCATGTGTGTTACCTTGGGATAAAATTGTTCAGATTATAAGGAATAATGATGGATCAATGTGAATTAGAATTTATTATTGATAACATTACAATATCATGATAAAAAACTATCCACTACCCTTTATGAATGATTTTATTGAGAATAATTAAGAGATCAATAATTTTCAATGATTTATCATCGATATGAGTACTATATGTTAAGGTTAATTAGTGAAGAAATTCCCAATCAGAACTTATGTATGTGATATAGAAACTATGAATTTATATCTTTTCCATTTGGTCAAACAAATTTTCATCCTGTCATAGTGAATTTAATGAATAGAGACTTTTGATATTACAATGATATGGGTTTGGTAGTATTTATTGGTGATATTATTATTTATTAAAATATAACCAAAGATAAGGAATATAAATTTAGAGTTATTTTGAAGAACCCCATAAGGGGATTTTATATTATATATTTAGGAATGTTGAATTTTTCATTCATAATTTTTTATTCTATTGTTATGAAATCTAATGTGAGGGTATTTTAGTGTATCATTCAAAGGATGTATTTATTAATATATACCCCAAACCAACCATGGGTACTAAGATATGTTGTTTATGTTGTTTTTATGCATATTATTGACACTTAATAATGAATTAATTATGGATTTTTAATTCACTCACCATTTTTTTCAAAAGGGAATAATTTTCCTCTATATAGATGAATGTGATGAAAATTTCAAGGAATTGGATATAAGGTATGTTTGTGAACATGTGATTATATTACCCAAAATTGGAGAGAGGTTTTTAATTTTCAATTATGCATAAAATAATGTACTGGGATTCTTTCTCATGAGTAATGATATGATTATATCTTACTCATCACAATAATTTAAATATCATGAGAAAAAATACCCAAAACATTATTTGGAGTTAGATGTGGTAATGTTTTTATTAATTTTATAGAGGAATTATCCTTACGGAGACATATGTGATATATATAATGATCATAAAAATGTTAAAGTATATATTCACTCAAAATTATAGGAATATGGGAAAAAGAATCTGGTTATAGGTGATTAAATATTAAGAATAGTTTATAAATTACCACAATGGGAAAGTGATCATGTTCGCTGATGTATTCAACCAAAATGATCTTTCTAGCTTATCTATGATGTGTATCCATAAATATCAAATATTTCAGGATTTTCAATGTGATATGGAAATATTGGTGGAATGAAATAAATTTTATATTTCTCAAATGAATGTTTAACCAACATTCTATATAAGGATTATGGATGAATTTAAGGATGATCTAGAGATAAAAAATAATGATATAAATGTCTCTGAGTTCATCGTAGAATGTGATGAAAGGATAAGGTTCAGGAAGCATGTATCTATCCAACACAAAACTAATTTGAATATGGAGTTGTAGTATGGAGTTCACAATTCATCATTATCTCTTAATCCCGAATGTATAATTATATATACTGATCTTAAAGAGTATTTGTGGTTGGAAAATATAAAAATGGATGTTATAGAATATTTATCTCGATTATTAGTATGTAAAAAATTTAAGGATGTAAGTATAATGTTTTAAATTATGTTACAACCATTACCCATACTAGAATATAATTGGGAAAACATTACCATGTGTTTTATCATCAGACTCTAAAAAACCTAATGACTATAATGTTTTTTGTATTATAGCTGATCGCCTTATGATTTCAAAACATATCATTTCTTTTAGAGAGGAATTATATTATAATCATATTTCTAGAATATATAACAATGAGGTAGTAAGTTTTCTTATATTACAATATTTTATTGTATCTAATAGCAATCTACAGTTTACCTCAATGTTCTATTGATGTCCATAATGGGATCTAGATATAGTGTTACATATCAAGACTGTTTATCATCCTTAGTTATATGGATAGTCAATGTGAACCATTTAAACTCTAGTGGAGACATGTACATAATGTTCTATGGATTTAAAATGTGGTTTGAATCAACATAATTATCTATTCATGTTTTCTTAAAACAATAACATTCACATGAGAATTCAGATGGATGACCTTGAATAACAATGTGAAATGAAGTGTTAAGAACCAATGTATTGGCATGAAGCTACATAATGAAATATAATTGGACTAAATGTAGATAAATAAATAGAAGTGAATGTTATATCTATTCAGTAAAAGATAATTTTACCCAATAGTGGAAAAATAATATATTGAAAATCTTTGAAGAGACATGTGGTTCAAAGTTTGTGACAAGGTGATTAAATGAAGTTGTCCACAGAAGATGGTTATGTGATTTGGGAAGAAAGGAATTTTCTACCTAAGGTATATTTCCCACTTCTATATTCTTGATTAATTTGTGATATTAGATTATCATTTGTTAGCTCCACCAAACCTCTCTTATGTTTAAAATGTGTTCCATCTATCTTTCCTGAAGAAGTAAATATAAGACCCTTTACATGTACTGGAATTAAAGTTCATACCACTAGTGAACAATCTATTTTTGGAGGAATAACTAGTTCTGATTTTAGGCCATAGAGAGAACGGTCTATGAAATAATTCAACTCACATGGTCAATGTTCTGTGGTGAAAACTCCAATTTTAAGAAGATACATGGGAACATGAGTGTATGATGAGGTATAAGTATCTTTATTTTTTTGAATAACTACAATGTTATTTAGATGTTAAAATTATTTTTATTGGTGGTAAAATGTTTCTCTAATATACTATATGATTTTTAATAAATTAAATTTCTTTTATAGAATGTGATACAAGGAACACTAAGTTAAATCAAACTTCATTATACTATTAATATATTTTTATTAAATGTGATAGTTATATACAAGATATTTGATTGATGTGTATGAATATTATAAACTAAATTATAAAAAAATTATGTTTTCAAAATATTTAAAATTAATTCATTAGTAATAAATTAATTAGAAATGAAAATAACAACTATTTGAAAAATATTTAGATGTTTTCTGAAAAAGTATTCTTATGCGTACAATGAGTGTTCATCATAATAAATTTAATTTATCCCTATTAGTGAATGATTTTAATTCAATTTATATACTTTATATTAAATAAAATTATATATTATTAATTTAAAATAGTTTTTATTTGTCTGATAAGACTAAATCTAGTGTAATTCTTAAAAAAATAGTTTTTTAAAAGATATGTTTTATCACATATTTCCAACATATTTTAAAATTATTTTTTTCCACATTTTTAAATTTTATTTGATAAAATGAAATTATTTTTAAAAAAAATTGCATAAAATATTTTATTCATAATGTCTATGATTTGTTTGTAATTTTTAATTTATTCATTAATATGGAAAAATTATGATTTTTATTTATAAATTTTGACATCCATTCCATCCGATGAAAATTGAAAACTGCATTCTTAAAAATATATGACCTCCCATCACCATTGAATGTTGTAATTCATTTTAATATCACTATATTTTATAGATTATTCAAAATATTTATATAGTGAATATATATGATAATTTTTTCATGCTAAAAATTCTAGAAATGATAGAACCATGGTCAATGTAAACTGATTAAAACTATCAAACCAATAAATTCATGAAGAACAAAGTAGTTATTAATTAAATAGAGATTTTATCAAACAATATTCAATAATGTGGTGATAAAAGGTTATAAGTAAACCTTATGTTGCATGATATATATGATTACTATTATATAATTTATTTATAATATACATATATTAATTATAGTATATGTTAAATTTGTATGATGAATGTTGACAATTGAGGTAAAATATTTTCTTCTCACTCTTTATTATGTGAGGAAAATTAATTTTCATCAACTTTTTATTTTATTTGGTGTATATAATTACAATTAATTTATTTTATTATGATACTTATTAATGTAATGTGTATTTAACTATCCATAAAAGGATATTTATTTCTAGTGTATTATTATTCAAAAGTTACAAAAGTGATAAGGTATTTATATTACAATTTCATTGTTTATCCGGTTTATTTTTTAGTATTATTTTCATAATGAAATTTATTGACCATCCTATGAATAATATAACCAATATTTTCATACTCTAATAATTTATATATAATAAATTTCTTCATTTCACTATCATATATGAAAGACAAAATTAATAACAAAATTAATGAAAAGCGATTGTTCTTATCTCGTCAAAGAAACAAAAAAATTCCCGTGAATTTTTATTAAAAGTTTTTCAAAATTTATTTTATAAAAATTCAATGAATTTTTAATGTTATATTTACCCATGATTGATTTTTTACTAAATTGTTTCAATGTAATATTCTTTCCATTTTTCTAAATGAGGTAGTTTTGAATTTTTTTGAAAAAATGTGAGTAAAAGCTCATTTCTATCTTATTCGCCCAGAAACAAATTTCCTAACATCATGAATGATAAATGATTTGAATATTCACTTATAAGTTTCCAAGGATTTATTTATTGAAAAATTGTATTTCACAATATTCTGTGAATTATTAATTTTAAAAATGTTATTTTCATTGTGAAAATGTTATTTTCCTTTGAAATGTTTTAGTAGTGTTTTATCTAATATTTATTCCAAAGAATCTATAAAATTGGTGTTTCTTATGTATTACTTGGGATATGATCCATTGGTAACTCCCTCATACTTTTTTCAATATGGTTTAAGATTGTTTATGATGATAAGTTTATGAAACCCATTTATTTTCCATAGGATATGATATGATGGATTGATGAGATATTTATGAAAATTGTTTTATATGTTTTGATATGATAGTATATTCAATGTTTAATGACCTTAAAGAACATATATTTTTGGAATTATTTATGTGATAGGTGGTCCTGGAATTATATATCACTCCAATTAATTGTGTATTGTATTATATAAAATGGGATAATTATATTATGAATGTTGATGTGATTGATCCAATATGGGATACATGTCTATGTTCTCGATCCACTATGGGATGAAGGTCAATGTGCTTGATC
Organism: Viscum album; assembly: GCA_963277665.1. NCBI lineage: Eukaryota > Viridiplantae > Streptophyta > Magnoliopsida > Santalales > Viscaceae > Viscum > Viscum album. The sequence goes on from OY728133.1 coordinate 599,507,469, forward strand.
CACTATTAGAAACTTGTCTATGTGATTGATCCATAATAAGATTCATGTGGTGATTCCTAATATGTTATTATTAGAGAATCATGTACGGATTCCAAATCCACTATAATTTTGATAGCGTTGTATTTTATCCTTTAAAAATGAAATGATCTAAATACACATGATGGTGTGAAACATTTTTAACCTCAATATATAGTTTATGACTATTTAATGATTATTTTTCAAACTTATGATTGATTCCCTTTGAAATGATAAATATTTATTTAATAACGGATTTTTATGATATTTGATAGATTGGGTATTGAAATTATATATTATTGTAATGATATTATACTATAATGATCATATTATTCATAAATATTTTTATCAATTGATATCTTCCAAGATGCCCCTTTTTAAGCATATTATCTCACCCATTATTATGTTTCCCTTTTTCGGATAATGAAGAAATATTTTATATAGGGTCTTTCCAGGTAGAGTGCTAAATGGGGATATATTTCTAGAAGATGTTGAAGATATTTCATGAAAAGAGAATATTTTACATCTAGTCTCCAAATACACTAAACCATTTTGATCCCAAATTCTGTATTGGTAAAATTATTGAATATTAATCTAAAAAGATGAAATATTTTCGTTTTAAAAGTCACAATTTCTATTTTTTATTTTTTAAATTACCTTATATGCCCATTTTCAATTGATTACCCATTTAAACCCAATTGGTGTTATATCAACTGGTGGATTAGATAAAATCCAAACATGGTTCTGATACAACAAATTCAACTTAAAAATAATGTCATATTATAGTCTTTGAAATTCTATGAAATCTAATTAACCATTATTGGACACTAGTTTAATATTTTCAATCAATAAATATTCACCATATACTGTTAGTAAGAGGCCATATATTTCAGGTTTTGATACCACTCTAGTACCACTATAAATTACCTATGTTCTAAGAAAATATTCTCCCTTAAAAAACTGTGGAATCAGTTACTATACCAAATCCCATGTGTCTTGAGCATCAAATTCATTGAAGAAATTGTTCCTCCCACAATCTTTCATAATTCTTTTCTCTCACTCAATAAATATGGATCTTCTTTTGACATTCACATTCTTCCCTATTGGGTTATATAGGTAATTTCCCTTAGTTTCTTTAGGATATCATATAATTAAAGAATTCATAGCTCAGTGTGCTAGTATGACTAAAATTTTGTCTTTAATAGACACCACACATCCACATACACATGTATGTAAAAAATGCAATTCATTTCACACCATCACTCAAATGAAATTTCATGTTACACTATATTTTGTATTTGATTTAGTTTTTATGTCAAAGTTCGTAATGAATAAGTTCAAAATAATGTCAAATGATATTCCTAACTCCTTAATGACCATACCTTGTCTAGTTAGTTATTTTTACATATTTAAAGAACAACATTACACTATAGTGGTTATGGTGGGGTGATTTGAGAGAGACTCCAAAACTCCTATATAAATTCAATAATATATAGGTTATAAAACACACTGTGTTGGTCCGATTGTATATTTTTTAAAAGTTTAAGAGGCCAGTTGTATAAATTATTCATGAAATATATGAATTTATAAAAGGGTTAAGACTTATAACTCATAAAATATACAAAGCTAAATTTAATAAAATAATTAATAAAAGTTATTATTTAATAATATCAAACACTATATTCTAAAATAATTTTTTTATACATATCAATATATAGTATTACTAAAAGCTTCATTCCCATTTCAACATTTCCAGTAAATGGTGCATTAGTAATTTTTTACTTTAAAAAATAATGATTTCTTTGAAGTTTTATTTCCTAAAAAGTGTCCAAATAAACATCTTGATAGAGATTTGTTAGAATAATATCATTTATGATACCAAGATGGTGATACCAACTTTGGGTGTTATATGAGTCATTATTCATTAATTATTACCAATAATTTTTCATAATTTAATACATAAAATGTTTAATCTATTTATTTTATACCATAATAATTTTTATCATTGTACGAAATTAATTCATTATTTTATAATTTGAAACTAAATACATCCATTTCCCAGAATGAAATATACATGATGTTCTCATCAATTCATGAAAAAATAACAGTTCATTAAAACAATAAACATCCCTATTCAAAAAAAGGATAATAGAATCCTATATACAATTTAGTTATTCATTTCCTATTGGGTAATGGAATATCCTCTTCTCCCCAAAAAAACATAATAAATATTTTCAGTTACTGAATTATGAAACAAATGTGAGAAGAATAAGCTATATCTAATACCCAATGTGTATACATAGAAAGGTAACATTCTATAACAAACACACATTTATCTTACCCTTTAATATTTTTGTAGTTATTATCAAATAAACATATATTTACAAAGTAAAAATATACTATATCATTTTTCTTTTTTACAACATTTGGATCTTCTTCATCTTTAAAGGACAGTGACTGTGAGCATTAGAAATAGAATGAGTCTTGAAACCATTTTCCTTCTTATTCATTTTCATTTTTACGGAAACATAAATGGGTTGTTCATTACCCATTTCCTTTTCAAAATAGATAAATAGAGTATGGAGTTATAATAGAGTCCTATACATATTTTTCAACTTATAATTCCCAATGAAACCAGACTATGTTTTATGATGTGAGGAAAACATGGGTTGTGTGTTCAGATCATCCTGGAAGTTAATTCCCAAAATGAATAAGAATTGTATCTATTCAATAACCTTTACTATGTCAAACCAATAAGCATAAACTCTACAATCATGAATATGAATAGTGCATTAGAGATCTCATATATCTCCTCTCACACCTTATCATGACAATGATAATAAAGAAGATGCATAATGAAACATGCATATATATACTCTTGTAGATTTATAATATCCTTGAGAATGGATGATAAAATAAAACATTGTAACAATTTTTCGTCATCCAGATACTTCTCATAGAGAGAAAATTTATACTCACTGGATTCTTGGAAATGGGCATAAAAATGAGATTCTCCAGTATATAGAATTTCTATTCATTGTAGAATGAAATTTTATAGCCATTTCCATTAAATGAAAATAGTTTTATTTATAAGGTTTTCCATATATAAAATATATTTAAATTATATGGTTTAATTCATGTGTATTTCAATTTATAAAATTAATACAAGAAGAATGGTTTTATTTTAACGGATTTATAAAATTAAATAATAAATACAAGTCAATTAATATAAAACTATTTTATTGAAACATAATATCCCTAAACAATAGTTTCATAATTTATGATTTCATATATATTCTAGTGTAAATTACTTGTGTTCCCATTATTGTAACCTATGAATTGGAAAAAAATGTTATTTGAAGGGTTTTATGTATGAAATTTTTTTCTAACTACATTAACTCCCAATTCCAATATCATGTTAGTGGAAAACCCAATCTTGAAATCCACCATTTTTAATTTCTAGAACCATGCATATTAGTTACACTATATCCTTCATTGGAAGCAACCCATTTATGTGAAGTATGTTATGCTAAACAAAAACTGATGTTTGAATTCCACAAAAATTGAACAGATCAATCACTCAACACAACAGTTCTATTTAATCCTATATATTCGGTGGATATAATAACATAATAAATATAACTAATATATTTTATCAGTATGAATAAATGTCCTATTTTATCCTTATTATATTCCTATTAATTTTAATTGGACTTTCTTATGTGATTAACCATGTCTTAAACAATGTCTACGAAAAAAACATTTATTATCGTTCTGCCTTTCCAGAGTGTTAATTCCTTAGATCATGTGATCATGAAATATCATTAATTAAATAAATCATGAAACTTGAAAGAAATAAAATAATACAAGAGGAATTATCTTGAGAATTTCATAATGGATTGTTTATTTGGTGGATCAAAAAATAACCATTGTCCTATGGGGAAACACATTGAAACACATCTTAGTTCATGTAGAAGCTTTCAACATGTTCTCCCACATAACTCACTAAATTTTTTTGCATTGAAATTAAACTTGAAACTGCTCCAAATATTTTGGAGATACATCTAATATATAATCTTTTAATCATATATTGTTTAGGATAACCAAAATACTGGTTTATGGGGTTCAAATAATGAAATATTGGTCTTTAAAACCCATACCTAATGAGAAGAGGGATGATATGTCGAACATAAATTGAATATAATAATAAATTAAAAAGAAATGGTCACATAAAATAGTATATTAAATTATTATGACCATCCATATGCATGGAAAAAATTGAATATTTAACAATCATGAATCCATTCCCCATCATTCTTATTTATTTATTAAATTGATTGAACCAATTAATTATCATATTAAATTATATAGTTATTTTATTTCAAATGTAAGATCCTTACCTTTTCTAGAGAAACCTAGTGTGCAATTATAGGTAATTTTTTATTCTTTTATGTACCTTTGGGTTGTGGTATGACCTAGGGTGTGTATGTGTTGAGTTTTTAAGGAACTGGAGAAGACATCGGGGTTGGACACAATTTGCACACAGATTGGCCAAACCGTGCACAAGATAACCATGCAAATAGAGGAGATTGGCGTGCTTGGAATATGCTTTATCTAATCGTACACCATCGAGTCATGCAGGCAGTGGAGGACCACATAGTTGGAACATGGTTTTCTCTAAGCGTGGGCCTCTTCACATGAAACCACACATGCAGAATTTTATATACAAAACCCTAGTTTAAAACCACCTGAACCCCCTAAGACTCCCACATTTAGACCTTGGATCAGGCATGAAAAATTCTAGGTCTTCCAAAATCTCTAAGTAGGGATTACAAAGTGATCTAAACACTGTTCTTTGAGATCGAAATCCTTGATTGAAGACCATATCCCTTCTCGATAAGTGGATTTCATCCTGTTTCTTCTCCCATTATTTTCTCTACCATTCCTTGATCTTTTCATGTAATATTTCCACCGTTTCCATGGGTCTAAACATATGAGTTAAGTCTAGGATTGTGGATCTAGATCTATATTTTCATGATCTTGATTCCCTTGATCTTAATTTCTGGTTTAGGGATTTAGATCCTAAGCTTGATTGAGAATGTTATGACACTCAGATTATGGGGATTTATACTAGGAAACATTCTGGAAATAAACTGGGGGTTGTGGTTTAAATCGAACTCCCATAGTCATGATGTTGATATGTTAATGTGAGTTTATGTTTTACTATCTTCCCTTGATAATTGAATTCATAAATTGGAGTAATTAGGAATGTGGAATTGACTTGTGATTTACCATGGTGATAAATTGATAATTGAATCATAGGATAATCGAAGGGGGGTTTCTCAAATTGGTATTTGTTTTAGAAATTGATTATGGGTTGAGATATTTTTGTTGAGATATTGAATACATTTTGTAGAGATAATTAATTAGGGGGAATTAATTACGAAATTATGTTTGTCTATGTATGATAATTTAATATGAGAATTAATTATGTACCATGATGTAGACCAAAGTTAATAATTTTAGAGAATTAATTATGTTCTAGGATGTTGATCAGAGATAATTAATTTTGAGAATTAATTATTACAGGTTCAGATTTGTTTTGGATAATTAATTGTGAAGAATTAATTATATAATGATAATGGTGTTGATTGATTAATTAAAATGAGTCATATGCTTAATTAATTGTTGTGTTAACTAATTTACTTTGAAATGTTTAACTAATCATTGGATTAGTAATGGAATGATGTAGATAATTCTTTTGAATTAATGACTGATTAAATGGCTGAGATTTTTGTGGTGTAAGAAATGGCGTTCTAGAATGATTAGATGTTGGGACTTGGACATTGTGTTCCTCCCCAATAGATATCCAATCTTGAGATTATGGGGTGTTAGGCATGAAGACCTACACCAAATGGGAAAACGATTGTTAGGAATGGTGACCTACACTCAATGATATTTTAGGGTATCAGACATAAAGACCTACATCAAATGAATAAAAATAATGAATGATGATTCAAATGATATTTTAGGGTGTTAGGAATGGTTACCTACACCAAATGATAGATAATAATGAATGATGATTCAAATGGAAAACAGCAGTTGAAACTGTAACTAATGTGATGATTAAAAATTAAATGATAATGTGAAATCTTTTTAAATTATGCGTTGTATTTATTTCATCATAAAACTACATACTCTATCTTTTGACTGGACTTGTTTTAAACATCGTTGGTGGTTCCCTACTGAGTCATACTCACCCCCTATTTGGGGCACCCGATCATCACCTAATAAATTTTTTTATTGCGTGACATGATAAAGGTGAGACATTGGGATTGTTTAGTGTTTGGGATTAGAATGTGGGAAAGGGAACCAGATGGGGTTCTAGACATTCTTTTGGAGTCTTTGTGTCTTGAATTTTAGTTTCATTATAGACACATTACACTTGAATTGTTATAAAATGTTTTTACCTTTAAGTTGATTATTGTATTTTATAATCTTAACTATCATATTACGTGGTATTTTCTGGATTATTTATAATCTTTCGCACTTGTTTATCATTATTTGCTTCTGTTGGTGTTTTATTTTTATAAAATAGGGTATAGTCTCTTCAATACTGACTTACCAGACCCTCACTGCTAGTCAGCACCCTATGGCATATGGGGAGGCACACTTGAGGGCATGTGGCCAACAGGCTCGGAGCACCATTCAGTGGATCTTAGTTCGGGATGTCACAAAGTGGTATTAAATTAGTTTTCTTTTCACTCTTCTTAATTTTTATTAATATTTCAGAATGGTAGATAGGAGACTAGGAAGAGTCAATGATAGGTAATGAGCTCATTCATGGGAGTTGAAAGATCATGTATGGGGGAAAATTCGACTACTCATGGTTGGATTATTGTGATGGTTGTTTTTGTTACAGTTTGATATTATTTCACCTTGGGTGAAGAAGTTGTGTTTGGATGGGATATTTATTTTTAATTTTTATCAATTTTGATTCGTGGCCAAAATAGGCACAATAATTGAGTCTGCATGCATCATTCTATGAACTCTCCGTTGTTGTGACATGCACCATTCTAGGCACTCATTGGAAAATTGGTTATGGGTAAATTTTTGAACTTGAACTATTTTTCAATGTTGTAAGATTGAAATAGAGATTAAAAATTTGAAATAGTGGGTTTCTAATGAGAACCATGATTTATGAAATGAGTATGATTAATTAATTATTTTTTGAATTAATTAATTTGAGGTAATGTAATTAATTATTGGTCGGGTTAATTGATTAGAATAAATGTACCCTTATTAACCATGACTTAGGAGTAGGATGGTTAAGGGTAGTGATAAGGCCTCGATGTTAATCGTGTGACAACAAACTATAGATATTACATGTGGAAAATTTTTGTGTAAGTTTCTCTCCTTACATAAATTTTTTTAATGTTGTGTTCTGAGACCTAATATGTGTGTTTGGATTTGTAGAGAGATTACTCCATGATGCTTGTTGAGGGGGAGACTCAGGGGTATGGCCTTGAACGAACATCCAAATAGAGATCTTGAGGGACTACTAGTGAAAGTTGAAGAGGAGGGAGAGAATTTATGAGGGAACATTTCTTTTTTCATGCATTTCATGGAGAGAGACCCATGGTAGGTTTTGAAAATCATGTCTAAGTTGATAAGGTAGTTTCTACTGCAACACCCTCATACTTTATTTTATAGGGTGGACATGAGGGAGCTGGATTCTGGATTGAATCCATAGAGATGATAAATATCCATTTGGAGAATCTGATTGGGAGGAGGGTCAAGTTACCTGCTTATATGCTACAGGGTCTACCGATGCACTGGTGGGATATTCAGGTACGATCTGGAGAGACTGATGATATGTTATGGAATGAATTTTTGGAGAAGTTCTTGGAGAACATATATTCATAGACACTGATATAAGATAAGGCTACAGAGATTAAGCATCTGAACTAAGGAAGCATTCTAATAATGGAGTACGCTAGACATTTCAATGATTTATAACATTTTCTCCTGTATTGGCGGTATATGAGGCATGTTTGGAAAAAAAAATTCCAGACAGACTTAGGTGTGAAATTAAGTTCCAGGTGAATATCTTTAGGCTGAAAAAATTCTCATAAGTGGTTAATTGGTCTCTCATTTTTGAGGGTAAATTGAAGGAGGCTTCCAGTACTGGATACATAGCTATCACCAGATGATCTAGGAGTGTGCATTCTGAGTGCAAGAAGCGCCATTACGAGAACCATAGAAAATATAGAGGAATGAAATGTGAAAAAACATGACTAATAGTTACACTAGATATTCTGCATGTGATTTTCCCTAAGTGTGGTAGGATGGGTCACAATCATAAGCATTGTCCTCGAACTCTAGTGGAGTGCCAGTTTTTTGGGAAAATGGGTCACCTACAGAAGTTCTACAAGAAGCAGCGGCAGGCTGCTGGTGAGGGAGGAACTTCTAGGAGTCAGAGTATGGGAAGAGGGTATTCTACAACATATTGATATGGCATCTAGAATTCTACGAGCATATGTGTTAGAGGTAGTGGGTGTGGTGATTATGGGAATGAGCTTCCATATTTGCAGAATGGTGCTACTCAAGGTAGTCAGACCACACTGCAGGGAAAAGGGGCATGACAGTTACATGCAGTGAATCCTACACTTGTGGAGAGTGAGGCTGGTCCATTAACAATGATAAGTACTATTTTAGTTTCTTCTACTTTATATATTTCCTTTTTTGATACTGGTGACTCTCATTACTTTATATCCACAAATCTTGTTAATGGATTGAGCCTAGAGGTGGAGTTCGTAAGAGGGGTGATGAATTTCAATACACCATTGGGAACACGGTGAATGGATATTTGTTTTTGCAAGGGATTTTTGGTTGATATCGGAGAGTAACATTTTATTTGGGATATCTATGACCTTAATATAACTGTCATCGACTTGATTATGGGTATGGAAGGGATATTTTCATACCGAGACCATATAGATTGTTACCATAGGAGTGTGACCTTTTTATCATCTCAGGTGAACAATATGTTCACTGTCGAGAATAGTATATTCATGCTGGCAGAGCGAGGCCAATTACTCAGAAACTAAGAGAGATTACTTCCCATGTTTCGAGTCTTTTTCTAGATGATGGGAGTGGTATGAAAGACATCATTACGCCAATAGTGGAACTATTTTAGGATGTCTTTCGTGAATTTTTTTTAGGGTTGACAGCTAAGGGGGATGTGGAATTGAATATTGAACTCATTCCAGTGGATGAGTCAGTATCTATTACACCTTACAGAATGGAACCGACTGATCTTGAAGAGCTCAAAATGAAGTTAGAGGAGTTTTGGGATTATGGTTTTATCCATCCAAGTATTTTTACTTGGGGATCACCTATATTTTTTGCTAAGAAGGCCGATAAGAGTTTACTCTTGTGTTAAAATTACCACATTTTGAATAAAATGACCATGAAGAATATATATCCTCTTCTATGTATCGATGATCTATTTGACCAGATGAAGGCGATTGTTTGTTCTTAATGATCAAAATTAGATCAGCATATCATTAGGTGAGAGTTTGGACATTTTATATGCCAATAACTTCATTCAGAATTAATTATGGATTTTATGAGTTTATTGTAATGCCATTTGGGTTCAAAAACGCTCCAGTAGTGTTTATGGCCTTAATGAACAAGATTGTTCATCAGTACTTAGATCAGTTATCAGTGGTGTTTGTGGAAGACATCTTGGTGTAATTTAATACTCATGACGATTATTCCCAACATATTTAAATCATCCTGAGTAGATTAAGAGAACATTAGGTATACACCAAGATATCTAAAAGTCATATTTGAATTGATAATGTACACTTTTTGGGGTATATCATATCTGAAGAAGGTGTGGCAGTGGACCTGGAAAAAGTGTTGGTATTGGTTTCTTGAAAGTAGCCTAAGAATGTTATTGATATCTAAAGCTTCTAGGGATAATCTGATTATTATTAAAGGTACCTCCAGAAAATTTCCCAATTAGCAGCACCAGTTTCAAGGTTTGAAAAATAAAGGGGTAAACTATGATTAGACACAAGCATGTGATAATGATTTCTTGGAGTTGAAGAACCACTTGACATAAAACCCAATTTTGATCTTACCTAAGTTGGGTGGGGAGTACACGATGTATTTTGACGCTTCTGGGATCAGAATCGAAGCTGTGTGGATATAAGGGAATCGAGTCGTTGCTTATGGGTCTCAGAAGCTAAGGCCAAACAGAATTAACCTATGAATGATCTCATGTTTCTAGTAGTGGTTTATTCTCTTCATTTTTCGGTGACACTATCATCAGGGTGAAATTTTTATAGTTATTACATATCAAAAAATCTTTGGGTATATCTTTTCACAGTGTGGCTTGAATATTCAACAACAAATATTGGTAGAGTATATGTAGTCCATTGATTTTGAACTAGTATTTACACCCGAAAAGGAGAATAGGGTGGCTGATGACTTAAGTAGGAAATCTCAGACTCAGTTGGAATATGAGTTGAGTTCATGGTTGAATATAATTACCTTTCTAGAGGAAATACATGTGGTAGTTCAAGAGAGTCAGGAGAGGATGACTCTGGTTTCTGTTGTAGTGGAGTCTACACTCTTGAGTTTGATCAGGGACATATAATATGAGGATCTGGAGTGTTTAGCCTTAAGGTAAATACTTGAAGGTTGAGAGACTCCTTTAGACTAGATAATATAGGTGGATTAGATCATATAAGTTAAAAATTTGGTTATTGTGCCCATGAGTATGATAGAGGAACTCATGCGAGAATTTCATGCCTTAAAGTGGGAGGTACATCCTAGGGTGAAAAATATGTACCATGACCTATAGTGATAGTTTGGGTGGCCAAGAATGAAAATGGAGAGAGAAAGGTTCATAATAATATGTTCCACATGTAATTAGGTGAATGTAGAGCATCAATGACCTGGTGTCCTATTGAAACCATTGCCTATTACGGAATGGAAGTGGGATGACATGAATATGGATTTTTTTGGTAGGAAAATCAATGAATCTTAGGAATAATGATTCTTTTTGGGTCGTTTTGGACCATCTAATAATGTTATAACACATCTTATATATCAGGAAAAAAAATTATAGAAGAACAATTGGAAGAAATGTATGTTAAAGAGATAGTTCTTTTGCATGTGGTGTTGCAGAATATAGTTTTAGATAATGATTCATGCATTACTTCGCGCTTTTAACAGGGCTTACCGAAGGCACATGGTACAACTGTTATGTATGGCCTTTCACCCATAGAAATATGGGTAGTCGGAACATATCCTATGAGTGTTATAGGATATTATGTGAGCTTCTGTACATGACTTTGGTGGTTCCTGGGAGAATCACTTGGTTTTAGTGGAGTTCTCCTATAAGAACAGTTATAAAGAAAATATACAGATTCCAATATATGAGTAACTTTATGGTAGACCTTGTAGATTACCACATTTTTTGTTATAGGTGGGTAAGTCAGAGCTGTTGGAAATGAGTCTCGTTCAGAAGACATCCAAGTAGGTAGAGTTGATTAAAAAATTTATGGCTATAGATCATAGTTGGTAGAAGTCATATGCTGATAGGCAAAGTCGACCCATAGAGTTTACATAGTGTGATCATTTATTTCTTTTGGGGTCTCCTACATTGGGACACCATTAGATATGAAGGCATGGAATGTTGGTGCCCGAGTTCGAAGGACCATTTGATGTGCCAGTGAGAATCAGGCCGATGTCACACTAATTATCACTTCCACAAAATTTACTGGTATGCAAGATGTTTTCAATGCATCACAATTATAGTGGTATCACCCCGATCCTTCTCATGTGATTGATGTGGAAGAGGTTGATGTCGAGATAGATGCATCCTTTGAGGAGCATCTGATACGTGTGCTGGGTTGCAGGGAGAAAGTGTTACGGGGATAGATTGTACCTTTAATACATTTGTTATGGAAAGTTGGAGGTGTTTAAGAAGAAACATGGTTTCAGGAAGTAGACATGGGGTCTCAATGGCCTAATATTTTTGGTCTCGGAATCTTAGAGAAGTTTGGGACTGCATCTTGAGGATGATCTGTTATAATGTGGGGGGATTATAAGACCCTGGACTTTTCTAGAAAAACCTTGAGCACATTTTCAGGTACTTTTTGAATATTTTATGTACATTTGGGTTGAGGTATGACCTGGGATGTGTTGGGGAGATGTTTTTAAGGAAATGGAGAGGACCATGGGATGTTCATGGTTTGCACATGGTTTGGCCAAACTATGCACAAGATAACCATATTGATAGTAGTGATCGGCACATTTAGGGCATAATTTTCCTTACTGTGCACCATCGAGCCTTGTGGGTAGGGGAAGGACACATGGTTGGTGCACAACTTTCTCTAACAGTCTACATCTTCAATGGAAACCATACATGTTGAATTTATTATCCGAAAGTCCTTTTTCAAAACCACTCAAACCCCCAAAGATTCCCACATTTCAACCTAGTCTGGGCTTGAAAACTTCTAGGTGTTTCCATAGCCTTAAGGAGGGATTCCAAGTAGAATCGAACAATGTTTTTCGAGATCAAAAGCCCGAATTGAAGATCCTCTCTCTTCCTGGTAAGTGGATTTCATCTCATTGCTTCTCCCATTCATTCTTCTATCTTTCCTTGATATTTTAATGGAATATTTCCAGTTTTTCCATGCATCTAAACCTATGATTTGAGATCTAGTACCTGGATTGTGTATATAGATCTGTATTTTGAATATCTTGATGTCCTTGATATTAATTATTGGTTTAGGGATTTATATTTGAATCTTGATTTACAAAGTTATGCGGCTCAGATTTTGGGGATCTCTACTAGGATAACTTTTAGAAATAAATCAAGTTAGGTTGTATAAATCAAACTCCCATAGTCCTGATTTTGATGTGTAAATGTGATTTTATGATTTTCTAGCTTCCCTTGATAATTTAATTCCAAAATTGCAGTATTTAGGAATCTAGAATTGACCTGTGATTTACCATGGTGATTAATTGATAATTGAACGAAGGAACATATAACGGGGGGTTTCCCAAATTGAAAATTGTTTTGGAGATTGCTTATGGGTTGAGATATTGTCTTTGATATATTGAATTCTTTGTGTTAAGATAGTTAATTTGGGGAATTAATTATGAAATGATGTATTTTAATGTAAGATAATTAATTATTGGAATTAATTATATGTCATGTTGTTGACCAAAGATAATTAATTGTGAGAATTAATTATGTTCCATGATGTTTATCAAAGATAATTAATTTTTGAGACATAATTATTAATTTTTGATATTTGATATGGATAATTAATTATAAAGAATTAATTTCGGAATGAGAGTGGTATTGATTGAATTATTAATTGATGATTTAATTAATTTATTTTTTGCTTAGTTAATTGATGGGTTAACTATTGGCCTTTGAAATTTCTAACAAATATATTGATTAGTAATGGAATTATGTGGATAATTCTTGTGAACTAATGAATTATTAAATAGATGAAATTTTTGTGGTGTGAGACATAGTATTATAGACCGATTAGATGTTTGGACGTGGACACGACGTTACTCCCCAATAGTTATCCAAGCTTGAGATTATGGGGTGCTAGGCATGATGACCTACACCAAATGAGAAAAGGATTCCTACGCATGATGGCCAATACTCGACCAGATGTTAGGGTGTTAGGCATGACGACCAACTATAAATTAATGATGATTCAAATGATATTTTAGGGTGTTAGTCATGGAGACCTAAACCAAATGAATGGTAATAATGAATGATGATTCAACTGGAAAACATTGGTTGAAATTGAGCCTAATGTGATAATTAAAGAATAAATGAAAATGTGATAACAATTTAAATTATGAATTGTATTTATTGCCTCATGATACTGTATACATAATCTTTTTACATGACTTGTTTTATACATCATTGGTGATGGCCTACTAAGTGATACTCACACCCTATTTGGGCCACCTGATCAGCACCAGAGCAGACTATGTTATTGCAGGACATGATAAAGGAATGGACCTAGGATAAATTTTCTATTGAATTAGAGCATGGGATAGGTAACCTGACTTGGTTCGGGACCCACATTGGGTGTCTTTTTTCCTTTACATTTAGTTGCATTGTAGGCACTTGAAACTTGAATTGCTATTGCATGTTTTTACTGTTGAGTTGAATATTATATTTTCGGGTTATGACTGTCATATGAATTGGGATTGTCCTGATTATTTATACCCTTTCACACAAGGTTATTTTTTTTCTTACATTGATGATTTATTCGGATAATAGAGGGTATTTATTACCCAAGACTGACTTAAAAAACCCATAGTGCTAGTCGGCACCCTCTGGCGTACGGTGAGGTGCACTTGAGTGCATGTTTCCAAACAGCTCGGGGAACCATTCAGTGGCTTCCAGGTTAGGAAATCACATCAATTATCATCAATAAATTATTTAAATTCCCATCCAGCATAATATTAAAAAAATTAGTATTTTAAAAATAAATTTATATGTAAAAAATATTTAAATTGGAAGCAACACAATGAGTACCTGTTCGAACTACCAAACATGTATGATATTTTCATATTGTTTACTCCTATATCTTGTAGTGTGCTGATATTATATTGAAATTTCATGTTGTGTGCTAATAAATAAATAAAATCGGGACACATGTTATATATTTAGTTAGTTATTTCATAGCCCTCATAGATTATTCATTGTACTATAACTAATATGCATAATATAGTTCAGATTTTTTCATATTAATTAATTTGATATTTAATGTATAAAAACATATAATATAAATAAACCTACAAATGGAGTGTATTAGTGAAATGAATCACATAAGGAAAACATTATGATAATATTTAATCAGTAAAATAAATTAATTTTTAATTCCATGTAGTCAGATAATATATAGGGTGTTTATAATCTAGATAAATGTGGTGTGCAATTTTTCACCATCATTCCCCTACACATTCAATGGGACTGGGAATGGATTCCCATCTTGCACATTAATTGAGTATAAGGTGTGTAACCAGGATACATTTTTTTGTCCTTTCTATGTGACATGGTTATGAGTCACATGTTTCTTGAATAAAATTCATGACATGTACTTGAATAATGAAATAAACATTGCATAAAGAAGTTACACACCATGTTGTATGGGTAACCATTCTCCATGAAGGATGAGTAAGAAAAAATTGTATATTAAGTACACACCATAAAAAATAAATTCATGATAGAAATAATTAATTCATGATGCATCATTGTGCTTTAATAAAAGGTACACAACATGTACATATAGGATAACCCCCACGTATTCTTGTGTTATCTGTTAAGAATTCATGGAATCATCAGATGGGTTCTTCAAATGTTAAGCATTCAATTTTAAATAATTAATGATTATATTTTTAATAAAAATGCGAATAAATATGAGATCTATTGTTTTATATATAAATAATTGTTACACAAGAATTGAAAATTAATGATAAAATAGAAAATAAATCATTAATAAGAAAATGGTTATAATTTATTATGAGACTATTCTAATACAAATTGAAAGGACCTTAATGTAGAGAAATATTTGATAGGGTTATTCCAAAATAATTTTTTTGTTGTAATTGATGAAAAATATGAGGCGTAAAACATGAATAATTTCATGACCAATAGTATTAATTTAAATATTAATATACATGAGAATTGAAGAATTGAATGGGTTATCATCACAAAATGATTTAAAATTAATTTAAGTGTATATAAAAATAAATAATAATAAATTATTTGTCATTGACGAATCTGAATATTTATTTATGTTTTTACATTATTTAATCACATGAATAAAGTGTAGATTCCCTCCAATATTAATCCTCATATACACCATGAACCTCTATGAAATTGTACATGAATCTCCAAGTTCAAGTATAAAATATCCCAATTCTTGCATTTTTCATCTATGAATTCAATGAAAATTATTTTAAATAATGAATATCCTTGATCTATCTAGAATCATGAGGGGTGGTGAAAGAGGATGTATCTATGTGATTGGGATCATTCTTGTAGAGGGTATTTCTATGGATTAAGAGGATTCTATATATTCAATTTGAATATGTGAAATAAATGGTTTGTGACATGGTTAGAAATAACAGAACTAGGTTTAAATAATTTTATTTTGGAAAATAATAATTTCTCATGTTCATTTTTTCCCTCGATTCCCCCAACAACCCATGTGTATAATACTGTTTTTATTATTTCATGACACTAGAAATACAAGTGAATTAATTAAATAGTATTTATTGTTTTTTAATCCATTTAAATAATATTTTTTATATTATTTCTCATGAGAACATTATTAACTATATTCCATTCTCACACAATATTTTGTATGCCTTGAATAATTACTATTAATTTATTAATTAATTATAATTTCATTATTCACTAATAAATACCTAAATAAAATATTCACCAGAAGTAAAATAAATATTTATTAAATATGTTTCTCCCAAGTATTCTATTGAATGGCCACTAATATAATATATATGATAAATAAAAATTTAAGAATTATTAATCCCTGTATGAAAATAATATTTATTTAACATCATAAACATTAAATAATATTTAAAATCTAATAGAGGCTTGGGATATACATAATGTGTCATCCTCTAGGGATCATTCTAGATAGAATTTGGAAGAGTTGGGCAATCTGTTAGGTTACTATCTATCAAAACACCAAGGCACCCATAGATAAATAAGTTAATATCACCAAAATATTCAAACCCATAATAATGAATACTATGTAATATAAACCATTTATCATAGTATGTCTAATAAAAAATGTTGAATGATGTTGTCACCAACCTATGTCCTTAATGTCTCATTATTTTATATTTTGAAAATAAACCTTCCCAGATAACACCATAAACATGGATATATTTATTCAATTCATTATCATCAACTGGATGAAGATATCAATATTAATTAAATAATATATGGGATAATTTGTTTCTTGTGTTATTCATTAATGAAGTATAAATCATGATGCACCAAATATCTCATGCTTCATTATGAACATATCTCATCCTCTATTTCATGAATAAATAAATATACACACCTAAGAACATTCATTAATTATCAAATTAAATTTTAAAGATAGATACACAAAATATTACTAAAATTTATATTTTAAATCAGTTTATTAATGTTGGTTTTGAGATACCATGCATTTTTTTTTCATTGGTTATTCACATAACCATAATTAAATATACTCTTGTTGGGATTTTAACATCATTTTTAGGATAAAAATAGGAAAACCCCATTTTAACATCATTACTAGTCTAACATACATAAAAAATGTTTTAATAATAGTCATCAAAATATAACCAATAATAATTTAAATATTTAAGATCCCACAAATATTGAATTCCATTTTTGTCCTCATGGCTATGGAATTTTCAATTTCCACTTAAAATTTATGAGGTAATGTTTTAGATTTAATGTAGTGTATATGTTTTCATGCTACAAATGTTTTCATTTCTAGATAAATACTTTTGATCATCATCATTCCTCTTATTCAAATATTTCAATATTTATCATCATTTAATATATTATTCAGTCAGTGATCTCATCTTGGTATTTCAAATTTTTTATATATGATTTAATGTACTTATGATTAGTTTTATCAATTGATGCACTCTATAATTATAAATATTCATTATTATAATGTCAAATTCTTATCTAGATCACATTAAACCTTAAAATATTCAATGTATTCTAAAAATCCTTCAAATTCGAAACTTCAAATGTCTTATGTGTTCTTTCATATGAGGAAAATTATATCGATGATTAATTTGAAAAGAATCAAAATTAATTAATAGATTTGATATTCTATTTCTAGATTCCATCTAGTTTTTTTGATATATTTCCATTCAAAAATATTGTATTTTCAGCTGATTGAGTAATCAAATTTGAAAATTTTAAAGAAGTTTTGTATTTTAGTGATTTAATTACTGACCTAAAAAATCATATACAACATAGGTTTCTATTTATGATTGAGAATTTCACTTTTTATTTCAATTATATAATAACCAACATAAAAAACCTTTGAAATAATAACTTTAGTTTCTTTTTAATAGTTTTTGTAAAAATTATGATTCTTTAAGTGAACTATAAAAACTTTTTTTAAGACTAATGTTAAAAACATAAAAATATGTAAAGAACATATTTTTTAACAACTGAAATGTCCATACATAGGAATATCCAATGACAAATATAAATATATATTTCTTACAAGTGGGTCAAGTTATTATAATCTCCTACACATGAAATTATCAAAGGTGTACATTATAAAAAAGTGTCACAAATACATATGGGTCACCCCCAATGATAGAATATATCATTAAGTCACCTTAAATGATATCATCCTATTATAGATAATATATATATGAATATTTTTTTGACACATCTGGGTTCTCATCATAAAGAGGAACTATTATTCCCTCCCAATGTGATGATTAATCTTTAGAAATTATTGTTTACTATGTCTATTACATCCTCAAATAGATAGGAACTATATACGATTCCACAATTCGGGTCTCTTCATGACCTTAGGATTTCCTCTCCATATAACGGAGGCTGCTGACCAGCAGTGAGGGATAATGTGTTTTTTAGGGAGACTATACCCTTTTTGAAAGATTATGACAAAATAGTTATAATAATAAATTAATGAAATAGTACAACCAATATAAATCAATTTCCAAACATTTACCAAAACTATGTAGAAGCCCAACACGAAATAGTAAATATGTTATGGAATGTCCTGTAGTGACAAGTGTTTGGAAAACCGAAAATAAGGTCATGATGAAGAATCCAAAAAATGGGTCCTGACTCTATGTCAGGATCACTCAAATATCCAAATCCCATGCCAAAATCAACCATATAGAATATGGACTTTTCCTATTTTTTTTACCTTAATGCATGATATATAATAGGGTACCAAATAACACCCCATGTTGGGTGTGAGAACAACATAGTTGGCCACCACTAAAAGTGTCTACAAAATATAACATGTAAAGGTATTTTTTATGAATATACTAAATAAAAAATAATATAAAAAAAATATAAACCTTGTGTAATTAGTTAATAAAGATAACATAAACCCTTTTCATCATTTATATCATGGGTTTTTAATTTATATCAAATTTACATCATCCTATGATATAAAACTAAAATAATTATAAGGGGAATAATCATGTTCCCAACATCACTAATGAATTATGTCACAACATCACTTCATATCACATTACATGGAGCCTTTTCCTAGTTTTCCACATCACATGGAACTCTTAGGGGCCTAGAGCCTCAATTCAACTCCCAAACCCAAGCATTAAATGGGTTGGAGTTTAGAGCCTTAATCTAATCTGACCCATGGGTTTAGATCCTCATGTAAAATACCCCAAAAAAATAATAAATCCATGTGTGCATGATTATTTAATAATTTACTACATATAAAAATTCAAAAATCATATACATCGATCACACATACTATTCACAATACATAGTTTCATCAACAAACAACTCATCTTCATGACAAAAACTGGTTAAAATTTACCATTAATATTTCCCAAATTATTAACACATTAACATTATACCAAACCCCATTATTCCATGTTATAACCAAAATATAATTAAATTCATTTTTCCTAAAAATTAAAGTTAATAAAAAACACATATCTTATATGTTATCTTATATAAACTTGAGTTAACTTGGTAAACATAGATATAAAAAGTTTTATTGAATTGACCATTCCAATTCAAATTAACTTACTCAAAATCGTGTTGAAGGACATGTAACACCCCATGCTGGCCCCTTTCTAAATATCATCTTCTTCAATGCATCCCAAGATTTTCATGAGGGATTTAAGTTACCATTTAACCAACAAATTTGTCATTTATCACTGTAGGCAAAAAAAGAAAAATGATAAGTTACCAATAGAACAAACATTCAAACATAACCAACATCAATACTACGAGATATAACTTATCGACCCCCAACCTCAATTCCAAAGACAACTGCACACTCAACTGTAACCTTTGATTCATATTCAAGAACCATTAAAATACCCAACCTATGATATGGTTGAAAATTGGGTTTTATGTATTCAGCATAATAAGAATAAATAAACAAAAGATAATAGGGAAAAGGGAAGGAAGAGTAGTGTTATAATTCATTATAGTTATTATCCACACACAACGTCACTCTAAACATGTTAGAAATGATGGTGATCAATCCTTGGAAAGATTGGGAGAGTTTGTTTCATCACAATTTCTACTGGTGTAGAAATTAGGTAGAAAATTGGTTAAGGGTTTATAAATACCGAGGTGGAAAATGGTAAAATCCCACATTTTTAATAGGGCACATGGTTTGGTCCCACAATTGGCCAAATCGTGTCCAACAGTGAACCACACTCTATCCAAAATTGGTCCAGGTCACATGGTTACCTATGGAGACTGTGTGTTTGGAAAACAGTACAATGACTGTGTAGGATAGATCCAAACAATCTAGCATGGTTTGGACTCCCCACTTTCATGGTATCTAAAATCATGAACTCCTTCTATAGGCATGCATGATTGGAACACACAATTACTGCTAACCATGGTCCAACCATGCAACATTCACTAGATAGAAACATTATTCCCTATTTTAGGTCTCAAACCCCTATGAAACCAACATGACATCTCAAACACCCGTAGAACATTATATTAACCAAAATTAAGAGACATAAACAAAAACATAACCAAGAACTTACCTAATAATAATTAGAAGATATTATAACCACGACTCCATAAATTGGATTAGCCTTGATCCACTCTCCTAAACGTCATCAAGTTTCCAAAGTGAATTTATCAGGCACTGGGTCGGCATGTCTATCTCCCTATCCCATGTCTCTTCATGAACATTACCATACTACCAAAAAACACAAACCACATTCATGGTATTACATCATAAGACTTTATCACTGTGATTTATAATACACTAGGGAGACTCCTCAAAGTGAGCATCATCCTCAAATGAAAAATCATCAACATCAATCATATTAGATGGATTGAGGTGACATTTTATATGTTATAATACATGAAAAACATTGTGAATTATACTACACCAGTGTGGTGGAGCCAATTGGAGAACAATATCTCTGATCCTATCTGCAATCTCAAATGGCCACATGAACCTGCGTGCCAACTTACCCAATTTCTGAATTAGATGATGATCCAACCGTGGAAACACCCAAAGAAAAAATGACACCCCACTATAATCTCTAGAGGTCAATGACACTAATATTTATATGGTTTTTTCTTACTCTAAGCCATATTCATATATTTCAAAATTAAATAAACTTTTTCTGATATATCCCGCATGATACTCAATACTAACAACTCTGATTCACATGCATTATTCCAACATAATGTGGATATACATAGCCTTCCTTAGATTTCCTCATATAGTGACATCAGTATCATAACAAGGTAACTATTATTGCTGGAAAACTGAAAACGTTCCAAATGATTCTCCCTTAATCCACCAAAGTCAAGGACACATTCCCTTAACATGTCAGGTATTACTAGAATAGTATTCTCTGAATCCCTATCTATCTGCAAATGAAAATCCATACTAAAAAACACAGATTTGCCAAGAGACTTCTATAACCAATACTTGAAGAATGAGTGAAACATAATTCATTATCTAAATCTATAGTCTGTGTCACCCTGTATAACTACATTATGTCTTGAAAATAAAAACAATCCATCGAATAAACATTTAATGTCTCTCATATTGGCATTGAAATGTGAATATTTGGTTAATCAATATTCAACTAACTAGATAACATAATTCTCCTAAAGCATCCTCATACGATCTACCACAAACATTTTTGTGCAACATTATCTCACATCCAATAAATAATTGGAAATTTCTATAACAAACCACTTTGTTGCTGATGTTTATCCTTCACCTTACAAATGCTGTAACATCACTTTATGAAACCTAAAACTACCATATTCATCCACACGTACCAATACTTCCAAATAATATCATGATACATTTTGGTTAATCTAGGATGTTCAACCCAATTCGAATCATGGAACTCATGAATCCCCTATTTTCACATATAAGTCGGAAAAACCTCACTTACACAAACATTAACAATCTCATCCTCACCAACAATGAATCTAGAAGGTAACTCCTCTCCATAATAGCTTTTTCTCAGGTCCAAACACTTGGTATAGACATGTTTTTTCACTTTGAACCAGCTCAGAAGCATGGAATAAACTTTTATAGATACAAGGTTCATCTTCCCTTGTCTATCCCGAACTTCCAGATGTATCTTAGGAAACAATGATATCATATTCCACTATAAACTGGAATCCTGAACTCCCTAGATTTGAGTATTCTAACTAAAAAAATATCCATCATTGTTCTCCTTCCCCAGCATGTACAGATACTAAAAATAAAAGGAATCTATATACTCAACCTGTATTCATTACTAAAGATTAAAATAAAACCAGGGGAAGATATACATAACATTTTATTGATCGGTATTGACATTAAAACTTTCTCCCAATAAAAATATCTTCCAAAAAAATAATGAATAATCAATTATCTCCAACTATAGATCATACATTGGGTTATTCCATTCAATAGTCTTAAACTATTGTAACCCATGCATCAAAACCCTATCGTCTTACATCAACCCCTCCCAAATCCCAATACAAGAAGCATCACGAAATAAGGTATAATCCTTACCATGGTCAGGTAGGGTCAAAATGGATAAATTTTTAAACACTTGTTTAAATCCTGTAATGAACTATTACATTCTCCATAAAATTCAAATTTATTTACCTTCATTGTAAATATGGGAGTGGTTCTTCGAAATGGGAAAAGCCTTTGACAAAACATTGATAATAGACTTATGAACCGATAAAACATTAGACATCAAAAAAATTATACTGCTATAGTGATACAATAACTTGAACTTTTTATAGGTCCACAGAAACACCTTCTATAGAGATTATTTGACCTGTGAAATATAAATTGTCAATCCTAAAGTAAATCTTAGCTTACATTATGTAGAGAATATTCTCTCTTAATGTACTCCAGACAATGTTAGAATTTTTGGATTGATCTTTCCATGTCTTGGAGTAATTGAATATGTAATCCAAAAATAAAAATAAAAATTATATAGGTATGGGTGAAATATTTTGTTTATCAGGGCCATAAACACTTCTGGAACATTTGTCATCCTGAATGGAATTACCAAAAAACTCATACAACTGATACTTGATCCCAAAATAAGTTCATTTTATCTAAAAATATGTCACCACTATATGATGCTACCATAATATGAAGTCAATATATGAAAATAAAGAATAAAATATCATATGATCAAAAATATATGTGATTCATAGATGGGGTTGTCAAATCAATAGCATCAACCAATTCAACCTCCAGTAATAGACACACCACCCTAATGTTCTATTAGGGTTGTCATAAAAAATAGTGATACCATGATGACATACTTAGAATAATAATACACTTATTCTCTAGTACCTACAACTGATTTTTATGTTCATAGAGTTCTTCAAATGCCATTCTCTATGGTGGAATAGAGACCGTATCTTCTCCCAATAGTATCTCTTTAATGAATTCAATATTTCTGTCACATGGAATCCCGGTGAAATATTTACGAAACACATATTTAAATTGATCCAGCATAGTAGGAAATAAAATTTGATATACCCCCAAAATTATGCAATTAAAAATATACTTGCATGGTCATTCCACCCAGCTATTGACTGATTTTCCCTGTATGACCATCTCAGATATCTCATTCCCCATGGTGAAAAAATGTATTCCCCTAAAGGGTAGTAAACAATACCCTATGGTGGTAATAGTCAAAATGTGACTATTATAAAACTATCCATTCCATTCACAAAATTAGATCAATACCCAACATCTCCATTATAAACAAGTCCCATAGAATATGGATCCCCTTAACCATAAGGGTACACTCATTACATTATTGGATATTTTAAACTCTTACCCATAATAGGGAATCAATTGACATAACCCCACACATATTTTTCACCAGTAGACACAAAACATAAACTAACTGAGTATTTATAAATGAGTATAAGTAACTTTTACATACAACTAATTAACAAGAGTGGAGGATATAAGAACAATGCATCACACTATTGGTGATCTTGCCTCACCACCACCAGACGAAGGCTGATGTACTTGAAAATAATAAAATCTTCAACCTCAAGATCTAGTCTAAGTTCCTAATGATGGACTACTATATTGATATTGACGCCCTCTTCCTAGAGTTTAACATCTTCTACCTTGACTATTATGACAAGTAGAACTCCAACTGCCTTCCTGGTATAGGGTATCTAACCACCTACCAGCAATCAGTGTCAATATTGATCATCCATCAATGCCAAGTTTTTTAGGGTTCCTATAATACCTCTTCACATTCCCCTTCCTACAACACACTCTTTACAAAACAGGTGGTAAAGGGAATAACCATGCTTGAGTCCCAGACTACCACAATGATAGAAAAACTCCTTATCACCACCATATGAGGCTGATCATATTCTACATATACTCTATACAACACATCCCTGGTGAAGACACCTAAATTGATACTTCCTATCATAAAAAGTCTCCCTACTATATTATCCAACCGTAACCACATTTCCACCACTAGAACCCACAATTAAGTTCCCTTCTGAAATAAAGGCATGATACACCACATCAACAAACCTCTAAAAAAGAATAATGTTCAGCTCATACATGATATCATGTCTAGTTATGTCCTAAAATTTAATCGTCATTTCTTCCGCACCCCTACCAATTTTTGAACAATGCTTTTAATGTTGGTGAAGTGGCCATCGTAATCCCTAACTTACATAGTCCCCTTAGTCAACATCATAAACTCTACAGCCTTCTCCAATCTCATGGTCTCAGAATATAAATATTCTTGAAACATTTCTTGGAATTCAACCCATATAATACCATTAGTATGGTGAGTCTAAAATAGGATATCAAACCAGTTGTCTTCTATTCCTCATAATATTTAAGTTACCAACTTGACTCTCATCTTATGAGGTGCCTCCATGTGATCCAAAGTAATATTGATGGACTCCATCTGAAAATCTTCAAACATGGCTCATCCCCCCTAGGAAAATGCCGGAGGGGGGACAAGTAAGGTTCTCTGGTCAGATAAAAAAACACCAGGTAGCCCACCAAGGGTCCCATTAAATCATATACATAAAAAGATTAATTTCCTCATAGAATTGATCTTTCCATTCATTACCAATGACCAATGGGGTATCTTGCCCCACTACTTTTAGAGCATTCTCAAAAACATCATATTGTCACATAGATAGAAGAGTTCATCATGGTGGAATATATTTATAATTCCAAACATACCTCTTAGATGACATTACAAAAAACATCCATAGTATTCTCAAAATAAGGCTCTGTACATGTAATAATAAACTAATTTCTCATTACCTATCATAATAGGTACAATTACATCAGGATCACTACCCTAAAACATCCATAGAATAGGCCATGGTCATCCTTGGTAACAAACTAACTTATCTACAACCTTCCATTAAACACCCCTTTTAATCAACTTCCACATTCAAAACAAAAATATTTCATTTTTAAGATCCTTTCTTTCCATTAAAACTCATAAAAACCATATTATATCCCATTTTTGAATCATAAAGAGGAACTTTTATTTAATAATTCATTCTCATTCTTTCCATTTACCAATTTTCATAATCGTTATTAGATACAAATTATTTCTTATTTTCAAATAAAATGAAATGCATCATATTCGTCATGTCTTACACATCATCCCCATGTCTTACTACCTGGATACCTGACACCTATATCCCTATGTGCCTAAAATTAATCAGGAATGAAAAACCTAATATCATTTTAGATCAGAGAGAAATATCATAAAGTAGTCACATCACACCAAAAGTGAATCAATCGGTTGTGATATATCATTCGAATAAAAGAACACACAATTAGAAAATAATCCCACCATGGGTACTTGAATTTTCCATCATACATGGGTAATATACTCCCATGAAAGAGTTAATTTCCTAGGATCGACATGTAATATATCCTCTATACCTTTATCAAATAGTAAAACAACATAAATCAACCCACTCTGATACAACATTATTACATCCCCAACATGGTAGCCACTACGTATGTTGCACCATGTCGGGTTTCCACAAGACCTTAGGCATACATCCCCTTACACCAGAGTCTATTGAAAAACATAGATGGACTAATGTGTTATGTGGAAAGACTATACCATATTTTTCTGAGTAAGAAAAAATAGATAATAATAAGGAATAAATAAAAAAATATAACAAACTAATCTGAATTATGAAAAATTTCCCAGTACTGGTTAGAAGCTTACAACCAAAGAGTATATATGTAATGAAAATTCATGTAGTTATATATTTAAGGAAAACCAAAAATAAGTTTAATTTAATGAATTCCTCAAATGGATTGTGACTCCATGTTCATATCCCTCATCAATGAATATCACATCCCCATATCAACCATCCATAATATGGCCTTGTCCCTTTTCCAAACATGCAAGATTGATGTCTTCTAGGGTACTCACGGTGGCCTGATTAGGGTGTGAGTAGAACATAGTTGGACACCAACAACGATATCCACAAAATATCGAATCAAAAAAGATAGTATATGAATGTAATAAATAAAAAAAATTCAAACATAAGATAAACTGGGTGAAATTAGTCAACAAAGTTCACTTAAAACATTTTCATCATTTATCCAATGGGTTAGTTATTTTAATCCATTTGACTTCTACCTATGCATACAAAAACAAACATTACATAAGGGGAATAATAAATTACCCTACATCACTAGGTAATTTAATTAAAAAATCACTTAGTAACACTTACCTAGGATCCTTGATCTATGTAGTCTCATCACAGGAAACCATTAGGGTAATCAAGCCTCAGTCAAAATACATAACCCATGAATTAAAGGGGGTGTCCTTTAGAGCCTAAGTATAACCCAACCCATGGGTATAGATCCTCAAGTTAAATTCCCCACACATACCATTATTCCACATGTAAATATTTCTATAATCATATACCATAAGTAAAAATTCAAAAATCATATTCATTGAACAAAAATATCTTTAACAATTCATAGTTTGATCAACAAATGAATCATCTTCACACCTTTACCCATTTACACATTTATAATTTTCAATTCAGGAATCATTATAAAATATATTTTATATGAAACTAGCTTAATAATTTTAATTAATTAAACAAAATAACATTGATTTCACCTAACAATTACTGTTTATAAATGAAACAAAAATCACATAGATTTTCTTCTATAAACCTAAGTTAACATTCTAAAATCAACTATCATAGTGTTTATTTCATGGAACCTTCAAATTCACATTAACATACCCAAACCAATGAGCATTAACATGACAAACCCGTTAGTGGAATATTTTTCATCCCAGTAATCCTCAATGCATCCCACTGGTATCATTAGTGGTTTAATATGTCATTTGACCCACAACATCATGATTTATCCAAATGGTATCAAAATAGTAACATGAATGAACCAATATCACAAGGAGATACGTACAACCAACAACAATCCTTTAGAACAAAACTTGTAGAACACCTACATCGATTCTTACAAAAACCACATTCTCGATTAGAACCATTGATTCAGATTCATTATCCCTTTGAAGCCCAAATATAATATCCAATTGAAAAAGAGGTTTTTAGGGCTTTGTAAGAAGAATAAATACTACAGATGCCCTAATATTGAATAGATAAGGAAGGTATAATGAACTTGGATTAAAATATAATGATATTACACAATTTTAGATGAATATTCTATACAATAAAATAACACAGGTCCAGGATCATAATAGTTTAATTTATTTGGAAACATGGAAACAAAATCAACTATTATGGCAAGATATCTTCAGTATCTCCCCAAAATATCAATTCATTTTTGTACTTCTACCTAAAACAGTTCTCCATAACATAGGGGATGGAAGCATAAGAATGGGTGTGCAAAAATGCTCAATAATGGTAAATAAATAAAATGTGTAAAAAAAACATGAACAAAGGGAATGGGGCTTGAGAAAAACATTTTAATAACATACCTTATATATTAAAGATCATAATTATGATTGGAGGTTCAGAAGTCATCGATCATAACATAATTAAGAGTATATATTGGGAAATCACAACATTGAAATAAAACATATAATTTTGGTAAACACATAAGAATATAATATGACTTCCATAGTAGATAAGGCATCACTTCCAATACTGTCATGGTAGTATGGGTTCACTTCTCATACCATATCGATAGTCATGGTACACTCCCATAACCATATTAATAGTATGATTTCACTTTTAATAAAATTTGGGTAGTCATTTTTCACTTCCATGGCCATAATAGTAATCAATGTGGATTCATAATAAAATATTAGTTTATCTCATGAGATATATATTATTTACTCAATGTAGTGTAGGGTTATATAGTTCCCAGACATATAATAATGAAATCATATAGATATGATCCACACAATCATAAATAATCATATCATAACCCATGAAATTAAATGATCATTATAAACATGTAATCATATCATAACATGTGGAAAGAGACATGTTTCATAATGATTTCATCATGAACATTACCCATGAAAAGAAGCGGGTTTGAAAATCATATAACTCATGAAAGATAAATGGGTGTAATATAAATCACTCCATAAAAACATAAAACATTCAAGAAATAATATGAATGGAACATTTGGATTATTTTATATAATAGAATTAGCAACATCAACAGATGCCATCAGAGATGGAAAATAAATTTGAAGGATATTTTGATAACATTTTTTGGGGGAAAATCATTTCTTATATGAAAAATTATTTTCCCAAAATTAAACCTTCTAAAATCTATTTCCTTTTAAAAAACTTTTAAAACATATTTTTAAGGGTTGAAATCATTTTTATAGCCTCTTTTCCTTGGAAAATTGTTAAATAATATTAAAAACATTTTGAAAAAAATTTTCCCTGCAAAAATATAAAATAATCTAGAAAGTATTATGAAAATATTTTTCTTTGAAAACACAAAGAGAAGTTATAATGAAATATTGATAATGTTTTAAAAACATTTTTAATTGAAAACATATGAAATAAGCTATAAAATGATTTGGAAACAAT
Source organism: Viscum album (assembly GCA_963277665.1). Taxonomy (NCBI): domain Eukaryota; kingdom Viridiplantae; phylum Streptophyta; class Magnoliopsida; order Santalales; family Viscaceae; genus Viscum; species Viscum album. Next base: position 599,536,861 of record OY728133.1, read on the forward strand.
TTATTTTAAAATTCATTGAAAACATAAAAATAAATCATGAAATTTTTTTGATACCATTTATTTGAAAATACTTTAATAAATTATAAATAATTATTCAAAATGATTTGAAAACTATTTTTCAAAAAATACCTTCAATCTTAAAAATAAGTCTTGAAAAAATATAAAAAAAAATTAATTGAGAAGTTATAAAATTATGTATCAATCAAATTAAAAACAATTTTCCATGAAATAAATTAAAAAAAACATTTTCTTAAAATTAACCTTTTAAAAATTCATTGGAATCTTCATTGAAATGTAAATGGGAAAATCCATACATATCATATGAGGTGAAAAAGAACATTCTTTTTCCATTGTAAAATGGTTATAAAAATGGATTGTTCAGAAAGAGAAAATAATATTCCATTGAAGAGGTTAGTAAAAGAAAAAAGGATAAAAATGTATTTTTATTGTTGAATGATAATGGTACATTATTATTGGAAGGCCATTTTATAAACATGGTTTTTAGGGAACATATATTTCCGACCTTTGAGCGGGTAAGGTTTGGATCACTTTAAATCACTTTAATAACTATCTTATATAACATAGAGTAGTATAATTTTTACCAATATATGAATAAATAATTAGTAACCTTAGGAGAATAAAATTCATGAATTTTCTTGACATTTTGATTATAATATTTAATCAAATTATGTATAAACAAAAATAATCTTGAAAAACAATACAATTTTCTCAATAAACTATATTAACATGTTAACATGGGATCATACTCTCCATGTAAAAAAATAAAATTTTATGAATCTTAAAATATTATTAAAATATTTAAATTCCTCATTTATCATGTAAAATTGAATTATATTCACTACTAAAGTGAACTTAGGTGCATTACAAAGTATGAGTCTCAAAGAGGGAAAATAGAGAGAAAACTATTTTACTGATTTGGTATCAGTTTAAACATATAAAACATGAATAAAATATCAAAAAATGGATATGTTAATAACAATAAATTTATGTATAAGGTTCATATAATACAATTATGGGATGTATGTACACCGCAAAAAAGAAATATTGGTTAACAGAGCATGTGTATCATGGAAATAAAAAGTGATATGAAATCAACTTACCGTTTGTCTTGAATCTCATCATACTAATTCAAACCATATGTATAATTAATGTAAATTTATTATTAATATTTCAATGAATTTTATTTTTATATATATAGTTTTATTATTTCCTTATATTACGCACTTGTTAACAATCCTATGTTAATGATTCTCTTTAGTTAATATTCAGTTTATTATGCACATGTGCCTTAATTTGTTATATCATTAGACTTTATACATTATATCATGATTTCATTAATTTAAAACATTATATATATTTATATATAATTTATATATATTATATTCTTATGATAATAATCTATAGAATATATAAGTACGAAACAAAAAACACTTTTCATGGAAACGGTAAGTTGTAAGTACGCATGAATGTTATTTTTCTTTATTTATCGCAATGAATGAACGGATAATATATATATATATCATTATTAAAGTATATTTATGGTATCATATATGTATAAATGTGAAATAAAACCATCCTTAATACAATCCATGTAGTGTATGAATGAATCATATCATCTTAAAGGGGTGGTAGTCCACATTTCCTCAAATAATATTATCATATCGACACCAAATGGAATGTCAAAACATTTGTGTTTTAAAAGTCATAAATAATCCTGATTATATCATAAATCTAATATATAATTTATTTAAATAGTGTTTCAACAATAAATTCCACCATGAGAGGTGGTAAAGAAAATTTATCAATTATCATTTAGTGATGTGGTAATTCACCATACACATAAACAATATGTTCATTAAGCATTAGATGGAGGTGTGTGTATCTATAGGTTGAAACCATAGCATAAAAAAAATCCTAGAATATTTTGGATTCAATTTTTTTATACAATCATGTTAAAAATAAATTGGAGGGGGTGGAGAAAGAATATAAAATAAAGGACGAGAGAGAAGACATTACATCTTAATTGGGTAACCCAATTTGGATTGTGACAAAAGCTTCCTTGTGATGAATTCTACCCAATGAAAGGATTATAGTAGTAATGAATGGAATTTTTAATTGGACTGGGTAGGTCTTGGACGAACCTAAGAGGTTTGATATGTGTCAGGAAGTGGGAGAGGTAGTGGCCTTTTATATTGTAGGAAAATGACTCACGTGATGTTTTTTAAAACAAGATAGATGCATACATGTTATTAAATAAAAAACTAATAAAAAAAACTAAATCAGTAATGGAAGATTTATGGCTGAATAATTTCATGAAAATGGGGTTTTGAGAACTGGATAGGTTATTTACCCCCTCATATTATGGTTTAGTCCCTAATTAATCTAAATTCGACCTTAATAGTTGTGATTAATTTTAATCTGTATTACTAATAGTTTTGGTCAAATATTTAGTTGATATTATTAGAATCTAAATATTATACTGATTAGAATATTTTATGATGACTTTTTTAATTTTAATTCACAGAATAAAAAAAATTAATATTAATGATAATCCTGCAGATGAGACGAAATTATAGGTTTTTAATGTAGAAAATGTTCAAAGGTTTATTATGTTATTAGGTTCAATTTAAAAATGAAATTGATTATACTGAAATAAATTTTATTATTAGATGTATGATTGATATTGTATGACATTAAAATAAATTTAAAATATATTTTTATAGGAATTATTATTTAAATGAAAATGATGTTTTAAACTAAATTGAAGTATTTTTCAATATTCATCAACAAATGATGTTTTTCAAAAAAAATCCAAAAATTCACCCTAAGATAATTTTGATATTTAAAATTCATGAATTACATTTATTTTATTAAATTAATTTTTTTAATTTTTATAAAATTAATATTATTATAAAAAGCGTTTCATTTGAGAAAAGAATATTTTAAAACATAGGACTTTACAAAAAATCCAATATTTCATTATCAATTTTTTTATCTATATAAAAATATTATTAATAATATTTGAAAATCTGTTATTACAATTCATATAACTATGTTTTATGGCTATGTTATAATTATTTCATTTAAATAATTATTACAATAAAATGATTATTTTTAGGAAAATTGGTTTTTCTTGTAACTTATACATTTTCGGGGTTATCGGTAGCACCTGACAAGTTCGTACTTTATGTAGAGCAAGCCAAGTCAGTATTGGGTGTAATTGAAGATAAAAAAGTTAAATGATAATTTAATGTTTGACTTAGTGTTTTAATATATATATATATACAGAACTCTTTCTAGTGTCACATGAAAAGTAAAATATCAAGAAGACAAATTAATTTGAAAAAATTAATTCAAAAAATATCAAGGTGTTAGATTCTACCCTATTTAAAATGAATTTCACCATAAAAACTAGTCTGGGTTATCAAATTTTACTACCTGAATGAATCATTCATATTAAGGAACATCATAAATATAAATACTAAAACATCCCTTAAAAAGGGAATGTTGGAATCATAAAATTTACCCACAGTAACATATAACTAGGTTTCCACATTGGAGAACATAGGTTGGGAGTAAAGATTTGAGACGTATTAAAATATAAAATATTTGTAGGGAGTGATTGAGGTAATAAATCACAAACAAGTGAATTATTAATGAATAGTTTATGGAATCAAAGCCATGAATCTATGATGATTTAAAATTCCATCTGTTAAAAAATGGTATTTGGACAATACATTTTCTTTTCCTCATTATCATAATGTTGATTAATTATTTTATTTACCAAGAATATAATTAAATATAATTACTTGAAATATTTATATAAAAAATATTTCATTATTTATTTTTCTTTTATATATTTCATGTTCATCATTTACATCAATGTATAGACGTCCCGAAATTAACATCGATTCCTGTTGTACTAAAATACACTTTTAGAAGATCTTAAGGCCCATGAAATAATTAGAATTATAACTATTTATTTTTAAAATATTCTTAGAAATAAATATGGTTAAAATATTAATCTCCAAAAATAGAAACAAACATTATTGTTCATCGTAAATAATTATTCATAAAAAAGAATTATACATTAACCAGGAAATCATGTAGGACATTGAAAGATGTGAGTCCCTTATCGTCCTAGGTCATGGGTTCTAGACTCATACATTTTCCGGACATGATTGGTTGTGACATGAATAATTTTTTTTTTCTAAAGCTGAACAAATATAATTTTAAAAAATAAATTATACAGACATCCTTGAAATAAAGTTATTCACTAATTTTCATTTTAAAAATTGTTTTCAAAACAAACTCAGTTCATAAATACTTCCTATTAATCATAACATTATCATTTAATGAATGGTTAACCTTGTAACACCCTGCCCCTACATCATTGAATTGAGGAGGTGATGAGTGTTACTTGGCCTTAAGCGACATTCCCAAGGCGGCAAAGGCTGGAACTAAATTCTAAGGGCTTCAAGGAACATTGGGGAATGATATTCCCTTAAGAAGATAACCCAACGCAACCAACCAACAAATAAAGATGCATTCACTTAAAAACCCAACCATGTGATAAAAAAATTTCTATCACAAACCCCAAAACCATTCCACTAGACATCTCCACAAAAAATAAGAGTACAAAGCAGAAACTAAACAAAAAAACACCATGAGCCATGACACCACCATAACTCCACTCCAAGCTCCAAGCTCTATGCTCCAACAAAACACCACAATGACCCACTAAAGTAGGGTGATGCCTTACATTTTTCCATGTCACGGTACACAACATCTGTAAAGACACTAATGTTCCAAATCAGGGGGTGCGTACAACTACTCAGTAGGATTTCCCCAACTAACATCCCTACATACACCACTAGGATAATACTGTTAGCACATTTATATAAATCTGTTTATATAAAAGAATCACAAGGGAAAATAATACAATGAGCCAATCATACTCTTACTAAGCCTCCTCACCCAAACCAAGAACCCAAGGGAAAGGAAAAAAATCATGCCATATGCCATCTCACCATTTAACATTAGCACAAAAATTTCCATCTTGCAGAGAAATACACAACAATGAAACCATAACGGTGGGACTTCCGTCCATCCTGTTCATTCCATTTTCAGCTAGCAGTGCTTCCTGACCACTGTCCAATATGGTGGTTCTTCTCACCACTATCCATCAGCTTTTATAATGAGACTTCCCACCCACATTCACAAAACATTTCAATAATCCATAACCAATCATAACACACCAAGGCCACAACAATATTCAATTACCCATTCCCATCACATGTCAATCCACTTCAATAAATCACCCATTTATTGAAATCACTCATTTATCATTTCCCATGTCAAAAACACGATTCAATAAAAAAAATTCTTTATCAAAATACATTTCAATAAATTATTTCCTTAACCCAGTCCAAAAAAAATTAAAATCTACATTTTAATATTTAACAACATGTACATTCAACCGTAAAACCCCTTTTTTCCAAAAAGAATCCACAAAAGACCCCCAATGGTATTTCCAACCAATTTTGCACCACAAAACCACAATTAATTTCAAGAAAAACAAATTAATTGTAACCAAGATTCAAGTTAAAACAAAGTGGAGTTGAGAGAGAAGTCACCTACATTTAGGTTTTGGTGAAATTGACCTTTCGACCAAACGCACTACAAAGCGGGTGAACGCCTCCTCGAAACCACCTCAAAAACCCTTACCTAACATCAAAATGGTCATCCTTTAACACAAAATGGAAACAAAAACATAGATCTACATGAAACCCTTGTAGATCTAGAAAAATAATAAAGGGATAGGGCTAACCCTAACCAAAACCTCAAATAACCAAAAGAGGGACTTACCCGATGAGAACTGCCTTCAATCCACCAAAAAACCCCTTCAATTTTCCACCAAAACGAGCTAAGGATCTCCCCCACCTCTGAAAACTAGAACTCCTATGTGAGCCATGAGTGGGAGGAAGAATGAGGGAAAAAATGGGAAATCCTGAGTGGCCTGGGACTTAAAAACCAAAACATTAAGGGGATGAACGGTTGCCCCCACACGGTTTGGAAAACAGTGTGCCAACCATGCAGTTGCCACTGTCTCACCTAGGGACTTCGCACGGCTTTCCCGCACGGTATGAAAAATCGAGTGCCACCCGTGCAGAGCACACTGTCTAGGGTTTATGGTTTCCTGGTCTAGCTGCATGGCTTTTTCATACCGTGTGCTCCTGCACAACCTCAACAACTTTAAAAAAATTTCCCATAATTTTCCAAACATCAACCAATCACTTCAAAAAGCACAAACAAACAGAAACAAGGGTCACATACCACAAACTAGGGGTACTACCAACCTCATAACCCATCTTAAGGATAAAAATACAAAAATTCATGAAGAGTGTAATGAAATATGCATAACATTGATCCCCCATATATCACAAAGTATCTATTGGTTACCAAAATCCAAACATGTGAATACCCTTGTGGTAAATTCTCTTGGAACATGGTAACTACCAGAATGACCATAAATGATTTTTCGAAACATGAATGCTTCTTTGTTACATATATTATTTGATATATTCCATAAATCCGGTATGTTTTAAACATCATCCATGAAATCATAATCTTCTTGTCAACAAGACCTTAATTAGTTCCTATGTATTAAGTACCTTCCAATTAACTAATTCATATTCCATAGATCTTTATCCATCCATCATTGTCATAATATAAGTAATACGTTAAGGGTTATTTATACCTTAAAAATGTGTTTTCTATTGAAATATCCTTTCTATTATGTCACTTTTCTATTCCATTGGAACTATTCAATGTTTTCTGGTAAATATTTATAAAAAGGTAAATTGAAAAATCTTTATATATTTAACCTTTTATAATTCTTGTATCCTAATACATAAAAAAAGCAATTACCTAATCCAAAAACCATTGACGAGGCTACCTCATCATAATACCTCTTTCCTTTCACATTTCTTCTATAGTATCTTCATGGTCATCAATGTAACCATTACTTGCACAACCATGTGGATTCTCTTCAGGATCTTTCCTCTTAAAAAATTGAGTTGTGTAATGACTCTTTATTACAAATATAAAAAACACAACCTTTGATGATGTCTTATGTAGGCCAATATTCTCATCCATTTTGTTAACTGAGGACTTCATTTTTCACTTGCAGTCACTTACTTTATGTCATTATATTACCCATTCAAAACATATAATTCTTCCTATTTCACATTCACATTGGCTATAGTCCCGCATTCTTCACACAGAGGAACCTGAATGTTCTTTTCTCCATGGTCTCCATTACCTGAAATATCAGTGCACTTTATCTTTATTTTCCTTAGTGAGTCTGAGAGTTGGATAAGGTAGACATTGTTAATCATATTTTGATAAAACTAATTAGGCATGTTCACAAATTCTCTCACTCATTCGATCATCCTAAAAGGATTATCATTAGAATATCTTCCCTCACATTCAATGTTAATCCAGTTCCTCCAAGTTCCTACCATTGACTAAAAACATAAGTATAAAGTAAGCATTAATTATAACAGTAGAAAACCATATAGTTGTTTAAAGAATTAATTATAGGATGTTAAAATATTGACATATTATTTAATCTATGACACCCTATTTTCATCCTAGAATCTTTCATACCAAAATGTATTTAAATCCTTCATAATGGTTCATGAAGAGATTGCGAATTTACAAATAATATCCCTCATGAGTGTCTAACCATGTGTGTATCTAGGCCCATTTTTGTGTACCATATTACCTCATGCCAGGCCAGAAACATTTTTAGTGTTGATACCCCTTAGTAAATTTGTGCGAGTGCCACATACACTTGATAAATCTAGACAGTGATGTATTTATTTGAAAAAACTCACTCAATCTTTTTCAAAAATTCCAGGGAATTTTTCTGAATATTAACTCATCCCTGTACTTATCATTTGAGACATCCCTAGACATATCCTTAGGAATATACAAATGTATATCACTAAATTTGTTTCATCATGGTTCCAAAATATTGAGTAAACCATTCATTTGATACGAACAATAATTACCCAGGCTTATCATATATTGATATTACCCCATTTTAGATGAATATTCACTACATTTCAATAAAAAATGCCCAATGGCCATAATATTTTAGTCTCTTTGGATAGTTAGAAATAAAACCTAATATCTTGGTGAATGATCTTCGACATCTCCAATAAATATATCCACCATTATACCTTCTATTAAAAACTTTCTTCAAAATGTTTCTAGATGGAACATAATAAGGGGTGAATATATATGCTATATAAGCATAAATAATGGAAACCTTTAAGTGTAACATGAAAAAAGGGTATGGATCTTGAGAATAACATTTGAATATCACAACCTATTTATTAGAGATCATAATAAATATTGAAAATTTATAAGACATGGATAATTATATAATTAATACCATAAGTCATGGAAGAACAACAAAATAATAATACATCGAATTATGGCATCACATACTCATATAATATGAATTCCATAGTAGCCATTGAATTTATTCCATGACCATCTAGGTAGTATGAGTTAATTCCTCATACTATCATGGTAGTCATGGTTCACTCCCATGCCTATCGTAGTAGCATGTGTTCACTCATCATAGCATCTTTGAAGTCATGGTTCACCCCCAAGGACATTGTACCCAGGAAGTTTCACTCCCAAGTCCATATTAATATATTTAATATGATATAGATCTTTACCCAACTCATTGGAGGTAGATATAGGTCTCACCCATATCATAGGGAAATCATACATACAAGTGACATAATATAATGAATTATAATATCCTAACCCATGAAATGGAATAGGAATTATAAACATGTAATATTATCATAACCTGTGGAAGCGATAAGTTTCATAATCATATCATCCAAAACATAACCCATGAAAAAAGTGGGTTTCAAAATCAAATAACTCGTGAAAGAGACACGAGTGTTATAATAATGAATCCATAAAAAAACCATTCATGAACTAATATGAATGGAAACATTGTATTATTTCATATAAGGACATGAGTAACATCAATGGATGTCATCATTGATGGAAAATATCTTTGATCGATAGATTGAAAAATTTTCATATTGAAATGATCCTTTATTATTTGAAAAATTCTATTTAAAACATAAAACATTTAAACTTCCATTACCTCTAATAATAATTTTTGAACTTATAAATAAGGACTGAAATTATTTTGAAAATTTTTTCCCTTGAAAACATATTAAATAAGCATGAAAACATTTTGAAATCCATTTTCATTTAAAATTAATAAAATAATCTTCAAAAATGTATGAAGATATTTTTCAATGAATAAAATTTTTATTTTATAAATATATCATGAAAATATTTTGAAAACAATTTCGGTGAAAATAAATTTAATACTTTTAAAGAAGTATTTAAAACAACTTGAAATCATTTTTACTGAAATCTTATAAAAAATGGTTAAAAAAATTTGAAACCATTTTCCAGGAGATTAAATTTAAAAACAAATTCTTAAAAACTAAACTTTTAGATATTCAAAGGATTCTTCAAATAAATGTCAGTGGCTAAATCCATACATGTCATACGAGGTAAAACGAACATTCCTTTTGAATAGTAAAATGTTTAGAAAAATGCCTTTTTTAGAAAGTGATTAGAAGATTAATTTGAAAATAAATTTAAAAAAAATGTGTAAAAATGTTTTTAATGATTAAATTATTATCATACATCATCCTTATAAAAAATTTGTAGAAATCATGGGTTTGATGAAATGTAGATTTCAGACCAAAGAGACGGTATTGTGGAGAATCCTTAAAAACAAAATATTAACTAGCTTATGTACCACAGATTGTTAGAAATGGTACCAATATATGAATAAATCATTAATATCCATAGGATAATAAAATTAATGAATGTTCTTGAATTATTGATCATATTATTTCATCAAACAAATCATAAACATTAATAATCTTGAAAAGTGTTACGATTGTATCAATAATATCTAACATCATGGTAACATGGGATCATATTATCCATGAAAGGAAAAAAATTCATTAAGATTAAAATACAATAAATAAAATGAAATTAATTATATAAAATGTAAAATGGAAATATATACACATTTAAATAAAAATTAGGTGAATAACAAATTATGAGTCTCAATGATTGCAATTTGAGATAGAACTATTTCAACAATTTGGAATCTTTTTAAACTTATACCCCATGAATGAAAGATCATAAAATGGATATATTAATACCCATTAATTTTATTATAATTTAAATATAATATAATCTTGGGTAGTACATACACCACACGAAAGGAGTTTGTGGTGAACATAGAATGTATCTCAGGAAAATAAAAAGTGATATGAAATACCCTTACCTTATATCTAGACTCTCATCATACTCATTCAAACTACCTATATAATAAGTATAAAATTATTGTAAATATTTATCAAACCATACTATTATATATATATATATATTTTATTATGAGGATATATTACCCTCTTGTAAACAGTCATATATGAAGGGTTCACTTCGGGTAATATTCTCTTTATTCTTCGCAAGTGTCTTAATTTATTATATATTTGGTATTTATAATTTATATCCTGATTTCAAGAGTCTAAAACAAGATATAAATATCATTTATATATTTTAAATTCATATTATAATAATATATAGAATATATATGTATGAAACATAATACACGTTCGTGGAGACGATAGGCCGTACATATGCTTGAACACTATTTTTGTTTAATTATTGGTCTGAAAGAAAGAAATTAAAATCTATATATGTATATATAATAATATATATATCAATATAATTATATATTTATTATATCATGTATGTCTTATATTTTGATTAAAAAACATCTTTAATACAATCCATGTAGTGTATGAATGAAGAATATCACATTGAAGGGGTGGTAGTCCACACTTCCACAAATGAAATTATCATATTAAAACCAATTTAAAAATAAAAATATTTGTGTTCTAAAAGTAATAAATAAGAATAAATAAATAATAAATATAATATGTAACATATATAAATACATATTCCGTTATGATTTCCACCTTGAGAGGTGGGAAAGAAGATTGAGAAATCATCATTTTGTGAGGCAGTTGTTCATTGTATACAGAAACTGTATGTTCGTTATCCATTAGATAGAGGTGTGTGTAAGTGTAGTATTAAAACATAAAATAAAAAAAATCCTCTTATATTTCTGATAAATTTTTTTTAATAAAATAATTCAAAAATTTATGTAAAGGCGGTGGAAAAAGAATATAAAAGAAAGGCTTTAAGAGAAGATGTAACCTTTTAATTATGTAAGTCCTTTTGGATTGTACCAAAAGAATTCCATGGTTTTCCTTATGTACAAATGAAGGATTACATGCGAAATTGAGGGATGATGGAAAGTGGATTAGGTTGGTATTATCCTAACATATTTATTTTGTGGGGTGTGAGTAATCAAGAGAGGTGGAGACATTTTATAAGAAAGAAAAAGGACTCACTTGGATATTTATAAAACATGATAGCTGAACACATGTTCTTACCATAAATAAGTATAAAAATAGACCTAAATCAATAATTTAAGGACTATAAGATATTTTCCACACTCCATGTTCAAACATGAAGTTTATTTTATCAAAATAAATTTAAAATTGTGTATACAATTAATTTTATAATTAATCTCAGTTTATTTAAAAAAATTATATTTTTAAACATAGAAGGATTTATGAATGATCATATCTTTCATTATCAATATGATATATATATATAATAATTATGAATAATATTTTATAAGTATTTGTTAAAATTAATTTATCCATGTTTAATATCTATGATATAATTTTCTCACTTAAAAAATTGTAATAGTATAATGATGTTTCATAGAAACAATGGTTTTCCATGTAACATATGCCAAGTTTGTGTTGTGGGTTGAAAAAGACAAGTCAACATTTCATATAGTGTAATCCAAGTTGGTATTGTGTGTAGTGCAAGCCAGGTCCGTTTCTTGTGAGAGTAATTTTTGAATTAGTGTTATAATATATATATATATATATATATATATAAGGAAATATTTCTAGTGTCATATGTAATGTGAAATATCAAAATTATAATTAATTCGAAAAAAACAATTTACAAAATCTCATGGTATTACAGAATGGGAGTATTATATTCCCATGAAACATAAATACACGCCCAAAAGCACTCCCAATGGATTAGAAACAATGGATATAGATCACTGAGATATTTGGGAGTGTTTGGTTCATCAAAATTTTTCCTCGAGGAAAAATGAGGATGAAAATAAGGTAAGGGTTCATAAATCCCAAGGGGGTGAAATATTATTTCCCTCATTTTTAATGGATCGCATGGTTGGACAAATTGTAATCATGTTTCAAACACATTATAAAAGGGGAATCGGTCACACAGTCTCAAAGGGAGGCAACACGATTTTCAAAATAGTGTGGTGACCATGTGGGGTGGATCTACCAGAGACAACATTGTTTGGCATCACCCGGGTATTGTTTCTTAAACCATTCACCCCTCATATAGGACAACATATTTGGGATTAAAAATTACTACTAACCATGATCCATCCATGGATCATGCTCTCTATGACAAATCTCTCCCATATTTTGTGTCTAAAACCCATATGAAACCCCCAATAATAGTCATACACCAGAAAAAATTCTTTTAAACTAAATGAATAAACATAAAACAAAACATAAAAAATAATGTAAATCAATGTAATTATGGGATATTACATAAACCCACTAAATAATAGTAATTTTGTGATAATATATTTATTAATATACAAAACTATGATGATTTTTAATCATAACATTCAAAAATTTTGTTCCAGGGCATCAATTATAACAGACTCCAAATTTCAATAGATCTATTTACTAACAAACATCAGTCTGCTAAGAATATATATGATACTCATTCTTATTCTAATATAAGCCTTTATTAAATGGGTTCTTCAATTTTAATTCTATAAAACAATAATCATCATAACATTAACCTCTGAGAAAAATCATTCAATAGGCAATACTTTTAGATTAGGTGTTTCATCTGTCAGTGTGACCATGGGTATTTTGAGAGAGTGAACAATATAGTATTTTCAATGTATAATGTGATATATTAATTACTTCAAGGTACCACATTAAACATTGGATGATTGATTATATCAAAATAGAATATTCGAATACATCTTACATCTCTGTATACTCAGAATCCATAGTATTATTTGAGACAACTGTCTATTTTAAAATCATACATCTCATAGACTTTCCCTTGATACAAAATTCATATCTATAAAATGATATTAGATTATTATAATATTTTTAGAATCTGTCATTTGTTTATCCTCAAATGACTAGATCCTCATATACTCCATACACTTGGAACCTATCAATAGTTCTTCCCAAATACTTATGGATAGTATAGGAAGAAATTAATAGTGTTCACCAGGGTCATCGTAATATATGATTATAATTCTCTAGTAATGGTAAAATTAATTCCTAGTATAAAACATTAAATAAATGAATGGTATTATCAATGAGGTGTATCCGATCTTAATAATTATAACTTTCTCATATTGGGTTTATGAAAACATTTTTTTGGAAATATATTTACCGTGTGACATTGGAACTAATATTCTCATGGATTGTTCCATTGTAAATATATTTTTATATGGTTAGTATATGTATAAAAAATAGTTAAATTATCCTCTTTAGTCTAACAAGAATGATCCTGATAGCTAGAATGAGGTATGCTTCATATTTTTTCATCATTGTGGACCGGCTGTTTAAAAATTCCATTAATATTAATGATGATAGTATGTCATTTATAATAAGAAATAATTCATTAAAATTTAATTCTAGGATATTGACATACCTCTTACTGAACCACCTATGAACAAATGTCTCACATTCATTATCAGTGGAATGAAATAATTTTTTATCTCATTGAATTTAATATTCCATGACCTCGATTCATTATTCACTACATAAATGGATTTCTATAACTTTTAATTATTTTCTAACTACAAACTATCTGAAAATCATTATGTTTTTTCAAAATACATCTTTTAAAATTTTCCCTTTATAGAAATAACATTTAACATCCATATAATAAATTTCACATTCACTATAAAATTATATATAATAAATATTTTTTGTTGTATTTGAACATTGAAAATATAGATGTGGTTTCATCATAGTCAATTAATAGAGGCTAATTAAACAATTTAACCAATAGTCATGATTTATATGTATTTACTTTGCATTCAGGTTTCATTTTTCACCTGAATACCCATTTACACAAAACAAGAATTATATCAACTAGAGGATTGAATAAAATTCAATATTTATTGGAATACATGACATTCATATCAGAATTTGTCGATTATTTCGATCCTTCCACATGTGAGAACACTATTACTACTTTATAAGATATCGTTTCCTTATTCTCAATGAATAATTATTTTCAATCATTGGTTACTAGAAATGTAAGTATCATTGGTTCTCTTACCTATCTATTATAGAAATGGAGTACTTTTTTTCAAGAAAAAAAATTAATTGTTGGGACCATTGGAATATTTTCCTATATAAATTCATGTTTATCCTCAGATTCAGTACCATTAAACTCAATCTTAATCTTACAATAATTCTCAAGGATATTACTCATCTCAAGAAGTATACATTTTCTTATTATTATATATTTCATGAATAAGGGTTTGAATAGTTAATATCCCATGGTTTATTTGGGATATCATATAAATGTATAGTTTATTTCATGGTGTACTAGTTTCTTTAAAAATGTGTCCTTAATAAATACCTCAAACACAATATAGATATATGTGAAAAAATGGGTATCTTTCTACACCATAACTCGAATGGATTTATGTTTTCAACTTTGTTCAGTAGTTTATTTTTTTTGTATATTGTAGTTGAAATTCATATCCATAAAAAGATAAATTAAGATCTATATAACTCAACATTTTTCTTACCAATTATTCCACCTTACATTTACACTTATTAATAACACCATTCCATAGTGGTGTATAAGGTTGAGTGATTTGATCTAGAATTCTTAACTCCCACATAAATCAATAAAACCTATTTTAAGACATTCACCTAACGTACTAGTTCATTGATTTATCATCTTAATGTGATATTGATTCAATAATTTATTTTTAAACTCATTGAATTTATCAAATTTCTAAAACATACATCTCATCAGGTAGACATAACCATATATATTCAATTCATTAGTTAAAATCATGAAGTAAAACATCTCCACATTCTTATTTTACTAGTAATTTTCTACACACATTAGTGTGTACAAATCCATGAAGCTCTTTGGTCCTTTCACCCTATTCTAAAAATAGTGTAATGGTTAAATTTCATTTTAAAAATGAATGAAATATTTTGTGTAGTTATATTTAAAATAATGTAAATAACCATCTCACTCTACATTGTTTTGAAAAATCTCATTAATGTGAGAAATATTGTGATGCCTCAATTTGGAATTATACGAGTTAATAAAACATAATTCATATTTTATTTCCAATAAATGTATCTCATAAATTAATACATAAATACCAATATAAATGTGTTTTATATAATAAAAACTTTGTATTTGTAAAATAGGAATTCATTACTTCCAAATTTGAAAATAAATACATCCATTGTGGGGAAGGAAAAAGATATGATTTTCTTTGTACCACATGGACCAAATTAATAGTTCCTTTAAACCAAATTCATTCCATTTGTAAATGGAAACCGGTATTATTATATATCCAAATAATCAATAAATCTCTATTGGTTGATCAATGATTTACCCCTCTACTATAAATATTTCAATATCATCTTTGTTATATCATATTGATACATATTTGAGAAAAAATAGGCTATTTTTAATAGCCAATGTCTAGATATATAAGTATTACACTAGATTTTGGATTCTTGGTTGAGTTATTCATTATATGACCTAAATTCCACATGAAAATTATATTGTATCATTATTCATTCTATTTCCTTTATATATTCATATTATTCTATGGTTTATTCTCAAGATCATTAGATTTATTATGAGAACTTTTCACAATTTCCTTATTCTTCATTTTTTAGGGACCATTATGATTGTGAGTTTTACTTTCCCCATGACCCTATAAACATGAATAATGAGTGAAATTGTTTATTAATTATACTTATCACTAATAATCATGTGGTAATTCACAAAGAAACATGATAATTATTTATGGAATTTGGATGGAATGAGATCTATGGAAATAAAATCATGGAATTTAATGGTTGAGATGTCTAAAAGCTCAATGTATCTAATCCTCTATAGTAAAAAAGATGTATCCAGTATAGAATTTACTATCTCTCTAAATAATAGTTTATTAGAGACTCTAATTATCTCTTTTCTCACATTCTCCTGATAGGGATCAAGAAGGTGAGGAATCATGTTACAATCATCCACATAATAATATTTCATTAGAATATCATTTGTTGTTCATGATAACATTATACATTGTAGACCATTCAATTCAATAATTGTTTTTTTCATAGAAAAAAAAATATTCCTCACTAGTTCCTTTTCCCTGAACTTTAGGAATTGGATTTTCTAGTACATATAATTTTATATCAACCCATCTAATAATGAAAAATAGTCTTTATTATTATTGTTAATCACTAATAAGGATAAGTTTATCATTATAATGATGGATCATAGTTATATTGATTCTTTTAAGTGTATTTTTTGTATCTAAAATTAAGAAGAATATAATTTAAATAATTTATCGAATTTATAAAATAATATATTAATTATTAAATTATTAATATCCTATTATTTTATTGAAACCCAATACTGTCATAATCTATGATAGGATATCTCATTACAAAGATATTATAATGGAAATAAACTATATTTCCCTTCTAATAACCCCTAAATTGTTGATACGTGTCATTATATGGGTTTTTGGTTGGCATATGTTTTCAAACAAAATTAAGTCACTATTAATCAATCTGTTGAGTGGAATCTCCAATCATGAAATTAAATATTTGTACTTCCCTTACTCTTACCTCTCAGTTTCACAAGTACCTTCTTTGTTAGTAAAATATGTATGTAAAATATGTTTTGTTAACATAAAAACTATATTATAATTTCTTGAGAATTAATATAACCTTGAAATTGGAAATAAAATCACATGGAACTATGGTTCAATTTTTAATTATGTTTTATTAGTATGTATATGCATAATATATATATATAGTTGATTGATTTTTACATTATGTGTATATTTTCAATTTTATCATTATCAAATGCATGTAAATATTTAATGGGTTCACTTAATTGGTTAACCTTGTCTTATATAATTTTTATGAATAATAAAATTTAATTAATTTTGTTACTAATTTTTTAATTCATTAATTCTTGTGATCGTGATAAAAAATACATAATTAAATAATTATAGATCTTGATATAAATAATATACTAACAATTAAATGATAATAATCCCCCTTTAATTTTTAGTTTATCTAGTGAATTAAGAATTATCCAAAGAACTTGGGGAAAATACCTTTAACCCCAACTTGGTTCATATTGGAACATTCCACCTATACTCCCATGAATCTTCGAGAATGGTTTCTTATATCCTCCTAACAAGAACCACATACACAAATGTAAGAGGTCTATCCAACCTATATAATTTTACACACACATAGTTGAGTGTAAAAAAATATTGGTTTTTGGGTTCTAAACAAAGAAACCATGGGCATGAAGACCCTTACATAATGAGATGAGTGATAACAAACATGCCAAAAAATTAATTTAATAATTAATCAAAAGGATACTGATCAGAAGAAAATGATTGGTCTATGCTCATTATCATCCATATACATGGATTCAATTGAACAATTAATAAAAGAAAATTTATTCCCATTTGATTTTATATGAGATAAATTATTATCAATTTAGTTAATTATCATCATTAAATAATTAGTTCATTTATCCAACTTATTATAAAAAAATCATCAGTTTCTCATCAATTATTATTTTCATGATTTTTTTTTAAAAACTGGTTGAGTACAAGAAATTTACCATATCGAATCCATGAGATGTACCTTTATAAACAACATGACAAGTATGATATTTTTATAACGATTACTAGTGAAGAATATATCATAAATTACATATCATTTATTTTCATAAAGTTTAATATAAAATAAATTTAATACATTCATGTGTTTTCTATATATCGTTTATAGAATTATTTCATGTGTTTTAATAACTATATTATGTATAATACACACAATATTTTAGATAATACGACATAGAAAATAATATGTTATTTAATATAAATAATAACCATCTCATCAAATCTATTATTCGAAAACATGGCTCACATAACACATGTTGATATGGTTTAAATAGTATAATAAAATATTTTTTATTTCTATATAATAAGCTATTATATAGTGCATGTAATATTATGTTACACTTCATTTATTTTTCATTTATGTCTATCCATGAAACATTCCTCGAGAGTGCGTTTTTCTTCCAACCATGGATGTCACTACAGTACACATTGTATACAATGGCTACACGTAGTGTCTTTTCTATGTTATAGTACTACCTGTCATACTTTTCATTTAAAAAAATACATGTCTCATCTTCAACATTGAGAATACCTATTAGGCACGCAAGTTACATTATGTTCTAACCGATTACCCATGCACTTTTATAGATAAGTCAATGCACGATGTGTACTAATTAATAACCTTATGAATTAAATACACTATAAAATGGATTAATTAATGTGTCATTCTAGTTCATTAAAAATTATTACACAACATGTACCTATGGGATACGTGTTGTGTATTCTTATGTAATCTCACTTGAATCATTATCCAAACATGATGAGTTATTATAATTTTATCCATTCATAATTAATCTATTTTAGATTATATCTGTGATAATGATGAGGATAAATAAGAGATCTTCTAATTCATATTTAAAGACTGACTAAACTATAATTTTAATATAATAATAAATTCATACATTAGAAAGTAATATTTAGATAATTATAAAATAGTATACAACCATTCAATTACCACATGAAGGTTCTAGGAACAATGTTAATGTTAGTGGGATTAGGTTGATATATTCTTTTTTATAAATATGATATTAATGTAAGAAGAACATGATGATGAAAAATGTGAAAAATATAATTTAACGAAGGATTAATTAACATGATATAACTGGAACCAAATACTAGATCATCATATATTGATTTTTTTAACTTATTAAGTTATGAACATATAGTAGTTGGGTTTTGGATTAGTGGTAAGCACCATGTAATTCTACATGAATAATGGGGGTTCAAAACACATTGGGAATAGGGTACTGCAGCATTACTGTAGTGCTAATGTAGCAATGGCACACTCTAGCAACGAAAGGTACTGTAGCAGTGGCAGGACACTATAGTGGTGGAAAAAAACTGTAGCATCGGCGGTACTGTGCAGTACTATAGTATTACTATTCACAAAATGGGCCTTGGAAAAAAATTTGGGCCTACGGTTCATGTAATGGGCTATATGCCCACTGGAATTTTAGGATATGTAATGGGTCTCCCTCTACCCAGTTAAAAGATGTCGTTGCTTTGATTTCAAAATAAAAATGAGGCTTCGACCCCATACTTTAAAAAAAAGTTGTGAACATATATATTTTATTAATTTTTTTACATAAAATAATATGATAGTGTCTATATGTTGTAAAATAATTGAGTCATATGAATAAATTGTATATTCCTTATAGTTTTTATACCTCAGTTTACCACAATCCATTACATAATGATGTAGGAATATATGAGTGCCTTTATGGATGATCTTGATGCATGACCATTCATCTATGTTCTCTATAAGAATCTATAAAAAAGAAGGAATCTCCTGGATACTTATAGAATAAAGAGGGAGGTGGAGGAGTATCAATGTCCATTCAAGAGAGTCTTCCAAGAGAGATTATCTTTTGGGCTTGAGAGGAATATTCAAATTCATTGTTCACAACCTAATAAAATGGTTAGCATTAGGGTTAGAAATAATATATTTGGGTTTTTTATAGTTAAATTATTTGAAATTAATAATTAAAAAAATGTTCCCTTTTTTATATCCTAAATCCCTATAGAACCCCATGTATATAATAATATAAATATTTTTTATTCAAATTTTAAAAACTATTAACATTATTAAATATTCATTCATGGATAAATTTTATAAAATGTATTCATATAATATTGAATGTATATTATTTCACATTAAAAAATATAACAAGGTATGACATTAGTGCACAATTTTTATTAGGTCTATAATAATACCTATTTGGATAATAAAAAAATACGAATTCATTATTCACCAAAAAATAAATATTATCCTATTCCCTAAATAAAGACTAAATATCTATTAAATATTCAACTAAAAAATATTATCTTGAATAACTAGTGACTAAATATGTTTTATAGAGTAAACTAAATATATAAGAATAATATATATTAAATCTATTAAATAATAACAAAATATTTAATATTTAACAAAGGTTATGGATATACATATTGTGTGTACTTTTAAGATACTTTCCTAATAGAATTAGGTAGAGATGCTTATAATCCAAGGATAATATCTAAAAACACACCAAGGAACCCATAGATAAATAATTTAATTTCTATATGACATTCAGCAACACAGGAATTATTACAATGTAATATAATCCCTTTATATTGATATTTCTAGCCAAGCAGGTTGAATGTATGTGTCATTAAACTATATGCTCATTGTATCCTTCATTAACTCTCCATAAATGAATCAACCCATATAACATCAGGAAAATATATTTATTTAGAGTATTTCAATCAAATTAATGGGAGAGAGATTTAATATTTAATAAAATAATATAAATAAGTAATCTTTTATCTCATTATTCAGTGATGTAATATCATTCATGATCCAAAAACCATAGCTATCTTTACTATGAAAATATGTCATCACAGTTTCCATTATTAAAACAATGTATGTGACTAATAATATAAATTAATAATAAGAATAATGTCTAATGATCAGTGCACAATTTAAAAGATATGAACACCCAATGACACAAATATATATATATGTGTGTGTGTGTCTGTGTTTGTTTGTTTATGGGATTCATAATTGTGGGTCATGTTCTCATAATATCCTACACTGAAAATTAATGGGGGAACACACCATGATATTTTTTCTTAAGGTCATATAAGTATCCACACCAAATAGCCAATATATTTAATTCTATATTAAATGAAATCATCTTACTATAGAAAATATATTTTATAATTGTATCATAGAACATCTAGGATATCATAAAAGTGGGGAACTGTGCTGACCTTTTATTATGATAGTTACTCTTAGGAAATTATCATAAACTATGCATCATAGAAGAACAGTCATGATGTGATAAAAATTTATTTATTATTAATAAAATTGAATACATATAATCAGAAATTATATATATGTTTTTAGGGAACCAGCTCCAATACTAAATAACCACCCAATCAATTAAATGTATACATTATTCCCTTTCACTAATGGTAAGAGAGTTTCCAGTTGTGTTCCATTTATCTTGAGAAGAAGAATGGTATATGTTTTAGAAAATCAGTTCACCATAGCTATATACCTAGTGGTAAATGAGTTATTTTATGAGAATAAATCAATAATCGGTATGATATTATCATATATTTGATTATGTTTTATGCATTGTTTCCCTATTACCATAATACAATTATGAATGTGTAATGATGTAAACATCATCTTCATGACAACAATATCTATATGTATTATTCCATAAGAATTATTTTTCATATGAATGATCATTATATAGATAATCATTCTAATAAGAATGATACTTTAAGAATAATATTCAATTTATAATGATGGTTATATATAATAAATAATAATGAAATATTATTCTTCAGAAAGTTAAATTACATACCTACATAAGTATCATCTATGGAAGCTTTAGTTGTGTATTTTTAATTTAGGTATAAATGTAAATATCAACTCAGCTTTATAAGCATGATTTACATAATAAAAAATGATTATAATAATTTTATTTTATGATGAAAAAATTAATATAGATAATTGTAGAACTAATTTTCAGGAATATAATAAAAAAAACTAAAATGGGTGTGCCATTGAAGCCATAAAATCATTTTTAGTTTATCCTAAACATTTAAGCAGATGATAATTGAAAGGGGAAATTATGGGAAAAATTATATAATAATTTCTTTGAATGTTTCGTAATTTAAGATGATGTACTATGATTAATAGATACATGTTTTGAACTATTTGAAACATATAAACTGATTGTAATTCTCACCAAAAGAGTTTAGGTAGGAATATATAATGAACTGATTAATCTTTATAATTAAATTTAAACTGAAATATAAAATCTAGATCAATAAAATTTTCAGTTATATTAAATTGGTAGGTATTGGAACTTTTTGGAATTAATCTAAATATTTTCATCAGATTCTATTCAAGATAATTTATGAGATGCGTTTAGTGGGGGTGTTTGAAAAATATTTATTCAATATGTAGTATTTAATATTTCTATAAAATACTTCTCCAAAAATTAGATGAGCCATGACTAAAGATGATCTGCTGAGATATATTCTCATCAAATTGTATAGTGTTTTATGTTGAATATTTCAAGAGAAAATTTTTAAAATAAAAAGGAGGAAGATCAAAAAGATTCTTAAATATGGAATTGTAGGTGGTTTAGAAAATTTAAAATGGGAAGGATATGAAAAAATAGGAACTATTGTAATCTTATAGGAGAAATTGGAGTAGAAAAAAATAATGTGAAATCATAAACACTCCCACCTACACTAATAGTTGGGAAGAAAATAATGGTTTATTCATCACCAGATTTTTTTGGTATTTTATATATTCAAAAATATTTATATTATAAATATTTCATTTGAGATAAAATTAAATATATAAATATATAGAGAAATAAAATGTTTTAAATGACTACAAAATAAATATCTTCTAATTTAAGAACATTGTAATCTTGTGGGAAAATATTAATATCATGCTTATAAAGAATTGAATGTTACTTACTTATTGAAGTAGATCGAATATAATGAAACAAGACACCTTTTATGATCATATTATTTATGTCACAGATTTGATAAAAATAATAAATAGGCTAAATATAGGATAACATGATATTTATTTTTAAATACTTATGTCAATACTTTCAGTTATTGAGATGATAGTTAAAAAGAACTAGAATGTAGTTTTTGTTGAAGATAAATAACGATGGGCTAGAACAAAGACAAATATTTTGGTTTTGTTCTTATATAAACATCTATAATTCAAAAAATATTCTACGATATTGAGACATTTTCTTTGTAAATAGTAGAATACCAATGATGATATGTTTTTTTTTCTCCGTAAATTTGTTAAAACAAAAATAATCATATACTTGGTGTGATTATATAGAACCATTAGAAATTTATATATATAGGTATATCACAATGTGAATGTAAAAATATAGTGGGAAGTTATTTTATATATGATCAACAAGATTTGGGGATCTATATGTATTTGATCCACTTAAATCCTTATAATATGAGATTGATTATACTAGAGAGTTCTTGATTAGAATGAATAAGATTTCATGGTAAGAATTACATATTAATGATTAAAACCTATTAATCTTTTTATTCTTGTGAAATTACTAATTCCTTTAATATTTTTCATTCATAGAGATATAAAATATTTAAAATTGGTATTGGGATATGTTCAAGATGTTTAATCTAAAATAATAATTCATAACATAAAATAGGAAACTAATTCTCCCCTCTTATATCAGTGTTCCACTATTCCCTAAGAAATAACCTATATAGAAAATATCCCCATAGTGTGTTTTAATATTATACTATCAGTGGAGAAGTATTTTTTCTAATGTTAATCTGATATAATAAATTTCTTTTTCTCTATCCCTTTTTAAGTTAATTTATATACATTCTATTGATTTTTCATTATCTATTACTAGATATTTCTTCCAAACCAATTCATAAAGGAAAATAATAGTCAAAATATAATTATGAGGTTTATCAAAAAAAATTTATATTAGTATTATTAAATTCATCATCAGTTAAATGATTTTCTCTGTCAAATTTAATCATCAACACTATATCTTTTCTGAGGAGAAAATTTCGACCAAAAAAACCTTAAAATTTTTCAATAAATTCATATGATATATCATATGATATGAACACCAACTATCCAGGATAAAATTACTACTACTCATTGTTTCTCATAATCAATATTTTAGCAATGTTTTCCATCTCAGTATTTTTTCATTATTTATACGGAATTTTAAAGTTATTTGAGATATTTTATGTTCTTTTATCATTATCATTTTCATAAGAAAAAAATAGAATATTCCTTTTTAAAAGGATGAATCCTATACTTTAATAGGATTCAATTATTTTTTTTATCTCATTCAGTTTCTATTATCTAGCATAAAAATATTCATATTTATTACCTACAATAAATTTCATTATGTCTAATGTTTGAACGACTAAAATATTAACCATATAAATTTTTCCTATAATAATATGTGTCATATGATCAAATTTAACATTCTTAGTATCCAATATATTCTATAAATTGGTAAATATTAATTTAACTACAATAAATCATTGTGTGTACAATAAATCCATGAAACGTAACATTAACAGTGTAAATTACCATTTCTCAAAACCCCTACTCATATATTCAGCATTTTAAATTCTCATTGATGGATGATATGTTTTTTAAAGATGAGAACAATTTTTATTTAACATATTCCATATTTACATTATTAAATCTAACTTTGTTATTGATGCGCACACCTCAAAACCATTACCAGTTTTTCTAATTCCATTTTCTCTTTGAGAACTCATCGTGTTTAAAAATTTGTAGTGTATCATTCATTCCATTATTTCAATAAATATTCTAAAAGTTCAAAAAATTAAAGATATTTATTCTAAAAAACTATTTTAATCTTGGGATCATGTTTTTTTAAATAAATAACATTTTATTAATGTATTTCAAACATATTTAATTACATCATGAAGGAGGGATCAATATATTAAATTTAATTGACCTATTATTTATTCATTAATCATTAATTCAATATTTAATCAGATTTAAAATTATTATTTTCACAATATTTAAAATTATATCATAATGATAAAATTTATATTAAAATTTATCAATAAAAGTAAAAAACGCATTTAATAAAACCCTAATTTTTTCATTTAAATTTATTTGTTTGTCAATATCCTTAAAATCTCATTCCAATACCACTTAAAATCAATCAATAAATTTGTATTACTGTTGAATTATTCATCAGTTTTGTGTTTCGTAAAAAATTCATTATAGTGTCAATTGTATAAAACATAAAAAATATTATGAAACCATGTTAATTGATTTTCCAAAGTATCTGCTTCTTATTTTATAAAATACAAAATTCCTCTGAATCTTTTTTCCTCTTTAATTTCTTTAGTTGAATTCCTTTCAAAAATGAAACATCTTAATAAATTTTGGTGGGAATTCAATAATCCATATCCCCTTCCTCAATCCTCTGTACACACCTAGAATTAATGTATACAACTACCCCATAATGGAAACACACTAATGGTAACATACCTTAAAATCTGAAATTCCCCCTTTTAAACTTCTTTTTAATAGGTGACAATAGATCATCACCCACATCATCTTTATTTCTACCAAATTGAAATTCCTAAATCTCTATAGAAATGTATTTAATTTCAGTATATTTAAGATATAAAGAGTTATTTGTTTTCATATGAATATCATATGTGTCAAAAAATCAAGTCATGTTGTCAAGAGACAACTCACAAATATTTATATCCAGTAGTATAAAAAACATTGATTTTTTATGTATTCTCTTTTAAATAAAACTACATCATATGATGTATTGTGACAAAGAAAAAACAAACAATAGTGAATAGTAATACATTATATGTTAAAATTAAATATATTAAAAAATAGTTAAATGAATCATAATTAAAAAAATAAAACTTTTATAAAAATATAAGGGTTTTATTTTACATTGAAAAAAAGAAATTAAATCAAACATGTTTTGATAAATTGGAACTTTTTATATATTTAATTATTATAAGAATATTATTCAAATAAAATTATATAAAAATTAATTAATCTCATTCATGAAATGATTGTGTAATGATAAATAATATTAGTATAACAATTATAGGCCAAACACGAATTCATTTTAAAAAAATATTGATTTTTTCATATAATATATGAATAATTTAAACAATTCATTTCACTTAATTGTTGTGTTGAATTCATTGAAAATTATTATTCATACAATTAAAATAATAATAATTATTATTATTAATTATTTTTTTATCGATTCGTTAGAATTGAATATAAAATTATTTGATGAAAAAAATAAATATTTTTCATATAATTGTTTTAATAATGACTACAACATTTTGTTCATATATATCAAATCATTTTACATGAATATTGTTTATGTAACATAATGATCTATTCAAGAATCATATAGTTCTAGAACATTCAAATTCAAGGACACATAAATAATTGGTTGTTAATAGTCTCTCATTAAGTCCTTAATTATAAGAACCATTCATAGACATATATTTCCCAAATGCATTCCTTATAACATGGGGAAATGGAAAATAACAAATTATAATCATAGATAATTAAAAGGGTAAAAAATTAGATATCCATGGTTACACAAACATAAAATTAGCATAATATTATAAAATCACATCGCTAACAATTGAAATCCAAACCCCCATATCCTAGATCATAAAATTGAGTAATGGAATATGTATTGGTATATCCAAAGACATGAATAATAATGGAATATAATAGAATCCTCCATGAGTGCATAACATTGGAATAAGATAAGGAATTAAATAATACATGTAATCATAGAAAATCCTCTCCCTAGCCAAAAAATATTCAATGTAACAAATATCATAGCAAATTGTGTTCACTCCCAAAACAATCATATTAGTAATTTTTTTTTCATATATCTATCATAGTGGAATGGGTTCACTCCTCAAACCATCATAGTAGTAAAGGTGTAATGACCTAGAATTTTATTAGTGAAATTATGTTTCTTATAATTATGCCATATAGTGAATAGAAAAGACATCACATGAAAACCCAACATAAAATTATCCTAGGAAAAATACTCATACGTTTGTCCTAAAATAAACCTATAATAATTAAAAAATTAACTATGGGATAATAAATATAATATAATAGAATTATTTTAGTAAAATTTGGATCTTCTAGATCCTCTTGAATTTTCACACAAATGAACAAATAAGTATAAATATAACAAAATTATAATAATTCAGTAATTATTTTAATGATGAATGTATATATATACATCATGAGAGTATTTAAGTGAGTGAAAAATGAATTGAATATGTAAATACTTGGAATTCCTAAGGAAAAGTTTTTCATAAATACATGAGAATTTTACGAGTCTGCAAAATCTGACGGTGCATGATTTTGAGGCCTAGTGTGCTCGAAATCAATTTCTGATGTTTTGTTTGGGTACGTTTAGTAAACGTACGAGAGGGATTTTATAACATTTGAACTGGTGCATGGAACTAAAATCCAAGGGCACCATTGAACTTGCAGCACTGGTATTCACTTAAGAAGACTTTCACTTCAATGGCAGTGAGTCGTGAATAAAAGATAATTTTTCAGTTTTCATGGAAAGTAATAAAATAATGTGAGGTTCACTTTCTTTTATTTGAACCCTTATGTGGGTAATTGGTGGTTAAAACCTTCTCGTGGATGTTGCAGGTGGGACCACCACACCTTAACCTCCCATGGGAGGTTATGGTGGTGGGGCCCTACAGAACATAACCTCCCTTGAGAGGTTATAACATGGGGACCACACGTGGTTTAACCCCTATTGATGGAAGAGAGTAAAACCTCTCAAATATCACTCATTAATGAGGGAGAGCCTCTTGACCATCCCTTTAATTCAATTGTGCCTACTCCTCTATTTAATTTGTGCCAACCCTTTATATTAATTGGGTGGAGCCAAGTAATTAATTCATTATTTTTCAATTCTTACCAATGAATTAACAGATACTATAATCTAATATTTGGCACAACTTTGTCTTCTGGGTGGAAGTTGGGGAAGAGGAGAGCTGGGGAGGACTAGAATTATCTCAACGAAGAATGAAGAATAAGTTCTTCCAACAAAGAATGCCAGTGACAATCCTTCTTCGACTTCCTCCCTCGGATCTTACCGAAGTGGAACATCTTCCACAGCCGATGCAATATGAGATTGGAAGCGTGCGGAAGACGTAACGAATGATGAACACCTTCATCTTCTTCTCACAACTTCAACAATGATGACTGAAAATCAATGGTAGGGGTTTTTATTTGTTTATTATCCCTTTTATTTTCTCATCTTCAGTTGGAAAGGAATTGATGCGGAGTTTGTGAAATAATTGTTGTTCAGCATACTACTTTGATTAACTAATTTACACAACCTTAAACACGAAGGGTGCGGGCCAAACCAGCATGGACCGACCCCTCCACCGATCTTATTTATGATGAACTTTGGCATGGAGATGAGGTGACGGAAAGAAGAAGGCGGTGATGACAAAGGCCAGGCTACCTGCCGCCTCCGCGAACCGCGCCGCCCCTGCGGTGCTCTGGTCCTCCTGGATGAACACCGTCGGCCCATGCCGAATCGGACACTAGCCTGCCCAGGTGTGCCTTGCCCTGCCGAACACAACTGACCCGCCTACCGAACTCAGTGTGCGCCCTGCACACCTTGCTGAATCATCCCGCCTGCCGACCTCTGTGTGCCCCGCGCCCCTCCCCGAGCTGGCTCCCTCGTGGCCTCCCAGCCGATCCGGTGCCTTGGATCCCTCATGGACACCTGGTCGAGCTAGTGTCCTGACATCCTAACAGCATCCTGGACGAGCCGGCGTCACGACTCCCTCATGGCCACTCGGTCGAGCTAGTGTCCCGGCCGCCTCGCGGCCTCCCGGCCGAGCCGATGTCCCGGATCCCTAGCGTCCCCCGACCGAGCCAGTGTCCCGACCCCCTCGAAGCCTCCAAGCCAAGCCAGTGTCCCAGCCCCCCTCATGGTGCCCTGTCCGAACCGGCCCAGCCATGCCCTCCAAGCCGAGGCATGCCGGGCCGCGCCCTCGTGACACTCCGGGCCGAACTGGCCCCGAGCCCACGCCAAACCACCATTGCGGCCGGCTGGGCAGGGCCCATCAGGCCGGGCCGAACCTAACAGGCTGGCCCACCCAATGGGTTGGGCCAGACCCAACAAGTCTGTCTTGGTTAACTGAGACCGGGTCATCCCAGACTAGGTTGGGCCGAGTCGGTCTGACCGGGTCAGACTAGACCCGCGCCCACTACATAACCTTTACTTTCTTTGGCCATATCTTTGGCACCAGACGACCGTTTGACGAACCATCAGTGGCGCTAGTTTTCTTGGAGTGTGACGGTCCCTTTGAGTATACCGCATTAGAGTTTGGGGTAAAGTTGAGATACTGTTAGGTTGGATCATACACGAATCCAACCAGGCCCCTTGGACTAGAAGGCTAATAACTCACATATCAGGCCTCTAATTGACTCATCTTCTGTTGTGTTGAGACCCCTATGATGAGGAGGATCTTTGAGATACTTCTACGTGGGACTTCGTGATAGTTAGAGTATTGACCTATAGCTCGTGGAGCGGATCCGCCCAGAGTCGAGCGGTCATAGTGCAGAGTTATCAGAAAAGTTCCTAGTTTACCCTTCAGTAGTGCTGGGCAGTGGGTTACCCATTGATCTTAGGGTTTACCCTCCATTTGGGATGGGCAGTGGGTTACCCATCGACCATTAGGGTTTACCCTCCATCTGGGTTGTGCATTGGGTTACCCAACGACCTCTTAGGGTTTACCCTCGAGTTGGGCTGGGTAGTGGGTCACCCGTTGACCTTAGGGTTTAATCTCCAGCTTGGCTGGGCAGTGGGTTTCTCGACGACCTCTTAGGGTTTACCCTCCAGCTGGGCTGGGTAGTGGGTTACCCGATGACTGAGTTCTCCAGCAAAAGAGGTTTTGACAATGTGACTAGGGATGTTATTTGATAATACCCCTATATTAAAATCCTAGTTTAAGCAGAGTCAATAACTTTTTTGTTTACATCATGATTGAGATGGATTACTTAATAACATAGGTATATATATGGGCATATACCTATGTGGGGTTATATGTTGAATTCAAACTTTGTGTTTATCCATGTTAAATTTTGTGAGACCTTGAGGGTCTCGGGGTCCCTACTGAGTATCGTTATACTCAACTCTGCACGGGCTATGCCCGAACCTCATTGTGTTGATTGCAGATGATGGAAAACGCTGACTAAGGATGAGGGTAACAGGACTGGATGGTACTCAGAGGTGGACCATACGACGTGTTAGTATGCGAAGGATACTGACTGACGTGGAGTGCTGAGGAGGCTATCTGTACCTACCCTTCAGGTCATATCTGTGGTGGATGATCCAAGAGTTTCTTTTCACCATTTAGATGTTTTGTCATTTTCAGTTTTACTTGTTTTCAGTTGCACTTGTACTTTCCTATTGGGATTTTATTTCATCCCCTATACATTCAGCACACATAGTATACAGTTTTACTTAGTATTTTTCTTCCATCTCATTCTCTTTTGTGTGTGTTTTCATGTTTTAAAGGAAATGCCTTCCCAGTTTAAGGATTTACCCCTTTGGTACTAGTCGCCATCCCCTGGCCTGTGGAACGCGAGATTGGGGTAGTCACGGCACGTGCCTCGGGGGACAGGTCGTGACAAATTGGTATAAGAGGTTTCAGTTCAATCACAGAACATTGGACTCTGATCATTCTTTTCAGTGAATCAATGGTGTTAAGGTTACATAGTCTGGTTTTCAATTCAAGAGGTCAAGTGTTGGTGCGGCGACTGACGTATCCATACACCAGGACCATAACTACTGATTTCCGACTCATTGCATGAAAACATGGATTACATGTGTGTTTTCAAAAGTTTTTGTTTAAGTCATATCAACCAGGTCAGCTCACCATGTATAATATTTTACCGCGTCACATCTATTTATTTTAGGACGCCTCCCTACGTTTGAATAGAAAGAGTCTTGAGAGTCGTACACACAGATAGCCCACCGAGCGATTAGCCCTTGGGGTAGGACCCTCTTCTAGCGGAGGCACCAGCGGTACCAGTCCCCATTGGGCCACCGATGCCACCGGCCCCAAAAACAGACAATACAAGCCGCTTGAACAGGTTTCATGAGTTCCAAAACCAGAGGCCTCCCAGGTTTAGGGGAGATACAGACCCACAAGCGGCTGAAGATTGGCTAGAGGCTATGGTGAGAGTCTTCAGACTGGTAGGGACACTAGCTAACTTCATGGTGATTCTAGCTACTAGCCTTCTACAGCAAGTAGCGGGCAGATGGTAGAACCTAATGCTCCAGGTTCACGATGAGGTGATGCTAATCTGGGCAGACTTTGAGAGCCTGTTTCGGGGTGCGTTTTTTCCAGAGACTCTTCGCGCAGTTAGCATACATGAGCTACTTCATCTGCATCAAGGCAACATGACAGTGACAGAATACTCAACGAGGTTCACCGACCTCTTATGCTACTCCAATGATATGGTGCAGGACCCATTCTTTAGGGCCCGGACCTTCATGCAGGGGATCAGGAAAGAGATCAAGCCTTTGATGATCTCCCTCACCATCCAGATGTAGGCGGGTGTGTTAGGGAGGACCCTCTTAGTGGAGAGTTTCTTGCTGAATATTCTCCAGTAGTGTGACCCACCACTAGCTGACATGCAGGAGAGTCTTCTGCAGCTGGAAGTAGATAGATGTCACAGCGGTCTAAGAGGACCAAACCCACATGTGGATGACTACAAGACTCAGTATCGGTTGTGCGGGGAACTTGGAGCAGAGACACACATTCCAGGAGGGGGCAGTGCTACTTATGCGGTGGGCATGGTCACATGGCTCGTGACTGTCTGACCCGCCATTCAGATGATCAGAAGATGGTCTAAGGACAGCTCAGGTAGAGATAATGATTCGATCGAGGCGGTCCGCAAGGCGTAGGAAGATGAGGCAGAGGAGATGTTCGAGCAGCTGGAGGTGGGTGATGTTTCGAGGTGTCACTACCACCACCACCAGAAAGTCCACCCCGACGGCAAAGAGTAGGTGGACATGTGAGAGTTCAGCTCCAGGAAGCTGAGGCTTACAATCATAGCGCTTCGGAGATGATTCGAGGTACGATATGTGTCTTCTCCCCCTTAGCTGTAGTACTTATAGACATAGGTTCCAGTCACTCTTTCATTGCCACTTCCCTCATTCGGAGCTCGTTGATTCTAAGAGAGTCGTTGGATCGATCCTTACGGCCAAAGACTCTTATGAGAGAAGACTCAACAATTACACACTGCTGCCAGTAGTTTGAGCTTACTCTAGGAGCTGAGAGATTTGGCTGGGATCTCCTCGTAGCAGTGTCGAGGCCTAATGACCTCATCTGGGGTATGGACTGGTTATCTACAGTCCATGATCAAATCGACTGTATTAGGCACAAAGTGCGATGTGTCTGCACAGATGGGACTAGGTTTACCTTCACCGGCGAGAGGGGAGCCTTTTCAGCACAGGACAGACTTACTCGGAGGGTGCAACCGATCACTCATTATTTGGGTTGCCTCACCCTCAGAGCAGTTGATGTGGAGATTCTGACATATCCTGTAGTGGTGGACGAGTATGTGGATGTTTTCCCTAATGATGTCCCAAGTCTACCTACTGGTAGAGAGGTGGACATTTACATTTTCCTAAACCCTAGGAAAATACCGATATCTACACCAGCATATCAGATGGCTCCCACTGAGCTTCATGAGCTGCGGGTATAGCTAGAGGACTTGCAGTGAAGGGATTCATCTGGCCCAGTGTTTCTCCCTAGGTATCCCCGATTATGTTCACCAAGATGGCAGATGGGAGCTTGATGCTTTGTGTCGACTATCGTCGCCTATACTAGGTTACCGTGAAGAAAAAGTACCCACTCCCGAGGATTTATGACCTCTTTGATTAGATGAAGGGAGAACGGTGGTTCTAAAAGATAGAATCAGATCAGGCTATCATCAACTCAGAGTTCAAGATGAGGATGTGCATAAGACGGTTTTCAGATGTCAATATGGACACTAAGAGTTCTTGGTTATGCCTTTAGGTGTAACCAATGCTCTGGTAGTGTTCATGGGACTCGTGAACAAGATCTTCCAGCCATACCTCGATCATGTTTTCATAGTCTTCATCGATGACATTATGATCTACTCATCAACTGAGGAGGAGCATTTCTACCTATTGTGGGTAGTACTGGACACACTTCGAGAGTACCATCTTTATGGTAAGCTCTCGAAGTGCCAGTTTTGGATCCAGGAGGTTCACTTTTTGGGACATGTTATCTCAGAGGCTGGAGTTGCAGTGGATCTAGTGAAGAGTGAGGTGGTACCTATTTGGTAGCCACCTCGGAGTGTGACGGAGGTACGAAGTTTCCTGGGATTGGCTGGTTACTACCAGAGATTTGTGCCAGAGTTTTCAAGAGTTGCAGTGCCACTATCAGCCTTGACGAAGAAGGGAAAACCCTTCATGTGGTTTGAGAGATGTCTGTAGAGCTTTCAGGAGCTGAGACATAGGCTGTCTAGTGCCCCCATGTTGAGGCTTCTAGAGGAAGGCGTATGATACATATTCTACCGCGATGCATCAGGGACCAGACTCGGGTGTGTCTTGATGCAGGAGTGAGCAGTGATCACATATGGTTATTGGCAGCTGAGACAGGATGAGAAGAACTACTCTACCCATGATCTGGAGTTAGAAGCAGTGGTATTTACCGTGAAGATGTGGAGACACAATCTAATGGGAGAGCATTTTACCATGTAATTTTATCAGAAGAGTCTCATGTATATCTTCTCTCAGATGGACCTGAACCTGAGATAGTGGTGATGGTTTGAGTTCTCCAATAATATGACCTTGAGATAGTCTATACTCCTGGGAAGGAGAAAGTTGTAGTAGATGCACTCTGTACGAGATCTGGTATACAGCTGATAGGAGAGGCGATAGAGCAGTTGGATGACTTACTGATATCCTTTGTAGATAGATGCAGCTTAACCTTTCTAAAAAATCATACAGTTACTCCCCCACTATTTCAGTGAGTCAGGGAGGCACAACATGTAGACGCTGACTGTGTGACACGATGTGCTCAGATATCTATAGGGCAGGCACCTGGCAGATTTTCTGAAGGTGGGGAGCACGCCATCCTCTTCTGAGGACATACCATGGTACCCGTGTCACTTCAAGAGGAAGTGTTGAGGGAGTTCCACACATCCCCTCTAGCGGTACATCCAGGATTGGCGAAGATGTACCAGGACCATCGATGACAGCATTGGTGGCTAGGTATGAAGATGGATGTACAGGAGTTAGTCTCTCGATGCCTCACATGTCAGCAAGTGAAGGTGGAGCACCAAGTACCAGCAGGCTTGGTTCAACCTTTAGAGGTCCCAGAGTGGGAGTGGGATGGTATATCCATGGAAATCGTGACAGGACTTCCGCATACATCCTGGGGTCGCGACTCGATTTGGGTGATCATTGACTGAATCACTATGTCATCCCACTTCCTACCGATCAGAGAGCAGGACTCAGTATAGAGCATGAGATACCTCTATGTGCAGACGATTGTGCGGATACATGGAGTACCTTCATCTATTGTCTCTGATCATGACACACGGTTTACATCCAAACTATAAAAGGGGTTGAAGGAGTCTTTCGAGATGTAGATTAATTTTAGAACTTCCTTCCATTCTCAGATGGATGGTCAAACTGAGTGGACCATTCGGACCCACGAGGACATGCTGCATGCTTATGTCCTCAACTTTGGTCATAGCTGGGAGGATCGCTTAACTTTGGTGGAGTTTTCCTACAATAATAGCTATCAATCCACCATATCAATGACACCTTTTGAGTTGTTATATGGGTGACCCTTCAGATCACCCTTGTGCTGGACAGACCATAGAGAGTAAGCACTAGTGGGACTAGAGATGGTACGAGATTCCACAGAGAAGGTACAAATCATTCAAGAGTGGATGAGGACTGCATAGAGTAGGCATAAGTTGTATATTGACTGGATACTAAGACATCTAGAGTTCAAGGATGGAAACCACGTCTTTCTATGGGTCTCACCTCAATGAGTTCTATGGATATTGGACAGAGGAGGCAAGTTATATATGAGATTCATCAGACCATTTCAGGTCCACAGCAGATTTGGTGAGGTGGCTTACCGCTTAGCTCTTCCACCTCTACTGCACCGGGTTCAAGTCATCATCCATGTCTCTTATCTGAGAGGATACGTGCACAATCCTTCTCTCATCATTGACCATAGAGAGTTGGACGTCAACGATGGGTTGACTTTTATGGAGGTTCCGGTGGATATTGAGGATCGAAAAGAGTGGGTCCTATGTTGATGATTGATACCTCTTTTATGCCTTCACTGGTAGCATGTAAACCTCTAAGAGAGCACATGGGAGTGGGAGGCTCAGATGCATGTTTTTTACCCCAACTTGTTCCCTTAGTTTGAGTTGTAGCTTACGGGGACGTAATGGCCGGAAGTGGGGAGAATATAAAGACCTCGAATTCTTGTGGAATTTTTTTTCATAAATACATAGAAATTTTACGAGTCCTTAAAATCTGACAGCGCGTGATTCCGAGGCTTGGTGTGCCCAGAATCAATTTCTAATGTTTTTTCTTCAGGTATGTTCAGTAAAGGTGCGAGAAGGACTTTATAACTTTTGAACATGTGCGAAGAACTGAAATCCAAGGGCATAGTTGAAATCGTAGCACCGTTATTCATCTAAAAAGACATTCACTTTGATGGTAGTGAGTCGTGAATAAAAGATAATTTTTGGGTTTTCATGGAAAGTAATAAAATAAAGTGAGCTTCACTTTATTTTATTTGAGCCTCCATGTGGGTGATTGGGGGTTAAAACCTCCTCATGGAAGTTGGAGGTGGGACCACCACACCTTAACCCCCATTATAGGCTATGGTCGTGGGGCCCACCCATAAAAACCTCTCGCGAGAGATTACGAAGTGGGGGCCACATTGGGCTTAAATCCTCTATTGATGGAAGAGAGTAAAACCTCTCAATTCTCCCTCATTAATGAGGGAGAACCTCTTGACATTCCCTTTAATTCAATTGTTCTAACTCCCCTATTTAATTTGTGCTAACCCTTCACATTAAATGGGTGGATCCAAGTAATTAATTAATTCTTTTTTAATTCTTGCCATAAAATTAATAGATACTGTAATATATTATTTTGAAAAACTTTGGATTTTGGGTGGAAGTTGGGGAAGAGGAGAGCTTGGGAGGATTATAATTCCCCCAAAAAATAATAAAGAACGTGTTCTTACAATGAAGAACTCCAACAATGATCCTTCTTTGACTTCCTCCCTTGGATCCAACCGATGTGGAGTGTCTTCTAAAGATGACACAACTTGGGATTGGAAGCGTGCGACAGACGCAACAAATGACGAACTCCTTCATTTTCTTCCCGTGACTTCAATGTCGACGATCATCAATCAATGGTATGGGGTTTTATTTGTGTGTTATCACTTTTCGTTTCTCATCTATGGTTGGAATGGAATCGATGCGGAGTCAGTGAAATAATTGTTGTTCATCGTACTTATTTGATGAACCAATTGATACCACCCTAAGTGAGGAGGATGTGGGCCAAACCAAAATGGCCTGACCCCTCTGCCGATCTGGTTTATGATGAACTTCGTAATAACGATGAGGCGGCAGAATGACGAAGGCGGCGACAACAAAGGCCATGCCACCTGCGGCCTCCGTGAACCGCACTGCCCCCGCGACACTCCATTGCTCCTAGCTGAACACAGCTAGCCCACGTCGTCCTGAGCCGCGCCGAACCGGCCCGCCTGGCCACCTCCCGGTCATAGGCCTCCTGGATGTGCCCTGTCGGGCCAAATGCCACCGGACCTCCTGTCAGCCTCCTCTCTTGCCCCACTCCCCTCCCCGAACCGGGCCACCTGCCGGCCTCTGCGTGCCCCGCGTGCCTCCCCAAGACGGCACCCTTGCGGCCTCCCGGCCGTGCCAGTGTCCCGGCCCCCTACCGGCCACCCGGTTGAGCCGATGTCCCAACCTCCTCACGACCTACCATCCATGCCGGTGTCCTGGCTCCCTCGTGGCCACCCGGCTGAGCTCGTGTCATGGATGCCTCACGGCCTCCTGGCCGAGCCGGTGTCCCGGCTCCCTTACAGCCACCCAACTGAGCATGTGTCCCGACCCTATCACGGTCTTCCGTCCAAGCCGGTGTCCCGGCGCCCCTCACGGTGCCCTGACTGAACTGGCCGGTCCGCGCCCTCTGGGAAGAGCGGAATCGGGTTGTGCCCTCACGACGCTCCAGGACGAACCAGCCCTGAGCCTCGGCCGAACAACCCTCACGACCGGTTGGGTTGGTCCTAGAGGGCCGGGCCGAACGTAACAGGCTGGCCCACCCAATGGGCTCGACCAGACCCAAGAGGTATGACCGGGTCAACCCAGACTAGGTCGACCCTGACTGGTTCGACCAAGAATGGGATGGGACGAGTCGGTCCGACCACTGGAGTTGCGGTAAAGTTGAGATAAATTCAAGCTGGATTGTACACGAATCCAACTGGGCCTCCGGGACTAGAAGGTTAATAACTCACAGACCGGGAGTCCGATTGAGGCGCCACCTATTGTGTTGAGACCCCTATGATGAGGCAGACCATTGATATATTTCTACGTGGAACATCATGATATTTGTAGTATCGACCTGCAGCTCATGGAGCGAACACTTAAGAGGACGAGCGAGCATAGTGCAGAGTTATCAGACCAGTTCTGGGTTTACCCTCCAATAAGGCTAGGTAGTGGGATACCCACTGATCTTAGGGTTTACCTCCAACGGGGCTGGGCAGTGGGTTACCCATTGACCTTTAGGGTTTACCCTCTAGCTAGGCTCGATAGTGGGTTACCCAATGACCTCTTAGGGTTTACCCTCCAGCTGGGCTGGGCAGTGGGTTATCCATTGACCTTAGGTTTTACCCTCCAGCTGGGCTGGGTAGTGGGTTACCTAACGACCTCTTAGAGTTTACCCTCTAGAAGTGTTGGGCAGTGGGTTAACTGATGACTGAGTTCTCCTGCATCTGAGGTTTCGACAATGTGACTGGGAATGTTATTTGATACTACCCCTAGATTAAAATCCTTGTGTGTGAAGAGTTAGTAACTTTTGTGTTTACAATATTATTGAGATGGATTACATGATAACTTAGGTATATGTATGGGAAAATACCAAAGTGGGGTTATCTGTTGAATTCATACCTTGTGTTTATCCTTGTTGGATTTCTTGACACCTCGATGGTCTCGGGGTCCCTACTGAGTATCGTTATACTCACCCATACCCGGGCTCTGCCCACACCTCGTTGTGTTTGTTGTAGATGACAGACAATACAGACCGAGGATGACAGTACCAGGACCGGACGGTACTCGGAGGTGGACCATACGACGTGTCGGTACGTGGAGGAGACAGATAGACGTGGATTTGTGAGGAGGCTATTTGTACATACCTTTCAAGTAGGATCCGTGGTGGACAATCTAGGAGATGATCTTCACCTTTCATCTGTTTTGTCCTTTTGAGTTGTACTTGTTTTCCATTGTACATGTACTTTCCTGTTGGTCTTGTATTCTGGCCCCTCTACTTTCAGCACTCTTTATATACAGTTTTACTTAGTGTTTTTCTTCCATCTTTTACTCTGTTGTGTGCGTTTTAATGTTTTAAATGTAATTTCTTCCCAGTTTAGGGATTTACTCCTTTGGTGTTAGTCTCCAACCCCTAGCCTATGGAAGGCGAGCATGGGGTAGTCATGGCACGGGCCCCAGGTGGATGAGTCGTGACAGAATAAGTGGTATTTTTATGAATTATAGAACCTATATAACCATTATAAATCAAACTATTTCAATTTTAACCTAACCATTGGAATATTAACATTACCATTATGATTTTTAATCTTACTATTAGAATAATAAACTTAAATAGAGAAATTTTATATGATATTTGAGGTTTTTAGAAAATAAAAAATTATATATTAATATCATGGTAGATGTAAATAAATGTTTTACAAATGATAAATTATGCTTCACATATTTTTATAAAATAAATATATTTAATTAACAATTATATAATGAATATAATGATTTAAAATAAAATATATTTTTCCTAAAATAAATTTATAAATTACTATTATATTGTATTATATTTATAAAATTATGTTTTAAGACCATAAATAATTTTTCAAAGGGTCATGAAATAGATTATAAGAATAAAATTGGTATTTTTTGAATAAAAGATTCTTTTAAATAAAACATTAGTTTCAAAACCATAAAAAATTATTTTCAAAATATTGAGTCAATTTTTGAAATCTTTACATCATTAAATGGTTAGGTAGAATTTTTGGGAATTTAAAAAATTGTTAATTTTTTGGTGAAAAGTGAAATGTGTTAATTTATGGTATTTAACATTATAATATAAATAAATGATTTGTTTGAGTCATGTATTATATAAGAAACCATTAATTCAAATTCACATCCATTGGATAATTCATACATTGATAAGAATCAATACTATTTGTTTTCTTGGTCGAAAATAATAAATTAATGAATATAATAATAAAAACACTCCCCTCCTCTCCTTATAAATACCATCCATCCCCGACACTTCGTTTAGAACCTTCTAATCCTTAGATTATGAAAATATTATTTAAAATTCATTACCAATCCTCTTACCCATAACATAGTATTTCTGTTCTCACATGAACACCAATTCCATGTGCCTTAAGAAGATCCTCAAAGAGATGACATTCAAGTGGTAAAATCACTCTTCTTCCAACTTTATATTCTTTACTTCACTCATATTTTCCCCAAAACAATAAAAATTGGAATAACAACTCTAATATCACACACACACACAGATATATATATATATATATTAAAATATTATTTTGTTCAATGAGTATCTATCATCAAAAATCATCTATTATTTTTTATATTAAGAAACAAAATCAACATCCGATATATGTCAGATCATTGCCTTCATGGATGCTGAGTTTTCATTTCCCATCACCAATTTCATTGAAAGGAAAAAATAAAAAATATTGTTGTATAAAATTAACTATATATACTTTATCAAATTTTATTACATAAAAAATTAGATATTGATAAAAAATCGATAAATTTTTTTTTACGAGATGGTCAGAAAAACCAACCAAATAAACAAAACAATTATAATTTACATTTTATCAAATGAATCATCCCCATACCATAAGGAAGAACAATATATGGGATCATAAAAACTTATTTATGTTCATGAATACCATATAAGTATACTTCTATATTAGTATTCCAATTTAAAATAGCATCCATAAATATACACAAGTTAATTGTACCTTAAACAACAAAATGAAGGCACCAAAAAATGAAAAAATTAAATGTTATAACTCATAAAAATTAATATAATTGAAAATAATTATATTATAGTAAAAAAATATAGATATAAAATGTTATGAATTATGTAATTATTGAATCTAATTTTATTATCAAGGTAATATAGTGTATGTGTAGATCTTTTTGGAACATAAGGTATGTGATCTATGTGACCCTCTGTTTTTTATTTTTGTTACTATTTATATCCTTTTTTTTAATTTATTACTTTATTATTATTATATAATAATCTTATATTCAATTTATTTTTTCCAGACATATTTATCTAGCTGAATTTTTCTTTATAAATTGGAAAATTCATGTTTTATATGTTTCCCTTCTCAATTCCTCTTGGAATGAAATCATGATTAATGGAATGTTTTCTATTTCATACAACTTTTCACGTACACTACATATAATGTTTTAATTCTCCCATATTTTAAAAAATAATTCATTTTATAACGAAACAAAAATTTTTATTTCACTCTATTGTATATAATATATTATTTCTTATCCCGCTTTAGAGTCTCCTTAACTTTTTCCTTAAATCCTCACTTAAGTGGAACATTTATAATGTTACATAACCACTATTTCCCAATAATTACATGTCTGTTTAGAAAAAATTAATAATATCTCTTCATATTTATCCTCTTTGAATTTTAAAAAGTTATTAAATTCCTTTTTTATTGTAAACCAATATGATACACCCTTTGGTTATGCATTACGACATGACAAAAGAACCCATTTTTTTAAGTGGTAACCATTATGTTCATTAATTATGTTGGATTTCCTTATGTGGAACACATATACCTTTAAATGATATGATGTATATGCCCTAATATAACCCTAATGAAATGGTAATGGTTTACTTTCATGAGAAGTTATATATAGAATTTTGGAGTAATATTAATTTACTTCGGTGATGTTTCAACCATGTTATATAGTCGTGGTAGCTATCCCTGACTCTTTTTTATGTTGTGATATGTGTTTTCAAATCATTTATATATTTACATAATCATATAATTCCATTTTTTCTATGTTATTCCTCTATATATTTACTCATTATCCAATCCTTTTAAGTTGTCGTCTCATGCCTTTATACTCAGGTGCTATGTATCAATTCAATTTTTTTACCTTAATAAGATTTTTAGCTCATCGCTTTTATTTATGTATTCCCCTGGTTATCTTTTTATTTCTATGATATCCAAGGGAGTAAGGATATCATTATAGAGATTAATAAAAAAATGTTTTACTTTTCTTACATTTTTCTAATTATATACCTAGTCTGGAAACGACACTAGACTTATCGATCATTTTTTCCTTTTAATTGATATTTATTATTAAAATGAAGTAATAAAATGTTTAAAATGATAGGGTCAACATAGTCTATATCAAATAATAGTATAGTAATTATTTTGTGTATTATGTCTAAAAACATAACTAAGTACCATAGGGATAATTCCATCAGCATAGATATCCAATATGGAAACCTAGGGAATCGTGAGTTATGATATATTTTTTGTTCATGTGTTTATCCTTCTATGTCCATATTTTTATATTTTTATTCTCATTAACTAATTATTCAATAACCACTAATTTTATTTTCTATTTTTAATTAATGGATTGAAATAGGATAATTCATACTAACAATAAATGTGAAAGGAGATATGATGATTCCCCTAATAAGATTTTGAACCTGATTAGAATGGGAGGTCAGAAAATTATGAAATTAATAGATCAATTTTCTCATGTTATGAATAATAAAATCAATATTTTAGAATTACATCATTTTAGTATGAAAAATAATGTTGGGTTAGATAAAATTATACAAAAAGGGCCTCCAAAATTTAGTTGATGTCCTGATATCCTTATCATAGAACAAAATATTATCTTAATTGAGAATATATTATCTCTCTAGAAGTTCTTAGATGATGATAAAGACATATTGGAGGACTATTGTTTTGATGGGGAAGCTGATTAGTGGTGAAATGTGATATAGAAAATAATTTCTAAGGATGAAATTGATGCTATGGAATGAGAAGTATTCAATAAATAAATTTTCTATAAATAATATCCATAAATTCCACATCTTAATATGTATGAAGGTTTCCTCAAACAAAAGAAAAAGAAAGAAGAGTCTATCAGGGAATATTAGAAAAACATCACAACTATTTCATGATACACCTTTGTATTTTTCTTGAAAACCAAAATCAATATTGTTCTCTTCTTTAGTCAATTACAATTGGATTTATACAATTAATTGGTGATTCATGACATATAGATATTTGAGGAGATTTTATGATGGGACCATATGTTTGAGATGGAGATTTGAGACCCCTAGTAGACTCATGGAGTTAGAGAAAAAAAGAGAAAAAAGAGTTTAATATGGGAGGATAAATATATAAATCCGATAAGGAAAACAAAACCCAACATCCCATGTGTTAATAGTATTAGATAAAGCATCCTAGGAACTGTCTAAAGGGAACCAGGAAATGATTCAAATATGGTAAAAAGGGGTATCGAGGTAATAATTTTTGAATATATATAATGAATCCCACTATTGTGGAAGAATAAAGGAAGGTCCAAATCAAAAATCATCATGTATCACATTTTTTCAACTATAAGTAAAATTATAACTATGTTAAAAAACTCTATAAGATAATGGTTTTCGATTACAATATACAAAAAACCTCCATGGGAGCATGAAATGTAGTAACCTAACACTACTGCTGAGTTGGATTTCATTAATGAAATAGTGATAGGTATGCTTGTTATTTATTAAATAATAGAAAAATATACTTTTTGATTCTAGTTTTAAACATTATTTGATATCATGGATGCTTATTATAACCATACAAATCCCCAAATAAAAATATCGAAGTTGAGTTATCCATTAAATGGTGAATTTAGAATAATTTCATTTGAGGAATATAACTAATCCTTAGTTAATATTTGTGGATTAATATCCCCAAAAAATAAATTATTTATTACTTTAGTATAGTTTGATGTTGTATTAATCATGAATTAGATATTTTTTTATAAATCCTACATCAACCTTTGGGAAAGGGAGATCACTATTAACATCCCATGAAATAATCCAATTTTGTACAAGTGTTAGGAGGAGGATGAGTCTCATAATGAATAAGGATATCATGTGTGGATGTTATTTCCTTATGGGAAAAAATATAAGATCAAATGATTAAGGAGAATAAGCAGGTCATGCATGAATGCATACACCATTTTAGGGAGTATACTGTTGTGTTCCCGGAACAATTGCTTGGCCATCCTTCTTAATGAGTGGTTTCTCTCTCAATTAAACATATTCATTGATTTTTAACCGTATCAAAGACACCTTACTGGATAGACACCATTGAGTTAAATGAAAGATAAACTATTACAAGTGATTATGTACATGATTTTTATACATGAAAGTTTTTCATACTGGGGTGTACTAGTCCTCTTCATCAATAAGAATGATGGGTCAATGTGCCTCTTCATTGGATATCATGATTTGAAGAAAATCAAGATAAAGAACAAGTATACCCTATAATAGATATATAACTTTTTGATCCACTATGTGGGGCCAAGTATTTATCTATAGTGGATCTTCAATTAGGATATCACCAAATTATGGTGAAGATATAAGATATTCCCAATACTTCTTTTTGAACAAGGCATCGACACTATGAGTTCCTAGTGATTTATATCGGAATAAATAATTATCTATCAATTTTTATGGACATATTGAATAGATTGTTTTGAAATTTCCATGGAAATATTAATGCTGTCTTTATAGATGGTATTTTGGTATACTTTATGATCAAGGATGAGATATATGTGCAGTTTAAATACATTGATATAGACATAGTGATTTGATACGAAATATGAAAAGTAATGTTAATGTGTGTTCTGGATAGG
The DNA here is from genome assembly GCA_963277665.1 of Viscum album. NCBI lineage: Eukaryota > Viridiplantae > Streptophyta > Magnoliopsida > Santalales > Viscaceae > Viscum > Viscum album. Next base: position 599,581,515 of record OY728133.1, read on the forward strand.
GGAGGTATCATTCTTAGTGCATTTTATCACTAATAATGGGGTATATGTTTACCTATCTAGGAAAAACTAAATTTAGATGTAGTACAGGGAGACACCTGTAGTATAGATCCATAGTTTCCTTGGTCTAGATAGGTATTAAAAATTATTTTAGAGTAACTTCTCACAATTTTCAAACTTGCTAACCAATATGACATATAAGGGTGTAGTGTTTTTCAAGACTAGTGAATAGGAAGACACCTTCAAAGTGTTGGAAAAGTGATTTATCATAACCTAGAACATACAATACCCACATGTTGTTAACTCTTATTATTATAAAACAATTTTTCATAGAATTTTTAAGGTTGTGTACGAATGAATCATTATAATGTAACGATCTACAACTCTATGAGACAGAATGTTCTTGAGAGAAACTATCTTATGCATGATCGGAAGCTGGAACCTATGATCGTGGTATAAAATACAAGTTGTCATTATCTATATAGGGAGAAGTTTCAGTTATATACTAATCCTAAGATCCTAAAATATATATTCACATATAATGAGATTAATATTCACTTGTGAAGATGGTTAGAGATCCTCAAAGATTATGATATTTCAATCTACTAACATACTTGATCATAAAATAATGTTGAAGATGCTCTATGTATAATGAATCCCAAATATATATTAACTATGATAATTGAAAAGATACAATCTTATTATAATTAAAATTGATACAAAATGGAATCATAATGGACGGATCACCATCTTTCCTTTCTCAAATGATTTCTCCAAAATCCCTTTTAGAGAAGATAAAGAATTACTACATATATTATGTGGATATAAAAAATATGGTACATGAAATTAGAAGTGGTAAATCCTCCAAATTAAAAATTTATGAGGAAGGGGTTATAATATTTGGGTCATGACTATGTGTATACTAAAATCGAGATATAGAGAGGGATAATTTGATTGATACACACAGTTATACCATATCCATCCACCTAAGGAGAATACATAAGTATTGAGATATATGAGATAAATATTTTTTTGGAAAATATGAATAAGTTGATCATTAAATTTACATCAATGTGCTAGGTATGTAAACAAATGATTGATGAAAAGAAAAATTCTATGGGGATGATGAAACCATTACCCATACCAATATAGAATTAGAAAAATTCAGCATGGACATTATCCCTGGAAAATCAAAGACATATTGAGGAAATATTTCTATATGTGTTTTTATGTATATTCATAAAAAATATCAATTTATTTAATTTCAAGGGGACTTCCCACTCAATAAACATTAATGGATATAAATTATATAAGTTTTAAGGCTGTATGTATTACCATTATTGATTTATCTAATCATGATTTGAGATTTTTCCTATGTTTTGGAAAAGTCTCAAACATGATATAATCATGGAGATGAACTTTTATATTGCTTATCAACCACAAACTGAATGGAATTGTAGGTGGATTATTCATAAATTTCAATATATGTCAAGATAATTCTCAATAGACATTAAAGGATGATGGGATAAACATATTCCATTTATTCAATTTCTCATAAGAAATAGTTTCCACTAAATCTTTCAAATTCATCCACATTGAAACCTTTATGGGAAGTGATGTAGAAAACCTACATGTAGGGATGAAGTCTATGGACATAAGCTATTGGGACCTGAAATGTCGATGTAATGGTTGAAAAGGTGACAACCATTCACCAACACATCAAGGAATTACAATGTCAAAGAACAACTATGGAGACAATCGTCAATGTGACATATAGGTTTTTCTTGGAGTAATTGTATTCCTCCACATATCTCTATAAAGTATAGTAATGATATTTTCTATAAAGTAATTTCTATTTCTCTTTTACATTAACCCCTTTATGATTCTTGATCACATCGGAGATGGAGAATCTCGATGGGAAGTTACACCAACCATGACTCAAGTACATGATATTTTCTATGTATCGATATTAAGGAAATACATAAAATATCCCTACAATGTAATAAATTTAGTGACCATAAAATGTGAAAATTATCTCTCTTATCCGGTGAAACTGGTGAAAATCATGGATCATAAATATTAATTCCCACACAACAAGACCACTCTTATGATCAAAATCTTATGGAGGAATCATAAATTAGAAGTATAATCATGGGAACTAGAGGAAGGGATGATGGGGAAGTAACCACACCATCATTAACTATATTATGTAAAACAAAATTAATAAGGAATACATTTAAAAATGGGGGATGAATATTTAGACCCTGAGAATTTTCAATGAAATTTACCTTCATAAAATAATGTCATGTGTTATAAACTACATACATCACAAAAAGAAACCAACAAAAAATATTTTAATAAATTAATTCTAATAAATTATGTAAAAAAAATAAACCCATAATAATTTCAAATATTTTATTAGTGTAAAAAATAGAAAATAATAGAACAATAATAGTATAATTTTAAACTTTTCAATATGCCAAAATGAACGCACTCAAGAACAAATCTATAGAATTAATATATGATATTACTATTAAAATATTAATTATAAAGATTAATATATAAAAAAGATTCATTAAAATATATAATTGAACAATAAATGAATTCAATATGAGAAATTTATAAAATTTTTATAACCAATATGACATTTATAAATCAGATCGTTGGCATAAAAACCTAACCATTAAAATAGTAATATTACCATTCAGAATAGTAATATGATTGTTAGAATAGTAACCTCCCCCTAAGAAATTTGAAATGTTATTTATTTTCCTTATGAAAGGAAATATTACATATTTATATCATGCTAAAAGTAAATAAATATTTTAATGATGATAGATTATGTTATAGAATTTTTGTAAAATGTAAATATGTTATTTTCAATTCTATAATGAATGTAATGATGTAAAAAGAGATATATATTCAGAAAATGGAATCCTAAATTAATATCATGTTTTTATTTTATATAATTTCATGAATACCATATAATTTCAGATCTATAGTAATATTCTAATTTTATTATAACATCCAAAAGTATACACAAGAAAAGCGACCATTAAACTATGAATCGAACACCCTCAAAATAGTGAAATTAAAATTTGTAACTCATAGAAATGGCCATAATTGGACATTATTAAATTAAAACAATAAAATTATATAATAAAAAGGATTTAAATTGTTTATTTAAGGGATATAATTTTATTATCCATGAAATTTATAAGGTGTTTAGAATTAATTTAGACTTATGGTATTAGATCACTCAAAACCCCCATTTTTTCTTTTGGGTTACAATTTCTCTCTCCCTTCCCCAATTTATAGCTTAATTATTCCTGTATATGTATATGATATTATTATGATATTTTCCACTAATATTTTTATATATCAAGTTGTATGTTTTTTGGGAAATACATGTTTTCAAATGTTCTAGTCTCAAAACCTATTAATAAGTAATCTCAATTAAATGGAACTTTTTTGTTTCTTAGTCCATTTAAAGTACACTCTATAAATTGTTTACAATGACCAATATTTTCTAAGACCATTACTTTTATCATGAAAAATCATTTTCAGTTTAGTTTTAGTTCTATGGAAATTATTATTCTCTTACACCATTCGAAAAACTCCTTAACTTTTTTCCAAAACCCCACTTCAGTGGCGCGTCTCAAAAGTTACCTAGCCACTCATTTCACATGTTTTAATTTTAGATGGAAATTTATTTTCATAAAATATGCCCATATTTCCATTATGAATTTACAATAATTTTTTAATCTATTCTCACATGTAAACCATTATGATATTCCATTTGTGTATGCCTTATTAAATGATTATGAAACCCATTTCACTCCATGAGTAATAATTATGTCCATTACATAGGTTAGTTTTCATTATATGGAAAAAATATTCAAGCACATGTAATAATGGGTTCACCCATATATCACTCCAATGCATTGGGTAATATTTTATTCTCATGAGAAGTTATATATTTGATTCGGGAGTAACCATAATCCATCATTGGACATCATCCACCCTTTTATATTATCTATGTAGTTATCCTTATCTCATGATTATTTCATGAAATATGTTGTTTACAAATTCCTATGTTTCCATGATCATATGATTCCATGATATCTATATTATACCTCTATATGATTATTCATGAGCCATGCCTTTTATGTTATAAATTTATTCCCTCAAACTCATGTGGAATTGTTTATTTAAATGTATTGTTTCTTAATATAACTTTTGTGATCTTCCTATATTTCTATATATTCCACATGTTATCCTATGAAACTTTAAGAATTAAAATATTGTTATGAGATAATTATATATATTTTTAAAATTATATTCTATTTTAGTTACATGTTATACAATTATGATCATATTCTTCCAAATACCCTTGGCTTTCCGACCCATGGATTTAATTTAATGGATATCTTTTCATAAAATCAAGTAATAATTTATAGAGATGTCTTGGATAATTAAAAAAGGTAAACTATTAATAATATCATAGTGGATAGAGCCCATTACTAAATTGGTTTCACTCCATATTCCAATCTTTTTTATCTCACGAAATATCTATCTTTACTCAATAGAGTGGATGGAGATATAGGTACTATCCATCATATAATTAATAAAATACGCATGTTCTCCATAAGATCATGAGAAAAATTTCATATTAGAACCCGTGAAAAATAAGGATTTCATTAACATTTAACCATGTCAAAAATTGTGTAAAGGAAATATGTGGCATATAAAAACATCAATTCATTGTATTATAATTCTTGGAAAATGAATTGGTTTCAAGGAAATATTCTCATCATTGACATAATATATCCAAAAAAAATAATATGGATGTAATCCTTGGATCATATACCTAGTTAATAAAATATTAAATCATGTATTTTTGTATTTTAAGAATAAAAATAATATTAAAATATTAGTAAATTATTTTTTTATGAAAATAACCTTTCCATAATTAATTTACTTTTTTAAAATATTAAATATCAAAAATATTCTGAAAAAATAACTACGTTTTTAATAATTGTAGAAACATGTAATGTTATCTTAAAAGCATAGAGAATTATTGATAGTAATAAATTCTGATCAAGACATATAATATAAAAAAACCATCCTAATACTCTTTTTAAAAAAAATAAATAATTATATAATTCCAAAAAATATGATTAAATTAAATAAATTTTAAAAAATTAAAAAAAAGAAGTAAAAATGATTTTATAAAATCATAAATATTGTGAATCCATAATTATATATTTTTAGAAAACACTGATATGGATTAAGAAGAATTTTAAACCTAATCGAGAAAAAATAATGATTTTCCATAAAAAATTATTTTTGGGCCTTCAGTAAGTAAAATGAATGAAATGAGATAAAAAACGTTTTTTAGGAAATAAAATGATATTAAGAACATTTATGAGTTTAATGAGTGGTAGATAATAATATTACTTCATTATAAATATAATAATTGAAAGTATTGATAAATAATGAAAATGTGACAGAAAACCTACTGATTTGGTAAAATTTTTATCATAAGACCAATTTTAATAAATAACCCTAGAACCATATGTATATAAAATAATTTTTATGATAAAAATAATTTACTAAATACATGGACCTATATACACCGCATAATAGAAACAAGTGGTGGATATGACAAGGGTCCAACATAAATTAATGTGATGAAGAACTCACTTTCCTTATGTATGAATTCCATCATACCCTTTATATCCTCATATATAAAAAATATATTTTTAATTTAAATATATATTTAAGAAATATAATAAGATATAAAATACCATATATTTTTTACTTATACGCATTTATCACTCATTTTTAACACTTCTTTATTAAAATCCTTGTCCCGTGTGATATCTACATTATTGTTCATGTATGGTCTGGTTAAATAGTTTTGGTCATTGTATTTTGTTTATGGTTCCATTATATACATAATGTTAGCCATGACAAAGTATCATATTATACACAAACACAGGTATATATATAGATATAGATTTATCCATATTATTTGAGAGAAAAAAATGAAATACACCATTCATGGACAAGATTCATCATACATATTCCTGAAAATTATTTTCAATTTATAGATGGATGGAACAAAGGAAAGGAAAATAGTAAATTAAAAATAGTGAACAATTATTTTATCGTAAATATCATATATATTTAGTAAATTCATCCTTAATAAAATCCCTTTAATATAGAAATGAAAAAAATCATACTTCTTCAGGGGTGGTAGATCACACTTACAAATGAGTTACATTATCATTTCCAAAAGGTTGGATTGTATTAAAGTATATTGGATATTGAAATTAAATAACTGTAATAATTTTATTATTATTTAAAACATACATCAAATCTATATAAATAGTCATTCAAAAAATCTGGTGATGGAAAATTAATTGCATCGCTATGTGGAGACGGTAAGCCGTACATACACATGAGCATCATTTTCTCCTCACATTTGATAGAAAGGGGGTAAATAAATGTGGATTGATAATCATAATAAAATTATAGTTTATATATGATAATTAATATATAATTCTTTTATAAATAGAACATATTTATAAGAAGTAATAAATTTAATTAAAATTAATGTCATCAGTTATAGAAATTACCTCTTTTTCAAAATAACTCCTTTAGATATCCTCTTAAATATTTCAGGATATGTATATAATGTTTTAGGGTTGTGTATAAAATAACTAGTAATATATTGGTTAAGTTATAAGACTCAAATTCGTGTGAATAAGGGAAAAAAGCAGTTTCCTTTAAAAAATGATGTGTGGGGAACTATTTGAATTTCATAAAATATGAAATTAATATAAAATAATTTATAAATAAAAATGGAAAATATTTTCATATAATATAAGTATGAGTCAAAATATTTTAAATCAATAAATTTTGGTCTGGTTTTGAAATTTTTTTCCCAAATCATTTTTCATTCACCCTTCGTTAACCCTTTTGAAAATTACTGTAATAATAATGATTTCAACCCATTATGGGTTAATTATGATACTATAAAATGGAAAATGATGCATAACTGGACAATAAATTGTGTTTCAAACTATATATTATTATATTTTATGAATATAATATATTCATGAATATTATATCATTTAATTAAATGTTATTTAATATAAAATATCATTAATGTGAATTTGGAAAAAATTCAATTAATTGGGCATTAAATACATCAAGACAATGGGGGATTCATAATATAATAATTTCAAACCCCACAAATATGTAATATAAACTTATAAAATTGGTTTTATAAATTTAATCATTAAAATTAAATGACTTACAATTTTTTTAAAATCAAATATTTTATTTTTCCGTTACTTGAATTAATACTATATAAAAATTACATAAGAATATTTGTTAATTATATTGTTTAAATTACATTTAATAAATAAATATGTTAAAAAAAATTTCATTAATTTCAATATAATCATTTATATTCATTCATAACTTTTTTTCCCAATGGTAGCATAAAAGATACATTTAATACAAAGAGAGTGAAAATTGGTATCTTTAGAATAATTAAATATTATATAAGAAATTTTCATTGGAAATTTTTCCATTAAGTGAAAAAAGTTTGAGCCTATGGTTATAAGGGTATAAATAATTTAGAAAAAAGAATTATTATGAAAAATACGGTCACACACCAAATATTGGCACTAATAAAACTGGAACCAATCTCGGCTGATGACAAGGCTCGAAGGGAATTCCGTATCCCCACGAGCTGGAACAAGTGCTCAAGTATCATATATTTTGGTTTCGGAATGATTTACCCGAATATGGATATATAAAATGTCAAAAAAGATCAATAAACCAAATCTAAAAATTCATTCAAAACGAAACATAAACAAAATCCAAAACTGAATACATAGTTTCAAACAATCAAAAAGTGGTACAAATACACATAAAAATTTCATCAAAACATCCCCATAGACTCCACACGACAAGGGGTCCTCACCCAAAAGCCGTCTCTACAACTCTGCACCAAGGAAGGGGACCAACAACCCGAACTTCCATCACTGAAGGCTTTGCCTTTACTCCTGTCAAACATGATAAAGACTACTTACACCAAAGTGGTGTAAGTAGAGTGTGGACTAAATCCTAATATAATACCACCATGATATTCCATGGAGTAAACAATATAAGATAAAAATCATTCCATTTTTGATACACAAGAAGTTGTAGAAATAATTTCTCGAGAATGAAAATTTTAAATATAAACAGTTTACAAGGAAATTTTCCATGAGTGAACACATTTAAGTGAAAAATGTAATCTAATGTGTTTTCCATAAAATATCACCATATTAAAATGATAAATACATAAGATTCATTGAGAACCAATCCCGTGAAAAACCCTAGGCAATATGTAGTCTCGGGCACCATGTACATTGTACATCTACGTAAAGTATGCATAGAAAAATCCATTATCATATATGAGCCTCTAGTAAGGAACATACACATATCCATTTGGTCCCCAATAATCATTAATATAGTTTTGTTAGTGTTGTTGTTATCCATTTTTCTTAGTGAAACAGGGACAAAACCCATCCGGATAATTAGCGTACTAGTACATATCTGCCCTCCTAGATACCTGCGATTCTCCCTTCATGCTCTAACCATTATATCATGATCCAAAAAAGCCATTATCACCTAAAAACATACCTTCTATTCATAATAAACTCAAAATATTATCTACACATATTTTTCACCACTTACACCACTTAATAAAACCTTAAAATTTTCAATAAAATAACTTCACAAAATTTTACAATGTCATGAACACAAAATCCCTTAAAACAACACTTTGAACACCATGTGCATAACCATATTCATTAAAAAATTATTTTTAACACCCAAATATTTTCTACAAACCCATTAAATGAGTTATAAAACAACACCATTTTTTATAACATAAAATAGGCAAGTAAAACACCCAATTTAACACAAAATCGGTACCTAAAAATCATGTTCTTAACAAAAATCCCCAAAACCAGGTTTTGAAGAAATAATGATGAAGGATAAGTGTGATAAAAATATAAATTAATCAAATCTAGAATAAGGTAAGAAACCCTAAGAAAATGGGAGAATGAAGGATGGAAACCCACTTATTTGAGGGATCTTCACGAAATCTCCCAAAATTAACTGGTAGATGATTTTCCAAATAGCCAAAAATGAATGTTAGGATTGAAAAAGGATGCGGAGGTCATGTAGAAACTAGAATGTGGGAAAAAGGGTGATAAATGAATTAGTTATGAAGGAAACAAATTTCCTCTTCAAACCTGGATGATTTGAGAATTCTTGAGAATAATTGGCCGAATATATGATTAAAATGATCTTGAAATAGGGATACACAAATTTGGAATAGTGCCTAGGGATGTTGTCTATAAGTGGGAGGTGCAATCACAGAAATAGAGTAAAAAATTAATATGTTATAAAATAATTTTTTTAAAAAAACTGGAAATGGGCTTCTAGGCTGGCCCAAATTACTAAAAAAACAAAATTCCACCATGATTATGCATTTTTAAAGGTCGAAACTAATATCTAGGTGTTAATAGGTATGGGGAGGAAATTTTGGAAGTGTAAAGGGTACAAAATATAGAAGAGTTAATGAGTTATAAAAGTAACGATATAGGTTTTTAAATATTGAAATGGGCTCACGGTTTGACCCAAATCATGAAAACTCACTCATTCCTCAAATAATGAATACGAAACCACCAAAAACAAGAAATAATGGAAATTAAATAAAAAATAACATCAAATTATGTAATGGATGTGACAATTCTCCCCAACATGAAAAATTTCCATCCCAGAAATTCAACCTGAAGCTTGATCAGAAATAGGAACGAGTACTCTTTCTCAACCCATGTCTTCTGCTCCCATGTGTCATGTGTATCATTCCCATGCTACCAAAGAACATATACTAGTGGAATAGACATTATTTGAAGCACATTTTCATGGAATTCCATTATTCACATTAGCCTCTCAAAAATAGATAAATCAGGCTCTATATCCAATTTCTTCAAATTCCGTATATGGGATGGATCCGTGTTGTATTTCTTCCAATGGGATACATGGAAGACGTCATGGATGGATGTCAACTAAGAAGGTAAGGACAACCTGTATTCCACATTTCCAATAATCTCAGTGATCTCCAAAGGTCTGACATACCGCGGTGTCTGCTTCCCTAGCTTTCCCTATTGAAGATGGGCCAGACAAGGGGCCACATTCAAGAATACCCTATCACCCATAAAAAACTCTACGTCTTGACTCCTCTAGTCATCATAAGATTTATGGATACTCTAAGATATAAATAAGAACTTCCTAATCAACTTAACCTTCTTAGATGTCTCCTACATCAGACACGGCCCCATTCGTGGAGTCTCACCCACCTCAGTCCAACACAAGGGTGACCGACAAGGCCGACCATAGATAACCTCAAAAGGAGCCATTCAAATGGAGGATTGGAAAATGTTATTATAAGAAAACTCAACCAATCCCAAATTGATATCCTAGGATCATCCAAAGTCTAGAACACATGCAGGATGAATGTCCTCCCAAATATGTTTCTCCCAATCTTTCGGATCATCCGTTTGATGATGGTATGTCGTGCTCATATAAACATGAGACCCCAAGGCATTTTTAAGGACTTCCCAAAACGGATAAGTGAAAGATGAGTATATATCTGATACAAATTATGATGTAAAAACATGGAGCCTTACCACCTCTGGAATATTAAAATGCCACAATTCATCCTCTTTTCTATATCACTGATTGGAATGAAGTTGGATCATTTGGTCAAACGATCAATCACCACCCAAATGGAATTCTTACCCCGAGGTGTACAAGGGAAGCCAAAAATGAAGTCCATGTAGACTTCATACCACTTACAGGTAGGAATAGGAAACACATGGAGCAAATAGAAGGGACTTTGATGCTATAATTTCACCTGCTGGTGTGTGTAGCAGCTTGACAAGAATTCCAAGATGTCTCATCTCATACCAGGACACCAGAACTGCTGATAGAAATCATAATACATCTTGGTGGAACCTGGATGGATAGACCACGATGTCTGGTGGCTATCCTACATCACCACCTTTCATAGAGATAATGGCACAACTGAATGGACCTTGAAGTATATGATGTCATCGGGAGATGACGACCAATCATAGAACGCCTCCCCACTATAAAGAAACTACTTCGACCACTGAAAAAGATCATCACTAGACTGTTCCTGACTGAAAATTATTTTTATTAAGAACAACAATTTTACGGGAAAAGTGAGAAACAAAAGGGTCTAGTAGTACATCCAATCATCCCCAAACAAAAACAGGAAAAACTGGATACCTCATTCAAGAAACAACATCAACCACCATCCCCACTGAATCAACTCCAAGGGAGAAGGATTCAACTAAATGCTTGCCGAGAGAACACCTCCCATATACTCATTCGTCTCCACATGAATACGAGAAAAGAGTGCCATTATTGTCCACTCATCATTGTAATTTCTCTAGTCCTGCATTGGGAATCGTCTTCTCAAGGTGTCATCCACCACTTTGCACTTTCCTAGGGTATAGAAACTATCAAAGTCGAACCCCTACAAGTACTAAATCCAACGATGCTTCCTCATGTTGAGGCACTTCTCCGAGAAGATAGAGGCCAAGATTTTGTGGTCAGAGTAGAAAAAAAACTTCTCCCCAAAGAGGTAATGACTCCATGTCTTCGATGCGTGCATCACAAATTATAACTCCAATTCATGGGTCATGTAATTCTTTTCATGTGGTCAGAGATGGAAAGGGACATACTCCACCACATGATCATCAGGCATAAGAACGCACCCGATACCCATAAATGAAGTGTCACAACACACCACATACCCCTTTCCAGCCTATATAAAAATCAGAATGGGGGAGGTAGTCAACCGCCTATTCATCTCTTCTAAGGATTCCTGATATTCTAGTCCCCATAAAAACATCACCCCTTTCTAAGTGAGCACAGTCATCAATTAATCATGTCGAGAGAAATCCAGAACAAACCACCATTAATAACCATCCAGGACAAGGAAACTCCTGATCTTGATCTTGTTCTTTGACAGATCATATGGCATAACCACACTGATCATCCTCGGGTCCACCGAAGCCCCCTAATCTAAGATTGAATGCCCCATAAATTTCACTTCCCTGATCCAAAAAAGTATAGTTGGAAAATTTTTTATTATGGTGATTCTCTGAAAGTGTGGCCAGAAGATCAGCAATTGATGATCATGCTCCTCCTCGGATCCCAAATAAAATAGGATGTCATCCAAAAATACCACACCGAAAATTGAGATACTGATGGAACAACCTGCTCATGAGTAAAATAAAGGCTGCTCGGGTATTGGTCAATCTGAAGGGCATGACTAAGTACTCGATGTGGACGTACCTACTTCACAAGTATGTATTTGGGATATCTACCTATTTCTCCCTTAGTTAATGATATACCAAACACATGTCTACTTTATAAAACCACATTTCCTCTATCAATTTATCGAAAAATTCATCTATTCACGGAAAATGATATTTGTTCTTAATTGTTACCTTATTCAGATTTCGATAGTCAATGCACAACCAGAGGGATCAGTCAGCCTTTTCACAAACAACACATGAGCGGCCTAAGGTGAGATGCTTGGGAGAATCAATCCATTGGATTCTATGTCATCAAGTTGTATCATTAATTACTTCAACTCAGTGGAGGCAATGTGATATGATGGAAGAGATATCATTTGTGTTCCCAGTGCTAGATCAATCTAGAAATCCACATCCTGCTCTAGGGGGAAAACCAAAAAAACATCCATAAATACCTCCCGAAACACAAAAACTACATGAGTTAGTCTGCCATCAGGAGCATGAACATCATCCTCTATCATGAGTGATGATAACATAAAAAAATATCTCACATATTTGGGATTGGAAGTCCCACACGACTTCATCAAGGATCCTGTTCCCCACGAAAAACCTTACAAGTTCCATTTGGTGCCATAAAACTAGCATGCCACCTTTAGAAACTGATGTTCCCCTTGAAGTGCACTAGACAATCCATGACATGTATTGTATCAAACATATCCATATCTAAGACCATGTGGTCACACTCTATCTCAACCCCTAAAATGGAAATCACAGAGGACATGCAACTGAGACCCTGCACCTTCTTCTATCCCAGTGGCGTCACCAAATCCATTGCAAAAGAAAACAACTCTATTTTAAAATTTAGTGTGTCCACAAAATGGACAGAAATGAATGAAAAAGAGGAACCCATATCCAAAAGAGTAGCATGTATGAAGATCCAATCAAAACAATACCTCGAACTGTCGACAGTCCCTCCATTAATCTTGTGGGTGCCTGATCCACCATATGAAGATGTTGGGTCTCATCATGAGGACCACCGATAGTCTTTGGTTATGCTCTAAATTGGTTGTTCCTAGAAGATGACCCATGCCTACCACCATGTACAGCAAATCAAAATCCCCCCATCCTCGATGGATCTAACAGTGTTGGAACTCTTATTTTAATCCACTGATTCGACACCACTCTAAAGTGGACGTTCCACCCCAAAAAATTAATTCAAGTGACGTGTACCTCCACTCTGAAAAAAGGGCTTCAGAAGAAGTGGTAATTCCAGTCTGATGTGGCCCAACCTCCCCCACTAGTTTTAGATGATATATGTCCCATCAGAAGACATAGATGGAAACTGTATGGAAGAGTGGCCAAAACTACCTCCCCCTTTATCACATAATACAATCTCTTCCTGTTCTTCTCTAAAAATTTTCCACTTCCCACTACTGATACTAGACCAGAGAAACGAGCCCTCACTTTTTAGGTCAATCTCCACAATTCATGTCCAGTCGACCATGTCAGCATAGGTACTCAACTTAAAAAAGAAGAAATTTGAGTATATCACTGGTCATAAGACTATTTAAAAACTCTAGGCCTTTACCTACTCATTAGATACAATTTAAAAAGAATACAAAACCAGATTAATGAAATAGTTGGAGTACTCCATCTCAGAATGATCACCCTGAACAGGATCCCTGAACTCTCAGGATCAGGAATATTCTAGGACTTTAGGGCAGTAATGCTCATTGAAGATAGCCTTGAAATTTCCGCAGCGCATATGCTCATTATTCCTGGTTTGAAGTACCGATTCCCACCACCTGTGGTGGGGACCCACTAATAAAAAATATAAATCCATCACCCTAATATCCTCTGGTGTATCGAAGAACAAGAACATGCACTCGATCTTCTTGATCCATTCCTCTCCTTCCTGGGGTTCTATGCTACCTCGTAAAGTAGGAGGCTTATTTTTCAGAAACTCCTGGGACATGTCCTTCCTAGGACTAATCTCATATTCTATAAAAAAGCTATAATAGGGGCTATTCCATGTCCTAGAACTTGGAAAGCATGAACCATAGCCTCTAGTAGAGTATGATGACGTGTGAGGGAGAACTCTCTCATATTTCTTCCCGTGGGTGTATGCGAGCTTTCTGGGGATGCATGTTGCTAAAAAAAGGCCACAGTCACAAGAGAATAAAATCAGCATAGAAATTCTGAAAATATAATCAATGAAATCAAATGTAAATAATCCATACACATTACAATGGTTAAAGAAACAACTTCCCCACCCCCACTCGATGTCTACATGTATTCAGCAGCCCACACATCTCACCTGGAAGTGAAGTCAAACAAACAATTCCAATATCCCATGGTGACTCAGGTTCTTCCCATTGAGGTGCGGGCCAAGAACCATACTCATGATCAAAACATTTAGTCCCAATAGTCATAGCTCTTTTATAGCACAACTCATCCCAAAATAATAATACAACCCCAAAAAAATAACTTCCTCTGATACCATTTTATCACGAACTAATTCATGTCGCCAACAAAACCAACACCAAACTCGTCCCACCAAAAGGCCTTAAGGGAATTCCCAATCCACACAGGAATTTTTTTTTGGTATCTTATATTTTGGTTTGGGAATGATTTACCCAAATATGGATACATAAAACATAAAAATCAATCGATAAACCAAATCTAAAAATTCATGCCAAACAAGACTTAAATAAAATCCAGAACTAAATAAATATTTTCAAGAATACACCAATATTTCCAAAGACACATAAAAATATCAGAAAAATAGACCTAGGGACTCCACACTACATGGGTTCATCACCCACAAGACGTCTCCTCAACTCTACTCTAAGGGGAATAACAACCCGAACCACCATCACCGAAGACTGTCCCCTCACCTGTGTCAAACATGATCAAGTATAATTAAACCCAAGGGGTGTAAGTAGGATGTCATCCTAAGACCAATAAGATACCACCATGAGATTCCATAGAGTAAACAATACAAGATAACAATCGTTCCATTTTTGATACACGAGAAGTGGTGGAAATACTTTCTATAGAATGAAACTTTTAAATGTAAACAGATTTCAAGGGAATTTTACATGAGTGAACACATGTAAGTAAAACATGTAATCATATGTATTTTCCAAAAAAAATTCACTATATTCAAAAGATAAATACACAAGAGTCAAAGAGCACCAATCTCAATAACACCCATAGGCACTAGGTTGTTAAATGCCCCATGTACCTCATACAGTAGTGTAGAGTAGCCATAGAAAAATCTATTCTAATGCATGAGCCACTAACAGAGAACATACCCATAACCTAGTGGTCCAAAATCATTATAAATATAATTTTTCTAGTGCTGTTGTTATCGATTTTTCTATGTTAAATAGGGACAAAACCCATCCGGATCACTAGGGTACTAGTACATATTCGCCCTCCTAGATACCCTGGCTTCACCCTTCATGGTCAAACCATTAGCTCATGATACCAAATTCCAGTATCACATAAAAACATAAGTTTATGTCATAATCATCTCAAAATAGTAGCTATAAATATTTTTTTACCACTTACAACACTCAATAAAACCTTTATGCTTTCAATAAAATTACTTCACAAAACATAACAATGACTTGCACACAAAATCCAATAAAACAACACATTGACAAAATTTTTCATACCCATTTTCATCAAAATAGAATTTTCAACACCCAAAACATTTCTACGAACCCATTATATGAGTTTTAAAACAACCCTATTTGGCATCACGTAAAATAGGCAAGTAAAACACCCAATGTAACACAAAATTAGTACCTAAAAATAATTTTCTTAACAAATGTCATAAAAACCATATTCCGTTGCAAGGATGATGAAGGATAAGTGTTCTAAAAATAGAAATTCAGAAAATCAAACTCATCTATCATTTATTACCAATGGAGTCATCGACCATAAGTGTGAAAAACCTCAAATATTTTTGTGAAAGTTCAACCGCACCACCTCTGCACCACAATGGAGTTAAAATAGACCTAAAACTAGAATTTCAGACCATGGAACCCAAGATCAATTTTCAGTTTCGAAACCCTACATTCTGTACATTAGGAACATCAATAATATGGGATGAAACCCTTAGAAAAAGGGAGAAAGAAGAAAGTAAACCCACTTACTTGAGA
The DNA here is from genome assembly GCA_963277665.1 of Viscum album. Taxonomy (NCBI): domain Eukaryota; kingdom Viridiplantae; phylum Streptophyta; class Magnoliopsida; order Santalales; family Viscaceae; genus Viscum; species Viscum album. Next base: position 599,598,109 of record OY728133.1, read on the forward strand.
GATCTTGAAGAAATCTCCAAAAATACACCTGTAGCTGAATTTACCAACAGCCAAGAATGCTAGTGAGGTTTGAAAAAGGGTAAGGAGGTCATGTAGCAACTTTAATGGGGGAAAAGGTTGAGAAATGAAGGAGTTATAAAGAAAACTGATTACCTCTTCAAATCTGAATGATTTGAGAAATCTAGGGAATCATTTCCCTAATCCATGATGGAAATGATCTCCAAAGAGGGATACATTAAGTTTTGGTCATGCTTATGGATGTTGGCCTCGAGTGGGAGGAAGGATAACTAAAATAGAGTAAAAATTAATATGTTATTATATAAACAAAATTTGTTATAAAAAATGGAAATGGGATTCCGGGAAGGACCAATTCCTTAAATAAAAAATGAAATCCACTATAATTAGGGATTCCAAAAAGGTCCCAATTAATATGGTGGTGTAAATATGTTTGGGGAGGCCATTCAGGAAGTGAAATGTGAGCAAAATATTGACAAATAATTGAGTTATAAAAGAAAAAAAAATTGGTTTTTAAATTTGGAAATGGGCTCATGGTTTGACCCAAATCATGAGAACTCACTCATTCCTCCAAAAATGAATGGGAAACCCAAAAAACAACGAAATAATAGAAATTCAATGAAAAAAACCTTTAAAATAAGTAATTGATGTGAGAAATATCCCATTATCCCATATTTTTTACCTTGATTAATATAATTTACACTATACTGTGGTGATTTTTTTACCACAACTACTATTCATATTAACAAAATATAAAAGGGGTATATTTACAAAATTAGATCCTACAAATTCCAAATAATGAATATATTTTATCAAATTAATAACCTATAACTAGAGTAAATTATATTTTCAATTTTTTTTGGAAAAGGTGGTGAAATCTTCTTTTGGAAAAAGATTGTTTTTTTAAGAATAAGACAAAAAAATTTCGTATCCCATGTGTTGAATAGCATAAAATTCATTTTTTAATTTTTTTAGATTATAATATATAAATTTTATTAAAAAATCTAAAATAGTGATAATTGTTTTATTAAAATATATAAAATTTTCATAAATTTAAAAATATTCTCATGAAAATTTCTTTTTATGTATAAAAATGTTTCTTGTACTAACGTCAAACAAGTTATAGATTCCAATTAAATTAATTAGTTTTTTTTAAAATAAATTATTGCTAATTTTACATTGAATAAATTTTAATATAAAATATAACATTTTACATATCTAGAACAAAAATAATTTTTGAAATAAAAATTAGTATTTTTCAATATTTACTGGAAGGTAAGTCCTATCATGAAAACTCTAAAAATTAATACATTAAAAATATTAATTTTCTAAAAAAATAATTATTTTTATTTTATATTTTTTATAAATATTAAATAATTATTAATAATATTTTCACATATATTAAATTATATTCGATTATAAAAGGGAACAAAAATTTTAAAAGTATAATTGATTTACTAATAATTGAGTAAATTTTTTATGTATTTTTTAATATGATTATATATATTTAAAAATTTAGTTAGTTCTATACACGCCAAAATATTTAATGTCTTGTTTATAACATTAAAATTTTATAAAAGTTTTATAGTATATCACTTCTGTCTAAAATCAACCTCACATGCAACAAAAGATGTCAAAGAAGTTATATTTTTCGAAAGAAATTATTTCATTAAATCTAAACATTTTACATTATTCCCCTCCCCCCCAAACATAATAAAAACTAATGATGGAAATTAAATTTTTCCTCAACAATCAAGTGTATGATATTTGAAAATTCTTTTTTTCAAGGCCCACAACGTAAAAAGGGTTATCAAGACATTATCTTGATAAGTTAGTATGGGAAATATAATTCTTATCTAGAATAACATAAAAATAGGTATCATAATTGGGGACCATTAGTATGAAGTGAAAACATAAATATGGTAGAGAATACAGACCCACAAGCAGTAATATATAGTGATAGATTATACGATTAAGAGAAGGTTAAAAACACAATTCCATAATTATATGATGATTGAAAATACCATTAATTCATCAGAAATGAAATTAATAGAAAAATTTTCTTTATTTCAATATCCATTTACAAGTTCATTGGAATATGTTTACAGTAAATATATTGAAGATAAAGAATATACTCACTGAAAAAATATACATTAATCCGTTAATTGATTTCATAATAGTCTAATATGTTTCTACCTTACGATGTGTATTTGATGGGAATATTTTATTAATGAAGAACTAAATCATCTTATAATAGATCAAAAAAATATAAATATATTTATCAATAATTGTTCATTAAAAAATTAACAAAATGGTTAGAATAATGCACTATAGTTCCCATAATTTTTAAAAATCATATGAATAAATAAAATATTAATCTCTATTTTATTAATAATAATGTATGAAGATTTAATTAATAAGTAATCCAACATCTCAATTTACTTCAATAACCTCAACATTAACAAATGTTTTATCCTCTAAGCATATTTCATAATCATGAGCATACATATTCATAACATCAATTTCATTGATTCCAAATAATCATTCACGTTAAATCACTTGTTAAAGCAAAACCCAGTGTAACATCTACTAAAAATATAATCATAATGATAAAAACTATATAGTTTTATTATAAATATAAATTCAACTAAATTTTGATGAATGAAAATTTAGATAATTACTAGAATGATAATACTTAGCCTTACAATAAATATCAATAAAATTATATCCTTATCAATGAAAATTTTTCAACCATCAAAATTATATATATCTTTCTATTCAACAGACCATAATTAAGTTAACCCCAATTAAAAAACTGATCCAAAGCGTAATTTATAACTCAATAGTGTATTGTTGCAAAAAAAATCAATTTACCACATAATATCATCACTAAAAATTTCAAAATGAGGTGTTCATTCGTTTATACTAGTGAACAACTGTAAACATTTAAACCCAAAATGGTATCTAGAACTTTTAACCTAACCTCACATTAATAAATATATAATATTTAAAAATTTAACATAATAATTATTATTGAAATAACTTCAAATGATTGAAAATATTATATAATGAAAAATATGAAGAAAAAAACATCACCAAAAATGGTATAAATATCATTTTTGTCAAATAATCAAATTCAATATAACCTATACTATCGTAACACCCCAAAATTTTAATAATGAAAATTAATCTTGATATAATTAAATTTATTATTATGTAATATTTTTATATAAAACATATGAAATTACTTGGTTTTTTGTTTTTTGGATTTTATAATACGGCTAATTATTGTTACTATTTCTAATATAGTTGTTGAATAATGATTACATGATTAGTATAAATATATGGCTTTAACAAATCAAATTTACTCAGAAAAAGGAAGTGATGACCTCATCTAGTATAATTTCTCCATATAAAGCCCATTTTTTAGAGGTTTGGAAGGAGGTAGCATCACTAGGCTTCTCTCTAGAGCAAGCCCATGTTGGGAATAAACATGTTATGCCTGAATGAAATATCCTTTGGGAGAAGTGGATGTTAACAGAGATTAACACCCGAGAAATGTTATCCGAGCCTCCCCAAGAGTCTGTCACCATCGCTCACCATACCCTTAAGTCAAATGAGATTGTTATAAGGGGTTATGTAAAAAGAACCTTGAACTATTATTATGTGCATTATTTGTTATTATAAAGAGTATGCATTCACTTTATTATTGTTACTTTGTAAATAGGTTTTAAAGAACAAATAGTATTTTTAGTTAATATTTAAATATAATTTCGAAATCTATTTTGATAAATTAATTTATTTTATAATTAAATAATATTTTAATTAAATATTAAATCTAAATTTAATTTTATTAAACGTAAATGATCATACAATTTTTATGAATACAACTGAAATTTTTATTAACATTTGGAAACTTTTGTTTGTCAAAACTCATCAATTTTAAATTAATACCGTTTTTTATTTTAAAATTCAAAATTAAAATATTTAGAATTTTTTTAGATAAAATGAATATTATTTTTGGAATCAGAATATCGATATTATCTTACAGTTAATTTTTCATAATTATCCGTGAAAATCAAATTTTCGGTTCAAAATTAAATACTGTATAAATTTATAACATGTTTTATGACAACAGAATGAAAAAATAACGATATGATAAAATACTATAAAAGAGATATTCGGAAAATATATTTTTTCCATTAAAATAATGTAATTTTAGATTTGTTCTCTCAATTTTATGATGCCTTAGTGGACCCTCTAGGACTTATAAAATATTTTAACATTTTAAAATGATTTCCTTTAGAGTGCGACTCACCTCCTCTTAAGTAGAACTAATATATTAATATGTTATGGGATTATTGTAGACGCCGGAAAAGTCCGTTGTTCCCAAACAAAGCTCCGGATGCGGAAAGCGAGGTCATATTTGGAGTCGGAAGCACGTTTCGGAGGGCCCGGAGGCCTTGCGCGGAATTTTGGAAACCCGCGCGCAAAGTTGATGAGCCGCGCGCAAACCTCCCGGGATGCGCGCAATGCGCCGGGCCGGCGCGAAATTTTGCGCGCCAGTGGCCCGCGCGACTCCCTTGCGCGCCGGGCCCAATTCCGCGCCCGCGAAGAGAATTTCGCGCCCGCGAACTGGATTCCGCGCCCGGGGTTGCCTATAAATAGAAGGCGACCCCCGACGTTTTGAAGGTTGCCAGAATTCGAAAGGTCTCTCGTGCGCGCAATCCAACCCCTTCCGCGCGCAATGCCGATCTTCAGGTAACCTCTTTTCTTTCGCGCAAGAAAGCCTCGGGGTTCGCCTTCGCGCGCAATCCCTTTGGCTCCTTTCCTTTGAATAACCCTTCACTCAAAAGCATTTGCGCGCAAAAGAAGCCTCTTGCGCGCAATTGCCCCCGGGTGCGCGCAATCCAGCCCGATTGCGCGCACCCCCCATTTTCAAAGTGGCCATTCATTAAAGAATGAGTCGTTGCCCCCGTGCGCTATCCGAAGCCCGGTGCGTGCAATATCTATCATTCGCGCGCAAAGTGCTGGCCCAATTGCGCGCCAGCCCACCCATTTGCGCGCCGACCCGCGGTATTGCGCGCAAAGCTCCTCTTTTGCGCGCAAACCGCCAGGGTCGCCCCCTTTGACCCCCTTTGGGTACCCGCCTGCGTGACGCCCGACGACCCTCATCCCGGGTGCCCGCACCGTGCGTTGTCTTCCCGTGCGACCTTCCAGGCTCGCGCGAAGTGACACGGACCTATCGGCGGCTTCAACGTCCTACACGACGTTAAACTGCATACGTGCTGCACAACGTTAAACTGCATACGTCCTGCACGACGTTAAACTGCATACGTCCTGCACGACGTTAAACTGCACATCGTCCGCGCTGCAAGACGTTAAACTACCAAGCATCTTCTTCCTCAACACACGACGTTAAACTGTACTTCGTCCGGCAAGACGTTAAACCGTCTGCTTCGTCCTCAACACACGACGTTAAACTGTATTTCGTCCGGCAAGACGTTAAACCGTCCTCATCACCCGATCCCGTGCCCCGCACGCAGGGTCCCCCCGGTTTGGATGTGGCCCCCACCCGCTCGTCTCTGCAGGGATGACGGGGTTGCCCCTCTTTAGGGATGATTCATGGAGTGGCCTTCGCCCACAGGGGTAGAGTGTTACAAACAGAACGAACTACGTGGACTTTGATCCCTGTCTTCTAAATAGGGTACGTAGGAAGCCTCTCCGAGGTTCAAGCCCACCACCTGGTCGTCCCGGTCGTATTTACGTCGGTTCGTCCATCAGTGGACCCCTCCCGGGTTCACACTTGCGTTGATTCACCTATGAATCCGCCTCTGTGGGGGACTGCACGTGTGTATCTCCATTGTGCTTCCCCACCGCCTCGATCTCCTTGTGAGTCGGCTTGCCAACGTCCAGCATGACGTAAAACTGTGATCCACCCGGCCGTTCCATCCCCCTCTGTGCGAGGTGGTTCGGTTCAATCCTCCGCACGGTGGCCTCGATCTCTTTGTGAGTCGGCTTGCCGACGTCCAGCATGACGTTAAACTGTATATCCGAACTACGCTGACTTTGATCCGCGCTAACGCACGGTACGTAGGAAGCCCCTACGGGGTCCAAACTCTTCACTCCATCATCCATCCTGATCCTTACCCGGGCCGCCACATCCCGGTGGGGTCATGCCATTTCATCCCACTCCACTTCACTCGGGAAGCCGCCCATGTGCTGGCCCCAGCGTCGGAGGTTCCCCGCAAGGGGTTCTGTCATCTGATCCACTCCTCGTGTTGATTAGTCCGATGTCGTCCGCGCTGGACGTTAAACTCGCGGCATACCCCGTGTTAAACATGGGAAGCTGAGGAAAACCTCAAGTAACACAGTTCCCCGCACCCAGTGCGGGATGCCTCAGGCCATCACGCCTTCGAGAAGCCCTATTAGGGACGGAAGGCAGACATGCAAAGGCGCAGTGTTAAGACACGCCCCCGACACCCGGAGCCACCCGGTCTCCTCACCGCAGGTTGCTGCCCCGACCAGACTCCTTGGAGCGTCCGGGCGGAAGCAGCGTAATTAACCGGTGTCCATGGAGACATGGCGCCGGGAACAAGATTCACGAACATTCTTAAATCTATGAGGGAGACCCAGATTAGGCGACGAGTTTCGAGGAGACGTCCACGGAAGGAGGAGCCGACATCCCATCATCCCGGTTTCGATCAAGGAGCAGATGCCCCAGAATAAGGGACGAATGCCGCCCGCCCTTGGAAAGCGGGACTGCGGGGCCACAAGCCGCGCGCCCATCCCCTCGGGTCGACGGGTGCATGCGCGAACGCGTCCTGGCGGAACAGCGTAACCCGACGCACATCCGCACCGAAACAGAAAAATGGTGAACCCGACGTGAATCTCTTCTCCTCAATATGAAGACCGATGGCTTTCAGAGGTGTTGGAATACCAGCATGCTGCTCGACCGAGCATTCAGTTTTACCCGCCAGGTGCTGAGGAAGGGAACTCGGGCACTCCGTCTCGCGACGTTGAGGGCCTGGGTCCCCCCCACGGAAGGCGTCGTGGAACTAATGGTTAGTTGTCGATTCCTTTTCCTGTCAGTGTTAATGGGTTCTTCTCCCAGCTTTCAGAAATCAGGTCGCCCAATCCAGTGCCCGATCGCCACCCGCCCACTGGCGCAGGGGTAGAGGAAACACCGACGCGGCTACACCGCGCGGTCCCGCCCGTTCCACAGCCGTGCCAGCAGCCGCAGCTGCGGGGCAACCACGCCCTCTCTCCCCCTCGGAGGTCATCCAAAGAAGGGTGATCAACAACTTAGTGCGGAGATATGAGGAAGAGGGAGTCATCCCCACCAGGGACATGGCTCGCCTAGACCTCAAGGAAGCTGCACCTCGCCACCAACGCCGCCCCCGAGGGCCGCGCAGGGAGGCACCGCTGCCTACCTCGACGTCCAACCGCTTTGGGAGTTTATCCCCGGAGCGCTCCGACAACTCCTTCCCCTATGCGGATGAGGTGGAAGATGCCCGGGACTACCCTATCCGAGATTCGCTCCAGGGATCCGCGGTAAGGGCTCCTGTCAGGCCATGGCGACATCGCCGCCAGGCCTCTTAAGTCGAAGAACGGGCTCTCCACCTTCCCGCGCCGCTCATCCCGACTCGTCTGTCCCGACGCCAACGTCGGGCGCGGGCGGAAGAGGATGCCCACCTTGGGGCCCTAGCAACAGTGGCCGCGTTGGCTCAAGCCACTGCTGGCTCCAGTCGCCAGGCCCCTGTGCATCCTGAGCAGGAGCACTTCTATGCCCGACCCGGATCGAGGCCCCGACTGCCCCAAAGGCAGGTTGGGTTGACTCTCCCGGTTGCTGGTACAGACAATGGCCACCGCGGACCACCTCGCGGTAGCGCTATTCGCCAACAGGGTCTACTCCGTGTGGCCGATCCAAGAGGCATGGGTCACCCCGCCTTCCGATCCCGGCCCGGAGGCCTGCCCAGAATCATCTCTCCCCGCGTCCCCTTTGATATCTGTCCCGGTGCCCCTCGCACCTTGGTTTCTAGTCCTCTTGGCCCCAGCACCAGTGCGGCCGGAGGACGCCAGGATAGAGATCAGCCATGCCCCGAAGAACCACCCAGGGGCAGGAGGGCGAGGAGTCGACGCCGAGGGAAGAATGCTACGGAATTCCGGACAGAGATCCGACCGGTTCGTTTCTCTGATACAGAGGCGGAGTATGATTCGGCGACAGAGCCCTCCACCCAATCCCACCTGTCAGGGGCAGGGGTAGGAATGCGGCACGTCAGCCTCGTACTTCCCGAGAGCGAGATCGATATGATCCCCGCTTCTCTCTGAAGGTATATCCGGAGTAGCGTGGGCCTGGTAGACCCCCAAGGATCAAGCTTGCGGTTGGTACCAGCCTCTCCGGAAGCACCTTCTGCCTCGATCGGAGAAGCCGGAGACTTTTTCTGGGGACCGACGGTCGAACCACGATCTAGTGCACCCTCGGCGAGCACCGACGCTACGGCAGGATGTTCGCTCGCCGGCCCGTCCTATCGTGATGTGGTAGCTGGGGCACCGCCACCCTCAGAGGGCGGCCCGGGATATGGAGGCCGATCGGCATGCTCGCCGTATTCACCGCCGGCCAGCCCGTCGGCCCGGCGGCCCGCCTCGGCACCACTTCCGGTTCCCCGTCCATTCCCAGTCGTTGAATAGGACCAAGGAGACCTGGGTCCCGAGTTTGAGTCATGGAGCTTCTGGACCGTCCTTGCAGAGGGCCACTTCCCTGAGAAGTTTTGGCCAGTCGCAGGACCGGACATTGATGCACCCGAATCGCTCACCCCGGATGAGTTCGAATGCTTCCGCCGAACTCTCCGGGAGACTCACTCCCATCTTCACCGCTTACAAATGCCATATCCCGGGAGTCAAGTGCACCTGGAGGATATTGGTGAGCAGTGCCGTCAAATTGACCTGGCCACGCTCCCCGCGGTTCGGCACCCCGGGTCATTTGGGCACCACGAGGCCCTCCAACAACGATGCGTTGAGTGTTTTCAAGTACTCCTCAAGGTTATCGAGGAAGCCACTCCCCACGTGTATATCCGTGGATGGGGGCAGTAAGCTTCCCTACGCTTCAGTGCGATTCGCCGACAGCCCGATTCACTGGGTGGCCCTGAGGGTACATCCCCAGGGACGGAAACAGTCAATATGGCTGACCTGTCGGGGGAGGGGAACGGTTTGGAACTTCTCGACGGGGGCTCTCCCCCCGAAGACAAGCCGTTGTTGGATCCATCGGTGAGAGTTACTCGTCATCAGAGGAACCTCCTGGGACTCCCCGCACCCACTGAAGCACTGACGTTGAGCCGAAACGTCAGCAATGGTAAAGAGCACGGAGAGGCTATAAAGCCCGCCGACCCATCTGCCTCCACACAGAGGGCATATGAGGATTCCGAGAAGGCTACGCTACGTCAATAGCTCGCCGAGCAGAAGAAGCTGGTTGACCAGCTCCTCGCCGAGCGCGCTGCAGAACGGTGGCCTGACTACGGTGATCCTAGGCCAGGACAGCAGGGACAGGAACAACCACCCCTCGATGAGGCTCTCCCGGGAAACCGCGATTATGCCGTGTTCGCCGACAGGAGAGAGGCCACCGCCTATGGCAAGAGGGCGCGGTATGTTTCACCACACCCTCCCGAGCGGCGCGACTACCTGAGAGACCCCGCTCGGATTCCTCCCGCTGCCCCAAGGGCCGCTCCGCCCGCCATCCCACGAGATGCCGAGTTCGACGACCCGATTGAAGGGCCATGCAATGCGCTCGTGGTTAGAGATCCTCGCCAGGACTGGAACCCATGTCCGGACGATCCGATGGCGGCACTCATCGCCCGCTTGGAAGCCTTGGAGACTCGGCAAGTGACAATCCCACCGGACGGAAAGCCATACCCAGCATGGGTGGATGACATGCCGGCGCCTCCGGGATTCGGGAATCCCACTTTTTCCCCCTTCAACGGGACTGGAGATCCGCCACAGCATTTGGCCCATTTCAACTCGAGGTGCGGGCCTATGCTGGGGACTCCGGCGCAGCAAGAGGCTGCTAAGCTTCGCTGCTTTGTCCAGACACTGGAAGGGCCGGCATTTGTCTGGTACAGCCAGCTCCCCATCGGTTCGATAACTAGCTGGGAGGACCTTCGTAGACAATTCCTCTACCAGTTCAGTTCCACAACCCAGAAGACGAGTATCACAGACCTCTTCAAGTGCAAGCAGAGGCCTGACGAGCGAGTCGCGGACTTCGTCGCCCGATGGAAGGGTCTCACGTATTCCCATGACATGCCATTGACTCAGGAGCAGTTGCTGACAATGTGCATCGGGAACGTCACGACCGAACTGGTCCCTTCCCTGATCACTCAGAATTACCCCGGAGGGTTCAGGGACTTCTCAGACAAAGCTCAACGTCTTGAGGAAGCCCTGCAACAGGCCAGTCAGGCACACCCGCTGCCTCCTATGATTCCTGCAAGGAGAGTCAGCAGGGCTGAGCCCGCTGTTGTTGCCCAGATAGAGGCCCCCAGGCCGTTGGAGCTGCTACCGGCGAGACCAGCTCCACAGCCTCACAGGAATCCGCCTCCATGGGCTCAGTTCCCGGCCCAGCAGCGGCAGCCTCAGAACCGGCCGGCCCCTCCGCGTAATGTACCGCCACAACCCAGGCGAGATAATCAGGGTCCACCTCCTCGGCAGGCCCCTCCAGCCCCTCGTCAAGACCACACTCCCAGGGGCCCGCGATACCTGACCTACTCATTTCACGAGGATCAGGTCCCCGGTTATTTCCGGAGCGCCCTGGAGCAGAGGATTGTGCGACTGCCTGAGTGTTGGAGGCCGGAGGAGGCACATCTCACGGATAACCCCTGCTACTGCCCCTACCATCGGGCCCTGGGACACACCATCCAGCGGTGCTATGTGTTTAAGGATTGGCTCCAAGACCAGATTAACAACAATGTAATCAGGTTGGGCCCAGCTTCGGCACAAGTCGTGGGATCAGATGACGATAGCGGCAATGAGGACGAATGGCAGCTGGTCTCCGACCGCGGATCCCAGAAGTATAAAAACTGGATGGCCCGCAAGACGATCGTTCGCGCCCATGGAATCATCCGTGCGCGCTTGAATCAGCCTGAGCCCCCAGAATCTGCGGGTGCTGCTTCAGCATCGTCGTCCCAGCCTGCCTCTTCCAAGAAGAGAAAACGGCGGCGGCGCAAGAAGGAAGAGCGCGCCCCGCCAGTTCCGCCACTATCCCGCACTCTCAGCGATTTCATGCCCCCGGAGATGGGGATCCCTCCTCGGATCCGCCCAGTGGTGAATGATTCGTCCGATGACAGTACTGGGTACGCTTTGGTTAATACCGTCGAGCTGGTAAATCCCTTTTCGGTTCCCGACGTTGAAGAACACCAGGTGGACCTCCCTCGTGTCCCCGGTCGTCGCCACCGTCGGAGGAGCCGCAACAACAGGAGTCGCCGGGGCACAGCAGTTGGTACCTCCAGCCAGGCCGTGCACGCCACTGAGACCAGGCAGCAGGCTCAAAACCGAGCTCAGCATGCGCAGCCCCCCCATCCGGGGATGACAGATTCACCTCCGCCACTGTTTGTGGTATGGGATCAGGCAGAACCGCCTCAGCCGCGTCGTGATCAGCTCCGCCCTGCCACGAGTCCATCCCGGCCTCCTGACCCCAGTACGGTGACTACTTCTCGGGCTTCAACCAATGAACAGCGAGATGCGCCAAGCACCGGTCGGCCGCCGGCCCAACCGACAAGGCCCGTCATGCTTCCAACCGCAGAGCAACCTCCTGCAACCAGGGGCTCGCGCTTGGCTAAAAAGTATGATGTCCTGAAGCACTTGGCCGACATCCCAGCGAGACTCTCCATCCTTGAGGCTCTGCGCATGTCATCTGAGATGCGCGAGTCACTCGCTGAATCCCTGAAGAGCCCCCTCCAGTTTGAGACAGAGGTTGCGGCTGCAGAGGCCTTTCACGCCGAAACGATTGAGGACGCCGAATGTCAGGCAGTTATCTCGTTTTCTGGTAAGGATGAAGACCCTCCTATACAGGGGCACATTCGTCCACTGTATGTTACCGGCCAGTTCAATGGCCTTGAAGTCCGACGCTATCTTGTCGACACGGGGTCCGGGATTAACCTGATTCCCACTCGGACGCTCTGGAGATTGGGGTTGTCTGAGGATGACTTGATTCCCTCCGACCTCAGGATCCAGGGGTACGACCGCACCGAGCAAACCCCGGTCGGCAAGATACGTTTGAAGACCCAGTTTCGGTGACTTGGTTTCCAACACCGAATTCATGGTAGTCTCTCAAGACACTGCGTACAACGCATTGATGGGCAGGCCCTGGCTCCACCTTCATGCGGCGGTTCCCTCGTCATACCACCAATGCCTCAAATACTCCCTTAATGGTCGAGTAGGCGTGCTTCAGGGAGATGCCTCTCCTTTTGCCTCATGTGAAGCCCGCTATCTGGATGCAGACTATTACAAGAGCAAGGATAAGCAGATCCTGGCAGGTGAGGTCGAGCCTGTCGCTGTTGCAAGTGATCCCTGGGCAAGTTTGGATGACGCTTACGTCCTCCCGATTCAACGGTTGGACGTAGCCATGGTCTCGACGGCTTGTGAGTCTCCTGATGAGATGACCGCGACCGCCCATGCCAGCACCAGCGGCCCAGCAGGATCTGGTAGCCCCAATGCAGTTGCCAACGCAGTCTCTCCCGTGGACGATCCCTCCCCGAGTGGAGAGGACGTGGAAGATGCACCCCCGGCCTTTGAGGAGGGCGTCTCCGCCACGGTCGATGAGTTAGTACAAGTGAACCTTGGAACCGAAGCAGATCCGAGACCCACATTGGTCAGTGCCGCCATGCCCTCTGAGGAGCGGCAGCAGTACGTGGACTTTCTCAGGCAGCACCGTGATTTGTTCGCTTGGGGCTATGACGAGATGCCGGGGCTAGATCCTCAGGTAGCCGTCCACCGCCTTGGTCTCCCGGCGAACCATCGCGGGTTCAAGCAGCCTCCCAGGAAGATGCACCCATTCAACGGTGCCATGTTTGAGGCCGAAGTTGACAAGATTATCAAAGCCAACTTCGTGAGAGAAGTTCAGTACCCCAAATGGCTGGCCAACATTGTGCCGGTCAGGAAGAAGAACGGGCAGATCAGAGTCTGCATCGACTTCCGCGATCTCAACCGCCACTGTCCGAAGGATGATTTTCCCCTTCCAGTGACAGAGCTGTTGATTGACGCCACGCCAGGGTTCCAAGCCCTCTCCTTCATGGATGGATACGCCGGATATAACCAAATTCGGATGGCCCCTGAGGATGAGGAGTTCACTACCTTCAGGGCCCCCCAAGGTACCTTTTGCTACCGGGTCATGCCTTTCGGCCTGAAGAATGCAGGTGCCACCTATCAACGGGCGATGCACCGCATATTCAAGCCGATCCTCAGCACACTGGTGGAATGCTAAGTCGACGACTTGGTAGTCAAATCGTGCCAGCGTCAGGACCATCTCAAAGATCTTGAGAAAGTGTTCGGCTTCCTTCGGTCTCGCTGCCTGAAGATGAACCCGTTGAAGTGTGCCTTCGGGGTCACCTCCGGAAAGTTCCTTGGATTTGTGGTAAGATACCGGGGTATTGAGATCGACCCAGAGAAGATCAGGGCGATTAGCCAGATGCCTCCCCCAGGTAACATCCGGGAACTACAGGGGTTCCAAGGCCACTTAGCCTATATACGCCGATTCATCGCGAATCTGGCCGGCAAGTGTAAGCCCTTTTCTCGGCTCATGAAGAAAGGTGCCACCTATGTATGGGATAAAGAGTGTCAGACCGCTTTCGAGGAAATCAAGCAGTACCTGCTGCAACCTCCGGTTCTGATGCCGCCTGTATCCGGGAAGCCGCTGGTCCTCTATGTGACCGCCCTGGAACGGTCCCTGGGTGCCCTTCTTGCCCAGAAGAACAACGAGGGAACAGAGAATAGCCTCTATTACCTCAGTCGCATGCTCCTCGATGCGGAAGTTAGGTATTCTCCCATCGAGAAGAGCTGCCTGGCGCTCGTATTTTCCGTACAGAAATTACGGAACTACTTGCAGCACCATGAGGTACAGCTGGTTTCTCGGGTAGACCCGTTGAAATATATCCTGGGCCGGCCTATGTTGACTGGCCGTCTAGCGCGGTGGGCTGTGATTCTCCAGCAGTTCGACATCAGGTATGTGTCTCAGAAGGCCATCATAGGGCAAGCATTGGCAGACTTTCTGGCTGCTCACCCAACCTCCGCGGATCAGCCTCTAGATCTAGGCTTTCCTGATGAGGCCATTCTCTCGGTCGATCATGCCGGTCCATGCTGGCAGATGCACTTTGACGGTGCCTCCAGGAGCCCCACCGGTAGAAGACTTGATAATCCTAAGCTCAACAGAGTGGGCTTGGGTATCGTCTTCATTACCCCGGAGCAACCTGTACTGCCATACTCTTTCCTGTTGTCAGAGGGCTGTACCAACAATGAGGCGGAATACCATGCCCTCATCACCGTCCTCGAGTTAGCTCTCGAGATTGACGTGCCCCATCTGTGTGTGAAAGGGGACTCCGAGTTGGTTGTTAAGTAGATCAATGGCGACTATGTTGTCAGGAAGTCGGAACTTGTGCCATTACTGGAGTGCACCCTCCTTCTGATGGCCCGGTTCCCTTCTCGGCCAGAGATTGTCCATATTCCCCAGTCGCAGAACGGTCGAGCAGATGCTTTGGCCAGCCTTGCTGCGTCACTTGCGGAGCCTGAACAGGATAACCCGACCGTCCGCGTGACGCACCGCATGCTCATCGCTCCCGTTATCCCGGAGGGAGATCGCGGCCCGTCGGTAAGTAATCTCACCGCGGTTTCCCCTACGCCCGGAGCCCCGAGTACCCCAGACATGGCAGTAGAACCAGCCCCTGATTGGAGGACACCTTTGGTTGAGTACCTCCAACATGGCATTCTCCTGTCAGATCGGGCCGAGCGCGATCGAGTTCGACGCCGCGCATCGCATTTTGTCCTCCAGAGCAGTCCCGGCCTGGAGCAGATCCTCTATAGACGCGGATTTGATGGTGTTCTCCTCCGTTGCCTTCAGGGAGTTGAGATCCCACGAGTCATGCAAGAGGTTCATGCTGGTTCATGCGGTGCCCATCAGACTGGGCCGAAGCTTTCCCACCAGATTCGGAGGTTGGGATACTTCTGGCCCTCCATGATCCATGACTGCATCGAGTATGCCAGGAGGTGCCATGCGTGCCAGGTTCATGCGAACTTTGTGCATCGGCCGCCGGAGCCTCTCCATACCACCAGGTATTCTTGGCCCTTTGCAGTATGGGGGATGGACGTTGTGGGACCTTACCCGCCGGCGACGGCTCGCCAGTGCCGGTTCATTCTGACCGCCACGGACTTCTTCTCTAAATGGGCAGAGGCGATTCCGCTCAGAGAGGTCAAATCCTGTTCGATCGCTGACTTCGTGACCTCTAACATCATTCATCGATTTGGAGTGCCTCACGCTATCCTCACGGATAACAGAGCCAATTTCCGAGCAGCCGAGTTGAAGAAGTTGTATGCCAAATACAACATTCTCTCGAACCATACATCTCGCTATCATGCGCAGGCAAATGGGCAGATCGAGGCGTTTAACAAAACCCTCTCTAACATTCTGCAAAAAATGGTTGGTCAGAACAAGAAGAGTTGGCCGGACAAGCTCCCCAACGCCCTCTGGGCTTATCGGACGATGACTCGCAATTCCACCCAGATGACCCCTCATTCCCTGGTGTATGGAGCTGAGGCTGTCCTGCCCATCGAGATCCAGTTACCGTCCTTGCGCACTGCGGTCTACGACCAGCAAGCGCCGGACAGAGCTGCTGAAGCCCGTCTAGTCGAGTTGGAAGCACTGGATGAGAATAGACTTCGCGCCTTGCACAACTTGGAGAGGCATCAAAGCAGAATGGCTCGAGCTTTCAATAAGAAGGTTTGCCTCCGCTCCTTCCTGCAGGGTGACCTAGTGCTAGCCCTAAGAGCGCCAATGATCCCCGGCAGGAAGCCACCCAAGTTGGAGCCCAAGTGGGAGGGACCTCTTGTCGTCCACAAAGTTTATCCCAATGGCGCGTACTCCCTAGCGACTATGGATGGTGAGCGTGTCACTCCTCCCACCAACGCTAGGTTCCTCAAGTAGTACTTTGTCTGAGTGTACCACGTCCTGCACGACGTTAAACTGCATACGTCCAAGTTGCACGACGTTAAACTTCCTAGCATATCGTCCGCGCTGCAAGACGTTAAACTGCAAAGTGTTTCGTCCAACATGACGTTAAACTGTACCTCGTCCAAGCTACAAGACATTAAACTGTTTAGCATTCGTCCAACATGACATTAAACTGTACTACGTCCGAGCAACAAGACGTTAAACTGTTTAGCATTCGTCCTGCATGACGTTAAACTGCCTCTTAAGAACTACGTGCGGCTTGATTCCCATCCTTATGGGATACGTAGGACCGCCTGAACATTCATGTTTCAGGCCCAGCCCCATCCTTCTGGAATTTCCATCCCATCTCAGGCCCTTGGCCCAGTTGTCTCTGGGTATGCGGCGTATGGTGTGAACGCGGGGCTATGCCCTCATTCACGTCGGTTTGCTCGCCACACTGTACGCCCCCCACGTTCGGGGATGCCTTCTGCTCCCCCCTTTTTTCTCTTTTCGTCCTGCATGACGTTAAACTGCACTTCAAGAACTACGTGCGGCTTGATTCCCATCCTTATGGGATACGTAGGACCGCCTGAACATTCATGTTTCAGGCCCAGCCCCATTTCCCGGGAATCTCTATCCCGCATTGGGCCTCTGGCCCCAGTTCCCCTCATTTTTGTGCGAGGCGTGTGGCGTGAGCGGGGGATTATGTCCTCGTTCACATTGGCCTGCTGGCCGCGCCATACGCCTCCCCCGTGTGTGGGACTACCTAACACCCCTCATCGTCATGCATGACGTTAAACTCCCTCTTAAGAACTACGTACGGCTTGATTCCCATCCTTATGGGATACGTAGGACCGCCTGGACGCTTGTGTTTCAGGTCCAGCCCCGTCTCTTGGTTGATCACGGGGATCTGCTGTCTTTTGGTTGCTCTCAGGGTGAGTCCTCCGACCCTTTCCGGTGATCTGTTAACATGTTTTGGGTACTTTGGTCTATGACCCGTAGTGTCGGATGCAATACCGGTAAGTCCTGTGCTGCTTGTCGGGCCGCGCGCTTCCTCTTGTTCGAGCCTTCACTCAAAGGGATCCTCGTTAGCGGTTTGGGTACGATGCCTCAGTGCTCTCCTACCACTCCGGGTCGATTTACCGGCGGGTCCTGGGCCGCAAATCGATATGAATCCTGCGATTGAGCGGTTGATGCTCGTTTGCTTGCCCAGTTCTAGGCTGATGCGATCAGATGTTGTGTTGCGAATATGGTCAGCGACATCCTTGATCGCCATGTCGGCTCTTTCAGGCTCCGAACATTGGTTGCACGGTCCTCATCACACTCCTCCTTTGTGCGTTGTAGTGGAATCTCGACACTCTCTTCATACTGACCTTCAGTACACCTTTACACGTTAGGCAGGCCAACCAGGGTAATGGTGTCTGTCGAGGCTCCCACGATCTGAGCACCAAGGATATATGCTGATGTCCTCCCTAAGGGCCGTGTATAGATGGACCCTCGTCCCCATAAGGAGGAAGGAGTCGCCCGAACAATCACGTTTTGGGCCCAGTATATCTGGAGGCTAGCATCTCTGCCCCTCGGGTGATGGACATACACAGGCCCCTATCCCAGGATCCTTCTCCAGGAATCGTGCGTGACCGCAGGGCTGGGTATGTTCCCACCTCCGCTGAGTCCGCCGTATCGCGATAAGCGGATTCCTCCATGGTCCGAACCACACGACCTTAAACTGTGTTGTCTGGTCCTACCACACGACCGTAAACTGTGATCGTCTTGGCCGCCCGACGAGAAACGGCACTGCATCGTGATGTTCTCCTCAGGGGACACTCACGTTGGGCGCTGGTTAATAACCACGCCATTCATCAATGCCTTTCATGGCTTGATTATTGTGGCGACGCCAGGGATTCCTTAATCACAGGCATGTCGCTGCACGAAAAACCATCCATCTTTAAGGACAAACAAGAAATATCAAATACCGCTTCTTCTGTGTGCGAGGGTCAGACCCGCACCCTTCCCCGCGCTGGTGCCCGATTGTGTTGCGCCGCACTTCAAGAACTACGTGTGGCTTGATTCTCATCCTCATGGGATACGTAGGAACGCCCGGATGTTTGAAACTTCGGGTCCAGCCCCCACCTCTTAAAGATTCCCCCCTTCTCTGGGGAATCCGCCGCCTTCAGGCCACCCTCAAGGCGTGTCCCTCGACCCCTTGCAGTGGTCCACTTGTGTCAAGAGTACTCTGGTTTATTGCCAGGAGGGTCAGGTTTAGCTTGGTCAGGTTCCTTCCATTTTTCAGGCTTCGTGCTCCCTTTCATTCGGACCCATAGCCTACGCCCTGGGTGGAGCCCCCGTGAACGGTTTGGACACAATGCCTCAGTGCTCTCCCACCGACTCGGGCTGGTGCCCCCAATGGCCTCGGGCAGCAAATCGATATGAATCCTGCGATTGAGCGGTCGATGCTCGTTTGCTGCCTCATTCCATCAACGGTTTAGTGCGATATTGATGCTGCTTTTCCGCCACGGTCGGCAGTACTCCCATATCGTTACGCCGGTGCCCCCAGTCCTTGAGTGAATGGCCGCATGATTCACATCACATTTTCCACCTACCATTCTGACCAGGCGGAATCTCGACACTCTTGACACTATCCCTCAGTGCATCTTCGCATATCCAGGGGATAGGACCACGATGCGGCGTACTTTGAGGTTCTTATGGTCTGAGCTCTAAGACCTTAAACTAAGATCTACCCTTATGGTCCGAGCTCTAAGACCTTAAACTAAGATCTACCCCTATGGTCCGAGCTCTAAGACCTTAAACTAAGATCTACCCTTATGGTCCGAGCTCTAAGACCTTAAACTAAGATATGCCCCTATGGTCCGAGCTCTACGACCCTAAAACTAAGATCTCCCCAAATGGGATTCTGCGTCCTGCATGACGTTAAACTGCACTCGCAGAACTACGTATGGCTTGATCTCCAGCCTGATGGAGTACGTAGGAACACCCGGGCATTTCGACTCGGGTCCAGCCTCAGGGATCGCCAAGTCCCGCCCCTCCTCGTCGCCGGCCGTCTGGCCTGACTTCGGGTAGAGTGGTGCAGTTGTGATATTCTCCCCGATTCAGCTCGGGATGCCCCATCGCAATGATGGGAAGCGACGGTTTCCTCATCAAAGAGGTTCTGTCTGAGAATTGGGGTGATTCACGGCCAGATTAGTGCATCCGCCTAATACGCTTTCCCCACGGTGGCGCAATTTTGAGAGTGTTGGATTCTATCCGAACAAATCGTCACTTCGCCCCACGCTTCGCATGCCCTGTTGATCTGGATTTCCACCCTTGTGCCTGAAGGAACCCCCAAAGCGGCATTGATGATGACATGTGATCCGCCTCCTACAATATGGATGATGACCTTCGGTCCGTCTATCGCAGTAGTATGGTCGATTGATCCATTGTCCGCTTGCCGTCTTGGGCATTTCTTGGAAGGCCGACCGTTGTGGATTTCTGAATTCGGGACACGCGATTCACCCTTTCTCATTTCCCTATGTTCGGAAAAAATCTCAACGCCCCTAGCGTTGTCCCGCTCGTGTGTCAGAACAAGTTGGGGGGATGATACATTGATTAGGCTTGAGGTCTCCTTTCCTAGGAATGACCTCCCTCTTTTCTCTAGAAATCCAGGCCCAATTGTGGATGCCTGAAGCTTGGTTAACGCTCCCGCAAGACAATGAATTGTGGTCGAGCATGTTAAGCCAAAAGATGCAGATAAATATGGTGATTCATACAAATGGATCGAAATATTGAGTAGCAGAAGCAAATGTTTTGGGAATGGCAAAACAAAGCCCCTAGGGATTAGCGTGCTGGATAAGTCTTTCTAACGCCGCTACCCTTTGGCTGGTGGCCTCCAGAGCTGCTTCTCGCTCTCTGCGTGCCCTCTCCTCGTCGGCGGTCGCAGCACGCAGTTCGTCAATTCTGGCTTGTGCATGCTCCCGCTCGACTTGAATTGTGACCATCTGTTGGCCCGCCTCCGTCAGCTGTACCTGGGCGTCAACCAGCTGGGCTGCTAGTTGCTCCACAAGCTCGGTGCACGTTGCGACGAAGGCCTCCTTCTCTGCCGCCTGCCCTTCGAGACGCCGGACTTTCTGCTCCACCACTAGGAGCGCCCGCGTGCTCTCCGACATGTCCCGACATTGTGCGACGTCGGCACGCCGGCGGCTCTCGCGCATCTTTTCGGCCATGAAATCACGGACCGTCAGATGGAGGCGTTGAGCATCAGCTCCCCCGGCAGACAGGAAGCGCAGCCAGGTTTGGAGTGACCCCATGCGCCCCAGCCACTCCGATGGGTCTCGCTTGAGGAAGCGCTGGATGCACTTCCACCCCCTTCGGCGCGCTATCCGGCTCTCCTCGACCGCCTCCGTGTCCGAGTCATCCATCTCCTCGGGGTCGGCAGGCCGGTAGGCAGGGAAGGCAGCCAGCAGGTCTGCTGCAGGGTCCGCCCCTGGGATGTCCTCATGGGGGATAGGTTCCCCAACATCTGGGCGACCTTCTCTCTCCCCAGCGGCGTTGACACCCTCGTCAGCCCCCGACCTCTCTCCGATGTCAGCACCGCCGACGTCCGTAGCCCCTTGATCAGCAGTTGGTGGGGCCGGCTCGGTGTGGGAAGTCTGTTCCAGAGCAGGCGGCATGTCTGCCACCGGTCCACTCGTGGATGGCCCGGGTTCGGCAACCCGACGGGCCTCCAGTCCTGAGATTACTGCGCAAGGCATGCCGTGGTTAGTCACGGATCGTCAACGGCAAGCACCAGCAGTAAAGTAAGGAGACTTACGGGAGTTCAGAGCGTCATCTTCCGCTATCCCGGCCGCCGCAGGAACAGTTGCAGCAGGGGACCCTTCCGCGCTTGTCAATTCGATAATGGGTGCCTGGCCCCCGCCTTGTCCTGCTGGCGCCTCTCCTACTCCCGCTGAGGACGCCTGACCAACATCCGTGTGCTCCTGAGAAAGATGGAGAAATGGGTTAGAAGCTGCATAAGAGAATGGATGAAGCAGGTTGAATAGGGATAGAAGCGGACCTCGAGGAGCTCAGTGACATCAACATTGTCAGAGCCGGCCACCT
Organism: Viscum album; assembly: GCA_963277665.1. Lineage (NCBI taxonomy): Eukaryota > Viridiplantae > Streptophyta > Magnoliopsida > Santalales > Viscaceae > Viscum > Viscum album. The sequence continues at coordinate 599,619,398 of OY728133.1, forward strand.
CGCCGCTCTCCCGCGGGCTCCCCTAATGGGATCTTCCCTCGGAGCCTTCATCCTCCCCCATCTCCTCCTCTTCCTCGGAGTCGTTGCTACTGTCATCTTCCGCCGGCGGCATCTGTTCTGGAGCGGGTTCTAGACCGAGCATCACCTTCACCAGAAGGGATGGCTCCGCACGCTGACCACGTTGGCGCGCGTACTCGTCCATGGCCGTCAGATACGCATACTGCTGGTTGAAGTCCACCCTGTCGGCGATATGGAGGCGCCCGACCTCTGGCAGATGGATTCCTTCTCTAAGTATCTTTCGCCAGATGGCGTCGGTCCCCAGTGACTGCCGCAGGGTCATCCAGGCCGACCACAGCGCCGGGAAGACTGCATCATGGGAGGGTTCGAGCAGACGCCTTACCTGCTTCCCGGGCCGCTCCCCGACCGCCGCATGTGCCCCCTCTCTGGGCACTGAAGTCGTGGCGGCAGCTTGCGATGTGCCCGCCGCCGAAGTCCCTGCCCGCGCCGGCTCCGCTGCTTGGCGCGCCTCCGTTCTCCCCCGTGTGGTGGCGCCTCGCCTCCTTCCTTGACGCCCGGTCTCCGCATGGGTGACTTCGAGCCGCCGAACTGGCTTCCGTAAAAGCCCCTCGGGGTACGCGATGGCCCAGTGTTCGGTGTACTCGGTTGCCAAGCCTGCATCGACCCCGGTAGGAGGGAGAGTGATGACGTCGCTAGAGCCAAAGGCGACGAACATCAGCCACATCTGGCGAAGGACGCCAGGGTTTGTCTCCTCCCGGACAGCAGTGAATACCCTCTTCGGCATCCGTTGAAGGCACCCGAACTGCCTGGCGAACCGGGTTGGCACGTAGGGCTCGCAGATCACCTTCCCGTCGATCCGAGCCACGAGCACCCCGCCCCGCATGTTCAGGAAGTACTCGTGCTGCTCCAGCGGACCCTGCCCGTTGTCGATCATTTGGCCAACGGGAGTGGGGAACGGGCTGAAGTTGAAATTGGCATGATTTCCAATCCGAATCCTCACGCCCTCCTCACTTAGGGTCATCGGAGCGACCCCCGCAATGTTCAGCAGGGAGGGTCGCAGGCCGTTGCCCGGAGGAATTATGGCGTTCGGAAACGTGTACCCACCAAGGTGAGCAGCCACCCAACCGTGGAAGAATTGGAAGGGCCCACAGATCCTTCGTGGCGACCCCCCTCGTGAGATGCGTCCCAGGATGGCGTATAGCTTAGCCAACATTGGGACCCCGAGGTTGTATCTTTTGTTGGCGGCCATAGCGCCCGCCATCGCCAGTGTCGCCGGGCGAACGCCCATTCGCGCGTCCCGCACTGACAGGAGCCACCCACTCAGAAAGGCGGCCAGGAACGCCGTGTACCGGACATTTGGGTCCCGGGACTCGATGACGCGGTACCCCCATGAGCGGTAGTCGCCCGTCTCCAGGACCCGCCAGTACGACCCGTTCCGGCTCCTCTGAGCCGCGGTCGGGCACCGCTTCCCCCTGCCTGGCATCTTGACCGCCTGGTCATGCTCCAAGAACTGGCCGAACCACTCCTTATAGGCTATGTCCTTCTGAAAGTCCTTGATCCCAAGCCGCTGCGTAGCCAGGTCAAGAAGATGCCAGGTCAGAATGGGAGTCTGTGACCTGTCTTCCCAGCTGTTCTTCGGAGGCAGGAACTCATCGTACAGGTAACCCTCCAGCGGGATACCTCCGATGCAGTGGATGTCCCAGAGACCAATGCCGACCTCCCCATGGTGAAGATGGAAGGTGTTGGTATCCAGGGACCAGCGGGTGAACAGCTCCGGCCCGAGCTCGGACTGCTGGTAGAAGTGGAACTGCAACGTCCACACCGCTTCAAACAGGCCGATGTACCGCAGCTCCTCCGCGAAGTGATCGCAAGTGTGGCGTACCCAGAACGCCCAGGCCCACTCACTGGTGAAATTTCCCCCAGATCGCAAGTCCCAGTCCTTCAGCCATCCCTTGGTGTCGTCGGTGACACTCTGGCGATATATGCTCTAGTAGAGGGCTGGAGAGTCCTCCGCAGAAGGCTCACTTTCGACGATGGTTCGCGTCCTCGGGTTCAGGACATAGACATCTAAGTGTCTGGTCTCCCTGGCAGGATGCCCATTGTTGGTGATGTTATAGCGGGGAAGCTCGTCCTCCCGAGTCACCCAGGTCCGTGGCGCATCAACCTCGAACCCTGGCACCGGAACCTCATCTAGGATGCCGAAGTTCCAGAGCGGCAGGTTGTCCGACAGTGGATATGTCTTCTGGGCCGACTTCAGCAAGTCGAACAAGGATTGATTGTTGGAAACAATATCCTTGGCTCCGTAGACCTCCTCGTTCGTCGCCATCTCAGCTCTGCGAGTGGCGGCATTCCCCTCATTTCCTTGATTCGCGGCCATCTCAGAAGCTCTGGGAGTCGTGCGGGTAAAGGGATGAAGCGTGCGGGATCGGACGAGGCTGGTAGAGAAGTTTGAGAGTTGGCGCGCAATCCTAGTGGATGGCGCGCAATCGAGAAGTCCGTCGCGTAAAACCCCGGGTGTTCGCGCAAAAGCAGGCCGAATTCCGGACAGGTTTGCGCGACGAGCGGGCGAATTCCGCGCCGGAAAAGGCAATTTCGCGCACGAGAGCTCGAATGCTTATCGCGCGGAAGGCCAGTGTACGGTGCGGGGGACCCAGGGCCCCTATTTATAGGCAAAACCGGGAGTCCGCGCTGCGCGGAAAGCGCTTTGCGCGACCGCACCGGCGAATTTCGCGCCCGACGCCCTTTTTTGCGCGCCACAGTCCCGCGCCACCCAGGACTTCGGCATTCCGGAGTCTCCCTCGGAACCCGATCGTTGCGACCTCTCGCCGATCAGATTCCGAGGGGGGGCTTTTGTAGACGCCGGAAAAGTCCGTTGTTCCCAAACAAAGCTCCGGATGCGGAAAACGAGGTCATATTTGGAGTCGGAAGCACGTTTCAGAGGGCCCGGAGGCCTTGTGCGGAATTTTGGAAACCCGCGCGCAAAGTTGATGAGCCGCGCGCAAACCTCCCGGGATGCGCGCAATGCGCCGGGCCGGCGCGCAATTTTGCGCGCCAGTGGCCCGCGCGACTCCGTTGCGCGCCGGGCCCAATTCTGCGCCCGCGAAGAGAATTTCGCTCCCGCGAACTGGATTCCGCGCCCGGGGTTGCCTATAAATAGAAGGCAACCCCCGACATTTTGAAGGTTGCCAGAATTCGAAAGGTCTCTCGTGCGCGCAATCCAACCCCTTCCGCGCGCAATGCCGATCTTCAGGTAACCTCTTTTCTTTCGCGCAAGAAAGCCTCGGGGGTCGCCTTCGCGCGCAATCCCTTTGGCTCCTTTCCTTTGAATAACCCTTCACTCAAAGGCATTTGCGCGCAAAAGAAGCCTCTTACGCGCAATTGCCCCCGGGTGCGCGCAATCCAGCCCGATTGCGCGCACCCCCCATTTTCAAAGTGGCCATTCATTAAAGAATGATCCGTTGACCCCGTGCGCTATCCGAAGCCCGGTGCGCGCAATATCTATCATTCGCGCGCAAAGTGCTGGCCCAATTGCGCGCCAGCCCGCCCATTTGCGCGCCGACCCGCGGTATTGCGCGCAAAGCTCCTCTTTTGCGCGCAAACCGCCAGGGTCGCCCCCTTTGACCCCCTTTGGGTACCCGCCTGCGTGACGCCCGACGACCCTCATCCCGGGTGCCCGCACCGTGCGTTGTCTTCCCGTGCGACCCTCCAGGCTTGCGAGAAGTGACACGGACCTATCGGCGGCTTCAACGTCCTGCACGACGTTAAACTGCATACGTCCTGCACGACGTTAAACTGCATACGTCCTGCACGACGTTCAACTGCATACGTCCTGCACGACGTTAAACTGCACATCGTCCGCGCTGCAAGACGTTAAACTGCCAAGCATCTTCGTCCTCAACACACGACGTTAAACTGTACTTCGTCCGGCAAGACGTTAAACCGTCCGCTTCGTCCTCAACACACGACGTTAAACTGTATTTCGTTCGGCAAGACGTTAAACCGTCCGCATCACCCGATCCCGTGCCCCGCACGCAGGGTCCCCCCGGTTTGGATGTGGCCCCCACCCGCTCGTCTCTGCAGGGATGACGGGGTTGCCCCTCTTTAGGGATGATTCATGGAGTGGCCTTCGCCCACGGGGGTAGAGTGTTACAAACAAAAAGAACTACGTGGACTTTGATCCCTGTCTTCTAAACAGGGTACGTAGGAAGCCTCTCCGAGGTTCAAGCCCACCACCTGGTCGTCCCGGTCGTATTTACGTCGGTTCGTCCATCAGTGGACCCCTCCCGGGTTCACACTTGCGTTGATTCACCTATGAATCCGCCTCTGTGGGGGACTGCACGTGTGTATCTCCATTGTGCTTCCCCACCGCCTCGATCTCCTTGTGAGTCGGCTTGCCAACGTCCAGCATGACGTAAAACTGTGATCCACCCGGCCGTTCCATCCCCCTCTGTGCGAGGTGGTTCGGTTCAATCCTCCGCCCGGCGGCCTCGATCTCTTTGTTAGTCGGCTTGCCGACGTCCAGCATGACGTTAAACTGTATATCCGAACTACACTGACTTTGATCCGCGCTAACGCACGGTACGTAGGAAGCCCCTACGGGGTCCAAGCTCTTCACTCCATCATCCATCCTGATCCTTACCCGGGCTGCCACATCCCGGTGGGGTCATGCCATTTCATCCCACTCCACTTCACTCGGGAAGCCGCCCATGTGCTGGCCCCAGCGTCGGAGGTTCCCCGCAAGGGGTTCTGTCATCTGATCCACTCCTCGTGTTGATCAGTCCGATGCCATCCCCGTTGGACGTTAAACTCGCGGCATACCCTGTGTTAAACATGGGAAGCTGAGGAAAACCTCAGGTAACACAGTTCCCCGCACCCAGTGCGGGATGCCTCAGGCCATCACGCCTTCGAGAAGCCCTATTAGGGACGGAAGGCAGACATGCAAAGGCGTAGTGTTAAGACACGCCCCCGACACCCGGAGCCACCCGGTCTCCTCACCGCAGGTTGCTGCCCCGACCAGACTCCTTGGAGCGTCCGGGCGGAAGCAGCGTAATTAACCGGTGTCCATGGAGACATGGCGCCGGGAACGAGATTCACGAACATTCTTAAATCTATGAGGGAGACCCGGATTAGGCGACGAGTTCCGAGGAGACGTCCACGGAAGGAGGAGCCGACATCCCATCATCCCGGTTTCGATCAAGGAGCAGACGCCCCTGAATAAGGGACGAATGCCGCCCGCCCTTGGAAAGCGGGACTGCGGGGCCACAAGCCGCGCGCCCATCCCCTCGGGTCGACGGGTGCACGCGCGAACGCATCCTGGCGGAACAGCGTAACCCGACACACATCCGCACCGAAACAATTATACTTATAAAATAATTTTTTTCACTCCCCTTTGGAAAAATCCATAGGAATAAACCATGGGATGGTTTGTAGTTTTAAATATTTAATTATGTAGATTCCAAAACCTATGTTTATGAAATATTAAAGAATTCCCCACTCTTTTCCAATATAAACCCAACCAAGATCCCACTTATCAACAATAAAAACCTATATAACATGTCCCTACTATACACTAATCTCTCTAGTATCCTCTCAAGGCTCGCTAAGCTCCCAAGAATCCTCTCTCAAGGTTTTCCCAAGCCTTTGGGATCACACATCCATGTAAGGGATTTATTCTTTTCTAATTTTTTTCTATGTTTCATTATATTGTTAAACTGTAGTATTTTAAATTTAAAATTTTGAGGGTATAATTTCACACCCCCATACATCCCCCCTTATGTTTGAATAATGAGTGACCTCTTTATCTATCATTAATCCCTCCCATGTACACCATTAACCATGCCGATATTTCACAAGAGTTATTACATTTTTCCTCTTTCTTCAAGTTTCTTTATTATGTTACGCCTTCTATTTACAAATTCCATGTGTTGGGAAATTTATTTATGTGACCGCCTTACTTTTAGTTTCATGTAAATGTAATAATATAACCCTTTATCTCTCATCAACCAATTTAATTAATCTTTATATCATGCCATTATGTAGGCGAAAATGTTGTATAGTGAATACAATTCCCATTTTTCTATCATGGATATTCACCATCATCCACAAATACATATTGAAATTTACGTACATGTATGTAGACCAAATTATTTTATCGGGTAATAGATTATTATGTGGAATGATTCCATGTTATATGATCCATCTGGCACACTTATGCACGAGACAAAATGATTAAGAAGGGTGTATTCTGGTAGCGCTCCAATGCAATGGTGGAAGTGTTGTATCTTTATATTTCATGTCCAATGAGGGTTTACTCATGGTAATTAAAGTGTAATGGGGGTTTAATAATTATAGATCTTGTGCAATGAGGCTTTACTCATTCTACATGTGAAATGATCCTTGGATCATGCCAATATCATGTTAAATGTTTTTTCCACATCTCCATGTTTTGATAATCATGATATATCATACCTTTATGTTCATGTTTTTCTTATTCTACATTGATTTACATATTTACTAACTTTTATTTTATTCTTTATTTAATTCCTTGTTTACTCCTCGAATGGGATTTACTGGTTACCCTTTCCTAATGTATGTCCTCAGGTTATCCGACAAAATAATAAGTACGATGGAATGTTGTGGTCATCTAAAAGAAGTTTTCAATAAATATGTAGTATTTTTATGTCTTAAGTTGTCATGTAATGATCCTAACTACCCCAAGATACTAGACCTCTCAATCCTAAGAGTTGTCTTAAGTGAATGTTTATGTAATAAATCATGTTTAAGTGTGTAATAAAGAGCATGGTTGTCATAGTTTGTATCAAAGGATATGTTTAGTTATTTTTATGATTAGTATTAGAAACCCATAGTGAAAGCCTTATGAATAGAATTAAGTATAATAAAAACATCCCTATATTTTAGTGCTAATAGAGTAAGTGGATTATCTGCAAAATACATCTATTTCTGGATACTAACAAGTATAGGTGGCTCTAGTAGACATATATATAGGGTTAAAACCCAAAAACAATGCTTTGAGCTAGACTCGAACAAGAACTGGTGCACGAAAATAGGACTTGTTGCACTCTTGGTATGATAATTTAGATAGATATGATTTGGTACATTAATAATATTATTATTTCCATTTTTAGGGAATAAAAATTTTCTCCTAATAATATATATTTGGAAGTAAATCATGGAAAACATAGATTAAAGCCTCTAAATACATAAGTTAATGAAATAAATGTAATTTATAAGTTATCCCTTTTTGTCACTAGATTCCCCTTTATGTGTTACCCCTAACATTCCTTTTATTCCTTCTAATGGATGGTAATAGGAGGACTCATGCTAACCACGGATGTGAGGTTTAATGTTATGATTGTTTTAATGAGATGCCCAATCTGATGGGAGAGGGAATCACAAACTTTGTCACAATAATCACATAGTTAACTCATGTATTGAATGGAAACATGGGTCAACAGGAACTCCACCCCCCCCCCCAAGAAAGAACAATCCAAAATCAACAGCATAATAAGATAAAGGCCTCCTACTTTAAATGGATCATTTGATCCCTCAATCACCAAACAATGCATCAACTCCATTGAGAAGATCCTCTCCGTCCTTCAATGTTCCAAACAAGAGAAGTATATTTTGGATGCTTATCGTATGGAGGGTGAATCTGATCAATGGTGGACATTGATCAAAAATATGAATCTTGATAAATGGATCGATGCATTAGAATATAAGGATTTATGATTTTTTTGATAAATATTTTCCTCGCACCCTACAACTTAAAGTGGAATGTTACTTCCTTGACCTCAAGAAAAAAGTCAAAAAATCTATCCAATCATACGAGGAAGAAAACATAAGGATTTCATGATACACCTCTGGAATTATTGTTACAACTAAATACAAGGTTCACTGCATAATTGGTGGGCTAAAACATAACCTACTGAAAGCTCTAGAGGTCTGTGACATTGATAGCTATGTAGAAATTATTTGATGTGCCCTCCAATTCAAAATGGAGATCGTAGAATCTCATGGGTATCTTAGAGATAATAAAAGAAATGTTGAATTTAATTCTGGAAGTCCTATGGATAAATCCAATGGTGCAAAGAAATTCCAGCACCCCACTTGCCAATGGTGCGGAAAGAAGCATCCTGGAAATTTCCTGAAGTGGACTAGGAAATGATTTAGGTGTGGAAGAGATGTGAACCCAAACACTAATTGCCGACAATAAAAATACACTACTACGATAGAGGATATGAATGCTCCATTAGACCCTCAATTCATTGTTCATTACTTCAACTACAAATAACCAGGGCACTTGACAAACTAGTTCTCTAATCCAAGGGTTTTTTGAGGCTACCAATAACCTCCAAGGTTGCAAGGAAAATATTTTTCCATCACTACCTCTGAACCAAACTATGACAAAAAAGTGGTGATAGGTATGCTAGTTATTCATTATTGAATATAGGATTCACATTTTTATTATAGTTATATGAATTATTTTATATTCTGAATTTTTAGTTGAACAATCCCAACACCATCACAAATCATGGAAGTATAGATGTCATCGAGAAGAGAAAGTGGGTCAATCGTTGCATCCCATGAATAAAACACCTCCCCTATCTCAATTCAGGGATTGATCTTCCTAGAAAAAATATTCATATTATATTTAGTAAAATTTGAGGCAATTCTTGGCATGGATTGGATTTCCCTATATAGAGACAACATAAATTTTCATAAGAGGAAAATCTCTCTCTATATAGAGAATCAACCCTCGATTCTCTATAAGTGAAAGCAGGAGGATGAATTTTCATTAGCACAATCATCTCAAGTGTGGATTTTAATTCCATATGAGAATGTGTATCTTGTTCAAATGTTTGAATATAAGGAAGAAACAATCCTTGAATACATACATATTGTGAGGGAATTCACCAAAGTGTTTTTGGAGGAATTTTCTTCTGTTCCTCTTAGAAGAGATGTTGAATTCTAGATTGATTGTATACTTGGTTCTTTGCCAATATCCAAGACAATATATAGAATGGATATTGTGGAGATGAAGAAACAACTACATGAGAATATGGATAAATGGTTTATATGCCCACGTTCGTCACCATGGGGTGCACCAGTCCTATTCATCATGAAGAAGGATTGGTGAATGATCATTCGTATTGATTATCACGAGTTCAACAGAATCACTATAAAGAACAAGTATCCATTAAAATGAAATTATGAATTGTTAAATCAACTATGTGGAGCAGAATACTTTTCACTGGTGTATCTATGGTCAGGATATTACCAAGTATGAAGAAGTAGGATATCCCCAAGAATACTTTTTGTACAACGTACGAGCACTATGAACTCATAATAATTCCTTTCAAACTCACTAATGCTCCATAAATCGTCATGGAAGTGATGAATAGAGTCATTAGAGAATACCTTGACAAATTTTTGGTAGACTCTATACATGATATTATAATATAATCCAAAACCAAGCTATATCATGAGGATCATCTAAGAACATTACTAGAGACCTTGCGAAAGGAGAAGCTCTATGTGAAGTATAGTAAGTGTGAGTTCTGGTTGAAGGAGGTATCATTATTGGGTCATATCAACCCAAGAAATGGGAAATATATGGATCCCACTAAGAAATCTTCAATTGAGGGATGGACAAGTCCAACATCGTTGATGGATATCCTGAGCTTCCTAGGGTTAGAAGGATATTATCGCGGTATTGTGAGAAATATATCACGATTGCCAAAGATAACATGAAAAGGATTCATGTTTTCTTATTGTGATGAATATAAATATATATTCAAGGAGTTGAAAAGGAGGCATTTCATTGAACCTATGCTCCCACTACCCACAAGTGGAGAAATATCTGTGGGATTCAGTGATTCTTCGAAGAATGGTTTGGGATATTTGTTGATAAAAAATGACAATGTCATTGCTTATGCCTCAAGGAAATTGAATGTTCCTGAGAAAAACTATATAAAACATGATATGGAGTTGGTTGTAGTAATATTATCTTTAAAAATTTTGTGACATTACCAGTTTGGGGAGAAGTTTGAAATATACAAGGATCACAAAAGCCTCAATTATATATTCTGACAAAAAGTTATGAATATGCACCAATGAAGATGGTTAGAGCTGATCAAAGACTATGGATGCTCAATTCACTACCATATGGGGAAAGCGAACAAGGTGTTGGATGATCTAAGAAGAAAAGACTCATAAACTCTTTCATTGATGAGGATTTAAAAGGATACAATCTTCTTATATTTCATGAATATGGACACGAGAATCATAAAGAAGGAAACTTCATCAATCCTTTCACAAACTATTTCTCAATAGTCTCTTTCGAAAATGTTAAAGGATGATAAAAATGAAGATGTGGAAATTCATAAGAAAGTGGAAACTATAAAAAAGGTAAATCCTCAGAGTTAAATGTTAATGAAGAATGTATTGTGAGATTTGTGTCTGTACTATGTGTTTCATCAAATCTAGAGTTAATGAAAGAACGTTTGGGTAATGAAAATAGATTGAATTTATCTATTCACCCAAGAAACACAAAGATGTATCAAGATCTCTGAGAGAATTATTGGTTTGATAACATGAAGAAAGAGATCAATGAGTATATATCAAATTGCCTGGTATGTCTGCAAGTGAAGGCTAAGATGCAGAAGATTATGCGAATGATAAAACCATTACCCATACCAATAAGGAAATGATAAAAAATCACCATGGACATTATGACTAAACATACAAAGACATCCAAAGGAAAAAATTCTATCTGGGTTATTTTGGATCATCTTACTAAGACTGAACACTTCATTTCTATTTGAGAGGATTTATCATTGGATCAAATGGAACTGATATATAGCAGAGAATTGGTAAGGCTGTATGGAGTACCACTATCAATTGAATCTGATTGAGATCAAAGATTCACATCTAAGTTCAGTATATGTCTCCAAAACCCTATGAATACATATCTAAACTTTAGTACAACTTTTCATCCTCAATATGATGGCCTATCTAAGCAGAATATTCAAACACTTTAAAACATGTTGAGAGAATTCAGTATGGTATCAACATCTTCCTCTGGTTGTGTTCATTTACAATAATAGTTTCCATTAAAGCATACAAATAACTCCATATGAATCCCTTTACGGTAATACATTCATAACACTGACATGTTGGGATGATGTTGGGGAGAGAAAACTCATAGGTCCTGAAATGATTGATGAAATGGTGGAGATGGTTATGACCATCCAGCAGCACATTAATGTTGATCAGAGTCAAAAAAAGATCTATTCTGATAATCATCGACGAGACCTATAGTTTGATGTTTGAGACATGGTATTTTTTTGAATATCATTGTTGAAGAGATTTATGAGAATTTTGATGATGTTAAATCTCAGTCCAAGGTACATTGGACCTTTTGATATCCTTGATCTCATTAGAGCTGTGGTCTATCGACTAGAACTCCCACCGAACCTATCTCAAGTACATGATGTATTCTACATAGCACTCTTGAGAAAGTACATACCTGACCCATACCGTTTACTCAATAAAAACGTGGTACCATTGTATAATGACCTATTCTATGAATAGAAGCCGATGCAGATCTTATATCTTAGGTAAAAACATATACTAAATAAGACAATGCACCTCTTCAAAGTGTTATGGAGTATCCAAAAGTTTGAAGAAGCAATGTGGGAAGCATATGAAGTGACCAAGTAATGTTACCCTCATCTATTTTAGAGTGGGAAAAGAAAATTTTGAGGGAGAAATTTCTTAAGGGGTAAGATAATAACGACCCAAACTTTTATTAATGAAAATTTATCTTGATCTTATTAAATGTAGTAGTTTGTATAATGGTTATATAAATCATATGAACATCATTGGTTTTATGTTTTCAGATTTTAAAATACTATTATAAATTGTTATCGTTACTAATATAGCCGTTGAATAGGGATCAAATGATTTGTATAAATATAAATAACTAAAAAATCCAATTTACTCAGAAAAAGGAAGTGATGGCCTCATCCAATAGAATTTCTCCATATGATGACCATTTTTGGAGATCGGGATGGATGTAGCATCACTATGCTCCACTCAATAACAATCCCAAGACGAGATTCAATAAATATTTCTTCAATGGAAACACCTATGGGAGAAGTGGAAGATAATATAGATTAATACCCGAGAGATGTTATTCGAGCTACCCCAAGAGTCGGTCATCATGTCACACCTTATCCTTATGTCTTATGAGGGAGTTATAAGGGGTTATAAAAAAAACCCTATCACTATGATTATGTGCATTTTTCTTGTAAAGAATAGTCATTAATTTTAGTATTATTACTTTATAAATAGGTTTTAAAGAAGAGATATTATTTTTAGTTAATATTTAGATTCAATTATGAAACTATTTTAATGAATTAATGTTTTTTTGAATTAAATAACATTTTAATAAAATAATATATCTAAATTAATTTTTATTAAATATCAATGATTCTATAATTATTATGAATAAAATTGAAATTTTTATTTAGGTTTGAAAACTCTTTTTTTTTCAAAACCCATGAGTATTTAATAAATGTTGTTTTTTTATTTTATTATTTAAAATTCACATTTTTATAAAATTATTTGGGTAAAATTAATGTTATTTTTATAATTTGGATTTTGAAATTATCCAATGGTGAATTTTTCATAATTTTCAATGAAAATCGAATTTTTGGGTAGAAATTAAATACCATATAAATATATAATGTGTTTTATGATATCATAATGACCCAATAGTGATGTTATAAAATAATATGAAAGGGTTATTCAGAAAATATATGTATTAACTTTCAAATAATATGATTTTTGATTAGTTTGATTAATTTTATGACGCCTAAGTGGATCCTCCAAGAATTATAAAATATTTTATCATTTTAAAATGATTTCCTTGAGAGTGTGACTCACATCCACATAAGATAGACTAATATTTTAATATTTTTTCCATTATAATTATAAAATAATGATTTATTCTATCCCTTATAAAAAACCATGGGTTGTTTTTTGGTTTTAAATATTTAATTATATAGATTCTAAAACCTATGTTTGTGAAATATTAAATAATTTCCCTCTCTTTCCTATCTAACTCCATGCAAGGTCCAACTTCTCTTCACTAAAAACCCTTGGATCACATCCCTAATCTTCTCTCATCTATCTATAATCCTCTCAAGGTTCCCCATGCTCCTAAGAAGCCTCTCTCAAGCCTCTCCCAATCCTTTGGGATCTCACTTCCATGTAACAGATTTCATTCTTCGTCATTTTTGTCCTAGTTTATTTATGTTGTTATACCATTGTATTTTCAATTAAAAATATTGGGTTATGATTTTTAAACTCCCACATACATACCTCATTATTTTTGAATAATGATAGACCTATTTACCTCTTATTAATCCCTCTAATGCACACCAGTTACCTTGATGAAATTTCACAAGATTTTTTCCACTTCTCATATTTCTTCAAGTTTCATTATTATGTTACAGCTTCTAATTCTAAATTACATGTGTTGGGACTTGTATCTATGTGACCCCCTTATTATCCATTTGATTTATGTGTGACGATACACCCCTTTCTATTTCATAAAATGTTTTTATGAATCTTTATGTCACGACATTATGTTGTCGAAATTCCACCGCAGTTTTCCAATATGAGAATATTTTGTAGTGAACTCAATAAATATTTCACTATCAAGGGTATTTACCTTCAAGAACATATAATTATTTAATGGAACATAAATTTATCTATTCCACATTCTTTAATCATTGAATATCTTATTATGTTTAATTATTCTAGGTTTTATGATCCTTGTGGCACACTTATGCATGAAATGAAATTATTAAGATGGGTGTGCCCAAATACTGCTCTAATGCTTTAGGTAAAGAGTAGTATCATGATACGTCATGTGAAATGATGGGTTTCTCATGATAATTCAATCACAATGAGGATTTACTCATGCTAATTCAAGTTCAATGAGGCTTTATTCATGCTCCACGTGTAATGAGCCTTGGATCATTCTAATATCATGTTAAATGTCGTTGCCACATCTCTGTATTTTGATAATCATGTTATATCAGGACTTTATGTTCACGTTTCTCTTTTGATCCATTTATATTCATATGGACTAACATGTATTTTATTTTATTTTTATGCATTGTTTACTCCCTTACTGGGCTTTATAGCTCACTTTTTTCTTATGTATCTCATCAGGTTATCCCATACAATGCTAAGTATGAAGGAATGTTTTGGTCATGTAAAATAAGTTTTCAATAGAGATGTTGTATTTTTATGTATTATGTTTTCATGTAATTTTCATAATTTTCCCATGAAAATAGACATCTCTATTCACATAGTTTTCTTAAGTGCATGTTTATGTAATAAATCATGTTTATTTGTGTAATAAAGAGTAGCGTTGTTATAACTATACTTCTAATATCTATCATCTATTTATCATAGATAATAACATGTTTTTAATTCTAATGTGAAAAAACACATAGAATTTTTTCTGGCGATTATATCCAAAATATCATTAATATAACTCTTAAAAAATATATTTTTCAATTAATATTGAATAAATACTGAAATAATTTCATATCATTCGACATTACTAATTCTAGGAGTTAGTAAATTTATTAGGTTACTATGTTAGAAATTGACCATATTACGGACACATTAGACATTGAACTATATATAGTACCTATGGATGATATTTATTTCCTGCCATCATAATCTTATTTTTTTTTTCTAAAAATTACCTTATATATTTGAAATTATCATCATAAGATACATCTTAGTGTTCTTATGAGACATTAACTAGAGTGATTAATTATACATTATCTATATATAAGAATCAGAATCGTAATTCCTTTAAAATATCCACCACCAAAACACTTAGTAAACAATAAATTTATCTTTTTTACGAGTCTGAAATTATTTTTTGTTAAATATAGTAATTTTACACAATGATAATTGATTAAAAATAGTCAAAATGATTAATAGTCTAGATCATATCTCAATTTTTCATTAGGATAATAATTCGATTGTATGTTAGAAAAAAATGGATCATCTTCATCCTACCAATTGATGAAAATAAAATAGAATAGTGTGAGTAAAAATAGTAATAATGGGGAATCATGAAATTTTATTTATAGCATGTCTAAATCATGAATCTTCTTTTTTAATGTATTGTTTCTGATGCTTTCGTAGGGGCACACACGACCATCTTCTTGAGTGCGACATGAACGGATTTGATACCCCGTATTCCTTCTTTCCAAAGGCTGGTGGCATTCACTCCTTGTTCAGGGAATTTTCCTCTTTGATTGAAACAGGATGATGGGATGTCAGTTCTTCCTTCCATGGATTCCTCCTCAGAACTCGTCACCTAGTACGGGTCTCCCTCATTGATTTTGTATGTTGTTTGTGAAACTCTTCTCGACGCCATTTTTTCATGGACACCAGTTAATTACGCTACTTATGTCAGGACATTCCAAGGGGTTCAGTTAGGGCAGCAACCTTCGATCAGTGGAGTAGTCACGCTGTGGAATCATTGACGTGTCTGGACGCTGGGGATTGGTGTGTCTCTCTTCTGTCCCTTATTATAGGTCTTCTCGAGGGCACAGAAGCTCAAGGCATCCCACATAGAACGCGAGGAATCATATTCCATAGGAATTTATCTGAGGTTTTCTTCAGCTTCCCATGTTTAACACAGGGTATGCCACATGTTTAACGTCCAGCGGAGATGGATCAGACTGATCATAACTCTAACTAGAGTAGATCAGATGGAGGAATCCTTTGGTGGGAACATGGATATTGGGTCCAGCACATGGGCGACTTCCTGATGTGTTGTTGGATGGAATGGGGTGGCATGATCTCACCAGGATGTGGCGGCCCGGGTAATTATCAAGATGGACGATGGTTTTGGGCTTGATCCTCAAAGAGACTTCCTACGTACCATGCCTTGGCACGGATCAAAGTCCTCATAGTTCGGGATGGGGTGTGTCAGTGAACCGACGTGAAGATGGACTGGGGGTCTGATGTGTGTTGGGCTTGATCCTCAGGGAGGATTCCTACGTACCATTCCTTAGCGTGGAACAAAGTCCACTTAGATCAGATTGTGTGGGGCATACACTCTAGGCTTCCCAAGGTGTTGGTGAACCAACATGAAGGTGGGTCGGAATGACCATGGGTGGGCTTGAACCTCATGGAGGCTTCCTACGTACCATTCCTTGACATGGATCAATGTCCACGTAGTTTGGTGGGATGATGGGACACCTAAGGAGGCAGCCTATGAGAATGGACACATAGATGGGACCCAGAGGAAGTTGAACCTCAAGGTTGGGGCATGACCTTCCTAAGAGACATAGGCTCGAGGGAGAGATTAGGATGAGACATGAGTGATGGGATTGAGCCTCAGGGAGTCTTCCTATGTATACCCATGGAAGGTAATCAATGTCCGTATAGTTAATTTGATGACGGCT
Organism: Viscum album; assembly: GCA_963277665.1. Taxonomy (NCBI): domain Eukaryota; kingdom Viridiplantae; phylum Streptophyta; class Magnoliopsida; order Santalales; family Viscaceae; genus Viscum; species Viscum album. The sequence continues at coordinate 599,635,948 of OY728133.1, forward strand.
TACCGGTGTTTGTGGTTTTCAATGGATTACTGCTGGATTAGGTCTCAATGGCTTACCACTACAATGAAAACGGCTTATCGCGGAATAGAGTGACAACGGCTTACCACTTAATAGAGGTCCACAGTTTAACGACGTGCGGGATGGAGGTGAATTGTCATGAATGGGGTCGGAACGACTGGGTGGTGGGATTGAACATCGTGGAGGATTCCTACATACCATGCCTTGACATGGATCAAAGTCCTTGTAGTTCAGGATGGTGTTTCAGAGAACCGATGTCAATAAGGACCTTGGTCATATAGATGATGGGCTTGATCCTCAGGGTGGCTTCCTATGTTCCATGCCTTGACATGGATCAAAGTCCACATAGTTCAGTGTACAGATTAACATTATGCAGGATGAGGGGTGGAGAATATTGTTTAATGTCGTGCGGGATGGGGTGTTGAGAGTACAATTTAATGTCCTGCAGGATGGGGTGTTGAAAATACAGTTTAATGTTGTGTGGGATGGGGTGTTGAGAATACAGTTTAACGTCATGCAGGATAGGGTGTTGTCATGGTCGATGCTTACTATATGCCCATGTGTGTCGTGCTCAGTGTGATAAACAAGAGGTAGCAGAGACCTGATGATCACGTCGTGAAAGGTGTGTCTGTGAGATGTGGAGTGGGGATTACGCATGGAGAAGCCCAGGGAGAGAGATATTTGGACTTACTCCGAGATAGAGGCCTGAGGTCGAAAAAGAACAGCGGGAGGTGGATTTGGGATCGAAGAAAGGAGGAGCCCCGTTCCCTATCACACCCTCTGCCGGCCTTGTCCCTGAGGAAGTGAGGAGGAGCAGGGGTGCTGCCTCCTCCAAGAAAAGCTAGGGGATTACACTAAGGTGAATTCCCTTCCATGCGGACAAACGCCACTATAAAGAAAAAGGATATCATCCCCTTTGGAGACAAGGGGCATGGAGAATGCCCAAGGCGGGGGACCCTGTGTCCGGGGCACGGGGTGAGGTTACAGTTTAACGTCAAGTGTTGCGAATGATGGCGCTTGGAATTTTAATGTCCTACAGCTCGGATGAGGTGGGTTTTATCCGCACCCCTAGGACTTACATAACTGGTAACCATTTCTCCTTGTGGGAGGGATGGTATCGGAAAATCCGTGCTGAGGGGGTGTCACGGAGCAAACCATCGAGGGGTTCATGTTAGCGTGGATATGCGAAGAAGCAAAAACCATTAGCGTTCCCATGCGTAGAATCATTAGGTGTAGAAATGCTATGGGTGGTATCATCTAGGGGACTTCTAAGTCACATCGTGCAAACCCGGAGGGTCGAACGTGAAAAAGATTTTCCAAGTATAAGGGTCCATTGGTAGGGGCCTTGTAGAGATCTGTTTCTCTACGTGGCAGAGGGAACTTGCGAAGGGGTGTGCTTCACGAAGTGGGTTTCCTTAACCTTTGAATGGGGTGGAGGTGCAAATGGGAGGTGCTTCCTAAAGTGGAAGGGCATTCACAAAGCACATCCTCGTGGAGCAATGGTGCCTCGCGAAGCAAGATTTCGGGAAGAAATGTGCTTCGCGAAGTACCATGATCCTTCCTTAAAAAATGGATCAAGTGTACATGAAGGGTGCTTCATGAAGCATAGACTCTCCACGATGACCCAGGTCCCCTTGGGGATCCCCTTCCTTCACGAAATCCCTTAGGCTTCACGAAAGGCATCCCTCTAGGAAGAGGGGATCAAAACAAGCCAATGGGGAGGCACTTTGCGAAGTAGAAGTACCTTGCACAACTCATGCTTCACCGAGTGGAAGAGTTCTTCACGATTTGGGAGATGAGAAGCCGAAAGTTCAAATTGTCCATCTGGAGAGCTCAGGGGGAGCCTGATATTTATAGGCAAGAGGTGCCGCAGAGCGGAGTTGATGCGGTGTGAAAAGGGGCTCGGTGGCTTCACAGCATGCTCATGAACGTCAAATGGGTTCTCAGAGTATCCCGCCTCCTTCGCTTCGCGGCGGGTTCGCGAATTTAAAATTCATTCAAGGAGCATCCCACCTCCTTCGCTTTGCGGTGGGCTCACAAATGTCAAATTATTTCATGGATCCTCCCACCTTCTTTTCTTCACGACGGTCGCGGTGCTTGGACTCCTTGAAGGGGCTTCGTGAGGGAGTCCGTGGGGCCATATTGGGGCCTTTTCTTCGTTCTAAATTTTGGCTCCAACAAATTCCCCCCTCATACTTAGAGCCGCAGAGGGATCAAGGGTCGAATTCTGAGGGAAATATCCAAAATTCTCAGCCTTTCGTGGTGCTGACTCGCGAAGAGGGCTCGCGAGGCAGATAGGGGCCATGAGGGCCGGGCGCGCCGTAAAGCTCCGTGCAGACTAGATGCGCCGTGAACCTCCGAAGGTCATCGCCTATAAGTAGAGGGCATGCCATATCTTTTTTCCATTCCCTTATCTGTGATATTTTCTTCTTGCGCTCTCGATCTGTGAAGCTCTGTGTACTTCATGAGTGATATCTGTGAATCGGATCTTCACGACGTAGAGCTAGTCCTTGACTCCGCCTTTTCACTTCGCGATCCGGCTTTGAACACCAAGACATCGTCACTACGAACAGTCTTTGCGAGCGGCCTTCGCGAAATAATTTTGTGAACAATCTTCATGAACCATCCAACCAAACGTCCATGTTCCAGAACCGAATGTCCCACCAGGAATCTGCCTAGGGGGTCCTTATGGATGCCTCCCGGAGGGACGAAATGGCGAACAGCCTGGGGATAGGAGATCTAGTCCGAAGCCACTATGACAATAGTTCTTTGGTGGAGCGACTGTTGGAAAACCAGAAGAACTATCGGGTTTGTAGGAGGTTGCCTCTATATGGATTCATCCTGAGGGATGACTTCTTTATCCCTGCAGCAGGTAGGGATGAGGCAGCTTAATGGTTCCGGAGCACACTGTGCTAGCACCGATGGTTCAGGGTGCCCGATGGTCATGCTTGAAGGGATTTCATGCCTGTCATCACCTAATTCCTATACAATCATCTGAACAATGCTGACGGGATGGCATGTCTGCCAGAGACGTCCCCTCCACTATACCGAACCATCCTTAAGGAGGTGCTGGGGACCCCAAAGAAGGGGTGGTCCGAGGAATGGTACCTGCACCCGGTCGGCAATTTCTCGGATGATTGGGCTTGGTCCTGCTTGGTAGGAGCCTCCTATGAGGAGTTCATGGCAGAGCTGATGAAAGTGGGCCTGTATGAGGCAGCTGGGGCTTCCCATTTCTATATCTACCAGTTGAATCAGTTAATGCTGGAGCTATTGAGCCGGTGGTCACTAGGGACCAATATCATTCACCTACATCATGGGAAGGTCATCATCGGCCTATGGGACATGAATTAGATCTCAGGGGTCCCGATACATGGGGTGATGTACACGAAATTCCTCATATCCATAGGTGTGTGGGAGGATCTGGAGCAGATGCCGCATCTGGTGATGGAATTGATGGAACTTGTGCCTAGGGAGGATAATTAGGTGGTGATGGATGCCCACTTCAAGAACTGGTTCAAGAAGTTATTGAACTTCCTAGAAAATAGGTAGTTCCCAGCGAGGACTCGAACTTTCCCGAAGGGTTCCTGGAGTAAGGAAAACTCGTACTGGAGGCTGCTGGAGGATATCCAGTGGACGACCTAGAGGTTTTGTGTCAGCACTGAACAATGGCCAATAGTCAGGCTCATGACAGTCATCGCAACCCTAATCTGTGGTTGGATCTTGCCAGTGAGGGATACAAACATGGGATTGCGACAAGGAATTTTTTCTTGGAATCGACTTTGGCGACAGGAGGGCAGGTCAGCCTGGGGATCCTGATGCTCTCCAAGTTGTACAAAATGTTGTGGCACATCAGCAAGGGAAAAATCCCACAGAGGTTATGCCACTCGTTCCACCTCCTATATGGGTGGATGACATAACACATCAAGGGGATCTACGAGTATACGAACCCCATCTCACCTCCGAGGTCGATCTTTCATCCCTCAATCTTGAACGTCGTCAGGAGATTTCCAATCAAGCCGACCACACCATCGGTTCAAAACTGGGTGTGGATGGTAGAGGAATTCAATTTCCACCCGTTCCCATTGATGACGTGGTCCATCATGGATGATGGACAGGGAATGGTAGAGCATCAAGACTACCTCCTGAACATTCAGGGTGGAGTCCTGGTGGCCAGGGTGGACCGTGAATGTCTCTGTGAGCCGTACACCCCACACCGGTTCGACTGGAAATTTAGGTGCTAGCAATGGCTGACCCCACAGGTCTATCTTGGGGGGCGCTATGAGAGAACCCCTGTGTGATGAGGCAGCTATGGATCATGTTCACATGAGAAGACAGAAAGATGTGGAATGTATTGCCTCCGCCGACCGCCGTCCTTGGGATGATAAAAGAATATGTCCAGAGTTGGGAGGCGGCTTACTCAAGGGAGATGTTGAAGAAACCAACCGTCTTGGTTGGTGAGGGTGAGTTTCCTCGATCTTGGGGTTGTGGCCAGAAGGTGAAAAGGGTGTCCCGCAGTGGTAGGGATATTGTGGCGGCAGTGCCTGCACCTGTTGTTGAAATAGTTGGTTCCCTAGACCAAACTATGTAGTTCTTTTGATTACTGTATCATGTGTACAGTTAGATATGCATGATGATTTCTTACCATTATAGTGCATACTTTTCTGCGTCCACTATAATAATGGTAATGTTCAAAGGTTAGTTGTTGTTTCGAGAGGTTATAACAGATCCTAGGCTTAAATGAGAACCCCAATATACAATGACATTGATCTTAACTATATTTTCTATACTCTAGATACATCTTACTGACTGGAAACAATAGATATATGACTATCAGGTGCTGGGGGCTCATAATCATTGAGACATATTCGCATGATTTTTTCACTTGGTGATCTCTAGTAGTGAGATCATGAGGACAGACCCGCCAATAGGAACACCAAATGTTTTAGGTGTCATTGGTTGTTCCTATCTATGGACATGTGTATTGGTCTCCTGACTTGAGACCATTAAAAATGTATATCATTTAATTACATACATTGATGCAAGGCGAAATCCATGGCAGTAATTTCGTGGTGAGGTAGTTTGTGTCGGGTGCGTCGTTTGTAGCATGACGTTGGTTGAATGGTCAATAAAGGATTTGTCACTTCCAAGTTTAGGAAGTAGTATATCTCAGGACTGGGTGATCAGGATGGTGCCTCCTTCATAAGTCTTTGGCCAAAGCAGTAGAAAGGAAAATCCATCAGGTTAGATCAACAAATAATAAAGAAAGATGAGGAAGATGACACAAGGGTGCATCCTGCTTTATGAGATATCAAAGGACAAAGAGACTATAGTTCACGATCAGTGTTCGTAGGATGTTGGTCGTTTCTATGACTATCTTTATCTCTTTAGGGGCCATGATGAGTTTCTAGACTCTACTCTTGGTCTGTGGATTTTATTCAATGCTATCGAGATAAGGGCCTAGAGGGTCACACACAACAGCGTAGTCAAGAATCCACACCTATTCAGTTGAATGGGTATATGGACATCGTGGGCCCTGCCACAGGGTTCGAGCATTTTCCAAGTTGTCAATCACCAAATGAATGAAATTAATTCATTAATATTAATGTTATGAATATTTGGGATTGAATTTATATATTTACAAGTTTAGTAAATACGAGAAAATATTAATCGAACAAATATTGTTTTAATTTTCAATGTTCATTTAATATTAAGCGGGACAACGAGTCGAGTAAAATGGCTCAGATTTTATCACGTAATATTTTGTATATATATTACAAGTATGTGATAAAATAAATAAATAAAATTAATGCAGTTTGAATTCCTCATAGTTATTTATTTTGTGGACGTGGAATTAACGGGGGTCGGGGATTCCAACCGGGTAATTTCCACAATCCGTTATAAATAGAGGAGGGGGGCTCAAGCGCAAGTTCTATTCATGCCATTTTTGGCTAGAGATCCTCTCTCCTACCACTCTCTAGAGAGATAAGCCCTAAATTTGAGCTCGGATCGAGTTTCTCCTCACACATTACAAGATCAACGATGTGGTGATCATCGAGATGTCGAAGATATCATTGAATTACCGCTCTAGCACCTAGAGTTCGACGATCGGCATTCCGGCAGATTTTTGAGGCACGTGTGGATGATTTAGAGGGATCCTGCTATGGATCCTTTGTGCAACGATCGTCGTCGACAAGTAGCGGTCAACAACGTCTTCGAATATGCAACAGGTATGTTTTTATTTTTATTTATTTGCTCTTAATAATTTATGTGAGATCCTAGAACCTCTCCGGGGCTCGGATCATTGGCAACGACAAGTTCCGTCGTTCCATCGACAAAAAAATTAAGGTTCCCCATCCCACCAGCTTCCTCTGCGGCCCCCGGAAACCTAACAGTGGTATCAGAGCGATCGTGTAAATTTTTTGATCCAAATAAAATTAATTTTCATAAAATTAAGTAGAGGGTTTGAAATAGGTCACAACCATTCAAACCGTGAGCCAATCCGATTTCGAACGACCATGTTATGGCCGGTTTAATTTTTTGGATTGGATCGAAGTAGTGGTTTGATCTCGGGTTATAATTTTATTTCATATTCTTGAACCGATTAAAATTCAATTGGTTCTTTTGAAATAAAATTATATTATTATAATTATATTTTTATAAATAATATTATTTGCACAATAATTTTATTATTATAATAATAATAATTTTATTATTATAATAAAGTAAAAATAATGAATTATTATTTCATTATAATAAAAATATTATTATTTAAGTAAAAGGATAAGTAGCCTATAGTTTTTCTGTGGAGGAGACTTGACTCATATAAAAAATATATAAAAGGGAGTGGAATTTGTAAAAGGCGGAAAAGACGTAACAAAAATAAGTTTTCATTAAAGGGGGGGGGGTGAGAAGAGGGGCCCATGGAAAGGAAAGAAAAAACAAAACAAAAAAATAGGGGGGGTATACTCCGTGTGGAAACAGAAAACCAACAAGAAAAAAAGGTACCAGCAAGGGGGTCCGAGAGGACCCCCTCCTTTCTCCCGCGTGGCGCACTGCTGCACCACCGGGAGTCCCTCCCCTTGGGCGACACACAACCGGCGTCGCGCCGCCTGCTCCTCCTCCGCACGCCAGTAGTCGGCCGACCCTCTCCCCGCGCTCCCTACAGCAGCGCCCGCACCCCGAGATGCCGGCCAAATCTGGCTGGGCTCCTCCCACCGGCGCTACGAGTAGAGCCGACCACCCCAGCCTGCCTCCTCCCTAGCGCATTGCTTGGGCAGCTCCGGTCGCCGGTCTGCATCCTCCCTCGAGCGCTACATGCGTGCCGACCCTCCCTCTGCATGATCCTGCTGCACCGAAACCACTGGCCTACACCTGCCCCGCTCCGCATGCATGCGCATCGGACCAGCTGTCCCTTCTCCCTCACGGCCGAGCACAGCAGCAGCACCCCGCCTCCCTGCTGCAAACTCGCCAAGGCCCTCTCCCGCGCGGCGCTTAGTAGGGACTCTGCACAGGCGCGACAACACCCCTCCTACTTGGCCTTCCCCGCACACCGCACCCTCCCTCTTCCTGGATTTCCTAACGAAGCAGCCACACCAAGGCCTCTACCCACCTTCTTCGGACGACTCCCGCACGGCGCATGCAGCGCCGTGCTGCTTCTTTCCCAACCCAGGCTTGCTGGCCGAGTGTGATACCCACCTCCAGGCGCACAGCCCCCACTCTCTACTCAGTGAGGCACCGCCTCCAGAAGCGGTAGACCACGCAGCGACTCCTCCCCAGGAGCACCCGTCTAGGCTTACGTGGCCGCCGACCAGTCCTCCTAGCGGGCAGGTAACCCCTCGGGTGAAGATAAATAAATTAATATAATTACTTAATTTAATTAATTAAATTAATTAATATATTAATTGTTGTGAAATAATGTTTAATACCCAATAAGAATTAATTTAATTTTGATATTAAATTAAATTAATTAATTAATTTACTTTTGGAAATAAAATTAAATTAATTGACGGAACAATAATTAATTAAATTATTTGAATTATTTAATATATTTAAATAAACCCTCGTACTTAATGTAACACCCAAGAATTTTATAAGAAATATTTTATTTTTATGTTATATAAATCATCAAATTATTCTTTCACTACACACAACACTATCTTGGCTTGCTTTACACGCAACCGCAGCCTTCCTTGATAGCTTGCGTCGTACACAGTACCGAGTTTCACTATACAACGATATGCTATTAAAATATTATTAAAACTAGCCGTTATGAATAGTAATAACCACTTTTTGAAATTTTTTAAATTTTATTTTTTGAAATGGACATTGTTTTTGGATTTGGAATATCAAAATTAGCCTAGGGTGAAATTTTGGTATTTTTCTGGAAACTTTCAATTTTTGATGAATAGTGAATACACTAGGTTTCTATTTAAAAACCGACTTTTTATTTAAATAAATATTTATTTTATTTAAATTTATTTAAGTTCAAAATTGATACATAATACCTATATAAGTTCAATGTAATTCATTGGAGTAATTTTATAATAATTTAAAAATATAAAAATTTTATTGAACTTTTCAACGTCTTTTACCCTCCTCCTAGGAGAATTTGCAAATTTACATAAAACATAATTTTACCGCTTCTGTGAGTGGAATTTCAAAAATCCGAGAGACACAGTTGATGCCAGTAAGTAAAATGTGGTTCAATGAGATGAAAATAATTTTTGGTGAATAGTAACTTATTACTTTTATTTACCACGGTTAAAAGTAAATAGCATAATTAAGGGTAAAAATGATATTATTATTACCCTAAAATGTGTTCTATTTCTATTGGATAAGTGTAATTCGACCAAAAACAACCTTAGGAATAAAATATGACCATTTACGCCCACTTGGATTAGATTTGGACATTTATTATTAATTTATTTAAAGAAGGGTTAGAAATAGTTAAAATCAAAGTTTAAAAAGTAAATAAAATTTAATATAGGGTTATACATAAGATAAATTCGACTATAAATATTCATTAGAAATATAAAGATATTTAAGACGTAATGGAATTTTATTTGTAATTTTTAGACATTATATACTTTAATTTATTTATGACAGAATGATGATGCAGTAATTATCTTATTAAAGAACAATTTACACAATTGATGTTATAAATACCCAAATAAATGTAATATGAGACTTTTTATGAATTCCACTAATTTTATAGGTTAATATGACCTGTTAGTATTGATTTAATTAACTTTTATAGAACTAATAATTCTGTTATGATTTTCACAAAAATCAATTACTAAATAGTGTCAAAATTGACATAAAATTGTTTTTAAAACAAATATTATATTTTTAATTGTTATTTTATTCCTAAATATCTAAGGATCGGCCAAATGACTTAGATAAGGTTATATATATTAATAATAAACATCTTGGGGTTCTTTTGGCTTGTTATAGTAAGTTTATTAACCTTATAGTGTAAGAACACAAAAAGACACGGTAAAAGTAAAATTATCTAAATTAAAGTTAAATATAAATGATAAGGTTAAAATAGTAAACTAAACTTGTCCAAATTCTATTGGATGAGAGGATTTAGACCCATCCCCAACTTAGCTTCGAAATAAATCAATTTGAAGCTATTTAAAATCAAATATGGCTTTATAATAAAAAAATATTTTTAGTTTTTCTAAAGGTGCCCCTCTCCTCCCTTATAAAAGGGCACCTCCTCCCTCTCTTCCTCACACCACATTGAGCCTTCAAGATCGGCCAACCCCTGCCAATTTCTCCTATCCACTTCCCTATAAACATCCTAGAGGTCCTGGTATTCTTCAAAGTCCAATTTTAGTACCCTAAAAGGAGGTCTGAAAGAAGCGCTTCAAAGAAGAGGTAATGTCCGTTACCGATTCTTTCAACTTTATTTCTTCTTCCACTTCTTCTTATTTAGTTTTTTCATTATGAATTAATAACATAAGTATCACTAATATACTGATATGTTATTATAATTATGAAACAACCCTATTTCACCTTATATCCATCCTATGGAAAACAAAATTACCGCGCGTGCGTACGTACAGAATACCGTCTCCACGCCGTGGTGTAATCTATTTTCCACCACCACCTTACTTGGATGGGTATAATGGTGTATATAATGAATATATATGATTATTGTAAAGTGATATTTATTCTGAAATATTATACATACACTCCAATACAATTCCACGATCATGGGAATGATATCATCGCTCGTGCGTACGTACGGAATACTGTCTCCACGATGTGATGCGACTATTTCTAGAAGAATTTTATTGCATAATGATTAAATAAATGAATTTAGTCAATAAATATGATATATACAATACTAATAACATTATAGAAATGAGGTATCTAATACCTAAAAATAAGAACTAGAATTTATTCGACAAAACACGCATAAGAACAAAAAGTAATAAACACCCGAATAACAAGTAACAATGAAATATTACTAATAATAAGCTAAGAAGACGACCATATATGATATCATAACAATGTTTATGATTCTGGAATAAGTCAATGACATTATTTAAATCATTATACAGGAGGTTCAGACACTTACAAATAAAATCAGACCTAAGGTAAGGGAAAATATCACAATCTCATTTTTATCCGAGATTGTTTATACTTTCGTATTTACTGGGGTGTATTTTATCATCCACATCCATGTTTCCTCAATATGTAATATTTATATCCTTCTACAATAGATTATATCAAATTTTACCCTTTGGTGAGTTTTTAGTAAAAGATATTAAAGGAATCTTTTGTCGTTTTTCGTACGAGGTACTTTTTGACTTTTCCGACAAAAGTACGAGAAGAATGTTTTTTTAACTTATACGACATGAATGTATTTTTAAAACATTATTTCCAAGAAGCTTCCTTTTCAAGTTTTCATGTTTATTTTTAATCAACTTTTTTTAGTTTAGAATTGTATGACATGTTAAGAAAGGAAAAGTGTTTTTGAAGTAGAAATGATATTTTCCTCAAGAATGGAGTTCAAGTGTTTTATCAATATTATTTTCCATATAAGATAATAAAGGGTTCTGTTTCTATCCCTATTATTACATTGATTTGACTATGTTGTGATGGAATTATTTTTATGAATTCCTTTATCTTATATAAATTGTTTTATGATGTCACGATGTTTAAGATTCCCATTTTTATTACATGGGTTATGCTATAATGTATGGTTTATGATTCTGTGGCACACATAAGAATGATATCATTATGAGATTGGTGGGACATATATATCCCTCCAATTAATTGGGTAAAGATTTTATATCTCATGAGATAGACATGGCTAGAATGGCAGGTTAAACCGGTTCAGTGAAACAGGACTGAAACGAGGAGTGAACTCGGTTCAGAAATGGACTTTGTCTACTAAGACAGTCTTGGCAATGAGTCTTGACTAATAAGAAAAGATTCTTTATGATTATGTGTGTATGCCACAAAGTTTCATGTTTTATGTTATGATTATTGTGATTACATTTCACTTCCATGATTTATCCCATGTTATGAAATTACGATCCCTTTTGCAGGGTAATATTTCCAAAATGTTATGTTATTATGAATATGATGTGATTTATATTTCTTTTGTTTAACATTACTGAGCATTTGAGCTCACCCTTTTGTATGTTTTCTTTCCCCAAGTCAGGAAGAAGGTTATTAAGTAGGATATTCCAAAAGGGACTCTAGATATGATGAAATAAATGGGAGACAGCATAGAGGCTTTATGAACCAGTTGTTTATGTTTACCAGTTTATAAAGACACTATACCTATACGGTCCTTCCATGGTTGTGTTATATGTTTTAATAAGTATGTTTAAATTTTAATGTATTAACAATATATGTAAATTATGGGTCGTTATAGTTTGTATCAGATGAAAGTTATAGTCAACCTTTGGAAACTAGGATGTGAAAGCCTTAGTAAGAATATTAAGGATAAGTCTAAGCATAGAACACAATCTTAGTGTTTTAAAAATGGACTTGAATAACCTAAGATAAGACATTAAGTGTGAAATTTTATTCTTGATTATGTGGTTTTCCTATTATAATTAGTGTTGCTCATACTATTCTTCTTGGTTTTAGTCAATTACTGGAACCCGAAGGAACTGTGTTAATGCGGAATGTGACGGGCAATGAAATGATTGTCCCCCCGAGCAACCAAACGTTATGGGAGCTGGAATGAAAAATCTTGTATCCATGCTCACACAACTTTCTCAAGCTATAAATCATGCTGGACTTCCAAACGAGCAATGGAAGGAGCAACATTCTGTTGAATCCTTCATGAGACAGCATCCACCTTCATTCAGCGGGTCTACTGATCCATTAGTTGCTGAACAATGGATCAGTACTACCGAAAAGATATTTTTATTTCTTCAATGTTCTGAACATGATAAAGTCATCTTAGCAGTGTATCGTTTGGAAGGTGATACTGATCAATGGTAGAATCTTATCAAGAATACGAGGCCAAGAGATGAAATTGAGTCCATGGAATGGGACGAGTTCAAAAACTTATTTTTTAATAAGTACATCCCTCATATTCTCCGAACAAAGATGGAGAAGGAGTTTCTTGAACTAAAGCAAAAGGATGATGAATCTGTTGGTACCTATGAATAAAATTTACAAGACTTGCAAGGTACGCTTCTGGGATTATTATCCAACCTAAGAGTAAGATCGATCGATTATTTAGTGGCTTTAAACCAAGTCTTCCAAGGGAGTTAGCCATAAGGGACTTCAATATCTATGAGTAAATCATTCGATGTACTCTCAAAGTTGAGATGGAGATTGGAGTAACCCATCAGTCATATAGGTTTGATAAGAAGTGGAAAATGGAATTCAAAGGAAAATCTAAAGATCACACATAAAAGAAGATGAGCTTTCCCTTATGCTCAATGTGTGGAAAGAAACATGGAGGGAGTTGTCTTAAAGGGACAATTAAATGTTTTATATTTGGAAAGGAAGGTCATCAGGCATTTGAATGCTGCAATGATGGGAAGAAGATGTCTAATGATGCTAACAAATGGAGTGATACACAGAATGAACCTAATACACTTCAATGTTTCAAGTTCAAGGAGATGGGGAATTATGCCAATCAATGCCCAAATCCAAGGGTTGATGACGATGGTCAACGTCAACAAACTCTTAAGGCCAAAGGAAAAGGAAAGTCACATGCAATTTCTATCAACGATGTGGAGTACGATAACAAAGTGGTGAAAGGTACACTTACCATCCACTCTAAAGTAGAAAATGTTTTATTTGATTCTGGATCCGCCCACTCTTTTATTTCTGAAGAATTTTCTAAGGGTATCACCGTATTACCTCAACAATTAGATGTTGAGTTAGCTGTGACAATCCCTAATGGCACAACAATCGCATCAAAAGTTTATAATTCATCCCCGATTGAAGTTTGTGGGAAAGTGATTCCTGCAAATCTTGTGATCCTTCCTACAGTGGAATTTGATGTGATTATTGGCATGGATTAGATTTCATTATATGGAGATCATATCAATTTCCAAAGAAGGGAAGTCACATTTCATATTCCAAATCAATATATGATCATCTATCGATGCAAGGATGAACATAACCTTCTAGTGGAAATTTCTTCCATCTTATGGGTCTTGATTCCACTAAATGAAGGTTATTTATCTCAAATGGTTGGTGAGAAACTCACAATTATGAATATGCCCATTGTACGGGTGTTTGACAATGTCTTTCCGAAGGAATTACTGGGTCTTCCACCAAATCGTGAAGTTGAGTTTTCAATAGAACTCGTACCAGGTGCATTAACTATTTCAAAGACACCTTATAGAATGGCCCCAATTGAGTTGCAGGAATTGAAGAATCAACTCCAAGAGAATCTTAATAAGGGTTTCATATTCCCTAGTGCGTAACCTTGGGGAGAACCTATTCTGTTTGTTAAGAAGAAAAATGGATCAATGAGACTATGCATTGATTATCGAGAACTTAACAAGATCACTATTAGGAACAAATATCCTCTCCCGCGCATTGATGACTTATATGACCAACTACGAGGAGCTCAATACTTTTCCAAGATTGATCTTCATTCAGGGTATCATAAATTAAGTGTCAAAAGGGAGGATATAAAAAATACGGCTTTCCGTACAAGGTATGGACACTATGAATTTATAGTGATTCCGTTTGGTCTTACTAATGCCCCTGTTATCTTCATGGATCTGATGAATAGAGTCATTAGAGATTATCTTGATCAGTTTGTGGTATACTTTATAGAAGATATTCTTGTATATTGAAAGAGCAAGGAAGAACATGAAGATCACTTGAGAGTTATATTGAAGACCATGAGAAAGGAGAAGACTTATTCCAAATTTACCAAGTGTGAATTTTGGTTTCAAGAAGTTGCATTTTTGGGTCACATAATCACAAAAGAGGGGATATCTGTGGATCCAGCAAAAACAGAGGTTATCGAAAGATGGTTGAGACCAACAAAAGTAACTGAGATCTGAAGATTTCTTGGTTTGGGTGGATATTATCAACATTTTGTGAATGATTTTTCACGATTATCTAATCCACTCACCAGGTTGACTCAGAAAGGAGTTAAGTTTGTTTGGACGGAGGAATGTGAAGAAAATTTCAATGAGTTGAAAAGAAGGTTATCCAGTTCACCTGTGCTCACACTGCCTTGTAGTGGGGAAAGGTTTGTGATATACAGTGATGCATCCAAGAAGAGATTGGGGTGTGCTCTTATGCAAAATGATATGGTGATAGATTATGCCCCACGACAGTTGAAATCCATGAGAAAAATTACCCAACTCATGATTTGTAGTTCGCTGCGGTAATCTTTGCATTTAAGATTTGGAGGCATTATCTTTATGGAGAAAGGTGTGACATTTATACTGATCATAAAAGTTTAAACTATATTTTCACACAAAAGGAGCTGAATATGCGCCAAAGAAGATGGTTGGAGCTGATTAAGGATTGAGAATGCTCAATTCATTACCACCATGGGAAAGAAAACAAGGTGGCAGATGCATTAAGTCGACAAGACCGTGCCAGTTTATCCATGATGAGGATCACAAAAGATACAATATTTATGGATTTACAAAGGATGGATCTTGGAATTATAATGGAAGGGGGAAATCTTATCTTTCTCAAATGAATGTTCAACCATCTATTCATGTGAAGATTAAAGAGGCACATAAAGAAGATGTAGAGTTACAAAAGAAGGTGAGAAATGTTCCTGAATTCAACCTTGATTGTGATGGGATAATAAAGTTCAGGAATCAGGTTTGTGTTCCTCCCATCCCCGAATTAATGAAGGAGCTGCTGGATGAGGCACATAGTTCTTCATTCTCTATTCATCCGGGAAGCACGAAGATGTATAGGGATCTGATAGAGTACTTCTGGTGGGATGGCATGAAAAGAGATGTTGCTGAAAATGTCTCTCGATGCTTGGTTTGTTAGCAAGTTAAAGATAAGAGACAAAAGTCTAAGGGGATGTTACAACCATTACCCATACCAGAATGGAAATGGGAAAACATCACTATGGACTTTGTCACTAGACTTATTAAAACATCCAAAGGCAATAATGCTATCTGGGTTATAGTTGATCGTCTTACAAAGTCTGCACACTTCATTTCTATTAGAGAGGATTTCTCTCTGGATCAGCTTGCCATGATATATGTAAAGTAAGTAGTAATATTGAATGGAGTACCACTTTCTATTATATCTCATCGGGATCCGAGGTTTACCTCAAAGTTCTGGCGAAGTCATCAGCATACTCTAGATATAGAGTTGAGATTCATCACTGCTCATTATCCTCAGAAAGACCGTCATTCTGATAGGACAATTCAAACTCTAGAACATATGTTGAGAGCTTACTCTATGGATTTCAAAGGTGGTTGGGATCAATACCTACCTTTGGTGGAATTTTCTTATAATAATAGCTTTCACTCCAGTATTCAGATGGCTCCTTATGAATCTCTCTATGGAAAGAAATGCAGGACTCCAACTTGATGGGATGATGTTGGGGAAAGAAAGCTATTAGGACCTGATCTAGTTGATGAGATGGTAAAAAAGGTCAGATCTCTTCAACAACACATAAGACCACCTCAGAGTCAACAAACAAGTTATGCCAAAAACCGAAGAAAACAATTTGAGTTTGAAGTGGGTGATAAAGTGTTATTAAAAATATCTCCTTGGAAAAGAGTAATGAGATTCGGAAAGAAGGGAAAGATGAGCCCTAGGTATATCGGTCCTTTCGAAATACTGGATCGTGTTGGGAATGTAGCTTACCGATTGGCACTTCCACCGAATCTCTCTCAAGTTAACGATGTGTTCCATGTATCTCTCCTAAGAAAGTACATACCAGATCCTTCACATGTACTCATCTCAGATGCTGTACCACTGGAACAAGATCTTTTTATGAAGAACAGACGATAGAAATTATCGATCGTAGTGAAAAAGTCCGACAGAACAAGACCACTCACTTGGTGAAAGTTTTATGGAGGAACCACCAATTAGAAGAAGCTACATGGGAGCTTGAGGATATGATGAGGGAGAGGTATCCTCATCTGTTTGTTACAAGTGATGAATTTCGGGGGAAAATTCATTTTAAGGGGGGTAAAATGTAACACCCGAGAAATTTATAAGAAATATTTTGTTTTAATGTTATATAAATCACCAAAGGAATCTTTCACTACACACAACACTAGCATGGCTTACTTTAAATGCAACCACGACCTTCCTTGATAGCTTGCGTCCTACGCAATACCGAGTTTCACTAAACAACGATATTCTATTAAAATATTATTAAAACTAGCCATTATGAATAGTAATAACCACTTTTTGAAATTTTTTAAATTTTATTTTTCAAAATCGACTTCGTTTTTGGATTCAGAATATAAAAATTAGCCTAGGGTGAAATTTTGGTATTTTTCTGGAAACTTTCAATTTTTTATGAATAGTGAAAACATTGGGTTACTATTTAAAAACCGACATTTTATTTAAATAATTATTTATTTTATTTAAATTTATTTAAGGTCAAAATTGATACATAATACCTATATAAGTTCAATATAATTCATTGGAGTAATTTTATAATAATTTTAGATATATAAAAAGTTTATTGAACTTTTCACCGTCTTTTACCCACCTACTAGGAGAATTTGCAAATTTACATAAAACTTAATTTTACCACTTCTGTGAGTGGAATTTCAAAAATACGAGAGGCACGGTTGATGTCAGTAAGTAAAATGAGGTTCAATGAGTTGAAAATAATTTTTTGTGAATAGTAACTTTTTACTTTTATTTACCACGGTTAAAAGTAAATAGGGTAATTAAGGGTAAAAATGATTTTATTATTACCCTAAAACATGTCCTAATTCTATTTTATAAGTGTAATTCGACCAAAAACAACCTTAGGAATAAAATATGACCATTTAGGCCCACTTGTATTAGATTAGGACATTTATTATTAATTTATTTAAAAAAGGGTTAAAAAAGTTAAAATCAATGTTTAATAATTAAATAAATTTTAATATAGGGTTATGCATAAGATAAATTCGACTATAAATATTCATTTTAAATATAAAGATATTTATTATGTAATGGTTTTTTATTTGTAATTTTTAGACATTATATAATTTAATTTATTTATGACACAATGATGATACAGTAATTATATTATTAATGAAAAATTTACACAAGTGATGTTATAAATACCCAAATAAATGTAATTTGAGACATTTTATGAATTCCACTAATTTTATAGGTTAATATGACATGTTAGTATTGCTTTAATAAACTTTTTTCGAACTAATAATTCAGTTATGATTTTCACAAAAATCAATTACTAAATAGTGTCAAAATTGACATAAAATAGTTTTTAAAACAAATATTATATTTTTAATTGTTATTTTATTACTAAAAATCTAAGGTTCGGCCAAATGACTTAGATAAGGTTATATATATTAATAATAAACATCTTGGGGTTTTTTTGGCTTGTTATAGTAAGATTATTAACCTTATAGTGTAAGAACACAAAAAGACAAGGTAAAAGTAAAATTATCCAAATTAAAGTTAAATCTAAATGATATGGTTGAAATAGTAAACTAAACTTGTCAAAATTATATTGGATGAGAGGATTTAGACCCATACCCCACTTATCTTCTAAATAAATAAATTTGGAGCTATTTAACACCGAATATGGCTTTATAATAAAAAAAAAATTTAGTTTTTCCAAAGGTGCCCCTCTCCTCCCTTATAAAAGGGAACCTCCTCCCTCTCTTACTCACACCACTTTGAGCCTTCAAGCTCGGAAAAACCCTGCCAATTTCTCCTCTCCACTTCCATAGAAACATCCTAGAGGTCCCAGTTTTCTTCAAATACAAATTTCATTGCCCTAAAAAGAGGTCTCAAAGAAGTGCTTCAAAGAAGAGGTAATGTCCGTTACCGATTATTTCAACTTTATTTCTTCTTCCACTTCTTCTTATTTAGTTGTTTCATTATGAATTAATAACATAAGTATAACTCATATACTGATATGTTATTATAAGTATTAAACAACCCTATTTCACCATATTTCCATCCTACGGAAAACCAAATCACCGCGCGTACGTACGTACAAAATACCGTCTCCACGCCGTGGTGTAATCTATTTTACACCACCACCTTACTTGGTTGGGTATAATGGTGTAAATAATTAATATATTTGATTATTGTAAAGTGATATTGATTCTGAAATAGTATATATACACTCCAATACAATTCGACGATCATGGGAACGATATCATCGTTCGTGCGTACGTACGGAATACCGTCTCCACGATGTGATGCGACTCGTTCTACATGATTTTCATTGAATAATGATTAAATAAATGAATTGAGTGAATAAATATGATATATAATACACTAATACCATTCTGGAAATGAGTTTTCTAATACCTAAAAATAAGAACTAGAATTTATTCGATAAAACACACATAAGAACAAAAAGTAATAAACACCTGAATAACAAGTAGCAATGAAATATTACTAATAATAAGCTAATAATACAACCATATATGATATCATAACAATGTGTATGATTCTAGAATAATTCAATGAAATTATTTAAATCATTATACAGGAGGTTCAGACACTTACGAAGCAAATCAGACCTAAGGTAAGGGAATATATCACAATCTCATTTTTATCTGAGATTGTTTATACTTTGGTATTTACTGGGGTGTATTTTATCATCCACATACATGTTTCCTCAATATGTAATATTTATATCCTTCTACAATAGCTTATTTCCAATTTTACCCTTCGTTGAGTTTTTAGTAAAAGATATGAAAGGAATCTTTTGTCGTTTTTTCGTACAAGGTAATTTATGTATTTCCCGACAAAAGTATGAGAAGAATGTTTTTTAACATATATTGAATGAATGGATTTTTAAAACATTATTTCCAAGAAGATTACTTTATTAGTTTTCAAGTTTATTTTTAATCAACTTCTTTTAGTTTAGAATTGTATGATATGTTATGAAAGGAAAAGTGTTTTTGAAGTAGAAAGGATATTTTCCTCAAGAATGGAGTTCAAGTGTTTTATCAATATTATTTTCTATCTAAGATAATAAAGGTTTCTGTTTCTATCCCTATAATTAAATTGATTTTACTATGTTGTGATGGAATTATTTTTATGAATTCCTTTATCTTATATTAATTCTTTTATGATGTCACGATGTTTAAGATTCCCATTTTTATTACATGGGTTGTGCTATGATGTATGGTTTATGATTTTGTGGCACACATAAGAATGGTATCATTATGATATGGGAGGGACCTATATCTCCCTCCAATGCATTGGGTAAAGATTTTATATCTCATGAGATAGACATGGCTAGAACGGCAGGTTAAACCGGTTCAGTGAAACAGGACTGAAATGAGGATTGAATTCGGTTCAGAAATGGACTTTGTCAACTAAGACAGTCTTGGAAATGAGTCTTGACTAATAAGAAAGGATTCTCTATGATTATGTGTTTATGACACAAAGTTTCATGTATTACGTTATGATTATTGTGATTACATTTCACTACCATGATTTATCCCATGTTATGAAATTATGATCCCTTTTGCAGGGTAAGATTTCCAAAATGTTATGTTCTTATGAATATGATGTGATTGATATTTCTTTTGTTTACCCTTACTGAGCATTTGAGATCACCCTTTTGTATGTTTTCTTTCCCCAGGTCAGGAAGAAGGTTATTAAGTAGGATATGCCAAAATGGACTCTAGATATGATGAAATAAATGGGAGACAGTGTAGACGCTTTATGAACCAGTTGTTTATGTTTCCCAGTTTCTAAAGACACTATACCTATACGATCCTTCCATGGTTTTGTTATATGTTGAAATAAGTATGCTTCAATTTTGAAGTAGTAAAAATTTAGGTAAAGTATGAGTTGTTATACTTAATTATTTCATTTTAATTTTATCACGCTTTAAATTACAGGTCGTCTGGTCTTGAGCATCGACCATTGTATGTCTGCATTTGATTATTATAATTTAATTAATTATTTAAACTGCGTGTGATGTGTGTAATTAATAAATGATGGTCTACGCATCATCTTTGTTTTCGGTTAAAATGTATAAGGTCTTGCACGCCCAATTTACCATTTGTAAATTTAAACCTGAGTTCCCCTCTCCTATGCTCGAGTACCTTTGTACTTCGGACAAAGATGACAAGCGATGTACCCCCCGCCAAGATGAGGCGGTGTACAACGGTGCAAGACGATGCATGGTTTCCACAAAGGCGAGGCGGTACTCCAAGATGTGACGTCGACCCCGCCAAGACACAACGACACTTCAGAAGACCAGCGGACATACTTGATTGGGAAATATGCATCAAGAGTCAAGCATATGACACAGGTACGATGCACTTAGGTCGTTTAGATACTCAAGAGTAGTCTGGTAGTGGTTAACCTTTATGAATTTATTTATTATTTTTTCCATTTTAGAACTGCGGGAAAAATATATAAAATAATAGATAATAAAATGCATAAAGAAGCGGCGTATGTTTTTATATTAAAGTTCAGTTGTGAGTGAGACAACATTGATGAAAAAGATTAATATAAATGGATTACATTCATCGAGATAAAAACATAAAACTCTCAATGAAAATATTAAGTCACAAACAACATTCTATTATTAAAGTTTGAACAAAACCGGGTGTTCGTGGTGCCGTTTCATGCCTTAGCTGGGGGTGCCTCTTACTAACGGGGAGTTTTTATTTGTGTGGTGGGTCGACCTAACTATTATTTCAGCAAAGATATAGCCTTATCTAGTATTTTGTAATTTTAGAGGCATGCGTTGAGTAAATCAGTAAATGATTTTTGAAGCTGGGACTTCACTCAACAGATCAAGGAAACGTGATCTAATGCGGTTGGCCAGCAAAAATACTACCTTGGACCCTTCGAGTAGTGGCGTAGCCCTAGTTTGTAGAATATGATGGAGGTTCAGGGATCCTTTCCACTAGAATACTCAAGAGTATTCGAATTCCAGTACAGAGGGTTCCTAGAATTCGAAAAAATTAGTGGGAGACATTTGATGATTAAATAATCAGTAATGTCAGATTAGGTAATCACATAAAAGTACAATTTTATAAAGAATATTTGTAGATAATGGAAAGAAATATCATAATAAAACTATGATAAACTATGATTGAATTTCCTAAATGTAGTATAGGATCTTGCGCACATTACTACTATAATAAAAATTCAAGGTGCTTGTGTCCCAACCTGTTAAGCCACCTCAAGAAGCGATGGAGTAAAAATATCTTTCAGGAGACTCATGAATAAAGCATATGATGGTTCTATCATAATTCTATCATCAAATTCCGATTTTAGTTGTGGTCTCTACATCAATACTTGGATGATGATCACATGCAGTCTCATCTCCAAGATCCTTTCGAGGATAAAGTGAAGCAAGATTTTAATGTGATGGTTGCACTCATGTTGTGTAAAGGGAAAGACGGTTCACAGTATTTCATTCCATCCCATTTATTATAAATTTTACACCCAATTACTGTAGTTTCATTTATAGTTATAAACGAACCGTATAGAGTATGAGCTTCTTTACCGTTAAGGTAAAATTCACCAAGTTATAAGAATATTGGAGATAACGCCCTATTTTATTCTTATGGAGAATATATTGAAAGACAAGGAAGAAAGGCCTATGGAAAGTTATTCCAAAGGAACCTTCATCATTTTCTTCAAAAAAAAGTGGTTGGTTATTTAATAGGAGGTTATTTTCATCACATAATGAATGAAATTCATGGAAGTTTAAAAATTGAAATACAAGAAGCAAGTTCCCACTCCATGTTCAGTTAATATTCATCAAATAAAAGTATGGTTTTCTCTCATAATTCTTGGGTATTAAAATATGTTATTCTATTTACATATTTGAATTGAAATACAATAAACAAGTAAGTATAGAAACTTTACTATAAGTAAAGTCTCTTCTTCAAGCAGTTGAGAAAGGGTGATACCTAAGTCTGTGGGGAGAAAAACACATAACTTCTATTTTCCATGTGATTAATTCAAATTGAACAAGTTGTGGAGTATAACCAGAAACATTTATCTCATGATCCCATTTGGACATGATGTGACATTATTCCATGCTTAGGAATGAATGTTGTTTGTGGTAACATACACAACAAATAGTTCACTTCTATTTGAATGAATAGAAATACATGATGAATATAAAAATGTAAGACCTACCCAGCTGTGGAAATGTGATCCTTTATCAAGTAAAACTAAAAGCAGACATCAACTATATACCCAGTATGGTATTTAGGATCGACGCTGCCAAACACATATGGTATTATTGACATATTTAGTTTAGACAAAGAAACCTTTAGAAATAAAGGTATGCCACAACGCTTTTGAGGTTAGTTCAACACGAGAGTGTGAACTCTTCCAAAGAAATCTAGTGGTAAAGATACTTCATAAGATTCTTTTAATTCATTAAGGAATGTTACAATGATGTATAAGTTTGGTCATAAGATATGTTCTGCTTCAGATCGGAAGGCCGAAGAATATCTTGACCAAGCAATCATTGATCATGATAATGTAGCGTGGAGTAATTTCTAAATGCATGTTACCTTATCTAAATCACCGTGTTGATGTTCATAAAGAGGATTGATGATGAGTCTTACATATTAACATTGATAAAAAAACATGTAGCATGAAGCAATTCCAAAACGCATATGTTACACATCAAAGTTATGAAGTAATTTGTATCAATGTTGTAAGTTGCGGAAACTTCCACCATATTTAAAAAGGGTGATTTGCAACCAACAACATAAACCAATAACCAATATGCCAACTAAAATGACAAATGGATATCATATGAGTCATAGTATGATGGAAATCCATTTTCTCATGAGACATGTTTAGATGCAAAGTGTTTTCTAGGATTTAAACAGACATGTATCAATTTAAAAACGTTGTGCATTTGAGGTAATTATCCTAACAGTTGCTTATGATATTACATAAATACCTAAGATATAAAATATGCAGTCAAGTATTAGACTACATTTCTATACAACGGTGAACATCTCTATTAGAGATAGTCGGAGCTGAATTGACTTGGACTTAGTCAATGCTTGAGACGCACAAATGGTTGGCATAGGGAACATGTTCCACAGGTACATGTGGAATATACATGGTCCAGTGACACATACTTCTTAGGAAGAATGAAACCACAGTGATGGTTTTATAGTCACCATTGTCGGTGATATATTATTCATTAAGAATAATAAATCCAACAAGTAAGAAGTATTTTGCAACAAGCTAATATTGACAAGATCAACTAAAATTCAATAATAGATTCCATGTATCAAATTGCAACGGGGCTTATAAATTGACTAGTGCGGTGGGTATTCAAATAAAATGATACATGGATGGTACATGTATGGTACCAATAAGGATTGATTGGTTATCCCAAGTCGATATGCCTAAATCTATTAGAATTTTACCTGTCATAGCTAAAATTCTACGAACTTTTTATTGTTCATTGGATGTCAAGATCATCTTTCATGGAAGGTGTCTATATGATGCAAACAGAAAGTGATGATGACATAAAATAATGCCAATAAGGGTTGAAAGTTACTAAAATCCAATTATGGATTAAAGAAAAAAAAAAGATCTTAGAGCATTCATTATAAATGAATCTTTGCCTTGTGTCTGCCAAAGGTTAGTGGGAGTTCCAATGTTTTCCAAATGAAATATGTTCGGCAACATATGGAAAACAGATTTTACATTTAGATAAGATCAGGTTAAAAGATATTCTCCAATGATTGAATTTAAGTAGCAACCTCAGTTCTAGGGAACAAGATCCACTGTGGAAGATCCAAAGGATTCTTGGTCCTATTCAATCTTGTACATATAGTGACACTGTATTAAAAATACATATTTGAAAAATTCAAGTTCAGAATTTTTGCCTATGTCACATGGCTTAATCTATACAGGTTAACATGTTCGAAGCATGTGTAAAGAATAAAGTTGTGAATTGATATCATATGCTTTAGCGATGGATCAATCACATATGCCATATAATGTACAATAATTGATACTGTTAGGATATAATTTATTATAGTCATATATCAATTAATTCCAGGAGCACTGCAAGTGATGCAGTCAGAACTATCATCTTGTACTTTGGTAATTACAAATGATATGCACCTGGAATATGGAGAGGAATGTATAAATGTTATGGTGGGACAAAAACTAGTAATCCTTAGATAGATTTGATCTAGTATCACAGTTAGGAAAAGGAGATGAGTGATTCAAGCTCATAAAAACTTGTGGTAACCATACCTACAAATACCTAGTACGTTGCAGCTTTTAAGGCTGCTAAGAAGCAATTATATAAATTGAAACGATCTGTTCCAATTCTTGGATTCGAACCAAGTGAAAAAATTATTATCATAATGAGAATTATGATATGATTACTAGCCAAGTGGTCAAGTTATGACAATGGACAAAATGATCTACTCGGGGATACCATATCTTGAGAAGTTTTACTCAAGTCTACGAAGTCACATATAGAAGATATTCCACGTAGCGATAATGTGGTAGGCCCAGCAGTTAAAGCCATTAGTCAGTAGAAGTATGGTATTTATCATGTGAGTAGGTAACAATTTTAGTTATCAAGTTGACTCTAGTGAAAGTGGGAGTGTTGAAAAAGTGTGTTCCCTAGACCCAATTATGTAGTACTTTTGATTACCGTATCATGTGTACAGTTATATATGCATGATGATTTCTTACAATTATAGTGCATAATTTTCTACATACACTGTAATAATGGTAATTTCCAATGGTTAGTTTTCATGTCCAGAGGTTATAGCATA
Source organism: Viscum album (assembly GCA_963277665.1). Taxonomy (NCBI): domain Eukaryota; kingdom Viridiplantae; phylum Streptophyta; class Magnoliopsida; order Santalales; family Viscaceae; genus Viscum; species Viscum album. The sequence continues at coordinate 599,661,363 of OY728133.1, forward strand.
TCCTAAGCTATAATGAGAACCTCAAGATACAATGACATTGTTCTTAAATATATGTTCTATAGTCTAGATAAATATTACTGACTAGACACAGTAGATGTCTGACTATCAGGTGTTGGGGGATCATAATCATTGAGACTTCTTCTCATGAAGTTTGCACTTGGTGATCTCTAGTAGTGAGATAATGAGGACAGACCCACCAATAGGAACACCACATGTTTTGGGTGTCATTGGTTATTCCTATCTATGAAAATGTGTATTGGTCTCCTGACTTGAGACCATTACAAATGCATATAATTTAATTACGTACTTTTATGTAAGGCGAAAACCATGGAAGTAATGTCATTGTGAGGTAGTTTGTGTCGGGTGAGTCGTTTGTTGCATGCCGTTGGTTGAATGGTCAATAAAGGATTTGTCGCTTCCAAGTTTATGAAGTTGTATATCTCAGGCCTGGTTGATCAGGATGGTGCTGACTTCATAAGTCTTTGGCCAAAGCAGTAGAAAGGCAAATCCATCCAGGTAGATCAACAAATAATAAAGCAAGATGAGGAAGATTACACAATGGTGCATCCTGCTTTATGAGATATCAAAGGACAAAGAGACTATAGTACACAGTCAGTGTTCGTAGGATGGTGGTCGTTGCCATGACTATCCTTAACTCTTTAGGGGCCATGATGAGTTTCTAGACTCCGTTCTTAGTCTTTGGATTTTATTCACTACTATCGAGATAAGGGCCTAGAGGGTCACACACAACAACGTATTCAAGAATATGCATCTATTCAGTTGAATAGGTATATGGACATAGTGGGCCCCGCCATGGGGTCCGAGCGTTGTCCAAGTTGTCGATCACCAAATGAATTAAATAAATAAATTAATATTCAAGTTACGAATATTTGGGATTGAATTTATATATTTATGAGTTCCGTAAATACGAGAAAATATTAATCGAACGAATATTATTTTAATATTCAAGGTTCATTTAATATTAAGTGGGACATCGAGTCAAGTTAAATGGCTCAGATTTTATCATGTAATATATTATATATATATATAGATATATATATTACAAGTATGTGATAAAATAAATAAATAAAATTGATGCAGTTTTAAGTCAACATAGTTATTTATTTAGTGGACGTGGAATTAACGGGGTTCATGGAACCCAACCGGCTAATTTCCACAATCCTCTATAAATAGAGGAGAGGGCCTTAAGCGCAAGTACTCTTCATCACATTTTTGGCCAGAGCTCCTCTCTCCACCCATTCTCTAGAGAGAGAAGCTCCCGATCTGAGATCGGATCGAGTTTCTCCTCATGCATCGCAAGATCGACGATGCGGTGATCGTCGGGACGTCGAAGATATCGTTTAATCGCCACGCTAGCACTCGGAGTTCGACGATCGGCATTCCCGTGGATTTTTGAGGCACGTGTGGACGATCTAGAGGGATCCTGCTATGGATCCTTCGTGCAACGATCGCCGTCAACAAGTAGTAGTCGAAAATGGATTTGAATATGCAATGAGTATGTTTTCATTTTTATTTTTGTGCTCTGAATATTTTACGCGAGATCCTCGGACCTCTCCGGGGCTCGGATCGTCAGCGACGACAAGTTCTGTCGTTCCGCAGACAAAACATTTAAGGTTCCCCAGCCCACCGGCTTCCGCTGCGGCCCCCAGAAACCTAACACCAGTTGAGGAGGGAGCAGAAGCAGCAGATCCGACAGTGGTAGTGGAGCCGATGGTCCCAAGGAAATAGAGTCATCCCGAGGGGCGGCCACCATGAGGGTTCCGCAGGATTTCTACGTAGGCTCCGGGGAAACGGATATAACAACTTTACATGACAGAGAATGATTTCTTCCTAGAGGGCTGGCACATCTTGGATGTCAACCGGAAATTTCTTGGCCCATCGGAGTTATGGCAGCACCTTAACGGCATCGGGATGGACTTCCCAGGGATTGGCCCTATTAGAGTCGGGTTTACAGTATCCTAGGTGGAGGCAGATCAATACATAGCCGAGATGGAGGACATCATCCATTCATGGGGTTCCCTACACCTGATGAAAGACCTAGTGAGGGTGCTACTGGGTTTCACGGTCCCTCCACAGCTGTCAGCCGCTGATCCGAGGGAGTGCTTCCCTTTGCCGGACGAATTAGATGAGTCCTCCTAGGGAGACGAGGCTGGTAGAGAAAGATCGTAGGAGGAGGGTGAAGTTGGTCACAAGTCCTCAGATCTCAAAGATTTTGCGGATGCTCTCGAGGTAAAATCCCATGTTCCTTCTTCAGAGTCTGCCCTTAGGTTACTCATGATTCCTTAACAGTGTATGTACTATGCAGGAGGACCTTGTGCATAGACCTTGTTCTCGCCCATCAGCGGGTGCCGATGCGGGACCTTCAGGATCCACGCCCATGGATGCCTCAACTTCCATGTCTGGCGGGGATGGTACAGTTGAAGTGGCTCCATCGAAGTCTCCCGACCATCCAACTATATACGGGGGGACGTGTCTCGGGGTTCTGATGACATCAGCTCAAGAGCGAGACCAGGTATTTGACCTCTTTAAATCTTCTCTACCTCATTCAAAACTACCATCCCCTGACCACGTTAACTGACATTCATGTCCTCTTTTTGTCCTGTATAGTCCTTCATTTGTCCTAGGATACTATAGAGATGTTGGTCTGGGCTTCTATTAGTTCCCTTCCCCGGGGAATGTCGATGGTCATGGAGGTGAACATCCAGCCTGACCTAACTATAGTTCTCCCGATCATCGGTGGGGGTGCCAGCGAGACTGAGCTTGAGATCATCGAGCTGTGATCCGATGATGAGGATCATCCAGACAATTCAGGTCCCACCATGCCCAATCTGATTCCCTATGTGGAATTGACCGAGGAGTTCCTGGGGGAATTCCCTGCATACGATCCCGCCAATCACGCCGACTAGGATGAGACAACCTCTGATGAGGAGGAAAGAAAAATAGTCCATCACCGATCGTGGAAGCTGATCACACGCTTCATCAATGACACCCCCCAAGTTCTATGGTTGAATGACATGGACAGACTTTTCTCATGAATATGCGAACTGTGTGATGGGGGAGTGGATGCCCGATGTACTCACATGCTAATCCAAGATCTTATAGCGGAAAAGATTCGGGAGTACTACAGTGGACTTGGCGTGGGATGGCAGTGGAGGAAGGTGATAAAAATAAAGATGCTCCAGAAGGATGAATATGAGGTCTAGCGGCTGCAGGATCATGTAGATGAGCACCAGACCTCCCTCAAGGAGCAATCTGAGCTAATATTGCGATAGAAGGCCCAACTTGCAGAAGACAAAGAGGCCTTGAGGTATGCTTCTGGGGAGATGATCACCATCCGGGCCGACATGGAGCAGGCCCAGATTGCGGCCAATGAATTGTGCCCTCTCGCCACCGAGGAGGAGTAGGAGATGAAAAAGTGCAAGCATGTTCTAGATGCCACCAGATAGGGGGTGGTGGAGGTACAACATTTCTTCGACGAGGTCAATCCGTCTATGGGGGAAGTCAACCCCCAGGTACTGTAATGATTACAACCCCTTAAATGTACTTTCATCCTTTGATTTTCTGAATGTCGTAGCATGGATGGGTTCCGTTTTTCACATTGGTTTATTTCATGCTTATGATGTTCATGGAGCATCCAACGACTATTCCCTATGCTCAAGTGGGTCAAGCCCAATGTGAGAAACAAGGGACGACTACGTCATCGCAACTTCCAAATGTAGGAGTGCATGCCACGCTTTGGGAATCTGGGATTTGAACAACTATCCTGGATTTCTGGGAGGAGATGGGAGAGACTTGGCTGGAGAATGAAGTTCTCAGAATAGCCTAATTACCATTTTCCTAGCGTTCTATTGTGCACGAATGGTGTAACTCCATGGTTGCTGAAATCCATCCGAACTGATGGGAATAGGAAGTGTGAATCACGATACCCAAGATTCAGAACATTGTGGGGGTTTCATACAATAAAGAATTACTATTGACCACATTTTAAACATAGTATTCTTATCGTATTATCCTGGAGTGGGGATAACAAATGAGTGTCGACCGTTGACCATGTTCGAAACACGGGACCTGTCGCAAATGCCATCCGTTAGTCTTCCAGAATGTTGACCCATGATAGTTGGCAGCCAATTAGCCAAGAATCCATACTGTTAAGGGGTTCCTACAGATATGAAATAGGACGAGGGTCTGAATAAGTGGAATGAAAAGTGTGGAATGTGGAGTGAGGGTTTGTTCGAACATAATCCAACAATCTTGAAATTACGCCACCATGGCGGAACCACACAGGATGGATGCATCGGTTTAATCATGGATCATTCCTTCTTTTAGAAAGAGCCTATCTAGAAAGGGGGACTGTATCCTACCAATTACATCATGGGACATCCCAAACTTGTTCAGGGAAAAGTTACAGTTACACGGTTCCCTACAAGGGGTCAGGCTAGGGGGCCCGAAATGGGGAGGAACAAGACATTTGATTCCTGGAGTTGGACCCTAGGAAAAATACCATGGTGTCTCTACGTATCTCATAAGGATGGGAATCAAGCCATACATAGTTCTAGAAGAATATTTTAATGTCATGTGGGACGATGAGAATCCTAGCTACGTTGGTGTACATCCTACCAAAACTACTAAGCCCACGTGAGTCATGCTCGATGTGGGAAATAAGAAGTAGTGGTGGGACTTTCTCGACATAGGGAGGAACATGGTAGGTCAAAGGGATGCTCAGTAAATACCGGCCCAATTATGCTAACCCATCCATGTAGCACACCTAGATGTGCGAAGATATAAACCCGAGTCTGTTGGAATTCCACATGAACAATAGGATGTGGAAATGTGTGAATCATGACGCTCGTAATATGGACCACAATGATGGTGGAGTGACGAAGGAGGATAACTGTTTTCTGTGGTGGATGTGCAACATCCACATCACATTAGCCTGGAATGGGGATAGACAAATGAGGGTCGACCGTTGACCATGGTAGAAACATGGGACCTGTCCCAAATGTCATCCAAGATCCTTAGGGGCGTTGTCCTAGGATGGTAGGTGAGCCGATGCGGCATGAGACCAGGACATTAGGGGGTCCCTTCAGATGTGGAAGATAATGAGGATCCAAATAGAAAGCTCATTAATCTTGGACGTGGAATGAGGGGAATGTCCTCATGAAAATTCCATACATCGGGCTCTTTGTCAAACACAACAAAATATGACAACAAGACGTATTAGATAGAGGGGTTCAAGCCCCTTCCAATAGGGAGAACTTAGTTTAGGGTCGTAGAACTGGGACCATGGATGGGGGGAAACACGGGAGACTCATGGTGAGTAATTGCAAAAACCCAACGTGAATGGGAACTGGGGGTTCTGACAATCACGTGTTCCTTGGAGAGGTCCTAGGTCAAGGGACAAAAAACCGAGAGTTGAGATGGGCCCAAGGCAAAGATAACCGGCGTTTCTACATACCCCATGGGGATGGGGATCAAGCTGCACGTAGTTACTGAGGGGAACACGATGAGGTACCAGTGCCATAGAAAAAGGGGCGCGCACGCGTGGCCCTCGCACCCAAAGAAGCAGTATTTGATAAATCTTGTTTTTTATTTAAGGTGAGTGGTTTTTTTTGTGAAGAGATAGGCCTAGTGTAGCCAGACCTGGCATCGCCACAAGAATCAAGCTGTATACAGGAATTGAGAAATGGTATGGTATATGACCGATACCCAACATGATGTCCTCTATGATGGGTTCATCACAATGCAATTTCATTTTTTCGTCATGTGGCCAGGACGATAATATCATAGTTTAGGGTCATGTGATAGGACCATGCTTGCATTTTAACATCATGCAACACAGAAGTAGTAGAGACAGTTCTAGGCGGGGAATGTGTACGGTGCAATAAAATATCCTCGACATGAATGGGGACATGGTCCTGTATCACACCATACTTAATTCCGAGAGGGGTACATCAGGCCAAGGGGCCTACATAGAGGTAAGAGGGAAAAGGGTGGAGGAGAAACTAGCTCCCAAATGAGCTGGACATGAAAATGAGACGTCCGGGTGGTCCTACATATCCCACAAGGATGGGAATCAAGCCACACGTAGTTCTAGGTGAGATGTTAGTTTATAGTCTTTGAGCTCGTACCATGGATGAGGGAAAACATGGGAGGCACATGGTGCGGTCCATTCAAAACCTGACGTGGTAAGGACCCATGGGGTATACGTTATGCCACATGTTTCTCAGAGAGTTCAGGCCAAGGGGCCAAATATAGGCCAGGATTTCAGATTCCTGGTGCTGGACCCAAAGACGAGATTCTTGGGCGATCCTACGTATCCAATAAGAATCTGAATCAAGTCGTACGTAGATCTGGATGGGATATTAGTTTATGGTCTTAGAACTCAGACCATGGATGGGGTGAAAACCCTCCAAATAAATGCAGACCTCAACCGGATCCCAAATCCCACGTGTGATAAACTCGATGTGGGAAACAAGGGAGGTGGATGTCTTTTTCAATACTTGGGACGCACGACTAAGGGAAATCGGTGAAGAGCCCTGAATGACATCCCTATCATGGCTATGGTCCTCCTAATGCGTGTATGCGCACTGGGGAATGGTACCAATATTTTTTAAGTTCTACTTGGACTTGAGAAGGAAGAGAAGTATGTGAATCATGTAACCGAAATTTCAGGCTTAATGAGTTAGGAGTGGTGACGAAGGATAACTGCTGACCATGTTCGAAACACATTATCCATATCTTGTTAGCCAAAAGTGGGACAAAAAATGAGCATCGACCACTGACCATATTCGTAATGCGGGATTTGTATCATCTTATTGTCCACAACCCTCATGGGCGTCAGACCGTAATGGTAGGAGAGCCCTTAGGCCTAGCATCCATGCCACTCGGGGGGTCCAATCAGGTGTGAGAGTTGATGGAATCCTTAATGAAGGGAAATACAAAGCCTAAAAAGCGAATGGAAGCATGTCCAAGCAGAATTCGACATTCCAGGTACTAAACCAGAGTACACTTAGGCACATCAGTGAACCACCGAAAAGGGTCTATGAGGGTGATCAAGAGGGAGAGGTACATGGTGTGGCTGTTACAATCCCGACGTGAATGAGGAAATAATCCTATAAGACACCATATACTCTCCATAAGAGAGACCCTAGACTGGGGTCCCAAAAAGGACATGGGGCCTGAGGATGGGCCTTGGTCAGGAAGGCATGACCAACAAGCAGTTTAACATCTTCCAGTGAGGACAAAGAGAGGATAAGGTGCCTCATCCGGGGATGTGTACGACATGGTGAGAAACCCGACATGAATGAGGACATAATCCCGCCTCACACCGTAAATTCCCATAAGAGAGAACCTGGGACGGGGGCCTGAAAAGGCCAAGGGGCCTGATAGTTGGCACCAACCAGAGGGAGTTCATTTCTTGGAGATACAATGGGGCAGAATGAACCACTACAGTCATTGTTTGGTACAACTTGGGGTGGCCCTAATGATCCAGGACATCAATTGTCCTTATTCGAAACACCGCGTCCCTATAGTGACCTGAATTGGGAGGAACAAATGAGCCTCGACTGCTGACCATATTCTAATCGTGGGACTTGTATCGTCTTGTTGCTTGACATCCTCAAGGGTATTGTCCCAAAGTGGTAATAGAGACCTTAATCCTAGAATCCATACATATCAAGGGCACTTTTGGATGGGGAAGGTGATGGAATCCTAGTCAAGGAGCGAGTGAAGCATAGTTGTACCCATCTCTAATAGAGGTGAATGTCTCCAAGGAGCAGGATGTATGGATTGATTGAGATTTATCTCATCGTGAATTTGGGAAAAATTTCACCCTTTCCATAAATCTTGAACTGGGGGGAAGATTCTGGAATTTGGGCTGGGCCAACGGGCGAAATGTCCGTGCATTCCTATGTATCCTATAAAGATGTGAATCATGCCATATGTAGTTCTTGAAGGCCATGCAGTTTAACGTCTTTCAGTGAGGACGTGGGAGGATAGTAGAACGGTAGTGGGCACATGGTGTGACCATTATAAACCTTTTATGAGTGGGGCTGAGGAAGCCCATATCATGCAAGGAGCCTCCGAGAGAACTATACCTAGGGGGGATATTTGAAGAGAAGAGTTTGGGACTGGGCTCAAAATGTAGTGTCTGAGTGTTCTTATGTATCCCATAAGGATGGGAATCAAGCCATACATAGTTCTTGAAGGCCATGCAGTTTAACTTCTTGTGGTGACGACGTGGGAGGATAGAAGAACCAGAGTGGGAACATGGTGCGACCATTATAACCCTTGTATGAGTGGGGTTGTGGAATCCCATATCATGCAAGGATCCTCCGAGAGAACTATACCCAGGGGGATAGTTGAAGAGAAGAGTTTGGGGCTGTGCTCAAAATGAAGAGTCTGAGCATTCTTACATATCCCATAAGTATGGGAATCAAGCCATACATAGTTATCAAGATTCAGTTTAATGTCATGCAGGATGATGTGCAGTTTAAAGTCATGAAGGACTAGACAGTTTACGGTCATGCCAGACCATCGGGCAGTTTAGGGTCATGAGGGACCGTTGTTCCATTCAGTGTCATGCAGGACCATCCAGTTTATGGTCATGCCAGACAATGGGGCTCAAGAAAAGTATTTCATGAGGAATTTGGAATTTGTGGGAGGAGTTATATGATTACCATTAAAGGTTACCAATGAGTATTCTCCATTGGGGTAAACCCTGTGGACTATGTAAGGCACTTCCCATTTGGGGTCCATCTTGGGTGGTTTCCTTACAGGGATCATTGGTGCTCAAAGGTCCAATCCCAGGTTGCCTTGTAGAAAAGAGAGGAGGAAAACCTTCTTGTTGAAGGCTCTAGCCATCTTATTCTGATGCCTTTTCAGATTATGCAGGGCACAAAGCCTATTCTTGTCAAGTGGTTCCAATTCCGCTAGATGGATTTTGGCTACATTATTTAGCGCCTGCTGGTAATAGAATATAGTGATTAACAAAGGTAGATAGATCACAATGGGCAGGACGACCTCAGCTCTGTACACTAGGGAATATGGGGTCACCTGGGTGGAATTGCGAGTCATCGTCCGATAATCCTAGAGGGTGTTGGGGAGCTTGTCTGGCCAACTCTTCTTGTTCGGACCAACAATTTTCTGAAAAATGTTAGAGATGGTTTTGTTTAATTCCTCGACCTTCCCATTTTCTTGTGCGTGATAGGTGGAGGTATGGTTCGAACGGATATTGTACGTGGCATACAATTTCTTCATCTTGGCTTCTTGGAAGTTGGTGCCATTATCGGTGAGGACAATGTGATGGACTCCAAACCAGTGGATGATATTGGAGCTCACGAAGTCAACGATGGAATGAGCCTTGACCTCTTGGGTGGAACTACTTCTTCGCACTTGGAAAAGTAATATGTGGCGGTCAGGATGAACCTGCACTGGCGAGCTGTCGCAAGTGTACATGGTCCCACGACATCGATCCCCCAAACCACAAATGGCCAAGAGTACTTGGTGGAGTGGAGAGGTTCTGGTAGCCGATGCAGGAAATTAGCATGAAATTGGCATGGGTGAAATCTCTTGGAAAACTCATTACAATCATGGATCATAGAGGGAAAAAGTACCCCAATGTTCGGATTTGATGGGATAGTTTCTTCCAATCCTTTTGGGTACCACATGAACCAGAGTGAACCTCTTGCATTACCTATGTAATCTTGACTGTTTGGATGCAACGGAGGAGAAAACCATCGAATTCGTGCTTATTGAGGATCTTCTCAAGACTGGAACCACTCTGGAGGTTAAATTGTAGTGCGCGGTGTCGGATTTGGTCATGCTCGGCCCAATCAGCCGAGAGGCAACCATTTTGGAGATACTCAAAAAATGGGCTCTCTATTTGGGAGTCACATCATCCACTACATCTGAAGGGCCTAGCGGTCCTGACATCGAGGATCTGGTGGTAAGGTGTCTTACTCACAGTTCGTCATCATCCTCTAGGGTGATGGGGTAAATAAATCTCCGGTTGGCCCGTGAATATTCAGATCATCTAGGCTGGGCTCTAAAAGTGATGCAGTTTGTCCAGAAAAAGAGTCCGCTCGACCATTCTGGGACCGAGGGACATGGGTAACCTCTGGTCGAGAAGGGAACTGGGTCATTAGATGGAGGGTGCACTCCATCAATGGTGTGAGTTTGGGATTTATGACAACATAGTCACTATTGACTTGTTGATGACTAGCTCAGAATCCCATTTCACATGCAAATGGGGCACATTGATCTCGAGGGCTAGCTCGAGGCCAGTAATGAGAGCCTGAAACTCTGCCTCATTGTTGTTGAAGCCTTCTAACAAAATAAATGAGTACGACATGATGTCTTATGCCAGGTTAATGAGGACGATACCCATGCCTACTCTATTGAGCCTAGGATCATTGAGCCTCCTACTAGTAGGACTTCGGGAGGCACTATCAAAATGTATCTTCCAACATTGTACGACTAGATCGACTGAGAGGATTTCCTAAACAGAAAAAGCCAGGTCCAGGGACTGATCCATGGAGGTTGGATGGGCAGCTAGAAAGTATTCCAATTCCCACCCCTTGATATCCTTCAAAGGAATGAATCTGATGTCGAAATGCTATAGAATTACCGTGCACCAAACTTGACAGCCAGTCAACATGGGGTGGTTCAGAATATACTTCAACGTGACTACCCGAGAGAGAAGTTGTACCTCAGGGTGCTGCAGGTAATGTTGCAACTTCTGTATAGGAAATACGAGCACAAGGTAGCTCTTCTCGATGGGGGAGTATCTAGTCTCCATATCTAAGAGCATGCAGATGAGGTAATAGAGGTTGTTATCTATCCCCTCATTGTTTTTATGAGCGAGAAGTGCACCGAGAGATCGATCCAGGGCAGTGACAAAGAGAATCAGTAGCTCTCTAGAGATGGGTGGCATCAGGACCGGAGGATGGAGTAGATACTACTGGATTTTCTCGAAGGCAGACTAGCACTCTTTTTCCCATTCATAAGCATATACTTTCTTCATTAGCCGAGAAAAGGGCTTACACTTTCCAGCCTGATTCAAAATGAATCGGCGCATATAGGCTATGTGGCCTTGAAAACCTTGAAGCTCTCGAATATTACTTGGGGGAGGCATCTGGATGATGTTCATGATCTTTTATAGGTCAATCGTGATGCCTCAATGCCTGAAAACAATGCCAAGAAACTTCCCAGAGGTATCCCTAATGTCACACTTCAATAGGTTCATTTTCAACTTGCGAAAACAAAAGAAGATGAAAACTTTCTCAAGGTCCTTGAGATGGTCCTAGCGCTGGAGAGATATGATGACCAGATCATCCACATAGAATTATACTAATGACCTGAGGATTTTCTTGAATATGTGATGCATGGACCACTGATAGGTGGCACCTAAATTCTTCTGGTCGAGGAGAATAACATGGTAATAGAAAGTTCCTTGTGGTGCACTAAATGCAGTTTACTTTTCATCTTCATGGGCCATCCGGATCTGATTATATCCAAAATAACCACCCATGAAGGAGAAGACTTAGAACCTGGCCATAGCGTCAATCAAGAATTCTGTCACTGGAAGAGGAAAACCATCCCTCAGACATTGACAGTTGAGATCTCGGAAGTCGATACAAAGTATAATATATACATTCTTATTTCTTACTGGAACAATGTTGTCTAGATAGTAGGTGTACTGGACCTCCTTGATGAAGTTGGCTCTGATGAGATTGTCAACTTCAGCCTCAACTATGGAACTATGAGAAGGTGCATCTTTATGGGAGGCTGCTTGAACCCACGATGGTTTTTTGGGAGACCGAGGTGGTGAACGGCTACATGAGGATCTAGTCCTAGAATCTTGTCATAACTCCAGGAAAACACGTCACAGTACTATTTCAGAAAGTCCACATACCACTGATGCTCCTCAAGGGACATGGCGGCACTGGTCAATGTGGGTCTCGGATCTGCCTCGCTACCAAGGTTCACCTGTACCAGTTCATCGACCTTGGCAGAGACGCCTTCTTCAAAGGCGGGGGAGAATCCTACAGATCCTCTTCTTCACATGCGAAGGAGGGATTCCCAGTGGTTGAGGCTTCCCCTTGGTCAGAGGAACCGGACGGGAGGCTGGTGCCAGCCTGGGAAGCGGTGGAAAACACATCAGGAGACTCACACGCCGCTGAGACCATAACGGTGAAGGCAGTCAATCCAATCCCATCTGGCATTCGGGCCAATGGGCCATGCTTGATTATATCAAAGCAATATTGGTGAATCTTTCTAAGAGGGTTAATTCGAGCCCGAAGGAATAGAAATATATGACGAACTTTCATCGCCACGAGGTGGACATCCCAATACCGTACAAGGTATGATGTTTCGGGACCACCTGTGCCTTGTCTGTGTAGGAGTAAGTTGTGATTTTCCACCGTCGCTTGGACTTGGGAATATGTATTCTTCTTGTACCAGAGACAACAAAGCATTTCTTGATGTCAGGGGTCGTGGCCTTCAATCGACTGATTGGGAAGATATAGGCATCATCCAGACCTTCCCAGGGGTCACTTGTGACTAGGGTGGGCTCAACCTCACTTTCCAGAATCTGTTTATCCTTTCCCTTGTAATAGTCATCGTTCAGATAATTGGATTCATAAGAGGTGAAAGAAGATTTATCACCTTAGATTATGCCTAGTCAAACATTAAGGGAGTACATGAGGCATTGGTGATACAATAAGGGTACTTCCGCATGAAGATGGATCCATGGTCTACCCATCAATGCATTATACACGATGTCCTGAGAGACAACCATAAATTCAGTACTAGAAACTAGGCCACCGAAGTGGGTATTCAAATGGATCTATCGACCATGGTCTGTTCTATCCTGTTGTACCTATGGATCCTTAAATTGGAGGGAGTCAGGTCATATTTAGATAACCCTATCTTTCACAGCATCTGCGTTGGGATAAGGTTGATCCTGGATTCTGTGTCAATGAGACAGCGGCAAACCTCAATCCCATTGAATTGTCCGGTGATCTACATTGGGCGGATGTGCCACTATATGAGAGATCCCTCATCCTCTCTGGAGAACTAAATGATGGCCTGACATTCAACATTCTCAACTACTTCAGCATGGAAGGCTTCTGCAGCTGCTACCTGCGTCTCAAACTGGAGGGGGCTTCTTAAAGCCTCAGTGAGGGCCTCCTGCATATCTGATGACAGGTGTAGGGATTCAAGGATGTAGATCCTTACTGGTATGTTGGTGAGATGCTTTAGAAGATAATACTTCTGTAACAGGTGATAACTTTTGCTTACAGGTGGCCGCTCGGTGATTGGAGGCATGGAGGGCCCTGTTGGTTGGACTGGCGGCTGGCTGGTGCTCAGCATATCCCGCTGTTCCCTAGTCAAAGCCTGAAGAGCAGCTTCCAGATGAGGTCCAGACGGATGAGGCCAGCGTATAGCAGGGAGAATATGGTCGTGGTACAACCTAAGTTTCTCTGCTTGATCCAGTAGCACAAATGGTGGTGAGGGCGGTCCTTACGACACCAGACGAAAAGGCTATGCGTGCTAAGCTCTGCGCTGGGCCTACTGTCTGGTCTTTGTGGCATGAATGGCCTGGATAGAGGTGTCGACTGGTTCGCCTCGATGACCCATGTAGCCATGGATCTTCCAACGTTGGCGTCAGCTGGGGACATTGGGGAGATTTTCCTGGCGTTCCCCCCTCATCGGGAGTCATATAAGGGTTTACCCACTTGACGGTGTTAACCGAAGCATACCCTTGTCTTTCCGCCATAGAATCATCCAACAATGGGGGGATTCTAGGAGGGATCCCCATCTCAAGGGTCCTAAAGTCATTGAGAGTGTGGGACAATGATGGAATTGGCGGGGCACATTAATTTTTCTTGCACCGCCGATGCTTTCTCTTCTAGGAAGAGGTCGACTAAGATGATGACGGCGAAGTGGTGACCACAGCTTCTGAAGGATATAGCTGATTCAGGCATGACCTAATGATTCCATGGGTACGGGAGACAATCTTCCGAGCCATCCGGTCATCATATTTCTAGGATCCGTAGCTGGGAGCCTTCTTCCACCCACCATCGCCCTCGGTACAGCTATCTGACCTCACAAAGACACCCACCTCTTGTGCCGGGGCCGGTCCCAGCCTAACTATGTTGTCATCGACCTGGTCTTGGAGCTAGTCCTTGAACACATAACACTACTTGAGGGTGTGCCTCAGAATCCAATGATAGGTGTATTAGTTGGGGCTATCAGTGAGATTCGCCTCTACCGGCCTTCTACACCCAGGTAAGCATACAATCCCATGCTCTAGGGAACTACTGAAGTAACCGGGGACCTGATTATCACTGAACGATTAAGTATTATTTCTTCTTTCCGGATAGGGAGACCTTGGAGCCTGGCCTTTACAAGGAGCTGGAGGGGCCTGTTGAAAAGGTGGACGCTGAATGTCCCGCCTGGCAGTAGTGGCGTATTACGCGAAGGCGCCTGCCGATTCTGAGGACGCTGCGGAGTTGGAGGCTTTGCCTGAGCTGGAGGGCCTTTGTGAGGCTACAAGGCCGGTGCTATTGGTAGCAATTCTAGCTGCCTGGGGGCCTCTATATGGGTCACAACAGTGGGCTTGTCACTGGCATCTCTCCTTGTTGGGATTTCCGGGGGCAATAGGTATGCCTTACTGGCCTGTTATAGGGCTTCTTCGAGGCTTTGGGCCTTGTCGGAGAAGTCTCGGAACCCTCCGGGATAGTTCAGAGTAATCTGGGAGGGAACCAGTTCTGTCTTGACATTCCTCATGCACATCGTTGGTAATTTCTCTTGATTCAGTGGCATGTCAAGGAAGTATATGAGCCCCTTCCACCGGGTGATAATGTCCGCGACTCGCTCATCAGGCCTTTGTCTGCACTTGATGAGGTCTTTGATGCTGGTCTTCTGGAATTTAGAGTTGAAATGGTAGTGGAACTGCTTTCGAAGATCCTCCCAACTAGTCACAGATCCGACAGGGAGCTGGCTATACCAGACGAATGTCGGCCCCTCCAGCGTCTGAATGAAACAACTGAGCTTAGCGGCCTCCTTCTGCGCTAGAGTCCCAAAAATAGGCCTACACCTTGAGATAATGTGGGACAGATGTTGCGGTGGGTCCCCTATCCCTTTAAAGGGGGAGAAGGCGGGATTTCCGAATCCGAGAGGCACCATAATATCATCCACCCGGGCTGAGTACGGCCTTCCATCGGGTGGGATTTCCACCTGCCACATCTCCAATTCCTCAAGGCGGGAAATAAGTTCCACAATAGGATCATCCAGGCAGGGGTCCCTGTCTTGATGGGGATTCTTAACCATGAGTGCGTTGTTGGGCTCTTCGACACAGTAGACAGGTTCAGCGGCTCGTGGAGCAACTGGTTGGATAGCCTGTGGGGCAGGTGGGGGAACCTTGGTTGGATTCCTCGGATTGCTGCGCCGCTCGGGAGGGTTTGGTGAGACATACTACGCCCTCTTTACATGATTTCTATCTTCAGCCCTGTCAGTGGGAGTCGTATGATTAGGGTTTTCTGGAGGCATCTCACCGAGGGGGGGGGGGGGGAAGTTGTTCATGCCCCTACTTCCCCGGCCTAGGATCGCATAGTAGGGTCATCGCTCTACCTTGCCTTCAGGAAGGAGTTCGTTGAACAACCTCTTTTTCTCAGCAAGTTGCTGGCACAACGTGGCCTTCTCGAGGTCCTCCTCCATCTTCTGCACTAAGGCAGACATGTCAGAGTACTTGAAAACTCTGACATGCTCTTTGCAATTACCAGCATTCCGGCTGAGTACCAATGCCTTAGTGGGAGCAGGGAGACCCAGGAGGTTCCTCTTCTGATGAGTAATACTCTCCGATGAGTCCAAAAATGGTGGAACACCCTTAGGGGGTAATTCTACATCAAGAAACCTATGCTCGTCCACCTTGTCCATGTCGTCGGCCATGTAGACCATGAGCCTTCCTGGGGGCATGTTCTCAATATCGCATAGTGAGTTGGGCTGCCGTCGAATAGGTCTGAAGAGGAGGGAAGAAAACTACACCCAGCCATGGACTTGCACATTGGGGGTGGTTTCCCTGATAATTTTGTGGAGTACCTTGATACTTTTAATGCATTGCTACTGGAGACCCTCATGGCGACCTGGTGACTCGGGGTGCTGGGCCACAGGGAGTGCGACCAGATCAACTAGACGCCACTGCTCAGTGATGTCTTCAAAATGGGATTGGCTCTTTGGATATACAATGCACTGATGACGGAGACAGAAATGCGTCGCCCAGAGGGTGTATAGGAGACACTCAACCTGTTCTGGGGTGAGGGACTCAGATATGCAGATGTCACGTGCTGCTGTGGGCCAGAACTTCTCAGGGATGTTGTCTACTGCGAGAATAATCCCAAATCTCCTCAAATCAAATTCAGTGTCCGGCCCTTGAATTCCCCATTCTCCAACTGGGGGTGGTTGAGAAACTGGCAGCGGTACTAAGGCAGACTGCTAGGACGGCAGGTTGGCAGGCGGAGAATACTGATATTGGGCTGATTAGCCACTGATTCTCAGGCTGTCCTCCGAAGAGTGGATTGACATGGCCGCTAAATCGTGATAGGATAGGCTAGAATTCTTTGTTTCCTGGCTCAGTGGAAGGGATGCTGGTGGTGGGTCG
This sequence comes from Viscum album, assembly GCA_963277665.1. Taxonomy (NCBI): domain Eukaryota; kingdom Viridiplantae; phylum Streptophyta; class Magnoliopsida; order Santalales; family Viscaceae; genus Viscum; species Viscum album. The sequence continues at coordinate 599,678,047 of OY728133.1, forward strand.
TGCTACTGTTCACTATCCATTGGTCCCTAGAACAACTATCCGTGATCTCTTGTGGAGGTATAAAGTGCTTTCGGCGGTGATGGTGGTGACTGCACGATAGTAACCTACAGGGTATCCGGATTTCCATCCTCCTGGATAAAACTGCGGAGGGAAGCAAGAATCCTATGGACCTTTCATTCTGGGAGTACCAGGCTGATGCACCTCATCCCTACCCCGACCCATGACTTGGATGAGCGAGGAGAGGGTTCCTGAGCTGAGTTGCACTCTACTTCAGATTCTGAGAAGCAGAACTATTTGATCTCCATCTGTGCCTTATGAGGATTCTTCTAATGGCGGCAACGACCCACCTTCCTACCCCTAGGTGGCTCCCCGGGACAGGGCTGATTTTTGACATGTAGTCCTTCGGCAACATGGATGCCAGGGTGGGGAGGGTTTCCACTTGAGATAGCCAAAGTGCAAGGAGCACCAGGACAGATGTCGAATGGGTCATGGGGAGGACCTACATGAACAACACTAGAGCATGAAAAACCTCTTCTGGGACCTATGGGAGCATGGGGAGGACTTCCATGCTTGGTGCAGGTAGAGCGAGGCTGGACTTCACTCCTCTGGTTTCTAGGACAAGGATGAACTTCGCCAGATGTAGAGAGGACGTAGGGAGGATCCCCACATAGGAGAGGGACTGGATGGGTAATGTCTCCATGTCGATGGTCAAGGGTAGGAGGAAGGGCTCCATACCCAGTGTGATGGGAACGATAGAGGCTTCTGTGCCGAACATCACTGCCGTGGGGCAGACCTTTATTCAAATTGGGGGAAGCACGGGGCAAACAACCATGCCGAGCTTCGAAGAAGGGAGAACCCATGCTCTATATGGTAGTTTTATGTGGAGGACCTCTGTATGGGGTGGCATCGGTGCAGGTTGGTTCACGGCGACCCCCACTCGTGCCTGCGACCCGGAGAGTTGACCCAGCCTACCCGTGGGACGGTTGGGGCCTCAATCTTGGTAGGGTATATAATATCCCCTGCTCAGTGTGTGCATGGACTTGGTGATATGCGTTGGTGGTGGCTCGGGCCATGGTAGCCGTCAATGTTGACACCCCTTGGTGGGCGTCCTTAGCTCATGCCCGACGCTGGTGTCGGGTTAGACGAGCCGGTGATGGTGGTGCAGGAGCATAGATTACCTACTCCTTCGGCAAGGCCAAGCAGTGGCGTTGTCATGGCTGGGTGAGGTCCCTTGTTGGGATCCCCTGGACTGAGACTCTGACTGGGCTGGGCCGGACGTCACCCAACTCATCAGCGTAAGGCATGGAGTCGTCAAAGCGCTCCAGGGACAGGTTCCCGAAACGATTGAATGGTGGTGTGGGGAGTAGGGGATCCCTATGTGGCCCTTGAGGGTGATTTTGACAGTGAGACCAGGACACCTTCAGGTCTAGGTGAGCCATATCTTGGGGCAGAATTATGCCCTCATCCTCGTAACGACGTACGAGGTCGTTAATCACCCTTTGTTGGATGACTCTTGATGGGGAGATGGGGTGTGGTCACCCCACAGTCATGGAAGCAGATGTCGTTGCCGCAGTAGTGGAGCCACATGGAGCAGTTGTGCTAGTATTTCCCCTGCCCCTATGTAAGCGGGCAGGCAGTGATCATGTTCCCATGGCAGCAACCTGATTCATAGAATCTGGGAGATTTACTCATTAACACTGCTAGGAAAAGAAATTGACAACCAGTGCCCTAGTGCCATTTCGTCTTACGTGGACGGTAAGAGGGATCCACGGTGAAAATGTCACAGACCGAGATTCCCAACGTTCTAATGCCTCAAATTCTAGTGAGTTTCCTTCCATGACTACTATTTTCTAGGCAGGACACGACACCAGATAACTAGATTCTGTGACACGTCAATCCATGGATGCCCCGAGTATTACTAATTTTTATATTGAGGAGGAGAACTTCATGTCGGGTTCACAATTTTTGTTTCCGATGAAATCTATGGGGCACGCACGTCTGTCTTCTTGAGTGTGACATGCGTGACTTTGTTACCCCGCATTCCCACTTTCCAAAGGCGGGTGGCATTCCCTCATTGTTTAGGGATGTTTTTTCCTTGATCTAAACATGATGATTGGATTTTGGTTCTTCCTTCCATGGATTCCTCCTCAGAACTCATCACCTAGTATGGTTCTCCCTCATAGATTTAATACGTTGTTCGTGAAACACATCCCTGTGTCATATTTTCATGGAAACTAGTTAATGATGCTGCTTCTGTCAGGACATTCCAAGGGGTCCAGTCAGGGTAGCAACCTTCGGTCAGGGGAGTAGTCACACTGGGGACATCACTGACATGTCTGGATGCTGGGGATTTGTGTGTCTCTCTTCTGTCCCTTATTATAGGGCTTCTCGAGGGTTCGGAAGCCCGAGGAATCCCACATCGAATGCGGGGAATCATATTCCATAGGCATGTATCTGAATTTTTCCTCAGCTTCCCATGATTAACATAGGGTATGCCGCATTTTTAACGTTCAGCAAAGACAGATCAGACAGTTTAAAACACTAACTTGAGTGGATCAGATGGAGTAATCCCTCAGAGGGATCACCGATATTAGGGCCAACATGTGGGTGGATTCTCGATGTGTTGTGGGAGGGAATGGGGTGGCATGATCTCAACGAGATGTGGCGGCCTAGTAAGAATCAGGATTGACGATAGTTTTGGGATTGAGCCTTGAAGAGACTTCCTACGTACCATTCATTGGATTGGATCAAATTCCTCATAGTTCAGAATGTGGTGTGTCAGAGAACTGATGTGAAGATGTACTGGGGGTCCAATTGGTGTTGGGATTGACTCTCAGGGAGGATTCGTACATACCATGCCATAGCACAGATCAATGTCCACGTAGTTCAGACTGTGTGGGGCTTACACTCTATGTTGCCCAAGGTGTTGGTGAAACGATGTGAAGGGGGGTCAGAAAAAACCAGGTGGTGGGCTTAAACATCATGGAGGTTTCCTACGTACCATGCCTTGACATGGATCAAATTACACATAGTTCCGTGGGACTATGGGATACCTAAGGAGGCGGCCCGTGAGAATGGATGCATGGATGGGACCTAGAGTAAGTGGAACCTCTAGGTTGGGGAATAACCTTCCCGCGACACATAGGGTCGAGGGAGAGATCAGGATGAGAGATGAGTGATGGACTTGATCCTTAGGGAGGCTTCCTATGTATCCCCGTGATAGGGAATAAACATCTGCGTAGTTAATCTGATGATGTCATACCGGCGATTGGGGTTTTCAACGGCTTTCCGCTGGATGAGGTCACAACGGCTTACCACTGTAATGAAAACAAATTACTGCTGAATGGAGTGACAATGACTTACCGTTGAATGGAGGTCCACAGTTTAATATCATGTGGGATAGAGGTGAACCGATGTGAAGGGGGTCGGAATGACCTGGTGGTGGGCTTGAACCTCGTGGAGGCTTCCTACGTAGCATGGCCTGACATGTATCAAAGTCCATGTATTTCAGGATAGTGTGTTAGAGAACTAATATAAATAAGGACCTTGGTCCCATGGATGATGGGCTTGAACCTCAGGGAGGCTTCCTACGTACCATGCCTTGACATGGATCAAAGTCCATGTAGTTCGGTGTACAGTTTTACATCATGCAGGACAGGGTGTGGAGAATACGGTTTAACATCATGTAGGACGGAGTGTTGAGAAAATAGTTTAACGTCGTGCAGGACAGGGTGTTAAGAATACAGTTTAACATCGTGTGGGATGGGGTGTTGAGAATACAGTTTAACATTGTGCGGGACAGGGTGTTTTCATGGTCGATGCTTACTCTAAGCCCACGTGAGTTGTGCTCAGTGTGAGAAACAAGAGGTAGCAGATACCTGACGATCATGTCATGAAAGGTGAATCCATGAGATGTGGAGTGGGGCTTATGCATGGAGTGGCCCAGGGATAGAGAGACTGGTACTTACTCCGAGACAGAGGCCCGAGGTCGACAATGCGCAATGGGAGGGGGATTTCGGACTGAAGAAAGGAGGAGCCCCATTACCTATCACACCCTCCTCCAACCTTGGCACTGAGGATGTGAGGAGGAGTAGGGGTTCTTCCTTTTGCAGGAAAAGCAAGGGGCTTACACAAAGGTGGATGACCTTCCCCGCAGACAAACTCTACACCATGAAATAGGATATCATCCCCTATAGAGACCAGGGGTCATGGAGAATACCCAAGGTGGGGGACCCTACGTGCGGGGCATGGGGAGAGGTCATAGTTTAATGTCATGTGTTGAGGATGATGTCACTTGGCAGTTTAACGTCCTATATCTCGGAAGAGGTGGGTTTTCTCCGCACCCCTAGGACTTACATAACCGGTACCCTCTACTCCTTGTGAGAGGGAAGGAATCAGCAAGGCCATGCTGAAGGGGTGTTGCGGAGCGAACTATCGAGGGGTCCACGGTATGTGGCTATGAAAAGAAGAAATATCCATTAGCAAAACTAAGAGAGGAAGCATTTGGTGCAGCAATGAAATGGGAAATATCATCCATGGGTATTTAAGTCACATCATGAAAACCTAGAGGGTCGCATGGGAAAAGGATTTTCCAAGAAGAGGGGTCCATAGGCATGAGCCTTGTGAAGCTCTATTGCTCCACATGGCGTAGGGCACTTGAAAAGGGGTGTGCTTCGTGAAGTGGGGTGCCTTAGCCTTATCATGGGGAGAAGGTGAAAATAGGAGTTGCTTCACGAAGTGGAAGGGCATTCGTGGAGCACAACCTCATGGAGCAAAGCTACCTCGTGAAGAAAGATGTCGGGAAGCAATGTGCGTTGCGATGTAAAGTGATCCTGCCCTAGCAAATGGATCAATTGTACATGAAGGGTGCTTCGTGAAGTATAAACACTCCACGATGACCTGGGTCACCTTGGGGATCCCCTTCCTTCGCGAAATCCCTTAGGCTTCGTGAAAGGCATCCCTCTATGAAGAGGGGATTAAAACGAGACAATGGGGAGGCACTTCGTGAAGTAGAAGTACCTCGCGCAGCTCCTGGTTTACCGAGAGGAAGAGTGCTTCACGATTCGGGATATGAGAAGCCGAAAGGTCGGATTTTTTGTCAGGAGAGATCTGGCGGAGCCTGGTATTTATAGGCAAGAGGTGTCGCAGAGCGGAGCTAACGCGACACGAAGAGGGGCTCGGTGGCTTCGCAGCACGCTTGCGAATGTGAAATGGGTTCGCGGAGCGTCCCGCCTCCTTCACTTCATGACGGGTTTGTGAACGTCAAATTAGTTCATGCCACATCCCACCTCTTAGGCTTCAAGGAGGGCTTACAAACATCGAATGCGTTCACGGAGCCTCCCACCTTCTTTGCTACACACCGGCCGTGATGCTAGGGACTCCATGAAGGGGCTTCGCGAGGAAGTCCGTGTGGCCGTCTTGTGGCCTTTTCTTCATTCCAGATCATGGCACCAACATATATGAAGAGTTTGGTTTCACCTCGGTTATAATTATCGTTACCAAAACATTATCATAATATCCTTTAAATAAAATCATTCATAGGGGTTTCAATTCTATTTTCTGATCCTATATACGAAAGGTTAAATAAAATTTATATAAAATAAAATAGAATAACCCAATCCTTTAATATATAAATATATTATCTTTTTAGTTGAATATTCATTAAATAACATATTGATCATTGGTTGAATCAAATATTTATAATTCCTTTTAATACATGTACATATAATAAATTGGTTAACAATTGACACCCATTATGTACTTCACAACTCATAATATTCATAGATATATCATTCCTAAAAAAATTCATCCTGATCTAGAGAAATGATACATAAGAAAGGGTGAGCTTAGAAGTGATGTTACTATAAAAAGGGAGATATTAATGATCAAGTAACCATAACATGATCAAAACATTTAAAAAATATACGCTACACAATAAGGATCATAAACCCGAGTCATGGAATTATTCTACTTAGTTAATTAAACAAAAATGAAAAATTAAATAACGAACATGTTCCATGAAAGAATAACATTATAATAAAACATGGACTTATGGAAAAAAAGTAAGCACAAAATATAATTTTCTTTTTAATCAATCCATCGCTACCAATAATATCATAGTTGATTGGTTTCACTCCCCAAACCAATGTATTAATCAATGATCACACCAATTAAAATCATAGTTAATTAGGTCCAATACGAAAACCATTATAGTATTTAATGTTCACTCCAAATACTATCGTAGTGAAAAGAGTCCCACAATGAATTGGGTTCACTCCCCATTCTGATCCCATATATATCATGTTAAATTTATCTCAATCTAATTCATTGGAGGGTGATATATGTCCCACACATCACATAATTAAAATCATACATAAGTGTTTTATAAGATCATAAAATATTCATCATATGAGAACCCATGAAAATAAATGTGTTTAAAAAATATTTCACTTTTTCATAACTAGTTGAAAATAAATAGGTTTCATTAATATTTCATCATTTAATTAAAGTATATTCAGTGTAAATGGAATGAATTTCATAAAAATATTTTCATCATAAATAAAAAACAACAAGAGAAATAATAAGGACAGTATCCTAAGATAATGTCTTCATAAAATAACAATGTAGATAAAGGGTTGTTTTCATTCACAGATTATAATACTATGGAAGCATTATTTAAAAATACACAAGATATACAAAATTTTAATTTTGAAATCACTTGTTTAAAATATATACATTTCCAAAATTTGGTTGAAAACATTTTCATTAAAAATAATCATGTAATCCTATAATGGAATACTGAAATCATTGAGTGCTCATAAAATCATAAACATATTTTGATGTAATATAAGTTTAAAGTAAAAATCCTTTTACACGTTTGTCAAAAAGATCAAAAAGTACATTTTTATAAGAAAATAATAATATTATATTAAAACCAATTTATAAAAATTAAAAAATTATTAAAATTAAAGTTAAAAATCATATGATAATAGTAAATACATCTTTACAAAATTTTTTGTATCATTTATATGGAAAAAAAGATAATTTTCGATAGATGAGATAAATAAATATGACTTTCCTTAAAACATTTTGTAGTATCTTGAGTGATTTTAGTGTGAGAAGTTAAATGAAAAAAAGTATATTCATGAATTATGTTTTTTATGATAAATGTTTTAATTTTATTGTGAGGTTGGTCATAATATTTCATCGTCAAAAATATAACCATAAAAAATCCTTGTAAACAATGAGACTTTAACCATAATCCTTTATCACATTAATAACAAATTAATTATGATCCCCCTGATTGAAATAAAAATATATGTATATTTATATCTATTAGTTCTAATGAAAAAAACAATTAAATTCATTAATTTTGGTATATACACCACACAAGATAAACCAATGGTGAAAATTGAATGTGTCCATTGAAAATAAATTTGAGATGAAATCCTCTTACCATAGGCTTTACTTCCATCAAATACATTGGATAATCCGATATAAAAAATAAATATTCATTCTAAAAATATTATTTTAAAATTATAATATTTATTATACATTATAGGTTTCACTTATAAACCTTTATAACCCATTTTATGGCGATTAAAATGTCATTGAAATTAATATGTTAGTTCTACTCATAAAGTCTTTAGGGTAGGTAATTTTGCAATAAAAACATATAGAGTGTGGATAGGGGAGTGTATAAGAGAACATGGAAAATTTTTATCAATCTAGGAGGCTCAATGGTGTGTGCTTAAGAGAATGGAGGAGTTCCCATTTATTACTTAGGGGAGGTGATTTATTGGAATTTAAGAAAATATTAAATTTTTATAAATAAAGTTATTAATTTTTTTAAAAAATAATTATATTATATAAATCTATGTTTAATATTAATCAAATTTCTCTCATTAAATAAAATTTGGGAATGTTCAGATTACATTTTTACCCATATTTTTTTGTTTTAATCATTAATTAACCCTTTTTTAAATTATCATAATATTAATGTTTCTACCCATTAATGGTTAATAATGGTACTATAATATTAAAAAATAAACCTAAATGGGTCATGATTCTATTTTAAATACAAACCCCTTAAATTTTTCTAAATACATGAATTTTATGAATTTTATATCATTTAATCAAATTTAATTTATTATTATATATCATTACTTTCATTTTTAACAATTTTCATTTAACTGATCATTAAATACATAATAAAAAATGGGTACTTTAAATATATTACATTAAAACATTCATGGAATGTCATATTGATCTATAAAATTCATTGGAAATATTAACTCATTCATATTATATGACTTTTAATATTTTCATTATAATTTATTTTATTTTAATATTAATTGAATAAATATTGTATTTCCATTGAAAAATTATATATGGTAATTTTATTTTCTAAAAAGTAGAAATAAATTTATATTAGGAAAGTAATGTCATTAAACTCAATATAGATATTTATATTCCTTAATAAATTTATTTTTCCATATGTTGACATATAATAGTTTTTTAAATCTAAGAGGGTGCAAAATTTTTAATATTATTTAATATAAATATTATATATTATGTTTTCATGGGAATGTGTCCACATAAAAATCTAAATTTCTGGGAAAATATGATAAGTTTCTACATGTATTCATCCCATAATAATTAGGATGAAAAATTATGGCCTTATTAATTATATTTAATCTATATTATACAGATTTAACCTTACTGAGGAGATATATTTTACACCCATTAAAATTCATATTAACTAAAAAGGGAAATATTTAACAAATTGATTCCACCTAATTTTAATTATGGAATCCATTTTGTCAAATGAATCACCTATAAGTTGAAGAATAGAGTTTTAAAATAAGCGCACAAAAGATCAGAAAGACTAATTTAAAAAAAATACAAGTATTAAAGACACATGCATATTTATTCTTATTCCATGTCTTGAGAAATATTTAATTAATGTAAAAACATTTTATTGAATACATAATATAATTTTTTTTATTAAAACAATTCACCAATAATTAATAAATTATTTTTATAAGATAAAATCAAATTTTCTCATAAAAAAATTCTATATGGTAAATAAACTTTAGAGTATATAAATGATTTTATATTAAATTAAAACATAAAATTTGATCCAACGAACATTATTTAATATTTTTGAATACTGTAGAACTAGTTTTATATTGAATCATCTTTAAAAGAAAATTGATAATTTTATTATTAAATATTCACTTGAAAGTCAACCATTAAATAAAATTAACAAACTAACATAATAAGAAAATTTTCATATTATGATTTTTTATTAATTTTATAAAATTAAAAAAAGTTATAAAATTTAATCATAAAAGTGTATAAAAGAATCAATAAAACCAGTTTTAATAAAAATTTATTTTTAAGGAAATAAATGACTATATTAAAAATTAGTGATTATTTCAATGATTTTCAATAAATTCATATATATTTCATAATTTATATAATCATATTCATTCACCAAAAAATTAATAGATTATTTATAATTATTGCATTTATTTAAAATTTTGATTGTATATTGCGGATCATTAAGAATCAATTTTACTTATAACTCAAGCTATAACAATAATTAATCTTTATTATTAAAATTATTCCATAAAATATATTGGGGTAATTTTTTATGTGCGTATTTAATTCTTTATTTAGTAAATTAAATTAATAAATAATGATGAATTGTATTTAAATGAAATATATTAATAAAATATAAAATAAAACAAATTGACCCTAATTTATTAATTTTTAATTAGAATGTAATTTAAATAAATTCAATTTATTCTTCACAAATAATTTCTTTAAAAAAAATGGATTTTCATTCATTCATGCAAAGAGATTAAGAAAATTTTCAACCACCCTTATAAATTGCAGTTGATGATATTTTTTTCTTTTTTTACAATGTTCACAATCAAATTTTAGAAAATGTTAAACAATATTTTTTGTCATAATGACATGTCACCTGGGTAAATGATGGTCACCTCAGAAAAAAGGAATTTGTTGTAAAATTGAAATAAACTATGTGATAATGCCAAAAATGTAATAAAAATATATCCCATATTGATTAGTTCAATTGATTTGTGATGGTAATTATTATATCACTGAAATTTGGATACATTAATTGTCACGAACCAGGCAGGGTCGTCATCTGACCCAACGCCCGACCCGGTCCGCGACATGGCCCGAAGGGCGTTCCCGATCCCCACGGGCCGGCAACTAGTGCTGGGCATCAAAACAAACCAGTTGAGAACGGTTTGGCCCATGATAAAGATATGTAAACATAAACTGAACAAGCAGATAAATAAAGGAAAACAAACTGAACGACATGGCAGCAGAAAAAGGAAACAAACAAAGAAACGTGACATACCTCAGGTGACCCCGTGGATCACAACGGTACGACAACCACACTCGCTCCCAAGAGCGATCCAAGACTGAAACCTGCAACTAAAAAGTAAAGTAGGCGTGAGCACCGAGATGCTCAGTAGGAAAGCCAAAAAAAAGTAACCACGTCCTATGCCCCTGCCTTTAGTAGGAAATCCAGTCATGCCAATTTGAAAAATAAGATATAATAAAATAATGTTTTCCTTCTTTTCAAATTCAAGTGACGAGTTTTCATTTTCAGGTAAAGCCTTTTCCTCCCACTACATTTTCAAAATAGGTTTCAAGCACGCATTAACGTTTCAAAATGAAAAGAAACCAGTTTGGGTTAAAATGTGATTTTTTTACAAACGAGACATCAGGTATGAAACCACTGAAAAGGTAGTTACATCACAAGCAGCATGTCACAAATGATCACTAAGGGTAATCCCTATAGGCAGCTAGAACAAGTGGGAACCTAGAGACCTCGTACCTCGGTGAAGCGTGGATTAGAAGAACACGACCCTCAGAAAACGTGGCTTAGAAGGCCACGACCCTCAGAAATTCATATGTTTAGTTAGTGTTGTTGCGTCAATCCTGCTAGACAAACAGGGATGAACCCCTGTCGTGTCATCTAGCGTACTAGTCCTGGTCACCCACCTAGATACCCGGGTTTCCCATTGTGCTCTATTTCAAATGGTGGTGAGTTTTCTTTATCAAGCAATCAAACAAATACATTACACTTTATTTATCTAAAACTCATTCAACCTTTCACCACCGCACTCCCTACTTAAGTGCATTCCCCCTCTTTACACCACACAAACATACACAAGCCTTTACACTAGGTACACATCACAAACCACTCATCAACCCTTGCATCACATTTTATTTTTTTTCAAATTTAGGGGAATGACTCAAAAAGGGGTTTTCTATTTTCGCAAACCAAATCTTAAAGTGCCAAACGGGCCTCAATAGAGGTTTTTCCTATTTCATAAAACATTCTTAAGATTCCAAACATGCTTAATTACATAAAGGGAACACTTTTTAAAATCAACCGGCCAGAAGGCCAACACCTTTGGAAATACACGTTACCAATTCAAACCCTTTAAGAAATCAATTATTTTCCAAGAAAAGTCACTTAAGACCAACGGCTTTGAAATACATTTCAATTTACCAATACAAGGCATAATAGTTCCTAGCAACCGCAATCAGATTCCATAGCATGTATATATATATATAGAATTGTGTGAAACATATTCTTAAAACAGTCAAGCAATTATGAATTTTCAAATTAAAAGCTTAGGCATAGGGGACCTACCTAAAACATGTCGCTATTTGCCGATGGCCACTCGAACCGACACTTGGCGCACACACACACATGCATTTATACATATATATATACACACCCCTAGCCGCATTGCACATATTCCCCGCGCCATGAGGGAATATGTACAAGGAGGGCATATATATATATATATGTCTTACCCTATGCATGTGCGTGTAGGGTACCTCGACACCCGCGACCCAAAACCATCACTGCAAAGTCCAACACACTACACATGTAATTTAATGAAACAAATCAAACAATAAAATAATCTATAAAACATTTCAAAATAACACATCAAATTCCAACACCAATTACACACTCAACTACATTTTGGGAAGCCACTTTGAAACCAGATTTACAACAAATAGGCATTAAAACATACCTTACATAATTTAAAAGAATTTACAATACATATTGATGAATTCACAACAAAACACACGCAAACCCCAATTCCATTTTGAAAAATGACGCACAATAAAAACATTTGAAAACTTCATCTGCATCACCCACACAATTAATGAAACCACAGAAAAAACATGCCAACCCATTTGAAAATACGCCGCATGACTAAAACAATGAAATCCCACTGAAATGCTCATTTATGACAGAAAGCATACCGACACTACCCCAAAACACCAATTGCGCCCCTTGCACACCATAATAAAGTAACTGCACAACTTACAAAATTTTAAATAACAAACTTCATGATTTATAAAATAACATCACATAACAAAACATGTGTTTTCTTCAAAAACACACCCAATTAAACCCCAAATAGACCAAAATTATCAAGAAACAATAGTAAGAGGCATTAACAATCTTTGAACACAAAATCCAACTCAAGGACATCTTCTAAGGGCAAACACACACCCATAATGGGGTAAAACAAAATTCGCAACCCTAGCGCGACACCATAAACCAACAACAAAATTTATAAAACACAACACAAGGTTCAAAATGGGATTTCACAAAATAAAAACATTCATATCAAATAAACATGCTACTAAACACATGGAAATCATATAAAACTTTAAGAAAAACTAAATTTTCACCATGCATAAAACTAAATGAGTATGCTAATTTTACTAAATAAGATAATTAATTCGTCAATAACACTTATACGCGGGAACACTTACCATCGATGTTGAAACGTCCGAATTTCAGTGCGAAAATTCAATTCCGCCAAATTCGCACCAAGATGGACCGAGGATGAACCCTAAATCATGAAATCAAACAAAAACAACAACAAAACAAATGGAAATGACACCCCAAATGAAAAAGAACCCAAAACCCTAACTAAGAGGGGGTGGGGGTACTTACCAAAGGGGGATGCCGGACGGAGGCTGGGACAGCGGTGGGCGCGCCTGGGGCAGAGACCGGAGGTGTCCGGGACGGCGGCGGGCGCACCTGGTGCGGATGCTGGAAGGAGGCCGGGACGGCGGCATGCTCAAGGTGGGGGGGCGGGTCTCGGTGAGCGCGGAGGGAGGAACGGCTGGCAGGAGGTGCGGCGTGGCCGGAGTAGGAGGACGGGACGACGGCGAGGGCGGCGGCCGGAGAGGGAGGGAGGCGCAGGGAAGAGGGGTAGCGCGACAGGGGGAAATGGGAGAGGTCCCGAGCGAGAGAGGGTGAGGGAGGAAGGAAAAGGAGAAAAAAAAGAAAAGAAATAAAAGAAATAAAAACAAATAAATAAAATGAAATAGAAATAAAAATTAATAAATAAAATGAATAAAAATAAATAAATAAAATGAAATAGAAATAAAAATAACTAAATAAAATTAATAAAAATGAATAAATAAAATGAAATAAAAATAAAAATAAATAAATGAATGAAGAAACATAAATCAATAAAATGAAATAAAAATAAAAATAAACAAATAAATGAAATTTGAAAATAATATTATATTATTTAGTAATGTTAGAAACTACGCACGGTCACGCACACAGCCGCGCGCCATAGAACAACCCAAGTGTATATATATATATAAATATATATATATATATATATATGAACCGGTTCAAACTGCAAATTTATAAACTAGCCCCAAAATAATTAAAATAAATTAGCAAGCAATGCTAAGTCAAAACGCACATTTATCAGCAACGAAAAACTCAAGTCGAGTCCATCACGCACCTCGACATAACAAATTTAATTCCAAATAAAAAAAATTATAGAACAAGAATAAAATTAAAAGTCATTGCCATAGTGCGGAGTTCGGGTGTGACAATTCTCCCCACCACAAAAACTTTCTGCCCCCAGAAAGTCACCAAGCCAAATGAGGAAACAAACTCGAGTTTGAAACTAAATGTGGCCAACAAAATCACAACTCGGCGTGACTTTTCACTCCATCAGTCACACCCGACCAACTCTGAGGGTAACTGAAAAGAAAAATAACCATCAGGAAATGAGGAGGGTTCTCCCCACCACAAGAAGCCGACTAACACAACCGACATTGAGGCTCTTAGCATGAACTAACTCTGGAACTGCTAACTTGATCCAAGAGGGAACCACCACACAGACCAAACCTCAAAAAAAGAACTTCAAGATTCATGGTGGCCCTCCCCACCATTTAAGAACTGACCATCTGAAGCCAATTAGCACAGAATAATACGAGAAACCCAGCACAAACTGACCCATGAACTCTCTGCATAAACCAGACCCCCACCACATGGGGTCATCGACGAAAGACCCTAAACCGAGTAGCGGACCAAACCCCTATTCATTATCTCCCAAGACGCATATGTCTCGAAAATGAGCGCATCCCAAAACAAGAACGGGTTACCAATGGAGCTACCCACATGAGAGAGACAAACTTCAAAACTCATATTTGAGGAGGCACAACTACTAGAATTACAAGAAAAATAGATCATCGTGCCTTATTACAACCAAGGTGTGGTATCCAAAGAACAAAGACTACAACGAGGAAAAGAGACCTTTACGCCTCTTACAGCAAAATAGAACCTTCAATGTTGGGAGAGATGAAATAGGGAAATTCAGACCGTCCCCATTTAATCATTGGAGACAATAATTAGACTATGGTACCCCACACCCAACGATTCCTAACTGCGTGAAGAGCTTCGCTCCGAGACCTGTGGTTGGAGCTCTGATGTCTTGAAGCATCTGCTTCCCCGCAATCAGGAGCTGACATTCTCCTATCGAGACTCCTCCTGATGAAGCCGCTAGCAGAACCTCTCTAGGTTTCCCAAACAGCCATACTGACGACAAGTCTTAAATGGATGACGATAAGGAGACCTAAAGTACCCAAACCGGTCACACAAGAAGCGAACAAGAGAGTGGCCCGACTAATAGAAGATGGAATTGATAAGAAAACTTGTCTGAGATGGGTTCCTCTGGTTCTCTCTCACAGAATGGGGAACCATCCCAAACACCAAAGGGGACCGGTCCTTGAACAATAGACAAAGACCCCACACAAGAGAAACATTAACTGATTCTGAGACATTATCTTTGGAGAAAAGGGAACCAACTTCTTGAGATGCCCAACGTAGGCCTTCACTATTCGTTGGCATTGCTGGACACTCACGAGCCTTGTCGCTTCCATCACCTTCGCTTCCACAAATATAAACCATCTAATGAGAGTCATCCTAAACACCTTCCAAGTCATATCATCATGCAAAGACACTAGGGTTATCTCCTCCACCAATCCAGAGTTACACCTTCAAACGAACCCAGACCAACACGAAATCTCATAGATTTTGGGAGTTTCCAACAACCTGGAAACAACAACGATTTCACCAAGCCAGTCCGCTACCTTCGATAGATCACTATCACTGCATATGCCGGACAATAACCGAAAAGAATTCAGTTGTACCACTCCGCTATGAGTCTGGGTATAACCAACAACTAGAAGTGACCCACTAGAACTTCTGGGACTTTTCTGGGCAGAAAACTCAAAACAAGAGGCACGAATCCGAATCAAAAGTCATCATAAATCAAAATTCCAGACCATAATCACAAACAAAAGATCAAACTCAAATCACTATTCCAGCCACAGTTCAGTACGTCAAAACCAAGAACTCACGAAAAGGAATACCCAACATGACAAGAGAATGCTAATCAATTCCTCGCACACTTTTCTAAACATTTGAAAAAAAACCTTTTTGAAAACCTTTGTTTTCAGCAAACAAAATAACTTAAATATCCACCATCGGTATCCCATGAAGTCTCACACATACATATCCAGTGCGAGCTCAAGAACCCAATCACTCACATCACAAATTTCCCCACTTGCCACATGCATACCACAATGTGTGATCACTCATAGGAATACCTTGGGTCAATTCAAGACACTCCTCACTTCCAAAACAAACCATTAATCACATAACACAAACTCTTAACCAATTTGAGAAAGTAACTTATCATCAAGCAATACATCTCCAATTTCCAAAACATTTTCCAATTCACATTCCAAAAAGTGTTACAGAGATTCCAAAACAACTTCCAAAACACCTCCCATTTTCCCTTTTGAAACCACACATTTGTTAAAGAAGACAATTTCTATTTAAAAACCATTTTTCCACTCTAACAATGCATTCCCATTTGAAACCACCTTCACAAAAATCCATTTTCATTTTTTTTGAGATGTACTCACACCAACCAAAATGAAGGTCAAACATAACTCACATTAAAACATCCAAAAATAAGTGACTAGTGGTGATGCCAACCCGGTAACATGGCTTAGCAGACCATGGTCCGAGCGGGTATCCACCGTAGGAAGTATCTCGAACCGTGCACTCGGGCTGTACATGGGTCGCTACTCCATGCAAGTCTGCCGCATAACACTGGCTCACATCCTTGGTCATCCCTCATCCACACATACCAATCCAAAGAAGAAAATTCAAATCCGGGACTACCCCTGGAAACTCAAGTCTCGGGATGGGCAAGGGTTCATGACATACTTCCCACACTAACCTCTCGAGTCCCGACACACCTAATCACCAAACTACTTGACACCCCAAATAACAAACCTCCCTTTGATACCATTTTGTCACGAACCAGGCCAGGTCGTCAACCGACCCAACGCCCGACCCGGTCCACGACATGGCCCGAAGGGCGTTCCCGATCCCCACGGGCTGGCAACTAGTGCCGGGCATCAAAACAAACAAGTTGGGAACGGTTTGTCCCATGAAAAAGATAAGAAAACAAAAACTGAACAAGCAGATAAATAAAGGAAAACAAACTGAATGACATGGCAGCAGAAAAAGGAAATAAACAAAGAAACGTGACATACCTCAGGTGACCCCGTGGATCACCACGGTACGACAACCACACTCGCTCCCAAGAGCGATCCAAGGCTTTACCTGAAAATGCAAACTCGTCACTGGAATTTGAAAAGAAGGAAACCACTATTTTATTATATCTTATTTTTTAAACTGGAATGACTGGATTTCCTACTAAAGGCAGGGGCATAGGACGTGGTTATATTTTTTAGGATTTCCTACTAAGCATCTCGGTGCTCACGCCTACTTTACTTTTTAGTTACAGGTTTCAGTCTTGGATCTCTCTTGGGAGCGAGTGTGGTTGTCGTACCGTGGTGATCCACAGGGTCACCTGAGGTATGTCACGTTTCTTTGTTTATTTCCTTTTTCTGCTGCCGTGTAGTTCAGTTTGTTTTCCTTTATTTAACTTCTTGTTCAGTTTATGTTTGCTTATCTTTGTCATGGTCCAAACCGTTCCCAACTGGTTTGTTTTGATGCCTAGAACTAGTTGCCAGCCCGTGGGGATCGGGAACGCCCTTCGGGCCATGTCGCGGACCGGGTCGGGCGTTGGGTCGGATGACGACCCGGCCTGGTTCGTGACATTAATTATGCATTATTTTCAATAAAAATTTAATTTATTTTATGATTAATGGTGTTTGTAAATTATAATCACTATAAATTATAACAAGATCCATTAACCACCTCACTGTTGCAAACATCATGACAACATTACCTCAAAAAAGCCCTAACAAAAAACCTCCACAATTCTCTTTTAAGAATAATTTTTCTTACACCTCCACTATATCTAGTATTTCAATTACAACATAATTTGATATATATAATAATTAAAATAAATGTAATTAATATTATTTAATGATAATTACCTATGTTCCACCAATTCCATTGTAAAATTAAAATTGTGTTGATGTTATTTAAGGGAAACCACATCCGTGAATATAATATTTAGTTTTTCATCACAACCTTACATGGATGATTCTAAAAAATAATTCAGTGATTAAATATGAAATTTAAAAGATGATTACAGTTTTCAAACCATAATATTTAATTTATTTTATTGATATTTATAATATGTGTTTTTCATATGATTTGAATGTAAAGATAGAGCATAGGAAGCCACATTATTTGTTAAAAATATCTAGCATTGTCTATTATTTAATTTATTATCTACTTTATAAAATTGATTTCTCACATTAAAAAAATGCTTTATAAATGATTATGTTTCTATAAGAATGATATTATTTTTTAAAAATAGAATTTTCTTACTCATTTTGATGTTATAACATGAACTTTTCAGTAATAGTTTTACAGGCTATATGAATAATGATGAAATATATATTTCCAGAATTATTATGGAAGGATAAATATAGATATTATGACATGATAATGCATAATTTTATATGTTTTCATAATTATTGAATGGTAACATATATATATGTGTAATATTTATTGAAATAAATTATTTTTTTAAATCATAATTCCAAAAAAATGTTATGTTTTATATGAAAAATGATAACAGAATATCCCAAAATATGACCACAAAAATCAAGGAAAATATAAAACATATAAAACATTTTTTTTGAATTCTATATATGTTGAACGAATTACCATTGTTCAAGGGCCATGATTTTAAAACAGAAACATTGAAGGATAACAAAATATTTAACCTAAAAATATTGATTTTGAAAAATAATTAATTATAAATTTTTATTGACAACATATAAGAGAATGGTATCTTATGTTAGAAATATATATATGGCTGAATTATAATTATATAATAAACTTATATTTATTATAATGGATGTTATATCATATTTAATTAGGAACAATTCTGAAGAAATGATTTATTTTACAATCTCACTTCATTTCATTATAATTTACGAATAAAATTCCAATGAGTGAATTGTATTATATTTCTCACCTAACCTCCATTTATATTTTTATTATCAAGGTACTTTATTCCTTTATATTATATATAATACTTGATTCTATTTAGTAATAAAACAACCCAAAAGAATGATTATAAGAAAAGGTACTCGCATGTTTTCTTTTTTGTTTGGAATCATTCTATTCTTTATCTTTTTTTATCTTGTTTCAAGAATAATAATTTATATAAATAAATTTATTCTCATCTAAAATTTCTAATAAAATATACTTTCAATTTACATGACTAAAATGAATATATTAATGTTTTCTTTAAAATCAATTTACCAAATTCATTATAAAATTTAGAAATAAATATCTTTTTTAATAGTTTTTATTTGAATGGGTTTTAACACTATCATGACCATTGATATTTATTTAGTTTTAATTCCGAAATTTTATTTTTTTGTAATGTAATATATATTCCCATTATTCAATGCAGGTTACATTTTTATACAAAAAGAAAATAACCTTTTTTTCTCCACATTTTTGAATATGAATTTAATTATATTATATATATTTTTATCTCTCACACCACATTTAAATATATAAGAATATTATACTTTAAATAATATATTCAATTAAATTATTTCTCAAATAATTTATAATTTTTCTTAAATCTCAAGAGAATAATTTTGAACGAAATTTTAATATCATTTCTTGACTATGTCCTAAATGTTTGAAGTAAATTTCCTTTAAAAATTTTATCTTTTATTTTCCTAAATTCCATACAATGTTCAATTTATAAACAAAAACAAATTATTTTTTATGATTTTTTGTCAGTTATCATTGTAGATTGATTTATGGTTTATACCTTACTTTTTCAACTCATGGTTTATTTCGATTTGTTTCTCTCCCATGATGTTATGTTCTCTACTAGACATCATCTTCCATTAGACTTTATATTTCTTATTAATGTACATGTTCCCTAGTACCATGTATATATTTTTTATTATATTTTTATTGTCATAATTCTATACTATTTTCTTTTTGTGGTCATAGATTAAGAAGGCCTACAAAAATATTTATTCTTTTGAATATTGAATAATTACATTCAATATAATTGATTGAGTAAAGATATTGATTTATTATTGAGTAACAATGATTATGAATTTTATTTTCAATATAATATGTATAAAATTCATTTTATTTGTTTAGTGATCAGTGTTTCCATGAATTACATAGCACCTACATCCATCGAGTATGTCTCATTAGTAAAAATTGAATTGGATTTTTTATGCCATCCCATATACAAATAACGACTTGGACAAGGAATTGGTAGGATGTTTATGTTTATTTAGTGATGATTTAATCCCTAAATTACATATCGCCCTGAGGCATCAGGTTGATATCATGAGAAAAACTAGTTTGAATTCCCTAAAAATTATTATTGTATTTGGTGTTTGTGTGAGGATCTATGGAATATTTCATGGTTAAATCCATAACTTTATGATTACTATTTTTAAAATTTTATTTTAAAAAAATGATATAAATTTTATTATTATACACATGATTATGAAATTTTGATTACCCATTAATATATTTCTATAAAAATATATTTATTATAAGGAACATTTATTGATTATTTACTCAGACAATGTTTTTTCTATATATATATTCATGATATAACCCACTCTATGAAACCCCTTACTATGGATCTATGGTTAAATTTAATTTTTTTCATTACCCTCAGTAACAAAATAGGATATGTGTATGAATTCAAGGATTTTTTAATGGAATAAGAATTATATTCGTGAATCATATAAGTTCAGATTTATGTTTATCATGTAAAATGGATGTAATTTATATATCTAGTAAGAAAAGACTACTAAAAATATTAACACTATGTTATGTGAGATCTTGTATCATATAAAAATGTAATATAATATAAATATCGTGTGTATTAAAAGATTCATGGTCATTATAGTTGGTATTTTTTTAATTTTAATTAGAACTATATGAAAATAATTTTAAAAAAACATAGCTAGAAATTAAATTTTTATAGGATGTAAATTCGTGGAATAAATTTTAATTGAATCAAAGATATCATATTGTATTACAAAATTAATTTTTTCCCATAATCATATGTGATATAATTTCATTACATGGTTCAATTAGGCGGTCAAACAGACATAAACATGAATTTACCATGCTTAATAGGGGAATATGAGGCGATTTTGATGAAATGTCATGAAACGATAAACATGTTGCATATTTCAAAATTTAATAGTGTGATATATCATAATTATATTATAATTATAAAAATATATAGTGGATGTAAAAATATCACATTACTTGAATTAATGATTTTACTATCATTATACTTGTTTTAAATGAATGAATTATTGATAACTGTTTGTCGATCATATCATTAATAGGACATCCAATTTTTCATACTAGAAACATAATCATGACATTAAAAAAATATTTATCCTTAAAAACCAAAATCATGAAAAATCACTTAAGGAAGTGTGGAAAATAAAATGGAAATCTACCATCTCTTGGAGGTTTTAGTCAACACATACATATGGATGAAAATATCATTTTCCATAGAATGGAATAATTGAATAATGTGATTTATAATTTCATAATTTAGTTATGATATCAATTTAATAGTGATTAATTAAATTCAACATTTTTATTCTACTTGTAATAGGTTTACATAAATCTTAACGTGATATGTTTTCGAAGTGATTGTCCGCACTCACACAAAATCCATTTTTCCATTTCTTAAGGATGATATTGAATGGTCTTTAAGTATTATAAAATAATTATAATAACATAATATTATAATAGGGATAAATATTTTATGATTTTGATATCATGAAATTCAATTCATGAATGAGAAAATAGACATAAGGAAAAAATAAACAATGAATAATCTACAGAAATCTATACAACACTACTTCGGTTATATGCTTAAAAAATGGGGTTAAACCATTAATGGATGGTATTTTGAGAACATTAATCCTTATTAATGTGTCTAGGATTTATTATTAAATTATTGAGTTAGATTTGCTTTAACGTATGTGGCATTTTAGTTTATTGGATATAATTATTAGAGATATCCTTTTATGATTTAAAAAGAATATCATTTTTTAAATTCCCAATATATTTGAAAAATGGAAATTGTACCATAAGAAAATTATTCCAAAATTGGGAAATAATATTTAAGAGAATATATAAGTTCTATCAAAACATCAAAAAATTAATTAGATCCATTTTTTCAACATTTTATTCTCTTGGCCTCTTATGTTTCTCATTTTTCATATTATATTTTTCACTATTGTAACTTGTTTTAATCAAGTCAATTTATCCATTATGTTCAAAAGTTATATTTTTTGTATTATATAATTTATTCAAAATTATTACATATAAAAAATTATTTTTTTCTTTCCATTTTAAGAGTGATAAAAATTATATTTAATATACTATTTATATTATATAGTAAAAAAAATTATGGAAAATATATCTTAATGTATAAAATGTTAAATATGGGTGTATAAATTTAAAATTAATTATTTAAAATTTAAAATTAAATCATAATAAAACATTAATAAAATATAATTTTTAGATCTTCTTGGATGCACCTAAATAATGATAAAATCATAAAAATTGTAACATTTTCAAAACTATGTATTTTTATTTCTTTTTAAAAGTGACAATATCATATTTGTTTTTCCATATTATTAAGAAAATAATTTTTTTAGTTAGTTTATTAATATTAATAAAAATATATTTCAATAAAAATTCCCAAGGCACAAAGCCATAATATTTATACTTTTTTGAGTATAATGTTAATTTATTCTTATATATTATCATGAAATATATATTAGATGGATGATAAATTATTTTTATGCGTATTAAATACATAGAAAATAGAAATAATTCCATTTTAATATTGTAATTCATAACAATGAAAATAAAATTTATCATTTAATTTTTTTTCAATAGAGATATGATCATTTCATTCTATAGAAACAAATTACATATTGATATCTTACTAATTAGTTCATATAAAATCCCATATAACCTCTGAAGAATATATAATAGTAACACAACTTTTTGTATTAGTAATGGGCGGTGATTATGTTAGCATGGATTTCATAGAATGTTTTTTATACTTAATTATTATTTGAAAATTATTTCTCCCATGTTTTAATTGCTCGAGCATGGCTCGAGCATAGTCTAGGGAAAAACCATATGAATCTACATCCCCTCTTATCAGGGGAAAATAATATTTCTAAGAAAGACATTCAATTATAGATGATATTTTTCCCAACATTATTTATTTGTAACATAATATGACTACTTTAATTTATAACGTCTAAATAATTGACTGTGCTATGAAATTAATATTTTATATTAGAAATTTATAATGGTTTTTAATTTTATTTTGGTATAGTGAATGAAAAATCATATTTAATATATAATTTATTTCTAGATAATATTACATGAAATCTCGGGTTATTACCTCACCTACCCTCTAAATAAACTACATCTTTATAATTTTTAGTACTCTTAACTAATTAAATTTTGTGATGAAATATTTAAATTATTCTTTTTAAAAAAAACAACTAATATAACATATCCATTATTTCTTAGGACATATAATGTTTCTTATATTTATACAATAAAAATTGATCTTCCATTCTATAATGTACTCTAGAATCTATGTAGTATATTTTCATATTCTATTTAATATACCTCTCACAAACCTTTTTGAATATCCAAGACATTAAATAATAGGGAAATAAAATATTTAATCAAAAATTAACTCTATTATTAACCATAAAATTTTATTAACCACAAGTTAATAATTTCACAAACTAGTCAATATATATCATGATAAAAAAATAGGGAAAAGATTATAAAAAATATCATGGATCAAATTTTTGTTAAATCCAAAATCAAATCAAAGGATACGAGTAGAGTAATTTTTTATCAATATCAATAAAACCCACTATTACCTAATCGTTAATTATATATTATACATAAGAGTGGATCCTACCACAATTAATCGTTTTTAATAGTTATCCCAGAAAATATAAACATGTCAAAAATTAAATTTTCAGGGAGAGTGATACAATTTATTATATATTTATATACCATTAAAGAAACAATATAGAAGAAAAATCCCTAGATGCTTCACATAATCCATGTATATTTTATAATCTAATTAAATATCATTCATTAATATCAACCACTATTGGAAATATATCATTGTAACTAGATATAATTGATTTTAATATATCTACCTCACTTCATGAATTAAGTCAAAGAAACAAAAAAATTTCATCATAATTGATATATAATAAAATTATCAGTGATTTATGTATGCACTCATATTCAGTTATAAGATATAACGGGTTATAAATACACTCCATAATAAACAACACTCTCATGATCCCATTTCATTCAATTATTTAATTTAGATTAGTTATTAAGTTATTTATAGTATGTGGTCATATTAATTTGGAAACTCAATCAATATGTTTCTTCCATAATAACAATTTCATTTTACAATTTTAAAAATTTCATATAATCAATTTTGATTTTATTTATGTTCTATTGTACTTATTAAGAAAATTCCTTAAATTATTTTAAAAATAAATCATTTATAATAGTTTATAAATAGAATGTTATTTCCAAAAGAATATCACCATAAATGTGTGAATCGTGGTTTTTAGATAGACAACATTCCCATGAACTAGTTGATGATTGAGTTAATACAAAATAGAATATTTTCATGTTTATTACCCATAATAGATTCTATTTTATAAATTACATCAACTTGTAGTATCTAGATAGGGTTGTTAATATAATGAAAACCCCAAAATACATACTTTACCAAAATTTCAAGATATTATACTATACACAAACATATCTCATAGACATATTCCAAGTGGGTTCAATAATATTTTATTATAGTAGTCCCAAATGTTTTCAATATATAATTCAATCAATCTAAATGTATATCTTTAACTTTGAAATTTATATAAAAAAAATTATCAATACTTGATGAAATTTTAATCCCCCAAATTTTCCTCAACTGATAACATCTGAATAATTAATGTTTCTTAAACACTACCTTGATACCAACTATAGTGACCTAGTGATAATAAAATCATTATTACCTGACATAAAGAAATTATTTCATTAAAACACATTCCCAATACCTTTTAGGGTTTATGTTTTATTGAATTTACAAAATATTTAAGTAATAAAACTCATGTTTTTTCTCAATTGGTGTATAGTTATTCCAAAATATAAACATATTTTTAATACATAAAAATTATTAAATATTTCATAAAAATTATTCTAATAATATATACATAAATACACATCTTATCTATTTGTTTTATCCATAACCATGGGAAATGAAAAAAATAAATGGGCGAGGTTAGATTCTCTACTAGGATAAACATTAGAAATAAAAAAGAAATGGTCACAAGTGATAATATAATGAGAATATGGTTATGATGAAGATACCAAATAAAATAATACCCAATAAATAAAAGTCATAAATCATGGAATATAGAATAATATATAATAATTCATGAACGGGAAGAGTGAGTTAAAAAATATGAGGTGTGGGTGTATAATATATTCATGATAATAAACATAGAATAATTAATAATTGTTCAAAAATTTCACACACATTAATATAGGGAATAAAAACTTATTAATTCAAAAATTAGTTCATATTTTTATGTGAAACCAAAACACAACAATGATTACCTATCTCATAGAATATATACACTCTTTGGATGGTGACGTAGTACCCCACCATTCGTAATTTATAGTAATGTGTTCCACTTGAAATTAGACACTTATCACATCATAGTGAAACTACATAAAAAATTGGTTTCATAAAAAATTTCCAATGACAATCATTCATTTTTATATCACAATTAATCCATTATAGTGAAATTGGTTTTATTAAAAACATCTTAAAACCAATGGAATAAAAATGGATATCATAAGGATTCAAAAAACAAAATCATTAATAATTTTATCAATAATCATGAAATGATAAACCCTTTGATAATAAATTTTTAATTAATGACATGATGTAACATTATAGTAAAATAAAATTCAATTAAGGTAATAAATAACATGTTATTTACACCATATAGATATCGGGTACAAATTTATGAAAATCAATTACCTAATAAATTGTGGAAGAAAATCAATGTTAACAATATTCAATTATTGGAATAAATAATATAGTATTCTATGTGGAATAAAGTTTAGGAAAATCTATTGTTATATATTGAAAATGATTTAGAAGGAAATTGTAATTGACGAATCATTTCACTAAAAGAGATATTCATTACATAATCCAAATAGAGAATGATTTTGGATTGGTACTTATTGAATAATAACCTCAATAATTTATAATATATTTCAAAGGTTAATAATTTATATTAGTAATAATTTTAGGGAGTTTTTGTTGAATTATTTTGAAAATTATAAATGTTTTTGATCATTTGAATAAATTTTAAGATAAATATTTTATAAAAAGAGGAGAGAAATAATTTTTTTTCGAGCAAATGAAAACATAGTGATATTGTATCATTTAAAATAATAATTTAGGTAAAAATTATTTTTTCATATGATTACATTAAAAATGGAATGAATTGAATTTTTTGATGATACAAACCCAAATATAAAATGATAAAATTTTATTAATGAAAATTAAATGGGGGGAATTTTTATATAATAACCTTTATAATTTATTAAAGAATACTTAAGGTCTCATAAAAATTCATTCAATGAATATAAATATTGGAAAAATAAGTTTTTCAATCAAGAAGAAGAGACATGGACAATTTCACACACAAGAACAATAAAGCGTAAAACATGAGTATAGAGAAATTTAAATATTCAAGGTAATTATAAATCCATATAGATATGAAAAGGAAATAATGAAGTGTTTTATAGATAAAAAATCCTCATATGGATTATATTTCAAAAAAAATATTTACTTAAGAATAATATTTTCTTTGAAACAAATACAGTTTGAGTAACATCATGATCACAACCAAATTCAAGTTGGGTATATTTTTAACCAATGGAGATTTAAGGAATTTTTGTGGAATGGATCTTCAAACACCATGAATATAGTAAAATAAGTTCATTAGGAATTGATCATATTATATTAACTTATATACTTGGAATTATACAATTAAAGTTTTCTAGTATGAACTATTTATCTTTTTAGTTTTTACTTCATTGCAATCATTATTGTTGATGATAAAACGTTAATTCCAAAGAAGACTGTAGATTAATTTACAATATTAAAATTATAGATCTTGAGTATGGGGATATTAAAATATATATTATAATTTATCTATGAATACTATATAATTACTTCACCTTGTAATTTTTATTTCAATAATGATTTAGTTAACTAGATATAATGGTACTGTCTTTTCACTATAGGATTCAAGTACATAACCAAAATACAAATGATCCACATGTTTACCAAAATCTCTAATCATTTTTATGAAATTTTCATGTCCCTATAAGGGTGATCCAGATCACTTGTTTTGTATATGGTGGATAGCAGCTGAATTATTCATGATTGAGAACACAGTCTTAATGTTTTCTTGATAATATGATAGATGAGGAAGAGAAAGTAATATCTAGATCACAGGATCTCATGAACGATCTCCACAACAAAATACAGAATCTCATGAACTATTTTATTCACTGAAAGTTCTTATGTTATTTTTTATAATTAGATATTTATTATAGAATGTTTAGGTTTGTAAAATAAAAAAAAATCCCATATTGAACCTAATAATTCACTGTTCCCACATGTACAATAATAATAATATTTTTATAGATCACATAAAACTTGAAGAAAATTATGAATATATATAAATATAAATTATATTATTTCAAATTGTACTATTAATCTCGATCATCATTCCTTAGCAGAAAATCTATTATTATATAATAATGAGTTTTTAATAAATAAATTTCACCGCACTATTCAATGATAAAAGTAGATAATATTATATTTACCATAAATTAAAATGAATATTTATTATTATTATTTAAAAATCATATTATGAATAACCTGTAATCAAATTACAGTTATCAACCAAAATGAAAAATTATTATTCATTAAAACTTTTTAAATTCATTAAAATATTTTAACTAAGAGTGTGGATACACTTAGTATGTGACCCTATATTCATTTTTATCAATGGAATTAGGAATTAAAACCTAAAGTCTAATATTATTGTATTGAAACATGATAGTGATCACATAGAGAAGGAATTAAATTTCGAAATGAAATTCAACTTCCCATGAACAATTATCATGTAATATAGTCCCTTTATCATGACATTTCAAATGAACCAGGTTTCAAGTCGGTACAATCAACTTATATGCTCAATGTTTCATTTCTTTAAATTTATGAAATGAAAAATCCCACTAAATATAATTTCAAGTAATTTATATAGAAATTTCACTCTAATAAATGGTTTTTAGGTATCAACTTCCATCATATAAACAAATGTATAAATCCTTTTTTCATTTATCCATTAATGTAATATCATGTTTTTTCAATGTATCGTACCTTTCTAAGAGCATATGTCATCTTGGTTTCCAAAAATACCTCAGTATAAAAGATTCATGAAATCAACTAATGACAATATTAAATTCTATATATCAGTACAAACATTAATATATATAAATATAATGACACATGTACATGTGTGTTTATTTTCAATGGGATTGATCTCATAATTTCTAATCATAGAGATTTACTCAGGAAAACCATGAGTTGATGTCTAAATGTGTTATGATAATCCTACACTTGATAGCATTTATCTTATATGTCCCATTAAAAAATATCATTCATATATTGAACAATATTCAAGAATACTTTCATAGAACCTATAGGTTCCCGTTATGATTGGGAAATACTAAGAAATATGAGTGCGATTTATATTTTTAGGACATTATCATATAAACATGTCTTGTAGATGAACAATCACGATGTGATAAAAAAAACTTTTCTGGATAAAACATGTAATCGATTATTTAATAAGACATTTATGGGGAACCAACTCAAATAGAACCAAAATTCACAAGATAAAACTAACAATAACATTCAGTCTAGTAGTTCTCAAATGACACCCATGGCTCTAATGAGATAATGAATTCACCAAGGTGTCTACAAATTTTCTTACATGGATACTCTAATCATGGAAACGTCATATCATTGGGAAAAAACATCATGTGATGAATTTTATGGTGTATATTTGTTTTATATTAGTGTGACAACATATCTTTGGAGGCTAACACCATTGTAGTGTTATCATAGTAAAGTGTAGTAGGTTCCTTACATATAGGAACAACATCAAGAACTTGTAAAAAGTATTTAATAATATATTCTTACTTGGATGCATTAAAATACACAATATACAAAAATTACACTATAATATCACCAAAAAATTACTAGTTTGAACACTTTTATCTCAAGAATACTCCTTTGTGGAATGACATGTATCAATAATGCGACTTCAGATCATGTTGATCTATATAAAAGTTAGAATATGTATAACACATGATGAATAGATATTCATCTTCTATATACACCAGGAATATATCTTATGTTCACCTCAAGTAGTTAGGGATTACTATAAAAACTATCTAATATTGTTCACCTAGATCTGATTGACATTTACTAACCTTTCTCAAACAATAAGAAACATTAATCCCTATAAAAAACATGACAAACATAATAGATCATATTTCTGAATAAATTTTAATATTATTCATTATCTTTATAAAAACATTGTCTACAAGAACATTATTTTTATACATATGTATACTATGTGACACTTGACCCAATCCTCTCATGGACTATTCCATAATAAAAATCACCATTATCTACTCAATATATGTTTCTATAAATAGTCCATGTAGACTCATAGATATATCACATATGGTCCTGATCCATTTATTATTGGTTGATTTTACTAATTAATGCATGGTGAAGCTCTTTCCAAATAATTTCATAACCTCTTATAAGACTATTATATCATTTCCAATTAGAAATTCTTTATCAAAATATAATTCTATGAAAACAATGTACTCCCAATATACAACTTGTAAAAACATGGATCACATTAGTTCATAATAAAACAAAATTATTTTATGTCTTCATTGAATAGAACATTCTATTACACGTATGATTTCACTAATCCATAAATTGATTGATCAAACTATTTTACCTTTTTTCATTACTTTTTATATAGACCCAATATTTTAATACATAAATAATTTATTTTTCAATATACTATTTAACAATATTTAATACATTTTTGGGATTAATGCCTTGGAAATAGGAATATGATATATGAAAAATACATATACATAAACATGCTTATAATAAACTCTATTTAATATTTAAAATTATTTTTATAAGATAATTTTAAATACATATGATATGAAGGGGAAATGCACCAATGAAATGGGTGAGCATAAATCTCAAAAAGGGAATATGAAATTGAAATATATAGTATGTAAGAAAGAGGCATATCCATAAGGTATTGTTATACAAACAAGAATAATTTAATTATAGAAATAACAAGAATAATTACATGGATACATTGAAACAAAAAAATGATACATTTATATATAAATCACGAAATATCCTTACTAAGGTATAGAAATCATAGTTTCAAGGGTTTTGACAAAGGTATGTTACCCATTACATTGGTATCATAGCAGTTTATTATATTAGTTTACTCCATCACTTTACCCATACCATTAGAGAACTATCCAGGCACAAAATTTATATTAATTAATTCATGTTATACAAAAAATAAATGAATTTAAAACATTATCAAGAATTTAAGAGAAAATAAAGTGGGATTTTTCTAAAAACATAGAGTATAATACTAGTAAAATACTCAATTTTTAACTATGAAAATAGAAATTTTGGTCTGATAAATGAAAATCATGAATTATTAATTAAATTTTAAATTCTAGTCAAGTACCCTATAGAAAGGAATTCTACTGGGTATTCTCAATTTCCAAATATTTCATGAATAAGATAAAAGTTCACAAAATTATTTTGGCAGCCTAATAATATATAAAATTGAATATGAAAATGAATAATGGGATGTAATTATTGTCTCCCATTGGTTAGAAAGTACTTGGGAAGTACAATGATGAGTGGAAAATAAGGGTGAGAAATCTGTTACCTTGGAGGTTCTCTTCTTAAAACATGATGGTGGAACCTTGACACCTTATCAGATCTATTGAAGGGACCCTCTGAGTGAAAAAATACAATAAATTAATGTGTTATGAATCTAGAGTGGAGATTGGGGTGGAGAAGGAGGTATTTATTCATGAGGAGGGTTGGATTTAAGTGAATAAGTAATGATTATTTTTTATTTTGGGAAAACCATTATTTTGTGGAATCAATTAAAATAAGTTTATTGAAATTTAATGTTTACAGTATATTTGAGGTCATCCTAAACCTCAAACACCTGTTAAATATTTTATTTTAAAGGCATATTAAGAATTTACTTTTTAACTTTTACTGAATACATTATTTTACTTACAATGCGACAACTCTTTTTTTACTACAATAACTTTTCTATTCCTAAAAATGAAATTAATGTTATTAAATATTTGAGATTTTTGATTTCAATATATTCAATACATGTAAAAATTTACCAATTTCATAAAAGTTAAAAAAATCAATTCTCAATATGTGACACATATAACTCACAAGAACAGTTTCTTACAGTTAAAATTTTGGTTCTCCAAAATGTTAAACATGTGTTTATAAATGTAACATAGAATATAAAATGTTTTTCGATAAATAATTATTGATTATGAATTAATCATAAATACGTGTAAATTATATATCATATCATGATTATATAAAAAGAGTTATCTTATTTTGTAATTTTTTTTATGTTTGTAACCGAAAAATAAAATATTTAGAAAATTACCATAATCTCACCTTAAAAAATATTGAAGGGCTGAGTCTGAAAGATTTTCATCTAGTCAAAATTATTTTACAAGTATGCTAATTTTAACTTTAAAATAAACTATTAATTTATTTAAAATTAGCCATTTAATTTGTAAATACAACTAATTTCATTTATAATATTTAGTTTGGGTTTTATTAATATATATAATCATTTAAAAATTCTTTTAAAACATTGTTTCATGAAATATGTTTTTATTTATTACTTCAACATAAATCTTACTTTAATGGAATGTAATTATATTCTCTAAAAACAATTTAGTTTTCTTACTAAATAATATGATTGATCATTTAAATGCTTCGACAAAACCAATAACAATAATGTCCAACTCATTTAATAACTAACAGTTATAATATTAATAAACAGTATTAACTGAAAATAATTGAAGTTTGAT
Source organism: Viscum album (assembly GCA_963277665.1). Classification (NCBI taxonomy): domain Eukaryota; kingdom Viridiplantae; phylum Streptophyta; class Magnoliopsida; order Santalales; family Viscaceae; genus Viscum; species Viscum album. The sequence continues at coordinate 599,710,340 of OY728133.1, forward strand.
GATCTCATTACCTATAAATACACCGTCATGCTTAGTCTTCACCATCCACTTTGATTTGTATCATGGTCCATTATCACTTCCAATAATGAATATTATAATTATATGTATTTGTTTCTTTGATATAGTGTTGTTCATGGGTGGGATGATTCTAGGGGATCAAGCAGACACAAATATTTATATTTTACATCATTTACCATCTTTTTTATTATTTTAATACTTACTGTCATTTTGTAATAGTTTTTACTTGACTGTAACATTCCCAATATAATAAAATAATGTTTTTATGGTTACTATTCAGAATTTTCATAATTTTACTAGATGTACCGGTTCATATCACACATAATGTTCAATGTTTTTTGAAATTAAATTTATTTTTATGTTATTAAAAAAAATAATTTTAAAACAAAATTTATATTAATAAAATAAAGGTATTCTCATAGCATAACATTCCTCCCCCTTAGAATACTAACATCCTCAAAATTTTATTTTATTAATAAATACCTTGAATTAAATATATCTGGGTATTCTTTAATGTTTTAGATATTTAATTCATCATTCAGTATAAAGAAATAAAGTCTAAATAGAAAATATCCATCCCGCGTTGTTGTTTCCTTTGTTAAAAAATATGACAGAATTGTGATTTTTAAATCATATTTTAATGAAACCATGATCCTTTGAAATTATAGAGACATAAAAATGTGTTCGATATATCAAATTGTTTCTTATAGAAGATTTCAATATTTAAAAAACCTTTGAAATACATGAAAATAGAATTTTCAATAATAATTCTAATCAAATAATCTAGAAGGGATACTAATTCTATAAAATATTTATTTACTTTCACTTGATATGTTATATATTGAAAAAGAAAAGTTAAAACAAAATATATATCATATCTATCGAAATTATAACAGGTTTAATTACCTCATATTTGAATCCATTGAATAAAAATAAAAAATAAAACATTAAGATTGATATATTTAATTACAAATTCCAAAAAAATAAGGTATAACATTATTTCTAATAAGTACATATCCATAATCATTAAAATATAATAACAAATTCACAATCAATTTCTAATCATGATAAAATATGATAATTTTGTGTCATGAGTCAATAATATTATAAAACATCACACAAATGAAATACGTACATCAAAACAAACAGAACTCATGAGTGGTAGATCATAATCATTATAGGTTAATTCCTACCTATATCAAATATATTAGTGATTACTTGGTCTAGTAATCTTTTATATCTATTTTATTTGACAAATTTACTAGGATAATGCCAAAGATCCCCTTATATATGATTTATAACTATTAGTGGTCTCATTGGGTGGCCCTATTTCCCTCTATCGAGTCATTTAAGGTCTCCATTTTCATATTTCAGTTATCTTCTTTATTCCCACTATTTCTAAACATATAGGATCTTTTATTTCTTTTAAGACATTTCATATAGTGATTCTACCCAGATTTTGGACTTATTGGAAATTTAATATTCTTTTTTTACCATCTTTATCTCTTGAACTTCTATGAGATGCCATACTTCTCTTCTTTTCTATTTTTGAAAAAATAAACTATATTTTAGTTGATAATCATAATACATTATAACCTGTGTGGAAAAAACAAAATATAAATTATTTTGACTACCATAAATTGGTAATTCTATCACCTCATTGTCCATCGCATACATTTTTTATATGAGTCAAATTTTATAGCATTTTTTTCTAGAAGGTGAAAACCCAACTTTGAAATTCTTTACTATTTTTAAACATATAATTACAATCATTACAAAAATGTTAATTTTATTCTTTTATAAAGTCATGATTCAATGATAATATAATTCAATCGTAATAAATGTTTTATATTTTCTTCATATCTATTATAATGGTTTTAATAAACATGTCATTAACCAATGGATATCTCCCTAAGTGTGTGAGATACAGTGTGTATAATGGCCTGTTGTTGTGAACCAGTTTCCAATCAAGTCAATATCTATAAGTCATTTTTAGATTTTACCCCTAGGTATGTTTATTATCCAATAACATCCACATATAATATCCAAACATTGATTTATTTTTATTTTAACCAGTTACTTAATACTCAACAAAAAAACGAGTTTGTTTTATTCTATTTAGAAATATCCATAATGTTTTTTGAAATTGTTTCTAATCCATATTTTAATAAATAACTAATCAATAATCTGATACAATATATGGAAACCCTTCCATCTTATAAAATAAATATTTCATTTCTTAATAGAATATTTAACAATACATATGTTCTTTTAGGGTTTAATATCTTGAAAATAATAACATAATACGTGAAAATACATAAACATAATCTTTATTTTGACCCACTTCATAAAAATCATCATTGATTTTGACTATATAAATTTTACAACATCTAATATCCTAGGGACATACATAAAATAATGGTGTGAGTGTAATGCCCAGTAAGGAAAAAAGAATAGTAAATACATATCATATGAGAATGAGTCATAATAAGAAGGAATGATTATATGAACAAAAGGTATATAAATATATAGAGAACATAAGTCATAACATGAAAATGTGCATAAAAAAGGATTTCATAAATATATCATATAATATTTTCACTAAGGTTTCGTAAAACATATTACAAAAGATTTTTCCCACTATTTCATTCCCCAAATCATTTTTCACTAAGGAGTATCTTACATAAGTTTAATCCAGAAATTTACTCATTTAGTTTGATATATATCTAGGTTATCCATTCAAATATATCAATTTATGTGATCCAAAAAGATCATAATAAAACATTTTATCAATAACCCTATGCGAATAACAAATGAGATTCATATTAAAATATTGAGTATGAATGTTCTTATAATATCTGTGAACCATATAATTTTAAAACACCAAAACTAAATGTGTGTTTAATACCTAAAAATATTCAATAAATAAGTAATATTTACATTTAGAGAAATACACATTGAAATAGAAATGTATTGGGTATTTATGATAATGATATATTTAATGAAGTAGATAAAATATATGGGAATTATTTTGGTAGAATGTTGGTATATCACATTGACTATGAATTGGAATAATTGTAGGGAATTGTGGCATCCCACTGGTAAAAATTCTCCTTGTAGGTAAAGGTAAGATCCAAATTTCAATAAAACAAGGAATATTTTTCTTTTTCGAACTCAAAAAGAAAAGGATTCACTTTAATGAAAAGGATTATGAGGAGAATTTTCTTTTACATCAGTATAGTAACAATATAAGAATGTGTTATAATGAGATGGGATAAAATATATCAGATATATAGAAAATAAATTTTACAATATATGGATATCGACAAAGGATTGAAATCATATACAATTGATATTCAAAATGTTAAATACAATGAAAAATATTTTTTGGAAAATAAGAGAGTGATCCCTTAACATAATGATTTACTTACAAAAATTTGAGGGTGGTACCATGACACAATGAGGTGACCATGGAGGGACTATTTTATAGGGTAAAACAATATATCTTTGTGTATTAAGAGTTTTTAGTGGATATATGATGTGGGAATTGTGTATTTTAACTTGAGGAGGCGTGTCCTTGATTGAATAAATAATGATCATTTTTGTATTTAAGGATAGCTAGTATTGGGTTTCACTAATTCCAACACTTTGGGTAGAAAATTAATATGATAATGTCTGCTCAATGTCATCTAAGGCATAAAGCTCCCATTTTATGTTATAGTGTTTTTAATATTTTAATATTTTTTATTTTAACCTTAACCCTATATATTTTTGTACCAATGTTGTAGAAACTATTTTTCTTAACAATGAAATTTATTTGTTTAAAAATAAAATTAAACATATTACCAAATTCATAAATTCTTCTTCCAAATATTGAATCCATTTTAAAAAATCAAATATATAAAATATATAATTTTTTTAAATATATTATGTATATATCTCATAAAAATAGTTTTTTAAATATTAAAATTGGGGTTTATAAAAATGATATGGTTGTGTCTCCAAATGTTTCAAATTACATTGAATGTTTTCCTTAAATAGTTTTTGATTAATAATACATATTAACAACAGTTAAATCTTTATCAGATCCTAATTATATCATAATTTTTATCACATTTCAAAAAATATATTTTCACATTTTAACCTAAAATTATTCTTTTATAAAAAATTGTAATAAATTCACCCTAATATTATATCAACATGTTGAGTCAAAAAATGTTTATTTTATCATGATAGTTTAAATGTTTTTGGAATTTTAAAATTTAAATAAATAATTATTATAATAAAAATTAGCAATATATATTAAAAATAATCATTTTGACCATTATACAAATTACATTAGGATTTATTAAAATATACCAGACTAGTCCAACGAGAAACTAAGATTCAAAGAAATTATTAATGATATTTTTTTAAGGGATATGGGTAGGCTCGGACAAAGTGATGTTCCCTCATCCATCAATAAAAATTTTACAACTCATAATATGACATACCATTTACATAATAAGTATCAATAGTAGTTTCCCACTCATATAGGGACTTTCCATGGATGAAGATCATAAGAATATTTGTATTGAACATACCTAACAACATTGAAGAGGTTCGGGTTGACATAGTTTGAGGAGTGTTAGAATAGTCGTTTCTTGGTCTTCTCATCAAGGAAGCATGAGTTTTTAATTTTCCTTCCATTTTCCAGTTAGTAATTCCTCTTTAAATAGGCATGAATACCATTTCCTACTACCTTGAGGGGGGGGGGGTGAAAAAATTTATCACTTCCATATCAGAGATGTTACACCACTTGACAAATATTCTAAACAAATTCATGTTTTTCTAGATCTCTTGATTACATTCAACATTTAGATTCCCATCATCCTCTACAGTAACCTAATGGGTGTGAACATGATTCATGGAAAAACTGTTCAGATTAGCAACATATATAACCACCGACATGTTAATAACTAACATGTTCTTATGTATGAAATCATCACCCAACTCAAGAATAGCTCCATCCCCCATAAAATTCTCATCCAAAATAAGACATACATATTTTCTGCACCAGCCTACGATGATTCAAGTCAGAAGCAGGCTACCTCATTAAGGAGGATGCATGTCCCTTATCAGACACTAAAGTATTACAAAAATAATTCCTTCCATCAATATTAATAACATTATTATACACCAACTATTTTTTCCTACAAGACATCACATGGTTCCCTTTAATATAGAAATAGTAACATGACATATTTTGATGAATTTCTTCTTTAAAAAGACTAAATTCTTGACAATTTGAAAAAAAGAGACTATCATAGTCAACCTTAAGAGGGTTTTCATGATCCAATGTTAAAAACAAATTACTATTAATCAAGAAAATACTTAATTAAACTTCCAACAATATTGTGAAATGTTCCCAAACACAGATACTTTAGTGGCACTATCAATTTTATTGTGAATCCCATCAAATATGGAAATACCAAATATAATATTTTGATGATAATGAATCTAGTTAATAGAAATAATTTTAACCCAATCTTGATACCAAATTTTTTTTAACACAAATGTATTAAAATAAAAATCCCATTCCTAAAAGCAGATCACTCATAGATTTATAGAAATTCATCTGATCCCCCATAAACAATGATTTAGTTACTCTATTGGGAAAATGTTGTGAAAGAAACCCCAAACCATGGGTATACATCTCTATTTTGAAGATTTATAAAGAGAGGAATTTCTTTTGCACCAAATAATCAACATTAAAATTTTTTCCACCTGTAGGGAGTAATATCCAAAAATAATTTAAAATTTAGAAATATTAAATCGATCAAATATTACCTCCTTGTTGGAAATCACTCTAGAAGAATCACCCTTATTTACAATATGATGAGAAACAATAAAATTAATACATTTGAAATTTATTCTAGTAGGATCATGTTCAACATATGAAAAAAATACTTACTAAGATTTGTGATCAGTTTTTTTAGAACCATACATTATTGTTATTGGTATAGCATTAACCTGGAGCTGTCTAGATTTATCTTATTGAGACATATGAGCAGCACCTCAGGCATCCAGAGGGGCTTCCATAATAACCTCATCTCAAAAATTGTTATTCTCATCCAACTATAATGACACCAGTGTAGAAACACATGCATCATAAACCATCTTCATTCCTGTAGTAGGCTAATTTCTAGCAATGATTCATGATTTTCCATTGATTGTAAATCCTAATTAGCCAATCATCACAGTCGCATGACCTGTGGACTAGTGATCACCATCAATGTCATAAATCATCGAGGGGTGACCAAATATGGTGATATCAAATTATACCACCTAATATCTGAATACCTGGAGGTATCTAATCTTCATAGTCACATCAATAGTGTAATAACCCTAATCATTAAGGTCAACCATCCTTTAAAGGGTATCATATCTAGCAGTTTCTGATACTACCACCCAAGGCCTGAGGATACACACAATAGACAATCAATATTTATCGTATTCCCTAAAAAATATATAGAAATGATCAGATCATTTAGTTTCATCGATGTCACAATTAAAATGATGAAGAAATATTTTATTCACTAATGATTACAATGTTGATAAACTATAAACATTAAAAAACTTAGAGTCTAATGATAAAATTCCATAATAAATAAAAAAATCATTACTCTCCATCATTCAGTTCAATTAAAATCAATGTTTAATATCATTTATAGTAATTAATATTGTATTATCTCAGTTTTTAATTTTTATTATAATGTTTGGGGGTGGGATGATTATTTAGGATTTAGATGACCCTATGTTTTATATTTTAAATTTTTTTCCTCTTTTTTCAACTGTATTTTTTAGTATCATTTAATAAATTGTTTTAAACTAAATATATCATTATTAAATTATTAAATAATGTATTTATGGTATCTAGTATGAATTTTTAAATATTTTTGAAATTTCATATCATCACATGATGTTAAATGATCATAGTGAAAATAAAATTTTTTATATGTTCTTAGAATAAAAGAAATTCATTGTAAAATTGGAGTTCAATAAATTACATAAATGAACTACTTCTACATTAATCCATGAGTCACAAACCCTTTAGTTTATCTCATATAAACATCCTCTTGATGAATATAATTAATAAAAAAAATTCTACTGTTTTTCAAATAACATAGTATTGGAATTTTTCTACGGAATGAAAAAAATAAATGGATTTGAACTAGTAAAATATAGGAAAAGTGTCATAATATTCAATTATTTGACATTTTATATTTATATTATACAATAATCATGCTTTGTAACTAATTTATTTATATTTTATGTTCATATTTCACTTGGCTTCCCATTTTCATGTAGTATGATTTACATCAATTCATGGATTGATGATAACCATATATTATTTTAGATACATAAAATATATTTTAATTTCATGGTATTATGCCACAATGAAGCTTTTGAACTCTCTAATTACTCATTTTGTGAGAGGGGATCCCCATTGTCAACCCATAATGAGTAACCTTAATTTTTGAACTGAAAACTACATCTCTCTATACCTCTTACCTCTCTAATGATCCAATACCATTACTGTGTTTCTAGAAAAACATCATCCAAGGGGAACTATGATATCATGTCATATACCAACTATTGTTTATCTAGATCATCATCTTTATTAAAGTTAATCATGATACTGAAATCCTCCCTGAGGATGTGCTACCAATAAAAAAAGGACCCTCTAATGGTAAATTATTAATAATTAGAAGGTTTGTATATATGTATTATACTTAGATTCATAAGGAAACCCTATAACAATACACATCATTCCTTAGGAATCTTGTTTATTATATAAGGTAGATTTTATGTATTTCTTGAAACCCCATGAATAATATGCAGAAATACATTTTTGTCATTCCACTTCAAAACAAGATTAGACTAATGTTGTATTCTTTAATTGGTACTAGTTTTGTTAAGTATGATGTTGTTAGTAATTAATATCCCCAAAAATATAATGAAAGGATTTCATGACTGATCATCAATATCATCATGTCTAGTTGTGTATAGTTCATCCATTCACTAACACCATCACACATGGTGTATATGGTAGAATAAGTTGATATAAAATACCTTAGTCCTATAGAAATTTGATAAATTATTGGTGAAGATGTGTACGACCATTATATTATCATGTTTCATTATCATTATACCAAGATGATTATCAACCCCATTATCAAACATTGGAAACATAACTATGAATTTCAACATTTACAACATCAAGTTGATATAAAAATACATTCTCAAGTTTTCTGTATAACCAATACTATATTGGAATCATTCTATAGCCTCTATATGAAAAGGTATTCACATATCGGTATAAAAAAATGTTGGGTTTGTGTCCCCTTAACGTCAACCAATTAATGGTTGTTAGGGAATGTTATATTTTTAAAATGTGTGACATCTTTCAAGTGGCTCATAAAATAGAGTAAGTAGTAATATTGATAATTATTTGAAAGCACTTTATGTTTACATAACAAATATAGAGTTTCCATTACTTATTGTTATAAAAGTATTGTATTCTTATTTAATTATCAAATTATAATATTTTGATTTCATAATTTCATCCACAATGATAGTAATTAAATAGTTCAATAACACAACATATGATATCTTTATGGAATTAGCATCCCTTATTTCAATAGCTGAAAACAAATCCATCAATGTCAAAACAATTAAAAAAATGATGCACTTGGTAACAATAGGAACATAATAATTTTTTTTAAAACCAAAATAAATCATGTCGAAAATGTGATATAGATGTCTCCGTTGAATAGATCATACATAATTTCTCTATTAGTATCCCATAGATCCACCTCATATATAATAGTATTTCAAAATATATCATATTCTGATTTTGGAATCTAAATGGGAGCACCAAATAAAATATCTAATACCCAACATACCAATATGAAAAGATTAACGTCATTAAATAATTAACCTAAAAACCCCCTTAGTTGTTTTGTTTGGTTAAATTACTCTTCTTGTGGACCTATATTATACACTAAAAACATATCTCATCCCATTACTTTACATAGATGTGGATCACCTTCATCTTTGATAGAAGATGCTCAAGATATTTACACATGAAATGACTATTTATCCACTTTCATTTTTCTTCCTCTTCTTATTCATCCTAAAGAATGTAGACTTATGACACCCCATGTTTTTATCAAATATCTAAATAAGAACAATGTATTTTGAAATTGTATTCTGTCTATTTCTCATATTATAATTCACATCAGAATTGGAGGTGTTTTCTGGTTAGTGAGGAAAAAATTATATCATTGTGTAGACCATCAAGGATACTAAAAACCAATATGTCTAAGCCCCAATTATATCCAATATTCATGAATACTTGTCCTGAGATAGACCCTACTCCCTATTCTATCAAGTAAACATAAAACTTAATAAATCATATCCCTATGACCTTTCCTTCTATTGATAAAGAACCAAATGATGAGAAACAAATCAATACGAATCCATGTAATCATATTTAATTGAATGATTATTTTTCAAAGAGGATTAAATTTTACATTTTATATCTATTTCATCATCCACAGGATTAAAATAGATAGATACATCATCCTCAATATCTAGTTTGAATATAATATTAGGATGTGTAGTTTCTAGAACATGTAATTCTGTTTTTGGTGTTTTAATATTTAGAATTTCCTATACTAGTCCCATAAATTTATTTTAGTGAGAATGATATCCTTATAATTTATAGATCATAATTATAATTTCTAATTCCAGTTATTTTTCATATCTAAAAATTAAGAGTATATAAATATTATTATTTTTGATTATAAATACATATTAACAAATGTAAAAATAACTAAATTCTATTAGTCTCCCACTATTTTTTTTGGAAACCCAACATCCCTCACAATAATTTTGGAAAATATATTTCTTAGATATAATAATAGAAATGTTCTATATTTAACTTATCATAACATATAATTGGGCCTGGAAATTTATTTGAATGGTTAATGCTTGGAATAACTTTCCAACTACATTGACTCATAGTTTCATGATTTGTTAATTAGAATCCCTAATCCCAAAATACTAAAGAATGATATCCTACAACTTTTCATCTTATTTACATTATGTACTTCAGGGGAATTGAATCATTGATTTTAACTAAGTTAACTCAACCAAACACATCAAGATAAATTTTCAAGGGTAATTGAAATCACCACAAAATGGGTTGGTGATGTACTATGAAATATATGGGAATTTATATATTATATATTATAAAACTATGTATAGTTAATATTTTAATTCATGGGACTTTTTTCTTTATGTATAAAAGAGCATTTTGTCATTACACATGCCTTATAATGTTAAGTGTATTTTAATTCAGTGATTTAAAACGTCTAATAAAAAATTTAAGACTAATTTGGTTATATTTTATTCCAAATTTTCTGATTTTCAATTCATATATTATGTGATCTCAAAAAATTTACAAATATAAATAAATACCAATGAAATAGAAAAATAAAACAAAATATATGTGTCATGATATTGAGATTATGTAATTCATAATTTATATGGATAATTATAAACTAAACCTTGGTTATAAGTGAAATTACCATGATCCATAACATGGTTTATGTTTAATAATTCCATTGTTTCCCCCTATGTATGGACTTGATTGGTTTAACATTAGCTCCTCAACTTTTACATCCTCTTATTTCCTAGGAGATCTATCCTTAAATTAATCATTACTTATATAGAGGTGGGGGGGGGGCTAATAAAATTGTTAAATGTAGTTTACATCAAAACCCATGTGAATATAAACCCATACATAATAATGTAGAGGGGATGACCTGAAAACCATCAATGCAATTTATTCAAAATAAAACACTAGAGAAAAAAATCACAAAAATGGCGGATCTAATCCTATGATTGTCCACACATTATGAAAAAAGAATACATGTTCAATACTATTATCAATTTAATCATTTCATTTATAAAAATTTAATTTGTATATTAATTAATCCAATTTATTCAATTTATATTAATTATATAAAACAATCCTTATCTTACCATCATCTATAAAATCTTATAAAATAAATTTCATTGAAAACTATTGGAGTGTTCAAGTGTTCTGGTCGAAAAATTCTTGTGAATATCTAAAATTTTATAATTGATATTAATTTTCTATAAAATTAAGAATCCTATGAAATTGAATATAATTACTTACATAAATGAGACATATAACACATTTATAAAATATTTATTATTTATTTAATTTTTTCTCTAGAAAAAATTGTTCACACAGTTTGCAGTAGACTACATGGTATGTACTATAGTACATGATTTGAATTGTATTCATCCCACGTTCATAGAACAGACCATGGTACTGGCTATGTTATTTTCTGTTATGATGTTTCAAGTACAAGGAATATATTACGAATGAATCATATATATCCTCATAGATGATGTACATGTAAGTGCCTATGTCTTGTATCATATATATGAAACACTAGAAACCTCGTGTTATTGGCTAGGAGAAAAGAGGGACAACACTTCATGTCTAATATTAATAGGGTGTGTAGTTATTCATGTCATGAGATGGTCTGTATGGATGTACACAATAATTTATTTTTATCATATCATACATTTTATTACCTAAAATATTAAATAATTTATAGTAATATCCATATATAAAAAATACATTGTGTGTACATAGAAATTACAATCGATGTACACTAGTTTTCCCTAGGTATATCCTTCGGATCATCCATATAGTATTATTCAAATACATATTTTTTAAAAAAATTCAATCGACAATTTGTTTTGTTAGAGAGGATGAAGAAAAAAAGGAAAAGATGTCAGGATATTAAAATAAATCAATATAAGCGAAAGAAAACACAATCATTTGCATCCAATTAAAGACCAATAAATAATTATAAAATTACCATGTGTCCCATTTGAAACTAACTTTAGGTTCATAGAAGAAAAAAAATCATCCCTTAATAGTATGAAATCCAATGGACCGAAGGCCTTCATTTGTATTGACCAACTCAGAGTCTTGTCTAAACATACGTGTAGTAATTTCCACACAATAAAACATTACATGTCAAATAAAAACCATAGATAACATGATGATATAATAATTCCAGAACACTAAGAGGTACATACTGATGCGTAATTTATAATTATTTTCTGATAAGATATAGAGTTACCTCAACATGTAATTCCACATACCTAGAAGATCAATTTCACTCGATATTGTTATTCCATCATTACGCAAAAGGATACAAGTAATGAATCCGTATTTCGGTGATCCACATGTGTGAAATAATATATCACCATCATCATATAATCATCTGGTTCTAGAACATCAATTCTTCATCAGTTTTACTGTTCATGGTTGATTGAGACTGAATTATTCTTAATGTATAAGTAACACTTGATTCTCTATAGATGTATTGATAGAGGACAAAGAGATATTATTTTATAGGTCATTAGATATAAATTCCTCTCTTTATGTCTTTAGAGAGTATTACTTTATCCATTATTCACACAATTTTTTTATTGAATGTTTTATAATTGAATATTTATTATGAAAGGTTCATTATTGTAAAATCACACACAATCCAAACTATAACATTAAAATTAATAGTTGAGATGATGTAAAATAATAATAATATTATTCATATTAATCTCTTGAAATATGACACAAATTAATATTATAAATATATATAATTCATAACATATCCAATTGGAAAATTTAACATTCTATGTTCCTTCCTTTTTATTGAGCCATCATCAAATATTAACACTTTATTAAATAAATATTTTCTATTATTCTATGATAAATATGACATATATTATATTCTAAAACGTTCAAAATAAATATTTATTATTAATATTTAACTCAATTATTCTTTTATATAAGACATGAATACATTATGTTTATCAACCAAACTAAATGATTAGGAATTATTATATATATTTTAGATTCATAACATAAATTTAACGGTGATTTTGGATACCCTTAATGTGTGGCCCTCTATTCCCTTTTCACTATGGAATTAATAATAACTATATAAATTACACAGTTAGCATATAGAAACACACAAAGGCTCCCATAGTGAAATGATTAATTATCATGATGAAATTAAACCTCCCATGAACTATTAACATGTTATAAAATATATTTACCATGATATAATAAATAAAGTCGGATTTATGATGGTATCTTAACCATTTAAGATTGATGTCCCTATCTTCAAATATATGGTCATTAACTCGACAACTATGAACCATGTCACTTGACTTTTCTATGTAGTTTATTCCCACAAAATGGCCTAAGATATCAACCTTAATTATAAGAAGGTATGGATAAATCTTTTCTCACATTATCCATATATACAATATCACTCGTGACATACCCACCATATTCTAAAATTTTATAATAATATATCGTCATAAGTATCATAAATAAATCATATAATGTGAGTAATAATATCCATTAATGATCATATTAATGTCTACATAAGAATACACAAGTCCAATAATTTGAATATCCAATGAAACATGGAAATGTAGATTTTTTATTAACATGTAGGTTTTTACGACCTTTTTTCATGGAGATTTCCATGGAATAACCCTATGAGAAGGTATCCCAATGTCTTCTTAGCATCTAACCCCTGATAACTTATATCATCAGTATACCTTCAAAAATATTATCTGTCCATAGAACGTTATTCGAGAATATTTTCATTGATATTCTATGATCGAATTATGGCCGGTAACTACAATGACATTTTAGTGAGATATATATTCTTATGATATTATCTAATAATCATGTCATTAATTAGAACAATAAGGAAATTACAAAAAATCATTAATAGAAAATTTAATCAAAATATAAATAAATCATTTCATGGGAGAAACGTTCTACAATTAATGTTATTATGGTCAACATTATTTAATATTTCTTGATATATTAAATTTATGAAAAATAACTCATCAACTTGCTTTCTCACTTAGACGAATCAAATCAAATATCAACTATGAGAAACTTAAATATCATAGTCATCTATTTTATAAATTTTTTGATAAACATAATATATTTATAAGGGTCCATTATAATTACTTTATACATTTATATTAGTTATTTTTAGAGTATTTCTAATGTTGGCTATGTTTAGTCTTCATAATTTTGAACCAGATTCACAAAAACTAGGTGTTATTCATCATTATCCAAAATAACATCATTTAAAATTCATTAAATAAACTAAAATAAATGAATTATAATTATTTATCAATATAAAATTTCTTATCAGGAGTAGATTAGTCATTATCATAAAATATGAAACAAAGAACTAATTTTATCTTGTTATTTTTAACAAAGAATAGATTGTTTTCTTTAATGGTGAGTTAATTATTGATTTAAATTTTCATGAACATAATATTAACCAGTGATTAAATTTTTATATCATACTATAGTAGTAATTATATTTTCATAAACCAAAATGAAATAATTTTGTAGAATTGTTCAATTTGGGGGTCAATCAGAACCAAATATGAACGTACCATGTTTAAGGGAAAATTATGTGGTGGTTAAATGCAACTAAATTACAACAGTATCATAATGGTGTTATTTAGTGTTTATTAGTGTAATATATTATAATTATAAATTAATTAGATGAATATGTTATTGACATTAATATAGTACATAATTTGAAATAATGACTTCCCTCTCCGAGTTCTTATTTTAAATGATTGAAATAATAATAATTGTTTGATAATAATATCATAAATAGGATCCCCAATTTATCATACTATTTTCCTAATGGTATATAAATTAATAATATTCATCCCTTAAACCCATTATAATGGCCATGCATGTAATGAAGTGATGAAAATATGGATTAAAATCAATCAACCCATGGAGGTGGAAGTCTACTTTTATACATGGTAGACAATTTCAGAATCTACGTTATTGTTTTAATATCATAATTTTTTATTAAATTCCTAATTTATACAATCCATGTAAGGTGGTTAAAAAGAATGAAATAGGTCATTTTGTAGAGGCATTTTTCTGCATATACAATAATAGAGAGTTGAAGAGGTAAGGGTGAGCCACACCTAAACCACTGAACTAATAACTATTTTTAGCAGTAGAGGCCGATTTCCTCTTAGGATTCTCATTTTTACTATATTGGTATTCACTATTTTAAGTAGTCTGTAACAACATAATTTTTTTTATTATTACCCAAAAAAGATCCTTCTAATATATTTTTTATGTAATGATTACAAATTTGAAATATTTCATTTTATTTTATTTTAAAATGTAACATAAATTATTTCAAAAAATAGAAAATTTATAATTAATTAAATACTATTTAATGAAAAATAAATCTAAAATTTTAAAATAAAAAATATTGGATTATAAATTTAAAAAAAATCAACTAAAATTTTCACTTTTTAAATGAATATATTAATTACCAAAAAAAATTAATCATGTCATATTTTCTGACATAAAAATAAAATCATAAAAGGTATAATTAAAAAAACTATAATTTTTTGAATAAAAATATAACTTTATAGGAAAAGTAATTTTTTTTTTAATAATTACATTTATAAATAATTATTTCAAAATTAATACCATTTTATCAATTTCAATGTATAAAATTCATTAAATTTTTTATAATTTAAAGGTGCACTGGCGGAGACAACAATTTTTATAAAAAATCTTTTTTACATATAATATAAATGTATTATTATTTATTTTCATGGAATATATATTGTATGTATGATTAAAAAATTATTTTAAATTCATATATAAAAGTGATATACATTATATTAATATAATAATGAATAAAATAAAAAACAGAAGGTATTTTTCAAAAAATTTATTTAATTTTAGTGCACACCCCTGATTTTATAGATAATAATTAGATATTTATATTATAGTAATTTTTACTTACATAAATAAATATATCCTTATCATAAGATATAAGGATAAGATAAATGGTAATTATAATTATGGGTGGTGATTCAGTTTTCATGGATTTCTCTGCGAGTTCTATAATTATAACATCTCAGGTAAATGAAGAATAAAAGATTTTCATATTTATTAATATTTTTTAATTAAATATTAATTTTACTTTAAGAAGGTTTCTATGTTCGATAGCGTACCCGATACGCAACAACGAGATTCTTTGAAATCTTACGTTCCACACTAATAATATAACATTATTATTTTAAATGGTAGATAACTCCTAGCCGTTGTATTGGTGGGAATGAACAAATATAACTAAAATATTATTATACATGTTTCTTAAATGTAATTATATTATCCAATAAAAAGTTAGAGGCTTAAAATTTGAATGAATCTAATTTTAAGCATAATTTCCATTAAAAGACCGATTTATCGCCTTTTAATGGGGAACCATTTTTAAATATAGTTTTGGTCACTTTGATACATTATATATGACCAAATAAAATCCTTCTTTATAATGGGTACATCAAAATTTAATTTGTGTAATTATATGGGATTTTTCCGATAAAGATTATTTTTTTAATGAATAGTGAAAATATTGTATTTTAATTCAAAACTATGTTTTAGTATGATTTATTTTTATGACTAGATTGTCTTTTTAATTGGTTTTAAAGTGTAATTAGAATATATTTCTACCATTTAATCAAATTTTTGTCATTATAATTAATTTCACTTTAAAATTGGACATAAACAAGTATCAATCTTTTGATAGTTATTGTTTCTTTAAAACACGATATTTGTTTTGATAAAGGGAATTAATTTTAAAATTAATTAATGATAATTCTGTGTTTTGAATTTGGAAAAATAGAAATAATTTTTGAATTATGAATATAAAATATAGCTTAGGCTGAATTTTTGTTATTTTTCTGGAAAACATCAATTTTGGATGAATAGTGAAACCACTTAGTAGTAGTTAAAAAAACTGAGTTTTTTCATTTAAATGAAATTTTACTAATTCTGTGAAATGAATTTATAAAATCCTACATAAAAGTTTTTTACTAAAAAGTAAAATGTGGTTAAATAAGATAAATATATTTTTTAGTGATTAGTAACATTTGACTTTTATTTACCGTTGTTAAAGGTATATTGGGAAATTAAAGGTTAAAAGAATATTATAATAATTCAAATTTCCATAACACATGTCTAAACCTTATTGGCTGAGTCATTAACGACAATGGGAATATTTGGGTCGATTATTGGACCCCATTGATCCACTTGGGAGTGATAATGACAATTTAGATTAATTAATTTAAAGTAAATGCCAAAATGACAAAAACAAAAATCCTTTAGTAAATAATATTTATATAGTGTTATATAAGTAATATTTTTTACTATAAATATTAATTGAAAATATACAAAAATTTTATACATCATGGTATTTTTTACAATTTTTAGACATCAAATAAATTAAATTATTTATGACACGATAATGATGCAGTATTTACCTCATTAATAAATGATTTAAATAAATAAGATTATAATGATTACAAAATTATACAAAACATGTCTAATTCTGATTGGATGATTTTATTTCGACCATGAGCCATATTATATTATTATTTAGTGATTTTTGGACCTTTTGAAACTGAATATCATTATATAATAAAATAATATTTTCAGAGTTTCCCAAAGAGCCCCTCCTCCCCCTTATTAAAGGAGACAACTTCTAACCAATTCCTCACACCTCTCAAGCCTTTTGGATCATAAAACCTCTGACTAATTAATCTCCCTACATCCCTATCATCCTCCTAGAAGCCATACCTTAGGCAGAAGTAACTTCAAGAAGTCCTTTGGTTCAAACCAAAGGGAGTTACCCAAATTAAAGGCAATGTTTTCCATTAAATTGTTTTCTTTTATTTTACTTCTCCAACCCCTAAACTCTTTTTATTACTTTATTTTTTAACAAAACTAATATAATAAATATACTATGATGTGGTTATGAGAAGGATTTGAGCTACACATACTCACACCTCCATCTAATGAATGTAGAACATAATGTTTCTGTGGTTGGCAAACTATCGCCTCATGAAACGATGATTGTTCGATTATCTCCTACCGCCTCTCATGGTTCAAATTATGATGTAATTGTATTTATATATGATATATATTATGTTTATTTTTTCTTTATGCTTATTTATTTTCAATTTATATCATGCATTTATGGTTTCCGTAGTGGGTAAATACAATAATCTAATTTGAAGAATTGCGGACTACCGCCCCCTCAAAGTAATGCGACTCGTTAATGCCTTATGTGGGATGTATAAAGGGTAGAGTTAATGATATTATATATTATATTATACTGTAATTATAATATAACAATGTATGATTATGTTTTAATTCCATTATAATAA
Source organism: Viscum album (assembly GCA_963277665.1). NCBI lineage: Eukaryota > Viridiplantae > Streptophyta > Magnoliopsida > Santalales > Viscaceae > Viscum > Viscum album. The sequence continues at coordinate 599,728,775 of OY728133.1, forward strand.
GAAATAGAAATAAAAGTAGCGTTCATGCGTACGCACAGATTACCATCTCCATGAATGATGGATTTCATTTCTTACCTCCAAATGTTATGTACTATTATAAATACATGTATATAATAGATATATATGATATATTTGATATCTAAATCATTATTATATTTCTGGATATAATGTACTACTGACCACATGTACAACTTGTAAATATAAGTTGTTCATTTTTTACTCAAGTACTAAATATCGTCAAAATAGACGTTATTTACTTAAATGATTACATAATGTTTATAACATGGTAATAAGATATATAAAAGTACTAATAAACTTGAAAAATGTACTTAAGAAAGTATAAATTTACTTTAGTTTATTATTCAGGAGATTAAAGAATGATCGAGTAAAGTCAGACACGAGGTAAGGGACTTCGTCTCAATCTACTTTCATTGAGGCATATTGTATTTTAATACATGATTTTCTTTTATATTATGTATAAACACCTTTTAATTTTCATTTAATTCAAAGGGAATCTTTTTATACGAAGCATTTTTCTAAACGACAAAAAGGAATGTTTTTTTACATAACCGGTGACAACGACCATTCCGCCGCCGCGAGTATTATTTGAACTTTGGCATCCTTAACAAGAAGGAATGTTTTTAAATGGAAAAATAAATACCATATACTCATTTTATGTATTTTGGTATTGAAAATTATTTTTATAATGGATTTATTATTTCAATATCTTGAAATGATATTTTTCTATTGCAATGTGGAAATGTTATCTTTCCTTTATGGTTATGTTACGTGTTGTGATCATGTTATGGTTCTTGGGAATTATTTATGTATATAGGTCCTCCTGTGATAAACCTAGGGCAAGTGAGCCTGAGATAGACCTCCAATGCATTGGGTAACATGACGGAGGTAAACATGAATGTTTCTCCTATGATATTTAGAGAATAATATTTGATTGTTATTACAATGTAACTCCCTATATAGCTGTGCTAGCTAAAATGTAAGTGTTTTATGGATTCCACAAGTAACCTTTAGGATTTATGATTTCTATGTGCCTTTCATAAATCTTATGATTTCACGAGGTAGGTAAAATATTTTATGATTTGTATGTATTTATGAACAAATGTTTTCATTCCATGTTTTATAACCCTTACGGATATTTTTATGTTCATACCAAGTTTTGAAATGTTTTCATAGGACTTAAAGATGATAATGGACAAGGATGGAATCAAGGAAATATCATGATGTCTAAAACATGGAACTAGGCATGACCCTTTATTTCAAGAGTTTTTATCTTTTGAAAAAACAGAAACTGTGTAGAAGTTTCTACCTTGTAAGCTTTTGAGATGTAATAGTTGTGTCCTAATTCTCTAAAACTCTAAACCTGAAAAGATCCTCAATGTGAATTATTAATTTAATTCAATATTATGTAATGTTTCAGGTCGGGTCCATATAGTTTGTATCAGATGTCGGTTTAGATATCATTACGAGTTAGGGTATTGTTAATTAAATTTCCATAAATTAATTTATTGTAATATTGAAATGATATATTATTTACAGATTACCATGTTGCTTCGCCTTAGATAATTTTATGTTAAGATTGGTTTTTCATAGAAAAAATAGAGAAGCTTCATTGGGAAGGGATACAGAGGGAAATGACCTTCCAAATCAGCATCCTAAGATGATTACAATCTGAATTGAATAGTTTTTAGCAGTTATGGCTCATTTGACTCAGGTGATAAATGTTTATTGTGTTCATTGATGATATTTTGGTTTATTATAAAAGTAATGAGGATCATGAAAGTAATATAAGGGTTTTCTTGAAAACATTAAATGAAAATAATCTATTTGGTAAATTCATAATGTGTGAGTTTTGGTTACAAAAAATTTCTTTCCTTGGTCACATTGTTTCAAAAAAATGGCATAACTACTGATCCTATTAAAACAAAAGTTGTGGAAGAATGGCCAAGAACCACAAATATTACCGAGATTCGTATTTTTCTTGGTTTAGAAGGTTACCACTGGAGGATTGTTGTAAATTTTTCACAGTTATCTAGTCCAATGACCATGTTAACTAAAAAAGGTGTTAGGTTTATTTGGACAAAATAATGTGACGATTATTTTCAGGAATTGAAAAGAAGATTGGTGAATGCTAAAGTTTTGGAACTACCATCGAGAAATGTTGAGTTTGTTATCTATAGTGATGCTTCATTTAATGGACTTGGATGTGTCCTTATGCATAATGGTCAGGTAATTGCATATGCTTCACGTCAGTTGAAACCTCTTGAGTTAAATTACTCTACACATGATTTGGAATTAGCTGCTGTTGTTTTTGATTTAAAATTTTGGAGGCATTATTTGTATGGAGTGAAGTGAAAAATATATACTGATCAAAAAATATTGAAGTATATATTCACTAAGAAATAATTGAACATGAGTTAGAGGAGATTGTTGGAATTAATCAATGATTATGAATTCATGATTTATTATCAACCAGGAAAAAAAATAATGTGGATGATGCTTTGAGTCGAAAAAGTAATTCTTCATTAACAATTTTACTTTTTGAACAAGATCCTTTGTTTTTGATTTGATGAACATTGGCATAGAAGTTGATGTTGCATGAAAAAGTTTGTGTCGGTATAGAAGGATAAGTTGCCTGATTTTAACATTGATAGTGATTGTGTCTTGAGATTTGGGAAGAGATTATGTGTACCTTGTGATTCACAGTTGAAGAATGAGTTGTTATGTGAAGCTCATAGTTCTCCGTTTTCAGTTCATCGTGACAGTACTAAGATGTAATGAGATCATCATGAGTATTACTGGTGGGATGGAATGAGAATAGATATTGATGATTTTACTATGAAGTGTTTGACTTGACAGTAGGTTAAAGCAGAGTGACAGTTACCAAAAAGAATACTTCAGCCTTTACCGGTGCTAGAGTGGAAATGGGAAAATATATCCATGGACATTGTTGTGGGATTACCAAAGATATCTTGAGGTAATAATGCAATCTGGGTTATAGTTGATCAGTTGAACAAATCTTCTCATTTCCTTCCTATTCGATATACTTTTTCTCTAGATCAACTTTCTCGGTTTAATGTTAAAGAGATAGTCAGGTTGCATAGAGTTACCCTCTCCATTAAATCTGATTATGATCCCAGGATTACTTATAAATTTTGGAATGGCCTTCAGAAGTCATTTGGTCCTGAATTAAATTTTAGTAAAACTTTTCATCCTCAATCAGATGGGCAGTCAGAACGAACAATTCAGACCGTGGAGGATATGCTATGTTCTTGTTCACTGGATTATCAGGGAAGTTGGGACCAACATCTTTCTTTGGTTGAATTTTCATATAATAACAGTTTTCATTCCAGTATAAAAATGGCTCCATTTGATGCATTATATGGAAAGCGTTTTCGAACACCAGATTTTTTGGATGAATTAGGTGGAAGGAAGCTGATGGGAGCAGAATTGGTCAAAGAGATGACAGAGAAATTTCAGTTGATTCAAAATCACCTGAGAACATCTTAGAGAGGACAGAAAATTTTTTAGATAATCGGAGGAGGGATCTTTATTTTGAAGTAGGTTATCATGTCTTTCATAAAGTTTATCCATGGAAACTTGTGATGTGTTTTGGTAAGAAGGGAATATTGAGTCCGAGGTTCATTGGACCTTATGAAAATCAAGAGAAAGTTGGATCAGTTGCATATCAAGTGTCTTTTTGTCCATGTTTCTCCTAGGTACACAATTTTTTTCATGTTTCGATGTTGAGAAAATATATGTCAGATCCATCTCATGTTTTCAGCCCAGAGGTAGTTCAGTTGGAAGAGAATCTCTCTTATGATGAACAACCAGTCTAGATTCTTGACCGTAGAGATCATGTTTTTTGGAATAAGGTAATTCATTAGGTACAGGTTTTGTGGAAAACCCGTATGGTTGAAGAGGCAACGTGGTAATCTTAAAATGATATGAGGGATAAATATCCCCACTTATTTTGATAAGTGAATAAAAATTGCGAGAACACAATTTCCAAAAGGGGGGAAGGATGTAACATCCCAGGTAAATGAAAAATAAAATATTTTCATATTTATTAATATTTGTGAATTAAATATTAATTTTACTTTAAAAGGGTTTCTATGTTCGATAGCGTACCCGATACACAACAAGGGGTTTCTTTGAAATCTTACGTTGCACACTAATAATATAATATTATTATTTAAAATGGTAGTTAAATCATAGCCATTTTATTGGTGGAAATGAACAAAACTAACTAAAATATTATTATACATGTTTGTAAAATGTATTTACATTATCCAATAAAAATTTATAGGATTAAAATGTGAATGAATCTAATTTTAAGGATAATTTACATTAAAAGGCCGATTTATCGCCTTTTCATGGTGAACCATTTTTAAATCTAGTTTTTGTCACTTAAATAAATTTTATATGACCAGATAAAATCCTACTTTAGAATGGGGACATCTAAATTTACATTGTGTAAATTTTTTGGATTTTATCGATAAAGATCATTTTTAATGAATAGTGAAAATACTGTATTTGAATTCAAAACTATGTTTTAGTCAGATTTATTTCAATGGTTAGATTATCTTTATAGTTGGTTTTAAAGTGTAATTAAAATATATTTTTACCATTTAATCCAATTTTGGCCATTAGAATGAATTTCACTTAAAAATTGGACATAAACAAGTATCAATCTTTTGAAAGTTATTGTTTCTTAAAAACAAGCTATTTGTTATGATAATGGGAAATATTTCTCAAATTAATTAATGCCAATTATATGTTTATAAATTGAAAAAATAGACAACATTTTCTAATTTGGAATATCAAATATATCTTTGGATGAATTTTTGGTATTTTTCTGAAAAACATCAATTTTTTATGAAGAGTGAAACTACGTAGTAGTAGTTAAAAAAACTTACTTTTTTTCATTTAAATGAAATTTTACCACTTCTATGAATTGAATTTCAAAAATATGACATACATGGTTCTTATTAAAAAATAAAATGTGGTTAAATAAGATAAAAATAATTTTATGAATAGTAACTTTTGACTTTTATTTATCGTGGTTAAAGGTAAATAGGGTAAATCAAGGTAAAAAGAATATTATAATAATTCAAAATTACCTTAACATTTGTCCAAACCATATTGGTCGAGTCATTAATTTTTATATGGTTTTATATAAGTAATCATTTTGAATATGAATATTAATTGGAATGATAAAACGATTTCCTACATCAGGATATTTTTTTTATAATTTTAAGATATCCAATAAATTAAATTATTTAAGAAAAAATAATGATGCAGTATTTACCTAATTAATAAATGATTTAAATAAATAAGATTATAATGATTTAAATATTATCCTAAACATGTCAAATTCTGATTGGATGATTTTATTTCAACCATGAGTCATCTTATCATCATCTTTAATGATTTTTGGACCTTTTGAAACTGAACATCATTATATAATAAAATAATATTTTCACACTTTTCTAAAGAGACCCTCCTCACCCTTATAAAAGGAGTCCACTTATATCCAATTCCTCACACCTCTCAAGCTTTTTGTCTTATCCAAACTCTTCCCAATTAATCTCCCTACATACCTCTCCTCATCCTAGAAGCCCTACCTTAGGAAGAAGGCACTTCAAGAAGTCCATTGGTTCAAACCAAAGGGAGTTACCCAAATTAATGGTAATAGTTTCTCTTAAATTGTTTTCTTTTATTTTACTTCTAAAACCCCTAAAATCATTTTAATCCTTTCTTTAGTAACAACACTAGTATCCTCAATATACTTATATGTTTTTATGAAAAGGATTCTAACTACTCATACACACACCTCCATCTAATGGATGAAGAACATAATGTTTCTGTGGATGGAAAACTAATGCCTCACGAAACGATGATTGTTTGATTATCTTTACCGCATCTCACGGTGGCCATTATTGTGGTACTGTATTTATATATGATATATATTATGTTTATTTTTTCTTTATTCTTCTATATTTTCCATTTATATCATGCCTTTATAGTTTCCATAGTGGGTAAATACGATAATGTCATTTGAGGAAGTGTGGACTACCACCCCCTCAAAGTGACGTGACTCATTAATTCCTTATGTGGGATGTATAAAGGATAGACTTAATGATATTATATATGATATTAATCTAGAATTATAATATACCTATGTATAATTATGTTTTCATTCCATTAAAATAAGAAATAGAAATGAAAGTAGCATTCATGCGTACGTACGGCTTACCGTATTAATGAACGATGCGTTTCATTTCTTACCTCCAAATGTTATATAATATTATGAATACATGTATATACTAGATATATACGATATATATGATATCTAAATCATGAATATCATTCTGGATATAATGGAATATTGACCACATGGACAACTTGTAAATATAAGGTGTTCATTTTTGACCCAAGTACCAAATATCGAAAAATGAACATTATTAAATTAAATGATTATCTAATGTTTATAACATGGTAATAAGTTATATATAAGGAAAAATAAACTTGAAAAAGGTTATTAAGCAAGTATAAATTAACTTTAGTTTATTATTCAGGAGATTAAAGAACCATCGACTCAAGTCAGACATGAGGTAAGAGACTTCGTCTCAATCTCCTTTCATTGAGGCATATTGTATTTTAATACATGATTTTCATTTATAACCTATATAAACACATTTTAATTATCATTTCATTCAAAGGGAATATTTTTATAAGAATAAATTTATGAGAAGACAAAAATGAATGTTTTTTTACGTAATCAGTGACAACGACCTTTCCACAGCCACGAGTATTATTTGATCTTTGGGTTCTTTGACAAGCAAGAATGTTTTTAAAAGGAAAAATAAATACCATATACTCATTTTATGAATTTTTGTATTGAATATGATTTTTAGAATGGATTTATTATTTCAATATCTTGAAATGAATGTTGAAATGTTATCTTTCGTTTATGCTTTTGTTATGTGTTATGATCATGTTATGGTTCTTGGGAATTATTTACATATACGGGTGGTTTTGTGATAAACCTAGGGCGGGTGATCCCAAGATAGCTCTCAAATGCATTGGATAACATAGTGGAGGTAAACATGAATGTTTCTCCAAAGAGATTTATGGAATATACTATGATGGGTATTCCAAAGTAACTCCCTATTTAGCTGTGATAGCTATAATGTAAGTGTGATATGGATGCCAAAAGTTTCCTTTAGGATTTATGATTTTATGTGTATTTCATAAATCTTATTATTTCACTAGGTAAGTAAAATATTTCATGTTTTGTATGTATTAATGAACAAATGTTTTCAATCCTTGTTTTATAACCCATATTGAGCATTTTATGCACATCCCATGTTTTGAAATGTTTTCACAGGACATAAAGATGAATAGGGTCAATGATGGGATCAAAGAAAAGTAAAGATCTCAAAAACATGGAACTAGACATGACTCTTTTTTTCATGATTTTTTATCTTATGAAAAATGGAAACTATCTATAAGTGTCTAACTTGTAAAATTTTGAGATGTAATAGTTATGTTCTAATTCTCTAAAACTCTAAACCTGAAAAGATACTCAGTGTGAATTATTCATTTAATTCAATATTATGTAATGTTTAAGGCCAGGTCCTTATAATAATCATAATAATTACATAGAAATTATTTCACTCAAGCAATAATTGTACGAGTTTAACATGTACATGGTAAATAGAAAACACTAAATAATCTTCCTATATTCCATGAAATAAAAAAGATGGGATTTCTAAGGATTAATTTATCATCTATAGTCGATTTATTTCTATTTCATTATTGACTTTGTACAATGATTCCTTTAAATTACACCATCTAATTTAAAAAAAATATTTTAATGAAACTATATAATATACTATATATATCATGGTTTTTTAGTTTAGTTTGGTATATTGTGTTAAACATACTATTTAGTATTTTATTAATCCAATGAGAATATATATTGAAATCCTAGGTCATTACACTCACCTCGATGAATAAATTAGGCCCTTAAAATTTTAGTTACTTAGAATTAATAATATAATTTTAGGGTATTGTTAAAATATTCATAATTATTGATATAAATTCTTATAGGAAATACACATTAATTTAAGTGGTTTTTCCATGTTTCTTATCTTTCCTCAAACAACATTGACAATTCATAGATTACTTTACATTGACATGTATATAACCTAATTATATATTCTCCAAAAAATACCTCTCCCAAAACCATTTAATTTCCTTGTAAATAAACCATAGATTACAGAAATAACCTTAAAAACATTACACCATATTGTATGTTGAAAAGCTATTAAACACCATTTAATAAAATTACACATTGATCAATATATATCATAATCCCAGAAATGTGACAATATACAACAACAATGTCATGGATTATTTTTATTACAATCCATAATAAATTAAAAGGCTATCAAAATGTTCAAAATCAAATTTCATAATACCAATCAACCCATTATTACATGAATAAAATGCTTATATTTAACTTAATATTTGTACATTCCACAATCTTGTGTTCTCCAATAGTTATCCAAAAAAATATATATCATCTTAAAAAAATAAAATTCAATGGTTATTGATACAATTTAATATATATTTCCATATATATATATAATAATTGAAGAGAAATACTTATATGATTCACATAATTCTCATAACATTTAGAATATACCAAATTTTCTTTGATAAATATCATTCACTAATTAAAATCCCTAAGAGTTTAAAGATTTGATTTTTATTATGAATCGACCTCACTACCTTAGTAAAGACTAGTAAATTCAATATTTTCATTAGATTATGAAAATATAAACTCTTAAAATAGTTTTTTGTATTGATCCATATACAATTATATGACATATACGTTTATAGATACATACCTTTGACTTCTTTATTTGGATAATCTCAATTTAAAAGAATTCAAAATACAAAATCTTGAAAAATAGGATTAGAGTTATTGATCGTATAATTATGAAAAATCAATACTAATGCGTATTCCATAAATAAATATTTATATAACACTTGGATATATTTTTACAATATAAATTTCATTATGATATATTATATTTTACATAAAAAATAATCCCCTAAAATGATACCAAAAATTTTGTCCTAACAAAATTTTCTAGTTATTATACGACTTATTGAATATATTACATTTTATAGCCTTTTAGGTTTCCTAATTTAGATAATTAGAAAAAATAATAACTGAAAAAACTAATATCATTTTCAACTATTATAAATTCCCTACCTCTATAAATGAATATTTAATCCATAATGGTTTGAAATTTTCCCCCAAATATTTCCTATATGATACCCTTATAAGAAAATTTTACATATTAATTCACTTAATAACCTCAAGAAATGGAAACATAAGTGATGGTCAAGCTTAGTTTCTCAATAAGGGTAAAAATAAAGAAAAAATCAATGATCATAAGAGGGAATAAACAGATAACATCGGTATATTCATGATACATGAGAAAAAAATTCCTAAAAATAATCTAATGCCATATGTCAGGGAATAAATGTTGACAAAATATAATACTTGATTCAAAAGATTGAGTAAGTAAAAATGATCCATGGTAGAATGAAAAGTAATCATAAAAATCCTAAAACTATGAAACATCAATCAAATATGGATCTTACATTAGTATATGGAACATTATATTAATAAGTCACGCCATCCATTTCTATGATTACGAGGAAATAAAATATTGCAATGAATACATATCTTAAGAGATATAAAATATTAAAAATTAAATTGGAGGGTGATATAGGACCCCACCCCTTATCATCCAATCTTATGAGTTCCACAATTAATAGATCATTTATTAAGTCATAAAGAACCCATGGAAATAAAATGGGTCTGAAAAAACATTCCCAATTACTATAATTCAAATTTATTATTTAAATAACACATTTAAAAAATGGGTTTAATTAAACAAATATTAAATAACCCATAGAAAAATTAGTTTAAAAGGTATTCACATGACGAAATAATTATTAATTCTATAAGTAATCATTAGAATTTAAACACCTAGAAAATAAATTTGTATTTAAGGGCATCATATGACATTATAGGTGAATAAAATTTAATCTCAATAAAAATTGATATTTTATTGAAACCATAAGATAGTGTGTATATAAAAAGGGAAATAACTTCAAAAATAATCTAATGTACAAAATCTAGGTAATCTCTCTAAATTCCTCTAACCAGAACTGATAGATCAAGTGCTAAAATAATAAAATTCACATTTTTGGAATTTATAAAAATGAGGGAGACCCAATTTTTTTTGTCCGAGACTTGCCCCATAAAAATGAAATATTAGATCAATTACATACCTAAGTAACATTTAGGATTATTGTTTCAGTGAAATAGGAAAAAACATATACAAAAAAGTCACATGAATTCAAGGGAGCATTTTCCCATTAATAACATCTTTTCATATTCCTTATTATATTTTTAAAATCTAAAATAAAAATATCGTCTCATGAAATCATTAAAAATAAAAAAAAATTATTTCATTATTTATAACCTCGGAAAAAGATACAAATTGTAACACCCCAGGTAAATAAAGAATATGAAATTTTCACATTTATCCATATTTGTGAATAAAATATTAATATAACTTTAAAGGGGACTCTATGCTAGATGGCGTACCCAACAAGCATCAACGAGTTTCTTGGGAATCTTACGTTGCACTCTATTAATACAATAATATTATTTTAAATGGTAGTTAACGCCTAGTTGTTGTGATGGCGGGAATGAATATAACTAACTACAAAATGATTATATATTTTTTTCAAATATTTTTACTTTTTACAATAAATGTTAGAGGATTAAAAATGCGAATGAATCTAATTTTAAGCGTAAACATTCTAATATTCTTTAAAAGGCCGATTAACCGCCTTTTGATGGTGAACCTATTTTAAATCCAATTTTTTAAAATTTTATGTGTTATATTTGAAAAAATAAAATTATTCTTTAGAATTGGGACAACAAAATTTACTTTGTGTAAATTTTTGGTATTTTTCCAAAAAAGTTCAATTTTTAATGAATAGTGAAAAATGTTGTATTTTAATTCCAAACCTCTTTTTAATCTAATTTATTTTTATGATTATATTATCTTTTTAATTTATTTTAAAGTGAAATTAGAATATATTTTTACCATTTAATCCAATAATGGTCATTGGAGTTATTTTTACTTTGAAATCGGACTTAAACTAGTGTCAATCTTTTGATAGATTTTGTTTCATAAAAACACGCTATTTGTTTAGACAGCAGGAATTTATTATTAAATTAATTAATGAAAATTACATGTTTTGAATTTTGAAAAATAGACATCATTTTTGAATTCTGAATATCAAATATAGCTTAGGTTGAATTTTTGGTAATTTTCTGAAAAACATCAATTTTTGATGAATAGTGAAACCACTAAGTGGTACTTATAAAAACTGATTTCCGTTTAAATGAGATTTTCCCATATTTGTGTTTTGAATTTAAAAAATCCAACATAAATGGTTGTCATTAAGCAGTAAAATGTGGTTCAATGGGATTAGAATAATTGTTTTTGTGAATAGTAACTTATTAAGTTTTTAATCGCGATTAGAGGTAATTAGTGTAGTTTAAGGTAAGAGTAATGTTTTAATAAAATGAAATGATCTATAAACATGTCCTACCCTCATTTGATGTGTCATGGACGACCAAGAAAATCCATGGGTCAACTTGGGGACCCCATCGAGCCACTTTGGTTGGAAAATGACATAAATACCTTTTTATTTAATGTTAAATTAAAAATTATACAAACATGAAATGTTTTACTAAAACTATTTTTACATGGGGTTATACAAGTCATAATTTATACTATAAATAGTCATTGTAAATATGAAAAGATTTACTATATCATAGTATTTTTTTATAATATTTAGACATTACATAAATTAAAATATTTATGACATCAGGATGATGCAGCGATCACCTCATTATTTAACGATTTAAATAAAATGGAAAGATAATGTAAAATATAAGACCTACACATGTACAAAACCTATTGGATGGATGAATTTAGAACCCTTATCACCTTATCCTCTAAACACATCAATGTGGGACCATTAAAATCCGAAACTCATTCTAAAATAAAGTAACATTTCATTACATTCCAAGAGTGCCCCTCCTCTCCTCTTATAAAAGGCCCCCACATCAACCTCCTTACCCACACTTCCAAAGCTTTTTGCTCGGCCAACCCCTGCCCATTTTGTCTCTCCAAATCCCTTTGTAACTCCTTGAAGCCTCACTTTGGGCAGAAGTCTTCCCAAGGAAGCCTTTGAGCTCAAACCAAAGGGAGTTACCCGATTTTAAGGTAATGTCTTCACTTGTGTCCTATTGTTTTATTTTTCTTCTCCTACACCCTAAACTCCTTTTATTCATTTCTTTTGTAAAAACTCCACTATCATAAATATACAAGGATGATGGTATAGGAATTATTTGAGCTACACTTACACACACCTCCATCTAATGGTTAAAGAACGTACTGTTTCTGTGGACGGAGAATTTCTGCCTCACGAAACGATGATTGTTCAACGCTCATATAACACCTTCAAAGGTGTCCATTAAGATGTAACTATATTTATATATGATATATAATATGTTTATGTTTTCCTTAAGAATATTTATATTTCATTTATGGCATAACTTTATGGTTTCCATTATGGGTAAATGCGATATCTTTATTTTAGGAAGTGCAGACTACCGCCCCCTCAAAGTGATTTGATTCGTTAATTCCATATGTGGGACGTATAAAGGATTGATTTAAAGTTATTATATATGATTTTATACTGGAATTATTATATAAATTTATATCATTATTATTTTCTTTCCATTAAAGTATGAGATATAAATGAAAGTAGCGTTCATGCGTACGTACGGCTTACCGTCTCCATAAACGGTGCATTTCATTTCTTATCTCCAAATGTAATGTACTATTATATGTAAATATATATAATGGATATATATGTAATATATTACATCTAAATGATGGATATAATTCTGGAATTATAATATATATCTCTCATTTTGTTTTAATTCCATTAATATGACAAAAAATGAAAGTAGCGTTCATGCGTACGTACGGCCTACCGTCTCCATAAACGGTGCTTTTAATTTTTTATCTCCAAATGCTATGGAATAGTATAAAATGAATATATACTAGATATTTATGATATTTAAAACATAAATGCTATTCTGGAGATGATGTACCTATAACTACATGGAAAATTCTTTTCCAACAAGTTCAATTTTTACTCATGTACTGAACATCGAAAAAAACATCTGATATGAACTCACATTATTAACCAATTATTATAACATTATAATATGTGATATGAAATGAATAATAATATTTAAAGGAGGTCCTTTAGCTATTATAAATTGACCAAATTTTATAATTCAGGAATATAAAGAAACGAACAAGACAAGTCGGACTTGAGGTAAGGGATCCGACTCCTCTATTTATTTTAAAGTACACTCTTTTATGTCATTCATTTTAAAGCTCATATTTCTTGTTATTGGGATATAATTTTATTTTAATCTTACTGTACTTTTTATGTTCATATGATGAGATACCCTATTCTCTCTCATCAATCCATTTTGGATGTTTTGAGTGGCGCCGTTAGGCTGCCGAATTTTCATAAGAGATCCAACCTCTCTCTTTTTAAGTACTCTCCTTTATGTCACTTATTTAAGCTCCTATTATTTATGTTGGGGGATGTTATTTTATGTTCCTCTTTCTTTAAACATTATTTTGATATGATGAGAGACCCTATTTCCTCTCATAAACCCATTTTGGAAGTTTTAAGTGGTGTCGTTAGGCTACCGAGTTTTCGTAAGGGATTTTTCATCTCACTTTTATTCCAGTGAGATTTATGCTAAATTTGGCACAATTTCCATTAAGTGGTGTATGTACTGCCCATTATTTTACTCATTGTGTAATATAATTTCATTTATGAGTATTTACATCAATGTTGTATTGTCTTTCTTTCACGGGGCATATGTTTCGATAGATACCCATGTCGTTAAGGGAACCTTTCACCCTCCTCTTTTTAAAAGACTTCTTTTGTTATGTATTTTAATTTACATACTATTATTTCCATGTGATGAGATACCCTTTTTATCTCTCATCAACTCATTTTCTGAATTTTTTAGTGACACCATTAGGCTTTCAAATTTTTGCAAGGGAACTTCTTAACCCAAATTTGATTCTTTGGGATAAACTTGTAGTCCTTGAATATGTCGTTCTATGAATATGTGTGAATAGCCTCTGATTGTTTTACACTTAATGTCCACTTATATTTCATGTATTCATTTGTCACACATAATTAATTAATTGATTTATCCTTAATCCATGTATACTTTCTTTGTAAGGGACTTCGTCTCAATCTCCATTCATTGAGGAATATTTTATTTTATACACAACCTTCTTTTATACGGTGTATAAACCCATTTGACTTATACATTTATCCAAAAAGATATATTTTTTATACGAAGCGTTTTACTAAACGACAAAAGGTAATGTTTTTATCGTATGTATGCGGCGACAATGACTTCTCCGCTGCCGTGACCATTATTTGAGTTTCGACTTCTTCTAAAATCCATACCTTCTTTTTAAAAGAAAAATAAATACCATGTTTTACTTTTCTTTCAATTTGGTATTGAAAATGGTTTTCATAAGGTTTTTTATATCAATGGGTTTTATTGATATCTTGTGATTGAAATGTGGAAATGTTATGTTTCCTTTATGCATGTTTTATGCGATACGATTATGTTATGGTTCTTGTGTATTGTTATGAAGATGGGTGGTTCCATGATAAACTAAGGGCGGGTGAGACCGATATAGCTTTCCAATGCATTGGGTAACACGAAGGAGTGAAACATTAAGGTTTCTATGAAGAGATTTAGGGAATATACTGTGGTGGGTATTCCAAACATAACCAAGGGGGTTACTCCCTACGTAAGAATGTTATGAATGCCTCAAGTTACCTTTATGTATTATGATTTGTATGATTTATTCATGATTGGACAAGGTATGTTAAATTGATTATGTTTTATGAGTAAAGTATGATTTCATTTATTCTTATGTGTACATGTACTCATGTTTCCTTTCCATATATTTTTATATCCTTTACTGAGATTTTTATGCTCATCCCAAGTTTTTGAAATATTTTTCACAGGTCAAGGGAAAGGTACATGATATGATGATAGTGTCAAGGAAGTTTCAATAAAGAATCCATGTTTTATTTTAAATATGTTTCTGTTGATGGGAAAAAATGAATACTATATTTTTTGTAACCACTTCATTTAAATGTGGAATGTAATGAAAGTTTATGATCTAATTATCTAAAACTATAAACCTGAAAAAATCCTCAATGTGTAATCTTGTATTAACTCAAGATTAAGTAAGGTTTAAGGCTGGGGCCTTATAGTTGGTATCAGAGGTCAGTTTAGATAACATTAGAGGATAGGGTATTCTTTAAGCATAAGTCACATTACCATAATGGTTAGTATTTCAGAAAGAGTCACAGTTTTTAAATAATGTTAATGAGTAAGTATATCTTCATTTTTAGTAAATGATGGTTTTGTTGATATACTCACACGGACATTTATGTTTTTAGTGAATGGATGGATCTAGCAGGCACCAAAGTGACAATAGGTTTGAAGGAAATTGTGGTGGTTCTCTGATTAAGAGACTTGATGAAATGGGGGATGAAATGAGGAAACTTGTGGTTGTTCTAAACCAACTATCAAGGAGTCATGATCATCCACTTGAACCTCGGTCTGTTCTGTAATGCATCATGTACGAGATGACCAATCGATGTGGAAGTTCAGGTAATAATTATAAAGGTAACCATTAGTGTTTATATAATACTTACATTTTAGGTAATTATGGGTCATTATATGTTATGATGGAAAATGAAAGGCACGAGATAAACTTGAGGTTAAAATATGTTATGATTATTTTTGTAGATTTTATCTCGTTTTGCGGAATTTTTTAAGAATTATATTGTTTTGGAAAAAGGATAACACGCAGACCGTGTGACAACCCGTCACGCCGGACAAAGCTGTGGGAATCAAACCCACAACCAAAGTGCAACTGGTATTTATCGCCTACCACTGGACTATGTGAAGTCCTTGGTTAGTTTGACTAATTATTTTCAGTTAGATGATTATATGAATTAAGAGTAAGCTGATTTTGTGTTATCTATGGAAATTTATTAACCTATCATGGAGGATATGTGATTAGGTTAATTACTTTTCAATACGAGACTTTAGGAGCAACTGATGTTGTTTGGAGATAAATGTTACGATTTAACTTGGAAGACTATGTGACTAAATCCTTCAAATATTTGGGTTTCAATCTTAGTTTGGTTTACTTTGAAGTATTTTATGGAAAATTTGTTTATCGAATGGTCCTCGTTGAACTTTGGGTTTTGTTGGACAAATTTTGGAGATTAAGAATAGATTTTCTTTTTATAAAGGGTTATCCTTTTCTGGATTATATGATCTTTTACTAACCTTTTTGGTTTTGGTTTTGGTTAAAGTCTAATGACATGGGAAGTATATAGTTCTCTTTTTTGGATTAGGTGATTCTCTAGAAGTTGATTATAGTACTCTTAATGTGAACAAGTCTTCCTAAATACTCGTCTTTTGGGGAACGTATGAGTTTGTGTAAGAAATCTAGTAATAGTTGAAAGTCAACATGACAAGTATGTATGTTTCCTTAAGATCAAAAATAAATTCCTCAATGAAGAGTTACTTAAAACAAAAATGTTGTCTGTTAACTTTTCCTACTGGGGAATCAAATACCGTTTAACCCATCACAAGTTTGTGATTTTCTTATGGTTAACTTTCTTCCAGACATGTTTACTATCACTCTCTATCAGAACATGAACCTTTTTTGTTTCCTCCATGTCCATATTTTCATACTTGGAATCCTAGTATGGGTTAACACGGGTGACCTTTGTACTTATCTTTCTTTATTTTAAAGTGATGGTTTTACTGACTCTTGTTCTGATGTGGGATTTTCAATGAAGTTTCCAAGACCAATTTTAAAAATTGCGAGGACGCAATTCCCAAAAGGGGGGAAGGATGTAACACCCCAGGTAAATAAAGAATATGACATTTTCACATGTATCCATATTTGTGAATAAAATATTAATATAACTTTAAAGGGGACGCTTTGCTCGATGGCGTACCCAACACACAACAACAAGTTTCTTGGGAATCTTACGTTGTACTCTAATAAGAAAAAAATATTATTTTAAATGGTAGTTAACACCTAGCTGTTGTGATGGAGGGAATGAATAGAACTAACTACAAAATGATTATATATGTTTTTCAAATATTTTTTCTTTTTACAATAAATGTTAGAGGATTAAAAATGTGAATAAATCCGATTTTTAGCGTAAACATTCTAATATTCTTTAAAAGGTCGATTAACTGCCTTTTGATGGAGAACCTATTTTAAATCCATTTTTTTTTACAATTTTATGTTTTATATTTGAAAAAATAAAACTCTTCTTTAGAATCGGGACATCAAAATTTATTTTGTGTAAATTTTTGGTATTTTTCCGAAAAAGTTCAATTTTTAATGAATAGTGAAAAATGTTGTATTTTAATTCAAAACCACTTTTTAATATAATTTATTTATATGATTAGATTATCTTTTGAATTGGTTTAAAGTAAAATTAGAATATATTTTTACCATTTAATCCAATAGTGGTCGTTGGAATTAATTTCACTTTGAAATCGGACTTAAACTAGTGTCAATCTTTTGATACATTTTGTTTCATAAAAACACGCTATTTGTTTTGACTGCGGGAATTTATTATTAAATTAATTAATGAAACTTGTATGTTTTGAATTTTTTAAAATAGACATCATTTTTGAATTCGAAATATTAAATATAGCTTAGGGTGAATTTTTGGTAATTTTCTGAAAAACTTCAATTTTTGTTGAAAAGTGAAACCACTAAGTGGTACTTATAAATACTGATTTTCCGTTTAAATGAATTTTTTCCATCTTTTTGTATTGAATTTAAAAAATATGACAGAAATGGTTGTCACTAATAAGTAAAATGTGGTTCATTGGGATTCGAATAATTTTTTGGTGAATAGTAACTTATTAAGTTTTTTATCGCGATTAGAGGTAATTAGTGTATTTTACGGTAAGAATAATGTATTAATAAAATGAAATGACCTAGAAACATTTCCTACCCTCATTGGATGTGTCATGGACGACCAATACAATCCATGGGTAATCTTGGTGACCCCATCGAGCCACTTTGTTTGGAAAATGACATAAATACCTTTTTATTTAATGTTAATGTAAAAAACGACACAAACATGAAATGTTTTACTAAAACAATTTTTACATGGGGTTATACAAGTCATAATTTTGACTATAAATAGTAATTGGAAAGCTAAAAGGATTTTCTACATCATAGTAGTTTTTTTATAATATTTAGACATTACATAAATTAAATTATTTATGACATCATGATGATGTAGTGATGACCTCATTATTTAACGATTTAAATAAAATGGAAAGATAATGTAAAATCTAAGACCTAAACATGTCCAAAACCTATTTTATGGGTTTATTTAGAACCCTTATCGACTTATCCTCGAAACACATCAACTTGGGACCATTAAAATCCGAAAATCATTCTAAAATAAAGTAACATTTTTTTACATTCCAAGAGTGCCCCTCCTCTCCTCTTATAAAAGGCCCCCACATCTACCTCCTTAACCACACTTCCAAAGCCTTTTGCTTGGCCAACCCGTTCCCATTTTGTCTCTAAAAATCCCTATATAACTCCTTGAAGCCTCACTTTGGCCAGAAGTCTTCTCAAGGAATCCTTTGAGCTCAAACCAATGGGAGTTACCCGATTTTAAGGTAATGTCTTCACTTGTGTCCTTTTGTTTTATTTTGCTTCTCCAACCCCCTAAACTCTATTTATTCATTTATTTTGTAACAACTCCATAATATTAAATATAATAGGATTTTGTTATAGGAACGATTCGAGATACACTTACACACACCTCCATCTAATGGTTAATGAATATACTATTTCTGTGGATGGAGAATTTCTGCCTCACGAAATGATGATTGTTTAACGCTCATATAACACCTTCAAAGGTGGACATTAAGATGTAAATATATGTATATATGATATATAATATGTTTATGTTTTCCTTAAGATTATTTATTTTTCATTTATGGCATACCTTTATGGTTTCCATTATGGGTAATCTCGATATCTTCATTTTATGAAGTGCGGACTACCGCCCCCTCAAAGTGATTTGATTCATTAATGCCATATGTGGGGTGTATAAAGGATGGATTTAAAGTTATTATATATGATGTTATACACGAATTATAATATACCTTTATATAAATATTATTTTCTTTCCGTTAAAGTATGAGATAGAAATGAAAGTAGCGTTCATGCGTACGTACGGCTTACCGTCTCAATGAATGGTGCATTTCATTTCTTATCTCCAAATGTTATGTACTATTATAAGTAAATATATATAATAGATATATATGTAATATATTACATCTAAATGATGGATATAATTCTTGAATTATAATATATATATCTCTAATTTTGTTTTAATTCCATTAATATGAAAAAAATGAATGTAGCGTTCAGGCGTACGTACGACCTACCGTCTCCCTGAACGGTGCTTTTAATTTTTTATCTCCAAATACTATGGAATAGTATAAAATGAATATATACTATATATATATGATATGTAAAACATAAATTCTATTCTGGAGATGATGTACCTATAACTACAAGGAAAATTCTTTTCCAACAAGTTCAATTTTTACTAATGTAGTGGACATCGACAAAAACATCTGATATGAAATCACTTTATTAACCAATTATTATAACATTATAATATGTGATATTAACTGAATAAGAATATTTAAAGGCGGCCCTTAAGAAATTATAAATTGAACAAATTTTATTATTCCGTAATATAAAGAAACGAACAAGACAAGTCGTACTTGAGGTGAGGGATCTGACTCCTCTATTTTAAAGTACACTCTTTTATGTCATTCCTTTAAAAGTTCATCTTTCTTGTTATTGGGATATTATTTTATATTATTCTTATGTAATTTTTATGTTCATATGATGAGAGACCCTATTCTCTCTCATCAATCCATTTTGGATGTCTTGAGTGGCGATGTTAGGCTGCCGAATTTTCGTAAGAGATCCAACCTCTCTCTTTCTTTTTAAGTACTCTCCTTTATGTCACTTCTTTTAAGCTCTTATTTGTTATGTTGGGGGATGTTATTTTATATTCCACTTTCTTTAAACATTATATTTATATGATGAGAGACCTTATTTCCTCTCATCAATCCATTTTGGAAGTTTTATGTGGCGCCGTTAGGCTACCGAGTTTTCGTAAGGGATTTTTCATCTCACTTTAATTCCCGTGAGATATATGCTACATTTTCCACAATTTCCTTTGAATGGTGTATGTACTGCCCATTATTTTACTCATTGTGTAATATAATTTCATTTATGAGTATTTATATCAATTTTGTATTGTCCTTATTTCACGGGGCGTATGTTTCGAAAGATACCCATGTCGGTAAGGGAACCTTTCACCCTCCCCTTTTTAAAAGACTTCTTTTGTTATGTCTTTTAATTTACATACTATTATGTCCATGTGATGAGATACCCTTTTTATCTCTCATAAACTCATTTTCTGATTTTTTTAGTGATGCCGTTAGGCTTTAAATTTTTTTCAAGGGAACTTCTTAACCCAAATTTGATTCTTTGGGATAAACTTATACTCCTTGAATTTGTCATTCTACGAATATGTGTGAATATCCTCTGATTGTTTTACACTTAATATCCACTTATATTTCATGTATTCATTTGTCACACATAATTATGTAATTGATTTATCCTTAATCCAAGGATACCGTCTTTGTAAGGGACTTCGTCTCAATCTCCATTCATTGAGGCATATTTTGTTTTATACACAACCTTCTTTTATACGGTGTATAAACCCCTTTGAATTTTACTTTTATCTAAAAAGGAATCTTTTTTATACGAAGCTTTTTACTAAACGACAAAAGGTAATGTTTTTTTCATACATATGCGGCGACAACGACTTCTCTGCCACCGTGACCATTATTTGAGTTTCGGCTTCCTCTACAAGCCATACCTTCTTTTTAAAAGAAAAATAAATACCATGTTTTACTTTTCTTTTATTTTGGTATTGAAAATGGTTTTCATAAGGTTTTTTATATCAATGTGTTTTATTGATATATTGTTATTGAAATGGGGAAATGTTATGTTTCCTTTATGAATGTTTTATGTGATACGATTATGTTATGGTTCTTGGGCATTGTTATGAAGATGGGTGGTTCTGTGATAAACTAAGGGCGGGTGAGCCCGATTTAGCTCTCCAATGCATTGGGTAACGCGAAGGAGTGAAACATTAAGGTTTCTCTGAAGAGATTTAGGGAATATACTGTGGTGGGTATTCCAAACATAACCAAGAGGGTTACTCCCTATGTAAGCATGTTATGAATGCCCCAAGTTACCTTTATGTCTTATGATTTCTATGATTTATTCATGATTTTACGAGGTATGTTAAAGTGCATATGTTTTATGAGTAAAGTATGATTTCATTGATTCTTATGTGTACATGTACTCATGTTTCCTTTCCATATATTTTTATATCACTTACTTAGCTTTTTATGCTCATCCCATGTTTTTGAAATGTTTTTCACAGGTCAAGGGAAAGGTACATGATATGATGATAGTGTCAAGGAAGTGTCAAGAAAGAATCCATGTTTTATTTTAAATATGTTTCCGTTGATGGGAAAAAATGAATATTATCTTTTATGTAACCACTTTATTTAAATGTGGAATGTAATGAAAGTTTATGATCTAATTCTCTAAAACTCTAAACCTAAAAAGATCCTCAATGTGTAATCTTTTATTAACACAACATTAAGTAAGGTTTAAGGCTGGGCCTTATACAAATAATGGGTGATTTCAAATTCTTAGTAAGGGTGAGCATATAAATTAACAACTGAAATTCATTAGTGGGACAAATATGCGCATAAGGACATGATGTCATAATCAATGTGCATGAGAATAATATAGCCATATTAACTACCATTAATAACTTGATCATTAATCATGAAATGTGGGATAAATATTTATGCAAGAGTAGATTTATAAGATTAAATAATCATGAACCATGAAATTTCAATATGGATTAATGTAATAATGGAAACCCATATAATGAAAGAATAATGTCTATTGGTATCATAGAATATCATAATTATTGAACCCTTAAAACAACATAATAAACTATAAAAATGAAATAACTATAAATTTGAATTCCATAACTAATGTTTTGGAGTCCTATCTAGGTTCACCCATTATATATGCTAGACCAGGCTTACCCAGGAGCTATAATGGGGATGAACCCATCGTATAAAAAATGTACAATAACTGAAACATGAATAAAGTACATAGTTTTCTGATTTCATCATAAAAAATAAAAAAAACCCCATTATTAAATGCCTTACATAATAAACTAGTGGAAACGAAATGAGTTACTTTACATTATATCAAAACAATCAAAATTTATCCAATGAAATAATAATTATAGTATAATTTCAATATATCCTAGCGGAGAACACATAATATTAAGGATAGTTAATGTTGATTAATGAAAATAACATTGAATGATCATCAATAGAGTCACATTGAATATAACTTTTTCACTTGAATTAACATCAATGTATGCCATATTACATAAAAAATTATTTTCAAAGATCACTTGGAATTTTTTTTGAACAAAATATATATTACATTTTGAAAACAGGTATTTACAGTCTAATACATTTTAAAAAATTACATAAATATTTTCCACTGAAAATAAAATTTTGATATTAAACCGGATTATTTAAATCATTTAGTGGTTCTAAATGTGAAAAAATCTATTAATATTTGATATTAAATAAAATCTTTTCAATCATTTGGTAAATGGTGTAAAAGTTACCCATTAAGAAAATTTTGTCAAAAATTATTTTATTTTTTTAAAATAAGGTCATGGATTTTGAAAAATATCTTTTTAAAATCATTTCAATTATTTTAAAAAACATTTCAAAAAAATTTATAAAACACGATATGTAATATAATGATTTCCATTAAAAAAGAATGATACAATATCAGAATCACTTACAATCAAATTTCATAATATTTCATCAATAAATATGGGAGTAAAATGAAATCAAATGTGTTATATATATTAATAATTAGAGGATAATAGTGATATTAAAGTGTAAAAATTAAACCATAAAATATCATCCAATGTAACCTTAAAGTTAAAAAATATTGAATTACATGATATTATAACATAAAGACTTTCAAAATTCTTAACACATAAATTGTAATACTCTTGAAATAACAACATTGTAAAATACCATGTTTTGAACTAGTGGTATATTTTTTAAGGAATTGTAACTTTTCATGTATTGGACTGGCAGAACACAAAACCATATTTATAACCCAAATCTGATTGTTAGAATGATTAAAAACATATTATTAGGATTAAGAGCAGAGAGGTTTCTCAAACGTTTGGATTGGATTCAAAAGATTTCACCCCAAAAAACTCAGCATCAAGATATTCAAAAAAGGGTGCACTGTTAGCCCAAGATTATAAATAAATATGTGCAACAAAAGTTCACTCTGTTTTTTCAAGGTATGTGGTTTAAAATGCGAGACCTTATAAGAGAAATTATGATGTCTAGTCCATAGAAACTATAGTTGTTTAATGGTATGGTCTAACTGTTTGGGAGGAGGATAAAAAATATGCAAGACATCTATAGAGAAAATATAGAGGTGATTTGCATAGGATGTATATGGATTGAGAAATCATGAACCTACCTCACGGCCTTAGTGCCACTTAGGTAGTGGAATTGAAAATTTCGTGAAAATTTTTCTAAACCATGTGGTTAAACTATGTGTGTAATCGAATGGGGTGATTATACACTTTTTCCGAACCCTACATTTATTTTTCCCACTCTTTTTCCTCCCATTTACATGCAACGACCATCTCATGGGATCCCTCTTCCTCTATTAATAGAAGGCAGAGACCATCTTTATATGTTGTTTGAATTTATAACAATTATATGTGTTAAAATGTTATCGTGTATTCTATAACTCTTTAATCCTTTATCATTTTCCTTATCTCTATTGAGTGTTATCTTTATTTTCACTAATTTTCTCAATTTTAAGGTGTTTTTTATTTTTCTTTGATTACCCTCTTGTCGACATGAATCAAAGATTGATATTGGTTGAGTTTATGGTTATAGGCATGAGGTATGAGTTCTATTATTCCTCCCTTAAAGTCTTATTGTATATAAATTATATTATTTCGATGCACATTAGATTATCAATAGGTTTCCCCTAAAATATAAAATATTTGAAATTAATTTTTCAAACTCGAAACTAGACCCTTTGTTAGACCCGTTATCATGATTGGTGTTTAATGACCTCATCTTAGTCCACCCCATTTGTGTGTCCTATAAATTTACCTTATTGAACATTGATTAAATTAAACCATGATTTTGAATTTATTAATTTATGAAAAATTAATTTTTAAAAAATTTCAAATGGTGATCTATCCTCTCTGTCCCACTTTACTTTATTTAAATGGATTAATTTCACGGTTAATCTCACTAGATATGAAATTAATAATTTAAATAGAATAAAAATAAATGGAAAGGATATAAAATTCTCCCATATTAATTAATGATCAAAATTATTGACCATTTCACATGATAAATTACAAGTCCTTTGAAATTCCCATTAATCTATAAAATTACATATAAATTGGTTGGAACCAAATTTATAATTTTGTTCTTATAAATACTTCTTATGTACATGTAATCTGATATTTATTATAATTATAATAAATTAATATTACATGATGAGTCGTATCATGGAATATATATATATCCCATGGCCTATTCTTAATAATAAATTTATGTGCTTATTCATATTTTATGAATTATGATACTCAGGAAAGGATCCGCTCTTGATCATTATATTAGATCATATAATCCCTCCTAAATAGTGACACAAATAAATTATAATACCAAGGAATCATTCCCCTCTTCACTTATGATATTGTATCACAATGTGTATCTTGATCATCATATTTCAGTAGGGCATCCCTTAGGCATGAAGGCCTTTATTGATTGTGATACTCAGATATGGAAGCCCTTTTCTATTCTGATACTCAAGAATAGAATTCTTCTTGATAATTATATTTATAAACATCATCTATCAACCTTGAATACCCTTATAATTATGATACTTGGTCATATAATACCTTTTTATTATGATATTCATGAATGGAACCCCCTAATGTCCTTTGTGAATGATATAATTATTAATGGATTCATGAGATACACCATATCTACTAAATGGGAGTGTTATCTATATATTTGGATGTAAACATTCCAACATATATAGAATATATATATATATAAATATAAATATCTATTTATGTAATTTTTTTAACTTACTCAGAGGTGTTCCAATATAGACTAAAGTAGGTATTGTCTGCCGAGTATCCATTGAGGAACCCAAGAAGAATTATTTATGTTTACCGATTCACTGATTTATTATTTATACCTAAATAATGATATATTATATATTAATATATTTGATAGTATTAGAAACTATTTGTGGGAGCCTACTAAATATAGTTTACACCCTATCGAGACCACTATTACACTGGGGAACCTGAAAAATATTCTTGGTAACAGAATACTATTCTAGATTCCATTTTTCTAGAACTTTTATTTTATGTTGTTACTCAATAAATTGTATCATGGTTGAAAGAATTGATCTAGATCACAGGATGCTTGTAATTTTTGTCGTTATGATTTTGGATTTTATTTTTATTATTTAATTCATGTATATGTTTTATATATGTTTCCACATACTTGGTTTCTTGTACATTGTTGCTTGTTCATGCATGGATATTCATTCATTTATTACAAATATCATTTGCTGATTTTTTATTCATATTCCTTAAAAATATATTTATTTTACATACCATTGTTTCACTCAGAGTGTGAAGGTATTTACTTCTCGTTGTACCATTATTGGTTCATCACTAGTAGTTGAAAAACATTTACATAAGGAGAGGTTCACATGAGGCCATATAGTGACCGGTTTGGATACTATCAAATAATGATTTAGTTCTATATTTACAATGAGGTCTCGACATTTTGTCCATTATCTTACTCATTAGGCTAGTAAAATGGAGACTATAAATATTTTTCCATTTCGTAAAAAGCCATGTTTTGGGAATGATTGACCCACATAAGGGGGAAAGACTAGGTGGCCATTGATTGGGTTAATGATCGATAATATATATTATTAATATTTCACATTATGTGACTGATGAAAGGTTTTCTACATGATTATTGATTAATTTTATTGTATTTTACACTTGGAATGGTATGGAATGGAAGTACTATTACATGGATCATTATTGGTATGTAGAAATTCACATTTCTTATTTATACCATGCTATGAAATTTCATTTCTTAACTACTTGATACATGTTGGATGTGCCTTGTGTGTTTTAGTAACATGATTACTTTTATACCTTGTTTAATTGATTCTTTAGTATTTATTTATGTACTATGATTATACGGTTTCTAATTTTAATTTTAATTTTTATTATTTCTATGTGATTTAATGTGTTATGATAATTATCATATATGATTTGTTATTAATTTTTTAGAATCCAATTTTATGGTGTTTTACCATATATTTTGTTGGATAAAACTTAAAAAACCATTCATGAAATGTTTTATCCATTGCCCACTTGTCACATGGTCTAATAAAATTATGGTTATGATTAAATGGGTTCCAACAATAGCTTATATGTTTTATGGGCCAATATATTTTGGGAATGGTAACCCATATAGTAATACAATTACATTTGAACTTTTTATACTATAAAATAAAACGTGGAACTTGGTTTCTTCTACAGACATGAAAATTGTAATTCATAATGTAATTCATCTTTATAAATGTGGAAATGTAACTAACTAAATATTAGTGTGCTGAATTTTAACTATTATTATAAATAGTTTCCTTAAAATGGTTTATTCCTATATTACATGGACATGAAAAACCGTATATCTAAATTCCAAAATGCACAATTAGTCCCAAGTAGAATTTTTTTGGATTGTTTCTTGAGAGAAACCCATTAATGTTTTTTTTAATTTTAATAACAATGCTATTTGGGGTTTCACCGAACTTAACCGAGATTAGATAGATGGGAACCTCCTACGACTCCTTATTAGTTTGATATGCCTTAGTAAATAACCCATGGGGGGTATACTCATTCTATATCAGAATGTTTATTTCATGCATCAATATCCAATTTTACATGTTATAAATACAATTATAGTGGCATCATATTGAGTGGATCTGTTTAATTAATAACAAAATTTATCTTCTATTGATATTTTTTATTCTGAGATTTTAGTTAATTAAAATGTGAATTCCAACATAAATTGTGTTTTCATCTAAAGAATTTAATTCACATTTTTATTAACTAAGATAAATTTTGAGATCATATGGATTATGAAAATGGATAAAATGATTTTTTTAAATAAAATACCTATATTTTTATATGATTTTTACTATATAAATAATGTTGGAAATAAAGTTTTTTTATAAATTGCCTATGTTTTTTTGGAATTAATTAAATCAAGTACCATGTATAGAAATCATTCATGATATGTACTTTGGTGTTTATTAAATTAGGGCTCTTTAAATTTATAAATGAAAATTTAAATTGGTGAAAATGTCTTTAATGAAACCTTTAACTGGGGTTATTTTCCTTGACCCTCGTGTAAGTTGTTGGACTAATGTTTACATGAGAGATTACTTGGATGGAAAAATAGAAATTACTATCAGAAATCATTTACAATTCTTCTATGTTGATCTAAATATTAGGAATTCAATACTATTGACATTTTATGGAGGAACATAATTAATGTTTTTATTCTTATACCTTCATAAGGGGATATCCTGATTATGTTAGTTCCCTCTAAAAATTAAATATTTTTTAAATTCTCTTAAACAGTTTAAAACATGAAGTGAGTTCTTTGTGTCATGTTTCTAACTATAGGGATATTAATTTCTATAATAACACCCATTATAGTTGGGTGACCATGAAATTAGTTGACCTTTGTTAGGGTTTTCATAATCATGTAATGGTTATATTTTAGCAGGTAATACATGCATAGGTCGTGGTTGAGCACTTATTAGTTAAAATAACACTTCTTCTTCTTCAAATTCTTCTTCAATGATGGAAAATTTAGTATTTCATGAGATAAACTAACAATAAAATGGAGAAATATGATTCTATGATAAATATTTCATGTTGGAATCTGATAAAAACATGTTACATTACTTCATATTTTTCTATACAATGTTTTCATTTAAAACTTGGATTGGATTCATTTTTAGACTTCCAAAGATGTCGAGTCTTTCATGGGGAACAAGTTTTTGGGGATGTATACTTGTTGGTATTAACAATGTCTGATTATAATTGTGAAAATGCTTAAAAGGATTTTTGTGTGGTTTGGGTAGACATGTGGGGTTTTCAATGTCTTCATTAAGAATATTCTTGTTGGATAATTTCATGTATTGAATGTGTTACATTACATAAAAGATTCTATCAGATGATTTCATGAACTCATTTAAAGCATGAAATGTTTACATGAAACGAAACTGGCTCACATTATCAAATTGTTCAACAGAGTTATTTTAAATTTGAGGATACACGTTTTTTTGGAATATCTTTCACATCAAGGAATTGACACTGTTAAAGGTTATCGTTTCATGTATTTTTCTTGATTAGTAGGTTTTTACTAGGCTACACATATGATTTTATTTTCATTTTCCTTCAACCTCTTATCATGAGACCTAGGAGTTCTCCCAAACAATTTTTGTGACCTTTGTTACTTTCATATATTTTCTTTTGGGGAATAATATTCACCAAGGTTATCCTATATATGTAGGGATAATTAATAGTTTTTCTTATACATTCATCTTAGTCGTAGAATCCATATGACACTATTTTTTAAGACCCATTAGACTTTCGGTGTTGTCTCTTTTTGATCCTTTCAAGATATTTTGTGTGATCTTTCTCTATAAGTTTACCATTGTGATGGTTGTGGTGCGGTGTGAGGGTTTCTTGAGGGATATGTTGTTTTTCCTACTCTATCAGCCATTAATCGAGTGAATTGATTCTAAAATATAAGTTCTGATTCATTTGACTCCTTTTTTCTTTTCGTTCATCTGTGTTGGGGGATCCCATTGCGAGCAAGTGTGACCCATGTTTTAGGTAAGTGGTTATGTTTATATACTATGTTGGAGGAAAATTATTTATATTGTTTTATAATTGAAGTTTCATGATTAAATTTTGTATGAGGTAATTGATTTTTTATAAAAAGGTGGATTTCCCTTTGAATTGGTACATTGAATAGTATTTTAAATGCATTTTGTAATGGATTTGGGAATTTTTTTTTCAAGTAATGTCTTTATGATATGGGTTAAAAAATATAGAATAGGGGAATCTTGGGTTATTTGGTGGATGTTCTAGTAATAAGACTCATCCATTGATACTGACAGGGGTTTCACACAAGGGGTACTCCTTTTCTCCCTAGTCCTGTTGTTCTATGGACTTTTTAGAAATGCTGGGAGACTCCCTATATATGGTGTTCTTATAATCTCTATATTTTTTTCATATATCTTGAGATTTTGTGTGTGATATTCTATATGTTTGGGAATGAGTTTTATAGCTAGCATGACATATTCTGATACATAGAATAATATTATCTATTGATGGATTTATACTATTTTATATTTGATATAATATGTTATAGAAGAATTGTTTTTAATAATTTTAGTTATATGATATTCTTTAAAACTGGTTTACATGAATTATTTAGAACATTGGGATAAAGGAAAAATATTTTACGTTGATTTTCATATAGAAATGGATTAACTAATTATCACAACTTGGTTTTGTTAAATATGTGATTTTTTAGATTTTTTTATGTAGGCTCGATATGGAACACTTGGGTGGGATCCTATAGAGCATATTATTCTCACACCATATGGATCCCATTGATGGTGTGTATTCCTTATTATGTCTTTCAGTAAATTTAAAGGAAAGGAGACACATGAATTGGTGTGTTTTTTCAATTATTTATAGGTATCTAGTTGTGACATGGTGGTATTGTTTCCATGATATCACATGGAGTAGCCATTTTGGTTTTATTTATCATTAGTTGTTAATATTACACCATGGGCACTATTTATCTACTTTTGAGTTGTATTTCACCCACTACATCCTTTTTTGTGGTATATAATACTTTTTTTAATCATTTCATGTTTCTTCCTTTCATGTATATATATATATATTATATGACATCTACTTGATTATGTGATAAATAATTCCTCTTAGTTTATATTGATGCATGATTTCTAGTCGACATCCCTGGGGGATGGGGAACACCCATCGTGTATGTGACGATTCAGGTTGTGTATAATTTATAGAGGATATTCATGCCATGTTTTTTATTTTTTGGTATGAATGGAGCCCATTTTTATCAGTTCTATGATGTTGGTAGACATGAGATCATATTTTTGGTCCTTGAGAGGTTGGATTATTTGAGTGTCTGGGATATTATTTCCATATCAAGAGTCATGTTACCGTGGGATGTTGGGATTTGTGTCTCCAGTTTTCAGTCCATGATATTTATCTCTATTTTTAATTACGGTTTAATTTTTTAACTAATATTATATTGGTTTTGATCATTTTATTTAACTCAGTGTATAGAGGTATGCCTCCAAGAAAACTTAGATGGGTTCCCCAAGAGGTTTTGGAGGATGCTTCTTAAGGAAATCCTCCTCTTCTTAAGAATCATATCATGGCTATCATGGGAAAAGTTTATTTCATAATTGAAAAATATACATTAAGTCCCTAATATGGTTGTTAAGGTACAACTAAGAGTTATAATGGGAATAAATTGATCATAAGGGTTCCTGAATGAGAATCTAATATCCTTTGGGGAATGGTTTTAACCATAAGAGGTAGAGTATTAGATTGATATGATTTATCAGATCCTTGAATTATTATATGCACATGAGAATATTTGGTGCAGTGTGTAGTTATTATTCTTGAGGTTCTTAGCATGATATAGTGGGATTACATGTTATATAAAGACAAACATGTGGTCTTTGACTAGAATGGTTTCAAGAAATATTTCTATATGCTGATTTTTTATTATCACTAAAGATATATAATTTAAAGGATTTCCTCTCCTTGTATATGGGAGATCATTCATTTTCAACATACCCCAATATATTCACAATGCTACTTCAAATTTTTGTAGAGGTAGTAAATAATTACCAGACAATGTCCTAGAAGTACCTAATGATTTTGCGATAAGATATCTGAACATATTTATTTAAGATGAGGATTTTGATCTATACATAGACAATTGGATGTGCAATGATGGTAGTTATTGATATGACAGACTTGATTGGTAACTATTTCCATTCCCTTCCACCTAGTGTTAGGTTCATTAGTTTTCATGGGAGGAAGATGATGTAGAAAAATCATCATAGGATTGGTGGGTTGGTTCTTAGTAGTGGGCCTCCTAGACACTATCTATTGATACCAGTTGTGTGCCACTGACTTAATATAAGTGTGAAAATGTTGGGACACCCAAAACACTTGTTCTACACCTGTTAATATTTTTATTATTTATGTATTTTATGATCTTCAACATAATTTCTATCAGGCTATGAATATTCCTTAATATGGTGAAAGATTATCATCTCCAAAGACTACTATGATACACTTGTTTTCTTCAAAGACTTCAGAACCCGGTTAGTATATTGGATCCTATGTATTATAAGGTGTGATTCCCCAACCCCAGAATCCTGTATTATGTGCATTATTTTTATACATTATCATGATTATAATGAATCAAATATCGACGGGCCAATCATTTTAGAAGTCTATGAAAATAAATAACATACTTGAACATTACATTATAGTTGAAAACAAAGAAATAAAACATATATAATCCTTTGAAAATTCTTATATTATCCAAGATTAACCATGTATATGAATTATAAAATACTTCTTAGGATCTGGGTAAAATAAAAAACATTAAATTCATAAGATCATTTAAATGGTAAGGGTAAATAATATAGAAGAAGATATCATACAATAAATTATAAGGAAGAACCATTTTATTAATGAGAAAAAATCACTGGAAAGAGATTTTTGGAGTCTTAAAATCCATCATTCCCTCATGCCAAGAAATACCAAAGAATATCTAATATCATAATAAAATTAATAAGAATCATCGTGATCAACAAAACCGTATGAGTCAAATTCTATGGGACCACAAGACTTGGTTGCAATAGTTGTATTTAGATAGGAATAGTCTTTCCAAAATCTCTCTTTCATAGAAGGAACAGGTTGAAAACCTTTATAATAAATAATAACATATTTTCTTTATGACAATACCTAACTATATGATGATTTTCCTGGGGAATCATCCTCAATATAATCCCATATTATATTGATTCTATGGGATTCCCTTACCTTATTGATATACTATTGAATAATTGAATGATTCCCACTATCACTTGGATTTTTGTAGCCCTCAACTACAGTAACGGAGCCTTGCAGATACTGATTCATTTACAATGTTAATTCTAGTGAAAGTCTAC
The DNA here is from genome assembly GCA_963277665.1 of Viscum album. NCBI lineage: Eukaryota > Viridiplantae > Streptophyta > Magnoliopsida > Santalales > Viscaceae > Viscum > Viscum album. Next base: position 599,761,732 of record OY728133.1, read on the forward strand.
TCTCATATTGGGAAATCTCTCTGTGTCTAGGAACTAATATTATGTCCATCTCACATGACCCTTGTGTCTCCCATATAGATTCCTTATCCAAATTGTATGGATCAGATCCAACTTATACATTTCTTTTATTAGGAGTGGGATGTGTGTCCCCAAGTCATTCCTCTTTGTTATTTTGTAGTTATCTTCTTTAATTTTATCGTACAAGTATCATCATGATTCCCTTTTGAAAAAAAACCATATTATTATGACATTCCTCCTAGACATGACTAATCATTTGACACTCTAAAAAAAATTCGAATGTATTACATTTTCCACTTTTAAAAGAATATCATCATTAAGTTCTGACAAAACAATATTATGGAACATTATAAAGTTGAAGTCAATATTTACCATTACCCTAGAATCGTGTCCAAATTTGGTAATATAACCATTACTATAAATTTTTATCAGAATTTACACTGTAGATGAAATATCTAATTAACTCTTAGGATGCTGTAAAATACAATTAAGGACATTAATTTTGATCCAAAAAAGTTATGCGGGATTTTCTATGGAAAATAAATTAGATCCAAAATCCCACTCTTGAAAAAATATCGTACCTGGCTTTAACATTACTAAACTAATCCTTGATGCCATTCTCTTTCGATCCTATTATAGAAAAATGATGTGAATGAAACCTAGATCCCAAGGGATACACCTCCGGCAAAAAATATCCCATATTGAGGTCATCTTATGAACTAAATCATCAATTTTTTTTAGACTTTCCTCTAGTAGGAATAACATCTCTATAGATTATAGAGTATTGAAAGATTTAGAATCTATAAATAATCACTTCTTTTTTAGAATTCATATGGACAATGCGACCATTATTAGCCATTCGTTTTGGATCCAAATATTTTACATGAGTAATGAGTATTATCTTAATAATTCTAGATTGGGACTCCTTTCCAGTCTTCATATTTTTTGATTTCATAGCCCCGTGGATAAAACTAGATGGACACATCACCATAGCTTCAACTGTTACTAGATTAGGAATAAAATGAGGCTTTCTCGATTCAATAACAAAAATAGATCATGTTAAATATAACACATTATATCATCGATCACACACTCCACCCACACTGATATCCACTAATGCAGAATAGTCATGTTCTACCATGGATCAACTAATTTTATCTATTTTTGGAAAAAACATCCTTAGCCACCATTGAAAATATTCTCACAGCACTTCTGCCACCCACACTAGTCAACAACACCATTCATCTCACAATTCTCTCTCCACCCTCACATGACACCACCACTTTTCTTCTTACATCGCTCACACCATGCACTCCACACACAACGCCCGCATGGCTCACACTAGTCAGTATCATCTTATATCCACTCACACTGCTTGAACCAGTCATCACAACCATAATTCCTCTAATGTATCCCATGACACCCACACCAGTCACCACCACCACAGGATATATCACACCGCTTGCATCACCCGTGCCGGTCACCATCATTGTAGGTACTTTGGATCTACTATCCTCCTTTATTCCAATAAACGGTGCTTCATCAACCCCACTATAGAGAAATCACTTGCCTACCATACTGATATCATATATATAACCATCAAATTATTTCATTTATATATTATCTTAGATATTATACTAGTCGAATAATCACATATAAAATCAATAACTAATATCATAATGAGGGAATGCATAATGCCATACATCATAATCACATAGTCAAGGCCTCATACCAAGACCATTTATAAATCGGTGGAAACCAAAAATTGTTTTTTCATGAAACCTAATGATGAATTTATGGGCTATAGAAAACCTCATCTATTACATACCATGTCCAAACAATTCCTCTTATAAAATGGGTAAAATAAAACCAACATAAACATTCATATTAAAACTAGCATATGAAATGTCAATGCATTATCCATAAACCATGAATATTATCAATATAGAACATCTATAGTAAATCGTATCATAAAATATTTAATATAATGTGGTATATTTTATCACAGTAAAACAAACTAAATTTAACATAAAATCCAAAAAATGATTTTTAAATATATGAAAATAATGAAATAAAATATTTAAAAATATCTTGAGAAAAATTTCCCTTTTTTCTTTAATATGATTAATTATAAATCATTTGAATTAAAAAAGATGTTTTAAAGGATATTTTTATGCAAATTGACCAATGATAATTTTAATCTTTTGAAAGTAATTAATATTTTAATACATTCATGTCCATATAAATAAGTTCATAAAACCATTTTGAAAACATAGATATTAATGAGAAAGATATATAAGAATAAATACTTAAAAAATATAAAATGATGTTTTAGTTAACGGTTAACTTAAATAAATATCTAAAAAAATTCCTTTTCAAATTATTTCATTGAAACACGGACATGGATTATAAATATGTCCTAGTAAATACCGATATATATAAAATCTTAGATAATAATGAGATTGAAAAATTAACCCCTAAAATATATTTGATTCTCTCCTGACGTGTTTGAAAATAATTTATAGTGGTTTTATAAATATTATTAAATTTTATCGGAATGATATTAATATTTGGGATATCGTATATGATTCAGTTATGACTTAACATTACCTGTATATTAACAATTTCCAAGATAATGAAACATTTCGCGTAATAATTTCATTGTTTATCATATGTGTTTTGACATCTTATATTGATTTTATTACATAGATCATCTTTTAATTATTTAAATAATGTAGAAAAATATTAATATATCAAATATATATATATAATAGATATATATATGGAATGTAATGAACCATTTATAGAAATGGTAAGCAGCATGTATGCATGAATGTTGTTTCCATTTTCATGTCCTATTAAGTTGAAGAAAGGAAATGAGAAATATGTATAAAAATATATTATTAAAGTATTATTATTATTTCTTATATTTAAAACATATTCATTTAATATATTATTTATAATCATTTTTGAATGGTTAACATGGAGAATGAATCAAATCACATTGTGGAGACGGTAGGCCGTACGTACACACAAGCGACGATATCACTTCGTAATGGTAAATGGTAAGGAATTGAATGTAAATTTAACTATAAATCAAAAAATATGAAATAATTTTTATTATTTATATCCTTTATATTAATAATTATAGCCATCTAAATAATGTATAGATGATGAAAATTCTACACCACGACATGTAAATGGTATGTCGTGCCTATGCAGACATGGTGATATTGTTATTCGTAGGATGGATAAAAGGAGGAATATGGTTTTCCCATAATCCAAAAAGAATCTAAATATATATTATTTTATGGATTTATTTATATGTTATTGAAACAAATTTGGAAGAATATGTATAAGAACAAAGCAAATTTAAATGAATTGCTAAAACAATTACCTCTTCTTCGAGTATCTCATTTTGATTCCCAATAAATGACTCATTAGGTTGTATTTATTCCCAAATTATGACCTCTAGGATTCATTTATGGAAGTTTTTAGGAGAAAAGGTCAGGATTTGGTAGAAATTAATTTCAGCATAGGTGTGAATAAAAATGAAGGAGTGGTTCCATTTTATAAGAGATGGGTGGGGTAATTTTGGAAACTCCAAAACTTATAATTTATTATTAATTTTTTTTATTTAAAATATCTCAAATGTGAGTTATTTAGTAAATAAGATGAGTATATATACAAATAATATTATTAAGTAAAATTTATACAATTTCTTATTTTTTTAACAGTATATAATTTGATTTATTCTTAATTAAACTATATAATTTTAATTATGGTAATAATATTCAAAATATTAAATGGTTCTAATTATTTACATATTTAGTTTAAATTGTCCATAAATGGAAAACATATGAAATTTTATACTCTATAATTATCATTATTTAGTTTTTACTAATTTTTATGTTTTTTGAATAATTTAATAAATTATTTTTTAAAACAAATATCAATAGGGTCAATTTTGACATAATTTATTACATTAAATTAAAATAAAATCAAAATAGAAAGATATACTGGAAAAAATAATTTTAATACACTCAAAAAAATTTATATTAAACTAGAAAATTCTTATATAGCCTCATGTAAGTAAAATTATTTTTCATTTAATATTTTCAAAATCATTTATTTGATATTTATAGAAAAAAATAATCACTTATTCACTATTGTGCCATTATCTATGCTAATTATTTAATATATTGATATGATAAATATATTATTATGATATATGAAATTATATTATATTTTAAAATACGATTTATGATCGATGTTATCTCCTGGTTATCCATATATTAAAATTATCAAACTTATAAGAAATGATAGTGTGATATTTTGTCACATTATTTATTTTGATAATATCTATGTAATTTTCATAGTAAGATGTACATTAAATGATTCAAAATAGATCCTAATTTGATTATGGGTGAATCATATCCATACATTAATTTTTTGGATACATTTTTAATATTTGTTTATTTCTTAACTTTTTTTAACCCTTATTTAGACAATTTGACTCTTACTCTCAAAACATGTCTTTTTACACTATAAAGTTAATATAGAAACAATAAAATGTCAAAATAACATTAATTGCATCATTGATGATATATTTATCATTATAATATTTATTTGACCAAAAAAATAGTTTTTATGAATTTTATATCATGTAATAAAATAATATTTATTATAAATCCTAATTTCTCTCAATTTTGACGATATTTGTTATTTGATTTTTTATAAATTCATAAAAACTTGATTCCATGGAAAAAACAAAATAAAATCACCCCAAAAAAGTAAATTTCTACTATATTTTTTATCTCATCAAATATTTTAAATGATATTTATGTTAATATTATTAATATCATTTATTTTCTTCATCGTTTAATACATCAATTTCTACATCATCATCGTGTCACCATTTAATTTAATTATTTAATTTCTAAAATTATAAATAAATTAATATAACATAGATAAACATTTTATATTTCTAATTACTGTTTATTTTTGACCATATCACTTATATAATCTCATATTAAAAATAATTTATTTAATTTAAACAAAAGAATAAAAAAATAGATTTTCGTTAAATATAATATTATAAATATATTAAAGTTAACGATGTGGATCAAAGTGGACAAAAAATCTACCCATGTATTATTTTTTTCTAAAAAATTATCCAATGAAATTGGGACATGTTCTAGGGTAATTTATATATATTATAATATTATCTTTACCATTAACTGGTCAATTTACCCTTAACAATGGAAAATAAATAAAAATCTTCTAAAGATACTATTTACAAAAAATAAAGTTGTTTTTATTAATCAAACAATTATATTTTAATTAAAACCATTTATTTTTGTTTTCAAAATTCCATTCACAAAAGCAGTATAATTACGTTTAATGCTGACCATGCAAATGTGGCTGGAAGGTAGGTAAAAGAGATGTTCTAAATTTTTTATGTCTATTTATATAATAAAAATTATTACAATGAATTAAATTGGATAAATATATATACATTTTATATAATTGTGAATTTAAAATTAATTTAATGTAAAATGAATATTTAAATGAAAAACTCTGTTTTAAACCAGAATGCAGAATTTTTCACTTTTCATGAAAAATGGAAACCTTTCAGAAAAATACAAAAAATTGACATTATGATAACATTGACATTATGAATTAAAAAAGAATACTCTTTTGAAATTTAAAATATATAAACTACATTTTGTGGTTAATACTATTAAAAACTGTTTTTTAAATGGCTGGTTTAATAGATCATAGTATGCTCGAACTCATTCTTGCGAACAACACAAACTATTGAATTTATTTTAAAAAAGAAACCTACCCTGAAATCATAGAGAGTTATATTCTCCAATAATTTAATAAATTATATAAACACAATTTTTCAATTTGTGTTCCATTATTGGGGATTAATTATTCAAAGATCCTTTATCTGAATACCTTATCAGAACAAGGGTTGTTAAAAGGTATAATTTAATATAAAGAAATAGAAGTATGAATGTTTCTAGAGATAACACAAAAAAGGGTAACTTGAAAAAAACCTAGACAAAAGGAAAAATCTAACCATCAGGTTCTAAGAGAGAGTTATAGGGAACATGATTTTGAGAAAGTTGATAATCCCAAATCCTTAAATATGTGAACATCTAAGGGACCATTAGATTAATCAGAAAACATACTAGGAAATAATTTCTGGTTTTAATATCCTTTACCTTGTATTGATGAATTATTTTACTATTTAGGTAGGTAGTTAATTAATTTCATTCCATGTGAAATGCAAAATCCAATCCTTTGGTTGGGATTCAACATACTTTCACTTCATCCCTTACTCCTAGAAATGAATGTTGAATGTTATTTTTTCATGAATAATGAACTTTTGATAAATCATAAGGCCCAAATGTATTTCCATAATCCTCAAATATATTACTGAAACTGAAAAGGATAACCCTAAGTATCCAATAAATAATACATAAACCTCAAAATATAATATGGAATTTTCAACATAGTCTATTATAACCTTAAAACTATTCCAAAATACTTCTTCCCAAATTAATAGTCTAAAATGGTCTCCAAGTATCCAAAATCAATCATAAAATAAGATTCAATAAAATAGGTAACATATCTCTTATTGAAAAATACAATTATAACCTCAAAAACCTTATGGAAATAATTCATGCTTATAAATAATTGATGATTATATATTACAGTACAATCATTATATATCTCATAAATCTTATAACCATATAGAAGTTGATGTAATAATTCTTGAATATAAATTCAAAATAATCTTAATCATTCCTCGTCACTCTTAAACCATTAACTACACTTCAACATGTCATTCTTTAATACCTCCTTAAAATCATTTTTCTTTTATAGCTTCTTAATTATTAGCAGTATATCCATTACATGTATAACATTACTGATTCTAACCATTGGCCAAAACTCAAAGAATAATGGGAGAATCACTAATCATAGTGATGTAGGTATGAAGAATCATTTATTGGATCTCTAATAGGTGGAATCTTATTTTCAATTCGTTTGTCTATATAATTAAAATAGGTTATCCATTACCAAATCTCAGGGATGATATCTTATACACAGACTTATCCTCAAATTCTATATTAGGGTTTTGTTCCCTAATCTATGTTTTCTAAATTTAATTTCCCATGTTGTTTCCAAACATCCTTTGATATACCATCTGTAATGCACTTACTTTAGAATCCCGGAGCTGATGCATTATTTTAATATATGAGAATGCTTATGAGGAAACATGTCAAGAAGGATCGTCCAGTTTAGAAATCATATAATATATAATACATACATGAACCATACATTATAATTAAAAAAATAAAAACTAAACATTGATAATCCAGTGATAATGAAATTTTTCTCCTCAATATAGCATTCTTATCAAATATAAAACAATATTTCTTATGAATGGAAATAAATATTAATAAGTTCTTGTGTTTAGATTCTCTATAAAGATAAAAATATAGTTGAAGTAATCATAAATAACCATAAACCTTTTAGTCAAGGTGTAAAACCGAATCAAAGGCCTTTAAAAAAAATCTATTGTATAATATGAAAAGAATAAATAAAATAATTTCATTTAAAAATAAAAATGGATGTTATACTAGTCAAATAATCACATGTAAAATTAATTTCTAATCTCATAACTAGGGAATTCATAATAATGGACATCATAACCACACCGTCATGGCCTTTTTCTAATTGCATACAAAATAGGTTAAAAACCCAAACTATATTGTCTCGTGAGACCTACCAATGCATCAAGGGGATATAGCAGTCCCCACCCATCACATACAAAGTCCAATAAATTCTTCATATGATAGGGGAATAACATAACCATTATTAACATTCGAATAAAAATTTACTAATGAAATTTTAATACTTTAACCATAGACCATGAATGGAATAAAAATTTTACATCCATATTCAAACATATCATAAACCATTCAATACAATATAGTGGATTTTATCATAAAAAGACACAACAAAATAAACATAAAATCCAATAATGTATGTGAACATAGATGAAGATAATTTAATAAATTAATTAAAAATATCTTTAGAAAAATATCCCTTTTTTCATTAAAATCAATTTTTTAAAATCCTCACAATTATTAAAATCTTATAAAATATTTCTGAATCAAGGGGTCTCATACCACTTTTAATCTTTTTAAAGGAATTAATAATTTAATAAATTCATGTCAATACAAATAAATCCTTGAAACCATTTTGAAAACATGAAAATTAATAATAAATTTTTAGAAGAATAAATCATTAAATAATTTGAAATGATGTTTTCGTAAAATATCATCTTACATAAAACAAAAAAATCATTTTTAAAATATCTTTAAGAAACATGTACTTGTATTATAACTGTTTTCCATTTAACACATACGTATATAAAATCTCTTTTAATAATGAGATTGAATAATTAACCCCTACTTTATGTCTGATTCCCTCCTTATATATCTCAAACTCTTATATAGTGGTTTTAAAAATATTATTAACTTGTAACAAATTCATAGTAATATTTATGATATAATATATGATTCATTTTTACTACAAATTTCCTACTTATTAACAATTTTCAAGTTAAAGCAGCATTTTGGGCAATAAATACATTGTCAGTCGTATGTTCTTGGACTTGTTATTGTTTATTATATTACATAAATAATGATTTACTTACTTAAATAATTTAAAACATTATTTATATATCATATATATTTAGTATATAAATATATATAATATATAGATATATGGAATGAAATACAACATTCATGGAGGTAGTAGGTTGTACGTACGTATGAATGTTGATTCTGTTTTCTTACAGTATTGAAAAGAAGAAACTAAATGACATATATGTATATAAATATATTATTCCAGTATCATTATTAGTTCATATATTTCAAATTTATTCATTAAATAAATTTTTTAATCATTCTTTAATGGTTTACGTGGATAATGAATCTCCTCGCATTAACGATACGATAGGTTGTACGTATGCATGATCGACGATATACCTTTTTAATTGTATAGGGTAAATAATTAGAAGGAATATTAATTATAAAAAATATCAATTCATTTTTATTATTTAAATCCTTTATATTCGTCAATTTACACTATTAAATAATATATAGATGAAAAAAAGTGTACACTACGACATGGAGATAGTATGTTGTATGTACGCACACATGGTGATATTGTTTTTTTAAGGATGGGTAAATGGAGGAATATTGATTTTAAAAAATCCAAAAAACATATCAGTTTATATTATAGTTTTTAGTTATTACTTTAGTATAATTTTTTTTGGAAAAGGAAGTAGAAGATGAAATTAAATTGAATTGAATTTGTAATACAATTAGTGGTTTTTCAAGTGTCTCATTTTTATTAACACAAAAGGACGCCTTAGGTTGAATTTCATCACAATGTGTGACCACTAGGATGATTTGATAGAATTTAGTAAGAGAAATGGGAAACTTTTGGACGATATAATGACATTTAGAGGTGTAAATAGAAGACATGTATAGGTTCCTTTTATAAGAGAGAGGGGGGGGGGGGGTAATTTTGGAAACTCAAAAAACTGTTAACTTATTATAAATTTTTTTAAAATAGATCCTAGGTAAGTTATTTTTTGGATAAGATGACTATGGGTCAAAATAAACTCATCCAAAAAAATTTATACACCTTTTGATTTTATTTTAACAATTGTTATTTTTATTTATCCTTAATTAATCTATTTAGTTTTAATTATCGAAATAATATTCGAAATATTAAATTGTAAAACATATTTACATATACGGTGAAAATTGTCCATAAATAGACCATCTATAAAATTTTCTACCTTATAATTTTCCCTTTTTAGTATTTATATATTTCTATGATTTTATAATGATTTAATAAATTATTGTTTTTATAAAATATCAATAGTGTTTATTTTTACACTATACAATTAATGACTTTAAATAAAACCCAAATTGAAAGATAAATTCAAACAAAACAATTTAATACATTCCTAATATTTTATTAGAACCTAAAAAAATCTTGTGGAGCCTCAATTATGTCAAATCATATTTATTGTAATGTTTTAAATTAATTTATATGATATTTCTCTTAATAAAAATATTTAATTATTCAAAATTAGTTAAATATTTATGATAATTATTTAAAATATAAAAATGAAAAATTAATTCCAATTATGTATAAAATTATATTATCTTTTAAAATAATATTTCAGTATGAAGTTAGATCCAGGTTGTCCCCACATTAAATATATTAACTTATAACAAATGAGAGTGTGCCATTTTATCACATTCTTTGAAATTTTATAACATCTATGTCAGATTCATGTAAAAGTGTCCATTAAATGATTGAAAATATTTCCTAATGTAATAATGGTAGAATCATATCCCTAAAATATTGTTTGGACAAGTTTTTATTATTTTGTAATGCTTATCATTTTTGTTTTTACCCTTATTTTACAAATTTAACTCTTACCATGACAACTTCTATATTCACACTATAAGGTTATTACAGTTAATATAAATTGATCAAATAACCCAAATTGGATCATAAATGATATATTTAACATTATCCTAGTAATATTTCTAAAAAATACATTTTTATTAATTTTATATCTTTTAATAAAATATTATTTATTTTAAAATCTCATTTATGTCAATTATGACACTTTTTATTATTTTCGATTTTATAAAATAAAAAAAATTATTACTTATGAAAAAATACATTAAAAAATCGAAAGAAAGTAAAATTCAATCAAAACATTCATGGATGACATCGAATATTCCAAATTATATTTATGTTAATATTATTAATATCATTTATTTGATTCTTATTTTAATAAATCAATTACTACATCATCATTATGTCACCATTTAATTAAATTATTTATTTTATAGAATTACAAATAAATTTAATAATGTAGATAAAATTTTATCTTGCTAACTACTTATTTATGAAAAAATACTTTTTATAACCCCAATCAGGTAAATTTCATTCAAAAAATTTGTGGATGACCTCAAATATTTCAAATGACATTAATTTTAATATTTTGAATATCATTTCTTTAATTCAACTTTTAATAAATCAATTTATTCATCATCATTATGTCACCATTTAATTAAATTATTTATATTATAAAATTATAAATAAATTATGATAACATAGATAAACATTTTATCTGTCTAAATACTATTTATAGTTTATCATATCACATATATAAACTCATATTAAAATCATTTTACATGTTAAAAAAAGTACAACAAAATTGGATATTAATTAAATATTATATTATAAATATACTAAAGTCACCCAAGTGGTCCCAAAATTTACCAATGTATTATTTTATTCTATAAGTAGTTATCCAATGAAATTAAGACAAATGTTAGGGTAAATTTTATTTATTATAATATTATTTTTACCTATAATTACCTGTTTTACCATTAACCTTGGTAAATAAATTAAAATTTTATAAATATACTATTATAATAAAAATTAAGTTGTTCCTATTAGTAAAAAAAACTTAATTATAATTATAAATTCCTTTTTTTATTCTTTGAAATTCCATTCATAGAAGTTGTAAAATTATGTTTAATGCTAATCCATCAAATGTGCCTGGAAGGCTTGTAAAAGAGACATTCAAAAACATTATATCTAATTATGTTATAAAAATTATTCCAATGAACTCAATTAGAATAATATATGTATTATTTATCTATTGTGACTTTAAAATCAATTTAATATAAAATAATTATTTAAATGAAAATGTCAGTTTTTGATAATAATGAAATTTTTATCTGTATTCATCACGAACTGAAACCTTTCAGAAAATTACTAAAAATTCACCCTAACCTAATTTTGATATTATAAATTTAAAAAATAAGTCTATTTTAGAAATTATAATTTATAAATTCCATTATGTACTAAATACTATCATAGCTGATTTTTGAATGGCTAATTTGATTGATCATAGTGTGATCCAACTTGTTGTTGTTCATAAAAAAGCTATTGAATATATTTTAAAAAAGAAATGTACCATGGACTCTTGGGGTGTTACATTCTACCCTCCATAAAGAAACATGATCTTCGCAATTTCCAAATTCAGGTTCGGTAATTGGGGTTTGACTATTAAAAATTTCATTATTGAAATCCCCTATCGTAACAAGGGTCTATAAATGCTCTATTTAAAATAAATAAAGGTAAGTATGAATGATACTACAAATAAAACGTTTAAGGGTTACATCTTAGAAGACATGTACATAAAAGATAAATATAAGCATCATGTTCTAATGAAGAGTGATAGAGATCATTATTAGGAGGATGTCAATAATCAGAATGCTCTAAATATGTGATGATCTAAGGGACCATATGATTGACCAGAAAAAGAAGTAGGGTAGCATTTTTTATTTCATGATCCATTCCATAGACTTGAAAAATTTTATTACATTTTATAGAATCAGTTAATTGATTTATTTTCATGTCATAAGAATAATATAATCCTTTGGTTGTTCTTAAATCAATTTTCAATTCATCCCTTACTCCTTGAGATGAAAGTAGAAAATGATTTTTGTCACACATAATACAACTTTAATAAATTAGAAGGCCACCAAGAATTTTCTTTTATCCTCTAAATTCTTTTCAAAACCATTATATTTATCCCAAAGTATCCAATAAATAATAAATTTATCTTAAAAAATAATATCCAATGGTGTAAATTCTCTATTATAACCTTATGACTTTTCAAAAATACTTATATCAAAATTTACTTTCTAAAAAAGACTCTAGATGTCCAAAATCAATCATAACATCTGATTCCCTAAACAAGGTAATTTATCTTTTATTGAAAAATAACATTATAACTTCATAAACTTTAAGGAAATAATTCATACTTCCAAATATGTGATGATGATGTAATGTAGTACAATCCATATATATCTCATGAATCTTATAACTATAAAACCATTGAAGTAATAATTATTGAATCCAAATACCAAATTACATTGATAATTCCCCTTCACTAAAAACCCATTAACTACGCTTGAACATATTAATCCATTGTACCTCCTTCATCTCATTATTATTTTGTAGCCTCTTCCTTATCAGTATTATAACCCTTTCATGTATAACCTTGTCGATTTTAGCCATTGACTAAAAATCAATGAATAATGTCAGAAACAGTAATCCTAGTAATGTAGTAATCAAGAATCATTTATATGATCTCTAAACGGTGTGATTTTCTTTTAATACCATTTTCTGTTGCATTAATAAAGGTTGTCCATTTCCAAATCTAAAGGATTATATCCTATACATAGTCTTATCCTAAAAGTCTTCATTATGGTCATGTTCCATCATCTAAATTTTCTAAATTTAATTTCCAAAGTTGTTGCTAAACATAATTTGATACCAACTATAATGATCCAACCCAAAATCCAAGAGCAGATCCATTATTTTAATGCATAAGAATAATTACAAGGAATCAAATCCTGACGGACTGATCAGTTTAGCTGTCTTGGAAAACAGATTACACAAATGAACTTTAAATTTCAATTAAAAACCTAAAAATACAACATATACAATAATTTTAAAACAAAATTATTCTCCTAGATTAACCCTACATATCATACTGAAACCACTTAATGGAATCATTGGAAAATAAAACAAAATAATGGCATGAGATCAGATACTCAGTTAGGGTAAACAATATACGAGAAGATGTCATAAATAATTATATTCATTATTGAATGGTATAAAACTAAAAAAAATGATTTTACGCATAATATTCAGTATAATACGATAAGAATAAATCAAATAATTAAATTTAAACATTCACATGGAAATTATAATAGTTGAATAATCAAATGTAATATCAATAATTAATATCATAATGTGGGAATCCATAATGTTGGACATCATAACCACACTGTCAAATCCATAGTCCAGGACAATACATAAATAGGTAAATAATAAATCTTGTTTGTCTCGTGAGACCTACCCATGCATTGAGATGTAGAGTGGGCCCCACCCATTACTTACTAATTCCAATGCATTCTACTTATGAAAGGGGTAAAACATTACCCACTAAAACATTCATATTAAAACTAGTATATGAAATGTAAAAAATTTAACCACAAACAATGAATGGAATCAAAAAAGTACCTCCATAATCAAACATATCATTAACCATTCAATAAAATGTGTTAGATTATATCATAATAAAAAACATCAATTAGACACAAAATCCAATAAAGGAGGTTTACATAGATTAAAAAAATTCAATAAAATCATTAAAAATATCTTAAGATAAATCTAAATTTTTTAAAATCATTTATGAAAAATTCACACACTAATAAAAGACATTTAAAAAGATATTTTCGAATCAAATTTCCCAATAACAATATAAATAATTTTAATGGAATTAAGATTTTAATACATTCATGTCCATATAAATAAATCTTTAAACATACATTTTAAACATAGACATTAATTGGAACGATTTAGACAAATAAATATTTTAAACATTTAAAACAACGATTTAAATAGTGATCCAATTACATAAAAATATAAAAAAAATTTCTTTTTAAAATATTTATAATTAACATGGTCATTCACTATAAATATTTCCCATTAAATTCATAGAGATAAACAATATCGTATAATAATTAGATCACATAATGAACCCCTTGCCATAGGTCTGATTCCCCTAATATGTGTCCAAAACTCCTATATAGGGGTTTTATACATATTATTAACTTGTACCAGAATCATAAAATTATTTATTATATTATATATGATTCATTTATTACATCACATTACCCTTTTATTAACAATTTACATGTTAAAGAAACATTCCAGGTAATAATCGCTTTTTTTAATGTATGTGTTTTGACATGTTATTCATGATTGGATTTCCTATATCATTATTTACATAGTTCCATAATGTAAAAAATGATTTATATATCATATATATTCATTATATTTATATATATATAATATATAGATATATGGAATGGAATAAACCATTCATAGAGATGGTAAGACGTACGTACACATGAACATTGCTTCAATTTTCATATTGTATTAAATGGAATCAATTTAATGAAATATATATACAACTATATAATTTAATATCATTATTATTAAATATATTTTAATTTATTCATAAATTTATTTTTTTATAATCATTATTGAATGGTTAATGTGGAGATTGGATCTTATTATGTCATGGATACTATAGGTCGTAGATTCACACGACCAATGTTATCACTTCATAATGGTAAAGTGTAAAGAATTGGAATGAATATGAATTACAAATAAACAATATCGTGTCATATTTATTATTTAAATATTTTTTATTAAACTTTATACCCATCTAAATAATATATATATGAAAAACAGTTTACACCACAACGTGGAGATTGTATGTCAAACATCTGCACGCATAGCGATACTGTTTTTCCTACGATGAGTAAAAGGAGTTTTACAGTGATACCATAATCATAAAAATTATCATAATATATTAAATTATGGGGTTATTACTCTATTATGAAAAAACTTAGTAAAATGTTGTAGAAGATGAAAATTAATTGAATTGAATTTGTTTAATAATTACATCTTATTAGAGTATCACATTTTTTAGCACTAAAGGACTCCATAGGTATGCTTTATGCCAAATGTGTGACCACTAAGATTAATTGAGGGATTATTTGAAGATAAATGGTCAGGGTTTGGATAATATAAGTAAAGGTGACCTTTTATAACAGAGGGGTGGGGCACATTTAGAAATTCCAAAACTATTAATTTATTATAAATTAAGTGTAGATTTCAAATAGCTCAAAAGTGAGTTCATTATAGACTAATATGAATATGGGGTGAAATAATAACATAAAATAAAATATATACATGTTTTGATTTTATTTTAAGCACTATATTTTTTATTTATCCTTAATCAATCGATTTAATTATAAATTTTGTAATAATATTTTAAATATTAAATGGTCATAAATATTTACTTATATGGTGTAAATTTCCCATAAATGGAAAATTTAATATATTTTATATCTTATAATTATCAAATTATATATATATATATTAATTATTTTAGATACCTTAATAAATTATTATTTCTATTTAATATCAATATTGTAAATTTTGATATTATTCATTAGTTTCACATTAAATAATATCCAAATGGAAATATAAAATCAAAATAAACCATTTAATACAATACTAAAACTTCATATTAACCTTTTAAATTATTTTATCACCTCATGTGTGTAATATTACATTTTTTCTAATATTTTTGAAATCATTTATTTGAATTTTCTATTAGTAAAATAATTACTTTTTCACAATTGTGTCACTATTTATGGTAATTATTTAATCTCAAAAATCATAATAAATTACCATGATGTTGAACATTTTACTATATTTTCAAATAATATTTGTTATTGATGGTATATTCTTGTTATCTACATATTAAAATTATTATAATTATAATTAAGGAGAGTCTAATATTTTGTCATATTATTTGATTTTATAATATCTATGTCATGTTCATGGAAAATTGTATTAAAGGGTTAAAACTAGATCATAATGTGATAATAGTAAACTCTTAACTATCCAATACATTGCTTTTATGTGTTTTAAATATATTTTAATGCTTACAATTTTGTTTTAATCCATATTTAGAACATTTAACTCATACCATGATAACTTGTATTTTTACACTAAAAGTTTAATATGGTTTCTATAAAATTCCATAAGAACCCATACTATTTCATTGATGATATCATTAACATTGTCCTAATTATTTGGCCCAAAAATAGTTATTATGAATATTATATCTTTAGTAAAATATTATATATTTTAGAATATCATTAATGACAATTTTAACACTTTATTATTTGACATCCTATAAAATAATAACAACTATATTTTTTCAAAGAAACTTCATTAACCCATATCTTAAAAATAAATTTATTCCAAAAAAATCATGAATGACATAAAATATTTCAATTGATATTTATTTTAATAATATTAATAAAATTTAATTGATTCATCCTTTAATAAATCAATTACTACATAATCATTGTACCATCATATAATTTAAATATTTATTTTTTTTACATTACAAATAAATTTCCATAATATATATAAATATTATATCTATCTACTTATTGTTTATAGTTCTCCAGATATCTTATATAACTCCATATTAAAAATATTTTATTTGTTAAAAAAAATTATTCCAAAAGTGAATGTTCATTAAATATAGTAATATAAATATACGAATTCATTACATTTCTATTCTTGTGGTCTGAAAATAGACCCAAAAATTATTTTGGTGTAAAAAATGATAACCTAAAATTTTCACAAGTGTTAGGGTAAATTTGAAATATTATAATATTATTTTTACCTTTACCTGCATGACTTACCCTTAACAACGGAAAATGAGTAAAAATATACTAAATTAACTATTTAAAAAAATTATAATATTTTCTTATTGGAATTTTTTTATTATAATGATAACCATGTATGTATGTTTTTTGAAATTCAATTCATAGAAGTGGAAAAATAGAGTTAATTTTTAATCCCGCAAATGTGGCTTGAAGGTGGGTAAAAAAGACGTTCAAAATTTTTTTACGTAATTTTATTATAATAAATATTCTAATGAACAAATTGAAAATATTATTTTTTAACAATAAAGAAGTATTTTTCACTATTTATAAAAAATTCAATCTTTTAGAAAAAAACCAAAAAATCATCCTAAGATAAATTTTATATTTTGAATTCAATAATTATGTCTATTTTGAAAAATTAAATTTTTTAATTGCATTATGCACTTAATACTACACAAAAATTCTTTCTAAAATTATATTTTGATAGATCATAGTGTCCACAATCATATAGTTTCATACAATGCAACCTATTGAATTTATTTAAAAACACATACCATGAAGTATTGAGGTGCTACATGGGGGGTGGGGGTATTTAACGATTTCCCCCTCTTCGTAATTTATATTTTCTCATATTTCTCCTCCCATCCGCACATAGTATCCCTCTCATGTGAGTTGAATTTCCGCTGAAATCATAGATATATCTTGTTCATATGTGTTTTGAATCATGTGTTTTTTGAATAATTGGAAGTGTATCAATTATTATATGACCCCCTTTCTCATTTCATAGTTTCTTGAACTTTTTTTATTATTATATTCATGTGATATAATATTCTCTATTTTTTGGGTGTTTGTATATTTATTAAATTTCAAACAAATATCCTCGAATAAAATCTCGACATTGGGTGAGTAGTGTATAATAGGCTTGAGTTAGGAGCTCCATGCATTTTACCATTAATGTCTCTCTATTATAAATTACACCATATTGTTTCATTATTTATTCTTTCTATATTACTCACAAAATATGAAATAACATAAATTAATTGTTTAAATCATGACCTAGAAGATTCATTATACCCTTTCGAATGATTAGAGGTTGGTGACCTCTATGTTATACACCCCGTGGGTGTTCCTTTCAAATTTTTTTATTAAACAATGATGTAAATAAACCTAGATTGAGAACTTATTAATCAATGATAAATGAATTATTTAGAAATTTTAAATATCTAGGGGTACCTATCCAGACCTCCTAACTATATTTAAATGGATGACATCAATGGTTACTATCAGTGCCTAGAAAAATCCTAATTAAAATAGAATAAAATTTTAATTTAAATTATTTATAACTAGAACATATAAATTAATGAAATAAATTCTTAGCCCACCTCACATGATAACATTGAATTGGAATATACCTTCCTAAGACCCTCAAAATTTACTTATAATTGGATTGGCCTCAATTATTTAATCAAACAGAGGTATGGAATGCCTATGGAAATGTACTTCTTTAATTATTAAAATTATATTGAACTTACAAAAAATTATGTTTCATATCCAGGAATTGATATATATATATATATATCTATATCTATATAATAGACCATGTTTAATTATTATCATGTGTCCGTATTCATATTTTATGAATTCTGATACTCAGGCATGGATTTCATCTAGACCATGATATTTATGAATGGAATCCCTCAAGTATGGATCCCTTTATATATTATGATTACTAGGCATGAATTTTCTATTTTGAAATGATACTTAGGTGTAGAGTCCATCTTCATAATAATAGTCAGTCATGAATTCCCTCAAGCATGGCTTCCCTTGTAGATTGTGATACAAAAGAATGATGTCCTTAATAACTTTTGATAATTGGGAATGATATCCTTATTGATCATGATATTCACTCATCTAATATCTCAGTCATATAGACATTTATAGATAATGAAAATATGTCATGGCATCTATCTTGATCGTGATACTTGGGAATTGAATACATTTTCATTCTATGAGACTTATACTACTATCCAGGTATTTATTAGTTACACCTTGGGTCCTGTATAATACTTATAAATATTTATATGATGATAAATATTGATATATTTGTATACGATTTATATATAAATATATATCTTTATATTAGTTTTTACATAACCTCAGTTGTTTCATCTTAAGATAAATATGATTTTTTAGATGGGTGTCCATTTAAGAACTAGAGGAAAATCATTAAATTTATTTAATTTCTACATTATTAATTATATATGCACAGTAATTTATTTTTAATTCACATTTTGGATATTAATATACCCCATTGGAGGTATCCTACTGGGTAAATTTCACAACCTATTAGAGCATCTAATTTACTAAGGAACCTAAACTATTCTCGAGGTTTGGTGATCATGTTTTGGATTCACCTTTCTCAACACTTTACTTTTATGTTGTTACAATATACATGAGAAATTAGGATTATAGGACTGGTCCTGCACTCAATATTCTTATGGAGTTGGTCCTTAATACTCTGGTCTTTTTTTATTCATGTATGGTATTGTATTTATGAATCTATGTAATATGTTTCTTGTAAATTAAACCATGTTAATTATTGGATATTATTTAATTTATTATTATTATCTTCTTATAATTAGTTATTCATATATTAAACTATTTATCTATTTTACCTAACATTATTCCACTATGATCAGAATTTTACAGTCTCCTGACCATACTATAATTGGACACTCGTTACTCATTGGAAGCCCTTTGTGTATGCGGTGGTGCACTTGATGCCATGTGGAAAAAGGCATAGTTATAATTTTTAGAGTGATTTGGGTTGGGACATTAAAAACATCATGAGATACATTAAAAATCCAAAAATTAGGTGTTTTGTGATATAATATTTTAAGGAAATAGAATATAAACCTCATAAAATAATTTAGGTGTATAACAAAACATATGTCCCAATGAAGAGAAATTGAGACAAGAAAAATCAGAGTGAACATAACATTAAACTGAGAATTAATCAATGAATTGATTGTGTGTATCAAATGTAATTTCATATAAGTAATATAGAAACACCAAATAATATAATCAATAGTCAATGCACATTTAATATTATGTTATCAATGACAATGGGGTTGTTTTATAACATAATGAAAACCAATTGAGTTACAAAATTCTTTTCCCCTTATAAACATTAATGTCAAATCCCCTTTGATGAAATAATTTAAATAGAGACCTAATATAGCATGATTTAATAATGATTCATGTATTTGATATAAACATTATAGTATATAAACCATAAAATATAAAATAGGTTCATAACATTAAAATATGGCTCAATGACTGAAAATTGAGATGGAGTCCCTTACCTCGAGTACATACTTTCTATGTATGTCATTTATCTATATTATGATAAGAATATTTGAATTATATCATTAATGAAGAAAAATATTTATGATTAATTTCTTATAGTTAAATAATTTAGTTTACTTTTTAATGAATTATTTAAATTGTTAATCAGTTGAGTCTGCATCGTGTGTTTTAAAGACATTATAATTGTTTGAAAATGTATTTGGTGATTTTACTGAGGACAAAGAGACAATTTTTACCTCTTATCTTAAGTAATATTTGTGGAATAACAATAAATTTTAACAATAAATAACATATTTACAATCACACATGAATAACAATTATTTCAAATGACATAAATTGTGATCATGGTGACGACATGCCATACACATATTCATGAGTGACATTTTCATTATTCAATGATATTTATTAAAATAATGTAAGTATTATTTTATATTAATATAATGACAAAAAATATCATAAAAAATCTATATATTTAAATAAACATATATATATCATCAATGAGATTTGTTGATGAATAAACAATCACATCGATTTTTGGAGAATGTAGTACACATGTATCCACAAACATTGATATCATTTCTCAGTTAATGGAAAGGTAAAAAGAAAATTATAAATTATATTTTTATAATTGTTAATATAACTATTATATAATAATTATTTAATATATGTCACAAATATACATTATCTTTCTCCATATCTCCTTCCATGAATATTTTTAGTGAAAATTGAATAACATCTTTTTGGGAGGTATTAGTCTTCTGTTTAGATGAGTGGAGTTATCATACACCCCATGGAAGGGAATGAAATATTTGTTATGTGATATAGTTATTAAATGAGTATAATTATTATGAAAATATCATAAATATACTTTTAATACATCATAATGAAAAACCACGATAGTCAATAATAAAAATTGAATTACCTCAGTTCGCAAGGTGGTAGTCCTCCTTACAGATGAATGATGGTATCATTTCTTATTTTATGAAAGAGGAGATTGATCAATGTTATATCATATAAATATTAAAATATAATTATATGGGAGTTAATGTTATTATTTTATCATAGTAATTTAACAATATATGAATCATTTTGAAGAATATATATAACAGAACTCTGGATTTAGCAAGATATCATTTCCATGGACAACCTATATTAGTTAGCACCAACAGAGTTATTATGGATGATTTTAGAATAGTATAAATAATCTGGGACATTTGTGAAGAAGTAAATAATGAATTTAATCGATGATTTTATTATCCAAATGTCCAAGATTGTGTGAAGAGGAGAGGAGAGTGGGTGGCCTTCTATAACTATGGGGAGGACATACAAGGAATTTTTTAAAGTAAAATGTGAAAGGAACATTTTTTAAGTGAAAGAAGGATAATAAATGGTCCATTATAGATACATTTAATATATAAGTTCCATATAGTTCAATAAAATATTATTATGAAATTTTTCAGATCTTTTTAACCCAAATATTTTTAGTTTAACCGTTTATTTTTCATATTTACAAGTTAATAGTGATAAAAGATTTTTAATTTTCAATTATTATTCTAGAAAAAAGTTTACATTGAGAATATTAGATAATAATATTATTTAAAATATAAATATATAACCCAATTAATTAGATTAAATTCATATAATTGGAATAATTTGATTAAAAATAAAATTTTTTGATGCGATGAAAAGTGGGTTTTCATGTAAGGTATTTATCAAGATTAAAATGATTTAATATATAATCTATGAACAATAATTATATTTTTATTAATTTTAATTCATATTAATAGATTTTTAATTTATAAATTTAATTTATATAATTATTCCTTAGGTTTTATTTTAATTAGAGACAATGGAGAAGAATTATGCACTTTAGAACAATTTTCAAAAACAACCAGTTATAATCACAAGAATTAAAATATTCTAAAATATTTTAAAAAATTTATTAAAATTTATTTAGTTGGATGAAATATAAATAAATAATTATGATTTTTTAATAAATCAAACTCAATTAAAAATTTGTCTTTTAAATTTAATAATTTACTGAAAAGAAATGAGAGAATCGTAGAAATCATTACTTCTCAATATTCACTAAATTTTTTTATGAATAATCCCAAAATATCAAAATATGTTATTTTTATATAAAGATTAATAAATTTTTGTTAATTTTACAAAATATATTATTTATTAACTCTGAAAATTAACTGTAACATTTTCACATAATAAATCAATAAAAATCATTTTTTGTTTAAAAAACATATTTAGAAGATTAAAATTAATATTCTAAAAACTACTCAATTATTTAATAAGAACATATTAATAAAATTTAATTTTGTATATATATATATATATCATAAATTAATTAATAGTATTTACACATACAATTTAAAATATAGGTTGTAACAGCCAAATATTTCATTAGTCTTTTAATCTCAATGTTTCGTGTTATATTTTCTGTCAAACATAATGTTTCTATTTTAGAATCTATCGGTGTTCAATAAACCCACCCCTAATAAATTTATTCCTTGAAATTTAAACATTATCTTTGTATTTTTTTTTGAAATATCATAATTGCCTATTTTGAAATCCCACATTATATAAATGGTTAATAAAATATTCCCATGAAAAGTAATAAAGAAGTAAGTATGAAGGTCATCGAGAATAAAACATTAATATGTTTACAAGTATAAAAAATAAATCAAAAGTGAGTATATAGACATTGAAATAAAATTTTAGTTCCTAAAAAATGATTAAATGTGACATATATCAATGAATATATGAATGTGAACAACCATGAGAAAGTCCACAACCAGAACACCATGAACAAAATAGGTGTTGAAAAAATTCATAGAATTCATTTGAAAAAATGGTAGTAGAAGAATTTTTTTTCAATATCCTTTTCATAGTGGTATATAATTCCATTACTATATAGACAATAAGAATAAAGAAAATATACTTAATTCACCAGCATAATTTTTTCCTTTTATCAATTTCAATTGTAGTCTCAACATTTCTAAAAAATATGAGTATTAAAGTTGAAATTTTCATTCCAAATGTAATAAAATAACTTTCTAATGGATCACATAATACAAAAAAGGATAAAAATCTATTCATTCTATCATTAGACATTAAAAAATGGTTAGCATATGATAATATGCTTCCAAAAATAAATAAACCACTAAAATTAAAATAAAACACCCATTTTCAAACCAAATCATTTCCTAAATGAATAACTCTATATCCAAAATAACCTCAATAATATCAACAATAAAGAGTTCATTAACATCAAATTCTATCTCATAACATTTTATTTGGAACCTAAAAGATGTATTAATATTCTTATGAAATATCATTAATCAGCTAATCAATAAATATATTTTCAATCCCATGGTTATATATATGATTACAACACATGCTCCAAAAATTACTTCAATATCCACGGTTTTATAAATCATGATGGTTATAAATTAAAAACTTTTATTTCATATAATTAAAATTCATAAATATCATTAAACCAAAGTATTAAATATATTCCAGAAAAATAAAACATCTCATAAAAGTTCATTAATCAACTTAATATCCCATCACTCAAAACATCAAAAATGTTGTCTAATACATTGAATATATGGTCCACATTAATCTTATAATATCATGATAGTATCAATATATCTTAAGACAACCGCTCATAAAAATATCCAAACTTCCAAATTTATCTTAACCCAAATCTAATAACAACTTTAATATCCTTGAACATGTAATATTAGATCTAAATCTAAAATCATAATTAATTTTTTTTACTTTGATATTTACTAACGTGACCCAATTTTTTCCATCCAAAACCTAATACATAAAAAGAAAATATTGGATCACTTATATTCCAAATGTTAATTTAGGTTTAGAGTTTTAAAAAGGTATGAAACAAATATTACATAAACAACGACCATGAATTCAAGGATATATATTACCACATAACAAATAATTTCACATTCCTTATTATGCTTCCAAGAATCACCAAAAAATTCCTTACACCTGGATCAATTCAAGACACAAATCAGTTAACATCATTTTTCATATTCAGGAGAAAAGGAAATAATGAAGGGTGATCTCTAATGCTCAGTATGAGTAAGCATAAAAATTAAAAACAAAATGTCACCTATTAAAAAATAAGTTCTTAAGAGTATGAAAACATAGTCATTAAGTGTGATCATAGAATAATAATATTAATACACATCAATATCGATATCATTAGTAATGAATCATGGAATGAGGATTTACCAAATTTATGAGTCATAAGGATTAATAATCACAAACCATGTTATTACAATATTCATCAAAGGAACCATTAAATCTATAATAAGCATAATTGAATCATGAGGGAATCATGGAACATCATTATCAATGAAACGTTACCAAACTCTTAGAAAAACCGTAAAAATAGAAAGCCTTTTTGGTCAACTTACATACCTAATTCATTGGATCAATATCTAGGCCCACACATAATATATGTTATATCGGGCTCACCCATGAGCTATAATGGGGTTTATCCAAGCATATACACACTATATATGAATTGAAATATTAACAATGTAGATAGAGCCAAAATTTCATCATAAAACTAATAAAAACCAAGTATTTATTTCATAAATTGGTTTACTTATGGATAAGAAATGATTTCCATGTCAATATATTTGAACAATCATAATAAATATTTGTGAATAATAAGTATTGGATCATTTAAACATATCCTACTAGAGAATATGTATATTCAAAATTTACCAATATTGATGAAGGAAATACCATTAAAATATCATTCAAATCATTCCTGATTGAATAATTGAAATTACCATTTCTAGATGCGAAAAATTAGTTTTCTAAACCATTTAACATGCTAGCTAGTGGAATTCAGGTTCAATCTGACTCTGAATAATTGGAGATGAAAATATAGTTTTAAGTTTGTTTGCAGAAGTCATATGTATAGAAAAATCAATGATCAAGGAAAAAATTTAGATTGAATGATATTTGAAAATAATTGATGCCAGAAAATGGAGTGTAAATTCAAGAAAAGAAATGTTTCAAGGATGTAATTTGATTAGGGTTAATTATAAAATAATTTTTTTAGTATACAAATTTATTCATGATATAGTTTATCAGGGGGACAAAATTTTGATACTGTTTCTCAATCCAACAATATATTACTATTCCATTTTAAATAAACTCTTTGGTTAGATAATTAATTACTCAATGACAAGCTAAATTTGTACCCGAAAATCAGTGGAAATAGGTTCTTCAATTTTTTGTTTTCTATCATATTGAAGGAACTTTTGTTTATAATTTAGGGATATTATCAAGAAATGGATTATAAATAAAAAATTATAATAAAATAGGAAGATATAAAATTCTTATTAAAACACCACCCTAACCACATTTCAATCCCAACACAGACAAACCATCCTCTTATGACTGTGTTCATAGTGTGTAGGTTTAGATGAAACTCAACCCCATACATGGATAAGAGAGGAGAAAGGTAGAAGAGATGAAATACACTAAAATATGGTGAAATGAGAAAAAAATTCATATTTTCTTCATAGAATGATTACGTTGGAAGAGAAACAACACAATCCCCTAGAAAATATTACTCTGATTCCTAAAGGATGCCAATCTATTTATAGATAATATAACTGAACTACATGAACTATAATGTACAGAGTGTATACATTCATCAACCAAAAATGGTTTATGGTTTTCTGTGATGATAGGTTGACATCTATACCCCCCATTGAATTATGTAAATCAGTAGTTGGTTATTGGAATTACATGTAATTTAGAATTATTATACATAAAATATAACCATTAATTCATGCACTAAAAACTTTTTAATGTGAATATAAAATGTGTATAATGAAGAACATGATGTGTTAAGTTTGATCCAAGACCTAGTCATGTCCTCAAGATGTCTGAGATGTGTCAAACAGAAATATACATGGTGTCTATCTATAAATTATACACCGTGCATTTTTTATTGTGGATCTGACTTTTCCATGATATGTGATATCTTCAATGAACCCTTTAAAGTAACTGAAAACAATACAATGAATCATCTTATCCATATCAAATCATTTATCTGCTGAGATTTTATTTAACCTAAATAAAATGTTTGGATTTATTTGAAAAAATTATCCACATCTAACTCCCCCATATATAATAAATTCTTTTCCAAGAATAAAATATTTAAATATAATTTAAATCATCCATACTCTTACCTGATCCAAACATTTTCTATTGTGTTTTTGTTAGTGTGTTGATTTATAATTCTGTCCCATTCTGAAATTCAAAGGAGTCCAGGTTTAAGATGTATGTTTCCTAATTTCCAAACCTGATTCATAATCTCATGTGTGTTCAATAAAATGTGGAAATAGCCAAGACCAATTGGAATTAATTTCCAATCTTCAAAACCCTATAAGGGTGTAATTATTAATTTATGATTAGAAAAATTCCAGGATTTGTCCCCATTGAGGTAAGAAGTTCAACCCATAACTGAAAAATGAAACTTGGGTTAAGAAAACATCACAACCAAATAATTTAGAAGATACATTATGTAATACATGGGCTGAATTTTTTGAAATGAAAGAAAATAACAATACAGAACATGAAATTTTAGAAGATATTGAAAAACTATTTATGAATGTTATTCAATCAGAACAATTAATTGAAGAAAATATAACACATTATACCTTAAATGATAATACAATCCTTTTCCACTTCATAGTGAATCTGGAACATGTATTTGGATGAAAAATATTGCCCCATCCTAATGTATTGGTTCACATTAGGGGGCTCTTTCATGTACACTAAAAAAGAACATTTTACATGTCTCTTCAGAACATGAAATTTTTGGAGATCTGCCATAGAATTTACACTCGGTGAAGGATGTAATAATTTTGGGATATACTTCTGGAAAGCCCCCCTTAGAATCCATAGGTATGGACTTCAATTCATCTGACACTGTTATGAATGCAAGGAAGGTAGTAGTACTACACAAACAACCTCCTTGGCTCCTACTCAGCAAATAGAATCCCATAAGGACTCAAAAAATACTGATACTGTGGTTGGTGGGATCTCTACTCCGGAGTACATTGCAGAAGGTTTTTTGGCTATAGTCACTGATCTGGAATCCAGTAAAGGAGGATAGATCAAGAAAGCTAGGACCTTGGCTAGATTTAAAAAAAAACCTCCATGGACAGAAGGTAATGAACCGTTTAGAGCAGAATAAATGTATAGAAACTATATTCTCTAAGCATAATGTGAAAGACCACATTGGGAAAACAGAATTCATCTCTACTTGGGATTTGATCACAAAGCTTCATTTGAATACTCATATAGGAAAACTATTAGGTACTCATGAACTGAACATTCCAGGTATATACATTAATTTTGATAAACAGTTTTATTTTACTAACAATAATTTTGATGCGGTTAACCATTGAGATATTACTATTACTGAGACATCATCTGATATTAATATCATACAAGATACTGCCTTATATATTCTACCTTCTAGTTATAATGTAAAATGCACTACAAGATATTAGTGGTTTAATACAAGCCCCATGTTAACTAAAAATATTAAGATATCAACTAGCCATAAAGGCTCGAATAATAAGAAAAAAGGGATTTATAACTACAAAGACATGTTTAAATAAAGATATTATATTGGAATATCCTATTATTTCAAATCATGACACCTTCATTATTTTAAAACAAATGGTCAACATTCATAGGACCTTATTTTTTTTCCATTGTTGAAAATAAGATTAAATTTTCCAATGATTTAGTTCATTATAGTCATTTTGGTTACACTTTTATAGGTCCATGTCAGAGCACAACTAATATTGATACTTTTTCGATTTTTTCTCACTCGTCTATGAGTAATGTTAATTTCTTCCACATTTCTGATCAATGATTCCCCTAAGATTTTATGATTTATGTCACACATCTCTTATTTTACTTTAATTACACCAAGAACAATTACTAGGATATGAGGACTCTTTGGAATGACCTCTCTTACATGAACTCTTGAATTCATTTTCCCTGGTTTTTTGTTAGAATATTTAATGTTACTCTCTCCTCAAGTGAAAAACATGGTACACTTTACTCAACTTTATCTCTGAGGGAATTTAAGGCTTCTATAGAGAACACTGGCCAAACTGAAATTACTCTCCTCGGTGCCAAATATACTTAGTACATGAGTAATTATAATAGTTTTTTTGCAAGAAAACTAGATTGAGCCTTCACCAATGACCATGTTAGAGATAATTGGGACACCATTTCTAGCATCACCCTTCCGAAAATCCAATCTGAGCATTATGTTATCTTGGTTACTATCTATTATTATTCTATGAAACCTCATCTCCCTTAGGATTCAACAATGCTTGATTATCAGACCTTGAATTTTGTAACCTCATTAATCACTTTTTCTCTTCTATAACATTATCCAATAATGCCTTTTCTTATTCTATTAAATTAAAACTAATTAAGAAAAATATTAAAAATTGGTGCAGTGTGAAATCCAAATAAGATGATAGTAAAATCTTTCTTCTTTAGAATGAAATTCACCACATTCAAAATAGGAACACTCACATGGATTTTTCTTTCTATCATAATAAAGAATTTAACATTACTTTGAAACACAATTTTATTCTCACCTTCAAAGGAAACACACATAGGAAATCTCTTAAAATCAAATGGTTAACTGATGGTGATAGAAGTACCAAATTATAAAATTCTTTATAGAGGATCCAAAAATCTTGTAGACCTATTTCTTCCCTCAATGATGGAGACAATCTCTTGGATAATTAAGAAGAAATTTCTATTCATATAGTCTCATACTTAGATTCCTAATTTAATGGCCCTTATATTTAAAAATAACTCATTCATGATATCATTCTCAACATTATTACTGATGTTGATAACACTATCCTCATTTGTGTTCCTCTTGATCATGAAATTAGAGACACTATCTTCATCCTGAACTTTGATAGTGCCCCGTGTACGGATGGGTTTAATAATGGATTCTAATAGAAATATTGGAATATCATACAATTTTATGTTTTCAAACTTTTAAATCATTTCTTTTCTAGTGGGTTCCTACTATATGGGTTGAATTCCCTATTCCTTACTTTGATTCCCAAGGTTTACAATCCCTCTAAAATTAACTTCTTTAGACATATAAATCATATCAAAACTCTATATAAAATCACTACCAAAGTGATTGCGAATAGATTCTCCTATATTGTGGATAAAATTATCTCATGGAATCAATTTGATTTTTTCAAGGGAAGATCCATCCAATTCTGCAGTTGTCACTCCTATGAATTTACTAACATTTTAAACAATAAAAACAGAGGTGGTAACATTTCCATTCAACTTAAAATTAAGAAATACTATGATAAAATGGACTGGGACTTCATCTTCATAGTTATTCATGGATTGATCCTCAATAATCTCTTCATTTATAGAATCAAAACCATTTTTTCTCATCCCATATTTCCATCCTCATAAATGGCAATACCAGAGGATACTTCAATTGCACCAAAGGTATCAAACAAGGTGATCCTCTATCTATAATCCATTTTTCTATCACAAAGGAATATTTAAGTCGTCTCCTCACCTATCTGGTTGACCAAAATAATCTTAAACCGATTCATGCTTACAGAAATGTTAATTCACCCACTCGCCTTTTTTATACTGATGACATCATTCTGTTTCTTAAGGGTGATATAAAAAATATCAGAACTCTAAAATCTACTCTCACTAATTAGGGAGAGGTCTGAGGTCATGTCATTGGTTGGAATAAATCCTCCATATATTTTGGAAATAACATTCTAGTGAGTAGGAATTAATCTATCACCAATGAACAGGGAATTATAGAGGGAAACATTCCCTTCAAATACCTTGGGGTCTCCAACTTCTATGATAGACCCAAAGCATGCTACTTTTCAAAAAATTTGGATCAAATTTTTAGTCACCTTATATTTGGAAAGGTAAATCCCTATCCATGGTAGGGAGAGCTTGACTTGTCATGTCAGTCATTGTCTCTAAACTGGTATACTCTATGATGGTATAGAAGTTGCCAGATAGTCTTATTAAAAAAATGAATGTTCATATCAAAACAATTGTTTGGAAAATCATTACATTGGATAGGAATCCTTTCACTATCCCCTTGTCTTATTTCTATTAGCCTTTAGACAAGGGTGTTCTTCGTATTAAAAACATAAAACACTTTAATGAGGCCCTTCAAGCCAGACTCACTTGGATCTTAATTCACAACGATACCCCATCAATTTCTTCCATCAAAAATAGGTTCCTAGATATATTTATGGGAAGTATCAAGAACTACATGAACTCTTATATTTGGCCCTCCGTAAAAAATATGTATTCCAACGTTATGACCAATTATAGATGGATGGTCACTATAAACTACTCCATGAAACAATGGTTGGACAACTGGACTGGTAATCATCTTGTTATATTAATTCTTTATAATAATCTCCCTAAAAATATTAATAACACTACAAAAAATGTTCTCAATTATCATTTTGATACTCTTCTTGATAATGTTGATCAAATTATTGATAATTATCAATATTATATCTCGGAGGAGTTTCTAACATGGGAACCTGCTCATAATGGTTTGATAAATTCAAAAAGATACTACAACCATGCCTTTCATAACTCTGATAATGAATTTAAGTGGATAAAATTCTTTGATAATTCTTGGATTAAGACTTAAATACTCTATCTTATTTGTAGTATTAACTATAACAGAGTTCCCACTGATTCTTGTTTGAAAATTTTTGAGATCCAACTCTGTTCTAAATGTCATCTCTATAATCAAAATAGAGAGGATACTTACCATATATTTTTGTCTAGTGCTACTGCCCCTGCGTTTTGGAACTGTATTTTTGACATCTTTGATTGCATATGGCTGATTATTTATTCTATCCATAAATATATAAAACGTTGTTTCGAATTGGAAAACTCCTAAAAAAATCAAAAAATTATTTCTTTATGGGGTTTCAGAGCTTATACATGTAATATGGTATGATAGAATTTATATTTTTCTAAATAAAATTTCACATAACATCAATGAAGGTAAAATGCAAGCTCCCAACCCTATTCGTGAAGATACGTTAATTCAGAGAGTGTGTTGTGAAAACTCTGTGGGTGATTTTATGGTTTTGTGATGTCTTTGGTCGCTACCTCTTTCAGCAAGCTGAGATGCAATTTTGAGGTTTTCTAGATACCACCGCACCTAGGGAGGATGAAAATCAATGTGGAAAGGGCCTCCAAAGTAAATACATGTCCCGCAAGGTGTGTAACCATCTATAGAAATTGTCTTGGTCAGATAATTGGTATCTTTTACGGAGGTTGCGGTATTGCAACCTCTCTGAAAGCTAAAATGAAGAGGGTGATTCCTGTAATTTCCTTTTCTATGCACTATGGCTGAAAAGTTTTTTGGATGGAATGTTATTTTACAACTGTGGTCCAAGACATTTGGAAGGGAGTGATTCATCTAGCTTGACAGCTTACTACGTGTTGGATAAATTGTCTTCATTTTCTTCAGGACACCAATTTCATTTCAACCCATACTTACCATAAAGATAATACGGTTTCTACTGGTCTCTTCAAAAAAGGGGCTGCACAGGGCATAACCTGGATAGAGGATCTTCCGGACATCCTACTTCCTATTTATGTGAAATATTGTAAAATGATCGCGTCTTTTATACTCTTGTAAACTTTTCTTTTTAATAAAAATTTCTGTGGTCTTTTGACCAAAAAACCAACTTCTCTCTATGTATATTCAAAATATCTTTAAGGTTATAATTAATGTAATTATCCAAATTAAATTAAAGAAAGAAAATCAAAAGATATATAAGTAATTTTTGGATGATTCGGTGGCTATAGGATGTTATTTTATGTTGTGATATACATTTAAAGTCTAAAAAATAGATGAATTATTTAAGAAGAAATCATGATATTCAAGGAAATTAATCAATAAAACATTATCCCAATCAAAAATCCAAATTATCGAAATATCCATTCTCTTCACTTGAAAACGTGGGTTCATAAACCGTCTATGATTGTATAGAATGACTTCGACCACATTTTATATTATTTTTAGAATTTTTTATATTTTTATAACATAATCGAAATAAAATGGTT
This sequence comes from Viscum album, assembly GCA_963277665.1. Classification (NCBI taxonomy): domain Eukaryota; kingdom Viridiplantae; phylum Streptophyta; class Magnoliopsida; order Santalales; family Viscaceae; genus Viscum; species Viscum album. The sequence continues at coordinate 599,794,803 of OY728133.1, forward strand.
GATGGTTCTAGAACCCGTTTTTTTAGATAAAAAATACACCCCCCACAAAAAAATTTATGATAGCTGACCAAAATATACCAGGAATTTCCAACCTATCTCTTTACAGATCAAATAGGATAATTATGTAGAATTACATAAGAGTTAGGGTCAGAAAGGTAATTAGTCTTGTAATTTGGATTCCAAGAAATTTATGGTTTATAATTACATTATAGAGATAATATGTATGGTGGATATCAATGCTCAAAAGGTGATGAAAATATAAATCCATTGCCTTAGTTATTTAAATGTGAATAGTAAAATAAATTTTTATAAGAAACCCATAAATTTACATTTAGTTATGCATATCAAAATAATATCTATAAAAACAAAAAATAAGAATGAATATTAAAAAGTGTTTATCTTACCTATAACAAATGAGGATAAAAAATTTCTGTCTATTAGTTCATGACATGAATATAAATGATCAATATAATAAATTAAAATTTCAAAGAATTAATATCAAAAATAAAACTAATCTTTAATCATTTAAATATTTAATAATTAAAATAATAATGGGTATTTTTAAATGACCAACCATATAATTAATATTTATAAGAATTATTAAAAAACCTATAAATTTTAAAATATTAAATTTAATTAATTATTCCCACTAGATTAGATGGGAAAAGGATAACGTAGTTTAGAGACTCTCACACACACTTAATATCACAGAGGGTCCACCAAGTCAGACACTAAATATAACTAGTGGATGATAAATGACATATCTTGACCAGAATAAGGGAGCAGTGAAAGAAGTAATTCAAGGAAAGATTATATAGTAAATTATAAAATAATACCCCCTTATAGTGAGTTCAACAATTTGAATGAAGTATATGGAATATTCCCACGATGTTACAGATTACATATAACTACTAATAAGAGGGGAAATATACTCTTCGTGATTAAAAATTATGACAAATAAAATCAATCAATATATATATATATATATATATATATATATATGATTTTTTAAAGTCACTTGGTGGAATTAATTGGGGTAATGTCAAAGTATGAGGGGTTCTACAAATGTTGATATAATGTGACCAACTTCATTTTGAGTTAGCTTGGTGGAAACATCATAGTCCCAAATATGGTTTGTTTCACTGGGTGTTCAATGAAAAGAACCCCATAGTCATCTGTCTGGGATGAAAACCATGTTCTAGGATAAGAAGTAGGTTTTGATGGAGGCACAAGACCTAGGTGTCACAGAAGAACCAATATGTTGACCACCAACTGATCTATGTAAAAATCAATATCCTAGTTTTTAAATTTAATAGTTTAAATATTTATGTTTATAATATTAAATTGGGAAGAGGAAAGTGGATAAGCCAAGGGATTTGGTAGAAGAGGGGTTGTGGATGGTTTAGTAGGAGGAATGGTTGAAGATGACGGGTTAATAGAATAAGTGAGAAGGGGTTAAATGGGGATGTCTATTGGTAGAGGGTGCATCTGTTCAGCATTATCTATAAGGGTTGGTGGCTTCTGTTTCACTAAAGGTGGTGATGAGAGACAATAAATTAGAATGAATGTGCTCCTTGTAAATGGTTCCAGAATATTGAATTCCCACCACATGATTTTCCAAATTAGTGTGATGAATAAACTAACTAGGTAGCTAGTGGATATTATGGTTGATCACATAATGAAATATAATTGTTGAAATTGTAGTCATAAGTCAATGAGAATCTTGCAATTCCTTGAAAAATTAATGATCAAGAATAAATTAAGGGTGTATTTTTTTTAAAAAAATTAGATGATGTCACAAAATGGGTATGAATCACTAGAAAATTATTGTGTATGAGTCTCAATTAGATAATTTATTATTATAAAATTTATTCTTTTTATTCATAATCATTTATTATATAGTTTACCATGAGGATTCAATTTTTTTATTTTTTTAGTCAAAAAAAATATAGCTATAATATTTAGAAATCAATTCCTTGGTGTTGTAATTAATATCTTAAAACATGTTAAATGTACACCCAAAAATCAATGGAAATGAGTTCACACAATGGTCATGGGTTTTCCTATAGAGGCCACATTAATTTTACTTATTTGTGTCATTATTTGTCTCATATGACACAACTGGTGAATTTGGGGATTTTATTAATAAATGTATTGTAAAAAATATAATAAAATCAAATACATCTTAATAATAATAGGTGTACACACAAAAAATAATTATATCCCCAAAATAATGAAATCTTCCTCTTATGACCCTAGTCAAGTTGTGTAGGTTGAGTAGAAACTTATTCCCATACATGTATATGAAAGGAGTAGGGGATATGAGATGAATTATACTAATACAAAAATAAAATGATAATAACATCTGATTTGATCTAGGGAGACATCAAGTCTTCATATCGTGAAAAACTTCCCTATGAAAATCTAGCCCTAAATATATAAGGTTTTCTATCTATTTATAGAACATATAACTACAAGAAATTTAATTGGTCCAATCATGAATATCCATATTTTTTCAAATAGAAGGTGGTAAAATATTATATCAATGGATTTTTGTGCATTAGTGGTCAATTGGTGGATGTTCATGTTGTGTGACGCCAACAAACATGGTGTGTATGCTAAGAGGCAGCCACCAAACACTTTTGGAATAGAATAACCGGTATGTATAATTAATTACATGACATGTTATTTTTGATCGATAAAATGGGAATGTAGTGAGGCTGGTCAATTCACGTCCCAGATGAATTCACACGACATGTGTTTATAAATGTCATTCCATGTAGTTTATGAATTTTTCTCTAGTTTACCCTTTTGTGTGGTTTCATCTATGAACTCCCACTAATCACAAAGAACACTAAAATTATGAATTTGATACATAATAAACTCGTATCTTGTGAAAAAAAATTTATAATAAAAAAATATTAATTTTTATGAATTTTTTTTGGAAAATCACCCTCCCCAACATATTGTAGTTTTCATTCACTAATGATAAATCTCATCATCTAATTAATAAAATACAAAATCTAAAAGGGAATCATTAAATTAATTACACTAATAAATTTTATTATCATGGAATATGATTTTAAAATATAGTAAACATTTTCTTATATAAAATATATTCTTATCATGACTCATATATGATATAATTAAAAAAATCCATCCCCATATATTTAAGTTTATTATCTTTTCATAAAAATTCCACTTGATGAACTATATGTACAAAAAATGAGGTAGTCATCTCTCAATATTGTATAATATATGTTATTTTCAATATCATTTATATATAATATATATATATTCTTGAAATTAATCTAATTACAAATAAATAAATTAAATAAAAAAATCACGATGTTTTTGAATAAGGTTCTACTGTTTTTGGACCAAATGACTACTAGGTAATGATATGGGAATAATTTTAGAGTATGATTTTTATAATAAGAATTTGTTCAAGTAAAAATATCAATTTATATAAATACATTTAAAAATATATAAATGGTCAATATAACTATTATCTTCCCTTTCTAACATTGGTTCCTAAACCATTTATGGTTTTAATGAATTAATTACGTTATATATTAATTTTTTCTAAATTCTGAAAAAAATCAAATGAAAACATAGGAATAAATTTATTCGAGGTTTCTGACCCCTTTTTCCTATATGAAAAATATATAATCTCACCAATAATTAATTTCATGTTAGCTAAATAAATAGACCATAAATCGGTAAACTCAGTCTTTGAAGCTCAGTTTGAATAATCATGTTGTATTATGAAATAATTTTTGTGGGAATGATAATTTGAATATTAAAATGGAATAATATCAAGGTATTTCATGGATAAAAATGAATTAAAAGAAATAATATATAGTGTGGGTCTCAATGTGAAAAGGGGAAGAAAATGTTAATGAACTGCCTCAATAATTTTAATTTGATTCATAATCTTCATGTATTGATATGGAATACCATCATTTTCTAGTATTTATGAATATCCCCAGAAAATCTATAGGAAGAATGTATATGAAAGAATATGATATGGTGTTTTGAATACCGTTCATGATTTTAGATAAAAATTATGTTCACTCAAATCATGAAATGAATATAAATTATCTGTCTAATTAATGAAAATTTACATGAATTTATATAAAAATCAAACTATACCAGTAATTATATTAAAATTATTTAATACTAAAATATGCAAGTAAATTCTAAAAGGGAACCAATATTATTATTAATTATAATTATAAATAATCACGAAATTTCAAAATTTGATATTATATTATCTAATTAATTAATAATACATGATTAATCATAGGGAGAAGATTATACTAGTTAATATATTCTCTATTGACTATAATATCACATTGGGACCTCCAAGTGAATCAAAAACTAGGTCAAGTGGAGGATAAATAATTCGTATTGACCAGAATATGGGATCCATGAAAAAAGTAATTCATGGAATTGAAATATAAAAAAATTATAATATAATACTCCCCTCATAGAAACTTAAAAATGTGGAAGTGATTCATAAGAATATTCCTATGGTGTTCCTGAGTACCTATGACTTTACATAGAAGACAAAAAAGTTTTCTATGTGAAATAAAATAATCACACACACACATACATATATATATAATAAATAAACCATGTAAGAATAGTCACTGGGTGTCCTCAGGGGACTTAATGTCAAATTCTGGGTGGTTTTTCATGGAGGATTTAGCTGGAGTAGATACTGATGCAATGTGACCTGCTTCCTGTTGTGTGAGATTAGTAAGAAAGACTTGATCCATAATAGATTATGTGTTACCAATAACATGATAGGGAAAACCCCATAGTATGTTTACAGGGATGATGAATCAGTTTTAGGTAGAGAATAAGGTGTTAGTGGAAGAACATGGCCTAGGTTTTATAAATGAAAACCCATTATTCCAAATTTGTAGTCGATGCCCTTTTGAATTTCCTATCATATTCTTCTTATTGTTGTTTATTTCATCTCTTCTCCCCATTTAATATCATCTACATGGTAGGTTTTATTTTATATTCAACCTTCACACCACAAAAAAGGACATAAAAGGCTGATTTTTTGGTGGGGGGTAATAAGGTTATGGGTGTGTTGTAATTAGAATTATTCTTTCTTAACTTTTATTATGATTTTATAAAACCATTGTAATGATTATGTCCCAGAATTTCACATTTTATGTCATAGAGGACCCTAAATGACTCAAATGGGTAAAAAATTGTTCTTCAATATGTGAACCCCAAACTATTGGGAAAACACATTTCCACTAGATGACTGTAATAATGAAACCACTGATGAACTCTTTAATCGTCAGCTCAAAAAATATCCCCCCACCAGAATCTAATTTTAGTCTATGTGTTTCATAGCATATCCTGATACATCATTACATAAAACTCTAATTTCATATCAATCTATAAAAATAAATATTAAATAAAATTAGTGTTAACCTTTAGAATGGATGTTATATTGGTGTGCCCAATTAGCTCCTCAATGTTCTTATTGATTCTCAATCACCTGTGGTTACTAATAATAAGGAACTAACTACAGAGCTAGATATTATGATAGGAGAAACTTCAAAGATAGTCACTTTCAAGATAAATCATGTCAAAGGAAGGCCTGGATGTTGTCGATGTCCGGATTGTAGGAGTATTGGAGGTGGTGGTATCTCTTGAGTGAATGGATCTGATAGTTTGGCAACTGGTGATGGCGTTGTTTTTTTTAATAGAATTGATGCAATGTTTTTCATGTAGTTGGGTTTCAGTGAATCTATTAGATCTAGGGTTACTATTGAACATGTGGATGTCATGGGTTATGGGGTTACTACACAATATAGGGAAAATAGGTGTAGTGGTTGTAGAACCCCCAAAATTGATGCCCTAGAAAGTGGAATAAAAATCATAGAAGACCCCATGTATCTCTATATAAACCTAATGTGTATTATATTTCTAATAATATAAATCCGTAATGGTTCACATGTACCAGGATTAATCTCTGTTATCCATAATCCATAAATCTATAAAAGAAGGAGGAAAGGAAAGGAAATATATGAATTTGATAATGTACATGTTGTTTACTCCATAGGGACCCAACGAGTATTTACTAGTAATGTTATATTTTTTCCCTATAAAAAAACCATTTTCTATCCATTATTATATATATATTAGTACATACCAAGTATTTTCATTTTGCACAATGTGTAGTGTTCTTATAATGTTACTTTTGTTCCATGAAAAAATGCGAATTTCCAAAAAGTAGTCAACGATATTTACTGAACACACACACACACACACAACATTTTTGGGGACATGGATTGCATGTCATGTGTCTAGTATGACACAAGGTGACCTTATCATGGGATGATAAATAATATATGGCCAGTACCAAATTCACATTCAATTTGTTCTCAAAATTGGGACATGAAAAAAATGTTCCTTTATACATACTGTACACAAAGTGTTTTTTTTGTATTGTGGAATTTCATCAGAATGTTACCCAGATACTAAAAATTCAACTAACATATCAAAAATTGGAAAATAATTTATGAGTAAATACATACCACTATAAAGGAATGAAATGATAAATGGATATGAACCTAAATCACAACAAAATAGATGATTAAAAAATTGTGGTCGAGCGGCGTGCAATATTTTGCATGGAAATCGAAAGAGGAATAACTAGAGACTTGATTAGGGATTCTAGATTTTATATCATATACACATGTCATGTAAAACTATGTATGAACCATGTTTGTGTGTATAGATTTATATTTATTGAAAATATTTTTTTGTTATTAGAAACTATTCATAAAATACAATTGAAAATTCTAAATATATTAATATATATATAAAAGAAAACCTATACATGTAGTGTATCAGAAAAATAAACACAATGCTTTCCAAAAATGAAAAAGTGTACTTTAAACTCCATTCTAGTGCTCAAGGAGAGATTCAAAATGGTGTCTGGTCCAATCCTTCATAGCACTCTCAACCATTGGAGAGAAATTTATAATACTACTAGTATATTATGTTTTTGATATTTTGATAATAGTTTATCTATCAAGTGGTGAAACAGATAATTACAACCATGTGATTTTATTTATTTTAACTTGGTATTATTTGGGCAGATTAGTCAAATTCAAGCCCAGGTCTTTTGAATGGTGTGTTGCGAATCATCCAATCAACACACATAATCTTCAGGTGTATTCATATTTTTAATCTATTTTATAGTAAATGTGAAAATAATTTATATACAATAGACATAATGTATTGATATAATCTATATGTGTATTCCATTTAGTAAAATTAATTGAAATAGTTTGGTAATAAGGAGTCGAACCCAGGTCCTTTTGATGTTTTACTATGACCACACTATCTTATTCATCCAAAACATTGAATTTCTTGCTATTTTTGAAATTATTTTTTATATATGTAACATCACACATTCTATTTAGTAATAAATGGGGTTGAAAATAATGAATCTTACTCTATAAGGGGTTGATATATTGAAACTAGTGATGGATCAGATACACTACAGTGATATTTTCATTAGAACTTGCTTCATTCTTATTATTTTAAATAATTACTATTTATTCACAATAAAATTACAATAATAGTATACACTAAACAAATTTAACATTACATTTATATTTATACACACTCCAAGTAACCTCGTTTTATTTACTTTTAAAAGTATTTGTATAAAAAATAGAGAAATAGTGATACTCATTGCCTAAAGAAGACGTAAAAATGACGTATTTATTGAAGATATGTGTAGAGACCCAAAGCATGAAGTACATAGACATTAAATTACTTTTTAGGAATACTTAATACAAAAAAAAAACAAATACACAAAGACTGTAATAGTTTAGTGTCTTTGGAAACTTGGAAAAATAATATTCTAATCATGGTGAATGATCTTCAACATCTTCCATAAAGATCTCCCCCTTTTGTTTTCTTACCTAAAACCTTTCTTTATATCCTAGGAAAAATAAAACATATAAATGGTGAGATCAAATGCTCAGTAAGTGTAAACATAGAGAACATAAAACTATCCATAGAAATTTGAATGAAAAACATGGGCATAAAATCCAAACATCAAAATCTTGAGAAATGACATAAAACATTGCAGTACATAAGGCATAGATCATAAAAGAACATTATTCATGTTAAAATAGCATGGGAATAAAACTTATAATTGTGGAATAACATTAAGCACATGATATGATTTCTATTGTAGCCAAGGCATTGCTGCCAAGACCATCTTAGTGGACAAAGTCCCTTACTGAATTGGGTTTAAATGTCGTTCCAACCCTGTATTACAAAACCAAATTTACTTGTCTTTCCAGCTATCTCTATCTCATGAGATGTAAATCTTTACCCAATGCATGTGAGGGAGATATAGGTTCCACCCATCTTATAATGAAATCATTTATATGTGTGCCACAACATAAACATAAATCATTCATCATAACCCAAAGAATAGAATGGGTTTCATAAACATCATCCAATAATAATATAATCCATATAAAACAAATGGATATCATTTCATCATAATAAAAGTGAAGCCATGTAAATCATAGATACATTATACATGAAACATACACATATGAAATAATTTCATCTTAGATGGAAAATGGTTTTGATAAAATACTTGAAATTAGTTTTTGAGGAAAATATCCTTCATTTTTCAAAAGTATTTTCTTTTCATGAAATGCCATGAAATTTGAAAAGAAAAAGATTTTGTTGAAAATAGTCATGAAATATCACAGAGTAAGCTTCATGAAAATTAGGCGTTACGAAACTGTAAAAATCTATTCATGCCGTATATGTTAAAAAACATTTTTCTCATACTTTTGACGAAAAAGTCAAAAAGTACCTCGTATGGTTAAAAAAAGAATGATTCCTTACACACTATGTAGTAAAATTTAAAATAGGTAAAAATGAACTTAAACATACATGAAACCATCTTTATAAAAAAGGTACATGGATGATAAATATAACCCCAATAAATACTAATGAATAAACAATCTCGGATAAGAACAATATTGGAAAAGTTATCCCTTACCTCGTGTCTGACTTGACTCATTCGTTCTTTAATCTCTTGAAAAATAAACTGACGTTAATTTCAACTTTCATAAGAACCATTTTCAAGTTTATTATTCCTTTTATATTACTTTTTACCATGTTATAAACATTATGTGATCATTTAAGTTAATAACATTCGTTTTAACGATATTTGGTACTTGAGTCATAAATGGACTTCTTATAATTACATGTTGTTCATGCAGTCAATAGTCCATTATATCCATAATTATATTCATGATTTAGATATCATATATATAATATATATCCATTATATATATGTATTTATAATAGTACATAACATATGGAGGTAAGAAACAAAATTCACCGTTCATGGAGACGGTAAGTCATACCTACACATGAACACTACTTTAATTTCTATTTCTTATTTTAATGGAAATAAAACATAATGATACACTATTATATTATAATTCTAGTATAATATCATATATAATATCATTAACTCTATCCTTTATACATCCCACATAAGGCATTAATGAGTCACATCACTTTAAGGGGGCGGTAGTCCGCACTTTCTCAAATGAGATTATCATATGTACCAACTATGGAAACCATAAAGGATTGATATAATTGAGAAGTACAGAAGCATAAGAAATCATAAACATAATATATATCATATATAAATACGGTTCCATCAAAATTTCCACCATGAGAGGCGGTAGGAGAAAATCGAACAATCATCATTTTGCGAGGCGTTAGTTTTCCATCCACAGAAACATTATGTTCTTCATCCGTTAGATGGAGGTGTGTGTAAGTGTAGTTAGAATCCTTATCAGAACAACATCCTAGTATATTTATGATACTGGTTTTGTTACAAAATAAAGGATTAAAAATATTTTAGGGGTTGGAGAAGTAGAATAAAATAAAACAATTTAAGAGAAACCATTACTTTTATTTGGGTAAATTCCTTTGGTTTGAACCAAAAGGACTTCTTGGAGTGCCTTCAGCCTAAGGTAATTATTCTTGGGGGTGTATAGGTATGTAGGGAGCTTAATTGGGCAGATGTTGGACAAGGAAAATTTCTTGAGAGGTGTGAGGAATTGGATAGAAATGGTCTTCTTTTATAAGGGGTACGGGGGGCTCTTTTGGTAAGTGTGAAAATATTATTTTATTATGGTTTCAAAAGGTCAAAAATCCATAAATATGAATATAAGATGACTCATGGTCGAAATAAAATCATCTAATAAGAATTGGACATGTTTTGGATAATATTTTAATCATTATAATATTATTTATTTAAATCATTTATTAATGAGGTAAATACTGCATCATTATTGTGTCATAAATAATTTAATTTATTTGAAGTATAAAAATTATAGAAAATACCATGATTTAGGAAATATTTTTAACTTTCCAAGTTAAATTTTTAGTTGAAAATAGTACTTAAATAACACTATATAAATATTAATTACTTAAATATTTTTGTAAATGTCAATTTTTTCTTCACATTAAATTAATTAATCTAAATTGTCATTTTCACTCCCAAGTGGCTCAATGGGGTCCCAAAATCGACCCAACGATTTCCATGGCCGTTAATGACTGAAAAATACGGTTTGGAAAACTGTTAAGGTAATTTTGAATTATTATCATATTGTTTTTACCTTGAATTACCCTATTTACTTTTAACCGCTGTAAATAAAAGTCAAAAGATACTATTCAACAAACTTTATTTTCATCTTATTAAACCAAATTTTACTTCTTGATAACAACCACGTATTTTGGATTTTTGAAATTCAATTAAAAGATGTGGTAAAATTTCATTTAAATGAAAGAGTTAGTTTTTTTAACTACCACTAAGTGGTTTCACTAATCATCAAAAATTGATGTTTTTCAGAGAAATACAAAAAACTCAGCCTAAGCGGTATTTGATATTCTGAATTCAATAATGATTTCAACTTTTCAAAAATCAAAACATATAAGTTGAATTAATTAATTTTAAAAGTAATTCCCGTTATTGAAATAAATAGCGTGTTTTTAAGAAACAATAACTATCAAAAAACCAGCACTTGTTTATGTCTAATTTCAAAGTGAAATTAATTCCAATGAGCAACATTGGATTAAATGGTAAAAATATATACTAATACACAATAAAAAAATTTAAAAGATAATCTAAACATATAAATTATTGCGATGAAAAAGGTGTTTTTTAATTAAAATATAGTGCGTTTATAATAATCATTAAAATATGAAATTTATCAGAATAAAATGAAGATTTTATCCAAATTAAAATTTTATATTCTGATTCCATGGAAGAATTTTATTTTTTCAAATTGAACTTATAAAAATTATCAAAAACTAGATTTAAAATGGGTGCGCCATCAAAAGGCTGAAAAACTTCATTTTTTGAAACATATTTATTTTACCCGAAAATTTTATTTTGTTCTCTTACCATGTTCTAGAAAATATGTAAGATTAATAATAATTTTACAAAATTCAAAATTTAGTTAATAATATTCATAACATCTAGTCCATAATAATATTATAACAATATATCGTTGTTTAGTGAAACCAGGTATTGTGTATAACACACGCAATCAAGCAAGGTCATCATTGCATGCAATGCAATCCAAGTCAGGGTTACGTGTTGTGCAAGACTCCTTTGTTGTTGCGTATAACAGAATCCAACCATATTTCATTTATACATTGAATATATATATATACACATATATATATATACTCTCAATGTTGCTTAAAATAACTACTATAAAAAGAACTTGAAAATGTGTGTAACACGATCCTTGAATAGTATTGAGTATACTGTAAGCTAATACGGTGTTGCATATACAGAAAGATAATATCGGTGTATCATACAACACTAGAAATCAACTAAATTAAAAAGAATACTTCTCATAAAATCTCGGGTTGTTAAATTCTGTCCCCCTTAAAATGAATATCACCCTCGAAATCCGTCAGGGTTATAAATGGTTTACTACTTGAAAGTTTCATTAATAGAAACCCACATCGTAAAAAGGAATAGAAAAAATTAACTTTAAAAACTAAATTATGAAATGTAATGGTTTCAAAATTTAACTAATCACTGGGTTTCCACAGAGGATAACATAGGTGAAAATATGGATATGAAAGAGAAATCTAACCTTCAAGTTCTGATGGAGAGTGGTAGAGAACATGGTTATGAAAAACCCAACAATCCCAAAGCCATAAATTTGTGATGATCTAAGGTACCAACTAATTCATCGTATATGAGGACACTAGGACAACATTTTTAGTTTTCAAGATCATTTCCCTAAAGATGAATAATTTGAACTAGAATAAATACTTACTTTATTTTGGTACAATCTCACTATTGATCATGCCACGAACAATTTCCACTTTATCTATTAAAGAAATGAAGTTGAATTTATCATTCTTGAAGTGTTAGCAGATCATGTGATAGAATGATAGGTCATTACATCTGTCTCAAAAAAAGTATATAAAAATTTATTAAATATACATAAGTCCATCTATTGTGAGGTTAATCGTGTATGATTCAAAAAATGGACTTATACTTCTTCTATCATATCACTTAAAATAAAACTAGTTTCTATTAACCAGGGACTTCATGTAGGCCAGTGGTAGGACATAAAGGCATGTCTCACTTCGGTTAGAAGTTCAATTCCCACAGCCTTGTCCGACACGACGGGTTTTTGCCCATCTTACAGGATGTATTTTTTCTAAAACTATATTATTATAACATCCCATCAATAATATAGAAAAAAAGATCTAGCCTTAAACAATACTATATAATGTCAGAAATAATCTATTTAAATCTTTAGACTTATCCAAAATACTTATCTCCAAGATCATAGTTTAAAGAAAACAATTACTAGAAATGTCATCTTTCGAGCATGTGAATAACATAATTTATCCCTCATATATCACAAGATATATCTTGTTGCTCACATTTCAAACATGTGAATACATTAATTGTGTATTCTCTTGAAACATAAATTACCATCAAACCTTAGTGAAAACATAAATTCTGTCAAAAGTTTACTCTTTCCACATACCAAAATCCCAAAATTTCTATATACTCAAACCATGATATCACTTTGTCTTTATATAATTCATGAGCTCATGAATACTATCAAACAATTTATTTTCAGCTTATCCCTTCATTATGCGCATATCATCATCATTCCAAAATATTTGAATCACTTTTCATGGTTATCGATACAATATTCTTATAGAAAACCACAATGTACCAATACAGAGATATTTCAATATACTATAAAAGTACCTCAACAACATTATTATTGAATTCCAATACATAAGCCCTTAAATCCATCCTCTTCAATAATTGGCATGGAATATTTCCTTTCTCGATTTAGAAGTAACTTCTTAGGCCAGGGCATTGAGTTGGGTAATGCCCATGTTCACCGCAAATAAGACATTGAACTCCATAACATTCTATCACTCTATGACCATTTTCTCCACATAGATAACATCTTCCCTCTCTATTTGAGGTATTAATCAAGGTTCTTCTTCCCTTCTTTAAAATATCAATCTTTCTTTCTCCATGCTCCTCACCATGCAAACATGCATAAAATTCCATCTTCCTCTTATTTGATGAGTTTGGAATACAACTAAAGTTCACCTTGTTAAACATATATAGAGATGTATGATTCGGCATAATCACAATATTTTTCTCTCCAAGAGTTACATAATTTTATTGATCATAGTCACAAATTTTTCCATTGGAATCAATGTTAACTGAATTCCTTCTCGTTCCCTCCATTGACTAAGACCAGAAACCATAGTGTAAGAAACAATTAAAATAACGAGGAACCACATAATCATAAAAAGTCACTTATGGGATGTCTATCTTATCAAAAATGCTTTAATTCGTGAAACCATAGGTTCACCCTAGGTTATTCATGATCGTCAACATAATTATAGGATTCTAACTTATACATATACTTAACCTTAGGGACATCCCTACCCATACCTTAGAAATATCTCTAGGGATTTCACTAATTTTTTCGCATCCTAGTTTTCAAAGGTTTACTAAACCTTTCCTATGATACCAACTGTAGATACCCAAATCTTGACTTACATAGACATTACATTACTTTTGAGGAATACTTAATACATAACAAAAACAAACACACAAGGATCGTAATAGTTTAGTGTCTTTGGAAACTCGGAAAAATAATCTTCTAATCATGGTGAAAGATCTTCAACATCTCCCATAAAGATCATCCCATTTTTTTTCTTACCTAAAACCTTTATTTATATCATGGGGAAATAATACAAATAAAGGGTGATCTCAAATGCTCAGTTAGAGTAAACATAGAGAACATAATACAATCCATAGACATTTGAATGTAAAAACATGAGCATAAAATCTAAACATCAAAATCACGAGCAATGACATAAAAAATTGTAGTACACAAGGAATAGATCATAAAAGAACATTAATATTGATAAAATAACATGGGAATAAAAATTTTAATTGTGGAAAAACATTTAGCACATGATATGATTTCCATTGTAGCCAAGACATTGCTGCCAAGACCATCTTAGTGGACAATGTCCCTTACTGAACTGGGTTTACATGCCGTTACAACCCTGTATTACTGAACCATATTTACTTGTCGTTCCAGCCATGTCTATATCATGAGATTTAATATTTACCCAATTCATTGGAGGGAGATATAGGTCCCACCCATATCATAATGAAATCATTCTTACGTGTACCACAACATATACATAAATCATTCATCATAACCAAAATAATAAAATGGGTTTCATAAACATCATCCCATCATAACATAATCCATATAAAACAAATGGATATCATTTCATCATATGTAAAGTGAAACCATGTATATTATAGAGACATTATACTTGAAACATACACATATGAAATAATTTCATCTTAGATGGAAAATGGTTTTTCTGAAATTCTTGAAATTATCTTTTGAGGAAAAAACCCTTTCTTTTTCAAAAATCATTTTCTTTTCATGAAATGCCATGAAATTTTAAAAGAATATTATTTTGTTGAAAATAGGAATGAAATATTTTAGAGTAATCGTAATGAAAATTAGGTGTAATGAAACCGTAAAAATATATTAATGTTGTATAAGTTAAAAAAACATTTTTCTCGCACTTTTGCCGAAAAATTCTAAAAGTACCTCGTATGGTGAAAAAAGAAAGATTCCTTACACACCATGCAGTAAAAGTCAAAAATGGGTAAAAATGACTTTAAACATAATGAAACCATTTTTAGAAAACAGGGACATGGATGATACATATAACCCCAGTAAATACTTACGAATAAACAAACTCGGATAATAACGAGATTGGAAAAGTTATCCCTTACCTCATGTTTGACTTGACTCTATCATTCTTTAATCTCCTGAATAATAAACTGAAGTTAATTTATACTTTCTGAAGAACCTTTTTCAATTTTATTATTCCTTTTATATCACTTACTACCATGTTATAAACATTATGTAATCATTTAAGTTAATAACGTTTGTTTTAACGATATTTGGTACTTGAGTAAAAAATGGACTTCTTATAATTATGTGTTGTTCATGAGGTAAATAGTCCATTATATACAAGAATTATATTCATGATTTATATGTAATATATATAATATATATCCAGAATATACATGTATTTATAATAGTACATAACATTTGGAGGTAAGAAATGAGATGCACCGTTCATAGAGATGGAAAGCAGTACGTACGCATGAACGCTACTTTCATTTCTATTTATTATTTTAATGGAAATAAAACATAATGATAAATAGGTATATTATAATTCCAGTATAATATAATATATTATATCATTAAATCTATCCTTTATACATCCCACATAAGTCATTAATGAGTCACATCACTTTAAGGGGGCGATAGTCCGCACTTCCTCAAATGAGATTATCGTATTTACCCACTATGGACACCATAAAGTCTTGTTATAATTGGGAATTACAGAACAATAAGGAATCATAAATATAATATATATCATATATAAATACAGTTCCATCATAATGGCCACCATGTGAGGCGGTAGGTGAAAATCAAACAATCATCCTTTCGTGAGGCATTAGTTTTCCATCCACAGAAACATTATGTTCTTCATCCATTATATGGAGGTGTGTGTAAGTTTAGTTAGTATACTTCTCATAAAAAGACCTAGTATATTTTGGATACTAGTTTTGTTACAAAATCAATTATTAAAAAGTGTTTAGGGGTTGGAGAAGTAGAATAAAAAAACAATTTAAGAGAAACCATTACCTTTTATTTGGGTAACTTCCTTTGGATTGAACCAAAAGATCTTCTTGCAGTGTATTCTGCCTAAGTTAAGGCTTTTAGTGGGAGGAGAGGGATTTAGAAACTTTAATTGGTCTGAGGTTGGATTAGAAAAATGGCTTTAGAGGTGTGAGGAATTGGATAGAAATGGTCTCCTTTTATACGGGAGAGGAGGGGCTCTTTTAGAAAGTGTGAAAATATTATTTTATTATAAACTTATCTTCGATTTCAAAAGGTCCAAAAATCATTCAAGATGAAGATAAGATGACTCATGGTCTAAATAGAATCATACAATCAGAATTTGACATGTTTTGGATAATATTTTAATCATTATAATATTATTTATTTAAATCATTTATTAACGAGGTAAATACTGCATCATTATTGTGTCATAAATAATAAAATTAATTTGATGTCTAAAAATGATAAAGAAAACTAACATGATTTAGGAAATATTTTTTTCTTTCCAAATAATTTTTTAGTCAAAAATAGGACTTATATAACATCATATAAATATTAATTACTAAAATATTTTTGTTAATGTCAATTTTGTCTTCAAATTAAATTAATTAATCTAAATTGTCATTTTCACTCCCATATGGCTCAATGGGGTCCCCAAATCGACCCAAAGATACCCATGGTCATTAATGACTCAATAAATAAAGTTTGGACAAGTGTTAAGGTAATTTTGAATTATTATACTATACTTTTTACCTCGAATTACCATATTTACTATTAAGCGCGGTAAATAAAAGTCAATAGTTACTATTCACCAAAAATTATTTTCATCCTATTGAACCACATTTTACTTCTTGATAAAAACCATGTATGTCAGATTTTTTAAATTCAATTCATAGATGTTGTAAAATTTCATTTAAATGAAAGAGTCAGTTTTTTTAACTACCACAAAGTGGTTTCACTATTCCTCAAAAATTGATGTTTTTCAGAAAAATACCAAAAATTAAGCCTAAGCTATATTTGATATTCTGAATTAAAAAATTATTTCTATTTTTCCAAATCCAAAACATATAAGTGGCATTAATTAATTTTAAAATTAATTCCAATTATCAAAATAAATAGCGTGTTTTAAAAAAAATAACTATCAAAAGATCGACACTTGTTTATGTCCAATTTTAAAGTGAAATTAATTCCAATGACCAAAATTGGATTAAATGGTAAAAATATATTCTAATTAAACTTTAAAACTAATTAAAAAGATAATCTATCCATATAAATTATTGTGATGAAAAAAGTTGTTTTTAATTAAAATATAGCGTGTTTTTACTATTCATTAAAATATGAAAGTTTTCAGAATAATATGAAACATTTATCCAAATTAAATTTTTATATCCTGATTCCAAGGAAGAATTTTATTTTGTCAAATTCAACTTATAAACTTGTCAAAAACTAGATTTAAAATGGGTACGCCATCAAAAAAAGGAAAAACTGCATTTTTTGAAAAATAATTATTTTTCTTGAATAATTTATTTTGTTCTCATACCATGTTCTAGAAAATATGAGAGATGAGTAATAATGTTATAAAATTCAAAATGTATTTAATACTATTCATAACGGCTAGTCCAAAATAATATTATAACAATATATCGTTGTTTAGTGAAACCCGGTATTGCGTACAACACACGCTATCGAGGAAGGTCGCTATTGCGTGAAATGCAAGCCAAGTCAGGGTTGCGTGTAGTGAAATAATTCTTTGTGGTTTTGTATAACTGAATCCAACCATATTTCATATATATATATATTGAATATATATATACATATATATATATATATATATATATACTCAATGTTGTGTAGAATAACTACTATAAAATGAACTTGAAATTATGTGTAACAAGATCCAAGAATAGTATTGTGTATACTATAAGCTAATATGGTGTTGTGTATAGCGCAAGATAATCATTGTGTAGCATATAAAACAAGACATCAAATAAGTTAAAAATAATACTTCTCATAAAATCTCAGGTTGTTACAACATGAGAGAGAGAGAAAAAAAGGGAGATTTTATTTTTCCCTCCCAAAATACACCTTTTTAGGTCTTTATGTTGACGTAGATAATAGAACCTACTCATGATCAGGGATGGAAGTGAATTTTAATGTTTGAACTACCACATGTGTCTAGTACCCTCACCGTAAAACTTTTTTACATAACCGTTAGTTGTTTTGGGTGTTTATTTATAGAAAATTTTCTTCATGGTCATAATAAACAAATGGTGTACTTTCTCCATGGATGTGAGTTATATGTACTCCACATATTCAAATTCATGCTATGAATTCTATTTAAATTCACTAAGGTTTCAAAATTGATAAATTCATCCAATATAGTGTTTGAATTAATGTTCATACTCACATATTCAATCTTAGTGCTTCAAATTTTTTTTTTCAGAAATATTTTATTTAAGACAAGTAGGGCACACATAATTACTTTTTTCCTTAGATGATAAAAATCAACAATACACATATTCACACTGAATTTGGTTACCCATAATAATAATTACCTCATAAAATTTCTATAACTAATTTCCAATTCATTATAGCCTCAGTGAATGGAGCTTTTTACTTTTGATAAATTTTTACATCATTAATGATATTTTTTCAATTTCACTAGATAATTGTTTCCGAAGATATGAAATTAGTATATAGAAGCATTTACATGGGTAGAACTCATCATCTATATATGCATAGTATTCTTTCTAACATTTTTATGACATCTCCAGATAGTATATATTGAAAACCTCTCTTATGAATTATACCAACCTATATTTGTACAAACATCCATGAATATGTTATATTTTGATTTCATAGAAATGAATGAATTCATGAAAAAGAAAAATATATAGTTACCAACTTTATCTCATGACACACACTACTGTATTCTGTGAATCACCAAAAAATGGTACCTGAATTTGGAACACCCATCAAAAGTCATTCCAAATTTGTTCCCAAACCCCACTAACTAGTTATCTTTTGGATGTTAGCGTCAATCTCATAGAGAAGTATTAGAAAATAAATTTTAGTTGTATGTTAGTGAGAATAAACAAATTATGTAGATAAAATTGACCCAAATTAAATGATTGGATTGAAACTGTTTGTGAGGATAATATATGTAATTAATGGGAGAAGGAAACCAAGAAAAGAAATATGTCATGGTATCAATTCAATTAGTGTTAACTGTAAATTATGTTCGTTATTATTAAAAATTATTTTTTAAAATGATTACAATTGGGATTCAATTATGTCACTTCTTTTTTCATAGGAAAAATATCATAATTACATTAATATATATTTTCCTTGGTCTGGAAATTAATTACATAAAAATACATTATATCAGTACACTAATATTATTATCAATAGGTTCAACCAATGGTTATGGGTTTCTGTATTGAATCCCTTTAGATTTCCCTATTCATATCGTTCTTTGTTTGATATAATGCCAAATGTGATTTTGGGTATCTTTTTATTAATTTGATTACAAAAAGTATAAAAAAATTAAATACACAAATATTCTAATTACAACACACCCATAACCATATTACAACCCCAAAATAAATAATTCGTCACTTTATGACAGTAGGCAGGGTGCGAGGGTTGAGTTGAAATTCAAAAACTACCATGGATATGATTGTAGAGTGTGAGTAGAGATAAATTACACTGAAATATAAAGATAATCAAACATGAAATTATTTGTGGATTTGGGGTGACATTGATTTAGAAGAGTGGAAAAATATACATTAGGAAAATCCAACCTTGAATTCCTAGTGTTCCCAATCTATTTATAGAAAATAGAACAATTGGGAATGTGTTATAATGTACAAGGTGTGTACTTTGGTTGATTGGAAGTTTCTCAATTGGATTTGTAGGTATGTTAAAAATCGTGGTTCCCATTGATTTTTTTATGTTAATGGTTGGTTGGTTGTAGTACAAGGGATGTAGAACCAACATACATGGTATTTATAATTTCTTTCATCCAACAATAGATTTTTCCAGGGAATATACGATCTGTGTAATGAAATACACTACATGATAAGATTGATTAATGACCATCGCATTTACTTGGCTAGGATAAGTCATCTTTCATGAAAATGTACAAGATGTGAATTTATAAATATCACTTGGAATATTATCTATTTTCCTAACATTATTTAGTCCCCAATGTGTTATTTTTTCATCAATTCATAAAAATAACTCTAATTTCAAAAAAGAATAATTTGTTACATATAAAAATAAGCATCTGATAAAAATAAATCATTATATTAGAATAAGTGAACGAATTAATACAAAAAAAATTTAGAAAAAAAGTAACATTTTCAAATTAAGTAACAAAAATGAATTTCATCTTAGATGGAAATTTATATTTAATGATAATATGGAATATTTATTTTTGAAAATCTCAATTCAATTTTCAAAAATAATTATTTTAAATAAAAAACATCATAAAAATTAAAGAAGTCATTTTATTTTAAGATTACCATTGAAACATAAAAATAACTCTTTATAACATTAGGTTGTCATGATAATGGGAAAACCATTTTATGTTGTAAATTGTAATGAAACATTATTTTCATACATTTTGTATAAGGAAGAAATCTAACTCATTTAGAAAATGATATGAAAATTAATTTTTGAAACATTTGAATAGAAGGTCAAAGATCATGAAATAAATATTTTTCAATAAATTTATTTTAAGAAAATAAATACTTTTAAAACATTTCATAAAAATGGTATAGAAGAGAAATAGTCCCGATATAAATGAATGTAACAAGATCACAGTCATTTACATAAACAATTATTGATATTCATTTAAAAAAGGGAGGAAAATATAATAAAATTATTTGATCAAATTTATAACCAGTGAATATGAAATATTTGTGCTTCATGAAAATAAGATCATATTATTTCATATAAAGGAACCATGAACATAACCAGTCATATATGAAAATAGAATATAACCTAAATCCATTTCCAACTTTAAAATTATACAATCATATTCCCCATGATAGAATAAAATAAAATGATTCATTAATTATTATTAAAATATGGACTCTAATTACATATCTTGTAAAAGGCTAAGTGGATACACCTCATGAAATATGATTGGTGTATAACATAATGTATGTACTAAAGAATACAATTTGAGATGAAAAACAATTAAAATTAACATAACATTATAGTGAGAATTAATCATTGAATAATATATAAGAATATGTTTAAAATCTACATAAAATGTGGAAATAAAACTATATATAATCATAAGTTATTACAAACACATTCCTAGAACACCAATGACTTTTAATAAGTAATATAAACCAGATAATATATATTGAGTTATGAAATTATTCACCACTGGGTAACATTCAAATGAAATCCCCTTGGTTAAAATAACTAATATTAAACCTAAAAATGTAATGATTTATAAAGGATTCTTGATATTAAATGTAAATGGGGAATTAGGTATAAAATATAAAAAAAATTGTGCATAACATTAAAATATGCCTCAATGATGTGAAATTGAGATGATGTCACTTACCTCGAGTATAAACTTTCCATGAATGTCACTTAACTCATATATCATTAGAGTATATAAATAATTTGATTTGATAAGAAACATTAACACGTTTTAAAGCTTATAAATAAATATTTTATATTATTTTTTAATGTAATATTTAAACAATTAAATAGTTTATTTCACATCGTGTTTTTGGACTATGTTTAATGCATTGTTACGAAATGGATTTTATGTTTTTCTCTAAGGTCAAAGAGGTCAGTTTTCCATCATATCTAGAATACTAATAATTAATAAAATATAACAATTTTAAATCAAGTATAAATTTAATATCATTAACAAATATTGGTTATGAAATATGGTCCCTTATTTAATTAGGGATATGATAGGTTATACAAACCCATGATTATCATTTCCCTTTTACAACAGTCATTATAGAAATATGGTAAGAATTTTTAAATAAAAAATTATAATTGAAATCTCATAAAAATCACATCAATTCATTAAATACTCTTATGTATACCATCCATGTGATTTTGTGATAAATATATAATCACATAACTTCATGGATGTTATAGTACATACGTACGCACAAAAGACGTTTTCATTTCTCACTGAATGGAAAATTAAAAAAATAAATGATATATTAACTTTCAATAATGAGATATATGTCATTAATATAAAAATTATTTCATATATATAACATATATTCTTTAACTATACCATTATTACCATCTATTAAATTATTTAGTGAAAAATGAATCATATTATATCGTAAGGCGATAGTCCACATTAAAGTAACAAAACATTATTACATCCCCTAGGAAATGGAAAGTAATAAGGAATATTTGATATCATAATAATAAGATTATAATTATATTAAAAATATCAAATATATATCATTAAAAACCATAATAATTACAACATGTTTTATTTGATGAGGAAAAACTAACTACGTTAGTTTGTGAGGCAGTAGTCCACCAGACACAAGAATGGTGGTTTATTTTCCAATTTTGAGAAATTTATGATATATTTATGTTATTTTATTAAAATATTAAAAATATTTATATGTTATATAATTATTTTTTTACATCATAAAATCTGAACAAATTTTATTGTGGTGGGAAGATCAAATAAAATAAGAAACTTGGTTAAACATGGTTTCTCTTCTTCTGAAAACCACCATAAAATAGAACCAAAATCCATATTAAGATGGATTTCAGATCAAACCAGGTTATCTAGATAATTTATAGGCAATTAAAGAAGGTTTTTTGGGGTATGTATTGATCAAACTAGTATTTTTGGTTTGAATAAGAAAGGATAGTTGTTGTCCTTTTATAAGTGGGGGACATGGCACACCTGTAATTATTGAAGAGAAAAAGTGACACCCATAGATTTACTAAGAAAAGGGAACTAAAATTTTCTAAAAAGAATATTTTTGTCAGATAAAGAATAAATATGAACATAAAATATAATTTAGGCACGTTTTATATCTTTTTTAACCTTATCATTATATTTTTACACCCCGGTAAACTATTTTAACATTAACCATGAAAATAGATTTTTACTATTTTAACTATACTATATAACCAAATATTATTTGGAATGCATTAGAAAATATATATTATTTTGACTGAAAATATATATTCCATTCTAGAAAATTAAATTAAAATATGTGGCTGAATATTTTTTAGAATAAAACCCACATATGTGATGAAAAAGATAGTTTTCAAGAAATGCATTCATCAAGCATAAGATGATTTTATAAAAACTCAATGACCAGTAATAATTAATATATGAATATAAATTCTTATTTATAACTATATAATATTTAAATTCCATTAAAATCATTAAATATTATTGTTTAGGTTAATTGATTAAAATGAAGAAACATTTTGCAATTTAAAACAATATTTTGGAAAAAATTATTTTAAAATAATATTTAACTTATAATAAAATCCATTATAAATAGGATTGGACTATAATTAGTTGTAATAAATATATGTTTATAAAAATTATTTCACTAAAAATAAAATCCAAACAAAAAATAGAACTTTAAAATTACATAATTTTTTGAAAAAGGTTTACAATATACAAAAATCATTACTTTTCACTGTACAATATTTTTTTTGGGAAAAATATAAAATTTTCAGTATATATTAATTTTTATATGATAATTTTAAAAAATAATTTAAATTTTTGAAAATATTTTTTATTATATAAATAAATAAATTAAAATATTTTCTCAAAAAAGGAAAAAGAATTTTTGGAGAAAAAATATTTTGAAGAATAAAATGACATTACCAAAAAAATATTTATTATTTTATAAGAATTTATCAATAATGTTTTGGTGAGTAATAAATATATTTATATATATTTATTTATGTAGTAATTCTTATTTTACCCCACAATTTAAAATCTATTTTATAATGGTTATATATTTCTTAGGTCTTCTAATATCATTGTTTCTTATCATATATTCTTCTAAACATAGTGTTCATCTTTTAAAATACAAGGGTGTCAAAATTTATTTTTAATAAAATGAATATAAAATATTGTATTCATATAGTAAGGGAATAGAAGAAAAATTGTGGTTATACACTTAAAATGATTAGGAGGGATGAAGAAATTGATGGTTAATTCCCTCAAAAGGGGAGGCATTCAAAAATATACTCAAATAAATAAGATTGATGATTAAAATTTCAGAATAGTTTCAATGATTCATAAGAAATTTTAGAGGAAATTAATATAGATGAATGATAATTATATATAGTTTTAGGAAACTCACTTTGCAAAAAGTATCCTTGATCTGTTGAATTTATTTGAAGATATATATATTATAAATATTAGAGAAAACTAATTTCTTTTAGAATACATGAAAACATTGTGAGATAGATAATGTAAAATGAAAAAATGTGGGAAAATATAATCTTCTCACATAAATTCTAAAAATAGATTCTTTTTCATTTTAAATAAAAGGATTCAAATTATAATTGATAAAAATTAATTTAAAAATATTTATAGAACATAAATTAGTATAATATGAAATTAATAAATTATTAAATAATTTATAAGGATGCATTAAAATTGTTCAATGAATACTGATATAGAAGAATTATTCTACTAACCATGTAGAAGAGATGGGGTTAGTTTCACTTATAATATACACTTTATATAATGAATAATTTTATATAGATGGATAATATTTCATGAAAAATGGTTATTTAGAAATATTATTTGTTACAAAACCGTCATTAGTGGAGTAATATTTTTATCAAAACAACATTCAAGTTGGTTATCATTTAAAGTGATGTATATTTAAGGAAATTAATTTATATGAATATTATATTACAATGAATTGGGTAAACAAGATTTAAAAGGAATTAATAACATTATATTAATTGAATCATGGATAACATTAAGAAAATTACCATTAAAAACTATATTTGAGATAGAAACCCCTTACTGTATGTCCACACATAGTCGATATCAGTCTAAGATCCTGAATAATAATATAAAATATCTAAATAACAAACTTCAGAACTTTTATCATATACCTTAACTATTTTTAGAATCGGTTATATTAACACTCTACATATATTTTACATTTTAATTACATATTTTTGATATCGGGTGTAGGTAATATTGATAAATTTAAATTATATTTATAATAGTAAGGGTGTTACACTTTACACTCCAAAATTTAATCATTAAATGTTTAGTAGTGTTACTATATATGGATACATAAAATTATTTGTGATGTTTAAATTACCCTTAATGAGTACATTATTCATTATTTAATCAAATGTTATCATCCTCAACCATTTTGTAGTGATTTTTAACCTATAAAGGTTGTTTTCATAATTAGTGAATTAAATATTGATTTATCATTTACATTAAAAATATAATAAATATTTAAATATTCATTTCATAGTATTCCATTAATATAGGAAATTATAATTTTTATTTATAGAAATTACATCATTTTAGATTAATACTCAATATATTTCACAATAATACATTGTCTGATGATTGTAGAGGATTAGGGTCACTGGAAATATGTAAATGTAAGACAATGGTACCTAAAAGTTATAAATAATTTCATATTTAGTTCTACACAAATATTATTTTCATATAGATAACACATTTAATACATTTCTCTATTACCTAGGAATGAAAACTTTAGAATGGGTGAGCATTGTTTCTGGATAAGGGCCAATATAAGATATATATAAAAATAATTGTACGTGAGAATAATATACGAATATGATTATTAGAAACTAATATCCATTAATTAATATATAATAATAGTAGACACAAAATAATTGCTCATCAATATAAAAACGTAACATATAAGTGTTTGGAATTATAAATAATAACTCAATATCCATGAAAACATATAATAAGCATAATAAATAATTTTTTTAAATGAATATATGTTAATATAATGATTTCTTTAGTTTAGGAACACTTCTAATATAATCATAGTGGATTATGTTTACTCCTAATTCCATCATTTCTTTAGACAAGGTTCAATCCGAAGAATATATTATGAGAAAAATTTCCATACTAAACAATGATCACTCCCCATTACCATTTTCATTTTCTAATGATATATCCTTCAATAACCAATTATTTATAGGGATATAAAATTATGTGACCACTCATAACCTAATAATAACCAACAACATGTCTTCTACAAGATCATAAAACATTCATCATTTCATCAAATAATAACTCGTAGAAAGGATATGAGTTTATTAAACAATTAATCATCATACTCATAAACCATCCAATTAAATAATCATGTTTTTATAGTGAATAATATCCAATTTAAATAATTAGAAACATAAAATTATATTGTTATATAATCAAATATAATGTAGAACATTTCTTAAGAAAAATAAAATTTTTATTTTGAAATAACATTTTCAAAATGTATTGTTTTCCTAAATTTTAAGGCATAAAACATCATTGAATTGAATCAAGAAAAATTATAACTTATGATTCAAGGAAAATAGTATTTATATATGTGGGTAAATTCATGTATTCATTTTATGTTCAATTAATATTTTCATTCACATTTTTTGTAAAATGTGATAAACACCTTGTTCATATAAAAGATGGGTCATTAGTAAAATTATAGCGAAAAAACATTTCTATTAATGAATCTAATATATATTTTTATAATATTTAAAAATAATAATATTAATTTATATGAAAATAAACACATGTTAGTAAAACATTCCTAATCAAAGAGAAAAACACGATCAGTTTTCCATAAACAAAATTTTCTAGTCACATGGGAAATTAAAGAGTGGAACATGAATTGAAAACATTTTATTATGAAATAAAAATAATATCCTAAAATTTATAGTACTTTATATATTTGGATAATATATTTTAATCATATAAAATATTAATCATAAATATCATTTCTAATACGAGACTTTAACATAAAAACATTACCTCAAGTCTGCCATTTTATGTAGGTAATATAATTTCAGGAATACTAATTTTAAATTTATTATATATACATAACAGAACCATTAAGATACCTATAATACCATAAATTGTTTAATTTTAACATTTTTTTATTCAATCCATAATAATGTTTCATTTTCATCATCATTTCTTATGTTAACTATATAATGTGTCATCTATATTTTCATTCGACGGTTATTGAAGATTCACATAGATCATAGTTAAATAATATATGGAATGGTAATAATTATATTAATGTAAAATATTTTTATTATCTATATATTTATGACAATTAATATATACAGAAAATGAAAACTTAATTACATCACTACTTGAAGATGATGGTTTGTATGTATGCACGATGGGTAATTCCATTTTTCAATTGATGGGGAAAAATGAAAGGAAAATATTAATTAATTTTAATGAATCATAATTATAAAATAAATATAATATATTATCATTAAATCTATCATAATAAATAACCATGAATTACAGTAGTGAAAAATGAGTCATATCGGTACATAGAGGAGGTAGTATGCACATATGTATGATTGATTCTTTCTTCACCCATTGGATTGGAAAGAGGTTATAAATCCTTATTTTATTATCAAAATAACATATAATCATATTTATTATATTTTATTAACATTTTTTTGAAAAAATAAATTTATTGGAAGTAGAAGAAGAAACAAAATTGAAGGAGCATGGTGAATATTGATATCTCTTCTCTAGAAGTACTCGTTTAACATACTTTTAAATACTTGAATGAGTTATCCTATAAAAAGAAAATAAGTTATAGGATTAATGAAATCAATATAGGAGGAATTATAATTAGGTATTCCCTATAATAAAAGGAATTAATAGTGTTAAAATGTAAGAGGACAGGTTCATATTTATAAACGAGGGGAGAGATTAACATTAAATTTCATAAAACATTTCAATGATTAAAGGTCACCTTCATGGGAATGTGGATCCAAAATTCCCAAGAGTATAATTAAAGAAAATAAATATTTTTAAAAATATATATTAATAATAATTTGATACGTTTTGGGGAAATCCTTGCCATATCTAATGGAGTAACCTAACCGGTTAACAAATTTTAACAGAAAGTATTATATCATAATTTTAATATTTTTACTATTCTTTTTGTAGATAATTATTTTAATTTTTTATTAATTACTATTGTTAAAAAAATCAATTTTTTACTATATTTAATTCAAATAAGTGGATGAATTTAGTTTAAAATAAGTATGAAAAATGTAATGAAATCCATTTTTGAAAATATAATTTTTAACCATAAACCTAAATTTTCATTCTTTCCATGATTCTTATAAGCACTAAAATTAATTTTAAATTTTTTTATTAAACATATAATATATAAATTTAAATTACATCATTAATAAATAGATATTAAATTAATTTATTAATTTAAATACACATTCAATGTATAAAAGTTATATTTTTGAAATATGAGTTTTCAAGCCCAAAAAATAACGTACTCCTAAATAAGGCACAAAGATGATTACTTTTTAATAATTTTAATATATATAATTTAAAGATACCTATTATACAGTATGATTAAATTTAAAACATAGTGGCACATTTACTTTAAATGACATAATATTTTAAATTTTTTTTTGGTATTTTCATAATTACTTGAAAAATAAATATTTTTAGAAAAAAAATAACAATTAACACTAAGATCTAATGAAAATATTATTTATAAATATAAACTAAATTCATCAAATACATTTTATTTATATATTAAAAATTAATTATATTTTTTGTATGAAAATATGGTAAACACCATTTTTAGGTAAAAATATTTTTATGCAAAATATTACTTTTTGGAATTTTTTTTAATTATTTATTATAAAAATAATCATTAATGAAAACACATATAAATATTTTTCATAATGATGTTATCACTATTCATACCTTTCAATTTAGAATATAGGTTATAATAGTTTACTATATCATGTTTCATATATACTCGATGATAAGTGTATAATATGATAGTCAGTAATTCATTTTATATTTCAAAGAAAATACATATGAAATATTTGGGTATTACATTCTACCCCACATAAAATAAAATTAACCCTCACTATTTTTCAGTTTGGTATAAATAATTATAATATATCTACCTGATCACATCTTCTTATTCCCATTTAGCTTCTTCAAATTTGTAATTCCTCTATAAAACATTAAAAGGATGGTAGTATTGTTCCATAGAACATTTTACTTATGATCCCTGATTTAATTTTTTTCCATTCAAAATATCATGATCTAGAGGTATATCCTATATGATCATTACTTGTGAAGGATCATGTATGTACATCTTCAACACATATACATTTAAAATTTTTAATCCAAAGAGAGGTTTGGTGGGTTCTCAAAGTGATAAATAGTAGTCCCTACAGGATATTACTCTATGGAGAATTTTGTAGGAATACCTTATCACTAACACTAATGTTCATATTTCACCAATGATTATCATAATAAATCTTCTTATAAACATCAATATGTGTTTATGTTATTTTTAATGTATATGACCTTCCCTTTCCATTTCCTCACCTATATTATTTATAAATGTGACATCCCAACCAGGATTCCACTAATCTGACACTCCAAGATGGTTTTCATGATGAATCAAGTGTGGTTCTCCATATTCTAGAGGCTTTCGACTATAAGTTAAGGGATAAGGTGTGTCTATAGATATAAAATATCCTTATATCTGAGTAAAAAATAGATAAAATAAATAGATAACATCCAATAAGTAATAAATATTTTGTAGAATATATAAATAAACTAAACAAGAACATTCCAAAATAATAAATGAAATGCTATAGAACCAAAAATAGAAATGTCATACATACAACACTGATCTACTACTTGGCTGACGAAATTTGTAGGATTACATAAAGAAAAGACAAATAAAAGTACATGGATACAATAGTAAATCGGGGCCAGGAAACATACTCAGTCTCGAGAAACTATAGAAAATCATAATTCAGATCATAATATACTACCTGAGTGGCCTTGCTCAGTCATGAAACCCTAGGCCTCATCTCAGACCATAATGTATCTATTATCAACATGAAAAAGAGGATATTAGGTATAAATTCACACTGAGGTGCACATACATGTGTTAGAATTTAATCTCAGTTTTCCATCCCCATTATGAACCAATAAATCAACTATCATAACAGAATTCTTAGGATATATTCTCTTCCTAGCCAAGATATAATATGAAAGGTTAATAAAATAAATAACGTCACACCATAGTTGATCCCAAAGTCGACAATCTCAATCAACTCAGAAATGTGACCTAATGTGTGTTTATTTTCATTTGAGTATGTATGTATATTACCATACATATACATATATTCTTAAAAATGAATATACCTAATTATAAGGAATGAAATAACATAAAAAATAGTTGTCAATATCATGGTTCCTAATCCCAACCACATGGACTTTTAGTAAAAATGTAATTAAGATGGTGGTTGTACCACTCAAGAAATGTATCACTAAGTCAGTATAAAATTCATTAATCCTAATAAATAAATAACATCGTCATCCATTATTGAAAATGTATTTTGGAATTCTATGTCCCCACCAAGAGATAATATTCTTAACCATCCGTTCACTCGTACACACCTCTAATAGTTGTAATAATGGATTATAGAGATATACATATTAACATCCAATAAAAGGACATGATCTTGAAACCATAATACTTATTAAATGTAAATCTATTCTAATGTTTGAGACCAAGTTCTTGATCTATGGGAAATCATGACATTTCATCTTAGATAATCCATAATGGTCTAATCCTTAGGCAATCTCCCGGGAGATATCACCAGCGAGACGTTGTTCCCACCCCTTCAGTTATCTAATAAGGAAAAATATAATGATACATACCATCAAAGATATAATAATCAAACATGGGTATCAAATTATGATAAACACAATGTCCAACGTAATAGTCTAGTAATCGATAATAGAGGTCATAATCATATATATAACTTGGGAGTGCATAATCACCCATGAGTATAATTAGATCAAAGAGATAATAATACTCCTTAAAAAATTACAATAAGAAGATAGTGGATCAATATCATCACTCAAGAGAGGGTAATCATCTTATATTATCATTACTAGGGAACCCATTCCTATATATCATTATTATCAGCTTAAAAATCATATCCCACAAAGCTCCTCTATTGATTCAAATAATATAATAACAATAAATATGGATCAAAATCAAGTTATTAGGTATTATATCATGGTATATAGATAAATATTAAAATTACATGGCATTGAAGCTAGATACTAGGAAATAAATATGGTAATCTTATTGGGAATGGAAGATGCATCACTATATGCTCATCATGTACCAAGTAGGATGCACCTATGGTAACCATTGTTCCCTAAATTATAACTAGGTGAAAGAGTAAATAAAAGAGAGTGTGTGGTAAAATTCTTATTCCTCTACTACCACCTCATCCTCAAAGTCATACAGGTTCATCATGGGCTATCTGTTAATATTCATTACTATCTCTACCCAAACCCAAATTACTAGTTCCTGGGTAGTCAATCATTGAGGCATCCACTGTGTCCCTCAAGTCATAACACTAGAAAGACATACTACATGGGATCCTCGTGGTATACACAATATCAAAGGAAACCACATCAGGGCCCTTATATATGAAGATTAATGGGAGTAATCCTACATGGGATCCTCTAAACCTAACATTAAAAGAGACATCATATATGGTACCCTCAAATTAGGGTAATCAAGAAGAGTCATCCTACAAGGGATCCTTGGAATGGAAAAAAATTAACAGGGCCCTACTACGGATTGCATAGTTCATTATATAAGTGAGGTCATTCCTAAAGGGTCCCTTTGAAAATGTACGAATATATAATTATCCAACAAAACATGACATAGGTAAAATGTATGAAAATATGTCCTACATAAAATCCATGTAAAAGACTAAACTCACAACCTATTAAGAAATATTGGTACATATCACAAGGGAAAACTCCTCAAATAATTATACAAATGAATTATATAGAAAGATCGATCATGGCCCACCATATTTTATGGTCCCACTATTAGGATATAACTATGTTTGACTACTAGATGAAGAACCTCTCTATTTAGTAAAATCAAGAAACAGATCCCAAGATTCCTCAAAACACCTCAAGGGTTTTCCCATCATTGTATGTGTGGGATGACACTCAGAATGGACTACTCATGATTCCAATTAATAGTCCAATATGTAAAGTTATGAAAACCCCATATAAAGTTTACATGGGGTATCATTCGACATGTTTTGTCAGTACATGGTGTGTACCCCAAATCCCCTCCTGGGTGTGTACCCTAATCAAACATTTCATGTGAAATCCCATGTACACAGTCTATCGATCAAGTATGCAGTCTATACCATACATGGGGTAACTTATCCTCAACATCACAAGGTATGGAGATGTAATTCACATATAGATTCACCTTTACATTATGTGAAACTCCCATGGTGTGTGGATATTTACTCTACCTAGCCATGTTCCCCCATACGGGCTATCTCGCTGGGTAGTTGGAACAAGACTAAGTCCAAGTACAAAGAATGTATACCTAATTACTTTTAATTACATATAATGAATCGTAATCCTTGAAAATGAAGAGGAAAAGGAAATTTTTACTAAACTATACTTCTTATGATAAGGATTCTCAAATGGTAACCCCTCTAAATTAGCCTATAACCTCATTTTCATCCCGAAAATCTATAGATATACCTTAATGCATTCTTAGTAAATCAAAATGGGTATTAAAAAATATAAAATAGAAAACATATTATGATATATAATGAAATCATATAAAAATCTACATTTTTGTGTAATCTCAAGAAGCATTGACCGTTTCTGTGGTCCACGATTGTCGAACAATGATCTAGTGTGTCTGGAGCTTTGCAGGGGTACCACCCTTTTCCCCAACCCGTTTTCACACTCTCTTTCACTCTCTCCCTCTAACTATCCCATTTCAATCTTGTTTTTTCAATGAAGGGAGATCCCTATGATAGAATATGTGAGAATTAAAAGACTAAATGAAGAAAAGAATAATAAAAAGAAGGAAAGAAAAATAAAAAGAAAATAGAAGGAATATAGGTCATGACCGACCCCAATGCCCAAAATGTTTTATGACCGAGCAAGGAAAAACTCCCCTTTATGGAATAAATATACCGTAACAAATCTCAATATGAAACTCCATTAAAAATATATGTCTACAATAACCATTTTGAATAAAATATTATTTCATTAATTCAATATTAAATATTAATTAGATCGTAACAATTTGAACGAATCGAAATACTACCATTCACATATCGTAGGGTAAAAACCATTTTAGGACTGATATAGTGGTCAAAATATTATATTAGATCATATTATAGAGTAAATCATCATTTTACCCCTCACAATAATTGGGAGGAAATTGTATAAAATATTCTCAAACTTCTTGTTCAGAAAAATAAGGGTCCTTACTGTCATCCAACCACAAAACTTCTCATCCTGAAGAAAAGATATTGGAAAAACTATTATTCATGAACTCAACCTAGGAATCAAAAAATATATATCTTGAATGTCCGTAAACTAGTCATATAGAATCTTCAACTCTCCCATTAATGAATACATTTTACTTCAACTGATCGGGTACTCCTCACAATAAGAATACCTTTATTATTTTCTGAAACCAAAATTTGATCAATGACCCATATGAAAATCCATATTTCCACTAATAAATAGGGTCATGGCCCACAAACATCCAATGGTGTACTCCAAACTTCATGGACTAACTTATAATACTACTTGAGTGAATTTTAAATTGGTGCAATCATTGAATCAGGGAATGTCATTTAAGTGAAGAGAATATTGAAATAGATCCAATTCTCTCACAATTTACCATAGATTATGTTAATATTGTGGAAGATCCTATATATCCAGATGTACTGTATGATTCTAGTTAAAGGTGTTTATATCTCCCTATGATCTACACTCTTCGTGAATAATGATAAAGAACATTAAACCATATACTGACACCACATCTCTTGAAAATGTGCATCTATATCCAACCATCGATCAACCAAATCAAGAAGCCCAATTCCTTTCTGATGCATCCTCTACCATGGATAGCCATTCATCATTTAACCAAAAATCCAGAGAAAAAATTCCCAGTGTATGTCTCTGAAACTCTCAGTCCTCAACTAAAACATATCCACTCAGTGATCTATGATTTAAATGCAACCACATGAAAACATCACAAAACATTATCATCCGACTCATACTCTAATGAGTCATCCATTAAAAGGATAATCTGACCATGCTACACAAGATATAATTCGTAAAAAGACATAATTTACCATGTATGTTTTCAAAATATATCTCCTCACTTGTTCCATGATTTATTCCATGAACACACATAACCCAAAATCATTCCAGTCATGAGTGGCTATCCTTACTCGGATTACAGTACCAACAATGGAATCATTATTTTATTATGCTAGGAACCCTATTAGTCTTTCCCTTAAAAGTGAGTCATGATACCAAAGTTATATAGGTTCTTGTCAAGATCATATGTAATCATCATGCATATATCAAAAATCCCAAGAAATAACCGTGCATCAGACATAAACGAGAATATAACCAAAATATTTCACTCAAGGGCATCCATTAACCAGAGCCAACCCCACTCATAGGTTTCCATTGATCAAACTAACATGTATACCAACATGGTTCAGAGTGAAAACTAAGGGAAACTAGGTCATAACCTAGACCTGGTAATCAAGTATCACAACTGTTTTACAAGTTCTACCAAAAAATTCAATTATATCAAACAAATCTAATTATGTTAAAGATCACAAATACCTACATAGGTCAAAACTATAAATGTGGACTACAAGAGAATGATCCTTTTAGAGCATCCTCATAAGTTAATACTCCCTAATAGTCATGATATTGATTTAGAATAGATACTGAACTTACCCTCACTGGTCACATTTACACGATAAAACCCACTTTTGGTCTAGATCATTTGAAACTTCCTAGTAACTATCAATAAAATACTCATAAATTTTACTACATAACTACAACTGAAGGTTGTATCTATATAATATAATTCCAATCTATACAAGAAATCATTTTATATATCGTTACCAACACATTACAAAATTGGACCTGATAAGATACACTATACAAGAGGTATAATACATGGGAATCATGTTCCATATCAAAATATCAGGGTCAATTAAACTCCTATTCAAGAGGACTGGGTCATCAAACTCACCACTAAGGCATAAACGTGGGTCTATATAGCCTATCATCATAAGGAAATAGATAAACAAGCTAGTAAAATGGTGTAAATTTCACCAAAAACATTTATCAGAAAACCATTTTGGTTTTTCTTGACACTATAAACAATTAACTTCTATCATTAAAAAAAATGATATGCTATCAGGACTATAAAATGTGAATACAATATGCCTAATATAATTCTTGATATTCCTTTTCATTTATATTCAAAGATTCTAAATCCATACCAGACCACTTTCCAATCATCCAAGTGCTCAAAATCCATAATAAATTTTAATATATCAATAAAATGTGTTTCTATCAAAGATAAAATCACATAAAACTATAACAAAAAATATTATAATTTCAATTCCATAACCATAGAAACTATGAAATCATTCAAGATACATGGTATTCTTAACTCACCAGTACGATATCAAACACGATATCTAAAACATTAATAATACCCAGGCATACCATACCCCAAATAGTAACAAAACCAGAAAAAATACTGATGAAAACACTTTATAACATGCTGAACTGGGTTCGAGTAAATTGGTTCTTTGAGCTATTTTGTTATGAGGCCTATGGATTTCCTCCCCTTATTCCAGAGGATTCTAACTACCAGTGAGGGAATATCGTGTGTCAGTGGAGAGACTATGCCCTCATATCAGGGTAAAATGTTATAATATATATAGATACAATCCAATATGTAATTAATACTATATGTAAGAAATATATCAAGTTAATATACCATGTCATAATAATATATGAAATTTTATAAATTAATGAAAATTTATGTCCCATACGACACCAGTCACCCATTGGGCTGACTATATATGTAGGAAGTCATATAAGAAACTGATATAAAAGTACAAGGCCCATCCACTAGATATTTTCCATACCACATACTAGTAAATCCGACTATATCAAAATGCATCAACCTCATAATACCAATCCACATAATATTCTCCACTCGATCATCCCAAACTTTTTCCTTAGCCATACTCACCAAAAATCTATGCTCAACTAGAAAAAGACATATGGTC
Organism: Viscum album; assembly: GCA_963277665.1. Lineage (NCBI taxonomy): Eukaryota > Viridiplantae > Streptophyta > Magnoliopsida > Santalales > Viscaceae > Viscum > Viscum album. Next base: position 599,831,585 of record OY728133.1, read on the forward strand.
TGAATGAATAGTGTGATTCATGTATAAGGGCGAGAATATAATCTCACTAGTCAACCCAAATTTTTAATTAATGAACCATCCTTCATAATGTTCGCATCATGAAATATGCATAGTCTAGCTAGGACACCACTGAAAAGATAAATAAAATAATTATTTTAAAACTGCCTTCAGTCCATTAGACCATATTCACAACCAACTAGGAAATGTACCATAATGTATATTTATTTTATATGATTTTATATTTATATTATCATATATATATAAATATATTCAAAAATATTAATACACAGGAGTATGGTGAATGAAATAATATAAATCAACATCAGTCAATTGTTGGGTCTATAATCCTAATAGATTGGACATCTTGTGAAAATGGAATTGAGATGGATTTCACACCACTCAATCTATGTATCATTATGAGCTTTTATGGGACTATAATCAAAATATAAAAAAAGTTCTTAGGCCAATGCTGGAAATGGTTATGTGAAATCTACACACCAAAAGGGGACACTCATCCTAACCATGGGTTCACCAATACTAACCTCCAATCACTATAGTAATGGATTCTGAGGAATGGAATCTTGTCATCCTATAAATGGCTAAATACTATAAATCATGACACTCATGTCCTTTAAATCTAGTCCTATTTCTGATTCATAGGTCTCAGAATGAAGGTGATCATGACGTTATGACTTGGATAATAACCAAGGTTTTGACCCTTAGGCGATCTATAAGGATATATCATCAGGGAGAAGTCTTGAAAAACACTATATATATCTAATTAGGGATATAATTATCATACTTATCATCTATGAGAGCATAATCATCCATGGGTATCAAGTGATCTGAAACACTGGTTAAATTACCATGTTCTAGTAATCGACCAGGGGGCATAATCACCTATATCAATCATAATAGAGTAATAATCCATGAGTTTAACTAGATCGAGGAGATCATATTCATCATCATTACAAGTTATTCATTGTATATTGAAATCATCCTTATCACATAAGAGATAATAATCCTCTCTCAATATCATTACTAGTGATTCCATTACCATATATCTTAATTGTAACATCAAAAGACAGATCCTTGGATGTACCTCTAGATATCCCAATAATACGGTAATAAAAAATATGGATCAATATAATGATCAAAACTATTTATTATGAGTACAAAAATAAACATGAAGATAATGTGGATCAGAATAAGGATCCTATGAAATACTCATTGGAGTCCCAACGATAATGGAAGACACATCATATAATACTCATCATCCACTAAAAAGAAATCACCACTGATAATCATCATTGAATTTGTAGTAAACATGATAATTCGTAAATAGAGTGAGGTTAGTTGAATTCATAACCCACCACTACAACCTAATCCTTAATGGATTACAAGTTATAATGATTTCTATGGTGAAACCATCGATGATAACTACCCAACCACGACATACTATATCAGGGCCAATAAATCATTGGGGAACTCATAGGGCCCCTCATCACATGACACACCAGAGGAATCCTAATTGGGATCCTTGAGGTATAAAAATAATAAAAGGAATCCTACTCACTAACCTTAGTTATTATAAAAAATGGGAGGAATACAATATGGTATCCTTGAAATGAAACACATATTGGGGAATCATATATGGGACCCACATGGTATTATAGGAAGAGAAATCCTATATCAAATCCTTGGAATTAATTATAGGTACATAAGACTTTTTAATGATTCCATAGGTCATAATTTATGTTGTGAAAACCCTCATGGGACCCAGTTAACATTATGAAGATAGGGGAATTCTACACGGAATCCTCTGGTTCAAACTTAAGAAAAGGCACACCAAAGGGAGTCCATGGAATCAACTTGTGTCACAAAATCTTAGTCTTGTATAGTTTAAAATGTATGAGAGATTTCTTAAATGGATAACTAAATATCATTAGCTATGGATATGTCTCATAGACCATCTCCGATCAAGGCTTCACTCTCATATGTAAACTGGAATCGATTCCCGGATGAAGTACCTCTCTATTTAAAAAATCATAAAATTCATCAAATAATTACTCAAATCTCCTCAAGGTTTTTACAATAATGGTCAATAAAGAAAAAAATAATAATGGTATAATCATTGATACAGTTCCAAATTTAGAGATAAATGATTTTAAAAATAATATGAAGTCATAAAGGGATTGTACAAGGTGTGTTTACATTGTACATGATGTATAACCCAAATCCTTGCCTAGGTTTGTACCCCAACTAGACATGGCTTGTAAAATCCCATGTAAAGTGTGTATTGATCATGTAAATGTAATATACCATACATGGGGTACCAAACTATGAAAATAAAATTGTCTATCCATATACTAATCTTGGTTTTGTACTTCTACACAACGTGCATCCCACATGTTGTCAGTTCGTGTACTCTAAACAACAATACCGCCCTACACAAGCTGCCATCCAGGTTACTATGCTACACAACGAAGTCCTGATACATGGTTTGTGTACCTCATTCAAGGAAATTTACATCTAAAATATATTCTTCCCAAAATATTAATAATAGAGAGCATATGTTGTTTAAGTACAAGTAATGCGATATGAATTTTGTAAACAGAAACCCCTAAAATTGGCGTAACACACTGTCTTCTTCCTCAAAAGGCATAGATCAACCCCAAATTATTTTAATGAAATCTTAATAGGCCTCTAAAACTATAATATAGAAACTATATGGCTATCTATTGTGTGAAATTATAATTACACTACCTTTGGGTGGAATTCATCAAATATTTTCCCATTTCATCGGTCCCCAATTGATTTTCAATGATCTAGTATGTCCCAAGCATTGTGGTGAAACCTAAATATCCCTCCCCGTCTCAAATTTTACCTATAATGTCAAAATGAGATCCTACCAAGAAATAAAAGAACCTTATATAGGTAAAAAATTTACCCAAGTCTCAAAGTAGAATATTCAGAAAGATTCTTCCTAAAAAAGATGAAGGAGATCATCTAGAACATGATCCATCCGAATATAATCATTACCATTCACAGCCTTATTATAAATCCCATATTCCAACAAATTATCCCATCTATACAAATGAGTAACAAAATGATCCTTTTAGTAAAGAGAGTCCATGTAGAGTCAAAATATAATATATCACTCATGTCAAAATACATGGCCAAACAAACCTACATGATTAAATGAATATTTATTTAAATAAATATTAATTATTATAATATATAAGAATTGCTTGGAATTCTACCAAACAAAAATAATAGTTTAAGAACAATATTCTAGGACAAATAGCGTGGAAGGAAAAAATATTTGAGATTATCTTCTACTGTGAAATTAACATTTCTCGCCCTTACGAGCATTTGAAAACATAAAATTTAACTTTTACTAAAAATTATATTCCATAATAACATGGGGGTCCATACACTAAATAGATTTTTTCTATAAATTTATCTTATTATGTTTTATTTTTACATTTAATTACATATAGTTATTTGTAAGGATCTATCTCAATGCTCTAGTGAAAGCTATTATTATAAAAAAACTCCACCTGAGGATGTTTTGAACCCAAATGAATTTAAAAGATAAAGAATATGATATCAAAATTACCCCTTGGGTATTAATATAACTCCTAGAATTACTATCTATATATGAAGGATACAATGTTTTGTAACACCGCTCTATATCGAAATATTGTTGAATTATTATCCAGACCATCGAGGTAACTTCAAATCAGAAATAGGTATAATAGAATATGGTATCACATGTAAACATACCACATCCTTAATATATATTAAATAATTATGATAAGGAGATAAATAAATTCATACAACAAATAATTATGACTACTTTATATGGTGATCGACTATAACTCAAAAATATTCATTCTATTTAGATGTTAAACGGAGTTTGAAAATGAAATAAATGGTGATGATTTAGCATTTTCATTTTGTTAATGGTAATTTTTGTAATGTTATCTTATCTTCCTTATATTTATAATATACCAAGTATTGTGATACATACATCAAAATGTCCATATTCATGATGTAATTCCATAAATAATATTTTAAATCTCCATATATATTCGTACGTCTAGGATGGATAGAGAATGGTGATATATGATATTTATTGAATAGTTCATTTTCAGGCCTGTTATTAATGAGATAAAAACATGGTTCCTGAACATTATCATTCCATCACATTAATGTTTTAGCTGTAGAAGATTTATCACATTCTTTTCTTGGTCTGTATCTTTCTTTTGAACCACTCTAATCATTACAATGATATATAGTCAAACATTAATTTGAAAATTATAATATTTCTCCCATTATTTAAATATTTCAATATCCACCCTTTTTAATCCATATATATTTTATCATTTTTTAAATTATGCAAAGAAAATATATCATGATACTTTTTACATGAAGCATCATCCACATTTTATGTTTTCCAAGGGTGGTACTCTGTTGAGTAGTAAAAATTAGTACTCAAATCTAACCATCTTTTTTATACCATATTCAACTATTTATGTTGGAAAATGACGATTTAAATTATATGATCCCTATATAAGTCAAAAAAATTCAATATGAATATAATGAATCCATATCATTAACGAAAATATTACTGATTCAAACTCCAAATGATGAGTCATTTAATTTTATTATGAACTATTAATTGGAATGATGAATAATATCTATTAAAATTTTATTCATCCTCATCATTAAAAAGTATCATAAATCCATTATGATTTAAATTCATTAGTGGATTAGACAACCTTGAGAAATAATTCACCATGTTCATGATAATTAGCTTGAGGAAAACTCTTGCTGGGGTATGACTTCACATTTTACCATAATATGATAATATCCATATCAATTATAAATACTTCACAAATATTGATATCCTAATAATTGTTGAATATATACATTAATACGGAGTTGGGGATACATATTAATCATCATGACCTTGTTCAGTTTTGAATAATCAAATAAAAATTACATTGACACAACCTTTTTCATAGAAAAAGTACAAGTGTACCCCTTTGTGAAAAACATTTTTTATTGAATCCCTTATCAATATTATAATTTAATTTCATTTCTCTTACTATAATTCACTAGAGGATGTTCTATATTGTGAATATGGAAAAGGCGTAGAACATGGTATAAATTTTGTTGAAAAATCAATATCATGATTTTGTGGATGAATGGGAAACGTTTCCAAGAAAAAATAAAAAACTCTCATTCAATAGGTATATAATTAATGTTGAGTTTATCCCAACCATATGTGATGAATATACACTTTTAATAGGAATAAAAACCAATTTAATAGATATAATTTCAATTGGAATTTCATATTTATCATCTCACTGATAGATAACATTAGCATAATACCTAATGTCAAATATAGAATCTCTTATATTGAAATTTATTTTGTATTTTTTTAATGAAATGAAATCCATTCCAAAAAACAAAAAAATATCAACTGAAATATGAGTAATAAGCTTTTTATGAATCAAACTCCATCAATTATAAATTAGAAAAGTTTAATAAACATGAAATTCAATCATATTACCTTTTGAATTTTTCACTACTATTTCAATATCTATTCATTGATTTGGTAAATTGAAACTCTAGAAACTGTTTCTGATATAAAAGAATCGAGAAGATCCAGAACCAAGTAAAAAATTAGAATTTCTATTTTTATGGTATGTAAACCATTATCCACTTTGTTAGCACACCCTAAATTAGCAATAGTGTTTATATAAGATTACCCTTTGACTCTAAGATCAATAGTATGTTAGAATTTATCATTTTTATTCACCCATTGATTCAAAAACAAGGTAGATTAATTTATATACACCATGAAATTATAGAACTAGGATGTTGGTGGTGAATTATATAAATATTTATCACTATTTTTCTTACTAGGTAAATTTTTCCCAGTACTTATTCATTTAATTTCCTAATGGCCTTATTTCTCAAAATTAAATCATTTACCAATCCACTTAAGATATCCTCACCCATGATTCTTCTAAAAATAAAGGAATAAAATAAAACTCATCTTTTTTTCCAATGTGGTTTTTGTTATTGGAAATTATATTTATTTAAAAAAAAATTTCTCCTCAAAAACATTATATTTATGGCTGAATAAACAATCTATTTCCACATATACTGAAAATAAAATAATTTCTTCAGAACCTTTGAAGGATCTTTTGGATGAAAACCATTGAAGACATGATTTTTGATAACAAAATAATATATCAATGTTAGATTATTTTTCAATATTAATACCCATATAAATCCTCACAGGTGTTGTATAATTTTTCTTATAGGGAGCACAAAATCCATCATCCTTTGGAACAACCTCAATAAAGTCCTTATCAATCTTCATATGAAGTATATGTTGAAATTAATTATTTAATATAAATCTATTAAACACATCCCACACAATAGATTCAATTATTCCACCTTTCTTAATATTCATGATAAGTGTTCTTTATTTAATTGAGTAACCATAAAATAGATAAAAAACTATGATAACCATTTCATGTTTTGTTAATTAGAGAATAAAAAATATTATTTCTATATTATTTTGCATTATGTAATAATTATTGGATTTTCATACCCAAAAAAATAATGTGGGCATTGACTTGGGATTTGATCAATAGTATGTTGTTAATTACATCACTCATTTTTATGATCAACATAATCTATTTATTGAGGATTTTGTATAAAAATAATAATATTTTTTCATTCGATCTCACAGTAAAATAATTTTAGTTAGGGTAAAATCGTTACATTCTATATCACATTCAATGTCAACATGGTTCCTTCTAGTTCTAGACATTAACTAAAAATAAATATCACGGTATGAGAAACTACAACGACAGTGGTAAATCATGTACTCTTGAATGAAATTTTTTAGGAATTATATATCTTGATTTTTTTTAATATGGGATTCCATAAGTTTATAATAGGTCATAAATTATCATTATATTTCTAAATACGTCATAATGGATATAAAAAAATGGACTTAAAATAATCATTACACAAGATAATTTCATACTATGTGTGCAATATGGGCCGAGAAACTATTTATCAAAATAAAGTATAAGATATCTTCATTTTAATATTTCTAGGGACATTACCACAATATGAATTTCCACCAAAACAAGTCAACAAATTGTATCTAAACATATATTTATTTTCATAGGGAAAACACAATCCTTTTTACCATAACTCCTCTATACATTGGATTATCCTAATGAACCACAATAAAGATTCCCCATTTTTGTTTTCAAAAGATAATAAAAACGTCATCTATAAACAAATATTTTTACAAACAATATTCATTCATAAATATTACATAATTTTAGATTAATATGCAATATATTTCATAATAACAAAAACCTGAGGAAAATGGTGGTTTTTTATTTATAATCGTTGATATAAAAACTATATTAAAATAAAATATCTGAATTATTTTCCATTTCATTCATCACACCTAGAACCATTCATGTATATATCATACTAAAAACATTTCTCCCTAACCAGTGGAGGGAAACATAAGAAATGGTAAGCTCATATTTTTAGGATTGGTAAATACGAGAGATATGAGTAAATGATGATATGTGAGAATAAGATAAGAATAATGGTATTATAAAATTATATACATCAATAAATATATCATAATATTGAACCACAGAATAAGATTGTTTTAATTGAAAACATATGACTTATGAGTTTGGAGTCATCAATAATCAATCATGATTAATTAAACCATATCATGATACTAATTAATTAATTATTGGAATGAAATATAATTATAGTTAATTTGTTACTATTCCCATGATCACTTCCATGTATACCATATTGTAATATATTGACCACCATATCCATCTTTTCGTTAAATAGAGGTTATCTCCAAAAACTATCTTAAGGGAAAGAGTCCATTACATAGTTATGTTCACTGCCCTTTTTTGTTCTTATTATCTCATGAGATATCCTTCATTAAAAATGCATTAGAGGGTTATATAATTATATTAAAACCCATAAAATGGTGAAAACCATATATATGTGTTCTATAATATCATTTAACATTAACAATATCATCAAATCATAACTATTGAAAAAGAAATAGGTTTCATTAATATTTTATAAAAATAATAAATAAAACATTCCATTAAAATTATTCATTATTGTAATAAGTGATCATATACCTATTAAATACTAATACCCATCCAAAGGATGTTATTATATTTAATCATACCATTCAAGTATTATTATAAAAATTTTTATTGGAAATTACCAGTTCCTTTAGAAATAAATAATTTAATAATTAAATATATCAAACATATTATTTGAAAAAACATTAATTGAAGAGCAGAAAAAAATTATAATTGGTGAATTAAATATAATAGTAATCATATTGGAAATAAATGTCATTCATTTATAGTATTTAACTTCAAAAATTATTTTTACATTGTCATTAAAAATTTACTTTCTCTTTCTTTGAAAAATGACAAGAAGATTCATTTAAAAATTATAAAAATTAAAATTATATTAAAAAGTAATTTATTAAATAATTCATGAATTGTTAAATTACTATTTTAAACATTATAATGAATTTTTGGATATATAGGAAAATATTACTTAATTAAGTAAAAAATATCTTCAGTTTTCCATAAATATATTTTTTGGTCTCATGAATAATTAAAGAGACAAAAAATGAAAAGATAAAATGAAATATAACGAAATAAATATAGGATAATAAATTACATATTAATTGGTAGATATGTTTTATATAATTTCATCATTGTAAAATTTAATCATAACCCAACCAAGTAAGAAATTTATTTTTCCACAAGTCATATAACTGATGTATATCTTGCATTATAAGAACTCAAAAAACCATTTTAATACAATTTAATTGGTTAAAATTATATTCCAAACTATAATAATACCTATAATACCATTCATTATTTATTTATAATATCTTACTAACCCTTCATTAGTAATATATCATTATTATTATGATTCCAATATTTTACTAAGTCATTTTTTATGTATATTTTGGTTTAGAGATTATGGTAATTAAACATTGATCATGGTTACTTCATCAAAAAATATTAATATTAATATAAATTAAACATATATTATATAAATACATTTTTATAACTATTTTTATAAGTAGGTTATGAAAAATAAGTTTTATCTCTATGCAGTGAAGGTAGTCCATAGGTACCCATGGTTGATGTATACATTTTTTAGTGAAGACAGAAAGAAATAAAATTATTTATTCATGTTCAAAAAATAATTATTATAACATAAATTTTACATATAAAAATTATATATTTCATAATAAGATACTATGAATGATGGTGGTGGAAAAATTATCCTATCATTACATGGAAGCGGTCGTTTGTAAATAAGGATGAGGGATTAATTATTCTCACATTAGATTGATATGACATATAAAATATTTTAAAAATATTTATAATAAAATATAAATACAATGAATATACTGGATTAATTTTTTTAATATAAATGATCTTGTTTATTTTAATTTTAATATGAAATACAATTGAACAGTGTTAGTTAAGATTTACACTTCTTAATTTAGACACCACCCTTTGGTTACTCATTAATTCATGTTGGATTTGTCATAGGATAATAATAGAAGACGTAAGATGATGGGAATTATTATACTAGGTATTTCTATCATGAAATGGATTATATATCATGCCTATAAAGTGTAAATATGTCTGGAGGAAAGGTTCCCTTTTCTATGTGAGAGGAGGGATATATATAGAGTTTCATAAAATATTTAAACGATTTATGCTCACTTTTATGTGAAAATGGATCCAAATCAACTTTTATTAAAATTTCGTAAAACATAAGGTTGAAATATCTTCATCCAAAATTATTTTTATAGGTTTGGATGGTAATCGTGCCCCTATCTTGGGATTTCACCCTAGGTAAACTCATTTTAAGGTTAACCACCATAAAATATTTTTTTTATTGTTTTCATTATTCAATAGAAACAAATGTTTTTTCAAAATGTTACATTATATTAATTTTTTTATTCCAAAAATATAAAACCTTTTTAAATATTAGGTTTCTATAATTGGTGGAATTTTATTTTTATTAATCATTTATACTAAATTTTGAACACCTTTCGGAAAAAAGAATTTTTCTACATGAAAAATAATCTACAGGTATTTATTTCCTTGAAAATTCATAAAATGAACGTTTAAATCATATATTGAATTTATAATCTAATTTTTTTTATTAAAACCATTAATTAATGTGAAAAAATAAATCTATTAATATAAAAACACATTGAAAACATATAAAATGATTTTTTAATGCTTAATTAATTGAAAAATGTAACTTATACCAAAACCACATATAATAATTATTCATATTTTTGAAAATAAAACAAAATATTAACAAATTTTAATTAGGTATATATATCATGAAATTGAAAATATAATTGGATATGAACATGAAAATAAATTTCCACTTTTATTGAAATATGTTTTTTCACTTTACACTGAAAAAATAAATCATGTTTGAAGAATCAAAAAAATCAATCCAAATATAAAATAGAAATTATAATTAATAAAATTATAATAATTTTCTAAAATTTATTTTTAAAAAGTGTATAAATTATTTATAAATATTATATTTAAAAATGTGTAAATTTATTTAGGTAAACATATTATTAACGTATGAAATAAAATTACTAAAAATTGTGTACTTATTCATTATGAATTAATAAATAAATTTTTATTAAAAAATTTGTTACTTATATTTCATAAATTTTTTATTTCTATACATTATTTCTAATTTAATGGCTACGTTATTATTTTTTGACATATTCCAGTTCTTAAATAAATATAGTATCATGTAAGTAATGCTGTTGAATACAAAAAACATTATTTTAAATAACATAAATAAAAAAAATATTTATGATTAATATAATTATGTATTTTTAACAATTGTTGATATAATTTTTCAAAATTGATCATAAAGTTGGTAAAAACTTCCCAAAGTATAATATATCATGCTTAATGGATGATTTTGTGGTGACTTTATTTCATATCATTACACCAATAACAAAGTGGTATAATTAAGTGCTTATTAGTGTGATATATAATAATTAAAAGTAAATCATAAGAATAAGTTATGGATATTAAAATATTTCATAATGTGAATTAATGACTTCCTTTTTAATACACTTTTTTTAAATATATGAAATTACATTAATCATTTTTCAATCAAATAAATAATTTATTCTATAAAACTTCTTAGTAAAAAAATAAATTAAAACATACACATAATAGTAAACTATTATCCATTTTTTATCACTATCCAGGTAATGAAGTGGTGAAAATAAAAAATTAAATCTTTCATCCCCTTGAATAAATATTTTACTGATACATGAGGATGATAATTCCCTTTTCAAAAGAATAAGAGAAATGAAAATTTTTATTTATAATTTCATAATAATCAATGTGTTATTAATATAATAATTTATTATTAAATTCATAATTTCTACCCTGAAAGAAATATGGTTAAGGATAAACTTATTGGTTTGTTGAGATATTAGACCAAGAATATAAAAATTTTGTTTTCAAATTTAATAGGGAAAAAGGGGAGGGTGGTTAAATATTTTTCCCTCACTATAGTAACATTATTTAATTATAAGAACACTAATGTTATCATTTTGATATGGTTAACATAAAATTGATACTGAAAAAATGAACATAAGAAAAAATAAAATTAGAAGAATATGTTTGAAATTTATACCTCAAAACATCAGTAATATCTTTGTTGAACGGGGTTAATACTTTTTTTGACGGTGTTTTAGTAATTAAAGAACCTCATTAATCTTCTTAAGAGTGTTCAGTACTAGTTAGGGTAGATTTTTTAATAAACTAATATTTAGGGGGAAAGTAGGAGATGAGTTCCCCATTTATATGTGCAAAGGTGTGGAATTATTCTAAGCACAAAAAAATTCAACAATGAAAATTAATATTCAATGAAAATGGATAAATAATGGAGATATAATAAATATGATATGATTGAATATCTATTATAACCTAATCCTAACAATTACAATCATCGTTTAAACATGTTATTCCATTTACCACATAATTTACTCTTTTTTACCATTTTGGTTTTCTCTATAGTAAGTAGTTTTAACCTATATAATTTATCCACTATCACCAAAAATAAAATGTCCTTTATTATATTAATATTTTCAAATGATTATAGATTTAAATAACTTTTATAATTAATATTTTAAATGTTATATAAAATATCTTTGAAATATTAAATGTTTAATGTCTTATAAATAATTTTTTTATAAAAATATAATTGATATTCTATAAAAACAAATATTGGTTAATAAATTAAATACAATATTTCAAAAAATAAATAATCATACAAAATATATATTTAATTTTTTTTAAATTTTCTTTGATATTCTTATATAATGAAAAAATATAAAAAATTATATTTTTCACAAAATCGTATTTTTTCACTATAAATAATCTTTTTAAGAACACAAAAATTACTATGAAATATATATATATATATATATGTATATTTTGAATTCAAAATTGAGTTAATTTTATCAATATAAATTTTAAAACTCAAATATGTTATGATACTATAATTTTGAAAGGCCAATAACAAATTTTTTTAAAATCATGATTTTTTATGAATAACTTAAATTTATTCTTTTTTATTTTGTAGAAATATCTATTAGATTGATGATAAATAATATATATATATATATTAAATTCATTTAAAAATTTAAAATAATTTCACTTATTTATTGGAATATAGAACTCATAAAATAAGGATATTAATCATAAAATGGATTTGATATTAATTAATATATTCAACTATTTATATAAAATTTACTCACTGATATGAAACCCATTTATACATAAAACTCCATTATATGATCTGAATATGATTTAAGGGAAATTTTACTAGTATTCTTATTTTTAGGTAGTGATTCTATAAGCGTGGATTTTGATATGAGTTTTAAATCTTTTGGTTTTGTTAAAAATGATTTTTCTCAAACCGTAACTACTTGATTTTGGCTTGGGATTGAACTAGGAAAACCCCTAGTGAAGATACTTCCCTTCTGATAACCAAAATCAAGGAATCAAAAGTTAAAAAATTCTATTTGATATTTCATTTAATCCTATTTCATTACTATTTTTTCCACATGGTTACTTAAATTTATATCCTCTTGTTAAATGGTTTTGTTTTAACGATCAAATTTAATATTAAAAATATATCAAGGTTTTTCAGTTTATTATGATATAGTGTTTAAAACAAACTACAAGATATGTTATATTTTTAAATAGAATACTCTATGAAATCATAAGATATTAAATGAAATGTGATCAACGTACATGTATCAAAACTACTGAATAGAAAAATACATGAAAAATGTAATAATTATCAAATTGAATATTGATATAAACAAAGAGTTATTAATAAGGGGGATATATATAGTTATATGTAAATTAAATATGGTATGATATATTTGAATAAGATTAAATAATATATTTATAATAAATAAAAAATTTTAAAGGTGGTTTTAACAGGTTTTTGGAAATATGAGACTCGAGAAAAGGTGTTTATATTATAATCTCATTTAATTTTGGGATTGTATGTGCTACAATTCTATTTTAGGAAAAAATTTGGATTGAATCATATAAATCCATTATATTTTACACTAAAATTATATTTCTTCTAAATTTAATGGGATAGTTTAATTTTCCTCTCTTTTGTACTTAAAATTCTTGAAAAAACTTTTTCTTATGAAGAACCTACTTAATTGTATATTTGGTTAACACCATTTTTATTCCATGTACATGTCCTATAATTGTTTTTCAAAATTACTATGTTATATAACATAATTATTTGTTTATTAATTTTTAAATATATTTTATTATGTTTCAAAACATTCAGTGAACATTTTTTATAATTTTTTTCTAAAATATTTATTTATGAAATTTTTAAAAAAGTCAGAAATGAGTAATTATTTTGATATTTTTAAATAAAATAAATTTTCTCGTAATCTTGACTATATGTTGATTTTAATATTCATTTTCAGGTTTTCATGATTATTTTAAAATAAATTATTTTTCAAAATAATATAGGATGTTTTACAAAAATATCAGTAGAAATGTGTGTTTTCTATATTTGAAGGAAATGTTTGAATGGTGAATTAGAAGTATTATTAATATTTATTGTCATCATTTTAGGATTTTTAGGCAACACTAGTGATATAATCATAAGATACCATCCATTTTCTTTTTCAAGATGAATTTTTATTGTTTAAAATTACTACATAAAACCTATTTCTTTCCCATGGGTTAATTAAGTTATGATGAAAACATAAATAAAGTAGTTAATTTTCCATGAGTTTGATATGATGAAATGATGGAATTAATTTGAAACCTATTTCATTTCTATAATTTATGGAATGAGTAAATGATGAAATAATTATGAAACATGGTTCATTTCCATGTGTTACTATATGAAAAATTTATGAATTTTTTTCGACATTATAACACACATGTGTAAGAACTTCATAATATATCTTGTTAGCTATGACTTATATAGACATATAATTCATTGGATAATGAATTATATATCATTAGATAATATGGAAGATAAATGGTAGGGAACCCAATTCTATATGTGATTCTACACACTATGATACTCTTGGGAGTAAACCGTGACAATGAAATGATAGAGAGATCGGTGAACCCATTCAACTTTGATTGTATTGGAAGTGATCATTGACTAATGATGTGATTATCAAACTTTCTATGCATAATAAAAACCTATATCTTATACATATGATATAATCTCATGGATCATAATTTATTATTTATGATTATAGACATTAATTAATTATGAATTTTGGAACAAAGCATTATGTTATTATTCATTATTAATGTTCTTTGACTGATTAGGTATAACTTTTTAATGTTTTGATCTTGTTATCATAGCCTTATAGTTATTGTTTGGAAATTTATGATAATTTATTTATATCTATTATGTTTTCCAATTCTGATCATATACACTATCTCTTTATTTCTCTTACATTCCCCAGGTTATGAAGATACATGTTAAGTTTGGAATTTGTAATAAGTGTACTGTGTATTAATAACAATGTAGAAGATGTTGATGATCTTATAAGGAAAAATATGTTTATTTTTTTTTCATTAAATACTCTAAACCATCATTGTTATACAGTGTTTATTTTTATGAGATGTATTTAATATTCATCTAGAAATATAAAATATTTTGGTATGAAATGATCTGATCACCTCAGCTGGTATATAATAATTGTTTAGTTAATTTTTGATATAATGATTCTCTAAAAATATTGAATACCATATGAAAATTATAATATATGATAAAATTGTGAATATTTGTTATATTATATATAGTGTGATTTTTATTTAAAATAAATCCATTTATTGATATCTGAATGTGGATGTCAATATAAAATATATTTACCATAGGGAAACAACTCTAAAAGGGGAGGAATGGGTATTAACTCGGTTACCACCTATGCATGATGAGTAGGACATATAATTCACACTGTAATAAAAACTCATGGGGGATATTGATGAGTCAATTCATGTTTCTTTATATATAATTATGATATATTTGAATTGATAATGAACATTGAATATGTTAATTAACCATAAGATCCCATATATTTAAAAAGGGTATCATGAATTAAATAATCCATGAATGATTTTCATGATTATAGTATTCCTCACTATGGTAATTTATTTCATAATAACCTTTTTCATTGTAGTATGGGAATGAAGATAGAGCTATGAAGTCGAGGTGGTGACATGAAAACTAAAATATTGAAATATCTTATTTTATCATAGTCATATGATGTTTATTTTATCCTGAAATGTCAATTTTAATTTGAATTTATACCATTAATTGTTAGATCTTGAGTTAGATATAAAAACAATTTATGTTATGATGATAAAATATCATGTCTATAGGACCTCTTCTGTAGAATATTTTAGGATTATGCCACTTTTAATTTGTTTCATTCCTCCTTACGATGATGTTGAAGTGATTTTGGACATTTATTAGCTCTTCTTATAGAGAAATTATATCCATTTCTATGGAAGGGAAGAAATATTTTATTTTTCAAATCAACGTAAGGTTATTTTTGGTTGTGGAGATGAATATGAACCTATAATGGTAATTAAATCCATCATATTGGAATTAATACCTATTCATGATTAATATTTTACCCAAATGGATGGGGTTAAAATCAATGATAAATCATTTTATATTCTTTGAAAAAATAAAGTTGTATATAATAAATAGTTCGAAAGTATTCAATTAAATCATGATGTTTTTTGTAGTATAACTCATTACTACTGCGAAAATAATTTTAATTCTCCTTATAGTGTCCCGCAAATAGAGTTGTCCGAATTAAAGAAGAAACACATGAAAATATTGATAAGGGAATCATATTTAAAAGTGAATCACCATGGGGGTTGCATGTTCTATATTCCATGAATAAATCTAGTTAAATGATACATTAATTTGTTAACATGAAAAAATGGTCATTATCAATAAAAAAATATCATCTACCCCATTTTAAGGATATATTTAGTTAGCTACATTTAGATCAACACATTCCACGACTGACCATCATTCTAGATATCATCTATAAAAAAATTAGTAAGACGATATATCCAATACAACATTAAGAAAAGTTATGGTCCTTATTAATTTAGTTTTATTAAATTTGGACATACCAATTCCCCTACTTTCTTTAAGGAGAGAATGAATAGGTTCTATATAATTTTTCTCAATCTATTTTTTGGTAGTATTTTGAGATTATATTATTATATATTCCATGTGAAAGTGAGATCATGAAGATCATCTGAATATTTTTTTGAAAACCCTAAAGAAGTATAATTTTAATTCCAAACTCTACATGTGTGAATTCTAGTAACAAAAAGTTTCATTCATGGGTTACGTAATCTCAACAGGGGGTATAATGAAGAACACTTCACAAATAAAAGTTGTTAAACAATATACTAGACCAATGAAGATGTCAAATATATATAGTTCTGTTAGGTCGAATGTGTAATAAAATTTCATTTTGTGATGTTTCTCATGAATATAATATTTAATAACCATGTTGACTCAAAAGTGATCCAATTTCTATTTGATAGAGGAACATGAGAAAATTTCAAGGATGTGAATTGAATAATGTTCAATAAACATGTTCTAACACTACTATAAAATAGATAAATTTTTTATCTTTAGTGATGCATAAAAAAGTAATGGGATTCATATTTATAAATAATTATATAGTTATTGATATTTATGAGCTCAAATTGAAACATCAAGAAAATAATTACCTAAAAAATGATTTACAGTTGCTAGGAGACAAATTTTCACTTGAAATATAGATATATTATCTTTATGGTGGAATTTATGATATTTATATATGATTCATAAAATATTGAAATTTATATTCAGACAATAAGTGTTGAATAGGATCCCAATGAGACAGTTGGAATTGAATAATGATTACGAATTTTCATTACCTTACTAACCTATGAAGGGAAACAATATTGATGATGCTTTCAGTCAGACTGATCATGTTAAATTCTCGATGATAACGATGAAATAGATACAATATATAGGGCTTTGTAGAATATTTATCTTGATATAATAATAAATTGGAGATGATTATATCTTTATAATTTTAATTTTTAATAATCCGAACACATTTGGGTTAAATATCTGCATACGGATGTTATGGAACAATAGAAAATTTTTGGTAACATTCATAAGGTTAATTATTTTTGATAGAGTATTAATATTTAGGAACTGAATATTTTTTCTGTTATTATCACATTTGAAGATGGAGCTATTATATAAAGCTTATAAGACAAAAACATATAATTATCATGGATATATGAAATTGTATAGAGACCTATAAGTGTATTTTATGGATGACCAAAAACCTTATAATGTAAAATATGTTTCTAGATTCCTTGAATATATATGACTTAAGAAAGAAATTTAGAATTATATGGGGATGTAAGAACCATTACCCAAAATATATAAAAGGAGAATATATTATTTGGATATAGTTGACATCTTTACAAAATCATTGAATTTCATCACCCCAATAAATTATTTATCTTTTGGTTGGATTTCTATAATATATTTTAATGATTTCGTACCGTATATGGTTTAAAATATTATATTTTTTCTTATTAGGATATGATGTTGAACTAAAAATTATATAGAATTGATTATTCATATATTAATATATAGACTCAATTTATAACTACTTATTATCATCAATGAGATAGTTATTCTATGAGGACCATTCAAAACCAAAATTATATTATGATATAATTTTATATTAATATCATTGGTATTTTGGATCAACACATTTTTTAGGTTTTTTCTTATAGAAATATCATTCACCAAATCAATAAGATTCCAATTTAGAAATTCAAATATGGAATGAAGTGAATAACTAAAATATATTTGGATGAATTTATAGATTGAGACCTATTGGGACAGGTGAAATATAAGATTATGGGAGACAAGGTCATATACATTTAACAACACATTGAATAAGATCTATGTCTATGGAAAAGTTATACTGACAATCATTTATGCGATATAATGTTTGATGTTGTTTAAAATGTATTGCTAAAAATACCACCATTGATGAAATTTATAAGATTTCAAATGAAGGGAATTATAATAACTAAATATATTAGTCCCTTGTAAATTCTTGATTGTATTTTTATGGTATCTTATCTCTTGGCTCTTCTGTTGAATGTCTCTCTAGTTTATGATGTGTTTCAAGTCTCTTTCATGAGGAAATACTACAGGATGTTCAGATGTACATAACTCAGCGATCATACCTCTAGAGATATATCTATATATTTTTTATTAATAGGTAGTGAATCTATATTAAAGATAAAAAGTTAAATACAATAATACTACTCACCTAGTTAATGTTTTCTCATGAAACCACAATTCTGAGGAAGATATGTGTGAATCACACGAATTGATGAGGTAGAAGTATCGCCTATTTTTTTAGTCAATGTGATAGAATTTCAATGTGAAAAATACTGATAGTGGTATATTGTAACACCATGATATTCTATGATATATTTACCTATTAAAAATTTATTTAATTGATATAGTTCCCCACAAACAATACTATCTTTAATCGAACTATTATGTAATATTGAATTATAAATATTTAGTGTGAAAATTATCTCATGGTTTTGATATTGGAGAGTATGAATGGGAACATCTAAAATTTTCAAATCATGTGTTTATATATGTTGATAAATAATTCATTGGTTATGGATTTTTTATAAAAGAAAATAATAAAATTTGAATGTAAAAATATATATTTTTCAGAAAAAATAATTTATGAAGAATTTGTGTATATAATTATAAATTATATAAATACTTAATGATGAATTAATTTAAAGAAATTTATAAAAAAAATATTTTTTTTAAAATATTATAAATTTTTGTTTGATTTTTTCTATTAGTTATGGAATAAGAAAAAAGATTGTTTAATTCTGAAATTTGGTTTTTTCTATAAAATATTTTTCGTTTCATTTTATGAATTTATGATAAAAATAATATCAAAATATTATAGAAATTGAATCATGAAAAGATTATTTTTATTAATTATTTATATCATTATGTAGGGTAAATATTTCACTTTTATTGTAGCACATTATATATAGTAACCATGTTAAAAATGTATCACCTCAATAAGGGTAAAACCTGAGCAACTAGATGAATACTATTGTGTAATGATTTAAAATGTCTCTAAAACATTACATTATACTATATTATCTGTTATTTATGTCTAAATATATGTATAATATGTAATATAATTCATTTTTATGAATTAATTTTAATTTTGACCAAAATCATATCTTTAAAGAACATAAATTATATTTTATATAAAATTTTTACTATTTATGGGGTTGTGTATTTAATTTTTTAGTAGGAAGGTTCCATTTTACTTTTAATTGATCCATAATTCTAAATAAAATAATATTTCACTATTTTTCAAAGTAAATTCAATTAAAACAATTTTACACTTGATTTTATTATGAAATGATTTTTATGAACAAATTATATGTTTAAAAAAATTTGTTTTTCATATTTTTTGTTATGACCTGTCCCCCAAGGCCCATGTCGTGACTACCACAAGCCCGCATTCCATAGGCCAGGAGTTGGAGAATATCCCCTGAAAGGGATATCCCTAAAATGGGAAGGAATTTCCTAAAAAACTTATACACACATAGATAAGGCACACTACGCACAAGTAGAAACATTGGAAGAATAAAGGTACAACCCCAACTAAAAACCACCACTAAGTGTAAAAGTGTGTACTGAAATAAAAGCGTCAAGAATAAAAGCCCAACTGAAATGAAAGAACACTGAAAATGGAAAACAACTTCTAAGGTCATCTGACAAGGTTCCTACCTAAATGGTATGTACAGCTCATCACTACAACACTCCAAGTCTACCTGTAACCTCCATACACCGTATGTCAATCACCTTCAAGCACCGTCAAGCCCTGACTCCTCATGACATAGTCTAGATGTCTATCATCTACATAAGACACAACAAAATGAGGGTGATGCCCATGCATGGGTGAGTATAAAAATACCCAGTAGGGACCCCAAGACCCTTGATGGTCTCCAAGAATTCAAAAAGGAAAATCTATAAAGCCTGATCTCAATCACAAATCAAAAATCAAAAGACAGATCACACCATGTATATAAGATATGTACAAAATTAAAAAAGATTAGTTGTAAAGGTAGATCATCTTATTCTATCAAAAGGATCTGCTTTTGACCCATATAGGTTCTGACCTACACTGGATCAGTATGCACTGACCCACACAAGATCACTGAGCACTGACCCACAAAGGATATGAACCACATAGGATCGGTATATGCTGACCCACATAGGATCACTAAGGGCTGACACAAAAAATATTAGTATTATTTGACCCACACAGGATCATTGAGTGCTAACCCGCACTGGATCTTACACACATAAGATTAGTATACACTGACCCACACATGATCGCCGATCGCTTAACCACACAGGATCGATAGGTACTGACCCCCACAAGATCACCCTTCATTCTCCATCTCATATCCAGCCACCAGATTCCCATACAATGAACTCTTGATTCTAGGAGGATCTGCTCATCATGGTATCAGTCATATTTCATCCACCATTAAGTCCCACTAAGAAGTAAACTAATAAACAACCAAGTAATATGGGTTCTAATGTAACAAACGACACATCAACTGGGCACTTTGTCTGTAAGTTATAGATATTTTGGTTCCAAGGGTGCGGTTGGATTCAGATTCGATGCAACTCGGTCATACTCCATCATTCTCAAAATCTTAAGTACAGTATCTCGAAAGGACTGTCTCTTTTTAAGGGTTCCAATTCCATATATAGTTCATCAAATAGACATCTAGTTTAGGAGATAAGGCCCTTTAAGCATAACAGGGATCAGGACAGGTCTGTACAGACTCGACCCAGCCTGCTGGGCCAGGTGGGACCTGGTTTGGTCTGCCAGCTGGGTGCAGTTGCCAGCTGGGTGTGGTCCCAGCTCTTCACCGAATGGACTATATCCATTCATTCTTTAACTGATAGTGTCAGGCTGGTTTCACCCCATAGTTGACCAGTCTAGGGTGGGACACATGGATGTGGGTCCACATTTACTGTATCTAGAGCGGTGGCATATCCTCTGTGGCATTCCATCCTCCCTCAACGTGGCCGGTGATGGCCAACCACCCACTGTTCGATGCGGCTCCTACGAGTGCCACCACCTCCTAGAAGCTAGTGAGATCTGGTAGCAGCTGTCGAGTGCCAGCACTGCTACGCCGACATCACCTCTGTGAGCCACCAGCGATGTTCTGGTAGTCCAATTTTTTTTTCTGATCCTTGCCTATGGGCTTCCCAGAATTCAATCTTTATAGAATAACCCTCGGTTTGGCATTTCAGTCATGTTGAACATTCACCCATGAAGAACGCATCAAAACCGAATGTGGCGGAGGGTCCGGGACCTATTCTGATTTTCCATCACCCTCTGAGTTGGCATAAAATAATGGAATCATTTCGGGAATAAACAAATCTTAGATAAAAAATTAACACTCCAACCTCATTTTTATTGGAAGTCGCTGCAGATGGGGAAGGAGTATCTGCATTCCAAGGTGTTGCAGATGAAGGAGAAGGGTCAAATCCTTTGGATCTGATCATCGAATCCTCCAACGGTTTTCAAAGATACATTCTACATCGGTGGAATATATCATTGGAAATCGTCAGAGGATCCACCCTTCTTTGCTAAAAATAGCTGCCCGAGCATTGTATGAAAAAAAAGAAAATAGGAGATCAACCAACCACACAATTAATGACGTTTATTAATAAATTTAAATAATGAACCTATTAATTTTCCCAACAATGCAGTTACAAAACCAAGTGTAACCAACCATTAAATAGTCATACAAAACAGTGGTTCCGCCACTATATCACCATAGTTACAAAGAAAGAAATATAATAAATAGTTCTTTTATTTTATTATATATTTGTAAATTCTAAACCAATTATCTTTTTCTTCAGACCCTTGTCGGTCGATGTTAAGCTTCTCTTATGCGATTCTTGGTCCTCGGATTCAACTGTTCCCTCATATTTTTAATCTATTAACTTTTATAAATGATATAAATCTCCAGTCGTACGTTTATGGAATATACCATAAAAAACTTCCAAAATCCGTTATGGGCTCTTCGGGCCTTGGAATCACTTGTCATCAATTTTCACACTCTTGTAATAATACTAAATAATTTTAAAAAATATATATGATAAATATTGGTCTTTAAATTCTCCAATTCTTAGTGATATTCTTCCCCAAAATCCATAACATAACTAGGGAAACAAAAAGGGGTATTATGAACAAATATGATTCTCTCACTCCCATGTTCTCTCCTGAAGATTCCCATGCTGCAATCAAATGTACAGCAGAGGAATCTACTGTACATTAAGAAACCTGTCATTTAGATCCCATATTTGTACTAGGAACTTTGGAAATCTCACCCCATCGTCAATGTTCATCTCTCCCTAGTCATTGACATGTGAAAGATCATGCATGTCTCTCCACAGTTCTGACACATAGAAAACATTATGCATCCTTTTCATATATGGAGGAAAATATAGGTGGTATGCCACCTCTACAACTCTACTGAGAATATAAAAAGGTTCGATGATCTTCAAAGATATCTTGCCACCCCAGCCAAATATCTACAATACTCATCGAGGTGAGAACCAAAGGAAAACATAACCTCCCTCATTAAACTCTAGGGGTCTCCATCTCCAATCGACATAAGACTTCTTCCTTCTCTATTTAGTATTAATCAAATCTTTTATGATGTATACCTTATCAGTGGTAGCTCTTACCAACTCTGGACCCATAAGTACTGACTCCCTTTGGTCTATCCAATATAGTGGTGATCCGCATGGTCACCCTTATAAGGCTTCAAATGGTGGTGTGCCGATGGTGGAGTGATATTTGTTGTTGAATGTGAACTACACCAAGGACAAGTTATCATCCCAACTACTGAAAAAATCAAGAATTCAGGCAAAAAGCAGGTTGTGATGCCTCTGTATGGTTTGCACCATCTGACCATCTATCTGAGGCTAAAAGGCAATGCTCAAATGTAGCTGAGTCCATAAAATCTACTGATTTACCTTCAACAACTGGGAGGTAAAACGATCATAATGATCTGAGATGATCTTAGATGGTACCCCATGTATCCATATTATCTCCTAGACAAAGAGGAATTCCAAGACCTCTACTGATCCCTACTCTCGGATGGGTATGAAGTGAGCCGACTTTGCGAGGCATTCAATGATCACACTGATAGAGTCATGGCCCCTAGATATATATGGTAACCCTATGAAAAAGTCTATCAATATACAATACCATTTATACTTTTGTATTTTGAGTGGCTGATTAAAGCCTTCCGGAACATAGTGCCCAACCTTCACTTGTTGACAAGTGAGGAATCATGGAAGGAACTATTCCCATGTTATCTTTATCCCTGGACACTAGTACTGACATTTAAGGTGCAGGTACATCTATTCCACACCAGGATGTACCACCAAAGGGGGATGTGTGGAACTCCCTCATAACCTCCTCTCAAAATGTCATTAGTACCAAGGTATGTCCTCTAAAAATGATGACGTTCTCCCCACATTCAAAAAATCTCTCAAGAGTCTGTCCTGAGGATACCTGAGAACGTCGGGCCTCAGAGTCAATGTCCCCAAGCTGTGCCTCTAGTACTTGCAGGAGGAGTGAGGGAGTGATTTTCAATGACTAGATGTATACTTCTCAATCACAATCCATGAAGGATAACTGGAACGCGGCTAGATTCGATTTCATTTCACTCAGCAATTGTAAACCAATCCTTTTGTTGAGTGTGTCTACCACCACATTCCCCATCTTATGACTGTATATTATCTCAAAGTCATAGTCCTGGAGGAACTCCATCCATCACTGATGTCTCAGGTTCAGGTCCTTCACTGAGAAGATATACCTAAGACTCAATTGATCATAGTAGACAGTAAATCGTTCACCCATCAAGTAGTGTCACCACATCTTCAAGGAAAAGACCACTTCTTCTAACTATAGGTCATTGGTAGCGTAGTTCTACCTATGTGGTCTCTACTATCATGATCCGTAGGTGGTCACTTCTTACTCATGCATCAAGACACATCCCTGTCTTGTCCCTGATGAATCAAAGTATGCTAAAAACCCAACACCCTTTTTGGTATCCTCAGGATGGGGGAACTCGTAAATCTCTACCTCAAATCCTGGAAACCTTGTTGAAATCTATTCCATCCACAAGAAATTATTTACCTTATTTGTTAAAGCATGAAAGGGTGCTTATTCTCTAAACATTTCAGGTACGAATCTATGATAGTACCTATCTAACCCCCGGAAGCTCTGCACCTCGGTCACGCTCTTGGGTGGCTCCCAAGAAAGAACTACCTCTATCATTTTTGGGTCTACTGCAACTCTATACTCTTAGATTATGTGTCCTAGAAAGTGATCCTCCCATATCTAGAACTAGAACATAGAGATATTACCATAACATTTGTGCTCTTGGAGTGTATCCAAAACTATCTACAGATGAGTGGCGTGCTCTTCCTCCGACGTTGAGTACACCAAGATGTCATCAATGATGACCACCACAAATTGATCATGGTTAGGATGGAAGATACTATTCATGAATCCCATGAACACTACTAAGGAGTTTTTTACAATGAAAGGTGTCCCCAAGAACTCATAGTGGACATACCAGTATCTGAAGTCCATCTTCAGTACATCCACATCTTGAACCATGAGCTGATGATAGCATGATCCAAGGTCTATCTTCGAAAACAATTGATCTCACATCAGTTCATTGAAGAGATCATCAATCCTTAGGATTTGATTATTGTTCTTCCCGGTCACCTGGTTCAGGCGCCGATAGTCCACCAAATGCCTCAAACTCTTATCTTCCTTTATTCCAAACATAATCGTGGCTTCCCATGGAGAATCACTGGTACTTATGGGGACCTTCCCCTACAAGTCCTCCATTATTACCATCAACTCATTAAAATCTATGGGATCCATCATATATGCTAGTGTAGATATCGATGTCATCCTAAGACACATGTCGATGTTGAAGTCTACCTCTTTGTGAAGAGGTAGTCCTAGAACATCCATAAGAATGACATCAGCATACATTTCGACCACTACTGGTTAGCACAAACTCTTCTCGTCAACTGCTCCAAGAGTAAGGCCAGCCAACTGATGAGTGATCAGCTGCACCCTCTTTAATGAAACACCACCCTGAGAAACAAATTTTCACTCCTCTTGAGTTGAGGATAAACTAGTCTCATCCTCACAGACACACCAGTTCCTATGACGTGACTACTCGAAGCCTTCCTTCCAAAGCCCAGGGGTTGGAAACTAGCACAAGAAAATAATATACCTAAAATTGGAAGGAATTTCCTAAAAAAACATGTCCACACATAGAGAAGGCACACTGCACACAAGTAAACACAATAGAAGAAGAAAGGTACAACCACAACTAAAAACCACCACTAATTATAAAAGTGAGTACTGAAAGTAAAGGGGATAGAATACAATCCCAACTGAAATATAAGTACATAAAGAATTGGAAAACAACTCTTAAAGTCATCAACAAAGTTTAATACCTGAAGGTTAGGTACATCTCATCGTCCAAGCTCTCCACCTCTACTGATCATCTCCGTACACTATCTGTCAATCACCTCCAATAACCATCTTGCCCTGACTCATCAAGACTCTCTCTAGTTGTCCATCATTTACATAAGTCACACCAAGGTGACGAAGAAGACTATGTAGGGGTGAGTATAAAAATACCCAGTAGGGACCCTGAGGCCCCCAATGGTCTCCCTAAATTCCACAAAGTATAATCCATAATTCATGATCATAATCACAAAGCACAAATCAAATGACAGCTCACTCCAGGCATATTACTTAAGTACAGAAGTACAAATCTTCAGTCGTAAAGTATAATCATATTATTTGGTTAATAGGTTCTACTGATAACCCCCACCAGGTCTAACCCACATAAGATTGGTATTCACTAACCCACATATTATTGCTGAGATCTGACACATAGAGGATCTGTATGCGCTGACCCACACAGGATCACTGAGCACAAGCCAAACTGGATGTGGCCCACACAGGATCAGAATGCGTTGACCCACACAGGATCTAGAAGCACTGAACCACATAGGATCTGACCCACACATTATAGGTTTTCACTGACCCACATATGATCTCTGATCACTTAACCACACAGAATCAATTGTTACTAACCCCCACGTGATCACCCTTCATTATCCATCTCACAACTAGCCACTGAATTCACGTAAAAAACGCTTGATTCTGGGAGGATCTTATCACAAAGGCATCAGTTATATTTAATCTAGAACAAAGTCCCGTGAAGAATTAACCCAATGAACAACCATGTCATACGGTTTCCAAATAAACTGATGGCCTGCCAACCAGGAACTCAGTCTGTAATATATAGTCATTTTAGTGCTGAGGGCCTAGTTGGATTCAAGTTCAATCTAACACAGTCATACTATAACATTCTCCAAAACTCATGTGGAGTATTTCAAAAGGACTATTTCATCCTAAGGGTTCTATTTTAATAGATTTGTCGTCAAATGGATGTCTGGTTTAGGAGATAATTCCCTTTAAGCATAACTAGGCCCGGGTCTCGTATAGGCCGACCTGATAAGGGTGTGACCCAACCCGGCCTGTTGGGCCTAGCCCAAACCAGCTGGACGTAGTCTAGACTGAAAGCTAGGCATGAATTCCACCTAGGCGTGGTCCTAGATCCCCTATAAATGGTCTATGTCTATTCAGTATTTGATCGGTGAAATAAGACATGTGTTTCCCCTTCAGTTGACCAGTCCTATGGACCTGTCTAGAATGGGACCCGTAGATGTGGGTCCACCACTGTCACAGTCGGAGATGAGACATCGCCTCTGTAGCGCACCATCCACCCCCATTGTAGTAAGCGTCATCCATCCTCCCAATGTCCACCACAACGCCTGCAGGTACAACCACCTCATCTTGGCCGACGAGAGCCGATGTTAGCCACCGATTGTAGGCGCTGCCGTGACGGTGGTTTCACGCATGTGTCACTTCTTCAGGCCACCATCAAACCTCCAGCGGTTTTAATTTCTTATTTTTTTGTGCCTATGGGACACCGGGGATGCCACCTTTATTGCGTGACATTTGGTTTCACATTACAGTCATGTTAATCATTCTCCCATGATTACTATATTAAAAACGAGAGTGGCGGAGGGTTCATGCCTTGTTAGGATTGGCATGTACCCTCCGTATTAGCATAAAACTAGGGAAGCATTTCAGGAGTGAAAAAAATTGTAGATAAACAACAAAACCTCCCTACCACTAGTTCTTTGGAAATCACTGTGGATAAGGAAAGAGGTTCCATGATCGACGGTGTTGCGGGCCATAAAGAAGGCTCACGTCCTTTGGCACTCAACGTCAAATCCTCCAAAGGTTGTCAAAGCTACATTTTACATTGGTAGAAGACATCTTCAGAATATTGTTAGAGGTTCCTATATTCAGTTTCAAAAACCCCTTCCCAATCCTTATTTAAAATAAAGAAAAGACGAGATCAACCCACATCACAATTAATGATGATGATTAGTAAATTTAATTAATGAACCTATTAATTCTCTCAATGGTGTGGTTACACAACCCAGTGTAATAATCCATTAAATGGTATGAAAACCTACCAGTCCATCCACCACAGCTCAATAGATAAAAAGATATAAATAAAAATAAATAATTAAGTTATATTATTATTTTCATGTAAAGTCCCAAAAAATTAACTTTTTTCTTCCGACCCTTTCCAGTTGAAGATAGACTTCCCTTAAGCGAATTTCAGTGCTGCGACTTCAATGGTTCCCTCATATTTTTAATCTGAGCACCAGTTCAAATGATATAATTCGTCACCTATACATTTACTGAACGTACCGTATAAAAGTTTAAAAATATGTTTCATGATATCCGGGTCTCAGAATATCATGCCACCAATTTTCACAGACTCATAATAATCCAAAATAATTTAAAAAAATTATATAGAAAATCCGGGTCTATAAATGTTTTTTGTAAATTTAATGAATATAATATATACCTCCTATAGAATTTTATTATCAAAAATTAGATTTAAAATTTTGGGTGAAGATTTATAAATTTTTTAGAATTACTTCTTTATTGTTGTTTTCATAATTCTATAATAATTTTTAAGGTGTTACGTTATCATGGTTAATGTTAAAATGGGTTTAAATTGGTCCAACTAAAAGATAAAGAATATAATGTGACCTCAAAATGTTTAAATTTGATTATTTCATATTATATTGAACCTGTGAAATCTTATCTATAAATTTTGGTTTCATCAGTTCCAATTAAATTTATTGCAATTCTTATTATATTTAAATATATAATGTAATTTAGGGTGTCTAATTTTCATCACCCATAAATTGGAACCTCCTCTTCTCTATTATTCACTATGATTGAGTACTCTTTTTCAGAAATACCATAAACTAATACCATCCGAAATTAATTCCATTTATCATATAGTATACCCATGATAACATTCTAAAATATCTAAGATTTTAATCTAAAGGAGGTCTCTCAAAGAAGACGTAATCCTCTGAATATAATTATGTAAGGATTATTTCTTCTTATGTTATAATAAATGAATTGTATCCATCCTAAAAAATATGAATCAAATATCATAAATAAACTTAAATGTTATAATAAATATTTGATAACCCTTTTTTATAAACATTCCATCAAATTTTCGAATTATGTGTCACTTAGGAATACATTTCGACTATGGCCTCTATAGAGTGATATGATTCATTTTCCATTATCATTATTTTAGGGTTGGTTGTTATAATGGATTATATATATATTATATATATGATATATTAATATTATATATAGGCCAAATATTCTTTAACTCTCTTTAATATCATCGATGAAAAAGTGATAACATCCCTCATGCGTATATACAGACTACCATCTCCCTGAAGTGATATAATTTAGTCCACATCACTGATTTATATGAATAGTTATTAATGATTTTATATTTATTACATATGATTCATATTACATGATTATAATTTTTTATATGATGGATCCAGGATCAATTCCTAGAGAGCATGATTGTCCAAACAAAACGTGCTCGAAAGAAAACTATTATCAGCCAGAAAATAGAATTTAATAAATAATTGTTTTTTAAGGGGTGATAAAAAATTATAAAAAACTCATAAATTGTATTATATGTATTATTATTTTTAAAGAATAAAATTACATAAAATATATATTTATTTTATTTTAGTATTGAACATGTACAAATAAAAAACGGGTCATTACGTAACTGTCTTATGTTATAATCTCATTTAACTTCTATATTGGATATAAAAATAATATTATTTAGTTTAATTACATGGATCATATAGATTAAAAAAATCTAAATTATTATTATCTAGTAATTTTTATAATTTTTAAATCTTAGTAAAATTTTCACTCTCAGGTACATAAAATGATTTTAAAAATCTGTAAAAAAACCAATATTTCCTATTTGTTGGATGAATTTTTTGTTCAATATATTGGTAAATAAATTCTTTTTCAATAATTTTAATTTTTATAACACAATTTTTTTTATCATCATTTTCAAAAATATTTTATTTTTTTTCAATTGTTCAGAAAGGAATTTTTACAAGATTTTCCAAATATTTTATAAATAATTTTTTAGAAAAAGAGTGAAGGAAATCATTGTTTTACTATTTATCACATGTATAGATAATACATTTTTCATGACTATTCAATGATTTTATACATCTATTAAATGTTTATATGGTTATATTCATAGAAATTATTTTTATGAAAATTTTAGTAATTTTTTATCTTTAATCATACTCAATGAAATCAATATTTTCACAATTTTAAATGAAATGTTCAAATGATATTCTAAATGTGTTTTTCATATGTATCCTAATATATTAAAGATTTTTTTATATTAATGATACAATTTTAAAATATCATACACATTAATTTTGTAGATGGATTATGATGATTTATAGTTTATTCTATGAAACTTATTTATTTTATATGGGTTAATTAGGTAATGAAGAATTATTTATGGAACCCTTTTCTTTTCAATGTGTTATGTTATGATGAAATTATTTAACTTTAATGAAACACATTTAATTCGAATTAGTACATTTCTATTGAAATTAATAAATGTTTCTGATAATATTTCCTTTAAAAAGTAATTATATGTTGAATTTTAAACTTTTTTTATCGTCTGTCACACACATATATGGTATTTATTATATAAATGGTGGGACTGAAATTAAACTTATGTTAAATTTATTAGGTAATTAATAAAATCATTTAGATAATAATAAATGTAACAGGGAGTTAGAAAAATATTAGTTAGGGAATCTAACCACTATATTAGTTAAGGGAATGAATCTTAACTTTTGAAATGGTAGAGCGTGGAGTGAACCGAATCCACTATAGTAGTATTGGTACTGTTATTTTACCTGGGAAAATATTATATATTCTTAGGTGTATTCTATAATCCAATGTATTATGCTTACAATTTGATCCCACAATGTAATATTGATTATGAAGGATTCTATTTTATTATGAAATACTAATTCTTGTATTAGAAAACCATATTCAAAATTACATGATTAGTGATATTTTACAATTTTTTATTATATTAGTGTATTATTTCCATTTTATCATAGCCTCTGGATTTTATCATTATCATTAAAGATCATTGATTAATATCTCTAATGGGTATCTATATTGAGCATATGATCTCACCCATCCTTATGTGTCCATTTCTGGAGTTATAAACAATGTTATTATGTATGGTATTTCTAGGAACAAAAATACATTGGAACAAATTTTTAGAGATATTGAAGAACATTAATTTAATAACATGCTTATGTATTTATTATTTATGGAAACTAAACAATTACGGTTTTATGGAAGGTATTTTAATGAGGTATAATGAATATTCTAATAAAATGATCTAATATTTCTATGTGAAATACTCAGGTAAATTTTATGGGGTGAGTGTTTATTCCCCTTTGAGATATGAGCGCCCATGTAGCTATTCTTTATGTAAGATATGGTTGGGTTTCTTATTCTAGGATGATCCTAGTGATGAATTGGGATGTAAGATATGATTTATCTCATCTCCAAAGAGTGGTGTTGGTTTTTATTTTCATATGTAACCAATAAGGCCCTAATGAGATCCCGATGATGTAGATGGGTATATTCCCTATGTGTGACTAGATTAGACCTGAGTGATATAATTCAAATAGAGTAACACATGATGTTTATTTTGGTATACATGTGACCAAGGGTTTCTCTGTAGTGGCCACAATGATATATTTACACCTATGTGTGGTAAAATTTGAATAGGTAGTGATAATTTTTGGTGCTAACCTAGAGTAGGAAATGATGAAAATCTTGATATAGATTTAGTATCCAATGCTAGGTATTGTACTTGGGAGGATGACATAATATTGTGATATAGGTTTATGTAGAAATATGACCCTATTGATATGTGTTCGATGAGATGATTGTTGTGGGTTGTAGTACCAAAAGTGATTTTCTTATCTATTTTAGATAACGTTTTGTTATATTTATATCAATATTTCATTCCATATATGTTTTTGATGATGTGGATGAGATGTATTTCCCACAAAAAAATGAGGTATATTAGTTTCCTTGGATTTTTTCATTATATGTAGCCTTTATGCAAGATTTTATGTGATTCATGAGATGGATGAACTACCCCCACCTAGAATATATGTATAAGAAATATGGCCTTAAACAAATTCACAACCCCCGACCTCTAGTGATCAATATACTACGAGACAATATGAGAGAAACAGATTGGTCAATAATGAGAGGTATGTAAGATGATCTAGAAGGGGCACATTTTCCCCTACGTTGTCATTAGAGTATTGGAAACCACATAATTACTCATATAACCTAACTATTGAACCTAATAGTACTATATTTTCTTGTAAATTCACTTATAAATAATCTATATACAAGATATTGGTTGGAAAAAATCATGTGACATGCTCAAAGATAATTTGTTATTAGAGAAGGTAGGTATAGTCAATCATGGGTACTATATACAAACCAAAGGATTTGTGGTATTTATTTATTTATTTATTATTTTTTACATTATTTATATATCTATGAATATCACATGTTAATATGAATATTTTTTCGTTATATATCAGACAACATTGGAGGTTCCCTACTATGCTGTACTTTCACACATCTGGGGTGGCCACACCACTTGGGAACCCAATAAAACAATATTATTCATAGGTTATGGCTGGAAGGATTCCATGGAGTGATTTTTAGATATATATAATGGATATAGGTTGAATATGGATGAGGTGTGGATAAATTATAGTTGTATATCAATGAACATTTTTTTAATTTGTTTGTATTTATGATTGGATAATTGAATTATCTTCAGTGTATTATGATGTGCTATTAAGGATATTATTTTTATATTTAAATTTTTATTTTGTTCTTTGTTAAGGGTATATAGTCTACCTATTATAGCACACAAGACCCTCACATCTAATCAGAAGACTCATGTGTAGGAGGAGACAATCTTCAGGTCAATTTTCATATTATATAGACCATACACAACTCATTGGTCATAGAGCATGAGAGAGTGTTACAATTCATATCAAATAATAACCCATAAATGATGATGGAAAAAGTAGAATTTAAATAGATACACACAAGTAATAATACATTTAGGTTTTGAACATCCATATAGTTCATTAAAATAAAACATACATGGGATGTTGAGTCCTTTCATCTTCAACAAAAGCTCAATTTCCTATAAAATTTTGAAGCACTAGAATAAAAAATCCTCTTAAAAATCAAAAGGAATTATTTAGAATAATGATTTTTTATAAAATAAAAAATATGGCCGGAGCACATCATATTCTTTTTAAAAAATTTCATTAAACCCAGACACATTTTTAATGATTCTTGGAAAATGAAATCATAAAATTTAAATAAAAAACATATTTTTCATATAAAAATAACAATTATTTTTAGATACAATTTCCCTAGAAACAATTTATATTTTAATTCCAGTATCATATATAATTGAAAATGAAATTTAAAATTGTTTTCTAACTAACATTTTTTTCATTTATTTGAATATTAAGAGATGTAAATTTAAACACCAACCTCAAGTCAATTAGAATAATGTTATAACCTGTTTCTTTCAATATTTACATTGAAACCACCAATGGAACACATTATGAATGTCCAATGTAACAAAATATATCAGCTATAGGTAGAATGAATCCCTAAGAACCATTATATACATGCTATGGTACATTGGAGGATGTTTGAACCTTTGTAAATAGAAGTTAAAGTTAAAAAGAAGAGAAAATAAGAGAAATTCAGCAATTAAAATAAAAAATCACTTAATATTTGATGGAAATGATCCAATAATATATGGATAGGAATACTGAATGTATTTAATGAAATTACTTTGTTTAGTGGAATGAGTGTGAGGGGAGAATAAGGGAAAATGTTATTAAATATGGGAGGGTAGAATATGAATTTTGTAATTTTAAAAAAATTGGGAAGACCAGATGGTTTTATAAACTATGAACTAATCATGAGTAAAGAAATATAAAATACAAAGGAATATTAATTTGTTTTCTACATAGTTTTCAGAGAAATTATTTGTGTTTAAAAACCCCTTCACAATAATTTATCAATCCACATTTATTCATTCATCATGGTTTTTAATAATCATGTGCAAGTCATGCACTAACACCCCTATACAAAAAAGGTATCACATTGTCATTACTTGTTTTAACATGAATTTTATCCATCCAAGAAAATTCCCTTTAAAAAAACAACACATGTATTAAAATTAACAATAACTTACCTTATATAAGGGTCCTCACATTGTTTCACATAAACCATATGAAATATCCACATAAACTGTGAAAAATTCGACATTTGAAAAATAAAAGGCCACAATTCTGAAAGATCATATAAATGAAATATTAAATATTAAAAGTAGAAAAATAGTAATATATCCTTTTAAATTATTTATAACATAACACTTTCTAGGACATGAATTTAATTTTTCAAAGATATATATAAACTAAAATGTCACGACTTGTCCCATAAGGCCTCCTACAATGACTACCCCAAGCTTGACACCAATTGTCTTGGTGGTGGTGAATCGTAATGAGTTGGCATATACTACAAATGGTATGTATTATATTAATGTACATGTATTCATGTGCACATCTCCAAGTCACAAATATTGAAATGTGTAAACAATAATAAAAAAATTTCATGCAATCCGCTATATCCAACAACCAGAGAAAATTTGTGATTTTATTGGAATGTAAATTGTGCCAAAACATTCCCCCAACAATAGTCTATAACAAAAAGTAAAAAATATAATAAAAGAGGTAGTATAATAGCGGTTTGACTCATAGGAAGATGCCTTGTAGGTCTAGTCATGCTATGAACCACCTTGTCCTGGTCCACGTAGGACAATGTCAGAGGGTCAATCTTCTCTACAAGGCACGACACATCGGGGAAATCCAATTCATCAGTGAGTATAAAACAACTCGTAAATACACCCCAAAATCCCAAAGTTAATACCATGAAATAAATACCACAATGGAAATAAAATAATTGAAAAACATTTCATTTCAACACAGGTATATTACAACACCACATACAAGAAGAATATCAACATATACTAAGTTCAAGATGAATGTATAGAGATAAACCACAACTAATTTTCAGTAATAAGATTATTCTTGAAGCACACTAAATCTAAGAGAACACACTCTTCACTCTATTATATAATACAAGACACTATCGAAGAGGTCTATATCATCTGGGCCATGACCAAATGAGAACATATTAATTAATGAAGATTCAGATGCCGCGTAGAGGGGATCACACTAAGTCACATGGGGGGATACCACTGAACAAATCTAAACCAAATCACAAAGTAGGGAATCACACACGGACACCTTGGGGGATACCATGGATCATGCCCAGACACTTTGGGGATACCACAAACCATACCGATATGGCCCAATAGGTAGAGGTCCGTGCTCGGCTCACAGAGGAAACATGATTCCATAGACTTTACTAGGGGTGATAGAGGATAAAACTCTAATATCTGGGAGGGATGCATGACTCTATCTTGGAATAATCCTCTACAAGGGATTATAATCCAGTAGCATGGATGTAATAGCATAATGAACCCTGAAGGAATGAACCAAGGGAATGCTCTCAAACTCAACTCTTCTAATCTATATGTACTCCACATTATCTAAAAGGACCCTCAAATTGTCAATGTCCGAACGCCATTGAAAACTCATAGATATGATGTTATATTTTGATGTTATGAAATTTTTATGTTTTAGTGGGGGAGTCATGGGGCATGTGGATTGAATAACTGTCAGAATGCCCTATGTTCAACTGACCTAGGTCAAGATGAGGTCTGAACCAAAACCGACTAGGATCTGGACTAGTATTCTAGGCTGACCCAGCCCACTCTTATTAGATCTGGAGCACTCCACAAGGCCCCCTCCAATATTCAGTGCTTTTCCATCATAAGTACATTTCATATAGACTAGTCAATGTAGTCACATGACGCCTCGCAGGCATCTACCGTCGCCATTGCATTTCTGCGGCCCAATTGAATTCCACAGTTTCCACATCGACACAATGCCACCTGACGTGCCCTACAGCCCCCCATCGCCTTCTTTAGCCCCCGCTATAGCTAATACCTTTTATCATTGAACATCTTCATCCTGCCTCACCACCTCACCAGACCACCAAGTTGGTCTTCCCTTTATTATACCACCATGCCACCTCTGACCCCCTAAAATTTAAACATTCACAGTTCTAGGCTCCTCGAGAACTGATATTCATAGATCCAACTTTTTTCAAAGATTTCCTCTTATTTGGGGGTCCGATTATGTTCATAGACACCCATAAAGTGTAAATGTGGCCACATGAATTCAATGGTGGAGAACATGAAGAATATGGAAGATAAAAGAGTGAATAAAAAATTGAGGAATGAATGCCGACCATCTATTCGTGTTTGACTTAGTCTGTTCTCCATAGAATGATGAATGAAAGATGATAAAAATACCATAAGATTAATTATGATGACGATGAATGTATTAATTAATGTCCGTTGAATTGATTCATGTTCATCTTATATTATGAACTGGGTGGAAAAAATATTACAAAACGTCCAACATGGAGTTTAGATTGATTTTTGATGAAGAAATATTACATTTCAATTATTGAAGAGACTTCCTAATCTAATTGTGTGTCAATCCAAACATTCATATCATATGGCTCTGATATCCACACAAGTATATCAGTTGACTTCCACAGAGATTCATGAGCTAAGGGTGTAGTTGGAGGAATTAAAAAAAGGATTAACAAGACATTGTGTTTAACCCTGGGCTACCCCATTTTTTGTTTTAAAAGAATGCAAACATGAGCTTTAGTTTATTTGTGTATTACTGACACTTGAACTAGGGCACTGTAAAAACATTTATCCATTTCCTAGGTTCAATTACCTCTTTTATCAGTTGAAAGGGGCATAGTGGTTCTCGATGAATGACCTCAGATCAGGCTATCACCGGTTATGAGTACTATATGAGGACATACCAAAGAAAACATTCACGTGTCATTATAATCACTTCAAGTACATTGGGATGTTTTTTGGAGTGAAAAACATCCCATTAGTGTTCATGGGACTCATAAACCAGATCTTTCATCACTACTTAGGCCAATTTATGGTGGTCTTAATCGATGAAATCCTAATGTACTCGTTATTTAAGGAGGATCATAGGAGGCATTTATGGATGATTCTGGACACACTTTCAGAGTACCATCTTTATGGGAATATCTCAAACTGTAAATTCTATATTGGAGAGGTCCATTTTCTGGGAAATTTCATCTCAGAGGCTGGGGTTGATGTGGATCTAGCATTGGTTGAAGCAGTTCTTGATTGGGAGCCACCCCAAAGTGTTACTGAGGTGTAGAGTTACCTTGGATTGGTAGGGTACTATCAAAGGGTTTTCACAACTTCAATAGAGTGTCAGAACCCTTGAATGATTTGAAATCAAATGGAATGCCTTTCATGTGGACATAGACTTGCTAGATGTGATTTCAGATGCTGATATAGGTATTGATGCACACTCCCATCATATGATTTCCTGAGTAGGGTGTCGAGTATGTGTTGTTTTGTGATGCATCACTGACTAGGTTACATTGTGTCCTAATATAGGCCATGTATTGATATCCTATAGTTCATACCATTTGATATATAATGAGAAGAACTATGTTAACAATGAACTTGAGTTAACAGTAGTAATCTTCATATAGAATATGTGGCGAGAGTACCTGATGGGAGAGAGATTTATCATCTACTATGATCACAAGAGTCTCAAATATATATTCTATCAGAAGGATCTAAACATAAGAGAGAGGTAGTTTCTAGAGATTCTCTATGACTATGAATTTTATATTTTCTATACTCATAGGAAGGGGAACATAGTGGAATATGCTCTCAGTAGTAGATTTATTTTGTAGTTCCCATAAGACGAGTCAGAGTAGTTGGCCTCATTATGGATATCATTTGTAAATGGAATTAGAGAAACATACCTCCAGTCAATGGTTTTGAACCCTCCGATCCTACAGAATGTCAGTGAGTCCCATCATGGGGATACCAACAATGAGACTTGACAAACATATTTTTCCAAAAGGCATGCTCTTGATGGATACTAGAAATTTGAGGAGCACATATTTCATTTCAGAGAGTACACAGTTGTACCCGTGGCATTGTAGGAAGATGTTTTGAGGGATTTCTATAAATACAATTTGGTAGTACATTTAGGTGTGTTAATGATGTACTAGGGCCTTTGAAACTAGTTTTGGTGGCCTGATATGAAGAAGGGAGTTGTAGAGTTCTTCTCTCACTACCTCACTTGTTAGTAAGTGAAGGCTGAGCACTAGGTTCTTGTGGGTTCAGATCAACCCATTGAGAATCTTGAATGGATGTAGGATTGGATATATATGGAATTAATAGAAGTTTTACCATGTAAATATAGTGTAAATGATGTCATCGGAGTGATCATTTACCAACTCACCATTTCAAAACACTTCTAATCTATCTATGTGAAGAGATCAGTGTAGATATTGATACACCTATATGTGAAAGATTTATTTCAAATCAATATACTTCCATCATTGATTGATTGATATCATGTTTTACTCATTACATCCCTATTGTTTAAGGGATTTTAGGAGTAATTTGGGACATATCTATACTTGAGAACATAGTTTCACCAACTGAAGGGATCAAAAAATCATTGAACCATTCAGGTGCTAGAGTACATATTATGGGCATGTATGTTAGATTATTTTTCCGTAGTTGATAAGATCACCTAACATGAGTGTAATTATCATACAACAATATAAATCAATCCATCATTGGTATGGCACTATTCGAGGCCTTGTACGTGTGACCTTGCAAGTTTCTACATTGATGGATTGACCTAGGAGAGTGAGCAGTCATGGGTCCAATGTTGGTGCAGGCTACGATATAGAAGGATTATATCATCCAGGTGTAGATAAATACCAAATAGTTCTATCAAATGTCTTTTTTAGACAGGTGAAGAAGGCCTTTGGAGTTTGATTATGGAGGCCAAGTGTTCATTCATGTCTCACCTCGACGCAAATTGGAGTTATTTGGCTGGGGTAGCAAGGAATATCTAAGGTTCATTGGCCCTTTACAGATACTATATAGAGTTGTAAAGGTTTCATATCACTTGTCTTTACAACCACAATTAGATTGGGAATATGATTTCTTCCACATGTTGCAAATTCAGAGGTACATGAATGACCCAATGAACGTCATCAATTAGGAAAATATGGACAATGAGGATGGGGAGAATTGTTCTTAGTGCACAATGTAGACTGATGATTAGTAACAAAAGATATTTTGTGGGTTTTATATTAATTTATTTATATCTCATGGATCAAATTGAATCTCTAGGAGAGGACATGGTTGCAGTAGGCTTAGATTTGTGCTCAGTACCCTCATTTGTTTGAGTAGCCTTTGTTTTGGATTTCAGGGAAGTAAATCCACATGATGGGGAGAATTTATCATATTGGATTTTCAATTTATTATTTTTTGAAATTATGTGGATAAATTTTAAGACTATCTACTAAAATGGAATGTGATTCTAAGGCCCAGTTTTATCGAATTTGTTTTTAAAAATTATTATACTTTTGATAGCACATGTGAAAATATTTCCTCAAAAACTGTAATAACTCTTTAGTGGTTTCCAGGATTAGAAATATGAGGGTAAAAATATTGGAATGATGGATTTCCCCAAGGTGTTACCCAAATTGTTTTCGGTGCAGGTCATCTATAGAATAATTCATATAGGATGTAACCATAAATAAAATAATTAAAATAATAATTTTATTTTTTAAAACTTGAATAACTCATGAATAGTGACTCAGATTGAAAATATGTGGAAAATGTTAAGTTAATAATGTGTTGTGTTCCCTAGATGTGAATAAACATTATTTTTCATGGGTATTCTGTGGAAAAACTCGAAAATGATGTAATTGTCATTAAATAATTTAAATGAAAACTATTTTGATGCAGCGACTGCTTATCCTTTAAATGTAAAGTTATAGAATTATCTTAGGGTTGTCCATTGTAACCCTAGATATTCAGAACACCATTTGAGAGTTTTCGGTGAACGATGATGGATCTAGTGGATCATGCGTTATCACACCAACCGAGATGGCGGTTCTTGTAAACGAGAGGAAGACAACCGCTCTTCTTCAACGATTAATCTGAACTCTAGTTAAGTTGATTGTTTTATGATTTTTACATCCAATTTTTAATCTACGAGAAATGTGCACCAATTCCAAACAAATAATTGATATGTACATCATTAGTATATTTAAATTAATAGAATTGTTTTCATTCTTCATTCTTTGTTCTAACGAGAACATACGAGGGTGACATAAAAAAAGGATGAGGTTTTTTCCCAATGATTTTATTCAGGATTTTATCATTTCTACTCTTATCTTTCTTCACTATTGGATGCCCGTGTTCATTGGTCTACTTGAAGGGTGGATCCAAAGAGGATTAGACCCCATGATGGGAGCTAGACTAGGAACAAAATCTATATACATGATGATCAGGACTTGAGTAGCCCAGATTTGTGATCGTTTCAAATTTCAAGCATCAGGGGTGGGTCAATGGTCTGTAGAAGGGACCACTAGTGTGAAGACTTGGTGAGGAGGCAAGGAGTTGTAGTGACCAGAGATGGCATACATAAAAGGCGATGTCGACCTGACATGAAAGACGAGAATCTACAGAATACAACTATGCCGTAGATGGAAGCAGTGAAAGATTTCTCAATGGATGCCTCAAATGACCGCATAGACTAGGCCTAATATCCCACACTCAAATGGTTTGGGAGGGGAAGAAGGTAAAATCATAGGTGGAGTAGGTCGGGCCCTTGAATAATGTGTCGGGTTAGCATAGACAGAGCATGAAGTGTTGGCTCAGTAGACTAGGCCAGATTTGGGTCAATCCCAGGTCTGACACCATATATATCTGGGTGGTCACGCAGTCAAAAATATTCATTTGACCACAGAGGTCGACTGAAATGGGAGCTTGAGATACTTTAGTGAGATCTATGGTATCATGATCACAAAGATTAACCATAGTGATCGACTAGGGTAGTTGACCATGGACATCAACCACCACAGTCGATGGACCGACCATGAGTTAGTCCATAGGCCCAGTGACCCCCTTCTGAGTCTTCCAAACACAAAAACATATAAACATTGCATCTAATTAATGATATTCCATCGATGTTGGGTCCCTAGTTATGAGATTATCCTTTTGAGATAATGTTTTGATATTTTATATTGGACCAGTAGAGGTTGAGAGTGTTTACATGGTACTTTCCTTGATGGTTTGTTATTGTTTTATTTTCACATTATATGATTGTAATACCATCTAGAGTTCGAGTCTAAAATAAATTCTAGATTCCCTCCCCAGGATTGGATTGTGATCCTTTATCACTTGTATTAGTGTGTGTGCAATCATGCAACTTCATTGATAAGGGAAATGAATCTATACCTTCCAAGCTTCATCACTAGGGCATTTTGTATCCCTAATAGTGTCTATGAAATGATCCATGTTATCCCCTAGGGTGTCCTCATGTGATCCCGTATGTTGCAAATTGATTCAGATGGGTCTCATAGTATCACCCACTATGACTGGGTGTGATAATCTCACTATGGTATCATAATACTCCTTGACTAATACATACTCATTTGGGAATGATCCAAATGAGCTATAACACTTCTTGTGTGTCTCCAATGATATAATGGCTCGAGGATTGAGTTCCTTTGGAATAAGGGTGGTTAGAGTGGACTTTTGTGGATGGAAATTGGTAGTGGAATACCTCTAGAATTTGCATATTTGACTAAGTATTTTAGGATATTATAGTTATATTTTCTATTTACATATACCTGTATAGAGTACAGTTGTTTTCTTTTGTTGGTTTTCAATTGTGATATTTCCTTAATTGTATATCCTTTCTGGTCTAGGGTTGTCATTAGAGGTTTTATTATTCTGAACCCTACCCAGGATTTTTCCACATATGTCGTGTCTTGTGCAGCTGATCAATGCATTCATAGAGACCTAAGTGGACCAGGACCTAGCAATGCTTACCGAGGTTGGATAGATGATGCATGTTCCTTCGGTTAAGACAGCTATCCCAATACATCATTTTTCACAGGTCGGAAAAGTTGTTAAATACTCTTGTTGGTTGGTGTTTTTTGGCCCTATTTAATTTCTAGTACTTTCACAGTTGTACTCTTATTAGGGGATGTAGTTATCTTAATGAGTTGTTTACTTAGAGTTTTTAAATTTATAAATTTTTGGAATAGAGATGTCTGTGTGTGAATATAGGTACATTAGGATAATTCTCCTAATTTGTGGGATATTCCTACTCAATTCTTGACACCAGCCCTAACCTATTGGGGGTAGGCATAGGGTAGTCACAGAATTAGCCTCTTTGGAATGGGTCATAATATAGGTCCACTTTGGACTCCATCAATGTTCAATAATCTGCAAAATACACAATATGTGTGGGAAATTATCGTACACGGGTGAGTATAACAATACTCAGTATGACCCCCCCCCCCCAAAAAAACCACAATGGAAACACCATGATAAAAATACCTAAACCTAAATACCATGAAAAAAAGTATGCTCCATGGAGGTATATGTGAACAACACATCTAACAAGAATATCCAAATATAAAAAATCCAAGAAACAAATTCTTGAGTTAAACCACAACCTACATAAATCCATAGGACTCTTCTCAATGAATGCTCGTTCTTTGAGAACTCAATCATCGAGAAATAATATCCTGAGAGACACTCACGAAGAGGGTAAGATCATTTTGGCCCTTCCCAAATGAGAACATATTAGTCAAGGAATATCATGATAATGGAGAGAGGGGATCACACCCAGTCACATTGCGGGATAACACTAACCCAATATGGATTACTTCACAATGTAGGGGATCACACACGGAAAACATGAGGGATACCACAAGTCATGCCTAGACACTATGGGGGATACCACATAATGTATAGATATGGACCTCACAGTGGAAGTTCAGTACCCTACTCATGGAGGATAAATGATTCCACAAACTCCCCTAGGAATTATAGGGGATCATACTCCAGTCTCGGGGAAGGATGCTTGAAT
Organism: Viscum album; assembly: GCA_963277665.1. NCBI lineage: Eukaryota > Viridiplantae > Streptophyta > Magnoliopsida > Santalales > Viscaceae > Viscum > Viscum album. The sequence goes on from OY728133.1 coordinate 599,875,268, forward strand.
ATATCTAGTACTCAAACACTAAATGTTATGAAGTTTTGATGCTTCATATGGGGGGAATTAGGCATGTATACCAACTCACGGTCAGTCCTCCCCATGGTTGAACACCCCATGGTGAAATTCTCCATGGTTTTATTATGTGACCACACTATGGTCGATCCATGTATCCTCTTAGGGTTGATCCGTGATCCGACCCTGATCCAACTTGATATGTTGAGCTGACCCATCATGCTCTGTCATTGTGAAACTACCCCACTCTGATTGGGCCCATACCACTCCACTTAGGATAATCCCATATCCCATTTCCAAACCAATCAATCATGATCGATCTAGAGCATCCAATGTGGCCACTATTGGTATCCCACAAGGCCTCTAATATTGTTTCATTTCATAGAATAGTCTCATTCTTTGGATTCTGCCTCTATACCCAGCTACCCGTTGTGCCCTACGACCCACCTTTGCCTTCCGCGGTCACCGTAATGGCCGTGTGTAAGTGATATCTTCCAAAAACCATCAATCCACCTCTGATTCCCCAAATTTGAAATAGTCATAGATATTGGTTCCTTGAGTTATGATCTTTATAGTTCCAACCATCGTCATCATTATTCCTCTAATATCGTGATCTGATAACATTTGGATCCCCAAAAAATGTCAATCTGTGGTGACGGGGGTCCAATAGAGATGAACATGAAGAACATGGGAGAGAAAAGGACAAATAAAAACATGGGGAAGGTCACTCAAACTTTTTTTTTATGTTTTCGTCAATCCGTTCACGATATAATGAAGAACAAAAACAATTCAATCCATTTATTTCTACTAATAATGCACATATCAATTCTTGTTTGTTGAACGATATGAATTCTTTTTAGATTAAGAACATGATAGAATAATCATAAAATAACTTCCTACCAGGATTTCGGATCGATCAATGATGCAAAACAATTGTCCTGTTATTGTTGACGAGATTCTACACCTCTATTGGTGTGATGATCGACGATCCACTCGATCCATCATCGTATGATGAAAAAACACTTCAACAATTGTCTAAATATCCAGGTATTGATCGAGCAACCCAGAAGAAATTATATAACCATACATTTAATGCGTAAGTAGTCACTACATCTAAATAATTTTTATTTAAATTAATCAATGACGATTACATACTTTTTGAGTTTTTCCGCTGACAACCCGCACCGACTAATGTTTTGATGTGCGTATGGGAAACACCATATTTTTACTCAATAGTGGTCTTGGAAATAAAATATGAGTCAACATTAATGATTTATTATACTTTTAAAAATTAAAATAATTTTATTTAATAATTTTATTTATAGTTACGTGCTTGTTGACTTTTTCTACAGATGACTAATGTCGACCAAAGATTGGCCGCACCTAGGGTAAATAATCCATTCAAAGCTCAATGGTACCCCCCAATTTTGGATTTGAGAACTTGTTTAAGTGGTCATTCACTTTTCTATGAAAAACATTCAGCTATGCTATATAATTTTACAAAAATTTCATACAATTTGTCCAGGAAATTCTGGCCTCATAATCACACACCATCTCAATCCTTAGTCTAGAAAATAATCCATATAATTATTTAAAATAATTGATAGAAAAATATGTGACCTAAAATAAAATATATATTATCCACACATTAAAAAATGAGGTGGGTGGTACTTGGGATAAAATAAAATGTTTTGTTTAAAATAATATTTTTCAACCTGATTAGTCATTAAAATATCCACTAGAACTCCTTTATCCAGGAAACATTATTCCTAAAATAAAACAAAAAATTCCATGAATTGATCAAATCAGGACCATTTAATCTAAATCAACAGTAGAATGTAGACAAATAATAGTTATAAAAACAATTTTCCATTCATCTAGAATAATTAAACAATGATAACCAACTCAATAAAAAAAATCAATATGAGATAAAACACATCCACTAACTACAACTATTCTTTCTTAAAAAACTAATCGAAACACCCAAGTGGTATATCCTAAATAAAAAAAATTATTCCAATTATAACCATCACCATATGACACTACCAATGATAATATGGCGTACCATTATGTTTTGGATCCTAAATAATTATAACTCAATTGTTATGTGTTTTCAGTCAGACATATTATCCGGATGGGATACATCATGGGATATTCACTAGGTTTGTGCGAGTGATTTCAAAAGAATTGTGGAAGACCATGTGTTTTCTATTAGGGAAATTTATTAGAATGATATGTGTCCATAGTGGGTCATAGTCTCTAGTGTGACTGCAAAGAAACTAAGATTTTTTAGGTGACCCTAGAGTTCTATTAACATGAAATATTTCTATGGATTTCAGATCATACAAATTTGGAAAAATGAAATACCCAAAATAATGTGCAGAGACACCTCCTAGAATTTAGACGTGGGGTCCACAAGTTTTTTGTTTTTCATCAATGGGGGAAGAGTGTATTACCCATAAAAAGTGATAATTAAAAGACTAATTATTTCTACATTTTCAGCAAGGAGACCCTTTATTTTCAAGAAACTAGCTAATTATAGATCTAATTTTATTTGTTTCATTCAAGAGTAGTATTAGGATGTGTATCCTAATAGGATTATTCTTAGGGTCATTGTATGTGATGAAAAATAAAACATCAATAACATGTGTTAGGTTATGGGATTAATCATTCATCTGAAAAGAAACCTCAATGGGTAATAACATGTTTTGTTTTTAGAGGGATACTAATTTATAATAAGATGTCCATTAGATCAGATTCCTATGTACATGTCCCTCAGTTCTTAGGACATGATAATTTTTCACCATTTTCTCTCTCGTTGTTATAGGTTTGTTATTTTCTTTTTATTGTTGGTGTTTATTTATCTAAAAGGTTTTTTTATTAAAATTTGACTTCATTGGGAAATTAATTGGTAATTTGTTTCCGATATCCTTTTACATATAGATTTTTAATCACTAAATTATTATAATCGACAAATTATTAATGGGATTGTCTAATGGAAAACGTATAAAAATTATGAAGAATGTTTTTTATATATTCTAATGGCGGTGTATGATTATTCAGACAACATATTGGTAAGCAATTAAGAGTAGATTAGGTTTTTTATTTAATAAATTATATTTGGGAATTGGAAACACCTATAAATACATCACCTTTAGTTTAGGGAATCATTTCAGAAGATATGTCAGTAATATTTATAACATACATTATTTTTGAGATGGACAAATATACTTGATAGATGAAATTTGTTTTATATTCTAGTATAATGGAATGTTCATTTCTAGATTTTGGTAATGGTTTTTCATTTGTGAGTATTTATATTTTCTTTTAAAATTATTTAGGGGACCTGTATATCTAATACTGATAGATTATGGTGTGGTGGTTGGTCATTGGTAAAGTAGGTGTTGTTCACCTATGTCCAGAAAACCCATTACAACTTTTTTATTTCATATATATTATTAATGGAAAATGTTTTTATTAATTAATTTATGGTTTTATGATGTTTCTATATTATTTATTTTATTTATAGTTATTATATTAAATTATAGACTATTCTTTATTTATAACAAATAAATAATATTTTTTATTTTTGAATCAGCGATTTCAAATTTCAAATATTGTTCGAGGATAATATATTATTCATTACACCCATAAAATCTAGATTAAATTTTAACTTCACGAGAAACCATTAATGTAATATGGGACTACCATACTGACTATGATATACTCACCCCCTACATGTGACCATCAAATCACAAGTATATTCCATATCTTATTGAGTTTTTTTATAATGATTATTCCTCCATAAGATCTTGAATAATCTGTTAATATATTTTTAATTTATACATGGATACTACTCATGGTATCTTCATCTGCAATATTATTTTTGGTTACCTATTTTTATTATTAATTGAATTTATCTAGTAATATTTTATAATTTTTTATTATATTTTTATTTAATAATATCATATAGTATGGATGATAAATAGGTATTTAAAAATATATTTGTGTCAAAATTCTATGATTTATGTGCCCCTAAAAAATTTTTGTTTTCTTCATGTGTCAAACATATAAAAATTTGCGTTTGATATAAAAATCCGACACCAAAGATTTTAAAAAAACATGGAATAAATGTTTCTCATATTAAAACCATACCCCAATTTTATTATTTAATCCCTTGGATATAAATGTAAAATTTTTTATATCGATTGATGTGGATGATGTTATATGTATACTAAAATTCATGTGTAGAATAAAATAATATTTTAGTTAATTATATAGTAGAACATTGTAGGAAATATTTGAAATGTGTCAGTAATTATGAAATAATTTAATAAATGATCATTAGGTTAAATATACTCATGATTCATTATTTTAGGATTTATAAATTTATGGGATAAATATATTACATGATGGTGGAGAAGACATAATCTATATTTTGGAGTTAGTTATATGGTTATGATCATTGAGTGGAAAACATATTCCCGTGAAAGTAATTCATTTAATGATTTTTGGATTTACATATCACATCAATATACACATGACATGGGAGGAATATGTTGATCAAAAAATATTGTACAAATTAAAGAATTATTTAAATAGAAGTCAGTGATTACATGGAGATATAGAATATTTAAATTTTTGAGGCCTTATAAAGAAGTATGATGAGTGAAACTTATTTTTAGGGGATATTATTGAGGATTTATGTGATCACATGACCAATATAATTATATTATATTTATATAACTATATTAATATAGATATTGATGTCAATAATTGATATTATTGGTAAAAGATATCAATGATCAGGATATATAGGTCCATGATGATTCATTAAACATATAGAATATATTAATAGTGGAGAGATCAATTCAAGAGAGATATGATTTAAGAATAAACTGTTAAAAAATATTGAATGAAAATTCGAAATGATTTGATAACAATAGATTTTGTCAAATTTTATTGTAAAATAAACGTTCAAATGCTAAATCATTTCCTTCCACTATTTTATAATAGTGAAGTCACCAAAACAATGTTATTTTAATAGTTTCCTGGATTTTCATAAGTGTTAATCATTAATACAATACAATGTGTATTTTTTAAAAGTGTAGAATAATTTATTCATTTTAATGAATATAAAATCATAAAGGTTTTGTAATGGTTGAGAAACTGTAAATGAATATTGAAATATTTGAGATACATGAATCCATTGTGTAATAGGTACTATATCAGAGTGAAATGATATTTCAACATGTTACATAATAATAAAAGGAAAATTGTATAATTTTTTTAATAATGACATGAATATTTCTTTATAATGAAGACCATTTTCTGACAGTTTCCTGAAAATTATTACTTATAGAAATCTATAGTTTTTTATCCATAATTTGATTCATATTTATTATCAATATGTTATAATTAATTAATCATTAGTATTAGTAATTTATTCATGTATTCAAATAATAAAATAACGGTTGAGATCATGGGAAGTCAAAAGAGGATAAGTAATTATATATTATTAAATTAGTAACTCTTTTTATTAATATTGGAATTAATGTATATAACAAAAAATGTGACGACATGGGTAAGAACAAAAAGATGAATTATAGGGAATAAATAGAATAGTGTATTTCTGATGAATGAAGTATATACAAATTAGATTAAATGTAATGGTAAAAATAGGGTAAGAAATAGATCACATGATATATAATAGATAGTAGTTAATCATTTTGGTTGAGATGAAATCAGGAGAATAGACTATTATAAAAACCAATTAAATAAATATAAGATAATGTAGATTAATTAAATGGTTAAATATTAAGATTAATCAATAGACTATGAATACATGTATTTAATGAAGTATTATGTTTTTGAATTGATAAAAAAATTAATGTTATTTTTTGACAATATTATTGGTACTTCTACACTATTGGGAGACATTTTATCATGTTTTTTATCACTATTATTTTTCACTATTAGGGTTTTCCTAATAAAAATGTTATAAACCATATCACGTGGGATACAATGAAATACACACAGAGGATTATAAATAGATATTGAGTAATAATCTATGTATATTCTCCGTTTCTTGGATTTTTGTTGCATGAATTCCACCTTTTTGTGTGATGCGAGAAAGAACATTTTTCACTAAAATTGAGAACTAAAAATATATAATAATATATAAAAAACACTAAAACATCTCTAAGTGATATATATCCTCATTAAGGGATCTACCAATATTCATCATATCCTTGTAATGAAATAAATTTTTACCCTCTTCATTATCTCAATGTTTGAATATGATTGTCCATCTTTGAAATATATTCATTGCTACTTGTTTAGTTGAAAATGGTCAACCCCAAATTATTTTTTATACGTAATATGACTTATGTATAATTTTAGGAATCTTTTAGTAAAAATACCACCCAATTATAATTATCATATCATCAATCATGTAATTATAGTGGGCCAAGGATCAATATTCATGTTATTATTCCAATATGGGCGGATTGAATTCATTTAGTCATAAATTATTGATCATTTATAATGGTTGGATTTTAAAACATTCTCCCAGATCTACTAATATTGTTTTATCTTATTTCATTTAGGATCGCAAGAGTAGTTAAATCTCTTTGAATATTTAAACTTCTATATTATTTTCCTTGAATAAATGATTTGAATTTGTTTTGAGTTTTACAGAATCATACTCCTCCAAAAACATTTATGAAATAATATTATTTAATAACTTGTTATATTATATCATTTATAAATCATTAAGAAATATAAAATTTAGTATTATAATATTGAAAATTTAAAAAATCACTATATTCTCTAAATTTTGAATATCTATGTGGAAATAGTTTTTTTCTATGTTGTTCTCCCAATACAAATTCGATATTTTCACCATCACTGTTACTTGTTTCATTATCAATCAAGATAATTTAATTCATTATTTAATTTATTTATAATTTATCAAACTTGTTCTATTATAATTATTTATCAATCTAGTTAGGTTTATTCTTGTCCATATATGATCATCTTTCTTCAATTCACTGACCACACATTATTATGATCTTCATGTCTGCATCTCGTTGATTAATTTATATTTTCTTGGAACATAGACACTAAATAATAATAATAAGAGGATATGAGAACTATAAAAATTTAACAAGACTAATGATTGGATGATTTAATGTTATAAATATGAACATAAAATTGACATAGAGAGGTGTATTATTGATTTTTTGTGTTCTTATCATGGTGAATTTGAAATCCCATGACCAAACCAAGCCCAACGGTATAATATTTTGAATTTGGGTTCAAATGGGATATGTAGTGGACATTGAGTTCATAGAGTGAAGTTAAAAAGTATAAAATTATAATGACATAGAGTATATGTGGTTTTAAGGGTTTAATTAAGTTGGGAAATGGGAAAATTTATATTTTTCAAAGGTTTTCCTACATTTTATAGGGTACCCATTATATAGTAACATAGTACCTAGTGGAACTAATATAGTATTTTTCATAATTTTAGAAAAAGAATAAAAACTAAAAAATTTGACGATATGGATATGAAGAGTGTCGACTCAATAACCTAGTGCTGAAAAATCACTATGATCAGAAAAAACTAATTGCCGATCAAACCTACTCACAAAATTTGAACTTTTTCCTCTTATTTTTATTCAAGGTTTATAATGTAATTAATTTCAACCAATTATTGTTAACCATAAAATAATATCATATCCAAATTCAAATAATGTCTTTCATTATGTTTATACATACCATAAAATAAACATTATTTTTCTCTAACTATAATAATGATAACCTATTATTGTAATTTATTTTAAGATTTAGAAATTGATGAATTCAAAATTACAGATATATTCACATCATTTACGATTATAATTCATCATATTTTTAATTTTTATTGAGAGTTCATTTTTATCATTGTAATTATTTTGTGGCACCTATAGAGTCATATCTCTTAAATACATACTAGTTTCTAAATATACTAGGGTTTGGAGTAGAAAACTCTTATATAAACAGAGAGAAAAAAACAAAACTCTATATTTATAGATCACTTAATTAATATGTTAAAATCAATACACCCTTAATGGGGTATAAATTAGAGTAGTGGCCAATTCAAATTCCATTATACTCTAAAGGCTTAACCATTAATAATTTTGGGATCTTTCCCTCATATTATCATGAATAAAATTCAATCTATTATACTCATGAATCCACCAATATAAAATATTTATCTAATTTTTATAAATTAATGAATATGAGAATACAAATATATTACTTGGTTCAGTTATACTAGAACGCGTGAACATAGAAAAAAAATAGTTATACTTGTATATAAAATCTACAAAAAATTCACTCTTTAAGTGGATATAATTTTTTTCATTACATAGAAAGGCTGACACCACTTAATAAGTGATTAGGTATGGTACCCTACCTTTGAAAGGATACACAATATTCTTTCATATTAGTGCACATGTTTTGGTAATTCCTCTACAGTTTATTGATTTAAAGGACATCATTAAGATCTGTTACAAAATAAATACCTTTTATTCAATGAACTCTAAAATTACTACATTGATAAAATTCAACCATCCTTCATTCATATTCTAATGAAATATAAAATAAACTCCCTAGTAAGAGAGTTAAATCTTTACTCTCTAAACAAACACTGAAACAAAAAAATCATCCTCAAGATAATATTAAATCTACGAATGAAATTCACTTAGTTTCACTATATCTGATTATTGAATAAAATCTAAATGAAAAATTCAAAACTATAAATATTCATCCTTCAATTATTAAATTTTTTTTTATAGAGTCACATCTATGTGATCTCTTATTTTCCTCAAAACCATAAATATAAATATATCTCTTTCCCTTCTATCTTCATTGTCACTAACTTTTATTTATTTGAAATAATAATATTAAAAACCTATTTAATCTACAATTCACTTCAACTAATGGTTAGGATTGATTCATGTTCTTTCTAAAACCTATGTCTATCCCATGTGACAGATATGTTTATGTATAACCAAATTCATCCAAATAGATAGATTTTCCTTGCAAATTTATCGATATTTATCTATCCAATTTATTTCAAGTGAAATATATTTTCTTTAAAAACTCATTTCACTATGGATTACTCTTTATGTACCATTATATGTTGATGCTTAACAAAATGCCATGAAACTATGAACAACAACATTCAAATAAATATATGCCAATAAATATTTCTATTTTCATATTTTATATCTCCATATCAAAATGAGCTATGCTATATTTATCTCCAACCCATGGAACAATACATTTATCATCTAACTGATATCCCAATTATGGACATATTGAAAATATTTTCTATTTCTACTCCATATTTATTTTAAAAAAACTAAATATTCTTCTAGTAAATTCTCTAATGATTAATATACCTCGTCTCTATTTGAAATACTAAAGGATTTATATCAGATTTATTGACTATATTGTTGTTCAAGGTTGTTGACAATAAGTCTCATGATGTTTTATGTCCAATAAATTTGTTGTAATTCTAATAATACATGTTGGATTTATTGATAGTATAATTATTATAATGACATGATAAATATGAAAAATGTGTTGAATAATATCTTAGTATATTGGTGGATACCAATATAGTTGGGCAATGTATGTGGCTAACATCAATCATCATAAATATTCATGTTTGAATTGTTGTAAATGTAATAAATGGTCATAAGATTATTGTTTGGTTATATACCATATCTTATATACATGGTGGGTTTTTTTAATAGTTATATAATTCCAATCTAGGTGATAAAACATAAATGTTTTTGTATGGGTAGACATGGATTGAAATACTATAATAGACCGTTCAAATTTCCTTGTGTGTGGTGTGAAGGGACATTACTTAAACATGAAATAAAAAAGGGACCTTGCCATGGTGCTCCATGGAGTGGATTTCATGTGATAATTTATGAAATGGATGTGGAATGTAAAATAGTCCATGGTATGATAATTCGGGGTGTATACTGAATTGTTCAAATCAAAACTAATTTCATTATGATGGTGTATATTGTGGTTCCCATGTTTTTAAATACAAAAAAACCAATTTCCATGAACAAAAAAATAGTGTATAATCCATGGTTTATCCACTATTTTAGGATAAATATTTTTAATCTGAAGTTTCCTAGAATAGGTTTCTCTATGTATCTAGTGGATTTGGAAGTTTCCATCATGTAGGGGAAAGAAGAAAAATCTTAAACTATGAGAAAATATTCTATATGGAAACCATTTTGGATGAAAAATAGTTTAGGTCCCAACATGTGAACATATTACATTCTATGTTGTGATTTAGCATGGAATATTAAGAGGATACCACCATAGAAATACAAGAACCATTATTTAATGTTTAATATATCATGGATCTAGTCTTTTGACCATGATTCAGTTCAGAATCAAAAGAGTTTTATAAATTTATGTAGGTGAATTTATTTGGAATGAGTTCATAATATTAGAGAGTTACATTAGGTTTCGATAAATTTATTATTGGTTATTTTATGAGATAATTAATGGGGGAATATTGAAGAAGCTTCGATTGGTTATCAAAGACAATAATTATCTTTCTAGGTTTTCGGTTGTTGGGTGCATAATCGCACACACAATTCAAGGGAAGATTTACCATAATAAAGAGATGAATATTGTGAAAAAATTAGAATCTATAAATTCTAGATGATTAAATAAGTATGTTATAGGTTAGGGGATATAAGTATTTGTTATTTTTAAGACATTGATGATTCATAAATATAATAAGAATCAGTTTTATATCCAAAAAAATTAAAATATTTTCATGAGGCTTTGTTCGCATACATTTAAGGATAAACATATTTCGACTTCAATAGAACACTTATATTATCTGGAAGATTCATTCCAAGATATTATTAATAGATATAGATCCTATAAATAGAAAAATTTTGAGTTCATACTTCCCATTGTACTGTGAAAAAGAGGTGGGGAATTTGGAATTGTTCCCATAGTGATCTTGAAATGAAAATGAGTTAACCATTATCTCTTTAATGTAGTGATCTAGAGATAAGTGTAACCAATCCTGAACCATAATAAGATATGAGCATCATAGTTATTTGGGATCATGGAAAAATCCAATGTATGATACTATAATGTATAAAATTTAGGGTGAACCAATGAAATAACAATGTTCATATATATTATTCATAAACACAAAAACTAACTACAAAATCCTTTAACATATTAAGTATAATAGAATAAAAAGGTGAAAATCTAGGTTTTGAGGTAAATATAGTTAATTATAAGTATGATAAATTATTCTAATTATACAAATAAGTTAATATGTTTTCATATTATGGTCCCCCCATCTTTGCATAATCTCACTCTATTCCCCCTTTTGAGGGACTAAATTTGTGTCAGAGGGAGGTTCATTCTGTAATTTATTGTTTCTCTTAGTAGTTCTAAATTTTATTAATTTTTTTATTTATAGTTAAGGAACCTTTAATTAATGTAAATAACATCTATTCACGGAATAATATTTGATCATTTTCTTGTAATGTTGTCTTAGAGTTCAATTAGAAGTGGTTGCAGTTGGAATTGTTCTATTAATTTCACAAAATTTATCTTTGAAATTCATCAAAATAAATTTTTGGACATTTGAGTCAGAAAATAATTAATGGAGGATTTCAAGGATGGATATCATAGAAATATTAATAATTATATTTTCTCTAAATTAACATGGACTTAATTGATTTTCCTTTGGGAATGGAGAATGGTTTATTATGAAGTCAAAAGGAAACAATACAAGAAGAAGAGAATAAAAACATATCCAATTACAATTTGTGTTCTATCACCAAGGTTATATCTATTTTAAATATTACCTATAATTATATGACTCATGTGGATAAATGAAATAAAATTTTAGACACTCTTATGGAAATAAAAACTATATGTTATTATATTGATGAAATGAAAAAAATCAATTTTCTATTCCAATTAATTATCATTATATGAAACCCGTTACTAATCAAGTATCATAGAAGGAATTAATTTTTCAATGATAGAATAATTATACACTGAAAAAATGAGCTTAATGTTTGTTAGAGTGTACTTGATTTTATACATGTAGGTAATAATATTAAAGATGAAATAAAATAGAAATACACTAAAAGATATTTACCATTATATTTTGAAAAAATGTTCATAGTGAAAAAATTAAAGGAATTTCTTATTTCAATGAGGATAAAATTAAAAATATTAATATTAAATAGTATTTAATATATTTGAGAAAAAATATTTAGAATTTGTATTTAAAATTGAAATAAATGGGTGAGAATATAAGAAATTTTGGGAAGATGATAAACACCCTAAAAGATAATATGAATATCCCTCTAAAATCAACCTAACACTGTGTGGAAAAGAAGAAAAATACATATCTAAAATGTAGAATTATATTTTTGTTCAAGGAAAAATATAGAAATGTATTTTAAAAAATGATAATGGATGAAATGTGTGCCTTCTATAGATTATTTTTTCATATCATGTATAATATTTTTAAAGATAATAATCCTCAGTAATATGAGAAGACCTCTAATTTTCCCAATATCTCATTCTAGTAGAGAACAAATGACGTATTATTCTTATCGATTATGTTTCATTTGTTCTAAATATAGTCACATGGAATTGTATAAAAATAGGTGTAATTAAGGTGTAAATAATATATATAGAGACACTCAACTCATATAAACTACCATGATGGATTAATATTAAGAAGGATAATAGAATCAATGTTTTAGAGGGAAAAAACTAAGACTCCAAAAATGTTGTATCATGCACGAAAATTAGTTATTTCAAAAAAATATACATATTGGAAACATAGAATGAAATTATATAAGAAAAATAAAGCAATTGTTCCATCATTTAATGATATTGTGAAACATTGATATTGGCTCCACTAAATAAGATTTTCTAAAAATTTCTCTTTTAATCATTAATGATGTGATTTTAAAAATAATCCATTAAAAAACAACTAAGTATACTATGATAAATATTTTATCAAGAATAAATTCATAGGTGACATTTAATAGTGATTCTATAAGGATTTTACTAATTCATTTGTGATCTATTAATTAATTATTGAAAAGATCAAGCTAAGAAATACTGACAATGTTCATATATGTGAATATAAGTCTACCTACGGTTACAAGAAATTGATATTATTTGGATTGAGGATGAGTTATCTAGATATATGAGATGATGAAGAAAACATTGAGATGATTGAATTCAATTCCCAAAATATAATATAGGTAAAAATAATATATGAAGGTGATTTGTTGGTATATTTTGAATGTAACTATTCATCATCTTGTGGTATTTTGAGTTTCCCCTATCCCATTATACTTTTCTATTTGTAAATATTTTTAAGGACGCTCGAAATTAAGGACGAGATCTAATTCATGGGGTAGATTGTGAACCACAAGGGGATGTGGGTTGAGCCGAATGAATGTATAGAATCATTAAATATAGCGATTTATTGAATGGAATTGAGTTTTAGTGGTATCATTTGATTCAATTGGTCCATTATTGTAACAATAGTTTACAAAATATTTAAAAGTGTAAGCAAAAAATTCATAGAGTGTATTATTCTCATAATGATGTACATTAGTTTTATGTTCAAATGGTGTAGTTTTATTTTTCTATGTTCACTTGTTGTGTTTATGTTATTGAAATATGTAAAAGATGGTATAAAAATTGAATTGAATTTATGAGTGAAATGAATATAGAAATATTTCTTGTTTTTTAAAATTATATATGAATTATTAGGGTTAGTGTAGTTTTTTAATTCTTTAGTGGAAAGTGGTAAATTCACTCAACGAATATATTTATCTAAATGAATCTCGGATGATATTTGGAAAATTGATAATGAGGGATATGAAATGATGTGCCAATATTCTCTCTATCATAAGACATAGATATATTTCCCATGAGGAAGACCTCTTGGAATATGTGGAAAATAAGGGTGATATGGTTTACTGTATTTTCATATCCTATAGAAATATAAGAGCGATTTAAATATGAAATTTAGAGTAGAAATGATGATATTTTTATTACCTCTAATGTGTAGGTGAATGAAAAAAATAATACCCAAATTTTTTGTAAGAAATTTGAAAATATCCTATATATTTCATTGAAAACAATTAGAAGAGGAAATATTTAGGATGAGAATATATCAAAAAGAGGGATAAGATTCATTGAAGGTTACATTGTGTAAGGTGTAGAACAAGAATACTATTTATAGTCAACAAAATATAGAGTGGGAGATTGTTTCCAATCACCACTATTTAATGATCGATTTCTTGACTATATGGTTCGTCAAGGTTGTTGAAAATTAATACTGTTTTGTTTGAGGGAGAAGATTTTTATTTTCATATGAATGTAGAATTTTTTATTTGATGAAAAAGATATTGTTCAAAACACATGATGAAAATGAAAAAAGTGTTGAAGTTATTATTTCCTTATTATAAAATGGCCTTATACCCACGGTTTTGGAAAACCATTATTTTAGCCACCCCCGATACAAAAGGTTCTAAGAGAACATTTGGTATAGTTTTTATTTTAAGAACTAAACCCATGCTTTTTTCTAAACTGTGGGTATAAAGTTGTTTTTCATGATCTATACCAACATTTTTTTTAAACTATGGGTGTAGTGTTGTTTTTAGGACCTATAAAAGCGGTTTTCTGTAAATATGGGTATACATTCCTACATTGTGGTGGGGAAAAATTCCTGGGGCATAAAAAATCAATGTATCACTTATTCCCATGGTTTTATACATATATCAATGGTTTATATAAATAAATAAATATATATATATATATATGTATTTATGTAAATATATATTTATATAAAAATAAGCTAAATAGGGTACTGGTAAGTCAGAATAAGAGTATAGTGGTGGTCTAGGGATCAAATCTCGCAGCCACATATTTTTTCAAACTATAACCATGGTTTAAAAAATGAGGATATAGGAGAATGACATGGTTGAGTTGTCTTATACCCATGGTTTCCAAAATCTTGGGTATAGATCAAGGCTATATTGATGCCTTAGTTACCCATAGTTCGTTGAAACTGTGGGTATAGACTATAACCATGGTTTCAATGGATATACCCACAGATAAAATCCATGGTTATATGAATTTTTTAGTAATATTGGGAATTTGGATGATCCAAAATAGTTAGGACCATGATATGTTATTTACATAATGATTTATATTTATAAAAGCTTATAATGATGAAAAGTTATTATTTGACATTATATTGAAGTCAGATGGAATAATTTAAGTTATGTACTTGGATACTATTTCATAATATAGAAAAACAGACAATATCGGAAAGGAAACATCCAAATGGTATCCATTTTGGAGATAGAGAATAGGTCTATAAGATACCATGCATATTTCCTTGTGTGTATTGGGAATAGAACATTCGAAACGGGGTATGTATAATATATCATCACCTTCTCATCTAGGTTGTATATTTCTAGTGTTCCATGTTGAAACATGTAATGTGGCCGAACAATGTTCATAGCAAGGAAACCAGTTATTAATATTGAAGGGTGGTGTCTAGAAAAATCCCTAATTTTTTCATGAAAAAAGAAAAATGTGTGTGCACTATTACATGGTGAAGAATATTTGGTAATGGATTTTTTATCTTTGAATATATATAGTCAATGGAGTCCAAACAGGGTGGCCTATTACCACAGTGGATGTTTTCACAGCCAAAAGATGGAGTCAAAAGCCAAAATGGTGTGATAGAATAGAGCATTCCCAAAGTGGATGCTATGATGAAAGAAAGATGGATGAGGATTCGACACAAGGATATAGTAGAAGGGATGTTATGATTTTTTATTAAAAACAAGGATAATTCCACCCTTGTGATACATTAATAGTTTGTTAATGGTTCATATATCAAGTATTTTGGTTATTAAACCTGATGACATCCCCAGACGAAAGAGTTTGCATTATTTGGGTTATAAAATTTATTTAGAATAAATTCATGCTACAAGTTGAGTTTTTATAGGTGTCTAGAAATATTATAGCTATAATAAGGGTAGAGTTCATGGATGAAATTTTAGAAGAGTTATGGGTGGTTTTTTAAACCCAAAAAGTCCTTATAGGTGTCTAGTATATGGGAAAATATCATCCTTATATATTGATGTAAAGATCAAGTAGAATAAGGAGATGACCATTCTTCATAGATTTCTATATATAAATTTCAAAGGAAAAGGAGTGTTTTTCCATTGGAAGGGCGGGAATTTTTCATGATTTGGAACATATTGAGGAATAATTTAATGTATAATGATGATTTTATTGTCGAAATATACAGTTGAAGTGTGTCATGACATATTGTGAAGGTGCAGCCCATGTGGTCTTCAAATGATCACATATCTATTATTAATGTTAACTTCCATGAATGTGTTTCTAGATAAGGGGCCTATATATTCAAAAATTGCATGTGGAACCTTCCAATAATAGTTAAAAAGTGGAGGAAGATATATTAGTGAGACATGTGTTAATGTGATTCGATAATATATTTTGTATGGTATTATACCTTATCATCAATTGACCAATCCAAAACCTTTTTATATAGTGATATTTATATTTATTTTTTCCATGGATCAATTCTCGTGCATGTTACTTGGATATATCATAGTGAATATTAACCATATGAATACATATGTCTATATTAACATTATGAAATAACACCAATCATGATCATGATAACATAACCATTTCTGGTTAAATAGAATATTATAGTTATCCACATTTTTAAGTGGTAAAGATACAATAATGGCAGTTGTTGACCTCACCTGTTTTGATAATCTCAATCATGTATTCATATGTGTTGAAAATCCCAATTATGTTTTCATTCTCTATGATATCTTTCAGTATCATTGATCTATACTTTAATTCTTTCAAATCTGTGATCAAACCAATAATAATTTTTAAAATAGTCTTTGAAATATGTTAATCCTCATTTATCCATGTTCATACAAGTTATAAATTAATTCTAACACAATCGGATGTGTTCTGCATAAAAAAGATAAGTAATCTGCCTATAACTACTTATAAAGGGCTACCGGTACCCAGTGTACCGATAGACTTAGTCTACCGACAGATAGAGTCACCGATATACTTAAACACAGAGCTACCAATGTACTTATAAATGTAAGCTACTGACTTACAGACAGCTACCGATACAAACATAGAGCTACCGGTGTAAGTAAAAATAGCTACCGATGGAATAAGAGTCACCGATGGACGAAGCTACCGATACAGACTCACAGCTACCGATACCGACACATGAAGCTACCGACACATGAAGCTACCGACGCATGAAGCTACCGACGCATGAAGCTACCGACGCATGGAGCTACCGACACATGGAGCTACCGACGCATGGAGCTACTGACGCATGAAGCTACCGACGCATGGAGCTACCGATAAACAAAGTCACCGATACAAGCATGTACCAACTGACGCATAGAGCCACCGATAGAGTCAAAGCAACTAATGACATTGAGCTACTGATGTCCAAGATACCGATACTGATTACCTACTGATCACTCAACTCACTATTTGAATTTCTTTATTTATCTTTATTTAATCTATCTAACGGTCATATCATGTACATTTTAATGATTTGTCAAATATCTGATAAAGGTTGTCGGATGTCAGGAACCCGTACCTCGTACCTAGGGAAAGGAAATTTTTTCTATCCCCTGTTCCCCGTGAGATAAATACGAGAAGACTACGCTGCCCAAGAAGAGAATCGAAAAGAGAAAAAGTGTGGTGGATGGAATATACCAAAAACACAAGAATGAGAAGAACATAGAGAAGCTCATTGTTAATCAAGCATACTCGAGAAGTGTTCTGTGCATACAAGAAGAGCACTGAATAACTTCAACCACTACATTGTCACTGTCTGTGAACCTGGAGCATACGACACTCTGTTTCTCAAACAGAAACGATAAGAGGACTCAAACTCACTTCTGATCGAATCCAAAGGAGTCCAGAGCTACACTGAAATCACCAGAACCACTTCTAAACTCTACATCTCTTGTTCTGTGATTTATTATTATACTTTTCGAGCAGTGTGTGTTATCTGCTGTATCTAAAACATACACTGTCTCCTGTACTTAAACTGGAGGATTTGTAAATCCTTACCAAACTCTTTCATTCTTTCTTTCCCACGAATAACAGTGGTAGAGGTCGTGTGTGACCTGGACAACTGGGTGCTGTTGTACTGTTTCCCACGAAGGACAGTGGTAGAGGTCTTGGACCTGGACATTTGTAAACTGTTGAACCCCAATCCAGGGTGTGGATCATTTTTATATATAAACTTCTGAGAGGACTAAGTCTCGGCTTGAGACTGAACCTCTTGGTTACATTTGTTGTGCCATCTCTTTCAAAGTTTTATTCCGCTTCTAATCACATTAAAACCAATACTGTTTTTAAAAGTTACTTTGATAATTAAATTAGCAAGTGTTTATGTTAAGTGTAGATTAGTAAGTTAGTTTCAAAAGATAATCACACACTCCTGTGTTGATTAACTGGGAATTAATCAATCCCTTGAGAATCTAACAGAACCTCTACTTTAATATAAATTCACTACAGTTTAATTTAATATTTTATTTGGGGGTCTTTAAGACAGAGTTTTTAAATACAAAAATTTTAATTGGTACTCAATTCACCCCCCTCTTGAGTAAACCACTCCGACCAACACTTGGTATCAGAGGATTGAAAATACGTTTTAAAAGTACTCTTCTTTTGAACTGTGATTTTAGTTGTATTTTAAAGTTCATAAAATTTCTGTTATATCTAAATTTTTATCTCTTTAAAATTTTCTCATCATGGACAATAGACTTGAGGGTGCTGCTACTAACCGGCCACCTTTCTTCAATGGAACTAATTATTCTCAGTGGAAACTGAAAATGAAAATTCATCTAGAAAGCATAGGTTTTGATATTTGGACTGCTATTGAATCAGAATACAAAATTCCTACTACTACTAGATCTACTTGGGATGAACCTACAAATACTGCTTACAATAACAACTGTAAAGCTATGAATGCCTTGTACTGTGCTCTAGGAGATGAAGAGTTTAATAGAATTTCTTCTTGTAAAACTGCATATGAAATTTGGGATACCTTAGCTGTTTCTCATGAAGGAACAACGAATGTTAAAGAAATGAGATTAAACACTTATACTATCAAGTATGATAATTTTAAAATAAATCCTGACGAACCCATTTCTGACATGTATCTCAGGTTCAAGGAAATTGTCAATACAATGATCTCGCTGGGAAATGATGTCTCATCGAAGGAACAAATTATGAGAATTTTGAGATGTCTACCTGATAGATGGAGGGGCACATCTGTCTCAATCAGAGAATCATGTGACATTGCTGCTCTACCTGTCAAGGAACTAATTGGCAAGCTGATGATGTATGAAGAAGAGCTTAAAGTGAATAAAGAGGAAGAAAATGAACCTCCAAGAAAGTATGTCGCTTTCAAATCCTCAACTTCAAAGAATAAGGACAAAGAAAAGCTTCAAGCTGTAGTTGAAAGTTCAAGCTGTGAAGACAGTGAATGTGATTCTGACAGTGATGCTGAGATGGCTCACATTGCTAGAAGATTTAAGAAATTTTATAGGAAAAAGAAGTTCTTCAGAAAAACAAATTATAAGGGTAAGTATGATCACCAAGGTAAATGGAAAAAGGATTGGAAGAAGAATGACAAATCAGATGATGTTGTCTGTTATGAGTGCAAGAGAAAAGGACACATTAAAGACGACTGTCCAAAGATGAAGTATAAAAAGAAAGATGAATATAAGTACAATAAGTTTAAGAAAGACATGAAGGCTACTTGGAGTGCTTCTGAGGATAGCTCTTCTGAATCTGAAAGCTCTGAAACTGAACACAAAAATAAGGAAAACACGTGCTTTATGACAAACACTTCTGAGGTAACTGCTGAAACTCATGCTTTAAATTATTATTACTCTGGAGATAATGCAGAATCTGATTCGGATTCTGGAACAATGTCTAAAAAATAATTGTTTGAGTACTGTAATATGCTGGAGGAGACATGTAATGAACATAATGATAAATACAAAGGTTTAAAGAAACATCATGCTTTGAGTGTTAAGCATAAATCTGATCTTGATATAGAAAAAGAGAAAAATGCTCAACTGTTAAATGAAAACACTGAACTGAAACTATCTAATGAACAACTCAAGAAAGACTTAGAGAAGTTCACCAATGGAAAAAATACACTAACACAGATTCTAGGAAAGAAAATAGCACCTAAATATACTACTGGTATAGGATACCAACCTGGACAAAGGAAAATTGCCAAAACTAGATTCATTTCTAAATCTGGACAGAATGAAGGTAATTCTGGAACTTCATATGCTTCAACGAGTTATATACATAGCTATGGATCTAATAAAGTTTATCTTTCAAAGCATGTCAATTCTACAAATTATATGAGACCCATTAGACAAATATGGGTACCTAAAGTGTTATTGGATAACCTGTCTGGACCCAAGAAAATCTGGGTACCAAAATCATCTCCCATCTGAATCTGTTTTGTAGGGAACTTTCTTAAAGAGCTCTTGTAAAGAGACCTGGTATTTGGAAAGTGGATGTTCAAGACATATTTCATGAGACTTCTCTTGTTTCAAGAGTTTAGTAAAAGTTGATGGAGGCTTTGTCACCATTGGTGATAATTCAAAAGGGAAAATCATCGGCCTAGTCCAGATTGGTAACACTGATTCAATTTTGATTTCTAATGTTTTATTTGTTGATGGCCTTAAATACAATTTATTAAGTATTTATCAGTTATGTGATGATGGTTTTCATGTTAAATTTGAAAATGATTCTTGCAAAGTTTTTAATTCTAAGAATATTTTGGTATTTTATCCCTTAAGAAATGAAAATGTTTATGTTGTTAATCTGAATTCTTTAGCTAAGCAGAATATTACTTGTTTGAATGCTTTTCGTAAAGAATCTTGTCTATGGGACAGAAGATTGGGACATTGCAACATTCACTCACTTAGAAAAATCTCTAGAAAAAACCTAGTTAGAGACCTACCTAAATTAGAATTCCCAAATGATAGAGTGTGTAACCCCTGTCAAAAGGGAAAACAACACAAAGTTTCTTTTAAATCAAAGAATGAAGTTTCGACTTCTCAACCACTTTAATTGGTTCACATGGATTTGTTTGGACCATCAAGAGTTTCTAGTTTAAATGGGAAGCACTATGTTTATGTTCTTGTAGATTATTTTTCTAGATATACTTGGGTATATTTTCTAGATCACAAAAGTGAAGCCTGTTCTTGTTTTGTTAAATACTCTAAATCTGTAGAGAACCTTAGTGGACTTAAGATTAAAACTTTGAGGAGTGATCATGGTCGTGAGTTTGAAAATCAAGATTTTGAATCTTATTGCTCACACAATGGCTATACTCATAACTTTTCTGCCCCTAGAACACCCCAACAGAATGGTGTAGTAGAAAGAAGAAACTGAACCCTTCAAGAAATTTCTAGAACCATGCTCAATGAATATGAACTGCCTATTTATTTTTGGGCTGAAGCTGTAAATACAGCTTGTTATGTCATTAATAGAGTCTTAATCAGACCTGTTCTTAAGAAAACCCCTTATGAATTGTGGAACAATAGAAAGCCTAAGGTTAATTACTTTAATGTATTTGGTTGCAAAGTATTTATTCTGAATACTAAAGATAATCTGGATAAGTTTTCTTCCAAAAGTGATGAAGGAATTTTTCTGGGTTACTCTATTTCAAGTAAAGCCTATAGAGTATTCAATAAGAAAACCAAATGTGTGGAAGAATCTGTTCACATCAAATTCGATGAAACTGATCCACATGAGCCTAAAACCTCTCTTGAGAATCTTGAAGAAGATTTGTCTATTCTGGACCTTAATGATAAATCTAAAGAACCTGTTATAAAAGCATCCAGTTCTGGACTTTCTCCAGAATCTGCTTCTATTGAACCCGAACCTATAGATGAACCTGAAATTTCTAGTCCAACCTTTACCAGATCAACGAGGATTCTAAATAATCATCCTTTAGAAGCTGTTGTTGGTAATCTTGATAGAGGAACACAAACTAGATCTTCTCTAAGAAACCAGGTTGAACATCAAGCTTTTCTTTCACAGCTAGAACCCAAAAATATCAATGATGCTATCAATGATGAATTCTGGGTAATAGCTATGCAGGAAGAACTAAATCAGTTTGAAAGAAACAATGTCTGGGAATTAGTTGACAGACCTAAGGACACTTTGACAATAGGCACAAAATGGGTTTTTAGAAATAAAGTAGATGAATCTAGAAATATATTTAGAAACAATGCTAGACTAGTTGCACAAGGATATAGTCACGAAGAAGGTATAGACTATGAGGAAACTTTTTCACCTGTAGATAGACTAGAAGCCATTAGAATCTTACTTGCGTATGCTGCACATCTGGATTTCAAGTTATATCAAATGGATGTGAAAAGTGCATTTCTAAATGGTTTTATAATTGAAGATGTTTTTGTAGAACAACCACCTGGATTTACTAACCCCCATTTTCCAAATCAAGTTTTTAAACTTTCTAAAGCTTTTTATGGTTTAAAACAAGCTCCAAGAGCTTGGTATGATAGACTTAGCAATTTCCTTATTTCAAAAGGTTTTACAAAAGGGATTGCTGATCCAACTCTTTTCATTAAAAGAATTTCTAAAGATGTTTTAGTTGTACAAATATATGTTGATGATATTATTTTTGGATCTTCTAAACACTCTTTATGTACTGATTTTTCAAAAAGTATGAAAAATGAATTTGAAATGAGCTTAATGGGAGAACTTAAGTACTTTCTTGGATTTCAAGTATTTCAAAATGAAAATGGTATTATTTTTAATCAAAGTAAATATACAAAGGATCTTTTAAAACGTTTTGGTCTGGATAGTATCAAGGAAAGTGAAACTCCTATGAGTACTACCTATAAATTGGATGCAGATGAAACTGGGAAACCAGTTGATCAAACAAATTATAGAGGTATGATTGGTAGTTTACTATATCTTACTGCTAGTCGACCTGATATTATGTTTAGTGTGTGTATGTGTGCTAGATTTCAAGCTAATCTAAAAGAATCTCATTTGCTTGCTGTTAAAAGAATTTTTAAATATCTCAAACACACGGTTAACTTAGGTTTGTTTTACCCAAAAGGACAATCCTTTGAGTTAATGAATTATTCAGATGCTGACTTTTCTGGTTGTAAGTTAGATAGAAAAAGCACATCAGGAACATGTCATTTTCTTGGAAAATCCTTAGTTTCTTGGTGTAGTAAGAAACAGAACTCAGTTGCATTATCTACTGCCGAAGTAGAATATATAGCTGCTGGTAGTTGCTGTGCACAAATTCTGTGGATGAAACACACTCTTTTGGACTATGGATATGATTTTAAACATGTTTCAATCAACTGTGATAACAACAGTGCAATAAACATCTCTAAGAATCCTGTATCTCACTCTAGAACCAAACACATAGATGTAAGACACCATTTCCTAAGAGATCATTATCAAAAAGGTGATATTTCTCTTGAATTTATTGGCACTGAACATCAATTGGCTGATATTTTCACTAAACCTTTAAGTTCGGATAGGCTAAGTTACATAAGACACGAATTGGGAATGTTTAATCACTGATGTTAAATTCTAACTGATGTAAAATTCTCACTGATGTAAAATTCTCACTGATGTAAAATTCTCACCGATGTAAAATTATCACCGATGTAAAATTCTCACGGATGTGAAATTCTCACCGATGTGAAAATTCTCACCGATGTGAAAATTCTCACCGATGTAAAATTCTCACCGATGTGAAATTCTCACAGATGTAAAATCCTCACCGATGTGAAAATTCTCACCGATGTGAAATTCTCACCAATGTGAAAATCCTCACCAATGTTGAAACTCACACCAATGCAATGTTTTAAAACATCTGTCTGCCGCCAAGAATACGAATCGTTTTATTTTATTTTATCTTACTCTATTTTAGTCGTTTATTTGGAATTCCTAAATGATAAAACTCAGTCTAAGCCACTTCTTACCTCACCGAGCTCAAAATCTCTCACCTTCGAACCTTTGCTCCCAAATCGTCCAAGAACCCTAAACCCACGATGGAAAAAACTAAGCTTCCTACCGTCAGAGATGAAAGATTAGAACCAAAAGCTAAGAAGCAGAAGACACAGCATAAAGCCAGTGTTATTGAAGTCAGAACTAGATCGGGAAAGCGACCAGTGAATCCTCACTTGCAGAATAGAGACATAGTAATCGAGAAGGAACTGTGCATGGAATGGCTACTGCCTAGCAAATCGTTAGTACTCGAGATTCTGGAGGACTAGAAATCGGTGGATTGTTTCTCGAATAACAATGGCCCATACTACCCGAAGTTGGTAAAACAGTTCTACGAGTTTGTAACCTTCGAGAAATCTGAAAATGTGAATCGGGTAAGCTCTTTTGTAAATGGAAACGAGATGTCTTTTTCTTCAGTAGAGTGGGCTGAGAGTTTGAAAGTACCACATGAAGGTGTCTCTGGGTATGTATCAAGAGCAATTCCACCTAGCAGTGACATCTTTGATTATGAAACCGCCTAACAAGAGCTGAACGGTAATGGAAATCAAAGGCAAGTTGTTGCTGCTGAAATGGATGGAGAGAATCGACTGCTCTTCAAGTTTGTTCAGCATGTGTTGATACCGAGGTGAGGAGACTTTGCAAATATGAGATATCAAGATATCTATCTTCTTCATTTGCTAATAAATGGTGTAAAAATCAATCTGTGCAGATTGTTAATGCTTCAAATGGAAGACATGATTAGACCAAAGTCAAAGACTAATGCTTTGTTCATTGCCAAGCTGATTTCAGTAATGATAAAAGTGAAAGGAATAGCTGAGTCTCAGGATGAGACAGTTGTAGTCAGGAATAATTTCTGCATCACCTCGACTGTTTGCAAGTACATGAAAATTAACTGGAACCCATGGAAGGGAGAATGGGTCAGTGATGATCAGAAGATATATGATAGGTTTAATCCTGTGGATCATCCCTCAAGACCAAAGGATGAGAGAGATCCGAGTCTGAGACCTGATGAAGAGAAACCTGTTTATAGTGATGAAACAAAAGAAGAAGAAGAAGAAACTCCTATGGATGTTGGAGGAGATCCAGACTTGCCCCCAAGTCCTGTTGCAGAATCGGTTTATTCTAGGAAAGGAAAGGTAGAGGAAATTTTGTCTACTTATGAGGAAGACCAGTCTGCGCCTCACCAAGAAGAAGAGGAAAAGGAAAATGTATCTGAATCGCCTGCTTCTGGTAGTTTAAGTATGAGTCCTTTGATTGGAAGCTCAGCTATGCCGACTGTTGAAGTAGAAAGAGATACAGAAGAAGCTGTACCTGTATCAGAAGATCTTCTAGATGCTGCACCTGTGGAACTTGTAGTAGAAGATTCTGATGAAGGGAATCCTGCACTGAATGTTGTTGTGATACATGAGAATGCACCCATTGAGGGGGAGCATCAATCTGTTCTTGGAAATGTTACATTAGCTGTTGAGCTTGGAGACTGGGTAGAAGACCCAGGGTTTATAGTATGTGGATTGGATTATCCTGATTCTGATA
Organism: Viscum album; assembly: GCA_963277665.1. Classification (NCBI taxonomy): domain Eukaryota; kingdom Viridiplantae; phylum Streptophyta; class Magnoliopsida; order Santalales; family Viscaceae; genus Viscum; species Viscum album. Next base: position 599,901,038 of record OY728133.1, read on the forward strand.
ATGATATGACTGTGAATAGACCGAAGACCAATTATGATCTTGATTCTGAGTTGTTGCCAGATGATGTGGTCAGATTTCATGATCTGAATAAGCTGAAAGAGGACCTCAAAACCAGTTTCGTTGAAGAAGTGAAGTTAATGGAAACCTCCCTTTCATCCTCAATTAATTCAATAATGACTGATTCTGTAGTTAGTTTGGCCTCAGTAAAGGGATCTGCTGCAATTGTCCCTAATGATTTTGTCTCTAAATCCGATCTTGAATCCATGAAGAATGAGCTAAAAGAATCATTCAGTGTATCAGTTGCTGAGATGAAGCAAAGCTTTTATGAAGAAATGAAAATGTTAGAGAGATCCTTCGAGCTATCTCTGGCTTGTAATTTATCTTCTTTTGTGACTGAGCTTATTGAAGAAGTGAAAGAGTGCCAGACTCAGTCTTCAAGAATCGAAGCAGATCTGGAAGCTCTCAAGACAATAGTTGTTGCTTTGGATTCTTATATGATCTCCAAGTCTCAAGCTGACAAGGACCTAACTTATGTGAAGAGTGTAGTAAGCCAGTTTGTCTCAGTGTTTGAAAGTTTCAAAACCTCAGTGAAGGATCATGTTCAATTACAGGACTCTCAAATTCAAAGCCTTATCAGTGGTTTGTCTAAGAGTTTCAAAGAAACTGTTTCCTTCTCTCTTGGCCCTCTCACATCCATACTATTAGTTGATCTGAATTCAGTTCGAGCATTGTTGAAGGAGGAGATTGGTTCTATTTCAACCAGTGGCTCTGTGGACTCATCAGAGTTGAGCCGAGTGGTGCTTTCTACAAGAGATTCTGCTCGAGAAATAATGAAGATTGTTCAAGATTATATGAGAGAAGCCTCTGCCTCTCAGGAAGCCATAAAGAGCAAAGTGGACTACTACTTCACCAAAATTTTCACCAAGCATCAACTCGAACACCACTTCAAGCTGCTGCTGCAAAACATGAAGCTCCCTCCAGTAACTCAAGCTTTTAGAGAACAAGTGAGCCAACTAAGACAATTGACTCCTGCCTTAGAGAAATTCATGGAGAATAAAGATGATTTCATCTCTGCTATGGAAAGAGGAGGAGGAATTATTATGGATTTTAGAAATTTGTTGCTGCCCTTCTTGCATGTTGATGCCAGACCAGTCATTGTACCTCCTGCTTTGCCTGCTTTTGCCTCAGCTGCTTCCACAGTCCAGCTAACTCCTGCTCAAGCAATTCGAAGCCTCACACCAGTGATCACCCAAAGATCTTCAACCTACAGGCCTGACTCTGTGTCAGTGGCCCAGCCTCCTTTGATCCTTTCTGGCATTCCAAAACCTTCACCTGCATCCTCACCACCCGAACTTTCTTCTGATCCCAAAGGAAAATCTCACGTTGCAGATGAGCCTTGATCCAGTGGCCAGGATTTTTTTTTGATAGGAATTCATTTTTATTCTGTTTCTGTACTTTTTTACTACTCTAATACAGAAGAACACCTTTTACTTCTCATGTTTTATTTGTCTCCAATATATGCTTTCCCACTTTTTGATTATCACAAAGGGGGAGAAAAATAAGGGGGAGAACAATAATAAGGGGGAGAACAAAATGAGAGAATGAGAAATATATTCAATGGAGAAAAATAAGGAATAAGGGGAGACACATTACCCTTTTTTTATTTTTACCTCTGATACCTTATGTCTATTTAGTACCTTATGATTGTTACCTCTGATAACTTATGTCTATATCATACTATTTCTATTATCTCTGATGCTGTTTTCTCTGAGAAAATTGAATTCAATATTATACTCTTTACTATTATATTTTCACTATGTTAAATGCCCATATCATAAATTGTGATTATCAAAAAGGGGGAGATTGTTGACCTCACCTGTTTTGATAATCTCAATCATGTATTCATATGTTTTGAAAATCCCAATTATGTTTTCATTCTCTATGATATCTTTATGTATCATTGATCTATACTTTAATTCTTTCAAATCTGTGATCAAACTAATAATAATTTTTAAAATAGTCTTTAAAATATGTCAATCCTCATTTATCCATGTTCATACAAGTTATAAATTAATTCTAACACAATCAGATCTGTTCTGCATAAAACAGATAAGTAATCTGCCTATAGCTACTGATAAAGGGCTACCGGTACCCAGTCTACCGATAGACATAGTCTACCGACAGACAGAGTCACCGATATACTTAAACACAGAGCTACCGATGTACTTATAAATGTAATCTACTGACTTACAGACAGCTACCGATACAAACATAGAGCTACCGGTGTAAGTATAAATAGCAACCGATGGAATAAGAGTCACCGATGGACGAAGCTACCGATAAAGACTCACAGCTACCGATACCGACGCATGAAGTTACCGACGCATGAAGCTACCGACGCATGAAGCTACCGACGCATGAAGCTACCGACGCATGGAGCTACCGACGCATGGAGCTACCGACACATGGATCTACCGACGCATGAAGCTACCGGCGCATGGAGCTACCGATAAACAAAGTCACCGATATAAGCATGTACCAACTGGCGCATAGGGCCACCGATAGAGTCAAAGCAACTAATGACATTGAGCTACCGATGTCCAAGCTACCGATGCAGATTACCTACCGATCACTCAACTCACTGTTTGAATTTCTTTATTTATCTTTATTTAATATATCTAACGGTCATATCATGTACATTTTAATGATTTGTCAAATATCTGATAAAGGTTGTCAGATGTCAGGAACCCGTACCTCGTACCTACAGAAAGGAAATCTTTTCTGTCCCCTGTTGCCCGTGAGATAAATACGAGAAGACTACGCTGCCCAAGAAGAGTATCGAAAAGAGAAAAAGTGTGGTGGATGGAATATACCAAAAACACAAGAACGAGAAGAACATAGAGAAGCTCATAGACAATCAAGAATACTCGAGAAGTGTTCTGTGCATACAAGAAGAGCACTGAATAACTTCAACCACTACATTGTCACTGTCTGTGAACCTGGAGCATACGACACTCTGTTTCTCAAACAGAAACGAGAAGAGGACTCAAACTCACTTCTGATCGAATCCAAAGGAGTCCAGAGCTACACTGAAATCACCAGAACCACTTCTGAACTCTACCTCTCTTGTTCTGTGATTTATTATTATACTTTTCGAGCAGTGTGTGTTATCTGCTGCATCTAAAACATACACTGTCTCCTGTACTTAAACTGGAGGATTTTAAAATCCTTACCAAAATCATTCATTCTTTCTTTCCCACGAATAACAGTGGTAGAGGTCGTGTGTGACCTGGACAGCTGGGTGCTGTTGTACTGTTTCCCACGAAAGACAGTGGTAGAGGTCTTGGACCTGGACAGTTGTAAACTGTTGAACCCCGATCCAGGGTGTGGATCATTTTTATATATAAACTTTTGAGAGGACTAAGTCTCGGCTTGAGACTGAACCTCTTGGTTACATTTGTTGTGCCATCTCTTTCAAAGTTTTATTCTGCTGCTAATCACTTTAAAACCAATACTGTTTTTAAAAGTTACTTTGATAATTAAATTAGCAAGTGTTTATGTTAAGTGTAGATTAGTAAGTTAGTTTCAAAAGATAATCACACACTCCTGTGTTGATTAACTGGGAATTAATCAATCCCTTGAGATTCTAACAGAACCTATACTTTAATATAAATTCACTACAGTTTAATTTATTATTTTATTTGGGGGTCTTTAAGACAGAGTTTTTAAATACAGAAATTTTAATTGGTACTCAATTCACCCCCCTCTTGAGTAAACCACTCCAACCAACAGCAGTGACAAACAATATGATTGTATTTTCTTTTTTAAGCCATTTTTATACTATAATTCCACTCCATCCAAGAGTATTTTAACTTTACTCCCCATTTTTGGATGGTAAAATATTCCTTTTGTCCATATTACATGTGGTCCTTGATATAAATTATGTTCATTTTATGACTACACATTCCATTCAGTGAATTTTAAAAATTTATCCACAAACCATGAAATGTATTATGATGGGGTAAACTAAAGATCCCTATTTTACATTATATATTTGATTTAAAAAAAGATAAATTTATGACATATCCAGTTTTATATCACATGATAAAGCAATAAAATGTTTATAATTAAAATTTGATAACCAAATAATTTTTCTATAGACTATGAACAAAACTTCACTAAAGACCATAATCAATCACCATAATGTCATATGTGATATTCACCAAAATATGATGTGGTTTATATTACACTATGACAAGGTTGAAATATAAATTATTATATTGACCACTGATAAAAATTTATTTATTTAAAATAATTTACAAAAGTTACTCATTTCAAATCAAAAAATAAACTCAACATCACATGAATGGATTATATATTTTCATTGAGGAATATTAATATAAAGAAATAATTTTATGTTAAATATTAACATTTATCAACATTTGTGAAATAGTAGACTATTTATAGTATTCTAATAAGTTATATTATTCTTCATAAAATGAGGAAATATAAATATTTTTAATAAGTGATATCAGATTTTTTGTAAGGTTAAAAATATTTAAAAAAGTCAAATATCATTAATGAAAAACATATTCAAATATTGGTATAATCAATATACATATGAATATTATAAAAAATAACAGTATATACTACATCATGTAATAAGACATGGAAAAAATAAATGAATTAAAATTTTATGGAAACATGTGTCAATATAGATGATCAACGAATGAATAAAAACTGAAATATTATAAGCATAAAATTGTGAAATCAGTCATATATTTTTCAAAGATTATTTTTACGTAGTAATACGTTTTGCGATCAACATCAGTAGTTCCCATACTGATGTGTAACTAATATTGATGTGAAAAAATAAATATAATTAGATATACACTTTTAACCAATGCATTGGAGGGAAATACATGCCCCCTGGTATCATTCATCCATACCTAGGTGTCCACCTGTATATAATCATTCTTCATATCAAAAACAATAATAGTAAATAAAAATGAGTTTCATTCCTAACATTACAATGTAACCATGGAATGAAAAAGGGTTTCATTTATGATTAATGAACCCTAGAATATAAATGGATCTTGAATCCATTAAAAATAAAATCATATACGAAAAAATTCATAATTACATCAATAATGATATCATGATATCCCTATTGAATAAAAATCTATACAATGATAGTCAAATATATTGTACTTAAATAAATTTCAAAAAATCATATAAGTAATTTTTAATTTACACCATATAGAAAATTGGTATATGGATAATAAATTAATCTATCTAATGAAAATAGTAATAAAACCTTGATGAAACATTACAATAAAATGAATAAAATAATTTGTTTTCATAGAGGGAAAATATTGTATAATAGCTCATATATATTCATATTGGATGATTACTTAGGAAAAAATAAGTGATGGATAATTCCTCAAATGTAATATTAAATTAAAAATGCTAATAATATAATGAATTATTATTTTTTATTGAAATAATTTACTTGATCCAGTATAATTAAATTTATATAATAATGTCTCAGTATAATAAAATGATGATTAGAAAAACTACTTTTGGAAAAATAATTCTCCTCAATAATTTAAAATAAATTTTAATGGAGTATTTTATAAATATTTTGACTAATAGTTTATTTTATAATTGAATTATTAATACATTATAAGAATTATATAAAATTAAAAATGTGTTTATAAGAAATATTCACTTTAAATCATTAAAGGGGGAAGATTTTCAGATATTGATGAAAATGATCTGTATGAAAATAGTTAAAATTTCCGATAAAACAGTAATTTAATTTTATATAGTATAAATTAAAATTAATAAATTATTGAGTCATATAAAATTTTATTCTCAATATCATCCCATGAATATTGATAATGGAAAAAATGGTGTTTCTCAATAGAAAAGAAAAGTCAGGATCATTTCACTACAACATGTAAATAATGTGCCATATTGGAAATAGAATACGGAGAATACGCGTAAAAAAATAACATTATATAATAGAAAATAATACTATTGGAATTTTACATTGATAATTATAAATATTAGATATATGGATTATCTCTTAATATCAACCACTTTTTAAAAATGTGACATGTGAAAAAATACTCACAGTATGAAAATGTAAGAATTACTGGATGTTGATAGGAAGATCATAAATGGGATACTAAGATTATATTAAAATTGAATGTATGTTCATAATGATACAAATAGGGAATTTAATAAACCCTCTAACTTATATATTAGTGAGAAATATCAATAATATATCATGAAATTGAATTTGTATAAAAGAGCCCCTTATAGCTTTTGATACATTCACATAAAAAAACATTAGGATTTGATTTAAAATAAAAATACAGTACAATTAATAATAATATAATATTGATAAAAAGTTATAATGGTGAATGATATAAAAATTCAATATAAGTCAAGGTGTTTAATTGTAATTATGTACCAAGGGTGGTACTATGAAAAAACAAACCGTTACCGTAAATCCTAACCTCCACTGAATTAAGTTAATCTAAATTATAAAAAAAAATAATTATCTTATTAATATATTTATGAAAATTATTAAATTATATAATATTTTATATAATTAATTTAAATATATCTCCAAAATGTAGGTTAGTTATTTATTATAACTCTTTAATATTGGGTGTTGGTAAAATTGTTCATATTTAACTAGTTTGATAAATTCAATGTTGTTCTTTGTTTATCTTCCAATATTAATAATTAATAGATAATAAATGGTATCAATTTTTTTGTCTTTATTCTATTTATAATTTTATAATATCATTCTATTGTAGATATAAATATTTTTAATATAGACTAAATTATCAAAACATTTTTTTCAGTGGTTTATAACAAAATAAAAATGATATCTTAATTGATGCGATTAATATAAATTTTACTATTTCAGAAAGAAATAAAATAATTATTTTCATATATATATATATATATATTTATCATATATTATCATTAATTATTTTTTCATATTCATCCATGTTTTTATTTCATATCATTTTTCATATTGGTGGTTAGATCAACCCAAAACTACATATAAATTAATTAATTGATGATTACTATTATGAAAGTAGATTCTTTTCAAATAATAATCTTATTAAAGAATAATCAATATATTTTTAGATAACTTTAATGTTTTCAATCACTTTACATGAGGTTTTAATAAATAAAATTTAAATTAGATACAATATGACACATGTTACATCCTAGAGGTGTTAGACCACACAATACATAGTTAATGTTTTAATGTCTTAATGAATGGGAGGAAATGATGGTGGGTTATAATTTTTATATTATTTATCTAATTTATATTATATATCTAGTATTTATTCTACAAATTTAACAATAATAAATAATTAATATAGTTTATGGAGAAAAAATTTAAGGTATTCGCTTCATGGAGGATGTAGTCTACCAAACACATGAATGTTAACTTCATTTTTAATAATATAAAAGGGGAATAGTTTTGAATATTTATTCCACTATAATAATAATGTTCAATATAAAATAAATTAATTTGGGAGTAATTATTAAATTATAATTTTTAATATATGAAAAAAATAAAATAAGTTTCGAAAAAAATATTCTAATGTTTAGAACTTCAGGTTTCCGTTGGAAGACTATCAAAATGGAGGTACTATGAAAAACATTTTTGATAATATGAAAAGTTCTAGGGGATAAGGAAATAATTGAATAATAATATATAGTTTTTAATGTTTAAAATATATTTTGGATGTGTTAATGAAGAGGTGGGGAGAGCCCTATTTTTATGATATGGGAATGGATTATTGAATAATATTTCAAATTAATATAAAGAGTGCACATGTTTCACATGAAAAAAAGTTTAAAAAATTAATATTAATGGAGTGGGGGATATTATATGATCATGAATACATCAATAATTTGTTTAATTGTTTTTAGAAATTCCCCATTATGCATCACTCCTATAATATTCATGTATACCATTTCTATTATTGCTATCCCACTGCCTTTTACCTATGTAATTTCCTTTTAGATTATCATAAATAATTTCCCTTATTAAATAAAGTAAGCCTAATTATTAAAATTTTGAATATATTTTATCAGGTAATGTTTATATGTGTAACAAAAATAAATTTTAACAATAGTGGATCTGTTATAAAAATATTAGTTTTTATATAAAGTGTATTTTTTAATATTAATATTTATTCATAGGGTAATGTTTTAAATTTATTTTAATTACATGAATAAATTTTTTATTAAAGAATAAAAAAATATCAATTGAAATCAAAAATAAATATCACCAAATAATTTTTAATTTAATAAAACGAATAGAACAAATTTTACTGAAATTTTTTTTCGAGATGATTAATTTATGTTTTATAAATTCACAGTAGAATTTTTCTGTGTGTTATTTTAATAATTATGTATATATATTATCATGAAAAATATTTTACATGTTTTTATTTTATATAAACTTCTTTAATTGGTCATATATAATAATTTTTTAGTAAAAAATATATTTTTAACTACCAACCTCAAAATCAATAATTTCATAAAAATATCATCTATTTAAAGTTAAATAATTTTGAAATTATAAATTCCAAAATGAAGTTATTTTTAGAAACTTAAAATAAGAAAATTTATATATTTTTTTAAAATTAAATTTAAAAATAGTTTTAATTGAAAAATTACTTTTTATAATAATAATTTGCCTTTAATGTAATTTAAAATAACGTTTAAAATTATTTTATGATTACATAATAGTTTATTGATATGTAAATTAGATATTATAATAATATTTTAAATTAAATCAATTTAATTTATTAAGTTGAAATTTCAATACATTTTTACTTTCTTTCAGGAAAGGCATCCTTTTATAAAATACTAATTAATGAAAAAAGATCATTTATAATTTTTTAAATTGATTTTTTTATCTACTATTTATAAAATTATTATATAATTTTAATATGTTGTTTTTACGATTTTATGGGTATTCCCTGTGGTAAAAATATTGAATATCATATTAATTTGATGGAGAAAATCGTAGGTCCTCAGATTCTACATCCTTAAATAAAGTTTTCTATTTGAATTTTAATTATAAATCATTGATGAATGTATTTTATTGAATTAATAACACGTTATCCATTAATGATATATCGTCTAAAATGAAATCAATCCAACTATCTTTGGAAATTTCAAGTTACTATAATTTCATCGGACAATATTACCCATTAATTAAATCATATTCCCCATTTTTTATCTACCCCAATCAAATATTAAATATAAAAAACCATTCCAAAAAACATATGAATATCTATGATATTAATAAAAATGTAGGTTAACCCGCATATATAACTATATATTTTATCATAAAAAGTAATAAAAACAAGTTCATAATGTCAAAAACTGGCTAATATATATCATATTACCAAAATGACATAATTATCCCCCAAAATATAATGGATAACTTTTTTATTACAAGAGATAAAAATAACATTTTTATCACTACTGTATTTCTTGTTGTTCTCAATATTGATCAAACCTTTATTTCCTCAACATCAAGTATACACGAAACATAATTGTTATACATACCATGACTATTATTTTAATAATATTTATGCCCAAAAAATCATAATTTTATACAATCAAGATTCAAATATAATCACACCATTTAATATTATTTAAAAAATTTACTTTAGAAATGATTAAGTGAAATAATTATTTTTTTAACATAATCACAAAATAATTTATAATATAAAGTAATATTATCAATAAATATATATAATAAATGATAATAATGAAGATTATAATGATTTAATTTCTATTAAAATACCATCATACCCATATTAAGTATTACTTGGACAATCAGATTTTTTATCATGAAAAAGAATATACAAAAACTATAAACCATTTTAGAATCCTCCCTTATTCGGTTATAGGACAATGTGGCTTGTTGATTAATAAGAAAATCAACTTCATTATTTGATCTTGTTTCAACCAGATACAAAAAAAAGCTGCTTTCAATAATATAAAAATACTTCATATTATATTAATAAAAAATATCAATGATAAAATTTCATCTTTAGTGACACCAACATTTCAAACTATTTTATTATTCAGTACTTCATTAATCCAACAATTCTCTCGGATCATCCTAGGTTACTATAATATCTATTCAATAATACTTCTTATAGATTTTTATTAATGTAATTAAAAAATAAATCATTCAAAATTGATTGTAAAAAAATTGGATAATCTAAAGCATATACCATATGAGTGTATAGATATTTTAGTAATCATATTCCCACTCATTGTTCACGAGAGTGAAGATTTTGTGAACACTGAAAAACCCATTCTAGGTTGTTATCCCTTGGTGAATCTAAGAAAAAACCGCATCCACATTCCAATATCCAGGATAGGATATAATATCTAAGAGATCCACAAAATCTATATAATTCCAAAACATAGTGTTTTTATCCAAAACAAAAACATTTATCTATTTTTTTCAATAATATCCCCTAATCCTAATCACTTAAAAGGATTAATATAATAATAAAAATATTTAAATCATAATATAATACAAATTATAGAATCCCAAGCTAAACATATGTTTGTTTTTCATCATTTCTATAATTTAAATATTAAATCTAAAAAACCTATCACATCCTCTTGAATGTATGGGTTGATGTCTATGAGAATTATATTCATTAAAATTTAATGTTATAAAAGTTATGAAACTTTTTCATTAATTGTGATTTAGTGTAATCCTTATATACTTTTAATAAGTTATACTCAATTTCCTACTCTGGGGAAAATGAATCATAATATTATGGTGGGATAATAATGCCAAAAAGGATAGATATAACAGATAAAAATCAATTGTCATTAGTGAGAATAATATGATCGTATGGGTAAAACAAAGTTATACAAGGTATATATAACAAAAAAGTCAAATATAATTCATCAGGGAATAAGTATTTGCATAACACAACACATTACTAAAAAGAGTGTGTATACATGATTCAATAAATATGTCTGAGAAGATAATTCATTTGAATAAGAGTACGTTTAAAATTTAGTCAACTATCAGAAAATGTCACAAAAATTATTATAAAAAGTCATTACTGTCGTGATACACACTATAAGATCCCATAATTAAAATAAATGGAATTGTAGTCATAAATACTCTTCTTATTAGATATACATATTTAAATAATGCATTTGAGGGAGATATAGTACGACAACCATCATTCATCCATACTTAAATATTCCACTTAAAAAGGTTTATTGTTAATATTATAATGAATCGAAGGGAATGTTAACAGTTTCCATTCCATATATTACAAAGAAGTCATGGAAATAAAATTTGTGTCATTCATCATAACAAACCCATTTAATGAAAATGGGTATAATATCCATAAAAATGAAATATTTTAAAGCCATAAATCATAATTACATAAATAATTGTAACATTATATATTATCAAAAAAATAGATCAGTATCCAATGGTATTACAAATATTTCTAACTAAGTACCCTTTAATCAAGATAGTAATTTATTTAGTATTTACATCATATAAATAATTAGAATATTGATAATTCCATAATTTCAAAAGTCATATAATTTAGTCCATCTATGTGAAAACCAATCAATCATAGGAAGTAAATATAGAGTGTTCAAAAAGGAAAATCATTGGAATATAGGTCATATTGAATCTCAATGGATGATTAGGTAAGAAAATTGTTATGATGATTCATTCCTCTAAAATAGATTCTTATTAAAAAATCTGTCTAGAGATATTATTTGGATGGGTTCATTTGAATAATTTTATTGATCATGTATAAGATATATCAACGATTAATGAACTTAGGATAAATTCATTTAATTGGTATTATGAAAAATTAATTTCAAAATAAGAAATATATTTGATTTAAATCATGATATGAAAATTTAAATATGGGTGAACATTAAATTATTTTTGAAAACAAACAAAAATAGAGGAAAATATTTCTGGAAAAACAAAAATGGTGGTGAAAATATACATTTATATGTAAGTGGTTTAAATGATATGCATTTCCAACATTGAAGAAAATTATCCATAATGAAAAAAAATTCCATAAAATATTAAATTATGGTAATATACTATAAAATGATTATAATCAATTATTTATGTTAATATAAGAATAATTTACAGGGGAACCAAATGAATAAGGAAATAAAAACATGATGTCTCCAAACTAAAAAAAATGTTTGGGTCCATTTCTCTGGAATTTGTAAGTAATAATCCTTTGGGGAATTTATATGGATTGAAGAAATGTATAACTATAGGAATGACCAATGGAGAATAAAGTTATAAGGGTTTTAGTTACAAAATGATACAATTTCCTAAGATGATTTATCATTTAAAATAAATCGTTATTTCAATATGAGAGTGGAGATGCAACCCTATATAGAAACCATAAATCCAGTAACCCTGAGTTGGTGTCTAATTTAATATATTGGAACAATATACTTTTGATCTTGTCCAAAAGGATTGATCAATTTACTAGTATTGAATAATCATATTCAAACTTGCTTCTCGTTTTAAATTTTAAATATAACATACAAAAAATTTGAAACATTCTTGTATCCTTAATATTATTTACAATATTCTTGTTTATATCCTAGTGAAAGGATAATAGATAAAAGGATAATATCAAATGCCTTGAAATGATTATGTAAATAAAAATCATTCCTGAATAAATAAGGCATACTTAATATTAAAAAGTAAATAACTAAGAATGCCTGAAATTTCACCAATTACATGATTATTAAAGGATTACATGGATAAAATCATTGTAGTAATGTTATGCATAATAATAATTAGATCATAAATTAATGAAATTTTTAATGTTTTAATTCATGATCACAAAAATCATGACATATTTACCATCATGTCCTTGTACCATGATAGTTTAATCGATGGAAAGGTATACCCAAAACCCCATTGAATAAGGTTATATAATTGGTTTCCCACATTAGACATGCTAATACATCGGTTGGATATCTATAACCAAACCTCATCCATACTACCATGTCAAATTTATTCCTTAGATATTTAATGAATTATTTAATTTAAAATAACTATTCTTTATAAAATAAATGGATCTATAAATTAAATAATTTGCAACATTAATATTACCAGTGAAAAACTATTTATATTAAAATTAAAATACAATATATAGAAATGTTATACTATTTAGGAAATGATCCTATATATGATATAAATATTAAAAAAATTTAAGAAAAAGTTAATTTCCAATTACCAAAAAAATGAATATTTAAATAGATATAATAAAAAATTCATTAGAAAAAATTGATTTTGTAAAAAAAAAATTACATTGGAAAATAACCAAAATAAAGACAAATATAAAAATATAATTTTATTAAAGGTTTTTTGTTTTAAAACATTTGAAAACTATTAAAAAAATATAGATAGTGTAATGCTGTATTAGTAGTGTGAAAATATATTAATATAAAATATGTTTAAAAGAAACATTCTTCATGAACTCTTAAAAAATAATGTAAAAAATTGTAACTTTTTTAAATCTTTAAGAATTTTCCATTTAAAACATGTGAAAAATCAATGATATCATAAAGTTTCATTGGAAATTTTTTCAGTAAGTTAAATGGAATTTTTTATATAAAATTTAAAATATGGGTATTTAAGAAATGTATACCTTACCAAAAAGAGAAACAAGATCAAATTTTATTATCAATATTTATTTTCGACATTAATGCTATAAAAGGAACAAAATTTATAATAAATAAATAAAACCCCTTAAATATAAAATTTATAATATTATAGTTTGATTATATGATTTTAAAATTATAAGATACCTTCAAAGAAAAAAATATCTATCCCAAAAATGAGTTTTAAAAATAGAATAATGCGTCTTTGTTATATGTTAAAAAATAACCTATTAAATGAGAAATTTGATTTTAAATGTTAACAATGGTGAATATATAAATATTGGTATTTGATGTATAAAATGGGCAATATATACGGAAAAAAATTATATATGTGTATAATAGAAAATATTTCTCAATGGCGAGGAAATTGAAATGAAATCCATACCATGTAGTTAAACATGCACATAAACTATTTTAACCACATATATAATAAATTAATAATTAATATACATAAAAAAATATGAATATGAAAATATATAATATCATGTAGGATCCAATTATAACATATTATCACTAATTCATAAAAACTCTTGTAATACTATCATTTTTGTGGTGTTAGTTACTTTGTTTTTGTCATGAACCAAAATGAGTCACCATTCGACCAGGCGCCCAAACTTGTCTGCAGCATGTACCGAAGTTTATTCCCAATCCCCACAGGATGGAAACTTGTGTTAGCGATCCAAACATACAAGTGGGAATGATTTAATACCAATGATCCCTAGATCAAATAAATAAATCCGAACATGATGATAACCAACAAATTTATCTCCAACAGTAATATAAAAAGACTCACGTACAATATACAACCTAATAGGCTGATAAATAAAATATAGAACTGAAACTAAATCGAAAATACTGAACTACGACCGTGAAATATACATGTGACACTTTAGTCACTTCTAACCATAGGACCAAGCCTGCTCCAACACCAAGCAGCTGAACTAGGATAACCTAGAAAATGAAACTGAACATACAATACAACTCATGACTACCAGAAGCGAGTAGCATAAGTAGGGTGTGAGAAAAAATCATCATTTGGAATAACCAAATAATATTTTTTTTATTCCCCAAAACATTATATTAAATCTATTTTGAAATAAACTTATAAAAATAGATTTTCATACACACTTTTCATTTTAACACAAACTATCATGATACATTTCCATCAAAATTTAAAACATGGAAGAATAATGTAATGGGGGAGTAGTGATTTCTCATTATAAAAATATACATATAAATCCTTGTAATCCAATCATAGACAAAATGTTTTTTTCAAAATAAAGACAGCCCACGTACATAAAATAAAATTCTACACAACGTGGGAAATGACTCTTGTTGTACTTGTAATGGGAGAACATGAGAGATCTAAGGATCTCATGGGAGAACCAAAATATACTATAATTGTGAATCATCTTGATGTTATTACCTACTAGAAATCATATCACACTAATGGTCGACCATCTCTCAACCTGGCATGGTCGAGGGGCCCAATCGCATAACAATAAACCCATGTATCTACCTTCTATGGGGGCATTATCTAGTATTATAACTTATACTAGTAAAGAAGCACTTCTCAGAATAACTATTTTCTATGATAGGTTCCCACATTCTGTTTTACAAGGGGGTGTTCCATATAATTCAAACAACAATTCACATGCATTATTTATACACATCTCCCAACTGGCACAACTCTGCCTACCTCAAGGGTGGTCCCTTACCATAAAAAATAATTTCATAAGGGAGGTCCCATTCCGATGACACTTCCATCACAAGGCTCAGTAACTAGGCAAGGGACCTAACCAAATAATGGTTTTGAAAAAGGCCATTTAAAAATTCCAAATGGGCCTTTAGTTCCACACATCCAGGGTAAATTTATCAAAAGAGAAACAAAAAAAATCCATTTCCAATAACAAGAAGTCTCATTTCTACTATGCCTTTTCCAAACATCACATATTATTCCAAAACATTCCCAAATAAGATGAAATTTCAAAATGGACCTATATTTCTAATATAAATTACCATAAACAAAATGGAAAACATACAAAATTCAATAAAATTTCCATATTTTCTTTCAACCAATTCAAGAAACAATTTACTTTTATCAAACACCAAATAAGCCATAAGTTTCCATGTAATTTGGATAACCATCTATGCCATTTCTGTAGCCATTTAACCATTTATAAAAAAGAGGGTGAAAGATGAGATATGAGTTATTTTTAGAAAACCATTGTTTTAGAATATAACCACTCCCAATCTCATCATCATTTGAAGGCACATCTGTGTGTGAACTTCATGCACCCTTTTTGTGTTCCCGCATTTAATGGCATAAAAATATTGGTCTTTTCTCAAATTATTTTAAGAAACAAAACACACCTTCCACTAACACAATAAACCATTTAATCGAAACACATGTATTCATAAATCCAACCCAACAAACAAGACAAAAAATATCACTAAAATGTTTCAATAGGAAAATACCACCCAAAACATATATCATAACCATTTTAAAGGAAATGATAATTATTCCAAACTAATTATCTAGGCATATAAATGGAAATATATAGAAAATTATTTTAAACCCTATTTCTATAAAATGTTACCATTAATAAAACACTACCATAAATTAACCATGAATATAGTAAATGTTCAAAACATGTTTTATGAATTAATTAATAATGTCCAAGCATCATATGAATTTAAATTATA
The DNA here is from genome assembly GCA_963277665.1 of Viscum album. Lineage (NCBI taxonomy): Eukaryota > Viridiplantae > Streptophyta > Magnoliopsida > Santalales > Viscaceae > Viscum > Viscum album. Next base: position 599,917,508 of record OY728133.1, read on the forward strand.
CTAGAAGGCATGTAAACACCAAATTTTCAAGTGAGAAGAAAACATAACACTTTAAGTTGGATGATTAGGAATAAAAGAACAAACCCATATCCATAGAATCCAAGAAACAAAAGACAACTAACAAAACATATCATTAGGGTTTATCTAAGAGAGGTATAACAATAAAAATTAAGAAATAGAGGAGGGGAAGGGGGAAAGAGGATAAAAATACAAAAAGCCCTAAAACTAACCTTGGATTTGATTAAAGAGAACTGTTTAAGGAGGATAAGACACAAAAAATGGGGGTTTTTTACCCCTTCGTGCGCCATAGATGACCCAGAGGAGAGGTGGATAAATAGATTTAAAAGGGATAGGGGTAGAATAAGAATTTAATTTTTTAATTTTTCTAGGTAATCCACACTATTTTCCCACATGGTATTCCCAACCATCTGGTAAATTTTTAGAGCACTACTCCCATGGATGAATTGACTCACAGTTACTGAGGACCCACTAAATGGTCATGAACCTTTTGTGTAGTATGTTCTATTTGGCCAAAACCTGTTGCACGGATGGACCACACAGTTTTTACTAACTGTGTGGTAACTGTTTGGAACTTCAAAAACCACACAAATATTTGAAAAACTAAAATCATTGACTTGGACTCAAACCTGATCCTCGAAAAAATAACAATTACTAAAAAATGGATAAAAAATTAAGTTTTTGAGGTTGAGGTGTGAACATTATCCCCACCAAAAAAACATTATTCCCCAATAATCTCATCATGCCAATATTTAATAGAAATAAGATTCCATGCCCAAAATAGTATAGAAAATCTAGGAATCATAGGATTACCTTACTCTCCATAGGTTACTCCTGAAGTATTCAAGAAAAACCACACTCCGAGATTGAGGGGAGAACATGGGAAGGTTTCCACCACTACAAAAATTATACTAACATGAAAACCTTGAAACCAGAATACCCCACCCCCAAAAAGGGGTCCAACGTAGGAACTACCTATCTTAACCTATTAAATACCTCCACATAGACCAAAAAAAACCCTTGATACATAAATGGAATGCTTACCACAAAAAATTCTAGGAAACCCAGGGATGAGAAATTATCTCAACACTCCCACACCAACAGATTAAAATCCACACCGAAACTAGGAACCAAGTAATTTCTATCCCTAACTCCACCCACTTCTTCAATGCCAATGAAATCACTACACTATCTGGATAAAAAATATTATTGGGAATCCTGAATATCAGAACACTAGAATGGAGAAAACCTATACAATTACTAAAACCTACCACACATGTGTGAACAACAAACATTACCATAATTTAGCGATATTCACACTGGATGACTTCACAATAGTTGAATAAAACTCATGGAAAGGCCCTCAAACTGAGAAAGGGCCTTGAAACACCACCCATCAACTCTAAAAATCCAAAAATATTCCGAATTAATAGAGTTCAAACTAAACCCAAAAACAGAATGGGTTTGTTTATTCGTGGGTCCAACACCCCACAATGACTATGAACGATTTAAATCCCCATTTAGGGAAGATAAGGATGCTTGGGTTGTGATAGAATGATCTCATCCCACCACTACGATGAGGATGAACATAAAATGATTAAAACAATAGATCATGGATTATTTTTATATTTAGACCCCAATCAATTCAATAAAAATCCACTATAAGGTATCACACATCATGGGAAACTCCTACTATGTGTGATCTTCGCCCCAAGACTTGTGGATGAAACTGTCTTGGATAAAGAATCTCCTGCCTCATAGTCAGGCATATCATCCAATGGTACCAACTTCTTCCTCCCAATGATTCAAAAATACACAATGGTGGTAGATTTTTAGATGGATACCACATGATGTATTTGATTTCCCAGACCATCCACACGGATGGAACATACGTGAAGGGTCTAATGAATTAATGGACAGATCGAGAAAAATAGCTTCATAGATACAATCTCCTCAGGGGAGATGGCCTTATCCTTAATCAATGGATGAAGACCCCCAATGGTAATAGGAGACAAATATTTATTGTGATCAGTATAAAATCTTACTTATTCATAGTCCTATCAAATAACCTACAATTCTTCCACCTCCATTGACTTCACCACATAAATTATGAAACTATGGGAAACGGTGGCCCTTCACCCCAACTCATATTGAAGGAAGGCCACAAGACACATATGTCCAAGGCTAGAACATCATAAAACACTGAGGCAAAAATGAACTCTTACAACCCTGAGTGTTCCCAACAACCCAAAGTCACATTCTACTTCTAAAATAAACACAACTACCTATAAGGATCAATAATTACCCTGATAACGATGAAACACATGATAAGAATGTGAATTGTTCCACACTCATTCACAACATTCGTATAATTTTTTGGAAGAACATCCTGAACAACATGAGAAACAATAATCTAAACTAGCATAAAGAAAAAACCATAATCAAAAGAAACACACTAATATCAAAATAATCAGCTTGAAATCCAAACAAACTCATGATAAACCAGATTTTTTTTTCTAAAATTCCATTTCATATAAAATATTAAGATCTCTACATTTCTATGAAAATTTGAAAATATTAAAACCCTATTTACAAAATAAATCCATTTCTCAAAAATCATTTCCCTTTCCAAAACTACCACTTCCTTTTAAATTTTTAATTTCTTTAGAAGTACAATTCTCAAAATCATCTTCTCAATCAAATCCAGTTTTGAAAAACCAAGCCAAGCATTTTTTTTCCAAAACCCCACCCATGGAATCCTATAAACTGTTACATGTTCGTCAGTCTATATCCATCCCCTTCATCTATGAAAAAGTTCCCCCACACACTTTTCTTATATTACCTACACACATGCAAAAATCTATAAGGAATACCAAGGGTCACACCAAATCCAAATTTTCAAACCCAAAACTCTTTCAATTTTAAAACCCATATTACAAATTTTAAACCATTTGATGAAAAACACCTCTATTTTTAAATCATTTATAAATTTCAAAATCCAAATTCATTTTCAAAATAGAAATAAACCATACAAATCCAAAACATAACGCAACCAACAATGAGATACCAGAATGAGGAACTACTTCGTATGCCTATCCCAACACCATGGTAGTGGTCTTTACCCCATATAAATCATAACACCACGAATAACTTGAACTGGGCACTTGAACTCCAAGCTCTTTTTTAATACCTAAATCCAAAACAACCTAGGATAATAGGTTTAAATCTTTGACTACCACTGGTGCTCAAGGATAATTGTTAGAAATATTTAACTATGATCTTCCCACAACTACCTACTGGGCCCGAATATCCTTAATCGCCATCTAATAGAATCCATAAGTAATAAGGACCTCCCCTGAAAACATTTTTTCATGATCCAAGCCATATTTCAATCAGACTGGACACATGACCTGATCTGCGGTTTGTACCATAGAGAGTTCGCGATCCCCATAGGCCTGAATCTAGTTTCAGGAATCAAAACATAAAATTGGGAATGATTTAAGCCCAATGATATAATGACTGAAATAATAAAACTGAACACGTAGATATCCAATAAATTAATCTCAAACTATAATATAAACAGACTGACCTATAAGATACATCTCAGTATACTAAAAATGAAAATAAATAATAGAATATAAAGAGAACAAACTGAACCACCACCATGTGATCTCTGTGTGACCCTTTGGTCACCTCCAAACATAGAACTATCACTGATCCAACACCAAACATCTGAACAAGGAGAACCTGAACCACGAAACTGAACCTATAAAATATCTTGGACCTACCTATAATGAGTGGTACAAGTAGTGTAAAGACCCGTAAATTTCAAGTAAATTTTTTTCTTAATTTTCTTTGGAACTTTACAAGAACGCAGTTCCTGACGGCGCCTGATTCCGAGGCCCGGTGTGCCCGGAATCATTTTCCGAAGTTTGGCTCGGGTACGTTCAGTGAACGGACGAGTGGGTTTTTTTAACTTTTGAACCGGTGCCTGAAATCGAATTCTGAGGGCACTGATGAAATCGCAGTGCTGGTATTCGCTTAGAAACGCCTCTTCCAGAGTTGCGTTTGCTCGGGTGTGGTTTTTAATTTTCGAGCTTAAAGTTAAGAAATAAAATAATTTTTCGACAACTTTATTTTATTTCACTTAAGCCACTTGGAAGCCACTTGAATCCACTTAAAGGCGGCTTGAACTGAGTTAAACCAGATAGGATTCTATCCAGAAATATCCTACCCCCTTGGTAAGATATTTGTGAGGTGGGGCCCGCACGAGCCCCACCGTTTCTTTTCTTCTTAAGTAACGCACCCGCACCCCCCTATTAAAAGAAGTCAACCGTGCGTTTTTTTCTGGTTAAGAAACGCCCCATTTAATTGGGCTGTTAATTTGTTACAATTAATTCTTTGAGATTAATTGATCGTTTCTTTTCTTTTGAAATTCAATTTCTTATCTTGTGTTAATAAAATAAGACTTGGGCTTATTTTATTTTTTGGAGTCTTGTCACGTTGGAAGGATTTTGGAGGCTTGAAGAACATCTTCTTCAACGACGAAGAACGTGAAGAACGAATCGGTCTCCAACGAAGAACGTCGTCACGTCCTTCTTCCGAAGAGCGACGACGCACCATCCCTCGTTCTTCTTTCCACATCAAAGGGAGACGCCATTCCACCTCGGACAATCTCGGTCTTCGTCTACGAATCCTCTTCCGCGACACTGAACCACGACGTGACATCGACGATCCCCTTCCCGCGATGCTTTCTTCCGCGACGAGAAAATCCGCGATGAACCCTCGCTCGACGAAGCTTGAGGTAGGGATTTTATAATTTTGGGATTTACCCCCCCCCCCTACTTTTTATTTATTTCCGTGAATGTTCTTTAAAAATTAAAGAACCAGAATCAAAGAAACAATTTTATTTTATTAAAATTGTTGGTTCATGTGTTGAACATTTTATTTTCTCCCGTTGATTATCTCTAACGCAGAGGGTGCGGACCAAACGAACACTTCCCGACGACCCTCCGCCATTCTTTGTTTTGTGCGGATTTGGCGGGCGATGACGGAACGTGCCGCAATGGATGTTTGATGATCCCGCAGTAAAGAACGGAACCCGGGAGGAACAATGGCGCAGACGGGAAGGAAAACGGGCCACCGGAGCGACTCCGGCGGCCGGAGGCGGCGGCACCCCGCGGGTGCCGCGGGTGTCCAGCGCGACACCCTGCGGGTGCCGCGGGGTTGTCACACGGCACCCCGCGGGAGTCCAGGGCGACACCCCGTGGGTGCCGCGGGGTTGTCACGCGGCACCCCGTGGGTGTCCAGGGCGGCACCCCGCGGGTGTCGCGGGGTTGTCACGTGGCGCGTCCGGCTGTCTGGCCGACACCCCGCAGGTGCCGCGGGGGTGCCACACGTGGCGGCGGCTTTCCCCCATGTCGGCCGCTCGGCCGCTCGGCCGAGCCGAGCCGGACCGGCCCTGGCCGGGCCGGGCCGGGCCAACCAGGGGGGTCAGGCCGGGTCGGCCCGGGCCCGGACCCCCCGTCTTCGGACGACTTTCATTCAAACGCCTGTAACTTGAGCTACGGGCCTCCAAACGACTCGCCGTCAGCGGAAACACAATCCTTGGAGCGAGTTGGTCATTTCGGTTTATCACACTCAAGGTTTCGGAATACTTTGAGTTCGGCTGGGTTGGTTCGTACACGAAACCAACCAGGCCCTCGGAGCGGAAACGCTCATATCTTGAGCCACGGACGTCCGATTGACGCGCCGTCTGTCTTGTTGCTTTCCTCTTGATGGGACGGAACTTTTGGCATCCTCCTCCTGTGTTTTGGATGCAGATGGATAGTGGACGGGTTGGATTGCACTGAAATCCAACCGGGCCCCTGGAACGGAAAAGCTGATATTTTTCAGACCAGAAGTCCGTTTGACGAACTGTCAGCGACGTTGGTGATCACGTTGAAAAACGTTACCTATGAGTATACCCTGTGAGTGTTCGGGGTATAGTTGAGTTACGGCCGGATTGGTTCGCTCACGAAACCAACCGGGCCCCTGGGACGAGAAGGCTAATAACTCACAGACCGGGCGTCCGATTGACGGGCCGTCTGTTGCGTTGATACCCCTATGACGAGGTGGTCATTCGAGATACTTCCTTGCGGGACTTTGTGATACTTTGAGTATCGACCAGTAGCTCGTGGAGCGGACCCTCCCGGAGACGAGCGGGTGGAGCACGGAGACCGTGTAGCTGACTGAGACCCGACGACTGCTGATCGAACGACTCGGTGTGTGACAGAGGTGCTCTTGGTTGTAGCGGCACATGGGAGCGCTTGGTTGTAGCGGAAAACCCACGACAGAGGTGCGCTTGGTTGTAGCGGCAGAAGGGAGCGCTTGGTTGTAGCGGCAGACCCACGACAGAGGTGCGCTTGGTTGTAGCGACACACGGGAGCGCTTGGCTGTAGCGGCAGACCCACGACAGAGGTGCGCTTGGTTGTAGCGGCACACGGGAGCACTTGGTTGTAGCGGCAGACCCACGACAGTGGTGCACTTGGTTGTAGCAGCACAGATGTGTGCTTGGTTGTAGCGGCACATGAGAGCGCTTGGTGGTAGCGGCTGGCCCGTATTACTCGATAGGTGGAGTACTACAGCAGTCTTAAGTTAGTGGGCAGTACCTCAGAGTTGTGACAGGACCACTGTACACTCCAGAGGCGGAGCTCTTCAACAGTTACGGTTTCGATGATGAAAATCCTGGTTTGAGATGAGACTTTTGACCTTGTGTTTGCCTCATGATTGAGATGGGTTACTTGATAACTTAGGTATATGTACGGGCATATATCTAACTAGAGGTTATCTGTTGATATCTTCTTGTGGTTATCCTTGTTGGTTTTAGTAAGACCTTGAGGGTCTCGGGGTCCCTACTGAGTATCGTTATACTCACCCCTGCACGGGCTATGCCCGCACTACGTTGTTTTGGTTGCAGACGACGGACAGCGTTGATCGTGGCTGAGGCTTGCAGAGCAGGACGGTACCTGGAGGTGGACCACTGGGCGGGACATGCTCGGAGCGGACGGCAGGACCCGAGGAGCATTGGAGCTATCTGTACCCACCCTTCAGGTGGGATTTCCAGTGGACAGCTCGGTGTAGCGGCTTTTACTTTACTGTTGTTGTTTCCCCTTTTTGAGTTGTACTTTACTTTCAGTTGGGTTTGTATACTGGCCCATTTACTTCCAGCACAGCTTGTACAGTTTTTACTTAGTGTTTACTTTTCCGCTTTCTTACTCTGTGGTGCTTGTTTACATTTCAAAGGCAATGCCTTCCCTTTTTGTTGGGTTTTACGCCTTGGTGCTAGTCTCCAGCCCCTGGCCTATGGAAGGCGGGCTTGGGGTAGTCACGGCACGGGCCCCGAGGACGGGTCGTGACAAATTGGTTTCAGAGGCGGTCGGTTCTACCGTAGACTCTGATCTTTCTTCTATGTGAAGCAATAGTGTTTTGCGTATTGGGTGTGGTTATGAGTCCAGGGAGTCCAGTGTTGGTGCGGCGGCCGACGTAACCGTACACCAGGACCCTGACTTCTGATTTCCGACTTAATTCACGAAAACATTGATTGCATGTGTGTTTTAAGTTTTCTTTGTGATTACTTGTGTAAGCTCACCAGGTATATTTTGCTGACCGTGGCGCACTTGTTTCCTTTTCAGGATGGCCCCACGATGACAGCCAGCTAGGATTCCGAGTGATGTGCGTGGTGAGAGCCCACCGAGCGTCGAGGACTCGGTACATGGGCCTTTGACAGCTGAGGCACCGACGATACCTATACCCGCCGAGGCACCGATGCTACCTGCCCCAGCCGCTGACGATGCATGTCGCCTTAGTGCACTGCATGAGTTCCAGCGCCAGCGACCGCCCAGGTTCCGTGGGGAGACGGACCCTCAGGCCGCCGAGGACTGGCTGGAGGTAGTTGTTCGGGTTTTCAGATTATTGAGGACACCAGCAGACCTCATGGTGATCCTCGCAGCGAGTCTCCTGCACGCGGCAGCAGGCAGATGTTGGAGCTTGATGCTCCAGGTGCACGACGAGGCGTCTCTCCTCTGGACGGACTTTGAGAGCATCTTCCTCTCCGAGTACATCCCAGCCACCCTCCGAGCGGTGCGCATCCAGGAGCTACTACAGCTGCGGCAGGGCGGCATGTCAGTGGCCCAGTACTCGGCGAGATTTACTGATCTCTCGCGCTACTCCACATATATGGTACGGGACCCGTTCTTTTGGGCCCGGACCTTCGAGCAGGGACTGAGGCATGAGATCAGGGCTTCGATGATCTCCCTCAACATTCCGACTCAGGCAGGGGTGTTGGAGAGAGACCTCTTAGTGGAGAGTTTCCTTGCTGAGCAGTCTCCAGCAGCAGGACCCACCACTTACCGGCATGCAGTAGAGTCTTCTGCAGCGGGCAGTAGACGGATGACGCAGGGGTCCAAGAGGACTGGACCTACAGGTGGTCGACAGCATGACTCTGGATCGTTTTCGCGAGGCACCCGGGGTGGGAAACGACTTGCCATGAGAGGGAAGTGTTACTCCTGCGTCGGGGTTGGTCACATGGCTCGTGACTGTCCGACCCGCCATACGGATGACTAGCAGACGAACGAAGGACCCCCCAGGCAGAGGCAGAGGTTCGATCAGGGCGGGCCGCAAGGAGAAAGCGGCCAAGACAGGGGAGTTGGCCGTGCAACTGGAGGTGGACGGCGCTTCGGGGTGTTGGCACCACCACCACCAAGCAGTCCACCCCGACCGCAGGGGACAGGAGGGCATGGGAGAGCTCATCTTCAGGAAGTTGAGGCCTACGATCATGGGGCTCCGGGAGCAGATGGACATGAGCGGGACTAGCTCCAGACCTGGAGACTTTTGTTCATGTTGCTTCTAGTTTTTTTATGTATGTTTGTAGATGCTTTGTGTCTTTGTACTTGAGCTGCAGTAATAAAAGACACCTTTTCTTGTGGCATTTACTTCCCTATCCTCTCTTGTGTTGTTACTTAGAGGTTCTGGTTTAGACCATTGACTTGACCCTCATTTGAGAAGTATCTACTGGAGGAGACCTAGTTACCACACACTGATGCCGACAGTATGACTCAACCCTTGGAGGCGAGAGTAACGGTTGGATCTCTTTGTAGTAGCGTCGAGGACTTATGACGTCATCCTTGGTATGGGTTAGTATCATCCATGTCTGGTTTGACAGTATTAGGAAAAGAACGTGGTTCATCCAGGAGATGAGACCAGATTTCTCTTATCAGCAAGGAAGAAATCATGGCAGCTCTAGTGGGACCAGAGGTGGTTCAGGTCACGACAGAGAAGGTCCAGGTGAGCACATGGGAGCGGAAGGCTCAGATGTGTGATCAGTACCGCCTTTGTATCCCTAGTTTGTGTTGAAGCTTTACGGGGACGTAAAGCCCTGTGGTGGGAGTAATGTAAAGACCCGTAAATTTCAAGGAAATTTTTTTCTTAATTTTATTTGGAATTTTACAAGAACGCAGTTTCTGACGGCGCCTGATTCCGAGGCCCGGTGTGCCCGGAATCATTTTCCGAAGTTTGGCTCGGGTACGTTCAGTGAACGGACGAGCGAGTTTCTTTTAACTTTTGAACCGGTGCCTGGAATCGAATTCTGAGGGCACTGATGAAATCACAGCGCCGGTATTCGCTTAGAAACGCCTCTTTCAGAGTTGCGTTTGCTCGGGTGTGGTTTTTAATTTTCGGGCTTAAAGTTAAGAAATAAAATAATTTTTCGACAACTTTATTTTATTTCACTTAAGACACTTGGAAGCCACTTGAAGCCCCTTAAAGGCGGCTTGAACTGAGTTAAACCAGAGAGGATGCTATCCAGAAATATCCTACCCCCATGGTAGGATATTTGTGAGGTGGTGCCCGCACGAGCCCCACCGTTTCTTTTCTTCTTAAGTAACGCACCCGCACCCCCCTATTAAAAGAAGTCAACCGTGCATTTTTTTATGGTTAAGAAACGCCCCATTTAATTGGGCTGTTAATTTGTTACAATTAATTCTTTGAGATTAATTGATCGTTTCTTTTCTTTTGAAATTCAATTTCTTATCTTGTGTTAATAAAATAAGACTTGGGCTTATTTTATTTTTTGGAGTCTTGTCACGTTGGGAGGATTTTGGAGGCTTGAAGAACATCTTCTTCAACGACGAAGAACGTGAAGAACGAATCGGTCTCTGACGAAGAACGTCGTCACGTCCTTCTTCCGAAGAGCGACGACGCGCCATCCCTCGTTCTTCTTTCCACATCAAAGGGAGACACCGTTCCACCTCGGACAATCTCCGTCTTCGTCTACGAATCCTCTTCCGTGACACTGAACCGCGACGTGACATCGACGATCCCCTTCCCGCGACGCTTTCTTCCGCGACGAGAAAATCCGCGACGAACCCTCGCTCGACGACGCTTGAGGTAGGGATTTTATAATTTTGGGATTTACCCCCCCCCCCTTTTATTTATTTCCGTGAACGTTCTTTAAAAATTAAAGAACCGGAATCAAAGAAACAATTTTATTTTATTAAAATTGTTGGTTCATGTGTTGAACATTTTATTTTCTCCCGTTGATTATCTCTAACGCGGAGGGTGCGGACCAAACGAACACGGCCCGACGACCCTCTTCCGTTCTTCGTTTTGTGCGGATTTGGCGGGCGACGACGGAACGTGCCACAACGGATGTTTGATGATCCCGCAGTAAAGAACGGAACCCGGGAGGAACAACGGCGCAGACGGGAAGGAAAACTGGCCACCGGAGCGACTCCGGCGGCCGGAGGCGGCGGCACCCCGCGGGTGTCCAGCACGGCACCCCGCGGGTGCCGCGGGTGTCCAGCGCGACACCCCACGGGTGCCCCGGGGTTGTCATGCGGCACCCCGCGGGTGCCGCAGGTGTCCAGCGCGGCACCCCGCGGGTGCCGCGGGTGTCCAGCGCGACACCCCGCGGGTGCCGCGGGGTTGTCACGCGGCACCCCGCGGGTGTCCAGGGCGACACCCCGTGGGTGCCGCGGGGTTGTCACGCGGCACCCCGTGGGTGTCCAGGGCGGCACCCCGTGGGTGGCGCGGGGTTGTCACGCGGCGCGTCCGGCTGTCTGGCCGACACCCCGCGGGTGCCGCGGGGGTGTCACGCGTGGCGGCGGCTTTCCCCCGCATCGGCCGCTCGGCCGCTCGGCTGAGCCGAGCAGGACTGGCCTTGGCCGGGCCGGGCCGGGCCAACCGGGTCGGACCCGACCCGGTTCGGGCCAACCAGGGGGGGTCAGGCCGGGTCGGCCCGGGCCCGGACCCCCCGTCTTTGGACGACTTTCGTTCAAACGCCCGTAACTTGAGCTACGGGCCTCCAAACGACTCATCGTCAGTGGAAACACAATCCTTGGAGCGAGTCGGTCGTTTCGGTTTATCACACTCAAGATTTCGGAATACTTTGAGTTCGTCCGGGTTGGTTCGTACACGAAACCAACCGGGCCCTCGGAGCGGAAACACTCATATCTTGAGCCACGGACGTCCGATTGACGCGCCGTCTGTCTCGTTGCTTTCCTCTTGATGGGACAGAACTTTTGGCATCCTCCGCCCGAGTTTTGGATGCAGATGGATAGTGGCCGGGTTGGATCGCACTGAAATCCAACCGGGCCCCTGGAACGGAAAAGCTGATATCTTTCAGACCAGACGTCCGTTTGACGAACCGTCAGCGACATTGGTGATCACGTTGAAAAACGGTCCCTATGAGTATACACTGTGAGTGTTTGGGGTATAGTTGTGTTACGGCCGGATTGGTTCGCTCACGAAACCAACCAGGCCCCTGGGACAAGAAGGCTAATAACTCACAGACCGGGCGTCCGATTGACGCGCCGTCTGTTGCGTTGAGACCCCTATGACGAGGTGGTCATTTGAGATACTTCCTTGCGGGACTTTGTGATACTTGGAGTATCGACCAGTAGCTCGTGGAGCGGACCCTCCCGGAGACGAGCGGGCGGAGCACGGAGACCGTGTAGCTGACTGAGACCCGACGACTGCTGATCGAACGACTCGGTGTGTGACAGAGGTCGCTTGGTTATAGCGGCACATGGGAGCACTTGGTTGTAGCGGCAAACCCACGACAGAGGTGCGTTTGGTTGTAACGGAAGAAGGGAGCGCTTGGTTGTAGCGGCAGACCCACGACAGAGGTGCGCTTGGTTGTAGCGGCACACGGGAGCACCTGGTTGTAGCGACAGACCCACGACAGAGGTGCGCTTGGTTGTAGTGGCACACGGGAGCGCTTGGTTGTAGCGGAAGACCCACGACAGTGGTGCGCTTGGTTGTAGCGGCACAGAGGTGCGCTTGGTTGTAGCGGCACATGAGAGCGCTTGGTGGTAGCGGCTGGCCCGTATTACTCGATAGGTGGAGTACTACAGCAGTATTAAGTTAGTGGGCAGTACCTCGGAGTTGTGACAGGACCACTGTACACTCCAGAGGCGGAGCTCTTCAGCAGTTACGGTTTCGATGATGAAAATCCTGGTTTGAGCTGAGACTTTTGACCTTGTGTTTGCCTCATGATTGAGATGGGTTACTTGATAACTTAGGTATATGTATGGGAATATATCTATGTAGAGGTTATCTGTTGATATCTTCTTGTGGTTATCCTTGTTGGTTTTAGTGAGACCTTGAGGGTCTCGGGGTCCCTACTGAGTATCGTTATACTCACCCCTGCACGGGCTATGCCCGCACTACGTTGTGTTGGTTGCAGACGACGGACAACGTTGATCGTGGCTGAGGCTTGCAGAGCAGGACGGTACCTAGAGGTGGACCACTGGGCGGGTCGTGCTCGGAGCAGACGGCGGGACCCGAGGAGCATTGGAGCTATCTGTACCCACCCTTCAGGTGGGATTTCCAGTGGACAGCTCACTGTAGCGGCTTTTATTTTACAGTTGTTGTTTCCCCTTTTTGAGTTGTACTTTACTTTCAGTTGGGTTTGTATACTGGCCCATTTACTTCCAGCATAGCTTGTACAGTTTTTACTTAGTGTTTACTTTTCCGCTTGCTTACTCTGTGGTGATTGTTTACTTTTGAAAGGCAATGCCTTCCCTTTTCGTTGGGTTTTACACCTTGGTGCTAGTCGCCAGCCCCTGGCCTATGGAAGGCGGGCTTGGGGTAGTCACGGCACGGGCCCCGAGGACGGGTCGTGACAAGTAGGGTGTGAGCTAACAGCTCAGTAGGAAACCACCAAATAATCCATGACATTTCATTCCCTAAATAATTCCCATTAACAGTAGTTTGAACTACATTTATAAAAATGGATTTTCATACATAGTATTCATTTTAAAACAAACAAACATGATCTATTTCCATCATATTTTAAAACAAGACAGAAGATGGAACTCAGAGGAAAAACAGAACATACTATACATTTGAATCATCTCGAAGTCATTCCCAACTCTATGACATCATAAATCCATAATTCCCAATTGTCTCCCTACCTAGCTTGGTTTAGGGTCCCGATCACATATCAATAAACCCAAGTATCCAGCAACATTGGGTCACTAGATAGTATCAAAACATAGAATAGTGCAAAAAATGTTCTCAAAATTACTCTTTGCTATGATAGGATCCCATGTTATGTTTCACATGGGGTGTGCAATAAAATTCAAAAAACAAATTTCACTTATTCTATATACACATCAAACAACCGGAACTGTCCCAACCACCTTAAGTGTCATCCTTTTCTATCTAACATGTATTACACAGGGGAAGTACCATACCATGGACACTCTAATTTCATGGCTTAATAACTAGGAAAGGGACCTAACCCAAGAAGGTTTTTAAAAAACACCACTTTAAAATCCAAAAAGATCATTTTGCTCAACCCACCTAGGGTATATTTACCAAAAGAGAAACACTTAAAATTCTATATCCAACAACATGAAATCCCACTTCCACATAAACATTCCCAAACTAACCTTATGTTTCAAACACACACCAAAACGTGCCACAATTTCCAAATAAGATTTTATTTCATATCAACATTACCACCAAACTGGGTAAAATACATTCACAATTCACTCAAAGTACCAAAATTTCTTTCAACCACTTCAAGAAACAATTTAGTTTTATCAAGCACAAAATAGGTCATAAACTCCAAAAAAATTTAAATCCAACATATTACATTTTGGAATCAATGGAACCATTTATTAAACATAGGGAGGAAGATAATAGAAGAGTTATTTTTCGAAAAAAATGTTTCACGAAAAGAACCACTCAAAATTTCATCAATATTTGAAGGCCCATCTTTGTGGGCACTTTCTGCACCAATGTGTGTTCCCACATCTAATGGAATAGATCAAGTGGTGTTTTCTAAATAATTTTTAATGAAAATACACACACTTTCAACTAACATAATAAACTATTTCATCAAAACACAATATTTCTTAAAGCTAAGCTAACACAGATGAAAAAAATGTTTTATAAAATGTTTATATATGAAAATACCACCCAAGACATCTAACATAACCATATAAAAGGAATTGATATTTTTTCCGACCCGATTGTTTAGTAATACACATCATAATAAATATAAAAACATTTAAAATACTATTAATAGAAAAAATTCCAATAAGAAATCACTATCTAGAATAAAAACTGAATATAATAATCATGATAAACATGTTTTATGAATTATTTAATAATTTAAAACAAAAATATAGATTGAAATTGGAAGAAAAATAATGGAAAGACTTACCTGTGGAGTGTGAAAGCAACAAAACTATTGAATATGCAATATTGGTCCTCAATTGACAAACCGTCAACCGTAAAATCCCGAAACCACATGAAAAAACACAAACGCTAGAATTAGGATTTATACATGAGAGGGATAACCAATGAAAAAAATAAATAGAGGTGAGGAAGAGAAAAAGGATAGAAAAATACTGAAACCCCTAAAACACACCTTGGATTTGATGAAGGAGCACCCATGGAAAATGATGGGCCAAGGAAAAGGGGGTTGAGACACCTTTGTGTGCCATAGTTGACCAATTTTCAAGTGGGAAAAATATGGTTAAAAAGGGATACGAGAAGAATATGAATTTTAAGTTTTAATGTTTTTGGGCCAACAACAATGTTTGGCAACACGACATTCTAAACCATGTGGTTACCATGCAGTGATCTATATCCATGGAAGAATTTATGTGTTATTACCAAGGAACTACTGCTTGACCATGCACTAGCCATTCGTGGGGTTCGGTCTGGCCAAAACCCACTACATGTCCATGCCACACATTTTCTACTAACCATGCGGTAACCATAATAAACTTGGGAAACCATCCAAAAATTAAAAAAACCACAATTTTTTACAAGAAATGAAACCCAAACATGACCAAAAGTCTAAAGAAAAAAAAGGATAAAATAATTCTGTATCAGAGTTTAGGGCATGATAAATTTTCATGAGAATTTTGATTTAATAGTTACTATCCCAATTCATTTTCTATTGTTCACTCATCTCCATATTGGTAATACTGATATAAATATCATATATATTTATTATCTATTCTTTTTATTATCCATAAAATAGAGATATCAAAAATCTAAATACATTATTCATAGAAATGACAGGTCGTATGTATTTATGAACACAATATTTACTTTTCGATAATTGAAATAGAATAACAGTAAAAAAAATCATTTTTTAAAAAATAATTATATAATATATATATATGATTTATATTCAATAAAATTTATAATGATATCATAAATATCTTATATAAATTCATTACTCAAATATTTATCGACATCCCAATAATTTTGGGATGATGAATAAATTACACCATTATGTGTTGATGGTAATCCCTACATAGAGACAAGGAATAGTTTCAGATGTAAATCTATTTATTATTCCCTTGATGGTTTTTAAATTTTTTTTCAAGGTTTAAATGGACTGGAATAAATGATTTTTAAATGAATTGTATAGTTTTTATTTTCCAATTTTTTGTTCAAGAGGAAAGGGAATTCATATAAATGTATTATGATGTGTTTTTAAATTATATTGGAATTTTAAATGATGATTGAAACCAGTGTTATATTTATAAATTATTTCCTTAATTAATGAATGTTTTATTTTTAATGAGTTATTTACAAATCATTTACATAACATCATTGTAGATTCCAAATTAAAATGGTTTCCAAATGATGTTTCATCTGCTAAATTATTTGTAATTGGATTTTTATAGTACATTTTTTTATAATTGATCTATCAATGATCAATATTATGTCTTTTCATCCTAGAATAGTTTTCAATGTTCTGTTTTTAGTTTTAAAAATGAATTTAATTTGATGTTATGTTAGTCCCTTATTTTTCCCCTAATTTATATATCCCTTTTATGATATATTTTATTTTTTTGATTCACATATGTTATAAAAGGAATAATTTTTTTGGGAGGTTTCTATAGGTGAGATACTATTTACATATTAGGGTTGATTTATTCATGGGATACACATTACATGATTTATTTCACACATATAGTTGATTTAATTTATCAGTACCCTACAAACGGAAATATTGGTCTATATTAATGATACACATCTTAGTATAAACTTGTATTATGTCTCACTATTTATGTTGTAAATCAGTTATGCAGGTTATGTTCTATTCTATTGAAATTGGTTCTCTATTAGGTTTGATGGTTTTATTTTGTTTCTAACATAGTTTTGAAATTTATTATTTTTTACAGTTTCATCTAGGACTATCTAAATTTATGATCTAGTGAGTTTTCCAAGATCCATATTCATTTTTGATGATTCGTTTTATTTTATTTATTCTATAAACATTACATCACCATGTTTTCTACAATTATAGGTCACCATCATCCTTATTTTATTCATTTTTAATGTTTTTTATTCAAGCCTGATTGTTAATTTATTTTTTTGGCATGTTTTATGTTTTCAAAATGTATTCTCACAAAAAAGAGATTTTTCTAGTAATGGGTTTTAAATGGGTAAATGATTTGACGAAAGGAAATTATTTTATATTAAAAAATAGTGTCTTTCAAATTATATGGTTCAATGTGTTTTCTTGTGAGGTGAATCATTTTTATGTTTTAAAATGGAAATATAATTTTAAATATGTATTCCCAAGTGAATGAATGATTATTATTTCATTTAATGACCATTATATCAAAATATGTATTCTAAAATATAATAAATCATAATGTGTTGAAACTTCTCTTATAGGTTATTGTATAGACATTGTGGTGATATCCTACTGGGGAATTATTTTATGACACTCTATATACACATCCTTTTATGTATGTAGTTCTCCATTACACAATGAGGTGTATTGATAGTTCATATTTTTTGAAATATATTTTAATGAAAATATTTTTGTGAGGCATCCTATATAACTGTGTAATATAGTTGGTGTCTCTAATATTAGGGTTGGATATGTTATTTTTTTCTCATTATTGGTATTTAACCCATTTGTCTAATGAATTTATAATTTTGTATAATATTTTTTTTCTTATGTACTATGTTCCTTTTAAATATGTAAATTTTATTTTGGATACATATATTTGGTTATGTAATTTTTGTTTTTAGTAATATATTATAAATTGATAATTTCATGTTCATTGAATATTATTTTTGTGAAATAACCTTTGATATTATATATATGGTTTTGATTGTTTATTATTTATTTTTAAATTGAAAAATAATTCCCAAGAGTGTGTTTTCTGAATCTTATACATTATATTCTATTTCATTGGGATTAGGAACACCGTTTTTTACTAGTGTCAAATATAGTCAGGTCATCGAGGGATGGTTCATTACATCATGTAATAAATTTTCACTATTGTTTAAGTAAGATATACTTTCCATTGTATAAATCCATGTATTCACTATAACTCTATTTAACCCTTTAATAATATTACATCTAGCCACATGAAACTTGTTCCACGGTTTCAATATAGTATTTTATTTATTTAAATCCAATCACAGAATATATTAGATACCTATTAATATATCCATTTTAACAACCATAACTATATCCAAAGATTTTCAACATCTCCATCATTTTTAACCAATATAAAAAATATATAAAAATTTATTCTCAAAAAAACCATCATTTATTCTCTTGGTGATGCGATTATTCATCTTTTATATTTTTTTATTATTTCTAAAAATCCAATAATCATTTATATATTTGAAAGATTTTTTTCCCAATTTTAATTTTAATCGATGAAAAAATTCTATTGGATTTCTTTCCCACAATTATCAATGTATATGGATTTTTGAACAAGAATACCATAAATAATATTTAGTGGACATATAAACTAATCTCTCCCCCTTTGAAAATAATAAATAAAGTTTATCTTAAAAAAAATATTTATTCATCCCCCTTTTCGATAAAACTATGCACCAAGTTGTCCAATTAAAAACAATTTTCCAAACAATTGTATATGTTCCACATTAATCCATTTTATTTTTCTTCATAGTAATGTTATACTTTTTATCATTAACTTGGATCCCATACAAATGAATGAACTTTTCTAGTTTCTGAAAGTGATGAATCTCAAACAAACATGATCCTTGTAAAAAAACATGAACAATCCAATCTCAAACCCCATGAGGTAGGATATGCCATAAGATTTCAAGGAATAATTTTTATGAATAATGTGATGGAACAATATAGAAAACATCATATATGGTCTTGAAACTTAAGTATCAATATAGGCACAACATTATGAATAATTATAAATGTATAGATCCATAATAATTTTTTCTATTTAATGCACTGAAACTATAAGATCCACTCCACCCACATGAGATATTTTCATTGACCCATCATTTCTAATGATGTAGGGATATAAAAACCACAATGAAATTTTTTTTCTCTGCAAACTAAATAGTATAATTGAAACACCAAAAATTTTAGAAACATTATTAGGCACAAGATAACCACCCATGCTCCCAATATAGAAGTAATTACACGTAACGATAATTCAATCCGAGATTTTCATATCTAACTATATTACAAATGTATTTTGTTTCAATCCACTCAATTATATAACTACCTAGTCATCTCATACTATAAATATTTTTCTATTCCAATAACATGATTCATTATGACATTATATATTATTTTGTAAATTCTAAATTAATAGAATATACATCAGTGATCCCTTATGTGACTAATACCAATTGTTATATTTTTTATATTTATATAGAGAATAGAGAAATCTCACTACTGTATATCCACTCTTCATATATTTTTAATCATTGAAAATATCAGGTTTTGAGTCATAAAAATTCTTCTAATCCTATTACAACCATATAATATTTTTTGAAACATGATTATAATTTAATAGTCTTAGTGTTATCTATTTCCGTCACATAGATCAAAACACCCATGTAACAAAGGATTTTATTTCCACTATAAGTATCTTTATCATCTCAATCAATATATCATAATATCGAATCACAATTATAATAAATTTGTTTATGTTTTTTATTGATAAAAAATTTTTAAACTAATTATCCCTTTTATTTTAGTACTAATCACCCCTCTTCAAATATGATTGGATAAACAATAAAAAAATTCTATTAATCCATATGTCTTTTTTTAGTTTTTAACCAATTATAATGAAATAATAATCCTGGGTTTCTTAATTATTCATATTTATATATCCAAAAAACAATTTTAATAAAACATTATCGAATCATAATGAATTAAACAAGAATTACTCATTTGATATTATTATTGATACATCATTATGTGTCAATATTTATATTTATTTATATTATAAAAAATCTTGATATTTTTTTAAAACCAATAATGCTTTCTATCCGGGACATGATAGAATCTTTAAACATTTTAAAATGGGGTTTGATAGTAGTTGAATTTATATTTAAATAATTTTAATTCTTTATAAGACCTTGATGTGACATTATATTTTTGATTTATTATCATCATCAACTATATTTTCTAAAATACATCATAAATTCATTTTGAATTTTACGGACATTGGATCATTAAAATTCATTCACCCAATATATAAAACCTCCCCATAAAGCATTAATCAATCTATCAACTGTTTCAAAAATTAATATCTAGGAAGAGGGGTTATATTCAAACATCATTAAGTTTTAGAATGTTGATGGTCGTGTTGAACTAAAAAATTTATTCAAATTCAATTAAATTAGTTCAGAGTTTTTATGAAATGAGTAATAGAACATGAATTATATTTATTCATGAGTTTTGAATTTAATTCCATTGTCTTCTTATCATCAAAATCCGCTATTGGACTAAGTCCACTTAGGTGTATTTGGTATTTTAATAAACCCCATTACATCAATCCTCATGCTTTATTCTTTATAAAAATGTTATTATTTATATCTTTCTACCATTTATTGTAGTGTGGTTTATGAAACCCCTTATGAATGCTTTATGATCCTTTACATCAGTGTCCAATATTACTACCTTCAATTTATTTACCCTTTCTAAATCATTCATTGAAAACCCATCCATATTTTATTTAGTAGTGGAATATTTATTCCTTATAATACATAGTTGTTTTCATTATTTCCTATATTTTTGTAACATAGGCATAGAAAATAGAACATGATACAAATTCCCTTAATTTTAATTATTTTAATCATCCAACTCGGAATATCATTTTATGTGATTTTAGTTTATCTAGACAATTATATTCATATGATAATAATAGTATTCAAATTCAATTATCCATCACATTTCACATTATAATACCATTCCATATTTCCATATTTAGAACATATAAAACGTTTCCTAATAAAATAAACACTCAAATATATTTATTTTGGAGATATGATATAGAAACATTCACTTTATGGTTGAACTATTTAGTATCCAAACAAAAATTCATATCATATTCAATAACACTATAGTAGTAGAACATCAATTTCACTTTTTATATTGATTATGTTCCATTAGTCAGTATGAACATTCAATTTATCCCTGTAATTTATATTTCCAAAATTTTGAACCATATATATTAATACATTGATTAAATAGATCTCAATATTCCAATTTTCGGATTTCAATCTCATTTCAATCCACATTATCTTTATATTTTTTCCTTATTTTTGGGAATCTATTTTATGTATTATTGAACTAAATTACATAATATATATATTCCTATTAATTTTTTATAGGAATATATATTTCTTTTTTAACTTATATTTTTGTTTATTATCCTCTAATTCATGTTTTTTATCACCGTGTAAATTAGTATTCCCTTTCATTTCGACACATATCCTTTAAATATATTATTTCAAAGACAATTAACCATTAAAAAATTTCATGTTATCTAAAAATAATCCATCCATGAATACAAAATTTTCTATAATAATAATATCTAATTGATTCGACTATTCTAATAAGGATTGTATATGTAGTAGATATCTATAAAACCTAACTTCGAATAGAAACATTATACATATATCACATTTTTAATAGAATAAAAATCATTCTCCATTAGTATGTCGGAATGTATAATTATTTTCACTGAATACATTTTTAAAATATTATTATAATCATATTAATCTACAAAAATATTATAATAGCATTTATCACTGTGAATTAATTATTAAGGTATATATTATTATTTTTAAAAAACATTTTCACATTTTACATTTAGATATTTTCTCTAAATTGTTAAACCATTTACTAACCACCACAATATTTTAAATCTATATTGGTAGAGATGATTCAAAAAATTATTCCTTCATGGGATCCCTATATACCATGGATAATGTTTCCTATAACTATAAACTAGTTGTAAAATAAAAGGATTTGTCATAACCCCTCTCACTAAAGAGTACACCACCTTGGATAAAAACTAGTGATGAATTGTGGTGAATTATTAAGTCCTTCTACAATATGGGCTGGGTTAGAGACTAGCACTGAGGGAAAAATAAGCACACAAATTGGAGGCCTTACCATAAAAAGATTCTAAATAATAGAGATATAAGAGAGGTAAAAAAATTTAAAACATGTCATATATATTATGGAATGTCAAATTTCTATACATGAAATATAACAATGTACTAAGGAATCTAAAAGGAAAACTACTAGATCCATCATTGTATACAATACAACTACCACAATTCCAAAAAAAACACAATAAACAATATGATTTATTAACATTCATCCTAATCTCTAACCTACTCTTGATGAGATAAATTTTATATATATTTATTTATGGGGAGTATAACTATACAAATAGTAGGATCCTCTCCAAACCCTCACATAAAAATGATAAATAATAATTCGAAAGAAAACTGAATAACCGTGAAACTATGTTGTCACCTAAACCGGTATACTATGTTCCCAACGTAACCTTGAAACACACTAATTAAGTTTCACATATAAGAGACAATAAAATAAAAAATGATTTATCATAGTTACCCCCACTCCCTCTTGCACAATTGTTTTTATCTCTTCCCCTACATCACATGTCTGGATCCATCTATCTATAAAAAGAGTATATCCCGTTGACACCAAGTCCTTGTATCACAACCTACAAATCATGTATCACATATTCATGTAATCCCATAACACATCTCCATATCATAACCATGTATTTTATGGGATTTATGACTAGTTGAATAATGTTTATCATTCATCTGGCATTATATATCAATCCATCACAACCTATACACCGAATAATGAGCCTCAATACATCACAATCTATGAACATCAAACATATAATCACACTTTGGATACTATATTCAGATACTCATATGTGTGAAATAACAAAAATCCATCACAAAAAAGTAAAACTATATATCTGGAATATTACTCTATTATATACTATCACATAACACTAACAAGATAGAATATTGAGGGCGGGGGTGTAGTTTTCCATCCATCCATCCACCAAAAAATGGAGAAAACACCCTCCAAGAGTCCACTGGGAGTTAGTTAGCCTAAATGAGTTTTTTGAAACATAATAAATCACATAATATTCATGACATAATATAGATCACAATCACTAGGTGGGAGAATCAAAGTCCTACACTAAACTGTATCTAATAGTACTAATAAAGAAGACTACAAGTGTTAGGTACCAGACATCCTACATGAACTAAAGCATTTACAGAGATGCATTAAATTCATTCATTTATTTAATCTTTTATAATTTCATTAATTAATATAATACCATTTAATTGACCCTTAAAATTATTTTTCATTACATGTCATTAATAATTAGGGTAATGTAAATTCCATTTTTGTATAAAAAACCAACCCCATTAAGTTAAGATCCGGTGTCTACAACCAATACATTATAATGATTACAAAAAATCAAATCTGGAAGAATCAATGAGTTTATTAGTTTTTTCAAACCAAATAAATACTTGAATCATATATTAAAAATCATTACACTAATTACAACAATTAATTTTCAAAGAAATTTTTTCCCACATTGAATATCCTTGCATAACATTCTTAGTACAATTAATGGATTCTTGGGTAAGGAAATAGAATAAATATGTTATAAAACCCCCTATAATAAAAAATTGAAGTGTAATAAATAATGATTCAATGATATTAATCAATATGGAAATGGAAATAACTAAACATAAATTTCATGCAATCAATAAAAAAAATTGGTAGTTCATAAAACAAATTGAATGGTAAATAACTGAACAAGTATTCCATTTAATAAATAAACTAAGAAAGAAAATGCATGCATAGATACTGCTAAATATAAAATCACATATATAATTATAAAAACATCATTATAATGAAAGGAAATTCATAATTATTGGATGTCATTATTCCATGAAACATGATACCCATAGCCTCATGTTCTATCCTTAATGAAGTTTAAAACATATTGAATGAAAACCATCTTAGCATAGGTTATCTAGCTTATTCTTCACATCAGGCGACTGATTCATTGAGTGGCTTGCATTCTCTAATCCACAACCAATGTATCTTATTTCCAAAACATTACTGAAATTTCAAATAATCTATTTAATCCATGATCAATGTACCTTGTCAAATATCTATATTGAGTAAATTATACAAATTTATCACAATTTTTAAGATAATGAAATAAAATTCAATTTATACACTATATATAGAAATGGAATATGGTTTAATCAATAAAATTTCACTGATAAATAATATTGATATTAGTTATTAATTTAATATATATTGACCATATTAAATTGTATTTTTGAAGGGAAATTAAAAAAAGAATCATGATAGTGAATGTTAATACCATCATTAGTCAATGGAATCATAAACCATCCTGAGTAATAATAAGTTGAGTAATAATGACAAATATACAATGTGGAGTAAGGATAAAAGGTTTTTGTAATTTCTAAATTGAAAAACCATTAGATGATGATTAAAATAATCTTGAAGAAAATTTCCATTCATGTTTGGAAAACATTTTGAAAATACATTCTCATTTAAAATAACTTTTAAAAAAATATCCTTTAATATTATATTGAAAAATTAAGATTCAATGAAATGATATAGTATAATTTAAATAATATCCTACAAGGTAAAAAGAATAATATTTTTTATGGTAAAATTTTATAAAAGTTTCTTGTTCAGAAAAAGATAAGAATGCTCACCTGAAAAAAATTTAAAAACTAAAATATTAAAAATATATTCAATAAATAATTATATAATGTATAGAATCACATCTATAGTGTTTCTTAAATACTTGGATTTGAGAAAAAAATATATTTTCGACTAAAGATTAAAATGAAGTATAGTTTTTGTAAAAAAAATTTATAAAATGTTTTGAGTATTTAATTGGGATTTAACTGTATTATTACATGGAAATTTTAATGAATAACCATGGGGAAGAAAATTAAATAATTATCTTAAAAATTATCATATAAATTCCATTAATGTATTTTTATGAATAGGAAATTTCAATTCGAATGAGATTTAAAAATAATCTCTTAAAATTATCATAATGATGAAGTGGAAAGTCATAAATTATTTTATTATATGTATTCACTAGAAATCCAAATATATGAATTCTAAATACAGAAATATATATTCCATTTCATTATACACATAATCATATAGTATTAATGACACTAGAAATGAAATATAACTAAATTAAAAGGAATTGATTTATGAAATCTCATTCCCCCTTAGTAAAATTATGTTCACGTTCAATTAAATGAAATAATTACACTTGAAACTAAAAATACCATGAATAATGATGTATTCGTGATATTAACTATCAAAAGGGCTGTTTATAAACCATATATAAGAAGCTACATGCATAAAACTGCAATATTCTTCAATAAAATGAAATTCGTTCGAAATCGCATACCTTATATTTCCTCTAGGATGAACATCCATTAAAATATTTTATAATGGTTTTAAGAATATTATTAAAATAATATAGATACGTACTCATATTTATAATATCATATATTATCCTCTTATAATAGCTTATTACCCATTTTTAATAATCATTTATCATTTTATCTATTTTGGGTGTAAATACATGTGATTTTTTAGTAAGATATGATATATATTTTTCTTCCTATTTCATATATCTAGTTTAAAAAATATGAATAAATTAATAAATTATATAAATATTATATATATTCATTATATACATATTTATTCTAATATATTATGTTTTTTTATAAGAATTGAAATGTTTTGTTTCTAGAGATGGTGGGTCGTCCGAACATAAAAAAGTTGTCAGCATTTTATTTTTGTATTTAGAAAATGAAATACAAATGAAATACATGTATATTATAATTATTGTATCATATTTAATACTTATATTTCA
Source organism: Viscum album (assembly GCA_963277665.1). Classification (NCBI taxonomy): domain Eukaryota; kingdom Viridiplantae; phylum Streptophyta; class Magnoliopsida; order Santalales; family Viscaceae; genus Viscum; species Viscum album. Next base: position 599,943,307 of record OY728133.1, read on the forward strand.
AATTTTAATATTAAATACAACCAAAAAACATTCAATGTATAGCATTAAATAATCGCATCGCCTTTAGGAGGTGTTAATTCACATATCCATAGATGATTTTATCGTATCCACAAAAATTATAAACCATGAATTTTTGGGTCATATAAAAGTTAAATATGTATAAATAAATCATAAATATCATATATATCAAATAAAAACTATATATCCACCATTAATCCCATCAATGAATGCCGATAATTATAGAATTAACAACATTGGTATGTGAGGCAGCTATAGCCGTACACACAAATGATGATTTTGTGTCCCATTTGATAGAAGTTACTATGAGTTTAGCTCATAAACATGAAATAAAAAAATGATAGATTCATTAATATAATTATTATTTATATAATTATATAAAAGAAATTTATGTGGTGGATAATTAAATGAATCAAAATTGATCATTGAAGAACACTTCCTATTATTAGTGAAACCCCTTTTGGTATATATAAAAAGATATCCTTGAAGTAATTTATTCACAAATTGATTCTTATTGAATTAGGAGGCAGATTTTTTGATTTAATTTTTTTAAGGTTTTAATGAGCCAATTTTCATAATATGTGTGAATACGTGGTAGGGGTGAGTGCATTTTTATAGTGGAGCATGAGTTTAATTTCTGTAACTTTTTTAATGACATTATTCTATCATTTTTTTACAAGAAATATGGAAAAAAGAGGAAAAAAAGTAAATTAAATTTATTATATGGTATAAATATGTCCATAAAATAGTTTTTTATCTTTTTTCTATATCATTTACCTATTAAGATTAAGTTTTAGTCACATGTTAAGCTAGTTTTTCTCTTATTTGTTGTAATTATTTTTTCTTTATTTCAATATTTTTTTTATAATTTAAAAATATTAAAAATTATAAAGTATTATACATCCAAATATGGATTATATTTTCCAATATTATAATAAAAAAAGTGATAGATATTCAATTCTAATTAATCCCAATGATTAGATGTGAAACCGGGTTTTTGAATAAAAAAGTTTGAAATGTTTTTTATTTCATGTCACTATATGAAATTGAATAAAATTTACTATATTCGATTAATCAATTTATAAATGAACAAAATATAATTTGAACATAAGTTAATATATAATCTTCCCCTATAAATAATTTAGAAAAAAAACCATTTTCAATTAAAATTCAGTATTTTTCACTATTTATCAAAGATTAATGTTTTTTTAAATTAAAAAATATGATAATATTTTAATTTTTACATGATTTAAAATATGAGGTTTATTTTATCCTATAAAATTTATAAATGGGACAAATTTTAGTTTTAAAATTTTTTCCCGATTAAGAGGTGGCAAAATTTCTTTTATAAAAATATCGCTTTTTATGCATAAAATTTGGTTTGTTCATATATTTTTCTTATAAAATCTATTAGAATAAGGTAAAAATATTGATTGAATATATAAAATATATATTGAACTAATTAAATTAAATAATAGTAATTAAATTAATATATTAACTAAAAACACCTTTGGGAGGATAACTATATTTATTTTTAAAAACATTTTTTATAATCAATTTGTTTTTTATTCCATTTATAATATAATTATTACCATTGAGTTAATTATTTATTTTTTTAAACCACATATTTTAATAATTTAGTTAATCGTTTTTATTAATTACTATATAATAGCTATGTAATATCTTATTAAGCTAAATAATAACACTAAATATACTCTGTAAAACATGGTCTTATGTGTAGTGTAAGTTATCAAAGAATATTGATTGTTGTGTGTAATGAAAGTAAAGTTATTATCTCATGAATTTAAAAAATAAAAATATATTGTTTTTTATAATAGTTAATATATTATAAATTCTCTTGATTTTTTATTTCATTCTAGACTTGGTGAATTAAGTTATACATGATATTGAATACACTATTCATACATTAGATTTCTGGGGTGTAACATTCTCCTAGACATAATTAAATTATGTCCTCATAGAGCAAACATCATCTTCATAATTTTCATTTTATATTTGGAAAATACCTTTTTTAAATACCCAAATTGATTTTTTTTGAAAAATATCTTCTTAAATATAGATGAATATATGTATGATGGTCGCATGGAATAACATATATCTAGGTTTCTATGTAAGATAAAATTTCTGGCTAGTGGAAATATGGAAATAGGGGAAAATCATAAATAATTATGATGATTGATTTAATTCATTAATCACATACACATGGATTATCAATGTAATGTTGAGGGCCTCAAATCCATAAATCTATAGTTAATTAAAAGACCATCGGTACAAAAAAAGAGGGTATTTGGATAACATTTTTTATATTTTGATCCTTTTCCTAATGTTGAGGAATAATTTAATGGAAAATTTATATAATTAAGTATACATTCTTGATATGTTTAAATATTATAATAATTATTCCATATTTTTCATGTTCTTCAATAAAAATCTAATTAAACTCCTACTCTATGAAATAGATATCATAAATTTAAATTATTTATGCATAAATCATTAATATTTACTTTTCATAGAATGTGTGATACATGAAAGACTAAATGTTTTTTTTCTATATATTTCCGAAAACAAATGTTTTTAAAATATTAATTAAAAAATAATAATAATACCAATTAGTTCCTCAATAATATTCATTCGATAAAAATAATTCATTATTTAGAAGGACAATACATAGGCCTGTGGTATGTGAAAAACCATTATCATCCTTTGTTTTTGGTTTCAATCCCTACCACCATTTTTGATTTTATGGGTTTTAATATAAAATTAGGTTTCCTTCTTTCATAAATCATATTAATATAATTTCTATAATATATATGATGAACATCCTAGAAATTAAATCATTAAATAATTTTTAACTAAGGGTTTCAATAAAAACATAATATATAAATACTTAATCCATTTATTTACACATGGTTCCTTCTATATTCTATATTTTATCTTTTAGAAGTTGAAATTGACATAGTTAATTTTTAGGTTCCATAAATTTAAGGACAAAAACTATAAATAGATCCTTATGATGAGATTTATTCCCTTCTATCATACTATTCATTTTTTCCTCAGAAATTCATTTCATTATGTTATTCCTTCATAATCATAATGGATTTACCCATTTCTTTGAGACACTTTTCTAGGTGTCACCTTACATATTTCATGGATTAGGGAAATCAAATACTTCTTTATATATGGTCGCTATCACTCAGCCTCTAAGAAAAATCATTCATTCCCTTCTTTGGTTATTTGAGTAGTTTTTTAAGGTTTATATTATTAACAATATTTCCGAAAAACAGATTATACACGAACACAATATCTTCTAATCCTATCACCATCCCATTTTTTCTCATTTTCATCACATTTTACTTCATGATCAATGTTAACATGATTACTTCATGTTAAAAAAAATCAATAAAATAAAAAATGATACTTCTAAGAACAATTATCATTGTTGAAAAAATATATAATCACACTTTTAGTGTCAAATCTTTTACACATAATTGTTTATCTCAAACACATCAGGATTAATCTATTTTATTCATTTTCATCATCTATTAAAATAATTAATTATGTTTTGTAAGGGAAATATGAATTTTCCTAAGCATATCTCTCAGTAGTGTCAATCCAGGTGCACATTAAGGCATGTTTTCATATACAAGGTTATTCTCAAGTCAATCATGAAACACAACTTTGGATTTATTACCCATAGGTGCATCTATTTTAGAATAACATCCATATGTTGTATCCACATGTGGATTTATTTATTGAAAACCAAAATAATATCATTCCATCCATTACATTATGATGTGGTTATGTACATATTACCAAATTATATATTAGAATCGTGTTCACTAACCCATGTTTTTGAAAATCACGTTCCCAATTTTTGTACAAAACATTCAATTATTCCTATATTTGTAAACCAACTCCAGTAAACCTAGAGTTAGTGTCTAATAATATTACATTGGAATTATTAAAAGGAATAAAATCCAGATTAACCAATGTGTTTTTTATTATTGTTAAACAAGATATATACATGATTTAGGTATTAGAAATGAATAAACTAATTACAAAATAGTTTTTTTGATCATAAAATTATTCCCAATTAATATATCGACTCCTATATTTCTATGTACACTTATTGGATTCTTAGTTAATGGAAAAAACAAGTGTGATCTCAAATTCAGTTTAGGGGATGATTATACTGAAAAGAGTAATAAATTGTTGATAATAATTAATATATAAATTCAACTAACTGAACACACATGTCATATGATTAGTAAACTGAGAGGGTGTGTATAGATGATATATAAAGTTATATTACTAAACACACATTAATTTAATCAGTAAAATAATAATGAAAATGAACCGATAGATTATGTCAAATAATGAATCTCTTGGATAATAATAATAATTTAATTATGAATAAAGGAAAATATTAATTTTTGGATGTAATGTTTCTAAGTGATGTTATAAATTTTTTATCAAGATCTATCGTCATGATATTTTAAAAAATACTAGATTAAAACCAACATAATATATTTAATCCAACTATGTTATCCCAAAATACTACTGACTCATTAATGGGATTGCATTAACTTGTCCCCAACCAATGCTTTTAATGTCAAAAACATTCCACACATATCAAATAATTTATTTAATTCATGACAAATATTCCTTATTAAATAGATATATTTACTAAGAGATGTGTATTTATCAATATTTACAATGATAAAGAATATAATTTAATTTAAACCATAATTATATAAATTTTATATGGGTTATAAATTAAATATATCTTTGATAAATAATATTGATGTATAGGGAAAATTTAATGTGTAATGATCATTATTAATTGAATATTTAAAGTGGAAGAAAAAAGGGAATCAAATTTTTAATATTAAACACACTCCTTGGGAAAATAAATAATAAAGAATCCAGGGGAAGAATTATTATGGTATCAATACAACATATCCTATGTGGATTTTGGATAAGGGTTTATTTTGACTTATTAATAGTAATTTATTAAACATATTTTTAAAAAAATCATGAGGAAATTATCCTTTTCATTTTGAGATTTTTTAATATCCAGATTAATTTATAATAATTTTTAAAATAAATTATTTAAAAATATCTTTACAATGGAAACATCATATAAAATATAGTGGGTAAATCAATACATTCCATACATGGATAAAAAAACATTCTCACAGAAAAAGTTTAGAAAACTACCTTATTTAGAAAGATATGAGAAGATTATTTGAAAACATTTGTAGAATACGTAAGGGGAAAAATTGATATAATAATTCATTTTTAAATGTGAAAAATTATTTTTAAATTTTTTTAATAAATCATGGTGTTGAGGCATACAAATTTCTGACCAATGAGAGAAATGAGGAATGGTATTAATAAGAAATTTTTCTAAAACATTTTTAGAATTGAAGTGTTCAATAATGGTCCTATTACATTAAAAATTAATGAATAACTATTTTAGAATAATAATATATTTTATTTTTTACCAATGATCATATAAATTCATTTAATGAAATTTCAGGAATATAAAATCTTGATTAGAAAGAGATTGGGAAATAAACTCATGAAACAATCATTATGTGGAACTGAGAATTAATAAATGAATTTATTATGTGTATTATATATACATACAAATAAAATAATTTTAAATAAATAAATATATATTCAATTTTATTATACACATAAAAATATAATATTAACGATAATGAGGATGTAATATAACCTGATAAACCCTAATTGAATTATAAAATTTCTTTAACACTTGGTAAATTCATGTTCAAATCCCCTTACATGAAACTATTAAAATTAAAACTCAAAATACCTTAAATAATGAAGTATTATTTCAATTAAATTTTAAATCTTATGTATAGAAACATTATAATAGAAAATATGTTCATAATATTAAAATATTCCTCGATGAAATAAAATTGAGAAAAATTTGTTACATTTGGTTTCCATCAAGTTGAACATCCTTTATCCTGAGGTATTATTCTTATAAGAATGTTATTAAATTATAACATACCATAATAATTTTTATAATATCATATATTATCTTATTATAATATCTTAATTACATTTTGATAATAATATTTCATTATTCTCACTATTTCATTTGTTAATTAACTAGTTTTTTTAGAATTTGTTGACTTTTAATTTTTGTTCATATTACTTAGTTTGGGATTTAGTCATCTAAATAATGTAAAATATGATAAAAATATTATATTGAGTATATATATATATATATTTATATATTTATAGTAATCTATAATGTTTGGAGATATGAAATGAAATTTACTACTCATGGAGACGATATGTGGTATGTACACATGAAGGATGTTTTGATTTTTTTTCATATTAAAACTATGAAATTTAAATGAAATATATTTTTATTAAAATTTTTGTGTCATATTTACGTCATATATTTAACATATTATTATTAACACAATCCTTAATACATTTATTGTATGGCATGAATGAATCACATCACTTTGAGAAGGCGTTAGACCACATTTCCACAAACAATGTTATTGTATTCCCATAAAATATAAATTATGATGATATTGGTAAAAAAAACTTACATATGAATAAATAAAATATAAATATCAAATATATCATATGAAAACTATAAAAACATCATTATTCTCAACCATTAAAGGAGGTAATGTAAAAACGAATAATGTCGGTTCGTGATGTAGTAATCAGTTGTACACAAGAACGATGACTTTGATTCCCATTTGATGTAAGAGTGTTTGAGTGTAGTTATAAAACTTTAAATAAAAACATCTCATTATATTTTATACACTGAGGTTATTATATAATCATGACATAAAAATAATTTAACGAGTGGATAAGTAAATTTAACCAAAGTCATCATTGATGAATGATACCTCTTATTTGGGTAACTATGTTTGGTTAATAAAATAGAAATATATGTTTTTATTATTCAAAAAGTGATTATTATAGTTTTATAGTAGTTATTTTGGGAGATTATTTGGGTAGGTTATTATTGATTCAAATGTCTTGAGTGGTGTCAAGTTTTCATGGAGTGAGTGCCTTTTTAGAATGGAGGAGTGGCATACTTTTTAGCATTAGAAAGTGATCATTAAACCAATGTTTTTTTCTGTAAAATTTTATATAGTGATGAATGAAAATCAATCCAATGGAGTATATTTTCGAAATACGTCCATCCAATAGTTCTTGGAGATTTTTCTAGGTCATTTTTTCCATTAATATTATGTTTAGTCATTTGTTTAATTAGTTTCTCCCTTAAAAACTATAAATAATTTTAATCAAAATAAATAAAATTTATAGTAAACATAATTTGAAATTATTAAAAATAATAATTTTTTAATATTACAAATATTGAATCAATTTTTAAATTTCCAAATAGAACTTGGATAAAATAATTTAAAATTAATCCAAAATATGGGAAGAGAAAGAAGGTTTTTATAATGTTTTTTCAAAAGGATGAAATGTTTTAATATCAGAATTCAATGTGAATTTGATTTAAAAAACAAAAATTAGAATAATTAAATTATAATTTACCTAAATATATTCAAAAAAAGTTTATATAAAGATTAAATCTAAAAATAAATGTGAAAAAAATCAATTAAAATTCTGATTTTTTCATTATTCATGAAAAAATTAAATTTATTATGTTCTACATTAAAAAAATGAAGTTTTTATGTTCCAAATTCACCCTAAGATAATTTTTAGGCTCCAAATTAAAAAATAATGTTGGTATGTTCATATAAAATTTATAAAAGATTTATTATTTAGTTCAAAATTTGGTATCCCTTTAAAAGGTAGAAAATTTTTTGTCACGAACCGTCCTCGGGGCCCATGTCGTGACTACCTCAAGCCCGCCTTCTATAGGCCAAGGGCTGGCGACTAGCACCAAGGCGTAATTCCCAATAAAAAGGGAAGGAATTTCCTTTGTAAAGTAAACAAACACCACAGAGAAAGCAAGCAAGTAGAAGAAAACACTAAGTAAAGCTGGGTACAATAGAAAGTGTGGTAAAGTATGTGGGCCAGAATACAAACCCAAACTGAATTAAAGTACAACTAAAAAGGAAAATTCAACAATTGAAAGTAAAGAAGCAATGTCGAGCCGTCCACTGGTACTCCCACCTGAAGGGTGGGTACAGATATCCTCCTCAACTCCCCGGGTCCAACCGTCCGCTCCGAGTACATCCCGCCCAGTGGTCCACCTCCAGGTACCGACTCCTCCGCAAGCCTCAACCATGATCAGCGTTGTCCGTCGTCTACAACCAACATAACATAGTGCAGGAATATCCCGTGAAGGGGTGAGTATAAGCGACTCAGTAGGGACCCTGAGACCCCCAAAGGTCTCCCAGAATCAACAATGAATAATCCACAAAGGAAAGATAGTATCACAAAGTAACATCTGACACTACTTAGGTATATGCCCATACATATACCTAAGTCATCAATTATCATTCGGCTCCAACATCTTAGCTCAAGTACAACCCAGTCCACACAGAAAATCACAACCCAATCCACACAGGAAATCGTAACGTATTCCACATAGGATATCATGTCAATCTTATCAAAGATAAGAATTGGAAGTCAAAATTCAGCTCACACATGTATACTTCTTCGTAAGATGATATAGATGATCAGATGTAGCAACTAAATCATCTAAGCCATCAGACCCACACATGATTGATATGTACTAACCCACAAAATGACCGACAAAGGATCGATAGGTACTAACCCCCGCAATGACCCCCGCATGATCAGACCCACACTGGATCTGTAGGCGCTGGCACACATAGGACCGCTGAGCGCTGACCCACATAGGATCTGACCCATACATGATCGGTAACACTGATCCACGTAGGACCGCTGAGTGCTGTAGTCGTCGTCGCTGAATCCACGGAGGATTTCTATACAGTCGTCATCGTCATCGCAGTCGCAGCTAGCTCTAGGGTTCCCGCACACAACAAGATCATTTCGGAGGGTCTGCTCTACAAGCTGAGGGGCTGATACATCAAATAACACGTAGTCCGGAGTTGATGTATCCAAAAGTTCAGTATCACCAACAGAAACTCAACGTCATAGATGGTGCGTCAATCGGACGCCCGGTCATAGAGTTATTGGTTTTTTCGTCCCAGGGTCCCGGTTGGTTTTTATGTCAAAACCAACTCGACCGCACTCCAACTGTGTCCAAACCTCGAGTGGAGTAATCCAAAAGTTCCATCTCACAATGAGTAAACCAACAAAGTCGATGGAACGTCAATCGGAATTTCGGAGTTCAAGTTATAAGTGTTTCCGCTCCGAGGGCCCGGTTAGTTTCGTGCTCGAACCAACCTAGCTGAGCCCAAATTACTCCGAAACCTTCAGCGTAATATACCAAAACGACCGTCTCGATCCAAGGATTGAATCACAGCTGACGGTGCGTCGATCGGAGGTCTGTAGCCCATGTTATGGGCAACAGGCCGAAACAGTCCGAAAAATGGGGGGTCTGGGCCCAGTCCCAACCCGACCCAACCCCCCTGGGTTGGCCCGAAATGGGTCAACCCGACCCAGGTCCAAGTCTAACCCGGCCGGGCACGGCCCGGCCCGGCCCGGTGCGGCCGGTCTGGCCTGGGATGACTTGGTTCCGGCCGGGCGGGTCGGTTCGGCGCTGGCCGAGCAGCTGCGCAAAAAGGGGGCGCCGCCCCCTTGAAAGAAACTACGGCCCCTGCGTAGGAGTCGGTCCTTTCCAACGGACGCCGTCTAGCGCTGTAGCGGCCCTTCCCGGCGACGCACTGGGCACTGCCGCCCCCTGGCGGTTGGCCGGTGCCTGCCGTCGGCGCCGCCGTGTCGGCGTGGCGCGCCGGCAGGGTTTTCTGCGGACCACCAGACGCACTCCGGTGGACCGTTGTGCCTATCTTCTTCGCCAGTGGTCCTCCCAGGACAGGCTCTTCACTGCGAAGACCTCAAAATTTCCTTGCGGCCTACTTCGTCATCGCCTGCGGATCCACACACCAAGAACGAAGAAACTGTGGGTTCAGACTTGTTCGTTGGTCCGCACCCACCGCGTTAGTGGTTTAACTGGCTTCCGAGAAATTTTAAACACATGTCGAGGATATAAATCACATAGATTGAATTGAACTGAAACCACAACTACAAGCGTCGTCGTGCGAGGGTTCGTCGCAGAATTTCACATTGCGGAAGAAGGCATCACGGAATGGGGATCGTCGCTTCACGGAGAATGGATTCATCGGCGCCGCGTCGTCTATCTCCAAGGATCCGACGTTCTTGTCGACCTTCGTTGGAGGTCGGCGTTCTTCGTGTTCTTCGCGTTCTTCGCGTTCTTCGCATTCTCTGTCGAGGAAGGAGTGCTTCACGGCTTTAGTGATTTCTCCCAAACCCTCTCGGACAACCAAACTATAATAAAAATAAGACATGTCTAATATTATTAACACACAAGACAACGTTTTGATATTCAAAAATGAAAAAATCAATTAAATGAATTAATTTCAATGTTTAAACCGTCCCAATTTAATAGGGGTGTTTCATAAACAGAAAAACGCAAGGGTTCACTTCCACTTAATAGGGGTGCAGGTGCATTACATTAATGAAAAGGGGGTTGAGGAAGTTGAAAGAAACGGTGGGGCTCATGTGGGCCCCACCTCAAATATATCCTACCTAATGGGTAGGATATTGTGGGTCCCACTCCATACACTTAGCTTAGGTTGAACAACTTGAAGTAAAATAAAAATTGTCCGTCCAATTTTTATTTTATTCCTTTACATAACCCCAAAATTTAAAAATCACACCCGAGCAAACACAACTCAGGAAAAGGTGTATCTAAGAAATTACCGGCGCTTCGATTTCATCGGTGCCCTCAAAATTCGATTCAGAACATTGGTTCAAAAGTTAGAAAAACCCGCTCGTTCGTTCACTGAACGTACCCCAGCTAAACTTCGGAAAATGATTCCGGGCACACCGGGCCTCAGAATCTGGTGCCGTCAGAAACTGCGTTCTTGTAAAATCCCAAAGAAAATTATGAAATAATTTTCCATTTAATTTTACAGGTCTTTAAATTACTCCCATCTCAGGGATTTACATCCCCGTAAAGATACATCATAAACTACGAGAACAAATGTTGGTACTCAGCACACATGTGAGCCTCCCACTTCCAAGTTCCCTCTTGGAGGTTCCCATGCTTCCATATGATGTACACTAGAGGAATTGACCATCCACGTAGGACCCGCTCCTGTCGATCCTAAACCTCCACCAGGACCTCCGCAAAAGTCACCCCATCATCAACGTCCATCTCCCCATGGTCAGTGATATGTGTCGGGTCATGCACGTACCTTTTCAGCTGAGATATGTGGAAGGCATCGTGCACCCGTTGCAATTGAGGTGGTTGAGCCAGGCGATAACCACCTCACCAATCATTCTGAGGACCTGGAATGGTCCTATGAAGCATGGAGACAACTTTACACATTGTAAAAATCACTGTAATCCAGTTGAGGTGAGACCCGTAAGAAGACGTGGTCGCCATCCTCGAACTCCAGTGGCCTCCGCCTCCGGTCAGCATAAGACTTCTGCCGGATCTAAGCTATCCTCATCTGCTCCTGGATGACCTACACCTTCTCTATCGTGGCCTGGACCATCTCAGGTCCCACAAGTGCAGACTCCCCAGGGTCTTTCTAGCATAGTGGAGTGGTAGCTGTTGTTTTACGCGAACTCCACCAAGGGTAGGTGGTCCTCCCAACTGTGACCAAAGTCAAAGACACATGTGCAGATCATGTCCTCGAGATTCTAAATTGACCTCTCTTTCTGACCATCTTTCTGAGGGTGAAAGGCGGTGCTTAGACATAGATGCGTCCCGAATGCCTCCTGCAACCCATTCCAAAGTCGGGAAGTAAAGTGAGCATCTCGATTGGAGACGATAGATGAAGGCACACCATGAAGCCGTAAAATCTCTTGAACGTTGAGACGTCCCAAGCTCTCCACTGAGCCCTGCTCTCTAATGGGTAAGAAGTGAGCCGACATGGTGAGTCGGTCGACAATCACCCAAATGGAGTCGTGACCATTGGAAGTGCATGGAAGTCCAGTCAAGAAGTCCATAGATTTGCCATCCCACTTCCACTATGGGACCTCCAAGGGCTATACCAAGCCTACTGGTACCTGGTGCTCTACCTTCACCTGCAGACAGGTGAGGCATCGAGAAATGAACGCTTCCACAGCCTTCTTCATGCCCGGCCACCAGTACTGACGTATGAGATCCTGGTACATATTCACCACTCCAAGATGTATCGCAAAAGGGGAAGTGCGAAACTCTCTCAGCACCTCCTCCTGTAAGGAAACTGGTACCAAGGTACTTCCTCTGAAAAGGATGTCTTACTCTCCTTCTAAAGAGAAACCATAAGGTGCCTGTCATGAGGATATCTACGCACATCACGTCTCACAGTCGGTGTCCCCGTGTTGTGCCTCTCTGACCCGCTGAAGTAGTGGAGGAGTGACTCTGAGTGACTAAAGGAAGGCTGCTCCATCTCTATCCATGAATGATATCTGCAAAGCGGCAAGCTACTCTGTCGCCTCCCCAAGTAGCTGAATTCCCGTTATCCTGCTGAGAGAATCGGCTAGTACGTTGACCTTTACATGAGTATAGAATTTCTCAAAGTCATAGTTCTGGAGGAACTCGAGCCATTGCCACTGTCTCAGGTTCAGGTCATTATGCGTGATGATATACCTGTGAATATGATGGTTAGAATAGACTGTGAAGCGCTCACCCATCAGATAGTGTCTCCAAATCTTCAGAGCGAAGACCACTGCTGCTAACTCCATGTCATGGGTAGCATATTTATGCTCATTCTGCCTCAATTGACGTGATCCATAGGTGATCATGGCCCGCTCCTGCATCAGGACAAATACGAGTCCGATACCTGAAGCGTTGCAGTAAACTGCATACCCAACTCCCTCCTCTGGTAGCCTCATGATAGGCGCACTGGTCTATCTCTGTCTCAGCTCTTGGAAGCTCTGCTGACATCTGTCTGACCACACAAAGGGTTTCCTCTTCTTCGTCAGAGCTGAGAGTGGGGCCACATCTATAGAGATGTCTGGCGAAAATCTCTGATAGTACCCAGCCAGTCCCAAGAAACTCCGCACCTCCGTCACGGTCCTAGGTGGATCTTAAGCTAGCATTGCCTCGATATTTGCAGGATCCTCTGCATCTCCAACCTCAGAGATGACATGTCCCAAGAATTGGACCTCACGTATCCATAACTGACACTTTGAGATCTTTCCATAAAGATGGTGCTCTCGGAGTTTGTCTAGTACATCCCGTAAGTGGAAGGTGTGCCCCTCCTCAGTCGTCGAGTATATCAAAATGTCGTCGATGAAGACCATGACAAATCGATCGAGGTATGGCTGAAAGATCCTATTCATGAGGCCCATGAACACTTCTGGAGAATTGTTTATGCAGAATTTCATAATCAAGAACCCATAGTGTCCATACCGACATCTGAAGGTCGTCATCTTCACGTCCTCGTCCTGAACTCTAAGCTAATGATAGCCTGATCTATGGTCTATCTTTGAGAACCACTGTTCTCCCTTGAGCTGATAGAAGAGGTCATCAATCCTCGGTAGTGGATACTTGTTCCTAACTGTCACCTGGTTCAGGCGACGATAGTCGACAAAAAGTCGCATGCCCCCGTACACCTTATTGGCGAACAATATCAGGGAACCCCAGGTGAAAGACTGGGTCAGATGAATCTCTTTCCCTCCAAGTCCTCCAACTTCACCCATAGCACTCGAAGCTTGACAGGAGCCATCCGATATACTGGGGTGGATATCGGGGCTATCTCAGGGTATAGATCAATATTAAATACTACCTCTCTAATCCTGGAATGTCATCGGGAAAAATGTCCGCATACTAATCCACCACAGTAGGAAAACCTGGACTCTGCACGTTAACTGCTCCTAGGATGTGGCTACCCAAATGATGAGTGATGGGTTGTCCTCTCCTCTACGAGAGTCCATCCTGTGCTAAGAAGGCTCCCTTCTAGCCGGTGAAGGTGAACCTTCTCCCGTCAATGCTTACACACCGCACCATGCGACTAATACAGTCGATCTGAGCATGGACTGTAGATAACCAATCCATGCCCAAGATGACGCCGTAAGGCCTCGACGCCACTACAAAAGATCCCAGCCAAAGCTCTCGCCTCCTAGAGTAAGCTCGCATTGTCGGCACCAGTGTGTAATAGTCGAGTCTACTTCCGTAGGAGCCTCTAGCCGTAAGGATCTAGTCAACAGCACTGTCAGAATCTCCAAGCTCCGAACAAGGGGAGCGACTATGAAAGAATGACTCACTCCTATGTCTATAAGAACTGCAACAAGGGTGGAATAGACACAGATAGTACCTCGAATCACCTCTAGTGAACCGTGGTCATAGCCCTCTGCTTCCTGGAGCTGTGCCTGTCTCTGCCCGCCAACTCCCTGTGGTTGGGGTGGACCTCCTAGGGGTGGTGGTGGTAGAGCCTGAAAGAGTCTCCCACCACCTACTGCTCGAAAAACTCATTTGCCTCGCCCACCTACTCCCTACGGACTGACACGGTCGAACCTCTGCCTCTCCTTGGGTAGTTCCTCAACCATATGCTACTCCTCGGCACAGTGGGTCGGGCAGTCACGAGCCATGTGGCCTTGCCTGCCGCGTGCATAGCACTGTCTGCCTCTCGAAAGACTGGCTTTGCGTTGAGTGCCCCGCACCTCTGAGCCAGTGTCCTGAGGTCATCTTTCTGAGGGTCTGGTCTGCCTGAACCAATGAGTCATTCGTCGACTAACTACTGCAGAATACTCTGCTATGTGCCGCCCTGCTGTAGGTCTCAATACTGATGTAGGCTCAGCAATGAAGCTCTCGATGAGAAGTGCTCTCTCCAGTACCCCTGCCTCTCTCAGAATGATGAGGGAGATCAGCGATGCCCTGATCTCCTACCTCAATCCCTTCTCGACGGTCCGGGCCGAGACGAATGGGTCCCGTACCATGTATGTCAAGTAGCACAAAAGATCTATAAATCTCGCTGAGTACTGGGAGACTGTCAACCTTCCCTGCCGCAGTTGTAGAAGCTTCTTGATGCACACTGCACGGAGGGTGGATGGGACGAACTCCGAGCATAAGAGGCTCTCAAAGTCCTTCCAGAGGAGAGATGCCTCGTCGTGCACCTAGAGCATCAAGCTCCACCATCTGCCTGCTGCCGCATGCAGGAGGCTCACTGTGAGGATCACCATGAGGTCTTATGGTGTCCTCACTAACCTAAAAACTCATACAATTGCCTCCAGCCAATCCTCGACTGCCTGAGGGTATATCTCCCCATGGAACCTGGGCGGTCGCTGACGCTGAAACTCGTGAAGTGCACTAAGGCGACTTGCACCGTCAGCGGCTGGGGATGGTAGCATCGGTGGCTCTACGAGTAATGGTACCGCCGGTGCCTCTTCTATCAAAGGGCTTTGTACCGAGGCCTCATCACTTGGTGGGCTGTCGTCCCTCACAACGCTCGGAACCCTGGGTGGCTGCCGTCATGGGGCCATCCTGAAAAGAGACAGGTGCGCCACGGTCAGAACAGTATACCTGGTGACTAGACATAATATAATCCCAAAGAAAACTTGAAACACACAAGAAATTAATGTTTTAATGCATTAAGTCAAAAATCAAAAGTCAAGGTCCTGGTGTATGGATACGTCGGCCACCGCACCAGCACTAGACTCCCTAGACTGATAACCACACCCAATACCCTTAACACTATTGCTTCACAAGAAGAAAGATCAGAGTCCTGTGTTCTGCAGTAGAACCGAACTCCTCTGATACCAATTCGTCACGACCCTTCCTCGGGGCCCATGTCGTGACTACCTCAAGCCCACCTTCCATAGGCCAGGGGATGGGGACTAGCAGCAAGGCGTAATTACTGATAAAAAGGGAAGGCATTGCCTTTGTAATGTAAACAAACACCACATAACAAGAAGGTAAGTAGAAGAAAACACTAAGTAAAGCTGGGTACAATAGAATGTGCAGAAAAGTATGTGGGATAGAATATAAACCCAAACTGAAGTAAAGTACAACTGAAAAGGAAAATTCAGCAACTGAAAGTAAAGAAGCAATGTCGATTCGTCCACTGGTACTCCCACCTAAACGGTGAGTACAGATATCCACCTCAGCTCCTTGGGTCCAGTCGTTCGCTCTGAGTACGTCCCGCCCAGTGGTCCACCTCCAGGTACCGCCTGCTCCGCAAGCCTCAACAACGATCAGCGCTGTCTGTCGTCTGCAACCAACACAACGTAGTGTGGGCATAGCCCGTGCTGGGGTGAGTATATGCTACTCAGTAGGGACCCCGAGACCCCCGAAGGTCTCCCAGAATCCACAAAGGACAATCCACAAAGAAAATATTCAATCACTAAGTAACATCCAACACTACATAGGTATATTCATATATATATACCTAAGTCATAAATTCTCGTTTGGCTCCGAAATCCATTCTCTAGTACAACCCTGTCCACACCAGAAATCACAACCCAATCCACATAGGAAAGCATAATGTTATAAACATAGGATATCAATTCAATCTTATCGATGATAAGGATTGAAAGTCATGATTCATCTCACACTGGTATACTTCTTCGTAAGACGATAGATATGATCAAATGTAGCCACTGAATCATCTAATCCATCGGACCCACACAGGATTGATAGGTACTAACCCCCGCAATGACCGACAAAGGATCGATAAGTACTAACCTCCGCAATGACCCACACAGGATCAGACCCACACAGGATCTGTAGGCGCTAGCCCACACAGGACCGCTGACCGCTGACCCACATAGGATCTGACCCACACAAGATCAGTAGCACTGATCCACGTAGGACCGCTGAGTGTTGTAGTCGTCGTAGTCTAATCCAGAGAGGATTTCTGTACAATCGTCATTGTCTTCGCAGTCGCAGCCAGCTCTAGGGGTCCCACACAAAGAAAGCTCGTTTTGGAGGGTCCACTCCACGATCCGAGGGGCTGATATATCAACTGAAATGTAGTCCAGAGTTGGTGTATCCAAAAGTTCCATATCGCCAACAGGAACTCAACGTCATAGACGGCGCGTCAATCGGATGTCCGGTCTGAGAGTTATTTGCTTTTTCGTCCCAGGGGCACGGTTGGTTTTTAAGTCAAAACCAATCCAACCGCACTACAACTCCGTCCAATCCTCGAGCGGAGTAAGCCAAAATTTCATCTCACCAAGAGGAACCCAACAAAGTCGACGACACGTCAATCAGACGTCTGTAGCTCAAGGTTTAAGGGTTTCCGCTCTGAGGCTGCAGTTAGTTTCGTGCTCGAACCAACCCGGCCGAATCCAAAGTACTCCTAAATCATGAGCGTAATATACCAAAACGACCATCTCGATCCATGGATTTCAATGCAGCTGACGGTGTGTCGATCAGAGGTCCGTAGCCCATGTTATGGGAAATAGACTGAAATAGTCCGAAAATCGGGTGGTCTAGGCCCGGTCCCGACCCGGCCCAACCCCCCCCCCCCCCCCCCCCCCCCCCCCCGGGGCGGCCCGAACCGGGTCGACCCGACCTGGGTCCGGGTCCGACCCAGTGGGGCGCGGCCCGGCTCGGTGCGGCCGGTCTGGCTCGGGGCGGCTCGGCGTGGGCCCAGCGTGTCGGCTCGGCGCCGGCTGAGCGGGTCGGCTCGCCACTGGCCGAGCGGCTGCACAAAAAGGGGATGCTGCCCCCTTGAATGAAAATGCGGGCCCCACACGGGGGCCACGCCTTTGAAAAGGATGCGGCCTAGTGCCGTGTCCTTTCCCCTTCGATTCCACGCGGTCGCGGGACCAGCAGCCTGCCGCCGCGGCTTCAGCCGCGGTGACCATTCCCGGCGGCGCGCCAGCAGGGTTTTCCGCAGACCACCGGACGTGCTCCGGTGGTCCATTTTGTCTCTCGTCTTCTCTAGTGGTCCTCCTGGGACTGGCTCTTCACTGCCAAGACCTCGAAATTCCCTATTGGCATGCTTCATCATCGCCCGCCGATCCACAAACCAAGAACAAAGAAACGGTGGGTTTGGACTTGTTCGTTGGTCCTCACCCACAGCGTTAGCAATTTAAATGGATTCCAAAAAATTTTAGACACATGCTGAGGATATAAATCACATAGATTTAATTGAACCAACAACACTACCTCAAGCATTGTCGAGCGAGGGTTCGTCGCAGAATTGCACGTCGCAGAAGAAGGCGTTGCAGAAGGGGGATCGTCACGTTGCTGAGAAAGGATTTGTCGGTGTCACGTCGACAATCTTTGAGGATCCGACATTCATGTCGACCGTCGTCGGAGGTCGGCGTTCTTTTCCTTCTTCGTTAAGGAAGGAGTGCTTCGCGACTTGAGATATTTCTTCCAAACCCTCTCACACAACAAACCTCTAATAAAAATAAGTGTTGTCTAATTTTATTAACACAAAAGACAACGTTTTGATATTCAAAAACGAAACAATAAATTAAATGAATTAATTGCAACATTTAAACCACCCCAATTTAATAGGGGTGTTTCATAAATAGAAAAACGCAAGGGTTGACTTCCACTTAATAGGGGTGTGGGTGCGTTACCTTAATTAAAAGGGGGTTGAGGAAGTTGAATGAAACGGTGGGGCTCATGTGGGCCCCTCCTCACAAATATCCTACCTAATGGATAGGATATTGTGGGTCCCACTCCAAACACTTAGCTTAGGATGAACAACTTGTAATAAAATTAAAATTGTGCGTCCAATTTTTATTTTATTCCTTTACTTAACCCCAAAATTTAAAAACCACACCCGAGAAAACGCAATTCCGGAAAAGGTGTTTCTAAGCAATTACCGGCGTAGCGATTCCATCGGTGCCCTCAGAATTCGATTCCGAGTACCGGTTCAAAAGTTAGAAAAACCTGTGCGTTCGTTCAGTGAATGTACCAGAGAAAAACTTCAGAAAATGATTTCGGGCACACCGAGCCTCAGAATCAGTTGCCGTCAGAAACTGCATTCTTGTAAAATCCCAATGAAAATTAAAAAAAAAATCCCTTGAATTTTACGGGTATTTAAAATTTACTTTAGAAAATTATATGGTTTTATGCATAAAATTGTGTTTGATATTATATTATTCCTTTCAAATATATTAGATAGATGTATAAAATATTTTATTGAATATATAACATATATATTTCATTAATATAATTTACTAATAGAATAAAATTGAATATATTAATAAAATTTAATATATTAATAAAAAACTACATTGGGTGCATAAAACTAGTTTCTTAATAAAAAAATTTCTTTTATATTTATTTTTTTTATTTTCATTTATAATAAATTTATTACCAATGAATTCATTTTATAGTTGTCTAAACCATATATTTTCATAAGATATTTAATAATATTCATAACCTATAATTTAATGTCTACGTTGTTTATTAATATTTTAAACCATAATGTAAATAGTATTCAGTAAAACTTATTCTTGTGTGTAATGCTAGCTATGGAATAAAGTATTCATTACATTTAATTAATGATAACTCAGTATATAATGCATTTAAATATATAAAATATAAAAAATTTAGTAAAATAGTGAATATATTAAAAATTATAGGGATGTTATTTTCCCTTCTACACATGGTGTGGCAAACCATACACACTATCATATACAATATTATTACATTATAATTTCATGGAGTGAAACCATGCATATTTGAAACAAAGTTTATTGTTTCACAAGCTAAAAATAATTTATATCGTTTTCATTTCATTAATAATAATATCATGGGTTAAACACGATCTATTAATTTTTACTTTACAAGATCCAGGTACTCGATGAATAACATCCTAAGCTACAACCAAGAGGGAACATGAAACCAAGCACATGCATTCGCCTCAACAAGTGGATAAATGAATGTCTATAAGACAATCAAACAAACCATAGACCATTATAAATATTCAAACACGTTCAAACTATATATCATCATTATACTAATAGGTTATCCCATATTTGACATGTTTCAATAACTCTAGTGTCATCCCTTACACCAACATGAAGATCGTAATGCATCTCTCTATCTTATGCATCAACTATTGTTACACCATGTGAGACTCCACACCCCATATCACATCAACCATTATAGAATCATATCACAAGTCTTGTATCTAGATGACTTCAAAAAAGCATCAGGAAACAAACTAGAATAATTAATTGGTAAACTAGGGCCTCAAACTAAGTAATATATCCTTCATATGAAAATGAGCTATCAAAAATCAAAACTCATGGCACATCTTCCTATAAAAGAAAACAAGAAACTCATTCCCTAAAAATATATTTATCAAACATCTAGTTTTTATTATATAATGAATTAACTAATTCATTATTCATATAACCCAACTTAGTTAAACCTATGGAATCCAATTGTAAGAAGGTATAAGAAGTTTTAACATGCTACAATCCTGAATTCTCATTTTGACAAACATAGAGATGTGTTATTCACATTTAAAATGGCATTTTTTAACATTATCAACATGCATCGTCATGATACAAATTCATTAGGAGCTCCATTATAATGAGATAAAAAATTTAATTAAGAAGGTTCATTTCATCAATTTGAATTAGCAAAAATTAAACACAATTATCTAATTATAAAAGTAAAACTCAAATTATTATTACAAAGACAATTAATCAAAATAAATTTTTTATATTCATTACAATTTTCTAGGAAAAACAAAAAAAATTCATAGCATTACAATATATTATATAAATAATTACATATATAAGACACTATCAATAAAAAAGTGAAAACCATTATCACGTTATAAATTAAAAACATTGACATGTTATCGCTATCCTATTATTTTTTAATTTGATTATATAAATATTAAGTGAATTCCATTAACATCCAATGGGTTAAACCATGTTAACATTATGATTTGATGTAAATAAATAATATATTAAAAAATAATCTATATTAAATAACGAAACATCACACGATTCGCTGCACACAAAATAGGGTGTGCACGCAAGATGGAGTCAACGCTGTAAGAAACAGAATAAAATTTTTATAGGGTTCCATTACTAAACAAGAAAGGAATCCGAACTTCCATCATCGAGGAAAAGAAATAATGAAGGAATGAAAGATCATTTTTTCATGTAAGAAGATATGGGATTATTGTAATTTTAGATCACAAAATATTTATTTAACTAATTATTAAAGATATCATTAATTGTTTTATGGAATGATTCATTTATAGTGTCATACATCAAAGAAAATAAAGGAAAATATTATCCTTGATAAATCATTCTTTTAATACACTTGTTTCACACCATAGAGGGACCTACATGACCTTCTCCATGAAACTGGTAGAAACCCCATGTGTCCATTTTCACTGAGCTAAAATCCCCATATAACCAAAATTTCCACGTATCTATTTTCATGTAGTGGATCATTCTCATAGCCAATACATCTATGTAGCTGATTTAAGTATTTAAACATACCATGTATCTATTTTACATAGTTAATCAATACACATAGTTGTTTAATGTAGCTGATCCAACCACATATTCAATTCATGTGTCTAATCCATCCACATATTGGATTAATATTTCCATCCCGTCAATGTATCTTATCAATCCACATCGCTGATTCATATTGAAAATAAATCAACATAATCAATTCATGTAGCTGATCAAACCACATAGATGATTCACATAGTAAATCCAACCATATAGACAAACCAATTATGAATCTAGATGATTTATTACAATGCTGATTCAACTAGCTATGATAAGAAACAAGTGACCACTCAAACAAATAGGTTACCGTGCCAACCCACCATACGACCAACCAACCAATCTCATTAAAAACTGGGTGGACAGGCCAAATGAATGTATGAATAACTAATCAAACAAGGGAAAAACTATAAAATATTCTATAACAAAAAAAAACTATAAATGTAATAGTCTAGGAAGGTATAACAACCAAATATTAAAAAACATGGATATTACATCATTTTAGATAAATAATATACCCATAAAAATCTATTCCAAAGGACAATAATTGTATAGTGTCTTTAGAAAATTGGAAAATGATCATTTATATCAGTGAAGGATCATAAAAACATCCATTAAATATACTCTCCTTTAGCACCCAACTTGAAACCATTCTTCATAACCTAGGAAAATGACACCTAAGAATAGGGAAAAGCTTAGATGATCTATCTTGGTAATCAAGGGAGATATGAAAGAATAACAATATCATAAGGGTATGAGAACCCAATCATAAAATTAGATGATTAAAACTTCTATATCAAAGATCATATTCAAGATTTGTGGAATAAAAATTAGTATTTCATAGGACCTGAATCATTATGAAATCAAGAGAATAATCTATGAGATCATAACATAAACATAAGACATGCGATTTTGGAAGACATATAAACATTAAAAAAATTATTTCCATATTTGTAAAGGCTTAATGAAGAGGCCATATTAGTGGAACATGTTTACTCCCGAGACCATCATAGTTTTCAAGTCTCACTACAATAAACATCATAGTCAAAAAATTCTATTAGTGAACATGGTTTACATCCACTTCCAAACATGTATTAATGAACCGAGATCACCTTTTGTTCCATCCATGTATTATTTAATAGAGTTCAGTCCTCATTCAAGCCCTATATTATTGAACTGAGTTCACCTCCCATTCTTATCCTATATTAGTTAACTGAGTTAAATCAACATTTATTCCATTAATTACTAAACCAAGTCCACCTCCCATTATATCCATGTATTACTATATTGAGTTCACCCTTTATTTCAGCCATGTATTATTAAATTTTGTTCACTTACCCTCTATCCATGTATTACTCAATAGAATTCACTCCCCATTTTATCCCTATATCATTGAATTAGTTTCACCACATGCTCTACTCTTGTATTACTGAACATAGTTCACTCCTCATTCCAGCCCTATATTACCGAACTGATTTCAATCCTCTTTTCATCCATGTCTATCTCCCAAGATATATAAATAATTACCCAATTCATTTTAGGAATATATAAGTCCCACCTTTCACAAGATGAAATCATACACACATGTTATACATGAAAATAAAACATTAATCATGTCATACCTCCAAAAAGAGATATTTTTGATAAACATCATATCATAACCCATGAAATAAAATGGGTGGAATATTCATTTCTTCATATAATAACCTATAAAATTTGATATGCTTGATAATAATTTCAACCTCGAATATCATGTGAAATGATATGGGTTTCATTAGGGTTTAATTATGGTATAACTCATGGATAGGAAACAAGATTCACAAAAAAGATCTCATCATAATCATAAACCATTAAATAAAATAATACAAATGGTTTCCTTGGATCATAACCGACGTAAATAATAAACTATATCAATAGACATCATCCTTTATGGAGAATGATTTTTAACAATCTCTTAGAACATAAATTATCATTTTAAATTTCATCTTAAAACATATAATATTATCAAAGTACATTTCATTGAAATAAAATTGAAAAAATATAATGGAATCATTAAAAATAATTTCAAACATTTCTAGTGGTAAATGACATTTCTACATTGAAATCTCTTTTTAAAATATAAAACATTTTTTAAAACAATTTCTTTTGAATATATCCTTTAAATCATATAATGTATTCTTTGAAAACCATTTTAATAACTTTTTAAAATATCAAAAAATTTAAAAATAATTTTCATTGGAAAATAATTAAAACCAATAATTTCAAGCATATTTGGAAAAAAATTAATTTTAAAAAATAACCATGTAAAAATTCATATGAATCCTCAATGAAATGAAAGCATGTAAATCTGTACTTACTGAATATTACTTTTTTAGTGAAAAATGTTTATGAAATGTCACTTAATAGGAAAAATAAAAGGAGATTAATTTGGAAAACGTTTTATTTAAAAATGTGAAAACATGGATAATTTTTTACACATAATAGTAAAAAAATTTATGAACTTTTTATAGAAACCATAGTTTTAGAATTCATATAAATTTCTGACCGAAGAATGAAATAAACTGAGATTTGATTAAAAATAACATTATTAATAATCATATGTTCCCAGGAGTGGAAAAATTTGTACCAATAAATGGATATAACATGGATAACTAGAGGATAATAAAAAATAATATTTTATATGATATGGATCATAATATTTCTTCATTGGAAGAATAACCATAAACAATCATGATAAATGATGAGATTTTAGCAATAAATTGTTGCCACGTTGTAAACATTGAATCATAATACTATAGAAATTGTAAAATTAAATAAAGATTAAAATATAATTTAAATAAATATATTCATGATATTACATGAAAAATTTTACTATATACACCTTATTAAAAAAATATTGGTTTTTACTATGAAATGCGTCTCAAAGGATGTAAATTGACACAAAAATACATTACCGAATTTGTAACTATTGAACTATAAAACCCATGAATAAAAGACATCAAAAAATATATGTAAATAAAATTAATTTTATTTGGAGAAATAAAATATCAAATTATTGGGATTTATATACAAAAAACAAAAGAAATAATGGGGGAATAAGACATAAGTCTCCGAAAAAAAATGATAGATGAGAAAACCCTTACTATGAGACGTGAATTTCATCAAACAAATACAATCCACATGTATAATAAGAATATTTTTATTATAAATATACATAAAAACATATTCAAATATATCATACAATTTATTATTTGATTATGACTTTATATAACCGTTTTATTAACAATTTAATGGTATCATTACAATTTCGGTAATACCCGCATTGTTTTTATATACATTTTGACTTGTTATTATTGACCTCCATATACATATCATTATTTAATTATTTCAATAATATAAATCATGATAGAAATACCACATATATATATATAGTATATAGTTTTCATAATAATCTATATAATATTGAATTAAAAAATAGAATACTCTGTTCTTAGAGATATTATATTGAATGTATGTATGAACATTGTTTATGTTTTATTGTAATCTTGAATGTAAAAAGTTAAATGTTATATAATTATATATATTATTCTTCTTGTAGTGTTATTTTTTTCATATATATCATATAATTTTATCAAACCCCTAACTAATAAATTATATATAATGCGTGAATGAATCACGTATCTTTGTGGTAGTGGTAGTCCATGAACCCACAAACTATGTTCTCGTATTTCTTGAAAATGGATGGAATATAGGTATGTTTTACATAATAATTATAGAATAACAATTAAATAAAAAATATAATACATACATCATATAAAAAAACAATTTCTATCAAACTTAAAAAGCATTAGAGGCGGTAAACGAAAAACTAATTACATCATTTTGTGAGGCGGTTTTCCTCCAGAAAAAACAAACGCTAAGTTCATTGCCCATTTTTTGGAAGAGTTTTTTTGTGTATGTATAACCCTTAGAATAAAAAATCTATTTATATTTAGAAATAGGAGGTTATTATATAACCATGAAAAAATCATAATTTAGTGTATGGATAATGAAAATAGAAAAAAAGAAGTTGTGGATGGATTTTACCTCCTTAATGGGTAATTCCTTTTTCTTTGCTTCAAAGGACTAACATGATATTATTTCTATCCAATGTTAGGATACTAAGCATTTCGTGAAATGTTTCTCAGGGACCATTCCAGGACTACCCAAGACCGTATTCCATATGTCAGGGGCAGGTGACTAGCACCAAATAGGCATATCAAAATCAAATGGGAGGCATTTGCCTATGTTTTTGTATATACGAATAGGACTCCTAGTTAGAGATACTGGAAGCAAAAAACACAATATAATCAAAAACAAGGTATGGCAATTGAAAATATAATATAAAATAGGAAATAATACAAGCCCTACTTAAATATAAATGTAAATGTAAAAATAAATGAAACTGGTCAATAGAAAATCCTACCTGAAGGGTATGTAACGAAACAACTATCTGAAGCCGCAGTAGCACATCTCATCTGTTGGCATACTCTATGCACAACCTAGACATAGACAACCAAGGAATCCATCAAGGCTTCGATTATATACAGAAGACAATACATGTTCACGTGAAACCTATGAAGGGGTGAGTAAAACAATACACAGTAGGCACCTCAAAACACACATGTATACAATAAATAAATACAAAATTGTTTCTACCAAAGAGGTACATTATGTTTAACCTCAAAGAAGTAAATTCAACAAAGTCTCTTGAGTCATCTCAAATAGATATAACCAAATGTAGGAAATGAAATAATTTATTTTTTAAATAATAAAACCATTTACTATTGATTCACTCAATCCTGATGAGTCACATAGGCCTACTGGGTCCCCTAGAACCACTAATCAATAAGGCCAGGTGGGTCTCCTAGACCCACTCATCACTTAAGAATTTTTGGTCCCCTATACATGCTCATCACTTTTTCCAGTTGGGTCACATATATCTTCTAATCACTTATGACTTTTGGGTCACCTATCCCTGCTTGTCACAGTATTCTCTTCATATCCAACCACATGTTTCCCAAAAATAGCATGCTTGATTCTAAGATAATCTAATCATCAAGACAGTTATCTTATCTGAACATCAAATAAAACACACTTAGATTATATCAAAAGAATCTAATCATCATAAGGGTCCCAAATCTAACAAACGGTTTTCCAATCGGATATATGGTTTGGAAGTTATGTGGCTTTTAGTAAAAAGGGGATTGTTGGGTCTGAGTCTGGCATTTCCCAGCTCGAGATCTGCGGACCTTACCCTCTGGATCTGAACTAACCCATCGGGTTGACACGGCTCACTTCCCCAGCCTAGATCGAACTGGCTAGGGTCAACCCGTCCTACAAATGTGGGCTGGTTTGTTTCGCCCAGGATGCGGCCGACGACGCATCTCCGAACCACCATGAGGGTTGTCGTGGGGTCCTATCGCCACTATTTAGTTGGACCATGTCTCTCAATCAGCATGATATGGTTCGCTGGCAGGTCGGTAGAATCCATCACATGCCGCCTGGCGGCGGCAACTTCTTACTGCCTTGGGCTGATGCTGCTGGTTTCTTCAGTCATCGCTGACCCACTAGGGGCTCTTCCACAGTCCAACGAATTGACCCTAGTGGTCCGTTTTCAGAACTGTGATAACCTCTAGTGTCATTGGGTTGTCTCCATCACTATTTTGTGCACAACGTCATTTTGATATCACTCTATTGGTCCAAACATGTTTGGGACATCCTGGTAAAGCCTGGCATGACCACATGTGTCTGTCCGTGAAGAATGCATGAACATGAGGTGAGAGAGAATACCAGGATCACCCAAAGAATTATCCACACATTTTTTCATGTAGTGATTAGATCATTATTTTTATTAGGATTACAAAGAACATAAATAAAGGTAGTAATCATAAAGACCAACTTCCCGTTAAATTCCCGCATTACGAATTACCTAACCTGCAAGAAAGATCGACCCATGGATCAATATGTTAGTGAGTTGATCCGAATTATTCATTTATAACAGAACAACATGTAAAGTTAATCACATATAAATAAACACCTACAAAGGTTGGATCGATCACTGATGATGGGTGAATCCCGTTTTTTCATTTGCCAATGCGTCGACATCTAATCTAAATATGTTATTTGATTTTTCATAATTTTTTTTCATCTCCGCTCTTCGTTAGCCAATGAATATCTTCCAAATATTCAAATAAAACAATACAATCAACCCATAATCTCGTATATCTATTAATTAACATAATTGTGGAAACTCATTTCATTATTTCTGATACTCTGAGTCGTCGTGTCGTTACATTTGAGTTACAACGTCGTTATGCTATTTCATTTATGAAATGAAACAGATGGCTTGATGTTGTGTTGCAGTGAAACATTTTATAATAAAATGAACTTACATATGTTTATTTTATTATTATTTAAAACTCCTAATTATTTACATTTTCCCTCAAACCGCACCAGTCGATGTTAGGCCCCACATAAGGAAAGTACACCCACATTAGCTCAATGGTACTCTCATGTTTCTAATCCTAGTTATTGTTAATGAGTTATATGATTTGAAAAATTAGATAATAGTTATATATTTATTTTATTTAAGGTCACTTCCCAAAATCTACTTTCGACAATTGACCCGTACTGACCAATTTTATGATCCTCCTTAGAAAACACCCGATTAAAAACTCAAAAATTCTATCATATATTCAATCCAAGTAACCTTTATTGAGTTATAATAATTTGAAAAATAAAATAGAATATTCTAATTCTTTTATTTACTATAATTCCATTTTTGGGTATTACCATAAGAGGCACTTTCTGTCTAAATTTAAGTCACACATAAGGTAAAACCACCATTCTGAACACAATGGTGCCCTCAAATTTTCCATTTTGGTACCCATGTAATCTTTACTCCACTTTTTCAGGAAAACCACACACCTGATCTATTTAAAAACATAACATTTTCTGATGGACCATTTCGGGAACACCAGAGCTTAGAATCACACTCCTTCTCAGAACCTGGTAACAAAATTTTACCAGAACTATTTTAAAAAAACTGTGAGAATATGATCCAATAAATTCTCCCCACCTTAAGGACATACATACTTGAAATCCAAACCATGGGATTTCCAAACAGATGAGGGTACGAGCATGAACCTGAGACTCCTCCAACTCCCATGTTCTCTCCTGGGGATTCTTATGCTCCACAAAACGTGCACGAGATGAATCAATTTCTCATAGATGTTATTCTCCCTTCAATCCTCAATCTATACTAGAAACTCAGCAAAATTCACCTAGTTTTCAACATCCAGCTCGCCCCAGTTAGTGACCTGTGATGGGTCATGTAAAAATCTCCTCATTTGGGATATGGTGAAGGTTTTGTGCACCTTCTCTATTAGCATAAGTAGAGCCCTGTGGTATTCCACCTTTCCCACTCTATGCAGTATCAGAAATGGTCTAATGAAACTCGAAGATAACATGTCACCCTGTCCAAATATCTATACCCCACATCAAGGAGATACCCAAAAAACACATGGTCTCACTCTATGAACTCAAAGGGTCTCCAAATCTAATGTGTATTGGACTATTAATGGTTAATTACATTCTTTATCTTCTCCTATATGACCAGAATCTTTTCATTAGTATCCTGTATTAACATTGACAACATGAGAACTAACTAATTTGGGTCATTCCATAAATGTGGAAACCTATAAGGTCTCCCATACAAGGCCTCGATTGGTTCCATACCGATGGTGTAGTGGTAGTGGTTGTTGTTTGTAAACTTCACCATAGGTAGGTGATCCTCGAAGATGTGCCCAAAATCAATGATGTAAGAACGTATCATGTGTTGTAGGACATGAGTAGTCCACTCTATCTTGTCATCTGTCTGCAGGTAGAAATTTTTTCTCAAGCTTAGGTGAGTCCCCAATGCTTCCAGCAACCCATACCACGATTGATATGTAAACCGTACATATTTATATGAGATCATCATTAATAGGACTTTATGGATTCAAACAATATACAGAATGTTGAGGTTTCCAAACCTCTCTACACGACTCTTTCTAGAAAAGCTATTAATTTAATGACATAGTGAGTTTCTCAATGATCACCAAGTTGGTACCACGTCCTCTAGACGAATGTGATAATCCAGTCACAAGGTCAATCAAAATTCATTCTCACTCAATTCTTGGAACCACATGGATGAAAAAACAAACCCCCATTCAAGCAGAGGGGCTCAAAATGGTGTGTTAACAAACTGAGAAACTAATAAAACAAGTTCTCAACTTGTATATCAAAAGGAAAGAACAACTTCAACCCGTTTCGTCAGCCCCGATGTCTGCCATGACACCCAAATGCATACCCCAATTTATGTCCCCACTATATGCATCCACTGCTAATATTGTTCATCCTCTAAAAGGAATGATGTGCTCCCCCACCGTTTGAGTATCCATTAGGAATATTCCCTATGGAAAACTGATCACTTAAAGACATATAATCAATATCACCGAGTTATGCCTCCCTTACACCATTTATTAGTTGGGGGTGTAACAACCACCAATTGAAAATAATCTGCATCATCTCTATCCATGAAGGATGCCTATAAATAGGCCAACTACTCAGTTATGTAATTAAAAAACTATGAAATGGATCTCTTACTGAGAGAATCAACAACCACATTTCCCTTACCTAGAGTATAGAATATTTTGAAGTCACATTCGTAGAGTAACTTCATTCATTATATATGAATCAAGTTTAAATCCTTCTGATAGAAGATATAATTGAGACTCTTGTGGTTAGAGTAGACGATAAACCATTCACCCATAGGATAGTGTCTCCAGATATTCAATAGAATGAATACCACTACCAACTCAAGGTTATGGGTCGCATTGTACTACTCATGTGATCTCAACTGCCAAGAAACATCTCACTCCATTTAACTGATCGAAGAGATCATCAATCATCAAAAAGAAGATTTTATTCTTAATGGTCACCTAATTTAGGTGCTGGAAGTCCACACATAACATAAAGCTTATGTCTTCCTTAATGGAAAAAAATAACGAGGCTACCCATTGTGACCCACTGGACCTCAAGAATCCCTTCCTATGAAAGTCCTCTAAATGTACCCTAAATTCACGAAGATATGTGATATCCATCCGATATTCCGGTGTAGATATCTATGTCATCCCGAGGTATGGGTGAATTCATATGTTTACCTCCATGTGAGGAGGTAGTCTGAGAATATCTTCCAAAAATATTTTTCCATACTCATCCACATCAAATAGAAACTGAGGACCTGTCTCATCCATTTCACTGAGGTTCATGCTAGCCAACTGAAGATGCACCATCATATGCATGATTTTATCCTTTGAATCCAGAGTTTACATTTTAAATGACCAAAAAATACCCAATCCCATCACTATAGATATACCACTCCCTTTTTCCTAAAAAATTCATTCTGTGCATAGATTTTCGATAATCAATCAAGACCACAAATTACGTCATAAGGTTTCGATGCATCAACCAAGGCTTCCTACCTAAACTATCACCTCTAGGGTCAGATCACACAATCAGTACCAGTGTGATTACAGAGTCTCCTCTAATAGGTATCTCGAAAAGCAAAGGTCTTGTCAATGGTTTATATGGAAGTACTTGGTTTATAACAAGATTCATGAAAAGAAATAATGATTAGCTCCCATGTCTATTAATATGATAAACATGAATAGAAAAATACTATATGTTGAATCATTCCTAGAGCCCATGGTTCATATGACTTGAATGCATGCAGTTTGGATATCCCATATCATCCAAATCCTTGAGCCTGGTGTTGAACATGTGGGGCGGTGGTGGTGAAATATCGAAATGTATACCACCTCATCCTACACTCTTAGCTGATCTGCCACATCATCATCCATCCAAATTCATATGTTCCGTTCACCGCCTCTACCCTGGTGTCCCATCCCTCATTTTACTATCATCATGATGAGATGGAAAATATCTATCTAGATGTCCCCTTCCAAAACATTGAAAATTGTTACCTCTTTTTAGAATGACTGGTCTCACCCTATGAGCCCTAAGCTATATATCCCTTGAATTGGGATCACCTATTGGAATTTCTCACACATGCAATTCCTTGAGATTGACGTTGAATTCCTGATCTCGTGGTATTTACTCATGATTTTCCACTACCTATATCAAATTCTTATATCTTCTCATCCAAAATAATTTAAAACACAAAGGTTCTATATAGAAACATTGAATAAGTAGGAATGCTCAAATGAATAATGCTGGATCATATTTCCCTAAACAAAATATTCTCAAAGGTCTGAGCTCTGACACATTAGGCATATCATTTTTATTGAGTACCTAGAGAGGTTGGTATGTTGGGATAAACACTCATCTACTGACATGTCATTTTTTCGAATATGTAGATTCTGTTGGCCACACATTTCCGTTTGATTTTATTGAGAGATCCCCTTTTCTATGAATGGTTATTGTATTCTATCCCCATAAGAGTCTCCTCATCATATGATCGTCTAATCTAAACCCCTCCATCACTCTACTGAGCCACATAGAAGGCTCACCAACATGACCAACATATGATCTAATGAAATCTCTAATTGATAGAAAATGTAGTCACCACCTAATTCCAGTCCTTATCCTCCTATGATTGGGGATATCATCAGAACGTGAGGGGGTCTCGGTCAACAAAACTAATGTAGTGAGCTCATCCCACACATCTCATCTATGGTTACTATGAGTACCATGTGATAATACATAGGTGGTGTTATTACTCCTACACCTCTCGGAGGTGTTTTCACAAGTATAAAACCCTATATCCATCTCATCACCTCAAGGATCATCCTTTTTATAATGCAGTGTAATCCTGGATGGTTGCCGACATGAAAGAATCTTGAAAAAAACAATATATACCACGATCAATAGAGTAGTCCTTGTGAGATGAATCAAGAATGATATGGAAAAATAAAACCATTATTATACAATTCATGCACCATAATCATTCCCTACAACTAGTGTTTTCTTATAAAAGGTTGAAATAAAGAATTCATGGTCTTAGTGTATAGATATGTCCTCCACCGCACCAACACAAGATTCCCTATCCTGATAGCATAACTCAAAACACTAAACAATTTTCCCCGAAACCAAAATCATAGACTCTGGGATCTTAAGTTAGAACTAACTTCATATGATACCACTCTGTCATAACCTATCCCCTAGGTATCATGTCGTGACTTACCAAAACCTGCCTCCCAATAGTCTAGGGGATGGATACTAGCATGGAGTAGGCATATACCAAACAAATGGGAGGAATCTTGTTGTGTACATGTACACATGAACACAACTTCAATACATAGATGTTGTATGGTGAAAACACTATGTAAAAGAATAAGGTATGACAATTGAAAACTGAATGTAAACAGGGCAAGAATACAAGGACAACTGAAATAAAAAATTAAATATATATGTATCTAGAACTCCACAATATAAAACCCTACCGAAAGGTTAGTTATATAAATAGTTGTCTGAATCCATAGAAGCACATCTGATCTATTGGATCATCCAATGTAACACATGGTCCTAGTCCACTAAGGACTCCATCAAAACATCAATTATCTTCATAGGTCACGACACGTAAAGGTGAAGCCTGTGTAGGGGTGAGTAAAAAAAATACTATGTAGGGATCCAAAACCACAATGGTATACCACAAATCAATAAAAAGAATCATGATAAAAAATAGGTACATGATGTGTAGCCCATAAAAATTACATTAAAGATATTCACTTAAGTCCGATCACACAGGTATTATCTAAGGTATGTAAAGAATGACTATCATTCATAAATACTGAACACCTTATAATGTAGGGGGCTCATCCTCGATGTGTCACTTAGGCCTGCAGGGTCACCTAGACCCACCTATCTCATTAGTATGATGGGTCACCTTGACCCACTCGTCACATATGCCTGCTGGGTCACATAGGCCAAATCCTCACATAGGCCTCCTAGTTAACGTAGACCCAATTGTCACATAGGTATACTGGGTCACCTAGACCCTATCATCATAGTTCCCTCACCACAGCCAACAGTATGTTTCCTGATTGTAGTGAACATTATTCTAGAATAATGTACTTCTCAA
Source organism: Viscum album (assembly GCA_963277665.1). Classification (NCBI taxonomy): domain Eukaryota; kingdom Viridiplantae; phylum Streptophyta; class Magnoliopsida; order Santalales; family Viscaceae; genus Viscum; species Viscum album. Next base: position 599,977,067 of record OY728133.1, read on the forward strand.
GCCATTGATCGTATCTCAACTTCCATGAAAACCCACCAAGGGTATATCAAAAGGACCACCTCGTCACGAGGGTCCCAATTCAACAAATGACTCATCAATGAGGTACATGGTTTGGATGTTAAGAGTGTTTAGTTTAAAGGGACCAGTTTGGTTCGGGTTAGATGAGTCCTCACCTAGCTCGTGGTCCGCCTCCCTGACCCAATGACTCATACCCAACCCATCTGGTGAACCCAACCCACTACGCCTGACCCGAGCCCACCATATCAGCCCAGCCTGAACTGACTGGTCTTAGCCTGGTCTGCCACACCGACCCGGCCCATAGAAGTGGGAAGGTATGTTCTGTCTGGGTTTCGGTGGGCACCATATTTCCGAACCACCCAGCGTGTCACTGTGGGTTCCTACCGCAATGGCCTAGATGGACTGTGGCCCTCCAGACATGTGATGTAGCTCACTTCCATGTTTTACAGTGCTACTGCTAGCCACCTGCTGGCGGCCTCTACTCGCTGACCTAGTCAGATATTGAGGGCTTCTTCCCCTACAACTGGTGCTGTTGTGCTAGTGGGTTCTTCCACGAACCACCAGACTCAACTGGGAGGTCTGTTTTTCAAAACATGAGAACATCCAAGATCATTGGGTCATCTCCATAACTATCTCCTACACCAAATCATCTTTTCGTAACTCCAATGGTCTAACCATGTTCGGGACCCCACGGAAAATCCCAATGTGATCACTGGGGTCCATCGGCAAAGAAGACAAGAATGGGGGATAAAAGAGAACACCAGGAACCCCCCAAGAATGATCCAACCCTTTGTTTGTGTCATCCTTACATCATTTTTGTTAGTAGTATTACAAGGAATTTAAATAAATGTATTAATATTAAAGATCTAATTTCCATTAAATTTCCACAAAAAAAATTCCCAAACCCACAAGAATGATCGACCCACGGATCAACATGTTAGTGAGTTAATTATCATTCTTCATTTAGAAGGGATGAATGAGGAATGGTAATAACATAAAAACAAACCCCATACTATGTTTGGATCCATCACTAAAAAATAGTGAATCTCGTGTTTTCCATTCATGAATCCACTGATTTCTGGTCTGAATCTATTTGTTGATCCGTCGTCATTTTTTTTCTTCATCTCTCATTGTTCAACAAATAATTTCTTCGAAGGATTCATAGAAAACTCAAGTATCCTCCCCTGATCACATATCTTTATTAATCAACTTAATGGAGGATACTTCTTTCAGCATTTCTATTATGCTGAGTAGGAAATTTGTTAAATTTGAGTTACAACGTTGTTATACTATTTCATTTAATAAATGAACAGTTGGCTTGATGATTTGTTGCAGTGAAACATTTTTTAACAAAATAAAAATTCTTAATTTTAATACTTTTCTACATAAAACTCCTAAAAAATTATCTTTTAACCTTAACCCACACCGATTGAGGTTAGTCCCCATCTATGTAATGCACACCCCCATGATCTTAACGGTACTCGAAGATTTACAATTCAAGCTTCAATTAAAGAGTTATAGGATTTGAAAAATAAAATAATCATTATTTAATTACTTAATTTATGGTCACATGTAGAAAACTAATTAATGTAGTTGACCCGCAATGACCAATTCTTGGATCCACCTAATGAAAAATTCCTATTATGAACTCAACAGTGGTCTCATATTTTTAATCCAAGTCAACATTCATGATTTATAACGATTTGAAAAATAAAATAATTTTATTTAGTTTTTTAGTTATTATTATTCCATTTTTTGGTTTTCTCACTTGAGGACCATGTCAACTAATGTTATGCAGTTCCTAAGGTAAACCCACCATCTTGAACTCAATGGTGTCCTCAACATTCAAATCTATGAACCGATTTAATATTTATTACACTTTTTATATATAATATCTCATTCAAGCTATTAAAAACATAATATTTTTTGATGGACCATTACTGGCACATAACGCTTTGCAATCAAACTCCATCTCAGTGCCTAGTTTTGGAAATTTCATAGAAAATTTCTATAAAAAAACATTAATATGAATCATTACAAGGATGAGAGGAGGAAATTTTGTAGTTTATTTTAGAAGGGGATTGATGATTCAATGTGTCTTCATAGGTTTGAGCATATGAGGGGTTCGAGATCCATTTTATTATTTATCTTGAGTGTCATTATTATAAAAATAAAATGGTAAAACATATTGAGATGTTATCATTACATCATGTGATTCAAATAATATTCCATATTAGATCCATGGAAATATTTTGTCTAAATAAGACCATGAAATGGATTTTAGACAATTCTTTTGTGTAATTCATCCATTATGATAAACATATCCACTATGTACTCTTGTTTTTAGACTAATACAAGTCATTTTTTCAATTAATTTCACTAATAATATTGGTCAAAATATATTTTGACCACAATAAATATTTAAAATTATTCTTATTAAAAATATTTATTCATTTTCTTAAAATTCTGAACATATATTTTCATGATATTATTTTCAAATTAAACCCATAGTTGTATTGGGAAAGCATGTTTTTAAAAGCGATAATGTCCAAAAGTTTGTATTATTTTTATATACAATGTCAATATGAAATTGGTTCCAATGTCATAAATTAGATTAATTTATTTATAATTGATCTCAATATACATTGACACCAATTTAAAATATAAATTATCTATATAAATAAATTAAAATAAAAATAAATTTTTAATCAAAATTCAACATTTTTTATGTTATTAAAAATAATGAATCTTATTAGAAAAATAAAAAACAACATCACTAAAAGAATTTTTTTATTATGATTTCATAAATGAAGACTTTTTTGTGGAAGAAAATTCTACTAGTATCATATTTTATTTTTAAAACATTATCGGGCCTAAAAGGTGTTTAAATTATCCATTTGAAAAATACGTCTTTTTATTCCTAAAAATGGATTTATTATTATCCTATAACAATAAAATATATTTTTTGAGTACCAAAATATTAATTGAATATAAAATATAAATTTTTTATTAAATATTGTAAAAAAATTGTTTTTCAATTTATTGAGATAAAATTGGGTGTTTACACAGAAAAAATAGTTCACTGAAAAAACTAATTTAATTATTCTAAAATATTTATTAAATTGAAATATAACAAATTAATAAGAAAAGGATTAATTATATATATATATATAAACCATATCTTCAGATCATAATTAATATTATACAATAATTTCATTTATAATGGATTGGTGATAGTTATAATAATATTTTGATGATAATATTAATAATATTTTGTACTTCTGTAAAAGTCGTCCTTCTGTATGACGAAAGATATTAGTAGAACTTGCAGTTGTGTGTAAAAAAAGATAATCATAATGATTCTGGATCAAATTTATAATCAATGTCATGCATGTAGAAAAATATTATAATAATGTTTTATATAAGTCAATCTAAACTAACATATTTCAGATTACAAATGTTATATTTATTGTTTTATATAATGAAAAATAGGAAAAATATTTATGTAATTAAAAATAAATACTTCAAAATATCTTGGAGGCAACATTAAACCCCCAAATAAATTTATTTTCTACCGTGGAATACATATGGGTTACTAAAGGGTAAATAGTTGAATTTTTATTTCACAGAGAAAAAACATTGAATAAAAAAACATCCATTAAAAAGGAAATTCGAAGCCATAAATTATACCCATAATAACTCAGAACTATGTTTCTACCTAAGAGAACAAATTTTGAGAGTGAATATTTATTATATTGGATAAGATAAAATAATTATAGAGTTTGATAAAGATAATTGATCACAAGTAAGCGAATGATTAATTTATAGTTAATGGCCTCAAAACCATAGATCTATGATGATTATAAAGACCCTTGGATTAACAAAAATAGAAATATTAGGATAAATCATTTTCAATATCCCTTTCTTCAGGCTGAGGAATTATTTTACAATATCTTACTATTAATAAATATTCATACTTTACTTTATTCATATTCATATGCACAATCTCACCCTTTGGTTGTGTGTTTCTTTATTTTAACTTCATCTATTAATCCAAGAAATGAAGGTGAATTTTTACTTATGGAATTAATAAAATATCATAGGAAAATTGATAATACATTCAATATTTCTTTTTTCAACATCATAGATAAATGGTTAGTATAGGTTATACAATTTGAATAAATACTAATATAGAGTGATAATACATAAATTTTTAAAAACTCATCTGATGTATACATTATACCATTCCATAAATTATCAAACATGTAAACCGTAAAAAAAATGGAGATCGAAAACATTAGAGAGTAGTTATATAAATTTTTAAAAAATGTTTATCATTCATCCCCCATATATCTAAATATAAATTTTATTAGTTAAAAAATTAATATTTGAATACCTCCATATTGTATTCTCTTGAAAAAATTTAATAAACTATATTACCCAAATAAAATATTGAAATCATGTATTTCTTATTATTGATATGTATATTGTATATACTCCTTATATCCAAAATGATGTAAACATTAGTGATAGGCTAAACCACTTTGTAAAAAAACCTTTATCAATTCCAACTTAATCAATACAATCCAAAATACTTAATCAAACCTGATATATATTTTTACAAATATTATTATCTCAGCATCATGAATATATTAAGGGTTACATTTCCTTAATAAAAAAATCAAATTCCATTAAATCACATTTCTATATCATAAACACCATTTGAAATACCTTTTTATATCATCAATGAAACCAATATACTAAAAATACAAATATATTTCATGACTCGATTAAAATAATCATTGAATTGAAAATCATAAACACTTCAATCGTCCAACTTTATTCATAAACCACTACTCAGGCTTCATCATCTTTTTATTTACTACCCCTTTCTTAAAATATTTAATATGAATCAAGTATTATGGTTACTTAACCTCAATATAATCATTATTCTTATATATAATGTAAATAATAATGTAAATAATACTGTAAGAATACCCCATACCATTCACATGGTTTTTTTCTGTATCTTTATCCATAGAAACATAACCAATACTCATACCACCATCTAGATTCTATACATGAGACATCCTCATAGGAATATGTATTTTCATAATGCTCATATGTTCCACATATGAAAAATTCAATGTTAACATAGTTTCTTCTAGTTCCTTCCATTGATGAAACCCATAAAAAAGAACGTGAGAAACACTTATCAATTCATAAAAGAACATAATCATGAAAAATTACTTATAGGATTCCTAGATCATGACACTTAATTTTAAATCTATGACACCAAAGAATTATACATATATACATCACTAGAGAAACATTAAAAATATCATTAAGGATCATAATAAACTTTATTATTTCATTTTCCAAAAATATTGGATAAATTATTCATTTTATACCAAATAAAAGGAACTAGTATTAACATACATGGATATTAAATCAATTTGGATGATTATTCATAACATTGAAAAAATACATTTATGATGACTATAATTTTTTTCTGTCATTAGAATCCTGGAAACACAATCATCAGTATTGGTGTAATATCATCAACATCTAACTGAATGACCTCCCACTTTAGTATTACTAATTAAACCATTATTAATAACATAGTGAAATGAAACATTAGAATGAGGTTATCTTAGATTCTCTGTAAGGGTAAACAAGGGTGATATTAATCATTACATGACAATAATTGTATGAGAGTATTATCACAACATTATAATATCATATACTAGAAATCAAATATAAAAATCAATTGTCATGTAATATATATTAGTTTTTAATTGGAAATTAATCATAATTATGTAAAGAGAAAAATGCATGAGATCATAACATAAGAATAATACTTGAGATTGTGGTAGACACATAATCCTATAAACCAATTTACATAGTAGTTAAGTATTTGTTCCATGGTCATATTAGTGGAATGGGTTCACTCCCTAAAACATTATAGTAGTAAAGGATCTTTCTAGACACCATATTAGTGGAAAAAGACCATTATTAAACCAGGTTCATAGCAAGTTAAGGCATTGTACTAGTAAACAAGGTTCACCTCCCATTTGAGCCTTGTATAATTAAACTGATTTCAGTTTTCATTCCAACCCAATATTACTAAACCATGTTCATATCTTATTCAATCCCATATTATTGAACCATGTTCACACCTCATTCCAACCATTTATTACTAAACTAGGTTCACCTCTCTTTCTAGAATGCTATTACTGAATCGACTTCACTCCTCATTCTAGCCTTGTATTGTTGAATTATTTAATCTCCCAATCTGGACCTATGTTACTAAATCATGTTCACTCAATAGTCCAGCCCTATATTAATGAAATGAGTTTACATTCAATTCGAGCCTTGTATTACTAAACAGATTTTAATTCTTATTACTGCACTATATTACTGAAATTATTCAACAACTCATTTTTCCCTATCTATCTCATGAGATATATAAATCATTACCCAATGCAATGGAAGAAGATATATGACCCACCGGTCACATAATGATATCAAACATATGTGTTCCCCCTAATCATTAAACATTCATCATATCATCACCCCATAAAAAGATATGGGTGTCATAAAAAACATTTCATAACCCAATAAATTAAATGGGTATCATATTCATTTCATCATACTATATCATATTGAAATGATATAGGTTTCATAATCATTTCATCATAGAATAAACTTTGAGAAGAAGTTGGTTTCATAAGTATTTTATCATAGTGTAACCTATGTAAGAGAAATAGGTTTCCTAAAAAATTCATCTTAACAGTAAACTAGTGAAATAAATAATAATAATTTTTTCTTCGGAACATAAAACAAATAATTATTATAATAAATAATAGGATATCATACTATATGAAAAATCATTTTGAATGATTTTGTGGATAATAATGAATTTTTTTAAACCACTTTTTTTTAACATATTACATTTTCAAAAACATTTTCATTTAAAATACTTTGAAAAAATATAAATGATACATGAAAAATAATTTATAACATTTCATGATGAAAGTAAGCATTATTCAATGAAAAAATATTTCTAAAACAACTAATATTTCTTAAAAAATACCTTTTTAAAAAGAATCATGAAAAATATAATTGAATATACGAAAAACATTTAAAAAACTTTTATAAAAAAACTAAAAATTCATTCTTTGCAAAACACATTAAATAAATAAATTTACAGAGTATTAGAGAAAAATATTTTTATTAAAAATAACATTGTAAATAATCAAAGGATGTTTCAATGAAATAATGTTGGGTAATTCCATACTTTCATTTCTTTTCTTTCTTAATGTAAAACATTTACAAAAGTTCTTTGATCGAAAAATGTAAAGGATATTATATTTAGTAAATTTTAAATTAAAAATAAAAAACATGGATTCAAATTTATTATAAAAAATTGCAAAATGTTTTTTAATTTTTTCTAAAAAACATGATTTTTTGAATAAAACAAACTTCAAACCAATGAAATAAATAAATCCAATATTTTATAAAATGAACTTTATTAATTATTATAAGTACCAAAGAGTGGAAAAATATTACTAATACATGGATATATCATGGATAACCAGATGATAAAATTTTTTACTATAGATATTGTAATATTGATTTTAATATTTCGTCAATGGAATCATAAATATAAACTATCTCGATAAATGATGAGATTTTACAAATAAAGAGTTACCGCTTTTTTAAAATTTAAACATAAAAATATAGAAATAATAAAATTAAATGATGAATAAAATATATTTAAAATAAGTATATTCATGATAAAAAATTTCAATTGGATATATATAAACCTCATTGACAAAAACAGGTGTATAACATGTCATCTATCATAGAGAAATAAAAATAAGATTAAACTACTTTTGTGATTTGGTAACTTTTTAACCATAAACCCCTTAAATGAGTGATCATAAAATGGATATGTAAATATACATAAATGAAATTATGTGAATAATTTAATACATTCATGGAATCTATATACACCATATAAAATAAAAGAGTAGTGAATAAGGAATTAGTCTCATAGAAATATAAGTGAGACAAAAAGACCCTTAAATAAATCATTAAATTTCTTCATATACATCCAGAACTCATATATAATAATAATATGTTTCATATAAATCTACCATTTAGCTTATATTATACCATATATTATTTTATTATTGTTTTTTCTTACCCTTTTATTTGAAATTTCATGTTAATGTTATGCTTCATGTAATATCTAATTTTTGTATATATTTGGACTTGGTATTTTCGATCAAATTACAAAGATCATTATTATGTTATTTAAAGAATGAAAAACCTGATATACATATAATATATATTCATTATATATTTATTTTTCAGAAAATATAAAATATATAAATATTAAATAGAATACACTCTCTATGGGGATGGTAGGTCATATGAATGCAAGAATGTTGTTTCCATTTTATTATTATATTAAATGAAATAATGTAAATGAAATATATGTATTTATATATTATCATTATAGTAGAAATTGTTTTCTCATAAATCATATTATTTTAGTAAAAGTATCCCTAATAAATTCAATTTAATGGGTGAATGAATCACATCTATTTGAAGATGTGATTGTCCACATGTCCACAAACGTAGTTATTATATTTACATGAAATGAAAATAATGATGATATGTTTTATGTATTCATTAAATAATAATAATTGCGAAACAAATATCATATATACATAATATAAATAGTATTTCAATCATAATTACCATCCATGATAGGTGGTAAAGGGAAAAACATATTTCATACTTTTCAGTGGCAGCAGTCTGTCATACACATGAATGTTATGTTCATTACCAATTTGATGTAAGTGTGTGTAGGTATAGGTAAAATGATAAGAATAAAGAAATATCAGTGTATTTTGGATTAAATTGTTCTTATATAATCATTTATTAATATGAATATAGTGGGAGGATAATTAAAATATTGAAAATAGCTTGTGAAATGATGTTACCTCCTCTTTGGGTAATTCCTTTAATGTTTCTCAATAGACTAAAATTGTATGATTTATTAAAAAATATATAAATCAAGGTAGGAATAATTTATTTTGGGATTATTTAAGAAGTGGTTTTATTAGAAATTGTTTATTGATATGTGTAAGGATGTGAGTGGGGTGAGTTCCATTTTACAGTGGAGGAGGTGTGGCAATCTTGTAAATATAAAATGATACACACTATTGAGAGGTCTCTCTTACATCATGTGTATCAACAAATTATATAATTTTTATAAAATATATTATTTGGTATAAATATAGATATAAAATAGATTTTGGATATATTTTAATGGTATTTGAACACATAACATAAATTTAACCATTAAGAAAACTCATTTTTAACTTAATCACTATAATTAATTTTAAATAACTTCAACTATGGTTTTTGGTGAAAAAAATATGTTGAATATAATAAATATTATATGTTATTATGATTAAAAATATGTAATTAATTTTTTAAATCATAAAAATACATGTGGGAAAAAATAAAATGAACCCTGTAGACATGTTGGGAAAGTGCGTTTTTAAAGCGAAAACGTCATAATGATTGAAATGTTGTTATGTACAATCTCAATGTAAAATTTTATCAAATGACCTAAATTGGATTAATTGAGGTATTATTTATATAATTATTCTTTAATTAATAATTATCATATAATTTAACCATATAAATAAGTTATATTTTTATATCGTTTTGAATTAAATTTTAGTATTTTTCACTATTCATCAGAAAAATGAAACATCCCAGAAAAATACCAAAAATCAAAAAAAATTAAATTAAATTCCTAATTTAAATAATATTTTTATTTATTTAATAAATAACTTTAATTGTTAAAAAATTATATTTCAAATTAGTTCTCTAATAGATGGTGCTAAAATTATATTTAGAAGAATACAAATTTTTATTCATAAAATTGGACATAATCTTTTCTTATACTTATCAAATCAATTAGATGTGAATCAAAAATAATAATTCCACATACAATACATATATTTTAGTGAAAATATTAATTCATTTTTTATTTCATAATTTATTGTGATATGTTTTTTTGGAACATAGAAAAATAGTTTTCTTAGAAAAATACTTTCTTTATTTACAAATATATCATACATTCATTTCTAACTAGTCCACAACCAAATGATTCATTAAATATTAATTTATAAAAAATATTTTCACAATTAAATTAATATTATTTGGATCATATATTTTAATGGATCAGTGGTAACTATAATAAAATTTAAATTATAATATTAATAGTATATTCTAGGTTGGTAAATCTTAGCATTCCATGTAACACAATATATCAAAGTTACTCTCAATTGTGTGTAACACAACAGAAACATTGTTTTTAACGTACAAAATTTTAATCTATCTATTTAATGTAGAATAAGCATAAAATAGTGTTTTAATATAATAAAATGAAAATACAGTGATTTCATATAAATAAATCTATATTTAGTGTTGTGTGAAATGAAAAATATCAAAAATATAATATTAATTTAAATAAAATATTTTTCAAAATATCAAGGTGTTACAAGAAATTATCAGCCATTACATTTGATACTTATAAATTTTTTCTCATACCTGAATATAAAATCCAATCCTAAAGAGAAAATGAAAATTGTTCATCTAAATAATCACCTCGTGAGATACCTCTAAATTTTTTCACTATTAGATGATCTCAACCAACTCATCTGATGAACACCACCAAAAAACAACAAAAAATACCAGCTTAGAAAAAAACCTCATGGGGGAGATAGAACCAAAGAGATAAAAAGGTTACTATTAATAAAAAAGAGGAAACCATCTCTTAAACTACAATGAACAACATCTATTAAAGGAAAAACATTACAATATATGATCCATGCATCAATGAACATGGGGTACGTTGTGTGTATATACAACTCACATTCCCTAGTACCCTTTTCCACCCCAATATGCATCCACAAGACACAAACCAAGGGAATATAATTCCCACACAACACCTCCACCTGGTGGACCAGGATCTCTATAGGCAACTTTGAAAAGACTCCATGATATCCAACATCGGTCTCACTAAAATCAATGAAATGAGCATCATCATGAGGATAATGATGGTGTTGTGACATGTGGAAACATTATGTATCCATCTCATCTTTGGGGGAACCACTATCTGACAATCCATATATCAATTAAAACCGACAAATCAAAATGTCGTACAAACTGGGGACAATGCTTACTACCACAACCAAACATTAACATTCCATAATAAATACATTCCTCTAATAAATGGTCATCTCCAACGTCAAACATAATAGGTCTAATCCTAAGACAGGTATAAGATTTTAGATGGTCCTGTTTGTTACACCCTCACCTCACATTTAATAATATTTAATTTATTTTAATGCCTATATTTATTTTATTTGTTATTATGGATAATTGTTAATCAAAATTGCGGATTTTGGGTAGGAAGAGCATGCCGCACAGTTAGGAAACACAATCTTCCAAATAATTTGTTAGTCATGCGATTGCTTTAGAAAATTTTCACATGCCAAACAACATGGTTGGTTCATAGTGTACAGATATGTGGGGCCTACGCATGTGGGTTTCTCCTAGTACCCAGTATAAGGTGCAAGGTTGGTGGACAGTTTTCAAAACAGGGTAACCCAAATTATGTGTCTTGTCCTGTTTAGAAAATTGTAAATTTATAATATTATTTATAATAATTATTATTGTTTTTATATATTAACTGTTATTATTATTTTCTTAATAATAACGAACCGCATTGGGTGTGTTTCTATTCCTTTTCTCAATCATTCCCCCCTTCTACTGTCCCCAGTATGCGTCCAATACCGCCTCCGCATAATTATCCACCACAGAATTGAGGTGTTCCCCTGTGCACAACCTCTTCTTCAACTCCATTCGGTTAGTCTCCCTCCACCTATTGATTCCTCTTTTTCTATATCTTGTTTTTTCCATCATCTTTGTGGGTTTCTCACTCCATGTTAAAAGCCTAAATTGATTTTTTGGTATTTTATTTGGTGAATGTTGAGGTTTAGGGTTCGTTAGTACTATTGAAGACTATTATGACAACGATCATGAACTTTAGTGGGTTATCCATTAGTTTCATATATGGATTCATCTTTTTTTCCTTTGTTTAGTTTTAATTTGGGGAATTTGTAATTTTTGGGTTTCTTATATTTTTTTCTACAGTATCTATGACCTTGTGGAGGTGGATTTCAGCTATCAGTGTTCAAGTCAACACACATGTGTGTTCATAGGTTCACATATATATTTTTCAATTCCTCCATCATATATATTCACACATGTTGGTATGGATATATATATTGGGGCTAGGATATATATATAAATAATATAGATGTGTGTATGTGAAAAGTGTTATATGCATATATAAGAATATATGTATGGACCCCCTTTTATATATTCAGGGCTATGATAATATGTTATCATGGGATATGTGTCCTTATATATATATGTGTGTGACCATGCATATGCATCAATACGAACTAATGGAAGTTTCATTTTTTTTGTTAAAGGGTCATTTGTTGAGGTGTTTTGGCTTAGTTATCTCCCTGTTTAGGTATATTCGAATATAGAATGCCTTTAAATTGAAAAGAATAATTGTTTTTATGACCTTCCTCTATTGTTTCTATATTAATTAAATTTTTTTAATTATTATTATTATTATTTAATGAGAAATAGGGTGAGTTCCCATAAGAGTAAAATTTTATAAAATTGTTTTGATAAAAATAGTAAACTATATCTTTGTTAAGAATCCACATTAGAGTTATAAATGAGTTTTGTTCATCAATGGTAATTTGGGTTTACAATACAGTTTCTATGGGGAATTATGATTCAATATTGGTTCTCTTATTTTTTTCTTAATTATAGAAAATGCGTTTTTAGAAGATAAATAATCCTAACAACTGATTCATATCTTATTGAACCGTAACATGAAATTTTAGAATGATTTTCCCTTTTGGATGGAATTATAGAAATTATTAAATGAATTTTTTCACTTTCTAATGATATTCAAAGTGGCTTTCAAAATAGAAATGGTGCAGTTTCATGAAATGAGTCACGTTTGGTAGAATTTTTTTTATTAAATGATATGGAAACTCCATGGAAAAATTCCATTTTATAGTGAATTCACATGGATGGTTTTGGGATGCTGGATTAGTCTGAATGATGGATTACTAGATATATGTGGCATATTTTTTTGGCTTCCTGACCACCTTTTTTTTGTATGGCTATAGGATCCAATGTGTCATATGAAAGCTCAAGAGATGATATTTATCTATAAACTGATTAGAGGGATTGGATTCCTAGTGTAGATATAGGCCATGTGTGTTATTTCACTATTGAGTATTGTGTATAAAATCAAGTTGGGTTACGAAAAATGGAGTTGTATTGTACAATAAGAAAAGGATATGAATTGATTACATCTTGGGTCACTTCACTCTATGTCTATGTACATCAAATGATAATAGATAGATATACAATTTAATTTACTATTATTTTAAATTTGTTCCATAAAATCACTTAAACTATAATTCTTTCAATCTAAATGTTTCTTCACCATATCTAACATTTCACAAAGGTCCTTTAGAAAACTCATTTTAATTATAAATAAAATTTTAAAGAGATATGAAATTTTTTCGTTAAATTATAAATAAATTTTTTCTCTTAAAAAGAAATTTAAATATTTATCTTAATATATGTTTTTCAAGATTGAAATATATGAATATTTTATCTAAACTTATGGAATATATATTAATTAATATCTGGAGTGATTTTAATTTTTTGACACTCATGCTTATATCCTTATCATTGTTTTCAGATTCTGGCCTTATTTCCATATAAGACACTATAACCATGGATTGATGTTTTTTAGATGTTTTTGGTGACAAAATGGGTCAAGTTCATGTATGTACAATTTAATTTATTTCAAATAGTAGTTTTTAGTTTTATTTTCCATTATTTATTTATTTATTTATCATTTATTTACAGTGTAAATCATTCAAAATTTCATTTTCATTCTTACTAAGATCTATATTTTAACATAAGAGGACCTATAAAACTTCTTGCGCCGTGTTGTGGGATAGCTCATGTGCCTAATCAAGGGTAAAACCATGTTGGTTTGTGAAAAAATTGTATCCAATAAGGAGATTTTTTTATGGTGTTATGTAAATTTGATATTGGATTGTTAAGGATTTGGAGCTTAGTCATGTGATGGTTCCTGATCACCACCACTCATGATGAGACCATATTCACTAGGGGTAGTTGGGTTTCAAGTATTTATTTTGGATTTTGGGTTCATACAGTTGGTGTTTGTTGAGTTCATTCAGCCTGTGCCTGTTGGGTGATGATAGAGGAAGTTAGATGGTGCTACTAAGTAAACAAAAAAGGCATAGAGAACCATGTGGAACTCACTGAAATTGCTAACTATGATTACATTAGTTCATGGATCCTCACTACACGGTCTGTTAAACCATGTAGTTGTGATCTAAATGAGCACTAGTTCCCCATATCAGTTATTTTGGTACAGTTTATGCTTTGATCTCAATTTGGACTATGTGAATGGATTCTAAAAGGAATATGATTTTATAAAAAGGATCTCGATGAGAATAAATGGATTTCAAAATAAATAAAGGATTCTAATCCTTTTGGATTTTAGGATTCAAAGGGGAAATAGAGGATGATTTTAAATTTAAAATGCTCTGAAAATGGGATATGAGATGGAAATTAGATATGATTTAATTTTATGGAAAAATTATTTGTGTAACCCTTGGTTTTCATTAATAATGTTCACATATATATTTAATACGTTCTGGAAATGGAACATTTGTAGGAAATCATGGATGATATAAGCGGAAGTGGGATGCACACATATATGATAGTTCATTGGATGTCATGGGTGAGTATTTAAAACCAAAGGTATAAGTTAGTTTTTAAAAAGTTTTTTTTATAGGGAAATGCTTTTCATTAAAACATGGATTATTTTATAATGGAATATTTTATTTTAGAGGGAAACCGGTTACAGTTTTTTGAATTTTATAGTAGATGTGTTGAAATGGTTTTGGAAGTGGGAAAAATATTTTCAATTTACCTTGGAAAATATTAATTTTTAAAAGTTGTTTTTGGGACGATTTTTTGATGTTTTTGTGATATTTTTTTCATAGATATATGATATGGTTATGCTTTGGATTTGAGAAGTGTATATTTGTGACTTTTTTGTTTGGATTAAAAATAAAATTGGTAATGTTATGGTAAGATGTTGATATTATTTTGTACATTAATTTTATTAATGTTTTCCATCTAAAAAACATGATATTTATGAGCAGATTTATCCTATTATTGGATCTCCCTGGACTCAAAATAGAGGGTTGTATCTAAACTCATATCAATATTTTACAATCCCCTATAGAAATTGAATTCCTTTAGAGGAAACAGATTTTCATGAGGATTTTGGGAGTGTCTTTATGTTTTAGGGAACACTATACGCTGTTATAGTTTGTTTTTTTTTGTATATGGATGATGTAGTGAACACTACTAAAAATATGGCTCTTATCAGCGCTACAAAAGTGCATTAATAGTTCTCCAAAAAGTGCTCTTAATTGAGGCAAAGAAAATGGGGGGGGGGTTCCCTTTTGTCATCACTCAGAAAAGAGTGGATAAAGACCACTTTTATCAGTGCTGATAAAAGGCCCCTTTTATCAGTGTTCAAAAAAGTCTGGATAAAAAACCCTTTTATCAGCACTTGTTTTAGCACGGATGAAAGGGGCATTTTATCTGAACTTTTTACAAGCCCAGATAAAATTAAAATAAAATAAAAAAGAAAATAAAAAATAATTTATATTCTGGGGGAGCATTTTACACTGTTTTGACCCCCCATTATCAGTGCTAGGAAGCTCGTCCCACTGCCGCGCGCTTCCTTTTCCCATGCGTCAAACACATGCGCGCACACTTCTATGCTTCCACCCAAACTCGAACCCGCGACCTCCCCCTTACGCCCCTACACCTTTACCACAAATCAATTTCGTTTTATCTTCTATTTAATGATACATATATATATATATATATATATAGTTATATTATTTTGTATATTAATATAGATTCATATTAATATAAATATATTTAGTTATATTAATACATATTTTTTTATTAAAGGTTAGGGATGAAGCCACATTTTATTATTAAAGTGAAGAAAATGCCTCTTTTAACTGGGTAGAGGGAGACCCATTTCATAGCCCAAAGGCCTCGTGGGCATGTATCCCATTACGTAGCCCGCATGCCCAATTTTTTTGCCTAAGGCCCATTCTGTGAATTGTAAACTGGATGCTACAATACCCGCCGCCGCTACAGTACCCTGCCACCGCTACAGTATCATGCCACCGCTCTAGTATCCTGCCACCGCTACAGTACCTACCGACCAACAGTACTATCGCTACTACAGTGCTGCTACAGTGCTGCTATAGTACCTGCACCCCATGGGTTTTGAACCTCCTTTTTCATGTAGGATTACGGGGTACTTACCACTAATCCAAACCCCAACTACCTATATTAATTCATATATGTTTATTCATATATTATTATATATATATTCACTTATATATTAATATATAGTAATATCTATTTATATATATATTTCTTGTTATAATTTTTTATCCCTATATTTATTAGTATATGAATATATATTTATAATATTAGTTTTAAAAAAATTTATAAATTTTTCTATGTGTGTTTATAAATATATAAATAAATACATACATATTTACAATAGACACACACACACATATATATTTTTGAATAAATACATATATGTGTGTGTATTTGAAAAGCCATTTAATGTTAAAACAAACATAATGTCTAATATATAAGCTCATTTCAACTCCACAACCATTCAAATCGAATAAAATGAAACAATATTTGATATGATACGTGGTTAGGGCTAACAGACATCCAGATTAGAAGATATACATGTTTGAATGTTAACAAATTGGGGTATCCTGGATAAAAACTCAGTTTTAGGGGCCTTCTAGGAATTTTTTGGCCTAGATAAATGTGAGAGAACATTCTCTTGGGCAATAGTTGCATAGAGCTCGTCGCGGGCTTCATTTTGATATACTGTAGAGCTCAAATGGACACCCAGATCAAAATTTATGGCCGTTTGACGTTAGTGATACATTTTCAACTTATTTTAGATTTTTATTAATTGTTTTTTATTTTTTTTGTCCTCAAATTGTTATTAAATTATTTTTAATCGATAATAATTAGAAAATTATTAATTACATATTTTTTTTAAATATTTTAATGCCATTTTCAGTAAATTTCTTATATATATAATGTAATAGTCTATTTATACGTATATTTAAAAAATATATATTATATTTTTATCAATATAATTATACATATATAAAAATATATTATTTTTCATGAAAAATAATTTTTTATAAATAAAATTTATCAGTGCTAGGAAAAAGTGCTGATAAAGTCTCTATTTATCAACACTACTAAAAAAATCACTCATAAAGGGGTCCCCTTTAACAGCACTAAAAAAGGTGCTAAAAATGATAGGCCTTTATCAGCGCTAAAAAAGCGCTGATAGAGGGTGGCCTTTAATAGCGTTATTTTAGCACATTTAAAGGCCCCCCTTTGTCTGCACTTTTTTATGCTGATCAAGGCCCCCTTTATCAACACTTATTTTAGCACTAATAAAAGGGTAACACTTCCCTTGCCCATTTTTGTTTGTGATTTGACCAGTTGAAGATGATTTTTTCATCACCATTGTGAGTTGGGTTGTCTTAGGTGATCATGAAGGCCAATTTTACACAATGGTCTATTCTTAAGGAGGTGAAGGAGAAGAAAGTGTAATAGCTCATGGACGTTGAACATAGTCAACTTACAGTGGTGGGGAAGGATGACAATTTCAATGAACTTGTTTCTTTTTCACAAGATCTTTGGATGAGTTATCAATTAAAATACCCCACTTTTGGGTGGTATCTCTATTAATAGTTCAATGATCATGTTCTTTAATTTGAGAATGTCTTATTGGGAAGCCTAAAGATGATGATGGGCTAATTTATTTTTCTAATCACTGAGGATTTCCATTTTTTGAGTGCTGTAAACTGAATGAACCTATTCTGGGAAAGTATCCTTTTTAGTTTAGAACACTCATTCTTTATATAATTCACTTGTTTTATTCTATTGTGGTCATTTTGGGAACTCCAAGTGATCTTGTCATAATCTTATGAAGCCTTATATATGGTGTGGTTGTGGAAATGTTCTATTGTATGTGTTTTTATATGGGGAATCCTTAGTCAAAGGATTCTAATTTTGGATGTCAGGATTTAGATTTTTCAAGACATCATGACTCTAGGTATAATTCCTAGATTGAATATTTTCACATAGTTGGGAAATTTCCATGTGTGGGTGATGTTCATTCAACAAGATTCCTCCGACATTGGAGTGGTTACCATTATTGTTTTCCCTTGTTATGGTTTCCTATTCTTGGGACCCAGTCATTTTGAAGATCTTGATGGACTCATCTAATTTTTATAGGGATGTCCCTTGATGAATATTAACTCTTAAATGTTTAGTATTCCGTATGACCATGTTTGTTTTTCTAGTGGTACTATTTTGGAGAAGCATGCGTCATGAGTAGTGGTGAATTATATCTTGACCAAATGAATGGTTAATTTCACTTATTTTTACCCTTATCATATTAGTGGGTGGTTTCATTGAGTGTTCCTATTAGGTAACCCGCCATAATAGTCAGTTCAATAATTATAGAGAGACCCACTATGATTCTCTTTGATGACTTCTTCTATGTTATTCAGATGTTACTTGTCGAGTTGAAAGGTGAGGGCATGTTTTATGGTTATTTTTTGTCATGATTAATTTTCGGTTGTAATTTTTTTTATGATTTGTCTTAGTTAATTTTTATCATAAGAAAGTGTTAATGGTGGGGAGAATTGTCACACCATTAGCTGACATTGATTAACATTTTATTTAATTGAATTCCCATTTTATTTTATTTTATTTCTTATTAATTTTTCTTCAAAATAAGGGAGATTGGAGAATGTAGAAAAAGTCATATAATTAAGGAACATTGTTTTCTGAACCATGTTTTAACCATGTGACAACTTATGTAATTTTTGATATATCCAATCACATGGTTGGTGCATTATTTTCCAAACTATGCAGAATTGTTGTGTGGGGTTCTCCAAGAACCAAGTAGAGGGTTCATTATTGGAACATGATTTTCCCAATAATGAAACTGAAATCGAGTGCATGTACTATTTCAAAAAGGGCATTTAATTATAGTAGTTATTATTATTATTATATAAAGAATAAAGAAATCCAATAGGGGTGTTCCTCCCCCATTGCTCTGACAAGATCCCCCCTTCTCCTATCTCTATTTCAGGACCTAGCCCCACCCTCCCCCTCTCGTACCACACTCTACCATGCCTATGAGGGTCTCCCTTTCATAATAAATCTTCTTATACTCCTTATAGGTAGTATACATTCTCTATATCTTCCTTCATCATCTAACATTTTTTCCTTTATTTTATGTGGGATGTGCACAGTATGGACAAACAATAAATAATTTATTATTATTTTATTTTTCATATGTTGATATTTAGGGTTTGTTGGTCCCATTAAGGATGAATTTTTCCACAAACGTTGAGTGTAGTTGGTGAACCACTAGCTTATGTAATTTTCATTGGCCTTTTACAATTGGTTTATTTTCTTATGAGTTTGCGATTTTTTTTGTTTCTTATATTTTTTTCAAAATTATTTCAGACCTCATTGAGGTGGATTCAAGCCACCAAGGTTGAGGGTCACCTTCATGTGTATTCATAGGTAGGCATATATTTATTTAGTGTCCCCTTTATATATATTGAATCATGGTGGTATGAATATTTATAATTGGGATAGGTTATCAAGCATATATATATATATATATATGATGAAAAATTCATTTGTAGGTAAGTGTAATGTGGTATACCCATGTATAATCACATATTCAAGGAACCCTTTGAAAATATTGATTTCCATGACAATATATACATAGGGGTTGGTGTCTTCATAAATATATGATCATGAATATGCATGAAAGTGAAGAAGGGATTTTTCCTATTTCCATTATCAGTACATTATGTTTAGAGGTTCTTATTCATAGCTATATCCCTTTTTGAGGTTGGTTCCCTTATGCATGTCATTTAAATTTTAAGAAACATAGATTCATGTACCTTCACAAAATTCAATTATAATAATTATTTATTAATAAATTTTAAAATTAATATTTCATTTGATATATGGTGAATTCCTCTGTGAATATAATTTTATAAAATTTATTTATCAAACATCATACACCGTTTATTTGTTAAAATCTTTTTTGGCACTATAAATTAGGTTTTGGTTTTATACTGGTAACTGGTGTATAAAAAACAGTTTCTAAATTGAATTTTTATTCATAAGTAGTTCCCATGTTATAGATATATCTTAGATTTTTTTTCAAAATTTATATGAACCTAATTCTTGATTTGTATCATACTAACATAATATTTTAAATTTGAAAATTATTTGGTCTTCATAATGTTT
Source organism: Viscum album (assembly GCA_963277665.1). NCBI lineage: Eukaryota > Viridiplantae > Streptophyta > Magnoliopsida > Santalales > Viscaceae > Viscum > Viscum album. The sequence goes on from OY728133.1 coordinate 599,997,749, forward strand.
ATTATGATATTTTTAAAAATTAATTATCTCATCTTTTAATTTCCCTCAATGTGGATTTAAAAATGGAAAATTTATGGTTTCAAATAATGAGGCCTGGTTGGTAGCTTTTTTCAGGAAATAGAAGACCCCTCCACAGATACTGTCTATTTAGGGGGAATTTTCATGGATATTTCCTGGAAGTTTGGCTTAGTATGAATGATTTTTTAGTCGGTATGGTTGTCAGATTGGAGTGCTTCCACACCACACACTTCTCTTATGTCCATGGGATCATATGTGTCATCGTGAGAGCCGAGAGATGGTTTCTATCTATTTCCACAATAGAGGGACTATATCCTTTTGTTATAGATTGAACTTGTGGGATATTCCACCAATGAGGCTACTATAGAGCAGCTGACTTGGTTATGGATCTCTATGACAACCCTGCTCTTTATTCCACACTTAAAAATGATTTATTACTCAAAATATTAACATGATACAACATAGAAGATCTACAGTTCTAGTGTATTTGGGGATTAATTACATTACATAATGACTTAAAATAGGAAACACAAAATCTTTATTGAAAACTTCCTCTACATGACCACTACATTCCCTCGTACTTAGCATTACATGGGATAACCTGAGGAAATGCATAAGAAAAATGGTGAGAAATAAGGCCTAGTAAAGGAGTAAACAAGCCATAACATTATGAATACAATACATGTTAGAAGATAGAAGTAATTGTGGAGAATAAAAGAAACCTGAACATAAAGGCATGATAATGAATGGTTATTAGAACATGGAATTGTGGCAACAACACTTAACATGGTATTATCACGATCCAGGGCTCATTTAACATGGAGAATGAGTAAACCCTCATTGAAATTTAATTATCATTAGTAGACCCTCATTTCCCTTGATGTATCATGATACTATTCTTTAACAAATGCATTCAAGCACTATTGGGTCATTACATGTTTGGAGTTCATCATACACCATATGGTGGATCCAAACCAAGTACATCTATGGTCTCTTTACTAGGTGTCTTGGTAAATCCCATGAATATTGGTACTTATGAATTTCAATTTCTTCTTATACTAAAACGTTTTCATATAATCACATAAAATATAATTTTTTCCACCAAAAGGGTTCTTTATAGAATGTCGCATTTCAAAAATGTGAATTTGGGAAGTCGTTTTATTTAATAAAATTTTTTAAGAGATAAATGAAAATGGTCATTTGAAAAAAAAATTCAGTAATTTTTCATATAAGGAGAGATAAATCCTTAACAATATATTTGTATATATCAATCATGATATAGAAGAATATTTTATTTAATGGTGAGTCATATGGAAAGGTTTATTTTTGGCATGAAAATTAGTTTTAATACATAAAACAAATAGATTTATCATTTTAATTATCATGAAGTTCTACATCAGGATCATACTAAATCACCATGTAGAAATGTTGGTTTCATAATTTATTTTGGCCATCGGGGTCACAGAAAGGTATGTGTGCATTTTTATTATTCTAATACAATTTATTTTTAATTTTTAATTTTTATTTATTTTTATTTATTTTTTAGTTCCCTAATAAATCCTAATTTATTTATCTTTGATTTCGTATACTAGTTGTTAGCCTGAGATGATTGGGAATGCCAATCAGACCTTTAAAGAGTAGACTCTGGTGACTGGTATGGGGTCGAACAAAATGGTTTGTCACACTATTCTTCCTCCATCATCATGGAAATTACCTAAAATATCTCTATCGTATTATATAATTGTTTTTTGTTAATAATATTTTCTTCTGCAACAACCATACAACCCAATTTTTTATGGAACGGTCAGTCATAAAAAGAGTCAAATGGAGCCATAATAATATAGAAATGGAAACTATTATTATAATAAACATAGAACTTTGGAAGGTGCCTCATCCATAAACCTATAAAATCAAGGACACAATATTATAACATGTCTTCAAAAGTCCAGATGGTCTACTCATTCTGACATTCTATCTATAGATGAAATGTAATGCAAAAGCGTAACTGATATGGAATAGAATTATAGAGACCCATTTTCACATTGGAGGTTAAATGAGGATCTCATTCATATATTATCATCATTGATATATCATGTACTTTCACTATAACATATAAATACTTCCTCAAAAATCCCGATTTATCTTGAGTCTAGATACACTATAAAGGTTGATTATTTATTCAATTTATACACAATGACACATAAATTGTTGAATCCCCCTTTTGAGGTAAACCAGTAATGATTTAAATCAATATTTCCTCCAACATCCACTAGATATCATCTAGTAGATGGAGAAAACTAAATGGAACACAGTTCTCAGACTAAATCTTCTAGAAAGATAAACATCAAAGAAATAACTCTTCAAATACATACTGTAACCCAAGCCAAAAAAAACTATCATCTCATTTCTCGTTACATATTGTTCATGTTTGGGTATACAAACAATGGTAGGATTTATAACTCATGGAGAACCATATCATGCATCACCCATAAGGAGAAGATACTTCCATGTATCAACACGCTGTGTTTCTAATCCTCAGAGTGACTATTATTTGAATTGAAAAAGAAAACTCATTCAGAAATTATATTCAACCCAAAATCCCACAACATAGACTCATATATCTACTACCCCTAATTTCAATAAACTATCATCAATAAAAGGAAAACTCTACCTCAAAAATATCTTATATGTAGATTCATCGATTTGAGTTCATCCATCGCCCTAGAATAATTCCTATTTTCATGCAGAACATCACTATGGGTCTTCCTACTCATTATATTAACCCTAATATTTTCCATTCCTAGGGTTTACAACAACTAAAAGATTTAATCATAAAATAATTCCATCTATTTTGTTTGACATAAGATCAAATCATGAAGACAGAAGACATACATCGGGCTCTTATGAATGGTAAAAACCACAAAATTCTTAATGATGATGTAATATGGCCATAGTTTAAAGACAAAGAGACAGAATCAAAATTAGGATCATGGATGACATAGTTATGGTATTGGGGAAATAACATATGAGACCCCTAAGAAACAGTTGGTTTATGTTTAGTCATAAAACTTTTGAATAATGGACGCAAAGCATAATAGTGTACTTGAAACTAACAAAAACTATATGAATAAAATGTACTAGAGAACTAACCAAATTCAAATTAAAGTAATCAAAATAACACTAACACTGGTCATTCAAAATGAATTCTAGAAAATATTTGGTCAAGGATATTAATGGAGTCATAACTTGTATGAAATCATTTACAAACATTATATAATATCATATAATGTCAAATAAACTTTCCACCTTCATAACTATCTTTGGGGAACAAAAGATACAACTACATGTATCAATGAAGGATCCATAACCACTCCTATATGGGACATAAAATTCCATATAAAAATGCATCACAATATAAAAACACATTTTGTAAAATTTCAAAATCACCACTCATTACGATGAACTCCCCAAATAGCATGAAAATGCTCTTCTTGATAATCAAAAAACCTAGGGCATGGAAGGATTTATTATCAAAACCACCATCAACAAAAGGAAAAACTCAAGGAACACTATATTTATTAACACCATTAACATGTATGGATAGTTCATCCCACCAAACATCATCATAATGAACTCATAATACACATGACGATAGTGAATACTCATTTTTAGGATATCCTCATCCATCATTCACATTTGATAATACCCTGGCCAAAAATTGTTCCTTGAAAACCAATATTATCCCTCCCTTTATTCAAATAAATAATTAATATGTTGAACAAGATGGTAGTTTATCATTATCACTGGGATTATGTGATGATAATAGATAAAAAGATGACAACCTCCTTCAGACTTCTTCATGAACAAAATTAGTGCACCCCCCTATGAAACTCTCATCTAAAAAGATCCTTCCTTCAACATATCCACGAGATATACTCATATCTCTCACAACTATGAAGGTACCATCCTATAAAGATATATACAAATTGTAGAAACACATTGGTATATCGCAATCTGAAACTCAATCACCCATTGAGGGTGTAATGCTACAACCTCTTATAGAAAGTCATCTGACAACACTTTTAAAACCCTGGGAAACATTGACTACTTAAATCAAGACAAACCCGGCGTCAAATCGACCATCAAATATTAGAAATATGGAAAATATATCTGAACTGTCTAAGGCTCTTTCTCACAAAGAACAGTAATACATCTCCATCAGAATCAAAGGAGAAACATAAATCTCGAATTAATTCACGATACACTATACAAAAAAAAATCCACGGTTAAGATAAATTTTTAAGGATATATTTCTAATCATTGGATGCCTCCCCAAGAGTTGTGATGCCCACAAAATAGCTTACCTTCTCTATATACTTCAAAAAAGTTATCTTGATCTATAATGATATCAGTAATGTATAATTCAAATAGAGTCCTCTCTACCTCAATTCGAAAATCATGGATGTTGGAGGTGATACAATGGAGTTCTTTCCACTTGAAAAATAAAATTAATGTAACCGTATATAAAAAAGAATATGGTACCTCATAAATGTTTGGATCAACCATCACAGGAAACACTGAATCATGATATTGAACACGACCTAATCCAAGTCCCCACTAACATATTTGATCACCATATTCATAGATAGGAAATTATCCTTGAGAATGAGGATTTTCTTGGGGTTTTAATCTTCTTACCCCATATCATCGTAGAATATCACATGCCACAACACCTTACTATGATTTCTATAGCTAAAACAACATCATTATATAAACATAATGTTAAACACCCAACACATACTGACTACTCATAAATTTTGGTAACACTAACCACTGATGACCTCTTAACTCATAATAGAAATATGTGTAAAATACTTTGGTGAAGGTCTAACAACCAACTCCCTGGAAGAAACATGATTATGATGCCGGGGACCTACCATCGACTGATTGAAAATTATTTGGTCTAGGACATATGATCCCCAAACCATAACTATACTTCGTGATAAATCATGATGGATCCCATATTATAATGACATGGTTTTTTATTTCATCATCTAAACACACTCTTCATTTACCATCACCACCAGGAATGTCTAAATCATGAACTAGATTATAGGGAATTGGATATATTGACCAAAGGCCTCTGAAAATTCCTTCCCCTATATGCATCATCAAAAAATTGGTTTGAAATATATTATAGAAGCGTCTTGGAAGGATCTCTAAATTTCACAGTCTAGACCTCTAATATCAAATGGTATTCTAATACTAGTGACTTGATTCCCTCAAAATAAAAATAAAAAACCACACTCAAAAATGATTTTCAAACTTCTCCCGTGAGACTAATAAATGAATGTGTTACATTATTGATATGATCCACCACATCCCCACTGATATACATAGAATCATCACTACCAATGAAACCCAGTGCTCTCTCAATGAATAGATAAAACTAAGAGATATCTACTCTTTATCCCACTCTCCATTGTAATAGAATCTAAATCAGCTCCCCTATACTTCTCCAGACTCTAGAACTGAAAATCTCAGAGTGTCCTCCTCCAATTTTTGTTGTGGTCAATATCTACTCTATGAAGATATACTAGCACATATTTCAAAAAATCTTTTTTGAAAATAAAATTAATATGAAAACTTATAATTATTATTAAAAGAAGGACAAATTGTAAAATTTCATAAACCAATAATATGGAATACTCAAGAATATCTAATTATTTATCTATTTTACTATATTGGATTTGGTTTTATAATTTCCTTAGATCTGCCTATTTCAAATATAGGAGTAATGAAGAATTATGGGTGATAATTTCATAGTTATATACACCACAAAAGGTATTATATAAATTTATAGGCTCGATAAACATTATGTTCCATGGAACAGATCATAGGGTTCCCTAAAAAATGATTCTCATCATCTATAATATGTTTGAACAAGTTAATAAACCAAGGTATCTCTATTTTTCTACCAACCCATTCAATCTCACCTATTCTAAAATCAAAACTATATCCTATCCATCAAACTAAACATCTGATAACACCATGTCATGAACAAATCCCCCAAAGAGTTCCCCACCTAGTCTAGAAATGAGGTAAGGGTGGGAGTGACTGCCCGAGTCACACCTCTTGTAGACCCAGGTTTATTGACTAGAATTAAGGATTTAATAAGAATACATATGAGATGAATTACTATCCCATAGACTATATATAAGAGATTGATAATATAGATACACCAATCATCACCTACCCATAAATATAAATTAAAATTATATATTCATTCATTAAATGTCATACATTCTAAAACAACTAAGAGGACAATTAAAAGAACCACAATTTTAAACTCGATAGTGATCATGATTACAAAATATATCCTACAAAACACCAAGATATTAAAATCTAGCATAATATATATCCTATGTTATTGGAGCGTTAAAAAAAATATACATATATAGGGTTTTTAAAATAGTTTACTCAGATGGATCCTCCCTGAATCCTCTGCTTGAAAAAAAAAATAATATCATGCTAATTCATAATGAAAAGTAGTGAAACAAACTCACCACCCAAATTGTTTTACAATGTTCACATCGCCACCTTAGAGAACTCACACTATGTATTTCATATAAGGTAGCATGTGTTAGAAAAATGAAATATCAAGTGTACCTTGCTCCCACTTTTCTATTGTACATCCTCTTTCCCCCAACAACGATCATCCTCATTCATCTATCTCTAGAAATATGCCAACCCACTAACACATGGTATGTGTATCCCAACCTACAACTCATCCATAAAATCATCAATACATTCCATATGAAATCTTCTAAAAGTAACCAATTATCTTTCTAGAACCACCATAACTTGTTAAATCGGTGTCATACTTTATGTATCCTGCCTCAAGCCATCACAACACATAAACCGAATAAGAAACCTCATACCATCATATCATATAGGTGTTATACATATAATATTCCATTTTATATTTTATTTGGAGATAAACATGTGTGAAATAATTATAATCTATCAAATTTTTATTCTAAAAATTATGTGGAGACAAACAGTCATGCATAACATCACATAATACTTCCAATGGAATAGAACAAGACTAAAAGGGGTAGTTGGTCATCAATCATCCCACTAGGATGTTAGGGAAAACACCCTGTAAGAGTACACTAGTTATTAGTTTCACTATCCATCAATGGTGGTGCATCATATGAAATCAAAATATATACATGATATAATATATCTCACAACCACACTATGTTCAAAACCTAGTCTTATTATCCACGTAATTTTTTGTCACTCGGAAACCTGGATTCCACTAATAGGGACTAGATATCCAATAGACATAAAAAAAATTAAAATATCTACATAAAATTCATTATTTTATTTCAAAATATTACATTTAATTACATAATTCATTAACAATTACTTAACTGCAAAAATTATTTTAAAATTATTTATATTAAATAATTTATGTAAATTCCTTGCCCTCCAAAAATATTCCAATATTAGTCCATAGTTTCTCAAGAACAAAATATTTTTACCATTTTCATTAATAAAAACCATCCTCATAGGTCGATAATTATTTATTAATTATTATTTTTTATAATCTAAGTACTCTTGGAAAACCATCCTAATCTACCACTAAGAGGAAACATATAACCAAGGACACCCAACTACCAAAAAAGTGAGGAAAAAATGTAGATAATCAAGAAACACTCTAATCATCTATAAAATAGATTCATAAGATAGTATCCCAAATATCATCACGACATTTATAGTTAATCCCATCATCAACCCGTTTAATCATCTCTAGTTTCATCCCCAACAACCAAATGCATATCTCGAAGTATCTCTGTATCACATGCATAAACTACTCACACACCATATTGGCCTGCACATCACATATCTCATTAGAAATACAAAGCCCTTATCCCATAGGCCATATGAATCTCACATAATAATAAAAGTAAGAAACAACAAATAATATTTATTAGAGAAACAATTCCCCAAATAAATAATTTATCCTTCATGTGAAAATAGGCTCTGATATATCAAACCTCAGGGCACAACATCCTTCATAAGAACACAAGAAACAGATGCCCCAGAAATTATCTTTGTTAAAAAAATAATTTTTAATCCCTTTTAATTAACCTATTTCTAAATATTAGGATCCAACTATATCCCTTCTAAGTAATAAAGATGTAACAGTCTATGAAAACCATTAACCCTTAGCATAATATCCAATTTTGAAAAACCATTAAAATATTTTTGTCCTTTAACATACATTTTTTCAAAACTGTTTAAAATAATTACCAGGATTCACATTATTATCAATTAAATTTTCACTAAATGAATATTTTCAATAATCCTGAAAATTTTATATATTTTAACTACAATCAAATAAAAATAATCGCTATGTTAAAAAAATTCATATTCAATAATTATTATTAATCAAATTAATAAAATAATTAATGAATTAAAATTTTCCCATTTTCCATAAATAAAAAATTATAATATATACCATAACAAGACATACTAATAAGAATAACAAACATATCACTCTTTCTAGAAAAAAAAAATGTAAAAAATTATAACAGTATAAAAATATTGACATGTTATCACAATCCATTAACATATTAATCTGATTAAATTTTTTTTAGGTTCATTCTATTTCCATAAAAATGGATAAACCGTGATAATATTAGGATTTCATGTAAAAATTATTGAAATACAGGAATCCATGACAAAGAAGAAATAAGCATAGTGGATTTTAATATAATAAAAATAGGGTCAATCACACTATAGAATAGATGCTGGAAGAAAAATAAAACCAATTATAATAGAGTTACATGACACCAAGGGAAAGTCTTTAGAATCTCAATATATTAGGGAATTAAAATAGGAAGTCTTGATGGATTTGACATCTTTATTTAGACAATAGGTACCATAAAATTGGATCATCATGTCTTAAAATATTTAATTAACCAATTATCGAAGATATAACAATAAACAATTCAAAAAAGACTCACTCATAGGCTCAATAGTCATATAGAAACAAGGATATCATTATAAATTTTGAAAAAACCTATGAATTCCCCTCATTCATTATTTTAAAAAACCTAAATTGGTATTCAATGTAACTAAAAAACTCTATGCTTTCATTTTTCAGGAAACCAAAAGCCCCATGTAGCTAAGATATACATGTAACCATTTTCATATCGATGATCATCCACATAGCTAATTCATATATATAGTTGATTCAGGTATCTAATACAACCATACAAATGATTCAAACAGTTGATCTATACATATTTTCGATTCACATAGTCTATCTAGAAATGTAGCTAATTCATGAAGATGATTCACACATGCCACTAATTGAAATAGTTGTTCCATCCATGTATTTGATTCACATGTTTGATCCATTCATGATGCCTATTGACATAGGAGAACTACCAACTTATTAAATTCACATAGTCAATCCAACCACATATCTTATTCAAGTAGATAATACAACCACACAGTCAAACTGATTTCATATGTATCAAATTTCATATGTAGATGATTAAAATGTCCGTGAGATGAAATAGAAAACCACCAAAAAAATAGGTAAAATTTTCAATTTCCCACCTAACCAAACAATAATCTACAATAATAGACAAGTGACTATTCCATCTGACCACATTACCAACATAGAAAAAAATGTAAAAAATACAAAACCCCCTTAAAAAACAAGAAATGTAATGGAACGTGATAGAATGATATGTTATATGTTTTATCGATTACATAATTTGTAATATAAATAATTAAATCCATTAGGATGTACAATCATGAATTCATACATCATGATTACTCAAATAAGAATCGTAGTTTATATAATCCCAAACATTTTCATCCCACTGCTATAGAGTGAAAATAATAAAATATTTTGGACTAAAAATTTTATCACTACTAAACATAAGTGGATTGATGAATGATTTTTGTGTGTGTAAAATATCCCCATTAAATCCCAATTTAGATCCAATGTAAACCATCTAGATTTGATACAAATTATTAGGACCACTAGGTCAACATGTGAGAACTAAATCACCTATATTGGGGGTTAATTAGGGTGTTGAATAGTTGAAATTACATTTAATTCTAAAATCATGATTCTTACCCATCATCGGATATTAAACATATTTTAGTGGTAATAGTATTCAATATACCACTAAATCATGTTAACTCAAATAAAATATTGAATATATATGAAGACATTAATGAACATGATAATAAATGTATTTTTCTCGTATTACATGTATTATGATGCATCTAAATATCATACTCATAGTTATTTTTTTTGTGTTCTAGAATACACTATCAACATACTTTTTAGAGGATATAATATATTTATTTTGGTTACATTACGCCAAGACATATTTAAACTATAATATGATTATGGATAGAAAGCCACCATTCCTGGGTCACTACATATTTTTATTCCTCCATTAAAACCTACTAGGAAGGGATTGTGAGTTTAGAGAAGAATAATTTATCTTTAGGAGTATATTTTATACTAATATAAACTAAATTAAAAAAGAACTATTTTACGATCTATGTAAATATATCTTGATTATTTCCTTATATAAAAAAATATAATATCCTTTGCTTGATATATGATTGGAATTGTTGATTTGAAAATGAACAACATATTATAAAACTCTTCCTCTAGGTAGTTTTAATTATATAACTGAATTATCATTATTCCAAATTTTTATTATCTCCAATAAGGTAGGAATGATCATTATTTTCCTATAAAAAATTGGTCTTCTAATTGTAGTACATTTTTATATTTGCATCCTTTTAATGGTCTCTATCTCTATCACTTAAAGGAAAATGTTTCAATAAATTACTATTTCCTTCGTGTTTCATTTCATTCCATTTCTAGATCACCCATAGGGTATTTTATGAATAAATTCAATATAAAAAAATCATAGACCAATAGTTCAGCTAGATTCATGATCTCTTCGTGAATGAAGATCATTACATGAGTCAAAAATGATTATGTATGATGATTCAAGACCGCATAGAAAAAAATAAACCATTTAGATTATGAGAAAAAGATATGACACTTTTATTAAAAAACATATATTTTTGAAAAATGTGATCCACCGTATCATATTCATCCTTTACCATATCATATTCATGGTCAAATAAATTTATAAATTCCAAAAAACCTTGAAATTAAAACCACTATATCATTGTAAATCACTTTGTTTATATATTATATATATGAATTTTCTATTCAGTGTATAATGTATCTATAAATTGTATTATATTAACCAACATTACAAAAATTGTATAGCTCTATGGTGGTAATAATAACAAGAACATTCATTTTTATTTCATTCAAAAATACTTTATATTATAATACATAATCCACTATAGTGCCTTAAAAATAATCTCTATTTTATTAAATCATACAAAAAACCAAAAAGTCTATCACACCATATTTATTCCTCTCGACAACATATAATGGTTTTAAAAATATATTTATCTAAGAGATACAATGTTTTGTTGTTAAATGTATTTCACCACTTTCCTTTTGAAATGATTTTTCAGATCCATGTCCTTGATAATGTTTGTTTTTATCCACTCTTTACTCACCTAAATATTGAAATGATCACATATTCCTAAATCCATAACTAACTACACATTTTTATATTCACTGAAACAAAAAAACACAAGACACTATGGGCCAATAACGATTTTGATCCTTGAAGAAAACATTTTAATTGTAGACGAAAATAAAAGTTATCAAGTATCCATTCGCCTATCATAATTATTTACTCTTCCCTTTCCTTTTCCATAGTTCCATTTAATCACTCAAACTCTAGTTCTTACTCTCTTGATCTTTCATGTCCCCACATTATATAAGTTATATGGTAACAATATCCAAATTTACTCATAGACCTCTTAGTAGAAAATATCCTAATTAATCATACAAATTCCATTTTAAAAACCATTACTTTTACCACTAATTATCAAAACCTACATTCTGAATTTCGAAAAAATATAACATGTTGTGGAATCATCTTTAAACACTCTATAAAATTGATGCTTTATAAATGTATTTATTTCCATTAATTCTCAATGTAATATTAGTCGTAGTGTTTTAGATAAATAGGATATCACCCATAAAGATATATATATTTCATCACATTGTTAACATTATAACTAAGTATCCATTTTTTCCATGCAATGATATTTTCAAATTGATTTTTTTTATTTTATTTACATTTATTAAAAATTTTCATATTGGAAACATCATTTCCCCTAAATATCCTTAAAAAACTATGAAAAAAATTTCAAAACATATGATGAGTTCAAAAATGTTACTATGTGACATATAAAACGAAATATAGAAAAACTTTACTCCATGAAGACTCTAGAATATTTTAATTTCCCGAAAATAAAAAATGGGATAAAAATAATATTTTTTTACCCAAAAATAAATTTCTCTCAATATATATTTTCAGGATAAATTTGACATAAAATATTAATGAATAAATAAACATCATAAAATATTGAATTTCAGTCCTAAGAAACTCAAATAAAATATATACATTTCACCCATAAGAAGCATTATAAATATCCCTTTAGATATAATCTCATTATATTACCATATAGAATCATAATACTTCTATTATAACCCATAAGAGGAATAGATAAATCATGTAAGTAACATGGGAATTAATATTTCTACCACTCCTGGAAAGAATCTTATAAATATACTAACCTTCATGGAAAATTTCAATAATATATTAGGCAAATATTTACCAGTTAACTCCAACCATTTACCCAATGTATTGTAGGGAAATATCAATCTCACCCATCATCAGGAACTATATTGGGAAAAACCATAATCATGAGTAAATCTTTTCTCAACCATCATCATAAAAATATGCAATGAATCATAACATAATCATAACATAAGAACTTTTTCATTTCCATAATCTTCATATAAATTTATTAATTTCTCATATAAGAGAACATTTGGCGATATGGACATTTCCATTCCATTTTAAAAACATTTTTAAAATACTAATAACTATGATAATGGCTTTTACACTATTAATAAAACATGAAACAATATAAGGGAAACCAAACATCAAATAACTATTATAGTGGTGGGAATAACCATTGATAAACAAGGATTTTGAAAAGTATATTTATTTTATCCACATTTTCAAAATATTCAGTGTAAAATATGGTATAATATTCAATTTGAAAACCATTGAAGGAAGGTGAAAGGTGACATAAAATTTTCATAATAATTTATGTATTCCCATAAAAATAAAACCAAATTTATTTTAAAATATGTTCTTAAAAGGAAAATATTTAGAAATAAATCTCAAAAGCATATGAAATGTGTTTTGTAATGTAATGTGTCCCTTACCTCGAGTATAACTCATCTTGTACATTATTTTATGTCTTAAAAACATATTTTAATTATTAACTTCTAAAAAACCTTTTAAAAAATTATTATTCTTTTTATTTCAATATTAAAATCTAATATAAAATAACAAAATCATTTCTATTAATGTCATACGTTTCGATGATCTTCTTATCATAGGCGAAAAATGATTTTAGTAAGTAGACTATGTTAGAAGAGGTCATTATTCCATATTTTATTTAATTTTATTCTTTAAATAATTATAATTTTATAAATTAATTATATTTTTAATCCATCCATGAATGATGGTTATGAATAATATATTATGATCCAGTCATGAAGATGACATGTCGTACATACAAAAGAGTGCCAGTTTTATTTTTCAAAGAGCATGTAGGTAAATGGTTAATATAATAATATCCATATAGAACTATTATTAGGTTATAAATATTATAATATTTTTCTAAATACATTTATTAATACTAGCTATGTGATGTGGTCATGGATAATGAATCACATCACATTGTGGATGTGGTAATCCACATATACAGATGAACGATGTAATCATTTTTCCGTAGATCAAAAGTATAGAAAGAATTGGATGAATTATATTTCAATAATGTGAAATATTTCATGAATATAATATGTATTTTTTAAATATTTAATTATAAAGTATTGCGAGAGGTGATGGTGGAAAATTAAATACACTGGTTTGTGAGGTTGTAGTCTTCCATACACAAGAACGATGGTTTCATTTCGAATTTGATTGAAGATATTGATAGATAGAGGTTTTACCATTAACATAATAAAATATACACATATATAAGGCATTTTTGTTATTATTTGGAAAATTTTAAACAATATTTTAAGGTGGTAGAATAGAAAATAATGTGATATTATCGATTAAAAACTATAAATATTCTTAAAAAAATCAATATGTTTACATCTATAGCCTTTTAATTTTGGGTTTATGATCAACCCAGAACCGATAGGACATGGTTAGTGAATTAGGAAAACTATTTTTGTAGGAATTTTCTTAAAAAAGGTCCTTATAGTGCGGAAAAAGGATGATAGGGGGTGTGCATTATAAGTGGGGTGTAGGACACACTAAGATTTATAAAATATATATATTAATGTATTACTCAATAATAATATCTCAAAATTAAAAGATTATGAAATATTAGATGATAAGTGTTGGATATATGGCCATAAAATATAATCTAGGGATGTTTATATGTTATTTTAATACTTATAAACTATTTAAACCCCGATAAACCAATTTTAATAGTATATGTGAAAATAGTTTTTCCTACATTTTACTATTCATTATGACCAATATTTAGTTGAAAATAATAGATAATATTAAATATTTTTCATCAAATTTGATATATATGTTTTTAAATTAAATTCATAGATATTTAAGAATTTAATTTTACAAAACCCCATAAAATGAGGGAGACAACATTTTTCAAAAAAATGTATTATTATGTCTATACTTGTTCTTATAGAAAATAAAAATAGAAAATTAATTAAAATACATCATTTGACTATTATTTTACAATTGAATATTTTCTTCTATCAAATTTTATTAAAAAAATTTCTTAATTCCTAAAAAAAATAGATTCTCTCCAATAAAAATTATTATATTGAAATTTTCATTGAAAAATAAAACATTTAATAAAATTTCCAAAAAATAATCTTTAGCATATTCTTACATGATGATTTAAAGAATTAGTTATTTCTATTAATATGAAATTATATTATTTTATAATTATTATTTTAAATATAACCATATAATGTTTGAAATCCCAATTTAGTTAGAAATGCATATTTTACCAATTTAAAAAAACATTCCTACGATTGTCTAATTGATTATAAATATATAAAAAATAAAAAGTAAATAAATAATAAATAAAATTATTTATCCTAAAGTTAATTGTCTTGATAGATTCATTCCCCCTTTTAGAAATTATATCCTTGAATTATTTTCATTAATAAAACAATTTGTAATATTTTTTCATCATAACATTTTATGATTCCAATGGTTGAATTCAATCATATGGGTCTACCCAATAACATTATCCTAGTGAATATCATTATTCAATAAATATTTATATCTATAGTTAATTATATATTTAAGATATTTCTCAAATGAATTGTTTTCTTCCAATATAAATACTAATTAGATCCAAACTTGAGTTTTATCTGACAAAAATATTCTGAAAAAAATAACATGAAAAATGTCATTTACCTAATATAAAGTTGGATTATACTCCCCCTGATAAGATACGAATCAAAATATATCCTTGGTTTAATATTTTCCAGTGAACCACTCACTTAATTTTATTTATTTTCAAAACACATAACACTTTTCATTAGAGATAATTCTATGAAATAGTGATAAAAAATATCAAAAAGGATATAATTCTAATTTTTAGTACTATAAAATTTCTTTACCTCTAAAATACATATTCCTTTTTATATTAATAATTTCCCCCTTTTCAACATTTTCATCTACTAATTTTGGTCACAATAAGTTTCATTCCTTGAATTCATCCAAACTATATGAAGTACAACACTGATTTCAATAAGATTTTAATTTGTGATGAATTGCCTTAAAAAGGTTTTTTTATTTCTTGAAAACTAACTAATTTTTTAGAGACGTTTTTTCTATGAATTATATTCAGATTCATGGTAATGAGGTTATTGTACTGAATTATGAAATTTCATTTCGAAACAAAAAGAGGAGAAATTTATATTTCATATTAATATGATTTTTACATACTTCTATAAAATTTATATAATCAGATCCAAAATACTGAGTGAAGAAATAATTTCATTACTAGAGAGTTTTTAATATAGAATATGATGTCAGATGTAATAATGTTTTCATAATTCGTAAAAAATGAAATGTTTCTTTGCTCATAAATAATTTCTCACAAGTCATGGTGAATTTCGTGATAAAATATTTTTACAAAATAGTGGAGAGGATTGAATGAATTAAAGTATATAGGGTGAAGAATTACATCATAATGGGAATTTTATTGTAATGATTATTTCATCATAATGGGATGAGAAACAAAATGTGGAGAAAGGGAAAGATCATAATGATCTGAGGAAGAAAAATATCATAATTTGTTGAAAAAAAAGACCGTCTTGAAGATGAGAAAGAAATAGATCATAATGAAGCTAATAAAGAAAAATAATATACTAAGGTGAGAAATAAATAGATCGTAATGAAGATGAGAATTAAATGAATATTAATGATTTTTCGAAAGGAAAATATCATAATGAGCTGAGAATGAAATAGATTATAATAAGGCTGAGAAAGAGACATATTGTAAAGTAGATGAGAAAAAAAAGAATATAATTATGTGAGAAATAAACAGATCGTAAGGGAGTTAATAAATAAGCATTAAAAAATGAGAATGATAAAGGGAAATGTCTTAATGAGATAATAAAGATATAGATCATAATGATGATGAGAAATAAAAATATCATGGTGGGCTAATATAGGTATTATGAATTGATGTGCTCCAACATGAATTTCAATTTGTCATAAATCTCAGATAAACTAAGGAGGTTTGAAGAGACTAACCTTGATGTGTTAAATGTGAGTTATTTTCAGAGATTTATTGATTTTTAGAAGGGTTAACATTTTAAAATTTTCCATCATTTCTTATAAAGGCTTCTATAAATTATTTATTGGATTATTAATTTATTTAAAACTCTATAAACACAAAAATGGTAAAGTGTAAGATAATTCAGAAGTGAATGTCCCCAACAGAGTGAAGAGGAATTTTAATGAGAATTCTATCGGAGTATTCATTTTTCTAATTAATTTTGATTTCATCACATTCAGTGAAATTTATCTAGCATTATCGTAGAGGTGAAATCAGATCCCGAATTGTCATATTTTGGAAATAAGATCTGGAATCATTGTATTCAATAAATCAGATCCATAGTCATTTTTTGAGAGAATTGGATCCATCATCCTTATGTTGACAATATCAGATCAAAAATCCAGCATCATTGTATTGAGAAAAATTAGATCCAGTAAAATCAAACTAAGGATTTGAATTAGGTAATGGTAGAGCAGATTGGACAAAGACATTATTATTTTGTTTGTCTCAATAGATATATAATAAAACATTATAAACTCCTAGAAGATATTATAATCAATACAATTGGGATATTAAAGGTGTCTTTTTGTAGTCAGAAGAAGTTGCATTCAATTATTATTAATATTGGATTTCCATAGACCCATGTGATTGGCTATGGATATGATGTAGATTTTTACACTGATGATAAACATTGTAAATATTGTGCTCTTTAGATGATTTACTACTTTTTCATGGATGATTATTTAATAAAAGTTGAAAAGGTAATAAATATTAACATGTTTCAGGTTTTATGTTTTTAAAATAATTGAATCTTATAAAAGTAAAAAACTAAATAAACTCACACCCTTTCTTAGTCATTATTCAATCCATCTGAACTTCAATTGGTATCATAGGGAAAGATCCCTTATTGAATCCTTATCATGGATAATATCAATTCTGTAATAAATAGAAGAATTACTAAATTTGATTTTAAAAATTATTATAGATGAAAAAATAGGATGATTACTAATCTCATATATCTTCACCTGGAAGTTATTGATACAACTAATATTAGTTTTCTACCTATTGAGAAAATCCTCATATGATGTTTGCTGATAAGAGAAACATATATGTTGATGGGAACACAATAAATTCAATCATTGTGTCCTTAACAGATAATTTTTATCAGAAGGAGACGGGTCTCAAAATGTCAAAAAGTACGTGGGATAGACTGGAATGTATTTTTGAAGGGAATAAAAAACTCATGGAATCTATGAAACAAATCTTGTGTAGTAATTATGAAGACATCAGAATAAATCAAAAATAAACAACTGCTGAATACTTCAACAGAGTAAATAATATTGTTTTCTACATTAGGGGATTTAGAGATATCTTGGAAGACTCTAAAATTATGAATAAACTTATGAGAATTTTTACAAGAGTTTTTTATTCAAACAATTATTCTTTAGAGGATAATGATGATTTAACTCTTTATGAATAGCATAAATTTCTTATTTATTATAAAATATAGATTGCTCTAATGAATAAAAAAAGATAAAATATGAAATGGTTTTTGAGGCTATTAGAATGAAGAAAACAAAGATGTTGTTAAAGTAAATCCTTATGAGTATGACGTCAAGGATGATTATAATCTGGATGAAAAAATAAATTCTCACATATCCAAGAACTATCGATGTGGTAGAGGAAACTATGGAGGTTAAAACACTCTAATTTTTTTATTCTGGTGGAATCCTACAAATTGAGAAGAATTTATCCAAGTTTAATGTTGGAGAATATCAATATTATTGTGATGAAAAACATTGATGAAAAAAGCCAAAACAAAATGTTAAAAAAGAAAATTCGTCCAACATATAAAATAATTGTTTTACTGAAAACAAAATAAGTATGTTGTGTTAATAAATTTAATAAGGCATAATTGGCAATAATTCAGATAAAGAAGAATGGTTAGAAGAATTCAAAACCTTCATTGAAAAATTCGATAAAACAAAATATTCCTCAGAGAATGAAGAAGTATGTGAATAATATTATACATAGGATTAGCTCAGAACCACACATGTTTCATGTATTGAGAAAAAAACACACATGAAATAAATTATAGTATATATGAAATATCATGAAAAATCTTACAATTGATGAAATGATGTCACAGTGGATATGGATGAATAAATTCATGACATTTTTAGTTATAAGCTGAGAATTTCTGAACAAGGAATGATGTCTTATGATCATAGAAAGTGGATAGAATATAAAGAAGAAGAGGTTGACAATATTAAAAAAAATCTTGAGTCTAAAACTACCTTAAAGAATATGAATGAAACATCAAAAAATATACGAAAGTAAAACAGATAATTCTAAAGATACTGAGAGGGATCAATTCAAGAATCAAGTGAAATGTCCTATCAAAAATAATAATGATTTTTCTGGATTCCTTTAACATTTTAGGTTCCATAAAAAAAATTGGAGAAAATTGGGTGGAGAAATATTGTGACAAACCTATAAAATCTAAACAAGTATAGAACTCACTCAAAAGAAGACATGGTCTACATATTGAGCATGTTTGAGATGAAAGAAGTTACCAACCTCAACAATGCTTCTATAGAGAAAGATCTTTCTTGAATAAAAAATCAAGATTTGATGCCAATTATGGGTGTGGTGGAACTTATGGGAATAATGATTAAAATAAGTGGCATAATTTAAATCTTCTCAGAAATAGGATTGAGCGAATTGGAATAAATAGTGAAAGAAAAATAAGTATATTTCCTTACTCGAAGTATAATGAAATGGTTAATTATAAAGATGTCAGAAAAATTTCAACAGAAAATCAATTCTAATGTGTGGAAGATGTTTTTAGAATATTTAATATGGTTGGTCATTATGATGAAACAAGTATGGAAATCCTTCTAGAAAAATTTCATTAGGATAGAATAGAGAAGGAACCATAATAAAAGAAAATTGTTGAAATAGTATTTGTTTTTGATAAATCTTTGATGGACTTTAAGATGAAAAAACAATTGATTCTTCATAGTGGTTGTTCTTCACATAAGATATGTAATATAAAAATCTTGATTCATTTTGAAATTCATGAAGGAGGAGAAGTTACATTTGAAATGGTAGTTCCTAAAAGATCATAGGAATTTGAATAGTAGAGATGAAAGTGGGGAAATTGAATTATAAGGATGTATTTCTTATTGTTTGGAAAAAACATAACATACATTGTGGACGTAAATATTGTTATTATGTAAGTTATGAAATCTCTATAAATGAGTTTTTGACCATAAAAAGTGTGAATGATGGAAAAGTAATTTAAAAATGAGAAAGAACTAGTAGGAATCTCTTTCAAATTTGAGAATTCAATAAATCAAGTTATGTGAATGTTGAAGATAAAAAACATTAATAAAAATTCTAAAGATGATGTTGTTCAGAATTTTCTATAATTTAAATGAAGAGATTATGATGTTTGAATTACATGCATGAAAAGAAAATTTGACTAAAAAATGTCATATGAAAATTTAGTTTCAACCTACCAGACTTCTTGATCATATTCATTCTTATTTATGTGTGCTGATGAGACATAAATAAAAAAAATGTGATTTATACTTTATCAATTTTATTGATGAATTCACTAAAATTAAAGTCATCAGGTTTATGATGCACAATTCAGAGTCTATTGAAATGATCAAATTCGTTGAAAAGGATATTGAGAAAGCAATGGGGTTTCTATAAAAAATATAAGAAAAGAGAATGGTTATGAATTCACAAGAAATAGTTTTGAAATGTATCTGATAAATTATTATATCAAACATCATTATAGTGATCCTTATACTCCACAAAAAAAGTAGAGTAGAAGAAAGAAATAATAATAGAATGGTGGAAATGGGAAGAATAATTTTGGTTAAATACCAAATTTTGAAATTCAATTGGGGAGAAGTTTTTAGTATTATTGTTCATGTAGAAAATGAAATCTTATTGAGATTGGAAACTAAAATTACCCATTATGAAATGCGTTATTAAAAAATCATGGATCAACTTCAATATTTATATAATTCTATGTTTCTCAAAATAAAAAACCTAGATTTTAGAATGTTTAATGTGTAAGATGAGGAAGAATCTTTTATGGGTTATTCACCCAATGGAAGAAGTTAAAATTGTTAGAACAAAAATTTACAAAAGTTGGTGGACTAATATGATGTGATGGTAATAGAAAATATGAGTTTCATAACAAAATTAGTTGAGAATTCGGAGTAGGATAAACTATAGAATTACAAATATGGTGAAAGTAATTTAGAACAACCTTATCAAGACTCATAAGAATTGTGTGATGAGAACATTTCACCTAGGAATGAAATATTGATATTTCTTACCATAAAAAACATTTTGAATCTAAAAATAGTATACGGAACCAGAAGGCAACAATTTGGACAAAAAATATTTGAGATTAGAAAATAATGGAATAATTATCTCAAAAGTTGACCTAGAATTAGTTTTTCAGGGAATGAAACATAAATAATTTATAGATTTTATGAATGAGGAGCTGAATCAGATTGAGAAGAATAAAACGTTGGATCTTGTTACAAGGCTTGGAAATAGAAATTTTATCGAAAAAAATTGAATACGTATGAGAAATATTCAAGAAACAATGAATGACATGTATTTAAATGATATGAATATGTGGAAGGAGTACCTTTTGATGAAACAGTTTCCCCATATGCAATGATAGAAACTTTTTGAATGTATTTTTTACAGTAGATGCTCATTGAAATAAAAAATTTTATCATATAAATGTAATACTAGATTTTTTGATGATGTTTACATTGAACAACCTTTTCGACTCCATCTTGATAAAGATGAAAATAAAGATTGTAAATTGACAAAATCCTTGTATGGGAGAAAACAAGTTCCACCTGCATGGTAATCTAAGCATGATTTTTTGATAATGTTTAACTATAATAAAGGAGTAGTTAATAGTAACTTGTATATGAAAGATGTTGACTCCAGAATACTAATTTTAATTTTTTTATGTTGATGGTATATTTTTTGTGGATAGGGATGATTCTTGTAAAACATTTGATGAGTAAATGATGAAGAATTTTGAAATTTCTATATTGATATAAGTAACATTCTACTATTTCTTAATTTTTTAAAAAAGGAAAAATACATTTTCTTATGTCAAGAAAAGTTTATTCGGGAAATATTAAAATTGTTTTTGATGGAAGAATCCAAATATGATTCATGTACTATTTTAGTGAAAAATATTTTTAGTAAAGATTAATCCTGAAGAGGTGTGAAGCAGAAGGACATTCAAAAGATAATTGCAATTCTTCTTTACCTTACACCCTTAGGAACATATATTGTTTCTGTCGTCACATTGTGTTCCATGTATCAATGTAATCCAAAAGAATCAAATATAGTGGAAACAAAGGGGATTCTGAGATATTTTAATGGAACAACATCACATGGGTTGTTATAAAAAAGAAATAGTGAGATGAGGGTTCATTGTTATACTGATGTCATCTGGATTGGGGATTTTAAGGATAGAAAATCTACCATAGGAGGAAAATTTTTTTGTGAGAGAATGTTTGGTGTGTTGGTATAGTAAGAAATAATGTTCAGTAACATTGACCATTGATGAAGAAAAATATTTTATAGCCAATCATCCTTTTACTCAAAATGATGTAGATGAATGTTCAAATAGAATATTTTAATGTAAATTTTTCTAAACCATTGAAGATACATCGTGATTAGAACAGTGAAATTGATATTTCTAACTGTCCTATCTGAAATTCAAGATCAAAACACATTAATATAATGTTTCACTTTGTAAAAGAGATAGTTTATATTGGAGATGTTTTGCTGGGATACATTTTAATAATGAATCAGATTACTGATATCTTTACAAACAGTATGATAAATGAAAGGGTTGTGGAATTGAGGTTGCAATGTAATATTTATCATCCACCCAGGTATTCTTAATCCCCAAAAGGAAGAACACCCATTGTGTTTTGTATTATGTTTAAAACAGGGAGATAAAGTAAACAAAATTCTAATTTACAAGATGTTTCTACTTAACATTATTGTATAAATCTGTTGTTGTGGTTATCATATAATTGGGGAGAGAAAAAGAAAGTGATATAAGAAAGAATAGTGAAGATAAAAAAATATATGAAATGAAAAGTTTTTAGAGTTTATATTTACATGTTCATAAAATTTTCTTATCACTGAGGGATAGAACACCTTCCAAAGAATTTCTTTATCTATTAGTTTGGTGTCAAAACAACCTCTTTGATGAAATGATATATTTTCATAAAATTGAAGAAACATGATTTGTGAGAATTCTAAGAGTTGGAAAAATTGTTAATGAGGGTGGTCATCAAATTGAAAGGGGGGAACAAAGTAACTTGGTGATTAATTGTTTTAACAAAGGGTTTTTTTATTTTTTATAACTAAAATATTTGTATTATAATGTTTTTTTTTTCAATAATCCCATTCATATTTATCATAATGAGGTCATTGTAATGAATTCTAAATTTCTGAAAAAAATACAGGATAAAGTTAGTTTCCATACTCCAAAAAATTTTACTTATGTCTATTGGATTCAGAAAATCTGATACAAAATTTTGAGTGAAGATGTTAAATAATTGCTAAATCATTTTGAATGAATACTGTGATGCCATGAGTTAAAAAAATTTCATACATTCTAATAAAAAATCAGATAATTCTTTGCTCATAAAGAAGATCTCAAATATCATGAATATTTTCTTGATAAAATATTTTGATGAAATGATGTAGAGGTTTGAGGGATTTCAAATATACCGAGTGAAGAATTCAATGTTAATAAGAATTTATTATAATGGGTATTTAATAATAATGGGATGAGAGAGAAACTGTTGAGAAAAAAAAAGATCATAATGAGACGAGAATTAAAAATATCATAATAAACATGGAAAGAAAAAGATCGTAATGGAAATGAGAATGAAATGGGTTGTAATGATGTTGAGAAAGGAAAATATAACAATGAGATAAGAATCAAAAGGTTAATAATGAGATTGAAATGTAAAATATCATTATATAGTTAAGAAATATATATATCGTAATGAATATGATAAAAGAAATGATTGTAATGAGATGAGCCAGAAAATGATTTTAATGATGATAAGAATGAAATAGATAATAATGAAAATGGGAAAGGAAATTTTTTTAATGAGATGAGAATGAAATAGATGATCAGGAATATAAGAAAATAATATATCAAAATGATGCTGAGAAAGGAAAACATTATAATGATCTGAGAAAGAAACATATTGTAATGAAGCTGAGAAAGAAAAATATCATAATGAGATGAGTGAAGTTTTATGAATTGATGTCGTGAATCGTGAATTTCAATTTTGTGTAAATATCAATGATATATATGGATATTTGAATAAGTAAAATTTTGTTTTTTAAATGAGATATATTTTCGAAGATTTTGAGATTTCTGGAAGCGGGAATGTTTTCATGTTTCCAGATCTTGGTTTCCGAGTTTCCTATAAACACATGCTTAGAAAATTCTTTAATTTACGACATTCTACACATACACATGTGTCATAGAAATGGACAATTAAATAGTGAAAGTTACCATTCGAATGAAAATGAATTTTATTTAGAATTAAATTAGTGTTTTTTTCAGATTGAGATTGAGTTCATCGTATCCGGAGAATGTGATCCAACATTATTTTATTCAGGAAATCGGATCCAGAATTATCGTATTCTGGATATCGGATCTAGAGTTATCATAGATAGGACATCAGATCCATCATCATTTTTTGAGAGAATAAGATCCAACATCATTTTTTTGATAATATATGATCTATAATCCAACGACATTATATCAAGAAAAATCAAATCCATCCAAAATAGACTGGGGATTCAGACATGGCAATTGTGGATCAGATTAAACAAAGTATTTATTATTATTTTGGATCAATTTTTAATAAGAAAACATTGTAAACTAGAAGGATTCATTATAATCATTCCTACCAGGAGATATAATTTTTCTAATGGGAGTTGGAATAAGTTTCATTAACTTTTTCTTAATGGTGTATTTCAATAGACCCATGGGTGTGGAAATAGAAAGGACGTAGGTTCTCAGACTCCGGATGAACCTTGTAAATATTGTGTGCTTTAATTTATTTAGTTATTTTATATGAATGATTATTTTAATAAAATTTGATAAGGAAATAAATATTAATAGGTTTTATGGGTAACATTTTAAAAATAATTAAAACTTATAGAAGTGATCAACTTATTCAACCCCATACAATTATAAGTTTTTATTCAATCCTTTGTTACTTCACTATGTATTTCCTAATTTTTTCGTATGTATATCGAAATGAAAAAAATTACAACAATAATCAACCAAATATATATTCTTATCCAAATATCTCCAATAATTAATTTATAATCTCAAATAATATATTTCAATATATGAATTATTCAAATTTACTATCCTCTGAATTGAGAATCAAATGTTGTACTGATATTTATTTAGGTAACTAATGAATTCTAAAGATTTTCAAAAAAAATTATAGGTAAACTATGATGATGGTCAGATATAATGGAGAGAGGGACTTCATGTAATATAACTATCTATATAACATAAATTCAAAAATGTTGATCAAAATTCACATTATCGTGAATGGGATGAAAAATCACGTATTTAGTTATTTAATAAACAGTTACCCATATCAAATTAATACAAAACAATTAATTCTGTAGTCAAAAAATTAAAATCATGTATATATTCTATTATTTACATCTTTTGTTGGATGATTCTGAATCATCCCATGCATTAATTACTATTTTTATTTAACCTGTTAAAATATAAAACATATCATAGTAAAATCAAAAATATCTTTCACCATTCCTTCCCACCAGAAATTTTTTCTTGTATTCTCACTAACTTTTTGGGAATCTAGGATTAATAAAAAACATGAGTTCTATGATCCTTGCTTAATATTTAATTATTTAAATGGGGTCATAAGAAACATATAACCTTTTTCAAAGAAAAGGTACATTCTTTATCAATTTAAAATTATAGAAACTCACCATTCACAATCAATTGTATAATCTACAATAAAACATTATCTTATCTAATAGTTTAGTTAAATCTATCTATGAAATATGAAATGAGACTTTAATAATTACAGGCAGTTCCTCCATGTGAATTTTTTTTAAAAAATATCAAATCATTAACTAAATAATTATCTTCCATATATGTATTTGTTAATATAAAATTATATTTTTTAATCAATGAATTAATAATAGATCTAATATTTTCACAATTATTCAAATTTATTAATATTATTTTAACCCTCCAAATTTATCAATTTTATTATATATTCAACATTTTCATGTTTTTGGTGTTTTTTTCTATATTATGAAAATTACTTAATTCTAGAATTTTTTTCAATGCTTAATCACAATGGTATATTGAGAATAATCATTAAAATATTTATCTAAATGCAGTGATTAATTTTTTTCAGTACCATAATTCTTCGGATTTATATTCTTCTTCTTGAATATGATCTAATTCGAACATCCATAGGACTAATAAAATAAATCAATTTGAATAATAGTTATATGTGACACAGTGGATCCCTTCTCAATAAATGACGAATTAAACAGGAAAAAACATTCAATTTAGGTTATTACTAATGTATCTAAACGATAATTCAGAGGATTATTTAAAATTTGAATATCACAGAGTTATTGTCTAATAAATTCCTATACTAGACACTCTATATTGGAGAAATATTTTAAAAACATTCATCCAAGAAAAATGTGACTAATAAATTGTGTCATAACTTTCTCTATTAGTGCCCAATGTATTTTAAACATGGAGGGATGCTATAAATTCAAATTTTTATTATATTATCTTAAAGATATTCATGAATATGTTGGGTAAAATTGGATAAATATTTTAGAGGAGATATACAAGAATATAAATTTTAATCTTTTATTTTTATGTATTTAAATTTTTTTATATTTTGTAATGACTTATTCTTCCCCATTATTTCTATTTACCCATAATATGGATTGGAAAATTATTGAGTATTTAATAATATTATGTATTTTATATTTTAATTCATGAGTTATTTCTCTTTATTGTGTAAACATTTTCTCTTTCTTCAATGATGTTCCCTTCAATCTATTATTACAATTTTTATTATCACGTAAGATCATACTTGGTTTTTGATTCTAATATTGATTATATTCTGGTAGATGATCATTTTCGCCATCCAATATGTTCTATTTTATATACGATAGAATAATAAAGGGCTTGGTGGTAATGTTCTCGATGATCACCAGTACGTGTTGGATGGGTAGTGTATATTTTTTCTTTTTCCGAATAAGAAAAACCATATTGAATATTTCTAATGTCAATTAAAGTTATCTCAAAAACTCTAATTAAAAAGGAAAGATAATAGTCTAAAATTTTTCATGGTTCATTTTTCTAACAGCATCACCATTTGACCAAGGGATTGAGAGAAAGAAAACATGGATTATCACTTTAATTGACATAGGATATGTTTATTGGATAAAATAGAAATTTAAGATCAATTAAATTGGACAATTGACTACAACATGATCATTCGTCTAATGTAATAATTTTCAATCACTGGAGTTTCAATTTTTTAATTTACTTTTTTAATCTATTTATTTTCATTCATTTCATTCATCCATTTTTTCTAAAAAAAGTTCACAATTCCCCATTTTCCCTCTATTAATGTGTGATAAATATTTTTTTGTGTACAAACATATTCAAAATAATAAAGAAGAATAATCACTAGTATATACATAGTTAATATAATTTTTTTACCACACCACATGATATATGAACGTAAATTATTTAATCTATTTTCTTTATAGCGATTGTAAGTAATTATGTTGTAATAATCCTTTATCAATTTTATCCACACATAAAGTGTCATGTTTAACCCTTTCAGAGTGAATATATGCTACATTATTTTTTGATAAATATATAATGTATACTTTACTCCAAAAAGTTATGTGTCCAATTTTTAAATTTAAAAAAATAATCCAATAGTTCAAGGAAATATGTGTGAATAATTTATTAAAGAGGTTATGATTGAAAAGAATCATCAGAAATTTTCTAATGATTTTTAATTAAGAAAAACCAATCCATTTAATTGGGAATTTTTGTAGAAAAAAAAAAGAAATATTTATATATAGAATATCAAAAACTGGAGCCTTCTCTAATGCCTATATCAATATCTAGAAACATTTATCAGATTTTTTATCTATATGAACATAAATACATTTTGTGTAATCTTAGGTATTGGTATAGATAAATATGTATTGTTTTCAAGAAACCCCATATAATATTACAGTATTCCAAGAAATATATGAATTCTAATCAACGTTATAGTTCTTATACTTTCATTGACCACATTATATAGAGCTATATCAATAATTATTCAATAATTAAATAAATATATATATATGTAATGTAAAAAAAATGTTTTTTAAATTATCTATATAAATTATTTACCTTCTTGTTCTTTATTGAAATAATTATATTTTTTCATGTTGGAATTGGACCAGGATTGAGTCCTGCCAGACTCGGACACTATGCATATTATGCACAGAGCGATATAATGCTATTTTCATATACAAAAAATATGTGGCATGCTCTGTGCAAGGCGGGTCCCTCTACTGGGAGGGGGTAATTACCCTTTTTCATGTTTCGAAATTGGGGTTTGGCTTAGTGGTAAGCTCTAAGTAATCCTACATGAAAAATGAGGGTTCAAAACCCATTGGTCACATACTGTAGTGGTACTGTAGTAGTTCCAATACTGTAGTAATGGAATGTACTATAGTAGAGACATGATACCGTAGCAGTAGCAGGAAACTATAGCAGGGGCAAGTATTGTAGCAAGTGGGTACAATAGCAGTTCAATTCACAGAATGGCGCTTGGGATAAAAATTTGGGCCTACAGGACATGTAATGGGAAATATTCTCACTAGGCCTTCAGGGTATTTAATGGCACCCCCTCTACCCAATTTAAATAGGATTTTTCTATGCTTTAAGAATAAAATGAGGCTTCGTCCCCCACCTTTAAAAAAATTATAAGAACCAAGAATAAAGATATATAATTCTTCAACCGTGTAGAATAAAAAAACTAAAAACATTCATACCTAGTATGGAATGTTGTTAAATGAATATCTTTCACCTTGAAATTTAGGTAATGTCGCCTAAAAACGAGATTAATATTTTAAAAAAAAATCCCTAGATATCATAATAAATGTCAACAATATAAGTTAACATTTCAAATTTATTTAAGGAAATTGTATTCAATGATCTAAAATCAAATATAATCCTCATGGAAGAATAATTAATTTTAACATGTAAAACATCAAAACACCATGGTTAATTGATATGATGATTAGATCCATTATCAATAGACTAAATCAACTAATAGTTCAATTCCAATAGTTCTAAATGAACCATTAAATAAGGTCCCTTTAAATTATATTGTCATCAGACAATAATTCAATATTAAAATGAACTTCCAAATCATGTACAATACTGTGTAACTCATTTGGACATTTATCTATATATTTTTTATACATTAAAATAATTAATAATTGTTATAAATTTTCTTCATAGACTATAAAATATATGAATTGATTCTTATATAAAATTTAAAAATGTTTGGAAAAAAATATCATTAGATTTCTAATCTATCATAATGTGATAATCCAAAATTCATTCCATATCTAGAATATCAAAAAATTATAAAAATGAGGATGGGCCCATGTATTTATAAGAAAAAACATCCAAATATGACAATAATAATATTTTTTTACATTCTTATTGACCAATTTAAACCCATACGCGTTATAAAACATACATCAAAATTAATTTATTGAGGTGAAAAATTAGTTTTACCAGCAAATCACTTAGAAATATAATAACATATATAATTAAAATATAATTTTAAATTAGTAAAAATTGAATAAAATTGGAATGTAAATATTTACACATAATTCTATGGAAATAAATATAAAAAATTTGTTTCAAATGATTTCACCACTACCTTCTACATTTAGTCATGTTTCTTCCCATCATTAATTCTATTTTTTGGAAGGCATCCAAATAATGGCCCAAATCACTAAATATAAAACCCTTACTAGTTAATTATCTGAATGGTTCATACCACTACCATACAAAATTAACTTTGAAATCATCATTTATTTTCCCAAAAATATAAAACAAAAAAGTTTGTTCTATATTTCCTAAAATAATAACTATAATTACTTCTATTATACCTATCAAGAACTAAAAACATTATGTTCCAAACATAAATTTTTTTGATGTATTTTTTCCATTTTTCATCAATATGAAACACCTTTTATCTTTTCTGTCATAATGTATATGGTCAATAAAAAATTTCAATTATAAATTATCAATGTATAAAAAGTTTACTCATAAAATTAAAATTATAAATATTAAAAAATTATTATAAATATTCTCATTAATCTAGAGTAAAATCAATTGAATTTAAACTCATAAACATCAAAATAATATGGATAATAACATTCTATTGAAGATAATATTTCTTCATATGTTTCAACTCAATAATCCTCCTTAATCCCAAATTCATATAATTTATTTTTTATTTTACATCTAATAACTGTAGTAAAATACTTCTCAAGGAAAATATTCTTAAATGTATTGTATTCCAGTGTGTATATCTCTTATCATTCTCTTGTATTCATAACCATTGAACACCCTTAACATAAATTTTAGATACACAAGCTTGATGTACATATATGTTACATTACTTTTTTGGAATACTTAATACATAACAAAAACAGACACCAAAGGACCATAATAGTTTAGTGTCTTTGGAAACAAGGAATATAATCTTTTAATCTTGGTGAAGATCATCAACAACTCCCATAATGATTTTCCTTTTATCTCTTACATAAATACTTTATTTATATCCTAGGGAAAGGAAAACATATTAAAGGTGAGATCAAATGCTCAGTAAGGGTAAGCATGGAGAAAATAAAACAAACCATATACATTTGAACTTCAAAAGAAGAACATAATGTTTAAACATCAAAATCTGGGGTTGTGAAATAAATCCTGGTAGTACATAAGGCATAGAACAAAAATGAACATTAATCATGATAAAATAGCATGGTAATAAAACATGTAATTGTGGAAAACCATTAATAACCTGATATGATTTCTATAGTATCCAAAGTGTTGCTGCCAAGACTATATTAGTGGAAAAAGTCCCTTTCAGAATCGAGTTCACTACTCGTTCTAGTTCTATATCACTGAACAAGATTAACATACCGTTCCAGCCATGTCTATCTCGTGAGATATAAATCATTACCCAATTCATTAGAGGGACATATAGGTCCCACCCATATCATATTGAAATCATTCAAATATGTGCCACAAAATAATTATAAATCATTTATCAAAACCCAAAAAATAAAATGTGTTTCATAAATATAATCCCATCATGACATAATCCATATAAATCCGACGGATATCATTTCATCATAATAAAAATCAAAACATCTAAATAATAGATAAATTATACATGAATCATAAACGAGCTAAATAATTTCATCTTAGAAGGAAAATTGTTTTGATAAAGCACTTGAAATGAATTCTTTAGGAAAATATTATTTCTTCTTCAAATTCATTTTCTTATTTCAAAATTCTATGAAATTTTAAAAGAAAATTATTTTTTTGAAAATAATAATGAAATCTTATAGAGGAAGATTCATGAAAATAAGGCGTTATGAAACCATAAAAATCCATTCATGGTGTATAAGTTAAAAAAACATTCTTCTCGTACATTTGTCGGAAAAGTCAAAAAGTACATCGTATGGTAAAAAAAAGATAGATTCCTTAAATACCATGTAGTAAAAGTAAAAAATAGGAAAAAAGGGCTTAAAATGTACATTAAACCATTTTTTATAAAATAGGGACATGGATGATAAATATATCCCCAATAAATACTTACAAATAAATAATCTCGAATAAAAATGATATTGGAAAAGTTATCTCTTACCTTATGTATGATATGATTTGTACGTATCCTAACCTCTTGTATAATGATTTATTTAATGTAATTTACTTATTAAATAATCATATTCATTGTTATGATATCATATATGGTTCAATTATGTCATTATATTACACGTTCTTTTGTACATTCCATGTTAAAGCAGCGTTTTGGGTAAAATCGTTTTATTTATCGTATGTGTTTGGAATTGTTGTTATTGATATTATTATTACTTATATCATTATTTAATTACATCCATAATGTTAATAACGATTTATATATCATATATATTATGTATATATATATATATATAATAGATAGATGAATGAAATGAAATACACTGTTCATGGAGACGGTAGGCCCTACACACGCATGAACGATATTTTCCTTTCCCTATTGACTCTAACAGAAGTAAGTTGATGACATATATATATACATAAATACATTAGATTTATAATGTCATATATCTCATTATTATTCATTATATATACTTTATAATCATTCTGGAATGGTTAACATGGAAAATGAATCTCATCGCATCGTGGAGACGGTAATCCGTACGTACGAACAAGCGATGATATCATTCCCATAATTGTTAAATTGAATTTTATTGGATGATATAATATCTCAGAATCAGTATGATGTTATAATTAAAATATATAGTAATTATTTACACAATTATACCCATCCAAGTATGGTGGTGGTGGAAAAACACATTACACCACAGCGTGGAGACGGTATTCTGTACGTACGCACGCGCGATGATTTCATTTTCTATAGGATGGATAGAAGGTGAAATGGGGTCGTTTCATTTTTAAAATAAAATTTCAGTATATTATTGATACTCATGTTATTACTTTATAATGAAAAAACTAAAGAATAATTATTTTAAGAAGAAAGAAACATGAAAGTATCGGTAGAAGAGATTACCTCTTCTTTGACGCACCTCTTTTTTACTTTCTCTTATGGGACTAGAGTTGGTATTTTGAGGGGACCAGAAACTCTATAATATTTTTAGGTAAGTTTATATGGAAACTGGTAATGGTTTGGATTAGATTTAAGTCTCAAAATTGTGTAAAGTGAAGAGGGAGGAGGTGCCCGTTTATAAGGGATTAGAGGGGCACTTTAGGAAAAAAATTAAAATATTATTTTATAATAAAGTCATATTCGGTTTATAATTTCTCCAAGGTGACATATTTAGAATATAATGTGGTTATGGTTCGAAAGTCTCTCAACCAATAAGTTTTAGACAAATTAATTTACTATTTTAACATTATCATTTTTATTTAACTCTAATTTAAATAATTTAACTTTTACCGTGTCTTCTTGTTTTCTTACACTATATGGTTAATAAAATTACTATAACAAGACAAAATAACCCCAAGAGGTTAATTATTAATATATATAAACATATCTACGTTATTTGGACAAATCTTAAATTTTTATGAATATAATAACAATTAATAATATAATATTTGTTTTAAAAACTATTTTATGTAAATTTTGACACTATTTGGTAATTGATTTTTTTGAAAATAATAACAGCATGATTAGTTCAAAAAAAATTAGTTTAATCAATAATAACATGTCATATTATTCTAAAAAATTATTTTAATTTATAAACAGTCTCAAATTTCATTTATTTTGGTATTTATAACATCAATTATGTTAATATTTCATTAATAAGGTAATTACTGCATCATCATTGTCTCATAAATAAATTTAATTATATAAGGTCTAAAGATTATAAATAAAATACAATATTTTATGAATTATTTTTATCTTTCTAATGAATATTTATAGTTTAATTTAACTTATTTACAACCCTATATTAAAAATGTTTTGGTTATTAAACATTGATTTTAACTATTTTAACTCTTCATTAAATAAAATAATAATAAATGTCCTAATCTAATCCAAGTGGACCTAAAGGGAAATATTTTATTATTAAGGTTGTTTTAGGTCGAATTAAACATATCAAATAGAATTAGTACATGTCATAGGGTAATAATAATATCATTTTTACCCGTAATTACCCTATTTACTTTTAACCGTGGTAAATAAAACTAAAAAGTTAATATTCACCAAAAAAAATTTATCTTATTAAACCACATTTTACTCCTTGATATTAACCATGTCTCCCATATTTTTGAAATTCCACTCACAGGAGCGGTAAAATTATGTTTTATGTAAATTTTCAAATTCTCTTAGGAGGTGGGTAAAGGACGGTGGAAACTTCAATAAAATTTTTATATATCTAAAATTATTATAAAATGACACCAACGAATTACATTGAACTTATATAGGTATTATGTTTCAATTTTTACCTAAAATAAATTTAAATAAAATAAATAATTATTTAAATAAAAATTCAGTTTTAAAATATAACTCATTGTTTTTTAATATTCATCAAAAATTGAATGTTTTCAGAAAAATATCAAAAACTCACCCTAGGATAATTTTGATATTCCAAATAAAAAAATGAATTCCATTTTTAATGATAAAATTTATAAAATTTAAATAAGTGGGTAATATTATTCATAACATCTAGTTCATAATAATACTATTATAATATCTCGTTTAGCGAAACTTGTTATTGCGTACTACACATGTTATCGAAGATGGTCTTGATTGCGTGTAAGGAAATCCAAGTTAGGGATGCGTGTAGTGAAATCTATTTTCGGTATTGCGTATAAAATAATAAAAAATTATTTCATTCAAACATTAATCAAAATCTATACTCAATTTTGTGTAGAATAATTTCCACAAAAAACGTGAAATTTTGTATAACACGAGCCACGAATAGGGTTACGTATATTGCAAGCTAATATGTTGTTGTGTATATTACAAGCTAATCATGGTGTATTGTATAATATAAGACATCAACAAAATTAAAAATAATATATCTCATAAAATTTTGAGGTGTTACATACATCACCTTTAAAATATTAAATAGAACAAGTTACGTTTTGATGATCTGAATAAACCATGGATTAAAATACTTTTATATCCTAAATTTATCCTAATGATATGATTGAATAAAAATATCATCATAATTTGGGAGAGTTCTATATCATAAAAATCTAAAATGGTGACATGTTACTTAATATAATATTTTTCCCATGATCATGGATACCACCACAATTTTAAGCTTCTTTTAACTGACCAATCATAGTAACCCATAGTTCAGTTCCAATTCCAACCATTATATGTTACTAATTTTGAAGATAATTTTTCTCTTAGTTCCTTCCAACATTAGTATTTCTATATCCTCTATAGAAAACTATTCTAAAGCGGCTTCTTTTAGAAGAAGAAACGTGATAATTTTAAAATTTTATATAACATAAACTATAATGTGGAATATCATAAGGATAATTATGTACATTATCATGTTATCTAAAATTATCTAAACCATTACTTTTATTAAAATTACAAGTACTCATAAAAAACCATAAAATTGAATATTTAGTAAAGAATTAATTTCCCAAAATTCCTAGTGGTTTTTTAGTTTTATAGTTTGGGATAATTAGGTCATAACACTTACATAAATAAATAATACATCCCAAAGAGAACACAACCACTCCTTATATATGTTTTCAAAATTATAAACCATTAACAATAATACAAGTTTTATGTTCCTGATATATTATAAAACATTTTATATTAACATCTTAATTTCCCTTACTCCTCCATAAAAAAATTTTAATTTTTTTTAATACATTGGATTAGAATAAAATTTTTGATAATATAAATATAAAAAAGAAATATATAAACTCCTTTATCAATGAATAGTCATTAAAAATTTTGAATCATCAAATTCGTATTGGTTCCTAAGTAAAATATTTTCTTACCCAGGAAGAAAAATTCTCATCCAAAACATTTTCATGAGAAATATCGTATAAAATATTTAATAAAATATAAAAAAAATTTTGTTTTCATTAATATCATGAAAATTTTATGAAAATTTATACATTTCAATCGTTAGAAGTGACATCAACAAAAATTAAAACATAATCAAATTTTTATACTATGTGAAATAATTATATTGGCATGAGATCCCATAGAATTAATAGATTAATAATATAGGTGACTTTTGACATAAATATCATACCAATATTACAATTAATTAACAAATGGAATGACACACTCTGTAAATTAAAATTATCTCTTCAGAAAAACCTGGGGTGATTACTTTGTTCCTTACATAATGTATTAGAGTGCTATATCTGGGTCATCCATCATCAAGGGAAACATTGTCATCAACTATAAAAATGATATATATATTTCCCACTCATAATAATAAATTATTCCAAAAGTAAAAAAATATCATAATTCATGAAATATTTAATTTCCATTATCACTCACAAATTTCTTTTCGGCCATAAGAAAACAAATCTGAATAGAGAAATATCCATTATAATTTTAATATTTTAGAAAAAAAATAAAGTGAAAATGGAATCTTGTAGGAATAAAACAAAAAATATTTTAGGGAGCCAAAATTAAAACTATGGTTATGGTGATGATAACTACCATTAAGTCATTATACATTAAAGTAGAACATTTCTTTATTCATTGTAATGAAAAAATTCAATAAAAAATATGTAAAATGTTTATTTTTGAAAAACTCTAAAAAAAGTTGGAGTTGTATAAAATTACCATAGTAATTCATTTATTTCCATACAAATAAATTAATGAATTTATTTTTACAATATTTTCATGGAATAAATATATCTAGAAAAAAAATCTTAAAAACATTTAAATATTTGTTTTTATTGTATAGTGTCCCTTACAATGAGTCTTAATAGTCATGTATGTTCGTTATATCCATGAAAAATAATATAATTTTAATTATTTAAATTAAAAAATAGATTTTTTTAATTTCTAGATTAATTAATTTAAATGATTTTTACAATTATCGAATCAATTAATTTCATGTCGGATGTTTTCATGATATTCGAAACATATCTCAGAAATCCCATTGGTAAATTTGAATTTGAAATAGAGGTAATTTTTTAATCTTCTTTGGAATAATAAGAATGAATTTTCTTTTATTTTTATAAAGTAATTATACTTATTAAACTAGTGGTCAAATATTGTTAAAAATAATGAATTTCCTAGTAATTGTCAACAAGGTAGGTCATACCGATACACAAGTGGAATTTTAATTTTTAAAATAGCTTATGGGATATTTGTTAAATATAATTTTGAAGTTACATAATTTTAATTATATCATCAATACAATATTATTTATTTCCATACACTTATATACAGTTTCTATGTAATATTTTTATAATAAATGAATCACATATCTTCGTGGGGGTGGTAATCCACACGTACTCCAGAACAACCCTAAATATTTTCAATAGATGGAAAAGGTAAAAATAAATATGATATAATAAATGTATAAAATGATAAATATTTCATAAATATAATATATATATATATATATATATCATAATCCATTATTATAACAAAATGTGAGTGGCTATTGTAGAAAACATTTGTGTGGGTTTGTATGTCGGTAGTCTTCTACACACGAAAATGATTGTATTTATTTATCATTTGGTGGAAGAGGGTTATAAATATAGGTCATTTATATAGGCCTAATACCATCATTTATATTTATTACCAATTATAATATCAATATTCAGTACATAAAATATTGATTTATTCTAGAAGGTTATATGTATAGTACCTTCAGATACTTGTACATATAAAGAACGGGTTCATAAAGGATATGTGTCTTATCACCATAAGTTATTAATAAGAATAACCTATATTAGACATATAAAAATTAATTACATTATTCAAAACCTATTGAATGGGGACATAAAAAAATTGAGATATGATGGTTAGTTTAGTTCAATAAGGGAAATATCAGTGATCACCTAAACATCGCATGAAAGTAAGGGTATTATAAGATGATATTAACATTTAAAAGACATACCTAGAATATGAGAGCTCATAATATTGAGTCAAGGAATAATACATGGAATATCATAGGATATAAATCATAGACTAATAATATAACATGATCAATGAAATAATAACATAGGAATAATACATTTTATTATGGAATACACATATGCATTGAAAATAATTTCCTTAGTGTTCAAGGATAATTTCCCTGATTTTTATAGAATAATGGGTTCAATAGCCTAATAAATTTTAGTTGAAATTTTTTTCTACCAATATAACCAAATTAGATAATATCTATTACTAAACGGGTTTCACTCCCCACTCTATTCATGATTATCTTTAGAGATATCAATCTTTACCCATTTTAGTAGAGGGAGATATAGATTCCACCAATAACATAATCAAAATAATACACATGACTTCCACAAGATCATAAAAAATTAATTATAATAGATCTCGTAAAATTATATCTCTTTTTTAAAAACATAATCATATAATAACACTTCGAAAATAAAATGTATTTATAAACATTTCATAACATTATCATAGAATATACTATGAAAATTAAATGTTTTCAGAAATATCCTTTCATAAGAAATATAAAACATACAAATAAATAACACAAATTGAATCATTGGATAATATCTCATGTAAATCATATCTAATATCAAAATATGTCATCATAGTTATAAAAATCTGTGAAAGGATCACAATAAAATTTCTTTTTGGAAAACATCGTTTTCAAATATAAATAACCTTTTCAAAACATAAATTGTTTTCAATTAATAACAAAAAATTTTAATTTTAATATATCCTTGGAAAAATTTCATAGATTCTTAAAATACATTATTGGCTCTGAAATCAAAATATTTCTTTAATATCATCTATGATAAAATAAATCTTTCATTTCCTATATTTTAGACAATTTCAAAAAGTACCTCATTCGAGATATGAAAATAATACTCCATTTAATCATTTTTTTTAAAAAAATTAAAAAATATAAATATTAAATCAAAAAATTATTTTAGAATATATAAAATGTTCTTTGAATTTTTTTATAAAAAATAAAAATATATTAAAAATAATTGTCAACCAAATAGAATAGTAAATTCCATTTATATTGGGAAAATATTTTTTTTATATTGAGTACATAAAGTAAAAGTAAATAAAATGAAGACATTTATTCACAAAAAAACTATATTTAATGAAAATTAATGAGTTTTTTTAAAGGTGTAACATATTATTTCGTCTTCTAAAAATCCATCATAAACAATCATTGTAAATAATGAGATTGTAATATAAAACCATTACCACACTGGTATCTTCTGATCACATAGACCACGAAATAAATATTCATAAATAGAGATGTAAATTTACATAATTTTATATTTAATAACTATAAATCCGTTTCATGTGAATTGTATACATGAAAAAATAAACAACTATTGAATATAGAATGAGTCTCAGTAAAATAAATGTGAGATGAAAATCACATACCTTAGGTTAGACTTCCATCATACATGTATAAACCCACATTATAATATATTTATATTTACTAAAAATTTATTATATAACCATAATAATATATATATTTCTATATATGATTTATTAAAAACTTTTTATCATCTGTTTGTCAGTAATTCATTACTAATATAAGTTTTATAAGTGATATATGCTTCATATATCATGTATATTTTGGTTATTTAATCTTCATCCTCATATTTTGATCATGGTTTCATAATATACATTTGTTAATCATGAAATAAGTATCATATATAATAATTATATACATGTTTAGAGTCATTAAAAGAAGATATATATAGAAAAATGAAATACACTATTCTTGAAGATGGTAGGTCGTACGTTTGCATTATCTATGTTTTCATTATTTGATGGATTGAATAAATGAAAGGTAACGAATAAATAGAAATTAACTAATCGTTATTATATAACATATATCATAAATATTCATTAAATAAATCCTTATTACCCTCTATTCAAAGTATAAATTTGAAATGAATCATATCACTTAATGGAGGTGATAGTCATGTCGTACACACGAGGGACACTATCATTTTCCAATAGATTATAGGGTAAGAAGTTATATGTGATATCATAATTCTAGAAATACAATTAGGAAAAAATTATAATATTTAATCATTAAACCAATCATAATAATGATCCATGAAATAAGGTGTTGAAAAATTAATTTTATAGTTATGTGGATACGGTAAGGAATACATATGCCTGAGTAATAATTCACATCTAATTTGATGGAAAGTGGTTGAATAGAGGTGGTTTTATAAATAATTTCATAATATTTATGATACTGAAGTTATTATTTTATGATTAGTATAACCTATTCAATGGAAGTACAATAATAATTTAAGACAATGTGATCCGTTTGGGAAATTATATAATCCTTAAAACAATTCAGCTAGTTCTCCTCTTTCAGGCCCTATAGTTAGTCTTTTTGAGAGACCATAACCTCTACATTGTGGATAAAGAAGATAATAACATTTAATTTAATGTATTTTTATAAATATAAGGGTTAAAAAATATTAATAAGTTCAGAAAGGTGGTTCCCTTTTATAATTGGGGCAATGAAGAAATTTTAGGATTTTGTAGAAGATAAAATTATGAAAATATTATTTTTAATAGAAATTATTACAAATGGATAGTGATTCAAAGATAAGATCATTTTTTATAGTAATTCAAATAATTAGTTAAATTTTGATTTTTATGTTTTTTTAAATCCTTATCATTTGTTTTAACCCCTTTGTTAAATAATTTTATCATTAACCACATGAACATTTTTTTCACACATAAAGGGTTATAATTTCACATATTAGGTGAAAAGTGTCATATAAATATCCATGTCATGAAATTTTAGACCATATAATATCCTCCATTAACTCATATAGGATATTTATGAATTCTAAATAATTCAATAATATATTACATTGATAAAATATTATTAATTTTTATTTTCATATAGTTTACTTAATTCGACCTAATGAATGTAAATATATATTTGTAAATAAGATATATTCATTAAAAAAAATATGGCATATGAATCTATAAAATTCATGCACCACTATAATTAATTAATATTATATAATTTTTTAATATTTTTTAATCATATATTATAGTTTTTTATTAATAGAAGAAATATATCTTCATCATTGGATAAGAAATTAAGGTAAATATATAATTAATAAAAATTATAAATATATTTCCATCATGAAAATGGATTCATTAAGATCAAAATTAGCATTTATATTCATACAAAACATGATTTGGTCCCTATATGGACATATATGAAATGTTTATAAATAAGAGAGTGAATTTTTGTAACATTATTTACTTTAAAAATAATTTATGTAATTATCGTAGACATGTGTCAATTAAATAAATCAATACCAATAATAAGATGATAACTATCAAATTTTAATTTATAAAATTATAATTAAAATGAAACCATATGTCCATATCGCATACGGTAAAACAATATTAATTAGATTTACCCTTAAATGAGGTGATAAAATTTACCATAGTTATTATTCAAATTTATCTAATAAAAGGGATCTATTTACCAAATTGAAAACTCCCAATTCAAAATATTGAGTACATTTTATGAAATTTAATTTATAAATGTGTTATAAATCAATTTTAATATAAGAATATAATATGTGATGAAAACCATTTTTTACGATCATACATTCTTAACCATACATTTTTTTATTTTTATAACATTACTATAAATACATTAAATTAATTTTAAAGAATTTTATTAACTATATAATAAATAAATATCATTTAAAAAATTCTCTAATAGTGATTATTATAGTTTATTATGATAAATATACATTATTCCCATAAAAGTTGATTTCCATATAAATGTTCCTTTTACATTCAAATGATTTTTATTATTACTTCCAATTAATCGATAATAAAATAATATTATTAATAACTATTTAAGCATAATTTTTTTATAATATATTTATTACTATTTATAAACATAAATCCAGTGTATAGGTGATAATTATCACATAATAAAATTTTAATTGTATCCTAATTTTATTTTATTCTTTATGTCACAATTACTACAAATTATCGAATGAAAATTATTTTTTTGAAAACTATTCATAAATTTTTTGAGGGTTTCATCATACCCCCTAAATAATTAATTTAAATCACAGAATTGATCACAATAATACAAAAATGGGTATATCATTATTTCATTATATCCTTGGGTTCCAATATAGTTAATTCAAATTTTTTATTTCTCTAGAGAACATTTAAAAACTACGTTGTCTTGTTCTATAGAACACTATTTATATTATCAGGAAATTTTATATTTTGTTATTTATAAGATGGATAATTCATTAATGGTATTATAGATTATTTTTGTATATTTTGTTGATCAATAATTTCCTTCCAAATGATATATATATGGAACACCTAGTGAACTTGTTAGAGGTTTGGTGGAAGATTCAAGAGATACTATTCCATCACTACTCAATCAGGAATCTCAAAATGGAGAATATGCTTCAGGATAATATTTCAATTATTAATAAATCTCATGACCTTTTTCTATGGAGAAATTTATCTACACACTATATCATAAAAACAATATTCCATATCACACATATTATTGTCAGCATAACATTTCTATCAAAATTTAGATTCCTTGATGTATTGTTGCATGGATAAAGAATTAGTTTTTAATTTTACCAAATTGAATAGGTCCCATTATCATTCATTCTAAAACATAATCTCATGTTGTTAGAGTTCTACACTTATGATCATATTGGGATTCATAATGATCTATTTGAATTCTCATGGGAAATATACTTCTATAAAAAATCATTATTAAAGGAATTTCCTAATACCGACCACCTTTAAAATCTATAGAAAAATATCTCATCATATCCTATATGGTTTGAATTGTTCTCTTATTCTAATGATTGTTTTATGATGATAGAAATAATTTAAAATTAACTCTATATCAATGGCCAACAAAATACTTCTCCATAATTGTGAGGAAATCCTCAGATCCAGATCAAAGATGGTAGAACATGGATAATTATGAATCCTTTCAACTACACTAATTTACATTCTATAATGATGATAATAAATAAGTCATATATTTTTTAATGATGTTTTTAACCTTTTGTGGTGATTTACTATATCA
Organism: Viscum album; assembly: GCA_963277665.1. Taxonomy (NCBI): domain Eukaryota; kingdom Viridiplantae; phylum Streptophyta; class Magnoliopsida; order Santalales; family Viscaceae; genus Viscum; species Viscum album. The sequence continues at coordinate 600,041,042 of OY728133.1, forward strand.
AATATTGCATTTTACACTATGGAAATTTTTTGGACTCCAACGAAAAAATAAATTTTATTGTTTTCTCATTCCTATTTTGGTATGGGTAGTTGTTAAAACATTAATAAAGACTTATACCTCTCAGTATTAACATAATTACATAAAAAGCACTAAGATACATACTCAATATTATTATAACTATTTTTCCAATTGAAAATAATTTTTCAAATCACTGTACATCATTATAATTCCAAGATTAAAAGGGAAAGACAGATTATGAAGCTCATCCAAAAAATCCTTATTCTAATATAGTATGGACAGATGAAATACATGAGTCATAGACAATATCATTTCATCACGATAATTAAAAATTTTGGAACAATTTATTAACTTCTTCTCTAGATATATATATATATATATATTCTTTCGGCATCATTTGAATTATCAATTGGTTTAATGATTGAACACTGATTTGGGAAAAATAATATTTCATCCATTGATTCATGATTTTTGGATCCATAATTTGAAAATTGTGAAAAACATTATTTTCTGGTTCTCATCATTAATAAACATACATGATTATTTTGACATAGAGTATCAACCACGTTATTCCTTTTCCCAACAAGGTAATGTATTAGTCATTCATAATCTTGAATCATATCAAACTATCATTTTCATCACATATTCCACTCATTATATGAAATAATATAATTTAAACATTTAATATAAGTATATATATCACACTCTTTAACTTAACTATATACCCTCCATACTATTAATTGATAAATTACTGTATCTAACTCGAGATCATGTGTTGGGTCATTTGGATCATTGCCTTAGATTAGAATGAGTCATATTGTTTCATTATATATTTCTATCACGGGAATGAATACCAATACATTCCTTGATGAATTATTATAAGCTAAAAAACATCTTTATTGTACAGTATTGTATTCACATGTACACTGACTAACCATCCCATTATATAGTTGAAATTTTCATCACATTGATTCATCCAAAAAAAATTATCTCTCATTAATGAAAAACGGGTAAGTGGATTACAAAGTCATGATAAAATTTCCACAATGTTCATTAAAATCCAAGGAAAATGTGGATATCAATTACCAGGGTTGGAATGGTCAAATGTTTAATAACATATATCTTTAAAGGATATAATTATATACCCTCACATTAAATTATATGACCAATGAATAAATTATTCTAAATCCTGAATTTTCAATTGGTAAATTTTTCATAAATATTATCCATCCTTTGGGGATTCAAAAGAATTATTAACTGATATTCCTAATCTTACTATATCCATTGATATAATATAATTTCGTCTATAGATAATACAACAAGATGATAATAATATTCTCTAAATAATTTATTCATTAAATCCATAAAGATAGATGAAATATTAGAAAGAATAAATGAATCAATATAAATTCATATTTTCTATAACGTGTAAGGAATTAAGTCTTGGTTATATATTCTCTCATGATCCTAAATTATTGAAATACTGAATAAATTTTTATCGTGTAAAACTATTTCGCTCTAAAAAATTGATCAAAAAAGTCATAAATAAGGGGAAGACGATACTTTTTCTTAATTAATGCCTTTGTAGGATCCCAATGACCAATACCGAGGCTCATTGATCCAATGTCTTCTGAAAAAATATTTTTTCACCATTAATGGAGACCCATATTTGAATGAATCCATTTTAAATATTCTTCAAGAGTTTCTTCATTAATTGATATAACTCAATTGGGGTCATCTATATGTTGTATTTGGAATATATATACTGTAACACCTCACATTTATTAATATAAATTGAATACATGAAAATTTGTTTTAAGTATATAGTTATAAGAAGCCTTTAAACATAATTTTGTATTTTTATGATATTAATGTCACAAAGTAGTCATTTACGTTTGTGTTCTGTAAGTTATTTGGAGTATGATAGAACCAAATTACTTTTTAGTGAATAGTAACTTACCCTTATGAATAGTAATATAAACCTTATGAATATTAAATCATATTAATATTTTATTTTCATAAGGTTATAATATAATGAGATGTTGATTAATTTTTTAAGGTGTTATAAAATGATTTATAGATTTAAAATTGTTGTGTTTGAATAAATTATGATTTTATTTAATAATTAAATGATGAATATTTAGAATTTTAATTTAAAAAGTGGTTTTTATTTTTTAATTATACACATCACAAAATTTTTAGGGTGAAATTTTTAGATTTTTTTGAAAATTTTTAATTTTTTATGAATAATAAAAATGATAAATTATGATAAAGGCTAATTTTATTTCTTATAACATAGTAAGTGATGAAAGGATGATTTAATCCCACATTTTTCATACTCACATAAAATTATTACTATTTGGGGAAACATGAATCAATATTATTCATATTCATGAGTACAAATATTATAATGATGATAAAAATAATGTAAAATACCTCGTCTCCTTCACTATAGATATCACACTCATTACCCTCAACCTTTCACACCATTAAATCCTTGAACATTACATATGTTATGACAAATTTCCTCTAAAATTATCTTACCCAAGCCTATGACCTAATTTTCTCACCAAAAGGTGAAAATCAATTGCCTTAAGGAGGATCTCAAAGGGAAGAGATCAAGATTAAAAAATCATCTTTTATATTCTTTTGTTTTCTTTTTTTTAATTCCTTTTATTTTTATATAATATATTATATTCACATTATCTAAGAATATTTAATTATGAAGAATCTAATATATGTATGATTTTATCTTGTTAATGGAAAAAATTCCTCAGCTTACTTAACCACCTCTCCCTCTCATAATGACATCATTCGTGTTGTGTTATTTACTGAAATCATTGATAATGTATTGCAAATTTCTATTACTTCATTAAAAAAATATTTATAAAACAATTTTTATGGATGAAATAAAATTTAATATTTTTATGAAACATATTTTATATCATTGAATGATCAAATATTCATAATATTAATTCATATAATGATACAAGTTCATTATTATCGAGGAACCACAGAAAATTATATAAACAAATATCATTAATGTTTTGTCTGATGAATAATCATCAAGTATGATAAAAAATGAGTTATGGTATCATTAAATAATTTGGAAACATATTAATTCCATTTCATTCCACTTCTGTAATTTCATTTCCATATAATAAGAAAATCAAATTCAAATATTCAATGGAAATCATGTTACGAACTCATCTAAAACAATGTAAAGAACAAAATGTTATTAATTAATGGATGGAATGATGTTATAAAATGATAATATAATGTGTTATAAACATGAATAAGTTTCTTTAAGATAATAATAACTCTCTTCTAACCATTATAAATAGTTTTTAAACATGTTTTATGTAAGACGAACCGAAGGTAAGGGAATTCATAACCCAATTTCCATTTTTTGGGTTACCCTTCCACTTCAATAATTATGTGGTATTAAAATTGATTGTTTGATTTATTTTATTTATATTATGATGAATTGTGTTAATTTATAGTGTTTATACATATTCATTCTACTATATTAATCCTCAATTAAATTATATTATATTAGTGAGGGGCTTTTCATTGAAAATCCTTTTTAAAAATTAAATTTTACAAAATTTGAGGGCAATGTTTTCATGCAATTATTCATATTATATAATTATATTCCAGTTTTTGGGAAATTTGTTTGATGAATGATGGTACCTATATCTCCCTCCAATATATTGGGTATTTTTATTTTTGAATTCGGTCATATAGTTACTCCATGTGTAACTGTGATGGTTACCCCATGAAGTAGTTGTGATGGTTACATTATAAGGTAGTTGTGAGGGTTAAAAATCACAATGTAGCCAATATGGTTACAAACCTATGTAAGTAATAACCCATGATACTTTTATGGACCATTTAATGTTCCATATGTGTTGTAGAAATCCCATGGAAATCATTACTTTTAGAATATATGTTTATATGGGTGACAAGAATGTCTTTTTGAAAATGATTTCATATGTCACAAGTATTCATGGTCTAATGTGGTATTTCTTTATTTGAATTTACTTTACTAGTTTTTTTGTTCTTATCACTTGTTTTCAAATTATTTTCAAAAGTTATAAGTATTTTTAAGATAAATAAGAATCCATGTTAAATTTTATGATTATTTTTCAAAGAAATCATGTTTTATTTGAAAAGATTTATATTTTAGATGAAATGAATAATATTTTTATGTTATCCAATCTAAATTAATGAGGAATGTTATGAATGTATTATGTCATATGCCTCAATTATATAATGTTATAAACATGAAATGATATTCAATGTCTAATAAATCGAGTATATGTCTAAATTTATGATTATTTAGTATAAAATGGTTGGGTACATATAGTTCGTATCAGAGGATGGTTTAGATAAATTTAGTGGTTTGGATGATGTTAATAAATTATATTTACATTATGGTAATTTTAAATGATATATAATGTAAAGATTAACATATTTCTTTGACTTAGATATGTCTCTTTACAATGGTTTTCCACATTTGAAACAGGCAAGCTAAAGTGGGGATTAACCGACAGAATGATATCTTTCTGAATCTATAGCTCAGAATGATTTGGATTTGAACTGAGTATTTTGGGACAGTAATGGATCAGCTAACTCAGTCAATAAATTGTGTTGTCATCCATTAAAGTGAAAAACTAGAGGTACCACAAATAAACATGTTTAGAGTGGATCATTTTATGAGAAAACACAATCCTATTTTCAATGGATCTTTTTACATAGTAGTTTTTGAAGGATGGATTAAGGCCCTTGAAAAGAAATTCAATGTTATGGTCTATTTAGATATTCAAAAGGTAAGTCTTTGCATTTATTGTTTTGAAGGTGAATTTGATCAGTAGTGGTAAATTGTCTAAAATACTAGGGATAGAGAGGAGATTTATGAATTATTGTGGGATGAATTTAAAAGTAATTTCCTTGAATAATATTTTCCTATGTTGGTGAGATATATAGTGGAGAATAAATTCCTTGTAATTAAGAAAAATCAGGATATTCAATGGTTTTGTATGAAGAAAACATTATCTTAATGGCAAGGTATTCTCCAAATATTATTTTGGATCTTGAGATAATAATCAACTGGTTTTACTCGAGATAAAAGCAAAGGTATCTAAGGGCATTAGCCTCTGGTGAATTCAAAAGATACGAGAAACATATCAGATGTTATGAGAGGGTAGAGAAGGAGTTTTATAATGGTCAAATGCACTTTGTAAAAAACTATAATAAGTGGTCCAAATGGCATGTTATGGGTAATAATCAACCAACAAAATCTGATGGTAAGAAATTGCAATTTTCAATATGTAAAAAATTTGGAAAAAATCACCGTCGGGAATGCTTTACCAAAACAAGGAAGTGTTTTATATGTAGTAGTTTTGGAAATATGGCCTGGTATTGTAATGAAAATTATCTTAGACAATTCTTGATAAGCAAACAGTTAAGTGTTTTATATGTGGAGAGATGGGCCATTATGAAAATTTATTCCCAAAGAGAGATTTAAATGATTCCAAGAAGCCAAACTATAAGCAGAAAGGGTTAGTTAGATCCATTGTGACTACCTTAATAGAAATCAGGCTATCCAATGAAGTTGTATTAGGTACCTTATTTGTTAGCTCAGATTTTGATAAAGTTTTTTTCGATACAGGGTCTTCACATTCCTTTATTTCTTAGGAATTTTCATTTAAATATGAAATATCACCTCAATAAATGAGATTGGATCTTATTGTTAAAACCCTAGGGGGAATTTTATAGAAAATAAAAATAATAAGAATCCTTCTATTGTGGTACGTGGGTAGAATTTACATAAAAAAATTGTCATTTTTTACAATAGTATTGTTTTATGTAATTTTGGGAATGGATTGGATTTTTGCGTACCATTGTTAGATTGACTAAAGAGCTAATGAAGATTATTTTTAGAAAGAGTTTTAGTTTTTATATAGGAATAAACCCATGTAGTTGATAACTTATCATGAAGCTGAGAAATTTGTTGAAAGACGTAATTAGAAGTTATCTTGCTCTTATTCTTGAAAACAAGGGAACTATTAACATTTATGATGTGCCAGGGGTAAATAAATAGCTTGATGATTTTCATGATTAGATACCCAATGTCGTACCTAATCAGGAAGTCGAATTCACAATTTACATAGTTCCTAATTCTATGACAATTTCAAAACCACATATCGAATTGCTCAAATGGAACATATTGAATTAAAAAATCAATTGAAACTGTTTCTTGATAAAGGCATCATTCTTTATATCACTTCACCATGGGTGATCCTATTTTGTATGATAACAATAAAGATAGTCATATGATAATTTTCATTAATTATAGATCCTTGAATAACATAATTATTAAAAAAAGTATCATTTTCCACATATCAATGACTTTTTTGATTTTCTCCAGGGAGATCAGTAATTTTTCAAGGATGACTAGAGATCTGGATACCATTAGCTGATGGTTATGGAGGATGAAATCAAAAAAATAGCTTTTTGTATTAGATATAAGAATTATGAAATTTCATATTCCATTTGGTTTAACTAATTCGCCTACTTTATTAATGGATCTTATGAATATAATATTTCATGAGTTCCTTGATATCTTTGTGGTTGTGTTTATTTATGACATTTTGGTTTTTTCTAAAAGAAAAGAGGATCATGAAAATAATAAAATGATTGTTCTGAAAACCATTAATGAAAATATTATGTATGGAAAATTCACCAATTGTGATTTTTTTGCAACAAATTTTTTTTTGCACGTTCTAAATAAAAATATAATAATAGTAGATATTGCCAAAACAAAAGTGTTTTATGAATGGTCCTGGCCAAAAATGCTACATAGATTATTAGTTTTGTTGGATAAATAGATTATTATTTATGGTTTTACAAAAAAATTATACAGTTATGTATCTTTCTAACTAGGATAACACAAAAAGGGAAAAATTTTATTTGGACCGAATAATGTGATGTTAGTCTCCAAGAATAGAACAAGTGATTGATGAATGCTCTAGTTTCATCCTTTCCTCCCCGAAATGGTGAGTTTTTCATCTAAAGTTATGAAACATTGGAGTTTCTTGGTTGTGTTCTAATGCATAATGATTAGATAATTTCTTATTCCTCTAGACAAATTAACCCTCATGAGTTAAATTATCCCAAAAATGATGAGGAATTAGAAGCTCTGGTTTTTTACATTAACAATTTGAAGGAATCATTTATAGGGATCCAAATTCCAAATATATACTGACCATAAAAGGCTAAAGTATATATTTAATCAAAACTAATTAAACAAAAGTAATAGATTATGGCTTTAACTGATAAAGGATTATGATTTCAAGATCAATTACCTTACAACAAAACAAAACAAAGTGGCCGATTCCTAGAGTTGAAATCATCCTGCATCATTAACGATCAAATGTTTGGTAGATAATCCCTAAATTAATGATTTTATGAAATTTTACATAGATTTTGTTGGGGTAAGAAATACCTATGTTTTTTAGGTTTTAGTGCAATCATTATTGTAAGAAAAAATTAAGCAAGCACGTAAGGAAGACAGCGAGGTACAAAAAAAATGTATAACTAGTTAAAATAGGGATGTTTCAAGAATTTATCCTTGATAGAGATTGTGTTTTAATATTTGGTAAATGGTTGTGTGTGACTTGTGTTTCCTAGTTTAAGAAATAATTATTCTGTGATGCTCAAAGTTCTCTATATTTACACCATCCTTGTAGTACTGATATTTAAAGAGACCTTCGGGAGTATTACTGGTCGGATAGAACAAAAATGACTACTGTAGAGTTTACTATGAAATGTTTAAAAATTCAATAGGTTAATGAAGTGCATATGTTACCAAAGGGGATGCTTCAACCTTTTCCTATTCTAGAGTAGAAATGGGAGAATATATCAGTTGGCTTCATTGTAGGTCTATCAAAGACATCATGAGGTATCAATGTAATATGGGTTATTATTGAATGACTGACTAAATTTGGAAATTTTATCTCTATTAGAGATATATTGTTTTTGGACCAGCATTCCTGATTGTACCTCAAGGAGATTTTTAGGATATATAAAGTTCATCTTTCCGTTGTTTCTGATCAGGATCACAGGTTCACTTACAACATTTGGAAGGACCCTCATAAGTCGTTAAGAATATAATTAAATTTTAGTATAGATTTTCATCCTAAATCAGATGGGTATTTGAAATGAATGATTTAGGCTTTAGAGGATATTCTTTGAGCTTGTTCAATAGACTACAAGTGATGTTGGGATCACCACAATTCTTTAGATTTGTTTTATTATAATAACAGTTTTTATATAGTAGACATATGGATGGTTTTGTGGAATTATATGGTATGGGGTGTAGAACCCCATCTTTTGGGATGAATTTGGGGAAAGGAAGTGTATGTGACCAGAATTGGTAAAGGAAGTGGCTGATAAAGTGAAGATTATCCAGAAAGAATTAGTAAATTGTAGAGTATTCACAAAAGTCATGTATAAAATAGGATGGAAGTCTCTTCTTTTGTGGCAAGTTATCATGTTTTTCATAGAATATCACCACAGAAAAGCATTATGTGTTTTAGTAATATTGGAAACCTAAGTCCACAGGTCATTGGACCTTATTAAATTATGTAGAATTTTGGATCAGTCTTCTACCAAGTATATTCTCCTATGATTTTATCTTTGGTACACAATTTTTATCATGTTTCAATGTTGATAACGAATGTTCCAGATTCATCTAATGTTTTGAGCCCAAGTGCAGTTCAACTGGAAAAAAACCTTTCTTATAAAGAGAATCCAATTCCAATTTTTGATCAAAGGGAAAAAATATTGCGGAATTAGGTAATACACCAGGTAAAGGATTAATGTAGAAACCACATTGTTAAAGAAGCAACATGGTTTCCTGAGAATGTTATGATGGAAAGGCACCCTCAGTTGTTTACTAATTAAATAAAATTGTGAGGATGTTATTTTTCGGAAGGTGGGGATAATGTAACACCACATATTTTTAAAAATAAAATAAAATAAATCATAAAGAGTATTATGTATATAGATATAAATATCCTTTAAACATAATATTTCCAATTCTATGATTTGAATTTCATGAAAATGATCATCTACGATTGTTATCAATATGATATTTAGAGTTTGATAAAACCAACATTTTTTAAATAGTAATGTAACCTTATGAATAGTAATATGAACCTTATGATTTTCAAATCATATAATAATTTATTTTCTTAACGTTATATGATAAATAAGATGCTGATAATTTTTTTACTGTTTTAAGATTGAGTTATAGATATAATATGGTTATTTTTTGATTAGTTATGATTTTATTACAAAATTAAAAGAAATTTTTTTTAAAAATTATTTACAAAATATATAGTTCATTTTTGAATTATAATATTCAAAAAATGGTGAGGGTGAATTTTTGGGATTTTTTTGAAATTAATGAATTTTTGATGAATAGTAAAAAACCAATAAATTATGATAAATGATAAATAGTGTTTTAACTGCATCATATGGGATTAAATGATAACATAAGTCCAATTAGTTTGAAATCACATTCAGTTATTACCATTTGGGGTAACATGAATAAAAATAATTCATATTCTTGAGTAAAAATAGTATAATAATGATTAAAATAATGTAAAATCCTTCATCTTGTCCACTATAAATACCACCCTCATTTCCATATTTCTCTCACAACTCTCAAGCCTTGAGAACATTCTAATTTATAATTAATTCCTTAAAATAAGATCTTCCCCACATCCAAGTCCTTCTGGTCTGACTGAAAGGCTAAAACTAGTGGCCTTAAGGAGGTTCTCAAGGGGAAGAGATCAAGAGGTAAAAATCAACTTTCTTATTCTTCTGTTTTCTTTTCAATTAATTTTCCTTTATTATAATATATTATATTCACCTTCTCCAAGAGGCATGAAAGAACAAAAATATTATATATTCTATATTTTATTATATTTATGGAAAAAATCCCCATCAAACTTCATCTCACCCCCCTCTTATGAATACATTGTTTGTGATGTGTGGTTTACAAAAATCATGGACGGTGTATTATTAATTTACATTACTTCATACAAACTTATTTGTAAAACCATTTTGAGTTTTGAAACATAATTTAATATGTATTATGTAACCAATTTTATGTTATTTAATGAACTTCTATTTATAAAATTAATTTATATAATGATACAAGTTCATGATAATCAAGGAACCGCTAAAAATGATGTAAAAAAATATAATTAATGTTTTGTATAATGAATTATAATAATTTATGATAAAGAATTTAGTTATGGTATCATTAAATATTCTAAAAACATATGAATTCTATTTCCTTCCTCATCTATAATTTTATTTCCATATTATAGGAAAATCAAATACAAACCAGCCATGGAAATCATGTAAAGAACTCACCCGAAACAATGTAAAGATAAATTTATTTATCATTAATGGATGGAATGATGTTATAAAATTATCATATAAGGTTGTATAAACATGAATATTTTTCTGTAATATATTTATAACACTATTATAACCATTTTAAAATAGTTTTGACCAATTTTGATGTATGGTGAACTTGAGGTATGTGAATTCTTAAACCCATTTTCATTTTTGGGTTAACCTTTTAATTCATAAATTATGTGGTATTAAAAAAAATTTTGTGATTAATTTTTCTTATATAATGTGTATTTGTAGTGTATATTTATATTACATCCACTCTATTAAGACTCACATCAATTATATGATATTAGTATGGGTCATTTATTTTAAAATCCAATTAACAAATTATGTTTTACGAAATTGAAACACAATGTTTTTATGAAATTATTCATGTTGTATGAGTATGTTCTAGTTAAGAAGAATTTTTTATTAGGAATAATGGGATCTATATCTCGCTAAAATTAATTTGTTATGTGTATTTTTGTCACGGACTGTCCCCCAGGGCCCATGACATGACTACCAAAGACCTCCTTCCATATGGAAGGGGATGGGGACTAGCACCAAAAGGCATACTCCGTAAAAACAGGAAGGCATTTCCTTTATATCCTATAATGCACACAACTAAGAAAAAATTAGGATACAAGAACAATGTAAAACTATATAGTAAACATGGTGTGGATAGAAAGTAAAAGGGGCCATAATACATGACCAACTGTAAATAACAAGAAAAATTGGAAAGTTCAAGTAAGACTGAGTACAGCTCCTGTGAACACCCGCCAAGGAAACCTACTAGATGGGTGGGTAAAAATCTTGAACGAACATCTCAATGGTATGCCTCATCTATAGTCCACCTCAGAGCTACGTCCAGTCCTGGTACCCATGTCCTTAGTCAGCACTGTCCTCCATCTTCATCAAACCCAACATGGTGCGGTTGTAGCCCGAGTAGGGGTGAGTATAATGATAAATAGTAGTGACCCCAAGACCCTCTAATGTCTCACAAAATCCACAAAGGATAAACCTAAAAACATGAAGACAACTGACAGCCCTACCTAGGAATATTCCCAGACATATACCTCAGTTGTCGAGTAAACTCATCTTAATCACGAGGAAACACGAGGCCTAACTCAAAATCACAAAGCCCATCTCTTCCACGATGTAAAGAATATCACAAGGATAAAGACTCAACTCCCACTAGCTATAAAACTCTATGAAATAGATTTATGAAGCTGCCCCCCGTAGGATAACTGTGGATGTTGATATCCATCCACGTGATTCTCTAGGGATAGTAACAGGTAACATACCAAACACCTCAACTACTGGAGAAGTCCTCCTCTATCGAGTAAAGTAGGTCGGATAGGTAACATAGAGGATCTTCCCACTGACCTTGGAATACTGAGGTCCTAATCCTTTTGAGTACTGTAGGTCTGACGCGTCACAGAGAGGTGGTCCCCACCGTGGGTCTGCTACGTCAGACAGAGGTGGTCCCCCTCGTGGCCTGTTGAGGTACTTATCCTGTTGAGAATCATGGGTCTTCCACATTACACAATGGAGATACCCACTGTGGGTATTCCATGTCACACAAAGACACTCCCCACTTGGCCAGTCGAGCCACTCCTAGTCGAAACAGTCAGTAGTCGTCAAGTCTCAGCCAATTGCAGGGTTCCATAAGTATCTCCCTTGAGAGAAATTCTCCCCAAGCAGTAGGTCATACCTCAAATGCCACGAATTTACACTAAAAAGTTACCCAATGGTCATTCACGTCAAAAGGGACCCAATGTAATAGACGACGTGTCAATCAGACATTCGGTCTGTAAGTTATTAGCATTTCTACTCTGGGAGCTCTGTTGGATTCTGTGTCCAATTCAACCAATCCATAATCAAACCTTATCCAAAACTCAAGTGGAGAATATCAAAAGGACTATCTCAATCAAAGTATTCTTATTCTATAGGTTGTTTGTCAAACGGATGCCTGATTCACATGTTATAGAAAAAAGGGTTATACGGGGCCTAGATGGGCCCGGGTCTAGTCTGACATGTCCCGGGCCAACCTGACCCGGTCCGATTCTAGCCTGGATGGCCATGGTCTCCGTGGCCCCAACCCACTAGGCCAGGGACTTACCTATCCTACGTAGTGGGCGGCCTGCGACCTACCTGGAATACGAGACAGTTCGACAGTCCTGCTCAGTGTGCCTCAGCCGATAGGAACTGTTAGCCGGTCATCCTTCTAATGGAGCGATGGTGCCGCTATCCACCTACGACCAGTCGACTGTCAGCTACCGTCCGCCTCCGCCACTGTCTAGAGGCCACGACCTCCTACTCCACTGGCGGCGCGGACGAGCACCGATGCTCTGTCACGCGGTCAGCCACTTACCGGCCGCCATCCTGCCCTACTGTGGCCGATGAGTCGTGGCCTCCTCTTCAACCGGAGACATGGACACTCACCTCCCTTCCTTCCTTGTGACAGGCTAGGTGCTGGACGTTTCCTTCTTTCACGAGCTACTATGGCTTCGTTCCATGCTCAGAAAATTATATTATTTCATATTCACATTCCTTGTGTCGAGGGCTTCACATTCATATATCGCGCTCTACAAAACTCTGTATTCCCAATGCCAATAAAAAAGGTAGGTGGTTGAATATTGCATGAGGAACGTAGAATGAAATACAAGGAAGAGATGAAAGGTTAATGTGTGGGATGATGGCAATGTTTTTTTTGTTATCATCATTGTGAATTTAGGTTATGAAGATTCAATAGAATAAATTCCACGTTCAATAACCTCTACATTAATTGGTCATTGGAGGTGGTACGAGAAAGAAAGATGTATTCAAAGAAGAACATCGGCATTCGTCACATCCGCAAGATTCTTCTAATCCGAGCTTGGGGTCTATTCATCGTTCATCATAGGGGTTGGTTCTTCATTGGATAAAGTACTTCCCAGTTCTCCAACATTCTCACAACTCTCCTTTTCCAATGCATTCAAAGAAGGAAATGAGGTGCCAACATTTATTAAAATAGTATTATTAAATTAATTAAGGATGGAAAAATTAGTTTGTTTATGTTGGAACATTAATTTTGGCACAATTACATATCACATTAAATTTAATTAAGTTGGCACAATTGAATGGCACATTAAATTGATTTCATGTTGGAATAATTTAATGGGAGGCTTCTATGGAATTTCCCCGTATTAAAGAAGTGATTGGGTGGTCCCCACCACAAAAATTCAAAAAGGAGGTTTTATACTCAGGTGGTCCCCACATTCATAACTCGAATGGAGGTTTCACCATGAAAAATAAATTAAAGATGTTTTATTTTATTTTCATTCATTTATCACACCCACAAAAATTCCAAAAAAACTAAAAATCACTATCAACCTACAATGGTCGAGGTGAAGGTCTTCTTAATCGAATATCTGCAGTACGAGTTCAAAAATTTCCTCAGATTTCAATTCCAGGCACCGATTCAGAAGATACAAAAAAATCGCTCCAACATTTATTTAATCTACCTGATAAAAGATCATAAATTTATTCTGGGCACTCTGGGCTTCAGAATCATGCACGGTCAATTTTTGCGAACTTGTAAAATTCGAATATAATTAAAAACAATTTACATGGAAATATCTAGGACTTTATATTCTCCCCACCTAAGGGCTTTGCATCCCCATAAGCCCATCCTAAACTAGGGAAACATGTTGTGGTACTGAGAACTTATCTGAGACTATCACTCCCATGTTCTCTCTTAGAGATTCCTGTGCTACCAATGAACGTGCACTAGAGGTATCTACTTCCCATGAAGTACCTTCTCTTGTCGATCCTCAATCTCTACTGGAACCTCCAAAAACATCGCCCCGTCGTCGATGTCCAGTTCACCCTAGTCAATGATATATTAAGGTTCATGCACATAGCTCCTCATCTGGGATACATGGAAAACGTCATGCACCCGGTGCAACTAAGGTGGAAAAGCAAAGCAGTAAGCCACATCGCAAACTCTGCTATGGATCATAAAGGGCACGATGAACCTCGGAGATAAATTTCTGCCCTGACCAAATCTCCTCAAACGACATCGAGTTGATAGCCATAAAAAGACATGGTCACCATCCTTGAACTCCAGAGGTCTCCATCTCCTGTCAGCATAAGATTGCTGCCTGCTCTGTGCAATCTTCATCCACACCTAGATGAACTGAACCTTTTCCGTGTTAGCCCATACCATCTCCGGTCCCATGAGTGATGTATCCCCAAGGTCAGTCCAGCACAGTTGTGATCTGTTAGGTCGCCCGTACAACGCCCCAAATAATAGTATGCCGATTGTGGAGTTATAGTTGTTGTTGTACGTGAACTCCACCAATGGTTTGTGATCCTCCAAGCTGTGGAGAAAATCAAAGACGCAAGCTCGTATCATGTCCTAGGGGGTCTGTATGATCCGCTCCGTCTAACCATCCGTCTGAGGGAGGAAGGCGGTGGTCAACCAAAGATGTGTCCCGAACGCCTCTTGCAACCACATTCATATCGAGGAAGTAAAACATGAATCACGATTGGAGAAACTAATAGATGCCACTCCATGAAGCTGTAAAATATCTTCCAAATAGAGGAGCCACATGATCTCTTCTGATCCCTGATCTCTGATAGGTAGGAAGTCAGCCAACATAGTGAGTCGTTCAATGATCACCTCAATAGAATCATGACTCCTGGATGTGCATGGATGTCCCATAATAAAGTCCATGGAAGTTCCATCCCAAATCCACTCTATAACCTCTAACGGTTGAACTAAACCTATTGGAACCTGATTCTCTACCTTCACTTGCTAACAAGTGAGGCACCGAGAGACAAACTCTACCACTGCCTTCTTCATTCCCAGCCACCAGTGCTGACGTCGGAGGTCCTGGTATATCATCGCAACTCCGGGATGTACCTATAGAGGGGATATATGAAAATCCCTCAAAACATCCCCCATATGTACTATTTGTTCCATAGTACAACATTATAAGATGATTACATGCTCACCACATTCAAAAAATACATCAGGTTCATGTCCTATGGATATCCGAGCATATTGAGCCATGTAGTCTACGTCCCCAAGTCGTGCCTACATGACTTGCTGAAGGAGTTGGGGAGTGACTATCAGAGAGTGAAGATATGCTTCCCCATCTCGATCCATATAGAATATCTACAAAGTGGATAGATGCTTTGTCTCCTCACTCAGTAACTGTATACCAGATCTCCTTATGAGTGCATCTGCTACAACATTCCCTTTCCCAAGAGTATAGACTATCTCGATTTCATAGTCCTGGAGGAACTAAATCCAATTCCGCCATATTAGGGTCAAGGCCTTGTGAGAGAAGATATTCCTAAGACTCTTTTCAATATAGTAGACTGTAAAACGTTCTCCCATCAAGTAATGTCGCCACATCTTCAAGGGAAAGACTACTGCTTCCAGCACCAGGTCATGGTTAGCGTAGTTCTGATCATATTTTCTTAGCTTTCGAGAACCATACGCAATCACTACTCGCTCCTACATCAGTACACTTCCATGCCTAGTCCCTGATACGTTGTAGAAAACTATGTACCTGATGCCTTCCTCCGGTAGCCTCAAGACATGGGCACTCGTTAGTCACTACCTCAGCCAGAGGAAACTCCGCTGGCATATATTTGACCACACAAAGGGTTTCCCCTTCTTCATCAACACTGATAAGGGTTCCCAAACTCTGGAAAAGTCAGGCACAAACCTCTATTAGTAAACGTCCAAATTTAGAAAACTCTTCAACTCTGTCATGCTCTTGGGTGGCTCCCAAGCTAGTAAAACATCAATCGTCACTGGTTCCACCGCAACTCCAGTCTCTAAAATAACATGTCCCCAAAAGTAGAGCTATCTTATCCAAAAACTAGCACTTAAAAAGCTTACCATAAAGCTGGTTCTCTTAGAGTGTGTCCAAAACTATCTGTAAATGATAGACATGACCATCCTCTGTCACTGAGTATATCATGATATCATCGACGAAGACTACCACAATGCTATCATGGTATGCCTAGAAGATCATATTTCTGAGTCCCATGAACACTAATGAGGCATTGGTCATTCCAAAAGGCATATCTATGAACTCATAATGGCCATAACGACATCTGAATCCCATCTTTTTCATATCCACCTCTCGTACCCAGAGCTAATGATAGCCAGATCTGAGTTCTATCTTCGAAGACCATTGTGCTCCCATCAGATGATCAAAGAGATTGTCAATCTGCCGAAGTGGATAATTTTTCATCAAGATCACCTTATTTTCGCGCTGATAGTCCGCACTGAGGCTGAAACTCCCATCCTCCTTCTTGGCGAACAAAATCAAGGCTTCCAAAGGGGAAACATTGCGCCTAATGAACCCCTTTTTCTGCAAGTCCACTAGCTGTACTCACAGCTCTCGAATCTCCACTGGATTTATCTGATAAGCTAAGGTAGATATCGGTGCCTTCCTGGGGTACAAGTCGATGTAAAATTCCACCTCTCTTTGAGGAGTTATACTTGGAATGTCATCAGGGAAAACATCATTGTACTAGTCCACCACTATAGGATAGCTCGAACTCTCAACATCAACCGATCTGATGTCATCGATTGCCAAATGATGTGTGATCGGCTGTACCCCCTCCAAGTAAGTCCATCCTACACTGCAAAGGATCCCTTATCACCGGTGAAGTAAAAACAGTTCCCATTAGTGAGTACACACCGCACATTGTTCCTAATACAATCTATCTAAGAATGGACTCTGGATAACTAGTCCATACCCAAGATGACATCATAAGGGCTCGATGCTACCACTAGGAGATCCCAACCGAAGATCTCACCTCCTAGAGTAATCTCACACTGAAATAGTGTGTAATCATAGAATCAACTCTCATTATAATATCTATCCTTAAGGATCAAGACAATGGTTCAATAGGATTCTTGGAGCTCTGAAAGATGGTCATGGATAATAAATGAGTGACTGAAACCTGTGTCAATAAGTACTACAACTAAGGTGTTGTTGTCACAAATCATACCTATAATAATCTCCTGAGCACTGTGTTCATTGGCCTCAGCTTTCTAGAGCTGAGCTTGTCCCTGTCCTCCTACTCCCTATGATCGGGGTGGACCACCTGGCGGTGGTGGCGGTAGAACCTCAAAACGTAACCCACTTCCTACTGCTCGAACTGCTCCTCTACCACACCATCCTCCAACCTACGGACAACCTCTATCAAAACTCTGTCTCTACCTTGGTGGTCCCTTGACCTTCTTCTGGTCATCAGTACATCGGTTCAGGTAGTCGCGAGCCATGTCACCCTGCCTGCAGCACGTGTAACACTATGCGTCTCCCACCTATCCTAATTTTCCTCAAGAGCCTCACACTACAAACAATGTATCCTGTGGTTGTCCTCCTATAGGTCTGGTCCTCTTGGAACTCTTCATCATCTATCAGCTACCATCTTCTCATAACTATGCTACGTGTCATCTAGTGGTGTGCCTCACTGCCAGCGACTGCTCAACAAGGAATCTCTCTACAAAAAGTGCTCAATCTAACACCCCTTCCTACATCGAAGTGCTGATGGGATCCTTCGAAGCTCTAATATCCCCACTGAGCCCCTTATCGAAGGTCTAGTCCCTAATATAAGTGTTCTTCACCATGATAGATTAGTACCATGAGAGGTAAGTGAACCTCACTGAAAACTGAGCCATAGTCATGTTACCCTGCTGAAAGTGGAGAAGTTCATGTATATGCACTGATCATAGGGTTTCTATGAAAAAATATGCCCTGAAAAGGATCTATAAATCCACCCAGATGAGAGTGACCTCGTTGTGAACCTAAGGAATCAATCTCCACCTTCTTCCCACTACTTCCTGAAGAATGTTGGCGGCTAGGATGACCATGAGATCAGCCAGTGTCCCTACCCGTCGAAAGACTCTAACCACAGCCTCTAGCCATTCCTCATCCACCTGTGGATCTGTCTCGCCCCAGATCCTCAGTGGTCTCTGGTCCTGTAACTCATTCAATGTGCTGATGCAGCATGCACCCTCTACTACAAGGGTTGGTCGCGTCGGGTACCCAACGGGTAGTGGTGCTACTTGTACACCACCTCGAGGTACGAATTCCAAAAGGGTCCCCTACACCGAATCCTCATCACTCGGGGGGCATTCATAACTTACACTAACTGGAATCTTATCTTGTTTTATATGTGGAGGCATCTTGAAAAAAAAAACAGGTGTGCCACGGTCATTATGTTTATACCTGGAGATAATACACAAAGAGATCCCAAACTTTTCAAAAACACACACAATCAGTGTTTTTGTGCACTGAGTCGGAAATCAGTATTTAGGGTCCTGGTGTTGGATACGTCGTCCACCACACTAACACTGAACTCCCCGAACTGAAAAACACAACCATAACACTTAACACTATTGTATCTTAGAAAATATCAGAGTTAGAGTTCATCGGTATAACCGAACTCCTCTGATACAAAATTTTCAAGAACCGTCCCCTAGGGCCCATTTCGTGACTACCCCAATCCCGCCTTCAATAGGCTAGGGGCTAGAAACCCAAACCGAAAGGCATAATCCCTATAAACGGGAAGACATTTCCTTTATAACCTATAACTCACACAAATATACATAATGCGGGATAAAAGCACAAAGTAAAACTATGTAGTAAACATGGTGTGTACCGAACGTAAAAGGGCCAGAATATAAGTCCAACTATAATGTACAAGAAAAACTAGAAAGTACATGTAAGACTCTGTACATCTGTTGTAAACACCAAAATACGACTCCTACCTAATGGGTAGGTACTATTATTGATCATTTTTTATGTGGTATGCCTCGTCTATGGTCCACCTACGAGATACTTCTAGTCCTGGTACCCTCGTCCTCAGTCAGCGTCGTCCATCATCTGCACCGAACACAACAAGGTGCGGGCATTGCGTATGCAAGGGTGAGTATAACAATACTCAGTAGGGACCCTGACACCCTCGAAGGTCTCACAGAATCAAAAAATGATAATCCTAAAACCATGAAAACAAATTACAACCCTACATAGGTATATGCCTATACATATACCTAAGTTGTCGAGTAAACCCATCTTAATCATGAGGAAACATGAGGCCCAACTAGAAATCCCAAATCCCAACTATTCCATGAATGAAAGAATATCACAATGATAAAGACATATCTCAAACCATGTATACAAATATGAAAAATAGAATTATGAACCTGACCTACATAGGATCAATGTGGAAGTTGATAACTAGCCATAGGATTCTCTTGGGATAGTAACAAATAACATTCTGATCACCTCGACTGCGGGAGAAATTCCCCTCTATCAAGTAGAATGGGCCTGCCTAGTCACACAGAGGCACTTCCCACTAACCATGGACTATTGAGGTACTCCTCCTGTCGAGTACCGTGGGTCTGGTGAGTCACAGAGAGGCACCCCCCACCGTAGGTCGGTCGCGTCACACCGAGGTGATCCCCTTCATGGACTTCTGAGTTACTAAAACTATCGAGTATTGTGGGTATTCCACATCAAAAAAATTTCTCCCCACCGTGGGTCCACCGCATCACACGAAGGTGCTCCCCCCTGGGCCAGTTGAGTGACTCTGAGTCGAAACGGTCAGTAGTCGTCATGTCTCAGCCAGTCGCAATGTTCTGTACATATCGAGCTTGATAGAACCAATCCCAAATCCATAAATCATACCTCAACCACCTATAATATACAAAAAAGTAACCCAAATTTCTTTCTTGTAAAAAGGGACCCAACACAATAGACGTTGCCTCAATCGGACGCCCAGTCGGTAAGTTAATACCGTTTCCTCTCCAAGGGACCGGTTGGATTTAGGGTCCAATCCAACGTGGCACTACTCGAACCTTTTCCCAAAATTCGGTGGAGTAAGTAAAATGTACCATCTACATCCAAGGATTTTGGAGCTATAGACAGTTCATAAAACAGACGTCGAGTTCTCAAGTTAGGGCCAAAAAGGAAAATACTAGGCCCAGATGGGCCCAGGTCTGGTCCGACCCCGTTGGACGGACCAGGCTAAACCTGGAAGGGGCCAGCTGGACCCAGTTTGGGTCAACACGACCTGGTCTAGGTCTGGCATGGATGGCCTGGGTCTTAGCTGAACCAGCCCATCGGGCCGTGGTCCGGCCCAACCCGCATTGGGGGTGGCCCGTGGTGTGGGGCGCGATGCGGCCTCGCGGTGCAGCCAAGCGGCGAGGCCCCATAGGCGGCCCACGGGGCATCCTCGTGGGGCAGCCCCGTGATGGGGCCCACGGTGCAGCCTCAAGGTGCAGATCCCGGTGCAGCATGGCTGGCACGCAGGACTGCTCGACGGTTCAACACAATGTGCCTCGGACGGCTGGAATGGCCTGCCGATCCTCCTTCCAATGGCGCGGATGGGCCACTGTCCACCTGTAGCCGACTGGCTCCCAGCCAATGTCTTCCTCCACTACGTCCATGTGCCCGCCACCTCCAGCTCCACCGGTGGCACAGACGTGCGGTGCCACTCCTTCGCATGTTCAGCCGGTTCACAACCGGCATCCTGCCCCGCCGTGGCCTCCTCTTCAACCAGTGGTGCAAACCCATTTCGCCCTTCCCTTCTCACAATCATCCGGGTGCTAGCCTTTGCCTTCTTCCATGAGCCACTACGGCTTCGTTCCAAGCCTGAAAAATTATACGATCGCATATTCGTGATCCTTATGTCAAGGGATTCACGTCCATATATTTCTCTAAAAAAATCTTAATTTCCATCACTAATAAAAATATTATGGAGTTAAAGAACGCATGAAGAATGCGCAAAGAAATAAAAGAAATAGAAGTGAGGATAATGTGTGGGATGATGGCCATTTTCGTTTGGTCATCGTCACCTTGAATTCATGATATGAAGATTCAATAGAATAAATTCAACATGTAAAAAACCCTACCTCAATTGTTAATTGGAGGTGGTGTGTGGAAGAAAGATATAGTCGATGAAGAATGTTGGCGTTCGTCGCTTCTACAAGATGCTTCTCCTCTGAGCTCGGGGTCGGTTCCACGTTCTTCATTGGGGGGTGGTTCTTCGTTGGAAAATGTTTATTCTGATTCTCCAAGGTTCTCCCAAATCACCATTTCCAACGATTTCCAACCAAGAAATGAGGAGCCAACAAATATTAAAATAGGTTTATCAAATTAATTAAGGTTAGAACAATTAATTTGGTTATGCTCGCACATTAATGATGGCACAATTTAATGTCACATTAAATTGAATTACATAGAAAAATTAATTGGAACATTAAATTGAATTCACATTGTCGCAATTGAATGGGTGGATTCAAAGGAATTTCCCCACATTAAAGAAGGGTTCGGGTGGTCCCCACTACTAAAATTTAAAAAGGAGGTTCCAAACTCGGGTGGTCCCCACCTCCATAAATCAAATGGAGGTTTTGACAAAAAAATATAATAGAGAAGTTTTATTTTATTTTTATTCTTTTAACATACCCACAAAAATTTCAAAAAATAACATTCACTCTCGACCTACTGCGGTCGAGGTGAAGGTCTCCTAAAGGGAATGCCAACACTGCGAGTTCAATGGTGTCCGTAGATTTCAATTCCAAGCACCTATTCAAAAGTTACAAAATAACCCACTCATTTGTTTATAGAATGTACCCGATAAAAAGTTCATATATTAATTCCGAGCACTCCGGGCCTCAGAATAGTGGGTGGTCAATTTTTGTAGACTCATAAAAGTACCATATAACTAACAAAATTACCTTAAAAATCATATTATTTACAATATTTGACGTTGCTCGTACAATTAATCAATATGTAATTGCGATGGTTAAACCATAAAGTAACCATGACATTTATATTGTTAGGTACGTGTGAGAGTTTCAAATCATAATGTTGCCAGGATAATTACAAAACTAATTATGTAATGCCACAAGAGACCTTTATCATCATATTTATCTTCTATATGTTTTGTGGAAATCTCATGTGAATCTCAAGTTTCACAAAGTCGGTTTATATGGGTGATAATTAGGTTTTTTTGAAAATGATTTCATATGTTACATGTATTCATGGAATAATGTGTTATTTCAATATTTTTATATCCCTTACTAAGATTTTTGTGCTCATACCATGTTTTTATATTAGTTTAATAGGAAATATTTATTTTTACGACAATGTAGGAATCCATGTTAAATGTTATGGATATTTTTTTTATAGAAATCAGTTTTTATTTGAAAAGTTTTATACTTTGGGAGAATTGAATATTTATTTATGCTATTATCTCTGTATTAATGA
Source organism: Viscum album (assembly GCA_963277665.1). Taxonomy (NCBI): domain Eukaryota; kingdom Viridiplantae; phylum Streptophyta; class Magnoliopsida; order Santalales; family Viscaceae; genus Viscum; species Viscum album. The sequence continues at coordinate 600,063,826 of OY728133.1, forward strand.
AGAATGTTACGAATTTATTTGGTCCCATATCCCAATTCAGTAAATCTATAGACTTGAAAAGATACTAAATGTGGAATAATGTGACTTATTAACTTAATTCAATATTATGTACTATAATTTGGTTGGGTCCTTCAATATAGCCATATGTATGAACCTATTGAAAAATAAACATCATAATTCCCTTGAAAAAACAGAATATTTTTAGAAATATATCTAAAAACTCAAGTTGAATATGTATATATTTGATGTTGAGTTTCTACAAACCTATATAAGATAAAAAAATTGAATTATAATATTTTCACATACAATTGATGTGTTTTCCATCAGAAGATCATATTATTCATTGCACTAATAGATGATCACAGGATGGTTTGGAATACCAAATGATTCTTAATTTACTTGGAAATTTATGTTGTATTTATGTAATGAAGTCAGATTTAGGCCCAATAAATTATCCAATTCAACTAGAAGAATAATAACGACATTTAATAGTTGTAAATTACCTCCATCGACAACCAAAGAACAATCATACATATTATTTGTGATCATAGCATCATTATGGGTCATCACTACTAATCAAACATCTAATAATTTAGGGGGTCCTTTTATAACATTATAAAATTAATTAGATATAAAATATTGAGTATATCTATAATAAAATAAGACATTATCATTTCTAGAGGGGATTTTATGTATAAATTTCACCCGATTGTTATCATACTCCTCAGTAAAAGTAGTGATCAAATTATATTTACCTCTATCTCTAGTATTAATGAGTTTTTCTATTAGTCAATGTCATTAACCTTCATATATGGGAATTTGTTATAATAATTACTGTACTCCTAGAATTTAAAACACTAGAGTGTCTTTAATGAATTATGTGGTGCTTTACTCAAATAAAATCATTAGCTAAATATTTTCATTCACTTAAAATTTCAATATCTAGATGACCATTCATTACATATTTAATACATTTAATTTTCCCCTATAAAACTTTCTTTAATGTTTCCATCCATACATTGAGTATAAAGGATGTCTCATATTCTCCTCCTAATTGTTTTTATAATGTCCATGTAATTCAATCAATGTATTATTGAAAAACCATGCGATTGGTTGGTGGAAACAATATCAATCTCCACCATGATAGCACATAAAATTATTTATTCAAAGATACAACATTCTATTAACACTAATTCATTTTGGAGACATTGTTTTGAATCACTCAATAATCAATCATGTCTACATTTCAAGATGGACGACAATACCATAAGTATACACCCAAGTCTTATAATATTTTCCTCATAGGTAGTGAATAATTAATCACCATTATATTTCATCATAACTAATTTAATATCTAAATTCATATATTGAATTGAGTAAATTACATACTGAGAAATAATCTCTTTAACTCATTCCACTCTATATAGTCAATTTATCCTTATATGATTGTATTCTTTAAAATATTATTCCATTTATATGATTCAAAATCAAAATGATAAATAAAAAAATAATCAATTTCTCGTGTTCTAAATAATGGAGAATAGAAAATATACAATCAATGGTACTGATCCATTTCTTAGGGGATTCTAGATTAGTATACCCAGAAAGATAATGTTGCTGTTTTTTCATGAAGGTCTTAGGGGAATGTTGGTATAAATTTTTATCATTAAGATGCTTAGTGTGAATATTATATTGATATTGTTTTATAAGTATAGAAAAAATATTTCACATTCTAGATACCAAAAAATTTGGTTTCTTATGAGGACAGTAATTATATTCTCCATTATATTTCACATTTATATAATTTCATTAGGTGAAATCCATTGACTAAAAGTAAAAAATAATAGTATTTTAAATAATGATCATATTGGGGAACCACATAATAAAGAACAATAATTTATAGGATGTCTAAATGATAATGAAATTCTCTCTGAAACATTTGGTTTAACCTATATAATTCATGGTCATTAAAAAAACATTAGGTTTTAATCTTATATTTAGATCTATCACTATGGTTCTCTCTAATGTTATCCCACCATAGTTTACAAAGGATAACATACACAATATCTAATACCGACCATATTGATCGAAGAACTTAATATCTAGACAATAAATCATATTAAAAAAATATTCTTTATATAAAATGATGAACTACATAATTATATTATTGGATTAGTTCTGTAAAAAAATTGGACACATAAATAACAGATTAATAAATTAAATATATCATCTCCAAAAATCGTTCTCATTACTACAAAACATGTTATATATATAATAATTAACACCATTAAACAAAAAATAGGGATTGGAAACATTAGAAAGGGTGATATATGATGCAAAATATAGGTAAAATGGATGACCTCAATGACTACATAAACATAGCATGAGAATATGGGTATGATAACATGAGATTAATATTTGGATATCCCAACATAAGAAGTAAATGATCAAAAAATTTAATAATTTATTAAACCATTGATATCTACAATACATGAATAATAATAGAATAAAAGAATATAAGATACTAGAGAATAATATATGAATGGAACATAGCTTTGTGTTATACACACAAGTTTAGAAAATAATTTAATTATATGTTTAGAAACACTTCCATGAATACCAACGTGGAATGGGTTCACTCAAAAAATCATTATTGTAGTTAAAGATCACCTTTAATAATATAATAGTGGAAAATTTGTCATTTGGGAAGTGGTTCTCCCATCATTTAAACCATGTTTATCTCATGTGATATCCACGATTACACAATCCATTGGGGGAGAGATATTTCAAACCCATCATATAATGAAAATCATACATTTTTGTCCCATTGGATCATAAAATAATCTCCATATTAGAAAACATAAAAATAAATGGGTTTCATAAAAATGTCACCATAGAATAACACATGGAACAGAAATGTGTTTCTCATACATTTCACAATTTATTAATTAAATAACAGAAGAAAAATGAATAAATTCCATACAAATATTTTCATCATAAAAATAAAAAATCCAGATAAATTTCAATGAATGTATCCTTAGATCATATCCCAATAGAAAAGAAGTAAAATCAAAGGATTTATTTATTTATGAAATATTCTATTATAGGACTAGTTGAAAATATCTCTAGAAATTAAACCATTAACTTTGATATATCCTTTTTAAAACATATAAAATACAATATAATGAGGGAAACATTTTCTGTAAAACTAATATTGGGAACATTTAATGGATTCTTCAAATAATTTTTTATTCATAACTATGGGAAATTTTATTCATTTCCAATATTATTTAATAATGTATTCCAATCACACATTTTTAAAAAATGTCATAAATTACCATAATTGGGGAAAAAATAATATTACATTTAGAAAATTTTGTAAAATATTTTAAATTGTTAAAAATTACATTCTAAAATTATATGATAATAGTAAAAAACATTTTAGTTTTTTTTACAGAATACATATACTGAAGAAATAATCTTCTGAACTAAAGAGAGAAAAAAATTCAATTTTCCTAAAAATGTATATTTGGCATCATGAGTAATTAATTTGATGAAAATGCATGGAAAAATGTATTCTAAAAAACCAAAGAATATAAAATTTATTGAGCTTCATGATAGTTATATTATATGATTCATCATTTGAACTTAATCTTAAACAATCCTAATAAGCATTGATATTTTTTCATAAAACCCATACCACTTTGTTAACTTCTAAATAATGAGACACATGAAATAAATAATATTTAATGGATATGTAAAACCCTATAATTTTTATATTTTTATCATTAAATACACTATTTGGTACTATATAAACCACATAAAATAAAAAATTGGTGAATTTATTATTTTCCTCATTGAAATAAAAGTACAATGAAAATACCCCACCTAACGTATGACATCATTCATATTAAATGAAAACTATTATTATGTAATTATTTAATTATTAATGATAATTTAAATAATCATAATATTTTATATCATACAATATATTATTTTATTATAATATTTTTTTCAACTATTAGTGAATAATTATTTATTAAAATCACTTATATGGATGATAATTTTTTTTATTCATTAATGTTTTGGTTCATTGGTTCTGGTCCTACTGATTTTAATATTATTAAATAAATACATAATTTTAATCTTTGTTTTATTATAATATATATTCCTTATATTCATGTTTATATTCATTCAAAAATTTATATTTTGAAAAATAAATTACATCATTCGTGGAGATGGTTGGTTATACATACACATGAATGATGTTTTCATTTTACAACAGATGGAAAGTGAGAAATTTAAATTAAATCAACCATTATAGATTCATTTTTATATAATACATAATAATTCAATTCAATTTATTACCATCAAAATAAAAAATTTAATGAAAAATGAATCACAACACTTCTTAGAGGTGGTTGTCCCGACACACTCATGAGCGACGTTATCCTTTTATAATGATATCGATGGAATGAATATAGATGTGACATTATAAATACATAATTATAATTATTTAACAAGTAAAATATATATACATTAAACATATAATAATAAACATACATTAAATATGGATATGGAAAATCAATTTCATTATTATACGTATATAGTAAGTCGTACATTTTCACAAGTGATACTTTTATTTCACATTTGATAGAGAGATAGTGAGTGTTGGGTTTTTCATAATCATAACAAAAAAATTAAATTTATGATAACAAAATAATTAGTTTAGTACTATTATTATACATTTATAGGGGTCAAAATAACAATCTAAAAGAATGTGAATGGTAATGGTGATATCTTATTCTGTGAAAAAAATCATTTAGATATCATATAAAGGGCCCTAGAGTTGGTCCTCTAAAAAAACAATTTCTATAATGTAGATTATGATGTTGAAAAAGTATATTTAATGATATTTTTAAACTAAGAGGATCAACATATTTGAATATTTAAAGGCATAAGTATCTATTTTATAATTAAGGTGAGTGATATATTTTCTATTTTTTAAAATACTAAAATATAACAAAGCAATTCTCAAGAAAAATGATTATAAATTTATTAAGATTCAAAGATAAGATAGTATGGGGTTTTTATTAGATCACTAAATAATATTTTTATTGGATTATGTGGTGTTTTAATCATTATAATTATATTTAACCCATTAGGTAACCACTTTAACATTAAGCACGAAAACTATTTGTTCTCTCTTAAAAATTTATAACCTTACATATAAGGTGATATATGGAAAATTTTTTTAAAGGAATGAAATTTTAGATAATATAATATCATATTCAGCCTCTTATAATATTTTTATTATTTTTAAATAATTTAATAAAATACTATTTTTGAAATAATATTATTTATGTCAATTTCAATCATATTTACTTAATTTGAAAAAAATACATAAATAAAATAATTTAATTCAAATATAATCCTTCAAGGCAATAATAATATTATATTTTTAACTAATAAATTCATTTAAATAAATAATTAATTCAAATTATATTAGTTTGAATATTTCTAAAAACATTTATTATATAAAATTATTAATTGAATAAATAATGCATCAGTGTTTCAAAAGAATTTATGCTAAGAATGTAATTAATAATATTTTTAAAGAAATTACCACCTTGAATATAACATAATTATTTTAAAACGTGAAAGTTAAATTAATTCTTAACTTTATTTTTCCACTATTTTGGAAATTAATAAATATTTAAAGGAAATATAGTGAAACATTGAGTCGTTTATTTTTATAAATATTATATAGGTTATTCTCATAGAAAGGTAATAATTAAATAAATATTTTTCTAGTATAAGTCCATAAGAGTATAATTACAATTTTATAATTGGAATTAGGATTAAATTTAATGTCTTTATCACATATATTTAACATAGAGTAAGCTGATTTACCCTTAATCAAGGTGAAAATTGTTATCATGGTTTTGATTAATATTTGCTAAAAAGAAAAGCGGCGTATTTATGAAAATTTATCCTCAATATTCCAAATATATAGTCCCTTTTATAAAATTTTATTTTTATTTTTACCATAAAAATTTTAATGTAATCATCAAACACACAATAGAAACAACATTTGGTAAAAAACAAATTATTTTTAATCATAAAATATTGTTTTTTCAGATCCCACATATAGAAAAATATTAAAGGAATGTTAATCATTTACCTCTTACATATATATTTCAATAATAAAATTAAACAATATTTAATATTATAATTCATTAATATAAAAATAATTGTGTGTATAAAAACATAATTTAGAATAATATTTTATTTACTTTATGTTAATTTTGTTTTTGTTTTTAATTAATTTAAACCCAATGAAATATTTTACAAATATTTGACCTTAAATTTTTTATAACATAAATATTCTTATCCATACAAACTAATCAATTATTTAAGAGTCAATAGTCAGGCAATACTATTTTAGTTATATCTCACAGTTCATTTAAACTTGGTATTTCATATAACAGATGTTATCAAAGATATTAAATTTTAAAATAAATATTTCAAAAAATATTAGGGTGTCAAATTATTCCATTAAAATAAACAAAATCAGTGTATTTAAAAAACTAGTTTTATTATTTTATCATGTTTTTATAAAATTTGATGGAGGTATACTAATAAATAAAACGAAAACACATGATTAAAATCTATCAACAATATTGTAATAAACTACTTATTATTATATGTAATGCTTTCCTATGATGGTTTTATGATCATATAAGGGACCCTTGGGAAGAAGAAGGTATTTTTGTAATGTATTCATTTTTTTATTGGTTGAATAATGGTTTTGAAAATATTGTTCCTAATAGGAGTGTAAGTGACCTTTTTTAATAGTGGGACATAAAATACATTGAATGTTTAAGGAGAAAAAAATATATTAATATCTCTATTTAAAAATGGCTCCAAAATGTAACATTTTAGTATTTTATATGATAAAAGGTACAAATAGTTCCATTAAATAGAATTTATACTAGTTTATTGGTTATTTTAACCCATAAAACTTATGTTTTACCGATAGGACACATGACTTAACCTTATATGAGGTAACATATTTTTATTATTTTTACAATTAGTTATGAAGAAATATTACATTTAACAAGTTACATGAGATTAATTATTTTGATTCCCAATATTTAATCCTTGATATTAAATTCACTTAATATAATCGTTATAATTAAATATAATATTATAAAAAACAAAAAAATTAAAAAAAATGATTTTTCAGAAGAAAACATAATTATGTAAAAAAATTTATATAAAAATATATTACAAAATCCATTAAAAAGAGCCTAAAAATATTATTATTAATTTAAATGAACCAATATTTTATTTATATTATATTAATGAAATTGAATGTTGAAATTCATAATGTTAAATAACCACTTCCATTAAAAAGAAATATTTTTTTACTATTCATTATAAAATAAATTATATCATAAAATTCTAAAAACTTATCTGTAAAATAAAAAGGAATTATGAATTTAAATATTTATTTATATTTTTTATATTAAAAATATATTAGTTAATAAAAAATAATTTAAATGAAACAATACAATGTATGAAAAACAAATTGGTTAGAAATAATGTTTTTGCTTTGGACAAAAAATTACATAATATTTTAATAATGTACATGAAGCAATAAAATATAAATAATTAATATTACAATGACATTAAAATTATTTATATTATCATTATTTGGGTTGTTACAAAAATATTAAACATTTATTATGTTAAATTAGACTTTCAATTGATTATTATAAATAAAACTAATTTTTCCATAGGGTAATAATTTACATTTAGAATATATAAAATAAATATTGGATCATATAAAATTTCTCAAATGATATATTCCTATAATTATTATCCACATGGGAATTATAGGTAGCATTTATATGTATCTAACAGACTCTTTCCTTCTTTAGTATCATTGGAGTATGTGAGTTCCCAATCCAGGGGAATGATCGTATCATCCATGAGAATTTTGAAAAACCTTGTTGTCAGATTAATAACCAAAGGTAGAGAGATATTGAGATCATTATATTTATTATTTTCACAATTACTACAAATATAAATCATATTATACAATCTACAAGATAAATAAACAATTTTTTGGTGTTTCCAAGGAAACCCTAGGAAACATAATTGTTCATCCATGGTAAAGGAACATTTTAAAAACATTTGAAATTACCCCAACAATTCTTAATGCAATAAAAAATTACCCCAATTAAGTATTTATCATTTTAGAACCATTTTCTTAGCTTAAATAATTTGAAATCACTATCACATTATGAGCGATCCATTAGGATTATTTATAACTAGAGAAACAAAAACACCATTCATTATCCCATAATTTTTACGAATCAACAGAAAAACACCCAAGATTGACCATCACTATATCATAGTTCAATCCATATCAAACCATTATATGTTTTATACTATATCATGGTAGTTCTAAATCTAATGCTTATTTCTAATAATCATCCACTTTCACTAAATCATAATTACCATTCAATACATTCAAATCATTTCACATAAAATACAATAACCTGTGAATCTATTTCTACACTTCATTTAAATAGATTCAAAAACTATTTTTATTAAAATTTATCATTATTTTTTACTACATGAAACATCCTGTAAAAAACCATTAAAAATACATCCATAAGAATATTTTTATATCACTTAAAACACTTTTTTGGGATTACCTAATTTTTTTCCAAAATAATTCATAACAAAACCAAATAATAATTCATATAAAAATATGTGTAAAAGAATCAATTTTATCATTCATAACAATCATTAATTAATTCATACATAATTATATTAAAATATTGAATACTATTAAAAGAACAATCCTAATAATTCTAATTTTTTGTCTTTTATATCTATTTAATACATGTACCTATATATGTTATGTAACCTATTGAATCATATACGGGTATATAAAATCATACTCACCCTTTTCCCAAGACACTGACAGACCATGGAAGATAAATTATTTCAAATAACATACAAAAAACTCAAATATTCTTGATTCTCATTGTATAAACATAATTTAACATTTCATATGTCATTCACCCAAACATATGAAAAACTAACATGCCAAAAAACCAAAGAGAAAATTACATATAAAGTTGTTTAACAAAGAATTTCATTACACAACCTTAGTATATCTAAACTGGGAAAATTTTAGTTAAATATTTTTTTTGGGAAAAAACTATTATTGGTCATTCCTCAATTGATGACATGATCAATAACATATTGAACTACAAAATGTTAATCTCAGTCTCAGGTTTGGTCTGTGAAATTTATCAGAGTATAATGGTTTCAATGTAAGGGATCACTTATACCTTAGGTGCAGGGATTCAACAAGATATATACCCCTAGTATACCAATGATATATTCCATGACACACCATATGGAATATGTAGTGGGATATGTGATAAAATATATATAGTATACCTCATGAGTGGATTTTATATCTATATATGATACAAATCTCATAAAATCATTAAATATAATCACAACATATATCATTCCATTATGACCACTATTTTTGGATAACTCAATTTAAAAACATATGAGCACAATTTTAATTTTAATTCATTAATACATTCCGCCAAAATTATAGATTTTTGAATTATAAACAACCTTTTAAAAACATGATATATCTCATATTCATAAAATACATTTAAAATATAATGAAATCCATATATAAGTTCACATCTAATTAGATCCCACTAGATAGACAACTATACATGATTTATATTTTCCAAAAGTTTAATGATTTGTTATACTCATTACATGTTTATGAAACTCTTATCAAATAATTATTTTTACTCACAGTGAATCCTCTTTCTAAATGATTTTTATGGGAATAAACTATATGAAAATATTATTTCAATATTGGTGATATCATATTCAAAATTCCCAAGTTAATCTTTTTTTCATAGTTTCCACACTTATTTTCTTCATAACATCAAATGATGTGATATTAATACATTTTTTATAAGTAGATATAATTTCATGTTTTTCATAATCATCTTATAACTTTAATATTATTATTATAGATTACTTATTAATAAAATTAAATGTAACTATTTATAATATGATTTTTTACTAGTAATCATTTTAATATATGTTGAATATCATTATAGGCAATATGTAATAATTATTTTTTTAAAAAAATAATATATTAAAAATATTTTTATAGTTCTTTTAAAAATATAAAATATATTAATAAAATGAAAATAAATTTAGCATGAATTCATTCCATTATATTTGTTAAAATAACTTTGATGTACTCTTTTATCCAATATAATGTTTTTTTCATTGTATTCTCTTAAAACCACATATTGAATAGGATTAATAATAACATTTTATATCAAAAAAATTACCCATATAATTGACAAAAAACATTCTATAAAATAACTCATTCTATCATAAAAGTATCAAATATGATAAAAAAATATATATTATATATTCTGACCCACTATATCATTTAATTAATACACTTATACCCACCATGGAAATAGAAAATCATTCATTAATCATTGAATTCATACTTCATGCCCAGTTCATGAATCCTTCTCCACTTATAAATATCATCACATATTTACTTAAATTTTTATAACATATAATTTGAATCATATACCCTTGAAAATAAAATAATTTAATTATATAACAATATACATGATGTTGACTCATTATGCTCTTATTCAACACCAATAGGTTCTTTTACAATTTCCCACCACCATGTTCTATTTTTCTATAATATTAATACAACCAATTAAAGTATTATTTATATTTTTTAGAAAGTGTTTTTTAATCTTCATGACTTCAATTATTTCCCGTCTGGCCAAACCATTTACCCTACTATTTTTGTTCCATCATCCTAACACATGAGCATGGAACTCCCATTTCATTCTCAATAATAATAAATATATTAAAGATATTATGTAATATTTTTTTCAAATCATCCACCTTATAGTTTACAATAAAATTTTCTATTAATTCCTATAGTGATTAAATATTTAAATTCTTTTTAATATATATACTAACAAGTGTACCCTCTATGTAAATTAAATAACCAAACTTTTTTTGTTCACGAGTGTTATCCAACGTACTAATACCCATCTAGAAGGATTTTGTAATAGCGGATTGAATGAGGAATAATTATTATATATAATTTATCAATATAAAGTCAATGTATTCATAAATAAATCTGAAATAGTATCATCACAAATAATTTATAAATTATTATTTAGAAAATAACTACATTGATTATTTAATTTTCTATTCAATTTTTACACTTTCAATTTCACCGACCTGATCGCTGATTATGATGAAATTTGTTTCACCAACAATACATAAGTGAATTAATATAGTGATATCCATATGTGTTACATGAAACACTAAACATCAGGCAAGAAATATAAGTTTCTTGAATGTCGAAGTAAATTTCTTCACCTCATTTATTCTTGATCACATAAATAAATCTCTTTCTTTATATAACTAAAAACTTGATTGATGTGGGATGATTCTCAGTAATTCTCTCTCAGAATAATGGGTGTAAAATAAGAAGGGGTGATATATTCATGTTATTAAAATGATATATTTTAGTTTTTTTTAACTGTTAAAATTACAAGAATTCAACGTAAGCCCTTTTTTATTTAATTTCACCAAATAAATCATGAAACCTATCATAAAATAATAACCAAAAAGTTTTTACATTAAAAAGAATGTTTATTATTAAATAAATTCCTAAATAAAATTTTTTTTATTAATTTAATTTTTATGAAAATTAATTTATTAGATCAATTATTAAATATAAATCCTCTCATAAATGTTAGTGATCATGGAAAAGTAAGATTATTTTTTGGGGTAAAATATATTCTATATCAACTAAAATTGGTATTAAAAATATATTAAATTCAGTTAAATAATAAATAAATATCATATTTACTCATATGATGAGAAAATTATTACTTAATTTTTATATTTATTATTAATAAATAAGATACCAAAACATATTCACTTACTCGTGACATGTATAATATCATGAATGAGTTTATGATGAATATAAATTGAATAAATATTTTCTTACAAACTAGGAATAACATTATTTTTAAACCTAGATTTAACTATATCTAATTTTCTATTGGATATACATAGTGTATGTAACTCTTGGAACCATATGTAATAGTAGTAGATCTAGCCCACAAACCTAGATTTGTATCTAGTAACAAATAATATTCCAATTAAAAATGATGAATGTATATAACAAAAACATAATTTGAATTATATTATGAAAATATCTCATTTAATAATTGATATATTATAAAAAATAAAAGTATATATGTTTCATCAACCTATATGATTAAATTATCTATCTTTGAATTTCAAAATATTGTTCAATAATATAATCATGGACATAAAAATTAGTCCAATCATTTTATTTTATCTTATGGAAAATGATATATTCATATATTTACATGGATATGGAAATACTCTCTTGATAATTTAATTAATTTATTATCATTTATGATGTATAGAATGTGTGATGCATTAACATGAGAACTTATCATCATGATTTTAATCTTTAAGTAAAAGTATATTATTCATGATATAGTGAAATAGTGATATTATTTTTATTGACCAATGAAAGAAATTGGTGATAGGAATTCTAATAACTCATATAACATAGGGAATTTTTATTGGCGAGGATGTGATCATCACCATCCATTCAGGTGATCCTCAAGATTAATCATCATGAGAATAAATATATTTCTTTCTGAGTATATAATGTAGTTTAATTTAGATAATAATTTATCCTATAGAGTCTAGTATTTATAAATTAATATGAAATGTATGCTTCTCTAATATTTAATTGAATATCATTTGATATTATATCAAAATTTTCATGATTCAATTTTATATGTTTTGAATCCAGTTCTTTCTATATCATACAAATTTTGGAATAAAGAAAAGATACATTAAATCCATCGGCATGAATTTTTAATTTTTGGAGGTACACTAAATGTTTATATAGTAATAGTTTTAATTTAACACCATCAATTCTCAAAATTCAATTATCTATTAAATAATAATTTGTTTTATAACATGTACTACAAAAAACAAAAAATATTAAAGAAAAATAAAACTAGAAGAAAATTGTTATTTAAATATGACAATTAAAAAATTGTTTTTTTGTTGGAGATAATAAATAATATTATCAAAATTATTAATTCTATGTTTAATTTTTTTTTCTTAAATAAAAAATCATATAATTATTTCTTTGAAATACTCACTATAAGTCAATTTTTAAGAATAAAATCAATTAGTGAAAAAATAATTTTTTATGACCAATTATTTTACAGTAAATATATTTTTTATGTTTGAGAAATTATATTAAATTAAATTTATTGAAAAAATCATTAAATTACTATTCTTACAATGATTATGGATCATTAATAATTGAAAATAAAATCATTTGATTGTAAAATAATATATTTTCAAAAAACATTGTTTATGTGCTCAATGTAAATCTATCGTAATAATTTAAATTAATCATTGATAATTATTTATTTTAATGAATTTTATATATAATATATTCCAGAAAACAAATAAATAACAGTAAAATAGTATTTAATAGGAAATTAATGACATTAAATTAATTTTAATATTGAAAAATTCATTTTTCCAAAAAACAATTTTCATGTATTTTACATGTTTGTATAAAAATAAATTTATGATGATTATAGGAATTTAATTTTCAAAAATAGATTCCATATTTTTAATATTAATTTCACAATTAAGTTATATAATAAATTTATTTTTTGGTCATGATGAATAAAAACCATGGTAAAAATCTATGACCATAGTTAAGGGTAAAATGGTTTCAACGGGGTTGAATGGATGGGATATGTTACCAAAATAACTCTTACCCTTTCATTAATTTAATTATATATGTGTATTTTCAATTTAATTATCCTATAACCTCAAAAATATCAATTTTGATCCTATTTTGTATAATAGTAACCATAATATTTTAATATGTGAAATATGTTTACGAAATCTCACTCTTCCATACTTGTTATATAGAAATGATAGTGGTATAGATATAAATATTATATTAATGAATATATAAGATAATAATTAATATAAATAAACTATTAATATTTTTAATCATATTTTATATTTCTTAATGTCATAATTACATATAATTCTTACGCATCATTGATAAAGTGTTTGTGTGTGTTGGTTTAAATTCCAAAAAATATAATTTTTTAAAATTATAAAAAGTGATGATTTGGATAATACAACATTATTCATAATTATTTGGGATAAATATTAAAAATATTAAAATTTAAAATTTTCAAATTCAAACTCAATTTCACCATGTTATGTTTTATGTTTCATTATGTGAATAGTGAAGAAAATGAGGTTGTATATTATTTAACACCAATATTATTTTAATTTTAAAAAGATATATTAACAATAGAAATTATCTTATAAGGAATGGAGATAATTGATCATATAATTCATAGTTCATTTTGTGTTCCAGTTTAAAATTATAAATTACTTTTATGACCCTTGAATACATAATATTTTTGGAATTACCACTCTTTTCATCTTATAAAAAGTGAAATTAATCTATCCTTTATAAATACACATATGAGTTAATTTTTCTCTAAATAATCATTCAATATCCCTCCCCAAACCTCCCAAAAAGTGTTCATAAATAATTAGAGTAGATATATTTCAAATATCCAATGGCTTTCATTGCAACAAAAATTTGGAATTACGATGATTGATGTAAGGGTTCCCAAACTAGTTCATCTTTATTAATTAGGATTCCTTATATTGAAGAAATATTAAAACATAATTTATACTACATATATGATAAAATTTATGTGGTATATAAATCTTATTTTTTAATTGAAGGTGTATGATTACTAGTTTCAAAAAAATTATCTATCTTCTATAAGTTGTTACTCTGTCAAAATGTTGGTTATTCAAAATTGTTCTTTTCATTTATAATATCCTTTTAAAATTTAAATAATGCAATTTATAAATTAAAATTTATATTAAATTTTTGTTTAAAATTTTATCCATTTTTTATATAAAACTACACATTTACTACAATTCCATTCTTTTGTAGACCATAGAAAAACATTTCTCACTACGGTGGTTTTACAAAACATATGTGAATGATCATGTTTGGATGAATGTATGTCTCTCATGGGTATTATTAAAAATTTGTTATATCACATAATATATAATTAATATTAAATTATTCATATTATTAATACATTCAAACTCTATATTAACCAATATAATAATTAATGTAAATGTAAAAAACATTGTTATTTCTACCAATCTTAAGATGGTTTATTTAGAACGGTTATTGGGATGGTAAAAATTTATTTACCTATTAGTCATCCTTATTTATGGAATGATATGAAACCTTTTCAAAGACTGTTCCATATTTTATGAAACCATTTTAGTATAACTACTAACCATTATATAAACACAATACGTTTTTTGGATAGTATAGTCCAAAGAGTCCCAAAATAAATAATATAAACTATATTGAATTAGTAAATGAAAAAATGATAATAAGGTAAAATTGTAAGTGAATAAATAAGAAAATTATCATGAATCATGTATATATATATTTTTATATTAATTATTTAAGAATTTGAGGAATAAGTGTGAAATGTCAAAACATAATATAATAGATTATTAACTAATTTTTTTTGAATTACATTACTTATTCAAGGTCTGGGTGTTGAAAACATTATTTCTATTATTTATTTGGATTTATTTTTATTATATTTCCTTTATTCATGTATGTATATTTTCTTCACATAATCAATTAATTAAATCAGTCTTACCTCAACTTTTTTGACCATTGAAATGGTTTTCATCTCAATTCCACTCTATTAATAACTATTTTATATTATGAACCTATTTTTTTTATTTCTCCATTTTTACAAACTGAAGAAAATATTTCTACACAATATATGATTTATTACATTTTTTTATAGAATCATACCATGATATAAACATTGAAATCCTTTAACTTTGATTAACCAAATCCATATGGGTTTATGTTTCAATCTCACATTTCATCGGGGTTATTTATGCTTGAGTCTTATTTTTGGGTAATTATACAAAAGATATATATTAAAACCCAAATATTATCCTAATTTTTTTAGGATTTATAATTATTATTTCTATTTTACATTTTTTGGTACTCAAATCTATAGAAATTTTTTTATAAGAAAAAAATGACTGCATTTATCCTTTATATCTAGGATATATTCTCTTACAAATCCGTAGAAATTATTTTATTTAAGAATGTTGTTTTCTCTAAACATATTATTTCGAAAGGTAATTTTTTTCTTAATATATTATTTTACTGTTTGAAATGAATATATTATCATTTTAAAACTATGAATTTTTAATATTATTTTCCAGAGTTTGAAAGAAATCACACTCTAATGATTTTAGTCATTTGCATAATATCCCACATCCATGACCATTATTCATGATTAGAATATTATTCCATGTTTTTATGGTCTTCCATTGTAATATATATTACTATTATTCTAAAATATTGTGGGAAATAATTATTATTTTATTCAATGGTTTGATAATAGATATCACTCCACTTATAAATATTTTTATCTTACACTCAACAATTTCAGACTAAATTATAGTTTAGTTTCATGATTATATTATTGTCAATTATTTTTTAAAAACAAGATTTCACTGGTATTTTTCAAAAAACCTAAAAATAGCTTCATTTGTGATTCATATATATTTTTTTTGAAAAAATCATTCATAAAAATTCTTTTTGAATGCTTCTCTTTCATTTTATTTTCTATTTTCTAAATGATGTATTATTTATAAAGGAACCTAATTTATGACGAATTCAGTGTCTTAACCATGTATATGTATTATAATCTAATTGATGTATTCAATTTCATATTAAATATTAAAAAATTCATTTCCCCATTAATTATTCAATGTAAACACCCAACTTTATATATAAAATATTGGGTCATATACATAGAAATATAGATACTTTATTATTTATAGAAACATTGAAAAATATTAGATCGTTATAGTTCAGTATGAAATATTATTTATTTCTATGACATGTTGAATTTTACTAGGGAAATATTGAAATTGTGTATGTATATTTTCTAATATGAATTCTTATTACTATATAATTTTGATTATTTTTAGAATTCTTATTCTTTTTTTATAATTAATTTAGTGGACTTGGTATGTGAACTAGTAGTGGCCCATATAAGATAGCCTCTAGATGAATCTACATGTCTCATGACTCAAAACTGGCTAGGAAATTTTCATATATATTCCAAATTGATTATGATGTCATGGAATGTGGAAATTATTAGAATTTAATGATGTCAAGTATTACCCATTAGATCATTTTGAAATTATGAACAATACCAATTTTTTAATTTATATTATTATCCATATATATATTTCAAGATTATGTGATTTTTTATATGGAAATATTTTATTTTTATTTATTCCTTCAATATTATTCATTCCTTTATTATTCTATGAAAAATAATGATGTATTATTAACCTTAATAAATATTTGATCTCACCATAATTATATGTCTAGTTCTTTGAGTTTTGAATAAAATAATTTCATATGATATGTTTAGAAGGGAATAATATTTGCTTAATTTTTTATGGGGTGTAAAATAATTAACATTTAATAAAAATCAAGGTATAGTGAGGAAAATGTAGTTTAAAAAGATTTAAATGGTTCCTGTTATGTAATATTATTTCACTAACACTCTAAAACTATAAACCTATATAATATTCATGATGTAAGGGAACCAATGTTTCATTCAAATTTATAATTTTGGGTGTATAAAATTGGGGTTCATTTGTTGGAATCAAATATATTTTGTAAATAATATGTTTTTGCACCACACCACAGTGTGAATGTCTGATGTGCTAAATAGAATTAAAGGAATCCCAAAAATATATTCACAAAAAATTACTATAAATAAACGATATGTACTAGAATGTATAGATATTTTCGACTAACTAAAAAAACATATCATGATATCTATAATTACGAGTTATTTGTTTTGTTTTTTCTTTCATTTTGTTCTCTATATTTTCAATTAAATGTTGTTTTTAAACATAGATTTTTTTTAAATTTTACTTTTTTATCCTATTATTTATAAATATAATTGGATATAGATCAATTTATAATATTTTTATTAAAGAATATTTTTGTATGTGAGCATATTATTGAGAAAATTTTCATTATGGTTGTTTTATCTAAGAACCCACTGATAAAATATCATGGTCTGGTCCACATACCTCCTGATATTAAAATTGAATAGGTTTCAATGAGTGGGACATGGATATAATTTATTTAAAATATCTTTTATGGGATTTATTGATTATTATCAAAACCCATACACCTTATTCTATTATGTTATTTTCTCTTCAATAAATTTATTTTCTATAATAATTTATTGTCTTTACATATTTAGGATTCTTTTTATATTTAATTAAGAAACATAATTTTATTACATGGTTCACAGTTCAAATTTACCACTCAGTCCAAATTATGTTAATTTTACACTATTCTTATTTTGAACTTGTTTATTAATTTCAGTGGTTCATCACATTTTGTTCTTCAAAAATATAAACATTAAAATTGAATAAACTATTACATATTATATATCATCAATTCATACCACCAACTCTCTTTGACCTACATATTTTTAACATAACCCTGCACTATATAGTCATGAATTGTCTATACCCCATATGAATGATATATTCTGACAATTGTTTATCTTAACCAAGTGCCCTAATGTTCCCATGAATATAATTTAATACCACATGAATTAATAAACATTGAATTCTATTTAAACATCTAATAAGAGTTTGAAATTTATAAATAAAACATGAATTTACCATTTTATAATAATTAAGGATCATTTAAAAGACAATAATAATAATATTAACTATAAAAATAACAACAACAATATTAATTTAATATATTTATTTATGGTCATGGAGGCTTGATGAAATTAAGCAACACACACAAATGGGAAAACAATGACATATCATACCAACACCTCCAACTACTCAACCAGTCTATAGTTTGATCAGTATTTTTATAAATCATGAGGTCCAACCATTTTACTATATGATTGTCCCATAATATAGGAAGAAATCCCCCTTCTAAATCATGAAACACACCAATGTGTACCTAGGCCTATACCCTTCCCACATTATCATATATGACACCACCTTTATCATCAAAATCCCCAAAAGGGATGCTAAAATGTTAATCCCCTAGTAATGTGTTGAATTTAAAGTTGGACATATAACTCAAAAATCCCCCCAACTATAATAAAAATAATAAATTCAAAAAAAATAATATTTTTAATTAAAAAAATAAGCCATTAAATTACACTTCATATTTTGTTGATAAAAATACCCTATGAATACATATCTTGTTAAAAATCAAACATTAAAGTAATTTTTTTTAATATTCCCTTGATCGTCATAGAAATTTATATTTATACATAGACACATAGACACCCACCCATCCACCCACACACACATATATGAAAACATATTAATTAACAAATTCCCATGTGAATATGTTCATATATATATTTATATACATATACTTATGTACACAAGAAAAACATTGAAAAAAAAACATTTCAAAAACATTTAAATTTCGAAATCCATTTGAATCCATGAATGATACCTCTCATTAAAACCATTATATTTCATAAACCACAAATAATGTGGACTAATATTTCAAAAACATTATTTAACAAACCCAAAATATGTAAATTTCTCAGGGAAGCTAAAAATAAAAGTACAGTGTATATAAATGTAATTTGTGAATAAAATCTCAAAATATTATCCATTTCAAAATAAATTTAAATGTTACAAATAATGTAAGGAAAATGGAAAAACACAAAATCACTTACTATTATTAATTGATAAAGTCAAAAAACTTTAGATAATGGTGATAGAATGTAGTAAGATTTGCAACAAACAATCTAGAATCCCTTGATAGGCAAAATTAGGGGAAAATAACATATTTTTTGTATGAAGTTGTTAATTTATAAAAATATTATTCTATAATGAATATAAACATTTCAATATTTTTAATTCCACAAAACCATAAATATTTACTCTATTATAGGAAAGAACTATATTTTTATGCATTTAATGAAACACCATGTTAATCTTGTACAATATGAATCCATTTTAATTTAGTTCAATATATGAAACACTATTTTGGCTCATGTCTCACAAAATGAAATCTTCATATGATAACTGTTGTATGAAAATCCTGCAATTTATAACTCCTTTAATCTGGTATACTACCTAAAATTAACTTGATACAAGATAGAAGATCGATAAGTCTAGTGTATTTGGGGATTAGTAACAGTACATAACAACTTAGAACATAAAATAGACAATATATGTATTGAAAAATTCCTTTATATAACCATGACTTTCCCTCGTACATTGCATTGCATGGGATAACCTGAGTAAATATATTTGGAAAGGGTGATCTATAAATCTTAGTAATGAAGTAAAAAAGGCATAACATGATGAATATAATACATGTTAGGTAATGGGTATATAATTGTGTAATAAAAGAACATGAACATAAAAGAATTATATACCATGATTATCATAACATGGAAATGTGGTAACAATACTTAACATGAAATTATCATAATCTGATGCTCATTTCACATGGACTATTAGTATACCGTCATTGGACTTTAATTAGCATGATTGAATACTCATTGAATTTTTTTCATTAGTAAAAACTTATTTCACTTGACTTATCAGTATACTAAGCTTTACCCAATGCATTGGAGCGCTATCTGGGCATAACCTTCTTAAACAATTCATTTCATGTATAAGTGTGCCACATGGATCATAAAATAGGGAATCATTAACCATAATTTATTCCAAGATAAAAGTTTGTTGAATACATACATGAAGATTTATAATTAATAAGTAAATGTGGATAAAGGTAAATACCATTGATAGAGAAATATGCATTGTATTTACTAAATAATTACATTGGATTTGATAATTGGTGCAATTTCGGCATCATAATGGCATGGAATAAGAATTCATAAAAATGGGTGATGTGAGAAAAATTGGTGTCTCGTCATATATGTATTAAATGGACAGTACGGGGTCCATGTGGATAAATTTCACAAAATATGTAAAGTAATTTATATTCATAATACAAAATAATTACATGAATGTAAGTGAAGAGAGATAAATTCCTTATAGAATTTCAACTTGGTAACATGTATACATGGAAATAACGGATGAGAGATAAAGGTCTCTGTAATCATTAAAACATTAATTGGATAGTATAGTGTAGGTGCAGAATCATACCCCAACATTTATAATTGAAAATAAAAGGGCATAAAAATATTACGAAACATGGATAAAATGTGAAAAGAAGGAATCCTTTAATAGAAAGTGTCATCCCAAAGTCATTGGAGAGGCTTGAGAGAGGCTTCATTGGATGTTGGGGCACATTGGAAGGATTCTAGAGAGAGGAGGGAAAAGGTTGGATGAACTAAAAAGGCTTTGAGTGATGATAAAGTGGGAGTATCTAAGGGTTTATATAGAAATGGAGTGGGAATTATTTCTAATTTAGGTTTGGGGCACCGCACATTAAACTATTCAAAACTGAAAACTAACCCATGGTTATTGTGAATGGTTTTTTAAAAATGGGAATGGAAAATAAAGTTTTATAAGGCCAATGGCCTAAATTCATAAAATATTAGGGTTTCTTATGTGGTGGTGAGTTGAACTCTCAAGAAAATCAATTTATAAAGATAAAACGTTTTATACGACCTCGAGGGTCCACTAAGGCATTGTAAAATAAATAAATAAAATCCTAAAACCACATTATTTTAATGGTAATATAGAAATTGGAACAATATAATTTTTGTAGTATATTATTACACCACTATTCGGTCATTATGATGTCATAAAAATTATTAAATATTTAAACGGTAATTAATTTTTTCCCATAAATTTGACGGTCTTAGAAAATTATGAAAACATAACCATTTGATAATTTCATTATCCTTATAATATTAACTCTATCAAAATAATTTTCTAAATATGTGAATTTTCACTTTTAAAATAAAAACTGACATTTATAAAAAATTCATGGTTTTTGACAAAAACAACTTTCAAACCTTAATAGAAAATACAATTGTATTCATAAAAATTATATGATAATTTATACATAATAAAAAGTAATTTAATATTAATAATATTTTATTAAAATATTATTTAACTAAAAAATCCATTAATTTTTCAAAATAGAATTCTTAGTTGAATATTAACTAAAAATACTATTTTTTGCATTAAAAACTATTTAAAATGTAAAAATAATAAAATGAATGTATATTCTATAATATATAAAAAAATAACACACATAATCATAGTGCTATTATCTAGTTATAAAACCCCTTATGACAACCTCATATGATAGAAGGGTTATGTGTGTGATGATGACAGATTCTTGGGGTGGATCGGATAACATCGCTCGAGTGGTAATATATATCAACTTTCACTTCTCCGATAGGAAATTTAATTTGATCTTAACATGTAGAATCTCAGCTTGGGCTTGGTAACGAGTGATTCCCACTGATGAAACCTCTGTTCTAACATAGACTAATGGACTTCAGATATGGAAAGTCTACTAGATGAGGCCATCAAATCCATTGTCTATGTAAATGGTATTTGTTAAAGCCCTATATATATTCTAATCATGTAATCACTTTTCAGTAGATATATAAGAAAATATCACAATTCATAATGGTATTTTATAATCCAGAAACATAAAAAACGTAACTTCATACATTATATAACCATATTACATATTAATAAATTTAATTAGACCAAGAGAAATTTTCATTATTATAAGTTAGGGTGGTTATAATCTTACCCCCTTAAGAAATTTTTCCCTCAAAATTTCCTTTTCCCAAACGAAAACAAATGCAGTAACTCTACTTCATCACTACCTCGGATTCCCACGTTGCTTCCTTAAACGTGTGGTTTCTCCACCACACCATGATGAGGGGAATTTTCTTATTTTGAAAAAAAATTTCTCTATGATATAAGATCATCACAGTTTACTCCTCATAAATAAAGATCATCCTCTAACTGTACTAACTCTTAAGAGATTACATGTGAAGGGTCTGGTATGTACTTCCTTAAGAGGGATACATTGAAGACATCTTGTACATTGTCCATGGTGGGTGGAAGTGCTAGTTGATATGACACTAATCCCCCAAGATATAGAATCTCAAAGGGGATGATGTACCTAAGAATTGAATTCCATTTCTTTCCAAACCTCTTGACCTTCTTCCACATATATATGCATAGAAATACCTTGTCAGCAACATTGAAATCATAGTCTCATCAATTATTATCTTCATAACATTTATGTCTACTTTGGGATACCTTGATATGCTATAGAATGGATTTCACCTTCTCCACTATTTCATCGACCATTTTAGGTCATATGAGCTTACGCTCACTAAGTTCATCCCTACACGCATGTGTTCTTCACCTTTTCCCATAAAGGGCTTCATATGGTTCCATTCAGATGCTCGAGTGAAAACTATAGTAGTAGAAGAATTCAACCGCAAAATGATTTTGGTCCTATCCTCCTTTGAATTCCATAAAACATGATATTAACATATCTTCTAGTGTCTGAATTGTTCGCTCATATTGGCCATAAATTTGAGGATGATAGGTTGTACTGTAGTTCAATAGAGTGCTTATCGAAAGTTGGGGCCTTGTCCCGAACACCAAGGTGAGTCATGGATCAAAATCGAATGACATATATCGAGGTACTCTAGGAAGTGTTACCACTTCTTAAATGAAAATGTGAGTAAGTTGATCCAATGAAGAGTCCTCTCAATTCATGATAAAGTGATCTGTCTTTGTAAGAAGATCCAAAATGACCCATGTATCATTGTTTCCTCTAGATGTCCTTGGATGTTCAATTACAATGTCCACGGTAATGTTTCCCCACTTCCATGTTGGCATGGGTAGTGGTTTCATCATCCTCTTAGACTTTTTCTTCTTAGCTTTCACATGATGACATACTAGGTGATTTGATGTATACTCATCAATATCCCTTTTCATATTGTCCCACCGAATGTTTTCACAGAGATCTCGATACATCTTTGTGCTCCCTAGGTGAATAGATAAGGTTAAGCTATGTGGGTCAATCATAAGCTACTTTATTATATTTGGATTTGATGATATAAATAATCATGACCAACATATCCAAATTCCAACCTTTATAACCACAAACTCTAAGGATTTCTAATTTCTGATAGCTTCCACCCATTTCAGAATTCCAACATCCTTTCATTGAGAATCCTTTATTTTCTCCATGAGGGACAGTTGAGAAATTATTTGACAAAGGTTTGATGATGTTTTCCATTATTGATTCCCATGTAAATCCATTGAAAATATAAGAATATTGGATCCTTTTCAATTCTCATAATTTATAATGATGTAGGATCATTTCTAAATATAGTATCTTCTATCTTTTTTTCCTGACCATGATTGTAGTAGATCGAGAATTCATAATCCTTGATGAGTTCTATCCATCTTCATTGTCCCATATTATGGTCTTTTAGTTTGAATATTTATTTGAGGATCTTGTTATAAGTATATATCTTATACATATCCCCCTAGAGATGATGCCACATGATTTTCTGTGAAAATATCACAACCTGCAACTCTAGAGCAGGTGTGGGATAGTTTTTCTCAAGGAGTTTCATCTGCCTTGAAGAGTAGGCTATCACGTAATCATTATGCATCAACACACAACCCAAGACCTTCTTCGATGCATCACCAAATATCACAAAAAGTAATTAACTTGTGTTTATTGGGAGAATATGGGTAGTTATAAGTCTCCTTTTCAAATATTTGAAGCTCTCATCACATTTATCACCTCCAGTAAAATTTACTCCCTTCCGAGTTATCATGGAAAGATGGTTGGTCAATCGTGAGAAAAGCCACACAAATCTGCAATAATATCCCCTAACAACATGAATATAATGATATATATTACCGATGTTGTCCTCAACCATTCCACAAATGAAGTGGTCTTGGAGGGATCTACATATATCTTTTTTCTTGTGATGATATGAACCAAGAATGCGACATCATTCCAGCAGAACTCACACTTTCTGTACTTTTCATAGATCTTGTCCTTCCAAATGGTCTCTAGTACAGTTATTAGATGATCATCATGATCCTTTTTGGATTTGGTGTATATTATAATATCATCTATATATACTACCACAAATTTGTCGAGGTAATATCTAAGGAGTCTATTCATCAAGTCCAAGAAGATTTATAGAGCATTAAAGAGCTTGAAAGGAATTATTATGAATTTAAAGTTCCCGTATCTTGTACGAAAATTAATCTTGGAGATATCTTCCATTTTAACCCATACATGATAACAACCCAACCAAAAATCTACCTTGGAGATGTATTGGGCTCCACATAGCTGATAGAACAAATCCTCAATTCGTGAAATAGGATTCATGTTCTTTTGCGTGATTTTGTTAAGCTCATTATAATCGATGCAAATCCAAACTGACCCATCCATCTTCTTGACAAAGAGGACTGGTGCACCCCATGGTGATGATCATGGGAATATAAACCCTTTAACTATATTTTTAGTATTTTATTCTTCAGATTCTCATGCTCCACAACATCCATTCTATATGGAGAAATTTATATTGGAAACACCTTAGGTATAAGGTCAATTGAGAATTAATCTTATCTTATTCGAGTAAGACTATGAATTTTTTTGGGAAACACATCTTCAAATTCCCTCAAAATAAGCATGTCTTCATGGATGTTGGCTTCCTTTCAATCAATCACCTGAGCCAAATACACATGCTCATTGGGTAATAATATATAAGATTGAGATGGTGGTGCTAAAGAATCTTTACCTTCATCCTTGCACTTGTATAGAATCGGTGGTCGCTCCACCATTTGGAGAGTTAATTCCCTCTCAGAGAAATTTATGTTCCCCCTATATATAGAATGCCAATCCCTTTCCTCATATGAAGTTTTCCTCATATGCTATGATGGATTCGTCATCTTTTTTGTTGGAGGACAAGGAAGTGCCTTTCCATCTTAAGTCATAGGGTGCGAGGAAAATATTTATCAAAACACTTTTTTCACATACCCTTCCATTCCAAAGCCACAATCTCTTTCTTAGGAAATTTATTTTTGATCAATGTTCACCATTTATTGGCTTCACCCTCCATATGATAAGCAACCATAAGAACCTTCTATTGTTCAGAACATTGATGGATAGAGAATATCTTTTCAAGGGAGTTTAACCATTGTTCATAAATTGAGGGATAAGATGATCCATTAAAAGGAGGTTGTTGTCTAATGATGCTATAAATTGAGCCTTTTTCTATCTTGGGGGGGGGGGGGGGGGTTGAACGTTCATCTTAACCCATCTTTATATTCAAAAATTGAGTTAACTGAGAGAGAATAATGAAGAAGTTCGTGATTCCTCTCACAGAGGATTGGGAATCTCATTTGAATAGTCCTCACATTGATCTTCACATAGGTTGTTAGACCGAGTCCACCTATTACCGGCCATTGGCTGGAATAAAAGGAACATTAGGGGTAACACATAAAGGGTAATCTAAAGAAAAAAATGGATGCCTTAATAATTAATTATATTTCTTTAACTTATTAAAATATAGGATTCATTTTATGTTATCCATAATCTACTTTCTATCATATATTATTAGGAGAATTTTTTAATTACCTTAACAATGGTTCATATTAATCTTGTGAATTTAAAAAAGAATATCCCGTGGGAGTGTCAAAACGAAGAGTGTAGCAAGGCCCTTTTTCATGTACCAGGATACCGCCTGTCAAGCCCAAAACACCTTATCAGAGTTTTCACTCCTACGTACATTTATGCCAGAGCTACCCCTACCTAATCATATCCAGATATGGATCTATTTTTTTTTGATAAAAAACAAAATCAATACTCACCAAGATTTAGGGATGTTTTTATTATACCTAGTCATATAATTATGGCTTTCATTAGGGTTTTCTAATCCTAATCCCAAAAATAACTAAACCTATCCTCTAATACTAACTATGAAAAATATTTTCTTCATTACACACATAAAATGGTTTATTAACAAAAATTTAGATGATACAACATATAATACTGAGAGGTATACTGTCTTAGGGGATTTGGAACATTAAATAACAACTTATAACATAATTCACACAATATATTTATTAAAAACATTCATTACATAACCATGACCTACCCTCATACTTATCATTTCATAGGATAACCTGAGGACATACATTTGAAAATGGTTAGATATAAAGTCTAGTAAGGGTGTAAACAAGGAATAAAATGAAAAATAAAATAAATTTTAGGAAATAGAAATTTCAATGGAGAATAAAATATCATGAACATAATGGAATGATATAGTATGATTATAATAACATGGAAATGTGGAAGCAATGTTTAACATTGAATTATCTTGAGCCAAGGCTCATTACACTTGGATCATGACTAAACCTTCATTTAAATTGAATTATAATGAGTAAATAATCTTTGAACTATAATAATAATGAGTAAATCCTCATTTCACTTGATGTATCATGATACAAATCTTTACCCAGTGCACTGGGGCTCTATCAGGGCACACCCTTCTTAAAAATTTCATTTCATGCATAAGTGTTCCACATGGATCATATAACATGGAATCAATAATGATCATTTATTCAAAAATAAAGGGATGTGTAATAAATACATGAATAATTATAATCAATAATTATATGTGCATAAAGGTGAAAACCATCGATAGAGAAATGGTCATGGTTATCACTACACAATTACATTGGCTTGGAAAATTGGTGCAATTTCGGCTATGTAATGATGTGATATAAGAGTTCATAAAAATGTTTGATGAGGGAAAGGGGGTGTCTCATATTATATACATTAAATAGAAATTAATGGTGTCATATGGAAACATTCCCCAACATAGGTAATGGAATTTATATTCATAATACAAAATAAAATTCTGGAATTTAAAGGAGTAGAGAAAAATTCCTTACAGAATTTCGGAATGGTAACAGGTATACATGGAAAGCACAAATAAAAGATAAAGGGGTCTATCATCATTAAAAAATAAATAGGACAGTATAGGTGAGGTCAAAAATCATACCCCAACATTTATAATTGAAAATAAAAGGGCATAACAATATTACAAAACATGGATAAAATGAGAATGGAAGGAATCCCTTATTAGGAAGTGTGATCCCAATGGCTCGGGAGAGACATGATAGAGCCTTATTGGGAGCTTGGAGATCCATGAGAGGATTCTAGAGAAAGGATGGTAGGGTTTGTATGTACTCCAAAGTCATTTAGTGAAGATGATGTGGGAGCTTGGGTTGGTTCATATAGGAATGGAGAGAGAATTCTTTATTATTTTGGTTTGGGACAGCCCACATTAAACTAATCAAAACCACAAACACACCCATGGTTATTTACCATGGTTTCTGACAAAGGGGTGTAAAATATAATATTTAATATGGCCAATTTCATAACATTTTAATATAATAGGGTTTCTAATGTGGATGTGAGTCACACTCTCAAGGAAATCAATTTTAAAAGACAAAAAGTTTTAAAAGTCTTGAAGGGTCTACTAAGGCTTTGTAAAGTAAATAAAACAAACCTAAAATCACATTATTTTAATGGTAAAATATATATTGGCAGAAAATAATGTTTATATAATTTTATTACATCATTATTTGATCATTATTATGTCATAAAACACATTATATATTTACATGGTATTTAATTATTATCCAAAAATTCCACTGTCTCAGAAATTTATGAAAACATCACCATTGGATAATTTTGACATCCTGATAATATTAATTTTATCCAAAAAATTTCCTAAATATGTAAATTTTCACTTTTAAAATAAAAAATGAAATTTATCAAAATTTTAATAGGTTTTTGACAGAAGCATTTTTCAAACCATAAAAATAATTACAATAGAATTGTTAAAAGTTATACGATCATTTATACTTAATAAAAATTAATTTAATAATAATAATAATTTTGTATTACAGTATTATTTAATTCAAAAATCCATATATTTATCAATATAGATTTTATAGTTTAATATTAACAAATAATTCTAATTATGCTTTAAAATCTATTTATAATGTAAAAATAGTAAAATGATTTTATATTCTTAATTATATAAAAAAATAATTCAAAACATCAAAGTGCTATGGTCCTTATACATAACCCCTTATAACACCCACATAAGACTGAATGGTAAGGTCTGCGATGGTGACAGAATCTTGTGGTGGCTCAGATAAAATCCCTCAGGCGGTAATGTCTACCAACTTCCACTTATCCCGTAGGTGGTTTTGTTCAAGCTTAACATTTTGAAGCTCAGCTTGGGATTGGTCAAGAGTAAATCCCAATGATGCCACCTCTTTTCTATGCTCTGAAAAATGGAATTTTTATGGGAAAAGTCTGCTGGATTGGGCCATCACTTACTTTTTCTGAATAAATTGGATTTATTAAATCCCTCTATTTATACAAATCATGTGATCACTGTTAAATGGATATATTAGCATCCATCACAATTCATAACGGTATTTTAAAATCCAAAAACATAAAACCATGTAAGTGCACACATTATATAACCTTCTTACATAATAATACATTTAATTAGACCCAGAGGAATTTTCATTGATAGAATTTGGGGTCGTTACTTTGTGTGACACGTAAGATCTAGTTTTAAGAAAAAATAATTCACTAATAATAATATTATTAAAATTTTATTATATTTTTCTTCTACGAATTAGAATGGATACTAAGAATAATAGTAATTAAAATATGATAATATGGCTTGATAATTTATATAATAATCATTATTTGGTTATAAAATAATAATTAATGATAATAAAAGCATTTTGGAAATAGAGGAATTCTTTTTTTATAAAAATATATTTATTCATATAAACATGATTTACAGTAATAAATTTATTAAACCACTTATGATTAATTATTCAAATGAAATATATATATATATATATATATATATTATTCATTCAAATATTTATTGTTCATCATTTTTGTCTTCAAGGAACGGGAAAATAATAAATCAAAATTTGTGCATAAAGATATATATTTTTTATAAAAGACCATTTACATCGTTTCAATGAAAAAACTATATTAAATATAATTTTTAAAAATTTTATAAATTTTTTTTTCAAGATTTTTTTCTAAATTATAATATAAATATTTTCTTTGGGTACTTTTTTCGTATTTTTATGAGAATTATATTTTTTATGAATAGAGAAAACACTAAATTTTAATTGAAAACATCATTTTTTCTAATTTTTTATATATATAGAAATTTTATTTTAAAATATTTTAAAATTATATCTATATATATAATAAACATATTAAAAAAAATTATTTCATCTGAAATAATTTCACATTGAACTTGGATATTAAAACATTTCAAAATTTTGATCATTTTCCCTTTTAAAACATATCTTTTCCCTTGTATGGGATTAATTAGAAATAAATTTCTTCCAATACTATTTTTATGGTTTAAAAAATGGATTAAAATTTGGAATAGGAATAATTGAATGGTCTATTAGGGTCAACATAAATTTTGAGAAAAGTGATTATAGAAATTAGAAACAATTAAAAATAGTGATTAAGGTAAAAAAATTCTTAATGAACAGTCAAAGAATATACGGTGTAAAAAATAACCAAAGCCTATCTAACATAAATTATAAGGACATATTTTGGTATTATACCTTCATGTATCTAATTAGGATTTCTATTAATGCTTCATGGATAGTAAAAATGTTGGGATAACATGAATTCATTTAAAAAATCACAGGGGTGTCCCTTCACACATTTATAAATTGGAAATCCCTCCCACTTACATCATCATGACTATAAATATTGTTTCACATCAAAACCTAGGGAAAATGAGCTCCAAATATACTTCATCACATCCTATTATACTCAATTTTGTAGTAACGAAATCCCAAGAAATCCTATGGTGCAAGACCAAAAGAGTTATCATAAGAAGTGGAAATATTTATGAACGTGAATATTTGTTTTATTTATTTCTCCAACCCATAAATTATTATAATTCCATTATTAAATAAAAACATCATTAATATAAATATTTTTTTGTTTTATGTTATGTTTCTTACCTACACCTAAACACGCTTCAATCAAATTGGGATAGACCATCAACGTTCACGTGTACAATGGATGACCACCCCATGCGATGATGGAATTCGTTCAGCCATTAACACATATAAATGTCTAGAATAATTACTTAAATATTGTTATCATTTGATGTATATGATATAATTAGTTTATTTATGATTCTTTAATTATTATACAAAACAAAAATTCATCAATTCCATTTTTCAAGAAAACGATAACTTCGTTTTCAGATGGTTGGACTACTCCCTCTGTAAGGCAATGTGATTCATTCACGAATTACATTAAATGTATTAAATATGGTTTTAACAATAATATGTCATATATATATAATTACTATTTTTGAGTTATATAATATATATATATTCATATATGTCATTTACATTATTTCCTTAAAAAATACACGAAAATGGAAACAACATTCATGTGTACCTATGACCTATCATCTCTATGAATGGTCCATATCATTTTCTATTTCATTAAATTATATATTGTTATAAATAAATATATAATTAATATATATGAAATTTTTCATTACAAATATAATTAAATAATTATTAGGTGAAAATTACTAAAAAAACATGTCAAAACATAAATGAAAAACAAACCAGATATTACCCTGAACGAAGCATTTTCTTAGAATTGTTATTAAACAGGTAATATAAAGTAATAATAAAATCATATATGATATGATATATAATAATATTTTTATTTGGTATATTTATTTTAGACTAATATTTATTACATTTGAGGTTTGGATGTGTTTGATTAATGACAAGTCATAAAGTAAAGGTTTTCCCATCTCACATTTATTTATGTGGAAGATATGATATATTCACCACTTATTCTTATTATTTGCTATATATAATGACTTATGACATGTAATATCATGAATTTAATTTATTTAATGATATTATAATTTCCAATTTATCTGATATCTCATTATTAAAAGGTTACTCATGTGGTAAGAGGTTTTAGCCTCACATTAAATTCTTCTACACTTATCCAAAATTAACAAGTAGTTTATTCTATTCTTTATATATACTAATAATTAATATATTCTATTATTATTATACTAATATTATTTTTTTATTTATATATCAATTTAAATATATCTATTTATTGGGGATTAGAGTTCAGAATTTAGCAAATCGATATGGTAATTTTGTCTCATTTTTGCTTCTTTATAACACATGTTTTGTTCTTAAAATATATTATTTTTCAATGTGTATATAAATTGTTTTGTATTATTATATCCTGAATATCCTCTATATATTTTTAATTTAATTTTTTTAATTATATTATTTTATTGGAATTTTGATGTGATTTTACAAATGTTTTAAAATTTTATTTCTACAATCTCATCGTTTATAGTGATTATTTATGGTTATACATCCATTAATGAACTATTACAATATTTTTGTCAATAATTATCATGATTCTCAATTTCTATTTTTCATGATATTTAATCTATTGGCACAATTTTTTCAGTCATTGGTACTTAATATAATTATGAATGTTATTTTAATAAAATCAAACCTTATCTGCCACATCGGTCAGAAATATGTATCATTTAAATAACAATTCATTCTAAAAAAATTAGAAATATTTTAAAATTTTCTATGTAGTTAATTTTCATAGATAATTATTAAAAAAATATATTTTGTTTAATAGGTGTTTTAAATTTTTAATAAAAGCTTAATTTATATGTTTTTCATTACAATTTTCTATGGAAAGTATTTTGAAAGTGTTTCATGTTTGAAAACGTTATTTTTAAATAATGAATATTTTCATTAAGAAATTTTCGATGTTATATTTACAAATATTTATCCATCTATGTTTTAATTCTTTGATAGTGTTTATAATTTAATGGTCATATGATCCAAGGTATCCGTTTTAACTCTTTATTTTATTTTTTTATGTTTATAGTCATATGTTTTTTGTGAAATTTGAATCCAATGCATGTGTTATATTCAAATAAAACCTTTTTATTTCCATGCATAATGATATGATAAAATGATTATTAAATATAACGATTTTATATATATTATGATATGATGAAATATTTATCATACCCATTTCATTTCATGGGTTATGATATGATGATTGTTTATGATATTTTGGAAGATGAATTTTTTATTTCAATATATGATGGGTGACCCCTATATCTTCCACCAATGAAATGGGAAAATACATATATATTATGAGATTGAAATTTCTAGAATTTCGAACTAAATAAGTTTACTATGATAAGGTTGTTATGAAGATTGATCATGGTCATATAAAAGTGGGTAAGAATGTGAATTAAACTCGATTTAGTAATATCAGGATTGAACAAGAAGTTTACTGAGTTCAGTAATAGATGGGTACAATGAAAACTGAAAACAGTTTATAAATATAAGTCTTGAACAAGAAGTGAACTTGGTTCAAAAATATTTGTACACACCAAAAGGTGCCAAGGTTCAGTAATATTGGGATTGTATGGGAAGATAACTCAGTTCATTAGTATTGAGATGTAATGGGGAGTAATCATAGTTCAGTATAGAATTTCTTCCAATATGATGTTCTTGGGGATAATCCTTGACTAATACGATGATTTGATGAGTTATCCCGGTCCAATGAGATGGCATGTTAAGTAATTCTTCACTACTGTGGACATCATTTTATATTCTCATATATCTACCAAAATTACACCTACTATTCATATATTATGATTTAACATATTATTCTCTCAATTCACATATGATTGATGTCATATGAACAACCCTTATTTATCTCTTGATTCTTGTTTATGATCTTTGATATGTTGCGTATGACCTTATAGTGTTATGGCAATAATCTCATACCATTATTCTAATTCTATTCTTAAATGTATCCCTTGTTTACCCTTATAAAAAATTTGAGATCACCCTAATATTATTTTTCATTTCCCTGGATTATAAAGAATGGTTTTAAGTTAGAGTGATAATGGGAAAATATTTACTGTAGATGTTGAATATAATTCAATAATATATAATATTATTTTTCCATGTTTCCTAATAAAATAAAATATTATTGTCCTCATGTTAGTTCTTTTTAAATTTTGTTAATATTCATATAAAATGATGTAATATCCTTGTATATTAATTTTGGGCCTCTATAGTTTGTATCAAAGGAAAATTATACTCAACCTTTAGAAACTATGATGAGAAAACATTACTGATATCCCTATGGATATTTCTCTTATAAGTTTTGTGATGTAACTGAGTATAAGCTTATGGTTTTATATATTTAAAAGTATTCGTCTGGATTTTGGAAACCAATACATTATTTTTCAGGATTCGGTGGGTTTCTACTATAATAAGTGTTCCACAAACTATGATTTTTGTACTTATTTAATAGCGGGAAATAGAAGAAAATTAGTTAACATTGTTTTTTTAAGATGTGGAATGTGTGGAAATAATAAATATCAATTTCCAAAGTGGAATTCTCATGATTGGAATCGGGATGGTATTATGATTGTTGGCTACACTACTAAATATGAATATACCACAAATGACATATGAATAGATGGTATGTCATAACATTAATGTTTATAGTAAAGGTAAGAAGAAAAATTAGATTGATTTTGAGGAACATGAAGACATGACTCATATTTCATATTCTATGAATTCAGTATTATGGAATTAGATGATGAATCTTGATTAATGATTTAATAGTAAATTTTTATGATTTATGTTTATATGTTTTGGAATTCAAATATTAATTTATAATAATAGTGTAATATATAAATATTTTCTGTTTAATTTTTTCATTATAGATTTTAAATTATATTTCATTTGTTTTTTATGATATAGAAAATTTATTTAATGTAAAGGTGTTATTATGATTTTGGGAAGGTAACCCATAATGTGTTCCTAATCCTGAAAAAAATCTATTTATTATGGATATTGAGATTATTTATATAGAAAAATTAAATTTGATAGTACTAATTATCATGGAAGAGATTATTAATGTTTGGAAAAGGTGATCAATCTTATCATGGTTGATTTTTACAATTTTTTTTGTATTTAACGAATATATCCCCAAATTTGTGCAATTATAATCTAATTATGTTTTCAATAGTAATTTATGGTAAATTTGGTTATTAATATGTTTCAATAGAATAAATGATTATGTTATTAACATGTTTGGAATGTGAAAAAGAGAGATAATTTATGTTTTATGGGGGATCAATGTAAATAAAATTTTGATAAATTTAATAAATATATTTGTAATGTTTTCTATTTTCATTATTCAAAATAGTAATAATGTGCACCATTTATGGAATGGATTAATTTAACAATCAGATGAGGTTTTTGATTTTAATGTTTTATCTCACCATATATGGAAAATTAATATTTTATTACATGTGATAACCATTTTATTTTGATCTTAATTGAAGAAAGATGGAATTTAATGAGATTATATTTAGGGATCTCATGATCTTCTAATTCTCTATGAATGAAAAAATCACCATCATTTATTATCATAAGAGATGAAGTTGAAATTGATCAAGAAAAATCCCCATAGTGATATTCTGACTATGAAATGAATTTAAATAATTTAGGCACATTAAATCGTGATTATTTATCAATCTTTGGAAAAGGATATTGCAATAATATTTTTTACCATTGTAATCATTTCTTATTATATAAATTGCTTATTTCACTGCTGTCTGGTTTTGGATTTTGTGATTGTTAATTTTCTCAGGATACCCACTTTCTTTTGATCAGTGATCATTGTCACTCTATAATTATTTACACATTTCATACTTGTCTAAATATTATCCTATGTTATCATATGGGTAAACCAATTGATTTGTTTAATTGGAAAACCATTATGGTTGCATATTTCCATTTTAAAGGATGTTTTAATATTTATTTTTATGATGAGGGATTATATGAAAGGGAAATTCAATTATTAATTCTTTTTAAACCAAGAAATATATTCAGGGATAAAAGTTTTTTAAGGATTTTATAATGAAACACCCTGATATTTTGTGATTTTTTTTTAATTAATTTAAACTTATTGATATTTTTTCTTTCATGAAACATTGAATATATATATTTTTTATATGAATGAACTAAACATCACATCCATTTAGTGGAAATAATTAATTATTTTGATACCTGAATCACTTAGATTAGATTTTATCAATCTCCACTATATGTTTTTCTTCTATTAAACATAATTCTATATTCCTTTGATATATTCTGTTACATGTAATACCTAGTTTTTCCAAAATATAATGTTCTATTAATAATATTATTAAAATATTATTAAATTTGTAACATACACTTATGAATGGTGTTTATTACAAATATTAATTGATTTATTAAAATATGGTTTACAAATTTATATAGAAAACACAATTTTGTGACCAATTCCCAAGAAATAATAATATAACCCTTTTGAAAATATAGAAAATCGTCTTTTGGAAAACAATATTAATAAAGTTAAATGGGTTTTAACTAAATAAATTAATATAAAAACATTTGATAAATTATTTTTAATTATATATATACATATATATTGTAATTATCCAAATATTTAATGATATCCTTATATTTTTTTATAGAAAATAGAAGATAATAAATTCAATTTTATGTATAATGATATATACTTTTTCTCAATGATACTTTCATAAGATTTTAATGAGGAAGATATTTTAAGAATAATTTCCACAAATTAAAAAAATTTATTTGAGAAAAATATCATTATTTTTTAAATCATAATATCAAAATTAACTTTGGGAAATTTTTTTATTTTTCATTTAAGATTCCTTTTTTGACGAATTGTAAAATAACAATAACTTTTAATTGAAAAATACATTTGACTAATTTATTTATATTAAATTTAAAATTGGTTTTATTGTATATATAGATCAATAATGCTTATAATAATTCAATTTAGTTCATTATAATCAATTTCACATTGAATTTGGATATAAAAACATGTTAAACATTAAACAATTCTCATAATAAGAACTCATTGAATCATCCGATCTACATGATTAATTTTAAAGTACGTTTTACAATTTCTATGTTTAGAATTTGTAGAAACATATTCCATGTTGGGAAAAATAATAATTTATAATTTCTATTTTTTTATAAATAATTTTTGACCAATGTCATATGTGAAAGAAGAAAAAAATAATTAGAGTGATTATGGTAAAAAAATAGTTTACTTAATGAATAAACATAGAATATAATGAGTACTAAATGATCATAAAATTAAAGAAAACTCATTTTATTAACATATTTTGACCTAATAAATTCATATATGTAATTTTCATGTTATGGAATCCTCTTT
The DNA here is from genome assembly GCA_963277665.1 of Viscum album. Lineage (NCBI taxonomy): Eukaryota > Viridiplantae > Streptophyta > Magnoliopsida > Santalales > Viscaceae > Viscum > Viscum album. Next base: position 600,101,588 of record OY728133.1, read on the forward strand.
TATGCTAAAATCATAGACACTAGAAAAATTCTTTAAAAATATTAGGTGTGTCTTTTCCCCCACTTAAAAAATGGAACTCACCCCTCATATATTCACACCTATCAAGAAATTTGTTTCATCAACACATACAAAATTAATTTTCAATAATCTCTCATATCATCCTATAAGACTCACTTTGGTATGAAAACAAACAAAGGAAGTCCTTTAGTACATACGAAAAGTAGTTACTCAAAAAAGAGTTAACATTCATCAACAATAAATTAATTAATTTCTTTATCCACACATTCTATCATTATGATTCCGTAATTATATAACATATTAACTATTCTCATTGTACTAATATTTTTTATTAATTAAATACTTACACCTATAAACAGATACATTAAATGGGTTAATAAATCATCACTTGTTTGTACGACGGACTATCGCCTCACATACTGATATCTTTCATTATTCCATTACCACCAATAATGGTAGGGGATAATGATGGAATTTTTTTTCATATGATATATATGATATATTTGATTTAGTTATACTTATGTAATTATTATACAACACATAAAATTATTATTTCTATTTTATGGGAATATAATAACTTCGTTTATGGATGTGTGGTCTACCACCTCCTCGAAGCGATGTGATTTGTTCATGATTTTCATGGATACTATTAATTATGTTTATAATAATAATATGATATATATATATATATATATGGAATATTAATTCTTATATAATTATAATATATATATACACACATATTTTCCGATGACTTTAATTCCTTCAACATAACATGAAGACAGAACAATTTCCCTTTCTTACGTACGACATATTGTCTCTATGAATAGGTTATTTCATTTTATGTTTATATCATTTATAGATTAATATAAATACATATAAAATTAATATTTTTTTACATAATGGATATATGTAAATCATTATCAATTAAAATTGACTAAAAATATCAAGTCAAAACGTATACAAAAAAGAGAATATTATCCAAAATGTAATATTAATCTTGAATTTGTAATAAATATTTCATATAAAAGTTATCATAAAATAATATAAGGTATGATAAATATGAATATTTTTCTTGGAATATTTATAATAAAATTATATTTATTATAGTAATGGATTGAATGTGTATGGAGAAATTCAGTAATCGAGGTAAGGGTTTTCTCATTTCATTTTTATTTTTGTGAGATATATTATATATTCTCAACTTATTCTTATTTTGTGGTTTAAATCCTATCAATTTAGATGTTATCTAATCAATATTCATTATTTAATTATATCAAATGTTCAAATTTATTTTATTTTATCATCGATCTCACCATTAAAACGTAGCCCAAGTAGCAAGGGGATTTTTGTTCATGCTTTTATTTATGTGGGACTTATGCCATATTTACAACTAATTTCATTTTTGTGTTGTATATAATACTAATGAATCCATTATATTATTATTTTAAATAAAATTTTTAGTATGTACTTATCAATTTTCATGGTGATTTTTAATCAATGTTACAAACACTGTAAGAGTTTATTTCTATAATCTCGTTTTTCATCATGATTATCTATGATTGTGATTCAATTAATGATATATTATTTTCCCTATATCAATAATTATCATGATTTTAATTTATGTCTTGATTTTCAATATTTCATCATGTATTTTTACCATATATATACTCTATAATTTTCAATATAAATAAGAAACTATTGTTAATAATATCAGACATTATATCTCACTTCATTCAGAAATATGGTTTCCTTCATATCAATGTTGTAATGAAATTTTATAAAAATGTCTTAAAATGATATTTTATGATTAATTAAAATTAATATTACATAAAAAATAAATTATGTTTATGAATTGTTTTAAATTAATTATAAAATCATCCTTTATACATTTTTCAAATAATTTTTCATAGAAAAGGATTTTGAAAGTGTTTCATGTTTTAAAAGGAGATTCTCTATGAAATATTATTTTACCTAATAAATATTGCACGTGATCTTTAAAAATCCATTTCAATATATTATTTCATCTTTAATATTGTTTATTCTTTAATGAGGACATTATTCAAGGTAACCATTCTTATTCATTCATTGACTTGTGTATTTTTATGATAACAAATTGTTTATGATGTGTGGTTCTCTTCCATGGGTAATATGATTATGAAACATGCTTCTTTTCGTCGGTAAATAATTGATTAAATTACTTTTTAAACCAGTAAATATTACATATGTGATGAAATGATTAAATTATTATGATAACCATTTCATTTTAGGGGTTATGATATGAATATTGTTTGTGATCTTGTGGAACATGTATGTATGATTTCATTATGTTAAATGTGGGACATATATCTCCCACAAATTAATTAGGTAATGAAATATATATCATTTGATATATATGGCTATAAATAGGATTTATTTCAATTAAATTTGATAGGCCTGGAATGAAGAGTGAACTCGGGTCAGAAAATATGGTTGGAATGAGGAGTGAACTCAGTATAGTAATATATAGACAAATGTGAAGTGAAATATATTCAGTAATTAAGGTTTAGAATGATAAGTGAACTCAATTTATTAATATTTAACTATAATGTGGAGTTTACTTGGTAAAGTAATTTTTGGGATGAAATATGATGTGAATTCAGTTTAGTAATTCGAGGCTGGAATAAGAAATTATCCTATTTTAGTAATAAAAATACAGAATTTAGAGTAAATCCAACTCATATATCCAATTTGTCCACTATGATGGTGTTGGGAGTGAACCATGACAACTATTATGGGATATGGAGTGAAATAATTACCCTAACATGTCATTCGTAGTAATTCTTGACTACTATGGGAATCATTTTATGTGTCTATGAGTCTACTAGAATTCTGTGTGTTATTCGTGTGTTATGAATTCATGGTTTTTTCATATTGATTCCAAAATGATTCATGTATATTAACTACACATTTTTACATTATTAATGTATATAATCCTTGATACTTAGTGTATGATATTATAATATTATGATCATTCTATCATACCCTATTTCTCATGTCTTTCTTTCAAATATCTCATATTCAACCGTGCTAAGAATCTGAGTTCACCTATATCTTTTAATTCATTTACATAGTTTATGAATAATGGTTTTATGTAGTATTTATAAAAGGTAATATATTTACAGTATTTATTGAATATCTTTCACCATGATAAAATATTATGGTTACCTGATTCCAAACAAACTAAACTATTGCAGAATTTATGCATGTACTATTTTTATTTTGTTTAGTATACATCTAAAATGATTTAATATCCATGTATGATAATATTGGGTAAATATATAGTTTTTACTATAATTAATGATAGAATTTTAGTGGGAAAATAATGATAATGGTGACTATATAATGAGTATTCTATGGAGAGGAACCCTAAATAATAGGACATGGCATGACATAAAATGGAGACAAAGCCCAAGGTCTATATGTAATGGATTAGAATTAGAGGAGAGATGTATTCTTAGAAAAACCTGGGTTTTGTGTGTGTTATACATAAGTAAGAATTATTAGTGTTTGGGTTTATTTCTTTTTGAATTCTGAGGGGGAATAATCAGATATAATAATTTATAATGTTCAGTAAGTCACATGGTTTCACCACATAGTTGGGTAATTTATGCCCTAACCATAAAACCCTCCAAAAGGTTCTTAATAAACCCACATGTGATGGTTTCATGATTAGAGAAATCTTTTCCAACCCTAATAAATTGGTTTAATAATTTTTTTTCCCATTACAAATGAGTATCACCTATGTTGGCCAACCATGTTTCCAAACTACACTACATAATTAAAAAAATAATATTAAAAGTTAATCTAAAATAAATATCTTTTTACATAGATATAATTCATTAATTAAATAAAATGAAAAATAATATATGGGTCATTTTTTGGTAGTACTCCCCCCCATAACCCTTTATGACCCTTAATTGTCACTGATATCCTAGTGGATTTCTCAATGTTCACAATATATGATACTACAAGATGTCATTATAGATTAGAAATGTTTCCAAATGTATAAGAAACATATCCCAACACACCAAAATGGTATATATTATATTCTAAGATAAAAAAATTGATATAATTTTGGAGGGAAGAGTCAAAAAACCAAGTCTTATTTAGGGTATCCCCACTATATAAGGTTCTCGCGTATTATGATAGGATAATGAAAATATATTTTACAAGGTAACTAATTGAGATACACTATCTACCCTATCCAAAATTGGGAATAAAATATTTTTTAGGACCCCTAAAAAATTATCCTAAAGTCAATCAGTGAATAAAATGGATCTATCTAAAATGTAGAAATGAAAAAAAACATAGGAGATAGAGGCATCCAAGATAACTCATCTACACTCAATAATAAATGAAAATATTCACCAATGACCAAGGTATGTTTAAAAATAAACTATTACTCCTTAATGTAACCTTATTTACTTCATTAAATACCAATGTATCTAATTTTTTTCACTCTCAGACTAAGAAAAAGTCCAGATAAATGGAAGGAAATGACAAATAATGCATTAGAAAATAACCTACATCGGCACAATCAATTTGGGCCCTAGTGTCAGTCTTAGAGAGAATAACCTAGAATGCACTCATGGATTATAAATTCTCAATAAACCCAACTGCTAAGTGAACAAATTCCATAACGGTAATTTCAAATAATAAAATCATTACCCAATAATGTTAAATCAAAGGGTTAACCAAAAAATGATTCATGATTTCATCAAATACTGTAAATATATTTTCACTAAACACATGATCACTTCAAAAAAATGGGCAAAACATTTCCCTAAACATTAAGACTATAAAAATGAAGGAAAAAATTATAGAGTACAACTATCCACCATTAATTGATAATTTTATGGATAATACTATAAATAACATCAAAAATGAACCATTCCACTCATGTATCAAAATTTCATATCAAATAATCCCCACCAAAAGTATAAAATGAACTTATAATTAAAAAAATCCAAAATATAATGAAAAAAATTCATCACCAAGTTAAAAATAAATTAAAATATTTTTGAAATCTATAAAAAGTAAAAATATAAAACAACCTTATAGGGGTTTAATATGATTATCCAAATCTACATCCATTTTGAAAATAATTCAATATTAAAAAAATGACCACAATCACCCAATATATCATTCCATTTTGAGCAAAAATACCCTATATAGAATTCTAAATTGTTTCGTTTATACAATTTTTAATATAATGTAATTTTTCCCAAGAACACATTTTAAATTATCGTTTTCTCTAAATTCATTGAATAATTTCAAAATAATCCATTTTCAGGAATTTTATTTTTGAAAATTATTATATAAATGTTTTATAAGAAGAAAAATTATATTTTCAAAATAGATTACTTAATAAAAAATAACAATAAAATCAAACCACTAAACATAATCACACATCCAAATCCTCTAAATTAAGTCTCAAATAATAACATAGATCTTTTTAAAACATATCATAAATAAATAACTCAATAAATACATTTAATTATTGTTTTGTGGTCGTTCATTGTTTGTTCACAACTCATTGTTGGGTAAGTCCCAATGGCTAATCCATTAATAGAATAATCATAAGTCAAAGACCAAGTGGCCCAAATGGTTTACAAAACTATAAAATCATACACTATACCTCCAATTTGACATCCATTTTCATCCTGAAGATCAAAAAATCGTATAAGTTCATTTAAATAACTCAAAACGACTAAATTATTATCAATTAAAAATAAAAAATATTAAAATATAATGTAAAAAATATTACGTTTAAAATTAAAATCAATATATCCCATTATAAATATGGTTTCATCATGAGTATTTGTGATTTGAATCGATCCCACATCTTACCTTACAGGACATAGTCTTCCAATCACAAATCAACTACACATACCAAAATAAACGATTTTTTCATTAACCTATTAACTCTTAAAAACCTAGTCCCCTTATACCATTTTATAACAAACAAACCGGAGTTATTCATCCATCAAATGGAATATAATTCCCATGATAACGAACCTGCGGTATTCTTATTCTTTGCGGGTTGGTAAAAATCATAGAGGAATCAGTTTATTCATAGTAATAATTATGATACCAAAATTAATAATATTTCATTAGTAATATAATTCTACCATAATTATAGAATGGTGAATTCATACATTGGATGATCATGGAAAAATAAATAATCCCATATAAATGGATAAATAACTTACATGAAAAACTCACCCTCACCTCATACTTAATAGCAAGAAAACCCCACGATTAGTCAATAAACCTAACACAATATGTATAAAAACAAATAATAAAATTGGTTAAGAGAAATAGGGATGAAATAATTAAAAGGACTACCTAAGAATTAAAAATAAATTTAATATAGATAATAAATATTCTCTATGTATCCAAATATTCAAAACCATCCACTATCACAAATACTGATCTTATATATGTTGAATTCAATAGTCCATAATGTAATACCCCAATAATTAACAAATAAATCTAATATGTAATGTAATGGACACAACATAGAGTCAATGTAAAACAATATTTTTTTGTTACAATTATTTAAACAAGATAGTAAAAACATATCCATTAAACAAAATTTTTGTGCTTCTTTAAATTCAATTTCAAAAAATGGATATACACTATTAGGATCAATTAGATATTTTGAGTTTGATATGATCAACATAATTTTTGAGGAATAGCAAATTGACCCTTTTTAATAATAATGTTATATTGATAAAATGTAATACGACCCTTATGAGTAGTAAATTGGCCTAATTAATAGTAAACTAATACAAAAAAGTATAAATAAAATTTATGATCCTTAAAAATGAATGTATGATATAATTATATCATACTATATGCAAATAAATAATTTTAGAACAATTAATTAAGTGTTGTTATATTTGTGAGTCATCAATATTTAAGTAAAATTTGATAATTAATAAAAATATTTTAAATAAAAATAATCTTCATTTATATATATTCACAAATAATTTTTTTTGTCTAATTATATATGGTTAATTTTATGATACCTTATTTATTTTTTTAATGTGTAATAAAATCAGTGATAGGTTTAAAAAATATATTTTTCACGTAAATGAAGTTTTTAATTTAAATTTAACTTGAATTATTTTTAAAATTATTTTAATAAAACAGAGTACATTTTTTAGATCTACATGTTGATAAATGGTTAGGGTGAATGATTGTGATTTATGAAAAAAACATCTTGTGAAGACTAAAATTCTATAACTTATAATAAATGATAAATACAAGATTTATTGAATCATATGTTATGTTTGAATGATGTAAGAACCATTGGTTCAAACACACATGCACTTATTAATATAATTAATCCCAAAAATCAACATTGTTTAATGTCTTGATAAATATAATAAAATAATGAATAAGATAAATAGAAGTCACACCTCTCCTCCACTATAAAAACCACCTTCATCCCCTCTTCTCTTCACAACTCTATGACATGAAGCCTTTCAAATTTATGACAAAATAATCATAACATTTATCCACCCAATATAAGGAGATATTGGTATTACCAAAATATCATAACATTTTTCCCTAAGGAGGTTCCCTAGGAGGATAATTCTATAGGTATACCCTCTTCCTTTTACTTATAATTTCATTTAAATTTATTTTATTTTGTTATCCTCTTCTAACATACTATTTCAAAATTATCATGATAAATTTAGTATCATATATATACTATAATAATACCATTTTAATTTATTACCCATCATAAATCTTCATACTCTCTCCCTCTCTCTTTTATTTTAATAATGAAATAATCATACTGTTGGGGCCAATTTACAACCATAATGGTCGACGAACTTTCATTACTATAGGACTTATTCAAGGTTTTTTTGGATTTAATTTTATTTTTTAAAATATAATATAATATTTTTAGTATATCATTTTTAATTTTCTATAACCATTATATATTCACAATACCAATTCATATGACAAAACATGTTCGTGACAATGAAACATTGTCAAAATAATATAAATGATTATCACAAAAGTTTTATCTAATAACTCAGAAACATACCATAAAAAAATTAATTATAAAAATATTTAATCATATTAATATTAATTATTATTATATATGATCTATTATGAAGAATTATATCCATTCCACCTGAACTTCGTTACTTATAAAAAATCAAATAGATTTGGAAAACCAAGATAACACATTCTCCAGATTAATGAAATTGAAATCTTTAACTTATCAATATGGACATAAAAGAACATAATAAACCTATATTCATTATAATAAATATAGAAATAGTTCTATACTAATTAATTAATTAATTTTATTTAATTATGTAGGACATTAATTCTATGTTTCAAAGACATTTAGACATAAGGTAAAGGGTTTCTCATCAAATTTTTATTTACGTGAGATTTACATTATTCAACTCAAATGTTTTATATATGGGGGTATGTATACATAATTTTGATATATAATATCATGAATATATTCATATTAATAGTGTTAAATCATTAATTTTATGATTATAAATTATTGTTCATATGATTCAATTTAATATAATTTGTAATGGGGTATCTCATCTCACTTCTATTTCTGTAAGATATTCTTTATTCACCACTATTTATTGTGTATGATATATCTATACTAAACATTGATGTATTGTATCATTAATATATTTATTTTCATGATATTCAATGTATAATTTTAGGATTATTTATTTTGGTTCATTTCATTTTATTGACTACACAATGGTAATAGATTCTACACGAACACCCATTTTTTATTTTGGTTAATATGACTCTATATTTACTCAAATGTAATGATCCATTTTTTTCAATTTTATTCTAAATTCTATTTATATTTTAATAATTCATATATATTTATATATTATCATCTTTATTTCATGTGGATATACATGTTTAAAATAGTATTCCTTTTCAAATATACTTGATTTTCAAGCCACATTAAAGGGAACATCAAAATTTTATACCCAATTCCAAGTAACAAACATAGTCTATTTCAGAATACATATATTGTTTTTAAAATAAATCAATTTATCTATAATAAATATATTTTTTCATATTAGGTTTTATAATAATAATTTTTTATTTTTCATTTTTAATGAATCATTAATATTTCCTTTAAACCGAATTGAAGAGGCTCATTTCTATTGTTTTTTTAAAAACTATTATTAAATGATTTCCCTTTAGTTTTAAATAATTTTTTCATAAAATATAATATTATATTACATCCCATTTCTTTTCTAGGATACTCATCTTTACGATATTATTTTATAACCAATACAAATTCTTTTTCCAAATGATCTCTTCTTTCTAAAGTAAAAACAATTTTTCTCGTCTCACTTTTACTTCATTGTGATATTTCCCTTTTTCACCACATCTTCCTTGAATTTGGTTTATGTACCGGCATTTTATATAAAAAATATTCAGTCTTATTATTTGTATAATATTAAATGAATTATGAATTAAATGTTTCAATGTGGTATGAGACACATTGGAATGTTTAGAGATTATTTTCATCAAGATTTTATCATTTATTTTATAATATTATTTACATCAATGATTAAGATTCATAAATTTCAACATTGTTTTGGGAAATTTTGATTTAATGATATATTGTTATTCGACATTGGAGGAATGCATTGGACTTCGTACGTGATGGGAGGGGCCCACTATATCCCCTCGATGCATCAGTGGGTCTCATGAGACAAACTCAATATGGATTCAGCTCAGGTCGTACCCATTTATTAGATTCATAGCACGAATCCTTGAGAATAATATATTCTTAAAATAATGAAATAAAAATAACAGATTCATGGAATAAATTCTTGAAAATAATCATTAAATGGAATGAAGCTTTCAAGGAATTATTAATATACCGATCATTATGAATTTTACTTATTAGGAAACTAGTAATTTGTAGTCCATGTGACTATTTAACTAGATTAATATCCATGGTTAATTATTTTAATGACATTATTTAATCAGTTTTTATTCTAGACATATTATTCTCCTATTTAATTTTATGGGAATGAGAAGTTTTAATTATTCAAAATTCTGTATTCTTTATTCTTCTACTATATTTCTTACACATAATGAGCATTTGATCTCACCCATTTAATGTGGTTCCTTTCATAAGGTTATAAAGAAGGAAATGTTTAATAAACATTAAAGGATACAGTTTATTTAATTTTATTTGGTTTCATGTTTTACATTCTTTTTTCAATGTATTATGGTTATCAAGAATTAAATATGTTCTTCTAAGTCAACTAAATTGATCATCCTTTGGGATTTGAGTCCTTGTTATCATTACAATGTAGTAAAATATTGTACTGGCATCGAGCATATGGGTTCAAGGTGTAATGGTTCAAACTAAAGGGTTTTTAGTAGAAAAAATGGAAACTAGATTTATAAAACATATATTAGGTAACATAAAACTAAAATATATATTCAGGATAATAATAGTATAACATTGTATAATTTTGGTTTGATAGAGATTATGTGAAACTTCCTCGAAATAAATCTCTATCTAGATAATAGACGTGGAAATGATTCTGGAATAGATGAAACTTGGATTAAAAACTCCTGCACGGTGTCCTGGTTATAACTAAGGGTGACCTGGTACATGATAATAGAGCATAAAACACACATTCGTTGACACTCCAAGTGGATTTTATTAGAATAAGAAAAATATTCATCACAATATACAATAAAGGAGTTAAAATTTAACACATCCCCAAAGAAACCATGTTTATTATTTTGAGATTTTCTATACAAAATTTTTCACTTTCTGTTAAGTGTATTTATAGTATCATCCTTTTTCATTTTTTGAAATGTAATTTCAAATTTCATGGATTCATTTTATTGAAGGGGGGAGAATGTAACACCCATGAATTTCAAAATAAATTTTATAGAGAATTTAATGTACAAAACAATGAGTCACTTAAAACAACATTTTATTATTATCAATATTTAAACTATATAGTAATAACCTGGACATTAATCAGATTTTTTTTACTTTTTTGAAATGAATTACAATGAATAGAATGACATGGTTGTGATCAGTAAGATATTTAGAGTTTGATAGGATCTACATATTTTTTTGTGAATAAAAGCTTGACCCTCTTGAATAGTATTGTTACATTTTTCAATTTTAATACGACCCTTATAATGAGTAAATAGGCCTAATGAATAGTTACCTCATCCATGAAAGTAAAAAAAAATTAGGCACCTTACAAAAAAAGTATTATATAACTATATCATAGTATATGTAAATGAATATTAGAATAATTATTAATTAAGTGTTGGTATTTTTGTAAATCATAAATATTTAATTACATTTTTATAATTAATAAAATCATTTAAAATATATTTCATCTTCATAAAATGTATTCATATATCAATATTCTTTTCTTTTGATTTTAGGATAATTTTATAACACCTTAGTAAATTTTTAAAATTTTTATAAATTTTTTTATAGATTTAAAATTTGTATATTTTGAGTAAATGATAGTTTAAAATAAAAAATAAATTTATAATATTTAGATTTTTTTAATAAAATGGAGTTTATTTTTTTATTATTAACATTGAAAAATTGTTACGGTTAATTTTTGGAATTTTACTTAAATACTTGAATTTTTTGTAAATCGTAAAATACTATAATTTATGATAAATGATAAGTAAAATATTTATTGAGTCATGGGTTATGTTTAGATGATGTAATCACCCTTGGTTATAACTAATATGAATAGATTAATTTATGTTTTCCCAAGAGTCAACACTATTAATAATCTTGAGAAAATTAACAAAATAATGATTAAAATAGCGAAAAAATTTCCCTCCCCTACAATATAAATACCACCCTCACCCCTCTTTTTTACAGAACTCTAAACCTTGATGCTTTTAAATATTAGGCCCAAATACTCATTCCTAGTCTCGACACCACATAAAATAGCTCTTGGTCTTACCAAAATATCCAAAACCACTTTCCCTAATGAGGTTATCAATGAGTATAATTGATGAGGTAAACCCTCTTCCCTTTTCTATTAATTACATTTCAGTTTATTTTATTTTATTATCCTCTTTTCAACTATTCTATAACAAATATCATGATTACTCTTGTATAATTTATACAAGATAATTATATCATGTTAATTGAATACCAATCACCAATCTAAAAACACTATATCATTTATTTTCAAATTTAATTCATCATCCAGGAGGTGCCGATTTACAACTTTCATGGACGATGAACATGCATTCCTCAATTTATTCTTAATAGCTTGTCAAGATTCCATTTTTATTGTTAAAATAGACTATAATATGTTTATTATAACCTATTTAATGTTTTTTAACTTGTATACACACAATACAAATTCATATGACAAAACATGTTTGTGATGACCAAAAACAGCCAAAATAATCTAACGGATTATGACTAATGTTTTATCATTTAAATCAACCTCTTAAAATATAAAAAAATGAATTATATACCAATTTAATCTTATATATTTTCATAATTATAATATAAAATATATTATTTATGATCATATCCATTCCACATGAACTCCCTTTCTTAAAACAAGTGAACTGATCCTGACAACCAAGAAAACCAATGCTCCTGAATGATGAAAGTAAACTCTATATCTGATCAATTAAGGCTATAAATATACATAATGAAACTGTATATATATTCTAATAAATGTATATATGGTTTTGAATAAATTAATTAGAATATTTAATTCTATTATCTGGGAAATTAAGGTCATGTGTAGAACAGATTCAGACATAAGGTATAGTGTTTCTCATGAATCTATTTATATTCTTGGTATTAAATTATTCTTGTGAATGATATATTTATAACACCCATTGATTTATCATATAATGAATATATTTATTTCATGGTAATATATTTTTTTATTTTAGGATTATTTTTATTCAGTAATATGATTGTTTTTTTTAAAAAGAGGTAATGGATTCTACCCGAACCCTAGTTTTTCCTTCTAGTTACACTTTCTCTATCCTTACAAACTATTTATACATATTCATATATTTTTATTTTATTCTAAATTCTATTTATATCATTATAAATCATAAATCTAGATCAGATAATTCTTATTTCTTCATGATATTCATCTTTTAAAAATGTTTACTTTTCAAATCTTCTTGATAAGTAAGACCGGTTGAAGGGAACTTCCCAATTTCATACCCATTTTCAAGTATCACACATAATATGTTTTAATATAGAAATTATTTATATATATTAAATAATTTTTACATTATAATCTATATTGGTTCATTTGGGGTTTCATATAAACAATTATTCCTTTTTTTGTTTTAATGACCCTTTTATATTTTACTTAAATTGCATTAAAAGGGCTCATTTATAAGGTTTTTTTCAAAACTATTTTTTACATGTTTTCACTTATTTAGGAAAATAATTATTCCAAAATTATAATTTTTTTTTCATCAATTATCTATTTAATGGTACACATTTTTACAATATGAATTTATGAAAAATATAAATTATTTTCCCAAATAACTCTTCCTTCCAAAGTAAAAAATGTTTTTCACATGTCACTTTTACATTTATGAGATACCTTCCGCCTTCACCACTTATTCCTTGAATGTGGTTTAGGAAATGAACATTGATATAACAAATAATGAAACTACATAATATTGTTATATTATATGGATTAATAATTAGGTGTCTAATTGTGGTATGGGGCACTTAGGAATGTTTAGAAAATATTTTCTTCATGAATTTAACAATTATTTTATTAGAGTATCTTCATATAGGATTATGATTAAAAAAATTTGAAAGTGTTATAGGAAACTTTTTTTAAATATATCATTTTATTAGATATATTATGAATTCATTGAACTTATTAAGTGATGTGAGGGTCCTGATATAGCCCTATTATTCATCAATTGGTCTCATGAGACATAATAGATATGGTTTGGCTGAGGGATTACCCATTTATTATATTCATTGAATGAAGAATTCAGAATAATAGAATCTATGAATAAAGACGTGATAATAATAGATTTTTTCTTGAAGCCCTTTCAATAATATAATCATGGAATAAATTTTTAATGGTACGTTTTAGATATCCATCATTATGCATTTTACTCATTATGAAACTAGTAACTGATAGTCCATGTTGTTATTCAACTATTGAAATATCCATGGTTATGTATTGTAATGACATTATGTAATTAATTTTTTATTCTAGACACATTATGATCAAGATTACTTTTAATGTAATGTGCACTTTTATTTATTAAAAATACCTTATTATTTATGAATCTGCTATAAACCATTCCCTTATTGTGTGTGTGAGCTTACCCATTTAATATGTTTCTTTTCCATAGTTTATGAAGAAGGAAACTTTTTATAATATTTCAAGGATGTAATTTATCTCATTTTAAAATATAACTTGTTTTATTTTCTTTTATTATTATTTTATGGGTATCATAAAAAAAATATGATCTTCCAAGACTGCTAAAATTATCTGTCCTTCGAGGTTTGATTCCATGTAATCATGAAAATGTAACAAAATAAGGCTCCTTCTCTAAGCATATAAGGTCGTAGCAATACACTTGAAGTGTAACATCATTGAAGAAAAGATAGTTTATATAAGGACCACTAAGTCTATAATTATAGAGTGGTGTATGTAGGGTATCAACTAAAATCCTATTTGGTTTTCACCCAAGGGACTATACGGTCTATTTAAAAAAAATCTAGAAATTATACTTTGTAATACAAGTATATAAAACTAGATTTTCATTATTTTTCTAGGATAAGATATATTATATTTCAAATTTAATTTTAAAATAAAAAAAACATAAAAAATCTTGATTTTTTTGAAATATCATATTTTTTTTCTCATATCCCCATTTAAAAACCATTTATTTTGAAACACTAAAAAAACAAACATATTTAATACAGGAACACAAAATAGAAAAATAAACAAGAATATAAAAATATATTACAAAATAGTATGAAGGAATAAGATCTATTACGTAGAGGAAGAATAATTATAGTAATGAAAAAAATCATAATTCGGTATAAAATAAATGAATGAGAAGTAAAGAACATGTATATAAAATCATGAAAAAAAATGAAATAATGTTCCATAAAAAATCATAAAATCAATAATTTATAACATGAATCAAGATAAAATCTTCCCATTATCAATATTTTTAGGGTATCCAATTAATTTTAAATCACTATAGTGGTGGATTTTATATTTATACTATATCTATGAAAGAGGGGGGATGAACATAACTACATAAAATGTTTCTATAGTGGTGGGGGGAATTTTATTCTCTAGTTTTTATACCCTAGTATGTGTGGATTTCCATGAGGATATTTAAATACCACTATAATAAATAATCATTTAATTTTCTATAATCCACTGATATGTAAATTTTATTTCAAAATACAACATGAAATTCCAATTATCCCATCCAAAAAGAAAATTTGAAAAAAAACAACCACAATAATAATAATAATACTAAAACCATCCTCATCATTATTTACAAACTACTAAATTATTCTTTAAATTAAAATATATAATTATTGTCTACAATAATTTTTTAAATCATATTTTGAACACTATATTCAATCCTTAAAGATATTCTTTAAAAACTACCCCCTATTTTCATACAAAAATATGTTTACAGAAACACATAAATATATGAATAAATATATATATATATATAAAAGTATCCCAATTAAAATATTCAGGTATTTTCATTTTAGTATGTTCACATACACACACACATATATGTAAATCTGCATGTACACCGAATAGAGAAAAAATAATTTCAAATAAAAAATGCACTTTGAATCCTCTGGAATCCAAGAAGGAAACATACCTTTCAAAACCTTAAATTTTGTGAACAACATAGAATCATTGGAAAACATTTTGAACACCACATTTATTAACCCCAAATGTGTAAATCTTTCCAAGAATATAAAAGAAGATAAAAACATATAGAATGTACAATTGAGAATGAAATATCCAACCATTCCCCCCCTGGGAATGTATTTTAAGGTTGTAAATACCGATTTTACAAAAATATCCAAATGAAGATCACTCTAATAAGTTAATAGAATATACATATTTGGTCATTTATATGTGAAATTATTTAAAACACATGCTCATAATATTAATGGAGAATAAAATGAGAAATACACATAAGTACATATCTAGGTCAAGAATTGATGATGTCAATAATAAATGAAAAGTGATAAAAATACAATAGAGGGACTAAAAATACCTTATAATCCAAATTATGATTAAATAAATAATGAAAAATAATTTTGGATTGTCTCAAATAACATTGTAACTTGTTTTAGGGAAATGAACTAAAATGATGATAGGAGAAGGAGGAGAAGACATGACAAGTCTTTGACATTAATGATCCAACTTGAATTAAAGGATGTTGTTTTTGGATGATGAAGTTTTAAGGAAGGGAGATAAGGGGGATACTAATACAATCCACCTTTAGATGTGGGTGTATCATATTTAATAGGATATGAAGAGGGGTTATGATTATTTTTTATTTTTTGAGAGGATAAAAATTAGAATTTATATATTTAAATAGAGCCTACGATAAATGTTTTAAATATAAGGTTAGACAAAACATGATCTAATTATGATCATCATAACATGGAACATAGGTAACCAGCACTGATTAGATATATAGTTGGGAACACTATTCACAACCATATTAATCTACTCTAATAAATTCCAGTCCATTACCCCAAAATTTTATAGTCTTCCCAACCATGATGATAGACTAAATGACATAATAAATACTTTTCATTTCATAATTTTTAAAAATAAAAGACTAGATATTCATGGAATAAATCTAAATAAATAACAGTTAATAATATAATGGTTTGGGTGTTAAATTTTTTTATAAAGAATAATATATATATATATATATATTTTTACATATATATGTTATTCAATTAAATAGAGAAAAAAATTGAATAAAATTATTTCAAAAAATAAAACCATTCATCAATCCCTCAAACACCACATTATTTTATTATTATTATTTTCATTTATTTTATATAAACATAATCATTTAAATAATACGAATATGTTCTTATTTAAAAAGTCATAGTAATTGGTAAATTATTTACAAAAATAAATATAGTACAAATATAGAATTCAACATTAGACCCATAACCATACCATTTAGTTGAATTTTTAGTAACAAAAATGAAATATAAATTATAAATTATTTCAAACTCATTTACACTGCGTGAAGGGGTTGGGTGTATTAGAAGAAATGGGATGATATTTCGATGTAAATAGTATTAATTATATAATGATTTAGTATATTTTAATCCTCAATAGGATTAGAAAAAATAATTTATAAATGGTTATTAATATATAATAAATAATTAATTTTATTTTATATAGATTTGATTTCTGCTCATTTATTATATCACCAACCAAATCATTAATCTCATTAATATTATAAATACTTAATGAATACAAATTATAATTCTTATATTAATATCCAATCATATTATTTACATATATAAATATAATTATATATATTTGGGGTTCTAAAATGAGGTAATGAAGTGTTTCACATAATTCACAGATGATCTCACATAAAAATCTCAAAATTTTTATCTCTTAAATATTTATATTAATGGTAGATTCAAAATTATTCAATATCTGTGTTTTTTTTTATTATATGGAATTAAATTCACATGTCAATAAAAGTAAAATATTTTATTTTCTATAATTAGGTTAAATTAAAACAATAGAACATATTTTCATTTTATTTTAAATTTAATATAATAAAAAAACTGATTCCACATACCATAAAATGATAATAAAAACATTTATATTGTACATAAAATATAATATTATAATATAATGTTAATAAATGAATTAAATTTTATTTATTTATATTTTTATAAAATTTATTTTTTGTTCACTAACACAATCGATATTATCCCAAAAAATATAATTAAACCTTTAATGATAAAAATAAGATCATTTAATAGAATAAATTTAGTATTCAATTGATGATAAATATTTATTCTACAAAAATTATGTATAAATAAATATTATAGGTAATCATCACATAAATAAAAAATATTAAATTTATTTATCTTAATAATGAAAATGATAAAAAAAATTAAATCTCATTTCATTGAGTAAAATAACCTAATGATTTTATTTATTATTAATATATGCTTAATAAATTTTATTCCAAAATGTAGAAATAATTTTATTCATGAATTTTGATTCAATAGAATCTAATGAAATTATTGATACACATACATTATGATCTTTTCTAGTCATTTATTAATAGTGGTTGGTTCAACCCCTAGTGTATGAGAGGTATCTGGTTTCAAATAAATACCCAACAAAATGAAAATATGGTCCATCAATATGACAACCTCTGATGGAATATACTATCTTAATTAATATTATATTCATATGATATATCATCAAAAAACATTCAAACATATTCTATAATCCATTAAAATTTACCATTGTTTCATTAACATTCCAAAATGAGTTTTATGAGATCACAATAGTCCTATAATATATCTAGTTTCTTTAATTTTTTCAAAGGCATAGATATATATTTTATTTCATTAAAATGGAATATAAAAATATTCTATTGAATATGTAACTAATTTCCCATCACATGTAATTTAATAAACATAATATAGTTCACCGGAAACATATATTTTTTGGGGTTCAATCAATAAATTAAAATAATTTAATTAATATATACATTACTAACGATCAAAAGAATAAAGAGAAACATTAATTACCTTATGAAAGAATCCCAATGACACATGTAATAAATTAATTTTAAATTTGCAGTTATTTTATCATTGTCATTAATATTAGATATTAAAAAGTTATAATATCATAATAAATATTATAAATTTTTATGACTATTATGGTTTAGATAATTATGCAACATTTTTACCCAATAATATTGTGATATCTAATCTATAGAACAATTTTTGATGAGTATTATCAAGACAAGTATAGTTACTTAATTTATTGAGGAATTATTTAATCCTATTTAAATAATAGGTAAAATATATAAATATATACTGAAATGTTGACGAATAAAATTGAATATATATTATGAACATTTCTTACAGAGAATTCAATGTATCTATCATCCTGAAATAATCATTATTATCATTTATTTTGTAGGCTTTGGATCCCTAGAAAGAAGCATAAATTTTGTTATTTTAGGAGAATCCATATTATTATTATTATATCAATATTTAACTTATTAATTATCTTCTCTACTAGGAGATTCCATAAAAACAATTCCCCAGAAAAAATAATTTTCCTTCATTATTCAGAAAAATTAGTATGTTCTTATATTAACCTGAAATTTTACTTCAATTATGGGTTTATTTCACTAGAATAATACTAAATGTCAATTTTTATGATGATGATGCTATTTTTTCGATAACATATATTTTTATCTAATGAGTCTCATGTTTTAAAATAATTTATTAAGATCATTTTCAAAATTTTATCCTACTACAATGATAAAATCATATAAATTAAAGCATGCCCATTAGTTGTCCAAGATCAAAATATTGTTAAGCATCGACGCCACTTTAATGTTTCTCTCGATACTATTATTTTTTTGTTAACCATTATGTCAATCACATCATATAAAAATCCTGTATATTTTAGTGGTAAATTACCTAAACAAATTGATTATATAGAATTAATCAACTCTATTCATATGATAACAAAAATGTTATGATTTTATAGCTATGTTGATCAAAAATCACATAGTATTATTTGTTATATAATACATTTTATTATCAGCTTCCAAAATTGATTTCAAATTATAATATTTTCTCATAATTATATATAATGATGTTATCTAGTTTGATGATTGAGATATTAATATGTGCCTTTTGGATGGAATATAACACCTACTATTTTGAAGGGAGTATAATTTTCATAAGAGGCATTCCCATAATATATTAATTCATCTAAAAAATTATTTTTATTTTAATATACCATTTACTATATTAATATTGTATAATAAATGTTAAATTATAACTGATTATAGAACATCACACTTTTATTACTTACCAAAAAATAAAATCCAATTATATGAAAACATATCCCAAAAAATCCCACATATAACAGATATAAAAACCTTACATTTAAATTATTAGTATTAGACAAAACTAGTGTCCTCAAAATAGTATGAACATTGTCATATTTATCCAACTCCCAATTTTATAAATATAGATCATGTACCCAAGATAGGTATTAGTCATAACCAAAGCCCAACTACCATTGGATCAATAGTGAAGAGAGTTAATAATTCTAAAATATTCAATAAATATAATATATATAAATCTAAATATACTTTCACATTAACCATAATTATATCATAGTTTGATATTAATGTCATTAAATCATGTCACGTACTAAGTATGTTACTCCTCATGTTCAGGGTATAAATATTTTATTGAAAATTAACGAAATTTGAAATAAAGAATAAATTAATTTTTAATATTACTTTAATATTCATAAATAAGATTTTGGAATTTAAAAAATTATTAATAAATTTATAAAATGGATAAATTTTTAATGAAATTTCATGAGTAAAGTAATTATAAAAAATATTATTTAATTATTATTTTATAGAAATTCTATAACATAAATAATCATGAGTAGTTCATATTAATTTCATTTTAAAAAAATTTATATTATTTTAAAAATTAAAATTAATATAAACTCTATCAAATTCCATAATAAGTGACATCATTGAATCATTTTTATAATCACCTAAAAAGTCATATTTATGTAAACAATTTCCTTAAAACAGAAATTGAAAATTTCAATTAAATTAAAACATTAATCCGATCACCCAAAAATTATTTTCTAATGGTTTCAATAAATATTTTAAATAAGTCCCTTAATATAAAAATTTCAAAAATCAATATAAACACACATATATTTTAACATATTCTAGATTTTATAAGAACATTTAAAAATTGATAATTATTTTTAATTCACATCAAAACAAGAATATATCCACCAACTCATGTGTGGTGTGGTTTGAGGATCCTTTAAGATTTTTTGTATAACCTCAAGGCCTTCCATGGTATAAGATGTTGATAATTTTATGGAAAAAAATTTTTTATATTAAATTATAGAACCAATACATTTTTACATTTAAGAAATTGTATGGTTTATTTCTAGTAAAATCTCTTTCCAAGTGGAAAACATCGACTATTATCCTTTGTGAATCCATTTAAAATAAATCCATTCCTAAATTAAACATCTAAATATATTACATTTTATTCCTAAAACATAATTTAAATATAAATCTCAAATCTATACTAACCATAATTCAATATCTAGTGATCCATGATGTAATGTTATCTTTTTCAATAAAATATTTGTAATAAAACGATTTTACAATTTTTCTCCCAAAAAAATTTGTAGTTTAAAATTAGTAATGAAAATATGATACATTTTATCTTAAACCACATTCTGTGGTGAAAAAATTACATTTTTTTTTTCAAAACACATATTAGTATGGAAAAAACATGCTTTTAGAATTTATTAATTTTTATAAATCAATTTGTAAAAAACATAGATGTGTCTCTTATACTATGTAATATAATGGGTTTTCAAATGAGGTATAAATATATTTTTTTATATAATTCCTTATTTTTTATCTATTGTGATTTATTTTTCAGATCACAATAGTTTTGAGGTTATCGAGGTATTTTTCAAAGCCTAGAGAAAAACATTCGTGGATTATTTGTAGGGTCGTATAGTTTGGAGAAACCATGTGGCCCAACCAGTATGGTTATGAGAAACCCTCTGAGGTCTAGATAGTGGGACAAATTAGGTCTTATGATTTTAAGAGAATCTACAGCCTAGTGTGAACACTGATGCATGGGGAATGAATATTTTATCATATGTGTGAATCCCAGTTCACACACAGTTTCCTAAACCATGCGTACAAATTGTGTGGCGTCCCCCTTGAAGCAGTGAAGTCACATGGTTGGTGCAAGGTTCACTAACATTGTGAAAAAACCATGCGACACTATGTATTTGGTAACAATAACATTTTCCATTAACGAATTTACAATTGAAATATATTACTCTCCATTAATTTCTAACTCACAAGAGGGGTGGTCTTTGTCATGTTTGAAGCCACTTTAATGCAGAATAATGGGATTTCCACCTTTTCTATGTCTAAACGCCGATTAAAATTTTTATTTTCTCATTATATTCACATATATATGTTATTATTTTATTTTTTTGTCATTATTTTATTGAATTTTTGTTAAGTTAGTAATATTTGTGCTAGAGAATATGCCATATTTTTGGGATTTACATCAATTCCTAATTTTTCTTCTGATCGAGACTAAATCAGATGTCAATAATGAATGAGTGTTATACTAGAGACAAATTTTATGTGGTTTATTCAATTCACAAATGGTTTGTGTATTACAAACATAGAATCTATTATTCCATGTGATGAAATTTTAGGATCCACCCCCAAAATTAATTAAATGATTTGATTAGATTAATTGGAACATGTTATGTATTCCCAATAGTACCCTAGGGATTGTTAATGGTTGTTATCCCCAACCTGGGGAAACCATGGGGAATGTACTTACATCTACACTATTTTATAGGTTCCTGTAGGGAGTCTATGATCTCTCCTTGTTAGATGTAGAACATCTAAAAGTAAAAGAGAATATAATTGCGATTATTGGAGAGTGTTTGTCAGTCATTTCCATATGATGACATGTTTTTTACATTTAAATATATCATTTATATTGGAATTGTGAAAATGTGTTGGATGAACTCATAGAATGTAACTACTTATGAAATTATTAATGCAATGAGATGATGAATTGATTATGTAAGTGGATTCCTTGGACGAGCAACATGGATACTAATTACATTAGGATCAATTAGAATTTTTACTTCATGGATCGTAATTATAATATTGTATTAATTGGACCTATTTAATTATTAGATCATTGTTCCGAAGGATACAATGGGCATTTCTACCCCATTGAACCATCTTTAATAGTGGAAATTGGAGATTCTCTATTGAAATTTACCATTGACCCCACCCAAGTCATTAATATGTTCCATCCAGATTCTCCTATGACACGATGTGGATGACTTAGACTTATATACCTTGGATATAGAACATTATGGTATGAAAATTTTGATAATTCGATGTGGATTTGATGGATTTAATACACTGGGTTGAATGGTGTAGCCATTTTGGATGTATACACTTGATTCCATTGAAAGGCCGATGTGGATTTTTGGGCATGTTATATATATAGTATTTTTAAGGGTATTAGATTAATGTTTTTAAACTATAAATTAATCACATGTAACACCTCGACCCTGGTTACCCAGAGTCAGTGAATTATTACATAACACTCGCATGATCAAAAAAGATCATGTCTTGAAAGACTGAATAGTTTAGTAGCCTTGGATGTACTAGATACATTCATAAGGTCTACATTGCATCATAAAATATAAAACTAGAAAAAAATTGTTTCCATATACAACACTGAGTTCCCATAGACTATCCCTGCAGTTAAGTCATAATATACTTCTTCGCATACTGGGAAAAATAAAACATAGAAAGGCGTGAGCTCAGATGCTCAATAAGGATAATAATATTGTGGAATATTTAATAAATAAGAATAAACATTTAACGCAATGTATAATACTATAAATAAAGCCTTTTCAACATAAACTTCATCATTATATGGAAAACATAAATCAAAATAATGCCATTTACCTACTCACATGTATATTCTACTAGACGAATAATAAAAAGCAATATCAATAGCCACTTTTATAATGATGGAATGCATAAGGCCATAGTTTAATAACCACATAGTCAAGAACTTGTGCCAAGACTACAAATAATATTTTGTCAAGTACCTATTCCAAGACACTAGTTTGTCTCATGAGACCTACCGATGCATCGAGGAGCTATAACAGACTCCACTTATCACTTACTAAGTCCAATGCATTCCTCATATGAAAAGGTTTAAACATAACATAAACATTCATAATAAAACTGGCATAAGAAATGTCCATACTTTATCCATAAACCATGAATGGTATGAAATAAAAAATCCACATTCAAACATATCACAAAAAATTCTATACAATATGGAATTTTTGTATCATAATAAATCAACTCCAAACAAACTTAAAATCCCTCAAAAGATGTTCACATATATATTATCAAAACCTTTTTAGAGAAATATTTTTTCTATTCTGAAATCATTTAAAATACAGGTAATTATAAATGAAAACATTTATATTTAAAAATATTCTTATAAGCATGTAAGGTAACTTTGATGATGTTATAATGGTGGAAAATAGACACACCAGCCATATAATCTAGAAAATACATTCTTACCATAATTTTTCTGAAAAGGTTATTAAGGACCATGTTTGGAAGATGATGGAAAGATTCCATTATAAAAATCTTATAAAAATTCAAACAAGGGAATAAACAACTTTAATCCATATTCTATAAAATAGTAAGAATGTTTTGAAATACATTTTTATGAAACATGGATGTGGATGATAAAGAGGTCCCAATAGATACTTACGTAAAAACAACTTCGGATAATAAAGAGATTGTAAAATTAACCCTTACCATGGACTTTTCCTTAGTTGAGACTATGCTAAAAATATATATAATGGTGATATTATTGTTATTAAATTATACAAAATTCATATACAATAATATGATATCATATATGATCTTTTAACATTTCTTTGTTAATAATATCTTTGTATTATCGTCTTTTTGGGTGTTAATGGATTCATTTTACTTTATATTATTTGTTATGTGAATCATATTTTTTATGGATGGGATGTATGTTATTCATATCTAGAATGATATTAAGTATCTAAAAATTATTTTTAATCAAATACTGGAAATTAATCTTGAATTGATACGATGGGGAATGAATCTCATCACCTTCGTGGAGACGGTAATCCGTACGTACGCACGAGCAACAATATCATTATTTTGATATTAAAATAATATATAATTGGATATTATATCATATATATAGAATCATTATGATGTTATATTTATTATTTACTTCAATTACACATCATTATTATACTCATCCAAATAATACTGTATTGAATAACAATTACACCACGATGTGGAGACCGTAAGTCGTACGTACGCACTTATGGTGACATGTCATTAAAAGGATGGATATAATAATTAATTTTATTGTACCATATTTAAAATAACATAAAATTATATATAATATAATGGAGTAATTATTTTATAATGGAAACAAAAAAGAAAATGGATGTGTAAGAAGAAATGAACATGAAAGTGGTGATGGAAAATTTACCTCTTCTTCGGGTTCTTCCTATTGATTTGATCAAAAGGGCTCCATAGGATGGATTTATGACTAATTTAAGGCCTCTAAGATGAAGTTAAGATATTTTTGGGGGTATTTGGGTAGAGGTTGGCCGAGAAAAATGGATTTGAATGTGTGAATTAGAGAGAAGAGGGTGTTCCCTTTTATAAGAGGGGTGAGGGGCACCTTAGGAAACGTTATAAATATTATTTGATAATAAACTAATTTTCGGTTTATAATGGCTCCAAAATAGATTATTTACTGTATAAGGTGATTATGGGTTGAGAACCACTCAACCAGTAGGATTTAGACACATTTGGATCTCTATATTAACTTTATGTTTTAGATTTAACTCTTAGTTAAATAGATTGACATTTACGATGTCTCTTTGTATTTTTATGTTATATGGTTAATAAAAATATTATATATGTACAAGAGAACCCCATGTGGTTAATTTATTATAAAACAATGATTATATATGTCTTTTGGCTGATCCTTAGATTATTATAAATAAAATATCAATTAATAATATAACAATTGTTTTAAAAACACTTTTATGTCAATTTTGACACTATTTAGTATTTTGTTTTTGCTAAATTCATAACAGCATTATTACATCATGTAAAATTAATCAAACCAGCCCAAATTTGTCATATTAACATATTAAATTAGTGTAATCCATAAAAAACTCAAATTACATTTATTTAGATATTTATAATATCAATTATTTTAAAATTTCATTAATTTTGTAATTAATGCGTCATCATTGTGTCATAAATAAATTTAATTATAGAAGGTCTAAAAAATATTTATAAATAAAAATTATGTAGAAAATATTTTTATCTACATCATTAATATTTATAGTCAAATATATCTTTTTTTAACCCTATATTAAAATTTTTTAGTTATTAATCTTTGATTTTAACTCTTTTAACTCTTCTTTGAATTAAATAATGATAAATGTCCTAATCTAAACCAAGTTGACAAAATTGGTACATATTTTATTTAAAAGTTTTTTATCTATAGAATTAAACTTATCCCATAGAATTTGGACATGTGTTAGGGTAGTAATAATATCATTTTTACCCTTAAATACAATATTTACTTTTAACCGTGGTAAATAAAAGTAAAATGTTACTATTCTAAAAAAATTGTTTTCTTCTTATTGAACCACATTTTTCTTACTTATATCAATTTTTTCTTTCATATTTTTTAATTCTCACTCATAGAAGCGGTAAAATTATGTTTTATGTGAATTTCCAAATTCTTCTAGGAGGTTGGTAAAAGACCGTGAAAAGTTCAACAAAATTTTTATATATCGAAAATTATTATAAACTGACTCTAATGAATTACATTGAACTTATATAGGTATTATATAACTATTTTTATCTAAAATAAATTTTAATAAAATAAATAATTATTTAATTACAAATTCTGATTTAAACTATAACTTAGTGTTTTTCACTATTCATCAAAAATTGAATGTTTTCAGAAAAATACCAAAAATTCACCCCAAGATAATTTAAATATTCTGAATCTGAAAATGATGTCTATTTTGAATGATGAAATTTATAAAATTTCAAAAATTGGGTATTACTATTCATAATGACAAGTGGTTGTGGTGTGTTAGAACTCTATGTTGCGTAAGACACATGCTACTATATTATTCAAAAAGATGCGTACCGTGGAAGCTTGGGGTGTTACATTCTCACCGATTTCAAATAATTTAGTCCTCTACATTTTAGAATATTACAGCATAAAAATAATTGGGTGGTTATTCATGATATGTTCCTCAGTTTCCCACGTTGCCAGTTCTATCTTATGGTTTCTATATATAAATTTAACCAGACGAGTCCTCTGGTTTCTTATCACCTGTTCTATTGTTTTAAGATACATGACAGGCTCTTCTCAATAAGACAGATCAGGTTTCAGTTCTCATTTTTCATTGATAAGTATACAGATTTTGTCAGGCATGTATTTTATCATAGTGATATGTGGAACACATCATGAACTTTGGAGAGACTCGACAGCATTGCCAAATGGTAAGCTACAGCCCGAATTTGTTCTAGAATTTTGAAAGGTATGATGTACCTGGGACTCAATTTATATTTCTTACCGAAAAATATATCACCCTTCCATGGAGATTCCCTCAATAAAACATGATCTCCTACTTGAAATTCCAAAACCTTCTTTTGGTTATCAGCATAGCTCTTCTGTCTACTTTGAGTTGCAATGAAGTGGTTTTGGATTACCTCCACGTTTTCCATCGTTTCCTCCACCAGTTCTGGGCCTATGATTTTTCTTTCACCAACATCATCTCAACAGGTTGGAGTGAGACATCTATTTCCATATAACGCTTCATATGGTTCCATCTGAATTCTTGAATGGAAGCTATTGTTATAAGAAAATTATACCATAGGTAAATATTGATCCCACATACCTTGAAAGTCAGGTGATCATCCCAACAGGTTGGAGTGAGACATCTTGTATGTTCGATATCCAGGGATTTTTGAATACTTTTCCAGAATAATGATGTAAAACATAGATCATGATCATAAAAAATCGATAGTGGTACTCCATGAAGTATTACAACTTCTTTAATATATATTCATGTTAATTGTTCAAGTGGTAAATCTTCCCTTATAGTAAGAAAATGTGATAACCTGTTAAATTGAACAACAATGTCCCATATTGCATCGTTATTTATAGGAGTCATTGGTAGTCCCATGATAAAGTCCATCGTAATATTATCTCATTTCCACTACGGTATGGGAAGAGGTTGCATGACTCCTCTAGGATGTTTCCTTCCAGCTTTCACTTGTTGAAAAACCATACATCTTGACACAAAATTAGAAATCTCCCTCTTAATGTTTTCCCTCTAAAAATGATCCATCAAATCTATATAAATATTGGTGCTCCTAGAGTGTATAGAGAAATTTGAACTATGGGCATCATCCAACAATTCCCTTTTTAGATCAGGTATATGACGAACACCAAGTCTCTTCCCAAATTTCAAAATTCCATCTTCAAACACAATGTCAATCAATCTCCCATCATTCACAACATTAAAATTCTTTTGAAACTCTTCATCACCTGTACGAGAACTTTTTATCCTTTCCAGTAAAGATGTTTTGGAAACCATTTGAAAAATCATTGATGTTTCACCTTACATGGTGAATCCCACATCCATCACTACTAGATCCATGTATATAGGATCATTTTCAACTCTCATCTTGTTCAAAACTCCATGATCCTTCCTACTCAAAGAATCTTCCACATTATTTTCCTTCCTCGTGTGGTAGTGTATAGTGCAATCATAATCCTTTAGTAGTTCAATCCATCAACTTTTCCTAATGTTGAGTTATTTTTGTGAGAAAATATAT
This sequence comes from Viscum album, assembly GCA_963277665.1. Lineage (NCBI taxonomy): Eukaryota > Viridiplantae > Streptophyta > Magnoliopsida > Santalales > Viscaceae > Viscum > Viscum album. Next base: position 600,130,508 of record OY728133.1, read on the forward strand.
ATCAAACTCTTGTGATCGGTATATATCGCATATTTTTCACCACAAAGAGAGTGTATCCAAATCATCAAAGAAACAATTACTGCTGCTAACTCAAGATCATGATTTATATAGTTTTTCTCATGAATTTTTCTCTATCATGATGCATAGGAAATAACCCTATCATTCATTATAAGGTCACAACAAAATCATTTCTTTAAAGAATCACTATAAATAATAAACACATCATTCACCGATGGTAGAGTCTATATAAGATAATTTAAAAATTTAGTATTTAATTATTCAAAAAGTTCATCACACTCTTCTTTCCAAACAATTTAAACCCCTTTTCATGTGATCTCTGTTAATGGGTTAGCCAACTGGGAAAAATTCTGTATGAAATGTCAATAATAACCCGCTAAACCAATAAAACTATGTACCTCAATTATATTTGTCAGTGCTAGAAATTCTTGGATTGCCTTGGTCATTGAAGGATCAACAGAGATTCTATCCTTAGAGACACTATGCCTAAGAAAATAACTCTCCTGATGATATAATTCACACTTTCTAAACTACCAATATAATTCATGTCTTCTCATAGTTTTCCGGATAATGCGCCAGTGATTTTTAAGATCTTCGTAGCATTTGAAGTATAACAAGATATCATCAATTAATACAACCGCAAAGCGGTCATGATATTCCTTAGAAACAGTATTCATTAGATCCATGAAAATAGAGGGTGCATTAGTCAATCTAAAAGGCATTAATGTAAACTCGTAATGCCCGTACTTGGTTCTAAATTCTATTTTCAGAATGTCTTCCTTCTCCACACACAACTGATGATATTGATATCGAAGGTGAATCATTGAAAAGTATTGAGCTCCATGATGTTGGTAAAATAAATAATCAATGTGAGGTAAGGGATACATGTTCTTTATTATTATAAAAGTGATCTTCCTGTATTCAATGCACAACCTCGTATATCCATCTTTCTTCTTAACAAAAAGTACAGTGGCTACCCATGGAGATACACTAGGGAAAATAAATCCCTTATTACTCAATTCCTCTTGTTGTTTTTTTAGTTACACCAATTTCACAGTGACCATTCTATAAGGGGTCTTCTATATGGGCCTTGAACCCGGAATTAAATTAATGGAAAACTCTATTTCTCGTTCTGGAGGACGTCCAGGTAAATCGTTTGGAAACACATCAACATATTTATTCATAATAGGTACATACTCTATTTGAATATTCATTTCCTCACCCACAGACATTTCATTCCCTCCCCCCCCAATAATTGAATTTAGTTGAGCTACAGTGGGTGGATCTAGTTAATAATCATGTGGTGATGATTCAGCTCTAAAGATGAGGTGTACATTATCATCATCATCAAAAATCATAACCTCATTCTTCTTACAATAAATTATCACATCATGGTCATAATACCAATCCATACCGAGGATTATATCAAATTAAATCATGGTTATGACGATGAGATCAACAGATAAAGATCATTTATATGACCTAATGGGAACTGAATCAAAAATCATTGTTGTGATGATACATCACTTAGGATTTTTGACTGAAACTACATTTTTAAATCAAATTGTAAATATCTAATTTTCTTAGAAAACAAGGATGATATGAAACAATGCGATGATCCAAAATCAAATAAACCATTTTCTAAACATGAAGAAACTATTAAATTACCTACCACCACGTATTTCAGAGCATCTACTTCAGAAGTAGTGGTAGAATAAGCTTGGACATGATCCCTTGTCCTTTTCTGAGGAATGCTCCCCTGACGCTTAGGACATTCATTCACATAATTCCCTCTTCTCTAGAATTGTAGCATTCAACAATCTCAACACTATAAACTAGAAATATTATAACGACCCATACTTTACATACATTGTTAATACTTCAAAATTGAAGCATACTTATTACAACATATAACAAAACCATGGAAGGACGGTATAGGTATAGAGTCTATAGAAACAGGAAAAACATAAACAACTGGTTCATAAAGTATCTACTTTGCCTCCCACTTATTTCATTATATCTAGAGTCCCTTTTTGGCATATCTTACTTAATAACCTTCTTCCTGACCTGGGGAAATAAAACATACAAATGGGTGAGCTCAAATGCTCAGTAAGGGTAAACAAAAGAAATATCAATCACATCATATACATAACATTTTGGAAATATTAACCTACAAAAGAAATCATAATTTCAAACCATGGGATAAATCATAGAAGTGAAATGAAATCCCAATAATCATAACATAAAACATGAAACATTGTGGCATACACACATAATCATAGATAATCATTTCTTATTGGTCAAGACTCATCACCAAGACTATCTTAGTGGATAAAGTCCATTTTTGAACCGAGTTCATTCCTCGTTTCAGTCCTGTTTCACTGAAACAGTTTAACCTGCCGTTCCAGCCACGTCTATCTCATGAGATTTAAAATCTTTACCCAATGAATTGGAGGGAGATATTGGTTCCACCAATCTCATAATGATACCATTCTTATGTGTGCCACAAAATCATAAACCATACATCATAGCATAACCCATATAATAAAAATAGTAATCTTAAACATCGTGACATCATAAAACAATTCATATAAGATAAAGGAATTCATAAAAAAATATTCCATCGCAACATAGTCAAATAAATGTAATAATAGGGATAGAAACAAAACCCTTTATTATCTTACATGGAAAATAATTTTGATAAAACAATTGAACTCCATTCTTGAGGAAAATATCCTTTCTACTTCAAAAACACTATTCCTTTATTAACATGTCATACAATTATAAACTAAAAGACGTTGATTATAAATAAACATTAATCCTTGTAAATGAGGATTCTTGGAAATAATTTTTTTAAAAATACATTCATGTCGTATAAGTTAAAAAAACATTCTTCTTGTACTTTTGTCGGAAAATTCAAAAAGTACCTCGTACAAAGAACGACAAAAGATTCCATTCATATCTTTTACAAAAAACTCACTGAAGGGTAAAATTGGATATAAAATATTGTAGAAGGATATAAATATTACATATTAAGGAAACATGGATGTGGATGATAAAATACATCCCAGTAAATTCCAATGTATAAACAATCTCGGATAAAAAATGAGATTGTGATATTTCCCTTACTTTAGGTCCGATTTGGTTCGTAAGTGTCCAAACCTCCTGTATAATGATTTAAATAATGTTATTGACTTATTCCAGAATCATACTTATTGTTATGATATCATATATGGTCATATTATTATCTTCTTATTAGAAATATTTCATTACAACTTGTTATTCGGCTATTTATTACTTTTTGTTCTTATGCGTGTTTTGTCGAATAAATTCTTATTCTTCTATTTAGGTTGTGGATAACTCATTTCCAGAATGGTATTAGTGTAATACATATCATATTCATTCATTCAATTCATTTATATAATCATTATGAAATTAAGATCATGTAGGACGAGTCGCATCACATCGTGGAGAATGTATTCCGTACGTACGCACGAGTGATGATATCATTCCTATGATCATGGAATTGTATTGGAGTGTATGTATACTATTTCAGAATCAATATCACTTTACAATAATAATATATAGTTATTATTTACACCATTATACCTATCCATGTAAGGTGGTAGGGGAAAATAGATTACACCACGTCGTGGAGATGGTATTCTGTACATACAAACGTGCGGTGATTTCATTTTCTGTAGGATGGATAGATGGTGAAATAGGGTTGTTTCATAATTATAATAAAATATCATTATATGATTGATACTGATGTTATTACTTCATAATGAAACAACTAAAGAAGAAAACGTGGAAGAAAAAATAAAGATGAAAGAATCGGTAACGGATATTACCTCTTCTTTGAAGCGCTTCTTTGAGACCTCCTTTTAGGGAACTAAAATTGGTATTTGAAGAAGACAATGACCTCTAGAATGTTTCTAGGGAAGTGTAGAGGTTAAATTTTCAGGGGTTGGCCGAGCATGAAGTCTCAAATTGGTGTGAGGAGGAGAGGGAGGAGGTGCCCTTTTATAAGGGAGGAGAGCGGCACCTTTGGAAAAACTAAATATATTATTTTATTATAATGTCAAATTCGGTTTTTAATATCTTGAAATTAATATATTTCGAAGCTGAGGAGGGTATGGGTCTAAATCCTCTCATCCAATAGAATTTAGACAAGTTTAGGTCATTATATTAACCTTATCTTTTAGTTTTTACTATTAGTTATTTATATTGACATTTACCATTTCACATTGTATTTTTATATTATATAGTTAATAAACATACCATACACATCCAAGAGACCCCCAAGTGGTCCATTAATGGTAAACCTATCGTGATATAAGTATCTTGGCCGTTATTTAGATTTTTAGGAATAAAATAACAATAAATAATATAATATTTGTTTTAAAAACAATTTTATGTCAATTTTGACACGATTTAGTAATTGATTTCTGTGAAAATCATAACAGAATGATTAGTTCTAAAACAGTTAATTAAATCAATAATATCATGTTAGATTAACCTATAAAATTAATGGAATTCATAAAACGTATCAAATTACATTTATTTGGGTATTTATAACATCAATTATATCAATATTTCATTAATAAGATAATTACTGCATCATCTTTGTGTCATAAATAAATTAACTTATTTAAAGTCTAAAAATTAAAATTAAAATATAATTATGTAGGAAATCTTTTTATATTTCTAATTAATATTTTTAGTCGAATTTATCTTATGTATAACCCTATATTAAAAATGATTTTCTTATTAAACTTTGATTTTATCTATTTTAACCCTTCTTTAAATAAATTAATAATAAATTTCCTAATCTTATCAATGTGGTCCTAAATGGTCATATTTTAATCCTAAGGTTGTTTTTGGTCTAATTAAACTTATCCTTTAGAATTAGGAAATGTTTTAGGGTAATAATATTAACATTTTTTCTCTTAATTACCCTATTTACTTTTAACCGTGGTAAATAAAAGTAAAAAGTTAATATTCACCAAAAATTATTTTTATCTCATTGAACTGCATTTTACTTACTGAAATCAACCGTGTCTCTTGGATTTTTGAAATTCCACTCACAGAAGCAGTAAAATTATGTTTTATGTAAATTTTCAAATTCTCCAAGGAGGTGGGTAAAAGACGGTGAAAAGTTCAATAAAATTTTTATATATCTAAAATTATTATACAATTACTCCAATGATTTACATTGAACTTATATAGGTATTATGTATCAATTTTTTCTTAAATAAATTTAAATAAAATAAATAATTATTTAAATAAAATGTCGGTTTTTAAATAGTAACCCAATGTTTTCACTATTCATAAAAAATTTAATGTTTCCAGAAAAATACCAAAATTTCACCCTAGGCTAATTTCAATATTCTGAATCCAAAAATGAATTTAATTTTGAGAAATAAAATTTACAAAATTTCAAAAAGTGGTTATTACTATTCATAATGGCTATTTTTAAAATTATTTTAATAGCATATCATTGTTTAGTGAAACTCGATATTGCGTACGACGCAAGCTATCGAGGAAGGCCGTGGTTGCGTGTAAAGCAAGCCAAGATAGTGTTGTCTATAGTGAAAGATTCCATTGATGATTTATATAACATAAAAACAAAATATTTCTCATAAAAGTCTTAGGTGGTACATTCTACCCCCCTTAAAATGAATTTCACCCTCAAAATTCATCACTTTGTAAAAAGATGAGGATACCTCTCCCTCATCATATCCTCAAGATCCCATGTAGATTCTTCTAATTGGTTGTTCCTCCGTAAAACATTCACCAATCGAGTGGTCTTGTTTCATAGGACTTTTTCACCACGATCCAGAATCTCTATTGGCTTTTCTTCATAAGAAAGATCTTGCTCTAGTGGCACAACTTCTGAGCTGAGTACATGTGAAAAATCAGGTATGTACTTTCTCAGGAGAGATACATGGAACACATCAGGAACTTGAGAGATATTCGGTGGAAGCGCCAATCGGTAAGCTACCTTTCCAACACGATCTAGTATTTCGAATGGTCTGATATATCTAGTGCTCAACTTCACCTTCTTTCCAAATCTCATGACCCTCTTCAGGGAGATATTCCTAAGAACAATTTATCACCCACTTCAAACTCTAGGTCTTTTCTTCGGTTGTCGGAATAACTTTTCTGTCGACTCTTAGCTAATCTTATGTGTTCTTGAATAGATCTGACCTTTTCTGCCATTTCATCAATGAGATCAGGTCCTAATAGCTATCTTTCCCCAAATTCATCCAAGCAAGTTGGAGTCCCGCATTTCTTTCCATAGTGAGCTTCATAAGGAGCCATCTGAATACTGGAGTGAAAGTTATTATTATAAGAAAATTCCACCAATGGTAGGTGTTGAACCCAACCACCTTTGAAATCCATAGAGCAAGCTCTAAACATATCTTCTAGAGTTTGAATTGTTCTCTCAGACTGAACATCTATCTGAGGATGATAAGCAGTGATGAAACTCGACTCTGTATCCAGAGTATGCTGAAGACTTCTCCAGAACATTAAGGTAAACCTCGGATCCCGATTAGATATAATAGAATGTGGTACTCCATGCAATCTTTCCACTTCCTTCACATATATCCTGCCAAGATGATCCAGCGAGAAATCCTCTCTAATAGCGATGAAGTGTGTAGAATTTGTAAGACGATCAACTATGTCCCAGATAGCATTATTTCCTTTGGATGTTTTAGGAAGTCTGGTGAAAAAGTCCATAGTGATGTTTTCCCATTTCCATTCAGGTATGGGTAATGGTTGTAACATCCCCTTAGACTTCTGTCTCTCAGCATTAACTTACTGAAAAACCAAGCATCGAGAGACCTATTTAGCAACATCTCTTTTCATGCCATCCCACCAGAAGTACTATTTCAGGTCCCTATACATCTTTGTGCTTCCCGGATGAATAGAGAATGAAGAACTATGACCCTCATCCAGCAGCTCATTCTTTCATTCAGGGATGGGAGGAACACAAACCTGATTCCTGAACTTTATTATCCCATCACAATCAAGGTTGCATTAAGGAACATTTCTCACTTTCTTTTGTAATTCTACATCTTTTTTTTGTGCCTCTTTAATCTTCACATGTATAAATGGTTGAACATTCATTTGAAAAAGATAATATTTTTCCCTTTACATTATAATTCCTAGATCCATACTTTGTAAATCCATAAATATTGGATCTTTTGTGATCCTCATCATGGATAAACTGGCATGGTCTTATCGACATAATGCATCTTCCACCTTGTTTGCTTTCCCAGGGTGATAATGAATTGAGCAGTCGTAATCCTTAATTAGCTCCAACCATCTTCTTTGGAACATATTCAACTCATTTTGTGTGAAAATATACTTTAAAATTTTTGATCAGTATAAATTTCACACCTTTCTCCATAAATATAATGCCTCTAAATATTTAATGAAAAGATTACTGCAGCTAACTCCAAATCACGAGTTTGATAATTTTTCTCATGTATTTTCAACTGTCGTGAGGCATAAGCTATCACCATATCATTTTTCATAAGAAAACACCCCAATCCCTTCTTGGATGCATCATTGTAGATCACAAACCTTTCTCCACTACAAGGAAGTGTGAGTACAGGTGCACTGGATAACCTTCTTTTCAACTCCTTGAAATTCTCTTCACATTCCTTTGTCCAAACAAACTTAACTCCTTTCCGAGTCAACTTGGTGAGTGGATTAGATAATCGTGAAAAACCATTCACAAAATGTTGACAATATCCAGCCAAACCAAGAAAACTTCAGATCTCAGTTACCGTTGTTGGTCTCAACCATCTTTCGATAACCTCTGTTTTTGCTGGATCCACAGATATCCTCTCTTTTGAGATTATGTTACCCAAAAATGAAACTTTTAGAAGCCAAAATTCACACTTTGTAAATTTGGCATAAATCTTCTCCTTTATTAGGGTCTTCAATATAATACTCAAGTGATCTTTATGTTCTTCCTTGCTCCTTGAATATACAGGAATATCGTCTATAAAGACTACCACAAACTATTCAAGATAGTCTCTAAAGACTCTATTCATTAGATCCATGAAGATAGTAAGGGCATCAGTAAGACCAAATGGCATCATTATAAATTCATAGTGTCCATACCTTTTACAGATATCTGTATTTGGTATATACTCCCTTTTGACCCTTAATTGATGATACCCTGAACGATGATCAATCTTGGAAAAGTATTGAGCTCCGCGTAGTTGGTCAAATAAGTCATCAACGCGCGGGAGAGGATATTTGTTCTTGATAGTGATCTTGTTAAGTTCTCGATAATCATTGGAGAGTCTCATTGATCCATATTTCTTCTTAACAAACAGAACAGGTGCTCCCCAAGGTGACGCACTAGTGCATATGAATCCCTTATCAAGATTCTCCTGGAGTTGCTTCTTCAATTCCTGTAACTCAATTGGGGACATTCTATAAGGTGTCTTTAAAATAGGCAAAGCACTCGGTACAAGTTATATTGAGAACTCAACTTCAGGATTTGGTGGAAGACCTGGTAATTCCTCTAGAAAGACATCGTCAAACTTCCGTATAATGGGAATATTATTAACCGTGAGTTTCTCACCAACCATTTGAGAAAAATAACCTTCATTTAGAGGAATCAAGACCCATTAGATGGAAGAAATTTCAACTAGAAGGTTATGTTCATCCTTGAATCGATAGATGATCATAGATTGATCTGGAATATGAAATGTGACTTCCCTTCTTTGGCAATTGATATGATCTCCATATAAAGAAAGCCAATCCATGTCAAGAATCACATCAAATTCCACTATAAGAAGGATCACAAGTTTTTCAGGTAGCACTTTCCCACAAACTTTTATCGGAGAAGAATTATAAACTTTTGATGCGACTGTTGTGCCATTTGGGGTTGTCACAGCTAACTCAACATCTAATTTTTGCGGTAATATGGTGATACCCTTAGAAAATTCTTCAGAAATAAAAGAGTTGGTGGATCCAGAATCAAATAAAACATTTGCTACTTTAGAGTAGATGGTAAGTGTACCTTCCACAACTTCATTATAGTACTCCACATCGCTGATAGAAATTGCATGTGACTTTCCTTTGTCTTTGGCCTTAAGAGTTTGTTAACGTCGACCATCATCATCAACCGTTGGATTTGGGTATTGATTGGAATAATGCCCCATATCCTTGCACTTGAATCATTGATGTGTAGTAGGTTCATTCTGTGTATCCCTTCCATTGTTTGCATCAGTAGACATATTCTTCTCATCATTGCGGCACTAAAATCCCCGATGACCTTCCTTTCCACATTTGAAACATTTTCCTGTCCCTTTAAGATAACTCGCTCCATGTTTCTTTCCACTCTTTGAGCATAAGGTAAAGCTCATCTTCATTTCAGTGTGCTCTTTAAATTTTCCTTTGAATTAAATTTTCCTCTTCTTATCAAACCCATATGACTGATGGGTTACTCCAATATCCATCTCAACATTGAGAGCACATCGAACAATTTCCTCATAGCTATTGAAGTTCGTTATGGCTAACGCCCTTCGAAAACTTGTTTTTAAGCCACTAAAGAATCGATCGATCTTACTCTCAGGCTGGATAATAATACCAGAAGCATACCTTGTAAGTCTAGTAAAATTTTCTTTATAGGTACCAACATATTCATCATCCTTTTGGTTTAGTTCAAGAAACTCCTTCTCCATCTTTGTTCGGAGAATATGACGGAAGTACTTATTGAAAAATACGTTCTTGAACTCGTCCCATTCCATGGACTCAATTTCATCTCTTGGCCTTGTATTCTTGATAAGATTCCACCATTGATCAGCATCACGTTCCAAATGATACACTGCTAAGATGAATTTATCATGTTCAGAACATTGAAGAACTAAAAATATATTTTAAGTAGTACTGATCCATTGTTTAGCAACTAATGGATTAGTAGACTGCTGAATGAAGGTGGACACTGTCTCATGAAGGATTCAACTGAATATTGCTCCTTCCTTTGCTCGTTTGGATGTCCATCATGATTCATAGCTTTAGAAAGTTGTGTGAACATGGCTATAAGATTTTTCATTCTAGCTCCCATAACGTTTGGTTGCTCAGGGGGACAATCATTGCATTGCCCGTCACATTCCTCATTAACACGGTTATTTCGGGTTCCATCCATTGACTAACCAAGAAGAATAGTGTGAGAAACAATAATTATAATAGGAAAACCACATAATCAAGAATAAAATTTCACACTTAAGTTCGTATCCTAGGTTATTCATGGCCATTTATAAAACACTAAGATTGTGTTCTATACTTAGACTTATCCTTTGGGTTCTTACTAAGGCTTTCACATCCTAGTTCCAAAGGTTGACTATAACCTCCCTCTGATACCAACTATAACGACCCATAATATACATATATTGTTAATAAATCAAAATTGAAGAATAATTATTACAACATATAACAAAACCATGGAAGGACTATATAGGTATAGAGTCTTTAGAAACCGGGAAACATATACAACTGGTTCATAAAGCATCTACTTTGCCTCCCACTTATTTCTTGATATCTAGAGTCCCTTTTTGGCATATCCTACTTAATAACCTTATTCCTGACCTAGGGAAATAAAATATACAAAAGGGTGAGCTCAAATTCTCAGTAAAGGTAAACAAAAGAAATATCAATCACATCATATACATAACATTTTGGAAATATTAACCTAGAATAGAAATCATAATTTCATACCATGGGATAAAAAATAGAAGTGAAATGTAATCCTAATAATAATAACATAAAACATGAAACTTTTTGGAATAAACACATAATCATAGATAATCATTTCTTATTAGTCAAGACTCATTGCCAAGTCTATCTTAGTGGACATAGTCCATTTCTGAACCGAGTTTATTCTTCATTTCAGTCCTGTTTCACTGAACCGGTTTAACCTACGGTTCCAGCCATGTCTATCTCATGAGATATAAAATCTTTACCCAATGCATTTGAGGGAGATATTGGTCCCACCCATCTCATAATGATACAATTCTTATGTGTGCCACAAAATCATAAACCATACATCATAGCATAACACATGTAATAAAAATGGGAATCTTAAACATCATGACATCATAAAACAATTCATATAAGATAAAGGAATTAATAAAAATAATTCAATCACTACATAGTAAAATTAATGTAATAATAGGGATAGAAACATAACCCTTTTTTATCTTAGATGGAAAATAATTTTGATAAAACACTTGAACTCCATTCTTGAGGAAAATATGCTTTCTAATTCAAAAAAACTTTTCATTTCTTAACATTTCATACAATTATAAACTAAAAGAAGTTGATTAAAAATAAACATGAATACTTTTAAAGTAATATTCTTGGAAATAATTTTTTTAAAAATCCATTCATGCCGTATTAGTTAAAAAACATTCTTCTTGTAATTTTGTCGGAAAATTCAAAAAGTACCTCGTACGAAAAACGACAAAATATTCCTTTCATATATTTTACTAGAAACTCACCAAAGGGTAAAATTGGATAAAAACTATTTTATAAGGATATAAATATTAAATATTGAGGAAATATGGATGTGGATGAAAAAATAAACCCCAGTAAATTCAAAAGTATAAACAATCTCGGATAAAAAATGAGATTGTGATATTTCCATTACCTTAGGTCCGATTTGCTTCATTAGTGTCTGAACCTCCATTAAAATGATTTAAATAATGTTATTGACTTATTCCAGAATCATATTTATTGTTATGATATCATATATGGTCATATTCTTAGCTTCTTATTAGTAATATTTCATTACTACTTGTTATTCAGGTGTTTATTACTTTTTGTTCTTATGCGTGTTTTGTCGAATAAATTCTTATTCTTATAATTAGGTTATAGATACCTCATTTACATAATGGTATTAGTTTAATAGATATCATATTCATTCATTAAATTCATTTATATGATCATTAGGCAATGAATATCATGTAGAACGAGTCGCATCACATCGTGGAGACGGTATTCCGTACATACGCACGAGTGATGATATCGTTCCCATGATCGTGGAATTGTATTGGAGTGTATGTACACTATTTCAGAATCAATATCACTTTAATATAATCATATATTGTTATTATTTACACCATTATACCCATCCATGTAAGGTGGTGGGGGAAAATAGATTACACCACGACACGGAGACGGTATTCCGTACGTACGCACGCGCGGGGATTTTATTTTCCGTAGGATGGATAGATGGTAAAATAGGTTTATTTCATACTTATAATAAAATATCAGTATATTAGTGATACTGATGTTATTAATTCATAATGAAACAAGTAAATAAGAAGAAGTGGAAGAAGAAATAAAGATGAACGAATCGGTAACAGACGATACCTCTTCTTTGAAGCGCTTCGTTGAGACCTTCTTTTAGGGCACTAAAATTTGACTTTGAAAAAGACCTGGACCTCTAATATGTTTCTAGGGAAGTGGAGAGGAGACATTGTTAGGGGTTGGCCGATCTTGAAGGCTCAAATTGGTGTTAGGAGGAGAGGGAGGAGGTGCCCTTTTTTAAGGGAGGTGAGGGGACCTTTGGAATAACCAAAACTATTATTTTATTATAAAGTCAAATTCGGTTTTTAATAGCTCCAAATTGATATATTTCTAAGATAAGGTGATGATGGGTCGAAATCCTCTCATCCAATAGAATTTAGGCAAGTTTAGGTCATTATATTAACCTTATCATTTAGTTTTAACTATTAGTTAATTAGATTGACATTTACCATGTCACTTTGTATTTCTATATTATATAGTTAATAAACATACCATATAAATCCAAGCGACCCCCAAGTGGTCCCTTAATGATAAACCTATCATGATATAAGTATTGTGGCCGAACCGTAGATTTTTAAGAATAAAATAACAATAAATAATATAATATTTGTTTTAAAAACTATTTTATGTCAATTTTGAAACTATTTAGTAATTGATTTTTGTGAAAATCATAGAAGAATTATTAGTTCGAAAAAAGTTAATTAAATCAATAATGACATGTCATATTAACCTATAAAATTAATGGGATTCATAAAAAGTCTCAAATTACATTTATTTGGGTATTTATAACATCAATTATGTCAATATTTTATTAATAAGATAATTACTGTATCATCTTTGTGTCATAAATAAATAAACTTATTTAATGTCTAAAAATTACAAATAAAATATAATTATGTAGGAACACTTTTTATCTTTCTAATGATTATTTATAGTCGAATTTATCTTATGTATAACCCTATATTAAAAATGATTTTTTATTAAACTTTGATTTTAACTATTTTAACCCTTCTTTAAATAAATTAATAATAAATTTCTTAATCTAATCCAAGTGGGCCTAAATGGTCATATTCTATTCCTAATGTTGTTTTTAGTTGAATTACAATTATCCAATAGAATTAGAAAATGTGTTAGGGTAATAATAATATCATTTTTTCTCTTAATTGCTATATTTACTTTTAACCGTGGTAAATAAAAGTTAAACTTTACTATTCACAAAAAAATATTTTCATCTCATTGATCTACATTTTAGTTACTGACATCAACCATGTCTCTGAGATTTTTGAAATTCCACTCATAGAAGCGGTAAAATAATGTTTTATGTAAATTTGAAAATTTCCGAGGAGGTGGGTAAAAGACGCTGAAAAGTTCAATAAAATTTTTATATATCTAAAATTATTATAGAATTACTCTAATTAATTACATTGAACATATATAAGTATTATGTATCAATTTTGACCTTAAAAAATTTAAACAAAATAAATAATTATTTAAATAAGAAGTCTGTTTTTAAATAGTAACCTAGTGTTTTCACTATTCATCAAAAATTGATAGTTTCTACAAAAATACCAAAATTTCACCCTAGGCTAATTTCAATATTCCGAATCCAAAAATGAAGTCAATTTTAAAAAATAAAATTTACAAAATTTCAAAAAGTGGTTATTACTATTCATAACGGCTAGTTTTAAGAATATTTTAATAGCATATCGTTGTTTAGTGAAACTCGGTATTGCGTACGACGCATGTTATCGAGGAAGGTCGCGGTTGCGTGTAAAGAAAGCCAAGATAGTGTTGTGTGTAGTGAAAGATTCCATTAATGATTTATATAACATAAAAAAAATATTTCTCATAAAATTCTCCGGTGTTACAAATATTCTAAATGGTAGTGCTCGTAAATCTCTTTTGTATATTCTGAAAAAAAATACCAACAACTCTATGTATACATGAAAAGATTTCCATATTAGTTCAAAGTAATCATTTTTGTTGACATCCTGGAGAAATTAGTACTGAAAATTTGATAGAATCATTTTATCCTAAAGAATGTTTTAATCTCATACACTTTATTGGGTCACTTAAAGTATACACTACATTAGTATTTGATGGTTGTATTAATACATCACCTTTTAAGAAGCCACATCCTTGATGTTGGAAATATTTAATGTATAATGGAATCATTGAGATATTTCTATAATGTTCGTACTCTTAGATAATATTCCAGACCATCCTCTAATGTCTTACACATTCCTGCTATAATGTTGAGTAGACTATGATTTTATCCTTGTAGACTACTATGAAAGGGTCAATGAAGGGATGAAATATATGGATAATAGGTCTCGTGAACAGTATTAGTCTGTTCTTAATGCGAAAAGGAATTGAAATATACATAGAGTGACATTATTTACATCAGAATATTTTTTTTAGTATATCCTTATGTCAAACTCGAAGTTACTGATATCCTGACATATGGTCAATATTTGAGAACCACATAGCTCTTTTTAATTAGTCATAGAGGTTTCTGATTCATAGGATTAGAAACTTTATCTTGATTGTAAATTTATTTATGTGATGTTAATCCATACATAACATCATGCTCCCTTCCACCTTCTTGGAAAGTAACTCTGGGACTTCCAAGGGGAACAAACTATGTCTGAAGAATCCTATCCACTTAAAATTTAGTTATTGAACCATCAAATCAAAATTCCCCAAGATAATCATCCAAAATTATGGTGTATATATTTTTGTTTAACATGGGTGAAGGTATATAAAAAAATTAATCTTACAATGGGTAGGTAATTCCATAACATCCTCAGGGAAATATTCAACATTCCCTTCCACCACTATAGGAGGTTATAATACCATAACTTATGCTTCTCCAAAGGTAATAATTTTCAACCGATGAGTAATCATCTATATATAACTATATATGACCCCATATGAATCTTCCTAGTCTTCTTTATTACCCAAGGAAGAAAACCTCACCCAATCATCTCAGATGCACTACATCCTACTACTAAAATATTCATTTAGGGAATGAATTATAGTGGTCCAATCCAGACAAATATTGACATCATAATATATCATTGCTTTTATGAAATGATATCATTGGAATATTTATCCTCTAAAAAAGTGGTCACACTATCAAGATAAATGTGTGGCAGCTAAATCAACCTTGGTAGAGTCTTCAAGAGTATGTATATATCAAATGGATGCCTGATAATTTCTAGATCTCGTATAATGTATGTTTTAAGAAAATAGTGGATCATTCCCATGTCTAACAACATTTTAACGAAATTTTTGAAGTTATATATCCTACCATGAATAATACATGGAGATAATTCGTCAAAATAATACATCGTACATTTCGACACAGGATCCTAACAAATAGATACCCAAGCCTACCATGGATCAACTAGGGGTCAGGGTTGTGATGGATTTAAAAAATTAAGCACTTCGTTTTTCTCTCCCATCTCATATTATCGTTCTTCCACCCTATTGACATCCCTGTTTAGTGTATTGCCTCTTACTATTTGCTCTATCGACCAAATCCTTTTCACTCATATGGTGGGTCACACGATCCCATGTGTGATGTCCTTTCCCATCATATGATTAGCATCCCGTATCCACTAGGTGACTAGATCCATCCTAAAAACTCTAAAATCTATACCATATATCTTGAAACTATATCAATAAATCCATTAAATATAGATTACCGTAATTTTTCCCCTTAATTCAAACTATTGAAGTCTCGACTCTAGAGTTTCCACTTTAATCACAAACTATCTGAATATTCATAGAAAATATTCTCTCTACAACCACTAGTCTCTCATGCATTCTAAAATAAGTAGGAATGAAAAGGGATATCACATTATCCCATATGTCTATCTGAATTCCATGATCGAATGTATATTCGTAAAATTATAAATCATGAAATATAACTATGGAGTATTATTAGAGGTTAGTGAACTTTAGCGTATACCCTACAACAATCATGATAACTTATGATAATTAAGATATTCAGAGATGCATACTGCTCACAATGTAGCTAGATAAAACTCTACTATAATGTGATGATCAATGAATATCAAATCAAGTGTCATATAATCTTATATCAATGTCACCAGAAACCACCATCACCTTTGGGAACTGTGGGTAAGGCATTCCTCTAGGTCCACAATCTAATCAAGAGGGGTCCTAACAAGATTGGCAGTACAACCAAAATACTTGATCCAATCCATAATTTTGGGGATTCTAACTTTCCCCACAACCTGATGATCCTATTAATTTAGTATTCATGAAGTTAAAAAATCATAGAAACCATATACTCCAATCATTTTTAGAAATAACGATTCTTAATAATAATTTTTGTGTTCCTAAAACCACATATATGCACCACCTATACAAAATTTCCTTAAACTGATGCGTCATCAGTAGAGGTACCATCCTCATTGTTCTAAAATAAATCCCATGCTAGATATTGTGATAGAGGTGTAATTCAAAAGTCCTGATGCACTATGGAAAAGTGTATATCAAGTGAGACGACTCCATAGTGAAATAGAGACCACATAACCTTCCTAATTATTTATATAGAAATGATTTCCATTCATCCAATCCATACATACATAGACTCGACAAGAATTTTATCAGAGTCCTATTGAATACAAAAATCAACTGATACACCATCAGTTGGTTCCCGGGCTGATGATCCAAACTGGATAATCTTTTACAATATTACCATTATTCCTAATCCAATAATCATTGATATATTCTCTATAAACTATGTTTATAATATAATATCACTATGATTCCACTCTTTCGTGACCTGATTAAAGGAGTTTTCATAGTCAGATGCCTGCTGAGTTTGACCCCCAAATTTCACCTCCAACAGGAATGGGGCTGGTGACATGCATTGAGTATGCATATAAGACACATAGGAGGCCTTATATTAATGTTTCTGTACACACAAACATGCATATCCAAACAAAAATATAATGGAAAAAGAAAAAATCCACTTGGTACCAAGATGTATGTATATAATTAATTCTTATATTAGAGTACAATGTAGGGAATTCCAATAAAAATTGGAAAATAAAATACCAATAAAACTTTAAAAAGGTCCAACATGATTTTACGAAGGAGACTACTGTCAAATTGAACTCCGAGAACCAACAATGGTGTATCTAAAACAACTATTATTTTCCAGATCATTTGTAACCAATGACTCTATATTATGTAATTTCATCTATATATGACATTACATGTTTGTGAAGAGCCCATGACAAGGTGAGTATAACATACCCAGTAGTACACCCTATAATAAATTTATATAAATAATCTATGACATTTAGCTCATAGTAACAAATGAAAATAAAATCCAAATATAATTAAGATATACACCAAGTCAATATTTGTTATAAAAAATAAAAATACATCCTATGATTCAAAATTAGTCTGTATGTTAATTTTTAACTAGGAGAACCCACTACTTGGTTCTAGATAATAATAATTGAAATATCTTGTGAGGTTGTTTCCATCGGTGCTCCTAATGAATATATACACTCTAGAACTCCAAATATTTCAATTCAAAGAGAAAAGATCAAACTTGAGGCCTATGGGGGTTATCTAAAACATTAGAATATAAACATCTAGGGTAAGGATCACATTCCCATGTTGTTTGTAATGGGATGCATGACCCATCCTTGGGAAGAATTATTGATGATCAAACTCTGGTCTACACTGAGGGATACAATAACCTCTACATGTATAACCTTATAGAGGATCACTCATCTTATTCTTAATATGAGATTCCTCATTATATTCAAAGGGTGGCTCAACATTATTAATGAAATTTATATAATTTTTATAGGGAATACATGGAATGCCGTGGATTTTCAGGATATGCCAATGTCATCCAGAATATTCCCAAGTACTCTACCATATGCCCATAACTATGGTTGTTCCCATTGAAATTATTCATCCTTCTATACATAGATATTACTCAGTACTCTAGCTATCCATGTATACTTATTTGTGCACATGTAACCCTAATTTACTATTTACCTAGAAAATGTTGTTCTTGTGCACATAGATGTACAAGCCTAGTCACTTGCTTTGGATCAAATTAAATTTTGATAGCCCATTAATTTTTTGATATTTAATTACATGTGAAATCCTATCTGTTTTAGAAATGGGTCCATAGATAATGTTTTATTCAAATATAAATGATGTATAATATAGACTTTTTAGAATTTTTATTATGTAATATAGATAATCCATGCTATAGCTCCACCTATTAATCCACATCCAAGAATGATCTTATAACTATAAATCATTTTTGATGTACTAGAATAATCTCTAGAATTTTTTTGGACATACATCTATTCAAAAACCTCGTCCCATCACACTACATCACAACAAATGCCAAAAAACACCATGAAATTTTCTCTAATCAAGGTATGATCTCCTTTCACAATGTTTAGTTCAACAAATTTTTTCTCAATGCTGAATTAAAACACACACACATATATATAAATTTTCATCCATTTATCAAATTCTAATATAATGGTTTCTAGGTATAATCTAATCAATGGTGAAATGTGGAGGCTAATTATGATCTATTCAAGAAAGAGAGGATAAAACTGAAAACAACATGTTTGTGAACAAAAATTGGATATTATTTGTGTTGGATGAAATCTATTAAAATGGAATGTGTCAAATAAAATTATTAATATTTTTTTAAGAAAAAATATCAATTCATAAAATATGGGTAAAAAATAATCAATCAATGAATGAATCAACATTATGACAAATCATGTTGTGCTTTATATAGAATGAAAAATATGGATCATACCGCAGAAACAATTGATTTTAATCGGAACTTGATCAATTTCTAATGAAGAAAAGCTTCATTTTTTTATCATTAGTGAGAAAAAAAACCTAACAGGAAATGAAAAAATCATTGTAAAAATGATCACTGATCAATGATCCTATTTTCATCCGACCATCTCTCCTCCGTAATCCATCTCTAAACCGTACGGTTATACATCTAACCCATGGATTTGACCATAAAATGTTTTCTTTTGTGGAGATTGATAATAACCTCCATATTGATAATAAAGAAACATAAAAATTCACTCATTATTATACCAATAATCACTCCTAAACAAAATTCCCGAAGGGAACAAAAGTTATGTCATGTCTACTATAAAATCCACAATATGAATTTATAAGAATTATCATATTAATCAACTAAAATAAAATTTTAGATATATAATATTATTTCAAAAAATAAGCACATGGTCATGATATAATATATTCTATATTTTAATTATATATATATTTAGTATCCTGAAGCCCAAGAATGCATTAATGAGTCCACACCTAAATTGAAAAATACTTATAATATATTCTAAATATTATAAGGGAAATAACAGTGCATAAAAATCATTCCACATAAGGAAATTTGTGTATTAAAATTCCTAATATAAGAAATTTATAAAATATCAACTATAAAAATCTTCTATGTAGGGGAGGTTTGGTGATGTAATATAATCTATTTGAATGAGAGAATTAACTTATTCAATTTTCAGGTATAAAAATTTTAGCATAAAAACATTATGTAACCTTGAATTCACATAATAAAATTTATCTGCATGAGTTGTCATATATGTGATTTTTTTATACGAGGGAGTGGACGAGATCCAATCAGAATAATATAAAAAAAATTAATGTGAGCCACCATGCATATAATTTCACATATTTGTTTTCTAGGACATTCTCTAAGACTCATGCCTTATAATTCACAGTGGTTCCCTAAAAACCATTAAATTCATAGTATTTATGGATTTAATGGAATTCAAATAATAAATATTAACTAATATTTATTAACCATGACCCGATATGTTGGATGGATTCATAATATAATATTCAAATCTATAAATAACACCTAAATTTGAAGAAGGATTTTTAAATCCTGATCCCATGTCCATATATTCCGGGATTGAAATGGAAATTTTCTTGAAGGTTATGAAGGTATTTTACAAACAAATCCCCCTCACATAAAGGATTCTCACATCTAACAGTAGATGAAAATGGAATGCGAATTGAATATATGGATGGAGTTAGTCAAACATGAAATCGATAAAAAGAAGAGCAGCTAAAGGAGTTTCATATCAAGACATACACCAAGAGAAAAATATTCAAATATTGTTCTGCTGACTTGTAATGATTAACATATAGTATATCACAATAAGTAATAGATGGTAAATTTTATAAAATTATGGGGTCTCACACTTAGGCTTTATGAAAGGGTTGAGAAGAGGCATTATTCATTGGATAAACATTCTGTCCTTTTGAAATCCATTGTAATATCTTTATAATGATTATTACGACCGCTATTTATAATTTTATAATATTTAATCATATAAATTCTTTTAGATCCTCCATTTTCTAGAGAAAAACAATTCAAATTCTTATAAAATAAGATTTCCATATTTCAATTGGTTGTGTCCTGTATTTTTAAGGGTTTTTTAGAGATATTTGGATCTTGAAAATCTTAATAATGAAGAATGGGTTTTTTGGGATGAAAATATATTTTTTATATCTCTATCTATTTATGTTCGTTTTTACAAGGACACAATCCTTATATGACACATTATTTAAATTTTAGAAAGGAATATATTTTCTTGAATTATTAAATGTAATTTTATAATTATAGTTTTAAATAATGTTTTAACAACACATTTTTATTATTCTCATGCAATAAATGTCAGACACATCCTCTTATTATCAATGTTTTTGGCAATACAATTCTTTAAAAATGAAACACTTTTTTTATGAAAAATATTCATGATTTTCAACTGTAATTCAATATTCGTCATAACTATCCTTAACCATATTAAACCCATTTCAATACTTGGGATAAACAATAAAATATCAGTCATGTACATACTAAAGTAAGATTTTATCTTATTACACCATTTTTAAATCATTAGATCATAAAATAGAGTTTTCATTTAACATTATAAACATTGAACTAAAATAATAAATTATGTACACATTAGAAAAATTAACTCAACACAATTTTCCTGAAATTTACTTATAATATAGTATAATGAAAAAAGTTATAATCAATATTGTTTTATAGAAAATAATATAACCCATTAAAAACATTTTTTAAATACAAATTTGATTCCCATAAAAGGAAATAATCTATAATTTAAATTAAAAAATTAGATTACCATTTTAAATAAAAATACTTCATTAAAAAATAATTTGAAATCAAAAAATAATATCAATGTAGGTCCTTGGGATATCATCTTCATAGAACCCTTATAAGAACACTCACAAATGAAATAAAATACATATTTAATTCCAATATAATTACCCTGAATACAAAATCATTAGCAAATGAATTTGAATTTTATATCTTTCTCACCCATAATATTATTTTTTAAGATTGCCTCAGCATACATTAAACAACTAAAAATTTTCATTTGGATTATAAATAGTATAAAAATATACTTTTGAGACGATCAGAAAAAATTTGGATATTGATAAATCCTTTTTCTTAAAAAAACGTTATCTAAACTAAAAAACCATGAACAAAAGTTAAGAGGGGTTTTAGTAGGAAAATAATTAGAAATCATATAATGGCATTAAAACATAAAATAATAGTTTATGTGGTCTAATAATAATTTCCATGTATATTATGCATTTTATTTCAGTTATATACACATTATACATTATTTCGTTATTGATTATGTTTATATAGAATGTTATGAGGATATTTGGATAATACGCCTAAAATTAAATTTGTATAATGAATTTGGTAAAATTAATCATGATTGTATGATTCAAATATTTTTAATAAATTTAAAACTATTGTTTTTATAATTTCATTGTTCCTTTATAGCTCTCTATATATGATGGTTTAAACAAATGAAGTTAATTACAATAATGGAGATGTTAAGTCATATGTATGCTTGAGTAATGTTTCAAATTTTCAATGATCACGAGGGAATGAATGTAAGTGTCATGTTATCATTATAGATTACGGATTAAATCATAAATATAATATTAACCATTTAATTACACATTTTAAAACCATCCATGTGAGGCTTTGATGAAAAAAATCATTTCAAATAATTGAGGTGGCAATCTACATGTTTACAGAAACAAGATGATCATTTTTCTAAGGATGTAAAGGTATTAAATTATATGATAATTATATTTTCCAAAATGGAAATTTCAACATTAATTTCAAATGTATATATATTTATATATTATAATTAAGAATCATAATATGTTGGAGTCTGGGATAAAAAATTTATTACATCAGTTCATGAGGTTGTAGACTACCATACATATGAATGAATGTATCAAATACTATTTGATAGAATAAGCGATTCATAATGATTAGTTTAGATATAATATCTTATTATTGTTATGGATATAATAACATTATAATATATTTATTTTTAATAGTGGTTAAAATGATATAAATTACCAAAAGTATAAAATGATATATTGAAGTGCATAACCATTTTCCTGGAATCTTCATTTGGTATACACGCTTTGTTAGCTATGGTGGGTATTATGGTCAACCCAACTCCTCTAGGACTTTTGGAAGGATGATAGTACGTGATTTGGGTACGTATTGGATGATACATGGGGCTCTTCATGTGTGTAGGAAAGATAATATGAGTACCCTATTATATGTTCATGAATGGATAGACATGGAATGTTTCAAAAGATTAAAATATATTAATGACCTAGTAAAAAAAATTGTCTAATAAATTTAAAATTCCCATAAATTAGATTGTATAGATTATAAATCTTCCCATCAAAAAATATTATATATATTTTTAGGTCATTTTAACCACTATCCTTTTAGGTTTAACCATTTTAACCAATTTTAAAACATTCGTGTACTGGAATTTGTTTACCAAATTACTCTTCATAATAACCAAAACATAATGTTCAATAATTACACAATTTGGAGATTTTGATAAAAAAAATATGAATTCTTCAATATCAAAATCAATTTATTTCAATTTGAGGTTTTATTTTTAATATAAATCATTATAACTCTACGAATTTGTTTTTGAAAATTGATTTCTTTTTTTAAAATAAACTGTATACCAAATAGATTTATAATATCCATTTCAATAAAATTTATTAGTAATTTATAGAAAAATATAAAATATTAAATCAAATCCCAAATATTATGTGATTTTTTAAATTCATTATATGAATAAATTATTATCTAAAAAATCAATATTTTATATTATTCACCCAAAAAACAACAATTTAAGAAATTTTACCCCAAAAAATAGTATGTTAACTTTAAATTTATGATATAAAATGAATTTAATTTTTCAAAATAAAATAATTGTATTTTGAAATTATTTTTTAAATAATACAATATAACATATTTAAATTTTTTTTTGTGTGAATAAATCTATTTTATTTTTTTACTGGAAAATTACATAATATTTTTATTATAAAGAAAACTCTATTAAATATAATCAATTAATATTAACATTGAATGAAATTGTTTTATAATTAAAATTACATAAGAAATTACAATTTTCCCACTTTTGGAAATTAAATCCTTAAAATTTTATTTATTAATAAAACATCTTGATATATTTTTCCTTCATAGTATTTTTTTATTCCCATGTTACTTTTTGAATCATATGTATTATAAAGAAAACAATTTACCTTGTGAATCAAATTATGTTGTAATAACTACTCTTTATGATAAAAAATTTGAAAAAAATATTCCATATATGAAATATTATATTCCAACTATACAAATTTATGCTAAAAAACATGAATAAGATTTATAATTTCATAAAAATGATACCTGAAACACATCATATACATGGGATAAACATGAATTCAATGATACTCCATATGAACTGAATACAATATTTTCTATAATTTCATATATTCCATAAAACCATGGACATAGATTTAATTTTTTTTCCAGAAAATATATCTCATTTACAAAGATATATCTTAATAAAAACATGATTTCCCACATCAAATGAAAAAACTTCCCTTCTATTTTCTTTAAGACTATTCTTCTTGGTTTGAGGTATCCTCATAATTTTCTGAATAATCATTACCTTCTCATCCATTTTTTCTTCTAATTTTGTTCCCAATATCAATTTTTCCTTGACTTCGTCCAAAAAAATATCATCTGAAAACATATTCCATATAAATCATCACAAGGTAAAAGAAATATTCTAGAATGAAATAATTTGTTATAAAAAATTTAAATTAAGGATTTTAATTGATACTAACATCCATGATATTAAATTGAACCAACTGAAATCATGCATTAAATATACTGATTCATTCATTATGAATTTCTATCCGATTGAGGATGAAAAGATGTAATGAAATATAATTCATCCACCAATGTAATTTGAAGAATATTAAAAAATAGAGTCAAACATAGGATGACAATCAAATACAATAGGGAGAGTAATGGCATGTAACCTGATAATTTCATTGAGATACATTAGGGAAATATGATATAATTAAATAATATCTTAAATAGAAAGGAAATGATAAGATTTACTATATGTATCAATAAAATCCCAAATTTAATTATTACCTTGAGATGTCTAATGAAATACCAAAATGAAATCAATTTATATATTTTACCATTCCCACTTTAGAATTAGAGAAGGTCTGATAGTCCCATTAATTAATTGTATTTCTTCTTTAACATAGATACAAGTCAGCCATTTCATTTTTATGTTACCAATAACTCTTTTCATTACCTCCCATATGAAATGATTCAAAATGTATTAATGATTCATATTTCTACTACAATAAACTAAAAAAAAGTAATATGAGATCTATTCAATAATTATACCTCTAAATTGGATTCTCATGGAACACATAATCTATTTCAAAATCATATAACACCATATTAATCCATACTAACTAATATAAACCAACCATTCTTGACAAAATTTACATTTTCCCAAAAATGATATCCACCTTATATGCATTAATAATTGGTCTATTAATGAATACTATACTGACACATAAAAAATTGATGATTTTCCAACATGCATAATTTCTAGACAAACAGTCCTAAAATCATTTAACAATGAAACATGTTCAAAATGTTGAAATTTTGTGATTGTATTATATTTATGAAATAAATGATCAATTGAACTATTTTTTTATATTAATGAATTGATAATTATAATTCCTTAATCAGTTAGAGCCATCTTCTTTGTCTCATTCTCAACTCCTTCGGAGTGAGTATATACATTAGTGTTTTATAAATAATATATATTTCACTCATTGCACCATATAAATAATGTTTCTATATTTTATAATCATTCATTTTAGATTCTATTTATAGGAAATGTTTTAAATAATTTAAATCATAAGGATTCAATTAAAATTAAGAATAACCAATTTCGTGATCATTTTTCAAAGAAACCAAATAATTTTTCTACAAATTAGATTAATTTTAAATAAAAATGTCACCATTTATAGATGGAATGGAAAAAAGATCATTCAATAATCTTATTTTCATTTACTAAAAATAATCATTACATTATTTTATCTAGAAAAATCTAAAGAAATTTTTATGTAGTTTTTTAACGTTATAATTGATCAGTATTTATGAAATGCCATCCAAAATTCCCCAATTAAAAAATAATATATGAATCTCTATGACATTTTTATATTGTGTCCACTGTTCAAACACATTAATTTTCACTGGATTAATAGTTACTCTAACATTATTTGCAATATTTAAAAAAATATTAATCTATTTCAGCTCAAATTGACATTTAATAAATCTTACATATAAATTAATTTCATGCAGTGTTTGTAGAACAACCATGAAATTATTCTCAAGATCATAATAAGGTTAAAAATATACTAGGTTTAAGTCAGTAGATAGGGCTAAAAACATATCCAATAACTATTGTAAGAATATATTTATAAGGAATAAATATATATTAGTTGTATTTTTCAGTCCAAAGGGAATATGATAAAACTAATAACTCTCAAATGTAGTCTAAAATGAAATTTCTATAATTTTACACTTCATTACTTTCAAGCTGATGGTACATGGAACTATAATCAACATTAAATAAATACTAATCTACATAGGGATGATCAAATATGTAATATATATGAGAAAAAAAATACTTGTACTAAATATGTACTTTATTCAATACTCTATACTTAATGAAAATCGAAATTTAACAATATATATTCTTAAAAAATAAAATAAGGGACCCTCATGTTAATTTTATAATAATAATAATAATAATAATGTATCCTTTATCATCCCACTAGTTTGAATATATTTTCAATTCCAAATGTTTTACTAGATAAATTTAATAATATTTTTTCATATATTGTAAAAATTAGGAAACAATTAAATAATAAAATAAATATCAAGGGCTTATATAACACAATTTAATTAAATAAGAAATACATCTTGATATTCATTTACAATAGTGACATCAACATTCTGGAAAGACACCTTTTTCTTATAAATATGTGAAAGGTAATATTCATTTCCATCATTAATGAATTTTTTACCATAATGATTTCAAATAAAATGTATGAAGAAATTAATTTATAAAAGCTAAAACTAATTCCAAAAAATCAATTTTGAATAAAAAATCAATCAAAAAATGATGGTAAAAAATCAATCCATACATATAATAAAATTAATCTCTATAATGGGAAGGAAAATATGGTTTACTTGAAAATCCTTCAAATAGATTAAAAAATGTTGATTCATATAATTTCTCTTTTACATATTAATTTCCTTTTCATATTTTACCTAATGTTTTGGATTAATTTAATGACTAAAAATAACCAATTTGCCTAAAAATATAAAGAAAACAAGAGAATTTTTAAACCATGAATCAAATAAGAAAATGACATAATCAAAATAAATAAGTGAAGTATGTAACACAACATCAATTGATTCTCTAATATATTCCTTGGTAGATGAAAATGATTTTTCCACACCAGTATTATTGTTATATTGATTAAATCACTCCATTATTCATATATTCAAACAATTCATTTAGTAATTTCACATTTTAAGAAAATTTTAATAATTAACTTCTATCTTATCATTACACTCATAGTCATTACTGACTATATTTATTTATAGTAATGATCCAAATTTCAATATATATATATATATCATCCTGAAGATTTATATATTTTATAATTCATTTTCTATATTTTATTCTACCATACATATCATAATATAGAAATGTGATGTTCTTACATTTAGTTTTCTTTGATGGATTATTTCCCATTTCCTACCACCTAGATCACATTTAATTATTGTTTTCATAGAAACTATTATATTATATAATGTCTATTTATAGTTCATGATCAAATAAAACAATATTTTAATATATCTTCAATATATAATAATAAAATTTACATTGATATCTTTCTTTCAATCCCGATTAAAAATGATTAATTTTACTCTAAATATTCAAGAGAATGTTTGGTTATATCCGTAGAAACTGTGTCAAGATTCACCCATACATGGACTCTAAATACAACTCGTTCTTTTTCAATTCCAAAAATTTAATTTCCATTCTATTTGAAATATTATTAGTAAAATATTTTTCATGGAAAATATTCAAATAATCATCAAATAATATTTAATTTAAATATTTTATTTCACTAATATTCATTATTATTTACCACTGCTGATTGGATTCAACTTAAAAATATAATTATCAGGAGACACCTCATGATGCTGTTAATTATAAATGTCTTAAAATATTTTCTAATAAATTTTTCCAAATCCATTAGATATCAATTTTTTAGATGATTCATGAATTTTGAGGTTTTTCTTTCATATAATTCTACACCTTAAACAAGTTCCACTATAGGGAATGTGGTTACACTATAAAGTTGATACCACAATAATTTATAGAATGTTTCAACTAAGTAATTTTATAAATAAAATACCATGTTGCAATTACAATTCTTCTAGTTTCAATATTTTAGTCATATTTTCTTATTCATTCTTTCCGATATTAGTTTTCATGTTTCCTATCTGGAACGAAAATCCGAAAAGACATTTTTTAGATGATTTTAAATTGAAATATTCATTTTATATTTGATGATAAAATTAAACTAGAATATCTTAATTGTACATAATTATATAATAGAATCCTAAAAAATTATATGAACACTGCTTTGATACAAATGATTATGAAAAAATTGTTATACAACAAACAATTTAATTTTTAAAAATGAATTCATTTTCATTCATTCTTAATATACATGTATTGTTTACAGTTTTTGAGAATTTATTTATAAATATATCCTAATAAATAAATAAATTACAAATTGGAAACATATACTCAGTATAAATTGTTTTAACAATACATAGCTTTTAAAAGGAAACATATGTCATCTTCATAAAAAAACATCATGATATTCAAATAGACTTTATTACTATTTCAACCCATCCATAATTCATAGGATTTATTTATATAATGTAATATATGAATAAATATATAATTAAGGGACATAAAAGAAGGAATAAAGAACCATGATGGGTCATTTTAAAACCATGAGATCGAAAAGATAGTTTTCCTTCAACATAATAATCATTAATCTCCAATAATCATTTAATTATTCATTAAATCATATTTAATACCCAATATATTTAGTAAAAACACTTGGGAACAAATTAAAATGGAAAAATAATAATGATAAGGGTTTTTTCTAAAATAGGAGAACCCAATAAAACATTTTAAAAAAACATACCATTCTACCCTAAAAGTGAAGGATAATTCCATTTACAAAAATGATAAATTTATCACCATTTTAAATTAAAACATTTCCCTAAAAATAATTAGAATTCATATAAAATGTATATTGGTTACTTGGGAAATAAACTTCTTATAGGGCTTATAAGACAACTTATAAATGGAATAAATAAATTGGTTAATACAAATTTAAATCTATGGAGAACTTAATCAATCCCAATTCATTAGAGAATTGTATTTGGATCAGTCAACATCATAAAAATGACCATGAACCATAACATACATGTAGGGAAAAAAATTTGTTCTATAATTGTACTAAATACCATATACTTTTTATTTAATCTGTAAAACATTTCTGGATTTTGGGATTTTTCATTTCCTGATAATAGATTTTTCGAAACTCAAATTACTACAAAAATTAGAAGTATGGTTTTACAATAAAGAAAAAAAATTATTCTCAAAAAGGGAACAACACATAAAATAATGGTTATGGAAGCTGTAATGGCCGGTTATGTCATATGCATTGAAATAAAATGTTTTTAAAAATAAAATCAAAATGTTCCTTATTGATATTGTAAAAAAATATTTTAAACCCCTTTGAATGTAAGTTAAAAAAGAGACACAAAATATAATTTATAATCATTAATTTCTATATGAATATATTTATTACATAAATTTTATAATAAGTCCATTTATGAAAAATATTCAAAAATTGAATCTTTAATTATATTAAAATGTGTTTTTAAGGATAAAATATTTATTAAAATGAGTATGAAATATGAAATAAATAATTTAATATAATAAATATGTTAATTTCATTAATTAATTAATTTTATAAAAAACTTATAATAAATAATTATTACTTTTTTATCACATATATCTATATCTAGAATAATATAAAATTGATTAGGATTAGTTTAGTTTTTTTAAGGATACTTGTTTTTATGTCCCAAATATATTTAGTAGGTGTACATTGTTCTAATGTATCATGATTAAATAATGTATAAAAAATCTGTCATTATATAATATTCATTTTATTATTAATTAATTATACATTTATATACACCTATGTATGATGGTTATGAAAAATAAATTATGTTAAAATATTGGGGATGGTAGATCAAATCTATTCAATAGAAATATCTCTATTCATATGTGAACATGTGGGAAAAATGTTTGGTTTCATTTAGTTTTTCAAGAATAATGATTTAATAACAAATTTTTTATTATATCATTAAATATAATTATATATATCATATATGTGTGGTGGTCGTGAATATATAATGTTATCACAATCTATAGATGCTATTTCACACATACACAAAAAGGTTATTTACATTTGTTAATTGATGAAATTTTAAGAAAAACAATTATATTACTTATTTCCATAATTATAATTCTATCATCAATATGATATATATATATATATTTTAATCCTAAAATTATAACCATATGTGAGAGGTGGTGATAGAATATATATTATATTGTTTCAAAGGGTAGTAGTTCATTGTACCGATGTACTATGGTTTCATTTACCATTTAATGGGAGAGGCGATGGATAATGGTTATGAAATCAAAAATTTTTTTTTTTATGATTTACATACTGATATTATTATATTATAATGGTTAAGTGATGTTAAAATGCGATAAATAAAGGAATAAAATAGAAACAAACAGTTAAGTGTTTTATCTATTGTTTAGAAAACCTCATTATGTTTACACCTTGGACCACATAAGGTGGGAATTCTGATAAAAAAAGTTCCTTTAGGATATTGATATGGATGTTAATATGGGATTATAGATGGTATTGGGAAATATAAGAGGCTCTTGATCTATATAGAAAAGAGGAGAAGGATTTTCTTTTATAATTTGTGGAGAGGATACATATTGAATTTTTCATAATATTAAAATATATTATTGTTATAAGATCCAAATTAGAACATTTTATTAATTGGAGATGAAATAGGGTTGAAATTTGTCTATAAATAGTATTAATAATTTTTTATGTCATTTTGACCGATGCAATTTTAGATTTAACCATTTTAACCCATTTTGAAACCTATAGGGGTAACTACCTTTTTTACCAAGGCTACTATTCATATTGATCAATGATGAATGTGGCCTCATTAATAAATTTGTACAAGCTGAATCAAAAAATGAAATTTATTTTATAAAATATGATTTCTAAAGTTATTATAAATGTATTTTAAAATAAAACCATAACATGTAATGATTTTTTTTAAAAATTATTTTTTAAAAAGAATTAATTAATTGAAAATTCAAGAATAATGTTGATTCCAATGATTTTTTTGGATTTATAATAAAAAAGTAAACTAATTAAATTTTAAAACCTATCCAAAATATAATTAAAAATATTAAATACATAAATACTGATTAAATGGTTTCTTACAAATATGTATTGTCAATTATTCATCTACAAAATAATCTTTCTAAAAAAATTTCAAAAAAAATAATTGTTATGTAATTTTGAATTGATTATATAAAATAGTATGTTCAAGTAATCATACTATTATTCAAAAAATATCAATGTCACTCTTTTAAATAAAAAAATTAATATGTTTCATCAAATTTATTAAGCATAAAACTATTTGATTTTATATTGAGAAAATTAAAAAAAATTATACTAGTGAAAATAAATCAAAAAAAAATAATTTATTGAATTTAATTAATGCTTTATTTTTTATATTAATATTACCGTATTTTTTACAATATGATACTCAAACATAGTTTTCAAACTTTTTAAAAATGTAATTCATTAGAAATAGTATATAATAGGATTGTTCAATTAAAGGTGAACTAGTTTGAATCCCTAAAACTGATAAAGTGTTCCGTATTATAATAGGGAATAAGAATATGAAACCCCCGAATAAGGAAACAGAGAATATTTAGCTCCATAAATTTAAAAATATTTTTTTAAGTATAATCTAAAAAAATTTGAATGATACAAGTAAATAATGAATTCTAGACTCCATCATAAATGTATACATTGATGAGGGATCCAAGGGAGAAATGGTAGCATCATCAATCTACAAATACAAATGTTTCGAATGCTAAAATCATAAAAATAATCAATGATTTCATTAATATATGGATAAAAAATTAATCATACATTGTATAAATATTGTTAATATTTATGATTTAGTAATGAATATCAAAAAGGATGAACATAGATTATAAAACCCGGAATACATATATAATAATGATGAGCACTAAATCATGGAAAACATTAGTATGCATTAAAACTAAAAGACAAAATTTTCGAAAAAATGGTTATAATAGAATTAGTGAAATAAAATTTTTCGTTACAAGATGAAACATGATAACAAGATAAAATATTATTTATAGAGAAATTCCATGATGAAGGTGAAGAATGTGTAATTGAATGAAAAAGGTGAGAAGTTCAATATTCATTAATCTAATATCAACTCATAAAAAGAAAATTTTAACATTATAATACATTATAAGTAACTATCTATATGAATATCATGTAAAATCTATGATATGGGAAATATTGAAAAATATGTATGCACAAAACATAAATCAGTTTACAATAACAAAATTCATTTAAAATATTATAGAGATAGTTCTTAATGGTAATAATATCTATAGTTACACTACATGAGATGATTTGGGAATGACATGTTTGTGGGTTTAGAATCCATAAATATCTATGCTGGAAGAAGACAAGATGCATGAATATCATAATTGATATACAATAGAAAGTGGTATAATTTCAAGGTGAAATGTTTTATCTATACTAATGATATACTAATGGAATGAAATTATAGAAGGGGTATAACCAATTATGTACTAAATAATACCATTATTCCAATGAAATATCAAGGAAGAAAATTCATTGGAAATAAACCTATTAAGCTGGAAAATATATTCACTATTTTTAAGGTTATGTGTGAATTTCAATGGAATAAGTTCCAAATACCTATCATTTTCAACAAAAGATTATCTCTAGAAGAGAAAGGGAAAATTTTAGGAAACTAATGAAATAATCATTATCTATCAACGGTTTATAATAAAGGAGAGATCAATTATCAAAGGATTAAATAATGATAAATAACTCTAACATGACTCATGTTGTTATTTATAAATAGGAACAACCAACAATTTGACATTGTGGTATTCAATATCACACTCTTAATCAAGTGGTAATATTTGTTTGAAGGCTCATCCATTATAATGGAACTAATATTAAAGGATCCAATATTATTCTATCAAGTGAAGAGAAAAGTATAAGTCTAATTACACACACAATGGAGAAGGCACCCATAACAATATGTTTATTATAATTGAGGGGAGACCATCCAGAATGATAACTTCTAAAGTGGTTGTGTAATGGTAACCACTATCAAGGCTTGGAGGATATTAAATAGAATTATATGACTCATTGTGAAAAAACAAAATTCCCCAAATGAGGATATCTAGAAGCTTCCATATACCTAGGAATGTTATTGCTATATCTAATGGTTGGGGTTTTGTATTATTATGCTTTCGATCTTATCTAGTGTATAGTTGTTCCCAAACAACATAATTTGATTAATTTATGGGATAATATTATACATGATAGAAATGAAGTATTAGGCCAAATATATATTTGACTTGTGAAAAATGAATTGTAGTGGGTGATAGGTTTTCAAAGAAAATTAAATGAGGGCGTAGTTAAATATTTTGGGGAGATATCTCTATACATAATTTAACATAGAGATTTTGAGATTAAGCATATAAATTTATAACATGTCAATCTGTATTTATAAAATTTCTTAAAATAATGCTTGAAAACAATAATATAAACTGATATGAAGTTGAAGCCCAGCATCAAGACTTACAAGCTGTGTTGAGGACTACTTTAAAGTATCTCTAGATAATTCCATGAAAAATATAATTTATTATCATGAAGATATTATGAAAAATGGATGTATAATCATTTACATTAGTTATTAATTTTATATTCATTATAATCTTACAAAATGGTTTCTTAAAAATTATTCTTCATGATACATCAATATTTCATGAAGCATCATCTATTAACAATAAGAAGAAAAATAGTGACTCTCTTGATAAATAAATTTCATCATCTAGCCTCCAAATAGTGTAACCATTTTTGGTCATATAGAAGTGAATTTAGAGTCTTTAATCAATATTTGAATGAAATATTTTTTTTAATTGGAATATGAAATTCTTATCACATGGTTTGTAATCAAAATTGAAATCCAATTATGTTGTAAGTGGCATATTACTTACCCTTTCATTTTAAATCTTATTTAAAAAAATTTTTGGGAGAAAATACACGAGTTCTATGGTGGTGAATGATATTATGCTTCATATGATTTGGAAATATTTTTTGAGGGGATAATGGAAAATATTGAAAATGTATCCATTGAACCATGATTGATATACTATTTTTCTGATACAGTAGGATTAGGGTATTTGTAGATAAGTCTTTTCTATGAGGTGATAAATGCATTTGAGTTGGAAATATGATGATCATATATAATTTGGGTGAAACAAATATTGTGAAGGAATAGTTTAGAACTAAAATTATCACATAAATGATTGGTGATAATGGTTTTACAAGAAATAATTTAGACGAAGTGTAATTTATTAAAATTTAGATTTTATAGAAGACTCATCATGGGTTAAGATTTAATAAATACTTAATTAATGGGAGTAATAATGAATTCGAAAGGGGATGATTAGTTTAACCATGGTTCATGTTGAAATATATATTGACAACATGGATATGGAATAATAGTAATGTTGGTTTAATAATATTTGTTGATGTCAATTATGCAGAATATTTTATTTAATGTTTGGATGGTTAGTTTTAATCATGATGACTCTAAAAGGTAGGAAGTATAGAAGATGAATAAAAAGGGCTATGTACCAATATATGGGCTTTCCAACATAATAGAATGTTGGTGAAGTAAGAGAATCGATCTATTCGAGGGAATTCATTTTTTCAAAGGCCTATAATATTAAAAGTAACCAAATTACCTTGGGCCGAGGTTATATATAATGAAATTATTATGATATATGAGAATCATACTATGTGATGGTATTCATATATTCAAGGTTCATGTAATAAATTTTTGGCATAATAAAATTTATATACTTCATGTTCATATATGAAAAATTTCATTATGGAAATGAATTTAACTGTGTAAAGGGTTATGTATGAAATATTTTGTACATAAGGGAGCTCATGTGTTTGAATAACTGAGGTATGCAAATTTTTCAATTTGATCCACAATGAATAAGATTTCACAAACCCAACACATGCTTTGTTCTTGAAGATGTTCTATTTTATTCGGTTTGGTTAGTTAAAAATCATTAAAAATATGGGTTTATGGGGAATTTAAGGGATGTTAAATACTAACTCTTAAGGATGATTTAAACAACATTGTATCAAGATATGGGATTAATTCCATATAGAGTATTTAATATTGAATATATCTCTTAGGTTTGAAAATCATATTTAATTAGACATATCATTTCACGTAATTCTATTTCTGAAATTGAAAATTTCATCATGTGATATTCATATGTTTAATGTTGTGGTTTTAAATGATGATATTCGTAGAAAATATTAATAGATGGTCTAATTTTGATTAATTTTTCATAGTCATTGACCCACCAAAGTATAAATAAGAATTAGAAAATAAAAATCCTAAAGATCAGAGATCTTTATTGATGGAGTTTGAATAATGGAATTACATATATGTATTTCAGTTACTATTTTATGATAATTTAATGGATATATATTTGAACTACATGTGGAAATCATGTAGCCATTTTTAGGATGGAACATTTTAATATGAAAGTGTGTTATATGATAAGACATATGGAAGTGACTGAGATGATTTTGGAGAAATTTTTTGAATGAGAATGTTTAGTTTGTTAAAGAAGGTTTTAAAAAAATTGAAAAAATATGATCTAGATCATA
The DNA here is from genome assembly GCA_963277665.1 of Viscum album. Taxonomy (NCBI): domain Eukaryota; kingdom Viridiplantae; phylum Streptophyta; class Magnoliopsida; order Santalales; family Viscaceae; genus Viscum; species Viscum album. The sequence goes on from OY728133.1 coordinate 600,166,652, forward strand.
ATAATTATATAAGAATTTTATAATAATAATTTTAATAAATATTAGACATTCATGTTCTAGATATGAAACTGGAATGTGAAATTTTAGATGCAATTTGTTATGATTGTAAAAATTCAGGATGAACATCGTGTGAACCACAACACGTTTTTAATTATTTTAGGAAGAAAATGAATGTACAAATACTAAAAAAATTGTTTCAGAAAAAATTTGATAGATTCCAATAATGAATATCATAAGGTTGAGAATAGATAGTAATATTATTGATACATCTAGTTCATTCTAATGAAGGGTTTTATGATGATAGAAGAATATAATGTAATATTTGATTCATTATGATGTAGTTTATTAAAATAATAATGGGATTCTTATACACTATTGGAACAGAAGAAATATACTATAGGAAAATTTCAAATATGAATAATACCCATTAGGACAAAAGTGTGATTATATTGTGACTAAATTGAGTTATCCTCACCCAAATTATTATATCAACCATAATTAGAGGATGAAAGAAGATGAATAGAGTCCCTGTAAATTTTTAGTATCATCTAGAATTATAGAAGAGGAGGTAAGTAAAAAGAGGATCATAAGAGTGTACCTACATGAAAATAAATATGTAATGAGAATTCTAATTCATGATTGAGACATACCTACCAGTCCCCAAATTATAGAATAGACTACTAAATATATAAACTGAGGACATCACTCACTTGATTGGTATGTGAGATTATATAATAGGGTCTCCACATGGGATTTATAGTGATCCCTTACCAAATGACGCGTAATATTAAAATTCCATAGTTAATAAAAGGAAACACAATGTTTAGTAGCATATATGACACACAACATTTCTCTAAAATGAATAACAAAATTTTATTATTTAATATTATAGTTATAAAATAGATGTTAGAATGGTTGGAATGAAAAGGACTAACAGATTTTGAAGATATGTTTTACACATGTTTATATAATGATTCATTGGTTACCAAATTAATTATAAATTTAAATAAAAACTAGTTGAATATAAAGGATAACTTTTAATGAAAAAATATTTTAATTTGATTAATTGTGTTCATAAAAAAATAACATAACTCTTGTTGGATTATATTAATTAAATAAAAAATAAATATAATGTTTATAATAATATTATATGTCTTATAAGATATGATATAAGAAGAAAGTCAATTTTACACATAAAGAAGTTTTTTTAAAATATAATTTTACCACCTTTTAGTGTAGAATTTATTTTAAATATAGTATTTGATACATTTATATATTATATTTTCAAAAATAAATTTTATTTTTGATTTTGGAATATCCTAATTATTTTATGGTGAATTGTTGGTATTTGTTTTCTAAAAATTTTCATTTTTGGATGATGGGTGGAAAATAATGCACTGTAGTTAAAAACAGTTTTTGCGATTAAATGATTATTATAATTTCACCATATTTTTAAAAGTAAAAATAGATCAATAACACATATATTAATCCAATTTAGATTTGTAGAATAATTTTTTGTATTGAAATTATATATAAAACTCATTGATATTTTTAAAAATGGTTTTACCCGACTTCTCACCACATCTGCGAGATTAGTGTTAAACCTAATTTACCCACATCTGTTAATTGAATTTTGAAAAATGGAGATAAATGTTTTTATTCAGTTTGAAAATTGTAATTTAGTACGATAAAAGTGCTTTTTTTGAATAGTATCCTTAGTATTTTATTTACCATGAATAAAGGTAAACTGGGTAATTTAAGATAAAAACAATCTTATAAAAACATAAAATCAGTCTAAAAGTAATCCTAATTTCATTGGATGAGTTGGTTTAGAAAAAAATAACCCTATGGAAAAACATATAATATTTTTAAGAATCATGGGTATGAATATGATATTTATTATATTTTATTTAAAGATAAGTTAAAAATGTCATTCTCATAATTTTAATAAGTAAATAATTTTTTATATAGGGTAATATAGTGGGTAAATTCGACTATAAATGGTCATTTTAAAGATAAAAGTTTTATATTCATAATTATATTTTATTTTAATTTATAATACATTAAATAATAAAATTTAATTATGACACAATGATGATGTAGTTGTTGATTTCTTAAAAGGATAATTAAATTAAAGATATTAATAATATTAAAATAAATATAAGTATAAATATTTGATGTCATAGACATTTTTTCTCGATGAATTTTTCATGTAATATATATGTTAAAGTTTTTTTTCTAAGGAATATTTTTTTATGTTTTTTTGAAAAGTCATGTAAATAAAAGTGATAAAATTGACATTATTCAGACTTAAAATATAAAATATTTTTTAAATTGATTTAAAATTTATAATACATAAAAAAAATTAGAAATATAGTTTAGATATGTCTAAATATTTTTTTAACTACACAATAATTTTTTGTTTTTTATTATGTAATTATTTTAACTCTTAAATTTTAAATTACTTTTTTAAATAGTAAGATTTAAACGGAGTTAAATCCAATAGATAATTATTATAAAATATTCAAAACATATATAATTTTCAATTCATGATTACATGTCAACCCATATTTTACCTATATTAGAACTAAATAAAATTTGACACATTTTTAAGAGAAAATTAATTTATATTAGTTTATTACTTTATATAATTCTATGAGTGCCTCTACCCTCTCATATAAAATGGAAAAAATACATCCATATTCCTTACACATAAAAATCCATTTTCTAAATCCAATATCCACCCAAAAAATTTCTTATAATTCCTCTCAAAATTATTAAATCCTTAGGTTGGTGAAAACCATCCTTAAAGGAGTAATGTAGTTATGTTAATGTGGTCGTGTGATGGAAAGGTAACATTTTCATTTAAATGTTTATATTTATTTTCTATTTCCACTTCCTTCAAATATCATCCATCCATGATGAAGTCATATAAATAATATCCTAAATATAATGAAATTTTATTATGTTAATATAATCATCTAAATACCTCTCATCTTCCTTTAAATTGGAATGGAATTATTCATTCGTGCGTACAAGTTAACTATAACCTCCACAAATCGATATAATAAATTTTCCATAACCATCTCTCAAAAATGGTTATAATGATAGAATTAAAATTTACATGTGATATAAATGACATATTTATCATTATAATATATTAAAATATCAATTTATTTCTTAATTTACATTCACATAAAAATGATTATGTTGTTTGTGCTTATGTGTGAACAATCACCTCCACGACGTGATGCAACTCATTTTTTTTACCACCTCACTCAGATAATATATATATATATAATTAATATCATATTATTAATATTGTTTTTGTTTTTAAAATATAAAATAATATTTACCTTCTATACATAATGATAATTGAACAATGAAATTGTTACTCATGTGTACATTAGACTTACCATCACCATGATGGAAACACTTTTCCTTTATTATATCAACATTTAATGAATATATTTAAATGTGTAATTTATATATAAAAATTATTATTATTTGTGTAATATTATTCTATAGATAATAGAGTTATGACCACATGGATGATTTACATCATATAAAGTTCACATTCAAATCAAGTACCAAATATCGACAAAAAGACTTATATTAACATAAATAATTATGTAATTGTTATAAAATTATAATAAGTGATATAAAGAGAATAAAAATCAAGAAAAAGTTTATAAAATAAATATAAATTAACATATGTTTATTATTCTAGAATATATATATTTTACATGATGATTTAGACTCAAGGTAAGAGACTCTTTAACTAAAACATCATTTTTAATATTTTAAGGATTTATTATTAAAAATAATTATCATTAATGTCCACATTTTAAAAATTATTTTAAGGGCTTATATCGATGTACATGAATGTTTTAAAATTATAATTCATTTATATAGTTTAAATTTGTATGGTACACATTGATTCGAATATCAGATTTTTAATTATGTTAATTGTCTTTTAAAATTAGATTGATTATTTCAATAACTTGTAATGTTATTCTAACTTATATTTCATGAGCATAATTTCTATATTCTATGTCTCCTTAATGTTTTGAAATTTATGTAAAATTTTTTCTGTTTTATTTTCAGATAATGTGTTTTCTTTTATGTGTGTGTGACTTTGTAAAAATGAAGTTTGATTTTAAAGTGTAAAAGTTATTATTATTTTAGGCATGATTTATGTGTTGTTATTATGTAATGGTTTATGGGAATTGTTTATGTATATAAGTGGTTACATTATAAAACAAGGGATGGTGAGCCCTTGATTGACCTCCAAGGCATTGGGTAGTTATACGATGTTATATGGATGGGTTTTTTCTAAAATATTTACAAAATATATTGTGAAGGGTATTCCAAACATAACCATAAATGTCACACCATATATTTCCATGAAGGATACAATGTAATAGTTTTATGGATGAGATAATATAAATTTTTGATATATGTTTCTTATAGATTAATTTAGTAATTATATGATATCAAGAGGAAAGCTAAGTGTTTATTTTTTATGGGTAAATGGTATGATTTTAAGAAAATGTCTTCATGAGCATAAATAATTCACGGACTAATGGTTTCATTCATTATTTTATATCCCTTAATGAAATTTTAATGTAAATCCCATGTTTTTGAAATATTTTTCCTACGGTACAAGGATAAGTAAGGGAAAGGATGAAGTCAAAATGAATGTTATGGATATATTTTTCAAGAAAAATGAATTCATGTTTTATATTACAATGTTTTAATTTTTGAAAAAATTTATAGTGAGTATAAGTGTATACTTTGTAATATTTGTCTTCTTATTTAAAAGATATGGACTAATTCTCAAAACACTAAACCTGAAAATATCCTCAATGTAAATCAATGTAAATTCCTAAAAAAAACAAGATTATGTAATGTTTAAAGTCTGGTCATTATAATTGTCATCAATGGATGATTTATAAAACATTAGACATTTGGATATTTTTTAAGATTTATAGATATAATCATGAGTTTATAATTTTCAGGTTGATCAAATTTTTATTATCTAAGAAAAATAATTTTTAGGGTTTCTGTTATAAAAGTTTAAGGTGATTAATGGTGTTTTGGGAGATTTTCATTGTTGAGGTAATTATGGGTCAATATTTTCTGGGATTAAAAATGAAAGGTATGAGATATGATTTGAGGTTGAAAAATTTTATATTTTTTGGGATATTTATCATATTATGTGAATTATATAGTTTTAAAAAAAGGAGAAATCATATGATGGGTGACAACCCATCACGTTAGAAAAAGCTATAGGAATCAAAACCACAACAGAAGGGCGACAGGGGTGGATCACTTAACACTATCCTATGTCAAGTCTGTGGTTATTATGGCTTTTTATTTTAGGTTAAATGATTTTTTGGATAAAGAATGAGTTGATTATGATAACTTATGTTTTTTCAAATGGTTATCTTCAGTATTGGAAAATTATTTTCAGGGTTATGTGACAATTTTTTGTTTGGAATATGATCTCTATTTTGGGAATATAATATAATCATGGAAAACAAAAAACTCTAGGATTTTTTCTAAGAATGTAAATTTTGAATTATTGTAGGTTCCAAGGTATTGATGAAGTAATAAACTTTTTTATATCTATTAATATTTATGAATATTATATCTATTTCACGTAAATGGAACGCTTTTTCGATAGAATACATGACATGAAACAACGGATTTCTCTGAAATCATATGTTGCACATGACTTTGAGTTATATTAGGGAAAAATAAAATAATAATATTATTATATTAAATGGTAGATAACACCTAGTTTTTATATTTTCGGGAATGAATAGAACTAACTAAAATATTATTATACGTGTTTATTAAATTCTTTTATAGTTAACATATAAATATTATAGTTATAAAATAATAATGATTCCTATTTTAATCATGAAACGCTCTAATGTTGCCAAAAGTTCGTTTTACCACCTATTGATGGAGAACCCTTTTAAAATATTTTTTTCTCTTCAATGTTTTATATTTGAAAAAATAATCATCTTTTATAGATTCATGAAATGAAAATTTACATTGGTAAGATTTTTGGTATTTTTCTGATAATGGTCATTTTAAATGAATAGTGAATAATATTGCATTTTAATTCAAAAATTCCTTTTCGTCCGATTTATTTATACAGTTACATTTTCATATTAATAGGTTTTAAATGTTAATGATATTGTGTTTATTTAATTTAATCCAATTTTTTTATTTGATGTAATTTCACATTTTAATTGGACACAAACACATGTCAATCTTTTATTAGTTTTTACTTCTTAAAAACACGTTTTTTGGTTTTTGAAAACATGAGTTAATTTTAAATTAATTAATACAACTTCCATTTTTTGAATTTCTAAAAATTTATTCCATATATGAATTCATGGGTTTGAATTTTTTTAAATAGGTTCCTTTTATATTTGGCCTTTATGAATGGTAATACGATTGATTATTTTTATTGACCATTTATAAATGATAAATCAGAGAAATAAGGGTAAAAATAATATTATAATAACATATAACTACCATAAAACATGTCCTAATTCTATTAGATGATATATTTATTACCATTATCATCCTTAAGCCAAACATAAGGCATTTGGGTTCTACTTGGTTGTGATAGAGAACTTTCATAATTTTTAATTTATAAAAAAACCGAAATATAACATTAACAGGAATATTTTAACAAAAAAATTTATATGGGGAAATGTAAGTGTTATATTTGACTATAAATAGTCATTAGAAATATCACAATTTTTTCTATATATTGACAGTTTATTTATAATTTGTAGTCATTATATAAGGAAATTCGTTTATTGCTTATGATGGTGAAATGATTACTTCCTTAATAAAGGATTCAAATAAATAATATTATAAATATTAAAATAAATGTAATTTTATTATTTTTATGGAATACAAAAATTTTATGGATTTTATTTATATATTATATTTTGTTAATGATATTTTTTTTGGAGGAATCATGTTTTTATGACTTTAAGAAAAATCAATTACTACATATTTTTAAAATTGATATAAATGAGTTTTTTAAAAAATAGTATTTTAATAAACGATATAATATTCTTAACAATATTATATTTGTAAAAATTAATTATATAATGTTACAAATGAAATTAAAGATACACTTATGGCTCTCTTGTCATTTTATTGTAATTATAGTAACCATATATTTTAAAAATACTGGAAGAAATGGTTAGATTTAGTGATTTTAAGTAACGGGTAAAGATAAATGATAAGGTTAATTTTGTGACATTAACATGCATAAACCCAATTTTTAGAGAGTATTTAGTACCATTATCATCTTATAATAGAAATATATAACACTTTGGAACTATTAGAATTCTAAAATAATTTTATAATAAAATAATATTTCATGACTTTCTTAATGTGACCCTCGTCCCTCTAAAAATATGGCACCACCTCTACCCACTTAATCACACTTCTAAAGCCCCATGAATCCTCCAAAATATACTCAAATAATTTCACAATATCTATCCCTTTATCATAGAATACTTAACATGGGAAGAAAGAAATTCAATAAACCATTTTGTATCAAATCAAAAGAAGTTAACCAATTTAGAGGTAACATCTTCTCTCAAGTTCTTTTCTATTATTTTATTTCTTCATTCCCTATTCTATTATTATTATTTTATTACATGATAACACCATTATCCTAAATATAATAGGTTGTTTTAATGAGAAGAACTCAGACTACACTTACACAAACCACCATCTAATGAATACAAACATACTATTTCTGTGTATGGAGAACTACCGACTCCCGAAACAATGACTCTTCAATTTTCACCAAAAACATCTCATGGTGGCCATTTTTGTGAAATTGTATTTATACATGATTCAAATATTATATATTTTTTCTCTATTATTCAATAATTTTTATTTAAAACATTACGTTATGCTTTCCATGATGTTTAAATAGGATATTTTCATTTGAAGAAGTGTGGACTATCGCCCCATCAATGTTATATGACTCATCCATGCAATAAATAGAACATATAAAGGATGATTTTAATAAAACTTTGAGACATACATGAAACAAATATAATTATTTTAATATAATATACATTTTTCTCTTTTTATTATTGTACTTTTTATATGACAATGAAATGAATGTGGCGTTAATGTGTACGTACGACCTACCGTCTCCATGGATGGTGAATTTCATTTCTAATCTCAAAATGGAATGGACTATTATAAAATTCATATATACAAGATATATGTGATATTTAAATCATTAATATCATTATGGAGATGATGGACCTTTGACCACCTGGACAATTTACATCAAACAAGATCATTTTTGACTCATGTATTGAATATTGACCAACCAACAGATATGAACTTAAATAATTATGAAATTTTTATATAATGATGATAAGTTGTATAAAATAAACAATAAACCTGAAAATGGTTATGAAGCAAGTAGAAATTAACATAAGATTATTATTCAGGAATATAATGAATGAATGAGACAAGTCAGAATCCTGGTAAGGGACTTCTTCTCAATCTCCCATTATTGAGGCATGTTTTGGTTTATAAGAGAACTTATATTAAATGGTGCATAATAAAACCCATTTATTTTTAATTTAATTCAATCATATAAAAAGGAATATTTTGTATTACAAATCATTTAACTAAATGAAAAATGTAATGTTTCTTTTTAACGTACGTGGGGAAAATGACATTTCTGCCACCACGAGCATTATCTCATATTTGGCTTCCTTAATAAGATCTAATGTTTTTAAATGGATAATTATAACCATATAAAATTTTTAGGCATTTTGGAATTGAAAATTGTTTATATAGAGCATTAATTGTGTCAATATCTTAAAATGATATATTGTGATTGCAATGTGGAAATGTTATCTTTCCAATAAATTTTTTTTATGTTTTATGATTTTGTTATTTTTCTTGATAATTATTTATGTATATGGGTGTTTCTATGATCAACTGAGGGCTGGTGATCCAAAGATAGCTCTCAAATGTGTTGGGTGTTGTGACAAAGGAAAATATTGAGGCTTCTCCTAAGATATTTTGGGAATATACTGTGATGGTTATTCCAAATGTAACCATGAATGTTACTCCCTATGTAGTTGTGAATTATATAATTTATGTATTCTATGGTTTCCATATGACTCTTTTATAATTTATGATTTATATGAGTTATTCGTATATCAGATGATTTCACATGGAATGTTAAATAACATATGTTTTTTACTAAAAAGTATGATTTCATTGATTTGTATGTATTCATTGACTAATTTTTTATCTCTATATTTTGTATCCCTTACTGCACTTTTTATGAGAATCCATAGTTTTTGAAATGTTTTTAAAATGGTATAAGTAATATAAAAGATATGAAGAATTCATGAAGATTTATATCAATAAAATAATTCTTGTATTATTAAAAGACTTTAACATTTTGTTGAAAAAATAGGATTGATTAGAAGTGTCTACATTGTAATATTTGAGATGTAATGTAATAGTTGTGAACTAAATCTATAAAAACTCTAAACTGGAAAAGATCCCCAATGTATGAAAAAGTATATTCATGATAAAAAATTAATATTATTTATTGTTTAAGTCATGGAGTTGTAGTTGGTATCAGAGGTTTTTTTAAAATAATTTCTGATTTTGAATATTATTAAATGATTATCCACAATTTATTTTTTTCTGTATGGTATGTTTGAAATGCTATAGTATTTAAAGATTATTATGGTTTGCTATCTAAGAAATGTCTGTGTTTAGAATTTATTTCATTAGAAGAAGCATGGTATCCATGATGGAATGAAATCAAGATGAAAACATTCTTCCAAATAATCAAACTCTAATGGTCAGAATCTGAACTGAATAGTTTTTTATAGCGATGGAAGAGTTGACTCAGGCTATAAATTGTGGTGGTATCCATGCACATGGCCAGCCATATCAACCACAAAGAATCAAGTTGGTATAGTATAATTTCATGAAGCAACATCCCTCATAAATTAGAGGATCATCTTACCCAATTCTATTTTAAGGGTGTATTATTGAACTATAAAATCAGTTTGATGTTAAGGGGTGTTCAGAATATCAAAATGTTAGTATTTCATTATACAGTTTTGAAGTTAAAGCTGATCAGTGGTGGTTGATGGTTAAAAGTATTACAGATAGTTAGGATATTGACGCTCTCTATTAGTATGCATTCAAATGTATGTTTCTTGAGAAATATTTTCAGAAGGAAATTCAACTGAGATTAGGAAAAAATTATTGGAATTGAGGTAGGAGGATGACTTTATGGCTGCTTATGATATCAAATTCACTCTAATAGAAATGTATGCTCTAAATTTAACAAGAGATTATGATAGTAATAATAATCATTCATACTTGTGATTAATTCCTACATATATAATTGAATTAGGTTCATGTGAGTTCAAAAGTTATGAAAAAAAATTCGATGTGTTGAGAAGGTGGAAACAAAGTTTTCAGATGATCAGGTGTTCTTTGAAAAATAATAATATAAGATGTCATGTTAGAAGATGAATGGGAAAAACTCCTAAAAAGTATGATGGTTAGTAGTAAAAGATTATAGTTTTTGAAAATTATTCGAAAAAGAACAGTAGTAAATGCCTTTTGATTTCTGGTAAGTGCTTCTATTGAGGATAAATGGGGAATAAAGCTCATAATTTCACTGGAAAAGATTAGGGTAGTTGTACGAAAAAATATAATTTATAGGTAGTAGAATGTTTTAATTTTAATGGTATGGATCATTATTCAAATTATTTTCCAACTAAGAACATAATTGATGGAAGGAAGATGGAATACAAGAAGATAGAGATTGTGAAATCTTTGAAATAACATCAACAGATGTTGGGACATTAAATAAATAGTAATAGGTACATTGATTTTTATTTAGATCATGCCAATGTCTTGTTTGATTTTGGGTTTACACATTCTTTCATATCTGAGAATTTTTCTTGTAAATTTGGAATTCCATATCATGGTATGAATCATGAACCTATGGTAAAAACACCTAAGGGAAATGTTGAGATGAAAAGAAATTATATGAACCTTCATATCCTTTTGTGCTAAAATAATCTACCTGCAAAAATTATTTGTTGCCTCTAAGAGAGTTTGATGTTATTTTGGTTATGGATTGGCCTTTCGTTCATCATTCTAAGATTGAATGTAGATCTAAAGAGGTTTTTTTAGAATGAATTTCAATTTCTGTATAGGAATGAACCATTTATATTAATAACATATCAAGAAGCTGAGAAACTAGTAAAAGATAGAAATTAATTTTACCTTGCATATATTGTTGAAAACAAAGGAACTGTTTAGAATAATGATTTTTCAGTGGTAAACGAGTATCTTTGTGTTTTTTTTTGATGATTTTCCTAGTATGATGCATAATTGGAAAGTTGAATTTACTATCTTATTTCTTCCTGATGCTAATACAATTTCAAAACCCCTTTATCAATCGGATCAGATTGAAATTTTAGTGTTGAAGAAGAAATTGAGTGATTTAGTGGGTAAAGGTTTCATCTGACCTGGATCCTCACCATGTTTGCTGCTATATAATTTTATAAAAATAACTATGTATCAATGATAATTTTTATTGATTATAGAGCCTTAAATAACATCACTACATAGAACATGTACCATTTTTATTATATCAATTATTTATATGATCTGCTCCATGGAGCTCAGTATTTTTTAATGATTGAATTGAGATTATGCTAACATAATTTGAAATTAAATGAATAATAGATTTCAATGACCACATTTTTTATTAGATATTTCCATTATGAACTTGTAGTTATAACTTTTAGGTCAACCAATGCACCTGCTGTATTCATCGATCTTATAAATAGAATTTCTTATGATTTCTTGGATAAGTTTTTTGATGTATTTATTAATGATAATTTATTTTATTTTAAAAGCAATGAAGATCATGTAATTCATTTAATGGTTGTCTTGAAATCCTTAAATGAAAATAAATTATAATTTAAATTCATCAAGTGTGAGTTTTGGTTACAAAAAATTTCATTCCTTGGTCACATTTTTTAGAAAGATGGAATAATTGTTGATCCTTCTAAAACAAAATTTGTTAATGAATATATAAGATCCATAACTATAACCAAGATTCATAGATTTCATGGTCTAACTGGTTATTACCAGAGGATTGTTGAAATGTTTACACAATTATCTTCACACTGACCCAATTAACACGAAATGGTGTTATGTTTATATTGATAATGTAATGTGATGAATGTGTTTATGAATTGAAATGAAGATTAGTGAATGCTTCAGTTTTGTAACTACCTTCTAGAAATGATGAATTTTTTATCTATAAAGAAGCTTCATTGCAATGGCTTGGTTGTGTCCTAATATAGAACGATTAGGTAATTACTTTTTTCTTCACGTCAGTTGAAAACTCATGATTAAAATTACACTACTCATGATTTAAAACTGGATGATGTTGTTTATGCTTTAAAATTTTTGAGGCCTCAATTATATTATGTAAAGTGTGAAATATATACGGATCACAAAATTATGAAGTATATATTCACTATAAAAGAATTAAAAAGTATAGAGATAAATTAGATTGAATAATCATGGATTATTATTTCATGATTCACAACTATCCAAGAAATGAAAAAATTTGATGATGATTTGAATCGGAAAAGTAATGCTACATTAAACATGTACGATTTAGAACGTGACCCTGTTATTAATGATTTGATGAAATTTTATAAGGATGTTTTTGGTACATAAAATTTTTATGTTTTGTTTTAGGTTTCAGCACAATCGTCTCAAATAGATAGAATGAAAAAATTTCAAAAGAAAGACCTTGAGTTGCAGAAAAAGGTATAATTGGTTCAGAAGGGTTTGTTACCTAAATTTAACCATGATAAAGATTGTGTTTTGAGGTTAGGAATGTGATAATTTGTGTGTCTTCATTCACAATTGATGAACATGTTATTATGTGAATCTCATAGTTCTCTGTTTTGAGTTCATCCAGGAAATACTAATATGTAAAAGTCTTTCAAAAAGTATTACAAGTTGGATCGAATGAAATGATATATTGTTGCATTTACCCAAATATGATTAATTTTTCAATATGTTTACCAAGTGTAGCAGTCACTGAAAGGGATGCTTTAACATTTTCTAGTGCAAGAGTCAAAATGGGAAAATGTGCCTATGGATTTCCTAGTGGTTTTATCCAAGGATTCTTGAGGTAACAATGAAATATGGGTTATTATAGATCGATTGACTAAAAATATTCATTATATTTCTATTTAAGATACATTGTCTATAGATCATATTTATCAATTGTATATTCATTATATAGTCAGGTTACATGGAGTTTGTTTCTCCATTGTATTTTATCGTGATACTAGGTTCACTTCTAACATTTGGAAGGGCCTTCAGAAGTCATTTGGTACTAAATTAAATTATAGTATATCTTTTCATCTATTATTATATGGGAAATCAGAATGAACAATTCAAACATTAGAAGATATGATATGTTCTTGTTCAATGGATTACCAGGTATGTTTGGACCAACATCTTTCATCGATTGTGTTTGTGTATAATAAGAGTTTTCATTCTAGTGTACATATGGAACCATTTTAATCATTAAATGGAAAGAGTTTTCAAACAATACCATTTTGGGATGAAGTCGGTGAAAGAAAGTTAATGGGAGAAGAATTGGTAAAATAGATGGTAGAAAATGTTCATTTGACTTAGAAACAGATGAGAATAGCTTAGAGTAGGACAAAAAGTTATTCAGATAACCTGAGGAAGGATATTTCTTTCGAGGTATGTGATCACTCTTTTCTCAATGTTACTCCTTGTAATATGTGATGCATTTTTTAGAAGCGATAGATGAGTCTAAGGTTTATTAGACCCAATGAAATCCAGTAAAAAGTTAGATTAGATTCTTAAAAGGTGGTTTTACCTAAAATTTTATCCTAGGTACAAATTGTTTTCTTGTTTTAATGTTGAGAGAGTATATGATGGATCCATCTCATGTTTTGAGTCCATTGGTTGATTAGTTGGAAGAGAATATTTCTAATGAGGGACAACCAGACCAAATTCATGACTTCAAATAGCATGTGTTACAGAATAAGGCAATTAATAAGGTAATGTTTTTGTGGAAAACTCATATTGTTGAAGTGGAAACCTGAGAATCAATAAATTCTATAAGGGATAAATACCCCCACTAATTTTATAAGTAAATAAAGTAGTGGGGATGTAATTTCCAAAGGGGGGGAATGATGTTAGTTCCAAGGTATTTATAAAATAATACTTATTTGTATCTATTAATAATTATGAATAATATACTAATCGTAGGTTAATGGGATTTTTTTCCAATAGGGTACACAACAAGAAACAATGGGTTTCTCTGAAATCATACATTGCACACAATATGGAGTTATATTGGAAAATAATGCAATAATAATATTATTATCATAAATGTTAGTTAAAAATAGATTTTATATTATAAGGAATGAATAGAAGTAACTAAAATATTATTAAGCATATTTGTTAATTTTTTTTACATTAATCCAAAAAAAATTGGAGTTATAAAAAAAGAATGAATCTGATTTTAAGCATGAAATACTCTAATATTTTTAAATGGTTGTTTTAACTCCTTTCGATGAAGAACCCTTTTTAAATAATTTTTTAACAATTATGTATTATTTTTGAGAAAATAAAATTTTTTTATCGAAGTATAACATAAAAATTTACTTTGGTTAAATTTTTGGAAATTTGTGGATAATGTTCATTTTTTAATGAATAGTGATAAATATTGCATTTTAATTCAAAAATTTCTTTTTATCTAATTTATTTATAAAATTATATTGATATGTTCAAATGTTTTAAAGTGTAATTATATTATTATTTTTATCATTTAATCTAACTTTTTTCATTTTATGCAATTTCACATTTTTATGGGATATAAACACATGTCATTTTTAAGTAGTTTTTATTTCATAAAAACACTATTAATATTTTGAAAATGATAATTAATTTTAAATCAATTACTACAACTTCTATTTCTCAAATTTGGGAAAAATTGATTCCATGTTTATAATCAAATGTTTCAAATTTTGTAATAAGTAGCTTTTATTTTTAGAGAATATGAATAGTAACTTCATAAATTATTTTTATTTACCCTTATTTGAGGGTAAATCATGAAAAAATGGGTAAAAACAAGATTATAGAAACATAAAACTACCCTAAAACGAGTACTATTATTATGGGATGATATCTTTCTAACCATGACAATCCTTCGTCCGATATTTTGGCATTTTGGAGCCACTTGGGTGTGTAAGTGACCGTTTATAATCTTCAATTTAATGAAAAAGAACATATAACATTAACATTTTCCTTTTAATAAATCAATTTTTTTATTGGGTTATATAAGTGATAAATTAGATTATAAAAATTCATTAGAAATATAAAAATATTTCTTACATCAGGATATTTTATTAATAGTTTTTGGACAATATATAAATAAATTTAATTATGACACAATGTTGATGTAATGATTTCTTCATTAATAAAGGATTCAAATAAATGATGTTAAAAATAATATAACAAATGTAGTATGATTTTTTTTATTGAATACACGAATTTATTGTATAATATTTACATATTATATTAGATTTAATGATTTTTTTGACCTAGTGAAGTTTTTATTTCATTAAGAAACTTCTATTAATTAAGAGTGTCAAAATTGACATAAATGTTTTTTTAAAACAAATAATATTTTATTACATGATGTAATAATCCTAAATAAATAAAATTAGGCGAAATGAAATATATAATATTGAATATATAAAAAAAATATACACTTATGTATCTCTTGGAATTTTATAGTAACCATAGTAACAATATATTATTAAAATACAAAAAGACATGGTAATAGTTAATGTTTTTAACCAAGGGTTAAAGATAAAAGATAAGGATAATTTTGCTACCTAAGCTTGCCTAAAAACTATTGGTATAGAGTGTTTAGATCCAATATAATCATTTATTATAAATATTTTTATTTTCAACAATTATAATTCAAAATTAATTTAGTAATAAAATAATATTTCAATATATTCTTAAATTTCCCATCCTCCCTGTAATAAAAGGTCATCACCTCTACCCACATACTCACACATCTCAAGAACCTTGGATCTTAAAATTTATTCTCATGTAAACTCCCAATATCCCTCCCTTCCACCTGGAATACTTAACTTAGGCCTAATGCAATTCGAGAATTACGTTTTTCTCAAATCAAAAGATGTTACCTAATTTAAAGGTAACACCCTCTCTCAAGTTCCTTTCATATATTTTCATTCTTCACTCCTTATGATATTATTATTATTTTATAAAATGATAATAAAAGTATACTCAATATACTGGGGTATTTTTAAGAGAAGGATTCTATGTGAACTTACACACACCTCCATCTAATGGATACGAACATACCGTTTCTATGTATGACGAACTACTTCATCAGGAAACAATGATTGTTAAATTTTCTTCTACCACCTCCCATGGTGTCCATTATGATAGTATTTATTTATATATTATATATATTATATTTATATTGAATCTTATTTTTTGTTATTTTTAATTACTACAATCTTTTAGGGTTTCCATGACATATAAATATGATAATTTCATTTGGGGAAGTGTGGACTACCACCCCCTCAAATTGATATGACATATTCATGCAATAAATGGAATGTATAAAGGATTGTTTTATGAATCCTATGATACATTAATAAAATAAATATAATAATGGTATTATAATAAAAATTTATATCATTTTATTATTATTATTTTAATATGAAAAAGAAATGAAAGTAGTGTTTATGTATACGTACGATCTACCATCTCCCTGAATATTTATTTTCATTTCGTTTCTCCTATTGTTATAGACTATTATAAAATACATATATACAATATATATGTGATATTTAAATCATTGATATCATTATGGAGATGGCATACATTTCTCTACAAGAATAATTTACATCAAAACAAGTTCATTTTTGACTCAAGTACAGAATATTGACAAACCGACTGATATGATGTTAAATAAAAATATAATTTTTATAATAAGATATAAGTAATATAAAATAAATAATAAACTTTTCAATGGTTTTTAATAATGAAGAAATTAAACTATTTTTATTATTTATTAATATAAAGAATGAACGAGACAATTAAAACTCACGGTAAGGGACTTCGTCTCAATCTTTATTCATTAAGGCATATTATTTTTTATAAATAATATTATTTTATATAATATATAATAAACTTGTTGGAATTTCAATTTAATTAAATTTTTTTCAAAAGTAATATTTTGAATTACGAATCGTTTAACAAAATGACAAAGGGAATGTTTATTTTTAACATATGCGGCGACCATAGCCTTTCCACCACTGTGAGCATTATCTGATATTCTGCTTCCATAACAATCCATATTTTTTTTAAATAGAAAATAAATACTATATAACAATTTAAAATATTTTTTTATTTATATTTTTTCTATAAATAATTTATTATATAAATATCATGAAATTATATTTTGAGATTTCAAGGTGGAAATGTTATATTTACTTTATTATTGTTTTATGTTTTAGGATTATGTTATGGTTTGTGGAAATTTTGTACATATATGGGTGGTTGTTTGATAAAATGAGGGTAGGTGTTCTTCAAATGGCTCTCCAATTCATTGGGTAACATGAATGATGTAGCCATTAAGGTTTACCCTAAAGAGATTTAGGGAATTTACTATGATGGCTATTCCAAAAATAGCTATGAAGGTTACTCCATATGTAGATGTGAAGGCTACATTGTAATTATGCAATGGATGCCACAAGTTACCTTCATTATTTATGATTTCAATTAGTTATTCATAAATATATTTATTTCTTAATGTATGATAAAGATCATATGTTTAATGTGTAAAAAGTATGATTTCATTGATTTGTATATATTCTTGGACTAATGTTTTATTTCCTTATATTATATCTTTTACTGATATCCTTATTCTTATCCCATGTTTCTGAAATGATTTTCAGAGGGTATAAGTACAGGAAAGAGAAATGAAGAATTATAAAAATATTTTATGAGTAAAAGAATTATTATTTTATATAAGCTGTTTTATTTTTTTGAAAATAATTGGATAGATTAGAAGTGTTTAATTTGTAATATTTTTGATGTAATGTAATAGTTATGTCCTAATTCTATAAAACAATAAACCCGAAAGGATCCAATATTTTAAAGAACGTAAATTCATAAATAAAAAATAATGACTAGTTAATGGTTAGGGCTGGGCCTTCTAGTTATATTATTGAAGAATTGTTTATTTAATTGTGGAATTATGGGGATTCAGGTAATTTATTGAAATAATTGTCATATCTTGGAGATTCTATGATTCAAGAAAGTACATTTTTATGATAAATTAAGAGTTAGTTATGTTATTGAGAGATAAAATGTTACAATTTCTTTTATAATATTTTATGATCAAGTCATTTTTGTGTTTAAATAATAGTTTAGATTATTTTGATGAATATTATGGATAGTATTTATTTAAAATGATCTATATTGAACATTGAGTTTTTTGTTGAATATTGTAAAATATAAGAATTAATTCTTCTTTTAATGTTTATTATATTAGGGAAATTATCTTATTTTTTCCTAACCATTTTGTTTTTGATTAATGTTTCAAGATAGTATGGATAGATAGATAATCTTTGGTGGATTATATGATTCTCCATAAGTTGATTCTAGTGCTTCAGGTGTGAAGGTTTCATTATAAATGCTCATAGTTTACAGAAAAATATGACTATGTGGAGGATTCTTATTTAAGGATGAAACTAAAATTTTCATGAAATTAGGTTTGTTTATTTTTTTAGTATAAGTAGTAATATAATTCCTCAACTCTAAGAAACAGATTTTGAATCAAAAAACGAATTCTCTTTTACATTCCAAAATAAGGAACCAATGTTAATTTAATAAATCACATATTTATGGTTTTCTAATTATTATACATCTCCAGACCATGTTTTTTATCACTCTCCATGATAATCAGATCATTTTTTTTTCATATTCATGTTTTTCTACACAGAACTGTTGAATTTGTTATCTCATGTGACTTTCTGAATTTTCATTCTTTTAAAGTGTAATGTTTATTAATCCTTATTTGATTTGGGATTTCAATTATTGTATTTTTAAATGTCATACCATATTTACATACCCTGAATTCAAATTTAAAGGTTGCAATTCCAGAAGGGGTGGAGAATTAAACATCCCGTGTTTTTAAAAGGAATCACTAGCTTTGATATCATATATGATACAACACATTTTTCATAAATGAAAAACATAATAATATTATTTAATATAATCATTATCACATGGCTATTTTAAAGGGGAAAATGAAAAGTATTTACTTAAATATGAAAATATTATTGACACATGTTTATATACTTATTAATTGTTTACCAAATGAATTATAAATTTAAATAAAAACCAATTTAATATTAGAATGTTTATTATGAAAAACTATTTAAATGAAAATAATTGTGTTTAAAATTAAAACAATCACCTTTGTATAATTATATTAATGAAATATAAATTCAATATGTTGTTCATAATTCATCTGATATTTTTTCTAGACATGATATAATAACAAAGTCAATGTGATGTATAAAAGGAGTATTTTTCAAACAAATTATTTTTTCAGCCTTTTTGATGGTGCACCTCTTTTATATTTACTTTTTTAAACCTTAATATATTATATTTTAAAAGATAATATTTGTTTTTTAATTTGGAATATATAAATTATAATAGGGTGATTTTTTTGTATTTTTTCTGAAAAGTTTAATTTGTTGATGAATAGTGAAGCTAATGCATTGTAGTTAAAAAAATCAATTAAATAATAATTATAATTTAACATTATTTTTAATGTTTAAATAGGAAACATATTTCATATATTAATAAAATTTATTAAGAAAGTAATTCATAATATAGGGCTATATATTGGAAAATAAAGTTAAGAATATGACATTTATTATGTTTTATTTAATGATAAGTAACAAATGTAATACACATATTTATAATAAGAAAATAATTCTTAATATAGGGCTATATATAGGATAAATTCGATTATAAATAGTGATTTTATAAATTAAATGTTAATCTACGTCATGATAATTTATTTAAATGTTTTATAAATTAAATAATTAAATTTAATTGTGACTTAATGATGATAGATTGATTAATTTTTATAGATACATTCTAATAAATAATATTTAAAATATAAAATAATATAAAATAAAATATTTCATGTCATAAAAAAATATTATGGATGAATTTGACATTTCATAGATGAGTTAAATTTATTTTTAGAAGTAATCAAGTTATTATGTATATTTTAAAAAATGATTATAATGAATAGTGTAAAAATTGACATAATTCAAACAACAAAATAAAAAATATTTAATTGAAATATATAAAATATTTATAGATAAAAAGTTCATAAAACATGTTGATATATGTATATAAATTTCATTGATGACCCATTAATTGGTTTTTTGATTGTTATGGTAATTTTTTTAACTTTCAATATGGAAATACTTTGTAAAAGGATTATAGTTAGTATGGTTTAAAAAATGAATAGGAATAAAAAATATCAAAACATGTCTAATTTCTATTGGATGGTTATATTTCAACCCATAATCTTCCAATCATGGTCGTAATTTAATTTTGAAGCATTTGGTTGAGAATATGAATTTATAGATATATATGTATATATTTTTATTTCAATATCATCACTAAAATCCATATCCACTTCCATTAAATGGGGAATGACTTAATCATTCGCGTGTATGTGTAAACTATCACATCCAGGAACCGATACAGATTGTTTTCCATAACCATGTATACATAATGGTTATAATGATATAATTAATGTTTATATGTGATATTATATACATATTTATCAATATAATAAAATATTATATCAATTAATTTTATACATTCCATGCACACAATAATGATGAAATCCTTCATGTGTACGTGTGAACTATCCCCACCGTGAAGATAGACAATTCATCTTTAATCACCAAATCAATTCAATAGTACATATAATTATATTTATATAATTAATATGATATTAATTATATTATTATGATTTCATAATGGTAAAATAATATTTACCTTCTTTCAATAATGATCGTTATAAATGGAACTCTTACTCATGTCTATGTACAGCTTATCGTCATGGAATAGAATTAAAGTTATAATTGATATATAAAAGTGATTATTATGTAATTAATATTATTCTGGAGATAATTTACTTATGACCACATGGACTATTGGAATCATACCAAGTTCATTTTTCACATAATTATCGAATATCGAAAAAATATGTAATATGAACATAAATATTTAAGTAATTGTTATAATAACAAAATATGTGATATAAAAGAAATAATAAACTTAATAAAGAGTCTAATGTATATATAAATTAACCTATGTATATTATTATGGAATATAACTATTTTATGTCATGAGCCTGACTCATGCTAAGGGACTCTGTAACTAAAACATCATTTTATATGTTTCAGAGATTTATTATTATAAATCATTATCATCAATGTAATGATTTTCTAAATTATTTTGAGGATTTATTTATATGGATAGTTATGTTTTAAAATTTTAATTCCTTTAAAAAATTTCAAATTGGTATGGGACACAATGATTTAAAAATATTGTTTTTTAAATGTTTTAATTGTGTCTAAAAATGGATTGATTATTTCAAAAACATGTAATTTTTCATTAACATATAATTTATTAACCTATTTTATTTAATTTATGTATATTTAATGTTTTTGTATTTACTTTACAAGTTTACACTTTTAATTTCAAATAATGGTTTTTATTTTATGAGTGCCCGTCTTTGTAAAAATTAAATGTGATTTCACAGTGGAAAATTTATTATTCCTCTGTGCATGATTTATGTGTTGGGATTATATTTTGGTTCTCATGGAATTTTTATGTATAACGGTGGTTACATAATTAGCCAAGGGATGGTGATCTAGTGATTGATATATAATTTAATTGGTAATGAGATGGAGTTAACTAGTTAGGTTTCTCTTAACATATTTACAGAATATAATGTGATGGGTAATTTAAACGTACCCATGAAGGTTACTCCCTATGAATCCATGAAACATAAAATATATGAATGTTATGGATTCAACATGTTACATTTATTTTTTAGGTTTTTTTTTGTGTTTTTTAGGAATCATATGATTTTAAAAGGTAATCAAAAGTGTTTTTTATGGGTGAAAAGAATGTTTTTGATAAAATGTTTTCATGGGATTAAACTATTCATGATCTAATGGTTTTATTCTTTATTTTCTAACAACTGCATATATTTTTTTGATCATCCCATGTTTTTGAAATTTTGGCCATTTTTTATAAGGATGGTTAAGTGAAATTAAGAATTCAAGATGAATTGTATGATTATTTTTATTGGGAAAATGGATTTATATTTTTTTAGAAAGGTTTCACTAGTAAAAAAATGGATAGTGTGTTAAACTGTCTGAATTTTAATATTAGAGTTATTATGAAATAATTGAGGCCTAATTATCTGAATCTATAACCTTTTAAATTTCCTCAATGTGAAATAATGTAAAATCTATAATAAAAATCAAGATTACGTAATGATTAATGTCGGGTTCATTCATTATATCAATATCAATTTTATTATACAACTTATCACATCAATACAGTCATTTTATGTCCTCCTTTTTTTATTCTATAATGGTGAACCATGTAATATTTTGGAGTATATGTATCCTTTAAATCCTGTATATATTAATGACAAGTGGTGTGGAAGCATTTTAAATAAACAATAGATTGAATTAATTTCACTAATAATCTAGGTTACAGATCATGAAATTAAATGTTAATAATATCACAACACCATGATTCACCACTCCCTACAAAGGGTATTACTAATTCAAACCATCATTATATAATTTTATAAATTATATGTAATTTTTAAAATTTTATATTCTTATATACTTAATTATTTACTTTTTTTACTTTTACATATACATTAAAATGATAATTATGAACATATTATAGATTTATGTATTATTTATTGTACATACAAATTTAATTATTTCAAATTATATCAGATTAAAAATATTTTATACAGTAGAAGAGAACATGAAACAAACAATGGATTCAAGATAAAATAATTGAACCACTTATCATCCAAATAACATTACATTATTTATAGTAATAACATTATCATTTTTTATATTAATTTATATCTCATTAATTATAATTTTTTTGGATTTTATGATTTAGTGACCTCTTTACACACATTATCATTTTTTCAGTATATCCTTTCTATCTAATTTATATTGTCCCTTGGCATATACTTTTTTTTGTGATTCTAATATATTACCTATGTATTTTAATGAGATTATTTTGTTTTCTCACGTCATTATGTCCCCCAGAATCTATATCCTATGATGTATGAAATATTATTTTATCTTCCACATACGAAAACATTACCAAACACTAGTATTTCTACTTCACCTCCTATTTTTTTTCTCTTACTACCCATGAGTTTTTTATGGTTCTCTTTTACACAGAGGTTGTCTGTGATATGAATTTTTTTTATTATAGGGAAAAACCATTTATTATTTTGCCGCTAAATTATTTTTATTTGAATTTTGTTTTGATACTATTATGACTAACATAAATAATTTTCATGCATGGATTTATTCTACATCATATAGACATAGATGACAAATTGAGGGGTATAATAGAGATCCAAAAAATTACTCATAAGAAGGGTAAATAATGTAAAATTTTAATGCGCGCCCATTTTAGATACAGAATATATTTTCAATTGAGGTAGTTACACACTATAAATGGATAAAACAGTAAATTATAGAGCATGAACAAATATTTTTAAAATAATATTTCTTTATTTATATGTGATATTATTTTATACAGTTATAAAAAGTAATGTCTCTAGTTTGTGTAGTAGCACTAAATTTTTATTAAATGTAAGAATATGTGGATAAATAGAATTATCAATGTAGTTGATAATTTTATGTCTTATAACTATGTCTTGAAACAATTTTGGATGAAAAATAAATGGATTATTCAAGGTACACATTCCATGTTAGAGTTGTTTTCTTAATAATTAATATTTCATGATGTTTTAATATTGATTTATTACATAATTTTAGGTATTGTTTTATATTTTTTATTAATTAAAAGATAAACTATTTGATCTATATTTTTAATATTAAACCAATTATATTTCATGTTTGGTTCTATTTTTCGAATGTATAGTGGAATGAATGTTGAATAATGTATATTTATGTGTGAGGGGTGAAATTATTAAAGGATGGAGGAGTTATATAACTTTTCTATATGCATTAAATAAATCATATATTAAACAAATTTTCAGATATTTTGGGGAGTCATTATATATATGAGACATATAGTATTTGGATCCCTTTATAAATGAGTAATTTCTATGCTACAAACAAGTGAAATTATTTACAAATGAGTCATTTTCTTATTTAATACATGGTTTCCACCCTGTATTAGTCATCAGGTGAGGAATGAATTCCATTTTTCAATGTTTTAGTGAAATAAATTTTTTTTATGATTCTCCCCCGAAATATATTTCATCAAGGGTCGTCTTTGATTCTTCAAAATATGTGTATTATCCTAGCATTTTTCGAAATTATGAATTATTTCTAGCAGATGTTAAAGGTAATTTGTTGAATCATATAAACTTATCATATAATAATTCCACATTCAATGAAAAAACTAAATAATATATTCATAGAAAAATTATGAAAAAAAAATTTACATTATTCGTACACATTTGAAGTTTTTATTTAGTTAATTTTTTTCGAAAAACAATCCATCAGTAAAAAGGGGAAGTGTTGATGTAGATATTATAGCACCATGATGTGAAATCTATTTTAATTACCCAATATCAGTGTGCATTGTAAAATATATATTATTTTTATTATTTTTAATAAATTTATGGGTTTTTACAAATTAAAAAATTAATTTTATTTACTTTTGAAATTTTTTCTAATGTTGATAATAGATATTTTCCTATAATGGGAAAATGAAATAAAAAAAATTGAGAATATGATGTAATATGGTGGAGTCCCTCTTAACACGAATGGAAGAAGATATTTAATATCCAAGAAGAGATATAATGATAAATATTTTGGGATCTCTAAAAAGGATATTCCAAACTAAGGCTTGTAAAAATGGGACGAATGGTTTTGTTTTATAATCAGAATTATGGATTTCAATTTCAATACAAAAAACAAAGAGGATATGAAGAATACTATTATTTTTCAAGAATTGATTCTAACTCTAAATTCACCATAATATTGATAATTTTATAAACCAATGTGGTTCAATTTTATCATTTCATGTCTGTAAATATGAAGGTTTTCATAGGAGGAGGAGTGTGTCTCACCATGTAAAGAATATCAATTCATTCATCGTTTTATGTGATGGATGTAAAATCAGAGAATTGTTATGGGTGATTCATCTTGTAACTATACCAATAAAATAGTTCACTATATTCATAGCTTCATAGATACATTTTTATGAATAATAATTCCTCTAAACTATTTGTGTAAAACAAATAAAAATTATGTGTGTTTTATATTACTATATTCATCGCTCTAGATATATGGTGAGGGAGATAGAAATTATTCCTATAAAAGAGAGATAAATGTAATTTTGATGGAATATTTTAAATTATAATACCTTTATTGAAAAAACATACCCAATAGGGTATTATATTAGTTTGAAAAAAACAAGTTGTATCCAATTTTAAAGATAATTTTGAATTTCTATCTCCAATAGTATAACCCTAGTTGAAAACCATAAAGGAATCACACTTCTTAAGGTAATATTTTCCAATTACAGACAAACTGAATGAAATATTAGTTTTATTATTTTGGAATGGATGTATACATTGGAGATATATATTGAATCAAGAAAAAAATGGTCTATGGATGTCTATAAAATAGAGATATTATATATTTTTTTTCATGCTAACAAATGCAATGGATTATGTGAAATGTTTCAACCCTATCTTCACAAAGGATATGTATTGAGAAACCAATAATGTTATATTAGAAATTATTATCAATAATTAGGAATGTGTATCAAATGTTTTAGAAGAATATTTGAATGTTTTATGGAATAAATACTAATTTTTTTGGTTGAACTTGAAGGAATCATAAGACGTTTTTAATCTATTGATTTTTCAGTAAGATATAAGTTTACTTGCAGAGATCAATAATAATTTAAAAATATGTAATAGAATTATAATAATATAAAATTGCTGGTTCATTTCAAAATATTTGGTTCTATTTGGTAAATATTTAAAAGAAGAATAATTTTATGTATAAAATATCAGCCTTCTTCCAAAAAAATGAAAACCAATGATAATGAGTACATGAAAATGAATACATCTTTGTTATATCTTATAATTATATGAATAAATTCTTAGTTAGATATAATCTTCAAAATGATTATTTTTATGTTATGATGTCATTTTTGACCTCAATTAATAAAATAAGAAAAGTGATATATAAGAGAAAACATCCATCTTCAAATCCTTGATATGGTAAAGCGGGGAATCATAAAACAAGGTGTCCAATTATATTTCAAGATAACGATGTGGAGGAAGAACCACTGGATATAACCTAAAAATACATAAAGTGAAAAAAGAAACCATTAATGCAATTATTTCTAAAGAAGAAATTTTTTTTCTATGTGAGTTATTAAATCATATAAATAATATGTGGATGGTATTTAGGAAAATAAATAACTCAATGAATAATTCAATGTAGATATTTTAGACAAAACAATTGTTTACAATAATGATTAATAAGAAGTTCGAATTGAAGGAATGTTTTATCTTGAAGATGAAATTGAAATATCACATGATGAAATTTACAATTTGAGGGATAAAATAAAGAAATAATATAGAGTTTCTCATGAACCAAATATATATGTCCATAAAAAAGAAGAAAATTCATAAGTAAAATTATAGGTTTAAAACTAAAATATAGACATTCCTTGAATTTAGGAAAATAATTTTATATTAATATTAAAATTTAATAAAATTCATGAATCATTGATAGTCTATAGAATTCAAAAAAAAAAATTAAGGGTCCATAATATCAAGGTACTCAAAAGAGAAGTTAGAGAATAGGGAACAAGTTTTGATAATCGAGAATGTATCATTTCTCATATAATGAGATGGTGTGGTTCAAAAAATTAATCCAAAGGGGGGATAAAAAATCTTATGGGGAATCATTTTAGATTATTAAGGGATTCCCTAAAGTAAATTAGTTTGGTTAAAAAACAAAATCATTTGTGATACATGACTAGAAAAAATAAAACTATACCAGAGGACACAAATTTACATGATCCACCAAACCGAGATAAAATTTAAATTTATAACACTCAAAGAAATATTTTTTATATAGAAAATGATGAAGCAAAGAAATAGCAACCCCCATGGATGTGGTCATATCAGAATATAGCTATATACCATTATACCCAAAAATCATCTCATTATTAGATAAAACCAAATATGATCTTAATATCCTTCACCATGTTCTCTATCTATTGATCAAATAATTCACATTCATAAATTCAAAAACTATATCACTGAAAGGCTTCACAATATCTATTACATGCCTCATCCCCCTCTATCATGCCAACCCTTTGATAGTTAACTAGATCATCATTCTAAACCTCGTATGATAGGTTAACTTATATAAGATGAACACTATCCATTCCTAAAAATAGATAGAGAATCCTAATCCTTTAAGTATGTAATTTTTATTTAATCTTATTTGTTGAATTTTTGTTACTTTCCCATAAAATACAATTCAAACATGATCATGATTCATCCTAATGCATATATCTCTCCTCGATTTAAACCATGAAAAAAGTTCAACATCACATGGTTGTTCAATAGTCTAATATGTCATGCAGTAGATCCTATTGGGACCTAATTCCCATTTCCTAACTAGCCTCACTAGCCAATTACATTAAACAAGGTAAAATGGAACTATTTATATACCGACCCATGCAATACAATTAATGCATAACACTAAACTCCATCATATCTCTCAACCAATGGATTTGATACCAATCTATCATGACCCACTTCCACTAAAGATACTATAATTAATTGAGGGAGATGATAACCCTCGAGTCCTTCCTCTAAGTGGCCCTGAATTCATTACTTTCATCGATGGAATTAAAATATCAATGAATGAAATTAATTACCTCTTATAATTGAAATATCATCATCAGATATGATAAACAATAACCAAATCACTCTTGTATAAAAATATTTGTAAACTAAAAATCATCCCAAATTTCATTTATAAAGTCAAACAAATAGATGTAGAAGTATCAAAAAATATTCCAAAAATAATAATCTATGGATGAAACTCAATAGAATCACTAAACTACCTAAAACATTCCATACCGATCCCCAATTCCTTCAAAAAACCAGATGATTTGTTTTTATACATTTGGTAATTAGAACATGTATGCTTAATTTGGAAATATGCAAGGCCTCATGTGAACATGTAAAATATACCACGCTAATGCACCCTTAAAAAACAGAACCAATAATAATCTATACATGGAATCTAAACCCCAATGTAGAACATATTGTTATCTAATCCCTTTAATGCAAACCAAATCACATGACATCCTACCCAAAGACACCTAGATCACAAGACACATTATAACACATTCTTCCCGAGGACACTTGGGTCACACATAACAACATATCGTGTCTAGAACCACGTTAATAGGGTATCAAAAATTTTATGGAAATCAACCTCATTACATCATCCTAAAATTACTGACCCCAAAACACATCCCATCAAAAAATCACATATACCAAATAAATCCCTCATACAAGACATCATATCACACCACATACAACCCTTAGTCAATAGGATAACACATTATCAATGGGTAATCTCCAACACCAACCAATAATAATACAGATAATGGAAGAGTTAAGCATATGGTGTGGCCATCAACCTGTATCCATACCATCTAAGATAATAAGGAATATGCCTGGAACAAAACTCCTTTGAGAATTGGTAATGTAATCATTCCTGGTGGGAAATTAATAAAATAGCATAAAATACAACATATAATGAAAGAACACAACACCTAACCTTTGGGTTAATATAAATTGATGAAAAAAATCTATCTCACCACCAACATACGACACATCAACCATCACAACTACATCCACCACTATATGAAACACTACATATCTTCCACACAAAAAACACAACAATTCCCACTATCTATTTTATATTTCACTACATTTTTTCATTATCTATTTAATTTTATATTATACTATTAATTCATTTATTCCACTAATTTTTCTAATTTCCACACATCTATTTCCATTATATGTCATTTATCTAAAATAATATTTTTTATCATAAAAATACATATCTTGGATAAAGAAGAAATTATCTTAACCATGCAATGCTAAAAACATCCAAACTCACATAGAAACATTCACAACCCCACATACCTGCCATCATTTTCATGTTACACACCCCACGAATTCTCACCATTAAAACAAGACATCACACAAACACATATACCAGGCTCTCGAATCACTGATCCACAACAACTACACCACAAAAAAATCACAACTGAATTGCTACATGCACCAACCACATGATACATCTAGACATCTTTACCAAAATGAATCTCACCACTATGCACCATGATAACATAACAACTCTATGAACTATATAATACAATTACCCACATCACATCCATGCTATGGAACATATTAATTAGAACCCCACAAATTATAATGCACAATAGATCTCTTCCATCACAATATATCATCCCAATCCATTTTGGTAAACAAAAAAAAGAATATAAATACCCAATATAATCACAAACCTTTTTCCAAAATTATTCTGGGGATCTCATCACTTTTATTATTTAATTACCATTAGTATTATAACACAAACCAAAATCCATGGCTAACCAGTTTATTAAAAAATAACCATTATATATAATTTTATTTAGTGTGTGATCACACAACAACACAACATGATCCATTACAACATAAAAATTATACAGAAAACAATGCCCCCAATAATATTTATTTTCAGAATTGACAAAAAATGCATTATATCATTAATAACATATATCAATGTAGTAAAACAAATGAAATCTACGCACTACCATTAATTACACTATTTTAATTATCTAATTTCATTGAACATTATTATCCATTCAATGGTTTGAAAAAGAATTAAAACCCAACACATATCATGGAAAGGTATAAGAACAAGGATTATATACCTCAAAGAAGACTTGTCATCTCACTATGCACCGTTGGGTGTGGAATAGACATTCAATAAACTATCACTACACATGGAACATGTAGGCCAACCAACACATCACCAAAGCCTTGTCAAAATGTAACCCATAGACATGACACATGAAAATTAGACAACAACATATGATCTAAAAACAATAAATTTATCTCAATGGTAAATAGAGTATACCATAGCATGGATTTCCCACCTATATATAGAGGATCCCAAGGATTGATGTAAGGGATAGTAGGTATAAAAGGTCTCCATAGGGAACTTTGGTGTTTCTCAGAATGAGGGAGAGATAAGTGAATTTGGATGAAAATAAATTTGGTTAAAGGGTTATAAAATAACCAATAACTAGACACATTCAAGACATATAACCTATTCATGATATCAATTAACATATTCCTATATTCAAATGAATTTTATGTCACATTGACAATAGTTTAATAAACATTGTGGATTAAACTATAATGACATAAATTTTTTTACACTACATATCTCCTCATAATACATGCCAAGAAATCATGGGAAAAAAATCAATGAATCGAAAATCTATAATATGCAAATAAATAAATATATAAATATATTATAACATCACATGTACATGTCCAACAACCAAAAAACCTCCTCAATCCTCCTCTCAAAACCCACCAACACCCAAAATAGAAAAAGAAAAGGACCAAAAATATAGGTAAAATTACATGAAATCATCATGATCATATAATTTAATAATATCAAATTTTTTTTGAAAAAAATATGTTATAGATATCGAACTAATTATGACTTTAATGGTAAACAGGTTATTTTCAGAGAACTCTTTTCACAATCATTTTGTAATTTTTATCAAAAAAAATAAATCAATTTATTTTAAATGACTAAAACAATGATTTTTTAAAAATTAAAGAAATATATTCATCCAAATTAAATTTTAATGGATAGGAAATAATGACAAGAACAAATATTATTTAAAAAACTCAGGCTTTTGATAAAAACAAGTTTTCGTTATATTTTCCATTTCTATTTAAATGTTGAATTAAAAAATTTTGAATTTTTTTTATTAAATGATATTATATATTGGATTAATAAATAAGGTGTAATCTAACATTAATTATATCAAATTTTCAAAAAATATTGATTTTTTGGTGAATTGTAATAATATATTTCTAAAAAAATTGATACTTTTATTAAATTATTATCATATAAGTATAACAAAAAAACTGGGAACAATATTTCATGACTAGAGATATATTTTATCAGTAAAATTGCACATTTAATAATTTAATTTTTAACATAGATTCAAGTATTCAACATTTTTATACATACGTTATATTTTTTCCAATTTTTTAATGCTTTTTATATTTTTTATTTATTATTTAATATTACAAAAATTACAAAAATTATCAAATAAATATAAAATAGAATTTTGATTTAGAAGACCCAAATTATGTAATTTGTTCTATTTTAGATTTATGCATAAAAATCACACCAATCTAAAAATTTGAAACAATTTAAATAAAAAATGGTAAAAGTGATCAACCTAATGGGGAAAAGACCAAAAAATATTGAAAAAACTCCAAATGAGATTATGAGTAAATTAATAACCTTAAATCATTGATTTTTTCACAATTATATTTCTAATTTCCAGAAATTTATCATCTCTTATTCAAAAAAAGATTCTCCTTTCATCAATAAAACGAGACCTTCACCACACACATAACCCCACTCCCCATACCCCTTAATCAAACCAAAATCATCCCAAATACATTTTCAAAATTATTATCCATTTTCTAAATTTTGTAAAATACATGATTTACATCCCATAAAATCATTTATCTAATTTTAGAAGGATTTATTCCGAGGAGTAAGTTAAGAACCCACAAATCACTACTTTTCATTTATATTCCCTTAATTCATATTATTATACCTCAATAAATATTATAAAATTAAAAAATAATAACCTTAGTATCATTATTATACTTTAATGATATTTTATTTATGTAATAATCAATACACACCTTCCTATATTTTCCATATCAAAAAATGAAAAAGGTAATATATGTGTATTTGAGGACATCCGACTCAAAGAAAATTATGTTTTTTTCCATGAAAACCATGAATAGATTTCTAAATGAGTTATTTAAAGAAAAAATATCATATATATAAAATTTATATTATTATTAAAATAATAATTTAATTTGTACCTTGTTTGTTTTTAATAAGAATGTTTAATGATTGTGTGTATGTGTAGAATACTGATTCCAAAGGAGGGAATATTATGTTTTTTCACAGCCAATAAAATTTGTATTTTTATAAGAATGTATTTAATGAAATAAAAATATTTTAATTATATAGAAAAAATTGATATTAGAAAAACTAAAATAGTGTAGAAAGATGGAAAAAAGAAATACATATATTTCTATTTATGATCAAAGAACATCCTCTCTGTCAGCATTTTTCTATATCAATGGGGAAAGGGAAAACATACATTTATAGGAAGTGAAAAGTGGATTGGTGGGGTTGGGTATCCAACAACCATTGAATTATGCAGCTAATATTATTAGCTATATAATAGTACCCCTTGGGATGCAGACCCATACCAAGTTCATACATGTTTTGATACTGGCTCATTAAAAATATTTTTCATGAATAACCCAATAGGATATAAACTCGAATAAGAAAAAAAATACAGTCATGTATAATCACCAAAAATGTTACATTAAATTACAAATTTTTAAATCTAAACATCCCTATATTTGTAATTAATTTCTAAAGATAATGGTCGATTGTTACTTTGTATATATATATGTGACATTGTCACTGGATCAAAAATGAGGCATGTTGATATCATTGTTCAAAATTAATGCTTTTGTAAAGTGGCAAAATTTTGGTGGTATGTGTTTTTTCTGATCATTCATGATGGGGAATTCTATAAATTGTGTGATTCATTCAGAAATATCATCAAATAAAATTTTAGGACTAATATCCATAGGGAAACCACTTTGGACTTGAATGTGTTATATAATAGATCATAACCAAAACACATTCTCGACATGTTTCAGGTAAGTAATCACTAATGTGTTATTTGGAGATGATTCAATAAGTGTATTCTTTTTTGATCTACTATATATGGATGTTCCTCATAACTTTAAAACATTACCAGTGTGTGATAGTGAATTATGTAGTTTAGATAAATAACCACCATTTGTATAAACATCCTTATTTCTTTAAAATTTGGTAGAATAGAATAAAAATAAATAAATTGTTCCATAAAGATAATGAAAAATATATTTAATTCAAATCCAATATCTTTCTATATGTGTTGAATGAACTATTTCCAATAAATTTGTAGAAAAAAGATAATTTAGGATTAGTACAATTAATAAGATACATTAGCGCTATAATAACATGGTGTTATGGTACATATGGATGAACCAACTACTTACTTTCCTCAGAGGTCCAAAATTGATCATTATCAATATTAAAATATTGAGCATCTATTTGTGAACTTAATGAATTTTCTTTATACATATTAACAAATTTTATTAAAATTTCATTATAATTCAACTATGTAAAAATATAACTCTTTTCATATGCTAAATTTTTAATCCAACCGAATAAGTGGTCTCCCCTAGACCATTCATTTTAAACTCATCCATTAAGTTTCTCAATACATCATTGATATATTTTAATGTTCCAATGATAATTATTTATCAACATAAATAGAAATTATTGCATATCCAAATGTTGTTTCCTTAATAATAAAATAGGGTCATATGGGTTAATTTATAACCCATTTATTTAACAAATATTTACATCAACAATTTTATAACCTACACCAATATTATTTTAATCCAAATAGTGATTTATAAAATTTAATTTGATATAGGCCATTGGGTTTGGATTTCAATACTTCAGGTATTTTCAAACCTTCAGGGATTCTCATATATATATATATATATATGTATATATATATATATATTATAAAAAAATGAATAAATACGTTGACAAAAATCCATAAGATTCATATTATCCTTCTGAGATACTACAATGATGATTAGACATCGAAAAGTAATATAGTCCATAGTAGGATAATTTGTGTCCTCATAATCAATTCCAGGTATCTGATAATACCCTTGTGAGTCAAGAGAAGATTTTAATCATACAATATCATATTTCCCATTACCCATACAAAAAAATCATTTATATCTAATAGGAATCATTGATTTTGGTGTGATCATGACATGTCCAAAATCCCTTCACCTATTAAGTGAATTTAATTCAATTTTTATCATGCCATTCCATTTATTACAATCAGGTCATTTTTGACATACCATAATAGACATTGGTTCAGGGTATTCATTTTATATATCATGTGACATATAATATGAAAATATTTCATAAATATATTTCATATTACGACAATTTTATATGTCACATGTATTTCTATAAATAAGAGAGATTTTATTATTTTCAAAACCATTAGAGTTGCCTATATCTTGTAAATTCGATTTATGATTATCATCATGTGTTTCATTATGAACTCTTACATTATATGTTTCCTCTAGAAAATAGGATTCTATAATTGGGTTTTCAATTATAGACATACATTTTCATTTATTAGGATTTCTATCCTTAGATCCAATTGGTCTTCCACACATCAATTGTTTTTTTGAGAATTATGTAAAATTATTATTTTTGTGTGTCTTTGGGACATCTAGTATAGAATGTCCATTTATAGACTATATGTTGGATATGGTCACACGATTTGAATCATGGAATTCATACAGTAATTGATAATCAAGTGATTTAAAATATAAAATCCTTTTCATTTCTATATCACAATGTTGGGTGGGAGGATCAAGAAAAGATAATTTTTTCACATTCCCAAAATTCTCATCCCTTTGTTTCCACACCCTAATGTTGGAAATACTTATTCATTGTATCAAGAATCATAAAAATGTGTCGTAAATAAATCACAAGTTTTTTATTAAATAAATACAATTAGTGATGATGATTAATATCCTACATATATTCCCATACTCATTTGAGGACCCATCTTTATTCATTATGGGGAAGCAATTTGTACATATACTGTACAACCAAATATTCTTATATGAGAGATGTCAAGATCATGGACCAAAAATAATTGGAGTGGAGATTATTCATGATATGTACTTGGCCTAATGTGAATTAATGTTGAGGTATAAAATATTTATTTACCCAATACAGAGCTCAATACCTTTGTTCACTTTATTAGTGGCCTAATAATAACATGGAGGTGTTTTATCCATGATTCATGAAATAAATTTTTTTTTTTCACAAGAAAATGGGATTCTCTATAGTGATCCCAACTTCCATTCAAAAATAATTTAGTTCATGAAAGTTTTACTCCTATATCATTTTTTAGCCTTGATTTCAAGGTGACATAATCATGGAATTGTGATCTCAGTTTAATTTTCTATGAAAAAAAATTTTAAAATGAAACATTATATGTTCATAAAATACATACTTGTGAACATCTACTAAACACATCAATTAATACCATATAATAATTATATTTTTTTCATGATTGATGTATTAGTCCATATATATCTCCTTGAATTATTTCAAGAATGGTGGGAATTTCAGCCATAATTTTAGCTTTTTAGAGTCTAACGATCATCTTTCCATGTCAACAAGACTCACCTGAAGATTTTTAGTTGAAGGACCTGATCGACCATTACTAAACGTAATATAGAACATTCAATTATTTTTTTCATAATTATTGAACCAGAATTACCAAATCTGATATGCCATTAAATAATGACTTGGTCCACTCTTCACTACCATATGTGTTTTGATTGCACTGATATATGTATAATGAAATTCAGAGGAAAATTTTGCTAGTTTTTATATTACATGGCTCGTTACCAAATTTGTATTTATGGTAATGAACATTTAACATTCATTTTTAATAGATATAGTTTGGTTATCATACCCATGCTGGTATATATCATTGAAACATAACAAGTTTCTTTTTAAAAATGGTGAAAACAACACATATTTTATTTAAAAATTATATCACATTGTGTAAAAAGAAACTCACTTTACCAATCCATTCTATTAGATCTAAAAGACCTGATATAGTATTCACAATTGGTCAGGTTGATTTGACATTAGGAAAATATTTTTAATTTTTAGAATTATGTGTTTTGTTCCACTATCCGGTTTGAAAATACATGTCTTATTATAGAAACCCATTTCAATGTATCAAAGGAAATAGAATAATATTATAATAAACTCCTTGTGAAATTAAAATAATATCAAATCTATATTATAAAACATATAAAAATGACATATCATATATCCTGACTATTGTAATTCCTCTATGTTTTTTCCAGCTATCATATCATAAAATTCACAATGAAGTCATTAAATTAGAGGTAAGTTAAATAATCATTTAATGGCTCATGATTCATGGAAAATCCGTCACCTTTTATTTCTATTTTTCAGATGTCTCAACAAAGTGTGGTTCATTATTATTTTATTCAATAGTTATATTAGATAGCTTACAAAGATGTTCTAGGGTTTGGAAAACATGATAACAAAATCACATAGAACCACACATGTAACTGGATTATTTAGGATTCCAGGGATTGTTTAATATGAAAATATGATAATAATAATATTAATTTCAAGTTGGTTTGTGTTTAAGAACATGTCCATCACCTCATATACTGCCAAAATCACATCCAATATAAGAATCAAATGCCATGATTATTCTATTACTAATTTCTGGAAATATAGCATTTTCTTTTGGAAATGCTACACCTAAACTAGTAGGATGGGACTGATAATTTTGAATCAAAATATCAATTTTCATATGTTTAATAAGTAAGAATTATATCATATCTGAATATTTTAAATAACCTCACAAGAGATATTGTTTCTATAGGGTGATATGAGATGCATGGAATGTCATATATATCCTTTCATGCATATTAGCATATGTAATCCCAATACCAGTGTAAATTATATGTGATACAATAATATATATGGAAGAAATGTAATGATACTATTTTAAACTCTTGGATGTATGAATCATTCAAATCATTATAGGGTTCTAGAAGACACCCCTATTTTTTATGATTATACCACTCCATAAAACACTTCCATATCAATCATGGATCTATTTCTGTGAGGTATATACATTTTAAAACCACTTAGTGATTTCTTATAAGGATGATCACTAACATTTCATTATTTTGGATGGATTGTATGCTATATTCTTCAATTGATTCTATGATATCGATAGATTCGATACGAATTTTCACATTCTTCTTATATAGAATGTAATTACATTCGGTAATGTCAAGTGCATTGAATTCAAGCATTGTGAAATTTTACATGATGATACAGTTATCCTTTTTGATCATTTGTGATGATAACATGTTAAGAGAAAATATTGAAACGAGAAAAACATGAATTGGGTAGAAAGATGTATAAAAAAGGAAGAAAAATATTTTTTATTAATGATTATTGATCTTCCTCTTATTTATCATTTTACAATATCATTGAGGGAGGGTTACACTTCTTTTGATAAATAGTGAAATGATGATTAATGGGTGTGGGAATACCACTGTCATTAAAATACGAAACTATAATAATGTATTCCTTAACATTTATGAAATTATTATGATTATATATAATTTATACTAAAATATAACTCATTATTAATATAACAAATTTTGTTTTTCAAAAATCTAAGAAACAATATCATTAATGAATAACCTTCACGAATCATGACAACAACATCTAATAATGAAATTATAACATCATTACTCATAAAAAAAATAAATTATAGTACCATAATTAATATATTAATTTATAAGCATTACTCAATGATTGAAGATTTAAATCATTATTCAAAATCGTGTTCCAAACAGTCAAAATTGGGAACTTTTGATGCATAGAATAAAAAATGAAATAAAAATAAATGTAAAATAAATGATATATATATAATGATATATATTGAATTTTATATTATCAGGGGTTTTAAATAGCTTATTAATGTAATATCCAAACCTTTTCTAGAGTTATCTAGGGATTTATTCCAGGTACCCTTTTCTTTAATTTTGATTACATTTTTTTAGTTTTAAATTTTGGTGTTTTTGGGTTAAAATTATGAGAATTGGAAGAAAAATGTGTTGCGAATGGTTGGGAAATGATTATATAAAATCATACTCCACATCCCAGTAAATCTTCAAGCCCTTGATAGTTAGGGATTTAACAGTTGGTTCATAGTTTAAAAAATAGAGCACCATAAAATGAGAAACCATGCACCACTAAACCAATAGGTGCACAGTTTGACCACAGTTAAAGAAAACCTTTCATCCCAACACATGAAACCATTCCAAAATTATTATGTTACCCAAAAACTAATTTTAAAATCCCCCAAACCCACATAACACACATATTTCTCCTCCCATTTAATCATAGGATGTCTTCCACATTTTCAGATATCTTTAGAAATATTCTATGGCCATCGAAACTATGTTCTTTGAGATTCAGAGATCAAAACGAAGCACTACTCTCCTCATGGTATGCGGATTTCATATCGATGAATTTTCCTTAAACCTCCATTATTCTCTCATGATTTAGATGTATTTTTTACAATTTTTGATCTAATATTATTTCAGGACATATATATATATATATGATTGTACATCTATATCTACATTCATAGGATCTTGATCTCTTAAATTTTTATTTTAAGGTTTTAGATACAAATATCTATCTATTTCATTATAATACTCAATTTTGGGGATTTTGTTGGGAAATATTAAACAAAAAATTGAGGTAGGTGGTATAATTTTTAAATATCATAGTCATGATTCTTGTTACATATAAGAAATTATAGATTTAATAACATTCTTCTAGGAATACTAAATTACAATATTGAGTTAATTAATGTGGTTAATTAATTAATTAAGAAGTGGGGGCTTTGGTTAAATGATTGAAATATACAATAAATAAAACTAATGGATGATGAAGTTATCAATGTATTGAAATATGAAATTTGGGATAATAAATTGATAGATTAATTATCGAAATGTGGAATTGTGGGATTAAAGATATTTAATTGGTTACTTAGTTATCAGAATGTTAAATTGTTAATTTTGAAATAATGAATTATGAATTTTCTATTGATTGTTTATATGTGAAAGGATTAATTTTTTTCATATTAATTAATGGGTTGGTAATAATTAATTTATGGATTAATTAATGGATGTTGGGAAGAAAAATTATTATAAGGGATTTAATTTCGATTAATCATGATTGATTTAATATTATAACATTGTGTCATTAATAAGATAAAAGATTATATGATAAATATTTATAGGACATATACTACTACTTCTGAAGAT
The DNA here is from genome assembly GCA_963277665.1 of Viscum album. Taxonomy (NCBI): domain Eukaryota; kingdom Viridiplantae; phylum Streptophyta; class Magnoliopsida; order Santalales; family Viscaceae; genus Viscum; species Viscum album. The sequence continues at coordinate 600,206,604 of OY728133.1, forward strand.
TGTGGATATAAATTGTGTAATAAATATATTAGGTGCATGGTCTACTACTTCCAAAGCAACTAGGGATACATTGTTGTGCTAAGTTGTTTGATAAATTTGTGTGGACATGGTCCTCTGTTTAAAATCCAGCTTAAGAAGGACATGGTTTACCATTTCTAATACTAGTTATTATTAATATTTATAGGACATGATCCACCACTTCCCTAGCCTATAAGGTCCCATAAATGACCATCTAGACCCAAATAATTTGCATTGTACTATGGTTCCAACTATTTATACTAGTGAAATGGAAGATGAATGATATGTTATTGAAGTTATTGTGAATTGATAGTGTGAAATGGTTACGACTATGGAACTGGATGAAACAGGTATTAAGGAACACAAAACTATGGAAGCCATGGTACTTATGTATTTAAATAAATATGAATTGATAATTTTGAGACAATTTACATACGAAATGTAATAATTTCATTATACAACTACACAAACATTTCTCTGAATATTTATTTTTTCAGACAGCATTAGTGGTGGTTTACCATGTTATACTCACACCTTACAATGCATTTTTGATTGGTACCTTAATAAAATTTATTATTGGAGGATATGACAATGGAAAAGGCCCTAAGGTGGATTATTGATTTTGGGATAGAGCAACGACGAGGGAACCCGATGTGGTTCAGAACCCACTTGATAGTCACTAGCATTTATCATTTCCATTTTTATTTTAGATACATGACACTTAAATTATCATCGAATATTTTTTTGTTCAGTGTTATATTGTATTTCTTGTAGTTCTTACCATGATATATTCGAATAATTATGGTTATATATGTTTTTCAGATATTATTTGATATTTCTGTTACTGTTTTTCTATATTAAAAGAGGGTATAGTCCCCTAATGAGCGACCTATCCTACAATCAATGATAGTTCGCATCCCTTGGGAAACAATGACGTGTGTTTGAGGTCATTTGACCATCCGGCTTAGGGAATCATTGAGGGGAACCTACGATTTGACGTTACAAAGTGTTAATGGAGATCCAATTTTATCCCCCTCTTCTTTTGTCTAAGGTGGTTATTGTCATCAGAAATTGTTATGAATTGAATCGTTGCCCAAAATGGCATGAGTCTTGAATATTTATGCATCGTTCTAGAAACATAGGGTTATTGTGACATGCATCCTTTTTGGAAAAAATAATATAATAGGTTATAGGTATGTTATTGGACATTGAATTTTTTTTAATTTCTGGGGAAATTAAAATGAAAATGGTGACTAATATAAAATTAAGAACTAAAAAATGATAAAAATAATAATCTTTTTTCTAAAATATAAAATTGATAAATGATAATGTTTTTACCAATGATAACTAGAAACTAGATTTAGGATGGTTAAGGGGAGCGGTAATGCCATAGTTCTGACTATGTAGAGAGGTTTTGGAAAATACTTATTGTAGCCTATTTTTTTCTATCATGTATAAACATATTATAATTTATGATCAATTTTCTAATGAGAATTTTTTGATTTTTATAAATATGCATCCATGGAAATTCATTATGAGAGGATGATCAGACAACATGGATAGGAATGATCCTCTAGTAGTAAAACCATAGGGACTGATAGTACACTATGAGAAAGTTGAGGAGTAATTCTAAGATAACATTGATTGCTTCATGAAATTTATATAAAGAGACCTATGTATGGTAAAGAAAGTAATGTCTGATTTGATGAAAGATATTAACTTATAACACCCTTCAAATTTTATAAGCCAAGGGGTACCTGGGGAGATGAGTTCTTCATTGATTCCATCCAGACTATACATGACCTCAAGGAGTCTCATTCTTAGAGGTGAACCAAATTAACTGCAAACATTTTATGGGGAAAAGTGAAACATTAATGGCATATTCATACCCAGTATGTATAGTTGGAATATATTTAATGGAGAGGATATATGATAGATTTTCATGGACAAATTATATCAAGACACCCTAACACAAGAAAGGGTTGATTAGTTCATAGGGATGACTCACGGGATCATGTATGCGTTGTACTATGTTGCACACTTCATAGATTGGTAGCGCTTCTATCCAGAATTGGCCTGAGGTGAGGAAACTATAGAAAATATGTATTTGGATGGAATTAAGTTGGAAATTATGTACATGATTAATATGTTCAGGATGATGATGTTTTTAAAAGGGGTAAATTAGGAAATCTTCATAAAGGGGAACCTAAAGCAGGATTCATGTGCTAGAAATGTGGTATCATTTAAAAAACATGGAATTGAAAATACTGATTGTAGGAAATATTGTTATGAGAATATCTCTTATAGTAGTGTCAACAAGGGTAACCAAGGTGAAGGTTCAGATACACAATACCTTTCCCATTGGTTTTTTCACCAGTGAGGTAGGACATTAAACCTCAAGAAAAATTTTCCCATACCACGACAAGAGTGTTGATCCTTTGAATTGACTGTTCATATAAAAAGGTTTAGTAGGAACCTTCCATAGATAGTTATTGAAGTAGGATCTAGATATTACCAGTGTGCAAGAAGGGGTTCTTTTAAACCTTATCATGTTAGAGGATTGACTTCTACTGGAATAGATGGTAGACATAGTGTCTTTGATTATTCTGGAAAACAGTGCCCACATCGGTGAAGTGGTGAAAATTAGGGTATAATGATGGAATCATTGGGAAGAGGGGTAACACATCAACATATAGTGAATCCAACACTTGTTCATAGTGTTGTTGGACCCCCCCCCCAACTATGGGAGGTATTGTTATTATATCTTCTACATTATCATTTTCCATATTTGACAATAGTTCCTCTCATTAAAATATATTTTTAAAACTGCATAATGGTTTGTTCTAGGAGATGGAGTTTGTGGGTGGAATAATGGAGAGAGATAAAATGATGGGAGTACATCCTAGAGATATATGTTTTTGAAAGGGATGTTCTCTATATATTGGGCAGTATCATTTTCTATTGGGTCTCTATATTCATGATATTTCAAGTTTCATCTTAACAATGGGTATGGATTGGTTAGTCACATAATGAGGTCACCTCGATTGTTACCGTTAGAGATCAAAGTTTACTTCTCATATGGGTGAAAATTAATATCAAAATGGAGATTGGGATATCCATGTAGGTTGACCTAGGCCAATCACGTAGCAATTGTGAGAGATCACGTACTAGGTTTCTAATTTTGTTTGGGTGACAATGATTTAATCCATGATATATTTCCAAAAGTTGTGAAATAGTTCCAAGATGTTTTTCCTGAATATTTCAAAGGATTTCAGCTGAGGGAAATGTGGAAATCACTATTAAACTCATAAAAGGGATTTATCCAGTATCTAATACACTATACATAATGTCACTATTAGAGATTCAAGAGCTTAAGAAACAACTATAGGATTTGGAGGAAAATGTTTAATCTATCCAAGTATGTCACCTTGGGGATAACATCTGTTGTTTGAAAAGGAGGATGATGGGTGTTTTCCCTTATGTGTTGATTGCTGGATGTTGAACAAGATGAGTGTATGGAGACTCTATCAACTTCCACATATCAAAGATATTTTTTACTAGTTGAGAGGTTCTTATGTGTTATCAATGGACAACTATATATTGAGGTATCATCAACTGAGAGTTTGGATTATTGATATACAAAGTAAATCCTTTAGAATAATGTATGACCAATGTGAATTCATTATAAGGCCATTTGGGTTAATGAACACACTAACTATATGTATGGAATTGATAAACAAGATCAACTATCCATATCTTGATCAGTTTGTTGTGGTTTTTTGTGGTTCAAATCTTTGTTAACACTTAGACTCATTCTGATCATGCCAAAAATCGTGACATCATCTTGAGTACACTGAGAGATAATGCACTATACAACAATATATCTATGTTTCATATTTGTATTGGTCAACTAAACTTATTGGGACATATCATCTCATAGAAATGTGTGTTAGTAGACCTCGAGAAATTTATTATATTGAGTTCATTTAATTTTCCTTCTCCTTTAATTTAAATCCAAAATCCATTTTTCGTTTTTGTGTCTCACTTTCACCCTCTGTTTCTTTTTTTTGTTGGTAATTTAAATGGGTGTTTTATATGGAATGGACGAAGTCAGCGATTATGATCCTCTATTCCATGTAAGTAATGATGATGTCTCCTCTAGTCATCATCAGATGGTGTCTCTCGACTGTGGCATTTTTCTAGGATCAATGCTGGTTTCTGGCATTTCAATGAGGTGAAGATGATGTTATTATTGGCTGCGATAAGGTCGGTGCCCATGATTCTCGTGGTGATTCTCATTCAATTGGATTAAATTTTTAGAGACAATTAGGTTGATGTTTTAGGGATTGTTGGTTGGGAAACTTCTGTAATTTTTATCAATGTCATTTCTAGTTGGATTTATGGTGTTCTATTTGGAGTTTCTGCAATGGAGAAGTTGGATTATGGGGCAAAGCTCTGCAAGTGGGGAGAGATTGATGGTCTCCATTGATTTCCGAAGTACAAGTGTGATTTTTAGACATCAACAATGATAGTGGGATGGGATGGTTTTCATGACTATGGTGGTTCTTAATGATGATGGGTAGGCAACATGACATCAACTGACGTGATTGAATCCCATTTCATGATTTTCTCGTTGTCATTTTACACATTGTTTCATTAAAAATTTTCAATTTTGAATAAGAATTTTTTTCAATATATCCCACATGATGTATCTCGTCTTGTTGTGATGGTGTGATGATTACAAGTTATACATAAATTGGGTTTTTAGAAAATCAAATATAAAAGAATTTTCATGTCACAGGTGTGAGACACAATATTCTGGGAGAACAGTGATAGTGAATAGGGATAAAAAGGATTGAGGTATTTATTTTCATTGTGATATTTTAATCTTTGTATGACATTATGGGTAGAGTATATATATTCGTTTGAATTTTAGTTAGTATACATCCATGAAAAGGGAAATAATTATGAATAATATTTGAGAAGTAAAACCAAAACTCATGTAGTTCAAGAGTCAATTGACGAGTTGAAAATTATGAATTTGTTGGATGATATGCTTATACTAGTTCTAGATAGTCATGAATAGATTAATGTCATATCTGTTTTAGTGATTTGTACACATTTATTATGGATCTGATATAGGGTGTATGAGGATCCAAAATTCTTAACCCTGAGAGAAATCCTTGAAGGTTGGTTGTCACCGTTCAATTGGAGCGTAGATAATGATAAGACTATATATATTTGGAATCAGGTTGTTATACTTATGATCGTGTGAGATGATCTCATACAGGAATCACATACCTCAATGTGGGTGGTATATCCATGTGTGAAGAAAATTTACCATGACCAAGGATGATAGTTTTGGTGTCCAGATGAGAAAAATGAGTTAGTAATGTTCGTGATATAATACTAAACATGTTAGCAGGTGAAGGTAGAGAAGCAATGACCTAGTAGTTTTCTGTAGTAGTTTCCCATTCTGAAATGGAAGAACAATGATTGGAAAATGTAATTTGTTATGGGTATCCAGAATATTATATGTAATAATGATTCTATATGGTTTAGTATAGATTGACTGAAAAATGTTGCACATATATTTTTTATAAGGTATACTTTTTTCCATAGAGAATCTGATAGATTTTCTTGTTTTCGAGATATTACATCAACACAAGGTGCCATGGACCATAGTTTAAGATTATTAATAATTAATTACATCAATATAATTGAATGGATTGTTGAAATAGATCAATACATTGGTATTGTTGAGTACAGATTTCCACCTACAGATAGATGTGAAGTCAAAGTGTATTATACAGGTTCTTGAGGATATGTTGTGGGAGTGTGATTGAATTTGGTGGCTATTTGGAGAAGCACATGGATTTATATGATTTTTTTATAAAAAATGTTTTCAAGAAACAATGAAAATGGAACCATAAGTGTCTATGTATGATGGGCCATCCAGATCTCCCCTATTCTCTATGGGGGCTGGTGAGTTAGATTTGTTGGGACTGAGTATCATGCAAGATATGTTGTAGGAGGTTCTGAAGGTTCAAAAACATATGGATATGACTCATCTTAGGAATAATTCATATAATGATATATGGATATGACCCCTTGAGTATAAGGAGGTTGATCGTGTATTCCTTAGGGTGTCACATAGGTTGGGTCACTATGGGATATAGAGACAAGGGAATATGGAACCTAGGATTGATGGACTGTTAAAGGTTGTGGAAAGATTCGGGCTAGTGGCATACCATTTGGATCTTCCACAAAAATAATTAATTGTGTGTGATTCTATCCATGTATCACAACTTTAGAGGAATCACTCTGACCATTCTAATGAGATCTATGTGGATTAGGTTTTCCATAAATAGATTCCTCCTTTGAGATGAATTTGATACGTGTGTTGGATCATAGAGAGAAATTGTTGTAGTGAATTAATGTGATGTTATTTTTTGTATTTTCGAAACATTGCTGTGTGAAGAATGAAACATGGGAAATAGAAGATGATATGCAGGTTCAGTGGATCGATATTTATTTTTAGGAATGTTTTAGATGATTGGGAGTGAAACTCGAGGATATGTTTTTATAATGTGGGGAGAATGTATGATCCAGACCTCGTTTGGAGTTATCATTGGATTATTTTTTATTATTATTTTCCCTTGTTTAGATTAAATTAAATTTTTTTTATTGGTGTATTTTTTGGTGATAATTTATCAAAATAGAAGAAATGTGGGATGTGAATGTTTGGCACACGATTAGAGGAAACCATGCACCCAAACCTATGAAACTTTGTAGCCCTAGACAGTGAGGGTTCTCATGACTAGTGTGTGGTTGGAAAAGTTGTGTGCACTATATATGAAAATGGTGAACCCCAAAAACAATAGGGCCATATCTTCTTCAAGGTTATAGAAAACCACGCATCCCTAAACACGAATCTATGCACAACTTTTTATGTGGCCCAAAAGTTAATTGTAAATCTCCCAAATCCTCTAAACACAACTATTTCGGACATCATTCGAGCTTGTGAGGTCTATCATGTTTTTTGAGATTTTTAAATATATTCCACGTTCTTTAAACCTCTATACCTTTTTAATTGAACACAAAATCTATGATATTCGTTTCTCCCGATAATTGTATTTAAACTCAATACTTTCCATTTTTTCATATGTTCTTATCTTGTTATTTTGATGAAATTTATCCAGTATTTTGTAAGATCTATATCTATTTGGTGAGATCTAGGTCTAGGATTGTAGATCTAGAACTAAATTCATATCATCTTGATGAATTCAATCTCAATTTAGTTTTTTAGAACCCGATCATGATATACATCATTGTGCTTTTCAATTTTGGGGATTTCCATCACGCATTCTTCATTGAAGAATCAATGTAGATGGTATCATATTCTAATCACATAGTCATGTTTTTTATTTCATCTAGGAAATTGTAGAATTCATAGGGGTTTTTTACCAATAGAAATAAAAAAATTAATTTATTTAATGTGGTCAATTAATTAATTACGAAAATGGGGATTTGATGAAATTGATCAATTGTGAAGTTAAGATAATTTATTGATTGATTAATTATCAAAACATTGTAATGTGAACATTGGGATAATTAATTTATAGAATCATTATTGGAATTTTGAATTGTGAAATTAATGATATTAAATAATTGAGTTAATTTTCGGTATGCTAAATTGAGAATTTTTAAAAAAATAATTATGAATTTATTGTTGGAAATTATGAGGTCAAAAGATTAATTAATTTATTGAATAATTTATTGGTTTTAGATTAATAAATTTATCAATTAATTAATGGAAGTTTTTAAAAACAAATTCTATAAGTGCATTAATATTGATTAACCATGAATTATGTTATATTATAATATTGTGGCATATCTATGATAAATAATTGTGTGAAAAATATGCCTAGGAAATGGTCTGATGCTTCCAATCCTGGTGGAGTTGAATTGTGTAATAAATATGTTTGGGACATGTTTTACAACTTTCAAATAACATAGTGATAAATTATTGTGGTAAATAATTTTATAAATGTGTGTGAGACATTGTATATAGTTTCCAAATCCCACTTGTGTCGGAAATGGACAATTGTTTTCAAAGTCCATTATGATTAATATGCATGTGACACGGTCTATTTGTTCCCAATATCACAAGGTCTATTACATGATTATCATGCCCCATATTGTTGTGATTGAACAATGGTTCTAATTAGCCTTAGTAATGAAATAAAATAAATAATAAAATACCATTTATTAATTGGATTATGAATTGATAATGGGAAATGGTTCGTATTCATCTTGAGCAGAAGCATTTATTAAGGTTAGAGAATCCATGGGAGCTCATGGATTTCTATAGTTAAATAAAAATTTAATATTAATGAGATTAATAATTATTTATGAATTGAAAATATTTCTTTATACTGCTATGTATACTATTATCTGACTAGATATTGTTCTAGACACTGTTGGTGGTGTCCTATTGAGTTGTAATCATTCCCTACTTAGGCTTCTTATTTGTTACCTGAATAGGTGTTATTATTATTTAATGGGATAAAGGAAAAGTTCCTGGTTTAGATTTATGATTTTGGGATGGATCTTATATTCCGAAAGAATATTTGTTTCAGAGCCAGCTTGATATTGATCGGTGACATTCTTTTAAATTTTTATTTTAGACAGTTGAAATGAAAATTTACATGGAATGGTTTCATATTTTTTTGGATATTGAATTTATTATATCTTTTTCCATGATATATTGGTATTTGTTTGTTTATATATGCACTTTTTATATTGTTTTTAATTTTTAAGGGTGTTTTTCTCTGCTAAAAAAGAGAATAGTCTCCCCATGATCATGTTTTCAAATCCTTGCTTCTAGTCGGTAGACTCAAGTGTAAGGGTAGGCACTTGAGGTCATGTGACCTACCAACTCATGGCACTGGTGAGTAGAACCCAATCTAGGATGATGCATTCAATATGGTTATTTTTATTATACACAACGTCATGTCAAATTCTTGGAAGTCACAAGAAAAGGGTTGGGGTTTGTTTTAACTCAACATCATTAATTAACTCAATGTTATACACATTTATCCATGGTTCAAGGTGATTATTTTTAACTATCCTAAGATAATATTATATTTCAATTCCTATAACTATTATTGGGAATGATATTTTTAAATAAAATAAATCATATTTGGTTGATTTCATTGTTCAAAATGTTTTATTATGTTATGAAAATTGTCATCCTGTCAAAATAAACAGTTTTTTCTTCCATGCAATATTCACTTTTCATGATAATGATCTTCTTACATGTTTTTAAATTCATATATTCCGTTATTTTTTTTTGATATTATAATTTCTATCTTCCATTTTTCTAATGAATGATTTGTCACTCTTTTTATTATGGGGGTTTCAAGAAACCTATATTTTAAAAATATTTGAATGTTTTTTATTTCTTAGTCGTATTTTTTTCTTATAATACACATATATACTGGATAAAAATTACATAAATTTAATGATAAATTTATGAAATTAATTTCTTAATATTGTTTAAGAATCAATTCAACATTATTAATTAGAAAAAAATCTTTCTAATGTTATTTTGTGGAAAATATTATGAAACATTTTCTAAATAAATTTTTCTATTTTTATTTAAATTTCCTCTTTAAATATGAAATAACTATCTCTTTTGAGTTATGTTTTATGAATCAACCTATAAATTCTATTATCAAATATTACATTAAACAAATTGAATATTTGGTATCAACTACAATACTTTTCATATAATTTTATATTATACTACTTAGAATTAGTATGATATGAATTTTCGTTTTATGTGTTCTCATAAAAAAATGATTGATTAATATATTATGAATAACAAATATATTAATGTAGATAACTGGGGTCTCATATATCCATATAATTTATTGGTTATGTTTCTATATCTCATAAGATAATTATGTGCATAGATACGTTCATTTTGTCTCAACTAAATGGATGGATATATATAGATTTATTCACTACATAAATGGTGGTAATGATTATGTTTCCTCGAAATGTGATGATTACATATGATTTTATTTTTTTCAATAGTTACATATAATGTTATGTTTACATCTAATCTCACAGTTCCATGTATTATAGATAAGATAATTTTCCATCATTGATTTTAATTATATAATTCACTTATTTCATGGTATATGTTTGATTATTCATGATTACATGTCATGTTATTATGAATTTTGGAAAACAATTTTTGGTCCATGATCTTTTTAATAAGATATTTTTTAAATGACTAGGTTATACTATATCCTTACCATATATATGTTGAATACATGATTATATATTTTCCCCTTGTTTAGAATTTATTCTCAACAATTTATTATGTTTCCATTCCCCATGTCATAAATATTATCATGATTTTATAACTATATATTTGAGTCTAGTGTGGTTGAATTCTATATAAATATTAATAGGTATTGTAAAATTTTATTCATATATAGTCAAATCATAATGAAAATTAACCATAAGTTAATGTGATTTTGATTTTATTTTTTAGATGAAATGATTAACATATGAAAATGATTTAAAATAAAAGTATTCTCATCTTAGGCCGCCTAAGTTTGTATCTACGATTGTATGTAAAGAATGTTTTTATCACGCTACACAAAAGTGTAGGTATCTGGTTCGTTGCATGGTAAGAGTTTAATTTTTACTAACTTTTAGTGGTTTTGATGAATGTTTATATGATTGAGATTAGATAATATTTTTTACAAACATATTGATAATTATATGTAGATGATAATATATTAATTTATATTGCAAATTTGATATTTCACAGTCATCTATCAATGAACTAATTTTCAATATAAATAGATAGATGAATGATCATTCATATATGAATATATGTGTAATAACTATGAAAATGATGGTTCGGTATTAACTTGATCATCATATGGGGCATAGTAGTGAGTCCAAATGACACACATAGGGGTGATTGTTTGGTTAATTAACATGCTCCTTATAAACCATTATGAAGAATGTGGATATAGTTATGAAAGAGAACATAATAATTAATGATTATGGATAAAATTTTCAAAATATATTCATAATTATGTTATTTAAAAATTGATATTTTATTTTATGGAAAATTGTTATTTTTATTGTTTAGATAATATATTTCATAAAATTTTGGGATTATTTTATTACATAATTATTCTTGATTATTTTGGCATATTTATTATTATGAATATGTTAAGAAGTTTAAGGTAACCATGAATAAATAAAATTAGATAAGGCTGAAAGAGTCATTGGCTAAGAAAGTGTTGTCAGAGGAGAATTCATCTTATATTTCATTTATCAAATTCATATTATGGTTTATTCGGATATGAAATTCCAATTTTGGTTATTTTTATTTTATTGTTTGGATAGATAGAGGGTTTTCAAAATTATGTTGTGAAAGGAATGGATCTAGAAACTCCTAGAACAGACACAAACACACACACACACACATATATATATTATGATAAAAATTTGGAACTAATATTTTGAATTTTTATCTATTCCTATTATAAATTAAAATATACCATTATTAGTTTTTTCTAAGAGTGTGATATTGATTTCTAAGTAGCAATTATATCTTTAATATTATATATCTTATTGACACCCTTTTCTTTTCATATGTAAATGATAATTCAAATTACAAGGATATAACCTTTTTAATGGTTGTGAATGAAACATATTGATATTTTCTTATCAATTTTTATTTAAATATATTCAATGTATAATACTTATTTCACATGAAACAGAAATATACAACATACTTCTATATGTTTTTAGATAAAATTATTAGTAAATATCAATGATATCATTGTTAACTTTTAGAGTATTTATTGAGGTAGCCATTTCATGAAATATACATATAAATAACAATAAATTTCATTTTTAATACTAATTCATTTATAAATTGAAATATTATAGAAAATTAACAAATTAATCCATTTTACTAATTAATATATATTTTAATAATTTTTTTATGATTTATGTTTTTTATTTTAATACGATTAAATATTGATTTTAATGATATTTACTAATATTATAAACAATAAAATATGTTAAATTCCAACAAATAGTTTTTATGGATGTAATAAATTTATTTTATTCATATAAGACACAAAATTTTCAACAAAAAATTGTGTTTTATAGAGAATGATTTCTTATATTGAAATTAATTATTTTTACTTTTAGAAAACTAATCTTGTAAAATTATTTGTGTGTATTTAATAAAATATTTAAAAATTTGAACTATAGTAAATTTCATTTTTATTCAAAAATAATAATCTTACATGATTGAAGTTAATTTCTTTGAAAATGGTAAAAGTGTTACTCGGGAAAATCTTTTTTTAAAAAGGTTGTGCGATTTTTATGAAAATAATGTATTTTATGAAAGTATTCGAATATAAGAATTTTACAAAAAAATATGAAATCCTTTTTGTGACAAAATAGTTTTTTTCATAGTAAATTTATACAATTAAAAATATTATTTTTTAAGTTAAAAATTCAATATTTTATATTTTATATGTTATGTTATATTTTAATCTATTAAAATAGTTTTTGAGGCATTTTATAATTATTTTTATAATAAGCAATTTTTACCAATTTGAGATATTTTTCATAATAAAATATATATCATATAATAAAACACTTTTCATATTTTTAAATAGAATATCCATATTATGAAATAAGTTTATTTATATTTTTATAAATAAAAAAAGTAATTTGGTAATTATTAGTTATAATGGTAAAAGTCAAAATATAATAGTGGTTTTATGTAATGGCTAAAATAACTAAAACCTGTAAATATATTCTATCTAATTTTTTTGGGATTTATAAACATTTCCCCATCCAATATACATTATTATCCTCTTTTTGAGAAACTTTCAATGAATATTACACCTCAAATTTTAAAAAATACACTCTTCTCACTTATAGATGGAGCCCTACTCCACCTCATTTATTCCCACACCAAAATCACTAAATAAAAACTAAAATATGAAAAATAAACTCCCTGAACACATTAACACATCCTATATATTATTTTATCATCAATGGACCACCATACAAATCTATATTAAAATTTTAAAATGATTTATTCGAATGAGAATGTTTAAAATTATTAAATTACATTTTTAACTCTATATCTTTAAATTTTTTAATTATTAAAAATAGTTAATTATAACATCCTAAAATAATAATATTCCTATAAATATTTTGTTGATGCGTTATTATATTTATATAAAAATTTATATAATCATTTCTCGATATCATTTTAAATAAATGAAAATCATTTTCCATGAGTATGTGATCACTACTTACTCCGTGAACGATGTGTTATAATTATCATCACTACCTTACATAGTAAGGTAAATATGGGTATTTAATGAAAAAAAATTATATATATAACATGATTAATATTAATAATAGTGTATTAAATTGTTATAATATTTTGTTTTTATGTAAAATGAAAACATCATCTATTTATATATGCGGACTGCCACAACTATAGAATGATGTGCGTCATTTTTCATCACCCACCAACATGGATGACACTAAGAATGAGTTTATTGAATTAAAATTATTTATATTAAATTTTTATGATTATATTGATGTTATAAATATTTTTAAGACGTTTCTAATAATATTTAGTTGTTTTGTTAAAAAAATTCTGATACAACATAATCATGTATTTCATCATGATCTATTATGAATAAAACTACTAAGGAATGAAATAATAAAATTATACATAATAATAAAGAATAAATTCCAATAAATTGGTAAATATAAGAATTATTAACATGTTAATAAATAGTTTACAACAATATCTACAATTTAAATCATGTGAAAATCTATGAAAATAATTATCTTTCAAAAATGAAATTAAAGGAAAACTAACATATAAATGTACAATAAGGGATTATAATTAAATTATATATAGGGAAATATAATTTAATTTTGTTATTAAATAGGTTATTAATTTCTTTATATTTTTTATACAATATTTTTAATGTGCTTCATGGAAGTCAAAATCCAAGGTAAGAGGATTTTCATTACTCAATTTATTTTATTGAGTTATAATTATTTATATTTTCTTATGGTTCTAATTTTTTTTAATAATATTATGATATTATATTTAAAATAAATATATAATTATATATAAACAAATTATTAAATGAAATAATTTTTCGTTGATGCATTTCCTTCATTATAAAATTTGATGATGTTAGAAATAATTATATTCATCTCAAAATAAAATCATGTTACTCCATATATATATTAAATATTAATATAGATTTTAACCCTTATTATTTATAAATATAAAAATCATTATTTATATTGATCTTATAATTTATTATTACATCATTTCAAATGTAATATTTATTACAATTTTCATTATGGGCGTCCAAGAATGTTATTTTTGAATTATATGATATTTTTCCCACTACTAATCGAACACATTATATTCTAATCCACTATTCTAATATATGAAATTTATTTCATCATTGGGATACAAAATTAAAATTTATAAAAAATTAAATTTTGAGAAGGGATTTATTTTAATTTCAAAATATATATTTTTAAAAGTGACCAAGAACAACTTATTTTTTAAAAAATGTTATGATATGAATTTATATGGTTCTTATTTTTTTCTCATTTTACTATATAACTACAATAAATGAATATATATCTTATATATTTTCGGTTTAGAAAGAAAACATTATTTTCCATTATGAAATACAATGTTTATTTGATTAAATGTTTTGGATTCAACCGATTCAATTTTGATATCACATTATGTTGTACTATTTATAAATAGGAAAACCCCATTTTATGTTTTTGGTTCATCATAATAAGATGAATGATTAATATCTTAGAGAAAACAATTTTTGATTATTAATTGGCGAGGTCCTACATTGGCCTCTAATGAATTGGTTGAGGTTTTATATCTAATTAGATAATGAAATGTGGTTATACTTTAATTTGTTAAAAATATAAATGATGGTCATACTAATACTTTGTAGAACATAAAATTTTATATTTATTGTGTTTTCTACTAATCTGGTTATTCATTATTCGTATGTTTTAATCAATGTTACTATCCTGCAGTTTTTTCTTAACATTCCTTATTTTTATTTCCTATATCTATAATTAATCTTAATGGCTCATGTTTGTTATAATACATTGATAAATTGGTATATTTTTCATAATTTGGGATTTGATATCCTATTATCATGACTATTGGGTTTCCCATTTGAATGGACAACGAGACTGAGAAGGTGAGGTTTTGGCAATATGCATGGATTTTAGTGGAGGTTTATCTTATTGAAACTATCAATTATAAGGTAATTCATTCTATGGATAAGGATGATAGTGATTTTAAAATTATATATGAATGATTACTTTTTTTATGAACATAATTTCATTGAAAATTATATGGTATATTATGAAAAAATAATTTATGTGGGGTTTGATCCTAAAATGGAAATCATTATATTGATTTTCTCAAGAAAAAATGATTCCTAATTTGATGAATTATGTAGATGATTATTTAAATTATATTATAAATAATGTATAACTTTAAATTGAAGAAGGTATGAGAAATTATTCAAGAGTATAACTTCTGCTACTAGAATCAGGAATGTAGTTTGGTGTTGATTAGTGTACTAAAGGGGATGTCACTCAGAATTATGAGTAGGCTAATTTTTATGTTCTATCTGAGTAGGGTGTGATATATTTTTTTATCTAGGATTTTTCTCATCATTATTTAATAGTTTATCATTATATTCAAACTAATTAGTTTTTTCCCTTCAGTAGGGATCGAAACTCCTCGTGGTGTTGGGGAGCTAGAGGAATAGGTATCTCAAGGCATTAATTATAACTTATCTATTTAAGTGTCCATGAAAAAATCTAAAATATCTAGAAAATGGGGGGAATTTTTAGACCTTTATGAACCTAAGGATGTTCCAATGGGATCTTACAACTCTTACAAGAATTCATTGGAGAAAGTCAAGTCTAATGATGATGTGGGTATCTCAAAAGTTCCACATAAAAGTCTCCACCTAGGAATTATTATTACCATCTCATGAACACTATGCGTACCGGGTGTTCTTTTGAGGATACGTATCCCAAGAATAATCAATTCAGATCATCGATGTCTAAGTCTGACTACAGTGAGGATTAAGAGGATTTCAATAAACTGTGTTTTTATCTTTGACATATCTTTTCATTTTCTATTATTATTTCACTGAACCATGGTATGGTTCATTTTATTCCACATTCTCCTCTTTATTTCATTGCACTTTCTCTGTATTTTTTTTATAGGGTGTATAGACTAGTCTTTTTTAGTAGTTCTCTCAAGAACGTATTTTCTCATATAATTTCTATAAAACTTTTAAACATGTTTTAATGAGATTTTTCCCTTACATAGAACATTATATCATACCATTCTATTTTTATTCAATTCCATGGATTATAAAGACGAGTATAACTTATGAGAATTATGTAAGGGAGTATAGTGTTGTTTTATTGTATAAATGATTATAATAATTCTAAAATAAGTTTCTATTGTAGTTAATCCCAAAATACACTAAAAATTTAGTTATATAAATTTTTTGATATTTTTTATTATTTGTAGTTTTTATGTTATGGAAATTATATAAAATAAATATATGTTTATCTTGGGAAACCTCAGATAGTATGAATGATGGTATGTCAGGATTTGGTTTTTTTATACTAGATAAGTGATTTCACTTCATAGGAACCTCATTTGATATTTTTCTCTCAAAAATTAGATGAATTAATATGGTGTAGGTGGGACCGTGATAATTCTAAATTTTTTTGAAGGTTGTTCCTATGGTGTGTGATATGCTATATCACAACATTCAGGTGGTGGAAATTTTATTCAAAATGAAATGAATTAATTGATTAAATTATTTCCTCTGAAAAGAATACATGTTTTTTCAGGCCAGGATGGACCCTTAGAGACTTTAGATTCTATAGTTGATAAAATTCAAGTCTTTATTATATATATGATCTATGTAATATGTGTAATTGAGAGTGGTATAAATAAAATGTAATAAATGAATATATATTACTTTTTTACTGATTCCATTAAAAAAATAATTTTAGAAGAATGTTTTGGACTACAATGATTAGCCAAATTAATCCATATTGGATCTATAAAATACCTTAAATACATCATGTATTAATATTGGGGAAATGGGGGTGTGTTCCTCCCCTATTATTATATGATTACTTAGGTAGGTATAAAATATGAAGAATGTTGGTGGGATTTGAGAGAAGACTGAAATTTTACTTGGCTAGTGAAATTGGATGTATGTATCAGTTTGGAGGGATGCTAGAGTGGCTTATTCTATTAGGCTAGTGTTTTTTTAGATAACGAGAGTAGTGAAAAGAGATGTTATATCCTCAGAGTGATGGGATTTTTTTTTGTGACAATAACCATATATAATGACCAATGTACTAAATTTAATAATATATGATACCTTGGGGACCACATCCGAAGATCATAATGGGTGTTGTTCCTACTATGGGATAACACTCATCATCTATTTAAGGTGTCACATTTGAATGTGGAAATTAACAGTAATGAACATGGTTGTGTGCTAAAATTTAAACATAAGAGGTGTATAATGATATTAGCGTATGGTATTCCCTTTTAAATATTTTTAGATGATATTTTATTAGGTGTATTCAATCTAACTTGTGTATACATACTGATGATTATGATTAACTCCTAGTATCTTGTCTTTGTAACTGATGATGCATGAGTTTCTTAGGATGGAAATGATTTGGGGGAATTGCTTATGTTATTTTATGATATTAATATAATTCTTGGGATCTTGTGGGAAATTAGGTGTTATTTTATATAAAAATAGATATATTATATCATGTGGGATTCAGGATGATTTTTTAAAGGATTCCAAGGATTCATAGAGTATGGAGAGATTCATGAGGATGATTATATGAGATGCATAGAATACCATGATCTTATTGGATGTATGATGATGATATTTTTTATATACCTAATGATTCCTATTATTGGGTTATGAACCTAAAGATATGATGGTATTCCTATTGATTCATAAGATATGGTGATGTTGCCAGATAGTCTATGAGATTCCTAGGATACAACAATGAGCCTAATGATTTATTGAGATATTACATGAATGTTATGATGTATCTATGAGCATTAATATACAATGTTTCATTGATTGGGTACATTTATTAATCTCTTATGAATATGATTATACTATATTATAAGGATTTTGAGTATGTAGAAGTTGTTTCTGATTTGATGGGATACCTATGATATTTTGAGGATCTACATATAATGCATGACAATAGGATATTCCAACAATGGTTTATAAGATATTGTAATTTTACCTGGTACATAAAACATCATGATATCCCACACATAATCTTATATACCACTGACAATATGTCTCATTCCAAAAGTCAAATGGTATTGGTCGATGTAGGTATGTTTGAACCATAGAGGCATGATGAAACCCAAGGGAAGATGATGATTATTTATTTATAATTCCACAACGTTGTACATAACTTTTGAATATCAATACTGAATATAGTCTATTCAATCTTTATAATTGTGAAAATGATTTTAGTACCCTACTAATTGTGTGAATTCCCTACTCAGTTGTGAATGGAACATTGGATCCCATCCAAACATCATTATTCATTGGTTTTGGTTGGATAGAGGCCCACATTTTCCATTATTAAGAGAAGTTTCAGGGATGGGTTAAAATATTTTGTTGAGTTGATGTTCACAGGGGGTAGTAGATAAAATATTACAATTTTTCACATATTTATTCAATATATGGGTTCAAGAAATTGGTCGATTGGTATCAAGATATAAAAGTATACCACATTTGAATTAGTTACAACATTGTTTTTTGATTATTCATGATATTCTTATTTTTTATATTTTATGATTTTTGTTTTCTTATTAATTATCACATTGATATAATGGAATCGTCTCTCCATGGTGACCTCCTAGACATTCAAAACTATTTGGAATCATTTAGTGTATGGGTAGTAATACATAGAGTCACATAACACCTCAATTCAGTTATTGGAGTGTGAATCACAGTGGGTAATTACAATGTGTTTTCAAAATTTAGTTTTATAATATCTCATATTTTTTGGAGATAATAGAATATTGATAGCTGAATGTATCAAATATTATGATGAAACTTGGACTATTTTATTTCACATACATATTTTGATGGCATTCCCATGAAACTAATGATCTAGAATTCTAGTTCATAATTTTTAGTGATATAGTTAATATATATATATATATATACATGATATTTGAATGAGATATTTTTTTTATGTGTTATACCAGATGGTTTATTGGAAATATTATTATACATGGGTGTCATATTTTTCATGTAGGATTTATATGAAAAATAATATTTCTGTGTACTTTATTTAACTGATGGTGACGGTTTAATTGTTATTGTTTATATAATAACATATACATGTATTTCAAATATAACATGTTTGTGAAATTATAATCACCTAAAATATGATATATTTTATTTTATGATTGATATTAAGACTCAAATATGGGATTATCCGTTATTAAAACATTACAATCCCTCTATAGAAGGGGTGTATAGTGACATTTAGTGAGTCGGTGTAAGAAAATGTTTCCTTAGTACTTTTTGAAAAATGTAAAAGAGTTCTATAATTTAAATTGTCGAAATAATACATATTTTGTTTTCCTAAATAAATTTTTGGATTTATTCCATATAACCATACAAGATGAGTATGATTTTCTTGAAATGATTATCTGTGGGATGATGACATTATATGTTATTGGATTAGTACATGGTCTTTGAGGTGTAGTCTGGTAAAAATATCTTGTTCCATGATCATTTATCTAGATTGGTTTTATGACCTAGCATGTTATTAATCATATATATGTGTGTGTGTGTGTGTGTGAAACCCAGGTGTGGTCATTTTGGAATGTGGTTTTTCTTGATGTGTTAAGAATTTTATCATCTAAGTGATCTGAGTTATTGTCTTCATGGAGATATATATATACATTGATATAAGGATGTGAATATTAGTGAGTAGAGTGTTATGAATGATTATTAGGGATGTTTCCCTATGTGTTTGCTGTGATTTGGGATATAGTAGGGGCCCAAGGGAGGGTTTATCCGGGGATTATAAGCTTCTTGTAGATGGGATTAATTTTTAAATTATTTTAGTAATATAATCATTGTGTGGGAGGTGCTAACATAAGTTTGATATTTTCATAGATATTAATTTTAATTTGTTGATGTATACAAATAGAGATATTTTGGTACAAAGTATTGGCTTTTAGGGAAGGATAAATAAGATTCATGGACAAACATATTTTTGGAATTATTCCAAATGGGATGACAGATAATAGTCTACTATGGACATGTATTGGATGGTTAGAGAGAAGGATAGTGTTTTTTATTTTTTAATTAATATTGTGGGAATCATGTTATCGCTGTGGAAAAATAATCATTTTTAGGACTATTGTAACGATAACAGAAAAGTTCTTTTAGTTAGATGAGATTGGATAGAGGATAGGTTGTGCATGTATGAGAGTATGATCATAGATTTAGTGATATGAAACTATTGGAATTGTGAGTCATGTTCAATGGTTGGTTGTTACATGAGTGTACATCCATTGTGTTTGGGTGATATCGATGTACTAAACACTGGATATGAACATTTCAATTTTGATAGTGGGTCGATGATTGATCATTTATGGGTTGGGAAATATTGGATTTGATGAAATTATTATAGACATAGTATCTAGGGGTCATGATAAGATTGGGAGGTTTTCTATTGTGATGGTTATGACTCTGATATAGATTTCATTCAGGATTCAAAGTATAATGGTATGGTCAAACCATGATTTTAACATGATAGTATTTAACATGGTAGTTATCATGGGTTTGTAGGAATAACATGCATGCGATATTAGAACATTTCAAGGTTTCGCTCAAGGTGTTGTGTAATGTTATCTATATTATGGGGAATTGCAGATGACCCAATCATGTGCTCCTATGTTTAGTTCTAAAAACATATTCATTAAAAGTGGAATTGATACCTTATAAGGATACTCAAGATAAACATATGTATATTTCTAGAATATAAATATTATGTAACATAAATGTCTTCACAATATCCTGGTCCATAATATTTAGTATCATTGGATATTGTCAATATAAAATTATATATTCATATAAATTTTAAATTTTTTCCATGATCTCACTATTCTAGATCCCCTTTAATGCAATTCTTAGGACATAATCCGGTTAATAACATTGGGAACAGAAAAAATTAGAAAGCATTGAACTAAAATAGACATTAAAAGAAAATATACCCATGATTTATAATGGGTAATATTAAAATCATATTATAAAATATAGGCAAAAGATGAGTATTTGATTTAAATGATCATGGTGGAATATATATTTTCTACAAACCAAGATAGATTATAATTTAATTTCAAATAAACAAACATATACTCATAAATAAGAGTATTTATTCATGAAAAATTGGTCATGGTTCATGGATTGTATCATAAAAATATAACAAATGACTTCTTCACAAGATTATGGAATGGAAATATAATCGTTGTTAACATAGAACCACTACCTATTTACCATACATATCAATGAAAAAAAATCACTACCTGATTCTCATAATATAGTAGACATTGAATCACATTCGTATTCCCATAACATAGAAGAGTAGGGGTGACTTTTTTATTCTTATAGCATAGTGGTTAAGTTAACACTGATTGATTTTCATATTGGAGATATCAATAATAACAAATTCACATAATAATTTCCTGATAATTTAAAACATAACCAATGTTTTGGAGGGTTATATAGGACCCCACACAATACAATGTAATCATCTATACATGTATGTTCCACATGAAGTATCCGATCATATGGAACCTCAGAAACCAAATTTGGATTTGTAACATTTCCAACTGTATTATATAAAATGTCTTCAAGAATTATATTTATTATTAAAGAAAATTCAACAACCCAAAAGGATTATATAAAAAATTATTTTAGAGGGATACCCAAGAAATAAAATTCCATTATAGATAATCTAAAATGAGATAAAATGTAAAATGGAAATTAAATAATAACAAAAAAATTTATAATTTTTTTTATCCTTATCATAATAAAAAAATTTAGGTCACCTTTAATATATGATTTTGTGATGATGAGAGAAATGAATTGATATTTTTTAAAATGGAATCTCAAAAATGGATCTTTGAGAAAAAACTGAAATGGGTTTGAATTAAATGTGGAGTTTAAGATAAAACAACAGGTATTTTAATAAAATATCATAATATTTCAATTTTTTAAAATAATTATTTAAAAAGAGTAATAAGGATTATTATTTAGAACATATAATTTAAAATTTGAAGCGAAAAAGTTATAATTCATATTTTTTTAAATAAGAATTTTTTTTAAAAAAATATTTTCAATAGATAAGGTAGAGAAATAAAATATTTTAGAAGAATTAAATTATTTGTAACAACATTATAAATTTATTAAACTAAAAATCATCATTTAAGAATATTTTAATTGAACGGTACATTTCCCTATATTTTAATAGAACGAACCAAATAATAAAATCATAATTTGTATGATAGCAAAAATATGATAAATATTTTTAGAATTAACATTTTAAATCATAAAAATAATAATACATGATTTATGTAAAATCATTTTTTATTTAATAACATTTAAAAGAAATCCATTTACAAGATAAGAAGAGATCAATTTTAAAATCCCTTTAATTTAATGAATGGTATTATAAAATACTCTTTATGAATTATTTAAATCAAAAAATATAAAAAACTAGACCATATGGGATAGGTCTCATTGAATGAAAATTGGCACATGAAAAACCCTTCCCTTTACTCTATACTACAAAAAAATCACATTAACCTATTATATAGCAAACATAACCATATTTATAACTTATTTTATGTCTTTTTCAAATGACATTATACATTTATTAGTTTTGTTATTTTATTGTTTTCATCAATAGATTTTATCTGATTTTAATATTTTCATGTTATTTATAATTTTCCTATTGATCTTCATTATTTGATACCATGTACTTAAACCTTTGAATGTGTATGCCAATGAAATATATGATACTAAATTATTTAAGAAATTTATAATTTTGTTCTATGGTTATTTTATTAATGATATTTGATGATGATATTCTTGGTGATCCTATTTTTTTATTTTTATAATGTGAATGGTGGCATATTAATAATGATATTAAATAATAATATTAAATTCCTAGGAAACAAATTTAAACAGTTATGTGTAATATTTTCATTATATGTGTTTCCTTAAATATATATGCTGGAAATAGATAGCATTGATCGAGTTTGAATTTAAACAGATCAAAATATGAACATGAAAAAATTAATGGATAAATAAGATTATAATGTAATTTTCTTATAAAATCATTTTTACAGGACTATAGTGACCTTATTTTGGTTTATAAATTAGAATAATTATAATTGGAAATATTTAAATGAATAATTAAATTGATAATAATTTTTTACATAGAACAACAAATATTTTGTTGTTAAATTTACAAAGATCACTTGATATTTTATTTATAATAAACTACCTAATGTTTCATTTAAAATTATTAGAGATTTCAAAAAATTTATATTTATTCAAATAACACATTATAAAAACCAGAATTGGAAGCATTGAAAAATGAAATACATAATTCAATGTGGTGGTAGTCTACACATAACACGAGAAATTTTTTCATTTTTAGAATGGATGGAATGAAAATAGATAACTGTTTCCCTATTAATACAATAAAAATAAATTGTACCAATTATACTTATATTATTATATTTTTATTGTTATAATAGATTTGTATGAGTGTGGATTAATATAATAGAAATAAAAATTTTTGGTATGGCTTAACAATCTTATTGAGTGTTCAAAACATCGGTTAATGGTATATTTGGAAATAGAGGATTTGGAAATAATTATTTTAAGAAAACACTTGAAAACATGTAATATTGTTCTTTTATATGTAAAATGTGTAAGTTTTCATGATTAATTATAATGATATGTTTGACTTGAAGTGGGTGGATGTTAGAAAAAGAGTATCATTTCTTTATAATAGATTGTTATATAAGGGGTAAAGATGCTGTCACATTGGAGTTTGGTGAGTTAAGTGGGGAATTGTTTTTTATTCTTCTGGATGCTAATTTAATATCAAAATAATTTCTGTTATATGTTAGATGTGTCATGTAAACCAGAATTTGTTTCCCACATTATGGTTTCCCTTTTTACACTAAGTAACTCTAATAAATTATTTACCATAGTAATTATTTTTTAATTAAAATACAATATGACCCCTCATAATAGGATTTTAAATAATTAACCCGAACTTGGTCTAAATTTAATATTATTAAATTTCAATATATTAAAATATTAAATTCTAATAAATAATATCAAATATATTGACAAAAATATTTTAATATAATATTGCATCATAAATTTTTACATTTATATACAAATTTACCATTTTTTAATAATTAAATGTGTGTTAATATGTTTATTTATATTTTAAAACATCATCAAATGGTGATCATATAAAATATATCAATATAATTTATTTACAACAAAATTACAAAATTTTAAAAAACAAATAACTAAAAATTAAATAATTTAACATTATAACTAATATTTAATTTAGCAACATACATTTATGATAAAGACACAAAATAAATTTTACATAAATATTTATTCAATGATAAAAAGTATGATAATTGTAATATTATAATAAATGTCTATATTTTATGAAAATTAATTTTAATATAATCTCTCAAATTGCATAAAAAAGTTTTTTTAGAAATTTATTTTGATTGTAATAAAATATATTAATCATATTTCTTGATAAATGGAAGTATTTTTTATAAAAATTAATATATATATATATATATATATATTTGTTATTAATATACTTTACATTGTTAAATAAGAAACAACTGATTTAAAAATAAAAGATATATAAAAAATTATAATTCATTGTCCAAATTCATTTCTCTGTAAATAGTTTTATTAATTATTCATTTATATTGATTTCATGTTTAATGAGAATGCAATTATATCAAAAACATTTGTTAAATAAAAATATTATTATAAGTTACAAATAAATTTCATAGAAAACCAAATAGTATAAAACATACATATCAATAAGATTAAAACATCGAATTATAATTATAGGATTATAGAGTACAATCTTCTACATGAAAATCCCCTAAACAATTTATCTGAATATAAAAGATTAATATAATATTATGTGGGTTTTATTAGTACCAATTCATCTAGACTATAACACTATATATTTCTATGTGCTTTAATTCTACAATAAATTATTTCACTGAAACCAAACTTATTGGATTTTTTCATGGACTGGGTCAAGGGAAGACCCTAAATAAGATTCATCTCTTACATTGTCATAATTGTTTTTTCATAAATTACCCTCCTACTATATGATACCATTTTGTACCCTTTCACCTAGATTTCTAAATGTGATGACTTTTTTTTATTCTTGTAAAGTCAATGGTTATGTTTCAATTACTATATGATCCCAACAAATATATATAATGTTCACACATAATTCATTATTATATATATATATATATATATATGATAAAATAATTCACGCAATTTCAGTCCAGGGAGTCTAGTGTTGGTGTGGCGTCCAATGTATCCATACAAAAGGACCCTGACCTCTAATTTCAGACCCAGTACATAAAAACATTGATTGCGTGTGTGTTTCCTTTGAAAAGTTTTCATTGTGATTACATTGTGTCATCTCACAAGGTATACTGTTTTAACCGTGGAACAACTGTTTCTTTTCAGAATGGCCCCGCAAAGGCATCCATCTAGGGTTCCAAGTTACGTATGATATGGTAGCCCACCGAGCGACGAGGCCTTGGTGCTGGGCCCCATCATAGTGGAGGCACCAGCAGTACCACTACCCACTGATCCATCGAAACCACCAGCCCCAGCAGAAGAAATTGCAGGATGCCTGAGTGCGTTGCATGAGTTCTAGAACCAGATGACACCCAGGTTTCGGGGAGAGACGGACCCACAGGCAGCTGCGGATTGGATGGAGGCTATCATCAGAGTTTTCAGATTGGTAGGGACACCATCCGAGCTTATGGTGATCCTTGTCGCGAGTCTCCTACATGCAGCGGTATATAGATGGTGGAGTTTGATGCTTCAGGGTCATGACAAGGCATCATTACTTTGGAAAAAAACTTGAGAGTCTCATCCGCTCGGAGTTTGTTCCAGCCACCCTTCGTGCGGTGTGGTTTTAGGAGTTACTTCATCTGCAGCATGGTAGCATGACAGTAGCTCAGTACTCAGCAAGGTTCACTAACCTCTCATGCTACTCAACGAATATGGTACGAGACCCATTCTCCTGGGCCCAGACCATTGAGCAGGGACTCAGACATGAAATCTGGGCTTTGATGATCTCCCTTAATATTACGACGTAGGTGAGAGCACTGGAGCGAGCCCTTCTTATGGAGAGCTTTCTTACAAAGTCTTCACCAGATGCGGGACCCACTGCAAGACAAAACATACCAGATTCTTCTGCAGCCAGCATTAAACAGTTGATATAGAGGTCCAAGCGGACCAGGACATCAGGTGGGCGACCTCAGGATACAGGTTCGGTTGGGTGGGGAATACGAATCAAAGACAACTATACAAGGAGCAGGAAGTGCTATGCATGCGGCGGGTAGGGTCACATGGCTCAGGACTACCCGACCCGCCACACGGATGAGTAGCAGATAGTAAAGGGACCTCCCAGGTAGAGGCATAGGTTTGACTGTGGTGGTCTGTTGGGAGTATGCAGACGAGGTAGAGGAGCTGGCCGAGCAGCGGGTGGTGGATGACGTTTTGAGTCTCTACCACCAACACCACCAAGAGGTCCACCCCAACCATAGGGAGTTGGCGGACAGAGGCGGGCTCAGCTCCAGGCAGTCGAGGTTTATGACCACGGTTCACGTGAGATGATTCGAGGTACTATATGTGTCTACTCCACCCTTTCTGTAGTACTTATAGACACATGTGAAAGTCATTATTTTATTGCCACTTACCTTGTTCGGATCTCGGAGATTCCTACGAAGCTGTTGGCTCGATCATTATAGCTAGAGAATTTTACGAGAGCAGACTCGATGATTACACACTGGTTCTGGTAGTGTGAGATTACCGTAAGAGGCGAGAGATTTTTCTGGGATCTGCTTGTAGCGGTGTCGAGGCCTTATAACGTCATCTTGTGTATGGACTCTTTGTTTACATTCCATGCTCAGATCGACTACATTAGGCGCAATGTGCAGTGTATCCGCATGGATGTTACCAGGTTCACCTTCACTGGAGAGAAGGGAGCCTTTGCATCTCAAGATGGACTTATGCAAAGGAGAGGGCATCTGATCACACGTCTTTTGGCTAGACTCATCCTTAGAGTGGATGATGTGCGGAGTCCTAGTTTTCCTATTGAGGTGGATATATATGCGGGCGTTTTTCATGACAACGTTCCAGGAATACCTCCTCGTTGAGAGATAGACTTCTATATTGACATGTGCCCTAGGACAACACCAATATCTACTCCAGAATATCAGATGTCTCCCGCTGATCTTCGTGAGCTGCGGGTACAGCTGGAGGAATTGCAGGGAAAAGGATTTATCTGACCCAGTGTTTCACCCTGGGCTTCTCCAATTTTGTTCGCCAAGAAGGTGGATGGGATCTTGGGACTATGTGTCGACTACCATTGCATGAATCAGGTGACCGTGAAGAATAATTACCCACTTTCGAGGATTGATGACCTCTTTGATAAGGTCAAGGGAGCACGATGGTTCTCGAAGATAGACCTCAGATCAGGCTATCACCAGCTCATAGTTAGAGACAAGGATGTGCCAAACATGGCCTTCAAGTGACGTTAAGGAAAATAAGAGTTCTGGGTTATGCCCTTTGGCGTAACCAATGCTCCAGCAGTGTTCATGAGTCTAATGAAAAGCTTCATCCAGCCTTACCTCGATCGATTTTTTGTAGTTTTCATTGATGACTTACTGATTTACTCAACTACTTAGGTGGAGCACGCCTACCACTTGCGGGATGTACTAGATAAACTCTAATAGTACTAGCTTTATGATTAGCTATCGAAGTTCCAGTTTTGGGTTCGATAGGTTCATTTCATGGGACACGTCATCTCGGAGGTTGGAGTAACGGTGGATCCAACGAAGATCGAGGAAGTGTTTTCTTGGGAGCCACGTAAGAGTGTGACGTATGTTCAGAGATTTCTATGTCTGGCTGGGTATTATCAGAGATTTGTTCCTAGATTCTCCAAAGTTGCAGCACCGCTTTCAGCTTTGAAGTAGAAGGGGAAACCCTTTATGTGGTCAGAGAAATGCCAGCAGAGATTTCTAGAGCTGAGGCAGAGATTGACCAGTGCACTCATCTTGAGGCTACCTAAGGAGGGAATAAGGTATGTAGTTTATTGCGACTCATCATGGACCAGACTCGGGTGTGTCCTGATGAAAAAGAGAGCAATGATCGCGTACGGTTCACGGAAGTTGAGATAGCATGAGAAAGACTACACTACCCATTACCTGGAGTAAGCAGCAGCGGTCTTTGCCTTGTAGATGTGGCGACACTATCTGATGGGCGAGTGCTTTACAACCTATTATGACCACCAGAGTCTCAGGTAAATCTTCTCGTAGAAGGACTTGAACCTGAGATAGCGGCGATGGTACAAGTTCCTCCAAAACATTGACATCGAGATAATCTATACTCCTGGGAAGGGGAACGTTGTAGCTGATGCTCTCAGTAGGAGATTGGGAATTCAAATTCTAGGATAGGTGACAGCGCAGCTAGCCGCATTGCAGATATCCTTTGTGGATATAGATGGAGCAGCCTTTCATCAGTCTCTCACAGTCACTCCTCCACTTCTTCAGTGAGTCAGGGAAGCCCAACGTGGGGACATTGATTGTGAGACACGACATGCTAAAATATTTACATGGTAGGCACCAGATATATTTTCTGAAGGAGGTGATCACTTCATCCTCTTCAGGGGGAGTACTATGGTACTAGTTTCATATAGGAGGAAGTGCTAATGGAGTTTCAGACTTCCCCTCTAGCGGTACATCCAGGAGTGGAAAAGATGTATCATGATCTCAGACAATAGTACTGGTGTCCAGGTATGAAGAAGGCTCTAGTAGAGCCTGTATCACGATTCCTCACATGTCAGCAAGTGAAGGCCGAGCACCACGTTTTCTTGCGGGTCTCACCTCAACGAGTTCTACAGAGATTTGGCTGAGGAGGAAAGATGTATCCTTGATTTATCGAACCATTATAGGTCCTCTAAAGTGTAGGCGAGGTGGATTACTACCTATCCCTTCCACCTCAGTTGAATTGGGTTCATGACGTCTTCCACATATCTCAGCTGAGGAGACACGTGCACAACCCGTCCCACATCATCAACCACGGGGAGCTGGACATCGATAACAGGGAGACATTCATGGAGGTCCTATTGGAGATCGAGGATTGATAGGAGTGGGTCCTATGTGGATAGTTTATTTCTTTGGTGTTCATTCGCTGGCAGCACGAGAACCTCTAGGAGAGCACATTGGAGCAGGAGGATCAGATGCATGCTCAGTACTCCCATTTGTTTCCCTAGTGTGTGTTTTAGCTTTATATGGATGTAAATCCCTGAGGTGGGAGTAATGTAAAGACCTTTAAATTTCAAGGATATAATTTTTTTTAATTTTTCGGAATTTTACGAGTTTTCAGTTTCTCACGGTGCCTGATTCCGAGGCCCAGTGTGCCCGAAATCAATTTATGAAGATTTGTTCGGGTATGTTCAGTAAACGTATGTGCGGGTTTCTCTATCTTTTTAACCGGTGCTTGGAATTGATATATAAGGGTACTAATGAACTCATAGAACCAGTATTCGCTTAAGGGTACATTTACCGCAGTTTCGTTTGCTCGGTAGGAGAAGTTAATTATTGGGAATTTATATTAAATTAAATTAAATTGTTGTTCATAATTTTATTGTTTAAGTGTTGGTTAATTCCTACAAGGGGGAGTCAGAGGTGGGGCCCAAACCCACATTACCTCTCAAGAGAGGAAATTTGTTAGGTGGGGCCCACATGATCCCTAACCATTCAATTCCCCATTACCTCCCCTTTATTTATTTGACAACTCCCCTCTTTAATTGTGACTTTCCATCTGCTTCTCACTCCCATAAATTTTTCAAACACTTTTTAATTAATGAATTGAACTGTATAATTAATTAATTAATGTGTTTGAATTTTGAAATTCATGTGTGATTAAAATATTATCCTTATATATTATTTTTTTGGGCAATCGTTGTGTTGGGAGAACATTGGGAATCCTCTGGTGAACTCGAAAGAAGTGTTCCTCTTCACGAAGAACACTCCACGACTTGAAGAATGAGAAGCATTTATCTCCACTTTTCATTTGAACTGGAACAAGATCAAGAGGAATGACTCCATCCTTTCTTCTTCCTCCATTTCAAGGGAGAAAACACTACTATCGAGGAATTTCATCTACGAGAACGACTTCCAACATTGACGGGACGACACCGTTCTCCGCGACATCGTCTTCTGTGACGCCTGACTACCGCAACACTCATTTTCTACGGCTCGTCGACGAACGAAGCTCAATTACGAGGTAAATTATTGTAATAGTTTATGTGAATAATTTGTACCCCGTTATTATTTGAATGTCATGGTATTCTTCAGCCTTAAGTTATCACCTAATGCTGAGGGTGCGAGCCGAACAAACACGGTCTGATGACCCTACGATGGTTCTTGACTATATTGGCGGCGGCAACCGGAGGTGATGACGACCGAAGGAGGTGGAGGCCGTGCGCTAGCCGCATAAATAAGAATCGCGGTCCGCAATCTGTGGGCCGCTCGGCCAAAGAAGAACCGGCCGGCCAAAGCCAGCCGGACAGGGAGACAACGGCGCCACAAGCGGTGCCAGGCTATAGAGAACTGCGGCCCACGTTCCTCGGGCCGCTTCGGTGGTGAACCGGACGACCACCTGCTGGACAGGTTGAAGGAGGAAAGGAAACCCAAAGGTGCCATGCAAGATAACCATGACCCACCTATGCGGGCTGCTCACGTCGGAAAGACCGGAAAACCTTATTCGACCAGACAAGAGGGTGGCGTCACCGTTTCGGATGACCGGGGGCCGCGCCCCTTAGGGCCGGGCTGCGCCCCGCTGGGTCAGTCTATGCCCTTCCAGGCTGGGACTTCCATGCTTTTCTAGGCTGGGCCGCACTTCACCTGGCTGGGCCAACATCCCTATTGGGTCGGACCTTCCGAACCAGGTCGGGCTGACTCGCCAGCCCACTGGGCTTAACGGGCCTGCCCATTTACTTAAACATGAATAACATTAAGACCGCACGTCTGATCGATACCCCATCTACAACACTGGGACCGTCATGAAGAGACAGACCATTTTCAATAATCTAAGTGAGTTTTGGAAAAATTTGGAAAAGGGCCAATCTTGGAACGAGTGTAATTCCAACAGGGCCCCTATAATGGAAATGCCAATATCTTTCAAACCATGCATCTAATTGATGAGTTGTATGTCACGTTGGGTTCCTTTTGATGAGACCTAAATTGAAGATACATCAACTCAAGTCTTCATGATTGATTATGTATCAAACTCTTGGCTCGAGGAGCAGACCATCCTGGAATCGAGCGGGCTGTGTGAGGGAACCCTAGAGCTAGCTGCGACTATGATGGCTACCGTACTGGAATCCTCCGTGGGTTCGACGATGACAAAAACTATACTGGAATACTCTTTGGGTTCGATAGTGATTACTACTATACTTGTATCCTATGTGGGTCCGACAGTTTGACTTCTGTACTAGTATCTTGAGTGGGTCCGACATAGTTGCTAGTCTAGTATCCTATGTTGTTCCGACAGCTTAGCTGGTCTAGTATCCTATGCGGTTCCGATAGCTTAGATTAATTAGTGACTACATCTGATCGTCTATATCACTATAAAAAAGATTTATACCTTTGTGAGATTATTCCTGACCTTCAATCATTATAATCGATGAAATTGACTTGCTTTCTAGTGTGGACTTTCTTGTTCTTGGGATCGAGAGTTGTAGCCAAACTATGATTGATAATATTATGTGTATGTATGGGAATATACCTAAATAGAGTTGGATGATACTTCGTGATTGTATCTTTCTTCTGTGGTTTATCCTTCGTGGATTCTGGAAGACATTTGGGGGTCTCAGGATCCCTACTAAGTATCATATACTCACCCCTACATGGGATATACCCACACTATGTTGTGTTGGATGCAGACTACGGAAAAAACTGATCGAGGTAGAGGCCTGTGGAGTTGGACGGTACCCATAGGTGGACCATTTGGCGAGATGTACATAGAGTGGATGGTCGGACCCAAGTTGCTGAGGAGGCCATCTATACCCACCCCTTAGGTGGGATTCCAAGAGGATGACTCAGTGGTTGAAGTTATACTTTACATCAGTTGTACTAGCTTTTCAATTGTATTGTAATCACTATTGGGCTTGTAATTCGAGCCCCTTTCAGTTCAGGACTTACTTTTGTATTCAAGTATTACAAAGTTCATTCTTCTGTTTCATACTCTGTTGTGTTTTTTACATTAATAAAGGAAATTTCTTCGCTTTTTATCAGGATTTACACCTTTGGTGCTAGTCTCCATCCCTGGTCCTATAGAAGGTGGGCTTGGGGTAGTCACAGAACAGGCCCCGAGGACGGGTCATGACAAGATCCATGTATATAGGATCCTTTTCAACTCTCATCTTGTTCAATACTCCCTAATTATTTCTACTCAAAGCATATGACACCTTATTTTCCATCCCAAGGTGGTAGTGTATAGTGAGATCATAATCCTTGAGTAGTTCAATCCATCGCCTTTGCCTCATGTTGAGTTATTTTTGTGAGAAAATATACTTCAAACTCTTGTGATCGGTATATATCACCCATTTTTCACCAGAGAGATAGTGTCTCTAAATCCACAATGTAAATATTACAGCTGCTAAATCAAGATCATGATTAGGATATTTTTCCCATTAATTTTTAGTAGTTGTGATGCATAGGCAATAAACCTATCATTCTGCATAAGGACACAACCAAGCCCTTTCATTAAAGCAACACTATAAATAATAAACCCATCATTCCCTGTTGGTAGAGTCAATATAAGAGCATTGACTAATATTCTTCTCAGTTATTCAAAAAAAAACAATCACACCCTTTTTTCAAAACAAATTTAACCTCTTTTCGTGTGATCATTGTTAATGGGTTAGCCAACCGAGCAAAAATCATGAAGAATCGTCCACAATAACCTGCTAAACCAAGAAAACTGTGTACCTCAGTTATACTCATCAATGCTGGCCATTCATGGATATCCTTGGTCATAGAAGGATCAATGGAGATTCCATCCTTAGAGAAAATATGGCCACAAAATAAATCTCCTGAATCCAGAATTCACACTTCCTAAACATCCAATATAATTCATGTCTTTTCAGAGTTTTCCGGATAATGCGATAGTGATTTTCATGATATTCGTATATTTTGGAGTATACCACGATATAATAAATAAATACCACTACAAATTCACCAAGATATTCCTTCAACACTCTGATCATTATATCCATGAAAACAGAGGGTTCATTAAGATGCCCAAAAGGCATTACTGTAAACTCATTATGCCCATACCTGGTTCGAAAATCTATTTTCTGTATGTCTTCCTTCTTGAAAAAAAAAACTGATGATATCGAGATCAAAGTCCAATCAATGAAAATTATTGAGCTCCATGAAGTTGGTCGAATAAATCATCAATGAGAAGTAGGGTATACTTGTTCTTTATTTTAATAGCATTGATCTCCTTGTAGTCGATGTACAACCTCAATGATCTATCATTCTTTTTAACAAAAAGGACAGAGGTTCCCCGTGGAGAAAAACAAGGGAGAATAAATCCCTTATTACTCAATTACTCTTGTTGTTTATTTAGTTATACTAATTCCATTGTGTACATTCTATAAGGGGTCTTCGATATGGTCCTTGAACTAGAAATTTAATCAATTGAAAACCAAATTTCTCATTCTGGTGGATGTCTAGGTATATCTTCTAGAAACACATCAACATATTCTTTTACAATAGGTACACCCATTATTTGAACATTATGTTCCTAACCCACAATAATTTCATTCTCTTCCACCCCAATAATTGAATTTAGTTGAGCTACTGGGGGTGTATGTGGATAAAAAATAGTTGGTGACGATTCTGCTCTAATGATAAGGTGTTCTTTATCATAGTATTCAAAAATCATATCCTCCTTCTTCTTAAAATAAATTTTCTTAGCATAGTCATAAATCCAATCCATATATAGGATTATATCAAATTCAATCATTTCTATAGCGACGAGATCAGCAGATAAAGAGAATTTATATACCCTAATGGGAACTGATTCGCAAAACTTTGTTGCAATGATATCTCCCTTAAGAGTTTTGAATGACAACTCCCTTGTAAAATAAAATTGTAAATATATAATTTTTATAGAAAACAGGGTTGATGTGAAATAATAAAATGATCAAGAATCAGATAAAGCATTTTCTAAACTTGAAAAAACCATTAAATTACCTTCCACCACGTCTTTTGGAGATTCTACCTTAGTAGTAGTGATATCATAAGCTTGTCCTTGATCCATTTTACTTTTCTGAGGTATGTTCACCTAACGCTTAGGAAATTCATTTGTATAAATACCCCTTTATCTAATATTTTAGCATTTAACATCGACAACCTCTTTCTTCCCCTTGCAATCACGATCTAGGTGGCCTTTTTCACCACACTCGTAACAGCCACCCATTCCCTTCAGTCAAGTACCATGATGTTTCTTCCCATATTTACCATAGGATGGATATTTAAATTTTACATTCATCCATTTATTTCCATTTCTAAAGTATTCAATAGATCTCTTCTTCTCTTTATTTGCTTTAAATTATTAAGACTTAGATAATTCTTTTTCTATCTCGATATCACATGAGGCAATATCTTCGTATGATGAGAGGGATTGTCAGACTGATGCTTTATGTAGAAATGGTTTTATCCCATCAAAGAAACTATAAATCATACTTCTTGGGATACGTATATAATCTGTAGCATTCCTCTTTAACCTTGTAAAGTTAGCTTCATACTTTGCGACATTCTCATCCTCCTTTTTCCTCAGACCCAGAAATTTCCTTTCTATATATGCTCGATGCTCACAAGGAAAGTATTTCTCTAAGAAAATCTCTTTCAACTCCCTCCATTCCATATTTGTTAGTTCATCATCTTATTTTTTTGATTCAATGACCAACATTGATTAGCATCTCCAGTGAGGCGGTAATCTTCCATGAGATATTTTTCCCTTTTGATACTCCCCATGGAGTGGAATATTTTTTCTATGGAATTTATCCATTGCTCATCCACTGATGGATTTTTACACCCATTAAATATTGGTGGTTTTTTCCTCAGGAAGCGATCTAATATTGATCTTCCACTCTGTGGGTCTAGGTGCTCCATACGGGTAAGGTTATTATTCATGACCTAAGTGAGTTGTCCCAGTATTGTGATTAGTTGATCAGTACTAGTTTCATCACCAGCACCTCTATAATTATTTTTATATGGAGGGAAATCCCTACATGGAGTGAGTGCATTGATACAGTTTTTATTCCTTCCACTAGGTTCCATTTCTAAACAATGTCATAAACTAGATTAGTTTATGAATCGAAAAACATAATTCCAAACTTGTAAAACACTTAACATAAATTGAACTATTTATGTATATAATCCATAATCATAAAAAATGTTTTCATTGAGGAATTATATACTCATAAACCCTTCATAATGGGTTTTAAAGAAAATGAGAATTATCCTAAGTATATCCCCCAGTAGTGTCCTAACCAAGAGTGTAGAAAGGCCCATTGTCGGGCACCAGTTCTCGTTCGAGTCTAGCTCAAAGTGGTGTTTTTAGGTTTTACCCCTAGGTACATCTGTGCTAGAGCGGCCTCTACCTACTCGTATCCAGACAGGGATGTATTTCATGGAAAACTCACAAAATCACTACAATACCAAATTTCTAGGAAGTTCTTATATACTAATCCTCAAAGACCATCTTAGGTAAATGTGTTCTAATAATGGGATATCTAAATCTAGTTTCCATGGTTTGTATGAAACTTCCTCTAAAACCAATTGTAATTCCCTGAACCTAGTTACCTAGAGTTGGTGCATTGTTACATAACATTGGCATGATCACAAAAGATCATGTCTCGAAAGACCGATTAGTTTAGTGGCCTTGGAAGTACTAGATACATTCTTATGGTTTACATTACATAATAAAATGGAAAAATACAATAACATTATTACCATAGACAACATTGAGATCTAATGGACAATCCTTGCAGGTCAGTCATAATATACTTCTTTACATCCTAGGAAAAATCAAACATAGAAAGGGGTGAGCTCAGATGATCAGTAAGGATAACAATATAGAAGAAGCTTTCATAAATAAACATAATTTTTTTTGGAAATGTATAAAACTAAAAAAAAAGAATTTACAACATAACCATCATTATAATTTTGAAAATATGAAACAAAATAATTCCATTTTCTTACTCACATGGATATTCTACTAGTCGAATAATCACATGTAATATCAAAAGCGACTTTCATAATGATGGAATTCATAATGTCGGACATTGGTAACCACAAAGTCAATGCCTTGTTCCAATACATCAAATATAATTTTGTCATGTACTTATACCAAGACACTAGTTTGTCTCATGAGACCTACCGATGGATCGAGGAGCAATAGCGGGCTCCACCCATCACATACTAAGTCCAATGCATTCCTCATATGAAAATGTTTAATCATAACATAAATATTCGTGTAAAAACTTGCATATGAAATGTCAATATATTATCCATAAACCATCAATGGTGTAAAAATAACACATCAATAGTCAAACATATCACAAAACCTTCAATACAATATTGAGTTTTTGTATCATAATAAATCAACATCAAATAAGCTTAAAATCCATCACAGGATGTTGACATAGATGAAATCAAAACTGTTTGAGAGAAATATATCATTAATTTTTTTAAATCATTTAAAGATACATAATTATAAAAGAAAACATTTATTTTGAAAAAATTCTTATAAACTTGTAAGGGAAGCATCGACGATGTTATAACAGCGGAAAATTTCCACACCCTCCATATAAGTTAAAAAAGATATTCTTTCCTTATTTTTGTCGAAATGGTTATAAATTACCCTGTCTGGAAAACAACGGAAGGATTCATTTCAAAAAATATATACGGTCAAATAAGTGTATAAATGAATTTAACCCATAGTCTATAAAAAGTAATAATGTTTTGAAATACATGTTTAATAATCATGAATCTGGATGATAAAGAGGTACTAGTAGATAATTACAAATAAACAACCTCAGATAATGATGAGATTGTGAAATTAACCCTTCAATTGTACATTTCCTTGGTTGAGGGTAGTTTATCCTTAGGTATATTGG
This sequence comes from Viscum album, assembly GCA_963277665.1. NCBI lineage: Eukaryota > Viridiplantae > Streptophyta > Magnoliopsida > Santalales > Viscaceae > Viscum > Viscum album. Next base: position 600,244,410 of record OY728133.1, read on the forward strand.
TTAAATAATTGTTATAAAATTATAAAATAATCATATACATTAATACGATATCATATATGATATTTTAACATTGCTTTGTTAATAATATCTTAGTATTATTATCGTTTCAGGTGTTAACATATTCGTTTTCCTTTATTTTCTTTGTTATGTGAGTCATATTTGTTATGGAAGGGATGTATCATTTTCATATCAAGAATGATTTCAACTCTTTATATATTATTTGTAATCATCTAATAAAAATTAGTCTTGAATGGATACGGTGGTGAATGAATCTCACCACGTTCGTGGTGATGGTAATCCGTGTGTACGCCCGAGCGACAATATTATTCTTCTGATATTAAAATAATATATAATTGGATGGTATATAATATATAATAATCATTATCATGATATATTTATTATTTTCATAAATTACAGATCATTATTAAACCTATCCAAATAATAATGTATTGAATAATAATTACACCACGACGTGGAGATGGTAAGTCGTATGTACGCATGTATGGTGACATGTCTTTCAACGGATGGATAGAATATTGAATTTGGTTGTACCATATTTATAATAAAATCTCAATGTATAGTATATACTAGATTTATTATTTTATAATGGAAACAACAATGAAAAGGGATGTGGAAGAAGAAAGGAACTAGAAAGAGATGATGAAATATTTACCTCTTCTTCAGGTTCTTCATTTTAATTTGATCATAAAGACTCCCTAGGATGGATTTTTGACTAAAGAAATTCCTATAGGATGAATTTAGGATAGTAGAGATGGTATTTGGTCAGAATTTTGCCGAGCCAAATGGCTTTGAAGGTGTGAATTATAGAGAAGGGGAGTGCCCTTTTATAAGAGGTGTGTGGGGAACCATAGGAAAATCTAAAAATATTATTTTATAATAAAATTATTTTCGGTTTATAATGGCTCCAAAATGGATTATTTAAAGTTTAAGGAGGTGATGGGTAGAAAAACACTCAAAAAATAGGGTTTATTTAGGTTTGGGTCACTATATTAACATTAACTTTTAGATTTAACTCTTAGTTAAATAGTTTCATATTTACCATGTCTATTTGTATTTTTATATTACATGGTTAATAAAATTACTCTTTACATCCCAGAGAACCCCAAATGGTTCCTTAATGATACTCATATTATTATATAATTAATTTGGATGAACCTTATATTTTTAGGAATATAATATCAATTAATAATATAATATTTGTTTTGAAAACTCTTTTATGTCAATTTTGACACTATTTTGTATTTTGTTTTTGCAAAATTCATAACATAATTATTATTTAGAATAAAATTCATATAACCAACCATAATATGCCATATTAACCTATAAAATTAAATTAATTCATAAAAAGACTAAAATTACTTTTATTTGAATATTTATAATACCAATTATTTTAATATTTCATTAATTAGGTAATTACTACATCATCATTGTGTCATAAATAAATTAAATTATTTAATGTTTAAAAAATATAAATAAAAATCCATTATTTAGGAAATATTATTATATTTTTAATTTATATTTATAGTTCAATTTATCTTATGTGTAACCCTATATTAAAAATGATTTAGTTATTAAACATTGTTTTAAACTCTTTTAACTCTTATTTGAATTAAATAATAATAAATGTCCTAATCTAAACCAAGTTGACCAAAGAGGTTCACATTTTATTCCTAAGGATGTTTTTCGTCTAATTATTATTATCCAATAGAATTAGAACATGTTTTATGGTAATAATAATATCATTTATACCCTTAAATAACCTATTAACTTTTAACCATGATAAATAAAAGTAAAAAGTTACTTTTCACCAGAAATTATTTTCATCTTATTGAACCACATTTTCTTACTAATATCAACTGTGTCTCTGGGAGTTTTGAAATTTCACTCACATAAGTGGTAAAATTATGTTTTATGTGAATTTTCAAATTCTCCTAGGAGGGGGGTAAAATACGGTGGAAAGTTCAATAAAGATTGTATATATCTAAAATTATTATAAACTGACTCCAATGAATTAAATTTAACTTATATAAGAATTATATATCTATTTTGACCTAAAATAAATTTAAATAAAATAAATAATTATTTAAATAAAAATTTGGTTTTAAACAATAACTGAGTGTTTTTCACTATTCATCAAAAATAGAAAGTTTTAAGAAAAATACCAAATTTTAACCGTATGCTAACTTCAATACTCTGAATCCAAAAATGAAGTCCATTTTGAAATATCAAATTTATAAAATTTCAAAAAGTGGGTATTACTATTCATAACTGTTAGTTTGATTGGTTGTGATGTGTTAGAACTCGATGTTGCGTACAACACACGCTACATTATTATTCAAGGAGACGCGTACCGTGGAATCTTGGGGTGTTACATTGGTGATTAACTGATGAATTTTATATGTTTTTACTAATGTAATATAGACCATATAGGATTTCTATGGATGAGAACTATTTTAAGGGGGTAGTTATAATGAACATCATATTTAAGGATTATAAAATTTAGAGTGAATTAGAATTTTTGACTCCAATGAATGACTAATTGGGAGAATCAGATTTTTAATAAAAAACCATGGGATTTGGCATCCCAAGAGGTTCATTTGACATGGATTAAGTCATTTGAGGTATATTATATTCATTGGTTATAATTTGGATATTCAGATTGATTTTTGGAATTTTTAAAATGGATATATCCAACCACATAGTCATTGTGTAGATAGGGGAAACCATCTGGGTAAACCATTTTCATGGTTCGTCTAAGTAGTATAGTAAATTGTTTCAGTGTGGTTATACAAAAAAAATTTATAGACTTTTAATTTAGTTTTCTGTGGATTCAAATGGTTTGTATAAGGTTTGGTGTGTGTTTTAGTGAAATTGTTTGAGGGGTATGAGATGGGATAGTTCCAAATATATGATTAATATATATAGTTTTTTTATTCATGTAGTAACTATGTTATAGATAATATTACAATTTGCATTAAATTCACATTATTCCATCATAGTTTTTAACTCCATCCTTATTTAATATTCTCTATAATATGTCTCCCTAAAAACTTGATCTCCTCCCACCTTTTAATTCGATTATCCATTGTGTTTGGGAAAATTATTGGTGGTTAGATGGAAATTTTATATGTGGCATTCCATTTCTTATATCTAATTCCTTCCTCTTTTCATTCACTAATCTGTTTTGTCTATATTTAAGGATTATTAGATAATTCATCTAGATAATTTTGTAAATATTACTAATATTATTTTATTTCTCCAATACAGATAGAGGACAACTCAATATGATGAGCACAAAACATTATAAAAATATTAGTTGATGTTATCATACCATATCATTTTTTTTATTTTATTAAAATTATTTTCGAATTGATATAGAAAATGAGTTTATTGTTTTTTATTTTTCATTTAAGAGTGTTTGTTGTATTCAATGGTCCTCCCATCGGTGGTTGCGCATAGTTTTAGGTTTTGCGATTAGTTTGGAATGGACTTCGATAGACATGTGTGAGAGTAATTGGATAACATGTAAAAGGTAAATTACATTGTATGAGGTGTACAGTCCCATGAAAATGATTTTTGGTTTATACATATTTTCTATGTAACATATGATATTTTTTTCAATTTTTAGTTGCTTGGAATTCATTTTAAAGAGAAATAATTTATTTAATAAAATTATTTCCCACAAATTAAATGCATCTATTATGAGTCATGATAGACTATTTCACACTAGGGATTCCACAGTCATTAATTTTTGATTATTTATATATATAAATATATATGAGAAATCAGATTTTAGGGATCTATATTGATATAAATAAAATGAAATTAACAAATATAGAGTCTCTATTTTATAGGTTCATTTAGAAAAATCCTTATAGATTAGTGTGGAAAAATATTTTCATTTGTTTTAGTATTCCATGGGGTGACTATATAAACAATTATAACATATAGTGTATTAAATTGAAGAATGGGGTGAGTTTTAATCACCCTCATGTATTTTAGAATCTATGTGTGATGGCCTGGTAAAATTATATTATGATGGGTGGGAGGACTGAACAATTTAATGGGTTTTGAGGCATAGATTATGTCATCCCCCTAGAATAATTCTTTTTGGCTTATCATATGAGGATAACTATGTTTTTAAGATGATCATATAAATATTGAGGGATGGTATTCCCTCACTATGATATGAATGGTCTCCATTTATTGGGATTTCATAGATAAACTCATTTAGGGTGTCTAACCTGATATGTGACCTAGGGGACCTTGGTGGGTGTGCATGTATCTGTTTCTTCATAGTGTAAGGGAACTGATATCACGAATTTCTAGTTCCTCTTTATAACACTTGAATTAACGGAGGTGTTAAAGGATGTTCACATAGTGGAAACCCTGGGAGATTTTTTATGGGGGGTGTATGGTCATCCCATAAGATGATAATAATATGGTATATTGTAGAGTGGATGATGACCACCATGTATATGAATTTATTTCTTATGTTTTTATTCTAGAATATTTTCATTTCACCTCATTAAATGTCAAATTCATTAGATCCCTAGGATTAACATGGATGAATAATAATATTTTATGAAATTCATAGGACTCATTGGATCATGTTAGATTCGTAATGTAATTTTTGAGGATCCTAATATTCTTAAGATCTGAAAATATTCTTGACATGATTGAAAACTTTCATAGATTTCATAGGATCAAGCATGCTTCCTAATTATGACTATGAGAAACTTTTGAGACGCCAACATCTAGTGGGATGATTGATGATGATACAATATGAGATTCGTAATGATTCATAAGATCTAATGGATCACCTATAATTTGATATACATATGGATTCGTAGTATTTTAATATAAGATTAATGAAATGATGAGACTCCTAATGATACAAATGGCTGAGTTCCCTAATGTAATATTTTATGAGAGTCCTTAACATTTATAGGATTCTGTAAGGAGCCTTATGAGATTAAGAGATTCTACATGATTCTGTGGATATGAATATTATCTTAATGAAAAAATTTCTCATTACTACGACAACTAGGACCTGTATATTTTTTAGAGATTATACTATATACCGTGGTTCTTGTAGTTATTCCTGATTTTATGGGATCCCTATGATTGTCCTAGGATTCTGTGATAATACATGACATTATGAGATTCTTATAATAGTTACTAGGGAAAAATTATTTCATATTATGTAGGTATACTCATGAGACCCTAGGGTGGGTCATGCGAACTTATAAAACATCACAAGTATACTAACATAATATGGTATAATTAGTGGGGTAGAATACAACAGCTCAGTAAGCAATAACCAATAAATCAATGAATTTCAACTACCATAAAATTCCACAAAAAATATTTTGATTGTACAATCTGAAAAAGGGTTTTATTCAATTTAACACTCAAAAATAGATCCCTTTTTAAAACAATAAATGTAGTTTTCATTTTGAAAAATAGTTTCAATTTCTAAAACCCATGTAAAATCCATAACTCAGACATAAATCCATGAATATAATCAAAAAATTATGTGCAGAACATAATGGAACCCAAAATAAGATTCAGGACTTTAAAAACCAAAATCCAATGTGAAAAAAAAATAGATATAAAAAATATATTGTAACTCATGTAAAGTGATTAAGAATCCCTAGATAATCCCTGGATATACTCATATCAGACTCACCTGCAGGAATATGGTGTAGCATCAAATTCAATAACAAATTTGCCTCTCCAAAAATGAAAATCCAGTGCCATGTCCTATCAAGCCCTATAATGTCAAGGGGGTACCAACCCATCTAATTGGGGACAATAAGAAACCATCAATCTTCCCACTAGATGATTCCCAAGAATCCCATAATAATATTAATTTCAAAAATGATTCTAAAAACATGGTATAATTACCATAACAAAAAGAATTATAATGCACGATACATTAGAGGGGAGAAGACACTATAATCAAATGGCCTTAATACCATCAATGTTTCCATTAATGAGCCACTGGAGATGATAGTATAAAAAGTTCTATTGGACTCAATATATATTAAAATAATAACAACTCTCATAAAAAGTTATTTCTTTTTGAATCATTATTAAAATATCAACCAGGCCTCACACTACCCTTGTATTCAATTCACATTCCAAAACATGCCAACATTCCAATTATCTCACAATCAAAAAAGTTCTAAATAAAATTTAGAAAACATTTCAAGGTAACCACCAATCGTTATCATCACATACCATTAAAACTATCTTTATAAGATAACCTAATGTACTAACTGGGAAATTATAATTTCAAATCCAAATACATTTACACAACTGTTTCATATCAATTATGCAAATTAATAAAATATATTGATCTAATTATCAAACTGTAAATGGAACATTACATTTCATATCAAAATCCATTTCCGAGATAAATTATAATCGAATGATAACATAGAATTTGGAAAATGTGCCTTTACACAACATTCAAAACTCATGAAGCCCATTTGGGAAAACAAAACAAATGGAGCACACAATCATCCAACCATTAGCATGGGAAAATCCCATTTTCTAGGTCATCCACACCACAAATCAATTTTAAAATGAATTTCGCATCACCTTTAAAATTTAAAAACATATTTTAGGCTCATAACAAAGAATCTCTTGTGCCCCAAAACAGTTTTTCATTTGAAAACTAAATTTCCTCACAATTGTACCTCAAAAACGTTTTAGACCATGATTCAACCCTTTCATATAATCAATTAAAAACATTTATAATGTCATAAAAGAATGGAATATTTGAAACAAACCCATTTTCTTTAAAAAAAATCACATTCAATTTCATAAACACTTTAATTCACTTTCAAAACAAATTTTTGAAGATGTGACACTTTCTTTTAAATCAAAAAATAATCTACTAAGAATAATTACACAATAAAAGCCACCACATTCCATATATAACACCAAACTCACAAACCAAAAGAAGAATAAAAAATAACCAAGAATAAGAACCACCCAAAGCACCCAAATTCTCATTAAAAAACCAATTGGTATTGTTATGGAACGCCTTTCATTCATTTAACTTTTTTATAATCAATTAAATCCTTTTTAAAACCATTTGAACCCATATTATATCATGAAAACACCCTAAAAATTATTCCATCTCATCACATGAATTATTATACAATTTTAAAAAAGTCTAGAAAATGTTATGCATCAGTGGAATGTTCCAGAATGAAAATGGATACAGACACCAACCTAAACGATTGGAGAATTAAACTAGACATTTAGAGGAGGAATATAATTTTCCAAGAGACAATCTAAACACCTTAACAAAATTTAGAAGAATGAATACATCAATACTCACTTCTATAATTATACCATAAGGGAAAACCCATTAAGAATAACCAAGAACCAACAGAGAAGGGACAAGAGAAGAGTAATTGGACCGATATTCCAAATTAATATCACATTATAACCTTCATGGGGATTCCAAAATTGAATGAGATTTAGAGGGGAGGATATTTATGGCTCCTAGGGTGCTCTGAAGTTGATAAAGGGAGGAGAATCCAAAATTGGGGTTAAAACAATGGAAAGGAAGACATTGAATTTCACACTTTTAATGATCTAGGAAACTCACAGAGTTTTCTTATATGTTTTTTCAAATAATCCACTGACTGTGATCCTCTCATTGTCAAATAATGGAATCCCACACAGTTTTGATACACAATTTCCCATTTCATGCACCAACTATGAAAAATTCTTCTTCCCACTTCTAGAAACATACGTCTTTCATGCCGCATGGTTTCCCTAATAGTGCATAGGATGTGCACCATTCCATGGACACCAAACCATGATCAACATGTTTACCTGGGAGAGGGATCTATATTTACCTTATCAATGTTCCAACCATAAACCACTTTAAGTGAACCCAACAAACTCCATTTTTCAACAAAAACTCACCATAAGGCTACATAAACTCATAAATTCATACTGGAACTCAACTCGAACCTCAAAAAATGGTCGGATAACATGAAAATAATAAAATAAAATAATTACAAGGACATGGTGTGAAAATTATCCCCAAAAGAGACACTTTCTTCCCCCATAATTTCACCCATCCAAATGATAAAAAAACATGGTCCCAAAATAGAATAAATATGAACAAACCCATGAACCTCAGGTTGACCATTAACCTTATAAGTCACACCCGACAAGTTCAAAATAAAACGACAACATGAGGACATCGAGTGAAAATGATATGGTTCAACCCAAAACAAGAACTAACCCATCACCATGGAATGTCTTTATATATTCTAAACACGAGATCTCACAAAAACATCACCATAGAGAGACACATGCGAGAACTCTCATCACAATCTAACCCATCTACTCTGCACAAGATAAAAAACACACCACTGGAACAAAAAATTATTGACATAAACCAAAAACCCCCATCATAATAGGGAAACCCCAGAAAGGAAGATTGACCAAATGATAAAACACAACAAATGACACAATCACCAATTCCACCAAATCCAAATATATTTGAAACAAATACAAACCAGAATTGAACCCCCCATAGAAGGTCTATGAACATCAAAGAGAAAAAAAATTAAGATCCATATAAAAATGAACAAAATAACTCGTAATATGAATGATCAAGATAGAACAACTTTTTAATGGATTGTTGAAATTATAGTAGTGGAAAAACTAGAATAAGGAAACACCAAAAGCACCCACCCACAATGAGAGGGAAATGTTGGAAAAAGGTTCCCTACAGACTATGTGACTCTTAAAAACATGGGAGATTCACAATGAGGAATATTGATAAAGATCTGATGTATAAAAAATATATTTCCTCATTTCAAGAAGATGAAATCCTCCATTCAAGAATTCTTTTTCCAGAATTAATTTTAATAAACTTTACTAGGTAATATAGGCGGTCACAATGAAAACACGTATTTGGAGGATTTTGATAAGAGAGCTTCGAATGCCCAAACTGAACACACTGGTAACACACTATTGAATGGTCCAACGAATGATTAGTTGGGACCTAAAAAAATACTCCAAAATAACAAGTTCCTCTACAATTCATCTCCTTATAGTTGGGGAGCCTCTACAGGTAATGAAAAAATATTTCATCAAATACCATTAACTCCATCCTAATAACTAACTCAGCTAGAAACACCTTATCCATTATCTATTTGAATTGGAATTTAGTGAATTAAAGGAATAAGTCATTGATCCCTGAATGATGATGGAAAATAAAAGATTCTTTTTAATAGGTCATGTTATAGTACCACATAAGAGAAATACAAAAACTTTTTAAAACACTAAACATGATCCCTTAATAACTGATGGGCTTTCTAAATACACAATATCCCTTCCACATTACTTTTCCACAAATTACATAGTGTAAACCATCAGATTAATGTGGTCTTGAAAACATTTGACATTATCGCAACACGAATTGATGATGGAGAAATCACCTTCCACAATTACAAAGTTTTACTTCCAGAAAATACCTAAACAACATGAACTCTCATGACATCAGGTTTTTCCAATGATATAAACAAACTTTCAACTTCCTCATACCATTCCAAAACCTCAAAAAGTCCACAATCACCAAAAAATATAGGGAAAAATCATGAATAACTAGAAACCATATGAGACCCACAAGAAACCATTAGGACATTTCTATGGGGGTCATATTATGAAAATTAAAATGATTATTAAACCAAAATAATCATCATCCAAAATCAGGATTAGAAATAACACATAAATCCAAAAAATATGACCGTATGACATATTGTAAAAGAACAAAAATAATCTCTTTCTAAAAATGACCATTTCTATTTCAATTTTATAATTTCTTATTCTAAGTCCTCTTTCCAAATTCCAAAACTCATTTTCTCAAGCCTAAAAACCCACTCTTTAAAGAAAACCCAACTCCAAAATCACATTCCTTATCATAAACTCATTGGATACAAAACTAAGATGAACCATTAATTTCCAATATCCACCCATTGCATCTTATAAACTGTAAAACATGCAGTCACTCCACTTACCGTTATATTTTCCATGAAAAAATATCAGTATGAAATATCCACACATACCCAAACATATGTGATATTCATTAAATAATTCCAAGGGTTGCACATACCATATTATCATTAATCCCAAGCATTCAGAAAATTTTAAATCCAACTACATTGTGTGAAATAATATTAATTTCAAAATCCAATTTTATTTTTAAATCCCACTCACACCACTAAAACCAAAACAACACTTAGCCAACACCAAACCACCAAAATAATTAACTAGTATCCATTCTTGACCTGGTGACATGGTTTATAGGCCATTCCCTAAGAAAGAATCAATAACTAAGAGGACCTTAGGACATTCACTTAGACTCCCCATGGGTAATTACTCTATGTGAGAACCCAACATGACACCGACTCACCCCCATTTTCATTCCTCATCCTTAAAAAACAAAAAAAATGACACATATCCCAAATGTAAATTTACAATGTAAAATGACTATTTTACACCTCACAAGCACTAGAGAAAAAAAATTATAAATTTCTGCTGAAATTTCATAATCCAAAAATCTATGGTCTCATGATTTAATTTTTTCTCTTTTAAAAATGACATTTTATTAACCCTTTTTAATGATGAAATTTTTTAAGAAATGGGTTTTAAAATGTTAAAAACTTTTTGAGTTCATCATCATATGTGTTATCATTCACTCTGTGTAATTAATTCTAAAAATGTTTTATACCCTCTCTTTATTGGGAATGAGATAAAATTTTTTGGACAAAATATATTTTAGGGGTAGCATGTAACAATTTGATATTTCAAAATATATTATATTTATATAATATGTTTTGTAGAATTTGGATTATGTAACATTAATCTTTAATGAACCGTGAGATAATATTATTATTTAAATGCAACTCATATAAGAAAGTACTTGGTTTCACTTATATAAATAGTAATATCCATATTTTAAAATATATTTATTGAAAAAATTTTATCATTGAAAATAAACATAAACTTGGTATTTATTATCATTATTTATTAATGAAAAAATAATTTTTTTTGGAAGTACACTATATTTCATAAAACTATTTTTATTGGAACAGTGTATTTTAATATTTATAGAATACATTTATTTTAACTGATAAATGATTATAATGAATTGATTCAATTATATATTCAATTAAATGATTTAATAATTATTTTCTCATTCTTCTTAGTAAAATAATTTTAATATGTAAATTTTATGCTTCCAAAATATTTTTTTTTCCACAGAAATAGTATTATTAAATTTCAAGAATGAATATTATAACTAATTTTTGACATTTTCCAGAATTTTATTTAATGATATTTATCTAATTTTTCAAATAATAATATTAATGTTATTTTAATATGAATATTTTTTGTTAAGATTATTCCTTTCATGAATTTAGAAAAAATAATTTTTTTTAAAACTATCCTTTCATTTTACTCTAATTACATATATTTATTTTATTTTCATTAGTTATAAAATTTAATTAGTTATTTTTTATTGAATATAATATAATAATTTTCATTTTAATTAAAAATTTATTTAATTTTGTGTAAATTATTTTTATACATTAAAAGGGATTTTTTTGTAAAAAGTGTATCCTATCAAATTTTATGAGACTATTTTTTAAGGATTTTATTCACATAAAGAATATTATTTTGATAAATGGAAAATATTATAGGGATTATATTCTAAAAATTTGATAATTATGTTTCTTTTTTTTATTATTATGAATATTATCAATAGTAAATAAAATTAGTTTCTACTTTAGAAGTTAAAATTGCTTAATATGGTTAAAAAAATATATGATAAGAGTTATAAGAGCATGAAAATGTTTCAAAATAAATTATTTTGGGGATATTTAGACACTATTTTATATATTCATAGAATATGAGTCATTTTTTTCTACTTGTCTTAGATAATACATTAATATATTTTAATATTTCCAAAAATACTGTGTCTTTCATCAACCCCACTTATAAAATGATACTCCCTCTCATCCCTTCACCAAATTATAAGGGCCTCTCATATATTCTTATATCAATAAATATTCAATACTAATGTCCCTTAATATATTCTAGAGGTTTTTTTTGGACTAGGATACCTTCCCAAGAAGGATTTAGTAATAAACTATGTTGGTTGACCAAAAATGTGGTATAGTTTTGATCTGATCATTTTGATTTTATTTATTCTTCCGCATATTTTACATCTTATTCATAAATGATGAAAAAATTAAATAAATATATTTTATATGATTTAATGCAATTATATTTATTTTATAATTGAATTTATCTACATCACCATCAAATAAAAAATTAAAAACATCACTCTTGCAAACATGCAGACTACCACCTCATGAGACGATACATTTAATTTTTCATCACTAAATCTTATGGATAGATATAATAATATTTTCCTCAAAATAATTATATATATATGAAATAAATTTCTTTAAAATTAAAAATAAATATTCTAATTCTTTCCTTATCATCACATAAGAATAAAAATATCATCGATGTTCAAATTGGGACTACCACCTCATGAACATATGTATTTTATTTTTTGTCACAAACTCAAATTTATTATATATATATGCGTGAATTTAAAGAAATAATATAAATTTTTTGTAAAAATTATAGTATAATAATAAATACTTTCATTATCTAATGTTCATTGTAAAATGGAATCAATGCTCATTGGCATGTGGGGCCTACAATCTCCATGATTGTAAGGTAATTAATTACTCTAAACCAATGAACATTGATAGATATTAATGTATAATTAATGTATAAAACGTGTAATTATAATTTTATTAAGATTATTTAAATCATATATTTTTGAAAAATTAGGAAAAATTCAATATACCAAAGTAATTATTTACATATCAATTAATACGTCCTCAAAAAATTCAATATGATCAAAAGAAATTATGTGCATAAAAATAACATTAATATAAGTGAAAAAATTGGATTATTAATAATGAACTGATTATAATACCACTAGATAATTAATATGAACTTATTATTATATAAGATATAGAATGTATGTGGATAGTTGAAATTGAAATATATGACATATTACCTCAAACCATCATTTTAAATGTTTTAATGATTTATTTTCAAAATATTTTTCTTCCATGTGCATATTAATAACAATAATTTATCGATGTTTCAATGTTGATATAAATTAGTTATAAATTAAATTTTATAATTGTTTTTACATTCATTGAATTTTTTTAAAAATTAATCTTTTTTATTTATTTGATGAAAAATAGTTTGATTTTATTTAGAAAAGGAATCATGACTGTACTAGTTAAACTAATACATATTAACCACCTTTTCATACCATAATTCCCATTATATTAATATATATTCCAATTAAATATTAATTATTTTCTAAAAAATACTTCATCCCTTTGTTATTGGTATTGTAATTTTTATATTTTCTAATGGAAATTAATATATCAATATTTTTTAAAAAAAATTTGTTAAAAAGTATATTTTTATGAGTTTCATTATGGTAATAAAATATTTCGTGTGTTTCATGAATTTTATGGTCCATTAATAATTTTTATGATGATATATTAGCCTAATATACAACCCCAATTCAGTATTTAATGATTATGTTCTCTAGATAATTATATTTGAATTAGTCGAGCTCATTATGCCATTCGTAAAAGTTATTATAATGGTTTTATTAATATTTTATCCTAAATTATTCAAATATCTTTGGTATTATTTATGAGTTTTTAGGGAATTAAGTTTATTTACTGTGGTAATAAAAATATTTTAAGGAATATTTCGATTATTATGCATCAGGGGAATGATTTTTAAGAAATATTTTTCAAGGAATGTCAATTTTTATAAGAAACCATTATTATTATGATATTCCTTGTTTAATGAAAAAAGTTGAACAATAAAGATTATAAGATATGTATATATAAGCATATGTTCTCTCAAAGTTAATATATTTAAAAACTCTCATATTTGGTCTCGTTGTTTTGAAATGGAACAAAATGATTATTTATTCCATTTTATGTACCCCGTGATGATCTATTTTTTCTTCCATGTTTAAAAAAATCAATGGGATTAAGGATGTGTAATAATAATGGTCAATTAATGTTAAAAATCATGAATATTTTTCATGAATGTAAACAGTAATTCATTTTATTAGATTTATATAGTAAGAGATTAGTTATGAGCGGAATTTTTGGCTTTTCAACATTTTTTTATTATTTATGAGTTATAACCTAATTCTCTATAAATATAGACCTCAAAATATCATTGAAAATATAAAAAATGAATTATTATTTTAAAATAAAAATATTTTTTAATAAATATCATTTATTTATATTCTAATAATTTAAAAGTATAATATATCACAAAAATAAATACTAAAAAATATTATAATGCTTCTACAATAATGAATATTCAATAAAATCCATTCATAATGATCCATTAATTATGGTATGTTTTTTGGGGTTGGTATGACCATCTACATGAACAATGTTATGAATTTGATTCATGGTAGACTGTGGGGATTTATTATTTTAGTAATATATGATATAAATAAAATTAACTAATAAGTTGTTTTTGTTTCTATAATTGTAATATAAATATTTAACTCATTACTTAAGAACAAACCATTCATTCATTAACAATAATCAAAGCATGATCATCGCTAAATTGACCATTACAAATTGGGACGATAACATCAATAAAATGAAATTATAACATTAAAAAATAATTATAAATAATCAATTATTGTAAATTTTATGATTTGGGATTGATGAATATTTTGATGAGAAGAAAACATTTATTTGGGGAATACTATTGCAAAAGGATAAAGATTAGTCAAACATGATATTGAAATAATATAATGAATAATAAATATACAAGTACATAATGATTATAAATTAATCATATATTTCATTTTGGATATGAATAAGATTATAAAATTAGTGATTAAGAGTGTTTTGTTTCTTATATAGGAAGGTAGGGCACATTTGACTCATTTCGAATGATAGTTAAGCAGTTTCGTGTATAAAATTTATTTTTTAAGACAAATTTCTAATTATAAGGAATGATTTATTATAAATGGTTTATTTATTATGCCTTTATTATTTTTTATAATGATAATCATATTATTCCTGGTATTTATTGTCTTTCAATTCATATTATTTACAGTTCGTTCAATCAAATGTTTCTTATGTGGAAAACATTCATGAAATCAATTTATAATAATTTGGGTCACAATCTATCTTACAATAATATAATTTTAAATATTTCATTGATACTTTTATTACCCTATTTTTTATAGTATTTCATTTTAATATCTGGTTAAATATATTCTCATCATTAATAACCATTTATTTGATAAATAAAATTATAAATAAAATTATAACATTGATAGGAATTACTTCAATTCATACTAATGAATATTTTCATCCATGAATATATTTTCATTATATCCAACATTGTCATTCCATTTTGGGAATTTAAATATGTATTATTTTAAATGATTCTCATAATTATCATTGACACTTTTCACAAAGAAAATAAATTTCTTTTTTATATGGTAGGGTTTCAACAAAACATATTCAATATAATAAAAATCAATGATTCCTTTCACTTAAAAGAGAATATTTTATATTCCATAAAACATTTATTTTGTTTTTCTTTTTGGTATTTTCAATGATTTTTAATTAATTTTCATCTTCTAATGATAAAATATTACTAATTTTTCAATTAATCATTATAAAAATAACTATATAGAGTGATCTGTAACATCCTTTTTTAAGAATTCATTATAATGAAAAATTTTAACAGAATTCTTCAGAAAACATTTTTCCAGAACCATTGTTATTTAGAAAATAAATTATACACTTGGTTTTCATGGATTCTAAAATAAACTATTTTCCCCTAATTTTATAAAATAATAATTTTCAAATGATTTCAAAAGATAAATGGTACTTTTTTATTTTCAATATGGGATTTATAAACATCCAAAAAAATATCCATTATCTATTTAATTGTCAATTTATAAATAAAATTATTGATCAATAATATTCTTAAATTCATACCAACCACCTTATTTCTCTACGTGGAATTAAAAAATAATCATTGTTATTATAGAAAGAATCCATCACTACCTTTTTCTTTCCAAATCATTACATGTTTATAATCATAATTTTTCATTCAATTATTTTCATTTTTGAATACAATATTTTCCATTTCAATGATCTAAGGTTGTTCTTCTTGATTTTATATGTTGATTTATTAGGGAAATTATTTACATCACTATATACCTTTTACCTATATGAGGTAAATACAATATGAACTGTTATCTCGGAAGAATGGTATTTAAAAAGAATGCAACAGAATAAATATGGATACATGCTAAATTTAAATGGATATGTCATGATACATTTAATTATGGGATTAGAATAATTTTACTTTTATGGTTTTTAATTGGATAAAAATCCCATTTTATTAACCATGGTTTCATTGGTATAGGATGAACTAATTTATTTAAAGTGTCACTCGTATGTACGAATGATAAAAAATGGGTTCCTATAACATCCTTAAATAAATTGATCAACATTATTTGTCAAATTATACCATATTGTGGGAAAGGTTTATAAAATTATCATAAAAAAAGATGAGCCCTTGTGGATTTTCTCACAAACTAAAGGATGTGGCTTCTTCAATATTCTGAAAAACTCAATGGTAAGAATTATTTGATATTCCTATAATTCCAAATGTGGTTGTTTTTAATTATACTCTAAGTATGTTGATACCATGTACTTATGTTGGTAAAAAAATCATTGTTATGATATATATCAATAGAATGTTACATATCATGTCCATATTACTATGATTTGGGTTCATGTATCATCTTTATTATGTCACGGTTTTGCAACATTTTTCCGTGGAATATTATTCTTCTTACATGTTCCACTATCATGACCAATTATAAACAATCATGTTATCATGTTCTTTTAATAATTATCATATCCTTTCTCATGTTTTTAGAATACGCCTATGATCAAACCCATGATGGCATGATGTTATTTATTCTATTATTAGGTTTTCAATCCCACCACATTTTTATGGTTCAATCCTCCAAGTTATAAATATAATTATATCATGTTACATATCATGAAAAGGCTATAAATTAGTGTTATTATGGAATAATGAATGCATGTATCGTAAAATAACACATGTGTGTAGCAAATCAATAAGACACTAATACTTCTGGTCGATAGTTGTTTTAAAAGTTTTATATATATATAATATAAATCTATAAATTAATGAAATATATATATTTTTTTATTTATACACATCTATTGGTATAAAATAAAATTGTAGATAGTTTTTGGATTTGTTTATAAAACATTTTTAAAACCCCTAGGGATTGGTCTTAGAGATATTTTTATGTATAAGATAAAATAATAATGATTTGGTAAATTTGATATTTTGTCATTATCCTAAAATAAAATCACATTAAATATACTATATGTAGATGTATGATTTTTAATAGACATAAATAGAGTTAATGACCATGAAATGGGTGATTTGTGTATTAACAAAATCATTAAATGGATCATTAAAAAGAGACATCACTATACACCTAGTTTAACAGAACATGAGGATATGCTTTTGTTAATTCACATTCTATTTTTGATCCACTATAAGGGATTTGAATATATTAAGGTTAGATAATCGAATAGAATACTTAAAATGCTTACATTAGATGAAAAATTTGTTTTTTAGTTATGATATATTTTAATTGATATGTACATTCATATATAAAGGGTAAATTGGTTATTGAGGGAATAAATTCTAATTATATTAAATATTTTAAATTTTTTTGAAATTTAATGTCTCTTAAGGCCAATTCTTTTGAGGATTTAATTATGAATTATATGATATCCGGAATCAATGTATCCAAGACTGAATCAATAATGTTATTGGTTAAACTAATAGTTTTATATAAGGAACCAATTATAATAAAAGTGGAACTGAAAGAAATATAGGTTAACGTGACTGTTTTATAAGGTGGGACATCCTGACTATAAATATTAATTTGATTATTAAATAGAATTATCATATATTTTTCATCACTAATGTTAACTATTTCAGTTCTATTAATGGATGAATCCCAATTTTATCTAGTTAATGATTGGTGTTACTAACTATGTATGGATTGTACGATCAAGACACCTAATGAGATTATGGCTATAGTGAAACAATTCTTGATTATGTTATACCAGTTGTCACGATTTATGCTTAATAATGTGAAAACAGTTGTACTAAAAATTATGGGAATGTGGATGGATTGTCCTGGGATTTTAGGTGGTGGAAATGACGAAATAAAGATTATATAATTTCATATATTTCATTAAAATGGGAGGAATAACCACTTGGTTCAAATCTATGGAATTGGAAGATTATTGATCTACGGTATTATATATAATAAATAAATTAATTATAGTGTAAATTTGAATATATTATAGAACCCTATGAATGGAAAAGGAGTACATCGAAATAAAAGTAAAAAATCACAATGATAAAAGTGAAAAACATTGGAATTTTCCAAGTCATTGCCCAAATCCAGGGGATAACTATAACAATATACATCATTAATACACATTATTTAATGATTTAGTGATTTATATTACTCATGATATAGTCCCAATTTATCATGAAGACTAGGAAAATTTGAAATTACATACATTTAATAGAAACATTATACATAGATAAAATAATATTAATTAAAATTTCATTAAAATAAACCTGAAATTTCATTTCACATATAAAATAAAATTAGATAATCTTGAGGAATACATAAAAAATGTGTGATCTGTAAAGTAAATTGAGGTTATAAAAGAAGTATACCATGAGGTAAATAAGTACATGTGTAATAATAGTCATTCTAATGTATCGGAACTGTGCTAAGAATCCCAATCCCCAATAATATGGAATGTTATGAAATGATATAATGAAGTCAACATGGGAATCTGGTGACAACATCGAAATGAAATCATAAGAACTGGACAAGGATATCATCCATAAAATGATATAATGGTTGAAAACATAACATAATGGATTAGGTTTATTCACTAATCCCATACATGATTTCATGTGAGACTAAAACATTACCGAAGGTGTTGGAGGGATATCTGAGTGCACTAATCATTTTTATATCTTGTACATGCTCATGAATTCCACATAGATTATTCTACAAAACAAAATATTTAATTAAATTTAATACCATGATTATTGAGTGTGGGTTATATACATTATTTTACCCAATAAATAAAGGATATGTACATATTTTTGAATAATATTGAGTGGAATAAATAATTGATCTTCGATACAAAAAATAAATTAGAAGTATTGTAGGATATTTTAGAAAATCTAAAAAAATATATGTAAAGGATTTTGGGAGGGATTAATGAGAGTGAAATGGTTATATAACTACTTTTAAAAAATAAGGTTTGTAATGTGTATGATTTGAATATTATTCCATCATGAAATATTTGAAAAAAATGAATATTATAAAATAGGTTCCTTAATAATGTAGAGGAGATGATCCCTTACAATGGAACATTAATGGATTATGTATAGGTAATAATGAGTGTGGATAAATAATATATAATTATTATAGAATCAATTCTATAGGAAATGGTTATTTATAAATACATATAAACACAACATTTAGATATTGAAAATGATAAATAAAATGTTGTTTCTTGAATAGAAAATAAGAGTGATATACATATTTCCTTTATAGGGTTCTTCTAAAACATTGGGAGGAGCTTATTGAGAGCTTTGGGAACCTTATGCCATATTTAGAGATGGAATTAAAGAGAAATTTAATGTTCCAGGGGTTTTAGTGATGTTGAATGAGTGTTTTTTGGTTTTATATTGAAAAATATTAGAGAATTATTTGGTAATTTCCCATCATGTTTTTCTACTCTATGTGATAAAGTAATAAAAAACACAACCCATTCCATGATCTTTTATCCCAGTTCATATAAAGGTTATATGATTTTCCTTAATTTTAATTATTAAAGACTATTCTCATTAAAATAATACCCCTTTTGAGGTGGGTGTGAGTCATGATTATAATGAATTGATTTTTGAACCATTAAATTAAATATAGGTTTTCAAGGATTCAATAATCATTTCAAAATTTCACAAATAACAAAATGAAGAATTTTTTAAAGGGTAAATATATATTCCGTTTTGCATACTATTAAGGGAATATATGACATAACTTTTGAGACAATATGATACCATAATACACAAAATATATTTTTACTGGATTTATTTTTGACAAAACAATTTTACTATTTATTACTATAATGAAAAATAACCATTGGATAATATAAATTTTATAGTTTTAAAATTAATTTTTTTAATAAATAGTTCTCTTCTTATTTAAATTTAAACATTTACATTCCAAATAAAAATTTATTGAAAAATACTAGTTTTTTTACTGGAACAATTATATGACCAATAGAAATTTATTTTTGAATTTGTAAAATTTAAGAATTATTTACATTAAATAAACAATGGATAATAACAATATCTTTTTAAAATATAAATTATTTGAAAAAAACATTAATTAATTAAAATAAATTGTTTTGTCAAAATTACGCATTTCCCAATAATAAAATTATTATGTCATCGTATAAAAATAAATGTTTTATCAAAATAATTATTGAATCATTTAAAGATTAATTTTAAAAATAGAAATGTAGAATTTTTCTTATTAATATGAAGAATCACAATCAATACTGTTAGGGCCTATATTCAATGAAATTTATTACTCCAATGAATGTACGAAGGGTAAGGTGTGCAATGTGAGATTTTCGTGGTGTTTTTTTGTGTACATATTTCAGTTCATCAACTCAATGAGATTTAACTTCTACTATAAACAATATCATCCTACATTAGATGTTGAATCATGAATTATATTGATCATGGGAAAATCCTAGTGATTTTATCTCTCTTAAAATAATTGATAAATGGGATTCATAGGGTATGATCTTACTTGTAGAGGTGATTTCTCCTTTCATCCATATATATAAAAATTTAGTATAAAACCTAAATATATAATAATACTATTTTTATAGTAAAATGGATATTTTTTCAATGGTTATGATTCTTAATGGTCTTTCAAATATGACAGAACATATAATGGTAAAGAAAAACCAATTTAGTGCATGTGTATTCTTTAAAATCATTACATGATGTGGTTATAAATCATTGAAAATAAGGGTTTCATTTAGAAAATTTATGGTCATTACACACTTCCCCTTTAGAAATTTGATATGAAAAAGTTTCATTTCATAAACTAAAATTGATAATCGTACCTTTGTTTCATTTTTGCTTATATTACCCAAGTCACTTCCTTGAACATGTTGTTCTATGATAACAGTTTGAATATGTGATTTATCTTATTTCCTATAACCATGTTCTTGCATTATAATATAATCACTAGATTCTACTCATATGAAATATCATTAACCAATTATACAACATCCAAATCCAACACTAGTGAGGGGTCCAATACATAGTTCCTAAAGACATATACATGTAACACATCTTATACTTGGGATAGGTTATGCAGGTGTTCATGTTCATAGGGAACCACTCCAATGCGATCAGATATCTGAAATAGGTTGATGTATCTAAGACTATGATTTTCCTTCTTCCCAATCCTCAAAACATTCTTCCATGGAAATATAAAAATGAAGTCATTATCTATATCCTCAAATTCTAGATCACATCGAATATTTTCAGTATATCATTCTGGTTAATTTGAGTGGATTTCATATGATTTTGACTGGTTTGAACCCTCAATATCATTTCATGGTTTTTATCAAGTTCCATCAACATCTATTCACCCACTTCATCCGATTATATCAGATTCTTCCACCTATTCACATAAAAATAATCATTATTTTCATCTGAATACATAAATGGAATGGTTTTAATGTGAGAACTCCAATAGGGGAAGGTTTTGGTAAAAAAATCCTTTAATATCCATTAGATAGGATATCATCATATCATATAATTTTTGAATGGTCCATTTATAATTACCTTACACGTAAGGGTTATAAGAAGTGTTAATGCTCTGTTTATTTTCCAATGCTTACTAAAGGATTCTATAGAACCTCTTGATATACCTCGGTTCTCGATTAGATTCAATAGAGATGGGAACTCCATTCATTATTACGATATTCCTTTTGTATATAATTTTTTAATGGATAAATCAACTCAATATAAATTAATTACTTTGAATTGGTAAGGAAATCGAGTACCACCCAGATGGATATATATTCTCTATGTTTCATAGAGATTTTTATGATGAAATACAAGGTTATGTTATCCCTTTATCATTCTGGTATGTGAAATGATTTCATCATACACTTTGATTTATATAATTCTTCTTTTACATGTTCGCATACCATGCATTGAGATAAAAACATCATATTCCTAACCCCATGTTATCCCACCTGAATTTAGGCTTCAAATATTAATTTATCAAAGTCCACCATAGATGAATATAAAAGAATAAAATATTTTAAACTACCATAATTTCTCCCATAAGTTCTATTTTGGTTGGACATGTATCTGAGTTCCTAGCCTTATAACTCTATCCTCATCAATGTTAAAATCTTGAATAATCATTTACTTATTATGTTGAAACTCATCATCCTTCTTCACATATTTGATACTCTAAAAAATGGATTGATATGAAGATATTTTATTACATTAGTATTGAAATTTTAATAATATTAAAATATTAGTCCTCTTTATAATCAGGTAAATCGGCTCCCATAAAATATTTGTGATGAATAATGTTTTAATATCTATCATATTTGGAGCATAAACCACATTATTATATTACCTAGATTGTAATTAATTGAAAAATCATGATCCTTGATCAACTTAAACCTCTTTATTTTATAAATATTAAGCTCCATGAATTTTAATATAAACTTGATGCCTTAATGGTCTATTTATATCTCAAAAATTTCTTCGTAGAGATAATGTGTCCAAATATTTAATGAGAGAATAACCATATACAATTCTATATCATGAGTTGGTTTGTTATAATTAGGGATATTTTGTATAGTAGAGGCATATAATTTATCTATTTCATCTTGAATGATTACACACCCCCAATATATTTTTTGATTTAACGTTGTAGATCAAAAATATATCCCCACTAAGGGAAAAGTTTTAATGACTGTAGTGATAGACACTTCATTAGATATTTAAAAATTTCATCACATTATTCATTGTATAATAATTTTTCACTCTTCTGAGTATCCTTGTTTAGTTGGATTTAATAAAATGATATGTTTACCAAAATTAGAATATTGCACTCAGATAATACATTGAAACTATGGACATATATTACAGAGTTTGGTCTGGGACATGCTTCAGTTTCTTTTATATTTGAATGGTATGGAGATATCTATTTTCATGTGAAACATCCTCTATGAAAGATAGTTTTTATAAAAATAAGTCTCATGTAACACAATTCACATATATCCTTTCCATCCAAAATTTATTCATTACAGTATTCAAATTATTCTAATATTCCCCTTTATTTTAATGTAAATGAGAATATCATCTATAAAGACTAGAAAATATTTGTATTGGAAATCTATAATGAATCAATTATTAAATTAAATGGAGATTATTATATTATTATAGAGTCCAAGTGGAATCACTATAAACTCATAGTTCCAATACCTTGTATTAAAAGTTGTATTGGGTATATCTTCATTTTTCACCTTTATTTGATAATATCGTGAACAGGGATCCACCTTAGAGAAATATTTTGATCCATGTAGAAAATATAAAAATTAGTTATTTCTATGTTTTATGATAGTAATTATTTATTGAGATCATATTTAAATCATTATAACCATTACATAGTCCCATTGACTCGTTCTTCTTCTTATTGAAGAAGAAAGGTTCACCCCACAGTGAATCACATGGATGTGTAAACCACTCATCCAGATTCCGTCGAAGTTTAATTTTTATTTTTTTAAATTCAATAAAAACCACTCGATATAGAATCTTGGATATAATTAATTATCTATGTATAATAAATTTTTAACATTCAACATTTCAAATAGGATGATTACTATGAAACAATTTAAGTAACACATCGATGTATTCCCTTACCATGAAAATTTCATTATGGTTGATCTTTTCCTTATACTAAATCATTTGGTCTAAATACTATTTTACAAAATATATATATATATATATATTTTTTCAATTATAAGTATTCATATTCATCCTCTTCTTTTAATTTTATAGATTTATAGGGTGATTCAAGATACAATGGTTGATTTCCTTCTCTAGGAAATTTATGCTGGATCTATATAAAAAATGACAATCCATTCCAAGAATAACATCATATTCTTATAAAGGTAGTATCAAAATGTTCTATAAGATTTCTAAACCTAAAAATGTATAGGGTGGGAGATATATAATTTGGAATAAATAGTTTATGCATTATAAATTTTATTTTGTAGCTTTACATCCAAGATTTTATTCAGTGTCTGAATTATTCTACAAAACATGATTTATTTGAAGGAAAACCACAGATGTATTTATGAAACACATCAATTTATTCCCTTAAAATATTAATTAAACAAGGGTGATCTTTTCTATGGAATTAATAATTTTATCTAGATTATATTTCACATAAAACAATAATATAAATGATTGATTTAGTGATACAAATTCATATTCAACCTATTATTTTCAATTGTATATATTCATTGGGGGATTCAAGATACAGAGATAGATTTTCATATCATGGAAATTTTTGTAGGTTCTATATAAATATTTTCAATCCATTACATGAATAATATCTTATTCAAATAAATGTAGTATCAAAATTCTTTTTAGGATGTCTAAACAATATATTTTGACAGCTTAGGAGTCATATAATTGGGTGTAACATCCCAGGTAAATGAAAAATATGAAATTTTCATATTTATTAATATTTTTAAATTAATCATTTATTTTAATTTAAATGGGATTCTATGTATGAAGGAGTACCCAATACACAAAAATAGGTTTCGTTGAAATATTATGGTCCACACAATGCTGAGTCATACTAAAAATAAGAATATAATATCATTTTAAATGCTAGTAAACACCGAGCCATTATATTGGTTGGAATGGATCTAACTAAATACAATATGAATATACAAGATTTTGAAGTGTTTTTACATGTATCTTATAAATTTTAGAGGCTTAAAATAATAAAAACTCTAATTTTAAACATAAATACACTAATGTTCATTAAAAGGCCGATTTACCGTCTTTGGATGGAGAACCATCATTAAATCTAGTTTTGTTCACTTTTATATATTCTATTTGACAAAATAATATTTTTCTTATCAATAGGGACCTCAAAATTTACTTTAGATAATTTTTTTTTATTTTTATGAAAAAGTTTATCTTTTATGAATAATGAAAAATACATTATTTTAATTCTAAACTGCCTTTTAAAATAATTTATATATATGGTTATATTATCTTTCTAAATGGTTTAAAGGTGTAATTAGATTTTATATTTACCATTTAATACTATTTTGGTCTTTGGAAGTAATTTCACATTGATATAGTACATATACTAGTTATAATATTTTGATAGTTATTATTTCTTAAAAACAAGTTTTTTGTTTTGACAACGGGAATTAATTTGAAATTAACTTCTTCCACTTCTGTGTCATTAATTTGGAAATAAGGATTTAAATTTTGAATTAGTAGTTCCAAATTTTTTAAATATGTAACATTTATTTTTAGACATTATGAATATTTATTTTAGTAAATATTTGATTAACCATGGTTAAAAGGTAAATATGGTAAATAAGAGTAACAAAATATTATTATAATAATATAATATTACCCTAAAATATCTCCTAATCCTATTTTATGATACATTTGTGGCCTTTTTCATCCTTTGGTCGAGTATTGGATCCCATGAGGCCACTTTAGAGTGATTATGACACTTTATATTAATTAAATTAATGTAAAGACAAAAATGACATAAAAAAATAACATTCGTAAATATATTTTAACATGGGGTTATATAATTTACTTCTTTGACTATAAATATTATTTTTAAATCTAAAAAGATTTCCTACATCATGGAATTTTATTATAATTTTGGGACATCAAATATATAAAATTATTAATGACATAATAATGATGCAATGTTTACCTCATTAATAAACGTTTTAAATAAATAAGATCATAAAAACTAAACAAAGAACTGATACCTTTCAAATTCCTATTGTATTATTTTATTTGGACAATGAGTAATCTTATATTCTCAAGGGGCTTGAGGAAGTGCGGACTACCACCCCCTCCAAGTGATATGCCTCGCTCATACCATACATGGGACAAATAAAGGACAGAGTTATTGAAATTATATATTATATTATACTGTAAATATAATATAAACATTTATCATTAGTTTTTCATTAAATTAAAATACGAAATAGAAATAAATGTAGCGTTCATGCTTACGTACAGCTTACCGTCTCCATTAACAGTGAATTTCATTTGTTATCTCCAAATATTATGTACTATTATAAATACATATATATACTAGATATATATGATATATATAATATCTAAATCATTAATATAATTTGGATATACTGGACTCTTGATCACATGGACAAATTATAATTATAAGATGTTCATTTTTGACTCATGTACCAAATATCGACAAAATGGCCATTATTAAGTTAAATGATTACATAATGGTTATAACATTGTAATAAGTGATATAAAAGGAATTATAAACTTGATAATTGTTCATAGTAAATTATAAATTCACTTAAGTTTATTATTAAGGAAGAACAAGGATCAAATAAGTCATATGAGACACGAGGTAAGGGGTTTCTTATCCCACTTGTAATTCCATGTTATTTCCATTGTTCACCACTAATTTGTTGAATTTGGTGAATTTTGTACTGAAATATGATATATATTATCATGATTATTTTTATATTCATTTTATTATATGAATAATTTTTTGTTTATTATCTTTTGGTCATACGAATCGATTGATTACAACGTGGTAAGGGGTTTTCATCTACCATTTTATTCTCCTGACATTCATGCTTTATTTTCCACTATTTCCTTTTGTGTGGTTTATGTAATGCCCAATATTGTATTAATATTTGTAATATAATTCAAATTATGTGTATTTACATATTCATTTTATGATTCTTCTTTCATGGGTTGTATGTTTCTTATATCACTAAATCGGTAAGGGAACTTTTCACCATCCTCATTTTATAAGACTTCTTTTTGTTATGTCTTTTAAATTACATATTCTTATATTGAAATATGTTCTTATATATCCTTATTTTTGGTACTTTTATGTCCATGTGATGAGATACCCTTTTTTCACTCATCAACTCGTTTTCTGAATTTTAATGTGATGTTGTTAGGCTATCAAATTTTTGTAAGGGAACTCCATTACCCAATTTCTATTTTTTGTGTTAAACATCTACTTCATAATTATGTCGTGATATGAATATGTCTGAAATAACTCTGATTTTTTACACATATTAACACATTATATTGGGTGTATTCTTATTTTTTACAAATAATTATGTGATTGATTTATCCTTAATCTAAGGATACCATCTTTATAAGGGATTTCATATGAATTTTCATTCCATTGAGACTTCGTTGTTGTTATGCACCAATTCAATTTTATATGGTGTATGTACTATAATTTGGTATTTTATATCATGAATAAATTTAATATAATGATATTATAATGTTCTGAATAAATTTTATTCCTAAATTATTTGTATTTGAGAGTCTATCGTTTTGTTAAAAACTCTTTAACTAAAATATCATTTTAAATGTTTTAAAGATTTATTCTACTAAATATTTTCCATTAATTTCCATTTTTTAAAAATGTATTTAAGGATTTATTCATATTTAAATTCTTGTAATCAAATGATAATTTATTTAAAATCTTCAAAGTGGTATGGGACACTTTGATTAACAAATCTCTTTATTAATTGTTTTAAATGGTTTTGAAAATGATTTGATAAAGAATTGTTTATTTAAATATATTGATTTGATATATTGTGATTGGAATGTGGAAATATTATCTTTATTTTATTATTCTTTTATGTGTTATGAATATGTTATGGTTATTGGGAATTTTTTACATATATGGGTGGTTCCGTGATAAACATTGGGTGGGTGAGACCGAGATAGCTCTCCAATGCATTGGCTAACGTGACAGAGGTAAAAGTTAATGTTTCAACTAAGATATTTAGGGAATATACTATGATGAGTTTTCCAAATGTTACTCACTATGTAGTTGTGATAGCTAAAATTTATGTATGAAAGGAATTCCATAAGTTACCTTTATGATTTATGATTTCTACCTATTATTCATAAATATTATGATTTTGTAAGGAATGTTGTGAATGAAAAGTATGGTTTCATTGATTTTTATTTATTGATGGGATAATGTTTTCTATCCTTATTTTATAACCCTTACTGATCTTTTTATGCACATCCCTCATTTTTGAAATGTCTTCCACAGGACTTATCGATGAATAAGGTCATGTATCAGATCAAGGAAAAATCATCTCATCTAAAACATGGAACTAGACATGTATCATTATATGAGTGTTTATTTTATGACAAAATTGATACTGAGTAGTAGTGTCTACATAAAATATTTCTGTTTTTATGTAATAATTATGGCCTAATTATCTAAAACTCTAAACCTGCAAATTATCTCAATGTGAATTCTTGACATTATTAAAGATTATGTAATGTTTAAGGCTGGGTCCTTATATTGGGAATCAATAGTTTACAAATTTTATATATTAATCAATATATATAAATCCAAAAATAATATATATGATTGATTAAATGATTAAAATTCATATTCATCCTCATATTTTACGTTGTATAGATTCATAGGGTGATTCATTATATTGAGGGTGATTTCATTCTCTTCGAAATTTATGTTGGCTAAATGTAAAAAATTTCAATCCATTCTAAGAATAAAATTCTATTCATAAAATGGTGTTATAAAAATGTTATTTATAATGTTTAAACCTAAAATTTTGAAATGGTAGGAGTAATATAATTATGAGTAGATATTTTTTTCATTTAAATTTTATTAGATTTCTTTACATCAAATATTTTCTTTGGATTTTGAAAACATATACTATACATGTTTTATATGAAATTATATTTATAACCTTAGATGATAATACCACATATCTCTATTTTATTATGGTTATAATCATTTACATAATCCTATATTGAATAATGGATGATAATTTTTAAACTATTAAACAGAAAAAATAGAACCTGTGAACATTGAATGGATAACTCTTAAAAGACATATATTCCCTAACCATTGAATATCTAGGATTCAATCTATGTTATACATTATCAATTTCCCCAAATAAATTCTTATGATAATATTTATTCCAAAAATAATGGTTAGTATATATCTTATGAATTTATTAAATAATATCCCACTTTTTTATCAAACCATGTGTGCAAAGAGGCCCATTGTTTATCAACTTGTAGTATCCAGATTGGGTGGTATTTTTTTGGAATGAAAATTTTATATAGTTATCCAAAAAATTTGTGATGTTTTAGTATGATTAGACTTATCCATTAGTATTTTACTATATATTTATAAATTAACTCAAAATATAACGATTATATTCCTTGATTCAGCCTATGGGAACACATTTCTTTAATAAAAATTATTTCATGACTAATTACACAAACATACACAATATATAACCCCAAAATCTCATGAAACCTAGTGTATTTGGGAGATGAGGAACATATCACATCAACATTATATATATAAAAACCATCATTATTTAATATTTTCTTAACATACTCCTAAAATTACATTTCTATTTCAAAATAGAAAAGGATAACGAGAGAACCAAGAAGAAAAATATGTGTACTTTAAAGCCTAGTAAGTGAATAATTAATAAATATGATATGGTAATGTACATTCTATTTGAGAAGTGGAATATCAAGGTAACATAAGAGTTATGGTAATAAAAATCATGAACATTAGAGAATGATATAGCCTAAAACCTTAAATGAAACACAGTAATGAGTTCAGAATATTAAACAAGACATCTTGACAATATGTCAGGGATATCTTTGTAGACATTATAAAAATGTGTAAAAACGTACCACAGTGGATAAAGTGTACTCCATATAATCTCATGAGACTAAAAAACCACCCAATGTATTGGAGCTCTATCTAGGTGGATCCATAATTTTCATATTAAGTATATGCTCATGTGTCCCACATAAATCATTCATCTTAAAAACATATTTCATAAAATTTAATTCCATTATTAAAGAGTATAGTTTATATACATTTAATTAAATAATAAATTAATTATAAGAGCATCTTGGTGAATATTTATTAGTGGAATTAATTATTTTTAATTTACATAAAAAATTACGCACATGAAAAAATTGCAGGATTATTTTGGAAACATAAAATGGGAATGGAAGGGATCATAGGTAGTCTCAATGAGAGTGAAAAGGGTCTCTCATCACATGGAAATTATAATTAAAATAATTTGGATAGGACAAATAAAATCCCATGTTGATCAATTAGAAGAAATAACATATTATAAATGAGGTTCTCTAATAATGAACAGAAGGAGAGGGCCCCTTATATAGGTTTTATAATAGCATAGGTAATGAGTATAAAAAATGATAAATGATCACTAATTATATGAAATATAAATTAGACTATATAAATAAGTTTAATCATATAAAATAAATACACAAAAAGATAAATTCAAATAAGTTTAATGAATGTAATATAAGAGAGTGACAGATCCCTTATAGTGGGTGAGTGATTATAAAATATTGGGAAGAGATTATTGAGATCATAAGGGATCCTTAAGAGGTCCATATGGAGGTAAAATGAGAGGGTAATGTACTGATCCATGGGTTTGGGTAAAATGGAATTTTTTTTATGGTTTTAATAGAATAATAGATGATATCTTTTATTAGTTTTAGTTAATAGTTATTTAACACTATAAATGAAGGTAATCAAAAACCACAGGCCATCCCATGATTTTCCCATTGGTTTTGGACAAGGTGTTTTTGTTTTAATTATTTCACATGACTAATAATCGATCTCAATAAAATAACATTCTCGGTGATGTGTAAGTGAGTCAGGTTTACAAATATTTGATCTAAATTTATAAAATATAGTATATTTTTTAGGGATTAATTAGGAGTTTATAATATGAATAAAATAACCTTAAAATAAATAATTATAAAGGGTAAGAAAATATATTGTCATGATTTCCAATTATTTCATATTTTATAACACTTTTCGGTCATTTTTTTTCATAATACACATTATATATTTATACAATATTTAATTATAACAAAACATTTGACTGCCTTGAAAATTTATAAGAATAATTTATATTAGATAATTTTCATATGATAATTTCAAAAATAATATATATAATTACCACATTTTTCTATATTTATGGGAATATATAATATTAAATAAAAATATACATTTATTAAAAAATATTGAATTTTTTACAATTAAATTTTTCTTAACATTATAAAATTACTGTTGACATCATAAATTTATATGACAATATATATGAAATAAAAAATATAGATAATTATTTAATTAAAATACCATCTCTTTTATAAATTATTCAATTCAAAAAAAACTATCTTATGTGAAAATATAAATTTCCCAAAAATATAATTCTTATTTTATCATATCCAAATATAAATATAATCAATATAATAATTTGATTAAATAAATTGTAATAATAAAAATGTATAAATAAAATATTCTTTTTATAGAAAATCTAATGTGAATTCATATTGTTCAATTCTTCATTCATATCCCGTTTTTATAGAAATTAATTCTCTAAGGTTATGTTGTGTGATAGTGATACTTTATTTCGGTGGTTTAACATAATGGGTTTGGGACAACATCTTAATGAGATTAAATTTTTCCCATAAATAGTTTTTCAATGCTTTATTTAAAAAATTTTAAATTGGGATTGATATTTGGATAATCCAAGTAATGATTCCTCCCTCAAAATTTCTAATATATAAGATTCATAGGGTATTATCCTTCTATTCAAGGCCATTTCTTCATTAAAATATTAGAATTGGACTTTAACATATCCTATAAATATATATATTATTCCTATTATTATTCTGAAATATATATATTATCAATGGATATAATGCTTTATTGTAACAGTCCAAAATTACTAAATAATTGAATGTGTTTTTTATTACTTTATTGATTTATGAAGTATTTAATCATTAAAAAATGGGATATCGTTTATAGTTTTTGGATATTTACACTAATGAGGATGATAGAACCCAAAATCTATTAAGGAAAAGGAATTCCTAGGGAACCATAATATTGGATGTGATATCCGAAGATAATGTGGATTTAGGAACAATAATCATACACCCAAGAAATACAAAGGGTTTATTTAATTATTATTCTACCAAATCCTTTATAACTTGAGTGATTTCTATGAACATATAACTACCACATTAATGGCTACATGTAATATTAGTAAAAAATTCACATATTATATTTATTATTACATCTCAAGTATATACCTTTTTTCTAAAAAATGATTATTTGTTCACTATAAAATCCATGTGTCTTCCTTTATTAAAATTTGATATGATATTAATCAAGTATTGTAACTCTAGACATATAGGACATGATTAAAGATAATATAAGAATGTTATATATTATATGTGAACCCATTATCAGCAATTAATATAAGACAAATTGTCCACATCATTTAAAAATTCCTCACAATTGTATTTTTAATTATGAAAAATGTTGATTGAAATATTTCACATTAGTTATATTCCTATTACAAGAGAAAAATTGAGTTAACAAGTTAAAAAAAGGATTGTGATGGGAAAACCCATTTGAAATATATTAGTATTCTTATTTATCTTAAGTAAACCCTAAAATATTTCATAATTATGTAACAATTAAAATTTCAATAATGTAATTTATTTTGCAAGGTGAATTTATTAACCCAAGATGTAACAATATAATTTTTTATAAACATTTTCATCTATAATGTATCATAAACACAACACCAAACTAAAATATTCTAAGGTATAATAATTATAAATAATTATAACAATAATTAAAACTTGGGTAAATTAAAATATATTAATAAAAATGGATGAGTAAATTTTTTTATATCTTAATTCATATTTGATTATTTAATGAGATAGTAATGCTTTCTAAAAAAACTATGTTTAGTGTAGTATATTTTATCATAGAAAATTAAATAAACAGCATTCAAAAGGTTTTATTCATAAATATATTATCATCCTTTAAATTATGAATTTACATGAAATAATATTAAGAACACATAATGCATAAAAAAAATTTCATTACAAAATATTATATATATATATTTTAATTTTTCAAATTAAAAACAATTTTTATGAATTTTAATTTGGTAAAATTAGTTTTTTTTCATTTTATAATGCTAATATTACATTAGGTTGATATTTTTTCTATTTTCTGAAACATTTAATTAATATGTCAATAGTTAAAATTTTGTTTCTACTAAAATCATAGTATTTATGGAAATATCAAGAAGTGGGTATGATGTAAAAAATATAATACATGTTTCATGATAAAATATATTTTTTCTAGTACCACATTATATTTCAAAATATTATTTTTAATTAAAAAAATGATAAAAAATCATTGTAGTATATTCCAATAAAAGAATTATTTGTATTTTAATTAAATTGAAAAAAATTATTATGTATTGATTTAGATTTACAATAATTCAACATAAATGTGTTTTTTTTTCAAAATTAACCAATTTATATGATGAAAATAAAATGTGTGAAAAATATTAAATTATATTTTTATTTTTATCTTGAAATTAAATTTTTCTAGAAATGGAGGTTTGAATGTTACATGCCCAAAATTCAAAATTAATTTTTCAATTAATATAAATATTGACAGAAAAATATAATTTTATATTATAAATAAGTTGGTTTAAATTATTTACAAGTTAATTTTTCATTTCAGGAATTAAAAGTAAATTTATTTTGTAAAAACTAGTTAGCATGACAAAATCTAAAATAGTAATGTATTAAATCATGTGTAATTGGATTGAAACATCTAAAAAATGTGTTTATAATTGAGAGTTTCAGATATTATCAAACATATCAATTCTCATACTCAATTAATTATCATTTTTAGAGGAACATTACATGTGTATCATGTTCTACCTTTTTATAAAGTGATTGTATTTACAAAAAATCCATTCTCACCAATTATATAAGGGTCCTCACACCAACACATCAATGACATTAAAAAAAATTAGGTTTCAATTAAAATAATGATTTATTACTCCCCTGAAATACTATATCACCATACTATATTTATTGACCTAATATATTTCCCAAATTCTTCAATTTCTAAAAAATATTTATTATGAATGTGTAAAATCTCAAAAGTGATTTTTTCATAATCCTTAATTATTTTTCCTAGTACATAAATTTACATTAAAAATATTTTACAAATTATGAAATTATATCATTTATATTATACATGTGTTATATTTTTTTGTATATGGAAAATATATTATCAACCCTTTTATATCTCCATTAAAAAATAAAAAAGCCTCAATCATGCTAATGTAATGACTACTACATCCAAGATACATTGTGTATCATTTTCCTTCATCACCTTGTAGAGATTGTAATAATAAGGAATTTATTATAATGTTATGATATTTGTTACATGCTTTTATAAAATAAAAACCACATTACTCCTTTATCACGTTATATGGTAAAAAATCATCAACCATGTATACACGCATACTATAATCCAAATGGAATGATGCATTTATTATTTTATTAAAGCCAATCATGGATAGTTATAATATTGGATTTAATGAAAAATATGGTTTTAAAATATAACATTGTTTTTATTATATTTGGATAGAATTAAAATAATATTATCAATAAATTACTATTGTAAATTTCACCATCCAAAAAGAAATACAAATAGAAAAAATTATTAATTTAAAATATAATTTAAAATAAAAAGATAATATTTTTCTTATATGTATTTAAATTTTTTTCATATCACACTAGTAAATAGTAAAAGTGTTTATTATGTTTTTTTTAAAATGATATTACTTCAAAATCACTTCTACTTCATCCTTTTTGTGTGGCATGTTCTTGCTTTGTTTTCATTTACCATTAACATGGAAAATAAAATAAATTTTTACCACAGATGACAATGGTAATATTATTTATGAAGCATTATTAAATAAATAAATAATATTGGCATAATATTATTTTTTTTAGGGTAATTTTAAAATTTAACTCATTATCGAAGAAAATGATCTCCATTCACAATGAATACATGAAATATGACATTCATTTAATTAATAAATATAGATCATCACCAAATATACCAATTAATGATACAATATAATTATAAATAATTTGAAGGAAAAAATAAATCTATGACATGTGATCGTGGACTGATTAAATTTGGGAAAATAACAAAGAACCAAATCACATTTATGAAATTATTTAGATATTATAGTGATTACTCACAACTGATATTGAAAATAGGTATATAAAAACTAATATACATGTACATAATAATTATAAATAATGATTATAATTGGTTTGGGATTAAAATGTTTTTATTTTTCCCAAGATATGTTCTTTTCATATTGTAGGATATAGTGATTTCGATAAAGAGGTGATACAAGTTAAGTGGTTTCTTTTATCAAATTTAATTTACTGAGACATATTTCAAATTAAATTTCATGTTTTATTATAATTCATTACCTACATTATAATTAATATGTTGTATCATGATTCTATCATTATTAATTTTGCTTAATGTTACCTTTGGAATCATATCCTTTAATGATCATTCATTTAAATGTTTCTATTTTCATGATGGATTCATCGATTTTTTCAAAAAAAATTAGATCATAGTCTATCTTACATGAATATAATTTTCATAATTTTTTCCAATTAATTTACCTATATTATATTTAATTTCTTTTTGTAATTTGGGAAATTATTTTTCTTAATAAATAATTTATTATTTGATCCTATTGTTTTCAATATAAATGTATAACATTGGTATGAATTACTTCTATAAACACTAATGAATCTCTTCTTCCATGTCTATTTTTTATTCCTACAAATTTTCAATTTTCTTAATAGAAATTGTAATATATATATTACATTATAGAATTATCATAATTATTTTTATCCCATTTCAAAACAAAATTTTAATAATCTTTTATAACGTGGGTTTTCTTACAATAGTGTTTCAAAATATTTAAAAAACTGTTTTTCCATCCTTTAAAAAAACGTTTTACCTTCCAACCTTAATTTATTTTAATAAATAGTATGAATTTGAATCAATATATTATTGAATATTATTTTCTAAATTTTTAAATTTCCCATATTTTTTAAATACCAATTTTTAAAATAAATTTATGTTACATCTTTTTTTTTAATTTATTCTAAAATATATGTTTATCATTTTTGCATGTAAAACCATCATTATGACACCATTATTGTCTTATATAATATATTCTCCCTAATATTTCATGGTTTTTAGAAGAAATAATTTTCCATCTAATTTAATATATTATTTATTTTTAGTTTTTTAAAAACATTATTGATATTTATTATTTTAAATGTTGTTTTTAAATGTATCCTAAAACAATAATCATTTAAGTAAATTTATTTTGAAATATTTCATACTAGATTAAGAATATTATTCAAATGATACCATCCACCTTCATTCTCTATGTGAAATATGGTTTTTTTTATATTTTAGAAATGATCTAATACTTCTTTTATCTTCCCCAAGTTGACGGTTAATAAAACTAATTTTTCATTCATTTTCATTCCCTTTTGACTGTATATTTTTTTATTTTCATTATTAATGGTTGTTCAACAATATCCAATACATCATTTGATTAAAATTTCATTTATCTAAATAGAAAAAACATTAACTATACTATTTAAATACCATATTCTCTATTATCATTGTTAATGTTTATTTAACTATAAATTTTTTGAATATCTTTGGATAACCTTCTATTATCCTTATGTATCTCAAGTTATTATTTTTAAATGGATTATTTATATTTTATTTATCTGATTCCATTTTAAAATAATGTAAAACTAAATTTATTTATATGAGATATTTTTAATATAATGAAAAAATTTATTTAAAGTCTCACTCGTATGCATGGATGATGATGGGTGGAGTCTTATATTAACCTCTAATACATTGGTTCATGTTTTATATTTCATGATACAATTTCATGTGAGCCTTTTGGATATGCTTGGAAACTTATGGATGATCCTTTTGGATTTGATAACAAACTAAATGGTGATTCTTTTTAGATATTCTCACAGACTAAGTTATGATCCATCTTGGATATTCCCAAAATTTAATATATGATCCATAATATATATTGTCACATTATAATGAATCCCTATGTTTACATTTACTCCTCAGAATCATTGTTAAGTTTTGTCTTATAATAATACTAATTTTAAATGATATATTTTTATGATTATCCTCCATGTCTCATGTTTATTTTCTCATTGTTATGAACACATCTTCAATGGTATATGTTTGTTATTATGTGTTCTTATATCATCAGTCAAGCACAAATATCTTTGTTTAATGTTATTTTAAAGAGAAATTCCTCCCATTTACATGTTCGATGATATTTTTATGATCTATGTATTGATTAAATGAATATTAGTTTACAATTAATTAGTCTTTTATCTATCTATATTCTTATTTTTCATTCCCTGTGATATATAAATGACTATATAAAGAAATATCTCTTGAAGTGGGTCTGGGGGAGTGAAATTATACAATATTTTTTAGCATGTTTATAAATTTGAAATTTTTCTTTTACTAAATTATATGACATTAATCCATTTATTCCTTTAGTTCTACGAATGTTTCTAATATTTATTACTTTTATCAACAAATTAATTTGAAATTTATGTTATTTTTATCTTACATCACTACATTGGTGGAGCCACATACTTTATATAGACATTGAACTTATTCAAGTAATATTAATTGTGTTTCCTCTATATGTGTAGAGTGTAATATAGAATACGAAAAATATTATCCTCTTCTTAACCATAATGTAAGAAATTGATCATTATCTCTCTATGTGTATGATGCATTTGGAAGTCTCTATTTATAGTGTGACTCATAGAGTCATGGTGTAGCCTTTATAACATATAAAAAATATATAAACGCACACTATTGATCATCTAAAAAACTATTAGGAACATAATTTTATGTTCATTTGTAGTACCAAATGATTTTTCTGGAATTTTTAACTTTATATAATTTAATTTTTGTTTGGTATCTTCGAATTCACACAACAATGGCTGTAAACCAACTATGATATACTGCTAAAATATTACTATTCTAACAGGACTATTATAACTTTACATTTGAATTGGTATATATGAAAATGAATTACCATAATGTGAAACACATTAATTCTTTGGAAATAAACACTTAATTCCCCTAAATGTATTTCTATTCTTCAAAAAAATGTTTTCTTCAAAAAATTAATTTATTTCTATCAATGTGACAAAAATAAAATTAATTTTCTCACATTGAGAATATATATTTCACAGAATAAATTTAATTCTTTAATTATTCAGGTCAATTTTATCTTATGATCATTATTTTGTAATTTACTAAAATGTTTGATATTTAAATTATTAGTGATAAATATATATTTACATTAAAGAGAGTGTTATCTTTAAAAGAGATTAAAAAAGAAAAATTATATATTGGATTTGGTTTAAACTACAATTATTTACTTTTTTATTAATAATATAATTATTACATTTTTAATGATTTTCAATCATGACATTATTATAAATTCATTTTAAAACTAAAAGTATCATTTTTTTAAAATCTTCTTTTAGATGTTTTTTATTAGTTTAATTTTAAATTAATTTATTCCTATTCTATATTTTGAATTTTAGAAAAATAGATCCCCTATTTTCAGTCAATAATTGTAAATTTATTACGCATACCCCTTTTATTTATATTCAATATGAAAAGTTATTAAGGTAATATTTTTCACCTAGGTAAAGCGTAAATCCAGTAAATCTAAATTAACAATATTTGATTAAAACATTTATTTTTTTTTATTTTTTTTTGGATGAATTAAATTAGATCGTTAACAGTTATGGTTCTGAAATTGTGTTATTTAATAGGAATTGTTTACAAAAAATGACTTATACGTTACTAAAATAAATTAAAGTGAAAAAATGTGACACTATTATTTTTAATAAGTATAATATTTTTATTATGTCCTTACCTAGTACATATATTGAATCATAATTAGTATTCAGAAATATAAAATAAATATATATATCATGGTAATTAATTTTCAGTTATTAGTTAAGAAATAATTATCTTATATTCTTACACAATAATGATCTAGCAATTATTAAATTAGGGGAAAGATAAAATAAATTATATTAATAATTTTAAAATAAATTTTATTTGAGATATTTAATTTAATACAATAAATATTTTTACTAACATAAAATTTTAAAGATAAAATTAATTATTTTGACATTATACATGTGGTCATGATGTTTCTAAATGTCATGAAATTGAATAGTACCAAATGTCATAATAATGATTTTATATGGGATTAATATTTTATTAAACTATTTAAATATCAGTTAAATATATTAAAAAAATTATTATATGAAACAAATTTCATAAACTGGGCAATTATTGTAATATTTACACAATAATAATAAAAATTACAACTATTTGGTCTTAATTTTTTTTATAGTTGTTAAAATTAAAATACGTTAACTATGGGTTAATCCAAATTATATGGTTTGATATAAAATAAATAAATGTATAAATATTATTCAATGATTATATTATAAATTATCTAATCTTATATTCCAACCCATGGTAACTTGTTATATTTTTGTATAAAATGATTACATTATAATTTTATAATTTGAGAAATTCAAAAAAAACCCCTCCCTACCCTTGTTAATAATTCACGTCACAACCCATTCTCCTCACACTATAAAATCCTTTTAATATAACCAAAATCTCTTAAAAATATCAATCTCACTATAACCAGATAAAATTTATTCTTGTCTAATAAAAATACAAATTCTATGTTCCTCAAGGGGACCTTCATAGAGGTAAAATTAAAGAGGTAACATTCTCCAACTACCTATCTTAATTTCCTTTTTTTCTTCTACATTCTCCCCACCTCTATAATCCATAAAAGAACAATGACACTAATTTAATTTATATAACGAGAATTTATTTTTCTAATAAAATATATTCTATCCAGAACTTTTTATCATATACTCTTATTCAAAGAACCATTGTCCAAATTATTGGAGTTTATTTTCTCTGTGGAAAATACATTTTTTTTCTATTAATGAAATTAATTATTATAAAATGACATTATTATTTTTAAACAATATTTTAATATATTTATTTCAAATTCTAAATGTAATATATAGATATATAATATTTAATAAATTTATTGTTGTCTATAATGATAAAAAATCCACTGAAATAAACAAAACATATATTATTAAAATTTTAAAAAATTAATCAACCTTATACCGGAATGAATACTATATATTATACCATTTATTAATTTTATGAAAATTAATATTACCTAATTTTACATATCTTGTATTATTTCTATTTTCAAGAGCTTCTATAAATTTTCACAAGAAAACTAACATTGGGACCATTAAACAAACTCCTTAGGATTGATTAAATTGATCATTGTAACTAAATGGAATGTTAATAAATTAATG
Source organism: Viscum album (assembly GCA_963277665.1). Taxonomy (NCBI): domain Eukaryota; kingdom Viridiplantae; phylum Streptophyta; class Magnoliopsida; order Santalales; family Viscaceae; genus Viscum; species Viscum album. Next base: position 600,285,516 of record OY728133.1, read on the forward strand.
TAAAAAAATATAATAAATAAATTACATCTATAATAGGATCTTAATAAAGTAATTAATGAACATAATTTTATTTTCTATGAAATTTGTTGCTTGAGCAGAACACATTTAGATATAATGTAAGGGATTACTCTAAACCTACGTATTTCATTTGGGTTTTGATTTCTCACATTTTCTACATTAATCCACTAATAATATTATATATATATATATCATATAATAATTTTATATTTACCAAATATATTTATTTTTCTAAATTCATATTTATTTTCTCTATAATTACATATTTTAATGTTTTCTCATCTCAACAACTCTTGATAAGAAAACTCGATTAAAGTGAACTTGCCTGTTTCTTACACTTATTCAAGTACACTTCAATAACTATTTTAGGCCTCCAATATTTTTGTAATATTACTAATTTTTTCATTAAAATCCTATTTAGTTTATTTTTATTTTTATTAAAAAAATTATGTATTTAAATACTTTAAAACTCTTTATTTTTTTCTATAAAAATATATTTCAGTGGAACAGTTATAAATTTAACTTCCTACTACTTTTAATGTTTTATCATTATTTTAATAGAATATTTAACGATATATTACTATATTAAATTTATTAATTCCCAAGAGTAATTTAAATCCCAAATTTAATGTATACCATAATTATACCCCGTTTTTTTATGACTTATTACAAGATTAAAATATCCTTTTAATTCTATGGTAACCATTTTAAATGATTCATTATGTGGAACAAATTTTAATGAATGTCACGAACCAGCCTGAGTCGACCCTGAACCGGTCACCCAGGCCAGCTCATGATAAGTCCCGAGAGGCAATCCCGATCCTTTCGGGATGGTGAAAAGCACAAAGGGAATCAATAGAGTACACAAGGGAATGATTCTGCCCATATATAAACAATAAAACAAACATAGGAAATAAATGGACAACCCAAAATACATTTATATAAAAATTGAACTAACAATTATTTGTACAAGAAAATAAAAGTACAACTAAACCAAAAACTCAACTGACCAAACCAGTTAACCAACTATCTCCATGTGACCCCACTAGTCGCTCTCCAAAAAAATGATCACACATAACCCAAGGAAATCAAACTCGAGCTGAAACATGCAAAAGGGTTAAAAACAGAAGAAGACTATAGGCGTGAGTATTAAAACTCAGTAGGTTAGCCCGATATTCTATTCCCAATGAACATCCTTTAAAATAAAGGAAACATAAATTTCAATCATTAAATAAAATATATAAATTTATGTTTTCCAAATGATTTCACATGCTATATAAAACAAATTAACCAACAAAAACTTCCATGTTTTATAATAAAAAATGATTGTAACTATTTTCATAGAGGTGCAATTTCAAAATGGAAAATAGTTTTCAAGAGGACTATATAAATGAAATTAAAATTTTAAATAAATCACATACACTACTAAATTTACCAACAAAACACACCTTATACTGAAATTGAGTAAAAAATATCCAATGATCACCAGTCGTGGGAACACCCCTAGGCGCTAGTTATTTGTGATCCCCAGGTACCTCAATCTCGATGAAGGTAACCATAACAAATACTTGTTCGTGTGCACACGAGCCACTAGTAGGGAGCATACCCATAACCTATTGGTCCCCCAATATCATCATCATAATACTTAATTTATTGTTGTCATCGTCAAACTTGCTACGTGAAATAGGGGCCAAACCCCCACAGAATCACTAGCAAACTAGTACACGTCCACCCAACATGATACCCGAGGTTCCCTTTAGTTCTCAACCAAGTTACACATTTTATCACATACAAATTTCACATACAAATTCCTTTCCCAAACTATAAAAACACAAACAACACATAAACATTCTTCTCATTTCATTCACGAATCAATAAACCAGTAAAAATCCTCGTAAAACAATTTCAAGGAGTGTAATGAGGGTTTCAACATAAAAATCATTCAAAAACACTATTTTAATTATAAACACACCATAAGTCCATACCAAACCATATTTTTCAGCACTACAAACATTTACGAAAATCATTTCATGGACCATAAAATAATCCCAATTGACACAACATGGTATATACAAGTAAAACACTCATTCTTCATTTTTAGGAAAGGCCAAACAGGCCTTTAAACATTTTCCCAAAAATATAATATGCAAAAGATATGCATTAATTTTTTTTTAAAGAGGTGTTTAAACACCATATTAAACATTAAATCACATTCATAAATCCCAATAAACACTCAGTTTACATATTCAATACACAACCATTTTCCTAAGAATGTGAAACATGCCATTTTCCCACAACTCGGGCCAAAACATGTTGTAAACCGAAACTCATTTATTTATAAAACCAAATACAAATTGAAAAGAATTTAATGGATCCAAAATATTTTTTTACATTCATACAATGTATTTATAAATCCAAAAAAATCATTTTAAATTTCACTAGACAAATAAAACCAACCGGGCAATTTACCGAACACATGGCATACACTCTTTATAGAAACAACTTATGTTAAGAACATAAAAAAGGGATAAAATACCATTTTCATGCCATAATTCTATTAAATCCACTGAAAAATATTCAAAATACAATAAAACAAGTGTAGTATCTCTTGGAATAATTTATCAAACGTGAGGAGTGCGCATTTATTCCAAAACAACTATATTTTTAACAAAATAATTTATAAAACATAATTTTCACATAAATCCTTTAAAACCAAGGTTTAATAGTCAAAAATATAATATAAATAAGGTTATAATAGTATTATAATGATTAAACTTATATAATAATGTCTTATTCAAGGGACATCCTACCTCAAATCCTTGATATAATGGAAACACGCTCCCAAAATCACCAAATGTGGGTTTAAAAACCCTAAACTTATGACGACCAGACCCAAATGAATAAAATCTTCATATAAAAAATAGAATAACGTAGCCTTATGTCTAACAGGACTATGGGAGATTATAAAACCATCAAATAATGAAAGGAGGATGAAGATGGAGGATAAAGGAGAAGGAATCTCACCTTTTCATCTAGAAAATTCTTTATATTCCACTAGATCTGCACCCTTAGATAAAAGGGAATGGCTTGAAATTACTTGGAGATACTCCAAAGCTATGGAATAACCGAGGAAAGAATATTGGTGGCCAAAAGAGTTTTAACTTATTGATTTATGAATGATACAATTTACCTTATCAATTTTGGACGATTTGAGAGATATTGAGAATCATTCCCATCTACGCGACTATTCTGAGCTTGAATGAGAAAAAATCGATAATTGGGGTGATGATAGGGATATTGGATTCTTGTGGGATGTGGAGTCACCAATTAATATTAAATATTTAATTAGATATTAAATAAACAATTTATTTTTTTAAAACTGGAAATGGGCCCATGGGCTGGCCCAATGCCTAAATAAGTAACCCCGATTCACCGTGATTATGAATTCTTATGGGGTCCAAAAATATAGGGATGTTTCAATATATAAGTTTAGGCCATGTGCAAAGTGAAATGGGTGAAAATGTTTGAAAAATAAAAGAGTTATAAAAGAGACAAATTTGGTGTTTATAATTGGAAATGGGTTCACGGTTGGCCCAAATCATGAAGTAACCACCCGTTCTCCAAAAACTCATAAACAAGGAATGTGGAATGAAAATTAGGGTGATTAGACATATATGAAACTTAAAAACTCAACATTAATCTCACATAAGACCCAATAAAAGTATCGGGATTTCAAATGAATCGGATCAAAACAAAGACATGAAAAACCGGCTGTGACAATTCTCCCCACCATTAAAGATTTCCGCCCCCGAAAAGACATAACACTTTCCATCTGAAATATAAACACCAAAGGATTCAATATAAACATGGTCCAACCTATCAATATAGTGAAATTTAATTTTCCATAAACATAATTTAATCCTCTTTCCCAAAAAAACACCAACTCTCAGCCACTTTGTGAAAATCAATTGAACGATCAAGCCTCCACCTCCACAACAAAGCCAAGAACCCGATTGTTGGGACTTCTCCCAATGAAAAAAACAATCACCCAAACTAAATATAAATAAATAAAACCTATGAATATAGTGAATATATAATGGAATCCCAAATTTTAATACACAACTAGCACTAGATATGTTTATAAGATGAAAAATCAACGAGGCCTATGGTGGGTCTCCCCACCATTAGAACCCAACTAGCTACGAAAAAAAGATGAACTCAACATTACCTCACTTTCACAATTACAAAAAAAATCTCCCTCAACAACCCACCATACCATGCTAAGTGGGTTAAAACATGAACTTATAAACCACCCACTCACGAACAGAGGGGACAAGAACTTGGCCAACACTTTCAGCATGGATCCAAACCACCACCACTCGGGGAGGGGAGGGAAGGGGACCCAATAATTTGGCCCCTGGAACCAAAAATGAAATCTAGGAACTACCCAAAACTCTCCACCTATGAATAGGTAAAACCAAGAATGCACCCGATTTATAGAGGCCATCCACAAAGGGACATTGATCGGAAACCCGCATCCATGAAGGCATAACGATAGACATTGTGTGAGGGGTAAATCCACCACACTTATTGTGAAAAATGGAAATTCAATGTATTGAGGAACCACAATATAGAAATAGAAACTACCTTACCACAATGTTGGAGGTAGGATCCTTGTAAAGCTCGCCACACCTCTGTATATTTCCTGACTAGGTGAAATGCTTCACTCTGAGGCCTGTGGATGGATCCCTAAATCATGATGCATCAGTTACCCCACAGTTAGGTGCTATGTATCACACCACTAAAAAAATCACTTAATCAACTAAACTCTTTCATCTAAATAGGAATACATAGATACATATCAAAATTATATCTCACTCAGAACAAGGAGTGAAATGGACAACGAATTCGGTGAAAAGCATCAACATCAACAAACATAACTACTATGTCCACAAGAATTATCTCGAACTGGAATCACTTTCAATTGATCCCAAACAGATCTCTATTTAAACTAGCAGGATGAGGAATTTTTTTATGAGGTGGATCTGTCTTGTGAAACGTGAGAAATAATACGTAGTTTTATCAATTCAAAATATTGAAAATATAGAACTATTTGTGTCCACATCACAACATCCAACGCATCTTTAGAAACCCACTAAACATTACTCCAAACCTGAGCCACCAACATGATCTCATATCAAGATACAACAAGAGTTTGAATTTTAGATCATAAGGAAGCATACTGAATCGGCAACACTACTGAGACATATGATAAACCATCAACATAATTATTGTATCAAAACAGACACCACAATTTTTAAGCTAAAACCACTTTTTAAATAAAATTAACTTGATGGATTTTCACATTCACCAATGGTGTTTTTTTAAATCTCACTCACATGAACATTTATATGGTTCCCCAGGAACTCAAAAACCATTCCATATAGACCATACTTCCAGATATCAATAAAACCTTGCATGTGAGAACCCATGAATACACCAAATGCAAAAAAAAACAACATCATTCCAAAAATCATGTACCTTAAAAAGAAACACCAACCACCAAGTCAAAAACAGTTTTCATAATACACAAAACAAACCACGCTTCATCAAGAAACATTTGATTAAAAAACAATAAATTTCATTTAATAGAACTTAGAAAAAAAAACCATTCTATTCCAAATATCCCTTTCCCATTTTTTTTAAAAAATCATCAAGGTCTCCTTTCATTATTTGACAACCACAAAATCCAAAACCCCATTCCAGAAAAACACTAGCCACACAAAATCGAATTTAGAAAACCTATTCTTTAGATTCAAACACTTTTCAACATCCCAAAACACCCCATTTAACAAAAAGGTTCATAATTAAATTAAAATGATTCAAACTTTTAGAACATTTTATTTCAACATACCACATGTTTAGATTAGGGAAAATCCAATCCCGTTAAATCATTTCCACTTCCTCCCCCAAATTTGTTTAAAAAAACACAACCTTACCAAAACCATTCTTATATTTATTTTTTGAAAACCCCTTTTATACTTTTCCAAATCCAATCCTTCCTTTATAACCAATTTCAATAATTCTCACACAAGGATTTTGAAAACAAAAATTCAAAATTCTTGAAAGGTCTAAGAAACCCACAAAAGGGAACTAGTGTCAGTGGGTGACTTGACCATATGGTTGGCGGCCATATGTCAAACACAAAACCAACACAAAGAGACTTATTAGGACAATTCCCTTTCTCTACATGTCTTGCAAGTCCTTTTGATCTCACAGATGAAATTACTCATACTCCCCTTGTCATATTCCAACACCAAACAATAAACAAGAACAAAGGACACTCATAAAACAAGACTTACCATGGAAACCCAGGGATCAGAACGAGAAAGAGTTCGCGATGCTCTTCTCGCACTTACCCCTCAATTCCCAAGAATACTACTCCATCTACCTTGACATCCTGAAATAATATGCGAGCTAAAAAAGAATGGTCTACTAAGAGCTGACCTCCTTTGATACCATTTTGTCATGAACCAGCCTGAGTCGACCCTGAACTAGTCACCTAGGCAAGCCTGTGAAAAGTCCGGAGAGGCATTCCCGATCCTCCCATGATAAATACAAGAACCAATGGAATCAATAGAGTACACAAGGTAATGATTTCAACAATATATCAAAAATCAAACAAAAAACGGAAATAAATGGACAACCCAAAATACATTTATATAAAAATTGAACTAAAAATTATTTTTATAAGAAACTAAATGCACAACTAAACCAAAAACTCAACTGACCAAACTAGTTAACCAACTAACTCCATGTGACCCCACTGGTTACTCTAAAAAAAATTGATCACACATCGCCCAAGGTGATCAAACTTGATCTGAAACCTGCACAAGGGCTAAAAATAGAAGAAGACTATAGGCATGAGTATTAAAACTCAGTAGTTTAGCCGAATATCTTATTCCCAATGCACATACATTAGAATAAAGGAAACATAAATTTCATGTTTTAAATAAAATATATAATGTTATTTTTTCCAAATGATTTCCAAAGATATATAAAATAAATTACCAAACAAAAACATGCATTTTTTATAAACAAGAAGGCTTGTAACTATTTTTATTTTGGTGCAATTTCAAAATGAAAAATAATTTTCAAGGGGGTAGTTTTAAATAATATAAACTTTTAAATAAGTCAGACACACTACTGAATTTACCAACCAAACACACCGTATACCGACGGTGAGTACAAAATAGCCAATGATCACCAGTCATGGGAACACCCCTAGGCACACGTTTGTTGTGAGCACTAGGTACCTCGTATCTCGGTGAATGTAACCATAATAAATATCGGTTCTCGTGCACACGAGCCACTGGTATGGAGCATACCAAAAACCTAGTGGTCCCCCAATATCATCATCATCATATTTTAGTTAGTGTTGTCATCGTGAAACTTTCTATTTGAAATAGGGAAAAAACCCCCACAGAATCACTAGCATACTAGTACATGTCCGCCCAACTAGATACCCGAGATTCCCTTTAGTGCTCAATAAAGTTACACATACATTCATATGCACATTTCACATCCAGATTCCATTCCCAAACAAGTATGAAAACATGACTTTACATCCATTTAATAAACTTTTCAATTTGAATATAAATCCACTACTAGAAACATAAAAATAGTTTTTAATCTTGAAACAATATGATAGATTTCTTTAAAATACACACCATCCACATGTTCATATCCTATAAAAAATATTCTTTCTTTATTTCATAGAAATTCTCTATGTTCAATAAATTTTTTATGTAGACCCATTTTTTCGATAAAGTATTTATTTTCTATTAATGGAACAAGATCCCATTTGTTTTTATTCTCAATCTGATAAAAATTTTCATTTATTGTATCATCCAATTATTTTTTCAATTTCTTATGAAATTTATTCTTATTCAATTTATGAAATGAGTAATTTCTAATTTTATAATATCAAAATTCTAGTTGTCTGAACATGATCATTATAATGTACATGATTTTTTTCCACATGTTTATGTATATTATGAAATATTATTATTTCTATTAAATCGTGACCTTACACATCAGACGAATCTTCTGAATATTGACATGTCTCTTTTGACTCACAACCACTTTTTTGGAAATCATTAGTTTACCCGCCTCAATGTAACATCCCAAGTAAATAAATAAAATAAATTTTCATAATTAATAATATTTTTTGATTAAATATTAATTTTACTTTATAGAGGTTTCCATGTTTGATTGTATACTCAATACGCAACAACGAGTTTCTTTGAAATCATATGTTGCACACAAGGCTAATTCATTCTAATAATAATAATAATAATATAATATTTTTATTTTAAATGGTAGTTAATGTGTAGCCGTTGTAATATTTGGAATTAACAAAACTAACTAAAATATTTTTATACATATTTTTTAATTATTTTTACATTTATCCAATAAGTGTTAGAGGCTTAAAATGTGAATTATTATAATTTTAAGCATAAATACTCTAATATTCATTAAAATTTTGATTTACCTCATTTTAATGGTGAAACCTCTATAAATCTAGTTTTTTTCACTTTTATATATTATATTTGACAAATTAAAAATTTTTTTTAGAATTGGGACATCAAAATTTACAATTGGTAAATTTCTGGTATTTTTTCGGATAAAATTCAGTTTTTAATGAATAGAGAAAAATATTATATTTTAAGGCAAAACTACCTTTTAATAAAATTTATTCATATAGATAGATAATCATTTTAACTGGTTTTAAGGTTTAATTGGATTATATTTTTACCATTTAATCCAATGATGGTCATTGTATTTAATTTCACTTTGAAATTCAATATAAACAAGTGTCGATATTTGTATAATTATTATTTAATAAAAACACGTTTTTTTTGACAATGAGAATTAATTTTAAATTAAATAATGAAACTTTTGTGCATTGAATTTGGTAAAATAGACATTGTTTTTTAATTTGGAGTATCAAATATAGCTTAGGCATAATTTTTTTTATTTTTATGAAAATCATCAAATTTTAATGAATACTAAAACACATGTGTAGTAGTTAAAAAGATGAAATTTTCATTTAAATTAAATTTTACCCCTTCTGTGAATTTAAAGTCAAAAATCCTACATACATGGTTGTTATTATTATGTAAAAAGTGGTTCAATAAGATGAAAATATTATTTGGTGAATAGTAACTTTTAACTTATTTACCACGATGAAAGGTAAATAGGGTAATTCAAAGTAAAAACAATATTATAATAATATAAAATAACCTTAACCTTTTTCGTACCCTTATTGGATGAGTAATGGCCGACCAAGAAAATCCTTGGGCAAGACTTTTCTCCTTTGGAAGCCACCTTGGTAAGATAATGATATTAAAAACTTTTTATTTAAAGTAAAAAAAATATCATATACATGTATTGTTTTGAAAAAAAATTAATGTGGGGTTATATAATTGATATATTTGACTATAACTATTAACTAGAAAGCTAAAATAATTTCCTATATTATGGTTTTTTTATAATTTTTAAACATCAAATAAATTAAATTATTTATGACACAATAATGATGTAGTGTTTACCTCATTGAAAAATGATTTAAATAAATAAGATTATAAATAATAAAATAATATCCAAAACCTATAAAATTATTATTAAATTATATTATATCGACCATGATTCAATATATCTTCGACTGTAATATGTTTTGGACCTTTAGAAACCAAAAACCACTATATAATTAGATAACAATTTCACACTTTCTTAAAGAGACACTCCTCCCCCCTTTTAAAAATCCATCACCTATAACCCATTACTCAGACCTCTCAAGCCCCTTGGATCATACAAACTCTTACCAAATAAGCTCTCAAGATTACTCTTTTCTTCCTAGAAGCCTTATATTAGGCAGAAGGCTATTCAAGAAACCATTTTGGTTCAAACAAAAGGGAGTTACCCGATTTAAAAGTAACGTATTCTCTTAAGTTCTTCTGTTTAATTTGACGTCTCCTACACCTAAAATCATTTTTTTCAATTATATCATAAACACAACAGTATCCCCAATATACAGTGTTTTTTTATGATAATTATTTTAACTATACTTACACACACCCCCATCTCATGTGAATAGAACATACTGTTTCTATGGACAGAAAACTAATGCCTCGCGAAATGATGATTGTTTAGTCTTCTCCTACCACCTCTTATAGTGGCCAGTATGATGGCACTATATTTATATATGATATATATTATTTTTATTCTATCTTTATTCTTCTGTAATTTTTATTTACAAATATAAATTTATGATTTCGAATATTTTATATAAAATAAGTTCATTTGAGAAAGTGAGGACTACCAGCCCCTCTATGTGATATGATTCATTCATGACATACATGGATCGTATAAAGTATGGAATTAATGAAATTATGTAACATATATATCATATAATATTATAATAGAATTTTAAAATACCTATGTATCATTATGTTTTTGAATCCATTAAATATGAAATAGAAATGAAATTAACGTTCATGCGTACATACATCTTACCATCTCCATGAACGACACATTTCATTTCTTATCTCCAAATGGTATGTAATATTAGAAATAGATACATATAATAGATATATATGATATATATGATAACTAAATAATGAATATTATTCTTGAGATAATGTACTATTGACACCATGAACAACTAGTAGTTATAAGATGTTCATTTTTGACTCAAGTACCAAATATCGACAAAAGGACCATTGTTATCTTAAATGATTACATAATATTTTTAACATGGTAATAAGAGATATAATAGGAATAATAAACTTTAAAAATTTTCTTATTCATGTAGAAATTATCTTCATATTATTATTCAAAAGATTAATGAATGAACGGGTCAACTTGGACACGAGGTAAGGGGTTTCTTATAACACTGTTAATTCTGGGAGATTGCCTTTATTAAACATTTATTTATTTCATGTGGTGTATTTGTTATGTACATTTGATATATATTATCATAGATATATTTATATTCATTTTATTTTGAGATTCATTAGTGGTTATTAACTTTTACTCATACGACTCAATTGATTATAATGAGGTAGGGGGTTTTCATCTCACTTTGTATTCCAGTGAGATTAAAGCTATGTTTTAAACTATTGTCTTTTATGTGGTGTATGTATTTTCCATTATTGTATTATTTATTTAATATACATTAATTTATGGGTATTTAAAACTTCATTTTATGATCCTTCATTTACGTTGTGTATGTTTCGTACGTTACCAAATCGGTAAGGGAGCTTTTTAACCCAATTTCCATTCGTTGGGTTAATCTTCTAATTCTTAAATATGTCATTCCATGATTATGTGTGGAATCAATATTTATTTTTTCATGTTTTAATATACAATCCACTTTGTGTGGATATACTTTTGATATACATAATCACTCCATTGATAAATTCTCAAGGAGTAATTTTAACTCAATTTCCAATGATTGAGTTAAACATCCAAGTCAATGGTGTTGTTTTTACAAAAATATATGTGAACATTCTCTGATTGATGTAAAATGAATATAGAATCATATTGAGTGTATTTATATTTTACACACATTATCATGTAATTGATTTTCCCTTAATCTAAGGATTCAATTTTTATAATGGATTTCGTATCAATTTACATTCCATTGACACTTCATCGTTGTTATGCACTAATTCACTTTTATGTGTTGTATATACATTACTTTGGCATAATATATCATAAATACCTTTATTATCATGATATTATAAGGTTATGATTAAATTTTATTCTAAAATTATTTGTATTCAAGAGACTCTCATTTTTTTAAAATCTCTTTAGCTAAAATATCGTTTTAGATGTATTAAACATTTTTTCACAAAAATAATTTTCATTAATGTACATGTTTTAAAAATGGGTTTTTGGATTTATTTATATGGAAATTAATAGTTTTAAATGATAATTCATTTAAATGGTTAAATGTGGTATGGGACACATTTATTAAAAAATAAAATTATAAAATTTTTTAAATGGTTTTAAAAATAGTTTGATAAAGCATTGATTATGTCTATATCATGAAATGAAATATTGTGGTTGCAATGTGGAAATATTATATTTCCTTTATTAATGATTTATGTGTTCTGAATATGTTATGGTTATTGGTCATTGTTTACAAATATGGGTGGTTCTATGATAAACCTCGGGCGACTGTGCCCGAGATAGCTCTCCAAAGCATTGGGTAACTTGATGGAGGTAAACATGAATGTTTCCCCTAATAGATTCACATAATATAAAAAGATGGGTATTCAAAAAGTAACTCCATACATAGATATTAATTCTACAATGCATGTATGTTATTTATGCCACATGTAACCTTTATGATTTTTTTTTACTATGTAAATATTTTGAATTAATGAGGTATGTTAAAGAGCTTATGTTAGGTATGCATTGATAAACTAATGTTTTCTTTCTTTTTCCTATAACCCTTACTGTGATTTTATGCTCTTCCCTAGTCTTGAAATGACTATCAAAGGACATAAAGAAGAATATGGTCAAGGATGGGATCAATGAAAATTCATGCTGTCTAATTCATGGGAATAGACATGATTCTTTTTCTCAAGATTTTTAATTTGATGAAAAAAATGGAAACTAAGTAGAAGTGTCTACATAATAATTTTTGAGATATAATGTAATAGTTATGGCCTAAGTATTTAAAACTCTAAACCTAAAAATATCCTCAATGTGAATTATTCATTGAATTTATTATTATGTAATGTTTAAGGCCGGGTTATTATAGATGGTGTCAGAACTCAGTTTAGATAACATTAGTGATTAATTTTTTTTGTTAAACACATGGTTAGGCCATATGTCTATTATTTTAGTTAAATCATTTTTTTATAAATTATTCAGATTAAGGAATGTCATTTAAAAATGGAAGGAGGAGGATCTCAAACGACATTCTTATCTCTTCCTAATAACATGATTTCAATAATTATTGAAAAGTCATGTTCAGATTATTTTGAATATTTTTCTAGCATACAACTCACTTGAAAATAGTTGTTTGAGATATCGAACACCTCCACTGTACTTCGATATCATCTTGGATCATGGCTTGTAATTAATCAAATACCATTTTCTAAATATTCTCATGTTTTCAAGAAATCTAAATATTATCAAGGCATTTTAAAATATTTTACCTTATCATGAGATTTTACAGCATATTATGATTTTGAAAAAGGTTCTGAAGAAGTAAACCCTTGAGAAACCTATGTTTATTTGCTTTTAGAATATAGTCTTTCAACACATACTTATATTAATTTAAAAGGACTGTTAATTGAATGTTTCAACATAAATTCTGTCTGATAGTTTTATAAAAACCATGTTTTATCAGATGTTTTGAAATTATATGTCCCACATGATTATAATCTGAATTTGTTTTTCTATGAACACCCATAAAAAAGGTGTACAAGGTGTATTTTAATGGAGGAATAAAGTGATTTTGAAGAATATATAAATCATTTTTGCAATGTATGGACCTTCTACCTATGTGAAAAAGATGAGGATGAAACCATTTGGACACCATGATCAAGGTATGGTGTTCTTCCAATTGGGAAAAGATTTATTTTATCATATAGAGGTGAAAAAAATGACAATATATAAGATGTTGAGGTCTTATTGTATTGGGATGAAAATGAATTGTATAAGAAAACCTTTGTGGTTAAAATATGATAGGGTAATTTTTGAGAACTATAAAAAGGAAAATTAGTAATATTGGTGACAACTCGTCGCTTCTGGAAAGGCCATAGGAATAAATCCCACAACCAAAGGGCGATAAGGGCGTATTTCCTACCACTGTCCTACATGAAGTCCCTAGTTAGTATGAATTTTTATTTTAACATAAATGATTTTAAGTATCAAGAATATGTTCATTTTGGGAACTTATGTCTTATCAAAAGAATATAATTTATATAGGAAAATGATTTGGTGCTAAGTTATAGTGGTTATTTTAGAAGATGTTTTCTCTTTTAGAAACATTATATGCTTAAGGGAAATAGATTACTATGGGATCTCATTTGTGGATTAATGGTTGAAATTTTATTTTATAAGAATCTATGTTTTTATTGTATAAATATTAATATTTGGTTAATTTATGGAAATGATTAACCTATCATGGAAAATAAGTGATTAGGTTAATTTCTTTTTAGTATGAATCTTTAAGATTAAATGATTTTATATGGAGATAAATGTTAAGATTTATCTTGGAAGACTATGTGGATAAATCGTTCTGAGATTCATGATTCAATATTATTTTGGATTACTTTGATGAACTTTATGGAATGTTGTTTATTGAATGGTATTTGTGGAACTTTTGGTACTGTTTGACAAATTTTGGAGATTAAGAGTGGTTTTTCTTTCTTTAAAAGATTAGCCTTTTTTGGGATTATCTGATCTTGTACTAACCATTTTGGTTATGGTTAATATCTAAAGACATGGTAAAACTATAGTTCATCTTTTTTGGATTATATTGAAGTTAATTATATCACATTCAATGTAAAAAATTCATCTTGAATACTCATCATTTAGATAAAAGATGAGTTTATGGAAGAAATATAGAAAAGGATGAAAGTCTGCATGAAATGTATGTATATTTCCTTATGTTCTTATTCAAGATCATTAATAAATTCTTTAACATTATGAAAATTAACTTAATGGAAAAAAATCAGTTATCTTTTCCTATTGGGTAACAAGAGACTGTGTAACCTATCACATGTTTGTGATTTTTCAGTGGTCAACATTCTCCTAATCCTATTTTCTACCACTTTCCATCAGACATTAATGGTTTTTTTCTCTTCCATATCTATATTTTTTACAACATGGATTCCATGTATGGTCTATCTGAAGTGACCTTTATTTTTCTATTTCTTTATTTTAATGTGATATTTTTTTGACTCTTTTTTTGATGTGGGATTTTCAATGATGTTTCAAAGACCAATTTTAAAATTGCGGGGAATCAATTTTTAATATGGGGAAGGATGTGACAGCTTAAGTAAATAAAGAATGATACATTTTCATAATAATTTTTATTTTTTAATTAAATATTAAATTTACTCTACAAGGCTTTCTATGTTCGATGTTGTACCTGATATGCAAAAATGAGTTTCTTTGAAATCTTATATTTCACACAAGGCTGAGTCATATTACTACTAATAATAATATAACATTGCTATTTTAAATGTTAGTTAATGCCTAGCCATTGTAATGGAGAGAATGAACAAAAATAACTACAATATTATTATACTTGTTTTTCAAATTTTTTTATATTTATCCAATAAATGTTAGAGGCTTAAAAATTGAATTAATCTAATTTTAAACATAAATACTCAAATATTTTTTAAAAGGTCGATTTACCACATTTTAATGGAGAACCGTCTTTAAATCTTGTTTTTGTCACTTTTATATGTTCTATTTGACAAAAAATTCTTCTTTAGAATCATGAAATCAAATATTTACTTTGGGTAATTTTTTGGTATTTTTCTGATAAAATTCATTTTTTAATGAATAGTGAAAAATACAGTTTTTTAATTCAAAACGGCCATTTAATATAAATTATTTATATTGTAATATAATCTTTTAAATTGGTTTTAAGGTGTAATATGATTATATTTTTACCATTTAATACAATGTTTTTCATTGGATGTAATTTCACATTGAAATTGGACATAAACAAGTGTTAATCTTTTGGTAGTTATTATTTCTTAAAAACAAGCTTTTTTGTTTTGACAATTAAAATTAATTTTAAATTAATTAATGAAAATTATATTTATTGAATTTGGTAAAATATACATTGTTTTAGAATTTTGAATATCAAATACAGCTTCTGCTGAATTTTTGGTATTTTTCTAGAAAAGGTCAAATTTTGATCAATAGTGAAAACATGGGTAGTAGTTAAAAAGATCATTTTTCATTAAAATGGAAATTTACCACTTTTGTGAATTGAATTTTGAAAATATGACTTAATTTATGTTATTAATATGTTAAATTTGGTTCAATACGATGAAAATATTTTTTCGTGCATAGTAACTTTTGATTTATTTTTACCGTGGTTAAAGTTATATAGGGTAATTCAAGGTAAAAACAATATTAAAAAAATATAAAATTATCTTAACACTTGTCCAAACAATATTGGAATAGTAATTTATGGCCATGAAAATCCTTGGGTTATACTTTTTTCCTTTGAAAGTCAAATGTGTAAGATAATGATATTAATATTTTTTATATAATGTAAAAATAAAAATATCATAAACATGTATTGTTTTTCTAAAACAATTTTAACATGTGGTTATATAATTGATATATTTGACTATAAATATTCATTATAAATCTAAAATTATTTACAACATTATGGAATTGTTTTATAATTTTTATACATCAAATAAATTAAATTATTTTTGACAAAATAATGATGTAGTGTTTACCCCATTAATAAATGATTTAAATAAATAAGATTATAAAGATTAAAATAATATCCAAAACCTGTCCAATTATTATTGGATGATTTTATTTCGATCATGAGTCATTTTATCCTCTTATTTAATATATTTTGGTCATTTATAAACTGAAAATAATTATATAATAAAATAATATTTTCACGCTTTCCTAAAGAGCACATCCTCCCCGTTATAAAAATCCTTCAACTGTAAGCCATTATTAACACCTATCAAGCCCCTTGAATTCTCCAAACACTACCCGAATATGATCTCAAGATCTCTATCCTATTCCTAGAAGCCTTACCATAAGCACAAGGCACTTCAAGAAACACTTTTGGTTCAAACCAAAGAGAGTTACCGAATTTAAAGGTAACATTTTATCTTAAATTCATTTGTTTTATTTTATTTATCCACCCCATTAATCTATTTTTATTCAATTATTTTATAAAATAAAGTATCCTTAATATACTAGTATTTCTATGATAATGATTCTAACTAAACATACCCATACCCCCATTTAATGGGCAATGAACATAATATTTTTGTGGATGGCTAACATACGCCCCACGAAATGAGGATTGTTCAATCTTATCTTACCACCTCTTATGGTGACCATAATGATTGAACAATATTTATATATTACATATATTATGCTTATGTTTCCTATATTCTTCTGTAATTTTTATTTACAAGCATACCTTTATCCTTTTCAATATATGTATATACGATAATTTCATTTGAGGAAGTGCGGAGTACCGCCCCCTCAATGTGATATGGTTCATTCACAACATACATAGAATGTATAAAAGATGTCGTTAATGAAATTATGTAACATATATATAATATGATATTATAATGGAATTATAATATACCTATGTATCATTATTTTTCTATTCCATTAAATATTAAATAGAAATGAAAGTAGTGTTCATGCGTACGTACGACTTACCGTCTCCACGAACGGTGCATTTCATTTCTTATCTCCAAATGTTATGTAATATTATATATATATAAATATAATGTATATATATGATATATATGATATATAAATCAGGAATATCATTCTTTAGATAATTTAATTTTGACCACTCGAAATACTTGTAATTTATGAAGTTCATTTTTGACTCAAGTACCAAATATCGAAAAAACAACCATTGATAACTTAAATGATTGCACAATATTTATAACATGGAAATAAGTGAAATAAATGGAATAATAAACTTGAAAAAGGTTCTAAATCAAGTAGATATTAAATTTAGGTGATTATTCGGGATATTAAAGAACAAACGGCTCATGTCGGACATGAGATAAAGAGTTTCATATCTCACTTTTAATTCCATGAGATTTAAATTGTTTTCCACTTATTTATTGCATGTGGTGTATTTTGTACAGACATTTGATATATATTATCGTGGGTATCTTTATATTCATGGTATTTTGTGATTCATTTATAGGTTATTAACTTTTGGTCAAAAAACACGATTGATTATCACGTGGTATGGGGTTTTCATCTCACTTTTTATTCCTGTGAGATTTATGTTATGTTTGCCACTATTTCCTTTTTTGTGGTGTATGTACTTTCCAAGATTTTATTAGTTATTTAATATAAATTAATTTACGGGTATTTACATCTTCATTTTATGATTCTTATTCCATGTGGTGTATGTTTGGTATGATACCAAGTCTGTAAGGGAGCTTATTACAATTTCCATTCCTTGGGTTTATATTATAATTCTTAATTATGTCCTGCTATGATTATGTGTGGAATCACTGTTTATTTATTTATGTTTTAATTTCCACTCATCTTGGTGTGAATATAATTTTGATACACATAATCACTCCATTGATAAATTATCAAGTCATCAATATGAACTTGATAAGAGTAATTTTAACTCAATTTCCATTCATTGAGTTAAACATCCAAGTCCTTGGTGTTGTTTTATAAAAAATACTTCTGAATGTTCTCTTATTGATTTATATTGAATATCCAATCATATTGAGTGTATTTAATTTTGTCACACATTATTATGTAATTTAATAATTCTTAATCTAAAGATATAGTTTTTATAAGGGATTGCGTCTCAATTTACATTCCATTGAGACTTCAATGTTGTTACGCACCAATTCACTCTTATATGGTGTATATACTGTCCTTTGTCATATTATATCCTAAATACATTTATTATAATTATATTATAATGTTTTGATTAAATTTTATTCCAAAATTATTTGTATTCAATAATATCCCATTTTGTTAAAAACTCGTTAACAAAAATATCTTTTTAAAAGTTTTAATGATTTATGATTTGAAATATTTGTCATTAATGTCCAAGTTTTAAAAATGGATTTTAATATTTATTTATATAGAAATAAATGTTTTTAAATGAAATTTTATTTAAATGATTCAAATTGGTATGGGAAACTTTGATTCAAAAATCTATTAAGGTAATGTATTAAATGGTTTGATAAAGCACTAATTATGTTTATATCTTGAAATGATATGTTGTGATTGCAATGTGGAAATGTAATAATTCCTTTATTCTTGATTTATGTGCTATTAATATGTAATTATTATTTGAAATTATTTACATATAGGGTTGGTTCAATTATAAGCCTAGGGTGGGTGAGTCAGAGATAGCTCTCCAATGTATAGGGTAATGTGACAGAGGTAAACGTGAATGTTTCTCCTAATAGATTTAAAGAATATACAGTGATGTGTTATCCAAATGTAAATACATACGTTGTTGTGAAAGATACAATGTATGCATTTTATAGATGACACATGTTACCTTTATTATTTTTGTTTACTATGATAATCTTTTGATTTCATGAGGTAGGTTAAAGAGATTATGTTATGTATGTATTGATGAACTAATCTTTTCATTCTTTGTTTTATAACTACTACTCAGCTTTTTATGCTCATACCAAGTTTTGAAATATTTTTCATCGGACATAAAGATGAATAGGGTCAAGGATGGGATTGGGGAAAATTCATGTAGTAAAAAACATGAGACTAGACATGACTCTTTTTTTTAATTTTTTATTTTATTAAAAAATGGAAACTGAGAAGAAGTGTCGATCTTGTAATTGTTGATATGTAATGTACTAGTTATGGCCTAATTATCTAAAACTCTAATCCTTAATAGATCCTCAATGTTAATTATTCATTTAATTCAAGACTATGTAATGTTTATGTCTGAGTCCATACACTAAAAGCATTCAATATTCTTTTTTATGGAATTATTATTTTCAATAACATTCACATCATATGAGTCTTCCAACATCTGTAAATGATTATTCCAACATTTATAACATCTTCCATTGGGTGAATATCACATGAAAAAACATTATTATTCTTTTTAATTAAATCATACATGATCCAGTGTATTGATTATTAGTAAACATGGACATATAAGAAAATTTACTTTAAGGAAAGGTTTCTATTTTACCACATTCCATGAGTAGAAATATTGAATTCCATTCTAAAAAAATAACAAGAACAAAAGGATTCATTTCATCTCTCTATAAAAATTATAAATTTTTTTATTTTACTAATAAAATTCTTCCTATTTCAACCAAAATTCTATTTTTCCTTCTTTCTACTCTATTTGTTTGGAGTGTTGGGTTCTGTATACTGATGTTTTATTCCATTATTTTTCAAATACGATTCCAACCCATTTCTTGTTAATTTTATAACATTATATATCCTAAAAACATTATATAAACCCCAATTTTATTCATATCATCTTTTCTAAAAATAAGAACATTTAATTAGCTTTTGACTTGTTATTTATAAACACGATTTCAATCATCCATTTGAAATCATCAATAAATGTGATAAAGTAAAAATACCCATTATATTGATGTTTTCATATATCACATATATTATAATGAGTAAATTAAAGAGTCCTAGTAAACTCAACCACAACATTCTCATAATATTTATTTTCTATGTTACCTTTATAAAATGTTAGACAAAAATAATATTCTTTTGTTTTTTATATTATTGAATTTCAAGAGGCACCATGTGTAGAATGTATGGTAATATTTTTCTATAAAAAATACCAATTTCATTGGTGCTAAAATATTATTTCAAATTTTTCAATTCTGTATCATGAGTAATAAATATTTCTTAATTCATATTGACTTCCACCAGATCATTCTACACTTGAACCAACTTTTTAATTTTCAGTCATTTGGATAATTGATGAATATTTTCTGAAAAATCATTGTTTTCATAATCAAGTTGTTGACCCCTAAAATATATATTATGTTTTATACCTTAAACAAAAAACACCAGTAATCATTAATTTATTAGGATCAATATAAATTACTCATATTCTACTGATTTATAAGGAACTATAAATCCAAAGGGTAATAACCCCTCCAACATTATTTTTAGGAAAATTATAATTTTCAAAAAAAACATTAATGTGTGATAAACTGCCACTATCAAGTGTCCATAGTTTTTTCATTATTTATTTTTATTATATATTATATAACAATAATACCCCATTCCTCAAAATTCTACTTTCTGGGATCACCTTTAGTTATATTATAAGAAACATATTCTAGAATGATTTTCATAAATTATTCAACATAGTAACCTAGTTATTAACAAATTTTATAAATTTACACTAGGAAATAAAAAATGTTTTTTATTGGATATTTTCTCACATCATGAGATTTATATTCCTGTGCATTAATAATGTTACACAATCTGCACAAAATGTTTTTCCACTCTATTAAAACCAATTTTTTAGAAGATAATTCTATTAAAAAAATAGTACGATATGCTCTTATAAATTTATTAACATTAAAAAAAAACAATCAAATATTTAAAGTAATTATAAATATGATCATTATTTAATGAAATTTTGTTGAGGGGTATAACTTCATTCATCTCTAACAAATTATGGGCATGTGGAATCCTTCATTTGGACCTAATTTTTGATTTTTCTTAATCTGGCAGTTTCTTTTCACATCCCATATGAACCAATGATTTCCCAAAATATTTATTCACGCCTAAAATTAAATAAAAATTTTATGTTCTTCTAGTTTAATGGGAGTATATTGGGACTGATTCTTAGAGTTATTTTTTTCTATATCATTAGATGATTTAGATATTACTAATTAGTACTTCAAAAATATGTCATTCAGCTTTATTAATGTACTTATAGCCTCAATAAATTATGAGTATGACTTATTATCTTCATATTCCATATATTCCAACTTCTTACTCAGATTCTTAGTCATCTTTCTCTCTTAATCAATTCCCAATTTGTAATTCAAGATCTCTTGGATGTATTCTTCTTCATTCATAACAACATATTATACAACCCCAAAAATATTCCAATATATTTCATTATTATTTTGATTGAATTTATATGATTCTTATTCAGATCAACACATGAAAATGTTCAGTTTAGTGCTAATAATATTTGTAATATTTATCATCTCTTCAATCTTCATTACTCTCATATGAATCTTTTATTTTTTTAAACTATTCAATAATTGTTTTATATTTTTTTAAACATTCATCTTCAAAATAGAAGATTTCTATTTTAATCTGATTCACGTTGCTTAATCAGTATACATTATTCATTTACAATATAAATCTTTTTTCCCTAAAGTATGTATTTTCATTATGGGATGAATTGTTGAAATTTTTCAAATGATGTTTTGCGTTATAAATATTTTTTTGTTAAATAACATTCTTATTGGATGAATTTGTAGTAAAATGTCTGATTTCTCCATACTCAAAACATTTTAGTGGATATTTTCCTCCCATAATTCTCTCTTACACTCTATAACACCCCATTCATTATTTTTTATTTAGTTTATTCATTCAACAAAAACTTATCATTTATAGGAGGTTTTAGTTGAGTTCATGGTGAAAATTTTTTAATTTCAGAGATTTTAGGTGGTTTTTTAGCCATTTGAATTTCTCAAGGATAGTTTGATCAAAACAATACAAGGCCGAGGATAAACCTAGAAGGTATAATATGGGGTTTTGAACTATGAACATGGATTTCAAATGCTTAGGTGATAAAAGTGTGACAAAAGGATCATTCATTTTGGAAGATATATTATCCACAGTAGGCTCATGATTTCCCAAACTGTACAATGCAACCATGTGAGTTTACTCCCCTTCTTGTATGGTGAGCATGGTTGCTAAATGATTTAGACAACTGTGCGGCCAAAAATTTGGAATTTACCATATTTATTAAAACATGAAATTCTTATTATACCTATTTCTGTTTTCATCCTGATTTAACCCCTCTCCCATTGGTTTTTTTGGAACATGGGAGGGATCCCAAAAATTATTCTATTTGGATCTCATTCTTCTTTGGTTTCCTCATCAATCTTATAAGGCAGTTTTCTCTTAATTTTCTTTGGTGTCTTCCCCCTTATTCTCGTATTCCTCTCTTGGTTGACTTGGATTTTCATGGTGTGTTTCATATTAAATAAACCTTATTGGTTAGGGTTTATTTTTTTTATTTAATATTATGGTGTGTGAATAATTCCATGGGATTTGTTATTCCTCCATTGAGGGATTCATTAAATGATAACATCATTGAGGTAGCTGTATCCACCCATTTCCTTCCGTATGAATTCTATTTGATTCTTGACATCATACACCCAATTTATAAAATGATTTATTGGGTCATGTAATTTATTGGAATGCATTTTTTTGGTATTTTAATGTTGTTTTATAGGTGGAAAAGGGTGTTCAATGGATTTAATAAATTATGTCTATATTTATATTCTTGTACGGTGTTTGATTAAATTCGAATTATTCATTTATAATGATATTTAATATTTGAAAATTATTTTTATATTTTTTTCAACATCTATAATTGGGTTTTCATTTTAAATTGATCATTTTGTGTCTGATTATAATTCCTTTTAGTGATTTAGAATATCTGTATGTTGTTAGGATTAGTGTAATACTAGTCGCGACTCTTTGATTTTTTCTTTAGTTATAATTATGCTTCTCAAATAATGTGACATTTGATGTGACCATATACATTTATTCATGTAGTGAACATATGGAAAGATACACATATAATACAATATGAATAAATTGATGGTCACCTTAAACCCAGGATTTTAAAAAAAACATTTCTTTTCCACAATTCACTTCTTCAGCCATCCACTTTTCATATGGTTTATCTAAAACCAAAATGGTTCCTAAATGGATATTTTGTTTACTTAATGTTTTCAAAAGGGGGTTTCAAATGTTTTTTGTAATTCTGTACCTATGGAGAATGTTGAGGTGTGTATTTGTAACTTAATTTTTATGAAGGCCTCTTTGGTACCTATCAAGGGTACTGTATGTTTTCATATTATTTTTTGAAATGGATTGAATTTAAAATTATAAAGGCTTGTTTGGTACCATATTTTGTTTTGGAGAATTGGATTTTAAGGAATGTGATGTGTAGGAAAAATTGGAACCGTTGAATGGATTAATATGTGATGGGAACCTCAACGGTGTCCCTCTAGGGATAGAACCTCCACATAAGTTGTGTCTGGTTATGAGGTAGGATAGAAAGATGCCATTTGTGGATTTTGGTTGATTCTATACATCTGATATCCTCCTCATTCTCCTAGTACAATTATTATGTTAATATTAGGAATCATTTAGGGTGTTGAGTGAGGTTTACATATTAATCCCTATTAGATGGATTGGTACCCATATAATTTGTGGATATGTGAGGTGGTTTGTGCCACTAGTGAGGCTGGTTTAAAGAAACCAGATTGGTTATTGAAAATAGATCTCCATCATACCCTGAAAGGTGAATCCATCACGAGTTTGTATAGGAATTACATTTAGTGATGTTAAGGATATTTCCATGATTATTATGGTTATACATTCCATTTTATCTTACTGCACCTGATTATCTGCTTTTTTAGCTCTCATCTTCTTGTACTATTATTTTATTATTGGCATAGCTTTTGATCACCGGATTTGGTTTCTTATTTTGGATTTCGGTTTTTAAATTGTATATTAAATTGTAAATAAATTTTAAGATATGAATTTACAGGAAAAAATATATTAAAATGTTTTTAACCATATTTTTATAAATTTATTTCAATCTATTATTTTTAGACTATTTTAATAAATTTCATATATGGGTTTTTTGGGTTATTACCTAAAATATTTTGAGTCAATAAGGTTTTCCTTATTAATTTTCCATTCCTTCATATAAGGGGGAGATTGTTAAGTCATCAAGGGTTCATTATGACTTATCCATTCCTCTTTTTTTGAAAATCACAAACACCTTATGTTAAGGAAAATTTCATTTTACCCCTGTTTTACTTCCATTAGGAAAATTTCCTTCCCAAAGGATATTTACCCATACCTTGTTCTCATTGTTCATATCAATATTTTTCTTAAGTATAAAAATCGGATTCATAACTAAAACCTTGGAATCATATAACACTTATATATGAATCATTCTATTTTAGGATCTGAATTACTGTTATGAAATTTTATGAAGTTTCTACTCCGAATTCTATATTAAGAACTTTAATGAAGTTTAACTCTGAATTCTAATTACGTATTCTCATTAATAATTATGATGAAAAATTCTGATTATGAATTCTCATTACGAATTCTGATGATGAATTCTGATTACGAATTCTCATTACGAATTCTGATGATAAATTCTGATTACGAATTCTCATTATGAATTCTGATGATGAATTCTGATTACAAATTCTCATTAAAAATTCTGATGATGAATTCGGATCACAAATTCTCATTATGAATTCTGATGATGAATCCTGATCACGAATTCTCATTATGAATTCTGATGATGAATTCTGATTATAAATTCTCATTACGAATTCTGATTGTGAATTCTGATAACCAATTATGGATACGAACATGTATGAATTTCAACTCCAAATTCCTCTGCAAAATATAATTAGAATATCCTTGTATTATAGACTTCGAATTTATTTTGGGTTAGACTCTGAACTTTTATTTTCATACATTTTGAATATTCGTGTTTGGTTATGTAACCATGTTTTTCCTACACTTGTTCTTTTACAAAACGATGTCGTGCCTTCAGTTATGAACTAACCATTGTTTGAGTGACATGTATACAGGTCTCTCCAAAATTCATGGATGAATATAACCATTGGAGGAGGGAGCCGACCATTGGAGCTCTTCCTATAAATATGTGCTCATTTGAAAAGAGCAAGATAATTGACAACATCTTGGACATCTGAGCTTACATGCTGTTTAAGTGATCTCTAGAGTGAGAGACTCTTATGAACACTCAAGAATCATGCAGAATGATGGAATGGATTTTTCAAACATTGATTCGTATAGACTTGCTTCATGTGACTCTGATTTTTGCTGTATAGAATCATGTGTTTCTGGGGATTGGAATACAGAGGTATCGACTACCTAATAGTTGAAGGCATGCGAGGATCAAAAGACAGACTCCAATCTTCGGATCGAGGGCTTACCATGGGTGTGGGTACGAAAAAATTTATTGAATGTATAAATCAAGGGACATCTTATCCAGGGTTATTAGATACACTTCTCTTTGGGTTAAAAGAGTTATTGTTTGTTACTCGTAGTGTTACTACTTTGTTTTCTGCTGTGCATTTTTTATTGTTAAAGAAAGTATAAATTTCTTATATTTTCTTACTAATACACTGATTATATAGGATTCTAGATGAATTAAGGTAGAATATTAGTTTTTGTAAACTTTTCTTGAGTTTCATTTCAGAAATCACTTTTCCGGAATCAAGCAACTTATTAGAACTTAGAGGTGTTGTGAATTTTGGATATAAATATTTTTATTAGGGATTTTTAAAGTATACAATTCACCCCCCTCTTGTATTTGAGCATCACATACTTATATATTAAATCCTACATTTGGTATTACAGAGTATATCATACTCAGACATACCATTCTAACAATTGGTATTAAAGGAAAAGGTACAATCTGTATTAATCTCACGATTTGATTCAGAAGACTTATTCTTCATATAGCCTTCGGAATTGCATATTCTGAATTGAATTTCTGGATTCATATTTTTAAGAATCTATTTTTCAGATTCATATTATGGATTCAGTTTTTCATAGATATTCTCTTACTCCATACTTTCTTTTCATAGGATATTTTCCTTGTTTACAAACTCATATTTCTAACAAGTTTGTGTGCCAAAGATTTGTTTAAGAATGGAAGGTTTAAATGTTTGTTCTATTGATTACCTATATCCTACAAGACCTCCTATTTTTTGATGTAAATGATTATGATTACTGGAGATATAGGATGAAGACTTTCGTTATCAATACTAGAGTTGATAACTATCTTATGTTGACTGGATATTATAAGATTCCATATAAGGAATTTAGAAGCATCATGAATATGGAGAAAGCAGAATATCAATAAAACATCAGAGTCAGAAATACATTGTTGTGTTCCATGACTAGGAATATCTATAGTCAAATATCATCGTCTGAAGATATGAAAAGTATCTAGATGACACTTGAAGTTACACATTTTTGTACATCTAAAGTCATAAAATCCAATAGAGCTATGTTGAGAGCTGAATGCCATAGTTTTAAATTTCCTTATGGAGAACCTATAAGCAATGAACATCTTAGGTTTATGACTATCGGGAATATCATGCAATATATGGGAGAAAAAGGATTTGATGATGAGGCTCTTGTGGATAAGATCATAAATATCATTCCAAATGAATGGGAGTCCAAGAGGATAACTATTGATGAGAATAGAAAAGTCACTCATATTTACTTAGATGAGTTGTTTGGAACTCTTCTTCAGCATGAAACCAGAATGAAGAGAGATTCTGAAAATGTCAGGAAGATGAACGGTAATGGAGGAGTTTCTTTTACAACAACTTCTAAACATATGAAATCCAAAACCCTATAATGATTAACTTGATCTAAATCTAAGAAAGTCATTATTCAGTCAGAATCTAGTGACACAGAAAAGTCTGAGAATGAATTAGTTAATATTTCTTGAAGAATGAAAAAGGTTTTTGCTCAATGGAACCATCAGAATACGTACAAGAAGAAAGACTACAGTGATAAGATATATGGGGTGGTAACATGTTATGAGTGCCAAAGAACAGGTCATATCAGACATGATTGTCCATTATTGAAAAAGAAGGAAAAGAAGGAAAGGAATTTAGATATGAACAGGAAGAAATGATATCGGTCAAAGTACAAGAAAAGTTTTAATGCTAATGATACTTTTAGTGCTAGCTATGGATATTCTTTAGAGAGTGAATCTTCTGTATATGATTTTTCAAAACAGAAGAATATGGTTTTCATTTCTACTTCTTCTTTCTGCAATACATGTCTTAGGGCCAAGGTACGCTCTGCCAAGGATTTAACAAATTAATCTCTTAATAAGAATTACTATTCTGAAAATATAATTCTAATGAAGATACTTCATCCTCATAAAATGAAGGACCTTCATATGAAGAAGTATCTAGATTTTACAAGTTACTTGAAGAAAAAAATTGTAAAATTTCTATGAAATTAGACAAGGAAAATACTATGGATGAAATTCTTTCAAAAGAGATTTCAGATCGTTCTATAGATCATAGAGATAAAGATGAAATTTTGGAAAAAAATTCTATCATCCTTGAGAAAGAAAATTCTGATAAATAAGAACATTCTAATGATATTAAGAATTCTATTTTAAAGGTAATTTTTTTTAGAAAAAATCTAACTCTAAGGAAATGATTCCTGAGGATAGGAATTTAGTTATCAGACTGAAATCTGAAATATTTTCTCTTATGAAGCATCTTGAAAAATTTACCTCTGGGAACAAAAAAATTTGACAAGATGTATTCTCAATTTAAATGTCAAAGAAACACTACTGGAGTAGGTTGTAATCACCAATAACCTGTTTTAAAAAATAACTATTGTGTTCGTTTTGGAGCCCCTTTTTGCACTAAGTGTCAAAGTGGTGGGGATTGGAATAAAAATTGCTCCTTGATTAAAGTTAAATCTCTTGGTTTTCATAAAGCTTATTTTTCTAAACTGATTTTGATACAAAAAATATTATTATCTGACTATTATGGATCCAGGATTGTTTGGATTCCAAAAACCTAACTATTTATTATTATCAGGAAAATAGAGAATGTACCAATAGCAATATGTGGTACGTGGATAGAAGATGTTCCCAGCACATGAATGGTAACAGAAACTATTTTTAAAAGATTATCAAAATGAAAGGAGGAAAAGTAACATTCGAATATAATGCTCATGGGGAAATTATTAGAATAGGTAAAATTGTTCTTCTTGGTAAAACATTGATTTAAAATGTTCTATCTGATAATGGTCTTAAGAACAACCTCATTAGCATAAGCTAATTATGTATTGAAGGCTACCTTGTGACTTTTAGGAATGATAAGTGCATAGTAAACAATTCTAAGGAAGAATTTATTCTTTCTACCAATAAGGAAGTGAATTTTTATACACTAATCTTAGAAGATCTAAGGATTCAAGACATACCTTGACTTAGTGCAATGGAAGATTATTCTTGGTTATGGAATAGAATATTAAGTCACTGTAACCTTAGGAACATATTCAAACTTTCTATGAAAGGTTTAGTTAAGGATCTATCAGAGCTTAGATTCAATTCTTCAAAAGTTTGTGATCCTTGTCAATATGGAATGAAATATAAATCTTGTTTTAAATCAATCAGTGAAGTCTCAACTATTGATGCATTAGGCTAGTGCATATGGATCATTTTTTTCAACACAAAATAGAAGCATTAGGAGAAAGTACTATGTATATTTTTGGTTGATGATTAAACTAGATATACATGTGTCTATTTTCAATCAATGAACTCTGAATATTTTTCTTATTTCAAAAGTTTTAGAGACCAAGTGAGAAATGAGAAAAGACTTCTCTTGAAAACTATTCATAGTTATCATGGTGGAGAATTTCAATATTCTGATTTTGAAACTTTTTGTAGTAGAAAAGGTATTACTCACAACTTCTCAGAACCCAGAATAGCTCAATAGAATGGTTTTGTTGAAAGAATAAATAGAATTATTCATGAGATAACATGAACCATGTTGAGTGAGTATTCTATAGCCAAAACCTTTTGGGATGATGCTGTATGTACTACTTTCTACACTATAAATCGTGTTTTGATTAGACCTTTTCATAATAAAAATCATTTTGAGTTATGGAATGGAAGAAAATCTATACTTTCTTACTTTATGGTTTTTGGATGCAAGGTATTAATCCTGAATACTAAAAACAATTACACAAATTTGCACCAAAATCTAATGAAGGAATTTTCTTAGGCTGCTCCACAACTTCTAAGGCATATAGATTTTTCAATATAAACACTTGTACTGTTGAAGAGACTGTACATGTTAAATTTGATGAAAATGATACTTTTGTTTTTAAATAACCCAATGCTATATCCTCGAATGTATTTTCAAAAACTGATTATCAATCATTGATAGAAAATATTTCTTGATAAGGAAAATGTTCAAGATGATGCTTCTGAAACATTTACCCTAGAATATTTCCTACCCTATACTGATGAAAAGGTGTTACAAAACCCAAATCAGCTGTTTTTAAAGAATCATCCCACTGATAGTATCATTGGTGATGTTAATTAGCCTGTAAGGACTAGAGGTTCCTTAAGAAACTAAGTATAATATATTGCATTCCGTTCCCAATTTGAACCAAAAAGCACTGATGAAGCTTTAGGTGATGATGATTGGATTAAAGCCATGAAAGATGAACTACATGAATTCTAAATAAATTAATTCAGGACCTTGGTTGAATGAACTAAAGAAACTTCTGTTATTGGAGTAAAATGGGTCTTCAGAAATAAGTGTGATGAAAATGGAGACATTGTATTAAATAAAGTTAGATTAGTTTCTAAAGGCTATAATGAACAAGAAGGAATAAACTGTGAATAAACATATGCTCTGATAACTAGACTTGAATCTATTCGTATTTTACTTTCCATTATAGAATTATTCAATTTCAAATAGTTTCAAATGGATGTGGAATGTGCTTTTCGTAATTGTTATGTTCAAGAGGAAATTTTTGTTGAACAACCTCCTGGCTTTGAAGACACAAAACATCCTGATCATGTTTTTGACTTATCGAAGCTTTGTATGGTCTTAGACAAGCCCCTCGAGCTTGGTATGATAGACTTACAGGATTTTTGCTTCAAAAAAACTATGTTAAGGGTAATAAAGATCCAACCCTTTTATAATGAAAGATAAGAAAAAGATTTTGATTGTTCAAATTTATGTTGATGACATTATATCTAATTCAACTCAAGAATACTTAACTGGTTCCTTTGCAGATCTAATGAAATATGAGTTTGAAATCAGAATGATGGGTGAGTTAACATTTTTCCTAGGTTTTCAAATTTCTCAAAAACTAGAAGGATTTAATATTTCTTAACAAAGGTATATTAAAGATCTTTTTAAAAAGTATGGATATGAAAACACTAAGAGTACAAGTAATCCTTTTGGTACTTCAAACAAACATGATCTTCATGAAGCGGGGAAACCAGTTGATTAAACATCTTTTAGTGGTATGATAGAAAGTCCACTTTACTTGATAGGAAGTCGTGAAAAATTAATGTTTTCATTATGTTTATGTGGAAGATATAAATACAATACTAAGTAACCTCATTTAAGGGAAATGAAAATAATTGTTCTCTACTTAAATGTAACCATGGATTTAGGACTATTTTATATTTCTGGAAATGATATTATATTAAAATAATTTTTGGATTCTGACTTTGGTGGATATATAATAGATAGAATTTGTTCATCTGAAACTTTTCATTTCTTAGGAGATTCATTAGTTTCTTGGTCTTGCAAGAAGAAAAATTATATAGCACTCTCCACTACTGAAGCTGAATTCGTAGCAGCAGGAAGATTTTGTGCTCAATTGTTGTGGATGCAACACACACTTACAGAATATGGAATGAGTTTTACCAAAACACAATTTTCTTTGTGATACACAAGTGCCATTTCCCTTAGTAAAAACCATGCACATCACTCTCGTGCAAAACACATAGATATTATGCATCAAATTCTTAAGGATCACACACAAAAATTAGATATCATTCTTCAATTTATCGGAACTCAAGATCAACTTGCTGATATTTTCAGAAAATCTTTATCCTCCAATAGATTTGAATACATTAAATATAATTTAGGAATGATAACTGTGAGGTAATATTACTTCATTAACATTCTGTTAAACCAATCCCATTATAGTAAGAAACTCCCTTTCATAGGGTGTGTACATTTTTTTTGTTAGTTTTTCAAAAATTTTATAATGAAAATTTGTCATAGTTAGTTTTTAAAAAATTTCGTAAGGAAAATTTTTCATAGTTAGTTTTTCAAAATTTTCGTAATGAAAATTTTTCATAGTCACGTTTTTCAGAATTCTCATAATGGAAATTTTTGTTCTGGCAACTTTTGTATAGGAAATTTTCATAATGGAAATTTTCGTAATGGGAATTTTCATTCTCATAATTTTTTAAGTATGTTTTTATTAGTGAGGTTTTTGTAATTCTGTTTTTCGTAGTGAGATTTTAATAAGTAAGTTTTTCATAGTGAGATTTTAGTAAGTAAGTTTATCATAGTAAGTTTTTCATAGTGAAATTTACTTCAAGAATAATATCACCTATTACGATTAATCAACCTAGCCAATCTGAAAGATATCATTTATTTACTTATGTTTTCATAATCATTTTTACTTGCTAGTATTTTCTTTGCATTTTAATTTTTGGATTCATTTTCTCTTAAATCTGAATGTTTTTCTTAAAGCATAAAAAGATCAGATTCTAGATTTCCTTGCGAGTATGTTTTCAACAGTTAGATTAGATCAGAGAGTTTTTAAACCGTTAGACTAGTTATAGAAGTTGAAAGGTCACCTCTTTTGAATATATAAAGGGGACCGATGATGGTTTTCCCCCATTCGTTTCAATTCTATCATGTCTGAAAGCTCTTCCTCAGTTCTTAATCTCGTTCAAAATCTCTCAATGTTCCTCCAGTCTAAATGTCTATAGAATCTTCTTTCCATGAAATGTCTACCACAAAGCCAATCTAACAATGGCAAGTATGTAGGGAAAGGTTGGTGCATTCGACATTTTTTAGTACAATTTCATCATTTCTAAGAATATCAAGTTAAATGGATGGGAAGATGTTTGCTTACCAAATCCAGGTGATCAAGACATGGTGTATCCAGATTTACTCATAGAGTTTTATGTGTCAGTGTGCTTCTTTAAGGAAGATGATAGAGAACGATTTTCTTTCAAGTATTATCGTAAATTACATATATATGCATCATACTTTTTTAGGGTCTAAATTCCTATTACGAACTTTTATGAAGATCTACTACGAATTACCTTTAACGAACATTTATGAAGTTGAACTCTGAATTTTGATTACGAACTCTCATTACGAATTCTGGTGACAAATAAGGATTGTGAATTCTCATTATTAATTCTAATGATGATTTCTGATTACGAATTATCATTATGAATTCTGATGATGATTTCTGATTATGAATTCTCATTACGAATTCTGTTGATGAATTCTGATGATGAATTCTCATTTTTAATGCTGATGATGAATTCTGATTATGAATTCTCATTACGGATTTTGATGATGAATTATGATAATGAATTCTCTTTATGAATTCTTTTGATGAATTCTGATTATGAATTCACTTTACAAATTCTGTTTGGGAATTGTGATTACGAATTATAGATACGTAGTTGTATGATGTTTGACTCCGAATTCCTAAGGAAAACAGAATCCAAATATCCTTGTATTATATACTACTAATTTATTTTTGGTTAGACTCTGAACTTTTATTTTCTTACATTCCTAATACTTGAGTTTTGTTATGTAACAATTTTTCTTCCTACACATGTTCTTTTATAAAATGATGGTGTGCCTTCAGTTATCAACTAACCATTGTTTGAGTGAAACGTGTACAGGTCCCTCCGAAATTAAAGGAAGAATATGACTGTTGGAGGAGGGAGCCGACCGTTGGAGCTGTTTTTATAAATAAGAGATCATTTGAAAAGAGCAAGAGACTTGACAAAATCTTTGATATCTGAGCTTACATGATATTGAAGTGATTTCTAGAGAGAGAGGCTCTTATAAAATCTCAAGCTTCATGTAGAAAGCTTTAACGGCTTGTTCAAACTTTTTTTCATGTATAATTTCTTTGTGTGACTCTGATTGTTGCTCTATACAGTTGAGGGCATCCACAGATAGAAAGACAGAGGAGCAGACTACCTAATAGTTGAGGGCTTACGTGGGTAGAAAGACAGACTCCGATCTTTTTACCGAGGTCTTACACTGGGTGTGGGTAAGATAGAATTTCTTGAAAGTATAAATCAAGGGACCTCTTATCTAGGGTTGTTGGATACCCTTCTGTTTGGGTTAAAAGAGTTTTTTTGTTCCTTGTAGTGTTACTACATTTTTTTCCATTGTGCATTTTGTATTGTTAAGTAATGTATAACTTTCTTATACTTCTTTATTAATACATTTATTGTTTATGATTCTATATTCTTTATGGTAGAATCTTAGTTGTTGTAAACTTTTTTTTAGTTTCATTTCCAGAATCCATTTTACAGAATCAATCTTTTTATTAGAACTTAGAGGTGTTTTTGAATTTTGGTTATGCAAAATTTCCTTAGTGATTTTTAAATAATACAATTCACCCATCTCTTGTATTTGAGAATCACATACTTATATATATTTGATCCTACATTTGGTATTATAGAGTATATCATACTCAGACATATCATTCTAACACATTTTTTTTGTCATCTCACCATACTTATGTCACCATTCTTTTATAGCTCTTAAATAATTTTAATCTTAATTTTTTTAGTTAGCGATTTTTTTAGAGCATTTTTGTTTTATGGCTATTGGTAACCAAGAGATCAGAAGAAGATTTGGTCAGTTATAGTTGGTTTTGTGTTTTTTTTTAGTTTCTATTTTTGTCTATTCTCACTATATGTTGATCATTTTAATGTAATTATCGATTTATAGTTACTATTGTTTATTTTGACAAGCTCAGTCCTTGTAATTTTACGCTTATTATTGTTGGAAAAAATGTTTTCTTTTGTGACAACTTTTCATCGCATCGCTTGTTGCCAACCTTGGAGGACTGAGAATGCCTCTTTAGAAGATCTAGTTATAACATTGTACTCATTATTGGTTGTGAGCCTTAGTTAATTGGAAACATTGTCACATTGTCGTAGTGTGTTCCTAAGATGTATCCCAGTGAGGGTGAACCATGTAAAAATCAATTTTTCATATGCATGATATCATATTTTTTCATATATTTTTCTATGGTAGGAATAGATATTGAGTATTTTTTAACAACGTAACAAGATCTGAGGTGGAACAAGTTTTAATCATTCATAACCTGATTCAACCCCACCCTCTTAGGGTATTAAACCTTCTGGAACTAATAATTGGTATTATAGGGAAAGGTTAAATGTGAGTGGTTCTCTCTCAGTGATTGAAATGGAGGTGGTCAATCACAAATAATTTCTATCATCGATGGAAATAATTTTCAACTATGGATTAATCAGTTGAATCACTACTTATCATCATTAGGAATTGGTGTCTCCATATCATCTATTCAGTGAATATCAGTAGACATCAATAGTGTTGCTTTACCAGAAGCTGAAACGATGGAATTGGATGCTGATGCTAAAAGGATCAATGCTTTAATGGTATCCCAATAAAAATTAATTTATATAAAGTTTATTTCCCATAAAACATCACATTATATGTGGGAAAATTGTTGTACATTTATGAGGTAGACACAAATGTTTGAGAAGAAAAGATACATGTTCTATGGAACAAGTATGAGGATCTCCAAATGAAACCCAATGAGGCTGTTGAATCATTATTAGACATGGCATAAGTGATTTTGGAAGACATTTGCGGTCATGGAGAGGTCATTGAAGATATAATTAATGTGATACATATCATGTGAGAAATTCCACCATGGTTCAATATAAATGATTCAATATTGAAATACAAAGATGTGAAATAGTTGACACTGAATGAATTACATAGTACTATTGAAGAATAAGAAATGATAAATAATGATAACGATGAAATTGAAAAGTGGAAGTCTAAATAAGTTTCATTCAAGGCCATGAATAATTTCTCTGTTGATAATATTCGTGAGGATGGAATTTTGGATAAGGTTTGTTTATTCATCTCCTCAAATATACAAAGGGGGAAAGGGAAGTGCATAGGAAAACATCCATTTTCATACATTATATGTGGAATGATTTGGAAGATTATAGTAAAGTTTCCTAAGAAGACTGATGATGAAAATGATGAAAATGATGAAATTCCCAAAAATAAGTATTTATCAAATTTTAAATGCAGGATAAGTACTACGAGAATGTTCATCAAAATGATGAAAATTATTTCAAAATAAATGAAAGTTTTGAATAATCTCAAGAATAAGAGTTAGAGGACTACAAGTATCATAATGTAAATTCATTGGTGGTAGTTTTTGTAAATTATTTAACATGATAATATAGTGCCAATGAATAAGGAGAACATGAAGGATGTTTTAATCATTTGGTTGAGTTAGAAGATTCCCGTGAAGAGACAAGTATTTTGAGATCGTAAATAATGATAGCTAACAATGGTGTTCATGACTCCAAACTCTATATGGAATGGTAGGAAGATGAGAATTATGAGATGAATATAGAAATTAAATATATGAGGTCTTCAATGATTGAAACCTAAAAAAATATAGTTTATTACAAAATCAAAATTGAAAAATAGAAAATATAAATTGATAGTTTGTCTGAATATGAAAAAGGTCAAATCAAACGTATCAAAGAACTAGAAGAATAATTCGTCATTCTGCAAAGAATAGTTAAAAAAATGAGAAACTCTAAAATCTCTATTCAGCATCAGTAAAAAAGATAATATAATAATTTGAGAAGATAATATTTGAGAAGAGTGGTCTGGGAGAACAGAAGAAAGAATCAACACAAAATTATAAGGCTTGTATATGGCTTTTTATAAAACAGAAATAAGTTATGGTTCAAGTCAGAACACAATCACCCCTCTAATATTGAAGATTTATTTGGGTATGGAGCATAATTAGAATATTTTGAGAACCCTGGTTATAATTGAAGGTGTATCATTTCCATATAGGAATGTACCTCACATAATATGTTATTATTCTTATAATATGGTACACTGTCAAAATGTATTGTAAACAACAAAGTGGTACCAAATTGATCAAGACCAACATAGGTGGTCATACATTGATCAACATTCCAGGTTACCGTTTTATGGTCATGGTTTTACGTGTAAAGGACTCGGGCATATGGATAGATAGTACACCTAAAAAATGTAGAGGAATGTGCTGAGGCAGACTAAATTTTTTCATACGAAGCAACCAAATGAATCATCAAGAGAGATGAAAATTCCAAATCAATTCGGAAATATTAAAGTTTAAGAATGTACACCATATACAAAGGAGGATCAAGATTATCATTATATGTTGGGAATCACGTCAAAGGATTGGGTTAATAGTAAAAGGATTGCATAGGAATTGGTTTTAGAAATTGTGTTCAAGGCATCAGATCGCACTGGGATATGAATCATTGACAGGGGATACACATCCCATATGACAAGAAATAAGGATCTAGGGACCTGAATTAGGTACGATAAATAATTTATCCTAAAACTTGGTGATTATGTGGCCTTGAAAACTATTGGTTCTTGAAAAAATATGTTTGGAGGAAAAGAAATGATATGAGATGAGGTGTTGTTTATTGAAAGGCTTAGTCACAACACTATTAGTCTGAGTAAATTGTGTGACTTTGGTCATGGAATATGTTTTTCCATGATATTTTGTATCATCAAGAAAAAGTATGGTTATATTTTGTAGTTAGGAAATTGTACAAAACAGAATCCCTTCCTCATGAGCGAAGAAGAAGTTACGTGCATTCATTCAAAGGATAAACAATGCAAGTTATGGTATAAATGTCTTGTCCACAAAATCCAAATTTTCTTGGAAAATTTGGTGAAATATGATGATACTCAAAATCACTCTAGATTATCATATGATCATACTCATATGTATGATGCCTTCCAATAAGGTAAGATCATTCGAATGACATATAATCCAAAGGGGAAAAAGTCAAAAAGACTTCTTTAGTGGGTGCATATCAATGTGTGTGGGCCAATTTCACTAAGGGATACTAATATGTGGAGATATTTGGATATCTTAATTGATAATTATACCAGAATGGTAGGGGTTTCAATCATAACCCAATAATCTGAGGTGTTTTTTCCATTACTAGATATCTACGAGAATTTGAAAATATGAATGTTTAGAAAATCCAAATGATGTGAAAATATAATGGAACAGAGTACACAAATAGCCATGTGGAGGATTATATCATGAAATATGGGATGTGGAATCAGGTTTTAGTGGTTTGAATTCCTTATAGTAATGATGTAGTTGAGAGAGGAAATCAGATTTTGAACTACATGGCCTGAAACATTCTCACTGAGAAAGATCTTGTAGAGATGTTTTAGAAATATGTAGTGATGAATGATGTATACAAATAAAACGTAGCTTTATTTTTTCTAAAATAAGAGAATACTTCATATGAGCTATAGTATGGTAATAAGAACACATTGAAATACATTCAAGTGTTTAGAAGTAAGTGTTTCATTCTCAATAAATAGAAACAGAAAATGTTTGAATCTCATGTAGAGGAAGGGATATTTCATGGATACTCAAAGAAGAGAAAAGATTATAATTTCTTTATTAAGTAGATAGGGAAGATTAATGAATTCCATTATGTGACCATAGTGGAGAATGAGTATAATCTTCAGAAAATATATGATCAGTTTCAGTAGGATAGTGATGAAGTGGTAAGAAGATTAAGAGAAGATATAGTTCTAGAGAATGATTAAAAAACACTTAGTTTAAGAGAGTGATAAAAATAATTCAATTTCCACATAGATTCTTGCATGAATATCTCAAATTTATAGAAAAAAACAAAATTTTTGATGAGACAACACCAATGCAGACAAGGAGGAGGAAGTCTCTACAATAATCACTATACTTATCACAAGTGGGGCCCAAATGATTTGATGAAGCATATGGATATGAGATTATGGTTCCAGAAATTAATGAAGTGATTGACCATGTTTATAAGAATCACTAATGAGAGATTGTTTCAAGACCAGCAGACAAGAATGTCATCGGGACAAAATGGGTCTTTCAAAACAAGATAAATAATGATATTGTAGTGATTCGAAACCAATAATGAATTTTATTAAAATGGTACACCTAAATAGAGGGTATTGATATTGATGACACATTTTCACCAATTTCAAGACTAGAGACAATTAGATTGTTCATTGCCATAGTAGTGAAAACCCGATCATGGTATTCAAGTTGGATGTCAAGTCAAAATTTCTGAATGGAGTACATGAAGAAGAAGTTTACCATGAGAATCCAAATGGGATTTTCATTCATGAAGATTATAACAGTGGAATTTGGAAAAAAATGATTAAAATGGTTTAAATTAAGTACCATGATAATGTTCTTCAAGGCTTGACCCGTTTTTTGAAGAAGCATGGTTTCCAGCATAGTTGATTTGATTAGAATCTACATATCATCAATGTATGTAATCATATAACGGTGGTGTTGGTTTATGTTAATGCCATAATATTTAGTGAATATGATGATGCATAATGTATATGGTTTTCCAAATTCATGAAAAGAGAGTTTGAAATATTAATTATTGGTGAACTGACATTTTTTCTTGGATTACTAGTAACACAAGGATAGAACTGAACATTCATTTCTCTATCCAAATATGCCAAATATGTTTTCTGAAGGGTTATAATGGATATTTAATTAGATAATAAGACTTCATAATTATCCTAGTTGAAACTATCATGGGTTGATGGAGGATGGATTGTTAATATCACAAAATATAGGCAAATAATTAGAATTCTGTTGTACCAGATAGTGATGAGGCCTGATATTGTATTTTACACATACCACATAGGGATATATCAAGGTAACCCCAAGAGTGAAAGATGATTAAAATGAAAATAATAATTTGGTATATCATGGGAACAATATATTTTAGTTAAATGTTTGCTGAGAAATCTCATCAAGAGTAATTATGATATATAGTTGCAGATTGGTCCAGATCAGCAGATGATAAGAAATGAACATATAAATGTGCCTTATATCTTGGTGGATTGTGAATTTCTTATCTGATCACGAAAAAATAAAGTATTTCATTAAGAACTCTAGAATTTGAGTACATTATGGCTACTCAAGAATGCACACAGTTACTATAGATGAAGCAGTAGCATGATGACATGAGATTTGAAGTGAATTCTTTAATACAAATCCATTATGATAATTCAAGTGATATAAATCTATGAAAAAATAAAATTCATCTCTCAAGTACAAATGAAATTGAAATAAAATAACATTTTATCAAAGAGAATGTCGAGAAAGGACTTGTGATGTTGGAGTATGTTCCCACATAACAAAAAGTTGCAGATAAACATTTGAAGGCCTTACCCCAAAAAGCATTTTAAAGATATACAATTTCTCTAGAAGTCTAGTCAACTTCATGAACATGAAAAACTATAGATGTGGTACCCCCTCTGCCCAAGGTATGGTGTGTTTTTTTAAATGCACTAATATGTGTTCTTTACCCTGTTTAATACAACCATGAAGTGTCCATCGGGTTTATTAACAAAGGGGGAGAAATTATTACTATTTTTGGGGAAAAATGACATATGTAGAAGAAATTAACTGTATCGTAGAGATAAGGGGAGTTGAAGATGAGATAAATCTATTTGGAGGAGATCTAACATAAGGGTATTATTAAATCTGACAATTCTAGAAGTGTTCGATAATAATATTACATATCATAGCACAGAAGGTTCGTGATGAATGAATTTATTTGTATCAATAGTTTCTATGAGGAATGAATTAAAAATTTTATGATCTTTATATTATAATATTCTTTCATATATCAAGCATGGATCAGGTGGGCTTAGAGTATGTGTTGAGTAAATATGTTATCTCTTTATTAATTATAAGAAGAAAATTGAAATTAATGAATGAATGAGATTTCATAAGGTATCAAAATGTGAAGAATTATTATGAGAATACATTTTGAAGAACGAAATGGGTGAGATTTTTTTGAAAAAAAAATCTTTCAATGTGTCCTCCTAGTATTTTTTTAGGTGATTGTGTATTTTTACAAATACAAATGATAGTGAATGAGTTTTATTTGTGTTTTACAAAGTTGTGTTTCGAATGTGGAAATGTTTCCAAGTGGTGTCCAATTGGAAATTTTTGTTTTGAATTGTATTTTTTATTTCATTGTACTAATCAATTTTAAGAACAAAAAACAAAAATCTGAAAATGAATTGAAACAGATATTCAATTATGTGGATCACATACCATGTCCAAGAAGGGTTTGTGGCTGCATACCAAGTAGTATGAATGATATGCGGGAGTGGTTGGTGAAACTAAAAATGGTTCTTGGTGAAGGTTTGCAGTGAAGTGAATGAGGTATATAGAATTTGTGATGGTTTGTGGAATGGTAGAAGATAATGGGTCCATGTAGGGGAAAAGGTAGTATGAAGACTACTGTGGAAAAATGGTTTTTGAAATTTTTGTGCTTCATGTTAGAAGGATTAGTATATCGTGGATGCTATTCTGAATCAAATATTTGGTAAATCTTGGATAAAGTTTTTTTATATATCATTACCTATATAAGGATTAATAATCCCATCGATTAGAATGGAGAGAAAATATCACTATTGAACATCTATTTTCTATAAGAATATAGTGATGTCCGAATGTGGTTTACAGGAAGCGATTCTGCTAAGGTTGATGAAGTTTACAGAACACATTGCGATAGTGTTTTCGCATGACGTTGTAGTTAAAAAAAGAAATAAAATATGCATATGATTAATGATATCTTCAGATGGGGAGCTTCGATACGTTGAAGCGAAGGTATTCCATGAATATAGAACAGTTCGCGGAAAGAGGGTTTTTCACTGGGGAGGTTCTCATAGTTGGTATGTATGGGTGGTAAGTGAAAGAAAAGGAATATGATTCTATATATTAAGGGTGGTTTGAAGAAGTAGTGGAGATACACAGAGGAGGTGTTCTGCAAACCATACCCGATATACTGTATGTGGGAGGAGTAGATGATTCTCATAACACTTAAGAAAGCTTTATAAATCTTAACTTAAGATTGTTAAAGTCATTATTGTGGCCTAACAATACAAGAAAATGTGGATTTCATATATGAGTAATAAAAGGACTTAA
The DNA here is from genome assembly GCA_963277665.1 of Viscum album. Classification (NCBI taxonomy): domain Eukaryota; kingdom Viridiplantae; phylum Streptophyta; class Magnoliopsida; order Santalales; family Viscaceae; genus Viscum; species Viscum album. The sequence goes on from OY728133.1 coordinate 600,327,465, forward strand.
AAAGAGCATCTACCTATATTTGAGAATGAGGTATTCATTAAAATGAATGGACCTACATTTCCATAAACTAGGATTGACCAAAGTTTCTAAAAATGGAGAGTGCATTCTATTACAAGATCAGCGAGTGAAGTAAGAAGAAGACAGTGACCCTTTCCACCAGATGTGAGCCAGAGAAAGAGGCATTGGGAGGGACCCTTTGTAATGTAGTGAGAGGCCCCTAATCCTTGTAAAGGAAGTGAGTATTGGCATATAAGATCTAACATGAACATTTTACACATTGTTGTTTGTGAGCCTTAGTGAGTTTGGTACATTAAAACATCGTTGTTGCATTCTCCATGGATGTAACCCAGTGAGGGTGAACTAAGTAATCATCATTTTTCCTTGTTCTTATTTATCTATTCATGTATTTCTCTAATAAGAAAAGATAATTGAGTGTTCTATTATAAATAATAGAGCTCTAATGGGATGAATGTTTTAATATTTCATACCCTGATTCACCCCCCATAGAATTCAAACTTGTTGACCTAACAGTAATTTATTTTTACAAATTCATATTTGATGTTAAAAATTATGATAGGGACACCTATTTTTAGAATATTCATTTACATTTCCTTTTGAAAATTTGATAAAAGTTTCAAAACCTTTTTTAGACTCTCTGGTTGTACGATTAATATCCTTCCATTTTCAAATTATATATTTCAAAACATTTAAAAATAGTTTATAAATATTTAATGAATCTAACCTAAATAATGTGGAATTATTCATTATTTTTAGAATTTTGAAAATGATAAAGACTCATCCTAGTATTTGTGAATACTAAGGATGTGGAAAGTAATTATATCCTCAAACAAAGGTATTAATAAATCCATTATATGAAATAAAATTCTATTAATGGTTTATAATAGATACACTATCCCCATAAAAGTTTCTTTGACTAATTCATTAAGAAAATAAAACAAAAATATTGGATAAATAATATCATTGCCAGATTGAGAAACCACACAATTATATCATGGTTATAATATAGAGTTTTCATACAGAAACTATGGTACTATATCACTATAAAGATCATGTAATGTAATAAATAGCATAATGGATTTAATAATGGCTTAAGATATAAGCTAGATCATAATATCATCTATATGTTAGGAATCCTAAATAAATCAAACTCTAGTACAAACACTTCATTTGACACCCATTAGGTGAGTCTAAAACTTATAATCGGATTTATCAAATTATATACAATTCTATTGTATTGATTCTTAATGAAGAAAATATTTGATAGTGCATCATGAAAAAAAATTAAATTTATTAAAGATGAAATGATCCTTATTTATATCACTGAGAACGTTTTTGGATCATGATGTAAATACAGATGAAAAAATAAAAGAGAGGGGTGAATTTTTATTTTTATGAATATTTATTTTATCCAAAAAATAATTGTTTAAATGAATTAATATTAATTGAATTAAAATAAATCTTAATTTATTAAAACATTATTTGGATAGGGCCTTGAGTCTAGTTATAAAGGTATTTCAATTAGGTTGATTGTGATAAAATAATCCATAATTCATAAATTAAATTAATCATATTCATGGTTGAAATGATTTTTTTAGAGTAACCATGTAAGATATAATAATTAAAATGGTTATGATTATCATAGTAAAACAAAAAAAATGATTTAATCATAAAGTGTATAGAATTGTTTTGAGTTGTTGAAAATATTGTACTTACTATAAACATAATTATAATATATTGAAAAATATTATATTTATATTTGATATGATAAGAAATATAAGATATTGAAAAATGAATGTATTAAAAAATTAACATTCTATTACAATAAAATTGAATTTTAAAAGAATACAATCATTATAACCCAAAGATAAGGTTATCCAGTAACCATGGATTGTGGTCCCCTAATTTATACAGTCAATAAATTCTCTACTACCCACACTAGGGTAAGAACTTGATACGATGATCATATGATGTCATTCTATCCCCATAAACCCCTCAATCAACAAGGTGATCAACACTATTGTCTTTTTAGCCTCGGAATCCCTCTATCTTCATATGATCGACATGTATATCTTCTTATCTATTAAGACCTTGATCCAAATAACCAATGATCGGTGTCACAATAGGAAAAAAACTCATGGATTTAATTACTTTGTAGAATGAGTCGTTCAAAACTTGATCCCTTATGAGCCTTTCAAATAAGGAAGCTATTTTAACGACCTCTCATTCAGTATCTCGATATCATCAAAATTTCAGCCTTATTTTGAGGTTTTTAGAATGAACTAGTATTTATTTGAAAAACATCCTAGGATCATCTTGGTCTACAAAGATGGGATTTTATCCTAAAAATTAGGAGGTACATTGACACCAAGAATGACAATAGTAATATTGTAACTTAAATAATTACATGGTTTTGTAATGTGTATTGAAATATAATACATGAAATAGGTTTTATTAAAAGGTTTTCATTTCGATACGATATTGACTTATGGATATGATAAAATGATTCTGAAACAAATTATGCTCTTCAGAAAAAGTAGAATATTAACAAATATGAGTACAATGATTTTCGTTAAGATAGTGAATACAATTTATCTTGTATGTATTATACATAATGGTGTGTATGATGGAAATTGTAATCGGCATGTCTGATGAAAATTGCAATTGGGGAGTAAAATATAAATCATATCGGGGGTCATAATGATAATCTTGTAGTTGGTCATTTCTGTAAAACTATTGGGTAAAATTATTACCATATTAATATTGAAATTCATAATGATAAAATGTAAAAAAACATCATAAAACAATATATAAATTCATTTGAAAAGTGACTTTGTGATTTCAAAAACATAAAGGAATATAATTTTCAATAGAAGACTTTTGACTCAAAAATATCCCCCTTTTTTAAAAGAAATGATCAAATAAAATAATATAGGATTAATAAAGTAATTATTTTTAATATTTATATATGAAGACATATACTTATCTCCATTTGAGTATTAAAACTCTTTTGAATATAATTTTAAAGAAACAAATATACCAATTAGGATATCAAAATACTTAAGGATCATATTCAGTAAAATATTCCCCCTACTAAAAGTATTATAATTTTTGTAATATTTATTCATGTTGAATACATTTTCCCAATTTATTAATTATCTTCCACCTTTTATAAAATAATCTCCCTAATTTGTTTTACAAAAATGAATAATGAAGATCGTTTAATATCGATAAATGGTATATAGAAACAAAATCTATAACGAAATAAAGTGTTTCATCAAATAGAATTAGTAAAGGGTTTTTTTAAAATCTATTGGAGAATATTAAAAATGAAGAATATATATGATGAAACATTTATAATATTTTTAAAATAATACAATAAAAGTCCAAAAAGATCATTTCTTTTCATTCCCTTTCCCATATCCTTCTTCATATAATCTTACATGATTGTCATAATATTTTTGTATTCATTGTTGTCTTCATTCACCTTGTCAATAGACACTATTTTAGAATAGAATTTTGGTTCTTGATATTCAAATAGTTGTTCTTCGGTATAAATATGTTCTTCCTCTAATTTCATATTGTTTACCAAGGAATGAATTTGAACTTTATGATCTTAATTATTCTTCTCTTGGAATTATATACTATAAATCAAAAAACAAGTTAATTATTCAATTCAATGATATCATACTTATAAAAAAATTTATTTGTAAATTTCAACGGAATAAAATTATGCTTCTTTACAATCAATTTGAAATATTCATGGTGGAATTCATCTGTCCCTCTAACAACATTAAATTTTTTATTAGCATCACATTGTAACATATTAAACTAAATTGACTGTTAATTCAATAGATTTATAATAACTTCATCTCATGTGATTTGATACTATATTCATACATAGAGATAAACATCACAACTTTAATAAATTCACTTTTATGTTGGTTCAGGTTTTCTTCTGATACTTTTAAATCAACCTCACATTTCCTCAGTCATTTTATTTGGATCATGAAATATTCAGTTATTTTGTTTTTATTTTCTACAAAAAAATAAATATTCTCTTAAATTGTTGGTAAATATGTAATTCCCTTTTCAATATTTCTATTTTCTTAAACAACATATTGATCTCTTTTCAAATATATCATTTGGTATGAATCAATATCTTCATCATAATCGAGATGCTCTTAACTATGTCTTCTGACATTTTCATCATATGAAATATTAATTTCCTGCCATTAGATCTAGTTTATTCAACCTCTTACATGACTTTATTGACTTTTAACAGTAGGGATTGGTTTTGTTTTCATCTTCTGGAGAAGGTATCTCACAAGAAGTCACATCTGAGAATTTCATAGGAATTTTATTAGATTAAGACTTTTCTTTATAAACAGCTTCCATTTCCATAAATTATTTTTCTTATAATTATTATTCTGTATCTTTATCATCTTCTTCTTAGATATATTAATCTATTTATATCATTTTAGTACTATATTTTTCTTGTGAAGAATTTTCTAGAGAGACTTTTGGTGGATCTGACTTTCAGAAAAATTTCTTTACTTTTCAATAGTCTTATATAGAGGGGTAATTATTTATTTTTTAATCCACTCCCTGGCATGTTATTTATCAAAAAAAAATTCATCAAACTATTAATATAAAATCTAATAGACTTTCTCATTTTCAATTTTTCATCTATTTTTTTTTCTTTGTGGATTTAATCTATTTAAATTTTTTTAGCAAGGACATTAGCAGGATTGAGACCAAATTGTAGATCTCATTCTTTCCTTTCATCATATTAGTTTCTCCATTTTGAATCCATTCCTTTAGATAAATTTTATTTCTCTTTTAGTATTTTAATAGTATCAGACTTTTATTTATTGTGTTTCTCTATAACGATCAACACAGATTGTTTTGGTACTCGTTGGCTTCCTCTAACTATTTCTTTCAGTGTTTCAGCTTTAAAAAACATAAAAAAATTTAGATTATGGATCAAAATAAAATTTCATTATCTTTACTATATAATCACTATTCTAGATACCTCTAAAATTTATTTGAACTAACATATGATGATTATTGGAAAACATAAAGATTTTGTGAATGAACCTACACAAGATAGATGTAAACATGAATAAATAATACATGATTTACCAAGACATCTATTTATTAATGATTCCAAAAATGTTACCCATTATGTTGATCATCCTCATATTCACAAGATTATCATGTGTAAATACAATGTAAAATTTAAGAGTGTCTTTAACACCACTCATGGGGATTAAGAAACCTTACATCAATAGCATGGTTAGTCTATTATTGGTTAAAAAATGAGTACTTTTATTTTATAATCATGAATGTAAAAATGATATTTCCCACCCCATTCCTTTATAAAATTTTCCTTTTCATTTGGAAACTTATGTGAGCTATGGAATGCATCGCCTTTATATAGAACCTTAAGAAAATGAGCTGTTTGATTTGCAGAACTACTGATTTCACTATCATAAATATAAAATGTTACCTTTATGTAATTATAGTCCATCACCATTTTATATAATTTTATCATTTCTTCCATGATAGTTAGATATTATGTTTTAGGATTTCAATAAATACTGAGTCTCATCCTTGATACTGAATAATTATTTTTAGAGATAATCATACCAATAATAAAAGAATTTTTTGACTAATATTTCTCTGTAGAAATTAAATTATGGGAAATATTTTGGTGGAATTTATTTTGGATTGGTTGTAAACTTTTCCGAAAAGGGTATGATTTAATGCACTGAGTATGGAAACAATCAAACTTGGCTACTTGATGAGAATCATAGAATCGAAGAAAAGTTTTACGAAACTAATGTGTGATAGGGAGGGTTCCCCCTTTATATAGGTGAAGGAAATAAGACCATTGGACTTATACAGTTTATATCATATCAAGTAGATCTAATTTTTGATAAAAATGAGCTCGTGAGGATTTTAAAAAAACTGTCATTTACACAGTAAGTTCGATAATGTTTCAGAAAAAAAATTATTTAAAAAAAAAAGTGAAAAGTATAAGGAATTGTAACATTCCTAGATTGAAGATTAATATATTGGCCTCGATAGTGTTTAATTAAAATAAAATAGAAATAAACTAATAATGTGTAATTTTGAATGAAAATCCAATGGAGAAGAAAAATTTGGGTCAATAAAAATTTTATGGTGCAGAAAAAAATTTGTTCTGAAAAAAAATTAATGTGCTGAATTATTTTTTTGAGGGCTAATAAAATTTTATAAATATTTTTTATAAGAGTAAGAAATATGTAATCCCCCATTTAAAAGGAGTAACATTGTGTAAGGATATTGTTTAAACAAAAAATTGATAAGAATGAATACTTTACTATGATCATTCATTGATTTTTTTAAATGCATTCAAATCAAATAGAAGAGAATGGTTTTTAAAAATATCAGAAAGTTGATCTTCTGTTTTGATGAATTATAAAATTATATCTCTTTTTAGTTTGTGATCCTTAATAATGTGATAACTAATAACAATGTGTTTTTAAAAGAGTTATATGAAGGTTTTTTACTTAATGTAATGGAACTAGTGCTATCACATAGTATTTTTATTTTTTAAAACAAATTCCATAATCAGTGAGTCCGAGTTTAACTACGAACACTTGTGAATAACAACTTCAAACTACCACATATTTAGATTTAGTAGTGAAAAGTGCTATTGGTTGTAGATTATTACAAGATCTAGAAAATAATCAATCATCTATGAAATTAAATGTTTTGGATGTACATTTCTTATTTATTCTACAACCACTAAAAACAACATCTGAAATAAATTTCAATTCAATATAATTTTTATATAATAAAAAAGTCCCAAATCTATAGTTCCCATTAAATAAAAAAACATTTTCACTTATTTCAAATTGGGTTCCATTATGTTTTCTTGATACCGTGGACATAATCATACTAAAATAAATATGTCTTATCAATGAGGTATTGGTTATTGTGGACTTTCTATCATCCATCTAAATGTTGTTTAATATACTGGTTGTTTAGCTTCATCAAGATTTAGTGTATTGGAGGTATTAATTAGAGTACTAATAATTTCAGTATTTTAATATCTATAATTTTTAAGAAGATCCATAATATACTTTTTTGTGATATAAAAGCCCCTTATAATTTTTTATAAAATTAAAAACCAAGAAAGAATGTTAACTCTTGCACCATACTCATCCCAAACTATGATTTCATGAGATTAAATAAATAATCCATTAAATATTGCTCTGTTGATCTAACTATAATGTGATCAACATAAATATGAATGATCAAAATAAATTATTTTCACACTTTATGAGAAGTGTTGGATTAAAAACTCTCTTAACAAATTTTTTTAACCAAAATATAGTTAATATACTGTACCAGGCCTTAGGGGATTTTTTAAGTCCATATAAAGCAATGGTATGTCTCTAAACATATTCCAGATCTTTGGTATACTGAAAACCAAAAGGTTTTCTAACAAAAACATAATCATTAACATATCAATTATTAAAAACACACTTCACATCCATTTGAAAATGATTTAAAATAATGAATGCTTCAGAGTCAAAAAGAATAAAAATAGATTCAAAACTAGCTATCGAAGCATAGATTTATTCTTATGATATTGTCTCTTATTTATTAAGTCCTTTATCAAATTTTCATTCTTTATTTCTAATGATTATTACATTTTAAAATCATTTTTTTATCTAAAGACCCACTTTACTCCAATTACAGAGGATTCATTAGGTCTTTCAACCATGTTCAAGACTTCATCTCTCTCGAATTAAATTATTTCAACAATCATTTCTTTAATCCAATCATTATCAGATATATACCAATGAGGACTTTCAGGCTCAAACTGAGAAATATATGATATGTGTTCTATTTTCATTTCTCAAGGAACATTTAGTCCATATAGATTGATTGACATTACAAATGATACTATTACATGGATTATTCTTAAGAGATAATTGACATGGGTTTTTAAAACTTGTTCATAAACATAAGGTAGAATGTATTATCAAGTGAATACTTTAGAAAAAATCTACAGTGGATTCTACATATTATAATATTCACCTTTAAATTATTGATAATCAATTTTGTAAAAGACATCAGAAGATGTAAGATGATATAGTTTTAAAAAAGGGACCAGTTACATGAAATATAACATATACTACTTCCTCAATAGTACAATAGTTTTTGTTGAAAAAACAACCTGACTTTGAAGTAGTGTAATATCCTATGAATAAACATCATTCAGATTTCAGAGAGAATTAATGTAAATTATCTTTGGTATACAAAATGAATACATTTTATCCAAATACAATGAAGTATGAAATGTTTGGCATTCAACAATTATATAACTCATAAGGTGTTTTATTATTAAATGGTCTTATTGAACATTGAATTATAGTATACAAATATGTACACATAGCTTTGGCCGGAAAATGTTTTACAATAGAATATTCAATCAATATAGTTCTTGTTATCTATTTAGGAATATGACTTATTCATTCAAGAACATCATTTTTCTGAGCAGTTATTTTTGCTGAAATGTAATGTGTAATGCCTTTCTTACTAATTTTCTTTTTCAAAATCATAATTTATAAATTCCCCACCTATATCACTATAAAATTTTATTAATTGATTAAACTTCTCATTTTTTATCATTCTCTATGAATATTTTAAAATAAAAATAGTATTCATATATCTTTTCTGTAAAATAGAACCACGTATATCTAGTCTAGTTATCAACTAATATAATTCATAATACTTTACCCAAATACATCTAATTTTTTGTCGGACCAAAAAAATCCATGTTCACTAACTATAATGAATGAGAAGTTGAAACATCATTGGATGATTTAATTCTCGACTTATGTTTCTTTCCATTGGGACAATAGACTGAAACTTTTGAAAATTTCAATTCATGTTCTAGTTGATCCTTTACAAGTCTTTTCATATACAATTTAAATATATTCCTAATATTAATGTGTCATAATATTATATTACATAACCATTATTGATCATCCATTTCACTAAGTCAAGGTTAGTCTTGGATTTTATGGACTTCTAAGTCGAGCGTGTAATCATTCGCATGCTGATGAGTAGAATTAATTAAATCATACTTAGAATGGTAAACTATACCTTCATCATTCCTAAAATTTACATGGTAAACTTAATCACATAATTTTATTATTCTTATAACGGTGTTAATATGTCTTTTTAAAAATAAAAAATTTGAAATCAATGACTTTCGTAGAAGAAAAATAATACATATACCAATAATCTTTCATTGAGTATTGTCTCTATATTTAACTCATCCATATATTATTTCAGTAATATTTTCAATGATGTAGTTTTTAATAATCATATGTAAGGAACATATGTTGTATATGTACCATTTATTATTGTTGTGGGTACTTACTTTTTTTTATTGAAAACAAAATAATTAGACTTTTGGAATCCAAACTTTCTTGGATCATGAAATGCTAGAAAGAAAAATTTTGGGAACCAGTAATTTATTTTAAAAATGAGATTTGTGGAGTGCCAAAAAATTAATATTTTTAAATTAATATTTTTATTCTAATTACCTCCACTTTGATGTTTTGTGAAAATGGGATTTTTTAGAAAAAATGTAATTATTGCTAAAAATTTGTTTTGAATGATTATATCTCATTCCTAACCTTTAACACTATAGAATAAGTTGTTTATAAATTTTATTATATCCATCCTGACCAAAAGAAAATTATGAAGATATATTTACTAAAGTAAAAATTTCATAATAAATTACTATAACTAAATTTAAATACACATTATTATTATTTTCAAATGTGTGTTTGAATGTTTATCCTTCTCATAATTAGATTCGTAAAAATTTTTAGAAATAGAAATAATTTTTATGAAATCATATCAGGATATTAAGAATGATATAATATTATTTTGATAAAAAAATATTCTAGTATTTACCTTTTAAATTTTCTTAAAGACATTTCAATTATCATTCTCAATCAACATCAAAAATCTTGATATCTCATCATATAAGGGTAATGTATTATTATTACTAGATGAGGATGATTGTTCATATGAAGATAATAAATAATTCTAATCAAGATAATTTGAATTTAAATTCATGTTATTAAATGATTTAGAAGTTTGTACATTAGCTATGAGACATTTATTTTCAGTAGGTATTCTATAAAGAAGGCCAATATTATTCTCTATAATGTTTTCATTATATGATGAATTATCTGAAGAATCACGACCAGTAGAACTATATGAGTCATTTTCCTTTACAACCTTTTTTATATTTTACATATAGTGTATTTTTTATTCCTTTTAGAATTTATTTCTTTTATGTATATTTTTTTCAACATTTGGAAATCATGTCTGGTCTTTCTGAATTTCATTTATTCGTAATATGTAACATTAAGATTTATCTTTTCTTTCCAGTCATTGTTTCTTTTCTTATAAATGTACTGAAAATAATATTTCAAACAATATTGTTTATTATTTGAGGAAGATTTGACAATTATTTCTATTATTGTTCTGATTCACTTGAGTCCAATTAGACTACAACATTATTTTTATTTCATTTGACTATATTTTCTAGAGTCTAAGAATCCATTTCATTTGAAGTTGAAGTAAAATAAAATCTTCTGTTCTTATTTTTTACTTTTTCTGTATCTATTTTCCATCTATTTTTGTGTTGAAAACTAGTTCCTAATAACTCATCAATAGTAACATTTGAAACTTTTCCTGATTTATCAATAGGTGTCATTTTTTATTCCCATTAAATTGGCATGATATCTATGATCTTTTCGAAGGGAATATCGTAACCTAGTATTTTATCTCTAATAGAATGTAAAGAATTAAAAATTTTCATAAATCATTATTATACCTTATTAACAATGTCTCCATAAGGGTATTCAAATTTATGATAGTCTTCACCTAGCATATCACTTCTTATTTAAACAACTTTAGATGTTCAAAATATAAATATTTATATCTTCTTCTAAATACTATTTTCTTCATCAAAAAATCAAATATGGATTTATATTTTTATAGAAAGGGAACAAAATAATTTATTACATAAAATATAATTCAGTTGATATTACCATTTCTCTTGATTGGTAAAAAGACTATCTTCCTTTTCATGAATTGTATAGTCACCAGTATGTATAACAATACTATCAACTAAATTATTGATTAAAAAAGTCTTCATTATGTCTTTATAATAATTAGTATGGTTTCCATCAAAAAAAATTTCATCCTTTATGATTGATATTGTCGATTTAATCAACATTAATTCTATCCAAATTTAATAAAATATGTAATTTGTTTTTCCACAATAAATATTAGAGTATAAAATCTTCATAAACAACAAGTTTAAAAATAGAAAATAACATACATGAAAAGGTAAATAAATAAAGTATATAAGTAGTGAAATCATGCTCCAATTCCAATTGTTGTTTTTTATGTATATGAATATAGAATAATATAATAGAGGGGTGAATTTTAGTTATAGAATCATTTTTTTATCCCTAATGTAATTTATTTTTATTGGATTTAATCAAATTCAATTCACATTAACTTTTAATGTAATAAAACATTAATAAGACTAGGCCTTTGTCCCATTTATAAATTTATCATAACTAGGTTGATTGAGATATTGTAATCCACAATTTGTAAATGAAATTAATCATATTCACTATTGAAATTATTTAAATAGAGTTTGTGTGTAAAAGATCATAATCATTATGGTTACGATGATTAGTGTAAAACTAAATATTATTCAATCATAATTAATAAAAATCCGTTTTGAACTACTAGAAAGATCGTATTCACTAAAAATGTAATTAGATTATATTAAAAAAATTGTAGTCAGATTGGTTAATATTAAAGAAATAAGAAATAGAAAATTGAATGTATAAAAAATTCAAATTCTAATACAATGCAACAAAAATTTAAAAGAATACAATTATTTTAATCCAATGGAAATGGTGTCCTATAACCGTTGATATATTTTCATGGATTTATACTTTCCAGAAAGTCTTTCTGACCCACACTAGGAAATGGACTTTAAAAAATTATCTATGTATGTCTTTTTACACCTGATATCCTTTGATCAAGAAGGTGATCAATTCCTCTATATTCTTTTTCTCATAATCCCTCAATGTTCAAATGATTAGAATGTTTATATAATATCAATAAAATCCATTAATCATAATCACCAATGAAATGTGTTACACTAGGAAAAGAAGAAAATCATGGATGTATCAAGTATGTACAATGAGCAATTCCCCAATATAACTCTTTTGAGCATTTCAAACAACCAATCTATTTGACAGAGCTCTCATATAGTGTCTTGAGTTCATCAAAAGTTATTCCTTTTTTTGAGGTCATTCAACTTATCAGGTATTTATTGTCCAAAGTTCCAATGGTCATCTGGTTTTTCAATGGTTATATATTCTTTTTAAATTACGAAGGGACTTGGTCACCATGCACTCCAATAGTCATCTTCTAACAAGAACAATAACATTGTTTTAGAATTTATACAGAAAAAAATACACAAAATTGTTTTTATTAAATTTTCTTCCTTTAGATATTATACATCCTTTTGGAAATAATAAAATGAATCAGAGAAGAATTTATCACTTCCGAAAAAAATGTGAACAATAATTGAGTACAATGATTTTTGATAAGACGGTGAATACGATTTATATTTTTACTAAAAAATTAAATGGATTTCATGATGGAAATCATAATATGTGTTTCTGATGAAAATATTAATTGTTGAGTACAATTTTAATCGTAATTGGTGAGTACAATGTAAATCATATTTCAGTTCATAATGATAATCATGTAAAGGATCATATCTGTAATACTCATGCGTATAATAATTATCATATATATATGTAATATAATAATGATAAAATATAAAAAAAAATTAAAAAACAAATATAATAATTCATCAAAACAGAGTGTTTTTAATTTCCAAAATAAAATTGAATAGAAAATTCAATAAAAAAGAATTTTGACTGAACTAATGTTATGATAGATATTAGATAGCGACATTAAAGACTCACAAAAATTATATCATAAAAAACAAAATATAATGATAATGTTTTCTATTAGTATCATTATAATGTTGATGATGACAAATTTATTTTTATATATCATATCACTTTAAAATTTTAATATTGTATTGATGATTTAACCCCAAAAAATTCTAAAATATGATCATTTTATTTGATATTGTATATAAAACACAACACTAGGCTTAGAAGGCAAGATGACACCATGAAACATTAAAATATTTTTATTTTTAAATAAATTTAATTAATTCTAAAGATATAAAATAAAAAAAACATTAATTTTATCATTCGTTACACTCAATATTGAGTTACTTTGGTACATTATGTTACCTGTAAGACCGATTTTTACTAAACATTAATATAATAATTATATTTATATTTAATATCATAGATTTTTCATATCCATCAGAACGGTGGGTATATATAGGATAAACTAAAATATAAATATATATAGTTTACATACACATTAATAGGTTCTCTATTAATTATAAATAATAATATTAATCTTATAAAATAATAATAAATGTTTTCGAAACACTGTTATTTCTTTAAACATAGTATACTAATTCTTAGAACAAATTATTTAAAATTATTTTATCTAAAATTATAGAATATTTATTTTATAAAATAGACATCATTTTTTATAGTGGAATCTCAAATATATTTTAGGATGGATTTTGGTGAATTTTCTGATAAGATACATTTTTGTGATGAATTGAGAAAAATACATTATTTTAATTAAAAATTTCATTTTCATTTATATAATATATACTAATAAATTGTATTCGTAATTGGTTTTAAATAAAATTATATCAATGATATATTCATTAATATTTTTTTCATTTCAATCATTTTCACACTAAATTTGGACATAAAAACATAATAACTTTTGGACATTTTCATAAGAAAACTATTTTTTTCCTCACGTCTATGAGAATAATTTTAATTTAAAATTTTCCACATCGGTGTGATGACTTTGAATAAATAGATTCCATATTTTGAATTAGAATACTGTATATTATCTAATAAGGTCAAATTGACTTCAGACCCTAATTATTGGTGAAAATAATTAAGACTAATTATAGTGATTATGGTTAAAACAAGATTACTTAGCGGTTAAACATATAATACATGGTGTACTAATTTAAAAAATCATATAAAAATACCATTGTATGGACATATTAACAGATTTGTGACTTTTTTTAGAATAATATGTGTTTTTTGGACACATTACAATGAAATTGACCTATATAATATGTAACACCCCGACCCCAGTTAGAAAGAGTCGACGCGTTATTACATATCATTGGAATGATAAAAAAAGATCAAGTCTCGAACGACCAATTAGTTTAGTTTCCATGGAATCACTAGATACATTCATAAAGTTTACATTACATCATAAATTGAAAAAATGATACAAGATCTTGTCTTCATAGAACACACTCATATCCACATAATATCCCTACAGTACATTCATAATATACAACTTCACATCCTGGGAAAAATAAAACATTGAAAGGAGTGAGCTTAGATGCTCAATAAGGATAACAATATAGCAGAAACTTTCATAAATAAACATAAACATTTAAGACAATTTATAACTAAAAAAATCCTTTTAAACATGAAATTCAGCATAATATGTCAAAGATAAAATGAAATAATTCCATTTACATATTCACATGGATATTATACTAGTCTAATAATCACATGAAATATCAATAACCACTTTCATAATGATGGAATGCATAATGCCAAACTATCATAACCACATAATCAAGGCCTTGTGCCTAGACTACAAATAAGATTTTGTCAAGGCCTTGTGCCAAGACACTAGTTTGTCTCTTGAGACCTACCACTGTATCGAGGATCTATAACGGGCTACACCCATCACTTACTATGGCCAATTAATTATTCATATGAAAAGTTTGAAACATAACATAAACATTAATATTAAAACTAAAATACGAAATTTAAATACTTTATCTACACATAATTAATGGTATAAAAATTCCACATCCACAGTCTAACATAACTCATTCGATATAATAGAGAAGATTGTATTGTATCATATTAATCTCAATTGAGATAAATGAAGGATATTTACATAGAATAAAATAATCATCAAAACTATTAGATAGAAATATCCCCCTTTTTTGAAATCATTTAAAAGTCACACTATTTGTCAAGAACCCATTTAAAAATAGATTTTTGAATCAAAGTGTTACATACAACATTGAAACATTTAAAAGGAATTTTAATATTAAAACATTAATGTCCATATAAATAAATCATTAAAACCATTTTTAAAAAATGGACATTAAAGAGAAATATTTAGAATAATAATTCTTTAAAACATTTAAAATGATATTTTAGTTAGAGTTTCTAACAAAAAGAGAGACTCTTGAATAAAAATAATTGAGGTAATAAAAACATTATAATATCATGAGAATAAAGGGATTCATGATATTCAGTGTCAAAGTACATTATATACACCATATAAAAGTGATTTAGTGAATAACAACAAATAAATCTCAATAAAATGTAAATTGAGATGAAATCTCTGAAAAATACAATATCATTAGGTTAAGGATAAATAAACAACATAAATATGCGTGAAAAATATAAATACACTCAATATGATTGGATATTCAGTGTAAATGAATCAATGGACATTCACACATATTCTTGTAAAAACAACATCAATGAATTGGATATTTAACTCAACAAATAGAGATTGAGTTAAAATTACTCTTATCAAGTTCATATCGATTACTTGAGAACTTAGGAATGGATTGATTATGTGTATAAAAAGTATATCCATAGATAGGGGAGTGGGAATTATGACATAATAAAACTAATAGTGATTCCACACATAATCGTTGCGTAAAATAATAAATGAAGTATGCGGAAAGCCAAATGAGTGGAAATTGAAATTTGTAATTCCCTTACCAATTTGGTAACATATGAAACATACATACCATTAAAGATGGATCATAAAATTATTATGTAAATATACATACACTAAAATATATTACACGATGAATAAAATCATGGGATGTACACACAACACATGCAATAAATAGGTGGTGAAAAACGGAAATCTCACGGAATGAAACGTGAGATAAGAAACCCCTTACTCTGAACATTTTCCTTGGTCGATGGTAGGATAAACTCTTGTATAATGGTAAAATAATTCTTATTTAATTACACAAAAATCATATACATTAATATGTTATAATATATGATCTTTTAACATTTATTTTTGATAATATCTTAGTATTATCGTCGTTTCAGGTGTTAACGGATTCATTTTTCATTATATTATTTGTTTTTTGAGCCATATTTCTATGTATGGGAAGCATATTATTCATATAAATAATTATATCATGTCTATATTCATTATTTTTAATCATAAAATGAAATATATGATTGAATAGATATGATGGAGAATGAATCCCTTCGTGTTCGTGGAGACGGTAATCCGTACGTATGCACGAGCGAAAATATCAATCTTTTTATATTAAAATAATATATAATTGGATATTATTTCATATATACAGAATCATTATCATGTTGTATTTATTATTTACATTAATTAAACATCATTATTATATCCATACAAATAATAATATATTGAATAACAATTACACCACGACGTGGAGACGGTAGGTCGTACGTACGCACATATGGTGACATGTCATTCAAAAGTTGGATAGAATACTGAATATGGTTGTATCATATTTATAATAACATCACAATATATATAATATAATGTAATTAATATTTTAGAATTCAAATAACAAAGAAAGATGAAGTGGAAGAAGAAAGGAACATGAAAGATGGTGGTGAAAACATTACCTATTCTTCGGGTTCTTCCATTTGATTTGATCAAAAGTGATTATTAGGAAGGCTTTATGATCAAAATAAGGCCTCTAGGTTGAATTTAGTGAAGTTTAGAGAATATTTGGGTAGGGTTTGGATGAACCAAAAGGCATTTAAGTTATGAATATGAGAGAAGGGGGAGTGCCCTTTTATAAGATGGGTGAGGGAACCTTAGGAAAAGCAAAAAATATTATTTTATAATAAATTAATATTCTGTTTCTAATGGAACCAAAGTGTATTATTTAATTTTTAAGGTGGGTATAGTTTTAAAACAACTCAACTGATATGTTTTATATAGGTTTGGATCACTATATTAACTTTATCATTTTGATTTAACTCTTAGCTAAATTGTTTGACATTTACCATGTCTCTTTGTATTTTTATATTATATAGTAAATAAAATTACAATAAACATTAAAGAGACCCCCAAGTGTTCCATTAAAGATACAAATATCATTATATATTTACTTTGGCTGAACATTAGATTTTAATGAATATTATATCAATTTATAATATAATATTTTTCACAAAAAATCATTTATGTCAATTTTGATACTATTTAATAATTGAATTTTGTTAAAGTCTTAAAAAATTTATTAATTAGAATAAAATTGATTTAAGAAATAACAACATGTCATATTAATCTATAAAATTCAATTATGTCATCAAAACTTTAAAATTATATTTATTTTATCATTTATAATATTAATTATTTGATTCTTTCATTAATAAGGAAAATACTTCATAATTATTGTGTCATAAATAAATTTAATTATTAAATGTATAAAAATTATAAATAAAATATCATTATATAGGAAATACTTTTATATTTCTAATGAATATATATAGTCGAAATCATAATATATATAACCCTATTTAAAAATTGTTTTTCTAAAAGATATTTGCTTATGTCATTTTTGTATTTACTTTAACTTAATTAATATAAAGTGTCATTATCACTTACAAGTGGATCCATGGGGTCCCAAAATCGACCCAAAGATACAAATGGTCGGACATGTATCAACCAATAGGTTTAGGACCCGTTTTAGTGTAATTTATTATTATTATAATATTATTTTTTACCCTTATTTATCGTATTTAGCCTTTAACCACGGTAAGTAAAATACTTACCGAAATAGTTATTCAAAATATCTAAAAATTAAAGTTACCTATTTACACAATTTTTACCTCCAATTTATAAATATGGAATCCATTTTTCTAAATTCAAAACATAGAAGCGGCAGAAATTAATTTAAAATTAATTCCCGCTGTCAAAACAAAAAGAGTGTTTTTAAGAAATAATAACTATCAAAAGATTGACACGTGTTTATGATCTGTTTAAATATGAAATTATGTCCAATGACCAAAATTTTATTAAATGGTAAAAATATATTGTAAATATACTTTAAAACCACTAAAATTTATAATTTATCCTTATTAATTATTTCGATTAAAATGTTGATTTTAATTAAAATTTAGTAATTTTCACTATTCATCATAATATGAAAGTTATTATAAATGTACCAAAAATTCACCCAAAGATAATTTTAATATTCCGAATCCAAAAACGAATTCCATATTGAAAGATAAAATGTATAATATTAAAAAAAGTGGGTATTACTATTCATAATGGCTAGTTTGATTAGTTGTGGTTTGTGTTTGAACTCGAAGTTGCGTACAACACATTCTACTATATTATTCAAAGAGAAGTGTACCATGGAATCTTGGGGTGTTACACTCTCGCATCCTTCAATAAATCCCATCCCTGAAATTTTTTAAATTGGTCTTTGGAATATAATGGAATGTCTCACATCGGAAAAAGAGTCAAAAAAACTATCACTATAAAAGAAAAAATGAGAATTACAAAGGTCACCTAAGATAACATATACTGGGATTCCATGTAGAAAAACATGGATATGGATGATAAACTAAGTTTCAGGTTCTGATGGAGAGGGATAGAAAACATGATCATGATAATGTTAACAATAAGAAAACTCCAAACTTGTGATGGGACAAATGTTCATTAGTTTCCCAGCAGGAAAAGTAAACGGACAACATTTTTTTATGTTACATTTCATAAGGATGAGGAATTAATTTCTATGATTGACTAAGAACAAAAAAATATATTCTTAATTTTTAGGTAAAGTTTCATTCATTAATAAATTTCTACTACTAAATCATTTTTAAACGATGAGTATTCCTGAAGACTTGGTCACACTAGAAGAGCTAGAATAATCTTGTAGAGAATCACATGATCCACAAAGGATAATCTATATTTTTACCTTGTCTTTAGAGATTAATCAAAACCAAAATGGTTAGTACAAGATCAAATGATCCCCCAAAAAGATATTCCTTTAGAGAAAGAACCAGTAATCTTTATTTTTAAAATTTAACCAACAATACCCCAAACATAAATGAATACCATTAAATAAACAATTTCCCTTAAAATCCTTCAATATTATCCAAACTAATATTTAAACCCAAAAATTCGAATAATTTGGTTTTGTAGTCTTTCATGTTAAATTGTATCTCAAAATGAAATCAACTACTCATAAAGTAATTAACCTAATCACATATTCTCTTTTATAGGTCTATCATTTCCATAAATACCCCAAATCACTATAAATCCACAATAAAAACATAAATAAAAATCTACCATTACTCCTCAAATGAAATCCCATAGTATTCTAATTTCCATGGGCATATATTATTCTAAATAAAGAGAACGCCATCAAAAATAAAATTTATCACATAATCACCAAATCATTTTCCTATACTAAGGGTATTAATTTGATAAGACATATGATACCAAATCAAATTTTTATTCATCAATAAAATCATTTGACTAATTATAATTAGTCACACTAACCAGGGACTTCACGTAGTCAAGTGGTAGGTGATAAATGATAATCACACTTTCGTTGTGGGTTCGACTCACATAGCTTTGTCTGACGCGACGGGTTGTCACACGGTCTGCGTATTGTCCTTTTTCAGAAACTATATTTTATAACATTACCAAAAATGAGATAAATTCCTCAAAATAACCATACCATAATTTAACCACAAATGTTATCTCATACCTTTCATTTTCATCCCAAAATATAATAACTTGTAATTGCCTCAAATCTAATGATCATATAAAACCAAATTGTTATTTATCACTATATCAACAAGAGAAAAGAGAAGTATTCCTCAAATATCATTCTCACATGGAAAAATATAGGGTTACAAATACAAGAGAAAATTATTCCAAAGTAATCCCATAAACATGGAGCACTAATACTTTTAAACATTTCTCCAACAATTTTTTTCCACATTGCTTCTTCTTTGACCAAGAAAATATCTTATAGAATAGGGAATTCACTTTGGTAATGGACATATCCCCTATATTTATGTAAAATGACTGTAAATGTATTCTTGGGACAATTTTTATTTTCTTCTATAGTAATCTTCATTTTTCCTTGGAAATTGTTCACTTTATGTCCTTCTTTCCCACACATAAAGCATTTCTTTGTTCCATTAAGACACATTCATGGGTGTCTCCTTCCACATTTCCTGCATGATGGAAATTGAAGATTCTTTTCTCCATGGTCTCCACTGTAGGAGATCATATCATTCAACACCTTTCTCATCTTTGTTGAGTTTTGGAGTTGATTAATATATATGTTGTTGATCATATTTTTTGAAAACTGATTTGGCATGAACATGATATCTTTTACGCCTATCAACATTCCATTTTGTTTCTCATTAACACCACTATTACCACCTTGTACATCATTCTCATAGTTACTATGACTTATTTGGAATCTAGCCATTGACTAAAACCAGAAATATTTGTCTGAGTAACAGTTGTCAAAAAATCATTTAAAGAATATCATGACACCATATTCTTAATTTGAAACACCATAGGATTAACCAAGGTCATTTATTCTCATCTTATATTAAAATAATTCAAATAAAGTTATAAATAAAAAGCAAATGATCCTATGCATATCCCCCTGGAGTGTCGTAACAAAGAGTGCAGCAAGGCCCTTTGTCATGCACCAGTCCCCGTTCGAGTCTAGCTCAAAGAAGTCTTTTCAGGTTTTACCCCTAGGTACATCTGTTCCAGAGCCGCCTCTTCCTGCTTGTATCTAGACAGGGATGTATCGTCTGGAAAACTCACAAAATCTCTACAATAACAATATTCTAGGAAGTTTTTCTATACTGATCCTCAAAGTCTATCTTAGGGATATGTTCTCTAATCAGAGTTTACCTAAATATAGTATCCAAGGATTGTACTAAACTTCCTATGATACCCACTAAAACACCCTGACCCCAGTTATCCTGAGTCAGTTCTTTATTACGTATCATTGGCTTGATCACAAAAGATCAAATCTCAATTAACCGATTAGTTTAGTAGCCTTGTAATCCTTAAATACATTCATAATGTTTACATTACATCATAAAGTGAAAAACTACAACAACATCTTGTCTCCATAGACCACACTCATAACCTCATACTATCCTTATAAGACATTCACAAAATACTTTTTCACATCCGGGAAAAAATATAACATATAATGGGGTGAGATCAGACTCTCAGTAAGGATAACAATATAGAGGAAACTTTTGTAAATAAGCATAAACATTAAAGGGAATGTATAACTAAAACAAAAGCCTTTTAAACTTGAACTTCAGCATAATATGGAAAATATAAAATGAAATAATTCCATTAAATTATTCACATGGATATTCTAATTGTAGAATAATCACATGAAATATAAACAACCACTTTCATTATGATGGAATTCATAATGTCATAATATCATAACCACATAGTCAATCCCTTGTGCCAAGACTACAAATAAGATTTTGGCAAGGCCTTGTGCCAAAATGCTAGTTTGTCTCATGAGACCTACTAATGCATCGAGGAGTTATAGCGGGCTCCACCTATTAGTTAATATGTCCATTGTATTCATCATATGAAAAGTTTGAAACATAACATAGACATTCATTTTAAAACTAGAATACGAAATGTCAATACTTTATAAACACACCATGAAAGGTACTAAAATTGCATATCTACAGTCAAACATAACTCATTCGATACAATTAGGAAGATTGTATTATATCAGATTAAAATCAATCGAGAACAATGAAGGATATTTACATAGATGTAAATAATCATCAAAACTATTAGAGAGAGATATCCCCCTTTTTTCTTGAAATCATTTAAAAGTCACACTATTTGTCAAGAAGACATTTAAAAATATATTTTTTAATCAAAGTGTCCCATACAAATTTAAAAAATTTAAAAGGAATGTTAATTTTAAAACAATAATTTCCATATAATTAAATCCTTAAAACCATTTTTAAAACGTGGTCATTAATGAGAAAGATTTTGAATAATAAATCTTCAATAAATTTAAAATAATATTTTAGTTAGAGTTCCTAACCAAAATAGATGCACTTGAATACAAATAATTAAGGTAATAAAATGTTTTTAATATCATGAGAAAAAAGGGATTCATGATATACTATGTAAAATTACATGATATACACCATATAAAAGTTATTTGGTGTATAACAACCAAGAAATCACAATGGAATGTAAATTCAGATGAAATCTATTATAAAGACCATATCCTTAGGTTAAGCATAAATCAGCGACATAATTATGTGTGACAAATATAAATACACTCAATATGATTGGATATTCAGTGTAAATCAATCAGAGGACATTCACACATATTCTTGTAAAAACAACACCAATGAATTGTGTAACACCCCAAGATTTTACGAAAAATATATATTTTTTAATTTCATTAATATCTTATGTTATACGCTACACCAAAATGATCTTGCACAACATGCATATCTGACTTGGCTTTAATTATACTCAATCGTGACCTTCCTCGATATCGTGTGTATTAAGCAATAACGAGTTTCACTAAACAACAATATGCTATTAAAATATTATTAAAACTAGCCGTTATGAATAGTAATAACCACTTTTTGAAATTTTGTAAATTTTATTTTTCAAAATGGACTTCATTTTCGGATTCGGAATATCAATATTAGCTTAGGGTGAAATTTTTGTGATTTTCAGGTAAGTTTCATATTTTGATGAATAGTGAAAATTTCTAAATTTTAATTAAAAACAACTTTTTCAATCGAAATAATTAATATTGATAAATTATTAATTTGAGTGGTTTTAAAGTATATTTAGAATATATTTTTACAATTTAATACAATTTTTTTCATTGTATATAATTTCACATTTAAACCAGACATAATCAAATGTCAATCTTTTGATAGTTATTATCTTTTAAAAACACGCTATTTGTTTTGACGATGAGACTAATTTTTAAATTAATTAATGCAACTGATATTTTTTGAATTTGGTAAAATAGAAATCATTTTTTAGTTCATAATATCAAATATAGCTTAGGCCTAATTTTTGGTCTTTTTCCGGAAACATTCATTTTTGATGAATAGTGAAACCACTAAGTGGTAGTTAAAAAAATGAATTTTTCATCAAACATAATTTTACCACGTCTATGAATGGAATTTCAAAAGTCCGAGAGACATGGTTGATGTTAGTAAGTAAAAGGTGTTTCAATGAGATGAATTTAATTTTTGGTGAATAGTAACTTTTTTTTACCACGGTTAAAAGTAAATAGGGTAATTAAGGGTAAAAATTGTATTATTATTACCTTAAAACAAGTCCTAATTCTATTGGATAAGTGTAATTCGACCAAAAACAAACTTAGGAATAAAATATGACCTTTTAGGCCCACTTGTATTAGATTGTGACATTTATTATTAATTTATTTAAAGAAGGGTTAAAATAGTTAAAATCAAAGTTTATTAAGTATATCATTTTTAATATAGGGTTATACATAAGATAAATTCAACTATAAATATTAATTAGAAAGTTAAAAATATTTTTGACATAATAATATTTTACTTGTAATTTTTAGACATTAAATAATTTAATTTATTTATTACACAATGATGATGCAGTAATTATCTTATTAATGAAATATTGACATAATTGATGTTATAAATACCCAAATAAATGTAATTTTAGACTTTATATGAATTACACTAATTTTATAGGTTAATATGACATTTTATTATTAACTTTATTAACTTTTTTCGAACTAAACATTCTTTTATGATTTTCACAAAAATCAGTTACTAAATAGTGTCAAAAATGACATAAAATAGTTTTAAAAAAATATATTATATTATTAATTGTTATTTTATTTCTAAAAATATAATGTTAGGCCAAATGAAGTAGATAAGGTTATATATATTAATAATAAACAACTTGGGGTTTTTTTGGCTTGTTATAGTAAGTTTATTAACCTTATAGTGTAAAAACACAAAAAGACACGGTAAAAGTAAAATTATCTAACTTAAAGTTAAAACTAAATGATAAGGTTACAATAGGAACCTAAACTTGTCTAAATTCTATTTTAAGAGATTATTTCGACCCATAACCACCTTATATTCGAAATAAATCAATTTGGAGCTATTTAAAACCGAATTTGGCTTTATAATAAAATAATATTTTTAGTTATTTCATAGGTGCCCCTCTCCTCCCTTATAAAAGGGAACCTCCTCTCTCTCTTCCTCACACCACATAGAGCCTTCAAGATCGGACAACCCCTGCCAAATTCGCTCCTCCACTTCCTTAGAAACATCCTAGAGGTTCTGGTCTTCCTTAATGTCCAATTTTAGTGCCCTAAAAAGAGATCTCAAAGAGGCATTTCAAAGAAGAGGTAATGTCTGTTACCGATTCTTTCAACTGTATTTCTTCTTCCACATCTTCTTATTAGGTTGTTTCATTATGAAGTAATGGCATCAGTATCACTCATATACTTATATTTTATTATATGTATGAAACAACCCTATTTCACCATCTATCCATCCTACGGAAAATGAAATCACCGCCCGTGCGTACGTACGGAATACCGTCTCCACGCCGTGGTGTAATCTAATTTCCACCACCACCTTACTTGAATGGGTATAATGGTGTACATAATAACTATATATGATTATTGTAAATTAATATTGATTCTGAAATAGTATACATACACTCAGTTACAATTCCACGATAATGAGAACGATATCATCGCTCGTGCGTACGTACGAACTATCGTCTCCACGACGCGATGAGATTCATTCTCCACGTTAACCATTCATGAATGATTATAAAGTATATATAATAAGTAATCATGAAATATATGACATAATAATGATACTGGATTTATGTGTATATATATGTTTGTCATCTACATAATTCCATCCAACTCAATAAGGAAACGAAAACAGCGTTCATGCGTACGTACGGCCTACCGTCTCCATGAACGGTGTATTTCATTTCATTTACTGATCTATAATATATATGTTTATTCTGAATATATATTATATATAAATCATGTTTTATATTCTGGAATTAAGTAATCATGATCTATGTAATCATATGAATAATTACAAGTCATAACACGGATGATAAATAAAACGGTTTTACCCAAAATGCTCATTAACATGGAATTTACAAAATAACGGGTAAAATAAAGTCATAAGTGAACCATATATGATATCATAACAATGAGTATGATTCTGGAATAAGTCGATGACATTATTTAAATCATTATATAAGAGGTTCAGATAGTTACGAAGCAAATCGGACCTAAGGTAAGGCTAATATCACAATCTCATTTTTATCCGAGATTATTTATACTTCAGAAATTATTGGGGTGTATTTTATCATCCACATCCATGTTTCTGAAATATGTAATATTATTTCCATCCACCTACAATTGTTTAAATCCAATTTTACCCTTTGGTGAGTTTTTAGTAAAATATATGAAAGGAATCTATTGTCGTTTTTTGTACGAGGTACTTTTTGACTTTTCTGACAAAAGTACGAGAAGAATGTTTTTTAACTTATACGGAATGAAAGGATTTTTATGGTTTTATAAATCCATATTTTCATGAAGCTTCCTAAAAATTATTTCATGACTATTTTCAAGAAAATCATTTTTTTATAAAAATTCATGACATTTTGTGAAAAGAAAATGATTTTTAATAAGAAAGGATATTTTCCTCAAGAATTCATTTCAAGTGTTTTATCAAAACCATTTTCCATATAAAATGAAGTTATTTAATATGTGTATGTTTTAAGTATAATGTCTTTTTTATTTACATGGTTTCACTTTTCTTATTATGAAATTATATCCATTTCTATTATATGGATTATATTATGATGGGATGATGTTTATGAAACCCATTTTATTCGTTGGGTTATTATGAATTATGTATGTTTATTTTGTGGTACAAGTAAGAATGATTTCATTATGTGATGGGTGGGACCTATATCTCCCTCCAATGCATTGGGTAATGATTTTATATCTCATGAGATAGACATGGCTAGAACGGTATGTTAATCCGGTTCAGTGTTACAGGACTGAAATGAGGAGTGAACTCAATTCAGAATGGGACTTTGTCCACTAATATGGTCTTGGCAGCAATGCCTTGGCTACTATGGAAATCATTACATGTGTTTAATGGATGCCACAATTACATGTTTTATTCCCATGATATTTTATCATTTTTAATGTTTTTTATGATCTATGCCTTACGTACTTCCATGTTTTATGTCATTGCTCATGTTTTTGAAGTTTAAAAATTATGTTCATGTTTTTAAGTTCAAATGTATATAGTATGTTTTATTTTATCCATGCTTACCCTTATTGAGAATTTGAGCTCACCCTTTTTATGTTTTCTTTTCCCCAGGATATAAAGAAAGGTTTTAGGTAAGAAAAAAAAGGGATGATATTTATGGGAGATGTTGAAGATCTTTCACCATTATTAGAAGATTACGTTCCAAGATTCCAAAGACACTAAACTATTACGGTCCTTGTGTGTGTTTTTTAGTTATGTACTAAGTATTCCGCCAAAGTAGTGTAATGTCCATGTATGTTAAGCTTCGGGTCTCTACAGTTGGTATCAGAGGAAAGGTTTAGTCAACCTTTGTAAACTAGGATGCGAAAACTTTAGTGAGATACTTAGAGATATTTCTAAGGTATTTATAGGGATCTATCTAAGGTTATGTATACGTATAGGTTATAGTCCTAGAATTGTTCTAACAATCTTAGAATTTAACCTAAGATGTTAGATATTGAGGGTACTCCCCCTTTAATATGTTGTTTTCTCTAGCATGATTTCTGCCTCTCACATAATTCTTTTTGTGTTTTAGTTAATGGAGGGAACCAGAAGGAAGTCGGTTAACATTGAATCCAATGGAAAAATTGGATACTATGAGAAACAAAATTGTGTAATGCCTAGAGAGAAAGATATTGTGATTATGCTGAATCAGTCATCGTGATATATGATTAACAAGGTAAAATTTAGTGGTATGCCTAATTCATCAAAGAAGAGGAAGATAGAATATTGTGCATGTTCGCATGTTGAGGAGAATAAAGAAAGGAAGATTGAGATTTCTAAAGAAGGGAAGAAGAACGATGAGGAATACCTCAAATGGAGGGAACAATGTTATCTGTGTGGAAAAAAGGGTCATAGAGTGACAGGCTGTTATAGAGTTCAATGTATTATTTGTGGAGAACATGGGCATTACACAACTCAATGCCATGACCTAAAAAAGTTACTTCTAAATCAAGTAAGGACTTATTCTAGGACAATAATTGAACAGAATGGATTGATGTGTTTATGTATTGGTATTCACGATTAATGTGGTTGAGGTACTTTTATTGTGTATTAGAATATTTATGTATTATTCTATTGTAGTTTTCAATAATTTTAAGGTACTGGTAACCATGAAAATTGATTCAAATATTTTGGAAAGTAGATTATATGCCCATAAAGAAGGGATAAGGAGAAAATGAAATGTTTGACAGTATTCATGAGCTCATCATTGATATAAGGACTATGTGATATCATGGTTTGAGTATATAGAATTTTGAGGATATTGGTATGTGGAAAGTGTTAACTTTTAACTGCATTCATGTTTTCACTAAGGTTCAATGGGTATTCAAGAGAATACATGATTAAGGCCTTTGAATGTTTGGAATGTGACCAACAAGACATATCTTATGATATATGGGGATCAATGATTGTATTAAATCTCTGGAAATTGTTTTCACTATATTATGAGAGTGGACTGAAGTATTATGGATATGCCTAAAGATTGGAATTGATTATGTTGGACATAAGTTAGTATTGTTTTAGTATAGATGTTTTTTCGATATTATTGATGGGATGTTATATTAATATAGTTTTAGAAAAAGGACAACCTGCAGGACGGACGACATCCCATCGCGTCGGACAAGGCCGTGGGAATCAAACCCACAACCGAAGTGCGACTAGCCTTTATTGCCTACCAATGGCCTACAGGAATTCCTTGTTTAGTAGAAACTAGTTTTATTATATTACGTGATATGATATATGAAGTATAAGTTCATTTTTGGAATGGTATACGATTAACCTCACCATAGATAGACTTATGTATATTCGATAACTTTTGCTATCCTTTTGTTTCAAACAGATGGAATGACCCATCATTATATCACATGATCTATTAACACTTCATGAATAACAAATTCAACTTAATTTCTTTAATAGATAAAGTGGAAATTGTTCAAACCACGAACAACAGTGAGATTGTACAAAAATAAAGTAAGTATTTATTCTAATTCAAAATCTTCATCTTTAGGGAAATGATCTAGAAAACCAAAAAAAAAATTGTCCTAGTGCCCTAATATCCGATGAATCAGATGGTACCCTAGATCATCACAAATTTATGGCTTTGTGATTGCTGGATTTTCCATAGCCATGTTCTCTACCACTCTCCATCAGAACATGATGGTTAGATTTCTCTTCCATATCCATATTTTCACCTATGTGGAAACCCAGTGATTAGTTTATTTGGGTAACCGTTACATTTCATACTTTTGTTTTTGAAGAGTGGTTTTGGTATTCCTTTTTACAATGTGGGTTTCTATTAAAGAAACTTTCGAATAGTAAACTATTTATAACCCCGACGAATTTCGAGGGCGAAATTCATTTTAAGGGGGGTAGAATGTAACACCGCATGATTTTACGAAAAATGTTCCTTTTCATTTCATTAATGTCTTGTGTTATACGCTACACCAAAAGGATCTTGCACAACACGCATCTATGACTTGGCTTGAATTACAGGCAATCACGACCTTCCTCGATAGTGTGTGTAGTACGCAATAACGAGTTTCACTAAACAACAATATGCTATTAAAATATTATTAAAACTAGCCGTTATGAATAGTAATAACCACTTTTTGAAATTTTTTATATTTTATTTTTCAAAATGGACTTCATTTTTGGATTTGGAATATTGAAATTATCTTAGGGTGAAATTTTGGTAATTTTCGGATAACTTTCATATTTTGATGAATAGTGAAAATTACTAAATTTTAATTAAAAACAACTTTTTTCAATCAAAATAATTAATAGTGATAAATTATTAATTTGAGTGGTTTTAAAGTATATTTAGAATATATTTTTACAATTAAATACAATTTTTTTCATTGGATGTAATTTCACATTTAAACCAGACATAAACAAGTGTCAATCTTTTGATAGTTATTATCTTTTAAAAACACGCTATTTGTTTTGACGACGGGAATTAATTTTTAAATTAATAATGCAACTGATATGTTTTGAATTTGTTAAAATATAAATCATTTTTGATTTCATAATATCAAATATATCTTAGGCCTAATTTTTGGTATTTTTCTGGAAACTTTCATTTTTTGATGAATAGTGAAACCACTAAGTGGTAGTTAAAAAAATGAATTTTTCATAAAACTTAATTTTACCAATTTTGTGAATGGAATTTCAAAAATCCGAGAGACACGGTTGATGTCAGTAAGTAAAATGTTATTCAATGAGATGAAAATAATTTTTGGTGAATAGTAAATTTTTACTTTTTTTACCACGGTTACAAGTAAATAGGGTAATTAAGGGTAAAAATGTTATTATTATTACCCTAACACATGTCCTAATTCTATTGGATAAGTGTAATTCGACCAAAAACAACCTTTGGAATAAAATATGACCATTTAGTCCCACTTGGATTAGATTAGGACATTTATTATTAATTTATTTAAAGAAGTGTTAAAATAGTTAAAATCAAAGTTTAATAGGTATATCATTTTTAATATAGGGTTATACATAAGAACAATTCTACTATAAATATTCATTAGAAATCTATGAAGATTTCCTACATAATGATATTTTATTTGTATTTCTTAGACATTAAATAATTTTATTTATTTATGACACAAAGAAGATGGATTAATTATCTTATTAATGATATATTGACATAATTGATGTTATAAATATCCAAATAAATGTATTTTGAGACTTTTTATGAATTCCACTAATTTTCTAGGTTAATATGACATGTTGGTATTAATTTAATTAACATTTTTCTAACTAATCATTCTGTTATGATTTTCACAAAAATCATTTACTAAATAGTGTCAAAATTGACATAAAATTGTTTTTAAAAACAAATATTATATTATTTATTGAAATTTTATTCCTAAAAATATAATGTTCGTCTATATATATTAATAATAAACAGTTGGGATTTTTTTGGCTTGTTATAGTAAGTTTATTAACCTTATATGGTAAGAACACAAAAAGACATAGTAAAAGTAAAATTATCTAACTTAAAGTTAAAACTAAATGATATGGTTACAATTGGAACCTAAACTTGTCTAAATTCTGCTGGATGAGAGGATTTCGCCCTGTCCCCACCTTAGCTTCAAAATAAATCAATTTGGAGATATTTAAAACTGAATTACGCTTTATAATAAAATAATATTTTTTTTATTCCAAAGGTGCCCCTCTCCTCCCTTATAAAAGGGCACCTCCTCCCTCTGTTCCTGACACCACATTGTGCCTTCAAGCTCGGCCAACCCCTACCAAATTCTCTCCTCCACTTACCTAGAAACATCCTCGAAGTTCTGGTCTTCCTCAAAGTCCAATTTTAGTGCGCTAAAAGGAGATCTCAAAGAGGTGCTTCAAAGAAGAGGTAATGTCCGTTACCGATTATTTCAACTTTATTTCTTCTTCCAATTATTCTTCTTAGGCTGTTTCATTATGAAGTAATAACATAAGTATCACTCATATACTGATATATTATTATAAGTATGAAACAACCCTATTTTACCATCTATCCATCCTACAGAAAACGAAATCACCGCGCATGCGTACGTACGGAATACCGTCTCCACGCCGCGGTGTAATCTATTTTCCACCACCACCTTACTTGGATGGGAATAATGGTGTAAATAATAACTATATATGATTATTTTAAAGTAATATTGATTCTGAAATAGTATATATACACTCAAATACAATTCCACGATCATGAGAATGATATCATCGCTCGTGCGTACGTACGGACTACCGTCTCCACGACGCGATGAGATTCATTTTCCATGTTAACCATTCATGAATGATTATAATGTATATATAATAAGTAATAATTAA
Organism: Viscum album; assembly: GCA_963277665.1. Lineage (NCBI taxonomy): Eukaryota > Viridiplantae > Streptophyta > Magnoliopsida > Santalales > Viscaceae > Viscum > Viscum album. The sequence continues at coordinate 600,359,036 of OY728133.1, forward strand.
ATATATTACATAATAATGATACTTGATTTATGTGTATATATATGTATTTCATCTACTTAATTCCATTCAACTCAATAAGGAAACGAAAACAGCGTTCATGCATACGTACGGCCTACCGTCTCCATGAACGGTGTATTTCATTTCATTTACTCATCTATTATATATATGTATATTCTGAATATATATTATATATAAATCATGTTTTATATTATGTAATTAAGTAATCATAATCTATGTAATCATATAAATAATTACAAGTCATAACACGGACGACAAATAAAACGATTTTACCCAAAACGCTCTTTAACATGGAATTGACAAAATAATGGGTAAAATATAGTCATAAGTGAACCATATATGATATCCTAACAATTAGTATGATTCTAGAATAATTAAATTACCTTATTTAAATCATTATACAGGAGGTTCGGACACTTATGAAGCAAATCGGACCTAAGGTAATGTAAATATCACAATCTCATTTTTATCCGAGATTGTTTATACTTCAGAAATTACTGGGGTGTATTTTATCATCCACATCCATGTTTCCTAAATATGTAATATTATTTCCATACACCTACAAATGTTTAGATCCAATTTTAACCTTTGGTTAGTTTTTAGTAATATATATGAAAGGAATATTTTGTCGTTTTTCGTATGAGGTACTTTTTGACTTTTCCGAAAAAAGTACGTGAAGAATGTTTTTTTAACTTATACAGCATGAAAGGATTTTTACGGTTTGATAAATCCATATTTTCATGAAACTTCATCAAAATTATTTCATGAATATTTTAAAGAAAATCATTTTCTTTTAAATATTCATGACATTTTGTGAAAAGAAAATGATTTTAAATAAGAAAGGATATTTTCCTCAAGAATTAATTTCATGTGTTTTATCAAAAACATTTTCCATATAAAATGAAATTATTTCATATGTGTATGATTTAAGTATAATTTCTATTTTATTTACATGGTATCCCTTTTCTTATAATTAAATTATATCCATTTTTTATATGGATTATGTTATGATGGGATGATGTTTATGAAACACATTTTATTCGTAGGGTTATTATGAATGATGTATGTTTAGTTTTTGGCACAAGTAAGAATGATTTCATTATGAGATGGGTGGGACCTATATCTCCCTCCAATGCATTGGGTAAAGATTTTATATCTCATGAGATATACATGGCTGGAACGCTATGTTAATCCATTTCAGTGTTACAGGACTGAAATGAGGAGTGAACTTGATTCAGAACGGGACTTTGTCCACTAAGATGGTCTTGGCAGCAATGCCTTGGCTACTATGGAAATAATTACATGTGTTTAATGGATTCCACAATTACATGTTTTATTCCCATGATATTTTATCATTTTTAATGTTTCTTTATGATCTATGCCTTACTTACTTCCATGTTTTATGTCATTGCTCAAGCTTTTGATGTCTAAACATTATGTTCATGTTTTTAAGTTCAAATGTATATAGTATGTTTTATTTTATCCATGCTTACCCTTACTGAGCATTTGAGCTCACCCTTTTTATGTTTTCTTTTCCCCATGATATGTAAGAAAAAAAGGGAAGATCTGTATGGGAGATATTGAAGATCTTTCACCATGATTAAAAGATTATGTTCAGAGTTTCCAAAGACACTAAACTATTATGGTCCTTGTGTGTGTGGTTTTGTTATGTACTACGTATTCTGCAAAAGTAATGTAATGTCCATGTACGTTAAGCTTAGGGTCTCTAGAAATTGTATATGTAACTCAATAAATGGACATTGAGTTAAAATTACTCTCATCATTTTCATATCGAAGACCTGAAAATTTATCAATGGATTTATTATCTGTATAAAATGTATATCCACAGAAAGGGGTGTGGGAGTTATCACATAAGAAAATGAACAGTTATTCCACACATAATCTTGGAGTAAAATAATCAATTAAGTATGCATAAAGATGAATGAGTGGAAATTGAAATTTATAATTCCCTTACAAAATCGGTAACATACAAAACATACATCCCATGAAATATGGATCATAGAATGATGATTTAAATATCCATAAATTAATTTATATTACAAAATGAATACAATCTTTGGGAGTAGACAAACCACATGCAATAAATATGTGGTGAACAATGGAAATCTCATGGAATTAAAAGTTAGATAAGAAACCCTTTACTTTGTACATTCTCCTTGGTCAATGGTATGTTAAACACATATATAATGGTGAAATAATAGTTATTGAATTATAAAAGAATCATATACATTAATATGATATCATATATGATCTTTTAACATTGATTTGTTGATAATATCTTAGTATTATCGTCGTTTCGGGTGTTAACAGATTCATTTTCCTTTATATTTTTGTAATGTGAGCCATATTTGTTTTGGATGGGATGTATCTTATTCATATACATAATTATATCATGTATCTAAACATTATTTTTTATCATAAAATTAAATTTATTCTTGAATGGATATAATGGGGAATGAATATCATCACGTTAGTCGAGACGGTAATCATTACGTACGCATGAGCGACAAAATCATTCTTTTGATATTAAAATAATATATAATTGGATATTATATCATATATACAGAATCATTAACATGATATATTTATTATTTACATTAATTACATGTCATTATTATACCCATCCAAATAATAATATATTTAATAACAATTTCACCATGACATGGAGACGGTAGGCCGTACGTACGCAAGTGTGGTGACATGTCCATTAAAGGAAGGATAGAATACTGAATATGGTTGTATCATATTTATAATAACATCACAGTATATATAATATACTGGAGTTTTTTTAGAATGGGAATAACAATGAAAGAAGAAGTGGAAGAAGAACGGATCATGGAAGAGGGTGGTGAAAACATTACCTCTTCTTCGGGTTCTTCCTTTTGATTTGACCAAAAGGTGTCCTTAGGTTGGATTTATGATCAAACTAAGGCCTCTAGGTTTAATTAAGTGAAGTTGAGAGAATATTTGGGCAGGTTTTGGCCAATCAAAAAGGCTTTGATGTTATGAATATTAGAGAAGGGGGAGTTCCCTTTTATAAGAGCGGTGAGGGGCACCTCAGGAAATGCTAGAAATATTATTTTTATAATAAATTCATATTCGGTTTCCAATGGCTCAAAAGTGTATTATTTAAAGTTTATGGTGGGGAATTGTTTACCAATAGTCAACCAATAGGTTTTAGATAGGTTTGGGGCATTATATTAACTTTATCTTTTTATTTAACTCTTAGTTAAATAGTTTGACATTTACCATGTCTCTTTGTATTTTTATATTATATAGTCAATAAATTTACAATAAACGTCCAAGAGACCCCCAAGGGTTCCATTAATTATACACCTATCATTATATAAGTCCTTTGGATGAAAATTAGATTTTTAGGAATATTATATAAATTTATAATATAATATTTTTTTTAAAAAACACCTTTTTGTCAATTTTGACACTATTTAATAATTGATTTTTGTTAAAGTATTAAAAACTTTATTAATTCGAATAAAATTCATTCAAAAAATTATAACATGTCATATTAGTCTATAAATTTTTTGAATTTCATCCAAACTTTTAAATTATATTTATTTTAACATTTATAATACTAATTATTTGATTCTTTCATTAATAAGGAAAATACTGCATCATTATTGTGTCGTAATTAAATTCAATTATTCAATGTCTAAAAATTATAAATAAAATAAGATTATGTAGGAAATATTTTTTTCCTTCTAATAAATATTAATAGTCTAAAATATAACATATATAACCCTATGTAAAATTGTTTTTCTAAAAGATATATGCTTATGCCATTTTTGTATTTACTTTAACTTAATTAATATAAAGTGTCATTATAACATACAAGCGGATCCATGGGGTCCCAAAATAGACCCAAATATTCCCATGGTCTGAAATGTATCAATAAATAGGGTTAGAACACATTTTAGGGTAATTTATTATTATTATAATATTATTTTGTTACCCTTATTTACCGGATTTACCCTTTAACAATGGTAAATATAATATTTACCGAAGTAATTATTCAAACTTTATAAGAACAAAATTTAACTATTTACACAATTTGGACCTACTGATTATAAATATGGAATCCATTTTTCTAAATTCAGAACATAGAAGTGGTAGATATTAATTTAAAATTATTTCCCGCTGTCAAAACAAAAAGCGTGTTTGTAAGAAATAATAACTATCAAAAGATTGGCACTTGTTTATGTCCGATTTAAATGTGAAATTACATCCAATGAACAAAATTATATTAAATGGTAAAAATAAAATCTAAATATACTTTAAAACCACTAAAATTCATAATTTATCACTATTAATTATTTGGATTAAAAGTTTTTTTTTAATTAAAATTTAGTCATTTTCACTATTCATCAAAATATGAAAGTTATCAGAAATGTACCAAATATTCACCCTAAGATAATTTTGATATTAATAATCCAAAAATGAAGTCCATTTTGAAATATAAAATGTATAAAATTTTAAAAATTGTGTATTACTATTCATAATGGCTAGATTGATTGGTTGTGGTTTGTGTTAGAACTCAAAGTTGCCTACAACACACGCTACTATATTATTAAAAAAGAAGTGTACCGTGAAAGCATGGGGTGTTACATTATTTTTTATCTTATGAAAATGACAAAAATATACTTTTCTAAATTTTGATATATATATATATATATGTATATAAATACTTTAGATAACAAAAAAATATATTCATTTATATTTATCCTTTTAAAGGATAAATGATTCTTTTTTATCATGAAAAATTATCTGTAATTATTATATATGAATTAGTTACATAAAATTCTCATGAAATACAAGCATAGTGATTACTTAGTTAGAAATTAACTAAAATAAATGTCACTATAAATATTAAGAATAAGTTAAATTTAATAAATTGATGTCTTAAATTATTTTTTTAAATAAATATATCATTTTAAACTACTATGAAAATAATATATTATATTATTTTATTTTCATTATATTTTTATGTAAAAAATAAATAAATATAGTAAAAATTTTCATTATTATTATTTTATAATTTATTTTAATTTATTATACGATTAAAATTAATAAAAAAATTTTATTCTACCAAGTAATTTATAAATGTCAATAAATATAAAATATATAACATTCAGGTAAAAATTTATATTTTATTACTAACATATTAACCCATATATATTTAAAACATTTTTATCACTTTAATGGTTAATGTATTGTGTTTTTTCATTTCTTGGACTTCTTTTAAAATAAACATCGAACACAAGTAATATTTTTATTTTATAAATTATATAATATATTTTGAATAATTTCTTATATATTATCTAATATGTATCACTATAATTTTATCATAATGAATAAATTTACAATGTTATATAATCTATTACATAATAAAAATAAAACTGTAAAAGATGGGATACATAGAAGTTTAGGAACAACATTATATAAATGATCTTCTTTTTTATTTGGTGAAGATCTTTCTAGAAACAATAATCCATACCCTCCATTATTTTATCTTTTTTGATCCATATTATATATGGGATACCACTCAATAGTCAATAATTTAGAATATTTATAAGAATACCACTCCTCCTCAACTATAAAAAGAAACTCACTCTCCCCTATTCTTCACACCTATCAAGAAATTTTACTCAACCAAACCCTCAAAAAATAACTTAAAAAATTACATAAAATCATCCTAGAATCATCAATTTGGATAAAATACAACCTAGGAAGTGTTTAGTGTAAACCAAAGTAAGATAACTGAAGAAGAGGTAATGTTCTCCAAAAATAGGTTTTTCCATTAAACCCCTGCATAAATTCTTTTTATAAGAAGATTATTTTAAAAAATCAGTAACTAACATATAATTAAATGTTTTATTTTTATGATTATGTCATAAAAACTCACACACTTCCATCAAGTGTGTTAGGAAATCACCATTCGTGTGTATGGAGGACTACCTCCTCCCAAACCGATGCCATATATTTTTCCATTTCAAATATTTATTATTGGGAATAATGATGAATTTATATTGTATATATGAAATTTATGATGTAATTTTTATTTTATAATTATTATATTACACATACCTTCATTATTTAAATTTTTTTGGAACACATTAACACTGTTCGTGTTTAAGGCATTCTACCACCTCCTAAAGTGATGTGTTTCAGTCACTCATTACATGAAATGTATTATGGATGGGTTTAGAAAAATATTTGATGTATATGAATTTATAACAACACCATAAGGGATATATATATATATTATTTAATTTTCTTCAATTTTATATGATATGAAAATGGAATCAACATTCATGCATACGTACAGCCTACTGTTTCCAAGAACAATGCATTTCATTTCTTATCACCAAATTTTAAGGATTTATATAAATATATATTATTTATATATCATGGTTCACATACTGGATTTGATTAAATAATTATCAAATTCAGAGTAATAGAAAATAACAAGTCAAAACATTCCGGAAAAAATTGTATTTATTTCCCAAAATTGTGAAAACAATATGAAAGTATTAACGAACAGGTGATAAGATATTATAAAATAATTATTTATTATATGATGAAAATTATTATACTTCATTAATAATTTAGAATTATCATAAAACTGTTATATAGGAGCAGAAAAAGTGTTCAATTGAAAATAAGCATATGGTAAGGGATTTCATCTCCATATACATTCCATTGAAAATTAGTTGTTATTATAAACAAATCAACATTAATGTGTTCTAAATACATCCCCATTGAAATTTAAAATAATTATTATTAAATCATGGTGTTTTAGGATCTAATTTTAATTATTTCATCGAAGGGAATTTTACATAAAAATTACCAAATTGGAAAAATTTAGCATGAAATCTCAAATTTCATTTTTTATTATCATTCTATTAAAAAAATACATCATTATAAATATTTTTCATTATACATTATATTTTTCTTGAATATCTATATTAATTTTTAATATATATTATTATTTCCCAAAATATGAACCATTTTTATATATATTATTTAATTTGAAAAATAATGATCAATTTGGGAAATATTGATAAATATGTATCCTTTACTAAATAAAAATATTTAATAATGAATGTTGTCTATAAATTATATCTATTATTATATATATGAGAAATTATTTGGACTTTTATAACAAGGTTTAATTACCATTTAAATTAATCACCTCGATGCATCATTTGTCTCATGAGATTAACCAGTTTGCCATATTATATGGGTTTACACCCAGTGTGTTTTAAACAAACTTGTGAAAGGTCCTCACACTAAAGCTTCCATGTTCCAGGGAAACAAGGAATAAAATATTTAATCATTTCCATAATTGATAATCCAATCATTATTTTTCCACTATATTTTATCTATGATATTATATATAGATTCATTTCATTATTTATTTTATTTAATAAATAACATGTGTTTAATTATTTATATTTTGATATTGATTATTACATATGTAGATATTTATATGGAATGTGTGTTATGTTTAATACATTTATATGTTTATTATTATTGTTTATTTAATATTTCTTCTATTTTACATAACTCTTACCAATCATTTGAATCAGAGCGAGTTTTAGTAGAAACCTGGTGAACTAGATTTAGGAAAACATGTATTAGACAAAATAACCCTATGATAGACTATGTGGATAAATATATAATAACATTCTAGTGTTTTCATAATGTATATATTGTGTGGTTTCTCCTATGAATACATCCTTTTCTCGGTAACACTAGAGGATGTGGTTATGAAACAGATGTACATAGGGGTAATGACTCTTAAAACGGTGCATCAAGCATGACTCGAGTGTAACCTGGTACATGATAATAAGCATTATTGCACAATATTTTGGACACTCCTATGGGATATTTTTAGGATAATTCTCATTTTCTTTACAGTCTATTATGAATAAATGAAGATAACGATTTCCACAATGAATCCATGTTTATGATTATGATATTATCGATGTATTAATTAATTAATTTTTAAAATTTATTACAATAGTTTTGGAAGTTTAAATTATGTGTCATAATGATAAGATTAATCTAGTGTATTCCATCCTTTAAAAATAATTCATAATAAAAGAAATGGTAACCTCACCAATTCATGTGATCCATATAGTAAAACTGATTTTATCATTTATTGGATTAAGCTAATATTTCCAAGGTAACAAGTCTCCCAAACATTCTCATCATATGAAGAAATAATATCATGTTATTACAATATAGATATATAATTTCCAATATATTAAAATTTTCAAACTAAGAACATGAATAAGGGGATTGATAGAAAAAAATCATTATTGGGAATAAGAGAAATTAATAGTTTCCAACATGTGATAATTGCAGAAAAAACACCCTGATATATTCTTAAAATAATTGGTAGTTCTCTATATGTGTGGGTAGAAATTACATTTTTCTTGTTCTATAAAGGTTATGATAAAAATATAATGCACAATGCGTCAATTTTAAGTATATGGTGCACTACATAAATCAAAATCTCAGGCATCAAAACAATATATAAAAAAATAAACTACTGGGTCATGGACATGATTATTATACTACCACATATGAAAACGAATAATTAATGTTATTATGTTATGAGTCAATAATTATGTAATTTGAGTATTTTTTTCATTGATATCATGTTTATATGAATTGTAAAATATATAATGATTTTAATGCAATGCTGTTATTTAATGGATTTGATAGCATGTGTTGAATTTTATCCGGGAAATTGGTTTTGTGTAAAATTGAACTTATTTGAAAACATTTGATTGAGGACACTTAATATGTTCCTAATGATGAGATAATGATTTTTTTATAAATAGATATTTGATATGGATATGGTAAATTTAATTGAAATAACTAACATGGAAATGATTAATGATTTTCTGATAATGTTATTTAAGCTATCATTAATGGAGATAAATAATTATTTTGGTTTAGGAAATATATCTAATAAAATGTGTATTTTTCATTGATTATGTAAATGTAAATGTCTTCAATAGGGTTTTATGGTAAATAATTTTATTACAATGTTTGAAGAAATTATTTGTAAAAATTTAATCACATGTTTTGTATGTGATGATTAAGAACCACATTTTGTTTAGGGGAATATAATGTCTTTAGTAACATTCCTTCAGTAGTTGTTCCAATATATTTCAGACGCTAATAAATTTCAATTTTTTTCAAATATATTAAGTTGAACTTCTTGTTTTTTGGATAAATTATTCAGACCATTTTTTTAGTGAAAATTGGAATATCATGTTACTCCATTACAAGTCACATGTTTTATTAAATGGTAATTTTAGTGCTTCAGTCACAAAAGTAAATTTTTTGGGTATTCACTTCATAGAATGAGGGATTAAGTGTAAATAGATTAAAAAAACTTCAAAATATATAATTATTCATGTTAAATATAAAAGTTTCATGTAAGAAAATTTCCTTAAAAATCTAGAGAGTGAAAAAATTTCTCAACTCATGGGAAAATGTCTTGAAAGAGAAATCTTTTCCCATTGTTATGATTTTTTATGTTAAGAATGAATTTTTCCACACTACTAGTTTATGGATTTGTGGTAATCTTATTTATATTTAACATGTTCTCTATATCACATCCTAAATATTATTTTTTTAGTTTTCTCTTCCATGTCTATGAATTTATTTCCAACCTTTGTTCTTCCATTTTCAAACCTAGTTATGTTATTAATCTAGACGACTTTTGTATATCCATTTTTATATTATATATTTGATGTTGTTTTAATTCATTTTTACACTGTTTGTTTCAATATAATAGTTGTAAAATTATAAAACATCAAACTACAAGAATTTGGTTTAAATTTCTTGGAAACAATTTATTTATTCTGAGGAGAATGTAACGCCGAAAAATTAGAAAATAATTTCATTTTATTTCATAGTTTTTGTGACATGCAACACTAAACATAAAAGAAAATATAACACCATAAAAAAATAAAATGTGTTTATTTTAAATATAATAAATATATTCTATAACTTTAAATGCATGAAACATAGATTATATCTTCTTTTACGCACAATAATGAGTTTCTTCGATAGTTTGTGCTACATACAAGACTGAGTTTTATTTAACAACAATATACTCATTGAATAATTATTTAAAGTGTTAGCTATTTCCTATCAATTGGAATGGTTGTTATGAAAATTATTTACAATATTATTAAAATATATATTTTACATAAATTTATTGGTTATATTTTTATTATATAAAAATAATTATTATTATTTAAAAGAAAAATAATGGTTTTCTAAAAAATATAATTTTTAAAAAATATGATTTAATCATGCTTGTATAATGTAATTTAAAATTAATCATTTCAACATTTATAAAATTTATCTTAAAATATAAATATATTTTATTGAATTATAATACCAATGTTATATTAGAATGAATTATTTGTATTTTTGGATGAAATTTCATTTTGTAATGAATAGTGAAATATACAAGATTTTAATTGAATGCAACCTTTTCATTTAAATAATTAACAATGATAAATTTTATTTTGAATTGGTTTCAAAGAAAAATTATATCAATTTTATATCCATTAATACAAATTGGTTCATTCAAATCCTATTTATATTGGAATTAGATATTAAAACAATGTAAATAGTTGAATATTTTCACATTAAAATATGATTTCCCATCAAGTCCTCGTGATTACTTTTCAAATAAATTCTTCCAATTAAATGTGTCTAATTTTTATAAATGAATTCAATAATTTATATCATAATATTATATATTTTATAATTTTTTTATCTTATGTTTTTACTATAGTTACTACTGAAAATAGTAAAATTAAATTATAGCGATTATGGTAAAAATGTGTTTACATGGTCGTTAAACATAGAATACATGGTGTAAGAATAAAATAAATATTTTTTGGAGATAAATGTTTAGCCATATTTATATACATATGTCTTTTGGATCAATTTTTTTGATATTTTTGGACACTAGACCATGAAAGTGACCTACATAATAAGATAATTAACGATAAAGACAAAGAGATACTTTTCTTGCTTTTAATATAAATAAAGGATTGGGATAGGGAGACATATCATAGGATTTGTTATATATATAAATATATATATTGACGTGTAAATGTTTTTTTATCACGTTAATTTATCATTAATATTTAGATATGAATTCGGTATATAAAATTCTTAAGAAACTACAATATAGAAATTATTTTGTTAATAATTAACTAAAATAAATGATACTACTAATATTAAAAGTTCTGTATATTGAGTAGATTATTTCCATCCCTGAATTTTTTATATTAATATATCATTATACAATTTTTTGAACTTAATATGTTAAACTTAAATTATTTTTCTAGTATTTTTAAATTGAAATTAATTAAATAATGCCACTCTTAACATTAATGTTATTTATTAATTAATGGAATGTTAACAACAAATTTAAAATCTCTAAAGATTCTATATTTCATGAATTGATTTGTAAATGTAAAAAATATCAAATATGGTCCATTAATGGTCTAATTAATCTTTTATATTGAATTCACTAATCCATAAATATTAAAAACTATGTTATCCAAAATATGGATAATGTAATGTTTTTGTGCATTACTTGACCTTATATTAAGAAAAATTTCAAACACAAACATTGTATTTTTATTTTATAAATTAGATATATTATTCATAATCAATGGTTCTAGATTTTATAATAATATTTGATTTAATTTATTCTCAATAAAAAAATTAATTAGTTAATGAAATTAATTACCATAATAAAAACCAAATTGATAAATTTTTGGAAACATAGATGTTAAGGAACAATATTATAAAAATTACTTTTTTTTGTGGAAGTTTGTCTCATCCAAATAAACCCTCCATATGTTAATATTTAATTTTACTTCTTAATTAGGTAGGGGAGACCTTGCAATTGCAAAAACATTTGATAATATTTAAGAATTTCATTCCTCATCATCTGTAAAAAAATCACTCTCTCCAATAGTTCACACATCTCAAGCCATTTTAATTGAGAAAAAACTATAAAAATCAATTCCAAAATTTCCTCCCTTCATACTGAAATCTCTATATAGGTCATTTATCCACCCTTGGAAGGGTTTAGTGAAAAACAGATTACGATACCGAAATGAGAGGTCATGTTCTACAAAAAGAATTTTAATTTTATTCCATTTTTAACCTCCATAAATTATTATTATAAATTCATTATATAGTAAAGTCAGTGTCTCATATATAATTATTTTTTTCTGTGGTGTTTATTACTTAAAACCTAACATGCTTCCAACAATCAGGTTACCAAATCACTATTCATGTGTAAGGTGGACTACCGCTTTGCAAAACGATGTCGTTTGTTTTTTCATTACGACCTTTAAATGATTAGGATAATGATGGATAAAGAGTTCATATATGAAATTGATGATGTTTTTACGACTATATAACTATTATATTACACCTAACTTCATGCTTTACATCTTCTAGTAATACTATAACATTACTTGTTTGTATGGAAGACCACCACATCACGAAGTGATGTGCTTTATTCTCCCTTAACACGTAATGTATCAAGGACTGGTTTAATAATAATATGATATATATGTGACATAAAAATGATTATAGAAATAATATATATATATATATCATTTAATTTTATTTCTATGAATAAGGTATTAAAATGGAAACATTTTCCAAGCGTACGTATAACCAATCATCTCCATGAATGATGTTTTTCATTTCATATCACATAATATTAAGGATTAATATAAATAAATATATAATGAATATATAAGATATGTATATCATGGTTCAAATTCTTTATATGGTTAAATCATTTTCTATCTTATAGGAATAAAAAATAACAAGTCGGATTCACACTTGAAAAATAAAGTAGTTATTACACAAAAATATAAAAATAATGAGATATTATTAATGAATAACTGATAAGATGTTATAAAAAATATTTATATGATATTATGAATATTATTATGGATCATTTATAATTTAATAACAATATTAAAACCATTATATATGTGGTAAAGGAGTGTTTAACCAAATGTGCGATAAAGGTAATGTATTTTCTCTCAATTTATATTCTATTGTGACTTATTTGATTTTATGCACAAATTAACTTTTTTGTTGTGTATATATTTTGTCATTTAAATTTAATATCATGATTCAGAATTAACGTTATTGTATGTTCTAGTTTTAGTTATTTCATCCAAGGCTATTTAAATAGAAAATTACTATGTTGTAATAGTAATTGTGCAATATCACTTTGTTTTGCGATTGTTAACTTTATCTTAAAACATTAAAATTATTTGTCCAATTTTATCATTTAAAATAACATTTATATTAAATATAAACATTTATTTTTGATGGATAAGATTATATCCTATATTTTATTCAATTTATATATATATATTTTACTTTGAATGATTTGTTTTAATTAGGAAAATATAAATAAATAAGAGTATTTTACTCAATACATGTTTTTCATAAGTCATAATGTTAATGAAGTAAATAAATTATGTGATATATGGGGAATTAATTGGAGTGGTGTAACATGGGTGGGAACTATTTAAAGTAAGTCACATTATTTATAGGTACTCTCATGAGACAAATTATTTAGATGAATAAGATTATTTTTCACTGAGTATGTTTAATGTTTTCATGTGAATGTTCTTGACAATAAAGGTTCCATTTTCATAGGAAACATGGCGTCCAATAATTAATAATCTCATTCATTTTGAATCCATTTATAATTATTATACATTATAATTTTTCTATGAAATTTTATATGGATAATTCCATTATTATTTTATTGATTAAATGAAATGTGTTTTGGTTTTTTAACATTCCTTTTTTATTATGCCTTATCCATATATTTATGTGTCATGTGTGCTTAGTAATCGACCTTTCCATAATTTTTAGGATTATAGATTCATATTATTTTCTATTTTATATAACCATTGATAAAAATTTCATCTCACCCTTAGTTTTTCTTCCTTTAACCCTGATATGAAGATGAATTTAGGAAAAGAGCTTCATGGATGATGAGCTTTTACATTCTTTATACGTTATTTTCACTTCCCAATGTAATATGGGTTCTATGTATGTAATCTGGTTTTACAAAACAAAAAAATTAATTATCTCTAGATTTAAATCGTTTATCTATTAAAATGTAATAATTTATGGCCCGTCTTTGGTCCATTAGGGTTAGTGTCATTCTAGAGTATTTATCATAACATTTCACGCTTTGAAATCCAAATCAGTTGAATTTTCATGGTGTATTTTAAAAAATAATTTTAAGATATAAATTAAATTTTCAGTCAATCATATAATTATCTAGAATATTAAATCCTTTTTATTTGAGCATTAATTATATTATAAAATCATTATACCACATAAAAATTCTTACTAATATATCACCATAAACTAATTTCTTACAAGGTAATTGTAAAACATTACATATATTTGATATCTTACCTCCTCTAATGTGATCATGGAAGTAATAAATGTGGTTTTAATTCCTCATATTATTCTTATTGATAAAACATATTATATTTGTAACAATTTAAAAAAATTAATATTAATATCTTTTGAAATAAAAAAACACAAATAGAATATCTTAACAAACACACTTGAAATAATGAAATCAAGTCTATAGAATGATGTGAACAGATTCATAGGTTCTTTTTGTAAAGGATCTGTATATATAATAGTTGATAGAACCTCATTATAATTTATATATTACATTATAATTACCTATAATTGTATCATTATGAGCTATTTGGGTTCTGTTCTAAAGATATTTGTAGAATAAATCCATCATCTAATGAGTCATCTCTATTTTCCGATTAACCATTCCAAAAAACTAGTCAACATTTATGAAACTAGAATATTACCTTTAGTTAACTAAATAATTAATAAATAATAGTTTACTTTAACAATATATAACATTAAAACCATGTAAACTATATTAAAATCAATAGAAATTATAATCTTCATTTTATGAAATGATAAGAAGTGTCATTTGAATCAGTGGGGACTTCAAAAAATGGGTATTACAATTTATTTTATGATTGGTGATTCAATATTTATTTTTAATTTATTCAATTTAATGTTTATTTTAAATACCCATGATTGTTTGTTATTTAAATTGATGAAATATATTTATGGAAAATGATTTATTTAAATAAAATTTTATATAATGTTCGACCAAGGGTTATCGTCTATTAGATATATGTAAAATGATTTAGATAAATGAATTTATTTGAAAAATATTTGAAGATTTTTAAATTCCATTTTTAATATGTTTGTAGAATTATTATGAATGGTAATTTTTTCATGATTTAAGATATATCAAAATTAATGTTACACAACCGCATTGATATAAAAGATCTTAGGGTTATTCTATTGTTTTAGGTATCCAAATTCCTCAAGATATGTCATGTGGCACTCCAAGTTTATCTAATCGAGTAAATTATAAATAGATCATAATGTTGTATAACATTAGTATATAATCTACTTGCATTGGGTCCATTTTAAAATGGGATATCATATTTATTATTTAGTTTCCTCAAAATTACCAAGATAAAAAAGAAAAATAAAAATTTATTGTATACAACCATCTTTAAAAATTATCATATTATATATATGGAAACGTTGAAATATTTTAATGAATAGAATAAATAATGGTTGTATTTTTTTATATATTTTTGATTATTTGAGTTGAACAAGTTTCTTGAAATATTTCATTGAGTTGCTGACATATTATTTACCTAATTTTTGTGAAGCATAGATCCATAGTGACATATATACGGTTTCATGAAAATGATGTAAATGATTGTGTGATGTAAGGATCATGATAGAATATGATTTATAATGTCTATGATGTATATATGATTTAGAATGTAAATAAATTGAAGAATTTTTTTAATTAATTTGTTAAAATGAATAAAATTTTTCATGTTATACACATTTTTTAAAAGGGAGTTCACATGGAACTATATTCATATTGAAATTATTGATGTTTTTAATGTTGATAATGGAACTAATTTCAATATTTTTATATTTTTTATTCAAAAATATGGATGAATTATTCAAATATAAATGAATATTCTTCATGGATGGAAATCTTCACCACATCATTTACTATTCCATCGGGATTATAAATTATCCATTTCGAATTTGATAAAGGATTGAATGAAGATCCAACCAATTTTTTAATACAAAATTTAATAAAATATTTCATCGTTAAGCAATACTGAAGATGGATAAGTTATATTAGTGGTAATCCATAACTCATGTGAAGAGAAATATAGTCTGATGGGATATACCATGTCATTGATGTATAATTGGTGCCTTTTCAGAGCACCTATGAAAAATAGTGAATCCCAACCATATATATTTTCTATGTGGTAATAATTTTTATTGTTATAGTATAAATTATCTAAAATACCATGGTGGATATAATTTCAGTGTTTCACTGGGAGTTATGATTTACATTTCCTTATGTGATAAGAGGTAAACACAAAATAATAATGGTGGTTTATTTGGTGATGTCTTATATTATGGAGATTGGAAGTGTTGTTTCATCCTAATAAAATTGAAATATAAATGTAAAATGTCCATGATGTTAATAATTATCAAGGGTGTTCCTACAGGGGACTCATTAGAAAATTTCATGGTTTCAATGAGAAATCCATTTTAAAAGGTCTTCCATCATGAATACTTGGGAATCCTAATATTAATAGTATTTTTTATGAGATTGAAACATTAATAAAAATTGTGCAGTTATATTTTCAGTATCAATGATCTAAATAGAATTGATTGGCGATAATTAACTTGAATATGATTTGATATTTTAGGTTGAATAAGTACATAATCAAGATAGTTATAGACTTACGTTTTAATTCAAAATTCAAATATCTTTAGCGAAAAATTTGGTATGTTTTGAATAAAATATAAGGATTATCAAAGACCTATTTGT
The DNA here is from genome assembly GCA_963277665.1 of Viscum album. Classification (NCBI taxonomy): domain Eukaryota; kingdom Viridiplantae; phylum Streptophyta; class Magnoliopsida; order Santalales; family Viscaceae; genus Viscum; species Viscum album. Next base: position 600,376,125 of record OY728133.1, read on the forward strand.
ATTATAGATATATATAAATGACAGATGGTTAGAGTTGGAGATATAGAAAAAAATAGAGGAACTATATTTCACATCAGAATAGTAGAATGAACCATGAGTTCATATGAGGAAGGACACAATGATAAGTGAATCATTGAGGATCTGTATTGAATATGGTACGTTCTTATCCTTGATTATATCTCATTTAAAATAAATATTTGAATAGTTATTATGTGGGAATACTGGAGCTCAAATTTTGAAGTGATTATTCCTTCAGTTGAAGACCTAATTTTTTAATAGATAAATTAATTTTACTGATATTAAAACTATAATTTTTATGATTTTATACATATAGAAAAATAATTAGTTTGATGTTTATTTGAGGAATGCATAATTCATGTCAGATTTACTGAATTTTTTATACACATCCTCAATAAATATGGTGTATTAAGTAAAGAAATATTGAATTTGTTTAAGGATAATTACTTTAGTGTAATTATTATCTAGAGTATCATTTGATTTTTTTATTAAGGCATATTGATGATTAAAAATACAATTATACAAAAAAGAGGATGTTTATATATAGAGGTCAAATCTGAAATATAATTTAGAAGTTACTAGAGAATTAATATATAAAATTATGAAGAATATTTCATCAGCATAACAAGAATGGAACATCATTTTCTTAAACTGAGAGGATCCCTATAAGATCATTATCTAATACCATAAAATAAGAAATTAATAGAGGAGAAAAGGAAGTATTGACAACTGGGAATCAATATGTTATCCCAAAACCATCAATATGTAGCAATACTTGTGAGGAAGTGATCATATGCCTAAATTTTGTATATATAATGATCCATAGTGAGTAGTTTCCTTAGGTAAATATTGTCTAAAAAATAGTGATTTTTTATAATTAAATTTATACATGATCACAATATTCAGTTTATTATCCTTGAAGAAGAATTTTAAAATTCAAACCATTTAAAAAATATAATACCCTTGAATTGTCATTCATATTATGTGTAGTTGTTAGTGATGAATAAATCAATGGTTAAATAGTGATCCTTCCAAAAAGGGAACACTCTCCTGAAGTAAAGATAAGAGGTGGATAAATTAAAAAGGATATTTCAAACTGTGATTCACCATCCCCCATAAATTCTCAAGGTGATGCTTTCATTATACTGCATTAGGCCTTCAGGCTATGTTTATTGTTTACTTAGCCGTGGGAAAATGGGATATGTAATGGGTCTCCCTCTACCCACATAAAAATAGGTATATTCATTCATAATAAAAAGTTTATTTGAACCTAACCATAAAATATTAAAATAACCTAATATTTGGTTTAAATCATTTTTAAAACTAGATGAATGATTTAATGACATATTTGGAAGGAAATTATTGAATTCCTTGTGATATTTTTGCAATTATATATTTTACTCAATACCAAAACAAATTATATATGAAATAGAAAAATGAAAATTGGATATTAGTGGTTATTATTATTAGGATTCACATAATTATTAGGACAAAATGTGTTCAATAATATTGTCAAGTACTACACTTTTTTTGAAATGTGGATGAATATATATGAATTTTAATGTGAATATTTACTCTACCATTATAAAATGTGAACCAATTTCATGTGTATGAAGTTATTCCTTAAAGTGTAATTTCTTATTTCTAAAAAAATAAAAATAGGATGAGTGGGAGGGGGATGAGGGAGTCGATAAATTTTTTACCCTAAGTAGGTGAAAAAATTAATAATTATGTATATTCGAGACATAAATTTCAAAAATTGATTCATATAAATATAATGATATAGGTCTCAAATAACAAGAATAATTTAAATTTTATTATTGAAATGTTTAAACCACATTATATAGTTAATATAGTGACCATTTCCTAATAATCAATATATTATTAAGACTAGTTCAATGATGTTCAATTCATGAAGGATAAGGTGAAAACAAATTCTTATATAGAATATGTAATTGTTGTGAATAAAATTTTTATGTAAGAAGAAATATAATTAAATGGTTTCACATTAAAATGAACAAGAAAAAGAATGAATATAGTAAATTTAAAAGGTGAAATTCAATAATGATTAAATATATGTCATAACAGAATATTATAAAGGTGAATTGATGAATTCACATGATGTAAATGATTATCCCCTTTATAATATGGGAAATATGATAAATAATTAGTATTTAATGATTTAGAATCATTATGAATAACTTTATACAATGAAATTGTTAAAAAATAGAATAATATTACAATAATTATTTTTTCCATTGAAAAGAAAAGCACAAATCTAAGATCAGTATAAGAGAAGATTTTGGATATTATATTTTCGGAGAAAACTGTAAAAATGTGTTTGATAAATAAGTATTATTTAATTGGGAACATAATACACACAATTTATGTGTGTATAACTAAAGTGATGATTTTTAATTAGGGTGGACTTACTTATGAATCAAATCTCACAATGATAATTAAAGGGCATGAAAACTTAAACTATATATGTTATATTTATACTAATATATGTCACATCAAATGATGTTATAATAATAAAGATAATTTAAGTTCCAAGAAGGTATGTACAACTCATTTGATATGATTAAATCATGACAGGAAGGATGATCAATGTATTCTAGTAAAAAATATCGGTGGTATTTGATCATTTTGAAGTGGAATGGAAAAGAGAAATAAAATTTGTGTTATTGATTTATTTTTTACAGTATACATCATGGAAATAAATGAAGAATATGGTAATTAAATAATGAGTAATAGTTATCACAATAGAAAATGTTTTCAATGTATTAACAAATGGGAATATTATAAGGTGTTGTAATATTAGAAGAAGGGATGGAGGGATATAAGAAGTAAATTAACCAAGGTATTTATATCATAACTCAAAGATTAACAAGGAACAACATCAATAAAGTGGTGGAGAGGTGAAAGATTTGAGAAAACAAGGAATTAATATGTCTCATATTTATCAATTGGGAGATATGAAATATGATTATGTAGTTTTATATAAACCACTAAATATCATGAGTTGAATTATACTGGAGTTACTCTACCATAAAGAAAATATAATATATATGAATTCATAGTCGATGGGTGAAATAATAGGACTTATAGTAGAAATATAATTCTCACATAGATTATAAACATCAATATATGAAATAAAAAGAATTCATGTCAAATCATCTAAATTTTTTTTACGGTGGTGTTACTCATCGAACTATTTGGAATTAGAGAAAACATAATGGGTTGGATTATAATTACTAATCACAATTCTAAAATTATGAATACTAGAGGAAAACACTCTTATTTAGTGGTATAAGAAATTCATTGATATATCATTAAAGTGGAGACAAAATCCATGGGGTATGTGTTATAAATGGAGGATTAATTCATATTAAAGAGGTGTATATTGTTTATGTTCTATTTAAGAATATTAGTGTTAGAAATCAAAGAAAAAAATAATCTATAATAGGTACGACATACAATTTCATCTATCATTCGAAATTGTGATATAGGTTCTTAATGTATACTAGTTTAGATTTTGGATGAAAATTATTCAATATAGAATCTCATGAAATGATAAAAAATTTCAAGTGATATTGAATTTTTTCATAATCCACATTTTATATCATATGATATTGTAAGTAGTTTTCATAATGTGTTAATGAAGAACTAAATGGATTCAATAGTAGTATTCTATAATGTTGACTTATCAATCAAAAAGAAGCTTGATTTGTTATAAATATTTATTAAATCAATATACAAAATTAACCTATATGATGTTATTTTTTGAATTTTTTACATGATATCATTACATATTAGGTGATACAAGTCCTATAAAAAGTATCAAAATAGCTTGTTGAATATGTAGCTTCAAATGAAGAGGTTTATTTGTTAGGTAATTTTTAATGAATATTTATTATATTTTGAATATGTTTTGGGATACTAAAATATCATATAAAGTATAAATATTCCCCATTTTGGATAGTAATTCAATAAATGTTTTTTTAAAAGACTGGAGAAATGAAGGGTATTTTTATATAATGACCTATCAAAAGCTATTTATCCTTATCTGAAAGGAATCCCCCTTATTATAAATAAAATGGAACGCACATCAGGTGGTATAAATATATTACAACTAGTGATAATTTATTATTTATATGTCATGTCTCACAATATTGTTCTAAAATGGATTTTCACTAAAACATTGTGTGTTTTTTACTTCATAAGAGTGTTATTTCTTTAAATATTTAAATTTATCAGGATGGATGTGTTTTATGATAAATATTGAGTGACATAAACAATTTTTATAAAATAAACTATTGTTTTATACAATGTTCTCCAACTCAGTAGGATTTGTTTATTTATTTATGATCCACTTAAAAGTGTTAAATTAATTAATTTACATTTATGAAGAACAATATATATATCAGTGCATGTTAAATTAATTTTAGACAAATTCTTGATGATAATGGTCACAACATTATCATTTTAAAGCTATAAATTATATTTCATGTGGTTTTAAGGTGATTATAAATGATGACATATTCCCACTAAATCAATATTTTTCAAAGGGGTGACGGGATAATGATTTTCCAAAAAATGGATCATGAATGATATTAAATAATACGAAGAATGATCTATTAGAGACTCTATTTTTTCAATTCATGTGGTGAAAAAATTATGTCAAAAAGAGGGGAAACCAATATAGATAGAATAAATATAATACAAACCATTTTATTTTATTGAAAAATGGTGTGATTGTTATACGTATAGAATAATGGATATTGTTAATAAAAATATAAATGTCGATATTATTGATTCCATAAGGTAGTTTTGGATTTTGTGAAAATATGTATTAATTATTAATAGTATTTTTCATGGAGTTTTTATTATTATTGGTGAAAAAGATTAATGAAGTATTTCATGGAGTTATTTATAAGTTGTTCAATGATATGTTTTGATTCATAGAGCTTTTATGAGAGACTAATGGTTTTAAGAAATGATAAGAATTATTTTTTTTATGTATGGATAATGAATGATGATATTTTAAACAATTGAATTTAGATATTGAAATTTCAATGTTGAGATAATAGTTTTATTTTGGTATTGAATAAATTTTATTGAGTATGATTGTCCACATCAAAAATATTTTTTGGTTAATGTTCACAAGGAAGATAATTCACAATGAAAATATTAATGTTTTTAATTTTTTAAATGCTAATTTTTTTCCATAGTTTTCAATATTTGGATGATAAAAATTTGTAGAATTATCAAACAAAAAATATCAATGTTTTGGTGAATGGAATATTCACCATTGATTGTACAATGTCATGGTCATTCTAGTGACACCATTTTGAATTTATATTGAACTATAGTGAATATGAAATGGGAATTTTGATCATAAGATCAATTAATGTTTTCATATTTATTAATGGTGAATATATCTATGTCATATTTATGTTTATGTTGTATTCAGGTGAAGCAAAAAATGGTCACATGGGATGGACCACACAATAGTGGTACGATTTTGGGTATTACATATCAATTTTGATAAATGGTGAAGACCAAATATATTATTATAAGATGTGGAAGGATTTTTCATTCATGTGGTAGACTTATCATGAAATGTTGTAATAACAAATACTAGGGTGTTTCCATAGGCCACCTCAAATTCAATCTAACTATGTGAAACCGAAAGCCCAATATGGGCTTGGTGGTTCCAATTTATATATCTTTAGTTAATGACATTGGAAGTATAATTTTACAATACCACATAATAATGAACATTAGAAAAAATAGATACAATATAGAGTGTCTTAATAGTCATTTTTCTAAGATATTTATCATATCATTTTGTGGTGTCGAGGGGAAATCTTGTTTTGAAGTGAATTTTAGTGTGACTATTTAGAAATCCTGAAGGTATAAGTATTTTTTAATATATTGTACCAACAATAACCATATATTAGTTATTTTGTATGTTTCAACTCTTCAAATATATTCTATTAAATATGTTTAACTTAAATAGGATTCGATATTTTAAATTCAAGATCTAGGAACTCATAAAATTTATGTTCTAGAGATTGAATTCTAAATTTAAATCTTTATACTAGAAAATAATGGTATGTTTTGAAAATATAATAGGAGAGGAAAATATATTGCCTAGCTGGTAGAACATAGATAGAGAGATTAGTGTTCTAGGAATTTATTTTACCGAAAGAAGAGTATATTGAACTATGTGTTCTAATGAAGAAGGTGATAGAAATAGGGGAATTAATTAATGCTGCTATTTAAGAAGGTATGTTTTTTAGTTTTATTATATCTCATTGAATTAAATTATTTCAATAGTGAAGTTTTGATCAAATCTAGATATTATTTTTGTATTTTATTATGTGTAAAACATGTTTTTCAAAGAGAATGTTAGGTGTACAACATTGAACATGAGGGTTTAATGTGATTATTCATGATGATAAGTAAGAGGGTACAAGAATATATATAATATATCTATTTTTAAAAAAAATTATTGTATTTGTATATATAATCCATATACAATGTGTATTAAATATGAAAATATATAATTTTTTGCTGAAAAAATATTTTTGAAAAAAATACTATTTTGAGGTTTTCTATACCATGAAATGTAAAATTGAATATTAAGCATATAATTATCATCATAATGATTTATTTACTTGTGGATATGAAAGTTGAAGAAAAATTTTAAATTTACTAGAGCATCAATATCCATAATAATGATTCGGACTTTATGTAAGGAACATGTAGAAACATTTGTATCCTCAAATTTTGAATAGGCCTATAAGTCTATAACTTATACCTCCACCAAATCAATCCTCCATAGAAAAGACGAGGAAATAACACATGGGAAGAACCGTGTTATCCATAAAACATCAAATATAAGTGATCGTTGGGTCATAATGACCTTGTTCCTAAAGAATCTATAGACATCGAGCCTTTTTACGGATATCCCTTACAAAAATAATATATCCACACAATCAAAGAGTTATAATGTTTTTAGACCAACATAAAAATAAAGAGTGTATTATCCTTGAAGTGTCAACGTTAGTGGTAATACATGTTAATATATAAGTAACCTATTTATTATATATATTCATATGTTTTTCTTGTGGGAATAAAAAATCAGAGGTCGAAAAATGTCACATTCAATGAGTGAACAAGATCCCAATGTAATGAGAAGGGAGGCATAAAGAAAAGGATTTTTTTCTAATAACAACCTAATTAACCACCAACCCACCTCATATAGGTTTCCTTATTCTCTACTATTTATAGAGATCATCATATTTTCACTATTTCACAACCATGTTTTGGGAGTGTTTTAGGTGTTACATATGATCTTGCACGGATTTTAGAGACGAAAGGTTGGTTTTTGTCTTATTTATGACTAGAACATGCATACATAAATCCAAGTTTAAATGTAATTCCTGACGATTGGGTCAAAAATGAGAGGGTTATGGTGTTGGAATCATAGTACATTTTATATTTCTTTACATAGATTGTTCCATATTGGCACAACCTCTTGAAAATCCCTAACTGTGTGTTTATGACAACAAAAAGTATGATAGTCCTTTTATAATATCAAATGAAGTTGTGTCATTATAATGTTGTATTGTATATTATAAAAAGTTTCATGTGTAAAATTTTCCATCAAGTTTCTAATCTCCATATTGAAGTCATTCAATCCATACCAATAATCATGTTTTTTTATTTTATTATAAATTACAACCTACAAATTTTTTAATTCTATTCTCCCTTTTATCCATTGAACCATAAGTGATCGAATGCCTTTTTTTCATGTAATCTCATTTATATGGTGTATTGTAACATAATCTCTTTATGTGGGATATCCTATCTTAATCTTGTATTTTTTAGGGTGAATCTTGGAATAATTGTTCTTTTCAATCATCATTTCTTCTTTTTTTGTGCATTTATTGTTAAATCCTTTTTTGAGTTTAGTGAATCAAAATATAGGTTCATATATTTTCTGTATAATTTTGAATTATAATGATTATTTTTCCTTTGGTAAATGATTGGAATTATCCTAGATACAATAATTATAAGATTTTTGAAAATATAAATGACATATTTTAAAAACATATTTTTATATAATTATTATATGTTTGATTATATATTATCAGCTATTTTATATTGAGAAGTTGTTTTATGTCAACATTTTTATTGATATAAATGCTATTTATCATATTGATGATTATTTATTTAAAATAATGCATCAAATGAAAAGGTAGATATGATTATATGGAATTTACATTTGACTTTGATTATGAATAAACAGTTTACTAAGTATTTAAGCATGTATAGTATGGGCATGTTTATGTTTTATGATTCAACAATTGTTATTCTATCAATGATTATCATAAATTTGAAAAGTTGGGTTTTGGTCAATAATGGGTTTTAATATAGAAACCCAATATTAAAATAAAAAGATATTATATCATTTTAGATGAATATTCATCATATTTCAAAAAAAATCCCAAGGATGATAATAGTTATGGGACTTTGAAAAAAATGGAACAAAATCTGCATACTTGGTAGATGCTCTTTAATGATTCCTACAATGATATTCCCCTTTTGTAAATTTATTTAAAATATATATTCATATCTTGGGGTGGGATAATATTCTTGGTAAGTTTTATAAAGGGAGATACGTAAGCATAACATAAGCATAAGGATATGAGAAGATTATCATAACAATATAAGATCTTACACAATATATCGAATATTCTAATCATGAATCATAGCCTAAATATTTGTATTTCATAAGATTTGAATAATAATAGAAGAAAGATAATTATATTGGAAAGTATAAAAATAGAATATGAAAAATATTTTGTTGAAATAAAATAAACATATAATATTATTCACAACAAGTAAATTCTTATTCCCAAAACCAATTAAGGGACATCATAGGGTCTAAACCTAATGGTTGAGAGATACCACCATCCCCAGTCACATCACATTCCTTGTAGAGTAATTATTTCACTCCCCAAACCATCAAAGTATTCATGGATGACTCCCATGTCCATCTTATTAATAAATGATCACTAGACAAAATAGCTAAGTATACAATTTCATTTACTGAACTCATTTCACTCTTAATTCTAGATATGTCTATATCATGGGTTATAAATCATTAACCAATGTTTTAAGGGATATATATGTCACACCGATCATGTGTTAAAATCATACATATGTGTGCCACATGATTATATACAATCATCTTTTCATGACCCTTTAAAAGAGATAGTAGTTTTCATAAATATCATATCATAACACAGTAAATGAAATAGGTATCATAAAATTTCATCATATGATAACCTGTGGAAAGGATAATGGTTTCATAATAATTTAATTAAATCATAATCACATAAAATAATAGTGTTTAAAAATCATATAACTATGGAATAGAAACATGTTTCATAAACAACTTTTCATCTTAAACATAAACCATTAAAATATGGAATATTAATTTTTTCCTAGAATCATGTCCCCTGTAAATCAAATAAAATTTAAAGCGATTAAATATTAGATGGAAATTGATTTTTAAATATCACTTGGAACATTTCCTACATGAAATTGAATTGCATGGAAAATCCCTTTAAAAAAATATTTGAAAAATTAATTTTATCATAAATAAATCATTGAAATATCATTTAAAAAATTTCTTGATGATAATATATTTCCCTCTTATAACATTTTTTAGAAAAAAAAAATAATTTTTAAATATATTTTCATTGAAAATTGAAATGAAAAAAAATAATGGAACCTTGAAAAAAAAAATTAAACCCATTTTCTTTAAAATTATTTTGAAAACATAAAAAATGATGAGAACCATTTAAATAATTTTTTATTATAAAACACTTTTAAAATGTATAATGAAATATTGAAAACATTTTTGAAAATTTATTTCATGAAAAATACTTTGAAAACATATAATGAATGATTGAAAACATTTTGAAAACATTTTTTCATTTATAATAATATGAAAACATATACATAAAACATGAAAACATTTCTAAAACATTATTCATTGAAAGGAAATTGATAACATATAATGTAATATTGAAAAAAAATTTAAAAACATTTCCATATAAAATATATATAAACCATATAAAGATAACATGAAAACATTTTGAATCCCATTTTTATAGAAAGTTCATTAAAAAATAAAAATATTAATGAAAACTTTTTAAAACTTTTTTCATCAAAGACTTATTGAACACTTATAAATAAATCATGAGAACATTTTGAAAAAATTATTATTTTAAAATAATTTTAAAATATATAAATAAATCTTTTAAACAATTTTAAAAACATTTTAATTAAAATAATTTTAAAAAATATAAAAAATTATTGAAATCATTTTGAAAAGAATATTCATTGATAACACTATAAACCCGAAGAATTTATAGAATATTATGGATATAAATTTTAATATTTTTTATCATCTTGGAATGTAATAATCAAATGATGTACGATCATGATTGTAGATAAATCATTTCATTTCGAACATTCTTTTTTCACCGCAAAAAGTTTAGAGAAATTAGTAAATCAAAAATGATAATGGATATTCCTTTTTAAAGCCCCTTTTTATGTTAAAACAAGTGAAATTTTTTTTCAAGGATTATAATTGAATATTAGAACAATTTTTTATTTTTTTTTTGAAAAAATGGTTTTTACTAAACATATATTTCACACCGAAGAGGGAGATAAAATCATATTTAAATCGTAACAAATTATTATTTACCTTAAGTACTAAAAGATGTAAAATACTTCCATAAAATTAATATATCAAGATTAACCATAGGAGAACAGAATATGTGATGTTTTTTTAGTTACAGATCATAACATGTCATCAATGGGTTAATAATCATAAAAAATCTCAATAGATGGTTGGATTGATGAAATACATTATTACAACATTGGTAAATTTGATTCATGATCCCCATGAAAGAATAAAATTAAATGAATCCTAAAATATCATTAAAATAAATAATCTAATGTTATTACATGTAAAAGGTAATTATATACACCTTTTAAAATAAAACAGGTGTATAACATAACATGCTTCTCAAAGAAGGAATATTGATTGAAAATTACCATAATGATTTGGTAGCATTTGAAATAGAAAACCATATGTAAAAGAGATCATAAAATTGATATTTAATTACCCATAAATTTTAGTATAATAATACTTGAAATAATTCAAGGTTGGTATATACATGACCCAAAATAAACATGTGGTGAATAAAGAAAAAATTCTCACAAAAATAAAAGTGAGACTATAAATCCCATTACTACTTGAGTAACTTATAAATCATTATATTTGTGAATCAACAACATCAACTAAGAATTTTTATATATTTAAATAATTTATATTAATTTTATATCATGTCATAGTTTAGTATAAGCACCATACAACAAGAATAAGTGGTAAATATAGCATGAATGTCACAAAAATAAATGTGAAATGTGAAAACCCTTTCCATAATATTTTCATTCATTTTACACATTCAATCCTCCTATATAATAAATATATGTTTAATATGAACATAACACCTAACCATATTATTATATAAAATTCCATTTTTTATTATTTGATTTTTGAATATTACTCGTTTACTAACAACTTCATGTTAATGTTATGTTTTGGGTAATATCTGCATTGTTTTTTCATATCTAATTTCACTTGTTCTTCTAGATCCTCTTACATTGATAATGATTTAATTATTTATATAATTTAAAAATAATATAGATATATTATATTTTATGTATATAAATATTTATATTAATCTATACAATATATAAATATGAAATTTAATACAACATCCATGGAGATGGTAGGACATACTTACATGTGAACATTTTTTTAGTTGATATATCATATTAAAAGAAACCAAGAAAATGAAATATAATTATATATTCATATATAATAAAATTATAGAATTATTATTACCACATATATATCATATATTTCAACTAATATTATCTTCAATACATTCCATGTAAACTATGGTTGAAACACATCGCTTTGGAGAGGAAGAAGTTCACACATCCACAAACGAAGTTATCATATTTATAGAAAAATGTAGGGTGTGATGGAATATGTAATATAACAATTCCAAAAATAATAATAAACCCTAATATCATAAATAACATCTAAAAACAATATTTAAATCATAATTTCTATCTATTATATATATAAACTGAAATAACAACAACAATATTTCGTGAGTTGATGGTCTGTCGTACACAAAAAAGGTTAGTTCATTTCCCATTTTATGGAAGTGTGTGTAGGGTTTGGTTGAACAATAAAAAATAGAACATATCATAATATTTATGATATATAATGAATTATTTTATAATTTAATATGAATAATTAATGGGTATGAGTAATAACATAAAATAAAAAATCATGTGGAAAGATGTTACTTCTTCTTTGGGTAACTCCTCTTCGTTTCCACTGAAGGGATTCCCTGGATGGATTTATACCCTAATGTGGGATTTTAATATTGAGGGAGCGATATTGTGAGGATATTTTTCAGGTTTTTCAATAGATAAATTTTCATGAAAAATTTTATTATGTGATGGGGGTGAGTTTTATTTTATATTGGATTAGGAGTGGCATTCTCGTTAACATAAAAATTTAGCCATTACTGAGAGGGAACCCTCACATCATGCTTCTCCAATTTTTTTTAATTTTATATGAAATAGTGTATATGGACTAAATATTTACATCTAATGGAATTTTTAATTCATATCCCAGTTATTTTTCCATTTAAATTAATGTATAACCACAAACTAATGTTATTTTTTCCTTAATTGCTATAATTATATTTAATTATTTTTACTAATATGTTTTTAAAAAAAGTTAAAATTATTAGAAATTAGAAATTATTCTGATTCCAAATATGGAATCTACTTTACTAAATTCTAATCATAATAGTGGTTTAAATTAATTAAAAATTAATCGCATAGACAGGATGAGATGGTGATCTTATAATGAAAAAAAGTCAAAATATTCAAAATGTTTTTATTTACAATTTCAATGTTAAATTTATTAAAAATATCTAAATTGGATTCTATTTTGTATAATATATATAATTAAACAATAAATAACTAAAATATAATTTAACTATAAAAATAAAATAGATGAAACAGATGTTTTGAATTAAAATTCTATGTCTTTTATTTTTCATAGAAAAAAATGAAACTTATTAGGAGAACACCAAAAGTTTAACAAAAGTATATTTTGATATTAATATTTCAGAATGAAATTTATATTTTCAAACAAAAATTATTAAATATTCAAAATTTATATTTAAAACAGTTTAACTATTAAAAGGTGGTTAAATAACCTTTTAAAAAAATACATATTTTAAATCATAATTAATGAATTATTATTTTATTATACCTATAAAATATATTTTATAAGTAACAAAAATATTTCATGAATATATATAAATTTTATTTAAAACAATAATAAATAGTTCTTTGTTTAATTTTGAGAGACAAAAAAAATTACATACAAAAATTGTCATCTTCGAAAAGTAATTTATTTATTTTCAAATAGTTCTGACATTCACTTATAATAATTGATAAAAAATGATTCATTTTATTTAAATATGTAAATCATATTTTCAAAATTTAGATATTCTTATTCATCACACTCATTCCAACGGCTAGTTGGAAGCTAGAAAAACATTTTAAGAACAATATTAATAGTATATTGTAGTTCAGTAAAACATGGCATTGTGTACAACACAATCTATCAATAGGACTCAAATTCTATGTAATGCAATAAAAATATAGTTTCGTATGTATTTATAGCTAATATGGATATTTTATTTTAGTAAAAGTTCATCTTTTTGTTGTTCATAATGCAATCTAAAATTAGTTCTTTTTTATAAAAGAAAAAAGAAAAATTCAATGATGTGTGTATAGAAAAATATCAAAAAGAATACATTAATTTGAAAAAAATAATTCACATAATATCGAGGTGTTACATTATAACCCTTTATAATGAATTTTCCAATGGAATTATTCTAGGTTATCATAGGATTAATAATGAAAATTTCCATTTAGAGAAACCCACATCATAAAAAAGAAAACCAAAACATCCATTAAAAAGAGAATGTTGGAACCCTAACTGTTACCCCCAAATAACTCATAACTATGTTTCTAAATAAGGGAAAAAATATTGGCAGTAAGGATTGGACAATGAATAAATGAATAAATAATCATATAGTTTGATAAAGTTCAATGATCACAAGAAATTGGTTGATCCTATGTAAGATAACAATAACAAAAATATAAATTAAATAAGAATGAAAGATATCATTGATATCCTCATAAATGATGACAAAAGGAAAAAATATTATTTCACAACCATATTCCCTAAGGATAACAAAATTTCATGAGAATTTAAACTTACTTTTTTTAATACATACTCTCGATTTATTAACTAGATAAATTTCTACTTCATCTCTTATTCCAAGAAATAAATGTCAATTTGTAAATCATGAAGAATTATGAGATCATGAGTTCCCTAAATATTATGATATGTGAATCTATATAACATTGGTTATCAAAAAACATTTAACACATGTAATCCAATATGAATAAATTATCATATATAGAGATAAGACATTAATATCATAAACCTTATATGAAGATTTACTTAAACTATTCCAAAAATGGTTGACTATATAACCAGGCGAAAATACGAAAGTCCCAAAAAAATTTAATTATATCACTAAATTTCTCAGAAAAAAATTAGGATTTATCTCCCATATATCATAATATACCTCATGGATTTTTCATAACATACATGTGAATAACTTTATCATGTATTCTCTTAAAACATGGTAATAACCGGAATAATCACAAATCTAAATTGAAAACATGCATGTTTCCTTATTCTTAGGATTATTAAATATATTTATTTAATCCATAAATGTTATAAACATCATCACTAATCTCATAATACACTTTTTTCAAATGATTAATTAGCTATAATATAATTAGTATTGTTTTATTTATCAAAAAATCCTTATATTAAAATTAAGTACATATTATGGGTTTTCATTCCCCTAATCATGTGTTTCCCAAGAACATAACCATGCTAATAAATCACTTTTCTAGTACCTTCATAACCAGTCAACATATTCTTATAATTCCTTATAAAAAATTATAATCTAAATAATTATATTATATTTCCCTATTTATATAACATAATTCTAGAATCTATATACATAATTACATCGAATATTCTACTTTATCCTTAATCTATTAACAATTGTACCACATACATTTATATATTACATAGTTCTATTCACATTTCACATCTATTATCACTATCATCAGTAATATAACCAATACTAATACCACCATGATGATTCTCTTCATGTGCATTTCATGTGAAACATCAATTTTCAAAATGACTATTCATTACAAACTGAATCATTTAACCATTGATGATAACTTTGGGAGGCCAGTATTTTCAACCATTTTGTTAACCAACCTCTAAATTTTTTATTTTAAGTTACATGATTTATTTCCCACTTTTCCATAGTCAAAAAATCTTCTTGTTCTTCAAATACATTCCCATAGGTGATTCTTTCCGCATTCTTGACACAAATGAAACTGAATCTTATTTCCTCCATAGTCTCCATTACCCACACTCTCAATGAACAAATTCCATTTATTATTTTTTTAGTCTAAGATTTGGTTAATGTACAAATTATTAGTAATGTTATGTGAAAACTAATTTGAAATGATCACCACATTCATCATTCCCAAGATTATCACATTTGACTTATCATCAATAAATTTTCCATCACATTTTACATTATCCTAGTTCATTCAAGTTTCCTCCATTTAATAAAACTTGAAATTAGAGTGTGAGTAGCAGTTATCATATTTTAAACCCACATAATCATGAAAAATACCTTTTAGGATGTCTAAATTGTGAAACATTCATTTAAATATAATTCCCCTTAGGCTTATCCATAGAGATATCTATAGACATAACCATAGAAATATCCTTTGGGATATCAATAAAATAATTCCATCTTAGAATCCAATTGTTCAATAAAAAATAAATTGATTTTAACTATGGGGATCCCATATTAAAATACAAGGATATTACACAATTATAGATAAAGAGTAAGAACATTTAAAAATTTAAATTCCCAAGGACTATAATCATATAGTGTCTTTGGAAACATGTTAAAAATTAATCTAACTTATTGAAATTTCTTCAATGTTTCCCAAAAAAACATCCCCTCTATTAATTATACTTAATAATAATTTTCATTTCCTATGGAAAGGAAACATAATAAAGGATTGAGCTCAAATTCTTAGTATAGGAATTCAAGGGAGATATTTAAGAGAAATTTATCATAAGGGTAAACTAATACTATCATATCTTTTGAATATCATATCCAATATATCAATGATCAAAAATATGAATCATTGAATAAATATATGCAATTCATAAGACATGAATAATAAATAAATAAAGGGAATACACCATGATGTAATTACATAGGAATAAGACATATAATTTATGAAATTCACATATGAAAGGAAAATCATTCACTATAAGTCATTTTTTATTGCCAAATGCTATAAGGGAACTTTATTTGGGATACACCAACTAGAAAAAACAAATTACCATCCCCAATCATTGCCTTTCCATATAGTGGAATGTTCCAGTTCCCTAACCATCATAGTATTGATGTTTGACTGCGAATACTATCTTGCTAAACAAGGTACGCTCATACGATTTTCTTACTAGAGAAATTCCTTTACCAAACCGATTTCACTCCTCCTTCAATCTACATATATCTCATGAGATATAAATCATTACCCAATACATTTTAGGGGGAATATGTCCCAATCATCACATAACAAAATAAAATATACATTTTACTTAAAATCATAAATAATCATCACAACAAGGACCATAAAAATATATGGATTTCATTAACATCATATCATTATCCATGATGTGAAATGGGTATCATAAACATGTCATCATATCATAACTTTTAAACAAGACACATTTATATTAATAATTTCGTCAAATCATTACCAATGAAAATAATTGGGTTTCAAAATAATGAAACCCATAGAATAAAAATGGGATTCATAAAAAAATTATAATCTCAAACATCATCCATTCAAATAAGGTATAAAAATATATTCCATGGATAGTATACCCATTAAATGATTAACTATTTAAAAGGGTGTCATCATATATATATACAGGCTTTGAAAGATCACATATAACATTTACTAAGGGAAATTTTATTTTTTTGGAATACTACTTTCAAAAATCTTTTTCAAAAAACATTTTCTCAAAAATAATTCTTAGAAATATCATTTTACACATTTCATGAGGAAAATATATTTCTTACATTGAAAAATATTTTTTAAAGCATAAAACATTTTGAAATATATTTTCTCTAAAAATAGATATTAAAACTTATAATAAAAGATAGGGAATTTTTTAAAACCTTTTTCATTTAAAATACTTTGAAAACATAAAACTAAATCATTATAACATATTAGAAAACTTTTTATTCAGAAAATTACAAAGAATTAATTAGAAAGTTGAATAATTCATTAAATAAAAATACATTGAAAACATATATTTAAAATTTTAAAACATTTTGAAAAATTTTATTTCAAAATAATTTGAAAACATATAAATAAATCCTAAAAATAATTTTGAAAACATATTTATTACAAAAACATGTATAAAATATAAAAAATTATTGAAAAAAATTTATAAACCTTTTTATTTGAATATCAATAAAAACATATATATAAATATTGAAAAATTTAATGAAGAAACTTTTTTAAAATCATTATTATTTTAAATCACTATTAAAACGTATGAATAATTATTTAAAACCTTTTAAAAAATTTTACAATCAAATTCATTGATAAATTATAATTAAATATTGATAACATTTTGAAAACCTTCTCCTTTGAAAATACAGTGAAAAATTATATATATTGATTTATTACCTTTTTAGAAACCATTATCATTGAATACTAATTAAAAAGACGAGTTATGATAGTTTTTGTAAAAAAAATTCTTAAACAAACATTATATAAACAAGTAAAGGAAAAATCCAATGATGGATGGACTTGATGGAAAATAAATCAATAAATACTCAACCTTCATTTTTCATTATATAATGTTGATAAAAGTTAGTCAATTGTAAAATGATAAAATGTTTATTTTTAAGAACACTTTCATGAATAATAATAAAAACTGGGTATATATTTATTTTCATGATCATTGAATAATAATTTAATAGTTTTCAATTAATTATTATAAAAATAGTTTTGAAAGAACACTAATTTCGGA
This sequence comes from Viscum album, assembly GCA_963277665.1. NCBI lineage: Eukaryota > Viridiplantae > Streptophyta > Magnoliopsida > Santalales > Viscaceae > Viscum > Viscum album. The sequence continues at coordinate 600,394,576 of OY728133.1, forward strand.
CTATAGATGTAGATAATGTCATATTTTCTTCAAAACACTTTATTAATTATATTAAGTACCAAAAAGATGAAAATGGTTCCATCACATGAATATATTTTGAATAAGTAGAGGATAAAAATATTCTTGATGTTTTTCGTTAGATGGATCATCATATTTCACCAATAGAAGTGTAATCATTAATCATCCCTATAAACGATGAGATTATAGTAATTAATTGTTACCACATTGGAATCATTGAATCATAATCCCATATTAATAATAAAATCAATTGAATCTTAAAATATCATAAAATAAGGATATTTATGCTATAAAGTGTCCAATTTATGTATATACATCTTGTACCATTAAATAATTTATTTTCATTATATAAAATGTAATATGTCAGAATATACATCCCACAAAAATATAAGTGATGAATATAGAATATATCTCAAAGGAAAAAAAGTCAAATGAAAAAACCCTTACCTTAAGTCTTGACATTCTTCGTACACATTAAAAACACATGATAAGGAAAATAATGTTATTATAAATCAACCAAAGAAATATATTCTTATATATAATTCCATATATTATTTTTTTTGATAATATGTTAAGCATTTATTAACAACTCCATGTTAATATTACATTTCAGGTAATTTCTGCTTTTTTTATATTTATTTTTAATTGTAATGATTGATCCTCTTACATAGAAAAGGATTTAATTATTTTCATAATATAAAACATTATTGAAATATAATATATATTAGGTATATAACTATATATAAAAATCTACAAAATATATAAATATAAAATGCAATACATTGTTCTGGGAGACGGTATGTCGTACGTATATGTAATTGTTGTTTCCTTTTTTTTGTTTTATTTAAATAACGAAATTAAATTATATATATATATAGAATATTAATACTATATGTTTATAATTTCATATATATATATATAATATTTTCACAAAACTCATTCAAATTAAATTTCATGTAATGTGTGAGCAAATCACAATCCTTTGAGTAGTCGGTAGTCCACACATCCACAAAAATGGATATAATATTTACAATAAATGGACACAATGAAATAATTCGTTATATAATAATTATATATTAATTAATAAATCATAAATATCATATATAAAATATAAAAAATTATCTCTATAATAATTCCAAACCAAGATTTGTGGTAACTGAAAAAAGAATGATAATGATTCTCAAGTTGGTAGTATGTGGTACACACAAACAATATGTTCATTAAAATTTTTATTTAACTGTGCGTAGGTATAGTTATAAACCTATGAATAATAAATATCATAATATTGAGGAAAATAGTTTTTTATATTATCTTGGAATAAGAAATATTGAGGGGTGGATAAATAAAATTAAAAAAATAGATTGAGGTAGGATGTTACATATTCTTTGGGAAACTCCTCTTTGATTGAACCAATGGGATTCCTTGGATGGATTTATTCTCAAAGGGAGGTCTATAATATGAAGAGATAAATTTTTGAAGGATTTATAGGAAAGGGTTTTCTGCTCTAATATGGCATAAGAGGTGTGAAGAAGTGAGTGGGTGAGTGCTCTTTTATAGAGGAAGAGGAGTGGAATTTTTGTAAACATAAAAAGGTAATTAATATTGCGGGTTCTCCCTTACATCATGCGCCTCCAATAAATGTACATTTTTTTAACATAGGTGAATTAATCTAAATATGTATAGGAAATGGATTTTGTAATGGTTTATCAGTTACATGGATCGTTAAATTATTGTTTCACAAAGATATAATATTTTTTATGTTATCTAAAGAAAATCCATAGATATGGACTTTTTGGACCCTCCACTCCATGAAATCCCCCACTCCACGAAAGGATTACTCATGAGAGAGCCCTAACTGGGAAGGGGATGTTCCGAGGTGTCACATTTTAAAAAATATTTTTGGTAAAAACTATGTGAAAATTATCAGAGATTATAAATTATTATGATTCAAAAAATGGAGTCCATTTTTCCAAATTCCAATCACATATGTGGAATAAATTAAATTGAAATTAATCTAATAAATGATATGAGATGATGGTATTTTAATGAAAAAAAGTACAAAAGTTTGAAATGTTTTTATTTATAATTCCAATGTGAAATTGGTTCCAATGATATAAATTGGATTATATGATGTTTAACTGATTTATTTATACTCTAAATAACTAAAATATAATTTATATTTATAAATAAATTAAACGAAATAATCAGTTTTCAATTAATTTTTAGTGTTTTTACAATTCATTAAATAAATGAAACTTCTCATAAAAAATAACAAAAATTTACCCAAAGTAAATTTTGGTATACCATATTAAAAAATGAAGTTTATTTATTCAAATTGAAATTATTAAATTTTCAAAAAATAGATTTCAAATTTTTTCTCAATTAATTTTTTTTAAATTTATGTTTTTGAAATATACATCATTTTATTCAAAAAATGATTTATTTTTATTGTATACCTGTCAAATATATTTTATTTGTATAAAAAATATTCATTTAATATATATATATCTATATACATTATTTTGATCCATAAATAAAAAGTGATTTTTTTAATTATTGGAGATGAAATTCTGTTTTCACATAGAAAAAATGGTTTTCATATAAATGTACTATATTTTTTTCAAGGACTACATACATTAACTTTTATTGAATGATATCAAAAGGATTCATACTATATACATGTTTTAATCATTATTTAACAATTTATTTATCTTATTCCTAAAATCCAATCTATTGATAGGTTTTAGATATAAAAATTTTATAATAATAAAATAAATATTGTATTTTAGTTCATTAATAATTGTCCTTGTGTGTATGAAAATATATACAAGGGACTCAATATTGGTTGTAATAAAAGCCTAACATATTTTTTTGTGTACCTAAATCTAATCTAACTATTGTGTGTAGTAAAATAGTAACTTAGTGTTGTGTATAAAACATGCGAAAAATAGTACATTGGTATAAAAAATCTATATTCAGAGTTGTGAGAACTGAAAATATGAATAAATATTTAATTAATTAGAAAAATTAATAATTCAAAAAATAAGTATGTGTTATAGGTGGCATGTTATTTTTATGTGGTCATTTAAAATTTTAGATAATTTGATAGTGTGGATAATGTTATAAAAATCTGTTGAATATTTTTCAAGGATGTTTGAATAATCCATGGAGTTTATTTCTTTTTCCATATGGCAGAAATAATTTTTGGAGGCTAGTTTAGTAATTTAGATAGTAATATATAAGGTTTGATGTGGATTTTTCCAATTTTAAAGAAAATATGAATTGGTAATTAATTAATGATATGATTAATGAGTATTAGTTGGGATAATATTACTAGGTTTAAAATAAATAAATGAACTAAATGACTGAATTATTTGAAATTGGAATGATGAGATATAATAAATAAATTAAATTGATTATAAATAAATAATGATACTTATAATCACACATAATGTGGGAATAAAAATGATAAATGAAGTTATATATAATTGTAGAGGTTGGATATATATGTTCCATGATAAATGTAATGTGGATGTTAAATGTAAATGTGGGATTTGAATGTGATTTTTTAATCAATAAAAAACAATTCACTTAATATGTGTTTATTAAATTATATGTGAGTAATGAATAAAATACATTTGTAATTGTATAATGTAAACTTCATTATGATATGCATTTGGTGAATTTATCAAACACAACAATTCCCCCTAAGGCCCTACATGGACTGGTGGTATGCTTTAGATACCACCTCTAATTGGCGATGACGAGTGATTAACACTAGAATATACATTGGAATAAATATGTTGTACCAACCTATACCAAATATAAAAATACAATATATGATATAGATAATAATATTCAGGACCCGACCCACAATGGTTTGACCCGTGACTATCACATGACAACCTTCAAAGGGCTAGGGTCTAGTGACCAGTGTCATGTTGGAATATCCTACCAACTAGAGGACTTAGCATAGTGAACCTATGCACACACTCATATATCTACGCCCAAAAAATTCTGAAATATAAAACAACCGAAAAAAATTCAATAATATATTTAAGATGCCACAATAGGGTGTCATAGTAAATGTACTAAAATAAGAAAATGATCCAAATACAAGGCCATCCCAAAACTAAAAAAATAAATCCTTCAAAAAGAGATAAGAATCAGTTGAAATTAAAATCATGGTTTGAAAACATGGTCTAAAAAGAACTAACTATTCTCCAGCCACTCCCTATACTTCTAGAACACTATCAAAGTATTTTAATCAACAAAAGACACGAAATGTATTGGCAATGCCTACGAAAGGGTGAGTATAATAATACTTATAAGTGAACCTAAATTAAACTAAACATGAAGAACCATGTATATTAAATTGAAAAAATTATATGAAAATTTATGTATTATTGAAACACAAAGATATACTCATTAAAGAGATGATTCCACAAGGTGGTCATAACAGACTTCCCATCACATCTTTGTACTCAAAGTAACACTTGTTCTAGAATAATCCACTCCATGTTTCATTTTATCTTCATGGAAACTCTATGAGGTGGACGATATAATTTGTCCCTACTCAATGAAAGGTCAATGGTACAAGAAGACTCTGATACACAGATAGGCATCACACCAAAAACCACTGGGGTACACCACAATCATAATCTAGAATAACCTACTGCGTATGGGATATTATGATAATGATACCAAAAACCCTAATGATTCCGATTTTTAGATGGAGGATACACACCATTCTTATAGAGGTCATCCATAATCTCCATACTCCTCATAGGGATCAAAGGATTGTGGATGATCACATTCTAGTCACACCGTGGGATTCCACGACTCTATCTAATACATTACTGCAAGAGGGGATCTAAATCTAGGGATATGTATTTTTTTACACTTTTTACCATTGGTGTAAAGGACCATGGGGAACTAAATCAACCTACAAAGGTCCAAACTATGAAAAAAAGATCCATAATAACTCTTTATTGGGGTTCATGGCATGTACCAGGGGTACCAGACATTTCTATTTATCACAATTACTGATCTTGTGGGAGACCTCAAACGACATATAGTCTGCATATAAATGTAATGTATAAGGATTTAATTTCATTTAGACACACACTATGTCCATCCCACATATCATTTTCATGTATGTGTATGGTGATTGTGTCTATGTACCATCCCATTTACTATAAGCTCTGTATGTGTACAAGTACATAGTGTTCCATTTGGTAGTATAGTTTTATCTATGCTCATGTTCTCTACAAATTTCTTTTCAATTCACACTTATGGGGCCACATGATGTGTGATAATGGTCACACATCATGTGATCATTAACTCTTTACTGGGCCCTAGGGCTATAGCATGGAGGGGAACAAGATGTTTAATCTTGATGTACATGATGTGTTTTTTAGGATATTCAATATCTGGTGTGATCTATTTTCCACCTTATTATGCATCACTACATCCACTATTCTCATTTAAACTTATATATTGGTGTTCATTTGGTCCTTTCCAATGTCGATCTATAGAAAACTGGAATTGAATCCTCTTACAAAATTCATCTACTGGACTCTCTTCATTTTACACTAAAGTACGTCAGAGAATTTGAAATCAGGTATGAAAAACTATCTAATTCATCATAGATATTATCATCACGCCAATATAATTTCATATCAATCCGAGATATATTATTTAAGATCATTTAACATTAAAATGGTTGTGAAATTATGTATTGGTCGGGATATGTTGATCCCCAATCAAAATAAATAATTCACATGATGAACAAAGAACCAAGGGTGAAAATCATAAGAATAAGTAGAATAATAGACATCTATCTATCTTTCTATAAATCTCAATTATTTTTCATGAGAATAATAATGAATAAATAAATAATTACAAAAATAATTATCCCAAATCATGGACAATCTATCATATCCCACAAGATGACTGAACACGAGTTCAATCTATTCATTGACTAATTCATGTTTGTTGAAGAAAGAAAGAGAGGTAAATAAATACAATAAAAAATTGTACAAATTTTTTGGACTGAATGTTGAAGAAGACTGATTTTCATTCCATGGATTGAAGGAGACTCTAATTCTATCACGGCAATGATACAAGATCTGATCCCCATCCATCAACGATTACATGAAATCTCTCCCCCAATGTCTCCTAGGTCTCCCGATTTTAGCCGTCAACCCTGAGATAGAATCAATAGTTGTAAATTTAAAGAGTAAGTAGGTTGCTGCATTGAAAAAATAAAATTGTTTTTTAATTTAATTTTTTTTATTAATTTCTTGTATGTGAAAACATTTTCACAAATGGGTTGTAGTGACAAATATTTTGTCACATCTAGGAAAAAATGACATTCTAAACTCATGTATTCCCTCTAATTTATAATATGAGTCATAGTTGTGGAGTTACTCTACTTTGTTAGGAAAAAATTATGTTTGTGTTGTTTAATATGTTTTAAAAATATAGTCTAGTAACATTTGGTATCAAAACGAAAATTATTCTTAGAATATATTCTAAAAATGATCCACATAATATACAAAAATTATACAAGAAAAATCCAAGATGTTACATTCTACCCACCTTAAGGCTTTACATCCTGAAAATCTATAACAAGGGATATATAAAAAGTTGTAGGAACTAATCACAAATATGTTCATCATACTCCCATGTGTTCTCTTGAATATTCTGACGCTACCACTAGACACACCTAATGGGAATCAATCACACAATAAGGATCCCATTTTTTGATCCTTGATCTTCAATGGGTAATCTACAATGGTATATCAATCCTCAATATACACCTCATCCCATTCAATATCTTGTGCCAGGGTTTGCACATACCTCATCATTAGCAGCACATGGAAGACATTTTGTAGTCAGTCTAACATTGATGGTAGACCTATGTGGTACTCCTCCATTCCAACACTATGTAATTTTAGTAATGGACTAATGAATCTTGGAGATACTTTTCTGATGTGGCTAAATATCCTCATTCCACATTTATTTGAGACTCTCATGGACACGCACTATCCTTCCTTTAACTCCAATGGTTATTGTCATTGGTATGAATAAGATATTTGATGGATCTATGAATTTTGCATCAACTCCTCGATGATCATGACCATCTCTATAGAAGATCATACCAACTCATGACTCGTGAGTTCTGACTCACCTGGATCGATCCAAAAAATGTGGTAGCCTTTAGGGGAACATGTTCAAATCATAGAATATATCCATACCAATGGGGGAAAGGTAATTGTTTTTGTATTAATAATCCACCAAAGGTAAATGATCCTCCAAACTATGTCCAACATTCAACATGAAATCCCTCAACTTGTCTTCTAATGCTTGGATGGTCTACTCAATCTGGCCATCATCTTGGTGGGGAAATGTTGTGCTCAAACACAACAGAGTCCCGAATTCCTCTCGTATTCCCATCCAAAACATATATGTTAACCGAGAATCATAGTCTGAGAAGATCCTTGAGGTAACGACATAAAGTAGGACTCTATACTGCATAGAGAGATGTCCCAAGCTCTCTATTGAACTCTTTTCTCGAATGTCTTAGATGTGAGCCGGATTGGTAATACATTCTATGATCACCTAGATTTCATAGTTTTTCCTAAATCGATGTATTAATCTCATCACAAAGACCATGGATATCCCATCACACTTCCACTATTGATCCTCAATGGTCAAACCTCAACCCATCGAAACCTCTTTTTTTAGAAGAGAAAGAAGCATGGCATAAAATTATAATAAATTCTATTTAAAAAATATAAAATGAAGAAAATTTACATTTATTGCATTAAAAAATAGAATGAAACTCACATTGTATTCTAGATCAATGAGTGCATGTGTTCTTAGAGACCCCATTGTTTGGAAAGCAGTCAAAAAGTTTATTGTACTCACGATATATGAACATGATGATGTAAATCATTGAAGCAAGATTACCCCGGTAGTTGTAACATTTAGATGTTAGATTGCATGATTGTTGTATATGACCTATTCTAACCACATGAAAAATTATTGTTGAATCACTTTGAAACCAGACATTGGCCCAATTTAATTGGAGATAAATTGCAACATTTATTATCAAACCCTTCATTTCTGTTTTGAGAGTAGTGTCATGCCCAGTTGAAGCATTTACACCATCTTAATAATCACTATTGTTATATCTAAAAGAAAATTCATAGATGACATGTTTTGGGTTTCCCCTTGAGGCACCGTCTATATTACATTTTATACATCCTATAAATGGGGGTAACTTGAAGACTTTTATAGTACCAAGAGGTCTAGGGAAATTTCCTTTTATGTGTATCATAATCATTATTTCATGCTCTATGATCAAGTTGTACAAACATTAATTGTGAATGGTATCTTCTTGTCCAATAATGAGAAGGATGTCAGAGAAACATGAATTGGGTTTAAGGAAGTATCTTAATGTATGTTCTTTATCATTATCCTCTAGATTATATGTATAATTTCTACGTGGGCCATATATAAGATAATATGTACCTATTTAGACAGTTGAAATGCCAATAATTCCATAAGATATCCCAAATTTTCATAAGATGGAAAAGGGTGGAATTTGAACAAGTTAAACACATATTTATAGTAAAATGAAGTGGTGTTTCATGGTAGAAAATGATTATTAACAACATCCAAATTCTATTGGAACATGGAACATCTTGACCAAAGTGAATTACCCACTCATTAATGATTTACCCCAACTAGGATCTTGTTGTGATGCAGATTCCGAAGTAGTGTAAAACGATATGGAAATAGCCATTTTTTGTAGAAATCATCCATCCCTGTACAGGTACTATGAATGAGAAGGATATATTGACCATTGGAGTCCATTTTTTCATTTGAGATTGGTTCTCATATACGTTGGTCATCCATGTCCAGAAAGCCATAACTGGAAATTGTGAGAGATATGTGAGATTATAAAACATCACCATGGTCCTTATGATTCTTGCTGGATGAATTTCAGTCAATTTCTATGCCTGAACATCTAACACTATAAATAAGGAGGTAACTCCTCAAATTGTCCTTCCAGAACATGAGACAGGGGTGAGCACTTACCAACCAATTTGAGTGGTTATTGATTTTCTAGAAATCTATTATCAGACAAGGACAGATGGATGATTATATATAGGTTATATTCCATTCAATTGTCCTATTATGGTGTTTGAATCTGAGAAATTCCAAGAAGTGGGACTTACCATTGATGAGTTTATAAATAAACTAGTCTTGTAGGGATTGATTAAAGATCTCTGTGATTTTTATTCCAACACCTCTTTTATTATAATGCATTAGACCCCTCTTCCATGGATCAGTAATAACATTACATTATAGGATACTGACACTCCATAAAATGATTCTCATAAGGTAATTTATGGTCTTAATGATAGAGGAATTCCAAGAATACACCATAAAGGAGTAGACAAGTTTTGAGATAACCACATGTTTGACTGAACACAGTATGCCCGCCATTGATAGAGACATTCCATTCCATGAGGAGTGGGTTCTTATAATTTGGATCACATATTCTATGAAGTGAGAGGGGAGAGGTCTTTAAGGGAGAATGGGGACCCCATGATAATTGAAGGGTAGAGACCCTTCCATTATACCAAGATCACTCATCATGCTAGTTTTCATGGAGGTAGAAATATTTTTCATAGAAATGATATATGAGATGTTCCAAATAACCTTCTATCCCAAAACACTTTCACAATGATTTCTAGTCTTATTGATATTTTGTATGTTATTCCTATCACCCTGAGTAAAACTGATGATTTAATTAGGAAAAATGAGGTGATAATGTGCAAATATTCCTCGAGCTGCGCAGATTGTTCGGATTTTAGTCTTGCTGGTGTTGTAATGAAGCACTCTACTAAGATAGTAGTGTCACTCTGTACTAGGCACACTGCCTTTTCAAAATTTCAGGGTTAGCTCACTTCTTCCCTCGGATCACATCCATTGCTCCCCCAGGATCACGTCCCTTAGTGAAGCCACACTTTGTTTATGGACAAGATAGGTCCCTTCAACAGATAGGAATGAAAGTTTTTGTCTCCTTTTCAACCTAATAATTTTCTTTCGTCTAGGTCAAGAGTTGATTCTCTTTAATTTTCAATCTTCTTCTCTAGTGAAACAACAAGATGTACTAAGACTTCTTATTATTCTTGGCTAGAATCACAAATTATTTGAGAATATTCAGACACAGAAAAACAACTCACAAGGAATCATTGAAATCAACCCTTCTTATTCAATGTAAGCATGTGGCCAGGCATGTGATAATTTTAATATGCAATTATTCTACACTTATTTTCCCACGTGCACCCACAATTGTGTATATTTCTTTAAATTACTTCACATATGCATGTAATCATACAAATTCTATCCACTACTCAGTTATTCTTTCTTCAAAAATACACCCACGCACAGCCTTTAATTTCATCAAATGGAAAGTTCATGCATATATTCTCTTTCATTTTTTTTATCAAGGGCATCCCCAAAGCCTTATTTAGAGAATTCTATTTTAGGAATTATCTATATATTTAAACAAGATTCTTTTTCATGAACTTGAATGGGGGTAGTTCATGATTGTTCTATTTAATCGCACTTGGGAGTCTCAAATCATGCATATGATTTTCATGTGCATTATACATGTGCTCTCCACCTGAACATTAGACAATATCGATTCTCGGGTTTGTTATGGTGTTTTATGTTTTACCGGTTGTCTTTTACAATGAGGGTATGGAGTTATCATTGTGTGAGATCCTCCTCTACTAACCAGGATGGTTCTCGACTCCTCCTCATGCATGGGATGCGTGGAACTCCTATGCACAGAAGGTTCATGCCTCCTTTGCGTACCGAGTGGTTCGTGGTTCTCTTGGTTCGATGGAGCAATTATTCCTAGAACCAAAAACGTATCTGGAACTTTTTTCACACAGACCTGTAATGGATTGTGGGAAAACTCTCAGTGAACCAATAATGGTTCACAGATCTCCTTCCTCACGTACCGAATCGGTATGTAGTTCCTTTCTTCACGAACCCGAGCGGTACCCGAAACTCCTTCTCATCAAGGGACCATATTAGTTCATAGTTCTCTCTTTATGAACCCAGATATATTCACGTTGCATGATTTCCCCTTTCAAAACAACAAGAATGCAGAGACTTTATTTCTCAAAATACGATCCCACAAAACCTTGGAAGTAGTAGCCTCTTCTCGAATAGGCAAGTCTCTTTTTATAAGTAGAGATCAGATCACTCTCTGTCCAAAATCCTCGATATATTTCACAATGATTGCAGTTTTTAGATAATACAATCTCATTTGTGAGATACATCGAGTTTCCCTATTGTTTCTGATTTCACTTTCTAATTATCCTCATGTCCATGCGAAGTGATATGCATGCAGATCTCCTTTCATTGAGTCCTCAATAGAACACAACATCCGAAAAAGTTGTTTTCCCCGACCAACACTTTTTATCCATTATTTTGATGAATGCATGAAAACTTAGTCGCATGCATAGTATTGTTTCATTCAGACGATGTTCATGCATTGGGTTTTCTCTTCAATAATGGTCGGAGACTCAATCATGGAGGTTTGGTGCTTCTCTGATGCACTGGTTCTCATTGGGTGGCCAGAGGTAGAATACAACTTGGATGATGAGATATCGGATGGACCTGCTTCAATCTCATACCATAGAGAATAGATATATAACTTGGATGCATTGGATCAATATCGCGATCGATCGCATGGTAGACCACATGTCGCTTAGGGAACAGAGGTTGAGATTAGTTCCTTGTTTTTATAATGTTTTCCCACATCAAAATTAGGCATTTTTTATCAAAGATTATCAATCAAGCCACTTCATAAATGTATCAGATTACTCCTCCCTCCCCCATCAAGGAACTTCCTCATAACATGTTCACCCAACGGGTGTGCTCTTAGTTCCCACTCTCCTCCTCTTTGGCATGCTCATAGTGGCCATACTGGATGGGTTCACCACTGTGCGGAACCTGCGGGCTTATACATGACCCGCGCACAACCTACCACCTACGGGCTGACCTTGAGGGCTTCCCTAAATCACGATTGACCCCTCAAATCCCAGATGTTCTTGAGGTGAGGACCTAGGATGGCCTCTATGTATGGCACTTGTCTTTTTGGTAATATAATATAAATAAAATAACTAATCAGTGTAAAACTAAGTGTTAACAAAATATAAATTTCCAAGACTCCTCTATAACATCTTCTTCTCTTTTTCTTTTACTCCTTCCACATATATCAAAAAAATATGATAAAGCTCAACCAGCCTCTCGTTTCCATTCTCCATTTAACATACGAGAGTTCCTTCTTCATGTTGATCATTATTGACATCTATTGACACTCATTGACAACAAATGCACTCATTATATACAAACTGGTCCCAAAAATCTTCCCCTTTGTGTTTATTATCAATACTTGAGCATTCTCTAAAATGATCATGTTAATGTCAAAATGATATGCACTATCCCTTTCATATTTCAACCTTATATCCACTTTATCTCCCCATTATTGACAAGAAATACAATGTTTATGGTAGGGAGGGCATCAATCCATACTTATTAAATTATGCCATAAATCATTTCACTATATGTATTCTTGAGCAATTCATGATGCAGAAAAAAGTGGATTTTACCTAGACAAGAAATATATGCATTATCCCATGATCATGATACCACATAGGGATGAGAACTCATGTTCTTTTTTCATGACCCTTTCCACATTCATTCTAGTACGAGGATAATTAATGTGATATAATATTATCAACATGAAAATCATGATCTCATTTTAAAAATTAGATCAAAAACATTCATGTGCATTGGGAAGGATCAGTTTCCTTGGAGAACTCTACTATTATTTTGTCGTTGATTAACATTGTTACTCCCCCTTGGTAAAATAATTTTATTTTCAGTAACCATGGTTGAGATATGACATAATATTTCGAATGACATGATCTTCAGACAATATTTAGAGTAATTGAATTTGATACCAACTGAAGTTGATACTAATGGAAATAATAAATCTGGGAACTTATTGATGTGTCTCCCCTCAAGGGAACAATTCATAGGTTATCCCCCTAATTTCTTGCCTCACCATCAATTCCCAATAAAATTAGTACAATACATAATGTTTTTAAGGAATAAGGTGGATCCTCCTTGATTCTTCATTATGAGCTGGAAGGCTGAGATGATTTTCTCAAACATGGTGATCTTCATGCTTCACTCCTCACAAAAACACATTTGAGTTTCAATCCTGATATTGGTTGTGTGGTTCTAAATATTACATTGATTTCATTGTGTGTGAGTCTTTTTTCATCAAGAGATTTCAATGAACATGAATATCCTAGTGCAACTTTCATCTTCGTGGGGAATTATTTTGGTCTAGAGTAAATGCACTACAATTCTTAACAGTGTGACCAGCCTTGTTGCACCTCACACTTGGGACTTTTCTATCATCATGTTAATTCTCCTTATTTTCTATTGCACTGGACTTTACAAGTGAATCTCCTTTCATTCCCAATCATTCCAAGTCTTCATTCCATATAACCAATATATCTTTGGGAACAATGGAACTATGTTTGGATTTTCTTCTTGGACTCTTCTGAGTGCAATAATTTTTATAAATTCTTATTTATGTACCACTATTAAACTTATTGGATTTTGAGTCCAATGAATTATCACCGTTCCTTCTTGAAGTCTTCTTGGGAGACGTTTCTTTTTCATTATTCTTCTGATTTCCTCCCATGGTTGATTCTTTTCTCTAAGCTGGCTTCTGTGGTCTTCTGATCTTATCATCTCTGGATATGTGTTGAGATAAGCATGCTCCATTCTTGTGTCCACTCCCACTGCATACATCATAAATGTTGTCTAGAATTACAAATCTGTTTGTAGTATACATATGATTCAAGATATGTTTATGTTGCATCTTCTTCTCTAGCTTTCTCCCATTTGACATAGGCTTTTTCTGTTCTTTTTTATTTAAAGTATTTTACTAAAAATCCAGTGCACAATGCCCAATTTTTTTCTAGAACAAACATTGACAAAAAATTCTTGCCTTCTAGATATCTTTGGGGTAATGTTTAGTGACTTCTTCTTAATGTTTTGTGCTCTATCTAAGGAATTTTCTTCTTGCTTATTCTTCCTTCCCAAACTATCCTTGGTGATAATTTTCTCATAATAGCCTTTCATTATCCATACATATTTAGAATTTTTCTACTAACCAACATAAAATTATGAAACATATTTAGAAACAATAGTACAAGTTAGAATGGATTGTACCTTATCAATCTCAGCTCCTTGTGTTGCATCTCTAAGTGAAGTCCTGATATTCATATCACATGTTGGAGTTCTTTTGGATTTAGAATCATCCAGTGATCATTGAATAGTAGCATCTACTTTTTCATTAATTTGTGAAGTCTCAATATGTGTCTTCTCAATATTGTACAACTAGTCTTATAATTTTAGACATTCCATATTGAGGATGATCTTATGATCTTAAATCATGATAATCTTCTCATAACATTCATCTTTCAGTCTATCAACCCCATATTTTTGAAACTTTACATTAGCTTATAAAAATAAGTCATGTTCCATAAATTTATTAGAATTTCTTCTAAATCTATGACCTTGACTTCAGTGGCCTTTTTATGATCATATTTAATTGTAGGGATCATTTTATATAGAGTCTTATTGACTCCCTCTTTCTCTTCAAGGGCTTCAATCCATTTAGAGATCTTATAACATTCTGATACTTTCTGTACCAGACCTTCCTTCTTATTATCATCTTCTCTTCCTAGTAGGGTGATTTCAGCCTGCATACATTGAAATATTCTACAAATATTAGAAACTCTTTCTTTAGAAATATAATGAAAGAAGGTTCTTAATTTCTCATGATCACCTTAAAATGAAATAGAAGTGTCTTTTTTTCACGGGTTGAAACCTGATCCACCTGCTCTTTACATTCCAAGCCTGATATTTCATTATTATTTGAAGGGAATGGAGAACCAGAGAATTCATCTTGTTTTGACATGATAGACTTATTCAACATCTTCTTCTCTTTCTTTTTTCAGTTCATCATGGTCTTGTTGTGTGTAGATTTATGCTCGGAGATAACTGAACATTCATCAAGACCGCTCTAAATTGTTGAATCATGAATGAAACTCAAATCCTCTTCCAAATAGAATTACTGTAAAAATTCTAATATACATAAAATATTTTTTAATGATAACAATTGAAGGACCCTAGGTCACCCTAAGAGTGGGTGAATAAGGGTGTAAACTTTTTCTCATGTTAATTGGATCTTCTTCCCCCATTGGTAGTAACATAATTAATCATGTATGATAGATATGTGCAGTAGTTAAAAATTCTGGGACAACTCACTGCTTCCCTTAAATCACTTTCGTTTACTACCCCTGGCATACATCCCTGGCTGAATTCACACATAGTTTATGTATGTGAATGTCCCTTCAACAAATATGAATGAGAGTCTTTTTCTCAAGTTTACTATGAGAAATTTCTTGCATCGAGGTCCTAAGTTGATGCTATTTGACATTCAATATTTATCTCCAGTGCAATAACCATATGTACTAAGACATCTTATTCTTCTTGGCCACAATCATAAATTATTTTATGATTATTCAAACACTAAAATACCACTCACAAGGCATCATCACAATAAACCATTCTTATTCCATGTATTCATGTTACCATGCATGTTACAATTTAGATATACTCTTCCACTACACTTATTTTCACCCATGCACCCTTGATTGTGGATCTTTAATTAAATGTTTGCACATATGAATTTAAGAATACAAATGTTATTCGCCATTCAATTCTTCTTTCTTCACAATACTCCCACACAATGCCTTGATTTTCATCAAATAAAATGTGCATGAAATTATTTTCTTTCTTTCGTCGTTTTCTCAAGGGAATCCCCAAAGCCTTATTTAGATCCTTCAATTTTATGCATTATGTATATATTTATCCAAGAATCTTCTTTATCAACCTGAATATGGGTAGTCCATGTTTTGTCTATTTTTTCACACATGGAAGTCCCAAATCATGAATATGACTTGCATGTGAATTATACATGTTCTCTCCACTTGTTCTTTAAGAACAATCACTACCCAGTTTTGTTATTGTGTTTTATGGTTTCCCATCTACCCATTACACTGAGGGTATTGAGTTATCATTGTGTGCTATCATCCTCCTCTAACTAGGATCGTCCGTAGACCCTCCTCACGCACATGATGCATGGAAATCCAATGCATAAAAGGTGTAGGCCTCCTTCGCGTACCGAGTGGTATGTAGTTCTGTTGGTTCGTGGGATCCCTTATTTGTATAACCAAAATGGCATGCAATACCATTTCATCACAAAAAAATAATGGTTCATGGGAACTTTCTACGCAAACCATGAATGGTTCATGGCTCTTCTTCCTCACGTACTGATGAGGTATGTGATTACTTTATATGCAAACCCTTTAAGTACACAAAACACATTCTCTTCATGGGACCAGAGTGATTTTTGGTTTTACCTTCATAAACCTGTAATGGTTTACGATACCTTCCTTCCCCTTGCAAAACTAAAAGAATGAAGAGACTCTATTTTTCAAAATATGAGCCCTCGAAACCTTGGTAGCAGCAACCTCTTCTCAAATCTGTAGGTCTATTTTTATAAGTAGATATCAGATATTTTTTCAATTAAATCCGTGATATATTTCACAAAGATCGCGGTTTTGAAATCTTAAAATCTCAGTCGTGAGATATGCCATGTATCTTAGTTGTTTCTGATTTCACGTTGTAATCATTCTCATGAGTATGTGATGAGGTTTGCATGTTGATCACCTTTCCTTTATTGCTTGAAACGACATGACATCTTTGTAACATTGTTTTCCTCATCCAACACTTGTTCGCCCTTATTTTGATGAATGAATGAAAACGTAGTTGCATGAATGGTTTCATTTTTCTTAGGTGATGCTCATGTTGTGGGTTTTCAATACTATAATGGTCGGAGACTCGATCATGGGGGTTTGGTGCTTCTCTGATGCAATGGTTTGCATCATGTGGAATAAATATAAATACAACATCAATGGGAGATATCAAATGGCCCTACTTCAATCATGAACCACAAAAATCAGATGGATGGCTTGGAAGTGTTTGATCAATCTGACAATCGATCAAACTATAGACTGCGTGTCGCTGAGGGATGAACAGTTGAGATTAGTTCCTCATTTTTTAAACGTTGTCCCACATCGAAATGATGTTCTATTTTCACACTGTTATCAATCAATCCATGATAGAAGCAACTCATATTACTACGCCCCCTCTACGGTACCACCCCATTCTGTCTTCACCATATGGGCGCGCTCTTAGTGCCCACTCATCACCTCTCAGTCGCACTCCTAACACCCATGTTTCACGGGTACACCACTGTGCGGCACCTGCGGGCTTATACATGGCCCACACACAACCTGCCTCCTACGGGCTAGACATGAGGGCTTCCCTCGAGTGCAGTTTTCCACATGGGTCTCACTTATTCTTGAGGTGAGGACCTCGTATGACCTCTATGGATGGACCTTGTCTTTTTGATAAAGGAATATAATTAAAATATTAATTTAGAGTAAAAATAAGTGTTTACAAATATAAAATTCCAAACCTCCTCCACCACCACGTCCTCTCTTTTTCTTTTTCTCCTTCCACATATATCAAAACATAGGATCATGATTAAGAAACCTCTCGTTTACCATCTCAATTTTACATTGTAGAGTTTTTTCTTCATTTTGATCATAATTGACATCCATTGACACTCATTGACAACAAATACAATCATCATATACAAACTGGTCCCAACAGCAACCACATAAGAAATGGTAATATTTTAATAATATTTGAACATTTTCAAATATATTATTAAAAAACACTCCCATTTGGAATATACCATTTGAAAAACCGTGAGATGGTTTGTGGTTTTGAATATTTTGTTTAAATATGGAAAAAACCCTATGTTTGTGAAATATCAAAGAATTCACTCTCATTTCATATATAACCCAACCCAAGATAACATTCACCATTAATAAAAATCATTATAAGACGTCGTTAATATAAAATCCCCTCTATAGAATCCCCTCAATATTCCACCCAAGTTCACAAGAATATCCTTTCAATATTTTTGTGTCCTACCCTTAATGTAAGGGATTCTCTCTTTCTCAATTTTATTCAAAATTCTCTTCTTGGTTATTCCCTATTATTTTTAATTAAAAATAATGGGTTATGTTTTCTCAACTCCCCTATTATACCTTTATTATGTGTAAATGAAGAGATAGACCTTTAAATATCATTAATCCATCCCAATTACACTTATTACCATGAAAAAATTTCAAAATCATTCTTTACATCCTCGTCTATATTCAAGTTTCATTATTATGTTGGTCCTTCTATTTTCTATTGATTATATTAGGATACAAATTTCAATGTATAAATTACTATCAAATTTATCTCCAAATTATGAGATAACCACTTCTCTCTCATATACCCATTTTATTATTTTTCATGCGACACTATTAGATAGTGAAACTTTCATCATTATTTTCTATTGCAATGAAATTGGGTACTGATTACCATACTGATTTCATATAAATAGTATTCACATTTACAGCATTATACCTCTTTGATTTTGTACATACATGTATTTATTCTACAACCCATGATCTTTGAATAAAATATTTTAATTAATGAATCTATTTTTTATAATCTATGTGGCATACTTAATCATGATATTGAAAATAAAGTGATGGGTGTGCTCGAAATTATATAGCACTCCAATGTATTACATAATGTTTATTATACTAATATTACATGTTTGGACTATGGGTGATCCTAATTCCTCTATTGGACTTTTTCCATTATGATTTCTTGGTAGTTATCCTTGACCTATTGTATATTGTTTAAAGTTGTTTCCACATTTCCCATATTGCCTTCATTTTATCATTCCATATCATGTATTATCATTCATTTTTATGATTCCTATTCTTTTTATTCCCCAATATATGCCTATTTTATACCATGTTATACCTTCTTCCATGTTTATTCCCTTGTTTTTATTTTTAGCTCACCCCTTCCTTTTGTATTTCTTATGGTTATCCCATATAGGTTTAAGTGATAGCCTGTTAAAGATTTTCTCAATAAAAATGTTGTATTCCTTGTTTCGAAGGGTAATGTAATGTACCTAATTCCCAAATATAGTACAATTCTCAATCTTTTGGGTTGATTTAAGTGTAATTCTATGTAATAAATTATTTTTTAATTTGTAATAAAGGGAAATTTTGCAATATGAACTATTATATATAGAATGATTTATTTTTTTCTTATATTTTGTCTCCTATATATGATGATCCAAAAGATGAAACAAATGGATTTCCTTCTATTTATGATAATGTTCCTCCTAAATCTGTTGATAAAAAATAGTAATAATAATGGAATAACTAATAATTATTGACATTGATAACATTTTGGATGTGAATTTTTAATGGTGAAGGGTGTTTCCACTAGTAAAGGTATACGGGACATGTTGAAATAAATACAATGGAAATAATATTGTGAGGAAAGAAAAGATAATTTTTTTGATATTTATGTATGAATATATCAATATGGTGAATAATAATATGTTGGTGAATTATTTTCTAATGAAATGGAATTTTCATCACTATCATATGTCTTGGTGAAAACATAGATGATTTTATAGTTGTTGAATAGATCGTTATAATCCTTCCTAAAATGAATGATGTTTTTATATCATTATTGTATGATATATATCCTTTAACATTATCTCTGGATGATTTTCATATCACTCTCATAACATATTAAATGATAATGGGGAAATGTATGGGAATAAATAAAATAATAAGAAATGTATTTCAAGGATACCAAAAAAAAGATGTCAAAAAATGTTTTTATTATAGGATATGTTGGTGATTATAATTTTGAAAATGGGTAATGTAAAATCATAATTAATTTTTATGCATTTTTTATAAAATATAATAAGTGGTATAAGTCACTATAATGGAAAAATTACCTAGAAATTCATTGAATGTAGAGTTGTTGGAAATCTTGAGGCTAATTGAACATAGTGAAATAAAGAAGAGGATGATGAAGATGATGATAGAAGATTGAAAATATCATGAAATAAATAGAGCGCTATGAATACTTATTTTTCAAAATCAGAAGAGAATGTTTCATCAAATATAAAAGAATAAATTTCTTATCTAATGATAATGATGATAAACTTATTGATGTTGAATCCCAAAATTATACTTATATTTCAAAAATCAATAATTATTTTCTTAGAAGTATTTTTTCTAAAGAATAAGTAACCTGATTAGAATTTCAATTGAATGAATAATTGAATGAATAACTGAGACATTTTTAAAGGAAATAAAAATAATTCAGAATGTTTAACAATGAGTGTTATTCAACAAACAATCATGAATTCTTTCCTACTATGAATGTTCAGATGGTGAAATAAATTAATTATTTGAAGAAATATCTGGAAGAAGAAATGAATATTAATAAGCATCTGGATGTACATCTAAAAGAAAAAAGATGAATAAATGAAATTTTTACAAACAAATATACTAAAGATTAAGAAAAGGATACATGTTTCAAAAAACCTATCTCAGAAGTTGGTGAATGTAATGGTAAAGATGAACCTGATAATAATCAACAAAATTTACCTTCGATGGATGAAAATATTTATAAAAATGATTCAAAAAAGAATAAAGTTGAGAAATTTATGTATGAAACAAAGACCTACAATTTTTTGAAATTTGAAGTTACTAATCATTCTACATCCTAAAAGGATTCTATTATTTCTGGTTCTTATAAGTGAGAAAATAAAACCAAGATAATTAAGAAGATTACAGAGATAAACATAAATGTATGGTTGTCAATAATGTATTTATATGATATTCATGAAGGTTGATGAGATTATTTTTCACATCGCCGGTCAGTATATATATTTCACAATCAAATATTCATTTTATGGGTATTGATGTTATTTTGGTCGAATTATAATCACAGAAAATATGAGTTGGTTCAACCAAGAAAATTTGTACTATTCCAGAAGATATAAATGGAAGAATTTTAGGGGGATTCAATCACCTAAAATGAAGAACAAGGATTTTTTAAAGAAAATTTAGAAGGTAATTTTAATGAAACCTAAGAATGTTAGAGTTAAAAATGAAAATAGATTCCAACATCTGGAAATAACTTCTAATATATGTGAATAACTAAGACACCTAGAAAAATGATGTCTTATTTTTTTACTAATAAAACAATAGTTTCTTAATTTTTGGAAGTAGAAAATGAAGACTAATTGAGGGGAAGAAAAATATCATTTCATAGAAACCTCTCTAAAAGCGAAGAAAAAATAATGGATTTGGATTATTGATAGTGGGTGTTCATCTCATATGATTGGAGATTAATTTTTTTTGAATAATTTGAATACATAAAATAAGTAATAGTGGTATTAGGTAATGATGAGTCCCTGAGAATCAAATTTACTAGATTAGCCATCACTAGGAAAGAAATGTTGAAATCCAAGGATGTTTTATATATTAGTGGTCAAATAAAAAAATGACAAGTCACTAAAAAAATTACGATGAATGAAAAAAAGTTATCATTATAAAATATGGATTTGTTTTGTAAAAACTGAGAATGTTTAAATGATTTTTAAAGAGAGAAATGTACAAAAGGAAACTAATTTCAATTTAGGGAAATAAAAACCTCGTGTTACCTGGTAATGGTGTAAAATAATATGTTGTGGCATAAAAGGATGGGAAACATGTGTCAAAAAAAATGAGAAATATAAACCAGGGTTACAGTGTCTGTAACATTCCTGATATTTTATGAATAACATATTTATTTTTGCACTATTTTTTAGAAAGGAAAAATTACAAACTCAATGCATAAAGAAAGTTTATATTCATCTGAAATGACCCCGGAACATATTCATTTTGATTTCTATTATCTAATGATAATACAATAAACTAATGAATATATGTACATAAATACATATATTTTGGACTTTACTCGCATTACATGTGTTATTTATTTGAAAAATAAGTTAGATTCTATGAAAATGATTAAAATTTTCATGAGTAATACTGATAAAGAAAATGAGTATTTCGGGAAGAGTTTATGAACTGATAATTGTGATTATTATATGAATGAATAATTTGAATGTTATCATGAGAAGCATGTAATTTATAATAATTGTAGTTTGCCATATTCTCCCCCACCTAATGAGGTTCTAGAAAGGATAAAGAGAAGTTTTTGTAAAATGGTGAGAATTACGTCACATGAACATAGTCTATCCCATTAATATTCGAGGCATGTTATGACTAATTTTTTGTATATTAAATAATAATTTTTCTATAGTAAAAGTTCTCATATGAATCCATATTAAATATTTTTATTAAAAAATCCTTGAATAAAACACAAATTTTTTGGATTCCATGGATCATAAAGTTGAAATAAATAATCCTTTTTAATTAGGATTAGCGAGGTGAAGTTTAATTTTTTTTATTCTTCATATGGAATAGGATACTTTTGTTTCAATAATGAAATATGAATTTTTTTATTTTTTATGTGAATTTTGTTGAAAATAAATTGGAATATAAGAAGAATCAGGCTGATAAGGATGTTGAGTAAAATAATTTTTTTATAAAAATTCTAATAATTATACTGGTGTTGATAATTCTACTCAATAAGAATAATTATACGCATCTATTTAAAATGATAAGAAAGAAACTGACAAAATTCATCCCATGTTGAGGAATCAAGTTGAAGCTCAAAACATCATTGTTGAAAGACACCAATGGGATAAAAAATAATAGAAAATTTCATATATTCTTTACATTTAAATGTTGGTTTTAATTATTTTATTGTAGAATTTGAGTATCCATAATGGGTTCATTCCATGATTGAAGAGTTGGATCAAAAGGAAAAGAATGACATATGGGAATGTAGGACCTCAAGACCCCCTGAGAGGGGCCGAGTGAATCAAGGTGTCAAAATTTTCTTCATAAAATAATGTATCTTGTTACAATGTTGGATAGAACCTTTTAATCCTATTATAATGTTTAATTCAATGAGATGACAAAATAATTTTAATTTTTACTCCACAAAGGGATACACCCAAGGAGAATACATTGATAGTGTGTCAGTCGTACAAAAGTCCACTAATCTTCACTATATATGAAAAAAAATGTTTTGGTCGCTTTCACTCTGTGCCTAGAAAATTAAATTTACAATGGTTTAGAGATAGCTCAATTCATCCCTATGGACACATTCATCGACTCCCCAAGATCACATATTTGAGAGAAGTATAACACAGTTTATCAACTTGAAGGTCTCTTCAATAAATTGTAATTTAAGTCTTTGTCTCTATTCAGAATGAGACACTTTTTGAATTAAATAACTAAGTATATTCATGATGAAATCCATGTCCACATAACCCAAATATCTCATAATTTCCTTTGTGAACCCTCATTGTGATGCTTAACCCTTCATAGAGAACAATTCATTGAAGAGCGCACACATTCACAGAGCTCACTACTTCACAGAGATCAACCATTCGCCGATCACACAGCTTCACTGAGTGAAACCCTTCGCAGATCTATGGCCTTCATATATCAAACACCTTCGCAAATCACAACCTCTATTGTGTAACCCACTATCATCGCAAAGCACACTATGAAATTTTAACGACAACCTTCGTGAAGCTCACTGATCCCATTAGGAATCTCATAAATTCATGAAGCACTCAATATAGAGATGCATTGACTTTATTCAATACTAAGTTATTCATTTCCAAAGGCACAAGCATTCAAAGACAACTGACTTCATGGAGCACCCCTTTCATCACAAAATCAAAGTGACTTTGGATTTTCTCTCTTTTTGTTTTTGAGAAATAATGAGGGTTGCTTATTATTTATAGGCACAGTCGAACGTGGAGCTCCTCTTCTTCCAGTGTGATTCTTGGATCTTTAAAAAACATCTTCATACTGAATCTCCCATCACAATAGTCTATGAATTCTCTTCGTTCTCAAGGTTCGTCATAACTGTAGATATCTCCATCAAATATCATCGCACTACTGTAATGCACTAATCATAATGCCTTCGGTCAAACCATCGTGATGTTGCAATGTTCAAATTCTCTTAATCGTAGATCTCATCGTCACAATATTCATGTCTTCATGAAACACACTGCATGAAGACCATCTCTGCAAAACTCATGAATTTTCCATGTTCTCATTATATCCTCAAGAACAACCACTTTTCACAATGCATTCCAATATCTAAATTTTCGACCCCAAAAATTAGGGAAACATTTGAAAATGACTTCACCTTAAATATTGATTAAATCATGAATTATATGATATCTCTACTTGAAATATCCTTGATCATCTATTAGATAATTGACTGGAAACACAAACTGTAGTGACCCAAATATTGACGTAGATGGACATTACATTAATTTTATGGAATATTTAATACATAACAAAAACCAACACACAAGGACTGTAACATTTTAGTGTCTTTGGAAACTAGGAAAATAATCTCTTAATCATGGTGAATGATCTTTAACATCTCCCATAATGATCTTCCGCTTTTGGTTTCTTAACAAAAACCTTTATTTATATCCTGGGGAAAATAAAACATATAAAGGCTGAGCTCAAATGCTTAGTAAGGGTAATAATAGAGATAAGAACCATATAAATAATAGAGACATTATACTTGAATCATTATCATACTAAATAATTTCATCTTAGATGGGAAATAGTTTTCATAAAACACTTGAAATGAATTTTGGAGGGATATATCCTTTATTCTTCAAAATCATTTTCTTTTCACAAAATTCTATGCAATTTTAAAAGAAAAGGATTTTGTGGAAAATATTCATGAAATATTGTAGTGTATGCTTTATGAAAATAAGGTGTTATGAAACCGTAAAAATTCATTAATTCCGTATAAGTTAAAATAACATTCTCCTCATACATTTGTCAAAAAGTGAAAATGTACCTTGCATGGTAAACAAAAGAAAGATTCCTTACATACCATGTAGTAAAAGTCAGAAATGGGTAAAAAAGACTTTAAACAAACATGAAACCATTTTTAGATAACAGGGACATGGATGATAAATGTACCCCAGTAAATACTTATGAATAATCAGTATTGGATAAAAATGAGATTGGAAAAGATATCCCTTACATTAGGTCTGATATGCGCCGTACGTATCCAAACCTCCTGTATAATGATTTAAATAATGTAATTTACTTATTACAGAATCATATTAGTTGTTGTGATATTATATATGGTTCACTTATGAATTTATATTACCCATTCTTTTGTAAATTCCATGTTAAAGCAGCATTTTGGGTAAAATCATTTTTATTTATCGTACGTGTGTGGACTTGTTGATCATGATATCATTATAACTTATATCATGATTTAATTACTTCCAGAATTTAAATCATGATATATAAATCATATATATTTAGTATATATATATATATATAATTGATAGATGAATTAAAATGAAATACACCGTTCATGGAGACGGTAGGCCGAACGTACGCATGAACGTTGTTTTCCTTTCCTTATTGATTTGAATGGAAGTAATTAGATGAAATATATATATATATATATATATATATAAATAAACTAGCTTTATTATTTTATATATTTCATTATTATTCATTATATATACTTTATTATCATTCTTGAATGGTTAACATGGATAATGAATCTCATCACGTCATGGAGACGGTAATCCGTACGTACGCACAAGTGATTACATCATTCCCATAATTACTGAATTGAATTGTAGTGGATGATATAATATCACATAATTAGTATGATTTTATAATAACTATATATAGTTATTCAGTACACCATTATTCCCATCCAAGTATCGTGTGGGTGGAAAAACAGATTACACCACGGCGTGGAGACGGTATTCCGTACGTATGCACGCGCGGTGATTTCAGTTTCCGTAGGATGGGTAAAAGGTGAAATGGGGTTGTTTCGTATTTATAAAATCATATCAGTATATTATTAATACTAATCTTAATACTTTATAATCAAACAACTAAATAAGAAGAAGTTGAAGAAGAAAGAAACATGAAAGAATCTGTAGAAGAGATTAACTCTTCTTTGACGCACATATTTTAAGCTTCCTCTTAAGGCACTAGAGTTTGTATTTTTAGGAGACCAGAACCTCTATAATGATTCTAGGGAAGTTTATAAGTGAAATGGGCAGGGGTTGGCTGATCTTGAAGTCTCAAAATTGTGTAAAGAGAAGAGGGAGGAGGTGCTTTTTTATAAGTGATGAGAGGGTCACTTTAGGAAAAAACTTAAAATATTATTTTATAATAAAGTCATATTCGGTTTATAATGGATCCAACGTGACTTATTTCATAGATAAAGTGATTAAGGGTCGAAATAATCTCATCCAATAGGTTTTAGACAAGTTAGTTTACTATTTTAACCTTATCATTTATATTTAACTCCAAGTTAAATAATTTAACTTTTACTGTGTCTTCTTGTTTTCTTACACTATATGGTTAATAAACATACTATAACAAGCCAAACTAACCCCAAGTGCTTCATTATTAATATATATAACCTTATCTACGTCATTTGGCTGTTCCTTAGATTTTTACGAATAGAATAACAGTTAATAATATAAAATTTTTAAAAAAACTATTTTATTTCAATTTTGACACTATTTGGTAATTGATTTTTGTAAAAATTATGAGAGAATAATTATTTCGAAAAAAGTTAATTGAATCAATACTAACATGTAATATTTACCTATAAAATTAGTTTAATTTTTAAAAAGTCTCAAATTACATATATATTGTTATTTATAACATCAAGTATGTTAATATTTCATTAATATGGTAAATACCGCAACATCATTGTGTCATAAATAAAATAAATTATTTAATTTCTAAAAATTAAAAATAAAATACCATTATGTAGTAAATCGTTTTACCTTTATAATGAATATTTATAGTCTAATTTATCTAATGTATAACCCTATATTAAAAAATATTTAATTATTGAACTATGATTTTAACTATTTTAGATATTCTTTAAATAAAATAACAATAAATGTCCTGGTCTAATACAAGTGGACCTAAAGGGTAATATTTTATTCCTATGGTTGTTTTTGGTTGAATTAAACTTATAAAATAGAATTAGGATAGGGGTTAGGGTAATAATATTATCATTTTTACCCTTAATTACCCTATTTACGTTTAAACTTGGTAAATTAAAGTAAACTGTTACTATTCACCAAAAAATATTTTTATCTTATTGAACCACATTTTACTTCCTTATACTAACCGTGTCTCTCATATTTTTGAAATTCTGCTCACATAAGTGGTAAAATTATGTTTTATTTAAATTTGTAAATTCTCTTAGGTGGTTGGTAAAAGACGGTGGAAAGTTCAATAAAATGTTTTATGTATCTCAAATTATTATAAAATGAATCCAATGAATTACATTGAACTTATGTATGTATTAGGTATCGATTTTGACCTGGAATAAATTTAAAGAAAATAAATATTTATTTATTTAAAAAGTCAGTTTTTAAATAGTAACCCAGTGTTTTCACTATTCATCAAAAATTGAATGTTTGCATAAAAATACCAAAATTTAACCCTAGAATAATATCGATATTCCAAATCCAATAATGAAGTCCATTTTGAAAGATAAAACTTATAAAATTTCAAAAAATTGGTATTACTAGTCATAACTGCTAGTTTATATAATATTTTAAAAATATCTCGTTTAGTGAAACTCGGTATTGCATACTACACACGCTATCGAAGAAGGACTTGATTGTGTCTAATGCAAGCCAAGTCAGGGATGCATGTAGTGAAAGCTCCGTTTGGTGTTTTGTATAACATAATCAAAACTTACTTCATTTATGCCTTAAAAAATCTATACTTAATGTTGCCTAGATTAATTTCCTCACAATGAACTTAAAATTGCGTGTAACACGAGCCAAGAATAGAGTTGCGTATACTGCAAGCTGATACGGTGTTGCGTATAGTACAAGCGAATATTTCTGTAGCATACAACACAAGACATCAAACTAATTAAAAATAATATTTCTCATAAAATATCAGGGTGTTATACAAACCGTACTCCATTTCAAGTAATGAAAAGCCTTGGTTCCGTAGGGAACTCGCACCTAATCCATAAAAAAATGAAATATTTGTACAATGTGGGTTCTCTGTAATAAGAAGAATGAGAATGTGAGGGGACTAAAAACAAGTAAATATTACTATGAAAAGGATACTCAGAAATTATAGGTGTTGCTTTTTATGATACTTTTTCTCAGATAGAATGGCTAGAAAAAATCCGAAAATTATTTTCTATTGTTTCATAATAAAGTTACAATTTTTTCAAATTGATATAATGTATGAATTTTTGAATGGGGATCTTAATGAGGTTGTTTACATTGAACAACCTTTTTAATTTTTTGTTTGGTAAGATGAACGTTATATCATTCAGTTGAAGAAATCCTTTTATGGGATAAAATATGATTTGAGGGATTTCAATTCTAAATTTGATATTTTCATATGGAGGATGTGTTTTATTAATGGAATAGTTAATATAAATCTATTATCATGGAAATTCAGGAGTTTTCTGTCATCGTAATTATTTTTTCTAATTGAATTATCATTGTTGGGAATGATGAATGATCTTGGGAATGATTTTCTATTGAAATGAAAAGATGTCTGAGAAGTCCTTTCTAAGATATATGAAATAATTTCTTGTTTAAAAATAATTCCAAATAAGAAACACATTTTTCATTCTCAATTTTTTTTAATAAATTACTTCTTAAGAATACCAGTGTAGAAAAGTCAAAACTAGTTTCCACACCAATTTTAGAGAGAACCATGTTGAGTAATGGCTAAGAAGGCAATGAAGTCGATGAAAAATAGTTTTGGAAGATGATTTGAAGTTTTCTATATTTTATTTCCTTAAGAGTCAACAATTTTTATCATGCCATGTTATGTGAAATATTTCAGATTTCTCCAAATAAATCACATTTACATTCTAGAAAAATTATTCTGAAATATATCAATGGCACAAAAAAATTGGAATCATGTATTATAGCTCAAAATTTTTTGACTTGTTTGGGTATTCAAATGATTATTGGTTATGAAATTTTGATGATAAATGATATACCTATGGTGGAGTATTCATTCAGTGGAATAATTGTATTAGTTTTCATACAATGAAAAAAATTCAGTAACTCATAGTTTGGTTGAAACTGAGTATATTTTTTCTACTCAATCTGGTACCCAACTTATGTGGATGTAGAATCAATTAAAAGACTTATATGTTAAATTAATATTATTATTGTTCTTCGGTTGTAATAATAAAATTTAAATCAACCATGCCAGGAATTCGGTACAATATTCTCATTAAAAACTTATTCATATCAAATATTATTTCATCACAGATAATGTGGATTAAACTGTATTGATGCTAGATTATGTTCGTATATTCGAACAAGATTATGAATGTTTTTAAAAACCATTACGAAATTTATAATTTTTTAAATTTAGGTTTTCCATGGACATCCAATAACCTTTTTATCACGGTTGAGGTATTTTTTCGTATATCTCATATTACCATTGGATAGCGTTGTAAAGGGGGATAATTGTTTCATAAATCTACCCTTATGGAAACATGCAAAAATAGGTAGTTGTGGGTAAGCTATGAATTTTGAAAATAATTTCATAAACTATTCTAACTATTTGTTGGATTATTTGTATGAAATGAAAACTTTTTTCAGCTATAATATAGATGATTTTGAGAATAAATGTTTCATTACATGAAAATTTATTAAGTTAAAATGTTTTGAATAAAATATGAGGATGTTTTCATATGTAACAAATTTAGGAAATCATGGAATTTTATCAATGATTCTTATTTCCTACAACGAGTTAGATCATTTACACATAGAATTGTTGATATATAATCCATTCCATGTGGTTACAATTTTATGTGATTTTTTCATCTTGGTTGAAAACAAAATCCAAAGAAGGGATTTTTAGGACCCAGATGATAAGGAAGATGAAAGAATTCTAGAATTGTATTTTCTTTTCAATGAAGATTAAGAAGTAAAGAAAACACCTAACATTTTTGTTAGAGGAAATTGGGATGAACATTAGGTTTCGACAATCATACAAAAAATTCTTAAGAAACTCCTTAGGATTATTAATATTTTATCTCGTTGAATGGATCTCCGAACTCAACTTGGGTCTAAAATGATGCTATGGTCGAAATGTGGAATGGAATATGATTTACCCTGAATTAAAATTTAAATCATATGATTATTTGAATTTTTTATTTCAACCAAATCATAAGTAAGTTATAAAACATTTCATACTATCATGGTAAAAAAATAGGGATAATAAGTGCCAAAAATCATATTGAGAAAATCATTAAATTAAACGATGGGCTAAAAATTGTATTCAAAACAATTGAATTTATGAGGTATGAAGGAAAGATGTTTTTGGGGGAAATATAATTTGTAATACTGCTCAATATAATTCATAAAATTCTATTTCTAAACTTCAACATATTCAATGTCATTAATGATATCACACTTAAAATAAAATATTTTAGAAGAAGGAAGTTACAGATGTAAAATATTTCCAGTCTCAGATAATTGAATTCATATTTTTTAAAGGATGGGAAGGATTTCTTAATCAAAACATGAGAAACTAAGGTTGTTGGTTTTAAATTATGAAAACAGATAAAATAATTAAATCTTCAGAGAATGAATTTGATTGGATTCGTAATTAGAAAAGATAAAGAAATAATGTGCTGAAAGGTCAATGGTTTCGTATTTAGAAAAGAATAAAGATGTTGAAGTCAAAGATACTAATAATAAAACATAAGATTTGGTATATAATAATAATCATCAAAGGTATAATTTTTTCCATTTGGAGATGTTGGGGATGCTATTAATGAAATGTATTTGATGTTGTATGAGCCGATACAGAATGAAATTTATTGAATGATCAATAATAAAGATAAACATTCTAATCCATATGAGTTGTTGATTATTTTAAGTGAAAAATAAATTTTGGTTATCTCTTTCTAGTGGGTCTAGAGAATATTTAAATAAAAAAATATTGTTTTACTTTTTTGTTCATTATAAAGAGAAAAATCATAAAGGCAGCCATAATCAGGATCAGACTATAGTTTTTTTGAAGAGTTTGAGGTAGATAAAAAAGTGTTGACAAGGTTGATATTGAAGATCTAATGATATGATTTATTTTGTTTTCATTAGTTGGTATGGATTATTGTAATAATGGAATCATAGTTAGTAATTTAAAATTAAATAATTGAATTAGAATGAATTTTTTTAAAGAAGTCAGAAGTGAGATGAAGTTATTATAATATTCAAGAATATTTGAGAAGAGTTTAGATGAACTGACAATGTCATAAATGAATATATAATTTAAAAGAAAGAGAAATTTTGTAAATTTTGTTAAGCCATAAACATTTTTAGAATACCAACCAAACCACATTTGGATAGACTATAAAAGGTGACTTACTTTCTACATCCCTTATATAATTACTATTGAGATAGAAGCTCTGGATTTCGTGGGAGAAGAAGTTTTCAAATTGAGTTTTCATGATGAATATATCGTGAAATAATAAAATAAATTAATAGAGAAAATATCATATTCAGCTAGTCTTTATATTGAGGTAAATCTTCAGAATGCAAAAATTGTTTGGGGATTTCCTAACTGATGAAGAAGTATTCTAGAATATTTTTTAGAATAATTTTGATAGTGCTATATATTTTTTTCATTGAGAAATAAAACATGAAAAATTACTCTAGGAAATCGTAATGAGTATAATTATGAATTCCTAGAAGTTCATTCCCACTTTTGGGTGTGAATTTAAATAATTGATTTGAATTATTATATTTTTAATGATGATTAAGAAGAATGGTAATGTATTTTTTACAGAAACAATCATATAAAATTTCATTCTTCATTAATCACATGAGCTATTGTATTGATCATAGTGGTACACAAGGGTAAGTGAATATCCTTCTCATTGTATTCAACATTAAAGGATATTTTAGAGTGAATTATGTGTTATTGGATAATTCCAAACCATACCAAAGATGTAGCTACTATTATTGAGTAGTTAACCCTGTAAATTATTGTGTTCATGTGGTTATATGTTTGAATTTTTTTATCCATGAAATAAATCTTTAATATGAGGAAAATGATGTTTTAGACAGTAAGGAATCATAACAGAAAAATGGATAACTAATTCACCCCATCCAACTCTCAGTGACACAACTATCTTGTTGGGGAAATTACACCCATGTATACATTTAATATTCCTCCAAAATCATATCATCACCTCTAAAAATATATTATTTTTTATAAATATTCATGAGCCTGCATAATTGGATTCAAATTCCTAATTGGTTCACAACTCTATAATCTATATGGAATATTGATCAGAATTGAAAAATTAATAGGATAGCTATAACCCTCACGATAGGTGAAATGGGAAACACTAAATGTTACAAAGCACATGACACGTACTTTTACAAACATGACATGTAAGTCGCTTATGATGTACAATCATATAGTTCAATTTTTCTTAATTATGCATTCAACCTATATTTTTTTCCCTATTATGATGAATATTTTGTGGGAAATTCTAATGAGTTTTTTATGAACCCTAGGATCCATAGTAATGTGGTCCTCAAGTATACAGAAGGCCTTAATGTCCCCATGGTCCTTGAACTACATAGTACCTGATAGGAATGTATTTTATCCCATGTAATGTCATGTAGGTTATGGGTGGTGCATGCTATAATTATGTGTCATGTGTAATGAATATGAATGCTGAGTATGTATTCAGTCACACCCTAGCCCATGTATTAAGCCACATAGAGTGTTTGGATATCTACCACATCCAGTGTGATATTTTTTACCATAGAAAAATCATTGTTACCAACGAGATGATACATACTTTGTCCCGAAAGTTCACACCTCATGTGATATTTATAATCCATATAAACCATAGAATCATATACATTGTCATAAATGACATATCTTTCATTCCATACATGTCATTTAATAAGGTTTTCCTTAGTAAAAGTTATATAAAATTCAAGGATCACCATTGAACGATTTGTATTTTCAATTAATTCAAGAATAAATTCACCATTTAGAATAAAACATAGAATTTTTGAACTACTAAAAAAGTATGTTCAAAATTGATGGTGTAATCGATTTCATTTAAAATTTTTATCATCATCACCACCTGAATCCACCCTTGGTTCATTAAATAAATCATATATATTTCTTTGACCTTCTATTTTCCCTAAACAATATCCCCATATAAAAATTATATAGGGTGGTCCACATAACCCTATGATATTAGGGAGGGATAGTAACATAATTGTTCTTTTGGGGAGTGCATTAAAGGATGATTGGTGAACTGATCGAGGTGGCTTGAGAGGTGGTGAATGAAGTAGGACATATCTTATACTGTAAAATTAATTCATCCCGAATGATTGACCATAATGAAATACGGAATTATAAATTACTGTTTTGACTATTTTCTTTATATTTTATAATAATGTATTTAACCTCCTTTATTTTACCTTCAATTATTATCCCATAGTATGAGCACATTTTGAAAAATTGAATTATTATTTTAAGTTTTTTTTTCTATTCCATGACATTACTCTATATTTCCTTGATTTTTGATTATTGTCTATGTTAAATTTTTCAAATATTGTTACACCATTATTCTTGCCCCTTTTACCACCATGTTAGTGGTGTTGTACATCATTGTATTCGGGGGTATTGATTAAATTTTATAAGCAGGGGTTGATCATGATCGATCAAATTGTGTCATATGAGATATGATTTGAGATTTTATGATCTCTATGCTTATTTAAAAAAATTATTGATGGATGTGATCAATGAAGGATCATAAAAGAGAATTCATTGTTGTAACTTGCATCCCTCTCTATGAAATAGGAATCTCCTTATCTTTATATAGATATTGATGGTACTCCAATACAATGGGTGAGGGTACTCTATCTAAAAAGTGGTTTTACCATGCCTTTATGCTATGATGGCATGTGGATCCTCCATTGGAGTTATGGATCCCATGAATATTGAACATATTATCTATGAGAAATCCCCTCAGCACATATTCTGGTGAGGTTTTGTTTAATGTTCGGAATCAATGGTGGATTTCAGGAGATAGGCATAGAGTCATCACATTTTTATTTTCTGTGAGATGGTGATCCACATTATTTCTTACATGGATTTAATTATGTGTATATATATGTATTTTATTTATTTTTACTATTTATTTCAGTTGATATAATATATATATATTTATATTTATCCCTCTTCAATTTTCAAGGCATCAAATAAGGAATGTATAAACACATACTTATATTTAATTTTCCATCATTTGTTTTGACTTATTGAGATGACAAAATTCTTGGTGGTGACTTTGTAAGAGATTAGGGATACATGGACACATGGAATGTGTATAGCGGTCAAGAAATGGGGACCAAGAGTCCTAATATCTCTTAGTATTCATTTATTCAAATTTTATTCATCTCGAAACATGGATATTAGGATCAAGGATCTCTCGGTTTTCATTTATTTCAATTATTTTCAGCTTTGGATATAGTTTATGGTTGGGTGTGTTTTTCCCCCACAACAAATGGGTTTTATGCTATCATACTCGGATGTATTCGCTATATAATATTGCATGTGTTTCTTTACTTGAGATGATACATTCATTATTATCTATGTCTACACTATATTCTAGATAAGATAGTTGTACATGTATATGTAAATTAGAAAATCCCCTCTCATGATAATTATTCCCTCTCAATGCTAGTCACTAGACATTGTCCTATTAGAGTTGGGGTTGGGGTTATCATGGTTCTGCCTTCCATCGGCCAGGTGGGTACTGGTGGGTAGGGACATAAATTAGTTGTATCGATGGTGGCTCATCCTGAGGTCAATATAGAGGTTTACCCTTGGTGAGGATTAGTTGGGAACATATTGTAATAGTTTCGGAGTTTCATCATCACAAATCTCTTTCATGGGAACCCGTTTTTTGTTGTAGTGGACAATAGATCCATACAATAGTACTTTGACTACATGCTTGTTGAATAGGCATAATGAGAAACTTGTTATAGGGAATATTGGTCCCTACATCATATATGATTGAGACTTTTTATTATCCCTATTTGGTCCCCACCCCTTGTATATAATCTCATATTATTGTGGTGTGTCTTAATTACATTCAGATGTTTCCATGAAGATAGTTATCAAATTTATCAATACAAGATCATGATGATGTTCCAAAGAGTTATGGGGACATAGTTCAAGGGACAATCAATGAGTTTTTTTCCTCTAGGAAGACAAGGATAATAATCCCAAAAAATAATGAATCAGTTAGTACCAACAATTCATGTTGTGGATACGAGATGGATTAGCAAGATCCATGTGTTCTATCCTCAAATAGTGTTGAGGTTCCACATTGATCTAAATCACCTGGTAGCATAGGATTGTCTTGAGATTGTGATATGAGTCTTCAGGCACATTATTCAAAGAGTAATCATATAGTTTCAATAGAAATCACTCTTTTATGTGGATTATAAAGGTGTTAGTGTATTTAATCATGTCGACATATGATGAGATGTGGCCCTCATGGTCTAAGGTCTATTAGTGTTTTCATGAACTGTATTACACATCAAGCTTGGAATGAGTTCAAATCAAAATGCATGTTAATATGAAGTAAGGTAATATGATCATATTAGATTATGTCACGAGGTTCAATGACTATAAATGATACTCTTATAATATGATATGATATAGATTCTTTTAGGAGAGGATGTTCAATATGGGTTCTAAAGAGACATTCGATCCAGTGTGGTATCCTTTTTTTATTCCATTTATACAAGTGTTCTAAAGTAATTTTAGGTAAACAAGAGCATCCTATAATTGAGGAAACATTGAGTTAATGCAAGAAGTGGACATCATGTGGCTATGACATATGATTCATGTTTTAATCATCATATATCAAGTTCTTTTAAAAGGATATATTTTTATTCATAGACTTATATTCATGGATCTATGACTCAAAGATCACATATAGGGCCCATTTAGTCCTGATAGAGGTGATGTTATGCATGAAATAGAAGAAGTCTTTTGGATCATGATTACCCATAAAATTTTATGAGTACGATATGATGTTAGTAGATTACACCCCATGGAAGATACAATATCATCATCAGGTATCTGCAAAACATGGCTCAAGAAGCCCTATCATAGGTGGAATTGTCACAATAGCATGACTGACATCAGAGGGGGGAAGAGTTGGTAGATGAAAATGCTACAAGATGATAACACAACCACTATAGGTGTCCAATTTTGGGCTTAATTAGGTGTCATTCAGTGTTCTTGAAATTTATAGGCTATGGATAGCAATGACCAGGTAGGAAATGAGATTATTTGAGGTATGAAATTTATTTATTCTACTCTTTCCTCAGTACTAGGTGACACAAGTGTGAGTCATTACTTCATAAACATATACCTATTAAAGGAGGTAATGTTTCTAGTTATGAAATTATCCCAATATCTATAACTGAAGGAGACTATGGGGACAAGTTCATATTTATCATATATCTACAAGAAATATGAGATATCTCTAAGTAGAGATAGTTTCACATGGGATATCTTGGTCAACACAATGAAATCTTATGTTTTCATCTTGGGTGTGTATTGGTTTTTCATGGATTGATATTAAATTGACTATCATCAAAAAATAGTTAGATTCCTCTGAATAGATTGGACATGATTATCATTTGTGGGTGGGAGACATATCAATGTGGAGAAAGAAAGTCTTATTGGAATGAATATGCAAAACATTTCTAATCATTTGTTGAGAATAGGACTTAGTGACATGCTATGTTAATGGATCTAGTTTTCTAATATTGTTGAGGACAATATGGGAATATTCCCATACGTTGTTCATGGACTACCATCATGATAAGAGATTGTCTTCTTTATTTACAAAAACATAGGGACCATGATGATATCTTCAACATCATGTAATATGGCCTCGCTAAATATCCTAGATCTAATGGTGAAGATGGAAGAAATTAAAGAAAATGGATTTATCAAACATAATGTGTCCAATTGGGAAGCTCTATACATTTTTGGTGAAAAATATGGATGGGATATTGATGATTATTTTATTATCGTGACCTAAAACATGTAATCATAAATAAAATTAACCATTTCCAATGGTTGGTGACTTTTTTTATCAGATAATAGGAATGATTTGCTTAAAAAATGATATATGGTTCACATAACACCAGTTGATGTTTTGGGATGCTGAAATTCCAAAAGAAAACATTCTGATGATGTTAGAGACAATGTGAGTTGATTGTAATTACTTTTAGTGTGATGAATTCCCCTTCAATGTTTATGTATTAGAAGAGAATGATAATCCATCCATATATGGACGAATTTGTGGTTGATAATATATATGACATAGTCATTTAATACGTATCATTAGAAGAGAATACATATCCTTTATGTATGATATTATACATTCTATTGGAGAATCTAGTTTATTTAATGTTCTCAAATCTCTAGTTCTAGATCAATGAGATTCCCTTTTTTAGCATTTCATTTATGACCATGGTTTAACTATGGAGCCAAAAAAAATGGTTGTAGTGATTTCTTAGGATCCACCAAAGACTGTGATTATAATATGAAGCTTTCTTCACATATTGGGGTACTACCTATGTATTTTGGTAGACTTCTCAAATATTACAACCCCCTTAGACACCCTGAATGTTGAGTCAATAAGGCTTTCCTTATGACATTTCCATTCCTTCTTGTTTTGAAAATCACAAACACCTTATCTTTAAGGAAAATCCCTTTTATAAGGAAAATTGCTTTTATAAGGAAATTAGCTTTTATAAGGAAGATTTCTTTTGTAAGAAAAATTATCCTTCTCATATTTTCATCCATATATTTCATAAGTATAAGATAAGATTAATTTCTATATTCTTGGAATCGTTTGAAACTTTGATATGAAGCATTCTGTTTTAGGTTCTGAATTCCAGATGAGAACTGTAATGAAGTTTCACTCTAAATTTCAAATGAGAATGGTAATTAAGTTTTATTCCGAATTCCAGATATGAACTCTGATAAAGTTCTACTCCGAATTCTGGATACGAATTCTCATTACGAATTTTGATGATGAATTCTCATTACGAATTCTGATGACGAATTCTTATTACGAATTCTGATGACGAATTCTCATTCCGAATTCTCATTCTGAATTCTTATTCCGAATTCTCATTCCAAATTCACCTATTAAAAAAAATCTGATTATCTTTGCTTTATACACTCCAAATTTATTTAGACTCCGAATATTATTTTTTTAGACTCTGAACATTCATTTTACTTACACTTTTATAATTTTCCTACTCTTTGACATTTTTTTACACTCCGAACAGTCACTCCGAACATTTGTGTTAAACATAAAGTGATGTCATACATTTTGTTACACTTATTTTGTTATAAAACGATTTCGTCTATTCTGTTATAAACTAACCATTGGTTAAGTTACACGTGTACAGGTCCCTCCGAATTTTAAGGAAAATATGACCGTTGGAAAGGAGGCCGACCTTGCCTATAAATAGGAGCTCATTTGAAAGAGCCGATAAGGACTTCTTTGACATTGTTCACACATGCTATTGAGCTGATTTCTAGAGAGAGAGGCTCTTATTAAATCTCAAAGCTTCATGCGACTCTGAATGTTGGTGATTACATTCGAGGACTTCCGGGGATAAGAAGACAGAGGTGCTGACTACCTTAAAGTTCTAGGGCTTCCTTGCTGAGGAAGACAGAGGTTCTAACTACCTTGATGTTGAGGGCTTGCGGGGATAACAAGACAGAGATTCTGATATTCGTATCGAGGGCTTACCCTGGTGTGGGTAAGACAGACTTGCTTGAAATTATAAATCATGGGACCTTTATCCAAGGTTGTTGGATACCCTTCTCTTTGGGTTAAAAGACTTATATCTTGTTACTTGTAGTTTTACTACTTGTTTGTTTCCGCTGCACATTGTATTGTAAGGAGAGTATAACTTTCTTGTACTTCTTTACTTGTACTTTGATAAGTTTAGATTCTATATGCTTTAAGGTAGAATCTCATTTTGTAATCTTTAGTTAAGTTTCAATTTCCGGATCTGTATTTCTGGAACCTACTTCCGGAATCACTTTCCAATTTTAAGAAAGGTCATAGGACATGAAGTTTATAACTTCATTACTTTTTCCAAGTTTTCATTTGGTGTTAGAGGTGTTGTGAATTTTCTTAGTTTAACTTTGTTAAACTTAGCTATTTCCTTTTCTTAAGGAAAACATAGTTATTCAAAACTAAATTTAAAGGTTCCAAAGGAATTTTTAAAGTATAAAATTCAACCCCTATTGTATATTGAGCATATACATCATTATTTCGATCCTACAATTAGTATCAGAGCAGATATTTGAAATACATTTACTCACGTATAAGTTTTTCTTGTTCAGTTTATCATTCTGAACCTTTTCATTCCGAACATTCTGATTCCGAACTTTGTTATTATGAACTTTTTCTACTAACAAGTTTGCACGCCGAAGGTTATTTTATGTATGGCAGGAATTAATGTTTGTTCCTTTGATATTCTAAATCCTACAAGACCACCAATTTTTTATGGTAATGACTATGAAAACTGGAGAGATCGAATGAATTATTTTGTTATTAAAACTGGAGTGGACAACTTTATTATGCTTACTGGTGATTATAAAATTTCTGATAAGGAAGTTAGAACTTTCACTAACCAGGAAAAGCAAGAGTATCAACGAAATTATAAGGTACGCAATACCTTAATTTGTTCAATGACTAGAAATATATAGAGCCGAATTTCTTCTTGTGAAGCTTCTAATTGTATCTGGAAGAAGTTAGAGGATACACACTTTGGAACTTATAATGTGATTGAAACTAGGAGATCTATGCTTAGAGCTGAATACCATGGATTCAATTTTCCTTATAGTGAACAAATATGTAATTTTCAACAGAGGTTTATGAATATCATCAACAGTTTATAGTCTATGGGAGATAAAGGGTTAGATGATGAAGCACTTGTGGATAAGATAATTGATGTTATGCCCAATGATTGGGAATCCAAAATAAATACTATAGATGAGAACATGAAGGTCACTCAAATTTCTCTTGATGAATTATTCGGAACTCTTCTCCAACATGAAACCAGAATGAAGAGAGATGATGACAATATCCAAAAGAAAAATGGAAATGGTACTGTCGCTTTTACAACAACGTCAAATCATATGAAAGCTAAGAATCCTGATAGATTAACCAGATCCAAGTCTAAGAAGGTGGTTATTCAATTATATTCTAGTGACAGTGAAGTCTCTGAAAGTGAGTTAGCAAATCATTCTCGAAGGATGAACAAGATAGCTGGTCAAAGAAATTTCCAATCCATGTATATGAAAAAGGACAGGAAAGATAAGAAATATGGAGAAGTTACTTGTTATGAATGCAGGAGAGCTGGACATATTCGACCAGACATCCCTTTTCTCAAAAAGAAAGAATGAAAAAAAAGAATTCAGACAGGAACAGAAAGAAGTATTATAAAGCCAAAGCTAAGAATGTTCTGAATGAAAATGACACCTGGAGTGCCAATGGTGGTGACTCTTCAGATGAATCTTCTGATTATGAATCTTCAAGACAGAAGAATCTTTCTCTTATAGCCAGATTACCTATTGATAATCACTGTTTTATGGATATGTTATGAAATGTTGAATCATATACCAATGTTTCTTTAAATTCTAATGATAGTAAGTATTATAACTCTTTAGATGAGGAATCCTCTTCTGATGAAGAAAATACTTTACCTACTTAAGAAGAAGTTTCTAGGTTTGCTGAACTTCTTGCCATTGAGAATTCCAAACTCAATAAGAAACTTGATAAGGAAAACTCTAGAAATACCATTCTTACAAAAGAGATATCAGATCTTTCTAAACATCTTGATAGGAAAAATGCTGATTTTGAAAGTATTTCAAAAAATCTTGAGGAAGTGTGTTTTGAGAAGAACAAACTCTCTAAAGAGTTAGAAAAAGTAATTCCTAAGAAAAATATTATCGAGAATATCTCTAGTTCTAAATCTAATGAGTTTGAGGATAAAAACATGGTTATAAAACTCAAGTCTGAAATCATTTCCTTAATGAAGTGTTTATCAAACTTTACCCATGGTAATGAAAATTTCGATAAAATGTTTTCTCAAATACGATCTTTAAGAAATAAATCCGAATTTGGTTATACTAATGCTAAAATAATATTTAGTAACAATTATTTTGTTCCTCAAAGTGCCCCATTTTGTTCCAAGTGTCAATGTGGTGGTCACTGAGAAAAGAATTGTTCCTTAAACAAAACTCAATCTCTAGGATTTCACAAAGCTTATTTCTCTAAGAAGATGTGGTACCTAAAATTTTGTTATCTAGAAATCTCAGATCCAAACAAGTTTTGATTCCGAAATTCTAATTCTATTCTTGATTTCAGGAAAATAAAGAGAGTACCAACAACAATACATAGTACATGGATTGTGGATGTTCCCGTTACATGACTGGTAACAAAAGCTATTTTGAAAAGATTATCAAAACAAAAGGAGGAAAGGTAACGTTCAGAGATAATGCTAAGGGAGAGATTATTGGTATTGTTAAAATTGTTCTTCTAGGTAAAAACTTGATTTCAAATGTTCTTTTTGTTAAGGGTCTTAAGCACATCCTCATTAGCATAAGTCAGTTATGTGATGAAGGGTACCTTGTGAATTTTAGGAATGATAAGTGCTTAGTACACAATTCTAAGGAAGAATTTATTCTCTCTGCAAATAGGCAAGATAATTTTTACACCTTAAATTTAGAGACCTTAGGAGCCATGATTTACCTTGCCTAAGTGAAATGGAAGATCATTCCTGGTTATGGAATAGAAGACTAAGTCACTCTAACCTTATAAACTTGTGTAAAATATCTAAGAAGAAACTAGTTAAGGATCTACCAGAACTTAGATTTGATTCTTCGAATGTTTTTTATCCTTGTCAATATGGCAAGAAACATAAATCTAGTTTTAAA
The DNA here is from genome assembly GCA_963277665.1 of Viscum album. Classification (NCBI taxonomy): domain Eukaryota; kingdom Viridiplantae; phylum Streptophyta; class Magnoliopsida; order Santalales; family Viscaceae; genus Viscum; species Viscum album. The sequence goes on from OY728133.1 coordinate 600,436,986, forward strand.
TCAATTGGTGAGGTCTCAACAACTAATGCATTACAGTTAGTGCACATGGATCTTTTTGGTCCAATACAAACAAGAAGTACTGGAGGAAAATACTATGTGTTTGTTCTAGTTGATGATTACACTACATTTACATGGGTTTATTTTCTAGAAAGGAAGTATGAATATTTTTCTAATTTCAAAAGTTTTATAACTCAAGATAAAAATAAGAAAAATCATCCATTGAAAACTATTCATAGTGATCATGGAGGCGAATTTCAAAATTTTGATTTTGAAACTTTTTGTAGTAGAAACGGTATTACTCACAATTTATCAGCACCTAGAACAAAAATGGTGTAGTTGAGAGTAGAAATAGAATTCTTCAAGAGATAACTAGAACCATGTTGAGTGAATATTCTATAACTAGACATTTATAGGCTGAAGTTGTAAGTACTACTTTCTATACTATAAATCGAGTTTTGATTAGTCCTTTTCTTAATAAAACACCTTATGAATTATGGAATTGTAGAAAACCGAGACTATCCTACATCAAGGTGTTTGGTTGCGAAGTATTAATGTTTAATAATAAAGATAACCTACATAAATTCACACCAAAATCTGATGAAGGAATTTTCTTAGGCTATTCCACAACTTCTAAGGCTTATAGAGTATTTATTATAAATACTTGTACTGTTGAAGAAATAGTACATGTAAAATTTGATGAGTCTGATCCTTTTGTTTTTAAACCATCCCAGCCTACATCCTCAGATGCGTTTTGAAAAACTGATTATCAAACATTGATAGAAGATCCTTCTGATAAGGAAAATGTTCAAGAAGATACTTCTGAAACATTTACCCCAGAAGACTTTCTACCCTATGTTGATAAACAGGCTTTTTAAAACCCAAATAAGGTGTTTCTTAAGAATCATCCCAGTGATGGTATCATTTGTGATGTAAATAAACCAGTAAAGACTAGATGTTCCATAAGAAATAAAGTAGAACATCTCGTATTTCTTTCCCAATTAGAACCAAAAATCCCTGATGAAGCTTTAGGTGATGATGATTGGATCAAAGCTATGCAAAATGAACTAAATGAATTTGAAAGGAATAAAGTCTGGACTTTGGTTGAATGACCTAAGGAAACTTCTGTTATTGTAGTAAAATGGGTTTTCAGAAATAAATGTGATGAAAATGGAGTCATAGTTAGAAATAAAGATAGACTTGTTGCTAAAGGCTATAATTTGCAAGGGGGAATAGATTATAAAGAAACCTATGCTCCAGTAGCTAGACTTGAATCTATCTGTATTCTACTTGCCTTTGCAGCATTCTTTAATTTTAAACATTTTCAAATGGATGTCAAATGTGCTTTTCATAATAGTTATGTTCAAGAGGAATTTTTTGTTGAACAACCTCCTGGATTTGAAGATACAAAATATCCTGATTATGTTTTTAGACTTACCAAATCTTTGTATGGACTTAAACAAGCCCCACGAGCATGGTATGATAGACTCACTGATTTTTTGCTTCAAAATAACTTTTTTAAGGGAAATGCAGATCCAACCATTTTTATTAAGAAAGATAAGAAAAATGTTTTGATTGTTCAAATTTATGTTGATAACATCATATTTGGTTCAACTCAGCAATCTTTTACCGACTCTTTTGCAATTCTAATGAATTATGAGTTTGAAATGTGTATGATGGGTGAGTTAACGTTTTTCCATGGTTTTCAAATTTCTCAAAAACCAGAAGGAATCTATATATCTCAACATAATTATATTAATTATCTTCTCAAAAAGTATGGTTATGACAACACTAATAGTATATGTAATCCCATTGGTACCTCAAACTCTTTAGATCTTGATGAAGCTGGGAAACCAGTAGATCAAACATATTTTAGAGGTATGATAGGAAGTTTACTTTACTTAACAGCTAGTCGACCAGACTCAATGTTCTCAGTATTCTTATGTGCAAGATATCAATCCAATCCTAAGGAATATCACTTAAAGTTAGTAAAAAGAATTTTTCACTACCTTAAGGGAACCATGGATCTTGGATTATTTTATAATTTTGGAAATTATTTTGTTCTAAAAAGCTTTTCTGATGTTGACTTTGGTGGATGTATAATGGATAGAATGAGTACATCTGGAACTTTTCATTTCTTATGAGATTCATTAGTTTCTGGGTCCAACAAGAAGCAACATTCTGTAGCACTTTCCACTGTTGAAGCTGAATATATAGCAGCTGGAAGTTGTTGTGCTCAAGTGTTGTGGATGCAACACACACTCACAGACTATGGCTTGAGTTTTACTAAAACTCAAATTTTTTGTGATAACACAAGTTCCATTGCCCTAAGTAATAACCTTGCACATCAATCTCGTTAAAAGCACATAGATATTAGGCATCAGTTTCTTAGGGATCACACACTAAAAGGAGATATCATTCTTCATTTTACCAGAGTCCAAGATCAACTTGATGATATTTTCACAAAATCTTTTCCTTCTGATAGATTTGAATACATTAAAAAAAGTTAGGAATGATAACCATAAGGTAATCTTTCTTCATTAAATTCTTGTTGAACAAGTCTCATTACAGTAATAAACTCATTTTCACAGGGGGAGTATATTTGATTGTTAGAGTAACTAAATTTTTCAATTTTTGTTTTTCAATCTTTTCAGAACTAAAATTCAAGAATGGAAATTTCCAGAACTGAAATTTTCAGAATGGATATTTTCATATAGAAATATTCTGGAATGGAAATTTTCATATTTAAAATTTTTCGGAATGAAGCTTTCGTATTGGTATTTCCATATCGATACTTTCGTATCGAGACTTTCATAATGAGTTTTTCATTTTAAAACTTTTGTAATGAAGTTTTCATGCTGAAAATCTTGTAATGTTTTTTCGTTTTCTTTGTTGAGTTTTTTGTAGTGTTTTTTGCGAAATATATATTTTCTTAATAAAGATTTTTCGTAGTTTTTTTTGTGTTATACATTATGAATAATCCTCCAAATACAATCCGAAAGGTATGATTTCCTTACTCAAGTTTTCGTAATCATACATTACTTGATGTTATTTTCTTATATTTTGTTTTCGGATTATAGCTTTCTTAAATCGTTGTTTTAATAAAAACCTCAAAAGATTGGATTCATGTTTTCTTGAGAATTGGTTTTCAACCGTCAGATCTGATCTCAGATTGTCACAACCGTTCGATTAACCGAGGAAGTTGAACCGTCTTCTCATTTCTTTTATAAAGGGGACCCCAAATGGTTGTCCCACATCGGTTTTCAAGCTCCAGCATCCCGAAGCTCTGCCTCTCTGTTTTAAGGTGGTTCTGAACATCAGCAATCTCCGTTCCGAACTTCTCAGAGGTCTTCAGATCCGAATGTCTGTGTAAGTAGCTTATCAAGACATGTCTTACTCTAAGCCGATTTCGAAGTGGTTAATATATAGAGAAATGATGGTTCATCCTGATTTCTTCCAAAAGTATGATTCTATTATATCCAAGAACATTAAGATTAATGGATGGGAAGATGTTGTTGTGTCTAAGAATGGGAATCAAGATGAAGTGTTTTTGGATATGCTTGTAGAGTTCTATGAGACGGTTTCCTTCTATAAGGAAGATGGAAGGGAAAAATTATCGTTTAAGTCTTATGTAAAGACTTATAAGCTTTCTTATGCCAAGGCAGCCAACTTGGTAGGGCTGCAAAATGAAGGAGAGGCAGAGTTCATTTCTCATTATTTGCTGGATACAAAGGGATGCTTCGATAAGGAAAAGGCTTTGGAAAATCTCGGACTGTCAGATGATAAGTCTCCCAAGATTTATTCTCTGTCTATGAATTTCTAAATTCTAGAATTATGGGTACAAGGCCTTATCGTACCGAGAAAGGGTGACAAAGATAGTCTAAAGAAGAGTGATATTTATATTCTAGATTTTCTGATAAATCTGAGGAAGTTTAATCTGATGAAACACATTCTTATTACCCTTGAGAATGTTAAGAAAGGGAATCTGAGAGCTCAGATCATAATGTATCCAGGAATCATCACGAAGTTAATAGTTCGGTGCCTTGAGTCTTCAAGGAGGCTTGCAAGTCTAAGCCAAGAGTTTTCAATATTATGATGGTGAGTGATGGTACTCTCAAAAGGATGAATATAGCATTCGACAAGAAGACTTGTCAGTTTGTTGATTTACCTGCTCAAGAAGAAACTGTTCTGAAAGTTACGTAACCTGAATCCTCTATCCTAGTGAGGAAGAGAACGTTGAATGAAGTTGAAGTTGAAGTAGAGAATCCCAAATCGAAGTCAGTTTATTCCGCACCTCCAAAACCGAAGAAGAAGAAAGCTTACCCAAATGAGGTAGTTGTTATGTGGAGGGAAATCAAAGAGAAGAGAGTGCAAGGGGAGCCTCAGTTTGTCTTGGATCCTGTGGAGGCTAAGGCCTTGAAGGAAAGAACAGCTGATGAGATAGAAAAACAAGTGAAAGAATAGAAGCTCAAGAAGAAGATTTATGAAGCTGAGGTGGTTCAGACTTTGTTAAAGTTTACTGAGATGGCCTCCAAAAACATTCCTGTTCTGAGATATTTTTCATTGGAATCTCTACCTGAGACTCCAGGAAGAATCTTTGTCGCTCCGTAAGAGGCAGTTGCTAAGTATGTTGAAGAATTTGAGCAGATTGAGCAAGTAGAAGATCTAGAAGAAGTTTCTGAAGGTAGTGGTGAGACCAGAGATATTTTGAAGCATGTATATGATTATAAGGGGACACCTTCAGAACTTTTGTCGCTCCGAACTTTAGAGGCTGAATCATCTATGTTAGTCACTCTAGGGAAGGATGAGGAGAAAGGAGAAGAAGAAGTAGCATTTCATGTAGAGGAAGAACAACTTCTACATGATATTGCTGAAATGGATAATGCAGAGGATGGTGCTCAAAAAGTAGCTGATTATGTAGACAATGTTGTTCATGTGTCTGACAGTGAAAAGAGAACTCCGGAACAGAAATCCATTCCAAAAAGGGACAAGGGAATGCAACTTGTCGTTGATACACTGAGCCCAGTGGTTGTAAAGAGAAGGGAAGTTGGTGATTCGTCTAAGAAGAAGGTTGAGAATTTTGAAGAAGAAAATTCTCCATGCAGTGTCTTAGATTCGGAGTCATCCCCGATGGGGCATGACTTTGTTGTTCAGTCATTAAAGAAGATGGTAGGTTCCATTACGACCTTCTCTAGTATTGACTCAAGATGCCAGATGCTCCAACATGCTTTGAATCAGAAAACAGACTCTGTATCCAAGGTTATGGAAAAATGTGTTGAGATTGAGGCTCAGTTAAAAACATTCTTTGTCGGCTATGAATCCCACAGAAGATCTTTCAAGAGGATGACTAGTTGGTCGAGGAAGACTGTAGAAGAGATAAGACTCTTTGATTAATTCCAAGATAATGTGAAGGATGACTTTGAGACAGAAGATAGGAAGATAAATGAACTGCCTTCATCCTTTGATTAAAAGTTGGCAGATGAAAAGAATTTCTGGATTCAAGAAGTCAGAGATCTAAATGGGAAGCTGAATTCTGTTTCTCAAAACTGGAAGTATGAAAGGGATCATCGGATTGAGTTTGAAGAGAAGTTGTTAAAGAAAGAACAAATCTTGAAGGCTCGGGAAGAAAAGTTTCAGGCTTAGGATGAAAAGATTCAAGCCCAGGAAGAAAAGATTGAATCTCAAAATTCAAGAATTGTTGTGTTAGAGAAGCAAGACGAGGAAGACCATAAATACTTGAAGAAGATAAAGACTATTCTTAAGGGTCTCATGGAAAAGGAAAAAGATCCAAAATAGACATATCTGATCTTTTGTTGTATCTAAACTTCTTTGATGTTGAGCTTTCAAACTTAATGAAAATTGTGCTTTCTCGTTTCTTTTGTTGTTGCTACTAATTTTTCAGGTACTTTGTTATATTTTCCATTCACTCGAATTCTTTTTGAAAATCACAAAGGGGGAGAAGGAAAAGAACCCTAATAAAGGGGGAAAAAGAATCTTAACAAAGGCTGAGAAAGAAAACAAACTCTAATAGAGTTTATCTAAGGGGGATCTTTTCATTAAAAAATACTTTCTTATTCTTAATGAAATGTCATTCCGGAAATCTAGAATACGATCCTTAGAGTCTCAAACCCTAAGGGGGAGTTAGTCATATATATCAACATTCCTAAGCAAAGGTAGATAAGCCTTAATGGTTTCTTTATTCTTAGAATTTCTTTTTCGTAAGGATGTTTGTGCTTTCCAAAAAGGGGTAGATTGTTGAGTCAATAAGTATTTCCTTATGACTTTTCCATTCCTTCTTGTTTTGAAAATCACAAACACCTTATTATTAAGCAAAATCTCTTTTATAAGGGAAATTGATTTTATAAGGAAAATTGATTTTATAAGGAAGATCTCTTTTTTATGAAAAATTATCCTTATCAAATTTTCATCCATATATTTCTTAATTATAAGATTCGGATTCATTTATATATTCATGGAATTTTTTGAAACATTGATATGAAGCATTCTGTTTTAGGTTCCGAATTCCAGATGAGACCTATAATGAAGTTTTATTCCGAATTCCATATATGATCTTTGATAAAGTTCTACTCTGAATTCTGGATACAAATTCTCATTATGAATTCTGATGACGAATTCTCATTAAGAATTCTGATGACGAATTCTCATTACGAATTCTGATGACGAATTATCATTCCGAATTCTCATTCAGAATTCACCTATTAAACAGAATTTTATTATCTTTTCTTTAAACACTCCGAATTTATTTAGACTCCGAATATTATTTTTTTTAGACTCCAAACATTCATTTTACTTACACTTTTATAATTTTTATACTCTTTCACATTTTGTTTACACTCCAAACCATCACTCTGATCTTTTGTATTAAACTTAAAATGATGTCGTACATTTTGTTAAACTTATTTTGTTATAAAATGATGTCATCTATTCTATTATAAACTAACCGTTGGTTATGTTACACGTGTACAGGTCCCTCTGATTTTTAAGGAAAATATGACCGTTGGAAAGGAGGCTAACCTTGCCTATAAATTGGAGCTCATTTGAACGAGCTGATAAGAACATCATTGACATTGTTCACACATGTTGTTGAAGTGATTTCTAGAGAGAGAGGCTCTTATTAACTCTCAAATCTTCATGCGACTCTGAATGTTGGTGATTACATTCGAGGACTTTTGGGGATAGAAAGTCATAGGTTCTGATTACCTTGATGTTCAAAGGATTCCTTACTGAGAAGGCAGAGGTTCCAACTACCTTGAAGTTGAGGGCTTGCGGGGATAGCAAGACAGAGATTCCGATATTCGTATCGAGGGCTTACCCTGGTGTGGGTAAGACATACTTTCTTGAATGTATAAATTAAGGGACCTTTATCCAAGGTTGTTGGATACCCTTCTCTTTGGGTTAACAGAGTTATATCTTGTTACATGTAGTTTTACTACTTGTTTGTTTCCGCTGCACATTGTATTGTAAGTAAATTATAACTTTCTTATACTTTATTACATGTACATTGATAAGTTTTGATTATATACGCTTTAAGGAAGAATCTCATTTTTTAATCTTTAGTTATGTTTCAATTTCCGGATCCATATTTCCAAAACTTACTTTCGGAATCTCTTTCCAGTTTTAAGAAAGTTCATAGGACTTGAAGTTTATAACTACATTCCTTCTTCAAAGTTTTCATTTGGTGTTAGATGTGTTGTGAATTTTCTTTGTTTAACTTTGATAAACTTAGCTCTTTCCTTTTCTTAAGGAAAACATAGTTATTCTTAAATATCTTTAATGGTTCCAAAGGAATTTTTAAAGAATACAATTCACCCCCCTCTTGTATATTGAGCATCTACATCATTATTTCAATCCTACACTAACATGGGAAGGGGAGTCATTTTCCATGACCAAGTGGTGTAGAAGAGCCTTTGTGGAGTTAAGGAATAGGGTATCCTATGACCATATAATAAGGCTAAAGAAGAGGGATTTTCATGCATAGTGTTTTATGAATCCGTTACAGTTTTCTTTGAGTTAATGTGAATGTCAAGGCAGGCAGCGGCCCCATATGGTTTGTGGCATCAGAGGCCCCATGACATGAACTATGCTACAAGAAACATAAATATGGGAATGGTAGTCTTTGATCTGTTGATGTGGGGGAACTATATTCTGGGATATATCTTTTTTATATACATAGTCTATAATATATATAGGTAACTCTTAAATCAGTGTGAGATTAACTCCTAAAAGAGGTCCTAGTTAGAGTTCCTACAGGAATATAACATTTTGATGTTCTATTTTATGTGGAAGGGAAATGTGGTTTAATACTCCCTTAGATGGATGTATCATATCAAACATGGTGGAGGAGGAATTTATAAAGATAGATTCTTTTTTCTCTATCCATGATATGGTAGAGGGGTGTATTTTTTCATCAGTCGATGTTGTTGAATCCTCTACTTCTTCAGCATGGAAGAGATGATCAATTGGTTGATATGAACTGTGATGTTATTTGTGACAATATATCCTTAGGGGATTCAATGGATTTAATCTATGAATGTGGGGTTAATATCCTCATTTTTGGGTAAAGTCTATGGATTAAGATATAATTCCAGAGGGTGTAATGAGGAATCTTCATACATATCCCTTTATTGTATGTCTCAGTGTGTAATAGATGTAAAAGGACCATTAGTTGATGTTTTGGTTGGATCATATGAGTTGGATCATAGCTAATTTCATCTCATGATGTCTCACATTTCAACAGGTTATGATTGATCACTGGGTTACAGATGTTATGACACAAAATCTTGAGATCATCATATATATATGGGACCATATATCCTTGAACTTTGTGGCTTCTACAGATATTGATATTCCATAATTCTATCTGGGAAATAGTTGAGTAACTTACCAAGTCAACAGACTTCCTTTATATAAGGGTGTATAGTTTGGTGGAGAGTTTGGGCAGTTTTATGTGTGGGAAATCATATGATTTCCTAGTTTACCCTCAACGATATTCTTCAAAAATGATTAATGGATTATATAATGTTCAATTATTCACTCTCTAGATTCATTTATGGCCTAGTGGAAGATTATTAAATAGTTTTTCCCTTTGAAATATAGGAATGCTGAGTATAATATCGAGGTGTTGGGTGATATACTAAGATATTTTGTGGTGGAACTTAGTTAAAGTTGGGATGATCACCTACAGTTGGAAGAGTATTATTATATAATATCTATCACTCAGTGGTTGGATATGAAACATTCAAGGACCTTAAATGGAGACCCTAAAAGTATTCCATTTTTTTAAGACTAATGAGAGTAATAATATTATTTTAGATATAGTGATGATGATGATAGATATGGCTTAGGTGGTCCATGAGCATATAAGGATAGCCAATAAATGACATAAATATTTCACATATTGATGTTTTTGGCCCATTGGAGTTCATGTAGGGATTCAATGTTTTCATGATTGTCTCCCCACAATGAGGACTGCAGATATTTGGATAGGGGTGATTGTCATCCTAGAGGATAAAATATCCATTTTACATAATTCTGGTGGTTGGTAAGGTAAATTTCCATTTTTTCTTTCCCCCATAATCAAACAGGTTGCATGACATCTTCCATGTGCCACACCTGGGTAGATACACGCATTATCATACACATGTTATTGATAGTGGTGACTAGAACATTTCAAATGGATCAACCTTCACGAAGTACCCTTGGGAAATAAATGATCAGTATGAGAGGATAATTAATGGATGTAATATTCACAAGGTTCATGTGTAGTTAGATTATAGGAGTCTATATGATAGCTCCAGGGAGAAAGATAGGAAGATGCATACTCAGTATCCCCACCATTTTTGTTATCTTGTTCTGTTTAGGAAGAATCATAAAATTTAGTGGAAAATATTGTGAATCTATTTTTTCCTTATAATATATTTGAATATATTAATAAATATTTTTAGAACCAAGTGCCAGGATGATGTGAGACTCTAAGGCCCAATGATCCCGGAGTGGATAATTCAAAAAATATTAAATATACTAATAACATTTGCATGATTTTTTTTCATGAAAAACTGAAATGACTCATGAACGGAGTCATAGTACAGAAATATGATACTGTTGTCAGATCTAGAATATGAGGTTTAATGGGTCAAAATTGGGAGTCTAGTTGAGGTAGCCATTAGCGGTGGGTTTAATTAAATTAAATAATTTAAAAAAACTCTTTACTTAAATGAACTAATATAAAACCTCTAGGAATACCCTTTTATGGAAATTATTTTGGGATATCTGTATAAACCAGTTATATTAATGAGTAGGAATTTTTTTCTTCATTAGTGGATTGCATAAAAGGACAATGGGTGATCAAGCAATGGTGGATTGGGATATAAGTATCAAAATGGGACATATTATTCAGTAGAAAATGAAATTATTTCCATCAATCTAGAAAAATCATGGTAGGACCAATTAATTATTATACCTTCTCTTTTTATTAGATATTAATTTCATCTATTTTACATGATTTATTATATCTATGATTCTTTTCCCTTTGTATGAGCCTGTTTGGATAAATTGAATTATTTATTTTAATTTATTTATTATTCAATAATCTCATACTAGATCTCTCACTTGAATTTTCATTGATCATTATCTCTGGGACAATGATGGTTAATCATTTATTATTTTGATTTCCCCCCACTTTCTCTTCTCATTCACAATAATTGGACTAGGGGATCAAATTTCGACTTTGTCGGTAATGTGTTTCCATGATTGAAACCCCATATTCACAGTGTCTATGTGCACAAATAATGGATTGGTTTTTTTCTAATGGATATAGATGGATCATGAGTTGTGGTGGATTCTCCATGTATCTAAAATCTAGAGTGGTACCAATATCAAGAAAAAGGTTATGAAAATAATGAAATTTAATGTAATGGGAATCATTTTGTTTAGTGGATTCCAATATCTAGCCACAAGATACCTAGAATCGATGATCAAAGATTATTTAACGGGGTTTTAAAATAGAAAATATTACAACAGTGAAAGATGATATAAAGATGCTTAAAAACTAGGATAATCCAGTAATTAAAACCCCAACTACCTGGAAAGTACACTAGAAGAACACAAGTCATGCAGTATCCCCGGACAATGATGCTAGGGTTTCTGGTAGATTCAAGTATCACATGTCATGTGGTTAGTCCCATATGTCATCTGACCCACCTCGGGTTTATAATCCTTGTGATCATAAGCAAACACCTAGGGCCCCATGCACACAGAGACACAATGTAATCTGGGAGTAAACTGGAATGGGATGGTATATAGGTGAATCTAGGAACATTACCAGATACATGAGAATGTATAATAGTACATGAGAATATCATGGTGAACATGATCAACCCATGAGTGTCTAAGGAACACAATGTACAACATATAAAAACCATGTATGATGACATGGCATGTAATCCATTTCTAGAGAAGATAACATCCATGAATTATATTGGGTCACGGAACATGTGGACCCCAACACTCAAAATTTATTCCCTATATAGACTTCATCCTCTCATATCCCCTTTATTTCGAATCAGTGTTTGTCCTTTTAGTACGCTATCATGAGTGTTTTCCCATATAGAACATGGATATTTCCATCATTTTGGAATACCTAATATGATGTGAGGTTTAATGAGCTTGGTGTTTCTTAAAGGGGATTATTTACAATTAGATTTATTTTGTTTATATTATCAAGGTGATGTTGGGGTTGGAACTCCAATGTCACACTGTTGCATGGGTCCCCCATAAATTTTTTACAGATAGAGACAGTATAGCCATATTTTGGTCGTAGGTATTCTATCCAGAATGTGGTACTAACCCATCTTCATCCTCTAGTGATGTTCAGTTCCTCTATGGGAGTGGTGGATCCCATAGTTTTGGAGCATTGTAGCAAGTAAAATTCCCCAATACACAAATTATAGTGAGGTTTTGATTGACATTGGGTAGTAGTGGTGAATTTTTGGAGCTATAGGTACACTCATCAATTTTTGATAGGTTGTGATATGTATATCCCATTTCCCTCTCATTTGTGTTTTTTATGGGTGTGTATATATATATATATATGTGTGTGTGTGTGTATCAAGATTATTTTACCTCTTGTTTTTTGTTGATCTAATTTGTTTCCCTCTACTGGTCTTTCCTTAGTTTTTGGGGAATACTAATGGGTATGCATATACTCACCCATGCAACTGAACTTTACATACATGGTTTCTCCTATAATGATGAAAAACGGATTGTTGGTGACATTGGTGGATCTTAGGGATACTTTGGTTCATGAACCACAAATGGTGGACATGACATGGAGATCTGCAGTTGGAGCTCTCTCGATTTTCAGTTATTCCTTTGGATCTTAGGTCAAGACATGGAGATCAGGAGTTGGGCTCTCTCATTTTTTCTTTTATTCCTATTATTGTTATTATAGGATGTTATTTATTGTTGGAAATGTATTTTTCTACTCTACAAATAGGTTTTATTCTATCATACTAGGATTTTTATCCTTCATATTATTTCATACATGGTTTTAATCTAGATTTTATAGTCTGTATCATATTCATCTACACTATTTCATGGAGATAGTTGTGTGTGTGTGTGTGAATATATGTACATTACGAAATGGCCTACGATTTTAGTTATTCCTTATCACTGTTGATCACCAACCCTTGGACTATAAGAGGTGGGCACAGAGTTTTCAAATATTTCCTTCCACTTTTCAAGCAAGACCTAGTGGAACAGGTCATGAAAAAGCTATCAATAGTCATACCATTAACACTATATGCCTACTGAAGTCCACCTAGAGTTAGTGGTGGATATAATTTTAGTATTCACATTACCCTGGTTTATTATAAACCACTGTCTAAACTACTTGATCCACATCCTAGAAGGACATAAATATTAAAATAGGATGGTCACAAATTTCATAGTTTCATTTATTCTGTATTCATACCCCAAACACCTCACTATCTAGAAATATTGAATTTTTTTCGGATTAATAACCAAGATGAAATATTTCAAGGAAATTGAAAATGATTAATGATCATTCAGGGACTCCAATTTAGGTGAGGGATCAAAAATGAATAATCATATCATATATATCACTTTTGAGACCTCACTCAAAACACTCATTCCCAACAATGTTTCCGTAAAAATTTTCAAGTAGCTTCTGATAAAAAATCATCATCCATGTACCTAAATGGAAATCCACTGAAAAATTTGGAAACTCTAACCATAGTAGTGAATTTATGTAAGGAGTGAGAGTATACATCAACTAATGGGTCATTTCAACATAAAGTGATCGCGGTGAATGAAACACTATATGATATGTGTGTGTTCATAGTAGATGATAAATTTGAGTCTCATATTCTATTCAATCCACTATCATTTGACGATCAAGATTTTATATAAAACTATGAGGCCTTATATAATGAAATAATGTGATGTATTAATCATACAAGTATTCTATTCTATAGTAGTGGGATCTAAAAGATGTACTATGAGAAGTAATAAACTAACCATAATAGATATGGATCCACCCAATGCTATTAGGGATTATATTTATCCTACCTGGGACCCTTAAAATATGCATCTTCCCTCACTGATAAATTTATAGAGGCTCAATAACAAAAATGATACCATCATGACCCTGAATCTAAATTTATGATGGTTCTACATGGATGGAATCAATAATTAAATAGGACAAACCCATGGTTTCTATACCATATATGTGCGAGTTGACCTAAGAAGTACAAGAAACCCATGATAGACCAATGTAATATGTATACACCATCCTTTCCATACCCCACAAACAATGCCTTACAATTTATAATTTTAGAGTATTTTCTAATAGATAAAAAAATTTCACACTAAAGGGTTCCTTAGTATAAAAACCAAACCAAACGCGCCATTTAAAAATTACCCTAAATTACGAGTCAAATAGACACAATACAAGTATCCCAAAATGTAGTCCATCAAAATCATCTTATCTAATACCACATTGATATAACTCAACCAATAAGAGCCTATTATAAACACAAAATAACTCAAATATGCAATCCTTTGTCTACCTCCAATAGGTGAGAGGCTAGGGAATAAAATCATGGATGAATAACAGACAAGGGAGGCCTTAAAATATAATAAACTATAAGAAATACAAATCATCAATAGACTATATAATAGATAATCACTAGAAATATATATGTGTGTATATAATTGGGAAATAGATTCATATATGTTAGAAAAATAAATTTACAATAATTAAGAAAGGGAAATAATCACAGGAATATACAAATGTACGAAATAATATGTTTTGGTATAACAACCACTGACTAGGAGAAGATACCTACCCACTTTAAGGCCTCCTATAACAGAAATTATTTTTATTCATCCCAAACATGAACCATTATACACTAGTATGAATAATAAATATCATCTCTATGAGAAGCACATCATAAAAATTCCCCAAAACCTCTATAATGTTTTAGAGACACAAAACGTGTGAGTAAAAGTCACATGAAATGTGAGTATAAGAATACACTGTCTAATTCCATAAATAAATGTAATTGAAAAAAATTAAGCTCAAACTAAATAATGATGTTATCATGGTGAAATAAAAAGGTTCCATATATTCTTTAATGGAAATTGTACCATATATGACGGGAAAACATATGTTTTCCTCAATCAAATCCATGAAGGAAAATATCTCATAATAAACCATAGATGATAGGAAAGTTGGGAGAATTATAAATCATAAATTCGATACCATTGATTTTTGTCTCATTTTGAAGGAGTCCATTCAGTTAAAAAATAACTCAATACCATTAAAATCCATATATCTCATCATTACCACTACCCCTTTCATTATATCTTATAAACTACCCATTTTCAACCAATGTGGGCACTCGCACTGGAAATAATATTACTCATTAGTATATGAAGTGCCAACCCATACTAAAGACCTAACTCTTACATAGGAAATAATAAATTTTGGGAGTAATAAATAAGATAGATAATGTAACCACACCCCACATCATTGGGGTGTACCAAATTATACTGGTTAAGAAATCATTTCTCACTATATTGGGGGGGTAATAACATTGAATGTAATGTAGGGGAACCATGCCCCATAGTGATAGATGGAGTACTAGACAGATGCCAAAACAGCCCAATTTTGAGGGATTGTGCCCTATATAGAAGAGAGTAATAATACCATAATTCATTCATGGTTCTATTTCCTTGTCCTTAAAATGTATCTTGGTAATTACCTAGGTCATTTATATTCTCTGATTATCTTTCCTAGAACCCATTGTCCATTCTAAGGATCTATGATCCGTGAACAACCTAAGGAATCTTGTAAATAGTATCTAATATCTATTAGGATAATTGATTCGTTCATTATTTAGAAGATCATATAAAATAGATGATTTATTTATTTGATTCTAACACTTTTATTATAAGAATCATTAAACATTAAATGTTACATAGTATCTATTATATACGTTTTAAGAAATTTCATGTGTGTCACTGGTAGTAGTATGGCACATACACTTAGAACCAATGTCATGTAGTCACTAACAACACATCATATATCGATGTGAAAACCATATGTTAAATTTTTTTGATTCCCTATCCAATTATTGAATCCGTGGACTTTTTTTTAGGTTAGGCTTGTAATGTAAATCAATCAAAAAATATGTGTAATAAACATTATATTTGGGTACCTACATATTTGAACCCTAGGTTGTTTATTTGGTCATAAAACATGTGTGGATCTCTACCACATCCTATGTGATTATTAAAGCCCTATAGAACATATAGTTTCCAATAATAAAAAAATATATTTATTGACCTATATGGTCACACACCATGTGATATTTAAAATAAATAATAGTCATTGTTCAGTAATCCATGTATAACACACCTTTTTCTAAATCTGATATATGTTACATGGTCATGTAATCATGCCAATGTATGGTGAAAAGGATTGATATTTCCATTTAACCACTATGATTCATGCCTATACCATCAGAAATACATTTACACTATTCACAATGCATTAGAAACCATTAAGAGTCCTACCTAGGGATACTCCCATCAACAATACACCTCTATGAATACATTTTTCATCTCTAATCAATGTTATTCTTCTATCTCATAGAAATCGGGGCATTATTTACATTTACATTACATCCAATCTACCATTATCATTGTAATATCCCATTTTTTGTACCTTTTCTTTAATAAATTAAATTTTCATTTATTCTTTTGCAATATACTACATAAAAACTACCTCTCACAGGAAAAAAAACGTCATACATTTCACAACTCCAACATATTTTTCATTACAAGGATAACCTATCCAGCGTTTCTTATAAACAACACTGACCTGATGTACATTACACACAAAAAAGATGTATCTACAAAACATAATTTTATAGTTATAATTATTTAAATAAGATAATTATAACCTAGTTGTTAAACATACTAATATTAACAGTAATATCTACTTTTTAAATATTTATTATAATTGTTTTATATAAGTTAATAATATTAAAAATGGATAATTTGATTTATGGTAATGTCCTTTTATGGTTATAAATATTGTGTTCTCGAATGAACACCTTTTAATATCCTTATGTGTAAACAATAAATTTTATTTTAGACATATTTGGAAAATTAATTTTATAATATAAACTTAAATTTTGAATTTATAATTCTGAAATTAGTTTAGGTAAAATATTTGGTAATTTTCTTGAGAGACAAATGTTTATGAGGAATAGTAAAAAATACTGTTTTTAATTAAAACATGCCTTTCAATTTAAATAATAATTATTAATATATAATATGTTAAATTTTTTTATATTCAAATTACATAAAATATAAATTTATTAATAAAATTTATTCCATTATAATAAATTTCACTATGAAGTATAATATACTGACCTAAAAAACATTTTAACTTATTTTTACTTTAAAAACATGTAATTTCATTTCATCTATATGATTAAAATTAATTATAATTTTACCGAACCTATGAATTTAATTTTGAAAAAAAAATTCAAAATTTTAATAAGTATAATTTTAAGTTTCTAATAAAATCAAATTATTTTTCCCAAAAATATTAGAAAAAGTGATTAATATTTGTTTACAATAATATATTTATTAAAATTTGAGTAAGACATTTTTAATTTTCATTAAATAAAATAAATTAAATGTCATAATCTAATTCAAGTGGCTTCCAAAGGGTACCATTTTGAAACAAGGATGATATAGGTCTAAAAAACTTATAAAATTATATTAATACTTGTTTAATGGAAATTTTGTACTATAATTATAACCTTTAATTAACTGATTTACCCCTATACAGTATCAAAAAAAATTACCAAAGTTTCTATTTATAATGAAAAAATTAAGGAAAATATTTACATAATATGTAATTAATGATTCTAAATATGGAATCATTTTTAAAAAATTTAAATCCAAAAATTTTTATTAGATAATTTATAATTAATCCCAATTTTTGAAAGATGGGACGATTTTTAAAAGTTTAAACATTTGAAAATATTGAAATTTATTTATATCTAAATTCAATTCAAAATTAACGATAATTACATGTATTATGATGATTGAAAAATTTTATTCTATTTATAATTAACACCATTCAATTTTATATTTTATCAATATAAATATTTTTGATAAAAAAAATAATTTAAAATTTATTTTCTTTTTACAATTAATCAAAACATGAATGTTATCAAAAATATCAAAAATTCATCCAAATTAAATTTTTATAGCCACCTATAACTAAAATTTATATGTTGTCTTATAAAAATTATTCCTGTGTCAAAAACATAATTTAAAAGGGGTTCTCAATATAATGTTTTTAAATTCCCATTTTGAAAATTATAGGTTTGAATACATAAAATATAGTTCATTCATACCCTATGGAAAAATATATTATATATATATATATAAACTATTATATTATGTATATATATATTACATATTTCATTAATTTCATTTACTAATAGTAATTCACTCATTTAATTAATGAAAACTACAAATATTTAAATGAATATACTTTTCATAAATAATTGGTATAAAAATAAATTCACCATATATTGTCATAAGATAGTTATATTTATTCTCACTAACTTCGTGGTTAGGTTATAATGTTAATTTTATACTAATGGTGTCTCTTTGTTTTTTTTAAATTATGATTGCGTGCAATGAAAACTATTGTATAATTAAAATTATTTTAACAAAATATATTTCATAAAACATTGGGGTGTTACATTTTACCACCCGTAAATTGAATTTTTCTCCCAGAAACAATCATTTGGAAATAAACAAATGAGGATACCACTTCCTCATTACATACTCATTTTCCCACATACCTTCCTCAAAATGGTGGTTCCACCATAAATCTTTAACAGAATGCGTGGACTTATTTCGAAGAACATTTTTTCTTTGATCCAGAATCAATATCAGTATTACATCATAAGGATGATCTTGCTCAAGTAGTGGAACTTCTATGTTTAGTAAATTTAAATAATTAGATATGTAATTTCTCAAGAGATATAAATGGAATATTTCAGGAACTTGAGATGGATTCGGTGGAAGATCTAATCCGTAAGGTACCTTCCTAACACGATCCTAAATTTGAAAATGGTTTAAATATCTAGGGAACAACATTCCCTTCATTAAAAATCTCATTACTCTCTTCCAGGGAGATATTCATAGAAACCCCATGTCACTGAATTTATCGTATATTTCTCTTCATTACTTTTTAGCATAAATTTGTGGTCGAATTTGAGATGATATTATGTGTTGTTGAATAGATCTTACCTTTTCTACCATTTCGTCAACAATATCATGTCCTAATAGATTTATATCCCTAACTTCATCCCTGAATGTTAGATTTATTCACTTCATTTCATATAGGGATTTATAAGAATCCATCTAAATACTGGAGTGAATGCTATTATTTTATGAAAATTCCACTAAAGGGGGGTGTTGATCCAAAAAACCATTGAAATCAATAGATGAATCTATCAACATGAATTCTAGAGTATGAATTTTCCTCTCAGAATGAATATCTATCTAAGATGAAAATTAGTGTTTTAACATAATTATGTATCTATATCCTAGAAAAGTATTTACCAGAACAATGAGGCAACCCTCCGATCCTGAGCAGATATAACAGAACGTGGTACTCCATGCAATTTTACCACTTCTGTTACATATATCATGGAATGATGATCAATTATGAAATCATCTCTAATATAAATGAATTGTGCCGACTACATAAAGTGATCAACTATAACCCATATACAATTATATCCTTTAGTTATTTTTTGATGTTCGATGACAAATTTCATATTGATATTTTCCCATTTCCATTCTTGTATTGGAAATGGTTGTAAAATAACCTTAGATATATTTCTCTTAGACGTAACATTTGGGAAAAACCATTGAGAGATATATTCAGTAACATCCCATTTCAGGTTATCCCACTAGAAATATGAATTCAGGTCCCTGTACATTTTTATGCTTCTATGTTAAATAGGGAATGAAGAATATTGAACCACATCCAATAGCACCATCATTAGTTATAGTATGTTAGGAATACAACCCTTCTTCTTGAACCATATTATTCCATCACAATCAAGGATTAAATTAGTAACATTTCATTCATTTTTTTTGTAGCACATAATCGTTTTTAGGCCTCCTTATTCATCCATTATATAGATCGTCAAACATTCATTTGAGAAAGATAATATTTCTCCCTTTCATCTTAAATTTCAAGATCCATCTTTTTCAAATCTCTAAATATTGAATATTTTTTTATCCTCAGTAGTGACAGGATAGCGTGGTCCTTTCTACTCAAAGTATCTTCCACCATGTTCAATTTCCTATTGTGGTAATGTATTGAGTAGTTGTAATCATTAATAAATTCCATCCATCTTATTTGGATCATTTTCAACTCATTTTTGTGAATATATTCAATAAAATTTTATAATTATTATAAATATCACAACATTCACTCTAAAATTCAAAGATTACCATTGAAAATTTAACATAATTAGTTGGGTAATTTGTCTCATGGATTTTCAATTTTGTGAGGCATAAGATATCACAATTTCATTTTTCATTAAAAAACATCCCAACCCCTTTTTAGATGCGTCATTATAAATAAAAACCCTTCTTAACTACAATGATGTAAGAGCACAGGTGCACTAGAAAACCAACCTTCTAGCTCTTTGAGATTCACTTCAAATGCCTTCATCCACATGAACTTAACTCTTTTCCGTGTAGACATTTTGAGTGGATTCGTTAACCGTTTAAAATATTTCACAAAATTTCATCAATATCTATCCAAACCAAGAAAACATCAGATATCTGTTACTGTTATTATTCTTGACAAACATTAAATACAATTTGTTTTTTTCTAGATCCACTTATATCCCCTATATTTATATTATCTAACCAAAAATTGAATCATTTTTAATCCAATAGACACACTTAGTAAATTATTCATAAAGAATATCTTTTGTCAAGGCCTTCAGAACAATTATCATGTGATCTTCATGTTCTTCCTTCATATTTAGATAAACAAGAATATCATTTACAAAAACTACCACATTCTGATCGAGATATTATCTAATGACTCTATTCATTAGATACATATTGATGGAAAGAGAATTTGTAAGATCATAAGGTATCTCTATAAATTTATAGTGTCTATACCCGGTATGGAATTCCATATTTGGTATATCCTCATTTTTTACCATTAGTTGATGATGTCCATAAATAAGTTAAACCATGGAAATATATAGAAATCTTCATAGTTTGTCAAATAATTCATAAATGTGGGGAAGATGATATTTTTTTGATAGTGATCTTGTTAAGTTTTCACTAATCAATGCAGAGATTCATTTATCCATATTTCTTATTAACAAACAAAACAGGTTCTCTCAAGGTGAATCACTTGGGAGTATGAATCCCTTGTCAATATTCTCTTGGAGTTTCTTCTTCAATTACTACAACTCAAATGGGGCCATTCTACACGGTTTATTTGAAATAGGCATAACACCCAGTATGAGTTCTATTGAGAACTCAACCTCATGACTTGGTGGAAGACCTCGAAATTCTTTTGTAAATAAAACATAAAACTCTAATATAATGTCTGTATTTTTAATGGTGAGATTATCCCTAGATATTTGAGATAGATAATGTTCATTTATAGGAATCAAAACTCATAAAATGGAATAAATTTCCACTGGAAGGTCTTATTCATCCTTGCATTGATAAAAGATCATAAATTGGTCAGGAATATGAAATGTGACTTCCCTTCATTGGCCAATGATATGAGATCTATATTAAGAAATCCAACCCATAAAAATAATCAAATCAAATTTCACTAAAATAAGGATCAAAATATTTTCATGAAGAACATTCCAATAAAATTCAATTGGTGAATAATTTTAATCTTTTTATGTGACTGTTTTTCTATTAAGATCTCTCATAGCTAATTCCACATCTAATTATTGATGTAATAATATGATAACCTTAGAAAATATTTCATAAATAAAAGAGTGGGTGGATCCAAAATCAAATAAAAAAATTTCTGCTTATGAGTGTATGTTAAGTGTATCTTTCACCATATCATTGTCATTCTCTACATCGTTATTATAGATCACATGTGACTTACCTTTGTCTTTGGAATTAATATTTTTATGATGTCGATCATCAATAACAAACATTCAGTTATGGAATCGAATGGAATAGTGCCCCATTTCCTTTAACTTGTAAGATTGAGGTGAATGATGTGAATTATCTATATCCTATTCTTTATTCTGATCATTAGAAATCTTTTTACTATCAATAAGGTATTAAACATTCAAATGACATTATTTTCCAAAAATAAAACATTTTTTAGTCATATTAAGAAACTTTTCTCAATTTTTCACTCCACACATTGAGAATAACAAATAACTCATCTTCTTTTTAGTGTGTTATTTATATTTTCCTTTTAATTCCATTTTTCAATTCATATGAATCCCATTGGCCTGAAGGGTTACTCCAATTTCCATATCAACCTTGAGAGAATATAGAATTATCTCCTCATAGATATTGAATCACGTTATGACATATTCCCATCAATTATTTTTTTTAAGACACTAAATATTTGATCAATTTTACTCTTAGTTTGTAAAATAATTCTTGAATCATACCATGCATGTCTCGTAAAATTTTCTTCATAGGTACAAACAGATTCATAGTCCTTTTTCATAAGTTCAAAGAATTAATTCTCTATCATTGTTCGAAGAATACGAGTAAAGTACATATTGAAAAATATGTTCTTGAAATAATCCCATTCCAAGGATTCAATTTCACCTCTTTGGATTTTATTCTTGATACAGTTCCACCATTTATTTGTTTCAACTTCCAAAAAATAGACTGTTAAGTTGACATTATCATGATCTAAACATTGGAGAACTAAAAGTATCTTTTCAATGGTTCTGATCTATTGTTCATCCACTATGGGCTCAGAAGACCCGCTGATAGAATGTGGACATAACATCATGAAGGACTCAATATAATGTTGTTACCTTGTTCATTTCAAAATCTTGCATGATTCGTATCTAGAGAATGTTGTGTGAGCCTAGCTACATGGTTTTTCCTTCCATGTCCAATAACATTATGTTCCCCAGGAGGAAACTCATTTCATTTATCATCCTGTTCAACATTAATGTGGTTCATCTGGGTTCCATCTATAGAATAAATCCATGAATAATTGTCTGAGAATCACTAATCGAAAAGGGAAAACCACATAATAAGGACTAAAATTCCAATTTAGGATATTTCATATAGTATCATAGTTTATTCAATTTTTTTTGAAAAGTTTAGGTCCAAAGTCTCATTTTATTATTAAATTAATGACCTCATTTCTTTCTAGGAAGAGGAAGATGCATTACATAGCCAAAAAGTCTAGGGCCATGTGGCATAAACACTAATTTTTTTGCCTAAAGAGCCCTTTGGTGAATAGTACTACTACAATACTAAGGCTGCTACAACACGTCCAATAGTACCGTCACTTCTACAGTACCTCCACCACTACATTTACAGCTATAATACCTCTTCCTCTATTGTTTTACCACTGCTACAGTTATACCACTACTATAGTTCCCCGCAACAATATTTCTACATTACATAGAAATTCGTCCCTCCCTGGATTCGATCCTGGGTATTTTGGATGCCAAGCCAGACCCTTTACCACTTCATTATAGGATTTTTGTCTATCCTAGTTTATTCATGATCATATATAAAACACTGGTATTGTAACCTATACTTCAAATTATCCTTACGGTTCTTCTTGTGGTTTTATCAGTATAGTTTCTAAAGGATAATAATACCTTTCCTATGATTCCAACTATAACGAACCACAATTTACATACATAGATGTAAATTCAAAATTGAAGAATATATATTACAAAATATAAAAATACCATGAATGGACCATATAGGTATATTTTCTTTCAAAATAGGGAAACACGAACAATTTGATCAAAAGATATCTGCATTGTCTCTCAATTATTTCTTTATAACTAGACCACTTGTTGACTTATCTTATTTAATACCCTTCATAATGACCCAGAGAAAAGAATCTTTTGAAAAGGTGAGATCAAAATCCTAGTAAGGGTAAACAATTGAAATATCAATCATATCATAATCATAATACATAAGAACATACAATTTTAAAATATTATCTTGCTTATGAAATATCGTGATATTATTCCTTGGGATAAATCATAAATGTTCATAAGATTAAATGAATTTAATACAAAACTCATAAAATATGTCTAGAAATTTTGTTCCATGAACATAAGAAAATAAAATCATTTATTATTAATCAAGGCTCATTTCCATGATCATCATAGCGGCCAAATTCCATTATTGAATTGATTTTACTCCTCATTCCAGCCCTGTACTACTGAATTGAGATCATTTACCTTTAAAACTATGTATATATCATGATATCTAAATCATTAACCAATTCATTAAAGGTATATATTGGTCCCACCCATCACATAATGAAGTAATAATTACGTGTTCTAAAATATCATAAATCAATCATCATACAATAACCCAATGAATAAAATGGGTTACATAAACATCATTACATAAAAATCCATATAAAACAAATGGATTTAATAAATAGTATTGTATAATAAAAAATATAAAACCATAGTAATATTAGGGATTTAAATATAACCCACATTAAATAATGTCATCTTAGAGGAAAATAATTTTGATAAAAAACATGAAAGTAATTCTTGTGGAAAATATCATTTCTACATCAAAAATGACTTTGATTCATCAAATGTCACATAATTTTTAAAGAGTGAATTAATTTGAAAATAAAAATTAAATATTATAAAGTAATATTCCATTAAATATGGTGTTATTAAATATTAAAGATACATTCATGTCGAATAAGTTAAAAGAAAACAATCTTCTCGTAATTTTGTCGAGAAGTAAAAAAACATATTAAAGAAAGAACAAAAAGATTACTCCCATACCATTTCATAAATATTATAAAATGTATAGAATTTATGTTAAACAATAGTATAAATATAAGAATAATATTTTAATAAAACACATGTATAATACTTGGGCTTTGATGACTAATGTACCCCAGTAAATACTTACGTACAAACAATCTCAGATAAAAGTGATATTATGAAATTATCCATTACCTTAGGTACAATTTACATTGTATGTATCTAGACCTCCTATAGAATTAATTTAATAATATCATCTAATTATTTTAAATTTATAGTCATTTTTATTATATCATACATGATAATCTTATCATCATTTTGTTAGTAACATTAAACTTCGTTATTTTTTACACATGTTTTTACAGATAATTTCTTGTTCCTCTTCTTAGGTTACAATAATATGATTTTAAAAATAATATTAGAATAATATATATCATATTAATTCATTAAATTCATTTATATAATCATTATTTAATTATTATCATATATAATAAATCACATCACATCATGGAGATAGTATGTCGTACATACGCACAAGCGACGATATCATTCCCACAATTGTTAAATGGTATTGAAGTGGATGGTGTATAGTATTTCATAATAAATATCTTGTTATTATAATCATATATATTTGTTATTTTCATCATTATACCCATCCAAATAATGTGGTGGTGAAAAATAGATTACACCACGATGTGGAGAGAGTAAGCCATTTGTACGCACGTGTGGTGATTTCATTTCTCATAGGATGGATAAAAGGAGGAATATGGTTGTTACATCAACCTAATAAATCTCATTATATTAGTTATACTAGATTTATTTCTTTATAATGAAACAAATAAAGAATAGGAAGTATATGAATAATGAAATTTGAAACAATATGTAGAGGAGATTACCTCTTCTTCGACGTGCCCTCCCAAAATCACCTCTTAAGGGCACTAGAGTAGGTCTATTGAGATGAAAAGAACCTATAGAATTTATATAAGTAAGTTTAAAATGTACATTGGCATGGTATGGATGCTATTGAAGGCTCAATATACAATGAAAATGTGAGGTAGGAGGTTCCCTTTAATAATTGATGTGAGGGTCACATTGGGGATCTCTATAAATATTAATTTTAAATAAATAAAAACAAATCCAAAAACCTCTAAAATTACACAATTTTGAATTTGATATGAGATAGGCTTTTAATATAATCATCCAATAATTTTTATACATTTATTTATATAAATTTAAACTTTATCATTTTAATTAACACGTTGTTATTCATTTAAAATTTTAATTAGGGTAATAATTATTTCAATATTAACAGGGCGAAATATTTTCTTATATGATGTGAATTATAACATAAATAAATATATTAGATAATTTTAGACCACATAATAATTATTATTTATTTTACAGAAAAGGATTATTTTTAAATAATTCAAAAAACATTCTTTTTTATAAATAATCAATATTGTCATTTTTTACACTATCCAATTCATTTTTTTAATATTAAGATAACAAGTTAACAATAAAAAAACTATTTTAATGAATTTATATGAGGTAAATGTAATATATTAAAGTCATTATACATATTAATTATCAAAATTATATTTATTTTAATATTTTTAATCACATTTATTTGATATTACATTTAATAAAATAACTACTACAACAATTTTGTGTTATTATTTAATATGTTTATTTTTTGAATAAAAATTAAATATAAAATACTATAACAAATATAAATACTCTATATTTGAGAAAAATAATTATAATAGAATATATATTCTATAAAATCCTACATTTAAATTTTTTTTTATAATTAAAATATGAATATGACAACTTTACCATCACTTTAAATAAAATATTAAAAGTGTCATAATCTATTCTGTAAGGCTCCAAATGGTAAATAAGTCCACCCATAGATGGTTACAGGAGAAATATTCTCAACCAATCATATTTTCTCAGGTTTTTTGGTCTTTTAGTGGTTATTATCTTTTTAATAAATATTATTTTATTGATTTCTCATCGATTAAATTATTTCTACATCACTAAAGTATATGACGTTATGTTAATTTCTTTATTAACTAAAAATTACTAATAAATTATCTTGATAAGTTAATAAATTTTACCTCTAAAATGAGTATTTATAATCAATATTTTTTATGTATATCCATATTTTAATAATGATATACTAATTAAAATTTGAGTAAGACATGTTTAATTTTTAATTAAATAAAATAAATTAAATGTTTAAATCTCAATTATGTGGATTCCAAAGAACATTATTTCGACCCAAGGATGATTTAGGATGAAACAATATCATCTAATTATAGTAATACAAGTGTTATTGTAACTTCATAATATTATTTTTACCCTTAATTATCTGATTTAACCTTATACCGTATTAATAAAAAAATAGCAATGTTACTGTTCATAATGTCAAAAAATACAAGTACTATTTTTATATAATTTGAAAAAACTGATTCAAAAAATGGAATACATTTTTCAAAAATTAAAGCACAGATTTTTAATTAATTAGTTTTAAATTAATCCCATTATCGGAAAGAGTGAATATGTTTTAAAAGTTAGAACATTGAAATAGATTGAAATGTTTTTACATATGAAATCATTGTAAAAATTTATTAGTGATAATTTTAAATTGAATGTTTATTTTCCCGTAAAAATTTTATAAGTAATATATTTTTAAATTTTAAATATAAATATCATTATATATTTTTTTAAAAAAATATATGTTTTAATGCAGAACCTAATTTCGGACACTTTTAAAAAAAATTATAAGGCAATTGTAAAAATATTTTATCATTTATATTTTGATAAGTGTGTTTTTAAAGACTATTTTTAGAAAATATTATTTAGGATACATGATACTTTAAAAAAATTTATATTTTTTCAAAAAAAATATTATTATGTTTTACTTTTTTCCATAAATAAAATTATAAAATTCATCACAATAAAACATATATATTTTTTATGAAATCAATTCTCAAGATGAATTTGTGTAATAAATATTTTAATTATATAAAATATTTTTCAATTCAAGTATCTATGTTCTAGACATATAACCCCTTATTACACTAGCATACACCCTAAGGGTATGGGGTGTGGTGTTTGATGTTTTAGAGGTAGGATTTTCTAACATGAATCGCGTGAAAGTTTGCACTAACATGAACTAATTAGGTAAGATATTTTATTCAATGATTAATTTTGTCTACACGTATTGGGCTTAGACATTGGTGAACACTAGAAATTCAACCCCCCCCCCCCTATTCTGACAAATGGGATTCAACTGGCATGACTCTACTAGATGAGGCCGTCAATTCTCGTTTCTGTATCAATTAACCTCCTTCATTACTACTTATAAACACTAATTAAAATTGTAAAATAATATACCAATTGTATAGTTTGAAATGGTCATATGGAAAAATGTTCAGGTTGACCAATGGTCATATTGACCAATGAACATACATGTGCAACATTCATATTATGGTCGAATCCCAACAGTCACATTTCCCTTTATACCCTCTAAATACCACATCATTATTTAACCGATACTTCACCAAAATTTATACCTAATGTTTTGTTTTTTGTTTCTCAATATTCTATTTGGATTACTAATATTTTTTTCATTTCATTAGAATAATTTTATCGGTGATGATTTTCATAGAATAGGGGGATCCATAAGTTCCCATTTTATATATTCTATTTTATTTTGTTTGTGTTGTTGAAATGATTGGTCTATATTTGATTTCATATATGACTAATACATGGATAGTTCTTAGAGATATATTTTTTTCAATATATATTGTACATGAATTTTTTTTTATAATGTGTAAATAAAATTTACTTAGGAATGTATATCATTTAGAAAATTATGGGTCCTTACATTATTCTCCCCTAATAAAATTTCACCCCTGAAATTTCATCTCATTTTCTCAGTTTATATATGGTGAGGGTAATTCTATTTCATTGTCTCATACTTTTACCAGTCTGCTTATTCTTATTTATGATTCCTTCTCAACACGTTAACATTATGGATAACCTTTTTTTGTTGATAATTGTCTCTATAATCAATGATCTTCATGAGATGATCCTAATATGATTGTTCATCTTCCAATTTTACGAAAATAAGATTTTTTACATATGGGGGATCATGTATATACTTCATCAATAAGTATACTTAGAATAAATCATTACATTGAAAAATATTTGGTGGATATTATTGAAAATAATACATTTATACTATATGTTCATGGATCAAAAATGTTTCAATATACTTAGTGATAATCTTCACTTTCATTCTGAATCAAATAAATATCATTCATTTTGATATATGATGGAAAATTTTGTCCCCAACATAAATCTCCAAGTCCCGTTGATGGTAGTTAGTGTAGCTCTTTGTCATAATATGAGTATCTTTTATATGTTATTGGATTTAATGAACCTTTTCTATCATATATTTAATATATTGGGCCCATGAAATTTACACTCACTAACTTCCTCCCAAAAATTAGGAGTTGTACAACACTTCCCAAATAGAGAATTATATGGTTCCATTTGAATACATTATTGGAAGCTATTATTGTTTTAGAACTAGTAAAATGGGAGGTGTCGATACAATCCAAATTTAAAATCCATTGATAATGTTCTTTGTATATCCCCATGTTTCTAATTAGTATATTAAAATTGGACATCAGTTTGGTGGTGATAGGACAGAATAAAATTCAAATTGGTATATAGATCATGTTGAATACTTCTCCAAAATATATATGTGAATGTTGGATCATGATCATAAATTTTAAAATGTTGACCTCTATTTAACCAAACCAGTTAATTTATGTAAAACATTGAATATTTTGCAAGGGATAGATGTTCTCAAATAGTGATGAAATAGGTTTTCTTGGTTAGTTTGTTCAATATAACTATTATCACATAGTTTCATTTTGGTGTTCTTTTTGGACCCATAAAGAAGACCACAATGATATTTTCCCACATCCATGTAGTTGTGGGTTATGGTTTCAATACCCCCTTATAAATTTATCTCTCTTCATTAACATGTTTACTTATGATGCACCTTGTAGTTTTTTCCGCAATATCTCTTTTCATATCATCCCACTAAAAATGATTAGGAAGGTAACAATAAATTTTAGGGATTCTATTATTTATAAATAATGTATATATATGAGCTTCACTGATTACATACTTTTTTATCTCAAAAAAAGATATCACACAAATCCTTTTATGAAATTTTCATACATCTTAATAATCAATACTAAAGTCAGTAAACATCACATTCTTCGAATCCTATATCATATTTTGTAATAATGAATTTTCCCTTTGAGTATTCTTGATCTTATCTATTAATAATGGTTGAGAAATAATTTGGGATTGGGTTTATGATATCCAGCCCCTTATGATTCCAATGTACATCATTAATATGTCCTTGATCAATGGATCTCCTTGAATCATTGTCATTCACATTAAAATAGGTATCTTCCTTATTAATGTATCTGCGACATTTTTTTTCTCTTCCAAGTTTTTAAGGAAATAAAATTTCAGATTTTTTATAAGGATTCAACCATCTTTTATATGTCATATTTAATTTTTTTTATGAAAATAATCTTCAAATGTATGTGGTATTTGTTTATATCACTTTTCTCCCCATATAGATAGTTCATGTATATCTTCGTAGAAAACAATAATTGCAGCTAACTATAGATCATGTGTTGGATAATTATTCTAACAATTCTTCAACCATTAAGATTTATAATCAGTCACCGTTTCATTTTTCATGAAGATAATCCCAATCTCTTTTATATATGTGCCACTATAAATAATTAATCCATCTATGATAGTAGGTAGAGTTAACACGTGTGCAGTAACCAACCTCTTCAACATTTCATGAAAGATTTCTTAACACTCCTTTATCCATAAGAACTTATACCATTTTAGTCTTAACTTTGTTAGTGTATTATAAAGTAATTAAATTCTTTTCACGACCCCGTATAATATCCTATAAAAACCTAGAAACTTCATATCTCAGTTTCTATTATAGTATGAGGCCACTCCTCTATAACCTTTTTATTAACAGGGCCAACTAAGATTCCATCACCGGTTATAATATTCCCATGAATGATACTTTATATAACTAGAAATAAATATTTATTATTTCCCAAAATAAATTCTCTTTCCTCATACTTCCCTATATTACGCTTCGATAATACTCATTCTCCTTATAATGATTAGAATATAATAGAATATCATCAATAAAATTTACCACGAATTTATCAAGGTAGTATTTTATGACATTATTCATGAAATCGATAAATAGATATTTATAATTAGTCAATATTATGGGAATAATGATAAAATCATAATTTTCATATCTTTCATGGAAATAATTTATTTATTACATTTTATTTTCCAACCCCAGTTATTGATATGAAGATTAGAGGAAAATATTAGTGAATAATTGATCCCCACCAATGATTCCAAGTAAATAAAAAATCCATATGATTGGTTAATTTCTCATTACTACAATCTCATTGTGTTCCCTATAATAAAAGCATAGAATCATTGATAAATACATCTTTTATATAAAGTGAACAAGATCTCCCCAAGGAGAAAAACATGGTTGTATAAATCACTTCTACAAAAGATCATGATGTTGTTTCTTCAATTTGTCTAATATTATATTTTACATTATATATGTGGTATTTTATATAGGATTGGAAAATTTATGATTTGAATTGATTACACAACCTCTCATTTAGGGGGAGGTATAAGTAAATCTTTGTGAAATGCATCAATGTATTCCTAAACTATTGGGTCATTTTATATATTTATAAATTCTTGATCATCTCCCTATTCACTGATCATATACATAAATATGTCTAAGAGAGGTTATTAATGATAAATCACATGTTGATATATGTATACTTCAAAAATGACTATAGGTTGTGCATTCAAGAAAACTAGAATTTATTTTCTTGTATAGTTGATATTGTCATTGTACTTTGAGAGCCATACCATCCTTAGTGTAGTATTGAATTTCTCCATGAGAATGAAAACAATTTTTCTGTGATATTTTACTCATAAATGTTAATATTATAATTTTATATGCTGTTGAGACTAGGGTAATTACTATATGTTTCTTGACTGATAACTCCACATCTAGATGATCGTGGATTGATTATATATTCTTTAAAAACATGGATAACATAAAGCAATACATAAATTTATAATAAAAAAGTACTTCTTAGCTTTGAGTGCACAATGAGTGTACCTACCACCACATCATTCAATGCCTCCACTTCATCCATCATGATAGAAAATTCTTGACCATAATATGTTGGCCTACAATGAAAATGATTGTTGTTTCCGTCCACTATATTTTGATTTAGACATTTTTTGGAAAATTTACCAAGATATCCACACATGATTCATTGAACATCCAACTGGACCTAAACAATACTAGCTTTGATGATAGGGTTGAGAAGTTGAGGCTCTACCTCACTGTGATAGTTCCGAGAAATATATCAATATGTTACACAATTGTAGTACATTCCACAACCAACTATGAAATTCCACGAATTCTTCCTCTCGCATTTGTAGTTTGTGGAATGTTCCACTTTCTATCCTATAAATTTGGGATCAATGTTCTCCCCTGAGTTTGGATCCACTTCTATATTCTTCCCCCTCATCCTATGTGACAATTGTGTCTCTAAAAACATCAATTAAACATTAATAACCATCAATATTATATTCTCACCAATTTCATATCCTCGAGTTTCTGTATTCCACCACTAATGTGGTCTCCATTAACCAAATCATATATCACCATTTTCATTTCTATCCATAATAAATCTAATTGTGTATGAAGAAGTTCCTCGAATATTAATATCATAGCATCCCATTGATTAATTTTCCATCGTCTTCAGTTCAAAGGATTCATACTCCATTTTTCACATCAAATGGGGGAAATATTTATTGTAAAAAATATTCTGAAACACATCCCAGTCTATATAATCTGTATCCCTTCTTGGTTTTATGTTTTCAATGTGTTTCCACAAATTATTAGCATCTTATTATAATTGGTATACTTCCATTGTGATATTAATTTTCTCTAGACAACACAGTATATAAAATATATCTTCTATAGAGATAATCAACTGTTCATAAATCATTTGTTCAGAAGATCCACTAAAATGGGGGGTCGTTGACACATAAAGGAATAAATTATAATTTGATCCCTTCAATGTTAATCATGTATCTTTAATTGATTTAGGTTAATTTTCATTACTCAAGTTTGTTGATTCACCATCCTCAGTATGTGTTCTATACTAGTGTCTATCAAAACTCCATGAGTGCATCATTCGTTTTGCTCATTATTTATGTGGTTCCACATATTTTCATATATTTTCATAAAGTAAGAAAACCAATTTGATAAATGTCTTTCATTTAAAATTATTACTATTTTAAATGGATTTTATGTCCTGAAACATCCTGGTTAAAAAATTCATTAATGTCTTTAAATATATATTACAATTTCCATATATCCTTTAAAATGTATAATAAAATTCATGTGATTAACAAAAGATATCCTTGGGGAGTGTCAAAATAGGTTTATAGAAAGGCCGATTGTTGTGAAATGTGTTTTTATTCAAGTATATTTCAATGAATGTTCTCGTTTGTTTCCCCTAGGTATATCTATGATAGATCCACATCCAACTTTAGTGTCTAGACAGTGATGTATTTTTTGGGAAACCACATACTTAATACTAACCAAAATACCTAGAAGTTTTTTTATACCTAGAAATATCCCATGGGTTATTAATAATTCTTTCAAGTTCTAATTCCCACAATTAAAAATACTATCCTTTGATACCAACTATGGAATCCATAATTTTTTATTACATTAAATTTCATTTCATGGAAGAAACATAGGGATTTTAATGTTTAGTTTCTTCATGATAAGGTACATAATACATGAAAACCCCATAAAAATCATCTAAATCCACTTGAATGTCATATAAATGGGTTCACTACATGATTCATTTAATATATATTATAAACTATAGATATAAATCAAAGGTAAATGGTGATCATGAAGCCTAGTAAAGGAATAATCAAGAGATATATAAATCATGTGATCATTGGAAATATCAAATGGAACATGAGGCATAAAAATTAGGTGAGAACATGAGGAATTTAATTATAATATCATCATGAATCATAATATAGAAATGCTTCCATAATATTTAAATGAGACATTCTTAATCATATCACAATAGATTATCACTAAGGTTCCATAAATGAAAGTTACCAATGTTATTCTTTGAGGTGTTGTAA
Organism: Viscum album; assembly: GCA_963277665.1. Lineage (NCBI taxonomy): Eukaryota > Viridiplantae > Streptophyta > Magnoliopsida > Santalales > Viscaceae > Viscum > Viscum album. The sequence goes on from OY728133.1 coordinate 600,470,951, forward strand.
AACATTTCAACTCTAGAGATTAAATTATTCTCCCAATACATTAGAGTATTATCATGTAACAACCATAAAAAGTATTAATATCATGTTATCCACATAGATCATAATAAATAATTTCATTAATAACTCATTTGGAATAAAGAAATTGTTTCAAATAAAAAATCATTGAAAACAAAAGAGCATAATGATAGGATCATTACGCCCTTTTTAACCCTGGAAATGAAATTTGAGTTTCATATACTAGAATCCCTAAATATAAAAAAATTTGTGCATATTTCTGAATACATATTTAAAGGAATGTAGTTTTGGGCATTAAACTAAAAAGGAAAACATAATTTATCATGTAAAAGAGTAAAATTTGAGAAGTAAATTTGATAGCATGATAGTTAAAAAACATTGTTTTAAAATCGGTTAAAATTAGAGTGTATTGGGATATACCATTCATAAAATAATATTATAATATTAATTAGATAATAGGAAGTAGACACGATAACTTATTTTGTAAATAAGAATACATACCACTAGAAAATGTAACGTGAATGGAGAGGAGAAGTGGAGATTCCCTTACTATGATGTGTTTCTCCAATATCATTATGATTGGAAACCCTAGGGGATTGAGGACACATTGGGGTGAATCCTAGGGAGGAAAAATAACCAGAACATCCTAGAGGATGGATTTTTAACGAAGGAAAATGGTGAAATGGGCGTGAATGAATATAAAAAGTGGATATATAGTTTAATTAATTCCAAATATTCATCTTGGTAATATAGGTTATGTTAAATAAAAAATAATTGGAATAACCATGTGTTTTCACATGGTTTTGGACATCTGGGTCAATATTTATGATATTTTAATCCACCAGAACCTAAAATCATTTTCCAATACATCTATTGGCCAAGAAAAGTAAATATTCCACTATGTAAAACCCTAAAAAATTAAAACATTCCTTTTTAGACATTAGAAAGTCACTTAATGTTCTTGAAATTAATTATATATATATGAATACCTAATATTAATTAAATTACATGATTTGGGTCATAGATTGTGTTTAATTAATTATTAAATAATTACGAAAAAATATCAACTCATAAAACATACCAAAAAACCCTAAATTCTAATTTTTTACTAATCATAGAAAAACAAATATAGTATTCTAGAAAATTAAAACAAATTATCCCTCACCATATTATGAAGTGCTGATTTAAATTATAAAGTAATTTTTCTAGAGTAATTATATAAATATTATAATTTGAACATTAAAATATAAAAATACTTACATATTTTAAAATAGTATGTTTTAAGGAACACTCATATTTATAACACTTATAAAAAAATTACAAGGCCATTATAAAATAATATTATCATTTATATTCTGATAATGTTGTTCTAAAAGACTATTTTATTTAAGAATATATTATCCAAAACAACTGAGTTTATTATAAAATTGAATATATTTTCCTAAAAAATGAAATTCCTTTTTATTTGCATCCAAATGTAAAATTATAAAATTCATCTCAATTAAAAATATTATTTGTTATGAAAAAAACATTTATGAGGAATTGATGGAGTAAAATTGTTTCTCATCCAAATGAATTTAATGTTTCAATAACTTTGTTATATCCATGTAACATCTTATTACTGCTATATATGTCCTAATGGTAAGGTTTTCTATGGTGGTAGTTTCATGGGGTGGCTCAGATAACATTGACCATGTAGTAATATCCACTATCTTGAACATATACCATATGAAATTTCTTTCATGATTCACTGGTTGAATCTCATCTTCGGCATGGTCAAGGGAAAACCCCATCGATGTTAATTTCAAGAAAAATGTGATTCAAACCGCATGAATCTACTATTTGAGGCCATAAATTCTCTTTTATGTATAAATTATCCATTTTAATTAGTAATTATAAACACTAATTATAATGGAAAAATTATCAACCAAGGGTACAATTTCACACTCTCATATTAACCAAGGGACATATAAACCAGCATTCATATTTTACTAATGGTTAAATAATGGCTGAATCAATATAGTATCATTTCATTTTATACCATATAATCACCACATTAATAACTCACTCAACATTTACATCAAATTATCCCTAAACTTATATTTTCATTTCATATGATTTTGATTGGTTTATTAATATTTTGTTTCATTTATATAATATTTTCATTGGGAGAGATGATTCTAGCACACTGGGGTGTTCTATACATTCTCATTTTAGCTATTCTATTTTATATTTTATTTCATATTGTAATGTTTGGTATTCAAATTTGTTTTATAGCTGTTAAATGTAATGATTATTGTTAACCAGATAAAATTGTGATGCTTTCTATTTATTTATTACAAGAATAATTTTATATAATAGGCGGTAAAAAATTATATAAGAAAAAATATTATTTAAATAGTTTGGTTTGTTATATCAGATCTATTTCTATTTTTAATAATAATTTCATTTTTTAATTACCAAATTTAGTAATATTTTCATATTTATTCAAGGATTTAACATTCCACCTAGAAAATATACATAAAAAATCATCAACTAATGTTTCATAACCTGGTCTTGTTAATAACAGTTTTGTCAATAACCTCAATATGTTCCATTACACTCAATTGCATCTATAAATGCATAAAACTTTAGTAGTTAATGTACTTCATGATTCTCACATTGAATTAAATCATAATTCTTAATAAAATATTAGATTATAAAAAATGAAACCCTGAGTATTTGAGTCATCCCAAATTTCTTTTTCAAGTACCCTATCTAAGAACTAATTGGATAAAATAAATTTATATATTCCTTAATCATGTGTATTTTCTAGGTTGATTGGGATAAATCATTTCATCTCACTGGATAACAACTCCCCCTAACAGTCTCATATATTTTTTCAAATATATTATGGAAATTAGGTCTTAGAATTTTCTATATATAGTAGATTTTAAATCCATAATATATGATAATGATATTACATATTGGATCAAATAAAATAACTCATGAAAACAAAACTCAATTGTTATTCTCTACCAAGGTGTCTATTTTATCTTCTTCGTCTAAGCCAATTGGTAATCATGTATTACTAAGACCACAAATTCAATTAGGCCAATATACCCTAATTTAATACATTGTTTCATCTTATTTCACTAATTCTCTTTTAAATACTAATTCAATAGGATTCCACTTGCACTTCTCTAACATAAATTGGAACATTAGATCATATCTTGATATAACTATCATATTTAAATGAAATATCTGTATTTATCAAAGATCCCCCAAATGCATATAACACTTTGGTTATAATTATGGAATTTATATATATATATATGGTGAGTTGGTAAATTCCATTTCCTCGAGTTGAGGAAGATAGCGATTCATTATAGATCATATCTTTTCTATTATTCTTCAATTTGGAATACATTTTAGATTAGAAAAGTATTCAATAGACTCTAAATTATCTTCCCTTTTCCTTGAATTTTCATTTTCTTTATATATCAAATAATATACTTTTCTTCGTTGGGTACACATTCCAACAAGGATCTCTTCAGACATCACTAGAAATAGTTTTTTAAGTCCTTTACAACTTTTTATACCCACATGAATCCTTGGATCACAAAACCCAATCCTATTTTGGTATAACTATTTAAATGATAATATTTATCATTACATTCACATGTCTAAATATTATTTTTCTCTTTCAAAAAGCATGATTTTTTATACAAGATATGGAACTTAATATTAAATTGGAAAAATTTTTCCTCCAAATCACACATCATATCATTATTATAGAATTCATGACTAAAAAATTCCTCCATATATTATGTATTATCCCTATTATGACTAAACCCATTTGATTTATAATGAATATCTATAAATCTATTTCATAAAATTCCCCTGAAATTAATAGTTAAATTTTATAAGAATATTATAATATAAACTATTCAATATAGTAGTAAATGTTATCCTCTAGTGGGTAATCTTAAACAAAATAAATAGGGTAGAAAAAATGAGATGGTTCAGAAGAAAATGAGAGCAATTTATATTGGAAACTTTTTGAAATGAATGAGTTCCTAAGAAAATTGTAGTAACTCGGATTGATGATAATATGATTAAGACTACATTAATATGGTTTTAAATTTTTAGTAAAGAACCTAGGGAAGAACATATTAAAAGTCTATACAAAATGAAAAATTAACTTATTATATGATGAAGAGATGGATCAAATGGTCCCTTAAAAAATTCATATTGATTTTATTATTAATGTTTCTAATAAATATTGATCTTAAAAATACCTAATTTGAATGATTTATCAATGTAATCAACCCAATTTAATTTTATTAATGGATTCATTGTTATTTTTTTACTATATGAATTCATGGATACCAATTTTCTTGATTGATTCTAGAATAATATCTACTACAATATATATTAGTGACATAATTAGCTTTGTAATAATTTTTTTGATAAATTCAATAAAATTATTTTTTGCAGTTGGTAACACAATTTTTCCTAATATTCATGAACATAAAAGAAATAATTTTTTTATAATTATATATAGGAAAAAATATAAAAGTGTCCATTCATTACACAATAAAATTGTAACACCATGAGATTTTATGAAAAATATTCTTTTAATTTCATTAATGTCTTGTTTTGTATGCAACACCAAGATTACCTTACGCTATACGCAACATCGTATTAGCTAGCAGTATATGCAACACCATTCTTAGATCGTGTTATACACAATTTCAAGTTCATTTGATAGAAGTTATTCTACGAAAAATTGAGAGTATATATATATATATATATTCAATGTATAAATGAATAACGGTTGGATTCTATTAAAATGAAAAAAAAGGATTCATGCACTATACGCAACCCTGACTTGGCTTTCCTGACACGGAATCACGACCTTCCTCGATATCGTGTGTTGTACGCAATACCGGGTTTTACTAAACAACGATATATTATTATAATATTATTATGAACTAGCCGTTATGAATAATATTAAATAAATTTTTAATTTTATAACATTATTATTCATCTCACACATTTTCTAGAACATTGTATAAGATCAAAATAAATTTTTCGTGTAAAATAAGTATTTTTAAAAAAATGCAGTTTTGTCGCCTTTTGATGGAGCACCCACCTTAAATATAGTTTTTGAAATGTTCATAAGTTCAATTTGAAAAAATAAAAATCTTCTATGGAATAAGGAAATAAAAATTTAATTTGGATAAAATTTTCATATTATTCTGGTAACTTTCATATTTGGATGAATAGTAATAACACGGTATATTTTAATTAAAAACAACTTTTTTCACCGCAATAATTTATATGATTAAATTATAATATTTAATGGTTTTAAAGTATAAATACAATATATTTTTACCATATAATATAATTTATTTAATTAGCATTGATTTTATGTTGAATTCGTAGGCTAAATCAATTCAATCTTTTGCAATGTTTTAAACAAAAACCTGTTTTCATTTGACAACAGGATTAATTTTAATTTAACTTCTGCAAATTATTTGTATTGAATTTGAAAAAATGGATTCCATATTTGGAATCAGTGGGTCCAAAATATGTTAATTGGGTACTTTTGTTTTGGAATTATGAATAGTAAATATGGTAAATTTTATTTACCCTAGTTAATGGTAAATCAGGTAATTAAGGGTAAATATAATATTATAAAATTACCCTAACACATGCCAAAATTCTATTGTATGGCTAAAAGTATACCCATATCACCTAATGGTCGGATTAGATTCATTTTATGGACTTTTGACTATGAAAATAATTTAATTATTATTAAAACCAAAGAAAGTGACAAAATGTCACTCTCTTAAATGTTATAAGTATAATAAATTTAATTTAGTGATAAACATCATAAAACTTCGAAAATTAATAGTCTCCAGAAATATAATACAATTATCTACACCATGATTATTTATATAGAATTTTTAGGTATTAAATAATTGTCATTAATGGTGATACATTAATGATGCAGAAATTACTTATTAAGTGAAAATCAGTAATGTAGTTTTTATTGAAATAATAATACCAACTAAAAGGCCCACAAACCTGACCCAAACTTATTGGTAGTATATATGAATACCATAATAATCCAATTTCCTAAGATATAACCATTTTGAGTCTTATAAAAGTTATTATGACACTTATATTATTTTATTTTAAATGATCCCAAAGTTATCACCTTCATAATTTAATAAATATAAGCATTTAACTATTGTGATTTTAAGATGATAAATTCAAGTAAAAGTTTTATTGATAAATTTAATAGATTTATAGTCATCATAGAATTTTATTTTTAATTTTTATGCAAAAATAAGTATATTAAATAATTATACAAAAATGTTGTAGTAATTATTATTTTAAGGGATAAACCAAAAAATTGATATTAAAAATAATAAAATAAATATTATATGAACTATTTAATGTTCTAAAATAATTTTCTACATACCTATGACCTTATATGAATCTATTCAAGCTTTTATTTTGAGAATATCGTCTGTATATATTTTATTTAAATTCAAATAAATGAATAGTGTCAAAATTGACACTATTGTTATTATATAAAAATAACATATTATAAAATTTATTAAAAATAAAAAAAATATTTAAAAATTATAAATTTAAATTTATATGGTCTAAAATGTTATAAAGTCTCCAATTATGGAAAATTCACAACATATAAGTAATTCTATGTTATAATTTACAATTTATAATGTTATTACCACAAATAGAATTAAATTGATTAAGTAAGGATAAATCAAGTTGATAATGATTAAGATAAATTCCTAACATGTCTAACTTTTATTGGTTGATGAGATTACAACCCTATATCATCTAATATTCTAATATGAGTCATTTTGGGTGGTTTTTATGTGGGGTAAGATTTATTATAAATTAATATTTTTTATATTTCCAAAGGTGCCCCTCTCCTCCCTTATAAAAGGGCACCTCCTCCCTCCCATCCTCACACCAATTTGAACTTTCAAGTTCGGCCAAACCCTGAACAATTCTCTTCTCCACTTCCCAAGAATCATCCTATAGGTCCTGGTCTTCTTCAAAAACCAATATTAATGCCCTAAGTGGATGTCTCAATGAGGCGCTTCAAAGAAGAGGTAATGTCCGTTACCGATTATTTCAACTTTATTTCTTCTTCTACTTCTTCATCTTTAGTTGTTTCATTATGGAGTAATAACATCAGTATCACTCATATACTGATATGTTATTATATGTTTGAAACAACCCTATTTCACCATTTATCCATCCTACGGAAAAATGAAATCACCGCGCGTGCGTACGTACAGAATACCGTCTCCACGCCCTGGTGTAATCTGTTTTTCCAAAACCACCTTACTTGGATGGGTATAATGGTGTAAAGAATAACTATAAATAGTTATTATAACATCCTAATGATTATGATATATTGTATCATCCTATCCAATTCAATTCAATAATTATGGGAATGATATCATCTCTCGTGCGTACGTACGGACTACCATCTCCACGACGTGATGAGATTCATTCTCCACGTTAACCATTTAAGAATGATTATAAAGTATATATATGCAATAATAATGAAATATATGAAATTATAAAGCTATTATATATATATATATATATATATATTTATTACATCTACTTAATTCCACTCAACTCAATAAGGAAACGAAAACAGCATTCATGCGTACGTACGGCCTACCGTCTCCATGAATGGTGTATTTCATTCCATTTATCGATCTACTATATATATGTATATTCTGAATATATATAATATATAAATCATGTTTTATATTATGGAATTACGTAATCATGATCTATGTAATCATATGAATAACTACAAGTCAAAACACGGACGACAAATGAAACGATTTCACCCAAAACACTCTTTAACATGGAATTTACAAAAGAACGGGTAATATAAAGTCATAAGTAAACCATATATGATATGATAACAATGAATATGATTCTGTAATAAGTCACTGATATTTTTTAAATCATTATACAGGAGGTTCGGATACATACGAAGCATATCGGACATAAGGTAAGGGATAATTTTTCAAATCTCATTTTTATCCAAGATTGCTTATACGTGACTATTTACTGGGGTTATTGTTATCATCCATGTCCATGTTTTCTAAAATTGTTTTCATGTATATTTAATTTTCTTTTTACTCATTTTGACTTTTACTACATGGTATGTAAGGAATCTTTCTTTTGTTTACGTTACGATGTACTTTTTGATTTTTCCGGCAAAAGTACGAGAAGAATGTTTTTTTAACTTATACGGCATGAAATGATTTTTACAGTTTTATAAATCCTTATTTTCATGAAGATTCCTCCAAAATATTTCATGACTATTTTTAACAAAATCCTTTTCTTTTAAAATTGCATGACATTTTGTGAAAAGAGAATGATTTTGAAGAAGAAAGGATATTTTCTTCTAGAATTCATTTGAAGTGTTTTATCAAAAACTTTTTTCCTCTACGATGACATTATTTCATATATGTATGTTTCAAGTATCATGCCTCTATGATTTACATGGTTTCACTTTTCTTATTATGAAATCATATCCATTTCTTTTATATGGATTATGTGATGATGGGATGATGTTTATGAAACCCATTTTATTTATTGGGTTATGCTATGATGTATGATTTATGATTTTGTGACACACGAAAGAATGATTTAATTATGATATGGGTGGGACCTATATCTCCCTCCAATGCATTGTGTAAAGTTTTATATCTCAGGAGATAGACATGGTTGGAATGAAAAGTTAAACCGGTTAAGTAATATAGGACTGGAACGAGGAGTGAACTCGATTCAGAAAGGGACTTTGTCCACTAAGATGGTCTTGGAAGCAATGCCTTGGCTAATATGGAAATCATATCATGTGATTAATGGTTTCCACAATTACATGTTTTATTCCCATGCTATTTTATCATTATTAATGTTTCTTTATGATCTATGCCTTACGTACTTCCATGTTTTATGTCATTGCTCAAGATTTTGATGTTTAAACATTATGTTCTTGTTTTTAAGTTCAAATGTATATGGTATGTTTTATTTTATCCATGCTTACCCTTACTGAGCATTTGAGCTCACCATTTTTATCTTTTCTTTTCCCCAGGATATAATGAATGGTTTTACGTTCCATGTTTCCAAAGACACTAAACTATTACGGTACTTGTTTGTATATTTTTGTTATGTATTAAGTATTCCGCTAAAGTAATGTAATGTCCATGTACGTCATGCTTTGGGTCTCTATAGTTGGTATCAGAGGAAAGGTTTAGTCAACCTTTGGAAACTAGGATGCTAAAACGTTAGTGAGATCCCTAGAGATATTTCTAATGTATGTCTAGGGATGTCCCTAAGGATAAGTATACGTATAAGATATAGTCCTATCACTACGGTAACGATCTTAGAATTTAACCTAAGATGGTAGATATTAAGGGTGCTCCCCCTTTACTATTTTGTTTTACCTAGCATGATTTTTTGCTCTTAGACTATTCTTTTTGGGTTTTAGAAAATGGATGGAAATAGGAAGATTCATGATAATGGAGGATATGGCGGACAATGGAATGATATTCTTCATGAGAAACCAAATGAAATGGGATTTAGAAGTCCAAACATTGTTATTATGCCTAATCAGCAATCACATAATATGATCAATAATCTCAACTTTGGTATGTTTTCCGACTCAGATAATAAGAGAAAGATGGAGTTTCATGATGATCATAGAGGAAAGAAAGTTCAATTTCCCTCATGTAAATCATGTGGGAAGAGGCATCAGGGAGATTGTTTCAAGGGAACTGGAAGATGCTTTGGGTGTGGAAAAGAAGGACACAAATCCAGTAAGTGCAAAAGAAAAGGTTCAGTTAACACCATGGATGAGGATAATGGTATTGCTACGACATCAACAATGGTTAAATGTTTTAAATGTGGAATGTACGGGCATTATGCAAAACCAATGCCCTAAGGGAAATTATCATGAAGAGAATCAGTACGGCCATATGGGTAGCATTTATGTTGATGATGATGATGAGACTACAAATGATATGTGAGATGAAAGAATTGTTTAAGCTCGGTTAATAGTTTAATAATGTAGTGGAATGATTACATGTTTATCAAGTGTAATGTTATATAAGTAATCTCTTGGTACTATTGAATAAAGAGACATCTATGGATTGGTACACTGTTGACTTTCCTTGAGTTTTGAAAGTGTATGATTAATGGTACCAGTATCCATGAAAGATTATTCAGATATTTTTGGAATGTAGATGATATGCGCATAATGAAGGGATATGGAGAAAATTAAATGTTTTATAGTATTCATGATCTCATTAATGATATAAGGATAAGGTTATATCATGGTTTGAGTATATAGAATTTTTGGATTTGGTATGTGGAAAGAGTTAACTTTTGACAACATTCATTTTATCACTAAGATTTAATGGGTATTCATTTTTCAAGAGAATACATGATTAAGGTATTCACATTATTGGAATTTTACCAACAATATATATGGGGGATAAATGATGGTATTCACATGCTTGGTTCATGAAATTTAAAGTAATAATTTTCTTTATACTATGAGCTTGGACCGAAGTATTTTAGATAATAATAAAGATTGGAATGGATTATGTTGGACATAAGTTAGAATTGTTTAAGGATAGAACTTTTTTTGATACTATTGATGGGATGTTATAGTAGTGTAGTTTTAGAAAAATGATAACATGCAGGACGAGCGACAACCCATCGGATCAGACAAGGCTGTGGGAATCAAACACACAACCGATGTGCGACTGGCCTTTATCGCCTTCCACTGGCCCACATGAAGTCCTTGTTTAGTAGAAACTAGTTTTATTATATTAAGCAGTATGATATATGAAGTATAAGTCCATTTTAGGAACAATATATGATTAATCTCACTATTGATGGACTTATGTATTTTTGATAACTTTTATAACCTTTTGTTTGAGACAGATGGAATGACCCATCATTTTATAAAATGAGCTGTTAAAACTTCACGAATGACAAATTCAACTTCATTTCTTACAGAAATGAAGTGTAAAATGTCCAAAGAATGAACAACAGTGAGACTGTACCAAAATCAAGAATGTATTTCTTCTATTTCCAATTTCATCAACATTAGGGAAATGATCTTGAAAACCAAAAATGTTGTCCTAGTGCCCTTATATCTGATGAATCAGATAGTACCTTAGATCATCACAAATCTATGGCTTTGTGATTGATGGATTTTTCATAACCATGTTCTCTGCAACTCTTCATCAGAACTTGAGGGTTATATTTTTCTTCCATATCCATATTTTCACCTATGTTCTCCTACGTGGAAACCCAATGATGAGTTAATTTGGGTAACCGTTACATTTCATACTTTAGTTTTTAAATACAAGTTTTGGTATTCCTTTTTATGATGTGGGTTTTTATTAAACAAACTTTTGAGTAGTAAACCATTTATAACCCCGACGAATTTCGAGGACGAAATTCATTTTAAGGGGGGTAGAATGTAACACCCCGATATTTTATGAAAAATATTCTTTTAATTTCATTAATGTCTTGTGTTGTATGTTACACCAAGATTACCTCATGTTATACGCAACACCGTATTAGCTTGCAGTATACACAACACAATTCTTGGATCGTGTTATACATAATTTCAAGTTCATTTGATAGAAGTTATTCTACGCAACATTGAGCATATATATATATATTCAATGTATAAATGAAAAATGGTTGGATTATGTTATAATGAAACACAAAAAGGAGTATTTCACTATACTCAACCCTGAATTGGCTTGCATTACATGCAATCACGACCTTCATTGATATCGTGTGTTGTACGCAATACCGGGTTTTACTAAACAACGATATATTTTTATAAAATTATTATGAACTAGCCGTTATGAATAGTATTAACTAAATTTTTAATTTTATAACATTATTATTCATCTTACACATTTTCTAGAACATGGTATAAGAACAAAATAAATTGTTCGGGTAAAATAAGTAATTTTAAAAAAAATGCAGTTTTGTCGCCTTTTGATGGCGCAGCCACTTTATATACAGTTTTTGACATGTTTATAAGTTCAGTTTTAAAAAATAAAATTCTTTTTTGAAATCAAGAAATAAAAATTTACTTTGGTTAAATTTTTCATATTATTCTGGTAACATTCATATTTTGATGAATAGTAAAAACACGCTATATTTTAATTAAAAATAATTTTTTTCATCGCAATAATTTATATGGATAAATTATAATATTTAATGGTTTTAAAGTATAAACAGAATATATTTTTACCATTTAATATAATTTATTTCATTATCATTGTTTTTACATTGAATTCGTAGGTTAAATCAATTCAATCTTTTGCAATGTTTTAAACAAAACCTCGTTTTCATTCAACAACGTGATTAATTTTAATTTAATTTCTAAAACTTATTTGTATTGAATTTGAAAAAATTTATTCCATATTTGGAATTAGTGGGTCCAAATTAAGTTAATAGGCTTCTTTTTTTTGGAATTATGAACAGTAACTACGGTAAATTTTATTTACCATAGTTAAAGGTAAGTCAGGTAATTAAAGGTAAATATAAAATTATATAATTACCCTAACACATGCCAAAATTCTATTGGATGGATAATAGTATACCCATATCACCTAAAGGTCAGATTAGATTCATTTTATGGACTTTTGACTATCAAAATAATTTAATTATTATTAAAACCAAAGAAAGTGACAACAGGTCACTCTCTTAAATCTTATAAGTATAATAATTTTAATTTAGTGATAAACATCATAAAACTTAGAACATTAATAGTCTCAAAAAATCTAATAAAATTATATACATCATGGTAATTTATAAATAATTTTTATAGATTAAATAACTGTCATTAATGGTGAAACGTTGATGATGTAGAAATTACTTATTAAGTGAACAATCACTAATATAGTTTTTATTGAAATAATAATACCCAATAAAAGGCCCACAAACCTGACCAAAACTTATTTTTAGTATATATAAATACCATAATAATCCAATAACCTAATATATAACCGTTTTTAGTCTTATAAAAGTGATTATGATACTTATTTTATTTTATTTTAAATGATGCCAAAGTTGTCACCTTCATAATTTAATAAATATAACAATTTAAATATTGTTATTTTAAGATGATAAATTCGAGAATAAGTCTTATTGTGAAATTTAATAGATTTATCTTCATCGTAGGATTTTATTTTTAATTTTTACGAAATAAATAAGTATATTAAATAATTATACAAAAATGTTGTAGCAATTATGTTTTTAAGAGATAAACCAAATAAATGATTTTAAAAATACTAAAATAAATATTATATGAACTATTTAATGTGATAAAAGAATTTTCTAGATACATATGACCTTTTATGAATCTAGTAAAGATTTATTTCTGAGAATATATTCTGTATATATTTTATTTAAATTCAAATAAATGAATAGTGTCAAAATTGACACTATTGTTATTTTATAAAAATAACATATTATAAATTTTTTTATAAATCAAAAAAATATTTAAAAATTATAAATTTAACTTTATATAGTCTCCAATGTTATAAAGTATCCAATTATGGACAATTCAAAACAAATAAGTAATTATTTGTTATAATTTAAAATTTAGAATGTTATTACCACAAATAAAATTAAATTGATTAATTAAGGATAAATCAAGTTGATAATGTTTAAAATAAATTCCTATCATGTCTAAATTTTATTGGTTGATGATATTACAACCCTATCTCATCTAAAATTAAAATATGAGTCATTTTGAAGGTTTTTAAGTGGGGTTAGATTTATTATAAATTAATATTTTTAAGATTTCCAATGGTGCCCCTCTCCTCCCTTATAAACGGGCATCTCCTCCCTCCCTTACTCACACAAATTTGAGCCTTCAAGCTCAGCCAACACCTGACAAATTATCTTCTCCACTTACCTAGAAACATCCTAGAGGTCCTGGTCTTCTTCAAAGACCAATTTTAGTTCCCTAAGTGGAGGTCTCAAAGAGGCGCTTCAAATAACAGGTAATGTCCATTACCGATTCATTCAACTTTATTTCTTCTTCTACTTCTTCTTCTTTAGTTGTTTTATTATGAAATAATAACATAAGTATCACTAATATACTGATATGTTATTATAAGTATTAAACAACCCTATTTCACCATCTATCCATCCTACAGAAAATGAAATCACCGCACGTGCGTACGCACGGAATACCGTCTCCACGCCGTGGTGTAATCTGTTTTTCCAACACCACGTTACTTGGATGGGTATAATGGTGTAAATAATAACTATACATAGTTATTATAAAATCCTACTTATTATGATATATTGTATAATCCTTTCCAATTAAATTCAATAATTATGGGAATGATATCATCGCTCGTGCGTACGTACGGACTACCGTCTCCACGACGCGATGAGATTCATTCTCCATGTTTACCATTTAAGAATGATTATAAAGTATATATAAGAAATAATAATTAAATATATGACATTATAAATCTACTGGATTTATGTATATATATATGTATGTCATCTACTTAATTCCATTCAACTCAATAAGGAAACGAAAACAGCGTTCATGCGTACGTACGACCTACCGTCTCCATGAATGGTGTATTTCTTTCCATTTATCGATCTACTATATATATGTATATTCTAAATATTTATAATATATAAATCATGTTCTATATTCTGCAATTAAGTAATCATGATCTATGTAATCATATGAATAATTACAAGTCAAAACACGGATGACAAATGAAACGATTTTACCCAAAACACACTTTAACATGGAATTTACAAAAGAACGGGTAATATAAAGTCATAAGTAAACCATATATGATATAATAACAATTAATATGAATCTGTAATAAGTCAATGACATTATTAAATCATTATACAGGTGATTCAGATACATACGAAGCATATCGAACATAAGGTAAGGGCTAATTTTGCAAATCTCATTTTTATCTGAGATTTCTTATACGTAACTATTTACTAGGGTTATTGTTATCATCCGTGTCCATGTTTTCTAAAAGTGTTTTTATGTATATTTAATGTCCTTTTTACTCATTTTGACTTTTACTATATGGTAAGTAAGGAATATTTCTTTTGTTTACATTATGAGGTACTTTTTGACTTTTCTGGCAAAAGTACGAGAAGAATGTTTTTTTAACTTATACGGCATGAACCGATTTTTACAGTTTTATAAAGCCTTATTTTCATTAAGCTTCCTCCAAAATATTTCATGAATATTTATAACAAAATCCTTTTCTTTTAAAATCGCATGAAATTTTGTTAAAAGAGAATGATTTTGAAGAAGAAATGATATTTTCCTCTAGAATTCATTTCAAGTGTTTTATCAAAACCATTTTTCATCTAAGATGACATTGCTTCATATGTGTATGTTTCAAGTATCATGTCTCTTTGATTTACATGGTTTTTACTTTTATTATTATTAAGTGATATCAATTTCTTTTATATGGAATATGTGATGATGGGATGATGTTTATGAAACCCATTTTATATATTGGGTTATGCTATGATATAGGATTTATGATTTTGTGGCACATGAAAGAATGATTTCATTATGAGATGGGTGGGACCTATGTCTCCCTCTAATGCATTGGGTAAAGATTTATATCTCATGAGATAGTAATGGCTGGAATGGAAAGTTAAACTGGTTAAGTAATACAGGACTGGAACGAGGAGTGAACTCGATTCAGAACGGGACTTTGTCCACTAAGATGGTCTTGGAAACAATGCCTTGGATAATATAGAAATAATATCATGTACATAATGGTTTCCACAATTACATGTTTTATTCCCTTTCTATTTTATCATTCTCAATGTTTCTTTATGACCTATTCCTTACGTACTTCCATGTTTTATGTCATTGCTCAAGCTTTTGATGTTTAAACATTATGTTCATGTTTTTAAGTTCAAATGTATATTGTATGATTTATTTTATCCATGCTTACCCTTACTGAGAATTTTAGATCACCATATTTATGTTTTCTTTTCCCCAGGATATAAATAAAGGTTTTAGGTATGAAAAAAAAGGGGGAAGATCTTTATTGGAGATGTTGAAGATCTTTCACCACGATTTGAAGATTACGTTCCATGTTTCCAAAGACAGTAAACTATTATGGTCCTTGTGTGTCTATTTTTGTGATGTATTAAGTATTCCGCTAAAGTAATGAAATGTCCTTATAAATAAAGCTTTGGGTCTCTAAAAAAATAATATCTCTCTACACCATATTATGAAACTGGCCCTTTTTTTAAACCAGCTTTAGGAAACATAGTTCTTTTACTTTTATGGTAACTATTTTTTTTCAAATTTAATTGGAATTACCATAGGTAACTTAATTTAATATGTTAGGGGAGTTCCATCATGATAATTTTTTTGTTTTCCCATGGATCACAAAATTTGAAACAATGTGAAAATTTTATTATTCTCCACTTAATTTGAATAATTCATCTCCAAATCATTGTCACCTATTGATGGATAATCAAATAATACATGTAAGGAAACATTTAGCATAAATATACATTGGGTATTGGTTGTACCGACTTCTTTAAGACTATATTAAATTATTTCTTACGTTAATAGATATTTATTATTCTTTATTCATGTTGAGAATAATTTTTATACAAGGAATTTTCCCTAATGAAATTTTTTCTACAAAAACATGGGAAAGATCTTCTAGTATGTCACTTTTTCGTTATCTTGGAGTTCATATAGGTAATGAAATCCTTAATGATAACATACTAATCATTAATATTTGGATTCTATTTAATAAATTTGGTCATGTACATAAAATTAAACTGCCAGATCAATTTAAGAATGTATTTATATTGATTCAATTTCCCCCTCCTTATAACAGGTATTAATTTTCTATGTATTTAAAAAATATCCTTCAATTCATATATTTAAGTATCATAATTATTCTATGACAAATACACAATTGAATAAATATTTTTTTGGATTTTAATTTTCCAAAAAAATATTTACTACACTATAAGGATCATTGGAGATTTATTATCATTTCTAAACATTATAATATATTTATAAATATTTGAATTGTTTTTTTCTATTATGTTTTCTATCGCAAACCAGTATGGTCTACCCCTAATTCACTCCCAAAAAAGAATCGTGGAATGGCTCTTGGGCTCTTCTCAAACACAATGGGATAAATATAATATATATATGGAATAAAATTATATTTGATTTAAATGATTTCACCTAAATAAGTGATATTATAAAATCAACATAATTCTACCAAAAATCTAGCTTAGTGAATCCACTCATTAAATTACCACACATAAAAATAACCATATTTTATTTAATGAAACAAATAAAATTTGGAATATCTAGTGAATAGAAAACATGTTAAAATAAATAAAAACTGAATAAAATCCTAATATATAGTAGGAAGTCAAACTAGGTGCTACAACTAAAAAAATAAAAACCAAAATAATTGATAGCTTATCCTGGATAATAAAAGTCACCATCCATCCTAAAATCAATATTATCACTCCACACGTTGCTTGAATTTTCAAACCCAATCTTACAAAAAGCCGCTACTTCTATGGACATCAGGTATATTGAGTAGGTTTTAATTATAGTAGCCTATTATGATTTAAAAAATATTCTATTCTATTATTTTTTAAAACCATAAAGAAAGAGTAGTTTTTTAAAAAATATGGGTTTTACTCATTTTAAAATGAAAATGAAACCCATTTTCCCAAAATAATTATTTTAAATATATAAAATGAATAAATTTGAAAATATAATATAAATACATCATATATAAGTAATTTATTGAATTCCATTTTTAAAAATATTTCTACAAAATAACTTGAGAATGAACTCAAATAAAAAAAATGAAACATTAAATAAATAAAAAAACTAAAATATAATGTTCAGAAGAAAATAATTTGAATAATTTAGATACTAGATCATTAAAAAATAGCTGATGAAATACTTAAAACATAATAACCCAAACATAATGATGTCATAGCATTAATGTGAAGTAGAACTAAAACTACAATTTATTTATTGGAATAGAAGAAGAGAAAATATAATCTGGGGTTGCTCCAAGAAAACCAATGAGATGATATTACATGTATTAGGGTAGAATAATATGTCATCCCATCAATGCATCCTTTGTCTATAACCAACTGTATTTTATCAACCAGACTCATCAGTGGCTCCCCAATAGTCATTATTGTTCTGAAGAAAGAGGATATAATGCTCTCTTATTGGGACAATTATATAAATTATCTCTTGATAACAAATTAAAATTCATTATATCCCCATGAAACTATTTTTAGAGTGATATGAATGATGTGTTGCATGTTTATTACACACTAGTAACAAAGTTCATGAAAAACCTTTCCCATTAGAAAACTCATCCCATCCTCACACACTCTTATAACTAATTATCTTATTCTGACTAGTTTAAATAACAAAAATAGTCACATAAACTCATTAATCCCATTTCATCCTATTTCCTAAGGTTTTAATTCTAGGACTATGGATATTATTAGAAAATCCATTTACAAGAAGGGTTCATTAATACATTTTTTATGAAATTAATAACAAATTTTGAAAATATTATTTTAAAATTGATCACCAAATAAATATCATATTTGAAGTTCCATTTAGAAGATCTAAATAGGCCTTTGGTTTCAAAAGTACTAGTTTGAACATATACATAGATAAGTAAACATATAAATATATTAATATATACTTATATACCAATATATACCAATATATATATAATACGTGTTTGCAATACTATTTTCAAAATCTTGTAACAATTGAAAAGCACATCTGATCCAATATATAAAAACCATTATTAAAAATATATATACACAGGTAACCTATAAATCAATAGTGAACAACTTCATTAAAAATAATTAAATAACCATAAAAATAATATTCATTATAAATTAACAAAAGAACTCAAAAACACATTAATGTCTACTATAAATAAGTCCCCAATCAGTATCCCCCTTATGAACCCCGAAAATAATTTTATAATTGAAAACATTCCTTCTAAAAATACCCTTTAATTTAAAATAATTACTTAATAAATTTATTGAGATCTTTAATGTAAATAATTTTAATAAAAATATTTTAAAAAACAAAATAATAACATGAATTATATAGAAATAGTTAAAACCATGTAACCGTATATCTAAAATCATGTGAATATGATGTGAAACCTTCAAAAATTTTGTTATAATATCCACAAGAAAAATCTACACACCCTAAGAAACAAAATCACCACATTTAGAATAATAACCCCACAAGGATTAAAACAAGAAAGACCCAAAAAATGTTAAAAAAATATAAATTGGAATGAAAGGGAGGGAAAAAAGAAATAGTTCCAAGGATTATTGAAACTCGCTAGAATATAAGGCGAAACCAAAAATCTCATTGAAAAATAAAAAATGTCATTAATTGGGATCCCATGGGATGTCCTTAAAATGTGAGAAGGATATGATCAGTTTAATGGAGTTAAAATCCTTAGGACAGAATAGAAGATTTTTCCTAAGAAAATTATGTCTATATTTCTATGATTAGCCACCCAGTTTACCCCACCATGTGCTAATAATTCACCCTCAGTTGAATCCCCTTGAAAATAACATTTTTTTTGAATACATAGAAAAATTTATTTCCAAACAAGTAAAATACTCTATGATTAATTATAGTATTTTCATAATTTTGCCATTATATTTTCACAAACCAATACCAACAGTACACCACTCACTACAACTTGAAATTTTTATAGTTTTATATAATTTTGGATTGAAATTATAGTAAAAAGATAATTTCAATAATTAAATAGAATTATGATGAATATATGAATCAACGAGTGAAAATTATCCACACTATAATAATAATCAAACCCATGAATTCATTTAATCCCAAAATAATATCACAATGTTCAAAAACATAGAAGAAAACCTAGCAACATTATAGATTCTATGTGATGCCTAAAGAAAAAAACACACCCTAACACAAAACCATAACACAAAACACTATGAAGGAAAACAAAAAAATTATTTTGTGGATGAGACCTTTAATAGTTTTCCCATAATATTGTGTATCAAACATGATCATTCATCCAATGGAAATGACAACATAATTCATCAACCAAAAGTATCCTAAATAATCATTATATTCCTTTCCAATCATTAAATCCTTCATAACAAAATTCAAATCCCTAAAAAATGGGACAGGGGAAAATTATGAAGAACAAGAGATAAATATAAAAATAATATAATCAAAAAATGGAAAACCAAAAAAATATGTTAAATAAAAAAATATTATTTATATGATATATAATATAGAAACCAATATAAATATCTAGTCTTTTAGAAATGATAGAACCAATATAATTTCTAAAGATCGTCCATTTGAATTCATATATAAGAGTTATTCAAAACTTTTAAGAATTATTGATAGAAATGGTTGAATTGGAAACACTGATGAAGTAGAGGGATATTCTTATTCATTGAGGGAATTATAGAAAAATGGGTAGAACCACCCATGTCAATATTATTTCTTTACTGAAGTATATCATACACTTTCCACTCACAAGATGATGAACCTTTATTTAACCAAATGTAATAAGGTTGCTACCCCTAATAAGTTGTCCTATATGAAATAACTATATTATTATGGAATTATTTACCGAATACTAAAATTTACCTTGATTAAAGGAATGAATACTAGAATTGAGGTCCACATGAAGACCATTAAAGAAAAGCGTTCCCTTTAGTTAATCCCTTAACACCAACTCAGAATATAATGGTATCAACTAGTTCATTTGAGTAATACAATCCTTAACTATTTGGTCAAAACATTAAAGGTTCATAAGATCCACCTCCCTCTCCACTTTATAATTCATGTGAAATTTACACTAAATAAATTTTTCCCCATATAATTC
This sequence comes from Viscum album, assembly GCA_963277665.1. Classification (NCBI taxonomy): domain Eukaryota; kingdom Viridiplantae; phylum Streptophyta; class Magnoliopsida; order Santalales; family Viscaceae; genus Viscum; species Viscum album. The sequence continues at coordinate 600,492,016 of OY728133.1, forward strand.
TGAAGTCATTTTTATTTTAAGTTGATGGTGAATGATTATCCTCTAATACTCTACACACAATCATTCAGACAAGTTCCAAACAATTGTCATTCATGATCCCTCAAGTGTATTAAATAAATAAAGAACCACTTAAATTTTATATATCCATTATATAGTGTATCTATTCCCATAATACCCATGGAAGATAAGTGATAACTATGCATATTTCATCTCAATAATTTTATCTAGAGTATGGTATAGATTAATAACTAAGTGAACTATATCTGATCCTTGTGAGATATAAGACTGAGGATTTACCCATGATATAATGATATATTATTCATCAAGTATTTACTAAGAGGAATAATCTATTTTAAAAAACAAAACATAATACTCAATCTAAAAATATCAATTTTTAAAATATTTGAATTAATGAATAACCCATGAAGTGAACAGAAAATCAACTACTTCAAGTGAACTTATTTTAATTAATAATTTAATGTTAATTTTTAACTCAAATTCAAAATTATTGAACTTACCATAGAATAATTAACACACTTTTTATTTTTCCAATTCATTTTTCAACTCAAAACATCTATATTTTTTTGAAACATTATTTTAAAAACGTCTTTATTAATTTATAAAACCAACCTTTTCCATTTTCAAAAAAAATGGAACTAAACATTATCTACAAAATCCAACGAAATATCATCAAATCACCATAAAACCATTCCTTATAAATTCAAAATAACAATAACATTCAACCGAATTTTATCCATAAATGGCTGAAATATAAAAAATCAAAGGGCTTAGGGGATCTAAACGAGTTGGTTTATTAGTTTAATATATTGTGCATCTATCATGTCACAAGACACTATGTGCTCTATAAAACTAGCACATGAGAACTGCATGTTTTGTTAGACTATGTAGGAAAACCATGATCCTATAATTCTTATCTGATTTTACAAGAAATTTTTAAATATCCAAAAAAAAAATTTGGATCTCCCACAAAAATCAAACACCTTCAATTAAAATAAAAATAAAGTAAGAAAAATAAATAATTAATCATGAAATTAATGATTAAATCCTTATATGCATGAGTAACTCAGGTTTCTTCATCATAGGTGGTGATCAAACACCTTCTCAAGTCCTACATCAATAGTTATAGTGATCATCTCACTCAACTATAAGACACCACCAAATTACCAGGGTTCTCTAATACCATTATATCCTGAACTAGTATAATCCACACCTTATAAAAGTAACCATTCCAAAACCTCTATGTTTTTAGAGGCATTCTCAATCCCTACATGATGGATATAATATATAGAGAGTAAAATTATAAATTATGAAAAATATTTCACCTATATAAGTGATATTAAGTTTGTACTGTAATTATAATTAGAAAATAGAACATTTTATCCATACATTAGACATCATTGAGATGAACTCAAATTTTAGAAGAAAAAAATAAAACTATGAATCATAAATAATTAAAATCATCAAAAAATAAAAAAAACTAAATATGATCAAAATATATAATAGGATTCCAGTCCCTCTCATACAAAATCAATGAAAAATAAAAACCAAAATACATGATAAGACATCCAATGTGAATATAAGTCATTAAACATCATCAAATCAACATTATATTTCCACAGGAGGCTAAAAGGTCCAAACTAGAACATAAAAGATTCCATCAGATTTATATAAATTGTGTTTTTAAGGGTTTTATTCATAACAACATAATATGTATTCTCTAATGAGTCCATGATATGTTTTTTTATCCTTACAAAAAATTAGTTTAATATAAAATGTTTTAAAATGGGTTTTTTCATAAATTGAAAATATAACTCAAATAAATTTTATAAAAATTCATTTTTAATCCTAGAACATGTTTATGAATCTAATTAATCATTTTTCAAATATTTAATTTAGAACATATCATTAAAATACTATTTTGAAAATCATATATTTAAATTTAATAATGAATAAATTAAAATAATAATAAAAAGAAACATGAGCTAAATAAATAAAATATAATTGATAATTCATTAAAAACAATAGAAAAAGTAATATAAAATTATAATTTAAAAAATGAAATAATATGTAAATCCATAATAACACAAATATAGGTATCCGTAGAATAAATAAAAAAATAATTAAAACTTCCATGAAATAAATTGAAAATAAAAAGGGTATATATGATCATGAGAAACTCTAAAAATTAAATTGAGATAATCCTATATTAAATCAAGTGGAATCATTAATCAATCCATTTATACATCCCTCATCAATAACCAGTCAATGTACTATCAATTAGCCTCGACATGGAAACCCTTTGGTGTGTACTATTATGATGTTTGAGGATAAAATTTTTTATCATTGAGACATATATAGAAACATTGTTTTGATATCTCACTGAGATATATATTATCCCCATTATTATCAAGACCCTCCTTCATCAACCAAAGGTAATTGACAGAAAAGTTACACGCCCTTCCTTTCCTTGAGTTTAAGGGGAGATAATGACCCCTGATTCCCACCTTCGATAGGCCTAGGAGTGGCGACTAGACCCAAGGGTAAAGAATATCATACCAAAATGGAAGGAATTTACCTTTAATATAACAAGATCAGGAGATAAGATGGTAAATCCAAAAAAATCCCAATAACAATGTAAAACTGAAGCCAAAAACTGTTTCCCACATGCATGTTCAAATGAAAAGCTAATACAAGGTAAAACAAAACTCCAAAGTAAGTACCCAAAAGAAAAGACACTATGAAACAACAGAAAATAATCCAGACGCATGGGCTAGTAATGTCTATCACGATCCTTGAAGGCCTCCTAGAAACATGCAAATAGTTTTATATACGTACATTGAGTATACAAGTATACCTAGTAGAAATAATAATTCCTACCTTATACATACGAGGGATCATAATAATTTCCCTCTAAGAAAATATTAGAACATGAATGCATCTATTAAGGAATAATAACTAGCCCAACCTCACCAAGGCACACTATCAAAATAATGAATGTCAAGTAAAGTAGAAGTTTATGCACATCAATATTTGGGTACCCAGTATAACATTCCCGCTGATTAACTGCTCATCCATAACGACTAACCTCTTTATATAACCACTGTTCCCACATGAATTTCCACTACCAAACCCCACCCACATAGACCTGGGCCTCAACCACACTCAATACCTCACATAGACACATAGGCCACAAAAACCACACCACTCGCCCGAACACATGTGGGCCTCATCCTGAGTACACTTTGTAAAAAAAATTGGCCGGAAAACACATAGGACCCTCATCTATAAAAAACCATCACATGATGATTTTTGGTCTATGTTAATCCTAAATTCAATATAACCTACCCAAATATGCTTGAGTCTTAATAAACCGGAAGAGGGAATTGGGGAGAAATTTAGTAACCAACCATCCATCCTCCCACTGGGATGTTGGGAAAACACCCTCCCTCATGAAATGGAGGTGTTAAACAAATAATTCTCACCATTGGTGGTCTGGTTATAAAAATCCCAAGGAACTACAATTTATACATATATATAAGAAAACACTCAGCACAACCTATGGGTTCCCGAACAACAACCAACTCATATATAAAAACATTTTTTACTATCCCTATATGAAAAACCACACAACATACACTGCCAAACCATAACCCAAACCATTTTTCATCTAACCACTCATAATTTATTAAGTTATGGATTCAATTTATGTTACTAAAACTATACCACAAAACTACCAACCACAACTATTCCAAAAAAAACAATAAAAACACACTACAATCCCACCAAACCACAATAATTCTTCAAAATTATTCCACAAAATACTTCTCTCATAACTAAGCCCCATATCCCCACATCCCAAAAATTCCCAGATAAATTCACACTTCGTACAAGTTCGTAACCACACCAAAATCCCATTTCAAAATTCCGATAGACGGCCATGACACAAGAAACGACATTTTTTCTGCCTACAAATCCAACCATTTTGTAATTAATGATTCTCTTAAATTGGGATAACAACACAGCACCTGTACTACCCCACACACAAATACCACTAAAACTAAATTTAACCCACTACCTACTATAAAATCTTACCACACCCTTCTCCCAGAACCATTTTGTCTATCCAACCTCATACCCAGAACTGTTCTCCCAACAATAGAACCTGACAACTCAGACAAGGATAAAACCCCAAACAGAACACATCTCTCATCCACACCTATCAATAGTATGTGCATACATATTCAGAATATTATCACCAGCGGATCTTTAATTCCACTTAAATTTAACTAGGGTGATAAAACAATAGGTTTGATCCTGGGGAATCCATTTATTTAAGCTAGTATATATGGTATAACCATTTTTTATGTTACGGTCATTTATCAAGCATCACAACAAAACAAAAAATCACTAGTGCATAATCAAATACCACCAGAAAACAAGATTTCTAGAAGGCATATATCCATGACAACCCTAACATAATCAAATATAACAAATAAAATAATTGATTAACATCAAACCACTCTCTTCCTGTTTTTCAATTTACCCAGGTTACTTTTGATCATGTTATTTCCTTATCTATTTATTGTTTTTAAAAATGGTTTTAATCCCTTCCTTATAATAATTCATTATAATACCCACCCCACATGATGAAAAATTAAATAGAAGAAAAAAAATCCCTACTTGAATGATCAAAGGATCGAATTTCTTCCTTGTGGGAAGAACAAGGGTCATGTGAGAAGATCGAAGGAACTCTAGGAAAACTGAGCATGAGGGGATCTAGAAAAAGTGAATGAATCATATAATGAGGAAGGATATATAAAAGCCAATGGGAAATTAAAAACCAAAAAATAAATGGATGATATCAGCTTTTAAGAGTGAGATATTATTTTTAAGGAAGACCAATTTTAAAATAAATCATCGTTGGATTCTGGTCAATATCACCCGGTTTAGGTTTCTCAAATCGCCCAGGATGTTAGGATATTTATAGATATAATCAATAAAATTTGATACTCCCTTAAAAATTACCAATGAGGGATTTAAACATGGTTTACATCAAATAAAATTGAAGAGGGTGATACTAAAAATATAGGAAAATCGAAAATGAGTCACCGATGTTGAGCCACCGACTGGGGGGCTACCGAAATGACTTACCGAAACTGAGCCACCTACTAGTGAGTTACTAACACAACCTATTGATGTTGATCCACCAACAATGAGATACATATTCTGAGCTACCAATGCATGGCCTACCAACATAATGTCTTACTGACCTGTCGACCTACCGATGCCCTGACCTACCAACAGCTAGACATACTGTTTCCCATGCACCTAATTCATTGATGCTGATTAACCTCACTCACCGATTCCATTGCAGCAGACTCAACTATGATGATTCTCCTTTATCACTGATGTTGACACTCCCGACTCACTAAAATTGATTCACCTCACTCACTGATGCCAACACACCTAACTCACAAATGTCGATGCTCAAAAATCACCAATCTCGGTGCTCCTGACTCACCAATTCTATCCAATCTGACTCAATGATCTCGAAAAACTATAATGTTAATGCACTAAAATGTTGGCGCACTGACATGATAATGAAAAAAACTAGAAATTTGGAAAACTCTTGATGCAAGAAACTAACATCTCCTAGACCACCTCTAACACTAGATTTTAAAAAATGATGGGAATGAGAGAAATCCATGTTTTTACATCAGATAGATCTCAAAATATTCTCATCCTCAGGAATTTCAAAGCCAACACATAAGAAAAGAGTTTTGATCAAAAATCTTTTATGATACCTAACTCGATTAAACACCACATTGTGTTGTTCTAAATCTAGAGTGAAAACCTCAAAATTTTGGAACTCCTCCTTGACATATATCTCCTGAACAATAGTGAAAAAACTATTACCACATATTTCCACAAAACCCACACGGACACCATAGGTAAAGCTATTCAGACATGCGGATTAGAAAGATACTTATTCCATGTCAATATAATATTCAATTTGGGTGGCACTTTCTCACCCACACAGGTTTAATCACATCTGCATTAATACTTCTTGATTAGTGATCAGGTTCTCCCCACACAATATTCAAGAAAATTCACACAAAATCAGATGATAGGGAAACAAATTATCATACAACAAGTGAGATAAAACATTACGTCATAAGAAAGGAACTGAGAAAAACATAGCAGAATAAATTAAAAGAGCTATGGGTGTTGGGCATGCATATGTACCTCCCGCTCCCAAGTACTCTCCTTAATGCCACTATGACTCTATAACAATGGAACCAATGGAATGGTCCATCCAAGAATCACCCTCTCCTCATGATCCATGATTCATACTAGTCTATCTACAGACGTCACATCGTCCTTGATATCCAACTGTCTCCAGTCAAGGAGATGGGAGTCATTATGTATATACTGACGAAGCTGAAATACAAAGAGGACATCGTAGATATTTTCCCACCAAAGTGTAAATGGAAGCTGATATGCCACCTCCCCAACTCATCCCAACTCCTCGAAAGGTATGAAGAACTTGGGAAAAATTTGTCTTCCCTTACAAAACATCCACTATCCTCTGTGAGGGGAAACTATTAAGAAAACATTGTCCCCTACCTCAAACTCCAAATTCCTCATCTTATGATCATTATACGACTTTTTTCTGTCCTGAGGTGCCTTCATCCTCTCACACAAAATACATTCCTTCTCTATCATGATCTGAACCACCTATAGGCCAAGAAGGGTTGTTTCCGCTACCTCTGTCTAGCACACATGTGAATGGCCCGGTCTTCAACACAATTTTTCTAATGATTCCATGAATATAGTAGAGTGATATCTATTATTGTAATAAAACACTATATGGGGAAATTTTCCTACCCACGATACTCTAAATACTAGAACACATGATCTTAGCATATGATCCAACTTCTGAATACTTCTTTCAGTATTCCCATCTATCTAAGGGTGGAAAGCGGTGTTAAGGAATAACCAGGTGCCAAAATGATAATAAAATCCCCACTAAACTCATGACATAAAATGTGTATCCCGATCCGATAAAAGGGATTTTAGAACTCCATACAACATCCCCACCTCATCCATATAACTCTTTGCTAAGGAATCTACTATGCTCGACTCCTTGATATCCAATAAGTGAGCTAAAATCATCAACTGGTGCACTACAACCAAAGAGAATAGCATCGTACCTAAGACCTGGGTAATCCAATGATGAAACCCATTGTTATTTCATTCCACTTACAATCGTGAAAATATAAGAGATAAAATATAATTCCAAGAACATGGTGCTCATCCTTCACCTACTGACACACTAAGCACCTTTCCACAAACTCCACCACTACTTGCTTCACCCCAGATCACCAAAACGGCTCCCTCAAGCCTTAGTACCTCTGATAGAATCCCTGATTTACAGCCAAGGGTGAGTTATAGAACTCCCAGATAACTCCCTCACAAATTTATTCTATGAAAAACATCATCTCGTAGAACAAAATCTGATTATTACTATCCTCTAACCATCCCTCAGGGGCATCACCCTATGATGTGTGATCATAGAACACTTCCGTGACTGAGCCTCCCCACTAAGAATACTCTACCTGCCAATCCAAGGAATACTACACTGTCATCTAAGACAGATAGCCTCTTCCACTATCCTTCCCATCATCCAAGAACAATGTGGCCAACTCGTCCATTTCCATCCAACAATTCATTGATTTCCAAACTACCTATTTCTATGACTTCCTACTCAAGGAATCTTCAAAAACATTCCTCATCTGTGAGGTGTAAGAGATATAGATGTTTTAGTCTTGGAGAAAATATTTCCACCTTCATTGTCTCAAGTTCAAGTCTCACTGGGTGAAGATATACATCAGGATATTACAATATGTGAAGACAACGATGTGATCATAGGTGAATTAATTCCACTACAACTTCATCGTGGACATGAATACTTCATGATCTAGATCATGGTTGGCACAGTTCTGTTTATGAGGATGTAACTTCCAAGTCCCATACGATATTCTTTCTCACTACTTCATCTGCACACATCCGAAGTCTATACTAGAAGAATCATAGAACACATCAAATATCACCCCATATTCTAGAAATATAAGCACTCGAACACTAAACAGTTTCCCCTTCAGATAGCTGAAGGCTGCATAAATGTACTCACTCCACAAGAAGGCCTTTTATTTTCCAGTCATAGATTTGAATGGAGATGAAACATGAAAGAAGATGGGTATGAACTTATGATAATATCCCACCAGACCTAGGATGTTACCCTCCTCTGCCCCATTCTTGGGTGCTTCCCAAGAAAAAACGGTTTCATCCTTTGACGGGTCCACTTCTATCCCTCACTGAGATACCAATTGTCGATAGAAGTGCACCTCTTGCATCTAGAACACGAAAATGGAAAACATTCTGTATAGATGGTGGTGAAAAAGGACGTCCAAGACAGTCCTCATATGCCCGACTTGCTCCTCAAATGACCTCAAACAGATCATGATATCTTCAATGAACACAATCATGAACTGGTCTAGGTAGTCATGTTAAAATATGTTCATGAGCCCCATGATCACAACTGGTGCAATCGTGACACCGAAGGGAATGACCACAAACTAAAATTTCCCATACCTACATCTGAAAGCAATATTCAGGATTTCAAACTTCTTTACCCTCAACTAGTGATATCCATATTGTTGATCGATCAAAGGTAACCATACTTCCCCCCTGTAACAGGTCTAAAATATCATTGATTCTCGATTGGGGGAAACGGTTCTTGACCGTCACCTAATTAAGCCTCTAGTAGTCTATAAACAGTCTTAGATAGATGTCCAACTTCATTGTGAATAATAATAGATCACCCCACTATGACACACTTGGATAGATAAAACCCTTCTTCATCAGGTTTTCAACCAGAATCCGCAACTCCTACAACTCAAAGAGCTCCATATTTTAGGGATACATTGAAATTGGATGGGCACTGTGTTGTAATTATATCCAAAAATAAAGATAACATCGAGGGAGTAGAGTGAAAACCTCTTTGAAGAAGACATCTAGGAATTCACTTAAAATCCTTAGAACTTCCTACATATCTGTAGCTACTGATTCTGCTATCATATTCGATAAAAAAAAAGAATAGGCTCAACTCACCTGCAGTCCTCCTGATATCTCTTCTCAGTAATGATATATATGAAATGGCCACCAATATTTTAGAACATGACCCTTCTCTAGAAGAAGTTAAAAAATAGAGTGAATAGAAAATAAATACTAGATTTTTGTGATGGAATTGAATGGGAGAATCTATATTAGATAAAGATCCCCACTAGACTGATTTGGCCCAAACATCATTCAACATCCTCAAGAAACATCAAACAGACTGGTCTGACCTCCAATTACCATATTCAAAACCAGGGCATGAGAAGTCTCTCAACATTAGTCCCAGATCAAGGGATAGACTGGGTGCAAAAAATGATTGAGAAGATTCTGAATCAAACAAAGAATATGCAATACTACTAAACAGACTGACAGTGGCTCGAACAAACTTTGTCCCTACAGGAATTGCTGCCTCTATAGTGTGTAACTACCCAGGCCCAACTTCTCTAACTCTCCATTGTCTACCGCATCCATGACCACACCCTGGTCAAAGGTCACTGAGTAGTGACAAGTGGTCTTCCTCCCCCAACACTGTCTACCCTAAGTGGAGTGGAAGCTTGCTACAACTGCTACTAGAAGGGCCAAATGGGTAACTACAAATGGTGAAGTGGGAACTAAACCTACCTTCCCAACTGTACTAAGTCCAGACTGGGCACTGGTTATGAATATTTCAATGGCCTCCATAGATAAATCACCTCTGTCCTGGGCCTATAAGGAAAGGGTGAGGACCTATATATCAGTTCTATAATTGCTAAGGTCTACTCCATAGTAGCCGAAACCTATAGGACCCTATCGCTAGAGAAGTACTACTAATGGGTGTCTCCTTTTAATAACTCATCTAGTTCCCATATCATGGAACACCTCCTAGTGATTGAATCTTTTTCACTACTTCAGCATTTTTATGAACCTCTATGTACGTCAGTATAGTGAAAGGAGTGACATAATACTTCAGAAAATCTCTATGTGCCTCCTCTAAGGATCTCTCTCAAGACACCTAATCTGGGAGGAGATCCATTACAAAGAGTTGGGTATCCATGAAAATGATCCCTAGTTCCATCAACAACATACTCCCCTATGGGAAGGAGAGTATCTCTTACCTATTCTCATAAATCATTGTGGTATAATGGAATTCTGCCCAGAAATCCCTCTCAAAGTTATCCCACGAGACTTCAGTTTCCTTCCCCTCAGAGAGGTAAAGAGTACACCATTAATGCACTGATTCATGTACCTACCTCACTTCCAAAGGCAACCTATACTCATTCAAGGCACATATCATGATGAAATCGATCACCAGCTCCACAAGCCATCTTTCTATCTCTATGTATGAGACGCTTCCCTCATACATCACTAGAGTCTGCCGCTTGGAGGAACAATGTGTCCTCTACCGTTATTCGTCTTACTCATCTCGATTATCCCTCCACTGACCAACTGGATCAACCTGTTGGCCCACAAAAACTTTTACCACACGGGGGAAACGTCTGAGTACCATAGAACAAAAAGTAGAAAACGAAATACTATGACTGAGTAGTGTAGAAATTTTCATTAAATATTGTTTTAACTCTTCATTTATTTTAAATTCCAGAAACACCAAAGACACACAAGAACACAAGCCATTATGATGCGTGTTCCTTGCTTAGGGTGTCTACCATGTAATCTGTGTAGCCTCTCTTGGTCATCCAGTAGGTCTATAGTTCTTACAATGGATCACAGGGGGGCCTAAAATCCCATTTCCTAGCGAGTCTTCCTTGGCCTATTTTACATTCCACGATTTCCTAACACTTTTACCCTACCATCCCATGCACTCCCCATTGTTCCTAACATTGAATCCCATCATATCTCTTAAACACCCAAAACCTGCCTTTGAAACCAATTTTTCACGACCAAACATCTTCAAGATGAGGGAAGGTATAAGAAAATATCATTTCCAGATTTTCCTCATGTGTGTGGGGTGAGAATGACCCCTGAGTCTCGCCATCGAAAGGCTCTAGAGTGGAAATTAGCACCAAGGGTATAGAATATCTCACAAAAATTAAAGTAATTTCACTTTTTAAAGAACATGATCTGAATATAAAATGGTAAATCCCAAAAAACATCCAATACCAAAAGTAAAAGTGAATCCAAAACACTTTCACATATTCATGTTCACAAGTGCTTCTAATACAAGGTAGAATAAAACTCCAATGTATGTACTAAAAAGAAAAGAAAATAAGTAGTAGTAGTAAACAATCCTGACTCCTGAGCATGTAAAGTCCAGCAAGGTCCCCAAAGTCCTCCTAGAAACATGAAAATAGTGTTATATACATAGGGTGACTACACTGGTATAACAAGTAGGAAAACTAAAGCCACCCACAAATAAGTGAGGAAACATACAAATGTCATTGTGAGAAAATAGTAAAAAACTTAAAGAATATAATGAGGAATACTGACTAGCTCATCCTCACCAAGGCACACTCACTAAATAATGCAAGACAAGTATTGTAGTAATATAAGTACATCTATATTTTGGTACCTCATACCACATTCCCACTGGTTAATTCACATCCCTACTGACTAACGTCTTTATGCTATCACTATTCCCACATGCATTCCCACTACCAAAACATTCCCACACACACTTGGGCCTCAACCACACTCAATACCACCCATAGAAACCTGGGCCACAAAAACCACACCACTCACCCAAAGAAACCTGGGCCTAATCCCTATGACACCTGGGGAAACAAACTTGGCCCAAAAACACCCAAGCCCATCATCTATGAAAAACTGTCGCCCGAAGATTCCTGTAATGTGGTAATCCTCAAGCTATTACAGCCTTCCCAGATATTCTCGAGTGTAATGAAACTGAAAAGGCTATGAGGGGGAAAGTAAGTAATAATCAATCCATCCTCCCACCGATTGTCATGACCCGCCATCTTTAAGATGATGTAAGGGAAAGCCTAGTGGAACACATTTCATTTTCTCAAGGAGAAAGTGATATAATGACTCTCAAGTAAAGCCATCGATATTCCCTAGGGTGGTGACTAGAACCATGGGTATAGAACCTCACACAGAAATGGAAGGCATTTCCTTTTTTATAGAACATGGTCGAGAGATAAGATAATAAATCCCAAATAGCACCCAATTCTAAAAGTGAAATTGAATCCAAAAAACAATTCCCACATACATGTTCAATCGTAAAGCTTATTCATGGTACAAAAAAACACCAATGTAAGTACGCAAAAGAAAATAGGCATAGCATCAATAGCAACCAATCCGTAATCCTGGGCTAGTAAAGTCTAGCATGGTCCATGAAGGCCTCCCAGAAAATTGAACATAGTTTTATATGCGTAGGGTGGGTATACATGTATACCAATTATGAAAACTAAATACACTCGTGATAAAGTGATGGAATATACTAATTTCCCTATGAGAAAATAGTATAACCTCAAAGAATCTATCATGGAATATTATCCATCCCAGCCTCACCAAGGCACACTCACCAAATAACACAAGTCAAGTAATGTATTAGTATAAGAACATCTATATTTGGGTACACTACACCACTTTCGCAATAGTAAAATACTCATCCCTAATGAAAAATGTATCAATGATACCACTCTCCTCACACTTGTTCCCACTACCAAAACATTCCCACACACAAATGGGCCTCATCCACACACAATCCCTCCCGCAGACACCTGGTCCACAACAACCACACCACTCGCCTGAAGACACCTGGGCCTTATCCGAAGACACTTGGGAAAACAAACCTGGCTTGAAATGACATAGGTCCCTCATCTACAACAAAATATCACTTGGATATTCTTGGACTATGGTAAAACTCAATCCACTACTGCCTTCTTGGATAAGCTCAAGCGGGAAGAAACCAGATGATGACGCAAGTGAGAGAGTTAGTAACCAGCCATCTATCCTCCCATATGGATGTTGAAAAAAGAACCCTCCACTATGAATTGGGTGTGTTCGTCACATATTTCTCAACAAGGGTTGGTTTTTTTTATAAATAAAAAGGAAGTAAAATTTATACATATAGAAAAGAAAACACTTAGAACAAACTATGGGTTCCTGATCAAAAACCAACTAATATATAACAACAGTTTATATTATCCCTATATGAACAACCACAAAACAGCCACTTCCAATGCATAACCCAACCCCTTTTTTCATTTGACCACATGTCAGTTATTAATTCAGTGATTCAAATTATATTACTCCAGCACAATCGAATAGCTACCAACCACAACTATATCTATAAAAACACTAAAAACCAAACTGTAGTACATCTACACCACAAAAATTATTTAAAATTATACAACACAATCCTCCTCTATTATCCCAACTCCATAGCCCCACTGCCCAAAAATGCCCAGATGTTGTCCTACAACAAACATGTTTATAACCACCCCACAGTCCCACTGCCTAATGTAAGTCAATGGTAATGACACAAGAAAAGGAAGTTCAGCTACCTACATGTCCATCTATTCTCCAATCAATTAGTCTCTCAAACAGAAATAACAACACACCCCCTACACTGCCCCACCATGAATTCCCACTAAAAATACTATTAACCCATATCTGTTATATACACACAAACCACACCCCTCTCATAGAACAAATTCCTATGTCCAACTTCATACCCAAAATTGTGCTCACAATAACCACACCACAGAACTCAAACAAGTTTAGAAAACCCTAAAAAACATAGAAATCTTCCACACCTATCAACAAGATGTGTATGCATATTCATATTTAAAGTAGCAGTGGTTCATTAATTCCAATTAATTATAACCGGGGTGATATTTAAATAGGTTTGATCCTAGGGAATCCATTTATTTAACCAAGTATACATCGTTTAAAATTTTCATGTTACAGTTATTTATCAAGAATCACAACAAAATAGAACATCACTAGTGAACCATAAATGACAACTTATGACCATTATTTTTAGAACTAATATAGCCACAATTACCATACATAATCAAATATAACTAATAAAATAGGTGATAAACATCAAACCACTGTCTATCCATTATTTTATGTACTTGTGTTATCTATTGATAAAATTTAGTCCTTATCTATTTCTTGTTTCAATAAAAAAACATAGTCATTTCTCATTAGGATTCATTATCATACCCACCCTACATGATGAAAAATTACAGAGATGATAAATAAATCTCTACTAGGATGATCAAATGATCGATGTTCCTTCTTTTCCCACAAATAGGGGTCTCAAGATACCGGGAAGAAATCCAAGATAACTAAGCAGGAGGGGCTCTAGCATAAGAGCATGACTCATTTATGGAGGAAAGCTCTATGTGAACAATAGGGAAATGGAAAACACATAAGAAATGAAAGATACCATCTTCGAGGAGCCAGATCCTATTTTAAATGAAGAATGGTTTAAAAAGACATCGTCGTGGGATCATGGTCAAGATTACATGGTTTTGGTATCTCAAATCCCTCAGGACGTTATGATATTTAATGATATAATCAAAACCCATTAAAACTCACTTAAAAATGCTCGAAGAGGGATTTAAACTTGGTTTACATCAAATATAACAAAAGAGGGGTGAAACTGGAAAACTGGGAAAACTACAAATGAGTCACTTATTGGTGAGTCACCAACTCTGAGCCCCTGACAGGTGAGCAATCGACGACACCTACCGATGTTGTTTCAGTGATGCTAAGCTACCGACATTGATCTTCTGATGTTATACTACAGACTCCATGGCCTACCAATTCAATGACATCCCAATGCCTCGACCTATCGACATCTTGACTTACCGATCCCCTGACCTATCATTGCCGATGCACCTAACTCACTGATGTTGATGCACCTGACTAGCCAATACTGATGCACCTGACTCATTGATGATGAAAAAATTGACTCACGGATACAGATTCTCTTAACTCGCTGATGTCGATGCTCCAAACTCACTGATGCCGACGCACCTGACTTTCAGATACTGACACACCTGACTCACCGATGTCGACACACCAGACCCACTGAAGCCGACCCACTTGAATCACCGATGTTGATGCACCAGACTCACTAATGTCGAAACACTGACAAGCGGACACGTTGACTTGCCGACGCACTAACATGCCAACAAAAAAAGGGAATTTTAAAAACTCATGAAGTAAGCCACTGGAAACTCACAGAACACCTCAAAAACTAGATTTTCACAAAATAATGTCCCAGGGAAATCAGTCTTATTACAATTATACATGTAATATAGAATGTGGAAGGACTAGTTCTATGTAGGGGAACTCTAGTAATATAATTTAATACAAACCATGATAGTAAAAAATCTCAAATTACACCAACACAATCATCTCAATCAGGCCTCCATAATAACGTATATACATAGAAACAATATTTTCATACAATAATCAATCCAATTTTAACATTAATACATTGGTATTTATTCTAGGTGTGTGGGTAATTTGGGAAAACTTATTTATGTAATGTGTTAAATAATCCTTTAATTTTGAAACAAAAAATATATTTTATAAATATCCTTCAAGAATATATTTCCAAATCAACAATAAATTTTATATTCCCTTTCAAAGATAAAAATATGTATTTGCATATGAAACTAGTATTTAAACCTATACACTGTTATATAAACACACATGCACACATGAAGAAACAACCAAAAAATTATGTGATTATAGACATTTAATAAATATATATAACCTATATAGAAACCAAGTATAAAAATCAAGTATCCTTTAAAAATTCATTAAAGTAAAGTATAAAAATCATATTTAAAACCAAAAAATGAGTAGGTAGGAACAAAAAAATAAGGATCCTCATTAGTAATAATTATTCTAAAACAATAACACGAAAAATCATTAATCAGTAAGAGACAAACTCAAAATTTCATTATATTATCTAGAAACAAATACCAAATCATGAACCGCATTCAAAATAAGGAAATGTATATTTTAATTACCTTTTAAAATTTCCTTTATTTTCAAATAATTCCTATATGAATTTGTTGAGATACGTAATATATGTAATTTTAATAGAATGACATTATAAAACTTAATCATCAAATGGATTATAGATAAAAAGATAATATAATGGAAAAAATTCATGAAAATATAGTGGGATTTAAGAATATCCTTCAAGAATGCAAAGAGAATGTCCCAATGAAGAATATATACCCCATAAAAAATCCCCAGATTTTGATCCAAATCCCACCTAGGATAAATCTATGATAAATTCAAAGTGATTGGGAGAACATTGAAATAAGAAGAAAAAGAATAGGAAGAATTTATTGTGTCTAAATCGTGTAGTAACTCAAAAAAAAACAAATGTGATAAGATAAAATCCTAATGAGGAAGAAAGGAGGATTAAATCTAGGGCTCTCGTGGACAATATCAAGTGAGTAAATAAGAGAGGAGGGGGTTAGGTACTTAAAAATTATGGGTGAAATAAGAAATTAAAAATTTCTAATAGCCTATGTAGGTCTCTCTTTATGGAAACAGTATTTTACAAACCATGATTTTATCATGTTCCCTCTACTAGATCCCCAAGATAAATGCATATTTTGTACCATGGGTATATTTACTTAGATCTACACTCCCAGGTTCGGTTCAAAATAGAATAACGTTAAATAATAGAAAAAATACAATGTGGGATGGTCTAAGATAAACATACATATATTTAAAATAATTTTAATAATTTTAAGATAACATATATGAATAATTTGATAATATCAGGAATGAATGTTTTGGTGTCTTTAAGAACTAACTAAAAAAGAATCTTATTTAAAATAAGATTTTAATATTTCTTCACAATTGATAAACACTAGAACCCCTTATAGAATACTCATTAGTTACACTCATATATATATCATAGGGAATTGAAACAAAATAATGTGGTTAGATTAAATAGTCATTAAGGGAAATTTATCAATATTTTATGAGGGTTCAAATCATATGAATATGAGAAAACATGAGAAGGGGAAAATATATCATTAAAAATAAAAATTATTAAATAGATATTTCCCTAATTTGTGGAAAAGGAAAATGAAATCTAAAATGGTAAAACATAAACCATTCATTAGGAGTGTGATATAATCCATTAATCATAGAACAGGTAAAATATATCATATAATCATTATATCATAAATATGTGACATAAAAATAAATCATAACATCACTATCACAAGTAAACACATTCGGCTAGGAAAATATAATATAGTTTGATTAAGATGACCACCTCTTCACTATCATCTTGGATGACCACCAAGGTATTATAACATATTTTCCATAGGATAACCACTTATTCACTATATTCAAAGCTCCCTGCCAATGCAATATAACATTGTGTTCGTAAGATAACCACTCATGCACAATAGTCAAAGATCACCACCATGAAAAAAATAGTGGTATTTTGATAACCACTATAGAACCATAGAAAATTATCACCCCACTACATCATATCATTTTTTGTTTTCTATAAAAATCCATGCACCATAGTCATGTCTCAATGTCAAGACAATGCAACATAATATGCTTATGCTAACTGTCTATTCACTAATCATGGTATCTCATGAGATAAAAACATTAGCCATTGAATTGGATAAATATCTAGCACCACCCTTCATATTCATAACATATACATTCATATGTGTCCTACAGGTGTAAATTAAACTATAAAAAAATTATAATCATTATAAAACACATGATAAGGAAGTGGGTGTCGTCATTTTGTCTCAAGGAATAACCAGATGCTACATCATAAGGATTACAAGTATAATAAGGAATTAAATTATTTCATATATTCATATTTCAATAAAATAAATATATAACATGACCAATAAGTTAAAATTTATAAATATTCAATAGGATTATTAGAAATGTAAGATTATAAATGATCCACTTAGGTGATGATTTATAAAATGAGTAAATTATTTTTTTAAAGAATAAAGGAGATTATTATTTTACTTCCAAGATTAATTTATCTAGGGAGGTATTAAATAAAATAATAAGTGTTTATAAAATATATTTAGTTATATAGAAAACATTTTATGGAGGTGGTTCTTAAAATGAAATAATAATTTGGGAAGTTCCCTTAAATCAGTTTCACTCAAATGAGAGAATTGTAGATGTAACTTAAAATAAAGATTATCCCTAACAAATGAAGGTAATTTATAATTAGTACATATATAATAAATATATATATATATATATAATATTGAGTAATAATAATATAATAATACATATGAAAAGTGAGAAAAATATAAGGAAAGTGTAACATAAATGTAACGAGGGCTGTTCAAAAGATCACTTAACTCTAGTCTTAATTCATTCTATGAATGCACCAAACTTCCATAATAATAAAATTAAGTTCAATATACAATTTAATACTAATTTTATTCATATATATTTCATTTATTATGTATTAAATATTATCAAGTGTTATTAATTTTTTAAATTGTTTCTGTTTATGTTAGTTACATGAGCTAGTTCAGTAAATTTCATTGAAAATTCCTTTGTATGTTCCGCATGATCAAATGTGTTATGAAATTTCTACATAATATCTATATTTTTAGAGTTTTATTTATTTTACTATTAAATTATTATATAATATATAAAATTTCATAGGGTTTCCAAAAATGGACTAAAATTAAGAAAGGTGTTTAGATATGTTCATTTAATGGGGATAAGTTTACTTCGACAATTTCTAAATACTATAACATATAGAATATCTATTACTATAATTTGATAATATTATAAAAGTCAAAATTAAGATTTTTCTACATTATATTAATTTTTAATTACATCTATATTCTATAGTAAGGAACAAAAAATATGTTGTTCCATGGATACAGAAGATAACCAAAAAACGTGGACGAAAATATAATTATTCTTAGAATGGGAGGGATGTGAAAAATAAAATAAATTATCTTTTTATATTATTTAATAGGTAATATATATATATATATATTATGATGTTATATATTTTCAATAAATATATATTGAACCATTCATGTTGGTATTTTGTGAAAAATAGAATTAGTCATTATACAGAAGTCCTTATGTACGTATAATGGCATTTATAACTTTGGAATGGTTTTAGTGGATGGTATAAAACTAATATTCCATTAGTATAATAAAATTTAATAATATTAACAATATTTATTATCATGATTTTATGGATATAATATATTTGAAAGGGTAAAGGTATAAAATAATTAAGAGAGCTTGATTTAGAGCATTACCTCTCATGTTGGATGTTCTCCCTTGGGAAGCACTGTATGTTTCATTATCATGGTCTTTTGGAAAGTCCAAATATTCTATGAGGCATATAGTGATTTTAGGAGAGATTAGGGAAGTGTTTTAGTCTAGTTAATACTATATATTGAGTAGAGAACTGTGGTTAAGGTAACCTCATTTTATGGGTGAGCGAAATGAAAATTGTATTACTAAAATTTTTTAATATAAATATAGCACATGTTTCACATATTTTTATATATTAATTTAATTATAGAATTTTTACTTTTACCATTTTTTGTTTTTATCATTGTAATTAATTTTTACCTAAGTAATTTACTTTCAATTACTGAAAAATTGAATGTTATTTATAACATAATTTTTAGCTATTAATTATAAAAATCAAATAAATTTTATCAAATAAAATTTCAGTGTAAGAATAATTATTTTTTACATTATCTCTTATAACATATAAAAATATGTCTAATGAAAATGTTTATACTTAATAATAAATGTATTCTTTTAGGAAAAAGATATAAGTTTTATCAATTTTAACGATATTAATTGGTTTATTATTAACCAAAGGATAATTATGTGGCATTAAAACAAATACAAGTCATAATTTCACTGAGAAAAAACAAACTTAAATAAAAAATACTAAACAAGGTGTATTATAAAAATAATTCATAATGTTAAAACATTAATCTTATGACCTCAAATCCAACATACTATTATTAAAATGCTTCATTTAACTCCATAAATACATTTTTTACCTTGAACATTTATTATAATAGTTTATGTTACATATAATTCTTAATATATTCACAAATGATACATTTTTAGAGAGACCTATATTTTTCACAATTCACATAAAAATACATTATTTTAGAAAAAATCATCTTAAAATAATATTGAAAAGACAAGACTTTAAAAAAATTCATTTTTTCAAATTTAGAGATTATATTTTTGGAGTTTAACATTTAAATGATAATATAAAATATAATGAAAAATATTATTCTAATACAAAATATATTTTGAGATATTAACTAATCTTATTAATATTGAATAACATTTTTTTAATTATATGTGTCTAAATTTGTTATTTTTAACAACAATATTTTTTATCTATGATATAGTTATATATTTAAAATAAAAATTTACTCTATATAAGGAGGAAAATATTTGAAATATACATTTTATGAATAAAATAAAATTTCACTTATTGCATTCTCTCTACTAACTATTAGATTCATGGTAATTTGTTTTTTTGATAAATTTTAAATAAATTTCAATAAAATATTTATTGAGTAATGAATAGTTTAAATTTAAAAATTAATTGTTCTATGAATGATATTTATTTTGAATTTAATAATCTTCACTAAATATAATTTAAATTTATTATTTAAATTCGAACATTTTAATTTTACTGATCCATTTATATTAACTTCATTATTTGAATTTTATAAATACATCATACATATTTTAATAATAATAATTCAAAACTCAATTATATATATATATATATATATATTAGTAATTATTTATTTACAATTTTTTATTTATATCATCTTATATTTACTAATAATTGTACACAACTTCAGTATAATAATTAGACATATGTATATCAAACAACTATATTTCAAATAACCATATTTACATTAACTATATTTATAATGACTAGATTTCATCTGTATATGTAGCTTAACTGAACTCATTCATTAGATTCAAACATTCTAAGTTACACATCTAATTTCCATTTTTTCACTTTATATATAACAATATTATTTCTCATTTCAGGATATTCTTCTCCACTAGAGTTGTTTTAACGATGGAGATTTTTAAATGTGAAGGTTGTCATGGGGAGCTTCAAATTTTTAATATATTTTTTTTTGATTTGATGGAACCTTTGTTTCTTCCACTCTTTATGGTTCTAATAATATATTTTTTCGTAATATACAAAGGTTTTTAATACATAATTTCTTGTGATTTTACTATAATCTATTACAATATTTTAATAAATTTTTATTAGTTTAATTAAAATAGTTATGACATATTACCTAATGAATTTCCATTAAATTGAAATAATGGGAAAAACTATTTTTGTATTATAAACACCTTGTTTATGGAATGAATATATTTACTAAATGTCTATAGAGTTACTAAATGGTTAGAATAAAATTTCAAAAATCATGAGATGTGATGTATAACATGTTACAGGATTTCCATGATTTTCAACATGGTTAGCGTTGAATATGTTCATCATACAAAAACACAAATTATTAAATAAAATCATGAAAATTAGACTCTTATTAGAGGAAATATATAAATTCATGAAAAAATGAAAATAATGATGAATGTGTGTTGAGGGTGAGATATGAATTGCTTCCACCCATGGACATCATGAAATATCATCATCAATACCAAACACATATCATATAAAAGATAATGCAAATATACTTGTCATACATCACCATTTAATAAATCAATTGATTAGATATTGTAATTTATCAATCACTCGTTTTTTTAATCGATTTTAATATTTTATACCAATATCAAAATTAGTAATAACATTTCAAATATATTGAGTTCCCAAACAGTTCAAACTATTCCTCAAATTCATTCCCCCTTCCATGAAACCCAAAAATTATATGGGTAGAATAAATCACATATAAAAGAAACAATTGGATCACATCTTAATAATGAAATCTAATAATATAGAATTATTCTCAAACACCAATTATTTTCCCCAAAAGGGTCTTATATGAGAGATACCCTAGGTTTGAATCCAATTATAAAACAAATTACAATACAAATACATAATCCCCAAACTTTTCCACAAAAATTGATCTTGAAAAAAAAATTAGGGTCACTCTCATATTCTTCATTTAATGGAGATTTTATTGATTTAAACATTATATTTTACATCAATTATATTATTAATTAAAAGTAATTCTAGATAAACCTATTATACCTATATTGTGTTGTGTTTTATAATTTATTAATTAAAAATTATGTGTATAATGTGAATTTTCTTCATATCAATATTTCGTGGAGAAAAATGTCTTTGAATTATATTGAATTCCTATGAATACTTTGGGAATATTTTAGTTCCAATGAAATGTTATTAATTTTTCAATTTTATAGGATAATTGAAGAGATAACATATGTATTGGAATTAAGGCTCGAATGTGATTTGTGTTGTTAAAATTCGATTATTAATGATCCATTAATTTTATCAAAATTGATAATTTCAATTTCTTAAATTATTTTTTATATATGAATAAATTAAATTGAAAATAAAATTTAGAACGGAAGAAATACATACAGTATTTTTACTATGTTTTACATATGTCGGTTCCAGAATGTGCATATTTGGAAATCCTAGTGTGGGGTTTTTAATTTAAAATAAACGACAGTGTTTAAATTTTATCTAAATTTTTCAAAAGGATTTGATAGATTTAGAATGCATCCACTATATTTTCTAAAATCATATATGTGTTATGTATTGTAAGAATGTGATATTACATTAAATACATATGAATAAGTATCTCTTATATATTTATATTCTCATCCCATGAAGAAGATTACTTGTAATTATCTATTTATGAGTCTTTATATATAATTAATTAAATATTAATGCTCTTTGATTTTGTGAGTAGAAAAAATTCTCCTTCATCCTTTAAGTCACCACTTCCAAAGAAAATATACATCAGATATATTTTTCAATCTTTTAGCCAGACCTGTGAGGATAGAATGTATGAAGGAAAAAGTGTGCAGTACATGTATGAAGTTCTCAGGGATGTTCATTGATATATAACCATTATGTTAGGAGTTATCGTGCTGGTGATGTTGGTTTGAGGTGATACTATTGGAGTTAATTTCCCAGTGGTAGAATGCATGATAAGATAAAATAGAAAGTAGTAAAATTAATATTATGATACGGGATAAGACATAATTGGTATCGCTCATCATTTTAATTTCACACAGGATTGTGATGATATGACATTGCATCCTATTATCTTCTACATCAAGTCACGCCAAAAAGTGTTATTTCATGAATCTTTATTTGAATTGAAGGAGTAGATCTATTAGTTTATATCTTGGAACATGGAAAAATATTGGAATTATTGATAAATTAATGAATCAACTAGGTGTTTCAATCCATGTGAATATAGGAAGAATGAAGAGAATGAGTTTTGAAAGATAAAATTCCATGTTAAGAATTATTCAAATTACTTTGAATTATATTTAAAAATATATAGGATAGTTAAGATGGGTTTTCATCCTTCTAGAAAAAATATTAATTAAAATATATTATTATGATGACCATTATAAGTATAAGAAAATTATTGATAAAAAAATAAACAACTCAAAGGTTAATATTTTTTCCTCATTTTATTGGGTCAGAAGAGATTTCTAGTTTGAAACAATCTTATTTGGGTATATATATTTTTCCTAAAGAATATTATATAATACCAAAAAAAATATATAGTACATGTGGTGATATAATAAGGTATGATACCCTGTGAAAAAATAGATAAGGAGAAACAAGATATGTTATAATCATAGGGGATATGTAGTAAACAATCATAGAGTACGTGAGATGGAGTTGTTTATTATTTTTCTACTAAGTTCGTAAGACATATGAAAATAATTTTTTAGAATGAAATATTTGAATCATAGGGTATATCTAAAATCTTTTTAGGTTATATAAATACCTTTAAAAATATATAGTACAAACCTCATAGGTTTATACATTGAAATCAGTTTTCTATTCAATGTGAGTTTAATAAATAGGAAAATTCAATCATGGTAGTTATATGTTTGGAAAACTTGCATACATAGATTTATATTATGAATCGGGATTCATGGATGAATTATGAGGAGAATAAATTTTCAATAACATTTAAAATATTTATGATTGTTTAATTCTTAGACTTCAATTTTTTATAAAAAAAATATTTATGAATTAAAAGAATGAAATAATGACATTTCTGTGACTAATAAATAGAAAAATTAAATGATTATTATCAATGAAATGTTTTTTATATTAAATGGGAGGAAAATATATATGAATTACTATAACCAATTATACAATCAGAATATATATATTCTATAGGTTTATGGAAATAGTTGAGCTAACAGAAACAGTAACCAATTGTTGTCCTCGTGTATTAAAGAAAGATAGAAAAACCTGAATCTACATTCATCATTTCATCCACTAAAACTAAAGTAAAAAAATCAGATGTTTCTTTGGAATGATATTATTAATTATGTTCTGAATAATAATAATGAGAGATAGATAGTATCTTGATTCTAACAATTAATATTATCAGTCAAATAGGTGAGATATCCAGGAAAACTATACATATATATGTTATATTTTAAATTATAGAATTTGGTATTTTTTTAATATATTTGTGAGATAGAACCTTAATTTTGAGTTATAGGGAGCATTTAATATTTATACACACTATGTAAGGATATTAAAATATTTTTTTCGAAGAATACCTTGGTTATGTTTGTGATCAAATATTAGAAGGGGCAATCTGAATCGCGTATCCCTACAAAGATAGTCGAATGTTTTTTTTAAAGAAAATATAGTGGGTTTCTGTATTTTTATAAGTAAAATTATATAACATTCATGAGTCCCTTTTTAAAATAATAATTGTGATGTATATGTGGGATAACAACTTTGAAACTCTGGAACACATTCATTTCCAAAAAAAGGTGAAACTCATTACTTTTTTTTGAAATTATTTTTGTTTTTTATTACTTAATATTTTTTAATGTCAATAAAGATAAAATAAGTGAGAGATATATTCACATATTAAGTCAGTATGTGATAATGGATAAATGATTTAATTTTCTAAAATAATTCCAAAACTAATTCACTATAATGACACTAAATTTATATATTGGAATTAATATTAAGGATATATGTGAATTTCATATAAGGTATATATATTTTAATAACTAATATCACCTTATTATTAATGTGAATCAAAATATGTTTATAATATTTCCATTGGGACATAAAACGTACTTATGATTTAGTAAAAATATTGATACATTTCATGTTTTAAAATAAATTTTAAAAAAAATTATTCTAATTAATTTTAATCACTTATATATGAAACTGGATGTTAAAATTTATATAATTTGAATATACCAATTTTAATTTAAATTATTTATTCATCCTATGAAAATGACCTTGGAATAATATTTTGGGACATTTATAATATAATTTTTTAGATAAATAGTGAATATTACTGAGTTTTTTCCATGTTCTCAATTTTAAATGACATAAAAGTTTTTTAAATTAGTTTTTTATAATATATATATATATAATGTAAAATAAAAAATTTAAAAAAAATATTTTTAATATAAATAACCTTTGAAAACAATTTTATAAAATTTAGTATTATTTAATGAAAACAATTTTTGTACTATTTTTTAAATAAATTTAAACATGAGTAATTTAGGTTTAAGAGATATTTTAATATAACATAACTCTTATATGAAAAATAATAATATTTTGAATATATTTTTAATTAACATAATTTGTAATTCTGTTTAATAATTAAACATTATGTTAAAAAATACACTTATATCAAAATGGCTTCTTATGCCTAATTTCTGATAATACTAAAATTATTATCATTAACTCGTAGTAAATTAATTTTTTAAATTTTTTATATATTTAAAATCATAATTTTTTAATTATTAATTAATATAAGACTAGATTTTGTCCTTTAAGTTTTTTTCCAATGGTGAAATCAAGGTTACCGTAGAAAGCATGAATTATGGTAAATGTGGTTTAATGTAGTGAATATGGGTAAATACTGTGAAAACATGTTAGAATATTAGATGGTGGAAGGGGATAACTATTATCACTTTACTTCCTCTATTATCAGCCTAATTTTGATCTTTCAACCTTGAGTAATGGATTTATATTATTGAAAAATAATAGGCTATTGAAAAAGTTCCACTTACTCACTTATAAAACCAAGCCACCATCTCCCAACATCCCTACCTATTAAAAAGAATTCAATTAACAAAAAATAAATATTAAAATATTTTCAAACCATATTAATTTCTTTTATTCCTTATTCTCATCGAAATATTATGAAAATGTGTCTTAAAAAGTTACCTAGGGGAAAATATTCAAGGGAAACTTAACACACTCAACCTAATAATTCAATGTTATTTTTATGTTCCAAAAACCTTCAAGTCCCTTATATCAATGAAGGTATGATTATTATAGGATTTTTATGATGGTGAAATTTTATTATACTAATGTAATATATATTTTATGCATTAAATCAATATAATTTTGAAACAAATGTTACCATGCCTATCTATAGACTATCACCTCTATAGTTGAAATATTTTCTCCCTAGAAAACCTAATATTGATGAATTAAAAATAATTTTATTAAATATAAAATGATATTTTTTACTCTATTTATATTCTATAATGATAACATATTAAAAACTACATTTAATAAAAATAATAAATTGTTGAAGTAACTTCAACCGCCGTAAATGGACTTATCGAGGTTCCTTTAAAAATTAAGATCTTTTTATAGATAAACAGTGAAACAATTTTTTTATATTTTTAATGGATAAATAACAGAAATAAACCTACAAAAATTAAAACATCATGAATTTATTTTATAGCACCATTAAACATGCCTATCAAACAGAAAGTGAAATGAAGAAATAATCCAAACAACCCCAAGTAACCAACATAAGTAGAATGTATATTAAAAATAATGAAAAAAGACAATAAATGGACCTTATAAATTAAAATAAATTTCAACAAATGTTACTTGGTATATATTTAATAATGAAAACTTAATTAATTATGATTTTATGTTAAAATGAATAGATATTTCGTTAATGAGGTGTGGTATCCTCTAAACCACCATCGTTTCCTTTTGGTTACACATTCCCTTTATTTTTCTCCATTTTCATTTACATTAATCTCAATAATATCATCCATATTATGTATATTTGTTCCCATATAATATATAAATACTTCAAATTAGAATTATTTGTTTTGGAATGGACTAGATTAATTTCCCTTTCAATTTTTTACATTTATGTAATCTCGTTTTAATGGAACTTCCCTATGCATGATATCATTCAAATTATATCCACATGAAAATATATTCTTTTAGTGAATATATTTTAAAAAATATCTCTATGCTTTGAAAATCTATTTAGTAAAATATTTATTTTTGAAATAAATTTTTATTATTATTTATCATTTTCTAAATTCAATGAGCTTTATCTAAATCTTGCATTTTTTTATTACTACTCAAATTTTATAATAATTTTTTCATTAAATTGAACTCCATGTTAAAAAGTTATGTTTTTTATCAAAAATTATATTTCAAAAATAATGTATTTCATACTCTTATTGAGAATATTTATGATATGTACTTCTATTATATATCCATACAAGATTTTGAAAACCACATTCTTATTCTGGGATACATCACGCTTAGGATTTTTGTGTGGTTTATTTTACGTTGTGGAATTATTATTCATGTATATATTATTATATGATGGTATCTTCATTTATATGCCTCCCATGCATTTAGTTATGTAAATATATCATGTGATATTGTGAATGGTGCATGAGAATTTATTTTAATCAAATTTTTTATGGTGAATGGGTGGTTAGCCTAAGAACATTATATTATGATAGTGGAAAGCCAAACCTTATGATGATTATGATGCTGTTTAGATTATATTATGTTCTCTTGGGGGATATACTTGACATATTTTCATTAATTTATGCTTTATGATTTTTCCGCATGCTTACGAATCAATTATTGTATGATTTAATTCACTTATTCCAGAATTGTATTCTCATGATTCCATGATATTATAATGTAATGACATTTACCCTTTATTTCAATGATTATGATTCCATGATCCTATGATTTCATTACCTTATTCCATGTTTTCATTTTTATGATTCCATTATCATTTTATGACATTACATTATTCCATTTTTTCATTTATTTGATTATCCTACTTGTGGTATCATTTTATGACCTGTCACCCATTAATACATTAATGGATTATTTTAAATGTTCAATTATAATTATTTTTTCTCTCTATTTCCATAAGGTATTTTTCTCTAGGATATCCCTTAAATGTTTATAGGACTAATGGGAGTTGGATCACCATTTGTTTAGACAAATATATAGGATTTATGTTTAAGATGTTTTATTTATGTATGTAATTCTACAAAGACATTAGACCTCTCAAAATATGGGGTGTACTTTTCATAAAATAATGTTATAAATTTTGAAATAATAATTTTTATGCATTGATTTTTCAAGTTTGTTTCAAAAGAAGGATTAGTAATTTTTTGAGATTTGTATTAGATATCATTAGTGAAAAACATAATGATAATAATAATCATATTTTAATACATTGGTTTTTTTTATAACGTCGAGGTTTGATGGTTTTCTTAGTAAATAATACAATTTATGGATACATGAAAATTTATATTGGATCTATCATTGTTAGAACTAGGGTTAATAACACCAAAATTCTAGTGTTGGATGTCAACTCAATAATAAGATGGCGCATGAAAATGAGGCATAACTGTACACTTATGAAAACAACCCTAAAGTGTATAATTTTTATAATACACCAATTATATAAAACCCATTATTTATGATTTTAATGTATTATTAATGAAATTTATGGTGACAACCTAATTTTTATGGTATAATGGAATACAATTATTGATGCATAGAAATTCATAAGTTAGGGTATTCATCTTAATTATTAATTTTTTATTCAATATATATAGTTTAATTTTACAATTTATTAATTTAATTATTCATTCCCTTAATATCCCATCTTTTTTAAATTAATTGAAATATTACGAACCGTGTCAACAACAGGTGTGGTGGGAAGTGTAATGATTTCCCTTATAGAATTCCTAAATTGATGAGAGGTGGTGTGAGAACATCATGGTGACACTATGATACCTTACTCATGTTATGGGAAATAACATAGATCATGTGGAACTCCCTTATTATCCTTGGAGATAATATTTTGTAATTTATTTCTTCATTTATCAAAGTCCTCCAATGTTTTACGAAATATTTTGATTCTTATTCAAGTAGAAACAGAGTAAATATATTTATGTAATATTTATTGTCTTCCAATAATCCCATAGGGACAAAGTTACGTTCTGAAATTAGCATATTTCGGTATAATGTAATGACCCTTACACTACTAACTCAAATTTGGGGCCTAATTTATTACATAGTCAACGATTCGATGGAAAAAATACTATAAGACATATTAGATTTTATTTTTTGGAAAACATGATACAAAAATGATACCCATTTTACTTTGGGGAAAAAATATACAATGAATGGTTTTGGAAGAACTTCCTCCTTGAAATCATTTCAAGAATTATTATTTATATCATGGGTAAAGAAATGAAAATATGGGTGACCTAAAATTTCTTAGTAAGGATTATATACAGCTAAATATTTCATAAATTAATATAAATAATGAATATGGAAAATTAAATAACCAAACACATAATCCATTTTAATAACATTACTATCAGAATTGGATTAGAAGTAATCTAAATGGAAATGAAAATAACTAAACACACATGCCATTTAAATAATTTTATGATCATAATTTGATAAGGAATTATCAATATTAAAAAGTAAATAATTGTAAACACATTCATTTTAATCAATAAACGTTGAATGAAATGAATCTATTGATAATACCATAGAAAACACATCATGGATAGTAATAATAACAAAATTATAAATAATGGAAATGAATAATTATTGGACATAATTATCTCAGGTTTAGGTTTTGGAAACACTCACAAGTAGGGTGATCACATGGTGGATTATTGATCCCAACATATAAATTCACATTCAACGAACTATACAACACATGATCACAAAAATTTAGTTGAGATTTATGCTCTTAAGAGTTGGTGACATTAACTTCTTCAGTTGATGAATTCTAATTTTTCCTAATCAAAAAATTATGAGTTACATTTTCTCCCATAAATATTTTTATATCGATCAATGATGATGGGTAGAGTACATACAATATTTGTATTTAAACTTCACTTATACCCCTAGAGTGGGGGATGTAGTTATTAATTCCTTGATCAGGAATCTTTTAAACCTGGCCATGAAAGAATTCCCATAAGAGGAAAATTTTAAGGCACTCTTTTCTTGAATGAATTTGATATTTTGGGGGAAGATATTGAGTTATCTTGGAAACTATATAACTTAAATACTCTCTTCAAGGGAACATTTTTCATTAACAATAGCTCGTTGATTTGTTTTTTGGGAACTGGAGAATCTCTTTATAGAGGGGAGATGATTGACAACTATTCATTATCTTCTAGGGGTATCATATTCTTTTGAAGGTGATGTGTCATTCACTTTCCTCTGAGATAAGTTATGATTGGGGGTTTCTATAATTCTCAAAGGGTGGTGAACCTTAAAACCAAGAATATGTTCTATGATATATGTTGATGGTTTTAGTGTATAGTAATGAGATAAAATATCAATTATTCAGTTTCGTTTTGTTATACCTATCAACGGGTAGAGGTTGAGAACCACAAACATTCATGTTTTCCTCATCCACTTCATATTCCAAAATGGATGTGGCTAGCTAAGATGATTGATTTTTTTGGTGAGATTTCAATGTACCCCTCTAGGGAAGAACACAATAAAGTTAGTGATCAATTGGATGAAAAAATATGCTCACATCATCCCCAGTTAAGAGACAACCAATGTTGATTTCCTTGGATGTATGAATGTCTAGTAGATCATCAAATTTCATATTGTTCGGGATTTTATGGTTTCTGATATGTATCCCTGATTCAATTATCATTTTTTTTATTGGCCTCTAGGAGGAGATGGGAGACCATGAAATTCTGATAACGGAATAGCATTCCAATATGGATGTATAAATAGAATGAGTTATACTGATTCCTTATTACATATGTCATTATTTAATTCTTGAATTCAATGGATCTTAGGATTTCCATGTGGGACTGGTTGAGTCTAACTATCACAGTAGTGACCATTCATCTATTTGGATTAACATATTTTTGAACGTGTATGTACATCCATTTAAATATGTATTTTTTGTATTTCAATCTGTGAATATTCCGACATTGTACCTTTTTTCTTATAAGATATTATGAAAAAGATTTAGTTCATTAGTTATAGAATAGTGATAGGTCATATATAGTATGAATCTTTTTATGATCTTATTCAAGACCCTTGGGAGTTTTTAGTTTTCATATAGTTATTTTTTAGAGTCTCCCCTAGGTTGGGTCACCAACATCGTGTAAAATATGGATAGTTTGCATCGAGATACATGGTACTACTTGAGGTTGTTTACAAAATTAGGAAGGTGACTTCTCTATTGGTCGTTCCATTTAAGTTGAAATGGATTCACAATGTGTTTCACATGACACATCTCCAAAGGTATCTATCAAACCCATCTCATGTACTATATAGGGAGAACCTTTATGTAGATCTTGATTTATATGTGATTAAGAATCTAGTTCAAGTTATGGAATCAAAGACAAAGGTTCTTCATGCTAATTCAATACTTTCGGTTCACGTGATATGGAGTCATGGTTCTAATTTAAACGATACTTTGGATTCTGAGGAGCTGATGAGACATTAGTATGACCATCTATTTGATATGTATTTTTCTAGATAGGATTTCTGTGGGAAGAATTAATTTATGTAGAGGATATTCTAGCATCCAATTACTATATTTTAGGTTCTTTTGACCCCTTTTTTATCATTCTTTGTTTAGATATTTTTTTGGGACATTTCTGTATACATTTTTAAAGTTATCATTGTTTTAGGGATAGTGAATGGTTTGAAAATGGTTATTGAAGCCTGTTCATGTTAGCATAAGAAATCATGCACCACTTATTAGATCTCTATAGGGGTGAAAAATTAGTTCTAACCATGATGAGACCCCTTAAAACATTTGTCATGAGACTGTGGGGATCAAATCGTTGGATCACAATTGCTAAATTTTTTCAAAAAAGCATA
This sequence comes from Viscum album, assembly GCA_963277665.1. Classification (NCBI taxonomy): domain Eukaryota; kingdom Viridiplantae; phylum Streptophyta; class Magnoliopsida; order Santalales; family Viscaceae; genus Viscum; species Viscum album. The sequence goes on from OY728133.1 coordinate 600,524,546, forward strand.
AAAAACTATTCTAAAAACTAAGGATGGAGTGGATTGATTTTCTAACCATCTAGGGAAACCATGTGACTCACACCAAAATCCCTCTATAGAAATTTTTTTGGCACACAATGTGTTTTAACTACGAGGCCTTACCTAGAAAACCATGTGATATGATTTCCAATCCAACATAACTTGTTGATAAGGGACCAAACCCCCCATTATAAATTTTAATCTCCTCATAGTCATTCCCTATTCAACATTTTCAATTTTGGTGGATCTCTAAACATGTTTTTTTAATCATTTACCTCATAATCAACCCATATTCCTGCCTTTATTTAATATATACATTTAAGAATATATTATATATAATCTCTATTTGATTGAAATGAATACATTTTTAACTTGAAATGTGAAAATGATTTAACATTACTTTTTTCTTTTAATTCATGACTAAATGGATTATTTTTTACAAAATAATTGTAGGAACATTTAGTGAAATACTATTACATTTCTTTTTCTCACACCCTACCTACTCCTTTTGGTGTTTGTATACTATGTAATAACAGGTCTAGGAAAATGGAATGTGCGACATGAATGTGGGGGTGTTCTTGCTTCATGAAACCTTTTTTAAAGATGATGACTATTTGAAATGTGATCCACTCATTACCTAGAGATTATGGGTTTATTTTATCATCATGTATATTGTGTCATTTACTGGCATGATTTATCACATTTCCATTTATTCATATTCTTGTGGTACGTTTACAGTTAAGTATTTTTTTGAAAATTGAATGATCATTGATTTAAATGCCACTGTAATGTAATGATTGTTTATAAATATGGTGAAATCATTCCCTCGGGCCATTTATTTTTTCCTTGACTGTAGGAACCAGCCTGTGGGGATCAATGCTACCTTCTAGGACATGGATTGTATCGAATCAAGTACTATTTTACTAGGTTAGTCATGTTAGTTAATGGAATAAGGGACTCTACTAATGGATCGTGAAATAAAATATAAACCTCCAATATAAGTATAAGTCATTTTAGAGTTGTATTTATTGAAAGATCCCACCTCAAACAAGTTTTTGAGATGATTCATGAGGTTCTAGTTGAGAAAAGTTTGATACTATCTAAATAAGATAATTTATATGACCTAACTCTTAACTACCTTTCATTTAATTAATCTGAAATTCAATTGGATTCAAACCCCAATATTTTATATAAAAATGATTCTATACAATTTAATTATACATTTTAGGGAGATAAATTTGATTCTGACTATTTGTATCATATTTTCATTTAATAATAACACTCTTATAGGATTATATGTTTTAATATTTAATATTAAACTGTATTGATGGAGTCCCTTGTTTCAGAATAAAAATCACCAATTGATTAATATTAATATCTTAAAGTTTAAAGAGATGAATCATAAGTGAAAATAATGCTTTCCATGTTTGCAGTAAAAGTGGATTTCAGATTTGGGTCAAAAAAGTCATTTTCAATTAAATAGAAAGAGTCCCCTTTGGATAAATAAGATAATATTTTAGAGGGATGCATTAAATACCAATAAGAGACCCCATTCATTATCAATCTAGTCCCAAATTTTATGTTATACTATACTCCTAATGGAGTGGACCTAAATAACTCTATCAAATGGGGCTCAAATTAAAACTTTAATTGGGAATCATTTGAATGAACTGAATTTTCTAGTTCAAATTAGATATACATTATCCTCTAGGGTATTGGGTAATACAACAAGACTATCCAATTGGGGATAGTCTAAAAAAATCATTTATTGGGAGAGAAAACCAAAGACTCACTTCCATTATATTTCATATTGTATTTTACCTTTTCACAATAAAATATATAATATATATGATAATTTACAATAGGATTACCAAATTGGAAACCACAATGGTTTTAGGAGTTAAATACCCCATAGATTATAAGAGTTAAATGAATTTTGAGTTGAAACATTCACATATATTTGTTCTTAGAACAACGAAAATGAGAGTTAGTGTAAATATTTATTTGGAATTAGATTTATAATATGTGTTTTCTAGTTTTGGAAGATAATCTAATGAATCATAGGTTATATGAAAAAACAAATCCATAGTGAGAAAACTAAATTGAATTTGATAAAATTCTATTGAACATGTAGTAAGATGGTTAATTGGGATCCCATGATGAATCTTTGATAAAATAGTAACCCGATGATTGTGTAAAATACAACATTAAAATAAATAAGTTCCTTTGGAAAATGATTCACACATAAATGGATATGATAAATTCAAAAAATTAATTAAGAGCCTAATAGTAATAAATAATTTCATTCAGTTGTTGAAATATTGAACCCAAATAAATAAGGGGAAATTGAATTATAGAAAATCATTTGTGTTGTATCATTGAATTTGAAAATCACAATTTTTCAATGAAACATTGGAGACATTGGTAATTAGAATAAATTATTTTGAAGACATTGATTCCACTTAAATATTACTATTTAAACTATTACAAATGGATGACACACCTGAATTAATGTAAGACAATAGATTAATTTTTAGAGTAAGAATGATAGTTTCTTTAAATGGGGGAATATATGTTTCCAACCTCTTTGGATTTTATGTTTAGGTATATACTGGACCATCATAGTGTTTTTATTCAACTAAAATAACATGAATGATAAAATTTCTCCAGATTCATATATCTCATGTGTGGATGAGTTATGAGAAACAAAATTAAAAAAAATGATTTTAAATGATAATTAATTCCAATGATAATCCAATTATTTGGTAAAATTGATGTTGTTTTATGAATTTTTATCATTTTTTAATTTATCTAAAAATTAAGAAATATAATAATTTTTCATGGTCTTTCAATTTTTGGAGGAAATTATACCCAAATTTGGTTTTGGTTTTTTGAAGTTAATTGTTTCATTTAACCTGCAATTAATTTTGAAAACTAAATTATTCATGAGTTTTAATTATTTTAATAATTTTTTGAAGTAAATAACTCTCCATTAATTGGACTAAAAAATAATTTTGAAATGAAAATTGTGTAATTTCATTATGGAATGATAAAATTTGTTTATAAATTGTAAATTTATTGTGATTTAGAAATTCTAATTTTAAATAGGTTAATTAAAAATTAGTATTATATATATATTTTTCAATATATTAATTTAATTAGACTTATTCATGCCTTTGATGTTTCATATTATTTTTTACATGGAAAATTGTTCTTTTGAAGTCTTCTACATGTACCCAGTTCTTCTATTGTCCCAAATTATTACTTTAATGATTCGTTATTCCAGTATTACTTATGGTATGCTATGGTAATTTACTGACATAGTTCTACACCTCCACCTCTTTATTTTGAATCGCAACACCTTCTTCTTACTATCATGGGAATAGAAATTGATTCTAATAATGACCATTTTCTCTAGAAATAGTGCTCTTACCACTGTGTGAACATATAAACTCCCCACTAACCCAGTATGACAAACCTAATACCTCATTAGTCTCTAAAGAAGGTGAATCTGAGGATGATATGTATCTAGAGAATGATGTTCTTGAACAAACATTTCGGATAATCCACCATATACCAAATAATTTTTTCATAACTTGTGAATAAGAAACCAAGATCATTGAAGATATCAGATGAATATAATAATATAATCAAACTAAAAAAACCACAAGGATAATGACCAATATTGACCAATTGAAAATAACAGAACAACCATAAAGGGATACAAATCTAAAAAATTTATTTTCTTCTCAATCAAATGTATTGGTGTGGCTTGTTAATTTTGAGTGGCTGGATGATTTTGAATACACACTATGAAGGTCACTTAATAAGGATATAGCACTAGTGCAGAAATCATTTTTTACGTCACTATTTTTTACGTCGGTTATATATAACCGACATAACAATGCGGCGAGTAGATTTTTCATGTCGGTTATTTTAATAACCGACGTTACAAATCGAGCCTGTTGTGTTTTTACATTGGTTATCTTATAACGGACGTAAAAAACCAATGCGCAGGGGGTTTTTACGTCGGTTATCAAATAACCGACGTAAAAAACGCGTCGATATCGGGTTTTTTACGTCACTTACCAATTAACCGACATAAAAAAGCGTAGATATCAGGTTTTTTTATGTCGGTTATTTGGAAACCGACGTAAAAAACCCCCCCGCGCATTGGTTTTTTACGTCGGTTTCCAAATAACCGACTTAAAAAATCCCCATATCTACTTGTTTTTTACGTCGGTTATTTTCTAACCGACGTAAAAAACCAAAGCGCGGGAGCTTTTTTACGTCGGTTTTAAGATAACCGACGTAAATAAGCTTAAAAAAAGTTTATAATGTCGGTTATATAATAACAGACGTTATAAATCATTTAAAAGAATTAAAGCCCGTGTTCTGTCATTTACGATTTTTTCGATTGACAGTCGCCGGCTCGTCTCTCTCTCGCGCGGTAAACCCTAATCGGCTCATCGATCGCCTGCATTACACTCATTTTGGTTTCATTGTTTATCTTCTTCACTCCTCTCGGATCTATCATCTCAACTCGCGACATTCAAGTAAGCCTTCCACGAATTTATTTCATTCGTTTTTGTTTGGATTCTTGATGTGCTTTTCGTTCGTTTTTGAATCTCGTGTAATTTTTTTTATTACAAATTGTTATTATGTTCATTCAACTCGCAACATTCAACTCGCAAATGGTTATTAAAACATTGAGGATTAGCTTCAGCAAAATCTGAAAAATAATGGGTGGTACTGTAACGTTCCATTCTTCCAGCAACATTATTATTTCCTACTTAGTTGGAATGTGTCTTTATGGAAGAAGATTGGTAGTACTTATTTTCTTAAAATCATATTTTCAATATGATTGTCCAGAAAATTATTTTCATGAATGACATTGGACCAGGTACAATTGGTAATACCTATCCTTAAAATTTCATTCAACATTCTTACATCATAATATTTTTTAAAAAAATTATGATTTTTAGAACTCCTAGATCAGAAAACCATCATCTGTTTTCATCTGCATTCATAAAAATATCAATTCATACCTATTACAATCATATATTTCATTCTGGACTCATGGTGAGTCTGATAATACATTTCTTCTTTTAGTCATCTCCTAAAAAAGATGGACCTTTCCATGCAAAGTGTATTTGATTTCTTGAATACGATGGTATGTCCGATTTTCAACAAAACCAAGTGAGGTGATTTATTTTATTATTAATAATTCATAAAAAAATTATATTACTTAAATATTATTATCATCATTTTCATATTTTTCATTATAAAAAAGGTAAAGGGTACTTTCTTTTCATTCTGAAGTTAAATTATATTTCTTATAAAGGTCTTTTCTATCTAGGTAGAAATAATTTAATGATAATTAGATTGAATTATGTATATTATCTTATCTTACCATCCAAACAAATTTTTATGTATTAATAATTATTATGTTTTGTAAAAACAATTATGACCCCCATTTCATTTTTGTTAGTTAATTGATCTACGAAAGTGTTATAAATGATTTGATGATCACGATTCACCCATATATATGGTTAGTCATTATGTGACATTTGGGTCCATAATATCCTTCTAATGCATTCAATAATGCATTATATATCATAGATCAATATGGGATACAGATGGTTATACCATGTCCAATGTGTTATGTGATCTGTCTGGTAAGAAATATTATAATAAATTATAGGAAAGGTGATTAACATATCCCAATATGAGGTGAATGAAACTATGTTTTCCCTTGACATATGTTATGACTTATATGATTATGTTTGCGCCACACTCTTATGTTATTCCACATACCAATGTTGTGATCTTGTGAATAAGGTTTTTTAAATCATGTTCCCACTATCATATAAATCATGTCATATGTTATGCTTAAATTGTTATACTTGGACTCATGTTTTATGATCTATGATTATATAGAACTGTTTCACTTATCTTTTTGATCATGTGCTTTCTGTATGCTCTTATACCCCCATGGATATCTTTTTATGAGATTAGATATTATATTTATATATATCATGTTTACCCATAATGAGTATCATAAATCAAAACTTTTATTATTTTCATTCCCTAAGTTATAAAAATAAGTATTATGTAGGATGATTCAAAAATTTAATCTATGAGATGAGTTGTTTTATGTGTGAATCCCAGGCCAAACACATATGTATTTTTTTATTGGTATTACATATATATAGTTAGACATATACATTTTTTTACATTAACATGATATTAACATTACTTTTTCTAAATAAATATTAATGTCCTTAGATTATATATCGGATCAAAAGTATATTGTAATTCTAATATATAATCAGAATGATCAGATAATTTGACAATATTATTAAACATAAAACAAATGGTCTATATTAATATTTTTAACATGACACTTACAATGTATAGCTATTTAGTGTTGGGTACTTATGAAAACAACTACTACTTTCAGGATTTGTTTTATATTTTAAATTGTTTTACATTCAAATTATGATTTTTTTTCATATAAACATGTTTTTTCTTATCTTAAAAATATATATTTTTTGTTGATATTTGTTATAGGTAATAATGAGTCGACGTTGGATTACGGAACATCGAATGAGCAATGAATTTGAGGAAGGTGTTGATGCCTTTTTGGAATTTTCAAAAAGAAATGTTCCAAGTAGTGACATTTTTTTCTGTCCATGCCTGAAATGTTTGAATATGATGAAGTTGAAAAGTAGAGAGATAAAAGATCACCTGATATGTCATGGTTTTAATCCGAGTTATAGCCCTTGGATTTGGCATAGTGGAACTGGACGGAATGTCACTGATGATGATGATTCGCAAGATGGTAACTCTGATGGAATTGAAGAAATGATTCGCGATATTGTAGCAGAACAAATTGAGATAGAACCGACAGTTGCACGTCTATATGGTGATGCTGAAAAACCATTATATCCCGGTTGTACAGATTTTACGGTTCTGTCGGCGGTGTTAATATTGATTATCCTGAAGGCGAAGCATGGATGGAGTGAAAGAAGTTTTACAGAGCTGCTACAATTGATGAAAGACATTCTTCCAAAAGATAACGATCTTCCAGATTCACATTACAAAGCTAAGAAAATATTATGCCCGATGGGATTGGGATACAAGAAAATACATGCCTGTCCGAATGACTGCATTATATATAGGAAGGAATATGAATTTCTGTCAGAGTTTCCAAAATGTGGGACATCACGGTATAAGGTGAAAGAAAAATCACAGGGTGATGTAGATATTACAAATATCCCTTCAAAGGTATTTTTGTATCTTCCTATAACTAATCGTTTAAAACGTTTCTTTGCTAATTCACATGATGAAAAAAGGTTAAGATGGCATGCTGAAGAGCGGGTATGTGACGGAAAAATACGTCATCCAGCTGATTGTCCACAATGGAAGAAAATTGATGCGCAGTACTCAACATTTGGAAATGAAATAAGAAATCTCAGACTAGGGTTGTGCATAGATGGAATGAATCCATACCGAACACTCAGAAGCACACATAGTTCATGGCCTGTTTTATTGGTAATTTACAACCTCTCTCCTGAAGTTTGTATGAAGCGCAAATATGTCATGTTGAGTAGAATGATCTCTGGTCCAAAGCAACCCGGTAATGATATTGATGTTTACTTGTCACCGTTGATTGATGATTTGAAACTGTTATGGGCTGATGGTATTAGGGTGTAGGATTCTTATAAAATGGAATATTTTCAACTGCATGCAGTGCTTCTGTTCACTATAAATGACTTCCCAGTGTATGGAAATTTGTCTGGATACAGTGTTAAAGGGCATAAAGCATGTCCGATTTGCGAACAACAGACGTCCTATTGTCAATTGCATCATGGGAGGAAAACAGTGTACATGGGTCACCGAAAGTTTTTGCCTATGGAACACCCTTATAGAAGACTAAAAAAGGCATTTAATGGCTCACAAGAATTTGATACTACACCAAAACCTTTATCCCATGATCTATATTTTGAGAGGGTGAAAAACCTTGACGTGACATTGGGAAAGACACAGAAATCTGGTAATGATAGACATATTTGGAAGAAAATGTCAATTTTTTTGAGCTACCATATTAAAGGTATCATGAAGTTAAACATAATATTGATGTCATGAATGTGGAGAAGAATATCTGTGATTCTTTGATTGGAACATTGTTAGATATTAAAGGAAAGACTAAATATGGGTTGAATGCATGATTAGACTTACTATCAATGGGAATACATTTGGAGTTAGCTCCCACTCCTAAAGGAGGACGAACATTTCTTCCCCCGGCTTGTCATACATTATCGAAGAGGGAGAAAATTAGCTTCTGTCAGTGTCTTCATGATACCAAAGTGCCTCAAGGTTATTTTTCTAATGTAAAAAATTTTGTCTCATTGAAGGACTTGAAGTTGATAGGTATGAAATCACATGATTGTCACGTCATGATGCAACAAATTATACCAGTTGCATTGCGTGGAATATTTCCCATTCGTGTCAGAAAGACTATAATGAACATGTGTTATTTTTTCAATTCAATTTGTAACAAGGAGATTGATGTGAATGCTTTGAACATTTTGGAAAAGGATGCAATTTTTATACTTTTTCAATTGGAAATGTATTTTCCTCCAACTTTTTTTGATATAATGGTGCATTTAATGATTCATCTGGTTTGAGAAATAATGCATTGTGGACCTGTATATCTTCGTTGGATGTATCCTTTTGAAAGGTATATGAAAATATTAAAGGGGTATGTTAAAAATCTATATCGACCTGAAGCCTCCATTATTGAAAATTATATTTCTGAGGAGGTAGCAGAGTTTTGTACGAGCTACTTGGCTGCGGCGTAACACATAGGTTTGCCTCCATCTCGCCATGAACGAGTTAATAATGAGGGAAAGGGGATTCGCGGCTTGAAAGTCAAATCATTGTCACCTGAACAGATGAAGAAGTTAGAATCATACATCTTGAATAACATAGCTGATGATCAACCATATATCACATTGTATATTAATGAGTTGAAACAATGTCATCCAAAGAAGAAAGAAATGTGGATTTTGAATGAGCACAACAAAATTTTTTTGTCATTGATTTAAAAGACTTTGCTTGGTAGATCAGATGTATCAGAGACATTAAAATAGATAGTGGGTGGTCCATGATTAAATGTGATAACATGGTCTGGTTATGACATTAATGGTTATACATTTCATACAAAAGCTCAGGACAACAGAAGTGCAGTTCAGAATAGTGTTGTATTGGTGTTTGCAGAAGCAATGCATTTTTCGAGTGCTAAGGACAAAAACCCAATTTCTGCATCAAATGCATATTATGGAGTGATTGAAGACATATGGGAGGTTGATTACTTTAAAATTAAAGTTCCCGTTTTTAACTGTAAATGGTTTGACGGTAACAACAGTGTCAGACACGATGAATTTGGAATGACACTTGTTAATCTGAATAGATTGGAAGACACAGCTGATTCTTTTATAATGGAAACACATGCAAAACAAATTTTTTATATAGTAGATCAATCAGATATGCAGTGGGTTGTTGTTTTACAAGGGAAAAAACAATATGTTGGTGAGGATGAACTTGATGAATATGCTGATTTATGTGAGATCCATACTTCAATAGAAATATTAACAGAACATAATGACGATCATGTTGAAGACATAGTTTGTGCCATAAGGAACGATCACGACGAAGGAATTAGGGAAAACAATTCATCTGTACATTCCTAAAATTACAGGTAACATATCTCTATTTCTTGTTTACATTTATTTTTTCCATAAATGTTAGATATTTTAAGTTTTTTATTTATTAAAACATGTTTTAAAATAAAATAAGTATATGTTATTGTTTGTTTTAAGTTTGTTTTGTTTACTTTATCATGTTTATAACCATTACATGAATTTTAAAATGCTTATTTTGTTGTACCCCTCTCTCTTGGATTTTAATGATCACAATCACTCTCATAGTGTTCTAACTTGTTTTCAAGTGTTTTGATGCTAGGAAAAAGGTTGCCCAGGAGTTGGCCCAAGAAGGCTGATAGTGGACTCTCTGAGTCCACTGGCCAGCCGGTGGTCTCTGGCAGAAGCATTGCTTTCTGACAGATCCACCGGTCAGCCGGTGTTAGCTCACCGGACAGCCGGTATGTGCACCGGCCAACCGGTTCTTGCCCACCGGCCAGCCGGAGGATCCCGGTAGTAGACTTGCCCACTACCTGGTGCCACCGGCCAACCGGTGGATAACCACCGACCAGCCGGTGGAACCCAGACAGAAAGCCTGCTCTGTCTGGACCACCGGCCAGCCGGGAGCTCAGCACCAGCCAGCTGGTGAGACACCACCGGCCAGCCGGTGTGACCAGTCAAACTAGCCGTTGGGCTTTGACCAGACTTGTACTTTTGACCCCCAGCGGCTCTAGAAGCCCTCCAACGGCCATATTGAAGTGTTTATGTGTATTTATCCTATAAATAAGAAACCATGGATGCCGAGAACACAACCGAAACATATTTTGATGTCTTGACGCTCTAACGACAAATCTCCAAGGCCTCTTGTGATCCATTGCCATCCTTGATGCTTGAGCTCCCTCTCCATCAGCTGCTCTCACACTTTTGGCACTCAAGGCTTCCGTGTGTTTGTATTATTTTATTTGTTTAGTTCTTCATTGGGTTTGGATTAAAACAAAACTCTCATTTCCATTCTTTCTTTCAATTGGGTTTCTTGCTACAACCATAATAAAAAATCAAGCTGTACGAATTTTTACTATTATGTAACCTAGTACACTTTTCTATTTTCTGATTACAGTGTAGTATTAAAATATTTGATATTGTATATTTGTGAACTGACGTTTGTTTTTTTGATTTGAAGGATAATGACAGATCATTCAGACGATCAACCACATGATTCTGGGGAGGAGCATATTGCTGGTCATACCTCTAGGGATGAACATTCACATGCTCCTATTACGACAAAGAGTTCAAAGGTTAGTAAACGTGGTTGCACACGTTTACCAAAATTATCACTTGCCCATACGTAGGATCAGAGGATAGTAGTTGAGTTTGATGATGATGATATTCCTAGAGGTCCGAATGCCAAAGATTTTAAGAGTTTTGTTGCAACTCAGTCTAAGACAAAAGTAAGCATTCTGTATGATGATTGGAGAGGTGTGGATAAAGCGATTATCTCTCAGTTGTGGGAGACGATTTTGGTAAGATCTTTTTTCATTGTTTGACAATTCTTTTAATATTTCTGGTATATATAATATGTTTAAACTCTTCTTTATCAGATGAAATTTGATATTCCTGACACTGGAGGAGTTAGGAAGAAATTCTTATCGTTGGCTGCCAGGAGATGGAGGGATTTCAAATCAACCGTCACATCTGATTTCATTTATGTTCATAGGAGTCATGAAAATCCATGTCGTATATATCCTTTTATAGATGAAGACACATGGAGACAATTTTTTGAAAGTAGAAAAAAGAGTCATTTTTGGTAAGGGCAATGTAAACTTTTATATACTATCTTATATAAATGATTTTATTAATGTTTTGTTAATGATTTCTTATTCTTAAATTACAGCAAACAAGGAAAGCTCATCAGGAGATCCAATCTAAAAATTTATACCCTCATAGTTTATCTCAGTGAGGGTATACATTATTGGAAGAAAAAATTATAGCGGAAAAATTTCAACAACTAAGAGCTGAGTCTTCAAGCTTTGGAGAGGTGGCCCCTCCATCCCCTCCATCTAGACATGAAAAATGGAAGAGAGCTCGGAAGGGAAAAAAAGGGCAATATCTTTCGGAAGAATCGAGAATCGTAGCTGATAGGATTGTAAGATATCTATTTAATTTATTTAAGTTAACTTTTTTCTTCATATAAGTTTCAATCATTACCGAAATGTTCATTTAATTAATAGAGGACTCTCTTGAGGAGCAGAGTTCAGAGGGGACATTTACAGCTACTGGGAGGGAAGATATTTTATTTGCAGCATTGGGAAGGCCCGAACATCCTGGTCGTGTAAGAGGATATCCGACAGGTGTATCGGTAAGAAAAGTGTTTCCACATTCTTCAACTTCTAACATTGAGGGGGTTTATAAAAAAATAAAATCCTTGGAGGCTGAAGTTCAAAATATTAATGCGATGATGGAAACCAAGATTAGGGATTTGGTGCAGTCTATGTTTGCAGAAATGCAAAGACAATTTCAGACTGCAGCTCCCACTCCTCCACCTCCCCCTGCAGACCCCATTATTTATCCTCCACCTTCGCCAGTAGCTCCTACTCCCCCACCTTAGCCTGCGGACCCCATTTTTTATCCTACGCCTCCGCCGCAGCTTCCTACATATTGCGAGTTGTATGTTGATGATTCTAAACATCATATAGTAGCATACGGGTTGGTATATTGTATAGGAGATACAGTTCATCATCAACAATTAGAGGTAGAGAATCAGAGGGTCACTGTACAGGATATTATAGATAGATCAGCTAGGGTACCAATACCTACAGATGAGGTGGCGACAGTTGGACAGAGTATCGGCCATTTTTTAGTTTGGCCATCCAGACTTCTTCAACTCATTACCATAGAGGTATGAATGTTATATCTTTTATTTTTTTTTTTTTATTAAAGTTGTTTTATCATTTGAAAACTACTATAATTCTCAATTTTTTTTCACAGGAATACTTCAAAGGTAAAGAAATAATGTATAGACAACAACAAAGACAACAGGCTATGACATCAGAAACAGATTCCAGTGGTCTTGACAAATTGTCAAGATATTCACATTTGTTTTTGGATTTTTATGAGTTTCCAATGGAATCTCATGTTTGTGGACGTGAAATAAGTGTGGGGATTACAAAATCTGATATCATGGAGCTTGTTACTGGAGATAAGTTGGGCATCAACGTGGTGGAAATTTTTTCCATGTAAGTCTTAACACCTTTTCCCTGCGTTATATTTATTAAAAATGTATACATATATATGTTTTGTATTAGGTATCTTTATAAAATTTGTGAGAGGAATGAATTGACAGAAGTATATGGATTCATGGACCTGCAATTGATTTCCCCTGAATCATGTGCATTGACTGAGGAACAAAGAATGTTTTATATTGCTGAAAGATTTGAAAAGAATATAATCCAACAATGTTGGGTGATGCCTTTTTGTGGGAGGTATGAAACACATTTCCCTCAAAGAGTTAATTATCTTTTAACATAAAAACCACTAACATTAAATTTCCTATTATCAGTAATCATTGGATGTTAGGGATTTTTTGCCCAAGGGAGAAATCTCTTTATTGGATATGCTCTGTTCATTGTGATGTGCGGGCAAGTTTTAAGAATATATTGGAAAAGTATGTTTCAATTTCTCAATAGTTTTATATATTATAATGAATTTTAAATTTACCCCATTCATATTATTTTCTAACAGTACATGGGTCTACTTTTGAAAAAACACAAAGAAATGAAATGAAAAGATCAAATATGTAAAGGAGAAGGTAAATTTCCATTTATAATTTGTACTTTTTGATTTATTACAAAAAAATAATATATTGAATTTACACATACAAAAAAGAATTGTCATGAACAACAAGGCCTCATCGAATGCGGATATTATATGTTAAGATTTATGTATGAAATAATAACAACTGGGAAAGTTGTGAATTTTGACCTGTTACGATTTCCTCTTAAACTTTGCCATCATATTTCAATTTGATTTATTCATTATACACGTTAACTATCTTCTTTTTCATTTGTAGCTTTTTGATGAACCTCAACCCTATATTGCTGAACACATCAAACAGGTACGAGTGGAGTGGTCAAATTATTTTACACGTTTGATTCAATTTTAGTTGTTTGTATTGTAAAATGTAATTTTGAATATTGTCATTTTAATTGTCTATTTGGTAGTTTTTTAGGTTTGATTTAGTTTTTTTTTAAGTTGAAAGTGTAAGTTTTGAATGTTATATAAGTGAATGTTTAATTTTGCTCTACTTCTTGTTTTTTTCTACTTTTGATGGTTCTTCTGGTATGGATTTGGGTCTGTGGGGGAGGGGTTCCCAGGGTGTGGGGGTGTGTTCAGTGGGGTTGGGGGTTTCCAGCGGTCTGGGAGGGCTGTCTGGTGGGGTGGGGGGACAGTCTTGGGGGTGGTAGGGATGTCCAGGGGTGTGGGAAGCCGGTCCAGGGGTGTGGGAGTGCTGTCCAGGGGTGGGGGGGTTGTCCAGGGGTGTGGTGGGGGCTGTCAAGTGGGGTGAGGGGGTGAGGAGGTGCTGTTCAGGCAGGTGGGGGTTGTCGAGGGGTGTTTGGGGGTGTCCGGGGGTCCGGGGGCAGTCCAGGAGTGTGGTGGGGGCTCCAATGGGGTGGGGGAGTGCTGTCCAAGGGATATACATGAGGGTGGGAGCTCCAATGGGGTGGGGGAGGGCTGTCCAGGGGGTATACATGAGGGTGAGGGCTCTAACGGGGTGGGGGGAGGGCTATCCATGGGGTATAAATGAGGGTGGATGCTGTCTAGTGGGTTAGTTTTATATGTTATCTATTTACATGCTTATTTTTGATGTACTTCTGTTTTTGTGGTATGATTTCTTGATTTATTTTTTGGTTGATTCTGGTGGAGAGAAGATCAATGTATTCTGTTTAAAAAAATTGGGTTTATCACGTCGGTTATTTAATAACCGACGTGATAAAATGCCTGGAAAATAGTTTATCACGTCGGTTATTTAATAACCGACGTGATAAAAGGCCTGGAAAATGGTTTATCACGTCGGTTATTTAATAACCGACATGATAAAAGGCCTGGAAAATGGTTTATCACGTCGGTTATTTAATAACCGACGTGATAAAAGGCCTAGAGAATGGTTTATCACGTCGTTTATTTAATAACCGACGTGATAAAGGGCCCGGAGAATGGTTTAGCACGTCGGTTATTGAATAACCGACGTGCTAAATGGCCTGGACAATGGTTTATCACGTCGGTTATTGACTAACCGACGTGATAAACCCCCCTCCCCCGGTTTTTCAAGTCGGATTTATATGAACCGACGTGATAAACCACGCTCAGCCCTATTTATCACGTCGGTTCTTATAGAACGGACGTGATAAACCACCCTCACCACTATTTATCACATCGGTTCTATATGAACCGACGTGATAAACACCATCACCCCCTATTTATCAAGTCGTTTGTTTAAGAACGGACGTGATAAACCATTGTCCATGTCGTTTATCACGTCAGTTCTTCGATAACCGACGTGATAAACCATTCTCCAGGCCTTTTATCACGTTGGTTCTAAAATAACCGACATGATAAACCATTATCCAGGCCCTATATCACGTCGGTTCTAAAATAACTGACGTGATAAACATCGCGATTTTATGTTTTTGACGTCGTTTTTTAAATAACCGACATCAAAAACAAAATTTATAATGTCGCACGTATTAACGTCGGCTAGAAACAGACGTAAAAAATTAAAAATAACCGACGTAAAAAACGTTTTCTGCACTAGTGTAGGAAGCACTAAAATGATGAGAATGGGATCAAAAACACCAACATGTGGCTACCCTATTACGAATCTAATGATGAATGCTTTTAATTCTAAATTGTTAAGAATACCCTTGAAAAACATTTCATGATGTGGGATGCCTCATGTTATACATAGACAGTACATATAGATATTCATGAAATATTATAAAAGGATCTAAAAAATTGGCATAAGGAATTTTAGCCATCCCAACACCAATTTTTGAAATCAAAGACACTACATTGAGTTTCCCTAAACCCAAAAATTGTACATTATTCACTATATCATCCCACATAGATGTTTTTAGATTAATTAACCAATCTATCCCAAAGGCTTAATCTCAATTTCAATACATTAATTTATTTAACCCTCACATTAATACAACATGGATCAAAATCCATATCACATAAAAATTCCAAGACACTACTAGATACACATATAGTCCCCAATAAAATGAATGGTCCTATTATTCATGGTTCCAAGACCCAAATCCATAAGAATTTATTGCTTAATTGAATGATATTCCCATAATAGTTTTTTAGGCCAAGAACTACCATTCAATCCATTAAATATTCAAATCATATATGCCTTGACTCTAATTATTCATCATAGAATTCACTGTGAAATCATGGAAATTGAATTTCATTGTTAAAATATACCAAAAACATTGATCATAACCCTCATCTATGACACATGTTTTTCATCCATCTACATTATTATTGTTATTTTACACTAAATGAGAGGATGAAAATTTTACATTTCTATAAATATTTCCACCCCATCACTATAAAATGAATATTGAATTTTTTTATAACAAGGAAAAAAATCTAAAAGAGTTAATTTTTAATAGATAGTGTGTATGACTTGTGTGGTACCCCCAGTTTGAGGTATGTGGACTTGTTTATGATTTTTTTTTATGTGTTTAATGTTCATGGGATGAGTTTGGAAGAGGTTGGGATAGTTTGGAATGGTTTTGGATGAGTTTGGAGTCTTTTATATGGGTGCACAGTTTGAGAACAGTTAAGGGAAACCGTGCAGGTGCTCCAAGAAACCACCCAAGGGGAGGCAGTAGGCTTCGCAAGGCCTGCACATGGTTTGACAAACCGTTCTAGGAAATCGTGCGTACCCTTTCTCTTGAGGCATTAGCATGCACATGGTTAGAGCACAGTTTTCCAAATCGTGCAGGCTAACCACGTGACCACTTAAAAAAATAAGGTTTAAGTTTTGGGCTCCCTCAGTCTTAACCTATTTCACTCCAATCATCCTCCCACTTTAGCCTCACTTGGTATTTTGGGTTCTCAAAGGTTGAGGGCACTCTCCCACTCGGTTTGGAAGCGTTTTGAATAGGTTCATTGTTTTTTTAAGGTGGTTTCTCTCAGGTAAGTCTCTCCTCTTGGTTTCATTGTGTTTTCCTCTAGATCTACATCTCCCGATCTCTCAGTTTTCTATATCTACACCCTTTGTGTGTTGATCTAGGGTTGTGGTTTCCTTTGATGTTGACTTTATGTATTTTGAATTCTATGTAAAGGGATATTGAGAGGTTTCGGTGGTACGTTCACAAATTTTGAGGTGCGGGTGCTTGTGGTTCGATTTCTCAAGAACCCTAAAGGTAGGTGGCTTCTCTCTCAACTCCACTTTGTTAGAAATATTGGTTCTTTGTTTACAATTAATTTGTTGTTATGAAAAATTAATTGCGATTTGTTGTGAGAAATCTGTTGGAAATCACTTTGGTGATGTTTTGGGGATTTTGGGAAAAAGGGGTTTTTAGAGTGAAATGCTATTGTTGTGGATTTTAAAATAGTGATTTTAAAATGGGTTGTTGAGATTGAATTGGGAAAATGGTTTTTGGAAAATGGTTTTCAATAAATATGTTGTTTTTATTGAAATGTGGTTTGGCATGAAAAATGGTTTTCAATAAATGGACGATTTATTGAAGTGGATTAATATGCGATGGAATTGGTTGATTTCTTATTGTTGTGACCTTGTTATGTCATATGCTTGTTTATGTCTTGATGGGAATGTTGATTGGGAGTGGCGAGAAGTACCACAATAAAAAGGGGATGGACAGTGGATGGAAGGGCCACCATCAAATGATAAGTGGACGAGAAGAGCCGCTATTTGTGAATTGGTGAACGGGTTGGAGGGAAGCTCTGCCGGTTGGTTGTGGTCGAGATGTACCACTAGGTATGAATGGGTAAACATGTTGGAAGAAAACTATACCGTTTGTTTTTTTTTTGTCTGAATGGGTGAATGGGTTGGGTGGAAGTCCCACCGTTTTTTTTGTTTTATGTTCATTGCATTGTAAGTTGGAAATTGTTGGACTAGTGTGTGAATGATGAAATGTCTTGTGGCATGTTTGGTTGGCATTCCCTTGGTTTCTTGGTTTGGGTGTGATGGCTTGGTAATGGCATGTTTGGCTTATGGAAATGGTTTTACTTGTGATTATTTTATATAAATTGTTTTATATAAATGTGATAACGGTTTTATCCTAGTGGAATGTGTAGGGAAGTCATTTATGGAAAACCTTTTGAGTTTCAGTACTCACCTCCTACTTTGGCATGTTGGTGTCTTTGCAGATGTTGTGTACCGTGACGTGGGAAAAGGTAAGTCATCTCCCATATTTGGTGGTGCATTGTGATGTCTTGGTGGAGCATGGAGCTTGGATCTTGGTGTGGAGTTGTAGTGGTGTCATGGCTCGTAGTGTTTTTTGTTTGGTTTTCTCTCATTCTCTGATGTGGTTAAGACATGTATGGCTGTATTGGCGTTGGGTTGTATTGCAGTACAACATGGTTGTCTTTTGGGAATGCATGATTGGCTATTTTATTGACATGCATCATATAGTAGTGGTTAGTGGATTATTTGGTCAGTTTTTTCTTAAGGGAAAATTGTTCCCCAAATTGTTCTTGGAGCCCTCAGCATTTATTTCTAGCCTTTTTCATCTTGGGAATGTCGCTTATGGCCAAGTAACCCTCACCACCTCCTCATGCCAAAAAGGTAGGGGCAGGGTGTTACAAGTGTTATTATTATTTTTTATTCCTTAGATTTCAAGTGAGAGCAGTTGTTTGATCGCATTAGCACCTTGGTTTTGGCGTTGACATTCGTTGTGGTATATTCCTTGAGTTGGGATTGTATAAAGGAATAGCAATGACAGAACATGGAATTCATAGCATAAAAGGATGTAGCTCACCCTCTTATGCAGAAATTCAAGTTACTAGGGAGTTGGGTACATAAGTTTTTTGGAGACACTTATAGGTATTGGAAATATCATTGTCGTGGGTGTAGCCAATGAGATGTGCATGGAATATAAGGTATAAATGACTTCCCTCTAGGATTAATATTTTATTGGGGTATAATGATTTATGGTGTGATATGGATGTGTGAAATTGTAATGTGAATAAATTGGTATTTTGAAAATGTTTAGGTTTTCAAAATGTTGAAACATGGAAAATGTGAACTTGTGGAATTCCTTGTGCAATAGTGTTGTGTAATGTGATTATAAATGGGAGTTATTGTTTTCTACGGAAGTGAGACTTATGGTTGTTAGTTTTATATTGATAGAAATTGCATCGAGTAGGCATCGTAGAGACGAACCCAAAGTGGCCGATGAGAACTTGGTTGCACCTGAGCCCCAGGTGAACTAGTATCTAGTGTAAATCATAATTCATGCTTTCAAAGATGTGGAAAGTAGAAATAAAATGGATGAACCAAGGCACATGGATCATGCAGTTTAGTTTCAAAAGTAGAATCCACCCATCTTTTGGGGTGATTCAGAGCCAAAGAGGGTAGAAGCATGGTTGAATAGAATGAACAAGATTTTTGAGTTCTTGGGAACACCGGTAGAATTAAAAGTGAAGTTGTCCACGTATATGTTGGCAGATCTTTCCCTTCAGTGGAGGGAGTTGGATGTCCAAGCGGGGAAAGACCAGGGTGTGACATGGGAAGGCATTGAGGAATTGTTTAATAAAAAATTATACCCATATACGTTCAGAATTGATTGTACGACTGATTTCGTCAGTTTGAAGCAAGATCTTATGTATGTGACAGAGTATGAAGCTAAGTTTATAAACATAGTGAGGTTTTCACCTGAGGTGGTGGGTAGCATTTCGTTTAGTTCAATGATCGTTGAAGTAGGTTTAAGGAAAGAAATCCATTAAAATATAGCAGTATTGTGTATAGTGATTACATAGAGATGTTTAATAGATCCTCGGTGGATGAGCGGGATGTGATGGGCATTTCGGGAAGAGGAAGCATGGTGGGACCCTTAGGGAATAGTGGTTACTCTAACACTGGGTTCAAGAGAAGGAGGGAAACTTATTCCCATGGAGGAAATATGGCATATAATCTGATGGAAAGATCAGTAAATCATCCTCTGAATCCCCATAGAAAACCAGGATGTTTTCATTGTGGTTCGACATGCCACATCAAGTGTGACTGTATGAAACAACCTCAATCATGTCATAATTGTATGCATATGGGGCATCTGTAGCATTATTGTCGGAATGCTCTGAGGTTGAGTTTGTGTGATACATCTCAGGGATTGAAAATGTCGTATGCTTTGATAGGACATAGATAGAAGCATACCCCTTGGCAGTAGAGTAATGTGGGTGATGGTGATTCTCGGAATACCACGATGCCTCAACAGTGCAATAACGAGCCGATCGTGGAAAGAAAATATGTGTTTACAGCTTAGAAGGTTATGATGGATTATCAATCGAGACCACCCACAGAGCGAGGTACTATTCTTTTAAATTCTACCTTTATTAAATTGTTGTTTGATACGGGTGCTTCACACTCTTTTATTGCAGCATGTATGGTTGAGTTGATGGGTTTAAGGGTATAAATGATGCCTTCGGTTTGGAAACTTCAAACTCCTCTGGGTCAAAGAGAGTTTCGAGCCTTCTTGTGTAGAGCATGTAGTATTGTTTTTGGAGAGGTTGAGATAACCTGGAATTTCTCAGTGCATGAGATGGATGGGTATGATATAATTTTGGGAATGGATTAGCTGGTGTCTTTTAAGGCTTACATTGACTGTGATCCACGAATAGTGGGTTTTACGACACATGATGGTGTTAGGAATCTCTTTAGAGGATAGAGGAATGAAAAGAAGGGTGCAACGGGTTTGTTGGAACCAGCAGTGGGCACATTATCGTATCAGTTGGTGGTGTTGTCATTGGAATCGGTAGAGGGTGTTGAGAATATTGTTCTTCCAGAAGTGGTGGGTCAGTTGCAGGTGAGGAAGGACGATATTCCTAAAACAACATTCAAATGTAGATATGGCCACTATGAATATGTGGTTATGCCCTTTTTTCTTACGAATGCGCCATCACTATTCATGGCATTGATAAATTTGATATTTCAGAGATATCTGGATTTATTTGTGGTGGTGTTTGTAGACAATATTATGGTGTATTCAAAGACAATGATGGAGAATGATCTTCCCTTAGAGATAGTGCTAGGGATCTTTAGGGATCAGCGGTTGTATTCCAAATTTTAAAAGTGTCACTTTTCGAAACAGGAACATCATTTTCATGGAAATGGGATTTATGAAAGAGGTGTTTCAGTGGATCAGTAAAAGGTAGAGGCCGTTATCTCGTGGCAACCACCAACGGTTGTGTTTGAGGTACGGAGTTTCCTTGGTCTAACTGGGTATTTTTGGAATTTTGTTCGTGATTTTTCACATTTGGATATGTCGATGACAACATTGAAAAGAGTGAATGTTCAATTCTATTGGAATTAACAATGTCGGTAGTGTTATGAAGAGTGAAAGGGTCTCCTTACATTATCACCAATAATGTTTTTTCCAGAAATAGGAAAAGGGGCCATGGTGTATTGTGATGCTTCGAAATTAGTGCTGGGGTGCGTTCTCATGTAAGGGAATAATGTGGTTGCATATGACTCATGGAAATTGAAGGTGCATGAGAATAACTACCCAACTCATGATTTAGAATTGGCAGAAGTGGTCCATGCTTGGATAGTGTGGCATCATTATCTCATCGGTGAGAAATTCCCGGCATATACAAATCATAAGATCTTGAAGAACATTTTCCAACAAAGGGATTTGAACTTGATTCAAAAGATTTGAATAAAATATCTCTAGATGTTTGATTTTTACTTAATGTACACACCAGGTAAGGGAAATTCAGTGGTGGAGGCATTAAGTAGAAAATCATATTCTCAGGTGGAGAAACAGGCGTCGAACCAGTGGCAGTTGATGAAGGTTTTAGCTAACATGCGGTTGGAATGTGAAGAAGAGGGTGATAGAGCAATCTTCTTTCTAGATTTTTTGATCCATGACATGGTTGGCCTAGTTAAAGAGGCACATATATCTGATTCTGAGTGTGTGACCATGAGGTTGAGACTCAATGTTGGGGAGACCATTGAGGGTTGGAAACTGAAGGGAGATCCATTTTAGTGTTTTCTGAAAAGAATAGTTGTACCATTTTCTTTTTAGGAGGATCTTCTCAGGGTGTATCATCATTCCAGGTGGTCTGTTCATCCTAGAATTCAGAAAATGTATAATGTGTTGAAAGCACAGTTCCAGTGGGATGGTATGGAAAGAAGTGTGGTTGAGTTGTTTTGAGATTCTTGACTTGTCAGTAGGTCAAGATAGTGCATCAGAGGCCAGGGGGAATGTTGTAGTCTTTACCAATCCCAGTTTGGAAGTGTCAGAAAATAGAGATGGATTTTTTTACAGGTCTCCCAAGAACGGTCAGAAATCACAATACCATTTTGGAAATTGTGGATCAGCTAACGAATTTGGCACATTTCATCCCGATTTGTGAATCTCATACGGTGGAGGATCTGTCCAAAATCTATATTCGGGAGGTGTTAAAGAGGCATTTTGTTCCAGTTTCGATTGTATCTGATAGAGATCCTAGGTTTACATATCATTTCTGTAAATCCTTGCAGCCACCCCTTCGGACACAGTTGACTATGAGCACTGCGTATCACCCCCAGATGGATGGTCAATCTGAGTGGACAATACAAACATTGGAGGATATGTTGCATTCCTGTGTGATTGATTTTGGTGTCTCATGATAGAATAACTTGTCATTGGTTGAGTTCTAGTACAATACAAATCATCAGCAATCCATACATATGGCTCTGTTTGAAGAATTGAATGGGAGGTCATGTCGTTCCCCACTGTGTTTGGTGGAAATAGGTGATTCCTTGATGGTTGGACCGAGCCTTGTGCATGAGACTACAGAGAATATCAATTTGGTCAGAAAGAGAATTGAGACAGCTCAGAGTCTTTATAAATTGTATGCGGATCATCGTCGATGGCCGTTGTCGTTTGATGTGACTGTTCATGTTTTCTTGAGGATCTCTCCTAGGATGGGACATCGTCGGTTTGGGAAGCATTCAAATTTATCTCCAAGGTATATGAGACCTTTTGAGATTATTGAGAGGGTTGGTGAAGTGTCTTATAGTTTGGATTTTCCACCTAGGTTCAATGTGGTGCACAATGTGGATCAGGTGTCATAGTTTAAAATGTATTAGCTAGATCGTGACCATGTGAATCGATGGGATCATGTTGAACTAGAACAGGATGCTTCCTTGGTGCATGTGCTAGTGCGGGTTGTGGATAGGCAAGAGAAAGTCTTCATGGTAAAATCATCAGTTTAGTTCATGTTTTGTGGAAGCATGGTCAGGTTCAAGAGGAGACTTGGGTGTAGGAGAAAGAGATTGTCGAGCAGTGGCCCGAGCTCTTTCGGCAAAGGGCAGGTTCACTACTTTCTGAGCAAGGAAAGTCCAATGTCGGGAAGAATGTAGTACACCCGGTTTGAGGTTTGTGGCCTCGTTTATGCTTTTTTAATGTGTTAAAAGTGCATTAGATGAGTCGGTAAGAGTTTGGGAGTGTTTGGAATAGTTTTGGATGAGATTGTAGGATTTTTTATTGGTGCACGGTTTGGGCACGGCTAAGGGAAATTGTGCGGGTGGACCAAGAAACCGTACAAGGGGAGGAAGTAGGATTTTCCTGTCCTGTGCACAGTTTGAAGAACCGTATCAGGAAACCATACGGACCATTGCTCTCAAGGCAGTAGCATACACACGGTTAGCGCACGGTTTGAAAAACTGTGCGGGCTAACCGTGAGGCCACTTTAAAAAATAGGGTTTATGTTCTGGGCTCCCACGGGCTTAACCTATTTTACTCCAATCATCCTCCCACTCAATCCTCACTCAGAATTTCAGGTTCTCAGAGGTTGAGGGTGCTCTCCTACTCAGTTTGGAAGCGTTTTGAAGAGGTTCCCTGGTATTTTGGAGGTGGTTCCTCTCGGGTAAGTCTCTCTTCCAGGTTTTGTTGTGTTTTCCTCTTGATCTACATATCCCTATCTCTACGTTTTCAAGATCAACACCCATTGTGCGTAGATCTAGGGTGTTGGTTCCCTTGGATGTTGATTTTAAGGCTTGTGAATGCTAGGAAAAAGGAATATAGAGAGGTTGCAGTGTTGTGTTCACCGGTTTTGAGGTGCGGCTGCTTGTGTGTTGATTTCTCTGGAACCCTAAAGGTGGGTGGCTTCTCTCCTGACTGCACTTGGTTAGAACTAGTGGTTCATTGTTTACATTTCATTTTTTGTTCTGAAAAATTAATTATTATTTGTTGTGCGAAATTGGTTGGAAATCCCTTGGGTGGTGATTTGGGGATATTTGGGAAAAATGGGGTTTCATGGTGAAATGCTATTATTGTGGATTTTAAAATAGAGATTTTAAACTTGTTTGTTGAGATTGGTTTGGGAAAATGGTTAATGGAAAATGGTTTTCAATAAAGATGTATTTTTATTGAAATTTGGTTTGGCATGGAAAATGGGATTCACTAAATTGATGATTAATTGAATTTGATTGGTATGCGATGAAATTGGTTGTTTTCTTGTTATTGTGACCTTGGTGTGTCATATGCTTGTTTATGGATTATTGGGAATGTTGTGTGGTAGTGTCAAGATGTACCACTATAAACATGGGATGGATAGTGGATGAAAGGGCCACCATCAAAGGATAAGTGGATGAGAAGAGCCACTAGTTGTGAATGGTTGAACAGGTTGGATGGAAGATCCACCATATGGATGTGGTCGGGAAGTACCAATAGGTGTGAATGGGTGAATGGGTTGGATGGAAGCTCCACCATTTTTTCGTTTTGGTTGTTTTGGTGTGAATGGGTGAACGAGTTAGGCGAAAGTCCCACTGTTTGGTTATTTATTGTGCATTTCTTTGAAAGTTGGAAATTGTTGTTCTTGTGTGTGAATGATGGAATGGATTGTGGCATGATTGTTTGGGTTTCCCTTGGTTGCTTGGATTGGGTGTGATGGCTTGGTAAGGGCATGTTTGGCTTATGTAAATGGTTGTACATGTGATTATTTTATATAATTTTTTTATATAAATGAGTTAACGGTTTTATCTTAGTGGCGTGTGTAGGGAAGTCATTTGGGGAAAACCTACTGAGTTTTAGTTCTCACCCCCTGCTTTGGCTCGTTGGTGTCATTGTAGATGTTGGGTATCGTAACGTGGGAAAAGATAAGGCATCTTCCTTCTTTAGTGGTTCATTGTGATGTCCTCGTGGAGCATGGAGCTTAGAGATTGGTGTGGAGCTGTGGTGGCGTCATGGATCGTAGTGTTTGTTGTTTGGTTTCCACTTGTACTCTGAGGTGGTGTAGACATATCTGGTTCTATTGGTTTTGGGTTTTATTGTGGTACAACCTGGTTCTCTTTTGGGAATGCACGTTTGGCTTTTTTATTGACACGCATCATAGAGTGGTGGTTAGTGGATTGATTGGTTCATTTTTTCTTAATAGAAAATTGTTCCCCAAGTTGTTCTCAAAGCCCTCAGCATTTATTTTCAGCCTTTGGTGCCTTGGGAATGTCTCTTAAGGCCAAGTAACCCTCACCGCCTCCTTAAGCCAATGATGTATGGGAGGGGTGTTACAACATGAAACACCAAATGTTTAAGGGAATAAAAAATCACAAGGATTTATAATATATTAAATATTTTCATTCTATATAGTATACAACATCCAATTCACACAATACTATGTTATCTTCTATCACAAAAAACATTATTTTTCATTGATTTCATGTGTTCCACGCAAGACCTAGTTTTATCAATTAATAATATATTATTAAAATATTATTATTTAATATAATGAAATACAACCTAACCATTAATGTAGTGTTTATGAATAATATTTACAAACTTCTGAAAATATAAGGTTTAAACAGATAAAATATATATTCATTGGATACCAATTAATTAAAAACAAAAATATTATCTAATTGAATATAAATGAAATACTTTTATTTTTATACTCAGAAAGGTGATTCACCCTAATAAAATAAATTAATTACTAATATAGAAGGAAAATAATGAAAATATATATATTATAATTCAAATTAAGTATTTTTTTAATTCATACAATTTATTTAATAATCATATGATAATTATAATTCCAAGATTATGATTAAAACATTTATTTTCCAAAAAAGGTAATTTTTCCTCATTTTAGTAGAGAATGATTTTTAATAAAATTATTGTAACATTTATAAATTTCATATATCAAAATAAAATTAATTTTTGAATGAGGAATATAAAAATTGGCTTACGGAGAAATTTTTCACTGTTTCAATGACGTTTCATTTTTTTACATTTAGTGAAAAATAATCAATTTTATTTCAAAAATTATTTTTTATATAATTTATTTATATAGTTGGATTATATTATTTATAATTTTAAAGAAAAATCAAATTAATTATAAATCCTTTAACCCAATTTAGTTATTTGGAATCAATTTCAAATTGAAATTGGATATAAAAACATTTTTATCTTTTGAACATTTTATTTTAAAACCTCACTCTATTGCCCCTTATACGGGATGAAATTGAAATTAAATTATTCAAAAAACTAATTATTCAAATTTGAAAATATGAATTAAATATTTTGAATTATGAAATATAATTTCTAATAATTTCAACTTATTTTTTTGACTAAAAATACTTCTAAAAGTAATTAAAATTAATTAAAGAAATTAATAGAGAAATTAGTTTAAAAATGGACTAAGCCTTAACCTTATAGGCCAAAAATACATAGAAACCTGTACATAATCTATTTAATGTCTATACTTATAACGTAATATTACATTTATTTATTTATTTTCATTATTTTCTCCAATTTACCTGGGAAAAACGTGCATGTAATTCCCTTTTTAAAAATTTATAATAATGTTACTCCTCCTCTAGTATAAAAAGACTCTCACCCCTCTAACTTATTCACACATGTCAATACAATTTTATCATCCAAGACCTGCCATAATAAACTCCCAAATTCCCTTCCCTTTTTGTAGAATCCTTAGTTTTTAAAGAAACAAATCCATGGAAGTCTTTTTGTATAACCCAATAGGTGTTACACAAATAAGAGGTAACCTTATTAAATGAATAGTTCTTTTTTATTTATCATTAAACCCCTTCGAATTTATTATATTGTTCTAATATAATAACCTCATTATATTAAATATACTAATATTTTGGGATGTTAATATTTTGATCGACACCTATACTCACTTCAATCAAATGGGTAACGAACATACAATTTCTGGTAATAGCAAACTGCAACCTTTGAAAACAATGTAATTCAATATTTACTTTACCACCTCTCATGGTTTGTAATTATGATAGAAAACCTATTTATATATGATATATTTGATATTTTCATAGTATTAATATTACTTATTTTTATAATAAAATATACACCTTATTGCATTACATGTTTTGTAAATATGATATCACCATTTGTGGACATGTGATCTACCGCCTCCTCAAAGTGATGCGATACGTTGACACATTATATCGAATTTATATTGGATGGTTTCAATAAATTTATGTGACATATATTAAAAAGTATTTGAATTATCATTCAGTCATATATACGGACTACCGTCTATATAAATGGGGCATTTCATTTCCTATC
This sequence comes from Viscum album, assembly GCA_963277665.1. Lineage (NCBI taxonomy): Eukaryota > Viridiplantae > Streptophyta > Magnoliopsida > Santalales > Viscaceae > Viscum > Viscum album. The sequence continues at coordinate 600,552,039 of OY728133.1, forward strand.
TCTAATTATTTTGGGTTTCTTTAAATAAATATACAATGAATTTATATATAACATCTATATCATGGAATAACTTAAGGAGAAGTTTAATTAATGATATAATTAATTATAATTAAAACAAAAGTTTAAAACATATTCAACAAACTTGGAAATTAACACCCAAAATTTTGAAAAGAATGAAATATTATTAACAAATAGGTAATAAGATATTATAGGAAGTTGATATATATTATTATAAATATGAGTATGGTTCTGGTATAAGTTAATAACATAATTAACACCAATAAATATATGTTTAATAAAAATTCACCAGAAATAAATCACTAGGTAATAGATTTTCATCTAACATTTTACCTCTTTGAAATAAATTTCATATTCACCACTTATTAATTTCTTGTGGTGTACGTGCTGACCATTTTGGTATATTTTATCATTATTTATTTTATATTCATTTTTTTATTTTAATTTTTAAATATTTGGTATAATGTGATTTGACATAAAATTTACCAAGTGGAAAATAATTTAATATCATGATTCCTTTTCATTTGGTTATATTACTTCCTCGTTGTAGTTAATATTATAATATTTTCTTATGTAATCACTGTTTTTATACATATTATTTTACACTTGTTTTATGTGGATTTAAATTTTACACACGTAATCTATTAATTTATTTATTCTGATATCAATGTTGTTGACTTATCAAGGGTTCAATTCACAATATCATTTTTGTTCTGGGTTATTTACAATTGAATTTCCATTATAAGAAATTAATGTATCATTCATTAATAAATATTTTTTTTATATTATAATTATTAATTAAAATTTCATGTAATAGTACTGACTATCAACTCTTGGGTACAAAAAATGTTTTATAAAGTGTTTTTAATAAAACCCAACATTATTTCTATCTTTAGTTGAAGGATCTATATTATTATAGAAACATAGTTATCTAGATTAGTTTTAAAAAATGAATTTAACCATTATAAAATTATTTATCAATGAAATTTTGAAAAAAACAACTTTAATTTTTCTAAAACGAATATTCCTTCCTTTTTTCTGAAAAAGGCAGTTTATAATTTTTTCCCATATGAATGTAATGGTATGTTTACCTTATATAACATTTATGGATTTACCCACCATCATTTCATAGAAAAAAAACCATGTTTAAAATGTTATTTTTTAAAGATTTTTTTTAAAAATTTATTTTCAATGAAATAGATTTTCCAAAAAATAAAAATAAAAGGTATATTTTCCACAAAATTATTTCTATGTAATATTTGTATTTTATTTCTATTCATCAGTGATAACAACCCATTATTTTTAATCAATATGGGATATAATGTATCAATACCATCCTTATTCATCCTATTCATGGTTTGTGAATTATTTGACCAAGTATAGTATTTACCTTCACTTTAATGATTCATTTTCTAGTCCTTTTGAATACTCCATTTCCTATGATCATTTAATACTAAATGACCCCAAATTTTCCATATTATTTAACATGTATATATTATTTTACTAATCTATATACCATTTTTACATATGGTTTTTACTTTTAATGTAATTTGATTTATTGGATAAATATCAATTAATATTTTCCTCCACTCAATATATATATATTGGATATGTTTCATATTTTTAAATAAATAATTTATTCATTTTATGTGTAATGCTTTGGGAATTAAAGACATGATATGGGGACTGTATAATCAAATCCATTGATGCATTGTTTGTCTTATGAAAAAAATTAGTTGGTGAAAAAAACCTTTGATCTTGTTTCCATGTAGAATATGTGTGTTTTTACCCACATATTTAAATTTCCTTTTAAATGGTTGTTACATTAGTTTTCTAAACTATCTTGTGAAAGGACTTTTTGGTAAATGTATCATGTTCCTCGAAAATAATAAATATAATAATTAATAATTAATAATTTTCATTATTTAGTATTTAGGTATTATTATGCGTGAGATATTTAGTTTGACATTATCTATGGATTCATTTCATTTTTAGTTCATTGATTAAAAGGCATGTTTTTTTTATTTTCATTAAGATATTGATTATTTCTTACCCAGTTATTTAAAGTGGTTTTTTTCTTATTATTTACGTTTACATATTTTTTATGCGTTGCCTTCTCAATTCATTGATTACATGGAATTTCTCTTTAGTTATTAACTTACCATAATGACTATTATCATTGAACATTATTACATCTTCTATACTTGACCCTTACTTATCATTTCTAGTCACATTTATTTAAATTTTTTCTAAAAGCCAACAGGTATTCAAAGAATGATTTAAAATGGAATCATATATGGAATAATTTTATCCTCGAATGAAAAACATTATGTTGTAATTAGTGTATCAATTTTTACCACACAACTCATGTATGAATATGGTTTACAAAGACTAATAAACCATTGTTCCACCAGGATTATATTACTTATCATCATGCCAATATACTTTTAGTATAGACTGGCTCTGGGATTTCTTGGGGTTGATCGACTAAAGTTGGTATCAGAGGATATTTAGTAAAAACCTTTGAAATAGGTTTTGGGAAATTTATATTACATAAAATAACCCTAAGGTATACTTTGAGGATAAGTATAGAAGAACATCCTATAATTTTTTAAGGTGGATATTATGGGGGTATTCATAGAAATTAATCCAAACCATGATACTACACGTTGACATGTTTCTGGAACCTATGTACATAGGGGTAATGACATTAAAAAGGTCTATCGAGCCCAACTCGAGCATAACCTGTTACATGAAAATGGGTTTTACAGCAAACCAGGTTTGAAATTCTTGGAAGATATTCTTAGGGTGATTATAATTTTAATTACAATCCAATATAAAGGATTTGAAGAGATAATGAGAATAAATGACCCAGGATAATCCACACACCAAGGAAGGACCTATGTTAAAATAAAATAGATGAAGTATTTATATATTCGGTTTGTATGGGATGATTTATTTAAATGGATACATAAAGATTAAATTTCAATATTTTACAATATATTAATATGGTTTTTGAAAAAGTAACACTTGTATTCTTGGTGACAACCCATCAAATTTGGCATGGTGGGGGGTCTTGAACCCTTGATTGAATGATAATAAGGGTTTCACACATACCACTAGCCTACATGACATAGTGGTTAATGTTTAATTACTTTTAGTTAATAAATTTCTTCAATACATATAATTTATGAACCAACGGTATCAATTTTATATATTAATGCCCAAACCATATTGGTTTTTAATAACAGTTTGTGAAAACTATAACGACTCATTTTATGGGTATTATGATCTGTTAAAAGGAAATTTTAGTGCATAAGAAGGGTCCATTCAAGGATATCAATTTCATAGTGTGAGGGATGGATTAAAATATGATCAAATAATATAAAAAAGAATAAATTTTCTTTTGAATAAAAATATATCTTGTATATATAATATTTATATTATTGGCCAATAATAGATTTATTCATCATTATGAAAATGGTCATAAACAAAAAATTTGTCTCAAAGTCTTAATTGTTATTGATTCGATTGCCTTTTAAATCATAACAGCTTTTTGAATTTAAGGCCCTCAATATTCCATTTATCGTTCACTTGTCATTCATTTATGACTTAAAAACCCCATATAAATATTTATTCTTTTCCACCAAATCAATATTTCCACCTTCTACTAATGTTCTTATATGTGGAAACCAAATTATTTATTATTCCATTTGACCTTGGTAGTTCCGATTCTCCATTTTCAAGGGCATGTTTTACCAACCCATTACATGATGTGGGTTTTTTAACAAATTAATTTCCAAAAATCAAATCTTTGATAACCAATATCGATTGTAAAGTGAGAGGATGCAATTTATTTAAGTTGGGGATAATGTAATACTACAAAAATTCTAAATGAGTAAATTTTTATTTGATAGCATGTATGACACACAACACTAAACAAACAATGGAATATAACCAATCCAGATTTATGGTATACTAAATATATTAAATTCAATATATTTTATAGATTTCAATGTATGCAACACTGAGATAGCTTGCATCACACAGTAAAATTAGTTTCATCGATATATAGAGTTACGCGCAAGGTAGATTTATACCGAACAATAATATATAATAATATATTTGTTATATAATATAATAAGATAAAACCTGGATGTTAAATAAGTTTTTTTTAATCATATTAACTAACTTATAAAAATATATGGTTAATATAAATAAATGATTAATTATTTGGTAACAAATTAGTTAGAAATGAAAATACAAACCAATTTAATATAATGGAAGTATTTTTGTATTTATACTATAAATGGTGTTTCATACTAAAAAATTAAACTATTTAATATTAGTGAAAATATATAAATCAAATATATATCTTGCATATTCATTAAAATATTTTTAATATTCTTCTAATAGTTTTTATTAGTATAAGATAAAAATAAATCAACAATTTTTCTTTAAAATTATATTATTCTAAAAAGATAATTTTACCACCTTTTAATGGCCATCATATTTTAAATCCAATTTTATGTAATTTTAAAAAATAATACATTTCAAAATAAAAATAATTTTTAAAACATTAAAATAAAAATTATCTTATTGTCAATATTTGGATTTTTCTATAATGTTTCAAATTTTTATGAATTGTGAAAACACTAAACGTTAATTGAAAGCCGAATTTTTATACATTTGATTTTTATGATGAAATTATATTTATTATTGGTTTATAAGTTTAATTATAACAATAATTCATGAATTAGTTCAATTTAGGTCATTAGAATAAGCTTCAAATCAAAATTAGATATAAAAACATTTCAATATTTTGATAATATTTACTTTTAAAACTCACTATGTTTTCTCATCTACGAGATTAAATAAAAATGACATTCTCACACTTCAATGATTTTAATTCAAATAAATGGATTTAACATTTTGAAAAAGAAATATTATAATTTATGATAGGTTAAATATAGTTTTTGGTAAAATATATTAGTGAACGTAACTAATGTTAATTATATCGATTAAGAGAAAAATTAGTTTAACAAGGGAGTATACATTATCATTAAGGTCTAAAATGACATAGACACATGTAAAAATCAATTTAATAGCTATATATAGAGACTCTTGTCCCTTTTACATAATTTAATTATTTAATGTAGCCACATTTCCTGGGAGAAATGTTCGTGGAATTCACTTTTCCAAAATATACAACAATACCACTCCTCCTCCGCTATTAAAATACAGTCACCACTCTTACTTATTCACACAACTCAATCCATATATCTCTTCAAAAATTTGAACAAATGATCTCTCTAATTGCCTCCCATCATCAAATAATCCTATCATTTTGTATATATCAAACCATGTAAGTCTTTGGTTATAAATCAAAATGATTTACCCGAATAAAAAAATAACCTTCTTCAATGGTCACATTTGTTTCATTTACCTCTCGATACATTAAATTTTTTTATTGGGAAAATATAATTTCATCAGTATAATAAATATAGGAAAATTTTCAATTTTAATATTTATACCAACACCTACACACACTTCCAAAAAATGGGCAACTAACATACCATTTGTGAGTAAGGTGAACTACACCCTCACGAAACAATGGTGTTCATCATTCCTTTACAACATATAATGGTTGAGATTATGATGGATACTCAATTTATATATTGTATATGTAATATTTATATTTTCTAAGTACTTATAGAAAATTATATAACTCATACATTAATTGTTTTAATTTTTTGTAAATACGATATCATCGTCTTTGGACGTGTGGTCTACTACCTCATCAATGTGATGTGATATGTTCAAAAAATAAATGGAATGTATAAAGGTTGGTTTTAAAAAAATTATATGAAATATATGAGAAAAATGAAATACTAGAATTATAATATAAATATTTAAATATATTATTTAAGATTCATTCTATAAAATATGATAATGAATTGGATGTGACGTTCATTCATAAGTATGGCCTACCGTCTCCATGAACAGTGCATTTTATTTCCTATCTCCAAATATTAGGAATTACTCAAAAATATATATACTAAACATATATAACATGTAAATCCATGTTTAAAATCATTATATAATTAAATCATGATCTATGTGATAGGAACAAAAAAAAAAATTTAAAACATACTCGACCCACTTAGCAATTAACACCTGAAATAGTGAAAATAATGAATCACGAGTGGAAAATTAGTCTATGCCAACACTTATATACAAATGATTTATAAAAAACATTGATATAGTCGATAAAATATTGTCTATACATATGGTTTTCTGTTAACCATAAGAATAGATGTTGATTTATCAGACTACCCAACCCTCCCCTCACGTGAACCCTCTCCTCCCCTCCCCGACCTTCGCCAGCCAACCATATCGTCCCCTCCCTGACCTTGTCCTCCTGGCCTCCATCTATGCATAGACATCATGACATCTACCTCCTATCACCCATCCCCTCTCAGCTCCCCCTCCTCAATAAACCTCCCTCCCCCCTTAGTCCCCTCTCTTCCAGTGACATACCCCTACCCTCTCACCCACTCTCCTTCAGCTATGTCCCTCGGCCCCTTATCCTCTCCAGTCAGTTGCGAGATCCCCCACAACCGAACACCCCATGAAGAGTCCCCCTCTCTCATCTCCCTCTCCTCCTAACATTTTTCTTTATTTTCTTAAGGTTTATTGATCAGTAATTTGATGTATGTATTAATCTTCTTTAATTATTAAATTTCATAGAGTTTTCCTCTATCACATTCCCCGGTTTTATTTGGATTGGAACTATGGTTTTAGAAGTTCTCCTTTTCTAACTTTTATCCCTGTTTATAGGGAATATCAAGGTTCTTTCAGGTCCTCCAAATACGTTTTTTGAAATCCTATGCCGAAGGCATAGTTGTTTGGATCGTCTTTATTCATCTGCCACCATTTTTCTCCATTTTGGGTTTGTTTATTCTAGTCTATTTTTTTAGACCAATTTAATTTTGGGCTTCTTTTTATTTATGTGCCCCTGAAAAATCTATATTAGGTATGAATTTCATGAATAATACTACATTACATCCAACATATCTATTTGTGGGTGTTTTTTTGTCATATAATGTTTATATGTTCAAGATTAATCCTCTGGTATAATCATCTCATATTTTTTTATCAATGGGTGAGTTGAGATATGTTGAGAAACATGATATTGTACAATAAATATATGGGTAAAATTATTTTTTATTCTGTTTTGGTATGTGAAATTATATTTTTCAACTCAGCGTAGGGTATGTATGATTCTACATTCATGGAATCTTATTTTTATGATTAAAATTTTATTTTTGAATTGAGGTTAACTATTTTAATCTCATTTGGATTTTTTGCCTTTGTATCAATGTAGGTCATTTATTGTCTAGGATATCTATAATAATTTTCCATGTCATGGTATATATGAGGCATGATTTTTTTACATACAATGTTGGTTATGAGGGTCGCAATTTTTTTCTTACATCATTATAATCATTAACATATGAAGTGTTATTGTTAATATGTTAATCCAAGGAGTTTTTTATCATATTTTTTTATTTTTCAAAGAATATATATGATATTTGAGTTCCTATGTGGAGATTTGAATATTTGATTTGACTCATAATTCTATAAAATGATATTTGTTTGTTATATGATAATGTTGTATTGTATTATCCACCCAATAATATGTTCTAAAATATTAATTGAAATTACTATTGATAAATGATAGAAATTAAACCCTGTAATCATCCAAAAACATGTAGTTATTGGGATAAATTTCATCTTTCTATATGATAAAATGTTTCACCTTTATCTATGTTGGTTGTACATGATGTAACATAAGAGGAATGACAAAGAATATCTTTCATAAGAATATCATCCCTAAAATTCATTATCATTATATAGTGCGAATTATCCCGAATTGGTAGTGTAATAATTGTACAATATTTTGAAAATTTTTGACTTCACGGAGATGATATATTCTTTTATGTTGTGGTTACATGTATTCAAGTTTTATGGGTCTTGTTGGAGATGGTGTGGAGTGGTAGTTCTCCAATTGATGAATTATATCATGAAGTTATAATTCACTATGATTATTTTTATAGATAAATACTTTCTATTTCCATTTTCTTCGGCTATTTCTATGGATTCCATTCACCTTAATCAATGGTACATAACAATGACTCAAAAAATCATTTTTAGGAACATTCCCATTTATCACCAAATTCAGTATAGATTGGGAAGCTATTAGCAATGTGCTTTTTGTGGGATTATTGATCATATATCTAACATCATGTAATTATTTTGAATCATTCATTTTAATCATATGTTCCAAATATATATTTGATGGATAAAATAGTTCTATCTTGTATGTTAGGGTATAAAATAATTCTTTTTCTCACATAGGTAGTTCTCATGGTTTTATTATAGGAATGATGAAGAGGGGTGAATCTCATGGTGTAAAATTACTTATTTTCCTTAATATAAAACATTCTATAAAATGGTTTCAGTGTCTGATAAAGGTCCACTGACTTAGTTAATAGTATTAAAAGGATAGTCACTAAATGTATCTATGAATGAATATCTCAATGATCGAATGATAATACAATTAATAAGATCAATTTTAGAGTTTTTTTTCTAAATTTAAACCACTAGGAAAACTAGTATAGGGTTTTATATACCAAAAATATACGAGGGAATTTTTCATAAATCATTAATTTTTAATTTCTATCCAGATGAATTAGGATTTAAATTTCATCACATGGTATATTATAAAAATGACAGATGTTTTAGGTTCAACAATAACAAGAGGCACAATTAATATTTATTCAGTATGTTATAGTGTTATATTTGAAAATATTTCCACTAAATATATTATTTAGAACTAACTTTTTTAGATGATAAATTCTATTATTGATTTCATGAATTGTGTGATTTAAATTGAAATTCCTCTAGGTAAAAGGAGATGAAAAGGTCTGAGATTCCCCTCTTATGATTTTCCCTATATGATATCATTCATTTCTATGTACTTTTTACTCTAGATATAGAACCAATATATATAATTATTACAATATATTGACTAATTAATATTAATAATAATATTTACATTTTTTTACAAATCCAAATTACATCCCATTATGGTGGTCTAATTTTTTTGGAGAATAAATCATAGGTTATATCCATTCCAATAATCTATTCTATTATTGGGTAGGATAATATTCATTTATTATTTTAAATTGGAGTGTACATTTTCATGGGTTGAAAATCCTTCAATAGAATATTAGTTTTTATACATTTTTACCATAATCTGCATTTTCCCTACAAGATAAGGAGATTACGTCCCTTATCAATTCGGTGCCAATTATGCTTCATATATCTATTGACATTTATAAGTTTAAACTATCTAAAAAGATACAGTTAATGGATATGTTGGATGTATTAATTTCCCAACGCTTCATTCAACTATGAGTGTTTCCTTTTACATCGATAATTTATTTCGTATAAACCTAAAACGAACCTTACTTTGTCTATTTATTATATAACAAAAAATTAGGTTATATTTATGAAATGTTATACATTATCCCAATTCTCAAATTATTTTACTGGGTTTGAAGATTAATGGCCCCAACTAACATGAACTAAAATGAACTAATCCAAACTTATATGAACCAAATGTAATCAAACTGAATAGACTAGAATCCAAATGAATAAAATTTTCCATCATAATATAAAAAATATAAAAAACTAAATCAAATGGAAATTTCCCAAACAAACTTGTATCGAACAAAACCCAACTGAGATGAAACACATGCCAAAATGATTATATAACATTAATAAGAAGTGTAATTATTAATTAATAAGAATTTTCTATTTGATAGTATCATTTTGAAACTTGGATCTATTTCCCCCTTGCTTGCAGGAAAATGATTCAACACATAGGATGTTGTGGTTCTTAAATATTGGGTGGTGAGATGTATTTTCATAGGAGAAAGTTGTGTTTTATGATTGTTTTTATTTTATTTTCATTATCACATTTGACACGTAGTCTTTTTAATTATTTCTATGGAATAAGGTTAGTTATATTCCGTGAAGGGGTCCATAAGGGAACTGGAGGTGGCTACACGGTTTTATTTGCAGGGGATAGATATTTGGGTATCAGAGAGATTGATTAGTGTGTTTTATTTTTATAACCTTTATAACTTGTTGATTATATTTTTTTCTTTTCCTTAAGAGTGGGCGTCCAACATATGTATTGTTCATGCCTTAATTTTGTTTATTATAAACTATTGTTTTAATTAATTATTGGTGAAATTGTTCCCAATTAGTGTATCCTTGATGCTCGATCACATGTGTCATCTCGTGGCTGTAGCCCATCCACCTTACCCAATCCTAGTAATTATTTTCTAGATTTTGATAAGGTCTATGAAAAATGGAATAACTATGTAGGGATTTGGAACATCTTTACAATTATACACCTCTATTATCCTAGTTCACATATAACATCAAAAAAATCAAATAAAATACAAAATCATAGGATCAGAGAATCATGTCCTGAATCGAGAACATATCCACTAAAGATGGTGCATGAATCCAGATAACATAGCATATGTGCATTTCACATGGACACCACTTTTATTAAACAATAAGAACAACCTATCATCATCCTTCTCCTTTCATTGATGATTGTTCAATTCAACTATTTCAGTTATATCTGCTGAATATTGTCCATTCAATTGTTTCCGGTGAAGGATTCTACTATAATGAATCTGCGAGTCCCAGGGAAAACATTTATTATCCACATATGAATTTACCATGAATATAATTAGGAAAATTAATGTCTAGATACTTCAAAAATACCCAACTTGAGAATTTTTTGAATGTAAATTCCAAAAATCTACCACTCGAAGAATATTTTCATTATTTATTTATTGTTCCATTGGTTAGCTACAATACACCATTTTTAGTTCCCACATACTTCTTCTTCACGCCACTTTTAATAATTAATCCCCCATGGAATAAATATTTCATTAGTCCAAAAGAATAAAATCTCATATGAATCCATCCAAAAAATTTAACCCAAAGAAAACAAGACTATGTTACATCTAAAACAATTAATGTCCAATCATTTTATTGTGTATTGTAAAACGTCCATGGATACACACATTACAAAAAAATCATATGAAGAATCCTTCACTGAGCTTCAACAGATTTCAAGGTATTTTTGGTACATCACATAGTATGCATAATAATATAACAAACATATATTCTATCTTTTAACATCTGATCTGTCATACATCATTGGAAATTTTCTCCTGTTGAAATATTCCTTAAAACGCACCCCTCCCACCCAACTTACATCCCAGCCCCCCTCCCAACCTGTATCCCCCCCCCCCATCCTAGACACCCCCTCCATCCCAACATGAATCCCCCCTCCCAAACTAGTGCCTGCTTCCAACTTGTATCCCCCCTCCATTCCAACCAAAAACCACCTCCCTCCAAACTGGAACCCCCTTCCAATTTGTAGCCCACAACATATTTCCCCCTCCCTACCAGTATCCCCCCTTCCATCCTGTACACCCCACCATCCCAACATGCAACCCCCACCCCTACCTCCCATCATAAGGCCCCCCTCCCAACTTGTTTCCCCCTCCCGACATGCATCCACCGTCCCAACTTGAACCCCCTCCCTCCTAACTTGTTGAACCCCTCCCAAATAAAAAAATACATAACATTTAATATTTACATGAACTATATATAAATAAACCCTTATCATTCATACAATAATTCATTTCATGTTCATAAAGTACATTGATAAGTCTCCCTGCTATGTCAACAATTGTGGGGATTAATATCCCCCCTATCACCAGCATCCTGATCAACATCCATATATAATGAGTCCATTCATTATAACACATATTCGATTATTTAACTAATCATATAAGCTATATTAAGATATACCAAGATCATGAAACACCCCTATGTTTTTCCCTTGACTAGATGGAACCACCACTCCTACAACCATTATTTTTATATATGATATATGTGTTCCCCTTCTAGACATTTGGTTACTAGATCCCCATATTCAATATTCTAGTAATTTATATGGGTTACGAAACACATGGTTTCACTGATATCTCCACCCTCTCATCTATGAAATTTATAGAACCTCTAAAAAATGTACCTTCTCTGAAAGGATATTCTGTTCCTAGAAAATTATCCTTGACTCAAATTTACATGGATTTGAATTTCTTTGAAATATATTCTTCGAGTAACATGTCTCATGTATTTTGACTGAAACTATCCAAAATGATAATTGGTTTAGTTTTCATAGCATTCAAGAATACAAAATCCCTCGATTTTGACCGACTGACCGTCAAAAATAAATTATAAACTCTATAGGTGTATTAACACCAATGTCCTGTATTATTTTTATCTTCTACCATCAGACCTTCAAAATGGGCCTAACCCTTTCATGTCTTAACATCATAATCCTTATATGGGTTATCATTTGGATGACTCAAATAAGTTTCATCGGAAGAATTAATTTACTAGGGGAAGGGATACCATCAGACAACCCATTGTAAAAATTCATTAAATATTATATTATAATCATAGACATTCCAAATAAAAAACTATAAACTATGATAATGATAAAAAATATATAAAATTTAAAAATTTAAAACTCGACATAAGGGATAATTTATACATCTCTTCCCATGGATTTTATGGAATAAGACTATTTTGGAAGTAAAGCATTTCTAGGAATTTGAACCATTGAGACATGTCAGATGAGGGATACTTCGCTTCAAGGTAGGATATCTATAATGAAATATGGATCATTGGGTAAGTGTACCTCACAAAGAATAAAACACAATTATAATGAGAAGAGAATTAGAATATTTCCTTTTAAGGATGGGTTTATGTATATTTTAAAAACAGTTTTTGACCCATTTTCCATTATATGTTAAACTATATAGTGTTATACCAATTGAATTTACTAAAACTATGTGATTACTCAGTCCCCACCTAAGAGGATAATCCCTACATGACATTGCACTCCTACAAACTTCCCTCTAAGAAAATGTATGTCTTGACTCCCACTATACATGTTACAGACTGTTTTCTATACATCATCTCCTGGACCCCACTTCAAACACATCTTCATTCCATTCTACATCTTAGGGATTGTGATAGACTCTAGTCAAGACCCTGACCAACCTAATTCTCAGATGATGCCCATTTGTCAGTGTATAAGCTATATCCATGTGAGAGGTTCAGCTGGTTTTTCTTGGATGATATGGACATACCAAATTCACATAATTTATTATTTCGGCCCATATAATTTTCCATCCTTATGTACAATATCATGATCTTTATAGAAATACATTAGTCCAAACACCATGACCTTTAATGCTATGCACACATACCTGATGTGTTCCTAATAATCCCCATTCTATGAAAAAATGATAAGTTCAATTTTTCCCTCTATTTATTTATTCTAGATATATCCCTTGTTCTTTGCTTCACGTCCTTAAAAATTACACCCTTACACTCTTGGCTATATGACATTAAGGGTTATCCCCCTTTTGTTAAGGTTATAAGACCATAATCTAAGCTGTTTTTGGAACACCCTTAATCTTACCACTAAATCATACCTAGATCCCATTTTTTTTATACCCTAACTGTATTCTTGAAGGTGTAACCATATGATTACTTGAATAATTCTTTAGTATCTACTCCCTCGTAACATCCTTCCCATGATCCATATCCACTATGTGATTCCTAAATTAAGAAGTCACCACTGGACCATTGGCACACATTCCCATACACAAGAGGATATTGATTAATAATGAGGTTCTAGGGTTAACCATTGGAAGACTATTACCCATATCAGAGCGCCCAAAAATAGATAAAAATAAAAAAATTCAACATCCATGATATAAACATCAGAGCACACATGATAATAAATAACTGAATTAAAATTAAATACATAAAAACTAACACATACAGGTCTCCCAACAAATTGACCCCATATATAAAAAATAAATATAAATGTAAAAAATTGACTCCAATCCATCCTCGAGTCTCACATCATCTCAATCTCAAAATAATCTAAAATGTTCCATCATTATCATGTAACAATGACCCTTTATAGATTTTGATCCTATGTGAAAGTAATAATACTTCTCAGGGACCAAATTATCATGGCCTCTCGAGCATGATAAGAGTACAACATAGTAGGGAACGACTAATATAGTTTGATACATTACAAGTAAATGTTTTTCACAAAATATGATATTCCTAGAAAAATAAATTGATAAACTATTTAATATAATTAAATAAATCACTATTGAACCTCTCACTTTTATGAGACAATTGTGATCGACCATACCTACAACATCTAGGGTTGAGGTGTCTCTAAGAATGTCATAAATTTTTCCATCTAGTATATCATTTAAACCAAATCCCATTATCTTGGGAAAATCCGATATCAATTTAGTATGTTCATGAAATATTTCATAGGGGAATGGCCCTATGAAATTTTATTTTAGAAAGCCCAAAATCAATTCCCATGTATCCTTAGAAATAAAATACTATCAAACATAATTGTAAATTCCTAGATGTCATGGGAAGTGAAACATCATCTGGTATTATCCAATTCCCATTCTCTTAGGGAAATACCATTTTAATTTCCAGAGAGTCGATTCCAAGACATCTTGGGAATTCCCATATATTTAGTCCAATCATCAAATCCAAGGGGATTACATAAGGAATTATATATACATGAAGTCTAAATCAAAGTATCCTATGAATTATACACTCATCAGAATCATGGTTGAGTCCATGAATCCTTTGAATTCCACACTCATCAGGATCAAGGTTGAATCCATGCATCCTAATATTTCCACACTCATCAACTAATTGCAGTTTTTTGTGTTTTATTGCTGGTTGTAGTGATTTTCTATATGTTTTCAGTGAGTTTATGTATTTGATTTCTATGTGATTTCTAGTGATTACAATGAGTTTTTTTGTTCTTACAGTGAGTTTTATGTGTGTTTGTAGTTAGTTTTCTATGTTGTTGTAGTGAGTTTTTGTGAGGTTTCTATGAGATTGCAGGTTACAGGTTTGTAGTGTGTTTTTTGTTTTTACAGTGCGTTTTTGTGAGATTACAGGTTGTAGGTTGCAGTGTGTTTTTTTCATCGCAGTGTGTTAGATTGAAATTTTTGTGAATGAAATTTAATTGGGGGTTTATGCCAACAGTTTCAAAACTATTGGTATACCTCTATATAATTCCTACGATGTAATATATCGGTTCATTTTGATTCATAGAATCCAAAAATTCCCTTTCCCAAATAATCCCATAAACATCAGTTTGAAATAAGTGTAGAAAATAGGGTTTTCTCATTTTAATAAACCAAAAACATTTCCCCATTTTGAAGTCTAACACAAGGATAAATAATTTCCAATACCAACTTCCATTTGAAAATGAAAACCAAGACAAGTGACACAAAAGTTTTTCTAAAATAAAAAGATAAATAATACAAGATGAAAATAAACTAATAAAATGGAGAATAAAGAAGCATTGTGAATAGTTAACAAATCATGGGTGATACTAAACATCACTAGAAGACCCCTGGAAGTACTCAATTCAGAACAACCTTTCTATATTGCATGAATCCCCTTAGTCTATAACCAACAGATCACACTTACGAAAAAACCATTGGCACTCTCCATATAGCCTCTATATATACCAGTGGGTACAAACATATATAATTTGTGTTAGTAAGAAATCTTCACTCGATTAACTAAATGACACCCAAGAACACATGGTGGTAGTAATATTGTGTATATAGTAGGATATCACACGCGTTAATCACCTTAACAGCCATCACCGCACTTGCTTACAGCAAACACAGTCACTCTATAAGATAACCCATAATGGGATTTTCCTCTATAGAGGTTCCCCATTAATTTATACATACATACTTGTATATCATATTCATATCATATCATTGAATGTTCCAACCGGGATGTCACTCTATACAAACATAAAAACCATTTAAATGTATTCAAAAAACATTAATGTTTACAAATGGGAACATAGTTACAAGAAGCCCTTAAATTAAAAGGGTCTACAAAAACATTACACTAAAACTAGAATTTGAAAATGGACCTTTAACTACTCATGTGAAAAATCATTAACAAAATCCTCACCAAAATAAAACATTTACATTTTCAATGCTAAACCGTCTCTTAAGATCTAAACAAAAGAACCCAGAAAATTCTTCTTTACCAAATGGGCCTTTATTTATAATTAATTTTTTACCAAAACTATGTCTAAAACACAGAAATACGCTCAAAGGTTCCAAAGAGGCTTTCTATTGATTGAAGAACAATTGCATTTTTATCAACACCAAAATAATCATAACTTTGCACTAGCACATAAACCATATCTTCCTAAAATAATATGTTTCATAAAAAAACCCAAAACAAGACAAAATATTTCATTAAAAATTTTTCTATAAGAAAATACCACCAAATCAGTTAAAAATGATTTTAAAATAAAAAAAATTATTCAAACCAAATCGTCTAGGAATACATAGGGAAAAAAATATATGAATATAGAAAAATATATTTTTAACCAATTACCCCAATAGGAAAATGCTATCATAAATGATCTATAATTATAATATTGGTTCTAAACATGTTTTAAAATTTAAATAACAGAAACCAAGTATCAGATGAATTGAAATTGGGAAATAAATCTTGTAAACACCCACACATAATCAATAAAATATTTCAGAGCAGTTTTTAACAATTATAACTAATATAAAAACATTAAAATGAGTAAAATATAATGCTTATAGTGGTAAAAATTATATTTTAAAATTAATTGAAATCATGGAAAGGCCTATAAGAATCTCCAAAAAGACAAAGTATTGAAACATATACATCAAAGAATTAGTAGAACCATTGCTTTCTAACTCCTACCACCTCCTTCTCACATTCACACACTTCCACAAAAGAGAGCACAGCTGGAATTTATCACCACACCTTAACAACAACTTCTGTAACCATAATTAGTGTGCTGAGGACCAACACACATACAATTAAGTACCATGGACTCAAATATACCATAATATCCAAAACTAAGTAGCGTAAAACTAATTAGCTGGTTTAGACTCTTACCCAAAACAATGGAGGAAAAAAATTAGATTCCATCCACCTATCACTTGGAGGGAGATGCCAGATTATGGACGAATGGGTCCAAAGACACCATTCACATATCCAATTAATACAATTACATGACAATCAGATATTATTGTCAAAACCTAGGTTCATCCTAAACCATATAGTTTTTCAAAAGTGAAATGAATTACCAAAGAGATGAAGGAGAGGGGGTATATATTCCATACATCAACGAATTGTTGGATAAACACAATAAAATTTGAAGAAATATTGAAGAACGAGGGGTGTTTAGGGAGGGTGGTTGTGCGTCATTGGGTCTCAGCCAAGGGTTTATGTGCGCCTGTTGTAGGTCGCAGATAAGAGGAGGTCGTGGCCTCATGGAACTCCATCCATGGGCAGGTGATCACACGGGGGAGATCCGACCATGGATGGTGCTGCATGAGGAGGCTTGGCTGTGGAGGCCCATCATGCAATGGGTTATGGGGCTGGCTTGTGTGACTTAGTAGGAATGGGGGAAGAACCTCTTAGGTCATCTAAAAATAATCAAATATAAACCATATAAAAAATAATAATTATTAAAATAATTATAATAGGAATAATATTATAAATTAATGTAAGATTAATAATAATAAAAATAAAAATTATTAACAACCATTGTCATAATAATAATAATAATAACAACAAAATTTTCATTAAACATTATATGATTATATTAATAATTATATAATCATTACAACATTGTTAATTTCCGTAATGATAATAAAAATAATAAAGAAAATAATAATATTAATCATCGCAATAATAATTTCAGACATTTTATTTTAAATAACAAAGTCCTTAATAAAACATAATAATAATTATATTTATAAAAATTATAATTGTAATAATATTATTAACAATTTTTAATAATAAAAAATATATTTTTAGCTATACAATAATGTTATTATTATTGTTTGTAAAACATTTACTTGGTTTCATTATAATGATGTTTTTATTATTTTATGTAATGGGGAATTGCACAACACCTGGGCTGACCGCACAATAACTGCCAACATGGGAATTCCCACACACCGATCCAAAACACATCAAAATTATTAAATGTGAAAATTTTTAAAATTCGGACCCAATTCGAACATTGTCCAAATGATGTGAGATCGTGAGAATAATAAAATAAAAGTTTTTATGAGGTTGGGGCGTGAAAATTCTCCCCCCCCCCCCACACAAAAACATTATTCCCTAGAAATTCACCAAACCAATAGTTCACACAACTCGAGTTTATGCCCAGAGAAAAACCAAATGAAACCAAGAGCCTATGGGTGACCATTTTCAACACATGTCACACCCGAACAATTAATGAAGAAACCATATAAAAAGGATGAGGGGAGAACACAATAGGGTTATCCCCAACATAAGAATTCCACAAACATGTATGGATTTAAATATGAGCAAACCAATTCTGGGGGTAATTCAGGAACTCCCAAACAAAACTTATTCAATTTCTACACATGGACCAAATAAAATCCTTACTGTAACTGGAGACTAGGGAATTCCTTGCCCAATCACAACCCACTTTATCAATGCTATGAGAATAACTCCACCATTAAGTTTAAACCAATTATGTGGAAAATCGGCATAGTATGACACTAAGATATATGAATCCCCAAAAAATCCAAAACACAGAGAGGAAACCGCAATGAGAGGCGCCCGAACTAAAAAACGGCCCGAAAACACCATCCATTAATTTAACAAAACCAAAAATTAACCAATAAAACACAAATGAGACCAAACTCAAAAACATAATGGGTCCATTTATTTATGTACCAACACCCTTTAAGGAAAACGAGTGATTTAAAATCCACACTAAGATCAGTTTAGGCCTCTTGTATTGTAGTGGAATGAGCTCATCACACTCTCACAACAAAGATGATATTATGATGGAGATAAGAATAGGTCGAGGACGCTTTGGATATTTATATCCTAAAGCTGAAAACATGATCCATATTGAGGTTGTACGTGCACTTGGAAACTCCTTTTTGTGCACGAGTTTGAACCCAAGCCTTATGGTTGGGGCCCTGATGGATGAGGCATCTCCTGCCTCACAGTCAGTCATTTTCATCCTCCAGTCCCCTAATTCTTCTTCCTATTGATGATTTCAATAACCACAATGATGTTAAATTTTCAATGTGATGCATAATAATTTCTTAGAATGCCTAAACTGGCCATACTGGTGTCACATAAGAGATTCCGACAAGCATGGAGTCATCACCGATAAAGAACATTCATCAGAAATAGGTTCCTCGTGAACTGACTTGTCTCTTGATGGGGAACCCTCACAAAAACTAACTACCACATAAAAAGACCAAAAATCCTAAGGATGATGAGGCACTCAACCTATAATAGTACAAAACTGGACTCTCGTACAAACCAGATAACAAACAACCTCTAATAAACCAATGAGTTCCAAAAAACCCCAGAGAACACTTCACTTCCACATCCACACAACAACTTAATGGACCACAATTCCCTCGATAGAAAGGAAATTACCAATGAACCAGAAACTAGGCATGACTCATTGGAAACCATTGTGGAATATTCTAGGTAGATGATCCTGAACATCATAAAAAACAACCTGAAACCAACCTCAAGGACAAAAAACAATAAAAATGTACACACTAAGCTCAAAACAACTAGCTCAGAAGCTAAAGGAAATCAAGTACAACCAAAAAATATATGTATAAATTCCATTTAAATGAAATTTTCTAAATGGCCACACTTCCAAGAGTCTTTGAAAATACTAAAACCCTCTTTTTAAATGAAATAAAATACCCAAAATTTCATTTTCATATTTAAAACCATTATTCCCCTTTAGGTTTTAAAACTCACATATGGCATCTTATGGAATGTCGCAAGTGATTTCATTCAATACCTCTTACAACATCCATGAACAAGTGACCTCACACACTCTTTGTACATACCCACACACATGTGACCCTCCATAATGAAATTCAATGTCCAAAAATCTCTTTTCCTTACCGAACCCAAACACATACCAAATTTTACAAAACAAAATAGTTGATCTTTAAAAAAACATGTCATCAATTTCAAAACCATTTGAAAAAAATCATTTTTTCATTTTCAAATAAATTTTATTTTTAACATAGATTCCCGTAAAATTAATTTAAAATGAAACACTACTAACAAAAAGCCATCGGAATAGGTAACGGGTGCTCGTTCATAACTTAGCTACATTGTGGTGTGTCATGCCCCATGGAAGTCATAACACTAAGAGGATCATGAACCGAGCACTTGGACTCCACATGCATCACCACCTCATGTGAGGACACAATACAATCCAATTTTCCTCCATTATCATCCCACATTTCAAAATGACTCAAGACAGAAGAATAAAACCCCAGACTACCCCCGGTGACATGAGGATCAGTACATGTAATAGTTTATGATCATCTTCCCGAATCTACCTCTTGAATCACAATAGTCCTAATCTACCTATACTAGACACCACAAATATCATAGGCCTTTTATTTTACCATTTTGTCCTAAACCAGCCTGGGTTAACCCTAAACTGGTCAACTGAGTTGGTCTACAACATATATTGAGGGGCGTTCTAAATCTCATCGGGGTGGAAACCAGTATTGGGATTTAAAAAATAAACTTGGGAATTATTTTAGCTAAAAACAAATATTGAAGTAAAAGAACCCAAAAATCCACAAGTTCTACCAACCAAACATAAATAACTACCCAACTGATCATGAAAAAAAACTACTTCCAAAACAATCTGATAACTAAAATGAGAAAAACTAAACTACTTCTATGGGATATCCATGCTACCTGATGGTCACATTAAACCATATGAAAAACCCTACTCCAACACTATGTATCTGAACCAAAGTTCTAAACAAGAGACAGACCTCCAACATAAAAGATAGGAAATATGTGAGCACTCAGATGCTCAATAGGGATACCAAAAGGTGAACCTTAGAATCCAAAAAATCCCATTCAAAAATTACTACATAAACACCAATTTTAAATACATCTATAAAATATTTTTTCAAAATTTAACAAAATAGAATCATTTCCCAATTTTAAAGTCCTGCAAAAGGATAAATCATTTCCAAAACCAACTATAATTTTTAAACGAAAACCATGAAAAGTGACACAAAAGTTGTTCTAAAATAAATAGGTATGTAGTTAAAGCTAGAAATAAACATGTACAAGGGAAAATAAATAATAAATTCATGTAGTTAAGTAACCTTGGGTGACCCTTATCATCCCTAGAAGACCCCATGGCATACTCGGTTATGAATCAATTGATGGCGTATGCTGAAGGAACTTAGTCTATAACCAACTGATCTCCCAAAAAAAACTAGAACTACTCCCCATATGGACTATATATCTACCATTGGGTACCAACATGTCTATTCAGGGATGGTATGAAACCATCACTTAATCAAATAAAAGAAACCCAGGAACCCATGGTGGTAGTAATAATGTGTATTTAGGAGGCACTGTCGTGTGTTACTCACCATACATGTCATCACCACAGTTTCACACCCTAAACATGGTCACTCAATATGATAAACCATAAAGGGTTATCCACCAATAGAGGTTCCCCATAAATGTATACATAATTACTTCTATAAAATATTTAGATCATATCATCGAAAGTGCCAACCAGGTAGTCACACCATACAAACATAAAAACTGACTAAAATATTTCACAAAACATTAATTTTTCCAAATGATTACACAATAACCAGAACACCATGAATTCAAAGATTGAACAGAAACATTACACTAATTTTGAGGCTTCCATATGGTCCTTTAAATTTCCATGTTCAATAGCATGACCCTAAACATCACACAAATACAACTTTTACATTTCCAATTCCAAATGGGCTCTTAAGATCCAAACAAACACACCTGAAAAATTCATGTTTACCAAATGGAACATTATTTCAATTTTATTTTTTTACCAAAACTAATTTGAAAACCTACACACCCCCTCAAAGGATCCAAATTGTCTTTCTACCATTAGAAGAACAATTACCTTTTTATAAACACCAAACTAACAATAACCCTCCTCTAACACAGAAACCATATCTTCCAAAAATAACAAGTTTCATAAACCCAAACCAACAGATGTTAATCTACATCCATAAAAAATTTTACATGGGAAAATAACACAAAAAAAATTAACAATGCCATGTGAAAAAAACATTTGTTCAAACCAAATCAAATAGGCATACTCATGAACATAATTAAAAAAATATAAAAAATTCTATTTTTAACCAATTCTTCTAATAAGAAATTGGTAACATAATTTATCCATAATTATAAAAATGGTGTGAAAAATGTTTTAAAAATTAATTAACACAACATAATAGTCATATAGATTTAATTTCAAAATCAAAGCATGGAAACACCAACACATAATCAAATAAATATTTCAGAGCTATTTTTAACAATTCTAGCTAATATTAAACACAAAAATGAGGTAAAACTCTTGATTATTAAAGTCAAGAAAACATTTATAAATTTATTGAAATAATATTAGTGAATATTTAATTCTCTATAAAGGGAATGTATAGAAATGACCGCCTCAATGAATTGGCTAAGCAAAGTATTTCTAACTCAAACTACCACCTGCTCATGTATATGCACTTCCACAAAAGCGTGTGAACATTCAATTTTTCGCCACTCCTTAAAAACATTCAACACCCATAATTATTGTTGAGAGGACTAAGACACATAAAATTAAATTCCAGATACTCAAATAAACCATAAGACCCTTAATTAAGTGGTGAAAAACTCATTTTCTGTTTTAGACACTGACACGAAATAATGGAAGGAAATAAATTTGAATCCATCCACCTTGCCCTTGGTGGCGGATGACAGATTATGGACCAACTTATCCCAATACACTATTTTCATATCCAATTGAAGTATGAACATAGAAATCAGGTATTATCGACAAACCCAAGGTTTTTCCAAAACCTTATCTATTGCCAAAAGTGAAACAAATCACCAAAGTGATGAAGGAGATGGTGTATAAGGACCATACCTCAATGTATCGTTAGAGAAACCTGAAGAAATTGAAATAAGTCTCAAATAATGAGAATGTTCTGGGAAAGGTGGGTTGCACAGTATCGGGTCTCATCAAAGGGTTCCTGTGTGCCTCCTATAGGTCGCGGTTTAGAGGAAGTCACGACCATAAGGTGCTTCGGCCGTGGGGAGGTTATCGGGCATAGGAGAACTTTCCATGGGGGTCATTGAAGGGGATTCTGGACTGTGGATTCCCATCATGCAAAGTGTTATGGGGGGCTTGTGTAATGCAGCAGTAAAGGTAGAAGACCCTCTTGGGTCTTCTAAAAAAACTAATAAAAAACATAAAAAAAAGTAATTATAATAATAGTAGTAGAATGAATTATAATATATATTACACAAATTATAATAATATTAATAATAATAATAAAAATAATAACCATTTTAATAATAATATTAATGATTCTATTTAGTGATAATGTTTATAATAATACTAATAATAATATAACCATAACCACATCATTAATTTTTTTTAATGATAATAACAATAAAGAAAATAAAAATAATTATAATCGTAATAATAATTTTATTCATTTTATTTTTAAATAATAACAAAATTAATAAATACTCAATAATAATTATATTTTTAACAACTTTAATGATAATAATATTATTAATATTTTTTAATAATAATAAAATATTCTTACCTACACAATAATGTTATTATTATTATTTATTAAACATTTAAATTATTTAATTCTCATATAATATTTATTATGTTAAGTAATGGAGAACTACATGGAACCTGGGCCAACTTCATGACTACCATTAACCATGTGATGCCTACATACTGTTCTGAAACCCAAAAAACTATTAAATGTAAAAAATGTTAAAACTGAGAGCCAAGACCATCTTTTTCCAAACAATGTGAGATCATGAGAAGAATAAATGGTGTCTGAGTTTGGGGTGTGACAATTATTCCTTATCTAGTTATTTAAATGGAATTTTTTCATTTATTTATCTTTTCATATTTTTACTCACTTCCTCATTAGTTTATTGATTACATGGATAATGCCTTCAGTTATTTCCGTTTCATATTAACTTTTATCATTAATTCATTATTTCATCCACTATACATTACCTTTAATAGGAATTTCAGATCACCCACATTTAGTTTCATTTACCTATGAATCCAATAGGTATACTATGAGTAATATTCAAGATAATGTAGATGGAATAATGTTATCCAAGAAAAAAAAATTATTATGTTGTAATTAGAGTATTCATTTGTAATATGGAACTCATGTATATATATGATTTAACAAGACAACAGAAACATTCAGTAAAAAATTTTATTCCTTTTAATCATGACAATTTAATGGTAGTATACACTATATTGAGGCTTTCTGGGGTCGATTTTCTCTATTATCCTTTTTTATAGTTTTGAATAGATTACTATTTATTTTAATTATTTGTATTATAATTCCATTAATTCATTCTTTTAAATTTTAATTTCATCATCCCCAAAATTTATTCATGTCTAATACTTTATGATGACCATGTCATCCTAAAATCAATGAACTTGGAGATCTGACCCTCTATGGAGGGCCCGATAAGAATTACTATGTTGTGTTGAATTTTTTGGGTTTTACTTCTCTCGCTTTAATTTATCTGATTCTGGTTCCACAATGTAGATAGTCTATGGACATAAAATCATTACTATACATTATATAAACATGGTTTCACTCTTTTAATTTATTTACTTTAGTGGTACCCATTATTTCGATAACACACAATACCACTATAGTTATGCGATTTGAATGGATGTGTACTATGTGATTTCGGCCAAGTGAGTGTGCATGTCTGTTCACTATGTTGAGGAGTGTTCCTACCAATTCACAAAGTTTAATATATGATATCCCATTCTTTTTAATGGATTGATGGAATATATTTTTTATTCCATGAAAAATGGAAATATTCATTGGTTTGTGGGAAACTGACATTGATTCTATATATTATGATATTATATTTTTTATAAATGTCAACTATGATATAACCCACTGGAATCTACCAAAAGACCTCATATACAACTTATTAATAATATTATACATATTTAATTAATTTTTAATTATTTTTTTTCCAAAAAAATAAAAATATCACATCACATGATTTCATTCCTCCATAACATGAAATTAATACAAAAATATATATTTAATTGTATATTAAAGACCCAAACACACACATTCCCTGGGAAATAACCTTGTAAAACTATATTCTTCAATTTATTATTTCGTAAAAAATATTTTTCATCATATCATATGACAACAACATGATTATTTATGGAACATAAAAATCCATGAGTAGAATTATTTAGATGATATTGTACTATATTTGAAGAAAAAAATTACATGATGATTATAATTGTTTTTCATCATTTTATAAGAAATAGAGATAATAATGATGAATGAAGATAATAGTGAGTAATAAAAAACAAATAATGATAAAAAATGGAACAACATAAGTGTATGTATTGTTTCTTCATAAGATCCTATCACAAAAGATTACAAGGTTGAAAGAATCATTGTTGAGTATGTGTAGTTTTCTTATAGGATCTTGTAGAGTTACTAATGAATTTCAAATATTAAATATGTTGATATCCTAATGTATGATAATTTTCAAATAAATTGGGTAGGAAAATATTAATATTGAATAATCATATGTTACATGTTGTGAACCATTCTAGAGTACATGTAATAAAATTCAATAAACCAATCATAATGGGGGTTTGTAAGGTACATGGAAAGGACTTCATAGGGTATAACATATGTATCATAGGGTTCATTTATAATCTTGATATGGTATATCCAATCCAATGAAAACTTATATTAAAACCCGTGTGATCTTATGTGTTGTAATGAGTCTCCGAGAACATGGGCACATGATAAATACACAGCTACAACCATCTCTTTTATATGAAAAAAATCAGACATACATGGATTTATTTTTTGAACTAAGATTCTAAGAAAATTTATTAAGAAAAAAAGTGACAATAATTTTAGAGATAATTATGAATGGTTAAAGTACACAATTTAAGATAGTAAAAGGAAAACATATTTGAATTAATGGCCACTAAATTGAGAGATTTTTTTCAAATGATTATTGAAAATAATTATGTAATATTAATATGGTACAATGAATATAGACGATAAGTAAGTTAATGTAAAATTATAGGATACAACTCTTTAATAAACATATATATATATATATATATTCTAAAACTCGATTGAAACAGTTATATAGAACCATTATAAGAACTGATTGCAGATCTTGTGTATCCTAGAACTAATGAAATATATAACTCTATATTTATAAAATCATCATGTGATGTCATTTGAAAATAAACAAGTTATAGTAGTAAGAGATTATTCCATGCATATTAAAGTATAAGGAGAAGAGAAATAGAGAATCTTGATTCTGTTAGATATTTTTACTGGTCAGAGATGTGAGATTTGCATCCAAAAAAATTTAAATATAATTTAATGAATAATTGAAATAATTTTATCCCTATTAAGGTACATAGTTAATAGATCACCATGGTGATATGTTTGAGGTAGTATAAAAAAATTTATAACACTAAGAATGGATATCAGGCCATTTAATTTATGATAATACATGAGTTTAGTTAACGAACAAACATCAAAATTAGTAAGGAAAATCATGTATCTATTCAAATACAAATGAAAATTATTACATAAAATAGAATCTGGTTTGATAAAGTACTTTTATGGGTCTAAATCCATACACATTAGTATGTTCCTATTTATAATAAAAAGTAATATTGGTTTGTGGGATAATAACTATAACCCTCCAAAAGTTTAGTCATAATAAATGGAGGTGAACCTTTTTAATAAGTTATATAATTCTTATTTGGATGATTTATTTTTGTACATTGTTCATTTAAATAAAGAGTAAATAAATAAAATATTAATTCACTAGTGAAGTGAGGATGTTACAATGGATAAAATGTTCACATTGATTAAAAAATAGCAACACTCATTCACCCCTTCCCCTAGTGTGGAGCATATCCCATATTTATCATATCATTGCTAACTTATGTCTTAAAGAAAGTATGTAAATTAGGGAAAAAAACTACACAAGGATTTCACACGTATCACCATCACAGAGATAATATAATAATTATATAATGGATTTTTTTTTGTACATGAATCCCTTAATGAACATTCCCTGGGCATTTTAGGCTACGTCACTACAAACCTACGATCACTCCCATTATAGTGATTTAGGGTTTGGTCACTCCTCACCCAATGGTTACTAAATCCTTCCACTCTATTTCTCACCGCTCAATAAGGGATAACCCTTTGACACACACAAAAACACAATATGCCACAATATCCATGTTTCACCACGTATGGATATGTACTCATTAAACTTGACACACTTCTCTTTCAAACATGGAATGAGAATTTTTTTATAAAAATTGGTTCACATTCAATAATGTTCTATAATGAAAAATCAATGAATGCCATATTCCATTATAAATATATTTAATGAGTGGAAATTTATTATCCATACAATCAACATATTTTTAATACTCAATGAATGTTATTTTACAAACAATGATCAACTAATTATAAACATGTAAAGTCATATGCAAGAGACTATTAAATATAATTTCATCTATGAAATTATTATTAACAATATGAGTATATTCATGAAAACAATATCGTCATATAACATAGAATTTTTTTTGGGTATGTATTGTCTCAATAATACTCTATAAATCGTATTGATTCTGTTGCTCACAAATACCCTTGTTTATTTTACTAATGATATTACTTAATGTGTATTTCAGATAATTAATATTCTTCATGTTTCTTATTTTGGAAATATATTCAGACTTATTATTCATGTTGAATAACTTTCAAAGTTTTTGGAATGCTCCTAACCATTCTCCATAAATACTATTCATATATTACATTGAAGGACATGATGTAAGGATCAAACACTACTTTTGTATTGTATATTATGCTAAAATATTAGCACATAAAGTCAATCAAACATATTTTTCTTGAAATATATTGTTAATGAACATTACATTTTGATGAACTATTATGTTTGAAAAAGTGAAAATGATAGTTAAAAAATAGAAGTATGGAAACTTGTGTTCTAGAAGAAAACATATTGGACATCAACCTTACTTATGTGGTCAACCATAAGTTTTCATCCTTACATTAATAGAATGAATTCTATGTATTTTAACACTACGTTTGGTATTTTTTCACTTTTTTAAGAAAACTTATTTTTGAATTTTCATCACTGTAGATTTGAATTTACATTTTTATAAAATTTTCGTGAAATGATCTTTACAGAATATAAGGCCAATTTAAATATCATTTTCAAACAGTTAAATGGTCATTATGATGTAACACCCTGACCCCAGTTACCCAGAGTTGGTGCAGTACTTCGTAACATTGGTATGATCACAAAAGATCAAGTCTCAAAAGACAGATTAGTTTAGTAGCTTTGGAAACACTAGATATATTCATAATTGTTTCATTACATCATAAAGTGAAAAACTACAATAACAGAGTCTCCATAGTCCACACTCATATCCTCTTCTGACTATCCCTGTAGGTCATTCTTAAAATACTTCTTCACATCCTGGAAAAATTACAACATTGAAAGGGGTGAGCTCAGATGCTCAGTAAGGATAACAATATTGCAGAAGCTTTTATAAATAGACACAAACATTTAAGGCAATGTATAACTAAAACAAAATCCTTTTAAACATGAACTTGAGCATAATGTGGCAAAATTAAAATGAAATAATTCCATTTAATTATTCACATTGATATTATACTGGTCGAATAATCACATGAAATATCAATAACCACTTTCATAATGATGGAATGCATAATGCCAGACTATCATAACCATGTAGACAAGGCCTCGTGCTAAGACTACAAATATGATTTTGTCAAGGCCTCGTGCCAACACACTAATTTGTCTCATGAGACCTACCGATGCATCGAGGAGCTATAGCGGGCTCCACTCGTCATTTATTAAGTCCAATGCATTCCTCATATGAACAGGTTTAAACATATCATAAACCATAACATAATCGTATCACATAAAACATGAATAAAGGAAACATGACATTTCCACATTTCAATCAAAAGATATCAATACCACACGTTGATATATTAAAACATTATCAAAACCATTTTCGATACCAAAATAAATGAAAGTTAAAACTTGGTTTTTATTTTTCATTTTAAAAAAAAGTTATGGTTTGTAGGGGAAGCCGAAACTCAAATAATGGTCACGGTAGTGTAGAAGTCATTGTCGCCACATAAATACGACAAAAAAACATTAATTTTTTTCATTTAGTAAAACGCTTCGTATAAAAAGATTCCTTTTGAATAAACGTAAAATTCAAAGGGGGTTTATACACTGTATAAAAGAAATTGGCGTATAAAACAAAATATGCCTCAATGAATGGAGATTGATATGAAGTCCCTTAAAAAAATAATTATTAAATAAAATATATCTATTATGTGTATTCACTATGTGTACACACAAAAAAAGTATAAATACAAGAGAGGACATAATAATATCATGACATAATTTGAATGTAGGAGATTAACCCAAGGAATGGAAATTGGGTTAAAAAGTTCTCTTACCTCATGTCCGACTTGACTCGATCGTTCTTTAAACTCATGAATAATAAACTAGAGTTAATTTATAATTTATTATGAACCTTTTTAAGGTTCATTATTCCTTTTTTATCACTTATTACCATGTTATGAACATTATGTAATTATTTAAGTTAATAAGGGTCGTTTTGTCGATCTTTGGTACTTGAGACAAAAATAAAAATCTTATAATTACAAGTTTTTTATGTGGTAGAATATCCATTATCTACAGAATTATATTCACGATTTAGATATCATATATATCATATATATAAATTATATATATTCATTCAGAATATTACATAACATTTAGAGGTAATAAATGAAATACACCGTTCATGGAGACGGTAAGCCGTACGTACGCATGAACGCTACTTTCATTTCTATTTCATATTTAATGGAATTAAATTATAATTATATAAAGGTATACTATAATTCCAGTATAATATCATGTATAATATCATTTACTCCATCCTTTATACATCACACATATGGAATTAACGATTCAAATCACTTTGAGGGGGCTGTAGTCCGCACATTCTAAAATGAAGATATCATGTTTACCCATAATGGAAACCATAAAGGTACACCATAAATGAAAAATATTGAAGCTTAAGTAAAACATAAAAATATTATATATCATATATATATATATATAGTGACATCTTATAGTCCACCTTTGAAAGTGTTATATGAGTGTTGAACAATCATCGTTTCGTGAGGCAGAAATTCGCCATCCACAGAAATAGTATGTTCTTTTACCATTAGATGTAGGTGTGTGTAAGTGTAGCCCTAATAATTCTTATAACAACATCCTAGTATATTGAGGATACTGGTGTTGTTACAAAAGAAATTAATAAAGTAATTTTAGGGGGTTTTAGAAGAGAAATAAAACATAATAACACATGAGAAAACACTACCATTAAAATGGGTAACTCATTTTTATTAGTGCTCAAAGGCTTCCTTGGGTAGACTTCTGCCCATGGTGAGTCTTCTAGGAGTAAGAGTTGGATGTGGAGAGATAAAATGGGTAGGGGTTGGCTGAGCCAAAGGCTTGAGTGGTGTGGGTAAGGTGGTAGAGGTGGGGGCGTTTTATAAGAGGAGAGGAGGGGCACTCTTGGAAAGTTATAAAAGGATACTTTATTATAAAATTATTTTCGGATTTAAAAGGTCAAAAAATTAAATATTTCTAGGATAAGGTGATAGGAGTTCTAAATCCACCCATCCAATATGTTTTTCTCATGTGTAGGTCTTATATTTTACATTAACTTTTCATTTTATTTAAATAGTTAAATAATGAGGTAATCGCTGCATCATCATGGTGTCATAAATAATTTAATTGATTTAATGTCTAAAAATTATAAAAAAATAAGGTTTTAGGAAATCATTTTATCTTTCTAATGAATATTTATAGTAAAAAATATGTCTTTTATTTCCCCATTTAATTTTTTTTAGTAAAACAACTCATGTTTGTGACATTTTTATTGTAACATTAAATAAAAAGTTTTTATTGTCATTTTCCTACCAAAGTGGCTCTATGGGGTCCCCAGGTTGACCCATGGATTATCTTGGTCGTCCATGACTAATATAATAGGTGTATGACAATTTTCAAAGTCATTTGATATTATTATAACATTATCTTTACCTTAAATTTCACTAATTACCTTTAATCGTGAATAATTAAACTTAAAAGTTACTATTCACCAAAAAATTATTTTAATCCCATTGAACCACATTTTACTTCCTAATGAAAAAAATGTATGTCGGAATTTTGAAAATCAAATCACAGAAGTGGTAATGTTTCATTTAAACGAAAAATCAGTTTTTTAACTACCACTTAGTGGTTTCACTATTCATCAAAAATTGATGTTTTTCAGAACAATGCCAAAATTTCACCCTAAGATATATTTGATATTCTGAATTCAAAAATGATGTCTATTTTACAAAGTTTGAAACATATAAATTGAATTAATTAATTTTATAATTAATTCTCGTTGTCACAATAAATAGCGTGTTTTTAAGAAACAATATATATCAAAAGATTGAAAATTGTTTATGTCCAATTTCAATGTTAAATTAATTACAACGACCACCATTAGATAAAATGGTAAAAATTTATTATAATTATACTCTAAAAGCAGTAAATATTATAATTTATCACTATAAATTATTATCATTAAAAAAGTTGTTTTAAGTATTTTTCACTATTCATAAAAAAATTGAAAGTTCTCAGAAAATTACAAAAAATTCAACTTAGGATAATTTCGATATAATGAATACAAAAATGAAGTTCATTTTGAAATAGAAAATTTCTATAATTTTAAAATGTGGCTATTACTATTCATAACAGCTACATTGATTAGTCGCGATGTGTTAGAACTCAAACTTGCATACAATGCAAGCTATTGCATTATTGAAATTGATGTGTATCATGAAGGATTGGGGTGTTACATTCTCCTCTCGTTCAATAAATTGCAGCCTCACAATTTGAAAATGTTCTTCGAAAATAAAAGGTTGAAAATAGAAAATACCTTTGTTGAAAACACACATCAGAAATAGGGTTAATAAGAATATAACATTAAAAGAAAGAAAGATAAGTACAAAGGTCACCCGAGATAGCCCATACTAGGATTCTATGAAAATATGGATATGGAGGAGAAAAAAACCATCAAGGTTTGATGGAAAGTTTTAGAAAACAGGATTAGGAGAAAGTTAACCATAAGAAAATCACAAACTTGTGATTGGTTAAATGGTCATTGAATCTCCAGTTGGAGATGTTAACCGACAATATTTTTTTTAAGTTACCTTTTATAAATTTGAGGAATTTATTTAAGAGATTTTCTAAGAACGTAATGACATATACTTACTTGTCATGTTGTCTTTCATTCTTTAATAAATTTTTACCATGAACACATCTTTCACACCAAATGGTAACAGAACTCAAAAATATTCTATTTATCCTAATTGTATAAGGTTCCAAATATTACCACATACCATTTAGATTAGGAAAACTATTTTTGAAAAACCAGGGACTTCCTCTAGGCTAGTGGAAGGTAATAAAGGCATGTCACACTATGGTTGTGGGTTCGATTCCTGCAGCTTTGTTTGACGTGACGGGTTATCCCCCAACCTGCAGGTTGTCGTTTTCCTAAAACTATAGTATCATAATATTCCAAAAATAATTTTCAGAAATGTTTTAACCATAAACAATACTATCCATGGTTAAAATTAATCCATTCCAACCTATATAGTTATCCAAAATACCTCTGTCCAGACATTCTCTAAAAGGTCTCTAAATTCCAATATCAATTGTAACATTAGATTCCCTAAACAGAGTAAAGTTTCTCTTATTATCACAAACTAAAAATATGATTACATTCATCATATTAAAACCTTAATGAGAAAAAAACAATTACTGTAGTACAATCCTTATATATATCACATTATTATTATAACCAGAATATAATCCTTGAGTCCAAAAGCACCATTACATTAATTATTCAACTTCAACTGTAGTAACAACATAAGATTGTCCTTGATCACTTGTCCTTTTCTGAGGTAAGTTTCCCAGATGCTTAGGACATTCATTTTCATAATGGCCCATTTCCGTACAATTGTTGCATTCAACATTGATAGCCTCTTTCTTTCCCTTCCAATCACGAGCCTAGTGACCTTTTTCTCGTCATTTATAACAAACTCCCATTCCTTTTAGGCAAGCACTGGGGTGATTCTTCCCACAATAATCGCATAATGTAAAATCCTTCTTTCCCTTTTCCCCTTTATCTGTCTCTTGTTCCACCATTCTCTTCTTCTCTTGCTTTACTTTGTTTTCAAAAGGATTAGAGAATTCCTTTTCTGTCTTGATAGCACATGAGACAATATCTTCTTATGATGAGAAATATTGTGATACTAAAGCTAGATGGAGAAATGGTTTTAACCCATCAATGAAATGATCAATCATACTTCTTGGGTTACGTATATAATCTGCAGCATACCTCGCTAACCTTTTATTGTTGGCCTCATACTTTGCGACATTCTCACCCTCCTTTTGTCTCAGACTCCAAAATTTCCTTTCCATATCTGCTCAATGGTCACAATGAAAGTATTTTTCAAAGAAAAATATCTTTGAACTCTCTTCATTACATACTTGATACTTCATCATCTTCCTTTGTACATTGAATCAATGACCACCATTGATCAGCATCTCGAGTAAGGCGGTAAAGAGACCTGATATCCTTTTCCTTTTCACTACTCCCCAAGGCATGGAATATTTTCTCTAAGAAATTTTTCCATCGCTCATCTACTAAGGTATTTTTAATTCCATTGAAATTTGACGGTTGTTTCCTCATGAAATGTTCTAACATTTATCCTCCACGTTGCGGATCAGGGTGCCCCATACGAGTATGGTCATTATTCATAACCTGAGTGAGTTGTCCCAGTATGGTAATAAGTTGATCAGCACCAGTTGTATCCCCAAATCCACAATAATTATCTTGATCTGGAGGGAAATACCTACATGGAGTGCGTGCATTGTTACAGTTTCCATTCTTTCCACTAGGTGCCATTTCTAAACAATGGAATAAAGTAGATTAGTTTATGAATAAAAATACATAATTCCATACTTGTAAAATACTTAACATGAATTGAAATATTTATGGATATAATCCATAATCTTAAAAATGTTTTCTTTGAGGAAGTATATACTCATAACCCTTCATAGTGGTTTGTAAATAAAATGAGAATTATCCTAAGCATATCCCATGGGAGTGTCATAACCAAGAGTGCAGCAAGGCCCGTTGTCGTGCACCAGTTCCCATTTGAGTCATGATCAAAGCAGTGTTTTCGGGTTTTACACCTAGGTACATCTGTGCCAGAGCCACCTCTACTTACTCGTATCCAGACAGGGATGTATTGCTCGGAAAACTCACAAAATCTCCATAATACCAAAATTCCAGGATGTTCTTCTATACTAATCCTCAACGTCTATCTTAGGGCTATGTGCTCTAATCAGAATTTATCTAAATCTAGCTTCTAAGGTTAGTACTAAACTACCTCTGATACCAACTGTAACGCCCCGACCCCAGTTACCCAGAGTCGGTGCATTACTTCGTAACATTGGCATGTTCACAAAAGATCAAGTCTCAAAAGACCGATTAGTTCAGTATCCATGGAAACACAAGATACATTCATAATTGTAACATTAAATCATAAAGTGAAAAACTACAATAACACAGTCTCCATAGTCCACACTCATATCCTCTTCTCACTATCCCTGTAGGTCATTCCTAAAATAATTCTTCACATCCGGGAAAAATTAAAACATTGAAAGGGATGAGCTCAGATGCTCAGAAAGGATAACAACATTGCAGAATCTTTTATAAATAAACAAAAACATTTAAGGTAATGTATAACTAAAAAAGCCTTTTAAACACGAAATTGAGCATAATATGGAAAAAGTAAAATTAAATAATTCCATTTACTTATTCACATGGGTATTCTACTGGTCGAATAATCACATGCAATATCAATAACCTCTTTCATAATGATAGAATGCATAATGCCAGACTATCATAACCATGTATCCAACGCCTCATGCCATGAATACAAATAATATATTGTCAAGGCCTTATTCTATGACACTAGTTTGTCTCATGAGATCTACCGATGCATTGAGGAGCTATAGCGGGCTCCACCCGTCACTTATTAAGTCCAATGTATTCCTCATATGAACAAGTTTAAACATATCATAAACCATAACATAATTGTATCACATAAAACATGAATAAAGGAAACATAATATTTCCAAATTTCAATCACAGGATATCAATACAACCCATTGATATATTAAATCATTATCAAAACCATTTTCAATACCAAAATAAATGAAAGTTAAAACTTGGTTTTTATTTTTCATTTTAAAAACAGTTTTGGCTTGTAGGGGAAGCAGAAACTCAAATAATGGTCACAGCAGTAGAGAAGTCATTGTGGCCGCATACGTACGACAAGAACAACATTCCTTTTTGTCGTTTAGTATAAAACTTCGTATAAAAATATTCCATTTGAATAAACGTAAAAGTCAAAGGGGTTTATACAGTGTATAAATGAAATTGGTCTATAAAACAAAATATGCCTCAATGAATGGAGATTGAGATGAAGTCCCTTAAAAATATCATTTTTAAATAAAATATAACTATTATGTGTATTCACTATATGTACACATAAATAAATTATAAATACAATATAGGACATAATAATATCATGACATAATTTGAAAGTAGGAGATTAACCCAAAGAATGGAAATTGGGTTAACAAGTTCCCTTACCTCGGGTCCGACTTGACTCGATCGTTCTTTAACCTCCTGAATAATAACCAAGAGTTAATTTATAACTGATTAAGAACATTTTTAATGTTCATTATTCCTTTTATATCACTAATTAACATGTTATGAACATTATGTAATTATTTAAGTTAATAACGGTCGTTTTGTCGATCTTTGGTACATGAGTCAAAAATAAACTTCTTATAATTACAAGTCGTTTATGTGGTAGAATATCGATTATCTCCATAATTATATTCATGATTTAGATATCATATATATAATATATATCCAGTATATACATTCATTCATAATATTACGTAACATTTAGATGTAAGAAATGAAATGCACCGTTCATGGAGACGGTAAACTGTACGTACGCATGAACGCTACTTTCATTTCTATTTCATATTTAATGGAATGAAATTATAATTAAATAAATTTATACTATAAATCCAGTATAATATAATGTATAACATCATTTACTCCATCCTTTATACATCCCACATATGGCATTAATGATTCAAATCACTTTAAGGGGGCAGTAGTCCGCACTTCCTAAAATGAAGATATCGCGTTTATGCATTATGGAAACCATAAAGGTATTCAATAAATGAGAAATACAGAAGATTAAGTAAAATATAAACATATTATATATAATATATAAATATAGTTACATCTTAATGGCCACCTCTTAAGGTATTATATTAGTGTTGAACAATCATCGTTTCGTGAGGCAGAAATTCGCCATCCACAGAAACAGTATGTTCTTTAACCATTAGATGTAGGTGTGTGTATGTGTAGCTATAATACATCTTTTAAAAACATCCTAGTATATTGAGGATACTGGTTTTGTTACAAAATAAATGAATAACGAGATTTTAGGGGGTTGTAGAAGAAAAATAAAACATAAGAACACAAGAGAAAACACTACCATTAAAACAGGTAACTCTTTTTGATTTGAGCTCAAAGGCTTCCTTGGGAAGACTTCTGACCAAAGAGAGGCTTCTAAGAGTAATAGTGGGATTATTAGAGACAAAATCGGAAGGGTTTGGCCAATCCAAATGCTTTAGAGGTGTGGGTAAGGTGGTAGAGGTGGGGGCCTTTTATAAGAGGAGAGGAGGGGCACTCTTGGAACGTTATAAAAGGCTACTTTATTAGAAAATGCTTTTCGGATTTAAAAGGACCCAAAATTATATATTTCTAGGATAAGGTAATAAGAGTTCGAAATCCACCCATACAATATGTTTATTACATGTGTAGGGATTAGATTTTACAATATCTTTTCATTTTATTTAAATCGTGAAATAATGAGGTAATCGCTGCATCATCATGGTGTCATAAATAATTTAATTGATTGAATGTCTAAAAATTATAAAACAAATATCATGATGTAGGAAATATTTGTAGCTTTCTAATGAATATTTATAGTCAAAATAATGACTTGTATTACCACATTGAAAAATTGTTTTAGTAAAACAACTCATGTTTGTGACATTTTTATTTTAACATTAAATAAAAAGTTTTTAATTTCATTTTGCTACCAAAGTGGCTCCATGGGGTCCCCATGTTGACCCATGGATTTTATTGGTCGTACATGACTCATCCAATAGGTTTACGACAATTTTCAAGGTCATTTAATATTAATATAACATTATCTTTACCTTAAATTTAACTAATTACGTTTAATCGCGAGTAATTAAACATAAGAGTTACTATTCACGAGAAAATTATTTTAATCTCATTGAACCAAATTTTACTTCCTAATGAAAACTATGTATGTCATATTTTTGAAAATCAAATCAGAGAAGTGGTAATGTTTCATTTAAATGAATGTTCAGTTTTTTAACTACCACTTAGTGGTTTCACTATTCATCAAAAATTGAAGTTTTTTAGAACAGTTCCAAAATTTCACCCTAAGATATAATTGATATTACAAATTCAAAAATGATTTCTATTTTAAAAAAATTCCAAACATATATGTTGAATTAATTAATTTGATAATTAATTCTCGTTGTCACAACAAATAGCGTGTTTTTAAGAAACAATATATATCAAACGATTGACAATTGTTTATGTCCAGTTTCAATGATAAATTATTTATAATGACCACCATTGGATAAAATGGTAATAATATATTATAATTATACTTTAAAACCACTAAATAGTATAATTTATCACTATAAATTATTTTTATTAAAAAATTTGTTTTAAGTATTTTTCACTATTCATAAAAAATTGAAAGTTCTCAGAAAATTACAAAAAATTCAACATAGGATAATTTCGATATTACGAATACAAAAATAAGTCCATTTTGAAATATAAAATTTCTATAATTTTAAAATGTGGGTATTACTATTCATAACGGCTACATTGATTAGTCACGGTGTGTTAGAACTCGAACTTGCGTATAATGAAAGCTATTTCATTATTGAAATAGAAGCGTATCATGAAAGCTTGGGGTGTTACAATGATTAATTAAAAGATTCATCTTAAGAATATAAATTATATCCTATTCTTAAGGAATGATATGACTACTCTATGTTGTGACGAGAATCTGAATTCTTATAATTTATCAGGCAATTTTCTTATTTCTATAATTAAAAAGATATGATCTCTTTTTTTTTCTTATTATATTGGTGTATTTGTTATATATATATTATTGTATGATTCATAGAATAATATATATTGAGATATATAATGAACCGTGTATTGTGATGCATAATCATGATTGAAACTATATTCTTCCGAATATATTTTACATATCTACCACAATAATCGATCAGACATTTTTTCTACAGAAGAGGCTACACTTGAGATATACGTATTTAAAAATCTGTATTTGTTTTAAGTCTGCTACTGATATTCATTGATGTTTTTATGTCAAATAATTTTTGCTAATGGATCACTATAGAACTGATCTTTCCTAAATACACTATTTTCTAAAGAAGAAGTTACATTTTTTTGACAATTTTTGTTCACCTATAAATTTCATCCAGAACCCATTATAATCAATATCTTTTTATTGAGAGTTTTATCCAATAGATCTCACCCCAACGAGGATTGAGGATATTTCGTCGAGGAAGAAAGCTACCTCTAAGGGTCATCATACCCTTCCAGATCCATAGTAGAGTTAGAGATGTGGCATACTTCCTAGCTCTTCCCCCACAGATGCACCGGGTGTATAATGTTTTCCATGTGTTGTAGCTGAGGAGACACATGCATTATCCATCATACGTCATCGATTGCAGTGTGCTGAACAGTGAATATAGGGTCAATTTTTTGTAGTTACCTGTGAATATAGAGAATTGAATGAAGATAGTCCTCTATGGATGGTCAATCCCTCTGGTGCAAGTTCAATGGCAGCATGGGATCCTCATAGAGAGAACGTGGGAGAGGGAGGATCAGATTCATGCTCAGTACCACCATTTGTTTCCATAGATTTGGTTGTGTCTTTTGGGGACGTGAATCCCTATGGTGGTAAAATTTAAAGTCTTAGGAATTTCTTGTTTTTCTAATTATATGGAATTATAATGGGACTGTGAAAATTGACAGCATGTGATTCTAATTTGTGAAGATCCCAAAACAGAATTGTGAACTTTTTTTAGGTATGTTCAACAAACATGTGGGCAAGAATTCCTATCATTAAATCGGTGTTTGGATGGAAATTATGAGTGCACTGTTGGATTCACAGCACAAGGATTCACTTTGGAAAATATTTATTTCAACCGGAAAGGGTTAGACTAAAAAGTTGATTTTTTGACATTCAGGAAAAATTAATAAAATTACTATATGTTATTTTATTATTTTTCATCCACTGTTAAGTGGATATTGGCATAACTGCAACGTAACAATGGTATGTTAATGAGGGTCATCTAATGACTTGATTCTATGGTTCTGTAATCGTAATGCTTGTGGGGTTAATGGATAATTAATTATGGATCATTAATGAACTCCATCAATGAATGCAACTCGAGTTGTTTCTTTATTTGATCAAACCACTGGAAAGTGATTTGAAAACTGCTGGGGAAGCCTCTATCGTGACATTGATGACTTTCCTCTCCAATGGAGAATGGTGATCGATCAATGATCATTTGAGGAATGAAACTGAGGATAGAAAAGAGACAAATAACATCAAATGAAAATGAATGTGATGTTATTTCCTTCGTTTATAGTGGATTCCATTTAATCTAGGTAAGGGGGTTTATGAGTTTAACATTCCTCTTTCCCGATTCATGGAAAATACAATGAACGAGGATCAACCAACTAATGGGTTAATACGCATCTCATTTTTCATGTAGGTGTTTGTTGTGGGATTTTAATTTGAGTATAATTATAAACATTGGTACATTTTTATTCCAACCCTTTTATTAAATAATAACATGGTTGGCCTGGGAAAATCCAAACAAGACCCAAACCCTTCGCCACTCTTGTGTTGCATTCATTCTTCATGGTTGGACAATCAATATGGAGGCAAGGGGAATCCATGGGATTCGAAGTGATTTTGGAATCATGGGAGGCACGTAGGTGAAAATGGGAAGGAGGATGGACCACTGGAGAATCTTTGGTGTCCCAAAAAAGTACCAATCTACTCGGA
Organism: Viscum album; assembly: GCA_963277665.1. Lineage (NCBI taxonomy): Eukaryota > Viridiplantae > Streptophyta > Magnoliopsida > Santalales > Viscaceae > Viscum > Viscum album. The sequence goes on from OY728133.1 coordinate 600,592,955, forward strand.
ACCACCAGCATGGCGGCTGGTCCAAGACGACTACGTATAGAAGTGGCACCTGCAGGTGCCACGGCGGGTGGAACGACACAACACTGACGAACCATGCAGGGGAGATGAGCAGCCCGCTCGGGTTTCTCAGCTGGAGTGCAAAGACTGGCATTAGCTGGCCATTTCAAAAGACAAGGTGATGCCCATCATGTGCCACCAGCTGGGAGGAACCGGACACCCAACATACAGTTTGGCTCGGAAGGCTTGCACTATTTAGGCCAAATTTTCTAGGCAGGCTGGACACACTGGTTGGTCCTTTCTTTCTGGCAGGGCTGGACCTACTATTTGGGTCGTACCTGCAAGCAGGGTCGGACCCGTTGGCCCAACGGGCCAGCCAGGCAGGACCCCTACCAGACCTGACAGGTCATGTTTCACTAAAACATGAGTATCTAGAAAACCGGGTGTTCAATCGATGTTCCGCCGGCCAAATTGGGACCCTAGAGACAGGGCGGGATTTCAAGAATATTTACTTGGGTTTTGGTAGAATAAGGAATATGGCCAGGTTGGATCGGATTCGAATCCAATCGGGCCCGGATTACCATTTTGCTTATAATTTACAAACCGAGCGTCCAATTGATGTGTCGTCTATCACATTGGAACCCTTAAGAGAAGTTGGTAAACAAGTTTACATCATAGTGTGGATTAGTGGGGGTTGAGTTATGACTGATATTATGAGGAGAAGAATATTCAGGACTCAAGCGTACCATGTGGGGGAATTCTGTGGCTCGCTGTACAGTGAAGAGAGACCCTCTGTGGATTGGCGTGAGAGTGACCCTTCATGGATCGATAGCAGTGCGACCCTCCGTGGATCAACAGTGAAGAGATAAATTTCATGGAACGATATGAGAGATACCCTCCATTTATTGGAATTAGTGAAACCCTCTGTGGATCGACAGTAGTGCAACCCTCTATGGATTGGCAGTAGAGCAACCCTTTGTGGATCAGTAGTATAACAACCCTATGTGGATCAGCAACAGAACCTATCATCATAATAAAATGATCTATCCCAAGAATAATCATCTGTTTTCATTTTCTCCAAGTTTTATACCCAGTGTGAGTTGTCTTTTACTTTATTCTTTGTGATTGAGATCCTGATTTATGGGTTTTCATTTATGGAATTCTGGGAGACCTTTAGGAGTCTCGGGGTCCCTAATGAGTATATTTATACTCAACCCTGCACGATCTTAACCCACACCTAATTGTGTATTGTGCAGAAGATGGAGAGCTTGAATGTGACTTGGGGAGCCATTGATAGATGGTTCTCGGAGGTTATTGAAATACATGATGAGTGGTAGTGATGACGGACGACGATATGTACCTACCCATTAGGTAGGATCCTTGGTGGATGTCCTCCAGAGCACATTTTTTCCGTTTTGGTGGACTTTATTTTCATTTGGTATTGTATACTGGCCTTTTTTAATTTTGGTTCACACTTTTAAAATCAGTAGTTCTACATTTTTGTTTTCTTTTTTTGTGTACCTAGCCTGGGCATGTTTATGTTTAAAGGAAATTCCTTCCTTTATGGGATATTCCTTTCGGGTGCTAGTCTCCAACCCCTGGCCTATGGAAGGCAAGATTAGGGTAGTCACAGAACGGGCCCTAGGGGACAGGTCATGGAATTATGAATTAATTTTGTAATACATATTAAAGAATTTATAATTTTTTAAATTTGTTGTTTTTTATATTATTTTTATTATTTATATGGTTATTATATTTCTAGAATAGTCGGTTGTTATGATCAATAATGAGTGGTGGAATGTTTTTTTACAAAAATGGATTGATGTGGATTATGATGGGTTAGTGTGGATGATATTTAGAAATGTGGTGGAATGGATAATTGGGTGGTTCCATGAAATAATGTCAATGTTGATATTCTGAGATAGTAGTGATAATTTTGTAGTGGATTGTTTGGTTATCAAAGCATTTTTATTTAAAAGTTCAGTTGGATGTGTATTAGTTTCCCAAAAATTAGTAATAGTAATGAATAAACTAATGATTAGTGGGTAATTATTTTGATAATATAAATACTGGTAGAATGAATTAATTATTTGAAAGTTCACTGATATCAATGAATTAATAAATTAAATCGATAATTAATAAAAAATATGAAATACAATCATAATTGCCCTGAGAATATAAATTATAGTAATAGTCTAATAGAATATCTATATTTTGAAATATCTATGTAATTATGAATGTAACATGGATGGAAAATTTTAATGTGTATGTCAAAACTGTTTTTCTTAAAATAATGATGTAGATTTTATTTAATAGGTAGTTAGAAAAAGGTTGATAATTAAATAATTTAAAATTGATTATGTGATGAGGTATATGAATATTTTTTAATATATTTATGGTGGAGTTGGTGGTGTGGTGTTTAGTTTGGTTATTATATTATTTTGTAGTGGGTATAATTAGGGATTGAAGTCATGTGATTGGTAGTTTACATTAAGTTTGATATGTTATTTATATTTGAGTTATTTTTATTATTTCTGCACTGGCACCCAAGTCATGTAACATCTTTGATACCTATTTGAGGTTTTGGGTTAAAATAAATTTCCCTAATATCTAAATTATAGTGGATATGAATGGTTGAATACAATCAATCCCCATAGTCTCTTTATATTTTTCACAGGTTTTAATGGATTGAGATTATGTTATGTGATGATGTGGGTTTATGGTGGTGGAATTCATTGAAGTTGATGGGCATGTGGTAGATGTATTTAATGATTATATACTCCACTATGATTTGGGGATTCAATAAGGATCAAATTATGTGGTGAATTGGTTTGATGTTTTGGTAATGTAGTTTTTGTTATGATGTGATATGGTTACGTGGTTATGTAGTATATTGTACATGGATGAGATGGAAGAACTAGGGTTTTAATTGTTGGGGCTGAAAGGATACTAGTTTCATGATAATGTATATGCATAGTACCTTCATAAATTAATATTTATATATATCCTTTATATTATGTTATGATAATTTTATGTGAATTTGGTTGAATATGTATTGGTGGGAATAGGGAACAAGATGACTTAGTATAGGTATTTATTTGGTTTTATGTTGATTTTCTACATCATTATTGTACCTCTTCCACATTTTCATGGGAGGTTTTAGGGAGGATCCATATTAGTATAATTGTATGATAACATTTAACACCTAAACCACTGTAATGCCAGAGATGGTGTTTACTGCCATTACATTGGAATAATTACCTTGTATCAAAACATGAATAAGTAATGATTTGAGTAGTCCAAGTAAACCAGATACATACATGATTCTTATATTAAAACGTAATAAACTAATTAAAACAATTTTTTTTTATTTTGTGGATATATTTATTCCACATATGATTTACCTTCATATCATTCTTAGTACAAATTAAGGAATACCATGGAAATAAAAAATTAATGGTGGGATGAAATACTTAATAAGGGTAAATTCTATCATATACAATAGAAATTCAATTAGAATAGTGAATTTTTCTTGGTAAATAACTGATAAAACATCCAATGTAATCAATAACTAAGAATAAAATGGGTAGATATTATGGATAGGAAAATAACTAAAAACCATTCAATTTAATTAAAAACAAATAGAAAAAAATTTATCCATATATTTTTTCTTAGTGGAAATATCATTGATAAAAAGTACTAAATCTAAATAAAAGAAAATACCAAATTATCATATGCTATGTTTACAAAGAACATGACTCATTTACCATCAAGACCTATCAAAATACAGTTTATCATAATACTATAAAGACCATTAACATGAATGTTTAAATCATTATGTATAAACATGACTATTTTACTTGGAAACAAACTCAATGGTTTTTGTCGAACTAATTAAATATCATTAGAATATTGATGCATCGAGGGGCTTAATTTAAACAGTCCCCAACCCATGCCTTTCATATCCAAATCATTCCTCATATATAAAATAATTGATTTGAGTAAAAAACAAAGAGAATTATCAAATTTCATAACTGTGTAAAGGATACAATTTTATCACTATTTCCCTAGTAAATAAAATGATATTCAATGTAAACATATTGTTATTCAATGATATACAATTTATGAAATTATCATATCCATGATAAATGATATAGATAATTATGGTAAATTCAATGTTGACTAATCACAGGAAATTGAATATTTCATGGGGACTAACATAGGAATCAAGGATGTGAATGTAAATATTTTTTTAATCTTCCTATTTCGGAAGCCACCGAAAGGCGCCCCATACCCGGTTGGTCACATGGCCTCAAGCGTATTTCCTTGAACTCTAGAGGATATTTACTAGAAGTGAGGTCCTTGTGTGTGATATTGGAGAAACTATGCCCCCATTGGCAGAGTAACACAATGGAAGTAAAAAAATAACAATAGTGAAAATAGTAATAATACCATACTAAAAGTAACCATCAGATGTAACAAACAGTTGGAGATCACATATCTAATTAATGCACGATACTTATGTCTAAGAAATAATCCACAAAAATCACAATACTAGAATACAGTACTAAACCAAACTAAAATATAAAAGCAAAAAACAGCTTCACAGCATGACAATCCTCAGTTTGGTCCCATGCTCCCCAACTCCATAGTAATCAAGTACCTGAAGTACAAGGGAACTTGACCTTATCTATACATGCGTCAATATAATCTATTTTGGCCCAAAAGCATGAACCAAATAGGATGTGATACTAATCGCAGTATGCAATAACCCAAACTTTTTTGCCTAACAGTTAGGGAATAAATATGGTAGAAAATAAAAAAAATGAATCTCTAAGTAAGGAAGTACCCATAATAAAAATCCTAAAAATTCAATTACATACATTTTCATATGTCTAGTATGTAGTTAATCGAACGATGGTAACCCTCTGGGATGTACTCACAACCATACCCCTCTGGTTCAACCAAATAAACACAAACAACCCTCTGGGATGTACACATATTCTAGCTCCTCTATTTCGGCATTAGAAAAGACACTCTGAGGAATAACTCACTTTCAATTCCCCCTCTGGTCTCATATTAGTAACTAATAGGGACTTTGAGGAAGAACTCAACGTCCAATTCCCCCTATAGGCCATATCGAGGAAAAAACATACACTCTCAGGGAGAATAGTGTACATCCCCCCTATTGTCTCGCAACTTAACAGTAAACAGACACTCTAGAGAAGCCCTCAACCTCCATTCTCCCTATGGTCTACTACACCCGGTTCCTATGACCCTATGTAAGTCAGTCATGAACAAACGATATGCGGAAGCCAAATTAAACCACATGAACTACTTGTTAAAACAATCTACATCATATTATAACATCTCAGATAATAATCACTCCATCCTAACAATACTGGGCATGTGAATCAAAGAAGTATCCTAATAGGCCAAGCTAGACCAAGTGGTCAAAAAAAAAAGAAAACATGGTCTAAACATCCATGTAATGGTAAAGTAAACCCTATTCACAAAAATTAACATCTATCCAAATAATCAAGTATTAGAAGTTAATAACATGGCTAAAACAATAACCATGCAATACCCCATTCATTAGTATTGGGAATTGTTGCACACAATATTCAAATAATATCTATAGAAAGGCACAAAATACCTACCTCGGCATCATGAGATCAATATACCTGAACCTCAGGACATGAATCACCCAAAAATGTTATATATATACAAATTATTAAAATTTTCGATCGATAATAACTCATTAGAAAGAAGAAATTAGAAGATAAATATATAGAAGATGGATGAACTCCCCATTGCAATTCTAACGCAATCGACGATGGTCAATTCAGAGAACGGATGGTGAGTCAGGGGATATTCAAAATACATGGCCATGTACTCGGCCATTACACGGCTAGTACACAGTCACCTGTGGCAACCAGGTACATGACGTGTGCTTAAAGTACACTGCGTGTACTCCTGAAATTTCCAAAACTCCTATTTTTCTCCAAAACAACCAGAAAAAAAACATACCTAAAAAAGAAGATCTGGGTTCTTACAAACATTCTCCATAAATAAATTTTCCTCGAATTTCACTAGCATAGCGGTGTAGAAGAAGAATCCTCCAAGAGCTCTGGACACTACGATCGTACATCATCCTCCCTCTCCTAGGTCTCCTCTTGTACTCTCTTGTGTTGTCATAGAACTTGTACAAGTGGAACAGACCAGCCACGGAGAACCTTATCATTTTGATCAAAAATTTAGATAGGATTCTACTCGAATGAGGTTCCACCTCAAGATCAACCTCCTCGGGTTGGAAAACATGATACGAGTCTGATAAGTAACATCGGAGCAGTGAAATGTGGAAGAAAACATGAATATCTCGATACCTCTAAGGTAACTATAGCTGATAGGCAACTGTCCCAACTCTCCCCAACACCTCAAATAGCTCGACGTATCTCAGTGAAAGATTACCTAGTTTCGTTATCCTACTGTGTCCCAACCTTGGTGTGACACACCGGAAAACCTGATCTCAGACCTCTAACAACAGAGGTCATCTCTGTCAATCATAAAAAGTCTTCTGTCACGACTGTTCAGTAGCCATCCTCTTCTGAATCAACACTATTTTCTCTGTGGTCTCATGGACATGACAAGGTCCCTGCTTAGCAACCTCTCCTACCTCCAGCCAACATAAGGGTGATTGGCTCGGCCTACAGTACAAAGCCTCAACAGGTGCCATCTGAATATTTAATTGTAAATTATTATTGTAGAGAAACTCCTCAAGAGGTATGTGATTCTCTTAAGAACATATAAAATCTCGGATGCATGCTCAAATCATGTCCTCAAGCACCTGAATCATTTGCTCGGATAGGCCAACTGTTTAGGGATGCTAAGCTATACTCAGAAGTACGTGCGTACTCAAAGACATCTAAAGTCCCTATCAGGTCCAGGATGTAAAATGGTCATCCATGTCTAAAACAATGGAGTTTTGAACTCTGTGTAAACTTAAAATCTCTCTGATGTACAACCTTACCATCTCATCAACACTGATAGTCTCTTTGATCGGAAGGAATTGAGAAACGTTCATGAGTCTGTCAATGACAACCCAGACTACATTATTCCCTTGAGATGACCTCAGTAAACCTGTCAAGAAGTGAATCGCGACATCGTTCCATTTCCACTTGAGAATGGGTAACTACTACAAAATCCCTGATAGTCGTTGATGCTCCACTTTCACCTCTTCAGAGGTGGAACACCTCATGACAAAACTAGAAATATCTATCTTCATATATGGAAACCAATATTGACATTGTAGATATCGATACATGTTGGTGACACCTAGATGAACTGGCCAAACTGAGGAATGAATTCCTTGCATCAGCTCCTCACGTATGTTTTCTAGAACCCCCACTCGTCCATGAAAACGGAAGATCTCATCCTCACCTACTGTCCATCCAGGAATAGGGTACTCTCCTGACACACTCTCTCGTAGGATTAAGACTTCTAAATCCAATAGTTGCCTCATTCGAACTCAATCAAGAAGAGTAGAGGTAACATGTACATAAGATAGAAACCTCTTCCCCTATCTGTCGTGCACCTCCAAATGCATTTCAGAGAACAGGGCCATAAGCTTCCACCCACTTTTGGCCTCCTGAACTACCTATTTTTGAGACCATTTTCTCAATTAATCATCCACTATGTTTCCCATCATAGGCATGTAGGCAAGCTTGACATGAAAGGACTGAAGTTAATCTACCCACCGTCACTGTCTCAAATTCATGTCACACTGAGTGAATATATACTTGAGACTTTTTTGTTCAGTGAAAACCACAAAATGATCTCTCAATAGTTAGTGTCTCACACAGTGTAAATCATTAACAACTGTAACGCACTCAAGATCGTGCGTTGGGTAATTTCTCTCATTTTGCCTCAACTACCAAGGCCCGTATGCAATGACTTTTTCTCCTTACATAAGCACTTATCCCATCCTGATACCTGATGCATCATAGTACATAGTACAGATCTGGCCTAGCTCAGGCAGAACCAGCATCAGTGCTGAAGTAAACCTCCATTTCTGCTCTAGAAAAGATGAATCACAAGAATCAGACCACAAGTACACCATTCCCTTCTTAATCAGACAGGTCAGTGGTGATGATATGCATGAAACGTCTTGTATTAAACACTTGTAGTAACCAGATAGTCCTAGAAAACATTTTACCTGAATGATGTTCGTTGGATTCTCCCAACAAACTATTGCTCTCACTTTTCAGGGTCTAATTATACTCCTGTCTTTGAGATAACATGACACAAAAATTGAATTTGGTCCAGCCAAAAGTGGCATTTTGAGATGTTAACATATAACTGATGCTCTATCCACTACTGGAATGTGGGGTTTTCCCCACACTTTCATACCAAGGGTTTCATGAAACCGTTGGTAAATGATGGTTTAGGGAAGCTTTTACCAACGGTTCCCTAGAACCATTGGTATAGATGTTTTTGTGGCAGTTTTTACCAACGGTTTTATTAAATCATTGGAATAGATGTAGTTTACGGGAGTATTACCAATGGTTCTCATTGAACCATTGTTATAGTTGTGGTTGGGGAATGTTTTTTTCAACGATTCTAAAGAACCATTGGTATAGTTTTGGACTAAAGGTATATACCTACTATTATTAAAAACGATTGGCACAACTTTCCCCCAAATTACTAGCGGCCCGTCCTCTCCCCGATTCGCGATACAGAACCCTAAATGGGAGTAGGCGATCTTGGACCTCCTTCGGCCAGAGCAGTTTGGCAATCTTGGAGATCCTTCAGCTTCCTCTTCCTCCATCCCATCCAAGGTGTTGAATCTACTTAAGAATATTATAAGACCTATCCTAAATTAGGTATTTTATTAACTGGTACCTTATTTTTATTGAAATTTATCTAATATTTCAGTTTTTATATTTGATTTTGATGTGTTTATGTTTTTGTTTCTGTTTTGATTTAACCTATATGTTTTGGATTTAGACCCATCCTATATGTTTTTTTCGTTGTTATTGATTTTGATGTGTTTATGTTTTTGTTTCTGTTTTGATGTGTTTAAGGTACCTTATTAACTGGTACCTTATTTTTTATTGAAATTTATCTAATTATGATTTTTATTTAGACCCATCCTATATGTTTTTGTTTCTATTTTGATTTTTTTATGTGATGAGCTTGTATCGTCATTAAGATGTGTCCAATGGTTCTTTGATCATTGTTTTGTGGAGAATGAATGGTTTAGGACCAACATTAGAAGTAGCTTCTAGTGAGACCATTTTAGTATAAGGGGAAATAAGATTATGATCTAAAAGGGGGTGATTGAGTTGGTAGAGACCAAACATAGTTTGTTCCTTGTGTTCAAGAACCATAAATAGAGTGTTCCAATTAGGTGGTCATCAGTAAAGATGTAGGTAAGATTTCCAGGTCCTGTTTCATGAAGTTAAATATGTGAAGCTAGAGTGGTTTTGGATTTTTTTAGGTACTCTTAGTGTATTGTAAACCCTCATTTGTTCCATATTCATTTAAATTGATTTAATATCATTTTTTCAAACACACCATTATATACTCTCAAACTATATTTAGAGTGTATTTTTATTCTTATGGTGTTAAATATTCTAGTAAATGTCCATACTAGCTTCTTTTATGTGTTCTAGGGGTTTAGACTGATGACAGGGCTACATGATTATTGTGGGGTTATTCTTTTCATATAAATATACATATACTATGTCATCAAATGAATCAACCGTGGATAGCCCGACCACCCCCTGTGGACAGCCCCCCTGGAAAGCCACCCCCACTCCCTTGACACCCTCGACCCCACTGGACAGCGCCGCCACCCCCCGTGGACAGCCTGACCCCCCCTGTGGTCAGCCCGCCCACCCCCCTGGACAGCCCCGCCACCGCCTTGGGCTGCCTGCCCACCCCCTGGACACCCCGTACCCCCCATGGGAAGTCCGCCCACCCCCTGGACACCACATACCCCTCCCCCGGACATACCCACCCACCCTGGACACCCTGCTCACCTCCTTGGATAGCCCACCCACCCCCTGGACTCCCTCTACCCCATTAGACAGCCAGACCACCCCCGCAGACAGCTTGCCCACCTTGACACCCCGACCCCCCTAGACACCCCCCGACCCCCTGGACACTTCCGACCCCCCGGACGGCCCCACCACCCCCTAGACACCCCGCACCCCCCTGGACACCCTGCACCCCCCTTGGACAGTCCCGCCACTCCCCTGATCCTTATCCTACTCCTCATCCTGATCTCCGTGAAGAAGTTAATGTATAAACCTCATGTACTCCCAATAAGCTCCATAAGTATTATGTATTCCCTGATCCACTTCCAATATCTTACTGGGAAATCCTTGAATATAGGCATTATAGATTCTATATCTTAGTTTCTTATATACACTTTATTTTTCTTGTATTTATTAATATGATTCTCATATAGAGTAATGTGTCAGTTATGATTTTATATAATGTAAAAAAATTTCATTTACCTAAATACTTTTTTGATTAAACATCAATATTTTTGAATTGATTTGAAATGAATTATTGCAATTTTTTTACAGAATGCACAGAAGTTGGATTAACGAAACTTATGGGATTTCAATCTATTTTCAAAATAATTTGAACAACTTCCTAGATTTTGCATTTTAAAAGGCTTCAAATAGTGGTCGCATACACTACCCATGTTTTAATTATGTTCGAAGACCTTGGTTGATTCGTGACACAGTTAGCTATCATATAACCAAATATGTTTTCCAAACTAACTATTATGTGTGGTATCAAAATGGAGAGAAAATGGAATCTCAAAATGATGATGATCCAAATGATAAGACTTAATTGGAGAGTTTGATATATGATCAGTTTCCATTTATTGAACATCATGAGATGGAAAGGATTTCCAGGCAATAAGATTTCTACATAATCACACATGATGCGTCCATTGAAAATGATGATGTTGATAGGGTGAAAAAATTGAATGATGCTGCGACGACTCCAGTATATCGGCAATGTGGTAAAATGAAAATTTTTGAATTTTTAATATGATTGTTTCATGGGAAAACTATGTATGGGATTTCAAATACTGCAATTGTTTACATACTTACCTTCTTGAAGGACTTACTTCTAGATTATGTAGATATTCCCTCAAACCACTATATTGAATGGAAGTTAGTTGATGAACTTGGATTCTCAAAAAAAATGCTTTCTCGAATGATTGAAAATTATTTTGGGAGGAAACTGCTAAAATAAATGATTGTATCAAATGTGGACCCTCATGATGGAAGCCAAAAGATGATGGAACACCATCTCGTGTGCCACAAAAAGTAATGTGACACTTTCCATTGATACACAGATTACAGAACCTTTTCATGTCTGATGAAATATCTGTAAAAATGCAATGGAATGACGCTGAGAGAAAAAAGAATAATGAAGAGTTGGTTCACCCTATATATGGATTTTCATGGCAGAGATTTGATGCTCGATATCCTGAATTTTCACCCGACACACGTAATGTGAGACTGGGTCTTTCATGTGATGGTTTTAATCCATTTGGGTAGATGCTTACTTCGCACAACTCATGGTCGGTTTTCATACACATTTATAACCTTCCCCCTTGGTTGTGTATGAAAAATCCTTACACTTTCTTGAGTATACCGATATCTGGCCCTTCTAATCCTGACAATGATATAGATGTATATATGAAACCATTAATAAAAGACTTGAAACTTCATTGGGATGTGGGTGTGCCCATATATGATGCATGTTCTAAGGATATATTTTAGATGCGTGTTGTGTTTATGTGGATGATCAATGATTTTCCTACTTATGAAATGATGACTGGATGGAGCACTAAAGTAAAATTGTCATGTCCTGTTTGTATGAAGAATACTCTATCTAGAAGACTAAAATATCGTCGTAGTTTTAGTTTTATGGGACATTGACGATTCTTGCCAATGAACCATCCATATAGAAACAATCGTCGAAGATTTGACAATACCAGGGAGAATGACGATCCACCTCAGCGTATGTCTGGAACTGATGTTATTAATGAATTGAAATATTTCAGTTATTCATTTGGGAAGGGTGTAATGAAATCTAGAAAGAGGAAAAATGTTTTCAATGATACCTGTTACAATTGGATGAAGAAGAGTATATTCTTTGAGTTGCCGTATTGGTCAACCAACTTGTTACATCATTGCTTAGACGTAATGCACATTGAAAATAATATATGTGAAATGTTTCTTTCGATTCTTCTAAATGTAAAGGGGAAGACAAAAGATGATTTACGATCTCGATGTGACATGGTAGATTGGTGGATCAGTATAGAATTGTATCATGTCTGTATCAGTGAAAATAAATGGCAAGGACCATGTGCTTCTTATGTGATGAAACCTACTGAAAAAATCAATTTCTGGAAGTGCTAGAGACTATTAACATTCCTAATGGATATTCAATCAATATTTAAAAACAGGTCAACAGAAAATAGTTAATGGTGAAATCTTTGATGACTCGTGATTATCACGTCCTTTTCCAATGAGTTGATTCCAATAGCAATCAGTCATATCTTGTCAAATAATGTTAGAGTCTCAGTTATTCGGTTATACTATTTGTTTAGAGATCTTTGTGCTAAGAGGCTATCCAAATCCTTCCTGAAAAAACTATTGGCAGAGACACCATTAATTTTGTGTGAGTTAGAGAAAATATTCCCTCCATTATTTTTTACATGCATATTGCATCTGACTATCCATCTTCGGACCGAAATACTTCTCGGTGGACCAGTTTCTTTCCATTGGATGTATGAAACTGAATGAAACATTTGCACATTGAAATCATATGTTTGGAACAGGAATTATCGCGAAGGTTCTACTGTGAACGGTTACTTGGCTCAAGAATGTATGGATTTCTGCCCAATGTATTTGTCTGATCTTACTAGGAGAATAAACAGACCAATGAGAAATGAAGAAGACCAGATTGGGGAAATTGAACCTAGTTTTCCATCACTTCCTCATATAGGAGGAATTCCAGGATCATATACATTGATGACACTAAGCCTTGAAGAGCGAGAGATGGCACATCGCACAGTGTTGTTCAATTGTGATTTGTTCGATGAATATATCAAGTAAGTAAATTGTAAATGTATCTCTTATATTATCTCTTGTAATTTTAAATATTTGTTAATCTATTATTATTTTTATCTACAGGGAACATAAAGAATGGATATATAGAAAGCATCGTTCATTATCTTTGAGAAGGAAAGATACTTTGCATAGCGAAGGGTTTTTTTCTTGGTTGAAATTGAAGGTAAAAATATTTCTGTAATAACTAAATAAAAATATTATTTAATTAAGTTTACTATTTGATTATATTTCAGGTATCGAGTTTTCCTGCAGACTCTGTTTCTGAGGAAACAAGAGCTTTTAATATTGGTCCTAATACCATGATTCGTGCTTGTAAATCACTTGTGATCAATGGATACAAATTTATTATCACTGAACGAGCAAGAAACATGAGAAAACAACATAATGGTGTTATTCTAACTGCCACAATAGACTGTTATTCTAGTTCATCGGATACTAGACCTCATTCGGAAAATGATGCTTATTTATGGAGTTGTGGAGAAAATAATAATTTTGGATTATTACTCACATGGTCATGTCACGATGATGAAATGTCAATGGTTTGATTCAATGATGATGCAAGGAACCTTTTTTGAGGATTTTGGATTTCTAGTTATTGACATGACTCGCACTCATGCCACCGATGAACCATATGTATGGTCCTCAATGGTGATACTTTTGTTTCATGTCAAAGATCATCGTCATCCTAAATTCAGTGTAATTATTGATGTAAATCCCAGACTTCTTTTTGATGATGGTGCTGATGAAGTTGACACTATCCCTACTGCAATTGGAAGTAATCCATTTATTAATTATGATGACGCCAATAGCTCAATTTTCAGAGTTGATTGTGAACCCGATGTTGTGGTGGGAAATATATAGAATCATACAGTCGTGTTCTCACCTAAATGCTTCACCTACATCATTCAGAGTGTGTATCCTAGTACTTACCTTCAAACCACCATAAATCTTCTTTTACATTATGTTTTTTTTATCAGAATGGTTTCTCTATATTTTTTTGGGTTACACATTAGTTATCTATTTTTAATTACTTCCATATATGTTTTCATTGCAGGAAATGACACCCATTGAAGAGAGGCGATGGAAAAAGATGACAGATAATAATCATCGCATGATACAGATGGGTGTTCCTCCACTCATCCATGTTGTTATTATTTTATTTCAAATATAAATATTTGAATAACTTATAATATCATGTGTTTACTTAGGTGTTAAACTTTTTTTCAGGACCGACCCCCTAGATGAGAGATATCTGACGAGGAGCCTGATATTGCTCCTAGTAGAGAGGCTGGTGGTAGGAGGGGGGTGGTGTCAGAGATGGACAATCATCTAGTGGGCCCGGTACTGAGGCCGGAGGTACGAGGGCTCGTGGGGCGAGAGTTAGATGATCCATCGCCACAGACGTATCTTCTTCACCCCATTTTGATCCTGGTGTGTCTCCAGGGGCACACAGGATATTTAGACCTCCGATGTTTACACTACCAGTTGGCCAAACGTTTATGCCATCATCTTTTTCATCTGCTTCATTATCTCCGAGCTATTATATTCCACCTTCTTTGACTCCTGATGCGACACAATATGCGGCTGTGGAGTGTACACTGAGGGACACTCCACCTGTACCGGATATTCCTTCAGCTTCTGCACATCCAGTGACGCCCATTGATCCGACAACCACAGGTATATTTATCTGACTCTATCAAATTTTTATACCAAAATTTATTTTATTATAACTTGTACTGATATTATTTTTCTTTAATAACAGATTCAACTATAGATAAGAGGCGGGGGAGGGGGCGTACTTGCTTCCGTGCGGTATGGAACCACCAAACACAGTTGATGGTTGAATAAAATGTTGATGGAAAAATGATTGAGAAATCTGGGAAGGAATGTCATGGTTTTTTGGCGACGCTAGCCAAATACTCCGATATCATTCTGGTCAGCCCTCTCTCTTGGAGACAACTTCCACACGAAGTCAAAGATAACGCGTGGGAACAAATATGGGTAAAAATTCTATTGGATTTAATGTAGTATTTTTTGTATTTATATAAACTAATATATTGGGTTTCAGCTTCGGTTTAGCTTCCCTGATGGCGAAGTTGCACGACCAGTGCATTTAAAACAGTTGGGAGAGCTTTGGAGAGCATATAAGCATGACCTATATGTTGGCTGGTGTGATCGAGTGGGCACGGATTTAGAGACATTACCTATCGTGGATGACTGCCCGATAGAGCAATATCTCCAAATGATTACCCATTGGGTAACTTCCAAATGTAAGGTATTAATCTCATTGATTCAAAGCAATACCTCCACACTTTGGGGCGCACAACTATGTCAGATCATGAGATGCAGCTGGTATGATATAGTTGTTTATAATTTTTCTTTAGGACTTTCCCTTTTTATTATTTCCTACGTAAATTATGTGATTTATTGAAAATTGAATATATGATTATACTTGCACTTTTTATTGTTTCAATGTCATTACAGAAGCACAAATTGAATATTGAAGGACATATCCCTCTAGGAAAATTGTTTTTCTCGAGTAGAAGAAAAAAAGATGGAACTACGGTAAATGAATCAACCTAAGAAAAGATTGTAATTTTTAATTTGATTATTTAAAAGATTAATATCTATTTTGAAATTTATTAATCTATTAATATTTTTAACAGGCTGCATTAGAGGCTCTTGATTCCCAAGAACCTGACAATTTTGGGCCACAAGATAATTTATATCAGGGTTTGGGAGAGGAGCACTCTGGTCGAGTACGCTGCCGACCTGTTAAGAATATAGTCCCGACGAGGTATTCGTCCTCTCCAGGTATCCATTGTAGTACCACCGAGTTGGAACAGGTCAAGGAGTATGCAAGACAGTCTGATAAAAGGGTCACAGAGTTGGAAGTACATGTTCAAATGAGGGATAATGAATTTATGAAACTGATGAAAGCTTTATATTTATCACTTCCACCAGAGGCTGGCGCAGCTTTTCAGACATTTATGTCATCGATGGGTGAATTATCCAATGCACCAGGTGACAAATCTAGTGGAGATCGAGATCATGACATTCCTGGTGATGAAGAGAATGCTGAAGAGAACGAGGGAAAGGATGAGGATGAGGACGAGGGCGAGGATGGGGCTGAGGGCGAGGATGGGGCCGAGGGTGAGGATGGGGCTGAGGATGAGGATGAGGTCGGCGATGATCATGGGGATGATTATGAGGATGAAGACAAGGACAGAGATGGCGGCGAGGATGAGGCCAATGTTGATAGTGGTGATGGTGATGGTGATCAGGGGAAGATTGATCAATTTCATTTTTGATTTCTGTATAAATCTTTATTTTTGAACCTGGTTTTCCACTCCGGGGTTTTCCTCTTCTTTAAATGGATGTTGATATCAGATCTCTTTTTTGCACTTGATATATATTGTATGATTATTCTACTACCTATACAATTAGTATTCCTTGGTACTGTGATTCCCCATACGATATCGAGTTTGATAAGTTAATATGGTCATCTTAATATTGAAAAAAATCACTCGAAATTAGGGGTGTCCATGGGTCAGGTCGGGTCGGGTCATGGGTGTTCTAGGGCCCGACCCAACACCGGTGGGTCGGGTCAGGTCTCATACTTCGTGGGTAGGTGACCCAACCCAACCCAAACCGCTGGGGGTCGGGTTACCCAACTCATGGTCGAACGAACCGACCCGACCCAACCCTCTACGGGTCGGGTCAGTTTGGGTCGGGTTACTTGGGTGAACCCGACCCAACCCGACCCCACCCGAGCCAGCCCGAGCTAGCCACCCAGACCCAGCCCCTCCCTCCCCCCATACTCAACCGCTGTACTACCTAGACCCAACCCCTAACTCCCCCCTGTGTGCAGCTAGACACCCCCCCCCCCTCACTTGTGCAGCTAGACCCCCCCCCCCATGCAGCCATCCCCCCCTGTGCACCCAAACCCCCATACCCAGCCCCCCCATGCACCCAGCCCCCCAGACGCAGCCCCTCCCCCCCCACAGACCCCTGTCTAGCCCCCCAGACCCAGCCCCCCATCCCCCGGTCCAGCCCCCAGCCCCCCCCCCCCATGTAACCAGCCCCCCAGACCCAGCCCCCTCACCCCCTGTGCGGCCAGCACGCCAGACCTAGCCCCCAGCCCCCACCCCCTGTGCACCCAGCCCCCCAACCCCCAGCCCCTATTCACCTAGCCCCCAAACCTGTCCCCTATGCACCCATCATCCCAGACCCAGCCCCAGTGCACCCATCCCCCTAGACACAGACACCCCCCAGACCCCTAGTCCAGCCCCCAGCCCCCCCCCCCCCTTGTGCAGCCAGCCCCCCAGACCCAGCCCCCTCCCCCCCCCCTATGCGGCTAGCCCCCAGACCCAGCCCCCCATCCCCCACACCCTGTGCACCCAGCCCCCACCCCCCCTGTGCACCCAGCCCCCAACCCAGCCCCCCAACCCAGCCCCTGTGGACCCAGCCCCTAGACCCAGCCCCTGTGCACCCAGCCCCCCAGTCCTAAACACCCCCCAGACCCCCCTGTCCAGCCCTCCCAGACCTAGCCCTCTCCTATCCTCCAGCCCCTCCCATGTCCAGTGTCCAGCCCCACCAGACCCAGCCCCTCCCCCCCAGACCCCTGCCCTGTCACATACATGATTGTTGGGACATGAAATTCTGGTTATGGGTAGTGTGCTTGATCACCACACCTCATTTCAGGATTCAAGTCGCCATGGGAAGTTGGGATTTGTCTATGTCTTTGGGTTTTCTTGGTTTGATGATGTTTAGTGAAAATGAAAAGGGAGTTGGGTTAATGGTCTCAATGAGCTCACAGGGTCTGGAAAGCCATGTGGAGCCAGGGATATTCCCTAGAACACTCTCTGTGATAGTGAAGTGATTGGAATATGGCCGCCAACCATATGTACAAATCACCCACTGAAACTAGTTTCCTCCCGCATTGTCTGGTGTTCCTTAGTTTTGAAATCTTGGCACTTGGGTTTTAAGGTGACTTGGTTTTAAGAAGCGTAAAGTTCTTATGAAATGATTTTCAAATAAAGAGGGAATGGTTTGGTTTATGAAATGGCAGAACTGAATTTTCATAATTGTTTTGAAATGTAAAATGGTGTGCTTAAACCTGTTTGGAAGCAGGAACTATATTGAAGTTGGTTTTGAAAAGTGTTTCCAATAGAGTTTTCTAAACAATCAGAGTGTGTTTTAATGGGATGAGATGTTTTGAAATTGATGTGAATATATTGAAAGTGACTTATTTTCTAAATGGTTGTGACTTTCTGAATAAAAAATTTAGATGTGAGTTGGGATTTTGATCTCGTGGTTAGCGGTTTTGAGAAAAAAAGGATGTGTTGGTTGACCGTTTTGGTTTTGAAAAGTGGAACAAATTTTTGTTTTAACCTATGTTATTTTCGTGATCAACCACATGCATGGGGTTATAAGGGAAGATGGATGGTTGATGACATGACTCGATGAGTGTCGAGATGGATATTAGGAGGGTGCTCAGTGTGGCACTGAAACATGCATGTGTAAGGCTCATGGGGTACAATTGGTGGATGCGCTAACTGCTGAACCATTTGTATTCAAAGAAATGTTTTTAAAGAGAAACATGAAGACTTGATGAATTGTTTGGAATGGTTTATATTATGTATTTTTTTAAAATGTTGATGTTGTGGGATGTTTTGATTCCAAGAACCCCTTCTGTTTGAACTGTGTTTTGGGTTTTTGTTCGGTCGGTAAGCTGTGTTGTAGGGACGGTTAGTGGTCTCTTTTGAAAAATGTTTTGGGATGCCTTTACGATAGTTCCCTTCATGTGTTTGGAGCTGGTTTATGGCTTGTTTTGAAAATGGACCAGGTTGGTTGGGTCCTTGGGTTCTCTCATTGGATAAGGTACACCCCCATTAAAGGTTAATGCATAATTGAAGCGCAACCCAGATTGTTTCTCCATTGGAAAATCCTCCAGTTGATCAATATAAGGAATCCATTTCTTGAGCTTTTTAGATTGAGTATACACCCTTTCCTTTATTGGTTTTGTGTATCCTCTTGTAGTGGGAGATTGATTATGGATGGTTGAAAGTGACCTTAGCCTCTTAAGTTTCCTAATTTTTTGAAGGTGGAAGTGTTCTGGGTTCGTTAGCATGGATGAGTATTTGGATAGTGTCTAAGAGGAACTCTCGGTCCTTCATAGTCTCTTCGAAGAAAGAGTTTATGTTAAACTACTATTGTGGGAAATCTGGTCATGAGAGGATATTATGGCCACTTTCTAGAATTGTGTGTTGTTTTGGGATGTTGTACAAGTTCCCTCTCTATTCAATGTTTATATCAGTCACAATGGTCATGTTCGGTGATTCCTTGTGATGGCATGTGCTCGATTGACTGTAAAGGTGAAAGTTGGGCAATCATTTGAGAGTCTCTATTATGTTGGGAGAATGTCTCCATTGAAAAAAAAACATAAAAAAAATATTCCATTTTAGAGTAAGGTGAGTATAAGTATTCTTTACTTCTATTGTTTATCACCCGAACAAACAAGGTGTGATGTGTGAACATCTTCTAATCCCTTGTTTCAGTGAAATATCGAGTTAGGGTAAAGTGAGTTTGGAATGTGTTATGTCTTGGAAAAAAAACTTATTGGGGGGATTGTGGTGTAGTTGTTGTTTGCAACGAAAGAAGAATTCTCATTCAGGTTGTTTCCAAAGCCTAACTGCGAGGCCGAAGATGCTTCAATATTTTGAGCTCCAGCCATAGGTCCCGGAGAGAAGCTGGTGCGTAGTCAGGGGAAACCCCAGTGTCATTTAAACCCTTGTGCAAAGTCATATCCTCAATATGAAAGATAAGAAGAGTTTAAACCTATGGTGTCATCATATTTCTTCAGTTGTTCTCGTTCAGTGGAAATAGGTGGAGGGTCTTGTACCCATGTCATCACACAATGTTATTCCCTCCCACTTTTGTTTCCATTGAGTCTTTAGAGAAAGGTTTGAAGTTTGGCTAGACTAATTGACCACACGGTTTACACTTGGTTAGTAGTGACCATGCCCCCCCCAAAAAAACCATGTAGATAGAAGAATCTCCACTGTTAGTTCATGGTTTCCCAAACCATGCAGACTAACCATGTGGTCATCCCAAAAACTTTATATTTTGGGGTCTTTCTGTACCGGCATATGCTGGTCGATTAAGATTGTCGGTTCTTATGGTGGGGAGCCTTTTTTTCCCCCGTACCAATAACTTAGACTTATCAATGGTCAATTATTGGTGGTAGGTAGTATCATTTGGATCTATCATGCTACCTAAATCTTCCTTGGGTAACCATTGAGATTGGAGAGTTCCCAATTGTTTAGTTATATCAAGGTATGTGTAACCTTGTTCGATGTTGTTGTTCGTTTGAGTGAATTTCTTGAGTCTTGTTCGGATAGTGTTTGAGGAGTTTTCCTTTGGGATAAATCTTGAATGTGATTGACTACTTCAGGGAAGTGTTGTATTATTTTGTTGTGAAGTATTCCTTCCTTAATTGATCAATGGAGGTTTTTTGGACTTTGGGGGCGAAACCTGGAAAGGGAGTACATCTTGGTTTATCAGTTCAGTTTGGCTTTCGTATCTGGCCTTTCTGTAGCTTTCCGGGGACGGAAAGTTTTCATGGTGGGGAGAATTTTCACATAAATGAATTATTATGAAGTTAAATATCATTTATTTTCCTTTAATTTTTTGTTTTGGATGGTTTCCAAAGGTTTTATGGAGAAATATATGAGTTTTAATGAATTAGGCCAAACCGTGAGCCCAATTCCAGATTTACAAATAAAATTTGTTTCCTTTATAACTTTTTCATTTTTTAATATTTTTCCTTCATTCCAATTCCTAAATGGTCTAATCTGACCTATTAACACCAAAATATAAATTTGGAGCCTTTATATATCCATAATCATGGTGGATATGGGTTTTTATTTAAGATATTGGGCCTGCCCGAAGGGCCATTTCCTGCATTAAAAATAAATTTTAAATTTTTTATATCGCCTTCAATATTTGCGTTTTGTCGGTGATTCCACCTCCCACTGGACCCTAAGAAACCCAGGGGAGCTCCCATTACCTTCCCCCCCCCCCTGCTTGGAGAACTTGGATAGAGCGAAGTAGGGCTGAGATTCATAGGGTGTCTCAAATCGGCCAGAATTGAAGAGGTAACATTATACCTTCTTAACTCTCTCAATTATTAATCTTTTCACTCCATTCTAGTTCACAAATTACCTCCTATATCTTGTTCGAAGAATCCCTAAATTTTGGCTGTTTTAAATTTTATAAACTATTGTTTTTGGAGTGATTAATTCAGGATGCTTCAAGTAGGTGAGTCTATTTCTTTCCTCTTTCAAATTGCTTAGGGTTTCTTCCCTAATTCTTGAATTATAAACAATTCCAGAAGTTAGGGTTCGTGAATAGGTTCTAAATTACTGTATTTTTGGTGAAATATTGAGGTTTTAGGTTTCTTTTAACTTCCTTGAGGTGCGGAGGTCATGTGGTTAATGTTTCGTCCCAATATTTGAGGGTTTTGACACATTCGGTAGGTGATTCCGTGGGTAACCAATTAATGATGAGTTAGTTTGCATGATTAAATAATTTTGCATGTTCCTTATGTGCTGTGCATTATGAGAAAACCATTTTTGGTTGCAATAGTAAAGCATTTGTTTTTTAAAGTTACATTTTTGCTTGAAGTGTGTATTTTTCAAATGTATTTCATGTGTTATATCTTGTGGTAGTATTGTAAAACATGGAAGTGATTATATAACATTTGAATGTGGATTATTTCATGTTTATTGGGCTGCCAATTATGTTTTGTTAGGGTCTTGGTGTGCTTTTGGCTTAAAAAGAGATTTTTGAAAGGGATTTTATGTGCAAAGTTTGGGTATACTCTTTATAATTGTTTTATGAAAGTTTTGAATGCTTTATTGGGTTGTGTAATAGGTGAAACTATATCAGAAAACTATTTTGGTAGGATTATATTTTTAAAAGGTCCATTTCATTTTTGAAAAGTCTGTTATGTGATATCTATCATCTTGGAAATATTTTATTAAATTGTTTGAAGGAGATATTTTGGAGTGAATGTGATGTGAAAGTGATGTGGAGTGTTTTGTGTGAGTGTGATGTGAAAAATTGAATTTTTGATTATGAAAGAAGTGTTATATTCCATGTGTGTGGGCTGTTATATGAGT
The DNA here is from genome assembly GCA_963277665.1 of Viscum album. NCBI lineage: Eukaryota > Viridiplantae > Streptophyta > Magnoliopsida > Santalales > Viscaceae > Viscum > Viscum album. Next base: position 600,615,306 of record OY728133.1, read on the forward strand.
TTATATATCTTATAATTGTTTTATAAAATTGTTTAATGGTTTTGTGGAAGTGTTGAAGAAATGTGAAATGTGTTGTGGGCTATTTTGGTGTGATTCGGATTTAAAAATCATTTTGAATGAAAAATTGATTTTTGCAACTTGTGTGGTATACATATGGGATGTTTGGTGAATTTGTGATGTGGAAATGATATTTTCATGTTCAATGTACATTTCTTGACGTGTTGAACTTGTTTGAGCACAAGGGGGAAACCTGGGTATCTAGGTGGGTGGACGTGTACTAGTATGCTAGTGAATCTGTGGGGTTTGGCCTCAGTTTCACTTAGCAAGATTGACACTTACAACTCTAACTAAACTATGATGATGATGATTGGAGACCACTAGGTTATGGGTATGTTCCATACTAGTGGCTCGTGCACGAGAATGGATATTTTTGATGGTTACTCTCACCGAGATATGAGGTAGCTGGGACCCACAGCTAGCTAGTGCCTAGGGGTTACATCCTATTTCTTCTGCTCATTATTTACATTGTACATACCATTGGTATACGATATAGTTTTCTGGAAAATTCAGTATTGTTTACATTATTTTTAAAAGTGTTTATTATTAATTATAGCCCACTTGAAAACTATTTTTATTCAAAGTAGCATCTTTTAGAAATTGTAACTAGCTTTTCATGTTTTTGAAAACTTGCATGCTTTTCGTCTTTAAATGTTTATCACATGGAATCTCTTAGTGGTGGTGTCCTACTGGGCATTGGATCACACCCTACTTACAAACTTGGGTGTAAGTAGACATGGTTGTTTTTGTTGTCGCAGGTTGGGTACAGTTTTTTTTGTTCTAGTAGTTCGGGTTTCTAGCAGGTCCTTGGTGGTGAAGTCTTGTGGAGGTGGCTTGTGGGCGATGCCCCTTGCCATGAGGTTTCTTGGGCTGTCCTTATTTGGATTTGTAACTTTGGTATAGACCTTTTGAGTTGTTTTAAGCCATATAATTCAGTTCTGAATTTTTGTAAAATATTGTTTGTTTGAAAAATCCAGATTTGTTTCATTGGATTCTTTTGTTGCTTTATGTTTATAAACTCGGGTAAATCGTTCCCAATTTTCATTTTATGATACCTGGGCACTTGTGCCAGCCTGTGGGGATCGGGAACGCCCATCGGGTCATGTCACGGGATGGTTTTGGTGCCGGTTTTGGCGGTGACCAGATTCGGTTCGTGACATGCCCAGCCCCTCCCCTATCTAGCCCCCAGACCCAGCTCCACCAGACCCAGCCCCTCCCCCAGACCCAGCCCCTCCCCTATCCAGTGTCCAGCCCCACCAGACCCAGCAGCCACTCCCCCCCCCAGACCCCTATCCATACCCTCCCCAGTCCATCCCCTCCACTGTCCAGCCCTCTAGACCCAGGCCCTCCCTCCCCCAGACCCAGCCCCTCCCTTGTCCATCCCATCCCCCGTCCAGTGTCCAGCCCCTCCCCTGTCCAACCCCTCCCCTGTTCAGCCCTCCATACCCTGTAAAAATCTATGAATCTATAAAATGATTATTTTGAAAAGATTATTTAGATTTATTCAACATTACAGGAAGAATAATGTATGAAAATAGATTTAGAGAAAAAATGTATCTTAGTCTAACTATTTAAGTATAAATCATAAATAAGTAAGATTTAGGGCCTAAGGACATGACATTTAAAATTATGTGTTTTAGATCCGTGTGTAATATTGGGGGTTTATTTTAAAAATAATAAAATGAGGGTTTTGAGGTGGAAAATGATTTATTAGGTGATGAATTTCCTTGGTTAAAAAATATAAATAAGTGTCTGTCTTTTTTATTTTGATAAATGGACTTTAATGATAATGAAATATTGGTTAATTTCATTGGTTAAAGAATTTATTTTTAACATTTTTATCCTCTACTTTATATATTTTCTTTGATTTGGAATATAATTTACAAACAAAAAATATCGAATTAGGTATAATATTTATATGTATTAAATTGAGTAATTTTGAGAAATTTTTATATTGTATTATGTTCAAATTTTTCATATATAATATGAAAAAAATTAAGATTTTATATTTCACCCTTAATATCAATTATTGACAGAACTTTTAGTTTATTGTTGGTGGCGTAGAGTGCACTAAAAATGGATTATGAAGGAGAAGGTAGGTCAAGGACATCTATTTAATCTTTATGGTTATATTTAGTTTTTAGTTAGTATTGTACTTGAGTTGGATTATTTATATTTAATTTATTTTGAATTAATTGATAAAATGGTGGATTTATTTATTTTTAACTGGTTCTGTGTGAATTCATTCATGGTGCTCTATAGTGTAAATATGGTTCTGTTTCATGATTTTATATATGGTGGAATGTAAAATATATGGACAACTACCAGCATACGGAAAACCGACCAAACCCATTCGGATTCTGTTGAAACGTTAGGAAAATGATCCATGGGTCATTTGTGACGTGTACGAGTCAACCCCACCTCAATCTGAGGGCCGGTGTGGCTGGTACCACTAAAAGTGTCTTTCTTTTGTTTGAAATGGATGAGCTTTTAATTAAAATAAATGACATACGGAAAACTGACCAAACACATTCGGATTGTGTTGATAATTTAGGAAAACAATCCATGGGTCATTTGTAACGTGTACGTGTCAACCACACCTCAATCCGAGGTGCGGTGTGGCCGGCACCACTCAAAGTGTCTCACTTTTCTTGGAATGGACAACAGTTTAAGTAAAAACAACAGCTGACATATGGAAATCGGTCCAAACACATTCGGATTCTGTTGATACTTTAGGAAAAGTAACCATGGGTAATTTTTGTCGTGTACGAGTCAACCTCACCTCAATCTGAGGCACGGTGTGGCCGGTACCACTCAAACTATCTCAGTTTTATTTGAAATGGAGAGGATTCTAAGTGAAAACAACTATCGGCATAAGGAAAACCGACCAAACTCATTCAGATTCTGTTGAAACATTAGGAAAAAGATCCATGGGTCATTTTTGACGTGTAATATTCAACCCCACCTCAATCTGCGGGCCTGTGTGGCCAGTACCACAAAAGTGTCTTACTTTTGTTTAAAATGGATGTGCTTTTAATTAAAATAAACGTCATACGGAAACCTGACCAAACGCATTCGTATTGTGTTGATACTTTATGAAAATTATCCATCGGTCATTTCTGACATGTATGAGTCAACCCTGCCTCAATCGAAGGCGCGATGTGGCCGACACCACTCAAAGTGTCTAACTTTTCTTTGAAATGGACAATAGTTTAAGTAAAAACAAAAAGTGACATATGGAAAATAGACCAAACGCATTCAGATTCTATTGATACTTTAGGAAAAGTATCCATGGGTCATTTGTGATGTGTACGAGTCAACACCACCTGAATTTGAGGCACGGTGTGGCCAGTACCACTCAAATTGTCTCACATTTATTTGAAATGGACATGATTTTAAGTGAAAACAACAACTGGCATATGGAAAACCGACCAAATTCATTCAGATTCTGTTGATACTTTAGGAAAAGTTTCCATGGGTCATTTTTGACATGTACAGATCAACCCCACATCAATCCGAGGTGCGGTGTGGATGGAACAACTAAAAGTGTCTTTCTTTTGTTTAAAATGGATGCGCTTTTAATTAAAATAAACAACATACGGAAAACCAACCAAATGCATTCGGATTGTGTTGATACATTATTAAATTGATCCATGGGTCACTTTTGACATGTACGAGTCAACCCTACCTCAATATGAGGCGCGGTGTGGCCAGAACCACTCAAAGTGTCTCACTTTTCTTTGAAATGGACAACAGTTTAAGTAAAAACAACAACTGACGAACGGAAAACGGACCAGCCACATTCAGATTCTGTTGATACATTAGGAAAAGTATCCATGGGTCATTTGTGACATGTACGAGTCAACCCTGCCTTAATCTGAGGCATGGTGTGGCTGGTACCACTCAAACTATCTCACTTTTATTTGAAATGGAGAGAATTTTAAGTGAAAACAACAACTGGCATACGGAAAACCAACCAAACTCATTCGGATTCTGTTGTTACTTTTGGACAGGTTTCCATGGGTCATTTGTGACCTGTACGAGTCAACCCTGCCTCAATCCGAGGCGTAGTGTGGACGGAACCACTCAAATTATCTATTCTGTTTGAAAATGACATCATTTTAAGTGAATACAATTGAAATTTACACTTATCAACGATAGTCGCAAACTCTTTTTCATGAGTTGGTTAGTTTCACTCATGGGTTCATAAGTGACGAGACTCCTAGGAAAATACCTTTTCACCATATATTATAACTAATACAATTTCAATGCAAAATTCATCATAAATCATTACATACCCAAATCTAGGATCAGAAAAAATGGGTTATGAGCCAATTTCAAACTCTTATTTAACTCTAATAGGTACTTATCATACTATTCTGTATATTAGAATTTGATGGGGAGGTGGGGGCTATGCTGGTTGGGGGTTGTGCAGGGGTGAGGTGAATTACTACCGGATGATTGTTGTCTTATGAAAATTGAAATAGGGAATTGTAGTACATGACATGGTTGGAAGAGTTTGATGATTTTATGTGTTCTTTCTGTCCTATTTTATGTGTTTTTTATACTGTTTTAAGTCTTTATGTGGTTTTTGTGATATTTTTTATAAAGGTGTATAGTGAAGAGGATACTGGAGGGAGGGGGGTTGCTGGGCTACAGTTCTGTAAAAACTCAATACTAACGGTTTAGAACCGTTGGTGTAAGGGTGCTGTAAATCTAGAAAAACACTATACCAACAGTTCAAAACCGTTTGTATAGGTGTTCTGGATTTCTGGGAAAAATAACACCAACGGTTAATGTACCGTTTGTATAGGTGGTCTGGATTTCTGGAAGAACAAATACCAACTGTTTATAACCGTTGGTATAGGTGTTGCTGAAAAACACAATACCAATGGTTCTAAACCATTGGTATAGGTTTTCCGGAAAACCACATTACCAACGGTTTAAAACTGTTGGTATAATAGTTCCAAAAATGCAGTACCAACGGTTTAAAACCGTTGGTATACATTGGGAGAAATTTATAAAACCAATATACCAACGGTTTAGATCAAACCGTTTGTATAAGGCTTTCCTTACGGCTTACTAGAAAACGGTTTGGAAAATTGTTGGTATAGCCTATACCAACGGTTTTCCAGCCTATAACAACGGTTTATAACTATTGGTATATCCTTATTTTCTAATATTGATCAGTGTACTCAAAACAATATCAAGATGGGTAGAATAGTCATGTCGACTGTGAGAGTACATGAAGATATCATTCATGAAGACTACCACAAAAGAATCCAAGAATTGATGGAACACATGGTTCATTAGCTCCATGAAAACTGCAGGGACGTTTGTGAGACCGAACTGCATAACCACATACTCGTATAAACCATACCTGTTATGAATGGCAGTAAGATGTATATTATATGGTCTAACGTGAAATTGATAATAACATAAACTCATGTAAATCTTTGAGAACACCTGGTCTCCTCAAAGATGATCAAAGAGATCGTAAATCCTCTATAAGGGATATCAGTTGTTGACTATCATGTGGTTAAACATCCGATCATCCACACAAATTCTAAAGGTACCATCCGCCTTCTTCATAAACAGGATAGGTGAACCCCAAGGAGAAGTACTAGGTTGGATGATACCCTTTTCCTACAAATCCTCTAAATACATATTGAGAACCTAAAACTCAGGTGTATCCATCCTATAAGGAGGAATGGACATCGGTGTACTTCCTGGTACAATCTCAATAGAAATGTCCACCTCTACTCTGGAGGAAGACCTGAAGAGGCCTCTGGAAAGACATCTGTAAAATGATCCACTAATGGAGAAAATTTCATCTGGGAAGTCCCATATTCCTCTAGATATAGACTAGCAATTTTGTATATAAATCCTCCCAACACATGATGCTTGGGTCCTTCTCGGCTCGCTTGGACATCGCACTCTTCCTTATGAAGAAATGATCCTCCCTCTTGTGATGTGAAACCCATCATACAATGATAGTAATCGAAAACTAACTCTAATGGACCTAACCTGTCCATTCATAGAATGAAATAATATCCTATCATCTCTAGTACATAATGGTCCCATAGGAAGTGACACCCACCATCCTCAAGAAGACACTCCTTGAACTGACGTATACTATCCATTTTTTCCCCAAAAGTGTGTCTAGCATCAAGATATTAGCATAAGAAATGATACCAAGCCTATGGCATTTCACAATAGAAATAGATATAAATCTAAGAGAATCATATGTATCAAAAAGTGTAGAAGCTAAAAATGAGGAAACTAGGATCGTACCTCGAACTGTAGAGGGTCCGAGATCCTGCTCCGGCTGGGTCTGCTCTATCGCAAACGTCTTTCCTGCACTGCTGCCTTGTGACCCTTCCTGACCACCCTATATTGATCCAAAATACTGTCACTGAAATCCTGTCTGTTGGATACCTCAACTGCGACCTCCATCATGGATTGAATACCCCGAGGAAATCCAGTTCCATGCATGATGAGAAAAAAGTGGTTCTTCTCTTGAACATGGAGTCATAGAATAACCCCTATCACTAGCTGTTGCTGAGAAGATCTGACAGAAGCACTGAATATGACCCATCTTTTTGCATGATACACACTCTACTATGTCTCTTGGCAAATTTGGCCTCATATTCTTACTCTTCACACACTGGTAGCACACCACCTGGCTACCATAAGATGTATCTCACCTACTACGATCTCTACGAGTATACTCCCTATGGCTCTTCCTACTGTTAGTAGGAGGGATATCAACTCCGGATGTCGAACCACCCTAGATAACCTCTCCAGAATCCCTCAGATATTTCTCTGTGATAAGTGACTGGTTGACCATAGATGTGATAAAATTAAAACTAAAGATGTTCACCTGAGATCAGATGTCGTTCCTGAGACCATCCTAAAACATGCTTTCTAGAGATAACTCATCACCTCCTGGAATAGGTGTAAATTGATGAAGCTCTGTGATGTGAGATGAATAATCCATAACAGAAATAGTACCCTTCTCCAGACTCATGAACTCTCGAGCTCAATCTTTCATCAAAGTCCCCGGGTATTAGTAGTCATAAAAGGCACACTGATACTCATCCCACGCCATAACTTTCTGGTGTCCCGCCTATGAGATCACATCCCACCATCTCGTAGAGGAGTCCTGGAGCATATACGTTGCGAGCTTCACCATCCTCTCTGGATGAGTTTCCAGATGCTTGAAGATAGAAAGCATGGATTCTAACCATGACTCTGCAGCCTGAGGTCCTCCTTCCCCTATAAATTTGGGAGGATTCTACTGCTATAAAACCTACGTCAACTCTTCCATAGAAGGGGCAGGATGCATTACTCCTCAGAAGGTCTGCATGAACCTCATAAATCCCTCTCGAAAATGTGTATCAGCACCTGTGCCTGGAATGATGGCTGGTGCCCAGACTAGAAGAACTAGAGGATCCACTGGTATTCCCTAATCAGCCATATCAAGTGTCTGATCAGTGCCCTATAACTGGTGGACAACCAGAGGATGTCGTGGTGGCATGAATCTGCGAGGTCAAGCACACACCTTAAATCAATATTATTAGGGATTGTAACATAGAAGTGTAATAAGGGAACAAGCAAAAGAAAGAATTCATTTTTTGAAAACATGGATACATGGCTTGTAAAATACTTACATAGCGTGTTCCCTTAAGCCTTCAAATGGGCATGTAATTATGCCAACCCAGGTCTTGTAACACCCCAAATACACATCATTTGTCCCTATCATGTGGTGTGTACTGGAATCTTCTTCACCTTCTCGAGTTCTTCTACATGTCTAAGCCACATGGTTCTCCTAAAACAAGACTACACGGCATGTTATTTCTTGACACGACGTGTAATTTGTGAAATTCTCCAACCCATGTTGTTTTTCCCACATCCGGTTATCTTGGTCAGTTTACATGGGGCATTCAAGATGGACAAGCGTGTACTAGAAGGATTCCACCACCCTGTTTTGTTCATTACACATCCGGATAAAAGGGTTATACAACACGGTATGTTCATGGTTGACACGACATGTATAACTTAAGTTTTATCCATCTGTGTCATTAGTCACACGGGTGGACACATGGTCTACACAACACAACATGTACAATGATACATGGTGTGTTCCACAAAGGATTTACCAACCCCGTGTCTCTACCCACACAGCCATAGACACTGTTAGAGACTACAAGGCATGTACACATAGTACATGGTGTGTACTTAAAAAAATTCTTTCATGAATAGAAGGGAATGTGGCATGAATTTATCATTACACGTTGTGTATTCTAGGTTTTTCCAGACAGTATGCCGCATAAATTACTCTGGAAAGCAGAAAAACATTGAAATAGACATCAAAGTGCCAAATTTTGATCTGTGAGGGCCCATACTCCCTGATAATCTAAGCATAACATCTTATACATGTCACACACAAGGAATAAAAATACAATGATCCACCAATTTATGATCCATGTTGGCCCATAACCCATAGGTTAGAGGATTGAAACATTTATTTGATACCACTTTGTAACGAGCCTATTCAAGAAGTTGCCTAGAGGCACCCCAGGCCCAATAGGTCACATGGAATCAAGTGCATTTCTCCGAACGCCAGAGGCTTCCGACTAGCAGTGAGGGCCTTTGGTGTGATAGTGGGGAAACTATGCCCTCATTTCCATAGTAATAGAGTAGAAGTAAAACAAATAGTAATAACTGGAGTAATAATAATACCATACCAAAAGTAAACAACAAAAGTAATAAATAGTTGGATATCACATATCTATATAATGCATGATACATATTTCTAGGAAAGAATCCAAAAAAATCACCATTCTGGAATATAGTACTAAACCAAATTACAAAATAAAAGCAATAAATAGCTCCACTGCATCAGAAGCCTCATCTTGGTCCCATTCTCCCCAAATCTATAGCAATCATGTACCTGAAGTAGAAGGTTTCTTTCCCTTATCTCTACTAGTAGAAATATAATCTGTTTGGGCCCAAAAGCATGACTCAAATAGGGTGTGAGACTAATCACAGTAGGCAACCACCCATAGATCTATATCTAATAGTCAGTGAATATATACGGGAGGAAATCAACAAAATGATGTAATAAGCAAGGAAGTACACATAGTAACAATCCTAGATAATCAATTGCCTTCATATTCATATATCATTTATGTAGATAATAAAAAGTTGGTAACCCTCTGGGAATAACTCACATCCAATCCCCTCTCGTTCAACCAAACAAACAGAAGAAACCCTCTGGAATGTGCACACAAACTAACCCCTCTGGTTAGGTTTTTTCAAAGACACTCTAAGGAAGCACTCACCGTCAATTCCCTCAGTGGTCTCATATCGGTAACTAATAGGCACTATAATGAACCACTGAATATCCAATTCCCCCTATGTCCCATATTGAGGAAACTAAAAACACTCTATGGGTGCACAAATTCCATCCCACCTATGGCCTCGCAACATAATAGTAAACAGACACTCTTGATAAGACCTCAACGTCCATTCCCCCTATAGTATACTACACTAGGTTCTCCCAGCCCTGTGTAAGCCATTTGTGAACAAATGTTATGTGGAATCCAAATTAAACTTCAAGAAATACATGGTTAAAATGTCTAAAGCATATCATAGCATGTCAGATAATTATCAATTCATCCTAACTGTACTAGGGATGGGAATCAATGCAGCAACCTAATAGGCAATGCTAGACCAAATGGCCATAAACAAGAAAACATGGGAAAAACATTAATATCACGGAGATGTTAACCCTATTCACAATAATTAACCTCTATGCAAACAAAAAAAGCATAGAAGTTAATAACATGGCTAAACCTATAACCACGCAATACCTCGTTCTTTGGTATTATGAATATTTTTCACATAAAATTCCATAACTATCTACAGAAAGGCACAAACCACCTAACATGGCGTCGTAAGATCGATATATGTGAACCTCGGGCCTTGAAACACCCTGGAATTTATAATATCTACAAAACCCTAAAAACATTCATCCGAGGATAACTCCTGGGGGAGGAGAAACCAAGAGATGGAGTTCTAGAAGAAGGAATAACTCACCATGGCGATTTCAACACAATCAACGGTGGTCGATTCGGAGAACGGATGGTGAGTCGGGGGCTCAACAAAGATCCATGGCCATACGGTCTCTCCTAGATTAGATAAATGAAGATAAAAAGGGTTTTGTCAATTAGATGCAACCCATATCCGTTTAATGAAAAAAAGTACATGACATGTATTTTAAAAGTACATAGTGTGTAGTTTCCAATTCTGGCCTCTGCTTTTGGAAGTCTCTGGGTCACCACAAACGGCCATGAACTCGGCCGTTACACAACCAGTACATGGTCACCTGCGACAACTGAGTTCATAGCGTATTCTTAAAGTACACGGTGTGTACTCCTGAAATTTCCAAAAACACCTCTTTTTAAAAAAACAACCAGAAAATAAAACATACGTGTAAAGAAGATCTGGGTTCTTAAAATTTTCCTTTATAAAATAAATCATAAACCATATTGAGTGAGAATAAAGATGGTATCGAATACATCATATCCCATGTGAAGTAAAATAAAGGGTTGAAGTTGATGATGATTAAAATAAAAATATCCTTTAAGAATATTCTCGAGGAAAATGATCTTTTTATTTTTCTAAAATAAATTAAAATAATTTTATTTTTAAATAACTATTTAATAATTTATTTTTAAATTATCATTTTAAAAATAATACATAAAAATTTATGTTGGGTATATTTTTTCATACCATAGAAGATTAAAAGAACATTCATTTTTCAAGGTAAAATGGTTATGTTCATTATTCGGAAAGATACATGAGGAAACATTTGATAAAATTTAGAAATGGATAAAGGTTAAAAATTTATTTAGTAAATCATTTCATATGTTTTGATAAATATTTTTAAAACCATTTTTCAAAATATATTTTTTAGAATAAATTAGGTTTTTAGTATAAATAAAGGAATGAAGGCTGGATTTATTTAAAACATTTTCAAAAAATATTGAGTGCCAAAGATTAGAAAAGGTTAATATTTCATTGAATAGGTCATTAGTAATAATAGGATATTAGAATTAATTTATATTTTAAAAAATTATCCAATAATTTTCTCTAATGTAAATTCAAGTGTAAATAATCCAGAAAATGATATTTTGAGGAAAACCCTTCAACAATCTATGAAATATTTGTGAGAATAAATAAATTAAAAATATTATGTTTTTGAAATGTAAATAAACATAAAAAATGTGAAAATAAAACAATATTTAGTGAAATTTTTTAAAAGACATAATCTTAGAATATTTACAACGACAAGGAAGTAATATAACTCAATAGAGAGGAATACGATTATAAAATCCATTACCACTTGGTAACATATAATTCAAATTACCAAAGAATAAATAATTAAAATTGAGACTCAAAATAAAATGAATTATAGTTTTTTATATATAATATTTCTGAATGGTTAGTGGATATGACACAAAAAATAAGTAAGTGGTGAATTTGACATTTATAACACAGATGTAAAAAAGTTAGATAAAAAACTATTAACTCGTGTATCATTTTAGGTGAACACACTTTATCCTTTGGTGAAATGGTTTTAAAAATTTCACAAACTTATAAAAAACAAAAATTATATATTTAATATCATATATTATCTTCGTACAATATCTTATTACATTTTTGTTAACAATCTATCATTATTTTCACAATTTTTGGTGTTAGTTGAAAAGTTTTTTATTATATTTGGACTTTTTTTTGTGTTCTTATTATATAGATAATGATTTTATCATATCCCTGATGTAAAAAAATATTTATATATCATGTATATAATTTATATATGAATTTAAAAAGAATCCATAATATTTGTCGATAGAAAATGAAGTTCATCATTCATGGAGACGGTAAGTCGTGCGTACAAATGAATGATACTTTTATCTCTTTATCTTATTAAAATAGTGAATAATAAATTATATATATGATTATAAGAATTATTGTATCATATTTATGTTATTAATGTCAAATGGGTATATTAAAACCGCCCTTTATTCATTACACGTATTGATGGAATGAATCATATCTCGTTTAGGAGGCGGTAGTCCATACTTCCAAAAGCAATATTTTCATATTTACACAAAATGGAAATCATTAAGTTGTGTATTATATAAAAATTATAGAATTATAAATAAATTAGAGAAATAGTATATAACATACTAAAATATTATGTCAATCATAATTTTCACCAGGAGTAATGGGAATGGAAGAATGGACAATCATCATTTCGTGAGGCGGTAGTTTTCTATACACGAATGGTAAGTTTATTTCCCATTAAATGGAAGATTTTGTAAGTGTAGGTTTAACCCTTATATTGAATTTTATTTTTTAATTTTAAGATAAAAATTTTATTTTATAATAATGGAATATAAAATTTTTTGGGGTGGATAAGAATATAAATTGAAAGTTATCTTTGAAGAATGTTACCTTGACTTCAGGAAACTCTATTTTGTTTATACCAAAAGGATTCCATAGATTTATTTATAACATAGGTTGGGATTTTATGGTGATGGTAGGAATTTTGGGAGATTATTTCGTAGATTTTATACGATCCACGGTGCTTCATAGAGGTTATCAAGTGGGATAGATGAGTGGATTTTTATAGTGGAAGAGGTGTGGCATCCTTGTATATTTTTGAATAGATAATTCTACCCAAGTTTTTCCAATGAAATGTTTATCCAATAATAAAAATTATTATATAAAATATAGTATATTGTATAAATAATATCATTTAATGTATTTATGACATGTTTTTAGGTCATTGGTTCCCTTATGTTTAGGGTTTAGTCCCTTGTTAAACCAATTTTCCCCTTATACTTTTTAATTAATTTTAAAAACATTCAATAATATATTTTTCTCTAAAACTAAGTTTACCATATTAGAAATTAGAAATTATTATTTTTTAAATAAGAAATCAATTTTTTAAAACTAAAATCCCATTTTTAGTGTTAATTAATTAAAAATAAATCCCATAGACAGGAAAACAGTAACAGTTTTCAATGTAAAAATGATCAAAAGTTTGAGAAGATTTAATATCCAATTAAAATTTTAAATTAATTTAAATGACCTAAATTATATTTGATAATATAATTTTTATCTATTTATACTTTTATAACAAATAAAAACTTAATTTTTCTATATAAATAAATTAGTTCTAAAAGTAGTTTTGAATTAAAATTCTGTATTTTTTCCTATTTATCAAAAAAAAGATACATCACACAAAAAAACAATAAACCCAACCCTAAGACAATTTTTATGCTAACATTTCTATGATTTAGTTTATTATGATATATAAATTTATTAAATTCCCAAATAATGGATTTAAAATTGTTTCTCCATTAAAAGGCTGTAAAATTGCCTTTATAAAGATATAGGCTTTTATGTGTATAATTGGGGTTGTTCTCTTTTTATTGTAATAAAATAAAATGAATTAATATAAAAAATACCTGATGAAATATATAAAATATAAATTTCAATAATAAAATTAACTTATAGTAATTAATTTAATTTATTTTGATAAAACTCATTTTTGAACGTATTAACATTTCTTTTATATTTAGTTGGTTTTTATATTTCTTTCAAATTAAATGGAAACCTGTGAATTCATATTATATTTTTTAAAACCATATATTTTTATAAGTTCGTTAATATAATTCCCAATGGATAATATTACACTTATTATATATCTTAGTATGTTAAATAATAATAATTTTGTAATATATTATTGCTTGGTAAAACTCGGTCTTACGTATAATGCAAACTGTCAAAGAAAAGTCTTTATTATGTGTAATTAAAGATAACTGGTTATTTATATCATTTCAAGAAATATTGTATATTTAATCTATTTACAATATTCACTATATTTTAAATTCTCAAGATATTATATTCAATTACTCATTCGGTGTAGTGTTTCACGTAAGCTCTGAATACAATGTTCTTAATTTAGAATTTTGGAGCATTGCATTCTCCCCATATTAATGAAATTTCATCCTCACAATTTAAACATCATCTCATAAATCTAGGGTTTAATATTTTAAAATACCTTTTTTGAAATCAGAAATCATGAGTGGGGTTAAAAAATATCGTATTCATAAGATAGAATGAGATGTAGAATGATCAAATGGAACAACATATAACTATGTATATAATATGTTGAGCATTGGTGGTAAGTGAAAATATAGGATTCGAGGAAGAGAATAAATCTTTATAGTTATTGATTAAGGTAATAAAGCACAATTAATTTAATGTTAAATGAAAATTTAAGGGAATCAAAATCATAAATAATTATTGATCTAAAAGTCAATCAGTTCAACAAAAATTATGTAATTTTTTATAAAACAAAATAAGATACATTTCCAAATATTTAGGAAGTATTTTATTGACCTTGAAAATTGGAAATTTAAATACATGATACATTTAAAATTCATATGAAAAAATGTATCTTTTTCCTTCGTTCAAATTCTATTTCATCCCTAACTTCAATAAATCAATATCAAAAAATTAATTTCATGGCAGCATGATCTAAAATTTAATAATCATAAGATCAAAAAACAAGCCCTTAAGTTAGTCTCTAACTACTTTTGAAAACCAATATGTCTTATAAATTAATATCTAAACCTCAAAAAAAATAATATTGCTTCATTATTAATATTTATTCATCATGAGTTTTATCTAAAAATAACTAAACATTAACCAAAACGTCATGTTGGCCAGTGGTTGGCATGAAACTATTATTATGCCTAGGTCGTGGGTTTAAGTTCCTCTTCATTATCGGATTTGATGGTTTTTAACAAGGAATGTAGTCTTCCTTTTCTAAACTATGTTATTATAATTTACACAATAAATATGAGGGAAATTATTTAAATTTACTCATTAAAAAAACATTTCTCTGTTGTTTTCAATACAACATTTATTTCAAAACATACTAAAACAAATTCACTATAATTTTAGTTACAATAATTATATCAATATCACGAAATCATATCAATACATTTAAAATCTTGTCTCTAAAATATAAGGGTGTTATCACTTAGATAGGTTTTACACTATAATACATAATTTCTATAAATTTTTCCAAATTGCCTTTATTATTAGTAGACTATAATTATATAACACCTAAAAGGTGTTTTAATTACATAATACATATTATCAACCTCAATCTTATAATCCCATGATGGTATCTATCACTCATATATTAATGATGACATGTTTTTTTCTAATATTTAATATAATCATTAGATATTTCATTATTCTTATCAGTAAAATATTATATCTTCAAATAGTTCTACAATTTAATTCTGAAATCCCTATTAATACATCAACCATTTTATTTCAACAGATTCCATCTCTTATTCTACAGTTTAAACAAGGTAATTCATTTTCATTATCTATTCAAATTATTTATAATGGTTCATAAAGAAAATGTGAATTATCTTAGTCATATCACTTTGGATTATAAAATAATGGGCACAATAAGTCTCATTGTCATGTACGATTTTATGATCAAGTCAGGCCCGATGATCATTTTTCAGATTTTTTACCTAAATGTACATCTATGAGAGAACGCAGTCCACCTGCAGTATCCAGAAAAATATTTATTGCTAGGAAGGCCCACAAAATCTCAACATTACCGAAATTCTAGTATTATATTCTATACGTTTTCTAATATTCTAAATTAGTCTTACGTTCCCTAATATATGTTTTCCAAAATATAGTTCCCATGTTTGATAATAAGATTCCTCTAAGGGGTGCTTTAGTGTACCGACCCTAGTAGGCCTAGATTTGATGTCTTCTTCCATCACATTAGTATGATTACAAATAATAAAATCTCAAAGGACCAAAGAATATAGTATTATTATTATACCTAATAAATTCATGAATCTTATATTAATTATGAATACACTAATTACAAAAAAATCATTCTAGGATCTATTTATTCCATCTAAGATGTCCTCAAAATCATTTTTAGTACTCTTTAGGGAATCCTCGGGAAAGGAAAAAAATAAGGGTGATCTCAAATACCAGTTAAGGGTAAATTATAGTGGAATTAAAAATAATTCAATGAGAATAATTATTATGAAATGGGAAAAAACTAAAAACACATGTAATTTAATAAATAACTGAGGAAGAAGTGAGTAGAAAATATGGAATGATAAATAACTGAAAACACGTGTCAAATAATCAATAAGCTGGAAATGAAATGCATATATATACTTTGTCATAGTGAAAATCTCATGGATAATAAATACTAAATCTGAATGAAGTAAAGGATTATTTATTGGACCTCATGTTTTCCATTCACATGATACATTTACCATCAAGAACTTTCACAAGAAGGTTTATTATGCTACTATAAATACCTTCCACGTAATTGATTAAATATGTGGGTAGAAACTCATATATTCTTCTTGTAAATAAACATGAAGGGTTTGTCACTGATTAATTTCATCTTATCAGACTACATATTCATCATGGGTATTACATTAAATGGTCCCCAAACCATTTATTTCATGTCTAATTCATTCTTAAAATATCAAATAATCATTTTAATTGAAAAACTATATACCTTATAAAATATTCAAATATTGTAAAGGATACACATTTATCAATATTTTACTAGTAAGTGAAATGAATTTCAAAGTAAACACCCTATATAACAATGAAATATGGTTTAGGTAATGAACATATTCATGATAAATTATATAGATACATTGGTGAATTTCAATGTTCAATTATCATCAGAAATTGAAAATTTAAAGGGGAATAACAAAGCAATCAAGGTTGTTGAAGTCAATATTATCCTTGGTCAATGGAATGATAAACAATCTAGAGAAATAATAATGTTGGAATCAATACAACAGATCCCATGTGGTGTAAAATAAATGTTTTTTGTTGATGATTAATTAACATACATTAAAAATCCTTAAAATTCTTTATGAAAATATTTTTTTTAAATACCTTTTTAAATAATTTTCATTCAAAATACGTTTAAAAAAATCACTAAAAATTAAACATTTAAAACTGAAATGGAATATTCAATGAAATTATGGGGGGTAAATCTATTGATTCCATACAATATAAATAAAAATTTCATTTTTCATTGTAAAAAGTGTGGAAAAGTTCCTCGCTCGAAATGTGACAAGAATATTCACTAGAAAACATTGGGAAAGTAAAAAATGGTAAAAATGTATTTAATAAATCATTTTTTAATGTTTAAAAACATTTTAAAAAAAAATTGAAATCAATGTTTTTGGAATAATATATGTTTTCCTACTAAAGAGAGAAATGAAGTTATGTTTTCATAAAAACAAATTAGGAAACATTATGACCATTGAAGCATGTAAAAACGATATTCTTACATGGAAAGGGTCATTAATAACCATAGGAGAATAAAAATAAATGACTTATTAAAAAAATTATCCAGCAATATCCTTTAATATAAAATAATGTGTAAAAAATACTATATAAAATAAAATTTTCATGTAAACCAACACAGACCACATAAGACCTCTTCCATATTAGTTTAGGTTAATAGATAATAAGGGTTTGAGATAATATGAGGTATTCTCCAGTTTTTGCACATAGTCCATTGTGTGTAAATAAATAGAGAAATACAGTCAAAATTATCTAATGTAATGAAAAAATAGAGAGACAAAGTAAGATGATATGGAATATGTAGTGTTTCTCAGTTTGTAATGATCTAAGTTCTTGAGGATCCTCATAGTTGGGTTGGTGAGGAGATCAATCTTATTTCACTAAATGTGGTGGAAAACATAGTTCCATGGAAATATCTTTACAATATGAATATTCTTTGAAAGTATTCTCTTGATTTAGAGTAACAAAAGAACTTAATTTTTCTTGTACTATAGTATTTCAAAATCATATGTACCCA
Source organism: Viscum album (assembly GCA_963277665.1). Lineage (NCBI taxonomy): Eukaryota > Viridiplantae > Streptophyta > Magnoliopsida > Santalales > Viscaceae > Viscum > Viscum album. Next base: position 600,633,355 of record OY728133.1, read on the forward strand.
TCTTAAATATTCTCAATATCACAGATCTCACACAATATGGAGATATTATTAAATATATATATTTTCAAGTGAAAATATTTATTCAAGTGAAATTTTAAATATTTCATGGATCCCTGTAATAAGCATAAAATTATGAAAATATTACATGGTCTTCAAAGCGTTCATACAGTTTCTTATGAATAATAATTATTGAAAAACATTACAATCTGTACATTAACTCCACAAACAAGGAAATAAAACGAATAAATTAAAATCATGTAGAATAGAAATGGTAGAGAATATGTTGATAGATCATCTCGGACATAATAAAAGATCATAAATAGTACGGTCAGTTGTATAACAACTAAAAGAATCAAAATTGATCTAGAGGTGGAAGAAGGATGGAGACAATACACCTAAAGGCCACACATTTGGAAGTATAATCAGTATAAAGGAAGAATAAATATATTCATAGTATGAGTCTATCAATATAAGAGGTTTCAAAATGGATGATGTTTGGTGGATGAAATAGTTGGGCGGCCGGACACGTGATAGTAACTCAAATGGCTATAGAATAATGTCAATGTTATCACAACCCAAGAAGGGGAATGAACCTTGTTGTAGCATTAATCTAATGGTAGCAGAATTCTTTCTCTATCATAATTAAAATATTTGTATCTTTTTATATACTTATTAAAATTTTCTTTATAAAGTGAAATATTATCATAAAACAATATTCGCATTCGAAACATAAGAATCATGATTTTTGAGCATTAGAAAAAATAGGTTCCAAAAAACTTTGTATTTTGTGATGAGATAATTTCATTCAAACAAACATTCATTTTAACACATTTTTTATCAATTTTTTTAAATTCCATTACTCGTAAATTTTTTTAGTTTAAATTTTGAGGTTTTATAATAGAAAATTTCTTTTACAAAAGTAATTTACTTTTATTGTATAAAAATAAATATTCCCATATTAATAAAATTACTCCTAATTATTAAAAATATAATATAATTTTTAGCATTGAAAATTTATATATGAACAAAAATAATTTTTCCCATTAGTGTGTGCAACGCCAAAAACCCCATTTTTAGAAAAAATATATTTTTATGTATTTTGTTTTTGAGGAGGATAAAATTAACTATGTAATTGAATTTATAGATAAAAATTGGTTTATTCAGATTAAAATAAAATATATTTGTCATTAAAAAAATTCACAATATATTTTTACTAAATTAATATTTGGTTAAAAGAAAAAAAAATTTAATGGAAAATATATTTTATGTTGTTAAAAATAGGTTATATAAACTCATAAATGTATTTTTAAAATTTAAAGTTTTATATTATAAATACATATTTTTAAATTATAATGGTTTTATAGACTTCTTATTATTTTTTATATTATGATAATGTTGTGCAATCTACTATTGATGAAAATTTCTTATTTCTCATTATTCACCAAAAATCAACAATTACTGAAAAATTATAAAAATTCATACTAATATATTTTCATATTATAAAGAAATAGTTGCATTAAATTTAGTTAAACAAGACATATAAAATTTTATAATTTAATAAGAAGTAAAAAAAATAGTGATCCATGATTTCAAAGGATAATAACATTTTAAATTTATTAAATAATAATAAAATTATTTCCTATAAATTATCAATAAAATTTTGTGTAAACTTATTATAAATTTAAATAAATTTTTGTATCTATATTATATTCTGAATCAAAAATCAAATTTCATGAAATATTTTTTTAGAATTTTTATTTTTTAAAGAATATATCAGTCTTATTAGTTATTTAGCGACAATAATTGAATTTTTATCCAGGCCTAACTTTTAATAACATCCTTTATTTGTATTTATCATTATATTTAGTAATTAGGTTATATTTCTATTTTCTCTTTAATTATATGGACACATCTTCCAAGTTACACAACATGGTATGGTTTGTTACGGTTTGGTTTTGGGTGGGAAGAATGCTATTGAACACATTTGGTGTAAGTAATTAGCTTTACAAATTACATATTCTGGTGACATTAAACAAGAATTCTACATCACACATTCCTAATGATCTATTATGTTTATATTTTTAGATATTTAGGTCATAAATCATATGTCTAAAACCGTATATTAAAAAGTAGAAACTTCACCTTTGTATCTTTTTTTTCTAGAAAAGAATACTTTTAGGACATGATATGTTTTTGTATCATCAAATATTTTCACATATTTTATCATGGACATATAAATCTCCCTACCCATCCATAAACCCTAAAAAATAACATGTTTTATGAGAAAAAAATTTTTATTAACGGAAATTAAAATATAGAATGAAATTTTTAGTCCACAAATACCTATAAAATGTTTCCTTTTAAAATTAAACATTACGGTTAAAAATAAATATTTTAAACCCAATAAATCAACTTCTACAGACATATATTTTGTCAAGAGATTTCAAATTAGTCTCAAAGAAAAAATAAAATTCACAATGGTTTCTTTTTTTAATGAAAAATGAATAAAATATTTTTCAAGAAGTTATCTTTTTCAACATAAAAGTACAATTGAATTTCCTTTAAACATTTTTTATTTCATTACATTTTTTATATAAATTGAGACACAAATTGAATACCAAATTCATTTCCCTAAAAAAATTGTAAAAATAAAAAAGTAAACAGTTCAAGCATGAGGTGTAATAATATTACCCCAACAAGGGATTGAAAGAAGTACAATTTTAAGAGACAGAAATACATCAATAGAAAAATCTAGAGACATTCCCATCCAAAATAGAATGAACCTACTTAAATATCAAGTAATTATAAATATTATTTTTTCGATATGTATAAATCACCTCAAATCCATGAATCATCAAAATACAAAAAATATGATGAGCTATGCAACAACATCGTAAGTAGACTAAGAAAAATAATACAAGTGTAGACGAGGACTCTATGAAAAAAAAAGACTTATATAAGTAGTAGTTACATATTGAAATATAGTTTTTTCTAAAAATTCCAAAAAAATTAGGATGATTCAACATATAGAGCTTGTCTAGTGTGATTCCCTAAGAACCCAAACAATAATCCCAAAGAAAATAATTTCACATTCATCATATTAGAAAATAAAAAAAGTAATAGACTCATTTCCTCGGGATTTCTTTTTATTTGATGTCTATATTTTATATAAATTCCTCTCTATTGTAAAAATAATTATTTTTATGATTTAAAGATATTTATCTATAGTGATTTCAAAATACTTGTACTTTTTCATACAAACTGCATATTGTTCTTCCATCCAAGAAAACAATTTATCCTCCATGTATACATCAACACTATACACACCTTTTAAAGTGGGATAATTATCCTCAAAAAATATTATCTCTTTCGCATCCCCAGTAATAGATGTTGTGCCAGAGATATGAACCTCATAATCCTTTGAAAAATATTAACTATTGCGTGACGTGGAGGAAAAAACCTAGTGAAAACTTTTCATACTGTCACGAACCAAATCTGGTCTCCGCCCAAACCGGCACCAAACCCAGCCCGTGACATGACCCGAAGGGAGTTCCCGATCCCCACGGGCTGGCACAAGTGCCCGGGTATCATTTATTTAGGTTTGGGAACGATTTACCCGAATATGAAGTCATAAACCATTAAAAACAATCAATAAACTGAATCTGAAAATTTATACCAAATGATGTTTAAACAAAAACCAGAACGTAATACATAGGTTTAGATTCAATAAAAAAGGTCCAAAGACACAATGGAACAGAAACAAAACAGCCCCATGGACTCCACATGACAAGGGGTCATCACCCCCAAGTCGTCTCCACTACGCCGCCCCAAGGATGAGGACTAACACCCTGAACCGCCATCATCCTTAGCCTTTCCTTTACCTGAAAAAAAAAGGTATACTTACACCAAAGGGGTGTAAGTAGGGTGTGAGCCTAAGCCCAATAGGATACCACCCTATTATTCCAAGGTGCATGCAATACAAGGTGAAAAAGCAAGGAGTTTTAATATGCAATTAAAAGCGGTGAAAAATTCCACAAAATGAAACGTTAAATTGAAAACATTTTTCAAGATAAAACTTTCAGAATGTTAACACATTTAAATAGGAATATTATATAATTCATTATAATTCCAAAGACACCCAAAAACAAGGGCAAATACCACAAATCCACTGAGCAACAAAACCGGGAACACCCCTAGGCACTAGATAGTCTCAGGCCCCATGTACCTCATACCTCAGTGTAATGTAACCATAGTAAAATCCTTTCTCATGCACGAGCCACTAGTAGGGAACATACCCATAACCTAGTGGTCCCCAATCATCATCCACAAAGTTTAGTTAGTGTTGTCGTTATCCAAATGCTAAGTGAAACAGGGACAAAACCCATCCGGTCCACTAGCCGTACTAGTACAAATCCGCCCCACCTAGGTACCCGGGCTTCCCCCTTTGTGCTCAAACAATTTCAGGATTTAACACACATCCATTTTAATGTAAAACACCACTACTTGTCACATACACCAAATAAAGTAGATATCACATTTTATACCACTTAAAACACACAACAAACTCTTTGAATTTGAATAAATCAATTTCACAAAATCTCGTGTAGTTTTGCACACAAAACCCCTTAAGAAACCCACTTGTACATGATGTTCACAATTGTAAGTTACCAAAACAGTAAAGGCAGCCCAATAAATATCAATTAAAACAACAAATCAATTTTTGGGCATCCTTATGTTAAACAAGAAGTGTTATCTTTGTAAAACCTTCATTTTCACACAAAAGTGGAACCAAAACATCACTTTCTTTACAAACACAATTAAAACCCATTTTATGAAGCAATTACCAAAGGGGATAAACAATATAAACATTATTTTATGCCTTATTACAGATCAATAAAAACAACTAAGTAAATATAGGGCATCCCCAAATAAACAAACAAAACACTTCTTTGGAAAACCCCCAATTTCACACCAAATTGGCATTTTAAATTCAATTTCAATGGAAACATCAATAGAACCAATTTTTGTATCAATAATAATATTATATAAATCTGAAAATATGATAAATACAGCATTCTAGTACACAAAGATTTCATCAACATTGGAATCACCTACCAAATCAAATGAAACCATTGAATCCTTTGTGCGAAAACTCAAACGCACCACCGCCGCACCTCAAGAAGGGTAGATCAAACCTAAAAATAGAAACTTGGACCAAGAAAACCCAAGGTTAAACCTTAGGTTAGAACCCCTACCCAATGGTCATTGTTCACTTCAATAAAAAGGGAGGAAACCCTAAAAAAATAGAATGAAACCCTAATCAATTTGAAAGGGGAAAAGAAATGGACAAACTTACTTGAGAAATCTAGAATCAATCTCCCCAAAACACTAGTATCTGAAATTTAAAACGGCCAAAACTCAGGGGATGGTCTCACAAGATTTGTTAGGTCATTTAGGAATTGGAATGGAGGTAAAAGATTTAGAATAGAAGGAGTTATGAAAGGATCAATTTACCTCTCTAAAATCTGGACGATTTCTGAAATCCAGAAAGTTTCGACTATTTTCGCGACTCTATCGAGCTCAAAATTGTGGGAGGAGGGCATGGGGACTCGCCTGGGCTTCTTAGGGTCGATAGGGAGGTAGACTCACCGAAAAATCCATTTTAATGAATATGATATTAATAAATTAATGAAACAATTTAAAACTGGAAAATGGGCCTTCGGGTTGGCCCAACTCTCAAATAAAAACAAAAACCCCCCATGCTTATGGATTTATAAAGGCCCAAAATTTAAATTTGGGGTTAATATATCAGGGGAGAACAATTAGGAGTTAGAATTAGTCAAAAATATTAAAAATTGAAAAAGTTATAAATGAAACAAAATTTATTTTTAAATCTGGAATTGGGCTCGCAGCTTGGCCCAATTCATGAAAACTCACCTATTCTCAATAAAACCTTTGGAAACCCCCAAAACAAATCATGAGTGGAAAATAAATTTAAAATAACCCTAAAATAGGTTACGTACTTGACAATTCTCCCCACCTTGAAAACTTTCCGCCCCGGAAAGTCACAGCAAGGTCAAAGCAACAATCAAACCCAACTGAGAAACCAATAGGTACACCCTTGCCAGGTTTCACCCCCAAAGGTCAAAACACCTCCAGTGATCAATGATGGAAGGAATACTATCACAAACAAAACTTACACCACTTTCCTGAAACAATAATGTACATTCAGGATTTATCCCAAATGAAAACTCCTCAAATACAATCTGTACAATACTCAATCAATTTACCCAAAAAAACAACAACATTGAACAAGGTTACACTTCCCTACTATAACTAAACCATTGGAAACTCTCCAATATCAATGTTTACCCAATGAATATGTAGGTAGTTAGATATCTTCGAATGATAATACCTACTTCCCAGACAAGTCCAAAGAAAAAAATATGAGTTACTCGTTTGAAGAGACACAAATGGGCTCCCCACCATAAGAGACAACTTAAATTGTTTTCCCGAGACATAATCAAGACACTAATAGTGGGAGGCCCAAACATTCTCTCTAGTAAAAGGGATATACTTCCATTAAATGTTTATGAAGGAATATTCATGAGAATCATAGTGGGTCTCCCCACCATATGAACTGACCATCTTAACCGACCAGCATGGGCCGACACAGAAAGACCCAAAAAGAAATCAAAGATTTAGGAAGGGCGCAGGATTAGTATGCATGGTTTGGGAAACTGTGCACTAACTATGAATATAATTCTTTCTACATGACTTCCTAGCACACGACCACTACTAAACGTGCACAAACTATGTGCTCAACCATGACGAAACCATAGGTTTGAACTATTCCCATCTTTCATACTAAGGATAGGACTTTGTACAAGGGTTTAAATGGACCTGGGATTTTCCCTGACTACGAGCCAGCTTCTCTCCGAGACCTATGGCTGGAGCTCAAATGATTGAAGCATCTTCGGCCTCTTAGTTAATATTTGGAAACCCACTGAATGAGAATTCTTCTTTTCGGTGCCACCAAAAACTACACCGCAGTCCCAAATAAGTTTTCTAGACATAACACATTCCAAACTCACTTTACCTTATCCAGATATTTCACTGAAACAAGGGCTGAGAAGATACACACACATCACAACTTGTTTCTTCAGGTGAGAAACAATATAAGTAAAGAACACATACACTCACATTCCTCTAAAATAGATGATTTTGAAGTTTTTCCAAGGGAGAAATTTTCCCAACATAACAGGGACTCTCAGAGGATTTCACTACTTTCACATATACAGTCAATCGAGTACATGGCATCATAAGGCATCACCAAACATGACCATTTCAACTGATATAAACAATTCATGGAGAGGGGCCTTATACAACATCCCCAAACAACACACAATTCTAGAAAGTAGCCACAATATCCTATCGTGACCATATTTCCCACACCGGTGGTTTAACATGAATTAATGCTTCAAAGAAACTTTGAAGAACCCAAAGGTCCTCTTAGACACCATCGAGACACTCATCCACACTTACAACCAAAGAACACTTCCACCTTCGATGAATCATGAAACATTAGAAACTATGGTTTCTTTCAACCTTCCACAATAACTTTACCACTACAAGAGGATCCAAAAATCGACGAAATGAATGGGTGTAGACTCAATCAACAATGATCGATAAAATATTCCTTATATTGATCAACTGAAGGATTTTCCAATGGCGAAACAATATGGATTGCACTTCAGCTGTTCATTAACCCTTAATGGGGGCATACCTTATCCAATGAGAGAACCCAAGGACCCAACCAATCTGGTCCATTAGTCAAAACATGCCTCAAACCAGATCCAAACACATGAAGGGAACCACCGTAGAGGCATCCCAAAACATTTTTCAAAAGAGACCACTAATCGTCCCTACAACACAGCTCACCGACCAAACACAAACCCAAAACACAGTTCAAACAAGAGGGGTTCTTGGACTCAAAACATCCCACAACATCAACATTATCAAAAACCCATAATAAAAACTATACCAAACTATTCATCAATACATCATGTTTTCCTTTAAAACTATTTCTTTGAAAAAAAAAACGGTTTTGCAGTAAGAGTATCCACCATTGGAACCCCATGGGCCTCACACATGCATGTTTTTGTGTCACACCGGGCACCCTCCTCATAACCATCCCAGCACTCATCCAGTCATGCCATCAACCATCCATCATCCCATATAACCCCATGCATGTGGTCACTCATGGAAATACCAAAGGGTAAAACAAAAATTCCTTCCACTTTTCAAAAACAAAATGCTCAACCAACCCAATCTTTTTCTCAAAACTGCTAAGAATGAGATCAAAATCCCAATTCACATCTTAAAAAACATTTCATAAAGACACAACAATTTGGAAAAGAACCCACATTCAAGATATTCATATCAATATCAAAACATCTCATCCCATTAAAACACTATTTTATAATTTAGAAAACTCTATTGGAAACACTTTTCAAAACCAACTTTAATATAGTTCCTTCTTTCAAAAGGGGTGTAAGCACACCATTTTACATTTCAAAACAATTCTGAATATTAAATTCCTCAATTTCATAAACCGAACCATTCTTTCTTTATTTGAAAATCATTTCATAAAAACTTTAGCTTATTAAAACCAAGTCACCAGAAAACCAAAGTGCCAGTATTTCAAAACTAAAGCACAAAACAATCCGAGAGGAAAATAGTTTCAATGGGTGACTTGGAAATATGGTTGGCAGCCATATTCCAATCACTTCACTGTCACCGAGAGTGTTTTAGGGAATATCCCCATCTTCACATGGCTTTCCAGGCCCTGCGAGCTTACGGAGACCATTAACCCAACCCTATTTTCATTTCCCCTAACCATCTTTAAAACAAGAAAACCAAATGACTTAGATAAATCCTGACTTCCCTAGGAAACTTGAATCCTGTCATGAGGTGTGGTGATCAAGCACACTAACCATAACTATAATACCAAGTCCCTACAATCCTAACTCCATGATATCCTGACTCTTCCCAAAATAACATGACCAAAAGAGTTAACATGAACCTGCCTTTGATACCATTTTGTCACGAACCAAATCTGGTCGCCGCCCAAACCGGCACCAAACCCAGCCCGTGACATGACCCGAAGGGCGTTCCCAATCCCCACGGGCTGGCACAAGTGCCCGGGTATCATTTATTTAGGTTTGGGAACGATTTACCCGAATATTAAGTCATAAACCATTAAAAACAATCAATAAACTAAATCTGAAAATTTATACCAAATGATGTTTAAACAAAAACCAGAACGGAATACATAGGTTTAGATTCAATACAAAAGGTCCAAAGACACAATGGAATAGAAAAAAACAGCCCCATGGACTCCACATGACAAGGGGTCATCACCCCCAAGTCGTCTCCACTACTCCGCCCCAAGGATGAGGACTAACACCCTGAACCGCCATCACCCTTAGCCTTTCCTTTACCTGGGTCAAAAAAAGGTATACTTACACCCAAGGGGTGTAAGAAGGGTGTGAGCCAAAGCCCAATAGGATACCACCCTATGATTCCATGGTTCATGCAATACAAGGTGAAAAAGCAAGCAGTTTTAATATGCAATTAAAAGCGGTGAAAAATTCTAGAAAATGAAACATTAAATTGAAAACATTTTTCAAGATAAAACTTTCAGAATGTTAACAAATTTAAATAGGAATATTAGATACTGCATTATAATTCCAAAGACACTCAAAAACAAGGGCAAATACCACAAATCCACTGAGCAACAAAACCGGGAACACCCCTAGGCACTAGATAGTCTCAGGCCCCATGTACCTCGTACATCAGTGTAATGTAACCATAGTAAAATCCTTTCTCGTGCACGAGCCACTAGAAGGGAACATACCCATAACCTAGTGGTCCCCAATCATCATCCACAAATTTTAGTTAGAGTTGTCGTTATCCAAATGCTAAGTGAAACAGGGACAAAACCCATCCGGTCCACTAGCCGTACTAGTACAAATCCGCCCCACCTAGGTACCCGGGCTTCCCCCTTTGTGCTCAAACAATTTCAGGATTTAACACACATCCATTTTAATGTAAAACACCACTACTGGTCACATACACCAAATACAGTAGCTATCTCATTTTATACCACTTAAAACACACAACAAACTCTTTGAATTTGAATAAATCAATTTCACAAAATCTCGTGTAGTTTTGCACACAAAACCCCTTAAGAAACCCACTTGTACATGATGTTCACAATTTTATGTTACCAAAATAGCAAAGGCAGCCCAATAAATATCAATTAAAACAACAAATCAATTTTTGGGCATCCTTATGTTAAACAAGAAGTGTTATCTTTGTAAAACCTTCATTTTCACACAAAAGTGGAACCAAAACATCACTTTCTTTACAAACACAATTAAAACCCATTTTTTGCAGCAATTACCAAAGGGGATAATCATTATAAACAGTATTTTATGCCTTATTACAGATCAATAAAAACAACTAAGTATTTATAGGGCATCCCCAAATAAACAAACAAAACACTTCTTTGGAAAACCCCCAATTTCACACCAAATTGGCAATTTAAATTCAATTTCAATGGAAACATCATTAGAACCAATTTTTGTAGCAATAATAAAATTATATAAATCTGAAAATATGATAAATACAGCATGCTAGTACACAAATATTGCATCAACATTGGAATCACCTACCAAATCAAATGAAACCATTGAATCCTTTGTGCGAAAACACAAACGCACCACCGCCGCACCTCAAGAAGGGTAGATCAGACCTAAAAATAGAAAATTGGACCAATAAAACCCAAGGTTAAACCTTAGGTTCGAACCCCTACCCAATGTTCATTGTTCAATTCAATAAAAGGGAGGAAACCCTAAAAAAATAGAATGAAACCCTAATCAATTTGAAAGGGGAAAAGAAATGGACAAACTTACTTGAGAAATCTAGAATCAATCTCCCCAAAACACTAGTATCTGAAATTTAAAACGGCAAAAACTCAGGGTATGGTCTCAAAAGAATTATTAGGTCATTTAGGAATTGGAATGGAGGTAAAAGATTAAGAATAGAAGGAGTTATGAAAGGATCAATTTACCTCTCCAAAATCTGGACGATTTCTGAAATCCAGAAAGATTCGACTATTTTCCCGACTCTATCGAGCTCAAAATTGTGGGAGGAGGGCATGGGGTCGCGCCTGGGCTTCTTATGGTCGATAGGGAGGTGGCATCACCGAAAAAGCCATTTTAATGAATAAGATATTAATAAATTTATGAAACAATTTAAAACTGGAAAATGGGCCTTCGGGTTGGCCCAACTCTCAAATAAAAACAAAAATCCCCCATGCTTATGGATTTATAAAGGCCCCAAATTTTAATTTGGGGTTAATATATCAGGGGAGAACAATTAAGAGTTAGAATGAGTCAAAAATATTAAAAATTGAAAAATTTATAAATGAAACAAAATTTATTTTTAAATCTGGAATTGGGCTCGCAGCTTGGTCCAATTCATGAAAACTCACCTATTCTCAATAAAACCTTTGGAAACCCCCAAAACAAATCATGAGTGGAAAATAAATTTAAAATAACCCTAGAATAGGTTACGTACGTGACACATTCATTTTTAGATTAGTATTTATGTTTCTTAGTCTTCTTAGGATGGAGTGTGATATAACCATTTTGATCAATAATTTTATCTTTTTTCTCTTTATAGTGCATTAAATCAAATAATCTTCCTCAATTTGATATTCTTGGTCACATGTGGAAGGTAATTAATCATTTATTTTGAGTGTATACTTTTTTCCACAACTACATGTAAGGATTCAAGAGTATTACTAGGTTCCACCAGCTCTTCCACCAATGTGGTAGGGAGTGAGGAGAAATTCAGAGCATTATGAACAGAATCCACAAAAGTTTAAATATCATTGACTAGAGGTGTATTACTCACTGATTTCCTAGTTTTATGTTCTACTATATCATGGGACTTAATCTCATTTGACTTATCAGCAACCATATTTTGACCTCCAAGAGAAATTTGAATCCCAGAAGGCCTAGAGCATCGTGGTCTAAATTTATCTTGTCTTCTTCAATTCATTATAATCCTTAAACTGCTGATTGATTTTCCATAATTCCACAATCCTTAAATAAGTGACCATATATAAAGAAATCCATGTAATAAATGGGGATATTTTCTGAAATCACTTACTAGAAGAATCGAGAGTTTCCATTTCGGATCCAAATCTAGGAAAGGAAAAAAATATTTAAACGTCGATCTCAATACACACCCTAAAAACTGACGGTCTAAAAAGATTCATCAGGGAAAAGTACACCTTGAGAGTTTTTCCAATAATAATGTAAAATAAAAATAAAACTAGTTCCTTGAACATGTTCATTGGATGTTCTGGAATACCAATCGAGGCCGGAACAATATTGGGACTCAATACAACAATTACATTCATAGGGACATTTAAAAAATTTAGAAAATAGACTCCAAAAACCACAAATGTATCTAAATTTCTTATATTTCTATTCATCATATGATAGGTGAAATGTTACATTGTAATATCCCAATAAACCAATATGGAATACTGAAAATTACATTGCATCGAGAGATTTTCGTAATAAATTTAGAGATGAACATCTCTTTATGAATTTTACAAGGATCTTGAAACAATCTATAATATATTAGTAGAAACATAATAGTTTATCTATATATATTTAAAAATTAAAATTAGAGAGCTATAACTGGTACGTCGCCCCTTAGTTTATAACGGAACAACCTATCATACATACGCATGAGTAACATTTCCATTTTTCAAGGGTCATTATCGACAGATGGTAGGAATTATTTTATCATTACAAAAATATAATTATATCATAAATAATATATTATTTATTTCATAATACGTATATATCGTCCAAGATATTTGGTGATGAAAAACAAATCACATCACTTCGTGTAGGTGGTAATCCAAACATATTCACATATAATGTTATAATTTTATAGTGATGGTAAATTTAAGAAATTAAATTATATATTTTCATTTTAGAATGATAAATGCATCATGAATATAATATTTGTTTATTAAATTCCTTAGTTTAACCATCCATGAGATGTGGTGATGGAGAATGAATAGTATCGATACATGAGGCTGTAGTTTTCTACACACATGAACGTTGCTTTCATTTCCCATTTGATGGAATAAGATATGGATATAAATTATTACATCTATAAAATTACAGCTTATTTTATAGTGAATACTTTTGATATTATTTTATAATGTTCAAATACAATTTTACGGATTTCGAATAAGATATAAAATTAAAACATGTGGTTAAAAACTAAACATGTTTTTTGAAAAGTAACAATTTCATAATACCTAAATCCTTATATGGTTGGTATTATACCTAAAAAGACCTATTAAATGTTGGTAGTCATTAGATAGAGGACTTTGGGAAGGTATTTACTGAAAAAAAATTATATTGAAGTCTAAATAAATGAGAATATGTGTCTCCCATTTATACGAGAGGGGAGGTGAACTCATAGAATTTCGTAAAATGTTAAATTAATAATAAATAAATTTGGATATAAAAATGAATTCAAGTTAAAAATATTCGATGATAATATGAGGATAAGGTAATATCCTATCATATAAAAAAATTACACAATTTTAAATCACATTTTTACCCTTATCATTTTGGTTTATCCCTTGGTTATCCCTTTTGAAAATTACACTAATATCATGTTTTTTACAATTATGTGTTAATATAGTTACTATAAATGACAAAACAGACCATAAATATAGCATGGATGATTTAATTAACTTTATCTCATTCAAATGGACTATATAGTCAATTTTATGAATTATAAATCATTTAATAATATATAATTTATTAAAAAATAACATTAATGTCAATTTTGGATCAATTAATTTAATTAAAATAAAATGCATCCAAACCTCAAAAATATAACTTTTTTACAGATAAAAACATGCAATACAATTATTCATTTAAATAATATTAGTTATTAAATTTTTGAAATCTTTAATTTTATTTTTATTTTAATTGAATAATTTCTTGATCAATGTTGTGTACGCTTTTATTGATATTTATCTCCAATAAAAATTAAAAATAAATTTTCCTAAAAAATAATTTGATTAAAAATGTATATTTATAAGTGAACATAATAGTTATTTTTCCCTATGTTAAAAATATTATTGCAATTAAAATTAAGAGTGTGACATTTTGGGATTAATATTCAATTAAATATTTTAAACTAATAAGTCTTTTATAATATGATGAGAAAGGGCATATATTAATCATTTTGATGAATAAAATTGAGATATAATAATCCAAAAAAAATTCAAGAGTTAGGATCTATTTTGGTCTTTATTAATTTATTTTCAATTTCAATTACCTAATATAGACTTTACAATGGTAATAAAAAAACTGGGTTTCTTATTCATAATGTCCAAAAATAAAAGGGACTGATTAAATAAATTTGTACACATTTATTCATAATATAGAACCCATTTTTAATAAATCAGAAAAAAATAAATCATTATTTAATTTAATAATAATCATAAAAAATGAAATGAAAACAATTTTCCATAAAATTACATATTTTACTATTTGAACAACTAGTAATATCTTTCCTCCATAGAATTTTTGGATATCAATATATCTTCTTCAACATTATGGTTTATCTAAAAAATCATAACCTGTTAAAATATCTTATTTTGTAATACATTCTATCTATGGTCAAGAATCTGAACTGGTTATTCCTAAAATGAAATGTTATCTTCCAACTAAACTACCAAGTGGATCAAAAAATGATATGAAACTAGAACGTGTTTTAATAACATCAAAACATTAAAAATATTGTGTACATCAGAAAAACTCAATGGAAATTACACTCAATAAAAAAATAATCCAAATTTCTCATTGATTTCATATGGTGCAATGAAAAGTGGACACAACATCCCATTTTTACCGAAATGAAAATCAATTTTACAGAAAAAACATCAAGAAAAACATCATCACCTACCTCAAATGAAATATCATTCCTTCGATTATCATCATTGATTTTATTATTTTTCTATTTTCTTCTCATATGTTGTTGAATCATCATTACCATCCCAAGAATCCTTTCTACCAATTCAAGTTCCATCAATATCCTTTTTCACACTTTGTCCCAACATGCTGGAGTTCGACACCACCTTATATATAATGGTGCAATATGTTCTTATGTATTTTATAATGAAAACATTAATTATACTAAAACTAAACAAAATAAATATGTTGATTCCATGTTCCATGGTAATCCATTGAACCAGGATAAAGCATTTCTTCTATGTTCTGAATCTTTCTCTTGGGATCTCAGTTGGATTTTGGTTGAATTACTATATTGAGATTTATTTTAGTTCTGAATGACATATAAAGTCATTACCAAAAATTTAAAGTTAACCATTGATCATTTTAAGATAAAATGGAGAGGGGAAATATACATAACCTGACCAAATACTTGGGATATAGTTGATAAAGTTGATTTAAATACATAGTTTCTCAAATGGGAAGGAAAAAAGCATATTTATTTAATTGATAAACAATAATGAAAATCACACTATTACTATGAGGTGTATTTTGAAATACTACTAAACAATCCATGGGTACATTTTGATATTTCCACATTGGTAATATTAAATGTTGAAGCATCATGTTTCGAAAAAACATTACTTCAACTTGTTGAAAAATAAAACATTTCTTTCTAAAATTATTAATATCTCTTTTGATTCCATCCCACCAATAATATGGTCAGTAGTCTCTGTACATCTTAGTTCTTATAAGATGAATAAAAAATCGGAAACTATAAGCTTCACTAAATAATTCTATAATCAAATGGGATTCAAAATGTAAACATAATATTTTTCCAAATCCCTAAACATAATATTTATCAACATTAAATCTAGGAAACTTAACATCTTTAGGGAATTATAACATTTCCTGTAACATATTCTCTTCATTATGAGAATTCATAAATCATTATGATAGATAATATTTTATTAACACTTGAAATAAAAATGGGGATGATCCTGTATGCACCACTTCTAGGAAAAAACTCAATAAAATATTTATATTCGGATAATGTTCCTAATGTATATATGTAAAGAAAAATTAATTTTTTAACTCAATGAATCTGATATGTTGTTTTATTATCTATAATGATAATTAATTTTACAGTCACAATCGTTTATCAATGACATTTATCTTTTTCTTCTCATGTTCAAGTCCTTCTGAGAAAATATATACTTCAAACATTTATGATCACAAGATATTTCACACTTTGATCCATATATATGATGTCTATAAATTTTCAAAGAAAACACTACATATTTAATTTCATCCTCCTATATAGGATTAGTTTTCTCTGGTGGTTTTAATTGATGTGAAGTATTTGTAATTACTATGTTATTTTGAATCTGGAAAAAACCAAGTCCTTTTAAGAATGAAATGTTATAGATGACAAATGACACATTTTATAAGGAAATTCCAAAACAATATGGTTCACCAATCATCTTTATAGTTCCTAGAAATAGTTATCACATTCTTTTTTCCAAATCAATTTAACTCTTTTTCTAGTTAACATAGTCTGTTTTCTAGATGAACATGAATGATTTTCAAGAAATCCCCAATAATAGAATAATAATCTACAAAATTTATTGATCTCTTTAATGTTTATTGGTATTGGACAATAAAAAAGTGGGTTAGTTTTAGTGGGATAAACTTTTTTTCAACCATTATTTATGATGTGTGTATAGAATTAAATCTATTAAAAATGAAATATACATTTCCAACATTTCCTTATAACTTATATTCATTCTATGTTTGTAGATTAATCCTTAGATGACTTTAATATTCCTCATTAATTATAATAAAAACAAAATATCATCAATTGTAACTACCAAAAACTTATCAAATATTTCATTAAAGTATCTATTAATATGATATATACATAAATATAGGGAACTTTTCAACCTAGAGGGAATAACAATAAACTTATAATGCCTGAATATAGTCTGAAATACTAATTTTTTCAATGTCATCCTTATTCACCATTAACTATTTTTTCCCAGATAATAGGTTCTCTTCTAAAAAATATTTATCTCCTTTGAGTTGATCAAATAAGTCCACGATATGAGGAAAAAAATAATTTTTACTAATAGTGTTTTCATTCAAAACATAAAAATCATTTAAAATCCTCATAACAATTACACACTTTTTATCAGAAAAAATTGCATCACCCTATTGTGATATTCTAGGAAAAATGAAACCATTATCATGAAACTCCTATAATTAATTTTTAAATTCCAATTTTTCTACTTGATATATTTAATAAGGCTGTTCTAAAATTACCTTAGCATCATGAACATTTGTAATAGTAAATTCAGCTTTCTGTTCAGGTGAAACACTAAGAAACTCATTTAGGAAAAAAATCCAAAAATTATTTTCTTACCGGTATATCATTAATATGCACTATTCATTCATATTTAAAAATATGTTAAAGATAACATTCATGAACCTGTTTTAATATTTTCTCATCTTCTTGATATGTTATCAAATGTATGGGTTCAATATTTGATAAAAACAAAAATGATTTTTGAAAAAACAATTTATGTAACTCTATAATATATCGTAGCATTGTAATATAATATCCAATCCATTTTCATAATAATATCAAATAGTAATAGAAAAAGGAAAAAAATATTGGTACTGTCATTCAACAGAAAATCATAAAAATGTTCATGAATTAATTTTTTCTTAAAAATTATCCTTGTGTTTTGACAACAAGACATGGCTTCATTTATTGAGGTGTAATTTTATATATAAGAACAATTTTTTCGAAATAAAATAATGTGTAGACCCAGAATCGAACAAGATATTAGTTTATTTTCAATATATAAGAAATGCACATGTAACCAAATTTTTTGATGGCCCAACATATACTAAATTATTTCTAAAGGACTTCACCACACCATTATTCTTATATTATTGTTGATTCCAATCATTCATGTTCCTCCTTGGGCACTCATTTTCATAATGAACCATCTTTTTCATTTAAAAAATTTTACATCCTATTTATCATAATTAGTAATATTAATACCATGATCCTTTTTATTTGAATTATTATAAATTTTCCCAAAATCACCACATTATGATCACTAACCATATTTCATAAATAATTCTTCAAAGATCTTATTATTTCAATTATCAGAAAAAAAAATAATTTTTTCATGACATAAGATTCATTTATTGATTCTTCTCATTTTCATGCCACATACTCCACTTTTTTGTTTCCAGAAAAATCACGACCATAAGAAAAATCTATTTCCAAATTATCTTCACACAAAATAAATCTAAAAACATTTATATTATTAGTAATTCATATCACTTTGGTATTTCGGATTCAATGTTAATTGAAAATGATAAATCTTACTATTAATATCAGGAATACAATTTTGTGTGTACCTTTCCAATCTGGTGATTTTTTCTTCATACACTAATATTAAATAATTTTCTATTTCCATAAATTATAAGAATTTGTTTTTTATTATATGTCTAATATATTTAGATAAATATTTCTTAGGGAATATATTATAAAATTCATCCCATTTCAAGGAATCAATCTCCTCAGTTCCTCTGATATTCTGGACTAATTACAACCACTAGCTAGATTCACCTACCAAATGGTAAACAAAAATACTAAAATGTATTTTATTTTTATATACCATGACATAATATATAATTTGTAGATATTTAATCCATATTTCAATTATAACTGAATCAAAATAACTACATATTAAAATAGGGGGTTTTGTAACAAAATATTCTACTATTGGCATGTTCATTGATGATAGATCTTCTTTTACTATATCATGAATACCACAACCATTTATATCCTACATCAATAGATCCATAAGAGTAATTAACTTATTTATTCTAATTCTAACATTTCTGGGTTACTTATTTAGATGGATGGCATCACCATGGGGTTTTCCTACTTTATCTTCCATTTTTCTTATGTGGAAACCCATTCTAAATAGACATAATTTAGATGAAGCAACCAGATAATATTTAAATTCTATATTATTTCAACTAAACCGTAGTGAAAATTATTATAATTTTAATATTTTATCATTATCCAAAACCCTAAATATAGTTAAAAAATCCATTAATACCAACCATAAGGAATTTACCAGATACATTTCATATCATAGTGACGTTATGTTAGAATTCACTTTTTTACACTCCAAAAGATATTTTAGTTTTATATTTTTTGAGAATTAGGTCATAACTCTTATATAGTAATCTCATATATTACATCTTGGAAACAAATATTTTGTTTCTATTTTTCCCATAAATATATAAATTTTAAGATATAGCTTGTTTTATTTTCATAACATATCATCAAAAAATTGATCTTTACATCATCATTATCACTACTCATCCTTAAACACTATGAAAAAATATCTAAAACAATGGATGAGAACAAAAGTTTCATTAAGGTAAATAAAACTAAATAAAGAAACCGGTAGTCAATGAATATTTATAAGAATTTGAATTTCCAAAAAAACATTGTGATTCAAAATAAATATTGTCAAAACCTATATATTAAATTATATTTATAAATATATTTAAGGAAAATTTCATATAAAATATAAAAGGAAAAAATAAAAAACATGCAGTTTTCTGTCATTCATGAAAATCTCATAAAAATTTTTCACAATGTTTTACTTGTAACCCTTAAGTGTAGCATATACATTATTTTAAACATATTATCATTAGCTTACCTTAGGGAAATGAAAATATTTTCATAATAACCGAATGAAATAATCAATAAAAATATGTAAATGTGAAGAATAATTTTAATATCACTCTTATAAATGGGATAACCTTCATGGATACACATAGAAAAATCTTCAAGATTTCACATGAAATAAACATCACGGTTACACTTGGAATAAATATCATAGTAAATCCCCATTGCCTTATAAGAAATATAAATGAAGAAAATTATCCATTTACCTAATTCATTGAAGAGATATATTGGTCTCACTCATCCTTGGTATATAATATAAAAATCCATCATCATTAATAATTACAATGAAAAGTAATATATATATATATATATATTCATCCTAAAAACATACTTTTCACCCCTAAGAAAACATTTTAAGATATTGATGTATCCTGTTCCTGTAGACCCCATTATTAAAAACTGAAATTCTGAAGAAAATCAAATGGAGAGTGGGTTTTTCATTAAATAAACGATGAAATATTTTAAAGGATTCTAGTCATGAAATAATGGTTATGGTTGTTGGAAAATTTATTGTCTCCATATACATTAAAATAGATCATTCGATTTTCCTTTTTTGAGGAATTTCATATAATTATAATACTTCCTTTTGAAGAACCCTTAAATGATAAATAATATTTCCTTAATATTTGATTTTTTTCAATATAAATAAATTTAAATAGTTATTTTAAAAAATCTGTACATTGAAGAAAAATATATGGAAAAAACATTAAAATATGAGTTTTTATATAAATTCTTTTACCATTGAGTCTGAATCATCATATCACTTCTCTATCATCCTGATAAATAAATAAATATTAATTATTTATTTCCATAAAAACTTTTCAAATTTTTATTATTAATTTTCTATATAACATATAATGATATATAAATATTTTAAATCAATTATATTCCTATTATATGTTTTCAATATATTCATTTCATAAGCGCAAACTGGATTCTATAAATTTACTGTGTTCAAATAAGTTATGATTAGATCATAATAAAAATAATAATCCTGAAATAATTTTAAATTCTCTTAATATATAATTCTTTTAAGAACCACTGTAAAATATTGTTATGAAAAATATAGCCTTTTGCAATCCTGGAAATTGTAGGTCATACGTACTCATGAGTAACGTTACCAATTTTTTAGGATGATTATGGAATGATGGTAAATATCTGTTTATACTTACATACTGATAATTATATTATAGATACCATATTATTTCGTTAAAAATACTTGTATATATAATCCATATAAATTAGTTGTGAAAAATAAATCACATCATTTCATGAAGATGGTTTTCCACATGTACATACGAATAACAATATCAATTTTCAATGAATGGAATGGTATGAAATTAAATGAAATATTATCTTTCTAGAATTATATATATATTATAAATTTAATATATACACATTTATTACACTATTATAACCAATCATGAGATATTGTGACTAAAAAATAACTATATTTGTTCGTGATGTGGTAGTCTCTTGTAAATATGAACAATGGTTTTGTTTCCCATTTGATGGAACATGATATGGATATATGTTATTACACTGAAACTATAATATATAATTTTATGGATGATATTGTTTTTATTATTTTATCACGGTTAAATTTTATTTTTAGGAGGTGGAAGAAGAAATAAGTCTTCTACATGTGGTTAAAAAATACACCACTTCCACAAGAAGTTGATATTTATTAATACATTATGCCCAATAAGGATGGTATTATACCAAAACTAAGAACTCTAGAATTAGATGAGGTATTCATAGATGGTATTTGGGAATTTATTATCAAAAAATATTTTCATATGTGAAGAAATTATATTAATTTTGTTTCTTTTATAAGAGATGGGAGGGACACTTGTATAATTTCTTAACATATTAAATTAATATAAATTAATATTAACATCCACATGAATCCAAAATTAAAACATTAAAATATAGGATTATAATGAGTCTAAATGATATCATATAATAAAATATGGTCTTGTTTTGATCACCATTTTACCCTTATCTTTTTTATTAAACTGTTCATTTACCCTTTTGACAATTACAAGGATATCAATATTTTCAACTCTTAAGGGGTTTATATAGTTACTATAAAAGGAAAAAGCTATTTATAAATAGATGATGGTTTATATAATTAACTATATACCACTAACATTACTGAATATAATTTTTTTTATAATTTTCAAATAATTTAATATAATATTATTTATTATAAAATAACATTAATGCCAATTATAGAACTGTTCATTTAATTTGACATCTAAAACAACAAAACAAAATTTTAATTTGTATAAATTAAATAAAAACCACTATAATTTTTCATGTTTATCTATAAAAATCATTTATCTTAACTATTAAATTATATTATATTATTTTTCACATTTTTAAAATCATTTATTTTATTTTTCTATTAAATGAATAATTACACAATTAGAATTGAAATATATTTCATTCTAATAATTACATAATAAAAATTAAAAATAAATTATTGTGATGAAAAAATATTTTCTATATTTAAAATTTCTATTTATAACAAAGAATTTTGTCGCTTTATCCTTATGTTAAAAATATTATAGTAATTAAAAAGAGGATTGTCCAATTTTTAGCTTCATATTCACTAAAATGTTATAAAGGAAACAAATAATGTCTAATGAAAAAAAAATTATTATATTAAAATTTTTTACGGTTATGGATAATATATATTAATCCAAAAAAATAAATTCATGTGTTGTTGTCATTTTTTATTGATTATCATTTTATTTCTAACATTAAATAACCAATTTACCCTTTACTGTGGTAATAAAAATAACTAAGGTTACTATTCAAAATGAAAACAAATATAAGGGAATAATTTAAAAAATTAGGACCCCTAATTCAAAATATGAGATCAATTTTAGTGATTGAAAACATATATGTCTCAAAATATAATTTAAAATTAAATTGATAAAATGTGATGAAAAATAGTTTTTCATATATTTCATTTGTTATAAAAGTGTTTTATATAAAATTCAAGAATAATATTATTTCCAAAGACCATAATAAGATTATAATTAATCAATAAAAAATAAATAAACATTAAAACTAATCTAAAAAAAATTACTTTTTAAATAATCAAAAATAAAATATAATTTTCCATAAAATCAATATTTTCTACTATTAATTTAAGATTCAATATTATTATAATATTCTCAAAAATTCATCCTAAGATAAATATGACATTATGAATTAAAAAATTATGTTCTTTTTTAAATAAAAAACCAAATAATTTTGAAATAGATATTTTATTTAAAATCATATAATGTATATAACCCAATTTGTTTTGAAATAAATATTTTTTCTTTTCCTAGAAATATTATATAATTTATTTATAATGATATTAACAAAATAAAATCAAACTGATGATTATATGGAAAGTTTTAATATCATAATTTCATGGGTTTTTATATTACATTTTAATGGAATATATATAATTTAAATTCTAGTAGCGAAACATCTCCCCAAAATAAATTGTGTGCTCATAATTTTTATTCTAAATGACTAGTAAAATTCATTAAGTATATAAGGAAAATATAAATACTCAATATATATGTTAAAATATGGTTCCTACCCTAATATATTAGGTATGACTATGAAACAAAATTTTAACCACCATCTTGTTAACCTATTTATTCATATTTTCAGGGATAATATTTTAATATGGTTCTCTTTTCCATACATGAATATTCTTCTCAATCATCTATGACACTCCCCAAGGTTTTAAATCCCAATTTGTTTACATATAAAAATACTAATCATCATTCCTATATCATCTATGTTAAAAAATTTCCATGAGACTCTATGGTTATTATCATTGGTGTTTTTTGGAACTTCAGTAAGATCATATTTTTAATTATAAATGTTGATAGCTAGTTTAGTATGATCACAATGTTCCTCACTTTAGTTATTATCCAGTTAATTTTATCTTTCGAAAAATAGATTTATTTTACATGGAATCCCTTCTTAACTTGTTCCCACTAGGTTTATTCAATTACTAAAACCAAAAGTGTTTAAAATTAGGGATAGACACCAAAATAATATTATTGTAAGACAATTAGATAAGCAATTATACATTAAATTATCTTATTCTAAAAAATTATTAAATTAGCATGAATATCATTCTGATTCACTCTTGGTTCTATATATATTTTCTTAGGTGGGTTCTATCATATTCTTTAACTAATTTCCTTAATAAAATAAACCCTTCATAATGGATTATGAAGAAAATGTGATTAATTGAAATACATCCCCTATGAGTATCTATATAGGTGTATTTTATTTGTCCCACTCAACATGAACTGGAGTAAAGATTAAGTAAATAATCAATAATATTGTTTCAAGGAGATTAACCCTAGGTGAATATGTTTTAAAGTTGTATACACTCTTGATTATTTAGACAATGATGCAATTTCATGGAGAAAAAATAAATTTCTACTTTACAAAAAATTTATTTTATTTTCCAAAAATTATAAATATATATTAAATGTATTCCGTTGTTTCTCACTAAAATTATATTATAATAATCCCTAACATACTCAATAATATGTCAACTAATAAAAAGGTTATCTTTACATTTTATATTTAGATCAAACTTAACTTCTCACTCTATAATGAAATTTATAACCTCAATCAATAACATTATAATCTATATATTTATCTAAACCCAACTCTACTAAAAATTATCGTGTCCCAAACATACAATCTTGATTCCAATAGTAATAACACATAAATTATATATTAGTAGTGATTCCAACTATAGTCTTTCAAATAAAACTATCCAATAATTAAATGACATACAGAAAATATTTCCATTTATATATTCCCAATACATTTCTGTTCTAGAGATTTAGATACTTTTGAAAGATCATAAACTAATGAATATCATGTATTTATCAACTAGTGGACATTTTTTTCAATGTATTTGAGACTACTAAATATGTAATAATTCTTAAAAATTGATTACAATTTCTATACACAAATTATTATTTTAGACATATCATGTGTAGCATATTTCATTATAACCATTGGAAATAGAAGCATAAGAAATGGTGAGCTCAAATGATCAATAAGTGTAAAAATAATTGAAATCATTTAAGGATCATATGTGAGGATAACTGGGTATAGATAATATGGTAGGAAAATAAAACCAAAATTAACTCCAAAATAGAATGGAACTAAACGAATAATATATCCATGAATAGCAATGAAAATGAAAATATGGAAAGGATAATGATAACTGGTTTTTAATGATGTAATGTATAATGATGGATATCTAATACCATTTTCTAAGATAAAACATCATGATCTTAGACATACTGATCTTACCATCGAGGCCCTATGTTAAGGAAATATTTTGATCTGGATAAATTCACACCAAAATACCCAAACAAGTTTGTCTAATGGGACATATTGTTGATTTGGTGTACTTTTATAGGCCACACCATTAACTAATTAAGTTTTTTGAATCCTTCATTTGAATTATTTAAAAAAATTTACATACATAACTACAATCCATTGGAATTAATAAACATTAATATTTGAAAAATAAGTATTGGATTACTCAAAATTTCCATAGTAAATAATTGGAATATCTTTTTATGTATAAATCCCCCAAAATGGCACCATATAGGTAAGTGGATATAAGTTTATGTCACTAATTTCCCCCACTAGTTAATTTTTTTGGAATCTAAGTGAACATTCTATAATCGAAGTAATTTAATAAAGATTTTTCTTAAAGGAAATGCAATGTATGTAATGTTATGCATATAATAAAGGACTATGTGGATGGATAACAGTACTGACAGATATCATCAATTTTAATCCCCCTATGTAATATATTATGATATTCTTTAGAAATTAACACATATATAATATATAGAAAAAAAATTAAACATGTTTTTAATTCAAATCATATCTCAATGAATCAATATTTATAATTAAACACTCTTATAGTAATGGAGATTTATGTAACAAAATAACATGACAGGGATAGCGAGAAATTAAAATAAAGTGAAATGAAATATATTAATTATGATTTAATTTAATAAGGTAGCTATTATAATATATAAAATAAAATATAGTGGTCAATATCTATAATATCTGAAGAATTTGATGATAGAACACTTACGAATTTAGAAATTTTCGAATCAGACCATTCAAAGGTTATAATTTTAGATGTAAAAATTAATTTCATTATTATTGATAAGATCATGATAAAACCATTTAAATTCTTATAGATATTCCATTCCAAATAAAAATTGTGTATAATACAAAATATGTCTCAAGGGGTAAAATTTTGACATTAGAAACCCTCCTAAATTGAGTATCATCTTTACCAAAACTCATTAAGGATAAGGGTAATAAAAAATATCTTAAAACCCCAAGAAAGATAATTCATGATTTAATATAAAAATAATTAGTGTATACCCTGTATAAAATTTAATTAGTTCGTAAAAAGAAGCATGAATCCCGAAATACAAATTAGGACTAGGAAACCTCATTCATGTAACAAAATATTGTCTGTATGTTTCATTTGATAATGATGGTATAAGGAAGAATTGTGGAACTTATAAATAGGATGAGGAAATATAATAAAATCATTTATTAGTATTATAAAACAAACTAGTATAAATATTGTACAATAAATTTTTTTTATCACAATCGAAGATAATTGAGTTATAAAAAATCCTCACATTGTTTCCCCTCTTAGAAGAATGTGTTATAAAATCATATAAAACAAATATAAATTTATTAATATCAAATTTATTAATCATATTAATATAGATTTATTTTTATATACATTATTTATGAACATTTATAAGGAATATATTAATAAGATATTATATATATTTATAATCAGCTTTGATTAATCATGATTGTTTTAAATAAGTTTCATAATTGGCATGTTGTTCTTCATTCTTATCCAAAATTATATATTCCCTAGATAGAAAAATGTATTGGAATTTATTATTTATAATTATTTTCAAAGTTATAATTTATTTATATGTGTTTTTTTGTTATGACCCTTAAATAAGAAATCATTGATGACCATATTTTAGTGATTTTCAACGAACTAATATAGATATCATAATTATTGAGTTTAATGTTAGTTTTACAATTATATAACTAAAATAAAATTATAAAATACTTATTTTTATTACATATTATGAGTAATTATGTTACAATATCCATCTATGATATTAGTTTATATCATTGTTCAAGTACATGGTTAGACTAACCCATACATGAAAATTAAATAATTAATTGATGATTGTGATAATTAGTGTGGCTTATTTTAGAATAATATTACTATTTTAGATTAAAAAAGAAAATATTTAATTAATTTCCCAGATTTAAAATATATTATTAATTTTTTTTCATTAAATTATAAATAATATGGATGAAAAATGATGTATGTTACTTTGCGGAGACAATCGTCTGCACAAGGCTTGGTAAATGTATTCGTTTCTAAGAAAATGAGAGGGAAAGAGTGTATATTATAATTTTCTTCATAAAAATAATAATTATATTACATATTTAACATTTATTATTTAATTTCATCCTTATAAACATCATATAGAGGTGGTGGTGAGAATATAGTTGTCGTCACTTTGTGGAGGTGGTTGTTCACACAACCCAAGAATAGAAGATTTTTTCTTAAAATAAATTGGAAAAGGTGTATAAAATATATTACATTAAAATTATAAAATATATTATAAACAAATAATTATTCAATTTTATATAGAATATAAAATAAAATTTGAATTTTTTTTTAAAAAATGAATTTAAGTTAGGAAAGAAAATTACTCAGGTTGAGGACTTGGTCTTTTATTTAATGAATAATTGAAAATTACTCAGGTTGAGGACTTGGTTCCTTGTGATGCGAGCTATTAACCTTATTGAGTTTTAAAGAAAAATATATAATTTATGTTATCTAGGTGTTATGAACACCCTTGTAGGTGAAAATAATATTGATGATAATCATAATGTAAACATGCATTTATAAGGAGAATAAAAATTAATAACACATTAGAATCATAAAAAAAATTTGGATTTAATGTGCCTTGAGTTGGATTTAAAATATAGAAACAAGTAATTTATTAAATTAACACATAACATGAAACAAAGATAAGACAAAATGATATTAAATTTTCTCTAAGAAGACATTTTACATGAAATAATCAATTGAGTGGATGATGAAACATGGTGTGTTCAGAATAATCACATTCTGTCAGCTTAATGAAAAATGTAAACCAATGTTTAAACAAATCAATTTTAACTAATTTCACCTATGATAATAGTAAATGTTACAGTCACACTTTTGAATATAAATATGTGGGTAGAATCATGGATAAACCGACCACATTTTTAATGGTGGATACATAATGAAATTATAGATGTTCTTCCCTTCTAGGTGTTTGGAATAAAGGTTCCCAGACTGGTAATTCAAAAATACAGACACAAAAAATTAAAAAACACAGTAATGATATGTGGATTTTTGGGGAAATTATACTTTTGTGCAATGATTTAATTACATGGGATATATTGGTAAAAAAACTATATCCGAATAATGGATACGGGTAATTAAAAGGGGATGTAGAGTAGAGGATAAAATAACTTATACAATTTGAAATTAGAGGTCATGAATGAAAAAAAATCTATATATATCCAACAGATTTGAATATGTTGAGATCATCTATGAAATATATTGATGAATCAATAAGTGTGATAGTGAGTATTAGTTCATACCACAAAGTAATAACTCATCTGCTAATAATTTTGGGATGTTTTGAAACTAGAAGAATAAAAAACTGAATGTGGACAATAAGTCTACCATTAGATGTTAAAATATAAATCCACTAGAAAAAAATTAAACACAAGAGGAAATTATTGAATAATATAAAGATAAAAAAACTATTATTCTGTTATGGAAAAAATCCACTGCATGGACAATTAAAAAATCTCATTGAACATTCAATCTAAAGGAAGTAATCATGGACAAAAATATAAATTAATCACTGAATGAAATAAATAGTTTGGTTTAATAGAAGAAATATCTATTGAATATGTTTATGTTCACAAGGAGATTCTAATTAATAATAAATTACCAAAAGAAATAATATTGTTTTGATGATATAACAAAAATATTCACTCTCATAAAAAGTTTTAATTTTTTTTACTATTGATGGATAGGGTCACAAATAAAAGGATGAAAACATCTGAAGATATAATATATTTCCATTAAAAATGTAAACACTATCACATTCCAAAGGATATTAAAATTGTTTAGATAGATTATTAGGAAGCTACAATGAAGGTGGAAAAAATAAAAGTAAAATAAGATTGAATATTCCTTTCTAGATAAACTATATAAGAAAGCTCCTCACAATGTAAAAAAGAAAAATTATATAGATAGAATCTATAATGACCTAGGAATGGATGGATTGTTGAAGTTTAAATCATGATTTATAGTGAAGATAAATTGAATGGAGTTTTTATATTGAGAAACACATATCAATATTGTTTTTCAAAAGGATGGTAAAAGTAGAATCCACTATATTCCTACATATGTTCTGATTAATTATATTAAACAGGGTAATAGAGGGGATTTAATTCCCGGAGATACCCAATGAAGATGGATAAAATATAACCCTTTATAGCTAATGATGTTCAAGATGGTGATTCAAAATATTTGAGAAGTTATAATGGAAGAGTTATTTTTCGTACAACTGATGAACTAAGAAATTAAATAATAGACTATAGATGCATTTAGGATTGAATTACTTGAAATGAAATTCACTAGATGGTGGTGAAGTTTCAAATATTAAAATTCTAAAGATTATGGTTTATTATATTTGAGGAATGATGGAACTATCCCATATCTATAGATACTCATTACTTTAACACGTATCATTACATGGTTTTTATGAATATATATCCAACAAGTGCAACCACAAAGATCACGAGGCCCAATGTATTTTGAGAACTCAGTTCATGTTACAACAAATGAAACTAAAATATCACATTATAATTTTATTTCCATAATTACCTCCAAAATCCATTTATGTTGATAATACTCTAGATTATCACTTATGTAATACAAAATTAATAGGGTCAACAGAAAACCTAGTAAGGGAAAAATAAATTCAAGGAAACATAACAAGCGAGTCAAAGGTATAACATTATGTTATAAAAGATAAGGCTTATAAAAAATCAAACAGAATAATAAAATAATGTACATGGTATAATAAGATCATGGTAACATTGGAAATGTGTATGCTATAGAAAAGAAGGCATAAATAGTGTCAAGGATAACTTCCTTGACAATATCACACAGTGGGAAGATTCCCATAAGAAATTAGGTTTACTCCCAAATCCCTTGCATGATGCCTCGTGAGAATAAATCATTTCCTAATAAATTAGAGATATATCAAGGGAAGATCGTCACAAAAAATTCAAAATATATGTGTTCCATATAAATGAAATAAATCTTAATTCATGGTATAATATTTACCCATCGAAAAAATGGGTATCACAATCTTGACTCATGTCATAATCAATGGAAACTTGATGATGAGGTCA
The DNA here is from genome assembly GCA_963277665.1 of Viscum album. Taxonomy (NCBI): domain Eukaryota; kingdom Viridiplantae; phylum Streptophyta; class Magnoliopsida; order Santalales; family Viscaceae; genus Viscum; species Viscum album. The sequence continues at coordinate 600,663,886 of OY728133.1, forward strand.
TTTTCAAACTGAGCATAAGGCATGTATCACCACATTTTTGGAAGGTAGCATAATGTTGGTATATATGTGAGATACATATATAAATAAATTTTAATCATTCCATAATATTAATGAGATAGATAAAGTGACTTATATAGAGCATGGGCAGAACCCCAATGAGGGGTAGTTTAGATATATCTCTTACCTTGAGCCTGATTCATCACATGATTTCTTTATCTTCCTCAAAAATAATAATATGTAAATTATTTACTTAATAAAATTTTTAGATATATTATTACTTTTATTTAATTTATTATCATATTATAATAAATTACTTATTCATTTTGGTTCCAGATGAACAAGTTGATGTTGTTCAAATTATATGTCCAAAATAACATTAAAAGGTTAACTAATGGGAAATAGATTACTAATCCATATTTCACATAATATGAATAATGATATAATTATCAATTTAATAAATAAATTATACTATTAAAACCAATCAAGAAGGATGTTTTTGATAAATGAACTATGATATAATCATGGAGATTGTAATTTATATGTATCCAAGAGTAATGTTTCCATCTTTCAACAATCATAATAAAAATAAGTGCGTTTAATATTTTTTATTTCAATAATGATCATTATACCATAAATATCACATTAATTATTTAAATACACATACATGTTCTTGTAGTTGGTTTACTAGCACTAAATACTCAATATTCTGGATTACATGAATATTCAAATGAGTGAATAATAATATAAATTTCCTTTCAAATAATTATTTTTCATCAATTTGACATTGATTCTAAAATTCCTTATAGTTTTTGTCAAATTGATAAGGGAATAAGTGTTACTGTATATGATAATAACCATGAAATTTAATTAAGGTATTTAAAAAAATGGTACTATGTTTGGATAATATATTGTGATAGAGCACGTCATAGACAGATAGTCGAGTGTGAGTAATAGTAAGTTGATGATGCTTCTTATTATGATGCAAACACATGGTACTATCTATGATGGGAGATTGTGAGAACAGATCCACCAGTAGAAACTCAATAATTTTAGTTTCATTATATATTCTTATATGAAAGGATGTGTAGTGGTTATTAGAAATTAAAATTATTATTAATTTATCTTAGGACTCACATACATAGATTTATTTTGTTATCCATGAAGAGAACAGTTCATAGAGAAGTTGGATATGTTGGGCATTTCCCAAAATGAAACAGTGTTAATTAAAAATTAGTGGATGTAGTTTTTCCTTCCATATTTATGAAATTTTATATATTTGGGATATAAATGAAATTTTATTTCCACATTAAATTCCATCAGTGTGGTGTTTTTATTTTATTCCATATAGTCAATGAAATAAGTATAAATACTATATGTTGACTATTATATGTGAAACCTTCTTGATGATATACTAAGAAAAAGGTATCATATTACACAAAGAATGTTTGAATGAGGTAGTCGATGTTGATGAAATAAGTTCTCTCTCTTGGGTTCCTTGACTACTTTCTATATAATAATCATTGACATTACGCATACATTCCTAATTCTAATGATAATGAATCCTAGTGGGCCGCACACTATCTTTTATTATTGATCAATATTAAATTATATTTGAAAAAATTGTTGAGATAAATATTATTCCATGACTGAGAAATAATTTTATTCAAATTTTGTTTTTTGTTAATATATTCAAGGTTATACATATTTAATTATTTATTTAATGATTAATTGATTTAATTACATGAATATTTCATAAATATTTACTCATGGAATGTGGGTAGTGTATTTATTTAATTTATGAATGTTTAATAAATATTTTTTATATGTTTCTGAATGAAATATTTTTTAAGTGAATAAAATATATTTTTCGTATTCAATAAATGTTAAAGATTTCAATTGAACTGTAATCGTGATTTGTGATAAATATTAATTTAGAAGCTGGTAAAATAATATGTATAGTTGTGCGAGTTAACTCAAACTATATAATAATATTATTTTTTTATTTTATATATTTAGTTAAATTAAAGACTAGAATATTATTTTGGGTTCCTTATGCCATTAAATTTTATCTTAACACACACCCTAGATTTATAAATAGCTGTGTATGACTATTATATATGGATAATATAGAATTGAGAGGTATTGTGTACAATGAACATCTCCCTTGAACAAGAACTCTCATCTTTTTAATAATGATATGAATTCATTCAAACCCAAATAGTCCTAGAGCGACCATGTAGAGAAATTCAAGACAACTGATTCACCTCGCTCTCACCCAGTGTTAAATTTACATCACTCAATGATCAAATGAGCTTGCCTAGATCACCGTAAGAGGAATTCTACAGTTGGATCCTCCAAGCATAGTGACGATAATTTGGAAAAGGGGTTTTCATGGTCAAATACATATTTATTTAAGAAAAGATCCTATAACAATGTATTCCTTTCATCTAATCATAAATTAATTAATTATAAATTAAACATAAAATATCCTCTCTTGTGTTTTCTATAAACTAAAAAATAAAATATCATTTAATTTAACACCAACCAAGGCACATCCATTGTGCCTAAAACCTACAAGTGAAATCAAAGTGGCTATGTTTTAATTTTTGATTTTTAATTTGATTTTTTCTTAATATCAGTTGTAGTTGTTGAATATTATATTTCATATTATTTTTTCATTAATCAGATTTAAATTATCCGACTTTGAAATTTTAATTTATTTTCTCAAGCCTAAAAATTTTGAAAATTAAAAATTAGATGAATAATGATTAGATAAAACATCAATAAGTGTCATGAAATAATGTTGCATAACATAAGATAACATATGATTACACGGCCTGTGTCTAGACTACACATCGTTTACCCAAGTGCACTGCACCTAGCCATGTCATGGAATACACGACGTGATGAGAAGTACTTACAAATGGTGAAATTTTTTTATATAAAAGACAGATATCATTAATGACGAAGGTCAGCAGATATACATATGAAAATCCATGAAGTGAAATTGTCCAGCCAGAGATGGTTGGCAGCAGAGGGCCTGAAGCCTCTAACTGATGGGCTGCATTGTTCCCTTCCCTTTTGGTAAACGAGAAGGTGCAGAATGAAAATTATTGGCAGAGCGAGAGAATTCTTCTGATGATGAGGCCAAATGACTGGAGACTTCCATCGTTGTGGTTAATGGCATCCATTAAGGTAAGGTAGTCAGACTCAATGCTGATACCAACCCATCCACATTCCAAAGCCAGCATCATAACTGCCACGATTGCATTGGCCTCAGCTACTGTAGGTTCCCAAAAGGCATGATGTGATTCATATTTTGCAGCAATGATTTTCACCCGATAATTACGAGCCAGGAGACCGAGGGAGACAAAAACATCCCCTGGGTGAGACGTGTCGACGTTGATCTTAAGAATCCCTTCTATTGGGCGGATCCAAAGAGAGGGACAGGAGGGAGGAACATCTGTAATATGATGTCCATTGTGGTGCTTCCATCCCTCAATCCATGAAGTGGCCCATTCAATCTAGAAATCGGGAGGTCTATGAACGTGATGAAAAACATCATCGTTACGCCAGACCCAGATGATCTTGGCCAGGGCGTAGAGTAAACCTGCATTAGCCGATGAGAGAGAGGAGCACCTTCACATCAGGAGATCGAGGAGGTCAGAGGCCATGTTAAGTGATGCATCTAGAGCCAGGCTCCATTTATTCCAAATTTCCTTAGCTCCTGGGCTCCATGTTCAGTGATGCATCTAGAATTAGGATTATTAGATTACACATTGTGTATCCTACACAGCTAAGAAGTTAAATTTTTGAATTTTTTTTGGTCATTATACATAATCAACCCATTTGTGACTGATAGCACAGAGTATAAAAGATATAATTAATTTTTTTGTTTATAAGAAATGTAGTTCACAATTTAAATATCTAAAATACATGTTGATCCATCATGTGAGTTATGAAGACACACATCATGATACGTACACACTGTATAGTTGATCTGTAGATGTAATGAAGTCACAATGGATGAACATATCATGTTATTTTGAGGGTTATGTGGAAACATGAATAGAGTGACACATATCATGTGGATCCCTTGTAAAGACATTTTATTACATATTAGTTACATGATCTATGACAAATGTGTGTAACCTATACCACATTGTGTTTTTATGAATTATTTTTTCAAATAAGTCAACATTCATTGATGACCTGCATTACACACTACATGAAGTTAGTTTTTCATTATATGAAACACCAAGTTAATATTAATCTACAAAAAACATTAAATTTTGAATTTGTTTCACATAATATTGATTTCCTTCGATAGCTTCTGTTGCACGCATGATCGAGTCATATTAAACAAAAATATACTAATAATATTGTCATTTTACATGATAGTTGTCACCGAGCTATTGGAATGGTGGATATTAATACGATTAAATAAATTATTAAAGTACTTATTATGCATATTTAAAAAATAAATGATTTTGTAATCAGTTAGTTTGAAATTGAAGGAAGATCTATTTTAAAATTAAGAAATTCCTTTTCCAAAAAATCTATTTTTTTAATGCATAAATATGTTTTATCTCATAAAATTAGTCAATCTTATTTTGAATAATGATTCTAATGATATATATATATATATATATTAAATCTACTAATTACCATTTATACTATGTATTCTCTAGAAAAGATTTAACAATAAATCAAAAATTAAGCATTAAAAAGATGTACTTTTCTAAAAGGTAGTTTTACCACCTTTTAATTTTGACATTATTTTAAAAATAAAATATGAAAATTTCATAAATTATATTTGAAAAAATAAATTTGATTTTATAAATAAGGGAATAAATATTATCATAGAATTAATTTTTGGAATTTTTATGAAAATAAGTTTTATAATGGATAGTTTAAAATAATGAATTCTAATTGAAAACAGATTATCAGATTGATTTTCTTATATCGTTAAATAATATTTTAAATTGGTTTTAAATTATAATAATAAAATTTAGTACATTGTAATAAATTTTACATTGAAATTGGATATCAAAACCTTTCATACTCATGAATATTTTAGCTTTGAAAACTCATTGTATCATCCCATTTACAGGTCTAATTTTAAATTAATTTCATATACTTATTTGATTAGAATTTTGTAAAATGGGTTAACTATTTTTTATCAGTGTGATTTCGAATTTAGAATATGGTTATCAAGTGTTTTCTCCAAAATGATTACTAAAAACAGATAAAATTAATCAGAGTGATTTAGAGAGAAACAAATTTACCAACGGATAAAGCATTAATCTTAAGGGGATAAATGAACATGAAATTTCCCAATACCCATTTCATAGAAATATTTCGACCATTTTTACCTTGGTGACATGTTATATGATTTTTTGTGAAAATGTACCATGAAAGTGACCAAGATATAATTTAATAATTGAAAAAATATAAATGTACCTTTCTTCCTTTTCATTTATATAAAGCCTTAAAAATAGGTAAAAACTGCATAGATTTTGTTATAAATATTATATTTAATATTAAATGAAATTTTTTATCATTATAACTTGTTTTTAATTCATTAGGAATATTTAATTACTTTAAATGATTAATAAAATTCTAATCCATAATTATTTAGTTAATAATTAAATAAAATAAATATTACAAAATTAATAAAATTTATGTACATAGATTGATTTTCTATGTTCAATTATTTTTTTGGTTGAATATATCATGATAAAAAATTTTGAATTAAAAAATTTTTATTTCGTTATTATCATTAATTTTTTTAAATTCAAATTATATAAATAATTTCAAAATTTACATTAATGATATTTTATAATAAACAAATTTGTATTCAATGAATTAAAATTAAGAAAACATTTATTATATAAATATTTTTTTAAAATGTTAATAAATATGTATTATTTTTCATAAATATTCCAATTTTCCTTTTATAATTATCATATTTACTTTTAAATAGTAAAAACATTGTTGTCATGATTAGGTTCAAAGAAGTGTTTTTTTTTCACAGTACGTATGCTTCTATTAAATTTAATTTCAAAAATAAAAGATAACAGTATTTTATAATTTTAATTTCATATTAAAAATCAATGAGTTTAATGTTTTAAAAATTATATCCTTAATTAATTATTAAAGGACGAACTACACATGTTATAAAACTAGTTACCATAATAAAAAACCAAAATGCGAAAAAAAACATAGGATTAAGGATCAAAAAGTTTAGAAAATGAATCTATTTTGGGTTTCTGTGGTGTTTCTTGACCCAATAATCTTCAACCTCCATTATTACTTAATTATTTTGGAACATTAAGTAAGTGATACCTCTTAATATAAAATAAATTTGAATATATAAACGAATGTTGCTCCTCCTCAACAATAAAAAGGAACTCACTTTCTCCACTTCATCACAGCTCTAAAGAATTTTTTCTTATTCTCCCCATACCAAATCACATAAAAGATTCATTAAATTCATCTTCTAAGCCTTTTATGGTCATAAATCCAACCAATCAAGTTATTCAGATAAAACCAAAGAGACACACTCGAAGAAGAGGTAACATTAATCAATGAATGTTTCTGTTTTATTCTTCCCCAAAACCCATAAATTATTTTTTGTATCATGATTATAAAATAATAATATTAAATTAAATATATTGATATGTTTTAGGTTAATGTTATGACTGAATTATTTACACACCTTCATCAAATGGGATACATAGTATTTGTTCATGTGTGTGGCCGATTACTTCCTCTTGAATAGATATCCTACATTCTACCATTACCACCTTACACGGTTGGAGATAATTGGGGATTTATAAATTATAATTTATATTTATTATTATTTTCAGTTTATTATGAATCTATAATATTTATATCACTCTTATCTTCAAGCTTTCCATTTTTTAGGAATATGAAAACATCGTTCGTGTGTACGGTGGACTTCTGCATCACGTAGTGATGTGATTCATTCATGTATTACATTGAATTTTATAAGGATTGTTTCAATAAACATTTTAATGTAGAAAAATTAAAAATACTCTATTGATATTATATAATATATGTTTCTTTCTTTTAATCCTAAATGAAAATGTAACTAGACATTATGCATATATATGACAAAAAATCTCCATAAATGGTGTTTCTCATTTCATAATTATACGTTATATAGATATTTAAAAATACATATTTCATGATTATATATATTATAAATTTCATGTTTAAAATTATTTAGATTATAAAATCAATATCTATGTAATAGGACCACTATTAAAAGTGAAAACATGTATAAAACCCAATGTATTTTTTACCCAAAATGAAACATTAACATGGAATTGTAAATAAAAAATAATATAAAGTCATAAGTAAGTAATGTATTTTATTATTTATATGAATATGTTCATATTATAGATGTTATATAAAATTATATTTAGTATATAGGATGTTTTTTTGAGTATGAAGACTGTCAAGACTTAATATAAGGGATTTAAGTGTCACTTTTTTACTTTCGTAAGACACATGACTTATTCACCACTTCATTCATCTAGATGGTGTATATAATACCCTTTAATGTAATTTATTATTATTTTAGATAATTTTTTTGGTATTTACATATCCAATTGAGTGTCTCTCTTCTATAGGGTTATTGTTTTGATGTTACCAAAGTGGTAATCAACTTTTGTCTCAAGTTTCCTTCTTTGTGGTACATTTAATGTTATGAACCAATATTCTTATAATATGTGTATATATTTTCCATTTGACGTGTTATATCATTAATAAAATTAGTTTCCATGATATTTTGATATACATGTATTGTTATTATATCATGCATATTTTGATTCAATGTTACCAAAGTGATAACTGTTTATTGTTAAAATCTCAATGCCTATCAGGATTATTTTTTATTATGATTCCATTGATGTAATGTAATTATCAATATCTCATTAATAAAAATGAATTTTATTATAAAATACTTATAAATGATAAATACATGTAATGGTTAAATTTCTATACACCTCGGTACATAAGATAATTATGAAAAAAATTTAATCATATCCAAAATTATTTATCATTTCTGTTGTAAATCTATTATTTTAAAAAATAAGGTTATCTAAAAATGATTTAAATTTCATTATTGATGTTTTAAGATTATTTTCATGTAAAATTATTTCAAAAAACATATTTTTTTTAAAAAGTGTCTAACGTGGTTTTCAAATATTTCTTTAGAAGTTTTCAATGTTATTTTTAAATAAAATGTCCTGTGAACAAGTTTTATGATTAAAAAGAGTTTCTAAAAGTTGAAAGGGTATTTTTTATTGAAATGATTAAAATTATTTTTAGATCTTACTTCAAAATTTTTTAATTTGTTTTTCAAATTAATGTATTTTGAAAAATAAATTATGTTTTGAAAAGTGAATTTAAAAAGAAAGGTCAATTCTCTTCAAAAATTCTACAAGTGATCATTCAAAATCGTCCTCTATTTAAGTTGAAATACATTGATTTAGTTTACATTTTACTGGGGATAGGATCCAAGGAAATCATTTTTTCTTTATTTTAACGTTTTTGTTAATATAGAATGTTTTTATAAAGTCAGTGTCTCTTCATGTGTATACCATGATGAACCCCAATTATTTTCATGGGTTATACTAGGGTGAAATGATTATAGATCCTATATCTTTTCCTCATATTATGATATTTTGATATGTTTATAATATCCCATTATTTTCATGTGTTATGATATGATTAATTTTTTATGATCTTATAGCACACATAAATATGGTTTTTCTTATGTGATAGGTGGGATATATATCTCCCTTCAATGCATAGGGTAAATATTTATATCTTATGATATAGAAACGAATAAAATCGGATGTGAACTCAGTTTATTAATATATATCTAAAAGAAGATGTGAAATAAGTTTAGTAATACATGAATTGAATGGGAATTGAACATAGTTCAATAATATTGGTTGGAACGGTGTATGAACCCAATTTAGTGCCAGAATGTTTCTACTATGATGGTCTTGGAGGTGAGCCTTTACTAATATGGAAATGAATTTCTATAATTATGTATATTCCATAAAATCCTTGTATTTTTCTCTCATAGATCTGGTTCTTTTATTCACTTATGATTCATGTATTATTAATTTCCAATCATTATTCCATGACTCTTGAATATGATCTTCGATATGATGGGTATGATCTTATAATAATATTATCACATTCTCATACCCTTATGATATTGATTATGCATAAATATATCACGTGTTTACCCTTACTGAGCATCTAATCTCACACATTTTTATGTTTCCCTCCCCAAGGATATAAATATATGTATTATGTATAAAGTTTTCTGTGTAGGGTTCTAGTCATTGAGAACCCAGTGGGAGATAATGCTTCTCACTTTATTATTAGTGGTTAAGTTTCAAATTTTATAAAGGAAATAAACTAAAACAGTGGTTGGGCTTGTGTCTATGTAATGTAATGAATATTCTGAAAAAATAGATGTAATATATATGTATAATACTACTAGATTCTAAATTTTTAATTGGAGATATGTTTTTTTCAAACATTACAAATTGTGATGTGAAAACTTTAGTGATATCCTTATTGATATTTTTAATGGTATTTCTAGGGATTTATATTAGGATAAGTCTATGTATGATCCAAATCATTGGAAAATTTTCACCGATTTTGTTAAATGATAGAGCGTGTGGTTTAGTAGTAATAAATTCATGTCTATATACTATAAGTGGATGTGAATCCATAATTTATTTACCTAGGGGTAAAGACCCGGAAAACACCATATTGATCTGGAGTTGGTAGGAACTTGTGAATAAGAATGGGCCTTACTCTATATCTAGTTTGACACTCTTAGTCAGATACACTGTAGAAATTAAAAAAAAAATTAATGAAACATCATAAATAATTTTAACAGTTGATCATTATGAATAATTTAGGATGAAACTAGTGTTTAACAGATTAAAAAGTAAGGGACATGATTTAGACATCATATAAATAATTTTCAAGGGTTGTGAGTTTTTTTTCTATGATATGGTTCCTCACACTGTGTTATCTGGTTTTAGTCTGTTAATATAACTAGTATCTATTGTTTTAATATTGAATATGATTGAAAATTTTATGAGGATAATTAAAATAGGATGATCAGTTGATTCAAGTTGTGATTATGACAAACCAATTTTTAAAATACGTGATTAAAAATTAACCCTTAATCAACTATCAATATCACCAGATTATATAATTAATGAGTTCTTTAAGAATGTGAGCATTGGAGACCACAGAGGAAAGAAGATTCAGTTTCATTTTTTTAAAGAGTGTTAGAATATTCACTCTAGTGAATGTATAAATGGGACAAGAAAAAGTTTTGATTATAGAAAATAGGAAAAAAATCAAGTAAATGTAAATAGAAAATGAATATTTTGGTTAATGTAATGGATTGCAATATTTTCCCTCCTAAGATACCTTTTCCCACCGAATTATTAAAATATGGAAACTATGGGAATTTCGAAATTGAAATCCTAAATGTAAATCTTGTAAAGAGGATCAATAAAGAATTATGAGTTATCAGCACAAAAATGGATATATTTAATTAATAATTTTTCAACTTTTGTCAAATGGTCTTAAAATAAAATGGTGTCTTGTTGTCATCATTTTTTGATGATATCAATGAACAATTTCATGCCTCTGTGACCAATGGTGTTATGATCACTAACCTTCATTGTATAACCAAATTTATTCTGATCGGTCATCTTCATCACTATCTATAATTATTTATTTTTTTGTCCTATGTCTAAATGTTTACTTTCCGTATACATTCTCCTATGTGGAAACCTAGTAAAGAGGATACATTGGGTAACCATAATGTTTCTAAATTTTAATGTTGAAAGGAAGTTTCAGTATTCATTTTTGTTATGTGATTTATTATTAATGTTACAGTCATGTATTGCGTCTTTATTGACCCATATTATTTTTTCTGAAAAAAATTAATTTTAATAGAGGAGAATATAACACCTCTAGTTTTTATTAATTATTATTTTCAAATAAATTAAAATTATTTAATGGATGTAATTAAATAAAAAACCAAGTTAATCATTCATTATATGGAAAACCAAATCAATATTTCTATACACAAAACTCTAGCTTTATAATTTTTTGTACACAATACTAATGTCCTTCAATATAATGCATCACACGCATGGCTGAGTCTTACTAAACTAAAAAATAAAAATATTATTATTATTTAACATGATAGTCATGACCTAGCAATTGGAATGGATGGTATGAATATAATTTAATAAATTATGAAAATATTTTTAATCTACAGTTACGAAATTAATTATTTGGTAACTAATTAATTATAAATGAAATTATGAGCTATTTGTAAATAAATAAATTTATTTTCTAAAAAAATATATTTTCTATTCACAGTGATGTTTTATCTCACAAAATTAAACTAAAATTTTTTTTGAATGATTTTAATAATATATATAAATATTCAATAAAATTTTGAAAATTTATATAATATATTTTCTAGGAAAAAGATATGATTTAATCGAAATTTACACATAAAAACGTTTATTTTTCTATAAGGTAGTTTTACCACCTTTTAATGGATCAATTATTTAAAAAAATATACTTTTATATATTATATTTAAAATTTGAGCTTAAATTTTGAAATATTACTTTTAGAATTCTCTTAAGGTTATTTTTTGGTATTTTTATGAAACTATTAGTTTTTTGATGAATAATAAAAATAATGAATTCTAATATATAAAAATTTGTCCGTTTGAATTATTTATATAGTAAAATTTTATTTTAATTAGATTTTAAAGATTAATTATTTGATATAAAGATCTATTAATATAATTTAGATCATTTTAATCAATTTAACGTTAAAATTTGATATAAAACCATTCCAAACTTTTGATCCTTTTCACTTTAAAATACTCATTGTATTGTCTCGTATGCGTGATTAATTCTAAATTAATTTCAGACACTTATTTGATTAGAATTTAAAAAAATGGATTCCATATTTGGAAGAAAAATAATTTATAATATCTAATAATTCGAAATTCATTTTTTATAAAAATTATTAGTGAATGTATTTAAAATTTATCATAGCGATTAAGAGAACAACATGTTTTCCAAGAAACTATACATTAAACCTATATTGAAAAATAACCTTTAAACTCATCCAAATCCTATTATATGAAAATATTTCAGAAAAAATTCACCTTATTCATGGATTATATGAGTTTTTGGGAAACATATCCATGATGTTGACCCAGTTAACAAGTTTATAAAAAAATGAAAAAAATGTTGTCACTTTCTTTTATTTAATTTCTATAAAAATTATTGGATTTGGAAAAAATATATAGGTTTGGTTATAATTATAATTATAAAATATAAATGATTTTTTTTAGATAATAATTTTTGTTACATTTTTATAGAAGATATATTTACATCAAATTCTTAATAAATACCAACACATAGATTATTTAGTTGGTTATAAAATAAAATAAATGATAATAAAAATATTAAAATTGAGGTATGTAAAATTAATATTTTGGTTCCCTTATTGTTTTAGATAAATATATCATGATAAAAATCATTACAAATAAAATATTTTATTTCTATTATTTTATAGATAATTTATAAATTCAAATTAAATAAATAATTTCAAAGTTGACATTAATGTTATTTTATACTAAATGATAATCTATTATGTGATTTAAATTCAATAAAAAACTATCCTCTTTAAATTAGTTTTTAAATATTAATAAATATTAAATATCTAACATTAATTAACCAATTTATTTTCTATAATAATCATACTTACCACTAATTAGTAAAAACATTTTTGACAAAGTTAGGGTTAAAGTATTGTTTCTGAACAGTAAATGTGCTTCTTTTAAATTTAATTTCCTTTAAGTATGATATTTTTATTTTATAAATTGAATTTAATATTTAATATCAATGGTTATAAATTTTAAAACAATTTTCACTTTAATTTAGTCTTAATGGATGAATTACATAAGTTAAAAATTGTTACTTTAATGAAAACCCAAAATGAATAAATTTGAAAACTCACGAGTTATGATAAAAAATATTTAAAAAATGTTTTTATTTTCTTGTGGTGAAGGTTTAATTGAAAACATAATCAATATAATCAATTATTATACAATTTTTTTAGGAAAATGAGGTATGGTATTCCACCAAATAGTAAATACATTTGAGTATTTAGAATAATTTTACTCCTCGTCAACTATAAAATGGAACTCACTCTCCCAACTTAATCAAATATAGAATGACTATTGGCTCATCCAACACCTAAAAATAATACCTCAAAACAACCCTCTAATAATCTGAGAATCATTACATAGGGAATAAATTCTATCAAAGAGGTCCTCTGGTTCAAACCAGAAGGACAAGCCTAAAGAAGAGGCAATGTTCATCAACAAACATTTTTTATTGCCTCCTCAAACCCATTCAATTGATTTTATATCATTATTTTATAATAACATTAGTATCATATTTATATTGATATATTGTTATGTTAATGTTTTTATATACCAATTCACATAGTTATATCAAATCTGATATGTAATCATCATTCATGTGTATGATGGACTATCTCCTCGCGAACCGATGATGTCTCTTCCGACATTTCCACCCTACAAGGTTGAGAATAAAAATTAATTTATACTTTATATATTATATTTATATTTCTTTTTATGTTATTATGATTATATAATTTTACTATCACATATACCTTCATGATTTTGATTTATTTATGTGATAATGTCATCAGTGTGTAAGGAAAAATACCTCCTTGTGAAGTGATGTTATCCATTCATGATTTAAATGGAATGTATTGAAGTTGGATTTAATAAGAACATGTGATATGTATGATATATGAATTATCCAAGAATTATAATATATCATATAGTTTTGTTTCTTTTAATCTGATGAGAAAATGAAAAATGTTTTCATGCATACATACAGCCTATTATCTCCATAAAATTTGTATCACATTTATTATTTATATATTTTTTAGATAATTATAAATAAAACTATAATTAATAAATATTATATTTATATCATGTTTTAAATTCTAGAGAAGACGAAATCATGATTTAAGTAATAGGACCATGAATATAAAGTCCAAGCATATATGAAAAGAAAAGAAATTATTACCTGAAACGTAACATTAACAGAGAATTGTTAATAAATAGAAAATATAAAGTCATAATTAAATGATATATGGTATTAAATATATTAATTTGTTCTATTATAGATGAATAATGAAATTATATTTATTATAAAGGAGGTTTCAATAAGTACACCGAGATTCAAGACTTAAAGTAAACGATTTACATCTCCCTTTTTTACTTTAGTGAGACGCAATACATATTCCGCACATATTTCTTAAATTTTTTGTTTATATTTCCAATGAATTTACTTTTTTATAATTATAGATATAATTTTTTTCCTTTACACATTCATTTAAGGATATATCTTCCACAGGGTTATATGTTCCAACATACCAATGAGGTAATAGAATTTTGTCTCAATTCTTCTTCTTTCAAACACATGTTATGTTATGAACTAATATTATGATATGATGAATATATACATACCCTTTTAAATGATATGTCATGAATATCCTTATTTTCATGATATTTTAACAAAAAATTAATTCTATACTTTAATTTGTATTTTTATTTAATGTTAGAAAAGTTGTTAGAGTTTATTAAAATAATCTAATCATTTATCGGGATTGTTGATAATTATGCTACCATTCAATAAAATATTGTTATCCATATCTCAAAAAATTTCTTCCCAAGTATTTTTTCATGAAATTTTCAATTAATGGTACCATATTTTCAACTAATTGGTACTTATGATAATTAAGTAAATGTTATTAAGAATACTAGACCTTTTTTCTAACTTCAACCAGAAATAAATTTTATTCAAAAACCATTTTTTCTTAAAATTCTCTAAAATGTGCTTTTAAATGATATTTTATAAAAATTATAAATGAAATGTTTGTTAAAAATGTTTTTTGTTTTAAAATGTGTTTTATTTTCTTCAAATATTATTTTATATGTTCGCAACGATCTTTTCTATGAGAAAATGTTTTAAAAAATACGATTTAAAAATAATTTTTTATATATTAAAGTTTACATTCTTCAAGAAATGTTTTAAATTATTTCTACATGTTACATAATATATTTTCTATGTTATATTCAATGAAAATGATTCTAAATTGTTTTATGTTTTAAAAAGTAATTTTCAATGAATAGTTATTTCCCTTATGAAATAATCCATGAAATATTTCAAAATTATCTTCTATATAAGATGACATCATTTGATATAGATTATGATTTATTAGGGATAGAATCCAGAGACACCATTTTTAGTTTTCCGTGGAATGTTTTATAATTAATATGACAATATTTTGATGAAATATGTTTCTCTTCTATGGGTAACACTATGATGAATACCACTTATTTTAATTGGTTATTCTATGATGAAATGATTTTTTTAATCTTATATCTTTTCTATTGGTAATAATATAATTAAATGTTTATATTTATCACTTCATATCATTGATTTTGATATGATGAATGTTTTATGATATTATGTCACTCATAAATATGGTTTTCATTATATTATGGGTGGGATATATATGTCTCTCCAATTAATTGGTTACATATCAATAACCCATGAGATAGTGTAACATCTTGATTTTTCAAAAATAAAGTACAATATTCGATTGTATACAAGATATGCCACATTGATTTTTAGGAAAAGGGTAAATATTATATTTTAATATGGAAGTTACTATATATCCGTTAGCTTCAAGGTAATGAGAAATATATAGTAATTATGAAAATATTTTTTACACATTTATATATAATTATTTCTTTGGTGGGTAATTAATCATTAATGAATGGAATTGTTTTTCCAAAAAACTATTTAAATGTCAACAACTGTATTTTATATTAATATATTAACTAATCACACATTTTGGTTGATATTAATGTAATAAATTTATAATATTTTAAATTTAATGTTTATAATTTATCTTATGTGTTTTCTATACATTATATAAGAACGAATCCTATTTTACATATAAAAGAAGTAGTTTTCAAAAAAGGCAGTTTTGTCATATTTTGATGTAGCACTTATTTTAAATCTAGTTTTATACAATTTTTTATATCAAATTTTTAAAACTATATTTATTATTTGAAATTTTAATATAAAAATTTACATTGGTTGTTTTTTTTATTTTTATGAATTGTTTTTTATTTGGATAAATAATCCATTAAATATTTCATTTTAATAGAAAATTGATTTTTTATCAAATTTATTGATAATGAATAATTATACAATTCAATATATTTAAATAATAACTAGATCCATTTTATAAAATTTAATAAAATTTAGGTCATTGGAATCAATTTCCCATTAAATTTGGATATAAAAAAATTTCAATCTTTTGAACATTTTTACTTTAAAACCTAATTTTCTTGATCCATCAGTAGGACTTATTTTAAATTAATTTCACCCAATAGAGTGTTTTAAATTTTAAAAAATAGATTCCATATTTAGAATTATAATTTATAAATTTAGTGTTTTGGTCCATTTTATTTTTGGACAATATGAATAATTACATTAATAAATTTTTTATTACCACAATTAAGGGTAAATTGGGTAACTAAGTGTAAAAATATTATTATAAGTATTATTAAATTTCCCTAATACTTGGAATAATTTTATTGGATGAGTACGGATCATATTTAATAATTGAAATATATTTTATGGGACTATATTTTGGATTTTGGATGATAATATGATCTTTATAATATTATATTCAACTGAAATTCAATTTTGTCATACATTTGTTTTTATTAGGAAAAATATTATTAATATGCATTTATATATTGTATATTTTTGACTATATATAACATTATGAAATTTAAATTTTTATATTCATCATTAATGTTTATTTTTAATTATTATGTTTGAGATAATTAAACATTGGGTTTACAAAATGATGATGGAGTAATTGTTTAATTAATGGAAAATAAAATAAATGATATTAAAAATATTACAGTCACCATAATTTGAGAGAATTAATGCCATACTAAAATTTTATGGATTAATTTTACATATTATTTATGATTTAAAAGAGTTTTATATAATATATTATGATGATATGATATTTTTTAAAAGTCATCTAATAAATAGTATCAAAACTGACATAAATGGTACTATAAAATAATTAATATTATATTGAATGATATAATTTTATAAAAAATATCAATGTAAAAAATGATTTTTTTTTATTCAAAATAATTTCATCAAGGACTCATTTATGTATATTTTTTCATTTTATAGTAATTATATTAAATCCCAAAGTACAAATTACAAGAGATCCTGTTAAGAAATAAAATGGTCAAATAAGGGTTAAAAGAAAAAGAAAAAGATTAAAAAATAGTCAAAACATGTATAATTTTTATTAGATAAATTTATTTAGAGAAAACATTATCCTATATTAGATATTATTAATTTTAGATCCATTTTTTATTACAAACATAATCTATATTAATTTAATATTTTGAAAAATTCCATTACTGCCCATCCCCTATCATATAAAAGTCCACCCCTTATTCTCTTTTTTCAAATTTAAAAACCAATTTTTTCAAAAATATATTCGAAAATACCATTCTATAATCCCTATAAACATTCTATAAGACTTAATTTATATATATCACCATATTTATAGTTATTAAGGAGTTAATTAAAATATATTTATCGAAGAAGATCAATCGTTTTAAATTAAGTGTTATTATTTTGTATCATCATCCACTTACATAAAATATTCATTAAACATGATGAAATAATTAATTTAGTATCCTAAATAAACTTATATTTTATTATTTTAATATCATACCATCAATATATCTCCACTTTCATCAAATGGGAATATAATTATTTTTTATGTTTAAGGAAAACTACGGCCTTAAAGATTGATATAATTCATTTTCCATCACCATCTCTAGAAACTAATTATAATTATTTAATTAATGGTTATATAAAATATTAATGACATATTTATCATTATTAAATAATCATATATCATTTATATTGTTAACATTAAATTAAAATAAAATTGATAACATCGCTCGTTCGTACGTGTTTACTATCACCTCCATGAATTGATGTAATTAATTTTTCATCATCACATTACTTGTATTATATATATAAGTATATTTAAATTATTAATAAGATATTTAATATATTATGATCATTTAATAATGATAAAATGATTTTTAACTTATTTTCCAAATGATCATTGGAAAATGGAAACATTACTTATGCGTACGTATGGCCTACCATCTCCATGATTATAACATAGTTCATTTTTCATAACCATACATAATGGTTTAATTTAAATGTATAATTGATGTATAATTATCATATCCATTTTTCTATTATTATTCTGTATATTGTGGAATAATTAACACTTTCACTATTTGTAGCATATAAAATTTTTTTGGACTCAAGTATAAAATATCGTCAAAACACCAGAATTGTACATAAATAATAGTTATAACAAGTTAATAAGTGATATAAAAGCAAAAAAAATGAAAACCTTTCTATATAGATAATATAATTAACCTAAGTTTATTATTTAGGAATATAAAGAACATATATAATGATTAAAGATCAAGGTACAATACATTCTAACTATATAATCCTTATTTTAAATGTTTTAAAGAATTTTTTTCAAGTATTATTATTTCATGTAATGATTTTAAAATGATTTTTATGAAATTATTAATATAGAACCAAATGTTTTTTAAAAAAATATTTTATAATTTCTTTCAAATTTTATCAAAAAACATTATTTTCAAGTTTTTATGTAAAGGACTTTATTTTAAAAATCTGTTTTTAAAGATTCTCAATCTACTATTTTTACAATGTTTGAAAGAAATTTTTTTCTAACATATATGGAAGGAAGAAAATTTCCATATTTCAAAAATCATTAATTATTTATTTTTTCTTTTTTAATGTGTTCATATTTATTTCCATAGAATGTGGTTTCTTTATTAGGTGCATGGTTTTTAGTTTTTAAAAGTAATTTTTTATATGAAAAGGGAATGGTGATATCTAAAAGTGTTTTACATGTGTTTTTAATAGTTTTTTCGAAGTTTTTATTCATTTTTTTAGTCCATATAGATTATATAAGAATTTTTGGACACCATTATAGCTCTTGGGTGAGCCCAATATAGCTTATTCAATGGGTGATCCCTATTATATCTCTCTACTGCATTGGTACTCCGGAGATGGAAGTCAGTCGTATGATTATTCCAGTGTTAATGATGAATGTAAGCGTGATATATTAATTTTGTACCATTTACCCTATATGATTTTTTAATATATGACAATATATTTATAATAATAGGCTTCCTAATTTTTTTATTATTTATAATAGACTAACTATTTCATTCTTTATATGACGTAAAAATATTTCTAAACTAATCCCAATTTTTAAATTTTTGTTCATGAGTCTCACGATTATTAAGGACAAATATGATATCATGATTAAATTATTGATGATTTTTATTCAAAATAAATCATGTTTTATATTAAAAGGGCTTAATTTGGTAAAAAAATGGATACTGAGTATAATTTTCCACTTGTAATGTATGGGTTTATTATATAATAATTTTTCTTAATTCTATAATAACATGACCCAAAAGATCTTTTGGAAAATAACACGATTTCTAGTTTTAATAAAAACTTTAATATGTAATTTTTAAGGTCAAGTCCACACATTTTTTATTAGAGTATGTTTTAGAAAACATCAAAGATTATGATAATTTCCAAAGAGTTAGGGATATCATCATGAGTTTATAGTTTTAAGGTTAACCATATGTTCAATGTCTTAGAAACCCTTTTGTGGCTTTATGTTATGAAATTTAGAAGTGATTAACTATAATTATGGGGACATTTACTATTTGAGGTAATTGTGGGTCACTGTTTTTAAGGATGAAAAATGAATTATTCATGAAACAATTTGAGGTTAAATCATTTTTGAGTTATTTTTATGGATTTTATCATATTTATTGGAATTTTATGTAAATTAAATGGTTTTAGAATATGGGACATCCCATACGATGGGTGACAACCTGTTGAAACCATCATGGCCATAGGAATTAAACACACAATCGGTGGGTGCAAAGGGTGAATCACCTTACACTATACTATGTGTTTTCTAATTTAGTATAACATTATCGTTTTAGTTAAATGTATTTATGGACGATTAATAATTTTATTTTGGGAAGATATCATTTATACAAAAGATAACCATGAAATTGTAAAATTATTTATTGATTAAGTAATTAATGTTATTTCCAAAGATTTTCACACTTTTGGGAAACTAATATGATCAAGGAAAATTGAATACTATATGATTTTATTTTAGAAGTAAAAGTTGATTTATATTTTGGAGTAATATATGATTTTATAGTAGAATTATGGTTATTTGGGTTATTTTTGGAAATCATTATAATATCATAGTCATTATGTATTTTAGGAAATTAAATTTTTTGTTCAAGACATTATGATTTATAGGTGTTATTTAGAGATAAATTTTAGAATTTATCTTCAAAGACTATGTTATCTACACCTATGAATTTTTTATTTCGATCTAAGATTGTATTATTTTGATAAATATGAAGTATTTTTTTGTTGAATGGTCTATGTTAAATATTGGATATTACCATTTAATTTTTGATATTGAAGTAGTTTTTTGTAATTTAAGGTTTATGTTTTTTGTTGAATTATCTTATCTGGTATTGAATATTTTGGTTTCAATTAATGACTAGAGACATGGGAAATATATAGTTAATATCTTTTCGATTATGATATTCTATATAATATGATTTTAGTTATTTATGTGTAAAGAAATTAATATTTAATACTCATTGTTTAGAGAAAAATATGATTTTGTGGTTGAAATTGATTAATGTATGGATCTCCACATTAAAAGTAGGTGTAATTACTTATTTGATTAGTATAAGTAGTAAGTTAATTCATTAACTCTATGAAAATGATTTTGATACAAAAATTTTATGTGTTTACCTCCCTTAATATGAAATCAATTAATATCCTAACCATCACATATTTATGGTTTTGTGATTACTAACTTTATCATGAATCTGTTCTCTAACACACTCCATCCGAACATTATAGTTTATTTTATTCCCATTTTTATGTTTTCCTATATAAAATCCTTCTGTGTGTTTGTTATCTCAAGTGACCATCATACTTTCCTATTATTATTTAATTTGGTAGTCTTATTAATCCTTCTGTAATATGTGGGATTTCAATAAATTTATTTTTCAAATTCAAACCCCATATTTTTTATCTGATGTTCAAATTTAGAGGATAAAATTTATTAAAGGGGGAATATAACATCCTGAGTTTTTTTACAAGGAAGTAATATGTTTGATAGTGTACATGATATGACACAACGAGAATAAACAAAAAAATAAATTTTATTATTTAATATGGTAGTTACTGAACAGTCTTTAGAGTGGATGGAATGAACGAAATTAAATGAATAATAAAAATAAGGTTTAGAAATTTGTATATAATGATTTATTTTCTGACCAATTAATTTTTAATAAACGGATATGTTTTTTTAAAAACATATTTATATGTGAAAAATTGTGTTTTATACAAATAAATAAAAAAATCAATCATTTTGGATTAAAATAATGAAATATATATAATATTTAATATAAATTTTCAAATTCATATTTTTTGTTTTCAAGACATTATATAACAATAAATCTAATTTTAGGCATTACAGAAGATTTCTTCAAAAAGGGAATTTTACTACCTTTTTATAGCGCACATGTTTCAAATTAAGTTTTGAAAACATTAAAATATAATAATGGAATCAGAAAAAAATTTATTTTAAATTTTAGTATAAAAATATACTTTTTTAATTTTTTGGTATATTTTTTATAACATTCATATTTTTATGAATTGTGAAAACTATAGTACATTTTAATTGAAAATGTTTTTTCATTAACATTTTTTATAATGATAAGTTATATGTTTGGACAATTTTAAAGTATAATTATATCATGTTTTTATAATGTAATCCAATTTAGTTCATTGGAATCAATTTAATGTTTGATTTGGATATAAAAACATAACAATCTTTTGAATTTTTTTACTATAAAACCATGTTTTCTTGATATATCAACTAGATTAATTTTCACCAAGTATGTGTTTTAAATTTTGATAAATGGATTCCTTATTTTTTATCATGAGGTAAAAATTTATTAAATAGATCCTTTTTATTTTTGGAAAATAAGAATAGTAGCTTTAGTAATTTTTTACCACGGTTAGCGGTAAATCTGCTAATTTTGGGAAAAATAATATTATAAATATTATAAAACTACCTTAAATATTCTCATAATTATATTTTATGAGTAATTTTTATTCCCTATGATTTAAATGAACGGTTATGGAACAATTTATGGCCTTTTGGATGATAATATAACATTTATATTATTATTTAAAAAAGAAAGTTAATTTTTTTATACTTTTGATTTAAACAAGTGAAATATATTTAATACATGGGTATATAAATGATATTTTCAACTATAAAATATATTTTTAAATATAAAATTACTATCTTCGTCATTATATTATATAGTTAGTTTTTAGGGAATAAATAATTAATTTAATGGCTTACACAATGATGATGTAGTAATTGTTTAATTAAAGAAAATATTAAATAAATGATATCAAAAATATTAAAATAAATATAATTCGAGAGAATTAACGTTATACATGAATTTCAGACTATATTAACATGTTAGTAATGAGTTAAAATATATCTTTTGAATATATCATATTTTTATGATATTTTTAAAAATTCAGGTAATGAATAGTGTCAAAATTGACGTAAATAATATTTTAAAATTAATCATATATTGTTAAATGAAATAATATTAATAAAATATAAAATTATAAAAAATTATTAAGAAAAGTCTTAAAAGTTCATAAGTTACTCATTTATTGGTCTTCTGTCATTTTATTGCAATTATATTAATCCTCAAATTATAAATTACTTGATATCACAATAGGAATTAAAAATATTAAATAAGGGTTAAAACACAAAGTAGGGGATTATAATAATAGTCAAAAAATGTATAATTTTTATTGGATAAAGTAATTTCATCTATGAATCATCCAATATTATAAATTAATATGATTTGATCTATTTGGATTATAAAAGTATTTTATATTAATTTAATATTTTGAAGAATTCCAAGAGTGGCCCTCTCCTCTCCTATAAATGGGAACCCATTATTCTCATTTATGCACACATTAAAACCGATTTTGATTAGAAAATAACCACCCTAATACCATCCTATAATCCCTCTCCATATTCTAGAGTCTTTATTTAAGGCATAACACCATCCTTAGATGTGTTAACATGTTAAACAAAGGGCATCTTATTTTATTTCTTCTTCCACATCCATCAAATATTATTTAAACATGATGAAATAATAAATATAGTATCCTAAATATACCGATATCGTATTATTTTAATATCATCACTTAAATTCATCTCCACTTCCATCAGATGTGATAAGAATTA
Organism: Viscum album; assembly: GCA_963277665.1. Lineage (NCBI taxonomy): Eukaryota > Viridiplantae > Streptophyta > Magnoliopsida > Santalales > Viscaceae > Viscum > Viscum album. Next base: position 600,687,629 of record OY728133.1, read on the forward strand.
TCGTTCATGTGTAAGGAAAACTTCCGCATCACGGACCGAAATAATTCATTTTCCATCACCATTTATAATGTCTAGTTATAATGATGGAATTAATTTTTTTATAATATATTCAAGAAATATTTATCCATTTTAAACATAATATATCATTTTCATTTTTAACTTTCTATTGACAAAAAAATGAAAACGTCGATCATGGGTACGTGTGAACAATCACCTCCACAAAGTGATATGATTTCTTATTCAGAAACACATAACATGGATGATATATATAATTATATCTATAATATTAATATGATATATATTATATTTTGATCATTTTATAAAGATAAAATAATACTTACCTTTTTTCCATAACGGTCATTGAAAAATGGAATTGTTACTCTTGTGTACATAGGGACTACCATCTGCATGATTATAACATAGTTCATTTTTCATAATCATACATAATGGTTAAATTTAAAATTATAATTTATTTTTAAATATGATAACCTTTTCATTAATATTATTTTAGATATGATAGACTAATGACCACATTGATTATAGACATAATACCAAATTCATTTGGGACTCAAGTATCGAATATCATCAAAACAGATGACATGATCATAAATAATTATTTTAATATCTTAATAAGTTATATAAAAGGAATAATAAAATTAAAAGGACTTATAAATAAAGAAAATAAATAACATAATTTTATTGTTCTATAATATAATGTAAATATGATAAGATTAATACCACGATAAGAGACATTATAACTAGATAAACCTTATTTTGGAAGTTTTAAATATTAATTTTCTAAATATTTCTCTTTCATTTCCATTTTTTAAAATTATTTTTATCCATGTATTCATATGAAAAAAAATGTTTCAAAATATTTTTTTCTAATTTCTCTCAAATTTTTTGAAAAATATCTTTTTTGATGGTTTTTAGTAAAGGAAATTCTTTTAAAAACACTTTTTTAAATATTTTCATTTGGATATTTTTACAATGGTCAAAAGATATATTTTTTAAACATATATGGAATGAAACCCATTCCCCTACTTCATAATAATAATATTATTTAATGTTTCCTTTAGCAAATTTTCATACTTATTTCCATATAAAGTGCTTTCTTTATTATATTTGTTTTTCTGTATTAAAAAAGGGATTTTCACATGAAAAGGTCTCTTTATATATAAAAATATTTTACACATTGGTTTAAAAGATATTTGTACTTTTTTTATTCATTATATTATCCTTGGAAATTATTTACAAATGTTTGAGCCCAATTATTGCTTCTGGGTGAGACCTATATAGCTTATACTAGGGATTGACCCCTATATAGCTCATGAAAAAAGGTGATCCTGATATAGATTATAAGAAGGGTGAGCCACATTATAGCTCTCCAATGCATTGGGTAATCTAGAGATTGAAGTGTATTGTATGCTTATTCTTTTTTAAGGGTGAATGTAAGACTAATATTTTAATGATTTCCAAATCAACTTGCTTAATTTTTCAATACATTTTAATCATTTTATAAGAAAATTATTGGTAATAGTTTTCATAATTTCTATATACTAGAGATTTCATTCTTTATTTATCTTACTAATGACTTTGTTTTCATCCAATGGTTTAAAATTATTTTCACATGTCTTAATATTTGTAATGAAAAATAATATCTCATGGTGAATGTATTGAACATCTGACTTGCAAATAAATAATGTTTTATTTTAAAAAGGTTTTTGTTGGCACCATAATTTTTCTATTTCACACATTTTTTCCAAAGATTCGAAGACTGTGGAATAAGGAATTGGAAATATAATACATAAATTCTTGAGGATTTATGGGGGATCACTTTGGGACTCTTTACTATGATTTTTATTCATAGTTTTGATACCAACCTTACCAAAAAAATTAGGCTATTCATCAGATGGATATATACTAATTCAACCAAGGCTCATGTGGGTCAATATGTAGCCCACACCCATGGGAGTCAGCCTAGGCTGGCCAGAGGACTAGCGTGGTAGAATTATTCCTACGAGACAGAAATCGGGTATGTGTATAGGGCTCGTGGTGTGCAAGCCCATGTGTGTGCATGCATTGGTGGGTCGATGCCTTCTGGGTGGAAGCGTTGTAGATAGTGAGGGTTCCGAACCTATTTTCGGATCGAACCAAAGGCATCCATATAATGGATTTAATACCAGAGGATAATTTCATTTGGAAATCGATGTGGAGAAACATTTTTTTTATTGTATCAGGTTCATCCGATAAAGCTGTGCGATGATCTATGTTGTCCGATCATCTATTACACTAACATTAGTCGCCTTCCTTAGCCTCACATGTCGCAACTTCAAACCAAACTAACATAATTCTTTGGTAATTCAAATCAAGAGATCCTACGCACCACGTTACATCTTCATTAGGCCACTAAAAAACTAGTTCATTGTCTCGAAGCACACATGAAACTCTCCTGTCACCACTTCTGAATCATTTATACTTGAAGGATAACCCTGCATGTTTAATATAACTTACGCATATCAATCATTATATCCATTTTGTGATCCCCAATGTTATTCTACAATACCCCTTGATGGCATTTAAGGTTTTCAGATGATCTCTCTCTAAATATGCAACCGAACTTGGGATGGAGGTCAAAGGTGTTGGATGTTGTTTTAAGACTGAAAACCCCTTCCAACTCCACATATTTTTCTATGATATTAAATTCTGATTTCTCGAGTCATGTAATTCCCTAGAAATTTAAAAAGGTAATGCATAATTGGATAAAATAATCATGCGACATCACAACTGATGGACATGTGATATAATGAAAATGCATAACATGTCCAATAAAAATTAGCAACATTCTCGAAATCACATGGATTATATAAACCCCATTAAATTCATAAAGACACATGAAATGGGAGGGAGATCTAAAACACTTGGGGTAGTGGAGAGGAACACAAGAGGAATAGATTCACCAGGCACCAACATCATAGGTTACTTCCAGGTAATTAAGGAGGCCCTTCACATGGTTACAAGACCACATGCAAGACTACTTAAGATACTTGTGAAATCTCCAACATGGTATCACACAGTCACATTATCTATGGAATCTAATATGACAAAATAATAAAGCACAGCCATACTAGTGCATGTGGATATGCACTAGTGAAAATGTAAACCCAGATCTCACGAATACAGTGAGTGTCCTTGTCTTGTGGCGATCACATGCAGCTCAAATTATAGTTTCATTGACATATAGACACATCCCGTGACTCCTTAGCATGACAGAGGAAACCACTGTGAGACCCCTTTTCAAGGACATGTGAATCGCATGGATGAGGGAGCTTCATGATCTCACGGGCCTACCACACTTGGTTGTTAATATCCAACACAGATAGCCTTCAATATGGGTTTCTCGCATCAGCAATGCCCTAATAAACCTCTGAACACACAACCGTGTCAGTATCCTTCAGTTCCACATATTCACATTTTCCGATATATGCTGACTCAACAAATAGACTAACTCACGATTATATATGTCATCATAAGACTCATGTGAGGTCACATGTTGTTGGGATCCTCATCAGGAAAAATCACATGAGACCCCGAGAGGAGCAGTATAAAGTAGATGCTCGCCCATGCATCCTTCTTTGTGAATCCGGATGTAGCCCTTTCATGTTCTCGCAAATCCTATAGCATGTCCCTTTAGGGATCATGAAAACTCATAAATGAACATGCACTGATATCATGCAATTCCACATGTTACATCAGGATCCTGTGGTATTGTGAACCTCGTATGATTCCACCCATGAATGATCTCGGGTCTCCATCCATAAAGTGCATGAACATTCATATAAAGGATTTGAAATGTATCCCCCACCACCCGCTCATGACTACAAATCCAGTCAGAATACGGCATCCTAGATCACATGATAATCCTTCAGGTGTCTCGTGACATCTATGGGAATCTTTAGAAGTGGCCTCTTGGACATAGGGGATCCCCTCAGACACTCCTGACATGAAAATTAGTATTGAGGGTATGCTCCGCATGGGACATGCACCCCTCACCAAGAAATGACGAACTTTATCCATTTACATGTTGGTTTTGATATAAAACCCCCCTTTTGTATCACAACAATGACAATATCATGACCATTATTGAAGACATGTGATCATTTGAGTGGCCAAGTATCACACAAATCCTTTGAATGGGGATCCCCTCCCACGTTTTTGCAGCATTAGAAGCTTGAAAATCCATGGGAAAAACATTTTCCATACACACCAAGGAACACCTTCCATGATATCAACACTATTATGAAGCCTCTATGCATATTCACAGACTTCTCTGTGATCACATATCAAGCTCATGCAAAACATATGAACAAATGGGTATCTTGTGAATGTCCTCTTAGTGCACGATTTACCATATGGACAAAAACACTTTTTCACATGAAAACCCTATTTTGTACACCTTCATCAAGAGAAATCAAGAATATATTATGTCCTGTGAAACTTAAGGCATAATCCCTTTGGATCTGCACTCATGGTACTTGAACAAGCACAAGACCCTAAGCACATGCATGAGACCCTTCTATAGTCTCACAATGCAATTATAAAATCTTGGACATTACATGATATTCACAGGAAAAGCCTCAAAAAATATGGTAAGGTCTTGGGACACTCCATTGAAATGTCAACATGGTCATGTGATGACCCATTGTGGGAGTCAAGTTGATTAGGTGGTGCCCCCTAAGAACATTGCCATTTTCACAAGAAAAACCATGGCGAAGCTTGGATGACCTTGTGATGAAATCATTGGTGTATTGTAAGAACCATTCGATAATTAATATACATGCCCACAACGACATGTGACTGCACTCAAGGACAATTTAGATTGATCATGTGATATTCCCTTGGCTTGTTATCCTCGCCACATGGAGTCCTCCGGGTTTATTCGGACAAACCTGTGATTTCCTAACAATAGGTGGATAGACTTGTCCATGAAATGATTGTGTACTCTACACATGACCCATATTGGCCATGAAAAGAATCATCAAAAAATAAAATAATAATAATATACATTAATCGTACACACATGAATAATCACTGAACTCTGAAGAATGAAAAAAATTGATGCCAAAGGGGAGGAAGATAGAGGTATCCACGGTCACTGAAAGACACACAAGGATCCCAAGATGTCCACAATGTTCCTCTACAAGACATTCTGACAAGTCAACCTAACATTCCCACTCTGGTCATGCAGAGCACTTGAGTACATGTATACCTTGATTGGGAAAATAAATCATGACAATTGAATTGATCATTCATAATAATATACAAATTACAAATTTCATCAGGTGAATGCATCCAAGACAATATGATTCATCATGCGTAATAACCCTTATGTTCCCACTCTAGTCAGGCACATAACCATGGAAATGTACTCTTTAATTAGGCTTGGACGCCTGTGAGAAGTAAGTAGATCATGCATAAGACCCTATACATGCCCTCTTTAGTCCAACAATGTATCCTAGATATGATACCTCACCCATTCAACGATATCCAGGTCATGCCAATTGAAAGGAAAACAATCCTTGGATTTTTCTTCTATGTAAGATTGCTTCCCGCAACATATTGGGTAGCCAATCAAAACATTCATTGTAGATAGACAGAATATGTCAAACAAGACATCTAGGTCATTCCAACCATGTCTGACATACCTACTTGGACTCATGCCTTGTGGACACTGGTTAAGAATCGTCAACTGTATACTTCTTCGACATGGGATGTTTTCTCAATGAGATGGGTTCTTGCACTCTTGTGATCCTACAGATATCCATCATTCAGATAGAGTATCATGGTCATATCCACCTCTCTTTAACATTCATAGGGATAAAGAAGGATTACACCACATGGAAATCCTTAGAGTGTAAGCCTGGACTAATTCCATGATATGAGTGAATCTACCAGGAAGCCTCAATGTGTATACCCCAAAAACATTCATAAAATAATATGTTCTCGATCAAGAGATCTTTCACCTAGGTATAAGCCCTCAGTGCTCCTAAAACCCTAGGGATTTCTATTGATATAGTGGGTTCCCTAGACACAACTATTCAGTGTTTTGGATTACCATATCGTGTATACAGTTAGTTATACATTATTTCGTCTTAATATTACAATGTATAATTTTTTTCTTCCACTATTGAAATGGTAATTTCCAAAGATTAATTTTTGTATTGAATTGTTATAGGTGATCTTAGGAAATAACAAGAACCTCTAGATACTGTGAAATTAATCATTAATATATGTTTTATTTCCTAGATACATCTTAATGAGGGGAAATAGTAGATTTCTAACTATCAGGTGCCAGGAAATGATAAGCATTGAGACATCTGCTCATGAATTTTACAGTAGGTGATCTTTAGTAATTAGATCATGAGGATAGATATGCCAATAGGAACACCACATGTATCAGGTGTCATTTGATTTTCTTATCTATGATCATGTTTAATGGTCTCCTGACTTGAGATCAGTACAAATGTATGCCATTTGATTGCGTACATTGATGCAAGATGAAAACCATGAAAATGACGTCATTGCGAAGTAGTTTGTGTTGGGTGTATCATTGGTGGAATGGAATTGGATTAATGGTCAAGAAAGGATTTTTTGCTTCTGGGTTATGGAACTTATATATCTTCATCCATATTGATATGGATGGCAGTACCATTATAAGACAATGGACATGGCAGTTGAGGGTAAATCATTCCAATTAAATCAAAAAACAATAAAGCAAGAAAATTTAGATGACACATGGGGGAGTCATGCTTTATGGGATATTATAGAAAAAGAAAATATACTACACAATATGTTTTCATTGGTTGGTTTGCGCTACTATGAAAATACTTATCCTTTTAGGGGTAATGATGATTTGCTAGATCCCACTCTTTGTTTGTGAATTATATGCACTAATATCGAGATAAGGGCTTATAGGGACACACACAATAGTGTATTTAAGAATCTACCCTATTCAGTTGAATAATTGTTTTGGACATGGTTGGTCCCACAATTGGGGTTCAGGATTTTTCCAAGAAAAAAAATCACGAATGTAATAAATAAATTCATATTATGTGTTTAGAATAATGAGCATTGAATTTATTTATTAAATTTATTTATGAGTTTTAAGTAAACACATGAAAAATATTTATTAGAAAATAATAAAAATATTCAATGATCAATTATAATTTATGGGAATGAGGAGTCGAGTTAATGACTCGTTTATTATCATGTAATATTTTAACATACTACAAGATAGTGATAATACTGATTTTCATGAATCATATTAGTAGTCATAAAATGTAATTGATAGTATGTTAAGTATTCAGGGATTGCGAGGCAATACTAGGTATTTTAATTAAAAACATTAAATAGAAGAGGAGTGGATTTTTTTCTAGGATTATTCATGGGGATTCTCTCTCCTATCCTATATCCCATGATCTAGAGAGATATTCTATAGATCCTAGGATCTCAAATTGGGCTCCCTGTCAGGAATCGCATGAAGAGTGACGCAATGATCGTTGGAGCATCGAAGGATTCTTTATAATTTTGCGCTATCACCTGGACATCATGGAATGGAGTCCAAAAAGATTCTTTGAAGTGAATGTGGACGATCTAAAGAAGTTAGATCTCGGATTGTTTGAGGATAAATCACCTACAATTAGCAGACATCATGTGCAGCATTAGATTTAAACGTGGTATTTTACAGTTTTTGTTCTTAAAAATCTTCACACATGGTCCTCAGTAATGAACAAGCATCTATTCATCGACATCAACAAGTTTACGTCAATCTTCAGTGGGAAAAGTTTAAAATCCCACCTGTTTGGGGCTTCTCGCACATGCTCGGATCCTACAAGTGGTATCAGAGGGTTGCCTTTCGATTTTATGCTAATAAAATAGTTAAATTTTCATTATTTTATGAAGAGGGTGTCGAAATGGTCTCAACACCGTAGACTGCATTTTAATCTATCAACGGATGACAATTCTTCGTTCATCTAATGTTCTACGTTCGTATTAAAAACTGGTAGTTTAATGATATTCAAAATTATTGAACCATTGTTTCATTATTGAAATTTGTTTACATCGGAATAGTATTTTCCTTTGAGGATTATTAATTATTATTTTTGAAATAATTTTATTATAATAATAATAGTTTTATTAGAATAATAATTTATTTATTATAATAAATTATTACAATAATTTTATTATTATTATTATATTATTATTATTTTTTCAAAATCCTTAATTGGCTTTAGAAAATTTTAAAGGAAGACCTTTGCAGGTGTTGGTTAGAATAAAAAATAAAAAATAAACAAACATGGATTGCAGGTCATCGTAAAAATAAGAAACAGGGATGGTGGACTTTAAAAAAGAGAAGGGGAAAGTGGGGAGGGGCCTAGAAATAAAATAAAAAACCACAAAAAAAATATAATCTTAGGGGCCGAGCACCCCCCCCCCCAACTCGTCTCCCTTGTGGAGACACATTGTAGCACAGTGCACTAGGAAGACCAGGGTTGTTGTCACCTCCCTCCATTGCGCACCCCAGGACCCCGACACCTTCCTTCCCGGGATGAACCTAGTAAACTATCGCCCTCAACCTGGGTCACCTCCGAGATGACCTATAGCGCACCATCCGGCCTCTGCAACCTCACCCACTCCCGGTGAAGGTCCTGGTTCACCTCATTACCCACAGAGCAAGAAGATGCAGCATGTGCCACCCAGTGTCAGGTCGTCTCCCTCTTAGAGACCCCCTGTAGCAGGCCACTAGTCGCAGCAACCCCGTACATGGATAGAGATTCCATCACAGAGTGACAACCCTTCCCAGAGACCTCTTGCATTAGCTTCTGGCCACCCCAGTCCACCTCCGCTCTAGGGTATCAGCCGACTGCTATAGACCGATCTCCCATGTGTCGACCACCCTCGACTAGCCGGCGAGTTCCCCCCCCCCCTCCACTGGAACCCTCAAGCCTCCTCCCTTTTCATTGATGCTAACCACCCCAGGCCTCTTTCCTTCTCCCTATTCCAAGCACAGCGGCACCCGCATCTTTCACCCCTTGTCCGGTTGCCCCAGTCTCGGACTCAAAGTCTAATGCCTCATCGGCCGCCGTAAGCTCCACTGTAGATAAGAAACCCTCTTTTGTTCAAGATCTCTCTGACCAATAGTCATTATTGGACAACAACAGACTGCCTTGGCCACCACAAGGGAAACCCCAACCTCCTCCCTACAGCACTCTCAGTTCCACCAGAACCGACAATGTGGCATGCACCAATGTGAGGTACTATTTTTGCGTTCGTTTTGGTATGCACATACTGGGTATTTCCTGAAATAGGCATGGACGGGTCTTCCTAGTCCGAAATGGGAATAGGAGGATATTCCCATCAATGAATGCCCCTACACAGGGTATGTATCACCTGGATTAGGCCTACACGGGTTCATCCTGATCCGCACAATCCCTTGATGATGTTTTATAGACCCTAGTTATTTAATTTAATCATAAATTAAATGAAATAAATAATTTCATTTTATATGAGAATTAAATTAATTAAATATTAGTTTCGGTTCCTTAAAATTTAATGTGGCTTAATTAATTTAATTGGTTTTAAATCAAATTATTAAATTAATTTACTTTTTATATTTAAAATTAAATTAATTAATTACGACTGAATGATGACATTTTTCGAATTAAAATTATAGTGAAATTTTAATTCAATAAATAATTCCCTTCGAATTTATTTTCCTGAAAATTTAATTTTAAATTCTAAATATAGTTTATATACAAAAGTTAATGCAAGTGCTGATCATGAGATGGAGACCGACCGATGTATGTTTGTTTTTTTTAAATAATTTATTTAATTATTGAATTCAATTTTGTAATGATTATTTTAATTAAAAAGGGGGGATTTGCATGTCATATCTATTGTCGTTATATGTATAAGGGCCTACGTGCTTATTCTCATAGTTTTATATTTATACCCCAATATCCTCTTGACGACATGCGATTATTGTTGTATAATGGAGAGAGAACCAGGGATGTTGTTCTGGCTGAGTCATGGCGATGCACCAAATAGGAGATGTGATGCATTGGTGGGGTAGACACTACAATTCTAGTTGCAAGTGACGTAACATAAGGTAAAACCCCCTAGGTTTTTATGTTGGTTAGTTATTCACTTAAGGGATCAATCATTAGTACCGGATCATGATCAGGTTGTTATTTTATTTTGCATGTTTTATTATTTTGTGAAAGTGTATTTAGAGCGGGATCATATAGAATAACAATAAATTAACATGCAAGATAAAATGAGCATGTGGCACGATGATGTTTTCTATTTATTTCATGGTCAATTGTGAATACGATCATATATTAAATGCTTATAAAAATAGAAAATTATTTCATTCATCACATTAAAAAAACCCTTAAAGAAATTTTAAGTCATAATAATCATTTTCCCTTCAAATTTGGATATATCCAGTTGTTTGATGTGTCGGTCGTACCATAGTTGAGGGTGCCTCTTACTACCAGAAAGTCCATACAAAAATGATGGGTCAAATTAACAAAAGTGATATTAAGGATTTGTCATAGCTAACTTGCTACCGTTTTAGAGGAAAGCATTGAGTAAATCCCATTATGATTTTAGAATTTGGGATTTCAATCAATAAATCAATCAACCATAAATTAATGTGGTTGGCCAGCCAAAATCCATCATATAAACCTCCATGTAGTAGCATACCCATAGATTTTAGACTATCAGGGGTGGTTCGGGGATCCTTTCCACTAGAATACTCAATCGACGGAGTATTCTAATACTAACATAGAGGGTCCCTATAATCCGATAAAATAGAGGGAGACATTTAATTAATTATTTAATCAATATTTATAAATCGGTAATCAGAAAAAAGCACTAATTTGATGATGTTTACTTTTCTAAATAATGAAAACTTAAACCACAAGATTAAAGACTAAGATATTATAATGGAAAAAGTAAATGTCCACACTAACACTTGTATCCATGAATAGTACATGTATGTAATCATTGTACATTGATATTGGAAGCTCAATGTGACAGTGTCCACAACACTGTTAAACTACCTCAAGAAGCGAGACTGAAATTTCTTATAGAAGACTAATGCACAATGTATGTGATCATTATATCATTAATAATTCATCAAAAACCGATGTCGGTTGTGGTCACTTCACCACGACATAGATTATATAAACATTAAGTTTCATCTCCAAGATGTTTTCAAGGAGAAAACAAAGTAATGATATGAATAACGTGATGTTTCACCAGTAATTGTAAATTAAATTATTGATTATGATCTTTAAATGGAACCCTTTTTCATATCATTTTCTCCCCATTATTCAAGTTTTGTTTTATGTTATAAAATGGGAAAGCATTAAGTAAATTCTTCATTACCTATCTATGTATGGTTCTCCATGTGAATAATAATATAAAATATAATATCATCTTTAATTATTAGGGTGAATAAATTGAATGACAACATGAAAATGCCAATAGGAAAGTAATGCCAATGGCACTTTCACGACATCATTCAATTAATGAGGTATTGAAAAAGTTTATTTTCATTTCATATTATAAAATAATACAATATATGTTTAACAATAATAAATTGAATAAAAGAAAGAAAGTTACCCACTTATTCTTAAAAAATATTCATCAATTGTAATGTTTCAGTTTTACTACTTGGGTATTAAATAAAACATGCTGGTTATATATATGTATTCTAATATAGTAACCAAGTTAGTATGGAAACCTTTCTAGAAGACTCGTGTATTCTCCATGTGGCTATAAAAGGGTGATACCTAGGCCAGTGTTGAGAAGTATATGACTTACTTAATTTCCACGTGAAAGATTTTTGTTGAACTACTATTGAGTATAACCACAAACATTCATCTCATGTGTCCATGGATGCAAGGAGAAATTCTTTCATGTTCTGGAATGAATTTTGTTTTTTTATTTAGAACTCAATCACTAGTTTAGTAATACATGAATCGTAGGAAATTAGTGATGAATATAAATGTAGTGCTTATAGCCAGTAGTGACAAGATAATTCATTTTCAAGTAACACTAAAAGTATATTTCATGAATATACCAATATGTTATTTAGGCTAGGCACATCTAAATTCATTTGGTATAATTGATTTCTTTAGTTTAGACAAATGAGTGTTTAGAAATAATGCAATGTCACATTGCTTTTGGAAATAGTTCAAAAGGTAGGCATGAACTCTTCCAATTATATGCTAGAGGTATATATAAATTATAAGATTTATTTATGTAATTAAGGAATAATAAATTGATTTATATGCATGGTCAAGAGATATGATTTTTTTAGTTTTGGATACCAAAGAATATCATGAACAAGAATTCATCAATCATGATAATGTAGAATGGAGTAATTCCTAAATGCACATTACCTTATTGACCTCACAACAATGATGTTAAGGATTGATGATAAGGTCTTACATGTCAAAATTGATTAACAAACATGCAGTGTGGATAAATTACAAAAAGCATATGTTATACATCAAAATTTTGATTTAAGTAGTATCAATGTTCAAGCTTTCCAAAACAACTATTATATTTCAGGAAATTCCTTGAAAATAATGAAAATATCCCACAACCATATTTCATATATAAATTAAAATTTAATATCATACAAGTCGTTGTATTATGTAAATAATTATGTCATAACATAATGTGTTCAGATGCAAAGGGTTTGAACATTAAAAAAATCATTAGGTAAAAACACAAAGTGCGTCTATTGTAAATTATCCTAAGAGTTTCATAGGATGTTACATAAATCCCTAAGATAGAAAATTAATTAATCAAGAAGTAGACTAAACATCTATATAAGGTTGACATCTCTATATGAGATAGTGGGAGCTATATTGACTTGTGTTTAGTCAATGATCAAATTGCCTAAATTGTTGGAATAAGTAATAATTCTACAAGTGCATGTTGAACAATTTTTTTTCTAGATACACATACTATATAGGAAGTATAAAACCATGGTAATGGTTTATATATTCACCATGGTCGGTGATCGATTATTCAATAGTATATCCTACAAGTAACTAGTGTATGTAAATTAGCTATGATTTACAAGAACAACTATAATTCAATTAATGGATTCCATGAATCAAAGTTCTAAGGGGATTATTATTTTGAATATTATGGTGGGTATTCAAGAGTATTTATACATGGGTGGTACAAGAGTGGTGCCAATGAGGCTCGATTAATTTCGCCAAGTAGTTATGCCTAAATATGATTGAATTTTACTAATCATGTCTAATGTTTATGATCATATTATTTAGTATTGGATGTCATGACCACCAATCGTGAATGGTGTCTATACAACGCAACTGGAAAGGGATGGTCTCATCATAGGATGATCATAAAGGCTGCAAGTTACTAAAATATAGTTTATGATTAAGGTAAGCCTCATGATCCTAGAATATAAATTTTCCACAAATTATTTCCATGTGTCTACTAGAGGTTAGTGGAAGTGCCATGGTTTTCCATGAAAATTATGATCGGAAACATAGGGAAAACAAACATTGTTCTTATATATAGTTAAAAAAATGAAATTTATTCCCCAATGATTGACATAAAGTAGTAACCGATGACCTAGGGAACAATATCTATTGTGGTAGATCTATAGGCTTCTGGGTCCTATTCAATCATACATTTAGTGACATTGTATAGAAAACTAATAGTTGGAAAAATTCAAGATATGAATTGATACCTATGTCACAGGGGAAAAATCTCTTCAGGTTGACATGTTCAGTTCATTGGAAGAGATAAATGTGGTGAGTTGAAGTCTATATGCTTATATGATGGATTGATTATGTTGACATGATATGTACAAGAATTGATATTTCCAGGATATAATTTATAATAGGAAACTATATGTTATATCTTGGATAATTTAAAGGGATACAGTCCAAACTATCTAATTATAATTCAAAAAGTAAAAAAGATATGTACCTGGTATGTGGAGAAGAAAGAGTACTAGTTTTCAGGGATAAAAACTAGTCATCCATGGGTCAATGTGATCTACTATCATAGTTAGGATAAAGACAATCATCTAGTCAAACTCGTATCATCCATTGGTATCCATACCTATAAATACTGATTATGTTGTAACTTTTAAGGGAGCTATTAAATGTAATGATTTGTTCCCATTCATGGAATCTAACATCGTGATAAAATTATTATCATAATGTAAATTATGATATTCTTACTAGCCTAGATGTCATGTTATGACAGTGGACAAGTGGGAAATACTCAGGATACCATCTCTTGAAAAGTTTTACCCTAAGTGATGAGTTCACTATAGAAGAATAACCATGTGGAGGAACCATGTAGGCCCCAGTAGCTAAATTTGTTACTCTGTAGAAACATGATGTGCAATATATGACAAGGAAAAATGATTGGTTAGAAAGTTGGCACTATCTTAAGTGGGAGTGTTGAAATAGGGGGTTCCCTAGACCCCAAAATTCAATGAATTTGATTAACATATTGTGTATATAGTTAGATATACATGATGTCATCTTACCATTATAGTATATACTTTTCTGCATCCACTATTGAAAAGGTAATGTCCAAATATTAATTTTTGTATTGAAAGGTTATATCAGATCCCAGATTATAAGGAGAACCTCTAGATACTGTGACATTAATCTTAAATATATATTCTATAGTCTAGATACATATTACTGACTGGACACAGTACATGTCAAATATCAGGTGTTGGGGGATCATAAGCAATGCGACTTCTTCTCATGGTGTTTTCACTTGGTGATCTCTAGTAGTAAGATCTTGAGGATAGACATTCCAGTAGGAACACCACATGTTTCAAGTGTCATTGTATGTTCCTATATATGATCAAGTGTAATGGTCTCCTAACATTATAATATTACCAATGTATGAAATTTGATTGTATACTTTGATGAAAGTTGAAAACCATGACAATGAAGTCTTGGAGAGGTAGTTTGTGTTGGGTGTGTCATTGGTGGCATGGTGTTGGTTGAATGGTCGAGAAAGGATTTTTCCCTTCCAGGTTATGGAAGTTATATATCTCAGTCCATGTTGATAAGGATGGAAATACCTTTATAAGACCATGGAAAAGGAAGTTATGGGTAAATCCATCCAGTAAAATCAAGAAACAATAATGCAAGAAAAATGTGATGACACGCAAGTGTGTCAGGTTTTATGAAATATTATAGACAAAGAGATTATATTACACAGTATGTGTTCGTAGGTTAGTTTTCACTACTGCGAAAATCCTTATCTCTTTAGTGGCCATGATGGTATTCTATATATTACTATTGGTCTTTGAATAATAATCACTAAAATAGGGATAAGGACCATAATGGTAAAAAAATAGTGTATTAAAGAATTTTCCAAATTCAGTTAAATATGATCTTTAGATATAGTGGGTCCCACCGTTGTGGTATGGGATTTTCCCAAGAGAAATGATCACCAATGCAATAAATAAATTAATATAATTCAAGTTTATAATAAGGAGCATTTGATTTATTTTCTAAATGTATTTACGATTATTAAGTAAATATATGAAAAATATTAATTTTCGAATATTAAAAATATTCAAGGGTCAATTAATATTTATGGTAATGACGAGTGGAGTTAATATATCATTTATTATCACGTAATATTTTTAGATATTATAAAAGAGTGATGATAATAATTTTCATGACTCAGATTATTAGTCATAAAATGTCGTCGATACTGTTGTAAGTATTCGGGGCTTGTGATGATATACCTGATATATTAATTAAACAATATAAATAGAAGTGGAGGGGATCTTCCAAGGACTATTCATGGGGCTTCTCTCTCTTCTCCTCTCTCCCACGATCTAGAGAGAGATGAACTAGATTCATGGTGCTCAGATCGGGCTCCATTTCAGGCCTCACAAGATGTGTGATGTTGTGATTATTGGAGCGTCGAAGGCTTCTTTTGAATTACACAATAGCACCCGAACATCGAAGAATGTCATTCCCCTATATTCCTTGAAGCATGTGTGGAAAATATAGAGGATTTTGATGTCCGATTCCATGAATATAAATCTATAATTATGAGTAGTCATTGTGTATGGATTCTAATTTAAACTATGTATATTATGGTTTACTTTTATGCTTAAAACTCTTCATGTGTGGTCCTCGGCTAAAATTTGGATGCTATTCACCAATGCCGACAAGTTTACATCAATCTTCAGTGGAAAAATTTAAAATCCCACCTTCTTGGGGCTTCCGCTGCATTCCTAGATCCTACAAGTTCTATAATACCTCTTAGTGTGTCCATTCACCTAAACTCATTAGTGAGTTATGAGATAACTTGACTACCAAGACTCTGATTCCCACCATATCCAAGATACATAGGAATCCTCTCTTAGTCCTAATCTCCAATGAGTGTCCTCTTTGGTTTAAGCCATTTACCATTACAATTTTTCATAACTAGTGGGATCAAGTCCTTCCATATGTTTTTCAATCTCGCTCGTCCATCAACATATGAGAAGAGGACTCATTCAGGGGCATCATTGTATGTGTATGCCTCGATCATACTCTCTAGTACCTCAACTCCATCAGATAGTTTGAGATGAACTAAACTACGAGAAATTTGATTCGCCATATAACTGGGTTACATAGGAAGCCTTCTAAATTCATGATCTCTGTACCATATCCTCCATGATAAGGGTTATCATTACTATCAATGGGAAAAATTAATGTGTGGGCCCTATATGGATATGCTCTCATGTAATGTGCCAAATCCATCACTATCTTGGGTTTCTGACATCGATAAAGACAAACCTGGTCATATGGATTGTTGATGATTGTGCTAATAGCATGATGTGAACTCCCAATAGATGAGACCTTCACCATCAGAATGTATGTCTAATTGCATCCCCTCATAGCTCAAAGGGAAACATTCATGAAGAAGTAATATGTGGCAGTATCATATTCCTATGTACTACAAAGGTCATCTATTTTCATATCTCCCATGAAACATAAAACCATCTCAATAGTTATGTATAATCTGATTTCTATACAGAGAAGATAAGTAAGATTCTACGTCATGGTTCCATCTTGGTATTCACGTCCTTGTCATATGATGATAAACTGCATGGATGTGTCTTATCACAAAACCTTTATCTATATCAATTAAACTAATGAGTTGTTTATACCTATTTTCACTGGATATGTTAGATTCCTCATAGAGGTTCAATTCTAAACCTAAAGACACCAACCATATCTCTTGAGAATGGACATGGTCCAAAAAAAAATTTAAACAAGCGAATAACAATGGACCTTTGATATACACCTGATTATCCGTATCGATACATGTTTGCAATCTTGTTATTGATACTGGGGTAAGAAGTATTGTATCGGGTTATGGGAAGGATTTTACAAACATATCATATATCTATAAGAGATCCTTAGAGTGGAAATCAATTCCCCCCAAAAGAGTGCGATGAACCTGATCTCCCATCCTCTCGACCAATGTGTGCCCCTAAGATTTGATGGGCCTGAAAACACTGAAGGCTACTAGCCTTTGGAAAGCAGGTCTGCACCCAGCTGCTGATGGGGGAACCATTGGAAGATTCAAGGAAAACTAATAATGGTAATGTGATGTGGAAAACCAATTCCATGCCACTTTTTTCAAAGAAGCGAAAATTGGGAACCCTATGAGAAGTACTTTAAATGATTCATCCATTTCACGGCTAAAAAAGATATTTTTTTTCTAGTGAAAATATGTCTTGTTTGTGTTGATCTCATATCAAAACATAATAGTGGACCTGGGATGTTTTTTAAACCACAAAAAACTCCCATAAAAAAAGGGATAAAAAATTTATCCATTAACTGTGAATGTAATTTATTGGAAATGTAGTCTTATATATGATATTTAATTGATAATTTGTCTTTTTTTTATTCTCCATGACTTCTCAATATTCCTTGTAATAATAATGATTTCCTCAAATGTTTCGATGGATCCCAAGATCATTGGGCAAGCTACTTTGACCATGAGGCCCCAACCTTCATTTTCACCAACACACTGCTTCCATCGTCGGTTGGAAAACATACTGGTATAAGAGTACCACATCAACATCTCCATCATGAATGTTGAATTATCTCATAAAATCCATTGGAATATGAGTCCCCATATGTTGTGACTCCTATGATAGTCCATAAGATATGAAGTGATCCTTATCACTACACTCAACCACTTCGGGAACCTATCACTGTAATGAAGAAACTTATGTCATCCCTCTGTTGAGGAGGTGGATGAGGATGGTCAAAGTGAAAACTCAATAACTCAACATATACATGGGATGGATCCGATTAATTCAGATCATCTTTGCTGATATGCGTCTATAATTCCAAAAGGGTCGCAGACGAGGTTGTGGCTATACAAACAATCTAGGACAAGACACATGTTAGAAGAGTCCGTCTAGGATATCCAAACAATATATATCCAAAGCAGGATCTTATCCCTATTATTACTAATCTGACTGTGGCCCCCAAGTATGTCTCAGCTATGGACCGGGACCAATCCCAGACCACTAGTTGTCATGAGGCTCTGGCTTCACCTCAGCTAATTGTAATGACTCATGAGTCTCGAGGAATAACTCAACCCACAGGGCTGGGCGAATTTTTTCAATATTATACCATGGTATCATCTTCATCATAGGAACGGACACATCAAATGGTATCATTATCACCAACCCCTCAAATGGTATCTTGGGCACAGACCCCTCAAAAGGTGTATCTGGCACCATACTGTAAAATGAGATACTCTATTGATGATGTTCACTAACATTCTTTTGTTTTGGCCAATATGATATTATTCGTATCTAGAGACTCCCCATATGATCTATGTGAGTGTACTCTATATGTGTATAATTATACCCTCCTATAGTTTTCTATGTAACAATGATTCAACCAGTCTCTCATTGCTGGTATAAGAAAATAAAGGATCAACGACATCAACCAAATATCTATAGAAGATGTTACTGATCATGTAGGTGTTCCAAGGGCTAGTACAATAAATCATATGGGTAGTGTAAGAAGTGGATTCAGTCTTTGGGATTCAATCAGAACCCCCGTCATCATTCAATCATTGTATCTCTTATAGAAGAAATATTTTTTCATACCTCAGGTAGCCGAACCCTTGAGGATGACATGGAAGCTTCTTCAAAAAAAAACATATCACTCAAATCCTATAAGAGAACATGGGTCTCTATGAATCAATTATTGTAATAATCATTAGATATATACTTAAGGATTATGTGATCATTTTTTCTTATAAAAGTATGCCTTACTATGATGTTCCTCCTCCCACTAGGAGGGGGAATTTTTATATTTTCCATCCCTTCATCAACAGAGTTCCAAACATTGTTCCACATCACCACTACAAGCTAGACTGGGAGGAATTTCTAAATTTTATGCCTCCTAATTAGGGATATTCCGGAAACCATATGACCCCAAAAGTCACCATGAAACCCTCAGGATAGGTAGGTTCTTTTAATCCATTGAAAGTGTCTACATCAACCAATACTCTCAATGTTCAACCACCCGCCCCTGGTCCAATATATATTGGGACTTTGTACCAAAAACTCTAGACTCATACATATACCAACACCAGTGGTGTCAAGAATAGCATTTAGTAGAAGTAGCCTGATCTCCCATCTCTTAAAGACAAGCAGAGAAAAGTATATTCCTTCCAATCCAAAATTTTTCCAAGGCTATTTTAACTATGACATGGAAAATTTATTGATAGATATCTTGATTGAAAGAAATCCAAGTGAGGTGGGGTTGGGTGGCCATGGATACTATTTACACTACCATTGACGTCTCAGTAATACCATAGAAATATTACTTTCCTTTAAAAATAGCTTCATGTGTATATGGACATGGGCATATAGGAACCACCAACACCTGAATCCCCACTCCATTCACCAGTTCACTCAGAACAAGATGTACCAATTATGCAGTAGCGAAATATCCACCAGCTTCCAAAGGCTATGCGATGGTGTTTCAAATCAAGACTAAACAAACCATACTATTTTAAAATAAATAATGTTTCCAAATATTTTTACTACACCATGGAAAACTTTTTGATGGATCCCCCAATAATGGGAAAGCAGGGTGAGGCTGGGTTGGTAGGGCCTGAAAAGTATTTCCACTATAATCGACGTCTCAGGAATACCACATGAGGATGATTGCCCATTAAATACTAGCTTCATATTCCCATGGACATCAGAATTTTGGAACCACCAACACCCAAATACCCACTCTAGTCACATGGTCCCTCTGAATAGGACAAAAAAAATATGCAGTGAAGCATGTGCCACCCACCTCCCAAGGATAAGGGTCCAAGTTTTGAATAAAGATTTAACAAACCCTATTCGTTACAAATGAAGAATGACCCCAGATATTTTGACTACACCATGGAAAACGATTTAATGGAACTTCTAACAATGATTAAGCCACATGAGGTAGGATTGATAAGCCATGAAAACAATTATCCCTACTATCGATGCATTATCCACACAATAGAATGCTTATTTTTCATCAAAGATATGTTGGAAGAACAAGTTTCTACAGGATTTATTGAGTTGAAAGATCCATAAACTTTTTCAATGTGAAAAAGAATTTTTAAAGATCCTTTAGATGAAAAACTATCAAAATATGATTATATGGAAGATGTTATTAATGAAATATGTTAAACTGTATGGTCATCTTCCTAAACACATGATTCAAAATTGTATGAAAGTTCTTCCTTAACACATGATGTTAATATGTATGGACTTTCAACTATAAAATAATATTATAAACTATTGGGATGTTCTTCCTTACTATAAGATGTCAAAATGTATAGAAATATTTCCTTACAACAAGATGTTAAACTACATGGTCATTGTCCTTACCAAATGATTCTAATCTGTATGGACGTTCATCCTTAAAAAATGAAAATAAATATTATGGATGTTCATCCTTACCATAAAAGGCTAAACTTTATGGATGTTTGTCCTTATTAAAATAAGTTAAATCGTATGGAAGTTTGTCCTTTCTGCAAGATGTTAGACTACAAGCCCATCATCTATACCACATGAATGTAATCTGTATGAAATTTTTTCCTTAACTTAGGACATTAAACTGCAAGGAAGATGTCCTTACACCAATAAGTTCAACAGCATGGCTAACATCCTTACTTCATGACATTAAACTACATGGTTCACCTAGTACTACATACGGCTTCATTCTCATTTTCTATGAGATATGCAGGGAAGTCATTGTCCAATATCTTTTCCAAGCTACCAAAAAATATAAAATACCCTAATACTATCCTCTACTACCTCTGAATCGTAAAAGTAACCCTATTCATTCCTTGTTTTTCACACCGATCATTTCTCATGCAAGTTTAAGAATTATAGTAAGTGATACACCACCCAAAAAGTGTCTTGGAGGCTTGGGATAAGCCTATTTTATTCTGGATGAGTCCTCATCACATGACATTAAAAAACATGGTTAATTTCCCTTATAAAAAATAAAACTATACATTCCCATGAATCTCATTAGAGAGTAACACCATTACTGGGGTCGATCTCCTACCACACCAGTATTCCAAAACAATGTATGGCTTGATTTCTATCTTTACAAGATATGTATTTAGGCCGATAAAAATTGTTTCTAGGACTATCCACTGACCTTCCTTGGGTAAAAATAGCATGGCATGGGCCTTTGTGGCCCTTATTCACATCAGGTTATAGCATGCTTCCACATACAAACCCCTTTTGATGTACTAACCATTTACCTCTTTACCACAGGATGTTGAACTGCATGGTTCCCGAAGAATTCTGTATAGATTAATTCTTATCATCAAAGGATTCATAGTTACACCAGAACCTCTCTTTTTGGTCCATTCCATAGGATTATCTTTCATTCCCAATAGGTGATCCAATGTCCTTACCACATGACGTTTTATTTTACAACCAATATTCATATACAAAGATGTTAAAAATCAAGGTGATCGTCAAGACCACATGACATTAAATTATAAGTAGTTCATCCTAACCACAATATGTTAAACTGTATTGAATTATTACTTACTATTATACATTAAATTGTATTACCAATGTTCTTACCATAGGACATTAAACTTCACAACCAATGTCCTTTCCATATGAAATAACATTCCATAGATTAACAACCCCCACCCCCTTCAAGTCAGGTAAACCTTTGTACGTTCCATAAGACACTAAACTACATGGTTCCATTAGAACTATGTATGGATTTATTCCCATTCCAAATGAGATATATAGGGATGACATGATCCAATATCTTGGTACAAACACTACATTATAAAAAATATCCTTGTTATACCCTTCTCTTTTCTCTTCAAAATAAGGAAACACATGCCACTCTTTGTTTCTCACAGTAGGAAGATCTCATGTGAGATTGGGAATTGTGGCATGGCCTTTCCCTCATATGAAATGGATATAGGTGTATAATAGATCCATTACGATCTTGAATTCAATACCATAAAAGTAATACTGTGATATCTAATCGCACAACGTCAAACAACACGGTTATCCAATAACTATATGTGGTTTGATTCTCATCCCAATGAGATATGTAGGGATTCCCAGGCTTCTATCCTTGGGACCAACCACAATTCTCCAATAAATTCATGTCTTCCCACCTTCATTTTCACATATGTCATCAAAATGCATGGAACTTCCATGGATATGAGTTTTTTAATTCCATCCCATAAAGGATACATAGCGACACCTAGATCTCTAAACCTAGGACCAATTGTAGCTTTTAAGAAAAATAATTCCCACCTCTACATATGGGTCAGACCTATGTAATGTATTTCCATTTCCAGAACTATGTGTGGCTTCATTCTCATATTCATGAGATATGTAGTGAAGCCCAGACATTTCATCTTCAGGACCAGCTGCAATCATTACCCTTTTTCCCCTTTCACCTGAGTCTTCATGAATAAGTTTCTGTTGTGTTTGGGACTTCATTTCTCCTGATTCATATCAGATTTCTTCATGGAATAATGCCACACACCCCCATGTTAGGAACTCCAACTTAAAGTATGTCTAACATGAACATAAATTGTCCACATGTGTCCCTACAACATGACATTAAACTATGCCACATCATCCCATCCGCATGGAAATAAAACACATTGCAAACTTAATCCTCATTGTAAGACATTATGTGACAACCGGGTCCTAATGACATCAAAGGCACCCTGCCTTAACATGACCGTCGGGTCCTAGCCTACCAGGTACCACCAGTTGCCCCACAGACATGTGGGTCCCACTCTAGGGTCCACCCACATGCCTGAACAGGTCATCTGACTAATGAATGTCCCCACAGGCCAACACAAGTCCTTTCCGGTGTGCTTTTTCCTCACTCACACACACCTTGGGAAACATCCCAGATGGTCAACCATCCTGATCACTAATCCATGTGAAGCATTCTTAACTGTGGAGTTCTGATCAGGTAGGCTCCCAAAAAGGAAGGTGAACCTTGTTGACATGTGTCATATCATTTATTCATTTAACCCTTTATCATTTGGGGTTGTTACACATTAAACTACACATCTTTCTAGAACTATGTGTGACTTTATCTCATTTCTATGGTATATGATGTGACACACATGATCTCCTCCTTGGGCCCAGCTATAACATTACCTCTTTCAACCTAGGTTCCTACATCCTCCCCCCATTACATTAAACATCACAGAACTACGTCTTAAATGCTTGATGTCAAACTCAATGGAAAATGTCTTCATCACATGACATTACAACTGCAAGAAAAACATCCCCACTACATGATAATAAACTGTGCATACCATCTACCATTTTTTGTTCCAAATCAAAGGACAACAAGGGACTTTCCTCGTCCAAATTGAGTACAAGTTACTTGTACAATATTTAAAAATAACCTCAATCAATGTGGAAAAAATCATGTATTATATGGCTTATATTTCTAAAATCCCTTCATTTCCCTTCAAAAGGTAAAAAGAGATCTCTTGGTAGGTCATTGTACCAAAACATAAGGGATTTAGACCCACCAACTGATGACGTCTTAGTCTAATATAAAGGGATTCTTGATTCTTTTGAGCCTGACGTCACCACAGAGGAACCTAGCACCCCATTGTGTTTTAGTTTATCCTTAGAATGATTTCCCCATATCATTTCTCATTATCTAATGAACTCGATTTGTGATTTAAAACATTTCCACCTCTGGCTAAAAAGGATGTTGGAGTAGTAGTGACCCTGGGAATCTTAATGAGACTCTAATATAACATCCCCCATATTAGGTCCACGTGAGCAATGACATTAAACTAGTCGCACCTTGGTCAATGTTGTACGGCCTTAAAATATACCCTATAATGTTCAAAATCTCAAGTCCTTAAATTGTTAACTCATGAGACACCTAACATGTCAGGTTGAAATCCATAAAAGGAAACATGACTAATAGTCGAGTCTCCTCCGGCTAAACACAATATTCCAATAGTTTAGGTAAAACATTGGGGCCAAATAATTATGTCATAAATCTCATAAGGTCTAATTTATCACCCTAGTAAAATATAATTAATGCTCACTGGACCCCCTGGTCTAGGAAAAAATTAGAGTAAGGATTTGTTACATTTTTCCACTATGAAAAAATGTTCGACATGTGGTGGTGAAACTTTTTGTGTAATCAAACACTTCTTGGATTTTACATTTTCCATAACACCCACTTCATGATATAAAGCATCTCAGGTCATAAAAAACCTTTTTCTTTACCCTAAAGAGGAAAATATATCTATCAGCTTGGATAGGATACTGATTCATAAGGGCTCATACAAACTGACCACAGACATCTTGGCCCAATAGAAAGGTATTTCTGATTCATGTGAGCCTAGAAACATCATGGTGGAAAATAGAACCCCATTATGTTTGATGATATTAGAAAAGTGACATTCCCATACATTCCTCATGACCTGAGCAATTTGGACAATGATTTACAACTTTTGATGAGACTATTCAAGCATATATCATATTCTCGACATTTCATCACCATGTTTTGTGCCATTTTTCAAGGCCGTAAAACAACCATTCATTCCTGAACATTTTGGTGGCCCACACCTCATGATTAAAAACCCAAAGGCATAGGGCTAGAGTGATTCAATTAGAGATAAGGTACCCTATTGTACTAGAACCTTTCTGGGATAG
This sequence comes from Viscum album, assembly GCA_963277665.1. Lineage (NCBI taxonomy): Eukaryota > Viridiplantae > Streptophyta > Magnoliopsida > Santalales > Viscaceae > Viscum > Viscum album. The sequence continues at coordinate 600,712,950 of OY728133.1, forward strand.
GCTTCCTATAATGCCCAAAATCATCGTTTAGATGTTTAATCCTTAAAAATATTTCATATTCCATGGAAAATAAAATGATAACTCTCAGATAAACCATGATACCAACACAGAAGGGCGCATACCCACCGATCGAAGACATATTGACCCGGTATAAAGGGATTCCTAATTCATGTGAGCCTCAATGAAACTGTTGGAGAACATGATGCCTGTATAGTGTTAAGGGACATACCAATAATTTATACCCCATTCTATAGGATTCGGCTCAAAATTTTGGGTTCTGATTTCCACCACCCAAATCCCAACTATCCTTGTAGGCCTGACTTCCCTAGTATTTCACCCTTAGCCATATTCACCTCATAAGCCTTCCATACCTTTGGAAATGATTGGAGATCAACATTATTTTTCAATTCTATCAGAGCATAATGAATTTGACCTGATAACTAAGGAAATATCCTCCTTGTGAGAAAGGAACTCCAATCCTAGTGATCTATAGCAGTACCATGGAAGAATTCAACTCACCATAGATTTTTGAATCCTCCTTCCTATGTAAGAACTATATTCCATAAAATTTCACGAAGTAAAACTTTAAACTAAATGGCATCGTAAAGGTCCTAGATAGGAAACCATAAACTACAGTACACCAACGGTCCGACTTAGAAGGCCACATACTACATCACAATGATGGTCGACCTTGAAGGACCTTAAAATGGAAAGAGACATGATACTCACAAAGATGAAAAACTGATAAGGGATCTTGTAAAAAGATGAGTATTTTCTTGATGGTCATAAACTTTGTGTGATCCAAAAAAGATTAATCATCCATAAAATGGAAGAGGAATATAATCTTGTGGGGTAGAAATCTTATAAGAAGGTTCCCTATAAAAATACAAGTCCTTTACTTCTAAGGATTCCACTATATAATGATTAGAAAAAAATTATTGAAATGTAAACAAAGAGATACAAATCTTTTCAGGGCCCTGATCTAGCCTTAAGAAAAAACCAATGGATGGTCTTTATGTCCCTTGACATAGGAAAACTTTAGAGTATTCCATAAAGATACCATGTCCAAACCATCCTTGTAAATCAGATAATCTATGGACCACTGGAGTAGGAGCAACAATGAATGGTTTTGATGTAAATTTTCCTTCATTATTATTCCTCAAAGGGAAACCTGTTAGAAGTCAAGAACTCAAATATGTAAAATTGGATTGTTTTGGTGTTTCACACAAAGGACTAGTGTCATGGATGATCTCATAAACTTCTCCACCAAAACATTTATCTTCACCCAAGGTTTCATCACAAAAAATAGTTATATACGGAATACTACATATGATCTATATCTATGTGTGGATATTCAGCATGGTGTTTCTTATCAATGAACCTAGTTCCGCTATGCATGAGTTTCATTTTTATAGTGACATGTTTGTAAACTATGTGAATCTCGATTCACAACAAAATCTCCACTGAAACATATATCTTCACCCAGGGTTTCATCACAAATAAATAGTTATATACAAAATCCTACATATGATCTAGATCTATTTATGGATATTCGACAGGGAATTTCTTATCCCTGAACCTATTCCCCCTATGCATGAGTTCCATTTTCATCTTGAGATGTTTTAAAACATCATGCATCTTGATTCACTTCCTCATGGGATACGTAGAGACATCCACATGCTTTACTTTGGATCCAACCATATGTTTTTACCCCACCCAATCATTTTCAATTTTGGAATTTATATACATTCTAATTATAAGTTATCCATTCCACAAGCTACAGATAATTTCTATATTGTATTTTATCTATTATTTTGGTACATATGTATCAACATCATATTATATGAGAATTCCTCAGACATACTCGAGAACGATCCCATCATGTCACATGAGAATTCCTCATACATGATCGGGAATGATCCTCCCATGACGTTCAACATCGTGAACCATTAGATATTCATATTTGAAACAAATTGAGCTATGTTTACCTATCAATAATATTATTTTGTTTTGAAGAATCTCATAGTATTGGGGATATTCGGATGTGAAACAATGTGTGTTGTCATTACCTTAGAATAATATTATTTTGTTACAAAGATCTCATTCTATGGGGGACATTTTGTTGGCACTAATATTTGTAAAGGCTTGAGATTTTAAGCAGGATCCGTTTGGGACTCTTTAATAAGAATTTTATTCATAGTTTTTATTAGTTGTAAACTAAGACTAGTCACCATCTTGTTATAGGATGATTCAATAAAGGCTCTTGTGGGACCACAGGAAAACCACACCCAACCCATGGGAGTTAGCTTTGGTTGACGAGATGACCTGCGTGGAAACATAGCTCTTGTATGACATTGTTCAGGACTATGTATTGGTCCCAGTGCAAGCCTGAGGGACCGTATGTATAGGTGGTCCAAATACCACTGGGTGGAAGAGCTAAAGATAGTACTAGTGAAAACCATGTTTCCAGCTCAAACAGAAGTAATCCATTGAATTTATTTCATACGAAAGGAGAAGCATAGTGGGAGAACAATGTGGGATGACATTTTTTCCATGCTATCGAATCAAGAACATATGATGAAGCCACATGATGATTCAAATTTTCTAGTTTTTTCTTACACTAATCCAGGTCATACTCTATAGCCTTGTGCTTCGTGATTACAGACCACACTAACCTTGTGCCTTGAAAATTTAAATCAGGAAATCTTTTGCATCGTGAGACATCATGTTCAACCTCTCGATGTACTTGTTCGATGTCCCGAAGCACATCTGACACTCACCCGTCACAACATTCATATCTTCGATACTTGGCCGATATCTATAAAATTTCAAGATAACTATCATGAAGCCATCATGAGATCAATGCCGCAATCCCCATGAGCCATTCATGGGACCCACCAATGGAATCCATGGTTGTTTCATGATATATCTCTGATCATGTGACTGAAACAAGGATGGAGGATGAAGGTGTTGTATGTTTTTTAGGACTGAAACCCCATTCTTCCTCCACATATTTTTTTATCCGATTTAATTGGTATTTCCCTAGATCATTCGATTCCTTGGAGAGATGAAAAGTAATTGCATGGTCGGATGAAATGATCATGAGACATCAAATGTGAAGGACATGTGATGCAATGAAAACATGATTTTCTTCCCATCAAAAGAGGCACCATATTCAGCCTCACTCTACCTATATAAACCCCATTCCATTAAGAAAAACATTCACAAGGGGAGAGGGTAGAGAGCTTTGAAAATGCAAGGGGATAAATGAGGAACACCAAAGGAATGTTGGGTCGGAAGAAACGGGGAATGATGGCAAGAGGGGGGTGAATTGCCTTTTTAAAAAAAAATTGATTAACAAATTAAAAATCAAAGTAAAGTGCAGCGGAAATAAAGAGGCAAGACACATGAAATTGATAACGGAGTTCGGCCAAAAACCCGGCCTACGTCTCCGCTCCCAACTCAACCGTTGAGAGATTCCTACCGCTTGCTTTTCAATGGTTTTAGCAAGAAACCCACTAGGCTTTGAGGTAGCACTAGGACCTATTACAGCTTGCTTTTGAGTGGTTAAGCAAGAACCCACTTACTTTTAATGGTTAAGTAAGAACCCACTAGCCTTTTTAACGGGTGAAGGCTAGCTCACCGGTGACACAAGCCTTTTAAAAGGAAAGGCTTGACGAAACCTCTTCACACCTTAATGGTGGTGTGAGAACCCAAAGAAAGAGGGATGAGAAAAGGCTTGGGGTTTGTAGGCACAAACCCAAATTTAAAGCTCAAAATAAATATACAATAAAAACCGTATTTTGAGAAGCCTTGGGCGCCTTTGATTGGATGGAGATGTTGAAGGCCGCTTCCAAGCTTCTTTGGAGGTGCTCTTGGATGTGGAATTGGATTGGAGCACGTTGAGTTCCCTTGAGGAAGTCCGCCGGAGGTACGCCAAATGATCCAAAATATGTCCGTGGGCTTTGTATGTCATCCGGTTGGTGTCCGGGGCTTCCTTGGCCTTTATTTATAGGCATGGAACCCTTGGGGAGGCTTCGGAGCCGTTGGAGAAGTCCTCGGAGCCGTTGGAGGCCAAAAGATGGTTGACTGGTCAAACCCAACGGCTAGTTTGACTGGGCCACCGGCTGGCCGGTACAGCTCCACCGGCTGGCCGGTGCCTTGGTAGAGAAGAAGAGTCTTGATCCAGGCTCTACCGGTCGACCGGTGGAGGAGCCACCGGCTGGCCGGTGGCAAGACAGTAGCAAACACTATTTGGGCTGGGTGCCACAGGTCGACCGGTGGCAGAGCCACCGGTCGACCGGTGGGGAGGCAGTAGCTACCCCTTGAGTCTGGGTGCCACTGGCTGGCCGGTGGTGAAGCCACCGGTCGGCCGGTGGACTGAATTTCAGTCCATTTCTGCCTCTTCCTTGGTCAACTTCTTGGCAATCAAATGCCTATCAACACAAACACTTAAAACACAATGTTAGAAACATAAGAGGGTGATTGTGATCATGAAAATCAAACCTCGAGGGGTTCGAGAGGTACAACAATCTCCCCCTATTTTGATGATCACAATCACCAAAACAATTAAAGTAAAAATGAAATTAAAAGGAAATGCAAAGCATGATGAAAAAGGATTCTCCCATTCTCCCCCAATCAATCAAGAAAATTCTCCCCCTTTGTGATTATCAAAATAGCGTGGGGCATAAAACTTGATTGAGGGAATATAGAGATTTTAAAACAAATTGAAATTTCTGAAATTTGAAAGATTGAAAGTTTTGAAATGAAAAAATTCGATACCAACTGTTGGAAATTTTGAAATGAAAATTTGAAACCAAGAGTTGAAATTGAAAGTTTTGAATTGAGAATTTTGAAACAAAGTGTTGAGTTTGAAATGAAAACATTGAATGCACCGGCCAGCCGGTGGAGCTGTACCGGCCAACCTGTGGCCCAGTCAAACTAGCCATTGGGTTTGACCAGTCAACCATCTTTTGGCCTCCAACGGCTCCGAGGACTTCTCCAACGGCTCCGAAGCCTCCCCAAGGGTTCCATGCCTATAAATAAAGGCCAAGGAAGCCCCGGACACCAACCGGATGACATACAAAGCCCACAGACATATTTTGGATCATTTGGCGTACCTCCGGCGGACTTCCTCAAGGGAACTCAACGTGCTCCAATCCAATTCAACATCCAAGAGCACCTACAAAGAAGCTTGGAAGCGGCCTTCAACATCTCCATCCAATCAAAGGCGCCCAAGGCTTCTCAAAATACGGTTTTTATTGTATATTTATTTTGAGCTTTAAATTTGGGTTTGTGCCTACAAACCCCAAGCCTTTTCTCATCCCTCTTTCTTTGGGTTCTCACACCACCATTAAGGTGTGAAGAGGTTTCGTCAAGCCTTTCCTTTTAAAAGGCTTGTGTCACCGGTGAGCTAGCCTTCACCCGTTAAAAAGGCTAGTGGGTTCTTACTTAACCATTAAAAGTAAGTGGGTTCTTGCTTAACCACTCAAAAGCAAGCTGTAATAGGTCCTAGTGCTACCTCAAAGCCTAGTGGGTTTCTTGCTAAAACCATTGAAAAGAAAGCGGTAGGAATCTCTCAACGGTTGAGTTGGGAGCGGAGACGTAGGCCGGGTTTTTGGCCGAACTCCGTTATCAATTTCATGTGTCTTGCCTCTTTATTTCCGCTGCACTTTACTTTGATTTTTAATTTGTTAATCAATTTTTTTTAAAAAGGCAATTCACCCCCCTCTTGCCATCATTCCCCGTTTCTTCCGACCCAACAATTGGTATCAAAGGCCTATCAACACAAACACTTAAAACACAATGTTAGAAACATAAGAGGGTGATTGTGATCATGAAAATCAAACCTCGAGGGGTTCGAGAGGTACAACAAGGAATAGATTCCCTGGAATCCCCCATCATAGATCACATCCATGTAATTAAGGAGGTCCCTCCCATGGTCACGTGACCACATGGACGACCCCTTTAGATGCTTGTGAAATATCATGAATGTCCTCCCCTCTAATCACACATGTGCATGAGCTATGGAACCTCATGTGACGTAATAATATAGGTCACCATTACTAGTTCCCTCGAATATACACCAGTAAACATGTAATCTCGGATCTCATGAATATCGTGAGTGCCCATGTCTTTTGGAAATAACATTCATACTTGAGTATGGTTTAATTAACCTATTGAGACATCTTGTAGATCCTTAGCATGACAGAGGAAACCATCACAGGACTCCCAGTAAAAGACATGTGAAGTGCAAGGATGAGGGAGATTCATGATCTCATTGGCCTACCATGCTTGGTATTTGTTATACATGGAAGATAGAATTCAATATGGGTATCTGGTATCAGGGAAGTCCTCATGATCCTTCAAACACAAAACCTTGCCAGCTGTTTTCAGATTTGTGCATGTTTCTTTGCCAGTATATTCATACTCAACATAAAAAACTACTGAAAGTTATGGTGTCCATTGAAATACCATTGTGATATCACATTAGTTTCATGACAGTCATGAGGAATATCCATGCGAGACCTTGGTATGTGAATTGTGAAGAAAAACATTTTTCAATGCATCCTTCTTTGCATACCAAGTCACAACCCTTTCATGTGCTTTAAAAGCCTCTCAGATGAACCTTCATAAATAATTCAATCACATAATGGGACATACACTGAATGTAATTAATGACATTATGTGACACCGTGAACATTTGGTCTTTTGATGCTCGTACAAATCCCCGCATTCGTAACTACGGGTCACCATCCATGAAGTAAATTCTCTTGCACATAGAGGCTTTGACCTTCAACCCCCACACATTACTATTAAATATGTCATAATACCCCATCCATGATCACTTGAGAATCCCCCCTATATCATGTGATTTCTACAGGAGGCCTAACAAGTGTCTTCCTCAACAAAGCGGATCCCCGTAGACACTCTTCTTATGAAGACTAGTATTGTTTTTATGGGACCAACATCCCATGAATCCCTCCCCATGTGTTGCATGACTTTACCCATGAACATGAAGGTTTTTATATAAACACCCCCCCCAATATCACCAATGGTCTGATCAAAATATTGTGATTGAAGATGTACGATCATGTGAGTGGACAAGCATAGCATGGATCCTCTGAACAGGGTTCCCTTCACAAGTGCGTGTGGCCTTTTCACCCTAAAAATACATGGACAATCTTTTGTCCAAATTCAAAAAAAGAAACCCCTCCCATGCTCATTGAATTATTAAGAAGATTTTGTTCATTTCCACAGACTTCTTCATGATATCATCTCAATATCATGAGAAACACTTGAACAAAGGGGTATCATGTGAAAGTTTCCTTAGTGAATGCATGATCTTGTGGAAAAGAACTCTATTTACCATGAACACCCTAGATATTATACCTTCATCATGAGAACTCAGGATTATATTATATCCATTGAAAATTAAGTAATTATCCATTAGTATATTTACTCTCAATACTTGAATGATCTCAATACCCTAAGAACACTCGTGAGACCGTTCGCTGGTCTTGTGAGGTCGTTAGGATGTCTTGGATATTCCATGATAATCAAAATTCATGTCTCTTACAAGATGGGATGGCCTCGTAACACCCATTTTACATGTCAATACACTCATTCGATTAACAATAATGAATGAAAAATTGATCAATTGATGCACCCTAGGCACATATGCGTTTTCACAAGACAAACTCTGGACAAGATAGGTTGACCTTATGAAGAAATCATTTATGTATCATAAGAACCATGTCATCGTTCGCATACATGTCCATGACAACATGCTACAACATCAAAGTAAAATTCAGATTGATCATGTAACTTCCCCTTGGATGTTAGGCTTCCAACACGGAATCCCCTGGGTATGACTGGACAACCCCACGACAACCTAAAGGCTAGTGGGTAGACTTTTCCAAAACATGATTGCATGCTCTCCACGTGAACTATATTGGTCAGGAAAATCATCATCAAAAAATAGATTAAAAATCTTATGAATTACTCATACAAACTCTCATAAGACCTAAACTCTAAAGTGTAATATAAATGATATCTAAGGGATAGAGATTAGAGGTATTCACAGTTGTTGAAACAGACATGACATTCCCAAGACGTCCATAATGTGGCTACATAGGACCTCTTGAAAAGTCATTCTGGCATTCCCACTCTAGTCATGCCAAGATCCTCAAGACATTTCGTCCTTGGTATAGTGAAGTACTCCATGAAAAGTCAATTAATCATGGATAAGAATCTAGACATGTCTGCTTTGATCTAGCAAAGGCATCCGAGACAACATTTTTGATCGTGTGCAAGACCCCTGGCGTGCTTGCTCTTGTCATGAAAAGAACCTTTGAATTTTCCAACTTGTTCATGAAAGTAATCCTAAAAAAAATCAATTGATCATGCACAAGATCCCAAAATGTTCTTAATATGGTCATGAGATGTATCATGTATATGACGATTTTCCCATTCAAAGACATCAAGGGAATGCCAATAGATTGGGCAACCACTAATGGATGTGTTTTCCATAAAGATGGGTGCCCTGTAATATTATGTAGTCAATCATGACTTACCCAGTAGAATTACAAAACATATTAAAAAAGTCCTCTAGGACATTCCAACCTTGTTCAACATGCCTACTTGGACTAATGCCATGTGGACCCTAGCTAATACTAATCATCTATATAACTCTTTCACAAAGGATTTTTTCCCAATGAGAAAGGGTCATAAACTCATGTGAACCTACCAATATAAGTCTTTCGTATATAATATCACTGTCATAAACACCACTATTTAATACACCTGAGGATAAAGAATTAGTACACCACACAGGAAGCCTTAGAGTGTAAGCCCCATCTAATGATATTATATGAGTGCATAAACTGGGAAACCATAGTGTGTAAAACCCAAAAAATAGTAATTTATATCATGTCCCTGATCAAGGGGATTCCACCTTATTATACGTCCCTAGTCCTCCTTAATCCCAGGGGTGTCAATAATGCCTTTGAGTGTGACCATTCACCTTAACCCATCTATGGGTTATGAGATAACTAAACTATGAAGACTCTGATTCCCGTTGTATCTGAGATACATATGAGGCCTCCCTATGTCCTGAGCTCCAATGGGAATCCACTTGGTAAAAATAACATTCACATTCCAATTATTCAACATTATGGGTTCAAATACTTCCATATGTTTCTCATTCTCCCTCACCCATTAGTGAATATGAAAAAAAACTCAAACATGGGAATCATTTTAAGTGTATGACCCGGTCATACTCCCATGTACCACAAATGCATCAGCATATTTGAGATGAAATCAAATATGAGAACTCTAATTCCCTCTTTAATTGGTATATGTAAGAAAGACTTCCTAAGGCCTCATCTCCATAACATATCCTTCACGAGAAGTGTGATAATTCCCCTACATGAAAAACATGAATCTGTAGACCTCGTATAGATATGATATAATGTATTATTTCCAATCCATAACTATCTATTTTTTCTCACACTGAGCACAACTCATGTGGGATTAAGGATTAATGGTGATTGTTATAATTTCATGATGAGAACAATAGAAAGACAGTACCATATCTATCCATATGTATGTTCGATTACTTCCCCTCATAGATCAGGGGGAAACATTCCCAAAGAAGCAATCCAGAGAAGTATCATTCATCTAAGTCATGCCTAGGAGCTCTATTATCATATCTCCCATGACATTGATTCCAATCTCAAGAACTACATATATACTAATTCTTGTAAAAATAGGATACTTAGGATGCCTCATCATGGTTCGATTATGATATTCACATCCTTATAGTATGATGTTAAATTTTAGGGACGGGTCCTATCATATGACCTCAAAATATGTAAAATAAACTATGTGGGTTTTGATTCCTATTTTCATAGGATACGTAGGACACCTCATAAAGGTTCAGTCCTATCTCCAAGTCACCAATCATATCCCTAGATCATGATCATGGTCTAGAGAGCCATATTTAAATAAGAGAAAAATAGATGAACCATGGTATACACACAGTGAACCCTATTGATACATGATCATAATCGAGTCATTGACACAAGGGGTAACCGGTCCCGTATTGGGGTCTAGGAAGGATTTCATGAATATATCATAAATCTATAAGAGAGTCCCATAATAGGCTACACTTCCCCACAAAAGGGTTCGACGATCCTGACCTCCCATCCCTTCATCCAATGCGAGTCTGAAAGATTCATTGGGCATGAAAACTAAAACTGTCACCGGCCGTTGGAATGAATGTTTGTACCCAGCTACGAAAGGGGGGACCATTTGGAATTTCATGGAATAGTGAAAATTATAGCATGATGAGTGAATCCCATTACATGCCCCATTTCCCAATGAATAATTTTTTTTTGTGGAAAAATGGTCACTAAAAATAAGTGTCCACTTGTAATGTATGAGTTTACTATGTAATATGTTTTCCAAATTCCCTAAAAAATAGACCTAAAAGATATTTTGGGAAATAATTTTATTTATAGTTTTAAAATAACTAGAATGTGTAATATTTATGGTCAGGTCCATACAGATAGACACTACTAGAATGATATGTTAACTTCGTTCAATAATTTAGGGATAGAACAAGAGGTAAACTCGGTTCAGTGGTACAACACTTGAATAGGAATTAAACTCAGTTCAGTAATATAATACTAGAATAGGTTGTGAAATGAGTTCTGTATATTCCATTTTAGAGTATTATTGTCTTGGATGTGCGCATTCACTAATATGGAAATTATTTTTCTATGTTTATTTGTTTGTCACAAATTCCCTATATTATGCTCTCATGGAAATTTTTCATTAATTACCTTTTGATTCACAACTTATGAAAATCCAATACTTAGTTAATAACTTTTGATTGTGATCTTGGATATGTAGGGTGAGATATTCTAATGTTATGATCATTATTTATTCCTTTTTCTCAAGATTATGCTACATATCTCTTTTGTTTACCCTTAATGATCATATGAGTTCACCCATTCTTATGTTTCCATTCCCTAGGTTATGAATATATATATATTATTTATTATGTCTTTGAGAGGGGAGATAGTCATGGAGAACCTAGTGGGAGATAATGTAGCTCACCTATGTACTAATGTTTATATTTACATGTTTTTAAAGACACTAAAGTAATGATTTATTTTTTCAAGTGATCATCTAATGAAATGAATATTCAAAAAAATGATTTTATTTGTCTATATGAGATTCTTCAGTTACTATATAACCCATATAAAATAAAATAGTTGTACAGTACATGAATATCAAAAGTACATGTTGTGTTATCTCCCAATAAAGGATACAATTAAATTACATTAAATTGGAAATTTATTTATTAAAATATTATTTAATTGATTTGAAAATATTATGTCTTTTAAAATTTAAAAATTGATTTAGAAAATTTAAATTATTAATTATTTAAAAAAAATTATATGGTTAGATCTTTTATTTTCCATTAATTCCATTAATGGTGGGTATATACAAATAAATTATGATGGTAATTAAGATGAAAGGGAATTAATTATTTTTAGTAAGCATATTTATCATAAAAATAAATAAAAAAAGAAATAAGTAATCACTACTTTAGTTTTTTTATATATTTTATGTATAACCATTCATGAGCTTGACCTAGTCCTTTATATGTGTTCAATGTTTTAATTAATTTAATTTCATGGGTTTTAAATTATTATGTATTAAATTAAATTTTATGGCCTTCATTTTATCCCTCCCTCTATTTTTATGTCAGAACTACGTGTCTGTGGTTATTTATATAATCCCCATTGACTAATATTTGTTTTCTTCTTAATGTTGTGTGATTAAAAAATGCATATAATTAATAATGTATCCCAATGTGAGTGGAGAAACATCGAAACAGAAACATAATGATGCAAAATTAAGTGATACACACTTGTACATATGGAATACTATAAATCATTCCAAAACTAACATAAATAATATTCCCCTAGGTCAAATAATGATTTAATAGATACTTAATAAATCAACAATTAAATAAGATCAGTAGCAAGTCATTAATTAATTATTTCTTTCTTTCTTATGCATTATTTATTTTATATATGAAAGACATTTGTCATGAAAATAAATGAATTTATGTGAAAATATGAAATTTAAATTAATGTATTATTCAAAAATGCTTAACAGAAAATAGATAATTAATTATTTAAAATACACATGATATTAACAAGTTATGTAAAGGACAAAAATAGATAAAATTTATGAAAATAAATAAAAAACCACATTTTTATACTATGTCTTCTACCTTCCATCATCATAGTTAAGATGAATCGATGGTATAAGTGTCATTTCTACCTCGTTTAGGGTCACTTTTAATTTTTGGAACATCTTAACTAAGATAGTGGGGTGACTTAACAAAACATCTATTGGGTTTAATGGCCTGTTTTGGTCTAATACAAATATGACGTAAGTTTTTAGGAAATATGAGTTAGAGTTTTTGGATTAGGGAGTTAACTCAAAAGATAATGGAGATGCAATCCCACTATTGGTAATAGAACCTTCCTAAATAATTTATATAAATATTTATAGCCTCTAACTAGAATATAAGAAATGAAATATGGATCATTTACAGTAGAATTTAAAATCAACTAGACCTTCGAAGATAAATATTGATGGATTTTGATACTTTCTAAAATAATGAGATAATTAATACAGTTTATTATTATTATTTATTACAAATGATTTAATTGTGTAATGTACTATTCTGTTTCCTTAATTATTATAGGAAATGTAAAGGATAGTGATTAATATATTTTAATCCTTCCATAACTCAAGTTATTTCCTTAAAAAGTAAATTTTTTGGGATATGGTAAAATCATTCATTCAATGAATTATTATCAAAAAGTTTGTATTATCTATTGGAATCCTATGTTCTTGTTCTGCCACCTCAATAGTTGATTAAATGTGTAAAGGATTCCTACCAAGTATATGATAAGAATTTTTCCCATGTAAAATTTATTATATTACCAACTATTTTTAAAGAGTTTATAAAACAATATAAATACATGGTTGCATATACCATAATATCACATCTCCATTATCTTGAGAATGATATGAAAATTCATGAAACAATATGAATTTCAGGGCACTATATTAGGGTAAAATGGAAGAAGGAAATCTAGATGTATATCATACATTAAAAATAATGGATTATATTGATCTGTTACCAAAATTGGGCTTCTACTTGGATAATAAATAGCTGATTCATCTTATATTATTACCATTATCATCAAGGTTATCATTATTTTTCTATATTAAGATACTCTAAATATATTAATCCCCCTGGAAATTTTTTTCCATACTTGAAAAATTATATAATGTTTGGATGAAACATGTTTATCCACCCCTTGTGGTGAAATTTTTGACAGATAAGTATAAATATTACATGTATAATATAAATAAAAAATACCATTTATAGTTTCTTTAAAAGATACAAAATATTAAAAGTTAGATGAACGAATAAGAAGATATTTACTTAATTTATTGAAGATTGGTAACTGGTAAAATACTGAAACTGATTGAAGAAGAATGAATTTTTATACACTTTATGTATATTCATCAAGTTTCTATTTAATTATTGTATATTAAATACAATATTTTTATAACATATGTGTATTTATATAAAATGTATGATAAAAAATTAAAAGTTATATAGTGAATGAAAAATAAGTTAAGAAACGGTGGATATTCTGTCAGACAATGGGAGATCCCTATTTCTGATTTCCAGATTGAATTGATTATTATCCATTTCAATGAATGAAGATTATTAAAATTTAAAACTCTAACCTTATTGAAAAAATATAATTATATATTAAATATAAAAAAAGATAGTTCACCTATTGATACCAATAAAGGTATTTTTGTCTCAAATAATCTAAGATATTTTATATAAAATCAATCTACTTATCATTTTTAGATAAATAATCATTTATAAATAAAGGTATATCACTAAAAAATAAGAGTTAGTTCATCTTGGACACAATAACTATTCATATGTTAAATGTATCGTCATATACTTAATAAAATATCATTATGAAATTCTAGAAACACTCAATAAAGTAAATGAGTGTACATGGTAAACATTGAGGAATCTCTATGATGGTTTGTCAGAAAACATATTATACATGTAATCATTGACCATACATGTGGTTCAAAGGTTTTCCATAACTCACATTTCCATATATACATAAATTTCTTGATGGTAATACATGTAATTTCAATAAGATTTCATATATATATATAGATATCAAATATTTTTTCATTCCTTCTAATACATGTTTTGAAAATAGAATTTTAAAAACTATCCATATTCCAACCATATAGTCTAATGGATATCATATACATTAAGAAATTATAAGAATATATTTGGAAACTACCATATATTTTTTAGAACTATTTGTAAAAATATTTACTTAGATATAAAAGAACATTAAAAACTGAGGTGCATGTGAGTTAATGATCATATATTCACTAAGGATAATAACCATTAATCATGATTTACAATATTTTCAGAACATAATCCTATAACATTAAATATAGTGGGAGAATATATAAATTACATGGGTTAAGGCTTTGGATGCATATGGTTTGACATATAAATATTGTACTCCACTAATATCAGTGGAGGAGAATTTCACTACCACAAAACAGGGCAAGGGCAGCACTGCCCTTTATCAGTTCTAAATAGAAAGCGCTGATAATGGGGTATGCCTTTATCAGCGGTATATAAAAGCGCTGATAAATATTACATTTATCAGTGCATTTTTTAGCACTGATAAAGGTATCTCTTTATCAGCGCTAAAAAAGCGCTCATAAATGAATGTTTTTCAGTGCTTTTATTTTAGCGCTAATAAAACATTACTTTATCATCACTTTTAAAGAGCGCTGATAAAGGTTCTGTCAGTTTTTATTTAATAACCCCAACAGGCCATCCTCGCTTGCACGCGGTCAAGCTCTCGTGGAAGTTGAACCAGGCCCCTCGCCGCGCGACCTCGTCCTCCTCGTCCTCCTCCTTCCTCCTCCTTCCTCCTCATCGTCCTCCTCGTCCTCCTCCATCTCCGCCACCGCCGCCGCCTCCGCCCCCGCTCCCACTACCGCGACCGCCTCTGCCTCTGTCGCATCCACCCTTGCTGTCGCGACTTCCACCGCATCTGTGGCCACCTCCGCCTCTTCTGCCGCCACCTCCACCCTTGCTGCCACGACCGCCGCCGCCTCGTCCTCCTCCTCCTCGTGTTCTCACGGTGGGAGGTGAGTTCACTGGATGGTATTCCCTTGGTATATTATTTATATATTGTGTGTGGGAGGACGAAATAGTGAATATAGATGTGAGATAGGAATGATACCATATCTTGAACCTAATTCCAGTAAAGATTTCCATAATAGATAGTGTGGTCTTAATGTGATTATGATTATGTCTAGGAATGTGATTCATAATTAATGATGAGTGTCGAAATAAGAGATGTTATTGATATTTAGCAACACAAGTAGGTTGTTTGTGAATGATGTCGAATTGGATACCCTATGGTTCCATAGGGATATCTTTAATCTAAGATGAAGTATATGGTAATTGTTTAGTTATGATGGATCACATGTGTGAGAGGTCTACCAAGGTTATGTGTGATGACTTATGTGGATAACCAACCCTTGTTTTAATATATTTTATTTTGAGTTACCATGGGCGGTAAGTTCTACCCCTTGGAGTTGAATATTTATGTATGAGATACAAAGGAAATCGATTTTAATCTTATGGTTATATGGATTTCCAAAGATCATCCCAATGGAAATGATGATGGATCCATATTAATTTTCATCACATAGCATAATCTCATAGTTATATGATTAGACAAATATGAAACCATAATACTAAACATATCACCTAGTATGTCTGTCACATATACGAATAAATAAATTAGAAAAAAACATGCTTAAATGCATAAAGGTACCATTAAATACTTACATTGGTTAACTTGTTTTAGAAATTGCTTATCTTCATCCGTGCCTTGTACTTGCACCCATGAATTTGAAGGTGAGTATGCATACACAATAGTTTAACTTCAGAGGGAAGAGTTTATGGAAGAGTATAAGAGACATGATGTAATGAATATCATTAGAGTGTTAGAGAAAATGTGGTTGCTACAAACAATGTGGCAATCAGCTTGTGCAACACGGCCTAAGTTACAACTTACAGGTATTGTAACATAGGCCACGTTGCACAAGCCGATTGCCATAATGAATAGGTGATATGTTTTGTATTATGGGTTTATCAGGAGTATGTATGATTTCTTTTTTCCACATTTCATTTTAAATAGCATGTTATAATTATATATTTAATGTACGCTAATGGCTAAAATAGTCAGGCATATTGTAGATGTTTCTAGAATGTTGTTGGATTCTTTTTCCCAAATGGTAGTACATTTTTAGGATGTTTTCACTGATGAGGTATAAAATTTAATTCTTAATAAAGAGATAAACTTTATAATCTAGTTAGTTTTGGGAGAAAATTCAGTTCCTATCACAATTTCTAAAATAACACCAAAAGAGCATCAGTTGTTTGAATTACAATTTGATGATATAGAATATAATGGTTTCATATGGCATAGTACTTTACCATGGGGTTTTATAGTTCTCTAAAATAGATTGTTGATTGGTATTTATTATTTTGTTGGACTATTGGAGATTGATCCTGATGAGAGTCATGAATATGTATCATCATCCACACATTGATAGTCAGATTGATAATCTATGATGTTCTATGATCTTCTCCAAGATAGATTTGACATTAGGATACCATTAGATGAGTTGGACACCGATGGACCTACCATGGACTACTTTTAGGAGTAGTTATGGACTGTATGATTTTTTAGCGATGATTTTTGGTATAACGGATGCATTGGATGTATTAAGGGACTTGATGAATAAGATATTTCATCCTTTTTTGGATCAGTTTTTAGTAGATTTTTTCAATTAAATATCATTGTACTCCCAACCCATAGTTGATCTTGACCAACATTTTATCATCACCTCAAGTACATTGAGATAACAACATATTTATTACTGTTTCCTCCTATTACTCATTGGTTTCCTCTTGTTCGCATGTCATGTGTTTTCTAAGGCATCATTCAGTCTTTGTAAGACTAACTTTGAATAAATTTGATATATGTCAGATTAAATCAGGTATCTTATACATACAAATTGTTCACCCTACTGGACACACCATGTATATGGATTTCACATGTGTTTAAAGGCATTTGTACCATGATTTGTTTTTATAAAACCCAAACAATGCTACCTGATTAATTAAAACATAATATTTGGCAAGTTCTCGAGATCAAACCCATAAAGTTGATGAATATCAATAAATAATGGATGAATTCCAATCTGTTGAAAAAAGAGTATGAAGATGGCATGAAAGAGTTTATCATGTTTGCACAAGATCATGCATGTGACCCTTCTCAAATCCTTTGTCTGTGTTTACGCTGTTGTTATTGAAGACAAATTAGTCCAGAAGAGTTGGAATAACACCTGATCTATCACGGAATAGATCGATGTTATACATGTTGGAATAAACATGGGGAAAAAACCAATGTATGTAGTGACTCATAGAACACGACATTTTATAGATCATATGATATGATTAGAAGTGTGAACAGTGAAGACGATCATACGGAGGGTGTGATAACAGATATGAACGATGATGAAGATCATATTGAGGAAATGAAAAACGACAATTGAAGATGAACTTCGTGATTGCCCAAAATTGTTTGAGAAGTTAAAGAGTTGTGGAAAACCATCATTGTATACTGGTTGCACTAAATATAAAGCATTTTCAGCCGTATTGAAGCTGTATAATTTGAAAGCAGGCAATGGGTGGAGTGACGTTAGTTTTACAGAACTACTTTCTCTCCTGAATGACATGCTCCCAGAAGATAATGAACTCCCAAGCCGAACATATGATGAAAAAGGAATGCTACGATCGATGAGTATGATATCTGAAAGAATACATGCTTTCCCGGGTGCCTGTATATTGTTTCGCAAGGACCAAAAATCACATAATGAATTCCCAAAGTGTGGTGCTTACCGATACAAGAAATATTATTTTAGTCCTATGAAAGTTGTATGGTACTTTCCAATCATTCCTAGGTTTAGACGCCTATATGGAAGTGAGGAGACTGCAAGACAATTGACATGGCATGCAGATACAATAATTAAAGATGGGAAACTATGTTACCCTGCAGACTCTCCTCAGTGGAAGTGAATTGATCACGAGTATCCTAAAATTGGGAATGAGCTGAGAATCCTTCGTCTGGCGTTATCTATAGATGGGGTGAATCCTTTTGGTTTTCAAAGCTGCAGTCACAGTACATGGCCGGTTATGTTGGTAAATTATAATTTACTATCATGGTTATGCATGAAACAAAAATACATCATGTTATCTATGATAATATTAGGACCAAAACAACCAGGTAATGATATTTATGTTTATTTGGCCCCATTGATCGAGGATTTAAAAATATTGTGGGATTCAGGTGTTATGATGTATGATGCTTAAAAAATGAACAGTTCACTTTGAAAGACATGTTGTATGAGATGATAAATGACTTTCCTGCTTATGGAAATTTTTCAGGATATAGCATTTAAGGAACTCAAGGGTGTCCCGTTTTCTAACAAGGTACACAATCAATTAGGTTGAAACATTCATCAAAAACCGTGTTTCTAGGACATCACAGATTTCTACCCTGATGAAATAAGTACCGGTCATGGACGACATCATTCGACGGAAGTTCAGAGGAATGTATAGCACCGTATCCACTAACAGTTGATCAATGTTTTGAGAAACAGAAATATTTGGACACTACTTTTGGTAAACCGTTTGCGAAAAACCTTACAAAAACTGGTTGGAAAAAGAGATACGCTTTTTTTTGAATTACCATACTGGAATTGTCTGTATGTTAGACATTTTCTTGATGTTATGCATGTTGAAAAAAATGTATGTGATAGTGTCATCAGCATGTTTCTAAATGAACCCGACAAAACAAAGGATAGAATTAAGGCAAGATTGGACATGATTGAGATGGGAATACGAGAAGATTTGGCACCAGTGAAGGGTGAAAAATGAACATTTCTTCCTCCTACTGCTTACACTCTTTCCAGGCTGGAGAGATATCAGTTTTTCTACTTCTGGAATAATGTAAAGGTTCTATAGGGGTATTCATCAAATATCAAGAACATCGTGTCAATGGGAGGTTTAAAATTAAATGGTCTAAAGTCACATGACTGCCATGTTTTGATGAAAGATCTGATTCCTATAGCTTTACCTTTCATTTTTCCCAAGAATGTCCGCCATACATTAACAAAGCTCTATTTCTTATTCAAATCTATATGCAGCAAAGTTATAGTCCCGGAGAAATTGCCAACTATGGAAAGATAAATTATTGTTATATTATGTGATTTAGAAATGATCTTCCCACCGACATTTTTCGATATGATGGTTCATTTGATGGTTCATTTGGTGAGAGAGATTCGACTATGTAGCCCTTTACAGTATAGATGGATGTACCCCATTGAAAGGTATATGGAGATTTTGAAAGGGTATGTCAAAAACCAAAGTCAGCCAGAGGGTTGTATTGTGGGGAAATATATTGTTGAGGAATTTATTTAATTTTATACCGAATACCTGTTTGCTGTCAAAATCGTTGGCCTACCGAAATCTCGTCACACTGAGTGTCTTGAGGGTGAAGGAATTCATGGAAGAGAGGTTGTCACATTCAATATTACAGATCGGGAGCAGGCCCACCTTTACATTTTTCATACCAGTTTTGACGTTGACCCATATGTTCAAACCCAGAAAGCAATTCTTAGGCGTTTGAATCCATTTAGGGCTGAAAAATGGATATCATATACACATAATCGAAAATTTATAGAATGGTTTAGAGACCATATTTTTAAGAAGTTAGATGAAAATACAGACTCAATATCAGAATGACTTTGATGGCTGGCCGGAGGAGCTAGTGTGTACGTATTATCTTACAATGCTTATGCAGTTAACGGTTATACATTCTATACTAATGAACATGATGATGATAGTACCATGAAGAATAGTGGGGTTACACTTGTGGCTGAGGTGTTTCATGTTTCTAGTGCTAAGGAAAAAAATACAATTTATGCGAATATGTCATACTTTGGCATCATCAAATGAATATGGGAGTTGGATTATACGAAATTCAAAGTGCCAATTTTTCAATGCAAGTGGGTTGATAACAATATTGTTGTTAAAATAGAAGATTTAGGATTCGTGAAAGTTGATTTCAGTAAAGAAGTGGAGAAAGATAAACCATTTATAATGGAATCACATGCATTACATGTATATTATGTTCCAGACCCCACAAAGTGAAATTGGTCAATTGTTATGTTATCGACCAAAA
Organism: Viscum album; assembly: GCA_963277665.1. Lineage (NCBI taxonomy): Eukaryota > Viridiplantae > Streptophyta > Magnoliopsida > Santalales > Viscaceae > Viscum > Viscum album. The sequence continues at coordinate 600,733,439 of OY728133.1, forward strand.
CAACTGAAGGGTCAGATTAAAGTTCAACGGAGTTTGACCCTTTTATAGGGACTTCACAATAATTTCACAGTGGTCCAAATGTAGACGGCATTTGTTATGTCAGAGGAGACCACAATGAAGGAATTTTCATAATCGATAGTGGATTCAAATCACTTCATCCTTTAAAGAAAAGAAAAAAGTACAATAATCTGGTTATTTGTTCATTGTAACATACATTGTGTTACATTATGTTATTATATGTTCACTGCTGTTTTTATGTAACCTAAATGAAATATTAAACCACTTCTGCAGTTAATGACTTCTGCACCTGCTGATGCACCCAATCCCGAGGCACAAAAGGTCTCTCAACCAGCAGCTGGTGGTCCCACTGTAGAGCAACAACAGGTTTCTCAACCAAATGCTGGTGGTCCCAGTGCAGAGCAACAACAGGTTTCTAAACCTGTTGTTATTGGTCCCAGTGCTAAGGTACAACAGGTTTCTCAACCTATTACTGTTGTTCCCATTGTCGATGCTAGCGATCCGGGAAAGATAATGATGCTACTTATGAGGAAATGGTAGGAAATGAAACCCTGAAAGCGCAAAAAAAAACAAGAGCATCGTAGTTTGACAGTGTTGGCCAAAATCCTTAAGGCAAAAGCAAAAGGCATAAAATTTGAAGTGGGATGGAATAAGAGAGGCCAACATGTTAACCCCAACAAAGCCATCTTTAGTAGCTACATTGGAATCGTCACTCAGCAAGGCGTGCCGATTGATGTACAGTCGTGGCACCATGTTGTCACCGGGCTGAAGACACTCATGTGGGTAGAGATTACGGTAACATTATGATATCATTTTTTTAATTTATGAATATAGAATATAATACCAAAACATTGACTTAATCTTCATCATCCATTGCAGAGTGCGTTTATAGTTTATGTATCGCACAAGGAATATATATTAAGAGTTGCAGGAAGGATTCATAGAGGTTTCCGCACAATTTTAATGAAATATCATCATAAAGATGCCGAAGGGAAAATCATGTCGCACCCACCTCTTGTTTACACACACTTTATATCCCAAGGAGCATGGGATGCATTTAGCAGCTGTCGTGGGGAGCATACTTTTCAGGTACATTGTGTGGGGTAATACGTTGTTTGGCATTTGGTTGTATTCATCACTCTGATTGACAGTTTTTTATTTATGAAACAGCTACTGAGTGCTGAAAAAAAATGTCCAACAAAACTAGCGTACCATTTCCATAAAGCAAGGATGGGGTACGCTGAACTTGAGAAAAAATTGGTAGGTCTTTTAAATTTACCCTAATACTAGTATGTGAAAAAAAAACAACACCATAACCATTTTTCTCTGTTTATATGCATATTGTTGAATCGAAATAAAAATCCATATCCATCCCATGCCATGTTCTATGGGAGGAGGATCGTGTAAATAAAGAGGGGACATTGATAGATGAAAACACACAAAAAGTGTGGGAAACATGTGTAAGTATGACATAATATAAATTTGAGTTGCTTTAAATCGCTATTAAATTACAATAACTACTTTTTTTCTATATTTTCCGTCTGAAATAGTCACAAGAATCAACAATAACCACACCAGATGCAGACATACATTTAGAAGCCTTGATGCTGCCAGAAAAGTATGGCCGCGTCAGAGATACGGGTTTTGGGGTGACACCCCGAACATATTTTTAAAAAAAACAATTGGTGGATCAAAATGAAAAAATGGAAAAGCTGCAAGAACAATTATCTATTTTTTAAGAAGAATTACAATACCTGAGAGATATGATAGAAAAATTGAATGGGGAGAGGTAAAGAGAAGAAACAACTCAACAACAACCTGTGCGTGACGATCTCGCCCCACCCCTAGCAGCTTTGAGGCGAGCCATTCCCCTAAAAAACCTGACTTAGATGAGGTAATCAATGTTTTAATAATTGTTTTTGTGAAATGTGATCTACATATACACTAATACCATTCATGTACTAATATTCCACAGGGTGAAAATGACTGTGATTTGTATTTATAAACTCCCACATATCGCCTTGTAGCGAGGGCTACAGTGTACAATACGCAAAACAACATCCTACACAACACTCAACTTATAAAAGATCATCTTAGAGTGTAAATTAACGTAGCTAATGATCCAAGTGCCGAGATACCTATTCCAAATGATGATGACGACATTCATACGGTTGAAGAAGATGTTGGAACATTCATTGCATGGCCTACAGTTCTTGTACAAAAACATGTCGATAAAAAGTTATTCATTTCTTATTTATTTTTCAAGCTGGACCTTTAACATTTAATGAAAAAAGGTCTGAACTGATGACTATTATTAAAGAATGACTAAGACTGTGGGGTGAACAGAAATATCAGCTCAAAACTATCACAAGGATCAACCAACCGATTGAAATGTTCTACTGAGAGCACCTTCACCCCGCCCGTTCTATATCCTTAGTTAATATCATTACAGGATCATGTGGATACAAAGTTGAAATACGGCAGTACTCACATAGTTTCTTTTGAAAAATATATGTATATAGAGGAGATATCAGATTTCATTAGGGATGAAAATGTAAATGTACTCCCCAAGTATGAATGGCTAGGCACCTCAATTGTAAATGTATACATGAGGTAAGTTATCATGATTTGATTTTACAAAAGCTGATATAGTCTGATAACTTTGACTAAATACATTTTATATTTGTCACAGATGTATATATGAAAAACAATTGAAAGGATTTCCCCATGAACAAAAATTTGGACTCATTAGTCCTGAAACCACATCTTCAAAAGACGAAATAGATTCTGTTAAAGAGGTTGCAATAATGTCATCCCTGCTCAAATCATTTTAAAACAAAATTACGGATGACAGACTCTTTTTAATACCAATGATGTAGGGGTAAAACTCTACAATTTAATCATATCAACAATATTTTCATTTCTTTCTTTACTTATTCCTTTTTGTATTTTTAGGGAGCATTTGATGCTGATTGAAGTCAATTTGGATACTCCAAAGATTTATTTTCTGGATTCAATGCATGGATATCCAACAAACCGACCACGCATGATGGCATTTTTTATACACTAGATACAAAATTTTAAAACTAGACATCTATTTATATAATTTATGTTATCTTTTAATGAGGATTCTGTTATGATAGGGCGGTGCATCAATATCGTCTAATGCATGGAATGAATCCAGGGAATAAGGATAAGAACGCCTACAAGATCTACAACTGGAAAAGTATCTGGTAATATATAATAACATTTCAATATCCAAACACATATCAAAACAAATTACTTATTGTTGTCGATGTTTTTGTAGTGTCCAAAAAAAAAATGGAAAGGACTGTGGTTATTATGTTTGTAAATTTATGAAAGAGATCATATTTCATCAACAAACTAGCATCCCTGATGAGGTATTTTATAAAATAATTATGAGTTCATTTAAAATATTTATTAATCCTTTGTGTATTTATATTTTTTTAGTACTACCCTGACTGTCGCAAAAACTCATATTCAGAAGATGATATGCATGTGTTTAGAAACGAATGGGCAACATACCTGAGGGAAGATTTTACACAAATATGATGAAGGTGAATTCCTACCACTTATTTTATCTATATATGATCATTTATTATCCTCCAACCATCTTTGGTGAATTGAGAATGCTCTGATGTATTGAAATCTCATTTTTTACTCAATGTTTTCTATCCCGGATTCTTATTATTGACCTTTGAACAAATAAATATTGAAGTAAGGCATGATGGTGTGTAGTGCGTATGGGGCGAACAACGAAACCACCGAGGATCAGCAAAATCCATTTTCTGTATCTTGTTTGTGTTCACTTGTATTTGAGCACATGTGTTTTTGTTTGACTTTCACAATTACATACAAAGAAGTAGAAAAGGAGGCTTTGAATTGTTTAGAAACAGATCTTCCAATTACAAATAGAGAAGCAGAAAAATAGAGGAGAAGAAGAAAATTAGAGGAGAAGTACAACAGGAATCCCTATTCCCCCAAGGAATACCCGCCCAAGCCCCTACTGAGCTAACTGAAAGAGAGACAAAAGATACCCCTATTATAAGTGGACCCTCTTTTTATTAACAAAAATATACCCCTCATTTAACCACCCCTCCCTGCTAAATTATTATAGTACCACTGCGTGCCTCCTCCCATAACTGCTCCAGCTCATCTCCCTGTGGCCCACTTCCTCCTCCTCTAACCGCTTGCCGAGCCTCTAATGGGCCACTTGCGCCTTCTGCCCTGGGTTTCCCTCGCCTGGAGTAGACTATCCAGTCGATCGGATGGTCCGGGCCTTTATCACTACCAGCCCCTAAAGATTCAGACATGTCCTCAAGACTAAACGTAGTGAATTGGTTTTGGAGGGTCATTTTGTCTTCCCAAGTGGCCTCTTCTGGTGGATTTCTTGCCCACTGGATTATGAATTGAGGGAGCGAAAAGCCATCCTGTAACAGCGTTCGGGTAGATAGAATGCGGTCCGGATTAGGCCAATGCACAGGTTCCCCAAGAAGGTCGGGAGGAAACTGCACCTGCACAGGATGGTGTCCCACTGTTGGTTTCAACTGGGAGACATGAAAGATGGGGTGTATGCGGGAAATAGTTGGTAAATCGAGTTGGTAGGCGACGGGGATGATTTTTTTTATAATGGATAAAGGCATGTAGTAACAGGGTGCCAATTTTTGATTGATCTGATGGCACACAGGCTGCTGTTTATGTGGTCGGAGTTGGAGGTAAACTGCATCACCTACTTTGAAAGCCACAGAATGACGATGGGGATCATCCTGGCGCCACATGAGGTCCTGGGAGAAAAGTAACTGCCTGTGTAGATGAGTCAAGGCTTCCTGGTGGTCTAGAAGCTCTGTAGCGACAACAGCAACTTTGAAATCATATGGGAGGAAACTAAGGAGGGATGGGGGCTTGCATCCATACACCACCTCGAACGATGTTGTGTTAATAGCACTATGCCACGTGTTATTGTAACAAAGTTCAGCCCACGGAATCCATTAAATCCGTGTTTTGGTCTGATCTCCCGCAAAAAAAAAAAATGAAGGTATGATTCCAAGCACCGGTTAACCACCTCCCTTTGGTCGTCCGTTTGAGGATGGTAGGAGGATGTAAATTTTAGAGTAGTGCCTTGGAGGCGAAATAGCTTGAACCATAAATGACTGAGAAAAATAAGATCCCGATCACTGACAATAGAAGTAGGGATCCCATCTAAACGGATGACCTCCCGAGAAAAAATATCAGCCACTGTCTTAGCTATAAAAGAGTGTTTGAGGTGGATAAAATGGGCGTACATCGAGAGGCGATCCACAACCACAAAAATAACTTAATATCCATGGGACATAGGGAGTCCCGTAATGATATCCATTGAATGGTCGGCCCAAACTATGGACGGAATTTCCAAAGGTTGAAGTAACCTGGCCGGGGAAAGGGTCGAGTATTTAAATCGTTGGAAAATATCACACTACCAGACAAATTGTTGAACCTATTTTTTCATGCCAACCCAATACACATTTTCAGCTAATCGGCGGTAGGTGCGATAATATCCAAGGTGGCCTCCATGAGGGGTCATATATAACTATGTGAGTAGCTTGGGTATCCAAGGGGAAGCCGCTGAAATGACTAGAAGACCCTTGATGAGAAGGACTCTATTCAGATAGGAAAAACCATCCAGAGTAGGCTGATGATTTTGTAAGTATGAGATGATTTTGGTGAGATAAGGGTCAGTGACAATGCCCTCAGTAAGCGTTCCGACAGTTGGCCACAAAGGCGAAGAATGAAATAGAAAAAATTGTCTCGGATCCTATTTTCTGGACAAGGCATCAACGGCAAAATTCTGATGACCAGGTTTGTATAAGATCTCAAACTGATAACCCAAAAGTTAGGCTATCCAGCATTGCTGGTCAGTCATGGTCATACACTGCTGGAGGAAGAATTTCAGGCTACGATGTTTGGAATAGACCGTAAAGGAGCGTCCTAGGAGATATGCGCGCCAGTGCTGGATAGCCAAAACCAAGCCCATGACCTCCTTTTAATAAGTTGACTTGGCCAATGTGCAAGGGGATAAGGCCTTTCTGAAAAAGGAAATAGGCCAACTATGCTGGAGAAGAATGGCGCCCACCCCAGGATCGGAAGCATCACATTCAAGGGAAAATGGACTGGAAAAATCTGGAAGTGCCAGGACCAGTGCTGTGGTGATTAAATTCTTTAACTGTTGGAAGGCTTGCTGAGATGCGGGTGACCACTAGAATCCTTCTTTCTTTGTAAGGGTAGTGAGGGGTTGTGCTACGGACCCATAATGCTGAATGAATTTGCAGAAATAGCCAGTGACGCCCAAAAAACCCCGGACTCTCTGAACAGAATGCGGTGCAGGCCAATCCAACACGGCCTGTATTTTAGCTGGATCCATTGAAACGCCCGTATGGGAGATGACATGGCCTATGTATTCAATGGTCTCTTGGCCAAAGTGACATTTTTTGTGATTTAAAAAGAAGTGGCCAGAGGCTAACACCTAAAAAATAGCCTGCAAATTTGTGATATGAGTGGACCGGTTCGGGCTGTAAATAAGGATTTCATCAAAAAAAATGTGGACAAAATTACGCAAAAAGGGACGAAAGAGATAATTCATTGTTGCTTGGAATATTGAGGGGGCGTTGGTGAGGCCGAAAGGCATCACCAAGAATTCATAGTGGCTGCTGTGTGTTCAGAATGCCATTTTCTCAATATCCTCCTCACGTATCCAGATTTGATGATACCCAGACTTGAGATCCAGTTTGGAAAAATACATTACTCCATGAAGCTCGTCCAAGAGATCCTCATCTACCAGAATAGGAAATTTATCGGGGATGGTGACTCTATTGAGTGATCTATAATCCATAAAAAATCACCAGGATTCATCCTTCTTGCGAACAAGGAGTACGGGACTGGAAGAAGCACTTGTATTGTTTCTGATCAACCCCTTTTGGAGCAGTTGTTGAACTTGGTTTTCAATTTCATTTCTCTGGATGTGAGTGTAGCAGTAAGGGCGAACCGAAACCAGACCTTGATTAGGAAGTAGGAGGATGGTATGGTCACGATGGCAGGGAGGAGGAAGACCATGGGTGTTAATAAAGACGTGTTGAAAAGTGATGAAAACCTCTTGGAGAGCAGCGTGTTGAGGGGGAGTTAATGCTGAAGAAGTGCTACTATAACGAGTGCCCAATATCAGTCATTTGGTACCCGACCCAATGGCTCTGAGGGGGCTATCAGACATGGGGTAGGTTGGCCGCAGAATAGAGAGAACCCCGTAAATCGTGTGTTGATTCCCATCAGTAGAGAATTGCATGGTCCGAGTACACCAATTAATATGCATATCCCCCAACATACGAAGCCAATCCATGCCCAACATGAGGTCAAAACTGCCGATGTCGAGAATATGGATCATTAGGGAGGAGGTGAAGGCATCCATTGTGAGTGGGAGATTGTATGAAATGACCTGAGACCAAAGCTTGTGGCCATCACCCAATTTAATATGTAAGCATGTTGAAGTATGTATGGGAATATTCAACAACTTGGCCAACTTGGGGGAGATGTAATTATGAGAAGCACCGCTGTCAATTAAGACCAGCAGTGGTATCCCCATAATTATCGCCTCAATTTTCATAGAGGAGAAGTCCGCCAGCATCGGTACTGGGTCAGAGCAAGAGGAGTCAAACCTGTGATAAAATAACACAGTACATTCTGCTTCAGTAGGTGGGTCTGGAGGACAGGGAGTGTCGGGAGGAGCTGGTGGAGAATCTTCATCGTCGCCTAAGACAAGTACCCGCAATTTAGGAACCAAAAAATTATGCATAGGGGAGTACGGAAGACCTCAATGAAAATAGAGACCCTTTTTTCGACGCTCCTCCCATTCCTGAGGGGATAACTATTTAACAGTGTGGTTAAGGGTTGGGTTTAAGGATAGAGGGGGTGGGTGGCCAGGGCGAGAAAGAGGACTGAATGTAGGGATAGGGGTAGATGAGAAGAATACTGGAATGGCGTTGAAGGATGGGTAGGGGCAGGGGAAAACCCACATTACAGCGAGGAGAAGCAGCACTGCCCTTCGGAAATACAAGGTCCATGTTGTACGCCACCCGCGTGGCGTGGATGCGTGTGAGAGGGCTCTGGATGCGTACCTAATCACGAATGTCTTCTTGGATTCCGTGGAGAAAATAACCCACATATTGTTGCTCCGGTTGCCGAGGGAAAACGGAAACCAAATATTCTAATTGATCTATATAATCTGTCACCGAACCGGACTGATGAAGATCCACGAGTTCATCATATGGATTCTGAAGTGGAAGGCCAGTAAAACATTCCATATGTTCCTCCTTAAAAAATGACCAAGAGAGTTGAGGATGCAATTCAATTAAAATAGAGATCCAATGGATTGCATGACCTTCCATACTCAACTGAGCTAGCTGGATCTTCATGTGCTCTGGTGTATGATGGACCTGAAAATATAATTCAGCACGTGATAGCCAGCCATGCGGATCGGCACCATCAAACAAAGGAAGATCAAGGTGGTGAGGGGTGTAAAATCCATCGGTGCATAACAAGGGGTCCTCAACTGGAAACTGAGGGTCGAGAGGTGGAGAATCAACTGTTGGAACCGAATTTGCAGCATAATCGGTGGTTAATGGAGCCGAGGGAGAGGCATCTGGAACCAGTTTCTTATCAAGTCGGCATAAAATCGAAGTAAGATAAGAGAGGCATTCCTCTTGACCCATAGAGATATTATTAACCGAAGCAGATAAAGAATTAAATTTCTCTGTTACCGATTCCAAACGATGTTCATCAATTTATAGGCGAGATTGTTGGCGTGTTTCCATGGAAGAAGAAGAAAACAGATGTGCAACCGGTAGAGAATAACGGCAGTTCGGACCAAGTTGATATAGACCGCTACTCACTGTAACAAAAGAGGCTCTAAATTGTTTAGAAAAAGATCTTCCAATTACAAACAGAGAAGTAGAAAAATAGAGGAGAAGTAGAAAAACAGAGGATATGTACAATGGGAATCGCTATTCCCCCAGGGAATACTCTCCCAAGACCCTACTGAGTTTACTGAAAGAGAGAAAAAATATACCCCTATCAGAAGTGGCCCCTCATTTTATTAACATAAAGATTCCCTTCCTCTAACCGCCCCTCCCGGAAAAATTCCTATAGTACCCCTGCATGCCTCCTCCCCTAACTGCTCCAGCTCGTCTCTCTCTGGCCCACTTCCTCCTCCTCTAACCACCTGCCCAACCTCTCGTGGGCCACTTGCGCCTGCCGCCCTGGGTTTCCCTCGCGTGGAGTATACTATCCAGTCGGCCAGATGGTTCGGGTCTTTATCATATGGGGAGTCTGATATGCCCCATGCCCACCATAAATAATGTTTACAGATAGCTCCACATGTATTTTGTGTTTCTTGCCTCTTTACAAGGATCATGCCATTCACATGGTCCATCTTAGCATGTTTGTCTCATTCATCCCATTGCTACTCTTGGAAGAACCTGAGAATCTGACAATGCATAGGCCCCACAAGACCCATACTCATCCAAGAAAGAGTATTCCTAGTGTGAAGGGAATATAACCATGGGTAATACACACAACATACATCTTTTAAATATATGGGTTTTGATCCTTGTATTCTAAATAGGGTTCATGGGAAGCCTCTATGAGGTTAAATCCCAACAAATGGTAAACCTTGGTGACCCCCTCACTGGGGTACACCTTCTCTTATTTTCCCTCTTGTAATTCCATTAGTTGCGTCTGAATAATTCTTCAAAATGGGAAAACTTACCTTTATGGAATGCACCAAACTTGGGTCAGGCCTCATTGGGCGTTTTGATACATCTATCTGGTAAACATTCCTGGTGCTCCCTCCTAGAGATGTACCTACCTGATCCACCTTTATAAGTGTTTTGATCCACGCAGGTCTTACATCTCTTTAAGACATTAAATCATGACCCTCTATCCTTGTGGGATGTTAAACTCATGGAATACCACAAGTTAAACATCGGTTTCCATTAATATATTCAATATTAATGTTTAATCAGTCCTTATTAAGGTATTGTGGAGGTGTGGTTTTATGTTTTCCAGCAGATTTCGGAAGATTCCATGCTTTATGTAGGTGATTCCATGATTTTACATTATATGATGATTTTATTATCCTGTATTTGCTTGCTAAGTGTACTATATGAAATGTTTGTGTGGTAAAAAATGTGTTATCAAAAGAATTTGGGGTGTGTATAGACTTGAACGTTATTTTTAAAATGAACGCAGTTGTATTTCTTGTGGATTTTCATTCTTAAGTCCTTTAAATGTGTTTGAAGAACTGAGAAAGTTGTGTGATGGGTGTTTTCAAATGGATTTAATGTGTTTGTGAATTTTAAAGATGGTTTTCTTATGAGATGTAGAGATTATATATATATGTATTTACATTGAATGAAAGTACATGAGAATGTGTTGATATATATGATGTGTATAATGTAAATTGAGCACATTTTCCATACAAGGTATTTTCTTTATGATGTGCAGGGGATAGGGTGAGAGGGCAGGGGTGGTTTTCTGGGGGAGGGGGAAGGGGGAAAAGTGGTAGGGGGAAGGCGTAGAGGGTGTTCTCGGTTCTTTTCAATTATGTAGGTGGTGGGTAGGGGGTGTGCAATGGGTAGGGGGGAAGTGCAGTGGGCAGGGGTGTGCTGGGGAAGGGGGCAGGGGGTGTTCAGGGGGCAGGGTGTGTGCAGGGTAGGGGATGTGCTCGCGGGTGGGCAGTGTGTAGGGGGTGTGCTGGGGAAGGGGGGATGTGTTCTTCTTTTTTATGGAATGGGGGGACATAATATTTGTTTTATGTTTTGTGCCTCACTAATATAATTGGTTCTTTTGTGTTTTGTGCCTCACTAGTATAATTCCATTTAGAAACCCCATTATTTATTTCATTATTGTATTACTAACATAATATTTGTTTTATTATGTAGGTGAAATATTTTTCCTCAGTTTGAATTCTTTGTTCGGAAACCGCCGCCATGGATGACAATTTTTTAGAGTGGATGGATGCAAAAAGGATGTAACATCAATGTTTTTTAACTATTTGTTGGATAAATGTAATTGTAACCAAATTAAACATTGTTTGAAATGTATATAGAAGTGTGTTGTTTTGTATTCATGATTTCAAGTAAATGTATTTATCATTTTTTGTTCTTTTGTGCTTTGTGTGTGGGTGTTGTGTGTGCTGTGTGCAGTTTTTGTTTGGACTATGTGCAGGTGTTGTAATGTGTGCAGGTGCTGGGTAGGTTCTGTGTAGGTTCTGGTTTTGGATAGTATATTTGTCCTTTATCAACGCTAGTTAAGAGCTGATAAATGGATAATATATCAGCGCTATTTTGAGCACAGATAAAGGTAGTTTTTTTGAGCGCTCACAATAGTGCTGATATATTATACATTTATTAGCACTGAAAATATCACTGATAAATATTACCTTTATGAGCGCTTGCTTAGCGCTGATAAAGGGGACCCCCCTTTATCTTTGTCGAGATTAACAGCACTTTTTTAGCGCTGTTAAAGTCCATTTTTAGCGCTATTATAAGCCATATTTGTAGTAGTGTTTATTGAGACACATGATTTTTTGTAACACACACACACAAACACATATATAATGGTTATTTATATTTTCCATTATGGCTGATACACATATTTTTCCTTGAAAATAGTTATCTCTTTATAGAATCACTAAATTTTAATATGATGATGCTAAAAATTATATAAAAATTAATGTAGTAGAATTCATGTATAATTATTCATAGACCCCATACTTTTAATATTTCAAAGACTTAATAATAATGGTGAGTATTCATGAGAAATTGGACATGATGACACAAGATGTTACAAATATAGCACTGTATTTTATTGAATGGTTTAGTATTTCCCAAAACAAAATCAACACTCATCATGGTTAAAATAATTCTGAAATTTAGACTTCAAATAATATATCTAGGATCATCATATTGGGCTATTTATTGTCAATTACAACTCATTTATAGGAATCCTTATCAATGATGTCTATATGATTTAACCAAAGTATTTCTTATGGTATGTGTCTACAAGGAAAAGATTAATGGTTCAGCTACATTAATAAATTTATAAAAGATAAAAATATTACTTAAATTCATTTTTGATCAAATCATCTATTGTTATCATATTATATTCATATTGAAACTAATGAGTAACATTTCTCTCTAACTTGTTTGTGGGAGTGTAATCTATTTTCAAGATTAATATAATGATTATATATGAAAAAATTGTTATGTCTTACCAGTTTGTTATGATTGTGGAATAAAATTTCATCATGTTTGAATGAAACTAGTAATTATGCTTTGGGAACAAGATCTACATTTTTGATCTATGAGTCTTATAAATCTATTCATAGTAAAAATATTAAAATTTTATTGAAAATTACAATTTGAAACAGTTAAAGATTGAATTTTTGTTGGGGTGTAATTATTCCAACATAACATTCATGGGTATATGAAGCTATTTTAGAGACTAGACTGATTTCATAAGATTATGTTTTAGGGACTCGTCTCATGTCAAATGATATGTACTGATTTTTGATATTACTGATGCATAAAAATTTACAAGTTAATATCAAACTGATCAAACATAACTTTATAAAATTAAAGTATGAACTATCTGAAAGTACTAGGAATTGTAAAACTAGATGATTTACTAGTGTCTAGAGAAGTGAGAATATTAGTAATCAAGGGAATCGATCACTTGTATTCACTTGGATCAATTGGATCTAGTGTTTCAGAAATGAATAAAGTAATACATAGTAAAATAATTATGTCATTTAATGGTTGAAATATCTACAATATCTAGTTATGCTGAGGCTTATAATACCTCTTATGAATTTTTTTAGTATGTTCTAATTCTAAATTTTTGTAACACCATAATAATGATAATTTTTAATTTTATAATTAGATATGACTATGGATTTTGTCAAAATATTAGGATTCTGACATGAGAATTATAGGTGGATACTCTTTTTTAAAACAACATGATGGATTTAATCAAAATAGTATTGTTTCAGTAAAGATATTAACCACACAATCATTTGGATTTATTATCCCTAGCCACAAAAATTTGGTAGGCTTAAAATCTATAGCTATACACAGCAGAAGAATATTTTCATGTGAGGACTAATTAGAAATTATAGTTTCTTCCTATGTATGTGACAATTCTTTGGATGTACTTCCCAAGAACCAATTTCATTGTACATTAGATTATATGAAATGTAAAAAGATTTAACATTGATATATATATATATATATATCTTTTCACATATTGATTATTCTTCTTAATAACATTGATTTTATATTGTGCTAGAGGATCTATAACATTGATAAGGTCACATAAATCCCCCTCTATAATGAGTACCTTGAAATTCCATGATGATATACCTAGAAATAGTTCAATAGTCATATAACTTACTATGATAGGGAATATACACTATAGATAGTCATGTGCATGTACACATAAGAGTATGATGATTCCTCTCATTATGCTCTCACTTGGTAATCTATATGATGATATATTATGATAACAGACCCGCTAACATGAATTTTCCATGTTTTGGTGTCATTTGATATTCCTATTTTGGAGTGTATGGAGTGTTCCTTAGAATTAAATACTATTATTAATGGATATTATGACTCATACATTTAGATGAATTTTTTACACCATGATGATAATAGTTCATGGTTTGGTTAAATACATTTTATGTGTCATGAATGACATGTTGTTAATTAATAAGTGTATGAATGGTTTGTCCCTTCATCATTATGTAAATTGATATATCCACCCTTTTATTAAAAGATAAATATAATATTAAATTTCATGGCCATGTTGTAAGGATGTTTTTTTAAGATAGTTCCAATAAGATGTAACTAGTATATAGGTTGATGACACGGATGTGCAGCCTATTGGATGTGATATTGAGATAGATGTATTATATTACATAGGTATTATTTTTATGTAGTTGTTGATGTTGTGACATTAGGATATTTATCTTCTGTTCCTTAACCCATTGCAAGATAGTAATATTTGAATTTGTGTGTACCTACCTAATTTTAAGGATAAAAAACCCATAAGTTTACTCACTAAGTGTTTCCATTGAACTTGAGGAAGTTATATTTGAATTTAAATATTTTAATAAATATTATTCTCAAGAACGAGTAATAATTTTTTTCAATTTTTGTTGGTTTCTATTATTTTCAAGATAATAAATAAATAATTATTTATTTATTTAAATGAGTATTTGATAAATATTTATGCTCTAGATTGTGGAAAAAATATTTATTTTATTTATTGAGCATTTAATAATTATTAGTCTCCTAGTTTTTAAATAACATATTAATTTTAAATAAATAATAGATAAATTAATGTATCCAATAAATGATGAGCAGTTTGATCATCCAAAATCGTGTTCAGTGATAAATATTTTATTATAATTATAAAAAATAATATATATTATTGTGATAGTTAGATCAAGATATAATATAATATTATTAGTGTTGTTATATTGAATGGGGTTTATTAAATAATATAACATTATTTAGGGGGTGATTCATAGTGAAATAATATTTTAACCTAAACACTAAATCTATAAATTGATTTCTTTATTATATAGGGTCAATTTAGAATTGATAATTGTTGTGTACAATAGATTTATCCCTAAATAACCTCCTCTAGTATTCACAAGAATGATATGAAATGCTTCAATCCCTAATTATCCTAGAGAAATCATGTTAAGAAACACTGGATTGTTGATTTTAAACATTACCACCCATAAATCAATTGGAATCAATAAGATAAAAACGGAGAACATTTGGATCACCACTATAGCTATTATATACTATGATCATCCAAGAGAAACTAAGGTGATACAAAAAATCACTTTCGGTGGATCTATAATTTCATCATCGAAGAAAAGATCATCTGTCCATGTATTCATTTCATCTGATCATAAATAAATTTATAATAAATTTAACATGAATTTTCAACACTCACGGTCCCTAAAAATCAAAATTAAAATAAATTTTTAGATAAATTCTACTAAATATTATTTTTATATGCCGAGAACCTATAAATATTCTATCCAATTGATGTGGTAATAAAAAACATGTCCCATCTCTTCACAAGGTGGTAGTTCACCGTAAACACAAATGACACAATACCTTTCAATGGATTGTATGTTAAGAAATTATATGATATATTAATTTTATATAAATATTTATTTGTCATTAATACCATATATAATCATTAAATCCATCACTATAAATTTTCATGTGATGTGATTATGGAAAATAAAATACAATGTTCTCTGAGGCATTAGACTCTCGTACACATAAACGGTGGTGTTGTTTCCCATTTGAGGGATATAGAGATGGATTTATTTCATTCAATTAAAATTATAAAATATTAGTATATGGGGGATACTAGTGTAATTAAATTTTCAATATTAAGAAATATTTTATGGATGGGAATGAAAAATATTACAAAGATGAGTGGTTGAGAATAATACATCTTCTTCGGAACACCTCTTCTGGATTATATTAGAATCCTCTCGTGATTAAAATAATGATCAATATACAGCTTATAGGACATGATAACCGAATTAAGAAAGGGATTCAAGTAGGTATGTTCTAATCCAATTTCTTTTGTATGTTTATGATGGAGATGAGTGGTGGTGCCCTTTTTTAAGGAAGGATGAGTTGCATGCAAGTAAATAACAAAAACTATTCAATAATGGGAAGTAACTCTCAAACCATGTGCCTCTAAAATTTAAATATAATCATGATTCAGATATTTATGACTAATCCAAACATATTATATTAATTATAATTATATTTTAAACATTTTATTCAATGTAGCTTCTTAGTTCAACCCTTAGTAATATTAACTATGGTAACATACTTTTAATATTTTTACTAATTTATATGACCAAAAATTTAGTTGAACATATTATATAATATAAATGATGATAATTTAAAATAAAAAATAATTTCTTTTTGAAATTTATTTCATTTAAGTGGAGTAATTTAATTTGTAATTAAAATCATTAACATGTTGAAAAAATGGTTTTTCTATAAATACATTTTTCAACTATAAGATGGTCATATAATGACTATATGAAAAGCCGTAATAATTAAATAAATTTGAATTAGTCATTATGAATAAAAAATATTTAAATTTAATTTAAATATTTTCTCAATATGGTTTATTTTAATTATTCATAAATGAAAAAATTTACGCACAATAAAATAGTTTTTTTGGAAAATGTGTTTTAAAACCTAAGAATATAGTTATATCAGAATCGAGTATAAATGTGATTCAAAATTAATTAATTGTGTGAAATATAAGTAAATAATAATTATTTTTCATTAAATAATATTTAATAATGGACTTTCAATTAATTAATTAATTTAAAAAAATGATTATTTTACAAAAAAACTGTATTTTTAACTATTCACTGAAAAATCAATAATTTTTCAAAATATTCCAAAATTACACCAAAAGATAATTTCAATATCATAATTTCAAAAATTATGTTCATTTATAAAAAAACACTAAACTGTCAAAGTTTATTTATAACATTTTCTCACAAAAATCAATAAAAATCATTATTTAAGAAAATATATTTTATGGAAGAATATATATCATTATTAAAAATTGATTGATTTTTTCCTAGTAATTTATAAATTTAGTAGACAATTGGCATCAATTCCATTAATTAAATAATACTATTCATAGCCATTAATTTAATATCAGGCTTATAATGGTTATATAGAAATAATCATGGTTCATTTGGGTTCAGTGTAGCGTGTCACATTCATTGTCAAACATAAATTTCCCTTTCAAAAATTAATGTTATTACAATATACAAGTATAAAAATCCATTAATCAATTAGTGGGGTTTAACTTTTTATGAAAAATGAATGTTTTCTTAAAAATAGTTAAATAATAATCTTTTGGAT
This sequence comes from Viscum album, assembly GCA_963277665.1. Taxonomy (NCBI): domain Eukaryota; kingdom Viridiplantae; phylum Streptophyta; class Magnoliopsida; order Santalales; family Viscaceae; genus Viscum; species Viscum album. The sequence continues at coordinate 600,750,499 of OY728133.1, forward strand.
TTTACTTTTTAAATCAGTTTGTTGACATGGTTACAAGAGATTATTTGAAAATTTATTAAACTACCCTAGGTATTTAGAGTTCGTATCACCCCATAAATTTATGATGGACATCCTTGAATTACTAGTCAATCACCCTTTTTTCTAGACTGGTTATTTCTAATGTAGACTTAGAGACTTTTTATTTAACAGAAAATTGAATCCAACCTTCCCTTAAGAAATTCAAGAGTTACTTTTTGTTCAATGGACAAAAATAGGAGAATATATGAAATAATGTATCATGTCCCCCAAAAGTATGTTTTTTGAATTTATTTACAATAAGGGGAAAATTAAATCATCGATTTAAAAGTATATTTAAAAAAAAATCCAATTGAGATGAATATTCACTAAGTATATTTAATTAGCTCACTCATATCAACATCATTTCACATCTTCTAGTTCTACCTTTATTTCATGTATGTCTCCAACATTGGAACCATTCAATTCATTAAAAAAATAATATATTATTACTTTCCGTCCAAAGATCAAAATAGATCACAACAAAAAATATCCAATTCCATCTTTGGAATGTAGCATCTAATCAAGAATTAAGAAATCCTTTTCTTCTAATCATCAAAACTCAAAAAAATACATTTCTCCTAAAATATGACGAATCTATGGAGATGGCACTCTAGTTTTCGGGGGTGTGGGTGAGTCATGGCCATGGTGGTCGTTATTCCTTTGTCAAGGGTTTCTCATGTCTCTTCTTCACTTTATTTACTATGTGCTCATGGCAGGAGAACTAGGCTCAAATTGGAATGAATGCATATCATGTCTCAGTGTTATCATGGCGGAAGCATTACTTCCATATTCGATTCCTGATAATTAGACCATCTCTCTACAAGATGTAGGATTTAAAGATCTGTTATCTGCTTCAAGGGTGGTTCCCTCATATGATGTTCACGATGTCTCGAGATCCTTGATTCTAGAATCTATTTCTATGGATTATTTGAATAGGGTTGACTATGTGAGATTTCTTGATCCGCTTCTTGTGATGCATGACTCTTTGGCTTTTGAATCCAGATTTGTGTGGGACAATAGTGCCAGCAGTGGTATTTGTGTTGCTGGAGCTGTGCAAGATTTTGTTTTGACTGTGTCTGATATGTAGTCTGTGCCGAAGAAGGTGTTTCCCAAGTGTTTTTTCGCTTCTATGATACCTGATCCTTGGTTGATGAATTTAAATAATGGTTTGATGGTACAAATTAGGATTTCAAATGACCTGAGTGGAAGAGTGCATTGTCCAACATGAGCGCCCTCGTTTTCATCATTTATTGACTCCCGCTCAAGTAGGATTCTTCGAAAGGGGTCATCTGCTCATGGTAATATTAATCATGTTATATTTTTTAAGAGGATGGTAATTGGGAATAATTCTCTAATTGTGCGTCTTTTTTTAGCGAATGGTGAGAATTCCTAGAAGTTTTATGATCTATTCTGACATATCTTGTTTTTTGTGGCATCGTTCAAATTGGAATTGTGTTTCCCTTGGTCATGGATTTATCCTTTGAATTTTCCCATTTAATGATTTAAAAATACATTCAAGGAGCACTGGGTCTCTATCATTGAATATTGGATGGCATCATCTACATGAATGGTCACTTGATTTCAATGACTGTCATGCAAGGAATGATTTTTCTCAAGTCCAGGACAATTTTCATGAGATTAATTGAGTCATTTGTAATCGAATTATTCTGCATGAAATTGGCATGGAAATTTGGTCTCCAATTCCCATTGAGAAGGAAACCAAGGTTGTTCTGTTTCGACATTTTTCTAGATTGCTGGTGGATGTTGATTTGAGCTCCACCGGTATTGATATGGTAATTCATTCCACTCCCACTGATAACATCCATATTGATGTTGAGTATGAATGGAATCCTATTTTCTTTACTGAATGATTGGATTTTGGCCACTCGTTGGAGATATGTCAGAGGACTATCTCTTGTGAGAGATGTGGGATGAAGTGTCATCCAGCTACTCTCTATATAAGGAAACCCAAGAGGAAGCATGTGATTTTGTCTAATTCTCTTGATCATGATATAGATTCTCTCACAAAATCATATACCACTATGGATGAGTAGTTGTCTTTTGGTAAATCTATTTCTCTTGTGCATAATTTGAATTGAAAAGGAATAATGGTGGATATGTCCCTGTTGAGTGGTCTCTATAATGCTAGGGATTATTTTTCCCAGGAGACTACATCTGAAGATGGTTATATTGTTAATTCCAATGGATTTGTTTACAGTAGGCATATTCCGAGCCTTGTAGTTGCTAGATCATGTACTTGTTTTTAACCTCTAAATATAAGCTTGAATGATAGTCCTCGTTCAGGCTTGATACGTGATGAGACTATTCAGCTGGATCTTGAAAATGGGTCTCGTCAACATGTTAATTTTCATGAGGAAATTCAAAAAAAATTCTCATATATGATTTTTGAGAGGTGGGGAGACATCTCTAAGGCGGTTGATATAATAACGGTTTGCGGCTGTCCAATCTGTTTTCGAGAAACACTCCTTTTTGGGAAAGGGAAGGATGATGATTGTTTGGCCTTCACACATACTTCCTCAAAGAGATGGCCAAGGAATAACTAGTTTAACACACCTCACACTGTGTCTATCCGATCTTCTATCGTTTCTGATAAGTTGAATTCAAATATTCTTAAGATCCTCAATAATGGGGAGTCCCAATCTGAATGGGAAACTACTAATTAATCTGAATATTGGAATGACATATCCTATTATGATCTATAATTTTGTGCTTCAATGATAAGGGAAAGTTATTTTGTTTGACCCCTCCCTCCTCCTCTATAGCTTTTTCATTTATTTAATTAATAGTCTGAAGCGTAGTTTCTAGCTGGAATTCCTGGTTATGATGAATCTATCAATCAAACTAAAAAATTTATCATTTATGAGTTTATTATTACCATATTCCTCTCATGGTAGTGAATTATTTAATATTTACATGATTTCCAATCTCCCTAGAACTTCGATAATCAATTTAATATTCTAATATATTGAACTTTTCATTAAACATAATGATCAGAATATTAGACAATATTAAAATTTTAGTGTTAATTGAACTCATATTTATTCTCCTCAGAAATATAATCATGTCACAACCAGACGCTATATGCTTCTTCATTCTATACATTAATTGGTCTAAAATTTTTCTAGTTTTGGTTTGAATTAAGTCTCGGGTAAATTTTTTGGATTTTAGTACTTTTTTCTAACATTTTGGCATGTAAAAAGTTGTAACATGATATGGTATACCATGTGGCATGTTCATCCTCAAAAAATAATAAAACATAAATGAAAAATAATTTTAAATGAAAAATAAAATTAAATGAAAATAAAAGAAAACTAAAATAATGCTTAATAGTAATGACAATATTATGATGATTATTGTTTTTATTATTATTTACTGTTATTATTATTATTGTAATTTTATTTAGGAAACCATAATTTCCCCCATCTCGTTTCCACATACCCTTTCTTGGCGCCATCCCCCCAGATTCCCCTCCCCTGCATGACCCCACCTTCTATACACTCTCCTTCTCCAGTCGGACCTTTCCCTTACACAACCTATCCTCTTAGAACCTCCCTGAGTTCTTCCACACTCTCCTCTAACAACCTACAGTGTGAAACACCCCTTGAACACTCTCCTTATCTAGGGATCCCTCCTCCAGCCAGTCTTCCCTCCAGTGAAAACCCCCTCTAACACCCTCTTTCTCTCTAGCAATCCATTCCTCCCATATGACCTTCGATATATCATATTCTTCATGGTTTCCCCCTCAAGTATCCTAGTTAATGATCACTCTTCCCTTATACTTTAATTTTCCATGATTTTTAGACATCTCATTTCCCAACACATTTCTCTAAAACCTTATGTGAGTGTTGGATTTTGTTTTTCATGATTCTCCAGATTTCAGGGTTATGAGGAGGGTTTCTGGGCACAAAATGGTCCCTATTCCGGAAATCACCACTGAAGGCAAGGCACTTCTAGTTGATTCTACTTACCCCATCATTTTGGGGTATGTTACTAATCCTTTTTTGGGTTCCGTACTCTCTAAATTATGTATTTATGGTGTTTTTGAGTCCTGATGATTTATTGTAGGTAGTTGTGATTTTTTTCAAAGATACACACACATATTCCCAGTTTTGGATATGTATAAATATATTATTATTGATTTTGTTCCCTCATGTCACGTAAAACAAGTACAAGAATTTAAGGATATATATATTTATATATGGTTTTTTTCCATGTGAACAGGCTAGTTATTTAGTTCGAAAGCTTTGGTTTGGAAATCCTTTGACGTAGGTTTCCCATCTACTTAAACATAAAATAGAATTATTTTGTAAAATGTGGTACACTAAGAGTTTGATTAAATACTTATTTGGATTTTTCATGTGTTTTTTGACATCTAATTCTTTTTTATGCATTGAGAATAAATTTTTTGTATAAAAATTGATTATCTGGGTTCCTTGAATGGTATTTCAATGTTATTTTGGGCATAAAAAGAATCTGTATTTATTTTGAATAGTGATTGGTATGTGTTTTCAATTAGTGGCCTATTGGTAACATTTATTAAAATTGTTTTGTATTGAAATTTAAACGTGTGTACATTGAAGGAATTGTTTTTTTAAATGGGTGTGAAATGGAAAATGGATGGTTTTACCTTTCATTTTAGGAAATATACTCGGTTCATTTGAAGTGATGGTTTTGTGGAGAATTATTAATGTCATGTTTGGTACTTCTATGAAAATATTGAATGTTTTATCATGGAAACGTCCATTGGTTGAATCTCAATTCTTACCTATGTTTAATGGATGGGATGTACTTTTGTGAAATCCTCGTGATCCATTATGATAATTAGAGGTCCTCAGTATGGAAACCTTGAGTTCTAATCTTTTTGTGCAATGTAAATCGATCATCGGGGTGACATGGGGTGAGACCTATTGTGAATTGTTATTATATATATTTGTGATTGGATTGTCGGTTGGAATCGGTTGGCTCACCCCTATTATATATTTGGGTTTACTGTATTAGATTGGGACCCTCATTCTTATCTTGAGTTATGGTGGATGGTTATTTTGGCGTTTTTCATATCATCGTGTGTGGAATGATATTGGATATGGGGTTTTAGGTTTATGCATGTTCTTGATTGTTCTTGATCTCTTGGGATAACCTATGTCTATTATCTGTTGGTTTCTTATAGTAATAAATGTGATACATCTATGTATATTATCATTTCTCTTGTTATATGAATATTTTGTTTCTTGATTTGGATGTGTTTACATGGAAGTGAAGTTTTTCTTTTTAAAATCTTGTGAAAATTGTTTTAAAGTCAAAGTGTTTTATAATATTTCATTCCACAGAGACAAACTCATCAAGTATTGTTCTGCTAAAATTCTAATGGAACACTATTATAATGAATGTGTTTTTTTTAATGTATAAGGGAAATTACTTTAATTTTTTGGGTAAAATGAATAGAAAAGAATAATTTTACATATTTTAATTCAAACTTGAAAATGTATGTTTTTTATTTTAAAGCAAGAGCATTGGGAATTAGATTATTGGGATATCCTACTGAGCTTTGATACACATGCATATAGTTTAGCTTTGGTTTTAACATAGGTTGTTGCTTCATTCTTGAATTTGGTCAACTTATTGAGACGTTATTTTGAGGTTGGTGGTGGCCCATTGGGTCACATGGAGATATATACAGTATTATTTTCTCACTAATTATATTACTCATTTTCATTATTCAATTATTATTATTTTATTTTTCATTATTTTTATTCCCTAATTGTTCCCACGAATTTAATTTTGACGCCCGAATCTAGTTTCTTGCCCATGGGGATTGGAAACTCCCTTTAGGAAATGTCGTCGATCGGCTCAAGTGATGGGTTCAGGGTTGAATCGGGTTGGATCATGAAAAAATGGTTTTAGAGGAGTCCCTTGTTATTTGTGGTGTCTAGTAGTTGTACATTAATATTTTCTAGGCTCATAAGGTAGGTCATGGGTTTGTTCTTGATCACCACCACTCATGGTGAAACCTGAGTTACTAAGGGATGTTTGATATTTGAGTTTTCGGTTCTGATTTTTGATTGAGGAATGAAAACAGAGGCAAGATAGAGTTGCATTGGGATTTAACATGGAATAGTGACCCATGTGAAGTACAAGTAAATAATTTATATTAATCCTAGTTGTTAATTCATACTTGGGGCATGGCTCGCTACCATTTCATTAGGTTAAGCAGAACTACTAGGTCCCCTATTCAATAGTCTGGTGTATGTGGTTCTTTGTCTTGGTTTTGTTTGATGTAACTGTGTTTTTTGAAATGAAATTTGTTTTGAAAAAGAAGCATTTTTTTCCAAATGGTCTAAAATTAGTAATGTGGTTTTTTAAATTGAAGGCGTTGTGGCCTGAAAATTTGGTGTATGTTTTTAATTTCTATGAAAACTACATGGATGCTCCTCATGAGTGTTTTCACATGTGATGGAATGTATGTAAAGTGTGTGTTGATATGTATGGATTGATTTAGATGAAAACTTGTTCAACGTTTCATGGTATTACTTGTTTGCTTATTTGAAATTAAAGGCTTGGCCTTGTTTTTATAATGTTATTTGGAAAGGGGAAATGATTTTTTAAATTGATTTTGGTTTAAAATGGGGTTTTCATAATCTTGAAAAGTGGCCTCACAATAAGATAGTTTTGATATTTAAGTGAATACAGTGTCTTTTTTTAAAAAAAAATTCCTAGTTATGTTTGTTATTGTTTGGTTTTTGATGTGTTCATTTTGACTTAGGATAACACTTTTTTTGGACATCAATTTCATGTCAGTTTTGGTTTTTGTTTTCCATATTATTTAGAAAATACCACTTCGAAGAGTTTCTAATATTTCTAAGGAGTTATGCCGATTTTTTGGTTCGTGTCAAATTTTTTATTTCCATCTTGGTGGTAGATGAGTGTTAGAGGTTGTGGAGTGACATAAATATATCGAGCATGTCTACATGGTATTGGGAGCCCCCAAAGTTACCAGAGTATGTACCGTTTTGGTACTATTTGAAGGTTCGTACCTAAATGAATGTATTTTATTTTCTCTAATGTCAATTAAATTTCGGATGATGTGGGATGTATTTAATTATATATTTTTCAAATTGTTCATACCTAAAGATGCGAAGATATCAACAAGGGAAGAGCTCATGGGTATTCAATAAATACAATGTTCGATGAAGTTATATGTTGAAAACATTATGCAATTAGTTTCCTTTTGTTTTGTCTTATCATCATAGGATTTCATGAAGACTTATATCCTCATAGAGGGTATTCCTCCAAAGATCAAGGAGTGGGTCCTCTCTTTTAAGGACCATCATTTTGAGACATTGGTACATAAAACGTTCCAAGCTGAGTTGGTCGCCAGAGCTTAGGTGGTTTAAAATTAGGTGTGTCTTACTTCTCATGAAGTTTCCCCATCCAGTGAAAAGTATAAGTAAGAAGAACATTATTTGAAGTAGTATCCTCACATGGTTCTGATTTCTTGGTTGTCGGATCATCCTCATGTCTTCAACTAGTGTAGCTCATTTGGGAACTTAAATCCATTTTGTCACATACCATGAAAGTCATGCCATATTTGTAGTTGTCTGAGACATTTGGAGATTTTTTGTAGAAAGTGTCACCTAAAGAAGATGTTATGACCACAGGTTGTCTGTTATTGACTATTCTATAGAAGAATCTTCAGCCATCAGAGCTCCAACCATAGGTCTCTGGGTGAGGATCACACACATTCGGTAGTTGAAAATGTTGTGTGAATCCTTGATCTATTTATTGTTTTCTGTGTTGGGATGGAAATATTTATTGTTTTATTGATCTTATTTTCCTACTTTCATAAAATCATCAATAATTTTAAAATTTTGATGGACTTATTATATTTTAATCAAACCATTTGTACCAATTTTAACATAGAACTTTTGAATCATTAATTTTATCTGATTTTTTATTCCTTATGCAGGTTTGTTTGGGTTTTTTGAGTAGTTCCCATTTATAGATATTTAAGATTTGTGAAATAGATTGATAATGTTATGGTTAGTCATTTTTTGAGTTTATTTTCATGATTTTACCTAGAATTGGGGGGGGGGGTTTGATAGTTTGGAATGGTTATAGTTCAATGATGGCGTTGGTTTTCTCCTGTAAATGATGTTGGACATGTTCGAGTTGAGTGTTCCCTAGATCCTAGTTGCATGGAGGTGATGTTTGGCTAGTGTGGAGAGGTTGACTTATTTCCTGATGTCCTGGTTTTCTAGGTTTCCCCCATAGGGGGTTTCCCATTTATGTTCTGAAGGTGTTAGTTGGGTTTTGAATTTCTTTTCTAGTTGAGTCTTTTTGGTTGGGATAACACTATTATGTTCTCTCATTTTTCTGTGTGGTTGTTTTTTCTGAATTAGTCGGGTGTAATTTGTCAAGTGAAAGCTTACCCCAAGGTTCTAAATTTATCTTAATTTTGACTAAGAACACACTTTAGTTTTGACTATCATTGGTCTCGGTGACTTTCTGAGGGAATAAATTGTATGTAGTGGGGGGAATTCTCACACCCCAACCCAAGAAACCCCTTAATTATACACTTTACATGGTCTTAAATTTCTCTTTTTGCGGTTCCAATTGAGTCTCGATTAGATTTTTTGGATTTTGAAACCTTCGGGTGAGTTGTTTGGCATGTACATAGTTGGTGCAAGGCCTGCAAGACCATGCATCTTACTATGCATATAAAAATAATAATCATTAAATGAAATATAAAATTAAATAAAAATAAAATAAAAATATAAGAATGTTTAATAATAATTATAATATTATGATTATTATGATTATTATTAATTTTTTTATTAATTATTGTTGTTGTTTTTGTTGCTATTGTTATAATTTTATTATGAAACCCAAATTTCACCTTCTCTTTTCTCCTACCCTTTCATGGAGCTAGTCCCCCTCCTTTATTTATCTTACTTACGTGACACCACCTCTTGTGCACTCCCCTTCATCGATCAGACCTCCCTTGGATCCACATATCCTCCTTGATCCACCCCCTTTCACCACCCCCCTCTCCTCTGACAGCATATAACATTAAAAAAACCCTATGAACACCTCCATCTCCTGTGATCCATCCTCCATCCGACCTTCCCTCTTATGGAAAACCGCTCTACTTCCCTCTTCCCCTCTGATGATCTGTTCCTCCCCTCTAATCTTCGATTCGTCTGATTCTCCATGGGATACCACATGAATATCCAAACTAAGTGTTCCTCTTCACTTCCCCTTCATCTTTCTAGAGATTTTTGGACATCTAATTGCTCTAACCATTCTATCTAAACCCTATGTGAAGATTTTATTCATTTTTTCATGATTCTCCTAATTTTAGGGTTATTGAGATAGTTTCTTCAGACCCATTGGTCCTTGTTCTTACAAAAATCCATAAAGGCAAGGCAGTTTGTGTCGATTCACTGTACTGCTATCAATTTGGGTTATGTTTTTAAACCTGTGATTGGGTTTTTACCCCCTAAATTAGGGATTTATGGTGTCTTTGTGACCTAGGGATTTTTTGCGAGTTTCTATTGGTTTTGATGGTGATTAAGAATATTCCAAAGTATGAATATGTATTAATATATAAATTTTATTCTTTGTGTGCTCCCTCATGCCATATGGGACACATGAATTAGTTTAACTATATATATATTTATATATGGAAGTGAGTGTGTACGAACATTCTGCTTTGTGAGTTAGAATGTTTTCTCGTGGACATCTTTTGAGGTAGGTACCCCATTCACTATCCCATTTGAATTGTAGATTCATTATTTTCATGTATTTATCATGTTCGTAGATTACTAATTACAGATACCTGATCATAGAAATATTTATTTGGTGTAAAAATTGGAGGTTTATCCATTTTTAAATTTCAAATAGAAATGTTTTGTCAAATGTTTCACAACAAGTGTTCAATTAAATGCATGTTTGGCTTTTTCATGTATTTTGTGACATCTAATGCATGGTTAGGCCTTGAGAATATATTTTTCGTATGAAAAATGATGACTTGGGTACCTTGAATTGAATTATAATGTTGTTTTGGATTTAAACATAATTTGTATTGGTTTTAAAATGTGGTTTGGCATTATTTTTCGATTAGTGGACCATTTAGAATTTCAATTAAAATAATTTTTTATTGAAATTTAAATGTGAGTACTTTAAAGGCATTATTTTCCAAAATAGTTGTGAAATGGAAAAACAATTTCCCCCTTTTTTAGTAAATTAACTAGGTTCTTTCGAAGTAATGGTTTTGAGGATATTGTTGAAGGGAAGGTTTTGAACTTTTGGGAAAATAGTGAAAGTGTTTATCATGAAAACCTCTATTGGGTGATTATCATGCATTTCTTGTTTATAATGGATGGGATTTCCTCATTTTAGAATCCTTGTGATCCATTATTTTAAGTGGAGGTCCTCTATATGGACTCCATGAGTTATATTCTTTTTTGGAAATGTGAATCGATCCTTGGGGTGACTCAAGATGAGACTTATTGTGAATTATTATAATTTATATATATATATATATATTTGATTGGATTATTAGTTGTAATTTATTGGATCACCCCTGTTATATACAATAGATTTTGGAACCTACCATATTGAGGGAATTTTATGAGAATGATTGTCACACTGGTAGGTCATCTACTAACCAGTGTCCCATAGTAGGTGGATATATGTGAGTTTATTGATATGGCATGGGGCCTCTTGTTCAGTCCTCATTTAGGGTGGCTGGGTGTTTGGGTGTTTTTTATTTCATTGTGTGCGCTATGGTACATGGGATGTGGTCTCATATATAGCTATGTTTCTAATTGTTCTTGATCTCCTGGGGTTCACCAATGTCTGTTAGATCATAGTTTCTTACAGTAATAAATGTGATAATCATATGTAGATTTTCATTTCCCTTGTTATATGAATATTTTTCTTTTTTCTGCTTTACTATTTACATTAAAGTCATGTGCTGGTTTCAAAAATATTTGGAAAAAAGGTTTAAAAGATAAAGTGTTTTATAATATTTCATTCCATAAAAATTCGAAGAATCACTTCCCTTTCTTCTAAAATTCTAACGACACACTAGTAGAATGAACATGGTTTTGGAAATGGGTAATGGAAATGAGTTTTTTTAAAAAATTTAGAAAATCATACTTTGCTATATTGTAGTTCCATGATGAAAATTTATGTTTCTTTTATGTTAAAGGATGTTCATTGGGAAATAGATTATTGTGCTAGCCTACTGATTTTTAATACCCACACCTATAGCTTATATTTGTTTCTAGAATTCAGTTCTACTTATAGCTCAAGTTAAATCACCATAGTGTGAAGTTGGTTTGAGGTTAATGGTGGCCCGTAGATTCGCATTGAGGTATGTACAATTTTATTTTTTAACTACGGCTAGTTTTTATTATAACTGTTCCATTTTTATTTATTTATTTGTATATAATTTATATTCCAAATCATTCCCACCTATTTAATTATGATTTCCTTAACTTGTATCAAGCCCATGGGTATCAAGAATTCCCTTTATGCCTTATTGCGGACTGGCTCGGTTGACTAGTTCAGGGTTGACCTGGGTTGGTTTGTGACAAATCATCTTTTTATACATTTAATTTTTCCATGTATTCTACAATTATTTTACTCAAATACCATTCCTTTGTTATAAAATGGCATTTAATATCCAAAAATCTTCACATAGATCTTTAATTTCTAGTGACTGTGACTTTATGAAATTCAACAGTGCTTGAATCACACTTTTTTCAACTCATAATTTCACCTATTGGAAACTCATTGACATAATTTTCTAATTTATATTGCTGAGTATCCTATAGGGTACTTTTTAACTTCGATAATTTTAATATGTAAAGGGTCATTTGGAAATATGAATGTAAAGATAAATGATCCTTAACTTCCATAAAGCGTGGTTTTTGGAAATTTATAATTTAAAAATTCACATCATGCTCTCCTACCATCCACTCACTCTGTTTTATTTCCCTAATAACTATGTGACATCAAAAAGTTGATAATTCATGTCAAAATAATTTTGCAGACCATCTTTTAACTTCTCATGATGTATGTCCTAGTGAACTATATTTCTATACGTTCTTCAAATTTTTATGCAATTCTCAATCATTCATTCAGTCAATATCTTTTTTGAAAACTAGTATCATAAAATATACATGTTCTTTATAGATCTACTTTGTCCTTATGCATATTTCATAAAATCATTCTCAGACTTATTTCAATAATCATTAGATGTATTAAGTGACTCTTGATATAAGAACCTTCATGAATTAATAATTCATACAAAAGTTTAATTCAATCCACATTCCATACATACATCCATCTACATGAGAATAAACTTTTAGATACATCACTAAATAGTTCCTTAGTGTCATTTTAGACTGTTATAATATGTATCTATGATGTTCCTACATCTGATGGTTCTACATTCTCTGTTATATAATTTCAGTGATTATATTTTAGGAACACTGATCATAAAAATCACATTATTATTATATTAATATCATTGAATTCAAATAAAAATATGAATTGAAAACAAATACAGTAATTTGTCATCACCATCAGATGGGTTCCTTTATCTCCCTCCTAATATTTTTTATCAACAATAATTTATTTTTTACAATAAATGAATCAATGAAGTAATAAGAAAAAAATAGAAATGAACCATATAAAAACACACACTATTCCAACAAATAAATAATTACTTATTAAATAAATATTCAAAATATAACATTATGATCCCAATAAGAATCATATTATTTTAGAATCATTGAAAAAATGAATACATAAAAAAAATTTCACAAGAGATCTATATCATCTCCCACTAAGCTATTCCTAACTATCATCCTTCTGAGACATATAATAAATAATTGTTCTTCATAACCCAGGGAATAAAAAAGTAAAGGTGAGCTCAGATGCTCAGTAGGGGTAAATAGGGAAGCCGTCAATGATCACTCAAGTATATCTTGAGCATAATGGTACAAGAAAATGATCTTACGATTTGAAAAACATTCCAAGAATATCATAGATCATAATAGAGAGTCATGGAATAAATATTTCCAATAAATAAGGAATTAATATTAAAAAAATAAATTAAAATTATTAAATAGAGTATGACTTTATTAAAAGACATATGTCTGATGAAGACACATATGTATATAAAATATTTTCATTTTTCAAGGATCCCTTCATAGACTATCATATTGGATTGGTTTCACTCCAAATTCCATCATATATTTAGTTATGTTTCACTCCTAATATTATCATAGAGGAGAGAGTCCCTTATTAAACTAGGTTCACCCCCTATTACATTCCCTATTATCAAAAAAATAAGTCAATCTTTATAGAATTCATTAAAAGGCTATATAATTCTGGGATAACCGATTAAATTGTGAAAATCAAACATATGTGTGGCACAGGATCATAAAACATTTATCTTTTCATAACCCATAAAAAGGAAATGGGGTTCAGAAACAATAAATTGTAGAATCAAAATATAACCCATGGGAATAAAATGGTTTAAATAAAGGATTCATCATAACCTAACAATCTCATGGGAAAGAAATGGGTCTCTTAAAGTCATCCTAAAATAATAATCATAGGGAATCTAAATAATGAAATTGGGTGGTCTAATTGTATAATATCCCTAGAAAATAATAATTAACATAAAATTATGTTATCATAGATGAAAATTACATTAAATGAACACTAGAACATTTCTTAAATAAAATACACTCTTCATGTTGAAATCACTTATTTAGAGAATAAAATTTTCAAAAACATCAAATAATAAATTCCCTTCAAAATTTAACTATGAAAAATTTAAGAGAAGCATAAAATATTTGATTGTTCATGGTGTTGAAAAATTATGTTCATATCATGTACATTAAAACAAATATTCCTTTCATGTTTTCAGTAAAAAATCCAAATTACCTCTTTCAGAAAAATAATGAATATTCCATTTTAAAAAATTATGTATAATGTTTATCATGGGTTTAAATGAATTTAAAAAATAACAAGTTAATATTATAAACATTATTGATTATGTTTTTATTAAAAAACTATAATACAAAATGGTATTTTTTCTAAAGATAGAAAAAAGGTTTTATTTCCATACAAAGTTACTTTTAGTCTATTGAGTAATTAAAGAATTGAAAACGAAAAGAAAAAAACATAATCTCCTAAAAAAATAGAGGATGATAAAATTCATGTATTTCTTGATATATAAGAAATAAGATTTCATCATCAGAAACATGATCATAAACAATCCTGATATACAATGAGATATTATCATAAATCGATTAAATCAAGTTTGAATTTCTTTAAAAGAACACTAAAATATTGTAAAAATAAATAAAAATTTATTATAGTTACATACCGTTCTAGCTAACATACATATAACATAATAAATAATCAAAATATAACATTTCAATAGATATTTATTAATAATTATTTATTAATATTATCATTTCCAGTTTCTTATTGTTTCATTTTTAATTTTGATTTATTTTTGTTAGTTCTAGTCCTTATATATTGATCACAGTTCAAAAATTTCATTTATTTTAATGATGATGTAAATATATAATATATTACTTATATATATATTGAATCATCTATAAATTGTAGAGATGAAAAAATTAATGACACCATTCATGGATAGAGTAGGTCCTATGTACGCATGAATGACATTTCAATTTTCAAAAGATGTAAAAAAATTAAGTTAACTCACATTTAAAGAATCATTAATATATCATATATATTAAATAAATCTATCTTTATTTCCACACATTGAATGTTTAATAAAAAACAAATCACATCCCTTCATGGAGGTTGGAGTCTCCATGTATGCTTGAGTGACATTATCGTTTTCCAACAGATATAAAGGTTGGAAGGTAGATATGGTATTTAAATTTTAGAAGCACAATTATTAAATAAATATCATCTTTAGAAATTATACTCATCATGACAACCATCCATTAAAAAATGTTATATAAAATTAATCGTATCACTTCCTAGAGGTGGAAGTCGACATGTTTGCAAAACTAAAAATTTCACTTCCCATTTAGTGGAATATAGGGTGTATTTTGGGTTTTCTATAATTATGATAACATTTTATCATATATAATATACATAATGTCTTCTTTTATTTTGAATACTATATATTAATATGTTTTAAAATATGAAATAAATGTAGATAAGTTGGTTAATATGAATACTACTTCTTCGGTAGGCCTCCATTAGGTACATTCTTAAGGACCGTTATAATTATTTTTTATAAATATCATCACCTATAATTCTTGGACAATGAATTTAAGAAAATTATTCGATAAGTTTTATAAAACCTAGATGTTCCAATTTATTAGAAAGAAGATAAATTATAGATGTCATTTTATAAGTGGGGAGATGACACACATGGAATTTAATAAAATATTTAAATTTAAAAAAATCATACTAAAAAAATGATTCAAAATTACCATAGGTTCTATGGGGAGATATTATTTTTCTATGAATGGACATACAATATTTTTCAGATAATTATAATCAAAAAAATATCCTTGTCTAATTTTTAACCCCCCTGATAAATTCATTTTAACAATACCACTGTGAAAATTTCTCATTATTTCTATTTATTAGGAATAAATATTAAAGTTGTATAATTTAAAAAATTGACTTGTAAATTAATAAAATAGTTTTTTTTCAAAATTAATTTAGATAATTGGAAGATTTTTTTTTAATTAAACCCAAAAAAACAAGATGAAAAAATAAATTTAGAGAAAAAATGTTTTCAAAATTATAATGGGTTTTTTATACCAATGTTTGGATTACTTGTTTTTATATGATATTTTGGGAATGTTAATCCTTTTTAAAATAATTCATAATGTTGTTAAAAATTAAATTTATTTAAGACATTGAAATTAAGAGGGGGAGGGATGGTTGCACCTAAGATATATGATTCAGTTAAATTATAGTGGTTGTTCATTATGGGAAGTAAGTACTGATATTATTCTATACATTATTATATAGGATTCCACATAGAATATCACAATATACTATTTATAAAGAATAGAATGAGAATGCATCACCTTTTTAAAATCTAATTGACCTGCATGTATTTTAGAGGATAACTCATTTTCTTTAGGAAGCCCATTACGGATACCTAAAAATGAATCTTATGGCCTATTCTGTCATAATGGATTTTTTGTTTTACCATTTTCTTATTTTTCAGGTTGAAGAATCACCAAATGAGTTTTATTAGTGAATCAATTGAATCTATATTATATTGGCATGTAATGAAACAATTGGGAAGCTCTATTTTCATCTATCCAGCATTATATTATAAGGACTGGCACATCTATATTATGATGTGATGTTTTCCGGTGAGACAGAATAGAAACTCACTTAGATAGGATTTAAATATCATTTCTAAGAATAATTCTACCGAGATAACATGCATTAGGATATGGATAATGATTTCGAGACCCTAAATCATTTCCTGACGTATGTCATGGATTATAATACCATCTTTATGAATCTTTTTTGATAAACCCCATATATTTGAATGAATTAGGAATCCAAGGAAAACATATTTAAAATGGGATTAAAATAGATACTATAAACCAAAATGGCACTCTTAAACCAATAAAATTTCCCTAATATGGTAAATAATATCTTTTTAAAGGATACATGTTCTATGGAAGGATTGAGTTATGATATTACATTACCTCTCCAATCCAAAATGAAACCTAATATGGAAACTAAAACAATAATGGGAGGAGGTTAGTAGGTGAAACATATTCTAGGGGAGTCAAGGAAGTGATCTATTGTGTTTATGTTTTGTAAGACCTTCAATTTTGATTCACTAGTATATGAGGTATGGTCATATTTTTTGAGATTACATCTGTGAAGGGATTTGATGACATTACTATGCCTAGTATTGTCACATTACAATATTGAGTTGGAATAGTGAATTAGATAACATCAGATATAAACCAAATCCAACATAATCATCATCGGCTCAATTATCATTACAATCTACCTGGGGAAGTTGACATCCATTAAGGAGTTCCGGTCAAGGAGGTCATCATGGTAGTTAATGATGTTTGGATGGTACATGTAATTTTGAGAAGATATTACTTCCTCATGGTTAGTTAGAGGGTTCAATAAGGACACCACATATGGATCCTTATTCAACTATTGCAATAATATATCTTTATAATTTGAGAGGTACTTATTATCATTTAAATTATCTTACACATTATATAATATTTTGGGTAATTTCACTCTTTTATATCAATTCTACTAGTGTATTTTATTAAGTTTAAATTTATTGTCCCATCTAGTTTCATGATACTTAATTCCTATTTGGGGAAGAGAATCAAGAATACTAATAACTATTCATATTATGATTTAGTGGTAGCATCTTATGTTGTTTTTTGGGATATATTAGTGCTATCATTTTCTGTATAGACTAGTGAACCTAACCTTGAGCCTATAATAATTGTAATCATATAAGGGTTCCATTATATTCCCTAGATAGTGTTTAGTATATTCTATTCATAGTTTGAGACTTATACCTTTTCAAATAAGGCCATAGTAAAGATATATTGGTTCCACAAAATCAAATATTGGGATACTCATTATCAATGTTTATCAATCAAGGAGTATTTGATTTGACCTCCTTTTATGAATATTTATCCAAACATTTTCCATAAAACTCTTATAGGATTACCTCTTTAAAGATAATTGGAATTCCCTACTGATCTCTTCCTTCGTATTAACTGATATATATTCCCAATATTTTATGTCCATATTAGAGCTATGTAAGATGAAAATAAATTTTTGGAGCTTATGTAAAATAATATTCATCAATATGAAGAAATATCTATGGGCAACTCCAGTTATTATTAAAAAAAGAGTTGATGGGAGTCCAAACCTCTTTATAGAATATATAAAATTGAATTAGATGATTATCAGGATTCATTATCCCCTACCTAGGAACATTGATATATTCAAAAATTTAGGATTTAAAGGTGGTTTTATAAAATTAATCTTTTCTCAAAATATCCTCAACTATTCCTGAGCCTAGAGAATATTCAAAAGATAGTTTTTTTTTAAATTTGGTACTGGAATTTTGAGTATTCATTCATTCAATTTGTAATGACTAATGCACATATCATCTTTATGTATTTAATTAATCAAATTTCCTATTATTTTTTTTAATTTTTTATTATTTAATTGAATATGATTTAATATACTCAAGGTTAGATGAAGAGAATGAGTGGTATCTCAGTATTATCTGAGATAGATTATGGGAACATCATCTTCATACCATGCAAAAAAATATATTAAATATGGATTTTATAATTCTAATTTCTCGAGTATGTGATATCTAAAAATGGAATGTCAATAATTGCTAAAACATAGAGTATGTTAGTTAAAGAGGGTGCCCAATAATGTTTTTTGGATTTTAATCTTCCACAAGCTCATGTGGTATTTTCAATTCATAATAAAATAATTAATTATTTTTTACAGCTATAATAGTATCAAAAAATAATTGGGTTAAATTTTTATGTTTTGATCTATTTTAGATGGAAACCCAATATCTTAAGAAGAGGATATACATGAATATAGTGTTTATATTACCTCATTCAGTTGAGGGGTTTAATGTATATTGTGATAGTTCTTATATTGGACTCAATTATATTCTTATACTATATAAATTGTTAGTTGTATATGGTTTTAGGTAGTTTCATACTCATGAATGGAACTACCATTCCTATGATATATATTTAGATACCATTTTTCATGCACTAAATCTAGAGTGACACTATCTTTTGGACACATGGTTTATCTTTTCACTGACCAAAATAACCTAGAGAACCTTTTATCCCATGAGATTCGAATAGGAAAAGAAATGTTGGGTTGAATATATCCAATTTTTAATCTATGGAATTCAGTTTACACTGGGAAATGGAAATATTGTTTTGAAAGATATTAGTAGGAGGAATCATCATCAATGGGTGCTTGTAAAAAAATAGTAAGAGTGGATGTTGTACTTTATGGTTGAACTTTAACTGTGTGACATTGAGAATCATGATTTTGGATAGCTATATCACATAGATAACACCTCATCTATAAGGTTTAAGTTCAAGGACTTTCAAGTACCATGCATGGCTTGATTTTTATATTCAATAAAGATTCAATTGTTTCGATCATTCCTACATATTTATGGGTGGTTGGTGGTCCCAATTAACTTGAGTGAGGTGGTCATCAGAGAAATTGGTTATTTTTCGTGGGTTGTCCACCTTGTAATAACTAATATGTATTATTATTACTATCACCAATTCTAGTTTATTGGTATAAATGTGGATTTCATAATATTTATTTCAAAATATTTGACATACCAATATACTAAATAAGAACATATAAACCATTTACATTCCATTTATACACATCCTCCATTGGTATGAAAATGGGATAAGATTATGATGGACTTTCTAACCATTCCTTCTCATTAAAAAAATGTTCAGGATTAATTATGGGTATTAGTGGATAATATTATAAATACATATCACTTTCTACATATAAAGGAGGCTTCATAAATTGAATAAATTAGGAACCGATATTTCTGGGATATCTCCATGATTCATGTGGTGATAAACATTATCATTTATTATAGGTATACTATATATACATCTTGGTTTCAAAGAGGTATTCAGGGATCATTAGGTTTTATGGTAAATTTAAGTACAACTTTCAACACATAAAATGATGTCTCAAATAAGTGAAACATTTATATTATAGTGGATTTTGTTCAAGCGTGTATAGTTTATTTTGATAGCTTATGAGAGGTTAATAACATAATAATAAATTTTTTCTATAATAATAATTATCTAAAATCTATATAAATAGAAACTTAAAAAGATATAGATATAATTTCTTATCATTTTCTCAATGTAATAATGAAATAATTGAGTCATCCATGACTAGGCCAAATAATAATCAAGAGGCAATTAGGAAAGTAATGTTAATTTGAATGAATATTATAACCACTCAATGTTAGAAAAATTAATATGTTGGTTAACAAGGGAAGAATTTGAAATTCATGTCATGGGACCACGTGTTCCATTGGGTATCATTATGACTAGTTCATTGATGAATGGGATGATAAGTGAAAATAACACCAAATATTTTTAGTAGTTTTCTAATCATATCCACGGTTAGAGAAACTACATACCATATTTATCTTCCACATAAATTAACCACTAGGAATGATACATTTCATGTTTCTTATCTATGTAATTTCCTTCCACACCATTCACATGTGATTCGATATCAAGAATTTTATATTGAGACGGATTTCTAAAATACAGAGCATCCTAGATGCATTGTTGAACAATTTCAGAATTTTCTATGGGGAAAGATCATTCATATGGTTCGGTTCATGTGGAATTATAGTTAACAATATGAAAAAATATAGGAATGTAAATATAAAATTATTATCTAATTGTGAATTTTTTTCTTAATAATTTAATAGAAGCCTCTAATGGTTGATAGGATCTATTATGGTGAGGTTGTCATGTCCACATCCCCTATAGCTATGTAATTATCATTAATTTTGAATTGTTAAAATTGGTTACCAACCTATTTATATTTTTATGGGTGGTTGGTACATTCTTTGAGGTTTATGATGTAGTTAGAGTAAAAAGAGGAACATGGTGTTCTACCGCAAGCACTAGATACTAGGTATCATTTTCAGAAAAATCCCCCTAAAAGGGAATAATCTCATTTATATAACCTATGTTCTTCTGTTTTTATCAACTTTATTGGGGATTTTATAAACATTAGTTATAGGGATCACATCAAAAGTTATCCTCTTAACATTCCTCCAATTATAGGTCTAACCTATCTTCCCCTTTCTTCAGGTGGTATTGATTGGTTGTAAGAGATCTAATTTGATGAGGTATTCTTTTATTTCTTCTTTATTTTTAATGATTTTTTTGTTTGGTGTAAGTTTTATGTTATATTACATTATCATTGGTTATTTTTGTAGTTTATTTACAAGATTTCATGTTTTTTTAGATCAATCCAAGCCTTATTTATTCATGGATCAAAATTGAAACATAAATTAAGGGGGGGGTGCTAATAATTTTCTTTTGATCCCAAAGAAGTATTATAGAAATTAGTTAGTAGGTGAACCTCTTGTCTCTCACAGATTCACAAGGAGTTGGGTTTATAATTTTCTAAGTCTTCGTTAAAACAAAATAAATGATATGTTTGAAATTTATAAATTATATATGGTCTCACATTATAAAGTTAAGATATTTATTTTATGATATATGTTTAAATTTTCCATGTTGTCATAATCATCTGATGCATTATTAGAATGTTTATTACTAATATTATTTTTCACTTATGAAATAAATTGATACTATTATAAATATATGAAATTAGAGAATTCATAATGTACCTGTTACATCCCATGAATTTTTAAAAATAAATATTGTCTATTATTGAGGTCGTATACACTTATAGATTGTCTTCAATAATTTTATATCTTGTTACCTATAATTAGAATAGTTTTTTCATGACAAACATGTATTTTTGAAGTGATCAGGTTTGGTGGATCACTATAATTGTGTGAATCAATGACTCCACATAATAAATTTGTCCTTTTATTTCATCCAATTAAATTGTTTAAGGTACTAATCATCTCATATATTTTTACCTTATCCTAACTCAGATTATATAGAAAATATATTCCCAATAATATTAGGATTTTTACAGTATGTACATGAAATCCCACTCTTTGATTTTATTGGTTTGTCCCCCCAACCATATATTACTCTACAATTACCATGATTAGTTACATGGAATATTCTCCCACCTTGATTTCGTGGCATATCATTGTGTTCCATCGCATCCCAAAAGAATGTCTTTTTACTATGTCCCATAGTTATAAAATTCTCCTAGGTTCTTTCAGTATCCTTATTATTTTTCCTTACTACTAGATGACTTCCCCTCACAGTCCTTGAATAGATCTTTTCTCGAATCTTCAAGTGGGGCTTCTACTACATTGTCTTCTTGATGTTGAAAAAATTGGTTTTTCTTTTCCTCTAATAATTCCATGAAAACATTATTTTATCATATTTTACAATATAATTTTTTTAATAACACATTCTCATATTCAATTTTTTTTCCTCTTGATATCCAAATATATTATTCTTTAGGGTAAATTATCAGGTTCACATTTTTAACTGGCTAGAGTTTCTTTGAGTAATAAAAGTATTGATTAAATAATCATATAATTATCATAATTATCTTATTATATTAATAGAATAATTACTATTAAATTTTATTGATGTATTTATAAACATATTAGTCCATGATAGAATAAAATCCATTTTAAATATACAAGTTATTTTCTATTTTTAATTCTCATTAAAAATCGAGAAATTTTTTCCCATAGGGCTTTGTATGATTTCTTTTTTGAATATCCATCAAACCCTCTCTATATAAATCTTCTCAAATATCCATCCTTTTGTCGATATACTTACTTTAATAATATATATGTGTTTTGTTGTGGCCCGGAACTCTCAACACTTCTGAATTCCCTAATACGGATCATCGTACATGATCATGATGTTTAATTATTTTAAGCATGGATCAACAGTATTGACAAATGTAAAATATTAAATCATTAGAATAAATAATTTTTATATTCTTTCACACTTTTTGATATTTCTCCAAAATTACTCTCAAAATATTTTTTCTGTAATTTCCTCATTTTAATAGAATGATATTTATCATTTTCAATTTTTTATTTTTTCAATTTTATAAGGCTACTTTGGAGTTTTCCGTACAAAGTCCCTATAGAACCATACATTTTCTTCTCAAAATGTTCTCACTATTTTCGGTGGTTAAATATAGTTCTTGTAATATTTATAGATTTCATGTGTACTTCAAAATGAATTTTCCAAATGATTTTTACCCATGAAGCTATTGTAACCTACAAATGTGTTATACCCTTTGAAGTCTTCAAGGTGGGGTTCATATACCCAATAATGGTAAAATTTTCATAGTTCTTAAAAAATGGTTATACCCTATGATGTTGGGTTATACAATATTAAGTCTTATGTGTACCCTATGAAGTCTTATATGTACCCTTTGAACTACCTTATAATGTTTCAATGGGATATATGATAAAATTATTGAATTTTAAAATTTGATTTGTGTAGGGTTACTCACATGAACATTTTAAACTATAGTGTATCACTTCCAACCTTATTCAAATTATCATAAAACAATATATATTGATCATATTTCATCCTCAATAACATTAACTAATATATAGTATTCTTCCAATGTATCTTAATTAACTTATATAGAAAATTTTATTCTGGGTTTTCCATTGATTGTTTCTCTATCTTCTCAAAACATTATCTAGACTCCTAATTTATTGATGTGAAATATTCAATATCCCCTTTAGATAGCTTCATCTAAACCACATCACAACTATTATTGATAATAACACATCTCATTCATCATTACATGTTATATGTATAATTTTTAGACCATCAATCATCACAGATAATAGATTCTAAATTGAATATGTCCAACTAAGTTCTATAAGAAAATCCAACAAATTTTCCTTTTACATGTATCATGGATGAAAAATTATCTTCACATCCATATATAAACAACATAACTTTAAAATATTCTTATCATCACAGAGTCCTTCATTATTGAAAACAAATTCCATCAACATATGGGCTTTTCAATATCCCCTATGGTATTTGTTTCCAATTCTATCAACACTTATATGCCAATATGAGAGTTTGAGATCATTTATTTTACAAATTATTGTATGTAAATGAAAAAGAATATAGGGGATGGATTCTCATATTCAATAACCATTTATGCTATTCCGAGACGTATTATTCTCACACATTTATTAAAATTAACGTCTAAATTCAAAATATTTGTTGAACGATTGTATAAAATGCCTCCTAGTAGTGATTCATAAACCATTAAACTATAATTATTCATGTATTAACCTAGTTTATAAATAAATTGAATAAAACTAAACATCAACATTATTAATTAATCTATTTTCATGTGACACCACTTCCCGTATCTCATTTTTTGGGTTAAATACATAGATATTCAATGAAAATTTTGACATGCACTCATCATAAAAAAATAAATAAATAATTTCAACTTAAAGAGTTATAACTCAAAATATCTCATAACAAACCCATTAATAATATATTTCCATACATATATATTTTTTATAAAATAAAAGGAAGAAGTAAATGATTGATTGAAATACATAAATTTATATATTTACAGATTTTTCTAGAAATTTAATATTTATGTCAACATACCTCTAGTAATATTCTCTTTATGTTGGATCCACCTTAAGGGGTTCACCTCACTAACCCTTCAAAAGAATAGGTCACTTATTCCCAGAAGGACATATTTTTCTTATTCTATATAGTGATTATACCACACATCATCTATCACTTTATATTTTCCCCTTAAATTTCTTATATGATTGTATAAATGTAAAATATTTAGAGTATAAATAGGGTATTTTCATGACCCATCAGTAATATGATTAAGGTCTTGAAAAATCTCTCAAACAATATCCTTTATTCTTTTGGGATTTGATATTGAGAGATATCTTTATGCAATTTCTAGTTTTTTTTTCAATTACAAACTCCCATGGACACTATGACCTTCATTATGTTTTACACTTATTTATTACAGGGAATGGGGTTATCCAACATTTATAACAATTTACCATCAATCAATGGTTCTTTTCCTCTTTCATAAATATTTGTAATAATTTATATTTTACTGGGAAATATAGTTATAAATTTATTTTAATGTAGACCAACATTATTACTCCTCCCATATAAATATTTCAAATCACTTGGTTTATCATTATTGGATAACCTCTCATGAAATTCATGTTCATATTATTATGAAGAAACCCATTTTTCTTTACAACATTATGTTTCATAAGATTTTTTTTCAAATTTAATTTTTTTTAACATTCAGAACACACTTTCTAGAACTACTTTCAAACAAATTTTATTTTCCTAGTTTTACACATGGTTTCTTACAAACAATTTTTTACAATTTTTTTCAACTCCTCCAATTTCTATTCTATGGTTTAAACTACTAAAACAATCCCTTCATCCTTCTCCTGGATTGATTCCCTTCTTGAATTTAGCTACACTCTGTTACAATTTTTTCCATGACATTAATATAATGTTCTATTGTGTTTCCGCTCTTACCCAAATAGAATAATTTTCTCTTTCTTGTGACATCATTTATATTATTCACCGAAGATTCAATTGGAATGTTTTCCACTTATTTATTATTTTATTAAACATGTTTCTTTACATTCATATTTCTCAACGAATGTGTAACTAATTTATTTCACTATATTTGTTTTACATTCTAGATCTTATTATATTCAAGAATATTATTGATGATTTATGGTTTCATAATAACATTCTTCATGATTTTGAACACCAATGAAATAATAGTAATATATTTTCTCACGGTAATCAAATCTTTTTTTGGTGAATTGATTTTTCTTTTTCTTTTTGAATTATAAATTTAAACAAAAAATCTATAATTCTATTAAACTCTACTAACACATACTATAAACCTATTGTAACTTTCATTTGTTGACAAATTATTCCAACATTTTAAATACCTATTCTAAAACATCATACATAATCATGTTAGGGAATAGAGTATTTATTTTTCTTATAAATACAGTCTAGATTGTTTTGATATATTATTCTTTCTGGAAATTATTATCTATTTTTATGTTATTTTGGGGAACCAACTTTCATAAACACTCATTTATCAACCATTGGCATAGTGAAAGGAATCTAATCATTTTCTCTAATCCCTATGAATATTTTTTTTAAAAATTATAATTGAACAGGAAAATAATTTTAGCACAATCAATAGATTTTGATGTAGATTGTTCTTTTTTGAATGATATTTTTATTGGATAATTAATAGATTATTCTATCCTCATATTTAAATTTTTCTATGGAACACTAAATCTCAACAAAATTGTGACTGGTAGCATGTTTCTTCTCTATATATTTGAAAGTTCTATTTTTTCCAACTCCCTATCATTTAACTAATCATCTAATTCAAGGAACATAATGTTGAGGGATTTCTTATCATAATTAATATATTAATGTAATTCTTCCCAATTTTTATTCAACTTCTCAATATGTTCTCAATGTTGTCTTTTACTTTCCCATATATGATTTTCAAGGTCCAAAATCTTCTTCATTTTGATGTCTAACTGCACATCCTTGACATTTAGATTACCTTTTTGGATTTCACTAAAAAGCTTCAATTCATCATTAATTTATCATATATTCTTAAACCTTCTTATAAACTACATATTTCATGTTTTCATTATCCAATGTGTGTTTTTTGTGGATCAAATAACCTATTCGTTAGATTTATCATCTTTAAGAAGATCCTTTCACTGTTACAAATTATCTATTATGGATTTATATTTGTCTTTGGAAACCAATTATAATAGTGAATTTTACTTTTTTAGTATATTGATATACCAAAATATGTACTCAATAAACTCAATAGATATAATCATAAAAATATATCAAATTAGAACCTATTATGTGATTCACTTACTTCAAAATAATCACTGTTGGAAACAACTCATTATAGGAATCCTAATCAACAGTTATGGAAGAAAACATACTACATTTTTAATATTAATGTAGTGGTATATCATTATTTTTTATAAAACTATTCCATAATAACATTTTCCCTTCACCTTTTTTTTCTTTATTATTTTCATTGAAATGTCCATTTCACTACAGACAAAAAAATATATTTTTTTTCATGATTCATATATAAATATTAATTTAAGGTTCTATCTTTTCATAAAAATGTTTAGTTAGCTCTAATTCTAATTAAAATACCTACATTTTGTGGATTACAAATTAGGGGTTTAATTATTGATCCCTTTTTATGAATTCTTCCTTTTATTTCAACCATTTAAACTAGTTAAGATCGTGATCCTCTCATATTTTTATCTCTTAGCCTCACACATATTATGTAGTAAATAAAGGCACATAAACAAAAGTATTCAAATGTTTTTATTAAAATAAAATGCCATTTTTATCGTATATTTCCCAAAAATAGGTATTCTTATACTATTATTATAATTGGATTCGGGAAATAGAAACCCACCATGCTAACATGACATAAATAAATGATCTCTAGAATCCTACTAGAGGTTATTTATATTACATTGCAATATTACTAGCTTCACATTGGTTATTGTTGTATCGCATAGAATGGTATTATAAACTGGATGTTGACTGTGTCACATATACTTTAATGGATCCTTTTATTAGCCATCGATGTTAGGGATCCCTCCCTCCAATGATACCCTACCTGAGTTATCTATGAAGGATTATTAACAATGACCCCAGAGTCCTTCCTTCAGTAGGCATCATGATTGAAACTGGTATCAAGGGTATAAATCTAAAATGTATGGAAGGAACTAAATTCAACAATAATATAGGATTTGGAGATGGGATTAAACAACCACCAATTAAATCCTTCACAAAACGAAAATGTGAACTCAAACCAACCAACAATTCCTGATAAATTCAAAATAAAACCAAGTGTCCAAAAAATTCCCATGGGAAACATCCTATGAGAGTGACATAAAACTATCTCATATATCTATGCTATTAATGTACCTTTTGATCCCTAATACCCTCGAAGAAAAAAAATAGTTTATATATATGTTGGGTGATCATAACCTGTATACTAAGTTGAATCATACCGATTGCCTCTCATGAACATTTGCAAAGAGAAAAATTATGCGCCAGTGAATAAATAGTAGAAATAATAAGAACCTAAAATGTTCAACTAACTTACCATAGCTTCACTATGGAACACTTTCAAAATAATTAATCCATTTTAGTACCATTTTATTCATAGAATATAAAATAAAGGAGTCTCTTAGCCTCTTCTTTACTGATTTTCTTCTCCCTCACCCCATTTCAAAATGCCTTGTGATCCAATCCATTTCTTGTATATATCATCACATAACCATCCATATTTTATATGTGTTTGGATGTATCACTACCAATCCCAACCTCCAACAAGTTTAAAAACTAGTTCTAGAATCAATCATAATTTATTAACAACCTCATCTATATAACCATGGTAGTAGGGTATG
The DNA here is from genome assembly GCA_963277665.1 of Viscum album. Taxonomy (NCBI): domain Eukaryota; kingdom Viridiplantae; phylum Streptophyta; class Magnoliopsida; order Santalales; family Viscaceae; genus Viscum; species Viscum album. The sequence continues at coordinate 600,778,877 of OY728133.1, forward strand.
GAAATCAATGACATTCCCTCATCATACCACACTTGACAACCACCACATTTCACATCATCTCTATCTCCTGGTAATCTGTAAGACCAATCCATCAGCACCGGGTAATCTCCAACACCAACCTCTCATCACTATTTAATGTTACTCACTAAGCCAATATCACTATGTAATATCCAACACCAAATTGTTTCATCATAATAATTACCAAAGGAATAGTGAGGATGATGGGGTATACATCCATCTAATTCCCCACTATACTAGATATTGGGGAAAACAATTAGAGCTCAATATAGATGAAAGGTAGATAGAAAACACACAACACCCCAACCATTTGGTAAACAACAAATCCACTATTATAATCCATAACACTACTACGGAAACTCATAACGTCTCTCTGAACTACTACTACCACTAAATGAAACACACCACACAAACACCTCACAAATCCAAAAAATATATACATTATCATTAGAACTCAATAATTTCCTAAAATTTAGGAGTTATAAAAACTACCATTTATAATTAAAATTCATTTATCATTAAATTAATTTAATTCATTTACCTTACATTAATTCCATCCCATTATTATATTTAATTCTACCAATTACAATTCATTTACCAACCCATGTCATTTCATATTCAGCATATCTACTCATTGAATGAATAATCATGAAATTAACAAGACTCTATCACATAATGTATCATCTATCCCACATCAACAACAAATGAAAAAGAATTTATTCCAATCCATTACTATAATAAACACATCACAACAAAAATAACCACATGTCAAAACCACCACACATCAACCCACATCACATCCCATGCAAAAAAACATTTTGTTTGTTACTTAACACATTCTTCATTGAACATTATCCATGCCATCCCCAAAAAAATCCCAACACAGTTCCAAATAATTACATAGGAGAATACATCAATGATATCATCATATAGTAGCATAATCCAATTCCTAGAATTCCACATAAAATAGATTCCACATAAATGGATATAATTGTGATAATTCATTACATAGAATGGATATTTTAATTCAATGTAACACAAAATTTTTTTATCACGTATAAGTGATTAGTGATTTCATTCAAGATGATAACAATTAAAAATTATAATAATGTTTTAACTAATATCACAAAAATAATATCAATAAGGATCCCAAAAGACTTTATTTTCCAAAACATTTGATAGAAATCTTAATTTAATTATAATTATAATCAAAATTTGTATAAACATGTGAATTTTCACCATATAATTAAATTAATAATTAATATAATTATTTTCCTTCTTAAAATGACCCCAACTATAAAATAACATATGAAAATATCATGAAATCCCAAAAAAAGTAAATAAAGAGGGGGGAAGGAGGATTCCCTACATTGAAGCACCATTCTAAATTACCATGCATAAAATGGTGAAGAATGAACAACCTAAAGACCCCCACCCCACATAGAAATATTGTACTAACCTATATCACATAAAAGACTCATGAAAATAACTACCCAAATGCACCCTAATAAAAAACTACATTTCTATTGATTTCTCTAAATGAGGAATTGGATAAATCGAAGGACATATGGAATTTACTCACTACTAACTACTAAATTCTAAAATATTGAGGAAAAATATCTAATATGGATGAAGGTGGGTGAAATAACCTCTAAAATAACCTAGGATTCAACCAAAAATTGAATGAAATTAAATAAATTTCTTGACCTCCAAAATTTGAAAATACATTCGACATCGATACATTCATGATGAGAGTCACTTATTCATGACATGATTTTTCATGAGGCCCATAGATACATGATGTGAAATAGATTTTATAGATTAATGGATTTATAGTGATCCAGATTTCTCATACATAAATATTAAATCTTTATATAAGAATATTCAATTAATTAAACAAACACACACCTAAGAACCATAATTGTTTAGTTCCATTAGAAACTTTCAAACACAAACACCTAGTCCATAGGTAATATCCATTATCTCCGACTATGATATTAATAACTAGAACACTTCATATAATATCATATATTTTACATCACTTCATAACCTGGATAAAGGAAAAATATGAAAGGGTAAGCTAAATATCATAGTAAGTGTAAAAATGGAATATACATGAGCATAACATGAACATGAGAGTTTGAGACCCTGACTATGACATTCAAAAACCATACCCTATATATTAAGGATCATAATCTTGATTAATTTAATAATCATTGGAAATTAATAAGACATGAATCATATATAAATCAATGAACATGATCCATGAGGAAATCACATTGGAATTTGGCATATATTATTGGCGTGCACATAATCATAGAAAATAAAATATTAAGGCTACCCCAAAACTAATTATAACTTGTCAGTATAGGGATACAAACTTGTGTACCTACTTCATCCTTGAGATGAACTCTCATGTACCATCTTTCAGGCTTGGTATAACCTCCTATGTACTCATTTTCAGGCATGGGATAACCTCTCATGTACCCTTTGAGCTCATATATTTTTAATTATGAATTTAAAGGGAGATGTAGGTTCCACCATTCACATAATTAAATTCATACATATAGGATCCATAAGATCATAAAATACTTATCATATCATAAACCAAGAAATGAAATGGGTTTCATAAAAGATCCATTATATTATAAAATGTTGAAAATATACATGTTTCATAATAATTTCATTATCTCATCACAGTATGAATCATGAAAAATAAGTAAGATTTATAAAAAATATATATCATGGTATATCCCATGGAAGATAAATGAGTTTTATAACAATATTTTCATAATAAATCATTTAGAGAAATAATATTATTGGTATCCTTGGTTCAAATAACCAATGAAGTATATGTATCATAAATGGATTCAATATAAGATGGAAATTTATTTTTTAAAGACATTTAAAATATTTTTGGATGAAAATAACTTTTCTTTGAAAATAATTTAATAAAAACATAATAAAATTACAAGAATTAGTACTTTCAAAAAACCATAAAATCTTATAAAAATTTGGTTTAAATGTCATTTAAAACATTTCGTAAAAAATATCATTTTCTCTTAAAAACACTTTTAAATCATAATTGTTTTTTGAAAATACATTTATTTAAAAATGAAAATGAAAATGTATAATGAAATACTGAATGAAAATAATGTTCATATAAATGGAATGTTTTTTTCATTCTATATATGTTAAAATCAATATTCATTTCAAATTTTTTATAAAATACAAAGGGGAATTCTTTACAAAACAATATGAATATTCCTTTCAAAAAGAATTTAACATTTCAAACACGGGTAAAAGTGTGTTTAATAATTCATTTTATTTTTTTTAAATTATTATAAAAAATGGGTTTGGATTGTAAGGGTCTTCTTAATCAAAGAGGTATGTAATAACTATTTTACTAAAAACATTCCATTGAAATCTTGGATACATAGAGAGATGAAGATGATGGGAAAAGTTGTATTCTCATGACTTAACCATATTAGAAGAAAATTGATTAGTTTATTGAAATATATATAATAATATTTCATCATTTTAATCATAATCAGAAATAATATAGATAAATGTTGAGATTTTAAAATAAGTATTTTTACCTATTTGCAAATATTTAATCATAAGCCCCATAAAGTATTAACATAAATGGACCTTAAAATTTAAAGTGGATAAATAAATTAATGATATTAAATTTAAAATAATATGTAAATATACATCACAAAATAATATAGGTTCATAACATAATGTACATCTCGAAGATGGAAATTTGAGATAAAAATCTCATACCCATTTCGTAACATTTGAACTATATAACCCAAGAAAGAAATATTATCAAATGGATATGTAAATAAAAATATTTTTAAGTACATTAATCATAATAAAAATTATAATGAATTATATAAAATACATAAACAAACATGTTGTGAATATGGTATGTGTCTCACAAAAAAAGTGAGATTGAAATCACATACCCTATGTCTTGAATTTTATCGTACACATTAGAACCTCGAATGTAATAAATATAAGTTTATTATAAATTTGTTACAGAATAATATATTTATATACATAGTACCATAAATGATTTTTTATGACCTTATATTACCCATTTATTAACAATTGCATTTAATTTTACCTTTCAAGTAAAAAGAACTCTATTATCTTAAGTGTTTAGATTTTTTATTTTTGGTCCTCCAGTATTGTTAATGGTTACATAATCTCCATAATGTTATCAATGATATAAATATCATATATATTGATTATATATAAATTTATATTAGTATATATAATATAGAGATATAAAATTAAATACATCGTTCATGGATATAGTTGGTCATACGTACTCATGAATGTTGCTCCCATTTTATTAATGTGTAGAATGAAATAAAAGTAAATGATATATTATAATTATGAAAAAAAATTAACGTCATATATATCTATTATTTTCATTAAACAAATCTATATTAAATCCCTTGTAATGCTTGAATGAATTGTGCTGCTTCAAGAGGCGGTCGTCCACCGTACACACGATCGATGTTATCATATTCTCAAAAAATGGAATCAGTGAAGTTATGTGTGATATAATAATTCATAAATAATAATAATATAATATTTATAATATATAAAATATATATAAATCAATATTTATTGTGTTTTTTGGTAGTAATTTAAAATCAAATAACATTAGTTCGTGAGAAGGTAGTATGTCGTATAAAAGTGTGATGATTTCATAACCCATTTGATGAATGTGGAGATGAATGCTTGTCATTCCCTTTACATTAAAACTGTAAGTATATGGAATATTTTTAGGTTATTAAATAATAATATTATAGTAAAAATTTAAGAGGTGTAGGAATAAATTAAGCAAAAAGTCCCATTTATGAATTTTAGCTCTTTCTTGGGTATCCTCAATAGGTTTTCACAAAAATCCTTTTGAGGTTGGAGTTTTTCCAAACTATGACCTCTAAGATGTAAGAATGTAATTTGGGAAGTAATTTTTTCATTTATTGTCTAAAAAAATATTATTAATGTTTTAAGAGGATTGGGGAATGGTAGGCCTTTTACAAGTGAGGTGAGTGGCACACTTGTAATTTTTTGAATGAATGAATTCCACCCATGTTTTTCTCTTATAATAGGGCTAAAATAATCGACCATTGTTGATTTTTTAGAATATATGTTTTATATATAGACATAAAATGGATGTTGAACAATTTTTGGTGTATTTTTTTACCATTATCAGTTAGGTTTGACCACCCTTATAAACTTATTTTTACCTTAACTGGAATATATAATTTTTTACAGTTATAAAATTAATTTTTTTCAAAACTTATGTTAAACTAATTGGATACAAAAATTATTATAAAAAAATATTTAATAAATTTTCAAAAAATTCCACTCATTGAATTAAAAAAAAATATTTAAATTTTTTTTTCCACAGATGCGATGAGAATATAGGTTTTTAAAGTTTAAATATTCATTAGTTTGTAATGATTTTATATTATATTAAATATGAAATCGATTCCAATGACATAAATTTGATTTTAGAATATATATTTTTACTAATTTTACTTTAAAATCATTTTAAAATATAATTAAACTTCACAAGTTAATATATTTAAATGTATGTTATCAAATAAAATTCATTATTTCTACTTATTCATTGAAAAATGAATCTTTTCTGAAAAATTCAAAAAATTAATTCTAAGATAATTTTTAATTGATATTATAAAAAAGTATGTTTATTTGATAAAATAAATTTCCTAAGAGTATACAAAATTCGTTCTATTATTTTTCAAAACAAAAATATATAAAAAGAAGAGTTTTTTAGAAAATTGAATTTTTGAAATATATAGACATTATTGAAAATTTCTGTATTTTATATCATTATGATTCATTTATATAGAAAGAACATTCATAATATTTTAAAACTATTTATTAATATACATATCAGTAATATTAATGGTTATGTTATTATGGTATGTCTAAATAACTATATTAATAATATATTGTGGTTTTGTTTTAAAAAACAATTTTGTGTGTTACGTAAGATAACCCAGTATTAAGTATTTCACAATATAAACATGGTGTTTTATGTAAAAAATAATGAAAATAAATTCCTTCAAAATAATAATTGTTTAATGAAATCTGGGGTGTTACGTCTAACGCCCCTTTAATATGAATTTCTCTTTCGAAATTCATCACTCCAATATAGAAAATGAGGATACTTATACCTCATCATACCCTCAAAATCCCATGTACATTCCTAAAACTAGTGGTTTTCCATAATTAATTTACCAAGTGAGTGTTCTTGTTTCCTTGAAATTTCTCTATACAATCCTGATAATTCAAAAAATTATTCCTCCTAATAAATTTTTTTCTCTAGTGGAAGAACCTTTGAGTTCATTTCATGTGAAGGTTCAGATATATACTTCCTTTGGAGAGATACGTTTATCATACAGTAGATAAGCGAGAGGATTTGTGGATGAACCAATCAAAAGGATACTATCCATATATGATCATGAATATCAAAGATGGTGATATAAAAATGCCAAAGTTTCCGTTTCTTTCTGAATCTCAGAACCTTATTTCGTGAAAAAAAAATTATTAGAAACAACATCTCATCAAATTCAAAAACATAGATAGCACTTGAAATTATGAGCATAATTTCCTACTAATTCTGACCATCCATGATTTGTTTCTAAATATATCTAACATTATCTACAACTTATTCATATAACTTAGTTCCCAATATCTTTCTTTCTCCAGAATTATTCAACATGTTAGAGATTTACATTTATTTCCATAGTTGGATTCAAAAGGATTTATCTGAATTATTTAGTGGAAGATATTATAGTACAAAAACATATCTATATGAATGTGTTGATCCCAACCACCATTTAAATCTATGAAAAAATATATCATCATATCCTCTTGTGTTTGAATTGGTCTTTTTGACAAACCATCAGTATGAGAATGATACACATTGTTGATTACAAACTTTGTATTAAGATCTTACTAAAGACTTTTCCAAAACATTGGTGTAAGCCTCAAATACTAATCATATAAAATTTAATGTGGTATACATTTCAATCTTAATAAACCCTTAATGTATATCTCATGAAGCTGATCCATATATAATTCGTCTATGATAGTAATTAGGTGTGCTAACTTAGTATGGTTATCGACTAGAACCAATATTACATTATGGCCTTTAGACATTTTGGGGATTCCAAAGGTAAAATCCATGGTTATATTTTCTCATTTCCATTCTAGTATGTGTAAGGGATGTAGTATACCCTTAGAAATTCTTCTATCATCCTTAACTTACTAACATACCATGAGATGAGAAAAAACCTCAGTGATATCTCTTATTTATAATCAAACTATAAACACAATTTATAATATATATATATATATATATATATCAATATACCTATCTAATGAATAGAGAGTTAATAACAATGAGCATACCCTAATAACTCCTTGAAATCTATTATTGATAAAATTTGTACATGGTTCCTTAACCATATCAATTTATCATGATCGAGGTTAAACTCATGAACATTTGAAACCTTCTTTTTCATATCTACATATTCCTTATGCATGTCATTAATCTTCACTTTCATAGATGGTTGAACATTTAATTGAGAATGATAAGATTTTCCCCATCCTTTTGGATTTCTTTATCTATCCTATGATAATGCATAAATATTGTATCATTTTTTATCCTCATCATTGATAAGATATCATGATCCATTTTACTCAAAAAATCATCCACCTTGTTCAGTTTCTCTGGGTGGAAATGTATTGAGAGGTGATAATAATTTATCGGTTATAACATATCTCTTTAGGGAATATTCAACTCCTTCTATGTCAATATGTACTATAAAATTTTATGATCAGTATATATATCACATATTTCCTTATGAATATAATTCATTTATGTATTTGTGAAAAAAAAATTATATTACCTTACTCTAAATCCTGAGTTTGGTAATTTCTCACATTAATCCTCAATTATCATGATCCATAAGCTATAATGATGTCATATTTAATATGTAAACATCCCAATCCCTTGATTGATACATCAGTATATATTAGAACGACATAACCACTCCAAGGTAAGGTAAAAATTGATTGACTAACTAACATTTTCTTCATCGCCATTAAATTTTCCTCACATTCATCTATCCCAGGGAACTTAGTTCTCATCCATGTTAACATGGTTAGAGTAATATATATTTATGAGATATTCTCCCCAATATGTCAACAATATCCATCTAAGCAAGAAAAATTTAGATCCTAGTCACCACGGCTGGGCAACGCCAACATTCATAAGCCTCCGTCTTTGATGGTTATACCGATATACCCTCTGTAAAGATTATATGACCCAAAAATAAAACCCTATTTTTCCAAAATTAACAACTTGTAAATATTTTTTGTAGTTTCTCTTTATTTATGGTATTTTGTAAAATTCTCATGTAGTCTTTATGCTCTTCCGTTCTCTTAAAAAATATAATAATATCAGTAACAAATACTACCAAAAACCAATCAAGGTAATCTATATAGATTAAATTAATTAAATCTATGAAGATAGTGGGGGAATTAAAGACCATATATTGTCACTATATATTCATAGTGACCATACCTTGGAAATATTTTTTTTAGAATATCCTACTTATTGAACCTCAATAGATGATATCCAGAATGAGGGTTACTCTTGGAAATCTATTGAGATTCATGATGTTAATCAAACAATCCATCTGTATGGGGAAGAGAATACTTTTTCTTAATTTTTATCTTGTTCATCTACATGTCATCAAGATAAAGACACATTGATCTATATTTATTTTTAGCAATAAGAAATTGTTCACACAAGGTGACACAATTTTTCAAATGAATCCTTTGTTACGGTTTTCCTAGAGTTTCATCTTCAATTCTTGAAACATAATCAAGGGAAATATATTTTGAGCCCTTGAAATTGGTGTCATTCTAGGTATGAGTTCTATCAAGAACCTGACATTAATTTTTAATGGAATTCTCGGAAATTATTCTACAAAGACATAAAAAATCCATGAATAATAGTTATATCATTGATTTATCCTCATCTATTTTAGATAAACACCCCTTATTAATCGTAACTAAGACACATAATATGGTTTCTATCTCTGTTGGAAGCATTTACATATCTATTCATTGATAGATGATCATATATATCATTATAATAACAAATATAAATTACCTTCCTCAAAAATTGATGTTGGATTTATGTATATAATGTCAATTCATTCCCAATATAACATCAAATTTAACGAGATAAATATTAACAATATTTTCAGGATGTAAAATACCAGCAATGTCAACTAGAGAGGAACCATAGACATGATATAATATCGTCATTCCCTTACGGTTTTTCACAGATAATTCTACCTATAATTTTTTTGGGTGGAATTATCATACCCATAGAAAAATGTTCAGATATGAATGAATGGGTCGATCCAGAGTCAAATAATAAATTAACAGTTATTGAGTGGAGGTTAATTGTACCATTCATCACTTAGTTTTCACACCCGATATCAGAAACACTAATCTTATGAGACCTCACCTTTTTCCTCATATTAATAGGATAATGGAATTGATCCCCATCATAAACCCTTCGATTTCATAACATATTAGCATAATTATCAAACACTTTTCATTTTAAACACAAGAGTGTTGGTGGATCATTATATGGATTCTTCTCATTATTATTGTCATTATTTATCATATTCTCATCACATTGGAATTCTGACACTCAATCTACCTCCTTTCCATACCTAAAATATTTAGTATTCCCATGAAAAAGTTTCCTCTATTCTTCTTAACACAAATTGATCATGAAGTAAACCTCATATTATTTTATTCCTAGTTCTTAGATTTTCCTTTTAACTCCAATGTTTTCCTCTTATAAAATCATTGAGAATGATATATAACAGAAAACTACATTTACAACATGATAGCACATCAAAAAAATATAATCATAGCTATTAAGTCATCTTATGGATAATACCCTTAAGATACTTCTTTATGTGACACTGAATAATCAATCAACCATACATTCATGTTTTATGATAATACCAAAATCATACATCATAAACCTTTTATAGTTTTCCTCATAAGTATGAATAAAATAATCTTCCTTTTTCATTAGCTCAAGAAACTCCTTCTCTATCTTCATATGAAAAAATATAAGAAATTTACTTATTCAAAATATGTTTCTGAACACATACTTATACATAGATTAAATTTCACCATATTGACTCATATTTCTTATAATTGTTCATCATTTATCTACATAAGAATCTGAATGGTATAAATTCAAAATAAATTTTTCAATTTATAAAAATTGTAGAATAGAAAATATATTATCATTGGTTTTGATCCATTTTTCAACAACTAGTGGATCAACATGCACACTGAAAGAATGTGGATGTTTCCTCAGGAAGGACTCAATAGAATATTCTTCCATCCTTTGTTTTGAAGTACATCATGAGTCATATCTTTATAATGTCATGTGATAATAGAAATAATATTCTTCATTCCAATTCCCATAAAGTTTGAATGTTCATGTGTAAAATCATTAAATATTCGATCTCACTCAGTATTAATATGGTTAAAATGTGTTTCATCATTCAATAAGACTAAAAAGCATAGTGTAAGTAACAATAATCCTAATGGGGAACCACATAATCATGAAAATCACTTATAATATGTCTAAATCATGAGACCACGTTTAATATATAACACTATAGGTTTATCTGAGGTCATTTATGGTCATAATATATTTAAATCATTCATGATGGTTTGTTAAGTGTTTATGAATTTCTAAATTTTATCCTATGGGAGTGTCAAACAAGGTGTGTAGTAAGGCCCATTGTCATGCATCCGATGATGATTCGGTCTAGATCAATTTTTCATTTTCCAAGTTATTAACCCTTGATAAATTTTTGTCAGAACCAAATACACTTGTAGTCTCCATACTGGGATTTAATTTCTTGGGAACCTCTCACTCTATCCATTATCAAAATTCCATGACATTTTCATATACTTTACTTGTCATTTTAATTATACATAGACATTTCATAAGGGGTATCACTAAGGTTTCATATTAATTTTTTAAAAATGATCACTATAAATATCCTCTGATAGCTACTATAGAGACTCACTCTCCTCATATATAGATATTACATATCTTAATATGAATATTCAATACATTACAAAGACACGTTTCTGTGGACCGTAATAGTTTAATTCCATTACAAGCATTGAAAAAAAATCCACTAGTCCATATGTAAACTACACAATCTCCCATTGTGATCCACATAACTGTTTCTCTTATTATAAATATCATACTTAATACATTTCTTTATTACCTAGCTAATGAAATCCTTAGAAAGGGTGATCATATATTCTCAATAAGGTTAAATAACTGAGATACGTAAGCATAAAATGAATATAGAGTTATGAGAACATGATAATAACATTTGAAAATGGTACTCTTCAAATATAATAACATAATCCTCAGTCATGGAATAAATATTTGATGTTCATAATAAATGAATCATAAGGGGAGAAAAGAACATGATCCATGAAGAAATAACATCGTTATAAGACAAAGACTTGTGGCATACACATAAGAAAAGAAAATAATACATCAAGGCTACCAACAATGACATTCATAACATGTTAGGCATGGGATAACCACCCTTTTACCTACTTTAGTCATGGGATGACCTCAAATGTAGCCTCTTTTAGGCTTTGGATTACCTCTTGTGTATCCTATATCAGGAATTGGATAACCTATAGTGTATAATTTGAGATCATGTAACATTAATCATTACTCAATGCATTGGTATGAGATATACTTCTCACCCGTCACATAATGAAAATCATACATATGTGTCCCACTTGATAATAAAAATCCTTCATATAATAACCCATTAAATGAAACAGGTTTAGAAACATTTCATCATATCACAAACTATGGAAAATATATAGGTTTCATAATAATTTCATCATTCCAAAATATCCTAAATCATGAAAAATAAGATTTTTTTCACATGAATTATACCATGGTATAACCCATGGAAGGATAACATGTTTCATAAAAATCTTTTCTTAATAATTTATTCAGATAAATAATAAGAATAGTATCCATGGTTCAGATCCCAAATTAATCTTAGGTAACATTAATGGATGTAATATTAGATGTAATATGATTTTGGACGAACATTTAAAACATTTCATTAGGAAAATATTTTTTTACAAAATAATTTTGAAACATTTATCCTTTTGAAAATCCATTTTTTGAAAATTTCCTTGTAATTTTAAAAATTATGCTTAATCAATCATTTAAAACATTTCTTGTTGAAAATATCTTATCCGCATTGAAAACACTATTTAAAACATAATACATTTTGAAAATGAATTTATATGAAAATAACCTTAAAACATATAATGAAAGATTAAAATAAAACAATGTTCATTATTATTGGTTTTGGACATGTCTTGGGATATTTTATACACTTATATTTTTATATACCCACCAGTAAAAAAACATTTACCTTAACCACGGTCAATAACTTTTTCAGTTTTTACTATTAAGTTTAGTCAATTTTTTTGATATTATTAGATAATATAATGTATTTTTATTAAAAATATGGAATTCAAATTTACTCATTCCATTGATATAAGTGAAGAAAAAATATTTGAAAATTAATCGTGTAGATGCGATGAGAAATCAGGGTTTTAAAGTGAAAGTGTTCAAAAGATTATAATGATTTAATATTGAAATTAAATTTGAAATTGTTTGTAATGATATAATTTGGATTAATGAATATATAGTTGAGCTAATTTTACTTTAAAACCATTTTAAAATTTAACTTCTGTCTATAAATAAATTTATTAAATAGGTAATTTTAAATTGAAATTCAGTATTTTCACTATTCATAATGAAAATAGAACTTTTTAAAGAAATGAAAAATTAATACACTAAGATAATTTTTACATTTTGATTTTAAAATTAATTTTGTTTTCTCAAAAAAAATTAAAAAATGTAAAAATTTAATTTTATTATTTTTCACTCAATGAAATAAGTAGAACATATTTTTAGAAAATTGTATTATCAAAACTTTTATAAAATTTATTGAGAAATTAATTGTTTTTTATCCACATGTATTCATTATATAAAACATTTATACATAATATATAAGAATTAGTTATTACAATTAATATATCTATGTTTAATAGTTAGGTTATAATAGTCACATTAAATAACTATATTAATAATATAGCATGTTGTTTTAAATTATGGTGCTGTGTATAATTCCAGCTGACCCAGTGTTTCATGTATAGAATGAATAAAATGGTGCCGATTGTAACACAAGAGATCAAAGAAATTTAATTTATTAAAATATAATAATTCATAAAATCAAGGGAGTTCAGGATTCACGTAAAAACCTAGAAAACATCTCGTTATCTTTTTGGTACCTCAGCCTCGATTTAATTCATGTCATGAATAGTTCCATCATATCATGAAGTAATTAAGGATATAATTCCCTCCAAAAATAGTCCCTATGAATAACTGTCCAATAATCAACAAACAACAATTCACATTTTGAACATTGGACAATGCCTTTCAGAACCTTCTATAATAATATATCAACTCCAGATCCACTGAAGACTACTTGATCCTCCTTCAAACACCTCATTCTCCCAAACTAGAAAATTAATAGATCGATATGGAAAATACCATTTCATCATATACCTATCTAATGATTAGGATCATCAAAAATCAAAATCAATCAGAAAATGTAAATAAATAGATGAATGAAATATCTTGTGATATACCACTTGGTATCTCATTACACCCTAAGCACTACTGCATCGCCATCCTCTAAAAATAAAAACATTATACCACCCACACTATGAATATGATATCTCTATTACACCAGACTATATGTAGTATCATTTCAATATCTACAAATATAAATATAAAAGCTACCACACAACACTATATAAAGTACATAAATCATAGAATCCAACCCTCTATATCAAGATATTTCCAACTTTGGGTGTCACAAAGTTGCACATATGATTTTAAAATGTGTGGTAAATATAATTTTTCATGACTGTGAATAATATTTACCCCCTTCATATTAATATATCAATGATAAAAACCATCATTAGGGGAAAAATCATCTCATTAACCAAAAACAATCCAATAATCACATCATCAAATAAATACAAAACAATGAATATAAAATGACCTAACCTTATTACACTACATAATCTTGAATTTATTTAAGAACTCACTTTCTTTCACATTGATGACATTTTCAAGTTCATAGCATTAAATAATTAGGACATGGGAAAAAATACAATCATAACATTCCTCATTAATATAGAGTGGATTCCACAAAAACTGTATTCATTTCGTACAAAATATAAATCTTTTCTAATAAAATATGATTTCATTTAAAAATATTCATAACATTTAACATAGATTTCCTCTTTTACTTTCACATCTTTATAACCTGTGAAAATAATTTAAAAACTAAGTATATTCACAAAAAGCTAATTAAGGGATATAAAAATAATTTAAGAACACATTAGTCCATGAATACCAGTAATGTATGAAATCATTTTAAAAAATACATGCTTGTCATCCATATGAACATACTTTCAAAAATGTGAGATTTAAATGAGATTTACACAAAACATATATAACATAAATAAGACCATAAACATTTCTTGGAGATTTAATTACTTAGTTTTTTAACCATCATTGCTACCTTATGTTTGAAACCCTCATGGCTACCTTACAATGTAACCCTCACAACTACCTTATGGTGTAAGCATCGTAGTTACACAAGGAGTAACCATTTGGATGAACACCAACATACACATACCCAATGCATTACAGAAAGATATAGGTCTCAACCTTCATCATAATCAATGAAAAAGAACCAGAATATAATCGTACAACATGAATGATTTCCTAAAAACATTTCTTTTGAATTTCATAAAATAGAATTATAAAAGAGTATTTTGAAATAAAATCCCCTTAAAAGTATAATATAATTTAATTGAGGATTAATAGAGTGTATGGAATATGTATATACATTATAAATTCTCATAATTCAACATATTATAAATAAAATTAATTACATAAACAATTTTAATACCACATAAATAATGAAGTATAAGGTTAACACAAAAATTGAAATTGGGTTAAGAATTCTCTTACGTCAGGTTCGTCTTACATAAAAAATGTTTAATATTTCTGTATAATGGTTAAAATAGAGTTATTAATATCATACAGAAACATATTCATGTTTATAACACCTTATATTATCAATATATAACATCATTCCATCCATTAATTAATAATATTTTTTTCTTTACATTGTTTCAGGTGAGTTCTTTTCATGATTTCCATGGCCGGTTTGTATTTGATTTTCTTTTCATATTGAAATAAAATTCCCAAAGTATAATGAAACGGTTTTAATATTTTTATAGAATATATAATGATACCATAAATCATTTTTATCATACATGACAATGATTAATTAGACCAAACATTAATGATATTTCTTTAGATCATTTTTTGCGGTTCCTCGACAATCATGAACTTGTATCATTATATAAATTATAGTTATGAATTATTTTTATTCTAGAAAATAAAATAGGTTTATAATACACATTAAGTTATGTTATAAACCTCAATAAATATAATTTTTTTTGGAAGGATGTAATGGAAATTATCAATAAAACGTCTATTATATTGGTAAACAACACATCACGAACTGTGCCTTTATAAGAGGGGGAGAAGATGAAGTAAGATGTGGAATTTTTTCCATGAATAAGAAGAAATCCAGAATATATAAGATTCTGGATCCTCCATGCCTCTTGTAAAAGTGGAAGGGTAGAGAGTATAAGAATATATTAGGAATTGAAATGAAAATACAAGAATAAGAAAGATCATTTTTACCTCTTCATTTCTTCTCATTGAGATCCTCATTAAGGCCTTCGGTTTTGGCCTTTTGGTCAAACCAGTTGGACTTGGACATGGGAACGTGCCTTGTGGAGGAAATTTTGAATAAATTTTACAATTCTCAAGGCTTGATAGGTGTGATAGGAAGAGGGGAATGAGGTTTTTATTTAGAGTGGATGAGAGGAGGTATTTTACATTATTTTTATCATAATTATAATTTTTTTTCTCATTTCTATGAATAGTAAAAATTCATGTAACACAAAATTGTTATAATTTCACATGAGTTTGAACCAATTGGGCATACACCAACCTCGCATAACCTATGATGCAGTAAAGTAAGCATTTATCATTTATCGTAATTTATCATTTTTTTCAATTCATCATAAAATAATGAATTTTAAAAAATTCCCCAAAAAATCACCCTAACCATTTTTCAATGTTTATAATTTAAAAATGATCACCATTTTTCCAAAATAAGTTTCTAAATATTATTTATTTAACTTTTAAATAAAAACTTAATTTATTCAAAAATAACAATTTTAACTCTCTAACTAATTTTTTAACATATTGAAAAATTAAGAAACATCTAGTTCTCTTATAACATTAAGAGAATAAAATAATAATATGATTTCATATTCATAAGGGTCATATAACTATTCATAAGGTTATGTTACAATTCTCCATAAAAACATGTTGGTTCAATCATACTCCAAATAACTTATTGATCACAACCAGAGATGACCTTTTTTGGAATTAAAAGAATAGTAACAGAAAAATTATGTTTAATGGATAGATAAAACTATCTTCTTAAAACAAAGATTCATGAATTAGAATTTATTTAAAAAAAAACATATGGTGTTATAAAATAACTACAAAAAACATCAGTTTCTGGTAAAGTATTTTCATCTTGTACTCCCAATAACTCTTCTCTAAGAAAAAATTCTTCCACAACACAAGAACCAAGTTGATTGTTCATTTTTAGTGATCCTTATCTTGATGATCCTAGATCTCCAATAGCCATTTCATGAATTTCAAATCATCGTAGATATCAAAATCTCATGGTAAATTATTTAGGATTAATCATAATGATATTGATGAAGATAATATTGGTGGAAAGATGTCATGAATACAATCGAACCATGTATGAAGCACTAACTGATATTCCTCTTCACCAAACCAACCCAAAATTTGAAATGACTAGATGAATTGGGGGGAAATATTAATCCCTGTACCAAAACATTAATTCCCCTAATGAGGGGAGACTCACAAGAACACTTGGTCTCTGAATTTAAACTCTAGGGGCCACTTCCAATGATCAACATAAGAATTATAACAGTCTTGATCTACCTACATCCACTCCCAAACCATTTGAATATTCTTATTCATGTATTTCACTGCATCAACACCATGAATATATGATTCCCCAACACAATTCTAATACAAGATAGAATGATAAAGTTTCCTGTAAAATGCCTCAAAATAGTAATTCTAATGGATTAGTGTAAGATATTTATACTACAAAACTCAACCTGAGGTAAGATAATTAAAGAAAATATTCGAACGTCTAAGTTGAAATCTTGAAACATATCCTCCAGTATCTAGATGGTCCACTCCACCTTCACATATGTCTGAGGATGAAATGTGATGTTATCGTGGCATTGGAAGCCATAGACATACTGAAATACTCCCTAGACTCATGAGGACAGACAAGGATCCAAATTTGAAATTATTGTTTCAATAGAACTTATATCCTAACCACATTATACACAAACGTTGATACTAAAACTTATATGGAACATGATTAATATACGGCTTGAAAGTGATATGACATTGTCAGTTATTGTTAAATCAACCAAACTGCACCACAACCATCTTAATCCAAGGGTAATCCGGTTAAAAAAATACATCAAAATTTCCTCCCACATCCACTCATGACATCCAACAATAGAAAACCCATTATGGTATATGGTTCTTGGTCTTTACTTATTAAAAGATCAAAAATCATTCCATGAACCATTCCACTGACCACTTCATCCCAGACCACCAATGCTTCCTCTTCAAGCCACAACATATCATATAAACACTATGATGTACCACTAGAGTTTATCTATTAAAATGATAGAGATCTCTATAATGAGTTTCAATTTTACTAAATATCTTCCCTTGAAATAGAATCTAGTTCTAATTGTCTCTCAAAATATTCTCCATGGATAATAAAGTAATGTGTCACCACCACCTATGAGTCTCCCCCTGAGACTCCACCACCTATTATATCAAAATAACTATTCCATTATTTGATAAATAAAAAATATATTATTTACTTACCCCATATCAATATTCATTATTGTAGGACGGTCCATCCCTTTACAAACATCCTCAGACTCTCAAACTATATCGCCTTAAGACATTTGACTTAGTGAATCAATAACAAAATTACCCTTTATTAGGGTTTATGAAATCTAAAAATCACAATCCTAGAGAAAATACATCATCTTACATTAACATATATTTTTATCTCACTAAGTGAAAACATATTTCAAGCTTTAGTGGCATATGAAAACCAAAAAATTCTTGTCATTTTGGTAATGTCCCTAGGACATTAGTATATACACAATTTAAACTATCTCTATATATTGGGTTCCATATTCAATATTGTGCGGGAAAAAATTCACAAGAATATAATATATTTCTACTCAATAATGCATGAAGGCTCATCCAAATCCCATATAGGATGTGTCATAGGAAACCACATACATGACCCATTCTTTAGGAAATAGAATCACTCGGGAACTCACAAATCTTTCCTTTGGGAAACTGAACACCACAAGAAACTAATCAGTCTAGATGAATGCTTGGTATTTACATATCAAAGATGTAAAAAAGTCCACAATACAATATATTTTGGATACAATCCAATGGTAGTAGCTCACAAACCAAGGAAACTATGAACATATTCCATGTTCTTAGATGATTTATAGAAAAAACGACCATGATTTTTGATGTATCCACAACTAAACCTTATTAGGCCACGATATTCCGAAGTAAATCCACCTCTTTTATCCAAAATATTCACTTGGATAACTTTACATAGAGATGATGACATCAAATAAACTTCAAAAAATCTCCCTGATGATTGAAATTCTTTCTTTATGAAATCATGTTTTTCAATATTTCAACAATGAATATGGCTACGAGCTAGTCATATAAAACATGGAACAAATATTTCATAATCCCTAAAAACATATATCATGAATTTTCACCACCAAATATAATTAAAACAAACTAAAATTTCACATACATTCACTAAAAGAAAGTATTAAATATATCCTCATCATTCACAATCTACAAGTGATATTCTGAATGAAATTTTATCTTCAAAAACCAACTAGATCCCAGTAGCTGGATGGTCATATCATCAATAATTGGAAGGGGTAATGGTTATTGAATATCACCTGATTTAACCTATAATAGTTTGAACAAAACCTTAGATTATCATATTCCATTCAGATAAGAATATTATAACACCTTCAATATATACACTCGATTAGATGAAACTACTCTATATCAGATCATCAACTAACAGACTAAAATAACAAATACTTGTATCCTCCATTTAATAGGGGCGATAAAAATTATCGATTTTCTTTGTTGGAACTCTATTGTAAGCATAACATTGTGTTGAATGGGTAACGTCACAACTTCATCTAGAATAAAGTCAAGAAACTCCTCCACAAACCTAGGAACACACTCTACCTAATCTTCCATTGACATCTCTACCAAATAAGATAAAACAGCTTCTTTCTTTTGACTACCCAGATGATAAACTCACATAACAAGGAATTCAACTAGTTCGACCTATATATCATAAAAATAAACTATGTTCTGTAAAAAATATATGATTTTATACATAGATTATAGCCAATCCATGTCAATGATAACATTGTATGGTTGTATCCATAGTAATAAAAAATCAAACACTTACTGGGGTTACCCCATCACCAGTATACATCCTCAGAGAAGATCAAACAAGGCATACTGACCTCTTATTTTTGTTTAAAACACCTAGGAAACCAAATGATTTTCCTCCTATAGTCCCAATGTATGGACAATAGTTAGAGAGAAA
The DNA here is from genome assembly GCA_963277665.1 of Viscum album. Lineage (NCBI taxonomy): Eukaryota > Viridiplantae > Streptophyta > Magnoliopsida > Santalales > Viscaceae > Viscum > Viscum album. The sequence goes on from OY728133.1 coordinate 600,799,048, forward strand.
AACGAGTGTATGGATCTTGAATCAAAAAAGGTAAAAAAAATTTAGGTGAGAAGTTGGTCGCACCTCAAACAACCTCTAGCCTCATTTGCACTAGAACCTTCATCGTATTCATCCACCCACACCCAACCCACCTTCTATGGATTTCCACAAAAAATTATTGAATTCTCATCTTATCTTGGTAAACTCCAATATCATCATATCATAAATGGCTTATCTCTAACACTAACTTTTCATAAATAGGTTATTTCTAATAACAAATTGTCATTATTGGTTGATCTCAAACACCAACATGTGTCATCATTTCTACTACTAATGGAAAATTGGGGAATAAGAGGTAAATTATCAAATGATTATACACTAACCTGAATGCTTGGAAAACACATAAGACCCAATATATTTTTTCATTTGTACTTTTATCCAAAATAGTTGGGTTCAAATAAAATAACATCAAAATAAATGGTAGATAGATAGTACAAACTGCCACCAAAAAATGGATAACATCAAATTCACTAGCATAATTCACATCCCCTCACAACATCCATCAAAACCATTTCCACCACCAACATAAAAAAACAAAATAAACACCTAACATAACCACAAAATTCTAATTTCAATTACAACTCAACTATTTATCAAAATTTATGATTTCCTCTAACTCTTATTTACTATACATTTAATTTGATATTAAAAAATACCATTCATTTTTCATTATATTAATTTAAAAAATTAACCTCACATCCATTCCAATCCATTATTGTAATTAATTTATCCCATTCTTATTAATTTACTGACTCATTTTTTTCAGTTTGATCATTTCAACTAATTCAATGGTTAACCAAGAAACTAACATGACTATATCACATAACAGATAATCCATACAATATCAACCATCACCATAACACTCCATATTCCATTCCATCACCACAACCAACCAACATCAATACAAAAACAACATGTTATAACTACCACACATAATCTAATTGCACAACCTATTCCATAAAACATCACATTGTTTCCCAACACATTTTTCATCAAACATATTCAGTACTATCTTTGATAAAAACACCCACACGGTTCCCACATATTTCATAAAAAAATTTATCATGCATAGAAACACATTGTATAAAAAATCATCCACCACTATTCAACACAAATAACATATTAAAAATTGAATTTCATTACTTTAATCCATCATTTATAATGGGTATTATCAAATAGTTACGTATTTCCATGGGAAACTAATTTTTTAACCATATATAAATTACCAAACCACATGATGTAATTGATTATGTATGGGTGTTAATCAGATTAAAATTTATATTTCCCAACTACACTTCGTGGCTATGGCATAGTAAAGTGGTCTTCCAGAGTCGAACCCAGAGATAAATATTCTATGAAAGAAACCAAGTGTTAATAAACATTAAGGAAAAATTACTATCAACCACGATTTGGTCTGGGGATTTCTAAGAACTAAGTCTCATGGGATTTAAATAAATTAAATAGAATGTTTCTAGGTCCATTTAAAGTTATAGGAAAAATATAATACTAAATCATTCTTGACATTGACTTATGGACTATACTTCAAAGTAGTGAAAAATTCATCAATTAATATTGATCAATCAAATTAGATATAATTAATATGTAATCTACCCTTTGGTCAAGATATTGTTGACAAACTATGTGCAAGAAGCTTAACATCTTGGAAAAAAGATTCACAAGCTCTTATTCCTATCCTAATCAACTCCATATAGGTCATGGATCCTTTGATTTTCACCTATAATAATCAGGGTAGTTTTAAAATAATGACATTTTCAATTTATTTAACTTAATTACTAACCATAAGGATTCAATGTTTTGATATATAAAATCATTGGGTTCAAATCCACACCAATTAGCTACCCATAACCCTTCGTGGATTATCCACACATAAAGAAAATGAAAGAAATAAGTGAAACATATGATAAAATGAGTGAAATGAAAAATAAAAAAATTAAATGTAAATAAATATACAATTGAAATCATGTGAACTCAATAAAATACTTACTTGTAAGAAGAACAAACTATAAATTAATGTTTCTGGAAAATTTGGTTGGATTCAGATGATAGAATAAAAATATGTCATCAAACTGGTCTCAAAATAAAAAATCATAATAAAGGATTGATTAAAAAAATAATAAAAAATAGAAAAAAATAGGAAAGAAAAAGGAAATATGTTGGGAATAATGGGGAAAATAATTTCTGGACATCCTAGCTCCTTTTGTGTGTTCGGGTCACTATATATATTGACCTCAACTGATTTAGGATGTGCAATTGATTCACTTCAGGAACAAACATTATGTAACATATACACTGAGTATTTGATAGTGTTTAATTAGATTTTATACATTGTACATCAGATCTGCAATAATATCTAAATATATTGGACTTCTAGATTTCACAACTAGATTCTTTAGTGGAAATCAAAATTTGAACATCTCTCATCATGAATTGATTTCAAGTCATGTATCTCATGAGGTCTGAAATTATATATTATCATGATGTTTAATCAGGATTCACATTGTGAACATGGTTCACATCTTGTACATGGGATTCACGGCTTGTGTTTTGTATTGTATGTGGTCATTCTTATGGCCACATTCCACATACATAATATTCATGATTAGAAATGATGAAATTTTTATTCTTCTTATATCATCTCAAATATATCTTCAATTACTAATTCCTGTGAAATCACATCAAAACATAGTGTATTATCAAATAAATAATGATTAAAACTTATGTTATTTTATCCATATATATATATCCATATTCTAAAATTCCCCCTCTAATGAAAATTTTTATTTCCTCATGAAAAACTAATCTGAAGAGGGATTCCAAATGAAACAATTATTAAACAAGAAACATGAATTGTAACTAGGAAAATAAAACAATGTGAAAGTTGAATGATTAATTCCACCATAATCAGCCTTATAGGGAAAATAATTTGTGTTTCATAGTTATGTTCTTTTTTCATATTATTTCTTAATTTAATTACACTTTTATAGTTAACCATGAAATTATATACCCATTCTAAAATTTACCTCACAATGATTTTTCTCTGACCAATCCTGGTAAAAAACTGTAGTTATGCCCATACAATGATCACAACTTCTCAAACATAGGCTTGAATTGGTCCTAACATCCCCACTTCGTAAATTAAAATAATTAATTAATCATTAGGGATTCAACAATATGATTGAAATATCTATAAGGTTGATGACTGGAAGATATATGATAAAAAGATGTTCAAAACTAGGGTAATCTCTAATGTATAATGAATTATAATAATTCATAGTAAAATTATGTAACTCCTCCTAGACACAAATGATGTTTATATGCTCTACAAATATCATAGCATGTCCAATAATATGTCCTGAAATCATAAAGAATGTTCTTTGTTCTTTTCCCTTTTCAATATAATTTATTTCACGAAAATCATTTCTAGGACAGATCTCACACCCATCACTTAACCATATATGATCCATCATAAGATTCATGGGTCTAGTATTGGTGATTTTTAACCTTCAAAATATGAAATCAATTTTTCATACATAATTAATTTTTAAAAGGACCAAGGTATTTGTAGAAAATGTCATATGTAATCCTAAACCTTTTCATCTCAATCTGGTGAAAATCCCACTATATTTCTCCATAATATCAACATCATGTTGATAAGAGAGATGAAAATTCCACCATAATTTTTCAAAATAAAATCATGCATATTAACAATACTAGGGTTGGAAGGGATAATTGTCTTGAATTGGATCCATACTAATAAGGTTATTTAATGCAAATATGGGCTAAACAAGGATGTGTGTTTGTGGTCTTCATGATAACTAGCTCAAAAAAATTTCCTCAATATTTTTAAAAAAATATTTACTCAATCATATAATCAATACGATTTCAATGGTTGTTATGATAGGTTTTTATTCCCCAAGTATCTCTTATTAAATATGAATAGAAAATAATATGATAGTTTAGGTCTATAATTCTCTCCTGAATGGGAGTATAAAATAATTGGAAATAACATTGGGCATAGTATCTGAAAAAAAATCAATAAAAAATAATTAATGAATATAGAATTACTATTAAATCACTCAATTTATTAATTATGTTAATAATTCAAACAAGGATAAAAAATATTTCAATAATCTCAAAACAATATTTTTCTTTTATTTTAATTGGTGAAAGGAGTTTTCATGTCTATTGAATTAATTTAATAAATAATGTCTCCTTGACTAATGAAAAGAAGCATAATTCCTAGTGTATCCACAGTAAATATTAATAAATACTCCCCTATACTTAAAATGATATAGTATTTACACTATTTTGGATGGTGATGTGGGAGAGATAGAAAGTATGAAAGAGATAAAAAGTTAAAATGTAATTTATGAATTTTAAAATATAAATCGATATCTCAATTTAATTAACTTCATGGCATGGGTAAACTTATTTGATGGGGATTGACAAATGGGGTTCCTATAAAAAAATTTGGAAAAAATAATTCAATATATAAAACATTAGACAACTGAGGTTAACCAATATGTAAGTAGAAATATGGGTTGGTGAACATAGTAAATATAATGAAAAGAAAGCGTATATTGGTATAATAATTCACTACAATGACATTTAGGATTGATAAAAAAAGAAATTTCTCTAGAATAAATAGTATGTCCTAAGCACACAAAAGATATTATAGAAACAAATATGGTATTTCTCTCATAATGTACTAAAAATTACATCATTCGACAGATATATGGATAAAAGATCTATCTGTTCCATCCATATTCTCAAATTTCGTCATTTTCCTATAGGAAGTGGTGGGGGGGGGGGGGGGGTATTATCAAACTCACGGGGGGCGCTTGGTGTGGTTAACCACCATATAAATGGGTCTCCCAAAATTCTAATGTTAAAGCATTAAATTACATTAAATTTTTTGATGAGGACCTTACTATGTATAGATATGGACATTAATCTCCTCAAGTTTTAACATCCAAAAATGGGTTCCATGCAATGTTTCCCCGATCTAGTCAAACACATGACCTCAAAAGAACCTCCCCATATGCCAGAGACTATTAAATAGAAGTGAGAGACTAATATTGATCATGGGGAGACTATACCATATTTATCTAATAAGTACAATAGCATAAAAAAATAAACAATAACCAAATAATATAACCATATCCAGAACAAGATCAATATCACCAAATAACTAAACATGAAATAAAATATACAAAACAATCTATAGATATGTCATGATATGTACTTGTCAAGTGTCAGTATAAAAAACCAAATACAAATAAAAACACTAAAAACACCCTAGAGGGTCCTAAAACTAGGTCTGGTTCCCTCATACATGCTCTATCCCAACTCACCTATCTAACATAGGGTCTTATCCTTATACATTCTTGCAAACCTAATGCCTATTCAGGTTCTAATCAGGAAGAATGAGTTGGGTGTGAGTAAAACATAGTAGGACACCACCAATGGAGTCTAAAACAATATCTAGTCAACAACATAGAATCCAATTGTATAAAGAATAAAATTTCATTCATAAAATAATAATATATAACATTTCATTATTATTTAATTAACCACATAAACCATCATGTTTCTAAAGAAACTCAAACACTCAATTCCTGCTTCAGAACATGAAAGATTTTTAACCATTTCAAAATACCATGGTAAAGATTTATAATTTCTTCTCATAAGATATAATGACCAATTTGAACTATATTCCAATACCAACTCATCGGAAAATAATTCCATCTCTAAAACCTAGTTGGTATTTGGAACCCTAGTCCATGTCCCACTACTCTGTATCACATTGGTATTTTTATCATCAGTTTTAGTCTTATACTCATTTATTCTATGATTTTTTGGAGTATTATTATTTTTCCCTCACTTATCATCTCAAATTGGAATTTAGAGCATCAGTCTCTTTCCAACAAATGTTTTATCACATATGGTTATTTGGAGAATTAATCCCTATCCAACACTTATTTATCACTATGGGATTTTGAAGCATCATTTCATGTACCATACATTAATATAACATATATCAAACATATATCAATTACATCACATTATTCATGATTAATCAAAATTAATATTTTTTCTAACATTTCATAAAAAATATATCAATACAATTCACCACAACCAGTATGGTTCTTAAATTTAATCACATGGAATAATTTGATATTTTCAATATTAACCAAATTTTCATCATCTAGAACATTTAACCCATTATAGAAAAATAAACTATAACAATTAACATTTTAAATTAATCCATAATCACAATAATTTATAAATTAAAAAATATTAATATTCCATCTATTACAAAATAATAATTTCTAATTATTTAATTATTTAATTAACTAATCCAACTCCACTGCCTTAATATCCCTTTAATTAATTCATTAATTAGTCAATCCCATTCTCAAATCCCAATTACCCATTAATATATTGACACATTAATTAATACAAAAATTGATATACATTAATTTATTAAATTACCAATTCATTAATCCAATTCCACAATCCCAAATTACCATTAATTAATTCACCCATTAATTAATCCAAATTACATAATCACATAACTAATTAATTTACCAAATTTATTAATTTAATTTAAGAAATTAAAATTTTATAATGCCAAATAGAAATTATAAAATTAAACACACATAATTAAAATCAAAATATTGTGATTTGAATATTAAAACAACTACCTCAAGATTTTTGACAAACACTCACCAACGGAAATCCTCAATTCATCCATAATGATCAAGAATAGGATGATGAGTGAGATATAGATTAGAAAACTATATCCAATATCATTATAATAATGATAATTTAAAGAAAGAGATAAATGATTACCAATAGTAGATAAAATATTACTCTTTTTTCCAAAAAGAGGATATATATAAATATATCTAATCTGGATGAAACGACATTCATGGAGAGGTGAAGATCCATCCATGGATATTATATTCACTACGAAAAAGTATGGAAATACTTGGAATTAATCTAGAAACCTCCAAAAACGAAGTAAAACATTTTAGAGTTCACCTAGAGTGTTTAGGGATATAAGACGGGGTATTCAATATTGGCTATATATAATTATCGTGAGAATTAAATCTATACAGATGAATTTCTATGCATTGTTGTGCGGTTTATAAAACCATTCATCTTGACCATACACCTCTTCTTGGAAGTGTACTGTTACATCTAATAGGGGAAATGGTTTTAAAACTGGTTTTCTATCCATCAAATGCATATTTGTACAAGGTTAAGCGGGTTGTTATGGAAGTGAACACGGTTTAGGAAAAATAGTGTGCCAACTGTTCACTGTAAAAAACCTCTCCATACTTCTACAATTTCTCGAAAAATTCCAAATAGTAAACCCGAAACAAGTTTTACTCAGAACATGGGAAAATAGAACATGTACCCATTCTTGATACACATCTAGAAAAGGTTGGTATTGTAATATATCCTTACCTTATAATATATCTTCATCGTGTTGTACACCCATGCATGTAGAATAATCATATCTGAAAAGATCAGGCCACTAAGATCATATATCTATTTCTCTAACCCATGTTTTCTCTTAATCACACTATGCCTCCAAAATACATGAGCTAATTGAATGGTCCTTCACCACAACGCTTTATCACTATTATCCAACACATGTATCATATTCTCCTTATATGATTCATCAATCTCATGCTCAACATTAACCACATCGATCACATGATAAGGGTCTAGGTGATACTTCCCAGGTTGTGACAAATGATAAACATCATTCATAGCATTCTGCCTCTGGGGATGATCCAATCGGTACACCACTGACACAATTCTCTCCAAAACCTCAAACGATCCAAAAAACCTTGGTGCAAACATTCCCTATCTCCATATACTATGATGAAATTATCTAGGAGACACCTGAAGGAATACACGATCACCCATGGTAATCTCTAGGGGTCATCGATGTCTATCATCATACAGCTTTTTACTACTCTACCCTTTAACAATACACATTCAAACCAACACGAACATCTCTAACATCTTCATCATGAGACATGGTCCCAATATCTCTAAATCACCTACCTCTATCCATCAATGTGATGATTTTCATAGCCTACCAAAAATATCCTCGTATGGTGCAGTCTGAATAGTTTCTTGATAACTGTTGTTACCAGAAAAATTAACCAAATAATGGTTCTTCTCCCAGGACCCAAGGATGTCTATGACACACACTTAAAGAATATACTCAGGCCAAATTATAGTATTCTATTACTACCCATATTTAAATGGGAGGAATGTCATACATAATTAAACTTCTGTACCAAGAACCTTATTCAAGAACTTATTGAAGTATGATGAAAATAATGAGTCACATTCTGAAACAATACTCCATGGAACCCAGGGTAGAAGGAATATCTATTAAATGTAAAAATATTCTAACATATCCACCTAGAAAGTCTCATGTATATGTTATAAACACACTACTTTTGTTAGTCAGTCTAAAACCACTGAAATAGGTTCATTCTTCTAAGGCATCCTCGGAAGATCCACCAAAAAATCTATAGTAACAGCATCCAACATCCATTCTAGAAAATTAAATGACTATAATAATCCACCATGTTGATTATGGTCAGCCTTCACCTATTTAGACGTGTAGAATCATGTCACAAAGTATGATATCTAATTTTTTATTCTTATCCACCAAAATTATCTATGTAGGTCACGGGACATTTTGGTCATGCATTGATATACCTCCAATTTTCAGGCATTAAATTCATGAATCAAATCCTCCTACATGGTCGTAGGAATAACAACCCTATTTCTAAAGTAGATGATTTCATCTTCATCTAAAATCCATTATAATATAGTCTCCCCACCATTAAGGCTTTCACCCAATGCCAGACATTCATGGACCTTATATTGCTTATCTCTAATCTAGCTCAAAATTGTAGACTCCAGGGAAACTGATAAGGGATTCATCTACTACTAGATCTCTTGAACTACAACATACATCTAAGACAATATACTCTTCATATTTCACTCATCTCTAAACTCCTAAACTTGTTAAGGTTGATTTTCATACATAAAGAATCAACATCATTGTTTCCCTTCCCGAGCGTATATGGTTGATCAATGTTGAATCACTTCATATAATATACCCATATCTACTACCATAGATTCATGTCTTATTTATAAAAGATATATTTTAAACTCTTATAATTGGTGTACATAGTAAACTACTTTCCCAATAGATAATCCCATCAACACATCAAAAAATATACCACTAAAGGTAAATTATGGTCATGTGTAGGGTAATTTTGTTCTTGTGGCCTTAATTTCTGAGAACTGTATGCCACAACTCGATCTCCCTTCATCATAAATAATCCAAGACTAATCCAAAAAGAATAAAAAACATCTTACACTCATCCCCTAGCATATGTAGAATCATTATTTGTGCCATAGTCAAGATATTATTTAACTCATTAATGGAATTATCACATTCTTTTGAAAATTAAAACATTAAAACCTTGTTCATAAAGCCAAAAAGTGTCACTTCTAAGTGGGAAAATTCCTATATGAAGCTTCAATAATATCCTCCCAAACACATAATGTTATCAATATAAAAAACATTCTTAGGATACTCCATATAAACTACTTCTGACACATTCTTAGGGTCTACCGACACACCTTTCTTCGAGATGATGTGCCCCAAGAATTTTAACTGAATTGTCTAAAACTAAAACATAGATAGCTTGTAATATGTCATATTCTCTATCAGTGTACTCAGGAAGATGTCAAGATGTTGGGAATGATCGTCATGTGTCTCAGAGTACAACAATCTTTCATCCACAAACAAAACCACAAACTAATATTAGTATGGGTGAAATATTTAGTTCATCAAGTCCATAAACATGGATGTTGTATTCATCAACCTGAATGGAATCATGATGACCTGATATTGCTAATAACTACTTCTTAATTCATTCATTGGTATATGAAAAGGTCAAACACTCAATTGATGATACACCAGTCTTAGGCTGATCTTAGAAAAGACTCAATCTCCCCTCAACTGGTCAAAAATATGATTGATAGTTTGAATATGATACTGGTTCTATCATCCAAAAAACGTATTTCAATATGGGTGGTGACCTCCCCTAGTTGCAGATAAATTTTTCCTACTAGGACTACCAGGATATACTACTCTCCCTGGGGTATATAATTGTCACCCTGAAAAGATGTAAAAGCCACTATCATGCAGTGACAATTAATATGGGCTTAGTATGCCACTAACTAGTCCATACCCATAATTAGTTCAGCGCTTGAAATATCAAGGATATAAATTTCCTATAGAAATTAGTATTCCAGAACCTCTATAAAACACCACTTTCACAAACAGATGTCTCTCGATCGTACTCCCAAAGGTGTATCTGTCATCATCGAGACACTCACAAACTTCACCTCTAGGATCAAACCATAAACATGTTGTGGAGATATAATATAATTAGAGGATCCAATATCGAATAATTTACTAAAAATCCTAAAATCATCAAGAATAGTACATATAAATGTTAACGGTCCATCCTTGTAATCCTCCAATATAGGAGAAACAAAATTCAATCCTCCTGCCCCTCTTCCTTCTAATGCAGTCTGAGTCCCCTGACCTCCACCACTCTGTTGATATGAGTTCTCTTCACTAGAAGATCAATGTACATGAACTCTACCATTTCATCTAGTATACTTCCATCAACCAAACTGATATGGGGTTGAATACCCCCTTCATGAACTCATAGTCTACCTAGATCGTCCATCACCACCCATATTTCATGTGTTCTTGTAGAACCACTATAGATGTACCATATTTAGAAAAGATATATACTCTACTGTTTGTCACGTAAAATGCCTCAAAAAAGTGATCTGGACTACTTCACTGGTGATTGATCATTTGAGTAAGGCCTTGTGTAACTGATCCATCCCTGTAGACACTCTACTTTCAAGTACTCTAGCCAATATTACCATAATGATGTTTCAAACCCTTGAAATTCAACCTTCTGATCACCCAATAGAAACCATATATCCTTTAATGGAAACCACATTTTTTTCCCTTAGATATTAGATACTAGTCCACCATTTATGATACCCTCTTTAACTGAAACATATTAACCTGAGACATAATCTCACATGTAATCTCATTCTAAAGTGACTATCATATTACATCATATAGATGATCCCCTGAGTCATCAACATGAACTTATCTTCCCTTTTCTCTATAGGTGTCACTGTGTAAAAGTAACACAATAAATTTGTTACAAATTCCTTTTATGCCATACCCTCTTCCATTCCAATCTGAGCATAAACATCCCACCATCACATCACCATCCCATATAATATATAAGCATCCCAATTGACCCACTTTTCATCATGATTCCCCAAATACTCATTTATAGTTTCGATGGACTAAATCCATAACTCTACTACCTATGGTTCACACTCTGTGGTTACTATTGGATGGTGTTTTAACTGACATTCCCATGTCTGATTAGGCAAACTATTCAAAAACCACTTTGGTTATCTCACTACAAACCTCAATAAGTAAGAAAATTTATCAAGGAACTACTCCCTCACTCCTTCACCTAGCACTCTTGATGTCTTAAGTTCCACTACTGGATGATCATTTCCAATGGTTCCCCTATATCTTAATATCAGCAAACATCGTCATTGAGGAATATCTCTACAATTCCAAACAAATATCTCATGACTCATAACACAACACTAACACAGATAACATTGGGGATTCATAAAAATCCCTAACAATCCATTAACCCTTTTCTTCCAGAGATTCATAAGAGATGCACTATCAATACCTTTAAATATCCTACATATAGTTCATGGTTAGTATGTTTAATCTCATTCTCATTATCTAGTTTCTCATTTCCCACCCATTTATTCATATCTTGCATCATTTTCAATTTTAAGTTTCATATTTGGAGCCTTTCTAAATTTAGTTACATAATAAATGGATCAAATTTCAATTTCAATCGCATCCCCAATACCTATTTTCCCATGAATTCTTAAAAATAATACATCTCACATAATAATCCTAAGTTTCTAGTATGATGCATGTATACTAAACTCTCTTGAAGTACTGGTCCACGATTCAAATCTACTAAAACTCAGAAATAATCATCACATCACACAAGAAGTGAATCAGTCAAGGTGAAATAATATTCAACTATAACAACACACATCAATTACAACATTCCCACCCAGGGCACTCGAATTTTACCATCATACAAGAGTCAAATAATCTCATGAAAAAGATCTTAACAAAATCCCAAGTCATCTTATTATTCTCTATAAATTTCTCAAATATTTAAAAAAAAATAAAACATGATCTAATACAACATTTTTACTTCCCAACCCGGGTGCCACACATCGATGCCCTGAGCCGGTCAGTTACATGACCTCAAGAGTGCCTACCCATGTTCTAGAGGTTACTGACTAGCGGTTAGGGTTTAATATAGATCATGGGTAGATTATAAAATATTTATCAAAGTAGTACAATAAAAGAAATAAATATGTAATAACCAATGATATAACCACATCCATAAAAATATTATTATAAAATGGTGACTAAAGAATCAATACAAAATCCAAACAAAAAATGTAGATATTAAAATCAAATTATGTGTCATGTGTCAATATGAAAAACCCAAAATAAATAAAGAAACACAAAACTCCAAAGCTTTTCCTAACAACATGCCGGGTTCCATCATCCATGCTCCATCCATAATTTTCCATATACTATTGGGATCTTGCAGTTATCTAGTCCTACAAACATGAATTCTATTTAAGTACCAATCTGGAAGCCAAAGTAATATGTGAGTACAACTATGTAGACCATTAGAAACAACCTCTAAAATAATATCCTGTCAATAACAGTGTATAATATTGTATAAATAATAATTTACAATGCATACATTAAATAGTTATCACAATTCAGTATCAACTAATTAACCAAATAATCCTTTGGGTTCCCAAGGACACATTAACCCTCAATAATTTCTTTGTCCCATGCCATAGTCTCAACCATATCATAATACCAAAGTATGAATTTATCATTGCACCCCAAAACATATCACGTACAATTTGAACCATAGGCTAGTGCAGACTCAAGGGCATAAAACATCATGTCTAACACCCCATCGGTATTTTGATCCTCATTCTCAGTCCCACACGTCAATATCACATTGGTATTTTGAGCATCAATCCCTTTCTCAAACCTCATTTATCACATGCCTATTTGGAGAAACATTCCATGTCCCACACTCATTTATCACCTATGTATTTTATTCACCAATATGTGTCCCACAATCATCTTCTCATATGGTTATTTGAATAATTAGTCCATGTCCCACACATCATATATCACATATGTGTTTTTGGATCATTATCCCTTTTCCCACACTCATTTATCACTGTGGCCTTTTAAACCATTAGTCATTGTCACACGCACAAATAACACTTAAATCACAAAAATAACACATACATCACATCATTAAAGATTAATCAACATTATTCTTTTTACCAAAATATCATAACAAATATATCATTATAATTCATCACAACTAACATGGTTCTTCAATTTAATCACATGGAATAATGATAAATATTCATTATTAAACAACTTTTTAAAAATTTAAAACATTTAATTGATTAACCCATTATAATCAAATAAACTATAATAATTCTCATGATCAATTAATCCATGATCAAATTAATTGACCAATTACACAATCTAAATATCCCATAAATTTCATAATAATAAAATCTCATTAATTAATTCCCAAATTAATTAATGCAGTTCTAGAATCCCAATATCATATTAATTATTTCATTTATTAACTAATCTAATTCCATATTCCCAATATCTCATTAATCAATTCACCCATTAATTAATCCAAATTCCTTAATTAATTAATTGTTTAATTTACCAATTAATTAATCAATTTCAACAATCCCAATACCAAATTAATTAATTCATCCATTAATTAATCCAAATTTGATAGTACCTTAATTAAATAATTAAACAAATTAATTAATTTATGAAAATAAATTAAATTTCCAAAAATCCCATAGAAATTTTAAAACTAGATACATGTAATTGAAATCCATATTTTGGAATTTAAATAATATACCTCCTACTTCATGATCGTAGATAAATGTTCACCAACATAAAAAAAATCCAAAAAGAACAATAAAAAACATAATAAAGAAAGATATATTGATCCAAAACACATATCTATGATGAAAGGAATAAAGATATATTAATCCTATATCTAATCCCTTATCAAAAATAGATAAAACATTAATCTTTAATCTAGAAGGAGGAGCAGTAGGCAGAGAGATATCTAATCAGGAAGAAACCACATACCCAGATTGGTGCAAATCCATTAACATATATTTGATGCTCCTTGAAATGAGTTTTTAAATAATTAGAATTCATCAAAGAGACTCATAAATGATGGAAAACACATTAGGGTGGAAATATGGGTTTAGGGATATAGGACAGGAGTTTGGAAAATATTAAATCTAATTTCCATATTAATTGAAACAACACAAATGATTTCCTAGGCATTTGTGCATAGTTTTTCAAATTGTGCACCAAAATTGTGATCCTATTTTTTGGGGGGAAAACTATTACTCCTAAATGTGGACACTGTTTTACAAACCGCATGACAACCATAAAATCCCTCTATGTCTAGGGTTTTATTGATTTCTATTTCATGAGGTAGGATTTGGGAAAATCGTATGCCAACTATGCACTGCCGAAAACCGTCCCAACATTCCACAATTTCACCCAAAACATTTCATGGTAAAACCCAAAAAATGTATACTCTGAATGAAGAAAAATAATTCTTGCAACCATGCTTTAGGAAACTTCAAAAATAGAAGGGATCTAAAATAATATGTCTCTCTATTTCAGCTAGATGCTAACACATGTCACATGGCAGACCAAATGGTAGCTTGATAGTATCCTCAATGACCGTAGAATATTAATTATATCTAGACACGGGTAAATTAATATAGAATTTAAAAATGAATATATGAAATAAAGCATTTCATTCAAAAGAGTGATGCATCCATATTTTGAAAAATTGTATATCATGGAATATAGAATACAATTAGAATAAAAAACAGACACTAAAACTAGAGGAAATCAGTGTTGGGGTAAATAGACAAGTCTAAATAATATGTTCATGCTCACTAATATCTTCATCAGTTCACCCCCCCCCCCCCAGATAGTGGGGGTTTAGATTTTCTCAACAAAATTTATCTCATTTTTGGGGGTGGGGGACGAAGGAATAATTATTATAATAGGTTTCATGGTGGTGGAAGTATGATCATTTGAGTATTGATGGGATGTGGTGTCAATTGATAAGGAGGCATTGTTTCAGGAAGCAAGATCAATCAAAGGAACCTTATAACTAGAAGGAATGATGGGGCATTTCCCCTTTTGTGTCTACTCTACTATTAAATCCATCTTGATCATAGGATTTTAAATCTCTAGGGGTTAGACGATATGCGAGGAAGGTGATGTCATAATGATAATGGATGTATAAGTAGGACATGTAGGTGGTGGTGGTGGGATATTTAATAGGATATCAGTGGGGAAGGGGTGGTGAAATGTGATGGATCTATCAGTGGTATGTAGAATTGGTGGAAAATCTGTCACTGGTTCTCCATAATGCACTAGTTAATAGACTATATATTAGAGGAAATGGTTGAGATATGTTTTCTGGGTGTAAAAATGAACATGTGGTGGTAGTATATGGGTATTTTAATTAGTATAGGTATTCATACATATATAAAAGTATAGGATAATGGATTAGAGAGGTCAGTGGGAACTTGAGTTGCGTCAAGGTTTGGGATGTGCTGAGCTAGAGCCACTATTGTATCATATAAATAATCTAGAACCCACTAATATATCCACTATATCTTCCTCAAGATACCAATATTATGGAGCATACTGAGTTTAATAGGATCCATCCACCCAATAAAATAATGAGATTGAGATTTATTGAAGAAACTGAGATGATGTGCAAGGTGTGCAATGAAACAACTTCCAATCAAGGTACCTTAGAACTACCTTAAATTGGATAGTTAGTACATCGATAATGGACATTCCATGGTGATGTATAAACCTTCTATGGATATAGAGAGGATGATAACCTTAATCTAATTAATTCTCCCTTGATAATCTCATCTCACCAACCATGCTTGAGTGATCAGCCATTATAGAATAAGAAAGGTGGAGCCCCTCATATGGGTTCTCCTTGTCGTACATAAATAATGAATGATTTGTGGGTCGTAGGAGATAAATTGGAAATTCCCTGCTACATCCTCTTTTCTAATATCTAGTCACATGGTCACATAAGTAGGGTATGTGACAAAATATTCATTATAGATACTGAGTGTGATGAAAATGTCTCTAAGGGTCGGCCCCAAGGCCTTCCACTAAGTAGGAAGGTGACACACACTATGTTGATATCCAATGTGGATAATAAATCAAGTAATAACTCTCAAAATGTCTCTGTGTGATCCCCTATGATGGTGGATAGGTGCATCCGGTAATGATGATCAAGGTCATAATCAATATTTTGAATATGCACGATCATGCTTTGGTCTAATGTCTTGTTGGAACTCATTGGATTGGCCTGAAGATGGATCAAACATACATGATTCTCAAGGGAAGAAGTTGGAGGAATGGTTACCAGTGTAGGTGTGGGGATGCTCTTATGATGAGATATACAATTCATCAAACACGATGAAAGGGGATATAAAGGTTGAAGTTGATGTAGAAGCTAAGGGTTGATGTGCAATTAGAGATATAGGTGCATGTGTCGGCCGCTTTGGTGGTGGAGGATCATCACATTCTTTGGAGGAAACCCTGATTGTTTATGTTCAGGCCATGAAAAAGGAATGTAGGAGATGTGGGAGGTTAACTTGGAAATAAAAGAGAGGATTATAGGAAGTTATTTACAGGTCTCAAAATAATTTTTATGGATGGAGCTCAAGAGATTAGAACATGAGAGAGGGGAGGCTGATGGCCTAGGATCAAAGGGGGTCTCAGCCATGAACCTACTGTTCATGGTTTCTAAAACTACACTAAGAACTTCACATCATTTATTCATTAAATGGTGATAAGAACATGTTTTTCCTAATTTTAGGCCCTAAAACATTCACATTTCATATTTATTTTACATGACATGAATAATATTTTTTTATGCTTTAAATTTTAAAAATTTAAATTTATAAAATTCTTGAATGTACAAATCAAAACATACTACAACACTATTTAACATCCTTAAAGACAATTCTAACCTTTCTTGGGATTCCTCCCAATTAGACCATAATTTATTTTTGATATCTGGACATTTTTCCATCAAAGATGAATTTAATAGTAAGGGCACACGACCTATAGATTTTTTCATGATAACATTAGGTATGAATGGTGGGATGACATTCCATGTCAATAGTGTAGTGTAATTCATGTCTCTATGATCACCCTATTTATTTTCATCATGAGTTATGGTCTATATTTCTTCCTTAATCTTCTTATGGTCTATTTTCTAATCAGTTGAAAAGCTTTCTTGGAAATCCAAAAATCCATAGCTTTACTTAACATCTTTTACTAAATAGAAATCAACTTGTTGTTTTCGGACCTTTAATATTAAGCTTTGTGGGTTTAAATTGATAAATACCTTACCAAAAGTTATAAATTTCTTCCCAATATTAATTTTAACATCACCTTCCTCCTCTATATCTTTGATAAATAAATTAGTGAGAAATATGAATTTTACATATTTTACTAAGACATCCTTGAGTAGTCCTCTACGGTTCTTGACTGAGATGTTATAAAGTTACAGTGCCAATCTTGTTGGTGGTAATTCTCTAATACCAATATTTTTTAAAATAAAAATATGTATGATATTGTTACTTTCACCAATATTTCATAGGTCACTTTAATAAATTCATATCCCAATAGTTAAAGGTATTGAAAAAAAATTGGGTCTTTCGTTTTGGGTGCAATAATCCTATTAAAAATTGTGTAGCCTTCATCATTTATTGAGATGACTCCATGGTCTCCCATTTTCTTATTATATGTGGGAATGTCATTTAGTTCGTTTTTTATGTAGTCATTTTAATTATTGCTTTTAAAAAGTATATGTGGATATGAAAATTTTTAAACATTTCCAAAAACATTCTATATTTCCCATCTCTTTTACCTTGCCTCATCATCTATATAATGGAGAGGGGGGATTTTATTGTGGTTGTGCCACATTGACATAGTCCTTTTCAATCTTCTCATCTATGATAGATTCTTCAATTTTATCTACTTCTAGAGTTTTTTCAAGGCCATATTTATCATATTCTTTTAACTATTTTTCATCAACTATACACTACTATTGAAAGTACTTTCTCACTCCACTAATAAGAAAAATATCCTTAGCCTCCTCTCTTGGATGAGTATCATTGTTACAGGGAAACATACATTATAGTCGATATGATAAGGTATTATAAATTTTACCCACATTATGTTCAAGGATTCATGCAGTAAGCCTTTCTTGGGTTTTCATCCTTTTATATTCTTCTTTAATGAAGGCATTTATTAGGTTCTCGAGATTTCACATATGAGCTTGGGATTCTTTTAGTAGTCTTAGAGGAGCTTGTGGACACTGATGTTATTGTTAGGTGGAAATTATTGATATCTATGGGAAAATCCATGTTTTTTATATTTTTTTCGTGGTTGAGGATCAAGGTTATGTGGGGGTACCCATGTGGCCCCTTATTCGATGGTGGTACATGTCCACTCCTCCATTTAAAATAAACATGATTGGATTATGGTGACTATTGTTTCTTCCTTGATTGATAGTATTTATTTCTTGTACTTCTGGGATTGATGAAATAATGGATTTTGTTGATTGTATTTAAAATAATTAAATTCATGCGTTTTTTTATCCTCCATTATTGTCGTACAGCCCTGTTTCGGGGATGGGCCTCCCCATATATCAAAAAAATGTATCCCTGTAATTGGGGAAAGAGTTGGTGATTATGAATTAGGAAACTAGAATGATTCAAGATACATCATGATGTCTTCGGAATAGGCTATGGGTCAGGTAATTTCTTCCACTAGATAGATACCACAAAAGGGTAGTCCTCGATCACTTATCCACTGATTAAATAAGTGGGGTGTGTGATTTCTGGATCATATATTGTGATTTTACTTGTTTCTCTACCCAAAACCCACCTGATGTCTCCTTCCTAGACTGATGGTTCGTGTGGTAGGGGACCAGTGAAAATAGCTCAAAATATTTTATTCAGTATTAGATTCTGGTGTTTATGGAAGGTAATAAAAAAAGTAAAATTTGATAGATCTATACATCAAGGGGGCCATAACTATATGAAGAAGGATCCTTCCCCTCGGAATAGTCAAACTCATCAGCAATTGGTGTGATGATCGTACCCTTCAAATTCTTCATATTTTTACTCAAGCTGCCCATCCTGATATTAGTGGCTTACAGACTTAATGGGTCTGTTGGAAACCACCCTCCATGGGTATGAAAATTATCAAATGATTGTTCTTCCAACTTAAGAGTCATGAGAGGTGGAGGGGTGTTCGCGATACTATGGGCTATGATATCTTGGAATTTAAAACATACCTTATTGATGGTTCCTATCTTTAGGAAGAGGCTGAGGATATTCCCACTGGTTTAAATTTAGGCTTCCAGGGGACATTAATATCTATTAAGTAGAATCTAACTCAATGATCATGAAAAACTCATTCTATGGTACTATTTATATTCCTTAGTTTATTTACATCACCATCAGAAAATGTTGAGGTCTGGTTATTAACAATATCAAAGTGGTTCACACTCAACATGAGAAAAATAAAGTTGTGGATGTAATTTCTTCACTAGTTTTTCATTAATCTGATTTTACCTTATTTTAAAATATGCACTTTTTAAATCATGAAGGATTTTATCTTGTTAGAGGGGATTCCATCAGGTTTCATTATTTTAGGCCTCCTTATGTTCCTTCATGTTCAATGGTTTTTATTGTATCTTTTCCATTTAATAATAAACAAATATATGATGATGATGATGAAAAAGATGGAAATGTTTTCTATCAATTCTCTACCATCTTCAGGTGTCATGATCATGAACTCTACATTAGTGTATGTGTCCACAATAGTTATTTGCACTAGTCAGAGTCCATGGTTGAATGATTGATGTAGAATCCACACACTGAGACCGTTGGAGAGGACTCGGGATGTGAATCCAAGTGACCGAGTTCAAAATTGGGTGAAGACATAATTTCAGTGCACTATAACAACCCTGTAGCAGGTACTATAGCAGCACAGTACTACACAATATTTGGTACTATAGCAGTCGGAGCTACTGATCTGTTTGGGCTTTTAGGCCACTGGTTTAGGCCTTAGGTCCTTCAAGGCCTTTGGGCCACCAAAGGCCTTAAGTTAAGTAAAGATTTCGGGCCACCTCAAGGCCTTAAGGCCACCTCAAGGCCTTTGGTCACCTCAAGGCCTTCGGGCCACCTGAAATTGTTCTTAATGACAAGATAGAAATTGTTAGGAGAAGACTATAGATGAGGATTCAAAAGGGAACATTCATCAGACTAGAAGTTAATTGGATTTTTCAGAGACGTTATGGAATTTCCATTAGGACCACCCTTTGCTTGCATGAGAGTCCTAGCTGAACAATCAATGTAATGGTGGAGATATTACATCACAATGAAGAAGCTGGGGAGGATTAGTTCCATGTAGATATATTCTGTATATTTCCCTAAGACCTATAGGTAATTTAATCTCTAATCCTATGGGCCTTGTAAGGGCTCCACCTCATCCCTTGAAATGGGGGTTATAAATATTCAATGAAAAAAGATGGACTTTGGTCCATTCGAGGAGATTGTAATGTAGTCATGTCTATGTTAGTTCCATGAAATTGTCCCAAGATTCTCTAATGATTTTCCATCTGCCTAGTTGGAATTTTGGATTTCATTCCTCAGCTTGAATATTCATATCGGGGGTAATTTTTTATCAAATATTTTCTTTTCTCAGATATCTCAAGTCATCATAGACTTGGAATCATAACTTTTAATAAAATCCTTGGCTCAGTCACACAAAAAAAACATGAATACTCGTAGTATGATAGCCTCATATAATTCACCATGGTTGTGAGATGTGTTAAAACCCTATAATAGATTTTAAATGAGATCATGGAGAGTCTTCTATTTTTATTCCACTAAATATCCCCACATTCAAGATCATATGAATGGGTCCATGTTTTATTTAAAATGAGTTGTCTAGAATAAAAGTGTGCATCATGATGGGAACAACATCACTTACGAAAGGTAATTCGTAATCTATAAAAGTACATGCATGTAGTGTTGTCCACTCTCATTGATGTTCTGGGGATATAATGCAGGTATTTTGGTTTGAAGGTGCAAGATCAATGTGTGTATAAATTGTGAAGTGTCAGTTTTCAGCTATATGTCTACCGATCTTAGGATCTAAAGGAATCATTTCTTGTACATCCACGTTCCAAGAGTGGGTCAGGGAGCCCTGAAAAATTCACTAGCCAATGAAAAAGGGATATTTTTGTTATAATATAAATGTTAAAATTAAAAAATGAAAAAGGGAGGGAAAATATAAATAATGGGGGTGAGGAAATTCTAGGTTCTTACCATAGGTCATTGTGCCTATATATATCTTCCCCTATCAATGAAAACATAAATTTTCCATCCCTAAAAAAATCTTTGATTATAAATAGTAATTGATAAGTTACAATTTATATTTTATAAAATACACTCAACTACTAAGGAGTACTAAAGTGGTCTTCTGGTGTCAAACCCACAAAGACAACTTATAAGAAATCAACTGAGCAATATGAAACCTCTGGGTTAGATTCCCCACGATTAGTCATTCGTTTCTGTTTTCTAATAACTATGTGTCATGGGATTTAAATCAAAATAATTATAAGGGATTCGGGTCAATTTCATTATTTATGAATAAGAATATCCAAAATATCACTTGGGATAGTC
The DNA here is from genome assembly GCA_963277665.1 of Viscum album. Lineage (NCBI taxonomy): Eukaryota > Viridiplantae > Streptophyta > Magnoliopsida > Santalales > Viscaceae > Viscum > Viscum album. The sequence goes on from OY728133.1 coordinate 600,821,230, forward strand.
AAATGTATTATGATGCAAAGTGGTGAAAAATTCCACAATTGATCTTAGTACAACCTATTGTATCTACCAAAGATGGAAACTACTCCTTGGACGAGAAATATTTGATAGAATAAGCATAATAACCAATACTTATAGTTATAAAGATTCAAAGTCTATTGGTATTAACCCCATATACTCAAATTAGTTCAACAATCCTTTATATTTTACCTTTGATGGCTAGGGTAGTTTCAAGATAAAGGAGTTGATATTTGTTTTTAATATAATTACTATCCATATGGTTACCATGTTTTGATCAAAAACCATTGGGTTTAAGGCAAACCCTACTCTCGAAACCTTAACCTAAGACAATTATCCAGGCATGAAAAAATTGACAAAATGTAGGGAAACGTTTGAAAACGTGCTTAACATGAAAAATAAATTATTCAAAGTAATTACATCCACAATCTAAATCATATTAATGAAAATATACTTGCTTGAATGCAGAAAAATTGATGAACATAGTGAAAATCAATGTTCATATAAAATGCGATTGGATTTAGATGCCATAATAAAAAAGAAAACAAGGAATTATTCTTGAAATTTAAATTATTAACAAATGAAATATTAAAACAAAAAAATTGAAACAAAAGGGAAAGAAAAAAAGAAAGAATCAGAGAGGAACAATTTTTTTGGATGTCTCAACTCTTTTTGTGAGTTAGTGTCGTTCCATATATATAGTCCCTAACTAGTTTATGATTTGTATCAAATTAATTTGATGAAAGAATATTTAGTAACTTTGGTATCATGGATTTCACTGTGTGTAATTGGATTTCACGACATATACATCTGATTCAAAATAATATATGAAGATCTTGTATCACTGAATTTCACAACTTGAATCTTCTATTGCCAAAAAAATTTAACTTCTCACATATTCCAATGATATCATGTTTTTTATATCATCATGTTTGAAATTTGAGTCTTTCATAATTTGTAATCAGGATTCATGTCATGTACTTCATTCACACTTTGTACTTGGGATTCACATCTTGAATTTTGGCTAAAAGGTGGCCTATACGAGTGGTACACATTATGTACTTCATTTTAATGATGTTGAATTATGAAAGTTCTATTTCCTATCATCCCTTAAATTGATCATTTATTTTCTAATTCCAACAAAAACACATCAACACTAATTGTATTATCAAATAAATCATGATTAAATATTTAATAAATAAATAATATATATACATATAATAAACTTATCAATAAGTTAATAACCATTTTATTTTTATTGAAATAAAAAAAGGGTTCCTAGTATTCATATCTATAGTAAAAGAATGTATCCCAATATCCATGATTTTCAACAACATTTTCAATCATATATAGTTTCAATAAAAATATCATCAAAAGCGGTAAAAACGTAAATAATCCCTTCCACATTTAATTTTATTACAATTTCATTAATTCTATTCTTATGTTGTCCTAATATATCCAACAAATCGAAAGAAAAATAATGAAATACCCTCACATTCATATAAATTGGGAGTGAATGATGATCTCATGCCTAAAAACGTTTTCTAATATAGTACAGACAAGATGGTGAATTTGAAGTAATTCAAAGACCACAGCCCCAATAGAAAACCATATATCAACCTAGATCACACAAAATTAAAATTAAAATCGAATCCCAAATATAATATGATCAAATAAATAGCACTATTGAAGATTTCCCTAAAGGGGAATAAGAGATATCAAAAGAGGAAGAGGAGTTACCCATCATAGATTAATAAACATGAACATTTTGGTATCCAATTATAATGAATACAATAAATGGACTAGATAATCCTCCAAAATAACATAGGCCTCACCAAATTCTTCATATGATTGAATAAAATGTAGAGAGAACCATAATTTTTAAATATTATGGGCCTTAACACATTCATGACCTGAAAAACAGATTCATGCCATGATTTTTTATGAGGATTCTTGATTGTAACTATGAAAATTATTTAGTTAATAAATGGATTAAACTAAAATCATGATGAAAATACATATAACATCATGGTTATTCATCCTCAAATTCATTCACACCCTGATTAATTATTTCATTCTTTGAAAACAATAGGCATAGAATTCCAGTTTGGAACCTTGATCCATAAAACACCATCCTCTAGTACGTGAATAACTATTTACGTTTGGAATGCTGACACACTCCTTGAAAAACCCGCTATAGAATAATTTTATCTCTAGCTCCACTAAACCCTTATTTGGTTTCTTCTCTAATCCTTGAACTCCCCATCATGTAATGTAATGTTATGATAAGGAAGAAGATGTTATAGTAGAGTTAGACTTAAACTACAAACACTTTTTAGTGTGGATCACACCAATAGTTCACTTCCTCTTATACAACTTTAGTAAACCTCTGTTGATCATATTCTATAATATAATTATATCATTTACCTCTTTATTCTTTTAAAACTTGTTTATCTTAAATACCACCAAATGTTATTCTTTTAGGTACAGTATCGAGGTCACCATTCTCAACTGGTTTTAGTTTCTTTGAGTAACAATTATATCAAATCATGAGTAATCATCTTATCCACATTCCCTTTATATATTCACAAAATATGGAATATTTTGCTTTCATTATGAATTTTTAATCTCATAAATCCATTGAAGTAGTTGATTATTATTCAAATTTGAAATACATTTTCAGGTTTGAATTATCAATCAATTTCTAATACAATTCTACAAGAGGGCTCAGGATAATTCTCTTCTTTGATCATCTCTATGATAAAATACATTTAAATATTTAGGAATCTTCATCTACATATGAATTCACTCATATTTATGACATGGAAGTGTTTTCTTGTTATATGTAAATCCCAGAACATCTCAATTCTCCATCATATTTCAAGATCCAGCATCAAGATGATTTTTTCATTGAAGCATAGTTCAACATCATTGATATATTTAAATTTTCATTTCTTAGTAATATATAATTCTAATATTATTCCTCTCATAATTGTATTTCTCCAAAATAAATCTGAAAAAATATTTATTATGGAGTTTCCTCATTTTTTAGACTTTGAATTCAAATTATCTTTTGGAAAATATCTTATTTCATGTGGTTCTCTATGAATATACCTTACAAAGTCCTTGTGGAACATTGTGAAGTATTATATGCTTAATATTAATTTTTTAATAGGGTACAGTGAGATTTATAAATTTTTATAGAGTTCAACAGTATCATATTGAGATTTTACCCAATGAGAGTACCCAAAAATGTCCTTATACCCAATGTGGTCTTAAAAATAGAGTTTCTGTTCATTATTAGGATCTAATATTCCTTGTATTTCACAATGTTTTATAACGTATAATGTTGGTTTGTGTCCAAAAAATTATTTTTTTCACTATAAAAAGGTATCTTATAAACTATTAAAGGGTCTTATTCCATGAAGTTTGTAGATTAACCTTTAAAGTGTGTCAGGTTCCTCCCTCTTCCATTTTAAGCTCATGTGAAGAACATACAAACATCCTCATATAATTTTAGGACCATTTCCAATAATCTTGAGTAATTCTAACAACATCCCCAGTAAGGTTCCACACACCAGTACCATGAGCATGTCAATCACATGACCCCAGACAGGCCTCCCCATTTTCCAAATGATATCGACTAGTAGCGATGGACTAATATCAATCAAGGGGAGACTCTGCCCTCTTTATAAAAGTAGTAATACATCATAAATAAATAAAAAAATATCAAAAAGATATAATCATAGCAATAATGAGATCAATATGACATGCTGACTAAAATAGGAATATAATATCCAAACCAAAACTGTAGAGATGTCATGCCATGTTTATGTCATTTATCAATATGAATAAAGAAAATATAGTTAAAGACACTGACAACTCCCAACAGGGTCCCAAATCATATATGGATCCCTTATCCTTTCACCATCTGAACTCAGCAATCTAATATATTACTCTTACCCTTATCATATCCTATATACATGAATCCTATTCGCGTACTAATTATACAGCCCGAGTATGGTGTGTGTTCAACTTAGTAAGTCACCTAAAATGGTGTATAAAACAAAATCCAGTCAATGAAATTGTATAAAAATGTATAAATAATAATTTACAAGGAATAATGTAAACAATTATATCATTTCATTACTCTTTAATTAACCACATAAACCACTAACTTCCCAAGGACACCCAAACACTCAATACCTTCATTGGAATGTGCCAGAATTTGAACCATATCACAATACAATGGTTATCATTAATCATTTAATTTAAAATATCATCCCATCCAATTGGAACCGTATTCAAATTCAAAACTATTTGGCATTGAACATCGCATCTAACATTCCATTGTTATTTGGAGCCTCTATTCCTATCCCACACCTCAATATCAGATCAGTATTTATAGCCTCAATCCCTATATCACACGTCAGTATCACATGTGTATTTGGATCCTTAATTTATTCCTAACACTTTCTATATCCAATGGATATTTATAGCCTTAGTCCCTATCCCACACCTTAATATTTCATGGGTATTTGGAGCCTTTGTCCCTATCCCAAACTCATTTGTCACATATGTCTAATTGGAAACTCAGTTCATGTCCCACAATTGTATATAAATTAATCATAAAAATATTATATATATTACAAAAAAAAAATTAATCCACATTAACCCTCTTATCACAATTAACATCATTATCATCCATTGAAATTTATCACAAGAAACATGATAAATCACTTTCGTCATGTGGTGTAATATGAACAATTAACTATTAAACCATTTCGATTATTTAAATCATAGACCCTTTAACAATTTTAAGGTAAGTAAAACCTATCATAATTATCACTATAAATTAATTCATAATAACCACAATTGACCAAATACACAAGTCCAATTTCACATAAATTCCATAATCACAATATTCCGTCAATTAATTCACCAATAAATAAATCTAATTCCACAATTCATATATCCCATCAATTCAAAAATCACAATATCTAATTAGTTAAATCACCAATTAATTAATCCAAGACCACAATACCAATGTCCCATAAATTATGTAATCCCAATATCAAATTAATTAACTAAACAATTAATTAATTCAATTCCACAGTTCAAATATCTCATCAATTAATTCAAAAATATATTAATTCATTTGTCTAATTTAAGCCCCCCAAATTTAATAAAAATAATTTTCAAATGGAAATTTAATAAAACAATTCAATTATCAATGATATTTCATAATCCTAGAAATTTCAATTTCCACATTTAGATATATGTAATTAAATCATGACTATGGGATTGAATTTAGACCACCTAACTAACCATTGATGACAAACTCTCACCAAGGAAAATATCCTATTAAAGTGGAACAAAAATGATCACAATGAAGAACAAGATCCATATATAAAACCTAGACACATGATTAGATGGATTATATCTCAGAAAACATATATCTATATCCAAAACAGTACGGGAATATGTTCCATTAAATGAAAATAAAAATAAATGAGAAGATTGTGAATCCAATTAATGTAAGATTCTCTTATAGGGAGAGGTGTTAATCTTCAATATAGTCTTACATTCATCAATAATAAGTGTCCACATGTACTTATAATCCATCTAAGATGATCCAAAAACTATATAAATTATTTAGGTCTTAGGTAGGGTTTATTTTGGGTGAATTCTATGGGTTCATGTAATTATAATATAAATTTTAGTTGTTTAAAATTTCGAGAGCATAGTTTCTGATTTGGGGCACATGGTTTCCCCAAATCGTGCACCCTAACTATTCTCCTCACCTAGGTATTTCTTGTATTTTCTCCTAGGAGGATGAATTGTTTAGAAAATCATTCTCTATCCATTTCAATCCACACTTTCTAGGTTCACATGGATTTATGGACTGGGCGCACGGTTTGGGAAAACTGTGTGTCAACCATGCACTGCCCCTCTTCCATCCAAAATCTCCCATTTCCACCTAAACTAACTAAGGATAATAACCAATTAAAAAATTATCCAAAATAATGTAAAATAATACCTATAAATGAGCATTATACATATCAAAAAATGTCAGGATCGTGCAATCTCCCCACCTTATAACAACACATCTGTAGTCTGTACTCCCATGAATCTATAATATTACATGCACAAAATATTGGTCCACTAACCCCACATATCTACCTCTATCTCTAGTGTTTCCCATTAAAAATGTACATGATTCTATAATAGACTAAATAACATCATGATCGTTCCCCACAAAACATTCTCGCTGTGATCCAACTCACATTTTAGATGCATCTCAAAGGAATCATCTATATCATGATCAACATCATCCACACTAATCACATGAGAATGGTTGGGGTGATATAATTGAAGCTTTAACACATGAAAAAAATCATTCATATAACTGTACATCTGTGGAAGATCTAATCGGTATACCACAGGTCTGATTCACTCCCCAACTTCAAATGGTCTAAAAACCCAATGATCCAACTTTCATTGTCTTAATATCATGTAGTTACCTAGTATAAGATACACCTGTGGGAATACATGATCAACATTTTAAACACTAGGGGTTATTAAATTCTTTTGCCACATGAATTATTGATACTCTAAGTTGTAGCCAAACATTTCCTGATCAACTAAACTATCTCTGATATATCATGTATGAGAGATGGTCCTAACAACTCTAACTCACCTGCCACAATCCAATATAGGGGTGATCTACATATAATACCATAAAAATACTCATATATTTCATTTTTTATAGTTTTTAGATAACTCTTATTATAGATGAAATCCACCAAAGACAGTTTATTCTCCCAATCCCTGGCAAAGTCTATGACACATGCCTGAAGCATATCCCCAAGAACATGTATAGTTCATTTCACCTTCCCATCTATATGTGGGTGTAATTTATTACTCAGTAAATCCTATGTACCAAGTTCCCTCTTTATGTCACAGTTGAAAACTATATTCTATGGAACCCTATTAAGGAAAAAAATCGATTGAATGTATATATTTCCTAACTACACCACTAAAAATGTATCTCATACTAGCATGAAATGTGATTCCTTTGTCAAATTAATGAATTCACCCAAATAGATTCATTCTATTGAGGTATCATTGGGATACCCACCACAAAATCCATGGTAACTCATCCCAAATAGATTAATTTTTCCTTGGAATATAAAGAGAGTAATTCTTTTACGGAGTCCTTGGGAGACCAACCACAAAATCAAGGCTAACTCATCCCACTTCCATTCAGGAATGGGAAACTAATACATTAATACACCGGGTCATTGATGTTTCACTATCACATATTGATAGGGTAGCAACGAGTCATGAACCCTTCTATCTCGGTCTTTATGAACAAACACAAAATTTTTTGACATAGGTCATGGAACATTTTGGTCACACCTGGATGTACCACACAATTTGGAGAGTGAAATTCACGCATCATCATATCCTACATGCATATAAGTACTAAAATCCAATTTCTATAATAGATGGTCTCATTCCCTTATACAATCCAATTGAAGGTGTCTCCCCACATTCATGGTTTTCTCTATAGTACAAACAATATGGATCGTCATATTATCTATATGTAATATAGCTAAATATTGAAGACTCTAATGAAACTAATAAAATAATCATTAACACCTAAATTTCCTGAACCAAAAAATGTATTTCATCTAGTAAATTCATCATTTTCTAATCATCACTGGAGTCTTAAATGGATATTCTTATAATTTTCCTATATAAATCATCAACAAAAATTTTTCCCTACCTAAGTGTATATGTAAGATCAAGGATGAATTGATGGTAAAGATTCAAGTATTACTATGAAAATATGTAAATTAATATATTGTAATCCATATGAACAATAAAATTAACACCAAAAAGTGAATTCTACTAACACATCAAGAAAAATCGATTGTTTCTAGATCGAGGTCATGTATAGGATAGTTATGCTCATGTGGCCTCAACATCTAAGACCCATACACCACAACTCGATCTCCCTGTTTCAACAGAACATTAAACATGATCCCATAAGTGTTGAAAAATACTCTATAATCCTCAACTAGATTAATTAGGATCAATATTGGTGATGTATTCCAATGATTCATCAATAATTCTAAGGAATTATCACATGATTCCAACCATAAAAACATTATACCATTATTTTTCAATCTTGAAGGTGGGGATTCCAAATGGGGAATGTTCTGGATAATCCTCTGGTAATATCGTGGTACCCACATTAAGGTGTAGATATTGAAAAAATTATTTTCCTACCGCCAAAAAACAAGAGAATGAACTATTAACGGGTCCACTAACACACCTTACTCTAATATTTTCTAACTGAAGAATTTTACTTGATCAATCCAAATATGAAACGTAGATTAATTTTTGTATAACTGATGATCTCTTAGTGTAATCATGTTGATGACAATATATTAGGCCTGGTCTTCATGAGCCTTGGAGTACACCAAGATTTAATCCACCATATATCCAAAAATTGATTTAGGTATGTGTGGAATATATGTCTCAAAAAGGCTATAAACACTGCAGTTGTGTTCATCAAACCAAACGGAATCTTGAATCAATAAAAGAAGATATACTAAATTTTAATTTCAATCCTCAGTATATCAAAAGGTCAATCTATGGGATGATCAAACCCTAGTCTTAAATCAATCCTAGAGAAAAAATAATATCCTCCCAAAAGGTCAAAAATTTAATTGATATGTGAAAGAGGATACTGGTTCTTAAATGTCATCTAGTTAATCATCTAGTAATCAACACAAAATTGAAATATTACATCATCCTTTTCAAAAAAATGGATAACTCCATTGAGACATACTCGGATGGATAAAATAATTACCCATAAACTCATCCAACTTAGTCTTGAGCTGTTGAATATCGCTCAATTCCATTCTATATAGTGGAATAGAAACTAGCTCATTGCCCAACATGATCTCAATCATAATCTCTATGTCTCTCTTAGTTGGAATCTCTGAGAATTATTTAGGAAACATATCCTAGAACCCAACCACTATAGGTGGAATGATATCCTCTTTTACACCTCTATCATCTAGTAATAGACTCCCAACCTAGACGATGATCTCTCTTAGTTACTAATCATCCTGACACAAAAAATATACCTGGATATCCTACTCTCCATGGTGAAAATATTTTTCATACTCAAAATAGGTAAAAATCACTCTTATTCAGTAACAATAAATATGGGATCAAAATGCTATTATCCAGTCCATACCCATAATTAGGTTAAAACATGGCATATCCTGAATGTATAGCACCCATTGGAAATGACTATCCTCAGCCTCGAGAGAACGCCCCTTACACAAAAATATTTCTGTATATAAAACTTCAAAATGTTTATCTATCGTGATTACCCAACATAAAAACTCCACCACCGGGGTCAAAACATTCACACGTTGTGCAGATATAAAAGAATGAGAGGTGCCAGTATCAAATAAGGCACAATAATGTATAGAAGATATCTGAATCGTACCCTAACTATCAATGTTCGAACCACACCATCTCTCAATACAGGCTGAATTGAATGAAACTAGCAATCCCCTTATCCCTATAATGTAGACCGATTCTCCTAATCTATACTACTATATTGATACAATAAATCTATCCCAAAATCTCCATGTCCACTATCTATACCGCCATGGCCAATAGAACTCCAACCTCCATTCTGAAATGGTGTAGAAAATCCCTTTCCCAAACACAAGTTCTGCCTAGATACTCCATCATTAGCCATAATTCATGGGTTCCTACAGAACCTCTATAGATTTCTCATCCTTCAATGTGATCATAACTATAATGGGGTTCAATGAAAATGTCTACAAAATTGACTTTCCCTACAGTACTTGTGAATAATCACTCATGTAAGATCTTGACTAACTAATCATTACCCCTTACCACTCTTATTTCCATGTCTCTAGTCAATAATTTCATAATGAATCTTCCAACCCTTAGAATACGTACCTCTTGATCCCCCAGTAGAAACCACTTGTCCTATACTATAGGCCTCCATCAGTTTCCCCTTGGCAATGAGAGCATGATCCACCACCTTAGAAACTTCATTAACTAAATGATTTTGACATGCTAGTTAATCACACATTTAATCTAGTTCTAGAAATTCAATGTCATGGTTGTATTGTCCCCTTATAGTTCTAGAGAAAATATATATTAGATAGTAATTTGACCAACATAGTCCATCCTAAACATACTCCCCTGAGTCAATCATATGAACTTAGCTTCCATCATTTTTCTCAAGGTATCTGGGTAAAATTTGTCTAGGAACATCTCTAAAAAATCCTTCAATACTGTAGAATCTACCATAGTCAAAGCCATAACACCTGACCAGTGATTTGTGAATTCTCATAACATATATAAATCCAACTTAACCCTCTTCTCAGTAGGAGTATCCAAATGTTTAATTATAGTTTGGATGGAATTAATACAGAACTATACTACCTCAATTCCACCATCTCAAATGAAATTATTAAGGTGATGTAACTAAAACTCCCCTGTCATATTTGGAATAATCTTCACAAGAAGCTCTTTGTCTTTATCTATAGACATCATGAAGCAAGTATAGTTCTCAGAAAACTGATCTCTAGCCCCCTGAACCTGCACAATCTATGCCTTGGGTTCTAAAACTAGAAGATCATTTCACACAATATCCTCATATCTTCTGATTAGTAATTGTTTTCATGGGGGAATAACTCTATAATTCCAAACACACGTATAAGGACACATAACACAACTTTAACACATTTATGTTAGAACAATTTACAATAAACCATAACAATTAATTCCCCCAAACCTGAAACATTGTCAAAACCTAGGGGTTATCCCCACCCATAACCATCCTTAATAGTGGTCATATATAAAAAAGGTTAAACTCATTAACATTATTTAATTTTATCATTAGACACCCATTTATTCACATCATTCATCATTTTTAATTTTCAATTCCATATTTGGAAAATTTTCATTTAAGTCACAAAAGCAAGGAAATACATTTCAATTTCTACAAAATACCCAAAAACTATTTTCCCATGTGTGAAAACAAAATGATGCATGTCACATAATAATCATGAGTGTATAGAATGATGCATATGTACTCAACTCTCATGTCATACCATCTCAAGAGTCAAATATCAAAGAACTCATAAAAAATAATCAAATAATAATAAAATTGCACTACATGATGTGGAATAACATTCAACTATAAAAAACATATATCAATAACAACAATCCCACCTAACGTACTTGTATTTTACCCTCAAAAATTGGTTTGCTACTCACATGCATGAGAACTTAATCAGGGACCAACTAATCATATTATCCTTTCTACCATTATTATATATTATGAACTAATAAAAAAAGAAAACTCCTCTGATATAACTTTTCAACATCCCTACTTGGGTTCCACACTCCAATGCCCCACATTGGTTGATCATATGACCTTAGGCTTACCTCCCCATTCGTCGGAGGCTACTGACTAGTAGTGAGGGTATAATATCGATCATCAGAAGATAATAACATGCTTATAAAATTATTAAAATATGTAAATTAAATAAAAAATATCCAAATGATATAACCATATACATATTAAGATCAATATCATAGGATGACTAATACAATAATTCATTATACAAACCAAAACTATTGAGATTTCATGCCAAGTATGTTTCAATTGTTAATATGAAAAACCTAAAATAAATAAAGACACATACAACTACAAATATGTCCCAAATCATTTTTGCTTCACTCATCAACGATTCATCCATAATCATCCATCGAACATAGGAATCTTTCCATAATCCTATCCTATAAACCTTATGTCTATCTGGGTACCAATTAGGTAGCTCAATTAAGGTTAGAGTACATCATAGTAGTCCACCACCAATGGTGTCTAAAAATACATTCAGTCAATATAAATGTATGTAATTGTATAAAAAATAAATTACATTGCATAAAGTAAAAAATTATCACATTTCAATATTCCTTATTTATCAAAAAAATTACAGGCTTCCCAAGGAAACATGAACCTCAAAAACATACTTTGGACCATGTTGAATTCTATACCATATCACAATACCATGGTAATCATTGATCATTTCATTTCACATATGATCATGTCCAATTGTAACCATAGTCCAATTACAAACTCAAAGGCATAGAAAATTGTTTCTAACACCCTGTGAGTATCTGGAGCCTTTTTCCCTAACCCACACCTCAATATCATATGGATATTTGGAGCTTGATTTCATGTCCCACACTTTAATATCACATGGATATTTGGATCCTCAGTCCTTGTCTCACACTTTCTATCTCAAAGGGGTATTTGGAGGAACATTCAACATCCCACACCACAATATCACATGGGTATTTAGAGCCTCGGTCATTATGTCACACTCTTTTATCATATATGGGTATTTAGAATCTTATTCAATGTCCTACACTCATACGTCAATAAATCAAACATATATCATGCATATTATATCATTCAAGGTTAATCAACATTAACCCACTTATCACATTTCACATCACGATATACCATTGAAATTATCCTAATAAATGGTTCTTCAATTTAATCATGTTGAGTATTATAAAAAACTCACGATTAAAAAATTTACGTAATTTAAATCATAAATCCTTTAACAATTTATGGTTAGGTAAAACATATCATAATTCTAATGTTCATTTAATTCATACTGACATTAACTGACAAAACACACATTTCCAATTTTCCATATATTCCATAATAACAATATATCAATAATAAATTCTCCAATTAATTAATCCATTTCCAAAATCCCAATATCCAATCAATTCCATAATAAAAATGTCTATTTAATTAATTAACCAATTAATTATTTCAATTCCACAATCCTAATATCACATTAATTAATTAACCAATTAATTAATTCAATTTCACAATTTCAATTACCCCATTTTAATGAAAATCATTATCATAGATAAATTAAATAAAAAAATTACTTTATAAAATAAATTTCCCATTCATAGAAATTTTAATTTCCACAGTTAGATAAATGTAATTAAATAAAGATGATGAAATTGAATTTAGACAACCTACCTCAAAATTTGAAATGGATTCTTTCCAATCGAAATTCCCAATTGATGTAAAAAAACCAAAATCATGACGAAGAATTATATCTAGATCTAAAACCTAGATCCATGATAAATTGGATTGTATATACCAAAACCATTATCTATATCCAAAAAATAAGGGAAAACATCTCTTTACTAGATAAGGAAAATTTGTGAGAATATCGATAAACCAGTCATGGTGAGATTATCTTACTGGGAGAGGAGTGAATCTTGAATATGGGATTTGACTCATAAATAATGGTTTTCAGAAGGCCTAGTAATCCTTCCATGAGGCTCTGAAAACAACATAAATCATTTATGTCTATGTAAGGGTCCATTTAGGGTGAATAATGGGGTTTAAATTATTTTTAATCTAATTTTTTGGGGTTTAAAATCATACCCATATAGTTTCTTATAGAGGGTTTGTGGTTTCCCCTAACCATGCACGCTAACATTGTGCCAGACCTAGGGGTTTTACATTAAAACACTTAAGAGGATGAATGCTTTAGAAAACTATATTCTAGTAATACTAATCCTCTATACCTTGGATCTTGTGTTTTTTTAGGTTGGGCACATATTTTGTGAAAACTGTTCACCTCCCCTCTTCCGTTAAATCTCTAAATTTTCATACAGACGCACCCAAGATAAAACCCAAAAAATTACTCAATACATGGAAAGATAGTTATTATAAATGAGCTTGATAAATCTCTTGAAGAGTTTATGATCTTACAACTCTCAATCACCTTAAAATATTTCAAATATCCATACAAAGAGTCTTCATCAGAAAGTATTGTATCTTGTATAATTTTTACATCGTCGATGGCTTCTCATACTCCTATATTAACATTAGTGTTTTGATCGTATCTACAAAAAATAATATGTTTCTGATTTAAAATATCATGTTTCTATGGTATTTATTTTAAATAATTAATATCTAAATGATCATAAAAAGACTATCAATATGTGTTGGAGAAGTATGGAAGTGTAGCTGGAGTTTCATCAATAATAAATTGATAACTAAAATGATTTTATAGTTCTTAATGAACATGGATGTATAGATTAGGTATTAGAACGATTTATTATTATTATTAATGTGGTAATAATAAAGATAATTATATGTAATAGTGACTGAGATGTGGTACTATTAACAATAGTTATGATTTAGTTCATATCACACTAGAAAAACGACATATTGAATATTTCATATCATTTAAGAAAGAGGGTATTAAATGTTGTGAGGAGATGGAAATATCATCTATGGATTAGAAAGTATGATAACACTATTTTGGATGATGAATACTCTTTCAAAAAATATTTGAAATAATTTAAGGGGATTTATAATGCCTCATGACAAGTGAAATATGTATTTAGATGATTTGAGATAGCCTATAAATATTTCAATATTGATTAAATTGGAAATGGGGGAACCCTACACACTTTATAGGGTTCAATGGAAACCGCATCGAGTATATGATTTTAAAAATTCATAAAGTTAATTCATAGGGTACATAAAAGATTTCTAATAGTAAAATAAACATGTCGATTCTCACAGTAATCAGTAATGTAGTTCTTCCCATGTCACAACCATTGAAGAGTGTTAATCAATTTTTGATCAAAAAATATCCCCATCAATGATTCCATAGTGGTTTAAATTTTCCCCTACATGTTTATATCACACAGAAAACATTCTTACCCAAAATTAATGATATTACAGGCTTTTGGGTACCACCCCTAGGGCTTTAAAAGGCCTTGCGGTAATGGGATTTCCATGTTATTTATATTCTATATGGAAAACTCTACCTCACCTTTGTAGGAGACAGAATAGGGTTACAATTATTTAGGATTATTTTAGACCAAATAAAATTACTAATTTCAAGTATTTTGGTGGTTAGTCCCATATCGAAATACTTTGGGATCATTAAACAACATATGGTCCAACACTTATATAATTGTTGTTCTCTATGATTACATCCTATATCCACTTAGTAGAAATTTTAT
The DNA here is from genome assembly GCA_963277665.1 of Viscum album. Classification (NCBI taxonomy): domain Eukaryota; kingdom Viridiplantae; phylum Streptophyta; class Magnoliopsida; order Santalales; family Viscaceae; genus Viscum; species Viscum album. The sequence goes on from OY728133.1 coordinate 600,836,401, forward strand.
TAGCATTAGTATATATTTAATGAATATATTTTGTGTAATTATTGTCTCATGATCATAATGTAAGTAAATATGGTGTAATAGGTGTTAGAATAGTTGTTTCATAGGTATTCCATTGTTTGAAAGAGAGTTTGATGATATGGGATCGGCTCGCAGTGCCCAAAATATTTCGTAACCCTAAACATTCTCCCAAAGGTGTGGGTTGAAATATTACCTTGAATCATGTATAAAAAAATCTGAAATCCTCTATATAGAATTAGTGCTGGAAAAATAATACATTATGATCATTTAGTGTTAGTGGATAGAATATTGTCATTCATAAAACATCTTAAACACTGAGCTAACGCATGAAGTATATATTTGAGGTAAGGATCCTCCCACCATTTCTATTTATTTATGTATAATACCTCTATGTGGTACACTACTATTTATACTAGTCACACTAAAAATATTTTTACCATCATTGTTTACACATTTTCAAATGATAGTCTTTTAGATAAAATGTGGTATCCTCCTACTATATATATTTAATCATACCGTTCATTTTACATGTTTATATGTTTGTTGAAACTTTGGTTCATAATACAAGTAATATAATATATGGTAAACATAGGTTCTTGTTCTATATAGAGTCTTATTGTTTTTTTAGATCCCTTTTGGACCTCTTGAAGGAAAGTGGGAGAAAGATTAATAGGGTTGTCCTTGGAGGATCAAGTGGTGATTTCATTTATGGGGCATCATCTTTTAGGGATATTTACGCTATATTTGGATGGTTAATTACGTTAAAATTCATTTTTTATTGCTATTATGATTTTATATAACATTTTTATATTTTTTACATTATTTTGATATGCATGCAATATACATTAGTTATTCAAATTACGTTTCTTTGAACATATTGATGATAAGTAGTCATAGTTATGTAGGATCTAGTGTTTTGGTTAGTCCACATATTCAAAATAATTTCTAGGTATTGTATGTAGTATATATATAGGTTAAACCATATCCCACACTATTTTATCAAACCCTTGGAATTTATATAAGCCTCTATATACCAGGTCTCGTGCTTGAGATATTGTGTGAACATTACCTAATGTTGTTTGGGTAATCGATACATGGTTGTTAAATATACGTTTTACTATATTAATACACAATAAAATATAAGTATTTAATGGAATTGTGGAATCAAATAATATGTCAAATTTATGCATTCTATGGCATAAAATTTTTTAAATTAAAAAAAATAATTAAATAAACATAATAACAATAAAAAAATAAATTGTTCAAAAAAAATTTATCATAAGTTAGATTTTATAAATCATTCCACAAACAAGCCTTTTAATAGGTTGTAATATCAATTTAAAAAATACTTAATTTTTTTGGAAAACTTACAAAATATAATAATTAATAATTATTATTATTATAAAACTCTTATAACATATCTTAAGATGGTGAAAACTACAATGATTTGGAAAAATTGAACTTTTATTATATATTAGACTATGGTCAAACCAAAAATATTGTAAAATAAGAAATTAGTTATACCATAAAATCAGAAGAAAAATAACATTGACCATCAAAAATTATAGTGATATGTAGTATTATTTTCCTTGTATAAAAATTAATACATTTATTTCAATGTACAATCAAAAAAATGAAATACATGTTACATTAAAATTATAATAGAAATATCTAGCAAAAAAATGTTGTTATATACAAGTTAATTTTTATAATTATATGAAATAATAATAATCAAATATAAGTAAAATATCGTTCATACATAAAATTTAATTGAGAAAAATGTTAAAATGAAGCCTTTATATCTGTACTAACTGAAAGCATGTCAATCTATACAGTATCCTAAAGTATCTTGATTCCCATCAACATTATTATTGTCAATCCCACCATGATATTGATTTACAATAACTAAAAACAATTACAAAACAAAATTCAATTCATATATTATAAATACGTGTATATGAATATAAAATTATTTCTAAAAATTAAAACACTTTTATTTAATATTTTCTCCAAAATTATATTTTTCAGGATCATTTCCTTCTATATAACACATGCCTTCCATATTAAAGTGGAGAATTTCGAATATAAACTACTTTTTGTAAAAATAAGATGATAAAATATATTTTTTAGTATGGAAATCCAATAAAAATATTACACTCATCCTTATATACTAAAAGAAATAATAGATTAAATAATATATATAGGAAAGGAAAGAATATATCAAGTAATTATTTTACAGAACATTTATTTCAAATGCATTCATTTTATGCTAAATAAAATAATTAAATTATTCTCATTCATCCTTAAATTCTTCATGAATATACTAATTCAACTCATTACAATTTCCAATAGATTTTTTTCTTTATGTTAATAGTTTTAAAATTGAATCTTTTATAAATTAATATTTTTCTTTAAAAATGATGATGTTTTATATTTAAACAGCATCCCAATTGTGACTTCCTATTATTATCAATCTAAATATAAATTTCTTCTTTATATTAAATATCAAACTAATTGTAAAATTATAGGTAAAATTATTTGACAAGATTAGTCAACACATGAGTGTCATCACCTTATATATCTTTAAATACCCAAGATAAAATGAAATCATAAATATTGTATGTGGGATGTTATTAATATAAATTAAACAATTAATATTTTCAATTTTACCCATTAGATATTAAAATTTACCATCATTTCATTTTACATTATGAATAGAATAGATTCTATATATTAATCCAATTTTTTTGATCTCAAAATGGAAATTCAAACTCAGGTCATAATTTTACATAATATTTCAATGGGTTTTGATAATGAGTAATGTTCTTTTTTAATAGTTTATAAATTCAGTGTGTAAATAAATTAAAATTGAAGATCATGATGGATTTTACTAAATATATTTTAGAAACTAACACTCTTGAATACTAGTAGAGACTATATCAACTTATGAAAGGTACACTATAGGTGATTAATTGATATGATTATTAATCCAAAGGATTAATAATAATGTATACTTGGAAGTAATGAATTTGAGTAAATAATATAGATGTAGATATTAAAATTTTTTATGATGTCAAAAATTTTAGTAAGGGGTATAATTTTATGATTTCCTTAAATATGATTAAATTTAATGAGTTAAATAATAAGTGTTGAATGATTTGGTTAGACTATATAAAATCTATTATATAGAAATTATATATGGAATTATACTAATAAGTAACTCCAGAAACCTTTTTCTAGATTTTACATGGGGTGGTATGAATTTAGAGTAGAATTAAATCTAGAAAATTATAGTGGAAGGAATATTTTGATTTGTAGAATGTTTTGCTAGAAAAACATACACTAGTAGAAGATAATTTATTTATACATACTATGTGTATTCAAAAGATAAGTATATTGGTATATCTATGAAGATTGAACTATCTTTGTAACAAACCCAACCCTAATATCCCAAATTCAGTTCCATAATTTATCACATTGTCGTAAAATACATGAAATCTCATCCCAATGGACATAATAGTTTAGTATTCTCGGTAAACTAGATATATACATGAAACCCATTTTACATTGGCAAGTTAGAATAAAACATAATAAATAAAAGAAATTTTCATTATTGTTCTCATTCAAGATATATTATTAATAACCTATGGGAAAGAAACAAAATAAGGGTGAGATAAAATGCTCAGTAAGGGTTAAATAAATCAGAATCATTAATGAATCAATTCTAATAATCAATATGATTTGGTAAATTACTTAAAACACATTTGGCTTAATCAACAAACTATGAATGAAATGCAAACATATATTTTGTAAAAATGTAAATCCTATGAAAAATAATGATTTAATTTTGACTGTAGGTAATGATTAATTATTGGACATTGTGTATCTATAACATGAGACTCTATCATTAAGGCATTTCACAATATAGATTAATCTACATCTAATAAACCATTTAATGTTAGTTTAACATATTCATTCTATTGTAGTACAAATCCATGAAGGGGATATCTATTATCAAGACCTTACAATTTAATCTATTCCAAATAATTCCTAATATATGGAATAATATATTTAACTATTAAGAAATATGAATTATCATAAAATATCTGTATTAAAAAAAATTACAGATTTATTAGTATTTCCTAAATTAAGGAAATAAGTATGAAATTAATAACCATTTGTAAAAATAGAATATAGTTTAGGCTATATAAATTTAAATCATACATGAATATGTATTCATAATATAAATGTCACGACCCGTCCTCGGGGACTGTGCCATGACTACCCCAAGCCCGCCTTCCATAGGCCAGTGGCTGGCGACTAGCAGCAAGGCGTAAAACCCAGTAAAAAGGGAAGGCATTGCCTTTGAAAAGTAAACAAGCACCACAGAGTAAGCAAGCGGAATAGTAAACACTAAGTAATAACAGAGTACAACTGAAAGTGCAGAACAGTAAATGGGACTCTATACAAACCCAAATTGAAAGTAAAGTACAACTTGAAAGGGAAAACATCAACTGTAATGTAAAAGCCGCTACACCGAGCTGTCCACTGGAGATCCCACCAGAAGGGTGGGTACAGATAGCTCCACTAATCCTCGGGTCCCGCCGTCCGCTCCGAGCACGTCCCTCCCTGGGGTCCACCTCCATGTACCATCCTGCTCTGCAAGCCTCAACCACGATCAATGATGTCTGTCGTCTGCAACCAACACAACGTAGTGCGGGCATAGCCCGTGCAGGGGTGAGAATAACAATACTCAGTAGGGACCCCGAGACCCTCAAGGTCTCACAAAAACCAACAAGGATAACCACAAGAAGATCTCAACAGATAACCACTACCCAGGTATATTCCCATACATATACCTATGTTATCAAGTGACCCAACTCAATCATGAGGTAAACACAAAGGTAAAAAGTTTCAGCTCAAACCAGGATTTTCATTATTGAAACTGTATCTACTGAAGAGCTCCATCTCTAGAGTGTACAGTGGTCCTATCACGACTCCGAGTTACTGCTCACTAACCTAAGACTGCTGAGGTACTCCTCCGGTCGAGTACCGCGGGTCTGTGGCCAACTACCGGGCGTTCCGTCCGCTGTGGGTTTGTCGCCAAATACCGGGCTCTCCCCCCAATAGCCTACAGAGGTACTCCTCCTATCGAGTACCGCGGGTTTTCGGCCAACTACCGGGCGCTCCGTCCGCCGTGGGTCTATCACCAAATACCGGGCGCTCCGTCCACTGGGCTAGTCGACTCACTCTAAGTCGAGTCGGTCAAGCAGTCTTCAGGTCTCAGCTGGCTACACGGTCTCCGTACTCCGCACGCTCGTCTCCGGGAGGGTCCTCTCCACGAGCTACTGGTCGATATTCCAAGTATCGCAAAGTCTCACAAAGAAGTATCTCAAAGGACCGCCTCATCATAGGGGTATCAACGCAACAGACGGCGCGTCAATCAGGCGCCCGGTCTGTGAGTTATTAGCCTTTTCGTCCCAAGGGCCCGGTTGGTTTCATGTGCGAACCAAACCGGACATAACTCAACTATACCCCGAACACTCATAGGGTATACTCATAGGGACCGTTTCTCAACGAGATCACCAATTCCACTGACAGTTCGTCAAACGAATGTTCTGTCAGAAAGGTATCATCTTTTCCGTTCCAGGGGCCCGGTTGGATTTCGGGTGCGATCCAACCCGGACACTACCAACTGTATCCAAAACTCTGGCGAAGAATGCTAAAAGTTCCGTCTCATCAAGAGGAATTCAACGAAACAGACGGCGCGTCAATCGGACTCCCGGTATGTGAGTTATTGGCTTTTTCGTTCCAGGGGTCCGGTTGGTTTCGTAAGCAAACCAACCCGACCACACTCCGATGGAATCCAAACCTCGAGTGGAGTATTCCAAAAGATCCGTCTCACTAAGAGGAACTAAAAAAAGCTGACGCCACATCAAACAGACGTCCATAGCTCAAGATATGAGTGTTTCCGCTCTGAGGGCCCTGTTGGTTTCGTGCACGAACCATCCCGGCCGAACTCGAAGTATTCTAAAACCTTGAGTGAGATATACCGAAAAGACCGTCTCGATCCAAGGATCACATCTCCACTGACGGTGTGTCATTTGGAAGTTTATAGCCCGTGTTATGGGCATTTGAGTCCAAACCGCTCGGTAACGGGGGTTACGGGCCCGGGCCGTCCCGGCCTGAGACCCCCCGGATGGCCCGAACCGGGTCAACCCACCCCGGACATGGTCGACCCGGCCCGGCACGGCCCTACCCGGTGAACCAGCTAGGGATTAATTTAATTTATAATGATAAATTTCTATTGTGAGCATAAATTTTTTTATTAAAAACATGTCCTTTATGTTCAATTGGTTTTATTTTCATTAGTAATTAATTGGTAACCAATGAATTAATTTTATAATCATATTTAAGCTATATTTTAATAATTTACTTAATCTCATTCATTACCTCAATACCAATGGATAAGTGATAATAATCACAATTCAATATTAACAATATATCATTTGTTTAAGCTTGGTCTTTTGTGTGATGAAAGATACCGATGAAATTGAATTTATTTAAGAAGAGACACAACATAAAATATTGGGGAGTGATATTCTACCCTCCTTCAATAAATTATTTCCCCAGAATTTTAAATTTCACTTTGAAAATAAATTGTTTAAAATTGAAAATACCTTTGTGAAAAACCCACATGGGAAATAGGGTTAATAAAACATCCCATTAATAATATGGAAAGGGAAATGTGAATGTTAAAAAAATTAGGATTTAGAATATGATAACATTAGTGGGAAGTGAAAACTGTGACATAGAAGATAATATTTACCATCATTTGATGATGGAGAATGATAGAGTACATGGTCATTATAAATTTAACCATCCTAAAAAAATAAATCATAATATATATTAAAAGTGTATTTTTTCAAAGTGAGAAAAGTAAATGGATAACATTTTTGTTCTAAAATCCTTTTTCTTGGGTTGAGTTATTCTTTTAATATCCTTATAAGCACTTGAAAAAAATTAATGTACATAATTTAATTCCATGTAATAATCATAATCTTATCCTTTAGTTGTGCTCTGATCTATTGACACTTCTTCTCATATTCTAGGAAATGGATATTCCAGATGCATTTTTATACACAAATCACTTTTAATGCATGACATGATCTATAATTTATTTGTATAGGCACTAATTTTTTCCTAAAACCTAAATTTTTATAATATGTTATATAATATGTAAATTATACTTTAACTATAAATAGTAGTATAAAATATTCAACTTAATCCATTCCAAATGTAGTTAACCTTTTGAGTCATCCAAAATATATAAATCAAAATTTCCAATCCAAAAATTTTGAAGGAAGGTTGAAATATTTTAAAAATCAATGTTAGATTTCTCAAATTAAATAAGGTAACTCTTGTTGTTATATATAAAATATATGAACACTTTGATATCCATAAAACCATTATGAAAACAATAATGCCTCCAAAAATAAAAATCTTAGGTTGTTGGATATATTCCTTATATCTAAATATGATGTAAACCTAGATAAGATGACATAAGAAAATTAATAATCAATTTCATAGTCACCAATATTATCCCATTAATATTTTTATTCCAAAAGAATGAACATGTAAAGGTTATGTACCGCAAATAATTTTTTTTCCAAAAATATTAACTTCCCACAGAATCACTTCCATTATTTACTAGTACAACTCAACACTCACTTTTAAATAATTGAGGAAAAATTACTGCAATACAATATATATATATATTCTATAATACTTATAAATATAATATCATTGATAATATACTCTTACCAAATTATTCATGTATCTAAATAAAGGATAAAATTAATCATTCCACTTCACCTATGTCGACAACATAAGCTTGACCTTGATCGATTATCTTTGTTTGAGGTATATTCTTTAGATGAATGGGGAATTTTTAATCAATGTTCCCCATCACCTTGTAGTTAAAAAAATAATATAATCCATTTTATCCTTAAATTTTCATTTTTCTTTGAGAGAACCTTATCTTCACAATTATAAGAAACTCTAAACCCTTTCAAGAACTTACCCAGGTTATTCTTTCCAAAATTATCACATGTGTGGAAATCCTTGTTTTTATTATTCCCTTTATCGATATTTTTATCTACCATCCTATTCTTTTCTTTCTTCCCTTTTATTCCACAAGACATGGATTATTATTTATCTATATTGATAGCACAAAAAACTTTTTAATCATATGAAGAAAATATTTGTGAGAAGAAAATTAGTGTGAGACCAGTGCCCTTTGAATACTTTACTTAATACCTTCAATGAAATGGTTAATATTTCACTATTTATTGTGTATTTAATCAGTAGCATACCAATAAAACATTATAATATTATATTCATACTCTAGAACACTTTCCTCTCCAATTTTATCTAAACTAACAAAATTTATCTTCATTTCAATTTTTTTCTAATGATGTAAATATTTGATGAGGAATGTATCATTAAAATACTTCTAATCTATGAGTTCTATTTCTTCTTGCTCCCTAGTATTCTATATCTATGTCCCATATTTTTCAACAAATTCATTAACGAAAAATACTAAAAGTGTGATATTTTCCTTTTCACCACATACCGATGATGAAAATAAATTATCCAAATAATTAATCTATTTCTTAGCTGTAATTAGATTAATATTCCTAGTAAAGGATGGGGGTTCTATTGCAGAAATCCATAAAATATGGGAAATTATCACTGGGTGATATTTTACACCATCCATGAATGCAATTTTCCATAACCAATTTAATCATTCCTAAAATAGCCATTATTTTCTCTGTTCTAATACCAACTGCATTTGATATATCAATAGAGAAATCTATACATTATCTATGATTATTGATACCATTATTCCTTCCATGTTTTATATCTAAATAATGGAATATTTTATATTAGATAATATCATTATAAAACATAATATATTCTTCCAAAACTAGTGAAACACATAACATAAATTTACATTTTTTATAACTAAAATCTAAATCATGATCTTAGATTATAATAGAATATTATCATATTCAATTATAGGGTTATTTTTCCTTAATATATGTTTAACTAAATATTTTTCCAAAGGTTTCTATTAAACATGCTCAAAAAACTGAAATGAAACTTACCCATGTATCCCATAGCTAGTACCTACCATTATTACATTGAAAAAAGATATAAGAAATCACATCCCAATGCACAAAATAGTTTAGTAGTATTGTTAAATATGTGACAACCATCAATCCCGATTACATTGGGAATGGTAAATAAAGTATAACAAATGAATATAATTTTCATTCATAAAATCATTCAATATATCTTATTCATAAATTAGGGAAAGGAAATAAAATTATTATGAGATAAAATTATTAGTAAGGGTAAAATACAGTGGAAAAACAATTTATCAATGAGAATAATCAATAGGGAAAGGTAAATAACTTAAAACACATGTCATCTAATAAATAAATTGAGAATGAAATGAATATATTGATTTTTTCATAGTGAAAACCCACTATATAATAATGAATAAATTCTAAAGAATTTAATTGCATAAATAATGTACATCATGTAACAGGAACATGAACCACTACTATTTATATCATTCACAAGATGGTTTAATCTATAAGTAATAATTATTTCTAGCTTCACGGATTCATTCCATGAGACTATAGATTCACCTAGGGGCTATTTATAACCATGAACCACCCATGTTTTCTAGTAAAAATCATTCCTCGTATATTTAATAATAAAATTTATTTAATAATCCATTTGAACTATCTTCAAATATCCATATTGAATAAAAGATATTGATTTATTAATATTTCCAAATTTAATCGAATAACTTTCAAATAAACATCATATCTAAAAAATGGAATATTATATATTCTATGATATTATCCACCATTAAATAGTATGTATATTTAATATAAATTTAATTTACAATAATAATTATTTAAATAAAATTATTGTTCCATTATAAAGTTAAAAATCCCAAAATAAAATTATATTGTGTAAAAAAATTTATCACATTTTAATTTTCATGTAAAATCACCTTATATTAAAAAATTCAATATAAGACCTAAAATACCAGAATTAATGAATAAATTATTATATTAAATATAAAAGGGACATTATATATACCACATATAATTGAATTTGTGTATAAAAACAAATATATCTCAAATGAATGTATATTAAGATAGAATCTCTTACCACTTGTAATCAGTTGAATCGTATACCCCATAAAATTTGAAATTATAAAATAAAATTTTCATTACATTGAATATTACTAGATTCATTATATAATGTATCAAAGGTATGTAAAAATACCCCACACTTAGGAAATAAATGGTGAATAAGGCATGTATTTTGACAAAATAAAAACGAGTTGAGAAAATCCTTACCTTATGCAACCCTTTAATGGTATGTACTTAAACATACATTATAATGGTTTAAATAATCTTATTATGCCATTAAATAACTATATTAATATTTATAATTCCTTATTTTATGGGTTTATAACAAAATTTTATCCATTTAAATAGTAATATTCAATTATTTTCATGGTATTGGGTGTGCTTGTTTCATTTTTTCGTGATCAGTTCCAATGATTATAATTATGGATGTTCTTGTAAAATAAGAATATGAATCCATAAGATGAATGAAGAGGTATTAATGAAAAAAATAGAGTATTAATTTTCCTATATATTATTTTGGTTTCTAACATTATGATGATTTGTTTGATAAAATGTTAATGATAAATGATCAGTTTATTTTGGATTTTGTTTTCTAAACATCACAAACTATATTAATTATATTTACTATTATGAGTATATATTAGTTCTAGAAAATTATCTATGTTATAATATATATATTTAAATATTATTTAACTAAAATAAATTTTGTATGACCAAAAATGAATGAGGTAATGGAAAATGGACAAAATCATTATTCATGACGATGATTAACCTGAAAAATTCGAACAATAGTTTCATTTCATTGAATAAAATGAATTAATAATAATGGTTGATATTATATATTCCATTAAAAATAGAAAAATTAGAGTATTTAAATTAATATCCATGATGGAAGAAAGTTATTTGGACAATCTACAAAATTAAATGAATACAAGAGAGGTGTTTTGGGAAAATTACCTCTTGAATATCATCCCCTTTGAGGGCCCCTTGAGAAACATGGTTTGTTTTTTGGTGATACTAGAAGAACATTGATGTGGTAAGGGTGAGTAAGAGATATTTTTTTATATATTTGATGATATTAAAGACTTATGAGTCAAAATGGGGTGGCGAGGGGGGGTATTTATACTTTAAGAGATGTGGATTTAAGTGATTAAATAATGATTATGTTATATTTAAAGCCAATGACATTGATGTGGCATTAATTTCCATGAATTTAGATGATAATTAAGGTTATAAATTATTTTTACTTTTGATAAATATATAAACAAACAATTTAAAATTTTATTTTTTATGTATTTTTATCCTATACCTTTTAAATTTTACAATGTTCATTATTTGACATATACAGCGGTAAATAATTTGTTTTAGCACAGATCATTTTTTATATCTAATATTGAAAATGATAATAAAAGATAATTTTTACGTTATGATTAAAAATATTTAATCCATTTTACCAAATGAAATTCTTATAATTGGAAAAATTATATTTAATATTAATCTCATAGGCGCAACTAGAAAACAGGTTTTTAGAACGTAAATGTTCAAAGTATTGAAATTTATATATATAAAATATCAATGTTGAATTTATTTCAATGAAGTAAATTAGATTTATTGATTTATAATTAAACTAATTATAATTTAAAACTAATTTCAAATATAAATTATCATTAAAATTTATTTATATGAAAAGTCAATTTCCAATTAAAATGCATCAATTTGTACTTTTCATAAAAAATGAAACTTATCAAAAAATACAAAAAATTCACCCTATTATAATTTTTATATACATATTTTAAAAATTAATTTTAAAAATTTCAGATAAAAATTATTAAATTTTCAAAATTTAGATTAGAAATAGGCATGCCATTAAAAGCTTCAAAAATTTCCTTTTATAAAAATATAACCTTCACGCTTAAAATTTCATTTATTCAATACTTAAAACTATCTTACATACTTAAAAAATAGTTATTTATAAAAAACATCATTTACGTTAAATTAGTTTTTTCATTTTTTATTATTATTGCTAAGAAATCAATTATATGATAAACATGTGTGAACTATATCTTTGTGATTTAATTAATCTCATTCATTCCCACCATTTCATTTGCTTGGTGATAACTATTACAATTAAATAATAATATTTAATAATTTTTTTGATCTTAGTGTTCTATGTAATGTTAGATTTTGATGAAATTGAATTTATTTAAGAAGGTACATGGCATAATGTCTTGGGGTGTTACAATATTAAAAGTTTTAAAGTAATTCAAAACTATTATATGATAATATTTCACGTTATTAAAATAATATATTTTTTTATAATAGTTCATGATCCTTATTGACACTATAGGTTATAAGATTTTAGAATTGGAAAATTCATTTTGAGTTCACACTATGATGTGCAATATCTTCTAGTAAATTGAATATAATAAAATGAAAATCACATACCTTAATAAGTAAGAGTTCACTACTATATATGAATGATATTTACGAAAACATATTGGAAATGATTTAATGTTAAAATCCACACTTCGATCCATAAAATTAGTAAATCATTATTTCAAGTTCTTTTTTTGAACTGAAATTTAAAAAAAAATAGAAGACCAATCTTGAGTGTGTCTAGAATCTGAATCTGGAAGTTGAGGTAATGGAAGGTAAGGATTATCTTATAGAATCATGTACTAAAAGACCACTCTAGGAGAAAATAATGAAATTCACAAGGCTTTTGATTGAGATTGGAAATGGAAGAGTCAATCATGTTGATGAATTCAATTGATGAAAATATAAAAATATTCATGTAATTAAATTATAATTAACTAATCCAGATGAGGTAAAATACAGAAAAATTATAAAAGGTTTGTCAAAATTAATGGATGTTATAGATGAAGTTAATGTTGTTTAATTTATGTCGAGACGGTATTTTGAGATGTTAACTTTCCTAAGTATATAACATTGGAAGTTAAGGTAAGTAAATTTAGAGGATGTTTAGATGTGTGGATTCATAGACGATCAGAAGTGGAGATGATTGGAAGTTAATAAAATTAAAAATTCAAGAAGTTTATATGTACAAGATTTATAAATATTGAATGATAAACTATAAGGTGATATAATTTATTCCATAATTTGAATAATATGTTTGATAAAAGGAGAATAGTAGTACCTCAAAGAATGTTTTAGATTTAGTTTTAATATTAAAAGGATATTTATGATTAAGTTAGGTATAGGAAAGGTAGAACTATAAGTATAAGAAAAATAAATTTCTCATTACAGTGATATTTAATCTATGGAATTTTAAGAACTAAAATATTCTAGAATATTTAATATAAAATTTATGGGAAGTAAAATAAAATGTAAAAATGTTGAGATAAACATCAGGATGAAAAAATCATGAGTAATTAGTCATGATTCATGCAATGATTTTAGGATGTGATGAAGATGTTTGAATGCATAGTTGTTTTATTCATGCTTGATATATCAAAGGTAAGATAGAATAATTTTTTATGTATTGTATTTAATGTAAGTTTCAATATTTATTAGTGTCTATAAAACAAGTAGATTTAATTCCAAAATAGATGATGATTATGAAATAGTTGAGATTCTATGTGAAGCGAGGGAGATTTCATTCAACGAGTTTTAAAAAAAATATGTTAAAGAATTTTAGTGTTTGAGACTTAAAATGTTGATTCCTCTATAATGATTTTATAGAATATTTTTAACTATAAGTTAATGTGAAATACCAATGTTTAATTATAATGTGTTGAAGTTATAAAAATTGAATTTCTTGAAAAAAATTAATCATTAATAATACATATTCAATAAATTAGTATCTATGAACCCTTATCTAGATCCTAAATAAGGTCTAGAATCATTGTCACTTAAAGAGACAAACATTCATGCAATTATGGAAGATTATATAATAATATTCAACCACTATTATTGCAGAATAATAAAATTTATTATGGTAAAAATAAATCCATAATAATTTGGAAGAACATTTTTAATAGTTCATAAGAAGGACCACAGAAGGTTGTGGTGATCCAATATAATAATATGTATATTATTTAAATGACTGATCATTTTTTAGAAGATAAAAAATATATCACGGTAATTTTCATATCAAGGATAATAACTTTTGAAAGTGTTTAATATTAATCTAACTTACCTAATGTATATATTAGGAATCAATTTTATGAAAATGGTGATACCATCCCATATTACTATTTGGTTTAGGATGACACCTTCCCCATCATAACCACTTTCAATATTAATAGATAATAGATGTATTAGACTCAACCTGAACCTGAAAATTTGTAGATACCCACAATGGGACTAATACTTGTTATAATATTTTTTTAATTTATATATTTTTTAATTAATAATTTGAATATTTTGATTTGATTTAGAGGTCCAAAAAAATTCCTTAAATATTTACTAAGACTAAGGTCTGGATACTAAATTTTTTTAAACGATGAAGTTCATAAGAATTTGAGAAAACATGTCAATACTGATTCTCTCCCCCTCACCACTCAGTATAAATAAATAATCTTCTAGTAATTTTAGATATAATCGGATATAGTTTACTTTTCCTGTGAATGTGTCTATTTAATATCCAAATTTTTAGCTACGTTATATGAACTAAATATTGGAGGATGTTATAGAGATTTTGTAGTTTTAAAATAAGGAAATTGTTCTTATTAGTATCAGTGTACTATTTTGAGTTAAAAATATAAAAAATAGGATGAAAAATAGTGTAATAAGTAAAGGAAGTTAACTTCCTATAATTATTTCGAATAGGATTACATACATAATTAAGGTGATAAATGTGAAACTTTTTCTCATAAATATGATGAGAATAATCCTTTACAAGAATCATTTTCATGAAATGATGAATATGAGTCCATTAAATCTATTGAATATCTCTATACTGATGTTTAGTATTTTATGAAGAAAGATCCTAGTAAATTTGTCATTTATATATTTTTTTATAGTGGGAATAAATGATAAAAAAACATAGGTGTAATTGGATGTTGTTTATGAAAAAAAAGTATTAAATAGAAATAGAAAAAATAAAGAACTCTCCCCATACATGTTGAAGAAAATAATCAATCCTTATTAAAATAAAATGAAAAAATCTCCTCGAATGAAGAAGAATTGATAAAATATATAAAGATAAAATTAAGAAATATTTTGAAGATAAGGACCATATACTAGAAGAAACATATAATACTACCATTTATTTTAATAATTATCAATTATAAATCAAATCTAATAGAATGAAGGATCCTGAAAACCCCCTATACGAGATGTGTAATATCCATAAAGATGACATTGAGAAAAATGGATAAAGAATGGTAACATGGAATTAGTTATCCTTATAATGGGAAAAATACCATCAACATAAAAATTATAAAGAGGAATTTAAAATGAGAAATACAAAATAATTTTAACCTAAAAATTCCCCATGAGGTAAAACAATGAATTTTTCTGAATGCAGTCTTCATTCTAGAAAGGATCATTATGGTAGAAATAACTGCATGAAACTATTAAAATAAAAATATAATAAAGTCACATAGAAAATAAAACCACATATTTCTAGAAATACATTGTGAACATATTAAATTTCATTGAATAATGAAGGTTATAAATAAAATTTGGAACTGATTTTGGTTGAGAAATATTTTTAGAAAACCAACACTTCAGTAAAGGTAGACGTGAATCAATGTATGAAAAGGGATTCATTACAAAGTGTGAAAAAAGAAATTTGTTTTACCCAAAAACAACTACGAACATTTACTACATATATTAGAAGTCACAAGAATAAAAATTAGATTATTAATTATATTTTTTTATTTAACAAATTTAGATATTATTATATTAACTATAATAATATCATTTCAATTATTGAATGATAATGGAGGCTAACATTAAGTGGTTAAAAAATAAATTCTGGAAAAAAACTGTTGAAATGAAGAAAAATACACATAGGAAAGTAAAATTATTTACTTCTAATACATTTTAATATCATGAAAAAATTAATATAAGTTTTTATAAATGTAGTCATCATGATTATGTGTGGTGGTTTACACCTACAAAAAATGATTTGGATACTACTAGAGATATAAATCCATAAAATATGAGTTATACTAAAACGAGTAAATATGGTGAGTTGGCCTTGTGGGGTTAGAAAAAGTTATATAGTAAACAAAAGTCACATAATAAGAATATTAAAGGACTTTCTACAATAAATTAGAGACACATATTTTGTGGATGAAATAGTCACATCATATATAGTTAAAACAAATCCATGAATATTATTAAAAAAGGAAAATAGTTTTTAAAATAAAGAGAATCAATCCAATAAATAAACAAAAGGATTTGATTAGTGGGAGGTATTTTTTAAGAAAAAGATAAATTTAAATAGATGTTACAAAAGAAATGTTATTAACGGTTTGGAAAGAAACTATATAGAAGATAAAAATAGGCTTTCACACTCCTAAAAATTATATAAAATTACTATAAGGATATGTGGAACTAGTGAATAAATGGAATAAAACATCATTGAATATGTGTGATACAATAGGGTTGTGAAGAAGAAAATTTCACAAATATAAAAATTTGGGCATGTTTCTAAAGTATGAATTAATTTATTTTAGCCTATTTGAAAGTGGAAATAAAGATTGAGAAAAAATAAAGTATTCCATTTTTCTACATAGTAAATGTGGAATTAAAAAGATCAACAAATTTTGAGAATATAAAGTAATAAAAATTATATGCTTCTCAAGTAATTTCATGTTTAAAAAATCTGATTGGAATCAAGTATGAAGAGTTATAAAAATGATTGAACTAAAATTAAAGGAGTTTTGGGTAAAAAAATATCTCTCCAACTTATTACTATAATTAAGACTTGGTGGATAAACCGCCCTTATACCAAATATGTTGTGTTTATTTTCATTATGTATAGATTTAAAGGTGATGCAATTCAAGGGGTAACCTAAGGATAAATATAAATATGTGAATAATTTATATCCATAAGAGATATCCATCATGGACTATTTTATTAAGTATAACTTTTTTCCTCTACATACTGACTAATTTTTATCATCCATTATAATGGGGAAGAATGAAGATTACCCCTTATAAGGATTTGATATGAAATGACTGTCAAATATCTATGTATTACAAAAATAAAAAATACTATAATGTATTTTAATTGATGATCATATATATTATATTTAGATTAGGTGAAATACTAGAAATTTTGTACAACCATAATGTTAAATATCTCAAAAAATATAGTTTTATAAGTTAGTATTTTAGAAACTTATATCTTCTATGAATATGATACTTTGGAAGTGAAACTCAAAAAATTATAGATTCCCATTTATGGAGTATTTTGACTATGTACTTATATCTTTATATAAAAAATCAATTCTAAATCTAATGAGAAGAAATTGATTTTTTGCTGAAAAAGAAAAAAATGATATTTATAGGGTTGGAACCAACATTAGTTTTTATGTATTTTGTATATTTCTTGGGATGAAATTATGAAATTTCTTATAAATATTCCAAATAGTCTCTCAATGAAATTTTCTATATTAAAATAAAATGAAAATTCAACTACGGATAGTTTTTATGTCTATAAAAGCCTATTTAGTTATCCACTCTAGTTATTTTTCACATAGACATAGAGTTGATTAATTTATGGATCATTACATCAAAAAAAATTATGAAATCCTTATATAAATAAATATATTATTCAATATTTACAAAAGGGGTAAGCTGACATGTTATCAAGAATTATATTATAAAAACATTAGATCACTCAAAAAATCACAAAATAAAGGGATGAATGATCATTTGAATTTATCTTTAATAAGGGAGAAGAAAAATTGTAAAAACTTATGTGATCATCAAATTTGGGATTATTTTTATACTAATTGAAAATACAAATGGGGAGAACTCAATGGTTTGTGATGATGATTGTTGTATTTGTTTCAATACTTTATAAATTCAATGTGAATTAAAATATTAATGAAACAGAAAGTGTAAATGAATGTGGATATAAATGCAATTGATATTCTGGATGATTAATTTATATCAAGAATAATAATGTGTTTCCATATGTATTAATCATAAAAAAATATTATTGATGAATTAAATATTACCATAAATTAATGATGTATATTCCAATTAGTAATATCTTATGATTTCATTGGGGATTAAAAATTTTAATTAGATGATTAATGAAGGGTGAAATATGTTGTTTGACTATCAATAATTTGTTTTCTAAAAATTTCATATTTAATATCACTGATAAGTAAATCTAGATTTTATTATATGTAATTTTCATGGTGTGTTGTGTGTGAGGAGTTGAATTACATCTAGAAGATATTAAATAAATTCATTTTTACATTTGTAATAATAAATTCCTTGGGGGAAATACACTATCAAATGATAAGTTATAGAGAATTCATGTGTAGGAAGTTAGTAATGCTGATAAATTTAGTTGTGGAAAATACAAAAGTGTCCTAGTTGGATGTATAATTGAGTAATATTTAGGATTTGAAAGAAAACTAAATGAACAGAGGTTTTGTTGATGAATTAAAGCTAAATTAGATGTTTGTGAAAAATTTGAATGTTTTAGTTAATTCTAGATTGTATATTGAGGTATTAATTTCATAAGATTAAGTGATTATAAATTGACTAAAGAAGAATCTAATTAAGTTCATATGTGTGAAAACCAAATAGATTATTATATTGTACATGTTCATAATCTATGAATATCATAAACAAATGATTCTATGATGTATGAATTTTAATCATATTATAATATTATCCAAAAAGTAAGATATTTTTGGACTGTGTAAAAACAATTTTTTAGTGAAATGAATGGTCAAAAGAAGATTAGGGTTTTTTCTAATTTGGTTTAATGGTCAGGTGATTATAATTGAGTTAGTTGTAGGTACAATAAGGAAAAGAATCATAAGAAAAATAAATTCCATGTGAATGTAAAATTGAGTATGTGAATAAAAATAAGACTTCAATAGACCTAGTTAATTAAAATAAATACCATATAGAAGAAGAATCATATTTCATGGAATTCTAAATATTCTTTGATCTCTATTAAATAAAGAGAGTGTATTCAATAAGAGTTGACTATTATGACATAACTGAGACACTAAGATAATAGAGGGAGAATCTGAACTATAAGTTTTGAATATTGTTTCTTCAAAATAATTTTAGGTTTTTAACATGAAGCTTTGATGTATCTTTCAATTTATTCAAGATTTTCGTAACAAGATGTAAGTGAAAATGTCTAATTTTCATCATCAACATACAGAAGATTCAAAAAATAATGTATATAAATAAGTTGAAGTTCTAGAAATAAAAAATTTAGATATTATGGAGTAATTACAAAAATACAAACCTCAAATAATCTCTTGATTCATGGTTACTAAAAGATAATAACATGCATACAATAATTGAAGATTATCGAATAGATGTATATTACTCAATTTGAGGGAAAATATCATATATTATGATTATATGACATATATGAGTATACTAAAGCACTTTCTCAATATTTTTTAAAGAGAAAATTTTATTATTGGTGTGATATTATATAACAATATCCATTCCACTCCAGAGATTGAGGATCTATTAAGAGGTATCTATTGAAACTTGGTATTATTTGAGCCAATGATAATAACTTCTCAAAGGGTTAAGGATGAAACCTGCCCACCCCCTGTGAGTGCTGGGAAACAACTTTGAGTAAAGTATGACACATTCTTATACAACAATTATTATTAGGATGATACCTTCACCATTGTAACCTCTTTCGATATGAGTTGAAACTATTTTTCTCAAACATGACCCAAACACAGGAAGAAGTATATACAAATATTGGGATCGAACCCTGAAGCTTTTTTGAATGTTTTTTTCTAATTTTTATTTACTTCTTTTCATGTTCTAATGTATGTCTGGAATTCATAAAAATATACCTACATCTTAACAAAAACAAAGTTTTGGATTATAAAATAAGGAAATAATTTATGATGAAATGAATATTGTATCTCTACTAATGAGCCCAATAATTCAAATATCACATTATAAAAAATCGCAAATAAATCTAAAAATATTTAGACATTAATCCAATAAAATTCATTTAGCATATTTCTATTATTTTTGTTATCAAAAAAGAATTATTTAAATTATTTATTATCCTCCTATAATCTTGTTGATACCTTTTAGAAACTAAAACATGAATCTATTATTTTTTTGTTGAATTCCATTTTTTAGGATATCATGCGAGACAAACTCCATTGAATTGATATTTTTAGATATAATAGATTCGCTGAATCTTTTCAAATATTTAAGGAATATACACATGAATTTCATAGAATATTGAATGATATTAATTGGTTCATTATTATAATTAAATAAATCACACAATACTAAATTTAAAATATAAGCATATAAAAAATGTGAATCATATCACATTTAGCCGACAAGACACCCCTAATAATTCATTTTAGATATTTTATTACACCAAAATTTTACAATCATTATCATTAGTCACCATAATCATCGAATTAAATCCCCATTAAAAAATCTAATATTCAATATATCTCTATGCTTTATCACCTTTAACAATTTAAATTACTAAATAATTAAGAATTTTTTTCTGAACCATTAAATCATTATCTATGAAGTATACAAATAAAGACATTTAATTTAGATTATGAATTTATTTTTAAATGTAATTTATAATTAACACACATACAAAATCATTATTGAGTATTTTTTCACCTTTTTATTCTCCTTTAAATTTATTTTCTTGTAATCCCTCCATATTTTCTATCTGAATGTCATTTATAGATGAGGAAAAATATTCTTGCACATTATTTTGTAAACCATCACATGCCAATATCTTAAATTTCATTTTATCTCAAATAAAAACAAAAGAAATACCTTTTTGTCTCATTATGATAAATTTTATTGGAAATTGATAAACCTAATTTCATTCCCAAAGAGACTCAATTAAATATTAATGAAAAAAATATGTGTTATCTAATACACTTAGATTAATTATGTGGTTTCAAATATGACCAATAATGGTGGATGCCACATTTACTTTAGGATCAAATCTATATCATTCCCCCATAATGTTTTCATTTTGTAATTGGGTGACCAAATTCATAATTTGGAAATTATTGAAACATTTCCCAAACATTTTTTGTTTTTAAAGAATGTATCTCAACATAATTATTTTCAATAGATTTTATTGAACTCAATTTAATCCCTTTTTTTACTATGTATATTTTAACATTGAATCATTATAACTATTGTTGTAAATAGGATAATCTAGTGGATTTTCTTTTTTTGAGTGAATTGATGTTACATCACTTAAAACATTATTTATTTTAAGGTGGATATGAAAAATTAATATAATATTTATTTCAAATAAGTTACATACTTATAAATTCTACTGACCCTCCAATTCTAGCAACATTTTACTCCATTTTATTGTTCTTAAGGGGGAACCGTTAACAAAAAATTACAAAAAATTATGAATTGAAACAATAAATCCTTATAAATAATCAATAAAAGTTTTATGTAATAAATATTAATAACATATATTAAAGGAATATAATCTATAAATTTCAAGATATAATATAATAATAAATAATAATTTTGTATAATAACATTAATGATTTAAATATAACAAATATTAAATTAAAATTAATTAATAATATTAGTTAAACATGATATTGAACATAAAACATGATAAAAATGAAAAAAAAAATTTAAATTAATGTGACATTAATTAAGAAACATGTCTAAAAAATTATGTAGTTAAATATGCCATTAATAGAGATAATTAATGATAATAATTCTTTCTTGTATCCAATAAAAGTCATCATACATTATTGGGAAACATAAAACAAAACTGAACAATATATATTTAAAATAAAAACATGAAACTTATTTCTATATAAAAAATCTTATGGTTTCCACCCCACAAAATTGATTCAATTTTTTTCATCTTCATTGTCACCAAATCCAATTTTGATAGTAG
Organism: Viscum album; assembly: GCA_963277665.1. NCBI lineage: Eukaryota > Viridiplantae > Streptophyta > Magnoliopsida > Santalales > Viscaceae > Viscum > Viscum album. The sequence continues at coordinate 600,858,733 of OY728133.1, forward strand.
CAGTACTGAAGAGGGTGTTCCAAATTTTCATTATATAAAAGAAGAAAAAACTGAAAAATATAAGGAATGGAGATTGGAATGGAATAGTTAAGGGGTATAAAGGGTTTGTAATATCATCAAACAAAAATGGGATGTTATGTGATATCAGGAGATAAATTGGGTAAATTTTTTTTCTTTATAATTAGAAATTGAATTCCACTACATCTACAAAAGGACCTCATGCATAGGGTCAACTTTTAGATGTTGTGACTATGTGATGATTTGATATAATAATTCAAGGGGGGAGGGGTGGTTCACATATCAAGACTGGTGGGAGAGTAGATAATAGACAATAATTTGGATGGAATAGAAATGATATAGAGGATTGGAATGGGGTGAGGGGATCAGAATAAGGAGGAGATTTTATTGGAATGGGAATGAGAACGAGGTTGCAATTTGGGACATGTGGGAAAGGGAATAATAAAAATTATTTAGTTTTCATTTGAGATGGATAAGGATGAGATAGTAGGGTTATAGATATGGATGATTATGAGGGTGATATGAGATACTGGAGGGAATTCATCAATGATGATAAATTTTCACCCTATTTATGACCATATAGATAATCACACATAGGTCATAATAGATTTGTTACTAGGAGAATGATATATGGGAACCAATAAATGGAATTAGTCCCAGTAAATGACCCCTGAATTTATATTTAAAATATGAGTTATAACTATCCAGGACATCTTAAAAATGATTGAAGATAAAGGGGATGACTCTCATAAGCATGGAACCTATGCACAAAATAGATATGAAGAGAGTTCAAAGTGTATTAAGGTAGATCCGGAGGTGGTTCATCTTGAACATCATGGGATAAAATATTTATTATATATTTATACACCTAAAAATAAAATACCATGAATGTTTTTGATTATCATAGAATCATCGGGGTAAAATAAAAACTTTATGGAGGTTTTCAAATCTGTAGTGACCATGTCTTACACTTATTTTGGAACTTGTTTTGAAAGAGTCATCGTAAAGGGTCTTGATGTTATTAATATTTTTACAACTTTTTATATACTCCATCTACTTATTTTATATTAAAAGATCATAATTTTTCTGAAATATTAATGTTTAAATATTATATGTAATTTTTGAGTAATATTTGAATTCATCATGATTCAAGTCAGTTTAATATTTTAATTATACTTCTCACCTTAATTATAAAAATTTCATGGTTTATAGTTTTTCGGATTCCTCATTCAATATAAAACATTTCATTAGAAGGGAACTTGGACCAATTATGCCATTTGAAGGGTAATATGGTCCACACAGAAGGCCCAAATAATCAATGATGAAACTAGACAATCCATGAAAATAAAATTATTGGGCTGACTCCAAAATTCCAAATACACTAATTCTACTCCAATGGTATGGATAAAATTCACTTAATCTTATATAAAATATCCAAGTCCCATATTCAAATACAATGGGCACAAATGATTAATTTAAACTCATCCCACTATTCATTCCGAGAAATAAAATTATCACACCATTACTTTGTTTTCTCCTTAAATAGACATCCATTCAAGTTGATATTTTGCAGTGTCAAATAAGATATATCTATATATATATGTTTGAATTTTTTTAATAATTTGTCTGATTTTTAGTGCATATTCCTATTCAAAAACCCATTCACATTTTGGCCTCTAAAAAGTTTGGATTGAAATAGACAGATTTAAATTCTTATCAAACCCCCCCCCAACTTTGGAACATTATTTCCAAATGCCTCTAAATTTTGATATTATTCATCCAAAAGTATTATATAAAACATTTAAGAATATAATATCTTTACCTTAATCTTTCGAGATGTTGGTGATACAAATGGAGGGGATGATTTGGAATGCAAATAGTGCACCTCCTTGGGCTATAAAGACAACCCCCTCTTCTCCATGCATTTTTCTGGCATTTAAGAGGAGAAGATAATATATTGGCATGAAAAAATCCTTGAAAAGGTATTGGTATTACCTTCCATACTGAATTATTCAAATGATATACCTTTCCTCCTCTCTTTGTATTCATTTACTATTGTGTTATTCATCTTTTGTAATCGTGTAAGTGTTTGTTTTTGTAATTCTATTTTAATGAAAGTTTATTCTTCTTAATATATTATTATCATCCACATTCTGTAAAATAACATTATTGGTACTAAAATAGTTTAAATATAGATGAATCCCCATATCTTATTGTGCTATCACATTCAATCTAATGTCTTTATTTAATTCCCTTCACTGTTTGTGTGTGTGTGTTCGGGGCAGAACTCTTTTTTTATCCCTTTATTTTTCTTCACATTTAGTGTATCATCATAAAATAATAACTAGGTTATTAACCTCCCAAATGGTTGAGTAAATATCTCATTGGGTGAGTTATAATTTAGTTATGTTAAGTGATTGATAACTTTTTCTCGATTAATATTCATGGAATTGACATTGTGTGTGTTGGACTTAACAAGTCATTGATTAATCACTGGTTTTGTTTAATGAGTGGTTTACATGGATTATTGGAACAATAAATACACTAACATAAATAGTATATGATTAATATTATAACCTTATGTTCTGTTATGTCTTGGATTAAATCCTTAACACTTTTGAATTCAAATCAACGTCAACTTGTTACATGGGTGTTAATTTAATGCAATATAAAGAAAGGATAAAGGATATCAAAAGACTAACTAAGTTATGTTGAACTCACCAAATTTTTTATCAAATTGTTAAATAAAACACCAATAATAAATTATTTTATAATCTCTGTAAACAAACCCTCCAATCAAAATATAGTCAACAAAAAACACCCGACTATTAAAAATTATCATTTCTGAGGATTCGACCTGAGTGATGCTATAAAAATTAGCAGAGAACCATAACTTTGACAAATCGATAGGTGATAATCGGCCACAATTTCAAATTTCTTTATTATTAGGTATAGTTCTATTAAATAGTCTTTAGTTTTATTTTATTTTTAAAAAAAATTAAAAAAAATGAAAAAGAAACACAAAGAAAAACCTGTATTCTCATAAAAATCATAAATGGAAAAAACAAATAGAAAAACCTATCTTCAACTTCCAAAATATCTCTAAATTCCCTGTAGAATCATAAGAAATCCCTCAGATTTGTTAGACCCTGAAATTGATTTAAAACTTCTCCAACATAGGAGTTACATTAGGGATAATCAAATAATTCAACAACTAGTCATTGTCCAAACAATTGAATTAGATATGGATAATCCTAGGGAACAAACGCTTAAAGAACTTGTTTCCCCTGATATGAATTAAGAAACCATTGGTACTCAATATCCAAACATAGATACTGAATTCAATCTCAAATTGAGTTTGATTCATCTTCTACCTCATTTCTATTGGCTAGCAGGTGAGGATTTACATCTCCACCTTAAAGAGTTCAAGTGGCATGCTCTACCATGAAGCCTCAAGGGATTTATGAGGAACAAATAAAACTTCAAGAATTCCATTTTTTATTAGCCAAATCCACCAAGTCATGGAATTACTACCTACCTCCTGGATCCATAACCACAGGGAATTACATGAAGTGAATCTTTTTAGAGAAATATTATTCTTGGTTCTTGTACTGCATCTATCCAAAGGGAAATAAGTGGTATTCATAAATTCCCAAATGAATCACTCCATGATTATTGGGAGAGGTTCAAAAATATTGTTGCAACCTTCCCACACCACTGAATCCATGAAAAAATATTGATCCAATACTTCTATGAGGGGTTATTGGCTATGAATAGAACATTCATTGATTCCACAAGTGGTTTTTATCTTGTTGATAAAAATCCTATAGTTGCAAGGGATCTCATAAATAACACGGCTGAAAACACACAACAATTCCATACTCAAGCACATGCTCAAGTAGAACAAGATCGAGATAATCAATCTACAGAGCCAAATGAGATGACTGAGTGGATGATTGAACTTATAGGTCTTCTGCGACAACTAGATGTGGCTACCAACTCCCCAACCTCATCTTCTCCACAATCTTTTCTTCCTGTACCTATCAAGAATAGTGGAATATATAGCTCTACATATTATCCAACTGAAACATGTCCACAAATTCAAGAGGATAAATCTAATTCATCTAGACCAATGGAGCTCAATGTAGCATATGCTAAGGAGAACCCCAACACTCAACAATCAGGTCAATTTGTTAGAGACATCAATTGACCCCATTCTGAGCCCTTTTCTTCTTACTATAACCCAACCATGAGATTTGGGAATCCCATTTTTCATCTCCCTCAATACCCTCGTCAAAACCTAAACAAATTACAATATGTTTAAGGTTGTGGTAACTTTCAGCAATCTTATTCTTTTGTTCCTAAACCTCAATAGAACAATCCCCCTCTTGGATTCCACTATCTAAGTGAGCCTTCTAAATTCCCAAACTAATATAATCACTTTCCCAAGAACCAAAATCAAGGTAATCCCAATTCGGGACAAGACTCTCCTTCCATGCAACCTTGATAAAGTGTAGTAAAATATCTTTCCTCTTTCACTTGTTCCAATCTCAAAAACATTGAAACACAAATTGTTCAACTTGCATCCCACCTCAGCCAGCAACAACACTCAAATCATTGCTAACTCCTAGCTCTACCATTACCCAACAACAAGGGTAATGTAAGTGCAATTTCAATTTTATCGGGGAAGAAAATTTCTATGCCTCAATATATGTCCCCCAACCCTCCTTTAAATGTTGACCTAAAAAATGAAAAGAAAAAGAAACTCGAAAAGGAATTTGAATCCATTCCCTCACCTCCATCCATTCAACTTAGGAACCAAATTCCTCTTCTTCAAGCCATTTCAAAGCCAAATAAGTCCTTTGAACACGATCCTAAAATGATTGACAAGTTTAGATGTTTTGAAGTCAACATTCCCATCTTAGATGCCGTAAAACAAATCCCTATGTATGCCTTGTTTCTTTAGGAATTGTGCACCCACAAGAGGCAACTTAGGACCTTCAAAAAAATTTCCACCCAGTATTTTATTATAATAAAGTGAAAATATCCATGGAACTTTATGGTTCCATGACAAATTGGATGTTCCAACTTTGATGATGCACTAATAGACCTGGGAGCCTTAATTAATGTCATTCCAAAATCCATCTTCTCCAACCTTGTTCTTGGTTCCATACATCCAATGGGTTTTGTCATTCAATTGGTCCATCGAAGAACTATTAGTTCTAAGATCATAATCAAGGATATCCTTGTTCGTGTGAATGATCTTATCATACAAGACGATTTCTATGTCCTAGACATAGAAGGTGAGATGAAATCTTCTCGATATCCCCTAATTCTAGGAAGACCATTCTTAATGGCAGTGAGTACCAAGATTGATGTCCATTCAGGCATATTATCCATGAAATTTTGTGACCAAATGATCAATTTCAACCCTTTACAAGCCATGAAATACCCATCTGAGCATCACTCTGCATTCTCAATCAATGATTCCTAGGACACTTTTGAGAGTCAATTGAACCCCAATCCATCGTGTAGTTCATGTTCTAATGGTATTGGATCTTGGGAAATTTTCACCAAGATTAAAAAAGTCGTAAATGGTGAGGATGATGTTGACCACTCATTAATAGACTCCATCAATATATAGGATCTTGAAAACTCTCTTGAATCCCACATCAACTTTGATCTCTACTGGTACACCTCGGATAGTATTAAGTAAAATGATTTCAAAGAAACTAAGATCCCTTCCTTTATTCCAAAGTTGTCTAACCCTCAAATTAGATATGTGACTGATCTGAAACCTCTTCCTGAACACTTGAAATATGAATTAATTTTCCATGATCACTCTTATCCTATCATTATCTCTGTTTCAATTAATGAAATTGAGGAGTCCAAAATTGTTCATCTCTTAGAACAAAATAGAATGGCCTTTGGATAGACCCTAGATGACATACTAGGAATCAACCCTGCACTTCGCATGCATCACATCCATCTTGAGTAATCATCCAAAACAATTATACAACCAGAGAGAAGACTCAATCCACTCACACTTGAGGTAGTTAATGAAGAGATCGCCAAGAATCTTCAAATAGGTATTATCTACCAAATTTTTTATAGTGAATGTGTTAGTCCAATTCACGTTGCACCTAAGAATGGTGGGATAACTGTTGTCACAAATGAATGTGGAGAGGTAGTCAAAACTCGATTGAAGAACTAATGGAATGGGTGCATTGATTACCAAAAATTGAATGTTGAAATAAGAAAATATCACTACCCTATTCCATTCCTTGATAAAATTATATAATTATTAGATGAAAAGTCACACTTTTTCTTTTTTGATGGATACACCAGCTAATTCCAAATCCCAATCGCACCTCAGAACTAAGAAAAGACTACATTCATATGCCCATTTGGAACATATACATATAGGAGAATGCCTTTTTTCCTTTTCAATGCTCCTGCAACATTCCAGAAATTTATGATGAGTATCTTTTCTAAATTCATTGAACACTGCATGAATGTCTTCATGGATGACTTTACCATTTCTGGTGAGTCATTCGAAACGTTATTGAATTCACTCTCTCTAGTATATAAAATGTGTGTCATGTGTAACCTTGTATTAAATTTTTAAAAATGTCACTTTATGTTTGCAAGTGGGATTGTTATAGGGAAAATAGTTTAAAAAGATGGTATTTAAGTTGATCATTCCTAAATTTAAGTGATCCAATCACTTATTGAACCCACTTCTATTAGAGACATCCATTCATTCCTTAGGCATGACAGTTTCTATCATAGATTTATCCATAACATCAGTATTATTTCCCTCCCACTCACTTAGTTGCTCTAAAAGGATGTCACATTCCATTTCGATGAGGTTTGAAAGAGTGCCTTTGTTGAACTAAAAATTTCTCATACATATACCCTGATAATCCAACTCCCAGATTCCTTCTTACACTTTGAGTTGGTGTGTGATTATTCTGATAGAGTTGTTGAGGTTGTTATTGGTCGAAGAAAAAAAAAATTCTTTATGTATTTTATTATGCCTAAAAACCATGGATGAAACTAAATCTCACTACATTATGACTGAAAAATAAACTTTTACCGGTGGTTTTTTCCTTACATAAATTTCGACCTTATCTCTTAGTTTCCAAAATCATCATCATTACAGACCATTCTACTATTAATTTTTTACTCAAGAAAAGTGATTCCAAACTGAGGCTAATAAGATATATCCTAATGCTCCAAGATATTGCCCCTGAAATCAATTATAGACAAGTAAATGAAAACCCTCTTTTAGATCAATTGAGTAGAATTTATAATTCATCTCATTTAGAAATCATTGATCATGAATTCCCCATTGATCACATTTAATCTCTCACTCCGAAAATTCAATGGTATCCCCCAATTGTAAATTACATGGTTTCTGGTGTTTTTCCTAATTTGTTTTCAAAAGAATAAAAATAATATTGAAAACTTTTTTAAAATACTATTTTTTGGGATGAAAATAAACATTGAAAAACTAGGGAAGACATGGTGACTAGGAGATGTGTTGATGAAGATGAACATTCCTACATCATAGAATTGTGTCACTAACTTTCTAGAGGTGGCCTTTTTGAACACCAAAGGACCTCCCAAAATGTACTAGACTCTTAATTATTCTGTCCTTCACTCTTCAAGGACTCACATGAGTTCTGTTAATCAAGTCCCACTTGACAAAAATCTGTCACAATTTCAAAGATAAATGAAATTCCCCAAAAGATGTTGATTTTCTATGAGATCTTTGATGATTGGGGAATCGATTTCATGGTACCATTCCCCCCTTCCAATAGATTCTCATACATTCTTCTTGCAGTTGATTATGTTTCTAGGTGGGTTGAGTCCAAACCCACTAGAAAAGATGATTCACATACAGTTATTTAGTTCCTAAATACACGCATCTTCCACTGATTTGGAACACCACATGCCTTGATAAGTGACTTAGGAACCCATTTTTATAATAGAACCATGAAATATATTTTTAATAACAATGGGGTTGTATAAAAAAACTTCAAATGAAAATGACACCCAAACAAATGGCATGGCTAAACTTTGTAATAGAGAAGTGAAAAGAGAACATGATAGAATTATAAAACCCACCATAGAAGACTGGCCTGAAAGACCTAGTGAAGCACTTTGGTCTTATCAAACTGCCTATAAAACACCCATTGAGATTTCTCCTTTTAGGCTAGTTTTTGGTAAAGCATGTCATTTTCTAGTTTAAATAAATCATAATTCTTTTTTGGCTATAAAAACATGTAATTTTGATTGTGAAAATTATAGTGAAGAATGATTGTTCAAATTGGATGAACTATAGGATCTTTGACATGATTCTTATGATAATTTTAATATATCAAAGAAAAGGCTAAGGTACTCCATGAAAAACACACCCTAAGAATTGTATTACATAAAGGTGAAAAGGTATTTCTATTCAACTCTAGATGTCATCTTCACCTAGGTATGATTAATTATCTATGGTAAGTCCCTTTATCTATTACTAATGGTTACCCATTTGGTGCATTTCAATTCCAAGACCCCTCTTCTAAAAGGAAATTAAGAGTTAATGGATATCAGTTAAAACATCACCATGAGGGAGCACAAAATCCTAGAACCACATCAACATCCATTGTATCTAAAAATTATATAGTAAACACACTACTAGATGGATAAGGCTACCCACCACATCCAAACCAGGGGAACCACTTTCCCTTTAACTCCTCTTCTCTCTCTCTCTATCTATCTTTCTTCTTCTTCCTCCCTCATTCTTGATTTGTTTTTTTCCACTTACCTCATCACACTTTTTTATATAGTCTTTCTATTTTTTGTGTGTGTCTTTAGGAAAATACTAAAAAACCTTAACAACTGGAAAACAATAATAAAAATCACTTAAAAATATATAGAAAACCAAGAGTCATAGTTACTCACCGTCAAATTTTTAATTTTTGTCCAACCATTTTTCCGATTCAAAACATCATGTTTTCATATGAAAAATTATGAATTTTCATCATGACTTTTGATAAAGAAATATGTGTCAATAATAATAAATTTTGAATGCTCAGTTATTGATTTAGAAAACGTTTTTCCCCACCTGTGAGGAAAAACATTTGCTTTCATGCTTAGGGTACTTATGTCCATCTTTTCAAAATGTGTGTTTTTCACACCAATTTTTCATTCTTGAGTTTATGGACCTTTGAGAAAAATTTCTAACTTTGTTGTGCATTAATATGATAGAGGCATTTTCTGAACCTCATGAGAATCACAATATCCAAATAGCCTCCCATTTCCATTGAATTAATCCTCCTTTTTGAATCCCCTTTGTGTGTATGAAAACCTTTTTTCATAACCACGTTACAAGCCCAATAACTTATCCCACCCAACATCAACAAGGATTTTCATTGAATAAGTTTTTGAAATTTATGTGTGGGGTGAATGGATTTCATTTTGGGTATGCTTTTGTAGAATTTCACCATGTTATCATATGCTTTAGGGCAAGCTTCAATTTATGTGCGGGGGAGAGGTTGTTCTTAAGTGAGGTTTGGGAATATATATATGTTTCTATTGTAGAAATGATATTGATAAGTTTTAAAAAAATATCAGAAAAAAAAATCAAAACAAAATCAAAAAACAAATTAAATTAAGAATGGGTTGTGTCTTGGGTGGGTCAAAAATTAGTCATCCTCAACCTTTGATCTTGTCATAAATATTAGAATTAGTGTCATGAAGAGATTAATCATGGGTTTGGTGATGAGTGTGAGATATTTTTCAAATTCAACTTTCAAAAAATTCAACAAAATGAACACTTTTGTCATTGGGGGAAGTTTCATGGTTTTTAAATATTTTATCTTATCATCCTCTTCAACTTTCCATCCTCTTTTGTGTCTTATTTCACATTTTAATTCCCCTCAAAATATGTGTTTCCATTTCCTTTCATGTCTCATTTAAAAAAATTACTTTTCTTTTTTTATATTGGTGTTTTACCCCTATTTTCCTATCTTTAGGACATCATATTCCTAATGTCCCACATCCGTAGAAAAACCACTAAAATACCTCTTGATTTTTGAGAACTTTTGGATAGGGAATTTAGGCTTAGAGATCTTACAAACTCTAATATTTTTACTTTTGGTTAGTGAGTGAGTGAAGCTCCATAATCTTATTTTATCATCTTTAGAGGAGTATGTTTTGTGTGCCACCATTTTTCATTTCTAAATTTGGGCATGATGAAATTATTTTTTTATAATATTATTTCTGTAACAACTATTGGTGATTTCAATCTGTATGAGTGAAATTTTATAAACCTCCCATTATTGGGGAAAACAAAATTTTAATATTTATTGTTGAGTGAAAATGATTTTATCATGTTTTTAAATTTTTAGCACATGAGGACATGCATAAGACTATGTGTGGGGTAGTTGATGTTATTAATATTTTCACAACTTTTTATATAATCCCTTTAAAGAGAATATATCAAATGTGTATAATTTGTTTGAAATATTAATGTTTAAAATTTAAATGTAATTTTTGAGCACTATTTGCTATCATCTAGATTCAAGTCAGTTTACTATTTTAATTATGACCCTTACCCTACTTATTCAAATTGATTTTTTTTTATTTTATAGGATTATTAATTAAATATAAAACATTTAATTATAATGGATTATACACGAATTATGACATTTGGGGGTTATATGGTCTACACAATAAATCCCAACAAATCTATGATGAAACTAGACAATCCATGAAGATAGAATTACTGGTCGCACTCCCGAAGTCCAAATCATATAATTCTACTCAAATGGTCAAGGAATGATTCAATTCATCTTGGTTAATATTTCCATGGTCCAAATCCAAAGACAGGGGGACCAAATGATGAATTTAATCCCAGCCCACCATTCTGTCTACAAATAAAATTATCACACCATTATTAATATTTCTCCTTAAATAGACATCAATTCGAGATGATATTTTTCAGTGGGAATAGGAGATATAGGTGGCTAACTTTTTTCAAATAACGTTTTTGGATTGGAGATCATCTTCCTATTCATAAACCCATTCATATTTTCCACTATAAATGTTTTGGATTAAAATATACAAATTAATATTGATTAATAAACCTTCCAAAACACTGAATCCTTATGTCCAAATGCCTCTAAATTTTGATATTCGTCGTCCAAAAATATTATATTCAGCATTGAAGAAGTGGATATCTTGATATTATTATATATGGGTGGCCATATTGGAAATGCAATTGGAGGGGAATATTTGGAATGAAAACAGTCCACCCCCTTGGGCTATAAATACTACCCCCTCTACTCCTTGAATTTGATTGGCATTTTAGAAGAGAGGAGCATATATTTGAAGGAGAAATGAATTTCCAATGGCTTGGAAGGACTTCCCTACTCATTTTTTCACTTGATAAACCGTTCCTCCTCTCTTTGTTTTAATTTACTTTTGTGTTGTTCTTCATTTGTAATCGTGTAAGTTTTTGTTTATGTAATTATATTTTAATTCATGTTTCTTCATCTTCATTTATTATTACCATCCAAATTATGTAAAATAATAGTATTGGTCTTAAAATAGTTTAAATATAGTCTAATCTCATTCCCTTACTGTTCTTTCTCATTCAATATAAAGCAAGTATTTAATTCCCTTCACTATTTATATATCTGTGTTTGACACGCTACTCTTTTCTTATCCCTTTATATTTCTTAAATTATTAATTAATCACCATAAAATTATAACTATATTATTAACCACCCAAATGGCTGAGTAAATCTCTCATTGAGGTGAGTTTTAATTTAGGTATGTTAAGTGATTGAGAACTTTCTCTCAATGAATATTCTTTGAATTATCATTGTGTATGTTGTACTTAATATGTAATGTATTAATGACTTATTTTGTATAACGAGTGGTTTCCATGGATTATTGGAACCATAAATACACTACTATAAACAATATTTGATTATAATTAGAAAACTATGTTATGTTAAGGCTTGCATTAATGCTTTAACACTTGATAATTCCAATCAACGTCATCTAGTGACATGGGTGTTAATTTAATTCAATATAATGCAAGGATCAATGATTTAATAAACTTTACTACCTGATGATTAACTCACCCCAATATTTATCAAAATATTAAATCAAACAACAGTCTTAAATTGGTTCATAATCTCTGCAAACTAATCCTCCAATTAATACACAATCAACTAAAAACAACTGACTATTAAAAAGGTTCGTCGTTGAGGATTCAACCCAAGTGCTGCTATACACATTAGCAGAGCACCGGAACCTTGACCAGTAGATAGGTGAAAATCTTCCACACTTTCAGGTCTTGTTGGGCATGTTTCTTCGAATAAAGAGGCAATTTAGGAAAGAATCATTCTATAAAAATTCCCCATCATTATCATGTCTTGACAACTAAGGGTGAGAAAATGTAGAGATTTACTGATCTTGTTAATAGAATTGGTGTGTTATGGGGAATTCATTCCCAACATATGAATACCATAGAAACAGAAAATTTCTACATTTTCTTCCCCTATGATCATCTCAAGATACACATGTAGAGTGTTGGATCCATTCCACTACGATCTATAATTTTAAGGATTGGGTAATGAGATTGCAATTTTGATCCCATAACTATGAGGGATACCTATAAATTTGTATTAATTCACACCTACATGCTCAATTTTTTATATTTCAATCCTCAAATGATTTTTTATATCACCTAGTCAATTGGAAAAACAATTATAGTTGATAGAAAAAAGGATAATCGAAGGTTTAAACCCTTTTCTATAGTCTTGGTGGAGGTGGATATGGATACCACATTGGTTGAAGAATCCATCCACACCAAAATGGATGATAGTATTAAATTGAATATATTATACAAAAAGAAACCAAAATATTGTAGGGACTATTATTTTTTGGTTCACTTGGAATAAGAATACGATAGATCCAGGGTATGTATACTAGAAAATATTAAGGGACATAATGAACCCTCCAGTTGAAGGCTCACTAATAAAGGGAAGTGGAAGGCACAATATTCTACCTACCTCAATGGCTCTTCAAGTCCTTCCCTTATGAATGACCCTCATAATGAAAAATAGTATACGGTTCGCCCCATATCCCATAAGTCACTAGTATAAAGGATACTTACCCTTTTTGGAAGTGTCAAGGTTTTTATCCCGAATTGGATTCACTTGTTGTACTTTTGGAGGTATATGAAGATACTAAATCCTTTAAACACCAGCATCTCATCACCCCCATTGTTATAGTTTACATGAATGGTATTAATAGTATGTAGGAGGATACCTATAACCTTCATGTGTATATAGATGTATCATATGATGGAAGGGAGGATAATCAGAGGCATAATGTCTCTTGTGTTGGATTTGAGTCTGTCCCTCTAATTGATGTATTGCCACCCCTTGAAGATGTCATTCCTCTCACGTAGGGGCTAGATATATAGTAGAACTAGAATCATCCTATTCAATACAAACTCACCAAAGATTCTATTAATCCTTTATAGAAGCTAAGAAAATTATAGCCTCTTGGAAAAAATTTCATGTTTGAGCCCAATGTTCTATAGTAAGGTTACTAGACAAATGAAAATCTTTTTGATGATGTGGTTTTCACTAATCCCATGAATGTTAATAATAGAAAATAGTATAATGTGGAGCTTCATTAGGTTTCTCATCAATCTAATCCAATTAATGACACCCTAGAGATGAGATAACCAATTATAGTATTTGATAAAATCGAAAATACTGAGAAGGAACTACATGGTGGAGGTCATGAGATGGATGGACAGGTTGATGGGAGAACTGAGGAATCTTAGAAAATTCATTTTTTAGGGATTCTCAGAACATGTATGGAACGTCATTAAAAGAGGGTTATTTCTACTCTAATATAGAGACAATTTTATTTAAGGATACACTAGAGGATTAAATTGGATTACATCAATAGAATGTAATCAAAATTTATGACTCCAAATGTGAGAAAACTACTTATTAGCATGAAATGGAAGATCCTTTTTCCCAATTTACTTTTGAAAAATCTACCAAGAAGAAGTTACTTCATGAAACATCTCTAAAAATTGATCAGTCTCCCATACAGTTCATCTATATTAGGGGATGTTAATGGTATGGTGATATTGAGGTGTTTCCCCTCTCTAAGGCCTCCTCTGATCCCCTAGAAAAGGTTGAGTCATTCTTGTAATGAAGGACTTCCAAAGGAAAATGGGAACATAAGGGAAATAAAATAATATTAGATTTACAAAATAAGGGAGGTCCATAAACTTGATTCAAATAATCCCTTAATAAATGAATATTCTCTTTTGGAATTTTCATGTTTATAAGAATTCTCCCACGGTCACAGCAATATGTTACTTTATTGTTACAAATAATCCTATGATGATTGGTCTTGCTAAACCAAAAATGGTGTTTTACAAATAGAATTAATTCATGTTTCATTCCCTTGGATACTCGTTTATTTCATTGAATTCAACTGAAAATGGGGTTTAAAATATTTTATTTCTCAAAAATGTTATTATTTATGTTAATTCATGAACTAAAAATAAACAAGTTGGCTGGGTTGATATTTATATTAAAGGAACCATTATTTCCTTGTATATTTTCTAGGTCACTAATTTTTATCCTCAAATAATAGAACTTTGGTATGATCTTGAAGTTATTTCTAACCATATGTCTCATAGATGGTTGATTCTAGGTTACTTTAACATTGTTCTCATACCTGATGAAATTTTTTTGTTAACTTCAATAATTCAGAAGCCTCTTGATTTTCATCATATATTGATATATGTAATTTGGGTGAAGTCCCCATTGTGGGAGATGACCACACATGGAGAAGGTACATGATCAACGGGAGGAAATTAAACAAATTAGTTAGATTTCTTGTATATATTGATGACTGAAATTACTCATTTAATGTTTCTGGTCTCATCTTAACTAGTGTCATTTTGGCAACAACCTAATTTTTGTGGATATTTGAACTAGAAAAATAAGGTAATATACCTTTCCTTTTAATTTAAAAAACTCATAGCTTTTTGTACCTAGATCTATAGAGGTAATTTCAAATTCTTGTAAAATTGATTCTTTTGGAATCCCACTTACAGTTATTTCTAATAAGTTGATTAATTTCAAAAAGATAGCTTGGTAATGGACAAAGGATTATTTTTTTAATATATAAAATGATATTAATTATACATTATATAACATCCTCCAATGTAAAAATGAAAATTAGAATTAGTATTCCTTTAATAGATATGTGATTGAAGCTCTCTCTGATCAAGATATCCTTATTTGTCTTCAGGAATGATTGGAATGAACGAAATATAATATCATATGGTTATAAGAGGGATATAGAAACCCCATGTTCATTAATTTCTTGCACAGGGGGAAGAATATCAGGAGAAGAAACACATCCCTTCAAATTAATGTGTCTCTATTCAGCTCAAAGCCGGAGATGTCCAATTTTTTTGTCAATTAAATTGAAATTTTATACTCATAGATATTGGAAGAATTCATACATAAAATTCTCGATAATATTGCACCCAAGTTTCATACTCAACAAAATTGTATATTGGTTTAATCCACTCTAAAAATGTAAATAAAGGCTTCAATTTTTTCCTTGAATATTGATAGTGTGGTAGGACCCGATATGATTACATAAAAATTATTTATGTTAAACTAGGATATTTTTCATCATGATTATATCAATGTTGTGAGAGAGTTATTCAGACATGAATTTGTTTCTTATGGTGTCAATGAAATTTTCATTTCTCTGATCCAAAAAAAAAAGAAAATGATCTTGATATCAAGGACTTTAGGATAGTTTTCATTTGGAATAAAATTCCAAAAATTATTAGCAAAATTATTTCCTCATGGTTGGAGAATATTGTTATGGTCTTGATAACTTCTAAATAATTTAGATTTTCCATAGGAAATATCATTTATAATTTGGATAAGTGTATATCTTACAAAATAAATATTAGGAAAAAAAATATGATACTATTTTATCCACATGGATTAGATTATAACATTTATTATATTTTCTTTAAAGAAGATTTAAACATGTAAAAATAAAATTTTATTAACTAAACCATTTTTAATATAATGTTATATATAAGATAAATTAGACTATAAATATTAATTAAAAAGATAACGGTATTTCCTATATAAAATTATTTTATTTATAATTTTTAGACACTAAATAATAAATTTTAGTTACGGCACAATGATGATGATGTAATTACCTTATTAATGAAAGAATAAAATAATTGATACGACAAATATTAAAATAATTTTAAATTGATACTTTTTAGGACATTATATAATTTAATAAGTGAATATTCCATTACAGTATTAATTCAATGTGTTTTATTCAAATAAATTATATATTTATGACTTTAAAAAAAACCAAATACTAAATAGTGTCAAAATTGACATAAATGAGTTTTTAAAAAAAATATTATTTCATTAAATGATATCATCATCCTAAAAATATAAAGACCATACAATATAATTAAATAAAGTTAGATATATCATTAATGAACAATTTTATGTTGTCTTGGAAGATTATTTTATGTTTATTAACCATATTGTGTAAGAATATAAGAAGGAATTGTAAAAGATAAACTATATAACTAAGAGTTAATTATAAATGATATGGTTTATATGGTGACATAAACTTGTCTAAAACCAATTTGTAGAGAATTTTTAGAACCATCCCCACCTTAGGCTCAAAATAAATACATTTAGAGCTATTATAAACCAAAAATTATTTTATAATAAATTAATCATTAAATCTCTTCCTAATGTGACCCTCACCTCAATTATAAAAAGGTACTTCCCCTTCTCACAACATGAAACCTCCAAAGACATTTGGAGTGGAAAACCCCTGATAAACTATCTTCCAAAAAACCCAAAAATAGTCCTATAAGAATTAATATGTTCAGAAATCCATTATAAGGAGCCACTTGGTTCGAATACAAAGGTTGCACCTGAAGAAGAGGTAATTATTTCATCACTAATATTTTAGTTCATTTCTTATTCCACTTCCTCTTTATCTGTTATGTCCATACAAAAATAATAACTTAGGTACTATATATATACTTATATGTTATTATAAATATTTTAATACTATATTTATTATACAATCCATCCTAGGAATGACAAAGTCACCATACGTGCATACGTACGTCTTACCGTCTCCTCGTCATGGTGTAGTTTGTTATTCGACACTAAATTATTTGAATGGGTATAATAATGAATGTAATTAATTTAAATAATGAATATAATATGGTAATGAATCTATATATATAATATACCATCCAATTAAACACTTATTTATGATCGATATAATGATATTGTTGCTCATGCGTACATGCATCTTTACCATCTCCACGATGCAATGAGATTTATCTTCAACAGTCACCATTATAGAATTTTATAAAAAAATATATTGATAATATAATGATATATATAAATTTATATTTCTACTAAAATAATTTAATTAATTGATGAATTAATTAGTAGATATTCTGTCTATTGACGTGAGATAATTTATTTATGAATTAATTATTTTATATTGATTTTAATAAATTTGGACAATAAATAGATGAATTAATTATGGATATTGTGATTTGAGAATTGATATAATTAATTGTCGTATTATTTATGGGATATTTATGTTGTGGATGTTTATTAATTATTTGTTGAGTTATTTAAAGGTATTTATGTGTTATTAATTTGGAGATCAATTACAGAAAATTATGGAATGAACTAATTATAGAATTTATAATGAAATATATATTGATAATTAATTTTTAATTAATAATTTTTCAGTGAATGGTAAAATAGATCTTAGATTTTTAAATTCTCAATTGTAACATGGTCATTCAATTGTGAGATTATAAAATGTATCATGACCATTCAAATCTGAAATTAAGATTGGTAACATGTACATGCTCATTCAAATGTGAGATTGTGAATGGTAACCTAGAAATTCAAGCATGGAATATGTTTTGTTCCCGATGAATTGTCTTATTAATTAATTAATGTTAATAGTGGAATTAAAAGTCACGATATCCATTAGGGACAGTTTAGACCCTTGAACGTGTCGAAGTATGCAGTGAGATATGGGTCTCTATGGGAACCCATGGGTTTTGTGGTAAAGTAAAGATTAATTGATAACTCGATAAATGTTTACTTATGTGTTGCAAAAATTTCTTCATAAAAATGAATACAATATTATTTAGTCTATATTATTTTAGATTCCGTTGGTGGTTGCCTAACGACTTGTACTCACACCCTACATGTTCGACCTGATTAGTACCCGAATAGATATCATGTTTTACGAACAGGATAAGGCCAAGGTCCCTGTATTAAATGGTTGAGTGGGGATGGATCATCTATGAGGGAACCAAACATGGTTTGGGACCCGCATAGGTAGTTTTTAGTGTGTCTAATTTCATGTTCGATTATGAAACTTTTCATGTACATTATCTTGGAATATCTATAATAATATTATATATTGTATTCTCTGTTTGGGGAATCATGTGATATTTGTAGTGTCCTGGCATTGAATTTATGTCATTTTTTATAGTTTAATTATATTTACTAGTATTTTATTATGATAATGAGGGTATATTCTCCCCTGGACTCCTTTTATACCCTCGTTGTGAGTTGAAATACTTTGTTTTAAGGGGATGTGATCTTGAGGTTACATAGTAGACCATCTCGGACAACAGGTGAGTGGCAACCGAGTCGAGATGTTACATAGTGTTATCAGATCCCACTATTCTATTCGTATCATTTTGTACATTTTTTATGGTTTATAAGATAATAGGAAGAGTAAATCCTTGGAAATTATCTCTCTTGAAGGAAGTAGATTATCGATGTATAGAGGATAACAGATGTTCACGGCATAGGATTATTTCTATTTTGTTTTTTTGTTGTAGTTGAATATTATCTCACATTGGGTGAAACACATTTGGTTTGATTTGGTAATTGTTATTATTTTTTTCTGAGTTTTGTATCATCGAACAGTATAAAACGAGGTTTTATTTTTCATGCATTATTCTATGCACTCCATATTATTTTGTGATGTGCGTCATTTTAGGCATGGACGAGAAAATGTGTTTTGTGTTTGTTGTTCAAATTTAATTATTTTTCCTTGTATGTGTGAATTAATTGAAAATGGTTCCTAATGTAAAACATGATAAAGATTGTAAAATTATTCAAGATGAGAATAAAAGGGTGTTTATAAAAACAATGAGAATAATGTGAATGTGTTTACCGTTGTTACCCAGGATACAGGTGTTTGATGGTTAAGTGTAGGGACAGTTCCTTTATCTGACCATGTGGTGTGGTTGAGGGAAATTACTTGTTTTGGTATATTATGTTTCATGTGAATTTTTTAACCTATGTTATTTGTCACAATGCATGTGTTTGTAATTTTATAGATATTACCCCATGATTATAATTTTTGTGATGGAATTAGGAGGATATAAATGGAGATGATCTACATCTAAAAGAACCTGAGGCACTGGTAGTTTTATGTGAGGAAGCAGGGGAGAAGTTCAAAAAAAAATTCCTCGCTTCACGCAATTCATAGAAAGTTACCCAAAGTAGGGAGTGAAGAGAATGTATGAATTGGCTTAGAAATTCTCTTTAAATCACCCTCAATATTTTACTAGAGAGGGTGTACATGGGGGAGTTGTGTTCTTTATTGGGTATGTATCACCCCAAGATTTTATAGTATTCTATCTCTTTAATGTAATTCAATAGCTTTCGATACATGCAACACCATGTTCAAGCGCATCATCACCTGTCAAAATACCCATTCTAAAAGCATTTAGGAATAGTATTAACAACATTTTAAATTTTATATATATCCTATATAATTTTAACAATCATATTTTTTTTAGACTTAATATATGGAAAAATTCAATTTTTCAGATAAAAGATGTATTTTTATAAAAATACAATTTTTCTGCCTATTAATGGAGAACCCTTTTTAAATCCAATATTTGACATTATTATATACATAAAATTTAATGAAATTAAATTCTTATTTAGTATCATGACAGAAAACTTTAGTTTTGATAACTTTTTGGTTCTTTTTTGATAACTTTCAAATTTTGAGGAAGAGTGATAAAAACTACATTTTAATTAAAAAAACATTTTTAATTAAAATAATGTATAGAGTTAAATTATAATTTTCAGTGGTTTTAACGTATAATTAGATTATATTTTTATAATTTATTGTAATGTAGGTCATTTGAGGTAGTTTCTCATTTAAATTGTTAATAAACACATGTCAATCTTTTAAATGTTTTACTTCTTAAAAACTCATTTTCTGCGTTTGAAAATGGGAATTAATATTAATTTAATTAATAAAAATTATTTGTTTTGAATTTTGTAATATTGAAATCTTTTTGGAATTTGGAATATCAAAATTATCTTTGGGTGAATTTTTTGTATTTTTTTGAAAACATTAAATTATTGAAGAATAGTGAAAAACAATGCGTTATAGGTGAAAACCGAATTTTTCATTTCAATAATTATTTAATTAAAAGCTTATATTAAAGTAAAAAAAATATAAATAATACATATATTAGTCCATTTTAATTCATTACAGTACCTTTATTATAATATTAGATATATAAAAGTTTTTTGGAACATTTTTACGTCTTTTTACCACCATCTAGGCAGATCTTGAAATTCGCATAAAAAGTAATATTAACACTCCATTAAATTGAATTTCAAAAATATGAGGGCCACCGATGAAATCAATATATAAAATGTGTTTCAATAAGATGGTAATTATTTTTGGTGAATAGTATCTTTTGAATTTTCTTTACCGTAGTTAAAAGTAAATAGTGTAATTAAAGGTAAAAATGATAATATAATTACATTAAAACATATCCTATTTCTATTGGATAAGTGTATACCTAAAAAAATAAATATTATGAAATAAATATGATCCTTTTTTATCCACATGTATTAGATTAAAACATTTATTATATTTTATTTAAATAAGAGTTAAACATGTAAAATTCAAATTTTAATAACTAAACCATTTTTAATATAAAGATATACATAAGATAAATTAGACTATAAATATTCATAAAAAATATAAAATTATTTCCTATATAAAAGTATTTTATTTATAATTATTAGACACTAAATAATTAATTTTAGTTATGGCACAATGACGATGATGTAATTACCTAATTAATGAAAGAATAAAATAATTTATACGAGAAATTTTAAAATAATTTTAAATTGATACTTTTTAGGCCATACTATAACTTCATAGGCGAATATTGAATGATATGATTAATTAATTGTGTTTTTTTCAAATAAATAATATTTTATGACTTTCAGAAAAAACAAATACTAAATAGTGTCAAAATTGACAAAAATGATTTTTGAAAACAAATATTATTTCATTAAAAGATATAATCATCGTAAAAATATAAGGACCGTACAAAAGACTTATATAATGATATATATGTCATTAATGGTCAATTTTATGTTCTCTTGGAAGTTTATTCTTTGTCTATTAACCAAATAGTGTAAGAAAATAAGAAATCATGGTAAAAGGTAAACTATTTAAATAACAGTTAATTTGAAATGATATGGTTAATATGGTGACATAAACCTGTCTAAAACCTATTTGTAGAAATGTTTTAGAACCATCCCACCCTTAGGCTAAAAATAAATCCATTTATAGCTATTATAAACAATAAATTATTTTATAATAATTTAATTTTTAAATCTTTTCTTAATGTGACCCTCACCACAATTATAAAAGGGTACTTCTCCTTATCTCAAAATCACACCTCCAAAGACATTAGGATCGGAAAACCCCTGATAAAATATCTTTTATACTACCCTAAATTTATCCTATAATAATTAATCTATTCACAAATCCAATATAAGGTGCCCATTTGTTCAAATCCAAAGGAATCACTTAAAGAAGAGGTAATTATTTCATCACAAATATTTTAGTTCATTTCTTATTCCACTTCATCTTTATCTATTATTTACAAACTAAAATAATAACTTTGGTACCATATACATACTTATATGTTAATATAAACATGGTAATACTATATTAATTATACTATCCATCCTAGGAATGAAAAAGTCGCCATACGTGCATACGTACATCTTACCATCTCCACGTAATGGTTTAGTTTGTTATTCAACACTAAATTTTTGGAATGGGTATAATAATGATTATAATTAATTTAAATAATGGATATAATAAGTTAATTAATCTGTATATATAATATACTTTCCAATTAAACACTTATTTATGATCGATATAATGATATTGTACCTCATGCATGCGTACATCTTTGTTATCTCCACGACGCGATAAGATTTATCTTCAACAATCACCATTATATAATTTTATGAAAATATATATTGATTAAAGAATAATATATATGAATTAATATTTCTACTAGAATAATATAAATTTATTTAGATAAATATATTTCATTTATTTACTTTTATATTATACGATATGAAACCATAAAAAACATTCATGCATTCGTACGGACTACCGTCTCAATGAACGTTGTTTACATTTCATATATATATATCTATTATACATATTTATATTATAAATATATATGATATATAAATCATTTTTTATATCCTGGAATTATTTTAATCATGAGCTTTGTTATACGATCGAGAATATCAAATTAAAACACATATGATAAAGAAAGGGATTATTAAATAAAATGTTACATTAACATGAAAATTATTATTAAATAGGTAGTATAATGTCACAAATGAATCATATTTGTTATAATAAATATTAATATGGTTTTGGTATAATTTAATATCATACAATGGTCTTTATATAGGAGGAAAAAATATCCTAAAATAAATTAATGTGCATGTTAAGGGTTATTTCCACAACTTCATTGTTATGTGAGATTGTTTATCTATAAGTCTCTACTAGGACATATTTATCATCTATGTACATGTTTCATTAATAAAATTTAAATAGGAATATTTTAGGGTTTTGTGGAAGGGGATCATTGACTATATCATAATTTTTATTATTTATAAATATTTATTTTTCTAAATATTTTTAATTGATGTCCATGATTTCAAAATTATTTTAAGGATTTATTTACGTAGACATGATTGTTATAAAATTATAATTTCTTTCAAAAGACTCAATGTGGTATGGGAAAAGGTTATTCAGAAATATCTTTTAAATGAATTCCTTTATAAATTGTGATACTTTTAATTGATTTCATGAAAAATGGTATTTCTCTAAAAGGTTGTTATTGATAATTTTCAACTATTTCAACATCCTTTATTGGATATTATCCCTGATTGAGGTTTATTTACTATAATACAAAATTCCATCTCTATTGAATGTGTTATGATATGTCTGACTGTGGATGTGCTATTTTTATACTATTCATGATTTATGGTTAATGTATGGACATTTTTATGCTTGTTTTAGTATGAATGTTTAGGTTATGTTTCACCTTTTTTCATATAAAGAATGAATTAGACATAGAATATGACTGGTGGGGCCTGCTATAGCCCCTCGATGCATCAGTTGGTCTCATTAGAAAAATCAGTGTCTTTGAATATGGCTTTGATGAAATTTTTATTTGTAGTCATGGCACGTGGCCTTAACTATGTTTTTATAATATCCGATATTATGCATTCCTTTATTATGAAATTAGTTATTAAATGTCATTATTCGACTAGTAGAAAATACATGTGCATGTTTATATGGTAATGTTTGTGTTATTTTTTCTATATCAGGTTCATGTTTATGTTTAAAAGGTTTTTGTTTTTATTAAACATCTTTTCTTATATGTTTATAGCTTCTACTAAATTATTTTCACTTACTGAGCATCTAAGCCCACCCCTTTCTTGTGTTTTATTTTTACAGGATTCCATGCAGTGTATTAAGATTGATATATAGGGTTAAGATAGGGGAATAATAGGATTATCAATGTATTATTTATGTTTTATTTTATGTTTTTAATTGTAATGTAATGTTCATGTATGTAATATATTTTCCATGATTGTCAAACTAGTTGATCTTTCGGGACATCATTCCTTTAAATTATGAAAATTTAATGAAATAATGATCTATGTATAAGCTTTTGTGGTCAGCGAATTATAGTTGGTATCATAGGAAGTATAGTAAATAACATGGAAACTATATTAAGAAAAACTCAAATTATTGAACATTACCCTATGATAGTCTTTGAGGATTAGTATATAATAAATTTGATTAATTTTGGTAATGTAGAGATTTTGTGAAATTTCCAAGAAATACATCCATTTATGGATACTACATGTTTACGTGGTTCTGGTACATATGTACCTATGATTCAAAATTCTGACAAGGAGTTTTGGGCATGACTCAGGGTATCTTGGTACACGAAAACATGCCTTACTACACACCTGGTTTGACACTCCCACGAGATATGCTTTGGATAATTCAAATTTTCAATGAAAAAATTTGTGAATGATTTATGAGTAAATATGTCAGAAAAGAAATCATATTTATGAGACTAGATTTGTGAAAATATTCAATTAATTTACAAAATATTTCTTGTTTTTTAGATTATACATTATGATATGATCTAACTAAGTGTATTTCGTCATTTAGATATGGAGCCCAGTAGAATGAATGAAAACTACAGTATTACACATGATACAATGAGTAAGAAGGAACAGATCATTCATGGTCATAAGCCAACATTTCAAAGGGAAATAGCCTACAATATATTCTCTCTATTTAAAGAAATATTATCACGTGCTAATAAGATAAGTAATAAATTATTTGACTCTATGGATTTGAAGGGATTCCATAAAAGAAGAGTATTTAAAATAGAAATATAGATAAAGGGATGAAAGGAAATAAGGATATTTACATATGTGTTAATTGTGGAAATAATCACCCTGGGATTTTCTTGAAAGGACAATGTGTTATTTTTAATTGTGGATAAAAGGGTCACCATGTAAAATAATGCAAATGGAACATTGAAATGAATAATATTTTGTGTTTTGACTATTGTGAAATGGGGAAATATACAAATAAATGTACTATGCATCAAGGAAATATAGCTCTAAAAAATCGAAGGGATAAAGGTCAAGAATAAGATGTTACTTCAGTTCACATGGAATAATTAATTAATTTGTGCTTCTATATTGAATAATTATGTCATTTGTGTGTTGTATAATGGTGTACCAGTTATGTATAAGGAATGTATTACGTTATGAATTTATTTAGGATTTGAGATTTAATGGTACTATCAAGAGTGACTTAATAGAAATTTATACATTTAGGAAATTACATGGTAGATTTAAAGATAATTATTAATATTGTATTTATACTGATATAAGTGATTTGGATAAAGAAAATTGGGTATTAATGGAATCCTTGCAACTGATTAATGGTTTGTCTAAAAAGTGGTTCATTCCATTATTATTGGGAGTTTTTGACATTTTTAAATTTAAGGTGTATATACATTATTCTATGTATTGCATAATGAATTAGGATGAATGAATGTATTGAATATGGATTTATGGTAATTTAGTTTATTACAATGTTTTAAGAAAACACATGATGAATGTATTCACATGTAATTTATGTAACCTTCCTTTCATATTTTGGACTGTCCGTTTGGACATAAGTATTATAGATATGTATAAATGTCAAGAATAGATTGTGTTTAACATTTATTACTATTATTTAAGGTTATATCAAATTTTATGATTATTTTTTGATTGTTATAAAAACGACAACCTCGTTGTCAGGTGACAACCAGTCTCTTCTGGCAGGGCATTGAGATTTGAACCTGCAACAGAAGGGTCACAAGGGTGAATCACTTAACATTGGCCTACTGTATTTCCACGTTTTTATAATGTAGTATTTATAAAATGGTATAACAGATGAATTATAAATTTTTTTTTAAACCTATACGATTAGTTTTAATAGAATATTTTTTAGTTATATTATCTTTTGGAGAGCAATATGAGTTTGTGGTACAAATTATTTAATGGATGGAACTCAACTTATCAATTATTCTTTTTTTCTTATTCTATGATGAAATTAATTATTAAACATCAAGGAAAGGATATCAAAACCAAAAATTTGTTAACTAATTACCTTATTTTTTTTTGAACCAATGATATTTTAAATCAACATATATTTATGGCTTTGAGGCCCTCAATTTCCCATTTATTGTTCAATTGATTGTGATTGATGACATTAATCACTTGATATAAATATTTAAGATTTTACTTTAATTATGTTTCTATAAATACCACCAATTTTCTCATATTCGACACCCATATTTTCTGGATACTTTTTCAGTTCCCTTTCCCTATTATTAAGACTAAATTTAATTAACCCTATTACCGATGTGGGTTTTCCACAAAGGTATTTTCAATTTCCAGCATATTATTTTTTTAGAAAAATTTCAAATAGTGAGGAAAGAATTTATTGAAATATGGGATAATGTAACAACCCAATATTTCATAGTATGTTATCTATTCAAATTAATTGAATAGCTTGCACTACACACAACACCGAGTTCAAACACATCACGAAATATCAAACTAGACCTTTATAATGATGTTATAAATATTATTAACCAAATTTTTAATTTTTAATATACCCTATAAAATTTTAACATTCATCTACTGTGTTTATTAGATGAAATATAAAAAATTTAATTTTTCAGATAAAAGATATATTTAAAAAAAATGCAGTGTTTGCACCTTTTAATGTAGAACCCATTTACAATACAATATATGACACTTTTATATATTCAATTCAATTCAATTTAATTATTTTATAAGTTATCCATAAATTTTTTTTGGATAAATATTTGGTATTTTTTGATAACTTTCTTATTTAATTGAATAGTGAAAAATATTTAATTTAAATTAAAAAGTAATTTTAAAATTAAAATAATTTGTAATGTTAAATTATACATTTGAGTTGTTCTAATGTATAATTAGATTTTATTTTTATCATTTAATGTAATTTAAGTCATTGGATGTAATTTTACATTTAAATTGTACATACTCACAAATCAATCTTAGGATAGTTTTTACTTCTAAGAATCTTTCTTTCTGGTTTGGACAACTGGAAATAATTTTAAAATAATTAATTAAACATAAATGTTTTGAATTTGTTAGAATTGAAATAATTTTTGAATTTGGAATATCAAAATTATAATTGGGTAAATTTTTAGTATTTTTTTTGAAAACATTCATCTTTTAATGAATAGTGAAAATCATTACATTGTAGATAGAAACCAGATTTTTCGTTTAAATAATTATTTTAATTAAATAAATTCATAAAGTCAAAATAGATACCAAGTAAAAATATTTTCCCAATTTAAATCATTGGAGTCATTTAATAATAATAATAGACATTAAAAATTTTATTTACATTTTTCAATGTCTTTTACCGACCTTCTAGGAATATTTTTAAATTTTCATAAAACATAATTTTACCCCTCCTATGAATTGAATTTCAAATATCCAAGAGACACATGGGAAATAAATATGTAAAATGTGGTTCAATAAGATGAAAAACATTTTTGGTGAAATGTATCTTTAAAATTTTATTTACCATGGTAACAAGTAAATAGAGTAATTAATGGTAAAAATGATATTAAAATTACCCGAAAATATTTCATAATTCGATTGGATAAGTGTATTTAGAACAAAATCTACCTTAGGAAAAAAAATATGATCTTTTTTGATACATTTGTATTTTATTACGACATTTATTTTATTTTATTTAAATAAGAGTTATAAGTGATAAATTCAAATTTGAATAAAAAACCATTTTTAATATAGGGTTATACATAAGATAAATTCGACTATAAATATTCTATATAAATATAATAAAATTCCCTAAATCAATATATTTTATTTTTTAGACATTAAATAATTAAATTTATTTATGACACAATTATGATGTCGTAATTACCTTATTAATGAATGATTTAAATAATTAATATTATAAATATTAAAATAAATATAAATTAATCTTTTTATGACATAAACAAATTTTCAATGTTTATATAACATTTTAGGATTAATTTATTATATTTTTTTCAAATAAATAATATTTTCATGACATTCAAAAAAACAAAATATTAAATTGTGTAAAAGTTGACATTATTGACTTTTTAAAACAAATTCCATTTTATTAAATGATATAATATTTGTAAAATTCATGGTTCATCCAAAAGACTAAAATAATGTTATATATGTTATTAATGAACCATTTGATGTTCTTTTTCATGTTTATAGTATGTTTATTAACCATATAATGTATAAATACTAGAAGACATAGAAAATTTTAAACTATTTAACTTGGAGTTAAATCCAAATGGTAAGGTTAATATGGTGACGTAAACACTAATAAAACCTATTGGTTGATAGTTATACTCCCATAACCAACTTATCTGTGGAATAAATCCATTTTAAGATATTATAATACCAAAATGATTTTATAATCAAATAATATTTCAAGCTTTCCCAAAAGTTCCCTCCGACTCTCTTATAAAAGGGTACATCCCTTTTAGTTAACATCACAACTCTAAATCCATTTGAATCGGCCAAAACCTATCCAAATCACATCCCAAATACAAAAAAATAATCATATAGTACTTAATATGATCATAAATCTACACTATGGAGCCCTTTTGTTCTAATCGAAATGAAGCACCCAAAGAAGAGGTAATTATTTCATCCCCCCGTTTAATGTTCTTTTCTTCTTCCACATCCTATTTATTTGTTATATCTATAATAAAATAATTACTCAATTACCTTCTACATACTTCAATTTTATTATAAATATTTTTAAAAGATATATAGTATTCTATTCATCCTATGAATTACCATGTAACTATACATTTATACGTACGGCTTACACTCTCCACGTCGCGGTGTATTTTGTTATTCAAAACTAAATTATTTGAATTGGTATAATAAAAATCATAATAAATTTAAACAAAATATAACATGGTAATGAATTTTTATATTTAATATACCACCCAATTAAACATCATTCTACTATCGATAGAATTATATTGTCACTCAGGCAAACATACAACATACTGTCTCCACGATATGATGATATGAATCATCAACGATCACCATTCAAGAATTTTTATTAATATATATATATATTAATTATGAGATATATGAAATAATATTTATACAAGAAAAATATATATTTATGTAGAAAAATAAATGTAATTTACTTACTTCCATACTGTACGACTAGAAAATAATAACAATGTTCATGCTTACATACGGACTATCGTCTCCATGAAAAGTGTTTCCATTGAATATATCTATCTATTATAAATATATATATTATGAAAATATATGATATATAAATCTTTTTTTAAATTAATTAAAAATGGAAATCATGATCTATGGGATATGATCATGATTAACATGTTAAAACACGTAAGATAAAGAAACCGAGTATTCCCCTGAAATTTTACATTAACATGGAGATTATTATTAAATGGGTAGAATTTAGTCCTAAATTAATCATATATGTTATCATAATTATAAATATGTTTTTTTTATAATTTAATACCATATTATGGTCAATATACAGGAGGCTAAACTTACCCTCAACTAAATGAATGTACAAAAAAAAATTATTTCCTCAATCTCATTATTATCCAAGATTATTTATCTATAAGTATCTACAGGGAAATATATATTATCTATATACATGTTTCATTAATTTTTTTTAAGAATGGAATATTTTATGGTTTTATGTAAGTGTCTCGTTAACTAGATCTTTATTTTAAATGTTTCTAAATATTTATTTTTCGAACTCCATTTAATTAATGTATATTTGTTAAAAATTATTTTAAGGATTTATTTACATGGACATTATTATTTTCAAGTTTTATTTTATTTCAAATGTGGCTTATTTTAATGTGACACTTTTATTAAAAAATCTATTTTAAATTATATCTTTTATAAATTGTGTGGCTTTTTAATGATTTCATAAAAAGAGGTATTTCTCTCCAAAAGTTTTAGTGATTATTATTAACTATGTCGACATCCTTTATTGGAAGTTATTCATGATTGAAGTTAATTTAATATAATAAAATTTTCAATATAGTATTTAATGTGTTATGATAAGTTTGAATGTGGATTTTCTATTTTTATACCATTCATGGTTTATGGTTAATTTATTAATATTTCATATGCTAGTTTTAATACGAATGTTTATGTTATGTTTCACCCTTTTTCATATGATAAATTAATTGGACTTAGTAAGTGACAGGAAGGGCCCTCTATATCCCCTCGATTCATTTGTAAGTCTCATGAGAAAAATTATTGTCTTGGCATAAGGCCTTGTAAAAATATTCAATTTTATTCTCGGAAAGAGGCCTTGACTATGTGGTTATGATGTCCTACATTAGGCATTACCCCATTATGATATCAGTTATTAAATGTAATTATTCAACTATTAGAATATTCATGTGCTTGTTTATATGGTAATGTTTTATATATTTTTTCCATATTATGTTCATGTATATGTATAAAAGGTTTTTGTTTTTATTACACATCATTCCATATATTTTAATAGCTTCTGATAAATTATTTACCATTACTGATCATCCGAGCTCACACCTTTCTTATGTTTTTCTATCCTAGGATTCCATGAACAGTATTATGATTTATATACAGGGTTAAGCTATGGAAATAATGGAATTATAAAAGGACTATTAATGTTGTCTTTTATGTTTGAAATTTTTCTTTATGTAATCTATTTTCTATGATTTCTAAACTGATTGGTCCTTCAGGACATGATTCATTATAATCATGATAATGTATTAAACTAATTCACAGACTTTGGGATTCTCAGGTTGGGGAATTATAAGTTCTATCGAGACCATATGTGAACACTTAGAATCTCATACATCATGGATGGTAATGTTTTCAACATATGTGCTATTTTGATCAGCAAATCACTGGTGGGATCTTTTGGATTGGAGTAGACAAGATGATGGTATTTTATAGAAGGTCTTCTAGTATAATTTCATGGATAAATTTTATCTATTGATGATAAGGAAGTATAGAGTTTCCAATTACAAGATGTTGACTTAACGTATTATGTTTTTGATGTACTATGTTGGATGTTATAGAGGCTTGTAATGCTTTCCTCCAGCATGTGTAAGAGATGAGATATCTACAACGAGGGATTATAAAATCATGATTAAATGTGAGACTAAATCCTTGTTTAAAAACATTTGGACAATGATGTATGTTGTGGTGGTGGATCAGGCTCTCATAGATGAGGTGAACCTGAGAGGGGATTCAAATTCAAGATATGTGGTTTCTACTTTCCGATCAACTGGAACGTCTTCTGAGAGAAGAATGTTTCACTATGGGGGTTTTATCCAGGGAGATGGAAAGAGGATTAGTATGGTGGTAGGGTCAGTTACATAGGACATCAAACATGTGATCAGTTACAAGTATGGTAATTCTAGAATCTTCAGAAGGCAACTCCCCTAAACACCAGTAGAGAGACAATATTGCTACAGTATGGGGAATTTGTAGAAATTTTATTAGAAACCACAACCCTTGAGTAGATATGGAGGATTAATATAGAACCAAGGATTGGTGAGAGGATATTAGGGACCATATTAGGCTTTTATAAATAGTTCTATAGGTAATGGTTGTAGATTAAGGGAATGTGTATATTCTAGTCAATATCCCCCTTATGGGCATGGCGGTGAATCTCAGGGGAGTCAGATAGCATCAAAGGGAAGAGGGGTATAATAGTTTCATGTGGTGAATCCTATAGTTATGGATAGTGAAGATATACCATTGATAATGAATGGTATTATTATTGTATCTTATATATTATGTAGTGGCTTATTTGGTAAAGGAACCACTCATTCTATTATTTCTAAACAACTTGTCAATGGTTTGAGCCTAACAGTGGAGTTTATGAGTGGGGTGTTGACAATAGATACACTGTTAGAAGTACGGTCAAGAGATATTTTATTTTTAAAGGTTTTTTGAATCAATGATGGAGATTATCTCTTTTAGTGGGTTCTTTACACCCTTGAAATGTTGGGCTTTGACCTAATCTTGGGTATGGACTAGTTAATAGCATACCTTGGCCAGATGGATTTTTACTAGATAATAGTGACATTCATGTATCCTATGTTTTACATTTCTATTCTCATTAGGGAATGGGATTTACATAAAGGTATATAATGAAAAATAAAAAAGAATGTAGGATAAATCAGAACCCATGTTTCTTGTGTACTACTAGATGATGATGTTGTAACACATGATATTTTTTCACTTTTTGTTCAATGGTTTTAGGTTGTGTTTCTTGAAGACTTCTCTGGGTTTCCACCTAGAAGATATGTAGAATATATAATATATTTTATTCTTGAGGATGTAAAAATTTCTATTCCACCATACAAAATGTAAATGATATATATTTAAGAGTTCAATACTCAGTTGGTGGATTTCGAGGATAATGGATTTATCTATTTGAGAACATCACAATTGGTTTCACTAGTGTTGTTTGCTAAGATGTCCAATAAGAGATTTCTATTATGTATTGATTACCAGATATTATATTGGATGATAGTGAATAAAGGGTATCTCATCCATGTATCAATGATCTATTTAACTAATTGATTTTATTTTGTACCTTTTCTAAGTTAGAATTGATATCAGGGGTATCATTAATTAATAGTTTCAAATTCTGATACATCGATGAATGATTTCAGAAGTAGGTATGGCCTTTTTGAGTTCATATTAATGTATTTTTGGTTAATGAATGAAACATTTATATTTATAGTTTCATTAACATGATATTTAACCTTTACATGTATCATTTTGTGGCTGTTTTTGTGCATTACATCTTGGTGTAATCCATGAATCATGACAATAAGGCCCAAAATATGGAAATCGTGCTGAGTACACAGTGAGAGAATCATCTACACTAAATGATATCTATGTTTTGGTTTTCAGGACTGAACTGGAACGCTTCTTGGATTAGAAAATATGAAAGGATTTTGTGTCAGTAAACCCATATAAAGAAAATGTAGTGGTTTCTTGTGTGTATCCCAAGAACATATTCTATATCCATGTCTTATTTGGGGTTGGCATGATATTATAAAATATTCGTTCAAGACATTTCCATTTTGGAGGCATACATTTTGGGCCTAGCCTAGATGGTTAGATGGATTGACTGATCTAGAGCATATGAGAATTATTTCCCACAGATAAAGATGTTCTTGACATCAACACCCGATCTTGATCCAACCTTAGATAGGTAAGGAGTATGAAATGTATTATGAATATTCTAAAATATTTCTTCAAGTAGTTCTGATATTGGGATATTGAGTTTTGGGTTATGGGTCACAATAGTTTTTGCCTCATGAATGGAATAACCCTTTGAAAGGCCCTGAGTGGGAAACAATAGTTTATGCCTTAATGTGTTGGTGGAACTATCTATTTTGTGAAATTTTCATAGTGTATACAGATCACAAGAGATTATAATATTTTTTATGTCCAATTATATATGAATCTCTTTTACTAGATATTGTTTTGATATATGAATCCATTTGATTTTAAGATATAACATATGATTTGGAAGGGAAATAATATTTCTAATTGTTTCAAAAGAAGAAGTCAGACATAGGATGTTCATGAGCCTTGTGTATAGTGGAATATTATTCTTTTACTACAGGAGATATACATAGTCGTTCAGGAGAGTAAGGATTAGATGAATAAGGTGTCAGTTTTAGTAGAGGTTACACTATTCGAACAGATCCAAAATAGGTAGTATGTAGATCCAGATTGTTTGACATTGAATGAAATCATTGAAGGTGGGGAGTCACCTTCTGATTGGAGCATTGATATGGATGAAATAATCTATATCATGAATCGGGTTGTTGTGCCTACTAATATATATGATTTGGTAATTAATTCCATGAAATGGAAATCACATCATCGTGTGACTAAAATGTACATTAACCTATGATGATAGTTTTTGTGGATAGACATGAAAAGGGGGGTTCATGACCTGATGATGCCATTTTCATCTGGTGACGGTTGAGCATCAATAACCTGATGGTTTACTACAAACGGTTTCCCATTCATGACTAAATGTGTGATGGTGTTACCTTGTAATTATTGGAGGATCATCTGACGATGCCTAAGAAGAATTATTCTATCTGGTTGGTTGT
Organism: Viscum album; assembly: GCA_963277665.1. Classification (NCBI taxonomy): domain Eukaryota; kingdom Viridiplantae; phylum Streptophyta; class Magnoliopsida; order Santalales; family Viscaceae; genus Viscum; species Viscum album. The sequence continues at coordinate 600,893,087 of OY728133.1, forward strand.
GGACAGACTGATGATGGTCGCACAATTCATGCATGTGTGGTGAAATCTTTTAATGGAGAAGTTTAGAGAACAGTATGTTTGAGAGATATTTTTTCTACATGGGGTGCGACAAAATACTATTTAAGACCATGATTCACAAATCACAACATTCTTACAGAAGGGAATATAGTAGTTTCTTTGTATGAAGGCTTTTTGAGTATGAATCTACATCAACAAACTGATGGGTAGTTACAACATGCAATATATGTTCTTGAAAATTTGTTGTGATCATATTTTGTATACATTAGTTGATATTGGGAGAAGAAAATGACTTTAATCGAGTATTTATGTAACAAAATTTATCATGAAATGATACCTATGGAACCCTATGAGGAACATTATGTTAGGACATACATATTAACTCTATACTGGATGGATTCTAGTGATCTAAAGTTACTAGGACCAAGTCACTTTCAGGAGATGACCAAATAGGTCCAGCTTATTCTTAATCCTATGAATAATGATCAGAGTAAGAATATGTAATAAACTAATAGACATCAATGATCCCAAGATATTAAAATGGTTAATATTTTATTCCATCAAGTGTGGTGTAGATTTGGGTCTCCACAAGATATATATATATATAAGCAATGATAAACCCTTTGATCATTGGACTATTTGAGGTTTTTAAGTTAATCGATATGGTGTCATTCCTATTGTCTCTTCTAAAGATATAAATTACAATTCGTTATTTTTTTCCAAGTGTGACACCATTGGTGGTATCATCGTGCCCCTTCTCATGTGATCGATGTAGATGATCTTGAGCTTTAGATATATGTTTCCTTTAAGGGGAATCCAATGTAGGTGTTGGATCATTCTGAGAACATTTTGCAGGGAAATACTATTTTGATAAATCTTGTGTTGGGGGAAAATGGAAATGATAAAGAGGAAATACAGGAGATATAATTAGATTTGAGGGTGTAGTGGACGAATTTTTATCACTCGGGATCAAAGAGATTCATGGGAGTACATCTCATGGACAAGTTGTTATAAGGTGGGGAGATTGTAAAACCCCATCATTTTCTGGTGATGTCCCTATATCAGTTACATGTAATCTTTTTTTGAGTAAATTCCATTAGGGTTTTAAAAAGGTGAGCGTTTGGGTTATAATTTGAGAAAAATGTACTAAAAAGTACAGTGTATGGTTGGCGCATGATTTTCTAAACCTGTGCACCCTAGCCATCAACCCATGAATCTCTGTAGAGTTGGTATTTCATAACGGGTGTACAATTTTTCAAACCATTCTTCGTCTAATGAAATATAATGCATGCCACTAAATGAGGATCACATTTAGGAAGTTGGTTATAGGAAACCATGCAACCTGAGTAGCAAACCATGAATACAATATTTTAATCAGATGAGAATTATTCAAAAAATTTCTGAAACAATGTATTATACCCCAAAATTCCCATGATTTACCGATAATAATTTTTCTCTCAACTCCAAAACCACTTGAAGGGATTATATGGAAATCCAACCTCCATTCGTGGGGATTTGAAGCCCATTTGGTTGATCTATATCTTTTCGGGTATGTGGTTTCTTCCTAGTAGATCTCTGATTCTTCTACCATTCTTTCAATGTGTTGTAATCCACTTTTTTAGATCTAGATATATATTTGATAAATGTATATATACTATTTTTTATATATATCTACATATAATAAATCATAATTTCTTCAATCTTGGATTATGATTTTAGTTTTGTATCTCACACTACGTTGAAATTCCATTCAAATTGGGGGTTTATGATGAGCAAAAATTTGACAACAGAAATGGTTAGCTAGGATATAATTCAAATCCTAGAGTCTAGATTTAAATAATGAGTATGTAAATGTTGAATTCATATTATAAATTCAGAATTTGATTTCATGATTTAATTAATTAATTTGTGTATTAATTAATTTTGGAGTTGTGAAATTGGTGATTTTGGAAATCATAGGTAGAGATAATTAATTAATTAATTAATTTTGATATATTGATTTTGTAGGTTTGTGAGAATTAATTATAGAGCTAATTATGAGATAATGAAGTAGTTAATTTGAGATTATTAATTGTATAATTAATTATGAGATATAGATATTGTTGTTTGATAAAATTATTTGTTGAATTAATTATGATATATTGAGTCTGTTGACATGATATAATTAATTGACAAATTAATTATGATATATTGATTCTGTTGAATTGAGAGAATTAATTGATGAATTTATTTAGAGATATTGTGGTTGTAAAATTGAGATAATTAATCATGAAAATAACTATGGGATATTTATTTTCCCGATGTTTATTAATTAATTGTTCATTAAATTTATATTATTGATGATTTCTATTAATTGGGAAATTAATTAATTGGACTAATGTGATAATGTAATTATTGAATTATCAATGAAATTTTTGTGGATAATTAATTTTTGATTAATTAATTTTTGGTTAATGTCATCATGGACATTCAATTATAAAATTATAAATAGTAACATGGTTATTAAATTGTGAGGTTATAAATTGTAACAAGGCCATGGAAGTCTAAAATTAGGAATGGTTACATGGTCATTAGATAACGAGATTGTGAATGGTGATGTCGTCATTCAAGTATTAAATGTGAATGGAAACATGGGAATTCATGTATGAATTAATGAATTGTAACTATGGAATTACATGTTATGATATCCCATTGGAATAGTTTAGACTCTATCATGGGATGTAGTAGGAATTGGGATATGGTTATTCTTTGGAACTCAGTGTTACAAGTTATAAAATAAATATAAATTTATATTGTGGTAACTTTTTACTTATGGATTTTAATTATTTATTTATAAAACTACATTCACTATTATTTGAATGTATATTTTCTTGACTAAATTACTGGTGGATTTCTCGGTTTTACACACACCATACTCGGGTTGTTGGATCGGTACCCAAATAGATTTCATGGTTTTAGGAAAAAATAAGGGAAAGAGTCATGGGGTAGGTGGATGAGTTGGAATAAAGCATGGATGAGGGAACTATATGTGGTTTAGAACCCAATTTTGCACTTTTAGGTGTCTTTACTTTTGAGATTAATTTTGAAACATGGGATAAACATTATCATGGATCATCAAAAATCATTTTTGATATTGTATTTCTAGTTTTCGTAATCTGGTGATACAGGTAAAATCCTGGTGACAAATATAATTCATTTTTTTATTGTTTATTTATTTCTTCTTATTTAATTTTTATAAAGTGTCTATATTATCCCCATAAATTAAATTATAAAATAGCTTCTAGTCGGAAACCTTTGGCATATAAGGAGGCACACATGAGGTTACATAGCGGACCAGATCATGGAACTAGTGACAGGGACCCTTGTGGGGATGTTACACAAATAAAGGAACTCTAAAAAATTAATTTAATATTTCTAGTTTATAGAGTCACAAACTCATAATTTTTTTTCCAAAATATTTCTTCTTTAATGTTTCTATGATGGAAAAAAGTTCTAACATTCATATAAAACATCTCATGTAGAGCCCCATCAAAGTATCCACTTAACAAGTTCTCTAAGAAAGAAGAACTCTGGATCGTAGTTGATCGTCCCCGTATTCGAATGAAATCTTATTTGTATTGAAGGTATAATATATAGAAGTGGGGAGATTGTATCCTTAATTGATAATGATAATAATGATCATAATACAGTAAAATAGTTGAATTAATGTTTTCAGAATATGTGTCTGAGTGAATATAAATTTAGTGAAATCCTAAAAAAACCATGTTAATAATGGGTCAAACGAAATGGATTCATACATATAAAATAGACTATATACATTGCATAAAAAATATACAAAATAATGAAAGTTCTCTCTAGGAATGATAATATAATGTAGGGATACAAGAGGTACAAAGAGACCATTTCTTGATGAATAAAAACCACCTTGCCCCCACCATTAATCCCATGAAACATTGCACCCATTATCCTTATGATTTAGTTCACAATCCTACTCCCCTACCTAATGAAAATCCTTACAGTCTGCACATGTCCTGATGGGCCTATGCAGGTTGTGTGTATAAACATTAAAGTTCCCAATAAAAATGTTCCATTATTTAATCCATATTTTTACAATTTCTGATATACATAAAGAAAATCAATTGTGCTTTTTCATATAAATACATAACCCAAAAACAAGTATGTATTTACCGGCTTCGACCAATCATGTGGTACCATTATCAAAAGGCCACCTTAACTCCCACAACTAGAAAAACAGTTTATCAAACAACACCCAACCCATGCGAATCACCTATACAAAAGATGAATTCTTATCACATGGTCATAATCACTATAAGATAATTTATTACTAAATATTCTCGATAACAAACGGTCCATGTGAATTCTCTTTAATCCCCACCAGGAATGAAAAAATTGTGCACCTCTTCCTATAACGTCTAAAAATGAGTTTACAGGTCATGATTCTATAAAACACATCTAATCCCATGAATAACTCTTTAGAACATAAATCCTATAAAACCACATAGCTATAAAAATATCGAAATTAGCTTCCAAATATGAAAATCAATTTCATCCTACTCACCAAACTAATAAATATTGTTTACCTGGAAATATGACCTATCTAAAAACATAAGATGCTAAAATATAGACACCTTATGATGGATCATCTTTGAGATATGTGGTATCACATAGGGATGATATCAAACTTAACCATTCCATAAACATCACCTAAGACTAATCCAATCACATAATGTTAATTCCATTTTTCATGAACCCCCTATATGAATTACCTTCCAATTAACTTCCTCACAAAATATTACATTATGATGGTTCTTCAAATAATACTCTAGTTATACACATCTCCACGTGAAATAGATCATTATTAAACCACATAAAATTCTCAAATCATTCCCATATCACTCATGACACCCCTTTACTACATAGAACCCAATGCCTTGGAGTTCCCACGTCTCATTTTATTCTCCCATCCATCATGTGTCATATGTGATACACACAAGGTCCTAAATCACAAATGATGCTAATAAAACCCCAAATCATATCTGATATTAAAAATACCATACCATATCATATATATATACATATATATCCAAAAAGTATTGATACATACATATCTCATAAAATCCACACATCATTCTCGATTCCCACATACTACCCAAGTTCAATTAAGACATCTACACCTAATCAACCCATATCTGTCATGCCGAAAGAATAATGTGTGTTCCAATAATGATGTAATTTTATTAATCATCATCAAATCCCTATCTTTATCTGACCCTCCGTAATAAAACTACATGCAACTATCATAAACTCGACTACATGGGGAATCACCTCCGTACAGGGCTACACCATCTACTAGCCACTGACCCTAATACTGGGTGTCTCTTTGGAATCCCTGACCTATACACATACAAGTAACTAAGATACTAGATACTATTACCCCTATCTTTCCTACCTCATATCCTAGAGTATTACCTATTCCATAATACCCCTCTTCTCTATAATTCTTCATACATTACATCTTGAAGTGACCCATCTAGCCACATACTCGACACTATATTACTGGTTTCTCACTGTGGGACTAAACATGACACTTCTACCCAAAATAGATACACATAATCAATAACCCACTCCTCGATGTCATAATAAAATATCTTATCTGACTGCTATACTCAGACTCCTCATGGCCTCGCTTTGCACTACCTATAACATTAAATTTTGTCTCACCCTACAATGTCACTAAACATGATTAAGTCATATCAATCAATATTTCCTAAATTATCAACTCCTTCTTTACTGACTATAAGAATGAGGATAACATGAATATATTTTTCTAAAATCTAATGTAATGTCAAAAACCAACTGCACATCTACTTACCCTCGATATGTCATCCCCTATCATAGAGGGCTCAAAATAGGACAAGTCATTAACCCTAATATAATAATGTATAACATATATAACCCCCTATTGCAGGTCCATGAAATCAATATCTAATTCTTACTTCAACATATATGTGATGAATTCTCAAAGAACATAGTATTAGAATCCTTCCATGAAAGTACCTCATACCAAAAATCTTTTCCTATACATCCCACCAGTACTATCCTATTCATCATTGAATATAGATTCACCCTATTCTTAGGGGTTGTCATAAAATCGTATAATATTATCAATCCTTCCCCATTCAAACAATCTATTACCTTCAGTACACCTTTAGCATAAAATAATAGTGGGTGTTGAGACTTGTACACTGGAGTCAAATAAACCGTGGATGGATAAACTCTTTATACTCCCCTATTAATTCTCTCACTGAATTTTACAATGCTCACTCTGAGATTCTCTTCTATAGATATAAATAATCATCCGTCTTATATGGTCACCTCACCTATCATGAAATATATACTTGTTGATCATTTTTATCTCAATCCATGTGGACCTCATCCTAGGAATTCTCTATACACAACATATATCTTCCCTCCTCACGGTCCATTGGATTTCATCTCTGTGTAATTCTTTTGAAGACAAAATATCCAAGTCAGCATTAAAAATTAAAGTATATATGTATCATAAATAATAAATTTGTAATAGGAAAGGCATATCTATACCATTTTACATCGCTAATAAACCCATATAATATAACATTTTGTCTCATGGTACCTTAACTACACATTTCAGAGTTAGGTATCACATATCATATAGCCTCATGGCCCCTTATCTACCCATATCATAGTGATGTATCACATTTCATGCGTATCATATATCATCATCCAAGGGTGCTTTAGTATAATGCCCCCAAGATGATATGAACCAAAAACATATTTATATTTTATTGATATTTTAAATAGCTCACCATATTATGTTATAAAAACATATCCATATCAGATTCAATTCCACATGAATCAAAAACATAAGATCACATATCATCTCAACATGAATCATAATCTAGGGATATCATAGTATAATACCTCCACAAATGTATATAAAAAAAGTAATTATCTTTTTTTGACACAATAATTAACCCAACCCCTTTTCACATATTCCATGTTCTATAAATCAGAAAGAAGTACATAAAAATTCAACATTAGTCTAAATGCCTACCATGTTGAATTAATAATCATCACATTCCATACTAGTCAAAGATTCACTATTTTATAAAATCATAAAATCACACTGAAGAATGACACATGTGGTGAAAATCAATTAATAGAAAATGAAAAAAAGAAAGCGATCAATTTACCACACTTGGAAACTCAGGCTATCCCCCTTTTCATAAGAAGTAATTCCACCATACATAAGATATTTACCTTATACTAAGAAGAATATATTATATGGTCTAGCATAGCCCATATAATAAGACTAAGGAAAATATTGATATAAATTTTTACCATAAAAATGTGGATAAGGGTTTATAAAAACTCCTTGTGATGATTCATGGATATACCGAAGAATAACATACTCTCATACCATTTATAGGACCCCAAACCAGGAGCAACAAACTATGTGCTCTCGGCCAAAGGGATATTTGGCCAAAGACATTCCTCCCTGTATACCATGAGATTTATACTGGAAGAGAGGGTGTAATATGTTATAGTTTGGAGATTGTTTCCTCTGGTGGTAATAATAAAATGTTCTTAATATCAAAACTCAGTTGAATGAATTTATAAAAATTTATGGAAGTAAGATTATAAACTCAACAGAAGCAAAAATAAACCATGGAAATAATTATCCAAAAGTAATATAGTCATACATATCCCATATAGTATAAAAATTCCAAAATAGACATGATAATTTATATAATATCTCCCATGAGTACATCATATATGTACAACTAAAAGCTGTATACCAAAATTATGTTCTGTTATAGAGTAACCACCGAGTCCACCACCATCCAACACATGCACTCGTGCACCCCTTGTCACTATGGTCTAATGCATGATCCTAGTCCTATAACTGATCTCAATGCCTTAATATTTTCATACATCTTGAGCGGCATATTCAGTGTGTGAGTATGATTTTGTTTGGCTTCCACAATCATTTTCGTATCTTACATCCACAGTTATACAAGTGTGTGAATATGTAAATAAACAAAAACTATACACATTCACAAAAATACATAACCCTATCTACTCGGGATCAACCTCCATGTGGAAGTATTTACATGCTTTATAAAATAAAAGAGTGGAATAATTTATCCATGGTTAGTCATAGAGGGGGAACCCTTTCCCTCCACCCATAATATATCACACAACAACTCATTCTAACTACCATCTAATTTTTATATATATTTAATGAATAATAAGTATTAAAGCTTCCTAATGGTACTCTAAACAATAATGTAACTTGTCCCTTAGACTTCCACATTTTCAAATCACCATTAGAACAATAACCCAACATCTCAAAGCATCACAATGTCCATTAGTCCATATATAATGCACCACTATCAATTGGATATTGAAATGTCCCAACCCTTAGTGATACCCATCCTTATATATTTAAATAACCACTATCATCTGGTCAAAATATTGTCCCCATCCATAATGAGACCCATACCACATTAATTCTATCCCATTTTCCATCATTGTCATGAAAGAACTCAACCACCATCTGATAGTCTCACTCACCATCAACAATGGATTTCAACAGAGAAAAACTACTCCCTAAATAATAGTCAACAACATCCCCTATGCCACTAAATCTATATATAACTACACCAAAAACATGTTTTCAACACCACCACAAAAAAGTGAACATAATTTTCCACATGACTCCAATGGAACTGTAAACCAATAACAGAAACTAGAAATTGCCAATTATTCCAAATCCAAAAAACTAGAAACCCTGTTGCGACATGCATACTTTTTCACCCAAATGTGGAATTGTTGTCAGCATCCATTTAACCTGATGATCACGACACCTCATTTTATGATGGTAAACGCCATCACAAATATCATAGGCTATGCCATTAGGTTAATAAATCTTTTTATATGAATACTTGTGACCATATATTTCCATGTATTCTGATCCATTGCCAATAGGTTTGTACACAACTTATTTAGTCATATCACAACGTAATTAATTTAAACAAACTAAAAAAATAGAACCAACTTCCATGATTTTCAATAATACTAAAACAGGATTATTAGATTTAAAGTGGAATGTTCATTTTCATTATCATAAAATCACATCAATAAAAGGATCTAAATTCATGATTTATATAACAATAGCTTCACCCAAATAAACCCCCCAAGACCATAAAATAATATTTACCACATAACACTTTTTTATGAATATATTAATTTAAGAATCTATTCTCTTATGAATTCATGGTATCACTCATCGAATATTGGCATATAATATGAGTTTTAATGAGAGGATTTTTTATTTTATGAAAATAAGTATATAAATAGGGATTATTAGATCACCTAAAATTTTTATTTAAAATGGTGATAGAAAAGATGATTTGATGAAATTGGAATCATGAATAACTGTAAGATATCCCATATAACCAATAGACCGTGAATATGAGATTATATGAAGGGGTTATTATAAATCATAGATATGATAATAATGGGAGGACAATCCCTACAATACATGAATGTAATGAGGAGGATAAAGATATATAATATAAAAGGAAGAATATATTTTTTAATTTATTCCCCTTAAATAGACACATGGTTTGGACACAGTTTTGCCAAATGTGTAGTGGCATTATCCAATGGTCACCCCACCAATAACATCTAGGTGCACGATTTGGGAAACTCTATGAAGCCATTATATATCACCTAATTCAAAAAATTTAGAATTCTCTAACTTATATGTTAGCTAAACCCCATTTTTTATTAACCATTCTGTTGATTAACTAGGAGACATATCATTTATTTAATGAACAAAAACTTTGACTAAACTATGAACCTCTCCATGAAACATTTGAAAAATAATTTTCACTACATGACACCACTACAACTCATCCCATCCCCATAGTCACTCATCATGTCATAAACCTGCAAAAACATTCCTTAAAGTGTTCAATATTTATTAATTAGCTTCCAAAACCCAATATTAAACAAAAGTGGAAGACCAAAATAAAAATTCAAATTTACCTATAAATCCAACCTATCCAAAAACCCCAGATACAAAATATCATAGTTCTGAGAAGAAAGTATTGAAATTATTATTTTCATGGGTTTAAAAATTGATGCTACAAAAAATTTATCATTATATAAAATTCCTTAAATTTTTAGAACCCTTTTCCCACTATCTTAGATTTATAGGTACTTACGATAAATTTTTTGTCAAATTTTCTATTTGATACCCATTTTTAACTAACAATAATTTCATCACCTAGTGGATCAATAAAAACATGAAGATGGATATGATACATGGAATATGTCTCAGTGCTCATGGATTACTGACATCTTGTATCTCTTGAACTCTCTATTATGTCCATATAAGAAAAGTGATCATTATTTCATTCTTAGAGTGTGTCACCAACTTTGATGACTAGAAAAATATATATTTTGGGTTTTCTATCCTATCTATTGATATTTAATAGTAGTATTATTTTTTAAAAAAGTTCTTGCATAGGCACATGATGAACCCATTCTTGCACCAACAGTTTTATATCAAGATCATCAACTGCAGAAAAGAAAACATATCTCCCTTAATCATTATTGAGGATGTGCTCCCACTAAAAAAATAATTTCATGAATAAACTCACCATCTTATCTGAGGTATTATATATATATATATATATTATTCATTTCCATTGGATACTCGTTAATGATACAATTCTCACCTCAGTGTTCTAGTTTGTTTCTAGATTTGGCCTTCAATAATTCTTAATAACCCCATGAATGAGTATGTGACAAGGAAAACATCTTTCCATACATTAATTCATATGTAATCCCATTTTCTATATAATTTGGTAATCAGTTTAGATTGAGTGATACAACATATAATAAAAATCTCCAAAGAGAAAATGGAAGACTTTCAAGTCGAATGATAGACATTACCATGTTAAGAAAGGAATGATTTCCCATTACATGGACAATGTTCCATTCTGTTTTGTATGTATGAGTGAGTTGGTATATGATCCCACACTATTTTATAGATCCAATAAATTATTTTTTAATAATTCACCATCTTGATTCAATTAAATATTTTTATCTTCTTACCAATTTAATTCTATACTTTATTCTTAAATTCAGTGAATTTATAAAACATTACAACTTATACATAATAATGTATACATGTTTATATATATTCAATCCATCATTAAATGTACTGATGTAATAATTCCCACATCTATTTTCTACTATAAATGGTTAGTAAACATTATTGTTTGCTAATTATGAATAATCTATAACTCTTTCCTCTTGTCCGACTAAATTTATCTCTATTTTTTTCTTATAAATGGGAATAAGATATATCAAGTGGTTTCAGTTCAATGTAATCTTATGAAATTTTATTGATAGATACTCTTTACATGCTTCACTTCTACATGACCAAGATGATTATGCCACCTTTTTATGAGAAATATGTCCTGGAAACATGATTAATTAACAATTTTACACACTTATTTTTAATAATTTCATATATTAACATGGATATTTAAATTAATAACAATATATCATTAACTATACTTAAAAATAAGTTAATTTTATTTAAATTATTGAAAAAATATATGTAATTTAAATATATTGAAATTAGGTTTTGTTGATAATTGTTATTTATTAAAATCATCTAAAACCATGTCCTTTCCTGTTGGAAATTGATGGTGGTAGTCCTCAATGTATATAACAACCATCTGTTCCCCATTGGCATCCCCAAAATTCTCCTCCAAAATTTTACTAATTTATCTATTTATTTCTTTCATTTGAATATATAAGTGAGAACCATATTATATTTTCAATACCCAATTTGTAGATAAAAATGTTTCACTTGATATAAATCGTACTACAAAAATCATGTTTCTTGTTTAACAGGGTGAATTTATTGTTGTTGCGGCACAACATACCATATGAAAACACACTGCACCATTTTTTTGTCTAGTATATATAGAATCCTTTTATTATAAGGGTAGTTCTGAAGATCAATAGACTTTGTATTATTCTGCAATCACCTTTTCATGTTCATCCATATCTTATTAACTATAAAGACCAATGCACTTTCCTAATCCATTACATTATCAAATTAAAAAATATGAGTAAGGTGTTATGAAATAATTTTATCAATATTTATCATATTATAATAAATAAATAAACAGGAAAACACTAATATTTTTTGATAAAATGATTTATGTGTATAGGTTATCAGGCAAAATAAACATAAATATATCCAAGTGATCAATGTAGAATTGTTTTGTTACAACATATGGTTTGACTGGCACTGCCTCTTTGAACATTAACATGAAAAATGCATTGGAGATCTCAAATTTATTTTATATTTCCTTCAATTGATAAAGACCTAAAAGGTGTGATATGAATTTATGCATATCTTTTCCCTCATTATTCATTAAATGCACCCTATATAAAGAAGATATTAGGAGTCATTGCAAATAATTGTTATCATGATTCATATAGAGAGATAAAATTCTTCCTCCCTATCCAATTTTCAAGAACCTCTGGAATATGTTTTTCCATGACACAGTTTTTCTATTGATGATATAATAATACACATAAGAATATATAGAATTACTAAATATTTTATTTAGTGATATGGTTATCGTTTTATATAATAGATCATAGTAATATTGTGAATGTATTGTGATATTCAATTTCCAAAATAAAAAATATTATATTTTAAATACATCATAGGGATTACAATTTTTATAAGAAATCTTACTTAATTCAATAATCTTAGAGTTTTTTATCAAAAAATTATATCCCTTAACATTAGTTTGGGAATATCCTATCACGTGGATATCTAAGTGGAAAGGACCCATATGTGCCTTCTCAAAACCCAAAAGGAGGTTCGACAAGATACTAAATGTTATTTAGGTAGGGGTAAATTCCTAGTAATATTCACTCATAGCTCCTTGATCCGTTGATCAGACACCCCAATCCTAAAATACACATTTAAGACTTCGTGATATATTTACTAAAATGTTTTTATATGTCTCATATTTGTGATCATTACTTTTTGAAATATATGTTAAATCAAACCAAAACTAAAGATAGATATTTAATAATAATTTGAATCACCCCAATAATGATATGCAAATCACATTGACCAATGGATCGATTTCAACCCATATAGTGGAAGGATATACTAATATAATATTATATTTTATATATAATTTTATATATACATACACTAAACATTTTGACTTATCACATTACTGTTATTATTATGTGGATTTTACTCAAGTTATTAATTATGTATTGATAAATTTTAAATATATAATAATTTTTTGGATTTTCTGTTACACGATTGCTAATTAATTTATTTGATGATTTATGTACTAAAAAATAACTAACCATACATATTATAGAATTATGTAAATAATGTATAAGGTCCATGTGAAATTATAATGATGGAATTATCTATTAGATGACAATCACACATTTTTGACCGTTGAATTAACTCTAGAAACCAAGAATGGTGTGATGTGAAACATTCCACCCTTTCCATTATATACCTAATAGATTGGATTGTCTTCTGCTCTAAACATGAACCTCCTCCACTCACTTGGGAGCTCCATATATAACATTATTTTACTCACAAGATGTTTAGGGTAACAAAAGTATTGGTTAATAAAGTTTATAAAAATTTACTATGGGAATTTAGGCCCTTAAATAATTGGACGATATGAATGACACACATGAAATTATTTAATTGAATCATTTATTACAAAAAAAATGGTATGTATATTAAATAAACCAATAATATATATAGGTTGTCCAAATATACTGTTAAAGAAAATTTTTGAAATAAATAGGAAAATTTACTATATCCAACGATCTCTTCAATTTATTTTTTATCATTGGGATAAACATGATTAAATTTATTAAAATGATTAATTAAATAACATTATTAAAACGATCATATGATATCATATGGATATTCAAATCATAAATGAAATATGTAAATTATATTTCAGGACTAGTAATTATAGATAATAACATTGAATTAATTTGGAATTTATGAATTTCATATAACTTATTATATAGTCGACATATTAACAGTATATGGTGTAATTAGTTTTGTGATGAAAAAAATAATTATTTATAATTTATTTTAATTATAATTATTAGTGTATGAAAAAAATTCTTTTACTAATGATGTGTATTCAGGGTTTCTCACGCTATATATATTGGGGATAAATGTCGGGGCCTTGATGGGTATCTCATCCAATATAACACAATTTGTACTAATGTGTTACATATCATGTATTTTGCATGATTTGTGTCTATGTGACCCATAGGTTGACTTAGTGTTTTATTTTAAAATGGGAATAAATGAGTGAAATTATGTTTTATTTATAAATAAATTATGTATCTCAATAGAGATATATATTATCAAACTCATGTAGTATTATGCGATGTATTTGAGCACACAGTTTGTAATAATTATTCTGCTAAACAACGTATAATACATAATGTGTACTACAGACACCTACCAAGATGTCAAACATAATATATTCAAGGATAGTCTGGTCAAAACACTATGTTAATTAAATTATTCACTTTGTATTATTTCTCAATGCGCCATATATTCCATGTTTAATCATGTTTCTATGAACATGATAAAATGAAGTGTATAGTCAATTTCATGTGGTGTATATATGTCATCCGAATAGAAACCTCAACTCATTCTGATAGATTATTTTATCATTATTCATCTATTATTAATTTATTTAATATGATTTTAAATTTTACCATTGAGAAGTTATATATCCCAGAAATTGAAACTAAACACTGTATTAAAGAACAAATAAACTTTAACATAATAAATCATAAAATTTTTGTATAGTTAATGAATTATAAATAAATTATAATAAACAATTATTTGATCACTGTAATAAAACTTAAAGGATCTATGATAAAGAAAAATGGGTCTGTTCCATGGGAAAAACATAATCAACATATTTGTATTTCTCCACAGAACTAGATATCAAGCATTCAAAAAATCAAAAAAGATGGGATATTTTCACATATAATTTATAATTAACTAATTTAATTAAAGAATTATGTTCCATTGAATTATTTACTTATTGATTAATTGGTAGAAAATTATTGTCATGTCACCATTTCATTAGAAAATCCAAGTGTACATTCCAATTAGCAGTGATCCACAAGTGGTATTTGAACTAGTTAGTATCATCACTGATATATCTATGGGCTATAGTGAATGAATATATCACTTTTGATGTTCAATATTTATCAAAAACAAATACATCAAGGGTGAATGAATTAACTCTAGTGGATGAGTTTAATTTCTATTCATTATTTAGAGCATTCAAGGGTGGGATCTCTCAATGTCTTGGGAGGAATTTATCTGGAACAAATTGTGTACAAAAATTGATATGTCTCTCTAGGATTCCAAAAAATGTCATAACTGGGGTTATATAACTCTATGCATAGAAAATAAATAATTTTCCATTGCCAAATCATATTTTATTAATTCAAAATAGACCAAATGTTTCAATACTATTAATAGAAATAATAATATTATTATTATCAATTAAATGACATGTGTTAACTCATAGATAAAAATAAATTTAAATTTTTAATACAAATTAAATTTAGTTAAATAATATATAATATGAATTTTATCACCAGAATATTATAATTGTTCTTCTAATATTCCTATAAATTTAAGGGTCCTTGAATAATGATAGTTTATTTAATTAAATAAATACTATTAAATTATTCTACCATTAATATATAAAAATATTATATTCATTAAAACCATAGTATAAATATTTTTAAAATATTCACATACCAAAATAAATAAAAAATTTAATTACCATGTGAATATACCAGAAAAATAAAATACTTTATATTTTGTTAAATATATAAATAATTACTATGAGAATAAATATTTATTTAATATTCAACTCACATACATTTTCTCTCAAATAAATTGTGATGGATTATTTTTTATCAATCAAACATAAATAATTACAAAACCTTTTATACGGAAATAAAGATTTATTTAATATAAAACTCACATATCTTCTCTCTCGATGAACAATTGAGGGATTATATTTTATCAAACAATCATAAATAATCACTAAACCATTTATGAAAATAATATCTTTCCAAAATTTTAAATTCATTTATAATATAATTGAGGTTATAATTACACTTAGTCTGTAACCCTCAAAGCCACATTTTCTATGGCACTCAATTACACGACATAATGTTTAAGGATAGAATTTTTCAACAAACTACATCTTCCATAGATAAACAAAATAATTCCATAATTAAATTTATCCTCTTATTAATGTACACCATGTAAATTAATCCTCTAATCTGAATACCACTAATCAATGAGGTTACATGCTAGTGTCATCAACCAACATGATAAATGTATATTTATGTAGTTTTTTAAAATGAATATGCGGACAACACTACTATGTACGTGAGAATATTTTGGAAGTTCAATTCCAATTAATGTGTCTATGATATCGATTTCCATTAAATAAATGAATGGATAAATCTTTTATTCTTTTAGTCAATAATACAGTCACCCATGGAGCACCCATCATTCACTCTTCACTGCAATCTATGGTATCACATTTTTTATCATTTCATCAACATACAAGACATATGACATGTAATAATAATAATAATAATGTATAAATATCGTTACACAAGCCTATAAATTAGAATATCTAACAACACATACACACGTGGATTTCCAATTGGATGTTTGTGTTCTCATCGTCTCATATATTAAAGATTACCAGGGTTCTGAACCATGAAAATTTGTCTCAAAGTCCCATGAGTCTCCACCGCTTCTATCCTATATTATTTGCGTCGCATAAAATAATATAATTTGGATATATAATATATATTTATAATTACCATCTTGTAACTTCATGCGGCTCATCATAGTATAGGACTTCTATGTCCTTTTAGTGAAACAAGTAAACAAATGAAATTAGCAAATACAACACCATGTATAAGGGAAATCATAATTTGATATGATATTTTATAAATATTCAAATACATGAATATTAGTATACATAATGGTCATAAAACTCAATTGTTGGGAATCAACTACAACAATAAGGGCCACAAAACTCACGGATCATAATATTTGGTTTCTTATAAATGATAAACCGTGATGTGTGGTCCAATGGAGATACTATGTTAATATATTGAGGGTGTAAGAATAATGAATAGAAATTAGGGTAAAAACCTACATATGGTGGCTGAAAGGAGTCATTCTCCTTTATGGGAGCATTCTATATATCCCCATAAGGTTCCCCCTTAAATTTCAGTGAGGAGGTATTCTATATAATTATATAAAACTTATTCAATGTATATATCATCATGAATAGTGTAATAACTTACAATGTTTTTAATAACACTATAAGTATTTCTATAAGATATCAATCAAATGAGGATACCCCCAATGACAAGGAATAACCCACCAAAAACTATCTGAAGACCAATAATGTGGAAGGGAAAATAATTGTATAAGAGAATGTAATATGTAATAATAGAGACACCATACCATCACTATGGATTCAATCCTCGTAACAACTTTAAACAAAAAGATCTATCTCTTTATCTTTTATTCACTATATTGTTTCCCTATCTTAGATCGAAGATCATAAATTCCTCATGCTCATAAAGATTCCCATGTAGGGTGAGAATATAACCATGTTGGACACCAGAAATTCATCCATAATGTATTTTCACATGTATAATAAGTCTATTCATTTAAATTCATTAATTTTGAAATTAATTAGTGATAATTTATGTTTTCAGTGATCATTAACTGATCAAGATTCCATGAACCTCAGTGATATTAGCTTTGTCTCCATTTTTGAAGGTTGATGATAATAGAAATCATTTCCATGGTTCAACAACATGTACACCATAAATCAATTACTAAACACATGACCAACATGCCTCAGTTCTGGAAACAAGAAGATCATACCTCATCTATTTCATGAATCAAGCCATATGGACATCATACACCATCTCTACCTTGGGTGGGGCTATAAGACCATCATATCCAACAAATATCTCATGTCAAGTCAGAAGGCTATCGTATTCCAATCATTTTACTAGAGACATTGTCTTCATCAACTATGGGGGAATTTTCTCCCCTCTAATACCTATCCATAACATAACAGTCCACCTATCACTATCTACTAGATGAAAAACATCCACAAAAAATATAATCACAGAGAATTGGGTACAATAATTATTGGCATAAATCTGGAATATCATGCATGAATAAAAATATATTTATAAAAATATATACAAGATAATTATAAAAAATGGGTTTCTTGGGATGCACACACACACGTGATCAATATCAAACATTGGACTACTGATTTATACACACAAACACATGTGACCAATATAAAACAATGGTTTCATGGTGATACATGCACACCCATGTGATAAATATTAAAAATTGGTCTCATAGATACAAACAAAGATGTGTACTAATTTTAAATTAAAAATTCATATTTTAGATAAATAGATGGTAATGGATTTACTTCATTAATCACATTTATTTAAATCTTCAAAAGCCAATGAGATTCATTATTGAACTATTCTCACAAACAAATTTTATTAATAATATATTCCAAATATTAACAAAACTAACCAAAATGAATCATAAAATGGATTACAAAACAAGATCTAATAAGGACATGGTGATATAGGATGAAAACAATTTCAACTAACATAACAAGATCGACCACCAATGGTAGAACAATACCCTTACAATGAATGGAGGAAAATTATCTATATCATCTTTTCCATCTAATGAATAATTCTAAAGTCCCCATTATATAACTTCAAAATTTATACAACTAGGTATTACATCCCATATCAACGATTCAATCAGATAATTGGAGAAAATATATAAAGGAAAATTTCATAATTGAAGAGAAATGGAATCTTACGATGAATATTCATATCCCAAGACTTTATATCCACATGAATTTGTATTTGGAGGGAGAGAAATCACAATGAACTACCACTAGAGTACCTAGGTTAAATAGACCAAGGTATTGGTGTAATAATGAAGTGTTTTAGGGATGTTTCATGTTAAAATATCATTTTCTAGATTAATTAAATCCAAATTCATGGACGAGTCCCACAATTTACATAATCATAACCCATATTTCAAGGGTCACTACCTCTTCTAGGAATATACAATAATTTTTCACATAGTTTAGTAAAACATGCATATAATATGATTTTAACATTTTTGACTCACAACACTTCTCATATACTATTTCATGGTAAGCTCTAACTATACACTATATTTTATCATTCTAAAACAAGAGGAATGGTTTTTAGGGGAGAATTATTCATTATTTCTTATCCATTAAAAACCCACACACCCTCTTGAAGGCTTCTAATACCCTCCTAAAGGATTCATAAGATAATTTATACATCACTCAAGAAAATAAATACTCCAAAAACCATTAAATATTAGATAAAACAAAGAATAGTACACCTGTAAAATATGTGAAAGATAAATTATATAATAATTGAGTTGAGAATTAGGACTCACAATAAGACCTTGGTTATATATAACAAATATTAAGAATTAGGGAAACTGTATAAAATGACACCCTGGAGTGAATAATTTAATTAATTAAAAATGATAGGAAACAATTAAATCGGTGGAAATACTTGTTTGGGATTATATAAAAATTATCAAAAAGTATATTCTAAAATTTACTTCATAAATGAAGCATGGTAACTTCATAGAATATATTTTATAAAACATTTGGATATTATTGACTATTTAAATTGATTTTATATAGTTATGAAATGATATAACAGACCCAGATGCCACATAACCCATGCCCCCGGCTTGGATGGCCACCTGACCTCTGACAAGTCTCCCCGTTTTCCAGTGGCTACTAACTAGCAATGAGGGTCTGGAGGTAACACATCGAAGAGACTGTACCCAAATTTCAGAGTAATATAGTTGATAAATAAAATACAAAAGTAATGGGATCCAAAAACAATATAAAAATATAGTAAAAAATCATAAATGTAAATATATAATAGTTGAAGACTAAATAAATAAATTTAATAACTAGAATCATCAATGGAAATGTATAATACAAATACAGATGCTTATTATATTGATAGTATAGAAAACATTACTAGATAAAATAATGATATATAATAGTCCAAAAGGAAACAAAAGTACAATAATATATCCATGAGCATCTCGATCCTATGATGGATCCACTACTCCTAGGCTCGAGCTAGGTGGAACAGGTCAACAACCTACATAAGGGCCTTTACACGTTACATTATTTACCACAATATAATATTCTCAGGTACCAAGGAATGTACAAGTAGCATGTGAGATAAAAATATAAGAAGAACACCAGATAAATTGTCTACATGTAATTGAATTAGGCTCTCTTATGTGAAAAGTTAGAATGTATAAACAGGAATGTATGTGATGCACAATAAATAAACTACCTCCCGCTCCAGTCCCAAAAGGACCCATGGTGGGTTTACCCATATCATCTCATGGATTGTATGTCTGATCTGGTGACCATATATAGATATAATATATATATATATATATATATATATATATATATATCTGTGAGTGTGTGTGTGTGTATTGTGGGAGAGGATTGGGATGTAACATTCATGTATCAAACTCTTATCTACGAGCTAATATGCTCTACTCAAGCGTTTGTAATCCCAATGTCTAGATAGAGTGGGGGACTTCAATATATAAACACAATATGAAGAGTGTTAATTCCATTTAAACACACTAGGTTGAACATGGCACTAAAAATACCATCCCCTATATCAAATAAGTGGTGAAGGTCACTATGCCCAACACTTATGTAAGTGGGATCGTGGGTCGCCATGTACTGCATGACCCCATTCCATAATTCAAAACCTATATTAAGTTATATTATATATTAAACTATATTGGGGATAAAAATCCCACCCATAATAATTTATATAGTTTGATATCATTTATATTAGAATGTTATCAATTAATAGATAAGTAGAAGGCATTACCCTTTATGTGATGAAATAATGTCCTTTACGTAACTAAGTAATGATCAAGTATATAATATAAAATAAGAGGAAAAACTACTCATGTGTTTTATTAAATATAATAAAATCATTCAATCCAAAATAGTAGTATTTTTCAAATTACACAGGGCATGGACAAAGACATGGGTTCACTAGCCATATATCAAGTGCAAAGTAATAATGAAAACCAAATCATATTATATATTTTTAACAAAATATGATTAGGGGTAATGTTATATCATCCAATGTAATCATAACTTAAAAACCAATTCATTATAATGGTTATATACATATTAATCTCACTATCCAATACAATCCAAACTATTCCCATTACCAAAACCTGGGAAATTCAAATATATATCATGTGAGGGTCACAAGTAAGGCCACATAACAACTCAATTTCCCGTTTGAGAAAATTACAATAATTAATGGACCAATAACCATAGAGTAACCACTGAATTCCATAAATATGCATGTATTAGTGGAAATTACATTTAGATGTCATGATGTAGAATAAATTGGTTTCCATGCATTTTGTGACATTTGGCTAGACTAACCAATTTCATGATAACAAACTTATGGGTGTCTATATAGACTATAAGTGATGTATAACCCCCAAAAGAAGACCCATTTCACATATATAAATTCAATTAGGTAATTTAGACATTATAAAATCTGGATAATTTAGATGCTCAGAAATTGCCGACTTATGACATGATAGAAAAAATATTTAACTACTCAAACATAAATTGAAAACTATGTGACCAACTAATCTAAGGATGTAGGTGATCACTCACTATATATCAACCTCAAATTAAAAGAATGTTTTAGGTGTCATATGATTCAATCCAACATCCTAAAAATAGGGTGAATGTGCATACATCTAAATAACGTAATAGATGGAAAGAGAAACATTGACTAGAGTCGACATATTATGGAAGATTACCATTGTGGTTCCAAAAAATTTCTATAGTTCATGGACTGAATATCAGATAGAGGCTCTATTTAAAATCCTACTCTTGATGGTATTGGGATTTCAATGAAGAAGAATAGACTATTATTTCTTATAGCTGTAGGAGGAATAGAAAAAGAAACTTAATGATTATATTGAGAAAAAATGGATATTCTTCCCAACAATCCTACTGTGTTAAGTTTATGAGCATGGCTTAAAACCCATGGATAAAATATAATAAAATAATCTATCAACCATATTAATCTGGTTGTATGGTCGTGTTCCAAAGATCGAATGATGGTAGAAAAACTGTTTTGACTTCTTGGATCCCATGTATGCAACCTCACAATTTGAACAAACTGTGTGTCATAGGTCTCACAGATTACACTAACCATTTTTATTCTCCTACATCCCATTTTTCCAAAACTCAAGGCTATAAAAATGTTGTAGACACTCTTTGGACCATCCTAAGTCCATAATACACCTTTTCCACAAATAAAATGATGATTCACAATACAATTGTAATGATCCTTACTATTGTAAAAATGAATGTTCATTACGTGTATATATTTTTTTGGAATTCACTGATTGTTTTCCCTAAACTAAAATGATTATGTATGGAGGATCAGTAATGTTTTTATTATTTCCATTTAAAATTTTCAATAAATAAAACATAATCTAAAGAATATAAACATAAAAAAGTAAACTTACAACATTTCAATAATATACGAATGTGTTGGAATTAAGTAATAAAAAACATACATATATAATTTAATTCATTTATTATTACTTTTTTATAAAATTAATATTTTATAAAAACTATTATTATATTTTATTTTAATATATATAGATATATAACTATGATAGGGTCATTCATGATTTGTTGAACATCTTGTAAACATACCACAATGTGATGTGATCCATTTTTCAAAATGAGTTGAATTGTATGTGAGTGTCTATCCTAACTACCACAAAGTGAAACCTATTAATTTTTGAGATGGTACAACCTGATATAAGAAACAATATAATCAACATTAAATCATTATTTCATATTTTTTACCACTATTTATAATATGTTAAACTATACTTTTTCAAGAACTCCAAAATATTTTATGTGACACAACAAACTAATAATTTTTTAGATAACCTAATTGATATTTATAAATAAAACCAAGTGATTATATTTAAACAAGGTCACATTGAACTATATATAGGATTAAGATACACTGACTATATAGAGGGAGTTCATGAAACTGTGTGAGGGAATAATGTTATATTATGATTATTTAATAATAAAACCTCTAGTGTACAGATGTGTTTAATTTTTCATATGAATTTTGAAATTTCAATTTATTTGGGGGGGGGGGTGAATCATAAGAAATGTTTTTTAATTTTATTATGAGTGACAAGAACCCTTAAAATAGGGTTTTTGGATGGAGAACAAGTGATAAATAGTGTTCAGAGACTCACAGGTTGTTAAAGGTAGTTCATTGTGGATTTATTATATGATGGAGAAGAATACAACTACCATATATATGGTTTAGACCTATATGTGTAATTTTCTCATTTTCCCCATTCGATTTTTAAGGGATAACCCATTTCAATACCTCCTTGTTTGTGCACATAATAAGGGGATGACTCCCCTTCCCTCTCTCGTACCCCCTTGACTTGTGGTGAATTTTTTATGAGATTATGTTGATGATGCATGGTATGAGATATTATACCACCCCCATAAATTTTTGTTATTTTTATCATCAAGTTGTGGTTTTTTCAGTTGAGTATGAAAATAGATATTTTTCAAGAGAATGCTGACATCCCCAAATTCCAATGGGAAATTTATGCAGCCATGGAAGAGAGAATCCTAAGAAAAATTTCACTTATAATCATTCATTATTATATTAAAGGTATGCTACATCACAATTTTCTAAGGGTTTTCATTTAATTTAATATATTTGATTATACATTAGATTATAATGTTAATATGTTTTATATGGATTGGTACTTGATGTTTTCTCTTAGTTTGTCATACCTTGTTAGCCTTGTTTGTAATGAAAAGGTGACGAATGGTGGGATATTATTTAATATATATAGTTTAATTAAATATTATAACTAATTATTATATAAATAAAAAAATTCAGCTTCTTTGAATAATTTAGGATCTCTTTCAGTGAAGTGAGCTAGGATGGAGAATGGACTGTCCTTGAAATGAATCAGAAGCAACAAATGGCCTTTTTAAAGAAAATGGAAAAGCACATTGATGTGGTAGGTGATATGGATAGAATCCCAACATATTATAAATGATTATAATAAGTGTGTGGGTGTGTGGATTTTTGAGTATGTTGATAGGCCATATTATTTTTAAATTTTTTTACTTAATTTAATTTGTTTAATGTAAATTAAATTATTAATCATATGAGAACAAGAAACTTATGATACAATGTTCCAAGGAAATGAAGGCCATTGGAAAAAATTCTATATTATTCTTCAATATGTATATGATTATTTGAACAAGTGGTTACCCAGACTTTTGTACACCTACATCAGGGATTTGTTTCATTATTTGAGGTTTAAAAACTATTATGGATGGGTGATGATCCTTGATGAATGTGTTAAGTGATCACAAGAATCATATACTTGGTTTGGTTCAGTTGATCAGTCTAGAGTTAACTGATACATATATATGTGTCTTGATTTATATCTTAAGACTATTATAGGGATATCAAACCCATGAGACCTATGAGGTCATAATATGGATTTGATTATGCTGAAGGATGATATTTCCTACATTAATTATATTCCCAATATTCCAGTTTTTTCATGTATCTCTAGTGGGATTAGAAAAACATAGTCATAACCTCGGGGACCTCCATGGGATACCATCATGAGATGACCCTAATATAATTTCATTGGCTATGGGTATATATGTTAGTGAGTATTACCTAGAAACTTTACCAAACATGTGAGCCTAAGGGTTGAGAGATAATGTGACTAACATGAGTGTTACAATAACCTATGATGTGTTTTATTTTATTATTTTCAAATGATATATGATTCCATATGATGAATTCAAATTAAAAAATGGTATTGGAACTATTGTTATTGAATGAGATTCTCAGGTATCACATATTGTGATTAATGGGACCATAGGATGTCAAATATTTTTTTTTAATTTTTTCTAACAGTATATTGGAGGTTTATTCCTAGATCACCCAACTTTTATAGATTTAGTTGATCTATGTGTGGATTCATAAAGGTGTTAACCAACATCCATATTTATATAGAAAATTATTGTGTATATTGGAATTCTAAGGATTATTGGGAATCCTCTTATTTAGTGATTACATTTCAAATTCTTAGGTTATGTGATTCAAATAGAGATATTGGTCGATGTTTGATAACTCTATTGACTCCCATGATATGTATTGTGGTGTGAGGTGCTTGGAGGGTATATATAACTAAGAAAAGATGATGCAAATCATGAGGGTGATAGTGGGATCCTCTTGACTGATACCTTGGATACCCCACTATGAAAATTTGAATGTATCATAGATGGATTGATTGAGGATCCATGAAATATTTGATGGATATGATATATACCCTGGGAACTATAGAGGGTAATAAATTTGATTTCGTTGGTCTCCATGGATTTTTTCATTCATAGGAACATTGGATTTACTATTACCTCCCCTATTATGAATCATGTTTCATCATTACACTAAAAATTCCCATGTACTGCTATAGGGTTCAATCTAAGGTCTTAAGGATGAGGGATTTGTGGTGACAGACAAGGGTCCACTATTAATTATGATAAACATATGATTTATGGATCCCAAATTATAGGAAAGAGATTATATTGAGGTTATTTTCATAATCATAGACACTCCAACTAATTTTGATGATGGTATGGTAAATCATGTTGATGGACATAATGAGTAATTATGATTGTTGGTCATGGACCAGTTTATATATAAAATATCTTAAGAAGGTTGGGTTATTAGATAATAAGGTAACAATTTTTTCTTATATAAAATTTGTTTTCATGATGATACATGTATTATGTAATGTTTTTATTAATTGTGTTCCAAATTTTATTCGTAATGCATAGCATGTCACATTCAAATATCACTACATTGTTTGAATAATATGAGATATTGTCGGTGGTTTCCTCTTGTGTTTTTTAATCACCCATGCTCAAATGGAAACAAAAAAATGGTAACTGAGTATAATCTTACTTGAATGTTGAAAAGGTTTGGGATTATTCCGTAGATGGTATTTTTAGATTTACAAATTCGAGTGGGACATTTTGATTAGGATGACATATGTCATAATGACATCATGGAGTTTCTCATTTTTATTATTTTTTATGTGATCAATCTAGAAGATGATGAGGATTTTATACCTGATGAAGCATTTAATTAATTCTGTCATGATTATATATTTTTATTTCTACATACTTTGACATTTATAATACTGGGTTATATATATTTTTATTGAACACTCAAATACTTGTTGAAGATTATCACCATTGAATCATAATAAATCCCCTACTAGTCAGTTGCCTCATGCATAAGTATAGGATTTACTGATGTCACATGGTGGTCATGTCCATATAGTACTAAGATTTCTAGGTGGATGGGTATTTCAATTTTGAATCAAATCATGTGTTCATTTAATTACTATTTGAGACTTGGTAGTCAAGTGATAGGAATGTTTTAGAGCCTGTGATGGATATCAGGATGGTTGGTCATGAGAAACTCTTCTTAAAGGAAGGCCATGTTACCAGAAATTGGATTGATGTTCTATATTTTTTTGTAACATTTGAAATGATTACCAACTCATGTAGTAAACAATTTATTTGTATTTATGATTTGTTATCGATTTTTATATCGTGTAACTTTATAAAGAGATGATATTTGGATTTCAATTTCATCAAATATTGGCAAGAATCTTGCCATCAATTATTATCAGCATGATGGTTTTCAAATTTCATATAGGGAAATTATTATTCAAGCCTTATCATTGAGGACAGACTCATTTGTTTATTATTTCCAAAAATTATCAAATACATTTTTTTGGTAAGTAGATGGTGGAATTATATTCAAATGTGACAACTTAAATTTGTATTTCCTCATGAGTTCTAGTCATGTTAATATATGGTGCGGGACTTGATAATAATCAAATTGTCTAAGTGAGATAGAGGTTTGATGAACCCAGTTGATCATAAATGAATATTGGAAAATAGTGGAAGACCTATAGTGGGGTTATATTAAACATTTTTTGTAATTTAATGATATAGTAACAATATATATGGTGTTTTACCATTTCACATAGAAGGAAATTTTATTTGTTTGAACATTTGGTTTATGGTTTCTTTTTATGAACTGTCAAAGGTTTATGTTGGTTGAATGAGTATTCCTATAATGCCAGACCATGTTCTTGGTTATTTAATGTTCTATTAACAACCTATATAGGGTTTTTTCATATATCCTGGAAAAATTATATGTAGTTTATCATGTTACCATGGTATCCATCAGTACAGATTTAATAGAATATAGATGTTTAATAAGATAGCGATGACTGACTTGTACTAACCCTAAATGGAGTGATCTCATGGGTGGATTCATAGAGAGAATCAATTCATTATTGGATGATGATTTGTCATGTGATATATATGAAATATTTTCATCACCATATATGTGAGGTTTCTTATATTGATGTCATTTGATGTTTCATTTCATTATTGTTTACCAACACAAGACTTTATAGGTTGGGACCTATGGGAGATCTTTAGAATCACGGGCTCAAATATAGATCATAATTACTATGAGTTTATTATTTTTTGGTGTATTTCTCATGAGGGGTATCCTAAACCTATGGATACTTTAAATGAATTGTTCGAGATTTATTCTAATGTTGTGGCCAATTAACACAAGGTTATATCATGTTTCAGATGATGAAAGGGTTATGGATTATGATTTTATATCATCAAGAATATTCGTTGATACAGATAGGGTTTCAAGGTTTGTTTTTACAAGAAGGACCATTAGGGTGCCTAATACTATAAAATTTGAGGCATTTATGAGTGCAGTGAGATCATGGGTGCGTAATCCTGACTTGGAAGGGTCCCATAAGTAGGATAAGTGCGTATTTTTCTTGATTTACTAATCTATCATGGTGAAATGTTAGTGATTTTTATCTGTCACCCTTGTATTATGGGGTGAAATTCATGAGAGCTTATATTTGGGTTTAGGAATATTGTAGGAATTGAAGCTTAATAATTTTGTGTTTTTAATGATATCAGGATTATTTGTTAATTAATTTTTATAACCAATAAAATTTTTTGAGATGGTGAAGACCTTGAGGGGGATGAAGACTGATGATAGTTTTTAAGATTCTTATTTCAATTGAATCTTAGAGAAATATTTGAGCATCGATTAGGAGGACAAACATGTAGAGTATGATATTAGAACCTAATATAGATTATTTGGACACTATGGATTGAGATAAAAAGATTTATAGAAAGGGTTCTTCTTGGTATTTTGGGTTGGCACATAATAATTAGGGAGTTTTTTCATGTCAAAAGTATATGGATACTGAAAGGCATGTCATGGGATGTTGTTTTTGGTATGTTAGCATAGTGATTGGAATCCCAAGTGATTCATTTCATGTTATATCAATGTGACTTATCATTAGAAGATTTTTTTGAGAATTATATGTAGTTTAGTAAGGTTTTATAATACAAATTGATTCCTAGGAGTATGAGATAAATTAATTTGGAGGTGTTGTCCAATGGAGTGAGAGGATTGGATTTAGGATATATGAAATTCGTAACTCCCTGACCCCAGTTTTCCAGAGTCAGTGAATTATTACATAACATTTTCATGATCACAAAATATCAAGTCTCGAAAGACTGATTAGTTTAGTAGTCTTGTAAACACTAGATATATTCGTAAGTATTACATTACATCATAAAGTAAAAAAAACTACAACAACAACTTGTCTTAATATCCCCTCATACTATTCATGAAGGTCCTTCATAAATTACCTATTTACATCCTGGGAAAAATAAAACATTGAAAGGGGTGAGCTCAGATGCTCAGTAAGGATAACAATATAGAGGAAACATTCATAAATAAGCATAAACATTTAAGGCAATGTATAACTAAATCAAAATCCTTTCAAACCTGAACATCAAAATAATATGGCAGACATAAAATGAAATAATTCCATTTACTTATTCACATGGATATTATTCTAGTTGAATAATCACAGGCAATATCACTAACCCCTTTCATAATGATGGAATGCGTAATGCCAGACTATCATAACCACATAGTCAAGGCCTTATTTCAAGACTACAAATATGATTTTGTCAAGGCCTTGTGCCAAGAAAATAGTTTGTCTCATGAGACCTACCAATGCATCAGGGAGCTATAGCGGGTTCCACCCGTCACATATTAAGTCCAATGCATTCCTCAAATGAACAGGTTTAAACATAAACATAAACATTCTTATTAAAAATAGCATACAAAATGTCTATACATTCTCTATAAATTATGATTTGTATAAAAATAACACATCCACAGTCAAATATATCACAAAACCTTCAATACAATATGTACGTTTTGTATCATAATAAATCAACTTCAAATAAGCTTAAAATCCATCAAAGGATGTTTACATAGATGAAATCAAATCTATTTGAGAGAAATACCTATTTTTTTAAATTATTTAAAAGTCACATAATTATAAAATAAAATATTTACTTTGAAAATATCCTTATAATCTTGTAAGGGAAGATTCAAAGATTTTATAATGGTTGAAAATTGTTGCACCCGCCGTATAAGTTAAAAAAAGACATTCTTACCTTAATTCTATCGAAAAGGTTAAAACGGACCTTGTTTGGAAAATGACGGAAAGTTTCCTTTATAAACATCTTATAAAAAATAAAAAAAAAATGTATAAATGACATTAATCCATAGTCTATAAAATATTAATATTTATTTGAAATAAATTTTTGAGAAACATGAATGTGGATGATAAAGAGGTCTCAGTAGATAATTATGTATAAACAACCTAGGATAATGAAGATATTGTGAAATAAACCCTTACAGTGTAATTTTCCATGGTCGATGGTAGGTTAACCTCCTATATAATGGTGAAATAATTGTTATTAAATTACTCAAAAATCATATACATTAATATGATATCATATATGATCTTTTAACATTACTTTGTTAATAATAGCTTAGTATTATCGTCGTTTCGAGTGTTAACTTACTTGTTTTATTTTTTATGATTTTTTACATAATCCTTGTTTGTAATGGATAGGTTGTGACTTATTCATATCCAGAATGATATAATGTTCATAGAAATTACTTTTAATCATCAAATGAGAATTAGTCTCGAATGGATATGAAGCGGAATGAATCTCATCTCGTTCATGGAGACGGTAGTCTGTACGTACGCACGAGTGACAATATCATTTATTTGATATTAAAATTATATATAATTTGATGTTATATCATATATAAAAAATCTTTATCATGTTATATTTATTATTTACATTCATTACACATCATTATTATACACATCCAAATAATAATGTTTTGAATAACAATTACACCACGATGTGGATACGGTAAGCCGTACGTACGCATGTATGGTGACATGAAATTCAAAGGATGGATATAATAGTGAATATGGTTATACCATATTTATAATAAAATCACAGTATATATAAGATACTGGAGTTATTGTTTTAGAATGGGAATAGAATAAAAAGAATAAGTTGAAGAAGAAAGGAACTTTAATGAGGGTGGCGAAAACATTTCCTCTTAATCGGGTTCTTCCATTTGATTTGATCTAAAGGGATCCTTAAGTTGGATTTCTCATTCAACTATGGCCTCTAGGTTTAAGTGAGGAAAGTTGAGAGTGTATTTGGTCAGGGGTTGGCCGAGCCCAAATGCTTTGAAATATTATTTTATAATAAATTCATATTCAGTTTCTAATGGCTCCAAAGTAGATTATTAAAATTTTAATGTGTAGATGGGTTGAAATCAATTCAACCAATATATTTTAGACAGGTTTGTGTCTTTAAATTAAACTTATCTTTTAGTGTCAACTCTTAGTTAATTATTTTGACATTTACCATAGCACTTTATATTTTTATAATATATAGTTAATAAACATACTATATACATCCAAGCCACCCGAAGTGGTCCATTAATGATACACCTATCATTATATAATTACTTTGGCCGAACCTTAGATTTTTAGGAATATAATATCAATTAATAATATAATATTTGTTTAAGAACTCTTTTATGTCAATTTTGACAGTATTGGGTATTTGGTTTTTGATAATTTCATAACATAATTATTACTTCAAAAACAATTTATATAACCAATAATAATATTTCATATTAACCTATTAAATTAGTTGAATTCATAAAAAGTCTCAAATTAAATTTATTTGGATATTTATAATGTCACTTATTTTAATATTTCATTAATTAGGTAATTACTACATAACCATTGTGTCATAAATAAAATAAATTATATAATGTCTAAAAATTATAAATAAAATATCATTATGGAGGAAATCTTTTTATCTTCCTAATGAATATTTACAATCGAATTTATATTATGTATTACCCTATATTAAAAATGTTTTAGTAATTAAACCTTGATTTTAACTCTTTTAACTCTTCTTTGAATTAAATATTAATAAATGTCCTAATCTAATCCAAGTGGATATAAATGATAATATTTTATTCCTAAGGTTGTTTCTTGTCAAGATACATTTTTCCAATATAATTAGGACATGTGTTAGGGTAATATTAATATCATTTTTCCCCTTAATTACCCTATTTACTTTTAACCGTGGTAAATAAAAGTAAAAAAGTTACTATTCACAAAAAATTATTTTCATCTCATTGAACCACATTTAACTCCTTCATATTAACTGATTTTCTCGGATTTTCGAAATTCCTCTCATAGAAGGGGTAAAATTAAGTTTTATGTGAATTCCTAAATTCTCCAAGGAGGTGGGTAAAAGACGGTGAATGTTAAATAAAATTTTTATATATCTAAAATTATTCTGAACTAACTCCAATTAATTACATTGAACTTATATAGGTAATATGTATCTAATTTTACCTTATTAAAATTTAAATAAAACAAATAAGAATTTAAATAAGAATTTGGTCTTAATCTATAACTTAGTGTTTTTTCAATAGTCATCAAAAATTGATTGTTTTCTGAAAAATACCAAAATTTAACCCCAGGCTAATTTCGATATTCTGAATCCAAAAATGAAGTCCATTTTGAAATATAAAATTTATAAAATTTAAAAAAGTGGATATAACTATTCATAACGGCTAGTTTGATCGGGTGTGGTGTGTGTTAGAACTCGATGTTGCGTACAACACACACTACTGTATTATTCAAAGAGATGTGTACCATAGAAGTTTGGGGTGTTACATTATCCCCTCCTTCAAATAATTTCGTCCTAGAAATTTATAGAATACTACCACATAAAAATACTCAGGTTATTCTTCATCATATGATCCTTAGGTTCCCACATTGCCTCTTCCATCTTTTAGTTTCTCCATAGACCTTTTACTAGACGAGTCGTCTGGTTTCTCAGCAATTGTTCTCTTATTTAAAGTATTCTGATGGTCTCTTCACAATAAGATAGATCAGGTTCTAGTTCTAATTCCTCATAGGTGAGTACATACGTTGGGTCAGGCAAGTATTTTATCAATAGTGATTCATGGAACACATTGTAAACTTTGGAGAGATTTGGCGGCATTTCCAAACGGTAAGCTACAGCACCAATTCGTTCTAGAATTTCGAATGGTCCGATTTACCTAGGACTCAATTTACCTTTCTAACCAAAATTGATAACTCTCTTCCATGGAGATACCTTCAAGAAAACATGATCTCCTACCTGAAATTTGAAATCCTTCCTTCTGTTATCAGCATAGCTCTTCTTCCTACTTTAAGTTTCTTTGATGTGGTTTTGGATTAACTTTACCTTTTCCATTGTTTCTTCCTTCGGTTATGGGCCTACATGTTTTCTTTCACCAACGTCATCCCAACAGGTTTGTTTGTGACATCTATTTTTGTATAACACTTAATATGGTTCCATCTGAATACTCGAATGACACCTATTATTATAGGAAAATTCTACCTGAGGTAAATAATGATCCCACATACACTGAAAGTCAAGTGAGAAAGATCTAAACATGTCTTCTAATGTTTGAATAGTCTATTTTGATTCTCCATCTGTTTGAGGGTGGTAGGAGGTGCTCAAACGAAGTTCAGTATCCAAGGCCTTCTGACGACTCTTCCTGAATCATGAAGTAAAACAGGGACCATGATTAAAAACAATCGATAGGGGTACTCCATGAAGTCTCACAACTTCATTAATATATAGTCTTGCTCGACATTCTAGTGGTAGATCTTCTCTTATAGCATGAAAATGTGCTGACTTGGTAAGATGTTCAACAATAACCCATATTGTATCTTTCCTTCTAGGATTCTTTGGTAGTCCGATGACAAAGTCCATCACGATGTTATCCCATTTCCACTCAGGTATGGGAATAGGTTGCATGAATCCTCCAGGATGTTGCGTTCCAGCTTTCACTTGTTTAAAAACCATACATCTTGACACGAAATCAGCAATCTCCCTCTTAATGTTGTCCCACCACAAATGTTCCTTCAAATATCTATACATTTCAGTGATCCCAGGGGGTATAGAGATATTGGAACTATGATCACCATCCAATAATTCCATTTTTAGATCAGGTCTATTGGGAACACAAAGCCACTACGCAAATTTCAAAATTCCATCGTCATACACAAAGTCACTCAATCTCCCATCATTCACATCTTTAATAATCTTTTGAAATTCTTCATCATCGGTCTAAGAACTATTTATCCTTTCTAGTAAATATGGTTTGGCAAACATTTGAAAAAGTATCAATGTTTCACCTTCCATGGTAATTCCCATATCCATATTCACTAGATCCATGTATATAGGATCCTTTTCAACTATCATCTTGTTAAAAACTCCATGATCCTTTCTACAAAAAGCATCTGTCACCTTATTTTCCTTCCTCGAGTGGTTGTGTATCGTGCAATCATAATCCTTGACTCGTTCAAGCCATCACCTTTTCCTCATGTTGAGTTCTTTCTGTGAGAAGATATACTTAAAACTCTTGTGATCAGTATAAATATCACATTTGGAACCATAGAGATAATGTATGCATATCTTCAAATCAAATATTACAGTAGCTAACTCATGATCATGAGTAGGACAGTTTTTCTAATGAATTTTTAGCTGTTGGGATGCACAAGAAATAACCTATAATTCTGCATAAGGACACAACCAAGTCCTTTTTTATGCATCACTATAAATAACGAATCCATCATTCCCCGATGGTTGAGTCAATATAGGATCATTGACTAATATTCTCTTCTGTTCTTCAAAAAATTATTCACACTCTTTTCTCCAAAAAAATTTAACACCTTTACGTGTGAGCTTCGTTAATGGGTTTTCCAATCGGGAAAAATTCTGGACGAAACACCTATAATAACCTGCTAAGACAATAAAACTGCGTACCTTCGTTATACTTGTTGGTGTTGGCCATTCTTGGCTTTCTCTTTTCATAGAAGGATCAACAGAGATTCCATCCTTAGAGACAATATGTCCACGAAAAGAGATCTCTTGAAACCAGAATTCAGACTTTCTAAACATCCCATATAATTCATGTCTTCTAAGAGTCTTCAGGATAATGCGCAAGTGATTACCATGATCTTCGTAGCTTATGGTATACCAAGATATCATCAATAGATAATAGCACAAAATTATCGATATATTCCTTGAAAACTATTTTCATTAGATCCATGAATACAGAGGGTGAATTAGTCAATCCAAAAGGCATTACTGTAAACTTGTAATGCCCGTACCTGGCTCAAAATGTTGTCTTCGGAATGTCTTCTTTCTTCACAGGCAACTGGTGGTATCCAGATTGAAGGTCAATCTTTGAGAAGTATTGAGCTCTAGGCAGATGGTCAAATAAATCATCAATCCATGGTAGGGGATACTTGTTCTTTATTGTTATAGCATTGATTTCCCTATAGGTGGTACATAACCTCATAGATCCATCTTTATTCTTAAAAAAAGGATAGTGGCTCCCCATGGTGAAACACTAGGGTGAATAAATCCCTTATTACTCAATTCCTCTAGTTCTTTATTTAGTTCAACAAATTACATAGTGGCCATTCGATAATGGGTCTTCGGTATAGTCCTTGAACATGGAATTAAATCAATGGAAAACTCAATTTCTCCTTCTGGAGGATGTCCAGGTAAATCTTTCGGTAACACATATACATATTCTTTCACAATAGGTACATCCTCTATTTGAACATTCCTTTCCTTACTAGTAGTTATTTCATTCTCTTACTCCCCAATTATTGAATTTAGTTGAGCTACTGGGGTGGATCTAGAAAATAATCTGGTGGTGACGATTCTGCTCTAAAGATAAGGTGTTCCTTACCATCATCATCAAAAATCATAACCTCCTTATACTTACAATAAATCTTCATGTCATGGTCTGAAATCCAATCCATACATAGGATTATGTCAAACTCCATCATAGGTATGCCGATGAGATCAGCAGATAAAGAACATTTATGTGCTCTAATGGGGACTGATTAACAAAACATTGTTGCAATGATACTTTCCTTAGTAGTTTTAACTGAAAAAACCCTTGTTAAATAAAATTGTAAATATCTAATTTTTTTAGAAAAATGGAATGATATGAAACAATGAGATGATCTAGAATCAAATAAAGCCTTGGTTAAACTTGAGGAAACCATTAAATTACCTGGCACCACGTCTTTCGGAGCTTCTACCTCTGCAGTAGTGATAGCATAATATTTTCCTTGATCCCTTGGCCTTTTCTGAGGTAAGATCCTTTAACTCTTAGGACATTAATTTTCATAATGTCCCAAATCTCTGCAGTTGTAGCATTGAACATTGGTATCTTCTTTCTTCCCCTTGCAATCATGAGCTTGGTGGCCTTTTTCACCACACTTGTAACAGACTCTCATTACCTTCAAGCAAGTGCCAGGGTGTTTCTTCCCACATTTACTCTAGGATGGATATTCAACGTTTACCTTCTTACCATTATTTCCATTCCCTTAGTGATCAGTATATCTCTTCTTATCTTCCTTTGATTTAATGCATAAGACATAGAAAATAATTTTTCTGTCTTGATAGAAAATGAGACAATATATTCGTACGATGAGAAGGATTGAGGCACTAATGCTCGAAAAATAAATGGGTTTAACCCATCAAATAAATGATCAATATTACTTCTTGGGTTATGTATATAATCTTCAGCATACTTTTCTAACCATGTAATGTTAGCCTCATACTTTGTGACATTATCATCCGACTTTTTCCATTGACTCAGAAATTGCCTTTCCATATCTACTCGATGGTCATGAGGAAAGTATTTTTCTAAAAAAAGATCTTTTAACTCCCTCCATTACGTATTTGATACTTCATCATCTTCATTTGTGTTTTTAATCAATGACTACCACTGATCAGCATCTCCAGTGAAGCAATAAACTGCCATGATAACTTTATCCCTTTCACTACTCCCCAAAGACTGAAATATTTTATTCTATTGAACTTATCCATTTCTCAGCTACCAATGGATTTTTACTCCCATTGAATGTTGGTGGTTGTTGCCTCATGAAGAGATCTAACATTGATCATCCACACTATGGATCAGGGTGCTCTATATGGGTATGGTTTTTATTCATAACATGAGTGAGTTATCCCAGTATAGTGATTAGCTGATCAACACCAGTTTCATCACTAGCTCCAAAATAATTATCTTGAGTAGAAGGGAAATCCCTATATGGAGTGAGTGCATTGATAAAGTTTCCATATCTTCCACTAGGATCCATTTCTAATCAATGGAATAAACTAGATCAGTTTATCAATCAAAATACATAATTCCATACTTGTAAAACACTTTACATAAATTGAACTATTTATGGATATAAACCAAAATCATAAAAATGTTTTGTTTAAAAAAGTATATTCTCATAAACCCTTCATAAGTGTTTGTAAAGAAAATGAGAATTATACTAAGAATATCCCAAGGGAGTGTCGTAACCAAGAGTGCAGCAAGGCCCATTGTCATGCACCAGTTCTCGTTCGAGTCTAGGTAAAAGCAGTGTTTTCGGGTTTTACCCCTAGGTACATCTGTTACAGAGCCGCCTCTACATTCTTGTATCTAGAGGGGTATGTATATCTCGGAAAACTCACAAAATCTCTATAATACCAAAATTATAGGATGTTTGTTCTACACTAATCTTCAAAGTCTATCTTAGAGCTATGTCCTCTAATAAAAGTTTATCAAAATCTTACTTCCAAGGTTTGCACTAAACATCCATTGATACAAACTATAACACCCCAACCCTAGTTACCTTAGAGTCGGTTCATTATTACATAACATTGGAATGATCACGAAATATCATGTTTCGAAAGACTTATTAGTTTAGTATTCATGGAAACACTAGATATATTCATAAGTCTTACATTACATCATAATGTAAAAAAAATACTACAACATCTTATCTTTATATCCCCTCATAATATTCATGCAGGTCATTCATAAATTACTTCTTCACATCCTGGGAAAAATAAAACATTGAAACGGGTGAGCTGAGATGCTCAGTAAGGATAACAATATAGCAGAAACTTTCATAAATAAGCATAAACATTTAAAGAAATGTATAGCTAAAACAAAATCATTCTAAACTTGAACATCAACATAATATGGCATAAATAAAATTAAATAATTCCATTTAATTATTCACATAGATATTATACTAGTCAAATAATCACATGGAATATCAATAACCACTTTCACAATGATGGAATGCATAATGTCATACTATCATAACCACGTAGTCAATGCCTTGTGCCAGGACTAAAAATAATATTTTGTCAAGGCCTTGTCCCAAGACACTAGTTTGTCTCATGAGACCTACTGATGCATCGAGGAGCTATAGAGGGATCCCCCGACACTTATTAAGTCCAATTCACTCCTCATATGAATAGGTTTAAACATAAAATAAACATTCGTATTAAAACTAGCATACGAAATGTCAATACATTCTCCATAAGCCATGAATGGTATAAAAATAACACATACATAGTCAATCATATCACAAAACCTTCAATATAATATGGAAGTTCTGTATCATAATAAATCAACCTCAAATAAGCTTAAAATCCATCAAAGGATGCTTACATAGACAAAATCAAAACTATTTGAGAGAAATGTCACTTTTTTTAAATCATTTAAAAGTCACAAAATTATAAAATAAAACATTTAATTTTAAAATATCCTTATAAGCTTGTAAGGGAAGCTTCTAAAATTTTATAAAGGTGGAAAACTTCTACACCCGCTGTATAAGTTAAAAAAAGACATTCTTACCTTAATTCTGTCGAAAAGGTAAAAAAGGACCTTGTTTGGAAAACGATGGAAAGATTTCATTATATACATCTTATAAAAAGACAAAAAAAGATATAAATGAATTTAAACCATAGTCTATAAAATATTAAGAATGATTATAAATACATTTTTAAGAAACATTGATGTGGATGATAAAGAGGTCCTATTAGATAATTACATATAAACAACCTCGGATAATGAAGAGATTGTGAAATGAACCATTACCTTGTACTTTTCCTTGGTCGAGGGTAGGTTAAACTCCTATATAATGGTGAAATAATTGTTATTAAATTATTCATGAATCATATATATTAATATGATATCATATATGATGTTTTAATATTCTTGTGTTAATAATATCTTAGTATTATTGTTGTTTCGGGTGTTAACTTACTCATTTTCTTTTATATGTTTTCATACATAAGTAGTGTTTGTTATTGATAGTTTGAATCTTATTCATATCCAGAATGATATAAAGTTATTAAACATTACTTTTAAGCATCAAATGATAATTAGTCTCAAATGGATACGATGGGGAATAAATCTCATCGTGTTCGTGGAGACGGTAGTCCGTACGTACGCACGAGAAACAATATCATTCTTTTGATATTAAAATAATATATAATTGGATGTCATATAATATACATTGTCATGTTATATTTATTATTTACATGAATTACACATCATTATTATACCCATCCAAATAAAAATGTTTTGAATAACAATTACACTATGACGTGGAGACGGTGAGCCGTACGTACGCACGTATGGTGACATGTCATTCAAATGATGGATAGAATACTGAATATGGTTATACCATATTTATAATAACATCACACTATATATAATATAATGTAGTTATTATTTTAGAATGGTAATAGCAAATAATGAAGATGTTGAAGAAGAAAGGAACTTGAAAGAGTGTGGTGAAAACATTACCTCTTAATCAGGTTCTTCCATTTGATTTGATCAAAAGTGCTCTTTAATATGGCTTTCTGATCAAAATAAGTCCTCTTGGTTGAAGTGAGGGAAGTTGATAGAGTATTTGGGCAGGGGTTGTCCGAGGCCAAAGGATTTGAAGGTGTGAAATTAAGAGAAGGGGGAGTGCCCTTTTATAAGAGGGGTGAGGGGCACCTTAGGAAAAGCTAGAAATATTATTTTATAATAAATTCATATTATATTTATAATGGCTCCAAAGTAGATTATTTAAATGTTAAGGTGGGGATGGGTCGAAATCCTATCAACCAATAGATTTTAGACAGGTTTGTGTCGTTATATTAACATTATCTTTTAGATTTAACTCATACTTAATTTGTTTGACATTTACCACGTCACTTTGTATTTTTATATTATATAGTTAATAAACATACTATATACATAGAAGAGACCCCCAAGTGGTCCATTAATGATACACCTTTCATTATAAAAGTCTTTTTTCCGAACCTTAGTTTTTTTTGAATAGAATATCAATTAATAATATAATATTTGTTTTAAAAACTCTTTTATGTAATTTTTGACACTATTGGTTATTTTGTTTTTGATAATTTCATAACAGAATTATTACATAAAAAAATTATATAACCAATCCTAATATGTCATATTAACCTAGATAATTATTGGAATTCATAAAATGTCTCAAATTACATTTATTTTGATATTTATAATATCAATTAGTTTAATATTTCGTTAATTAGGTAATTACTACATCACCATTGTGTCACAAATAGATTAAATTATTTAATGTATAAAAATTATAAATAAAAAAAATTATCTAAAAAATAGTTATATATTTCTAATGAATATTTAAAATCGAATTTATATTATGTATAACTTTATATTAAAAATGTTTTAGTAATTAAACCTTGATTTTAACTCTTTTAACTCTTCTTTGAATTAAATAGTAATAAGTGTCTTAATCTAATCCAAGTGGAACAAAATGATAATATTTTATTCCTAAGGTTTTTTAGGTTGAGATACACTTATATAACACTATTAGGACATGTGTTACGGTAATATTAATATCATTTTTACCCTTAATTACCATATTTATTTTTAACAGTCGTAAATATAAGTAAAAAGTTACCATTCACCAAAAAATATTTTCATCTCATTGAACCACATTTTACTTCATGATATTTACCGTGTCTCTCAGATTTTCAAAATTCCACTCACAGAAGAGGTAAAATTAAGTTTTATGTGAATTTCTAAATTCTCTTAGGAGGTGGGCAAAACACGGTGAAAAGTTCAATAAAATTTATATATATATATAATTATTCTAAACTAAATCCAATGAATTACGTTGAAATTATATAGGTATTATGTACATATTTTGACCTTAATTAAATTTAAATAAAATAAAAAATTATTTAAATAAAAATTCAGTTTTAAACTATTACTCACTGTTTTTTCAATATTCATCAAAAATTGAAAGTTTTCATAAAAATACAAAAATTTCACCCTAGGATAATTTTGATATTCCAAATCCAAAAATGATGTCCAATTTGAATGATAAAATTTATAAAATTTCAAAAAGTTTATATTACTATTCATAACGGCTAGTTTGATTGGTTGTGGTGTGTGTTAGAACTCGAAGATGCGTACAACACACACTACTGTATTATTCAAGGAGAAGCATACTGTGGAAGTTTGGGGTGTTAAAAAATTTATAAATTTTTTAATTGAGATACGATAGAGAAATATTTAGTACTCATATTTAGATTATATTAGTGAATTATTTTGGCTGAGTACTTGAACGTGTATTCTCAATGGAATCCAGGTTGAGACTTTAGTAGATGTATTGGGAGGATCCTAGGGTTCCTTTAGGATATGGGGAACCACATTAAGATAAATGTATAGTTCATTAGTAGTATACATTTATCAGATTATAGAATTGTTTTTTAGAAGAAGATATACTATGGTTTTACTGAAATTTTATGCAGTGATCTATATACCACATTGGGTGCATATATTAGATACAATGAGTTTTTTTTCAGTTTGGATGACACTTTTTTATGAAATGCCACATAATAAATTCTTGTGTGGATAGTGGAGAAATGTAAAAATTATATTTAAATTAGAATTTATTGTTTGTAAGATTATTCTCTCATTGGTATTTTTTGGTTGTTTCAGGCCATGCTCAATGGATTAGTGTACCACTAAGAATATCATTCAATGTAAATTTCATTAATGGGTAGATGATTGAGATTAAAATTGGATATTAGGAGAAGAACCAGATGGTAAGTAGGCTCATTGGCTAGATGATCAAATGGATGATTTCATTTGGGTTTTGTGGGATATATAGTCATAGGTAAGCATCATATACTTATTTTGGGAAATGAGTTTGAGGATTGGATTTTTTATGGGAAGTATAACTTATTTTGGGATTGCACTTATTAACTAAAATATGCATTCTAGTTTAGTACATAACATTTTTTAATAATATTTTAGACCTATGTATGTTATGACTGATGGATGCATTTTAAAAGATAA
Organism: Viscum album; assembly: GCA_963277665.1. Classification (NCBI taxonomy): domain Eukaryota; kingdom Viridiplantae; phylum Streptophyta; class Magnoliopsida; order Santalales; family Viscaceae; genus Viscum; species Viscum album. The sequence continues at coordinate 600,935,339 of OY728133.1, forward strand.
ATTATGGGGATGGAAAGTGATATGGTTGGAATATTGTATAACTCCACGTGTACAATCAAATATTAGATTTTGGAGGAATTTTTAGTTTCTGATTTGGTGGACATGTAGATTCTTGAAATGGGATTAATAATATATTTCCAATGGTAGGGGCCCCTTAAGGGAGGCATTTTTTATGGGGAAAAATTCAAATGGTTCTTGGAGGAATTTATAGAGTTCTTAGGAATCATTCTGTGGTTAGGATATTGGTTATTTGTAACCTAGAGACACCCGATATCTAGTGGTCTACATATGGCCATTGATACTTTTTTGTTCTATCTTGATAGCATGTTGACCAACTATTTCTCATTAGTCCCCTCACAAAGAAATAAATGAAACACATCCCTAATAGGTTTGTAAGGGGGAATCAATTTTTTCTCCATAAATTTGTAAACCCAAAAGGGGGTCATCTCCCATATTGTAGCTCCAACCCATTAGACATGGTGTTTACTTTATGGTTAATTTTTGAAATAGATAAATGAATAGGGTCTTATCCATCCTCGTAAAATATTTCATTTATCCTCTAATTGAATTGTTATTGTTTTGGATAAGTTCTTAAATGGGGATTTCACTGTTGGATGGTGAAACAACTTGATTTTAATAGTTCTATCATGATTCAAAGTAGTAATAAAATACATTTTCTAGTATTCTAATCTCCTTTCATTATTTCATCAATGTAATTCCCCATCATGGTTTTATTAATCGTTTTTATCTTAGAAAAAATAATTTTATAATGGTTTGTGGTTTCATCAATTTAATGTTTGACCTGGATTGATATCAGCGCTCTACTATGGGCCTCTAATAGTTGTATTTCTTTTATTCTGATATGAAATGGTGGTATAGAATGTTTATTTTTAATATGAATAGTTTATTAATATTTTAATTGGTTATATTCAATAGAAATGATTTTTGGGAACTATAGAAATCTCTAGTATCTCGGTTGGTAACATCTGCAAGGATCTGATTAAGAAGATCTTGGATAGGCTTAGGCACCAGTTTAAGGCCTTTGGGAAATAAATGAAAGATCATACATGTGAGTTAAGATGTCATAAAAAATCATTACATCTTACACGTGGTGTTTAAATTCATGTAGATACCTGGAACCACCAATAATGTGATGCCCTGTATTATTATGAAATAATTTTATATAAATAAATTTAATTAATATAAATTAAATTATTAATTATATGAGCCCTAAAATTTTAGATACAATGTTATATAAACACAAATGACCTTGTTAAATGTCTAGATTCCTCAAACATTTCTTGGGGAGGCCCAGACTAAGAGGCTTCCAAGATTCAAGGATACCACCTTGTGAAGGTGTGGCGTTATGTGTGATGGATGGCCATGGTAGGGTAGATCATGACCCTCGATGCATCTGTAGCCTATGAGGATTTTTATTAGGAAATGTAAACATTCATTTAAAGAGTTTATTAGTATATAGTGACATATAACATAGATATGATCCTTGAGACATCCATTGAAAATTTTTATAGTTTTTCATAACCCTAGGACTAATGAGTTCATGGGAATATTTTAATGATGTAAAGGGGAATTATTTTTTTATCATTGGGCACTATCCCATGAGAGAAATTATGAAAAAGAATCCTAAGTGTGATTCCTCCACTATATTGATAAATTTTGGGCCCCTTGTGGGTTCACCATAATGACATGACCCTATAAAAGTTCAAGTGGACATTATTATAGATGGTGTAAGGTGTAATTAAGAACCCATATTAAACATGTGAGCCCAAGGTGAAAGGTATAATATGACTAGTATGGGAATTTGGCCAACCCTTGATGTGTTTTACATTATTATTTTATTTTCAAATAGGATTTATCAGGATTATTGAGAATTATTAATTGGCCTTAAAACTATTATTACTTCATGGTATTTTTAGATTGTCATATTGTGAGGGATGATACCATGGGATACACCTTGTGTTTGGGAAAAAGACTCCTAGAATTTGTGGAGAAATTTAAATCTTAGCCAACATTAAAAGATTCAGCTAATGTGGGAGTCGATTCCTAGAGGAGGTACCTTGGATCCCATTTACATATAATATTATCACATAAATAGAATTCATTGGATGAAATATATTCCAATAATTTTTTATTCCATTTTTAATTCCTGGTTACCAGGTTTTGAATGGATTAACCATTATTATATTATGAATTACTATAGTTCTAGGGAATTTAATTGTTGTGTATGGATTTGGGTGATAGTATATTCCCAGGAATGTATATTGGATATACCTATGGTGATTGTGGGGTCCTATCAATAGATTCATATGATGACCCATTATGATCTGCTGGATGCACATGTGATGATTTAGATTAGGTACCTTTCAATATTAGATACCCAAGATACTGATCATGGGAAAAGGAAGGGTGTTCCATTTGTTTTCCTAGGTATTTTGGGAATCAGTCATGCCTATATTTATATGATTACTTAGAACCACTCCCTTATTTGAATCTAATATCATGTTGACATGGAGAGAACCCAAGTATTATTGTGGTATTCAACCTATGTGTTTGGGGATGAGGGATTCCTGGTAATACACCAAGGGATACACCACATTGTGATAGGGGTATGAGAGTTCTATAACTAGTGAGTGGAAAAATATTCCACTATAGTAATTCCCATGCTGAGAGACACTCTAGCTTTTCCCATGGATGGTATGGACGATCGGGGTCATAGACCTGAGGATTGGTGGTTTTTAGTAGGAACAACCTATATTACATGTATGTTTCCTTATGGTTGGTGGGTTACTTGTTATAATATTCACCATTAAATTTTCCAAGGCGTTCTAACATCAGAGAAAAGTATGTATTAGGGATGAGATAAATATATATGATTAGTTGTATATTTCTTATTTTGAGCATGTAAAATTCCCGGATTATTGCATTTATGATGTAGTATGATTCTTCTGGTGTGGTTTCCTACAATTTTTTTCACCCACCATGATCACGAGTGAATAAAACTTGGGTTAACATGAAAAAACTCGCTTGAATGTAGGAATTGGTTATGTTGAGGACCTAGATTACATGTTTTCTCTAGATTAGTAGATTTGGAACTATGATATTGGGATAAGATATGGATCAATTATACCATGGATCCTCTATTACTTTTCATTTTCATATGTATTTTTATATGTGATTTTCCCAGTGGGAGATCGATCTAGTATTCCTAATGTTAGGATTTCATTTTTTAATGCTTGAGTTTCACCTAAGGTCACGTGGATATATAGTCCTATTACTATTTAGATTGAATAGAGTAGGTTGTCTCAGTAATAATATATATAAATATTGTCAATGAAGGGAAACATGTCATTTAATTGAGGTAATTGATGAATATCTACTCATTTTTTTGAATTTGATGCTATTATTAAAGATAAAATAAATGCACCAAAAATGTGAAGATTAGTTGAATGAAATTCTCATAGCATCTCTACCCATATAGAGGAATCATAATCAATTATTTTCTAATAAAAATGATATAATGGTCCCATGGAAGATACTAGTTCATTAAAAATATAGATATTTAGAGAGAAATAAGTATTACAGTTTCCAGAAACCATATATCTAGATTAATATATAATTTTCAATAATTAATTCATTTATTTATTTCATTTCTTATATTTTGTTCACATCATTCCATGTATAACTCATCATCTATGTTCATCTAATATAGAATAATTGGTACTATATTTTTTTAGTCCATGTTATTATAATTCATTTACTATTGAATTTCATTAAATAATAGTATTGTCAGTGTATTTGTAATATTATAGATATCATTAACAATTACTCTAATCAACTAGATTTAATTTTTTTATCACAATCGTACATCAGTGTTTCCTCTTCCATTGTCATAAAATATGTTATATATATATGTGTTTTTGTTGAGGTGGCTGTATATTTTGAATATGTTTAGTGAGGAATACTACTCTTGACTCCATATATTTAAATAAATATTTATTGATGAAATATTTTTTAGGTATTGGGATCTATGAAATCAAAAGGGAACTCAATGATTTTTGAGTTATGTAGACTAATACATAATATGAAAAAATAGGAATTAATCTTCTGGAATATAGTGATTTTATATTGATAAGAGGAAAGAAATGAGTTGTGATTCAATGAGTGAAATATAGTTAATAAAATGAGTGATTATGAATCTCTATGACTTTGAATAAGATAAATGAAGGAATACACCTATAAAATTACTTTAGTATCAATACATTATTCATTAAATTAAAATTTTAATATCTTTATTTTCATTAAAAATTCATTATAAAATAAAAATTAAAAGTCCTTAATTTTCATATATTTACATATACATAAAAATATATTATTTCATAATTACTATGGTGTGTAATTTATATTATTTACTAAGAGTGAACATAAGATTTTCATTATGATTCAATCTAGAAGAGTTAAAAAAAAATTTTGAGTATCTTGTTACAAATTCTTTAGAAGGAATGAATTTAGAAGAAGATTGTTTATTTTAATTATATATTTAATTGGTATAAAAGATGATACCCAGGAAATAAAAAAAATATTTTCGTAGGTTATGACTTACATTATGAACATAATTTGGATATTTTTTATTAGTGTTCATATATTTTAATAGATTTTCAATTTGTAAAAAACAATATGAATTGTTATATATTTATATTATTCATCAAATATTACTATTTTTCCATTCAACCATCATATTCCCTCACTAAAATGGAACTTCTCACAGTCATTGTGACACATTTTTTAGCATATGGGATGAAGGATGTAGAATAGTGCTCAAGAAATTCATAGCATGGATAAAAAACCATGGATTATAGAAATATGGAGTGAAGGAAGTGTTATTATTTTCGATTGATGAAGTGGTAGTGGCTAAATGTTGTTAGTGTTGTGGTATATTTTGATGGGAATTAAACTGAATATGGTATTAGTCAATGGATGGAATGTAGTTTAGGATGGCTAATGTGAGAGAGATAAGTATATTAGGGGTTAGTTTGGAGATTCTGGTATCAACATTTGTGTCATGTATGAATTTTAGTTGATAAATGGTTGTGTGATGTGATATTTTATATTATATATATTAAAAACCCACTATAAATGTGATATGGTTGAAATTAGGTTAAATATGTGGTCCTTGGAAGCATAACCATGTTCATACTTCTACTATGACTACGATTCCTTAACAAATATTACAAGTTCAAGGATCACAACATGAGGCATGAACTTTGGTTACTCCTCCTATTAATAGTTTAGAAAGGATTTTTGACCACATTTCAAACCTATTTAGTTATTAAAAGGGATTATATAATAATTTTTTCAAATATATATAATAAAAATTTATTCATTGATACAAAATTATTTTATTTTCATCTACCTACTACAAAAAAAATATTAATAAAAACCCCACTCAGTAAAAAAATTTGTAAGGTAGTAAGGTTTGAAATATAAAAATGATTTATATGAGGTTAACGTTTAACTATTTGTACAATTTTGATGTAAATATTTTATGAGTAATAATACACAATTAATTATAAATGATAAATAATATAATTGTTAATTGAAAATTATATCACTATAATTTGTGATTAATATCAAAATTAGAAATATCTGTAAATAATAATATAACAAGTAATAAATTGTTATTTATTTAAAGATATAAATAAAAAATAATATAATTAATGAAATTATTTATATAAATTTTTATATTATTTATATGGTGGGGAAGAAATATAATGGAAATACAACACTACTAAAAGTAACGAACTCAGTGGGACATGAAAACATGACCATGAAGAGACCCTTTAGTGAGGTGACAAGAGAACAACATATATAATCATTTCATTATATTACAATATGATTAATTAAATATAATAAATCACACACCATATCCTAATGATTTAGTTTATTTAGATAATACAAGCATTAAAACATTATTTTCAATCACTTCCAACAATTCCCACAACTTATATTCTCAAATGATTCACTTTTAAACACATCAAAAATAATACTCTCCTTCCTAATATGGGGAATAAAAACATAATAAAGGGTGAGAACAGATTCCTTATAAGGGTAAAAATAAGCGATGTCAGTGGAAGATCAAAAGTGAGAATAACATAAGAATGTGGGTAGGAGAACAAAATAATGTTATGTTGACATAACATATGATAATCATATCAAATAATAAATAGATCATATGTACTAAATCACCACACATGTCTATTAGAATAACATTATACTTGAGTAATATTTGAGCATAAAAATTAGTACATAATCAAGACAGATAAAAACATAACATAGGGAGAATAATGCTGGATACATATATAAGAATAATCAAACTCCTCTTATGTGGAGTTTTACTTCCATAACCATTATCACATTCTGTAAATTGTCCCATTGAGTATTGAGTTCACCCCCAATCTTATAAACAGAGTAAAAAATGTCCCATTGACGACTAGGTTCAGTCCATGATATCATATTTTCATTCTCTTGAAATATAGAACATTAGAAATGTATTATATGTATATAAAAATATGACCCAACCCATAAAATAATGAAAAAAACATGCAATTGTGTTTCACATGAACATTAAATCATTAATCATTCCATCATATCATAATTAATTTATGGAAGGAAATGAGTTTCAAAAATACTTACACAAAACAAAGAAATAAGACATATATGCAAATAAGGTTTAGGGTTTCATAACTAAATATCAAAAATGACTTATATCTAATAATAAAGGTTTTTTTCATATATAGAAAACATTTTATAAGTGTATTATAAAATTGTATAGAAAAATGAGTAAAAATTCCTTTACCTTATTTGTAATAATGATTACATATAAGAGAAAAAAGTAACAAAATAATGATAATATAAATTAATTTGAAAAAATATGAAAACAAGACGAGAAAATTGTGCTAAAAATTTATAATTATTTTGAACAAGTCATTCGTGCAGAGAAAAATAAAAATAAGACTATTTTCACACTTTTTTAAACAATGTCCAGACAATGGGAAGTAGCCTAGGTGGAAAATGGTTAAAAATATTAAATTAAAACATTCATACAAAGGTGAACATCCAATATAAAAATAATTTATGAAATCATAAAATTATAGATATTTATTTATTTTAAAAATTATATAGAATATCAAAATGGAGGATAATTATTCATGATAAGAAAAATAGAAAATTATCGATCCACTTACAAGAATATTTTCTATTAAATTATGAAACAATGCATCATAAAATAACATGAACAATTGTAATCCACATTAATAAAAAACATTGAATTAAAATTTATATATTATGTTATGTAATTAACATATAATTTCTATAGATGGAAGTTTAAGCATAAACAATGTCAATTTTAAAATCATAAAGGTAATGGACCCCTTTACATTACTCATGTCATCCGAAAAAGCACATTAACCATAGGTATAATAATAATTACTTTTAAAATAAATTATTTAAAAAATGATACATATAAAATAGATTTTAAACCCTTAAATTATATTCTTCCATTAAATATATATTATAATATATTGTGTATTTCCATTGTCGAGTGTTTGTGATTTTGATTGTTCCATAAAATTTTCATAGTTGAAATTTTAGTCTTCATTCATTGAATCCATGTTAATCATTTTTATATTATACATTATAGTGGAATTATTTTTTTTAATGATTTATTAAAACCCATATATATATTATTGAATGTTGGGATGTGGTTTGTGTGAATTAAATATGTGATGGAAATTTTTCAAGTAATTTATCAATTATATTGTGTTACCTAATATTGATCATGGATTTTTATATCATCCACCAAATATTATAGTAATGAAATATATTAATCTATAATATAATATTATTCAATTATTAATGTATTTATAATTAATAATGATGAAAATGATGATGTTTTAATAACATTATTCATGTGGGTGGTTGAAACAACCCAAACAATAATATGTTATTCTAGTGATTGTGTAAGAGTTTAGAGTTTTATAATATTATAATAATTTTATAGTATTCATAATTTTGACTATATAACATCAATATAATAGATAATTAGATATAGAAAGAGTTTATATTAGATGGTAATTTAAAATTTTAGATAATAACTTTGCTACTGTCATGAATATTTTACTCCTTCTCGACAAAGGTTCCTTTGAAATAAAAGATTTATACATCCCTCATAGAACCAGAATATATGAAACATAGAAAAAATATATTATATTAGATAAAAGGTGACGATATTATAGAGGTACGTTTTTTGAGTGGTTTGAGTGGGGTAGAATAGGGGTTATTTTATAGATGTTTTTAGTGTCATTTCAAAAAAAATCATTCCAAAATATAAAATGATGTAATTTTAAAAATAAATTTTATTAAAAGTAGAAAATAATGGAGGAATGGTATTTTTTGAGACAAATACATCATAAAATATGTTTTATATAGGGTTTTAAGATATTTTATGTCTTTACTATTTAATTTAACAATTTTTTTCCACATTTGAACTTTATCGTGGTGACCCACTTTTAATCTGCATTAACTTATTTTTATGCGTAAAAATAAAATTATCTTTTTAACCAAATTTTGTTGTTTTGATTTTAAATTTATTATATATTTAATCCTTTTCAATTTTTTAATATATGATATTTATAATTCAATCAAAAACATGAAAAAAATATAAAGAATGCTTTTATTTAAAAACAATTTTTAAATTGTATGTGTTCTAAATAATTTTTTACATCAAATAAAAAATAATTTTTAAGTAATATATTTATTTATAATTTAATAAAATATTATATTCATCCTTTAAAGTGATTAGCTAAATTAATTAAAATAAAAATACATAATATGTTAAAAAAATCGTAAGAAATATCATTTTAACATTAAAGAAAAATATCCACATTATATATATATTTCAAATATATGGATTCCATTATCCACAATGAATATTTAATGCATTTAAATTTATTAATCCATTTACATTGATATATCTCTTCTAATTTTATAAATACATAAAATCATACTTTGTTAATAATAAAAAAAATATTTAAAATATAAAACATATTTTTATATAAGAAATATATTTATTATATATTATGTTTTTATTTTATACAAAAATTATTTAATATTATATTGTTTCAAATTTAAAATCATACACAATAGATATAATCAATGAACATATAACAAAATTCAATTATCCTAACGAAATTCTATATAATGACCATGTTTTCAGCAACCATATATATATTGTCCAAATGTCATTCCTTTATAGAGACTCATGTACATTATTTGAATTATAATTTCTTATATATTATTAATCTATAATCAAGTATATTATATTTATAATTAATTTCTTTTTAATAAGGGATATGATTGTTAGGGATAACATTGTCAATAAATAACATAGTTTCGGAGTTTTTTTATTTACTTTCGGAGTTATTTACCTAGGATAAAAGGGATTAATTTTTTCTATTACTTCTTAATATTCCCCATTTTAATTTTGTTGAGAAGGAACCCTTATATGGCCTAAATTACTTGATACATGGATCTAATACCCAAAAGCCATAATCCAATCTAATTAAAGTACATGTATGACTACATAAGAGAATAACCAAAAATTCAATAATCACCCTTATTAGACTACCATTCATCCAAATAAATTCATTATGAATACAAACCCATAATTCTATACATCAATGTTGTGTATAATATCCCAAAAAACAGACGCCTAGATCAATTTAAAATAAAAAAATTCTTTATATCTTTTTCTTTTATATATAATAATGTTACCCAATTTTATTCATTTAAAACATAATACCTAAATCATAAATTTTAGATCCCATTTATATATATTTTTTGTTTTATAGTATTAGTAAAAACACATTTTGGTAACCTGGGGACAACATACATATATAATAAATCATTTTAGATGAATATTAAACACATTAAAAAATTATACACTCCCTAGAATCATAAAGGGTTTTATTCATTAGAAATTAGACACATAATAATATTATTTATTGAATTTTCATAAAAATTTCCCACAACGATCTTATAACATTATACACATAGTATACATAACCTACTTAAAATTATTAATCATAACCCAGGGAAAGGAAACATAAGAAATAGAGAGCTAAAATACTGAGAAAGTGTAAAAATATGAGATATCAATAAATGATCTTAAGTGATCACGTACAAAAGGGTATGAGTACATGATCACAAATTCAAAACCTAATAAAAATCCTTAAAATATCCTAAATCAAGATTCATGGAATAGAGTTGTTTCATAAATAAAATTCAAAATACATATTTTTACATAATTATAAATTATAAATTATTTGTTTTGGGAAAACATCATAATAATAAAACTATTTTTTTTTCATGGAAATAATCCAATAAAATAATTTCATCAGTCATGGGTCACAGCTATGTCTATCAGAAAGGTATGTGTTAAATATTTATTACATCATTTCAACATTAAAGGTTCACTAACATGACAATCATAGTAGAAATATTCCATTACTTAATTGGGTTCACTCCTTATCAAATTCCATATTATCTCATGAGATTACATATTTATAAAATATGTTTTAGGGATATATATATATATCTCGACCCCCATCACATAATGAAAACCTAAAATTTTAAGCACAATGTCATAAAAATTTAAATTATCATTACATCCTAACCCATTAAATGATCATACATATCATAAATATTTCAACATTCTCTCATAGAATTACCATTTGAAAATAATTGTGTATGACAAAGGTTTCATCAAATATTAATTATCTAGTGGGAAAAATAGTTTAATATAATCATCCATAAATCATCATAATTTTAATCTATGAATAGAAATAATGTGGATTATATAATAAGATAATATATCCAGTGAATCATACAAATCATTATAGGTTGTTTACAGAGATAATTTTTTTAAATATCGTTTGAACCCTTCAATGAAAACATGAGAAAATATTCTTCTCTTTTGATATCATGATAAAAACAATTCCTAGAATATGGATATAATAAATTACATTAAAAATAAAAAAATAAAAAATTAATGTTTAAAATATATTTCATCATGGTATTAGTGATAGGAAAATTTAATCGTGTTATATATGTTAAATTATAGCATGCCTATCAAACATTTGCAAAAAGAAAAAAATGAATACATTTAAAAAACAATTCTTTATAAAGAATAATTTTTAAACCATTATAAATATATTTAAAGGTATTTATACTATACATTTAATAACATTTCATTTATAGGTATGAAGTTTCATGATCAATTTTTACGAATATGGATATAGATGAAAAACTCTATCGGCCAAAGATAAAATAAGGTCTGTTTTTCATTATAAAATTAATTTATAATAATTTTATTTACCAAAGAGAGGAAAGTGGTAATAATAAATAATAAATATAATAATATCAATATTATAAAAAATATATATTATTTTTAAAGGGTAGGATCATTATTATCACTTTCAATGGGAATTAAATCCCAAATAATCCTTATTAAAATGATGTCAAATCATTAATCCCTTAACACGTTAGTAACTTTTGAATCGTTATAACCATGAAATAAATAACGTAAATTGAAAAAATATTTAAAAACAAAATCTGTTTATTTGTGAAAAAACATATCAATGTGTATTTAGATACACCTCATAAACTAATATCGGCATATAACATAACATTTTATCAAAAGATGACAAAATTAGATGGTTGACCCTTTCCACATTAATAAATTTTGAGCCAAAACATCTAGGATTAATTAATGATAATTGAAAATTTCAATATAATATTTTTATTATTTTTATTGATATATATGTTAATGTATAATTACATACATTTCACAAAAAATAGCTACATAACATAAGAATGACTAAATGAAACAACATTGAGATGACTAACCCTTACCTCATGCTTTGTTTTACATTATATTTGTTTAAAAAATTATTTATACTAAATAAATATTATTTATTAAAATATATTAAAAAACCATAATCATACATATTAATCAATATATTATTTCCTTATAGGAATTTTTCTTTTATATATTTAAAATTATTTGTTAAAATCGCCATTTCATGTGATAATTGCAACATTTTTTATGAATATTTTTTTTGTAGATAAGATCAATGTACATTGATAATGGTTCCATTATAATTTTAATTTTAATTGAATCATAGGAATAATATAATATATATATATATATATATAATTTTCTAATAATTCACATAATGTGGTGATGAAAAATTAATAGCATCACTTCATGCATGTTGTAATTTTTATATATACACGAGTGACATATACACTATTCAATGGATTGAAGAAAAGTAAGGTAAATAATAATACACAATTATATAATAAATATTATTTAATATATGTCATATATATTCATTATATATATTCTTATTAATATCCCTATAATATGGAAATGTGAAATTAATCGCATCCCCTAATAGAGGTGGTAGTCCATATGTATACACGCTACACATAATCATTTCCAAACTGATGGGAATGAAAGAAATAAATAAGATAATATAATTAAATAAAAATATTTATTTAATAGAAATCATGTATTAATATTAAATTAATAATAATAAATATAGATGATGAATGGTTATGAAAAATAAACCATATTACTATGTCAGGGAGATGGTCCACACAGACACCCAAGTCATACATTTATTTCTGACATGATAGAATGTAGATGGATATAGTATATTGAATTATATAATAAAATCATAGTATTTTTTAGATAGTTATGTTAATATATTTTATATATTAGGAAATAATTCACCATGATAAATAATGAATTGAAATGACTAAAATCAGTTAATATGACTACCCCCTCATTCTGATACAACATATGAATCAATTCACAAGGACACGTGGGATGATATTGTGAGGATACCAACCCGTAAAAAGATTATATATAAATTTTTAAAATAATTTGTCCTGAATTTTCATGAAAGAAACCTCATGTTGGTGTGATGAATAGATGCAAGTTGGCGTCCTCTTAAAGTGATGAAAAAGACACGTATATAATTACGTAAAAATTTTCAATACTAGAAAATTATTTTTTATTTGAATGTGGCTCCAAATGACTAAAAAAATTAATATTAGATATTTTAATTCTTAAATTAATTCAAATGATAGTTTTATAATGGATTTTTATATTTATGTTTTAGATTAACCAATTAATGAAATTTTTTAACATTAACCCAAACAACAACTTCTTTAATACAAAATGGTTTAATATATAATTTTTATATTAAAATCGGAATAAAATTATAAAAATTTATATTTTATTATCATATCGCATTTCTCTAGTCCAATTTCTTCATTTAGATGATTATTGAACCATTATTAAAATATTCAAAAACAAAAAATATCAATATTCATTTTTGGGACTAGTAATGGAATAAGATATTAAATTAAGGAAAAAAATAAATAATTATAAATATAAACCATTTAACAAACACTAATACAATATATTTAACCTAAATATAAATTCAAAAGAATAAATCAATATAAATTTATTTAGTATATTTTTTTTATATTACATAATAAATTTTTCAACAGTTTTCAAAAGCACTATGTTAGTGTTCGATAAATTTTTTAATTAGTTATACCATCAATTATAAATAAAAATAAATTTTTATAATGTAAATAATTTAATAATATTAAAAAATTCATTTATAATCGATGATGAAATCATTTTATATCTTTGAAAAATATTACTATTTTAAAAATATAAGAAATTGAAATTGGTATTTTTCTTTATTTAAAATGATATATAAGCCACCATCAATGAAAAATTTGAAAATTATTATAATACAATTTAATATTGGATGATTATTGCAATAAAATGATCATAAAATAAATTTAGGGATAGATTTACGGCTATTTTAAGGTATTATCAAGTTGTTTTATGATTTTATTTCTTGTTTTTGATATAGTGAGGTGAGAAATATTTTCCTTGGTTACTTTTTATAATGAACAAAAACAAATGAGGTATTATTAAGAAATTTTAACCTCATTATTCAAAATATGGAATATATTCTTATATATTTCATTAATATAATTTAACAGAAATAATATTAATATAAACGTATAAAATGAAATAAAAACTATTTTTAGGAAAATGTGTTTTAATAAAAAAAGTTAGATAATATAAAAATCAGGATTATAACAAATTAAAATATAATTAATTAAATTCGTATAAATAATTGAACATATTTCTCTATAATACCAAATAAAAAAATATAATTATACCTTTAAATTAGTTTTTTTAATGAAAGAAATGATAGTATTTGAAAAATAAGGTTTTCACTATTAAATGAAAAATTAATCATTTTTGAAATCCCCCCAAAATATATCATATTTTTATTTTGATATGACAATTTTATAATATATCTTGAATTTATATAATATAATATCTAATATTTGATGAAAATAATTATAGTTTTCTCACAAAAAGTGTTGTAAAAAAATATTTTTGTTGTATAAAATGAAATCTATATGAATTGAGTTCTCATTTTTCATCCATTAATAAATTAATTTGGTTTTAGTGAATTATTTATAAATATTTATTTCACAATATGATCAATAATATTTATACACATCAATTTATTTTCTAGGTTATAATATATCATGGTTATTTTTCCTAGATAATTTTAATTATCACTAACTAGATTTTTTTATGAAATACTAATAAAATCTGTTATAGATTATATAAGTATAACTAATATATATATCTCTCTATAAATAAATATATTATTTACAAATTATATATTTATAAGATGAGTTATATATCTTATAATATGAACGACGTTCCAAAAACATGCCTTGATAGCATAGATATACTTTCCAAAAAAGAATCAATGGATTTATCTTCTTCTTACATGATTTGAAGAAATTGTTTACCATCACTCTAGAGAATATGAGATAACATAAATTATTGAATTAATTCCATTATTTTTTAAAACATTCAACCTTTGGTTGTTATTATATACATTTAAAATTCTATTTCATCACTTACTCAATTAAAAAAATTATCAATATTAATTTCTCATGTATGAAGAATTAAAAAACATTTTTCTGATCATATTATTTATAAAATAGGATATAATAATTCCTTACATCTATGAATATTTTTTTGGAAAATTTGTTATAATATATTTTACAATATAGATAAATCATCATATGACGAAACAGAATATTGAACTATAAATCCTCAACAATAATACCCAATGTTTAACCTAAACCATTTCAGAAATAGTTTATCATTAGACTCCTCCATAATATGTCTATCCAAATTCAAAACATGAAAATATAAACGAACAGATCATATATTCTTTTTAAATGTTGAAACATAACATTAATCACCATCTAACATAACGTATATCATAATGTTACTTACCAAACAAAATAATACTATGATCACATATTAACTTAAAATATTCTTATACATTCCCAAAATAACATGAACTACTATAAAACAATAATATATTAATATATTCATCCCTAAATTAACTCAATATGAATTTTCTAAATTTGTTTTACCATATTAATATATTTTGACCAATATAGGCAAGTAATATAAAAAACATTCATCTATTTTTAACAATGTAACTTTTCAATCTCATGGTTATCCATATAATAGAAAATATTTTTCGAAAAAGAAATACATATTTTAAACAAATTAACAATAATTACCTCAATATAAATGATCATATTAACCACTTAGCTTATTAATAACTATAAACATAAGTCCAAACAATATTAAAGTATTATTACTCAAATTAATATTTCACTGGATCACATAGAAAACCAAAGGCTTCTATTCTGTTAAATTAATTCCAAAATATAATTTATCATCTCAAACATCCATTGCATAAAATAGAAAAATTTTATATACACTATTAACATTATTATAAACCTTATAATAATAAACCCATGAAACATTATCTTTATTCCATATCCTAATTGAATTTTATAGGTTTTCATAGGTTCTATCCACCTATTCATAAAATGTTTCTTAATGACAATGTTCATTAACTTCTTAATATCCCCTATGAGGGTGAAACCAAGTGCACGGTATGAGTCCATTCAACATACATCATAATGATTTCCATGATATACTCTACTAATTATTATTAGTTTTATTACCCATAGATTCATCTCTACAAAAAACTATATATACTTATAGTATCCACATGTGGATATATTAATAGAAACCCCACACAATCACTACCTAACCAAAACATTATGATCTTATACAATACAATGGATTATCCCCAGGGGTTGAATATATTTCCTAAAATTAATTTTTTGAAAAACTAAAAATTGACTTGAGATAACCTATAATTACAAGGTAGGAACATATATAGATAATATATAATTATAAATGAGTATTAACTAAATAAAAAAATATTCATTCCACAAAACTATAATGTCTTAGATTCTTTGTATATTAGATTTATAATAATATTATTTCTTGAATTGTCTTTATCATATTCCACAATGATGTTCTCATATAGTACACTTATTAGATAAATCCAACATGAAACCCTTGTTAATAAAATGGGTAAAGGAAACATATGAAATGGTGAATGAAATTTTAAATCATGGTACAAATAATAGATATTAATTACCAATATTATGTGATAATAACCATAAGGGTATGGGAACAGGATCATAACATAATAATTTCATTCTTAATTTTTCAAATATCTTAAATTATGATTAATGGAATAATGAGTTATCATAGAGAAGACCAAATATGTAAAATGTCATAATCATCAATAATCAATAATGAGACTTTAGAAAATATCCAGAGCATAATAATAAATTTTATGAATACACATAAGAATAGAAACTGTTTACCATAAACATGGAATATTTAAAATTATCTCAGAGTGTATTGGTTTAACTCCTCATTCCATAATTACCTTAGTAAAGGATCACTCCAATGAAAATCATATTGGATAGAGTATCGTACATAACTTCATTCACCCCCATTCTAGTCATTTTTATCTCAATATATATCCATATTTACCCATTGTATTGGTGGGATATATAATTCTAGTCCCACCCATTAAATAAAAAAACATATATCTATGTTCCAAAAGATCAATAAACATTCATAAAATCACAATATGATATCATATGTTATGTTAATGGGTTACACAGTCATTTCATCATAACAAAACACATAGAAAAGACAAATATTCAATAAAGGGTTCATTATAACATAAATAACCAACCAGAAAGAAATTTGTTTCATAGAATCATTAAGAAATAAC
Source organism: Viscum album (assembly GCA_963277665.1). NCBI lineage: Eukaryota > Viridiplantae > Streptophyta > Magnoliopsida > Santalales > Viscaceae > Viscum > Viscum album. The sequence continues at coordinate 600,952,723 of OY728133.1, forward strand.
AATTTTCATAATACATAAATAAAAATATATTATATGGAATCATATGATCATATCCTAAGTGAAGAATTAAAATCCTTAAATGAAGTTTACTTAGATTAAAAATACCTTAAAAAGATAAATTGAATCATTCATTAAAATCCTACGAAAATGGGATTCTATTTTGATAAAATGTTTTAAAAGACTCACAAAACATTTAGAAAATCCATTTCAATATCAATTTACATGAAAAAAATATATTGATATTAGAATAAAATAATAACTAATATGAAGGAAAAAGCAGTTCATTCTTATATATGTTAAAAGAAAAAATTCCTTTCATACCTGTTTTAAAAGTCACAAATGTCTTTTCAGAAAACAAATCAGTAAAAATATAATTTTTTTAATTTTTTAACTAAACTTAAATGTTTTTAAAATTATTATTTTAAAACATATCATTTATAGTTATTTATATTCATAAATTATTTGGAAGATTGTAGACACAGATAAAAATATTCATTGACCAATGACGAAGTTTGATTTTTTTTTCATTAAAAAATATTTTGACAAAAATTTTATGTTTCAAATTCAGAAAAAAATTTCTAATAAAAACCAAAACTAAAAATAAACATATTTGAAGAAAATATATAGGGATTACATGAAAATATCCTTATAATTTCCATCAATAAGAATTTAATAATAAATTATTATATAAAAATGATATTGGCAAATAAATCCATAACTTATTTGGTAAATTTTTTATAATAACCCCAATAAAATAAATAATATGAAATTAATATTTAATTAAAATTAAATTAATCATATTAATGATAAAATATATCAACCTGTAAGTATATACACCAAAAAGTAAATGATAGATATATAACATGACATTTGACCTAATAAAAATAATTTTAGATGATAAACCCTAAGAACAATACTAACATTAAAATTATAACTCATATTATTAATAAAGTTGTGAAGAAATTTTAATTCAATAAATTATAAATTATTCATTATATAATATTTTATAGGACTATTAAATAAAACTAATATAGAATAATAGGCATAAGACATTAAACATGTCTCAATGAAAAACTATTTAGATGCAGAACCCTTATCTTAATGACCGTATGGAAAATATTATTAGAATACTTCATATTCAAAAAATTTGATAAGTATTTTTGGAAGTGATTTTGGAATTTTTTTGGTCACAATAAATTTCTCGAGTTGGTTTTACGAATATATGAGAGGTGGATTCCTTTTATAGTGAAGGAAATGACAAACATGGAATTGTGTAAAATATTAAAATATAATAAATTATTTTTCATGTAATATTCCCACTAAGTGACCAGAAATTCCATTATAATATATGTGATGGTTTAAATCCCTTCAAAAAAATAAGTGTATAGGTTTTGTGACGTCCTAGACTTGGATTCCACTAAGGAGGTTCCCTATGCCCGGTGTGCCCCATGTACTCAAATGCATCGTCCAGATTTATAGTGGTTGTAGACTAGAAGAGAAGTCCTAGGGTGTGTCAGTGGGGATAATATTCCCTCTCTACCAGATATTATCGTATTGGACATGTAATTTTACAATATATGGTAAATAGTATAATTAGTGTTAGTAAAAAACATAGGAATCATATTAATGTGATAAAAAACTAATCAACTGACAATCATACAAACATGATGAAGATATGTCATGTATATAGTGAACTAGAAAAATCGATACAAAGAAATATGTATACGTGATAATCTAAAGTAGCATAATGAAAATACATAAACTATAAAAAACATCTAAAGATTAGGATTTGTCATCTACTACCACCTCCATACTAGTACATTACGAGATAAAGTGTTTTAAGTAGTATGTTTCCTTTTTCAACACCTACATTCACGTAGTCCTTCCTGGTACCAATGGATCCTTGATGGGGTGTGAGATAAATATCAATGGGCAACCACCATTATAGTCTATAACATCTAGTCCTTGTTATAGAACTGTAGTAGTGTGTAGTAAAGAATATATTAAGTAATTAAGTACAATGTATCTAATAGTCCATGTACAAAAATATTCCCTTGATTGGTGTCTGACCAAGTAACCAGGTCATTAATTAATTAATTTCCAATTTAGATTAATAGGCCATGAGAGGTGTAGCCAGCACTGACTTCATTATCTTTTGATAATCATACTAAAGGTTCTATGGTATAATAAGGAATCAATGATCTAAAGGTTCACCAACTCATTTTTAATATCATCATGGATAAGGGTTAAGAGTGTAATACAAATATCATTATCCAATCCATTCCAAAATAATGAATCTAATTGAGTCCATGTAATATATTGAAGGTAAAATGGGAATAAGATATAGTTGTATTCATGGAAGTAACCAAGTCACCTCACATCACGCTAGATACTATTTCTATATCTAAGACATCCTAACATATTATGGAATGGGTCCTATAATGTTATACCATTCCTCCAATGAAAAATGGGGATCCTGCTCCAAATTTATCTCACCCTTGGAAATATTAATCGTTGATTAAAAATGGTGTCCTCAAATACTTAAGATTTCTCCCATGATTCCAAAAGTTATTTTGAGTAAAGAAAATCCTTTAAATATGTCATGTTATGTATCTAAATAGGACCATTATTTTTTATACATTTAACTTTATAAGTCCATAAAATAACTATTCCATTTATCATGTATGTTTCGTTTAATACATTCCATTCATTTGTTAGACAAGTCCAAGTAGCATGAAACCATTTAATTAACAATATATGTTCTAATCATTTCATTTTTTTCAACCAATATCTTCCATCACAATTTAAAAGGGGTGGTATTACATGCAACCAACCATCGATTTTCAGTTATTATGTCAAAGTCATATCCATACAACACACATTCCAATTTAACACTAAAATCAATAAATTAAATTTAGACACTTACCTAACCTCGGTCAAACAGAAATTACATGGTGCATTCCATTTCCATTTCATGATTCAATAATTATTTAATTTTTTAGGGTTTACCATTATTGTGTTCAAGCTTTAACACACCCAAATGGTGGTTCAAAATGTCATAACAATAGAAACTAAATTAAAGAATATCACCACACATGGGGTGTTGGGCATTACTAATGAAACCAACAATAAATAATCACATATATGGAAAGAGTATATCCATATAGTTTTAATGACTATAATAAGGGAATATATATTCAATAATAATCGCCCAATGAAATCAGCTGGCCCCAAACATCAATTCAAAAAACAATGAACTTGTGGGATGAGTTAGATACCATGTACCTCATTCTCATATGACTATCATCTTCCAGAAGCGACCAAAAAATCTACCTAGATCATATTATATCTAAAAATAGAATATAAAATCCTTCATATTAATAACTTCTTTAAGAGAAAGAGGACTAAAGAATGATAGAAAATGAAATTATTACTAAATGTTTTGCATCAAACATTACTAACGGAAGCTCAATCAGACCCAAAAAATAGACATATCACAATACAAGTATTTATACTTTAAAAGAACCAAAATGGGGGAATTATAGGTTCATATTGATGGTAATATAAATAGGGAATAAGTTTTATGCTATTTATATCATTACATGAAATATATAAAATCACCCAAAAATTATCATCTGTATTTTTTGGATAAACATTTTTAAATACTGTGTGCCAACCATGCACAAGTACATAGAGAAAAGAAGAAACTCAAACTATTAGGCCTTATGGATTGATAAACCATGTTCAAAAAATGTAATATTGATCTAAAAAAATGAATACATCTGCATTGTGTAGAATAACTATTATTCCTCCCTACATGGCTTACTCTAACATGGGCCTTTCACAATTTATTAAAAAAGGTGGCTTCTGGGCTCTAAATGACCCTTGGTCTACCATGTGACGATTTTTTACACATTAGGAATCCAAATTAGGTCCATATTTTAGAATTTGATGAAAAATTAAAGGATACATACCTATGTCAAAAAAAGGGTCCTAACATCTCTCCCTTTAAAGGCTCATATCCTCCAATTCACGTTTCAGTGGAACAGAAACACTATCTTAGAACTACTTTTGCCACTGGGCATGTATGTCGGCCTCCCCCTATAATGTCTCATCATGTACATGGTCGTGCTTCCATAGCACTTTTAGTAGAGTTATAATCCATCCTCGTAGAGTCTTTGTGAACCATTCAATGATTCCAATAGTATAATCTTCAAATGATGTGTCATAATCATGATCAACATCCTCAGGATCCAAATTTTAAGAAGGTTCAGCAAGATAATGGTGCTGTTATGAAACATGGAAGAAGTTTTTCATGGAGTGGTACCTCCGAGCTAATAGAAGATGATTGTTTATCAGTCGGAATCACTCCAAAATCTAAAACAGCCCTACAAAACAAAGAAACAACTTCCCTTTATTATGTATTCATCTATTACCTAACTTGGGAATCTCCCATTCGAATGCATGATCTCCAACCATGAAATCTTGAACTTGTTGATGGTGATTGGTAAGAGATTTCTATTTAGAAAGAGTAGTAGAAATTCACTTTTTTATCAACTAAACTCACTCAAAATTCTCCTGCATGAGATAAGGAACTGTAGGGTTTCCACATCTGTATGTAGCCAACACATAGGTGAATTGAACAACCTACCACACAAGTCCTCAAATGGATCCATCTTATGTATTCCGGGAAATATTTTATTATAGGTGAAATTGATGATAGGTATATTCTTATCCCCATAACTACAGAAACCGACGTCATATTCACAGATCATGTCTAATAGAACCCATATCATCAATTTTGTATATCATTTTGTCTTAGAGTAAAAATATGATCTATGGAGAAAATATGTAGACATATATATCTATAATACCTACCAAAAACATGATTTGAAAGTTTCTTCAATATCTAAAATGATATTACGAGGGACCCCATAATGTGGTATGGTTTTAAAAACATAAAGTATTTCAAATCATCGACTAATAATGTCTCACAAATATGAATGAATTGTGAAACATTCACAAATCGATAAATGATAAATCATACAACTTCATTTATTATTTAATACCTATGTTACCTAACTACCATGCCCAAATATAAGTATTCCAATTTCCATTCTAGGACTAGAAGTGAATGTAAAAATCCTGGAGGTTTCTGGTTATCCACCGTCACATGTAGATATTTGGAAAACCTACTGATGAATCCTAATATCTGACATTTATTCATAGACCAACAATAATAGTGTAACATTTGTTGGTACATTTTGGAGATGTATAGGTGAACCACCCAATGGGAGGACTGAAAATCACACATCAACTCCACTGTAATATAAATAGGAATCAAAATATACCAATGTAATTTTAGGATGTCATCTTTTCCCTTATAAAACTTCATAGATTGGATTTCTCTTGATATAATCTCATGGGGAACCAACCCCATCAGATATGAAAATTTCCTACTGCTCACACTCACAAAGAAGTAAGAGGTAACTATCAAGGATATGAGATAATTACTCTTATGACTAACAAGAAAATCCTGATGTAGTTCACAAAATTGGGCCATCAATTTCCACTCATTTTTTTCATCCCATACGACATATTACTATGTTTCTTATCTCAATGCATCAGGAATCACATTACCCCTTCCCATCATGTTTTAAAGATAGAAAAAAATTGATTGTAGAAATTTAAACATTGTAAACTATTGGAATTTTATGTCACACTATGAAATGTTGTATTTTAGGCTCTTTTGGTTTGTATAGACACAACATTTTTTATATAACATATATTGTCTCCAGCAACATAATGAATGTAAAACTGCTAGTACCTCAAGGTCATGTCTAAGGTAATTTCTTACCTAAGGCTTCAATTGATGATATACATACCCAATGAATCTATCCAACAACATCAACTATTCTCCTATTTCAATTATTAATGAATCAAAAAATATGGTTTACCCTTGTCTATACTCAATAAGAATCAGAATAGTTTCCAAGAAAACATCCCATTCAAATCATGAATGTATTTCTCATTCCCTTCATACCACATGAGCATGACACCCCTTATTTTAAAACAACTGAGTGTTGAACAAAGGATTGAGATGTCCTATATGAAATTATTATAATATCCAAATATTCTCCATAATATACACATATCAATCACATTATCTTTCTACTCTATGTTAAACCCAACATTAACCATCACTAGGTAAAAAGATACTCTTGATTCCGATATAATTTTACCCCATTAGTTATTTTTTTATTTTTATAAGTGGAAGATAGTAGGACTATCATAAATAATATGCACTCTTAGTGTACTGAGAATGATCTCAAGAATCATGGAATGGTCTATAAAAGTTCAAGGATACTCCAAGATGTCATCCCAAAAAACAATGAAAATAGAATCCAAATCTGGTTCAACAATCTATAAACAATGAATCAATAATGGGTCTCATCCTCCTTCTTAGTAAAAATCATGGGAGAACCCCAAGAGGATGTTCTAGGATGTATGAAACCCTAGGCCTCCAAATCCAATAACTACCTCATGAGCTCTTGGATCGCAGTAGGATCCATCATGTATCGATGAATAGAAACTATAGTATCCCCTAGAACAATCTAAATCATGAATTATAACCCTCTATAATGAGGTATTAAATAAAAATAATAGGGAAATACATCCCTCAAATGATCTACCAGTAGAGGTAATTAATCCTAAAATAAACCATGATCATCCATGTGAAGATAAGCAATCTGGGAAGTCACTCTACCAATCCGATTATGCAATTGTATATCTATACTATCATGGATATCCTACACACCCCTTTGTAGGTAAATTCATCCCTCTAGTTTTGTAAAATACACATTATGTCCATATAAGTCTAAAATGTTGTGACACATAACTATCCAATCCATCTCGATAATGACATAAAATCCTATCTTCTCAATAACAAATAGGTCCCATAGAAATGGATACCTAATTCCATTATGGGGTATTCCTTGCACTGGAATATGTTGTTTTATCTCACCCAAAACTAAGTATATAGGTTCATTAAATTGTTGTAAAATTGCATTTCCATCCCATGGAATTCCCTGACAGATTAGAAGATAAAATTGATTGAATAACATATATCAAATAAATATGTTTATTTAGTAGAGCTTTCTAGAATAGTACCCCATACTATAGATAGTCCTACATCTTGATCCTCAGGTATTGGTTATAAGGAATGAATCTGACCTGATTAATGTCCTGATTTAATAGTTGGACTACCATGATCAAGAAATCCCTACTACTGCTAATGTTGATCATGATTCTAGCTACCATGAACATGCCCTCCACCCGACTATTCTACCTCGTGCTAATCCATATCCCTACCTGACATGACATAAAATAACCTATTTTTGAAGGATATACTAGTGTGAAACATATTTTATTAGATTATTATAGAAATGTACAATATATTTTTCTATTATTACCTATACAGTCACATGCCAGATACTCCAGTGGGTCTCTATCACAATGAATCATCTCTTTCCCATGTCGTCCACATTGATAGAATACTATAGAGATACCTACATGCATAATAGGGTTTCTATTACCCTAATGATAATCCTTAAGGGACCAATTTAACCAATAGAACAACTATTGGACAACCTTGCCACTTATCCTCATTTCTTAGTACTATTATTTTCCCTTAGAATGTTCTTATAAAATAAAGAATGACCTTTGACCTCATATAAAGTAGGTATTCAAAATACAATCACCTTAGTATGGATAGTATACAAGAGACCACCCTCGAAGAATATAGCATGTGAAACCTCATCAATATCTAGAAGTGGTGAAAAGTTCTCTATCTCAAGGAAACAAGATGAATACTCATTATCAAATATAGAAACATGTTTGACATTCATGAACTCATGAGATATGCATGTTTTTTGCATCTGAGTGAAAAAGTGATCATAGAATTATTTTTGGAAATCCACCCATAACATGCCCTAATGGTGACCAACCTCAGAAATTAGATCCAACAAGAACTTGGGAATATCACCCCAGAAGTATGTAGCATGTTTTTCACTCAACTCAGGAAGAATCTCCCAATGAAGAATGATAAATATGGTAGAATCTAGTAAAGGATTAACACCTTGTAAATCTTTATCCACCTAAATTTTGGGAGGATGCTACAAAAAAAAATTCATGAGTTTGATCAGCCATTATAGGTGCAACCTGTAGAGTTCCATTCATGTTCTAAATAATATATAAGAACATCTCATAAACCTGGGAATCCATTCGAAGATTATGTAAAAAAGGTGGTTCCTTCATTGGAACTCGTTGTAGTATGACTGGCAGCTCAGGGCCCACCATGTCTGGATCATGGTCATCACCGTCTTTCTCGCATATGACATGACGATTTCATGGTCGAACTGGTTAACAAAATCCATGAAAACACCATAGATTAATATTAGAAGAATAATTATAGTGAAACTATTTGAATCAAAACATTAGAAAGAGAAATACCCAAGGAATAATACTCGTACCACCATCATAGATTGCTAGGTATTGGTACATTCTCAGTTTTATGTTTCAGGGGTTTCATTAAAAGAATGTTCAATATTAGCAAATCCTCGTTATTTATTGTAAATAATTTCATTTAATTTTATATTTAATTACTGGGTAAACTCCTTTACCGTTCATAAGAATGAAAAGGTGGGACAAGGGTGTTTATCCATTAAAATTTTATGTTTTAAATTTATAATAACTTGTATCTATGTTTTATTAAAATAGATTTTCATTCCCAATGAATTAGCGATCATATTCCTTGTCACAGTAAACAACACCCATTTGAATTTATAGTTAAAGGCCTAATACAATAAATTACACATTCCAACCCATTAGGGCCCATAAAACCACATGAACTGAAAAAGGAAGTCACACAATTCCAGAACCAAAATGCAACACAATCATATACACACAAGAAAGGATCACTCAATAATCAAAGGCATATACAGAAATGAATGTCGTGAAATGAACGTATATGGCATGGAAACATCCATGACATGTAAATCCTTCATGCATACGATGATGCATGTAACAATGAACCTATCCATAATATCTCCATGCCATGGATGAAATAAAATTCATATTAGAATAATAATACACAACAAAAAAAACATGTGCATCACCCATTGGAAAAAAGGATATCAACTATGATAAATAATACAACAAAACAATTATAATTCAAGAAACTCAATTATTACCCTGATCATGTCTTCACGATGCACAAGAATGAATTATGAACATGTTACAGTGTAATTAATCTCTTTACAATAGTCTCATAATAGTAACACATGAATGGAATTTCACTCATTTTAATTTGTGACATCCCAGAATCAGAGGACACATAGGGGGTGCTACAATCCTCGTGGCCCATATGGAAGAAGTCACATTTTCCTGAATGTTAGAGGCTACAAAATAGCAGCGTGGACTTACGGTGTCTCATCGGGGGAGATAATTCCTTCATTACCAAAGTGTATCATAGTAGATATGTATTAATACAACATATGGTAAATAAAAAAAGCATTTTATGTAACAACAACCAGAAGTATTCAAAAGTAATAAACAAAAAATCAACTAATAATCGTAAATAGTATATAATTATATGTAATGTATCAAGTAATCCGGAAAACCTGGTTATAATGTATTGGGAATACATAATAATCAAAATTTCGTATAAAGAAAATACACAATCTATAAGAGGAATATCGATCTACTGATCAGTCATATAAAACCAACTCCATTCTAATAAAACAATAAATCATGTTTCCAATGGTTAATGCATACCATTATCAACACATGAATTTATATAGACTATCTAGGTACCAACATAACCTAAATTGGGTGTGAGATAAATGTCTTTAATGCACTACTAATGGTGTCTATAAAAACAAATCTGAGTAATGGAATCAATTAATGCAAGAATATATAATGTGATGTGGTACAATGTAACCACATACCCATTTACATGCTTTACCCTTTGACCATTGTCTGAACATGTAATTAGTTCCATAATTAAATAATTTCTAGTTTATATTAATGGATCTTGTGAGGTTTATCTATAACTAACTTCATTATCCCTTGATAATGATAGAAATGTTTCTAGGGTAAATAAGAAAACATAGACTTCAAGGGTTTCCTAACCAGTGGTAACTACATACTGGCTAAGGGGTAAGAGTGTAATTCATGGAAACTCGACTAAGTCATTCAATAACAATGAATCTAACAATGAAACATGAATACATCCATCGTAAAATGTGAATAAGTTTTGTTTTTTTTTTCTAACGATGTAACCAAGGCACCTCACATCATAATGGATTTAATGAGTGAATCCAAGGAATACTAAAATTACAATGAAGGGATCATATAGTTTCATACTAGGAATATAATGAAATATTAATATTAGGTTTTATGTTGGGTCTTTCCATAGGCAATAGACATCCTAAAGTCGGGATGGAATCCTCCAATGCATAAGGAATTACCATACGAATCCAAAATCAAATCAATGTCGAGACAAACTATTAAATATGTGAATTCCCATATATAATGGGTATCCTTTAATTTTAAACATATATTGTATAAATTCACATTATAGTTATTCCATTTATCATGTTTGTTTGGTTCAGGCCTTGACTTTTAATAGTTCTACTAGGCCATTTAGCATGCAACAATTTAATTAAAAATATATGTAATGATAATTTTATTTTATTCATATTCTACCTTCCCCTAAAAGTTTCAAGGGGTTATATGGAATGAAAAATACCATTAATTTTCAATTATTATGTCCATTTCATATTCATGCAACACATTTTCCAATTTACCACTATAATCAATTAACTACATTTAGGCACATACATTCAGTTGGTTCAAGTGGACATGACACGTAACTTTCCATTCACCAATACATGATTAAACATGAATTTATTATTTGAAGGATTACCCTTAATTCTCTCATGCTTGAACATAGCCGAATAGTGGATTAAAGGGTAAAAACATTAAGAAATATCGCCCAACATGGGGTGTCAGGCATTATTAACGTAACCACTAACATCGAATATCATGTATAGAAAGTGTCTATTAATAAAGTTCAAATGACTATATGAAAGGAATATAAATTCAATATTTACGACATAATCAAATCATTATTCCCCACACATCAATTTCTAAAACAATAAACATGAAATATGTGTTATTGACCATCTGCCACATATTCATATGAATATCCTCATCATGTATCAGACACTAATTCATCTAGGATTATAATAGATCTAAAAAATTAGATAAAAAGTATACACCTCTATAACATTTTTGAAAGTAAAATAAATGAATAACATCAGAAAAGGACTTGAGTTCATATCTTTTTTCATCAAACATAACAAACGAAAGCTCGATCGAACGCAGAATAAAAGAGATCTCTAAATCCCAATATTTTCCCTTCTAAAAATCCAAAATGGGAGAAATGAGGGTCCGAAGGCAAGAAATACAAATAGGGAATAAGGGTAATGATAATTTTGTTGTTAAGGGTAGAATAGTAAAATCACCAAAAATATCCTATTCAATGTTTGGTCACACAATTTACCAAATCGTGCATGCTGCATGAAAGGGTACGTAGAGAAAATTGGGAACTTATATGGTTATGACACATAAATTAATAAAACATTTAAAAAAGTTGTCAAAATAAGACTCATAATAATGAATTCCATCCTCATAGTATATACTATCCCTGATTCCTTCCGATAAGAATTACTCTAACCATGTTCAGGGGTAATTTGTTTCCAAAAAGCTGGGTTTTGGGCTCTGAAAAAACCCTAAAAACCCTCTAAGACCTTCGTGAAGTCATTAGAAATCCACATGAGATTGATAATGTTTTCTATACAAAATTTTAATGGATCCATACCTGATTAAAAAAATAGTTTCTTGCAATATTTGGATCCATTTAAAATAATATTATTTGGTTTAACCCCTTTGTTATCCAATTTCAACCATAAATGATGTAACCATTTTTTTCAATACTAAATGTTTATAAATATACTTATAATGTAAAAAATTTAAATAAATATGTTTAATGGATTAAATTTTATACTATATAAAATCCAAATTTTTCTCATTTAGTATTTTTATGATTTTCAAACCATTTAATAAAAAATTACATAACATAAATTATCCTTAATTTCATTTTTGGACTATTAATTTAGTTTTAAAATAATTTTAGGAATAAATTAACACACATTAAATATAGGAAATATAATCATAACATATATATCATAATTAAAAATATTTTTTTTGGAAAAAATAATTCATCTAATAAATTTTATGTACATATTTTTATAAGGACTTGGTAAATTTTCCTGCTACATTCACATTCTCTATGTTGGGGGAGCATATGTATTTAATATAGTTAAAAATCACTAAAAATTATAAAAAAAAATTAAATAAGAAAAATATTTGTTTATATTTTATCATATTCTCTTTTGTCCCAATTAATAAATATTTAAGTTTTTAAAAGTAAAAAAGATTTATTTTTTTATTTTTATTTACCTAAAATAATATATAAGTCATTATAAATGGACAATTCCAAAAAACTAAAATAAATCAAATTATTAGTTGATGATTGTTGAAACCCACTCATATTATAGAATAAGTTTATTTTTTATAGGTTATTTTGGAGTCTTTTACCATAGGTTTAACTATGTTTTAACCTTTTATCATTACCCTAATGACAAATATTATCTATGATTACTATACACAATGATAAAAAAGATGATATTTACAAAATTTAAAATTCTTAATTATCAGTTTTAGAATTAATTTTTCAAGACTCAATTTTTATATGTCTCAAAAAAATATTTAAAAAATATTTAAAAGATACAATAATACATAATTTTTTAAAATTCATTTTATTACAAAAAAATAAATATATATTCAAATCATGATTATTGATAATTAAAATGTTGTTTATTAGATTATTCCAAATTTATATTATCTATATCCAAATTATGAATAAAATAATAATGTAATTTTAATTTGAAATTATTTGATTTAATGAAAATAAATGAAAGTATATTAAAATTCGGTCTTTTTCACTATTACTCAAAAATTATTCAATTCATACGAACCTAAAATTCCACCATTTTTTATTTTTGATATGAATTTTTCCAAAAAATATCTATTTCGTAATATAAAAGATATATAAGTGGTAGAAATTAATTATAATTTACATTCACAAAAGATAAGAAAAATCCTTTTATAAGTATTGAGTATCTTTTCAAAATATTGAGTTCGTATTAATTATTAATTAATGAATACATTTTATTTGATGAAAATATATATATATGTTTTTTATAATGTGATAAATCATACCCATACCCAGAAATTTAAAAACTATTTTAGAATATATATTTGTCAATTTTATTTTGTTTGTTTCATGTGAATTTGGATATCAAACTATTACAACTTAGTTAAAGATAAAATATATTATAAAATAATGGGGTATTACACACTTACAAAACAATTCCCAATTCATTAAGAGAAAAAATTTACCTACAAATCCATGTTTTGTTATGTCAGAATATGTGTTCAATATATCCCATATAATCATTCACACATGAATCATATTTAGACATAATTCATTTACCATCATCCTACAAAACATGGGGAAGAGGAAATATATGAATAGTTGAGCTCAACAACTCATTATTGGTGAACATAGGTAATAAAAATTTAATATATTGATGATAATAATATGGGATTAATGGTATGAGGACATATTCAAATAGATTGAGAATTATAAAAAATAATGCATTCCCATAAAAACTGTTATCATTAAAAACTGCGACAATTGTTCACTCACCATAGAAATAACTACATCCCTGTAAAATTTATAATATAATGCTCCCCAATTAACTATATCCTTTTTATGTTAATTAAAATTAAAATTTTCCAAATTAATTATGATGTTATATGAGTATCAACTATCATATAATATATATTGAGTTCACTCGTGGTATAAGCTATATCAAGATCATCAATAATATAAGATGTATCAGGTTCACCAAAAATCCTGAGGGATATTGGTATCACCCTTTAATCATTGATAATGTTCATGTACTATTCATGAATTAGACATTTATAAGATAACACATTTTAACATAACATTATTGAAAAAAATCATCATTCCCTTATAGCTTTTAAACCCCATTGAAAAGGAAACTGTCTCATGAAAATAGATTTAAAAAAACCATCATAAGACATCCAGAGAAAAAAAATAATTTTATAAAATCATATTCCCATTTTATTATAGTAATAATTAATTTTTGTTATCATGTATGAAAATCCCATTAGAATTTTATTTAAAAAAATATTTGAAAATTTGAAATACTACATTTTCTTTTGATTCCTTTGACAACAAAACATTTAATTTCTTTTTCAAAAATGATATATTAAAATATACAACTAAAAAATGTAAAGTATAATTATATTAAATAAATATTCATAATGGTGAGAAAATATATTTGCATCGTATAAATTAAAAGGTAAAATTATTTTAAATATTTTTCGAAATTATAAAATAACATTTTGTGTTTATTTAAAAATATTTATTTTAAAATTTTATAACCAACTAATATTGAATTTAAAATTACCTTTCATTTATATTTCATATATAGGCATGAACTTTCATGTTTAAATTTTTAATATTATAGAGATAGGTGAATAAAATTTTGACCAAATTGGAAATAATGATGATCTTTTTTAAAAAAACTTAATCAATTATTTTTTGTAAAAAAAGATAGAAATAGTTACTAATAAATTAAATTTATAATAATAATCATAGGTGAACAAATTAAATGTTTTCTTTATGAAATTAATATCAAACAATTTCCCCTAAAATATCATTGATCATAAACAATCCTGATAATAATTGATATTGTGACATAAATCCCATACCACATTTATAACCATTTAATTAAATGTCATTGAAGTAATTAATATATATATATATATATTAAAAACAATATCAATTAATAATTTAAAATTCATTAATGTTTTAGTAATTACACCCTTGAAACAAATCATAGTTCAAGACCAGAAATATGTCCCATGAAAATGAGATTGAGACAAAGAAAACTCTTCCAATGATCTTTAGAATTGAATTTATATTTGATTAAGAAAATTTTCATGAGAAGATTTTTCAATATTGATAAAACAAGTTTATATAAATATATAATTATTTTATAGATCAATTCACATATAAAAACATAATAATGAAGTCAATGAATATGTTTTAAGACCCAATGAATATAATTTTTGTTCAGAAATCCCTTTTGTTGACTCTAGAATTAATATATATGTCACTTACATTCTATATAATATACATAAATTTATTGTTTAATTATTTATAAAAAATTTCAATTTATATTCCCATATAATTAAACTATTTATTATATTTAATCAAATGAAATATTTATTTACATAATCAGTTAAGTGTACAGTGATTGTTTGGAGGATGTTTAAATCATAATTGAAAAATGACTTCGGTTTGATGATCGTCTTCTAGGTGGTAATTTTTCCGTCATCTCTGAAATAAAAAATAAATATAATATTATTATTTTTATATATCAACTATACTTTTATATTCATTCATGATTATTGGTGATGAAGAAATATTCGTTGACATGTGATGTGATAGTCCCCATGTACAAAAAAATTATTTATTTATTTGTTGGATGGAATATGAATCAATTAAAAAATAATTTCATTGAAGAATATTTTTAATGTTTAGAAAACAAATACATTCATTAAATAGATCCATAATAGAATCCATGAGAAAAATATATATTCTAAATGTGATACCTAATTTTGCGGAGATGGTAATCTATATGTACACAGATGTAATGATTCCATTTTAAACAATGTGGATGGTATAGATATGTATGATATATAATATTTATGAAACCATAATTATTTAATAAATATCATGTATATATATATACAATTAATATTTGAAAATATCTATCAATGAGATCTAGTGATGACAAACAATATGCATCATTTCAGGGGGTGGTAGTGCACACTTACATACTAGTAGTTATTTCATGGACCATTAGTTAAAAAAGATGTATAAGGTTAATACATAGACATAATAACATTTAATTATATGTGATGTAATAGTGTAACACTATTTTAATGGTTATTATTTAATAAAATGTGGTAGAATATGATGTAAAATGTCAATGATATTATAAAGTGATTACCAGATCTATGAGGAACCTCCTTTGGATATCTCCTTAAGGACACAAGTAATGTTATTTTCATAATATAAAAACATATATAATATATATAATTTATTTAATAATATTTTCCCCTTATTATGGTTTAGATAAGTGTCTCAATAATTTTAATTAATAGAATACGTGAAGAGTCTTTTTATATGGGTCGTGAGGGGCACACTTGGAATTACATGAAGATTTATATTTATATTAATTTATATTAATTTTAATATGGATAAAAACAATTATATTTAAAATATACTCTGTTTATGAGTTGAAATAATCACATAAAATAAAAAGTATCGATGTTTAAGGGATTTTTTAACCCTTATATCTTAATTTTAACCCCCTCCAATTAACACTTTTGATGATTACCATGTTATAATTTTTTTTCTATTATGTTGTAAATAAAATTTACTTATATGTAAAATTAACCCACAAATGGATAATTAATTATATTATAGACCAAATATCAATATATTTTTTTTATATGAAATAATTTAATATAATTTTATTTACCATACAATAGTTAAATTACTTTTCATGACTATTCACATAGATTTAATATAATTGATTAAATATTGCAATTAAATTACATTATAAAATTTTTAATCATCACTAATATTTTATATTTGTCTAAATTATTATTGAAACACAATAAAACATCCATATTGTATTACTATTAATATTTTTATAAATAATTTACATAATTTTAATATTTCTATAATAAGAATTGTGTTGGTGTTGCATAAGCACATATGGTAATTATTACATCACTATAAATTAAAAATAAATTATCATAAATATTTATTTACCATGAAAATAAAAAATTAGAACCAAACATATCCTTTTTCCACAATGATAAAAATAAGGATATTAAAACAATGAGGGTGATTTTTTTATTTTTTATTTCATTTAAAAAATATTAAGTTTATTATCAATGGAAAATGGAACCATGGTTTGATATTTTAGAATATATGATGAGTATATTTGTAATAAAATCATAAATTATAAATAATTTCGGATTTATCTACACTTTAAAAGCCTTATCACATCCTTTTTAATCTTAATTGAACATTTTACCCTAGCTGATGTTACAAATATATACCAGGATTACTATTCATTATGATAAAAAATAAAGCTAAAATATTTATTCAATTTCAACATTTTGATTTTAAATATTGAATCCATGTCATCAAATTCAACCCTTATAAGATGAAGAAATTAATTTTAAATTAATTCCCCAAATTTCAATGGAAAATAGTTTGTAATAAAAATATATTTTCAAGTATAAAAAAATTCTATACCAAAATTAAGAATAATTTAAATGATATTGACCATAATTATAAAATTTTTTGTTAAAATTTAAAAATTAAATTAAAAAATTATTTCAAAACAATATGGTACATTATAAATACTTTCATGGGAGAGTACATTTTTAATAAAATAATTATGTTTTCATTATTTAACAAAAGAAATAATTTTTAGAAAAATACCTAAATATCACCATTAAATAACGTTTCAATGATTATTTCAATAATTATAAACTTTTTCTAAATTATATTCTATAAAATTTGATAAAATTAATTATTTTATTTTCTCATATAAATAAGTATAATTTTTTTAAGAAGACATATTTTTGAAGTCTATGATAAAGTTGATAAAAATTGTTTTATATATTTAGAAAATTAATTAATAAATTTTTATTTCATATGAATGTAATAAACATATTTTACAATTTATTTACCCTTATTGATATCCATCAGTTCAGTGTCAAGGTTATAACCATTAGGTTTCATAAATAATATTTCCCAATCATTAAATCATAGTATTTTGTGGAATATATTATTTTGATCCTAGTGCTATTTTAAAATAAGATGGTATTAAATTATCCCACATAAGAAAAACCCTTGTAAAAAATTATAATTTTCTTGGTGTTGAATGGACTCATATTTGATAATAACATTTTTTAAACCCACACTGTAAATTTCATTAATAAAATATCCTTTAAAAAAGTTGGAAAGGGGAATATGTAGCTCATTTGGAATAACTCTTAACTGTTTTCCAGAATTGGATAACATTGATGATATGTGAAAATATAGAAATAGAGGATAAAATTAAGGACCAAATAATTATAGATAGTGATAGAGAACATTGATCACCAGAAATTGAATCATCATGAGAATGTTAATAAACAAAAAAGCATTAATAAATAATGTCTAAATAGACCATTAATTCACTATAAATAATTCTATGAATTTAAATAATATATGTTTACAAAATATTATATTTAAATATATGGTATCATTTTACCATTAAGAAATTTAATTTGAAAAAACATAATTTCATGAATTCTTTTAATCTATGAACATAATATCAAATTTTGGTTGTGTGTTTTTATCTATTTCGACAATTATATTTTCATTTCCTCTAAATGATGAGTGTCAAAGATTAGTCTTTATCATGAATAATGATTCAAATTTTAATAAAACATTGATCTATACATTTATAAAAATAAAATCCTCTTCTATTTACGAAACAATAATTTTTAATCACAAGGTAAGATAATATCCAAATTCATTAATCCTTAAAATAAAGGAATAATACTTTTTACTGAAAAATATCTACAATAACACCAATGGTTAATTAATTCACCCTGTAACCAAAATTAATATCAATTATATAAACATTAATAAAAATAAACATCAATTTTTTTCTCACACATATAATATAACATAATGAATAAAGTCAATAGAATTCATATGAATGAATACTTAATGTTAAACCTAATAATTACATATACCTAAACCCAATAAAATATCTCCCAAAATAAAATTAATGACATTAAAATAGAATAAAATAATACAAAAAAATTAGTGTTTATGACATTAAACTTAAGATCTGCCATTAAAATATAAACTCATTATCATATCTATAACTCTTAAGATAAAAATAAATTAAAACATAATATTCTCCAAAGATATCTAAAGTCATTGTCTCATAGAAATTATAATATACCAATACCCACACCCCTAGTTCTAATTCCAAATCCATAAGATAAAGATTTTTATCATTGATAAAGTTAAATTTCACCCAATTTTACCCATATAAAACATGACATAGAAAACACATTTTTTTATGAATTACCTAAAAACATTATTATGTTTGTGGGATTAGAGAATTAGTTCATAATATTAAATATCTATACCCCATTCATTAAGTGGAATTTTTTCATTATATACCTATAATTTAATATTTATTAATTTTTACTCAACAAATCCCATAAAATCCACCACACATTAAACATTTCAGGGAAAATCATTTAACATAATTATTTTTAATTACGTAAGAGGAAACATAAGAACGAGTGACCTCAAACACATAGTACGTTCAAACTTAGGAATTAATAATTTATTATATTTTAGGAGAATAAGCTACACAAAAGGGTATGAGAACATATTCAAATTGAGATAATATTACATAAGTGAATTAAAAATGATCAAAACATGAATAATTAAACTCATGAAATGGAATAAATATTTAGCAAGGTAAATAATAATAAGAATCACTAATCACAATCCAGGTGTTTCAAGTCTTGATCTACGTAAACATTAATACGAATTGGATGAATAGGGAAAACACTTTCATATACTGGAACATTATTTTCATCTTTTGTGTTTACTTATTTTGTAAATAATTGGATCCCATAAAAACATTAGATAAAGTACCTCAATTAACTCCATACATATTTCCTTTAAAGATAAGGAACATTACACAAAGTATAATAGTTTAGTATTGTGCTCACCCATCATATAATTTCAATCGATATCACCAATAATATAATAATATCAGGATCAGTAATCATAAAATCAATAACGGGATCACCCATAAGTGTGAGATATAATGGATACACATGTCATCATCAATAGTTTCTAAGTACGTTTCACGAATTACAAATTTAAAAATCTTTTAGAATTCAATATAACACCCCTGAAAACTACCATAATTCCTTTATTATATTTATAATATATGGAAAGTAAATGGGTTTAATTATTATCTATTAAAAACCCATCATTACAAATATTGGTAAATAAAATGGTTTCTATTGTATTATATTCCCAATGGTCGAGAGGAAACAATAAATGATGCTGACATAGATTAAAACCCTTTAGAAATATTTCAATAAAATATGGAAAATAGGGAGTATGTTGTTTCCTTTTAGTACCATCAAAAAACCAAAGATAAAATAAATAATTATAGGATTATTTTCATTGAAAATAAAAATGTAAACATATAAAAGAATATTTAATTCTATGACTAGTTATGATAGTGATAAAATCAATTCATATATAACAAGTTAATGGAGAATATTCTTTTCACAGTTTTTCAAACTGTCAAAAATGACTTTATTAAAAAAAGATCCACTAAAAGTTTTTCATTATAACGTATATAATAATTTAAAGGGTGATTAAGATGACATTTTTAAAACATTTCATGTTTATATGAACTTTCATTAAATAATTTTGATCAGTATGGGCATATTAGAAAAAGTTCTTCGATCCAAGAATAAATAAGGTTAGCTTGCCTTTGAAAAAAGAACCTCAATAATTTTATATACCAAAGGTGTAAGAATGTTAATAATAAATATAAATAATATAAATAACTAGAATATAATAATATTTATGTTTTTAAAGAAATTAGTGTCATTTGATTCCTTAAAAATAAACATTTAACGTAAAGAGTCATGATAATAATTGATATTATTACATAAATCATCTACTAATTTGGTATAATTTTTATAAAAAGCTATTGAAAGAAATAATATTAAATTTATCTATTTATCCCATTAAAAATGAATAAATATTTAACAAATAAAACATTTATCCTTATGTGAACTATATAAATAAATCTAGTTTTGAGACATGAAACATGTCTCGATAAAAAGGGATTCAGAGAAAGAAATCCCTTGAAAATATCATAACATTTTAAATGACAATTAATCCATGAAATGATCATGTTAAAAATATGAAAATCGGCCAAAAAAAGTTTAAATACAACATAAATCATTTTATAGATCAATTCAAACTAAATAATGGAATGGAAAATTCAATGAAGAAAGGTTATAACCCAATTAATGGAATTTGAGTAATGAAACCCCCTAACTGGAGTCCATACATTCTATGTTTCTCCTTCAGCTCCTATATAAAAATTCTATATTAATTAGTTAAATTATTCATATAAATTTATTGGTTTATCCCCTAATCATTAAACCATTTATTTCAATTATATATTTAAATTATTTAATTACTAATTCGGTTATGTCCACATTAGGTATTTTTTAAGATATTCTATACCAAATTGCTAAAGTAAATTGATAGGTTTACCTAGAAGAATAGAGTAATAGTTAAATCATAAATATAATAAAAATAATTATTTAATTACAAAATTTAATCCTAAAAAATATTATATTCCATTATATATATTGTTCACGTAAAGCATAATTTATTGGATCCTGATGAGGTTGTCCTCACGTACACAAGAGTGATATTTTTTATTTTCATTATAGAAAAATATATAATTAAAGTAAAAAAATATTATTTTTATATTCATTATCACAATATAAAATACTATATCATTAAAATAGAGCCATGTCAATCTCTGAGAATCAGTTTTGGAAAAAAAACATACATCTCTATGTGGAGATGGAAGTCTGTACATACAGATATGCGATGATTGTATTTTTTATGATTTGATTGGATTTAAGATATACTGAATATTATATATTTAGAATTAGAATTATTTCAATAATATAATATGTATAAATTTAATCAATCATAATTATTATCAATTAATGGTTGTGATGAGAAATGAAATACAATGTTTCATGAGGTGGTTGTCTGCATGTATTCGTGAACCATGTTTTTGATTCCTGTTGATGGAAAAAAGAGTTGAATGAGGATATTACAATAACATAATAACACACACACACACATATATATATTTATGATATAAATATGTTATTATAAATAATTGTTTAGGATATAATTTAATGAGGTATAAGAAAAATTAAAATGAAAATGCTTGGTTAAGATGGTTACATCATCTTTGAAGAGGTTCTGTTGGATCACTCATTAAGGACCCTCATGAAGGTATTTTAAGAAGAAAATAACCTCTAGAATGTATATGAGAACTTTTATTATTTATTTTTGTAGGATCTTATCTATCTAAAAGGCTCCTGATGTGTGAATATTGGAGAAGGGGAAATATAATTTTATAATTGAGGGGAGGGGCACCGTTGTAATTACATAATGTATTAATTTAATATAAGTTTATTTTATTAGTAATGTGAAATAAAAATAAAATGTTTATAATATATAAGTTTTCTAATTATTTGTCATCTAATTATGTAAAATTTATATACATTTTAGTGAAATATAAACCATTATCATATAGTATTAACAACCCCCGAATAACTGTTTTGACAATTACAACATTACCCGAGATTTTTTACATTTTTAGTTGAAGAGTGTTTCTATATAAATAAATGTGACCAATAAATAGTAAATTTGAGATTTTAAATACCATATTCAATTATATATTAAAAATATTATATTTTTATGAATTATAAACCATTAAATAAAAGTTCAATTAAAATAAAACATCATTAAAATTTGTTTATAATTATTCACATTATTTAGATATAATAACATAAAATATGTTTTCAATTAAAAAATTAGCTAATAAAGTATAACTAATATGTTATATATATACAATATTGTTTTCAAACACAAATAATTTTTTAAAAAAAATTATGTTTTTAAAATATTTTAAATGATTTTTCTATTACATGAACAAGCACTATGGCAGTGTATTGTAAGCACATATGGTAATTATTCCATCACAAAAATATAAAAAATTATAATCACAAAAAATATTGATTCATATTTCAATGAAACATTGATAAATGAACATAACCTTTTTTATAACTATGATAAAAATATAATATATAAAAATAAAGATGTTGACGTCTAGTATTAATTATTTAATAAGAATAATATTAAGGTCTTCATAAAAGAAAAATATCACCAAATTTTCATATCACTAAATAGAAGATGATTATGAGTGAACTAAACACATCAGATTGAAATATTTTTATTGTTATATATTTTATTAAATCTTTATCACTTTATTTTTTACCTTTTGTGTGAGATTTACCCTCACTGGTATAAAACCTAATTATCAATTTTACTATTCATTGTGGAAATAAAGTTGAAAATTTTAACAATTATAGAATAATTATTCTAAATATGGAAGAATTTTTATCAAATTAAATCCCCATAATTTTAAAATACATAATTTTGAAATAAAATTCAAAACATGATGAAAATATTTTTTCCAAATAAATTTATTTGTATGTATAAAAATGTTTTAAAATGAAATAATGAATAATTTTTCATAAATTTATATTAATAGGAAAATTTTAATCAAATTAAATTAATTACATTTTAAAATTAACTCAAAAAAATTGAATATGATATGACTAGGATTGAAATGAATCCTTTTTATTAAATCATTTCCTTTTCAAAAATCACTAAAAATTAATATTTTCAGAAAAACAGAAATGATGACATTTATATTATTGGGATATATTAATTTAAAAAATATGACCCCTGTTTCAGAATAATATTTATAAAAGTGGAATAAATTAAATGTAATATTATCATACTAAAATAAATTAAATCTATTTTTAAAGAAAACATATTTTTGATGATATAAATGGGTTTACTTATAATTGATTTTTTAATTCATAAGCTTTAACCAATAAATTTATGTCGAGTGTGAACTTTGTAAATATATTTTATAATTCCAATTCAACTATTCATATCCACCAATTTAATAACTCATTATTAACGATCATTTTTAAATTATAATATTTCACATTTATTAATGATTTTTGGGGAATTTCATGTACACTATCGAATAAAATGTACTTTTAAAATTTCAACGTTTGACATCGATGTTGCTCTATAAAATAGTTTACTAATACCATTGATTGGTTACTTCATTTACACAACATTAATAGATTCTTCATGTTTAGAATTTCCAGACTGACAACAGTACTATCTCCACTTATGCGGCTCAAGAACTATCCTTGGGATAGCATAGAGGCCCTAAATAAATGTGTCATTTGATCTATGTATTGAAGGCTCCGATATAAAGACAAAATTGTCAATTTAGATTAATTTTTTTAACTACAATACAGTACTACCATTTTGGGTGCGCAGTTATATATTGCAACTATAGTTTCACAAAATTAATCATTCACTCATATTTGAACAATAATATTTGATGAAGAACTATGAGGAACTTATAAGTTGGGTTGGCCCACCAACTACACGGCAGGTTTATTCCAACATTACTTTTCTTGTTGGTGTTTCATATTGAATTCGAATAATTCAACAATATTCATCATGAATTAGAATAATGTATCTAAATAAAATGTATAATAGATCATATTCATTTAGTGTTACATGTGATACAATCCATTGAATATAATATTTTTTTAATGTAAAAATATATACTACAATTATGGGTTGTTGGAGGAAGAGACACAACCCTCGAGTTTCTCCATTTTGGTAATTAATATAATTAATAACACAATTAATAATATAATTAATAATTTTTAATATATTTAACAATTATTAATATTATTAATAATTAACCATTTAATTAAAATATTAGTAATTATTTACAATGATATTAAATACCAATAAAATATTTATTATAATTTGAAAATAAAAAAATAATTAATAACTACTAATATAATTATTATATTTTGAAATTAAAAACATATAAATATATATATATTATTAATAAATTATATTATTATTAATATAATTATTATTATAGAATATAATTAATATAATAATAAATAATAATATAATTAATAATATTAATTAAATTATTTAAAATTATTAATGGAGAATAATATAATGAATGGAATTACATATAATAATATTTGACAATATAATTAATAAAAAATTAACCAACATTATTGATAGATATAAATATAATTTTTTAAACATTTATAATTAAAAATAAAATAATATAATATATTTTAATAATACATTTACTATCAAGTCAATAATTAATAACATAATTATAAATTTAATTAATAATATTAATATTAATAACTTATATTACAAAATATTAATTTTAACTATATTATGAATTAATAATTTCAGTAGCAACGATTGTTACTATTTATATAATTAAAAAAATTAGATTTTTATTGTTTAATTGTATTATATACATTGATAAATTGTATTGTTTACTATTTATGAATTTTTATTATTAAATAGTAATTATATTTGTTATATTATAATTTTTTAACCAGAAATTCTAGTTTCCAGAGGTCCAAAACAATTAATTAAACAACAAAAATGTTGTATAAAGGAGGAAAGAAACAAATAAGACAAAATTCATCTAGAAAAATAATATCATCCATCTCTATATCAAATATGCATTGTATTCTGAGAGATTCATCTACCCTGATCCTGGGTATTTTATCCCCTCCCCCAATCCGTATCCTACAACCGTGATCCCCCTCCATCATCTAGGGCTCATTAATAGAGGTATCTTTTACTTAATCTGTTTCCATTGTACCAATTCATTATTTCCCTTCAACTAGATGGTATTTTTGTCATCAAACTCTAATTATTATTTTGTAATATCCCACCTACTCATCTATGAGGATGAGATTTTTTTTTACTTTTTCATAGTCAAAAGAAGCTATCATGGGAAATACCCTAAGATATTTTCTTAAATTATCACCATGTATATATTTGAAATCCTATAAAGTCTTTTCAAGTGATTTGGGATCTTCTTAATTAGACATAATAACCATAAAATTAGACATACCCACTACCATGACATTTGGGATCATTACAACAGGACACCCATTCACCATAGAATTTGGAATGGAATCCCTTATGAGTATATTTTTAACAAACATGTTCCTCATTGAAGTTTTATCTGGTTCAAAGACCACTAGAGGAGTGGACACATGTAGTTCAAGTCCTAAATCTATCCTAGCAGCATCCAAAACACTAGGATGGTAAGTCTTCACTAGTCTAGTAGTCCTAGGATTCTTGATAACCCCCCTACATCGGGGTTGATTCTAAATGGATAAATGATATATCAATTCTTATGTGTCTTCTAGGATATTTAGATACAGAGATATTCATAACATTCCATTGAAAGGAAGTGTCCAATTTGAATTTACCATTATCATTAAAAGTTGTCATTAATTATTCCTTCTACAACATTGAATACACTTATTATTGGTTATCTAGCTCAGCATCATATTGGCTATTAGTATATTCCCTAGATACCTTTTCTACCACCACACAATGTGAATCCTTGATAGAGGTCCGTATATTAATCAACTTCCCTTAGCCTCCCATTCATCTAAAATATCAAACAAATACATCATAGGACTTGAATGAAGTTGAATCCTCGGTGAAGAATCATAAGTACCACACAACTATGGATCAAAATCCTACATTGAATATTTAAGGATGTAAAAATAAGTTTTCGTCACATATTGATGATCAATATAAGAACTAATAACATTTGTAACATTAGTTTTAATGACACCCATTGCTATTCGAGTAGGATAACCCTGGCCCGCCTCATGCATTATTGCAGTTGTTTAGACCCATTCCCTTCTGTGATATTATTAATCTATTTGACCACTCAGAAAACATAATTCATGAAAAAATATTTATATTGTAGTTAAATTTTTTATGAAATATAACCTTATATTACACAACTTATAATATGTGCCATTTCATACAAAATTCTCATACAGAGTTCAACAATAAGGGTTTAGAGGAAAACCTTATTGACTGATGTAGTCAATAGTTTTTTTTCCACTAATTTCTGATAAAAATATCAAAATATGTATTTTGTGGTTTCATTATCCATTTTTAGAATAACACTAATTGGTTTCACATTATCATAATGAAATCTTGTATTCTAGAAGATATAGTTATGGCCATAAATTTTAACCCATTCCCATACATAATATTTCTTATCTACTTGAGGATTCATATTTTGGTTTTATTTCTATATATGATGATACCTAATCATCAAGGAATCAAATCCAAAATGTCCCAAACCCCTCCCCACAATGTGTACCCCTCCTGGGTTAGAAAGTTGAGAAGGTAGATAATGACCCTCGAGTCACGCCTCCAGTAAGCCTCATGTTGGCTACTGGCATCGATGGAATAATAAACACACAAATGGGAGGCATTACGCTCTAAGAGAACAGATGCAGAAGAGAGAGATAAGAGAGACACCAACCAACTCCAACTCTGAACTGAAATATAAAAGAAACCCAAGTGCACATATGTAATTCCATGAAAAAGTACAACAACTGAAAGGGGAAAACAGTAATTACTCAATAGAAGGTAAAAACAGCAGCAACCAAAAGCCTGAACAGCTCTTGAAACCTCAACCTAGTAAACACCAGCCTGATCTCCAACCTGCTCCAAGTTACCTGAAAAAATATTTTATATATACAATGATTGAGTATAACAGTATACTCAATATGATCCTCCCATAAGACTCTCATTAAAAAGTAAACAAAGCATGATAAATCACGATGCACAACAAGTGAAACTAACTCGTCACTTAAATAGGTATACTATGTTCCCAGCCTCAGCATGGAAACTCCCACCAAGTAACACATACAAGAATATATCATATTACAAGTAATATCAAGGGTACCCTGATACTACTTCTCCACTATTTTTACGCTTTGCACCAACATCGCACGTCCTGAACATCTCTCTCCAAAAATTCTTTCCTACAGACACCTGGGAGAAGCACCACTATATGCACCTCGTGCAACAAAACCACCATGTACACACACCAAAGTAACCATGTAGTTTCCATGAACTACCATAGCTAGCATAACATGTATCATACGTCGGGTATTATACCTCAATCCATCACATCCCATACACCAAGTAATGATCCTCAAGCCATTACAACCTATACAT
The DNA here is from genome assembly GCA_963277665.1 of Viscum album. Lineage (NCBI taxonomy): Eukaryota > Viridiplantae > Streptophyta > Magnoliopsida > Santalales > Viscaceae > Viscum > Viscum album. The sequence goes on from OY728133.1 coordinate 600,981,104, forward strand.
GTTACACATGTAGTAGTCCAAAGAAAACTATATACATAATATATGTGTCAAAATAACCACAATCTATTATAGCCCTCTACACAGATATATGAGGAAAACTAATCAATGTTCCTTCCAGAACAAGTAAATACCATGATATGAGAGCGGGGCCAAAGGGGGTAGTCACCCATCCATCCTCCCACTGGAATGTTGGGGAAAACACCCCTTAGGGATCAGAATCTCCATGTTGTAAGTTTTCCTTACTAACAGGGCGGAGTATCATATAAAAACACAAAAATTACAAAATTATATATCACTCATAACCACACCATGGGCATAACCTAGTCTTAGAAACAACTACAGCTAACGTCTCTCAGACTCCGAGCTGGTACTTCTAACACTAGGTATCCTATAAGCACACAACCATTAAAAGTTCTTTATTAGATTACTTCATTCTCTTTTTATCAGTTCCATTGTACTTTAATTAATTATTTAAACAATAATTAACGATGAACAATGCCACATTAAAATTCATTAGCATCACCCCCATGTTCAGTGTTCTTTAAAAATTACAACCTCGTCATTTTTTTTAGCAAACACATACCCCATGGGTTAGCCCCATTTATTAAATTATTAAATACATAAATTATTTCCATTATTCCTAGTAATTGTAGAAAACCATTCTATGCTACTAAACACAAGGGGGCTCAACACGGTGAGAATATGTACTACCCATCGAGTCTTTTCCACTCATACAAAGAGCATATTCCCATCCTTCCTTGAAAAGATAAACACAAAAAGCACGTGGCGTACCTCTTGTGTCATCGCCTCTTTCAGAAGAAGGGTATGTAAGACCATCTACCTTGAGTAGTGGGGAAAATTAAAGCTGATAAACAACCAAAGAAACAACAAGCATCCAACAATCACAACCATCTCATGCCATCATCTCTGGTGTCCTCCCTAACACCCACAAGCAAAAACCGTTGCATCTCTCCACTCTAGTCGTCATCTGCTGCCACAAAAAAAAAGGCTTCCATGCCTCCACATATTACTGCACCCATCTAGGCTCACATCAAAACACAAGAAGCAGTAAAACAAACATCTTCACAATTGGTCGCTTGGGTAATAAACAAACAAGAGGGTAACTCAGAACCCTGAGGAGATTGTCTTTTAACAACCTACAGTTCTTTAATCCATCTTGGATTAACGGATTTATGATTCGTTGGTTATAAATTCAGGAAACCTTATAGTAAGCTATAATAAATAAAAGAACATTCTTGGTGTACCAATTTGATTAACAACAAATTACAACAAGAAACAGATTCATTTACATGCCTCTTTATCTGTTTCCAAACAATTATCAATTAATCCCGATTTACTTTCTTTATTCATTTCCATCAAGAAAAAGAATATATATCACACAATATTCATAAACAAGAGGCAATAAATTATGATCGATATAAATTTATTTATCAGGTTAAAATATTTATTATTTCAATTCCATTATCATCTAGTGGGATAAAACATACTAAAGATACATTTGCACATAAAAGAAAGAGGTGCAACAAATCTCCTACCTCAAACAGTTCCTCGCATTCTTTATCCACACAACGGGTCACGATCCTCCTCTTGTGACAACGGCATCCTCCCAAGGATTACAAGGTACGACCACACCAACCATACCCCAAGAAAACCCCCATTAGAATCATGGAGATTTCATGATATAATATGGAAAGGAAAAACATGAGAATATGGTCCCTAAAGTAAAGATGATAAAACATACCTTATATCAAAGATTGATTGATGCAGCTTTGTTTCATAAAAAAAGGGTAAGCAATATGAGGGGTCTATTTTGATTGGGAAACTCCTACGGGGAGGATTGAAATTTTCTAGCATCTCGTAGCTGAGAACAAAGAAGAAGAACAAGAGAAGAAGATATCTTGTTCATTTTTGAAGATTTAATGCGGCGGCAGTTTATGATACACTTAATTACCCATTAAAAGCAGATTGCATTAAACCACATGGTCTGACCATGTAAAAACATACCGAGCCTTACGAATAATTAATATTGGAGTTATGGCCTTTGAATCGGCCATGGAGTCCTTAAAACGTGGCTTTAAATTCAATTTACGTCAAAGGATAATGCTAAAGGGGTGAAACTGTAGGAATCTTGAAACACTATTCATGAACCACACTATTAGAACATTGTTCATGAACCTCATCGTTAGAACCTCACCAATATAACACTATTCATGAACCTCACTGATAGTACACTATTCACTGAACCACACCGATAAAACACTATTCACTAAACCTCACTGATAGAACACTGTTCACTAAACATAACCGATAGAACACTGTTCATTGAACCTCACTGATAGAACTGTTCACTAAACCTCACTGATATAACTATTTAGTAAAACTCACCCATAGAACTGTTCACAATACCTCACTGATAAAATTGTTCACTAAACTTCACTAATAGAACTGTTCACTGAACCTCACCGATAGAACTGTTTACAAAACCTCATCGATAGAACTGTTCACTAAACCTCACCGATAGAACTGTTCACTGAGCCTCACCAGTAAAACTATTCACTAAACCTCATTGATAGAACTGTTCACTGAACCTCATCGATAGAACTGTTCACAAAACCTCACTGATAGAACTGTTCACTGAACCTCACCGATAGAACTGTTCACTAAACCTCCCCAATAGAACTACTCACAAAACCTCACTGATAGAATTGTTCAATAAACCTCACCGATAAAACTGTACATTAATCCCCACTGATAGAACTCTTCAATGAACCTCACCGATAGAACCATTCACTGAACCTTGCCGATATAACTGTTAACAAAACCTCACTGATAAAACTATTCACAGAACCTCACAGATAGAACTATTCACTGAATTATAAATTTGGATAAGTGTTGGAGATAAGTCACTTTGGCCTCCCATAATACCTCAAACACAACATTTTCAAAAAGTAATGGACCAAAGAGGTCAATGCCATTACATCAGATACCTCTCAAAACATTCTCATCCTCGATAATTCAAAACCCTCCTAAAGGGAAAACTACATGGGTTCTGAACAAACCCCCATCGAGATACCTCTCATTTTGGAGGAAGCCCAATAAGAAACAAAAGAAATTCATATTAAAAACATGAATTTTATAACCACAAAGGGGACATCATTACATCAAAAGAGTTAAACATCAAACATCTCTAGGTACTAAGCATGTATATGTGACTCACGTTCCCAGGTACTCTCCTCAATTCCATCGTGTCTCCACAAGACACGAACTAAGTGGATAGAACACATGTACAACACCTTCTCATTGCGGTCTTGGATCTCCATAGGTCACTCCTCAGTTTTTTCATCTTCATCAACATTGATCTCTCCCCAATAGATAATGTTAGATTCATCATGAAGATAATGACAGAGCTATGATACATAGAAAAAATCATGTATCTGACTCATCTGTGGGGGAAGTGATACTCGATATGCCACACCACCAACATGAGCTATCACCTTGAAAGTCCCAAAAAACTGGGGAGAAAGCTTACTTCTATTACCACACATTCACTGTCCATTATGAGGGTCACCTTCAAAAACATATGATCCCCAAAATTAAACTCTAAGGGTCTCCTTCTTTGATCAACATATGATTTCTGACGATCTTGAGATGTCTTCATTGTCTCACAAATCACATGAACCATCTCTATTATATTATGCACTAGTTCCGGTCTGAGAATTGCTAACTCTCCGTCCCCAGTCCAACACAATGAAGAATGACATGGTCGACCATAAAAGGATAAAACATGTTCCATAACGATGGTGGAGTGAAAAATTTTATTTTAAGATAACTCCACCAAGGGTAAATGCCTTATCCATGAGCCTCCAAAATCAAGAACATAAGAGTGTAACATGTCTTCAAGATTCTGGATGGTATGATCTATCTGACAATCCGTTTGAGGATGAAAATTAGTGCTAAGGCATAGTTGAGAACTAAAATCATGTTGAATTCCTCTCCACTCCCTGGAGGTAAAACGAGGATCTCAATCAGAAATGATCATCCAAGGGACTCCATGAAGTCCTACCACCTCATCTAGATACTCACTCAACAAAACATTCCCTAAGCTCCACTCCTTGATCGCTACGAAGTGGGCTGATTTTGTTAAACAATCCACTACCACCCAAATAGAATCATTTTCTCCCAGAGCTCGAGGTAAACTAGTAACAACGTCCATTGAGATGTCCTCCCACTTCCACTGAGGAATCTCTAATTGCAAGAGAAGACCACCTGGAACACAGTGTTCAGCCTTCACATTCTGGAAGACTAAACATCGAGACACAAACTCTGCAACCGCACGCTTTAGCCCAGGCCACCAAAACTAACTCCTCAAGGATCGGTACATCTTTTTCACGCTAGGATGTACTGCTAAAGGGGAAATATGGAACTTTCTGAGAACCATCTCACACGTCATCAAGGTAACAAGAATCCTTCCATGATTCAACACACTGTGTTGTTCATCCTCCGACCACCAATCAGGGGCCTCACCACAAACAACTCGGTCTCACTAAACCACCACCATTAGATCTCCCAACTGGGACTCTTCCACCATCTGCATCAGGGATGACTACACCATCATCTGAAAAATAAACCCTCTACCGCCAACATCGTCCATATCAAGATGCAATGCTAACAGTTCTTCCATTACTCTCCAGGAAACACTAGATTCAAGCACCGCATCACTACGTGACTCTCGACTTAGCGCATCAACTACAAAATTCCCTTTTTCTAGGTGTATATGATATTTCGAAGTCTTATTCCGGTAAAAAATCCATCCACTGATGTTGTCGTAAGTTCAAGTAATGTTGGGAGAAAACATTCCTCAAAATCATATTATTGGTCAAAACCATGATTCCCTTACCAATGAGGTAATGTCTCCACATCTTCAGAGAAAACACCATAGCTACCTACTCAAGATCATGGGTGGAATTGTTGCATTAATGGGGACACACATTACGAGACACATGAGAAACAAATGGCCTCTGCGGCATGAGAACACAACCTAATGCTAGATGTGAAGCATCGTAGAAAACATCAAACTGAATTCCATCAGCAAGAAGACAATGGATTGGAGCACTTACTAACTTGTTCTTTATATACTTGAAAGCTTTCTGACACTGATCAGTTCATATGAATTCTTTATCCTTCATGGTCAAAGCTATTAGTGGAGTCGAAAATCATGAAGTAGCAGTTATGATCCTCCAATAGTAGCTTGTGAGACCAATGAAATTTCGCACCTCTAACACTATCTAGGGGGATTCCTAAAAAACAACTTCTTCTATCTTAGATGGATCCACAACTACTAAATGTTAGGAAAAAACATGAAACATGAAATAGACTTCTCGATCCCAAAACTCGCACTTCGATGACATACCAAAGAGTGGATGTTGGCAATGAACTCCCAAAGGGTCTTGTAAATGCTCTGTATACCCCTCTTCAGATGTTGAGTACACAACGATGTTGTCGATGAAAACTACCATGAACTAGTCCAGGAACTCATGGAACACAACATTCACCAATCCTATAAATACATCTGGAGAATTCATTAAGGAAAATGGAATAACAACGAACTCATAATGCACATGACGACAACATAATGAAGTCTTTGGGATATCCTCATCCTTCACACACAACTGATGACATCCCGATAGCAAGTCAATTTTTGAGAACCAACATTCACCATTCAGTTGATTGAATAAATCATCAATACACGGAAGAGGATAGTGATTTTTTGTTGTCACATTTTATAAGTGACATTAATCGACACAAAAGCGCAAAATTTTGTCGGCCTTCTTCAAGAACAAAAACTGGTGCACTCCATGGTGACAAACTTGGATGAACAAAACCGCTCTTTAACAGACCATCAAGCTGTATATGTATCTCTCGTAACTCATAAGGGGTCATCCTATATGGAGAAATTAAGATAAAAGATACTCTTAGCTATAGCTCGATCCCAAACTCGTTCACTTGTCGAGGGGCTAACGCTACAACCTCTGTTGGAAAGACATCAGGGTAATCTTCTATGACCCTAGGAAATGCCAATGGTTGAAATTCTGAATAACTCAGCCTCATCTCATCCATCTTGGATGATAAGGATGGAACACTCCTATGACCCATCCGAGGATATCACTCAGCAAAAAACACCCCTTTCTCTTCATCCACGCTAGTTAAGACGACCTTCTTCTTGAAGCAATCCAAGATAGCCTGCACCGAATACAACCAACCCATGCCTTGGATGACATCATATGGTTGTATTCATAAACATAGTAAATCTCCCCAAATTTGGTGTTTCCCCAACACTAGATCACAGTCTCTACATAATTCAAACAAGTCAGTTAAACCTCCAACTGCGGTAGACAATGCCAAGGGCACATGAAGCCTCTCTACCTCATGTCTCTAAGCATGGACAAGGGTAAGAGATATGAAGGAGTGTGACACTCCTGAATCAAACAAGGCATACACCAAGGTAGAAAACAAGAAATGGGTACCTCTAAAGACGTCTAGCTCACCATGAGCTAGCAATGCTAGAGCATGAAGCTGACCACGACCTCCCCCACGACTTTTCTGACCCTGATGATGACCACCTCCACTACTGCGATCTGCTCTCTGAGGACGGGGAGCATCATGGGGATATCCTATACCAACCCCATCTACCCTCTGACTATCTAGAGCTGGTGCAACCGGCTGCTTATGCCTCGGCTGGAACTGTCTCAATGGAGGAACCTAGAGCATAGTGCCTGATGTATGATGACCACTCTGAAAAGTTGGGCACTCTCGCTACTGATGACCATGAACACCATAAGAAAAATAGGCACCAGATCCCGTGAAATAGGCATCAGAGTTTTTCCTTTCGAGAAACAAGATGTGACGTGTTGGGACATACCCTCGGCACAAAGAAAACTATTCAGCCCTGAAAACTGAGAACCCCATACTAAAAATCTTCTTTGTGAATAATCATGTTGATTCCCCACTCGTGATGATCTTGTCCTGGCCAAAGTCCTCTCGACAACCTCTTCCCTCTCTAGCACCTCAAGATATGTTTTTATGATAAATGAGGTGACCTAGAACTGGATCTCTGGACGTGAAGCCTTCTCAAAATGCCTCGCTCTGGAATCATCATCTGGAAGTAGGTCTTAAGAATATCGTAAAAGGGTCTTGAAATAAATTCCAAACCCTCAAACACTGGAGGTACCCTATCGAATGGTAAGAATCTCCTGGTGACTGGACACCTTCGTAGTCAAAGAAAGAAAATCGACTCTAAACCTGTTTCGGAACTCCTCCAATGAGATCGCTGACTCCTCATGATCACTGAGGAACAAGAAACACTGATGCCTTGCTGCTCCACACAAAATCGTCACATCCATGGACACCTAGTGCTCCATTAGAAAACAAATCAAACTGAAGCCAATCTCGAACACTTTTAATTAGTCTTCTGTGACTGCATTTGAAACAGATCCCTCGTACTTCTGCAGACTCTGGAATAGAAACTCTCAGAGTGTCTTCCTCAAAGTGTCGTCGTTTTCGACCTCTATCCTGAGGCAATCTTCTGGAATAGCCTAATGGACATTTTCGGCGAAAACCTGACGAGGATGTCGACCTAGAGCCATACCTATAAAATAACAACCTGTTATATCTCCTAAACCTGGAATATGGAAGACTCAACATTAAATAATTAATTATTTTCTTTTATTCATTTTAGGTTAACCTATCCTACGTTCTACCAATTCATAAACAGGAACAAATAAGAATGATGCATGGACCTTTCCTTGGTCTCTACCCTACAACTAGTACCACCTTGTTTAGTAACCATTGTAAATTTAAAGGTTCGTACATCAGATCATATGGGTCTCTAAATGCTTATGTCTTATACAGTCTCCAATGTTTACCTCACATGATAAACATGAATGAAACTGTTGTCCTACCAACCCATGCAACCTCACTTAATCCTAACTCCAAAATCCATCCTATCCCTCAATCAGAGCTCTAATACCACTCTGTCCCGACCCCCTCCCCAAAAAATGTACCCCTCCTGGGTCAGAAATGTGAGAAGGGAGATAATGACACCCAATTCCCGCCTCCAGTAGGCCCCAGATTGGAAACTATCTCCAAGGGTATAATAAGCACACAAATGGGAGGCATTACCCTATAAGAGAACACATGCAGAACAGTGTGATAGGATAGACACAAACCAACTCAAACTTAGAACTGAAATATAAAAGACTCCCAGTTTCACATATGTACTTCCATGAAAAAGTACTACAACTGAATGGGGAAAAACTGCAAGTACCCAATAGAAATTAAAAACTCCAGCAACCCCAATCCCGAAAATCTCCTAAAACCACAAGCTAGTAAACACCATCCTTTATATCCATCTTTCTCTATGTGACCTGAAAAATAGTTTATATGTACGTACTGTGAGTATAATAGTATACACAGAAGGATCCTCCCTGAATCCTCTCTAGCAAAAGTAAAGAAATTAGGATAAATCATAGTGAACATCAAGTGAAACAAACTCGTCACCAAAACAGGTATACAAAGTTCCCAACCTTACAATGGAAACTCTCAATAAGTAACACATACAAGAATATGTCATATAATAAACAATATAAAGGGTACCACGCTACTACTTCCCCACTGGTTTGCCGCTTTGCCCCAATATCGCACGTCCTGAGAATCTCTCTCCTATAAGGCATGCATGCAGACACCTAGGCGAAGAACCACAATATGCACCTCGTGCACCAAAACCACCACATCCACACACCAAAGTAACCATGTAGTTTCCGAGAGCCTCCACAACATGAATAACGTGTATCATAGGTCTGGAATTATACCTCAAACCATCACATCCTGTACTCCACGTAAGGATCCTCAAGACATCATATCCTATACACGTTACACCTGTAGTAGTCCATAGAAATCTATATCCGGAATATATGTGTGTGAATAACCACAAGCCATTACAACCCTCTACACACATATATGGGGTAGACTAACCAGTGTTCCTTCCAGCACAAGTAACTACCGAGAGAAGAGGGCAGGGACAAAGGAGGTAGTCAGCCATCCATCTTCCCACTGGAATGATGGGGAAAAAACCCCTAGGTCTCAGAATCCCCAGGGAGTCATTTTCCATTACTAACAGTGTGGGGTAGCATATAGAAACACAAAAACTACAGAAAATACTATAACTCACAACCACACTATGGGAATAACCTAGTCTTAGACACAAATTTATCTAATATCTCTCACACTTTAGGCTGCTACTTCTAAGACTAGGTATCCAATAGGAACACAAAAATTTAAAGAGCTTTATTAGATTACTTAATTCCCTTTTTATCAGTTCTACTTTACGTTAATTAATTCATTAAACCTTAATTAACTTTGAAAAATCCCACATTAAAATTCATTATCATCACCCCCAAGTTCAGTATTCCTTCAAAATTACAACCTCACCATTATGTTCCAGTAAACTCCAACCCCATGTGTTGACACAATTTTTTAAAATATTCATAACAAATATACTTTCCCACAATCCCAAGGATTCTTGAAAAACATTCTATGATACTAAACTCAAGGGGGATCAACACGATGAGTAGATGTACTACCCGTAGAGTATGTTCCGCTTATAGCCAGAGCATATACCAATCCTTCCTTGGGAAGCTAAACACGGAAATCATGTGGCATACCACGCGGGTCTGGGCGCCTTTTAGAGGAAGGGTATGTAAGACTAGTTGTCTTGAGATGTGGGGAAAATTAAATTCGATAAACAACCAAAGAAACAAAAAGCATCCAACAATCAGAAACATCACATTCCATAATCCCTGGTGTCCTCCCTAACACTCAGATGCATAAACCGATGCATCTCGCCACTCTAGGTGTCATCTGCTGCCACAACCAAAAATCCCCCCATGCCTCCATGTATTACCAAAACCATACTGGCTCACATCAAAACACATTCAGTAGTAAAACAAGCATCTTCACAATTGGGATCTTGGCCCCTAAAAAAACATGAGGGTTACTCCGAACCTAACAAGAAATTATCTTTTAACAACCAACAGATCTTTAGTCCATAGTGGATTAACCAATTTAATAATATTTGGTTCTAAATTCAGGAAACCTAACATTAATCTATCACAAATAAATGAACATTCTTACTGAACCAATTTGATTAACATCAAATTACAATAGGAACCAGATTCGTTTACATGACTCTTTATCTTTATCCAAACAATTATTAATTAATCCCGGTTTATGTTCTTTACTGATTTCCATCAAGAACAAGCATACATATCACACAATCTATCAAAAACAAGAGCTCATAACATTTGATCGATATAAATTTATTTATCCGGTTCAATTAAGTATTTCTTGAATTCCATTGTCATCCTGTGCGATAAAACATGCTAAAGATACTACTGCACATAATAAAAATAGGAGTAATGAATCCCCTACCTCAAACAGTTCATCACGATCTTTATCCACACAAAAGGGTCACGCTCCTCCTCTTGCGACAACTACATCCTCCCAAGGATTCCATGGTACGTCTGTAACGACCCAAAGATTCATTAATGTAATCCCTCTTGATTTAAGAAATTGTCTCTCTATGTTTATATAAAATGTAAACTACTTTGGTTTTATGTTAAGAATTGTGACTGTTGCTAATATAGATGTTGAACAGTGATCACATGATTAGGGTAAATATAGGGATTTAACAAATCCAAATTTACTCAGACAAAGGAAGCGATGGCCTCATCCAGTATAATTGCCTCATATAAAGCCAATTTTTTTGGAGCTCGACAAGGAGGTTGAATCCTTAGTATTCTCTCTTGACCAAGACCATTCTACGCTTCATCATGTCAAGCTCGAACAGGACCATCTATGGGAGAAGTGGATGTTGATAGAAATTACCACTCGAGCGATGTTATCCGAGCCACCCCAAGAGTCTATCACCATCGCAAACCATACGCTTAGTTCTTATGTGGCTGTTTTAAGGGGTTATGTAACTAAAATATAGTACTATGTTCATGTACATTATTTTTTTATATAATAAAGAATATAAATTCTTGTCATTATTGATACATTGTAAATAGTTTTTAAAGAATAAATGGTGTTTTTAGTTATTATTTAATTAAGAAATTGTTTCATTAAATTTAGGGATTTTTGAATTAAATAATATTTTAATAAAATATTATTATTATTATTATTAGATTAATTTTGTTATATATAAATGATCATATAATTTTATGAATGCAATTAAATTTTTTATTATGGTTTGAAATCCACTTTTGTCAAAAACAGTGAATTTTCGATAAATGTCAGTTTTTATTTTTAAAAGTGAAAATTGACATATTTAGAAAATTATTTAGATAAAATAAATGTTATTTTTGGAATCAGAACATCAAAATTATCCAACTGAGAATTTTTCAAAATTTTCTGATACAGTCAAATTTTGGAGTAAAATTTAATTACCGTTTAAATATATAATGTGTTTTTTGACATCATAATGACCTAATAGTGATGCAATAAAAAACTATTATCTTTATGTTCGGCCAATATATGTTTTACCATTAAAATAATGTGATTTTGGGTTTTTTTGGCTTACTTTTCAATGCATTAATGGACCCTCAAGGCCTATTAAACACCTTGTATTTCTAAATTAATTTCCATGGGAGTATGACTCACCACCACATAAGCAACCCTATTATTTTAATAAGTTAGTACTTTAGCCATATAAAATATTCTTTTCCTATTCCCTTTTCCAAATAACATGGGCAAAAACAATGCGATGGTTTGTGGTTTGGATTTATTTAATGTAAGGGGACCCAAACCTAAATAATAATGAATTCCCTCACCTTTCTTATATAAACCCTCCCAAGCCCCCACTTCCTCCTCAATCAAAGCCTTTTAGTTCATCCAAACTCTACCCTACTCTCTCTAAAATCCTCTCAAGGTTCCCCAAGCTCCCAATAAGCCTCTCACAATCCTCTCTCTAGCTTTGGAAGCACACTTCAAAGTAAGGGTTTTTTTCTTCCATTCTCATTTTTGCCCAATTTTAATTATGTTGTTTTTCCCTTTTAATTTAAATTATGAATGTTGGGGTATGGTTTGGAACCTCCCTCATACTGACCTTTTTATGTTTGAATGATGGGATACCCCTTTCACTCTCATTAAATTCCTCCCATGTACACCCGTTACTATGCCGAAATTCCGAAAGGAACTTCTCTCTCCTCATTTACATTCAAGCAATACTTTTGTATCATGAATCTAAATTACATAACAATTGTTTGGAAATGTATCCATATGACTTCCTTACTGTCCATTACATGTAAATATGATTAGTATCCCCTTTTTCACTCATCAACCATTTCTATGAATTCTTATGTCTCGCCGTTACACGGGCGAAATCACAAGGATTTTCTAAGACAATTCCATTGTGTAGTGAATACCATGCCCATTTCTCCATCAAGGGTATTCAAATTTATTCACATTTACTTATTGATTATAATGATTCATGTATTAATTCTTGATTCCTATATCATGGAATAAATTATTATGTTTTATGAATCCATGTTTTATGATCCATGTGGCACACTTATGCATGAAATGAAATGTTTAAGATGGGTGCGCCCTTATAGGACTCCAATGCATTGTGTAAAGTAAACTATCATGATACGTCATGTGAAATGAGTGTTGACTCATGATAATTCAAGTTAAACGAGGGTTTACTCGTGCTTTATGTGCAATGAGGATTTACTCGTGCTCCATGTGCAATGAGCATTGGCTCATGCTAATTCAATGTTATGTGTTGTTGCCACATTTCCATGTTATGATTAGCATGCTTTATCATGCCTTTATGTTCATATTTCTCTTATGCTCTATTTATATGACTTTTTCCTAACATGTATTGTACTTCTCATGATATTCCATGTGTAGTCCCTTACTGGGATTTATAGCTCAGCCTTTTCTTATGCATGTCCTCGGGTTATCCCATGCAATGCTATGTATGACGGAATGTAGTGGTCATGTAAAAGAAGTTTTCAATAAAGATGTTGTATTTCATGATTTAAGTTTTTATGTAATGATCCAAATCCCTAAAGACACTAAAACTCTATATCTTCATTTTTTTATCAAGTGAATTTTTATTCAATAAATCATGTTTATGTTTGTAATAAAAGCAGGTTTTTCATAGTTGGTAACAGAGGATATGTTTATTTATTTCTGGGATTAGGATTAGAAAACCATATTAAAGCCTTAGAGACAATACTATGTATAATTAATACATCCCTATGTTTTAGTGAGTATTGAGTAAATGGGTTATCAAACAAATACATCCCTGTCTGGATACGAGCTGGTATAGGCATCTTTGGAACAGATGTATCCTAGGGGTAAAACCTGAAAACCCCACTTTGAGCTAGACTCAAATGGGATATAGTGCATGACAATGGGCCTTTCTGCACTCATGGTTACGACACTCTCGGGGGATATGTTTTAATAAATTCACAAGCTCAGTATGAAACCTTATTAAGGGAATAAAAAAATTCCCCAAAGAATATATGTTAGAAGGTAGATCATGAAAAGCCTATATTAAAGCCTATAGACTCTTGAGTTAAGGAAATAAAAGTTTGATTATAAGTCATCAGATTTTTTCTTTGGATTACCCTTTATGTGTTACCCCTAACTTTCCTTTTATTCCATCCAATTAATGGTAATAGGAGGACTCGGGCTAACAACCATTGTGAAGATTAGTGTGATGACTGTACAAATGAGATGCCCAATCCAATGAGAGCGGGAATCGTGAACTTTTTCACGCTTCTCTCTCAGCTAACTCAAGTTTTGAATAGAAACATGGGTCAAGAGGAACGTTCAACCCCCCCCCCCCACCAAGAAAGAACAATTCACTATCGAGAGCTTCATGAGACAAAGGCCTCCTACTTTTAGTGGATCATCCGATCCCATGATCGTTGAACAATGGATTAACTCCATTTAAAATATCTTCTCCATCCTTCAATGTTATGAACAAGATAAGGTACTCCTAGCGGCTTATCGTATGGAGGGTGAAGCTGATCAATGGTGGAAGTTGATCAAAAATACAAAGCCTGAGGAGGAGATCGAGGCATTGGAATGGAAGGATTTTCGGAAGATGTTTTTTGATAAATATTTTCTGCGCACCCTCCAGCTTAAGATGGAAAGGGACTTCCTTTCCCTAAAGAAAAAAGATGAAGAATCTGTTGGAGCGTACGAGGAAAAATTAACAAGGCTTGCACGTTACGCTTATGGCTTTATCGTTACCCCCTAATGAAATGTTGACCGCTTCTATGGTGGTTTGAAGCCAAGCGTACGAAAAGCATTAGAAATCTGTGACATCGACAGCTATGGTGAAATTGTCCGATGTGCCCTCAACGTCCAAATGGAGATTGAAGAATCACAGGGGTATCATGGGGATAAGAAGTGTAAGGTGGACTTCAATTCTGGTGGTCTGATGGATAAATCCAACGGTGCTAAGAAGATCCATCGCCCCACTTTCCAAAAGTGTGGAAAGAAGCATACTAGAAATTGCCTTAAGGGGACGCGGAAATGCTTCAGGTTTAGAAGAGAAACGCACCTAGCTGTTAACTGTCGGCAAGAAAGTCTCGTGACTACGATAGAGGAGAAGAATGCTCCTTTTGAACTTGAATGTGTTGTTCAATGCTACAAATGATAAGAACCGGGTCATTTAGCTAATCTGTTCCCTAATCCAAGGGTTTTAGGAGGAAACCAACAACCTCCAAGGCAGCAAGGAAGATCTTTTTCCATCACTTATGCCGAACTGAACCCCAAAAACGAAGAGGTGACAGGTACGGTAGTTATTCATTCAAGAATAGCAAATGTAATTTTTGATTCAGGTTCAATGCATTTTTTTATATCTAGAATGTTTAGTAGAACAATTCCATCACCACCACAAATCATGGAAGTGAAGATGTCGGTGAGTACGGCAAATGGGGAAATCATTGCATCGCATGAATATGAGTCCTTCCCTATTATAATTTATTGATTAAATTTCTTGGAGAACTACGTCATACTCCCTCTTGTGTAATTTGATGCAATTATTGGAATGGATTGTCTTTCCTTATATAGAGCCAAAATAAATTGTTGGGAGAGGAAAATCACACTCCATATGGAGAATCAACCCCCGATTCTTTACATGTGTAAGGAGGAATATGAATCTCCTTTATCTCTATCATCTCAAGCATAGATATTACTGCCTTATGAGCACGCGTATCTGGCTCATGTGATTGAGTCCAAGGAAGATACCATCCTTGAATAAATGCCTATTGTGAGGGAATTCGCTGATGTGTTCCCTGAGGAACTACCTGGTCTTCCTTCTAGAAGAGATGTTGAATTCTCAATTGAACTTATACCCGGGGCTTTAACAATATCCAAGACTCCATATAGAATTGATGTTGTAGATATTGAAGAGCTAAAGAAACAAATACAGGAGAATCTGGATAAAGGGTTTATACGCCCAAGTGCTTCACCAGGGGGTGCACCAGTCCTCTTCGTCAAGAAGATGGATCGGTCAATGCGGCTTTGCATAGATTATCATGAACATAACAAAATCAAAATAAATAACAAGTATAATCTCTAAAGAATTGATGACTTGTTCGATTAGCTGCATGGAGCACAATACTTCTCCAAGGTGGACTTGCAGTCGGGATATTATCAAGTAAGGGTGAAGAAGGAAGATATCCCCAAGACATCTTTTCCCACAAGATGCGGGCACTATGAATTCATAGTAATGAATTTAGGACTCACTAATGATCCAGCAATCTTTATGGAATTAATGAATAGAGTCTTTAGAGATTACCTAGAATATTTATGGTAGTCTTTATAGATGATATTCTAATATACTCCAAAACCAAGGAGGATCATGAGGAGCTTTTAAGAACTGTACTGGAGACGTTGTGCAAGGAGAATCACTATGCAAAGTATAGCAAGTGTAATTTCATGTTGAAGGAAGTCTCATTCTTGGGCCATATCATCACAAGAAATAGGATATATGTGGATCCCTCCAAAGCAGATGCAACTGAGGGATGGTCGGGGCCAACATCAGTAACATATATCCGTAGATTCTTGGGGTTAGATAGATATTATTGACGATTTGTGAGAAATTTATCACGAGTGTCCAAACCTATTACCAATCTAACTAGAAATTGAGTAATGTTTTCTTAGAGTGATGAATGTGAAGAAAGCTTCAAGGATTTGAAAAGGAGGCTTATCACTACGTCCGTCCACACTTTTCCACAGGTGGGGAACTTTTGGTTTTTTTATGTGATGCTTCAAAAAAGGGATTAGGATGTGTGATGATGCCGAATGATAAAGTTATATCATATGCCTCAAGGAAGCTGAAAATCCATGAGAGAAACTATCCAACGCATGATCTGGAGTTGGAGGCGGTGATCTTTGCTATGAAAATATGGCAACATTATCTATATAGAGAGAAATGTGAGATATATACTGACTACAAGTGTCTTAAATATATATTAACATAGAAAGAGAATAATATGAGCCAGAGAAGATGGATAGAGCTCATTAAGGATTACGACTATTCAATCCATTACCACACTGGGAAAGCGAACAAGGTGGAAGATGCCCTAAGTAGAAAGGATCCAGCGATTCTATTAATGTAGAAAATTGATAAGGATCCAATCTTCTTAGAATTGATGAAAATGTACATGAGAATCATAGAGAAGGGAACATCATCAATCCTTTCACAAATGATTGCTCAACCGTCTCTTCTTGAAAGGTTAAAGGATGCTCAAAAGGATGATGTGGGAATTCAAGAAAAAGTAGAAGCTCTCGACAAAGGGAAATCCTCAGAGTATAATGTTAATGAAGAATGAATTGTGCGGTTTGGGAAAAGACTATGTGTTCCATCATGTTCGGAGCTAAAGAAGGAAATTTGGGATGATGCACATAGTTCAAATTTTTCTATTCACCTAAGGAGCACAAAGATGTATTGAGATATCCAAGAAAACTTTTGGTGGGATTATATGAAGAAGGAGATCGCTGAATATACATTAATGTGCCTAGTGTGCCAGCAAGTGAAGACATAGATGTAGAATACTAAGGGGATGATGCAACCACTACCCATACAAGAATGGAAATGGGAGAACATCACCATGGACTTTGTCACCGGACATCTGAGGACATCCAAAGGCAATAATAGAATCTGGGTTGTTGTGGATCATCTTACAAAGACTACACACTTCATTGCTATTCGGGAGGATTTATCATTGGATCAACTATCACAAATATATATCAGGGAAGTGGTAAGGTTTAATGGAGTGTCGCTATCTATTGTGTCTGACTGAGATCCAAGATTCACCTCTATGTTTTGGAAGAGTCTTCAACATGCTCTGAATACTAAACTGAACTTCAGGACATCCTATCATCCTCAAACTGATGGCCATTCCTAGCGGACTATCCAAACAGTTGAGGACATGTTGAGATCATGGTCAATGGACTTTAATGGAGGGTAGGATCAAAATTTTCCTCTGTTTGAGTTCTATTATAATATGAGTTTCCATTCAAGCATCCAAATGGCACCATATGAAGCCCTTTCTGGGAAAAGGTGTAGAACACCAGAATTTTGGGATGAGGTCGGTGAACGTAAGTTGTTTGGACTAGAAATGGTCGAGGAAATGGTGGAGTAAGTTGAAACCATTCAGCAGCATATCAAGGCAGCCAAGAGTCGACAGAAGAGTTATGTAGATAATCTTCGACGAAACCTTGAGTTTAAAGTTTTTGACATGGTTTTTCTATGCATATCTCCATGGAAGAAGGTCATGAGGTTTGGAAGGAAAGGGAAGTTAAGTCGAAGGTACATCGGCCCCTTCGAGATTCTTGATTGTGTCGGGGATGTGGCCTATCGACTACCACTTCCACCTACCATGGCCAAAGTACATGATTTCATTCATGTATTCCTCTTAAGGAAGTACATACCGGACCCTTCACATGTACTCTCTTCTGAGGTGGTATAGTTGGAGGATGAAGTTTCTTATGAGGAGAAACCTGTGAAGATATTAGATCGTAGAGAAAAATTTCTACGAAATAAGACAATGCCCCTTGTTATGGTGTTGTGGAGAAACCAAAAGATTGAAGAAGAGACTTGGGAATTGGAGGAAACGATGAAGCTGAGTTACCCACATCTGTTTTAGTGTGGGAAAAGGAAAAATATCTAGGGTGAAATTTCTTAAGGGGGGAATATTGTAATGACCCAAAGTTTCATTAATGGAATTCCTATTCATATAACTAAATGTATCATTATGTTTATATGAAATGTAAACTTCTTTGGTTTTATGTTATAAATTTTTACTATTGCTAATATAGCCATTGAAAAGTGATCACATGATTAGTATAAATATAGGGCTTTAACAAATCTAAATTTACTCAAACATAGGAAGCGATGGACTCATCCAGTAGAATTTTCCCATACGAAGCCCATTTTTCGGAGCTCGGAAAAGAGGTGGCATCCTTTGGCTTCGCTCTTGACCAATCCCAAGATGAGCTTCATCATGTCAAGCTCGAACGGGACTTTCTACGGGATAAGTGGAATTTCAAATAAATTACCACTCGAGCGATGTTATCCAAGCGACCCCAAGAGTTTGTCACCATTGCACACCTTATCCTTTGGTCTCATGTGACTATTTTAAGGGGTTATTTAACTAATCTATAGTACTATGTTCATGTAAATTATTTTTTTATACAATAATGAATATAATTTCTTCTCATTATTGATACATTGTAAATAGTTTTTAAATTAATAAATGGTGTTTTTAGTTATTATTTAATTAAGAAATCTATTTTATTAAATAAAGGGATTTTTGAATTAAATAATATATTAATAAAATATTATTATTATTATTATTATCTTAATTTTATTATATATAAATGATCATATAATTGTATGAATGCAATAATAATTTTTATTAAGGTTTGAAATCCATTTTTGTGAAAACCCCTGAATTTTCGATAACTGTCAGTTTTTATTTTTAAAAGTGAAAATTAACATATTTAGAAAATTATTTAGACAAAATAAATTTTATTTTTGGAATCAGGATGTCAAAATTATCCAACGGCGAATTTTTCATAACTTATTGAGTCAGTCAAATTTTTTAGAAAAAATTAAATACCTTTAAAATATATAATGTGTTTTATGACATCATAATGAACCAATAGTGATGTAATAAAATACTATAATCTTTATGTTCGTCCAATATATGTTTTAACATTAAAATAATGTGATTTTGGGTTTTTTTGGATTAATTTTCAAAGCATTAATGGACCATAAGACTAATTAAACACCTTGTCTTTTTAAATTAATTTCCATGGGAGTATGACTCACCTCCACATAAGAAACCCTATTATTTTAAGAAGTTAGGACTTTAATATTATAAAATTTTGTTTTCCTCTTCCCCTTTTCCAAAAAACATGGGCAAAAACCATGGGATGGTTTTTGGTTTGGATTAATTTAATGTAAGGGGACCCAAACCTAAATAATAAAGAATTCCCTCACCTTTCCTATATAGACCAAACCATGCTCCCACTTCCTCCTCACTAAAAGCTTTGGAGTTCGTCCAACCTCTTCTCTAATCTCTCTAGAATCCTCACAAGGTTCCCCAAGCTCCCAGGAAGCCTCTCACAAGCCTCTCTCTAGCCTTTGGGAACAATCTTCAAGTAAGGGATTTTTTCTACCTTTCTCATTTTTGTTTAATTTTCTTTGTGTTTTTTCCCTTTTAATTTCAATTATGAATGTTAAGGTATGTTTTCACACCTACCTCATACTACACTTGTTATGTTTTAATGATGGGATACCCCTTTATCTCTCATCAAATTCCTCCCATGTACACCCGTTATTATGGATAAATTCTGAAAGGAACTTCTCTCTCCTCATTTACATTCAAGCAATACTTTTGTATCATGAATATAAATTCAATTAAAATTGTTGGTAAATGTATCCATATGACCTAATTACTATCCATTACATGAAAATTTTATGAGGAAACCCTTTATCCCTAATCAACCATTTCAATGAATTCTCATGTCACGTCGTTACCTTGTCGAAATCGCACCGATTCTCTAAGCCAATGCCATTGTGTAGTGAATACCATGCCCATTTATCCATCAAGGGTATTCACATTTATGCACATTTACATATTTATTATAATGTTTCATATATGAATTCCACATTCCCTTATCGTGGAATAAATGATTATGTTTTATGAATCCATGTTTTATGGTCCATGTGGCACACTGATGCATGAAATGAAATGTTTAATAAGGGTGCTCCATTATAGCGCTCTAATGCATTGGGTAAAGTATAGTATCATGATACATCATGTGCAATGAGTGTTGAATCATGATAATTCAAGTGAAAAGAGGGTTTACTCGTGCTTTATGTGCAATGAGGATTTAATAATGCTCCATGTGCAATGAACCTTGGCTCATTCTAATTTAATGTTAAGTGTTGTTGCCACATTTCCATGTTATAATTATCATGCATTATCATGACTTTTTGTTCATGTTTCTATTTTGCTCAATTGATATGACTATTTCATAACATGTATTGTACTCATCATGATATTCCATCTGTACGCCCTTACTGGGCTTTATAGCTCACCCTTTTCTTATGCATGTCCTCAGGTTATCCCATGGAATGCTAAGTACGAGGGAATATAGTGGTCAGGTTAAGGAAGATTTAAATAAATATGTTGTATTTAATGTTTTAACTTTTTATGTAATGATCCTAAGCCCCAAAGACACTAAACCTCTCGATCTTCTTTGTTGTATCAAGTGATGTTTTATGTAATAAATCATGTTTATGTTTGTAATAAAAGCAGGGTTGTCATAACAACCGCACCAACGAACCCCAAGAAAACCCCCATTAGAAGCATGGATATTTCATGGTATAATATGGAAAATAGAAATAAGAGAAGATGGTCCCAAATGTAATTATGATAATACATACCTTATATCGATGATTGATCGATGCAACTTGGTTGCATATAATTATAGCAGAACCAATCCGATGGGTAAAGATTGATTGTGAAACTCCAACAGGACGGATTGAAAGGTTCTAGAATCTCATATCCAATAAAAAAGAGGAAGAACAAGGGGGGAAGATATCTTGTCCTTTTTGGAAGATTTAATGGGGCGAAAGTTTAAGATATGCTTAATTTCGCATTAAAATAGGGTCGCATTAAGCCATGTGGTTTGAAGACGTAAAAACAACCCGAGCCATAAGAATAATTAATATAGGAGTTAAGGATTTTGAATCTACATTATAGTCCTTAAAAAAAATGCTTTAGATGCATTTTATGTCAATGGAAAATGCTAAAGGGGTGAAACTATAGGAAGCTGGAAACACTTTTCTTGATCCTCACTGTTATAACACTATTCATGAACCTCGCTATTAGAACCTCACCAATAGAACACTGTTCATGAACCTCACTGATAGAACACTAGTCACTGAACATCACTGGTAGAACAATTTTCACTGAACCTCAAAAAAAGAACACTGTTCACTAAACCACACCGATAGAACAATGTTCACTGAACCTCACCGATTAAACTGTTCACTAAACCTCACCAATGAAACTGTTCTCAAAAACCTCACCGATAGAACTGTTCACTGAACCTCATGGATAGAACTGTTCATTAAACCTCACAGATAGAACTGTTCACAAAACCTCACTGATAGAACTGTTCACTAATCCTCCCTGATAGAACTGTCCACTGAACCTCCCCTATAGAAATGTTCACAAAACCTCACTGATAGAACTATTCACTGAACCTCACCGATAGAACAGTTCACTAAACATCACTGATAGAACTGTTCACCGAACCTCACCAATAGAATTGTTCACTGAACCTCACCGATAGAACTTTTCACTGAACCTCATCGATAGAACTATTCACAAAACCTCACCAATAGAACTGTTCACTGAACATCATTGATAGAACTATTCACTAAATTTGAAATTACGATAAGTGATGGGGATAAGTCACCTTAAACTCCCGAAACACCTTAAACAACACATTTTCACAAAGGAATGGACCCGTGAGGTCCGGGACATTACACAAAACCACTAGAAAATTATATAAACTCGGTTAATATAAACATTCCCCATAGAAATATGTCTCCCAAAATTAAATCCCCATGTAGAGGATATATGATTGGGTAAATCCTAAATCCTCCATATATTAAAACCTCATATATGATTTAGTCATGAAAATATTGATTTTTTACCTAATTTCATCAATTTCGATATAAAATTTTCATTACATATCAAATGTTAATCTTTTTTGCTTCTTTTAAATCCTATAGGACTCATTGTTAATAAATTAGATGAAATGTCAATTTCCAAATTCATCAGATCCCCAGGATATTTTTATGTATTCCATGTCTATAATTGAACCAAGTGAGGGGTCATGGTTTGGTACTTACGAAAACATTGGATGAGTTCATTCTTATCTGTATAGAATATTAAATCCCATATCATGTAGATGAACTGTAACACCATGATATTTTATGAGAAATTTTATTTTTAATTTCATTGATGTCTTGGATTTTATGCTATATCAAGGTTATCTTGCACTATACGCAACACCGTATTAGCATGTAGTATACACAACACTGTCCTTGACTTGTGTTGCACGCAAGAGCAACCTCCCTCAATAGCGTGTGTTGTACGCAGTACAGAGTTTCACTAAACAATGATATATTGTTATAATATTATTATAAACTAGATGTTATGAATAGTATTAACAAAATTTTGAATTTTAGAACATTATTATTCATCTTAAACATATTATATAACATGTTATGAGAATAAAATAATTTTTTCAGATAAAATAAGTATTTTTCAAAAAAATGCAGTTTTGCCGCCTTTTAATGGTGCACCCACATTAAATCTAGTTTTGACAGGTTTATAAGTTCAATTAGTCAAAATAAACATATTCATTACAATCAGGGTATAAAAATTTACTTTGGATATATTTTTGACATTATTCTGATAACCTTCATATTTTGATGAATAGTAAAAATACACAAAATTTTAATTAAATTTTTTTTTCATTGAGCTAAATTGCATGGTTAAATTATTAGATTTAATATTTTTAAAGTAAAATTAGAATTTAATTTTACCAATTAATATAATCCAAGTCATTTCCATTAATTTCACATTGAATTCATAGATAAAAACATTTCAATCTGTGACAATGTTTAAACTTTTAAAACCTATTTTCTTAACCACATGATTAATTTTAAATTAATTTCTGCAAATTCTGTATTTTGAATTTTTAAAAATGGATTCCATATTTTTAATCTGTCGGTCCAAATATTTTAATAGACTGCTTTTTATTTTTAGACAATATGAATAGTAACTACGGTAAATTTTATTTACTACAGTTAATGTTAAATCTGGTAATTAATTGTAAAAATAAGATTATAAAATTTCCCTAACACCTGAAAAATTCAATTGTATGAATAAAAGTCGACCCATATCACCTAAGGGTCTAAATAGAAAAATTTCATGGACTTTTGACCATGAGAATGATGTAATTGTTATTAAAACCAATGAAAGTGACAACACGTCACTCTCTTATATATTATAAGTGTAGTAATTTTAATTAAGTGATGAACTTCATAAAACCTTGAATATAAATAATCTTCATAAATCTAATATAAATATCTACATCTTGAAAATTTATTTAGAATTTTTAGGGATTAACTAATTGTCATTAATGGAGACACAATAGTGATGCTAAAATAGTTTATTTATTGAAAAATCAATAATACAGTTTTTATTAAACTATTAGTTACCATAAATGGCTCAAAAACCTGACCAAAACATATTGGCCATGTACACGTAAACCATAACCATAAAATGGTCAAATATTTGACAATTTAGAGCCTTATATAAGCGATTATAACACTTATATAATGTTATTTTAAATGATGTCAAAGTTGTCACCTTCATGATTTAATAAATATAAAATTTTATATGTTGTGATTTTTAGATGATAAATTGGAGTAAAAGTATTCTTATGGAAGATATTAGATTTATCTACCTCATAGTATTTTATTTTAATTTTTTCTGCAAGAAATAAGTATATTAAATAATTGTACAAAAATTTTGTAGTAATTATTTTATTAAGGGAAATATCAAATTAATGGTTTTAAAAAAATCAAATTAAATTTTAAATGAACGAATTAATGTGATAAATATATTTTTTAGGAACATATGACTACTTAAGAATATATTAAATATTTTGGTTCGAATATATCCTCTGTGTGTATTTTATGTAAATTCAAATAAATGAATAGTGTCAAAATTGACACTACTGTTATTTTATAAAAATATCACATTATAAAATTGTTCAAAAATCCCAAAAATATTTAAAAATTAGAAATTTTAAATTATATGGTCTAAAGTGTCCTAAATTATAAAATTATGGACAATTAACAACACATATGTAATTATTTATAAAAAATTAAAATTTATAATATTATAACCACAAATAAAATTAAATTGATTAAATAAGGATAAATCAAGTTGATAAGGTTTACAATAAAGTACCAACATGTCTAAATATTATTTTTTTGATTAACTTACAACCCTAGATCATATAATATTCGAATTTTATTCATTTTTGGAGTATTTTAAGTTTGTTTGATTTTATTATAAATTAATATTTTAGAGGATTCCAAAAGTGCCCCTCTCCTCTCTTATAAAATGGAACCTCCTCCCTCACCTCATCACACCACATTGAGCCTTAATGCTTGGAAAAGCCCTAAAAATTTCTCTTCTCTACTTCCCTATCAACATAAATGAGGTCCTGGCATTCTTCAAAGACCAACTTTAGTTCCCTAAGTGGATGTTTAGAAGAGGCTCGTCAAAGAAGAGGTAATATTTTTTACTGATTCTTTCAAGTTCATTTATTCTTCTACTTCCTCTTATTTTTTTTGTTTAATAATAATGTAATAACATCAGTATCACTCATATATTTATATGTTAAAATTAATATAAACCAACCTTATTTAACCTTCTATCCATCCTATGGAAAATGAAATCACCACGCGTGCGTACGTACAGAATACCGTATCCACGCCGTGGTGTAATCTGTTTTTCCACCACCACCTTACATGGATGGGTATAATGGTGTAATGAATTACTATATATGGTTATTATAACATGATACTAATTCTGAGATATTATATCATCCACTCTAATTCCATTCAATAATTATGTGAACGATATCATCACTCGTGCGTACATTCAGATTACTGTCTCCAAGATGCAATCAAATTCATTTTCCATGTTAACCATTCAACAAAGATTATAAAGTACATATAATAAATAATCATTATATATATGAAATATTAATGATACTGAATTTTCTTATATGTTATTTACTTACTTCCATTCAATTTATTAAGGAAATTAATACAGTGTTCATGCGTACGTATGACCTACTGTCTCCATGAATGGTGTATTTTCTTCCATTTATCGGTCTCTTATATATATATATGTATATTCTGAATATATATTATATATAAATCATGTTTTACAATCTGGAAGTAAGTAATCATGATCTAAGTAGTAATTTGAATAATTACAAGTAAAAACACAGACGATAAATGAAATGATTTTACCCAAAACTCTACTTTAACATGGAATTGACAAATGAACGGGTAATATAAAGTCATAAGTGAGTCATATATGGTATCATAATTATTATTATGGTTCTTTTAAAAGTTAATAATATGTTTAAACCCACTATACAGGAGTCTTGTACACATATGGATGAAGTTGGAGTTAAGGTAAGGGATAATTTTTTAATCTCATTTTTCTCAGAGATTGCTTATACGTAAGTATTTAATGGGGTTATATTTTTCATTCATGTCCATAAAAATGTTTTTCATAAAGTTATTAATATTCTTCCATATATTTTTAAAGTCATGTTTACCCCTATTTTACTTTTACTTTGTGTTATGGAAGGAATTTGTCTTTTGTTTACCATACGTGGTACTTTTTGGATTTTCCATTAAAAGTATGAGGAGAATGATTTTTTAAACATATACGGCATGAATGGATTTTTAAGGTTTAATAAAGCCTTATTATCATGTATATTACTCTACAAGATTTCATGATTATTTTCAATAAAATCATTTTCTTTAAAAATTGTGTGGAATTTTATGAAAGGAAATGATTTTGAAGAAGAATGGAAATTTTCCTCAAGAATTCATTTCAATTATTTTATCAAAACTATTTTCCATCTAAGATGACATTATTTATTATGTTTATGTTTCAAGTATAATGTATCTATTATTTACATGTGTTTATTTTTATGAAATGATATTCATTTTTTTTATATGGATTATGTCATGATGAGATGATGTTTATGAAACCCATTATATTCTTTGGGATACGATGAATGATTTATGATTGATTTGTGGAAAACATAAGAATGATTTAAATATGAGACGGATGGGACCTATATCTCCCACCAATACATTCGGTAAAGATTTATATCTCATGAGATAGACATGGCTTTAATGGAATTTTAATTTGGTTCAGTAACACAGGGCTGGAATGACATGTAAACCTAGTTCATTAATGGAAATTGTCCACTATGACGGTCAGGGAAGCAATGCCTTGGCTACTATGGAAATAAAAACATGTGATTAATGTTTTCCACAATTAAATGTTTTATTACCATGATATTTTATCATGGTTAAGGTTCCTCTTTGATCTATGCCTTATGCACTGCAAGATTTATGTCATTACACATGATTTTAATGTTTTATGATTATTTTGTTAAGTTCAAATGTTTAGGGGTTGTTTTATGTTCTCCATGTTTACCTTTATAGAGCATTTGAGATCACCTTTTTTATGTTTTATTTTCCCCATGATATAAAGAATTGTTTTATTTAAGAAAACCAAAGGGGAAGATCTTTATGGGAGATGTTGATCATCATTCACCATGATTAAAAGATTGTGTTCCGATTTTCCAAAGACACTAAACTAATACAATATTTGGGCATATTTTTTTATCTATTATGTATTCCGAAAAAGTAATGTATGTCAACGTACACCATGATTTGGGTCTCTACGGTTGGTATCAGAGTGAAGTTTTAGTTAACTTTTAGAAACTAGGATGTGAAAATATTAGTGAAATCCCAAGAGATATTTCTAAAGTATGTCTAAGGATGTCCCTAAGGTTTCGTATAAGTATAGGTTATAGTTCTAAAATTACGGTAAATATCTTATAATTAAACATTAGATGTTATATATTAAAGGTACTCCCCCTTTATTATGTTGTTTTCTTAGTATGATTTCTTCCTCTCAAACTATTCTTTTTGGGTTTTAGATAATGGCTGGAACCTGAAGGAACCGTGTTGATCAGTGTAATGGACAATGCAATGATTGTCCCCCTGAACAAACCAATGTTATGGGAGATAGAGTCAATAATATTATTTTTATACATACACAATCTATGAATCATTCTAGACTTACAAATGAGTAGAGAAGGGACCAATATTCTATTGAGTCTTTCATGAGTTAACATCAACCTTCTTTCGGTGGGTCTTCTGATCCACTTGTTGCAGAACAATGAATCATTACTATTGGAAGGATACATTCCATACATCTCTATTCAGAATATGAAAAAGTAATTCTGGCTATTTACCATTTAGAGGGTGAAGCAGACCAGTGGTGGACTCTAATTAGGAATATGAGGCCTGGAGATAAAATTGAATCCAAGGAATGAGATGAGTTCAAGAACATTATTTTTAATAATTAATTCCCTCGTATTCATGAAAAAAAGATGGAAAATGAGTTACTTGGGCTTAAACAAAAGGATGATGAATCTTTTGGTATATACAAGGAAAATTTTATAGGGCATGCAAGGTATGCATTTGGGCTTATCATCCAACCTGATAGTAAAGTTAATCGATTTTTCAGTGGCTTAAAATCCACTCTTTTGAGTGAATTAGCTATAAGAGACTTTAGTAGATATGAAGAAATTGTAAGTTGTTCTATCAAGGTAGAACAAGAATTTGGTGTTACATATCCATCTCATGGTATTGACAATAAACGAAAGATGGAGTTAAAGGAAAAATCTCAAAACTATGGTGAAAAGAAGACAAGTGTTTCGTTATGATCAAAGTGTAGAAATAATCATGATGGAGATTGTATTAAAGTGACTAGAAAATGTTTTAATTATAGAAAAGAAGTTCATCGAGTAGCTGAGTGCCAATGTAATGAAAAAAAGGTATCTAATGATGTGAATAGATAAAATACTACAAAGAACGCACACCCCACACTACAATTCTACATGTGTAGGGAAATGGGGAATTATGCTATCCAATGCCCTAATCCAATGGTTAATGATGATCGACATCAAAAACCTCTTAAGTCAATTGACAAAGGGATATCACATGCGATCACTATTGACGATGTTGATTGTAATAATGATGTGGCAGAATGATTAAGTGTTTATGTAATAGAATTCCAAAATAATGTTGTGGAATCTCATTTATAGTATCGTGGAATATTGGAATATCTATGTGTTGTTTTATTGGTGTTTTCAATAATTATATGTTACCGGTAACCATGAAAAGTGATTGAAATATTTTTGGAAAGTAGATGATATGTGAATAATGAAGGTATAAAGAGATAATGAAATGTTTGATAGTATTTATGAGCTCATGACTGATATAAGGACAAAGTGATATCATGGTTTGAGTATATAGAAATTTTGGGACTTTAGTATGTGGAAAGAGTTGACTTTTGACAACATTCATGATTTCATAATGATTCTATGGTAATCCATGTTTCATGAGAATACATGATTAAGGAATTCAAATGTTTGGAATGTGACCAAAAAGATATATCTTATGATATATGGGGGATAAATGATGTTATTCACTTGCTTGGTAGATGACTTTTCTATTAGTCGTTTTATTTATACTATGAGATTGGAAAAAATTATTTTTGATAAGCCTAATGGTTGGAATGAATTATGTTGGAAATCAGATAGTATTGTTTAAGTAAATAAATTTTTGATATTATTTTTGGAATGTTGTAACAGTATAGTTTTAGAAAAAGGAAAACTCGTAGGATAGGTGACTACCCGTCGCGTTGGACAAGGATTCAGGAATCAAACCCAAAACCAATGTGCGATAGGCCATTATTGCCTACAACTGGCCTACAAGAAGTCCTCGATTAGTAGAAACTAGTTTTATTTTTTTAAGAGGTATGATAGATGAAGTATAAGTCCATTTTGAACCATAAACGATTAAACTCACCATAAGATGGACTTATATATATTACTTTTCATAACCTTATGTTTGAGACAGATGGAATGACCTATCATTCTATCGCATGATCTGCTAACACTTCACAGAAGTCAAATTTGACTTCATTTGATTATGTGATGGAGTGTAAATTGTTCATGTCACAAATAATAGTGATATTGAACAAAAATCAAGTAATTATTTCTTTTAATTCAAAAATTCTTCAACATTAGGGAAATGATCTTGAAAACCAAACAATGTTTCCCTAGTGCCCTCATATCTGATGAATCAGATGGTACCTTAGATTATCACAAAATTATGGCTTTTTTATTGTTTAATTTTTCATAGCCATGTATTCTACCACTTTTCATCCAAACACGATGGTTAGATTTATCTTCCATATCCATATTTTCACCTATATTCTCCCATTTGTAAACCCAGTGATGAGTAACATTGGGTATCCGTTATGTTTCTAACGTTTCTTTTTAAAATTATGATTTAGTATTCTTTTTTACAATGTGTGTTTCCCTAAAAAAAACTTTCAAGATTTCAATGATTTATAACCTCGACGAATTTCAAGGGAGAAATTCATTTTAAGGGGGGTAGAATGTAACACCCCATGATTTTATAAGAAATATTATTTTTAATTTCATTGATGTATTGTGTTGTAAACTAAACCATTTTTAGCCTATGCTATATGCAACACAGTATTATCTTGTAGTATACGCAACACTATTCTTTTCTTTTGATGCACGCAAGAGTGATCTTACTCAACAGTGTGTGTTGTAGGCAATACCGAGTTTCACTAAACAACAATATATTGTTATAATATTATTATGAACTAGCCCTTATGAATATTATTAACCACATTTTGAATTTTATAACATTATTATTCATATTACACATATTCTAAAAAATGTTATGAGAACAAAGAAATTTTTTCAGGTAAAATATGTATTTTAAAAAAATGCAGTTTTGCCGCCTTTTGATGGAGCACCCACTTTAAATCTAGTATTTGACACGTTTATAAGTTCAACTAGAAAAAATAAACTTATTCATTAAAATAAGGATATAAAAATTTACTTTGGATAAAATTTTTACATTA
Organism: Viscum album; assembly: GCA_963277665.1. Classification (NCBI taxonomy): domain Eukaryota; kingdom Viridiplantae; phylum Streptophyta; class Magnoliopsida; order Santalales; family Viscaceae; genus Viscum; species Viscum album. The sequence continues at coordinate 601,011,604 of OY728133.1, forward strand.
TTATAATAACCTTTATATTTTGATGAATAGTAAAATTAGGATAAGTTTTAATTAAAACAACTTTTTTCATTGAGATAAATTAAATGGATAAATTATAATATTGAATTGTTTTAAAGTATAAATAGAATATATTTTTACCAATTAATATAATTAATGTCATTTCCATTAAATTTTCATTGAATTCATATTTAAAAACATTTCAATCTTTGACAATGTTTTAACATTTAAAACCCGTTTTCTTAACAACGAGATTAATTTTAAATTAATTACTGAAACATCTGTGTTTTGAATAATGAAAAATGGATTACATATTTTGAATCAGTAGGTCCAAATTATGTTAATAGGATAATTTTTATCTTTAGTAATTATGAATAGTTACTACAGTAAATTTTATTTACTACAATTAAAGGTAAATCAGGAAATTAAGGGTAAAAATAATGATATAAAATTACCCTAACACCTGCCAAAATTCCATTGGATGAATAAAAGTAAAACAATATCACCTAAATGTAGAAATAGATTCATTTCAGGGACTTTTGAATACGAAAATGATGTAATTATTATAAAAACCAAAGAAAATGACAACATGTCACTCTCTTATATCTTATAAGTGTAATAATTTTAATTTAGTGATAAACATCATAAAACCACGAATATAAATAGTCTCCAGAAATCTATTAAACTTATATAAATAATGAAAATCTATTTAGAATTTTTTGGGATTAAATAATTATCATTAATAGTGACACAATAGTGATGTAGAAATTGTTTATTTAGTGAAAAATCAACAATACAGTTTTTTAAAAAAAAATAGTGACCATAAAAGGCTCAAAAACCAGACCAAAACATATTTTTCATGTTCATGTAAACCATAAGCATTCATTGGTCGAATATTTGACCATTTTGAACCTTATAATAGTGATTATGACACTTATATTATTTTATTTAAAATGATGTCAAAGTTTTCACCTTCATGATTTAATAAATATAACAATTTAAATGTTGTGATTTTAAGATGATAAATTCGAGTAATAGTATTATTATAGAAGATATTATATTTATCTACATCATAGTATTTATTTTAATTTTTATGAAACAACTATGTTTATTAACAATTTATATGAAAATCTTGTATTAATTATTTTATGAAGGGAAATATCAAATAAATGGATTAAAAAATATTAAAATAAATTTCATATGAACTAATTGATGTGATAAATGAATACATTTTATTAATATGACATGTTCGGATTCTATTATATTTTTTTTGAATATATCCTCAGTGTGGATTTTATTTAAATTCAAATAAATTAATAGTGTAAAAATTGACAGAATTTTTATTTTATAAAAATAACATATTTTAAAATAGTTTAAATATCACAAAATACTAAAAAATTATAAATTGAAATTTATATGGTCTACAATTTCATAATGTTTCCAATTATGGAAAATTCAAAACACATAAGTAATTATTTATAACAATTAAATATTTAGAATATTATTACCAGAAATAAATTTAAATAAATTAAATAAGGCTAAATCAAGTGGATAAGATTTACAATAAATTAACAACATGTCTAAATCTTATTGGTTTATGAGATTACAATCCTATCTCATCTAATCATTGTATTTGAGTAATTTTTGGAGGGCTTTCGTTGGGGTTTGAATTTACTATAAATTAATATTTTAGAGGTTTCCAAAAGTGCCCCTCTCCTCTCTTATAAAAGGGAACCTCCTACCTCTCCTCCTCACACAACATTGAACCTTCATTCTCAGCCAAATACTGACCATTTCTCTTCTCCACTTCACTATAAATATACTAGTGTTATTTTTCTTCTTCAAAGACCAAATTTAGTACCCTAAGATGTGGTTTAGAAGAGGCGCGTCAAAGAAGAGGTAATATCCTTAACCGATTCTTTCAAGTTCATTTATTCTTATACTTCCTCCTATTTTTTTATAATAATTTAATAACATCAGTATCACTCATATATTTATATGTCCTTATAAATATGAACCAACCCTATTTCACCTTCTATCAATCCTACCGAAAAAGAAATCATCGCGCGTGTGTACGTAAGGAATACCGTCTCCACACCGGGGTATAATCTGTTTCTCCTCCACTACATTACTTGGATGGGTATAATGGTATAAAAAATAACTATATATGGTTACTATAACATGATACCAATTCTTATAAATTATATCATCCACTCTGATTCCATTTAATAATTATGGGAACGATATCATCGCTCATGCGTACGTACGGATTACCGTCTCCACGAGGTGAGGAGATTCATTATTCAAGTTAACCATTCAAGAATAATTATAAAGTATATATAATATATACTCAGGAAATATATGACATATTAATGATACTGGATTTATTTATCTGTTATTTACTTACTACCATCGAATTTAATAAGGAAACCAAACAAGCGTTCATGCGTATGTATGGCCTACTGTCTCTATGAATGATGTATTTCATTCCATTTATAGATCGATTATATATATGTATAATATAAATATATATTTTATATAAATAATTTTTTCCATTCGGGATTTATGTAATCATGATCTATTTAATCATTTGAATAATTACATGTCAAAACACGGACGATAAATGAAATGAATTTACCAAAAACATTGCTTTAACATGGAATTGACAAATGAATGTGTAATATAAAGTCGTAACAGAATCATATATGACATCATAAAAAATATTATGGTTCTATTAAAAGTTAATAATATGTTTAAACACACTATACAGGAGTCTTTCACACATATGGAAGAAGTTGGACATAAAGTAAGGGATAATTTTGTAATCTTCATTTTATCTGAAATTGCTTATACGTATGTTTTTACGAGGGTTATATTTTTCATCCATGTCCATAAAAATGTATTTCATAAATTGTGTAATATTATTCCAGGAATTCTAAAGTAATTTTTACCCTATTTGACTTTTACTTTGTTTTATGGAAGGAATCTTTCTTTTGTTTACCATACGTGGTAATTTTTTAATTTAACATCAAAAGTACGATGAGAATGATTTTTTAACTTATACAGCATGAATGGATTTTTATGGTTTCATAATGCCTTATTTTAATGAAGAATACTCTAAAATATTTCATGATTATTTTCAAAAAAAATTTCTTTTTAAATTTCCTGATATTTTGTTAATAGAAAATTATTTTGAAGAAGAAAGGATATTTTCCTCATGAATTCACATCAAGTGTTTTATCACAACTATTTTCCATCTAAGATAAAATTATTTAGAATTTTTATGTTTCAAGTATAATGTCTCTATTATTTACAATGTTTTATTTTTATGAAATGATATCCATATGTTTCATATAGATTATGTCACAATGGGATGATTTTTATGAAACTCATTTTATTCTTTGGGTTCTAATGAATGATTTATGATTGTTTTGTGGGACACATAGGAATTATTTCAATATGATATGGTTGGGACCTATATCTCCATCCAATGCATTGGGTAAAGATTTATATCTCATGAGATAGACATGGTCGGAATGTCAAGTGAATTCGGATCAGTAACACAGGGCTGGAACCGCAAGTAAACCTGGTTCAATAATGGACTTTGTCCACTATGATGGTCTTTTTAGCAATGCCTTGGCTACTATGGAAATCATAACATGTGCATAATGGTTACCTCAATTACATGTTTTATTCCCATGATATTTTATCATGGTTAATGTTTCTTTATGATCTATTCCTTATGCACTTCCAAGATTTATGTAATTACTCATGATTTTGATGTTTTATAATTATAATGTAACTTTCAAATGTTTAGGGATTGTTTTATGTTCTCCATGTTTTCCCTTACTGAGAATTTGAGCTCACCCTTTTTATGTTTTCTTTTCCATAGGATATAAATAATGTTTTTAGTTAAGAAAACCAAAGGTGATGATCTTTATTGGAGATGTTGAAGATCTTTCACCATGATTAAAAGATTATGTTATGAGTTTCCAAAGACACTAAACTAATACAGTCTTTAGGAATATGGTTTTGTTATGTATTAAGTATTATAAAAAAGTAATTTAATGTCTATGTATGTCAAGCTTTGGGTCTATACATGAAACAATATTGTAGAGAAACACATATGTTTTCTGTGTTGTCAAGGATATTATTTTTATTTACATTCCATATAATCCAATATTATATAATATAAATTACATTTCCAATTTTTAATTATTCTAGTATTAATTTACAATATTATTATATATTAATTATAGTGTATTACATATTGAAATTACACATTCTCTAGTACACCTGTTATGCCAATCCAAATCCCTCCAGATAAAGGATTGATATGATCCAGCCAAAATTATTTTATTAAATAGAATGACCTAATCCGATATGTTCAAGATGAACCTATGGAACATATGTCTGTGTAAATTGGTCCTTTTAACTGTATTGCCTATGTTGGACTCTTCATGTATTAATAATGTTTTCATGACCACAAATCTTATTCAGTCTATAAACATTGTTAACTCTATGTAATCTACCTCACATAAAATTTACAGGTCTTTAGTAATTGTTATCCAAAGCTATTAAGTGATATACACTCATTTTGGTTGTTGTACACAATATTTTATTTTGAATTATACATTCTTGAGAAAATGAATAATCTTAACCCATTCTATGAATATGTCTTCTTATGTTTGAATATAGATATTTGGCTATGTCTGAGACACCGTGAGTCTACCACCAGTTATGTTTTTCTGGAAATGTCATGAGTTGCCGTGATCAAATGAGACACTGTGAATCATGAGACACAGTGAACAATGATACGCCGTGAACCATGAGGTGTCATGAATGGGACAACGTGAACGATACACTGTAAATGAGATACCTTAATTGAGGCACCATGAATGAGACACCATGAATGAGACACCATGAACAAGACACCGTGAACGAGACATCGTTACCAATCCAAAAACCATTTCAAGGAGATACTGTTTCCATGACATATTGTGATACCATTTCTTAATATGCTTTGTCGTTTTTCATTTTAATCTCTAATGGTAATATTTGAAGCCTTTAAATGCAATGAAACCATTAATATTTATATGAATACATGTCACATAACAGTATGTGGTATGAGGTGCAGAATAAATGCAGCCTGCCGACACCAACACATACACTCCAAGATAAAAGTGTTGTGCGGCCGAGAAAAAAAATTCCAAAAAAAGTGGGGCAATGGAAAAGAAGACGATAACGAAGAACACACTCAATGAAATTTTGAAGAAATATTTTTCACATGAAACTCAACATTGACGAAGGACACACAAAGCATACTTGAATTCCTGAAATGAGAACATCTTGGCACTATCGAACATCATAAAGAAAACAAGCTGGATCTGTCTGACTTGCAACACTCTGTTTTCCATTCAAGTACATTGGATCTTTTTAGTCATATAAGTACATAGATAAAAAAGGTAACAATCAAATCACATCTAAACTCATCTAAATATTTTTTCTTTGTGGTGTAAAATTATATTATCTTTAAAGATGTGTGTGTATCTGTATACCAACACACTCTATCTCCTGCATTAAACAGAAGGACACAAGATATCCTTTCTCAAACAACATTTTACACTTGTATACCCACCCATAATTGTGGAAGAGGTCCCTTTGGGGCCTGGTAGTTTGTACCAAGGATGAACCTTGGAATATGTCATGTGACCTAGAAATTACGGTTTAATGTTGTTAACCCTGATCCTGGGTGTGGATAAAATTTATTTATATAAATAGCTTCATGGAAGTTGATCACCATGTGGGGTGGATTAGGTATCTTCTTGAGACTGAACCACTTGTTTTATATCCACTGTGCTACTTAATTTAGTATTATATGTTCTACTACTTTACTGTATAATTACGAAATCACTAAATTCAATTTTATAGTTAATCTTGAAAAGAAGTTATAATATCTTGGACTTATAAGAATATCATCAACCGTAATCTTATTAACTGATCTTAATATTACTAATAATTAATCAATCTTCTCAAAGGATATTCAAACATTGAAACATTCATAACATTATAAACTTAGTTAACTGGGTTGTATTTAACCTTATTAGGGAATCCGTTTGAAGAATACTTTTAAACCTAGATTTTTTATAGATAACAAATACACCCCCTCCCCTCATGAGTAATATACTCCGAAAAATATTTGGTATCAAAGGATATCTATTAAATACTTTGTTTAACCTTATTAAATATTGATTTTAGTTGTACATTAATGATCGTTAAATTTCTATTAATTCTGAATTTCAAGATCTTTCAAAGTATTTTTTATTATGGATAATAGATTGGAAGGTGTTGCTACCCACAGAATACAATTCTTTAATAGAACCTACTATGCTCAATGGAATATTAAAAATAAAATTCATTTATAAAGTATGGGGTTTGAAATTTGGTCTTCCATTATTGATAAATATAAGATTCTTACTATAGATAGAATCACATGTGATGAACCTACCAAAACTTCCAATAATAACAATTGAAAAGCTATGAATCCTTTATATTTCACTTTAGGATATGATGAATTAAATAGAATTTACGCTTGTAAAAATACCCATGAAATTCGGGTTACCTTATTTGTTTCACATTAAGGAACATCTATTGTGAATGAAATGTGACTTAATGCCTATAATATTAAATATGATAACATTAAAATGAAACCTAATGATCCTATCTATGACATGTATCTTAGGTTCAATGAGATTGTCAACATAATTATTTCTCTTGGAAGAGAAGTCACTACCAAGGAAAAGATCATGATAATTCTCCTATGTTTTTCTGACAGATGGTGAGGAACCTCTGCCTTAATTAGATAATCATGTGGCATCATCACGCTACCTGTAAAAAAACTCATTAGGATACTGAGGATGTATAAAGAAGAGATGATTGTCAACAAGGAAGAAGAGGATGAACCAAAAAGAAAATTTGTTGCATTCAAGACCACCACTTCTAAAATCAAAGATAAAGGGAAATTGGAATCTTCTGTAGAATGTTCATATAGTTAACAGTCATCACTTGAAAGTGACGATGAGATAGTACAATTTTCAAGGAGATTTAAAATATTTTACAAGAAACATAATTTTTTTAGAAAGCCAATAATTAAAGGATGATATGACCAAAAAGGATATTGGAAGAATGATTGGAAGCGAAGTGACCAGACTGATGAGATTTTCTGCTATGAACGTAAGAACAAAGGGAATATCAAGGATGACTGTCTGCAGCTCAAGTACAAAAAGATACACGAGGACAAGGACAAGAAAAATTGAAGGCAATAAAAAAACCTTGATTGCTTCTGAGAAATGTTCAAGTGATTCAGAAATATCACTTGATGAATAGGCTAACAAAGCCAATATGTGTTTCTTGATAAACACATCTGAAGAAAGATTCTTAAGGAGTTACTCTAAATGTTTATGGAACATGGATAGTGGGTGTTCCAGACACATGACATGATAATTCTCATTATTCAAGAACCATATTAAAATAGATGGAGGATATGTCGCATTTAGTGATAATAAAAAATGAAATATTATTGTCCTTGGACAAATAGATAACTCTCACTCAGTTTTTATTTCTAACCTATTTTTAGTTGATGATTTGAAATATAACAAACTTAGTATCTAACAATTAAATGATGATGGATTTCATATTTTATTTGAATGTGATAAATGTACATTCTTCAATTTTAAATAATAATTAACGTTTTCTGCATTATTAAATGAAAATGTTTATTCTGTTAATATAGATTTTTTTTTTTCAAAATGCTTAATGCTTAAGTGTATTTCATAAAGTGTCTTTCAACTTGCATAGGAGACTTGGGCACTGTAATATTCACTCCCTTAGACAGTTAAATATAAAAATCCTAGTCAAAGGCCTACCAAAACTTGAGTTTCCAAATGATAAATTGTGTAATACCTATCAAAACGGAAAACAACATAAAATTTCATCAAGCCAGAGATAGAAGGGTCAACTTCTCAACCTCATGAACTGGTTCACATGGATTTTTTTGGACCATGTAGAGATACAATTTTAAATTGGATGAAAAATGTTTATGTTCTTGTAGAATACTTTTCTAGTTATACTTGAACCATATTTCTGGCTCACAAAAGTGAATACTTCTCTTATTTTAGGAAATACTCCATGTTTGTAGAAAATCTTACTGGACATTGGATTAATTCCATAAAAAGTGGTCATGGCTGTGAGTTTGAAAATCAATAGTTTGAATTATTTTTATCAAAAAATGGATATAGTCTTAATTTCTCTACCCTTAGAACATCTCAACAAAATGGAGTTGTAGAAAGAAGATATAGAACCCTGCAAGATATTTCTAGAAATTTCATAGTGAATCTGATCTACTAATTTATTTTTGGTCTAATTTTATAAATACAAAATTCTACATAATTTATGGAGTGTGGATCAAACCTATTCTTAAAAACACTTCTTATGTGATATGGAACAATTGAAAATTAAAATTTAACAAGTTCAATGTTTTTTTGCAAAGTATATATCCTTAATACTATAGACCATCTTGAAATAGTTTCATCCAAGAGTGATGAAGGAATTTTTTTTGGATATTCCATTTTCATTAAAGTAAATAGAGTGTTTAATAACATAACTAAATATGTGGAAGAATATTTCCATATCAAATTTTATGAAATAGATTTACTTGAGCCTAACCCATTCAAAAATTCATGGAGGATGATGTATCAAATATGAACATTAATTCAAAATCATCAACCCATTCTATGAAAGAAGATGTAAAAACTTCCAGTTCTAGAAATTCCTTAGAATTGAGTCACAATGACCCTAAAACATTGGATGAACCTGAAATCACTAGTCCTTCCTTATCTAGAGCTATTATAACTGTTACAAACCATCCCTTAGATGCTATTGTAGGAGACCTAAGAAAAAGCACTCAAATTAGAGCTTCTCTTAGAAATCAGGTTGAACATCAAGTGTTCTTGTCACAAGTTGAACATAAAAATATTAGTGATGCAATAAATGATGAATTTTAGGTGGTCTGTGTAAGAAAAACATAATCATTTTGAATGGAAAAATGTTTTAAAACATGTAGAAAGACCCAAGGACACATTCACTCTATGCACTAAATGGTTGTTTAGAAATAAGGTAGATTAAGCTGTTAACGTAGTTAGAAACAAGTCATGATTGGTTTCACATAGATATAGTCAAGAAGAAGGAATTTACTATGAATAAACCTTTGCACTATTAGCTATACTTAAAGCCAGTAGAAATCTTCTTCCTTATTCTCTACATCTGAATTTCAAACTATATCAAATGGTATTTAAGAGTGAATTCTTAAATGGGTTTGTTGCTGAGGATGTATTTGTTGAGAAACTTTCTGGTTCTACAAATCCTTATTTTCCAAATTAAAATTTTAAATTATCAAAAGATTTATATGGTCTAAAACATGCTCTAAGATTCTCGTATGATAGGATGAGTACTTTTTATATTTCCAAATGTTTTACAAAAGCTATATCTGATCCTACCCTTTTTATAAATTTAATTTCTAATGATGTTTTAGTTGTTCAAATCTCTGTTGATTATATTATCTTTGGATCTCCATGAAATTCTTTATGTATTGATTTTTCTAAAATAATGCATAATGAATTTGAAATGAGTTTAATTGTTGGACAAAAATTCTTTCTTGAATTTCGAATCTTTCAAAATAATGATGGTATTATTTTTAATCAAAGTAAATACACCAGAGATCTTCAAAAACGTTTTGTATTTTATTGCACTAGAAGTAGTGACACTCCAAGGAGTACCACATGTATGTTAGATCTTGTGGAAGATGGAAAATCTATTGAACAAACCACTTATAGTGGAGTTATTTGATGTTTAATCAACATAACTTCTAGTCGACCTAAAATTATGTTTAGAGTGTGTATGTGTGCTTATTTTCAAGAAAATATTAAGGAATCTCATTTACATGTTGTAAAGGGAATTTTCAAATACATCAAGCATACAGACAATCTTGGATTGTTTTATCCTAGAATAAAATCATTTTAATTAGTTAGTTATTATGATGACTACTTTGGTGGTAATATGTTAGATAGAAAAATCTCCTTTAGAACTTGTCACCTTTTAGGGATGTCACTAGTATCATGGTGTAGTATGAAACCAGATTCGGTTACATTATCTACGGTAGAAGTTGAATACATAGCATGTAGTAGCTATTGCGCACATTTTTTGTGGAAAAAACACACATTACTAGATTATGGATATCAATTTAGGCATGCACCTATAAATTATGACAACATATGTTATATTAATATCTCCAAAAATATTTTTTCACAAAATATGAAAAAGCATATTGATGTAAAAAATAAATTTTTGAGAGATCATTATCAAAAAGGTGATATTAGTCTAGATTTCTTTGGAAAATAATATCAACTTGCTGATATATTCACCAAACCATTAAATTCGGAATGAATAGACTACATCATACATTATCTAGGCATGATAAACCTTTTGTAAATGTCTTACTATTTTATTCCTTACCGTTTAATGTATTAATAATTAATGTCTTTCTGTTTTATATCTTATTATTTTATACCTTAATATTTCATGTTTACGGTCTCATAGTTAGTATTTATTTTTTACGATCTGAAAGTTAATGTCTCACTGTAAAGCACTTGTTACTATCTCACAATAAAACAATTAATACTATCTCACCATGGGAGCCAGTTACTGTTTCACTGTAAGAATGTCTTGTTATTTGTTAATAATTTGGAACATGTATTGTGGTAATTACCTATTTCATTCCTGCGGTTTTTTTATTATGGCGTTTTGTATTCCTAAATTATAAAATAAAAGGATGTTTCACTTATTCATCAGTCAATCAACTTTCAACTCCCTCAAATGATTACCCTTATTCAACCTTTCATCCCTTCTTTCTCTTGAACCATCGGTGAATGCACTAAATAAAACATCCTTCTTCATTGACTCCTGAGAAACACTATTCAATTAAGTAGAAAATCGCACCTATGTTTGCACCATAGGGTCATTTAAATCCAAAAATGGTGATCCAAACTATAGTACCTAAGAAAGAGATATTCCCTAAGTGTTTTCAATCATGTAAGTCTCTGGTTTTGAATTTATTAAAAGACAAAGGATGGTTAGAATGGTTTTCAAGGAATATAGACCTATCAACCCGATGCTTTTTGCACAATTTTCTATGTTTCTGCAATTTTCGTTTGATTCCAAAAGTGGCTATGTTGTAAGGAGTTGGATAAATGGCCATAGATGCTCTTTTTTGATGTTATGGACTGCATGACATAAGATACATCATGTAGGAATATGTGAGGACTATCAGATTGGACCCCCACTTCCTAGTTAATTATTTGTTTTGAATGATTATTTTAAAATATTAACCGAAAACGACACTAAGAGGAGTGCTATCGCTGCTGAATAGGATTGATAATATTGACGTCTATTCAAGTTTTTTTAGAACTTGATTAGCCCAAGAAATTGTGATTTGGATTTAATTAAATATCATGATATAGTTTTCATTCATCGTATGAAAAGTGGACACATGATGAATCATTGTAGATATTTCATACACCATATATGTGAATTGATCAAGACCACATCCAAGTAATCCTCCCTATTCTATTTCTGGATTATCTTATCCAAGCTACATGCCAAAGGATTGGTTAGACCAAATGATGATGTCATCAAGGATCAAGAGTTTTATCTTTCAAAATTCATCATCAAAAGGATGAAGATCTTTTGGAATCCTTGGAAAAGGGGATAGTTGGAAGAAAATGAGAGGATCTATGAAATGTTAAATCCAGTGGAACATCCCTCAACACCAAAAGGTATCTCAAATCCTGTTTTAGAACTAGATGAAGTTGTTTAGTATTCTGATGTAGAAGATGAATAGGCTATTGAGCTTGATAGAGAAACTATTTTTGATAAGTAAGACAATAATCTTATTCCTCATATTGTAATTGAAAATTAAATCCTTTCTCCTAAAGTTTTTTGTGACATGGATGATCCACCCAATGTTGTAAAAGAATTTTTTTCCATAGTAACTAAAAATGATGCAATTGAAGAACATATAGAAGAAAAAAATTATTGATATTCAAGAAGTAGACCTTCAGGATCATCTAGTGGAATAATTTGTTCATGATGTCATTCATTTCACTAAAGTGAGGATGGAGATATCTTTTAAGTTAGATAGACTTGAAATGGGTGAGGAACTAAAGGATGAATTCATGACAAAGGATCAAGATCATAGGATTATCAGTCCTGAGAGGGATACAACTATTGAGGGGGAGTAGCCCCCTAATCTAAAATCTTTTGAAGTCCCAAACCTAATTGATCCATGCTCAGTAGACACATGGTATAAATTTCCTAGTTACATTGATGTAAATGATTCTCAGGAAGTCTTAGTCAAAGGTCTTGACCTCTCCACTATGTTTCTATTGAAAATGAAATCTTCCCCTAAAGTTATCTCATCCAAAGAACATGATCTTGTCTCTGTCTCTATCTTTGAACCATTATCAAATCAACCAACCATGGTAAGTAATGATGACCTGAATGAATTTGGAGATACCCTTTTGGATGGGGTTGAAAAACAAATGTATACCCAACCAGCTCTAGTAACGAATCTCAGTGAGAGAGGTGACTCACTATTGTTAGAAAAAGTCATTTGGAAGATTCAACCCAAAATGACTCATGATATTCTAGAAGTCAGAGTTGAGAATAGGCTACATAGTGATGAACTGAAGACTCTAAGTGGTATTATTGAAGACATGCTGAAATTGATGAATTCGAGATCAGAGATCACTTCTCATCTTTTTGAGCAATTTTTTCCTCAAATACCACAATATAATACTTCTTTAATTCACCCACATTTATCTTATTTATATGAATATGTAGCTGAATGAAACAAACAGATAGTTAAAGAGACGTTTGAACATGTTGTTGGTCTTAACAAACTCATTGATCAGTAATGGGGGTGCCATCAAAATGTTATAAATCAAATAAAATCTCTTACCTCAGCTAACACAGCTTCTAGAACCTCTACGCAATCAACTAAACCATCCTTAGATAATGACATGCTCAGAACTGTGATCAAAGATGAACATGAGCCTATGCTTATTAGTTTCAATAAATATTATATATATTATGTTATCATGAACAGTGAAAGAGTTCTTGATCAGGTCCTAATCCATTACAAAATTTCTAATGATGTTCATCAAGATATTTCTCAGAAAGTGGAATTCAACTTCAAATGAATCTTCTCCAATACTAACATGACCAATCATTTAACGTACCATGTAGAAAGTATGAGGATTCTTCCTTTTACTCAAGTATTCAATACTCAATTCCAAAAGCTAATAGACATCACTCGTCTGTTAGATACATTAATGGAAGACAAGGTTGACTTTGAGAAATCCTAGCAGTATGGTGTGGAGATCTTTTCGGATTTTATCAAGCTTCTGATTCCCTATCGTCATGTATAGAGTAATGCCATAGTTTCTCCTGCGGTTGCACCTCATAGACCTAGTATTACAACTATTACCTCTGCCTTAGCCTCCACCTCTTTGATTGGCTGTTAGGTACTGAGTTAGATCAAGCCTGTAATTATTGATCAACAATTTCCTTGGTCTTCTACCACTCCTACGCAGGCTCCATCTGTCTTCAATGGTATTCTTTTACCTTCTTTGTCAACTAGATCACTCACTTCTTCTATCTCAACCCCTACCCCTATTGCTTGTACTTTTTATTTTGCTTCTAAGGGTAAAGAGAAGGCAATCATGTGATGAATAATAGTTATTACTCTCCTTTGATAGTAAAGTTGTTTCATTTACTAGATGTACTGCAATTTTATTTTTCTCTAATGCAATGTTCCCTTTTATTGTCTACCCATTATTCAATCTTTTTGATAATCCCAAAAGGGGGAGAAATTACTATAGAAACATATCTATATGGTAAAACTCTATATATGTTATATCCACATAGGAAATATGTTGTTGGAACAAATATAAACTATAAATATACAATATTTTTTATCATCAAAAAGGGGGAGATTGTTGGAATCCTCCTATATTAATCATTTTTTAATGATCAAAAATCCTATTTAGTCCATATAGACCATTAACCCTATATAATATATGTCACATAAGATGTATAGGTGTGTTTAGTAAAATCTATCCAAAGCTATTAAGTGATTAACACTTTGTTTGGTTACAGTACACAATATTCTGTTTTAATTTATAATTTCTTGGACAAATGATTAAGACAACCCCATTCTATTAATATATATTCTTATGTTTGAATACTTATATTTGGCCATAAATGAGACACTGTTTGTCTCCCACCGGTTATGTTTTTCTAGAAATGTCAGGAGACACCATGAACAAATGAGACACCATGAATCAAGAGACACTGTGAACTATGAGACACTGTGAACTATGAGACACCATGAACAAGACACCGTGAACGAGACCGTGTGAATGAGACACTGTGAAAAAGACAATGTGAACGAGACACCGTGAAGGAGACACCATGAACAACAAAACGTGAACAAGAAACCGTGACCAATCCTGACACTGTTTGAAGGATACATTGTTTACATGACATATAGTGACACTGTTTCTTAATTTGCGTTTTCATTTTTCCTTTTACTCTCTAACTATCATATTTTATGCTTTTAAATGAAATAATATAATTAATGATTCATTCTAGACATGTCACCTGATAGTACGAGGTATGAGGTGATGAATAAATGAAACATGACGGCTCCAACATAGGCACTCCCTGATAAAAGAGTAGTGCGGACCAGAAACAACAAACAGAAAAAAGAGGGGAAAACAAAAAGAGGACAATAACTATCAACACGATCTAAGAATTTTTGAATAAATAATTTTCACATGTAAATCGATGCTGCTGAAGAACACATGAAGCATTATTGACTTATAGAAACGAGAACATATTAACATTGTCAGACATCATGAAGAGAACATGTCATATCTATCTAACTTGTGACACTATGTTTTCCATTCCATGACTTGAATTCTTCATTTTACTCATCTCGAATGTCTGGAGTTGAAATCAAAAACACTCAGAGAACTTATAAACTTATCTCAATATTTCTGCTCTGTTGTGTATCAATTTAGTAGCTTTCGAGAATTGTGTCTATCTGTATAGCAGCACACTCTATCTACTGCATTAAACTGAAGGATACAAGATATCATTTCATGAACATCTTTTTACTCTTATATACCTACCGATAAGTGCATAAGAGGTCCATGTGTGTCATGGTAGTTTGTACCCATGATGAACTATGGAAGAGGTCATGTGACCTGGATAGTTCTGTGTACTGTTGTTAACCACGATCCAAGGTGTGGATCAAAATTATTAATATAAACTACATGGTGGATGATGATCACCAAGTGGAGTGTATTAGGTCTCAGCTTGATACTAAACCACTTGTTTTATATCCGCTGGGCTGATTAATTTAGCCTTCTCTGTTTTACAGCTTTACTATATAATTCAAAAATCACTAATTTCACATTGATAGTAAATCTTGGAAATAAGTTATTATTTATTTTCCTTAGTAGAAAACCTCAAATGTAATCTAAATATATGATCATATGATTACTGAGAATTAATCAATCTTATAAGAAGATATTCAAGCAGTCAAACATTCATAACAGTATAGCATTGATTAACTAGGCATTATTTAACCATATTGGTGAAACCTTTTTAAGTATACTTTTAAACCAGATTTTTTTATAGACACTCAATTCACCCCCCCCCCTATGGAGTAATAAAATGCAAAAAAACCTATAATCCCTAACGATTAGCATATATCCAACAATTTCTCGAATCTAACATTGCATCGCCCCCTATATGTAATCCTTACAATGAGTCACATGTCTGAATGTCATGAAACCCAAACAAAAATATATTAACCATTCCCCATATTAATTTTTTTAGTTCCATAAGATAATTAATATAAGGCATGGAATTTGATCCTGATGACCCTAATATTGAATAAAATGAGGGATAATAAAATAGTTAATAATAATAATCTATTATATATATAATTATTTTACACTAAACCTGTCAATTTTTTTAAATGTTTTACCTACTGACATATATTAACCCTATCATAATTAGCCATATGTGACACCTGGTAGGTTTAAACTCCATTCTTCAATCTCCCTTCATTCAATATCTCTTAATTTCTAACCACTAATACTTATAATCCCCAACATTACCCCCAGATCCATATCCTCAATTCCATTTAGTCATAGTTTTCCCATCACATCATAGCTCCTTGGTTAACATATGTTGTTTTAATTTTAAATATATATTTATTATTCCCTCATAGTGACATGTTATATCTAGATTAATTTATAGAAATATAGTTTTAATAACCTAAAATCGTAGTCCTTTTAACACATTTCACCTCTTTAGTATCAATCTATTATTTTTCCTGTTAATAGAAATATATTATTTATTATATTAGACAACTTCACACTTATTAACAAGATATTTAATTTATTTTGTATAATTTGAATTCTGATACTTAATAATCCTACTATAATTTTCATGTTTTTAATATTTTTTACACATATTCATATATTTTTTTTGTTTTATTAATTAATATTTAATATCTATGGATAAAAACAGATCTGATTTCCGAAAAACATAGGTTATCTTACTCTCTTATAGATATTTTCCTTCCAAGATTATTATATCTAACATTTTGGGTTTATTTTATTATTAAACCATCTACATCCCTAATTTTTGGGTTACTTATGTTTTTTATACTGTTTATTGATAAAGAATTATGTATATAAATAATGTTTATTATAGTCAACTCATTCAATTTTATTCATGGATCTAAATATTAAAAAACCATTTACCCATAACTTTTATATTTTTTTAGTTTCTTGAATGTCTTCTATACATGATTTAGTATAATTTTTATTAAACTGGTATATTACATAGTTAGTATAAATTTTAGACTACATATTGTATACATTTTCTATCTTACTATGGGTATATTATGTATAAATGTTCTATAGAATCATATTGTACATCCAATTTTTAGCATATTAATTTTATATATATTTATATCATGTAATTATTATAATAATACTATATATTCATATTTAAAACATCAAAATATTATTTTTATATTAATTTTTTAATACTAATAATTACATTTTGGGGAATTATCATGTTTTTATTGTCATGTAAAATGGGTGGTTTAGTGACATAAACATAAATACATATGATGATCACTTTATTATTCAATTTCTATATACAAAATTTTTTTGTCTCTTATTTTTTTAGGTTGTACGTTCAAATTATCAGATAACATAATTTTATTATACTTAATATCGCATCATTAAAAATATTTTAAACATGAATCTTAATTATAAAAAAACATCTAAAAAAATGTTATTTTATAGAATATTAACAAAGATAGAAGATAAGTTTCTAGGCTATCCAGGTTATATAATATAGTTTTGTATATAAATTTAATAGTTTTAATCATGGAGATAGAAATACATGTATTATAATAATTTCATGTATATCTACTTTTTCATGTTATTTTATATTATGTATTGAAATTACACATGTGGTTGAAATTTATATTTAAAAAAAACAACCTATATTATCATGATACATCACCCAAGATGATGCATCATAAGATAGGGAAAAAACATAACCAAAACATATCCCAGGAATAATTGAATGTATATAAAAATTAAATTTACAATGTGGAAGGAATATGAAATATAATAAGACATATAATGGTAATAAAAATGTGGATAAACTAAAAATAAAAACAATACATGATCAGTAATGGTCTATTTGTGTTAAACTGCCACAACCATCCCATCTTTCAATGAAGGAGAGAACATCCAAGAGATGTTGGAAGACTATAAGACACACATCCCTTCACTAAAATGCTATAAAACCATATTTACACACACCCAATGAAGAAATTAGTATCTTATCACTATTAAAAGTATTATACCACCAAAGAATATATGAAATAACAAACACAATAAAACCGTTAGTTCAAGTTAAAAAATTATTTTGAAAAAAAATTAAAATTAATTTTTTTAAAAAACTATGTTGGAATAATTATAAAAATTTTATATTTATATAAACTGGTAACATTAAATTTACATGATAGGTAAAAAAAATGTAAAATAATAATTATCCATGGAAACACAAAATGATAAACAGGTGTGAAATTGAACATAAAATAAAAGAGTCATTTATACAACAATGAAAATGGCTGACTCAAGAACATGGGAATATGTACGTGGAAATATGATGGAACATATAATGTCATCACATGAATCCAACTGATATCGAGATTCACTATCGTATATTAATATCAAAAATAATAACACCTAGTGTTGAATCACATGTTATGGTTTCCATATGTACTAACCTGACACACCTATGGATGATAATAAGCAACAATTTAAAAAACATTTATTAAAAAACATGATCTCATATATAAAAAAAAATTTATAAAGAATCATCACATCTATTCTTGAAACACCATTTTATAAACTAAATTATTTTCATAGAATTTAATCACACAGATGATGTCAATAAAAATATTTTAAGGAAACCCCCTTTTTAATTTTTTTACAATCCCTCCAACATGAAATTTCCAAGAATAAATAATCTATAAAAACCGACAAAATGTAATTTATGTATGTTCTAAATAATTATGTAAATGAACACTATACAAGAGGTGGTGGAATTGTATACTTTAAAAATTCATTTGTAACCATTATGGTTAATAAAAATCTTTTTTAAAGAAAGTTTCTTAACCTTAATGAAATCTGTTTCTTATGGTTAACATTTAAAATTACGAATACATAGTTTTACAATGTTATATATATATTCACAAAACCTCTTAAAAAACCTTTTCATAAAAATTACAACTCTATGAGAAAAACATAAGAAATATTTTCTGAAAGGAAAGGTTATTCCTAAAAGTGTATATAATTTTTAATATAATCATAGTAATGGAATTAGAATTTATTAGAATGTTATACTTTATAACTTTAAAAAATTTAAGATTATAGAAGAATGAAAACAACATAAAAAAGTTAACAAGTGACAATAAGATAATTATATCCAAAAGTGAAGGGTATCCAACACCCTTTGATAATGGTTCCTTGATTTATATTTTCAAGAAACACTGTCTTACCCAATCTTAGGTAAGCAATAAATTTGAAGATCGTTATCGTTCTTTCTACCCCCCAATCCCTCAATTTAGAAGGAAATAAGTACCTCTTTCTTCTAAATCCAGAAGCCCATGATCATCATGATCAGAGTATCCACAAAGCAAGTCTGAAAAAGTTGTTCATGCATGAAAAAGTTGTTCATGACATTCTCACAAGGCACTAAGAGTTGTAAGAGCCTCTCTCTCTATAAATCACTCCACAAACATTGGTAGCATGTCAATTCAATGTTAATCATTAGTGTTTTCTCCATTTTTTTCTAGTTCAAATTCACTTGTATTTATAGGAAAAACTTCCCAATGGTCAGCTCCACTCCAATGGTCATATTTTTCATTAAATATCAGAGGGACCTGGAAACGTGTCAAACATACAACAGTTAGTTTGTAACAGATTGTACGACATCAATTTCGGTTAATTAAATAATTCTAAGTTAAAGATAAATTTTTAGAATAAGAAAACATAGAATCTGATAATATTTGAATGATACATTATATAACTCTAACATTATCAAGAAAAAATATTCTTAAGATAAAGTAAATCAGATTGTGAAAACGATATCACATTTGTACAAGAATATTTATCATGAAACATAATGACTTTTGTATAGGATTTGGATTCATAAAACTGAATGACATTTATACCAGATTCAGAGTCATAAAACTTAATGACATTTGTACCTAATTTAGAATCATAAAATTGAATGACATTTTTACCATATTTGGAATCATAAAATTGAATGACATTTTTACCAAATTCAGAATCATAAAACAGTATGACAACTGTATCAGAATCAGAATCATAAAACTGAATGAAATAATCTGTAAGTAAAACAGAATGATACATGCAGGACATAATAAAAAAATTCCAAACATAAAAAAGTGTGTGATTTTCAAAACATGAAACCCTAAATAATTGAGAAGTCATAAGATAACCTTATTGACTCAACAATCTCCCCATTTTTAGAAATCACAAACCACTTTTTATGGAAGAATCTATTGACACAGAAAAAAAGTAAGAAAAAAACATATCACCCACTTGTAATGACATTTAAGATGAATACAACTAACTCTCCCTTAGGTTATGTCTCCTAAGGATCGTATTATTGATCATTAGCTTCTATTTTTATTTCATAATAAAAAAAATCACCCCCTTAGAGACACATCTCTTTTAAAAAGAAACCTCCCCATAGGTATTATTCTTTCTTACCATACACCCATTTAATAAATTCTTCCTCTTTGAAGTCTTCATTAAATTCATCCTTAAAATAAATTATCCATATTTTTTATTTTAAAAAATTAATGGAGAAGTATTAGATGTAGATTTAAGGGTTATGAAACACATACATGCGAAATAAAAAGAATAATATGATAGAAACATCTTAATGAATTTTTTGAAATAATGTTTAGATTAAAAAAACATCAGAATGAAAAAATATCATCCATTTTTTTTTCTCTAACATAATTTTCTTTATCAAAGCGTTGTGTTTCTTTCCTTCCTTAAGATATTCTTGAAGCTTCTTAAATAAGATATCCTAATCTAGATTCTTCTTTTCTATGGATAAGAATATTTTTTCCCGAGAATTGATTCCATATTCTTGATTCTTAATGAACTCTTCTTGAGAGGCCATCTTTTTCACAAATTATACTCTGACTTCCATCTCACTGCTTATAGATCGGGAAATAAAATTGAGTTGACAAACCTCAATAGATAATTTTTCCATAACCTTGTTGATCTGTATTTCAAAATTAATGAATGATCCGTTTATTGAATCCATGAATTCACTAAACTGTATGATCTCTTCATTGATGGTTATGGTGCTATTAAAGTGTTTCTTACAAGTCACCTTTTGATGTTTGTAATCAATAAAAATATTACTAAAGTATGATTCTTTCTTGAAAACTATGTCCATAAGCATATTGGTCGACTACATCTTTTTATAATGGGTTTCTTCAATCATTTGACTCCGGGTATCTATATTTTAAAAAATCGGAATGGTGTTGATCCACTTTTTTAATGATAGATTGACAAATTCATGTTCAAAAGAAGAGGAGGATTCAGAACCTAAAAAATCATTTCCTTTATCAACACCTCTTGGAGTTAAGGATTCTATTTTTTAAGACTTCATAGGTGCTTCCTTATCAGATGAGGAAACCAAAATAGTACTGAATTTGATAGGATTTCGAACTGGGGATTGTTCATTTGATACTAGGAAAACATTAATATCTTCGTGTTCAACTTTTTCCCTTTAAAGCTCATGATATTTAGATTTATCTTATATTTATTCTTCTTGAATTTCATCATCTTCACTACCTTGTTGAACAACCTCCTCTTTATCTTTTTCTTCCATTTCAATTCCAACTACTTATTCAACTTCAAATTCTACTTATAATTCTTCCTCAACATCTTCTTCAATTTCCTCTTCAACTTGTTCTTTAGAAATAGATTTAGAAACTGAACTCAGAGAATTTCTAAGGTAATATTACAGTTCCCTTAAAACAACATCATAATCTTCTAGGGTAGTATGATAATTAATTTCCTAAATAGGTTTCAATAAAGATAAAATGTTTTTGGATTTATGGATTTTTGGAGCAATAGTCGAATTTCTATGAACAACATGAGGCTCGGGTACTTCTTGAGATTTATTTCATACATCTTTTAGTAAGGACTTCCACACTTGAGCTTCCAAGGATTTCTTCTTTAGGATTTTATTCTTCTTTTCAATATCAAGATTTTTAGCTTGCTTGATTTTTAAGGCCTTAACATCTGCAAGGATTATTCCAAAAGAAAATATCTTTTTCTTTTATGGTTGCTTCCATTTCTATCCACTTTTCAATTATTGTGTTAGAATAGGCTTTAGGTTTCTTTGCAAGAGGAGGTGTTGATACTGGGACATCATGAACTGGTAATGGCAAGACTGGTTCTTCATGTTTCTATTTCTCGGTTACGGATTTTAAAGATTCTGGAACATCACCTTTGTTTTGGACAACTATATCTTAAAAAGATTTGGAATAATATAAAAAATCTACCTTTATTCTCTTTAGAGTGTCATCACAGAGAAACAAAATATTGAAATGATTTGAGACTGATCAACATTTGATATTCAGTTCTTGCAGGCACATAACAATTATCCTGGAGAAAATTTCCGAATACATAAGAATCTAAGATCTGATGGTTTTTCATTTTATTGCCTGGATGGTGAGAAATATAAACATAACCATGTTGATTTTCCTTATGTTGACAAGAAAAACTAAAAGAAATATATCAAATATCTTTAGATCATCCTTATCTCTTTTTCATGGAATAAGAAAGCCTTGAATCTTGAGAGCTATAATATTATTATTTCCCGTAATATTGGTAATCTTTGGATTCTTTAACATACTTAAGACCAAGATAATTCAATGACTTGACTTTTTCAAAAGAACCATCATTATCAGGATGTTTTTGGGAACATATAATTTCTTCCCAATAATATGGTTTGTTGAGAACATTTTCTGCCTTCTTATAGAGAACAATATAGGTATTATCATAACATTTGAACATAAACATGTCCATTCTATCCTTTTTAATGAATGTAACCAATTTTTAGAACTGAATAACTAAATCAGTGGAAACCAAGTCCTTACATTTCTCCTTAGCCACACAAACATTATCCCTAATGATTTCCCAATCCTTGGTTTACTTGGAAGTCAAAATCTATTCTACTGAGGATTCGAGATACATTTAGGATAAAAGAGACAATGAAATTGGAATAAAGGCTTTGATGGAAACATAACATTGGCATAGAGATCATTGAAGATGGCGTGATACTCATAAAAAATAACCCCTTATATTGACATAGTTATGGCCTTTCAACATCCATAAGTTAATCAAATGGAAGAAAATAACTTGACATGATCTAATGGTTGAGGATGATTATATGAAATATGAATTCTGATATTATTGAAGTATGGTAAACTAGAATTGAAAAATTATAAATACCTAAAATTGAATCTTAAAGTAACTAAATAAAGGGTATGAAAATGTACACTTGGGAGTACTCTGAATAATTTATCGGTATTATATGAATTCTCTTAGAAGACTTAGATTCTGGGATTTTAATTCTGAAAATTTCAATTCTGAAATTTTGAATTCAAATATTTTTAAATTGTTTTATAATTTCATAAAGAATGATTATTTTATTATAAGAAGACAAAAACTGAAAAAAAAAACATATGTACTCCCCCTGAAATAAAGAGTAATGTAATATTAGGAGATGAATTAAATAATAAGTAGATATGAATGATTACCTTATAGAGATCATTACTAGATTCTGTTTAATGTATTCAAATATATCAAATGGTAATGGCTTTGTAAAAATATCAGCAATTTGTTCTTTCATTCCAATGAATTGAAGAATAATATTTCTTTTAAGTGTGTGGTCCATAAGAAAGTGATGTCTAATATCTATGTGCTTTGCATGGGATTGATGTTCATGTTTTTTAATTAGATCAATGTAACTTATGTTATATCAAATTATATGAGTCTTGGTAAAACTCTTTCCATAGTCTGTGAGTGTGTGTTGTATCCACAACACTTCAGCCCAACAACAGCCTGCTGCTACATATTCAGCATCAGCAGTGGAAAGTTCTACAAAAAATTTTTTCCTACAAGGCCCAAAAACTAAGGAATCTCGTAAAAACATACATTTTCTATATGTACTCTTCCTAGCCATTTTACAACCACAAAATTCAGCATCCGAATAACTTTTATGTTCAAAAGAATTTCTAGAAGAGTAAAATAGACCAACATCTTATGTTCCCTTTTAAGACAAAAAAATATTTTTAAAACCATTAAATGGAAATAATTAGAATTTTATTTCTATCATGCACATAAGTATACAACAAACATTATGTCCAGACAACTAGATATGTTGTAATGTAAACTTCCTATCATTCCACTATATGATGTTTGGTCAAAATATTCCCCTACTTCATCAATATCACAAATATTTGAGGTTCCAATATGTGTTCTTATACTATTAGTATAGTCATAAAAAAATTTCTAAAGAAGATATTTGATATATTTATTTTGAGATATGCATGTTCCTTATAGTTTTTCATAAATTTGAAAACAAATGAAAAAGTTTAACTCAACCATCATATTAATCTCAAACTCAGATTTCATAAGATTCGCAACAGAATCAGTTAAGGATTTCTGAGTGTAATCGAAAAAGATGTCATCTACATAAATTTTAACAATTAAAACATCTTTAGAAACATTATTGATAAAAAGGGTTGGATCAGTGGTTCCCTTAACATAGTTATTTTGATGTAGAAATCATGATAGTCTCTCGTACCAATCTTTAGGGGCTTGTTTAAGTCCGTATAATGTTTTTATAGGTTTATAAACATGATTATGATATTTTGTATCTTCAAACCCTGGGTGTTGATCTATATTGACCTCTTCCTATACATAACCATTGATGAAATCACACTTCACATCCATTTGGAAATGATTGAAGTTAAATAATGTAGAAAAGGATAAAATAATACCAATATATTCAATTCTTGATACAGTAGCATAGTTTTCCGCAGAGTCTATGACTTCTTGTTGAATATATCCTTTAGAATATAATATTTCTTTATTTCTAAAAATAATACCATTTTCATCACATTTATTTCTAAAAACCCATTTTACTCCAATAACAGAAGTTTTATTAGGATTTTAAACCATGTCCAAAACCTAATTCCATACAATTTTGTTGAGTTCATCTTGCATATCCTGTATTCAATCTTCATTACCCATGGATTCAACAGTATTATTTGGTTCAAATTGGGAATTAAGAGAAACATATTCAACATCATTCCTTAATGAACTTCTAGTTCTTACTAGTTGATTAACATCACCAATGATATTACCAATGAGTTGATTTCTAGGTAACAACTAATTTGCATTTTGAAAAAAATTTATCATCCACATAAGATATAAAATATTCAGGGGTAAATGACTCATAAATATTTTCCTGAATAATTTCTTTATTAGAAAGGTCTTATATCAAAGGTTGGTGATCTGTTAGAGAAAAAATAGCACAAATATGTTTATGTTGTTTGAAAACAAAAGGATCAGTTTCATCAAATTTAACATGTACTATTTCATCCATAGTAAAATTGTTTTTATTAAAAACTATATATTCCTTAGTGTTAGTAGAGTTGTCTAAGAAAATCCCTTCATCATATTTGGGTGCAAACTTTTGTAAGTTATCTTTATTATTCAAGATGAATACTTTGCAAACAAAAAACTTGATGTAAGATTCTTTTGGCCACCATCCAGTCTATAACTCTTAAGGTGTTTTATTAAAAAAGTGTCTAATTAAAACCCGATTTATAGTAT
The DNA here is from genome assembly GCA_963277665.1 of Viscum album. NCBI lineage: Eukaryota > Viridiplantae > Streptophyta > Magnoliopsida > Santalales > Viscaceae > Viscum > Viscum album. The sequence continues at coordinate 601,037,283 of OY728133.1, forward strand.
AACAGGATGTACATACTGCTTCATCCCAAAAATAATTATCTATAGAATATTCACTCAGCATGGTTCTAGTCATCTCTTGAAGAACACAATTTATTGTTTTGAAAAAACCATTCTGTTGTGGAGTTCTTGGATTTGAAATGTTGTTATTAATACCTTTTTTACTATAAAAAGATTCGAAATCAGAATTTTCAAATTCTCCACCATTATCACTATGAATAGTTATCAACAATAGTTTTTTCGCATATTAAAATTGAACTCTAAAGGTTTTTAAATAAGAAAAATATTCACATTTCTTTTCAATAAAATAGACCCAAGTAAATCTAGTATAGTCATCAAATAGGATAAAAACATAGTATTTGCCTCCAATAATTCCAGTTTGTGTTGGACCAAATAAGTCCATGTTCACAAACTATAAGGCATTAGAAGATGTAACTTTATTTATAGTCATAATGAAATATTTATGTTACTTTCCATATTGACAAGTATGAAAGACTTTTTAAGAATCAAACATAATATCCAGAGGATCTATAAAAATTTATTTCATATAAAGTTTACTAAGATTCCTTGAGTTACAGTGTCCTAGTATTCAATGCCAAATCCATGATTGATCATCTATTTAACTGATCCAAGGAAGATCATGACTTCTAATGTCTTCAAGGTTTAATTTGTACACATTGTCATGCCAATGTGTAGAGTGAAGAAAATCATTCTTGGAATTGTGAAAAATACATTTATCATTTCTAAAATTCACATGGTAACCTTCATCACATAGCTAGGTTATGCTAATGTGTTTGTGATTATGTCCTTTTACAAAAAAAACATTTTAAATAATAGGTTTACCAAGAAGAATAATGTTACCTATACCTACAATTTCTCTTGGATAATTATCTCCAAAATTCACTTTACCGACCATAGTCTTTAAAATCTTTTTGAAATAATCATTGTTACTAGTCATGTGTTGGGAACATCTATTATCCATGTACCATATGTTTTTGTCAGTTATTTCATTATCATGAAAGATAATGAGTATGTTTTTCGAAATCCAAACTTTCTTGGGTCGGGAATAGTTAGATAATAAAATTATCGGAATCCACAGTTGTTTAGAAAGGTATGATTTTTGGAACCCAATGTATTGAACATTAATTAAGGAACAGTTCTTCTTCTAATTCCCACCAATTTGACATTTAGTGATAAAAGGAGTTGTTGGATGAACAAAATAATTGATTCTAAAAAATGGTTTTTCATGAGAATAACCATATCCTTGATTATTAAAATGAGGTCATATTTGAGAGTTCATCTTGTCAAAATTTTCCATACCAGATGTCAATCATTCAAGAATTTTCATCATTGAAAATATTTAAGATTTTAGTCTCAAGACATAATTCATATCCTAAAGAATAATTGACATAGAGTAAAGTTTGTCCTCTAAAGTATATTTTTTAAAAAAATATATTTTAATATTTTTAGAAATATTATCCTTCTAAGAATTAATTTCTTCATGTTTCTTAGAAATATTTTATAAAACCTCAATTTTCTTATCAAGATCTTTGGTATGATATGAAATTTCTTTTGATAAAATAAATTATCTAGAATTTTAATTTTCAATTATCTTAGAAACGTTAGAATTTCTCATCTCTAGAAAAATTGAAAAACCAGAAACATCCTAATATGAATGTAATTCATTATTGATATCTGATGATGTATATTATCCATCTGAAGAAAAATCATTGTATATAAAATTTGAACTCAAAGGAATATTGGTTAAGGATTCATAATTTCATACCTTAGCCATAAGAAAATGATTCTTAAATGCAACTCATGTTATAAGAACAATATTCTATGGCTCATAAGATTCTTAATCTGAAGAATCATCAAAATAATCTCCATCACTAGCAGTCCATGTGTCTTGGTCTTTAAATATGTTCTTATGCTTTTATCTGTAGAACTTCTTCTTGTTTTATTCAGAATTCTTGTCTTTCTAGTGTTTTTTAAGTAAGGGACAATCATGTCTAATATGACCAGTTTTTATACATTCATAGCATGTCACTTCTCCAACATTCTTTTCTATTTTTATCATTATTCTTGGAGATATGTTAGAATTTCTTCTATCCAAAAATATTTTTCCACCTTTGAGAAATATTGGAAAGGTAAAGACCCCTAAAATTCAAGGGAAATTTTTTTCTTAATTTTCATTGGAATTTTACAAGGGCGCGGTTTCTGACGGCACCTGATTCCGAGGCCCGGAGTGCCCGGAATCATTTTCCGAAGTTTGGCTCGGGTACGTTCAGTGAACGAACGAGCGGGAATTCCTAAATTTTGATCCGGTGCTCGGAATTGAAATCTGAGGGCACCGATGAACTCACAGTGCCGATATTCGCTTAAAGAGACCTTTTCGGAAGTTTCATTTGTTGCGGGACGAAAGTTAGTTTTTGGGAGAATTATAAAAAGTTGAATAAAAAAATGTGTGTATTCTTTTTATTTTACTTTTGTAGGTTAACTCCTCTCAAAGGGAGTTAGGGGTGGGACCCACACCCACTTAACCTCCCTTGAGAGGATTAAGTGTGGTGGGACCCACACGAACCTAAACCTCTCATCTTCCCCCTTAAACTCCCCTCTCTCCCTCTTAAAAGTTTGTTAACTTAACATCTAATTAAATACACATGACATGTATAATTAATTAAGTGTTATGTTTTTGAATTTGAAGTTTTGAATTCCTTGGCTTGGTAAATAAAATAAGGAGGAACCTTATTTTATTTGGTTAGTTTTGTTTATTCATCTTGAGAGGTTTGAGAGCTTTTTCTTCCTTCTTCAATCTTTGACGAAGAACGCTCAACTTGACGAAGAACGCTCAAGCTCCAACGAAGAATGCCACTCCTCTCTTCTACGTCTTCCGTGTCAACGAGAGGGAACGCCGCTTCCTCCTCGGACCTTATTCGTCGGCATACGAAGATTCGCCAACGACGTATCTCTTCGGGCGTATCTCTTCGTCAACGGATTTGACGAACGACTACCGCGACGCCCGACCTCCGCGACGTTGTCTTCCGCGGGACGTTGACAAATCTTCGAACCTATACTCAAGGTAGGGGTTGTTGATGATTTGTTTAATTATTTTATTCTTGCTCGTGGTTTGCATGACTAACGTGAGGATATTGAATTTAAGTTGTGTTTTAACGTGAGGGGGTCGGACCGCATGAACACGGCCGAACCCCCTCCTTCGTTCTTGGTGTTTTATTTTGCGGATGAATCAAGGTGGCGTGGTGTCGTCGCACCACGCGGATATTTGCTCAAATCTTTTTACGCGACGCCGTCGCGCCGTGCCATGGAAGAATCATCAAGAACGTGACGTTTTCGCGCCGTGTTGAAGGAAATCAAAGGCGCGACGGAGGGGCGCGGTGCCGTCGCACCGCGCCGGACGACGAACACAGCGGCCGGTTCCGGGCCGCGGCGGAACGAGAAGACCGGCGGCCGGGTCGCCGACGTCGGAAGCCGAAAAGGGGACCGGGTTTTTCTGGTCCCGTTGGAGAAAACCGGCCGGCAGTTGGCCGGCCGAAAGGTCAAAGGCCGGGGGAAATAAATTCCCCCGGCCAGCATTAAAACCCCCCTCATTTAAGAGGAGGGCGGTTCCCTTGAAGGGGGGCAGGAGGCCCCCCGGTTTTCTTCAAGCCCGCCCCCACGTGGGGGGCCGTTTTTTTTTCAAAGGGCGCGGCATATAGCCGCGCCGCCTCTTCAATCAAGCGGGGGATTGATTCCCCCTGCGTGCCGCCTCCGTGCGGCGCCAGGCCGCCGCGCCACCGCGCCGCCAGGCCGCCGCGCCACCGCGCCACCAGGCCGCCGCGCCACCGCGCCGCCGCGCCGCCACGCCGCCGGCCGGCCGGCCGGCCGGGCCGGGTCGGACCCGAATCGGGTCGAGCCGGGTCGGGCCGAACCAGGGGGTCGGGCCAGGTCGGCCCGGACCCGGACCCCCCCGTTTCGAATCAGTTTCGGTCTTTTGGCCATAACTTGATCCACGGACCTCCGATTGACGAACCGTCTGCGGAAACACGATCCTTGGATCGGGACGGTCGTTTCGGTATATCGCACTCAAGGTTTCAGATTACTTTGAGTTCGGCCGGGTTGGTTCGTTCACAAAACCAACCGGTCCTTCGGAGCGGAAACGCTCACATCTTGAGCTACGGACGTCCGATTGACGTGCCGTCAGTTTTGTTGTCTTCCTCTTAGTGATACTGATCTTTTGGCATACTCTGCCCGAGGTTTGGACGCAGGTGGAGTACGGTCGGGTTGTTTTTGCCTTAAAAACCAACCGGGCCCCGGGGACGAAAATGCCAATAACTCTCAGACCGGGCGTCCGATCGACGTGCCGTCTGTTGCGTTGAGTTCCTGTTGACGATACGGAACTTTTGGATACATCAACTCTGGACTTTGTGACAGTTGATGTATCAGCCTCTCAGCTCGTGGAGCGGACCCTCCGAACGAGCTTGTTGTGTGCGGGAACCCTAGTGCTGGCTGCGACTGTTCTGTGACTACTACTACTACTACTACTGTGACTGCGATGACGACAGTACAGAGATCCTGTGTGGATTCGACGACGACGACTTCAGCACTCAGCGATCCTACGTGGATCAGTGCTACAGGTCCTGTGTGGGCCCGATCCTGTGTGGGTCTTTGCGCTCAGCTGTCCTGTGTGAACCAGCGCCTACAGGTCCTACGTGGCCCCGATCCTGTGAGGGTCTTTTGCGGGGGTTAGTTACCTATCGATCCTTCGTGGGTCCGACGACATAGATGGATCAGAGATCATCTTTATCGTCTTTCGAAGATATTTACCTGTGTGAGCTGAATCCTATTGCTTTCCTGTGTGGATTGTGTTGTGCAATCCTGTGTGGATTACGTTTTTCTTTCCTGTGTGGAATACGTTTACTTTCCTGTGTGGACTGAGTTGTACTTGGGCTCGGAGGTTGGAGCGTATTTGAAATTGATGACTTACGTATATGTATTGGCATATACCTAAGAAGTGTCGGTTATTACTTCGTGATTGTTCCTTTCTTCGTGGTTTATCCTTTGTGGATTTGAGAGACCTTCAGGGGTCTCGGTGTCCCTACTGAGTAGCTTATACTCACCCCTGCACGGGCTTTGCCCGCACTACGTTGTGTTGGTTGCAGACGACGGACAGCGTTGACCTTAGTTGAGGCTTGCAGAGCGGGACGGTTCCCGGTGGTGGACCACTGGGCGGGACGTGCTCGGAGCGGACGGCGGGACCCGTGGAGCAGAGGAGCTATCTGTACCCACCCTTCAGGTGGGATTTCCAGTGGACAGCTCGGTGTAGCGGCTTTTACTTTTCAGTTGTTGTTTTCCCTTTCGAGTTGTACTTTACTTTCAGTTTGGGTTTGTATTCTGACCCATTTACTTTTCCGCACTTTCAGTTGTACTCTGCTTTTGCTTAGTGTTTACTTTATGCTTGCTTACCATGTGGTGTTTTTTTACTTTACAAAGGCAATGTCTTCCCTTTTTACCGGGATTTACTCCTTGGTGCTAGTCGCCAGCTCCTGGCCTATGGAAGGCAGGCTTGGGGTAGTCACGGCACGGACCCCGAGGGCGGGTCATGACAAATTGGTATCAGAGGAGTTCGGTTCTACCGCGAAATCTGATCTTTTCTATGTGAAGCAATAATGTTTAGCGTATTGAGTGTGGTTATCAGTCCTGGGAGTCCAGTGTTGGTGCGGCGGCCGACGTATCCGTACACCAGGACCCTGACTTCTGATTTCCGACTTAATGCACGAAAACATTGATTGCGTGTGTGTTTCAAAGTTTTCTTTGTGATTACTTATATCAGCTCACCAGGTATACTGTTCTGACCGTGGCGCACCTGTTTCCTTTTCAGGATGGCCCCACGATGGCAGCCAGCTAGGGTTCTGAGTGTCGAGCGTGACGACAGCCCACCGAGCGACGAGGCCTCAGTGCAGGGCCCTTTGTCAGCAGTGGCACCGGCGGTAGCTCTACCCATCGAGCCCCCGATGCTTCCAGCAGCAGCTGCTGACGATGTACGTAGCCTCAGCGCACTGCACGGGTTTCAGCGCCAGCGACCACCCATGTTTCGCGGGGAGACGGATCCCCAGGCAGCAGAGGACTGGCTGGAGGCAGTGGTATGAGTGTTTAGGCTACTGAGGACACCAGCAGACCTCATAGTGATCCTCGCTACGAGCCTACTACATGCAGCAGCAGGACGATGGTGGAGCTTGATGCTCCAGGTGCACGATGAGGCATCTCTACTTTTGACGGACTTTGAGAGCCTCTTCCGCTCGGAGTTCGTCCCAGCCACCCTTCGTGCGGTGCGTATCCAGGAGCTTCTACAGCTGCGGCAGGGCAGCATGATGGTCGCTCAGTACTCGGCGAGATTTACCGATCTCTCGCGCTACTCGACTGACATGGTACGAGACCCATTCTTTCGGGCCCGGACCTTCGAGCAGGGTTTGAGACATGAGATCAGGTCATCGCTGATCTCCCTCAGCATACCGACTCAGACCGGAGTACTGGAGCGGGCCCTTCTGATCGAGAGCTTCCTTGTTGAGTCTACACCAGCGCAGAGACCCACCGCAGGGCGGCACGTGGCAGAGTCATCTGCAGCAGGCAGTCGACGGATGACTCAGGGGTCCAGGCAGACCAGACCTTCGGGCAGACGACCTCAGGACACTGGCTCAGTAGTGCGGGGCACACAGCGAGGATCCAGTCTTTCGAGAGGCATACAGTGCTACTCGTGCGGCGGGCATGGCCACATGGCTCGTGACTGCCCGACCCGCCGTGCCGAGGAGCAGCAGACGGTTGAGGGACCACCGAGGCAGAGGCAGAGGGTCGACCGTGGCGGTCCGCAGGGAGGAGGCGGACGAGGCAGAGGAGCTGGACGAGCAGCTGGTGGTGGGCGACGCTTTGAGGCTCTTCCACCACCACCACCAGGAGGTCCACCCCGACCACCGGGAGCAGGCGGGCAGAGACAGGCACAGCTCCAGGCAGCAGAGGCCTACGACCACGGCGCGCCCGAGATGATTCGAGGTACTATCTGTGTCTATTCCACCCTTGCTGCAGTTCTTATAGGCACAGGAGCGAGTCACTCTTTCATAGCCGCTGCCCTTGTTTGGAGCTCGGAGATTCCGACAGAGCCGTTGGCTCGATCCTTACGGCTAGAGACTCCTACGGGAGCAGACTCGATGATTACGCACTGGTGCCGGCAGTGTGAGCTTACTCTAGGAGGCGAGAGCTTCGGCTGGGATCTTCTTGTAGCAGCGTCGAGGCCTTACGACGTCATCTTGGGCATGGATTGGCTATCTACGGTCCATGCACAGATTGACTGTTTTAGGCGCAAGGTGCGATGTGTACGCACCGACGGGAGCAGGTTCACCTTCACCAGCAAGAAGGGAGCCTTAGCAGCACAGGATGGACTTCCGCGGAGGAGAGGACAGCCCATTACTCATCAGTTGGCTAGCCTCATCCTTGGAGCAGTTGACGTGCGGAGTCCTAGTTTTCCTGCAGTGGTGGATCAGTTTGCGGACGTTTTTCCCGACGACGTTCCAGGGCTACCTCCTCGTAGAGAGGTAGAATTTTATATTGACTTGTACTCCGAGACAGCCACGATATCCACTCCAGCATATAGGATGGCCCCCGCCGAGCTTCGAGAGCTACGGGTACAGTTGGAGGACTTGCAGGGCAAGGGGTTCATCCAACCCAGTGTTTCACCCTGGGCTTCCCCGATTTTGTTCGCCAAGAAGGTGGACGGAAGCTTGCGACTTTGTGTTGACTATCGTCGCCTGAACCAGGTGACAGTGAGGAACAAGTATCCGCTACCGAGGATTGATGACCTCTTTGATCAGCTCAAGGGAGCACGGTGGTTCTCGAAGATAGACCTCAGGTCAGGCTATCATCAGCTCAGAGTCAGAGACGAGGATGTGCAGAAGACAGCCTTCAGATGTCGGTATGGCAACTATGAGTTCTTGGTTATGCCATTCGGTGTAACCAATGCTCCAGCAGTGTTCATGGATCTCATGAACAGGATCTTTCAGCCATACCTCGATCGGTTTGTGGTGGTCTTCATCGACGACATTCTGATTTACTCTACGACAGAGGAGGAGCACGCCTATCACTTGCGAGTTATTCTAGACACACTCCAAGAGCACCAGCTTTATGGTAAGATCTCGAAGTGCCAGTTCTGGATACGTGAGGTCCACTTCTTGGGACACGTTATCTCTGAGGCGGGAGTTTCAGTGGATCCCGCGAAGATTGAGGCTGTGTTAGCATGGGAGCCACCTAGGAGCGTGACTGAGGTTCGGAGTTTCTTGGGACTAGCTGGATACTATCGGAGATTCGTTCCAGACTTCTCTAGAGTTGCGGCATCACTCACAGCTTTGACGAGGAAGGGGAAACCCTTCGTATGGTCAGACAGATGTCAGTAGAGCTTCCAGGAGCTGAGACAGAGATTGACCAGCGCACCTATCTTGAGGTTTCCTGAAGAGGGAGTAGGGTACGTAGTTTACTGCGATGCATCCGGAACCGGACTCGGATGTGTTCTGATGCAGGAGCGGGCAGTGATCGCCTATGGATCACGTCAGTTGAGGCCGCATGAGCAGAACTACGCTACCCATGACCTGGATTTAGCAGCATTGGTCTTCGCTCTGAAGACATGGAGACACTATCTAATGGGCGAGCGCTTTACAGTCTTTTCCGATCATCGGAGTCTCAGGTATATCTTCTCGCAGAAGGACCTGAACCTGAGACAGCGGCAATGGCTTGAGTTCCTCCAGGACTATGACTTTGAGATAGTCTATACTCCTGTGAAGGGGAACGTAGTAGCCGATGCCCTCAGCAGGAGGACGGGCATTCAGCTACTTGAGGAGGCATTGGAGCAGCTAGCCTCTTTGCAGATATCCTTCGTGGATATAGATGGAGAAGCCTTCCTTCAGTCTCTCACAGTCACTCCTCCACTACTGCAGCGAGTCGGAGAGGCACATCGTGAGGACACTGACTGTGAGACACGGCGTGCTCAGATATCCTCGGGACAGGCACCTGATGGTTTCTCCCTTAGAGCAGAGCACGACATCCTTTTCAGAGGACGTACCATGGTACCAGTCGCTTTGCGAGAGGAAGTGCTGAGAGTGTTTCACACTTCTCCTTTGGCGGTACATACTAGAGTGGCGAAGATGTACCAGGACCTCAGACGACAGCACTGGTGGCCGGGCATGAAGAAGGCAGTAGCAGAGTACGTTTCTCGATGCCTCACCTGCCAGCAGGTGAAGGCAGAGCATCAGGTACCAGCAGGCTTGGTACAACCCTTGGAGGTTCCGTAGTGGAAGTGGGACGGCATATCTATGGACTTCGTGACTGGACTTCCACGCACTTCCAGAGGTCACGACTCCATCTGGGTGATTGTTGACCGACTCACCGAGTTGGCACACTTCTTACCCATCAGAGAGCAGGGCTCAGTAGAGAGCTTGGGACGTCTCTACGTTCAGGAGATTGTGCGGCTCCACGGTGTGCCATCATCTATCGTCTCCGATCGAGATGCCCGCTTTACTTCCCGGCTTTGGAAGGGGTTACAGGAGGCGTTTGGGACGCAGCTACGTCTTAGCACAGCCTTTCACCCTCAGACGGATGGTCAGACGGAGAGGACCATTCAGACTCTCGAGGACATGCTCCACGCAAGTGTCCTCGACTTTGGTCGTAGCTGGGAGGACCACCTACCCTTGGTGGAGTTTGCGTACAACAACAGCTACCACTCCACCATCGGGATGGCACCATACGAGGCGTTGTACGGCCGACCGTGTAGATCACCTTTGTGCTGGACAGACCCTGGAGAGTCAGCACTGGTGGGACCGGAGATGGTCCAGGCCACGACAGAGAAGGTCCAGGTCATCCAGGAGCGGATGAGGACAGCATAGAGCCGGCAGAAGTCATACGCTGACAGGAGGCGGAGGCCACTGGAGTTCGAGGATGGCGACCACGTCTTCTTGCGGGTCTCACCTCGACGTGGTATTCGGAGATTTGGCCGAGGCGGAAAGTTATCTCCGCGCTTCATCGGACCCTTCCAGGTCCTCAGCTGGATTGGTGAGGTGGCTTATCGCCTGGCTCTGCCACCTCAGTTACACTGGGTGCACGACGTCTTCCACGTATCCCAGCTGAGGAGATACGTGCACGACCCGACGCACATCATTGACCATGGGGAGCTTGACGTTGACGATGGGGCGACTTTCACGGAGGTCCCGGTAGAGATAGAGGATCGACAGGAGCGGTTCCTGTGTGGGCGATCGATTCCTCTTGTGCGCATCAGATGGTAGCACAGGAATCTCCAGGAGAGAACATGGGAGCGGGAGGCTCAGATGCGTGCTCAGTACCCTCATTTGTTTCCCTAGTTTTTATTGTATCTTTACGGGGACGTAAATCCCTGAGGTGGGAGTAATGTAAAGACCCGTAAAATTCAAGGGAAATTTTTTCAAAATTTTCGTTGGAATTTTACAAGGGTGCGGTTCTTGACGGCACCTGATTCCGAGGCCCGGAGTGCCCGGAATCATTTTCTGAAGTTTGGCTCGGGTACGTTCAGTGAACGAACAAGCGGGAATTCCTAACTTCTGATCCGGTGCTCGGAATTGAAATCCGAGGGCACCGATGAACTCGCAGCGCCGATATTCGCTTAAAGAGACCTTTTTGGACGTTGCGTTTGTTGCGGGACGAAAGTTAGTTTTTGGGAGAATTATAAAAAGTTGAATAAAAAAATGTGTGTATTCTTTTTATTTTACTTTTGTAGGTTAACTCCTCTCAAAGGGAGTTAGGGGTGGGACCCACACCCACTTAACCTCCCTTGAGAGGATTAAGTGTGGTGGGACCCACACGAACCTAAACCTCTCATCTTCCCCCTTAAACTCCCCTCTCTCCCTCTTAAAAGTTTGTTAACTTAACATCTAATTAATTACACATGACATGTATAATTAATTAAGTGTTATGTTTTTGAATTTGAAGTTTTGAATTTCTTGGCTTGGTAAATAAAATAAGGAGGAACCTTATTTTATTTGGTTAGTTTTGTTTATTCATCTTGAGAGGTTTGAGAGCTTTTTCTTCCTTCTTCAATCTTTGACGAAGAATGCTCAACTTGATGAAGAATGCTCAAGCTCCGACGAAGAACTCCACTCCTCTCTTCTTCGTCTTCCGTGTCAACGAGAGGGAACGCCGCTTCCTCCTCGGACCTTCTTCGTCGGCATACGAAGATTCGCCAACGACGTATCTCTTCGGGCGTATCTCTTCGTCAACGGATTTGACGAACGACTACTGCGACGCCCGACCTTCGCAACGTTGTCTTCCGCGGGACGTTGACAAATCTTCGAACCTATACCCAAGGTAGGGGTTGTTGATGATTTGTTTAATTATTTTATTCTTGCTCATGGTTCGCATGACTAACGTGAGGATATTGAATTTAAGTTGTGTTTTAACGTGAGGGGGCCGGACCGCATGAACACGGCCGAACCCCATCCTTCGTTCTTGGTGTTTTATTTTGCGGATGAATCAAGGTGGCGTGGTGCCGTCGCACCACGCGGATATTCGCCCAAATCTTTTTATGCGACGCCGTCGCGCCGCGCCATGGAAGAATCATCATGAACGCGACGTTGTCGCCGTGCGTTGAAGGAAATCAAAGGCGCGGCGGAGGGGTGCGGTGCCGTCGCACCGCGCTAGACGACGAACACCGCGGCCGGTTCCGGGCCGCGGCGGAACGCGAAGACCGGCGGCCGGGCCGCGGCGGAACGAGAAGACCGACGGCCGGGCCGCCGGCGTCGGGAGCCGAAAAGGGGACCGGGTTTTTCCGGTCCCGTTGGAGAAAACCGGCCGGAAGGTCAAAGGTCGGGGGAAATAAATTCCCCCGGCCAGCATTAAAACCCTCCTCATTTAAGAGGAGGGCGGTTCCCTTGAGGGGGGGCAGGAGGCCCCCCGGTTTTCTTCAAGCCGGCCCCCACGTGGGGGACCGTTTTTTTTCAAAGGGCGCGGCATATAGCCGCGCCGCCTCTTCAATCAAGCGGGGGATTGATTCCCCCCGTGTGCCGCCTCCGTGCGGCGCCAGGCCGCCGCGCCACCGCGCCGCCGCGCCGCCGCGCCACCGCGCCACCGCGCCGCCGCGCCGCCGACCGGCCGGCCGGCCGGGCCGGGTCGGGTCGACCCGGGGGGGGGGGGGGGTCGGGTCGGGTCGGCCCGGGGGGGGGGGGGGGTCGGGTCGGGTCGGCCCGGACCCGGACCCCCCCGTTTCGAATCAGTTTCGGTCTTTTGGCCATAACTTGAGCCACGGACCTCCGATTGACGAACCGTCTACGGCAACACGATCGTTGGATCGAGACGGTCGTTTCGGTATATCGCACTCAAGGTTTCAGATTACTTTGAGTTCATCCGGGTTGGTTCGTTCACGAAACCAACCGGGCCTTCGGAGCGGAAACGCTCACTTCTTGAGCTACGGACGTCCGATTGACGTGCCGTCAGTTGTGTTGTGTTCCTATTAGTGAGACGGATCTTTTGGCATACTCCGCCCGAGGTTTGGACGCAGGTGGAGTACGGTCGGGTTGGTTTTGCCTTAAAAACCAACCGAGCCCCGGGGACGAAAATGCCAATAACTCTCAGACCGGGCGTCCGATCGACGCGCCGTCTGTTGCGTTGAGTTCCTGTTGACGATACGGAACTTTTGGATACATCAACTCTGGACTTTGTGACAGTTGATGTATCAGCCTCTCAGCTCGTGGAGCGGACCCTCCGAACGAGCTTGATGTGTGCGGGAACCCTAGTGCTGGCTGCGACTGTTCTGTGACTACTACTGATACTACTGCTACTGTGACTGCGACGACGACAGTACAGAGATCCTGTGTGGATTCGACGACGACGACTTCAGCACTCAGCGATCCTACGTGGATTAGTGCTACATGTCATGTGTGGGCCTGATCCTGTGTGGGTCCGATCCTGTGTGGGTCTTTGCACTCAGCGGTCCTGTGTGAACCAGCGCCTACAGGTCCTACGTGGGCCCGATCCTGTGTGGGTCTTTTGCGGGGGTTAGTTACCTATCGATCCTTCGTGGGTCCGACGACTTAGATGGATCAGAGATCATCTTTATCGTCTTTCGAAGATATTTACCTATGTGAGCTGAATCCTATTGCTTTCCTGTGTGGATTGTGTTGTGCAATCCTGTGTGGATTACGTTTTGCTTTCCTGTGTGGAATACGTTTACTTTCCTGTGTGGACTGAGTTGTACTTGGGCTCGGAGGTTGGAGCGTATTTGAAATTGATAACTTAGGTATATTTATGGGCATATACCTAAGCAGTGTCGGTTATTACTTCGTGATTGTTCCTTTCTTCGTGGTTTATCCTTTGTGGATTTGAGAGACCTTCAAGGGTCTCGGGGTCCCTACTGAGTAGCTTATACTCACCCCTGCACGGGATTTTCCCGCACTACGTTGTGTTGGTTGCAGACGACGGACAACATTGACCTTAGATGAGGCTTGCAGAGCGGGACGGTTCCCGGAGGTGGACCACTGGGCGGGACGTGCTCGGAGCGGACGGCGGGACCCGTGGAGCAGAGGAGCTATCTGTACCCACCCTTCAGGTGGGATTTCCAGTGGACAACTCGGTGTAGCAGCTTTTACTTTTCAGTTGATGTTTTCCCTTTCGAGTTGTACTTTACTTTCAGTTTGGGTTTGTATTCTGGCCCATTTACTTTTCTGCACTTTCAGTTGTACTCTTCTTTTGCTTAGTGTTTACTTTCTGCTTGCTTACCCTGTGGTGTTTGTTTACTTTACAAAGGCAATGCCTTCCCTTTTTACCGGGATTTACACCTTGGTGCTAGTCACCAGCCCCTGGCCTATGGAAGGCGGGCTTAGGGTAGTCACAGCACGGACCCCGAGGGCGGGTCGTGACAGGAAAACTCAATATCCGAAGCTTCACTTTCACTGGACTCATATTGAATAATAACCTTCTTAGATTTAGGTGTTTTAATTATCTCACGAGTCTTAGCATTCATATAATTTGAAGTAGTTTTAAAAGAAACACCTCCATTTCCATTCTAATTCTTAATATTATCAATATCTCTCTTTATTCAGGTTTAATGTTGTAGAAGAGTTACAAACAGTTTATCAATGGAAATCTGTGTGACTTTTCTATAATCATCAATAGTTATCATCATGGATTCACATTCATTAGGCATGATGTATATAATCTAGTCTTCCAGAATTTCATCATCTAAACCTTTATCTCTCGTGGATTTTATGCTATTTACAATAGTCATAAATCATTATTGTACATTACATATAGTTTCTCAATAAAGAATGAAGAATCTATAATACTCAGCACAGATCATAGCTCTACTATTTTAGATATCATTGGATGTTCTAAAGTGATTTACTTCAAGATTCATCAAAATACTATTTAGATCATCAGAATATGAAATTTTACTATATAAATTTATAGTCATGGAACAATGAAATGTATTTTGTGCCTTTTAATTTAGTTGATATTCAGGCTTCTCTTGCATGGTGAATGTACTAAATTCTTTGTTAGGAATTTGATATCCCCCAGTAAGCATGACACAATTTTCTACTGCAGTATTAATAACAAAGGAATTCATATAATCTCTCTTGTATTCATAATCATTCCAGTATAATATAGTTGGTCTAGTAGGATTAAGATTATCTATTGCATCGACATTCGTTCATGTTATTCTCAAAGAATGTTTCTTTCCACAATAAATTTTTTAATAGAATAAAATTTATAAATAAGATCAAGATTCCAAAGCACATAAAAATAGAAAAAATGAATAACATGAACAAGTAAAACTTACAGGTGAATATAATATTTAAAGGACCTCCTATGATACCAATTGTTGGATCGAAATAGTGATATAGATGCTCAGTATACAGGTGGGGGTGAATTTTGTAGATTGAAATTTTCTTTGGAACCATTAAAATTAATAGAAAACATTCTTAATAAAAGTTTCTTAACTTTAATTAAATCTGTTTCTTATGTATAACTTCTAAAATTAAGAAACATTTGTTTAACAATGTTAAATAAACATTCACAAATCCTCTTAAAGAAACCATTCCCAAAACATTACAATAATAAGATAAAATCTTAATAGATATTTTCATAATGTAATGATTCTACCTTAATGAATATAGTATATATAATATAATCAGATTAACAGAATTAGAATGTTTTAAATTTTATGCTTTCAAACATTAACCAAGATAAGATGACAATATAATTAAAACAACTTGAAATAGAAAACAAGTAACAGTAAGATTATTTTATCCCAAATAGGAGGGTATCAAACAACCTTGGATAAAGGTTCCTTGATTTAAACATTCAAGAATTTTTTTCTTATCCAAACCCAGTTAAGCCATCAATTCAAAGATCTGTATTTGTCTTGTTATCCCCACTTGCCCTTGATTTGGAAGGAAATCGTAACCTCTATCTTCCAAACCCAGAATCCCATGATCAACATGATCATAGTCTTCACAAAGCACGTCTGAACAAGTTTTTCATTCCCAAAAAAGTATTTCCTGACATCCACATGAAGCAATGAGAGTTTTAGATGCTTATATATATATACACTTCACAAAATTTTGTATCTTTTCAATTCACTATACATCATCAAAGTATTAACTATTTATTTTCTCGTTCTATGGATCCTTTACTTATAGGAAAAACAACTGAACGGTCAGCTCCACTCTAACGGTCAAATTTTCCTTAAATTTTATAGGGACCTGGACACATGTCAATCATAAAATAGTTAATTTAATAACATATTTAGAGACATGTTTTCTGTTAAAATAATCAATGTTAAGTTAAATATATTTTTCTAGTATAAGATAACATAAAATCTAATAATATTAGAATGATAAATTAAACAAAACTAATATTTTCACAAAAATAGATTCTTAGGAAAACATAAATCATATTGTGAAAATAGTATCGCATTTTTACCAGAATCAGTATCATGAAATAAAATGTCATTAGTACAGAATTTGGAAATAGAAAACTGAATTAAATTTGTACGAGATTTGGAATCATAAAACCGAATTAAATTTGTACCTGTTTTGGAATCATAAAACTCAAAGACATTTTTAATAGATTCCAAATCATAAAACTGAATGACATTTGTACTAGATTCAGAATCATAAAAATGAATGACTTTTGTACTGGATTCGGAATCATAAAATAGAATGGCATAATTTTTAAGTAAAATGTAGTGATAAATTCGGAACTCAAGATAAAAATTCAGAACATCAGAAAAAGTGTATTTGATTTTCAAAACATAAAACCATAAGGAATGGAGAATCCATGAAATACAATTATTGGATCAACAATTTACAGGAATATGTGTGGGTTAACACCATTTTATTGAGACATCTATCTCAATAATGATAGAAAATAGTATCCATTAAGAACTAAGATTATAGATGAAAAGAAATTTTTCTTTATAATCTAATATGCACAAGAATAAAAATATATTCCCTAATAAAGTATATTGATATGGAAACCATATACTGATCTATTTCTAGTATAATAAGGGGAAATACGATTTATGATTTATCTTTTGAGAAGATAAGAAGTAAAATTAAATATAACACATACCCTGAGGATATTCATCATGAATGAAGTGAATTAATCAAGAATCCAAAGAGACACCCCTCTTGAGCCTAGCATAACTTTTTTTGAGTCTAGGATATAATATAAAATTTTTATTTACGGAAATTCTAAAGCAAAATTTTTTAATTTATAACATTTTAGGGGATTATATATAGGCACATAATAATGCTTCATGGTTTAAAAAAATTTGCACTAAATATTTGGTGGACTCTATCCTTTGAAAATAAGGTTCATAATTACCTGGGGTGTGCTGCATGGATTGATAATCCATTATGAATCTATGTGAACCTAGTATAAATAACCTAGACAATGACATTGTATATTTGATGTGTCACAGTTCTGATAAACCAAAAAGAAATCATTCAAAATGCCAATAGTTCTCATAGTTAAAACCCGTCATGGCTACTGCAAGTTTATTAGTAACCATGAAAGTAAAATGTAAACCTCTCTTATTTTATGTTAAAATATATGTTTTAAAACATTGACTCCAAAAAACCTGTAAAATAACTTATGGGATAAACCGAGATTAAACTATGTCACACCTATCCTCAGGTGGGAATGCAAATTCTACTCACCATAAAATATTTAATCCCCAAATATGTGTTGATGATTATGAAATTAAAAATTAATAAGGACTTTGAATCCACATTAATGATTCCCACAAACAAATATGAAATATATCCTACCTACACTACCCTAAAACAAATACCAAATAAATAGGTTTACAATTTTGTATCTTATCATGAAAATACATAATATGAACCAGTTGTTCAATAATAGTGGCTTCGCCCATAAGAATTACATCTTCCCATTCAATCTCATGAGAATGATATAGTAGATATCTAATCATTTCAGAACCATTAATCGATTAATGAATAGATGATATGTGGGGAGATATATGTAATTAATAATCCATCCCTTCATAAAGTTCATCTATATTGAATATTCCTACAAATATCGAGGCTAACATACCCAAATTTCCCAATCTATGGATTCCTATGTGAGGTGAAATTAAGAGAAACCCCAATCACCATCCCAAGCCTCCAATGGGTGAAAAAACATTCCATGATGTATTTATGATGATTCTAGGAAGTCACTAACATGTTACAAATTAAACTGACTTTATATGTATTCTTTAGAATAATTAATGTTTCGTCCAAGGACTGTTCTCATGATTCTTCCCAATAATATTGAGATATATGATGTCATAAATAAAATTATTTTAAGCGAACCATTTTAATGAAAACATTATATTAATGTTATATAAAAATTTGAAAAAAATCATAATCTTTTCCCATACACCGCCTAAATCAAGAAAATTTACTTGAGGAATTCCTTAACAATATGAATAGATCACTCTTTTTGTGCAAATATAATTTGATTGAATAATTTTATCATCTTATTTTGGGTACCCAAAAAGTCTTCATACCATTATTAAAACATATATATAAACTATTGGTTCTATTTAGAAATAATTAGTAATGGAAATCTATGATGCTTGATATCCTCTTGAATGTACAAGTTCCGAAGATGTTCCATCTTTATAGCCTCCCTATTGGGGTGGAATAGAGTTAATTTTTATGTCCATCAATTATATCTCAAATAAAATATTTCTCACTAAAATTTTGAGAAAAGGGTATTAAAAAGTAAGTAGTTATCTCTTCCATATCTATATAAGAATGTTAAATTTCTATAATAGACAATCATGACCCTGGTGCTTTTCCATAATTGTATTCATGTAATGAATCATAAAACAAAATCTATAATTGATATATTTATCCCTAGAAAATATACAAAAGTCTTAAATCAAGATACCACTTGGTAGTCTCAGGTTTTATGGATCAACAATACCCATGTCAAAAATCCATCAACTAATTCCTCAAAAATATTGGAATGACCAACAATACATTGAAATAACATGTTTTAGTAATATACTAATATAGATCAGCCATGGTCTCCCCAACAATAAGTTTTTTACTAAATAATTAGAAATATAAGTCTATTACATGGTTGAGGAGAATTAGATTATAAAATTATGAGACAACATTCAATGAAGAAAATGAATCCTGACCTCTATCCTCTACCTCTCCAAAACACATCTAAGATAATGTTCACATTATAGACAACTATTCCAATTCTTCAATTAATTCATGAGACGTTATCTTCATTCTCAATGCACTAGTGACCACATTCCTTTTTCTAGGTGCATAAGAAAAATCAAAATAAAAAATTTTAAGATAAAAATCTTATGACTCTATCAAACGTTTAGATCCATCTGAGTAATAATATAATATCAAATAATATTATAAGAATTTATGATCAATTTCACCCAAATGATATAATGGATCCAAATTATGAAAATGTGCGTCATAATTTCCAAATCAAGTTCATGGTTTGGGTATCTATTTTCTTTAGGTAATAAATGATGAGAACTAGAGGCCAAATTTCATTTCCCTACATCATGAAGCACTCAATCTCATACCTGAGGCATCATAGAAAAAATCATAGTATGATCAAGGTTCCAAGATAATTATAAATGGATCCATTGCCAACCTCAGCTTTAGTTCTTCAAAATAACTCTGACATTTTTCCTTCCACAAAATCATTACCCCATTATTGATTAAATTTGTCAACAGATATGTAATATTTCAGAAATTAATAATATACTCCCTGTAATATCTTTCTATGTACATTAATTTATATATTTAAAACAAATCACATGGTTTCTAAAATGATATTACCATCCAAATAATTTTAGATTCCACTAAGATAACCCTCTCGAAAATTACATGACCAAGACATTTTCATTCCTGGATCAAAAATTGATATTTAAAAATATTACCATAAAATAATTGTACATTCAGAATTAATATATATAAATGATCCTTGTGTTACTCTTCTGATTTTGAATACACCTTGTTATCATTCATAAAAGATTACAAAGAAAGAGTCCAAGAACTGATGAAGTATCCAGTTCATTAATTTGAAAAATTATGAATAATTGTAAGTGAGACCAAGTGACATAACGTTGAATATTAAATTTCCATAACTACTCCAAAACATTTATTAGGTATATATTCTTCTAAAAATATTTATAACCATAAAAATATCATAAATCCGTGTTATAAATCTGTAGGGATCCTCTGACTTGATCAAAGTGACCATAAATCCTTATCAAATGATATTTGTTCCTATCAATCACATGATTATGAATTCATTAATCAGCACAATTTTGTGGGTGTGAATATGTATTATACAAAATGAAAATAGTTGAATCATAATGCTACAGACTATGATAAATAAATCTCTTAGCCTTTAGATATTTAAGAAGAACTTTAATCACATTTAACTTGTTGGGATCCATATTATATAATGAAACATAAATATGAATCATGATTGAGATTTTTTTAATTGTGAAATTGACCTCTTCCTAAGGATGTAACCATGAAAAATATCTATGAAATACCGCAGGGTACATACTAACCAAATAAGAATGAAAACTACTCATACATGGTTCAATTTTATCATGGAACATCACTAAAAATAGGCATGTGATCATTCCAATATTTTTAATAACATGTTTTAATCTGCATAATCTAGATTCTAACTCACCACGAAACACATGGGGACTCGATCAGGATATAAAAACAAAATTTGATTAACATAAAAATCTTTGTTGGCATTAAAACTAATCTTCATGTTAATTCCAATAATAAGGTAGAATATATAAAATCAATAACTATGAAATCCCACACCACATTGATGTAATCAATAATTATCCCACATGTTATAAATTTAAATCCTTATTCTATCATATATCTCAAATCAATGTAAGAAATAAAATGAATGATATATGGTCCCAACATAAGATTAATATTTTAATGATCTTTGGTGATATAAAATTAAGTGTTTCACTGGTATAAAAAAATCCAAAACTATATAATAGGAAATAATCATTATACCTATTATTGTAATGGGTCCTAATTTAGATTCTTAAATAAAATAGTGTGTTTTATAATGGAATCTTACCTCATCCCCTATTGATTATTTCATTTCGACCTGAGTATCCCGAAATGAATGATAATTATATCCCCCCACAATTAAATGAATTAGAAAAAACATGTGATCATTGTTCGGAGTTGATATTTATCTACTACCTTAGAGAATTTTCCCACAAAAATACCTAAGTTGGCTAAATTATCCACCTTGAGAAAATTTCTTTAGTACTTTTACACATTTTGTCTTGGAATGATCATGAAATCCACTCTTACCAATAATATTTTCTAAAATAATAATGAATCCACAGAAACTTGTCTTTATATATTCTCTGAACCCCTATGATTCATTTTTTTCAGAGCATGCACCAAAGTAACCTCCCGAAATAACTATGGCTCCACCTAAACACATTTTCTATAATATAACTTCCCCATCCATATTCTTGATATCAACTACCTAAACAAGGGTAATTAGTAGTAATATAATTGTTTTCATCCAAATATCAACTCTTAATCCCATCTAAACTCTCCATTTATTAAAATAAACTTTATAAACAAAAATAGGATATAAGTTAAGGAACATGGAAAATTGGTGGCATATCCAATTGCCGAATGAACCCCTTAGTTTGTGGTAAAATGTTCTGAGGAATTTTCCACTCATATCCTTCGAGAATAAAATTGTTGTTTTATGATAATATTTAAATTTTTATATGTAATATCCCTCGGTATATTTTCAAGTATTGAAGTTTCCATTCATTATCTTTTGGGTGATTTGAGAATGTAAGTTGAAAATAAAACTTTTGAGTCCTTTATAGTTTTTTAGTAGTTTATGGTCTTCTAAATTCCCTCAATCCACTCTTCATATTCATGGCGTCCTGTATCACCATTGATGAGTAGTGTATTTGAATTTATAAATTCTAATGCACTGTCCAAAACTCATCCCTAGTTATCAATACTTTTTTTTAACCTTGCGTATAAATAATTTAGATACAATTCTCTACCAATGGAGGGTATACTTGAGGATTTTCCTGTGAATATATTCTTATAGAATCCTATTGTTAAATTGGAAGACCTCTTCTAGCTAGATATTTATCAATCAAATAATCAAAAATATAATATTATTTTATTATAAAATTTATTAGTTAAAACATGAACCACAATAATATACATTTCAACATTAAAAAAAGAACATAAAGGTAACACGGATACAACAAATCATTAAAAAATTATCAATGAAATTCGTATCTAAATTAACATCATGGAAATGTAATCTAATAACCTCAAAACTAGTCTCATGATTGATAAAATTCATAGTCAACCCATGGAATATGCAGTATATAAATGAAATTAATCTATCAAAGAACCCTTTTTTTACTTACTACATGTATTCTGATGGTCCTAACATGTAAATTTCATAGTCCCTACACCTACCCATCTAGATTCATGAAATTTCATTTTGGGTGATGGCTTCAGTAACATTTGTTTAACAAACCAACCCGAATCAACATGACACACCGAAAAAAACACACACACTGTCACGACCCATCCTTGGGGCCCGTGCCGTGACTACCCCAAGCCCGCCTTCCATAGGCCAGGGGCTGGCGACTAGCACCAAGGCGTAAATCCCAGCAAAAAGGGAAGGCATTGCCTTTGAAAAGTAAACAAGCACCACAGAGTAAGCAAGAGGAAAAGTAAACACTATGTAAAAACTGTACAAGCTGTGCTGAAAGTAAAAGGGACCGGAAATACAAGCTCAACTGTAAAGTACAACTGAAAGGAAAAACAACAACTGAAAGGAAAAACTACAGCGTTGAGCCGTCCTCTGGATGTCCCACCTGAAGGGTGGGTACAGATAGCTCCAATGCTCCTCGGGTCCCGCCGTCCGCTCCGAGCACGTCTCGCTCAGTGGTCCACCTCCAGGTACTGACTCGTCGTGTAGTCCACCTCCGGGTACTAACTCGTCGTGTAGTCCACCTCTGGGTACCGTCCAGTCCTCGAACACTCGGCCTCCATCAGCACAGCCTGTTGTCTGCAACCAACACAACGAGGTGCGGGCATAGCCCGTGCAGGGGTGAGTATAACGATACTCAGTAGGGACCCTGAGACCCTCAAGGTCTCTCTAAAACCAACAAGGATAACCACAAAGAAGATCTCAACAGATAACCTCTACTAAGATATATGCCCATACATATACCTAAGTTATCAAGTAACCCATCTCAATCATGAGGCAAACACAAGGTCAAAAGTCTCAGCTCAAACCAGGATTTTCATCATCGAAACCATAACTGCTGAAGAGCTCAGTCTCTGGAGTGTACAGTGGTCCTGTCACAACTCTGAGGTACTGCCCTCTAACATAAGACTGATGTAGTACTCCACCTATCGAGTAATGCGGGCCAGCCGCTACAACCAAGTGCTCCCATGTGCCTCTACAACCAAGCGCACCTCTGTCATGGGTCTGCCGCTACAACCAAGCGCTCCCATGTGCCGCTACAACCAAGCGCACCTCTGTCGTGGGTCTACCGCTACAACCAAGCGCTCTCATGTGCCGCTACAACCAAGTGCACCTCTGTCGTGGCTCTGCCGCTACAACCAAGCGCTCTCATGTGCCGCTACAACCAAGCGCACCACTGTCGTGGGTCTGCCGCTACAACCAAGCGCTCCCATGTGCCGCTACAACCCAGCGCACCTCTGTCGTGGGTCTGCCGCTACAACCAAGCGCTCCCATGTGCCGCTACAACCAAGCGCACCTCTGTCGTGGGTCTGCCGCTACAACCAAGCGCTCCTCTGTCGTGGGTCTTCCGCTACAACCAAGCGCTCCCATGTGCCGCTACAACCAAGCGCACCTCTGTCGTGGGTCTGCCGCTACAACCAAGCGCTCCCATGTTCCGCTACAACCAAGCGCACCTCTGTCACACACCGAGTCGTTCGATCAGCAGTCGTCGGGTCTCAGTCAGCTACACGGTCTTCGTGCTCCGCTCGCACGTCTCCGGGAGGGTCCGCTCCATGAGCTACTAGTCGATACTCCAAGTATCACAAAGTCCCGCAAGGAAGTATCTCGAAGGACCACCTCGTCACTGGGGTCTCAATGCAACAGACGGCGCGTCAATCGAACGCCCGGTCTGTGAGTTATTAGCCTTTTCGTCCCAGGGGCCCGGTTGGTTTCGTGAGCGAACCAATCCGGCCGTAACTCAACTATACCCCGAACACTCACAGGGTATACTCATAGGAACCGTTTTTCAACGTGATCACCAATGCCGCTGACGGTTCGTCAAACGGACGTCTGGTCTGAAAGATATCAGCTTTTCTGTTCCAGGGGCCCGGTTGGATTTCAGTGCGATCCAACCCGGCCACTATCCATCTGCATCCAAAAATCGGGCGGAAGATGCCAAAAGTTCCGTCTCTTCAAGAGGAACTCAACGCAATAGACGGCGCGTCAATCGGACGCCCGGTCTGAGAGTTATTGGCTTTTTCGTCCCAGGGGCCCGGTTGGTTTTTAAGGCAAAACCAACCCGACCGTACTCCACCTACGTCCAAACCTCGGGCGGAGTATGCCAAAAGATCCGTCGCACTTAGAGGAATTCAACGAAACAGACGGCGCGTCAATCGGACGCCCAGTCTGTTAGTTATTGGCCTTTCCGTCTCACACCCAGCCTGGGAAACTTCCCAGGAGGTCACCCATCCTGATCACTGCTCTAGGCCAAGCACGCTTAACTACGGAGTTTTAACTACGTAGGCTCCCGAAAAGGAAGGTGCAGCTTGAGTATAGTATACCGAAACGACCGTCTCGATCCAAGGATCGTGTTGCCACTGACGGCGCGTCGTTCGGAGGCCCGTAGCTCAAGATACGACCATTTGAACGAAAACGTCCGAAGAAGGGGGGGTACGGGCCCGGACCGACCCCCCTGGGTCGGCCCGAACCGGGTCGCCCCGACCCGGTTGGCCCGGCCGGTCAGACCGGCCTGGCTCGGCTCGGCTGGGTGGCCGAGTGCCAGGCGCCGCGGGCGTTGACCCGCGGCCTGAGGAAACCGCGGCCCGCGTGGGCCACGCTGGTGAACCGCGGATGTGGCAGAGCCGCGTCCCGCGCGGCCGCGGGTCCGTTGGCCGCCTCCGCCGCGGCGGGCTCGTCCGGCGGCGCGCCGGGGCGCAGCCGCCTCCGGCCGCCGGCGAGTTCCGCGGGCCACCGGGATCGCTCCGGTGGTCCGATTCACTTCCCATTTGCGCCATTGCTCCTCCCGGGATCCGTTATTTACTGCGGAATCGTCAAACATCCGTTGCGGCACGTTCCGTCGTCGCCCGCCAAATCCGCACAAAATGAAGAACGGCAGAGGGTCGTCGGGCCGTGTTCGTTTGGCCCGCACCCTCCGCGTTAGAGATAAACAACCGGAAGAATTTTATTCCACACGGGAAAAATAACAATTTTAAGAAGATTAAAATTGTTCACAATTCGGTTCATTAATTTCTTTAAGAAACATTGACGAGAATAAATTAAAAAGGCGTAATTCCCATAATAAATCCCTACCTCGTCGATCATCGCGCGCGGGCGTTCTTCGCGGAAAAGCTCGTCGCGGAAGAGAGGGATCGTCGCGTCGTCGCGGGGAGGTGTCACGTCGTCGCGGAATCCGGTGTTGAGTCGGCGAATTCAATGCACCATGAAACAACAGATTTAATTTAATTAATTAAATCCGTGTTTTTGTTTAAGAACCACGAAGGAGATAAAAAGGAAGGTCCGAGATTCTTACCTCAAGAAGCCGATCGAAGATCCGTCGCGGAGGAAGAGACGTCACAGAAGAACGTTGTCGGCGATGCAGATCAAGGCGTTGCGTCGTCGATTTCCGTGTTCGGCGTTCTTCGCTTTCTTCGCGTTCTTCGAGAGGGAGAAGAAGAAACAAGAATCCTCTCAAATCTTCTCAAAAGATTTTGGGTTGGTCTTATTTTATTAATATGCCAACACACGAAAACAGGTTAAGAAACGATTGAATTAATTCGTTGAATTAATTCAACGAAAGAAACAGGCCATTAAATTCACGAAATAAACCTCCCAATTAAATGGTCTGTTAAGAATTTAGAAAACGCGTCAGTTGACTTTCATTAAGACGGGTTTTCATGGGTGCGTTTCTTAGCGGAAAGAAACGGCGGGGCTCGTGCGGGCCCCACCTCACAAATATCCTACCAAGGGGGTAGGATATTTCTAGATAGCATCCTATACAGTTCAACTCAGTTCAAGCCGCCTTTAAGTGGCTTCAAGTGGCTTCCAAGCGGCTTAAGTGACATAAAATAAAGTTGTCGCAAAATTATTTTATTTCTTAACTTTAAGTCCGAAAATTAAAAACCACACCCGAGAAAACGCAACTCCGGAAGAGGCGTTTCTAAGCGAATACCGGCACTGCGATTTCATCGGTGCCCTCAGAATTCTATTCCGGGCACCGGTTCAAAAGTTAGAAAAACCCGCTCGTCCGTTCACTGAACGTACCCGAGCCAAACTTCGGAAAATGATTCCGGGCACACGGGGCCTCGGAATCAGGCGCCGTCAGAAACTGCGTTCTTGTAAAATTCGAAAGAAAATTAAGAAAAAAATTTCCTTGAAATTTACGGGACTTTACACACACACACACATAAATTCACACAAAACAATATATTTATGATCAGACCAAAGTATAGAAAAAACATAATCCAAAAAACTCTCTTGAATTAAAAAAAAGAGATACACAAATAATGTATAACAAAAGTAGGAAATTAAAGAATATTGAGAAATACAATGTGAATTTCATTGTGTTTAAACATGATATTGAAATAAGAAATGATCCACACAAGTATCTATGAGACCGAAAATTACCATAATCCTAACATACAATTAATGAAAAAACCAAAACTATAATTTGATGAACTAAATTATTCCCTTCACATTACAGGAGTTATAAACATCCATATCTATAGAAAAATGATAAAATTAATTTATGAGAACTTATTATTGTTGGTTACAAATAAAGAATATATACAATAATAATTAATATGAAACTATTCGTTGTAACTAAAAAGGTGTTTATAATGAAATTTCAAATTTCATCTATCTTTTAAAACATCCATTATTTTTGTTATAATAATTCTATATTCACATAAACCAATAACATAAAAATTCTAGGTCATATAAAATAATGTAATAAAATAAATTTATATAGAAACACTAAATGTTATACATTTGAGAAGTTAAACATGAAACAAAGACATCATGCATAAAACTAGAAATAAGTTGGGAATTATCCCATGTGAATAGATATTATGGAATGTGAAGGAACAATATTTGATATAATGAGAATACATCTGATATTTATTAATTAATGATATATTGATATCACCAAAATAACATCCTGTGGATCTACACTCCTCAAGGATTTCATATGTCAATACAAAATGCACTAAAGGTTACAAATGGGATTTAATATCCATAACATTTCAGAAAATAGATGATCACATTTATAAAAAAATCAAAGTAATTCAGTAGTGATCCGATTCTTGGAAACCAATTCAAGAATGAAAATCATCATTGTGGAATTTCATCTAACACATGATGTGTATAAAACATTTTTTAATAGTAAACACTCTTTTGTTACATGTATTACAAGATTAAATTTCATCAAATATATCATTTATAATATTGAAACAAAAGGAATTTACAAGAATGTAATGTAATTATATTATTAAATATATTTTACATAGATGAATACATCCAAAATAGAGGATAACTAGTTCAATTGTAAAATAGAGATTGTAAATAAAGATATTTGGTTCTCACGAGCCTAGTTCCAAAAGAATCAACATAAATTCCATATAACTATCTATAGATAAAATAACCATATAGTAATATATTTATAATTGGAAAATGGGAATGGATACTATAGAGAGCTCTTATGATAAGAGAGGATACCAAATAAAAAATAAGATGTGCCTTTTGGACATCCAATAACAATGAATGGAATTCGTCAGGAATCCATGTGAGAATCCTTGGGGGAGATGGGTAGAGGACAGTTCAATAATAAAATATATTAGGATTTGATCCCATATTTAAAAATTACAGGTTAAAGTTTATTTTTAAAAAAAATACGTTGTTTAGATTAGGGTGAATGCCTAGGCCACACAATTTATCAATCATTGAGCCAACTGTGTGATAGTCTCTTTATTTTTGAAAATGAGTTGCACGATTACCTTTTGAGAGATGTAAAGATAAAAAAACCAAGACAAACCATGTGAAACCTCTATAAAAAACTGGACACACACATGGGTTAAATGGGTAGTCACACAATTTTGAAGAACCATGCTCAAACTATGGAAAATTAAATTGAAGCTCATAGTGCTATAATGCCTAATTACTACATAGTTATCACAAAATATGCACAGAAATCATGTTCCAAAACTATTTTATTCAAAAATCCAATTTTTTCAACAACCAACATAAAAACCCTATAAAATGAAAAAATATATAAACAGTGATCAAAATAAACATTTGAAATGTCCTTTAGGGTGTCACATATATAATGTCCTATAATATAATCATCTCATAAAGCTCATGTAGTATTCCATTATCAGATATATTAATAAATGATTTATTTTCTAAATAATTCACAATGATTTTTTCTTCATTATTACAAAAAACATTATGTAACATTGACTTAATTTCGGTAAAAGTGTTTAGATAATAATCTTCTTTAAAATATGTTCAATTATATTGATATTAAAACAAAATCTAATGTAATATACAAAATATTACATATGGTGTCAAAAAATGTTACATTAATATGTAATTATGTAATTTTTTTCCAAAATTAGTTTAAAAATAAAATAATAATTTTTTTTATATTATTTAAATTCTCTAATGATTTTAATTTTTCCAAATTACTATAATGTTTATAATTCCTCAAATTTTATTTTGAATTAAAATGAAATTCATCTATAAAAATTAAAATTTTTAGAGTACCTTATTTAACAATTTACTTAATTAATTTACTATGAGTGCTTAATTTTTTACAATAGATATTATGTTATGTATTTTGACAATATTTATTATTTTTTACTCATCATACTAGACGATGTAACTTCTCCATAACAGTATGAAATCTCTATCTTCTGTTGCATCAAATTCTACTACTATACAGCTATACTCTATATTCCATATCTTCTAAATGGATCTCGAGAACATAGTGATATATAACTAATTAGCGTGATACCATTTAAACTTACACAATAATTTATATCATATAGGAATTAAAAAATCCACTATATGTATACTATATTTTATTTTTATATACCATTATATTAATTTTTTCTTGGATAATATTCTATAAACAATTTAAATGAAAAATATAATCATTTCACCATACAATATAAATTAAAATAAAATTATTATATATTAATAATATACAATCTACATATTATGATTACATATACATATTCTTTATAAATTTTATAAAAAAAATAAAAATACATTATTTAATTCCAGGAATATCTGTTACTATTTATCATACATGTATCCTATATATATCACACATAGATTAAAATTATAAAAGATTATATACATATGTTATATTTTAAAGAATACTAAGGTTATTTAAAAAGAGAAATTATTGATATAAATGTTTTTCCCAAAAAGAAAATATTATAATTCAAATTTTTTTTGTTCTTTATATAATTAGATTCATAGTGATGTGTTAGTTATATCATGAATATCAAATACAATATATTCAATTGGTAGTGAATTATAAAAATAAAAAAAAATCCACTATAAACTATACCATTACATAGGACCTTTTTTCTATTACAATATATTTACACTTTTTATTACTTCTGTAACCTAACATTTAACCACAATAATTTATTTTTTTAAAACCATTAATATCCAAATTAACATAGATCAATAGATTATAATGATTCATATAATAAAATATATATAATCAGTAAGGGATTTCAAAATAAGTACTACCCAACTGTAGGTATTAAATTTAATTTACATTTTCTCTTTAATTAATATTTCAGTTAAGGACATCAATTATTATTTCATTTATTATTATTCAAAAGTAGTATTAATAAATTATCTTTTAAAATCATTATGGGATCACCATAAACATGTGGTCAAACCCAAAAAAATTTATTATTAACAGGTCATTCTTGTTCCATATATTTTTTGTGTATATTAAATGAATAAAATTATATATTTAATACAAACTTTATCCATTATTGGTTTCTTTTTTCAAGGAATCAACTTTATAAATTTCATTTTATAACATCACTAGGTTCACCATAATTTAATAATTTATTCAAAATTTATAACCATTCTAATAAGTTGTGATAAAATGTAAATTTTCTTAGTGTTTATGAAACAAAAGAAATTTCCTCATGCATCAATTATAATAATCAACTATTACACAGTAATGTTGAAATACAAACTTATATATATTTTCCATTGAAATTTTTATTTTATTAACATGATTAAAAATTTCATATTAAAAAATATATCTTTTTTTAGAAATTGAATTATGTACCTCCCACACATATGGAATTATACTATCTTAGAATAATTATCACTATGTTTAGGGTTCCAACTTATAATGATGATTTTTCTAGTTTAAATCATAAAGTTATTACAAATTTAGAAAAAAGGCTACACTCAATTATTTTTTATAGGTGATCCCATGGTCATTTAATCTATTAAAAAGGCTTATATGTGAGACATATAAGATTCATTGTGAAATTGTTTTACATACTTATTTTCATCTAACACAATTTTCATAATCGAGTGTGTATTGGATTAAACCTAGAAACTACAATATGTGGATGTCCTATATATTCAATAATATAGGTTAGATATCCATTGTTTACCTCCATCTAAACTCTTTTCTAATATTAAATTATTCAAAATTAATGTCAATGATTTCTCTTACCTCTCCATTATTTATAAAATTGTTGAATGGGTCATTGATATTTAGATAAAAATTTCAATAAATATAAAAATATTACTAAAATATAATTTAGATGTTAAAAAAGAATATATTGAAAATCTAAAGTCATTATACAAACATGGATGTCCAACTATGAGATTAAATATTATAATTTCCAGATATATTCCTATGAAACTTCTTAAATCATTATAATTTTTCTTTCCAAGAAACTACACTTCTAAATTGAAATCAGATATGCTCAATTAGATATATTTTTTTGAAGAATATTATTAATAGAGTCCAAATAGATTTTCTTATAATTTTTTCAATAATTTCATCAAATATATGTAAAATTTTATCATTTCAAATTTTATTGTTTTTAAGTACTACTAAGACATTTTCAAAACAATTTACTATTACATTTACGGTGTCACGATCATGTTTTGTTTATTATATCTCCTATTATAATTAATTTATTTTATAGTTAATACACATCTCTTATGGTATGACTTCAAATATTTATACAAATCATTTACTGAAAAATAAAATTTTAAATTATTACAACAACTATCAAAACATTTCTATAATAACTCATGTTTTCGTTATTAAAATGAATTTATCTAACATTAAAATTTTATATAATGGGAAATTCGTGATAGATTTTATTATTTTATTATTTATATTTTATCAAACCATTAAATATATTACTTCTGACTAAAAATAATAATGCATTGGTTATGATTTAGGTTTGGGTATCCCCTCTACATAATTATTATGTGCTACATTATAATGGGTTATTATAGTCTAAGTCAGAAACATACCTCTATAGTGTTGGATATTTAATTACATTATTATATTATCTAAAATAAATATACAGTAGTTTATAAACATTAATTTTATATATAAGATAAGAGAAATAAATCCTAAAGTTTTTATTTTGTGTTTTTTAATGCTTCTAAATGATAAGATCTAATCCATCATTCAATTAAAATTGTTTAATAATATTCATTTTAATGGTATTTTTGTTAAAATTTTAAAATTATTCCTTTTTTAATTTTTTTAAGGTGGGGTTCTAATGGTAAGGTGGTTATATAATAAATATGTATTGTAATTTCACTTTTTTCTCATATTAATTTATTTATTAGATATAAAAACTATTGGAAAATTATTCAATAAACACAGACCAATTGCAATAGTTTGGCTGGATAATTGTTTTAAGAATCCAATATCCATGGTAAAAAGGTAACTATGGATATAGGGGAAATATAGAGATAAGAAAATGCTTCAATTTTTTTTGCTGATCCTTTAGCACCTATAAAAAATTATTTTTAGATGAAGGATACAAGAATGTACAACATACATGGTTGACTATTGAATGTGGTCATAGGTTCTATTAGGAACCTATATTTTAATTTTTTATGTCAATAATATTTATATGTATATAAAATTTAATATAAATATATAAATGTATGTATATATTAATATATATTTTCTTTCACATGTATGTGGAAATGTGTTCGATGAATTATAGAAGAGGTCATGTGGAGAATCATGATGTTGTTTTTTACATAAAGGCTCTAAACATGGTCAATGAACATGTCCACAAATACCTATGGCTATGTTGAACCCTGAACATTGTTATAGTTTCCTCTTTTGTTGAGGCTATAACACTAAAAAAAATAAATGGTTATTTCCTATTCGATTATGCCAATATACCATATTCTATATCCAAGATAATAAGATCCATGGAAAACAAGTCTATGGGTAAAATCTATATCTATGGTTAGGTGGGATAAATCCATGTTCAGGTACCATGACTATATCTAATTTTTTAAATTAGAGATCTAACTATAATTTTCTACCAATTAGAGAAAACTATTCCCCCATTTCTTGAGGCTATTATTCATAAGTTTAAAATAATATATGATATTAATTATATTTATTTTTATAAATATAGAGTAAATATTACCAAATTAAACTCACGTAATAGTAATATTTTAATTTAAAACTATCCTGCAAATATTGTTAAATGCTTCTATTAAGAAATGCATTTGTTATAAGTAAGATAATCTTACATTTACTACATGACTGGTGATAATAATTGTATGAATTTAAAATCATATAGTTTTATTTATAATTGATAACTGTAATTTATTATTTCATTATTATTTATTATTTTATTTATTTAAAATTGTGGAAAATTTTTCATTAAATAATTTCTTTTAGAAAAAAAATATTAATGCCTAAAAATAAACATAAAAAAATTGGGAATAAAGATGCTTGAAATTTAATTAATTTTTATGAATTTAAATAAACAATACTATTTTAATTTTAAATAAAATTCAAGGATAATGTTACTTCAAAATTAATTAATTTATTGAAAAGAAATGATACATTTACATAAAATAGGTATTCTTCACTATTCAATAAAAATTAAATCCTTTCAAAAAAACCTGAAAATTTATCCATAAGATAATTTTTAAATAATGTTATCCAAAATAATATTCATTTCATAAAAAAAACATTATAAAATAGGTATATATTTATTACAATTACAATCATAAAATCAAAATTTTAATCCTTTTTAAAAATATATATTATAAATCATAAATTAAATTTACTAAAATTATGAATGATTATATATTATGATTTTTTTCTAAATATTTAAGATTATGAGATATGTAATTATATTTTATAATTTATTTAATCCATTTCATACCATATAATTCCAAAACTATGTTATTATGGTCATATTTAAATAGTTTCTCCCAGTTAGGGATCGATATTGTGTGTCGTATACACTATCAATCACAATATTATTCTGTTAATACTTTATGGACGAGTGTATTTCAAGATAAATAATGGATAAATTTTTGTTTTGAAATAAATATACAATAAAAAATCAGGGTGTTTCAATGAATAATTTAGTTTTATAGTGAACAAGATGGTCA
Source organism: Viscum album (assembly GCA_963277665.1). Taxonomy (NCBI): domain Eukaryota; kingdom Viridiplantae; phylum Streptophyta; class Magnoliopsida; order Santalales; family Viscaceae; genus Viscum; species Viscum album. Next base: position 601,070,799 of record OY728133.1, read on the forward strand.
CTTATTCCTAGACTACTTTAAGAGCTTCTCTCTTGTTATTAGAAATATTTTGAGGATTCACGATTTGATCCTATTATTTTCTCCATTGATGGTATTAGTTAAACCTCAAAACATACCTCATGGTCCACCTAGTCATGTTTTTTATTGATAATTATTAATAATACCCTCTCTAAATGTGTTCCCCTAATGGTCCAACAATGTGATAATGGAGATGGAGGCTACCAAAATCCCACATAAATATGGCCTTTAGGTGGAGATTAGAACTGATGGTATAAGAAAACAATCATATAGGGGGAGTTAACCTATAAGGGAAAATTCTTAAAAAATAAATAACTCAAATACAAAAATAAATAACTACCCAAACATATATATAATGAAATACCACATTCGAATACGCAATTTCAAACAATATTATAACTATTTAAAGAAGGAAAATAATTATAAAACGGTAAACATTAAAGTCAACATGAATTCTAAAATCATGTAATATCATTCCATGTAACCAACCTGCTTCAGATAGAATATAAAATATTCTATATAAACATAGCTTTATAATAAATTAATACTCAGTATTATCCCCCCTAGAGCATCTCATGAAATAGAAAAATAATGCCCGATGAAGAACACATGGAAACTAACTCATCACATAAACAAGAATAATATGTTCTCAGCCTCAACATTTCTCTCTTTCATCATGTTTCACAAAAAAGAGAGAATATAATAAAATAATTATACATTAAGGGTTCCCAAACCCCCAATCCCCATTTTTTTACTCTATCACAACAATGCACCTTCTAATCCATCTCTCTCCAAAATAAGCATGTCTGAAGAATCATGGGAAAGGAATCACATCATGGACCTCATGAATCATTTCATTACATCATCCAATATCGCATCCCATAATATAGTTACTAATTAGTTTCTAGGATCCACCACAGTCTATATTACATGTATCAAACATCATGTATTATACCATAATCCATCACTTCTTATACACTATATAAATACCTCCAACCACTGCATACTATTAATGTAATAACAATAATTAACATCTAGATACTATAGCAACAATATGTGTGTGTTAAATAATCATAAAATAACACAACCTTATACACACATATATGTGCCAACTAATTGTCATGAATGCCAGCACAAATAAAAACCACAAGCAGTGAGCGGGGCTTGAAGGGGTAGGCGTACATCCATCCTCCCACTAGGATAACGGAAAAAACACCCTCCTGGAATACATTGGGTTTTAGTTTCCATGACCAAAATTGGAGGGGAGACATAATAAATCACAAATAAAATAGGTTATAATATATATCACAACTACACTATAGGAATAACCAAATCATTGAATCAATATAGATAATATCATACAGACTCTGGACAACCACTGCTAAACCAGATGTCATATAAGAACAGAAGCATTTTAATGGATACATTAATTATATTCATTATTTTTATAATTATGTTTCATCAAATTATTCATTGAAAATTATTTGACTGGCATAATTATTCCAATTTGCAATGTTTTAATCAATACAACCATCATTATGACACTAGGCTTAATCCAATAAGAGTCGATGGATTATTAAGATTAAAATATTTTCATAAAATTCATTGCATTCATATCAACCCCAATGGTTTATCAGTTATTAAATATTAATACTTCCCATAATCCCAATTACTCAGGGTAAAACAACCTATTCTACCACCAAGAGGAAACATGATAATAAGAAAGTATAGAATCCTCATGTAGTGTGCAGATGAATGTTGATAATAAAGATACATAGAAACTGACTATAAAAAGAGTTCATTTCAAGATAACATTTTTATTTATCAAATCAATGGGTAATCCCAGGTTCAATCTGTTCCATCATCTTTGGTTCCATCTTATAAATTTTCATCCATACCCTAATGGTTCTCTCCATCACCAGTATTAAATTATACCAAATCATCAAAGAATCCACGACCAAATCACATATGTAAACCCAAGTTCTTCTATCCCAATATCATATCACATCCATTCCTCCATACCATATATCACATCACATAGAGATTCTCACATCTAGTAAGAATTATAAAATATGTGGAAACAATCAAGTACAAAAAAAGGGAAATCTTGGCCCTAAAAAAGGCATCCATTCATTACACACAAATGAGCTGTCATGGATCCACACTCAAGGCACTTGTACTTCTAAATAAATGGTAAAAATAGGCCCCAATAAATATCCTTTTCAAAAAACAAGTTTCTATTATATCTTGAATTAACTATGTCATTTTTTATATTTTCTAACTATAATTAACTAATGGAATCATGTTGTAATAAGATAATAAATTCATTAAACAATTAATTTAAATATTCACCTTACAATACATTTCAATTTCAACAAACATTTTAGAAATTTAATTAATATACATTTTTTATTTCAATTCTTCCATTATAATTGGAATTATTCAAATTATTTACCCAATTCCATATAAAAATGGGATTATATATTCAATTAATCATTCACACTCATGTTTGAATTATCATTATAAAAAAATAATAGATTCAATAAGCATACAACATTATTCTTCATCTAATTATTTATCAATTAATTCAGGATTTATATTCATTGTTGATTTTATATCAAGAAAAAAATCATAATTTATTGAATCCAAACAATCTACAAAATCATTCCATATTTCATAAACTATCTATAAAATCAAGAGGAAACCAGCCTAATGGTAGAATAAAAATGCATGCAATTTTAATTCAATAAAATATTAATCCAATTCAGTAATATTTATATTAATTTAGTTTCAATCCAATGGGATAAACCATTCTATATATAATATTGAAACAAAGTAAATAATAGAAGGAATGAATCACATGCCTAAAATAATGAATCTCCATATGACTCACTACAACCAAAATTGGGGGTTTATGCATGATTGGATTACTACCGGAGAACATGGAAAACCATAAAAAGGGTTTCATGACTCAATGGGGAGGTTTATTGAATAAAATATCTTTAGAGAACAAAAAATTATTGATTGAATTGAATGAACCACATTTTCTAGTTGAAACATATAAAAATGTAAAATTTACAAGATCATAAATGTTTTTATTTCAACTGTTTCATATCTCATTAAAGTCCATGAGAAATGATTCATTTGTAGCCTCGAACAAAAAATAAAATAAATCATGGAAATAATTATCATCAATAACTAGTTATTTTGAATTACAATGATTCACCCAACCCAAAGACCCATATGTCAATTACAATAACACTTCAAAAAATCTCCACATATGCAATTTCACATAGCCATAAGAACTACATAGCGAAAATCCCCCCAAATCATTTTCCATATAATGTTGAATTTTCTTTTTGATAAATTCCAAAAAAAGAAATATTCCCCATATATGTAAATAACCAAAATATGTGAATATTCCAAGTAGCCAATTCAACCAGCTTTCCATAAATAGTTTATCCATGTAGCTAGTCTAGCCATTTATCCAATCGATATATCAAATCACCTCACATGGTTGATCTCTTGTGTGGATAATTCATCCACATAGCTGACCCATTGACATAAATTATTCAACCATATAACTAATACATATACATATATTATCCAAAAATATCTGAATCAAATATCCAATGTCTATGTAAATCTAATTTAACAGGTCGTGAGTTGGGATCTCACCCATGTTGTGAACCAATCCACCACATAGTGAAATTCTTCCCTCATACAAATTTTAGTAACCAAAAATCACCAACCCTTTGTAGGACACCTATGAAAACCACATGCTTAAGAAAAATAAAATTTTACTGACTAGAAGGATCCATGGAATTACATTATAAACCACTCAAAAACTTCTTGTCCATAGGAATCCAGAACCAAACCCAATGTGAAATTGAAATGTGGGGTCTTCATAAATTTCACCCCACAAGATACCTCTTAAGGATATCCCCATCAATGGAGCTCAACAAACTCACCAGAGGAAAGAAGTGTATAACCATGTAAAAATTACAAGCATCTCTTAAACACTCTCTTTGGGGAGATAACTCAAAAACTAGAGAACTATTACAATGAATAAAAAATAGGAAACCATATCACAAACCTGAAAGGTCAACTTACATAATATAGCAAAATTACAAGATAATACATAAACATAAAAAACATTGGTTACTAATACTGCATCCCTAACTAACATTCAAAACCACTATCCTATATTCCATTTTTTGTCCAAAATAAATTAACTGTGTGAATATAAAACCCCTGAAGTAAATTCTCTTGATAGTCTGATACAACCATAGGTCATTCCTCAAAAGTTATATCATCACTAACATTGATCTCACACCAATAGATTACATGATAGTAATCATAAATATAACAACATATCTATGACAAAATAAATAAAATCATGCATTCATATCATCATTTTGGGATGTTCAATTTGATATTCCATGGTTCTAAAATAAGTTAACCCCTCAAAAGGATCAAAAAACCACTGAGAAATCATACTCCCCGGTCCAAGAATCCGCTGACCATGTTGAGGATCCACCTTCAAGAAAATGTTATCTCCAGTGTTGAACTCATGATAACTGCTCCAATTATTAGAATATGATTTCATAAAATCTGGCACATCAATCAACCTCTCATGAATTAGATATACCATGTTTGGAATATTTTGTATTTGTTTTTTCCTAACAATTTCTACCTCTTTGAACTGTGTCCATAATAATTGGGAATGGAAAGATCTAATATTAAAATCATCAACTGTTTCCAATCCAATGGTGAAGTGGATTGAATTTTTCCATGTATGCTCAACCAATGGTATGGTTCGTCATCCGCAAACATAAAAAATACAAGACACAAAAGAGCTACATGTCATAAAAAGTCTAGATTATTTACTAAATAAACTCATCCATCTATGGATGAGATGAATTGATGTTAAATAACATAGAGAAAAAGGAATGAATTAGGTCTCCCCAAACCGTGGAGGCAAAATGAGAATCCTGATCAGAAATGAGAATCCATCAAACATCATGAAGTCATAGAACCTTCCCTATAAAATTACTTGAAGAACCCTTAACGGATCTTTACTCCTTGATCACAATTATGTGATATGGGTTTTTCACATCAATACACTATCCCTTATATAACATCAAAACATCTCTAATCTCGAGGTAATATTGTAATGAAGACCTCAAATATTTACACTTACTTCCCCTGGGGAATATTTAATGGATATAGAACACTAATAGGAACAATGTACTCTACCATCCCATTCCATCAGACTGAATATCGAGTAAAAAACTCTACACCTTCATGATTACAAACATGACACAAAAAATGACCTCTAAAATCAAATTACATCATTTTCATTTCTATTTCCATATCCAAAAGTCATATATAAAACTAAAATAGATCTATATCCTGCATCATTGGAGGGAAATAATATATCACTAAAAAACACCTTGTTTCTTCCATCCTCAAATGAAACATTTGGTTCATCACAAAAAACATCTCAATATCTCCCAATACCACTCAAAAACTCATATAGCCTAGACTCCTCCAAGTTTTTCACCATAGATGATTACACTATCATTTCAAAATGTAATAATCTCTCTCTGACTTATCCTATATCCAGATGCATCACTGAATGATCTTCTATAATTCTATAGGAATCTTTAGATTCATTCCAGAAATCACAATGTGAATTCTACCTCAAAGCATAGAATACATCAATTTTATTTACCTAAGAACATGAAGGCTCCAAGTCATAAACCTATAAAAATTCCATCGATTGATGATAATGCATGAACATGTCACTCTGGGAAAATTCAAACTAAATGGTCATCTGGTTTCAAAAAACACAAAATATATCGATGATATGTAATGTGACCATAACAAAAAATAAAACAAAACTACATCCAATTAAATATAATGGTTGGAATAGTTATTCTTATGGGAAAAAAATTAGACCCCTTAGAAACTAATTATCCCCACTTCATAAGAACAAATCCCTCCCTAAAATGTGAATCATGAAATTAAACAACAAACATGACTCCATCCACTAGAAAAAGAATGGTTAGAGTACTGAAAAACATATTATTCATGTACTAGAAAGATTCATGACAATGTTTTATCCATATGAACACATGATACATATTTTTAATGGCTACCAGAGTAGTCAAAACCTAGATGAAATTGGATACACACCTTTGTTAATATATTGTAAGACCAAGAAAATGCTACACCTCACCCACATTCATGGGGGATTCCCATAAAACAAATTCCTATAAAATTAAAGGATCCATATCTATTCCCCATTGGGACAAGACTTATTCAATGAAACAAACATAATGGGATAAAAAATTGAATTTTGAAAACAACAAATGTAACTTCTCCTATTAAAGAACACCGAATAAATGGTCCTAAAATGCCCTGCATGCCCTCCTCATAGGAAGAATAAATTAGGATGTCATTGATGAAAACCACTATGATCTTGTCTTGGAACTCTAAAAAAATTTCATTCTCTAACCACATGCACATAAATATAGATTTCATGACACCAAACAATATTTCAAAGAACATTTAATTCCTATGATAAAAATGGAAATTAGACATTTAGAGATAGTCGTCTTTTATAATCTTGTGATGATATAAAAACTAGAAATCAATCTTTGAGAGTGACCTTTGTAAATTTTTCTAATCAAATAAATCATCAATCCTCGGAAGGGGATTGTGATTCTTCACTATCACCTTCTAGCATCCCGGACTCAAATTGCCACTCAAATAGTGCTATCATGTTTGGTTCCACTGGCCTTAGGAGTGCCTTCCAAAATGTTAGAGGCTTCCAACTAGTAGTGATGGTGTAATTTTACAATTTTAGGAGTCTATAACCTCTATGGATAGATGATATATGAGCTCAAGTAATTATACTAATACAATATATGGAAATATTATTAAATATACTCAAACCAGACAAGATAATAGTGGAAGCACGTGCATTAGCAATATGTTGTAAATATAATAAATTCAAAAGCAGCAAGAGATAAATAAATAGATTAACATACCAATTGGACAACTATAACAAAACAAAAATACAACTATAACAGTTCATAAAATGAATATAAAAAGAAGCATCTCTAATGGTTGACTAGTATAGTTCATAAATATATTGCATGATGAAACAAGACCTATCGAAAGGAAACTATAACAAAAATCTCTATCTAGACATGACCTCAAGGTCTCATGCTATCATCCCATGAAACAACTGCAGTATGGACCACTTACCAAATATAATACATTACCAAAACGAAAATTCATATAGTCTACATGAGTTCTGAATGACTGAAAATTAAAATTTTTATTTTCCAAACACTTTCAAGGAAAAAGTGAGAAACCAAAAAAAACATTGAGGAAAAGTGGTCAACCAAACATGACATCATGACTTACAACATTCAACCACCAATGATCAAAATAAAATGGTCAAATAGACAACTCATTCAACATACAAAAACAAAATCTCCATCATTCAAACATAAAACAATCACATTAAGAGCAAGAATCACCCAAGAGAAGACCAAGGAATCTCGAACCAGAAAGTGGAATGAAAAAACCTCAGAAAAGCATGAACAAATCTCAGAACTGGTCTCCTCATACACCACCGAATGACCCATGGAGGGATTTAGACGAATATCAGTAGGATTCCACCTAATGTTACTACCTAGAATATGTGTTTAAGTAGGCCTGTTGTAGAAATTAATCAAACAATCTCAATGCAATATGTAAATGATTTTTTCCTGTTGATCAACAACCACCAGGAAACAGTCACCTACCTTGGAATATTCATAAATCCTAGAATATAAAACTCTCCACACCAAAGGAATAAGGAAACTCTGATATCATAGTCTTGGTGATACTTTAGGTTTCACCACAAATCAACTAACCTAGCACCACAAGACTTCTTACACCATGTGTCTCAATAAGTATTGACATCCCGAAGGCACACCTAAAAAAGTAGTAACTTGTTCCCATTAAAACCTACTCAAATTTACTTGTTAGCACAATTACAAACATTTTAAAGAGCAATGATATTTATCCTCAAATATAATCTAGTCCCACTATCAAAATCATAGTGAACATCAACCCCCAACCATCTATCTCAATAATAATATCCAAAGGCCCCTCTCCAACAACATGGCTTTCTATTAAAAGAATCTTGATTCCATAATCACCTAAGAAGAAACAAATAAGGGCCTCTAACCAAATTAGATGTCAAAAACACCTCATAAATGGATTCATCCTAGGCGAAGAAGACTTAATTCAGTGCTTTGGCCCTCATGGGTGAAAAACAAATCCCCAAAAAAATCACCTATGTCACACCATCTGTAGAACCTCATGCACCAATGACTGTGTTGCTCAAATATGATGAAATTTACATCGCCATTTCACTGGATAAATCCTTCTTGAATGCCTGGCCACCTCAATCAAAATCCATGATTCTGATTCCTATGGACAAACCACTCAAATATACAGGCCTTTCCAAACCATATGATCTACATCGTCTCAATTTCTATGTTCGTTCCATCCTAATTCCTTAGATCGCAACCATAAAAAACACATCGGTTTCATCACATGAAATTAATCATTTCACACACACACACACAAAAATATATATATATATCATATCAGAACACTTTAATAAAATAGTTCAATTTAAATAAATTGAATTTCAAAATCCACCAAAAATAAAAAATAAACATGGAGGTTGTGAATGAATCTAATCTATCTAACTGAGCTATAAAAATTTAAATTAATCAATTTTAAAATATCAATTTAGATAATTTTAGAACCCTCATCAAAAATACTAAATGAAGAAACAACCTCTAACCCATACCTGTTTATCCAAAATTAGTGTGGGCATGACCAATGGCATCACTTACTGTCCCACCATCATTTTGATTTGATGAATGAGTTAGAATGTGGTATCTCTAAAAATACCCAAAACATGAAATAAGCCTCACCACCCAAAAGTGTACAAAATCAGAAATAAAGTTACAAACCACATACCTTATACTAGTATATGTAGGCACATATGATATTGAGATCCAATTAGAATCAGTTCAACATAGATATAATATTTTGTCTTATGACCTGAAAATTGGGTGAAATGGCTTATACATATTTTATTCCCCACAAGAAGAAAATGAAAAAAAGAAGATTATAATGTGGGAGAATCATTATTTATGCTCTTAAAATTTCACCATCTCATTGTATAACAGATTAGACATGAAGGATTGGGATCAAAAGAAGATGTTGGAAGAAATAGAGGAGCTCTACCCTTGCGGTGCAGGAGGCCATGGAAACAGAAGGGAGAAAAGAAATAAATAAGGATAAATAAAAAATAGTAAAATATTATATTTCCTTACTGACTGGGCTGCGTGGATTACTTAAATGGATTTCGAAACCATTTATTAACCTTTCATGCAGCAGTGTTGATGAACTACATATGTGGTATTACTCATGTAGTTTATTGCATGGTTTTCATTAAATATTCACAAACCTTGTGATAGCTCTCTGCAACTTCTATAGAAGAGCTCACCCATTCATGGTCCCCACATTAATTTTATACTATAATCATGAAATAATTTGAAACTGTGCTACATTGTTACTTGTTATGTTCCACACAGTTTAACCAAAACCGTGCGCCCTGACCTAAAATTTCATAACAGACCATTTGGCCTCAGACACTCCAGAAACCAAACTAAGACACCTAAGGCACTCTAAATGACTCTAGACATAACAAAAATAGTCATATAAATCTGGTGGTACTCTCATAAGTTTGTTTTTATAAAAAAACAAAAATTATCTAGACCACTAATTTAAAAGATCAAAATGAGAGTGAATTTTGAACTGACCCAAAAAACACAAGATGATACATTCTCACATCCTTAACATGGCTCATCTTTGAAATATATAACATAACATGAATATGGTATCAAACATAACCATATTGTTAAAATATAACCTAGACAACTCTGGTCTCAAAGGTTTCATCCAATTTCGTCAAGGTGCTCCCCGCCCTAGGAATTGTGTAACCTGGTCCAACCTCACAAAAATATAAAAACAAAAAATGGTCAATCATCCCATTCCTGGATCCTATGTCCTCCAGTGATGCATCAACACTCCCATTCCTCAACACGTTCTATAATGTCATACTAGACTCTCAAATCACATCTCGCACTGTAACAATTCTTACCTCACCCGTATAGCTCACACGGGACAATGATGTACCGCATTGTGTGGAAGCTAAAAAATCCTAGTGCCTCACAAATAAATCAGAAACCAGATACTGATTGACCTAATTCCTAAATAGCCTTATGTAACTGACATCCCTCAAATGACCCGATGCCCAAGTGACCAAAAAATCAAATTGAATGATACTATTGATGCCAAGCACCACGTACTCGCATCCAACAATTCTTCTAATGACTAGAACCCCATATATATATATATATATTCACACACCTAAGCCAGTTATAACCTACTATGCAGAATGTGGTTAGTCCATATATATCTTGTGAACTCCAGGAACTAAAAACTAAAAACCATCATTATAACAATACAATAGGAAAAAAAATGAGAGAAGGATATTCCCATGTTGTACCTCTTACTACCCTCACCTCAAAAACTATGTCATTCTCTAATTGATCCTTGGATTGAACTAGGCCTAACGTTTGACTACTAGATGCCTAAAATAACAGTGGTTCTGCTCCATCCACTGACCACTAACCCCACTAATGGGTCTCAATGTTTCTTCCATGACCCCCATATGAAATTGAACCTTGGCTACCACACCCTTGTACCAATCTTCATCTGAGTCAAGATACCTATGTCTATCCCTAACCCTGATTTTCGTGTTTTTTAGATTCATTCCTTGAGAACCTCCTGAGATGACCGACCTATTCACATACATAGAACTCCCTTGTAGAAATCTCTCATTGAGTCTGAACAATTCATGTATTCTCACACTAGAATAAAACTATTTATGATACACTTTGTAGTGGTCTACTTGATTCCTTGAGATAACATTTGTACAAGAACTCATCCCAATATATTTTCTTGAATTTTGAATCATTAACATAAAAACCACTGAAATATTATTCCCAACTCATGTATGAAATGTATGTTAGGTATATATTGGAAACGAGTTAATGGTTCACCATCTTAAAGAACGATTCCAATCTAATGATGTTTACATAAAACTGAATGGGGTGTCGTAAACCATCATCAAAGAACCTCACCCTCGAAGTCTCTTAATTTACCATACCTGATGAAAATAGATAAAACATGGTGAACATAAATATATAGTTCATAATACATATTTCACCATATTGATTTCTTAATAACTCATAATCCCTTTCCAATATCTGCATCTATAGAATAAAATGCACGATGAATCGGGCCTTCAAATCCATCTAGGCCAATACCTCTTATCTTTCACCCTGAACATGAACATCCCACCAAATATTTGATAGACCCCTAGTAATGTACATCACTGACTTTACCATCCCTTATGGAGTGTAACAGCCCAAGATTTTATAAAAAAATATTCTTTTTAATTTTATTAATGTCTTGTGTTGTACGCTACACCAAAAGGAGCTTGCACAACACACATCCTTGACTTGACTTGCATTACACGCAATCGCGACCTTCCTCGATAGCGTGTATAGTACGCAATACCGAGTTTCACTAAACAACGATATGCTATAAAAATATTATTAAAACTAGCCGTTATGAATAGTAATAACCACTTTTTGAAATCCAGTAAATCTTATTTTTCAAAATTAACTTTATTTTTGGATTCGGAGTATCGAATTTAGCCTAAGGTGAAATTTTGGTACTTTTCGGATAACTTTCATATTCTGATGAATAGTGAAAATTACTAAATTATAATTAAAAACAACTTTTTTAATCGAAATAATTAATAGTGATAAATCATTAATTTGAGTGGTTTTAAAGTATATTTAGAATATATTTTCACAATTTAATTCAATGTTGGTCATTGGTTGTAATTTCACATTTAAACCAGACATAATCAAGTGTCAATCTTTTGATAGAAATTGTTTCTTAAAAACACGCTATTTGTCTTAACAGCGGGATTTAATTATAAAATTAATTAATTCAACTTCTATGTTATGAATTTGGTAAAATAGACTTCATTTTTGAATTCGGAATATGAAATTTAACTTGGGATGAAATTTTGGCATTGTTCTGAAAAACATCAATTTTTGATGAATAGTGAAACTACTAAGTGGTAGGTTTAAAACTGAATTTTGCATAAAACTTAATTTTACCGCTTCTGTGAATGGAATTTCGAAAATCCAAGAGACACGGTTAATATCAAGGACTAAAATGTGGTTCAATGAGATGAAAATAATTTTTTGGTGAATAGTAACTTTTTACTTTTTTTACCACGGTTAATAGTAAATAAGGTAACTAAGGGTAAATATGATATTAATATTACCCTAACACATGTCCTAATTCTATTGGACATGTGTAATTCGACCAAAAACAAACTTAGGAATAAAATATGACCATTTAGGCCCACTTGGATTAGATTAGGACATTTATTATTAATTTATTTAAAGAAGGGTTAAAATAGTTAAAATCACAGTTTAATAAGTAAATAATTTTTAATATGGGGTTATACATAAGGTAAATTCGACTATAAATATTCATTAGAAAGCTAAAAAGATTTCCTACATGATGGTATTTTATTTGTAATTTTTAGACATCAAATAATATAATTTATTTATGACACAATAATGATGCAGTAATTATCTTATTTATGAAATATTGACATAATTGATGTTATAAACACCAAAATAAATGTAATTTGAGACTTTTTATGAATTACACTAATTTTCTAGGTTACTATGATATATTAATGTTGATTTAATCAACTTGGTTCGAACATTTAATTCTGTTATGACTTTCACAAAAATCATATATCAAATAGTGTCAAAATTGACACAAAATAGTTTTTAAATCAAATATTATATTATTAATTGTTATTTTATTCCTAAAAATCTATGGTTCGGCCAAATGACTTAAATAAGGATATATATATTAATAATAAACAATTTGGGGGTCGTTTGGCATGTTATAGTAAGTGTATTAACCATATAGTGAAAGAATACAAAAAGACACGGTAAAAGTTAAATTATTTAACTTAGAGTTAAATCTAATTGATAAGGTTTAAAATAAGATCCAAACATGTCTAAATTTGATTGGTTAATGAGATTACAACCCTATCTCATCTAAGCTTCGAATATGAGTCATTTTTGGAGGTTTTTAAGTGGGGTTAGATTTATTATAAATTAATATTTTTAAAAATTCCTAAGGTGCCCCTCTCCTCCCCTATAAAAGGACACCTCCTCCCCCTCCTCCTCACACCAATTTGAGCACTCAAGCTCGGCCAACCCCTGCCAATTCCTCCTCTCCACTTCCCTAGAAACATCCTAGAGGTTCTGGTCTTCCTCAAAGACCAATTTTAGTGCATTAAGAGGAGGTCTCAAAGAGGCACTTCAAAGAAGAGGTAATTACCGTTACCAATTCTTTCATCTTTATTTCTTCTTCCACTTCTTCTTCTTAGGTTGTTTCATTATGAAGTAATAACATCAGTATCACTCATATACTGATATGTTATTATAAGTATGAAACAACCCTATTTCACCATATATCCATCCTACGGAATAAGAAATCACCGCGCGTGCGTACCTACGGAATACCGTCTCCACGCCGTGGTGTAATCTATTTTCCACCACCACCTTACATGGATGGGTATAATGGTGTAAAGAATAACTATACATAGTTATTAAAACATCATATTGATTCTTATATATTGTATAATCCACTCCGATTCAATTCAGTATTTATAGAAATGATATCATCGCTCGTGCGTACGTACGGAATACCGTCTACACGACGCGATGAGATTCATTCTCCATGTTAACCATTTAAGAATGATTATATTGTATATATAAGAAATAATAATGAAATATATGACATTATAAAGCTAGTGTATTTATGTATATACATATGTATGTCATCTACTTACTTCCATTTCAAGACAATAAGGAAAGGAAAACAGCGTCCATGCGTACGTACGGACTACCGTCTCCATGAACGGTGTTTTTCATTTTTCTACCTATTATATATATATATATACTGAATATATATGATATATAAATCATATTTTATATTCTGGAAGTAAGTAAATCATGATATAAGTAATAATGATGTCAAGAACAACAAGTCAAAACACCTACGATAAATGAAACGATTTTACCCAAAACGCTTCTTTAACATGGAATTTACAAAAGAACGGGTAATATAATGTCATAAGTGAACCATATATGATATCATAACAATGAATATGATTCTGTAATAAGTCAATGACATTATTTAAATCATTATACAGGAGGTTCGGACACATACGAAGCAAATTGGACCTAAGGTAAGGGAAAATATCACAATCTCATTTTTATTCGAGATTGTTTATTCGTAAGTATTTACTGGGGTGTATTTTATCATCCACATCCATGTTCCCTCAATATGTAATATTGTTTCCATCCACTTTCAATAGTTTAAATCCAATTTTACCCTTAGGTGAGTTTTTAGTAAAGAATATGAATGGAATCTTTTGTCGTTTTTCCGTACGAGGTACTTTTTGACTTTTCCGACAAAAGTACGAAGAATGTTTTTTTAACTTATACGGCACGAACGGATTTTTACGGTTTTATAAAGCCTTATTTTCATGAACCTTCCTCCAAAATATTTCATGACTATTTTTAATAAAATCTCTTTCTTTTAAAATTGTATGATGTTTTGTGAAAAGAAATTGATTTTGAAGAAGAAAGGATATTTTCCTCAAGAATTCATTTCAGGTGTTTTATCAAAATTATTTTCCATATAAGATAATAAAGGGTTCTGTTTCTATCCATATTTTTACACTGATTTGACTATGTTGTGATGAAATTATGTTTATGAATTCCTTTATCTTATATGAATGGTTTTATGATGTCATGTTGTTTAAGAATCCCATTTTTATTACATGGGTTATGCAATGATGTATGATTTATGATTTTGTGGCACACATAAGAAAGGATTCATTAAGAGATGGGTGGGACCTATATCTCCCTCCAATGCATTGGGTAAAGATTTCATATCTCATGAGATAGACATGGCTGGAATGGTAGGTTATACCGGTTCAGTGAAACAGGACTGAAACGAGGATTACTCGATTCAGAAAGGGACTTTGTCCACTAAGATAGTCTTGGCAATGAGTCTTGACTAACAAGAAATGATTCTCTATGATTATGTGTGTATCCCACAATGAGTAATGTTTTAAGTAAGGGTTTCATTTTCACTACTATGATTTATCCCATGTTATGAAATTATGCTCTCTTTTGCAGGTTAAGATTTCCAAAAATGTTATGTTCTTATGAAAATTATGTGATTGATATTTCTTTTGTTTACCCTTACTGAGCATTTGAGCTCACCCTTTTATGTTTTCTTTTCCCCAGGATATAAAGAAAGGTTTTAGGTAAAAAAAAAAATCTTTGTGGGAGATTTTGAAGATCTTTCACCAGGATTAGAAGATTACGTTCCGAGTTTCCAAAGACACTAAACTATTACGATCATTGTGTGTGTTTTTGTTATGTACTAAGTATTCCGCAAATGTAATGTAATGTCCATGTATGATAAGCTTCGGGTCTCTACAGTTGGTATCAGAGGAAAGGTTTAGTCAACCTTTGGAAACTAGGATGCGAGAACTTTAGTGAGATCCCTAGAGATATTTCTAAGGTATGTCTAGGGATGTCTCTAAGGTTAAGTATACGTATAGGTTATAGTCCTAGAATTGCGCTAACGATCTTCGAATTTAACCTAAGATGTTAGATATTGAGGGTACTAACCCTTTATTATGTTGTTTTCCCTAGCATGATTTTTGCCTCTCACACTATTCTTTTTGGGTTTTAGACGATGGCTGGAACCCGAAGGAACCGTGTTGATCAATGCAATGGACAATGCAATGATTGCCCTCCTGAACAAACAAATGTTATGGGAGATGGAGTGCAAAATCTTATTGCTATTCTTACACAAGCTATGAATCATTCTGGACTTCCAAATGAGCAGAGAAGGGAACAATATTCTATTGAGTCCTTCATGAGGCAACGTCCACCTTCTTTCAGTGGGTCTTCTGATCCACTTGTGGCTGAACAATGGATCAGTTCTACTGAAAAGATATTTTCAGTTCTTCAATGTTCTGAACATGATAAAGTCATCTTAGCAGTATATCGTTTGGAAGGTGAAGCTGATCAATGGTGGAATCTTATCAAGAATACGAGGCCAAGAGATGAAATTGAGTCCATGGAATGGGACGAGTTCAAGAACTTGTTTTTCAGTAAGTAATTCCCTCGTATTCTTCGAACAAAGATGGAGAAAGAATTTCTTGAACTGAAGCAAAGGGACGATGAATCTGTTGGTACCTATGAAGCAAATTTTACAAGACTTGCAAGGTATGCTTCTGGAATTATCATCTAACCTGAAAGTAAAGTTGATCGATTTTTCAGTGGCTTAAAACCAAGTCTTCGAAGGGCATTAGCTATAAGAGACTTCAGTAGCTATGAAGAAATTGTGCGTTGTGCTATCAAGGTAGAAATGGAAGTTGGTGTTGCATATCCATCTCATGGTTTTGACAAGAAACGAAAGATGGAGTTCAAGGAGAAATCTCAGAATAATGGTGAAAAGAAGATGAATGTTTCCTTATGCACAAAGTGTGGAAAGAAGCATGGTGGAGATTGTCTAAAAGGGACTAGAAAATGTTTTAAGTGTGGAAAAGAAGGTCATCGAGCAGCTGAGTGTCGAAGTAATGGAAAAAGGGTTTCTAATGATAAAGCAAACACTGCAGAGAACGCACCGCCAACACTTCAATGCTTCAAGTGCAAGGAAATGGGGCATTATGCTAATAATTGCCCTAATCCAAGGGTTAGTGATGATCAACATGAGCAACCACTGAAGGCAAAGGACAAAGGGAAATCACATGCGATCACTATTGGCAATGTTGAATATGACAACGACGTGGTGGAATGATTAAGTGTTTATGTAATGGGATTCCAAAATAATGTTGTATCATTGAGTATTGCAATATTTATTGATGTGGTATTCAAAGTGATTGAGATATTTTTTGGAAATAAGATGATATGCGCATAATGAAGACGAGAAAATGAAATGTTTAATAGTATTCATGAGCTCATGATTGATATAAGGACTAAGTGATATCATGGTTTGAGTATATAGAATTTTGAGGATTTTGGTATGTGGAAAGTGTTAACTTTTAACTGCATTCAAGTTTTCACTAAGGTTTAATGGGTATTCAAGAGAGTACAAGATTAAGGCCTTTGAATGTTTGGAATGTGTCCAACAAGACATATCTTATGATATGTGGGGATCAACGACAGTATTAAATCTCTGGTAATCGTTTTCACTATGTTATGAGAATGGACTGTAGTATTATGGATAGGACTAAAGATTGGAATGGATTATGTTGGACATAAGTTAGTATTGTTTAAGGATAGAAGTTTTTTCGATATTATGGGATGTTATAGTAATATAGTTTTAGAAAAAGGACAACCTGCAGGACGGGCGACAGCCCATCGCTTCGGACAAGGCTGTGGGAATCGAACCCACAACCGAAGTGCGACTGGCCTTTATCGCCTACCACTGACCTACAGGAAGTCACTGTTTAGTAGAAACTAGTTTTATTATATTAAGAAGTATGATATATGAAGTATAAGTCCATTTTAGGAACTATATATGATTAATCTCACTATAGAATGACTTATGTATATTTAATAACTTTTGCTTACCTTTTGTTTGAGACAGATGGAATGACCCGTCATTCTATCACATGATCTGCTAACACTTCACGAATAACAAATTCAACTTCATTTATTTAAGAGATGAAGTGGAAATTGTTCAAGGCACGAACAACAGTGATATTGTATCAAAATAAAGTAAGTATTTATTCTAATTCAAATTTTCAACTTTAGGGAAATGATCTTGAAAACCAAAAATGTTGTCCTAGTGATCTTATACCTGATGAATCAGATGGTACCTTAGATCGTCACAAATTTATGGATTTGTGATTACTGGATTTTCCATAGCCATGTTCTCTACCACTCTCCATCAGAACATGATGGTTAGATTTCTCTTCCATATCCATATTTTCACCTATGTGGAAACCCAGTGATTAGTTTATTTGGGTAATCGTTACATTTCATACTTTAGTTTTTAAAGCCAAGTTTTGGTATTCCCTTTTACGATGTGGGTTTCTATTAAAGAAACTTTCAAATAGTAAACCATTTATAACCCCGACGAATTTCGAGGGCGAAATTCATTTTAAGGGGGGTAGAATGTAACAGCCCAAGATTTTATAAAAAAATATTCTTTTTAATTTTATTAATGTCTTGTGTTGTACGCTACACCAAAAGGAGCTTGCACAACACACATCCTTGACTTGACTTGCATTACACGCAATCGCGACCTTCCTCGATAGCGTGTGTAGTACGCAATACCGAGTTTCACTAAACAACGATATGCTATAAAAATATTATTAAAACTAGCCGTTATGAATAGTAATAACCACTTTTTGAAATCCAGTAAATCTTATTTTTCAAAATGAACATTATTTTTGGATTCGGAGTATCGAATTTAGCCTAAGGTGAAATTTTGGTACTTTTCGGATAACTTTCATATTCTGATGAATAGTGAAAATTACTAAATTATAATTAAAAACAACTTTTTTAATCGAAATAATTAATAGTGATAAATCATTAATTTGAGTGGTTTTAAAGTATATTTAGAATATATTTTTACAATTTAATTCAATCTTGGTCATTGGTTGTAATTTCACATTTAAACCAGACATAATCAAGTGTCAATCTTTTGATAGAAATTGTTTCTAAAAAACACGCTATTTGTCTTAACATCGGGATTTAATTATAAAATTAATTAATTCAACTTCTATGTTATGAATTTGGTAAAATAGACTTCATTTTTGAATTCGGAATATGAAATATAGCTTGGGATGAAATTTTGGCATTGTTCTGAAAAACATCAATTTTTGATGAATAGTGAAACTACTAAGTGGTAGGTTAAAAACTGAATTTTGCATAAAACTTAATTTTACCGCTTCTGTGAATGGAATTTCGAAAATCCGAGACACACGGTTAATATCAAGGACTAAAATGTGGTTCAATGAGACGAAAATAATTTTTTGGTGAATAGTAACTTTTTACTTTTTTTACCACGGTTAATAGTAAATAAGGTAACTAAGGGTAAATATGATATTAATATTACCCTAACACATGTCCTAATTCTATTGGACAAGTGTAATTCGACCAAAAACAAACTTAGGAATAAAATATGACCATTTAGGCCCACTTGGATTAGATTAGGACATTTATTATTAATTTATTTAAAGATGGGTTAAAATAGTTAAAATCAAAGTTTAATAAGTAAATCATTTTTAATATTGGGTTATACATAAGATAAATTAGACTATAAATATTCATTAGAAATCTAAAAATATTTCCTACATGATGGTATTTTATTTGTAATTTTTAGACATCAAATAATATAAATTATTTATGACACAATAATGATGCAGTAATTATCTTATTTATGAAATATTGACATAATTGATGTTATAAACACCAAAATAAATGTAATTTGAGACTTTTTATGAATTCCACTAATTTTCTAGGTTACTATGATATATTAATGTTGATTTAATCAACTTGGTTCGAACATTTAATTCTGTTATGACTTTCACAAAAATCATATATCAAATAGTGTCAAAATTTACACAAAATAGTTTTTAAATCAAATATTATATTATTAATTGTTATTTTATTCCTAAAAATCTAAGGTTCGGCCAAATGACTTAGATACGGATATATATATTAATAATAAACAATTTGGGGTTCGTTTGGCATGTTATAGTAAGTGTATTAACCATATAGTGAAAGAAAACAAAAAGACACGGTAAAAGTTAAATTATTTAACATAGAGTTAAATCTAATTGATAAGGTTTAAAATAAGATCCAAACATGTCTAAATTTGATTGGTTAATGATATTACAACCCTATCTCATCTAAGCTTCGAATATGAGTCATTTTTGGAGGTTTTTAAGTGGGGTTAGATTTATTATAAATTAATATTTTTAAAAATTCCTAAGGTGCCCCTCTCCTCCCCTATAAAAGGACACCTCCTCCCCCTCCTCCTCACACCAATTTGAGCACTCAAGCTCGGCCAACCCCTGCCAATTCCTCCTCTCCACTTCCCTAGAAACATCCTAGAGGTTCTGGTCTTCCTCAAAGACCAATTTTAGTGCCCTAAGAGGAGGTCTCAAAGAGGCACTTCAAAGAAGAGGTAATTACCGTTACCAATTCTTTCATCTTTATTTCTTCTTCCACTTCTTCTTCTTAGGTTGTTTCATTATTAAGTAATAACATCAGTATCACTCATATACTGATATGTTATTATAAGTATGAAACAACCCTATTTCACCATCTATCCATCCTACGGAAAAAGAAATCACCGCGCGTGCGTACGTACGGAATACCGTCTCTACGCCGTGGTGTAATCTATTTTCCACCACCACCTTACATGGATGGGTATAATGGTGTAAAGAATAACTATACATAGTTATTACAACATCATATTGATTCTGATATATTGTATAATCCACTCCGATTCAATTCAATATTTATAGAAATGATATCATCGCTCGTGCGTACGTACGGAATACCGTCTCCACGACGCGATGAGATTCATTCTCCATGTTAACCATTTAATAATGATTATAATGTATATATAAGAAATAATAATGAAATATATGACATTATAAAGCTACTGTATTTATGTATATACATATGTATGTCATCTACTTACTTCCATTTCAAGACAATAAGGAAAGGAAAACAGCGTTCATGCGTACGTACGGACTACCGTCTCCATGAACGGTGTTTTTCATTTTTCTACCTATTATATATATATATATACTGAATATATATGATATATAAATCATATTTTATATTCTGGAAGTAAGTAAATCATGATATAAGTAATAATGATGTCAAGAACAACAAGTCAAAACACCTACGATAAATGAAACGATTTTACCCAAAACGCTTCTTTAACATGGAATTTACAATAGAACGGGTAATATAATGTCATAAGTGAACCATATATGATATCATAACAATGAATATGATTCTGTAATAAGTCAATGACATTATTTAAATCATTATACAGGAGGTTCGGACACATACGAAGCAAATTGGACCTAAGGTAAGGGAAAATATCACAATCTCATTTTTATTCGAGATTGTTTATTCGTAAGTATTTACTGGGGTGTATTTTATCATCGACATCCATGTTCCCTCAATATGTAATATTGTTTCAATCCAATTTCAATAGTTTAAATCCAATTTTACCCTTAGGTGAGTTTTTAGTAAAGAATATGAAAGGAATCTTTTGTCGTTTTTCCGTACGAGGTACTTTTTGACTTTTCCGACAAAAGTACGAAGAATGTTTTTTTAACTTATACGGCACGAACGGATTTTTACGGTTTTATAAAGCCTTATTTTCATGAACCTTCCTCCAAAATATTTCATGACTATTTTTAATAAAATCTCTTTCTTTTAAAATTGTATGATGTTTTGTGAAAAGAAATTGATTTTGAAGAAGAAAGGATATTTTCCTCAAGAATTCATTTCAAGTGTTTTATCAAAATTATTTTCCATCTAAGATAATAAAGGGTTCTGTTTCTATCCATATTTTTACACTGATTTGACTATGTTGTGATGAAATTATGTTTATGAATTCCTTTATCTTATATGAATGGTTTTATGATGTCATGTTGTTTAAGAATCCCATTTTTATTACATGGGTTATGCAATGATGTATGATTTATGATTTTGTGGCACACATAAGAAAGGATTCATTAAGAGATGGGTGGGACCTATATCTCCCTCCAATGCATTGGGTAAAGATTTCATATCTCATGAGATAGACATGGCTGGAATGGTAGGTTATACCGGTTCAGTGAAACAGGACTGAAACGAGGATTACTCGATTCAGAAAGGGACTTTGTCCACTAAGATAGTCTTGGCAATGAGTCTTGACTAACAAGAAATGATTCTCTATGATTATGTGTGTATTCCACAATGAGTAATGTTTTAAGTAAGGGTTTCATTTTCACTACTATGATTTATCCCATGTTATGAAATTATGCTCTCTTTTGCAGGTTAAGATTTCCAAAAATGTTATGTTCTTATGAAAATTATGTGATTGATATTTCTTTTGTTTACCCTTACTGAGCATTTGAGCTCACCCTTTTATGTTTTCTTTTCCCCAGGATATAAAGAAAGGTTTTAGGTAAAAAAAAAAGAAGATCTTTGTGGGAGATTTTGAAGATCTTTCACCAGGATTAGAAGATTACGTTCCGAGTTTCCAAAGACACTAAACTATTACGATCCTTGTGTGTGTTTTTGTTATGTACTAAGTATTCCGCAAATGTAATGTAATTTCCTTGTATGATAAGCTTCGGGTCTCTACATGGAGGCATCTCGAGTTTCTCTAATATCATCTGCATGCTCTAAATCTTGATCTTAGCCCCCTGTGGACCACCCTCACCCTGAGAAAACGACATGTGTTGTGACTAGGATTCCAGAATCATGTATTCCATTAATGGATTTGCTCCCTGAGCATCTCAGTCAATCCCCTATAAGACATGTATAAGGCTCAATCAGAGTTACACATTAATACGTCTACCAAACATTGTTAATTATAGAAGAAACACTACCTAAAATGGATCATGAACCTGATCCTATCCTTGATACTCTCTCTGCATCCCATGTTCTTCCGGACTTTTAGGGGTCTGAATGTGATCATTCCCTTGAAAAAATTTATTCTCACCTTCATGACGCCCCTTCCGAGCTATCTAGGAGGAACCCATTGATTGAAAAAAGAGTTCATTAATTCCATATATATATATATATAATTATGATAGGGAGAACAGTAAAGTGAAGAATATCCTCACAACCCTTTCTCTCTACCTTTGAATCCATGCCCCAAGTCATCCTAGCCTCCAGCCTCCATACCCGCCAATAATAGAGTCATGTATCAATATTAACCCAATCCATACCCATCAAAACAACCATTATTTCCTCAATATAATGACCATGTCTCCTAATAATTTGGATAAAAATCACCTCCAACATAATTCCTCCCTCCTCTTTTAAGATATAGTTTCATATCCCATATACCGTGAAATCTTATATATATATAAATATAAATCTGGTCATATCACGTTTCTAATGTCAGAAAATTTAAATAATTTCATTTCCAAATTAACAAGGAATTTTATTTTATAAAAATGGTATAGTCTCTTTAAAAATAATATATGCAATTATAAAATTAAAATACCCTAAAATATTCCTATCAAAAGAAAATCCAAAACAATCATCACAACCGTGTTTCCATACCTGGCTATGGCTCAATATTATCATCCCTTACATCACTAGGACAAGGTCCAGATATAAAAAGAAATAACATTACAATCCAAGGGGGACACCATGGATGAAATCATATAACAAAAAAATCTATGTAAAATTGAGATGGATTTACCACCCATGGAAAATGATTATATCCCACGTACATTGGGGTAGAGGTAGCAAAGTACATGTTATAAACCTAGATCCAACATGGCCTAATCTTCAATATACAATAAAAAAATAGTAATACCAAAAAATATAGGTAACTGAAACTCCTCTAATTACCCATATAGTGTCCCCAAACTGAATAACCACCAGAATAGTGCTTGTTGGCTGGGTGCCATAGGCATACGATGTGATCCCCAAATTCCAAAGCCTACTGACAAGAATCGAGGGTGAAATTTAATTTTTTTGGAGATTATACCTTATGGGGAAAGATGATATAATGGTATGAGTAATAATAATATATCATGTTGTGGAAATAATACATTGAAGAGTAAAACCCGACACACTAATGGAGGAAAAATGTGAATTAGCAATAAGCAGAAAAAGAAATAAATACATTTGATATGTATGTTAAAAAGTAGATCGTCATACCACATGTTGAACTACAAAAAAAGAAACATGAAACCATATCAGATAATACATAATAATTTACAAAAATAGGGTCTCTAATGTATAACAAATACTAATTGTACATATATATCAAGCTAATACAAGACATAAAAAATTAAACTCATATAGAAATCTTGTTGTTGGAATGAACTCAAAGTCTCATGCCAACTTCACTGGAAATATTGCACTATGAACCCACTCCTTAAGCCAACCACATACATGAGGAGAAATTCCTAATGTTCGCACATATCATGAAGGAAACATTCGGGGAGTGAGAGAAATATTACTAAGATACCTCCCAGTGTTTCATAGGTTGCATGTTTTTTAAGATGACATTATTTAAAAAATAAACAAATAATCTTAATGAAAAAGTAATCAAGATTTCACTAGTGATCAATAACCACCACCAACCCATCACATACATCAACCTAATACAAAATCCCATAATAGAATAACAAACATGGCCCATTGTCCAATTTACCTCTGATATCACATCACACGTGATCCCTTAGGTTCCACCTCAAATCAAGTAACATAGCACCACACGCCTCATGAAACCTCATGTTTTAATACGTAACAATGCCACAAAGGATCACACAAACTTGTAGAAACCTAGAAATATAGACCCATCCTCAACATCACACATCAGTCCACATCCCAAAATATAAAGGAACAACAATATTTTTCCACAAATAATATACAGGACAACAAAATCAATCAAAAAGAGACTTATTCCACAACAAGAAGTATCAAATATGACATCTGAAGGCTCCTAACATTCCATGTGGCATTCTAGGGAAAGAAGACCCAATCCTTAATCACGTAGGCCACACCAAATGGGGGCCTCAACCCACTTGAGGGGTCAAAACAACCTCATCAATGGAGCCATCATGGGTACACATGTCTCAATTATGTGATTTGGTAATCACATATCGGAGACAATCACCAAATAAATACCTAAGCCACATCAACACTGGCTCCATGTTTCCCTATGATCATGTATCTCAAATAAAAAGGCTTTAACATACCAATATCATGGGCCAAACCCAACCTGGAATCCCGGCCACCTCAACTAGTGCCCAAGATGCACAATCCTACAGTTAAACCACTCATGTATTAGGGCCAAGCCTAACTAGATGATAATCATCACATGAATTCTAATGGTAGTTCCATCAAAATTCTTAAGATTATGCCCATCATATCCCCACAGGTTCTCTCATTTAAATTTAGAAGTTCATATATATATATATATATATATCTAATAAAAACTCATTAATCAATCAATTCAATTTAAATGGATTGAATTTCACAATCCATCTACTATAAAAAATCAATATGGAGGTCTTGAATTCCTATATTTTTTTATAAATGAACTATATTAATTTAAATAAATAATAATATTACAAAATAATCCAATTTGAAAAAAAATTAACCCTTGTCCATGATACCCAATAGAAAAATTACCTATAACGCATAATTTCTCATCTAAAATTTGTTTGTGCATTCCCAATGGCATCCCTTAGGGTTAAACAATCATTTTTATATGAAGCATGTTGTATAATGTTTTCTTTTTCAAAATACAAAAATCATCTCTATGCCAGTCCACAAAAAATTCCTCCAAATGAAATATCACGGTATGCACCACCTTTATTAAACATTTAGATGTTATCTTGTTCAATATCGAACTCAAATTAAAAGTTGATCAGTGTAGAATATAATTTCTATATCATTCCCTCAAAATATTGACAAACAAGTCAAACAGGATCTACACTGCACAAGGTGAAATATAAACAAAGAAGAGGCTTGGTTGGGGTTAGCCTTATCGATGTTCTTCCAATGCAACCAACTGATCGATTAACAGATCAAAAACGAAAGAGTAAGATCAAAAAGGAGGAAAATAGAAATAGAGGATCTCTCCCCAGCTCAATGAGTGACCAATGAGAAATAAGGGTGAAAATAATGAAATTAGGAAAAAAATAAAATGGGGAAATTTTTTATTTTTTCTCGTTTTCTAGGCCACATGGTTTAAATGCATAGTTTTCTAAATTATACAGTAATCGTGCATGCTATAGTGTCAAGGTACTTCCCATATTGTAGTACTCATGATGTTTACCGCATGATATTCACTGACAGTGCAAAAATTGTGTTGTATCTCTCTATGGCTTCTACAAAGGAGCTCTCTTAACCATGTAACCCACATTAATATTTTACCAAAACCATGTAGTTGGTCAAAATTGGGCCACACAGTGACCTGGAAGGTTTTTTATGGTTTACCCTAAACCAGTTTTTTCTAACATGAAATTTAGAAACATTCTATTTGACCTCTGATGCTTCCAAATCAAATCCAAACCACCTGGGGAACTCTCAAAGCCTCTAAACTAACATAAAATAATCATATAAAGCTGATGGAACTCTCTAAATTGAGTTATAATCATAGAAACATAAATTAACATAGTCAATAATTCAAAATTTCAAAATGGGAGTGACTTTCGATAGGACCCAAATACTAGGGATGTAACACAAACAGTTTTAGTAATGATAATAGATAAAAGGTTGCAAACTACTGCCAGCCATCATTATAAAAAATAATGATGAACCTTATAGAAACACATTTGACCAAAATACCACACTATTACAGATCATCAATCTGTAATATTAGATCTTTAAAATCATAATGTGTTGTTCTTTATAGAGACATCATTATAAGATAATATCTTTATTGTATATTGATTCAAAACAAAATATCCCATCATAGGGGAAACACTATGACCTCCTCTAGAAATTAAGCAGGATAGCATTCCAAACCCCTAGGAAACATATAATAATAATCCGCTAGAAAAACTCATAATCATAATGTCCATCAATGATGACAAGGGATGGAAATTCCTCCAACCCATCCCAGGGCCTTACTCACTAATTTACTCCAATGGATATCAATCGGTAACATATAACCCAACCTACCAGATAATTTATTGTGTGATATCATGATAAAAATACAACTATTCTATTCCATATATGATGTAATATGAATGTATTCATAATAATAGAAACCCTTACCAATAGTGGTGTTTCCCCATCACTAGCTAAAGGTCTCTACATACATCATTAAAGTCAGCTCAACATCTAACTGGTATAGTCAGTACCACGTGAATTGGTAGATTATTTACCTAATTTTCCTAGTCATGGAAGAGATAAGGTGATATAATGGAGAATTTATATCCCGAATCCAATAAAGAATTCACCAATGTAGAGAACAAGAAAAGTGTACCTGGAATGATTTCTAGCTCAATCGGTGCTAGCAAGGCTAATACATGATGTTTTCCATAACCTACTCCATGGATTCACTAAACCTATTGAAGACCACGTACATGGCTGTTATCTTTTCTAGTAGGATCATAAGTATCATAGGGATGAAATCTACATACTACAGCTCCCCTATACTGGTCCATAAATGGTACACCATGCTACCACTTCCTGGGCTGAAACAACCTCAATCGAACACCTCGTAAATGTTAACTACTCAAAATGGCGAGAAACTATCTTCAATGATGACATTGGTCTCTTTTAAACAAAATATTTATGATTCATTGACTTAGATATGAGAGTAAACAACCCCACAGAAATTAGATGATGAGGTTTAAGACCTACCCTCACCAGAAAAAAATTCTTCTGTCTAAGTAGCTGGGAACCCTGGTCCAAAACTATGCTTTTTGAGGATTCCTGAAGGCCTCCCTCTAATGAGGATTAGATTCTAGCCAGAATCCATTCAATGATCCATTTTTAAGAAAGAACCATGGAATATATATTTAGAACAAAAAATGGTTCTGTCACCAGAAAAATATTCAAAAATACTCAACAAAATGCTTCACTCTAACCTCACCATCTGAAAATTGTTCTGAATCATGTTGTAGAAGGGTCCTAAAATAGATCCCAAACACTCCCACATTGTGACTCTCCAATTGAATGGTAATAAAATCTTCCAAAATAGATTAAAAATTGATTGATGAATGAAAAAATAAACCTAAATGATCTCCAAACTTATTTAATGATAAAACTAACACATTGTGATTCTTGAGGATCAAGAACCACCACTACCTCAACTCGCCACACATCATCACCACAACAAATGAGATCGAATTGTAATTTTTAGTACAAATGAAAATAAAATCTATCTCAAGCTCCACTATATGTTTTTATTTGGATGATTATAAAACATATCCCACATACTTTATAGCTTTTGGTACTGAGAGTCTAATAGTTTCATCCTTAATTAGTTATTAATTTCGAAGACTACTCTACGTTTATTTATTATCACATCTTACTAATCATATTTAGTATGAACCTGATGAGGATTTAAAAATTGATCTATTAATAAAAAATAAAATATTTATTGGCTCCTAAAAATATATTACAAAATATTTAACACAAATTAATTCATTATTTATTATCCTATTAAGTTTTTGACAAACCCCATGGTCTACCCATTTCAAACCCAAGCACAAGGAACAATGATACTTAATCCTTTCATTGTTTTCAACAATATAACATGTATAAATTCATTTATTAACAATATTAAAAATCAAGTTACTCTCATTATATCATAGGGGGACCTATATAACCATGTCTCTACCATTATCATGTGCTTATATTGCTTACTAGAATTAGATTAAATTATTTTTAAAGGATGGTTATAAGCCTCAATTTATTATTAAACCAATGAAAAGACTTCTTTTTTACTATATAGAGGGAGACCCATTACATAGCCCAAAATTCTAGTGGGATTATAGCCCATTTCATAGCCTGTAGGCCCAATGTTTTGGCCCAATTCCCTTTCACTGAACAGTA
This sequence comes from Viscum album, assembly GCA_963277665.1. Lineage (NCBI taxonomy): Eukaryota > Viridiplantae > Streptophyta > Magnoliopsida > Santalales > Viscaceae > Viscum > Viscum album. Next base: position 601,099,892 of record OY728133.1, read on the forward strand.
ACCCGCCTGCTACAGTACCGTATAGTACCGCTGCTGCTCCAATGCCCTGCCGCCACAACCATACCAGTGGATCTACAGTATCGCCGCTGCAATAGTACCATAATAGTATTTCTATAGTACCTGTGCCCAATGTGTTTTGAACCCCCATTTTTCATGTAGGATTAAAGGGTGCTTACAACTAAGACAAACCCTAACTACACTAGAATTATATGACATTGTTCTCATGACCACCAATGAAATCTCACATGTTCCTAACTACAACTTCCAATATGTACCTCAACATGAACATTGATAAAACTATCTCATAAATCCCTCCTCCAATAGTGTACCCCTCTTATGCCAGAAATGAAATATGGTAGATAGTGAATACAGGAGTCCCTACTCCAGCAGGTCCTATGATTGTGATTAGCACTGAGGGTACAATTAACATTCATATGCGAGGAATTACCATCTAAGAGAACAAGAATAAGAGATATACCATACTGATTCACCAGTAAAAAAATTCTCAAATATATATATATATATATAGTGAAATACCATGTAAAAACAAAAAATTTTAAATTGTAATATAACAACCATATGAATATCTACATGTACCAAAAGGTTAATACGATAAGAACTAGGAATCCCAAATAGCTCCTACATAACCAAAAGCTATTATGTCCAAATAGATCGTCATCACGTACTATCGGAAAAAAATAATTTTATATGTACATAGGATTCAAATAACATTATACTTAGTAGGATCCACTCCATAACCTCTCATGAAAAATATAAATAAATCATGATAATGCATAGAGAACAAAATTGAAATAACTTAGTGCATAAATTGTATAATAAGTACTATTCATCACCATGGATAAAAATGTTATAATATTATCCTCAGTTTCCAAAATTATTTAAATAATTTAAACTATCTAAATTCATTAATATGATCTTATTTATATCAATATTAGATTTATAGTTTGTTTTGGGATCAATTGTGAAAATTGTTTAATTCTTGAATTTTAATAGATTATAATCATAATGATATTTCAGGCATAAATTTTTAAATATTATTTCAATTTCAGTGATTATTTTTTAAATTTCAAAATGTATTAGATTCATCTTTATATTCTCTTTTATTATCTGATTCAAAATTCTAGAGACCTAAAAAATCAATCTGGCTGAAAAAGTGATTAGGGGGACATTGTGGACCCTCCCTTTGGAAATGATTCATAACCTAGGATACCCAGTTGAAATTTAAAAAAATTTATATGGACATAAAAGAGGTCTAATATTTACATTTTTAAAAATAAATTCAATGGTGTTTAGAAAGAATTAATGTGGCAATTGATTGATATAAATTGAAATATGTTTTTGGGAATTCACAACCATAAAATGTCATACTCAAAATTTATTCCATAACACCATATATAAGATTCAAAATAATGTTAAATTTGAACGGTTGATTGGAAATTAACTTTTTATAATCTTATAAGAAGGGACCCTAGGGTCATTTGATGACTTTGTGTGTAAAATATGATCCTACTCTTAGATATCATATTCTAGAGGGGAAGCTATTTCACCCGTTTCTTTTCGTATTTTATTTTTATTTATTATTTTTTTCATTATTTTAATTTTTTATTTAATATAAATTTGCCTAATTATATATTAAATATATTTAATGCATGGTTTTTACTTTTGGGTATTCTTTTATACAATCACCCTATTTCCTTCTAATGATTCTTCTATTATTATGTTGTGATTTCACGTCTGTGTTCTTCTAATTCTTATATTAGAATCCTCATTATTTTTATTTCATTAATTTTAATCTCATTATGTCTCACTCAATGTGACCTATTACCCTCATAAATGGGGGGCTAAACCAAGGCTTGTTCCCAGGGTGGTATGTCAAAATTTTATTTATTCTTATCATAAATTCTTATGTTTTATTATGTTTGTGATGATCGAGAGTGATGTTCATGCCTTTAAAGTTCATCCGACATGAAACTGATATCCAAATATTTTCTATTTTTATATTAAATATTTTAAATCACATATACTGGATAAAATATATTCTTATGATGGAGTTGAGCTATTTAGTGGTAAAAATGATATATAATGGAACTAGGTCGAGCGATATGACACACTCTCGATCTAGGAGTGTCTTCATACATGATTATAGGAGGAGTTCAAATTCAGATTGTTAAATGGATTAGATGTTTCTAACCATTAATTAATTTAATATTAATTCATTCATGAGTTCTTGTAATAGAATTATCAAACGTAATCCAAACATAAACAATTAGAATTATGGAACCTGCAATCCACACCATAATGTCCATGTTGTTTCATCACTAAATAAATTTTTTCATTACATATTAGTTTTTTCATTTTAATCATTTAAATTTTTTTACATTCATATATTAAATAAAGACAAAAAAAGAATTATTATATGGAATTAGATTAAATATGTTAACCACTAGGATTTCCTATTACGTTATATGACCCCAGTTTTCCTCTCAGCTGTATAAGAAAAATAATATTTCATTGGACATGCCTGATGATAGATGTTGGTTGAAACTTGAATTTCTTCCAGTCTTCAAATCGATAGATTAATTTTATTTTTCTATTTTCACATTTTAGATAATTTTCATTTTCTTAGGTATTTAAAAAACAACATAAAAAAATTTCTGATGATATATCAAAACTGATATTACTTTGCATAGAATGACTACCCATAGGTGAAACAAACACAAGAAGAAATAGTTTTATATTACCATATATCTCATGTGAATTAGCGTAAAAATTTCTATTAATGACTACATGGGAAAATAGTGGGGCTTAGGGAATATGTTTATGCTACCCTAGAGAAACTCGACCCTGAGATAGAGAAAGAACCATAGCCACCGATAGATGAAATTACACCACCGATCATTAAAATTGAAGAAACTAAAAAGATAAAGGTGAAGGTACCTATAAATTCATTCGTCCTCTATTAACAATTTAAAGGTGATATAGATGAAAATGACTTTACTATTGATCTACATAAGGGTGATCAATAATTAATAGAAAACTTATGGAATATAGGAGAATAACTAATTGATATCCCCAAACCATGAAATTAATATGACACACAACTATTTCATATCTTCAAATATATGGATGTGGATACCACCCAAGTGGTGTAATTTGATGAAAATTTAGAGATTCCTGACTACCTACCTTCACTTTCCACCATCCATGATCAAGGGGAACTTATCACTGAAGATGTTATTAAACTAAATGAACTAAGGGAGATAATATTATTTTAAATGTTATTATTTATGATGTTATCAAATCTGATTTGATAAAAAAAATTGTTATTATATTTTCATATTCGGAAAATTATTTATTTTCCTTAGAGGATGATGAAGAAACAGAAATTCACCTCTTTAATAAGTCATAAAGCATTATGACTTTTATTGAACGTTAATTTGAGAAAACCCATGAAGAAGCCTATGTAACTAACACAAAATAAATTGAAATAAAGGATGATCAGACTAAATTAGGGGATTCTGATTTATATTCTTTATTTTTATATTCTGTCAAATTAATATTCTATTATAATCCTAATTTTGATATTCAATTTATAAAACCCATATTATTCTATCATTGAATAGTGAAAATGAGGATGAAAATGTATTACCCAAAGAGGAGGATGATCCAAACATCATCATACCCCCACCATTAAAATTTTACAACATTGAAAAGGGGGTGTAGATAGTGTACTCTATTTTGGGAATTTTCTAAAATAAGAACAAATAACATGATACTAGGAAAATCCACATGTGGTGGTTCAAGTGTATGAACATCCACCCACCATCTGATTGTGGATAACAACTTGTACTTCACTCTGAAGGTGGTAAAAATTCAGGTCCCACTTGGGGGATCATACTAGGATTTATCTATAAATGATTTCTAGGAAATTAGATTTCAAATTGAGTGCTATGAATTATTACAATAAGAATCCCTCACCCTTGTATCATTTCTAGCTTAAAAAAAGATCTTTATTCTTAATAGAGTAATTTTATTTTGTAGGTTCATTATGGAACAAGGAAGCTCCAAATTTCCAAGGAAGAAAAAGGAATATGCTTCATTTTCAATGGGAGTTCAATTTTTTTTATTTATGTCTAAAATTATTTATATTTGTTTCCAAAAATTGTTCTGATATATAAATGTAAAATTTCATGCCCAAGATTTAATTATTCTTTACATTCCTAATCTAGGAGTCATGATTTTCTTACAAATACAATGATTCTATTTTTTATATTTTAATTTTTATGAGATTGAATGAGTAAAATGCATAATTTTATGATTAAATTTAATCATGGATATTAAAATTAATACTCATGATTTGAGGTAATTAATTGATTCTTGTAAATGAGATTTCCCAAATATTTTTGTTTCCCTGAATTTATGTAATTTATGTGAAATTATTTTTTATTGGTAAACATGACACGAATTATTTTGCTATATCACATTACCATTCTAGAAACTATTTCTATAATAATTACTTACTATTTTATCTTGATCATAATTATTTTGTTATTTTGGGATGTGTCACCTACTAGAACATGCATTAGAACAAGTGAATACTATGAAAGTAAAACACCAAATTTAATTTTGTTGAGGTATTTTTGGAATATTTATTTTCCTTTAATGGATTCCATTATATAAATCCTTTATTAACAAAAAATACAATGAATGACCATTATAAGGATGATCTATTTTTTCAATCCAATTTTATCCATTCCTACCCTACTATTGGTATTTTCATGATATTTTAATTATGATGTGTCAGGGTGAAGGGATTAAATGTATTAAGGATGAAATGAACTATAAAAAATGTGTGGGGGTGATATTGTGGAAATAAATAATAGTTTTTGATTCATTTAATGTACTTAATTTTTTTCCCTTCAAAGAAACCACAAAAATATAAAAAATGGGTTCTGACTTCGAAGAATTAAAAATAAGACAAATGATTTTTATCATATGTGGTTTGGTGATAGATGTGAGGTTTATTCTAAACATAAATTTGAAAAAGTAAAAAAATTTAAAAATGGTACTTTCAAAAAGAAAACAATTATACATGAAGTGAAAATTTCAAGAAGGTGATAAAATTATTCACTGCGCATTATTTGATCCTAAATGTTACATTGAGCTTTGGGGAAATGAGAGATTCTACTTCGAAGCGAAGAATTTCATTACACATTTTTTATAGGTATCCTGAATTATACATAGTATATAATCCTCCTAATTCATCCTTAATTTTTAAATATTATTGTCCTACCAACAATAACCCTTAGTGTCATTTGAATTTTTATTTAATGTCTTCATAATTTCATGTGACTTTTTTACATTACATTGTAGAGATAGTAGTTCCTTAATAATCTATGGATTAGGACCCGTAATAATGATATGAGAATAAATATACTTTATTTCAAAAATGTGATATGATAGAAAAGAATCAAAAGTGAGGTAAATCATGACATATCATGTTTGATAACAATAAATTAAGAAACATGAATGAATGAAAATAGAACATCCATAATTTTCCAAAAGGGAAAAATTACACTACATTAACTGATTGTTTCATTGAAAAATGTGAAATTTAATTGATAAATTATGTTAATTTTTAAAATATTATTTTAAATATGAAATTTTCTTATTTAATTACATTGAAATTTGAATAATGGTAACATTAGTGCCCTTTGAAATTTAATATTGAGATTTTATGATTGAGGACAAGAATGGATTAAACGTGGGGGAATTATTTGGAAAAAATATTTCTCCATTTTAACATGTATTTCAGTTATTCATACCCTCAAAATTTAGAAATTTTATCTTATTTCTATCAACATTGGATTTTTTATGTGTTTTGGGATAAAATGTTAAAATAGAATAATTTGAATAGTTTGATTGTTTTTATTCACAAGTTTATTTTTGACATAACATTAATATATTATTACAATTTGAGTGATTAATTTTATTTATGATTTATTGTTTTATTGGGGTAAACATTATCTTCTAGACCATTAGTATATTTGATTTTCTAGAGGCCCAAAAGAACAAATTGTTTTTAAAAATGTTTGGGCATATAGAGTGGACTCCACCACCAAAAATTAGGCCTAAATATGGATACATTCCTGAAATTTTGGGGATTCCACTTGGATATAAAAAGGACTCATAGGATTAATTTAATAAAATATTACAATGTGCTGTGAAGGTAATAATGTGGTCATTGAATGATATACACATGAGAATGATTTATGGAATTCTCAGCCATAAAATATAATTTTTATTATTTATTTCAAAAAAACCTATAAACATAAAAATTTAATGTTAAATTTGGATTTAAGATAGGAAAATAAATTTATAAAATCCTATAATAAGGGACCCAAAGTTTATTTAAATACATGTTGTGCTAAAAAAGAGAAAACATTTGGAGGATAGATTCATGAGGGGAAGATGCTACACACATTAATTTTTTCTTATATATTCTATTTTAAAATTAATTTTTAAATTTTTATTTAATTAAAATGTAATTTTAATTTATTTTAAGTTTAATGAAATATAATTCATGCATGTTTTATTACTAATGTGGCCTCTTCCACCCATCGAACATATTCTCTTCTTATTCTTCATCTACTTTTATTTTGTGATTTCACATTTGGGTTCTTCTTCTTCTTCTTTTCGAATCCTCATTCTTTTCATTAATTTAATTTTATTCTATTTATTTGATGTTAACCATGACCTATTATCCTCATAAATGAGGTGATAGCTCAAGGCATGGGACAAGGGAGTTAAATGATAATTTCATTTAATATATTCTTAATTTCTTATGTTTTATTATGTTTGTGAAGAGAAAGGGTGATGTGAACTCGAGTGATGATCATCCACTAAAAAAATGATTTCATAATAATTTATATTCTTTTATTAATTATTTTCCTTCCCTTATAAAGAATTCATGCAATTCATGCAGTGGGGTTCTTCCATTCAATGCCTGAATTGGAGTACAATGGAGTCAGGTCCTTAGAGATGACACACTCTCTATTGAGGTGTGCCATAATCCTTGTTTATTTGAGGAGGTGAAATTATTATTGGTAAATGAATTATAGATTTTAAATAGTTATATAAAATAATACAAATTGATGCATGAGATCTAATATTTTAATTATCAAGATTAGTCTAAACACAAACCGGGAGAATGATGGACCCCACAAACCAACCCAACAAGGCCAATATCATTATTCACTATTTAGATTTTTTTATTGAATGTTTGTTTAATATTTTCATTCATTTAACTTCTTCCACATTCTAGGTTTAAAAAACCACCAAATATAATTAGTTAAAGTGAATTTTATTGTGTGAGTGAAAATATAATATTTCTCCACAATTGAGATGACCATTGCTAGCATTGGTGATGCATTAAGAGAATAAGATTTCATTTTTTCACACCCATGATCGGAATGGGTCAAAATCCTTCAAAATTATCTCATATAATAGAGTATATAATATAATAATGAAGCATAAAGGGTCCCCACTCCTACTTCCCCACAATGTTACCGGTCTTTCCCAACATCGCATGTCTTGATCCATATCTGTAAAATATAAGTCATCCCTATGGTACTATGGTAAGGAATTACAATGTACACATCATGAATCACACCATCACATAATCTTATATATAAAAACCATATAATGTGACAATGTAGTTTTTAGGAGACACCAAATACTATATGATGTCTATCATACATCAAGTATTATCCTTGAATCCATCACATATCATACATCATGTAAGTAACTCAATCCATTATATCATATATATTTCATACTTATAATAATACATTAGATAATATATTTTTTAATACATTTTTGTTAAATAATAACAAGCCATCATATCCATACCACAGATATATGGTAAATCAAACCATCTAGCATCCCAGTACAAGTAACTTCTAAGAGATGATATCGGGTAAAAAGGGTGTAGTTTTCCCTCCAACATCCCACTTGGTTGCTAGAAAAATCACCATCCAAGAGTTCGCTAGGTTTATAATTCCCAAACCAACATGGGTGGGGCAGAATAATAGCTCATTGAAAATGAAGTCTATAATATATATCATGACCACACTGTTTGTATAACCTAGTCCAAGACTCAATAATATCTCACGTCACTTGGACTCCCAATATCCACTAATAAGATGAGATTTTCTATAAGCACATTTGGATTTAAGGATCAAAATTAATTAATCCATTACATATAACTATTCCTTTTCTTTAATTGAATAAGTAAGCATTAATTAGCCAAAAAATTATTCTATTTTAATTACATTAAACAACAGAAAAAATTTCATGCCCCGTAGGATTAATCTAATACAAGTAAATAGATTCTTGTAATGAACATCATTCCTGCATTTTCATTCCATCATTAGGACCACTATGGGTTAAGAATTTATTAGACATTAATAATTTCATTAATTTGATGTACTCTAGAAAACCCATCATAAGATACCATGAAGAGTAATATTTCAACCAATAACATGTAATTTTTCATGATATATGTGAAACAATATAGATAAATAAGAAACCTATGGATCATCCAATAAAAAAATTATTGTCTAGAAACCATACATCTTTATCACAATATTAGGTAGGATCAGAATTAACTCACACATTCATCTGAGGTGACATTATTGGAAACCTAATTCATATATTGTTTCATATTTTGATTATATGAATCTGCTAATTAAATATCATTCAAGACTACCCTAAAACATCGCATCATCGATCCTAGGCTCAATCACCCTATGATTTTATAACATACATGACTCTCCACTGCAAATCAAATCACATTGTGGTTATCACATTTATATAATACAACAAAATGAGTAAAAATCAAACAAGAACATCCAACATGAAAATATAGGCCATAAAAAAAGGCATTCAAAATTCACACACATATGAGCTCTCACATCTCTAATATCAAAGCAATCATCCTTCTCATGTAGACAAAAAACATAAGAAAAACAAATTATGTTTTTTGAATAATCTATTTTTATTACATCATAATTTATCCAATTTATTATTCATTGGTTCCAAATACGGGGAACCAAAGTAATATATCAATAAAAATACACTTTATTAATTAAATAATTAATCTAAACATTCTAATAAGTATATATTGTAGTTTGAACATAATTTATAGAATTAAATTTGATAAAAATTTCATTTATTGATTTAATCAACAATTATAATAATACTTTATATTATATATCATATTCCATCAACTGAAAAAACTATATATTCTATGAAACATTCATACGTTCATAAATTTTATCATTATCAAATTATAAGAAATAGAAAACTCATTAAACAATATCCATTATTCTCCATAATGGTAATTATATATTAATTATGGGGTTTTATTACAATTATATATATAAAAACAACATGATAATCCATCGAATCATAACATTGTATATATGCATATAATTTTTCACACACTTCTTAATAAATCAACAGGAAATTGTAATCATGGTAGAATAACAGAACATGTGATTGTATGCCAATTCATTATTAATTTAATTTAATAATTTTTTGATTAATTTAATTTTCCTAAAAGGGGGTAATGAATGATAACTTTACGATTTCATGTAAATCAATAGAGGAAGTATTGAATCCCCTATATATGTGACAGAATCATTATGAGACTCACTGTACCGAAAACATGGTTTCACACAATATGGGATAACAACTAGAGTACTCCAGACATTATACAATGTCAGCAACTCTAAAAGAAGGATTTTATAATGCTTATTATCAACGGAAAGAATCCCGGAATTAAGGAAGAGTATGATATTTTTTTGGGGTGAAAAGAAAAATTAAAATGGGATTTTATGGATCATAAATGAATTGATTCCAATAGTTACAGATCTCATTGAACTCCTTTTATAATGAATAAATTGTATACTTTTCCAACATTAACAAAATAATTGATGAAATTATCATTAATAGTTATGCCTTTGAATTCACAAGATTCGCACTGTAAGAAGACCGATATAGGAGTTTACAAGAAACTAGAAACAAATTCCATGTCAGTGATTTCACATAGCTGAAATCCACATGTAGCCAATCAACCCACATGAAAATTTCTCCATTATCAAATTATAAGCATAGTTTTATCCCGCATGTATCCAAATTCCCAACAGAGTTGAATTCCCAACATAGATGATTGAAATAAAAGATTATAACATATCTGATCCGCATAACTAAAACAGCCACAAATCTTATCACCTTACTTGATTTATTCACATAATCAATCACTTATATAGTTGATTTATAAAAATTTTCAATATGTACATGTAGTTGGTTCATCCACATATTTGATCATTCTATGTAGGTTATACAACAATGTCTCTAATCATGTGGTTGATTTCTATATGTAGAAAATTCATATAGAAATGAGTCAGGATCTTACCCATTTTAATAATCAATCCTCCATCTGATGAAACTCTTTGTACTTACTTACTTTTTCATCCAAACACCTCCAAAACTACTCTAGGTCTTCTCTGAGCACCATGATCTCCAGAATCATAAAATGGTAGGAATATAATGATCTATTCCCTTTAATAATTGAACCAAAAAATATTTTATGTATACTCAAATCCTCCATAATAACATAAGTATCCACATTCATCATATATCCATCTGTATAAAGAAGTCCATCCAAAATATAGACCATTTCCTTTCAAAAACATTGAATAACTAATATTGGATCCATTTATTGATTTAAAATGTTGTGATTATATGAGATATTTTCTCTCATATTAGAATTAATTAAAACTTTTTTAGAGTATACAGATATAGTAGAGTTTTTTTCTTTTCTATAATTTTCATTTTTCTAAGTTCTAAAATATTTAAAAAAAACAAATCATTCCAAAATTCCACCATTTATCTCATATATTTCACAACAATTATCTATATTTTCATCCCCCCATATATATTAATTTTTATTCATATTTATATGATATACTAAACAGTCATCATTCTCCGTATTTGGAAATTTTATTCATAAATGATGATTTTTTTTAATTCTTAAATTTTACATAAATTTAGTTGTAAATGGTCAAACACCTTCTATTTCTATTTCTCAACTTTTTAATATTCCTTTTTATTATATTCAATTTATTCATATAATAATTTTATCATTTTGAATTTTCATAACTTATTAACATTATCTGTTAAATAAACTTTTTAATATAAGGTTTTTTCATAGATAATCTTCTATAAATTTCTTCATCACTATAACTATATTATTATTTTATCATGGGATGATTTTTATGACGTGGCCTATATATCCCCCAACTAAATTTCATTAAATATGATTTCCTATGTATTTTTCATTACCTATTTTATTTTTAATGAAATTAGGGTCTTTTCTTTATCAAACCTCCGGTTTTAATTTTCATTATAATCAAATATTTATTTCTTTTAATATTTAATAATAATATTCTTATACTACTTATTTTTTTAATTTAAAATTAATTTAATTCCCAAAAATTTCATTCAATATGAAAAAAAGTTCCTAATTTAATAATATATAAAAATACTTTTTAATTCACCCATATAGATTTCACTTAGATCTTTTTCCACTAATGAAGATACATTCTCAATAAATAACCCATGTAAGACACAGTGGACATTCATTACAATATTTTATTCAAATAACATATCACCATATCTGATAAATGGTATTATAAATTCATCTATTCGTGTGAATAATATATCAATAACAACATCATCATCAACTCCATGATGTTTTATCTTATGTATAAAAAAATATAACGTTTCTCGATTCCTATTGACAGTACCATAATCTATATTCTTCAGTTTTTCCTAAACACCCTTTTCAATTTTGATTGTTTTTATGTTATAAAATTACATAATTTAGAGAGAAGGAAAAAACTAATTTATTGAAAGGATCTAGTACTACATATTATTCTTGTCTACTATATTAATGGTTTAACCCTCAACACGTGGGGGAATCAATTAGTGGAACAATAAAATAAATCATACAGGATAGATAAATGGAATTTAAAAATTATTTATATCCATTTATGTTAAAATATCAATTAAAATTTTGGAATCAAATTACTATTCAGTAATTCTAAATTCTACATTGATGATATTTAAAATTATTTACTGCATTTTATACCTAATAAAAGTAAAATAATAACTTAAAAAAATTAATAGAACATGGATCCAATAACACTCATGGAACCACCAATATGACCATTGTGATATCACTAAAAGAGGGGTGGTGAATTATTTAAGGTGAATATATGTATGTTAATTTCTTGACAACCTTCAACACCAATTATGATAAGGGGTTCTTTTTTATCCAAACCCATTTCAATTTATACACTAACATAATAAGCAGACAGATTTTCAAGGATTACCTCAAAATCTAAAAAGGAAAATCATTAATGTGATATAAATTCATTCATGATCAATGTAACAACCAAAATTATAATATTGGTATAATTTAGTTAGGTATATACTTGAAACATTAATTTTTATACCTCTTAAAAATGCATCAATTCATCCTTGTCACAAGTGCGTCCCACACACAATAAAGACAGAAAATGTTTGTTATAAATAATATATCCCCAAATAATTGGTTGTCATTGATTAATAAGTATTATATGTTCAAATCATTTTAATGAAATTTAATAGAAATAAAACACCATTGTAATTCTCATTCACAACAATACATGATTCGATTATTATTTGCGACTTCATCAGGAATGAGATATTTAAAATTATTTGGAAGCAAGGTTGACTTTTTCCTCTCTCCCTATTTTATGAACATCCAACCAACATTTATAAATATGCTTATAAATATAGTTGATAATGTTTTATACTGATTGTTTACTAGTTTATGAACACAAACTATTTTCTTCTTCATCATTGAATAAATATTCATAGAACCAAATTGAAATATTTTTTTTATATCTCATTTTTTTCTAATCTTCTACATGTAATAATGTTTATATGGATTTTCGGAATTTAAATTCCCCTAATAATCAACCAGATGTTGTTGTTCATGATATTTGAATTATCAGGGAATTATATATCATTCATAAAATTCTAAATAGAAATTTACTATAATATTAATATTGGAATAAATAAAAGCCAAATACCTCTATAAATGCTTCTTCAATAATGACAGAAACTCTTAATTTTTAACTATAAATTATTATGATATTATAACCAAATAATAAATAGTTTAAATCCTTTCATAACTAATGTAGATGATATTTTTTTAAATGAATAATTTTTTATAATGTATTTTATGATTTAAATATAAATTTATAAAATTTATTTCAGGAAACCAAGATTTTCTAAACTATATTATAATCATAACACGTCCCGATGTATAGATCTGTATAGAAAAGAAATGATATTTACACATATAACACGTGATTTATATACAGATATAATTTTGTACATATTGAAGATGATAATGATTATTTTGGAAAAAATAATCATTTTGTAGATTCATATGATGTTACAAACATAAGGAAGGATCCTTATGATGTCATGGTTTGTCAATATGCTACTCTAGAGTGATTTTTATATTAGATATGACATTTTCTTTTTACCACTCAACTAGATTATTTGATCCTAATATAAATCATATTTATGTTTACATAAATATCACAACATAGTCATTTATTATATAATTATTCCAAATTACTCTAATTGTATTTAAAAAAACATTCTACAGAACATTTCACCACATACATTCACCGTTATATTTTATGTTTTTCAATATGGTTTATAGTATTGAAAACAAAATCCATTATAAAATTCATATCCCAAAAAAAATTTCTAATAATTATTCTCTAGATGATATCCATTTCAATATAGGAAATTATAAAATATCATAATTTAAAAACTATATTCCTGGCCTTAAAAAATCTCCCCAAATATTCAACTACATCTAGAAATCTATTATGATTAAGAGATAAAATATTATTCAATTCTATGAAAATATTTAAGATCAATTATATGAACTATAAAATAGATTCAATGGTAATAAAATAATAAAAAAATTATTAAATATGTGGAATAAGATACTTCCTATCATGCTAGTTATATAAGAATAATAAGGAGATGTCGAAAATTAATAAAAAAATAAAAGTATTATTTGTTTGAAGACTTTTATTGTTGGTATTCATTTCAATATAATTTTTTTCATCAAAGAGAAATTACATAGTTAAGAGAATTATGTGTAATATAAGTTTATTAACAAACCATACTTGTTTATAATCTACATAATGAAACTAGTTGATTATATGATCCTAGGATAATCAAGATCGTGAAAAGGATTATCCTTCTCAATTTGAGATGTGAACATTATAAAAATATAATTTTCCATATACGTTTTCATTTTTTTAGATTTGGAAATCATCATTTCTATCCAAATAATAGAAAGAAATTGATGTTTCATGAGAAAACATATAAATATTTAAAATTATATTATCATACCAAATGACATTATACTAATATAAAGTTTCATTTCAAGTGGAATATGTTCCAATTTATATTCAATGATGATCAACTATTTGGTTATATTGAATTCATATTTTTAGGATATTTAGTCACTGATTTTTTATAAAATCAGGGAAAGAATAAATTTATTGAAAAACAAGGGGATAGTCAATTCTGATGTGAAAAAATTATATTTATCGAGATATGTTATGATTCAATATTTTTTACAAATTAGTTTATATTTATTTGAAGCTAAAAATAATGGATTTATTCCTCTTACTAAAGGGTTTTCTAGGAATTTTGGTGATTTTGAGAACTTGTACAATGATAATCCGGATCATAACATTATTGAGTCATTTCTCTCAGAGAAAGAGTCTCCAAAAGAAAAAATTTAATAAGGGAACAAACATAATATGAGAAAAATGAGAAAATATCTATGATTATAACAGAAAGTAAATTAATCTAAACTATAGGTATAATAAATGAAAAATAAAGACGAAAAATGATTATAGAAGAAATAGTGGATGTATTCTTCACTTGAGTATATGAAATTGTGATCACTTTCAATGGTTTTGGAGAAAATATGGAGGATAAAATTTTTATAAAGATAATAAAAAATATTCAAGAATATTTTTTGGAAACCAAATCCTTAAAACATGAACACCGTGATCTTGGTTCACATCCATTAATTTGGTTATATAGAATTCTTACAGTAAATGTGAAGTATATAGGGTGTTTTCTCAAGATGAAATCCAATGTTAAATAGGATATTTTTTTAAACCCTCATTACATGATAAATGTATGGTATACTATAATGTAGATGAAAATGGTTATTTTTATTTAGGATAATATGCTTAATATATTTTTAAAAAACTCATGTTACTCATATATAAAGAATTAAGAAAAGGAAAATAGAATTGTAAGGGTAAAAAATTACTAATTTTTTCATGTGTATATTCATTTTATATTTAATAACCATCAATAAATAATTATAATAATAATAATATTGTGAAAATAAAGAAGTTAGGTCAATTATATCATTTAATAAGAATCTTAAAAAAATATGGTATGCCAAAAGTTTCTACTATAGAGAAGTGTAAAAAATTAATCCAAATAAAAATAAATTGAAACTTATTATCAGTGTCTGATAATGATGTGAAATTGATGATAATGTTGATACATCCAATAATTATCATATAACTATATTGATTTCTAATGTTAGTGAGTAAAAATTAACTAGTGATGAATATTGTAATACTATATGTGATGAAGAAATAGTTTTTTTGAAGCCATAAGAAAAGGATATTCATTTTATGATGTCAATGAGTGATGATGAGATAAAATATTTTAAAAAAGAAAACTAATGTAATGAAAAAAATAATCTCTTCATATTGAAGAAGAATCACGGTTGTTGAGGGGGATTTAAAATATAATTATGTTTTATTAAAGGTTTTATATTTTAGAAGTTATAATTAATGAATGAGTCAATGTAAAGAATAAGGATCATGGTACATTCAAATTTAATTTTATTATTTCCCAAAATTATTTAGAAAAGTATAAATCCACCTATCATTATTTTCTTCCACATGTTTGTGAATGTTAAGTAAATAATTCTTTAAAATATGTAAGAAATTTAAAAAATAAAAAAAACTAAATTATTACAATAGTGATCACACTATATGGTGGAGTACTGTATTTTAACTCTTTATATTAATTTTATGTAAAATTCAGAGGTGTTGAAAACCATGTTTGTTGAAAAAATGTAATTTATATAAATTATTAAATTATAGGATCATTAACTGTAAATAAAAATGACTAAAAAATATTATTCAAAAATGGTTATATAAACATATATATTTACGAAGTAATATGTTGGAAGGATACTGAATTTTTTATTCACAACAAGGATACATGATTACAGATCAAATGAAGGAAGAGGTGAATGAATTCATATATATATATAGATATTACTAGTTGTTTTTTAAGGTTAGTATTCTATTTGTTGATACACATTAATGTATGGATTTATAGGTAAAATGGATTGAATTTTATAAAATATTTATCAATATTACTATTAATTTATAATTTTTTGGAGATTTTTTTGAGGGAATGTAATTATTCAAAATGAATAAATGTTTATGAGTACACAATTAAATTATGAACAGAAGGCTGAGAATAATTTTCTACAATTTGACGAAATGCGTGGAAGCTGTTTCTAATAAGGTCGCCATTAAAAATAAGGTCTTACTATTCTACTAGACCGGTTGGTTATCAATTTTGATAAATAGATGATTCAAATTAAAAATAATGAATGTTTTGAATATTATTTTGATGTCATTGTTATAATTAAATATTCCATAAAGGAATGTTCATGGGTTACTTTTAATTGATATTCATCACACGTGATTGGATATTTACAACTCTTAAAAGATGCTATAATGTGAATGTATATTTTGGTGACCTTTTAATATAATGAGTCACTCAGATTTAAAGTAACTAAATCGTAAATGATAAGAAAATATAATTCAAATTTTAAGAACACATTATCTATTTATAGGGCGAAACATAATCTTTGAAGAGTTTCTCATCTATGTGATAGCATCATTGATCGTGGATTTAGGTAAAATTGGTTCTTGGTTAATATTTTTAATAGTGCCTATGTATTTAAATAAGGATAATGAAAGGTTTTAATTGTTTCTAGTAATCGATTCTGATAACTAATTTCACCTAATCATGACAAAAGAATATCAATCATAAGATTTATGGATTTATCCGCTTGGAAAAATAAAATTATCTTGCTTATGAATAAGAGATTCTTCATGATGGTTCTACACCTATGATATAGAAACCATATGATCTATATGTTTCAAAAGGTGTTGATTGATAATAATCTATACCAAAAATTTATGGTTCAAACATCTTATCCAATTAATTTTATTAATTTGTACATTTTTATCCCTATGATGATGAAATTAAAAATTGTAGATATATTTTATATTTAAAATATTGTTGAATTAACTCTGATTACTCTTATTAGCTTTATAATTTTTAAATTAGTGGATCTAAATATGTTCTTGGTATTTAAAAGAAGTTCTATAACATAGCGTGGTTTCACTATTATGAAGATGCATGAAAAAATTGATTTAGAATATAAAAATAAATTATTTTATGTATATTTTGATAAAAATAATAATATTTTCTATAATATCAATTTACCATATACAAAAACGAAAAAATATACTTTTCTATACAGATGAACATGTTTTTTATTTTGTTGTGGTGGTTCCAAATAAAAACTATTATTATGAAAAAAAATATTCCATAATACAAGTTGTATTATAATAGTTACACAATTTTTATTCATTTAATGATTTTTTAGCCATTGTATAATTAAAATAAAAGATTAAAATATTGTGATTCTTGAGGAAAGCTATATCGATAGAATATTCTTTTGTTATTATCATATTATAAAATTATACCAATATTTTAATTAATATATAGAAATAATTTGTGGATATTATTAATCTAATTGTTTTTTATCACTAAAATACTAATTACACACATTAGGAAGATTCTTTGAGAGGTAATGTAGAAGAAATTTTTGTAAAAAATTGTGAAGGTGTTTTGAAAATAATGTGATCTTTAGAACAATTCATGATGATGATGATGATTTTGTAATTTATGATGAGGTTAAGATTTTTTTCTCATATCTTACATGTATAAGAAAATACGAAGTGGTAGAAAACACCATTAAATAATATGGATAAATGTTTCTTACTAGAAGATCATTAAGGATAATGATACATACCATAGTAGTTTACCATTTTGAACCCTGTGATGTGAATGAGGAAATAGAGTATGAAAGTATTTTGAATCTATGAATTAATAATTATGTCATATATAAGGGAATAAAATGTAAAATATTATAACTAATACCTAAAATATAATTGTTCTTGAAATAATATTCGTGTCTCGAAACAAGCTATAAGAAATAAGGGAATTTGTAAGAAAAAAGAAAAAACTTTTATGAAAATCGTACTCATAGGTTGAAGGACTATTTTTATGATACCTTCGCACAATATACTTGAATATAGAAAATATTTATTTTTTCTTCTCTATAGAAATCATAAAAATACATAATTTACCAAATGTATTTTGATTCTTCCTTTCTCAATAATTAATTAGAAGAGGAACTGTACATCGATAAACCCAGTTCTTTATTTCTTGTTAAATAAAGAAGTCATTATTTCAATTAAATAAGTCACTATATTTTATAAAACAAAACCCAATAGTATTTTAATCCATGTTATTTTTCTATTCTATGAAGGTTATATTCATGAAAGTAAGAGTGGATGACTGAAGGGTGCTGTTGTGGGTGCCCTAAAATAATTAGTGGTTTTTGGGTACTTAGGTGAAGTAGATTGGCTGACCAAATTCTACCCTCAAAGGAGAAAGTAAATTTGAAAATATATTAAAAGAATTTTTGAAAATAAAATAAAATTTAATAATAGCACTAATTAAAAGGATGGTGGTTGTTTATCATTTATACATCTAGAAAATGTTTGTTGGAAGAAGATTTTATTTTTTTGGAAATGATGTTTGATTAAAATGACACAACAAGAAGATGTTTTTTAGAAAATATTTTAAAAGGAATAGTTGATATAACTATATATCTTCACTTAATTATTTGTAATTACAATTTAAATTTACATTCACATATTGATGATCCCTTTATGTATTAAATCCCAAACCCTATGAGAATTAACTTTACCACACATATGAGTGGAATTTAAGCCTCGGCTGACTTCAAAACAAGCAATTGAAGCACCCTGCTTTGATTGATGTTCTAAGGTTATCTTATGGTTAGTGGTAAATGTTTTCACATTTCCTCTCTAGAAATGATATTTAATTGAGTTTAAGGATTATTTGTGAACACTGAAAATCGATCTGGTATGGTTTTCTATTACCGATTAAGTTCTCAATCTCACAATTTATACAAAATCACATCCTCACGGGTTTTTGGGTTATTTGTTCAATTTCTTGATTAATTTTAATCATATTAAAAAATCAATTAATTGATCATATAATTTGAATTAGATAATATCATTTATTAAAAAATTAATGAAGATGGTTAGAGGTCGATCGATTACTAAAAAACTACACTTCCATGGATGGTGTAATTATCATAGAAGCAAATTTCATTTACAAGAAATTATAATGGGTATAACCCATTCACAATTCTACTCAAGAATTCCTGAACAAATAGAAATATAAAATAAGAATAAAATTGGGAAAAATAAAATAAGTGGATGAAAAAATAATATGTTTATGGAATGAACAAAAACATTACAACAAAGAAGAGGAATGGATGATCATTTTGAAGGAGATCCAACCATGAATGCATCCCTCTTCCAATGGTTAACTGAAATCGAAATAAACTTCTTACCCTATACTCCCAATCAATTATGGAACGTCTATCCCCATCAATATGGAAAAAATATCAATTTAGGGGAGGCTAGGTTTCAAGTGGTTTCATGTGTGAATGGAGAAATTCATCCAAATGTTTTAATCCAACTTGAACTGCCCATTTGACCAAAAAAATGTGTACATCTGCCCTACTTCAAGAAAGATGATATCTGTGAAAAGTAAACATTGAGCGTAAGTCAAAATTTTGTCCTAATCTATAATATTATAAAGAATTTATGGCCCAAATACAGAACCCATGTCCATTCTGGCGAGTCCATCCCAACTTTGACTTCATGGCCCATTTGCACAAAACAATTGCATGATTTTGCTCCAATGTCCTAAATGAATGTTGTAGAATAATATATCAGGAACACATTGAAAAAATATTATGTTCTAATAATTCAAAAAAATTTAATCATTTATGAAATACCACAATTAAATTTTAAATGCTGAAACTGTAAATTTCAACAAATTTTCAAACGAAGGATCTAATCCCAAATATTCCATAATTGAATGTAGTAACCACAATGAGAGGAAATTATATCATTTTTTGTCCTTAAAATATTCAATATAACTATGTTTTATCAACTCCCCAAAACATACCCTTATGAACTCTAAGGAAAACCCGCATTCTATGTATTCCGAAAAATTGTGACAAGTAAACATCCATATAAAAAAACAAACTTCGAAACACATAACCTTGAGGTCCAAAAATTAAACCCAAAGAATAAAAAGTTATCATGCCTTGTAAAAAAAATTATTTCATGATATATATTTATATCATTAGATATATTTCCACTTCCTTTATCATTCAATGTAGAAAACAATTACCTCGCTTGAATTTTCTCTTATCACACAAATGCCAATTTTTCAGCAATGTATTTCTCATCAAAACTCATACTAGGGTCAACATAGTCTTGATAATTCCTACATCAATAACTGATGTATGACAAAGAAATATGTTTATCAGGAGGACTTTCTAGGGTTGTTCTGTAAATATTTGTTGGATGGATTTATATGTGAAAAAATTTGTGGTTGAACGAGGGGGGATTGAGTCTTTTTGAGGTAAAATTACATTAGTATAATTTTCACTTAAATATGTTCTTATACAAAATCACTATAGTATAAATTCCTTTTCATCATAAGGAAAAGTAATGTAATGTGCACACAATTCATCTTTTTTGTATGAAAAATTTCAATCTTCTCAAACATGATTTTTTTGAAAGCTCAAGATAGGCACAATGTTCTCCTTTCATTAGAAGCTCTAGAAAGGCACACCTTAACTTATCATGAAATCTCTAGAAAAGGCACACCATTAAATATAATGTTTTTTAAGCTACATTCAAATCTCTTTAGAATTTAATTTTTCACCCAATGTATTAGAGAATGAGTTAGCACAATAGAAGAAAACATCCTGCACACATACGTTCAACTATATTATGAAATTCCACTTCAAGAGTTTGTTGGACTTGGAACATTTCCTTGTAATGTGGAAAAACTAAAAAGCTTTTCATGGATTCTAGGGTCTAAAAAGATTAAATTTTCAAGTATGGCCATTATTAAAAAATAATTCTTTTAAATATGAGCTTTACTACCAAAAAAATGTATCAATCATTTAAACATAAGTACATCAAACCATCATGTTTTCATAGGAATAAATCAAATTTTGGTTAAATCAAGCATGGTTTGGTTCTATAAAGAATTGAGGTACATATAAACAATATTAAAATAATGACTTAGAAGCCTCGCAAGAATGTGATTTCAAATTTAAAGACAGCGATATGTGGCAGGGGATTCAAAATTCAGAGAAATTTTCAAGAAATTACTGAATATTTGTACTTGAAACAATGTTATTTATATCATTCATTTATGCTCAGTTTCATGGGAATTTTTTTATTTATTGAAATTAATTAAATTTTTTTGATGAGAATCATTTCATCTCCAATGTTTAAAAAACACACAGAAAATTGATAAATAAATGAAAAAAAATAAAAAAATGAACAATAATTTTTTGAAAATCATTGAAAAGAAGGGAAACAATTGAAATTACTAAGCTAAAGGGTTCCCTCCACCACAATTAAAATATTGCATTGTCTTCAATGTGAACCCATGTGAAGATATATGCACATGAAATTTATAATTTTGAATATGAAAAAGAATAAAAAAATGAATGGTATTGGAACATCCTGATATGCTCAAGTGATGATGGGGTCATGTAGTGTGATGAAATCCACTGAATCAGTAGTAAGTCCTTTTATGTATCTCTTCAAACATTTCCCATTGATTTTAAATATCCTTAATTTTTCCTCTTGTCTGATCTCCACTACCACATAAATAAAAACAATTAGTCGCAAAATAAGGACCTAACCAACTTGAACGCATCTTACCAGAGATCAGATTCAGTCATGATCTATAGATCAAGACTTTCACACGAACTTGAAATTATCTTTTATGGAATAGTTTTTCATGAGCTTCTTTTAATCAATACTTACAAGGCCTTGAGTTCTAATATTATGGAAATTAAATCTTCTCATGTTCTTGAATTTGCAGCTTTTTTTGAATCCACCTTAGACCAAATCTATGTAGCATTTCATTATAGCTCAATAAGACTATTTCTCAACATCCATGGGGAGATGACATGATTTCCCAAAAAAAGTGAAATGGGGTCATACCAATGGGTGTATTAAATGTTGTCTTATAAGCCCACAATGAATCATCCAATCATTTTCTACAATCATTCTTATTTGGATGCACGGTTTTCTTCAAAATCTGTTTCAACTCAAGATTTGAAACCTCAGCCTGTCTATTTGTTTGGGGGTGGTATGGTGTGGATATTTTTTGTGTCACCCCATAATTCCAAATAAGGGATGAAATATTATGATTGTGGAAGTGTGTTCCATGGTCACAGATGATGGCCGTTGGTTCTCCATACCATCAGAAAAATTGCACATTTTCAATGTCCACCACAACATGAGTGTCATCAATCGTAGTGGCCTTAGCCTCCACCAATTTTCTCACATAATATCCAACAACAAAAATATTCAAAAAACCAAAGGAACTAAGAACAAGACCCATAAAATATACTACCCATACA
The DNA here is from genome assembly GCA_963277665.1 of Viscum album. Classification (NCBI taxonomy): domain Eukaryota; kingdom Viridiplantae; phylum Streptophyta; class Magnoliopsida; order Santalales; family Viscaceae; genus Viscum; species Viscum album. The sequence continues at coordinate 601,123,032 of OY728133.1, forward strand.
TAAAAAACTGACATAATAATATGGGTTTTTGAGGCATCTCATGACTCCTAGAAATGTCCCAAATGGGTTGGAAATGAGAGAATGACTTAAAAAACACATGTGAATCCTGAAATAGTAAAGGAAAATATAATTCTGAGTCTAAGGAATTCCTAGCTGTCCATTGGGTGCCAAAGTGTACACCACAAGAATGTGTATGAAAAAATTATAGAACAACCTCATACTCATGATCATGAACACACATCCCAATAACATGTTCACTACACATGCTCCATAGGTATGAATCATCCCAAAAATAAAATCTTGATTCTCTCTTTAATTTTTGGTATTGATATTTCATTAAATATGTTTGTATTTCAAAGGCAACTATGTAGTAAACTAAATCAGCATACCTAGGATGCATACCTAAGGTGGAATAAAGATGATCATCGCATAATGATTCTCGAAGTGGTACCTAGTCCAAGATGTCATCCTCTAGTGTGTGAGTAAGGAAACTCATGTGTTCTTCAACTAGGTTTTCTGAACAATTATTTTCTTTTATCTCAATATTAAATCCTTAATGAAGGAGCATCCATCGGATTAGCTAGGGATTTGCATCTGTCTTCTTCAAGAGCTACCTCAGAGCTGCATGGTCAAAAAGAAAAACTACCTTAGAGCCAAATAAATATGAACTGAATTTACCTAAAGAGAATATGACCACAAGAAACCCGTTTTGTATGGTTGTGTAGTTTTATTGGTATGAATCCAGTGTCCTCGATGAATAGGCAGTCACATGTGGATGTTCCTCCACCCTCTAAGATAAGACAGCTCCAACTAAGAAGTTGGAGGCATCACACATAAGCTCAAAAGGAAACTCCCACTGTGGGGGATGTATGATCGATGGAGTGTTCAAACACTTCATTATCTCATTAACGGAATCCCCATAATAATAATAAAACACATAATAAGAATCCTTTAAAAGTAATAATGAAATTGGAAGAGAAATCATACTAAATTTTTTGATAAAGCACTGATAAAATATATAATGCCCTTGGAAAGATCTAATATCACACACACATGAAGGATATGGTAATGATGAAATTATATCTACCTTATATCTATCAATGTCAATCATGTGTTTAAAAAAAATTCCCTAATACAATGCATTGACCTCCCATGAATTGACACTTTTTTATGTTTACAACCAAATTCTTCTCAATGAAACTATTCAAAACATTTCCCAAAACTATATAGACATACATCAAATGAGGATCCATACGCTGTAAAATCATTCATAAATAACTGCATACAGGTCTCAATAAAATAATAAGAAATACTCACCATGCATCACTAGAAGGTACCTAGGGCGTTAAAAAGTCTAAATGGAATCCTTTGGTAGAAAAAAAATACTTAATGTACAAGTGAATTTAGTTTCCTCCTGATCTTATGGAGGAATAAAAACCCAAAAAATCCAAAAAATCCATCAATGAAATAGTAACGTGTCTTCCTATAATTTCTCTAATGCATTTTATCAATAAATGGGATAGGAAAATGGTCCTTTCTAGTGGACATATTTAGTTTCCTATAATCAATACATTCACAACAATTGTTTTGTAACCTCATTGGAAATAACTCATATTTCTTATTTTTAAAAACTGTAACACTGCTTTTATTAGGATAAACCTAAAAAGGAATTACCCACTAAGAATGTAAATTGGGAAATATTATACCAGCCTCGAGTAATTTTTCATCTTATTTTTTGAAAACATCTAAAAGAGTTGGATTTATTCTCTGTTGTGGCTGCCTAACTGGTTTATCCCCGTCCTCCAAAATAATCCTATGCATGAAAATGGAGGGTCTAATACCTAATATTTCAACCAAGGTCCACCCAATTACCTTGTTGTTCTCCCTCAAAATATTCAACTATTATTTTTCATGTTCAAAATAGAGATTGTTAGCAATGATAACAAGTAATATTTCCCCATTCAACAAGTTTGAGTATGTGAGATTTTGTGTAAATGGATTGAGTTATTGTGTACGAGGTGGTGTATGGATGGATACATTGAAGGAACTAAGATGTGTGCACAAAGAGAATCATAATTAGAATATAAATCATCACAATTAGAGAATAAATCATAAAATCTATCTGCAAACTCAATAGCCACATCATAATCTGAGTACACTAGTTCAAAATCAGAATATGAATTATTTTCAAAAACAAATCTATGAAGGACATGTTCACTATAAACAAGTGTGGAAGTGATCTTAGTCATCAAAATAGATCTAATACTCATAATTTCTTTCGGCATAAGACATTTAAATTCTATGGGTTTTTATTTTGTGGATAAAAATAGGAGATAACAAATTCAGAATAGTTTACTGAGGGGTAATTCATGGAACCTATATCATTAAATATCACACATTTATCCCCAAACTCTATGGAATGTCTACCCTAATTATCTTATATGATATTTTTCTTTGTTTTGTGGAAAGGGATATAGAAGATAATGGGATCAGGAAAAATTACCTGATCGTCCTCCATGTTAAGCACTTTGAAATCTACTGGAAGGTTCATGTCTCTTACCTAGAAAATTAAATCCTCAATGACTCCTGTTGGATATGTTCTAGCACAATTTTCTAGTTGCACCATTACTCTCAATGGATTTAACTCACAAACATATAAATATGAGAATTTAGAGTGAGGAAACATATTTATGGAAGCTCCCAAATCACAAAGAGCATCAGAAATGTGAAACTCCTCTATGGTGCATGTGATAGTGAATTTATCAGGATCCTTGATCTTTGTTAGAATTACTTGAGTTGGAGTAATGCGTGCTGACACATTCCTTCCAAGATATATCTTCTCATTACCCTTGATACCCCTTTGATTAGTACAAAGATCATTTAGTAATATGGCATAACTTTTATTTTTCTTAATTGACTCAATAAGGTGATGTTTATCTCCAGAAGTCAGAATGTGTCAAAAACCTCCTTTTGCATCACCTTATCATCAATATTCCTGGATTGTACATCCCTGTTAGGTAATGGAAGGGGTTAAGGAGGAACATAATTAATCTTTTTCTGACTTTTATCTTTATCCTTTGGGTTCTCTTCAAATGGTCTTTAATGGAGCTTCTCTAGAGATGAGGTTAATCCTGGTGGAATGGTCAGTGTAGAAGTATCAATAATTTGATTCCCACATATCAATGTGATGGAACTGAAACATACCTTTTTTATGGAGAAGGATGGGAAAGTAGATTTTTGTAATTCTTACTTACATGTTCATTGAGTGAAGTAGCAATCTGGATCATTTGAGTCTTCAACTCCTTCAGCTCCAAACCTTGACTCTTCTGCTCATTCTATTGATTAAGAACAAACTGTTTCTAAAATATCGTCAGTGTTATAATCTAGATTTTATTGGTAAGCCACTTGTTATTATCTTGATGATTCATTAGATTCAAATCTCCTTTGGGGTTGTTGGATACCATGTTGTTAAGGTGAAGGGTGATGAATGTTTTATTGAAAAGGGGGCCTTTATTGATGTCCAGAGCTATACCTCGTGTCTGATTGATCCTATAACCCTTGGATGTATGCTGTTGCAATGGAATCGATTTTTTTTGGGGATGCAGCTTTTGATGCTGCTGTTATGGTCTCCAAAGTAACACTGCTGCATAATCATCTATTTCATGTAGTTGGGGGAAACAAGTAGTTGAGTGGATTTCCTCAATGAAAATTCTATAAGACCTTGAATGAGGGGGTTGTGATGGTTATTGGGCCAAATAAACCTCCCTCACTATAGTGGTACATTTTTTTTAAATTAGTATAAATCAAAATTTTTTAAATAGAGGAATTACTTACCTGATGTACTCCCTGGACACGTGGTGTACCTTGATAGCCAAATTGTTGGCTGTTTTGTGACATCTTTTAAATCAATTCACATGTAGCTACCAGTGTATTTTCTACCAATTCCACTTTAGATACAACATCCACCATTCTCCTCTCGAGAGGTTTGAGTCATTCATAGAAGTACTGGATGAGGATTTTCTCACTAATTTGGTGATATGGGCATCTTGCACAAAACTTCTTGAATCTCTCCCAGTACTCATATATTTACTCCCCTTGTGATTGATTAATCCTCAATATCTCCTTATGAATAGAAGTGGACCTTTATTTTGGAAAAACTATTTTCATTAAAATATGTTTCAAATAATTCCAACATGTTACTTCTTTAGGTTGTAAAAAATACATCCATTCTTTTTCAGCCCCATCAAGTGAAAATCGTAATGCCATTAGTTTTATTTGATCATTAGATAAATTTAATAGTTTAATGTTTGTGAAAATAAATTAAAATTATTTATTGTTTTTATTGGGTTCCTTACCAAAGAGGCCAATAAATTAGGGAAGCAGGTGAATTAACCCAGATTTCAGTTCAAAATCTGATTCGAGATTTGGATAGGCAATGCAATTTGGTTGATAATTAATATCAGTTGCATAAAATTCTCAATTGTTTTTAATAACATAATTCCAATTATATTAGTCAATTGGTTCATGTTTTATCTTGTAATTAGAACTTTTCCAATTCCAATGTTCTTGGAGTAGAGTAATTAACTAACTGGTTGAATGATAAAACTTCCCGTAGACTAAGAATATCTAATTCAAGCCCTAAGGCTGTGTTCAAGCTCAGGGACAAGATCATAGAGATCTTCAGGATTAGTTTCAATCATAAATAAAATAAAAATGAAATGGTTAAATGCAGACCATACAAAAATAAAAGATTATATGTTCATGTTGATGGTCCAAAAAGAAGAAGAAGAAGAAAACTAAAGAAGAAGAAAAATTCAGATTGGGTAAAGAAGGTTGAAAGAAGGGGAGAAGAAAATACTGTGTAAAATAAAATAAAAAGACCTCTAAATGGATAAAATAAATTCTTTACTTCATGGTAACAGAACCAATTTTAAAGGCATTGTCATGGGAACACTCAAATTAATATTGCTTTCTGGGTACCAAGGTACAACAGAGTGGCTGACCATGGTCGTCTCTCAAAGGAGGAAGAAAATTTGACAATATAAAAAAAGCCATTTTTAAATATAAAATAAAATAAAGAATAACACTTATTAAAATTATGATTTTGTGTGTCATTTATAAATCTAGAAGAAGTTTTATTGAAGAAGATAGTATTTTTGGTATTTTTTTGAAATGATGATCGATTAAAATGACACAACAAGATAAAGTTTTTTAGAAAATATTTTAAAAGTAATAATTGATCTAACTCTACCACATCACTTAATTATTTATCATAACCCTTTAAAATAAAATTCACTGAATTATGATCCCTTAATATGTTAAATCCCGTGACCAATTATAACTATCATTACCATAAAGATGAAGTGAATTTAACCCAAGGATAACATCAGAACATGCAATCGCAGCACCCTACTTTGATTGATGTTCTAAGGTTAGCTTATGGATAATGGTAAATTAAATAACATTTACACTATATAAATTAGAATTAATTCATTTTAGGTATTATATTTGAACACTATAAATTGATACAGTATGGTCTTGTTTTACTGATTAACTCTGTACTCTCACAATTTACACAAAATCTCATCCTCGCAGGTTTTTGTGTTAATTGTTCAATTAATTTCATAGTTTTAAATATATTAAAAACTCAATTAATATATATTATATTTTGAATTTAATTACATAATTGATTAAAAATATATTAATCAATAATTATAGAGGTCGATCAATTACTAAAAGACTACTCTTCCATGGATGGTGTAATCATCGTAGAAGTGAATTTCATTTGCAATGGATTATAATTGGTATAACCCAATCATGCATCTCCTCAAGAATTTCTTCTTAAAGAGGAAGAAGAAAAGAAGAATAAAATTAAGCAAAATATAATAAGTGAATGATAAAATAATAATTTTATTGAATGACCGTAAACATTACAACAAAGAAGAGGAAGTGAAGAGCGTTTTGTAGGAGATCCTAGCATGAAAGATTCCCTCTTACAATGGATAATTAAAATGTAAAATAACCTCTTAACCTCTTCTCCCTATCCTATATGTGACCTAAAACTATCTAAAAATGATAAAAATACAAGTTTAAATAGTGGAGGGGGGGGGGGCTAGGATACATGTGGTTTCAAGTGTGAATGGGGAAATTCGGCTAAATGTTTTAATCCAACTTGCACCGCCCATTTTACCACCAAAACACATGAATCAGCTCTTCATCGAAAATTTTGATTTGTGAGAAAATAAATCCTAGAGATCCTATCGAAATTTTTGTCTCTTCCAAGAATGGATGAATATTGTGTGGCCCAAATACAAAACCCATGATCATTCTGGTGAGTCCAGCCCAACTTTGACTTCATGGCCCATTTACACCATCCAAATACATGATTTAGATCTAATTTCTTAAATGAATGTTTTATAATATAATGGAAGGATAAAATTTTTATATTTATTAATTTCAAATAATTCATATAAAATTATTTATTTTTGAAATGCTATAATGAATGTTTAATGGGAAAAACCAGAATTTTCATCAAATTTTCAAATGAATGATATAATCTCAAATATTCCATAAATGAACATAGTTACACAAATGGGAGGAAATTATATAATCTATTATCAATATAATATTCAATAAAATTGTGTTTTACCAATAAAAATTTCTATATTCAAGATGATAAAATTTTTTGACTTATTTTTCAATATTGATGATATGATTTTTTTTCAAATAATATATAAGGCGATTCTGATGTTTTTTATTAAAAAATTAAGAAAAATGTTCATTAAAAATAAAACTATATATTCTATGGGTTTAAAAATTTCTCAAGGTATATATTTAATCTTTTTTCTCAAGAAAATTATGCTCAATCAATTTTAACAAAATTTGTATGTTGGATTAAAAACAGATTTCTACACATAGTATTTTGGGAACCAAACTATCTTTAAATGATAAAGGGAAAAAGTTTACCTAAGTTAATTTCATTAAATAATTATATGTTTTATTTAATTGGTTTATTCAAAGTAATATATTTTATATGATGATACATTATGTTATAAATTTTAAATATATAAAGAGGTGTATTAATTAATAGATGAGAATAGGTTATATATATATATTATAGTCCCAAATACAATGGAATAAAAAATAATAGTAGTAGATATACTAATTTCTTTGGGAATATAGACCCTAATAGGGGAAATTTTAGTAATAATGATATTCATCCCTTTGAGATTTTATTTTTGGTAAAAGTTATGTATGTTGGAAAATAATGAATAAATGTTCTTTCACAATGAGTGGAATTAAACTAGAATATGTGGTTCAAACACAACAGTTAACTCAATTGATACATATAAAACAATGTTTGAATACATTAAGGTGGAAGAATTATTTTCAATTCTTGTGGGTTGTGATAATAAATGTGAGATAAATATATAATATAATCTTTTCCAAAAATAATAAATAATTAAAATTGATAGAAAATATCAATTCATCATTGAACTTGTGAATAAATGTGTGTTGAATTTAAAATTTCTTCTAATGAAGGAAAGAAATAGATGACGTATTCACTAAACCACTAACAATTGATGCATTTGAAATTTTTAGGAAGATCATTTGAGTTTAACATCATTCCTTTAAATGATAATGTATGTTGATTCCAAAACCTCTCTTAATTATGCATTAGGTATTGTTTTCAATAAACTACAATGATTAAATAAATTTACTTTTGTTTAATTAATTAATTTATATATAAATGGTTATATACGATTAATATTGGGGTGAGTCCAAAAATATGAATTTTATGTTTTGGTGAGAGATATATTTTTTTTGTATTATATTTTTATAGTATTATTAACCTGGGTATGTACTGAGATCAATAAATATGAGAGAAAGTTTTGTGTGTTATAAATAATTTGAATGGTTTCAGTTATTATGTCAATAAAAATATATTATATAGTCATTTCAAGGATGTTATTTTCTTATTGAAAAAGTTATGATCCTTATATTATTTTAGGTGGTATCATGGAATAAAAAAATTATTTTTAATTGGTATCAATAGGATCTAGAGATGTGAATAAATTAATATAATTTACTACTTATGAAAACATGATATTATTTTACAATGTTATTTTTTTCATATAATTAATTCGCTCTAATAGAATTATAATTATTGAATAATGATTCATTACTATGAATATTGAGTTTTAAAGTGATTTACGTTCCTTAGTTTCCAAAAAAATATAAATGGGGTGGGGTTGGGGGTTGTAAGTATTTTATGGAGTTTTTAGAGTTATAGGTAGAGGGTTATTGGATATATTATTGAACAAGCATTTCAATAATTTAGTATTTTTGTAAATAATATGAATTTAAGAAGGTGGTGTGGATTCATTTACTGTGTTATAATTTTTAATTAATAAATCTAATTAAAGCCAAATTAGAATATTTTTTTAAAAAATTATATAATGAATTTTTAATGTATTTAATGTGTTTTGATGTGATTTCAATTATTTTTTATTTATAATAGTCATATTGGTTTTAAAATATACAGTTTTTAATATTGAAATATCTCTAAATTTATAAATAAAATTCACCTATAAGATGAATATCTTTTTATCATAAAGGTAATTTATATATAAGAAGCTTAAATGAAATGTTAATATGTTCTCTAGAGAAGAAATAATAATTTTACAGAGATATATGTAACATATCATTTTTTATAGTATACATTTTATGTCATCTTTTTCAGATTTTAAAAGTCATCGACTTCAATAATCTTAGGTAAATAGGATTGATGTTTGTTTCGTCCACTAATATTGAAACTTTTCATTGTATAAAATCATATGTTGGTACATAATAAATATATTTATTGGAGTTCACTGAGCAAGAATAAAAATGTGTTATATATTGGAGCACAATCATTTAAAAGGATTGAAAATGTCAGAGGTTGTGAAGGGATTATTTTAGAAGATTGATCATAAGTAATATGTTTTATTTTAACATAGATATTAAAGAAACATATCTACTATGATTGTAAATATTACAGTTTTTTTCAGCAAATTGAAAAATCTTATGTAATAAATAATATTCTCATTCTTATATGTAATGATATTGATATAACTCAATTGACACAAAATATATTTTATGTATGAAGAAATATTATTTCATTGTTATTTGACAACAACTTTTGAAATTTTAATATATTGTATTTATATTACTTATTTAAGAATATTAAAATATAAATCAAATTCTATAAAATATATAATGGAAAATATTTTAAATCATATATTAAAGAACATAAATGGATTTTATGATTCAATCCATGATGTATAAATATTTTCCACTAATGTTGCATTATTAATGATAGAAGAAATTATTAATGAAATTCAGTCACACTATTAGAAGTACAATTGTGTTATGAAGAAGTGGAAATGATTTCAAATTATAAATAGTAGGTGAAATAATAATGAAAAATAATTTTCTAGTTGAAAAGATTATTTTTAAAAAAAATCTTTCAGATTAGAATTTCATAGTTGGAATAACAAATTTATAGGAGAGGGAAATATTTCTCTGTTCGATGATGATATTTAAAATAAATGGTATTTGAAAAAAAAAATTTATAGAAAATGATATAATGTTATAGAAAATGGAATAAATAGATACTTGTGAATATCCAAGTATAATAAGAGAATATTGGTAGAATATAATGAAAAATAAATAGAATTTTTTCTTATTGAAGACAATAATTTTGTTAAATATCATTTATATTTCAATATATATTAACAAGAGAACATTATATTGTAGAGATAATTATGTAAAACACATGTTTAAGGATAAACGTTTTTAGGTTGAAATAATCATGGTCAAAGTTGTAGATTTTAGGATATAAGGTGAATCAATATAATACCAATGATTATTGTTCTAATTTTGATTTACTTAAAACATTTAAATATCTAATTTTATATATTTTTTATTATATTTTTTTTTGTGTTTTACAGTGTCAATTTAAATAACATAGAAAGGATTAAATGATTTTTAATGAGGAAACGTAATGTTAATTAAAATAATTATGTTACCACATATCTAGGAATTTCCACTCATCTTGAGTGTCATTTCAATAACATCATGGAAATATTCAATCATAAATGAAATAATATTATGGTTTTAGGGAAAAAATTACTATATAGTCATAAATTGAATTGAAAACATCTCATAATGTATTATAAATTAATGTTACCTGAAATAAAAAAAAACAGGTAGTGTAATATAGTTAGAGTTATAAAAATAGTGGATAATGTGGGTCTGAAAAAAAGGTTGAGAGGTGAAAATATAGAGTTTAAGGAGGTATGTTGTAAGTGGATATAGTGGTGAGATGTTAGTGATAAGGATTCATGGATATATAGTTTCTAGAGTGAACAAATTTAGCGCTGGTTGTTTGTTAGATATAGTCTGATCAAATAGATTTACATTGGATGAAGTTAGTGACATAGTAGATTGTGGTGGACTATATGTTGGGAATCGAAATCATATAGCAACTGATTTAGTGAGGGATTTAAATTATATTTTTGTAGGGTTGTGCACAAAAATGTCCTATACAAACAAGGGATGGGTAAACATATTGTGTAAAAGTGACACATGTATACAAACTCATTTCATATAATAATTTTAAATATTTTGGATGAATTTTTTAATCTTCGTTATGGTGAATTAATGATCAAGTAGAGTGTAACATAGAAATTATTCCAATGTTTAAGAGATAACAGTATTTGAAAATGTGGTAAGAAAGACCATGGAACACTAGTTGAATTCTTTGTACGAAAGGTTCATAAAAAATATGATATGGTCATGATGTTACTCCTACCAGTCTCTTCTGAGGGACGTTAGTACCTTGACATGAATTAATGGGGGTGATAAAGAATGATAATAATAAACACCACATATTCATTAAACAAGTGATTTAAAATAAATATATATGATATAAAAATTTTTCAGGAGAACTTATATTACTCCATGAATGATATAATAAAATATGGATCACTACCTCATGGTTTTCTTTCTTATATATATCAATTCCCATCAGAATTAAATTCCTATTATAGTTGGAGTTTTTCTAATTTATATTTATATATTAAATAAAAAATCCACTATTTTCCAATGTGTGACTCCAATAAATTGTTGATGACATATCTTATTATGACACATATACAACCCCGTAAAAAGTCATATGAGGTTCATTATTTCCTAGTTAGAAATCTCAGTTATCAATATAATTTTTATTCCAACAACACCACCCATAAAATTACTCAAGTGATTTTAACCAATTTTAAAAGCTATGAAACAAGATAACAAGATCATTCATAGCTCTATGAAACATATTTTCTGATCTGTCAGATTTTATTGTGGCTATTTTCTATATGGGACTATTTACCATAAAACAAATTCCTCAAAATGGGTTATATTTTTAAATTATACAAATACAACTCATAAAATCATCCCTCACCATTTGTGGTATTATAACATTGGTCCATGATGAAACAAATTAAGGTGACTTTGTAAACCGTGGTAGTCTCCGACAAGGGATTAACCCCTTCAACTTAATCCAGGGGACCACTAGAAATAGATTCCAATAATGAATCTCATGGATTAATGATTCACTTTAGAAAAATGTAATTATAATTTTTATATTCAATGGTTTAAATTGATGAACCTTAGTGATTTATAATGCAGAAATTATTTTATTTAATACATTTTTCAGTTATTAAATTATAATCTCATTTTAATGGATATTTCAATTGTCATTTATTGATGAATGGTTAAGGGAAAATCAAAATGATTAATATAATAATAAAATATAAAATCATTTTATGAAAAATAATCCAAAAAATATTATATATTAAATAATTTCCACTATAATTTATAAGATCACTAAATGGTGGACCCTGATAGATTTCATAGGTCACCATGATTTCCTTCCAGGTAGACATGATCTACCATACTTTATATAAATATTTGTTCACAAATAATATACACAATGTGTTCGTAGAACATTATTTTTGTATTTTGTGGAAATCTCGTGATGGATCCTAGAAATCAACTAAAGGGATTGATGGATAATGATGTTAACTATGTGTATGTCATGTAGCATGTATTTATGTTAATAAAAATTCAATTCACAACATACTAAACCTTATACCTGATAAATATTCATAGAGTAAGATAATGAATAATCCATGAAAATTTTATATTCATTGATATTTTTTAGAGGTAATGAGTGTTACATTCAAAACCCAATGGGAATGAGAAAGAAAAATTCATATACACAATTGAATTGAATTAGGTAATATTTTTATAAATACATTCAATTATAACTTCATCCAAAGTAGTGATAATATTGACTTGGGGAAAAGATATTGGGCATGGTTATCAATGTAAGAGGAAGGGGTAAAGATAAAATGAATGGAATTACATGTTGAGTAATGATATGGAACATTCCCAATGATTATTAACAAAAATTTGAGAAATGTTTTAGATATTTAAATTGAACAAAAAGAAGTTAAATTGAAAAACTATGGTGGGATTTCATTAATATTATAAGGGAAAGAGTTGTAGAATATGAAATGTAATATTGTTATTTTATTTTTAAATATGAACATGCTAGTGTAATTATATATTGTTGATAGATTGATGTTTATTTTATGACCATATTGATTACCTGAATAAATTGAATATATTATGTTATGTATTTGGATTTTAATACTTTACTCAACTGATCACATCGTGAATTAATATTTGAGATGTGTGAATTTGTGAATGTTAAAATCTATCTGAATAAATAGAGAAAGATATATATGGTTATGATATATAAAAACATTCTAATGACTCATTGAACATGTAGATTATAGGCTTGTACACATTTAAATAATTAGTTAATAATAAAAAATACATATGGTGATTTTCAACTAGGCTATAGATATTTAGAGTTTATCATTGGATAACACGAGGGATTGATTGTTTGTATTTTTATGGATTACGAAATTCATATGATGTATTTTTCATATATAAAAAACCCAAATTTACACAATGTTTAATTATTTTCAAATTGAACATTATTATATTTTTTTTCAAGAACACACAAAACCTATTAATTAGTTGACAAATTAATTAGATTTAAATTTTATTAAATAAAACCAACACAAAAATCAATTAAAAATTTATTATGATATGTAAACTGTATTTGGGTAGTATATTGATGGAAAAACATTGTAATTAAATATTGTAATCATATTTACTATATTTCACTAATCATAAATACATTTTTGATTATTTTCATGATCACCATAAAAAATACACCACTAATGAAATGATTCATTTTAAAAAAACATATTGGTAATAATTGAATTACTGGAATAATTTTATACATTAAATATTAAAAAATATGTAATACATTCATTACCTACAATTTAAATATCACCAATAGATTTAAATTTTTAATACACTCATTGTATTTGTATGATTATTTTAATATGATATCTTTAATTGAAAACATTCAACCATTGATACCATGTAATGATTGACACTTCCATAGTTCATTAGTTAAACCCCTATAGATAAAGAAGATCATAATCTAGTGATTCAATTATACGTATTGGATAATATCATCTTCCAAAAAAAATTCATAGAACGAGATAATATCTCAACATAATATATACTTTTAAGTTAAGTTGTTATTTGGAATGAAATTTGAATTAGACGCACATGTAATTAATGGAACTATGAATTAATGTAGCATTATATTCACTACCTACAAAATTTTAATGGAATTCCTTAAGATGGTGCTTATGATTTCATAAAATATTTTTTAATGACAACATAATATGTTCCACTACATTGAATTTTAAATTATGACCACATATTAATTTTTTTTTTCCAATTGTATTAATGGAAAATCTAGGAATAATTATTACACATATACATGAATTATTAATCAATTAATAATTTCATATTAAGGAAATCAACATAATGTATTTATTTAGATCAATTATTTTGTTGTAGAAAATTATATGTATTACAAAAAATTAATTATTTAGTGATTAATTTTGTATAAAGAAAAAATTTTTAACTAAAAAATTATCCCATTGGAAAAGGATCATGGATTTGTTAGTATAAAAATATAAGAAATTTAGATATCAACTCTATATAAAAACCATTCTATGAAAGATAGTAATGGTGCGAAGGAATCATTCATGTGAATAATTGATTATGTTTATAGTGTTTATCATAAATGTTTTTCATAAATATTTGATGAGAATAAAATTATTATGTTGACATGGATGGTAACACCATGAAGTCAGAAATCCATAAAAAATTTCCACAAGTCACTGTGAAATGATGAAAATTTGATCTTCCATAAAATATTCACAATTATATTGGAAGATGGAATCCAAGTCGGTCCTCATGCACCCTAATTAATTAATGATATAAAATGATTAGTATAAATATGATTCAACTAGGTTAATTAACTATCCACATATCTCAATCAATAAACAATACAACTTAATTTCTATAGTCTTATTCATGACAATAAAATAACTAATATGGATAATAAGATGGCCTATGTTTTCTGTATAACATTATAAGAAGATAATGATAAAAAATGGAATATCTAATGATTGTATGGTAAATAATAAGGATTTAATGGAAATGAAGTTAGAGGAGGGATTCAAGATACTTTTGCACATGAAATCAAAATTCAGGAAACAAAATATTAATGTGGTTGAAAAATTGGTGGGATCATGTTCTCTTTTTAATATAAAATAATAAAAGTTATAAATTCATTCTAATGAATTAAAAATGATATGACCACAATCTTTTACAATGTATATATTTACCATTTATATAATCTTTCTATTTCGTAATCATAAATATTAGATATACATTAGTGAAAATAAAGTTATATTCAAAAATAAAAACCTAGAATAAAAAAATATTTATATATATAGTGTGGATATTCAAGCATATAAAGGTTAGAAACTTGTTGCATTTTTTGGATGAAATTAACATATTATATTACTCAGGGGAACAATTCTTGTATGGGATTGTTACTATTATGGTAATAAAATTGATTAAAACAAATTATTACCTCTTTGGATACATATGGGTTATTATAGAATTATAAAACTAAATAATAGATTATATACACATACACAAACCTAATATAATTGGTTTCTTATTTTGAAAAATATTATTAAATCAAAATAACATGACTCATAAGATGCCTTTTTTGGATTTTCCAATATGGTTTTGTAATTTTCCTAGAAAATGTTACATGAATGAAAATATTTAAATTCTTCCAATTAAACAAATATGGATATATTTTAGTATTTTTCTAAATCAAAAAAGATATGGAACCTTATAGTAATATTTATTAAGGATCCACAATTTTTATAGAATGAATTTAGAAATGGTCTTTTTGAACCACAAAAAGTACATCCTAATATCTGATTCTCAAAATTCATCATCATTAATTATTGAATTAGTTGATATTTATTTGGCTAATTGATGAAGGATTTTTTAAATTCAATTATATTATTTAAGAAATATAGAAGTGATGAAGAAAATACACTTTGGTATGAAGATTAAGAAGTTGAAATTTGATTGCGGTACAAAATATATTATCTAATAATTAAATTTTTAGATTTTATAGTATAATATAACATCCAAAATTTATTATAAATCTGTATGATCAATCATAATTTATATAATAATTATTTAATTTTTTATGAATATATATTAAAAATAATGTCATATATACTAAATTATGTACCAACTAAGCTATAAAATCGGGTCTTATATGACATATAGAATTGAAATAATGATATCTTGTGACATACTCACGCATATGGATGAAAAGTGATTGTAATGTCTCATACTAGATAAAAATTGTGTAAGGAAACTCCTAGGTGATCCTTATAAGTAATCCTAAAAGTTAAAAAATGAAATTACATTCATTCTCCCTTATATAAAATGTTATAGTAAATAAATTGATTATATTTATAGGGAGGTAGAAAATACTAAAAGCAAACGTTTTATAATGATAGAAATCATAAAATTAAAGACTCATAATATTAAAGATACTAAGGATTTAGCAGAAGAAGAATATTCAAATAATTACATGGAAGTAAATTGATTTAAATGGCCAAATATAGATTAGTTCGTGTATAGAAGTTAGATAACTAGAGTGATATTACAACAACCCAAACATTTTTGTCTTTATTATTTTATTTGATTATTGGTTTTCATACATTCTCTTGAAAATCAAGTTTTTTTACTTGAATTATGGTTTTTTGGGGTTGTAATGTTAGGCACATTATTGGTGACCAATTCCCACTAACCATGAATCTATGCATGAAAATCATATAAATAATAGTTTTTGGTACATTTCAAATATGTTGCATTTTTATATTAATTATGAAACAAGACCATATATCTTACCATGTGTGTTTAGCGAGGGGTTAATGGTTATTACACTATTTCGAAGAAAATTAGGACAAACCATGCAACCAAACCTAGTATTAAGAATGTTCAAATTCATTTAATTCCATCACCAATCATTAACCCCTATTGAATACTCTTTAATCCACTAATGTTATAACACCCGGAGAGAACCACAAGATACTTCCCTTCTCCCCATAAATTCCTAGATTCTTCCATTGATTGTTGAAAAATTGTTAAATCAAACGGATTTTCTGTTTACATAATTTCATTTACACCATTTACCTTATTATTGGCTTACTTATGTTAAATGGTATAAATTATGTAGGACTTTTATTCTTTTAAGATCTTTTGTTTTTATGTATAGGGTTCATGAAGCTCATCATGTGGAAAATTATAGCACTTTTTGTAAAAGGTGTAGAATTTCAAAAATTCTAATGTTTTTTCTTCATGTGTAACTCTTTTATAAAAATTACATTGATTAATTTCCAAAAATAATTTAATATGTATTATATATTTATTTAATTTTTTCAATGTGAAATTTTTTATCCTAGTAAATGTTATTTTCAAACTCAGAAATGGGATTTTGATGGTCCTTAAAGAATTTACATGAGATAATAATTTCTAAAAACCATATATTGGTTCAAAAAATATCCCAAAATGACTACAATAATAATTAATTTTTTTAATATATAGATTTTATTGGAAAATAATAACTTTGAAATGTTTTATATTGGTAGACACCTCAAATTTCTGCATGGTTTTCAAAATTAATGAAATATTTTTATGTGGTTTATTATTGTTATGATTTTTTCTTTTTTGGTGCTAATTTCATGATATTATTTATTTAAATATTTTTTATATATAGAGACAATGTTTTATATGATGTTTGACGGATATTATGTGCTATTAATGTGTTTATAATGGAAAATATTTTCATTTTTAATATGTTTTTGTTTGATATAGTATAGTTTTCATTGGTTATAAATGTTGAAATTTTGTTTTAATCTTTGGTTTAGAGAGTAAAACCCCATTTGGAAAAAAAATAATGGAATTTCACAATTATGTTATCAAATATGAATCATTTAGTAGTTATAAATTAATGATTTTATTTCAATTAAGAACTTTTTTGTTAATATTTTATGCAAGATTGATATGTCATGTATGTTGTGTTTGATGAAATCTGTATAGTTTGTCCCTGGATATCTAGGAGATGATGTGAGTAGATTTATTTTATTTCTTTTCTATTTACTATGATTTCTAATATAATTCACAAAATAGATTCCATATAGTTCATCATTGGAACCGAAAATCATAGGTATCCATCAATAGGATAATACCACTATTCAAGGTGTGTCATACCAACCAATGAACTATGTAAAAATAGTTGTGATACGTATTTAGAAGACACTTTCTGGAGTGACCGGTTATTATTCAAATTGAGATTAATATCCCTATAATTTTCATGTAGTTGTATATAATGGTTCAATCATTAACATATTATAGGGTATCGGGTTACCCTAACCTTACATTCCCTTAGGACACCCCATGAAATTATTTTATTTATTCCATGATTAGTTTTATTTTATTGTAAAACTATTTATTTGGGTTAATAGATAAAGGAATTATAGATTTTTCATCCCAAATTTCAAAACAATATCTAATTATTTCTTATTATTATTTTTATTAAATCATTCCCCTTAGCGATTCCTTGATTCTGGGGAACTATTATTCAGACTTTAGTGGTCATAAATTCCATTCAAGATATATAATGAATTAGATCTTGTATCAGATCATGATATCTCAATTTGGTTTGTGAAAAAATGGTATCAATGTGCCCCTTGTTATTTTGGATTCAATTAAATATTCGGTTTTAGACTATTGGAACTCAATTAGTAAATGTGGTAATGATATTTCTGTGGATTATCTTCATGGAGCCCCTAGTTAGTTTGGGATATTAGGTATGAGTAATATTTTGGAGCTTGTTCAACTTTTTTTTCTGATATGTTTGTTCTATATTAATATTATTTTGTGTTACATTATTATTTCGTGAGGTGTTTGGATATTTCTTGTGGTTAGAGCTGATAAAAGAAACTAAATAGGGATTAAACTACTAGAATGCATAGTATGATAAACCATATTGATTTTGTGTAAATACTTTTCTGATAATCTTTGTTACTATTTCACTATTAGTTCATAGTTCACCAAAACATGTTTCCAAACCATACCTAAATACAATCCTCTCATAAAACATTATTATTGACATATTTTTTTATATTTCTTTTGGAAAATATTTACTTCCATTTTGAGAAAATTAGGATGGATTTTAATGTGGAATTATTTCTATATGATTGTTTTTTATAATATGTGTTTGGAAAGATTGGTTTAATATATAAAGGTTATTTTTTTTAATCATAAATATTTTATATAATGATTTATTTTTATTTACATGTTTTAGATGACTAAAATGGTTTCAATTATTGAATTAAAAAATTTTAAAGGGTTCATAAATGGATTTTTGTTATTTTTAAACAAATAATGGTTGTTCATGATGATACTTTGAAGGCATTTTAAATAAATGATTCTATAATTTTTTCTAAGGGGTAGTCTAAAGTTTTAGTGGTGAAATTATGGATTTGAAATATAAAATTTTATATTCTAAACTGAATGTAAATCATCTTTTTATAATGAAATTGAAAAATTATTTTAGTCAGTTATGTGTGATGTTGTAAACAAATTTTGATAATGATTTTAATGTATTTAAAAACAATTACTGTTTCTTAAATCCAATTAAAATATGTTTCACAGGAAATTTTGTATTTTTTGTTGTTTGGTGGATTAATAACTATGTTTTGGGGTAATTTTTTATTCTAGTTCGACCTGGTGGTCTTTATTTATTTAATTTTTACCTTTTACAAATTTCATTATAGTCTTAGGATATTCATAGTGTTAGTGTCTACCATTATCTAGATGTGGTCCTCCCTTGTTTTGGACCCTATAAACACAACAATTAGAGTTGTATAAATTCTTCATTCTGGGTTTTAGATCTACGAATCAGATTTATTGACTTAATATTTTTCAATATTTTATTTGTCACATTCCCCCTCTTAAGTAGTTAGAAACATAATTAAATAAATATTTTAATGAAGTTCCCCATTCAAAATTCAGTTCAAGACTGTTCCCATGTGTCATGGATTAATATGATATTGTGATCAGCGGGACCATGGAAGTGAGTGTCATTTCCAATGTCTATCCCATGATTGTTTGAGTCCCTACTTCTACTAGATATGTAAAAGGTTCTAAATCCATATGGGATAGAATTTTTTTATTCATATATGTGGATATCCTAAGACTTTTAAGGCCTCATATTAAAATATTTTAAAAATATTTCATTATTTTTTTTCAATCAAGAATTGTCAGAATATCTTTGAGTGGGGGTTTCTTGGATGGGGTCCAAATGGTGGTTTTGCAGAGTATGTTTGAGATCCCCTCTTTGTTATCTACACAATTATTCCTAAATCCCTATTTTCAATTTTTTATATTTATTATTGTTGTCCATTGATATTTTTAATGTATATAATCATTGGGTGATAACATAATTCTTTTTATTGGGTTGTGAAGATAAAATATGATTGATTATCTTAGTTAGATCTCCTCAGTTGAGGCTTTAATATTTCCTTAGGGTGTGTTTCCTCAATTTTGATATTTTGTGTAACCCCCCAGGATTGTATAAACATTAATTTGATGAAAAACCTGTTACAGGTCTCTAAGATTGTATTTTTTTTATTATCATTATGTAGTGATTAGTTTTTCATGTATCATTATAATTTTTATGAGAATTTTTTGTTAGTATTTCCATTAGTTATAAATTTTATCATAATTATGGATTCTAGCAGTATTGCTGGAAATCCTTTTTTTTATTTTCTGAATACCTATTTAGGAGAACTGGTAACTGAACAATCCAAAAACATCAAATTTCAAACATTCAAAAAACAAAGATCCATCAAGCCACCTCGAGCCACGTGACCACCTCAAGCCTCACACCCACCTCGAGATACGGATCGTCGCAAATCTCAACACCGCCTCTGGCCATATCACGGGCAAGAAAGTCCGACCTTCTGCATCCATCAACATCGCCAGAACACAACGGATCACAGCCATCACAAGATTCGAACCATTCAATGGTATAGAAACGCAATCATCGACACAAAACAAAACCGTCACCGCAGTCCCAAGACGATCCACGCACTGAAAACATAATCCTCGAGAAATTGCAGAACAGATTCAACCTATGCTCATGAAAACTCATGAACATATAAATCCAAACAATAGGAGCAGCAATTCCCACTCCAAAACATAAAAATGAATCACCACCCGCAGCTCGAGATAGTGCCTTAAGAAAATCACTTCGGTTCGAACCCCCGCAAAGGAACAAGAATATGAGAATAAAAACAAAAACCAGTAGATCCTGCCACCGCTGATCAAAATAGCCACATCAGGTACAACGAAACCCTAACTACCTCACCAGAGAAAAGGCAGAATCCCAAAAACCGTTGATGCATATGCGCAACCTTCAGACGATGAGAAAATCCCCATAGGACCACCACAATCTTCCGAACAGAACTAGGAGGGCTCCGAAGAATATTCCGGTGACGATCCGGTCTTACACCCACAGAACTAAAAAAACAGCTACCGGGGCCCATATTGCATCCCATGAGAGGAGGTCGTGATGCCGCAAAATGCCACTACAGCAATGAACCTCCACCAAAACCCGATGATGGAGAGGAGAAACGCCGCTTAATCCATAGTGACAATTCTCACGGTGGTGAGAGAGAGAAACCCTAGGGAGATCCCCTTACAGGCGCATCAAAATTGAGACATAATCCTAGAAGTATTACTTATTAAATTTTTATCATATCTAAAATCCTTATTTATTTGGTATATTTATGTGAGATAAATATTCTATGTTGTTTTTTATATTTATAATATCTAAAACATAATAAAAAGGTGATTTTTTGATATTTTTTAAATCCATTAAATTAGTTAACATAAAACTTACAAAGATTATGAAAGGTCTTGAGAGTGTCATGGGAGTTTATGAGAAATGGGGGGAATGAGGCTCCTAGGGTATGGAACATGCACAGTACTGATAATTCTCCTAAACTATACACCCTATATCATAGTGGTGTATAGTTTTTAAATCATTGAAGGGGGTCAGGATACTATGTGGCCATGGATAGAGCCAACCGCATGGACTCTACATGGTATAGAATACCATGTAGTATCCCAAAAAAAAATATGACCCATTATTCTATTGGATAAGGGAATCCTCATGGTTGGTACATAGTTTGGAAACCCATGTGGATAAATTAAGTGCGTTAAAAAGCGGGGATATTATTATTATTACTACATAATATTTATATGAATTTACTCAATTTTCATCCTCATTCATTCTCCAATAGCCTTTTCAGTACAATGTGTTCCCTCCTATCTTACAAGGATAAATATATTTCTTTTGATACATGTTATCAGTGTCCTATTGTAGAAATAAAATCTATAGGTAATTATTGGATTTGGTTTCCTTCTGTTATATAAAAGAACTATGGTTAGTTATTTTCTATTTTATTTCTATACATATAAACCATACATAAAAGGAATTATTAACATTAGTGTTTGAGGCTATTTTAGTTCAAATCAATGTCATTTTCGGGATGAATGGTTGACAATGAGTATAACCTAGGTGGTTTAGATACATTCTACCATATTCTTTATATTTTCTTTGTGTGTGTACTTTCCCCATCACAATGGCTTATTATGAATTTTTGTTTGAATAAGAAAAGTAAAATAAAAATTCAAATGATATATTATGAATATCATTGATCCCATTGAGTCTATTTATGAGTATGAGATCATGTCTAGGGACACCTACGCGGTGTGTCAAATCTATGAAAATTTCAATTGGCTTCTAATTGATTAAATAATGGGTTTAAATGATTAAAATGGAATCTAAATTATTTTAAATGATATTATGGGAAAGAGGAGGTTGGGAGTAATTTTAAATTAATGTTTTATTGATAAAAAATGAGAAATATAGGGTTAATGGTTAATGGGGTTTGAATATAATGTCGAATTGTTTTAAATAACATTAATTATTTTGATTAATTATTAATTAGTTATATGGATTATGTAATAATATGGGGGAAAGTCTGTTTAATGAGATAGTCCATGTGAATAACAGCAAATGGAATTGAAACACTTGATATTGTGATGTGTTGAAAAGGCCACGTAGTCTGGACATTAGAAATTGTGAACTGATGAAACAGTTGGGAATGATGGACTTGACCATCCATATCTCTTTGATGTGTATGGTGGAAAAAACCATCCCTATACATGGGATAGAATTTTTGGACTCATAATTCCTTATATTTTATGATGGGTGGATAGACATAATCTTGGGAATCCTTAACTAGATATTATATACATGAAATGTCTTATTCTCTTATAGGGTGACTGTAGGACAATCTAGAAACTAATTTTATTGATATCTTTTGTGAAATTAGAGTCGGTAACCTTGTAATTAATAATGAAAATGGTTAATAAATTAACCTTATTAGTTAAATTGAGAAACCAATTTTTTTTTATTGCTCGAATTCTGGAAAGGCTTAGGTATGTTTAGAGGGTTGGAGTTAGAGATTTACCAAAAGGCCCATGTCTCTAATTGATAAAAATATTAATAATGAATCATGTATTTTAATCTCATTGCCAATTATTAAATATATATTATTCAGACAATGTTATTATTTTGGAAGTCATATTGCATTAGACACTATTTGGTGTGGCCTACTAAGAAATGGTTGCACCCTGTTTTAGACGTCATTGGTACCCATGAATATTTATTGATGGAATGATGGGATAATTGTAAAGGCCCTATTTTTGATATACAATTTCATATATGTGGTAGAGCATGGATGATGGGACAAGATTGAGGTTGGGACGTGTTTAGTAATTTTTATGTGGTTTTTTTGTTTTCGGCTTACTTCAACACATGATAGTAGTATGGTGAGATTATTTTTTTATGTTGGATGTGGGAGTTTACCCATTTTTTGGGAATTTATATTGGATGTGGGAGTTTACCCATAATGGTTATTTATTGTTACTAAATTGGTTTTTTATCATTATTTTTGTAATCTATTAGTGGGGGGTATAGTTTCCAATTGTTTCTTATTAGAACCCTACTAATATTTAGCTACCTCTGGCGTACATAGAGGTGTGCCTGAGGTTATGTGGTGATCATGTTTGTGATATCAATTTAGTGGAATTGATCCAGGATGATGAAAAGTATTATTAAAGTATTTGTCATTTTTTATTATATACAATTTTGTTATGGTAGATATGAACTAGGATGTGTCTTGACTCTGAAATGATCACTTTCATTGGAGTGCCTCACACATTTTTGGGGGAAATGAAAGATCCTTGGTGGGATTATTGATATTTACATTTTATGTGATATTTGGATATTATTTCACCTGGGGTTCCACGTAATTTGTGTTATGTTATTTCTTAGATTTTACTCATGGTTTGGGAATGAATGGTATTATATATTCATGAATCATTTTATTATCTCTATGATTTCTATTAAATTCTTCATGATATTCAAGCATAAAATTTAATTTATGGTTATCCCAAGGAAAATTAGATTATTTTTATTTTTTTTGTTTTTCAAAGATAGAAACTAATAAAGATGATATGTTTTTATAAATTGATTGATGTAATTTTAATGGTTTAAAAAAATTTCAAATTAAATTTCTGTAAATATAAATGTTTTGTTTACGCTGAATTATTGTTGGAATTGGATATTTATTGTTGGGTGTGTAAATGATATTTTTATTGTATTAACTTGAATAGTTTTTTGGATAATTTATTTATCTATTGATTTGAACCCCCCCCCCCCCACATATGTGTATATGTAAAAGAGATAAGTTATGAATTTTAAGGCATGTGTTATTTATTGTAGGTATATGGCACCATTATCAAGGATTAAAATATTTAGATTGGAGGATATTTTTGATAATTCTCCCCTAATATTAGGACTGTATCCCAGGTTAGATCTAAGAGAAGGGGAGTAATAGATTTACATTATAACCTTTCAGATTTTATTATGTTTATTGAGAGATATAAAGGTCAATATATGACTAGTATCGTTTACCTATTTAAATAAATAAATTGTTTGAATCCTCTAACAATTTTTTATAGATTGGGTTGAAGGTAGATAATTTATGGATTGAGTCAATCTAGATGATTCAAGATCACTTGGTGACTCCTCCTAGGACTATTATATTATGTGACTATGAGAAAAGAGAGATATATGGACTAAATGTTTTTTAGATATGGTAATATGCTAGTGGTGGATTATGTTGGCCACATTTAATTACATACCAGAACTTCTTCTAGCATTGGTAGGGTAACAAGTAATTGTAGAAAACCATTTTCAATATGGGATTAGATGTGAAAGAAATTCTATAATTAATATCTTATGAATAAATTTTTTCGAGGTGTCGAATCAAGAATATATATCTAAGTGGAACCTATGAGGATTATAGTGGTGGTTTGGAATGATCAGTTAGGTGATATGGTGGAAAATCCTCTAATATTTTGATGTGGCGTTATTAGAGTTTTCTTCATAGTGGTAGTGTACCTTGTATCCAAGGGATAGTATAAACCTCTTAAGGAAGCTTACAAGAGATTTTATATCAGTTTATAAATCATGGCTACATGTGAGGTTAATATCATTAACAACAAATGGAGTTCCATGATTTTTATAACATGGGGAACCTAAGAAGGTCCTACAAAATCCCTCAACTGGTAGCTAGTGATGGTGTATTTGGATCGATACATACTATTTTAATATGATATGCTTCACCACATTAGTTAGGATAATGGGGTAATATTGGTCATACTAGTTTGGGCGGAAGATGAGGTGATCCAGGAAAAAATATACCATATCATTAGTGTAGAGAAATATAGAAGACTCAAATAGGATTATAGGGTGGTGGATGTTTTCTCATAGATTCACTTTATCCAACATATAGTGGTAGAAAGTACATAATATTGAATATATGAGTTAGGATTTTCATATATTCCACAAATTTATATTTTTTTTTTTATAAGAAAATATCATTATTTTATATCTCCTCGACTTCTGGATGGATTGGATTTGATAGTGGTGTTCATGTGTGGGGTTATGTTGATAAACATGCCATTGGGGATGCTATCGGAGGGAATCGTCATTCTAAAGGGTGTTCCGTAGAATTTAGAGAATACCATATATTATTAAAGTTGTAAATTATAGAAATTTTTTGTTTTTACTAGAAAATAGGACTGGAATCGTTGTTATTATATTGTGGTTACACTGATTTGTACTATTGTAGAGTGACCTTCATGACTCCCGAGGGTAAGTCCATCAATTTTTTAATGGGGAATGGAATATCTAGGAAATAAATGCAAGGATACTTCTTCAAATAATATGTAATATAATATTCTTGGATTGAAGACAAATGCTTTATTATAAAGGTGTGTAACATAATTGCATCCCTCCATTACTGGATAAATTTTATGATCTGTTTCTTGAAGTGTTATCATGAATTACCACCTGAGAGAGAAGTTTAATTATAATCAATATGGTTCTTCGATCTGATCCAATTTTTATTGAAAATTATAGAATAAAACAACAATACAATCAAGACATAATTATTCAGCTATTTGAGTTAGAGAATATAGGGTATATCCATCTTAGTATGTCACATTAGAGATAAACTATCTTATTATATAATTAGGATAACAGAAAACTATGTTTGTGTATTGATTGTTGTAAGTTAATCAATATTACAGTTCAGAAATAAAACCCAATAGTATTTATTTATGATAATATTTACATTCATAGAGGTACTTTAATATTTTATATGGTTTATTTCAGGTCACAGTTTCATTAGTAGAGATTAAGACATTCCAATATACTAGAGACTGCTTTCTGAACACATATGTTTTATTATAATTTTTTTGGTTTTATTCGGACTGAAAAATGATAAAGATATGTTTATATCCCTGATTTTTAAAAAAAAATCACATGTACATGGATTATATTGTGGCTATATTTGTTGATTAAATCATAGCATACTCATAGACTCATGAAGATCATGCCAAAAATAATTATATTATGCTATGTACACTAAGAGATCATAGGCTATAAATCATGATATCTAATCTTAATTTATGGATCATAAATATAAATTTATTAGATTAGATAATCTTATAGGGAGTGTTTCATTTGACTGAAATAAAATCTGAGTAGTTGTTTCTTGGAATAAATCCATAAATTTTTTGGATATTCGAAACATTTTTTGTCTGGCGAGTTATTATTAAATTTAATTCTACCACATTTATCACATAGAGGATCATAACATAGGCATGACCTAGAAGGTTATAATTTAATTCTGGTATAATTCATGTGATAATTAATTCCAAGAGCTATTGAGACATCTTACCAATTCACCTTTTTAGATCTTCCCAAAACAATGTAATGAGTAAACCCAATATTGTTATGTGTCTTGTATTGTATTTGGGTACTGTTAGTATAGGGACGTTGAGTCATGAAATTTTTATCATGATAGTTGACTCCACCTGTACTGAACTATCATATACAAGACCTTGAGTTGGACATGGTATTTCTTGCCTTACAATGTTGGTAACATTTTCTCCTTGGTGAAGAGTTTATGATGTATGACGATTGCATGTGTCTGAGATATATCCTTTCTTAATGAGATTTAAATATCTAAAAACTATTGTTATCTGAATATATTAATTCCATTGAATAATAACTAATATATACTTCGGGTAAGAGGAATATTATTATTTATGTGTTTAATTGCATGAGACATACTCATGTGGTCAAGGAGATATGTTCTGATTGGATGACGACTGGCTTATTAACTATGATACATATATGTGTTTAGTTGGTATAGGAAAAGAGGAAAATCATGTCATTATCATTTCTTACTATCTTCTCGACTGAGTAAAGTGGAAAATGTATGATGTTTTTTAATTCTTAACCATGGGGGAAAACATTAATTTTTGGGAGTTTTCTCTTAATTAGACTATTGATTATGAGGAGATTATTCATCTTCATGGACATTTTTTGTGCCAAATTGTATATATTTTGAGTTGATAGTGGTATTACATTCTTTGAAGTAGATGGTTTTCCCTTTTTTATCATGATATACAATTATCCCAAAATACTGTATTGGTGGATACGAATGAAGAAAGAGATCGTAGTATTTATTTATATGATGATACACTTATCAATAGGTGATGGTTGAGCATCAATGGACCAATGGTATTTTATATCCATTTCTCATTCCTAAGGGGATGTGGGATGATGTTATAATGGATTATTTGGTGGTCCTTCTAATGGATCCATGATTGAATGACACAATCAAGGTGATTGTATGATGAAAACAAATGTCTGACATTTCATTTTCATTTGAGAGATTTACACCATCAATCGACTGGGTGAGGTATATGAGAATAAAATATTTTATTTTAACGGGGTTCCATAAACCATTATTTATAATCAGGGAATTTCTTCCACATCATGTTTAAAAAAAGGCTTACCAATGGTTTTGGGTTACAAGGTTATTTTGAGTATATATTTTCTCTAATATAGAGATAAGTAATTAGAATGTACTATGTAACTATTGGAAAAAATGCTGAGAGTGTTTTCCTAGATTTTAGTGTGACATGGGAGAAAGACTTAGTACTACTTGTGTTCACCTATAATAATAGTTATTTAGTGAGTATTTAGATAGGCTGATTATAGGAACTCTATGGTTCGCCACATAGATCACCATTATGTTTGATGGATATGGGGGGCCATAGTTGTTGGGACGGATTATTGTTTAGGAGACATCATACCATGTTCATTTGATCTATAAGTATATGAATATAGAAAAAAGTAGAAATAATATGTTTGTTGATCAAAATAATTGATCTATCATGTTTTTATTGGGTGGTTATGTGTTCAAATTTTTGTTTTCAAGAATATGTCACCATTAGATTTAGAGGAAATACAAGTCTACACCATGTTATATTGGCCCATTTATGACTATGAAGATGATCACACTGATAACATATCTATTCAGTCTTCCAGAGTGGTATGGTGCTATGAAATATTTCAGTCTGGTATCACTACTTCATTAGTATCATGATAAGACATATGACATGGTTTATGTTGATTATATTGTGATTTAAGACAATGATAACTTTGAGGATAATCTTGTTTGTCTTTTGATCATAGAGAGTAACAATTTCGAGGAAATAACATTTCAATAATATGAGTTTTGTCATAATTTGTTCGGTTTTATGAATAAAAATGTGAGAGGAAAATTGATATTTCTTCCTTGATTCTTACTCTATTTAACTTGGAGGCATATTATTGATTGTGAGATTATCTCAAAGATTATTTATTATAATGTGAAGATGTTATTAGATCAAGATCTTTTGATGATTAAAACTTTATAATAATTTTGGTTTAAATCATTTAATAATGTCAATAAAACACCTACTATGAGTGGTAAAGACCTTATAAGTGTTTTGGGGGTTTTGGATAAGAAAATAGGGGAGAAGGGCCACCCATTAAATGGTTCACGGTTAGTGTATGGTTTGTACTAACTATTCCCCAAGACCATGTTCCCAAAATAAGGGTGGTCTATGGTTTGTAAACCATGAAATAAGGTCTCAAAACAATGTGTCCATGAAAAATAACTAATGGTACCGCCACTTTATGGTTTGTATAACCATGTGGACTCTATATAAAACCATGTGAACCCTGCGTCTCATGAATGCATAATCCTCTTTGTCTGTAAAATTTTACGGAAAACTACACACCCCATAAAAAGTGGAAAATTTATAGTTTTTCCTCTTGATATTAATATAATGAAACCCAAATTTCTTCTTTGTTTTCTCCTATCATCATTCTGTAATAACTAGGATCACACCACTATTCTAAGGATCAATATACTTATATACAATGTTTTTTTGAGTGTAATTTAATCCAAATCATTGATTTAGAAAAGTATTTGAGTCGATTTCCTCATATATTATGGAATAAATTAGGTTTCTTATTTTCTATTATTCAAAATCGTATCAAACCATATTTCCAGTGAGTTGCTCCATTCAGTGTTTGAGGCAGTTTTATTTTGAATTATGGTTAATTATTAGTTTAATGTTTTCGAATGATCTTATGGTGGGTGGTATCAAATATTTATCCCATTTTATTTATATCTTATTTTTTGGTGTGGTTGATCCATCACAATACATTATTATGAATTTTTTTATTTGATTATGAAAAGTATATAATACCATTAAATGACTTATATGAAACCTCATATACCCCTTAGACTCTATTGGAAAATATGAGATTTGGATTAGTGGCACCCATGATGTGTATCAATATCATGAATATATTAAATATGATGTAATTGAGAAGTTATAGGGTTTAGGTGATTAAACTAGTTTTTATTTTTAATGGAAATATAGCATGAGATAAGGGTAAATTTGGATAAATTATAAATTGAAGGTGTTATTACAAGGAATAAAAAAATGGATAACTGATATATGGTATCAATTATCTATACTAAACATGGCTTATTTTTTGCCTACGTGTCACCTTCCTATTGTCCCACGTCACCAAAAACGATCGATTTCTACCTCCAAAACAAAATAAACCACACGATCTGCTTCCCCCCGATTTGGATTTTCCTCCCATTTCTGCTATAGTTCCCGCTCCCAGTCCCCGAATCCCCTATCCCACTCCCATTACCGACTCTCCCCTACAGTCCCCGACTCCCTGATTGGGATATTCCTCCATATTACATGACGCCCAACCCCGACCATCCCGCATATCCTCTCGTGGACGTCTAGAGTTTGAGCTCCTCTAGATCTCGAGTTTCCTCTCCCTCTACGGTTTCAGTTGTACTATATCCCATCGATTTCGATCCTCCTCTTCTCTAACTAATCCAGATCCCAGATGAAAACAGTCATCATCTCCTCTATAACTCATGTCTCCTTCTCTACATCTTTTTCATGACTACATAACTCCTCCCTATCGAGAATTTTCTATTCCGATTCATCAGTTTGAAATCCTCAAACGTTTTGGGTTCGTCTTCATCCTATGTATTCACCGCGATCACTCTATGAAATCTACGACCACCACTGAATGTCAACACAATTCATTAACCTCTTGAAATATCTGTAAACTGGGGTTTCTAAAGGTGCTCTATTCAGTGTCTGAAATATAGGGTTTCAAGTCCATCTTAGTCGGCCATTATTTTAGTCGTCTAACACTGATACTGTCACACTGAAATCATCCACTACCAACTGTCCCTTTTATTTTTTCCAATATCCACATTATTCTACTATTCCTATAAACTCGGGATCCCCTTTCTTCTGCTTCAACAATACCTTCTAAAACAGGTATGGTTGACAACTATACTGTGATACTTAACCCATGTGTTCATAGTTATATTCTTTGTATATTCACACAAGGTATTGAGAATTTCATTATAATTTATCCGTATTCAATACTCCTAGAATTTTTGTATTCCACATTTACCTAAATTAATTTGATGAGTTTTAGTAATTTTTGGATCATCAGTTAGATGTGGTATAATATTTTAACTATTTCATTTGTGATTCTTAGCCACTCTAATGAGGGGTTTATCTTGTATTGTTGGTTCTGAGATCCCATCAACTACAGATGTATTTGATAGTGATCTCTCTACCTTTAGCATACCCTCTTATTCTTTCGAAATGAATCCTTTTTCCATGGTAAGTACTCTGCATTTGTTTTCTCATTGTTTCTCATAACTTATTTTTTTAGTTTCTCTTTGGAAAGAGTTTATTTCAAAAACCACCACTGTTTATAACTAAAACATTTTTTATTGAATACATCTACATCACTTCTATTCACATATGTTTTGTATGAGATTATTTCTGGTGATGTTTACATATGTTCTATTCACATGTGTTCACATATGTTCCGTACAATTTGGATCAGTTTTCCAATATAAAGAACATGGTTTATCTGACTATCATATGTACAAATTACATTTCTCTGACTCTTTCTAAATCATTACTTCATATGACAGAATCCTATTATTTTATTTCTTCTTCATTTATATCCAGGAATGGGTTCTGTGTGTAGTTCTTCCCACGTATGATGGTGGCTAATAAATATTGTTTTAAATGACTAGATTTGTTCATTGATTATTATATGAAAGCATTGTGGTTGTATGCTTTAATTTTCTTTGGACTTCCATATTCTTGATATAATGTTCTTCCATTCCATATTCAATTTGGATTGACAGATATGATTTTCATCTCAAGTGATTTCTAAATGAGGAAACTGTCTTTTAGATCCCATAGTGGATGGGAGTATGTTCTTAAGGGAGATTATGATTTGAAGGCAGGTAGATCAAGACACAACATCATTAATATAGGAGTAATTATAATTCATGTGGAATGTAAGGCTATTTCTATGGATCCTGTCTTAATTATATATTCCCCCCCAAGAGGTGGACCATTTTTAGGATGCTTTCCTATATGTATTATGTGTAGAAATAAATCTGACATGTCCTGCATACATTTTTATTTCTATATTTCATTAGTACATACCCTATTATTTAAAAATTATCATTATAGTTTTTTCTATTTTTATCTACATAAGTTCTTGACTACGTTAGATGATATTGAGGTTGACGATTTAGTAAAAATGTACAATGACATTATCCATTATTCATTCTACTTTCTTGACTATCTTAATATTTGTAGTCTAATTTTTTCTCTATATTTCTCACCACCAATTACAGCTTTCAATATATTCAATATAGTCTATTAATGTGGGTTTTTGAAACTGCATACAATGTTACATGGTTCACTATAACATGATTTTCAAGAAATATAACATCATGGAACATAGAACCATTGACATATTTTTTAATCCCTGTAATTTTGCATAATGAATATGGATGGACCATACAATCCAGAACATCTATTTCATTCTATTATCTAGTATTTATTCATCAATTAACTCTTTGATGCACGTTATTCCAAATTCAATATTATTCATGATCTTTTCTTTGACTCTGCATTGCATGATAATTGAAACGATGTTGAATGACTTTACATGTCTACTTTGATTCAGGTATAATTATCACCATATCCTTCCTTTCAGTGTAATGATATCAATGATTCAAGCTAATTGTTTCTCACTATTATTTCTATTTACATTTTCATAATGTTTTGTTTGTTATTTTGTTGTTTGAAATCAGTATTTGTTTGATACATTATTCTGCTACATCTTCTAAGAATGCAGTGTGTCATGTACATTTTTAAATTTATATTTGATTCAACTTCTGTATGTTTGCTTAACCATAAACAGTTGTGGTGGACACTCATCAACCTCTTCGAGAACCTCATTACCATCATCGATACCTTATCCAGAGAGCCTATAGAACCAGATCTATGAAATGGGTACGTTCTTCTAATATCATGTAAATAGTAAATCTTTCTTTTTCTTTGAAGATCTCACCAGTGGGTCAAGATATGACAAAACTGTAGATTCAACCTATTATAGACAGATCCCACATATGGTAAAATTTCATTCATAAAATATCTAACATGCTCCTCCATTACAATGTTTCACATTTCACTCTATTCATACCAATTTTAATGCTGAAATATGATACATCTGCATTCTAATATTAGGAAATATGCATCCACGACATTCGTTCTTCCCCCGTTTTTATATTATTGTGTGTCTTCTGAGACCCTAAAGATCCAAATCCAAGACAATGGTGTGTTCATCTCAATTTCTGGAAATTTTTTCCCTTCTCTATAACATTTATTAATTTCAGTATAATAGTAAATTTTTCAGTATAATACTAAATTTTTCCTTGGCTAATCTTACATTATCTAATGTTTTTCCACATTGATATTAATTTCGTCTGACACATGAAATCATCCAATAGTTTTGTAATGTCTAAATTATATCATTCAATGTAATTTTTTTCAGTTTCATTCATGAAGATTCCATGTTCTGTTCATTGATGTTTTTTAAAATGTCTTAGACTGAATGCATCGTGGAGTAATTGTTTTCTCTGTTCTATATTTGTTTATTTAAGTATATTCATACAAATTTTCACTACTGTAATATAATACACCTTCTTTCAGAAATCATAAATTACATATCCACTTCATTTGGTCTATAACCATTACTATACAACATTGTGTCCTCAATAACCCTATAGATCCATAGCTTGAAAAAATGTGTGGTCTCCCCAATCCCATTTTTAGTGTTCCTATTTTTATGATTTCTATAAACAATGTGTTTCTTATTGGAATAATTCCCTGTGTTCTTTTATTTTATGCAATTTCATACTAACAACTGTAATGGATTATACCTTGATATTATTTCCCCAAACAAAGGATAAAACCATAATATCTGGACCGACCCCTTGAGTGTCAGGTACATTAATTATCTTGTATGTTCCTGAGCTATAGAAATAATCATATAAATTGTTTTATTTAGTTTTTTTCCATCATATATCATTCAATAATCTCATCCCACATCTTCCTTTTGTTGAAAGATACACTAAATTTTGGGGTGTTGTGCCTTTCCATCCTGCTGAAGACTTGTCATCTCAGAATATATCAAATAAAAAAATTAAGAAGATGAGATAAAATATAAAGAGATCTCAACCCGAGATTGAAGGGTTGGGAAGGAGATCTTATAAGGTGTTCCATTTGATGACTGATTTATTTTTATCAGTGAAATATCACCAAATAATGTTTTCCAAATATTTTATGGTACAT
Source organism: Viscum album (assembly GCA_963277665.1). NCBI lineage: Eukaryota > Viridiplantae > Streptophyta > Magnoliopsida > Santalales > Viscaceae > Viscum > Viscum album. Next base: position 601,157,442 of record OY728133.1, read on the forward strand.
GTCAACAAAAAGAATTACATTTTCTAAAAAAGAGGAAAAATTTTTTTATTAGAAGGAATAGTGAAATATTTTGGTTATGCACAGTAACATATGACCGAGTTTACCCAAAATTTATTCCAATGGTTTTTTTCACAATTTTTTTTGACATGTGTATTTTATATCCATCCACTATACACATTCCAATTTACCTAGATTTTTTTTAATAGTTACTATGCACATGAAAACTAAAAATATATGGTAGTGTATATAATATATATTCATTCAAGAATCTAAAATTATAGATCCAGTTTATTCGGTCTACCACCATTACTATACAACATTGTGTCCACACTAACCATATAGATCTAGAGATTGAAAAAAAGGTGTGTTCCCCCCAATCCCATTGTTAGTGTTCCGGTGTTTATGATATTATAAACCCTCTGTTTACTAATGGAATATTTCCCTAGGTTTTTTATTTTATGGGACTGCAAGACTAACAATTGCAATGGTTTATATTATGATAGTTTTTTCCAAGCCATGATTACAACCCTAATCTCTGGACTGATTCCTTGAGTGGTAGGTTCATTAATTATCTTGCATGTTCTTGAGTTAAGAAAATATTAATATAAATTGTTTTATTTTTTTCCATCATATCTCATCCAATGATCTAATCCCGTATCTTCCTTTGGTTGAAAGGTGCACTAAATATTGAGGGGTTGTGACTTTTCATCCAGCTAAAGACTTTTCACCTCGGAATATATCAAGTTAACAGATCAAGGAGATGAGAGAAAACATAAAGCGATCTCAACCCGAGACTAAACGGTTGCGCATGGGAGCTTCTAAGGTGTTCCCATCACTAACTACAAGATTTTTAGCAATGAAAAATCATCAAATAATGTTTTTTATATATTTTAATGTATGTTTCAACAAAGAGAATATGTTTTTCTAAAAACAAGGAATCATTTTTTTCAAATTAGAAGGAATATCCAATATTTTTGGTTATGCAAAATAACATACATTCGAGTTTACATGACTTTTATTCCATTGGTTTTTTTAACAATTATTTAATTTGGCATGTGTATTTAATATCCATCCACTATTCTCATTCAAATTTACCTAGATTTTATTTTAATAGTTACTATGTACATGAAACCTAAAAATATTCCGCACTGTATAAGTTCAGATACATGAATCACTTTTTAGAACATGTATTTACCAGTTCAATTCTAGAAAACCATCCACCCATATGAATCTTTCTTACATATTTCTGAAAAAGGAGACATATTTATGTATTATACACCACAATTTAGTACATGACCTTTCATAAACTGACTGAATCTTATAATTGCACTCTGCACCAACCATTCTTCACATTGATCATCCATTTTTCTTAACATGTACTTGCTTTCCAGATATTATTATTCATTTGTTTAAGTATAATTTCATTGACATCATTCTTTTGGGTGGAAGATATAAAAATTAATGAAAATTTTATTATTATATCTATACCAGGTATTAAATGAAGAAAAATACATTTTTGGTTTTTAACCACTTTCTCCTTCTATAATCATGTTTCTTTGTTTACAATTTCTTAGAGTACATCCACATTCCATGAGATCCCACATTAGCATGCAGCAAACATATTCCAACATATAGGTAGATTTAGAATGACTTTTTAACATTATTGTTTTTCAAAATCATACATCTTCTTTTGTGCAAACACGTACAATATGTTGCACCTCTAGTGATCTTAATATTATAAAAAATATTGGATTTTCCTTCTATTTTATGTCTCATTTGTTTCATTGATAAGGTCCCCAAGAAATTTATATTGACGAATTATTCTTTCTATAGATGAATTATGTACAAAAAACCAGCTTAATTTTTAGAATAGTAATTGTCTTGACATAACACTTGCTGATTATTCTGAGGATCAAGTGCAATAATGATCTATCAATTTTTATTTCCCTTTTATATCATCATTTACTTATTAACCCTCTACTTTGAAATACATTGAAATGAAGCATTGATATGATCAACTAATGATGGTTTTTGTCTACGTAATTAAACATAATTCTGATTGCTGCTAAAATGATCTTGAAGCCATTGAACCTATAGATCACTTCTGAAACTCATGAAATCCACCATTAGGAAGCCTTTATCTTCCATATGATGCTATAAATCCACTTGAAAAAAAAATCTACCACATTGGGTGGAACAACCTCCCTAACATGAAGCATCATCGAGCAATGTGAACCCTGATGATGATACACCACTAAAGATGTTTTCTATGGAGTCCATGTCACATCAGTTGAGACCAATAGAGTGTCAGGGTTGGAGCCTTTGGATTGGGATCAATCCATTGCATTAAAAGTTCTAGACTTATGGTCATGGTGATGTAAATTCCTTCACCCCTATTATGTTTAAAAAATGGTATGATATTATTGCAAATACAATTTTTTTTCTTAATTGTTACATTCGATGATTATAAATATGTTTTATGATATTACGATGTTCATTCTATTTCAGGAATTATTAAATGAATTATTCTCTATTATTTTTGGTTATAACATTATTATGTATCCTCAATGTACCTATTTTCTCATTTTATGTCCACTTATGTTCTTTCATGGCTATTAATTATCTTAATCATTACTCATTTTTTTCTCAACATCTTCTTATCATTACAATACCCAATTTTATGAAGTGAACTATTATATAAAGTTTTTAACCTCTATTAATTTTGAAAATTGGTATTATATTATTGAATGCAATGAAATATTTTCTTCAATATCATGTTATTTTAATTTTCACATCCTTGTGTAAATTTTGATTCAGTGAATATTTTTCAATGTTTTATTGATACCCCATATACAAAACAGATTTCATAGTTTTTTCCCACCTATAATAAATGTAATAGGGTTCTACAATGCTAAAAACCAAACATTTTAAAAGATTACACACAATAGAAATGACTCTCACCTATACAATTAGAATTTTACAAGAAAAGATGTCCAACAAATCACTAAGAAGGATGTGGATGAAACTATCTCATCAAAGAACACACCAGAAACTATTAAATAGAAGGTTACATTACTCAAACCATATGTTCATACATAGAATTTTTTGTAAACATTTATATATGTTTACATTGTTTCATACTAAATCATTTATATTGACATTCAAAATTGGATGTCCATATTTTCATATTCAATAATATTTTTTTTTTCTTTTCGTAAATTTAGGCTACTTCATGTTTTTTTCTCCACCACTCTTATTTCATTATGTTCCATATACATCAGCACTAATATTTACTCTATTTCATAATGTCATGAGTAGCTCACTCACTTTATTATAATCTTTTTATTCTGAATATTATATTGACTACAATGAAATTTCAATTTTTTTAATGATGTTGAACCATATGATTTGAAAGAAAATTTAGTAGTTCCTACATCTGCACGGGTGGAGTACTAGTTTTAATATATTATCAAATGGTTTTAATGAACCTTTAATTTTTTGTTTATTGAATAACAATTTATATATTTTAAATATATCTTTTTAGTAGAAGTTGACTTATATGATGGAACATTTCAATAATTATAAAATGAATAAGCACATATTTGATATTTTCATATGTTCAAAAGGCTACATAGACTGGATATTGAAAATTGTGAATGATGGAATATTTATGAATGATGGACATGACATTCCACATATCACATACGTGTACAGTGGATTAAAAGTTCCAAACCAATGGGTATTTACTATTGGAATTACAATCCATTTTATTTGATGCAGGATGGATATATATGATTTTCTGCATCCTTGAATAGATACAGTGGTCATGGTCTTCATTATTCCTTGTAACGGATCCATCATGATGATCTGGGAACTGATGCCTTTGATATGGAATGGGAAATTGGCTATGTGAACCTTGATTTTAATAATAATAATGATTAAGTAATACCACATATATTTAAAGGGTTTAAAAAATTTATATTGATCTCAAAGACATCAGTCATGAATGAGGCCGATTTAGTGGGATGGGGTCATGGTATAAGAAAAGGGGCCTTGTGGATAATTGTAATAAATATTAATATTTGAAAATGTTTCGTAATTTTTAATTTTAGTAATTCTGTATATGTTCTAAGAACACTGATATTATTATTTAATAAATATTTATTTAAATAATATTGGTCATTCCCTACTCAGTCTTACCCACATGTGACATGGCCCGCCATTGGTACTCTATTATATTTAATGGTTATTGGTCAGTAAAAAGTAAATAACACAATATTAGATGAATGAAATTTTATATTACAAGTGAGTATATTTTAGGGTACTGAATTAGTTTAGGACCCTTTTTTTATTTTGAACTGGTGTTTTATTTTGGGTTTACCATGAAAAATGTCATCATTATGAAATGACATGTTTAATATATTTTAGGTGGAAATTTACCAAATTTTCCGAAATGAATTCATGGTTCAAAGTTATTAATTATTACATATGGTTGGTTTTTATTTATATTTTTATTTTTTAAAATATATTAATGAATATATTGTCTCTCTTATTACCTTATTACACCCATGATGGTAGTTAATTGCATATGGCATTCATGGTAGCACAACTGGGGTCTTGTGGGCCATCATCATGGGACACCACTATAATGGATCGTGGTCTAGGAATTTTTAATTGGAATAAATGAACCTATATTTTATTATTATTTAACTAATTTATTAGTCTTCATAATAGTATTTCCTTTGAATGTGTATAGATTTTTTTTTGCAGTTTTGAACACATTGTTAACACAGAATTTTCACTAAAAATTCTGATAAATTTTTAATTACATTAAATTCCATATTTATGATGAATTTCATGACTACTACAAGGGTTTTTTAAATCATGTGAAAACATTGTGAAACTTCCCATGTATGTTTTTTTAGGGTAATATGATTGAGCTACTATTTGGTAAATGTGTGGCTAAACTATGTGACACAACCAATATTTTTAAAAGTTGATATTCCTAGAATAACCTATATTTATATTTAATTCATGTTGGCCTCACTCTCTCCCACTCATATACATTACTCTAGGAAAACATTCGGGGAATCACATCCCACCTTTGATATCTAAGATTGTTCCTTTTATCAATGGTTGATTCATCAAGGATAGGGCTCTCTATCTTCTTTCTTTTCCACTCTATGGACTTTATTTTTCCTCCAACATAATCTCCATAGTTTAGGAATTCGTGGTCCTCAATTTTGTGGATGCTTTATTTTGGTTTAGATATCATGAAACTAATTTTTATTCCCCTTATAGATGTTTTCATTGAGGGATATATTTTTTCATTGTATTATGGTAGGTTTCATCATGAATAACTCTTTATTCTTAAATTCCATGATTTATTACAAAAAATAATTTACATTATACTTTTTTTTTCTAAACATTGAGTTATATTTGTTTAATTATCCTATTTTTTGGTGATTTACAAGAATGTGAATTCAATTTTTATGGATCATAGACCATGTAAAGGAGAAATGGATTTCTAGAGACCCTTTAGGTGTTTCAAAATTATACCCAAATGACATATTAAAAAAATAATGTATTTTAACAAAAGATAATTCTTAATAACAAATAATTTTGAATGGTTTTAAATTGGTAAAGGGTTAATATTATCACCATGAATTAAAAATATAAGGATTTTTATTTGAGTTTTTATTTGGTTATTTTTTATACTCTTTTATGGCTATTGCTATTTGAAAGATTCTTATTATGGGTGATAACATTTTTAGTGATATTTGGGTTTGTGTTTAATGTTATTATTAAGGAATTGAGCTAAATTTTTGTATAAATGTTTTTTTTCATATAATTGAGTTCAAATTGCTTTTAACAAGGGATATTTATTTTAACTATGTCTTAAGTATGTAGGGCGTGTTTAGAAAAACATTAAAAACATTGTTGTTTTTTATCAAAGAGGTCTCATGGATTGATTAGAAATTCCATGATAAGTTTTAATTAAACATTTATTATTACTATTTGAACATTTATATGTATGTAAAGTGGGTTTTGTTTGATCAAACATGGATGTTTTGACAACATACTCCTTGGAGAGGATGTGAGTGGGTTCTGGTTTTTTTCATATATAAAGAGATTTAATATATGATTTACATTCTCACCTCTGTTTATTTCAAAATGGGAACCTTGGATATGACATAAAAAAAATTAGAAAAATTTATCTTTTCATGGTGAAGCATACGTGACTTTAGACTATGTTATAAGACACACTAAAAATTACCATGTTTTATATTAGAGTGTCAATTAATATAAAAACCACTTATATCAGGCATTTTGATTAATATCAATAGATATTGAGTCTATTTTATTATTATGGTTTTATTAATAAAATATTACATGGTTTTAGGCTACTATGAACATATCTCTCTACGGAAAATACCATGATGTCATTTTCCTTTAGTTCACTTCTCTTACTGTCATACTTTTTTTTCAATTTACACATATTTTATACACATATCTATAAATTATATTACTATTAATATACATTCATTCTATAGTTTTTTCTCAATAATATATAATTAATTATTATAAATTATTTTCTATTATTGTTTTCTAGAAGGATGATTTTGAATAATTACTTATGGTTCATGAATTTGGTTTTGGTTCTTTTTTATTATTCCAAAATCATGTTTTATGGTGTTTTTTAGTTAATTCATTAATATCAGGTCTTAAACTAATATTATCATCTCCCTTAATTTTACATATATAATTATGTTTCTTTAAAAATGTACTTAAATATAAATTCTTGAAATTTATATCAAACTAGTATTTTCAAACATAGATATTACCTTTTTTTAGATTAATATTCAATATATTACATAAATACATGAAAAATGATCTTAATTATTTAGAATCATAAGATATTAGGTCCAAAATATTATAAATTTTATATGGATCTTAAAAATATAACAAATTTCCCCCCCCCCTTATATAAGCTTGAAAAACATACCCTATATAAAACCATTATTCATATCATTTTGAAAGGAAACAAAAGATATGGTGAGCACAACTGTTTAGTATGGGTAAACATGGGAGATATAGAACCATATATCGAACATAATTGTATGAGATAAAGAGTATAAAATTTAAAAACCATACCCCTCATATAAAATATCATAATCATGAGTCCGGGATGAAACATTGGAAATTCATAAAATTTGAATCAGATAGATATAAAAATAACATGATCCATGAGAGCATAATATAAGAATAATACATAGAATTGTACCATACACACATGTGATTAAAATCACCCTTATAAAGTTGAATACTAATTTCAAAATCTATCATAATTGAATGGTTTAACTCTAATAACCAACATAGCAATCAAGGTTAAATCCCAAGACTATCATAGCTGAAAAATTCTTTTACAAAATTGGGTTCACTCTCTATTCCAATCTTGTATATATCATGATATATAAATCCGTACCCAATAAAACTTTATGAGATATAGGTCCCACCCATCACATAATGAAAATCATATATATGAGTTCAAAAATATCATAAAACATTATTCTTTTCATTATAAATGAAATGAAATGTTTTTCATTAAAATTTCATTATATCATAATATTTTTAAAATAGATTGGTTACATAATCATTTAATCAATTAATCCTAACATAACCATATAGAATAAAACATTATTTCATTATAATATTATCCGAGTATATCCCATGTCATAGAAACATGTCCCCTAACCATCTTTCACTTATAAACTATTTAGAGCGATAATGAGAATGGTGTCCATTGTTCATATCCCTAGTAATGTATAAGTTACATAAAAGGATTTTATCTTATATGGATATTAATTTTATAAAATAACTTGTATAATTTATTTATGAAACTACTACTTCATTGAAAATAAATTTTCTAATTTTAAATTTCATTGAATATTCATAAAATCAATATAATTGATATTACCCAAGAAAACATATAAAGTAATATATAAACATATTTTTGAAAATGTATTGATGAAAACAACATTTTCTCTTTGAAACCTACTTTTTAAAACATAACTTTTTTACAAAATACATTTATTTTAAAATAAATTTGATAACATATAGTGGAATATTTGAATATTATTTAAAATATATTTAGGGGAAAATATTCAATCCTCTTTGAATAAAAAATTTGAAATAGAAAAAATATTCATAATATATTTCTTTAAAATTAAATTTCTAGAACTTATAAATGAAACCTAATATAGAAAAATGTTAATTATTGTGAGAAATTCCATTCATGCCATAAATTTTTTAAAAAATCACATTCATGTTTTCATTCAAAGCCAAACATAGATTTCTTTTTGAAATATTAAATAAAGATTAATTTTATATTTTTAAAAAAATTAAAAAGGGAGAAAACTATATTTAATAAATGATTTGAAAAATTATAAATACATTTTTGAGAAAATTTTTAAGAATGGTTTTGGAGGAAACCCGTTATCTGATTAAAGAGAGAATCAATGTTGGATTTTCTTAACAACATTTTATCAATAATATTATGTACCCTAATGTGAGAAAATGGTACTATTACATTTAAATTCAATGAATAAACATAAAATAATAAATTTTTGAGTCTCTGGAGACATATATCATAATATTTCTTCATTAGAAACATAATCATAAACCATCCTGATAAATGATGAGATTGTAAATTACAATTGAATCACTTTGGAATCATTGAATTGAATTCTCTATTATGGAATAGAAATAAATGAAATATATAATATCATGACAAAAATAAGATTCATTACATAAAAAATCTAAATGGTATTTATATACACCTATATATATTAATAATAGTGTATTACAAAACATAGGTCTCCAAGATGGCAACTTGAAAAAAAATACTCTTACATCTTTTGTAACTTTTTAAAGGAAAAATTAAACATTGATCTAGATATATATATATATATGAAATACCCATGAATTTTAAGATTTTAAACATATAATACATTAACGGGTAACATATAAAAAATATAAACAAAATAGTTGGTGAATATAGCATGTGTCTCGTGGAAGTAAAAAGTGAGATGAAAATCCCTTCCCGCTTTCATAATATTATCATTGAAAGTCCCCAAAATATTAAAACATTATCAAAAAATTATATATAATTATATATTTATATTCATTATATAACAAGTAAAATGGTTATTATAGACAATACACAAAAGAAACTTGTTCTGAATTCTCCAATGTCTCCGGGAAATAAAATGGAGACGAGATATCCATTACCACGCATCTAAATTATCATAAAAGTTGATAATATTCCAAAATAATATGCATAAAATAAATATTTAATTTTGTAAAAAAAATTTATATCTATATTAATCATATTAATTCACTTATTATAGTGTTATATTTGATTTCATAACCAATTAAGTTTACATTGGTCATTTTGTCCATATTTATCTTATGTGTCAAAAATGAATTTGGTAGGTTGGATATAATAAAATAGGTCATTAATTATACATATAAAAACATTAATCAATCCATAATTATATTTTTTATACATTAATTATACATTTAAGAAAATTTTAAAATATGGTTTTTGAGAAATGTAGTATGTTATGATCCTGGAGATTGTAGGTCATAACTATGCATGAGAAACATTTCCCTTTTTCAATCATTAGGGAACGTTTGTAAGTACTATTTTATCATTAAATAATGATAATAATATTATATATACAATATTATTTCTTTAAATATAATTTTATATATCAACCATTAGGAGTTATGAATAAAATAATATAACATCACATATTGATGGGGGCAGCCACTTATACACACAAGACATTATGATTGTTCAGTGAGTAAAAATGTAATAAAGAAAATTATATATTATATTATGAGAATGATAAATAGTTCATTAATATTATTATATTATTATTTCTCTTATTTGAGATATTTTAATTAAATTTACCTTTATTAACTTCTACATAAATATATTGTGAAAAATGAATCACATCGCTTCGTGAGCCAGTAGTCCACTGTACAAAAGAATGATGCTATAATATCAACAATGAAATGGAAATTTTAAAAATTAATGTATTAAAAATGACATCAAATTTATAATTATGTTATGAATATCATATATATACTATGTATTCATCATCATACACTATCGTGAGTGGTGTCGATGGAAATCATGTCACATCAGTTCATGAGGTGGTAATCTGTTGTATAGACAAGTGATGTTATGATTTACCATTTGATTAAAGTGGATATGGATATATGTTATTCCTTTAAAATAAAAAATCTATTTATATGGGTGATATAAGGGTAAATATATATTCATAAATGAAGAATATTTGGGGATGGTGGAAGAATAAATAAAAAAATTATAGATAGGAATTTTACCTCTTCTTTGACCTCCTCTTTATCATTATAACTGATGTATTTTTAGAATGGATTTTTTACAAAAATAATTATAAAATATGTGGGGGTGTAAAGAAGTATTTTGGGAACTGTATGAAATATAAATTATTGAAAATTTTAAATGTTCGTAATTCATTTACAAATGTTTCTGAAAAACATCGACAAATTGGGTGTCACTAAATTAGCGACATTTATAAACATTGCTAATTTTGGAAAAACAATTTAATGACATTTTATACAAACAACAAAATATGAAATTTAATTTTCAAAAATGTCTATTAAAATTTGTTTTTTAGTTCATAATTTCTTTAGAATGTTTTTATTTCGCTCTACCCCTCCCTCCCTCTTGTGTACCACCGTCCGCCCTACTCCCTCCCTACAAAAAGCACCCAGATGCCATGATCTCTCCATGCCCAACAAACCTAGACACACTTGTCACTTCCTCCCATCCACTTTCAACAATTCATGCCACTATAAAACCTAATCTCTCCCTTTCTCAAGAATTTGGTCTCCCTTATCCCTTCCTCCCCTCCAAACCACATGCTCTAAATAGACCACTACTACCTTTATTAAAATTTGAAGCCAACTAGTTTTGATACATGCACCTGGACACTCCTAGATAAGGACCTAAGTACTCATCTACAACATTTTCTGTTTATAATTTTATTTTATGATATATTTATGTTTATAAATTAATTTATTTCAACAATTAAAATCTTAATATATATATTGTTATACATATATATGTGATTAAATTTATATCTATCTATCAATCTATATATGCGTGAGTATGTGTGTATATATATATCTATATTTTTGTGTGTGTGTGTTTGTATATAAATATTATAAGATATTTAAATATAATATAATGTCTCTATATAAAAATATAATTTTATCTCTGAAAATGTATATAATTATTTCTATAAAAACATAAAAATATATGTTTACATAAATATATATGTTTATACGTAAATTTATATATATATTAAAATTAATATAATTATATATATATATGTGTGTGTGTTTAAATTAACTAGTACTCCGCCTGTGAAAATGCACAGAACTACTAAATTTTCCTTCAAATCATATTGTTCAACATCATTAAAAAATTGAAATGTCATTGTAGTCAATATAATGATCAGAATAAGTAGATGACAACAAAGTGAGTGTGCTAATCATGAAATTATGAAATAGATTAAATACTAATGGTGAAGGATATGGATCATGATGAAATATGAGAGGTGGAGAAAGAAAATACATGAAGTAACCTAAATTTATGAAAAGAAAAAAAAATATTATTGAATATAAAAATATTGACATTCAATTTTGAATGTCAACATAAAAGATTTAGTATGAAACAGTGTAAACATATATAAATGATTAGAAAAAAGACTGTGTATGAACATATATATTGAATTTTTTAACCTTCTTTTTAACAGTTTTTTGTGTGTTCTACAATGAGATTGTTTCATCCACATCATGCTTAGTAATGTTTTGGACATATTTGCTTGTAAAATCTAAATAGTATAGTTTTGAGTCATTTATATAGTTTGTCCACTTTTGAAATGTTGGGTTTGTAGCATTGTGGATCCCTATTACATTTAGTATAGGTTTCAAAATAAACTATGAAATCTGTTTTGTATATGGGGTAACAATAAAAAATTAAAAAAATGCATTGAATTAAATTTTACCCAAGGATGTTAAAAATTAAAATTACATGATATTGAAGAAAAAATTTCATTGCATTCAATAATATAATACCATTTTTCAAACTTAATAGAGGTGAAGGACATTATATAATAGTTCTCTTCATAAAATGGGGTATTGTAATGATATGAAGATGGTGATAAAAAATGAGTAATGATTAAGATAATTAATATCCATGAAAGAACATAAGTGGACATAAAATGAGAAAATAGGTACATTCAGGATACGTAATAATGTTATACCCAAAAATAATAGAGAATAATTCATTTAATAATGCCTAAAATAGAATGAACTGTAGAATATTACAAAACATATTTATAATCATCGAATTTAACAATTAAGAAAAAGAAACCATATTTTCAATAATATCATATGTTTATTTAAACATAATAAGGGTGAAAGACTTTACATCACCCTGACCAAAAGTCCAGAACATTGTAGGCAATGGATTGATCCCATTCCAAAGGCTCCAACCCTAGCACTCAATTGGTCTCAACTGATGTGACATTGACTCCCAAGAAAACATCTTTTGTGGTGTATCATCTTTATGGTTCACATTTCTCGATGATGCTTTATGTTAGGGAGGTCATTGCACCCAATGTGGTAGACTTGTTTTGCAAGGGGATTTGTTGAATCATATGGAAGATGAAGGCTTCCTACTTGTGTATTTCAATAGTTTCAAAAGTTAGTTGCAGGTTCAATGGCTTCAAGAACATTTTAGTAGCAATGGGAACTATGTTCAATTAAGTAGAAAAATACCATCATTAGTTGAGAAGTTCAATGCTTCATTTCAATGTATTTCCAAGTAGAGGTTTAATATGTAAATGATGATATTAATGGGAAATAAAATTTTATAGAACAATATTTCACATGCTCCTCATAATAATCAGCAAGTTTTATGTCAATACAATTACTATTCTAAAAATTAAGCTAGTTTTTTGTAAAGAATACATCAATAGAAAGAATTTTTCATGAATATAAATTACATGTATACCTTATGAATGAAACAAAGGAGAAAAAAAATATAAGGAAAATCTAATATTTGTTGTAATATGAAGAACAATGGAGGTGCAATATATTGTACGTGTTTGCACAAAATAAGTTGTCTGATTTTTAAAAAAATGTTAAATGGCCATTCTAAATCTACCAATATGATAGAATATGTTCACTGCATGCTAATGTGGTATCTCAGGGAATGTGGAGATACTCATAGAAATTTTAAACAAAGAAACATGTTTATGGAAGGAGAAAGTGGTTAAAAAAATGTATTTTTTTCATGGAATAACTAGTATGGATATAAATATAAAATTCTCATTGATTTTTATATATTCCACCCAAAAAAATTGATGTCAATGAAATTCTATTTAAACAAATGAAGAATAAAATCTGGGAAGGAAGTACAGTTTAAGAAAAATGGATGATCAATATGAAGAATGGTTGATGTGGAGTGGAATTTTAAGATTCGGTCATTTTATGAAATTTCATGTACTAAATTATGGTGTATAATACATAAATATGTCTCTTTTTTCCGAAATATGTATGAAAAATTCATATGGGTGGCTAGTTTGCACGTAGTGATCTGGTAAATACATGTTCTAAAAAGTGATTCATGTATCTGATCTTGTACACTGTAGAATATTTTTTGTTTTCATGTACATAGTAACTATTAAAATAAAATCTAGGTAAACTGGAATGTGTATAGTTGATGGATATGAAATACACATTCCAAACATAATAACTGTTAAAAACCAAAGAAATAAAAGTTAGTTAAACTCGAATGTATTTTATTGCACATAACCAAAAATAATGGCTACTCCTTCTAATCCGAAAAAATGATTCCTTATTTTTAGAAAAACCTATTATTGTAGTTGAAACATACCTTAAAATATATAGAATACATTAGTTGATAATTTTTCATTGCTATAATTAATGAAGTTAGAGTATAGCACACCTTAGAATCTCTCATGTGCAACCCTTTATTCTCAGGTTGAGATCACATGTTTTCATTTATCTCCTTGATCTGTTAACTTGATATATTCTGAGCTCACAATTCTTCAGCAGGCTGGGAAGGCACAACCCCTAAAAATTTAGTGTACCTTTCAACCAAAGGAAGATATGGTATGAGATCATTGGATGAGATACGATGGAAAATAGTAAATAAAACAATTTATATTATTATTTTCTTAGCTCAAGAACATGCAAGATAATTAATGAACCTACCACTCAGGGCATAAGTCCAGAGATTAGGGTTGTAACGTTGGTTTGGGGAAAAACAATCATAGTATAAACCCTTGGAATTTTTAGTCTCAAGTCACCTAAAATAAAAAACATAGTGAAATATTCCATTAAGAAACATAGTGTTTTTAAAATCATAAACACTATAACACTAATAATGGGATTGGGGGAACACACCTTTTTTTGAGCTCTAGATCTATAGGGTTAGTGTGGACACAATGTATTATAGTAATGGTGGAAGAACGAATAATGTGGATCTATAATTTTAGATTCTTGAATGAATATATATTATATACACTACCGAATATTTTTTGTTTTCATTTACATATTAACTATTAAAATAAAATATGGGTAAATTGGAATGTGTATAGTGGATGGATATAAAATACACATTCTGAACTAAAAAATTGTGAAAAAAATGGAATAAATGTTTTGTAAAATTGATCATATGTTACTATGCATAACCAAACATTTTCATTATTCCTTCTAATACAAAAATGATTCCTCTGTTTTAGAAAATTTGATTCTCTTAGTTGACATGTACCATAAAATATTTGTAAAACATTAGTTATTGATATTTCATTGATAAAAATAAATCAGTCATCAAATGGAACACCTTAGAATCTCCCCTGCGTAGCCCTTCAGTCTTGGGTTTAGATCTATTTATATTTTCTCTCATCTTCTTAATTTGATTATTTGATATATTCGGAGCTGAAAAGTCTTCAGCAGGATGGAAAGGCGCAACCCCTCCAAATTTACCATACCTTTCAACAAAAGGAAGATGTGGGATGAGAATATTGAATTATATATGATGGAAAAAACTAAATAAAACAATTTATATGATTATTTTTATAGATCAGGAAAATGCAAGTTAATTAATGTACCTGGAACTCAAGGTGTCAGTCCAGAGATTATGGTTATAACCTTTGATTGGGGAAAAACTCTCAAAGTATAAACCATTACAGTTGTTAGTATTCAATCACATAAAATAAAAAATAGGGGGAAATATTCCAATATGAAACACATTATTTATATAAATGATAAACACTGGAACTCTAACAATGGGATTTGGGAGAACACACATTTTTTCAAACTCTGGACATATAGGGTTATTGAGGACACAAAGTTGTATAGTAATAGTTATAAATTGAATGAAGTGGATATGTAATTTATGATTTCTGAATGCAGATGTATTATATTATAGTAGTGAAAATTTGTATGAATATACTAGAATAATCAAATTTTGAGTGGAGCAAACAGTTAGTCCACTATGCATTTAGTCTAAGACATTTTAAAAAACATCAATGAACATAACATGGATTCTTCATGAATGAAACGGGAAAAATATATATTGAATGATATAATTTAGAAATTACAAAACTGTAGAATGATTTAATATGTCAGACGAAATTAATATCAACCGTGGAAGACAATTTAGATGATGTAAGCTTGGCCAAGGAAAAAATGTACTATTATACTTAAAAATGTACTATTATACTGAAATTAATAAATGTTAGAGAGAAGGGAAGAATTTTCCAGAAATTTGGAGGAACACACCTTTGGCTTGGCTTTGGATCTGTAGGGTCTCAGAACACACACAATCATTTAAAAATGGGTGAAGAATGAATGTCGTGGATGCAAATTTTCTAATATGAGAATGAAGATGTATCATATTTCATCATTTAAACTGATATGAATAGAGTGAAATGTGATACATTGTAAGGGATAAACATGTTAGTGATTTTATGAATGAAATATTATCATATGCGGGATCTGTCTGTAATAGGTTGAATATGTAGTTTGGTCATATCTCGACCCATTGGTGAGATCATCAAAGCAAAAGAAAGTTTTATTATTTCCATGTTATTAGAAGAACAAAACCATTTCATATATCTGGATATGTAGGCCCTCTGGAGATGGTATCAATGATGGTAATGAGGTTCGTGAAGAGGTCGATGGGTGTCCACCAAAACTATTGACAGTGAATCAAATAGACAACAGTTGAATCAAATATAAATTTCAAAATGTACATGACACACTGCATTTTTAAAAGATGCAGCAGAATAATGTATCAAAAAATATTGTTTTCAAACAAAAAAATAACAAGCGAAACATTATGAAAATGGAAATAGAAATAATAGTGACAAACAATTACATTGAATCGTTGATATCATTACATTGAAAAGAAGAAGACAGTGATAATTATACCTGAATCAAAGTAGACATGTAAATTAATTCGAAATTGTTTCAATTATCATGCAATGTAGAATCAAAGCAGAGATCATGAATAATATTGCATTTGGAAGAACATGCATCAAAGAGTGAATTGGTGAATAAATACCAGATAATATAATGAAATAGATGGTTTAAATTGTAAGGTTCATCCATTTTCATTATACAAAATTGCGGGGAATAGAAAATTTTCAATGGTTTTATGTTCCATGATGTTGTATTTCTCTAAAATAATGTTATACTAAACCATGTAACATTGTATGTAGGTTCAAAAACCCACATTAATAGACTATATTGAATATATTGAATGCTGTAATTAGTGGTACAAAATCTATAAATAATAGTAGACTATAAATATGATGGCAGTCAAGAGAGTAGAAAGAATACCAGATAATGTCATTGTACATTTTTACTAAATCTTCAACCTCAATATCATCTAACATAGTTAGGAACTTATGTATATAACAATTGAAAAAACTATTAAGATAATGTTTAAAAAATAGGGTATGTACTAATGAAATATAACAATAAAAATGTATGTAGGACATGTCATATTTATTTCTACACATAATAAAAAATGTAAAGCATCTTGAAAATGGTCCACCTCTTGGGGGAAGAAAATATAATTGTGATAGGATCCATGAAAATAATATTACATTCCACATGCATTATAATTACTCCAATATGAATAATGTTGTGTCCTGATATACCTCCCTTCACATCATAATCTCCCATACGAATATACTCCCATCCCCTATGGGATCTAAAAGACAGTTTCCTCTTCTAGAAATCATTTGAGATGAAAAACATAACATTCAATCCATATTGAAGATGGAATAAAAGATCATTATATCAAGAATATGGATGTCCAAAGAAAATTTAAATCCTACAACCACTATGCTTTTATATAGGAATCTATGAACAAATCTAGTCTTTTAAAACAATATTTATTAGCCACCATCATACCTGGGAAGAACACCACGCTCAACACCTTCCTGAATCTAAATGAAGAAGAAATAAAATAATAGTATTATGTTATATGAAGTAATTTTTTTGAAAGAGTCAGAGAAATCAAAATCGTACCTATTATGGTCAAATAAACGGTGTTCTTTATATTTGAAACAGATCCAAATTGTACGGTACATATGCGAACACATGTGAATAAGTACATATATAAACATCACCAGAAAACATCTCATACAAAACATATGGGAACAGATGTGATGTAGATGCATTCAATAAAAAAATTTAGCTATAAACAATGGTGGTTATTGAAATAAACCATCGCCAAAGAGAAACTTAAAAGAAAATAAGTTATGAGAAACAATGATAAAAAATGAATTGTACTTACCATGGAATAATGATGCATTTAGGAAGAAGAAGAGGTTATGCTAAATGTAGAGAGAGAACTATCAAAGTCATCCGTAGCTGATGGGTTCTCAGAACCAGCAGTACAAGATAAACCCCCCATTCGAGTGGCTATGAATCACAAATGAAACTGTTAAAATATTATACCGTGCAGAACTGAAGATCCAAAAATGACTAAAACTAATCAAATTACTTAAGGTAAATGTTGAAGACAAATAATACTTGGAGTATTGAATAAGGATAAATTATAATGAAATTTTCAATACCTTGTGTGAATATACCATGAATATAACTATGAAAAGAAGGGAGAAGTATCGCAGTATAGTAGTCAATCATACCTATTTCAGAATGTATTGTTGAACCAGAACAAAGGAGACCCCGAGTCTACGAGAACAATAGAAATATGTGAATTTTAGACAAAATCAAAGGGTTAGCTGGTAGAGGATGATTTCGGTGTGACGATATTAGAGTTAGACAAATAAACTGATGGCCGACTAAGATGGACTTGAATCCCTGTATTTCAGACACTGAATATAGTAACTTTAGAAACCCTAGATTATGTATATTTGAAGAGGTGAAGGCATTGTGTCGACATTCAGTGGCGGTCGTAGATTTCATAGAATGACCACAGTGAATACGTCAGATGACAATGAAGCCAAAACATTTGAGGTTTTTGAACCGATTAATCAGAATAGAAAATACGCGATGGGGAGGATTTATATAGTCTTACAGAAGATGTAGAGAAGGACATATGAGGTATAGAGGAGCTGATGACTGTCGTCAGCAAAGATTTGGATTAGTCAGAGAAGAGGAGGATCAAAATCTATGTGATATAGTACAGCTGAAACCATATAGGGAGAGGAAACTCGAGATCTGGTGGAGCTGAAACCCTAGATGTCCAAGAGAGGATACGTGCGATGGACAGGTTTGGGTGTTATGTATTATGGGGGAAAATCCTGATCAGGGAGTCATGGACTATAGGGGAGATTCTATAATGGAAGCGAGATAGGGGAGTCGGGGATTGGGAGCAGGAACCGTAGCAAAAATGGGAGGAAAATCCCGATTGAGGGGAAGTAGATAGTGAGAGTTTTTTTGTTTTGGAGGTATAAATCGATCATTTTTGGTGATGTGGAATGATAGGAAGGTGAAACATACACAAAAAATAAGCCATGTTTAGTATAGATAATTGATATATAGGTATATTTTTGTGTGTAAAAATATATTAATATAATTATAAATTAATAGAATTATATATATATATATATATGTCTGTATTCATATTAATATATAGGTATGTTTTTGTGTGTAAAAATATATTAATAGAATTATAAATATATATATATATATTTAAATTAAAATATTTACAATTTAAATTATATATATACTTACGGATATTCTAAAACACTGGTAAAAATGTCACTAAAAAATCACTGTTTTATTTAAAACAACGCTAAAATAAAAATATATGAGTGAATATATATATATATGTGTGTGTGTGTGTGTGTGTGGGTGGGTGGGTGTGTCTGTGTGTTTATATATATATATGTGTGTGTGTGTGTGTTCGTCTATCTGTATTTATATATATATATATATCAATGTGGGTGTGTGTTTATATATATATATAAATTTATAATTACATTAATGATGGTAAATTAGCTAAAAACATGCAACACACAAATGTAGAAATGAACATGATGATGCTCAAAAATGAGACCTCGCTGAGACCCACAGGGGAAGTGATAATTCAATGGCAGCCAAAGGGCTATATATTTATTTTTCTATATATATTAGGATATTTAGATATAAGTTACTGTATTTTTATAAAAATGTTATTATATACTATTCTTTCTATATATATATGTCTTTAAATTAATAAATGTATACTTATATATAATTAATATTAATTTAATGTAGTTTTAAAAAATGGGATGTGTCTAGTGATGTTTAAAAGAATGTCCAAGTAAATATTATTTAATTAATTTTTTTTATAGTGGCAGGGATTTCCAGATGAAAAGGGTTTTAAAAATGTGAATAGTAAATTATATATGGTGGATTTTTAGGAGTTTGGTGAGTGGCACAAATGTATTTTTGGAAAAGAAAAAGGATTACCCGCATTTTTCGCATACATAAAGGTTTTTAAAAGGGCCCATTTTTAAAAATAAATGATATAAGGAGAAATATATCCTTCCAATGGGTGTTGTATATGTTTTGGGTTATTTTTAGCATATACCATTTTATTTCAATTCCCAGTAAAACCATTTTTTCAATACCTATGGTAAAAAAATTAAATATTTTACTATTTATAATGTTCAAAAGGTATGTTGAATTATTTATATAGTTTAATTAATATAAAAGAAAATATGGAAACCATTTTTTAAAATACAATTCTCTTTATCAGAAAAAATTAATTTAATAATACACTTAGAGGTGCAATGAGAAACTATGTTTTTAATGTGAAAATGTTCAATAGAATAAAAAACATATATCAAAACATATTATGAAAATGATTCCAGAGACCTAAATTGAATAAATAGACATATAATTATGGTAATTTTAATTTTAAAACATCCTATAAATAATTATTATCTTTTTAAAAGAAATAAAGGAAATTAAAATTCTAAATAAAAACAAGTAATTGTAACTATTCATCAAAAATAAATTTAATCTCTGAAAATTCTAAATTGTACCGAATATGTTAATTCTTACATGATGATTTCAAAAATTAAATATATCATTTAACATATGTTTTTTAATCTTTTGAATAATTAGTTTTGAAATAAGTGTAAAAAAGGAAACAAAAACACTTTTCCAAAAAAATTACATTTTTATGAGTAAAATTGGATTTATTCTTATATCTTTAGTTTAAAAAAATATGATGAATGTTAAAATTATTATTAAATAAATAAAATAGGAAATTTCATTAAAATAATTCAGAAATATTTTTTTGTTTAATTTATTGAGTTTAAGAATGTTTTTTTCATAAAAATAGTTTTCCAGAAAATGGTTAACTTTATTTTCAAATATTGTTTACTAACAATCAAGATTAATTGTTCACCAAACAATTTTTTTAAATTTTTAAAAAATATATGTTAAAATTTTAGTTATTTCTACAGATACAAATTATTTAAACAACTAATAGACAATTATTATTTTAAATTATAATATATTTATATTATGTAAGGTTTCATTTAAACTGTGTTTTGCATGTAATGCATGATAAACTATGTTTTCTGTAAAAAAACCTAATAATCGTTTTATTTGTAATTAATAATATAATAAATTTTATATTTATTTGAAAAATAATAACACAATATCTGAGTGTTTCATTCAACCTCCCTGAAAATAAATTTATCCCCCAAAATTCATCGCATTGGTACAATCATCTAAGGATGCATCAACCTTATTACAGCCTTTAGTTTCTAGGTACCTTCTTCAAGAAGGTGGGAAAACCATAAAACATTGACCATATAAGATTTATTTTTTGTTAAACCATACCTATTTGATCCACACACTCTACATAATGTTCCTCATTGGATGTATCATGTTATAGCTGTCCAACATCTGATTTAGGTACATGTTATTGATCATTTATGTACTTCATCAAAAGAGATACATAGAATAATCAAAAAACCCAAATAAAGATCAGTGGAAGAATCAATCAGTTCTCTACAATCATGATTTGTAAAATAATTTAAAAGGGACTAATATACCAAGAGTTTAGGTTTATTTTGTATCATATGAGACATTTCATCCTTTAGTTTTACATTGATCAATTTCTATTTCATCTATTAAACCAGGAAATGATGATAAATTATTTTAACTCTAAATTACTTACACATCCCAAGATCAATAATTTAATGATATTTAATTTCATATAACTCTAGTTAAAATATCATTAGCACGTGGTATCTAATAATGATAAATCTTCATATGGTGAAGTAAGAAATTGATTTCCAAAAAAACTAATCCAAAGTTAAACATAAAACTTTTCTTAAATTTTTATGCTTACAACCCTTAAAAAATTTAAAATTTTAAAAAATATAACTAAATTTCTCAAAATAAACTTAATAGTGAACCCTTATATATCATAATGTTTCCATTAATTGTCACATACTAAAAATTTGAATACCTTCATCACTAATTTTTTGGAAACATGGAAATATCATGAATTTCTATTTTTTGATAATATACATGATTAATCATTCCATATATAATCCAAAATTTATAAAATATCTTCCTTAAGTAAAAAAATGTAGCAAACTCTATCAATCATTTTTTAATCATCTTTTTTAAAATATCATTAATCAGTTCCAAGGTTTTTAGTACTATACAATTTACATTATCCATGTCGATCATCTCTTTATCCAATTTAAAAAAAAAATCAACATCAAGAACATATTAATGTTTTTAATTCCTTCATCATAAATTTTTGATAAGTAATCAACTTACCGATAAAGAAATCTTCTATATCAAATATACTATTAGATAGATTACAGAAAACTCTTAATGACTAATTTATTTAATTAATCCTTATATATAATATTATTCATACTATATAACACTATAATTCTAATACGTAAACACATAAATTACTACACCTTATCATTAATCCATTAACTAGGTTTCCTCATCTTATTCTTTAATACTTATATCCTTTCTTATATCAGTCAAAGTCTTTAGGTCACAAAAATGTAAGTATTAGTCATACAACCATATCAATTCAATTTATGATCTTTCCCATTATGACATAAATTTGAATGATTACCATCTATTCCACATTAAATTTTTAAAAGTAATTAATACCTTAGGTATACTATTATTTATATCCATTTCATTAACCAAACATTCCATTTTTTCTTTGTAGTTACTTGCTTTTTGTTATTAGTTTACCAAGTAGAAGCATCTTCTCATCCCCTTAAATCAATCCCTTGAATAATTATTCAAAAATTCGTAAAACATATAAAATTATATCTTCATTCCACTATGGTCTCCACGACCCAAAAACTAATCTAACTCTAGACATATATTCTTTTGTGAGTCCAAGAGTTTGATAATGTGCTTATTGTTAATCCTATATCATGACAAATGATTAGAAATAATCCTAATATCCTTCCCTTGAGTCATCATCACTTTTAGTTTCACATATGAAAATTATTCATCACATTCAATGTTAACCCAGTTCCTACTTATTCTAACCAATAAGTAAAACCAAAACATATATTATGTGAAAGACTAATCATAATTGAGTACCACATTATCTCAAAAATATATTATAGGATTTATAAATAAAGACCCCTTCTATAAAATCAAGGTCACCTATTGTTTAACCTAGTTCACCCATGATCTTAATCTATTTAAATCCATCATGATAGTTTAGAAACTATTTATAAATTTTCAATTAATATCCCTGAGTGTATAACTATGTGCATTGAAAGTCATTTTCTCATGCACTAGGGTACATTTGATTCCAGCTCAATACACCCTTTTCAAATTAATTACCCCTTGTTACCTCTTTTATAGAGACAGACACACTTTTATTATCTGTACATGGTTGTAATTTCATGGAATTCACTTTCTATACCCATTAACAAAAATCTGATTCAATTTTCAATACATTGAATCATCCATAGAATTATAATTAGATGTATCTCAAGAAATATCCATATAAATGATTATTGGGATCTCACTAAGAATTTATCATCCAATTTACCAAAGCATAACTGTACCATTCTTTTTAATCAAACTATAATGACCGAGTCATTTCATACAAATCTATTACATATCTTTTATGAATATTTAATACATTACATAAACACATGCCCAAGGATCTTAATAGTATGGTGTCTTTAAAGACTAAGTAAAAAATATTATAATTTGATTAATGATATTCAACACATCCCAAAACTATCTTCCCCTTTATTACTCTTCATAAACAAACCATGTATAGATCATTTCTTCATATCATTGGTAAATGAAATATTACAAATGGTGAGAATAATTGCTCAGTAAGGGTAAGAAATAGAGATACATATTCATCACATGAACATAAGGGTATTATAATGTTTCCATAACATTGGAAAACCATACCCTACATATCAAATATCATAATCATGAGTCATGTTATAAATATTGGAATTTCATTAGTCTAGAATCATATGAAAATAAAATATCATGATCCATTAGAGAATTACATTGTCATAAGTAATATATATATTTCATACACACAATCCTAAAAATTATATCTATAGTAGTCAATTCTCTTTTCCAAGGATGTAATTTTTGAATGTGTTCACTCTATAAACTATAATAATAGTCAAGGATAAATCCCAAGAAAATCATAGTAGAAAGAATCCCTTACTAGATTAGGATCTGTGCCCATTCTAGTCCCTCATATATCATGAGGTATAAATATTTTTCTAATTAATTAGAGAAAGATATAGTTCACACCCATTCCTTATTGAAAACAACACTTATTTTTTCCACAATACCAAAATTCATTTATCATATAAGAAACAAGGAAATTCAATAGGCTTTATAATCATTTCATTATATCTTATGATATGTATAAGTGAATATTTTTATAATAATTTCATTGTTTCATCATAGCCAAACCCATGTAAAATAGAATAAAGTATAATTACAATTTTATTATGGTATAACCCATGGATGTGAAACAATTTGATAAACATCATTTCCTCATACAATATTCGGAGAAATAATTTGAATGATACACTTGGTTTATATCCCAGAATGGAATAAGTTGAATTAAAGTATGTAATCATAGATGGAGAATGATATTTATAGATCATTGAGAACATTTCTTGTGGAAAATAAATTTTCATTGAAACTATCATATTAAAACTAAATATTGATAAAATAATATAGAAATAATTTTCATTGAAAATAACATTGAAAACATATAATGGAAGATTTGAAAAATAAATGAATTTTTTTTTGAGGAAAATATCATTTCCATATTGAAAATAACTATTTATAACATAACACATTTTCAAACCCCTTTATTTTAAAACATCCTTGATAATTATTATTGGAATATTTGAAAATTATTTTAAACATTTCTTGAGGAAAATATATTATATTATTTGAAAACCAATTATTAAATAAAAAAATTGTTTTTTTTTGAAAATAACAATTATATCATATATATTAAGATTCAAATAAAATAATGGTTATTATTTATGTAAATTTGATCAATTCTATACACATTAAAAATGATTTTTTTTTCAAATTTTCATTAAAATACAAATGATCATTTGATGAAAAATGAACGGATGATTCATTAAATAAAATTAAAAAGAAAAACATATTAATTTTTTCCATAACAAATAATATTAAAATATTAAAAAATATTTTTGGAAACATTTTTAAAAACATGGTTTGGAAAAAAATTGATTTCTGATGGAAGAGAGAAATAAGATCATATTTTATAAAAAAAACATGCTCTAAATTATTTTGAGTAACTATTAGTTGAAATGTTAATATTACATATACATTTCATGAATAAATTAGGGAGAATAATATTCATGAGTTTCTAGTTAGATAGATCGTAATATTTAATTATCATATACCTAATAATAAATATTCCAAATAAATTATGAGATTGTAACATTAAATTATTTTCACATTTGTAACACTAAGTTGTATGCCCTTTAATGGAATAAAGATAATAAAAATTTAAAATATCATTAAAATATAGAGATTAATTCTACAGTATGATGAAGGGGGAGTATATACACCTCATTGGAGAATATAGGTGCATAACAAAACTTAGGTATCAAATATGGAAGTTAAAGACCATGAAGACATATAGTTCTGGTAAAACGTTAACCATAATACTCATTTAAGAGTGATCCTGAAATTGAAATTTAATACCACATAATATTAAGGATAATAATCATAAAATAATTTTAAGGTCAACAGTTAAACCACATAAAATATATATATGGTGAATATGTCATGGGTCTCATAGAAGTATAAAGTGAGGGATAAATCCATTCCTGCATTAGTAATTTTTTGAATTATAATCCACAATAAATAAGTATAGAAAATTCAACATTAAGTATCATTAAAATAAGTATATTCATGATATAACATGTCAAAGGGGTATTACATACATTACACAATATAAATGAGTGGTGAATATCAATATGCCTCCCAAAAATAAAAGAGAATATGAATATCTTTCCATGAGTCTAACTCATCATATACAATAAATATATTCTTCAATAATAGAATTATGTTAATTAATTACTTCCTTCAAAAAAATTTAAAAATTTATTGCTTTTATTCCCCTAATTACCATGTTATATATGATTAATTGATGAATTAGGATTATGTTGGACATGTTGACCATATTTGGCTTATATATCAAAAATTATTTTTGTAGGATGACTATCAACAAAGAGGTTATTGTTTAGAAATACAATAAAAAATACTATTAAAATGATCATAATATTTTTAAATAAAAAATTATTTAAAAAATAATAATGATATATGGTTTTTGTAAATTAAGTATATTATGAACATGGAGATGGTTGGTTGTACATTTTCATGAGTAACATTTATGTTTTTCAATAATAATTATGGGAATGTGGTATGTTGTATTTTCTTTATATTGATTATAATATAAAATATAACAAATAATTTTTCTAAAAAAACCAATATTAATATTATCAATGTTATTTAATGAGTAAAAGAGAGTCACATCACTTCGTGAAGTTGTTAGAACACATGTTCCGGAACGATGTTATAATTTTTCTGGGAGTGAAAATTTAATAAATAAAATTATATATTATCTTTAAAAATGATAATTTTTCCATGAATATTAAAATTATTTTATTGTTATCACATATTATACTTAATCTTATACTTATTAACTTCCGTGTAAAGATTACGATATAGACGAATCACATGGCATCGAGAAATTGTATACTACCTTACATTCGAGAAATATCACCATATACCCTATGGAATTGTAATTTAAAAATTATATTTAAAATAATTAATAAAAAGGTATAATTATATTATTTATATCACACATATATTTTATATCAATCATCATTCTTAACTAGGGGAGGTGTGGATGGAAAACATGTCACATCGGTTCACGAGGTGTAAGTCCACTTCACACAAGGGCAACATCATAGTTTCCCATTTAATGGAATAGGAGATGGATATGGTAAATTATAGTAAATGAAGAAAACATTAGTATAGAGGAGAAAATATTGTTTGATATAATCAAATATGATAAATATTTTAGTGTTGTGTAATAAGAAATAAAACAAAGAATCATATTTAGGGATTTAATCTCCTCTCCAAACACCTCATTAAGATTATACCAAATGATTTTTTATAATATATTTCTCAACAAACCATATATTATAGAATGCAATTATCGAGTTAATGGAGTTATTTCTGCATGTATTTTCTAAGAAAATATATTCATAATGATTAAAGGGGATATGAGAGGAGGTGGTCTCTTAAATGAGATGTGAGTGGCATATTTTTTATTTTAGAATAGAAAAACGTCTATAAGTGTTTTTCACATGAATCAAGGCTAAAATGGACAAATTATTCAAAATATAATAGTTAAGATCTAAATATTTACATAATTTGGGTTTTGACTAGTTTTTGGTAATTTTTAACCCAAATAATTTCAGTTTAACCCTAGTGATACCCATTGTTACCATAACTTTGGTAAATAATTTTTAATCTATGTGTAATTCCTTATAGAAGAAATTTATGTTGAACTTATTTTATAAAATAAATTATTATTATTATTAATATGGAATCCATTTTTTCAAATTATTAAAAAATCGAGAATTATAAATATTAAATTAATCCTACGGATGTGATTAAAAAGCAGGGTCTCAATGCGAAAATTACCAAAATATAAAAAAAAATTAAATAAAAAAATAATTATGAAAAAAATTCAAATGAAAAAAATTCAACTTATATATATATATATATATAATTGAACGAATTTTTCTTTTATAACAATCATAACAGTGTTTTTCATTTTTTATAAAATTTATAAGATATTAATTTTTTAATAATATCCTATATTTGACGTATTCATCAACGAATTTATTTTAACATAAAATTTTAAAACATTCATCTTAATATCATTTTTAAATAATGATGTAAAGGTTGAAATTTAAATTTCTTTATAAACATTAAAAAATTTGTAAAATTTAGTTTTAAAATAAATTCAAAAAAATGAATATTTTTTTTGAGATAAAATATGGGTTTAATAATAAAATTTAATTTTTTCATATATATCTTCTGGAAAATAAAAATGTGAATGTTAAAATTTTGTTTGAATATATCATATAAAAATGTTCATAAAATAATTCCCCAAAATTGGATAGTTTACTTTTTTTTGGTGAAATATGTTTGTTTTTTTATAAATGTTTTGTTCATAAAAAGATCTTCCTTATTTTAAAATAGTTTATATTTTAATATTAATTATTTTTCTAGAAATTAATTAATTTAACAT
The DNA here is from genome assembly GCA_963277665.1 of Viscum album. NCBI lineage: Eukaryota > Viridiplantae > Streptophyta > Magnoliopsida > Santalales > Viscaceae > Viscum > Viscum album. The sequence goes on from OY728133.1 coordinate 601,185,937, forward strand.
ACAAGTTTGAAGAAAATATTTTTATACATTATTTAATCCCATTAATTCACACTATTCTATTTTTTGGGAGATAAAAATCTTTTTAAATATTAATATTTTAATAATATGTCATGTTTCATTTGAACATTGTATTGTGGGTATTGCAATCTAATCTTTGCATTGTGTGTAATTAATGATAAAGACGTTTTTGTATCTAATGGAGAATATGGAAAATATTAAATTTATTTGGAAATAATATTTCAAAAAATCTTGTGATGTTAAAAAAAATTGGGCATTATTTAATATATTATTTTGGTAGTGAGAGAGGAAAACTCATTATTTAATTATTAATATTGGTTTACGAAATTAAAAAAAATGTTTTATTTTCATGAATTGTATGTTAATCTAACATAAAAGTTGTTTACCTTTAAATATTAACCGTCGGTTGTGAGGGTATTACTAATTAGTATATTTTTTCATTCATATAATCCCTTTAAGTTTAGGTTTATGTTCAGGTTCATTGAGGAGATCCTTTGTCTACACATTTTGGTTCAGGTTTATCAATGAGAATATCTTGTCAAGTGTTTTGATAGGGACTTTGGGTAATCATTATAATGAAATAAACATAGAAATCACACAATACAGTGTCTTTTTATTATAATTAATCTTTTTCTTTATAAAATATCATATTGGTTTAGGGCTTTACATAATTAGGTCATTATTATTCAATAAAAATAACATAAATTATAATGTGGATAATAATAATCAGTATCAATTACCCCAAAACATAATATTTCTTAAACAAAATAGTTTTTCCTTTCACATCAAATATTCATGACGTTAAAATTTACTTCTTATTTTATTAAACATCCTTAAACTATTTGTTTTTTAAAATATGGGAATAATTTTTATGTGACGTAACGTATATAAATTTATTAGTCTAGCTTAAATCATTAACAATAATTTTTTTTACCTATATATCAATATTATTTTAACAAATGAAATAAATAATAAACAGAAGACATAAATAAGATATTTTCTTAATGAAATCCATTAAAACCCATAAAAAGAAGATAAAAACCTTTTTAAGAAACATAGACCTATATATTCATAACATCTATCAAGAATAACAATATCCCAGAAAAATAAATAGGAGAAACCTCCCTGGTTAACCTCCTCTATTACATTGAAGACAATGATCATTTCCCAATGCATTAGAGAGTTATATCAGGATAACCTATCATACAAGCTATAATGGGAACACCCATAATATATGTTATATCTAGTTAACCTATCATATAAGTTTTATCTAGATCGTCCATAACCAAATTAAATTTTGATATACTGTATTAGGAATAATAAAACTATTATAACACCTTTTCATAAAAAAAACCCTTGAAAACCTAGTTAATATCATATTTAAATCATGATTGGATATTGAAATACCTTTCCTTTTAAAAACACATTTTCAAAATAGAATACCCTATAACAAAAAAAAGAAGGGTTTTATTTGAAAAATATGAATTCAAATTAGGGAATATAAACATTAAAAATATATTGTAGTGGTGGTAGAAGACATTAAATTCAAGAGACCCAAGATCAAATCTAGGTGGAGGGATATTTCCATGGTACGATCACGTTACTGTAGAAGGTATTGTAGTAGGTACTGTAGCTGGCACAGTTTGGTACTGTATTAGTTGGAACTATTCATCCATCTGGGCCTTCGGGCCACCGGTTTGGTCCTTGGGTCATGCATGGATTTCGGGCCACCTAAGGCCTTCGGGCCAGTTGATTCTCAAGGACTTTGTGCCACCTTAAGGACTTAGGGGAACCCCAAGGCCTTTTTTCCATATGAATGCATTCCCCAGACACTACAAAAAAGGAGCAGCCCCAGAAGAGGATTCAGAGCAGGTGCACTCATCAGAGCAGAGCCAAATGGATTTTCAAAATGAGTGGGTATGGATATGGCATCGGTACCAGCCTGTGCTTGCACAGGAATCCAAGCAATATGGTCATGCAAAGGTGGAGAGATACTATCGGGATATAGATGCTGGAGAGGGGTAGTTACATATAGATAGTCTGGTTGAATTCCCTAAGACCTTTGGGTCATATAATCTTTTAAGCCTACGGGCCATGTATTCTCTGAGCCTACGGGCCTTATAAGGGTTTCCCCTCATCCCTTGAAAGGGGGGTTATCAAAAATCAATAAAAATGAAGGTCTTTGGGCCATTTAGGAATATAATTTTTAATAGAACACTCTTTTATCCATTTATAAATGAGGTCAAATTGTTCCATATAAGATACCTAAAAAGATTCATTTTGAAAAATATAATGAATATAAAAAATGGAATGAAATATCCATTATAATTCATTTAAACCCATGAAAAATTTTATAAAAATATTGTAATTTTATGGAGATAGAAGAATAATATTATTAAAATATATGATTAAAATATTTTAGAATAAGGATTTAAGTTACATTATACCTTTCTTTGTGAATGACTCATCACATATTTTACTAATCCTTATGAATCATATAATTATGTCAACTATTAAAATTTATTCAAAAAAAATTATGGTTAATATCGTTTTTATTTATTTATTACCATGTTATATATAATTACATTGTCAATTGGGTTTTCCTCATATATTTTAATGATATTCAACTCATATATCTAAAATGACTTAGGTATAATTAATATGGTTAAAGATATCATAATTAAATCATCTCCAAAATAATTAGCATTATCTAATTATGATTTTCATATATCAATTATAATATTAAATTAATATTTTAATGGTGTAATAATGAATGAATTAGTTTATATTCCTGGAGATTTATGTCATACATAAGCCTGAGTAATGTATGAATTTTTCAAAAACAACAAGAGAAATAAGGTACGTATAATTTTAACATTCTATAATGACTATTATATCTTAAATTTAATTTTATAACTTTAAATAGACTAATATATACTACTCATGTGATGTAGTGAATAAAAATGAATCAGATCACATCATTTAGGTTGTAATCCACATGTTCACATGAACGACAATATCATTTTTTAATGGATAAAAATAAAATTAAAGTGATTATTTATAATTTATCAATAATGATAAATATTTGATAAATATCATATATAAACAATTAATACATCATTATAATCTATCATGAGAGGCAGTGATGAAAATTAAATTAGATCACTTCGTGAGGTTTTAGCCCTCCATACACATGAATGATGGTATGGTATAAGGTATAATATAAAAATGGGATTTATGTAAGTAATGATATTCAAAAAAATAATATTAACATATATATAATATAATGATATTATTATTTAGTTGATTTTTAATAATATTTTAGTTATTTAATTGATTAAATAAAACAAAAACACTAGGTTAGAAATTATACAACTCCTACAGATGACAGATTTCGCATTATAATAAATGAATTTGTAGAGTTTTTTTATTCAAAAAAATGGACTCTAAAAAATGGGGAGGGATGTAATGATGGAATTTTTTTATGTATTGGATGAACCAAAATGATTGTTATGTGTGTATTGGAGACAAGTTGGGCTTCCCTTTTATTAGTGAGTTAGAGGACACAATATGATTTTAAAATAATTTTTAAATATATTAAAGTATTTCCAGACCAAATATATTAAAATTGGATGTTTCTGGAAGTTAATATTACTTAGGATATACATATTTCAAAAAATTGAATCTAAACTTATTATTATGTCATTTTAACACATATATATTTAGTTTAACCCCTAATAAACCCATTTTAATATTATCCATGGTAATATATTTTTATTTTTTCTACTATTAATTATGAAAATAATATAATCATACCAACTAATATTACTTTTTTTTAATTAAAAATATTGATTTCTTTTATAATTCATTTCACATATGAGGTAGAATTTGATTTAAAATTAAACCCTCAAAATATGATGAAAACAAGTTTTTTCCAGAAAGAAAATAATTTTAATGAATTTTTTAAAAAACATTAAAGTATAATATTGATTAAACTAATTTTATTTTAAATAAAAATAATAAAAATTAAATATTATTAATTATAACTAAATTAAAAAAATTACATTTTCAAATTCATGAAATGTATAAGGTTTTTATTGAAATTAGTATTTTTCACTATTTGTTAAAAAAAATTCACAAAATTATCAATAAATATTCCTAATGTAATTTTTACATCATGAATTAAAAAATAATAGCCATTTTTTTAAAATTTAAATTATACTATAGAGAAATATCTATTTTCAAAAAATCAATATAATGTATGAAACCAAAATTTGTCTAGAAATAAATCATTTTTTACTTTTGACTGAATAATTGTATAATATTATAATAATGAATATAACTTTATAAGATTTAATTCATCAATACTATTAGGAACACTAATTTATTTACTATTAACTTAAATGAGGTTGTTAAATTCACCCCCATAATTTGGATTTCATCTTCATCATTTTATTCGTTACATATAAATGTTTTGACATTATTCATTTAGATAATTTATTTATTCCTATATTTCATTATCAGACATATGTTTTTTCCACCTATCATTTTGTAGGTGAATCACTTGATTCTATAACACTAGATCTCAATGTTCAATAATATGTAATTTTTGTTCCTTGTAATAATGATTCTCCTACAACTGAATTTGTTTCAGGATCAAAATAAGAGATCCATATGGAACATTTTTTTATAACAACATACATGAAATTAATCATGTATCTAACATAAATATAAAGGTATGGCCACTTGGTAGGAATCTAATCTAAAATTTCCATGGATTTAATATGGTCTATTAAAACATTGACTTAGCATCCATTTTATTCCAAAACTCATATCACTTTTACTTGGATATAAATTATGAAAAATATGATTACCAACCTCTAAAGAAATTTATTTACCATAATTTGGTGAGTATATTTTAAATATTATCAAATCCATCCTCAGATATTTCTAAATTATCTTCTCCTTATCTATTGATTCTTCTAAAAAATCTGGTTCCAAATAATTCTTTTTCCCTACTTCACCCCAACAAGATAGAGTTGAAAACAAATTTTTATATTATTCCCAAAAATAATCCATTTTTATATTAGATAAAAAACATTATTTATAAGAAAATTCAAGTAATTAATGACACTAGTCTATAATAACATGGAAATCTATTCAATATGATTGAATATTGTACAATATGTTCTGAATCATTTTATCAGAATATCTATTTGAAGTGGTTGAATAGTTTTAATGAAAATTAATTTTTTAGCCAATAACATATATATTCCATTACCAAAAGAAAAAATGAACCAAGGATCAGGGTCAGATATACTATAGAGAGAAACTCTATGTTACCTGACAATATCATTTATAAAGATTCAAGAAAGGGAATCTAAATACATAGTATCGGGAATGGAAATGCAAAGTGTTGATTTAGATAATCAATAATAAATAACCCAAATCAATTTATTACCACATGATATATTTGAGTATAAAAAAATGATATCCATTGATATATTTTCCCTATGCTAGTCTTAAACTAGAAAAGGATAAAGAACCACATTCCATAATTATCATTCTACCTTATCATTATTAAAATTAAATCATTTCATAAAATATTAATTAAAATCTAATAACATTTTATCCCACCAGTAATATTCTCAATGGATCATATACATTATAGTACATACATGTTGAATGTAAATGTTGATCGATGATCCTAATTCAACAATTACTTCTTCAACTATGAATCAATTTACACACATAATTTCCTTCCAAATTAAATATCATATACATTATTAGCATTTAGATCTGGAAACATCCCCTTATAATTAGATTATACCATTTATTTTAAAACATGATCATTTTTTAAACATTCTTATTTCATTATAACAATATCCAAGGCATTGAAACTTAAACCAAAATTGAGTTAGTTTTTTCATTCATAATTACTAGGAAAAAAACATCAATTAATTAAACAAAAAGTTATGATCAAAATGTTACATTGCTAAGGTATAACTATATAACCATAAATATAAACTTCTATTTTTTACTCTTATACTATGATAATTATGTGTGGAGTCATAATACGAAATAAGATCTAACCATAATTTATGCCTACTTTTCAACTCCTTCTGAGTGAATATATACATCAAACATTTATGATCATTATATATTTAAAATTTTACTATATATACAATATTCCTCGAAATTTTTTTACTTTAAAAACCATATCCACTTATTCCAAATCATGTTTAAAATAACTTAACGTAGTAGGTTTTTGTTTGCATGAAGCATATGTAATTACCTAATCATTCAACATCATAATTAAACCAAGACAATTCAATAAACCATATTTTTTGATTGAAATTCACCATTTCTAGAGGATATATTAAAATCTATGGCATTCACTGAACTTGTTTTAAATTATTTGAAACAATACACACACTCTTTGGTGTAGATGAATTTAAATCCTTTTTGACATAACATAATCACTGGTCATGATAATTTAAAAAAATCACCGAACTGATGTAAGTAATCTATTAATCCAATAACAAACTGCAAATATATATTACATTTTTAGTTCATGTAAATTCATTTATAATATCAGTTTTAGTAGGTTCAAAACATATTCTATATTTTCAAATATTATTCATAAGTATTGTTTTTGTTTTTGTAGAAACACATAGTTACTAAAAATTCCATAGAGATTATATTCAATTTAGGTTTTAAAACAAAATGTATATGTATCATTCATATTCATCATTAATTTTATAAAACAAAAGTATATTATCAATGTATATAACCACAATATATTCTATTTTGTAAGGGAAAAATATTCACATGGACCCTAAATACCAATAGTAGATTATACAATCAAATGGGCATAAATACAAACTCATAATGCTCATATCTAGTCCAAAATGTTGTCTTTATAAAATATTCCTCTTCCACATTCAACAGATGGTATCATTTCTAGAAGAAAATCTCTAAATTATACATTTATCTATGATTTATGTTAAAAACATTCATTGAAATAAGGAAAAGGTTACTTGTTCTTTTAAGTGATGTTATTCAAGTATCTATAATTAGTTTATAGTCTCTTTGAACCGTAATTATATTATAAAAAATAAAATAATTGAAATCCAAGGGAATGTGCTAGGACAAATGTAACCGTCATCTAGAATAAACATCATCTAATTTTTCAATTAAAAATGATCTACATGGGCCACTGGGTACAAGAGTTTCCAAATTGGATAACCATGAGGAACAAATTCAATACTAATCTCAACCTCTAAATAAGTAACACACCAAAGAGATTAATTTGTAAATGATTTAATATATTCATTCACCACAAAAATATGACTTATGTGATTTTTTATATTATTTAATGGCCTTATATTAGTAACATTCACTACCATCTAAAATAATTTTTTAATCTTCGTGATGTGTTATTGAAGCTATAAAATCATTGAATATAACTTTCATATCCATGTAATCGATATTATCTAGATAATGTTAAATTCACTCTATACTAAAAATAACATCAAATTCCAATACAGGCAGTTCAACATGGTTTTCAATAATATCCTTCTAAATAAAAATAGTTGGAAGATTCTTATAAACCATGGATTCTTTTAAATTTACACATTATGTTTCCACCAAATGTTATATTTTTTCATGAGGTGATATTTCTATTTTAATTGAAAATTTATTTGAAATGAATGAATGTGATGATCTAGAGTAACATAGGGTAGTTTCATAATTCGAAAAATAAATTAACATACATGTTACCACTTAATTAAATGTCCCAAAATAAACCACAATCATATAAAATGATTATTTCATGTAATTTTTTTTAATAATTATTTACACCATAATTAACTAAATTAGGAAACATGTAATCAAAATTTCCAATCTCTTTGTTATTAGAACATCACTCCAATAGATGCCTACATTTTACCCTATTATTTTATTGTTATGGTATATTTTATTGGTAGTCACATGTCTTATGAACAAACATATGACATCGGAAAAAATATAGATCCTTTGAAACATACGTTGAAATGTATTTTAACCACACTAGGAGAATTTCATGGGAATACCTTCATATTTCATCATTGAATACATTAGAATCGCTTAACACCATTACAGTTTCTTACATTAATAATCTCAAAGAATATAAGTGTCAATGATTTCCATCTATGTAGTCATAACACAACAATAAAATTTCTCATAAATTATAAAATATCATGGATCCAAAATAATTGTATGATTTATCTTTATCCATAGTAACATCCTTAATTTTATATCAAGGTCCTAAATTTTTTTTTTCATTCATGGACAATATTGTAAATTTACTTCATATATGGCTACATAAAATTAATATTTTTACCTTATTTCCATGAAATATTTCTCCATACTAATATTAAATACATTTTGTAAATATTTCTCCATAAAATTATTCTAAAAATTGAACCATTCCATGGAATAAATATAATCTATGTTTGGTATTCTTAACCAATAACCACCATTGATAAACATCACCATCAAAATTATAAATTTAAATGGTTACATTTTTATATTTTGAAAATCCAATGACATGATATATAATTTAGAGAAAATTTATTGATCTTTTGGATACCACAAGATATTATGTTACACCAAAATGTAGAGTGTGTATTTTGATGAAATTTTCATCTAATGAAATGTTCCTCTATAATTAATCATTTCAGACTCTAAAAAAAATCCACCAAAATTTTTTAGCCTAAAAAAATATACCCCAAATTACAAAAAACTACTCTTTTCAATTTACAACAATTTTAAGTGGTTGATTTGTAAGTAAAGTTTCCGCTTTGTACATTTTAATTTTATTTTCCTTATTAACTCATGGGAAAACCATTATGAAAAGTTATATTTTAGAAGAATCATCCTAGAATTCTTCAAACCCTATATCTTGTTGATCGTAAATTTTAATCACTGAAATTTATTCAATTTTTTTATATAATACTCTAAATCTATAAAATCATTTGAAATATAACAAACTATAAGGTCCCGATCATAAAAATTACTAAATCATGTTTATTTAGAATATATTTAAATTTTTTCATTCCCAACTATATTTTAGGTAAAGATTTTTAGATTAATATTTAAAAACTATAACACAAAACATAATATATTAAAATGTTATTCATTATAATCAATATCAATTATTCCACAATAGATTCCATTTTCAATGGAACAACATTTATTTTCAAGAAAAATCATCTTGACTATTAACATGAGTTCTTCTTTATTCTAACTCATCATTAAACCATGTGAATAATATTTTAAAATTTGATATGAGTAAAAAAAGGTTTGTAAGTTATATAAAAAATAAATATATTTATCGAGTGAAAATATGAAATACAATAAAATGATTAGCAATATCATAATATTCTTTGATTGTATTAAATAAAGTATAACCACCTATAAACAATTTTTTTTTCAAAGAAAATTATTAAAACCCATAGTAATTAAATAAACCATGCTTTCAAAAACAAATACAATTATGTTCATAATAGATGTCATAAATAAATGGATCTAAATAAATTATAGCGGAGAAACCTCCCCAGTTAACTCCCTCATTCATGACATTAAAGACAAGTAACATTACCGAATTCATTGGAAACCTATATTAGGCTCACCCATCATATAATAAATATTAGGCTCTCCCATGGTATAATATGTCATATTCTCACCATTCCTAATATATAATGCTCAATTAATATTTCATGAATAAAAAATTTATTATTTACACTTATTCATAAAACCCTTTAAAACAATTTTAAACCCATATGCAATAAAATTTTGGATATTGAAAAACCATTTCTTTTTAAATACCCATTTTCAAAATATAAATACATATAATAAGATAAAATATGGTTTTTAATTAATTAAAAAAATTAAATAATGTAATGTATTCAAAAAAATAAAATTATGGATTTAGAAGTGAGAAATACATGTTATGTCGTATACATTAAAATAGTACACTCTTATTTTCTTTTTATGAGTGTCAAAACGTTACTAATAATATATATAAAAATATTCATATTGAAATTATTTGAAAAAATATAAAAATGGATATCAAATAACCATTTTAGTTTATTTAAATAAATAAAAATTCATTTCTAAAATTATTTTAACAATACATATATGGATGAAAATGATTTTGAAAATAAAATTATAAAGCATGTTAAAAAGTTATTGTATGTTAAAGTGTCCCTAACATTTAGTCTGATAAAGAAACTTATATTACCTATCTTCTAAAATAAATAATATTATAATAATTTAATTTTTTAATAAAAAATTTCAAGATTATTGTTATTTTTATTTAATTTATTAACATGTAATATTTAATTAATTAATCAATTAGGATCACATCATATGTTTGGACGATATTCGACGGATATGTAAAAAAGAATCATTTAGGCTTAGTATTGTGAATGAAGTCAATATTTTATAATATGTAGAATAATAAACATGAAATAATTATAGTTTAAAAAAATATATACTTTTATAACCTACCAGGAAAAAAGATTATGAAAAATTATTTTTGATCCAATCATGTAGATGATGGTATGTATGTACACATGAGTAACATTTTCATTTTTCAGAATTATTGTGGTAAAGAAGGTATTAATGATTTTATCTTTATAGAATTATTATTATATCATAAATTTCATATTATAAACTTATATGATATATTATACACTAGTAATATGATGTGACAATGAAATAAAAATCACATTGCTTCATGGTGGTTGTAGTCTACAAATACGCAAGACCGACGTTATTAATATTCAGTTGATGGAATGATAATAAAAATTAGGATAATTATATTCACTTATTATTAAATATTTTATTAATTTCATATATATAATTAAAATATGTTTTTACAACTAGCGGTGACTGGTGGTGATAGAAAATAAATAACATCGGTTCGAGAGGTAGTATTCCACTATACACATGAATGATTGCATTGTTTCCCAAATTTATGGAAGATGGATATGTATATATGTTATTACATTAACATAAAAATAATATTATAATGATACAGTGGTGTTATTATTTCATAATTAATGGAGAATATTTTATAGAGGTTGAAGAATATATAAAAAATTATTTGTTTAGTACAATACTTCCTCTTTAGAAGACCCCATTTGGTCTATAAAAAACATCTTACATTGATTTTAGATCTAAGAGGACTATATGACATGTCTGTAGATATATGGAAGGTATTTCGGTATTTTTTGGATGATACAATGATCTTTTTAACTCTTTATAGGAGAGTAGAGCGGGTATCCTATTATATGTGTAGATATGAGACAATTGGAATTTTAAAAATATTGAAATAAAGTAATAACTGACACAAAAAATATGGATCCAAATGGATAATATAAAAATATTATATGATATAGGGTCTAAATATGGATATAATATAGATTTTAGGATCTTTTTAAGATTATATTATTTATTATCTCTTTAGTTTTTCCACTCAATATTTTTATTTTAACCCATACTGTGGAAACAGATTTTTTCTATATTTACTATTTATAATAAACGAAATATATTTTAACTTATAAACTAATATTAGTTATTAGAATAAAAAATATATAATCCACATTATCATATTCAATTTAATGAAGTTGAAGAAATGTATTTAAAATTAATCTTGAAAAATGTGATGAGAATCAGTTTTAAAAAAACATTTAATTATAAACATATTTCTACACAAAATTCATGTATAATGATTATTAAAATTACAATAATTGGATAACAATTAATATAAATAAACCGTTATATTGTTAAATAATACTAAAAATTCATACATTTTAAATTTCTGAAAATAAATGATGGTTTTAAATAAAAATAATTATTTTTTATTATACATTGAAAAATAAATCCTTTATAAAAATATAACAAATTATCCTAATTTGATTTTTATACACATAATTCAGTAAAAAACATCAATTTTAGAGATTAAAAATCTATAATATTGTCTGTAATTATTTTTAACAAAACAATATAATGTATGAAATCACAATTTATTTATATATATAACCCCTTTGGGATAAAAAAATACATAAAATTATTATATTGAATATAACACCCTAAGATATAATTTTATAAAAATAAAAATACATGGAGTTTACATAATATTAAATTTACCTATGTTATTATTAACATGGAGGTTTTTATTTATTATTTTGGGATCCATGTTTTTCCTTGCATCATTTTGGTGCCAAACATTTTTAATTCCTTATTCCTAGAGATATCTTTTAAATAATATTGTATTTTTTTAATTCAACTGAATTATGATGGATGTTTTTCATTTTGTAATTCCTTATTTACCTATTTCTATTTTGAAACTATTTATTCGGGTTATATGTAAATTCAATATACATATGAGGGAATACCTTATTTCTAGTTGATATTCACTACATATTATTTATTATTAGTGTGAAGAAACCATTCCCCATGAGTGATTCATTGATGAGAATAAACTAGTTCATACTAATGGGGACCCCAGATTCCATTCATGTCATTCAATAGACAGACTCATGTGGACAATAAGAATGGCCCAAAATGGTTCATTAAATATATGATTTTCTTACCAAAATAAAAAATGGGACAATATTCATTGATAATGATGAATTCTTATCCCATGTTGAAGAAATAAATTATATATAAATTGTAAATTTATGGAAATTTTTATTCATATAAATCATTCTTTGATTTTAATTATTATAGAAAATTTCATGGCATTGATAATGATAAAAATGTTTCATATATTTCAATTCTAATATCTATTATAATTCAACATACCTTAGTATCTTTATATGATTATGAAATTTATGAAATGTAAGTCCAAAACCATCCTAATATGGAAACATTATATATATATATATATATTAGACCGAGTCAAAAGAAACTTTAATATCAAATAATATTATTTGTAATTTATATAGGACCATTTATTAATTAATATTCAAATTGAGATCATAGAATTATTATTTTTCCTAAAATTGTTGGGGAAGCTGGTCACCCGAGAAATAAGGTGACATTTTTAAATTTTTTTTGTTGAAGTGCTATATTTTTTCTAGTAAAGTACAAAAAATACCTATGTTATAGTATATTAGTACTAGGTTCAATAAATCCATCTGTATGAAGAAAATAATGAGGAAAAATATTTTATGGTGATGTGGATCGGTAGATATAAGTACAAAAGGCTACATAGACTAATTTATTATATATAGATTTAAATTTTATAATAAAATTAATGGTGTAAAAATCCATGGTAGTGTATTTCATAGTGTTATATTAGAAAAATATTTTGAGAAGTTATATCATTGTACACATGAATAGAATTATATAATGAGTATAATTATTTACATTTTAATTATAATATCTATAAGAAATTATACCATATATACCAATCATTTTTTCTATAATTAAAATTCAAGGAAAATAACATTGACCACAAATTCAAAAATATTTTTGAGATTACATGGGTCATTTTAATCTACTCTAGATAATATATAGAACAACTAATAAAGGGATATACATATTCTAGTCGCCTAAAAGATGATGATATATTTAAATAACAGATAAAATATTATTAGTGGTAATGATAAAACCATTGTGGTAGGTGGTTTCCAATTTAATGAAATCCACATATATTGATGTTTTAATTGTCCCAAAAGATGATTTTTTAAGATATAACATTTTCTTTGGAGTTCGAATCATAATTTTCTATATATACCATATCACATTGAAATTTGAAAACATTGTAATTGTGAATCTTAAAAAAGAACTCAAATATTGTGAATAGGGAAACAATATACATTATGAAAATGAACTATTGAGGTATTTTCCTCAGGCTGTTGAAATCATAGTAGGAGGAGTAAAAAAAATTGTCCAAATAGAAGGGAATGTTTCTAAATATTTGAAATATCAAAACAGTAAATATAATATTAGAGATAACAGGTGATATAATTAGTTGTTAGATCTAGTCGAAGATGGAGTAAAATCAAATTTGTTCCCTATAACCAACATGACCATATACTTTGGATAAATATATCATGTAAAAATTTTGATTCATAAATATTCTATTTAAAGGGTCTTGACACAATATAATAATTATTGTGTGATGAATTAGTAATATATTTATCCAATTTTTAATTTAAATATTATGAATCAACTAAATGACCCCAAAATATATTAACAAAGGCTTAGTTCATTGGATTAATAATTAAATATTTAATCGAAACAATTACATCATGAAATATATTTCAAATCCAATACTCTAAGAATAATATTTACCCCATTTATATAAGGATTTCAACATAATTACCATTATATATATCCACACATTCTATAATAATATCTACATTTTGGCCTTGATTCGTCAAGTGTTATCATGAAGAAAAAATGTTACTTATTTTTCTAATTGGTTATAATAGATATAATTATATTTTATTTATCTGAGCTTATAGTGGGAAAATACAGAACTATCTCAGTTATCTAGCATGTAAATGACAGATCTATAGTATAACCTCCAATTTATAATTTTTTAATTAAACAAGTATTTTGAATTTATAATAGTGATAGTATATGTGGGTCCCTATTCTTTTTCCTATTTAAAACTAAACCTAATTTCATTAAGTAAATTTATTTTGTTATAAAAAAAATAATCAATATTATTCTAATAATATACTGATAACTTCCATGAATGTTACATTTTATTTGATATATCTCTTATTAAATAAATAATTAGGTCTCCAATTTAATTAAATAAATATATTTTAATTAACTAATTCACTAACTTGAATAATTAAATGGACATCGCCCATTAACTCAATTTGATATTTGTCCCAATAAATAAATATTCATTTTCTCTCATATTGATAACTTATTAATATATTAAAAGTTAAAATTCAACTACCACACTCTAGTATTTGATAACTAGGGATTGAAATATGATCGACATAATAGGAATAAACATTGTTATAGAAATTAAGATCAATTTATTCTATCAAAAAAAGGGCATCAAAATTAAAGGATCTCGTGGATATACATAGTGTGTATTCTTTTATGTCGCATTATTTTTAGTACTAAGAGAACCAAAAAATCATGATTGGTATCTTGAAACACATCATGTCCCACAAGAGAAAAATTATATTTTTAGAAATAAAAACCTTTCTATTATTTAGTACTATGTAATGTTATCCCTTTTCCCCAAATACCTCATCCTAAATGATAAATTATTTTGTTATAATTCTACAATTCATGATCTATCAATAATTTAATTGCTATTATTAAACCATGGAAACATGATTTTAATATTATTTTTATCACTCATCAAATTTCCAGTGATATCTTCCTCCTATGATCAAAATGGATACATTATATCTTGATGATTTTATGAATTCCTAATCCTTAATGATTCACCTGACAAAAGACAATTTTCCATGAGAATATATTTAAATATTTTCATCGTGAGACAATGTATCTTAATGAATATATTTCATAATAATAATCTCAAATCTAAAGAAAAATAAAAAATATCTAATATAGGAATATCCAAAACAGCATGAGGTATTCATAAATGTTTTTTTCTATCCTGATGATCTATTCTTCAAAGAGATCAACAAGTATAGAAAACAAGGGAAAAATTTACAATGTTCATATACTCTTAAAATGTGATAGATAAACAATAAAAACACATACCATAAAGCACCCATAATTTGATGAATTATAATAAGGGTTTCACATTTATAAATTATGAATATATTTTCAATTTAGGGTATTAATTAATTTTGAAGAACTCTAGAATATCAAGCCCTTATAAAAAAATTACAAACATCTAGTATAATAAATATTTTATATTAAAAATATTTCTAAATTTAAACTATATATTCATTCAAAAACATTCGATTATTTTGAGAACAATCCCCATAATGGAAATATATACCCTTTTATACTTCCTACCCATCCTTGGCCTCAATGATATTTTTTAAACATGGGATGATATCATGATGTTTATTATAGTATTCAAAATAATAAACTCAGTATTCCTTTTAGATAATGAAAAAATAACATAGACACATTTCCTTTAATATAAATAATTTGAGCTCAAATAATAATTTAATTACATAATATATCCACTTCACATCTCAAATCATTTTTTAAAATAGTTTTTTTAATCCATAATGTTAAAATCAGAATCAATATGGTATCATGTAAAACATGAGCACTCATGGAATCATTTTTCTTGAAAAAAATAATTCTCATCTTTAATAGGAGGATCAACTTTCTTTTAAACATTACATCATTATCTTAAAATTTGAAATAAAAATTTTTCAATTAAAAAAATCATTCCTTATAAATTTTTATTACTGTTTTCAGACATCTTATTAATATCAATCATACCCTACTCTTAAAATAAATAAACAAAATGAAAAAAATACTCTTTGAATTATAATATATATTACTCATAGAAGATATTCATTACCCATGGAATTCTAGGGCTATATCGGGTCCAAATTTCTTCAGGGTCAATTACCATGCGATAAAACATACATAAAATAAAGAGAATTTTGTATTAGTATAGTAAAATATCAAAAAATTATTCAATTTGAAGAATATGATGAATCACTTTTTGGATTCATTTGAAAATGGGATAAATATCCATTTTCATTCAAAACTCAAAAATCAAAAATTTCCCAAATGAATTTGAAACAATAATTTTACTAAATACCAATGAAAAATAATAGAGTAATATTATTAAATTATAATGGGATTGATGTTTGGAAATTCTTAGCATGTATTATATGTCATAAAATGATTCATTTAACACTTTTTAGAAAAAATAAATAAACTATTACATTTTTAGAAAAATATTAAAAATTATTATTTTAAAACCCCTGTAAATAATTTTAATTTTTTTTAAAATTATATCAAAAATAAAAATATATCTATTGAAAACATACTAGAATCAATTTATAAGACAACATCTATCATTTGACATATGTTCCTACATTAGTTGTGTCAAATAATATTCTGTTTATTCCATTATGAATGGTTATTTAGTATGGATGATCTTGAGAGTATTCAGAGGGATCAGGGATTGAAACTCATATATTTAATTTGAAATCTTGTAAAATTGGTTGTTGTATAGTTAGTTATAACTACGAATCACAAACATGACACCTGATCTTCAAAGGAACATGAATTTTCAATATTAAATGTGGATCATGAAAAATATGTGAATATATATAAAATCCTAATAGTCATTTCACATGGTTTATCCATAGATTGTAAATCTTGAACAAAAAAACTATAAAATGGAATGTTTGAAATAGTGAGGTTAGAATGATTAGAAGATGGTTTTTTAATTCCTTTGGAGAAACCATACACCCCTTTAAAAAGTAAAAAATTGCAATATTTTCCACGTGAACCTCATTTATTTATCCAAATTTTAAATCTTTTTTTGTCCATTATATTATCCAGATCACACCCCATATTTCCCCATATCCTCCTGATGAGTCAATCTAAATCTTAATCCATTTTATCTATAGTCTAGTTTAATCATGTACTTAAGGGTTTTCATCTTCATTATCATTTTATTCCAATTTATACAAAACCAAAGCATAATATTCGATGACTAGACCTCTCTATGAATAAGGTATGTGGTTCCTTTGTATTTTCAAGGCCACATCCTATTTTATTGGTGATCTATCTTGCAGTCAAACCACCAGATCAAATGTCAATGATTTAAAATTATAGATTTTTTATATAATATATTTTCCAAGCTCCTATGACCAGAATGAAGTGTCATGGATGACATGAATGGTGATCCATATAGGATACCATGATTCTAGAATTTGACCCATGTCGTGATAAATAAAATATTATGCTAGTTTCCCTCTGAGTATATAATGTATGAATTATGGTAATACATAAATGTTATGAATTGGGATTTTTTATTTATAATTCGATTCTCATAGTGTGACATAGAACATGAAATGGAGAAATTAAATTTAAATTTTTGAATCAAAATGGAATGGTACCATGTTAAAGTATAATGCATATATATGATTTCGAAATTAATAATGAATTTGTTGATGTAATGTAGATAGTGTGATAGACTGGCCAAGGGACTTAGAAAATTCACATGAAGTGTATTTCACTTTACATTATTGGGTTTTTAAAATAATTACCATATAAAACACTATTGAGGTGGTTTTCAAATTCCTTTAGTAGTGGGTTAAAAATATGAAATTTTAAAAAACACTTGATGTAGTTGGTAAATGATGTTGGTGGTAGTTCTGATCGAAAAATAAATCATGTTTCCATTGGGTTAAAATTATATATTCAGGAAGAAGTTTTTACATTAATTTAGAGTTGTTTTGATGTGAACTAATATATTATATGGAACTGGAACATCATACACTAGAAAGACATGGTTTGGTATAGATTTATGATTTTAGGATCGACTAGTTTCTTTATTATTGCTTATGGTGGTAGGTTCCCACAATGGGATCTGAGACATTTCATTGTAGATAGAGAAGGTATAACCGACCTTGAATGTCAATGTGGATCCCAAGTGTCGGTGATCTTCTATTTAATTAATTTTTTCCCAATAACTTTAATTTTTTAACTGTATAAGCATACATTCACTTACTTCTCATTCTAGCTATATTTAGGGTTTCTATTGGTGGTGGATAGCTATGTTATACTCACAAAATTATTGGGATATCAATTTATACTCTACAATTATTCATCATATTATTTATGGGTATAGGAAAGGGGACAAATATTGATGGATGGTTTTGAAGCAATGTGGTAGATTCTGGGAGATGTGATTGAGCAAAAATTTTGTCCACTTTTTTTATTTTTACTTATATCATGGATATTGTTTTATATTTTTTTGTAAATAATCCAACCTCTAGGGGTATAACTATATATATAAAACATCAATTTATTTCAAAACATAATTCTATATCTATTTATTTGTGATTTCCTTCACATTATTAGGATTTTATCGAGATGGTGTTATGTGACTAGTGTTTTTTGGTTTATATAACTACTAATTTGAGAGGGTATAGTCTCCATGTTGTATCCTCATAGTCTCATTATACTAATTAATAGCCTCATTAGTTTATGGATTCATAATTAGGGTAATGTAGATAATCTAGATTGGGCATTATTCAGTGGCCTCTAGAAGTGGATTCTTCAATATCATATCGTAACCCATACCTATTTCGTTAATTACTATTTTGGAAAGGGTCATAATATAATAGGATGTGTGAGGGGATTGGTAATGATGACATACCTTATAGTAACTAAAGCATGTATATAGGAAACCCATGTTTATATGGATGGGATTGTTATTTTTAGAATTTTCTTATAACAATTTTGTTATTTCACCACATGTAATGAACTTAGGTAATCATATAATTGATTTTTTTACATCATATCATGGTCCATTATGACAATAGATAACAAGTGAGTTCCTGAAACATGGAATGAATATAAGATTAATATTCCATTTATATGCTACATATGATCAATATTTTTCCATTTCATTAGAAGGTTGGATACATAATGTTTTATCAATGATTTATATATTGTTCTTCCATATAAATTAATTGTGGAATATTACATAACCAATTACGTTCATTATTATATAAATTTATATAAATTAAAATATATTATTCAATAATGTAAATGGTAAAATAAGGTGTCAATAAGAAACCTATAAGGTGTTTCCCATTATAACATGTAAATAAAATATTATCTAAATATTAATTGTACAATTATGATTGGATAAATAATGGAAAATAAATATGTGAATCCACAAAAATGATGTTAATTGTCCATGAATATGTTCAATGACTTAGGAAGTTCACGGTTTTTTGATATATTATGGGGTTCTCTATATATAGTTTTTAGATGTGGTAGCTTCCTTGTAATCATGTACTAATGTATACATTCTGATAATTATAAAGATAATTCACTATGGAGAGCATGGGTTACATACTTAGAAGGTGTGGATGATCACACCCCACTAGTGGGTAGGCTATATCCCCTAATAGTTCATAGTCTTCCCTTGGATAACTAGAATCAGGAGAGCTTATTATGGGTATCATACTTAATGTAAAGGGAGACTTATTGGTCCATACCAACTTTATATAACCATTATCATGAGATTTATATAGATCACACAATGATGTTCATGGAATAAGGTGATCTAAAAGCATTGGGATATGTATAGTGTTGATCTAGAAAGTTTATAATCCTTTTAATACTACTCATTATAAGAGAGTAATTATAGTAAAGTAAATGTTATAAGGATAAGCAAGGACCTTTTAGATTGTTATTGTGAAATTTTATCTGCATTTTAGTCAGACATAAAAAGAATTTCATACACATTTCTTAAGTATCTTCTTCTTAAAGACAATCATATCTGGTAGGGATAGGGAATTTAGACATTTAACCCAAAAGTGATGTCTATTATAGTGTATTAATCCCATTCCAAAAAGTGGAAGCATTTATTCCTAAACGTAGCTAGTAATGAAGTAATCAAAGATAAATTGTTCAACCATTGTCAATGTTAAGAGATTAAGGATTAGGTGAATGTGTTCCACTTCAATAACTTTTTGAGTATTGTAAACCACTTTATCATCACAATGATTAATATCAGTAGGGGATATTGTGTTGGGAAATTTTCCTCCATGGGATGTGGTCCAAGTGATTTCTTGTTTAGTAGGAAACATTTGTCAGATAAGAGATGCTTGGGTAATGGTTTGATGTCATGAAATATTAGTGATTCATATATTCCCTTATTTGGGTAAAATATTGCATAGTGTTTGTTGCATATTAGTAAAAGGAATAATTAATCAAAATGTACGTGACCACCCATGGAGTACCAATTTAACTTAATGTTTGGTAATTTACATTTCTTCTTATAAATTTATCTTTATAATTCTAATAACATAAGATTTGGGCCACTATAAGGTTGTAGGTCCAGATCAACCATTACTCACTAGTCTAGTAGTAAGTGTTCCACTTGAAATATATGATAAGGTGTATGATATTAAGAGAAATGATATAGACAATATAGGTCAAAAAGGAAATACAACCCATAGAATCTAGGATGAGGTAAAAATCATTTAGAAAGATCATTTACATGTTCTCAAATCCACTCGAATGGAAAATTATATTAGATTATCTAATTTTAATTGTATTATTCCTATAAGATTTACTATTGTGTCTACTTTGAATGAACTAAGGGCCCTAAATACTACTTGGTTGTAACATTCCATATTATTATTGAATCATGATTGGTGTTTTTTATTGTCATATTGCTGTTTTCACAAGAAATTTTTTTTATTTGTGATTTATTTGGAATTTTTAATCTAACATTCTTGGTATTATGGTTAGGCTTTTGGCTTGGATCTATTCACCTAGAAGAATTGTGTTATTTGAAATTCCCAAAAAGCAAAAAATTGGGTTATTTAAAAAATTAATAATTGATTTGGATGTTTTTTTATCAGTTTATCATCTCATATATATGTGATTATAGGGAATCCTTGTATGTAAGACTATGCACTAAGGGATGGTGATTATCACTTCCTAAGATACTTCATTGTGCTAGAGATAAGGGTTTTTATGATGCCCTTAGGATCTTCCAACATATTTGATATTAATCATAGATATATTATTATAAATTAATTTTGTATTATACATTTCTAGTGGGAAATGATATTACTTATGTTAGGGAGTGGAACACTGAGGCATTTTGTGAAGGACCTGATCACATGAGACGCGGTGGGGCCAAATCGTAGGATTCATAGCTCGTTTTGGGTATGTTAGAAAAAAATATATCATTCTTCCAGTTTCTGATTTTTTTCAAGATTATTTCCTAACAACCATTCATGATTGAAACTAGATTGTGGGATTGAGTTAAAAATACGAAATTTCGAGGTATGGAACCTATTTCTATTTATATATAAATTATTCCACCTACAATGATTTATGGATTAAAATCCATTCTCTTGGAGTTAGAGGTGATTGAGTTAATTCTTCCTTGAATATCCCTCTAAGGAACTCCATTTATATTCTCCATGAATGATGATGGTTTTTTGATATTATATATTGACTATTATATGTTAAATTGGGTAATTATTAAAAAAAATATACACTACCTCAAATCAATGAATTACATGACCATATGAAAGGTTTCTAAGCATTTTTAAAAACTGATATGTGATTAGGGAACCTGAAGTTGAATTTTCTTATAAGAAATTACAAATTAATTATGACCTTTATGAGTATGTTGCTATATATTTTTGGATGATTAATGATATAGTAGTGTCCATTTATTTTATGTATATGGTCTTCCACCATTATCTAGACTCATTCATTAGCATGTTTTTCAAGGAATTATTTATATACTACTAGTCATGAGGGAAACCTTATTTTTATTTGGATATTGTTCTTGTTCCACTTGAGGACAAAACATATTTTCTACAATATTTGAATATCATCTTTGTATGGATCTAGTACACATCCTTATCCATATAATCTATGAGGAAGGCATGTTAGTGTATCCCATAAAGGTGGATGTCATGGATTCATAGGGTAATCCGAATAAATCATTATACATTTGAATCTTCTACTGGTTGGATGATTATTTCATTAGTTTTATCCTAGAATTATCATGCTTATTGGTTCTACTGATGGGATTGGCCAATAAAGGGTGATGTAACACTATTCTAATGACTATCATGCAGTCTTCATGGAGATAAGGAATTTTTTTAATTCTACAACATTTTTTAATTTAACATATCCTAGTAATTGTTACAATTTGTGTTGTGATTCCACATATTTTGGTTTTAATATAATGGTTATGCTGTATAGGGGAAATTTAATACGGTTCTTAGTATTTGAGTCCACATAATATAAATTTCCCATCCTATGATTTCATATCATCATTTTTTGTTCATTCAATGAAGTGTTAGTAAAAATACATTTTTAATAGGGGATTGTGTTTTCACTAATCAACAAGGAAAAAATATATATTCTCTCATCATGAAAAAAACAATTTTTGGACAAGATGGGTTCTGTACATATAATCTTTCAGTTTTGAGTTGGATTTACCCTTCATAATGATAATTTAATAGGTTATTATTTGATTAGATAGACTTGATACTTGTTGGTTCTTTAATATAATAGATGGTAGAAGGGGATTTCAATATTCACTATGCTATAATTAGATATCCATGAATATTGGGCATGTGAACCATTGGAACCTACCTATAAATTATTTAATTATTGACATGTGGAAAGAGGGATAACATTCATATTAAAACATCTTGGTGGTGGGGGATAGAATATATGATGTGGACACACAACCTTATTGGTCATTAAATTCTAATGTGGTTTTCCATGTTCAATGATTTGTGGTAATCCATGTTTGTATGTATGAAGAATTATTGAGGGAATTGAATTCCTAGAACTATGTTGTATAAGTAATTCTTTCAAAAATAATTTGAGTATTTATAGAAATTATTTGTGGCCCAATGTGAAAAAAATATAGTTATTTTATAATACGATGCTCTATGAGTCATCATGTGAAGACTGGCCATAAGAGACCTTACATTCTACTCCACTCATTACCCATACCAAATTGGAAATGATATGATGTTAAGATAGACCATGTGATTTCATTTTTTGAGGATTCCTTGAGGACAAAATGTTTTTTGGGTTTTTTTAGATCATTTGAATGCTATAGCTCAATTATTTATAATTAAGGAAACACCATAAGTGGATGAGATTGAAAGGTTATATGTCTATAAGGTGACATGGTTACATCGGTTCCATAGAGCACCATCAATGAAATTGATGCCTAATTAACCTAAATATGATTGTGGAAATTCTTAAAGAAACATAGAAAAAAGTTGCACCTGAGTATATATCACCACACGTGGAAATATGGGAAATTAGAGTATATTATAAATGTGTTGATTATATTGTCATATACTATGTCATGTATTTTTACATATCTTGGTAGATTCATCTTCATTGGTGTGTTTCTGTTATAATAATTTTCACCGTGTTTATATTTATAGGTATACATTTTAATATGTATATGGAAGTCCATACAAACTACTTTAATGATGGGTAGAAGCTATATAGTCAGCCATACATGGGTTTTGACTAGTGAAGGATACCAAAAAGGATATTAAATTGATTAATAAATTTTTGGAAACTACCTATAGTAGAAAAAAAATTACTAGATATTTCATCCCCTAATGATTGAGTTGGGTGACTAGGTATTTTTATGGGTTTCATTGATATTTGGAAGATGATAGATTTAATGATAGGGAGATTTGGTGCTATGGTTTTTAAGGTAGTTTGAGTTAACCTAGAATGTTTGTATCATGGAATACCAATGTTGTCACGACTCGTCCCCAAGTTCCCATGTTGTAACTACCCCATGCTCACCTCCAATAGGCCAGGGGCTGGTTACTATTGTTTTGTAGCTATATCTAAAACGAATGTGTAGAGTTTTCATAAGTACTTGTAAACAAGAACACAAATCCAGGCCATGTTTGCTGGAAGGGGAAAACACTATGAAAACAAACACAAGGTACGACAGTAGAAAACTAAGGTAAATGGGGCCAGAATAAAAGACCAATTGAAATAGAATAGTTAACGATGATGTCTATGGTACTCATCTGTAGAAGACCCTACTTGATGGATAGGCACAAAAACAAGTGTCTGATGTCACAGAAGCATGTCTTTTCTATCAGTTCAATCTAAGAACCACGTACCCCCGGTCCACCATTATCTCCATTAAAGAGTTGACCATCAATACAAGAGACGATATGTGTGGGATATTCCCGTGCATGGGTGAGTAAAACAACGCTTATCATGGACCCCAAACCACAAAGGCATATCATGAAGCAATACACTATGTAGACTACCAAAGATGTACACTATAAAGAACCCTCCTTAAAATGTTATATAATCATGAATTGTATTCACGAAAATACAGAATTACACACTGAGGATATTTTTGGGTTAATACTTTTATAGAATTATGTTATCTTACATACATACCACATTCATAAAAAAAGTATAACATAGAAAAAACATCCATTTTTTCAATATATAAAACACTCAAACACAAAACATGATTTCTTTAACAACAATACATATCAAACATCATGAATCCCTTCTTTCTATTACCCATCCATATATAATGTGAAAAACATTTTCAAAACATTGAATGATTATAAAACACAGTAAGGGATTTATAGAAAAAAATTGTTAGTCGACCAATAAAATCCATAATCATAAAAAATATTATGCATAGAAACATCATGATGTTTCCATGGAAAATATTTATAATACAACTCATAAACTCACACTTATTCATGTAATAACCATTTGGTCAAATTCCATCTCTGGAGCTCCCAAAGTATTGGAGAGATATAATGGGTCTCACACGTCATATCTTGAGCTATATTGGGCTCAAGGAAACATATGTTGTGCTATAATGGGTTCAATTTGACATATCATGATCTAAAATGGGGATATCAAAAGATATAATGATCTCAAACCAACATATAAAATTTCCATGGACATATCATGAATAAAACACTCCATAGCTCATTTACACCCTTAAGAACACATCCACGTTTAAAAATACACCATTTTTCATTAAAATAACTCATAGAACATAAAAACTATACAAAAGATAATGAAATATTATTTTAATTTACATATAATTGAGAAACTATGTAAATAATGAATTATGAAATCATAATAGAATTGTCAGGTCCTAAAAAGGGAACAATCTCTTTGGTATTCATAAAGGAGACATTAAAAATGATTTGAAGAAGAAATTACTTTACCAATACCATAAAATTGATGAGATAATTGAAGTGAATTGGTAAATATACAATAAATACACCGAATAAAACATAATATAATCAAATTACATATCATAATTCATCTTATCATGATAAAAATCCTTGTTGATGAAGGTTAACCTAATGAATTGAAATCAGGATAATAATTCCCTTAAGAAATTTAGGATTGGTATTAGGTGTACATGAGAGGGATTAATGAGATATTAATGGGTCTCTCAAAATTAATACTTCATATGGGATTTTTGGGGAAGGTGAGAAAATATTCCCCATCCATAGTAATTAAATGAGAACAACAAAGAGAAAATTCTTGAATAAACATTATGAATGAGAGGATCCTTTACGTCGGGTTTGACTTCAATAAAACCTTTTTAACGCTCCTTTAAAAATAGGAAGTACTATTATGAATATTTTAAATAAAAAAATTACTAATTATAACACATTTCTATATGATTTAATAACATCATTTCAACCATTCATTAATAATATTTTGTCAATTCCATTGTTTTGAGGTGCATTTTTTTACATGGTTTCGATGATTGGTTCATGATGGTTATTCATGTCGATAGGATGTGAGACTCCATAATTAGAATAGAATAATATTTTAATATTTTAAAAAATAAATTATACCATTTATCATTATTAATTCTATTATGAAGATGATTCATTAGTTAAGTAATTAATGATGTTCGTTTAGATCATTTTGGATGTTCTTTGATAATAATGAATTCATTTTTTTTCTAAATTATGAAAATGTGAAAAAAAAAATTCCAGAACATTATATATGATACAATAGAAAATTTAAAATCTTTTTCAACCATAAAATTTTTTTCATGACCCTTCTTGATGGTTGTAAATGAAATTGAAATCACATCGTCCACAATGTAAGAAAAATCGGCAAATAACAGACGATGTTTAAATTTCATGAATAAGTGGGAGAAGAGAAGAAGTATAATGGTGAATCTTTCATAGACATAATGAAATCCATAATATGTAAGATACTGGAATTATAAATTCTTATTGTATAAATTGAGGTTAGTAAATAATAATAATAGAAAATAAAATTAAACGAAAAGAAAGAAAACAAAAGAGGATGTTTACCTCTTGATCTATTCCCCTTGAGATCCTTCTTAAGTCCCTTATTTTAGGCCATTTGGTGATTCTAGAAGGTCTTGGATGTGGGGAAGTGAATTTATAGGATTATTTGGTAGAAATTAGTCAATGATCAATGCTTGAGTGGTGTGAGAGGAAGAGGTGGAAGTAGTAGTATTAATAGTGGAGGACATGAGGAGTTTTACATTACTTTAATTATTACATTATTATTTTTCCCCAAGACAATGAATAGTGATGATTCAGAAACCAAAAATATAAAAGAGTGCATTAAATATAATGGTATTAAATGATCTATACATAAATAAATAACTTCAATATTAATGTATTTATCATTTATCATAAATTATAATATTTTACTAATAAAAAAATTCATGTATTTCAGAAAAATTCAAAAATTCACCGCAAGAATTTATCAATGTGTATAATTAATAAATGAAATCTAATTTTTTAAGAAATTTTTTTAAATATTATTAATTTAATTTTAAAATAATATAATATTTTATTTTAGAAATAACAATTTTAAAACATTTATTTATTTATTCGAAGATATGTGTATTTCATAACATCAATTAAATCTTATAAGTATACTATCATAGGTTAGTTGATAATAAATCGGGGTATGTTACTATTAATAATGGTAACATTACTATTCATAATGTTATGTTTCTATTCAACAAAAAATAAGTTGGTCTTATTTGACTCTAAATAGCATACTGCTTACAACCATGTATGTCTGTTTTTTTTAATTCAAAACATTGAAGTGGGAAAATTAAGCTTAGTGCTAATTATATCTATCTCTATAAAATAATGTATCATGGATTACATTTTAATTTTGAACCCTTGGGGTGTTACATTATACCCACCTTATGGAAATTTCATCCTGATAATTTTATTTACATATTAAACAAGTGAAGGTACCTTTCCCTCATAGAATATTAAGATTCCCATGTTTCATCTCATACCACGTGGTTTCTCAACAAGTCTTTTTTCTGGTGGATTACATAATTCCAAAATTCATTCTCTCTATGATAAAGAATCTAAATTGGACACTCTTTATAAGTAATTTTCTCTTCCTTCTGAATAGCCTCTAGGATAAAAAATTAGATAAACCTCACACATATTTTCTCAACATCAAAACATGAAAAATGTTGTCTACCTGAGAGAAACATAGAGGAAATGAAACTTGTTATGAAACTTGTCCTGCTTTATACAAGATTTTCAAACGGACCTATGAACCGTGGACTTGGATTTCCTTTAATACCAAATAATATACCTCTTTTTCAATGATGGATTTAAAGGAAAACATGGTTAGTTTCCTCGAAATAGATGTTTTTACTTCTATTATCTACATAAAATTTCTAGCTTCTCTCAGCTGTCCTTGTTTGAGAAAAATAATCTTCACATTCAATGCCACATCCTATACAAATTTTAGCCCCATAAACATTCTTTCACCAACATCATCCCAAAATGATGGAGTCTATCACCTCTTCCAATACAACGCCTCAAATTGTTCCAATAAAATTACTATAATAAAAATATTTATTATAAGAAAACTCAACTAACGAAAGATGGTGGTCCCATCATCTCCGGTAATCCATTGAACAAGCATGCATAATGTCCTATGGAGTCTGAATCATCCATTATGACATATCACTTATCTAATAATGAAAAGATGTATTGAAATTTAATTCTATTACCAATTAATTTGGAAGGCCCTTCCAAATGATATAAGTTAACCCGAGATCCCGGTCATATATAATTGAAAGAGAAACACCATGTAACCTGAAAATATATTTAAGTTACAGCTGAGAAGCTTTATCCAAAGGTATTGTATCTTGAATAGAAAGAAAATTTATAGATTTAATCAGCCGATCAACAATAACCCAATCACGTTGTTACCAAGTGAATTCATTGGTAGTCCAATAATGAATTTCATAGTTATATTATCCCATTTCAACTTTGTAATTAGAAAAGGATGAAGCATCCCATTCGGTAACTACTACTCTTCATTAACCAGTTGACATGTCAAACTATTAACAGTAAAATTGGAAATATCCTTTTTTATTACATCCCACCAGTAAAACACATAAAGGTCACTTTACATCTTAGTGCAGACATGATGAATTGAAAACAGTGAACTATAAGGTTCCTATAATAATTAATTCTTCAAATTAGAATTACAAGGAAAACCAAACATTTTCCAAATCCTAAAACACTATCATTACCAAGGATAAATTATGAAAACCTACCCTTTTTACCAATTATACCTTTTTTGTAGCTCTTTGTTTTTCTTCTCTTCTAGATTTATTCTCTCTAAAAAGGATGACTACACTAAATCCTAAAACAAAACAGAGAGATTTCCAGCACCATCAACATCCAAGATAATGTTTATCAAATAAATTAACAAAGTTTTACTTTCAATACATATCATGGTTAATGTGGAATTACTTTTTCTAATTAATTCATCAAGCACTCTATTTTATTCCCAGGATGTTAATGAATCGTGATAGTATAATAATTATTTATTTCTTGCCATTTTCTTTGTATAATGATTAATTACTTTTGAGTAAATTTTTACTTCAGGCTTTTATGGTTCGTATATATTTCATATTTTACTCTATAATGAAAATTTCACAAAATTTTTCACCCAAAAACCACATATAACAATTTATAATATTGTTCAGGATAACTTAAATCTAGTGGTTTTAGTTTCCTTAAAGCATAATCAATTACCTGATCATTATTTTTTTAACACAACCTTTTCCCTTAAAATATGAATCACTATGGATGAAAAAATCATCATTTTTGGAAGACAAGGACAAAAAAGGATCATTCACCAATCTCTTCTTTAGTTTCTTAAAACTAACATTACATTTTTTTATAAAAATAAATTTAACCCATTTTGTGTTAACATTATTATCTGGATAGATAAACATGAATAGTTTTTAACAAACTTTTGGTAATAACCTTATAATCTTATAAAAAATTATTATCTATATCATTAGTAGGACTTGGACATTCATCAAGAAATTTTGGTTGGTCATGATCAACTGTTATTCCATCCTTATTTATAATATTCTCATGAAAATAAATTTTTTCAAACAAAAAACCATACTTTCTGAATTTTCCACAATGTTTCTTTTATATTGTAGTTTTAAGAAACCCACTTATGTTTTTCATTGTCTTCATTTCATATACATTATACTATATTGATATCATTAAAAAAACATTTCCATGAACTTATGAAATATTCAATTCATAAAATTCAAGAATACATCAGGTGAATTAGTTAACCCAAATGGAATAAATACAAATTCAGATTGACCATATCTGGTATGGAACTTAGTCTTTTGAATGTCGTCATTCTTTAAACTCAATTTAGGGTACCCTGACCTCGGGTTAATTTTCAGAAAATATTGTGCTCCCTCGATCTGATAAAAAAATCATCAATATGAGGCATATGAAACTTTTTTTACGAGTAATGTTATTCAAGGTTCTATAATCAATGCAATTTCTCATTGTACCATATTTATTTTTTAAAAAAAAGATTTGATCACCCTATAGTGATGTGATAGGTTGGATAAATCCTTTATCTAATAATTAATGGAACTTCTTTTTTGATTTTATATATTCCATTGGATCCATTTTATAAGGGTGTTTATAATTTGGATTAGCACCAGGATCTAAGTCAATAGTAAAATCAAACTCTCTGCCAGTAATAACACTGGTTAAATCATTAAGAAGAACATCCATGTATTCATTTACTACTCGTACATATTTAATCTAAATACTTATCTTTTCTTCAAAAATATGATCAAGATAACATTAATTACGAAATTTTATCATTTTACAAGATACCTAATATGTTTTCAATGGTATTGATTCATTCTTGTAAAAAAATGAAGCTATTTATAAAAAACAACTTGTTTTCCTATACAACCTATCATTGCATGATGAAAATAAATCTTGTACATAGCCAGAATAATATAAAACTCTACAAGAGGAAAAACAACATAGTTTTCATGTCAACCTTTTCCATAGACAAAGATTTGTAGATTCTTATAATTTCTTTTTTTCCAAAATATTTCTTATAGGTGTTTTTACCATGATCTCTAGTTCCATTTCATGAGGTTTAATTCCCAATGTTTGTGAAAATTTATCATAAATTAAGGGATTTCTAGATCCCTAATCAAAAAACACATTTTTGTGATCATTTAAAACAATCAATGTACCTGATACCCCATAATTTGATTGATCAACATCTTCTGAAGTGGCTGAAAAAGATTTTTTCACACCCAACTTTTTACAATCATGCTAATTTCCAACCAGTGTGACTAGCTTCGATAAACCATTAGCAAAATTACCCAATTCATTGTAGTTAAAGAATATCACCATCTAATTCTCATTAATTTTGGATCATTTTACATTCACTCATGTTACATATGTCCAAACTATAGACATCGGGAGTATTTCCTAGAATTTACAAGAAATTCACCAGGATGCCTTTTACCTCATTTTTAAGAAGAAGGGACATTGATTTTATTTCCTCTATGTTTCTTTGATGAATTATTCCCCAAAGCATTCCAACTTGATTTCATCTTATTCTTTTCATCACGAGGCAAATAAGTGTCAAAAAACTCCATCTCTACTATTTCATCACCACAAACAGGTTTTTCATAGCTTTTAAACACTTTTTAAGCCAATTATCTTTACAAAAATGGTTTCAAACCAAGGTAAAAGATATTAATTTTACTATCCAAATCCCGAGTAAAATCTAGTAAATACCAGGACAGTCGTGTAAAAATTGATTCATAAGATTCCAAAAAATCATCATCTTTCTACTTTACTTCCAAGACTTTTTTCTTCATACTGAGTTGGATAGTTTTAGGAATATATATTTCCAGAAACGGACTCTTAAAATCATCCCAATCATGATTATCAAGATCATCTCTTTCCCTAGTATTTTTAACTAGTGACCAATGTTGATCGACTTCACCATCCAGATATAAAATGGTAGTATGGCATTTTTATGATCCAAATAACAAATTACTTCAAATATATATTCGATAGCATTGATATATCCTTTTTTATCACTGGATATGTGGTTCTACTAATTGCTGGATGATTATGACTCATAAGAATCTCTACAAAAGATAGGTTTCTTCAAGGTAGATCATGTTCATCTCAATAATGGATACCGAAACAATTTATTTCTTGAGTAAAATGATCCATTACTATCACAAACTACCCTATTCCGATTCTCACCATTCCAGGCTACTGATTCGGACTGAAATCACCCTCTTGGTGCCTTTGTACATAATCATCCCTCTTTCTTCTGTGAAAACCCATTCTTAGAAGACACATCTTAGTGGAAGCAACAAGGTAAAATTAAAATTCTATAACTTTTAAAATTAAATATTCAGAAACAAATCATTTATGGTATTCTCTTAACACCATCCCAACCCATAATTTTATCTAAAACATCCTTGGATACCAACTATAAGGACATGAACTTAAAATGTTACTTATTGTTAAATATTATTCAAGGAAATACATTATTACACACTAGGGATATTTTCATGTTTAGAGTAATACATATTAAGGGTATCTTATATACATACCACATTGATAAAAATAAGATACCACTAATGAAACTATCCTTTTTTTAAAATATAAAACATTAAAACATAAAACATGATTTCTTTGATCACAATCCATATCAAAAAAACTGTTTCCCTTTTTTTCTCTTACCCATCCTTATATCTTATTATTTTTTTAGAATCATTGAAGGAGTATAAAAAATGTAATGGATATAAATAGTGAAATAGTTATTCAACCAATAAAACCCATAATCATAAAAACTCATATGAATATAAACATCATGTATTTTATATGGGACATATTTACCATATCAGTCTTACATTCACCATTACACATAGAATAACCATTCGGTCAACTTCCATATGTGGAGTACCAAATGCATTAGGGAGATATAGTGGGTCTCAACCATTATATATTGAGATATAATGGGCTCAACCCAATATATATTGGGCAATAATGGGGCTCACCTATCATATCTTGAGATATAATGGGCTCCATCAGAGAACACATTTCAAAATACCCCAATTTCTCGTAAAAATCACCCTTAGAACAAAAACACTACAAAAATGATATTGAAATATTATTATTTAAAAACATATAATGGATTCACTATGTTAATATAACATCGTGAAATCAGAAGAGTACACTCATGTCCTAAAAAATAAACAATCACTTTGGTTTTCATAAAGGAGACATTTAATTGGATTTTAATAGGAAATTACTTTACAAATACCATAACATTAATGAGTTCATTGAGGGGAATGTGTATTTATAATGTAAGTTCACATAATAAAACATAATAAAATCAAATTACATATCACTAGTCATCTTTTAATGATAAAAACCCATGAAGATGAAGGTTAACCCAACAAATGGGAATCGAGTTGAGAATTCACATAAAAATTTTGGCATGGAATAAGGTGTAAATGGGAGGTCATAATTTTAGTGAACCATACCTGAAGTACGTAGACATTTCATTTCATTTTTGTAATACTTAATAAAATACAAAAAAAGTCACCTAAAGACAGTACTATTTTATTGTTTTTGGAAACTCGAAACATAATCTTCAAATCATGGTGAATGATCTTCAACATCTCCCATAAAGATCACCCCCTTTGGTTTTCTTACCTAAAACCATTCTTTATATCCTAGGGAAATGAAAACATAAAAAGGGTGAGCTTAAATTCTTAGTAAGGGTAAACATGGAGAACATAAAATAATCCCTAAAAATTAGAACGTAAGAACATGATCATAAAACATCAAAATCATGAGTTGACATAAATCTTGGTAGTGCATATAGAATAGATCAAAAAGGAACATTAACTATGACAAAATATAAAGGGAATAAAACATGTAATTGTAGAAAACATTATTCACATGTTATGATTTCCAGAGTATCCAAGGCATTGCTGTGAAGACCATCATAGTGGACAAAGTCCCTTACTGAATTGTGTTCACTCCTCGTTCGAGTCCTGTATCACTGAACCAGATTAACATGTCATTCTAGACATGTCTATATCATGATATATAAATATTTTCCCAGTTAGTTGTAGGGAGATATAGGTCCCACCCATCTCATAATGAAATCATTCTTACTTGTGCCACAAAATAAAGATAAATCATTCATCATAACCCAATGAATAAAATGGGTTTCGTAAACATCATCCCATCATAACATAATATATATAAAACCAATGGATATCATTTCATCATAAGAACAATAAAACCATATAAATAATAGATACATTATACTTTAATCATAATCATACAAAATAATTTCATCTTAGATGAAAAATAGTTTTGACAAAACACTTAAAATGAATTCTTGAGAAAAATATCCTTTCTTCTTTAGAATCATTCTCTTTTCAAAAAAATGAAATGAAATATTAAAATAAAAGGATTTTGTTGAAAATAATCATGAAATATTTTAGAGGAATCATCATTGAATGAATTCGTTATGAATCTTTAAAAAACCATTCATGCTATATAAGTTAAAAAAACATTCTTCTCGTAATTTTTCCGGAAAAGTCAAAAAATATATCGTATGGTAAAAAAACATTCTTTCCATACCATTTGGTAAAAGACTAAAAAGTATAAAAGTTAATTTAAAAATACATGGAATAATATTCAAAATTTGAAGAAATCATTTTGTGGATAAATGGACATGGATGATAAACATAACCCCAATAAATACTTACGTATAAGATATATCTGATAAAAATGAGATTGTAAAAATATCTCTTAACTAAGTTCCAATTTCTTCCGTACGTGTCCAAAACACCTATATAGTGGGTTTAAATATATTATTAACTTGTAATAGAACCATAATAATATTTATTATATCATTTATGATTCACTTATGACTTTATATTACTCATTCTTTTGTCAATTCCATGTTAATGTAGCGTTTTTGGTAAAATCGTTTCATTTATTATACGTGTTTGTACATATTGTTCATGTAATTGTTATTACTTATATCATTATTTAATTAATTAAATATTTTAAAAAATTATTTATATATCATATATATTCAGTATATATATATATATAACAGACAGATAAATGAAGTGAAACACACCGTTCATGGAGACGGTAGGTCGTACGTACTCATGAATGCTGTTTCGTTTCCTTATTGACTTGAAAAGAAGTAAGTAGATGACATATATATATATATATAAATACATAAATCCATTAGAATTATTATGTCATATATATCAACATTATTGGTTATATATACTTTATAATCATTCTTTAATGGTTAATATGGAGAATGAATCTCATCGCGTCGTGGAGATGGTAATCCGGACGTACGAATGAGCGATGATATCATCCCATAATTATTTAATGGAATTGGAGTGGATGATATAATATCTCAGAATCAGTATGATTTTATAATAACCATATATATTAATTATTTAGACCATTATACCCATCCATGAAATAAAGGTGGTGGAAAAAAAGATTACACCATGGCATGGAGACTGTATTCCATACGTACGCACGTGTGGTGATTTCATTTTTTGTAAGATGGATAGATGGTGTAATGAGAATGTTTCATATTTATAATAATATATCATTATATTAGTTATAAATATGATATTACTTAAAAATGAAATAACTAAATAATAGGAAGTAGAAGAATAAAGAAACTTGAAAGAATCGGTAGAAGAAATTACCTCTTCTTCATCGTGCCTCCTCATAACCTCCTCTAAGTGCACTATAGTTGGTCTTTGAAGAAGACCAGGACCTCTAGTAGGTTTATATAGAAATTTAGAATTGAAATGGTCAGGGTTTTTCCTAACATGAATGCTCAAATTTGTGTGAAGAGGAGAGGGAGGAGGTTCCCTTTTATAAGAGGGGTGAGGGTCACCTTAGGAAAAACATTAAATATTATTCTATAATAAAGTAATATTCGGTTTATAATGGCTCTAAATTGATTTATTTCAAATATAATGTATATATGGGTCTAAATAATTTCAAAAAATAGGTTTTAGGAAAGTTTAGGTTACCATTTTAACCATATCATTTAGATTTAACTCAATGTTAAATAATTTTTCTTTTACCGTGTCATCTTGTATTCTTACACTACATGTTTAATATACTTACAATAAACTGCCAATCGAACCCCAATTGGATCTTTAATGTCATATATATTATTATACATGTTTTTTTGCCAAAAATTAGTGTTTTAGAAATAGAATATAAATTAATAATATAATATATTTTTTAAAAACACTTTTATGTTAATTTTGACACTATTTGGTATTTTGTTATCTCTAAATTCATAACAACATTATTATTTCGAAAATAAATCATATAACCAACCATAATATGTTATATTAACCTAGAAAATTAGTTTAATTCATAAAAATTATCAAATTTCATTTATTTTGGTATTTATAATATCAATTATTTAAATATTTCATTAATTATGTAATTACTTCATCACCATTGTGTCATAAATAAATAGAATTATTAAAAGTCTAAAAATTATAAATAAAAAAATATTATGTAGGATATATTTATATCATTATAATGAATATTTATAGCCGAATTTATCTTATATATAACTCTGTATTAAAAATGTTTTAATTATCAAACATTGATTTTAACAATTTTAACTCTTCTTTCAATAAAAAAATAATAAATGTCCTAATTTAATCCAAGTGGACCTAAATGGTACTATTTTATTCATAAAGTTGTTTTTGGTGGAATTACACATATCAAATATAGTTAATACATGTGTTAGGGTAATAGTAATATCATTTTTACCCTTAATTACCCTATTTACTTTTAATCGTGGTAAATAAAAGTAAGAAGTTACTACTGAAAAAAAAAATTATTTTATTCAACCACATTGTACTCCTTCATATTAAACATGTCTCTATAATTTTCAAAACTCCACCCACAGAAGAAGTAAAATTATGTTTTATGTAAATTTTCATATTCTCCAAAGATGTGGGTAAAAGACGGTGAAAAGTTCAATAATATTTTTATATATATATATAATTATTATAAAATGACTCCAATGAATTACATTGAACATATATAGGTATTATGTATTAGTTTTTACACAATATAAATTTAAATAAAATAAATAATTATTTATATAAAAATTCTATTTTAAACTATAACTGAGTGTTTTTCACTATTCATAAAAAATAGAATGTTTTCAGAAAATATAACAAAAATTCACTCTAGGCTAATTTCGATATTCCAAATCCAAAAATGAAGTCCATTTTGAATGATAAAATTCATAAAATTTCAAAAATTGGGTATTATTATTCATAAAAGCTAGTTTATATAATATTTTAATAACATATCATTGTTGAGTGAAACTCGGTATTTCATACAACACAAGCTATCGAGGAAGGATGATCTTGCATATAACAAAAGCCAAGAATAGTGTTGCATATAATACAAGCTAATAAGTTGTTGCATATAGAGTATGTTAATATTGATGTAGCGTACAACAAAGGACATCAATGAAATTAAAAATAATATTTCTCATAAAATCTCAGGGAGTTACATTCTACCCCCCTTAAAATGAATTTCGCCGTCGAAATTTTTCAGGGTTATAAATGGTTTACTACTTGAAATTTGCATTCATAGAAACCCACATCATAAAAAAGAATACTAAATATTAATTTAAAAAACTAATGTAGGAAACGTAATTGTTACCCAAATTAACTCATCACTGGGTTTCCACATAGAAGAACATAGGTGAAAATATGGATATGGAAGAGAAATATAACCATCATGTTCTGATGGTGAGTTGTTGATAATAGGTCTATGAAAAAGCCAACAATCACAAAACCATAAATTTGTGATGATCTAAGGTACCATCTAGGACAACGTTTTTGGTTTTCAATATCATTTCCCTAAATTTGAAAAAAAATTAAATTATAAGAAATACATAATTGATTTTGCTACATTCTCACCATTGGTAATTCCTTGAACAATTTATACTTCATCTCTTAAAGAAGTTAAGTTGAATTTGTCATTTTTGAAGTGTTAGCAGATCATGCGATAGAATGATAGGTTATTTCATCTATCTAAAAAAAATTCTAGAAAAAGTTATTAATTATACATAAGTCCATCTATGGTGAGATTAATAATATATGGTTCCAAATATAGAATTATACTTCATCTATAATACCACATTATAATATAAAACTAGTTTTTACTAACCAGGGACTTCTTGTAGGACTGTGGTTGGCGATAATTGCATGTCACACTTCGTTTGTGGGTTCGAATCCCGCAACCTTGTCCGACGTGACGGGTTGTCACCCGTCTAGCAGGTTTTCCTTTTTCTAAAACTACACTATTAAGAAATTAAAAAAATAATATCGGTAAAAAAGTTCTATCCTTAAACAATACTATTTGATGTCCGACATTTTCCATTCCAATCTTTTGACTTATCAAAAAGACATCTGTCCAATCTCATAGTATATAGAAAACGATTACTGGAAAGGTCACATAACAAGCATGTGAATACCATCATTTATCCCCCTTATATCATAAGATATATCTTGTTGATCGCATTCAAGACATGTGAATACCTTAATCATGTATTACCATAGAACCTTAATGAAAACATGAATTCTATCAAAAGTTAACTCTTTCCACATTCCAAAATCCATAAATATCTATATACTCAAACCATGAAATCACATTGTCCTTATATAAGTCATGATATCATTAATACTATCAAACATATCATTACATCCTTATCCCTTCATTATGCGCATATCATCTACATTCCAAAAATATCTGAACATCCTTTCATGGTTACTGGTACCATTCAACATATACTTTCATATAATTTAGGAAAAAAATAGTGTAACAATCCTTATATGTGTCTTTATTCTATAGTATCATTACCTATACAATATAACTCTTGATAAACATAAATCATTCCACTACCTTCTTAAAAATTTGACCGAGCTTCAACAGTTCATTCACCTCACATATCATTTGTAGTCTCTTCATCATCATCAATATAAATACTACCCATAGGACCATGATGATTCTCTCCATGAGGATTTCCCTTAGGGAATTAGTTTTCATAATTCCCGTACACTCACCATTTAATAAATTTAACTATTGTTGATGCCTTAGCAATACCATTATCCTTGACCATGTTGTTAACTAAACCTTTTCCTTTGCAATTACTGTATTTGTGTCCTTCTTTTCCACACCCAAAGAATCTTACTATTCCTTTGAAACATTCTCCTTGATGTCTCTTCCCACATGATTTACATAAGGAAAATTTAACATTAATTCCACTATGATCATCATGGTACTCCATCTTTCTCTTATTAGCTCAGTCTAGATACTTACCAATGTTGAGATTATTGATCATATTATGATATTCTTGATATTGAATAATAAGGATGCTTGGACTTCCAAGACTCATTTTATTTGGTTTCTCATGTAGAATATCATTCCAATGTCCATCGTATCCTCCATTATCGTGAATCTACCTGTGTCCAGCCATTTTATAAAACCCAAAAATAATATTGTGAGAGGAAAAAATCATGCTTTAAAAACAACATGATAAAGGGGGAGTACCTTCAATATATAACATATTAGGTTTTAATTATAAGATCCTTACCATAATTCTAGGACTATAACCTATATTTATACTTAACCTTAGAGACATCCCTAGACATACCTTAGAAATATATCTAGGGATTTGAATAATGTTTTCAAATCCTAGTATCCAAAGGTTGACTAAACCATTGCTTTGATACCAACTATAGAGGTTTGGAATTACTTCCAGTGGACTATAATTGATACCTATCAGAGCACTCCATAGGCGGCTACACCCCCTGGGTGGGACACACCAATATCCCCAGTGGTAGCCATTTTCTAACAAAGCCATTGGGCGGAGATCCATGCATCGTCCAATGCTCACATGTGAGACTTCCCAAGGATTGGATTCATTCCAACCTCGTTTTCTCTGATACCAATTATAGATACACATGCATGAAGTACATAGAAATTACATTACTTTTGTGGAATACTTAATACATTACAAAAATAGATTCCCAAAGACAGTATTAGTTTAGTGTCTTTCGAAACACGGAACATTATCTTCTAATCAGGGTGAATGATCTTCAACATCTCCCATAATGATCTTTTAACTTTGGTTTTATTACCTAAAACCTTTCTTTATATCCTGGGGAAATGAAACCCTAAAAATGGTGAGCCCAAATGCTCAGTAAGGGTAAACATGGAGTACATAAAAAAATCCCTAAACATTTGAACATAAGAACATGAACATAAAACATCAAAATCATGAGTAATGACATAAATATTCATAGTGCATAAGAAATAGATCAAAAAGGAACATTAAACAAGATAAAATAGCTTAGTAATAAAACATGTAATTTTGGAAACCATTAACCACAAGTTATGATTTCCATAGTAGCCAAGGAATTTCTTCTAAGACCATCATAATGGACAATGTCCCTTTCTGAATCGAGATCACTCTTCATTCCAGTCCTACATCACTGAACCGAATTAACTTTCCATTCCAGACATTTATATATCATGGGATATAAATCATTACCCAATGCATTGGTGGGAGATATAGGTCCCACCCATCTCATAAGGAAATCATTCTTACTTGCGCCACAAAATAAACATAAATCATCCATCATAATCAAAAAGAATAAAATGGGTTTCGTAAACATCATCCCATCATAACATAATCGATATAAAACAAATGGATATCATTTCATCATAATAATAATAAATCCATGTAAATAATTGAGACATTATACTTGAAACATAATCATATTAATAATGTCATCTTAGATGGAAAATAGTTTTGACAAAACACGTGAAATGAATTCTTGAGGAAAATATCCTTTCTTCTTCAAAATCATTTTCTTTTCACAAAATGCCATTTGTTTTTAAAAGAAAATTATTTTCTTGAAAATAATCATGATATATTATAGAGTAATATTCATTGAAATATGTTGTTATGAAACAGTAAAAAAACCATTCATGCCGTATATGTCAAAAAAACATTCTTCTCATACATTTACTGGAAAAGTCAAAAAGTATCTCGTATGATATATAAAATAAAGATTCCTTCCATACCATGTGGTAAAAGATAAAAAAGGGTAAAATGAATTTAAACATACATGGAATAATTGTAAAAATTTTATGAAAACATTTTGGGGAAACATTGACATGGATAATAAACATAACCCAGTAAATACTACGTATAATCAATCTTAGATAAAAATGAGATTGTAAAAATATCCCTTACCTTAGGTACAATTTCTTCAATATGTGCCCAAGAATCCTATATAGTAGGTTTAAACATATTATTAACTTGTAATAGAACTATAATAATATTTATTATATCATATATGATTCACTCATTACATTATATTACCCGTTCTTTTGTCAATTTCTTGTTAAAGTAGCATTTTGGGTAAAATTGTTTCATTTATCGTACATGTTTGGACTTATTATTCATGATATTATTAATACTTATATCATGATTTACTAACTTTTAGAATGTAAAAATTGATTTATATATCATATATGATCAGTATATATATATATATATATATTTATATATATAATATATAGATAAATGAAATTGAACACACCGTTAATGGAGACGGTAGGCCGTGCGTACGCATGAACGCTGTTTTCCTTTCCTTATTGACTTGAATGGAAGTATTTAGATGAAATATATATATAAATTAATACATTAGAATTATTATGTCATATATATCATTATTATTAATTATATATACTTTATAAGAATTCTTGAATGGTTAATATTGAGAATGAATCTCAACGCGTCGTGGAGACTGTAATCCGTATGTACGCACGAGCGATGATATTGTTCCCATAATTATTGAATGGAATTGGAGTGGATGATATAATATATCAGAATATTTATGATGTTATAATAACCATATATAGTTATTCTTTATAGAATTATACCCATCCATGTATGGTGGTGGTGGAAAAACAGATTACACCACGACGTGGAGACGGTATTCTGTACGTATGCATGCATGGTGATTTCATTTTCCATAGGATGGATAGAGGGTGAAATGGATTTTTTTCATATTTATAATAACATATCAGTATATTATTTATACTTATGTCATTACATTATTATGAAACAACTAAATAAGTGGAATTTTAAGAATAAAGAAACTTGAAAGAATCAGTAGAAGAGATTACCTCTTTTTCGACGCGCCTCCTATTAACCTCTTATTATGGCACTAGAGTTGGTATTTTAAGAAAACCAGGGCCTCTAGTAGGTTTATATGGAAGTTTATAAGTTAAATTTTCAGGGTTTGGCCGAGAATGAAGGCTCAAATTTGTGTGAAGTGGAGTGGGAGGAGGTGCCTTTTTATAAGAGGGGTGAGAGGCACCTTAGAAAAAATATAAAATATTATTTTATAATAAAGTCATATTCTGTTTATAATGGCTCAAAATTGATTTATTTAGAAGATAAAGTGGGTATGGTTTGATATCATCCTAACCAGTAGGTTTTAGACATGTTTAGGTTACAATTTTAACATTATCATTTAGATTTAACTCTAAGTTAAATAATTTAACTTTTACCATGTCATCTTGTATTCTTAGACTATATGGTTAATAAACAAAATATAAACTACCAATAGAACCCTAATTGGTTCATTAATGTCATATATATTATTATATAAGTCTTATGGCCGATCCTTACATTTTTAGGAATATAATATCAATTAATAATATAATTTTGGTTTTAAAAACTCTTTTACGTCAATTTTGACACTACTTGGTATTTTTCTTTCTCTAAATTAATAATAGAATTATTACAT
Organism: Viscum album; assembly: GCA_963277665.1. NCBI lineage: Eukaryota > Viridiplantae > Streptophyta > Magnoliopsida > Santalales > Viscaceae > Viscum > Viscum album. The sequence continues at coordinate 601,228,991 of OY728133.1, forward strand.
CAAAAACAATTCAGTTCACCAACCCTAATATGTAATAGTAACCTATAAGATTAGTTTAATTCATAAAAAGTCTCCAATTACATTTATTTAGGTATTTATAATAAAAATTATGTTATTATTTCATTAATTAGGTAATTACTACATCACCATTGTGTCATAAATAAATAAAATTATTTAATGTCTAAATTTTATAAATATTATACCATTATATAGGAAATATTTTTATCTTTCTAATAAATATTTCTAGATTAATATATCTTATGTATAACCCTATATTAAAATTTTTTTAGTTATTAATCTTTGATTTTAACTATTTTAACTCTTCTTTAAATAAAATATTAATAATTTTCCTAATCTAATCCAAGTATACATAAAGGGTAATATTTTCACCCTAATTTTATTTATGGTCGAATTACACTTATACAATGGAATTAATTAAAGTATAAGCATAATAATAAAACCATTTTACCCTTAATTACCCAATTTACTTTTAACCATGTCAAATAAAAGTAAAAAGTAATTATTCACCAAAGATTATTTTTAACTTATTTAACAAAATTTTACTCCATGATATCAACCATGACTCTTGGATTTTCTAAATCCCACTAACAGAAGCGGTAAAATTATGTTTTATGTAAATTTCAAAATTCTCCTTGGAGGTGGGTAAAAGACAATGAAATGTTTAACAAAATTTTAATATATCTAATGTTATTATAAAATGACACCAATGAATTAAACTGAAATTATATAGGTATTATCTATGAATTTTGGCCTAAAATAAATTTAAATAATATAGATTATTATTTAAATAAAAATTTGGTTTAAAACTCCAGCTCAGTGTTTTTCACTATTCATCAAAATTTTAAAATTTTCAGGAAAAAAACAAAAAATTCACCCTATGCTAATTTTTATATTATGAATCTAAAAACAAAGTCCATTTTGAATGATAAAATTTATAAAATTTCCAAAAGAGGGTATTACTATTCATAACAGCTAGTTTATATAATATTTTAATAACATATCATTTTTAGTGAGACTCCGTATTATGTACAATGTAAGCTATCGAGGAAGTTTTCTCTTACATGTAACATAAGCTTAGAATAGTGTTGCGTATTCTACAAGCTAATACAGTGTTTCATATAGCACAAGATAATCTTGGTGTAGCGCACAACATCAGACATCAAATAAATTAAAAATAATATTTCTCATAAAATCTTTGTGTGTTACAATAATGAGAGAGAAAGGGGTATCTAATAATTAATAAATCATAAGGTAAGTGTGAGAGAGGTGAATAAATATACCCTATCCTTGGGAATTAAAAATCACAACATAGATAATATTCGTTAATAAAAACTGGGAATGGAATGATACCTTACATTAGGATCAACTTCCATGAAACATGTTAAAACATCCTTTATAAAGGTTTAAATAGTGTTATTAATATTACATAGACACATAATCATGTTTCTAAGTCCTTTAATGATCAATTTATAACAACATTATTCCCACATTTTAATAATATATTGTTAATTCCAATGTTTTTAGGAGCTTTCTTCACATGGTTTCTATGATTTTTTCACTATGGATATTCATGTCGATTGGAAGTGAAAATCCATAATTAAATTGAAATGGTTTTTATATATTTGTAGAAATAAAAATTATTCCATTTATAATTTTTAATTCTGATATGATGATTATTCATTGGTTTAACATTCAATGATGTTGGTTTAGATCATTTTTGGGGTTCTTTGATAATAATGAACTCATTTTGTTTTGTAAATTAAAAACAGGTGTACAAAAAGATACTTGAAACATATATAAGATATAATACATATTTTATAATCTGGTTCCGTCATAAAATGGCATTGTGAATAGTCTTTATAGAATTGAAAAAATTGAAATCCCATCATCCATGATGTCGGTAAATTGATACATCACAGACAGAGCTTAAATTTCTTGAATCAGTGGGAGAGGCAAAGAAGTATAATGGTGATAATTACATAAAAATGATGAAATCCAGAATATATAACATACTAGATTCATTAATTCATATTGGATAAGTGGAGGTGTGGAAAGAATAAGAATAAAAAAAATTAACGAAAATAATGAAAATAAAAGGGGATGTTTACCTATTGATCCCATTTAATTAAGATCATTCTTAAGGAACTTGGTTTTGGTATTTTGGTGATACTATAAGGTCTTTCACTTGGTTATGGGTCTGATAAGAGTATTTAGAAAAACATAGACAAGTATCAAGGCTTGAGAGGTGTTGGAGGAAGAGGAGGAAGTGAGTGGTATTTATAGTGGGGGAGAGGAGGAGTTTTTAATTACATTAATCATTTTTTTTTATTTTTCCGTACGACATGAAATATTAATGATTCCAACACCAAAAATATTTAGGTGTCCATGTGAATTCGAGATAATGTTCTTACATAATCCATTTTTCTGTAGATGACATCATAATTTTCATATTTTTCATTTATCATAAATTATCGTATTCTAATATTCACAAAAAAATTTAATCATTCAGAAAAATCAAAAAAATTCTCCACAACAATTTTTTGAAATTTAGAATTAAAAAATTAACTCAATTTTTTTAATATAATTTTATAAATTTGATAAATTTAATTTTTTAAAATATTAATATTTTATTCCTAAAACAACAATTATAAAATATTTATTTACTTATTTTAATATATGGGTATATCATTAAATTATTTAAATCTTATATATACTATCATATGTGATGTTTCTATTCATAAGTTTATGTTACTATTCATTAGAGTGACTTTTCTAATCATAAGTGCATCTTACTATTCATAGAAAATTAATATGGTCTTATCTGACACTAAATAACTTATTGATTGAAACCGTTTATGTCCTTTTTTCGAACATCAAAACTGAGAAGTGGGAAAATTTTGTTTAGTGACAATTACAACAATATACAAAAAAATTGATTCATGTATTTCAATTTACCTTTAAAACCATGAGGTTTTACATACACAGAGTGTAACCTCTATGGTGTACAATCAAGAGATTCACTAGGGTCAGGTCACATAGGTATAACCAAAATTATAGAAATCATGATTATTAGTCGTAATGCTTAACACTGTGTAGTACTGAAGCATTAATCCCTAATGAGTGATTATGGATACTGGATCACCATGACCCATTCTCATCACATGGTCCTGTGGGATCAGTTATACCCACTCATCTCTTGTGCCTACTAGATAACTCAGACTCGCACCTCTCTTGGGTTTGTTGGATCAAATAGACCTGGTCGCCTCTTAGGTCAGCTAGATCACATAGAAATGCTCATTTGTATAGTCTGATGAGCCACTGAGATCCTCTCATATGATGGTATACTATGTTATATTAATCTATATGGGCTTCTTGGACACTAAGGTTCAATCATCAGGTGGGCCACTAATGTCCCCTCATTCATTACTTCTCATCAAAACTAGCCAGAGGATTCCCGCTGATATCATGATTTGTTCCAAGAGAATCTAATCCTATACCCTTCGACCATATTTCAACATCAATTAAAACAAACATGGATTATTTCAAAAGGAACCCCTCATCACAAGGGTCCCAATACTGTAAAGGAAATTTCAATTGGATGCACACTTTGGATGTTATGCTTGTTTTACTGAAAAATTGCATGTGGTGTCTGAGGCCAGTCCAACCCGACATGGCCTAGAATGGATAAAACGACCTGACGCAACCCAACCTGGTCAGGTATCGTCTGGACAGGTCTTTCAAGGATCATTAGTTTGAGGGTCCAACCCGCTAGGCCACACTATGGCCTGTTCCCATTCCAACTGCTGAACCTGCGTTCGGGGTCCAGTTTCTACCCATCTTTATAGTTCCCCCATTGGATTTTCCAGCGTTGGAGGGCCATTTCAGTCTACCCCAAATGTGGTAGGAATTGTGTCCAGATATTTTCTCACCCAGTCTCCTCCCCACACATGGTCTATTGAATGCTTATTGTTTCCTCACCACAGCCGACTGCCACTGCCTGCGGCCTTGCCGCGAGCTTCCTCTACCACCGCATCTCACCTCCTTCACTAGTAGCCCTAGTCCACCACCTTCTATGGATGTTTCAGGTTCCACCTCCACATTAATTTGTTCCAGTAGTCCTTCTAGCCGCGACTCTCCCTCCACCACCATTGGCTCCCATGCTGATGGTTGTTCACCTGACATCGTCGTCTAAATCATCCTCATGCCCAGGTTGATTCATGACTATAGTGCTTTTTGGAACGTCGTTTCGATCAGATCTTGAGGAACAAATGAAATGAAAAGAGTTGAATAACACAAAATTAACACATGAAGGAGATACCTTGACCATTGTTTCGGCCATAATGATTCATCATTGTAATGAGTTTTGACTAATAAAAGAAAACATCACAAGAATCCAAATCCCTTTATTCCCCGCAAGTCAAATGTCATCCCGTAAAACAAGCAATCGATCTGTGGGTCAACATGTTCATGGGATGATTAACATTCAACGCTCAATAAAATAATAGTTAAGAAATGAACTCACTTAATATTAAACCCCTACTTCATATCGAATCACTAGTTGATGAATAAAGGAGACACTCCACTACCATTTGTCGATTCTCAATACACAACTTTAATTGAGGACGAGATACTTCCTAGGGGGAATAAAAAACATGTGGTGAAAATTTATTTCTTTACCATTATCTGATTTCTAATGCCACTCCTCTAGATCCTCAGTGTAAATTGAGGATCATGAATACGGGAATTCGTCTCTGTTAATCAATTTAATGGATGAAACGTGTTTTAGCATTTCTATTATGCTGAGTCGTTGCATCATAAAACTATTTCATTTATGAATTGAAATAGTGTTTCATTATGCTGGATAAGCGGCATCGTTACATAGTTTCATTTATGAAATTAGAAATCCAGTTCAACCTTGCATTATTGTGAAATGTTTTTGGATAAAATTAACTTTCATAACATAATTTTATTTTTACATGAAACACCCAAAAATTAAATTTTACCCTCGACCCATGCCAGTTGATGTTAGGCCTTGAATATTGAAAGAACCCTATCATGAGATAAATGGTAGTATTTTATCTCCAAACTGAGTTACTATTTTTGAGTTATAAGAATTTGGAAATAAAATAATATTTATTTAATTATTTTATTTTTTATCGCATCCAAAAAATTTCTTCCCACAATTGTGTGACTCACGAGTAGTGACTCAGATTAAATAATTATTTTAGTAAAAAAATTTCATTATTCCTAGGGAAAAAATGTTATCATGAGATCAAATGTGGTCCCATATTTTTAATCTGAGTCATCAATAGTGAGTTATAATGATTTGAAAATAAAAATTATTTTTATTTAATAATTTTATTTATGGTCAATTCCCAAAAACTACTTTCCATAGTTGGCATGTGTCTGCCAATGTTAGTCTCTTCCTAAAGAAAGAATGACCTCAAAAGATCAATGGGGGTCTCATATTTTAATTCGACTCACCATTCAGGATTTTTAAGGATTTGAAAATTAATGAAATTTATTTAATTATTTTATTTAAGGTTATAACATTTTCTGGTTTTCTCACTATAAGCCCACACTAACTAAAATTAATCCATTTTTATTTCTAAAATCTCAATCTAAAACACAATGGTGACCTTATATTTTTGAATTTAGCACCCATTATTGATTTATTCTATTTTTTTAGGAAAACATCTTAAATGAAAAATTTAAATTTTATCATTTGTCGATGAACCATTTTGGGAACATTGGGCCTTGAAATCCAATGCATTCTTATCTCATGGTCTCAAAATTTTCAAATAAATTTTATAAATATAAAAATAGGAATATCCAAGTTATTAAAAATCTGATATATCATAATGAAACATGACTATGCATTTGGTATTCCATGTCTCTCAACTTTTATGTTATCATCCAAACCAATGTCATGTTGTTGATACTGATGATTTTAGGCTAGGTGTTGATGGTTCCCTTGAATAATGTAACATTTTTATCATGGATATAAACATTCCTGACCTCGATGAAAATATTATTCATCTAATATGCATGCACTAGATATATGAGTGTTTTTAATAGGGTATATCATAATGTGAAACTAAAATCTAATTTTAGTGGATGGAGCTTTTGTTTGATGATGCTCTGAAACACTCTACATTTCATCTTCTGGATGATATGATATATGGTGGGGATGTTATAAGACCCCATCCCTCTTTAGATAATGAGCTTACTCGACTAATCTTAATAATATTTTTAATTTTATAGGTGTTGTTATATTGTAGGTACGGTCTTAGGAGATTCCTAGAGGATTGAAGATTGATTTTGAGGATTTTTTTGACACATTATTGGCTAAAGAGTTGGTGTATGGTGAGTGATAACCTTGAAGCAAAATTGTCAGTCCTAATATGCACAACCATACAACTTTATAACAATGTATAAGGATTCAGAAATCCATTTGAATGTCTACCAAAAATATAGCATCATTATTCTTTTTTGGAACATAGTTTGTCTATTATGAACCATAGTCATGCCAATTTCACTTTTTGTATAGTTACTTCTGCATAGTTGAACCCCATTTTTTAAACCATGCTTCTAGAATATGAATCCTTATAAAAATAAAAATAAAAAATCCTTCAGAACCTCAAATGTTTTAATGTGAAATATTAATCTTTTTCAATAACTCCCTCTCTATCATCCCTTTTCTATATCCACTCCCTTATTGATGAATCTCTCTTAATTCATGGTAGTTTAATAATCCAACTATTGTGGTCAATTTCTTAAGTGTATTCATAGTATTTGTCGATTAATTCTATTTTAGGATAAAAATTCATGGTATTAGATTGGTATACCACTATAATAAAATATTATTTTTTATTCAATTGTTTTCTATAAGCTCAAAAAAAATTTCCTCATAATACATCATTCAGACCCTCCTCATTGTAATTTTTTTGGCATTTTAAATTTAGAATTTATTATTATAATATTAATTCCATGCACATCTTCCCTGGATAAAGATTAAAATGTCACATGAATGTTGATCCCAATGTGATGAAATTATTATATAATTTTTTCCATGACATTGTAATTGAAATAGTGAGATAGTTTTCCTCTAATGACATAAAGGGGTAATTATGGTAATCCAAAGAAATGTGATAAATTGTGAATTTATAAATTATATGTTGGACCCCTTAGAATGTCATGTCCCTAGTAAGGTACATAAGATCATAGAAGTTATAGACCATTATATTTTTTTTATTAGGATTTTAGATGATATAGAAGAGTTTAAAATTGATAGGGAAGATTTAAGTGGTGTTTTGTCCTTTTAAGGATGCATCGTGGCTTTTAAATGGTCATGCCAAGTAGATTTTGAGGGTGTTTTTTTCATTAGTGTGCTCCTATGAAAAATAGATTGAGGGAACATTCCATGTGCATGATTTGTGGTTTGATTTTTAATAAATAGGCCTACCCATGTGCCACAAAATCATTGGAAATTACCAGTGAAGGAATCATTCGAGGTTGAAGAGTGCTTGTCAGAAACAGGTAGAAGAGACTCACCATGTGATAATATTATTCCTAGTTGGGATAATGAGGCTAACAATTTGTCTCTAGGTCCTAGAGTATAGAAATTGAAGTTGAATGAATAACTACCATGTATTGAAAAATGACTATGAACAATATTTTTTTGGAATCTAATCATTCTTAAAAAACATATTGGTAAAGTGGATCTCGCATGGATATTTAGAACCTCATTTTGAACGATCCCACAAGGAGTGTTTTGGATATTGACCCAATTGTACTATAGTATAATGAAATTTTATAATATATATGTGGCTCATTGTCCCTTTTTTGTTCCCTTTTTATTCCTTTTATCTTCATGTGAATTTTGGAAATCCATTGCACAATTTAGATATTATATTGTGAAGCATAATAACATGTATCATTGGAGATTGTTTTTAAAATCATAGTGTTTTCTTAACCATTTGATTTCCCCATTTTTCATTCTTCTCATTACCATATATCCATTTATCGTTTTATAAAGTTGTACTCTTCTATTTTGGGTGGTTTTTGATATATATTTTTGTGAATAGTAATTTGGTTGTAATACCCTCTAAATATATGGCATTTAATCCTTGGTTTTATGAATTTATAATAAATATTTATTCAAATTATGGGATCATTTTTTTTCTTCATTTAAATGTAAATTTCAGGGGCATTATTTTTTCCTTTGGGGAAATATTTTGTACAAAGATAATATATAGAAATAAATGGTATGTTTTATATTTATTGGGAAGAATTTAAATAACCAACGGATTGATTATTATTTTGTTTTCTCAACATGTATGATCATGCTTGATAAATATTTCCATATTTTTATTGTTGTGTGTTTTTCTGTGTACTTTTAAATTATTAAAAATTGTATGCAATTTGATTTTGAAAACCAAATATATAATTATTAAGTTGCATATATTTGACTAATAATTTGTTCTCACATTGAACCATATATTTTAATAGAACTATTGTAATAAAATTAGGCTAATTTTTTTTTAAATATCATTTTTATATTTGAAATAAAATTTTGGTATTTTATGGTTCAGTGATGTTTTTTGTATTATTTGGGTATTTCAATTGTGGGTTTTTAAATGGATGAGTTATTTTTTTGATGTGTTTCTTGGTGAATTAAAATTGAAGTTTATGTGATGTGTTGATGTGGAGATAATTAGATGTTATTATGTGTAGTTATTCAATAATATGCATGAGATGAGATGTTGTTATGGTATGGGGTGTTTTTAGAACATGTATTATTGATTAGAGGGGAATACAATATTTTTTCTATTGTATTATGCTTGTTACTACATAGCGATGGAATGAAATGTAAATAATAAAAATGGTATATGTTAGAATGGTTGATTATCTCTTGGATTAAGATAATATGTATGGACCGAAATTATTTGATAAATATAAAATTTATCGAATTTATATATAAATATGGTTGGAAATATATAAATCTAGAAATGTATTAACATTAATATAAAATTTGGAATGTGTCTTGTATGATTATATTAAATGAATAGTGTGGTGCATTTAGAGGTGGAAATTAATGTTTCACAGGTTGTGAGGACTTGTGGTGATTTTGTAAGTGATAAAAACACTCTTTTTATAAACCATACATTGTACTTATTTTTTTGACTATAATATATAATATTTTCATTGTGATTTTTATACACACCCCATATGTGTGAAGAACTATGCTTCGACACCCAAATGTTTTTAAGAGTGTTTTATTAAATACATGATGGTGAGGATTAATTGAGTACAAAAATAAATCTATAACCTCTCTTCCATGATTAGTTTTAACACATAAAATATGATGTCATGTAGGTATAGTAACATTATGGTTTTGTAGAAGTGATTAATGAGGTGAATTATAATGGGTGTTCTGAATTTTAGGACGAGTGTACAAGACAGATTTTTTCATGATATAAACACCTTATTATCATCAATATGACTGTTGTTGTGATATTATGTGTTTGAGAGGACCAGTTTAATATGGGGTTCTTTGTCTGATGTGGTTTCACATGTGCCTCTTGGAGGGATGTGAATGATAATTTCACTCTGGGTTCATGGTGTGTATTTGGATGGATTCTATATGGAAGATACTACAGGTCTATATCACATGTCATTAGGTAATGAGAGTAGGAAATCAATAAAATAGTGGTTCATGGTATCCTTTTATAGGTATGATTCATATTATATTACTATACCTCGAAGCAAGATTTGGTGGGAGGTTCATAGACATGATGGTATTGGTTAGATTACATGATTGTATGCTTGTTGGTTTTATTTTTTCACTAGTGAATTTGTATGATCTTTTCACATGTGTAGGGAGACATTCAGCATGACCCTATTAAATAAACATGTTATTATCATCCCTCATATATGGAAATCGATTTTCATATATCTCAGTTGACTACAAAGACCATTCTAGACATTATTATCATAGATGTTCTAGCTGTTATTGAGTCACTACCTTAATACATTATTTTGGGAGTTTTATTTTTAGATGTTTTTTCCTACATTACACAAGTATTTTGGGATTGTTTTCATTTCCTTTATTTTTTATTATATAATTTATTTGTTTTTGGATGATATCATATATCATAGACCCACTATAACTAATGAGGGTAATGCATTCTATATAAAAGATTATTATATCCTCAGTGCTTATCTCCAAATCGGGGCCTACTAAAGGTAGGAATCAACGGTCATTATCTCTATTCCTTCTTTTTTGGCCTAGTAAGGATATCATTTAATAGATGCGTCCTAAAAAAAGTTGTATCATAGTGTAGGTTTAGATATTGGATTGAATATGGAATTAAGAACATTAATTATTTCATAGATTAATTTGGAAACAAAACAAGTATTTCTTTGTGTGTTTTATAGGATTGGGATAATAAACAAAAAAATAGAATTCCAGTCCCCCCATGATCCAATGTATGGGCTCTCTGATTATAGAAGGATTATGTTAGGTGGGTCCACTTAGAGTTTAGAAAACTAGGATTGGTACATGAATCATTTTTGTTTGTGTTCTTATATTAATTGAGATGTATTTTGAAAATAGAGTAAATTATTTAAACCCAAATTAAATTTTTTACTACAATTATTAGGAAATATTATTTCTCAATTTCAATTATGGCTCCTAGATGTCATATGTGTCTGGTTTTGGCTATAGAAAAAAAGTAGGTTCTCCTATTTGACCACAATATTGTCAACTAGATATAGGAGGAGGATCAATAGACAAATACAATGTCTGCATTTTAGTATTAATATTTGGATAATTATGGGGAATTTTTTTAATATAGACACAACGAACTATTTGGAGGTTCTGTAGATTAACTTCAGTGTTCTTTGGTTTTAGGATGAGTACTGGGAATCATTTGGAATCTATCAAATGATATTTGATCCCTGTAAATGGTGGATGTTGTATCTTCATGGTAAGGATAAATATACTTCAATGGTAGACCTCTAGAAGGATATCTAACTATTTTTGATATCATTGACCATGAACATAGCGAATAGGTAAGATTTTCACTCTCTTCTTCAAGTGATAAAGTTAGCATTAGATGTTGGGATCATTTTTTGGAATCATTTTTGTTTCTCCACTATTAATTTTCTTAATGAGGAGCCTCCATTGTGGTTTCTTCAAGATGTAGTCTTCCCTTATCTATATTTTCCATTATCTCTTATTTTTGGTTTCTAACATATTTAGATGAATATAAAAAGGAATAGGTGGTTGATTACATGAACACATGAGGATGGTTTCCATAATAGAGAAAATATAAAGGTTCCACAAGGTGTAGGATTTTCAAAAGCATATCTTAGGAACTAGGGCATTCTTGAGTATGACTAATTGGAAGTTAACTTTATATGGTTCTTTTTATCCATATGTGGATGGTATCATCCATAAATATCCAAGGGTATCGTGGCCTATTTTCAATGTATATGGGGGATATGTTAATTTTGAAAATATGTTCTTTCTGGTTATTAGAGATTATAATGGTGAAGGTGGTATGGTTCAGCATAATCTCCAATAGGAACCTTTTATGAGTATTTTTAAATATATGTGATAGTATTATTGTTCCCTATTATGGTTAGATGGTGCAGGTAGTGGAAGACCTCATTATATTCCCTTACATTAGATAACATGACCTAATGATTTTTATGGGGGGGGATAATATTTTAGAAGTGGATCAAATTATGAATAATTACATGGTGTGGATGTACCAATACCGTAGGGGGGAAATATCATCTAAGGTATGATCTTCCAATTTATTACCCTTGTTTTCCCTGTTTGGATTTATGTTCTTCACAATCTGATCTCATATATTCTTTATTCCATTCATTATGATGTTAAATATAGAGGATTAGCATTCCCCTCAGGCGGACTATGGTAGTTAGAGATGATGAAAAATTATTTAATGTGCTTAAAGGGTGTAAAGTGGTGATGGGGTATCAAAAATATGGTTGGGATCATTTAATTTATTGGTGATGATAATATGATATCATCCTTAATATATATTGGTTGTATGTATGTTGGTGTTTATCAAATTCTTCTAGTGAAAGTTCATGGTTCCTAATATAGTCCATTAGGGTATAGTTTTCATCAATGAATGGGGACGTCTATTGTGTAATAGATGTTTGGTGACCCTTCATTCTATAATGGTATAAGTTTTTTATAAAATCATTGAGTGTTGGCATCGGGGAGGATCCTAGGTACGTTGATGAATTTATTGATGTCTTCCTCTTAGTTATTATGTCATTATCCTCTAGACATGTTACCATGATTGAGATATATTTGTAGGTAGGTGCTTTGATGAATTCATTTTATCATTATCTAATGGATTTATATTATTTATTGACAGTTTTTATTCTAGAAAGATGAAAACTTTATATAAGGATTCATATACTCTACTGTTTTTTAGAGCTCTAGTTTCACTCGACATGAAGGAAGATCATAACAAGAGGCTATGTAATGATTATTTAAGGTTGAATCTATGTATGATAATGAATAATTATCTTCTTATAGGGATTAAAGTTATTTCATAGTTTTTAATATGGTCTCTTTGGTTCTCTGTGATTGACTTATGATATGAATATCACTTGTTTTGGGTGAATGAGGAAGAGTCATAGATGAAAAACATCTGATACAGGTATGGGAACATTGAGTTCTTGGTCAAGTAGTTCGGAGTCAGAAACATAATGGATAGGCTCTTGGGGCTCATTAACATAGTTTTTCATGATTTGATGGACCAGTTCATAGTCATGATCATTGATTAAATATTTATCAACTAAATATCATGGGAGTAGAATGTTGATCATCTCAAATCTACTTTAGATGGCCTATAATAGAAACAACTATGTGGAATGTTTTATAATTGAATTTTTTTGACTCAGGTGGTTTATTTAATTGATTATGTGGTGTCCCATTAGGGATATTTAGTGGTAACATAAAAAATGTTGTTTTTTCCTAGGTAGCACACAAAAATGATGCCAAGTTCTACAGTTTTTTCATTCTTTTAAGTTAAAATCAATGGTAGTTCAATGATTTCTTATAGATTTTTACTACATTGAGAGCTCAAAACTAAATATACCATTATTTTTTCTAGAATAATTATTTTTAGCGATCATTTTACTATTTTAAGGTGATGTTTATTAGTGATAAAATGCTTTAGTTTCCAGAATATGGGGTAATGTTTGAGATATTTTTATGATTCCCACCTAGGTTTGGGATGTTTCATGATAAATAAAAAGGAACTAAATTCTTATCGGTATAGGTAGTTTCCTTCTCCTGATAATAATTATTCCATCCATGATATATATCTAGTAACAGTTTTTTACTAAATCACTAGAGATATTACTTCATAGGGGAAAACTATGTTGTCCATACTAATCATAACATCTGGAGGTGTATCGTTCATTAGTGTGGCTTTATTCTATAAAAATATAGGTGGATGGAATTTCTCTTGGATTTTATCTTTGAAATTTCATACCCCTAATAAAATTGTAATTTCATGGCTAATTCACTAATATATATTTCACAAAGGGATGATGTTCAATACTCGAGAGATACTTGGTTAGTGATGGGGTAGTTGGTATCCCTACAACTAGATTTTGGGATAGTCAGTGATAGAGGTTTATTATTTCATATGATAGTAAATTCTTCATTGAATCAATATGTATAAGAGTATTAGTGGATAGACTAATATTTACAAGTGATATTTGATAGTAATCTCCATAATAGTGTCCCATTTGGATGGTTAGACGAAGGTAAGAACCAGATGTTAATTTTTATATGTTTTTATTTCTAGTGGTCATGAGTGAGGGATTCCTTCGAGAGTTTCACATATAAAATTTGGAAGTGAACCCATAAAGTTTCATGATGTAACACTATTTTAGGTCACAGTTTGAATGGTCTGGGATGGAACATGTGGTGGAGAATTTTGTGGCATGATATTTGGTAACCGTTTGGTGAAGGATGAACACCATGTTCCACTATTCTTTTTGTATCCAATGGTTTTTCCTTGTTTAAATGGGATGAAATATTGATGAAATTCATTTTATTATTACCCTAATCATATGTGGGATATGATTCTATATTCACTATTCGGTTAGTGAAGTCAGCTTACTTCCTAGAGATCATAGATTCTATTGTCCTGGATGTTTCAGATATAAGGTACATAAATGAATTATTATGGAAGAATGGATTTTTGATATCTATGATATCATATTAGGAACCTCATTTTACCGCATCACTTAGGATAGGAATGAAACATTATTTTTTAATCAATTACATCTCATCAATGCTTTCAACCCACAGATAGTTGGATATACAAAGTAAACAATCTAGAAATGTATTTATATGTCCCAGGAATTCAACTTGGAAGTAAATGGATATTAGGAATTGAAATTTCATTTGTAAAATATATCATTAAACATTATATTTCACTTAGTGACAAACATTTTATAGTTTTAGGAATCATAAGAGAATTCATTATATTCCCCACTATAATGGACTGAGGATGGGGAGTCATTATTTCATGGCATGATTGGTGTAGAGAAAAATATAGAATTATCAAGTGGTTCATTAGTGGGAAAAAGTTATACAGGACTAGCATAATCCATACGCATATTAGTGGAGGATATTGATGGAGGTTTTAGTGAGAAAAAATATTTTATTAAAGGAGTCTCCACATCATGAACAGTACAGGTTTGTTTACAGGAGTAAGATCTCTCCATGGGGTTTTGGTTCCATTTAGGTTTAAGAGAAAGCTGATTAGAGGTTTGTTAGTTAGTGCTTTCCCCTTCAATTTAAAATATCAATTGAATGTTTCAAGGTTTTTGACATCATTGGTATCTTCATTATGACACCCATTTCATTTTCTATATAGAGTTACTAATTTGGATGAAACAATGTTTATAGAGAATCTATGAGAGATCCAAGACTACTTGGGGAATGTTCCATGTTAATAATCCATTCCCTTATTTCATGTGATATATATTCCAGATGTATTGAAGTAGGGTAGTGGGAGTGAAATATGTATATGTGTTCCCCATACCCTACGCTATTTGGAATGTTAACATTCATTTACCACTTGTATTATTTGATAGTTAAAAATTTATAGTTAAAAAATGTGTTTTTCTATTTATAAGGTGATTTATTATTGAGATTATAGTATATATGGAGTTTAAGGACACTTCTTAATCATGATGCAATATATTAATATAAACATTAAAACCAATTATTTGATATAGTGATTTCTAAGAAGATATATCATGATATTGAATCTATATTTCATTGACATGTGTGCTTGAGAACATGTTGTGTGATGGTGGTTACAGTCCTTTTTTTGGAATATATGGAGGTTAAAAATGTGGTTTCAATGTTTCGGTGGGGATGATATATCTTGTGGAATTTCTAAGATATTGTTAGTGTATTTGTTATAATGGGATATTTAATAGGTGTCTCCCATGACAGCTATTTAGACCCTTCCATTTAGTTTTTTCATCAGGTTCATTTTGATTGATTTCTGTGATATTTATATTAGAGGCATCTAATGTAATAGTACAAAAATGAATAGACCTTCCATTGTGTTTTTTGAGGCTGGGTGATTATGTGGGTATTTTCAGGGGGAATTTGATTACATGGCGTGGTTATTTGGGAATTTAAGAAAGCATCAGGAGTTATTAAAAAAATTTCAATCATTTTTATAGATACTTTGTGTTGGGGATAGATCTTATAAAAAATTGAGGTGAGAAACCATGTCCTATCAAAGAATTGATTTGTTCATGTTGTCCTAGTCAGTTTAATTTCCACCCTGGGACTCTAAAAACTTTTCAGGGAAGGAATGCTAGATAATGTGTCTCTTAGGTGGATATTCTATTAAATATTATTAGAAGTGTATTTCCATGAAGTAATATTGATAATGGTGGGGATAAAATGGACAAGTGTTTAGTTCTAGGGTGTAAAATATGGTTGTTGAATAAGGAGGAAGATACCTCATAGATCAAACCATCTGTTGTTCAAGACCATTTTCAGGGACTAATTTCATTTTCAAAATTCATGGGAATAGTGAATTTCACATTGAGGCATCATAAATAACTTTGGATGCACCCACCACATGAATTCTGGTTGTACAATATTTCATGGGAGAGTCTAGTGTTCTTTTCATATAAATAGTAGGATAAAATTCTCTTCATTCAATAACCTTTTTCTTCATTATAATTCAAGGAGACTTTTGAAAATTATTAATCCTCTATATATATTCTTTTGTGAGGCCTAACCCCTGACATCATTGGGGATAGTAATTTTAAATCAAGGGGCGATATTCCCCATTCCCTTTTTCAATTATTCAATTCTTCACCTTCTCTTATATATGAGGATCACTATGGTTAAATTTTTCCCCTTATTTAAAGAGTATTTCGATGGATTTTAGATGTGATATTGAATCTGGTGGTGATTCCATTAAAATTGTTGGTGGTAGATCTTTGGTTCAATGCATTTCACTATCAGAGTTAATTATGCTAAGAAATCCATCCCTATTCTTCCATTTGTTTTATATTTTGGGTAATAATGGTTTTTATAACCTTTAGGTTGATATAATTAAACATCCTAATGAATATAATTAAATGTGTTATTTGAAATATAAGAGTAAGGGAAGAAATCACATGACATTTAATTATTCATGTATTTTACAAATATATTAGAGCGTGCTTACTATATCATTGTGTATTTTTATTAGGATTTGATTTAGTTATGTTGTTTTATATTATTAAATTAATAAAACATGTGCTCATGTTGATTTACTTCACCTTATATGTAATTTTATATGAGTATATATTTTTGTAAAAAACATGTTACATATAGATCTTTGATATGTGTGAGAACTACTGTGTGAAATTTATAAAATATGACAAAATTCTAATGTAATATTTTAAATAATATATGTATTTTCTATGGTACGATGATTTAATTTTTAGAGGATATTTCATTTTATGGATATATTTTGTGATGGATGAGATATAAGGTGGATGTGTTGTATTGTAGTTTCAAAGTAGTATTTTGCTGATTTACTTAGGTGGTGGTGAGAGTATTTTTTATGTGTGTTTCTATTATAATGTTATTGATATGATATGTTGTTGTTATATATGTTAATTTATATTTGGGACTTTTTTACATGAGGTAGATGGGTTGTAGTGTTTTTTTGGTTTGTGCTAGATTCTTGATTGTGATGGGAAAAAGTGTAGATGTTGAAACTAAAATAATATGCGTTGTAATGGATACTGATCTCTTGAATGAATATTGAATGTATAGATAGATTTATTTGGTTAAATATATAATTAATTAGTATGAGAAATAAAGATGGCTAGAATTTATTAATGATTAAAGGAGAGTAATATATGGAATGTGGCTTATGTGTGTGGATTTCTTGTGTGGTGTAGTTTATTCTGAGGAGGAAACAATAGTTTTGGACGTTATGATTATTCTTGGGGATATTGGGAGTGGAAATAGTGATATTGGTATAACACATAAGTTGGTATTTTGTGTGTGATTATTCTATATTTTATTTTCATTGTTATTTCTATATGAAGTCCACTCTCTTAAAGAAAAATGTGCTAACTCAGAAATGTTTTACGGTTATTTTGCCAATATCTAAGATAGTGAGGATAATTGGATAGATACCCCCACTTTTCCACTCCCTCTCTGGTGTTAAATTATTATGAATGAGTAGGTATGTATTTTATATATATATAATATGTTGTTCAGTTGATGATATTGATGGGGTGTCCAATTCTGGGGGTAATTCCTTATTGGAGGAAGGTTCTAAGATGATGACATTCATGTTCATGATATCTTACTACCGTGAATATATTCATGGTTTTGAGAGGATGTGGATGAGATAACCTTTTTTAGGTGAGGTTCTTGGTAAGATGTGGTTACAAGGTTTCTTTAGGTGATATGTGATGGTCGGTATCGTGTGAGTTTCTTGGTGTGATGTAGATTCCCTGATGCCTTTTGGCTGGATTCTATATGCATGTTTTGGGAGCTCTTGGGTGTACGAAAATGGGGCGTGATAGTGGAAAAGTAGTGGTAAAGAGTAGAAAGGTACCATTTATTAAAAAGATTCATATTCTATAACTATAATTTGATACATGATCTGGTGATCATAACTTGGTGAGGAAGGTATTGGTTAGATGAATTAATTATTTTCATGTTGTAATGACTTTTTTTCATGTTAATTAGTATGCCCTTTTCACATGCACATGATATAATCCTGTTATCATCCTACATACAATAAATTTAACACTCAACCCACATATATAAAAACTATTTTTAGGTTTATCTAATGACTATGAAGACCAATATGGAAATCATTATCCCGTATGATATTTTATTTGTTGATTTTCTTATATAGGACTTATTTTTTGCAAGTCATTAGAGACCTTTTTTGGTTTAGTTTTCTCACGTATTATAGGATGATTTTATTTTCATTTGTTTTATATAAATTTAGGGATTTTCATGGTGTATTAAGTTATATCTGAAAATTATACTATAAGAATTGTGGGTAATTACTTATATATATATATATATGATATTGTTATAACACTGATTCTCATCACCAACCCATGGCTTACTGAAATAGGAACCTCGTGAGGTCATTATCACTATAATTTATTCCAAAATAATTAATTCATCACCAACATAATTATATATTAAATTATAAATGAACACACATAGTGGTTCATGGAGTTTTATAAAATTATATAATCCAACACCGATTGCGTTTTGTGGGTATATGCCTCCGAAAAATATTGTTATTATGATTTTGGAAAATGTTTTTTTATTTATGGGATGATCCTATATTTATTGATTCCATATCAATTTATGAGATTGGGAAATAAAATTAGATATCTCAAAAAACCCCATGGCCATATTTCAATACATGTATAACAATGAACTCTCAATTGAAGTTACGTCTCTTTTATAGGTATTGATACCTAATAATTATTGCTATTTAACCAAAATGTTTGGTAGAAACTAAATATTAAGGTTATATTTATTTTCAATAAATATTTTAATGTATTTAATGACTAGTTATCAGGTCTTCCCCTATAAAAAGTGAATCATTTTTTCATTTATCTCATACACGATGTTATTCCTTTTTCAATAATTTATAATATAATAGCCTATATATAACTACCTAAATTTTTCATCAAATTATATTCATGTTGATGAATGATTATACAAGGAATTAATATGATATAGATTAACTTCCTCTTTGAAATATTGTAAAATTCTATCTTGAAATTTCCATCATTGATCCCTACTAATGCCCTATTGGTGATAGTAATTCACCCCTAGTCACTAAAGTAATTGATTTTACTTTTTCCTCTTATTTATAAAAGATATTATACTATTTACCTCATTCTAATTCCCTCTCTAATATTCCTTATAATTCATAGAGCCTAAAATAACAACCAATTGAAATTTGGATCCCACAAATCCATCTCACCATTAAAAAGTTTTACATGGCTTCTTCCCTCATTATCATCTCATTGTTCAGTTTTTTTAAAAGATTTACATCGACTGATGAATTTGAAAGGATCATTAAAAAGTCTTTGTTTTTTGAAAGAACATTATTTTATTTGTATTAGTTTATCACAAAAATTGATGGTTCTCTATAATATTGCTGATAACCTCACTTTCATCTATATGAAGTCCCAAAAGATCATTAATGGATCAAAATTCTTTTTATTCAGATTATAGGTATTGAATCTATGACTACTATGATATGGGTATGCATCATGAAACTACCACTCCCCTTAAAAAAATCTGAGCATCCTTCTAATTCATGGAAACATGGTAGGATATTTCTTATTCCTTGATAGTAGGTTGGAATCCAAGTACCAAACCATTTCTTTATGAATTTTCACTATAGTTACGTGTCCAAGACCCCAATAGATTCATTTTATTCGAAGTCATAGTGTAATTATGATGCTATCAAGTGGTGATTATCTAATCACAGATATAACATTTATCTTATTTTTATTTGTTATACCATATTCAATAGTATTTGTACTGAAATAATATACCACTATTTTAATATTTTTTAGTATCATCCAATTCTTGAAAAATAAGTAATAAGGTGGGTTTATCTCTTGATTATAAACTTTATGTTTACCCCATCATCATTGAGGAGACTTTATCATGATCTTTGAGGTAGATTCAGGTGGGAGGATCCTTCCAATGAGTTTGAAGGAAGGTGCATCATCCTACATAGATGTGTTATGTCTAGGACCAACCCATTTGGGTGTGAAAGCAGATGATTGACCCTAGGATCTCACCATTAATAGATTAAATGATATTAATTCTGAAATTAAGTTACTTTTTTGACATATCATGACCTTATGAAACATCGATATGGAATTGGATAAAAAACTCAGTCGGATCCAGATCATAAATAATTATTTGTAAAATTTCCCATATAATGATTTCATTCATTTGTATAAATCATACATGATAATTGATGATATTTTTGGATGGAAATGGGATATTCATAGATAGAAGAAAAGAAAAATAAGAGTAATATACTCTTGAGCTGTGTTCGGGGAAATTTTTATAGAGGAACTGGAGATTATTCTGAAGAATCACAAGGTACTGATATCTATCCTTAAGAATTATATTATTGTGGGGAAGATATGGAAGAGTAAGAGTTTCTAGATAGTAATTTGAATAGTGGTATCCTTGATATGGTGAGTACCCATTTAACAAAGGAATGAACATAGGCAAATAAGACGAATACACCATTCTTTTGAGACTAATAACCACAAGGTCGAAGGGTATCTTGATTGTATCAAGTATGGAATGATATTCTCTAAGGAAAGGTGATAATGTACATTGGGGTATCTAATGTCTATATGGTAGAATATAATTTCATTAAAAGGGTTAAAATGTTACTATAACCCAATTAAAGGTTAGTCTTGAGCCCAAATATCATGAGAATGAGGTTATCAAGGGTTTGGTAATTCAATTCGAGTATCCCAATGAAATTTGTCAAACCGGTGGTGACCTAGTTCTGATCCTTCACTCAAAGGAGGAGATGAAGAGAAATAATATAGTTATTGAAGGCTCTAATGAATATTTCAAAAATGATAAATTAAATAATCCATAATGTTGACATCAATAAATTTTAAATGACATTTATTAATTCTCAAGATCATATCCTTCTCCACGAATTTAATGAGGGGATGACTAATTTGGAGGAGTACATAAAACAATATTATGAAAGAGAACTCCAATTGTAGTATATTATTCTAAAAGGGATACAATGGAATAATCTATTGGATTATTAAGGACATTAAAATATTCAAGGTACCATCGTATTTAAACTTATTTTTGATATTGTGGATTTTTTATTCTTCTTAATCCAACAGTGTTCTACAAGCCCATGTAGGTTGATATTAAACTATATAATGTTTATTTTCTTGAATAATGAAGATGATATATTGTTTATAAAAATTAGTGTTATTATAGAAGTTGTTATATAAGAATTTGGATATAGTATTTATATGACCAAGAACATTACCATGGGGTGAATTGATAATTTTTTAAGAAGATTGATGGAGAAATGAAACTTATTATTTATTATTATGAACATTAAAAGATTAAAATCAATAATAAATTTCAGATACCATGTATGGATGAATTATTTATTCAAATGTGAAATGATCAATACTATTCAAGGATATATCTTATATTATATGTCATTAATTATAAGTGAAAAGAAAATATATACAAATGATTCGCTTTCATGTTACAAGTCTCTAATGATTTGTCAATGATTAATGAGAGTAGTGAAAATGACATGAAACCAATAACCCAATGAACACTATACATTGACACCAAAACAAAGTATTCTATAGAAGAGTAATATTTTTACCTATACCTTACTTTGTCTATATGATTTAACTAATATATATCTACATGATCGATGATAATCCTTCAGAAAAATAAAAATGAATTCTTTCTCTATGGTGTATGAATATGATAACATGAATAACCAATAATATAGGAAGGAAAATCCTTTATCCCACAAATTACTAGTGCCTCTAGAGGTTAAAAGAGAGAGTTTTATATCTATGGAGACATTAATTAAAGGAATATGCATGATTAATTTATCACCATCCCAAGGTGATTACTACCTTATAAAGTCCCTCCATACACTCTTGAATCACCAAGAATTATCTAATACGTTATGATTTAATCATAAATATTAAAATAAGTTATAACCCTATGTAATTTATATTCTCCAATAAATTTCATTTAATGATGCAAAAATGATAGATTTCCTGGTGGATGTTCAAATTACAACTCAATAACATTTAATTGTAAGTAGTATGCTATCACATATCATGCTTTTATGACAATACCGACACCATGAAATTCCATATTCAAAGAATACATGAATTTTATACCTTATAAAATAATTATATCATTATATATCATATATTATTTATATAATATCCCAAAAAATCACTCCCATTAACTAAAACATCATCTAATATTTTCTATTTAACATTATATTTTATGGTAAACAACTACATTGTAAACCAAATCCCAAAAACTATTTGAATATCTTTTAAAACTCTTTTGAAAAATATATCATTAAATTATACAATAATAATTTAATATGTAGTACCCTATGAACACCAATTAAAATATCATTTTGGATAAAATTTAACTCTATGTGTCAAATTCAAACCCAATTAATTCAACAACTATTGTCAACATGTGATCCTTTTTATCATTGAAATCAATTATGAATTTCTCAATTCATTAATAAATAAAAGAATGGAATCTATAAATTTAGTAATAAAACTCCCAGTAAAAATGGATTTGCGGAGATACCAATGAAAAAAATGTATCTCAATTCCATTTTCCACTAGCTACATAATATTTAAGTATATATTTCGTCATTATTCCTTTTAGAATGTCATTGAGTGACCATGGGACATAATGTATATCAATCTCATATATCCCACACACTAATTCTGAATTACTTGAGTATTTAATAACTACGTTAATGAATAGATAAAATATCATTCACTATTATATATTATAACATCACATTCCCCTCACCGAAGGTATAAGAGGGAAAAAATTGTCTAGTTAAAACCATAAACTTATTTAGTTTATCTCAATCTATATCCTAGATTTTATACTCATCATATAATTGGAAAATTTCATCTTGGTAAAGCACCAACTAAAAATATATTCATGGAAAAAAACCATGAACACCTAGATTAGATAAGCCACAAGAATGTGTAATAATGGTACCATGTATATTGGGTTTTATACAAGGTATCTTGTTAACCTCCAATAATGGGGACTATAAATATAAACCATGCTTATACAAAAATAATATTGTTTGATAGACCATGTGGTATACATAGTGGATCATCTAGTGAAATAAGTGCATTTCATTCCTCAAGATCATATTCTACAGCATGCAATAAGATCCCACTCATGTTAACAATAATATACCATCATATACAATAATCGTTCATGATGGAATATATTTGCGATATCAAATATTCATATTTTGAGAGTCTAGTTTTCATTTAACTTTACAACACAAACACACAAAGAGGTATATATATATAATGTGAAAAATTAATAAGTATAGATTTGTGTTTTCTAACATGATAAATTGTATATAATTAAACCTATTAAAAACACTTAAAATTCCACAAATAAGTAAATTTCTAACATATCACATATCAAAGATAACCAAATTATCCTTATATTAAGATAAAATTAAAAGGTTTTATTAATATTATTTCACCTACTACATAACTATGTAACCATAAGATAAAAAACTTGCACAAAATTCTCTCTTTTTATCATACATGATGAAATAAGTTATAAAAAAATGCTAATATTTAGGAATCATATATGATAAAATCCATAAAAAACGTATTCAATATCCTCCACTTCACAACATATAATTCTATGAGTTTGATTAATTTTTTTTTATACATAAAACATATCAAACATAAATCATCATCATCATCATTATATATTGAATCATTTATATAAAAAGAATTTCATTAGTCCCATTTGTAAAGAATGAAACTCTTTACATTAATAGTTTATCGACATACACTAATTTTGTTTATAATTACAAATAATTTAATTTTACTATCATAATATAACATTTATTACCTATAAACATCTCAATATAAAAATATACTCCCAATAGACTCTTAGAAAATATATCATATTCAAAATATTATTTCAAGTCATATAAATTCTTTTATGTGATAAAATAACACTATTCAATCTATGTATAAATATTTTAAAATAAATGAATTTTTTCAAATTATATATTTTATTCTATGTAATTTGAGAAATGTTCAGAAAATGAAACGTTATAATTCCAAATATTCCACTTTTGAGTTAGATCAAATCCCTAAAATGTTTACAAAAAATCTAGATAAAACTCGTTTTTCCTAGATAAAACATTGTATCCTTATCTTCTTCAAAATAAGATATAGACTATCATGATTCATAAATTATGTTTATAACATACATTTATATTCTTAAATAAGATAAATCAAATGAAAATTAAAAAAAATAATATTGTTTCATTTATGTTTGATAATATACACTTTTATTTTCATCCATGATTCAAAAACACTTTTCTAAATTATTAGAATACAAAATCAATGTTTCAAAAAAATTTACCCTGGTTTTTAATAAAATTTTACATACTAAATTTACAAAGAATACCTCTTTGATCACATTATTAGAAATTCCTAGAGAGGGAATATTTAATTTTTCAATATTACCTAGCTCATATTACCTAATTTCAATTAAATAAATTTCATATAATTTGATATTAAAATTGTATAATATTTATTATGTGTTTTTTATCCTTAAAACTACAATATAAATTATCTATCATATGACACATTCATGCATGAATCTCACGTCATGGTTTTTTTAATTATTAAAAAATATACTATGTATTATATCTTTCATATTAATTTAATGAGTAAAATAGATAAACATTAATTAGAATTAATATTTGGGTGGGTGAATGAAATTATAACCGAGACCACCAATGTTGTACATTAAATAATAAGGATTAAGTATGGAATCAATAAGGGAACGGTTCCCTCTGTTTTTGTTACATTTATTTCTTGAATTATTACTACAATGTTTTTCTTCCCAGAATATTATTTATCACACATTAAGGGCAGTAGAAACCCTCGGTTAATGGGATACCTAATGATATGATAAAGGATCCCAAATAACATAATAACATTATAGGATAGAAACATACACATATTTCATATGTTTTCTCAATCTAGGGAAGACAAAAGTGTAAAAATTATATTAATTTACATTACTTTTATGCTCATTTTTTTAATTTATTCCATGGATATTTGTTTTTCGAAAAAAACAGTAGGTTGTGTCATGGGTTATATAAATTAAAAAAGATCATAATATGACATCCCCAAACTAATCAGCAATATCAAAATCCTATTTATTATGAAATTAACATGTTATTATGCTATATTTTCAAATAACTCATTAGTTTAATTACTTATTGTTGAGTCATAAAAAGGGATTTACTGTATTCATTTTGTTTCATAGAGTTATAAAATTGGACTATGTAATATAAAAAGTGTGATATTAAAAAATATTTTGGTTTTTATATATGTCATATGTTATAATATATGTTACCATAAACAATGATTGAACCACGTTTTTCACAAAACCAATGGATTATTTTGTAAAAATAATTTCATCTCTATTATAAGATATGGTAGTAGCTTTAAGATAAATGAATTCATATTCAGTGAAAAACATTTATTGTATAATTAGAATTATATAGTAGAATATGATTGGTTCATTTATTGATTTTATCTAGCTTGTGTAATATTATATCACAAATAATGTGATTATCTGTTGTAAACAATGAAAAAAACATGCAATTTTTACTTATGTTTATAATTTATTTATAATTTATATTTATCTGGAATTATAATATATATTTTTTCATGTCTATATAAAATAATCATTGTTTATATTTAATATTTAAAAATAATAATTTTTTTATTTAAACATTTATTCTTTTATAATATTCTATGAATAAGTTATCGATTACGAATGTTGTATATGCCATTTCCATGTGATAAAACTATTCTATGTGATTTTTAATTTTATTCCATTTGTGGTATAGAACCGTAACATTATACTTTTTATCTACCCTTTCCTCGGTTTTTAATTTTATTTATAAACATAAAGAATGTGGTTAACTATATTTTTTATATATTATGATTAAAGATACCAAATATTGCATTTTCTTTGATGTAATGTATCATAAAGGGGGAGGACTTGTGATTGATCTACTCGTTGACCTAACGACTCATGGATAATTTGAAAAGTTGTGGGTTTAGATATATATTTCTCTAGTATAACTCATGTACAGTTTGTCCATCATATGTAAATCTAATGATTTACATTAATAAATAATGTATCATATTTATTGGATGTATTTTGAAATGTATGAATATGTTTGGAGTCTACTTTTATATTGAGAACATAAATATGATGGTTTTTTATGGAGTTATATACTATTGTTATGTGAAACTATTATATTGGGGCATAGAATAGGGATATAAAAATTAATTGATTAATTTATGAATTCACAATGAAATAAAACATGGGATAATAATTATTGAATGACATAAATTTAGTTAATATACATGTGATGTATATTAACATAGTTTTACTTTTAAATGATAATACCCTTATATAATAAGTGTGAGATCCCTTCTAAAGCCACACTTTTCAAGATCTCAATCATCAAAATGGGTATGTTATTCCACAGTTGTAATTCCATGGATTATATTTTATATGGATATAATGTAATGGGTGATCCCAATAGGACAAGGAGCCAATAATTTTTGTTTTTTTTGGTTTACACTAATTCGGGGATCATAATAGGATTATGTTACCTGTAAAATGGTATTTATTTTGTCTATATTTTTTATTATATGAACGTTTTTAATCTAATTTCTATGAATCCAAAATAGTATGAATAATATTATTCAAATCCTAAATAACTAGGAAGTTAGAAAAATACATATTGAACACATTACAAAATGAAATATAGATCCTGGATCACTAAATAGTTATGATAAATGATTTCATCATTTTATTGGGAGAAAATTAATAACAATTATTTAAAGAAAAGGTAGAATACATGATATTTATTTCTAGGTAATTGTTCATTTTATAATATTTCTTACTTCTTGAAAATGAAAATGAGATGACATAATAGTATTTCATATAGTAAAATTATATATTGGAATCTAAGGATGATAATTATTCCCAATTAAATTCATTATGAGCATCAAACTATGAATGTTTTACATATCAGTTTCATGAACTCTAACTCATTTGTATTGATACCTAATTTGAATAACACATTTTTTTGTTAAATAAACATTAAATGATATTATAGAATTTTAAAAAGGTTTGGTATATAAACCTACTGATAATGGAGAATGAGTTGATGCATTAGAAGTCAAAACATATGATCAGACATTCATATATGTATTATCTCTATAATTGGAGAACTATCATTATGTTCTCACAATAAGAATAATATTTGTTTATGTATCTTTTTTTGGATAATAATGTATTTTTAATCACAATTATGAACATGAGTTGTTATATATATATGAATGAATTTTATTACAGTATGAGTAATATAATTAGGTGTTTATACATTTTATATATGTATAATCCAATCTATTGTATGCGGAATAACGAGATAATGGTTGATTCCAATATCTCAAATATTTTCCATTGTCACCTTTGTCATATAAATGATAAACTCAACCATGGTTTCTATAGAGATATATTGATGGATCCATTTCATTAATAATAATTTGTAATTTTAATAAAATATATTTTTTGAAAAGATAATCAATGAACCCTTATTTGAAAATGGGAAAAGGATAGTGGTTTGTTTGTTCTTATGGATTGTTAGATATGTAAAAAATGACACCTCATCACACATGTGGTTTTATGTACTTTATGTTCATTATAGGTAATAATTGTGTGTATAGTTAATCATTCTTGATGATATATAAGTATAAATCTTTTTAAAATTTTAATGTGTTTTATAAAAAAAGTAAAAAATCATATCTGATAAATTATTCAGAAAATCTAATCAGATTGGGGAGAAAAATACGTGAGATATGAATTCCATGATCATCTAATATATTATTATAATTTTTTATAACCCGTGACTCTTAGAAGAATAAAGATGAATTTTATATCTAAAAGGAGGAATCAAACATGGATATAAATTATTTGATTAATGTTGATTTTTAGTGAAATTTATATTTTATAATGTGGTTATGCTCAAGAGATAGCTACATTACTATTTAAACACATTTTATATAATAACTTTATAAAGACACCATGTGGGATATGGCATTTGAAACATCATATATTTCATTGTATGATTATTTTTTGTTGTGAAGAACTAACATGATAATTGAAAATATGATTCGATTGTCCTTAAGCATAATAATTACACTATTTTATTTTCCCCAGGTCACTATAATATATCATGTTTATAATTCTATTGACAACATAGTTTTTGTGCCCAAACGGTATTTTTGTTGAGAAAAAACAAATATTTTAATGAATTAATATGAAGAAAATTGAACAAAGATCTATTCAATAATAACAATTAAGATGTGTTTCTATGATAGAGGTTGAGAGAGTTATATAAAAAATTATAAAAGAATAACTGAATCAAGTTATACAACAACATCAGAGGTATAGTTGGATTCTTTTATAGATTTTGTTATATAGCTGCCTCATAATATGTGATGATGATGTGAAGTTTATTATTGATGATTGCAATTCATAACAGGAACAAATATAGAGCTTAAATTTTTAAAAATAGTTAAAACACATTGAATACACTATGGATATAATGTACACAAACCATGTTTTTATCTTCTTCAATACATTTATTTTATGAGACTCATGTGGTGAAATGCGATTTCCATAAGAAAACTAACATGAATGGTGGATTATTTATATATAAATCATGTACGGTGAAAAAATTATATTTATATTTATGTTATTGATGACAAATTGTTTCACTTATACAAATGATATGATCCATTTATATATTACTTTAAATAATATATTTGTTTTATTATAACATTTATTATGTTTTTTTTCAATAGTGGGTATATCTGTTAGAGGAGTTCTGAACAATAAAGCATGGTAGATTCAATAGTAGAGTATGAGTACATTGGTACATCTATAATTATAATAATAGTTATTTTTCCTATTATATACCTTTAGATACTAGTGGTTCTTCACAAAATCATGATACTGATCAATATTTACTATGAAAAAAAATATACATATCCCTTGTAATATAACTATTATTTGACTTAATGTAAAATAACATTGATTTCAAATACCATATTTTAAGAGTTTTTATTGGGAGGGGTGATGTTATGAATTGTTGGGTGGATATAGAAAACAATGAACTATTTCAATTGATGATTTTTTATCACAGAATATGCATGAGGTCCATTTAGAATCACATAGTTTATGATATATAAGATATTGATCCAATGATTGAATATTGTATCATGTATTTGTAAGAAATGAAATATCCATTTATCATTTATTCAAGTATAGTTTATTTTAATTTAAATTAAAGGGTAAATGATAATATCCCATCAATGTATTACATTGATTTTTTACTAGTAAAAAAGAAATATATTTTATTGAGGGTAGTGATGATATTTTATGATTTTCTATAGTTGTGGAATCATTAAATAACAATTAAAGACTAATTATTTGTAATAAATCAATAAGTATATCTGACGTAATATTATATAGACATAAATATAATTTGAGGTGTAATCTTATTATCATTTCTCTTTTTACCCATGGTTGGAAATTTACAAAAAAAGATAACATTAAAATTGATACCTTTATTACAGAATCATTATAATATATAGAATCAATTGCTGTTTGGGAATGTTTTTGATCATTTCCTTGGATAGATATCAGCCATGATGGGATTATCGACGTGTATCAAAAGAAAGTCTGTATGGAAATTGATTGAATTACAATAATGAAATTCATGAACCTTCTTTGTGAAGTCAGATATGATTTATTTTTTAACTCGGTTGATTGAAAATTGTTATTCACATCTATAAGATGAATGATAATCAATGTAAATTATGAACATGTCAATTTTTTTGTAAATAAAAAATGTACGAGATATACTATACTTGATTTATATTATTCGATGTATAGTGGTAAATCTATGTCCTGTTAATTGGTATTATATTGGTAAATATACGTTGCATATGATGTATCTTTTGTAGGACATGATCTGATGAAATATAAGTCTTTTTTAATAGAGATCACGAAATACCCCTTAGTATCATGAGTAAAACACACTCTCTTATAAAGGATTATTTTTTATTGTATCTATAAAATTGGTATTTTATATTTTTTAATGATCCTAATGCTGGTAATGTGACACATTATGGACATTAGATAAAGACTCTGTTTTATAAAAAGAGATCATTCCATAATTAGTAATGTCTGATAGATCATTTACAAATTTCTATTGATGGAATAAAAAAGTAATATAAGGTTTTTCAAAATTTTTAAGTGGGAATTTGTTACATGGGTAGATTGTGGGAAATACACTATAATTGTATATTATATTTAATTATATTCCACATATCATATTGAATTATTTTTTGAAATAAAAATCATACAATATAATAAAACTATATTTTATAATGAAAGAGATGAGTCTATTAGGATTAATAATAGAGTATGCTTAGTCATATGGTTTGTTCCATTCATAAATAAAATTTATCACTCATATGTATTTTCATTTTTAATTGACTATGAGATGATTCATTAAATATTTATAATTCATTAAAGGAGTTTAATGAAGAAAATAAAAATTGGAAGTAATTTACATGTCGGGGAATGAGATAGCCTCAACATGGATGACACTATTCATTAAATGAAGAGCATTAGTGATGGAATAATTAGTGGATGGGTTCCCTTCATTTGTGTTACAGTAGTTACATTTTAGAACTCTACAGATTTATTCTTCTTAGATCAATTTTTATCACTAAAAGAAGGTTTTAGAAACCCTTCTATGATTTGGATTCCTCAAAATATGATATCGGATGTGGACTCAAGTTCAATACCCATGGTGGAAGGAAGAATAAACTTGTTTCTTAAGAGATCTTCAATAGTGTATGAAATTAATTAAAGGGTGGATTATTTAAAAATGAAGTTTTGTTCATGTTCTTAATTTTTCTACGTTTTCCAATTTATTAAATATAGATCATGATGTTTAATGTTTTTTCCACTGTAATATATCATTGGATTATTCCAAAAAACCCAACACATATAACTTTTAAAATAATACAATTTACTTCTCTAAGATCCATATATGTCATGGAATTTCCATGTACTTTGTCAAAATCCTTCATGTGCCCTGGATTAAATGGGAAATTGTTGAACTTTTTTCTATCATCTCTTCTAGATTAATATTTTATCCAATTTTAGACATCACATCCCCTAATCCGTCTATAATAATTAGTTATAGAATATGTATTGATCATTTCTTAAACTCAATCATAGTATTGTAACATTTTCAATGATAAAAAATAAATAAATTACATAAAAAGAACAGAAAGATTTTAAAAGAAACTGAATCATTCTATATTTTTCATAATCATAAAAATACAATAGTTGAACAAATTCAATAGTTGTTTACATAAAAAGATATTACATTAATAGATATATTTATTTTCTTTTTTTCTGATGGAAAATAATTTAGTTTTTTACCCTTATAAGATGTTTATTACATTCTATCTAATTTTTCCCATTATTAATCTCAATTTTATGTTTAATTATATTGATGAATTTTTTATACAATAGAATTTTAATTCATATATGTATCATATTTTACAAAACATTTAATACAAAATTTTATTAAATGTGCTCCCACTAAAAAGATTACCCCTTTTGAACACATCATATCCATTAGTGGGCATATATCTATAGTTAACTATGAAAATTGTCCACTTTAATGTTCATTTCACTACATAGTTATTTATGTTATACATCATGAAAATAATATCATATATAACACTTTGATGTCGATCATAAAAATATTTTCCTAATAAATCATTATGAAAAACTGGACGGAATTCCTCTGGTATCCTTCATTAGTGTCTCCCAAAATTTTTTAACCCAAATATCACAATGTTATTCTTCTAACTCAATATTATGTTTATCTATTTATATCATTACTTATAAATGATACTACATTATCACCCATATTTAGCATGAATCACTCCAATTTAATGTTGAGGACATTCCTTGTGTTTTCTTTCATAGGAATGCAATAATTATTAATTTTTAAAGGTGATTTACCCTCACCATATTATATCATAATATAAAAAAAAATTATATTAATGTTTTTTACTATTTATTTATAAATTATATTCCTTTCACTTAATTAGTATTTTCAAACCATAAATATGTGTAACTATTTACAGAACTCTTAATTATTATTACATATAATAATTAAATCCCATTTATATACCCAAATATTATATTTCATCTAATGAATTAGATATATAAAAGACTTTCCTGAATATATATTGTTTAATATTAAATATATAATCCCAATAAGTGTAATCATGGAGTGAAATATATCCAATCACTGAATATCCATTACAAAAAAAGCATCAAGGGTACTGAGTAGTCCAACTGAAATTTTGTATAAACATGGAACATTTACCCTTGAGATACTTAAATTTCGTCAAAATTATAATACCCAATATTTTAAAATCATAATTAACTATTAAATTAAAACTCATAACCCAATATAAAAAAACCACATAGAAGAAAACTAAATCAATTTTCAAATGGGTGAAGTAACTTCTTATATCCTGGCATGATATTTTATAGAAAAAGTTTATCACATTAATGTAAATTATACATTTCTTCATAATATAAAAATTCATAGTAGGAATAAAATAATATATATATATATATATGTAAATAAAAATTTCATATATTTAAACATGTGCCAAATATATTAATAATAATTAAAAAATTAATCAATTATAAACATTTTTCTACAATGAAATTAATTATTGTCATTCCATAACTAAAAATTACAAACACATTATATTTATCATTAATATGAATACCCACATATTATTCATTAAATATAATTTAATTTAAATATAATATAAAACATGAAATATAAACATTTTAAATTTTAATTCAATTATGTAAACAATTTATATGATGGAATAACAAATTGGTGTGAATAAACTCTTAGCAGCACTTTTTCCCTTTCTATCCTAGATGGGTTTTTTTCATTAGTGTAGTTTTGGAGGGGTGTCTTGAATGTATCCTCTTATATGTATTCCCCCACTCCCCCTTTTTCCCTGTCTATTCCTCCCACCTAATACCCCTTATCTCTATTATCCACATTTTTCGAATATTTTCATCTTCCATTTGTGTATCCCAATATTGTGATATGGTGTATGGTTTTCCTCCCTCTTTCCATCACAACAAACCAATTTAATATTTATCTTTTACAAAGTTTTAACCACAAAAAATTTCATTTTTAGCTATGTCTAGTTAATATATCCTTATTTTGTGTTCCCTTGGTGTTAAATAATTTAACTTTCATTAAAGTCCCTTGGGTATGTTCATTATTTTCGCTGACCGGTCAAAATGCCTACCCAGAGTGGAACTTTTATATATTGCACACCATGGTACCATATCATATAATATCTCTTATTCCCATTGATTATTGTTAGTATATTTTTGTAATTCAATTGATCTAATTATTATTGATGATTTGGATCATTAGATTTACTCTTCGATTTATACTAGGAGAAATATTGGTATCATCTCATTAATCAGTAGTCATATATATAGTTTAGGTCTTTTAGTGAATTTATTATTTTCTATTGTTGGGTTATTGGGTTTTATTGATATTTTAGTCATTTCTGTTTCTTAAACCATGGTGATATCCCCATTTTGTCCAAAATTTATTCCACTGACCTTCATCTTATTCATGTGGTTCCCCTATTTTTATTCCCCCATGTAGTTTTCAAGATCTAGTTTTCTGATCTACTCTTAGGATAATGCAGGATTTGGGTAAAACGTGATAATTTTCTATATAAAATATTCATTTTGATGTTCAATAATTTTTCAAAGGAAGGATGTTTTTTGATGATTGGTAATATGGAATGTGAGATGTGATTCTTTTTCATTATTTTGCTTTATGCAATCTTATCCCATTGAGTTAGTTCATTATTATGGTCTTCCTTGATCTGGGAAAATGTCTTCTTCTACATGTGGAGCTAGATCAATCTTACTCTAGGAAAAATAACTATTTCTTATAATAATAAGTCATGGGTGTCTGAGAATAAACATGAAAAGTGAACCCTATTCATATATAATAATAACATAGTGTGATAATATCATGTTTTATAATATTCACTACAGTGTTCAACTATTAAGACTTTTGAGAGGCACCCCCAGGATAATAAATTGTGCAAATAGAGAGAATAATAATTATAAGTTATAATTATATGAAATAGTAGCTTATGATAAGTCAATATGTCATATTAACTTAGACTATCTTATATATATATATATATATATATATATATATATTCTAAATCTTATTCTCTATGGCATACATCATATAAATTCAGCAGTAAAAAACTATCTTGTACAACTATGGGGCTCACATTAGATTAGATAATAAGTACAATGGATCACATAATATAAATATGTTCATGTTTCTATCATTTATTAAAAATATTCCAATATTTAATAGTATCCTAGAGTAAACCTTGTACATTATAATAATAAATTAACGCATGTATCTATCACACATAACATCAATTATGATAAATAATAAATAAGATAAAACCAATACTTCTTTATGATAAAAAATTATATCACCCTTTATTCATATCAATCATGTTTTATTATTAATAGTATATCATGAAAATGATACGACACTCTGTTTCCATTTCACAATACCATATCACAGACTCAAAAATATTTTTCAATATGATTTTGAGTTTGAGAACATGGGTCATGAAACTGATAACACTACTGATATTTATGGATTTGTTGGAGATTGATCAACATAGTGGAAATAACCAAAAATAAAAAATCCACAAAACAACATCTTCGAAACATTAACCGTGTGTGATAAAGATTAAGAATGAATTTTTTGGTACCTTACACGATAAATATTAATACAACAAAATGATAAAAAACAATTTTATTAGATTAATTTCAAATATTTCACATTATTAAATTCTCATAATATTTTACATTTTTAGTTTTATATAATTTGGAGAATAATTACAGAATAAATTATATATTTATATGGATTACATTTTTCCCATAAAACATGTCTTTAAATTTACTCCCATGATTCATTCAAGGAATGTATTATTTATTTAAGAAGTGTCACCCAAATTGAAAATTACATCGTGGTCTATTTCATACATATTCATAGAGATTGTGGAAACAATTCGAAAATTCGCGGTGATCACAAAAATATATAATTTATAGAAAAGTAAAGGAAACTAATTAGTATAGTGAAAAACCTAAAATCCCAATGAAAATAAATTTTCTAAATAAATATTTATCATACATAAAAATCCTAACCACATGTGGTAGTCATTTATTTTTTAAAGAAATCCCTTTTAAACCATTATATATTATTATATAATTCAACATTCATTTTGAGGAATCATATTCCAGGCCCTTGTTAATTTTTTTGTATAATCCATTGGATAAGAGTAACCTAAACAGGTATCATTAATATTTTTATAATTGAAGAATATATCATTACCAAATTCATAAGAGAGATATATCTCATACTCACCTATCATCCTTAGAAAATCACAAGGTCCTAATAAAAAACAAAAAAATATGGTTTTTCAATTTTTTTCACCGTAACACCCTTTTTAAATCATTTAAACAAATTGTAAAAAGGAAATTCAATTTTCATAAAAAATGAGAAATTTCATTTTATTTTGAGAACTCATTAAAATGAAAAATTAACAGAAAAATTTGAATTTGATGTCTTTAGAAAAATATATGAAAAAATGTATAGGACAATGATAATGAATAATGTCCTTGGTGGTGGGAAAATATGTTCATCCTGTAAAAATTAAGAAAATATTCTTTTCTCATAATTATAAAAAGTCATATTGAGCTATACCAAAATATTTAGAATATTGAAATTGAAAATAATATAATGACAGTAAAGGAAGAGTTTAAAATTTTATTTAAATATAAATAATAACATTCTTCAATAAAAATGAATAAAAATGACCTGGATGATAAATAATTGAACAAAAAACATCAAAACATTAAAAATACACTTTTTAGAGATAAATACCATACAAATTTTTTAACATTTGAAGATAATGGATATTGAATCAGATAATATTAAATATATTTTAAAATCACTTGAATTTCATAAAATGAATGTTAAAATATATCCATATCGTACTTTATTCTATTCATTAAATAAATCATGTGGTGAAAATATTATACATCTCAGAGAAAGGAAATGTAGATGATAAATCCTATACCTTGAGTCTTGTAATGCTTTATATGTTCTTTAACCCCTACTTCTGGGATATCTACCTTTGGATTCAACCATAATCCTTAAATTATTAGTGTTTTGGGAATACCAGGATGTCTCTGATGTGAGAAATAGACCTTGGAAGGTATTTTATGGTCATTATATTTTTTATACACCATAATTTATGATTTATTTCATAATGATATATATAATACCATCCCAAGATATCATAAGGCATACTGTCTATAAGAAAATTATTACATTACAAAAATTAATAAAACATTAGTACAACATCATCATTTAAAAAAAATGAATAATTCCCATATATTCCTGGGAACTTCAAGAACTATATGAGCTAACTTGAGGACAAACATAATAAAAGAGTTATCTATATAGCTTTGTAAGGGAGTAATCAAAGAAAATAATAAGGTGTAGTGTTAAATATGAGTCCATAGAAAAATAGAGGTAATATATGAGTGGTGATAATCAAAAAAATAAACATATAATTTGATATAATATTATAATATAAGGAAACACGGGGATGTGGAAACAACATAATGCATGACATAATTAACATAAATCCAAAATAAATGATGAAACATCATAACACAGTTTTCTTAGGATAATATCCCATATACTATGCAAGTATTCTCAAGAGATAAAAATCATTAAAAATTTCTATTAGGTCCACTAGCCTAGATACCCTTAGAGGGTGGTGAATAAGGGTATGACTGATTAAAACAATATCCCCTTCTGATCATGTTTTTTTGTCAGACAAAACCAACTTCTCTCTCCTTCCCATTGTAGAGTATGAATAATCCTTAAAGCATGTACAAGAAACAAAAAAATTTAATTGGTTCAAGCTCACTAGGTTACATCCAAGGAGCATACACCGGAGGTGTGCTGATGTAACAATTCCACAATATCACACAACTGTTTACAAGTTTTAAGTGGACTCACTGCCCCTCCAGGTTTTCAACCACTCAAAATTTCAGAACTCGCTTCTCTCTCAATTTATGTGAGCTCGCTAGTTTTTCAGAATATCCG
Organism: Viscum album; assembly: GCA_963277665.1. Taxonomy (NCBI): domain Eukaryota; kingdom Viridiplantae; phylum Streptophyta; class Magnoliopsida; order Santalales; family Viscaceae; genus Viscum; species Viscum album. Next base: position 601,266,865 of record OY728133.1, read on the forward strand.
GTCACAGTTAATTGACTGATAGGTCTCTTCATTACCACTAATGAATGAATCCTCCACTGTATGTAGATGCTCTATTTAAGTCCAAATTTCATCAACTGATGAGTACCCCTTTTCCCCTGACCACTGTCCAATAAACTTTCGGAAGTACCATCGCAAATCACCCTACTTATCGGAGCTCCCAATTTCGTGAATCTCGAACAATACTTAGCGATTCTTCTGCCTTTTCACAAAGCTCACACATTTGAAGAGATCATGTGGTTGTGGAGCTCAAGTCATCGTAGAGAAACTTCTTTTGTGAAACTCACTGAACCAATGTGGAGCATGCCTATTTCATAGATCTAGATTAGATGTTGCAAAGATCCTTCTTTTTTTGAAGCACACATCCTTCTCAAACAACCTACACGAGGCAACAACAAATTATTGTCTTTGAAAACTCTCTACTTCTATCAAGGGGGTCGAAGCCTATTTATAGGTGATTCAACTGTCCCTCGAACCATCGGTGTGATGTCAGCACCACGTCATATAAAATTTTGATTCTTTAAAATTCATACTAGAATTCTCTCACAATCTTGAAGAACATTGAAATTTTTTGTATCGCGGAGTTCGTCGTAATCATAGAGTGTTTCGTCAATTACTTCACGTTTCCACCACAAAGCTCCCTTGCATTTCCCTTCAACTATTCCATTCGTGAAGCTCTTTCTAATTGTGAAAAACACCTCCAACATTCTTCTTATTTTCGCGAAATCCAATCCGTGAAGCCTATCATTGAGAAACATATATCTTTTCCATATTATGATGAGATATTCAAGGAAATACATATTTAATGATGCTCACCAAACTCTAAATTTTAGACCCAAAAAATATGGCAAACACTAGAAATTGGTGCCACCTTGTATCTGTTTTTTATATCACCTCCACATCCTTCATTCATTTTTCGTGGTTCTTTGTCAACATGGATTGTTAACAACATATCTAGAACTCGAAAATTCCCCATGAAATCCTGCATTGTGAACAAAGACAAGAAACCAAAAAATTCTGCAATGATAACTTGAGGTATTTTTTCAAACAATCTCCCCTTTGGGTTTGTTGACAACTCTTTTCAAAATGATTCTCTGCACATTGATACATATCTAAATATCCTTCCATCATCACCTGACCATCACCTATTGTGATTCAGATAGTGCCCAAAGATTCACTCACGACATTCTATAATCACACAAGAGAAAGGCTAGGCATGAGAAACAAGAGTAGTATGAAAAGTTCATCAATGAAACACTTCATTTCTAACACAAACAATTGACACCACAATGATACTAATTTCCAAACTACTACCAATTGTTGATCATTGGAATCCTTCAAACAACATTCCAACATCACTCTTATCATTTTATCACAATCATTATTTATCGTTATATCTATACATTGATCAACCACATCTAGCATCGTCAGATTTAAAATCCTCCCCCTATATCATTTCTCTCCCACTATATCACTATTCCACCAGTCAGCTTATCCCCATGTCTTTGACTAAGACATTTTCTCCCTTCATTTTCCACAATTTCTCCTTCTCAAGGAGTCACTATTTCTCCCCCTTTGTCATGGATGTCAAAGGTCTCTCCTCTATGGTTTGAGACATTCTAAAAAAGACATATTATCACATTAGAGATAAACACACCATAACTCGAGGAGTGGGGGGTCCCATATCCACACATGTTTATATGTGGAGAGTCAACTGATCTCCCAGAGCCAGTCGATGCCTCTCAAAATATTCCATGGGTAAGGCCTTTGTCAGGATGTCTGCAACCTATAGTTCTATATGAACATACTCAAACTTCAAAATTCCTTTCTCAACCTTCACAATTCCTTTCTCAACCTTCAACCTTCCCCTGGATTCTGATTGGAGACTTCACTTCAATACCCATATCATCAAGATGATACATCATCCAAAAAATTGTGTGCAATTTTCAGCTGCAAAAATATACTAATATTTTGCAGTGCTCAGTGAAATGCATTCTTTCTTCTTTCTTAGCCAAGAAACACATAATTTTCCAAGATATAAAGCACCTCTTGAAGTTTATTTCCTATCATCTATTGAACCATCCCAATCTGCATCAGTATATCCCAATAATTTTAACGGAGACTTGTCACTATATATCAATCCAAAATCCACAATGCCCTTCATATACTAATGTATTATTCTTACTATAATCAAGTGGATTTCCTTGGAATTCCTCTGATACCTCACTCCCTGAAATTTAGCGAATACAATGTCAAGCCTTGTCGCAGTCATGTACATAAAACTTCCATTGATTTGTCTATATTCTATGATATTAATTACCTCTCCATATTCATATTTGTAATGTTTCATTTGGGTGGAAACCAGAGTCTTAATCTATATTAAATTTTCAATTTCAAATCTTCACAAAACCTCCTTGACATGTTTGTATGGATAAATTACTGTTCCATTCCTTCCTTGTTTCACATGTAGACCAAGGAAAAATGTTAGCTCACCAATCATTGACAACTCAAACTCACTTTTAATTAACTCGGAAAATTGTATGCACTGATCTTCATCTGATCCGCCCAAAATTATATTGTTGACATAAACCAAGACCATCATCTATTGATTAAATGTTTTGTTAAAATTCATATTGTAATCTACTCCCCCCCCCCCCCACGCTGAAAACCATACTTCTTCAAACACTTATCAAGCATAGAGTATCATGCTCTTGGTGATTGTTTTATCCCATATAATTCCTTCTTCAGTCTGCAAACCTTGTTCCCATCCTCATGAATGAAAAAACCATATGTCTGCTCGATGTACACTTTTTTCTCCAAAACCCCATTCAAAAATAATGATTTGACGCCCATATAGAAAACATTGGAGTTCTTGTGCACTACAATATCTAAGAATAATCTTATTGTCTCTAGTCTCGCAACTGGGGCAAATGTCTTATCAATATCTATTCCCTCTATCTAAGAGTTTCCTTTGCACACTAGTCGTGCTTTGTCCCGAATCATTATTCCATATTCATTCATTGTGTTGGACTAGACCCATTTTTTCCCAATGAACATCTTATCTGCTGGCCTTGAAACAATCTCCCACGTCTAATTTTTCTCAATCTAATTAATCTCTTCATTCATTTTCTAAAGCCAATTTTCATAATCAGCTGCATCAGCGAAGCATTTCGGATCAACCTAATATCAGAAATATGTATTTTGTAGTGATTTAATTCTCCTTTTCTGAGCTGGACCTAACTGATCACCAATGATATTCTGCCTGTCAATTTTAGCACGACTCATTGGCTTTTGTGCAGATACATATTTTACTTCCTCATAATGATCATCATTATTTTCTTCTGAATCAACATCAGCCACTTCTTATCCCCCATTGCATTGCTTTCCTCCTCATTACTTTCATTAGGAAATTTTTTACTGTGTTTTTGATTGATCGCCTCATTCTTCACTAAAGTGAGATCATTGCTCTATCATACTTTTCGTAGGCTTTTGTTAACGAATATGTACGCTTTCCTTTTTCCTGTGTATCCAAATAATATCCCTCATCTCCTTATGACTCATATTTCCTATGTTTTTCCATGTTGAGGATAAAACACATACTTCCAAATATTCTAATGTATTTCACTCTTGGAGTCTTTCTTTACCACATCTATTACGGAACTTTCCTTCTTTTAAAAAAAACATAGCCTGAATAGAAATGTTGACTGATGCCAAAATGGATTCCTTCCAAAATTTCACTGGGCGGAATTTTTCTATAACCATCATTCTGGCAATTTTATTGTCGATCCGATTTGTTCTTTCAACCAGGATATTGTTTTGGGGTGTTCTCACTAAAAAAACGTGACATCATATCTGGTGTTACTTGAGATAGTATTCCACCTAACTGTTTCTGAATTCAGTACCATTATCAGTATGAAACTTTAGATATTTCTATCTATGTATCCTTTCACACTCTTTCTGGTACGGTTTTAAGCCGCTGAACACATAATACTTATGGGAAATAACAAATAGCCATGTCATTCTGCTATATTCATCAATTAAAAGAACACAGTACCTCTTTTCATTAATTTCTCTTGGTGTGATAGGCCCACAAACATCATCATTCACCAATTAGAGCACTATTTTTGAAATCTTTTCCTTTTCCTTATATGTATTTATAACGAGCTTACCTTCTTGGCATGCATCGCACGTGTGTGTACGATCACATGATTGCTGAGGGAGATCTTTCTATGTATCACACTTTTCTTGATCTTCCAGGGATGGTTGAAATAGATGACCAAGTTGTTTATGCCACAACATTTTTTCATCCTCTCCAGACAGAAATCACATATCTTCTTCTCCACTTACCATGAAGAGATTCCCCATTGTCCTTTTTTCATTCAGAACTACTTCCCTATAACTTCCTTTGATAATACTCATCTTCTTACTAGACCTTATTGAATGTCTTCAGTCACATAGTTGACTGACATTATGCCAATTGTGAGAGTGGCCTTTTACTAATAATTCATCATCATGTCTCATCTCTTTTCCCCTAAACATGGACTTTCCCAATCAAATAATCTTCTGGACTTCATCGTTTCAAAAATTTACAACTCCTTCTTTGTGATATTTTATTCCTGTAAGACGGTCCTTATTACCTATCATGTCAGATGTGCAGCCGCTGTCAAAGATCAACACACCAGAGCGATCTGATGCTTTAAGGGAAATTTCTACAACCACTGCCTTCTTTTTTTCATGGTCCAAATTATTTTAATTCACATTTGAAATGGATTGAGACTTCTGATCATTCTCAAAAAATGATGGACCAGCTTCATATTGCAAAGTTGAAAATCTATTTTTCATTTTCAACTCACCTGTTGGTTCATTGATCTGCTGATTTTGAACAATCTAACTCTTCTTTGGCATATTTATCTGTATGGTAGAAGTACAGTACCTAGACGTGTACCGAAATCCTTCACACCAAAAACATTTCCCTTTGAATTATGTTCTAGATAAGTGTTCTCTATTTGGTTTCCACCACTATTCATATACCCATCGATATCTCTTGGATATGGAACAAATGTAATGTTAATGTATCATCTTTACACAACAAAAAAATGATATAATGTTCATTACATCATGTCACATATTCATTTCTAATTTCCCCTTGGGATCTTTGAATATTTTGATTCTTCTTTGTTTCAAAAACTACCTTCAATCTCAGAATGGGTGTTTGTGGTTTGACATCAATTTTCACAGCTTTCTGTTTTTTATCAATCCCCTTGTCAGTATTAGCATCTGAACATAATTTATGCATCCTTTCTTCTAAAACACTACCCTCCACTTTTATCTTCTTAGTTTTTTGAGTGATCTACTTTCCTGATTTCCTGGTAGGAGTCAAGAGTTTTTCTGGATCCTCAGCCTTTTTGTGCAAACTGACTACTTCTCCTTAAAGTACTTCATTACACTATATTTTATCTTTCATTTTGTTATTAAAGACATAGATATCAATATTCTATTCTTCAATAATGATTTTATATTGACTAAAAAATATTATGTCCTTCTGGTGTTGATGACTTGAGTTTCTCAATTTCCTCTATCAACTCAGACATCACTTCTTCCTGCTGCTGCATATAGAGTTTGGCCTCACAAACTACATTGTAGGATTCCTTTATTTTGGATCTCCAAATATATATCTCCTCAAGATAATCCTCTAAAATAGCTTTCATATCAATTATTCCCTCAACATCGTTTTCTTCTTCATCAGGTTTAGTTTCAATCATCTTCTGAGAACCACAGACAACTGCCACTACTGAATTTTTTCCATGATATCTTCAGTTCTCTGTCTCTTCATCCTCCTCAACCTTAGACTCGTCTAAATTGTCATATTCTTTTGAAATAAGTTTTTTTCCTTGCAGAAATTTCTCTTGATCTGTTTCATGCCTTTCCCATAGGCTGCAGACACCCTCTTGAGAATCTCAATTTCTCAACATCATAATCCTCTTAAAAAAATTCAGTCATCTTGCTGAACGATGTAAAACATTCTAATAAAAAAAGTGGGAGTTTCCCTTTAAAATTACATTTTCCTCTTTGAAAAATTGAGGAAAGGAATGAAATCACCTCATCTGTATCTTCTTCTTCTTTAGAATCGTCAATGGCGAGCTTATTTGGGGACTTTAATTCCACCTCTTTGGGATTCACTTTTCCACAACATGTTTTCATCATATCTCATTTTGATATGCAATAAGGGTGATGTGAATGTTATCCAATGTCAGCTCTTCCAGGTCTTTATCATCCAAAACTGAAACATTCAGATTAAACAGAGGATGATGTTTCCTCAAGATGCGCTTCACAATCATTATGTCTTCCATAACATCTCCATGACCCTGCATGTATTCTACTACAACATTTACCCTATCGAAGAATTCATCAATAAGCTTATTTGGGTTCATTCTCAGATCCTCATACTTGTTCCACAACACTTGAAAATTTTCCACTCTGACATTCATATCTACTTTATAAATATTAAATAACTTTTCACATACTTCATGTGATTTTTTTCAAGACATCTCCTTTGTATATATAACATTTTATAGGGCCCCATAATGCATTAACCCCCTTGGCATCAACATGCAATTCACTACACTCATCTTATGATAGTGAACCACTGTTAATATTGTCTGTTATTCCATGCATTACTTCTATGGAAACATCCATTCCTATTGATTGGATGTATTTTTGCATCTGATTCTTTCATAGCTCTCAATTATACCCGTCGATGATTGGAAACCCTTTGTGATTGGTGACCACCATTTGAGTGAAAAGCACTGATATCAACCTTTCCCTCTGATACAAATTTTTAGTTCTAGTAGGCTAGATACCCTGGGGGGAGAATCAGGGTATGATGAATTAAAACAAATACCCCTTCTGATCTTGTTTTGTTGTTAGAAAAAAACCCTATTCTCTCTCCTTCTGGATGTAGAGTATGAATAAACATTAAAGCATGAAAAATAGATCGAACTTTTTACTTGGTTCACCCTCAGTGGGCTACGTACAAGGACCATACCCCAGCGGTGTGCCAATGTTCCAATTACACTGTAAGAACACTACTTTTTACATGTTCAGAGTAGACTCATTGTCCCTCTTCATTTACAACCACTCACAATTTGAGAACTCACATTTCTCTTAACTAAAGTGAGATCACTGCTTCTTCGGAAGATCCACTCATAGTTTATAGACATGAAGGTATCTTAATTACCACTAATGAATGTATCCTCCACTGTATTTAGATTCTCTATTGGGATGATAAATGTCATCCACTAATGAATACAACTTTTCCCCTAACCACTGGGAAATAACTTTTTGGAAGTACTATCGCATATCACCATACTTCGTGATGATCCCAATTTCATGAAGCTCAAACAAGATTTAGCGAAACCTCTACCTTTTTGATAATTTCAACCCATTATAGAGATTAGGCAGTAGCAGGTCTCATGTTATCATAGAGAGACTTCCTTGGCAAAGCTCACTGAGCCAACGTGGAGCATTCCTGGTTCGTGATGTTAGATTAGCTGTCGCGGAGATCTTTCCTTTCGCGAAGCACACTACCTTCGTGAACCACCTTCATGAGCTGAGAGAAAATAGTTTTTTTTAAACACTCTACATCTATTGAGGGGTTCGAATACTATTTATAAAATATTCCACTGAAACTCAAACAATATGTGTTATATTAGCGCCACATCATCTCAAATCCTGAGGCTCCAAAATTCCTATTGAAATTCTCTCAAAATCGTGAAGCACCATGACAATTTTCAGATTTTAGAGCTATTTTTAATCATAGAGTGTTCTGTCAATTACTTCACACTTCCACCGCAAATCTCACTTTGATTTTCCTTCAACTCTACCATTCATTATGCTCATTGTAATCTCAAAGAACACCGTCAACATTCTTCTTGTATTCGTAAAATCCAATCCATGAATCCTATCTTCGTGAAACTCATGTCTTTGAAATATTTTGATGATATCTTCAAGGAAATCCATATTTCAAAATGCTCACCAGACTATAAATTTTGGAACCCAAAAATTTGGCAAACATGAGAAATCGTCGTAACCATGTATCTATTCTTTTATACCACCTCTAGGTCAACTGTTCCTTTTTTATGGTTCGTTGTCAACATGGATTTTCAACAAAATCTCTAGAACATGACAATTCACCCTGGAAACTAGCATTTACAACAAACACAAGAAACCAAAAAAAAATTCAATGACACCTTGAGGGATTTTTTCCCAATAAATTCATTTTAGGGACATACAGATCTAGTACCACCTTTCACAATAATATCATGTACATTCATAAGTGTTCCACCTATATCATACAACATAAGAATGTATTTAATTTAATTTTGTAATATAATTATGAACTATGAATTAAATATATATAATTTACTATTTGATTATCAATCGGTACATATTTATTATACCCTTGAGAATAAATGGGTATGCGTATTCACTACACAAATTTCCAGCATTGAAAATCATACGAAACTTTCAAGAACCTAACAGGGTTGCAAAAAGATTAAATTAATTGTGTAATGATAGTGAGAAGGGTATCTCATAACATGTAAATTGTGAGGATAGATGTTTGGTTTTGAAAAAAATACCACAACATGAATTTTAGTAATCAAATAGTTCTATAAGAACATGATACATGAATAAAGAGGAGAAGGAGAAGTTCCCAGGTCCTGAGAGGGTGACACTAAAATCAACGGATGTGATTCTTAATAATGTGGGAAATACATTGGAAGGTTATAGAGAGGGTTGGGTATAAGAAGAGCCTACTAAAAGGGTTTAGTGAATATTTATTGGTGTATTTGATGGTTTTTTTTGAAAAATATATATAAATTTTTTTTATAATCTAAACTTGGACTTTTTAAAATATATGATAAAATGATCAAAACTAAAAAACATAACATGGTTTTCCTCATAATTTAGAGAAAATAGTTTTTTTCTATATTTTAAAAATCTAATAACTGAACTAATTAAAATAATACCGTTAAATTTGTGTAAGTGATAAATTTTCATAATGAAGTGATTTGAAGACATTAAAATATTATATTTGTTTTGTGGGATTCATTATGTGTTTTTAAAATTGACCAAATATCCTCAGAAACACATTATTCTAAAGTTAAGATATAATTTTAGTTCTGGATGATATTTACAGTTTTTATTAGAACACTTTATTCCTTTAATATTGTGGTAATACATACTGTATAAGAATACTATATTTAAAATTTACCCAAGAATATATCAAACAATTTTTAAACATTCACCATTAGAAAATTTCTATGAGATGATTTAAAAAATTATAATTAATTTACCAAAATATTTCTAAAAATATGTAAATTTATACTTTTAAAAAAAATCACTATTTATTGAAAATGCATGATTTCATGATAATATAGTTTTTGGAACCTTATAAAAAATTACATTTGATTTCATAAAATTATATTATAATTTGTATTTTTATAGATATTATTTAATAATAATATTTTAAATAATATATAATTTAATAATTATTTAATTCCTCAAAAAATTTACCTTTATTGAAATTACATAATTTCCAAAAATACAATTAATGTTTCAACATATTAAATTAAAATTTCTATGAAACTCATTATTTTATCATTTCTAAAGTAATGATAAAAATATAGTAAATATATTATTAAAAAATATACAAATCCTTACAATTAGGTTCTAGACAAATAACCACTTTTTAGACAAGTATATACTCTAAGGGTATGGTGTTTTATTATGGAAAAAATATAGGGTGGTTTGATGAACAAGGTTTGGTTCATGGTCTTGATAGGACTGTACATCTCATGTAAATTGTTATTTTTCATTTTAATGATATTGAAATTTATGTTGGGATATTTCAATGTAAAATCCTAGTGTTGCAATCTCCCTCAAAATCTTTGACCAATGGACACTATAGTGTATAATCCTTTTAGTTGAGTCCATTACTTCATCCGACTATAAAAAATTGATGTTATCATAATCATTAATATATAATAATGATAATGGTCACTATATATTAACTATATGATTCTTAAGGGTCTTTTAAATCAAATATATATAATGTATTATGGTAAAAAATAACTAAAATTATGATTATATTTTCTATAAATTCATCACATAATGAATATTTTATATATTTGAATATGTGGTTGTATTTATTAAATATCATGTTAATAAATTATTTCACTCTTAATAAATTTGACATTTGAAATTTCATTTCTTGCTTTAAAACAGATGAGGGTACTTCTATTTAATCACATATTCCAGTGCCCATGTTTCTTCTTTAATCATATGGTTTCACAACAACACTTTGACTGAGTGTGTTTTATTATTTTGCTGAAATGTTTCTATATGGTATAAGATCTTCAACATTTATTCCTCATAAAAACATCATCCTCCATGGTTTCCATCTCATTATTGAGTACATATAATGGTTCAGGTATGTACTTCCTCAAGTGGGACACATAGAACACATCGTGTACATGAGATATGTAAGGTTTTATTAAAAGATGATAGGACACTGCTCTAATGCAGTCAGGGATCTCAAATTGACCAATGTATCATGAAACATGCTTTCCCTTCTTCCAAAACATTATGGAATTCTTCCAAAGTAATATACATTGGAAAACATTATCTCCGACCTAAAATTCTATATCAATTATTTTATTTTCTGCATTGATTTATTATTTATTTTTTTTGGATTTTATATGATTATGAATATTTTGAACCTTCACTATCATTTGTGAAAAAGATTAAGTAACATTATCTTTCTCTCTCTAAAAGTACCACAACATTTCAGGGTTTGAATTATCTTCATATAAATATCCTCAAAATGATCTATTTTTATACATAAATGTAAATTGTAGTTATATTTTAAATTCACATGGGGTAGTGTTGACCCACACATAATTGTAAATACAATGAACATGATATGAACATATCCTATAGAGTTTGAATGGTTCTATCAAAATGGTCATTCTTAGGAGGGTGACATGTTGTACTAAAACTCAACAATATATCCAACACATGATTAAGAATTCACTAAAATATTTCGGTAAACCTTAGATCGAGAAAAAGATACAATAGGGAATTGTACTCCAGGAAGTCATTCCACTTACATTATATATATCCAGGAGTGTTTTTGGAGATATAAATATTCCAAGACAACAATGAAATGAGTTTACATTCAAAAAATATAATCTACCACTGATATAGAATAATTTCATTTATATTTCTTGATGATTCCTATGATTAAATCCATGGTTATGTTTTCTTATTTCCATTATGGGATGGTAAATTGTTTTATATGACCCTAAGAGATTCATCATTCATCCTTTACATGTTTCGATACCATGCATAAAAATAAAAATTTTGTAATCTCCCTCTTCATGTTATCTATCCCTTTTTTGCTTCATATATCGATACATCTTAGTGCTTCCAAGATGAATAGTGATTTCTGATTTATTCACATCATCTAGAAGTTTCCACCTCAGTTCTACATTTTATGGGGCATATATCATGGTTCCAAAACAAATTACTCAATATTTAGAAAATTTTAACTCTAGAATATTTTATACCATTTTTTGTAGCTCCAAAATATTTTTTGGCCACCTTAATCCTATTATGAATTTATAGATGACAATTATTTTATTAATTTAGGATTAATTTCCATTTACTATTTTAATGACTATCCAGTTCAAGTTTAAGAAGATTGTATACATTTCAACCATCATCGTGGATAAGATAGTAGTCTCTTTTCATCATAGTGCATCTTTCACAATATTTTAATCCCATTGATGGTAATTGATTGAAAAATAATAATTCATAATATTTTTTAACCAAATTCATTAGTGAATATTTATATTGTTTTGTGTTAATTTATACTTCAGGCTTTTTTGATCAATATATATGTCACAAATCTACATGTAGAGATAATGATTCGAAATCGATAATGTAAATATCACCACTATAAATTCTAGATCATCTATTGGGTAGTTATTATCATGGATATTAAATTTAAAAGAGTCATATACTATAATATTATTATCTTTCATGAGTACACATCACAATCACTTATGGATTTATCAGTTTAGATCCAAAATGCTTCCCCACTGGTAAGTAACATGAGAACAAGTGTTTTGATTATCCTCTTCCTTAACTCTTAAAATATCATTTGAAATTAATTAGTCTAAAAAAACTCACTTCCTAATTAGATTTGTTAGTGAGATTGAAAATCATGATGTGTTTCTCACAAGTCAATGATAATACCCATCTAATGCAAAAAAAAACCAAAAAAATCATCAATGATATGAGTAGGACATATCCATGAACTGAATTATACTTTTAAAATATGGCAACATCCATTTTCTATTGATAAAATTTCATTGGAGTGTTACTTTTTTCATAAAAAACTCGAAATTTATATAAATTTCATACAATGTATCCTTTTATATGTTATTTAGTACATCATTAAAATGGTTACCATGCTCCTCCTTTCTTTTGGAGTAGATAATAATATATTAAATTTATACTACAACAAATTTTTAAAGTAATACTTAAAAAATATATTCATTAACATCTTGAAGATAATTATATAATTATTGAATCCAAATTGAATCATTTCTAACTCATAGTTCCCACACCTTGTATAAAAATCAATCCTGATGATATCAGCCCCCTTCTCCAATACATTATAATATACAAACTGCAGATCCACCTTTGATAAGTACTTTGATCCGTATAGTTGATTTATTATGTCATTAATTCTAGTAATAGGATACTAGTTTTCATCATCATATTGTTATTCTAATTATAATAAATGTATATGAACATTAATCTATCCTTCTCATTAAAAAACTAGACTGGAGAAACCATAGTGAAGTAATTGGTTATATAAAACTTTTTTTTTCTGATTCTCCAGAAGTAGCTTCTTCAAATCACCATGTTTAATAGTGTCCATTATATATGGAGTCTTGGATATTTTAAAGAATTTCTCATAATCCAGATTATGTACTCAACCCCAATTATTAAAGAATGTTGTGAAAAATCAGTGTGAAAAAAGTGAATTTAATTTATATAGGAGTCTTGTCAAGGATGATATTTTCTTTTTCCCCAATAATTTTATCTAGATATACATCCTCAAAAGTAAATAGTATTTATAAATCAGATGATGAAAAAAATTTGATTCATTATACCACTTGAAATTATTTTTAAATGTAGGGTGATTCTTAAAATGGATGGTGATTTACATGTCCCAAAAAAATTATCTTTTCTCTACTTAAGGAATTAAAATCCATCCCACGAATAACATCAAATTCTTCTAAGGGTGTATGAAATGATATCCAAAGATATTGGGCTAATCGATTTTGATAGAGGGTGTTTTATATTCTTGGGATGATTCAATTTCCCAATTTTCTATTTTCATGGATATTTACACATCCTTGTATATTTGTGGTGCTTAAATATTTATACTAAACATTCACGATTTAAATGATTCATAAAAATAGGACCAAATAGTACATAATCTATCATCAAAGGATTAATTTTAGCACTCATCACCACATCCTTACTGGGATCCACAACATCATATGTGATTAAATAATCTATCCCTCTATCTCTATGACTTAGAGGATTTTTTATTCAGTTATCATCGATAAAACGTGTCTTAGATCATTTATTTTCATATATTTCATGTTCCTTGATATTGAAACATCGTACAAATGGAATAGAATTAACTATAAAATATCATTATTCTTTAAAATTGGTGGGATTTTTCAATATAAATTAATTATCTAGATTCTATTTTTTCCCTCAAGAAAATAATTTCCATCTCCATATTTTGAAATTTAAAGGATACTTCTTCACGCACATTTGATAATAGGGATTTGTAACCTTTTCCCCATGATATTTCTCCAAAAAAATTCCAAAATTAAAACCATACTCTATTTACTATCTCTTGAACTATAATATTTGTGATAACCTTGAGATTATCTAATATGTATTTCTATATTTATGGAATATCCATAAATTTTTAATAGTTATTTATGTCTAAAAAAACAATTGTTTCATGGACATGACATTACCCCACCATAGAAGTTGTTAAAATTACTTTGGTGGTCAATGAAAAATCTAGTGGCATATCATAAATGTATTTTGAATTTAACCTCATAAACTTCGATGGATGAATAATCCATTTTATTGATCCCAAGGATAAACCTCCCCATTTTATGTTTGATAGTGTAAGGAAAATAGTTATTTAAATAAAATTTAAAATTATTTCAAATATGTTTAATTATTCTCTTCCTAGGGTTTTTTATTTTTTGTCATAATCAATCTTTGCTCATATTCTCTATTCATATGATAAATAACTATAGAAAAATAATTTATTCAGTTCATTTATTTTTATAGATTATATTTTCAATATAGTTGATTTATTTTTCCTTGATTAAATTATTAAAATAACCATTAAATGTTTGAGGCTATTTCCTAAAATTTTCTCAATTGAAACGTTCCATTTCTTTGGAGAATTTCAGTTTTATAATTGATTAAATTTTATATTTATAACTTTATTTATTTTTGAAAATACCATTTTAAAGTTCTTGATTCCTCCCATATTCAAGTTGGGAATCTCATTTTGTCATTCATCATATTTTCCCTCACATTGGTCATTTACTTAGTTCCCCCTACTCCCACTCATTATCTATAATAAAGATAAAATCAGTGAGGATAATTTTAAAATAATAATCACAGAAAATTTAATATTTTAAGATTTAATGGGTACATCATAAATTATATATAAATATTAACCTTTGAATATCTAGGTTTAAATATATGTTTTTCCTTATGTATTTCTTAATATGGAATCTTACATAAATTTTGTTTCTTATTATAATGGTTAATAATTATCATATGAGTTTACCAAATCAAAATGGGAGTATCTAACTTGATGTCTTTCAAGGCCTTTTATGTGCACTAGTTGATGATAGATTCAAACCCCATACATACTTTTATCGGTTATTATATCTAGTTACAAATATTCTAGATCCACATAAACATGTAGTATTTGTACAAATATTTTATTTCATTGAAATTACATTCTATAAACACTTCTAAAATTTTGGGTGTTTTACTATATTTAGTATAATACATAAGTCATGAAAATGGTTTCTAATTATAATACACAATAATTACATGAAAATCCTAGGATACAAACTATGAAAACCCATTTTTTCTGCACCTTAATTCATGGTTTTTTTGCAAAAAAACATTTAAATATACCATCACCTGACAAGACCATGTTGTCTAAAAAATCAGGCACATACCATAATAACATAAATAATAGTTAAAAATAATTATTTTAAAGTATTGACGCATACCCTTATATTGAATTGATCTACAAAAATTTATTGGGATAACCATGGGATGTACATAAAAATTATTGGAGTTATAAAGCCAAATTAAGGATTAATTAAAGCATTTAATAGGGTAATAAAGTACACATGAGTCAATATTCATATAAATGTATTATAAGTGGGGTGATAATCATAAACATAAACATGTAAGAGTGGTATAAGATACAAACATATAGTATTAATGGGAAAGTGGAAAAAATAGATAACATGACAGTGTAAAGATATGTCAGGTATAACCACCATGACATCAAAACATAGTGAACATATGGTAAAATCATGTACCCCATAAATGGTATCTAGTAAAATAAAAGCACCACCCACTTTATTGAATGTATAAAAAATTATTCCCCCATATTTCATATTCATATCACATAAATAATAATGTGAGCTTCATAGATCCTAGAACATTAGAATGAATTTCACTAGTTTTAATCTCATGATTAAGAATTGAGGATTATATAAAAGTAATTAACCTATCAATAATGTATAGGTATATCTATCTTAATAACCATTATAGGAAATGGGGATTGGTATTTACTATAATAAAAATCATAAAAAATACTATAATAATTTCAGTGGATGAATGGGGGTATATAATGATTCATGTATGGTTTTATTGAGAGTGAAAGGGGGAATATCATCACTTTTAAATCATATGGAATATAATACAGATCAGTAAAAAAATATCCCAACATGAAGATTTTCAAAATAAAAATTCCTTTTTTAATGAAGGATCGTACATATAAAAGAGAAAGATAAGACCCCTTACCTTGATAGGGTTTGTGTAAATTATTTTCATGTGATTCTTATGATATTAGGATCCCAATGATAGGGATATACAAAAGTAAATATATTGTAAATTTTTTTCAATGAGTTTTCTGTAAATAATAATTGGATTGTGTGTTGGTTTTATAGAAAAAGATAGGGGAATTATTTATTAATTTTAAATCACAGTCTAGGGATAGTATTTGATAAAATAGTCAAAAACTAAATAATTTCCAGGGTTTTTGTTAATTTCTTTTAGTAAATAAGAGTGGTTGTAAATTTTTATAATTTATTGATCCAAAATCATTAAAACATTACATTTTTTGATGTGGAAGTTATTCCTTTTCATAATGATTAGATTTTAAAATCCATAACATATAAAATAGGTTTCGGGGATTCCATTAAGGATTTATAAAATTCAAAAAATTTCTTCAAAAACACATAATTCTATTGGGGGAAATTTATTTTATGCATGGATCCCCATTATTGCATTTATTACGTAACTTTTGGGATTTTTTATTTCATAATACATACCATATATTTACACCATATTTAATTGTTACCAAAATACTCAACTGTCACAACTGATTATGATAAATTAAAAATTGGAAAATTTAATTGTTATAAATTTGATAATAATATTTATTATATAAAATTAAATATCTAGCTATAAAAAAATTACACTTTTAAATGAAATTTTTATACTTATTAAAAAATAGATGTTTTACAATGATAATAATTTAGGACTCTAATGAGAATTACATCTTACATTGTTAAATTATTTTATCACTTATATTTAAAAAAATATTATATAATAAGTATATTTTATTTAAATAACAATTATTTAAAATTTTATTTAATTCATCCAAAAAAATTATTTGATTGAAACAATGTATTTTCCAAAAACACAATTCCTATTACTTTTTTAAAAAGTTTCTACCATGATCATTATTAATTAATTTATAAATAAATAATAAAAATTGATAAATATATTCTATATTTAATTTAAATATAAAATATAAAAATTAATATTTTTTAGGTTTGAAAAACATAACCCCTTATGACACTATCTTATTTCATAAGTTTATGGTGTGGGATGCTGTTGATTTCTTACTATGATTTGGAGAACAAGGTTCCAGTTGTGATCTCAATAAGTAGTAAATTTTACTATAAACTATTGTTTAGGATATAGTTGTTGAATAACATCTTAGGCATGGACAAGGGAAAATTTAAATGATTTCAACTCCCTTAGAAGCACTGATAGATGTGCTTCATTGGGTATGATCCTTTTGGTTGAGACCATCACTTCATTTGTCAATGATATTTCAATTATAACTTAATCCTTTATAGAGACTGATCATAATGGTCATTGTTCAATTACTATATTATCTACAGTTATGATGTGTGATATTCTTCTGAATATAATTAAATCAAACATATATTGACCCAAAAGAACTTGTATTACATGTGGTTTCTATAAGTTCATGAATTAATGATAAATTAATACATTTAAAAATTGACATAAAATTTTTAAAACTATATTTAATTACAATTGTTATAGTTCTTGGTATAGAAAATTTTATAATTTATTTTCAAAAAAATAGGATTCTCCCATATATAAGTGAGAGGAGTGAAATAATTGTAAATATAAATAAATATTAAAATATAATACCTTTCTATCATGGAACATAGATTTATTTTAGTAAAATTTGTGAGTTATGAAATTATAGTGTTAAAATACCCTCAACAAAGAATATTTGTAAAAAAAATAAGGCATAATTGCATTTTGGACTATTAATTTAACCCATTATTTAAATTATATTTCCTCTATCAGGGTGACAACTTATTACCATAGTAACTTTTAATTATTATATAAAAAAGAAACAAACTCGTTAATTTATAGGAAAATCCATCTCGATGTCATCTCATTGTTTTTGGGTTGATTTTTTTTTCAAAAAAATCCATATGAACATGAATCAATATGGTTGGTGTTGTCAATGAATTTTATGAAGTTCACTAATATTCCCAGTGTTTGAGAAATTTTTTGGCTTCAAAATTTTGTTTTTTATTGAAAAGCATAGTCTTTTATAATGTAGTTTATATTTTTTGGAATGTGAAGAATAGTTCACGGACTAAAAAGGTGGCACCTGGAAGGTGATGGAATATAAGAAATTCATGGATTTCTCTATAGCAATTCAATGTGAACCACAAATCACACAACATAGACCATATAAAAAATATTTTTTATGGGAGGATCATAGTTAGTGGGATAATCACATTTTACATGAGTCTTGGAGTTCATGGGAATCTTGTCATTCGTGGTTGAGAGGTAGGATTTATGAACCTGTAATGGGATTTTGGTCTAGGAAGACATCAGTCACTGCAAAGAAGGAAGGTGATATGTGGAATGTATATCATTGTATTCAAAGAAGGATACACAACATTGAAAATTTTGGTAAATTGGATTAGAAAAATTTAGGGATCTATTTTCCTATATAAGGACCACTAATTAGAGTAATAGGTAGTGAAAACTTTAGTAGAAAATTTCATCACTCTAGGAAAATATTGACCACATCTAATGTGATTCGTGAGGCAGAATTCTGTGAAGAAGGTAGTTTCCAAGGAATAGTTCATGAAATGAGTTTTTATTGGGATCTTCAAATCACCATGGAAAACGGTCCATGAATTAAATGGCATTCCAAAAATGAAGAGATGGTACACATAAAGAGATGTGGTTTTCAGAAATAGTGATAGTCCACATAAAAAGAGATGGTCCATGGAAAAATGGGAAGTCTATAAAAGAAGAAGTGGTGTATAAATCACTCAAACCACAAGGTGAAATGGAGTCAACAAAGGATTTTAGGAAGATATATATGGTACAAAATTAGTTTTCAAAATCAATTTTTACAAACTAAAAATACATGGAAAATTTATTTTCTTTATGAGTGAAAACATGACATCTATGGAACATCTATCTATAATTGAGTATGTGTGTATTCATTCAAATTAAGGGTCATATAGGTTCATAAACTATTTGTGCATATCTTCCATAGCAGTGATAAAAATAAGAAGAAGATGGTTATCCTTTCCACTGATAGTGATCTAGATAAGTAGGTATTGGGAGTGACCCTTGGGAAGGTAGTGTGATAACCCTGATCATTGAAAGGGGAGTGATTTGCGTATATATTTGATCAATCATGATCTTAGTAATTTGGTAGTGGTCCTTAGTCAATTTTTCACATTGGAACATCATCTTTGTATTCTCCTTATATATATCTTATTGAGGGTTAATCAAGTAAAATTTTGTTTCATTTTATAATTTAAATTTATTTTATCCATTTCAATATTAAAGGGAGGGAATATTGTTTATTAGGACAAAATAAGATCAAAATGGGAAGTGGTTTTAATCATTCATTCCCTAATTCACACCCCTATTATGGTAATTATCCTAATTGAGATTACATTAGAAAATTAGACCATATAGAAACCAAATATGGAATCTATTTTTTATGTTTTAATTTCATTATATGGTAAAAATTAATTTTAAATAGTGTACTTAAAAGTAAATGTAAAAAATGTTTTTAATAAAATGACATTTATGCATAAATAATAATTTATACTAAATTTATTTATAATAATGATTATCAAGTAATTAATTTGACAATTTAAAATCAAATTATACTTACTTGACCTTTAAACCTAAACATAACTAAAAGAAATCTTTTGAAAATTTCATTTAAAGAGGATGACAAAAAGTAGTTTTTATTTGAAAAAAATTGCTTAGATTTCAAAAATATCAAGTCTATATTTTTAAGTTAAAAATTATATTTTTATATGATTTACATTATATATTATATATATTGTCAAGTAAACAATATTAATAATAATTAATTCCATTCTAGAATCATAATACTTTCATAAAAGAGACAATATTTGTCAAATTTGTACTTTAATTATTCACCAAATTTAAATTTATTTTTGAAAAATTTAAATATCTTATCTTGTTCATTAGATTATGTAAAAAAAAGTAAATATATTTCATCAATTTATTGGTTTAGATTTAAGATTTGTTTTCTTTTAAATAAAACCCAATAATACTTGAATAATCATTTAGTATAATAAAATTATTCAATTTTTATTGAAAATTTACATAAACATATTTCTAAAACATTGATTTATATGAATACACAATATTAATAATCAAAAATAAAAAAAATTATTATAGTGTTTTATAGGTTTTTATTAAATTTATTCTATTAAATTACATGCACGTGATTTATTATGATGCCTTAGAGGAAATCAGAGGACTAGCTAATCCATCGTATATCCATGGGCTAACATGAATCACACAACAAATTGTTAGAGCCATCCTTTATCTTAAAACATTCTAGTGTATCTTGAGGGAATTATAGATAAAGGAGTTCTTTTTGGATAATAAAATGAGTTAGCTATAAGATTGATCAGTCTCCATATCATAGTGATTAAATCTTTATATAGGCCCTTGGGAGACTATCGAATCTCAATGGATTAAATAATACATTGTGAGTTGTTTATGAGGGTGAAAAAATGTTTAATCCTAGCCAATTTCTATTCTCTAATGTGATTAATTTAATGAAATATAAATTATAACTAATATTTTTTATATTTAAATTTCACCTCATTATCATTTAATCCAGTGTAGTATAAATCAAATATCAATATTTTTTGGTGGTCCCAACACTAAGAAATATAGTATTCCGTTAATACCTGTGTAACGACCCAATGTTTTTCAATGGAAATTCCATTATTATAATTATGTCATAAAATAACATGAAAAAAACATAATGAACTACTAAGTGATAAGTGACCTTTAAACATAATTTTGTCACTTCTCTGTTTGGAATTTTGAAAATCTGACATACACGGTTGTGTTAATGATGATTCTTGGAGTCTAATAAAGCAAAAATATATTTTTTATGAATAGTTACCTACCCTTATGAATAGTAAAATACCCTTATTAATAGTGATATACCCTATAAAATTATAACCTTACTTAAGATACTATAGAAATAATATTCAAGTCAAAGCATGATGTACCTATATTTTAGAATAAGTAAATGAATGTTTTAAAAATATTTTTAGGAGTAAACTATAATTTTAATTAAATATTAAATTAATCCTTTTTAGAAAATTATTTTTGAAAAATGGATTTCGTATTTGGATTCTAAACGTCCAAAAATGGTTGGGGTAATATTTTGTGATTTTTTTTGAATACTTGAATTTTTGGTGAATAGTAAAATACAATCATTTACAGTATAAATACATTATAATTAAAACCCACTATTCCTGACATCACAAGGGATATCAGCACCCAAATCTCGAACCCACATGCCTTATTTACTATTCATGGTCATGGATGACTCACTATTCCTTATCTTAGAGGAAATTAATAATCTAAATAATTTTATATTAAGGAAACCTCTCTCCCCACCACTATAAAAACCACCCTTCACACCATCATTTCCTCACACCTCTCAAGCTCCCAGAGTTCTCTAAACTCTACCCAAACATCCTCCCTAGCCCCTCTCCCACGTTCAAGAGCTGCTGGTCTCATCTAAAGACCAGGCCTATCTTTCTTAAGGAGGATCTCAAAAGGGTGATTTAAAAGGTAATTTCTCTCCCTCTTCTCCTTTAATTTCCTTTAATATTCAAGTTCATTTCTTGATCAATCCCCACCAATATTCATCCAAATGATATTTAAACTCTATTATTATAAATTTACTATAATGTTATGATATTATATCATCCAATACCATTTCCCACTTCCTTTTATTTGGATTAAAGAGAAATTTATTCGTGAGGTGTTAATTTATCACCTTCAAGAATGACAAGTTTTCTTCTTCCATTTCCACCTTCAGATCAGGTAATGAAACCATTTTTTATTGTTTAAACAAAATATTTTATATACATTATCTCATATTTAAATTTCTTGAAATAATTTATGCCTATATTACTAAGTGATAATTTAAAAAGAAAGTTCGTTGTGATCGAAAAACCGCCCAAATTCACCCAAATAATCATCATTTAATTCTTATAGAATGATTCATCCACATGGATCTAATATAATTAATTGTAAGATCATTAAAACTTATGTAATATCATTAATATCATGTAATATCATTTATGGATGTTTACCCATGTTCAACCCGAACTTCAATTTAAGAATACAAGTGAACTACTCAAGAAAACCATAAAAACAAACATTCCTAAACAATGTTCTTAAAATCAATAACTCATCCAAATGAACATAAAATCACATATTGAAACCATAATGAACCATATTAATGTAAAAAAGGTTTTTTATTTTTTATTAATGAATAAAATGTCATTATACCGGGCATTAAAGAGAAAAAAGCATTATGATACAAAGTAAGGAGAAATTCTCGAACCCAACTTTCATCCTTCTAATTCTCCCTCTTTAACTCAATTAATATTGATATGGTTTCTCCTTAAAGATAATTTGTTCATCATTGTCTTAACTTTTATAGGATACACATTTCTTTCCCTGGTATTTATGAAAAACCAAATGTTTTCCAAAAAAACACTTCTTTTAAGAACACACCTTTTACATCTCATTCAAGATTGTTGGTTCTTGTAACATGTATGTTATTCCATCTTTATTTAGGGAACCCAATGTTTATGAATGTTTTATTATGATATGAAACCCATTAATTTTCATGGGTTCATTATGTTCATTTATGTAATATGTTAATTGTGGCATGCATGATAAATGATAATGTTATGATGTGACGGGTCCACCCGGAATTATACAGTGCTCCAATGCATTGGGTAAAGGGATGACTCTCATGAGTAAATGGGAAATGATGTGTGAAAAATATGCTAGCTTGGTTCACAAGTATGTGTGGTAGTTAACCACTAAGAAATTATGTTTCATTTTTCTTATGCATTGCGACATTTCAAGTCTTATATATATATGCTTTTTCTCATGTTCATGATTTTTTCCCATGTTATGATTATGCACACCCCAAGCTATATTATTCTTATCTATCCCTTTACTTGGCTTCTAGATCACCCCTTTTGATTTATATCCTCATGTGGCTACATGTACTAAGGAGAGTAAACGTGCCAATAAGAAGCTAGAGTAGAAGAAATTAAATAAATGTTTATGTTTGATGTTGTAATTATTATGTATGGTCCTAGTTTGCCCAAAATACTAAACTTTTGGATCCTCTATGTACAATACTATTATGTTTTTTATCTTTAAAATGATGTAATAGTAATTTAATAAAATATTGGGTTTCTATAGTTGGTATCAGAGGAAAGGTTTAGTTAATTTTGGAATTAGGATTAGCAAACCCTAGAGAAAACCTATTGCATGATACTAAGTACAAATATGCACACAGGGATATTTACATAGGGAACCCATATGATATGATTTTAGTATAAATTGTTCAAATGAAGAATTTATGTATTCATGACATGATTACTTATATTTTGTTCTAACATTCATTATTTTATAAAATTAAGCGAACTAGGATAAATCAGCCCAACAACTCGTGTGAGGTCCAATGCAACGATTGCCTGAATAACATCGCCAATGATTTGGGAGGTGGAGTTTAGAAAATCATGGAGATACTTACCCAACTATCTCCTATTATGAACAATAACCATAATAATGGGGAACATCCTCCTTCACCAAAGAGGGAGCAACTGGCTATAAAATGTTTTATGTGTCAACGACCACTAACGTTTAGTATATCCTCTTATCCACTAGTTGCGAAACAGTGGGTCAACTCCATGGAGAAGATCTTTTCTATGCTTCACTGTTCTGAGACAAAGAAGGATACTCTAGCTGTTTATTGTCTAGATGGAGAAGCAGGTCAATGGTGGGCTTTGATTAAGAACACCAATCCAACGGAGTAAATTGAAGTGATGGAATGGGAAGACTTTAATATAATGTTTATTAATAAGTATTCCCCACGAACTCTTCGTACAAAGATGGAGAGGTAATTCATAGAGCACAATCAAAATGAAGGATAATATTACATAACCTATGAAGATAATTTCAAAAGGATTTCATGGTATGATTTGGGTTTTGTTATCAACGACGATAGAAAAATTTATAGATTCTTTAGTGGATTAAAACCACACCTTCGAAAGGCTCTTGCAATTTGAGACTTTGGGAGTTATGAAGAATTTGTTCAATGTGCTCTCAAAGTGGAGATGGTGTTTGGAGAATGGACCCATGGATATCGTGATAAGAAACAAAATATAAGGTTTCATGCCGGTGGATCTAATGATAAGGGTGGGAAGAAAACTCAATGACTAACATGCCAAAAATGTGGAAAGATGCACTATGGGAACTGCCTCAATGGGATGGTGAAATGAATCAAGTGTGGGAATGAAGGACACCATGCTCAAGAGTGTTGAAAAGACAGGAAAAGGAAAGAGAATGTAGCCGATGAATGGAGGGAACCACTCATGGTTCAATACTATAACTGAAGAGAGATAGGTAACTATGAAAACCAGTGTACTAAACTTTGAGTTCTCATGGGTAATCAACGTCAGTACCACCAAAGCTGAAGGAACCTGGGAGGGCTTACGCCAACACTACTGTGGAAGTGGAGCATGATAATGAAGTCATACAAGGTACACTTCCTATTCACTCAAGAATGGAAGAAGTATTATTTGATTTTGGTTCTACGCATTCCTTTATATTTTGAAAGTTTTCAAGAACTATAGAATCGAATCCCCAAAACCATAAAGTAGAGATATCTATAAAAACACCAAGTGGAAAAATCATTGCAACCCAAGTGTTTGAATCCTCTCTTGTTGGCGTATGTGGGATGATTCTTCCAGAAAATTTTGTAATAATATAATTGGTGAAATTCGATGCTATAATTGGAATGGATTGGTTCTCATTATATATATGACATATCAACTCTCAGGAATAGGAAATATCTTTTCATATTCAAAACCATCCCATGCTCCTTTAAAAATTCAAACATGATCATGAATCTCCTTAGAAAAATCCTTCAATGGTGTCGATGTTGATTCCTTAAGAAGAATCATACCTTGCCCAAATGGTTGAGTCGAAGGAAAGTACCAACCTTGTGGAAATTCCAATCATAAGGGAATACATAGATGTATTTCCCGAAGTGTTACCCGAAATTCCCCATGATCGTGAGGTAGAGTTCTCAATTGAACTCATACCCAGAGCTACTCCTATCGCGAAGTGTCCCTATAGGATGGCTCCTATTGAACTAGAGGAGTTAAAGAAGCAGCTATGAGAGCATCTGGACAAAGGGTTCATATGCACTTGTGCATCGCCTTGGGGTGCACCAATGCTCTTTGTTAAGAAGAATGATGGAACAATCCGGCTGTGTATCGATTATTGGGAACTCAACAATATCACCATAAAGAACAAGCATCCTCTCCCACAGATTGATGACTTATTTGATCAGTTAAGAGTTTCTCAATACATCTCAAATGTGGATCTTCATTCTGGATATCATAAGGTAAAGGTGAAGAAGGAATATATTTAGAATATTTCCTTCTGTACAATGTGTGGGCACTATGAGTTTTTAGTGATACCCTTCGGACTATCTAATTCTCTTGCAATCTTCATGGATTTGATGAATAGAGTCTTTAGACATTATCTACGAAATTTTGAGGTAGTGTTTATCAATGATATTCTCATATACTCCAAGAGAAATGAAGAACATGAAGAACATATAAGACTTGTGTTTGCGACATTGAGAAAGGAGAAGTTGTACGCCATTATCAGAAAGTGTGACTTTTGGATGAAACATGTCATGTTCATGGGACATGTGATCACAAATGAGGGAATTTCTATGGATCCATCAACAACAAAGGTGATTGTGGAATGGCCCAGGCCCTC
The DNA here is from genome assembly GCA_963277665.1 of Viscum album. Lineage (NCBI taxonomy): Eukaryota > Viridiplantae > Streptophyta > Magnoliopsida > Santalales > Viscaceae > Viscum > Viscum album. The sequence continues at coordinate 601,293,013 of OY728133.1, forward strand.
TAGTGTCACAGAAATCCATATTTTTTTTGGATTAGTTGTGTACTATTGACATTTTTTGAGAAACATCTCACGATTGTAAATCCCACTATGTAAGCTAACAAGGAAAGGGGTAAAGTATGTCTAGACGAAAGAATGTGAGGGAAGCTTCATGGAGCTAATGAGAAGGTTGATCACTACACCTGTACTCACACTACCGAAAAGTGGAGAAATTTTTGACATATACCGTGATGCTTCAAAGAAAGGCTTGGGTTGTGTACTCATCCAAAATGATAATGTGATAGCCTACGCATCACGACAGTTGAAGATCCATGAGCAGAACTTCCCAATGAATTATCTAGATCTGGAAGCTGTGATTGTTTCCTTGAAAATATGGTGGCACTACCTTTATAGAGAGAAGTGTGACATATACACAGACCACAAGAGCCTGAAGTATATATTCACACAAAAGGAGCTCCACACGTGTCAAAATAGATGGTTAGATATAATCAAGGATTATGATTTATCTATTCACTATAATCCTGGAAAGGAGAAAAATGTAGTTGATGATCTAAGCAGAAAATAACATGCTACTCTATCCATGATGTGAATTGTGAAAGACCCGGTCTTCTTGGATATGCAAAGAACGGATTTGGAAATAATATGTTTCGAGGATACATCCTACCTTGACCAAATGATTGTGCACCCATCCATCCAGTACAAGATTAAGGAAGCACAAAGGGATGATGTGGAGATACAAAAGAGGGTGAATGCAGTAATGGAAGGAATGATGGAGGAGTTCAATATAAATGATGATGGTGTGATTTGGTTTGAATCGCGGCTTTGTGTGCCATCATCACCTGGGATAAAGAAAGAGATATTGGACAATTCCCTTAGGTCAACATTCTCTACCCATCTTCTGAGTACCAAGATGTACTGTGATCTCCGAGAACACTTCTGGTGGGATAAAATGAAGAAGTAGATTGTGAAATATATATCAGGGGTCTTGTAATGTTAGCAAGTTAAAGCTGAGTGAAAAAATTTCAAAGCAATGATGCATCCATTTCCTATAACCATGTGGAAATGAGAAAATGTAACTATGGACTTTCTCACGGGTCTCCCAAAGATGTCGAAGTAAAATAATGCGATATGGTTTGTGCTTGACTGACTTACCAAGACTTCTAAATTTATAACTATTCAGGAAGATATCTCACTTGAACAGCTTGTAATGATATATGTGAAGGAATTGGTGAGACTGCATGGTGTTCCACTCTCAATTGTCTCTAACTGTGATCCAAGGATCACATCTAAAGTATAGAGGACCCTTCAACATGCATTGAGTACTGAATTAAATTACAGCATGGCCTATCACCCCCAAACTGAATGCCAGTCTGAAAGAACTATTTAGACGCTTGAAGATATTCTAAAAGCATGAACTCTATAATTAAAAGGTGGATGGGATCAGCATCTCCCATTGGTTGAGTTCTCTTACAATAATAGCTTCCACTCAAGTATTCAAATGGCTCCATATGAAGCTCTATATGGAAAGCGATGTAGAACTCCAACCTGTTGGGATGAAGTTGGAGAAAGAATGCTACTTGTACCCGATCCTATTCAGGAGATGATAGAAAAGTTTCAAGTCATCCAGAAACACATAAAAGCTTCTCAAAGTCAAAAAAAGAGCTATGCTGACAACCATCGAAATGACAAGGAGTTTGACGTTGGAGATAATGTCTTCTTTCTAATATCTCCATAGAAGAGAGTCATGCGATTTGGGAAGAAAGGGAAGTTAAGACCAAGGTATATTGGCCCCTTTGAGATCCTTGAATTCATAGGAGCTATGGCCTATCATCTTGCACTTCCACCGAATATGGCTCAAGTTAATGATGTGTTCCATGTATCACTACTGATGAATTACATGCCAAACCCCTCACATGTAATAAACTCAGAGGTGGTGCAGCTGGAAAGACGATCTCTCATATGAGCAGCAGCTAGTAAAGATCCTGAATCGGGGAGATAAGGTTCTATGCAACAAGAAAACCCATTTTTTAACGTATTGTGGAGGAACCATAAGTTTAAGGAAGCTACTTGGGAACTAGAGGAGGCAATGATGGATAAACACCCTCACTTGTTTGTATAAAGTAAAATTTCGGGGGTGAAATTTCCTAAGGGGGGAAGAATGTGACGACCCAAATTTTTTCAAAGGAAATTAACTTCTTATAATTATGTAATAAAATAACATGAAAACACCACATAAAGAACTAATAAGTGATAAGTGACCTTTTAAAATAATTTTGTCACTTTTTTGTTTGGAATTTTGAAAATCTGACATACACGGTTGTGTTCAAGATGATTTTTGTAGTCCAATAAAACAAAAATAATTTCGGGAGAATAGTAACATACACTTATTAATAGTAGCATACCCTTATGAATAGTGATATACCCTAATTAATAGTAATATTACCTATTATTTTATAAAAATAATATTCAACTAAAAGTATGATATAACTATATTTTGGAATACGTAAATGAATGTTTTAAAACTGTTTTTTAGTAATAACTATGATTTTAATTAAATATTAAATTAATCATACTTAGAAAATTATTTTTGAAAAGGGTACTTAATTTTTTGATTCTACACATCAAAATATTTATGGGGAGAAATATTGGGATTTTTCTAAAATACTTGAATATTTTGTGAATGGTAAAATACATTAATTTACCGTATAAATACATTATAATTAAAACCCACTATTCCTGAAATCACAAGTGATTGAAGCACTCCAATCTCATACTCACATGCCATATTTTCTATTATTGGTTATGGATGGATCACTATTCCTTGTCTTTAGCGAAATTAATAAACTAATGAATTTTATTTTAATGAAACCCATCTCCCCTCCACTATAAAAACCACTCATCACACCCTCATTTCCTCACACCTCTCAATATCCAATCCATCTCAAAACTCTAACCAAACATCTTCGTTATCCCCTCTCCCAATTTAAAGAGATGCTGGTCTCATCAAAAGACCAAGCCTGGCTTTCTTAAAGAGGATCTCAAGAGGATGATTTAAGAGGTAATTTCTCTCCCTATTCTCCTTTAGTTTCCTCTCATATTTAAGTGAATTTCATGATCTCTACCCACCTATATTAATAAAAATGGAATTATAACTCCATTATTATACATGTACTATAATTTTATGACGTTATATCATTCAATCCCCTTTCCCTCTACCATTTATTTTTACTAATGAGAATGTTGTTTGTGAGGTGTTAATTTATCACCTTCTTGAACAACAAGTTTTCTTCTTCCATTTCTACCTTCATATCTTGTCATGAGACCACTTTTTTATGGTTGAAATAGAATATTTTATATGTATTATCTCCTATTTATATTTCTGGAAATAACTTATGTCCATATTACTAAGTGATAAATTAAACCAAGTTCGTTGTGATCAAAAAACCAATCAAATTAACTCAAATAATCATCATTTATTTCTTATCTAATGATTCATCCAGATGGATCTATAATAATTCATTATATGATCATTAAAACTCCTGTAATATTATTAATAATATGTAATATCAGTTTGGGATGTTTTCCCATGTTCTACCCGAATATCAATTTAAGAATACAAGTGAACCACTCAAGAAAACCATAAAAACAAACATTACCGAATAATGTTTATAAACTCTATTACTCATCCAAAGGCACATAAAATCACTTAATGAAACCATAATGAACCATATTAATGTAAAAAAGGTTATGGATTTCTAATTAATGAATATAATGTCATTATACATGACATTAAAGAGAAGGAAGCATTTAGATACAAGGTATGGGGAAATTCTCAAACCCAACATTCATCCTTCGGGTTCTCCCTCTTTTACTAAATTAATTTTTATATGGTTACTCCTTAAAGATAATTGGTTCATAATTTCATTTCCTTTTCTATGATAAAAATTTTTTCCATTGGTATTTATAAAAAACCAAATGTTTTCCAAATGAACTATTCTTTCACGAACACACCTTTTACTTCTCATTCAAGATTGCCGGTTCTTGTAACATGTATGTTATTCCCTCATTATTTTGGGAACGCAATGTTTGTGAATGTGTTCTTATGAGATGAACCCCATTCCTTTTCATTGGCTAATTATGTTCATTTATGTTATATGTCTATTGTGGCATGCATGATAAATGATAATTTTATGATATGAAGGTTGTGCCTGGATTTATATAGCACAATATGAATGTTCAAATGTGACATGTGCGCCCGGAATTATATAGCACTACTATGAATTGTGTAAAGTGATTAATATCATGGGTAAATTTGAAATGATGTATGAAAAAGATTCTATCTTGGTTCACAATTATTTGTGGTAGTTAACCACTATGACATGATGTTTCATTTTTTATGCATTGCCACATTTAATGTCTTATATTTATGTGCCCCCTCATGTTCATGATATTTTTCCCATGTTTTGATTATGCTAACACCATGCTATGTTTTTCATATCTATCCTCTTACTAGGATTCTAGCTCACCCCTTTTGATGTATATCATCAGGTGGCTACATGCACTAAGGATAGGGAAAGTGCCAATAAAAAGCTAGATAATAAGAAATTAAATAAATGTTTATGCTTGATGTTGTAATTGTTATGTATGGTTCTAGTTTTCCCAAGACACTAAACCTCTGGATCCTCTATGAATAATACTATTATGTTTTTTATCTTTAAAATTATGTAATAGTAATGTATGAAAATTTTGGTTCTCTATACTTGGTATCAGAGGAAAGGACAATTTAATTTGGGAATTAGGATTTTTGAACCCTATAGAAAACCTATAGCATGAGACTAAGTACAAATATGCACACAAGAATATTTACAAAGGGAACCCATATGTTATGATTTTAGTATAAATTTTTCAAATTAATAAGTTTTGTATTCATGAATTGTTTACTTATGTTTTGTTCTAAACTTTTCAATTTTAGAAAATGGTGGGAACCATGAGAAATCATCCCAAAAATACATGCATGGGACAATGCAACGATTGCCCGAATGACATCCACAATGATTTGGAAGGTCGAGTTCCAAACTACATGGTGATTCTTACCCAACTATCTCAGGTTATGACCAATAACCATAAAAATGGGGAACATACTTCTTCACCAAAGAGGGACCAACTAGAAATCAAATGTTTTATGCGGTAACAACCACCGACGTTTAGTGGAACCTCTGATCCACTGGTTGCGGAACAGTGGGCCAAATCTATGGAGAAGATATTTTATGTGCTTCACTATTCTGATATAGAGAAGGTGACCCTAACCATTTATCATCTAGATGGATAAGCCGATCAATGATTGCGTTGATTAATAACACTATGCCAAGTGGGGAAATTGAAGAGATAGAATGGGAAGACTTTAAGATATTGTTTCTTAATAAGTATTTCCCATGAACTCTTCGTACAATTATGGAGAAGGAATTCATAGAGCTCATGAAATAATAAGGAGAATCATACATAACCTATTAAGTGAATTTTACAAGGCTTGAAAGGTATGCTTTAGGGTTTGTTATCAATAATGTTAGAATAATTGATATATTCTTTAGTGGATTAAAACCAAACCTTCAAAAGGATCTTGCAGTTTGAGACTTTGGGAGTTTTGAAGAAGTTGTTCGATGTGCATTCAAAGTGGATATGGAGTTTGGAGAATGGTCACATGGCTTTGGTGATAAAAAATATAAAGTTTCCTACTGGTGGATCTAATGATATGGGTGGGAAGAAAAGTCAATTACCAACATTCCAAAAATGTGGAATGTTGCACCATGGGAACTACCTCAAAGGGATGGGGAATGTTTCATGTGTGTGAATGAAGGACACCATGCCCAAGAGTGTTGAAAATTAATGAAAAGGAAAGATATTGAAGCTGATGAAATGAGAGAACCACACATGGTTCAATGCAACAACTATAGGAAGCCAGGGCACTATGGAAACAAGGGCACTAAACCTCGAGTTATTGAGGGTAATCAGCATTAGCAGCAACAAAAGCTGAAGGAACTAGGGAAGGCTTATTCCCTCACTACTGTGGAAGTGGAGCATAATACTGAAGTCGTACAAGGTACACTTCATATTCACTCTAGAATGGAAAAATTAGTATTAAATTCTAGTTCTATGCATTCCTTTATAACATTCATGTTTTCTAGAACTATATAATTGAAGCCCCGAAACCCTGAAGTATAGATATCTGTAAAAACACCAAGTGGTGGAATCATTGCAACCCAAGTGTTTGACTCTTCTTCTGTTGGCATATGTGGTAAGATTCTTCCAGTGGATCTTGTAATACTTCCTTTGGTAGAATTTGAGGCTATAATTGGATTTTATTTTCTCTCATTATATAGAGAACATTTTAACTATTGATAAAAGGATATATCATTTCATATTTTGAACTATCCCATGGTCCTCTAAAAATGAAAGGAAGATCATGAATCTCCTTTTAAAAATCCTTAAATGGTGTGGGTTTTGATTCCCTATAAAATGCATACCTTGAAAAAATGGTTGAGTTGAACGAATGTTCCAACCATGTGGAAATGCCCGTCGTGAGGGAATACAGCGATGTATTTCCCAAAGAGTTACCCAGAATTCCCCCAGATCATGAGGTAGAGTTCTCAATTGATCTCATACCCAGATCTACTCCTTTCACTAAGTGTCCCTATAGGATGGATCCTATTGAACTGGAGGAGTAAAAGAAGAAACTCCAAGAGCATCTAGACAAAGGGTTCAGGTGCCTTAGTTCATCACCTTGGGGTGCACCAATGCTCCTTATATAGAAGAATTATGGAACAATGTGGCTGTGTATCGATTATCTGAAACTCAACAAGATCACCATAGAGAAAAAAGTATCCTCTCCCAAGGATTGATGACTTGTTTAGTCAGTTAAGAGTTGATCAATACTTCTCAAAGGTGGATCTTCGTTCTGGATATCATCAGGTAATGGTGAAGAAAGAAGATATTCAGAAGACTTCCTTCCATACAAGTTATGGGCACTATGAGTTTCTAGTGATTCCCTTCAGTCTTACTAATTCCCCTACAATATTCATGGATTTGATGAATAGACTCATAAGACATTACCTTGAAAAATTTGTGGTAGTCTTTATCGATGATATTCTCATCTACTCCAAGAACAAGGATGAACATGAAGAATATCTAAGACATGTGTCGGTGACATTGAAAAAGGAGAAATTGTATGCCAAGTTCAGTATGTGTGACTTTTAGATGAAACAAGTCACGTTCTTGGGTCATTTGATCACAAGTGAGAGAATTTCTGTGAATCCTTCAATAACAAAGGCAATTGAGGAATGGACCAAGCCCCCTAGTGTCACAAAATTCCATTGTTTTCGTGGATTAGCTGGGTAATATTGATGATTTGTGAGAAAATTCCCACGATTTTCAAGCCCTCTAACTAAGATAACAAGGAAAGGGGTAAAGTATATATAGACGGAGGAATGTGAGGGAAGCATAAGGAGATAAAGATAAGGATGATCACTGCACCTGTACTCACACTACCAAATAGTGGAGAATGTTTTGTGATATATAATGATGATTCCATGAATGTCTTGGGTTGTGTACTCATGAAAAATGATAATGTGATAGAATACGCCTTAGGAAAGATGAAGATCCATGAGAAGAACAACCTGACGCATGATCTAGAGCTGGTAGTAGTGATTTTTTCCTTGAAAATCTGGTGACACTTCCAATATACATAAAAGTGTGACATATACACCGACCACAAGAGCCTAAAGTATATATTCACACAAAAGGATCTTAACATGTGTCAAAGGAGATGGTTAGAGATAATCAAGGATTATTCTTTCTCTATTCACTGTCATCCTGGAAAGGTGAAAAAGGTATTTGATGCTCAATGTAGAAAAGAACCTACTACTATATCCATGTTGCGGATTGAGAAAGACCCTATATTTTTAGCTATGCAAAGAATTGATTTGTAAATCATAAGGGCAGGGGATACATCTAACCCTTCCCAAATGATTGTGCAATCATCCATCCATGAGAAGATTAAGGAAGCATAAAGGGAATATGTGGAGATACAAAAGAGGGTTAATGCAGTAAAGGAAGGGAAGCTGTAGGAGTTCCATATCGATGATGATGGTGTGATTTGATTTGGAACATGGATTTGTGTGCCTTCACCACCTAGGATAAAGAAGGATATATTGGACAATTCACATAGCTAAACATTCTCTATCTATCCTAGGAGTACCAAGATGTATTGTAGTCTCTGATAACACTTCTGGTGGGATAACATGAATAAGGAGACTACAGAATATATATCAAGGTGATTGGTATGTTTGAAAGTTAAAGCTAATCGAAAAAAATTCCAAAGGTATGATGCATCCATTGCCTATACCCATGTGGAAATATGAAAAATGTTACTATGGAATTTTTCACGGGTCTCCTGAAGACATTGAGTGAAATAATGTGATATGGGTTATGGATGACCGACTCACTAGGACATCTTAGTTTATCGCTATTCGAGAAGATATCTCTATTGAAAAACTTGAAAGGATATATGTGAAGGAAGTGGTGAGACTGCACGGTGTTCCACTCTCAACTGTCTCTAACTATGATCCAAGGATCACATATAAATTCTGGACAATCCTTCAACATTCTTGGAGTACTGAATTAAATTTTAGCATAACCTATCACCCCAAACTGATAGCTAGTCTAAAAGAACTATTCAGATGCCTGAAGATATTCTAAGATCTTGCTCTCAAAAATTAAAAGGTAGATGGGATTATCATATCCCATTTATTGAGTTCTCATACAACATTATCTTCCACTCGAGTATTCAGATGGCTCCATATGAAGCTCTGTATGAAAACCGATTTAGAACTCCAACCTATTGTGATGAAGTTGGAGAAAGAAAGCTACATGGACATGAACATGTTCAAGAGTTGATAGAAAAGGTTAATGTCGTCTAGAATCAAATCAAAGCTAATCAAAGTCAGCAAAAGAGATTTGGTGAAAACCATTGAAGGGACTTGCAGTTCGACATTGGAGATAAATTCTTCCTTCTAATATCTCCATGGAAGATAGTCATGTGATTCGGGGAGAAAGGGAAGCTAATCCCAAGGTATATTGGCCCCTTTGAGATCATTGACCACATATGAGTCGTGGTATATCGTCTTGAACAAGCACCAAATATGGCTCAAGTTCATGATGTGTTTCATGTATCACTACTGAGGAAGTACATACCAGACCCCTCACATGTAATAAACTCAGAGGTGGTGCAGCTGGAAAATGATCTCTCCTCTGAGGAGTTGCAAGTAATGATCCTGGATCGGATAGATAAGTTTCTATGCAACAAGACAACCCATCTTGTTAATGTATTGTGGAGGAAACATAAGTTTGAGGAAGCATCATGGGTACTAGAAGAGGCAATGAATGAGAAACACCCTCACCTATTTATGTAAAGTGAAATTTTGGGGGCGAAATTTGTTATGGGGGGAAGAATGCAACGACCAAAAGTTTTTAAAAGGAAATTCCCTTCTAATAATTATGTCATAAAATAAAATGAAACCACAACATAATGAAATACTAAGTGATAAGTGACCTTTAATCATTAATTTGTCACTTCTGTGTTTGTTATTTTAAAAATCTGACATACACGATTGTGTTGAAGATGATTTTTGGAGTCTCAAAAATACAATTATTGGTGAATAGTAACCTACCCTTAATAATAGTAACATACCCTTATGAATAGTTATATTACCTAATTAATAGTAACCTTACCAATGATTGTATAAAAATAATATTCAAGTGAATGTATGATGTACCTATATTTTAGTATAATAAATTGAATGTTTTAAAACTTTTTTTTACGTAATAAGTATGATTTTAAATAAATATTAATTTAATAGTATATAGAAAATTAATTTTTTAAAAAATGGACTTCATTTTTTGATTTTACAGGTCGAAAAATGGTTGGGGTAAAATTTTGGGATTTTTCTAAAATACTTGAATTTTTTGTGAATAGTAAAATATATTAATTTACCGTATAAATACATTATAATTAAAACCCACTATTCCTGACATCACAAGTGATGTAAGAACCCAAATCTAGAACAAAAATGCCTTATTTAATATTCTTTTTCATGGATGACACTATATTCCTTGTCTTATGGGAAATTAATAAACTAATGTATTTCATATTAAGGAAACCCCTCTCCCCTCCACTATAAAAAACACCCTTCACACCCTCATTTCCTCAAACCTCTCATGCTACTATCCTTCTCTAAACTCTGCCCAAACATATTCCCTATCCCCTCTCCCACGTTAAAGATATACTGGTCTCATCAAAATACCAATCCTAGCTTTCATAAGGAGGATCTCAAGAGGGGGATTTAAGAGGTAATTTCTCTAACTCTTCTCCTTTAATTTCCATTCATATTCAACTTCATTTCTTGATCTCTCCCAAACATTCTTCATCCAAATTGTATTCTAAATCCATTATTATACATGTACTATAATTTTATGATATTATATCATCCAACCCCATTTCCCTCTTCCTTTTATTTTTATTAAAGACAATGTTGTTTGTGAGGTGTTAATTTATCACCTTCAAGAATGACAAGTTTTCTTCTTCAATTTCAACCATCAGATCTTGTCAAGAAAACATTTTTTATTGTTGAACCATGATATTTTATATGTATTATATCCTTTTTATAGTCCTGGAAATAACTTATGTCCATATTACTAAGTGATAAATTAAAAAAAATCGTTTTGATCGATAAACCGGCCAAATTAACCGAAATAATCATCATTTAATTATTATCTAATGATTCATCCACATATATAAAATATATTTCATTTTAAGATCATTAAAACTCCTGTAATATCTTTAATAACATGTAATATCCATTTTGTATGTTTTCCCATGTTCTACCTGTACTTCAATTTAAGAATACACGTGAACCACTCAAGAAAACCATAAAAACAAACATTCTTGAATAATGTTTTTAAACTCTATAACTAATAAAAAGGAACATTATATCATATAACGAAACTATAATGAACCATTTTAATGTCAAAATAGTTATGTAGTTCTAATAAATGAATATAATGTCCTTATACAGGACATTAAAGAGAAGGATGCATTCAGATACCGGGTAAGGGGAATTCTCAAAACCAACTTTCATATTTTGGGTTCTCCGTATTTCACTCCATTCATTTTGATATAGTTACTACTTAAAGATAATTTGTTCCTCATTGTATTTATATTTATTGGATATACATTTTTTCACTGGTATTTTTGAAAAAAATGTTTTCCAAAAAAACTCTTCTTTCAAGAACACACCTTTTAATTCTCATACAAGATTGACGGTTCTTGTAACATATATGTTATTCCATAATTATTTTGGGAACCCAATGTATATTAATGTGTTATTTTTAGATGAAAACCATTCGTTTTAATGGGTTCATTATGTTCATTTATTTAATATTTTCATTTTAGCATGCATGAAAAATGATAATGTTATGATGTGACAGGTGCACCCGAAATTATATAGCGCAATATGAATGTTTAAATGTGACGGGTGAACCCGAAATTATACAGAGCTCCAATGCATTGGGTAATTTGATGAATCTCATGACTAAATGTGAAATGATGTCTGAACAATATTCTTTCTTTTTTCACAAATATGTGTGGTAGTTAACCACTAAGACATGATGTTTCATTTTTTTATGCATTGACACATTTCAAGTCTTATATTTATGCTTCCTCTCGTGTTCATGATCATTTTCAAATGTTATGATTATGCTCACCCCCTGATATATTGTTCTTATAAATACTCTCACTAGGCTTCTAGCTCACCCCTTTTGATGTATATCCTCAGGTGGCTACATGTACTACGGAGAGGACAAGTTCCAATAAGGATCTAGAGAAGAAGAAATTAAATAAATGTTTATGCTTGATGATGTAATTATTATGTTTGTTCCTAGTTTTCCCAAGACAATAAAACATTGGATCCAATATGTATTATACTATTATGTTGTTTATCTTAAAAATGATGTAATAGTAACGTATGAAAAGGTTGGGTCTCTATAGCCTGCATGATATAATTTAATACATCGTCATATCTATGCATTTGATATATAATTTATGGAATATATCAAACTCATGAAATATATGGATAGTATATTTTAATAGTATTACCTTTCATTGATATATATCCCCCCATGATCTTCTTGTACATGATAAATAATTTTTTTAGAGGCCACCTCGATCAATTTATTATAGTTTTTATAATTCAAATTCTAATATATTTCATAAAAAATGAAAAAAATGGATAAAATTTGATGATTAAAATGAATACCATAAGGAATGAGAAATTGTTTTCAAAATATATGATTTTTTAATCATAGAAGCATAAAGTATCACTCTTTAGTCATGAAATTACGATTGAGGGTATAACTATATATCATTAAAAGAAAATAATAATATAGTATGGGACCAGAAAACTATTATAACAATTTTAAATAGATTTATTTTATTAGTTGGATACATTTTATCTCTATGAGAAATTTAACATGAATGTATAATTCCATAACCATGTAAACATGTGATGTAGTGATGTTCATATAAATAAACAAATGTGAAAATAGTTTCATAGATATTAAAATAGGTTTAGTCATAACACGTTTTCACACACTACACAATTTTAGAGTATGATTTATAATATATAGTTATGCATTAAAAAATGTCCTTTAGTGTGCATTTAAATAAAATGGAAAGCTGGTAGCTAAAGCCTCATGTCGATTAAGGATCCATGAGAAAAATTAACCATTTCTTTATTTAAATCATGTATTTATAATATTTTCATAATATATATAGTTTCATTAAATCATTGAAAAAATTGTTATAAATATATATTGATCACATTTTATCAAATTATATATTAAAGTATAAGGATTTGAACATGTTCTATCATAGATTGCTTGTGGTGATCATGGACTATAAATTAATAATACATTTGAATCATGAAATGAAAAAAATGTGGATGATGATATTTATAGGAAGATTCATTATACATTATCCAATATGTGGATTTAAAGAGTCCCCATTCATAGGTATTTATGATGGATATATTTGAAAATCATTAGATTAGGTGGAAAATCCTAACATTCCAAAATGATTTCAAAACTGCATATCTTTTTGATGTTCAAGGAGGAAGGGTAAGATAATATAGACCACTATAGGAACGATATAAATATTACAAACATTAACCTTGTTTATGATATAATTATAAAAACAATGAAATGAATATGTGTCCCCTCATATACTAGAATCAAATAACGGTACATTGGATTATAGAAATAACTTATAATTTTATATACATAATTGAATCACTAATTTTTATAGATATATCATGGATAATTTATAGTGGTAGAACATATAGAGTGTGATTTTAGAATATACATTATAATTATTGGTCAACTAGAAAGTTAAGTCTCACTATTTGAAGTATAAGGATTTTTTTGAACCATTACATATACCTGTATTTAAATAGGACCACATAACCATTTTATTATTCATTGTACTTCACATGAATTCAATATTAAATAATAAAATTTGTGCTAGGATTTGATATCATATGATGTTAGCGCAATTAATTTAGGTTTGAGTGTATTTCTCAAAAAATCAACATTAAAAAATAAACCAAAATGATGTGGTTAGGACTCAATAAGTTCCAATTTTAATTTCACCAGATCATGAAACTATTTTTACCTCTAAAATCATGATAAATATTAAATAATAAATGAATATATAATTAATATTTTCTATTGATTAAAATTAATCATTCGATAAGTAGTTTGAAATAAATATTTCATCTATTAAAGATAAGTTGATATCGTAATTGAAGGATTTTTATTGAACATGTGATGATCATCCTCTTCTATTGGAAATTTGATACAATAATAGTATTCACTCTTTCATTAAAATGATGAATTATGAAGATTTTTGGTGGAAAAGATAGATAACTCTATCATTCTTGGATAAAGTATGAGAGTCAAAGCTATTAGGTTTATATCTCTCTTAAGAAATCGTGCAGAACATTTAAATCACCTAATGATATATTGAAGTAGATAAAAATTAAATGAAAGTTATATATATAATAATTACTAATATTTTTATATTTAATTTATAGATAAGGTATGTCTTAAAATTTAATCATTAAAGATAGTTATAATTAATACGGAGAAATAAATTTTTGGTCAAAATATATAAGCTTTTTAGAGATCATTGATCACATTGGGATAGTCTCTTATCACAAATTACTTCCAAAAAACCTCTCACAAGTGAATGATGGGTTTAAGGATTAACTTTTGATGAATTAAATAATGTTTCTATAAAATTTATTGAAATCAGATGTTATACAAAAGGAACATTATTTCTGCAATGAATAAACCCATTGGAGATTGTGGATCAAAGAGATATTTCCATGTAAAGCTAGACCACCAACCTAGTCAAATTTTTTATGTAGAATAAAAATATTCAGGATGTATATTGGGAACCTGATGATATAATGCCAGAAAATTTCCCTCGTTTTCTTCAGTATAGTATAGATTTTTTGACAGTAAAATTTTTTAAGGGGTTCGAATATAACACCCCTCCTTTTTTCTCTTTCATATGTTGAAGATTATGTTTCCTATAGAAAATAATAAAAATAAAAAATAATTACGTTAATTAATCAATACTATTAAAAATATAATGAATTTTTATATATGTGGTAATGTAATATAAATTATCATTATAAAAATAAAAAAATTAATAGATAAAATATTAATTTAAAAGGATATAAAATTGTCAAATTTATCATTGTAGTTTTCCATGAGGATCATGTGGCTAATTAAATCAATATAATAAAGGTACAATACTATAAATATTATCGATATTTATATAATGAAATAAATTAGTATGTTAAATAAATTTTATATAACTATTTATGTCTATATAAAGGTGTTAAAATAGTTAATATGATTATTATATGTCTATTGGAATTATATATGACTGTTAAAAATGAATATAAAAAAGGATAATGGAGAAAATATTTTAGTGTGAATATATTCCCCTTTTATGAAAGAGATAGTGTATTATAATTCTTATACCTAGCATATATAGAAATTTTGACAGATATTTTATAAATAACAAATGATGATATGTAAAATGTAATCAATAATTCCATAAAAATGATTCTATTCAAGAATCAATAATTTTTTAAAGCATTAATTTTTTAATTAAAAATTTGTTTTCATAACTATAGAGTGTAAATAAGGAAAAATGGATTTAATCATTTGAATTAAGGTATTGATATTATTTAAGCGGATCAATTTCAATTTTTTACAAAAAAATAAGTAATCATGGTGAATAGTGACTTGCATTATCAATCTATTAAAATGATAAAATACAGCAAATGGTTAAATTGAAATATAAAACATATAAAAAAATATTAATAATTTATGTAAAAAAATCCAATATTTTTTCCATTTAGGGGACACTCTTAATATAAAAATGACTTCCTTTTACCATAAAGGAATTTGAAGACCCATCCTCCACCCTTCCCAACCCACTTCTCTCATTTGGTTTCCTCTTTAATTCAACTTAAAAATTCCTCCCAAAAAGTCCTATATCATCTATGGATTTCTTATAGTAACAATAAGGAGTCCTAAATCCTTTATAATGAATTAATTCATTATGATAAGGAGACATTTAATCAAACTGAAATAAATTTATTATATATTTGTTTAGTTTACTTCCCATTAAAACTACTTCTAAATCTATTTATTCTAATTAATGATATTCCATGAACATAATTATGGATTCATAAAGTTGATATTGATATAATATAACTCTTTATTCTTACTCATTCTTTGCTATAATGTGTTCTTATTTTGGATAGTGTAGTTGATTTCCTGAATAATGGTATACAATCTTTATACTTTTTTATTGGATAAAGACAAATAAGTAAAGAATTATAATATATGATAATAATTAATTTTTTATGTTATTATTACGGTTTAGGAAGGATTAAACAATGATAACGTATCATTATAAATTAAATTGTTATCAATATATTTACCTAAAAATGAACATTATGAATTCAATTTATACAAATCATACTAATATATTCATTCAAATTAATATGGTACTATGATAGTCATTAAAATACTATGTCATTATTACCAGGATTAATATTGGACTAATGGATTTATTATTAAATAATTATAATTTTTAGAGACTCGTATTTTTTCACAATTCTATTTATAGCTCTAGTTTTGAGTCTCAATGTCTTTAGAAGACCATAGGGTTAAAAAATGTAAATTTTCTATAGACTATGTCCTTTGAAAAACATAATAATATTTCAGATGATCTAATGATACATTGCCTATACCTAGGTTATTTTTTGGGAATTTATGTTAATGTTGTGTTTTATGGGAAAATTAATATTTATTATTTAAATGAGTACTTAACATACTTGTGTGGATGGAAATGTCTCTGAAATATAGTGTCTAATTGAAATTATTCAACAATTATTGTGTTTAGAGTGGGTCACTTTTCGTAAGGGAGTTGTAAATTATGCAATTGGTAATTGGGTAATAGAATTGGTATTTTTAGGTCTTTTAATTAGTAGACTGGTAGACCAAATTATTGGTATCAAATACAATGTTCTTTTATTGTATATTGTTATCTATTTCTATAAAAAATGAATTCCTAGAGATTTAGTTAGGCGATTATATATACTATTTATAGAATAAACTGATAGATTGGGATGAAATGACTTTAGATATATGGAATAAAGCCAAATTTACTCAAACATTGGTGATCAGATCACGTGTCAATGAAGAAATAAACCCTGTCCCCATGAAAGAGTTAAATCCATAACCATTTCACTATGAGGTATATATTATTTCATGGATTCATACAGTTTTCTTAATGTTAAATTTCTTAGTAAATACCCCTATTAGAGTTAATTCTTCTATTTTGTTCATTATAGATTATAAGACATCATATTTCTATTCCTGACCTATGATATATTTTTTTCATAATATATTTTTGAAATTTATTTTTTAAATTATTCTTTACATTGGTATGTAATGATTTCCACTTTGTTTTTCAAAAACGATAATTAAATATTATTTTATAAATCTAACAGTGTGTTGTGAATGATTTATTAGATGGTTTGTATTTTAACATACCACTATTCATTGTTCCCCAAATTCACATGGATAATGATACCAACCAAAACTTTCATATCCTAAAGGTTCACAGTTTGTGAAAAAAAGTTGGAATTATCGATAACATGATGTTGATTATCATATTTTGGAAATGAGAACTATGATGTGATGAAATTCCAGTGGTATGATACGAAATTTAGGTAATAAGAAACAATAAAAACCATTATGGAATGAATAAAGATAAAGGATTGGGTTCCTAAAAGGATCCTTTGTAGTCTTTTATAGATATGGGTGGTGTGACAATGAAGATGGATATTAAATGGGGAAAATGGATATTAGAAGGCTCAGAAATTAGTGGAAAAGAACACAAAAACATGACATGTGGTTAATAAGAACATAGGTCATGTATTTTTTCTAGTTATGATGATTTAGTTATAAATTTATATAAATAATATATGATTTATAGTTATGTTAGCACACTAGGTATGTTTAATTATTTGTATGAGTGCACACCTAGCCACTTGGAATGTTGTTTCTATAAACGCCATATACAGCCTATGTGGTACAATTCATGCACTAGTATATTCCCATATAACATTGATGGACTGTAAATCACATGTTCATAGTGATGTTCCATAATGTAATGAATTAAAATAGTCTTCTAGGTAGTGTTACAGTTGAGTACCCACGTGGTTTTCTTAACCATTGTCCCGCTATGGAGACACCATGTACTTGAACACAATCATAATCCAATGTATTGGATTTATCGACTTAGTATCTGACAGGTCCCATATATTGTGTAAAAGACATTTCACACCATGTATTTTGACTCCATATTCTATATAGATGGATGTACATGATGAGTCATCCTCATTATGTCCGCATACCATGTAACCCTATAGTAAGCATCATTTACTTCTACTATCCTAGTGATTTTTCATATCCCCTAGGATATGGTTTTGATTTGGATACATGAGTAATCCATCCAAATAATTTTATTCAAATTGAACATAGTGGAATACTTATTTTTGGGAAAATTATAGTCATGAGTTGATTCTTGTGTATTAATATTTTTAGATTTGTAGGATAAAAATGGGGATCAGAAATGAATATTAGAATATTATCAGGGTTGAAATTCAATTTTCAGATACTTTATGTTACAGAGTAGGTTCCCTCACTATATATTGGGCTTGATACTCCACCACATATTAAGGGAATGGGGAATCTATCTATAGATTATGTACTTCCCCATATAATAACTAAAATGGGGTATAATTCATCCACATGGGTTAGTATTCTCTCTAGTAATAAATAACATTTGAAGAGGCATGGTCTCCCATTATTATTATAGAGAAGTAATTGTTTTTTCACATAACTAGGGAGTTATAATGGTAAGGGTTAATTATACATTTGTTCTCGTCTAACCTTGGTTATGATGAGGGTTTACCAAGGTATTACTCAATAGATAACGTGATATGGTGGACAATAATACGTGTTACTCCCATGATTAATGCACATACATAAGTGAGGTGTAGGTTCCCCAAAAAAATTATAGTGGTGGTTTGGAATAATGGATGATCATATTATATATATTAAGGCTTGGGAATCCTTTGCAAACCCCATTTTCATTTGATATGTAACATATAATATTTTATGGACATCAAGCTATTTTTTATTTTTAGTACTTCAACCATCCCCTCATGAATGTGATATATGACCTTCATCGATTTGATATAAGTTTTCTATGCCTTAAAAATAACTCTATGATTTATTGTGGCTGAGAGTATCATCATATTTCCTTCACTTGCTCCAGAATATCTTCTTAGAAAAAAGAGTAGAGTTATTGTTTCATGAATATCCCATGTGGTTTTAGGGAATTATTTTAAGTATGTTTATACTCACTCCTTCAAGGTAATTTTGACCACATGTGTTGTTTCCATGTCAATGTTGCAGTGTTTGAGGGTGGTTTTGTGGATGTATAGATAGCATCTAGTGATTCATTTTGATTCTTTGTGAATCGATATGGATTATGATGACAGTGGTACACTGTGGTATTATATTTATCCAAGATTAAAAACTAGGATGGTGATATTTTTAAAATTTTCCATCATTCTGATTTAGTGGTTTTCGAGATGAACAATCCCACAAGCATTTTATTTTGTGGTGTTGTTCTAATAGTAGAAGTCATATTTGTCTATTCTATACTGTTCAGCTGTTCATTTATATATATACTTATACGGTATTATTAGTTATTTTTAATAATTATATATCATTATATTTTTACATTATTTTTTGAAATAGCATCCCACATTTTGTGATATTCCTATTCGATTTTAGTTGAAAGCCCCTATCCAATTATAACCATTTCTGGGGTGGTAGAATTATCTTACTACTGGTTTGGTCAAAACTTCATTTGATATTTAATTTTAGAGTGACATAAGACCTGGTTTTTGTAAGGATATAATTTTTAGTTAGGTTTATAATGAGATAAGTCTTTATATGTTATATAAATTATTTTAATTGTGTGTTGAATTCCTTTATTAGATCAAGGATCCTTGAGAATTTGTTTTGGTGAATGTATATATTATATAGGATTATTATAACAAATTAATCTACCCAATGTATTATCACATCATTTTTTGGGTATATGCAAGTGATAACATGCATCATAGAGTTTTCAAAAATGATATTCAATGTCCATTAATTTTAAAATCCTAAAAATATGATTTAATTCTTATTGGATCATCCTACCAAATTGAGTCTGTCATCCAAAAATATCCCTATACTTTGTATAGGGAGGGTCTTGAGAATTTTATTCATATAGTTTTGTATCCCACTAACAATTAGTGAGTGGTAAGGAATTATTTCTAGGACCTGATTTATAGATATACTTAACCCCTAATATGTGATAGTTTTCCTCCCCATCAATCATAGTGTTGATTTTCATATATAGAGAGTTTTTGATCCCACCGAGTTGGATGATACTACCATTATATAAGATATTCTAAGTTTATTCTGAGGAAATACATATTATAGGGTTATGAGAAGTGTTTGATCATTGGGATACATTTTTTTGGATGGATTCTTATACTCACATTTTCATTTAGTTTAGACTTTACCGACCATATGATGATGCTTTCATTAAGATCCATACATTGATTAACAATATATAAATGGATGATTTTTTCCTTGATCTCATCTTGTTATTTTTCTAAAATGATAGGTGTTTGATCTTTATTACCTAATTGAGTATTATTAGTTGAAATTAGACCCCTTTTAGGGATGTATATTAATTAAAAAGTACATGTAAAGGACCACATACCTCACTAGGAGTTTCTAGTACATGAATCAAGCTGTAATATTTTTATATTCATTGTTTGGGTGGAAACTATAGAGGAATATTTATCATGATAAGTTTTTGTTTTTATATAGCACAACATTTGATGCAGTCCCTTACGTGGTCATTTAAAGATTAGGATGCACTATGTATTTTAACGAATGACATCACTTTTCTAGAGTACAAATACAGTGGTTCTGTAAATGGATCTCCATTATAATGATATCCCTAAAGTCTATGATTTTACTATTTAAGGTGGTGTCTTAGTATATAGTAGTTTCAATTCATAAAATAATTGTACAAGAGATGATGAATATGGACGATGCTTATATCTTCCCCGATCAACCCCTACATTAGTTTTTTCCCATTATGTTTGGGTGGTTTAACATCAAATATGGTTGTTGAAACAAATACATGAAGGCTATAATCACAAATCAATAGTTATTTTTTTAGTATGATTTATGACCGATATTCATATATCCTCATACTAGATTGTATCCAAGTGAGTTATTCATTCTATGTCATATGTTTTGTGGTTAACTATCCTCATGAAACATTAATCCATAACATTTTTTACAATATATTTTTCTCCGATGGAGAACCTCCTTCATTCACCCATTATGGTGAATTATGATGATTGTTTGATGTGAAATATAATAATCATTATTTTCCTACATAGAAGTGGTGAGATCTAGTGGAACCATGATCAGAATATATTTCCAGACAATGGAAATACTATATAGAGATATAAAATTATGAATTTGAGGTGCTATCTACTCCCCAAGTAGTGAGTGGGACTCTGTCAGGCATGTTGACTGAAACTAATCCTCAAGGGGTTGAATTCATCTATTGATGATAAAGTATGCATGGATATAGATTCTATGTGAATAGTTGAGAATTAATTTTTTGTGAATGCGGTAGAATGTATAAAATTTATTGATGGGAGACCCATGGTTATCAATTGATGGCAGACTAATATAAGAATAAATATTAATTCTAGATATGCAGTTCTAGTGTTTATATATGAAATTATGGAACAAAATTTTCCAGTACTGGTTCGTGGATGATCCTATTTGGTTTTTTAGGATATTTTTCATGCCATACCATAAAATTAACAACTATTATGTGAAAAATAATATAATTAGATCTAGATTGATGGAGTGTCATAATCATTCATGAAGTTTAATCCATTGTATGTTTTGAGATGTTAGTACCTAACATTGGTGTGGTGGCTACATATTCTAGAGTATACATTTATAATGGAATGAAGGAGGAGATGAAAGAAAGATAATGTCAAATTAGTTGGCAATTTCCTATAGAGGGGTTTGTTTCTAAACTTCTATTGGTGGTGGTGAAACCACACTCTTCCCAAGTGTAAGAGAGGTCCATAATAATTATATCAATTTAATGGTCTATTTTCATGGGAGTTACTTAGGTGATTGAGTTTTTTCGTATTCATGAATGTTGGGATAATTCCATCTAATCCACTAATAGATAATGGTTTTCTCATGTGGTTGGTATTTATTTTATTTTTAGATATCCTATGTGGGGACTTCCTTAGTAATCCAATACCCTCGTTGTGTAAGTCCTAGATGTTCCTTTCTAGGTGTTCCCATTATAAGGATAATCATATTATGGGGAAGTGGAGGTGGTATTCTTAGGAAGTTGTGGTTTTTTGTTGATTTTATTTTAGAGGGTGTTAACATAATGTCTATAAAAGGTTAATTTGGTTTATATAAATAGTCCGGATTGTCCGCTTCATATTGTTGAATATTGGGAAACCCGATTGGCATCACTATGGTATTGAGAAACCAAATGAATTTTGTGTTATTTTTAATTTACTAATTAGTATATTTTATGAAAGAGATGTGATAAAAAAAGAAGTAATCTTCAAAATTGAGTGGAACTTTATTGGATATTGAGACATGGATAGAGGCATACAATTAATATTTGTAAAGGATTTTATAAAAATAGATCGTGCATCCTTTATTACATATGGTAGAATTTGTGATGAATAGTGTTATAAAAATATATATCTATTCATATGTATTAATGGATCTATGTGAAATAAAATTACTTAGTCTAAGGAAGTCAAATCCAGTGTTTGATAATATTGGATAAATAATTTTTTGGTGGAACTGACCAAATGTCCCTTGGCTCAAACATTCAAATCAAGATTTACATGAAATAATCCTATGGAAGGAAAGAGTGGAACTCCATTTTAATTTTTCTTTCATGCAAGGGATTATCTCTATACTCCCATGACCTTGTATTTAGATGTTTATTCTCCACATGGCTCTCCACCTCTTTATTGGGAAAATATTGTGGTGTCATAAAAGTAGTTCAAAATTATAGAAAATGTTACCCACTCCCCACAAGACAATTTATTATTACCCAAGACTATGGACTGATTAGTATGTTCCACTATACATACAAGGTGTTGGATAATCTTATCAAAAAATAATTTTTATTCATATGTCTTGATGTATCTCTATAAAATAACATTTATTTCTATAATAGGGGATGTTAAACTGTAAAATCTATATGGTTCCAGAACTGTTAGGAAATTACAACCATAATTATCATTTCTAAAACATTAAAATGAATGCTTCAAGAAAAAAACCTATGATATAATTTAAAGGAAATAAATTCCCATGGTTCTTACAATAATGGGATTCTAATAGTGGGCATCCAGCATCCTATCCAGATGTTTCATCTCCTTGTGTCACTCCATATCCTTCATGGGAATGTAGTCTGGTTTCATCAAACCAGATCACAATATAAGACATTATGACCCTATCCCTCCAATCCTCTTCATTCTAACCCAATACACCCTAAGATGATCCATTACAAAAACATCACAATGGGAGTCAACCATTTTTACCAATGTAGGTCTGAAATTGGAGGAATTTCTGAAATCCAAAACACTGATTATAAGGTCACCTTAATTGATGACAGCATGATAAAAAATACTTCTATTCTATAATACTTATGAGGAATACATAAATTAAGATACTAAATTACTGAATTATGAGAGAATTAATTTTTCATCATGAATCTATGGTTTAATAAATGGGTAATATTTTGGGAAAATTAAAGGAATGTGAGAAAAGTGGTAATTTGAATGAACTATTTGGGTTCCATGATCCCCCTAAAAGAATCTAAATTCACTACATCGATAACATATTTATATAAACAATGTCTATGTCATGATTTCAAAAAATTAGTTCTTATCGTTCGGAATAATAATTACCCTAGATAATAAAATCATTGGATACATCCCCATGCATGAGATATCAACTCTCATGGATCATATAAGTGTATTAAATAGTGTTGAAGAGAATATGGCTTCTTCCTTTTGGGATTCATACTCGAAAAGAAAACACAACTGGGACACATGGAGAAGGATGTCCAACCCATCAATTTGTGGGTGGAATTAATGTTACAAACATAACTGATACTATTTTATTTATAAATGTGAAGCATACATGGAAAATTATTGAGGTATGTGATCTTTGGTATAGTTTCATGAGGGAAAAATATGGTCCTAAAGAACATTATCTGAGAGTTAATACCACTTCAGTTTGGATCATTCATCAACCCCATACATAGACCCTCCAAAACCACACATGAAAGACTATAGATATAGGGTATATTTACTTCTTTCACAATAACTATGATGAATATAGATTCAATTTAAGGGATTCCCCATTCTAGATTTCATGTTTTCGAAATCATAAAATTTCACAGGATTCATCTTCTTCATTCCCGAAATGATCCAACATGAATTATTTGATAAAATTTTTATAAATTCCTAAATGGAAAAATGTATTTTCAATGGTTATCTATAATGTATTATTTCCTTGATTTGTTATTTGAAAACAACAATGGATGGTACTGAAATTAAAATTTTGGAGAAGATCGATGGAAAAAAAGAGATTCCAATTAAGTTCAAATTCACCATATTAAATGTTAGTAACCAACCATTACCAATAGATGGTAACATTAAATATCTCAACATCAACTAGTATTTCATGTTCTCTTGCTACAGTGAACCCAAGAAAGACACATTTAATTACCTATTCTTTGATGGTGATTAGGTATAGATGGTATGTAATTTATTTGATGATTTCACTGGCCATTAATGTCAGGTTTCATAAATTATTTCCTTACTTAATCATTCTTTCTAGAGAAGGGATAATACTAGAACAAATTGTAATGCTAGAGGTGTGATCCTCACAGTAGGTTGATGGAATTTTTTCTAGGTGAGAAACAATGCTCACCAAGAGAACGTCTCTTGTAGTAGAATATATATTATGTTGGGGACAAAAAAACATCTTATTGATCTGAATCATTTCATAAATAATTTAGATGTATCTTTCTATCTATGCCATCTTCTTTAGGCTAAAATCACCAAAAACAAAATTCTAAGAAACCCCAGGGGTATATGGTTTTTTTGGCAACCTCACTAATATGGTATCAATATTATCACTAACATATCATGTAGTATAGTTATTATGAGGAGATGATGAATTGTTCAGATCCCATTTGATCAGTTATTCTTGATTTATCAGCATTTTTTGTCAATGATATCTCACTCTATGTTGAAAATAATTCAATTAATATAGGTATTTTCTAGGGAAATAAGAAAAGTATACAACTTGCGTTGATCAAAATAGACTCTGTTATTCTCCAGGACTCCCTACTTAGTTGAGGAACTATACCCTATTAAATCTCATACATCATTTGAAGGTCCAAATACCTCATAAATAACCACATATATTGTCATCACACATGGAGATAATGAAAAAATAATGATTACTTCCTTTCTCCCCCACCTTGTAATGATCTCATTCACTTTCTTCCCATTTTCTGGTTCCTTTCTCCATAAGGGTGTTATATTAGTGATGGGGGATGATCTCAGGTTAAACTACTTCAGACACTCCCTAATTTTGTTTTTTTGTTACCCTATTTTTTCCATATACCTCATCCACCCATCAATTAAAAAAAATTGATTTTGTCCAAAATCCAAGTATTAGTTATTTCTATAATTTTCATTTATTTTCGGAATAATGAAATTTTATTTTTGATTTTTGATTTTTATTGGAATAATATTTTTTAGATAAAACACTAATTTTTAGAAGAACATTGAAATTTAGAAAATTCATCTCTAATATGAAATATATCCTGAATCCATTATCATCGAATATTTATCACCAATGATGAGGGTTAGATGCTTCACTTCCAGTTGGAATATTTATGAACCTTATTCAGGACACTATTGCATAATAGACAAAGATGATACAATACAATACATTTCTTATATAATGATGTTTCACATTTCATAGAACCGTTTGAATGATTATAAATATTATGGAATTCATTTCATTGTAGGTGACTAATCTTCACTGTGATAGCATTGTTAATGGGAGTTCCTGATACGTAAATAATACTTTTTATGATGTGAAGGATACATATTCATTCTATGGAATGTTTAGGAAATGGTTTTATCATTGATACTACTTAGTAACTTTGAGGGTCAAATTATCGAAGAATAATTATAATAGATTATATTTTAAATTTCACCCTCGAAAGGTTTTTATTTTTTAGATTGGATAAACATTTACAATACATGATAGTGGTTGTGATGGTGTTCCACCATTGATTTTTGGAGAATGATCTCTTTGTAACGACCAGAATCCAGAGCCCCTCCACTGGAGCCCCATACCTGGTTCACCACATGATCTCAAGCGTGTTTCCCCAAATGCCAGAGGCTGCTGACTAGCAGTGAGGGCCGTGGTGAGTCAGTGGGGAAACTATGCCCTCATTCGGTAAGGTATATAGCTGAAAACAATAGTCAAAAGCGGAAGCAGAAACAACATTAATAACAACAGAAACCAAACAGCGGAAGCAATAAATATATATATAGCAATGGAGACAATGATGCAGTAGGGACAAGTATCTATTGAATGCAAGAAAATGCATCAACGTGCTGGAATACAACTGAAAAGAAAGTGCAAGGTAAAACTAAAAAAACTCCTACGCATCGCGAGCCCCAGCTCAGTCCCATGCTCTCCACCTCCAGCACAATCAAAAACCCAACGTAGAAGGGCACTTTCCCTTATCTATACCTGCAGCCACATAGTCTTCTTGGGCCCAAAATCATGGACCAAACAGGGTGTGAGATACAATACCATTAGGAAATCACCAAAAGATCTGTCCCTAATAGTAAATAAATACAAGGCAACTAATGAAACAAGAAGCAGTAAACAAGAAACCACAAGCAGCTACAATTCACAGTTATAACAATAAAGTACACAAGTAAACAGCCAGCAATAAGAAGAAAATAGGTAACCCTCTGTGTAGCTCTCATAGCCTAACCCCTATGATTCAACCTACAAGTATTAGCAACCCTCTCTGAGGCACACATAGTCTCACCCCTCTAGTTCAGCTATGAAATTAATAGACTCTCTGGAAAGCACTCACTGTCAATTCCCCCTATAGTCTCGTATCATGCTAAAGGATCTCTGGGGAAGCGCTTATCATCTATTCCCCATGTGTCCTGCGTTGAGGAACTACAGACTCACTGAGGAAGCACTCAACGTCAATTCCCCCTGTGGTATCGCATCGTAATTAAAAGACACTCTGGAGAAGCCCTTCCATCAATTCTCCAATTGTTCTACTACTCTTGGTTCTCACAGTCCTCATTCAAACTAAACATGATCAGATCTCGTGTGCATCATCCAAGTAAACCTCAAAAACTACTTGGCTGTCAACTAAGGATCAGCAACATAACAAAGCATCATTTCCACTATCCTACAACTAGGCATGGAAACTGGAAAAACGCCAAACATGAAAAACAAGCATAGAAAACATCCAGGGTACAGTAAATCAACCCTAATCACAGGAAAAACATATACTCTAGCAATCAAGAAAAACAAGAAATATAACTAGGGAAAAACAGGAACATGCAATACCCCGTTCAAGGGTATTGGTGGAATTTGCACAAAATATTCATCAACTTTCTACAGAAAGGCACAAACCACCTACCTCGATACTAGGAGATCGATATACCTGAATGACGATGATGGACTCCCCTTAGAACAACGTAGATCTGATAAAATGCACAAAAATCTCAACATACGAGAACATAATAACAACGAGGAATCAAGAAACAAGACTCAAGAAGAAGGGAGATCTCACCGCTGCATTTCCAACGCAACTGACCGTGATCGACTCAGGGAATGGGTGAAGAGGCGGTAGCTCGTCAAATATCCAGCCATAGGGGTCACTTAGAACGGACAGAAACTGAAGAAGAACGTGAATTAGAGGGTTAGGCGTGACCCCGGTCCGTTTAATGAAAAAAAAGAAAATTACACAGCATGTACTGTGTCTTTTCAGTAATCCGCCAAAATCAGCCTCCACGTCACCCCTACACACCGTGTCTGTGGCCCGGGCACGGCCAGCACACGGCTTCGAGCTGAAGAACAATACATGGCATGTAATCACAAAGTACACAACGTGTGCTTTGAAAATTTTCAGAAAGTTCATTTTTCTTAAAAACTCCAGAAAAATGAAGAGAATACCTGAAAAGAAGATCCAGGTTCTTACAAACTTCCCCCATTATTGAAATTCATCCCCGAATTTCCCTAAAGTGGCGGAGAAGAAGAAACCCTGAACTGCTCTGGCCACTATGATCGTACATCGGCCTCCCTCTCCTAGATCTTGTCCTGTACTCGCCCATGCTGCCATAGCACTCGTACTAGAGGAACAGACCGCCCGCAGAGAACCTTCGTACTACGATCAACAATCCAGATAGGATTCTCCTCAAACGATGCATCCGCTTCAAGCTCGACTTCCTCGGGCTGAAAGACGTGATATGGGTCTGAAAAGTAACGTCGGAGCTGAGATACATGGAAGACGTTGTGCACGGCCCAGTACCTATGAGGTAGTAGCAACCGATAGGAAACCATCCCCACTCTCTCTAATACCTCAAACGGCCCGACGTACCATGGTGAAAGCTTACCCTGTCTCCGAATCCTCTTGTGTCCCAACCTCGGTGCGACACACAGGAAAAAATGATCACTACCCTCGAACTCTAGAGGTCATATCTGCTGATCAGCATAAGACTTCTGTCGAGACTGTGTTGTATCCACCCACTTCCAAATCATATTTATCTGCTCTTAGGTCTCCTGAACAAGATGAGGTCCTTGCAAAGCTACCTCTCCTGCCTCCATACAACATAAGGGTGATTGGCATGGCCTACCGTACAATGCCACGTATAGAGCCATCTGAATGGTCTCCTGGAAACTATTGTTGTAGGCTAACTCCAAAAGAGGGATATGCTTCTCCCAAAAACCGCCAAATTCTAGGATGCAAGCTCGGAGCATATCCTCAAGCACCTGGATCGTGCGCTCGGACTGTCCATCAGTCTGGGGATGGTATGTTGTACTCAAAAGTACCTGTGTACCCAAGACCTTCTAAAGTCCATGACAGAACTCAGAGGTAAAGCACGCATCCCTATCTGAAACAATGGAGTGTGGAACTCCATGAAGATGAACGATCTCTCAGATGTAAAGTCATCCCAGATCATCAACACTGAAGGTCCCCTTAATCGTCAAGAAGTGAAAAACCTTTGTAAGCTTGTCGGCGATAACCCAAACATCATTTTTCCCTCAAGGCGACCTCAGAAACCCATTCATGAAGTCTATCGCGACATCGTTCCATTTCCACTCCAGAATGGGTAACTACTGTAAAAGGCATGTTGGTCGCTGATGCTCTGCTTTCCCCTGCTGACAAGTAGAACACCTCATGAAAAAACCAGCAACATCCTTCTTCATACCTGGCCACCAGTACTGGTAATGAAGATCCTGATACATCTTGGTGATGCCAGGGTGAACTGCCCAAGCAAAGGAATGAAAATCCCATATCATCTCCTCACGTATGTCTGCTGGCACCCATACCCGTCCCTGGAAACACAAGATCTCATCCACGCCCACTGTCCATCTAGGAAGAGGTTCCCCTCCCGACACACTCTCCCGCAAGAATAAACCTTCTGAGTCTGATAGCTACCTCATCCACACCCAATCAAGTAGTTTCAAGGTAATAGCTACAGAAGAAAGGTATGTCTGTCCCTGTTTATCATGGACCTCCAGATGCATCTCAGAGAATAGAGCCATCATCTGCCACTCACTGCTGGCCTACTGAACTGCCTGAATCTGAGTTCTCCTGCTCAACGCATCATCCACTGTGTTTCCCTTACCCTTCTTATAGGCGAGCTTGAAGTAAAAAGACTATAGATACTCAACCCACCTACGCTACCTCAGATTCAGGTCATGCTGAGTGAAGATGTCCATGAGACTCTTGTGGTCAGTGAAGACCACAAAGTGTTCTCCAAGCAGATAGTGTATCAAACAGCGTAAGGCATGAACAGTAGCTTCCATCTCTAGATCGTGCATAGGGTAGTTCCTCTCATGTGGCGTCAACTTCCATGACCCATACGCAACGACTCCATCTCCCTTAATAAGCACATCCCCCAACCCGATACCTGAAGCATCACAGTAAACAGTGTAGTTCTTGCCTGGCTCCAGTAAGACCAGTATCGGTGCTAACGTCAACCTCCCTTTCAGCTCCTAAAAGGATGAATCATAAAAATCTGACCATAAGAACTTCTCCCCCTTCTTGGTCAGACCTGTCAAAGGTGCGGCAAGATGAGAAAAGTCCTGAATGAAGCGTCTGTAGTATCTAGCCAGCACTAGGAAGCTTTGTACCTCAATGAAATTCTTCGGCTACACCCAGGAAACTACATATCTCACTTTCTCTGGGTCCACAGATACTCCTGCCTCTGAGATGACGTGACCCAAGAAGTGAATATGAACCATCCAGAATTGGCACTTCGAGAGTTTAGCATAAAGCCGATGCTCTCTCAGTATACTCAGAACTATCTCAAGATGTGTGGCATGGTCGTGTCGAGTGTGAGAGTACACCAAGATATCTTCCACGAAGACCACATAAAAGGAGTCCAAGTAAGGATGAACACGCAGTTCATCATTACCATGAAAACTGCAGGTGCGTTCGTGTGACCGAACGACATGACTGTATACTCGTATAGACCATACCTGCTCCTAAAGGTTGTTAGACGTATATCTGATGGTATAACGTTCAAATGATGATAACCAGACCTCAACTCGATCATCGAGAACACCCAGGCTCCTCAAAGAAGGTCAAAGAGTTCATCGATCCTTAGCAAGGGATATCGGTTCTTGACCGCCAACTGGTTCAGCTTCCAATAATCCACAAAAAGCTGAAGGGTACCGCATGCCTTCTTCGCAAACAGGACAGGCGAACCTCAAAGAGAAGTACTTGGTTGGATGAAACCCTTAGCCTGTAGCTCCTCTAACTGCTTCTTAAGCTCCTGCAACTTAGTTGTAGACATCCTAAAGGGAGGAATGGACACCGGTACCGCTCCCGGTACGAGCTCAATTGAGACGTCTACCTCACTCTCTGGAGGAAAACCTAAAAATTCCTCTGGAAATACATCCCTAAAATGATCCACCAACAGAGGAAAGTCCAACTGTGAAGTCCCCTGATCATCCAGATAAAGACTAGAAATCTGGACGGTCACCCCTCCTAGCCCATGATGCTCGAGTCCTATCCGACTCGCCTGAACGTCCCATTCGACTTTATGTAGAAAGGACTCACCCTATGGAGAAACGAAACTAACTCTGCGGCGATAACAGTCAATGACTGCCTAGAAGGGAATCAATCAGTCCATGCTGAGGATGAAATCATAGCCTGTCATCTCTAGGACATTGAGATCCCGTTAGAATCGATGTCCTGCAACCTCGAGAGGGCATTGTCAACACTAGCGTACACTAGATGTCCTCATTCTCAAAGGTGTTTCTAGTGTCAACGAGTCAGCAGAAGAAAATATAAAGATCCCAAGGCTCTCCATGATAGAAAAAAATCTAAATTAATGCGTAGCACCAGTATCGAAAAGGGATAAAGATAAAACTGAGGCTACTAAAATTGTACCTCAAATAGTAGAAGTGTCGGGATCCTTCTCCTAATAAGTCTTCTCCATGGAAAAATATTGCCATGTACCGTGACCCTGCACCCCTAGTTGACCACTCTGAGCTGAACCTCCCTGCTGGTGCTGAGGAACTGGTGGCTGGCCGCCATGGCCTCGACCTCCACCTTAGCCTGAATGGCCGGAAGAACTCGAGTTCCCCAACTGGTGAGAAACCGGTGGTGTTGTTCCTGAACGAGGAGTCATGGAAGAACCTTGGTCACCATCTGCTGGTGAGAAAACCTGGAAGAAACGTAAAAGGTTACCCATATTTCCACACAATCGACCCTATATGGGGTCCCTCTGGCACTGCAGCCTCGTGTGCCCTGACCGGCCACACTGGTATCATGTCACCTGGCTGCCTGACGATGCATCTCACTTCCTCGAATCACCACGTGTAGGCTCTCTATGATGATTCATGCTGTCATCTATAGGCAAAATAGCTCTCGAAGCAGAACCACCCTAGCTAACAGCTTCGGATTCTCTCATATTGCGCTCCACAATCAGTGCCTGGTTGACGATGGAAGTGAAGGAAGTTAGCTGGAAGATGTTCACTTGCGAGCGGATCTCCCTCTTGAGACCATCCTCAAAATTCCTAGATATGAACACCCCACTCCCATCCCGGAGAGGTGTGAAGCACTGCATATCGATGAAGTGAGCGTAATTATCCATGACTGAAAGAGTATCGTGCTCTAATCTCATGAACTCTCGGGCTCGGTCGGCCGTCAGGGTCTCTTGGTAGAAGTAGTCGTAGAACACACGCTGGAACTCCTCCCAAACCATAGCCTGTTGTTGTCCTGTCTGTGAGATCACATCCCACCACCTCTTGGGGAGTCTCGAAGCATGTAGGTGGTGAGATTGAACCGCCTCTCTCGAGGAATCTTCAGATGCTCAAATATAGTCATCATGGCTTCTATCCATGACTCTGCAGCCTGAGGTCCTCCTTCCCCCAAGAAAGTAGGAGGGTGATGATGCTGGAAAACCCACGTCAAATCTTCTATAGACGTGGCAGGAGGTGGTGCT
This sequence comes from Viscum album, assembly GCA_963277665.1. Taxonomy (NCBI): domain Eukaryota; kingdom Viridiplantae; phylum Streptophyta; class Magnoliopsida; order Santalales; family Viscaceae; genus Viscum; species Viscum album. Next base: position 601,325,664 of record OY728133.1, read on the forward strand.
CCCCGTAAGTCTTGATTCATTCTCATGAAACCTTCCCTGAGTTGCGCATCAGCGCCTGCAGTTAGTATAACAGCTAGTGCCAAGGATGGCCCAAATGGAGGATCGGCAAAAAGTCCCTGATCAGTCCTGTCTGGCGTCTGATCATTACCTGACGACAGACGCATGACTGGAGGATGTCTCAGAGGCATAGCTCTGAAAGATCAAAAGTACACCATAGATCAGGAAAACAAATACTGAGAACACAAGATCACAAAATGGAAACCGGGGAAGAAAAACACACAAGTTTACAAAACTGGACTACACAGCGTGTATAAAACTACACAAAAGTGTCTTCTTAACCAACTGACATGGGCGTGTACTCCTACCCTACAAGTCATGTACACCTCAAACTACACGGCATGTTGCTCCCACACACGGCGTGTACTTGAAAACTATTCCCCTACTCGAGTCTCATTACACAGCTAACCCACACAGTCAGACATAACCCGCGACTACACGGCATGTTCTAAACAAACACGGCGTGTACTCGAAAAGGCTTTGGCGGCCCGTGTTGTTAGACAAACAGCCATCTACATGGTTGAACCTTACACGGTGTGTTCCGAACAAACCTGGCACGTATAGGTGAAGCCGACACCATCCTGTGTCATTTGTGACACGGACGAACACCTGAACAAGACTACACGGTGTGTTTCAAATAAACACGGCATGCATAAGTGAGATGACTCCATCTCGTGTTGTTCGTGATGCGACCAGGTACCTGGACAAGACTACACGGCATGTTCCCTACGGACATGGTTTGATCTTCCCGAGCTTCCACGACCAGTGTTGTTAGTGACACGGTCGGGTACACGGCTTCGATCTTACACGGCGTGTACCTGTCGTATAGGGCATGTTCCGGAAGTTACTTTCACGACACCGTGTTCTGCTCACATGGTCAGTGACACAGCCAAAAAACTACACGGCGTGTATCCAAAAATTACACGCTGTGTATTCTGGGTTTTTCTGGGCAGTAGCTCAGAAACTGCTCAGACTCCGAGAGACACTGAAAACAAGGCAAGGAGGTGTCAAATTCCGATCCGTGAGGGCCCATAACACCTCAAGAACCAAAATTTGGAGTTCATTCGAAGTAAGGAACAAAAAAAATGTTTTCTAAGATAACAACAGAGAATTTATCAAGCATCTATCACAACAGCATGCATAATCTACACAAATCCTATCACAACAGCATGCAATCGCTAATGCACCCTAGATGGCACGGAAAGAATGCGTGGAATGTGATTCTACAAGTGCCTATATGATGCATGATATGGCATACCCCCATCTCATCAGTTTACAAATGAAATAGAACCAAAATAACAAAACAATAACCGCACAAGTCTTGTGAATCACTCTAGGTGAAAACATATCAACCATAAAAACTAAAAACAAGAAAACTGCAATTAACGAGGTAGTATGGCCTTTCCCTATACACGGGGTAGCTACTCCCGAGCATAGCTTAATACCAAGTACTGTATCCATCCTATCCCTGGATAAAGTCTCCAAACAGTAAAGCAAGAAAAAATAACACCTCTGATACCACTTTGTAACAACCTGAATCTGGAGCCCCTCCACTAGTGCCCCTTAACTATACCTGCAGAAACATAGTCAGCTTGGGACCAAAAGCATGACCCAAACAGGGTGTGAGATACAATCCTAGTAGGCAGTCAACCAAATATATTTTCCCAATAGTCAATGAATATAAGAAATTAATCAAACAAGAAGTAGTAAATAGGAAAACACAAGCACCTACAATTCATAGTTCTAACAATAATGTTCACAACTAACCATCCAGAAACAAGAAGAAACTAGGTAACCCTATGGGTAGCTCTCAAAGCCTAATCCCTATGGTTTAACCTATAAGTACTAGCAACCCTATAGGAGGCACACACAGTCTTACCCCTCTGGTTCAACTATGAAATTAATAGACTCTATAGGGAAGAACTCACCGTCAATTCCCCCTATAGTCTCGTATCGTGCTAAAAGATCTATAGGGAAACACTCATCATCTATACCCCCTTGTGGCCCACGTGGAGGACCTACAGTCTCTATGAGGAAGCACTCAACGTCAATTCCCCTTGTGGGCTCGCATAGTAATTAAAAGTCACTCTGGAGAAGCCCTTCCGTCAAGTCTCCCTTTGGTCTACTACTCTAGGTTCTCACAGTCCTGAGTGAAACTAAACATGCTCAGCGCGCGTGTGCATCATCCAAGTAAACCTCAAGAACTACATGGCTATCAACGAAGGCTCAGCGGCATAAAAAATCAATAGTTCCACTATCATACAACTAGGCATGGGAACTGGAAAAACGCAAAACAGGAAGAACAAGCATAGCAAACATCCAGGGTAATGTAAAGCTACCATAATCACATGCAAGACATCTACTGTAGCAATCAAGAAAAACAGGCAATACAACAAGGGAAAAATAGGAACACGCAGTACCCCATTCAAGGTTATTGGTTGAATTTGTACAAAATATTCATCATCTTTCTACAAAAAGGAACAACCCACCTACCTCGATTCTAGGAGATCAATATAAGGGAACGATGACGACATATTCCTCATAGAACGAAGTAGATCTGAGAAAACACAAAAACGCTCAACCTACGATAACATGAAAACAAGGAGGAATCAAGAAACAAGACTCAAGAAGAAGGGAGAGCTCACTGCTGTGATTCCAATGCAACCGACTGCGCTCGAATCAGAGAATAGACGAAGTGGCGGGAGCTCGTCGAAGATCTGTCCATACGAGTCACTTCGGACGGACGGAAACTGGAGAAGAAGACGAATTCAGGGGTTAGGCATGACCCCTGTCCTTTTAATTAAATTAAAGAAAAGTACATGGCGTTTACTTTTAGAGTACATGGCATGTACTGCCTCTTTTCCATACTCCGCCAAAATCGGCCTCCACGTCACCCCTACACACCGTGTGTGTGGCCCGGGAACAGCCAGCACCTGGCTTCGAGCCAGATAAGAGTACACAGCGTGTACTCACAAAGTACATGACGTGTACTTTGAAAATTTCCAGAAAGTTCTTTTTTCTTAAAAACACCAGAAAAAGGAAGAGCGTACCGGAAAAGATGATCTGGGTTCTTACACTCTTGCACCCTTACATTTCTCACATGAATACATTGTATGATACTTTATAAGATTAAAAATTGTTATGGAGAGTTTTTTATGTGTCCCAAATCTATAGATATGATTTATACACTATGGATGGTGGGGAGGAGGTCAAGGCTACAAAGAGGGTAGGAAGATGTGATTATCTATTTTCCTTCATGATTATAGTTGAAGAAGATGATGTCTGAGAGATATGATATTGGAATTATACAATTTCTTAGGGAGAATTGATAAGGCATGGTTATAGTTTAGGCCTAAATTTATAGATTACATCATAGTGGGTCATTTTATTCTACAAGATATGTAATATGAGTTTTTCGGTAAGATAAAAATGTTATCTTGTTTCAATAATTTATTGTGATGATATAAAATCTTAAGAAGTCCCTACAATGTGCATTTTCTATAGAAATGTAACATAATATAGAATAGTTTCATATAAACTACAAATATAATTCATATGACGATATTTATATTCATTTCCATGGAGGCCTCATATATTTAGTTTTTTTATGGATCTACAATTGTAATTGTATGATTAATTTGATACACACCACATTAAATTTTCATTGATGTTAAAGATGAGTCAACATTTCAATCCTTGATGATTTTATGCACCATATCAATGAAAAAAACAAATTCATTAGATTGAGGTTATTTTCTGATCCATTTTAATAGTTATATGTGGTTATTTCCAATCCTTAGAGGATGGTTTTACACCATAGTTCAAATTCCCACATCAAAATGAGGGAAATGGGAATTTTAACCCTATTTGATATATATAGGATGTTGAATAATTTTATATGATTTTAGGAGGATAGATTACTTCTATGTTATGGCTCAATTATTGACTAGTTTTTTTTAATATGATCCACCTACGCCATGGTGATTATTGAATGATAATGGGTTTTCCATCTAAATATTTAATCCTAGTTAACAATGGATTTTGATATTATATTGATTGAGAAATATTCATATTTAAATTTATAAAACTCTTATATTTTTGGAGATTATGATGATATTATTTCTTTCACACGTGAATAATTTTATTTTTTTCATTAATGATATTAACATTAATGAAATAAAAAGAACAAATAAACAATATTCAACTAAAAAGGATTGGTGAGGAGTATGAGTAGAGTATCAGTGATTTAGTAGATTGGAGTCAAACATCAAAAGAAATAGTGGATAAGATGTTTGTCATTGACCATTTTCTTCTAGTTAGGATTTATTTTTATCATCATTATTATAAATATGTTGATCATGTATGGGTATTTATAATTTTGTTCAAGTTAATATGCATCATCACATAAAATAATTTTTTTATAATTTTTTCCCTTAGTTTCTAATTTTTATATCATCCATGGTTGATAAAAAATCAACAATGAGTTGCAAAAAAACATATGATATGGTGGAATTAGATCCAAGGTATTGGTAGCACTTGTTATTAACCTTATTTTTTAATCATTAATTAGTCATATTAATTTTATTGTGTTGGTATTTACAAAAATAATATCATCTAGTTTTTTAGATAAAAAATATTATTATAAGACACACTTAAATGTGATACTAGGATGCGGTGGAGTGATAGATGACTCAACTCCCTCACTTTCTTCATAGATAGATACTAATTAAACTAGGTTATTTTAGATAACATTTTGGAGGGATTAACCATGTTTAGTGCAATTGGTTTATGCTATGAGGAAGAAAATTGATATTTAAGTATCCTTAAATCTATAGATTATATTAAATTTGTGAGTTTAGATGAATAATTAACGTATATGAAAAACTAACCATGGAAATAAGTTCATTTATTTTTTTCATTCTAGATTATTTTTTCTTTATTTTAGTCATTTTATTAATACTTTACTAGCTTAAAAAATTTTAATTTTAATTTAATGATGCTATTATTTGGACCCAACAACTAGTTTAGAGATGGAAACTAGGTTTCCCTACATATCAATTGGATTGACTCTATAAATATATTATAATTTATGTTAGTACTTAGTATATGTTTTTTGATAATGTAAACCATAAACTCTAGAAGCCTTGTAGAATTAATGAAACTATATGTTGAGTCATCACAATTCTTTGACTCTATTTTGGTGTTTATAATAAAATTTCAGATGTTCTATGTGGTGGAGTGAGGTGCAGATAGGTTATAAACCTAAAACAATAATATATAATTTTGTTTGAAGGTATGTATTTAATCATTCCCATAAACAATGATTCCACTGAGAATCAAAATTATGATTGATTTTCATAGTTTATGGAATCAATTCATTGCATGTAGTGGGTTTTCCTTTGGACAGAAAAATTGTTTGGGTGTGATCGCATAGAAGGCATCATATATAGAAGATTAATTTTTCCATTATGGTCTTACATCATGATGATATTGATCCAGTTGTCATAAGTATAGATTTGGGAGGTTTTTTCCTATGTCGTCTTATAATGGACTCTCCTTATGTCAGACCACCAAATATAAATGAAATTTTGGCTAACCTAATATGTTTTTTCATGATATTTATTTCCATGATTTTTTATTGAGGAGCCACATTTGATTTATATTTAAGGATAAAAAAATAAATAAATATGTGTAATTATTAGAAACCCATTTTATTCCTAATCATGCAATGGTTATATTTTTGAAATATAGTCCCTTATGTATTCCCTATGTTTAAAATAATATATTTACACATGTATATAACTATGGAAAAAATTTCTATTGGTTTCGTTCATCTCATAAAGAGCCCTTTATCTCCAGATTATTTTTGGTAAATTTAGAAAAACATTTAATTTTAATGGATATTTAATATTACTTATTTAAATGAATAACTATCTCATAGGTTTTAATTCCATGATCTCATACAAAGACTATTATATTTATATTCATGCATCTAAATCATCTTTATTTTTGGTTGTTTTTTCATAGGAATGTTCTAAATTGCATTCACATTACCTAATTCATAAACATGGTATTTTGCAGTTTTTTAATTATAAGAATCATTGATATAGTTATTGTTTTTAAATACCATGTTATATTTTTCACAAGGGTTATTAGTTTATTCTATAAAAAACACCAAGAGTGTGGAGGGGTTATAGGTAAAGGGGTCCTATATGTCGAATCTTTTGATAGATAATTATGTTGAAATATAATTCCAATGGTATTAGACTATGACAGCAATGAAATTAATTTCCAAATATTAGGGCAATGAGGAATGAAATAGTTACATTGAAAAACAGTTAATGTGAACCCCATTTGGACAAAATTTAGGAATTATTTTTTGGAATCATTTTCCATTATTCATGATAAATTAAATAACAAAGTCCCCAATTAGAATTAATTTTAAATGTTTTGATCATTATGGATTATATAATTTATTATTATTGTGCCCAACTTAGTAGAGATTTTTTCTTGATTTAATTTTTTAATTTCATCAGTAATTGATTGTCTATTATATTTATCCTTTGTATGTATTTTCATTACTCTGTTAGGATTCATCAACATTTTACATTTCATGTGTTATGTTATTATAGAATTATAAGGTGTTCAATATTTTAACCAACCACCATTCATCAAACCAATACACTGTATAATTCACGATCTCCATCAACATTGTCAAATTATGGGGGTGTGACATTGGAAAAATCATATAGGAATGGTGGTGCTGTTTTATGTTGATTATCATGCTTCATGATTGACTACAATTGAGGGATGAACTCCATGTAGAACAATGGAAAAATTGGGAAATAAAGAAGTAGACAAATCAATGTGGAATGAATATAGTGATGTATTGAATTTTAGAGTGTCCCTTGATATTCATTGATGGAGTTCATGGCTCACTAACATGGTTAGAGGTGGAAATATATGGCTACAACATGAAAATATTATGTTCTGAATATTTATGGAAATAAACCTATCTAAACATCATGTTGTTTAGAAGAACACATGGAATGTAATTTTATGGATATGGTGATAGGGATATAAAAATATATAAGTATTACATTATGTGTCATTTTGTTCACAAAATATGTTTACTGAGGTACATAAGTAAACTCCCAAAATTATAGTGTGTATTTTGGATACATACCATGATGTTTCAAAGAAAATATACTTTTGTGGTAGTACATGATCATGTCATATCAACATACCACACACCATTGATCCACAATTATATATCTTGTAGTACTATAAAATTCAAGAATTACCTTACTTTGAGTGTTAGTGGTACATGATGAGTACCCTTATGGGTTTCACACATTATATATTTTGAAACTAAAGAATAGTATATATATATATATATATGTATGTATGTATGTATGTATGTATGTACATATGTATGTATAAATTACACTAGTTTACATGAACATTCACTATATCTCATAATAAATTACAACATAAAACATAATGTTTTAATATAATTAGAGACTATACACACACAAAACTCATTTTAAAACACATTAATCATCTCCAAAAAATATTATTCATAAAAATACCCTTTTAGATACATCATGAATAATATAGTCTATCACAACATGGGGAAAGGAAACATAATAATGTGTATTCCAATATTGTTAGTAAGTGTTAACATAGTAGATTACATTTTAATATCATAAGGGATTATAGGAAAAGTATATTATAATGAGAATGAAATCATAGTACATTGACATAACATATGATAATCAAAAACAATAAAACATAGATTATAAATCATGAGTCAAGGTCAAAGTCATTTAGATTATCATTGTAAATGATATATATAAAATTTGAAATATGTTTGAGTAGTCCTGATCCATGATTATATAACATATGAATAATAACATTACACATATTTAAGAATAAAATACCATTTTCAATTTCATGACTCAATGAAAATACCATAATCCAATAGTATAAAAATTCCAAAAGAGGATTGAATTCAATCTCAATTCCCATAATCATGGTAGAAACATTCCTAAAGAGAATTGGGTTCACTCGTGTTCAATAAATTTCAAGTCATGAGATATAAATCTATGAAAAATTTATTAAAGAGGAATGTAATTGAAGGAAAACCTCTAACCTAATAAAAACTATATATATGTAACACCTCGACGTTTTTCTAAAGTATTTTTGTTAAATATTTTTAATTATTCATTAGAATTCATTTAAATAAATTGTATGTTAAATGAACAACATGATTCCCTTATTATTAAATTATTGTTATATCCTAGCTGTTAGGATAGTATGAAAAAGTATAACTAACTTTTGAAAATGAATTTTTAATTTATTGGAAATAAATTATTTTTGAAAACTATAAATCAATTAGATATTTATGGTTTTTAGTGAATTACTATTAGTAATTAAATTAAGGGAAATAATGATATATATACTTTATTTAGTTATTAATATATTTTAAATAGTCATCCAATGGATATTTTAGTCATAGTGTATGAATAAATCCTATTTGATGTATGAAAACTAATACTTCTATAATTGGGTATTTTTATGCCTTTGAACGGAAACTCCAATTTAAATTAATATTTTGAAACATTATTAATTTTTACAGGACAACATAATCATTCTCTCATTAAGAGGATATAAAAAATTACATTGGATAAATTTTTGAAGTTCTTCTGGTAACATTCATATTTTGAAGAATAGTAAAAGTACTATAAAATTTATGTGAAAAAAACATTTTCATAAAAAAATTAAATGGTTAAGTTATAATATTTAATGATTTAAAAGTAATAATATAATATATTATTATCATTAAATATAATAGATGTCATTAGATTAAATTTTATATTTAATTTATATGTAAAATCATTTCAATATATTACAATTTTTTAACTTTTAAAACTCATTTTCTCATTCCATAAATAGAAATAATTTTAAATTAATTACTAAAAATTATGTTTATTTAATTTTGAAAAATAGATTCCATATTTGGAATCCACAGGTAAAACTTAATAGAATTTATTTATTTTATTTTTGTGGATTATGAATATAACATCATTAATATTGGTTAATACGGTAAAATTGTAAACTAGGAAATTTTGGGTAAGAATCTTATTTTTAAATTACCCAAAAACATGTCTAAATATAATATGATGATTGTTTTTAGACATAAATCCAACTTGGATCTAAATGGTGTATTTTTGAATCTAGTTGGATGAGATTATGACACATAATTTATTTTATTTAATTAAAGGTTAAATATGCCTTTCTCAATTTGGAATAACTAATTTTTTTTATAAATCTTTATACAAAAGAAACATTATAATGCAAATACACATTTGAAATCTAATTTTTGATATCATGGTAATTTATTTTAAATTTTTAAGGAATAAATAATTACTTTAATATCATATAAATTAATGATACAGAATTTATTTAATTGAGGAAGAATAAAAAATATAATTTTTATTAATATAATAATACCCATTAAAAGATAAAAACACATGAGAACTTCTGATTTTTCAATTATATCTCGACCATAATAATCTATGGGTCTAGTTATGGACCATTTGGAGCCTCATAGAATGGATTGTGACACTTATAGTTTTTTAAAGTGATGATAAAGTTTTCACCTTTATAATTTATTAAATATGACATTTTAAATTTTAGATTTTTTAGATGATAAATTGAGATAAAATTTTTATTAAAAAATATAGTAGATTAATCAACACCATCATTTTTTATTTTTATTTTTTCATCAACATATACACATATTAAATAATTACACAAAAATTTTGTAGTAATTATTTTTTATGAGAAGTATCAAATAAATGTTATGAAAAACAATAAAGAAAATATAATTTTTTCTAACTAACATGTATAATGAATTATATAAATGACCTTTACACCATAAAAATATAATAAAATTGTTGGTTTGATGGTACATTATTATATTATTATTTTTAAAAAACAATGAATTCAATAGTATCAAATTTGTTACTCTTCATTATTTATCAAAATAATGGTTTATTAAATTATTTCAAAATTATTATAATTTTTTAAAAAATATATAATAATTATGTTATGGGATAAAATGATGTAATGTTATTATTTATGGTATATTTTATATCAAATAAGAAAATATTTTACCCCTTAAAAAATTAATTATTTGTTACCATAGTTATAAATTAACTAGAAAAATTAATTATTAACTAAAAATATAATTTTTAATTTGATAGAAAAAAATGTCCAAAATTTATTGGAAGATAATATTAAAAACCTATCTCATATCAAATCATAAATTAAGATATATTTAATGTTTTTTAAGGTTTTATATTATTATAAATTATTATTTATGTAATTTATAAAAGTGCCCCTCACCTAAAGTGTAAATGGGTACCTCCTCCTTCACCTATTAAATTCACATTGATAATTAATTATAATCTATACCCTATTCATTTTCTATCTAAAAATCCATACTTCCATTTTGATGATTCTTTTCTTCTTCAGAGACCAACTCTAGTGATCTAGGACGTGATTTAGAGAAATCGCTTTGGGAAGAGGTAATCTCTTCTACTGATTCTTTCAAACATATTTCTTCATCTAATTACTCTTCATTTGTCGTTTCATTACAAAGTAATAGCATCAGTATCACTAATATAATGTTATGTTATTATGATTATTAAATAACCATATTCGATCCTTCAATTCATCCTATGATAAATGAACCCACCACGCATGCGCACGTAAGCCTTACCGTCTCCACGCCGCGGTGTAATCAATTTTTCACCACCAACATACATGGATTGTTATAATTATGGAAATAATAAAGATATATGATTATTATTACATGATACAGATTAAGAAATATTATACACCTTCTACATCAACACCATTCAACAATTATTTTAATGACAATATCTCTCTAGGATACGTATGACCTACCTTCTCTACAATGCGACGTGATTCATTAAAAATAATATTCATTAAACCATGATTATATACATGAATGGAAATAATAAATATGACATATATTATTCTAATATCATTTTATAAATTATATAACTATAACCTAATAAGTCTATCCTAAACTTATTCGACAAAACTTGCATACAAATATAAAGTAGTAAATTTATGAATAATGATGGACAATGAAATTTTACTAACAAATGGAAGATAACAGGATCTTGTGTGATATCATAGAAATTAATATGACTCGGGAATAATTCAGTAACATCACTCAAATCATTATATTTTAGGTTTGAACATATAAAAAGTATATTGGACTTAGGGTAAAGGATAATTTCACAATCTCATTATTATATGATATTGTTTATACATAAGTATTTATTGGGTTATATTTATTATCCATATACATATTTCATAAACATGTCATATTATTTCTATTCGTATATAATTTTTTAATATCAATTGGAATGATTTGTTAATTTTTATTTAACAGTATTAAATGAATAATTTTTCATTTTTGGTACAATCTACTTTTGGACATTTACAGAAAATGTATAAGAAGAATGTTTTTTTAACTTGTATGACAAGAAAGGATTTTTTCATGGTTTCAAGATGCCTCATTTACATGAAACTTCCCTTACATGTTTTAATGGTATTTTGAAAAAAAAATTATTTTCTTTTAAACTTTTATGGAATTTTGATAAGAAAACATGTTTTAAGAAGAAATGATATTTTCCTCAAAAATTTATTTCAAGTGTTATATAAAAACTTCTTTCATCTAAGATGACATTTTTTATATAGTGATATGTTTCTATACCAATTAATACTATTATTTTATTGATTATATGATGTAATTTTGTTTATTAAATCCATTTGTTTTACATGGATTATGTTATTATGGAATGATGTTTAAGAAACTAATTATATTTTTTGGGTTATGCTATGATGAATGATTTATGTTTTTGCGGAACAAAAAAGAATGATTTCATTATGGGATTGGTGGGACCTATATCTGCCCATAATTCATTAGATAAAGATTTATATATCATGAGATCAACATGACAAGGAAAATAAGTAAATCTGGTTCAGAAATTCAGGGTCGGGACAACAACAAAACCTGGTTCAATAAAAGACCTTGTCTGGTATAATGGTCATGTCAATGAGACTTGAGTAATTGAAAATATTTTCTATGCTTTTATATATAACCCAAAACATTATATCTTATGTTTTGACTATTTTGAATATGACCATTAATTCTTATGAAATTTCATCCCATAAATTCATATCATGATCTTCATATAAAAGATAATACTTTCAAATGTTATGTTCATATATCTTATGATTATCATATGATCGATATTTACATTGTATACCCTTAATGGAAATTTGATCTCATTCTTTCAAATGATTCTTTTCCACAGGTCATGAATAACGGTATTATGTATGATAAGTAAAATAGGAGTCTAGTTATGAAGAAATACGTAGGAGACAATGTAGATGTTTTATGAACATGTTATTTATGTTCCCCAACTTCTAAATACGTTACAACTATATGGTCCAACTGTAGATTTATTATATTTTGTAATGAATATACTTAAATTTTGAAGTAATATCGATGTTTGTAAATTATGGGTCATTGTATTTCGTATCAGAGAAAAGATATAGTTATCATTTAGAAACAATAATGAAAAATACTTAGTAAGAACCCTAAGGATATGTCTAATTATAGGTTATAATCATATTATTTTATATATGAACATGAATAACCAATGATAAATCTTAATGTTTCCTAAATTTATATTTTATTCATGATTATGTGGTTTTTCCATTATTAATAGTGATAATCACACTATGCTTATTGGATTTAGTCAATGGCTAGAACCAGAAGAAACCATGCAAATGATAAATGTGATAGGTAATGCAATTATTGTCTTCCTAAAAATCCAAATGTTAAGGGAGATAGAATTAAAAATCATGTACATATTCTCACACAAATTTCTGATTCTATGATCAATGGAGGGCTTCAAAATTAGAAAAGGAGGGACTAATATTCTACTGATTCCATCACAAGGAAGAATCCACATTCATTCAGGGGGTCATCTAATCAATTAGTGGTTGACCAATAGATCAACACCACTAAAAATATATTTTTTGTGTTACAATGTTCTAAATTTGATAAAGTCATATTTCTATTCAATCTTTTCAAATGTGATGAAAATCAATGGTTGAATATTTACAAGAATATGAGGGAAAGGGATGAAATTGATCCAATGTAATGGGATGAGTTGAATTCCTTTTTTTAACATGTACATTCCTCTTATTCATAGAAAAAAGATAGTGAAGGATTTCATTGAACATAAAATAATGGATGATGAATCCATTTGTACCTATAAATAAAAATTTACAATATTTTTAAGGTATGATCCTAGAATTATTATCCACCTTGATAGAAAAATTGATTGATTCGTTAGTGTACTAAAACCAAGTCTCCAAAGGGAATTATCCATAAGCGACTTTAACATCTATGAGGAAATAATTTGATGTTCAATCAAGTTTGAGATGAATATTAGAGTAAACCATCAGTCATATGGGATTGATAAGAAGAGAAAAAATAAATTAAAAGGAAAATATAAAGACCACACTAAAAAATATGATTATTCACCACTCTCAAATTGTGGAAAAAACAAAATGTAAATTGAATTAATGGGACTAGTAAATGTTTTATGTATGGAAAAGAATGCTCTTAGGTAGTTGAATACCAAATTGATGGAAAAAATATGTCAAATGATGTGAACATAGAAAAGGCTACACAGAATGCACCACCTATTCTACAATACTACAAGTGAAAGGAACTGGTGAATTGTGTCAATAAATTAACTAATCCAAGGGTTATTTATGATGATCGATGTTAGAAAACTTTTAAGTCCAGAGGAAAAGTAATGTCACATGAAATCACTATCGGTGACATGGAGTATGATAATGAAGTGGTGAAAGGTACAATTATCATCTACTCTAATGTAGAAAATGAAATATTTGATTCTGGATCCACAAAATATTTTATTTCTGATGAATTTTCATAGGGTATCTCCATATTACCTCAAAAAATAAATTTTGAATTTTCTATGACAAATATTAATGGCCCAATGGTGGCATCAAAAAGATTATAATTCTCTTCAGGTTGATGTTTGTGGGAAAGTGATTCTTGTAAATATTTTTATCCTTACTATAGTGTAATTTTATGTGACTCTTGGCATGGATTGGATTTTTCTATATGGTGATCATATCAATTTATAAAGAAGGGATGTCATATTTCAAATTATAGATAAATTTATGATCATATATCCATGCAAGGATGAATATAACCATCCAATATAATTTTCTTCTATATTATGGGTCTTGATTCTTATCAATGAAGGTTATTTATATCAAATAGTTTGGGGGAAAATCAAAACTAATAATACACCCATTGTACATGATTTTCATGACATATTTCTGGAGGAATTACCAAGTCACCCACCAAATAGTGATGTTGAATTTTAAATAGAGCTCATATCGGTTTCTTTGATTATTTCAGAGACACCATATAGAATTTCCCCAATTGTGTGGTAGTAATTGAAGACTATACTCCAATAGATTCTTTATAAAGGGTTCATACTCCCTAGTGAATCTCCTTTAGGATGACCTATTCCATTTATTATGATGGAATATAGATCAGTGAGACTCTACATTGGATATCGAGTACTTACCATGATCACTATCAAAAAAAATTTCCACTTCCCCACATTGATGAATTATTCAAACAACTATTTAGAGATAAATAAATTTCTAAGATTGATATTCCATTAGGATATCGTCATTAAGGGACAAGAAGAAGGATATACCAAAAAAACATTTCATACAAGGTAAAGGAACTATGAATTTATATTGATTCCTTTGGGTCTTATAAATGCAATTGTTATTTTTAGGGATTTAATGAATAGAGCCTTCAGATACTATAATAATAATTTTAAGGTAGACATTATAGACGATATTGTAGTCTATTCAAAAATAATGTAAGAATATGAAAAACCCTAGATAATTGTACTGAAGACCGTTAAAAAAGGCACTTTATGAAAATTGTAACAAGGGTGAATTTTAGCTTAAAAAATATTCAATTTATGTTCATATAATCTTAAGATATGAGATATATATGGACGCATCAAAAATAAAATTTGATGAAAGTTGGATGAGACCAAAAATGGTAACTGAGATCCAAAGTTTAGTTGGTTTGGCTAGCTATTCTCAATGTTTGGCGAACAATTTTTCATGACTATCTAATCTACTAACCATGTTGACTCAGAAAGGGGTTATGTTCATATAGATTGAGGAATGTGAAGATAATTTCAAAGAGCTAAAAAGATGATTAGATAGTGCACATATGGTCACGGTTCCTTATAGTGGAGAAATGCTTTTGATATAAACTAAGTCATCCAATAGGGAACACGGATTTTTTTCTCATGAAAAATAATATAGTGACGACTTATGCCTCATGGTAGTTTAAAATCCATGTGAAAAATTACCCAACTCCAAATTTAGAGTTATATGTGGAAATATTTTCATTAAATACATGGAGGTATAACTGTTATATTGAAAGTCTTGATATTTATACTACTCATAAAAGTATAAATTATATTTTTATAAAAAAAATTGATGAATATGTTTCAAAGAAGATGGTTGGAGTGGAAAAAAGATTTTGAATTCTCAATACATTACTACATTGTGAATGTGAACATGGTGGAAGATGTTTTCAGTTGACAAGAACATGATATCCTATCTGTGATGATGATCACAAATGATCCAATATTAATGGATTTGGAAAAAATGGATATCAAAATTTTTAAGGTAGGGAAGAAATTTTATCTATCCCAAATAAATGTTCATCCATCTATACATGTGATGATTAATGAGGTGTAAAAGTTAGATGCAGATCTATAAATGAAAGTGAGAAATGATCATGAATTTAACATTGATTGTGATGGAATAATAAGGCTTGGGAATTGGGTTTGCATTCATCCCACACTAGAATTAAAGAAGGATCTATTGGATGAGTCTAATTATTCTTTATTCTTTATTCCCCTTGGAATCAGAAAGATGTACAGGGACCTGAATGTGTATTTTTGGTGGGATAGCATGAAAATAGTTATTGTTGAATATGTCTCAAGATGTTCATTTATTCATCAAGTTATTGTTGAGAGATTGACATATAAGGGGATGTCACAACCATTTCACAAAACCTAATGGGAATGGGAAAAAAATACTATAGAATTTTTCAATGGACTTCCAAAAACATCCAAATGAAATAATGTCATCTAGGTTACAGTTGTTTGTCATATGAATTCCGAACACATCATTTCTATTAGATAGGATTTATCTCCTGAAAATATTTCCATGATATATGTAATGGAGTTTTTATGATTTCATGGATTATGGCATTCCATTAAATCTGATCAGGATCTAGGTTTACCTCAATGTTCTTGCCAATTATTCATCATGATCTGGGTACAGTGTTAGGTTTCACCACTTCTTATCATCCTCATATATATTGTCAGTATAAGATTAAAATTCAATCTCTGGGAGACATGTTGAGAGCATCCTCAATGGATTTCATGGTGGGTTGGAATGAACACCTACCACTAGTTAAATTTCCTTAATATAATAGATTTCATACCAGTATTCAGATGTATCATCTTGAATCCCTCTATTGATGGACTTTTATAACATTATCATGATTGGATGATGATGGGGAAACAAATCTGTTAGAACCCGATATTTTTGATAAGATGGAAGAAAAGTTTAGATCTATTCAACAACACCTAAGAGCATCTTAGGGTCAAAAAAAATTATGATGACAACTGAAAAAAATACCTAGAGTTTGAAATGGTTGAAAAGGTTTTTATACAAATATCTGCCTCTATGAGATTAGTGATATTTGGAATAGAGGGAATGTTGAGTCCTGGTTATATCAGTCCATTTGAAATTTTGGATTTTTATTTGGAATTTAGCTTACTGATATCTACTTCTAGTAAATTAATCTTAAGTTCATGATGTGTTCCTTGTATCTCTTCTGATAATGTATGTACTTGATCTTTCACATGTACTAAAATGAGATGTTGTACCACAGGAACAAGATTTTTTTTATGATTAACAACTGATCAATATTCTTGATCATAGATAAAAACTTCTGGGAAATCAGACAACTTGATTGGTTAATGTTTTATGGAGGAACCACGAATTTCTGAAAGTTATGTGGGATCTTGAGGATACGATGAGGGAGAGGTATCCTCTTCTTTTTCTTTCCAAGTTAAGAATTTTGAGGAAAAAACTAGTTTAAGGGGGTATAATATAACACCCTAATGTTTTTAAGAAATATTATCTTTAATTAATTTTAATTATTTAGTATCCTAAATTACATGCAATCATACGTTCAAATAAACCATGAGATTCCATTAGTTTAAAATTACCATTATATCCAATTTGTTTGGTGAGCAGTAATATGTATAACTAACTTATGAAAATGCATTGTGATTTCATTGGCTATTAAATTTTTATGAAATATATAAATCAACTAGATATTTTTATTTTTTAGTGAAATAATAGTGGTTATTAAATTAATGAGATATATATGTTATATAATTAATAAAATATTTTTGATATTCATATAATTTATATTTTAGTCATAGGGTATTAATAAACTTTATTTTATTTATACAAAGTTATAATTTTTTCAAAGGGTATTTTTAATCCTTTGAATGGTGAACCCTTTAAAAAATCATATTTTTACACATTTGTAATTTATAAATTACAAAATAAATATTTTATTTTTTAGAGAGATATAATAATGTAATATGGTTTATTTTTGGATATTTTTCTGATGACTTTCATGTTTCGATAAATAGTTAAAATTCACAAAATTTTATATGAAAAAAACACTTGATAAAAATAATTTATAAAGTGAAATTATTATTTTGAATAGTTTTAATGTATTAATAGAATATATTTTTATCATTAAATATAATTAATGTAATTATAATTAAATTTTCTTTTAATTCAAATGTAAAAACATTTCAAACTTTTGCATGCTTTTAATTTTAAAAACTAATTTTCGCTTTCCGACAATTTGAATAATTATAAATTAATTTCTAAAACTTCTATTTTTTAAATTTTTTAAAATAAATTCCATATTTTGAATCAGTGAATCGAAATTATGTAAATAGGTTTCGTTTCTTTTTTAGTATTATTAATAGTTACTTTGGTGCTTTTTATTAATACAATAAAAGGGTAAACCAGATAATTAAGGTTAAGAATCCTTTTATAAAATTACCCTAGAAGATGAATTTATATTATTGGATGAATCTGTTTTGACAAAAATAATCCTTGGGTCAAAATGGTATCCATTTTAATCCACTTAGATGAGATGAGTACATTTAATTTATTTAATTTATATAATTTTTAAATATATCTCACTCAAATTTTAATAATTAAATAATTTTTATATAAGAATATATAAAAAATTAAATTATAAATACTCATTTGAAATATAATATTTCTTTATATATGATGGTAATTTATCTATAATTCTTTGGGAAAAAATTACCTTAATAGCTTATACATCAAAGATGATGAAATTATTAAATTGATGTAAAACCAATAATATTGTTTTTTTAGATAGTAATACCCATTAAAAGAATCAAACACTTTATGAAAATTTATTGGTCAGTATATATCGACCATACTCATCCAAGGGATGAGTTATGGACCATTGAGAGCCTAATATAATATATTATAACACTTATATTATTTTATTTTATGTCATGTTAATGTTGTGAGCTTCATAATTTAATAATTATAACATTTTGAATATAGTATTTTCCAGAAGATAAATTTGAATACAAGTATTATACATAATTATTGTATATTTTTCATAAACATAGTATTTTATTTTTAGTTATTATTTAACAAATAATCATATTAAATAATTAGACAAAACTATTATAGTTATTTTTTAATATTTATAAATATAAAAAAAACTGATAAATAATATTAAAGTAAATGTAATTTTTGATAAATAATATGTCTACTGAATTTTTTAGAATACCTTGAACCCATAGGAATATAATAAAAATGTTGGATTGAGGTTACCTTATTGGATTAATATTTTTAATAATCAATTATTTTAATAGTGTTAAAATTTTTACTATTGATTTTTTATCAAAATATAGTTTTATTAAATTATATACAAATAATTAAAATTTTCAAATAAAATATAAAATAATTATGATACGATATAAAATGATCTAATGTATTTATTTATGGCCTATTTTACATCAAATATATAAATATTTCACCATTTTAATATTGAATTATTTTTTACCATACTTAAACATCAAATTGAAAAATTATGTGTTAATTAAACAAATAAGGCTTAAAGTGATAAACATACTTGTCAAAAATAAATTTTTTTGATTAAATTACAACCGAAAATCATATTATATGAAAAATTGAGGCTTTTTAGAGGTTTTTGGATGGGTTTTTTTATATAAATTATTATTTGGGGAGTTTCCAAAAGTACCCCTCACCTCAATTATAAAAGGGAACCTCCCCCTGCACCTATTTACTTAAAATTTATCCATAAATATTGAACATACCATGATTTTTTTCCTTATAAACATGCCAATTTAAATTCTATAGTTTCTGGTCATCATAAAATGCCAACTCTAGGGCTCTAAGAATAGATTTAGAGGAAGCATGTCGAGGAAGATATAATCTCTTCAAAAAATTCATTCAAATGTCCTTATTCTTAAACATACTATTTATTAGTTGTTTCATTATAATGTAACAACATCAGTATAACTCATATACTTATAATTTTTTTAATTATAAAATAATCATATTCCATCTTCTATCTATCCTACGAAAAATGAAATAACCACGCGTACGTACGTACGACCTACCGTTTATGTGCCATAGTGTAATAAATTTTTCACCACCACCTTAATTGGATGCGTATAATTATATAAATAATAACTATATATTATTATCATAACATGATAATTTTAATGATATTTTATAAAGTATACACTTCAATATCTTTCACGAATTATTGGAATGATATCATCGCTTGTGCATACGTACGTCCTACCTTCTCAAAAATGTGTTGTGATTCATTATACATGATCTTAATTAAAATTATATATATCAATGGAAAGATTATGTGTGATATATATTTTACTAATATCATTATTTAATTGATATAACAGTAACCAATTAATAAGAACATGAACTTATTTTACAAAATGATCATAAAAACATAAAGGAGTTAATATCCAAATAAGGAGTGACAATGAAATGTTACTAACAAATAGATGATAAAATGATCATATATGATATTATATAAATGACTATGATTATATAATATGTTAATAAAATGATTTTCATCATTATAACAGAGGTTTTGATACATATAAATGATATCATACCTAAGGTAATAAATAATTTGGAAATCTCATTATTATACGACATTGTTTATACATATGTATTTACTAGGGAATATTTATCATCCAAATCCATGTTTTTCAAATATGTAATATTATTTTTATTCTTATAAAATTTTATAAAGTCAATTTTAGCCATTGGTTAATTTTAATTAAATCTTATGAAAGGTATCGTTTTTAATTTTGGTACGATGTACTTTTTCAATTTTCTGGAAAAAGTACAAGTAGAATGTTTTTTAACATATATGGCATGAATTGATTTTGTATGATTTACTGATGACTTATAACCATTAATATTCTCTTACATGTTTTCAATGTTTTTTTAAATGAAATTAGTTTCTTTTATAATTGCTTGTATTTTTGAATAATGAAAATGTGTTTAAAGAAGAAACAATATTTTCCTCAAAAATTAATTTAATGTGTTGTATATAACTATATTCCATTGTATATCGAATTATATAAATCAGGTTATAATTTATTACAATTAATATTATGACTTTATTTTTTATGATGCAATGATATTTAAGAAATTTATTTATTTTACAAGGATTATGTTATGATTGAATGATGTTTAAGAAAGTCATTTTATTCCTTGCGTAATGCTACGATGGATGAATTATGTTTTTTATACATAAAAATGATTTAATTATGATATTTGTTGGACCTAAATCTCCCCACAATGCATTGGGTAAATATTTATATCTCGTGAGGTAGACATGACTAGAACTACATGTAAATCCAGTTCAGTAATACATGCCTAAAATGGAAAATAATCTCTATTTAGTAATGAATGTAGCCTCCTATAATGGTCTAGGAAATGACCCATGACTAATATGAAATTATTTTCAATACTGAAGTGTATTCCAAAATACATCATGTATTATTTTATGACTTTTGGGATTATGACCATTTTATTATGAGATTTTTTCCAATGACATGATACCATGATTTTCCATATGTAGGTTAAGACTCTCAAATGTTATGTTCATATGTCTTATGATTATGATATTATTAATATTTCAAATTTTCCCCTTACTAATATTTTGTTATTTCCATTACATATGTCTCATTTCCCTAGCTCATAAAGAAGCGTGTTAAGTAAGATATGTGAAAAGGGAGTCTTGTTATGAAGAAATAAATGTGAGACAATGTGGATGATTTATTATCCAATTTTTTTATGATTACTAGTATCTAAATAAATTATACCTCTAAGGTCCTAAAATAGAATTATAATATTTTTAAATGAATATATTTCAATTTTTATTTAATATCAATTTATGTATAGTATGGTTCATTATAACATGTGTATTCTACATGAAGTTGAAATGATTCATAATTTCATTATAACTTTATTAAAGAATTAAAAATATGGGGTTTAGTAAATGATTCATCAAAACATAATTATAATCCATCCATTTAATGAATGTGTAAATAATAATTATATGATATCTCCAATTATTCATGAGAAACATTAATATATGTCTACCTTGAAAAAAAATTATTTGAACAGTGTGAAATTACATTGTAAAATTAGAAGAAATTCCCTATTATGATAATAGTAGTGATTATTTGTATAAAAAATATTCAAAAATTTAAGGATAATAAAAATTTAATTGAATATATAATAAATCATGAATGAGAATTTCCTTAAATAAAAATATAAAAGATTATGGGAAAATGTGTTAAAGTGGAGTATACTAAAAAGGATGAATACATTAACATTTTTTTGAAAATGGCTATCTTTTGTAAAAACTGTCCTTACATGAGGCACTAAAATAATATTGATATTCTGAATAAGGATGATTCCCATTAAAAAAGTCTTAAGGATGATATAATTAAGGATAAACACATCCATGAATATATATATAGAATATAGAAAAATATAATAATAATGCTCAACTAAAAATAAGTGACAAGGTATGGTCTACTTAAAACATCATTTCAATTGAATTAAAACCATATAATTATTAAAAGTTATGAATTATTGTAAATTATATAAATATTTTGATGATAATAAAATAATTGGTTTAGAGTGGAAATAATATATATTTTCTCCTAATGGATCTTTATACATAAAAAATATATATTTCCAAATGATATTGGTAAATAATATGATGTGTTTACACCCAAATGTTATAAATGCACTTCAATGTCCTATATAATAAAAATTAACATATTCATTAACTATTTCAGAACCACAATAATCTCTCCCACATTATACAATATTCAATTAAAATCAATCATTACAAATATATTTTTACAACCTAGCACCAAAAAACTGAATCTGAAGGTTATTTTACTAGATTTTTTCAAGATACAAGGAATCACATTGTGAAGGGTTTTATAGTTTTTTTCATATTTAGAGAAATAACTTATACATTATTCTGACATTACATTTTATAAATTATGTAAAACATCATATTCTAGTGAAAAATTTATCTTTTTTCTGGTTTATCCTTGAAATCCTTCATAATTTACTTATTGGTAAATTTGGAAAAGGAGAATATAATAAATGATCTTCTAATATTCTCATTAAGGTAATGATAACAATAGAATCTATCATAAGAAAAATTAAACATTAATGCATTAGAAAATATAAAAAACAATAAAATGTTCTATATGAGTAATATTATATACAGGGGAAATCCATGGATAATAAAGAAGAATTACTATACACAAGAATAATAGAAACTAGTTTCATAATGATTATATGCATATTGTATGGTATCATAATAATGTTTTTAATGACTAGTTATATGAAATCAGACAAAAATTGGTAAGGCATATGCCAAATACCCAAACCAGTTTGTCGCAATAGACCAACTATTACATCGAATGGTTATAACAATATGTTCCATTTATTTATTTATTATAATACATTCATTTTATAAAATTTATAAATATAAAAGAAAATGCATAATCAACATAAATATATATATTTGAAAATTATCATACATAATCTCAATAATTTTACCAATTCAAAAATATAATGTCATGATCCAAAGTCATCGAATTTAATATGGTGGATGGTATCATTATATTATATACCTAGTAAATAATTATATTAATCATATGAAGTTTACATAGAAAAAAAAATTTAAAATATTACTATAACATTTCATTGTGAAACTACCCTTTCCATTGCAAAATATTTTATTCCAAATTTAATAATTTCTATAATATTATGACAAAAATATATTCAAAATACCATGTGAACATGTAGTGGAATCTTAATTTTAAGTAATAGTTATGATGAATTGAAGAGATGTTTTTCTTGTATACATTAATATAAATCTTACATTCAAACCTTTTTTAAAAGTACATCATTTAGAAAATGAAAATAATATTCTTTTTAACCATTTTTTGAAAAATTCATAAATCGGCAAACATGAAATTAATAAATAACATGATATTGGTAAAAAATATTTATAAAATCATAATGAATATTTTTAAATGGGAGAAAAATTTAAATTTTTGAATATAAAAACATTGTTAATGTTTCTTAAAATAATTTTAAGACTTTTGAGTAAATTTAGACAGGATAGTGAAAGGAAGAATTATAATTTCTATAAATAACTATAGTATATTTAAATTGACGGGTTTTATGATATGAAGATAATATAATTCTTTCAATATATGGTTAAATATAGATAATCCTAAATATAAATCAGGTTGTGATATAAACATTTGCCTCAGGTTCATCTTTCTTATTAAGTGGTTTTATCCCCTTATATAATAAATTTAAATTTATTATAATTCTTCAAAAAAATTATATTCGTAATTATAATACTATGAATTTTATGATTATAAAATATTATATCCTTTTTTGAAATGAATCATGCTAACCCAAATCTAAATAGTAGTCTGACCACACCAACATGTAACCTTAGGGACACCTCCCCAATAGTCATAGAATGTTTATTAGAATCCAAGTTTTAAATAGGTATTAGGGGGAGGATATATCACCCGTAATATAGTGTAAAATATAATATAAAATTAGTATGTTTCATCCAAAAAATTCAACTAAAATTGTAAGAGATAAAAAAAACAAAAACAATAAAAAATGGAATATAGTAAAGGCTCTTAAACATACATAACATACATTGACTTCACTCGAGAACTGGTTACATAAAAAATCAAGTAAAACAATTGAAATAAATATGTTGTATCCCCATTGACACAGTGTAAGTACCCAACCCTAGAAGCCTAGAGTCGGTGCATATTGTTTTACCTTGACATGAATACAATGAAACAAATAAAAATAGAATGATCAGTTTTTCATTTTTCAATGTCATGGATTATATGTGATACCCATAATAAATTTGGATGATAAAATAAACCTTAATGTATATAGAAATAAAATAAACTAAATCCATGAAAGATTATCCAATGTTATCTTCATCATAACTTGGGGATAACAAACATAATAATGGTGACCTAAAATGCACAACATGGGCATGTAAAATAGTATAAGAAATAATTTATTAGAATAATCAATGTATAAAGGTAAATAAATGATAACAAATTCTATCTAAAATAACATGATATGGAATAATCATTATTGGAAGGTATGAAACTCTAACACATTCTATTTTATCAATAAACTAAGAATAGAATGCATCTATAGATATGTAAGTTAAAAAATATCATGGATAAATAATAACTCAATCTAAATGATGGAAATTTTTTATTGTTATATTCTATGTTTACTAGTTACATGGTCCTTTATTTTCAAGACCATTCACAACATGGTTTTTCTTATCAGGTAAAAACCCATCTAATTTGTTCATCTAATTCATCTCATGAGAATATCGATGCCTCAAGGGTCTATCTATAACTAGGAAAAATTTTATCATACCTATCCCAATCATTCCTCATATATATATATATACAAATAATTTTTACTAATGGACAATGTACGTTCCCAAATATTGATATTGAAAAAATGATACTGATTTATCAATAATTCCCCAATTAATCAAATAATTATCAAACTGAACTATATATGTAAAGTGGTATACTATTTTGGAAATAATAATTACCATTTCATGATAATATAAATATTTAAGAATGATATAATCTGCCATAAAAGTGGTCTTAAAAATTATTATTGCGATAGAAATTTAACAACAACATAAGAATGTGATATTGGAATGGTAATAACTAAACATATTATTATTTAAAATAGTCTTTAAACATTCTAAAGTTCCCCATTCAACTTTGAAAATTTTTAATCATAATATACCTGAATGAAAAAATTTAAATGATATTTTTGGATTCCATGAAGTAAAAATGGTTTATTATTTAATATATCAAAATTGGCTACAGATATTCCATGCAGAATAAGTTAGTGGTGAATGTGACATTTATCTCGTAGATGTAAATAGTGAGATTAGAATATATTACTGTATCCATCCTTTTATTAATTTGGTATTTAAACCTATATATGTTGGTTTAAAACTAGTTTATATGTTATTATTTAACCATACTAATATTTATTTTATCATATTTTATCTTCTTATAATATTTTAGTAGCCTTTTGTTAGTAATCATTAATTATTTTCATTATTTCAGGTGTAAATTTCCCTATTTATCTAATATGTTTGGACTTGTTAATTGTTATTAATATTCATATGATCATGGTTTAATCATCTGAAAAATTTATAACATGTTTTAAATATACTATATATTTAGTATATATGTATTATAAATAATCCAAATATTTTGAGATAGTAAAATAAATTAATAACTTTGGGAGACGGTGGCCAAACGTACCCATGAATATAGAATTCATTTCATTTTCATATTTAAATAATAAAATTAAAATGACACATATGAATATAGTAATTCAAATTTTATATTTTTGTCATTTATTTCACATAGGAGTAATAAAACTTCCCTTTAAACATCCCATGTATGGTGTAAATGAATCACATCGTTTTGATGGTACGATAGTCTGCACTTCCACAAATGATGTTATTGTATTGACAATGAATGAAAACAATAAAGTTTTTAAATAAAAATTTTAGAATCATATAGAAATTATAAATATAATATATATCATCTATAAACTATTTTTCAATCAAAATTCCCACTGTGAGAGGGGGTACATGAAAAATGACAAATGTTGTTTCGTAAGGCTGAAGTACATTATAAACATAAATGGAAGATTTGTAACCAATTAAATTGATGTGTGTGCGTCTTTAGGTAGAAACATTAACATAAAACCATACAGGTATACTTATGATACCAATTTTATTTTTAAGTTATTGAATAATAAGAATTTTTGTGGTGTATAATAAAAATAAATATAAGGAGGTTGGGGAAGGATGTTACCTCTTATTGGGGAAACTCCTTTCAGATTTTAGGAAAAATGGCTTCCTACGATGGATTTATTTTAATGTCTATTATTATGTTTATGGGAGGGGTTTTGAAGATATATTTTGGTAGATCTTAGTTGATCCAATGTCTCTTTAGAGGTCTGAGGAACTGGTAGGGGTGGGTGTTTTTTAAAGTGGAGGAGGAGTGGCATTCTTGTTAATTTTTGGAAATAGCATTCCACCCATGTTTTTCCTATTACTAGTGGTCTAAATAATGTTCCAAATTCAAAATATGGTACTAAAGGGTAAAAATATGTCCATAAAATGGTTTTTTTACAAATTACTGGGTTATATTGGCTCTTAATTTTGATGTTTAGTCTCTTTTTATGCTATCTTTTCACTTAATCGTTGTAATTATTTTATTCATATTCATTAATATTTATGTAAAAAAATAAGATAAAATTTTTAGAAATTATAAATCAGTATCATTAAAAATATGGAATATTTTTTTGAGATTCCAATTACATAAGTGGTTAAAATTAATTTTGAATTAATCCTGTAGACGTAATGATAATGTCGGTTTTTAAAGTGAAAAAATACAAAAGTACGCAATGTTTTAATATCCAGTTTCAATATGAATTTGGTTCTAAAGACCAAAATTGGATTAATTGATTTATAATTGATATTATTTGACTTTAACACTAATAAATATATAATTACACCTTATAAATAAATTATTAAAAAATTAATTTTTGAATTAAAATATAGTATTTTTTACTATTCATTAAAAAGTAAAACTTCATATAAAATCACAAAAAAACACCCTAACCTTATTTTTATATTTATCATTCATAAATGAAATTTTTTTGATATATAACATTTATAAAATTTTCAAAATATTTACTTATAATAGATTCTCTAAGAAAAATAGGTAAAAGTTATTTAGAAACATATTCATTTTAATAAGAAATATTAGGATTGTTCTTATCTTATAACTATAAAATCTATTGGATTAATGTAAAAAATATTTGATTGAGTATAGAATTTATAAATTTACTATATAAAATCTCTATATGTTTTATAAAATTATTTACTATAAAAAACATGATCACATATTTTTTTTTAAACCAGTTGTTGAGTATACTGTAAAGGTATCAACAAAATTAAATTTATTCTAAAACAAAAATATATTAAAGTCTCATGTTACTGAATTATTCCCTCCTACAAAAATTTAATCCTAGAAATTTTAGGTTAATACCTTCTAAAAATATTGTGATGTTTCTCCTTTAGGGAATATTATAGTCCCCATTTTTCTTCTTCTATTTTTGTGATTTTGCTAAAGTTCATTTACCAGAACAGTCATCCGATTCATCTATAATTTCTAATTAGTATCACGAATTATGATGGGTTCTTCACATTATAAAACGTTTTGTTAAAAATAATCTTCATCAATGATGATCATATACATTAGTTCATGCATGTAGTTGCATGGGATGGATATGTGGAACACATCAGGCACCTTAGAGAGTGTTGGTCGAATTTCCAAATGATAAGAAATAACTCCAACACTTTAATGAATTTCAAAGGTTCCATTATACCTAGGAAACAGTTTCCCTTTATACCTAACATTATAAAACCCTTCCTTGTAGATAATTTCAATAAAACATGACCTCCAACCTGTAACCCTAAATCATTCCATCTATTATCAGGATAACTCTTTCTTCATTGACATTCCTTGATATGATCCTAAATATCCTTTACCTTTTTGATGTCTTTTTGAAAAGATCTGAGCCTATGATTTTACATTCTCCAATTTAATTCCCACAATTTGGAGTGTGATATCTCTTTCTATATAATGATTTATATGGATCCATTTGATTATTTTAGTGGAAAATATTATTATTGGGAAAATCTACCATAGGTAACTACTAATCCAAAATAACATGAATGTTTATAGATCATGATATCAATATAGCCTCTGTATTTTTAATTATTATTTTATATTTTCTACTGATTTTAGGAGGGTTGGATGTTCTAAAATTAATATAAGAATCTAGACCCTTTGAGATACATTTCGAAACATTTGATTTAAAACAAGGTTCTAGAATAGGAACAATTGATAGAGGATCACCATTATGTCTTACATATTCATAAATATATATCCCTATAAAAATATATATAGGAATTTCTTGTCTTATAGTATGAAATGTGTAGATTTTTTGAGGTGATAAAAAATTCCACATGTTGCATAATTTTTTCATGGAGTCTTTTTTAGTCATGTGACAAACTCCACAGTGATTTCATCTTATATCTAAAAATGAGTACAAATACATTGTGTGACTACTTTTTGGTGATTCCCTATAGATTTACCATATTGACAAACCAAACATCAAGAAATATAATCCACAATTTATCACTTCTTGTTATCCATCCAAAAATGTTCCATCAAGTCCCTATACATCTTTGTGATGCTAAGTTGTATAGAGATATTTGAGCAATGAGGGTCATCCCAGAATTCAATTTTTACCTTAGAAATATATTGGGCACATTTCCTTCTTCCAAATTTTGTAACACCATATTCACAAGGAATTTATACTAATTTTTTATTTTTCATATCATTTATTTTCTTTTACAAGTCCCCATCATTAGATCGATGATTATTTATCCTCAGTGATAATGATGGACTTTAAATCATTTAAAAATTTATCCATGTCTCATCTTCCTAAGAAATTCCTATACCCATATTTACATGGTCCACAAACATAGGATTTTTTTGAATCCTCATTTGAGTTAAAAATCTACGACCCTCTCTACCCACTACATTTTCCTCTTTATTTTCTTTCCCTAGGTCATAATGTCATGTGAAATCATAATCCTTCAGTAGATTGAATCATCACCCATATCTCAGGTTGATATGTTTCTTTTAGAATATGTATTGCAGGATTCAATAATATGTTTATATCTCAAAAAAATTCCATTAAGTTAATGTCTAAATATTTTAAAAGAAAACATCAAAGCCTTTACCTCAATGTCATGGGTTAGATAGTACTATTCAAGAGTCTTCAATTTCATTAATGCATATGCAATTACTTAATAATATTTATTGTAACACAACCATGTCCCTTCTCTGATGCATCAATATATTAAACAAAACTATCAATCACATATAGTAGATTCAAAATCGATGCATTTAACAATTTTATATTTATATCAGTAAATGATTCTTCACATTAACATGTCCAAGAAAAAATAACCCTTTTACATGTAATTTTAGTTAACGGGTTAGTCAATCCGAAATTTTTTTATACAAGTAACCTATAGTAACCAAAAAACTAGTGAAAATGCATATCCAAGGTAGGTTTTTTAGTGTAGGCCATTATATGACTACCTTTGTCATTACAAGAAAAATATTATTCCATCCTTAATGAAAATATGTCCCAGAAAGTAATCTTATTGAATCCATAACTCATGATTACAAAGTTTACCATATAATTCATCCTGTAAAAGAGTTATAAGAATGATGAAAAATCAATTATTGTGGTCCTCATAGCATTTTGAATACACCATAATATAATAAAGTAATACCACAAAAAATATAATACAGATATTACGTGAATAAGATATTCCTTAGGTCTATAAAAATAGAGGATAAATTAGTCAATCCATATGGAATTACAATAAACTCATAAAGTCTAACTCTTATCAAAAAATAAATCTTCCTAATACCTTTATTATTTTCTCACATTTGGTGTTATACAGAATAGAGATCAATCTATAAAAAAATGTGATCTTTTGTGTTTATCAAGTAAATCTTCAACATGATGAAGTGGGTTCTTGTTATTTATTCTAATATCATTTATTTCCCAATAATGAATGCATAACCTTAGAAATCCATCCTTCCTCTTAGAAAAGTGGATAGTGGCTCACAATAGTGAAACAATAGGTTGATTAATACCTTATTACCCAAATTATCAATCCCTTTATTCAAATATCCAAATTCAATGATTTCCATCATCTACATATTCATTTATATTGTACATGTGTCATTGATTAAATAAATAGAAAACTCAACATCACACTATTTGGAATATATTGTTATTCCATAGAAAATACAACAATGTATTCTTAAATAATAGGTGCATCCTCAATTAAAAGATCGTATTATTCATCACTACATGTTTTAAACACTTCTTCCCCAAGAATTTCATTCATTAGAGCTACTAGGGGTGGTTCTAGATGAGAATCAGGTGACGTTGTTTTTTCTCTACAGATGAGGGACTCAATATATTTATTTTAAATTATAATTTCATCCTCTTGAAATATTTTTTTCATTATATTTTAAGATCCAATAAATACAGTGGATTATGTTAATGTAAACAATAAGTATGAAAAGAAGGTTAGAAAGTAAGGAACATTTTTGTTTCCTAATTAGGACTATCCAACATATATTTGATTCAATGATACTATCATGACCCATCCTCGGGGCCCGTGCCGTGACTACCCTAAGCCCACATTCCATAGGCCAGGGGCTGGCGACTAGCACCTAAGGCGTAAATCCCGATAAAAGGGAAGGAATTACCTTTATAAAGTAAACAAACACCACAGAGTACGCAAAATGAAGTAAAAACTAAGTAAACTAAGTAAAAGAGTAAGTGGTGGAGATTAAATGGGCCAGAATACAAAACCAACTGAATGTAAAGAACAACTGAAAAAAAGTACAGTAGCAGAAAAGTAAAGCAGAAAATCTGAGTCATCCTCTAGAAATACCACGTGAAGGGTGGGTACAGATCGTCTCCTCTGCTCCTCAGCTCCAGCCGTCCGCTCCGTGTACGTCCCGTCCAGTGATCCACCTCTAGGTACCGTCCAGCTCGACGAGCCCCCACCTCGATCAGCACTGTCCGTCGTCTACAGCCAACAAAACGTAGTGTGGTCATATCCCATGTAGGGGTGAGTATATGATACTCACTAGGGACCTCGAGATCCCCGAAGGTCTCCCAGAATCCATGAAGGATAAACCACAAAGGAAATATACAATCACGAAGTGTCAACCAACTCTAATTAGGTATATGACCATACATATACCTATGTCATCAATTCCATCTCGACTCCAGCACACGAGTCCAAGTACAACCCAGTCCACAGAGGAAATCACACCAATAATATCGATGATAATGATTGTAAGTCAAGAGTCAACTCACACAGGTATACTATTCATAAGGCAATAGAGATGATCAGATGTAGCCACTTATTCATCTAAGCTATCGGACCCACATAGGATACAAGACCAGATAAGCTGTCGGACCCACAAAGGATACAAGACCAGCTACTCTGCCGGACCCACATAGGATATAAGTATAGAGTCAAATATTGTCGGACCCACAAACGATACAAGAATAGTAGTCACCGCCGTAGAACCCACGGAGGATCCTAGTACCGTATTTGTCATTCCTGAACCCACAGAGGATCCATGTATAGTCATCCTCACTGCCGAACCCACGTAGGATCCAAATACAGTCGTCATCGTCGCCACAGTCGTAGCTAGATCTAAAGTTCTCGCACACAGCATGCTCGATTCCGGGAGGGTTCACTCCACAAGCCAAGGGGTTCGATACATCAACTTTTAAGAAGTCTAAATTTGATGTATCACAAAGTTCTATCTTCTCAATATGAACTCAAATCAATAGACGGCACGTCAATCAGACGTCTGGTCTGAGTGTTATTGGCTTTTTTGTCCGAGGGCCTGGTTGGTTTTATGCTAAAACCAACCCCACTATACTCCAGATGCGTGCAAACCTCAAGATGAGTAATCCAAAAGAACCGTATCACTAAGAGGAATCCAATAATGTCGACGGTATGTCAATCGGATGTCTGATGCCCATGTTATAAGCGTTTCCACTTCGAGGGCCCGGTTGGCTTCGTGTTCGAACCAACCCATCCGTACCAAACGTTCATCAAATCCTTCAGTGTAATATACAGAATCGACCATCTCGATACAAGGATCCCAACGCAACTGACAGTGCGTCGATCTGAGGTTCATAGCCCAAGTTATGGGCATTTGAACGGATCTGTCTGAAGATTGGGGGCTTGGGCCCGGACCGACCCAGCCCAATACCCCCTGGGTCGGCCCGTTAAGAGGCGACCCAGCCCAACTGGTGCGGCCCAGCCCATCCGGCGTGGTGCGGCCCGTCGTGGGGGTCTGGCCCAGTGCGGGCGGTCTAGCCAGGCGCAGGCATACGTGGAAGCGGGGGAAGCCCCCCTGCCTAATTTCTGAAACGGCGGACCCTAGTGGGGTATGCCCTAGCTGATCGCCGGGGGTTTCAAACCCCCGGCCTTCTTGGTATCGGCCGGCCGTTTTTTCCAGCAGGTGAGCTGCCGCGGGACCCCAGCGGGTCCCGCCTCCTGATGCGCAGGCGGCTGGCGGAATCTGGCCGCCCCTTTGCTGAACCACCACGGCCAAAGGGAAGCACCTCTTCTCTATCCGGCGTGGCGCAACGACGTTGCACCCCTCTGCCACGACCCAGTCTTGGCCGCAGCCTCATTCGGCTTCACCGGCATCGCGCTCCTTTGTCGCGGCCTACTCTGGCCATGGTTCTCTCATTCCCGCGCGGTGCAACAGCATCACGTCACCTCCATTCCAAACCACAACGAAGATCATCAACAAAAGGGGAGGAGGGTCTGCCGTGTTTGTGCGGTCCGAACTCCTCTCGTAATATTGATAACAAGCGTCGAATAAATAATGATGAACTTCAAAATAATAATTCAATGATAAAACAACCCCTACCTCATCAAATATGACAAAATTCAGCGTCGCGGTTGATAGAGTTGGCATACGTCCAAGGAGGGATGACATCTCACACCGGCTGCGGAGAGGAGAAGAATGACACGTCGATCAGTCCTTGCGGTGACGGAATTCTCCGTCGATGTTTTGATGTTCTTCAACGAAGATGGTGGAGTTTTGCAAGACTTATAGAATTCTCTCCAAATATCCTCACACAACTAAACAACCCCAAATAAAATAAGGCCTTCCTTATTTTATTAACACATTCCATGCTTTTTCAAATTTACAAATAATTCTCTTATTTAATATTGAGTTGTCAAAATTAATGGTGTGTTATGTTGGAAAAATTAATGTGGAAGAGGAGAACCCACAACACTTAAAACAAGGGAGGTTTAGAAGAGTGAGGGAACATGAAGGGGTGGGGATCGTGTGGGCCCACCTCAATAATATCATAAAAAAGAAGTTTAGGATCAAGTGGGTCCCACCCCAACTCCCACCCATGGGATTTAACCACTAAGTAGTGAAATAAAATTGTAACACAATTATATTTGACTTTACACTTAATCCACTTTTTTTAACAACCCTTCTCGTGCAAACGCAACTCCAGAAGAAGTCTTCTTAAACAATTACCGGTTCTGTTGTTTCATTGGTGCCCTCAGATTTCGATTTCAAACACCGGTTCAAAATTTATAAAAATCCGCTCATTCGTTCACTGAACGTACCCGAGATATACTTCGTAAATTGATTCCAGTCACACCGGGCCTCAGAATCAGGCTCCGTCAAGAAACTGCGTACTCGTAAAATCCCAATAAATTTAAGAAAATATTTTCCTGGAAAATTACGGGTCTTTACATTACTCCCACCTCAGGGCTTTACGTCCTCGTAAAGATATATCACAAACTAGAGAAACAAATGAGGGTATTGTGCATGCATCTGAGCCTCCTGCTCCAAGTGCTCCCCTGGATGTTTTCATGCTGCCACCTGATGTGCACTAGAGGAATCGTCCACCCACGTAGGACCCAATCATATTGATCCTCTATCTCCACTGGGACCTCCTCAAAAGTTTCCCTGTCATCAATGTCCAGCTCCCCATGGTCGGTGATATGCGTCGGGTCGCGCACGTATATCCTCAGCTGAGATACATGGAAGACGTCGTTCACCCGGTGTAACTAAGGTGGAAGAGCCAGGCAATAAGCCACCACTTTTAACCTTCTACGAACCTTAAATGGTCCAAAGAAGTGTGGATATAACTTTCCCCCCAAGACAAATCTCCTTAATCCTCGTCGTGGTGAGACATGTAAGAAAATGTGGTCGCCATTCTCAAATTCTAGTGGTCTCCACCTCCTGTCAGCATAAGACTTCTTTCAGCTCTGAGGTGTCCTCATCTGCTCCTGGATGACCTGAACCATCTTTGTTGTGGCCTGGACCATCTCTGGTCCCACAAGTGCTGACTCCCCAGGCTTTGTCCAGCATAGAGGTGATATGTAAGGTCGTCCATACAATGCCTCGTATGGTGCCATCCCAATGGTGGAGTGGTAGATGTTGTTGTACGCAAACTCCACCAAGGGTAGGTGATCCTCCCAGTGGTGACCAAATTCAAGGACACATGCATGGATCATGTCCTCGAGAGTCTGAATGGTCCACTCTATCTGGACATCCGTCTAAGGGTGAAAGGCGGTGCTCAGGTGTAGCTGCATCTCGAATGCCTCCTGCAACCCCTTCCAAAGCCAGGAAGTAAAATGAGAATCATGATTAGAGATGATAGATGTTGTCACACCATGAATCCGTATGATCTCTTAAACATAGAGGCGTCCCAAGATCTCCATAGAGCCCTTTACTCTGATGGGTAAGAAGTTGGCCGACTTTCTGAGTCAGTCAACGATCACCCAAATGGAGTCATGTCCTCGGGAATTACGTGGATGTCCAGTCACGAAATCCGTAGATATCTCATCCCACTTCACCTCCGGGACCTCCAAGGGTTGTACCAAGACTACTGGTACCTGGTGCTCCACCTTCACCTGCTGGTAGGTGAGGAATCGTGAAACGAACTCTGCCACAACCTTCTTCATACCCAGCCACCAGTGTTGTCGTCTTAGATCCTGGTACATCGTCGCCACTCCTGGATGTACCGCTAATGGGGAAGTATGAAAATCTTTCAACACCTCCTCCTATAAAGCAACTGGTACTATGGTACATCCTCTGAAAATAATGACGTCCTCTCCTCCAATAGAGAATCCATCAGGTGCCTGTCCTCAGGATATATGTGCATGTCGCGTCTCACAGTCAATGTCCCCACGTTGTGCCTCTCTGGCCCACTGAAGAAGTGGAGGAGTGACTGTGAGTGATTGTAAAAAGGCTTCCCCATCTCTATCCATAAAGGATATCTGCAAAGCGGCTAACTGATCTGTC
This sequence comes from Viscum album, assembly GCA_963277665.1. Taxonomy (NCBI): domain Eukaryota; kingdom Viridiplantae; phylum Streptophyta; class Magnoliopsida; order Santalales; family Viscaceae; genus Viscum; species Viscum album. The sequence continues at coordinate 601,361,759 of OY728133.1, forward strand.
AACTCTCCAAGTAGTTGAATGCTTGTCCTCCTGCTGAGAGAATCAGCTACTATGTTTCTCTACCCAGGAGTATAGACTATCTCAAAGTCAAAGTCATGGAGGAACTCGATCCATAACCGCTGTCTCGGGTTCATGTCCTTCTGCAAGAAGATGTACCTAAGACTCTGGTGGTCAGAGTAGACTGTAAGGTGCTCTCCCATAAGATAGTGTCGCCAAATCTTCAGAGGGAACACCACTACTGCTAACTCCAGGTCATCGGTAGCGTAGTTATTCTCATTCTGCCTCAACTATCGTGATCCATAGGTGATCACTGATCGCTCTTGCATCAGGACACACCCAAGTCTGGTCCTTAATGCATCACAGTAAACTATGTACCCCACTCCCTCCTCTGGTATCCTCAAGATGGGTGCACTGGTCAATCACTACCTCAGCTCCTTGAAGCTCTGCTACCATCTATCTAACCACACGAAGGGTTTCCCCTTCTTCGTCAAAGCTAAAAGTGGTGCTTCAACTCTGTAGAAGTCTGGAACAAATCTCCGATAGTACACAGCTAGACCTAGGAAACTCCGAACCTCCGTCATGCTCCTGGGTGGCTCCCAAGCCAGCTCTAACTCGATCTTCACAGGATCCACCGCAACTCCCGCCTCATAGATGACGTACCCTAAGAAGTGGAACTCGCTTATCCAGAACTAAAAATTCAAGATCTTACCATAAAGCTGGGGCTCTCGGAGTCTGTCCAGTAAAACCTGCAGGTGGTAGGCATGATCCTCCTTAGTGGTCGAGTAAATCAAAATGTCGTCGATGAAGACTATGACTAATCGATCGAGGTAAGGCTGGAATATCATGTTCATGAGACTCATGAACACTGTTGGAGCGTTAGTTACACCGAACGGAAAAACCAACAACTCGTAATGGCCATATCGACACCTGAAGGCCGTCTTCTACACATCCTCGTCTCGAACTCTGAGCTGATGATAGACTGACCTGAGGTCTATCTTTGAGAACCATCATGCTCCCTTGAGCTGATCGAAGAGGTCGTCGATCCTCGGAAGTGGATACTTGTTCTTCATGGTCACCTGGTTTAGGCGACGGTAATCGAAACACAGTCGCAAGCTCCCGTACGCCTTCTTGGCAAACAATATCAAGGAAGCCCAGGGTGGAACACTAGGTCAGATGAATCCCTTTCCCTGAAAGTCCTCCAGTTGTAGCTGTAGCTCATGAAGCTCAGCTAGAGCCATCTGATATGCTGGTGTAGATATCAGTGCTGTCCCGGGGTACTGGTCAATGTAGAAGTCTACCTCTCTGTGAGGAGGTAGTCATCGAACGTCTTTAGAAAAAACGCATGCATACTAATCCACCACAACAGGGAAACTAGGACTCCACACGTCAACTACTCCTAGGATGTGGATATTCAACTGATGAGTGATCAGCTGTCCTCTCCTCTGAGTGAGTCCATCTTATGTTGTAATGGCACCCTTCTCACCGGTGAAGGTGAACATGATCCTATCGGTGCAGACACACCACACCTTTCACGTAATACAGTAAATCTGAGAATGGACCGTAGATAACAATTCCATGCCCAAGATGACGTCGTAAGGCCTCGACGCCACTACCAGAAGATCCCAGCTGATGCTCTCACCTCCTAGAGTAAGCTCACACTACCGGCACCAGTGCGTAATTGTCAAGTCTGCTCCGGTAAGAGTGCCTAGCCATAAGGATCGAGCCAACGACTCCGTTGGAATCTTCGAGATCTGAACAAGGGTAGCGGCAATGAAAGAATGACCTGATCCTGTGTCTGTAATAACTGCATCAAGGGTGGAGTAGACACAGATAGTAACTCAGATCATCTTTGGTGTGTCGTGGCCGTAGGTCTATACTACCTGAAGCTGCGCCTGCCTCATTCCGCCAAATCCCTATGGTCGGGGTGGACCTTCTGGTGGTGGTGGTGGTAGAGCCTCAAAACGTCATCCACCACCTGCTGCTCGGCCAGCTCCTCTGCCTCGTCCTCCTGCTCCCTGCAGACCACCACGGTCAAACTGCTTCCTCTTCCTGGGAGGTCCCTCCATGGTCTACTTCTCGTTTGCATGTCGGGTCGTGCAGTAATGAGCCATGCGACCCTGCCCGCCGAATGTATAGCATTGTCTACTCCTCGTAAGGCTGGATCTGTGACGTGTGCCACACACCTCTGAGCCAGTATCCTGAGGTCGTCTTCCTGATGGTATGGTCCTCTTAGACCCCTATGACATCCGTCGACTGCCAACAGCAGAAGACTCTGCTATGTGCCGCCCTGTGACAGGTTTCGCTGCTAGTATAGGCTCAGCAGGAAATCTCTCTACAAGAAGGGCTTGCTCCAGTACTCCTGCCTGCGTCGGAATACTAAGGAAGATCATTGATGCCCTGATCTCATGCCTCAATCCTTGCTTAAAGGTCCAGGTCCAGAAGAATGGGTACCCTACCATGTCAGTGGAGTAGCGCAATAGGTTGGTAAATCTCGCTGAGTACTGGGCTACTGTCATGCTGCCCTGCCGCAGATGTAGTAGCTCTTGAATGCGCACCGCACGTAGGGTGGTAGGAACGATCTCTGAGGAGAAGAGGCTCTCGAAGTCCATCCAAATAAGAGATTCCTCGTCGTGCACCTGGAGCATCATGCTCCACCATCTACCTATTTCCTCGTGCAGAAGACTTGCCACAAGGATCACCATGAGGTTAGCTGGTTTCCCAACTAATCTGAAAACTCGAACAATAGCCTCCAACCAATCCTCGGCTACCTGAGGGTCCGTCTCCCCCGCGGAACCTAGACATTCTCTCACGCTGAAACCCGTGAAATGCACTAAGGCGACGTGCACTCTCAGCTGTTGGGGCAGGTGGCATCGATGGATCGGCGGGTAGAGGTACTGCTGGTGCCTCCACTGTAAAGGGGCCCTGCACTGAGGCCTCGTCACTTGGTGGGCTGCCGTCTCGCACAAAACTCATAACCCTAGCTGGATTCCCTCGTGGGGACATCCTGAAAAGAAACAGGTGTGCCACGGTCAATACAGTATACCTGGTGAGTTGACACAAGTAATCACAATGAAAACATTGAAACACACATGAAATAAATTTTTTCATGCACTGAGTCAAAAATCAGAAGTCCAGGTCCTGGTGTATGGATACATCAGCCGCCGTACCAACACTGGACTCTCTAGACTAATAACCACACTCAACACCCTAAACACTATTGCTTCACATAGAATAAAATATCAGAGTCTTGAGTTCTATGGTAGAACCGAACTCCTCTGATACCAATTTGTCATGACCCGTCATCGGGGCCCATGCCGTAACTACCCCAAGCCCACCTTCTATAGGCCAGGGGATGGCGACTAGCACCAAAGGTGTAAATCCTGGTAAAAGGGATAGAATTTACTTTATAAAGTGAAAAAACACCACAGAGTGTGAAAAATGAAATAAAAACTAAGTAAACTGAGTACAAGAGTAAGTGCTAGAAAGTAAATGGGCCAGAATACAAACCCAACTGAAAATAAAGTACAACTGAAAAGAAAGTACAGCAGTAGAAAAGTAAAGCGACAACTTCGAGCCGTCCTCTATAAATCCCACTTGAAGGGTGGGTATAGATAGTCTCCTCTACTCCTCGGCTCTAGTCGTCCGCTCCATGTACGTCCCATCCAGTGATCCACCTCCAGGTATCGTCTAGCTCCATGAGCCTCCACCTCGATCAGCGTTGTACGTCGTCTGCATCCAACACAACGTAGTGCGGGCATAGCCCGTGCAGGGGTGAGTATACGATAATCAGTAGGGACCCCGAGACCCCCTAAGGTCTCCCAGAATCCATGAAGGATAAACCAAAAAGGAAAGATACGATCAAGAAGTATCACCCAACTCTAATTAGGTATATTCCCATACATATACCTATGTCATCAATTCCAGCTCGGCTCCATCACATGAGCCCAAGTACAACCCAACCCACACAGGAAAGCACAACAATCGTTTCAATGATAATGATTGTAAGTCAAGACTCAGCTCACCCAGGTATACTCTTCGTAAGTTGATAGAGATGATTAGATGTATCCACTAATTCATCTAAGCTGTCGGACCCACACAGGATACAAGACCAGCTAAGCTTTCGGACCCACAAAGGATACAAGACCAGCTACTCTGGAGGACCCACATAGGATACAAGTACACACTCAAATACTGTCAGACCCATATAATACAAGAATAGTATTCATCACCGTCGGACCCATGGAGGATCCTAGGATGGTCTTCATCACTGCTGAACCCATGAAGGATCCAAGTACAATCATCATCTCTGCTGAACCCACGTAGGATCCTAGTACAATTTTCATCGTCGTCGCAGTCGCAGCCAGCTCTAGGGTTGTCGCACACATCATGCTTGATTCTGAGAGGGTCCACTCCATGAGCCAAGGGGGTTGATACATCAACTATCATGAAGTCCAATTTTTATGTATCAAAAATTCTTGTCTCGTCAATGGGAAATCAATGCAACAGAGGGCGTGTCAATCAGACATTTGGTCTAAGAGTTATTGGCTTTTTCGTCCCAGGGGCCCAGTCGGTTTTTAAGCTAAAACCAACCCGACCGTACTCCAGCTACATCCAAACCTCAAGTGTAGTAAGACAAAATAACTTCCTCACTAATAGGAATCCAACAAAGTCGACGGCGCGTCAATCGGACGTTTGGTGATCAACTTATAAGTGTTTCCGCTTCGTGGGCCCGGTTGGTTTCGTGTTCGAACTAACCCAGCCATACCCAAAGTTCTTCAAAACCTTGAGTGTAATATACTGAATCAACCAACTTGATCAAAAGATCCCAACACAACTAACAGTGCTTCAATCAGAGGTTCGTAGACCATGTTATGGGCGTTTGAATGGATCTGTCCGAAGATAGGGGGTTTGGGCCCGAACTGACCCAGCACAATACCCCCTGGGTCGGCCCGGCCCGACTGGCGCGGCCCGGTCCAGCCTGCATGGGGGTCCGGCCCAGCACGGGCAGTCTGGGCCGATGAGGGTGGTCCAGCCCGGCGCGGGCGGTCCGGCCCAGCGTGGGCAGACGCGGAAGGGTGGGATGCCCCCCCCCCCGATTTCTAAAACGGCAGACCCCTATAGGGTCTGACCTAGCTGACCGCTGAGGGTTTCAAACCCTAGTCTTCTTGTTAATGGACGGCCGGTGAGCTGCCATGGGACCCCCGCGGGTCCCTCCTCCTGATGCGCCGGCGGCCGGTGGAGTCCCGCCACCCCCCTTGCTAAACCACCGCGGCCAAAGGGTAGCGGTTCCTGTCCGTCCGGCGCGGCGTGACGGTGTTGCTCTCCTCTGCTGCGGCCCGCTCATGGCCGCGGCCTCCTTCGGCTTCACCGGCGTGGCATGATGGCACCACGCTCCTTTGTCATGGCCCACTCCAGCCGCGGTTCTATCGTTCTCGTGCTATGCAACGGCACCATGTCACCTCTGTTCCAAACCACAATGAAGATCAACAACAAAAGGGGAGGCGAGTCTGTCATGTTTTTGCGGTCTGACCTCCTCTCGTTATATTGATAACAAAAGTTGATTAAATAATGAAGAACGTCAAAACAATACTTGAACGATGAAACAACCCAAACCTCAACAACGATGACAAAATTCGGCATCACGGTTGACGGCGTCGGCATACGTCCAAGGAGGGAATGACGTCTCACACTGGCTGCGGAGCAAAGAAGAACGACACGTCGATCAGTGCTTGCAGAGACGGAGTTCTTCGTTGAGGTCTTGACATTCTTCAATGAAGTTGATGGAGTTCTCAAAGACACAGATAATTCTCTCCAAATATCCTCACACAACTAAACAACCCCAAATAAAATAAGGCCTTCCTTATTTAGTTAACACATGCCAATCTTTTTCATATTTACAAAAGTTGAATTCACTTAATTAATCTTGAGCAGTCAAAATTAATGGTGTGTTAAGTTGGAAACATTAATGTGGAAGAGGAGAACCCAGAATATTTAAAACAAGGAAGGATTAGAGGAGTTAGGGTATTTGAAGGGGTGGGGATCGTGTGGGCCCCACCTCACTAATATCCGAACAAAATGATTTTAGGATCATGTAGGTCCCAACCCAACTCCCACACATGGGATTAAACCACTAAGAAGTGAAATAAAATTGTAACACAATTATATTTCACCTTAAACTTTATCCACTTTTTTTAACATCCCTTATCGTGAAAACTCAACTCCAGAAGAAGTCTTCTTAAGCAATTACCGGCGTTGCGGTTTCATCAGTGCCCTTAGATTTCGATTCCAAGCACCGGTTCAAAAGTTAGAAAAACCAGCTCATTCGTTCTCTAAACGTACCTGAGCTAAACTTCAGAAATTGATTCTGGCACCCCGAACCTCAGAATCAGGCGCCGTTAGAAACTATGTACTCGTAAAATCCCGTTAAATTTAAGAAAAAATTATCCTTGAAAATTACGGGTCTTTACAGATACATCCATAAGGATTTGATAGTGACAACATTATTATTAAATATAATGGAAATATCTAATTTTCTTTGAAAACAGAATTGATATAAAAGACTGTGATGTTCCTAAATCAAATAATTCATTGTCCAAATTTTAATATTGGATTAATGTACCTATGTACACGTCATTATTTACTCTTACCTCCATTTTATTGATCACATTATCTTTTCCATATACCCTCATCCTTTTCCTTGGATATTTTCATTGACACATGGGGAATTATTTTACAATGTTCCCCATATCTTTTAAAACTGAATGGAAGTGTTTTTCATTTTCTAATTACATTCTTTATCATGGATACCCCTTTCACTCAACATAATGTGAACTCTCATTCCCTTCAAGGATTTCCCAGGGTGACCCATTCCACAGTTTTCACATGTTGGAAATCAATGAAACATCTTCATCTCCTTTGATACATTACCTTTATCATAGTGATCAGAAGTCCTCTCCATATATTATTTTCCTTTGAATACCTAGCCTCTCGATAATTACGTCACTATCTTAATGGAATATTAAAATATATCTTCCTATAATGAAAAATTATGCGAAACTAGTTCCCTTCATATATTTTTCTTTAGACCACCATATAAGTCGTAAATAATGCTCTCTATGTTGTGTATATGATCTGTAACATACATGGCTAACACTATAATGTTTTCTTCATAATCTACAACACATTTTTATTCCTTTTTCATTAAGATAAGGTACTTCCTTTTCATCTCAATTTATTGATCCTGAGTGAAGTATTTTTCCAAAAATGTCTCCTTAAAATTCCACCATTCCATGAAATCTATATCATCTTTTTACCTATTAAATTGGATCATGGTCCACCATTGATCAGTATCACCTTGGAGATAATAGACAACACTTTTATACATTCTCATTTAATTACATCCCTAGGTCGTAAAGATATTCTACATAGTCTTAATCCATTATTTATCTATATTTATTTTATTATTCCAAATAAATGATAGGGGATTTGGTCTCATAAATTGATCATGTATAACAGGATCTCTCTATTGAATAAGAATATCCATTGGAGAAAATTTATTTTTCATAACATGGTTATGCTACCACAAAATAGCTCAATTTTTCTCTTTTTGAAAACCAGCTATATCGGTTTCATTACACGGGAATCTCTAAATTTACCAAAAATAATGACACTATTCACCCTTCCAAACTCCATTTCTATGATATCTTATATACTAGATTATCTAATAAAATAATAATATATAATTCTAAATATTTTATAGAACATAAAATATATTCATAATAAATCTTATAATCATAAACATTAATTACATTGGGGAATATTAAAATTTAGATCCTTCATGATGGATTGTAAAAAAATGTGAATTATACTATGTGTATCCCACAGTATATACAAACCTGGTTCACAGTAAGGAATGTTGTCTTGTACCAGGTTATGATGAGCTAGGCCTGACACACATTGTTAGAATTGTTACATCTAGGTACAAATGTTTCAGAACCACATCCAATTGTAGTATCTATATTGATATGTATTTCTAAGAAGAGAAACAATATATCTACCTTGACAAAAATCTAGGATGTTCTTCTACACTTATCAAGAATGTCTATCATTGGGTAAAGATACCTAATATATGTTTTCTAAATATATTTTCCATGGTTGCTAGTAAACTTCCTTTGACCAAAACTGTAATGCCCTGACCCCAAAACCCCATTGGAAGAGCATTACTTTATTACATTATCTTGATTTCTTGGAATAAAATCTCAAAACACTGAACCAGTTTATCATTATTTACAATCCATATTACATACATGATTCCCAAAATATGTTTAAAAATATAATAAATATTGATACATAATAAAATTAAATAAATTTCATCCATGAAATCTTATTTAATGTTTTCATCTTCATAATACTAGGTAAAAAAACATAATAACGGCTAGCTCAAATTCTTAGTAATGGTATGTAAAACGGAATAAATAATGAATTTTTGAAAATAATAAACACTTAATGGAGAGTAACTGAATATAAAATCATTTAAAATAACTAGATAAGGAAAAATCAATATGGCATGGTAAGAAAATGAAACACATTCTATTTAAATAAAAAACTCAGAATACAATGCATCCATGGATATGCCAATGCAAAAAATCTCATCAATAAATAATACCTAAAATTAAATGAGTGAAATTATTAGTTATTTGACACCCGAATTCCTAATTACATGGTACCTTTTCAATCACTACCATTCAAAATATGGTTTAGAATATCTTGAAAAGAGAAAACTAATTTTACTAAAAAATTCTTCTCATGAGAAAATTGTTGTTTCACGGGGCTATCTATAATCCGACCACACCCTTTTCAATACTGTCCAAATAATTCCTCATATATCAAAAAATATATTTATCCCATGAACAATTTACCTTATGAAATATCCATATTAAATAGAAATAATTATTTGTATATAATTCCCTGGTTAATCAAATAACTATAAAATTTAACACAATTTTAAAATTTTATACGACATAGGTAATAATAATATCCATTTCCTAAGAATGTTTATTTTTAATACATATATAACGTTCCATAAAATGATCATAAAAACGTACTGCTACAAGATAATTTTAAGAGTCACAAAATAATGTGAGATTATAAAGGTAATCATTAAACATTTTTTGAAAGAAAATAATCCTTAAACATTCAAAAGTGTCTCGTACAAAATTGAAAATTTTAAGTAATAATCCCCATGAAGGAATAAAAAAAATAAGATTTCTGGATACCATGATGATAAAAGGTTTCATGATATAATATATCAAAATTGGTAGTAGATACACCACATAAAAGTAGTAAGTGGTGAAAGTGGCATTTATCTCATAGATTTAAAAAATTTAATAAAAATCCAATTCCATATACTTCCTTTTTTTTGGAAATTATACTTATGTATATATGTTTAAATAATGTTACTAACAATAATTATAACCATAATCATATTTATTATTTCAAATATTATCTTCTTATGATATATTTTTACCCATTTGTTAGTAATATTGTTTTACTTTCACTATTTCATTTATTAATTACCTAGTTTCTTTAGTATGTTTTAAATTGTTTCTTAGTATTAATATTTATTAAAAAAAGTCTTAATCATAAAATGAATTTATTCTATAATTTAGGTATCATATGTATTTTTTATTTTATTATTCATAATAATCCATAATATTAGGATATATGAAATGAAATGCACCGTTTATGGAGATTGTGGGTCATATATATGCATGAACACTACTTTTATTTCAGTATCATATTAAAATAATGAAAGATAAATTATATATATGTATCGAATAATTATTTTATTATATTTATTTCATACATTCCGCATTATTTTAATGAAACCACCCTTTATACGTTTCATGTATAATTTCAACGAATCACACCGGTTTCTGAAGGCGGTAGCCCACACATCCACAAACGATGTTATTGTATTTAAAAAAATGGAAAGAATATGTGTATGTTTTATATGAAAATTACATATAAAATACATTAAAAATATCATATATCTCATATATAAATAATATTTCCATCATAATTCCAACTATGAGAGGCGGTGAAGAAAAAAATAGAATGATCATCATTTTATGAAGTGGTAGTTCATCGTACACATAAATGTTAGGATTCTTACTGATTAGATAGATGTGTGAGTAAGTTCACATAGAAAACATAACTAAATAAAATACTAATATATTAAGGATATTTATTTTATTATATTCTCTTGTAATAATAATATTTTAGCGGTTGGAGAATGAAAATTAAACTACAGAGTTTGAGAATAAATGTTACCACATCTTGGGGTAACTCATTTTGGTATCCAAAAATTGAATTCTATGGATGGAATTAATCCCAATTTGAGTATTCAACATTTATTGAAGGTATTTTGAGTAGTTATGTCTGTATATATTTTTTGACCCAAAGGGTCTTGATAGTTTTTGAGGAAATGGGATGGGTGATAACTTATTTAGAGTGGATGAGGAGTTTAATTATTATAAATTTTTGGAAAGGGAATTACACCCACGTTTTCCCAATGAAAAGTGGATCCAATATTGTTACCAAGTAGATAAAATGTTGAATATAGCACAAATATGTCCATAAAATGGATTTTTTATAGGTTTATACGTTATTTTCTCCCTTATGATTATGGATTAGTCTCTTGTTAAGGTAATTTTTTTTAATCATTGTAATTAATTTTAATCACATTCACAAATCATTTTGGTTAAAAAAATTAAATTTCTAGAAATTAAAACAAATGATGATTCAAAATATGGATTTTGTTTTTGAATATTCCATAAATAGATGTGGTAGAAAATAATTTTAAATTAATCCCATGGACAAGATGATAATGCCAGTTTTTTATATAAAAACACCAAAACGTTTAATAACTATTTTTATCCAATTTTAATGTGAAATTGGTTAAAATGAACTAATTTTAATTAATGGTTGTATAATTTATAAAAATTTATATTACAAAATTTAAAATAAAATTTCACGTTATAAATGAATTATGAGAAAAAGTAGTTTTGAATTAAAATTCAGATTTTTTAAACTATTCCTTAAACAATGAAACATTAGAGAAAAATAAAAAATATTCACCATAACATACTTTTGGGGGATCTATTAAACTATTAATTCATATTTTTACAGATAAAATTTATAAATGTTCCAAAAATTGTATTTAACAACGGTTCACAATAAAATGGTGGTAAATGTTCCTTTAGAAAAATATTAATTTTTATGAAAAATATTGCATTTGTTATTATCTTATGACTACTGAATATGTCATATGGATTTCACAAATATTTTAATGAATATGTATTATAAACATTTAATATATAATATCTCTAATTGTGTTAAACTTTTATTGAATATGAAAAACAAAAAAATATATTGTTTTGTTTAAATATTATTTTTTGTACATTTAAAAGTTGCCAACCAAATTATTTTTTATAAAATGAAAATATGTGAAAGCATTGGGGTAATAAACTATAATAAAAACCAAATAGTATGATCTTGATGCTATCCATTATGTAGATATAAACATCCACCTCATATCCATGAGCATCATCCCAACCTATACCTCCATCATTTAAACATATTATTGGGTACCAATGTTCATCAATAGCCCAAGTTGGGTGTGATTATGAGAATCATTATGTAACCAAAAATTCCCTTAAATAATATAAATGAATTTATATTTTCATGTGATATTAATAAATATAAATAAGTTTATGTGTATAAATTGTTATCAATAAACTACCTTCGATCCATAGTCCAATAACTCTGATTGACCAGAACTTGTTTGGCTAGTGAAAAAGTTCCTATAAAACAATTCTGATCACTATGACCCCCAAAAACATTTGGGGTATAAATATATTGAAACCCAATTTTATCCTTTTTACATTTAGGACCCATAACATGGAGGTCCAAATATTTAGGCAACAAATCCATAGTATCTACAATTTGTATATTGGCTCCAAATCCATGGAATCCAACCTGTATATCGCGCTCCAAATATATGGAATTCCAAACCCTATCACATCATCCCCAATTTCATTTTACATAAACAATCATAAAATGAAATCATAGGGGATGGATGAACACCAACAACCAACACCACTTTCTATAGCCCCTTAGGCTCTAATGTTTGTTATGGGTTCTAATATGACACCAGTTACGATCTAAACCCATGTCAAGAAACACCCTCTCAGGGCCGGTCAGTAATTAGGGAACCTCCCTTGTGTCCCCTCATCTACAGTCTACCAGAGGTTCCCTGATGAGGTTCCTCCTTCCAATTAAGTACTGAGTCAACATTTGATGAGTAGAAAATTTTGTTCACCATGAAATATTGATAAGGGTATACTGAAATTTCAGGATATAAAATGTTTCCCACATAGGAAAATTTCATTGGAATGAACCACATGTCATATTTTTCATCAACGTATCACTATATCATCCTACCCACCCAACTCAATATTTTTCTCCACAATATCTATCATCCCAGTCCAGGTTGTGTCATGAGGGGGAAAGTCACTTTTTCCCGAGTCAACTCAATGATCCCCAACACTCCAAGGGGCCATTTGGTTTTCACATGGCCAATTCAAGAAATGTGTGTCTCAACCATCACTCAACCCTACGTAGGTGTAAATATTATACAAAATGGGCGACCAACAATTTAATATCCAATTAGATAGAGGGACACCACTCATGTTTGTTCAATATCATGGGTCATGGTCCATTAGTGATTGTGGCATAATGCGAGTTCATTAAGAAAAAAATGGTATAAGTGATAACTCATTTTTTCACGGAGTTCAATTAAATTGTCAATATAAAATTTATCATTTTAAATAAATTAACTATTAAAATTTATATAGAAGATAACTATCTACTATGATCGGTATGCACGTCACATTCTATGAATCAAAATAATAAAATCCTAAGGTAATTTATATAGAGTACAATCCATTATTGGATGAAATCCAATCATTTTTCAAGGGACATTAGTAGATTCAAATAACCACCCAATATCATCCAACATTATTCATGTTCAACCAAGATAATCTCAAAAATTCATCTTTAATATATAGGTTTCCACTGAAACCTTAATCAATGGGGTTTCATCCACCCTCATCACAAACCTAAGTCCAATAATGACCGAAACCACATACTATTTGTAGCATTGAGAAACTTATTTAATATACATCACATGACTCCCAAATCCTAGGATACATGAAAACCCCCTCACATTCAGTTTATAAGACCATTACTCAGTGTAGTTTTTTTAATACCCAATATAAAATTATAATAAAAACAATGGTTCTGATAAACAGTATAAAAAAGAAAAGAACCTGAACAACATTCATTATATCCCCATTTAAAGTTCACTAAATTCTCCATTGACAAGGTTATCTATGGAGAAAAAGGTGGGGTTTATTGGATAAATGACACCCCTAAAATTTCCTTCCATACTAAAAACCCAAGGGGACTTCTAAAAAACGTCACATCTATCCCCTCATTAAAAAACCCTAATTTTCACCAAATATATGGTGGAACATAGAGTATAAACTATGTCGATTCATTAAAATGTATAATATAGTGGGGGGGTACCATCCAACCAAGGGCTGCTAAATGTTTTAATAAAGTAGTTCAACCACCCCAAGTCACTGCTATCATCTTCCCAACACATAATTTGAGTACATAAACCCCATTCTTAATCTAAAATACAAACATTTAGGGGACCAAACCCATATAAATCAATAAAAATACTGGTTAAATACCAACACCGTCAATTAATTCTATGTTTCCAATCCTTATAAAAATTCCCACACACATTTTGAAACAAGGAATTAAAAAGACCCCACTATAACAGTTATCTTCACTAACAAGTCTTGTAGATAATTAGACCTTCTTACCAGACCTACTATGGTCACTATTTCATCACCAACTATTCATGTTCCACCTTGAAATGATAAATGAACTTCTAAAGAACAACCTCAAAATTGTGGAACTTTTTTGGTTGAACCGTGATCCAGCACTCATAACCATTACGGACACATCCGAATGGTAATTTGACAAGAATTTATATCGTAAGAATCTAATAATGTAATAATTAAATTAATAATCAGACCTAGGGTTCCCCTTAACATGGTATCCAGATTATAACATATAGTTTATATTGTTTGGGAACTTTTTACAATAGAATTTTTTACTATGAAATAATTTTGAATGCCCACCACCCCACAAATTGTGGTTCCTAACACATCACCCCAAAACCCCAAATAAAAATACAATAATAATTTCTTGGAACACAAAATTTTCATTTCTGATGAAAAACTACTAGTTTTCACTTCTTATACATGATGTTTTTGAACATTTCATCTTCTCATAGAAATTGATGACAATTACTAAGACATACACATCATGTCTAAAATATTGTACCTAGTTTGGGTTATGTATCACCAAATTAAATATCACATAAATATAGTTATTGGGCCTCCACAAGTTGACATGTCTTAAAATTATTAGTTGTCCTAACTAACACATTCCCAAAGTACCTTATTTCAATACCTTTACACCTAGAGACATCCCATGATCATATATATATATATATGCATACTAATCATTTTACCCTACTTTCAATATGACCTAACTGTTTTAAAAATCTTCCAACTAGACCCACATCATTCTTTCCATCATACCTAATTAATTTCTGATCTACTAAATTTAGTTTGTTATAAAACAACTAAATCTGGATTCCCATTCTTGCACTAAATCAATTAATAAAAAAATATAACATGAACTCTCTGAGTCATTACCACTTAATTTACAACATGATTATCTACTTATAGGTCCCATAATACCATGGGTATACCCACATGAGGGAATACCCCCCATGACCAATGCCACACTCCCAAATATATGTGTGGCCTTATCATCCCATCACAAGGAAAAAACATTTACCATTGCAAACCACGCTATATCAATCCTCATTCAACATGACTATATAGGTATGCACCCACTCATAGTCATGTGTCTTCGGATCCCCAGTTTCTTCCTACTCATAGTTCATCGAAATACCAACCATGACATACAATTAACTCATCACTTAATGAGGGATACAACCCACAATCATCTAGTGGTACACTCCCCACCATATGGATTGCCATATATTATTCCATGAGCACATCCTCAGAAGGCTCTATTTATAGAAACATTTTTCGCTCTACCTGAATTATGAATAACTCATCATAGGTACTAATTTCTTTTAACCAATTGTTGGATTTCCCTTGTCATAACACCCAATCAAATCAAGATGCAACCCTACTCAACTAAGACATGATAATTTCAACTATATTCCATGGGATACATTTCCCTTTAGTGGTTCTTTTAAAATCTTTCATACTTGTCATAATGGCTTCCCACAAATCAAAACTCAATAGTAACACATGTAATAATCATGCACTATCCTTATCTTGACTGTAAATGAAAATATGTACAATACCATGATAATTAATCAATGAAACTCAACTCAATATATGATGAGTCACATCTCATAAGAACTTTCCTCATATGCTTGAACCTAAAAAACTATTTCCTTTTATATGGGTGTCTCGTCTAACTATAATCTACCTCATCATTCCTCTTTAATATTTGGAACCCCTCCGAAGAAAAGCATAACCACACACTAATCATCCATATTGAATAATAAAAAATTTAAATTTTCTTCTATAATCCATCTATTTAAGGAAGTGAACCAAAAACTAGAGGTCTATGTATCATACTAATCCTTCCATCGAAATAAAACCCAAATACCAAAATTATAGTACTCTATGTGCCTTAGCCATGAAAAGTATGGAATCACCATTCCAGTATCTCATATATGATGAATCTTTTCTGCATAATTCCCAGTACGACTACACAACCATGCTCGCAACCACCAAATGCACTATTATCAAGGCTTATCCCTCAAAATGGTTCCCTAAAAATACTACTAAACACTAACTCAATACAAGACCATTCTGATTTTTACGGTCTATGAGTCTCTCAACTACCCAAAAATTGATATATCACATTTGGGTCACTAGGTTAAACCACATAACCTATGAAATCATCGCATGAAAAAAATATTCCATTGGATGTTCTCTATGATGTGATCACATCAAATTAAATAAATGTCACAAAACATTAACCTCAAGGGTCTTGATATACGATATGAATCATATACCAACTCATATTCCTACAAGGGAAATGATTCTCACTAAAAATTATTATACAATAATTCTCCCTCAATAAACATATATCACTAGTCATTACTACACCAAGATATGATGTCATCCTATATGACCTATATCCAACTCAATACAGGCACTTCATTGGTTGAATAGAATTCCATTCCAAAATATTTAGAAGAAATATTATATTGGTTATTACCAAAACATTAAATAATTGAACATAAAAATTAACCAATACAAGGGGTTTGTGTTTGAGGAAATTAATTCTATTACATAAATCACAATAATTCTACTAATCCTCTTCTAGATCTATTTTTTCACCATCCCCATTGTCGATTACTATACCAAAATATCCATAAGAACATTCATGAGAATAAATCAAATATACAAGTTGGAAAAATGTTTAGAATAAAACCATGTTATGATATAGTAAAAAACATAGGAGTAGTTAAAATCACTTGAAATTGGTGATCCATAGTCATAATTAAAACAAATTTCATTGGAATTCCCCTATATGTCATGTGAATTTTATGTATTATTAATGATACATGTGGTTTTTCTGGACTCTATAGACCATGTGTCAAAATCTGAAATATCTTTTCCATTCCATCACGAAATACTCTGAAGTACATAAACCTAAAAAAATATTAATCAAACTATATATGTTTCAATATAATGAAAAATCACAAACAATCATAACAATGAATGTTAGGAATACTAATTTAATAACCATATTAATGTGTACTTCTACAGGGAAGGATGTTTGTGATGCATGAGTTTGGGATCCATCAAAAGATATAACACATCCCTATGTATCGTACCCATTAACTAAACAACACTAAGTAATAAATAAAATTATTTTTCGAAACCACTTTGCAATGTCTCTTCCCACCTCAACCTAAATAGTTATCAGACTGGACTGCCACATAACCACTTGTGTGACTCTCATAACCCCAGAGGTAGCTTACTAACATCAGTGGTCCAAGGAGTTATCATGGTGAGGATATAACCCATGTATAATATTGTAAAATATAATATAAGAAACAAAATATTATTAATAAAAATAAAAAATATAAGGAATAAATATAAAAAATATAGATAATGAATGAAATCCTGAAATGGCATAAAAAACATTAAAAAAACATACACTGACCACAGACACAGACCAATTATATATAAATACTAGTAAAAATAGATATAATGATCATGTATTAATGTTTACTATGATATACACCACATGTAAATCTCACTACATCATCAAATCTATATATTTTAACATTTAAATCTATGTCATAGGCCTCATCCCAAACTGTAGTTAAAGAAAGTGATGATATTCTTAGGTACCCATGTAAAATAGTATCCAAGAAAATTTTTTAGTAGAAAACATAGTAGGGAAATAAATTCAGTCCCTAACATAATGAAAATGTAGTGATATGTTCATGTGACATACTTTAATGGAAAAAATAAATGCACTATCGAAAATAAAATAGTAATAAACTCTCATTAATCTGTAGGCATGTGACCCATATCAATTATTATATCTTTTTATAGTGATGAGGTGTATCTTGGAATGTAATGATGAATATGCATCCCAATAATATGTTGGATCAAAATCCATGGAATCCACAACCATGTCATCATTACTCTCAATACACATCGCAAGATAGTCCAAACATTTAGTCTTCAAATAAATAGTAGCCCAAATTCATATACCGAATTGAATTTCATTGTATCCCAACCATATATCTATTTTAAGTACCTGGAATCTATACCCATATAACATATACTCTTATGTCGCATTCCATAACCCACCAAAAAATAATTCATACGGGTTTTCTGAATACCCACACCCAACCCCACTATCCAAAGGCCCTCAGGCTCACATGTTCCGTATGGGTTATATATTGAAAATTGTTACCATATCTATCCAATCCCAAATACAATAGTTAAGGGTTTTCTAGTTAACAGATCATTCTCTTGGGTCCCCCAAGTCATAGTAAATTTAGATAACCATTATGATAGTCCATGGTCCCCACAAAAGTCACGGTGAAGACCCAATACATATAGGGTGTCATGATACTTGACATTTTCAACATGGATACTTGTACATTTTAGTTATAAGTGTTTTTCCACATACGAAATGGTCAATGGTATATATCTTGATCCATTTATTTTATCAGGGTATCATTATATAAATTCACTCAACCATCATGATCTAGTTCTACCTATGGTCTATAAGCCTAGGCCTGGGAATGTCATGTGGGTGTGATTTTACTTGCAAATAGGTCCTCTCAATGATCCCCAAGACTCACTAGAGTCACATGGTCATCATATGTCCTATTAAATACATTTTTTTCCAAGAAATTACTAACCCCTAAATGGGTGAACATGGTTTCAAATATTCTATATAAGCTATATGTACTAAATAAGTCATCGGAAAACACCTCATGTGGGTACAATGTCTCGGTTCAACAATTTTCCACTTGGAAATATAGGGATAATTCCAACACCATGGGAATAAAATGGAATCCGGAACTCATTGATATATTTCATGTTATTCAATTAATTTCATACAATATATTTAAAATTTTAACTCGGATTAAATATTACAATTGAAACATGAGGGAGTTACCGACAATTGTAGTAACACACATCATGTTTCATGAATCAAAATCAAAAAATTATAAAGGGAAAGAATATGGACAACATACATTTATTCAATGCATTTGAATTGTCTTCCATTAGATGTCAATAGCTTCTAATCCCCTCCCAAGCCCATCCGTCCTAATTTATCATCAACCACGATCATCTAAATGTGTAGAGATCTAATCCTTATTCATCCACTGAAACATCATGCCACAGTGTGTTGATTACCCCTAATAAAACTCTAAGAAAAAATAAAACCCAAAACATAACATTTATATGTCACTGAGAAATTGATAAAATATTGTTCTTTGGGATGAAGTCATCATAGTTTTTATGAAATCCCCATCATATTTATCCAATTCCAACATGATTCATTGGAATCGTCTTTTATTTACAATCAAAAATCATAACAAATAAATGGTTAAAAATAAGTGTAAGAACATGAAATAAACCGAACCAACATAACATGGGTCATGATTCAAAATATTCCATTGTCATCCTAATTAAAGGGGATATATTAATGGAATATTGAGGCATGGCTCATAAAAATGGAACCCCACTACCCAATTCATTCTTTAAAAGGAAAAGGGGTTGTATGTTAAAATTAAGATCCTCTCCCTAACTAAAAACACATAGAATCCTAAAAGCTAGTTGGTAATTGGCCTCTAGCAAATTAGTTGTGCTTACAATACCACTACGGAAATTTTCGGTGACACTATAGATATTATGGTCTGATATTTTCTATTCATTGGTTGATATGGTTTTAACCATAACTACTAAGACACACAGATATACCTTGGGTGTCCAGTCGAGCCGACATAACATAAGTTTGACCCAATTCCTCATAAAGACTACCACATTTTTTGTGTTAAAAAAAATTAAAAGTTCAATTCCAAATCCCAATTCAAAAACTATCATGTAAACTAATTAAACATTTTAGTTTCCACTAAAAAATTTCATGTTTTTACATATATGATACATCCTAGATTCATTAACAATATTTCATTATCATCATCATTCCAGGTGATAACATCTTTTTCCCCATATATGATTCAATTTAGAAAGAATGGTCCTTCTATCTAAATAATAGTTTTATAATATATATAATTTTAATCAAGATAAAAATATCATATATATTCATTATTAGAATATTTATATTAAACCTTAAAAATAATTTATTAAAAATGAATCACATCAATTTTTGGATGTGGTAGCTGAGATGTCCACATGAGTAATGTTAATATTTTTTAATGGGTGGAATGGTATGATGGTAAATGATATATTATATTTCATGAATTTTAATTATGTCATAAAAATCATATATATTCACTATATTTAGGTATATAACCTTCCTTGTAATTTTTAAATGATAAATGACTTACTCCTCTATGTGGAGATAGTATATTGGATATATTCATGGGTGATGTTTTTAATTTCCAAAGGGTGGAAAAGATAAGGAAAATGGTTGTCACATATTCATAATATATTATATTATTTATGATCATAGAATAGTTATTTTAGTATGTTAAGAACTGATTTTTTAGAAGTATAATATTAAATAAACATTGAAAGAGTCAGTAATGATTAAGATCTCTTCTATGATTACAATTCATTGGATTACACTGTAATCCTTTTAGGTTGATATTTTTATGAGATTATGTCCTCTAAGGTTATATTCCTCAAAAATAATCATTTAATTTTTTTCAAAGTTTCATATGACCACATTTTCCTTTGTATGAAATGGGTTTTCAACTTTCAGGGTGGGTACATGTGGTGTTGTGGGAAGACTATTTCTTCTTTATATATAATAATAATCCAAAAATATATAAATAAAAACATTATTTCATAACAACGAATATGGATAGAAGATAATAAAATTGAAATAACATATGGATGTTCATTCAAAAATAATAAATGAAATGGTCCCCCAATGTGGTAAGTCAACTAGTGTATAATTAACAATAAGAAAATAAGGAAAGACACTAAAAAATCAATCCAGGTTCTATCTGGATATTTCTTCCATTAGTTTGATCCATATCTCCTTTATCTTATTGTTGGAACCTTTCACATCCCAGGATCCTTGTTCATGAAGTACGCATGGGCATCGAGTACCCATGTTGGTTGTGTGTATAATTCCAAAAGTACACCACAAACGAATCTTTACCATATGTGAACGTTCATAAATATGCCTTACATATTAATAAATAAACGTTCCTGAAAGTAACAATCATTCTTGTACTTTTAAATCTTTTACTAATCAGGACATGAAAATCCCAAAACATAATTACAATATCTCCATGTAGAAATAGAAATCAAAATAGAAGTCCGAAAATAAATTTCACAATAGTCCGACACATATATCTCATGTTATCCACAAGGATAATGACTCTTAGTAGCCACATGTACAATTATTCTCCAGTCATTATATAATTAAATTGATTCCTATAACATCCTTGATTAGAAAACATGTTAATCTTATCATATTTCCACCTTAGGTTGGGATACATAGTCATCATAGCCCAATACTATAATATGTGAAACCTCAAGGTCATCGTACCTTTGTGATATTTCATATTCAATCATCATCATCATTGAATTAAAACACGCTCCCCTTCTAAAGGATAAAAAATACATGATAGTACACCAATAATTTTATACTAGAATAATTTCTCCAACGTCCATATATCATGCACAAATATAACTAAAACATATAGTGAAAACATAAAAATGTATCACCAATAGCAGTAGCCGTGAACACTCACACACATGTGATAAAAATCTATATGGGTCTCATGGATACACACGCACACACATGTGATCACACATAGAACATGGTTTTATATAAAATATTAACAAAATATCATATAAGTATAATAGTAAGATACATGGCCACTACATGGTATACATCTTATAATGTCAAGAGTAATGATTATAATTTCAATTATCATCAAAAGACAATACAAAAATCCTGACCATGCACTAACCATAAAAAGTCTACATTCCAGGGATCCCTAAAACCTACCCCAATTGATCACAGAAATGTATTATAGAATAATATTCAAGAGTAAAATTTGATATATACATACATTATTTTCTACATACACAATGATATCCATTAGGTATTGAGGAAATAAATTAACTTAATGAAATAATGATAATTGTATAGATTTGTCTTTCTAACAATCAATAATACAATATTTCTTCCTTAGATCAAATCATAATCCATATATTTAGCCATTGAATTTCATATTTATAATTCATATATAGGTAATATTGGAAGATTTTTAAGAAACATAAATAATGATTGATGATAAATATCACACCTAGATTTCTCATAAGAAAATTCCACTAGATCATTCATAATTGTACTATAAAGGGGGAAAATTTCTTGACTACATCATCCAAAGCCACTAGATTCATGTTATATAGGAGTATACGAATTAATGAAAAAAATATAATATTTTTGGGTCAAACAAAGTGGAATTAAAATCATTAATTACATGTACACTCGGAAATGTTTCCCCGTTTTATGAACTGTGTGATATCCATGTGAGGCTTTATACATCTTTTGGGTACATGCACAATTAAAAACATGGTTATATAAACTAAAAACTATAATTTAATCTCACATAAATACTGATCTATATGGTTTTAGAGTTATCTCTAAGAATTCCCCATCGTGTGCCATCCAATGTCCCTCTCCAAACAAGTAGCATAGTTTCCTTTGGTAATGGTACTATTTTGGAAAAACTATGCTTTAATGGTACAATCATAAAAATATCTTAAACTCTTCAATTGAAACCATAAACTCTTGAAACTCAACCCAATAAACTCATAGTTCAGAAGAATATGAATAAAGGTTGAAGTGAACTCATAGGGAACTAAAAAAAATCCCTAGTTTCCATATTCTACTCCTCTAAGGACATGTCATCATCAAGATTAATGTCTATAAATATTTATTATAATACACCAACACTAAGCCCAAATATATGAATTGTTCTCACAAGATTCCTCTAGTGTCCAACCATGCTAACATATGATCATAACTAGTACCACTCTTTTCCTAAAAGACTTTTTTTTCTTGGTATATGACCAACATCATGTACTCCAAGAACAATTTGATGAGTTCCTATACTATATCCTCATATTAAGTCACATATCTAAGATATTTATTTCACATATGGAGTTGAGGTGCATGATATATACATGAATATAACAACACTAATGAGAAATATTTGAATGGTATTCAATTTTTTCTATACAATATGTAATCTTGAATTTTCTAACAAATTTTGGTTATAGCGTCCCTTTACTCCATATCCTTCAATTACATTGTCTATATTACAGCCACAAGAAATACAACCATAGAAAATAAACTCCAAGGGAATCCACTTATTATTATATAAGTATTGGTTCTGACTCTAAGAAGTGATAAATTTATTCTAAATCAATTACATTCTCTCAACAGTATATTGTACCATATAGGGCCCCAAAATAACTATCTCATCCACCACATTCCAAAATAGTAGTGTGTAACCCAACTACGCATAAATATACCCAAAATGATTCATCTAAATTAAATCCTTGAATTTGTATCTATATAAAATTTTAGTCAAACCATCGTTATCATCACAAGATCTAAGGACTTATAGAATACATGATCACTGACTATCCTAAAAACCCTTGTTTAACCTCCTTGATTTTCTAGATGTTATATGATTATTTGTTGTAAATTTAATTATCTAGGTTACAAAAGATGTATATAAGCCCATGTAGCACAACATTGTGAATCACGTGTCATTTTAGGATATTATTATCAATAGAGTTATACACAGTCATAAAATCTCTAATTAGTTCATTTTTCACAACTCAATAAAAATTTAAAATTATCATGTCTCAGACCACATTTTAGGTAAATGGTGATACCAAAAATATTAGGTGAATCAAAAAATTTCATGCCGCATATGAAATTATCAAAATATTAAAAAAAACATTTAAATGTTTTGACTTAGTCACCCTATGTAAGCAACATGTGATAGAGGTAACCCTCATGTCTAGGTGGTCATTAATAAGATCCTCAAAGAGTTATTCTAGACTATCACAAGTTTGAATATATTCATCCCATTGATTCTAAAATACACATTATGGTATTTCTTATTAATTGAATAAATTTTCTCACAGTTAATATCAAGTCTAATTGATATCTCATGCATTATTTCATAATCTTATTTGGAACTAATGATATCAAAATATTCTATTGACCTCTATTCAATGGAATGTAATATAATATTGGGATTTCCATCCTCCTTCATTATTTTCTTTTGGGAACCACTAAATACCTCGGGTTTCACCAATCAGTTAGGGTATTTTGATATTTTATTTTTAGTATCCCAAGACATATCTCTGACTACCTCAACCTCATCCCCAAGAGGCGTATCTAGAATCTGTAAAATTCAATATTCATAAACTGGCACTTGATCTTACCTAGCATCATCTTCATAATTATTTATTTTTACAATGTATATAGTGACCATGGGATTAAGAAGATTAGAGTAGCCTTTGCATTGTTTAGTTTTTTTTCATTTGGATGACAAGAATATTTAGAGAAACAAAATTTTTGTGCTTCCAATTCATTAAGACACAACCAACATCCATTATTGTATGATATGTATCACACTCCAAAATTGATTAGAAGTTAGTTTCTTTTTCACTTTGTTAAAGGTCCTTGTAGGTTATATACCCAACCTTCTCCCTATAATATTTTTGAACAACAGAATTCCACCCTTTAGGATCTGTTTCCTACTCCTTTTTTTATAGTTCTAACCTGTAACATCCAAAAAATCAGTTCACTTTCTCTGATTAGGATTCGATATAGAATTTTTAGAAATATATTTAGCATTTTCATTTTCTTTTCCCTCACGTGAGGACATGATGAAAATATTTGATACTTAATGTGCCATACTTCCCCCTGTCTACCGACCACAAATAGTATATGGATTTTTATTTCTTAATTTTAAGTCATTACATGTAGGACTACTACGATGTAACCATACCTTATATTTCCGAACATCACCTACTTCATTGGAGGGTTATTGTAAAACCCCAAATTGGTTTGAGAAAGATTCTTTTTAATTTCTTTGACGTCTTGTGTTATACATTACACTAAGATTAGAATGCTCTATATACGACACCGTATTATCTTATGGTATATGCGAACACAAATCTTGGCTTGTGTTGCACGCAAGAGTGACCTTCCTCAATTGTATGTGTTGTACACAATAATGAGTTTCACTAAAAAATGATATATTTTTATAATATTATTATGAACTATCTGTTATAAATTGTATAAATCAAAATTTTAATTTTATAACATTATCATTCATCTTACACATAATATAGAACATGGTATGAGATCAAAATAATTTTTTTGGGTAAAATATGTATTTTTAAATAAATGACGTTTTACAGCCTTATAATGATGCACCCATTTTAAAGATAATATTTTACAAGTTTATAAGTTCAATTTTACGAAATAAATTTCTTCTTTTGAATCAAGATATAAAAACTTACATTGGATAAATTTTTGATACTTTTCAGATAACTTTTATATTTTTATGAATAGTAAAAATACGCTAAATTTTTCTTAAAAACAAATTTTTTCATCAAAATAATTTATATGGTTAAATGATAAAATTTAATGGTTTTAATGAAAAAATGAAAAATATTTTTACCATTTAATATAATTTATGTCATTACAATTAATTTTACAATGAATTCAAAGAAAAAAACATTTCAATCTTTGAGAATTTTTTAACATTAAAAAACTTGTTTTCTTAACAACAGGATTATTTTAAAATTAATTACTAATACTTCTATGTTTTGAATTTTAAAAAATGGATTCCATATTTTCATTCAGTGGATCAATATTATTTTAATAGTTTACTTTTATTTTTTGACATTATTAATAGTAACTATGGTAATTTTTATTTACTATCATTAAAGGTAAATCAGGTAATTAAGGGTAAAAATAATATTATTAAAATTACCCTAACACCTACCAAAATTATATTGGACTAATAAAAGTCAACCCATATCACATAAGGGTCGGAATAGAATCATGTCATGGAATTTTGACCACGAAAATGATATAATTATTATTAAAACCAATGAGATAACATCATGAAAACATAATCTCCCACTTGGAATTCTAAATCATTCCTTTAGTTAGAAACATACATTTTTTTCTTCATTGTGTATTCTAAATATGATTATAAATAGTGTTCACATTCAAAATTGTCTCCTCAACATGATCTCATAATACCATATTTGTTCACCAAATTATTCTTAATATGTTAAAATTTGACACAAATATCTATTAAATATATAATATTATACCATTTTAATTCTTTAATAAAGGATATTCATTGATATGAATTCCACAATAGGTAAATACTGATCCCACATACCATGAATGTAAAATAAATATGAAATAAACATGTCTTAAAATGAATATATATTCCATACGGATTGAAAATAATTTTGAAGATTATAGGTTGTTATCAAATGTATCTTGGTTTCATGATCCTTTAGAAGAATCTTCTATAATTTCAATGAAAATATGTAAAATGATTTGATATAACTAAAATAGTTGCAATGTGATGTCTCAAAAATTCACTTAAAAATTGTCACATGAGGCACTAAAGAGGAAGATCATCCCTTATTGGGGGAAATGTGTGAACAAGATAGATCATAGAATATAATTTATAATAAATCATTAATACTAATATTATTTGAAGCTATATTGGATAATCCTATAGTAATATCATCCAATTTCGACAAGTAAATATGTATAGGATTCATGATTACTTTATGACATGGTTTTTTTCATTTAACAGTTGAAAAACCAAGTATTTTGATAAATTGTTTTCAATTTCCTATTTCATATTACCCCACGAAAAATATTTCATCCATTAACAATTCATTTTTTTGATATAAGGTTGTATATATAAATTTGATAAATGATCATCATATATTATTCCGCATTTCACTTTAGGAATATATGGAACAAATATACAACTAAAAAATTATAATATAGCAACTTCATAGATTAATTATAAAAATATTTTTTTTCATAAAGTTGTTTTTGAATAATTTTATCAATATATAAACTTTTTACTATAAAAATTTAAGATAGTTTCGAAAACATTTGAAATAGATATGTTTTTCCCTTTCCATAATGTTTCCAAAATCTATTATTACAAAATCCATTAATATAGCATCCTTTTAGTTATAATTTTATTTAAAAATACTATATATTTACAACTCAACACATCAAGGAATTTATTTTTATTCCCATTCTAGTAGTGTATTAAGAAATCATAATTATGGATTCATTCAAACAATTTTCTTTTGTGTCATGTTGAGCACTTTTTATGTCATGATGTATTTTGAACATTTACAATCCAAATATATATCTCATATTTCATTGTAATGTTAATTTATTTTTGTCTCCAATTAAAATATTACATATTCAGTCTAAATATCATGTTTTGGATAGTTATTTACATTAATCATTAACTACCACGACACATAATTAATGTTTCCTTCATTTTCTGTAAAAACACATACATATCCTCTCTCTAGTGCATCACTTTTTATCACAAATATATACCTCCCAGATGGTAATGTAATTATCATTATATAGATCATTCTCCTATTTAATTTCTAAAAAAATTCCTTACATTATTTTGTACATATGAACTTTACCACATTACGTGTCATCATAGTTCATGGGTTAGCTAATTTAGAAAAAAATTAACAAGTCATTAATCTTAACATTATATTCCAAGGAAAATAAATACCTCAGTTTTAATAATTGATATTTTCAATTCCATAACTAAATTAATCTTTGAAGGATCAACTGATATTCTATCTTAAGAGATATTATGACCATCAAAAGAGTGTCCATGAAGTCAAGATTCAAATTTTCTATGTATAACAAAAAACTCACATTCTCTAAAATCTATATAATGTTTAAAAAATACTCTAATTCACATATTAGGTTTTTGAGTATATTGATATATCATAATTAAATATAAAAAAATTATTGAGATAATCCTTGAATATTATATTAATAAAATTATTAAAAAGATACAATGAATTAGTAAAATCAAAGCTAATTACAATAAATTCTGACTATTCATATCTCGTATGAAATTCTATCTTAACAATATATTTCTTTATTAATTATACTCGATGATACTGAAAACGTATAATAATCGAGTTCTCAAATATATTTCTATCTTAACAATATATTTCTTCATCAAATTCACACAATGGTTTATATCAAATTATACAATAGGTATAATAATCGAGTTCTCAAATAGTGAAATTATATGTGTCCCAATGGGGGATCAATGAAATATCCTTTTGTGTTAAGATTTAAACTATTAGTCTTCAATAACAACTCTCATCTTAATATATAATGAAAGAAAATATTTTTCAAAGAAAAAAATCAATATATAAAAGAGATAAAATTTTTAAAAATATTTATTAGATAAATATGGGTCAGAGATCAATATACCTACCACCACATCTTTAAGAACATCTACCTTAGTTTTAGTAAAGTCATAATCTTATCCTTTCTCACTTGTTTTTTGTCTAAGTTAAATTACCTTAATACTTGGGATAACTCTTAGAATAGTGCTGAATATTTACCCAGTTAAATAAATAGTCATTAGGGGCTTCATTCCTTACAATAAAATCACCCTCATGAGGGACATTATCTTCACTCTTGAATAAAACTCTCATACCAAATAGTAATGTTTCTTGGTGTTCCATTCTAAAATTACTAATTGTCGGTATTTCTACCCTAAAATTCTTCCTTATATACATAATTAATTTTTTGGAGTACCCAATGAACCACTTATTTATTTTCCTATAAATAATTTGTCTTTTATAATACTTTCACTATATTTAAGTAACTTCATACTATATCCTCATATGCTGAAAATATCATAGAAAACAACTTCTTTTGAATTTTTTAATTTATACCATCGAAGAAATGATCAATATTACACCTTCTTTGTGTACAAAATTCTCCACATTAGTTGTTAACTATATAAATTTAGTTTTATTTTTTTCAATTTTACCTTCTTCCTTTTCCATTTCATTTTCATATTGTCTCTCTATATCATCTCATTTCTCAAGAGAAGAGTTTTTTTAAATAACTACATAAAATTATTCAAAACCATATTAACCATTCCCTTAGACTCTATAGTGTTCTAAATCAATGACCACCCCCAATCAATATCTCTTTCATAATTATAGACATCTATGATTAAATTACCCATTTCTCCACTTCACAACAAAACAAAAGTTTTCTATTGGAACTTGATCTTTTCTTCACCTACTAATGGATTAGTAGACCCATTTAAGGATGGGTATTATTATAACATTAAGTGGTACAACATTATTTCACCATGTTGGGGATCAACTAGCTGCTATATATGGGAAATTTTGTTGGTCAGATCTTTATATAATGACCTAAATATAGCTATAATGTTTTTAAATATTGATCAAACTACATAACAAGTTTAATAGTCTTACCAAAAAGGTAATTAATTTTATAGATTAAATGTGTTGATACTGTTTCTATTTCTTATGATAGTATGCATTTTTAGAAAATTTAATATAATGAATTATCTCATATCATAAAGAATTATAATTTTAAACATTGTATAACACATAACATAAATTTAATATTAAAACATATATATTCATAGAATAATAATTGTAGTTTCCCTTGGAATATTTTTAAACCCAAATGTTTTTATCTAATAAATCATAATTTTTTATAAAGAGAATATAAATCATCCAAATAAAATCTCACTAGAGTGTCTATCTGTGTGTTGAATATTATGATTACTCACCATGCATCATTAACCATTTATTTAATACCCAATTATCCACTTTTTTTGATTTTTAACCCTAGTTGCATCTAGGATATAGCCATATCCACTCTCTAGTGTCCTGAAATTTGTGAATTTTCATGGAAATACACATAAACATTACATTACTAATACATTAAAATATTATTTTTTTTATAGAATTATCCTCTCGGTCAGTCAAATGGGTTTTTCGCTAATGTATCTTTTCAAAAAAAAATGGTTCCCAAGTATTATACTAAACTATTTCAAATACCAATAGTAACAACTCGAATCATGTAACTCAGAGTCATAGGTTATTTTACTACATTGACACATGATAAAAGGGAATACATCACAAATTATCTAATAGTATATCAATCATTGGAGAATACATACAACCATGATTCAAAATGAACATTTAAAAACATAAAAATACAATATAATATTCTAGTGATGACTCTAAAATTTATCCTAGTATACCTATATTACATTCAAAAATTCTATCTCAGTTACCTAGAGAAAAAAATAATAAAGGGTGAGATATGGTGCTTAGTAATATAAATCATACAATAGAAGTTGTTATAAGATAAATAAATCAAGAACTATATGAAAGATATAAAAAACAAGTAAATATTTCAAACATTAATTACATAATAATGTGACTAAATCCATGGATGATATTTTAGCATAAATATCACATTGATAAGGGAAACTAATTTCATAATTAGAGAATGTGTAATATTGGACCTCAAAATTTTATCATCAAGGACTCAGGGAATGAAATCATAGAAAAATATATAATATGTAAACCAAATACCCAAAGAAGTTTTTCTCAAGACACATACAGAATTGTAGTAGAAATATAATGGGCACCACCAATAACATAAAAATTATAATGAATTCATAATATAATGGAGGATAGTAATAAATGAAATTGATAATCAACGTAAATTTCAATTTCATAAAACAAGGATACAGAATAGAAATATTTTTACCCATAAAAATAGTACATAATGATAATAATCCACAAAGAGTAATATATTTGATGGTACTGATATATTATATCCCAATTAAATATTAATATTAAACAAATTTAGTTGATATATATCAATATACTTTTTAAAGATTACTGAATAGTTTCTTGTGGAAAATATTTTTTTTTATTTTTAAATCCATTGTTTAAGATCAATTAATTTACCCAGTACTACGTAAAAAATCATTTAATTGAACCATGAAATATTAAAAATCATGATCCTGGAAAATAATTTTCATAATGATGGAAAACGTTGTTTCTTTGGTTTAGTTTTAAACAATGATTCTATTCACACATTTGGAAAAATTACATTACTTTTAAAATGATTTGAATATTATATTAAATAATTATCTATAAAGTAAAACATATGTAGAAATCAATTTAATAAATAATTAGGTAATAGAAGAAACAAAAAAGTGAAAATCATAAAGAAAATATAGACATGGAAGAATAATATTCTCATAAAAATAAAATTAAAAAATTAATTTTACTTAAAATATAATTTAAAAGACTTGAGTACATAGAGGGATAAAAATACAAGGAAAAAATATAATTTATATAAGTAACCATCATATAATATAATATATTTTTGTTACTATAAAATATCAAATAATTAACCGAGTGGAATCTAAAACATAAACAATCATAGACAAGGATGAGATTGTGAAATAAACCCTTACCATAGTTCAGACTTACTTAAAAAGTGATTTTAAACTCCTGTATGATAAATTTAAATTTATTATACTTATGGAAATAAAATATTCTTATCTATAATAACATAAATTGTTTTTTATGATATATTATTACCCATTCATTAATAATCATGCATTATCATAATCATTTAGGGTTTTAACCACTTTGATTATTGTGTTTGTTTCGATTTAATATTTATAGTCCTTGCCTCCTGATTAATGTCCCATAATAACTATAATTTTAATAATGATAAATTTGTCATATTTATTCATTATATACATATTTATTATCAACATCTCCCATAAAGATCTTCCTTTTTTATATACCTAAAACCTTTCTTTATATCCTGGGGAAAATAAAACATAAAAGGGTGAGCTCAAATGCTCAGTAAGGGTAAACAAAAGAAATATGAAAAATTCATATTTTTAACTACCACAGAGTTTCATGTTTTAAGATATGATTATTGGGATTACATTTCACTACTTTTAACACGGTTAAAAGTAAATAGGGTAATTAAGGGTAAAAATGTTATTATTATTACCCTAACAAATGTCCTAATTATATTGGATAAGTGTAATTCGACCAAAAACAACCTTAGGAATAAAATATGACCATCCACTTGGATTAGATTAGGACACTTATTATAAATTTATTTAAAGAAGGGTTAAAATAGTTAAAATCAATGTTTAATAAGTAAATCGTTTTTAAAATAGGGTTTTACGTAAGATAAATTCGACTATAAATACTCATTAGAAATCTAAATCAATTTCCTATATAATGGTATTTTATTTGTAATTTTTAGACATTAAATAATTTAATTTATTTGTGACACAAAGATGATGCAGTAATTATCTTATTAATGAAATATTGACATAATTGATGTTATAAATACCTAAATAAATGTAATTTTAGACTTTTTATGAATTACACTAATTTTATAGGTTAATATGACATATTATTATGTATTTAATTAACTTTTTTCGAACTAATCACTCTGTTATAATTTTCACAAAAATAAATTACTAAATAGTGTCAAAATTGACATAAAATAGGTTTTAAAACAAATATTATATTATTAATTGTTATTTTATTCCTAAAAATATAAGGTTCAGCCAAATGACTTAGATACTATTATATATATTAATAATATACAACTTGGGGTTCGTTTGGCTTGTTATATTAATTTTAGTACCCTTATCATATAAGAACACAAGAAGACACGGTAAAAGTAAATTTATTTAACTTAATTTCAAATCTAAATGATAAGTTTAAAATAGGAACCAAAAATTGTCTAAATTCTATTTAATTAGAGTATTTCGACCCAATACCACCTTAGCTTCTAAATAAATCAATTTGGAGCTATTTCAAACCGAACTTGACTTTATAATAAAATAATATTTTTAGTTTTTCCAAAGGTACCCCTCTCCTCCCTTATAAAAAGGCACCTCCTCCCTCTCTTCCTCACACCACATTGAGCCTTCAGGATCGGCCAACCCCTGCCAAATTCCCTTATCCACTTCCCTAGAAACATCCTAGAGGTTTTTTTCTTCCTCAAAGACCAATTGTATTTCCCTAAAAGGAGATCTCAAAGAGGCGCTTCAAAGAAGAGGTAATGTCCGTTACCGATTCTTTCATCTCTATTTATTCTTCCACTTCTTCTTATTAAGTTGTTTCATTATGAAGTAATAACATCAGTATCACTCATATACGGATATGTTATTATATGTATGAAACAACCCTATTTCACCATCTATCCATCCTACGGAAAACGAAATCACCGCGTGTGCGTACGTAAGGAATACCGTCTCCACGCCGTGGTGTAATCTATTTTCCACCACCACCTTACTTGGATGGGTATAATGGTGTACATAATAACTATATATGATTATTTTAAAGTGATATTGATTCTGAAATTGTATACATACACTCCAATACAATTCCACGATCATGAGAACGATATCATCACTCGTGCGTACGTACGGACTACCGTCTCCACGACGCGATGAGATTCATTCCCCACGTTAACCATTCATGAATGATTATAAAGTATATATAATAAGTAATAATGAAATATGTGACATAATAATGATACTGTATTTCTGTGTATATATATTTATGTCATCTACTTAATTCCATTCCACTCAATAAGGAAACGAAAACAGCATTCATGCGTACGTACAACCTACCGTCTCCATGAACAGTGTATTTCTTTCCATTTACTGATCTATTATATATATGTATATTCTGAATATATATTATATAAATCATGTTTTATATTCTGGAATAAAGTAATCATGATCTACGTAATCATATTAATAATTACAAGTCAAAACACAGATGACAAATGAAACGATTTTACCCAAAACGCTCTTTAACAATATATTTACAAAAGAACGGGTAAAATAAAGTCATAAGTGAACCATATATGATATCATAACAATGAGTATGATTCTGGAATAATTCAATGACATTATTTAAATCATTATACAGGAGGTTTGGACACTTATGAAGAAAATCGGACCTAAGGTAATGGAAAATCTCACAATCTCAATTTTTATCTGAGATTTTTTATACTTTATAATTTACTAGGGAGTATTTATCATCCACATCCATGTTTCATCAATATGTAATATTTATATACTTATACAATAGTTTATATCAAATTTTACCCTTTAGTGAGTTTTTAGTAAAAGATATGAAAGGAATCTTTTGTCGTTTTTCATACGAGGTACTTTTTGACTTTTCCGACAAAAGTACGAGAAGAATGTTTTTTTAACTTATACGGAATGAATGGATTTTTAAAACATTATTTCCAAGAAGCTTCCTTTAAAAATTTTCAGGTTTATCTTTAATCTTATTCTTTTAGTTTAAAATTGTATGACATGTTATGAAAGGAAAATGTTTTTTAATTCGAAAGGATATTTTCCTCAAGAATGGAGTTCAAGTGTTTTATCAAAATTATTCTCCATCTAAGATAATGTAGGGTTCTGTTTCTATCCCTAATATTACATTTATTTGATTATGTTGTGATGGAATTATTTTTATGAATCCCTTTATCTTATATGAATTGTTTTATGATGTCATGTTGTTTAAGTATCCCATTTTTATTACACGGGTTATGCAATGATGTATGATTTCTGATTTTGTGGCACACATAAGAATGGTATCATTATGTGATGGGTGGGACCTATATCTCCCTTCAATGAATTTGGTAAAGATTTTATATCTCATGATATAGACATGGCTGGAACGGTAGGTTATACCGGTTCAGTGAAACATGACTGAAACGAGGAGTGAACTCGGTTCAGAAATGGACTTTGTCCACTAAGATAGTCTTGGAAATGAGTCTTGACTAATAAGAAATGATTCTCTATGATATTTGTGTATGACACAAAGTATCATGTTTTAAGATATGATTATTGGGATTACATTTCACTACTATGATTTATCCCATGTTATGATATTATGATCTCTTTTGCAGGTTAAGATTTCCAAAATTTTATGTTCTTATGAATATGATGTGATTGATATTTCTTTTGTTTACCCTTACTGAGCATTTGAGCTCACCCTTTTATGTTTTCTTTTCCCCAGGATATAAATAATGGTTTTAGGTATATAAAAAAAGAAGATCTTTATGGGAGATGTTGAAGATCTTTCACCACAATTAGAAGATTATATTCCGAGTTTCCAAAGACACTAAACTATTACGGTCCTTGTGTGTGTTTTTGTTATGTACTAAGTATTCCGCAAAAGTAATGTAATGCCAATGAACGTTAAGCTTCGGGTCTCTACAGTTGGTATCAAGGGAAAGGTTTAGTCAACCTTTGGAAACGAGGATGCGAAAACGTTAGTGAGATCCCTATTGATATTTCTAAGGTATGTCAAGGGATGTCCCTAAGGATAAGTATACGTATTGGATACAGTCCTAGAACTACGGTAACGATCATAAAATTTAACCTAATTTGTTAGATATTGAGGATAATACCCCTTTATTATGTTGTTTTCCCTATCATGATTTTTGCCTCTCACACTATTCTTTTTGGGTTTTAGACGATGGTTGGAACCCGAAGGAACCGTGTTGATCAATGTAATGGACAATGCAATGATTGTCCTACTGAACAAACAAATGTTATGGAAGATGGAGTGAAAAATCTTACTGCTATACTTACACAAGCTATGAATCATTATGGACTTCCAAATGAGAAGAGAAGGGAACAAAATTTTATTGAGTCCTTCATGAGGCAACGTCAACCTTCTTCCAGTGGGTCTTCTGATCCACTTTTTGCTGAACAATGGATCAGTACTACTGAAAAGATATTTTCAGTTCATCAATGTTCTGAACATGATAAAGTCATCTTAGAAGTATATCGTTTGGAAGGTGAAGCTGATCAATGGTGGAATATTATCAAGAATACGAGGCAAAGAGATGAAATTGATTCCATGGAATGGGATGAGTTCAAGAACTTATTTTTCAATAAGTACTTCCCTAGTATTCTTCGAACAAAGATGGAGAAGGAGTTTCTTGAACTAAAGAAAAATGATGATGAATCTGTTGGTATATACGAAGGGAATTTTACAAGGCATGCAAGGTATGCGTCTAGATTTATCATCCAACCTGAATGTAAAGTTGATCGATTCTTCAGTGGCTTAAAACCAAATCTTCGAAGGGCATTAGCTATAAGAGACTTCAGTAGCTATGAAGAAATTGTGCATTGTGCTATCAAGGTAGAAATGGAAGTTGGTGTTACTTATCCATCTCATAGCTTTGACAAGAAATGAAATATGGAGTTCAAGGAGAAATATGAGAATAATGGTGAAAAGAAGATGAATGTTTCCTTATGATCCAAGTGTGGAAAGAAGCATGGTGGAGATTGTCTTAAAGGGACTAGAAAATGTTTTAAGTGTGGAAAAGAAGGTCATCGAGCAGATGAGTTTCGAAGTAATGGAAAACGTTTTTCTAATGATGTGAATAAAGAAAAGACTGCAGAGAACGCACCAACAACACTTCAATGCTTCAAGTGCAAGGAAATGGGGCATTATGATAATAAATTCCCTAATCCAAGGGTTAGTGATGATCGACGTGAGCAACCACTTAAGGCAAAGGACAAAGTGAAGTCACATGCGATCACCATTGGCGATGATGAATATGACAACGATGTGGTGGAATGATTAAGTGTTTATGTAAATGGATTGTATAATAATTTTGTATATAGTATCGTGGAATATTGGAATATTTATGTTTTCGTCTATTGTGGTTTTCAATAATTTTATGGCATCGGTAACCATGAAAAGTGATTGAAATATTTTTGGAAAGCAGATGATATGCACATAATGAAGGAATAAAGAGAATCTAATATGTTTGATAGTATTCATGAGCTCATGATTGATATAAGGACTAAGTGATATCATGGTTTGAGGATATAGAATTTTGAGGATTTTGGTATGTGGAAAGTGTTAACTTTTAACTGCATTCATGTTTTCACTAAGGTTCAATGGATATTCATTCTTCAAGAGAATACATGATTAAGGTATTCACATATTTGTAATTTGACCAACAAGATATATCTTAAGATATATGGGGGATAAATGATGGCATTCACGTGATCATTTTCTTTATACTATGAGCATGGACCGAAGTATTTTAGATAAGCCTAAAGATTGGAATGGATTATGTTGGACATAAGTTAGTATTGTTTAAGGATAAAACTTTTTCGATATTGTTGATTGGATGTCATAGTAATATAGATTTAGAAAAAGGACAACCTACAGGACGGGAGACAGCCCATCGCGTCAGACAAGGCTATGGGAATCAAACCCACAACCGAAGTGCGACTGGCCTTTATCGTCTACCACTGGCCTACAGGAAGTCCCTGTTTAGTAGAAACTATTTTTATTATATTAAGAAGTATAATATAAGAAGTATAAGTCCATTTTAGGAACTATATATGATTAATCTCACTATAGATGGACTTACGTATTTTTTGATAACTTTTCAAACCTTTTTTTTGAGACAGATGGAATGACCCCTCATTCTATCACATTATCTGCTGACACATCACGAATGAAAAATTCAACTTCATTTCTTTAAGAGATGAAGTGGAAATTGTCCAAAGAACGACCAAAGGTGAGACTATACCAAAATCACGAAAGTATTTATTCTAATTCCAATTTCATCAACTTTAGGGAAATGATCTCGAAAACCAAAAATGTTGTCCTAGTGCTCTTATATCTGATGAATCAGACGGTACCTTAGATCGTCACAAATTTATGGCTTTGTGAGTTCTGGCTTTTCCATAGCCATGTTCTCTACCACTCTCTGTCATAACATGATGGTTAGATTTCTCTTCAATATCCATATTTTCTCCTATGTGGAATCCCAGTGATTGGTTTATTTGGGTAACCGTTACATTTCATACTTTGGTTTTCAAAGATTGGTTTTGGTATTCCTTTTTACGATGTGGGTTTCTATTAAAAAAACTTTTGAGTAAAAAACCATTTATAACCCCGATGAATTTCGAGGGCGAAATTCATTTTAAGGGGGTAGAATGAAACACCCCGAGATTTTATGAAAAATATTATTTTTAATTTCATTAATGTCTTGTGTTGTACGCTAAACTAAAAGAAGATTTCAAAACACGCATCCTTGACATTCCTTGCATTACACGCAATCGGGACCTTCCTCGATAGCGTGTGTAGTACGCAATACCGAGTTTCACTAAACAACGATATGCTATTAAAATATTATTGAAACTTGTAGTTATGAATAGTAATAACCACTTTTTGAAATTTTGTACATTTTATTTTTCAAAATGGACTTCATTTTTGGATTCGGAATATCAAAATTAGCTTAGGGTGAAATTTTGGTACTTTTCGGCTAACTTTCATTTTCTGATGAATAGTGGAAATTACTAAATTTTAATTAAAAACAACCTTTTTAATCGAAATAATTAATAGTGATAAATTATTAATTTAGGTGGTTTTAAATTATATTTAGAATATATTTTTACAATTTAATAAAATTTTGGTCATTGGATGTAATTTCACATTTAAACCAGACATAAACAAATGTCAATCTTTTGATAGTTATTATCTCTTAAGAACACACTATTTGTTTTGACGACGGGAATTAATTTTTAAATTAATTAATGCAACTGATATGTTTTAAATTTGGTAAAATAGACATCATTTTTTATTTCTTAATATCAAATATATCTTAGGCCTAATTTTTTATATTTTTCTGGAAACTTTCAATTTTTGATGAATAGTGAAACCACTAAGTGGTAGTTAAAAAAATGAATTTTTCATAAAACTTAATTTTACCGCTTCTGTAAATGGAATTTTAAAAATCTGAGAGACACAATTGATGTCAGTAAATAAAATGTGGTTCAATGAGATGAAAATAATTTTTGGTGAATGGTAACTTTTTACTTTTTTTACCACGGTTAAAAGTAAATAGGGTAATTAAGGGTAAAAATTTTATTATTATTACCCTAAAGAATGTCATAATTCTATTGGATAAGTGTAATTCTACCAAAAACAACCTTAGGAATAAAATATGACCATTTAGGCCCACTTGGATTAGATTAGGACATTTATTATTAATTTATTTAAAGAAGGGTTAAAATAGTTATAATCAAAGGTTAATATGTAAATCATTTTTAATATAGGGTTATACATAAGATAAATTCATCTATAAATACTCATTAGAAAGATAAAAATATTTCCTATATAATGGTATTTTATTTTTAATTTTTAGACATTACATAATTAAATTTATTTATGACACAAAGATGATGCAGTAATTATCTTCTTAATGAAATATTGACATAATTGATGTTATAAATACATAAATAAATGTAATTTGAGACTTTTTATGAATTACACTAATTTTATAGGTTAATATGACATGTTAGTATTTATTTAATTAACTTTTTTCCAACTAATAATTCTGTTATGAGTTTCACAAAAATCAATTACTAAATAGTGTCAAAATTGATATAAAATCGTTTTTAAAACAAATATTATATTATTAATTGTTATTTTATTCCTAAAAATATAAGGATCGGCCAAATGACTTATATAAGATTATATATATTAATAATATACATCTTGGGGTTCGTTTGTCTTGTTATAGTATGTTTAGTAATCTTATAGTATATGAACACAAGAAGACACGGTAAAAGTAAAATTATTTAACTTAATGTAAAATCTAAATGATAAGGTTAAAATAGGAACCAAAACCTGTCTAAATTCTATTGGATGAGAGTATTTCGACCCACCCTTACCTTATCTTAGAAATAAATCAATTTGGAGCTATTTAAAACTGAACTTGACTTTATAATAAAATAATATTTTTAGTTTTTCCAAAGGTACCCCTCTCCTCCCTTATAAAAGGGAACCTCCTCCCTCCCTTCCTCACACCACATTGAGCCTTCAAGCTCGGCCAACCCCTGGAAAATTCCATTCTCCACTTCCCTAGAAAAATCCTAGAGGTTCTGTTCTTCCTCAAAGACCAATTTTAGTGCCCTAAAAGGAGATCTCAAAGAGGCGCTTCAAAGAAGAGGTAATGTCCGTTACCGATTCTTTCATCTCTATTTCTTCTTCCACTTATTCTTCTTAGGTTGTTTCCTTATGAAGTAATAACATAAGTATCACTCATATACAGATATTTTATTATAAGAATGAAACAACCCTATTTAACCATCTATCCATCCTACGGAAAATGAAATCACCGCGCGTGCGTACGTACGGAATACCGTCTCCACGCCATGGTGTAATCTATTTTCCACCACCACCATACTTGGATGGGTATAATGGTGTATATAATAACTATATATGATTATTTTCAAGTGATATTGATTCTGAAATAGTATACATACACTCCAATACAATTCCACTATCATGAGAACGATATCATCGCTCGTGCGTACGTACGGACTACCTTCTCCACGACGCGATGAGATTCATTCCCCACGTTAACCATTCATGAATGATTATAAAGAATATATAATAAGTAATCATTAAATATATGACATAATAATGATACTGGATTTATGTGTATATATATTTATGTCATCTACTTAATTCCATTCAACTCAATAAGGAATCAAAAACAGCGTTCATGCGTACGTACGGTCTACCATCTCCATGAACAGTGTATTTCGTTCCATTTACTGATCTATTATATATATGTATATTCTGAATATATATTATATTAATCATGTTTTATATTCTGGAATTAAGTAATCATGATCAAAGTAATCATATGAATAATTACAAGTCAAAACACGGACGACAAATGAAACGATTTTACCCAAAACACACTTTAACATGAAATTTACAAAAGAACGGGTAAAATAAAGTCATAAGTGAACCATATATGATATAATAACAATGAGTATGATTC
Organism: Viscum album; assembly: GCA_963277665.1. NCBI lineage: Eukaryota > Viridiplantae > Streptophyta > Magnoliopsida > Santalales > Viscaceae > Viscum > Viscum album. Next base: position 601,402,739 of record OY728133.1, read on the forward strand.
TGGAATAAGTAAATGACATTATTTAAATCATTATACAAAAGTTTCGGACACTTACGAAGCTAATTGGACCTAAGGTAAGGGAAAATCTTTCAATCTCAATTTTTATCCGAGATTGTTTATACTTCATAATTTACTGGGGAATATTTATCATACACATCCATGTTTCCTCAATATGTAATATTTATATCCTTATATAATATTTTATATCCAATTTTACCCTTCGGTGAGTTTTTAGTAAAAGATATGAAAGGAATCTCTTGTCGTTTTTCGTACGAGGTACTTTTTGACTTTTCCGACAAAAGTACGAGAATAATGTTTTTTTAACTTATATGGAATGAATGGATTTTTAAAACATTATTTCCAAGAATCTTCCTTTAAAATTTTTCAAGTTTATTTTTAATCAACTTATTTTAGTTTAAAATTGTATGACATGTTAAGAAAGGAAAATGTTTTTGAAGTAGAAAGGATATTTTCCTCAAGAATGGAGTTCAAGTGTTTTATCAAAATTATTCTCCATCTAAGATAATGTAGGGTTCTGTTTCTATCCCAATTTTTACATTGATTTGATTATGTTGTGATGGAATTATTTTTTTGAATTTCTTTATCTTATATGAATTGTTTTATGATGTCATGTTGTTTAAGTATCCCATTTTTATTACATGGGTTATGCAATGATGTATGATTTATGATTTTGTGGAACACATAAGAATGGTATCATTATGAGATGGGCGGGAGCTATATCTCCCTCCAATTCATTGGGTAAAGATTTTATATCTCATGAGATAGACATGGCTAGAACGGTAGGTTATACCGGTTCAGTGAAACAGGGCTGAAACGAGGAGTGAACTCGGTTCAGAAATGGACTTTGTCCACTAAGATAGTCTTGGCAATGAGTTTTGACTAATAAGAAACGATTCTCTATGATTATGTGTGTATGACACAAAGTTTCATGTTTTAAGATATGATTATTGGGATTACATTTCACTACTATGATTTACCCCATGTTATGATATTATGATCTCTTTTGCAGGTTATGATTTCCAAAATGTTATGTTCTTATAAATATGATGTGATTGATATTTATTTTTTTTACCCTTACTGAGAATTTGAGCTCACCCATTTATGTTTTCTTTTCCCCGGGATATAAAGAAAGGTTTTATGTATAAAAAAAGTAAGATATTTATGGGAGATGTTGAAGATCTTACACCACGATTAGAAGATTATATTCCGAGTTTCCAAAGACACTAAACTAATACGGTCCTTGTGTGTGTGTTTTTGTTATGTACTAAGTATTCCGAAAAAGTAATTTAATGTCAATGTACGTTAAGCTTCGGGTCTTTACACCCTCTCCCTATTTGATAGTTGAATTTTTTATCGGTATCCGGTTTCAATTTCTAAACATTCACCCAAACTCATTTTCTTCTAATTCATCATTTTCTTCTAAGAATCATGCGTATATTATTTCAATAATTTTATTTTTAAAATCTTTTTTAATATCAAAATATTATCTTCTACATCGTTATCATTTAATTTCTCAATATGTTCTCTGAATATAAAATTATTTTTTCCCATAAAAATTCACTTATTATATTCTTAATAAATATCATCAAATATAAATGACAAATCACACTAGAAAAATTGTATTATATAAGAAAAATTTATAGATTTTAATCAAATATTTATTATGTATTTTTAGTAAAATATGGTAATAGAAAAAAATATTCATTATTAAAATAGAAATCCATTTTTCTTGAAAATAGTTTCAATTTTAAAAATTTATGATAAAATTTAATAAAATTCATAAAAAGAATCAGCTAATGTTTTTTCTTTAATTATTAAAAAATTTTAGAATTTCCAACTAATATATTTTATAAATTATGTGTTTGACATATTGAAAGAAAAAAATCATCCCTTATTATTCAATAAATATGTTTTTTTAAAAATTAATAATTCAATTTCAAAAAATATAGATTAAAAGGAAAAACAAATATTTAAAAAATATTTATATTAACATTCAATTTTCAGAAATTATATATTATAATAATTCTAAATAATTTTTATTAATAGTTTTTTTAATTATTAAGATAAATTAATAATATATTTTTAATATAAAAATATTTATTTCTTCCAAAACAAAATTTAATTTTATAAATTTCTGATCAAACATCATAAATTATATAGAACTAATCACTATTAAAATCAAGGTTAATAAACATGATAAACAAATATTTCCAAAAAAAATTATTCATATTTTTTAAAAAAATTTATTTATTTAAAAATGTATCCCTTCTCAATATAATGATATGTATTTATATAAATGAAATTCAATTTTTAAAACATAAAATCAAACAACATAAATTTAATACAACTAATTAACATAAAATTGTATATTAATAATCTAGAAAACTTATTCTTTATAAATATTGTTATTATTTTTAATTTTGAGCCACATTTGGATATATAACGATAATATAAGATAATGATGTCGATCTGGATTTCCAAAATTCTATAATGAACATAAAATATAATAATAAAACTCATTAAATCATTATTGTTTTGAATATATAAAACATAAAATTGAAATTTATAATTATGATATTAGTTTTATAAAATTTTGATTAAATTTAATTCATTATATAATGTGTGGGACACTCGACAGTATATCTCCCTAAAAATACATAATAAATGTCAACATCTTTTCTTTTGTTAATTTTAAATTGGATAATATTATAATATAATGCATGATATCCTTATATTCATTATATAGTAACATGTTTAATCTATTATATATAAATTCATGTTACACATCCTAGAGTTTTAAATGAAATAACCATAAATTTTAACAACTGTCTTAAATTTAAATATAAAAACAAAAATGTTTGATAAATTATATTCAATTAAAAATGGAAACATTAATTAAATTGATGATATTTTTTAATTATTAATCAATTTTTATCCCAAAAATAATAATTAAAGGGATGATATTAATTTTATTAAAAAATTATATTTTATGATGATGTAACTAGGGAAGTCATGATGTTGATATAATATATAGAATGAAAAAAAGATGCATTAATAATTCATAAATAAAATTATATTTGGGATCTGAAAGAGCACAAATAACATAATGGTTATAATTCATTATAAATTTAGAAAATTACAGATAAGAAATAATAAAAAATCGTGGATAGATCTTGAATTGATGAATTCAAACAATTTTTCCACCTCTAAAAACCATCATCAAAATAGTTCGAATATATTTTGATCATCATTGAGAATCTTATTTCCCAAAACACCTTTCAAAATTTTAGCAATTATCAGATAAGGAAAAAATTATAACAGAGTTAATAACATAAATTCATTACATTTGATGAAAAATTTTGATATCAATGTAAAATTATTCATTATATAGAAATAAGTAGCAATTATTCCATTAAAAATGGAAGAAAAATTAATTTCTCAACACAATGTAAAATCTCCTAAAAACATTAATCAAATCAATAACTATTGATAAATGAGCAAAATTAATAAAGAAAAAATTTGAAAGATGTTCATAGAATTTGGAAAAGTGGATGGAAAAATATCTTAGATTACTTCAATTACACTATATATCGGAGGATGTATGTTTTTGGGGAGGAACTAGAACACGTCAGTGGTAGCTAAGCATTGATGCAGTGGTGGTTGTGGTATCTATTCTATGCAAGTGATAAGAGTTAACATAGATGAATCATTGGGGAGATATGATGGTGATTGTTGATTTATAGTGATATAGTAGAGGAAATGTTGGTGGTGAAAAAAAAGACTTAATGAATAAAGGGAATAGTGGTGAAGTAGCTTAGGGGGTGAAGGGGTGTTAATAGTGATGATTGGGTGTGAGGGGAAAAATATAGTAGAAAAATATGTAGGTGGTGTGATAGGTTTGGTGAATAGGGAATTATGGATTCTTGAGGGGAGGAGAATATTTTTGTGGAAAAAATATTATTATATTGATTTTTTCTATAATTATAAACCTCTATTAGTAATTTAACATGACTAACATTCACAAATAACCATTTCTCTAAAGTATTATAATGGTGGTCGCTAAAACAATTGTTTTGTTATGATAATGATATTGTCTCCCACTATATGTGCACAAATAAAAAAATTCAATAATACTTATAATGTTTCAAAACACTTATATTTAAAAAACAAATTAATAAATAAATTATATATATAAAAACAATAAATCGTGAAAAATATTTTATAAAACCATAATGTGTAATTTATAGAAACTGTTTATTTCAATGAGATAAATTCAAAATACCCATGGACCAATGGATATATAAAATAATCAATCATTCATTGAAACCCTAATCATAAGATGACATGACTATAATGAATCATAAAATGTCGATAGATTTGTTTATTACTAGTATCTTTAATTATCACGACATCATAATCCATTGGGAATATAATTTTTTCAATACATGAATATACAAGAGATTTTGATAAACCAAATATTTGAAACAGTTTTTAGAGAAACAAGAGTATCAAAATCAGTAGATTATAAAAATAATAACACATCACTATAATAATATTAATAGGTGGATGGATAGTATAGTAATAATATCATAATTTTATTTTCTTCTCAACTATTCTGGTCCTTAACCAAATATAGAGACAATAATATAGGTTATCTAGTTAATGTAAAATACAAAAATACTAATAATAATCATCATCATTATCATATTAATAATAAAAACAACACCAAAAACAATAATAATAATAATAACTTTAATAAACTAGTATTATTAGAGGATTTATAAACTAAATAAAATATAAAACAAACCCAATTGATCATACAATTGTTTAGCCTACCCCTACCTCAACGATAACCAACATAGTAAATAAACACAATACATTTTATGCTCAAGTAAATTTTTTTCTATTAGCATAAAATATTAAATGGTTTATTAAAAAAACTAAATTGGTAATCCTTTATTCAACTCTGGAAACTACACTAAATACCTTTTTAACACAACAATTTTCTAATAGTTTTAGACATATCACATTTTACAAGCTATTTTTGGTGGCCTAGATACATGCCTCTTCCTTGTTTCACTCCATCATATATATTGAGTATCTTATTTAATGAAAGAACATCCATAATGAATGTCCATTTATTTATTCTACGAGTTTTCATATGCTATGAATTAATTTTCATATCCCACATTATTACATAAACCATCCTTCTAGATGATTTGTTATTCTGTCATGTATGAATGATATCATTCCATTTTCTTATATATCGCTAATTAATTATTTTTGCCTCTAGTGATCCACCAACACATAAAATATGATTCAATATTTTAACTAACTATAAATAATTTATATGAATTATTCTCACCACACTAATTATCATGCATTTATAAAATAATAAATATTGATGATACCCACTAAACACATTGGATTATACAATGTAAACAATAGGTAATTATGTTTTGAATAACTATCTCCATTGAGTACAAATCATAAAAAAATTATTTGACTAAGGGATCATTGGAATAACAATAATAATTTATATTATATATTGGTGTTTACAAATAGAAAATGCATGCACTCAAGAGACCAAGTGTGTCAAGCCTCATCCCTCCCCACACGGACTTATAAGTACACACTAATATTTTTTTCAAAATTATTGATGGACTGAACATCCCTTCTTAATGTAGTGGCATAAAGGTTTTTATATATAGTGAGAGATAATTTGTAGGATATTTAGTAGTTAGATATTGTGTAATTGATAATATGTTGGAGAGAACAACTAATTATCCCACTAATTATCACACACATGATATTCATGATTTTACTAGGCTATATCAAAATTAATTGGTTCTACCATACTTATTTTTTATAACTAGACAATTAACTATGAATTCACCTCCTTCGGTAAAATCTATATAGAAAACATTCTCATGTTATATGATTTTTAGATTGAATGGTTAGGGATCTATGTTAATTGCCACTTATATAGTGTTACAATTTTTTTATAAGATATATAATACTATGTTCTAATTCAAGAACCTATAAAATACATATCTGCAAAAAAATATAATTGGTTGAATAAAAGTAAAAAAAATAAACTCATATTAAATAAAATTATAAATCTTAAGCTAATTTTTTCCTATAATTCCAACTTCTAATACAAAAAAAATGATATTGTATCATATTGATCTATTTTGAGATAAAAATATGGATGTCCCCAAATTAATAGTTCCATATATTCTGAAAATTTCAATAAAATAAAACATGTTCTTCTTAGGATGCCTTTTAATATAATTTCAATATATTTTTTCCAAAAAATTATTAAAATAAAAAATCTGAAAAAAATGATTTTTATATATATTGGATGAGATATATATAGAATAAATTATTGTATATTGTCATTCATTCTCATCCCATGCCCATATACATATCAATTTAACTTATTTATATATTGTGAATTATGAAAATTATTTATTGAATTCATATGGATTATATTTTTCAAAACCATTATAATTTTTTTGGATTAACCTAGTGTAAATAGCTAAATATATCTATCCCTGTTAATCCTGATACATGGAACATGGTCAAGTTTTTTATGCTCCTCGTGGATATGTATTAATCTGAGAAAGTATTTATAAACTATATTTTTGGAATATATTTTCTAAATATCGCTATAAAACCTATGACACTCACACAAAACTTTTATGGACTGAAGGATTACATTAAATTGAAATGATTCAAAAATCTTGTTTCGATACATAAATATAAAATGCCAGTGATCTCAATTCCTACATCAATCTATAAAAGCATCTATATTATTTCATAATTAACTATATTTAATTCATATCCATAATAATTTTTAATTTTTCAAGTAAATACTTCCCAATGGTTTATTATTTAAGAAGGAAATTTAAATATTCATAATCCAAATTACATAGTTTCGGTAAGCAATCCAAACAAGTTTAATTTAAAAATATTTCACTATATAAAAATTTGATGAAAATATTATATTTTATATTTTACTATAATTTATTGAAACAATTAGAAACCAAACATATTTTATATGGATTAAAATTACTATCTAGGTTTAGTTTATATGTCACTAACTTCATTAATAGAATATTGGTGTTTTTATTTTACAACAATAAATTATTTATATTTCATAATAATAATAATAAAATGTCTCTATAAATCATTTAGATCATCTTTTAACCTAATAAATATTAATATTATTAGAATATTTTACTTCCATGTGGTCTTTTGAGTATTTTTCTAGTTCTAACCCATTAAATATTTAATATCTTGTCCCTTAACATTATCAAACTATATCTTTATCTAACTGTAACATTTTTTATGCTCTCACCCTCTAGAAATAATTCTTGTGTTTTCTATAATTTTTTAATCTTATGGGATATTAGGATTTTTAAAGAAAAATTTTTAAAAAAACAATTCACATCACTAAACGTAAATATATTATAGTTAGTGGTTCATAGCATGCTATATCATATCCTATATCATGATTTTTATATCATTTAAAACATGGTTAATTGGTTATGTAAGTATTTTTATTCGATTGTAACAGAATTTCGTAACTCATCACTAATATGCACACTACCTTATAATATTTGGGATATTATCATATACTATTTTATATAATTGATGATTTTGTGGTTATGATATTCTCCACATGGATTAAATGGAATCTACATTATATTCTTACCAAGAAGAAATTTTATTTCATCCTCATAATTTAGATATATACATATCGACTAATGATAATTTTAATGTATAAATATTTTGTAACTATTAATTTTACTACCAAAATGTGCTTTATTCATTTAACTCTATAAATAATCTTAACTTATATATGATGTTATCACCATAAAATATTCCCAATGCACCTCTTGATATGAATATTTCAAATGATTTTGTTTAACCTGACCATGTAAACATAGCCACTGTAGGGTGTGTTATGATCCTTGAAATTTTTTATTTATCATCAATTTCCAACATATGGTAGTTGATGATTATTACCATTATAAAACTCATATGTGATCATTATTTTTTACAACATGAATACATATTCAGTGGTTTGTACTACTATATGTATTGTATTATTAAATAATCTCATTAATCAACACTCATTCTCACCATGTATTATAAGAGGGGGGTACAATCTTAAAATATTTAATATATTTGATACTTTCATGGTTATGATATACTCATCATGGATTTTGATATATATTTTTTATCTTCTAACCATTATGATTCTCATATTTTATTTTTTTTTTCCAAAAACCTTTTGATGTAATTTTATTTTTACATCGTTATATATATAGACATATTGACTGATGTAATTATTATTCTATAAGTATTTTTTCTGATTCACGTTAACTTCTAATATGTATTTATATTATTTTACCCCATAAATAATAATAATAATAATCTAAATGTTTAATCATAAAAGATTCTTAATACAACCTTTAACATGATATTTTAAAATGATTCAATTTAACCTTAACAGGTAAAAAAGAACCACTATAGGGTTTATTTTGAGACATGTTAGTTTGTATTGATTATTGATTTCGAACATTGGATATTTATTCTTATGGGTGTTATCTCGTGTCTCTAATCAATTATAATCATGTTTTATTCTATAAAATTAAAACAATTTTTCTCTAATCATCAAAAAATAATATTTTAAAAATGTTTTCATAATTTTTACAATTATCCAATAAAAGAATCAAAAATTTGATATATATAGAATTATAATATCCTTTATCTAATGCAGTTTTTTTCTCCTTCATGAGATGAATTATCTACTCCATTCCAAAAAATATTTTTTAATTTTATCCTTCCTTGTGTTAAAATTAAAAATTCTGATCCACAAATTTAAAATATTATCCTAGAAACATGAATATATTTTTTTTCAAATGATGAATATATCTATAGTATAATACTCTTATTTCTTTATACTTTATATAATATTAATTTATTTTCTATTGGGGTTTCCATATACATGAAAAAAAATCATATCCTATTTATCTTTTAATATAATTATTGGATTCATAAAAGTACCTTTCTAAGGTACCTTTGGAATTGATCATTTAATTAACCTCTTAAATATTCCTCATTTTATACACCATATTAATTGATTATATGTCTTTATTCATGTCCATATCAGGTTGGTGAAAAATATTGAAAAATAAATATTGATGATCCCCATTGTATTCATTTTATAGATATAAATAAAACTAGTTATACAGTTTTCTAATGAAGAATGAATTTGATAGGGGTTGTATCACAATAAATTTTGAATCCTATTTAGGAAATTCCTCCCATTTACCAAGATTTATTTCATACATAAGGAAAAAAATATTTTTCATCCTGTAATTTAAATTTGTATAGTGCATTGATGATCCCATTTCTCTGTTACCACACTCTCTCATGAAAATGTTCTTAGATGTTTGAAAGCATGGTATAGATATTCATGTTTCTAGTACATGTTATTAGTTTAAAAAAATTTATGTATACATGATATGATAATAATTATATGTATCATCTATGTGTCTTTTTTTCATTACATTTTCATTATTAGTATCATACAATGGATTCTAACATGGAATGGTGACTCTAACATGTTACACATCCTCTCTGATCATAGTACAATGCATAAGTAACCATAAAAGTGCCATAAATTTATTCTACTGATTAAATTTTCATTATCCATAATTTAGTATAGTGATATTGGAAATATGAAATTAACTAATTTTTTCTATAATAAAATTATTGAATAAATTTTAATTTTCTCTTCATTTCCTTTTTATAAAATTATTTTAAATATAATCAATTAAGTATTAATGTTATTTATTAAATGATAATATCTATTATAGTTATATTTATAATATTCAATCCATTATATATTCTAATTATAATGGTTCCAAAAATACCTTATTATAGATGAATGTTTTCTATGATAATTATATTTTTCATTTTCATAGGATTTAATCTTATACAATAAATTTACTTGTATATACTTGTTATTTTGAGTTGAATTCCAAATCAAAATATTATATATTCGAATTTTTTTTGATAATTTCCTCCAAACTACACAAGGAACAGTATATCTTTTACACTTGATTTCAATTTGACTATGTTATACCATAATTTCAATTAAAAATCCTTAATTGATGAATATACTTTTTTCTTTGAAAACAAAAACACATCAATTTACAGTATTATTCTAATTCATATAATTATGATTGTTAAGATAAAATTAAATATTATATTTTATGTAATTATTAATAATATCATAAGAAATCCATTATTATCTGAGATTTCTTATTAATTATCCCATGTAACGTTTTTCATAAATAATATTCCATAAAAAATTACAATTTCTCCATATTTATATATATTATTTCTTATTATTAATTCTAATATATATTATTGAATAAATATATAATAAACTATGAATATATAAAAAAATAATATTTATGATGGGATTTGTAAGCTACGTATTAATTTACCTATCAATTAAAAATAGATATCGACCCTTGGGAATTCACCTGATGTATTATTCTAGAATAGGCATGCAGTATCCTCTTTCCATCTATGTCCACCCTTTTTTATCATTTTCATTATAAATAAAGTCACCATTTTAAAGGAACTCCTTCGTATATAATGACACTAACATTAAGGTTTATGGATCTCTGGGTGAGGGGTTATATAAAATGAACCATCGATATATTTCCCATATGTTAAAAATGTTGAGGGATTATATAATAAAATTCATTCATAAATATATTTAATCGTCATAATAAAATAATATTGAAATTTAGAATTATATATTAATTAAAGATTAAATACATACATAAATCTATAAATCTTATCCATCAATCATTTAATGAAATTCCATTGAAAAAAATAGTGAAATTTTATCTTCATAGTGTCATGTAATAAATTAAATAATTAATTAATTAAATTTATAATAATATAAATTATATCAACATATATTCATTATTTTTTAACTTAATAACATATATATAATTTAAATTTTAAAAAATTAAAATATGTATACAAAATGAACAACCTATTACAAATAATATGAATATTTCTATAGAATTATGTGTGCATTGTGAAACTGGTCAATTTGAAAAACCTTGATACTTGGAAATAGTGTATATGAATTATTATGGACAGAAATAAGTATTATATAATCTCAATGAAAAATATAATCCATTTCATGAATCAATATGTTATATCATGAATAGCATGACATGAATTGATATTATATATAATGACTGAATAAGGTGTATCTCTTAAATCATTCATCTTCTTTCATGAATTATACGTCTCATATGTTAGAATTAATTATGTGATGTGTGATTTAATTTTTGGAAAACATATAACACGGAAAATATTTGATTAATCATGTTGAATACCATACAATGAGAGTAAGACTCTAAAGAAACATGTTATAGATGATATTTCATACTAGGGTGGAATGTTGTTTAGTAAAAACATGGGGATAATATTGTTGGTATCCACTAATCAGGTTTTCATTGATATAAATTATTTATTTAAATTTTTATATAGAATAATATATTAATAAAAAACTATTTTAGAAATTTGAGGTATTAAAATAATATAATTAATTATAAAATAGAAATGAATGTTTTGGAAAAATGTAAAGGATCTAATAATAGTAAATGTTTCATGTTTAGATACCCATTTAAAATATTAATATAATTCTCAAGAAAACACATGGTTATTAGATAAATTAAAATAGAATCATTTTATAGTGAATTAATATATAAAATTTATAATTAAAGATAAAAATTAATGCAATCACCTCATACATTTTCTGTATGATCCATTCCAAACGAAAATATCATTTTATTTCATTCTTTCAATGATCTAAAATCATATATCTTTAGTGTTATAAAACCATAATTTAGGAATAATTATATTATAGTCAAAATATGATGTACAAAAATATGATACATAATTTCATTGACATATTTTAATTGATCAATGATGTGTTTATTTTTGTTTTTCTAGAAATATTTAGAGGAACATGTAGATTTATCTAAAATTTTTCACACATTAAGTAAATATCTTTTTGACAAACCATAATATAGACATACAAACTGGGAAAATGTATCATTGTTTTAAAAATGAAAATTGAAATTAGGTCCATAACCCATTTCCAATTTCAAAATAAATGTAACTAATTGACAAAAATTATCAGGTCTGATTTGGAATACCACATTACCTGAGGCACACCTCCTTTTATGTGAGAGGCTTCTTACTAGTTGTGGTGGTTTTAGGGGATTCATTGGGTGAAAATAAAATATATTATTGTTTACAATAACAAACAAATAAATAAAATTTATAGATAATAAAATTAGAGTAAAAAAATACCAAAACATATAAATTTTACGATGGAATGTAGAAAAAATATACACAATAGTTGTTCCTGAATACAAGAACAATGATCATCCACTGAGATAATAACATAATAAATAATTAAAAGGGACAATTTTAAAAATATGATCTACTAAAAACACTAAGACATATCTCATCCCAGTCTTTAAAATCATAGTTATCTATCCGACGGATGATCAAACCCAATCGTCCACCTAATAATAACTTTTAATAATTATGGGATGCTCTATAAAAAAATTTCTATGGCCTATTGAGAGGGGTGTGATTATACCATAGTAAGAAACCACCAGTGTTGTTCTGTAATGAAATGGTAAATGTGGTTTACTTGAATCTGATAAGTTCAGTACAATATAAACATGTAATTCATAAACATCAGAACAATAACATATAATCAAAAATCACGTATAAGAAAAAAAGACCTTGTTAATAGTGTCCATGAACTTAAAAATAATTCATGAACCTCGGCCACACCTACTTATACTCTATTCTAGATGGATAGTCATAATAGATTTTAGATGAAAATAAGAGAAATCCCAATGTTGTTCCACTAGTTAATGAGGAATCATGACACAAAGTTTCCATAAGTAATTGAGATAAAATATTTCTTACTAGTCTTTAGGCATCAATTTGGATCTGTCCACATGCTTTTTGTATCATGTATCTATTTTAGGTCAGGCATAACAGCCCAGATCTGGGTGCCACCCAAAGGTGCCCCAAACCCAGTTTTTCACATAACCTCAAGCTCATTCCCCCAAATACTAGATTTTTTCATCTAGTAGTTAGGGCCAAGGTGTGATAATGGGTAATATATGACATCATTGGTAGATTAGACCTAGTGGAAAAAATTGTAAACAATATACGAAGAAGTAATACCACCAAAAGTGACAAGCATAAAACTGAAAGTAAATCCAATAGATCATATTAAAATAATTATGTATGGAATATGTATCTAAGAAAATAGCCAAACATGTCCCAATGCAGGAACGAAATACATATTCAAATTACAAAAGAATCATGTTAATTCCAGCAGCATCTCAAGCCTCTGCATGGTCCCATCCTCTCTAGATCCAACATCAATCACGTACCTAATGAAGAAGGACGCTTTCCCTTTTTGGTACCTGCAATGATATAATCTGTTTGGGTCCAAAGCATGACCCAAATAGGGTTTGATATGAATCCTAGTAGGAATCTACCAAATGATATGTTCCAAACTATCAGTGAATAAATATATATAGTAGTTAATATACAGAAATTAATCAATAAACTAGGAAGTGCTCAAAATTAAATAGTCCTACAGTTTTCAATTACATTCATTCACATTTATTATTAAATCCGTTGAACCATGTAAACCTTGGGACCTATCCTATGCTCTGCATCCCCAATGTTCATAACAAAGAAGATTTCTCAGAAGACCATATGATCATTAAATTTTGACTGAGTCCAAGTTTTTATTTTCCTTGGAAGACTCATCATAGTTATTCAAATATTCAATCACGACCGATCGGGAAAGTTCACAAAGTGTAATTCCCCTAGTCTAACATGAAAACAATAATTAAATTACAAAATTATGGGAAGCTCTCACAGTTTAATAATTTTGGTCTAAACTTTTCACTTATAATTTACAAATGACCACCTGAGAATCTCTAACAATCAATATCCCTTGGTCAGCATAGCATCGATAAATTACAAATAACCACATAGGCATCTCTCAGAGTCTAAACCCCCAGGATTATGACCACCTAACATCACTCACATTCAGTAACCCTAGGTTAATGACCACCTGGAATATTTCACTGATAATACCTCTAGGGGTTTTGACGACTCACCAATGGTATTCAAAAGCACCCAAAGTCATCTTAAATGGTGCTCAGATGGAGAATCAGGAAAGGTTTGAAGTTCGCCATTCATTCATCAATCTCTTGTATGATAATGAGAATAAAAAGACAGTCCTGGACATGATATGTAACCATGATTAGATATATCAATTAAAAAGAAAAATACACTCTTTGTTTATTAAATATACATGATATGTAGTAGCCTTAACCAGCCCCCAGCATAAGCGGTATGCTAGGTCATCAAAAGGATGTGTATTCGGCCATTACATGGAAAATATGTGTTTGTACAGGGAAATCACTTACATGGTGTGTACTCAAAAGTATACGGCATGTACATATAAAAACCCCATTTCTTTATTTTCCTCAAAAACCACTCAAAACCAAGATCCATACCTGAAATGAAGATCTGAGTTCTTACAAACTTCCACCCTTAATGTAATTCACCCCCAAATACCCCTTCCAAGGGTGGTGAAGAGTAAACTCCAAATAAATTCGGCCACTATGATCATACGTCAATATCCCTCTCCTAAGTCTCATTATGTACTAGCCTATGCAATCATATCATCCATACCATAGGAACAGACTATCCAATGAGAACCATCGAGATGTAATCCACAATACATATTGGTTACTCATCTAGGGATGCATCCACCGAAAACTCAACCACCTAATGTCTAAAAACAAGAGAAGGTTCTAAAAAGTAGCATTGTAGCTGAGAAACATTGAAAACATCATGCATAGCCTGGTACCTATGAGGTAATTGCAATTGATTGGCAACAGATCCAACTCTATCCAAAACCTCAAATGGTTCAACGTATCATAGTGAAAGCATCCCATGACTCCTAATCCTCATGTGTCCTAACCTCAGTGTGACACGTAGGAAACCCTGATCTCCAACCTCGAATGTCAGAGGTTATCTCTGTTGATCAGCATAAGAATTTTGATGATATTTTGACATATCCATCATCTTCCAAATTTACTCCACCTACTCTCTGGTCTCGTGGAAAAGAGGAGGTCCCACCATAACTACATGTCCTATATCTATCTAACATAGAGGTTATCATCACAGACTTCTTTACCAAACCCCATATAGTTCCATCTAAATTGTTTCCTAAAAACTAAAATTGACAAGAAATTCCACTACAGGTACGTGTCTATCCCATGATCCCCTAAAATCTTGGACGCATGCTCGAAGCTTGTCCTCCAAAAACCTAAATCTTTCTCTCAGACTGGCCTTCGGTCTGGGGATGGTATGTTGTACTCTAAATTACCTATATATACAAATCCCTATATAGACCCTCCCAGACATGAGAAATAAAATGGGAATCCCATTCTAATATAATAGAGTGTAGAACCCCATGTTAATGTACAATCTCATTGATGTACAACATTCCAAGATCATCTACATTGAAGGTTTCTTTGATATAAAAGAAGTGTGCAACATTTGTGAGATTATCGATAATAATTAAAATTGCATCATTCCCACATGGTGACCTTGGTAATCCTGTCAAGAAATACATCATGACATCATTCCACTTTCACTCGGGAATGGGTAACTACTGTAAAACGATTTATGGTTGATGATACTCAACCTTCACCTACTGATAAGTGAAATATCTAAAAAAACATTCTAAATCTCTCTTCATACCTAGCCACCAATAACAACGATGTATATCTTGATACATCTTGGTGATACTTGGATGAACTGCCAATATGGAGTTATTAAAATCTCACAGAATCTGCTCGTGTATGTCTACTAACACCCATACCCACCCATAATAATTAAAATCATCATCCTTTCCTACAGTACACCAAGGGGTAGTGTCCTAACATAACACACTCTGTTTAACGAATTGGCCTTTATAATATAAATGGTTCATCACTCACACATGATCTAGTATAGTAGTGGTAACATCTATAGAAGAATAGAACGTCTGCACATGTCTATCTTTCACCTAAAAATGCATCGCTAAGAATAGATTTGTTGGTTGGAGTGGATACTCAAGGGGGGTGAATTGAGTACCAATTAAAATTTCTATTAAAAACATTATGGTTAAGAAAACCCCCAATTTAAAAATGGCCCAGTTAATTGAGGCAGTAGAAATATAAATGTTCAATTGGTCAACACTTTTCTCAATAGGGTGATTAATCCTTAGATTAATTAGTGTAGAACACCAATTCATCTTTTGAAAAAATTTAAATGAAATAAAAAAATACACACACTAACTAAAACAAACTATCAAAGTGTAATAAAAAACAGTTTTTTGTTTTAGAAAATATAAGTGGCGGATATAATAAAAATAGATTATATGAAGATTTTTAACATGGTTTAATCAAGAAGTTAAATATAAAGTCGAGACCTAATCCTCTCCACTTGGTGATCACCTTTCACCAAGTAATTTATATTAAAACATTATACACAGCCTATATCATGCTTTACAAAAGTTATCACAAACTGTCCAGGGAACACACCCTCTACCATAGATCTTCTCTGTAAATACAAACAAAACATACCACACATGATCTCTTCCACATTAATACGTGGGAACTACAGATAAGGTGAAGTTTGATGTGAGGATATTCAATATCCTCTAGTTCAAGAACAAGAGATAGTGTGTGATATAAACAGACAAAAACACATATCAAAGATGTAAAATAAAGAAACACAAAAAAGTTGTTATGATGAGAAATAGTTTACAAGGATCTATGTGTTTTATGATCAGCTCTTGACTCCTTGTAATGAGAAACATTGATGTTCGAGTCAATCTTTGGAAGTTGTTTCCAAAACAGAGTGTCGCAACTCCAGGTTCTAGCTTTCAATGTTATGCTTCTGAAGTTGATCAAGAGTTGATGAAGCACAGAAGGTGGGTATGAGTTTATCCCAGAATAATTTTTTTGATGTTTTTGGGTTCAGGATCTTACTGCTGGATGGTTTGGATTTTTGATCTGGCATGTAAGCTCTATCACACTTCTCATGAAACCCTTTCTTCGTGTCTGCATATATGATACACTTCTTGTTTTTTCATCGATAAAAAAATCCATCTCTTTATTTTGTGTTTGTAGAGACCCAATTCTTGACAAACATTAACATTACATTACTTTAGGGGAATACTTAATACATAACAAAAATAGACACACAAGGACCGTAATAGTTTAGTGTCTTTGGAAACTTTGAACGTAATCTTCTAATCGTGGTGAAAGATCTTCAACATCTCCCATGAAGATCTTCCCCTTTATTTCTTACCTAAAACCTTTCTTTATATCCTGTGTAAAAGAAAACATAAAAAGGGTGAGCTCAAATTCTCAGTAAGGGTAAGCATGGAAAAAATAAAACCTACCATATACATTTGAACTTAAAAACATGAACATAATGTTTAAACATCAAAAGAATGAGAAATTAGATAAAACATGGAAGTACGCAAGGCAGAGATCATAATGAAACATGAAGAATGATAAAATAGAATGGTAATAAAACATGTAATTGTGGCAACCATTAAGCACCTGATATGACTTCCATAGTAGCCAAGGCATTGCTGCCAAGACCATCTTAGTGGACAAAGTCCCTTTCTGAATCGAGTTCACTCCTCGTTCCAGTCCTGTATTACTGAACCGGTTTAACATGTCATTCCAGCCATGTCTATCTCATTAGATATAAATCTTTACCCAATTCATTGGAGGGAGATATATGTCCCACCCATCTCATAATGAAATCATTCTTACTTGTGCCACAAAATAAACATACATCGTTCATAATAACCCAATAAATAAAATGGGTTTCATAAACTTCATCCCATAATCACTTAATCCATATAAAAGAATTGGATATCATTTCATAATAAGAAAATTGAAACCATGTAAATCATAGATACATGATACTTGAAACATACACTTATGAAATAATGTCATCATAGATGAAAAATGGTTTTGATAAAACAATTGAAATGAATTATTGAGGAAAATATCCTTTCTTCTTCAAAATCATTTTCTTTTCACAAAATGTCATGCAATTTTAAAAGAAAAGGATTTTTTTGAAAATAGTCATGAAATATTTTGGAGTAAGCTTCATGAAAATAAGGTTTTATAAAACCGTAAAAATCCATTTGTGCCGTATCAGTTAAAAAACATTCTTCTCGTACTTTTGCCGGAAAAGTCAAAAAGTACCTTGTAACAGAAAGATTATTTACATACCATGTAGTAAAATTCAAAATGGGTAAAAAGGGATTTAAAAATGCATGAAAACATTTTTAGAAAACATGGGATTGGATGATAAAGATAACCCCAGTAAACACTTACGAATAAACAATCTCGGATAAAAATGAGATTTGCAAAATTATCCCTTACATTAGGTCTGATATGCTTCGTACATATCCGAACCTTCTATATAATGATTTAAATAATGTCATTGACTTATTAAAGAATCATATTCATTGTTATTATATCATATATGTTTCACTTATGACTTTATATTTCCCATTCTTTTGTAAATTCCATGTTAAAGCAGCGTTTTGGGTAAAATCATTTCATTTATCATATGTGTTTCGACTTGTCGTTCTTGATATTATTATTATATCCTGATTTACATTATTCCATAATGTAAAACATGATTTATATATAATATATATTCATCATATACATATATATATTATAGATCGATAAAAGGAATGAAATACACCGTTCATGGAGATGGTAGGTCGTACGTACGCATGAACGTCGTTTTCGTTTCCATATTGAATTGAAAGAAACTAAATAGACGACATACATATATATATATATACATAAATCCAGTAGAATTATTATTTCATATATTTTATTATTATTCATTAAATAAACTTTATGATCATTCATGTATGGTTAACATGGAGAATTAATCTCATCGTGTCGTGGAGACGGTAGTCCGTACATACGCACGAGCGATGATATCATTCCCATAATTATTGAATATAATTGCAGTGGATAGTATAATATATCAGAATCAGTATGATGTTATAATAAACATATATAGTTATTATTTACACCATTATACCCATCCATGTAAGGTGTTGGTGGAAAAACAGATTTCACCACGGCGTGGAGACGGTATTCCGTACGTACGCACGCGCGGTGATTTCATTTTCCGTAGGATGGATAGATGGTGAAATAGGGTTGTTTCATACTTATAATAACATATCACAATATGATTTATACTTATGTTATTACTTCATAATGAAAAAACTAAATAATAATAAGTGGAATAAGATATGAAGTTGAATGAATCGGTAACGGACATTACGTCTTCTTTGAAGCGCTTCTTTGAGACCTCCTTTTAGGGCACTAAAATTGGTCTTTGAAGAAGACCAAGACCTATAGGATTTTTCTAGGGAAGTGTAGAGAAGAAATTTTAAGGGTTGGGCTGAGCTTGAAGGCTCAATGTGGTGTGAGGAAGAGAGGGAGGAGGTACCCTTTTATAAGGGAGGAGAGGGGCACCTTTGGAAAAACTAACAATATTATGTTATTATAAAGCCATATTCGGTTTTAAATAGCTCCAAATTGATTTATTTCAAAGCTAATGTGGGTATGGGTAGAAATCCTCTCATCCAATAGAATTAGGACATGTTTAGTTTAATATTTTAACCTTATCATTTAGATTTAACATTAAGTTAGATAATTTTACATTTACAGTGTCTTTTGTGTTCTTACACTATAAGGTTACTAAACTTACTATAAGATGCCAAAAGAACCCCAAGTTGTTTATTATTAATATATATAACCTTATCTAAGTCATTTGGCTGAACCTTATATTTTTATGAATAAAATAACAATTAATAATATAATATTTTTTTTAAAAACTATTTTACGTCAATTTTGACACTATTTAGTAATTGATTTTTATGAAACTAATAACAGAATAATTAGTTAGAAAAAAGTTAATTAAATCCATAATAACATGTTATATTAACCTATAAAATTAGTGTAATTCATAAAATATCTCATATTACATTTATTTGGGTATTTATAACATCAATTATGTCAATATTTCATTAATAAGATAAATAATGCATCATCTTTGTGTCATAAAAAAATTAAATTATTTAATGTCTAAAAATTAAAATTAAAACCCCATTATGTAGAAAATATTTTTATATTTCTAATGAATATTTATAGTCGAATTTGTCTTTTGTATAACCTTATATTAAAAATTCTTTTCTTATTAAACATTGATTTTAACTATTTTAACCCTTCTTTAGATAAATTAATAAAAAATGTCCTAATCTAATCCAAGTGGGCTTAAATGGACATATTTTATTCCTAAGGTTGTTTTTGGTCGAATTACACTTATCCAATAGAATTAGGACATGTTTTAGGGTAATAATAATATCATTGTTACCCTTAATTACCCTATTTACTTTTAACCGTGGAAAAAAAAGTAAAAAGTTACTATTCACCAAAAATTATTTTCATCTCATTGAACCACATTTTACGTACTGAAATCAACCGAGTCTCTCAGATTTTTTAAATTCCATTCACAAAAGCGGTAAAATTTAGTTTTATGTAAATTTGAAAATTCTCGTAGGAGGTGGGTAAAAGACAGTGAAAAGTTCTATGAAATTTTTATATATCTAAAATTATTATAAAATTACTCCAATGAATTACATAGAACTTATATAGGTATTATGTATCAATTTTGACCTAACATAAATTTAAATAAAATAAATAATTATTTAAACAAAAAATCGGTTTTTAAATAGTAACCCAGTGTTTTCAGTATTCATAAAAAATTGAAAGTTTTCAGAAAAATACCAAAATTTCATCCTAGGCTAACATCAATATTACGAATCCAAAAATGAAGTCCATTTTCAGAAATAAAATTTATAAAATTTCAAAAAGTGGGTATTACAATTCATAATGGCTAGTTTTAATAATATTTTAATAGCATATCATTGTTTAGCGAAACTCGGTATTGCGTACAACACACGCTATCGTGGAATGTCGTGCTTGCGTTTAATGCAAGCAAAGGCAGGGATGTGTGTTGTGCAAGAACCTTTTTGTGTAGCTTACAACACAAGATATTAATGAAATTAAATATAATATTTTCTGTATAATCTTGGGGTGTCACATTCTACCCCCCTTAAAATGAATTTTTCCCTCTAAATTCGTCGGGGTTATAAATGGTTTACTACTTGAAAGTTTATTTAATAGAAACCCACATAGTAAAAAGGAATACCAAAACTTGGATTTAAAAACTAATGTATGAAATGTAACGGTTACCCAAATTAACTAATCACTGGGTTTCCACATAGGAGAACATAGCTGTAAATATGGATATAGAAGAGAAATATAACCGTCATGTTCTGATGGAGGGTGGTAGAGAACATGGTTATGAAAAATCCAACAATCACAAAGCAATAAATTTGTGATGATCTAGGGTACCATGTGATTCATCGGATATAAGGGCACTAGGACAACATTTTTGGTTTTCCAGATCATTTCCCTAAAGTTGAAGAATTTAAATTAGAATAAATAATTACATTATTTTGGTACAATCTCACTGTTGTTCGTGATTTGAACAATTTCCACTTCATCTTTTAAAGAAATGAAGTTGAATTTGTTATTCATGAAGTGTTAATAGATCATGTGATAGGATGATGGGTCATTCAATCTGTTTCGAACAAAAGGTTAGCAAAAGTTATCAAATATATATAAGTCCATCTATGGTGAGGTTAATCATATACGATTCCAAGAATGAACTTATAATTCATATATCATACCACGTAATAAAATAAAACTAGTTTCTACTAACCAGGGAATTCCTGTAGGCCAGTGGTAGGCGATAAAGGCCAATCGCACTTCGGTTGTGGGTTTGATCCCCACAGCCTTGTCCGACGCGATGGGTTGTCACCCATCCTGCAGGTTGTCCTTTTTCTAAAGCTATATTTCTATAAAATCTCATCAATAATATCGAAAAAAAAGTTGTATCCTTAAATAATACTAACTTATGACTAACATAATCCATTCCAATATTTAGGTTTATCTAAAATACAATGGTCCAAGCTCATAGTATAAAGAAAATGATTACTTGAAATGTCACATAACAACAACGTGAATGCCATAATTTATCCCCCATATATCATAAGATATATCTTGTTGGTGAAATTACAAACATGTTAATACCTTAATCACGTATTCTATTGAAGAATGAATACCCATTGAACCTTAGTGAAAACATGAATGCAGTCAAAAGTTAACTCTTTCCACATACCAAAATCCAAAAATCCTATATACTCAAACCATGATATAACCTTCTCCTTATATCAGTCATGAGCTCATGAATACTATCAAACATTTAATTTTCTCCTTATCCCTTCATTATGCGCATATCATCAACATTCCAAAAATATCTGAATAACCGTTCATGCATACTGGTACCATTAATCATACACATTCAAAACTCAAGAAAAGACAACAGTGTAACAATCCTTAGATGTCTCTTTATTCGATAGTACCATGAGATTACTTATACAACATTACACTTGATAAACATGTAATCATTCCACTACATTCTTAAACCATTGACCAATCTTCAACTATACTTTCATCTCACATATCATCTGTAGTTTCTTCATCATCATCAACATAAATACTACCCATACGGCCGAACTAATTCTCTTCATGAGACTTTCCCTTAGGGCATTGGTTTGCATAATGACCGTAAATTCCACATTTAAAACATTTAACAATTATTGATGTCGTAGAAATACCATTATCCTCATCCATGGTGTTAACTGAACCTTTTCTTTTGCACTTACTGGCTTTGTGTCCTTGTTTTCCACACCAAAATAATCTTCCATTTCCCTTGAAACAATCTCCCCTATGCCTCTTCCCACATGATTTACATGAGGGAAGTTGAACTTTCTTTCCTCTATGATCATCATGAAACTCCATCTTTTTCTTATTATCTGAGTCGGGAAACTTACCAAAGTTGTGATTATTGATCATATTATGAGATTTCTGATTAGGCATAATAACGATGTTTGGACTTCCAAATCCCATTTCATTAGGTTTCTCATGAATAATATTATTCCATTGTCCGTCATATCCTCCATTATCATGAATCTTCCTGTTTCCAGTCATTTATAAAACCCAAAAAGAATTGTGTGAGAGGAAAAAATCATTCTAGGGAAAACAACATTGTAAAAGGGGAGCACCCTCAATATCTAACATCATAGGTTAAATTATATGATTGTTACCGTAGTTCTAGGACTATATCCTATACGTATACTTATCCTTAGGGACATCCCTAGACATACCTTAGAAATATCTCTAGGGATATCACTAACATTTTCGGATCCTAGTTTCCAAAGGTTGACTAAACCTTTCCTCTGATACCAACTTTAGAGACCCTAAGCTTGATGTACATGAACATTACATTACTTTATCAGAATACTTAATACATAACAAAAATAGACATAGAAGGACCATAATAGTTTAATGTCTTTTGAAACATGGAACGTAATCTTCTTAATTGTGGTGATAGATCTTCAATATCTCCCATAAAGATATTCCCCTTTTTTTCTAACCTAAAACCTTTCTTTATATCTTGGGGAAAAGAAAACATAAAAAGGGTGAGCTCAAATGCTCAGTAAGGGTAAGCATAGATAAAATAAAACATACCATATACATTTGAACTTAAAAACATGAACATATTGTTTAAACATCAAAATCTTGAGAAATTACATAAAACATGGAAGTACGCAAGGCATAGATCATAATGAATAATTAATAATGATAAAATATCATGGGAATAAAACATGTAATTGTGGAAACCATTAAGCACATGATATGATTTCCGTAGTAGCCAAGGCATTTCTTCCAAAACCATCTTAGTGGACAAAGTCCCTTTCGAAATCGAGTTCACTCCTCGTTCCAGTCCAGTATTACTGAACCGGTTTAACATGCCGTTACAGCCATGTATATCTCATGAGATATAAATCTTTACCCAATGAATTGGAGGGAGATTTAGGTCCCACCAATCTCATAATTAAATCATTCTTACTTGTGACACAAAATAAACATACATCATTCATAATAACCCAATAAATAAAATGGGTTTCATAAACATCATCCCATCATCACATAATCCATATAAAAGAAATGGATTTCATTTCAAAATAAGAAAATTGAATCCATGTAAATAATAGAGACATGATACTTGAAACATACTCATATTAAATAATGTCATCTTAAATGAAAAATGGTTTTGATAAAACACTTGAAATGAATTCTTGAGGAAAATATCCTTTCTTCTTCAAAATCATTCTCTTTTCACAAAATGCCATGCAATTTTAAAAGAAAGGGATTTTTTTGAAAATATTCATGTAATATTTTGGAGGAAGGATCATGAAAATGAGGCTTTATAAAACTGTAAAAATCTGTTTGTGCCGTATATGTTAAAAAACATTCTTCTCTTACTTTTTCTGGAAAAGTCAAAAAGTACCTTTTAAAAGAAAGATTCTTTACATACCATGTAGTAAAAGTCAAAATGGGTAAAAAGGACATTAAAAATACATGAAAAAAATTTAGAAAACATGGGATTAGATGATAAATATAACCCCAGTAAACACTTACGAATAAACAATCTCGGATAAAAATGAGATTAGAAAAACTATCCCTTACCATAGGTCCGATATTCTTTGTACGTATCTGAAACTCCTATATAATGATTTAAATAATGTCATTGACTTATTATAGAATCATATTCATTGTTATGATATCATATATGCTTCACTTATGACTTTATATTACCCGTTCTTTTGAAAATTGCATGTTAAAGCAGTGTTTTGGGTAAAATCATTTCATTTATCGTATGTGTTTCGACTTGTCGTTCTTGATATTATTACTTATATCCTGATTTATATAATTCCAAAATGTAAAACATGATTTATATATAATATATATTCATCATATACATATATATATTATAGATCGATAAAAGGAATGAAATACACCGTTCATGGAGACGGTAGGCCGTACGTACGCATGAACGATGTTTTCGTTTCCTTATTGAATTGAATGAAACTAAATAGATGACATACAAATATATATATAAATAAATCCAGTAGTGTTAATATTTCATATATTTCATTATTATTCATTAAATAATCATTATGATCATTCATGTATGGTTATCATGGAGAATGAATCTCATCGTGTCGTGGAGACGATAGTCCGTACGTACGCACGAGCGATGATATCATTCCCATAATTATTGAATAGAATTGGAGTGGATGGTATAATATATAAGAATCATTAGAATTTTATATTAACCATATATAGTTATTCTTTACACCATTATACCCATCAATGTAAGGTGTTGGTGGAAAAACAGATTTCACCACGGCGTGGAGACGGTATTCCGTACGTACGCACGCGCGGTGATTTCGTTTTCCATAGGATGGATAGATGGTGAAATAGGGTTGTTTCATACTTATATTAAACTATCATTATATTAGAGATACTGATGTTATTACTTCATAATGAAACAACTAAATAAGAAGAAGTGGAAGAATAAATAAAGTTGAAAGAATCGGTAACGGACATTATCTCTTCTTTGAAGCGCTTCTTTGATACCTCATTTTAGGGCACTAAAATTGGTCTTTGAAGAAGACCAGGACCTCTAGGATGTCTCTAGGGAAGTGGAGAGTAGAAATCGGTAGGGTTGGGCCGAGCATGAAGGCTCAAGGTTGTGTGAGGAAGAGAGGGATGAGGTTCCCTTTTATAAGGGAGGAGAGGGGCACCTTTGGAAAAACTAAACATATTATTTTATTAGAAAGCCATATTCGGTTTTAAATAGCTCAAAATTGATTTATTTCAAAGCTAAGGTGGGGATGTGACGAAATACTCTCATCCAATAGAATTTGGACAAGTTTAGTTTAATATTTTAAAATATCATTTAGATTTAACTTCAAGTTAGATAATTTTACTTTTACCGTGTCTTTTTGTGCTCTTACACTATAAGGTTAATAAACATACTATAAGAAGCCAAACGAACAAAAAGTTGTTTATTATTAATATATATAACCTTATCTAAGTCATTTGGCTGAACCATCGATTTTTTGGAATAAAATAACAATTAGTAATATAATATTTGTTTTAAAAAATATTTAATGTCAATTTTGACACTATTTAGTAATTGATTTTTGTGAAAATCATAACAGAATGATTAGTTCGAAAAAAGTTAATTAAATCAATACTATAATGTCATATTAACCATTAAAATTATTTTAATTCATAAAAAGTCTCAAATTACATTTATTTGGATATTTATAACATCAATTATGTCAATATTTCATTAATAAGATAATTACTTTAACATCTTTGTGTCATAAATAAATTAAATTATTTAATGTCTAAAAATTAAAAATAAAACACCATTATGTAGTAAATATTTTTTATCTTTATAATTAATATTTATAGACGAATTTATCTTATGTATAACCCTATATTAAAAATTATTTTCTTATTAATCTTTGATTTTAACTATTTTAACCCTTCTTTAAATAAATTGATAATAAATGTCCTAATCTAATCCATGTGAGCCTAAATGGTCTTAATTTATTCCTAAGGTTGTTTTTGGTCGAATTACAATTATCCAATATAATTAGGACATGTGTTAGGGTACTAATAATATCACTTTTACCATTAATTACCCTATTTACTTTTAACCGTGGGAAAAAAGTAAAAAGTTACTATTCACCCAAAATTATTTTCATCTCATTGAACCACATTTTACTTACTGACATCAACCGTGTCTCTCAAATTTTTTAATTTCCATTCACAAAAGCGGTAAAATTATGTTTTATGTAAATTTGCAAATTCTCCTAGGAGGTGGGTAAAAGACGGTGAAAAGTTCAATGAATTTTTTATATATCTAAAATTATTATAAAATTAATCTAATGAATTAAATTGAACTTATATAGGTATTATGTATCAATTTTGACCTAAAATAAATTTAAATAAAATAAATAATTATTTAAATAAAAATCTGTTTTTAAATAGTAACCCAGTGTTTTCACTATTCATCAAAAATTGAAAGTTTTCAGAAAAATACCAAAATTTCACCCTAGGCTAATTTCGATATTACAAATCCAAAAATGAAGTCCACATTAAAAAATTAAATTTATAAAATTTCAAAAAGTGGGTATTACTATTCATAACGGCTAGTTATAATAATATTTTAATAGCATATCATTGTTTAGCGAAACGCGGTATTGTGTACAACACACGCTATCATGGAATGTCGCTCTTGTGTGTAATGAAATAAAAGTCAGGGATGTGTGTTGTTCAAGCTCTTTTTGGTGTAGCGTACAACACAAGACATTAATGAAATTAAAAATAATATTTTTCGTAAAATCTGGGGGTGTTACAGTGGTCTTCTCTTTTTATATTTGATGTCCGACAATGGGAATGAGTAGATCACGTGCATGCTTCCTCGTACCTCGTATTGTCCACGGTATAGTCTTTTGAAAAGTGTATAATCAGACTTAATTAATGCCATATCATTTATTTTATCAAATATGAATGTTAGATAAGTATTTGAAAAATTTACAAAGTATGGAAGAATATGCATTAGTAGACTGGTAACGGTAGCCTTCATATGAGTAGGCTTCAACTGTTGGTTCAAATGGAGAATCTCCAACTATAACCATTAACAGTTTTCTCACACCAGTAACCATCTAATAGTGACCATGTCATGGTAAGCCTGTAACGGTGACCATATAGAAATAACCCTGTAATGGTGACCATGTATCGGTAACCCTGTACAGGTGACCATGTAACAAGAACCTTTTATGAGGGACTATGTAGTTGTAACCTTGTAACGGTAAGCTTGTAGTTGTAACCTTGTAACAGTGAGCTTGTAAATGTAACCTTGTAATGGTAAGCTTGTGATTGTAACCATGTAGTAGTGACCTCTGTAATGGAGACCTCTGTACATAGACAAATTCTGCACTGTAATCTTAACCAATCAAGTAGGGAGATTGAAAGTATATGAATATTACACTTTAGGAGTAGGAAATATTAATGAAGCATGATTAGCATAAAATTAAGAAATGGCTTTCACTTTAATGAAAACAATATTTGGGATTATCAAAATATGATTTGAGATTATAAAAATATATGTTGTACTTATCAAAATGTGATTTGGGATTTTCAAAACTAGTGAGTCTAAAAATCTTCCCATCTTGGATAATCACAAATTATAGACTTCGTAAAAGTTTTGAATCAAGGTAAAACACATATTATAATGTCACTGACTCATAATATTTAAGTGTTGATTATTTTCTCCATCGTGAGAATGACTTCTCTCCTTTTTTTCCCATTAAATATTTTCTCTCCCATTGTGATTAACAAAAAGCATACAAAACAATAAAAAATGAAAAGAAAAAATAATTATTAATAAATTAAAAGTTCATTACAAAAATTGATACACCAATCTCAATCAATTAAGATAGTCCACAGTCAATCCACATAAGATATTCCCAGAAGAGAATTGTCATTGGAGGTTGATGATGAAGAAGCTAAAGGTGGAGGGAAAGGCTGAGGGATGTCACTTGGTAGGGTAGGATGAGTTGAAACAGAAGCATTAGTCAACCGGTACTGAGTACATCCTTGAGGAATCTATGGGGTCAATGTTCTGATGTCCTGGGTAGGAGTCATCAAAGGAGCAGCACTGGTGGAACCTGAAGTAGCTGAAGAAGCTGTAAGAGTAGGAGGAACTATGAATGGAGTTCAGTTCTCATGGAGGAATGGCAAGAAGTGATTTGTGAAGTCCATAAAGATACTTCCACCTCTCCCCATAGCAGAAATAAAATCATCCTTATTTTCCATGAATTTTTCCAAACCAGGAGTAAATTCTTTGAGAATGCTATCATGATCTTTAAGGGCCTATGTGACAGGTGGGACCCTTAAGTTTTACAACAACAACATGAAGTGACCATCCATCTGATGTTTGGTGTACCCCCATTTGTATTATAAATCATCTTGATCCTTGATGGCCTTCTGATCCTGCGCAGCTTCTCTTAAAGAGTTTCCCACAAGATTAGGAATTTCCCTAGTGATGGAAATGACCTGAGAATTTGAGGAACTACCACCAGAGAACATTTCCACATCTTCTCTGATAATTTTCTTGAAAGCATCAAGGTAAATTGGAGGATAAGCTCAAGTGGAAGCAGATGCCACTAGAGGATTGAGAGTGATGGCTAGTTTCTCCTTGAATGATTTCGTTAGACCACTGATCAATCTCTTTACATCATTATCTTACCCTTTCACATGTGTTTCTATATATCTTGAAATACTCATACATTATGACCGTTTTCTGAACTATAATTTTAAAATATGCAAGTTCTCTATCCACATGGGTCATGGAATCCATATAAGCATCAAATTTAGCAATAAACTATTTCACAGAAACCATAGAATCTGTGAACTCATTGATTTGACTCTAGCATTTCCTCACTTCCTATATCACAGTAGATTGAATTTTGGATTGAATTTTGGCTAAGTTAGATGCTAGATTCTCATGAGATAGGGAAATAGCTATTTCTAATTATGAAGACCTATCCCTAGACACTTTTTTCAGGGTTGATTTTATGGATTCACGATCTGTTAGTTTGACATATTCTTGAGGGAAAGAGGTTTCTGAAGGGACACAAGTGAGATTTGGCACTGAGGGTCTTCTATTAGGCCTCTCATCATTTGATTCATCATAGTCTAGACCTAATACCATAAATCCAAGGTCCTCATAACAACCTTCAATTTCATTCAAAATAGAACTTGAGCCTGTAACAGTAGGTTCCTCCACCTCAAACTGAGAAATCTCTTGATCGGTCACATTTATTTCCACCAGACCTCCTTTATCAACAGAATCATTAGGAATTATCACTTCCACTTCCACTTAAAAATCTTCAACTACATCCAAGATAGGTCCATCCTCAACTAAATCAGCAGCTTCTTCTTCTGCTCCACTATCTGCCCTTTCTGTATGTCATATTAGAGGACTATGACTTAGACATTCCTCTTAATTTTCAGCAGCATTAGTCTCTAGGTCAGCATTACTTGATTCAAAGTCCCCATCCTCATCTGAGGTGTATCTAACTTCTCTTAAGACAATTTCATCCCCTTCTTGTTCACTGGTCTCCTTATCATTTTTCCTTATGACAGGTTCCCTTCTAGGCAATCTCTTTGGTGGGATAGGCTCCCCAAAGGATACATTAGGTTCATGAGGTTTGGAAGGAAATTCAGGGACACTTCTATCATCTATAAAATATTCCTCTCTTCCTTGCATAGCAGCAACTTCCACTTATTCTACACTTGATTAGTCATGCTCATCTTCATCAGGCTTAATACCAGGGTCACTTTTATTCTTATGCCTTGTAGGATGAGTCACAATATTAAACTCTTCATACACCTTATCCTCATCATTCCCCAATATCATCATCCATGGATTCTAATTAATCTTCATTAGTTTTCAGATTACATTGGTGATGCAATGGTTATCTTGTACAAAAACATTTTCTTCTTCATCTCCAGTAACTCCTTTCACTTTCAACATAAGAGATATCATCTTGGCATGGGATAGAGAATTTTACTTGGAGCTAGGCTTGATCATATCATCCAACTGAGCCATCGGCAACCTACGTAGGTTGATTATGTCTATTATTCAGCAAATATAGAATGAATATGTCTTCATATTTCATAACATTGATGTCCCCTCTCCTGGTACTTATCACATACTAAAAAAATTTGAAATGCAGCTTATCCTCTCCTACCATATCAGCAGCAATGACATTCCTAGGAATTCCATTCACTGTCAATTCAGCTAAATCTTCTTTCATATCAAAACAACTCACTATTAGGAGGAACCACTTTTGATTAATAGGAATAAATTTCTTTATGAGGAATCCTTAAACAATCAGCACATTCAACATAGGAGAAACTCAAATTTACATCATTTACTCTGGAAGTCATTTGATGCTCATCCTCAGACTATTCAAACATCAGATACTCATATAATTCCTTCACCAGCTTTTAGTAATAGGTTCCATTGTCATTTTCAAAACAATCAACCCATCCTTGAGATTCCATTTCCTTAAGAACTAATGATCATCTTGACAGAAGCCACTCTGAACTTAATTCCTTCTTAGCTATTATTTCCCTTTTGGATAAAAGCGGGTTCAATAACATTTCCACGGTCAGGGTTCTACTACTCGATTCAGATCTAGGTCTATTAGGATTAGGCACGTCTCCTTCATCACTGACCAGTGGCCTCTTCAATATAGCTAGTAATTCGGAGCGGCTCGAGGTTTCAGCGGAGGTTTAGGTTCTACGATTTTAGAGGAAGAGGTTCAGAGGAGGATTTGATGTGGATTGAAATGTTGTATGTGTTCTATTTTTATCATTTAGGGATAAAAAATTTAAAAACTATATAAATTAAATAAATATATAAAAACTTTTCAGATACCAGTTGAGAGTACATAATAGGAAAAGTCACATACTTCTAATGTATATCGATAAGGAGGTGTCTATGAGGTCAAATGGTGTGGTCCTAATAGTGAGGTCCTAAAAGTGAGGACCTAATAGTGAGGTTCTAACATTGAGGTCCTCGCAGTGAGGCACTAACAGTGAGGTTATAACAATTAATAGTTTATCATAACTAACTCATGTCTGATGTAATTTAACCTATCAGAATTCAAAGGCATTGTGAATATAAGCCAATTGGTGTTCAGTACCAATGAATTCAATAGTGATATCACCTTTTTGAAAATTATCTCTCAAGAATGTGATGTCTTACATCAATATGCTTTGTTCTAGCATGAGACACGGGATTCATAGAGATGTTAATATCACTACTATTGTCACGGTTTATAGATACATGTTTTAATTGATATCCATAGTCTAGTAGAGTGTGTTTCATCCATAGAATTTAAGAACAACAACTACCAGTAGCTACATATTTAGCCTATGGAGTAGAAAATCCAACAGAATTCTATTTCATACTACACCAAGATACTGGTGACTTGTCTAAAATGAAGTATGTTTTAGTGGTGCTCTTTCTTCCTAACATGAAACCCAAAAAGTCAGCATCCAAATATCTTATTAAATCAAAAGTTTTCCCCTTGGATAAAATAGTCTTAAAATTATAGTATACTTGATATATTTAAAAATACTGTTAAAATCATTTAAATGAGACTCTTTGGGATTGGCTTGAAATCGAGCACACATGCATACACTGAACATAATATCAGGTCTACTAGTAGTAAGAAAAACTAGACACCATATCATACCTCTATATTTTTTTTGATCCACTGGTTCTCTAGTTTCATCAGTATCCAATTTTAAAGTGGTACTAATAGGTGTATCACATCCTTTACTGTTATCTGAACAAAAACATTTTAAAACATCATTAGTATATTTATTTTGATTTAAAATAATACCATCTTTGTTTTGAAAAATTTGAAATCCAAGGAAAACTTTTAGTTCCCCCAGTAAAGTCATCTCAAATTCATTTTGCATCATTGACGAAAAGTTGGTATATAAATAATGTTTAAAAGATCCAAATATTATATCATCTACATAAATTTGTATTATTAAAACATCTTTGGGAATCCTTTTAATAAAGAGAGTAGGATCTGTTATCCCTTTTGTAAAACCTTTTGAAATAAAAAATGAACTGAGTCTTCAAACCAAGCTCTTAGAGATTGTCTTAGACCATATAAGGCTTTAGAGAGTTTAAAAACACGATTTGGAAAATCGGGATTTGTATATCCTGGGGGTTGTTCAACAAATACATCATTAATTATATATCCATTTATAAATTCACATTTGAAATCCAATTGATAATTATTGAAATTCAGATGAGCTGCATAAGCAAGTAGTATCCTAATGGATTCAAATCTAGCTACAAGAGTGAAGGTTTCCACATTGTCTATTCATTCTTCTTGATTATACCCTTGTGCAAATAACCTAGCATTATATCTAAATATATTTCCAGATTCATCAACTTTATTTCAAAACAGCCATTTACTTCCTATGGTTAAGGTGTCCTTAGGTTGGACTACTAATTCCAAAAACATTGTTTCTTTCAAACTGATTCAATTTTTCTTGTATATCCATCACCCAAAATTCAACATTGCTGGCATCATTGATATTTTTAGTTTCAAAATGTGAATGAAAAGATTGATTTTCAACATGGTTTCTCAGAGAATCTCTAGTTTGTGTCCCTTGGTTTAAGTCACCTACTACAACATCTAAATTTTGATTTCTTAGAGTTTGAATACCTCTAGATAGTGTTGAACTATACTCCTCATGGTTGTCTATTGGTTCAGACTCAACACGTGCAGATTCTGGAAGATTCCCAGAATTTGTTACTTTTACAGGGGATTCACCATCATTATCATTGAGGTTTAGAATTGACATATCATCCCCAAGATATTCAAGAGACGTTTTGGGTTCATGTGGATCTGTCTCAACAAATTTTACATGAACTGACTCTTCAACACATTTAGTTTTCTTATTGAATACTCTCTAGGCATTACTGGAGATTGAGTAACCTAGAAAACTTCCTTCATCACTTTTGGAATAAAATTTTTCTAGATTATGTTTAGTGTTAAGGATAAAGAATTTGCATCCTAAAACTCTAAAGTAATTAACATTAGGATTTCTATTATTCCAAAGCTCATAAGGGTTATTCTTAATAAAAGTTATAATCAAGACTCTATTAATAATATAACAAGTTGTATTTACAGCTTCAGCCGAAAAGTAAATTGGCAAGTCATACTCATTTAGCATAGTCCTAGTAATCTCTTAAAGTGTCATATTTCTTCTTTCCATGACTCCATTCTATTTAAGTGTTCTAGGAGAAAAAAATTTATCATTATATCCATTGTTTGAGAAATATGATTCAAACTCTTGATTTTCAAACTCACAACCATGATCACTTCTCAAGGGCTTGATCCTAAGTCAACTATGATTTTCTACAGACTTGGAATATTTGATAAAATAAGAACAAGCTTCACTTTTATGAGCCAGATATTATACCCAAGTTTGCCTAGAAAAATCATCTACAATATCATAAACATAGTGATTCCCATTTAAACATGAAACTCTTGATTGTTAAAACAAATCCATTTTAACCAACCCAGGTTGTTGAGAAGTACAAACTTCATTCTTTGGTTAGAAAAAAACATTTAGTTGTTTTACCTTTTGACAAGGATTGAACACTTTGTTAAGAGGGAATTATAATTTAGGTATGTCTCCAACTAAACCATTCCTAGTCTATTTTCTATGTTAGTGCACATTGTAGTGTCCTAGTCTTCTGTTCCACTACTAGGATTCCTTATGAAACACATTTAAACAAGAAATATTTTTCATAACTAAAGAATCCATATAAATATCATATACATTCTAATTTATGAGATCTGTAAATATCAGATCATTTTTAGAATTGAAAATATTACATGCATCATTTTCAAACATGAAATTAAAACCATCATCACACAACTGAGAAATACTTAGCAGATTGTATTTTATCCCATCAACAAAAAGTACTTTTGAAATTAAAACAATATTAAGGTTACCAATCTTTCCTATGCCGATTATTTTCCCTTTTTCATTATCACCAAACTTGACATATCCACCATCATCTTTAATTTCACTTTTGAAACATGAATATTCTCCCATCATATGTCTTGAACATCCACTGTCTAAGTACCACAGAGCACTATAGGATCTCTTTAGACAATTTTCCTGCAAAACTAATTACGCATGGGTTAACTTTGGTACCCATATTTTCTTAGGTCCAGAGAGGTTATCATGTAATACATTAGGAACCAATACTTTTCTCATAGATTTTCTGTAATCAAAAAATAATTTTTGAGACATAAACACTTTGTTTGGTCCTTTAGAGAATTTTGTTTCATGAAATTTTCCAGAACTTGAACTAGCTATGAATTGTCCATATTTTGGAACAAATTTTGTTTTAATAAACCTTGTTTGTCCTGGATGATATCCTAGACCAGTTGTATATTTTGGGGAACTCGGTTTTAATATAAACTGAGTCAAGGTATCTCTACCAATAGTAAATTTCTCAAGATCTCTCCTTAATTTTTCAATTGATAATTTGTGTTCAGTATTTTCTTTTAATAGCTGAGCACATTTTTCGTTCTCAATATCCAGATTATTTTTGAAATTAGTATTTAAGGCATGTTTTATTTTCAATAATTTATATTTATCCTTGTGTTCATTAAAAGTATCCTCAATCATTCTATAATATTCAAATAGTTCATCCTTAGTCATATTTTCATCATTGTTTGAATCACCTCCATTCCCAGAATAATAATCATTAGGCATAGGTGATTTTGGTGTTACCTTAGATGTTTTCTTCATGAAACATATGTTGGCATTATTGTCTTATTCACTATCAGAAGCATCAAATCCACTGGTGATGTCTTTTGAAGCACTCCAAGTAGATTTTATAGAATTTTTATAACCTTTGACGTTATCTTCATATTTCTTCTTAAATTTTAGCTTGGGTAATTCTTCCTTCACATTATATATTTGTTTTCAGATATAATAAATTATTTCATTTGAGTTTTCATTACAGTTTCTATCTTTCATCCATCGTCCTTTAATATCATACATTCCCTTGTAGTTTGAATTCCTAAATAATCTCTTCTTCCAGTATAATTTTTTGAATCTTCTAGAAAGATGAGCCATCTCCTAGTCACTATCTATGTCTTCACTTGTGGAAGTATCTACAAGATCATGAAATGTTTCTATATCCTTGTTCTTAGAGGTGGTTTTCTTAAATGCTACAGATTTCTTCCTTGGTTCATCATGTACTTCTTTATTTACCTAATGTTCTTCTTCATATATCATAAGAATTCCAACTTGTTCTTTCACTGGAAGTTTTCCTATGTCACAAGATTCTCTGATGGACATAGAAGTCCCTCTCCATCATTCAGGTAGGCATTGAAGTAGTCTCAAAATCTGGTCCTTATTGTCCACTGGTTTCCCAGGCAGACTCATAGTATTAACTATGTCATTGAACCTGAGATACATGTCAGAAATGAGATCATCAGGGTTCATTATAAATATTTCATATTTAATAGTGTAATTATATAATCTCATTTCATTAATATTGGATGTTCCTTCCTGAGAAATAGCTAAAATATTCCAAATTTCATATGCAGTTTTACAAGCAGATATTCTACTAAATTCCTCATCACCTAAAGAACAGTACAAAGAATTCATTTCTTTACAGCTATTGTTATATGTGGCTTTAGTGAACTGAGACCATGTGTCTCTAGTAGTAGTAGGTAATGTATGTTGTTCTTCAATTGTGTCCAAAAATTCAGTTCCCATGCTCTCTAGATACATTTTAATTTTTAATTTATATTGATCATAGTTATTTCCATTAAAGAAAGGTGGCATGTTATTAGGATCACCCTCAACTCTATTTTCAATAGTTACATAGAATATTAAAGAACTGAAAATTTAGATACGACAGAAATTTTAAGATCATTAAAATACAACTAAAAACACAATTGAAAACAATTTCCACACTGGATAAAAAGGACCTGTGATACCAAATGTTTGTCGGAGTGGATACTCAAGAGGGGGTTGATTTGAGTAACAATTAAAATTTCTATTAAAAAATTTATGGTTAAGAAAACACCCATTTTGAAAAATGGAAAATTGAATTATGGTAGTAGAAATATAAATGTTGAATTGGTCAATATGTTTCTCAAAAGGGTGATTAATCCTAAGATGAATTAGTGTAGAACACCAATTCAACTTTTGAAACAAGTTTAATTAAATAAAAAAATACACACACTAACCAAAACTAACTATCAACGTGTATGAAAAATAGTTTTATGTTTTAGAAAATATAATAAGTGAATATACTCGTAATAGTGTATATGAATATTTGTAAAATAACGTAATCAAGTGGATCAGTCTCAAGCCGAGACCTAATCCTCTCCACTTAGTTATCACCAGCCACCAAACAGTTTATATTAAAACTTGATACACGGCCTGTATCGGGCTTTACAACAGTTATCACAAACTGTCCAGGGAACACATTCTCTACCATAGTTTTTTGTGGGAAAGACAAAAAAAATAGACCACACATGGTCTCTTCCACATTTATATGTGGGAACTACATATAAGGTGATGTTTGATGTGAGGATATTCATTATCTTATAGTTCAAGAACAGGAGATAGTGTGTGATATAAACAGACACACACACTTCTCAAATATGTATAATAAAGAAACAAAATAGAGCAGTTATGATGAAAAAGAGTTTAGAAGGCTCTATTTATTTGCAGATCATCTCTTGACTTCTTTGAATGAGAAACGTTGAAGGTACAGTCAATCTCTGGAAGTTGTTTCCAAAACAGAGTGTCGCAACTCCAGGTTCTATCTTTCAGTGTTTTGCTTCTGATTTTGATCAAGAGTTGATAAAGAAGAAAAGGTTGGTATGAGTTTATCCTAGAATGATCTTCGTGATTCTTGTGTGTTTAGGATCTTAGTACTGTATGGTTTGGATTTTTGATCTAGAAAGTAAGCTCCACCACACTTCTCATGAAAAATCTTTCTCTGTGTCTACATATATATTAAACTTCTTGTTTTTTATCCTCGATAAAAAATACTTCTTTTTATTTCTTGTTCTTCTATTTTTATATTTGAGGTCCGAAAATGTGAAGGATTATATCACATGCATGATTTCTCGTACCATATACTATCCATGGTATAGTCTCTAGAAATGTTTACAGTAAGTATTAATTAATATCAGATAATTTGTTTTATCAAATATGACTGTAAGAAAAGTATTTTAGAAATTAATAAGTATGGAAGAATAATAATAGGTAGACTGGTAATGGTAGCCTTCATATCGGTATGATCCAACAGTAGGTGCACATCGGCAATATCCACTATAACCTTTAAAAGATTTCTCACACCAGTAACCATGTAACGGTGACCTTATAGCAGTAACACTGTAACGGTGACCTTGTAGCAGTAACCCTATATTGTTGACCTATAACGGTAACCTTTTATCTGTGACTATGTAGTTGTGACCTTGTAATGGTAAGCTTGTAGTTGTAACCTTGTTTCGGTAATGGTGACCTCTGTACTTAGATAAATTATGCACTGTAATCTTAACCAATCAAGTAGCGAGATTGAAAGTATATAAATATTACTCTTTAGGAACAGGAAACATTAATGAGGCATGATTTTCATAGAATGAAGAAATGGATATCACTTAAATTAAAATAAGATTTGGTATTATCAAAAAATGATTTCAAATTATAAAAAATATTGTTTGGATTTATCAAAATGTGATTTCATATTATCAAAATAGATGATTCCAACTAGATCCATAAGTATCCAATCACTACTGGCCTCCTAAATTTCTGGTATTCGAGTCCTCTTACTTAGCACATCAATAATTTTTTTTCTTTTCTCTTGCATTCAGTTAAGTTCAATGTCAAAAGGCTAAAGTTACTCAACCGACCTTCGCTACCTCAAATTTTGGTCAAGATGTGTAACGATATATTTGAGTCTCTTGTGTTCAGTGTATAACAAAAAATGCATTACCAAAATATAGTGTCTCCAACTACACAAACCATGCACAACTACATCCAAATCGATGTCGTACATTGGGAAATTCCTCTCATGTGGCCTCAACTATCAAGACCCAAGCACAACGAATCCTTCCCTCTACGTAAGCACTACTCCCAACCTGATACCTGATTCATTAAATTAAATGGTGTAACTCTTTCCCAGCTATATCAAAATCAATATCGGAGCTGAAGTCAATCACTTTATCATCTCCTAAAAGGATGAATCATAGGAATCTATCCATAATTACGTTTTACCCTTCTCATATAGGCATGTTAGTAGTGTTGAGAATCATGAAAAGTCCAGAATATAGTTTCTATTGCAACGAGCCAGCCCCATAACACTATGTTCCTAAAAAATGTTATTCAAATTCTCCCAGGAAACTACCTCTTTCACCTTCATTGGGTCTACTGATACTCATGTCTCATAGATGACATGACCCACAAAAATAATTTTGTCCATCCAAAAGTGTCAGTTTGAGAGTTTAACATATAACTAATTATCTCTCAGTGTTCCAAATATGATCTCAATAGGGATGTCATGGTCTTGTCAAGTGTGAGATTACACCAAGATATCACCCATGAAGACTACCTCAAAAGAATTCAAGTAAATATGGAACACTCGGTTCATCAGTTACAAGAAAACTGACGGTGTGTTCGTGAGACCGAACAACATAACAAAATAATCAGATAGATCAAACATACTCTGAATGTTTGTAGATGTTATATATTATGGTCTAATGTGCAAATGATGATAATGATATATTAAGAAAATCATCAATAACACCTAGGATCCTCAATGATAATCAATGATATCATCAATACTTGGAAAGGGACATGGGTTCTTGGCTATAAAGTATTTTATCTTCTGATAATCCACACAATGTCTGAGTGTACCATCAACGTTATTCATGAAGAGGACAGGTGAATCCCATGGATAATTACTGGGTGGGATTGAACCCTTCACCTGTTTTCACGAACCAAATCCGGTCTCCATTAAATCTGGAACCAAACCCTTCCCACCACAAGTCTCGAATGGTGTTTTAGATCACCATGAGATGGAACAAATTCACTAGTATCATAATATAATTTTTTTTAATTATTTACCAATTTTTATAGACACTCAACGACAAACAAATCCAATAAAACAAATCTGGGTTTTTCAAACAAAACCATCATTTAAAAATTTTTATAAGAGAATTACATAATTTAAAACAATTTTTAATAACCATTACAAAGGAATAAAACCAAAAATGATAGCCCAAGAATCACAACAAGGAAAGAGGTTCCTCCCTCAATCCATATCCACTACTATGCATCACGAAGGATCGCTAAAAACCTGAACCATTGGCACAAAAGATGTACCAAAACTGGTGACAAATATAAGAAAGTATACTGAATGATGAAGGTGTATGTAGGGTATGAGCCAAAGCCTAGTATGATACAACCACTAATATATTTCATGTGATAAACATTAAATGATGAAATGCTTGCAAGTTTTATAACCAATAAAATTCTATTTACAATTTCTAAAAGATACAATTTTACATAAAAATAGTTTTCAAGTGGGATATTTAATAGAATCAACACATTTAAATAAAAATATAAAATCTATTGAATTTTACATCCCAAATTACAGTATTCTGACCATAAGAATAAATCATGCAATGAGAACAAACAACCAGAAAAAACCCCTAGGAACTATCTCATTGTGGGTCCCAGGTACCTCATATCTCGGTGAAAGTAACCATCTCAAAATCTATTCTTGGGCACAAGATCCACAAGTAGGGAGCATACATAAAACATAGTGCCCCCATCATCATCATAGTTATTTAGTTAGTGTTTATAGAATCAAACATGCTACTTGAAATTCAAGCCAACCCCCACAGGATCCATAGCATACTAGTTCAAATCCTCCCACCTAGATACTCAGGTTTACCTATTTTGCTCAAAAAAGTTCAAAAATCACTGAAATATATTTTGGACATGAAAGTACGAATTCAAAATCATAAATTCACCAAGAAACCCACATGTATATCACACAAGTCACATAATCAAATTTTTCATTCAAATGCATTTTGAAATCATACTCACACCAAAATATCCCACAACACTTTTCAAATCTCTTTAACACATCAATAAATACTTTATAAAATTTTTCTAAAACTATTCCAAGATAGTAAAAATAAAATAAAATCCCCCACACATTTCACATAATACCCTTCTCACCTTCAAATTCATTTTATCATCCAACTCACACGAAATAGCTCACAAACATGTTTCGCACCCATGTCACAATTTAATGAAACGCGTCCGAAATTTATAAAATATTCTAAAAATGATTGATATCTTAAATCATATCATTACCTTTAATAACCCATATTAAGTGAATAAAATCTCCAAAATAGTAAATGTACATTATTTTTCACTTTTTAACTCATTGAATCTTTTTTAATTTTACCAAAACAATCCCAAGGGGTATAACCCTGGTTGGCACACAAAACCTATATGAAAACCCTCTTTCAATGACAAAATCACACCAATACCACTCCAAAATAGAATTAGAATCCCATGAAACATTAATTAGATCACTCTCAATTGTTATAAAATTAACTTGAATAATAACACAAAAGATACACATGAGAAGCATACATTTCCATAAAACACTTTCAAGAAGTATAACAAGGTTTTACAAATAAAACCCATTCCAAACCACATTTAAGGGCCCACATGACACTAAATCATTACCAAAATAGAATTATAATCCCATTTAAACAGCTAATAAATAACATTCATATTTTATAAAACTACCACAAATGATATCATATGAGTTATATTTTAAAAACACTCTAATTCAAACAAAAATGTAACATTAACACTAAATTATTTTATAATGATACCAAAAATGGGTTTTTCACCACAAAAAGTAGATTAGGAAAATTCTAAATTAATAAACCAAACAATATAACTCATCAATAATTTCTTACACATGGAATCACCTACCTTTAGTGTTGAAATCCTAAAATCTTGGTACAAAAAATCAATCACACCACCACTGCACCACAAAAAAGTGAAAAGCAACCTAAAACCTCAATATTAGACTAAGAAACCCAAAGACAAACCCCTATTTATGAAGGCAAAGTTGATAGTAAAGAGTAAAATAATGAAAGGATGGAAGAAACGCTAATGAGAATGAAGCAATCAGAGAGAGAAATATTTAATTTCATGATTTTGATGTTCCCCCCATAAATTATCCTTTATGATTGAGTTCCAAGGGAGGGTGAAAGATCTTGGAGGATTCACATGGAGGTAGGGCAAGAAATTGCAAAGATAGGTGCATATTATGATTATTTTTATAAGGGAAAAGGGTCAAAATACTCAATAATTTAATGAGTTGGACACCCTACAGGGTTTGGCGGCACGGTTTAGTAAACCGTGCAGCCAAACTGTGTGGTCGATTCTGGCCACCAAAAAATCTTCAATTCTCCTCCACTTTCAGGGGTTTCAAGGGGGAAACCAAGGGGTAAAGATAGTACAAGGATAAGGGTGAAAAATTCCCCAAATAATGAAATATTTCTAACCCAAAACTCATCCAACTCTTGGTTACAAACCACTTCAATAACTTATACCAAATGTGGCTCTACTTGGTCTGTCACAAAACCAACTCCAAAAAACCACAACTTAATACCATAATATTGACAAAAGAGGTTGAATAGTATAATAAAATACCCCCAATACCATGTTCATAGATTGAGAACACATCAGAAACCCAAATTTCAATCTTGGGACACCTAGAAACCAATAGAAAGTTTTGAATCGAAAGAGGATTTAAATCAAAGTATGGAATTCATAATCTAGGTGTGACAATTCTACCCACAATAAAGAATTATGCCCCCAGAAATCCACATCAAGGCCAAAATCGAATACCAAACCCATCTGATAACCCAAAAATGACTCACTTTCCATGTTTCATCCTCTCCCAAAGGCCAAAACACCACCAGTGATCAAGTATGGAGTCAATACTCTCACAAACCAAAAATTACATCATTTTCATGAAATAAACAAGAACATTATGATTATATCCCAAAATAAACTCATCAAAAACTATTTGAGAATGATTCAAGATATTTACCTAAATGAGAAACAACATTGAACATGGTTACAATTACATCGATTTAACAAAACTGTTGGGTGATCTCTAATACCAACGCTTACCCATGGAAGATGTTTATAGTTAGATATCTCTCAACATGACTACCTACCACCAATCTATGACTGTAACGTCCCGGTTCTGGGTCCCACTCAATGGGTGCCCCGAACCGAGTTCGCCACGTGACCTCAAGCGAATTTTCCCAAACGCCAAAGGCTGCCGACTAGCAGCGAGGGCCCAGGTCTGATACTGGGAAAACTATGCCCTCATTTTTCAAAGTGTAGTGCAGTGGAATGAAATAAAACATACAAAAAATAGCGGAAGTAGTAAACCATACACAACTGAAATAAACAACAACAGTGAACATAACCAACAATATATAGATGATGATGCTACATGTCTCATGTTCTAAGAAAATAGCCAGATCATGTTATACATCAATATGATACAACCAAAAGCAGAGTACAGCAAAACAACGCAAAAAATCTGGCAGTGGCATCATGAGCCAAGGCTCAGTCCCATGCCCTCCTACTCCTCAGCAGCAATCAATTACCTATATAAGGACTCTTGCCCCTATCAACACCTGCAGCAATGTAATCTATTTGGGCCGAAAAGCGTGACTGAAATAGGGTGTGAGAAATATATCTCAGTAGGAACCCTACAAAGGCATGTTCCCAACTGCGTGTAAGCATGAAATGATA
The DNA here is from genome assembly GCA_963277665.1 of Viscum album. Lineage (NCBI taxonomy): Eukaryota > Viridiplantae > Streptophyta > Magnoliopsida > Santalales > Viscaceae > Viscum > Viscum album. The sequence continues at coordinate 601,446,550 of OY728133.1, forward strand.
GTGTGCAGTAGTAAATTGCAATAAAGTATGTAGTACTCAATGTAACTAATTACCAGTTATATTTCCATTTTATTATTCATCTATTCCATTAAATATTAGAAATCACCACATTGCATTTCTAAGTAAACAGTCCATGTCCTCAGACAAGAAAAACCTTACCCTCAGGTAATCAGAATCCAACCCCCAGGTGTAGCCCTCTTGTGTAACAGAATTTTCCATCAGGCGTAGGAAGTGTCTCCCTCAGACACAGAAATCAGGCCCTCAGGCACTAAAGGTTGCCATCAGGTGAAATAACTACATCCCTCAGGCTAAACAATGCAGTGCCCTCAGTCGAATCACAACAACGCCCTCAGGATAAACTGGTAACCGGGACATGCCCAACATGTCAAATGCAGTAAATAAGCAATCCTCTCAAGAAAATTCTACAAATACTACATTAAAGGCATACCCTCAGGTATCCTGGCCAAACGGATAAACAGTGGAACACACCCCCGGGGTGGTTCCGGATCCAAGCAACGATCCCAACCAGAATTTTATTATCAAAATTTAATCACCTATGCAATTCTTGGCATTAAATATAGAAACGGCCTCAGCCACAAGACACCCCATCATGGGTCCATGGCACAAAAACCCACGATAGTTGGAAAATAAACACTAAGCCACCTACCTTATGCCAATGAACGTTATACCTGAACACCGACTCCAGAAATGGACAATAATGGAGTAGATCTATCGAATAACAAAACCCATTCAAACGTAAATAACTTCCCCTCGGTAAAGAATTGGTAATAATGGTACCAAGAGAGGAGAGGGCTTACCCGTGCAGTTCCAATGAGATCGTCCAAAGCCGAATCAGATTTTAGACGAACACCCGGCGGATCATCAAAAGTCCGGCCTCCTCCTTTGGCTCTAAATCGGCTCAAGTATCTCCTCTACCAAATGAGGAAGCTACTGCCTGTTTTAAGACGAAAAAACAATGTACACGACATGTACTTCTGAGTACATGGCATGTAATCCTTTCATTTAATTGTTCATTTGGCGGCATCGCCACACTGGTCATCCATGGACATGAGTACACGGAATGTACTCCCAAGTACACAGCTTGTACTGTTGCCCAGCTGTCAGCTAGTCCACCGCCTTACTGGTTTGGCCTGCCGACTGACTACACGGTGTGTAAGTACCACTAAACGGCGTGTAGTCGGTTCCTATACCCCTTGTCGCTGAAAAGGATACACGCCCTGTGTAATTATCCCCACACAGCCAGAAGTACATGGTGTGTGGACAATGTATACGGCGTGTAGTTCCAAAATTTAGGATTTTTTCCCATTTTCCATATTTTCTCAAAAACACTTAAGGAAAAGGAAAAAGAAGAAGCTCGTACCACAAAACTAAGAACCGGGTTTTTACAAACATTCACCCTTATAGAAATTCGTCCCCAAATTTCCCTTCCAAGGGTGGCGAAGATAATGCTCAGAACAGCTCTGGCCACTGAGTATGTACGTTAGCCTCCCACTCCCAGGTCTCGTCCTGCACTCGGCCATGTAGCCATAGCACCCGCACGAGAGGCACTGACCGGCCTCGGAGAACCTTTGTTCTCATGTCAATGATACGAATTGGATGCTACTCAAAGGACGGATTTTCCTCCAGCTCAACCTCCTCTGGCTGAAAGGTGTGAGACGGGTCTGAATGGTAGCGACGGAACTGAGACACGTGGAAGACGTCGTGCATGGCTCGTTACCGTTGCGGTAACTGAAACTGATAGGAAACCATCCCTACACTCTCTAGAATCTTGAATGGCCCTACATACCTCGGAGAAAGCTTATCATGTCTCTTGATCTGTTTGTGTTCCAGCCTCGGCGAAACACGTAGAAAAACCTGATCCGCGACCAAAAACTCAAAGGGTCGTATGCGGCGATCTGCATAAGACTTCTAACGAGACTGCACGGTAGCCATCCTCTTCTGAATCAACTGGACCTGCTCAGATGTCTCATGCACGAGACGTGGTCCCAGTAAAGCTGCCTCACCTACCTCTAACCAGCACAAGGGTGATCGGCACGGCCTACCGTATAAAGCCTCGTATGGTGCCATCTCAATAGTCGCCTGGAAGCTATTGTTATAGGAAAACTCGACTAAGGGTATATGCTTCTCCCAAGAGCCCCCAAAGTCTAGGACGCATGCACGCTGCATTTCCTCTAGCACCTGTATTGTACGCTCAGACTAACCATCTGTCTGAGGGTGGTATGCTGTGCTCAGAAGCACCTGTGTACCCATCACCCTATGAAAACTACGCCAGAAACGAGATGTAAATCGAGAGTCCCTATCTGAAACGATAGAAAGAGGGACCCCATGAAGATGTATGATCTCTCAGATATACATCTGTCTGATCTAGTCAACACCGAAGGTCTCCTTGATCGGAAAGAAGTGAGCTACCTTCGTGAGTCTGTCCACAACAACCCACACGACGTCATTGCCTCAAGGTGAGCTCGGCAATCCCGTCACAAAATCCATCGCGAAATCATCCCATTTCCACTCTAGAATGGGAAACTAGTGTAACAGCCCAGCTAGTCTCTGATGCTCCGCCTTCACCTGCTGACAGGTGGAACACCTCGTAACAAAACCAGCTACATCTCTCTTCATACCCAGCCTCCAGTACTGACGTCTCAAGTCACAGTACATCTTGGTAACCCCGGATTGAACTGGCCAAGCTGAAGCACGAAACTCCCTCATCATCCCCTCACGTATATCCCCTGGAACCCATACTCGTCCATGTAAACATAAAACCTCATCATCTCCTATCATCCAACTAGTAGGAGGGTCCTCCCTTTCCACCTACTCTCGTAGAACTAGGCCTTCTAAAACTGATAGATGTCTCATCCTCACTCTATCAAGGAGGGTAGACGTCACAGCTAAAGAAGTAAGATAAGTATGCCCCTGACCGTCATGCACCTTCAGATGCATCTCAGAGAATAGATCCATAAGCTCCCACTCACCACTGGCCTCCTTCACTACCTGTATCTATGTATTCCTGCTCAGTGCATCAGCTACTGCATTTCATTTACTAGGTGTGTAGCCAAGCTCAAAATCGAAGTACTGTAGGTACTCAACCCACCTTCTCTGCCTCAGATTCAAGTCACGCTGAGTAAAGATATACCAGAGGATTTTTTTGGTTGTTGAAAACCACAAAATGCTCCCCCAATAGATAATGTCTCCAACAGTGCAACGCATGAACAACTGAAGCCAACTTGAGGTCATGCGTCGGGTAATTTCACTCATGTGGCCTCAACTGCCGAGACCCATATGCAACAACTCAGTCGCCATGCATCAAAACTGCTCTTAGCCCAACCCCTGATGCATCACAGTAAACTATATAGCTCTTCCCTTGCTCTGGGAGTATCAGGATCAGTGCTAATGTCATCCTTCCTTTCAGGTCCTGAAAAGCTGCCTTGAAAGCTTCTGACCAAATGAACTTCACACCCTTCCTAGTCAGATCCATCAACAGTGCTGCTAAGTGGGAGAAGTCTTGTATGAAGTGCTTGTAGTAACCATCCAGCCCTAAGAAACTCTGTATCTCAAACACATTCTTAGGCTGGTCCTAGGAAACTACTACTCTCACCATCTCTAGGTCTACTGCAACTACTGCCTCTAAGATGATATGACCCAAGAAGTGAATATGGTCCATCCAAAAGTGTCACTTTGAGAGCTTAGCATATAGCTGATTCTCTCTTAGTGTACTCAGTACGATCTCAATATGGGTGGAATGGTTGTGTCGAGTGTGAGAGTACACCAATATGTCATCCACGAATACCACAACAAAAGAATCCAGATAAGGATGGAACACACGATTAATCAGAGCCATGAAAACTACTGGCGCGTTTGTGAGTCCGAACGGCATAACCATGTACTCGTACATACCATAACTGCTCCAAAAAGCTGTAAGCAGTATATCTGATGGTCTCACACGCAGCTGATGATATCCAAATCTCATTTCAATCTTTGAGAACACTCATGCTCCAAAAATCTGATCAAAAAGATCATCAATCCTCGGCAAGGGATATCAGTTCATAACCATCAACTGGTTCAGCTTTCGATAATCCACGCAAAGTCTAAAGGTACCATCCTCCTTCTTCGCAAAAGGACCGGAGAACCCCAAGGAGAAGTACTGGGTCACATAAATCCCTTCACTCGTAACACCTCTAACTGCCTCTTGAGCTCCTGCAACTCAGGCGTGGCCATCCTATAAGGAGGAATGTACACTGGTGCTGCTCCCGGCACTAGCTTAATTTTGAACTCCACCTCACGCACCAGAGGTAGACCTGAAAAGTTTTCCGGGAAGACATCCCTGAAATGATCAACAACTGGAGGGAAATACATCTAAAAAGTCCCCTGGTCATCCAGATACAAACTGGCAATCTGGGCTATGACTCCACCTCACCCATGATGCTCTGGTCCAGCTCGACCCGCCTAAACATCCCATTCTCCCTTGTATAGAAACTCTTCGCCATCTGGTGACGTGAAATGAACCCTTCGATGATAGCAATCTACAAAGGCTCGAAAGGGAACCAACCATTTCTTCCCGAGAATTACATCATAAGATGTCATCTCTAAGTCATAGAGGTCCCAAAAGAAGTGACACCCTCCAACCTCAAGGGGGCACTCCTTACAATGACGCACACCTATCATCCTAGTCCCTAACGGAGTGTCTAGCATCATGATATCTGAAGAAGATGACGAAACACAGAGCCCAAGGCTCTCCACAACGGGTACAGATATGAAACTATGCATTGCACCCGTATCAAAAGGTACTATAGACAAGATAGAAGCTACTAGAATAGTACTTCTGACTGTAGATGGTCCGGGATCTTGCTCATGCTGGGTCTGTTGCATTGCATATGCCTGCCCAGTGCCACGGCCCTACGACATAGCCTGGATACCCTGAGCTGTTCTGCCCTACTGCCTCTGAGATCCTAGTGTCTGGCTACCATGGCCACGACCACCATCTTTGCCTGCACGCCCTGACGTGTTCCAGTTCCCCGACTGGTAAGAAGCCACTGGTCCCTCTCCCGCAGGTGGAGTCTGCAAAGAACCCCTCTCACTAGCAATCGGTGAAAACGCCATGTAAAAACGCTACAGATGACCCTTCTTGCCACAAGCTCGGCACTACACTAGGTCTTGTGGACACTGCGGCCTCTTGTGCCCCTCTCTGCCACACTGGTAGCACATGACCGGACGACCTGAAGAAGCTTGATGGCTGGTACTTCCGCCCTTAGAGAAGTCTATCTGTCTCTTCTTCTTTCCAGCAAAAATAGTACTACTAACGGGTATTGGTCCGCCCTATCCCACACCACTAGATTACCACAGGTTCTTCTCCGTAATCAGTGCCTGGTTCACAATAGCGTGTATAGTAGGCATCCTAAAGACATTCACCAGTGATCGTATGTCATAACGAAGACCATCCTCAAAAATTCTGGCTCTCAGCATCTCATCACCCACCAGCACGGGTGAAAATCACTGAATCTCCGTAAAACGAGCTGAATAGTCCATCACTGACATAGCGCCCTGCTATAGATTGATGAACTCTCGAGCTCTATCTTCCCTCAGTGTCTCTGGAAAGAAAAAGTCATAAAAGACTGCCTGAAATTCTTCCCACACCATGTCCTTGTGATGCTCTGACTGGGTGGTAACATCCCACCACCTCTTGGAGGAATCATGCAGCATGTACGTCACGAGCTTGACCCTCCGCCCTGGAGGCATATCAAGATGCTCAAAAATAGTCTACATGGACCCCATCCAAGAGTCCATAGCCTGTGGTCCACCATCCCCTGAAAACGTAGGCGGATGCTGCTGCAGGAAGATACGCGTCTGTTCGACCATATATGTAGCAGCCTACGATGCTCCATGAAGGGTCTGCATAAACCGCATAAAGCCTTCACGGAACTATGCCTCCATTATTGTGTCCGGTATAGCAGTTGGCACCACATCTGGCTCTGGTGGAGGATCAACTGGTAGCCCATGGCCTACCATCTCCGGAGTATAATCGTCACCGCTCTCCTGGAGAACAACATGTTGTCATCTTGGAGGCATGACACTACAAGGTCAAAAACACACCTCATATTCAATATTATTAAGATTGAAAAGTGAAGGAACCCCAAAGGAACAAGAGGAAGAAGGCATTCAAAATTGGGAAAAAAAGACTACACGGCGTGTACAATAACTACACGGCGTGTACTTGACTCTCCTTCCCCTTCCCGGGTACTTCTACACGGATAAGCCACAAGGAATCTTTCGAACAAAACTACACAGCGTGTATAATATCTACATGGCGTGTACGGTGTTATTTTTCAACTGCCTGTGTCATCTGTGACATGGCCGACTACTCGGCTTGACACTACATGGCATGTTACACCCACCCGCAGCGCATACACCACCATGTTTCCCAGACACACGGCTAACTCCACATGGTCTGTCCTCAGACAAGACTACACTGTGTGTCCCACAGGTACATGGTGTGTTCAGGGAGAGGTGACACTGGCCCGTGTTGTCAGTTACGCGGCTGAATCCCCAGGTCCGACTACATGGCGTGTTCATTATTGACACGACATGTTCGGTACAAGAGTTCACTGACCAGTGTTGTTAGTTACACGGCCAGACTCCGGGTCACACTACACAGTGTGTCCACTCGGTACACAGCGTGTTTTACCCAAGCCTTTCAGTAGCATGTGTCACCGTCCACATAGCTTGTGACACAGGAAGAGACTACACGGCATGTAATATGGGTACACGGCATGTATTCTAAAAGTTCATTTTTCTTCCCGAACAGATGAACATACATGGCGTTTATAAAAATACTACATGGCGTGTATACTGGGTTTTCCGGATAGTATGCCTCAGAAACATCCCCGGAACCCAGAAAACACTGAAAAACAACACCTAAGTGTCAAATTCCGACCCGTGATGGCCCAAAATCCCCACGAATCAAATTTTGACATCTTATCTTTGTCATAACTAATAAATAGTCAATGATCCACCAAATTCTGGTCAATGGGGGCCGATACTCCCCAAAAACCAATGTTTGGTGTCCATTCTATAAACAAGCTCAAACAAAAATACCATTTCACAAGGCAGGTATTTATCAAGCAGTTATTACAACAGTGTGCTTTATTAGCACAACAACTATTACAACAACATTCAAATTCTAATGCACCTACATGGCATGGAAACTATGAATGGAATGTGATATCTATCATGTTCCTATATGATGCATGAGATGTCTTACCCTCATCTCATCAGGTTGCACTCAATAAAACCCATAGGTAAAATATAACAGCAAAATCCAAGTGTGTCACCCAACGGTGAAAATATATCAACTGTGAATTGAAAAATCAATAAAATTGCAAAATACATGGTAGACCGCCTTTTCCCTGTACGCGGGTTAGCTATGCCTGGGCACAGTTTATTACCAACTACAGTTCTATCCTATCCCTGACTACAGATCCAAATAATAAGTCAATGAAATGAAACCCCTTTGATACCACTTTATAACGTCCCAGTTCCGGGTGCCACCCAACAGGTTCCCCGAACTCGGTTCACCCCGTGACCTCAATAGCATTTCCCCAAATGCCAAAGGCTGCCGACTAGCAGCGAGGGCCTAGGTCTGATAGTGGGGAAACTATTCCCTCATTTGTCAAAGTGTAGCGCAGCGGAATGAAATAAAACATACAACAAAAAGCGGAAGTAGAAAACCATACACAACTGAGACAAACAACAGCAGTGGACATAACCAACAGTATATAGATGATGATGCTACATGTCTCAAGTTCTAAGAAAATATCCAGAACATGTTATACATCAATACGATATAACCAAAAGCAGAGTACAGCAAAACAATGCAAAAAAGCTGGTAGCAGCATCACGAGCCTAAGCTCGGTCCCATGCCCACCTACTCCCTAGCAGCAATCATGTACCTCTATAGGGACTCTTGCCCCTATCCACACCTGCAGCAACGTAATCTGTTTGGGCCGAAAATCATGACTCAGACAGGGTGTGAGAAATATATCTCAGTAGGCACCAACCAAAGGCCCGTGCCCAACTGCGTGTAAGCATGCAACGATAGTGTGCAGTAGTAAAATGCAATGAAGTAAGAAGTACTCAAAAGTTACTAATTACCAGTTATATTGCCATTTAATTATTCATTTAATTCATTAAATATTATAAATCACCATAGTGCATTTCTAAGTACACATTCCACGTCCTCAGACAATCAAAACCTTACCCTCAGGTAAGCAGAATCCAACCCGCATGTATAGCACTCAGGCGTAACATAATTTTCCCTCAGGCGTAGGATGTTTCGCCCTCAGGCACAGAAGTCAAGCCCTCAGGCACGAAAGGATTCCCTTAGATGAAATAACTACAGCCCTCAGGCTAAACAATGCAGTGCCCTCAGGCTAATCACAACAACGCCCTCAGGATAAACATGTAACCAGGCCATGCCCAACATGAAAAATGTAGTAAATAAGCAATTACTATCAAGGAAATTCTACAAATACTACATTAAAGGCATACCCTCAGGTATCCTGGCCAAATGGCTAAACAGTGGAACACACCCCCGGGGTGGTTCTGGATCCAAGCAACGATCCCAACCAGCATTTTATAATCACAATTTAATCACTTATGCAATTATAGGCATTAAATATAGCAACGACCTCATCCAAACGACACCCCATAATGGGTTCATGGCACAAAAATTCACAAAAATGCACGACAGTTGGAAAATAAACCCAAATCCACCTACCTTATACGCCAACGAACATTATACTCGAACACCGACTCCAGAAACACCAAAGAACGGCGTAGATCTGTTGAAGAACAAAACCCATTCAAACGTAAATAATTTCCCCTTGGGAAAGAATTGGTAAGAATGGTACTATGAGAGGAGAGGGCTTACCTGTTCCGTTCCAATGAGATCGTCTGAAGCTGAATCAAATTCCAGAAGAACACCCAGCGGATCTTCAAAGTTCCAGCCACCTCCTTTGGCTCCAACTCGACTCAAGTGTCTCCTCGGCCTTATGAAGAGGCTACTGCCTGTTTTAAGCTGAAAAAACAAATTACACGGCATGTACTCCTTTCATTTAACTATTAATTTAGAGGTACCACCACACTGTTCATCCATCGACATGAGTAGACGACATGTACTCCCAAGTACACGGCATGTATTGTCACCCAGCTGTCGGATAATCCACCGCCTTACTGTTTTGGCATGCCGACTGACTACACGGTGTGTAAGTACCACTACACGGCGTGTAGTCAGTTCCTACACCCCTCGTTGCTGAAAAGGCTACACGCCCCATGTACTCATCCCCACACGGCCAGAATTACATGACGTGTGGAAAAGGTACACGGCGTGTAGTTCCAAAATTTAGTATTTTCCCCCATTTTCCATATTTTCTCAAAAACACTTATGTAAAAGGAAAAAGAATAAGACCATACCTCAAAACTAAGAACTGGGATCTTACAAAGACCAAGTAAAAATATGAGTTACTATTTTTGGTAGTCATAAATGGGCTCCCCACCATAAGATACAACTCGAATATTCTCAATACAGTATTTGGACACTAACAGGGGGAGGCCCAAACGGACTCCCAGGTATAAGGGGTAAAATCCCATTATACCATCCCAAAAGAACATATATAAAATTCATTGTGGGAATACCTACCATAAGAACCAAACATCTTAATCGTCCAGCATGGGTCATCAAAGAAAGATGCAAAAACATAAAGAGTTGGGACCACCGCATGGTTAGATCGCACAGTTTGGGAAATCATACACTAACTGTGGGGATCATTCTGTCTGAATGGCTTCCTGGCACACAATCACGTCTAATTATGCAAAAACCATGCACTCAAACTATTTAGACAAATTAACAACCATACTTTAAACTCTAAATGGAATCAATAGGGGAAGGAATTTTATTGGGTAATAACATGGACATGAGGCCCCCCTCCTCTTTCCACTGAAAAGGAAAAAAATCACGATGACATCACTAGAGGTTTAATATATTATAATATTTAATAGTGAGGATAGGAATTTGTAGTAGGGTTTTAATGAACCCTGTATTTTCACTGACTATGTGTCATCTTTTCTCCTGGTCATATGGCTAGAGCTCAACGGATTGAAGCATCTTCGGCCTCACAGTTAGGCTTCAGAAACCCCTAAATGGAACTTCTTATTCTGATGCTAGAAACTACTAAACGGCTACCCCAGATAGGTTTACTAAGACATAACACATTCCAAAACTCAATTTATCGAAACCCTACTTTTCACTGAGACATGTGATTCAAAGATGCACATAGATCACAGCTTGTTTCTTTGGGTGAGAAACAACAGAAGGAAAGGACACATATAAACAAATTCATAAAAAATAGAGGATTTAGATGTTATTTGTTTCAAGGGAGACATACTCCTAATATACAGTGACTCTCTAAGGATTGCACAACCTTCACAATTATAGTCAAACGAGTACATGAAATCACATGGCGTCACCAAACATGAGTATTGTGACTGATAGAAAGAAAACATTGAATGGGACCTTATACCAAGTCCAAAAACAACACACAATTCCACAATGTTTTCGTAAAAGCCTCTCTTGGCCATATTCCCCACACTGTTGGTTCAATGTGATCCCCACATTAAAAGAGACTATGAAGGACCCAGAATACCTCTTAGTGAACATCCATCAATGATAACACCATACTACTTTCACCATCGATGAATCAGGTGACTTAAGAATCAAAGGTATCATTCTACTTTCCATGAGCACTCTTTCGCTACACGATGACCTACAAAACCAAGAAAGTAAAAGTTGTAGACTCATTATAAAAATCTTGAGAAAATATTACTTATATTTATCAGCTATATGATCTTCCTAGGTTGATACAATATGGAATGCACTTTAGTCGTGCATTAACTCTTAGTGGGGGCGTACCATGTCAAATGAGAGAACCCAAGGACCCAATCATGATGGTCCACTAGTAAAAACATACCAAAAACTATAACATAAATTGTGAGGGGAACTATTGTAATGGCTTCCAAAAAATTTCTTTGAAGAGACCACTTAACAGTGCTTCAACACATCTTATCGACCAAACACAAACCCAATACACGGTTCAAACTGGAGGGGTTCTTAGACTCAAAACATCCCAAAAAATCATCATTTTCAATAGCACATAAGACACACCTTCCCAAACATTCATAAAAAATCTATCTTTCCTTTAAAAATATTCCTTTGAAGACAGATGGTTTAGTGGTTAGAGTATCCACTAATGATACCCTATGGGCCCCACACATGCCTCTTTTCCATGCCACATAGGGCATCCTTCTTATACCCATCCCGACACTCATCCATTCATGCCATCAACCATCCATCATCCCACATAACCCCATGAATGTGGTTTATAATGGATATAAAAAAGGTTAAAACAATGATTATTTTGACTTTTCAAAACAAAAATAGTCAACCAATAATTCTTTTTTCTCAAGAATGCAAACTATGAAATCAAAATCCTAGTTTACAGCTTAAAAAATTTCTGAAACGCATAAGAATTTAGATAATAACTCACATTCAAGTCATTCATATCAATTTCAAAACATCTCATCGCATTAAAACAACTATCAATAGTTTATAAATCTCTATTTGAAACACTTTTTCTATATCAACATTGTCATAATTTCATTCTATTAAAAGAGGTATCATCACACCATTTTCCATTTCAAAACAATTCTGAAAATTTAGTTCCACCATTTTGAAAATCCAACCATTCTCTAATTATTAGAAAATCACTTCAAGAAAAACATTTCAATTCATAAAACCATGCCTTTTTTCTTTAATACCAATCTTTTACAATTTCTAAAATAATGGAAACAAGACAATGTGCGGGGAAACTATTTGTGGTGGGTGACTTGGACATATGGTTGGTGTCCATACACTAATAACTTCATCATCCCATAGAGTGTTCTAGGGAGTTATCATTGACACCGCATGACATTTCAGGACCAGTATGCTAACTGAGACCATTATCCCAACTCTCTTTTCAGTTCCCCAAATCATCATCTAACCCTGAACACCAAAGTACTCAAATGTATCTCGAAATCCCCTAGAGACTTGAATGATATCATTAGGTTTTCATGCCATGAACACAACCTATAACTGTAATTTCATATCCTAACCATCATTAATCTAGTCTATCACTACTGTTCCTCAAATAACATGACCCAATGAGTTAACCTGATCTCCTCTGATACCATTTCGTCACGACCCGAATCTAGTATCCATCAAAACTGGCACCAAAACTAGCCTGTGACAAGGCCCAAAGGGTGTTCTCGATCCCCCCAGTCTAGCACAAGTTCTCTAGTATCATAAAATAATAATTGGGATTGATTTAACCAATTTTATAAACATAAAATTACCAAGAAATCCAATAAAAATCTAGATTTTACAAACATAACCATCTTTTAAAAAAATTCAGAACAGAACTACATAGCATAAAACAATGATCAAATACCATTAAAAATTAATAAAACCAAAAAATACATCCCATTAATCTCTACAAAAAATAGGTACCACCCACAAACCATCTCACCAACAATGCATCACGAAGGACCACGAGAATCCCAAACCATTGGCACTCAATATGTACCCAAACCGGCTACAAAGATAACCAAGTCTACCTAAACCTAAAGCTATAAGTAGGGTGTGAGACAAACCCTAGTAGGATACCACCACTAATATATTCCATGTGATAAACATTTAGAGATGAAAAGCATTCAATTTTTGTAATCAATTAATTGTCAGTTACAATTTTTAAAAGATGAAACATAAATAAATTTTTTTATAGTGATCTATTTCAATGAATCAACACTTTTAAATAAAAATACAAAATCTATTTATTTTTCCTTCCCAACCTACCGTATACAGATGGTAATCATAAATCTTCCAATTATCAAAACAACAAGAAATAAATCCTAGGCACTAGCTCACTGTGGGTCTGAGGTACCTTGTATATCAATGTATGTGTCCATCATAACATCTATTCTCACGTACACATGCCACAAGTAGGAAGAATACCAAAAACCAAGGGGTCCCCCATTACCATCATCATCCTAGTTTAGTTAGTATTGTCAGCATCAAACATGCTACATGAAACTGAGGCTAAATCCCATGACATCACTAGCATACTAGTACATGTCCACCCACCAAGATACCATAGTTTTCCTCTTGTATCCAAACAAGTTAAACAATCCTTGAAATATTATTTTAATATGAAAATAACACTTCCACATCACACCTTCAACAAACATCCCACATGTATATCACTTAAGTCACATAATCTACTTTTTCATTCAAATGAATTTTGAAATCATAATCACACAAAAATAGTCAACAACACATTTCAAATATCATTAACACTTCAAAAAATCCTTTAAACAATTTTTATAAAACCAGTCCAAGATATTCCAAATCACATAACAACCCACACACATTTCCCATAATACCATTTTCACCTTCAAATTCATTTTATCACCAAACTCACAGGAAATATCCGAAAGACTTGTTTCACTCCAATATCATAATTTAATAAAACACATCAGCAATTTATAAAACATTCAAAAAAAATTTAACATATTAAATCAACTATTTATCTTTTAAAATCCATCTTAACTGAATACAATAACCAAAATAAAATTATTACATCATTTTCCTACATTGTTTAACTCACTAAATCGTTTACAATTTTTATAAAATAAACCCAAGGGGTATAACCATGTTTTGCACACAAACCCCATTTCCAAACCCTCTTTCAAGGTGAAAATCACACCAATACAACTAAAAACAGAATTTTAAGCCCTTGAAACATTCATTAGACCACTCTCAATAGTTATAAAATTACCTTTAATAATAACACAAAAGATACACATGAAAATCACAAATTTCCAAAAAACACCTTCAAGAAGTATAACATGGTTTTACACATATAACCCATAAAAAACCCCCATTTAGAGGCCCATATTACACTAAAAAATTACTAAACCAGATTTCTCAGCCTCTTTCAAAAACTAATAAATCACTTTCATATTTTATAAAACTATCTCAAAATATATAACATGAGTTACATTTGAAAAACACACAACTTAAAAAAATGTAACTTCAATACAAAATGATTTACTAATGCTACAAAAAATGGTTTTTGTACCACACATAATAGTTAGAAACATGATAAAATAATAAACCAAGCATGATAACTCATCAATAATTGAATAAACATGAGATCACTTACCTTTTGTGTCGAAACCCTCAAATATTGGTATGAAAAATCATCCGCCCCACTGCTGCACCACAAAGAAGTGAAAAGAAACATAAAACCTCAATATTAGAACAAGAAAACCAATGAAAACCCCAAGGTAAGAATACCTGGTTTCTAGGAAAGAGGAACATCATGAAATGGTGGAAGAAACCCAAAAGGATAATTAATAATGCAAAGAGATAAATACTTACTTTATTGATATATATATGTTTCCCCCATAAAATATACCTTCATGATTTAGTTCAAAGGGAGGTTCTGAGAGATTGGAGGTTTTACGTGGAGGTAGGTAGAAAAATGGAGAAGAGACGGGTGGATTTGGTTTATTTATAGAAGGGAAAAAGGGTCAAAACACTCAAAATTTTAATGAGTTGGACACCCTACATTGTTTGGCAGCACAGTTTAGTAAACTGTGTGTCCAAACCATGATGCATGTTCTAGCCACCCAAAAAGCCTCCATTATACTCCAATTTTAGGGGAGACTATGGGGTAAAACAAGGTGGAATGATATTCCAAGGATATGGGAGAAAATTTTCCAAATCAAAGCACTTTTTCAAACTCAAAAATCATCCAACTCTTGGGTACAAAACACCTCAAAAACTTACCCCTCATGTAGCTCCACTAAGAGTGCCACAAAACCAACTCTAAAACAACACAACCTAATACCATTCTTTTGAAAAAATAGGAGTCCTAGTATCAAAAATACACCCAAGACCAATTTCAGAGATCAAGAACCCATGATACCCAAAAATTTCAAACTCATAACACTCATAAATCAAGTGCAATCTAAGAACCAAATGGGGATTTGAATCAAAACATGGAATTCAATATCTTGGTGTGACACCTGAAACTCCTCTAATTGCTTCTTGAGCTCTTGTCACTCTACTAAAGCCATCCTATAAGGAGGAATGGACACCAGTGCTACCCTTGTCACGTGATCAATGGATAAATAAACCTCTATCTCTGGAGGTAAATCAAAAAATTCACTTCAAAAGACATCTCAGAAACAATCCACCACTATAGGAAAGTCCATTTGTGATGTCCCCTGGTCATCCAGATATAAACTAGAAATATGGGCTTTAATTCTTCCCAACCCATGATTTTTGGTTCTAGCACTACTCACCTAGACATCCCATTCTCCATAGTGTCGAAAAGACATACCCTCTGGTGGTGTGAAACTCACCCTATGATGATAGTCGTCATCAAAGTCCTAAAATTAGACCAACCAGTCCATTCAAATATTGACTTCGAATCCAATCATCTCTAATAGATAAATGTCCTGTAAGAATTGAAACCAACCAACCTCATGAAGGAACTCCTTGCACTAAAAACACTACCCATTCTAATTCCCAATAGAGTGTCTATCATCGTAGAATCATCAGAAGTAAAGATAAAGAGACAAATAATCTCTACAACGGAAATATATATAAAACAATGGGAAGCCCCTTTGTCACAAAGAGAAAAAGATAAAACTGGGGAAAATAGATTTGAACCTCAAACCGTAGAGTGTTCGAGATCCTGATCCACCAAGGTCTTTTCCATCGCAAAAGTTTGACCTGTACCGTAGCCCTGCGTCCCTACCAAGCTACCCTGAGCTGATCCACCCTGCTTTCAATTAAAACCTATAATCTGGATACTACATCCAAAACTAAATCCTCAGCCTTACGAACACCAATTCCATGACTGATGAAAAAATGGTGGACCAAATTTAGATCAGGAAGTCATAATAGATCCCCTCTCACTCACTACTGGGGATAACATCCTTCAAAAACGTTGAATATGTCTCATCTTACCACAAGATAAGAAATTGATGTGGTCTTTCGGGAAATGTGTTCTTTCATGCCCACTCATCCCACACTGGTAGCACACCATATGGATACAACAAGATACATAATTTGAGATCTCTTTGTTGTTCTTCCTACTATAAGTTGAAAGTGTGCTGAACTTGGATGCTAAACCGCCCTAGCTCATAGCTCCAAACTCCCTCATGTTTTTCTTAGTAATCAGCACCTGATTTACTATAGCAGTCTCTGAAGTTAGTCTAAGAACATTCACTTGTGATTTTATGAAATACCTGATACCATCCTCAAAACTCTTACCAAGTGATAACTTGTCACCTCCCAAAACAGGTGTGAAGTGATGATTCTCTATAAAGAGAGAAGAATAATCCATCATTGAATGAGAACCATGATCCAAATTAATTAACTCACAGGCTTGGTCGGACCTCAACATCTCAGGGTAGAATTAATCATAGATGGTCCTCTAAAACTCTTCCCAAACTAAATCTTGATGACGTCCCTCCTATGGGATAACATCCCACCATCTCTTAGAGGAATCACATAAAATGTATATCATGAACTTCACCCTCCTCTTAGGACTCATCTCCAAATTCACTAAGGTGGAATTCATGGCCTCCAACCATGAATCTACAGCCTATAGTCCTCAATCATCTATGAATGTGGGAGTATTCTGCTTCTCGAACACCTACGTCAACTCTACCATAGTCGGGATAGGATGTGTTGCTCCCTAAAATTTCTTTAACGTCCTCATGAAGCCTATACAACACTTTTCATCAGCAATTGCATCTGGTATAACAGTTGGTTCCAAGATGGGCATGGTAGGAGGATTTGAAAGTTGTTCTTAATCTACCATTTCTGGTGTCTAATCACCGCCCTATACCTGGCATACAACCAAAGCACGTCCTGGTGGAATGACTTTGTTGGGTCAAGAACAAACCTCAGTTCAAAATTATTAAGGAAATCAACATAGAAGTGTAATAATGGAACAAGAGAATTAAATAATTCATGTATTTTAAAAGAGGGTTACCCAGTATATAGAACCACAACATAACGTTTTCCTTTAATACATAACATGGGCATGTACCTCATCCCACCTGGTCTGGTAACACACCATACACATGGTGTGTTCCTCTTGAGACAGAGAGTGTAATTAAATTTTCCCTCCTGCCTAGGTACTTCTACATGGATAGAACTACAGGTTTCTCATGGTGTAACACGACACGACATGTTCACTCTTGTAATAGTTTATAATACTTAAGTTCCATTTACTCATGTCTTTAGTCACATGGAAAGATGCACAATTGATTAATACACGATGTGTACAATCTAGACACGACACATACAAGCCATGTTTGATCCACCTGTTTCATTAGACATATGACTAGATACATGTTATTTTACAACATGGAATGTACACCTGCTACATGACTTTTTCTTCCAAATGTTTATGAACCTCATTTCTCTGGTCACATAGTCAGTCGCACTGTCAATAGCTACATGGTGTATACCGAAGGCACACAGCATGTACTTTTGAAAATTCATTTTCTTCCAGATCAGAAAAAACACATGGTATGTGTTCATACCATCAAACACCCTTTTGTCTAGGATTCTAGATATTAATCTTCTTAAACATATCTGGAACACATAAAAACATAAAATTTGTCCAAGGCATGCCATGTTTCTATCTGTGGGAGCCCATACTCCCCATAAATCAATGTTTGGAATCCATACTCATATAAATCCATAAAAGAGTTCATTTAATGTTCAAACTTGATCCACAAAATTCAGAACTAGGTGTACCCATAACCCATAGTTTGGAGGATCAGAACCTCCCTTTTGATACCACTTTATAATGTTTTGGATCCAGGTGCCACACAATGGTTCCCTTAACATTGTTGGTCACCTAAACTCTAGCGCAGTTCTCTAAGAACCAAAGGGTTCCGACTAGAATTTAGGGCCAATGTGTGATAATGGGGAAACTATGGCCTCATCGGTAGAGTATAAACATCAGAAAACAAGTAGTAGACAATATCGGAAGTAGTAATACCAACAAAAGATACATGTGGAAGACTAAAGTAAATCTAACAGAGCATATATAAATAATGATTCGTGGAATATTTATATAAGAAAAAATCCAAACATGTCAAAATATTGTAAAGAAATATAGAACACAAAGTAAAAGATAAGAAATTAAACTCCAAAATCATTGTAAGCCTTATATTAGTCCCATTCTCTCCACCACCAACAACAATAATGTACCAGATAAAGAAGGTCACTTGCCTTTACCAATACCTACATTCATATAATCTATTTGGGTCCAAATCATGACCAAACAAGCTGTGAGATGAATCCCAATTGGCAACCACCAAAATATTTGTGCCTAACAGTCAGTGAATATATATATTGTAGGTAATATTCATAAATGAAGAAATAAACTATGAAGTACTCAAAATTAAACAGTCCTATGGTTTTTAATTACATTTATTCATATTTATTATTAAATCTGTTGAATCATGTAAACCTTGTTATCTGACCTAATCCATATAACCCCATATGTACGTAACAATGTAGATGTCCTATAAGACCATCTAAGCATTCAAGCCTGAATGATTCTAAGATTTTGATTTGTCTTGGCAGTCGCATCACAGTCATTAAATTATTCAATCACATCTCTTTGGGAAAGTTATCACAGTCTAATTCCCCATGTTCTAACATAAAAACGGTCATTTAATAATGAACCACTAGGAAAATCTCATGTACAATAACATCAGTCCAATCCTATCTCTAATCATTTACAAACGACCACTTGGGAGCCTCTGATTGTCAAAATCCATTGGTCAACATAGCATCAAAAATTATAAATGACACCCTAGGAATTTCTCTTGGTCTAGACCCCAGGGATAATGACCACCTATCAGCTCTCACAGTCAATACCCATGGGTCTACATAACTATATAACACACAAAAATGACCCAACCATGCGAAGACCTCATAGTCAAATTCCCCTTAGTCAAAATTCCACAATGCATATCACAAGCATCTCATATAATCAGTAACATCATCCTAATAAAACAAGGCATGGAAAACAAAGCATGACTAAAATGATTTTTTGAACAAAAATCCATACACAATTAATCAAGGAAAACTCACCCATGAGGTGTCCCATATCTATGGTATTTAACATTATGCATTTGCTACTACCCTTTATCAAAAAACCAAACCAAAATAGGTAATAAGAATGGTTTAATTTCAAAACACATGATACTCAAAACATGATTATTCTACACTTTTTCCATATATAATCTAAAGACTAACTGTTAAAGGCTCAGACCACCGACCAAGATGTATCACGATTGATATCCTTGAACGTCGGCCCATGAATCGGCCTATATTGGTGTAGATCTACAAAAAGGTGAACAATTCACAAAAATTAATAATACATGAGTGATGAATAATAATTATGAAAGGCACAATGGGGTTTGAGGACTCACTATTGGAATTCTGGTGCACTAGAAAACGTCTCAAACAATGATTTGATGGAGAATTTGGAGGGGTTTGAAGTTCATCGGTCATCTGTCACTCTCCTGTACGAACCAATGTGAGAATAAAAGAGTTACAGACATGTTATTCAACCCAGTTCTGATATACTAATGAAAAATTAAACCACATTGTGTGTTCATTAAATGTACATTCCATGTAGTAGACTTAACCAGCCCATATCTTAAGATATCTATTGGGTCATCACACGACCAAGTACATGGCTGTTACAGGTCCAGTACATGGCTATACGCAACAACTGGATACAAGGCGTGTACTCAGAAGTACATGGAATGTACATTGGAAAACCTTGTTTCTTCCTATTCCAAAAAAAAACAACCCAAATCCAAGATCCAGACCTGAAATGGAGAACCGGGTTCTTACATCAAGCCTCATGTATATCACATGCCATCTTGGCCTTGGGTTAGGCCACAAGTTCATCATTCGACCAATTCCACTACCACAGGTCATGCCTCAAGGCATTAATACCCCAATATTTTTCTCGGGTCTATCATTATCATCACCATAATCCATGTTCACTCCCCCTTATAGGGATAACCATATCATTATGGTCCACCTTTATGTAACAAGTACAATACCGCTAGATTCATGAATAACAAGAACATTTTAGGAAAGAATATAATGGAAATGAATATAATATCATCATAAGTATTTAGTAAGGTCATATTAATAAATTTGATCACTATAAATAATATTATAACAATATATATAATCATACTATTGGAATACAAAAACCTAAAGGGTATCTTAGGATACACAGGCACCCAAATGTTGTCAACACATCAAAAAAGTTCTCATAAGATACATAGGCACACACATGTTATCATGAACCAAACTTGATATCATTTAATACCCATGTAATAACTTTTGATCAAGGAATAAAACATGTTCTACCGGGCTCTATAACATATGTAGTAAAACCACACACCCTAAGGAAACCATATACAGTAATGAACTCATTGGTGATCAAGCCACAGTGTTAAACGATCATTATCAATCTGATATGAGGGGTACATTGTGGCCCTTAGATCATAGTTTAAATTACTCTAGGCATGTTTCCTTTAATTAATTAAAAATTAAGTATAATTAATTAATTAAGTGGTATGAATATTTATATAAAATAGCTAAAACTTTACGATCATTAAAAATTAAAGATTTAAAATTCATAACACAATAATCAATTATGGGTAATTCTACCAAGGTGGAGAACCTCCTATAGCAGGATGATAATATATGAATTAAACCTTAGGGTATGATTCTTGGGACCACCTACCACAAATTCAGTCCACTCAAAACCAATAAAATCCTATCATAATTGACTGATTCATATGAGTACATTAATCCTTCATTGAACTCCCTGAGGTTTTAGTCATTACCAAGAGTTACAAATTAATTAATATCATCTATGTTATAATTAATGAATTAATCACATAGAAACATGCCTTATAAGACAAAGGGTATATTTATTAATGAATTAACTTGTGGAACTGCATAGCTAAACCATGACTAACCAAACATGGAAGGCCCATATCACACAGTTGACATCATTTAGTGAAAATCCCTAGTGTATGAAAAGAATAAAACGTATACATAAATATAATAAAATTAGAACATTTTGAAACAATTATCCCAATGATGTACCTTGTCTATAATTCCATCCAACATTGTTTGACCACTCATGGAACACTATGGATTCTAGGATAAAATAATCCTCAACTCAATTCCATGATAGATTTACTAATTTAACTCAAGTTGAGAAAAAACAATGAAAATATTTCTAAGGAATAATTATTTATTGAAACACCCATAAAAAAAACAAATACATGGTCGTGGTACATTCTCTAGACATTTAGACCCAAATCCCCCTAATTTTTAGACAATTCCATTAAGATTAAATAGAATTATTATCCAATTATTTAATTGGGATTCAGAAATGATCACTCTAAGATAAATATCACAAAAAAGAAGAGGATACCAAGGTATTTGAGACATAAAATGGAGTTAAAAATAAACAAAATTTCAAAAAGAACATCCATGATGATGAACAAAATGATCCACCACCACCTGAGGAGGAATGAAGATAGTATCAAAAAAGTGAGAATGATCATTCTCATATTCACCGATGATTCAATTCATGATCATCCACTATTCATGAAGAGATCCAGATAGGGATAAAAGTAGAGGATACTACTAAATACTAATCAAAAATCATGCTAATGGAATTAATCAAATGGGATCCTCGGTGGTCAAAAGACTAAAAACAACCTCACTAATGCACTACTAAACATGTCCTACCGATTAGCTAATCAGTTTACAAAGTATCACTGTTTGGGATCTATCATACACCTAATGTTGGATCATTTCATTTTTAGTGATTCTTTCATAGAATCTAGTCTTCAATACACTCCATATGTTATCTAGTTTGAGCTATAGTATCCATAATAGATATGGGTCTCCTCTACAAAATACCCAAACTTTGAACTGGCCTCCAATTTTAATTATATGTCTAAAAAATAGCATTTTGATTTATAAAAATGATAAATTTGTATTTGAGACACATTTATTTGAATAATCCATCCATCCTATGAAAATTTCATGTTTCTTCTAAACGACACACCCCAAAATGATGTTGTTCATTTCAATATCTACATCAATGTTTTTGTCATTCCCGATAAGATATGGTGGCATGTGAATCAATCATCCTGATATTCCTAGATAATTATATACAAGAATTGCTCTACATTCTATCCTAAATCACTTACCCAACACCAAAATGAAACATTTATTTATGAATTTCAGTTACATTACAATTATTTTACTCTATGCATAACCATCAAAAATCGAGCCCAAATGTAACTATTTTGAAAAATAAAAATCACGATCATTGGAATAATTAATCTCAAAACAACACGATTTCCATAAAAAATTCATCTGAATGACTCATTGTGATAATATCTATAGAAATATTTATATTGAAAAAAATTCATGAAATTCAATGATACACCTGTGGTGGTTTTATTCTGTCATACATGATCAAATTAAAAAAATGGGATAAAATTTGATTCAAAAACCATATTCTGGGACCCAATAAAAAATAATGATTATATGTAGACTAAAACGGCATAAAAATTCATGCATTCCCATAATGTTTTCAACTAAATGGTAACAACACAGTCATACTTGATATTATGATCTCAGGGTAGTTCTAACACATTTTATTAAACATCACATGGAAGCATTGGTCAATATTTTTCTATCCTTATTCTAAAAAATGATAAAAGCCTAATGTTCAGACGCTAGATGATTCCACCAATCATAATACCAGAATAAATAGAGATAACATTAAATTTATTTCAAATACACACAAAATTCCAATTAAAAATTGAAATAAAACCCATGGTTGATTCTTAAACTACTTGCACCAGTCACATGGATCTCAACTGTGCACAGATGCGACAATGATCTGACTTCCCCTTAGTTAGTATTAATTTTTCTCAAGATTCCAATTCCCCACCTTGTCTATTTATTTAGGTAAATTTGAATAAAACATCAATAATGCATCACTGAAAAATATATAATTGTTTCCATTACTCATAAATATTATAAAGTCAACATGATCACCGAATGGTTAGTCTCATGCAAGACCATGACTCTTACCAAAAAATAGGTCACTAACTCATGAATAGTTAAATCCTCCCAACCATATGAGTATCCTCATTATCACCTAATATTTCTTACATTGATATAAAAAAATCCTAACTTATCCATTTGTTAGTGCGATAGATAAGCATAATCATCCATTCCTATAAGATTGGAAAGAAAATTAACGATCTTGAAACACAACTAGATTACTCATAACATATTCCACTATATCAAAATATAAAATATTAATGTGAATTTTCTTCCACAGAATCCTAGGTATTGATAATGAATTTTTTCCTATAATGGTCTCATCTCGGCATACAGACTACTACAAAAACCCATGGCATCTCCACCAATGAGAAACATAGGTTGTATGCACAATGGTACCAAATTCCATTATGAATTCCACCTTCTGTAATGATATAACCAACCCCATTTATATCTACATACATTAATCATCTTCTATTAAGGCATTTTTAATGGAAATAAAACACTACCCTTTTTTAAACTGAGTGATTTTCCCTACGAATCATGGACATTTGAGACTGAAATCACTCTCTTTATAAGTTTTGGATGCACTATGATACATTTGTGCTTCCCAACTCTTGAGATCATAATGCACCGATTTTTAAAAAAAATCTCCTAACAATTGAGATTCATTTTCAATGAGCAGAAACATTTTTGTAAGTTCAAGCTACTGATTTTCCACTAATACACTAAACATCATGATTATTTAATCCTTGGAACAATACACCAAATCCAATGACTGTTTCATTCCAAACTAATGGGTTCAAGAACCCCTAGTCCTTCCCCCAATTCCATAAGAATCCAACAACTCCAAAACCAAACCTTGTATCATGTGTAATATCACTCATAGATTTATATACTAAAGTAATCCAAGGAATCATGAAATATCCTCTTTAAATACTTTAGATAGTTTCTCATTGGTATTGAAAATATTCTCCAATGAAAAATATAATTCATGGATTAACCTTGATTACCACTTAATAAGGAACGTTCGCAATTAGTTTTGTTCATCCAGCACGAGACACTGTATCACTAGTAACAAAAGTAAAATTTTCATGTCTATAACATATTATAAAAAACCTGAAATAAGTTTTCACAAATGTTCATTACTAATTGAATGACTTCAAATAGGCCCTATAGAGAATACAAATGATGAATTCACCATTAGATTATCTATGTTGATGGGAAATAGACACTAGGTTTAGTTAGAAATAATTATAATTGGATCTAGGTTTACAACTCCACATAGTATATAGTTTAATAATTAATTAAAAAACATATACATTATATACTCAAAAAAGGTTTCTTACTAAGACAATTAATGCCCAAAAATGACCTAACTAGATGCATTGCACTGCCTGTGCAGAGAGGGATTGCATCATCATCTACATCATCCTTATCATCATAATCACCTAGGTCCACCACATTATAGTATTATAAGAATTTTTATCTAATGTTTACAGAAATAAAAGTTCATCTTATAGGAAAATAACCAAGAACTCGTATTTGAAAACACAATACATGTTTTTGACACCCAATAATCTAAATCCTATTTCATCAATAAAATCCCAAAAAAATTACTTATGTCAGAGGTTAACGTCATGTCTTACTGGATGCATGTGAAGTGTCTTTATGATGATTACAAGAGTGAAAAAATATAAAATAAAAAACTCCTAAATATTTGTGATTCATACACGTTCATAACATATGACCATAACAGTGGAAACTAATTACATCATTCACATACCATGGTACCCTAGACATTACATTAAAATTATGATCACAAGACACCATACTGAGTTTCACCATAACCTCAAAAACATTCTTGTGTCAAATGTCTAGTAACTCCAAAAATTAAGATATTAGAATATTATTCTATGATACCTTATTATAATGTCTTCACTCAATTTATCTGGTTCGAGGTGTAATTACAATGACCTCATGCATGCATCTCGTTATTCTAGAGGCAACTGACTAGTGGTGATAATCTAAGGTGGTTCATGGGGAGACTATACCCTCCATAAGAGTGGAAAATGAATAGTAAATAAAAAAAACTATGAATAATATATATTTATTGTAACATGAAACCAAAACATTCCAAATATATAATAGAATATAAAAAGAAAATGCCTACCCGTTTTACCTAAAAACTGAACACCAATCATCCACCAAGTTAATCATATAAAAAAATTTAAAAATTTAAAAATTTAAAAGATTATTATAAACAAACTACAATAAAAATCTCATCCCGGACTACAGACACATTGTGAGATACCCCACAAGACAATAAAATTTAGACCTTAACCAGATAAGTACCAGCAACACTTGAGAGTTTTATGGGTACAAAAGATAAATGGATTACTGAGAAAGGTATGAATGGAACCTAGTAGATAACCACAAACATGGTCCAATACCATGATGGTAAATGTAGATTACATGAATTTTATAATCTTAGAATAAAGAAAAAAATAATATCCTAAAATTTATAGGCATACATACATTCACCTAGAACACAAAACCAATAAATAAATTCTTTTCATGGATTGTGCACATAGAAAGCCACCAAAAACCCCAGTCATACCAAATTAATTTCCGTGTTTGAATGATATGCATAAAAAATTTCAAAACTAAACAAGAAAAAACCAAAATTCTGGTGCACCATGTATCGAGACATCGTGTCACTCAAAATCTTTAAGACAATGAGAATGCATGTCACTAAACTGACTGAGGAATTAGGTTTTATTAATCCACAAGGTAACTATATCCTATATTAATAATGGGTCTTGAATCACGGTCATCATAAAAAATCTATGACTTGATTCATGCCAGAGGGTCTCCATGCCCCTAAAATCATTGCCACATGGCCATTACTCCCCTACTCTATGCTCAGGTCCATCTTCTCCATCATTACAAGTCGGTCACAATCCCCCTCTGAGAGACAACCATACACTAATTGTCCAATTTTTTTTGAGTACTGTGTAAAATATCTTAAAAGTCCTGAAGAAGAAGCACAACAAGGTATAACATAAGAAGGAAAAGC
This sequence comes from Viscum album, assembly GCA_963277665.1. Classification (NCBI taxonomy): domain Eukaryota; kingdom Viridiplantae; phylum Streptophyta; class Magnoliopsida; order Santalales; family Viscaceae; genus Viscum; species Viscum album. The sequence goes on from OY728133.1 coordinate 601,472,967, forward strand.
ATAACATTACATAATATTTATTTATTAGTGATATAAAAATACATGTGATCAATATTAAACATAGAATGAAAAGTTATATATTCATACACATGTAATAAATAATTTTAAAGGGTCCCATAATATTTACATGAAACCACATGTCATCAATGCATATAATAAAGTCTCATAGGATGCACACAAAATACACATATGATCCTAGAATTAAATATGGTCTCACAGGATACACATGTACACACATGTGATCTTGGAATGAAACATGGTCTCATAGGATATAATTCTCATGTATCACAACCAAACACACCATGTTCAACATGTATTTTAATGAAATCATTAGTGATCAATCCACTTCCATTAACAAAAGACATCAATACAATGTACAAATTCATTCATGGACCGTGGATCTTTGTCAAATTGGATTTGGAATGGTTATTTTCCAAGCCTTATCCCACCTAAGAAACCACAATGAAGTGATAGATATATTGTCCCTCAAGTCCCACCTCTAGTAGGCCCCGAGATGACATTAATCACTATTTGTATGAAAATATCAACGATGAGAGGTGTTACCCTCTAATATAAAAATCAAAACTGGAGATAGGATGAACAACCAAAAAACAACCTCATCTTTTAACATTAAATAAACCCAAATACATCCCATAAATCACAAATACGGTAAACATTATATATATATATTTATATAATTCTATAACTTATACAAAAAGACATATTTGAGATAGTGACTAAAAAATCACACTATAAAAGCCCATAATGTCTACATCGGTCACCAAAGTCCCCCTAAAAAACTAAAGAAAGTTTATATTTGTAGTTTGAACATACATTTATACTCAGAAGGGCAATATCCAAGCTCTCCATTACACTTTTGAAAATATCATTCTAATGTACCAGTAAAAAATAGTAAAACTAATAAGAGATTTTATATGTAATCTAACCAACCCTATTCTCATCATGGATCACTCACCAAATCACACATCAAAAATGGTAATATAACATTGAGATCATGAAAAATAAAGGCACAATGCTTCTATTCCCATACACTAATTTTATTCTCTCACACTCCAGTAAAGAATTTCCTATAATCCCATCACATCTATACATATCACATAACATCACATCACATATAAGTCTTCTATGATATTGGCTAGGATGCATCCATAACTATTACAGCCTCTCAAGGTCAAACATCTAGTGCTGGAATTAGGTATCGACACATCACATCTCTTCTAAAGACACCAATACCAAAACCTAAAACATCACTCGTAGACACCTGGTCCAACACATCACTTCTCCTCATAGCCATGAAACCCACATCTTTCTAAAATACTCATGTTCCATCACTGTACATATTTCCTTCCAACACCTCAAACATCACAACTAGAGGAAGAGTGGGGGAGAGGAGGTGGACAATAATTTTTATCCCCACCATACTGGATATTGGGAAAAATCCAAACCTTGAACCTATGAGAATTTGTAAGATTATCCAACATGGGTGGGGAGTATATAAGAATATCATAATCATATAAGATATTTAGAAAACTCACAATACCGAACCTCTGGGCTCCCAACAATAACACTTTCATAAATAACATCACCACTAGTGTTCCATACATCAACTATCACAAATGCAACAATCACTATTTAAGACACACCATACAAGGCCAAACAAAATTTCCAATTTCATGTATGTGTTCACCAATATTTGATATATCAATTTTCCACTAATATTCATTTTTTAATAAACTAAATGTTAATCCTTATATAACATAAATTTATTCATTCCATTTAATCCATTTTCTAGACAACAACTATCACCCTATTATTTTATCATCTACTAACCCATCTAATTTTATCTTATCAAAATAATTTATTACATGGATAACAAATAAACTAACACAACCATGACATATGATAACATCATCAATGAACACTGCCATTTCCAAAACATATCACAAACACCATCATTGAATCACCACATCAACCACACCAACTTCCAATATCAACCACACATTGTGCATCTCAACCATATCTCACAACACAACTTCCCCACACAACAACCACACATTAACACCACACATCAGCCACACATATAATTTCCATACATAACTACTATATATCATCACCATGAAAAATAAAAAATACTATGAACCACAACACATAACTATCCATATCACATCCTTTCAAACTAAACACTTCATCCCTACCAACACATGACACATTGCTTGAATATTTTCCACTATCATTGCACAATATCTCAACCCACATAAGGAAACAACACAAGCACAAGAACACAGAATATTAAAAATCTATGCTTCCACATATATTCAAGGTCTTATACCACAATAATGTTTTATATAGCATGGGAATTATCACACAAAGCAGGTTTTCATGGGAACTAATTTTGTTTCTTAATATATGTTATTCAGCCTTTTATTTAGGGTGTAATCACAAAACAATTATCACGAACCGTCCTCGGGGCCCATGTCGTGACTACCCCGAGCCTGCCTTCCATAGGCCAGGGGCTGGAGAGTAGCACCAAAGGCGTAAATCTCGATAAAAATGGAAGGCATTGCCTTTATGAAACGAAAAAAAACACACAACCGGAGTAAAAGCGGAAGAAAACAATAAGTAAAGCAATAAGATAAGTCTGATGAAAGTACAAAGGGGTCCGGAAATACAAGCCCAACAGTAAAGTATAAAGAAAAGACAAAATAGAAGGAAGGTGTCAAGCTACTCCTGGATCATCCTACAAAGTTCCAACCTAATGGGTAGGTACAGATGGCCACCTCAGCTCTCCACGTCCGTCTATCACATCCTGGTACCGTCTCGTCGTGAAGTCCACCTCCGGGTACCGTCTCATCATGAATTCCACCTATGGGTCTCGTCTCAGTGTGAAGTCCACATCCAGGTTCCATCTTGATCTACAAGCCTAAACCACGATCAGTGTGGTACATCGTCTGCATCCAACAAAACAGGGTGCGGGCATAGCCCATGCAGGGGTGAGTATAACAATACTCAGTAGGGACCCCGAGACCCTCAAGGCCTCAGTAAATCCAACAAGGATAAACCACAATGTAAGATCTCAATAGATATCCTTTACATAGATATATGCCCTTACATATACCTAAGTCATCAAGTAACCATCTCAATCATTAGGAAACCACAAAGGTCATTGACTCAGCTCAAACCAGGATTTTTATTCACGATGACGAAAAACATGGCTGCTGGAAAACTACTCCTCTGTCGAGTGAAGTAGTGTTTTCACGACTCCGAGGTGTCACTCACTAACCATAGACTGCTGAGGTACTCCTCCTATCGAGTACCGTGGGTCTTCCACCTCACAAAGTAGGTCTCCTCCGCCATGGGTCTTCCACCTCACACAGTAGTGATCCCCCTCATAGCCTACAGAGGTACTCATACTGTCTAGTATCGTGGGTTTTCCACCTAAAAAAGTAGTGCTCCTCCGCCATGGGTATGCCACCTCACAAAGTAGTGCTCCCTACTGGGCTATTCAAGTAACTCTGAATCAAATTGGACAAGCAGTCATCTGGTCTCAGCCAGCTACAAGGTCACCGTACTCTGTATTCTCGCCTCCGGGAGGATCCGCTCCCCAAGCTAGTGGTCGATACTCTAAGTATCAAAATTTCCCATGATGAAGTATCAAAAAGGGCCTCCTTGTCACAGCGGTATTAACACAACAGATGGCGCATCATAGGACTCCCGATTCGTTATTTATTAGCATCATTGTTCCGGGGGCCCGGTTGGTTTCATATATGAACCAACCCGGCCGTATTTCAACTGTACCTCAGACTCCCATATGGTATACTCAATGGTATGGCTTTTCTTTAAGAGTACTGGCACCGCTGACGGTTCGTCAAACGGACATCTGGTGCCAAAGATATGGCCCATGAAGGTAATGGGCCAGTATTGAGCCTAGGTCTAATCTGACCCGGTCAGACCAACTCTGACTAACCCAAACTGGGCCAACCTGGTCAGACTCACTGGGTCTGACCCCGCACATTAAGCGATTCAGCCCGCTAAGTTTTGACCTGGTCCACATGGCTCGGCCCAGCGGACTGCGAGTTCGGTTCGGCCCGATAGTCGCCACGTAGTAGGCTCGGTAACTCGGCCCAAGAGACCAGGCTAGTTCAACCAGCGATGTCGCGGGGGCGTCGTGTCACGCCCGGACATTTTTGAGGTATGCATTTAATTTTAAATTTTTATTTCATAAATTAATTGCTGGTTTATTTAAACTTTTCGGTTGTATCATGAGCCGAACCTGGTTTGGGTTGCCCGTTGGGGTAACGGCGCGCGCGCGCGGGCCTTTCGCCGCTCGGCGCACGGGTAGGGGATGGGCAAGGCCATGCAGCTTTTCCTTTTTCAACGCACTGTTCCCCTAACGCGGACGAATCAAATGGCAGATGTTAACTTTTATTATTATTTGAATTATTATGATTATCATTGATACTACTATTATTATTATTATTATTATTAATGTTAGGCTTTTAATTATTGTTATTATTATCTTTATAATTATTATGATATCATTATTATTATTGCTAATATATTATTATTATTGTTATGCGGTTACTATTATTAAGATTTTGATAATTATTATTACTAATAATATTATTATTTCTAATGTATTTTGATATTTAATATTATTATATTATATTAATTTGTTTAACTTTCTTTTTTCCCCCTAGGGAACCCTAGCCGCCACCCCCCCACTCTCATCTTTATTTTTATTCTTTTCTTTTTTTTTTCTTTCCTTCTCCTCTTCTTCTCCCCACGCCGTCTCTCCTCCATCCACGGTGCACCCTTTCCCCGGCTCATCCGCGCTCCCCTTCCTCCTCCTTCTCTCTCTTTTTTTTTCTTTTCTTCTTCTCCTATCCTTCTTATTCTCTTCTCACCCGCCGCACCTCCTGCATCCGCGCTCCCCTCTCCCCACTCTTCTTCTTCCAGCCGCTCACCTACATGCTCGGCGACACCAGCAGCCGCAACCGCTGCCTCCTGCGTCGGACCAGCAGCCGCACCCTCCTCTTGCCGGATCTTCGAAGCCGCATCGGACCCCTGCTGCTACTTCCGCTCGGCCACTCTTCTGCTCACCGGCGCGCCACCCCTCCGCTCAGCCTCTCTCCCGGCCTGCTGCTCCCTTCCACCCCCAGCCGACCTGCTGCTCCCTTGCACCCCCCCAGCCGGCCTGCTGCTCCCGTGCACTTTCTCCCCCCCCCCCATGGCGAGCCGAAATCCACGCCCCTCCGCTGCCGCGCCTCCCTCCTGTTCACCGGCACCAGTCCTCCTTCGCTCCGCCAAATAAGCCGTTCAGTTTGTTTTCAATCAATTCTATCTTTTTATTTTATTTACATTTTGTTTACTAACGTTTTATTCTTTTATTATTATTACCAGGTTAATAATAATATTATTATTGTATTATTATTACTATTATTATTATCATATTCTTATTATTATTATTATTATACTATTATTATTATACTACTATTGTGATTATTATTATTATTATTATGCTGTTACTATTATTAATATTAATATTATTGTTATAATTATTATTTATAATAATTATTATTATTACTATTATTATTGCTATTGTTATTATATTATTATTATTATTCTATGTTATTATTATTATTATTATTATTATACTATATTATTACTGCTACTATTATTATTATTATATTTTTAACATTTTATTATGTTATTATTATTATTATTATTATTATTTTGTTATCGCTATTATTATTATCGTCATTATTATTTATGTTAACAATTTTCTAAAACCCGTGGAGCGTTATGCTGTTTTAGGACCTGGTTGACGGCTCAAGACGGTGCGACCGCGGCGCAACTGGAGTCTTGCGCCGTGTCTTTTTTCCGCGCCCGTTTGAGGTAGGTGGTTCCGCACACTGTTATCTTTTGGCGATCTTTTGCATGCTGGTTTTATTTTTCATTACCCGGCTGATTAGTTCTCATATTGACAATTAGTTTTTAATTATTTTTTTAAATGTGCATCTAATTTTTCCAGTGGCCTATTTATGTGGTGAAAGTTCTTTTCTTTTATTGCGGAAACTCACTTTGGCTGTTATTTATTATCTGTAAACTGTGCAGTGTGGTCTATGTTTTTTTAAAAGGGGAAAAAGAAAGAGGAGATTTTGGTGTGTGTGTGTGGTTTTCAAAAAAAAGATATCAGTGTGCAGGTGACACGTTTGGCTCTAAGTGATAAAGTGACATACTATATGAACTTTGATCTTTAGGTGAGCACAAGGAGGGAAGCCAGGGTATTAGGTGGGGAGACTGGGACTAGTGAGCTAGTGTTCCGGAGATGTCCCGACCCGGTTTCACTGGCAGGTTTGACGACTGCAACACTAACTAAACTTTTGATATCTGAGGGTCGTGCCCTTCTAAGCCACGTATTCTGAGGGTCGTGGCCTTCTAAGCCACGTTATCTGAGGGTCGTGGCAGCCTAAGCCACGTTTCACCGAGACACGACGTTCTAGGATCCCGCTAGTCTAGTACCCATAGGGCTTTTCCCATTCTTTCGTGCCACCAGTTACCTTGCATGCATGCTGATACGTGTTATGTCACTTGAACTGCTATCCTAATGTGTTTATCTTGAACTGCCTTTCTTTTAAATCATTTTATGAAAAACCATTTTCTTTTGCACTTCTTTCTATCTTTATTTCATCATTGCATTTGGTTGTCTTTTGATAGTTGTGTGTGGAATCTTTTATTGGTGATATGCTTCTGGGCGATTGCTCACACCCTACTTACACCCTTGGGTGTAAGTAGACTTGTTTACTTCTGATACAAGTAGGGGTCCAGCTTTTGGGAGCAGTGGTTCAGGTTGTTAGCAGGACTATCTACGTGGCGTTTTGGTGGTGGCCTAGAGGCGGTGTCCTTACACCGGGCGACAGTCCTTAGGTTGGTCTTTGGTTATCTTGTTTTGGTGTTATTTGGGTTTTGAGTACTTGTGAACCAAAAACCTGTTTGGTTGTCTACATGTTTGACTATAACCTTTACCTCTGTTTGGTTTACTTTGGTTGCCTGCTTTACATTTGTTCACTCGGGTAAACCGTTCCCAAGGTTTATTTTGATACCCGGGCACTTGTGCCAGCCCGTGGGGATCGGGAACGCCCTTTGGGCCGTGCCGCGGGCCGAGTCGGGCGTCGGTTTGGATGGCGACCCGATTCGGTTCGTGAAAAAATGGTATCAGAGGCAGGTTGTTGGGGGTTTATGTTATTTGGGATGAGTTGGGTTATACATGAGTTGGGTCTGTCGGGGCTCAGAATTCATGTTGCGAGTAGGGTGCCTGGCCAGCACACCTTGTGACAGATACTGAATCACCATGGGATGTCAGGGTGCTTGTTTCACTTTCTTTCTGGGTGGGACGTGCAGGCTGCAGACTGTGCGTGGACACCAGGTAAGGAAAGTAAAGCTTTTATATGGATTAATTTTTGCATTGATGAATAATTATCTTGTTGGAAAATTTATTCCCTTTTACTGATGGGTTTCTTTCCTGATTGCTGCTCTTTTTCAGTAAGATGCCTCCCCGGAGAGTTCCCATGCATCCACGGGAGGAATCCGGAGAGAGTTCTCCCGCGCCGCTTGATCAGAGATTTGTTGAGGCGATGGTCCGAGCCGTTCAGGCTTTAGGACAAGGGGAGACTCCTGCCCCCGCCCCTGTTCTAGCTAGAGGGGAAGAGTTTGGCTCCAGAAAGGACAGAGCTCAGGAGTTCTTGAGGAGCAAACCTCCTTCTTTCTGAGGTGGTTCAGAACCTCAGGAGGCAGAGGAGTGTCTTGAGAAGATAGAACGCATGTTCGATTTCCTTGACATGCCTGAGGAAGTCAGGGTGAAGTGCGCCTCGTTCCAGCTGGAGGGTTCCAGTCGCAAATGGTGGGAATCAGTGGTCCAGGCTGGGAAGCACGAGCACATGAGCTGGAAGGATTTCAAGGGTATCTTCAACGAGCAGTATTGTCCAGAGTTTGTAGCCTATGCTAGATCTCGGGAGTTCATGGAGCTATCACAGGGGAATCAGATAGTGATGGAGTATGCCAATCGCTTTACTGAACTGGTACGGTACGCACCTGAGATAGTTTCGAGCGAATTCTTGAAAGCTCGGATGTTTGAGAAGGGCCTTAAACCAGAAATTCACTCCCAGGTTTTCTTGTTCAAGATCAAGACTTATGCTGAGGTGGTCGATCGTGCTTGTATGGCCGAGATTGACCAGAAGGGAAAGTCAGGGTTTTCTGGATCAGTGTCAGGGCTTGGCAGTGGCAGTTCATCTGAGAAGAAAAGGAAGCGTGATGAGCAATGGAAGAAGGGTGATGGCAGCTCAGGTCATCCTCCCAGGCAGTTTTCTTCTAGGGCTTCTGGTGCAGGGTCGGTTGTATGCCATCAGTGCGGAAGGGCAGGGCACATCCGACCTGTTTGTCCATACCCTCCCAAACCATGCCATGGATGTGGAGTGGTGGGACATCTACAGCGCTTCTGCAGGACTGCACGCCCTTATCAGAGTGGGGCTGGATCAGTGGCTTCTAGAGGGGTATCAGTTCAGTCAGAGCCGACCAGGACGACAGGATCTCGGTTTGGTGGGCGTGGTGGTAGGACCGGATCGTCTTCAGGGCAGAGCCATGTCAGGGCAGAGCCTCAGGCGAGCGGTCGCTCTCAGGCAGGGACCAGGCAACTGCATGCTATGGATCAGGCACCAGCGGGATCTGATGCAGGGCCTTCGACGGTTCGAGGTACTATTCTGGTTCCATCTTCTATAGCTGCAGTTTTATTTGATACTGGTGCTTCAGTTTCTTTTATATCTGCTCGTTTTGTGAATCTTCTGAACCTACCATCCGAGCTTTTATCGTGTGCTATGGAGTTGGTAACGCCGTTGGGTAAAAAGAGGGAGCAAGGCCTTAAGTGCCGATCGTGCGCACTCTCTGTGTCCGGTGTCGAGATGGAATGGGATTTCTTGGTCCTTGACATGGACCTATTTGATGTGATCCTCGGTATGGACTGGCCGGTGTGCTTCCAGGCGCACATTGATTGCTGTCGATGCCGAGTCAGCTTTACACCACCAGATGGGACTCCTCAGCTTTTTCACGGAGAATGGGATCCTCGGTCGGGACGTGCGGGACCTCCACTCCCTGAGCCTGGAAATCTTTCTTATCAGTTGTCATCGCTCGCGATGGAGGACGATGGTGGTATTTCACAGGGCGGGTTACCTCGTGTAGTGGACGAGTTCCCAGAGGTTTTCCCAGATGATTTTTCTGGCTTACCCCCAGAGCGAGACGTGGAGTTCTCGATTGAGTTGGCGCTGGGAACACAGCCTATATCTCTTCCCTCATATCGCATGGCCCCCACCGAATTGAGGGAATTAAAGATACAGCTGGACGATTTGGAATCCAAAGGATTCATTCGCCCGAGCGTCCCTCCTTGGGCCGCACCGGTTTTATTCGCGAAGAAGGCCGATGGAACCCTTCGGTTGTGCATTGATTACCGGAAGCTGAACAAGGTAACCATCAAGAATAAATACCCTTTTCCTCAGATTGACGATTTGTTCGACCAGGTGAAGGGAGAAAAGTGGTTCTCCAAGATTGATTTGCGTTTGGGATACCACCAGCTCAGGGTGAGAGAAGCAGATATCCCGAATACGGCTTTCCGAAGCAGGTACGGTCACTTCGAGTACTTGGTCATGCCTTTTGGACTGACGAATGCTCCTGCAGTTTTTATGGCACTCATGAATAGGGTTTTCCACCAATATCTCAACTCATTTGTCGTGGTATTCGTGGATGACATCCTGGTCTACTCTGGATCTGAGGAGGAGCATGAGCACCACCTGCGCGTTGTTTTGGGCACTTTGCGGGATCACCGCCTGTATGCCAAACTCTCAAAGTGCACTTTCTGGATCAGGGAAGTGAAGTTTCTGGGGCATGTCGTCTCAGAACATGGGGTTTCAGTGGATCCCGAAAAGATCAGAGCAGTTATGTCTTGGGAGCAGCCGAGAAATGTGTTTGAGATCAGGAGTTTTCTGGGCTTGGCTGGTTATTACAGGCGCTTTGTCCGGTACTTCTCGCGGCTTGCCTCCCCCATGACCGCACTCACCCGGAAAGGGGTGAAGTTTGAGTGGATCCCACAGTGCCAGACATCTTTTGAGGAGCTGAAGCGGCAGTTGACCACCGCACCTGTGTTGACCTTACCGGAGTCAGGAAAGGGCTATGTGGTGTACTGTGATGCGTCAGGTACAGGCCTTGGATGTGTGCTCATGCAGGATGACCATGTGGTGGCTTATGGTTTTCGCCAACTCTGGCCGCATGAGAAGAACTATCCGACTCACGACTTAGAGTTGGCGGCAGTGATGCATGCTTTGAAGACGTGGCGCCACTATCTTTTTGGGGAGAAGTTTGTGGTATATTCTGACCACAAGAGCCTGGCCTGTTTTTTCTCTCAGAGGGATCTCAATTTTTAGGCAGCGCCGCTGGGTCGAGTACCTACAGGGTTTTGATTTTGATATTCTCTATACCCCTGGCAAGGGGAATGTGGTAGCTGACGCATTGAGAAGAAAAGTACCAGTGCAGGCGTTGAAGAAGTCGAGCGATGAGTGGACCTTGATGGGGCTTTTCGCCCAGTTGCATTTGGAGAGCAGGGAGCACAGTGGAGGTACTTTCTTGGCTAGCATCCAGTTGACTCCTGCCATTCTAGAGTTGGTTCAGCAGGAGCAGCCTGGTGATGAGTTTTGTCAACGATCTATGCAGTTTCTCCATGGTGGGGAGACTCCTTCTGATTGGTCTTTGTCTTCCCAGAGGGTCCTATGCTTCAAGGGCCGTGCTGTAGTGCCGTTGTCTCTGCGAAAGGTGGTGATGCTGGATAGCCACCAGTCTCTGTGGGCCGTCCATCCTGGTACCACCAAGATGTACTACGATGTTCACCGGCAGTTCTGGTGGCCAGGTATGAGAAGGGACATAGCCGACTTCGTATCCCGATGTTATACTTTCCAGCAAGTGAAAGCAGAACATCAGAGACCGTCTGTCCTACTCCAGCCATTACCCATTCCTACCTGGAAGTGGTACGAGGTCGCCATGGAATTCATCATTGGCCTGCCTCGTACACCTCGAGGGAGGAATGCTATCTGGGTGGTGATTGACCGTTTGACTAAGTCTGCTCACTTTATTCCGATCAGAGATACAGCGAAGGTAGAGGAACTGGGCCGCTTGTATGTTCAGGAGGTGGTCAGACTTCATGGCGTTCCGTCGGCAATTGTTTCTGACAGGGACCCCCGCTTTACATCACGGTGTTGGGGAGGCCTCCAGAAGGCTTTGGGGTCGCAGATTAAGATGAGCACGGCATACCATCCTCAGACCGATGGCCAGACGGAGCGGGCGAATCAGATTCTGGAAGACATGCTCCGAGCCTGTGTACTAGATTTTGGAGGCTCATGGGATAGCCATTTGGGGCTGGTCGAGTTTGCTTACAATAACAGTTACCAGTCTTCCATCAGAATGGAACCCCTTGAGGCGCTCTATGGACGGCCTTGTCGGTCTCCTCTGTGTTGGGCTGAGGTAGGAGAGGCCTCGCTCTTGGGACCGAGTCTTGTACAGAAGACGTCTGAGAAGGTCAAGCTGATTAGGCAGCGGTTGTTGACAGCTCAAAGTCGCCACAAGTCCTATGCAGATCAGAGGCGGCGGGACCTTGAGTTTTCAGTGGGGGACAGAGTGTTCCTGAAAGTGGCCCCTCGCTTGGGTCACTGTCGTTTGGGGAAACAGGGGAAGCTGACACCGAGATTTGTCGGACCTTTCGAGATTCTTGAGCGGATTCGCAAGGTGGCATACAGGTTAGCTTTTCCCTCACAGTTGACGTCGATTCACGAAGTATTTCATGTCTCCCAACTGAAGAAGTACAACCCCGACCCGTCGCATGTGCTGAATTGGGAGGAGCTGGAGATAGAGTCCGACTTGTCTGTGGTCGAGCGACCAGTGCGTATAGTGGATTCTCGGGAAAAGGTGCTGTGTGGAAAGTCCATTCCTCTGGTCTGTGTTCTTTGGCAGCACGGGAATGACGAACAGGAGACTTGGGAGCGGAAGTCATGGGTTGAGCAGGAGTACCCATTTCTATTCTCTGATCAGGCTTTGAGCTGACTTTCCGAGGGCGGAAAGTTTTCATGGTGGGGAGAATTGTCACGCCCGGACTTTTTTGAGGTATGAGTTTAATTTTAAATTTTTATTTCATAAATTAATTGCCGGTTTATTTAAACTTTTCGGTTGTATCATGAGCCTAACTTGGTTTGGGTTGCCCGTTGGGGTAACGGTGCGCGCGCGCGGGCCTTTCGCCGCTCGGCGCATGGGTAGGGGATGGGCAAGGCCATGCAGCTTTGCCTTTTTCAACGCACGGTGCCCCTCGCGCGGACGAATCAAATGGAAGATGTTAACTTTTATTATTATTTGAATTATTATTATTATCATTGATACTATTATTATTATTATTATTATTATTATTATTAATGTTAGGCTTTTAATTATTGTTATTATTATGTTTATAATTATTATGATATCATTATTATTATTGCTAATATATTATTATTATTGTTATGCGGTTACTATTATTAAGATTTTGATAATTATTATTACTAATAATATTATTATTTCTAATGTATTATGATATTTAATATTATTATATTATATTAATTTGTTTAACTTTCTTTTTTTCCCCCTAGGGAACCCTAGCCGCCACCCCCCCCCCCCCACTCTCATCTTTATTTTTATTCTTTTCTTTTTTTCTTTCCTTCTCCTCTTCTTCTCCCCACGCCGTCTCTCCTCCATCCGCAGCGCACCCTTTCCCCGTCTCATCCGCTCTCCCCTTCCTCCTCCTTCTCTCTCTTTTTTTTTCTTTTCTTCTTCTCTTCTCCTTCTTCTTCTCTTCTCACCCGCCGCACCTCCTGAATCCGCGCTCCCCTCTCCCCACTCTTCTTCTTCCAGCCGCTCACCTCCCTGCTCGGCGACACCAGCAGCCGCAACCGCTGCCTCCTACGTCGGACCAGCAGTCGCACCCTCCTCTCGCCAGATCTTCGAAGCCGCATCGGACCCCTGCTGCTACTTCCGCTCGGCCACTCTTCTGCTCACCGGCGCGCCACCCCTCTGCTCAGCCTCTCTCCCGGCCTGCTTCTCCCTTGCACCCCCAGCCGACCTGCTTCTCCCTTGCACCCCCCAGCCGCCCTGCTGCTCCCTTGCACTTCCCCCCCCCCCTTGGCGAGCCGAAATCCACGCCCCTCCACTGCCGCGCCTCCCTCCTGTTCACCGGCGCCAGTCCTCCTTCGCTCCGCCAAAGAAGCCGTTCAGTTTGTTTTCAATCAATTCTATCTTTTTATTTTATTTACATTTTGTTTACTAACGTTTTATTCTGTTATTATTATTACCAGGTTAATAATATTATTATTATTGTATTATTATTACTATTATTATTATCATATTCTTATTATTATTATTATTATTATACTATTATTATACTACTATTGTGATTATTATTATTATTATTATTATTATTATGATATTACTATTATTAATATTAATATTATTGTTATTAATATTATTTATAATTATTATTATTATTAATATTATTATTGCTATTGTTATTATATTATTATTATTATTCTATGTTATTATTATTATTATTATAATTATTATTATACTATATTATTACTGCTACTATTATTATTATTATTTTGTTATCGCTATTATTATTATCGTCATTATTATTTATGTTAACAATTTTCTAAAACTCGTGGAGCGTTATGCTGTTTTTAGGACCTGGTTGACGGCTCAAGACGGTGCGACCGCGGCGCAACTGGAGTCTTGCACCGTGTCTTTTTTCCGCGCCCGTTTGAGGTAGGTGGTTCTGCACTCAGTTATCTTTTGGCGATCTTTTGCATGCTGGTTTTATTTTTCATTACCCTGCTGATTAGTTCTCATATTGACAATTAGTTTTTAATTATTTTTTTAAATCTGCATCTAATTTTGCCAGTGGCCTATTTATGTGGTGCAAGTTCTTTTCTTTTATTGCGTAAACTCACTTTGGCTGTTATTTATTATCTGTAAACTGTGCAGTGTGGTCTAAGTTTTTTTAAAAGGGGAAAAAGAAAGAGGAGATTTTGGTGTGTGTGTGTGGTTTTCAAAAAAAGATATCAGTGTGCAGGTGACACGTTTGGCTCTAAGTGATAAAGTGACATACTATATGAACTGTGATCTTTAGGTGAGCACAAGGAGGGAAGCCAGGGTATTAGGTGGGGAGACTGGGACTAGTGAGCTAGTGTTTCGGAGATGTCCCGACCCGGTTTCACTGGAAGGTTTGACGACTGCAACACTAACTAAACTTTTGATATCTAAGGGTCGTGGCCTTCTAAGCCACGTGTTCTGAGGGTCGTGGCCTTCTAAGCCACGTTATCTGAGGGTCGTGGCCGCCTAATCCACGTTTCACCGAGACACGACGTTCTAGGATCCCGCTAGTCTAGTACCCATAGGGCTTTTCCCATTCTTTGGTGCCACCAGTTACCTTACGTGCATGTTGATACGTGTTATCTTACTTGAACTGCTATCCTAATGTGTTTATCTTGAACTGCCTTTCTTTTAAATCATTTTATGAAAAACCATTTTCTTTTAAACTTCTTTCTATCTTTATTTCAGCATTGCATTTGGTTGTCTTTTGATAGTTGTGTGTGGAATCTTTTATTGGTGATATCCTGCTGGGCGATTGCTCACACCCTACTTACACCCTTGGGTGTAAGTATACTTGTTTACTTCTGATACAGGTAGGGGTCCAGCTTTTGGGAGCAGTGGTTCAGGTTGTTAGCAGGACTATCTACGTGGTGTTTTTGTGGTGGCCTAGAGGCGGTGTCCTTACACCGGGCGACAGTCCTTAGGTTGGTCTTTGGTTATCTTGTTTTGGTGTTATTTGGGTTTTGAGTACTTGTGAACCAAAAACCTGTTTGGTTGTCTACATGTTTGACTGTAACCTTTACATCTGTTTGGTTTACTTTGGTTGCCTGCTTTACATTTGTTCACTCGGGTAAACCGTTCCCAAGGTTTATTTTGATACCCGGGCACTTGTGCCAGCCCGTGGGGATCGGGAATGCCCTTCGGGCCGTGCCACGGGCCGAGTCGGGCGTCGGTTTGGATGGCGACCAGATTCGGTTCGTGACACGTTGTGGACCGGTTCAGCAGGCTGGTGACTAGGAGTCCAGTGGGTAGACCACACGGGGCACGGGCGGGCCGGCTCGGCTCCGGCTAGCCGCGGGTGCACTCGGCAAGGCGCAGGTTCGCCAAGCAGGGTGCCGAACGCCGAGCAGCATGCGGGGGCAGGCCGGGTAGCGCGATAGGGCGCCGCGGGGGTGTCGGGCATGCTGCCGGTAGGGGCACCGGGCAGGACACCGACAAGGGAGAGGGATTCCAGGCTGGTAGTGCAGCACCCCGGGGGAACCAGGCTACGCAGAAAGGGTGTCGGGTGTGCCGGAAGGGCGCTGGGGGTGCGCCGGAAGGGTGCCGAGGGTGCCCCGGCAGGGCACTGTAGGTGCGCCGGCAGGGCGTTGGGGGTGTGCCGGCAGGGCGCCATGGGAGCACCGGCAGGGCGCCGCGGGTGTGCCGACAGGGGCGCGGGGAACCAGGTGCGCGCCAGGGGTCCACGAGGGCGGCGTAGTTCACGAAGATCATGGGTAGCGCGGCCTTTTTTCACCTCCTCCTTTGTTTTTGCCTCATTTCCATGTCGTCGTGGAAGTTATTACAAAAAGAACAATGAAGGGTTCAGGCCATGTTGGTTTGTCCCAGACCCTCCGTGTTTAGGGTGGTAGCAATAGGTTCTCACAATTATGATGCATAAAAACCACCATTCTTCATTTTGAGAGAAAGAAATAACATGGGAATGGTTCATATTTTATATTAAAAATAAAACCCCTACCTCTTGCTCGTCGCTCGTTGGCGGAGTCGCGGAAGGAAGATGATGAAGACCGTCGTTCGTCGTGTCCCCCACACGTCCCTAATTCCAAGCTGCGTCTGATCATTGACCATGTTTCAGAGGATAGGTTTCTGGGGAAGGAAGGTCTAAGAAGAATCACGTGGAATATCTTCATTGGCATTCTTCACATTCTTCGTTGGAGAGGATAATATTTCCCCAAGTGTTGGGTGTCACAATACTTTACGAGAGGTTCGTCGCTTGGTGAAGCCATCCCAAAACCATCTCCCAATCTCCCTATATATAGGATAGGGGGAGTGGTATGTAACCATCGTGGAATTTTTGACGGTTCATTTATTTGGAACCTTCTTAAATTCCAACGATGTTGTTACTTAATTTAAAACGGGGGTTAGGCGAATTAAATTGTGTTGGCACAATTTATGAGGTGCGTTGGCACAACTTAAGAGTGGAGGATGCCAAGAAGTTTCCCCCATATAGCCTTCCTCAAAACATATGACACAAATTAATTTTAGTTGACACATAAAATTAATTGACAGTAATTAATTCACGTTGACACATAAAATTAACTCAAAGCAATTAATTTTTACATCGACCCATAAAATTAACTAACAACAAATAATTTTACGTCAACTCATAAAATTAATTGAGTGAAATTAATTTTACGTTGACATATAAAATTAATTGATGGGGGGGTTTGAGAGGTTTCCTCTCCCTCCCCATTAAATGGGAGGTTAAGGTGTGGCAGTTCCACCACCAACTCCCAAGTGGAGCTTCTATTCACTTTATCTGCACTGCATGTGTTTAACAAAATAAAATAAATTATTCACTTATTTTATTTTATTAACCAACGTAAAACCCCAAAAACTAACTTTCATACCCGATCATTTTCCATTGAGGTGAAATTCTTCTTAAGCGAATATCGGCACTATGAGTTCAACAGTGCCCACGAAATTCGATTCTGAGCACCGGTTCAAAAGTTATAAATCTCCGCTCATACGTTTATTTAACGTACCCAAAAAAAGTTCGGAAATTTATTATCAGTCACCCTCAACCCACTATGGTCAAGGTTAGGCTCTTACTCAGAGAAACACGCCCCAAAAAACTCAACGGTACTCTCAAATTTTCAATTCGAGTTACCATTTAGAATTTATGAATTTTACAATAAAATAATTGTCACTTCATAATTTTATTTACGGCCAAAAACTAACTTTCTCAGGTAGCTCGCGCCGGCCAAATTTAGTATATGCTTAAAGGAAGCATACCCTCACGAGTTCAGTGGTGGTCTCATATTTTTAATCCGAGTTACCTTTTGTGAGTTATAAGCATTTGAAAAATAAAATAACATTATTTTATTATTTTATTTACGGTTATTCCATTTTCGGGTTTTCTCACGTGAGGCCTACGCCGACTAATATTAAGTCACGCCTACTGTAAAACTGCCATCCTGAGCACAACAATGCCCTCAGATTTCTGATCCGAGTAACAATTTAAGAGTTATTCCACGTTTTTAAGAAAACTTCTTACACGGGTTAATTTAAGCTTCAAAAAAACTTCAGAATATTATTTTGGGCACACCGGGCCTCAGAATCTGGTGTTGTCAGAAACTGCGTACTCGTAAAATTAAAAATAATTTAAGAAAAAAAATTCCTTTAACATTACGGGACTTTACATTACTCCCACCTCAGGGATTTATGTCCTCGTAAAGCTACAACACAAACTAGGGAAACTAAAGAAGGTACCGAGCACGCATCTCAACCTCTTGCTCCCAAGTTCTCTCCTAGTGGTTCTCGTGATATCAACGAACGTGAACTAGAGGAACCAACCGTCCATGAAGGACCTGATCCTTTCGATCCTTGATCTCCATCGGAACCTCCAAAAAGGTCGTCCCGTCGTCGATGTCCAGCTCACTGTGATCGATGACGTGGGTCAGGTCATGCATGTACCTCCTTAGCTGAGATACGTGGAAAGACGTCACACAATCGGTGCAACTGAGGTGGAAGGGATAGATGAAGAATGGAGATAACTTTCCACCCCGAACAAATCTTCATATTCCACGTTGAGGTGAGACCTGTAAGAAAACATGGTCGCCATCCTCGATCTCCAGTGGTCTTCGTCTCTTATTAGCATGGGACTTCTATCTGCGCTGTGGAGTCTTCATCCACTCATGGATGATCAGCACCTTCTCCATTGTATCTTGCACCATCTCTGTTCTTACAAGAGTTTCTTAGATTTCCCTTTGTCGAAAAGGGAAATCTGGTCTGATTCCCCTTGGATGAACCACATTCTTTGCCTAATACAGTCAATCCTGACATTAACGGTACATTTCATGTCTTGGATTACGTTATAAGGTCTCGACGCTACTACCAATAGATCCAATGGTTAATGTCACCTCTAAGGGTTGAGTCGTACTATCGGCATTATTGTATGGTTACTAGGTCTCCTCCAGTAGGAATCTCGCAAGTGAGGGTCATGTCAACAGTTTTAATCGGAACCTTTTAGTATCAACCATACAAAAAGGACAGGATGGTAAACATTACAAAGATAACTGCCTTTTATTACTGCATCTCAAGTACAAAAACACACAACAACCACAAAAAAGAACAACATGAAACTTAGAATCCCATGAACAAAAGGCCTCCATGCCAAGATCTAGTCTCGCTCCTATCCACCGGCTTCCAGAGGTCCATAGTCGTAAACTTCAGCTGCCTGAAGCTGTACTCTCCCATGTCCACCTATTCCCTTTGGTCGGGGTGGACCTCCTGGTGGTGGCGGTGGCAACACCTCGAAGTTTCATCCACTTACAGCCGCACGACCAGCTCCCTTGCCTCGGTCTCTAGCTCCTTGCGGCCCGCCTCGATTGAACCTCTACCTTTTCTTGGGAGGTCCTTCATCTATCTGCTGATCATCCGAGCGGTGGGTCAGACAGTCACGAGCCATTTGACCTTGTCTGCCGCACGTGTAACACATCATGGAAGGTCTGGCTCTGTCACTCCCCTTGGTGCCTCTCACTACCGACCCTGAGTCGTGCGACCGACCACCTATAGGTCTGGCCCTCTTGGACCTCAACGTCATCTGTCTACTGCCAGCTGCAGAAGACTCCGCTGCATACCGGCTAGTGGTGGATCCTGCTCCTAGAGACTGCTCAGCAAGGAAAATCTCCACTAAGAGAGCTTTCTCCAACACCCCTGTTTGACGTCGGGATGCTGTGAGAAACAACTGAAGATCTAATCTCTCTCCTGATCCCCTGCTCGAATTTACGGTCCCTAAAGAATGGGTCTCGTACCATATAAGTGGAGTAGCGCGAGAGGTCGGCAAACCTCACTGAATATTGTGCCACTGTCATGATACCCTACTGAAGATGTAGTAGCTCCTGTATATGCACCGCTCGAAGGGTGGCTGGTACAAACCCTACACGGAACCAGCTCTCGAAGTCTTCCCATAGAAGTGTCGCCTCGTCATGCATCTGGAGCATCAGGCTCCACCATCTGCCTGCTGCTGCCTGAAGGAGGCTGGCAGAAAGGATCACCATAAAGTCTGCAGGTGTCCCTACTAACCTGAAGACTCTTACCACAGCCTACAGCCAATCCTCCGCTGCCTGTGGGTTCGTCTCTCCCCAGAACCTGGGTGGCCTCTGGCACTGGAAATCGTGCAGCGCACTCAAGAGGCATGCATCACCTGCTGCCGGGGATGGGGGCATCGGTGGCCCAACGGGTGGTAGTACTGTTGGTGCCTTCGCTGGTGCCTCAACTAAAAGAGGTCCCTATACTGAGGCCTCTTCGCTCAGCGGGCTGTCAGTACCTACAACTCTCGGGGCTCTAGCTGGTCATCCGTGGGGAGGCATCCTGAAAGAACAGATGCAACACGGTCAAAAGACTATACCTCGTGAGCTGACCTGGTTTGAGCTGATTTAAAAGAAACTTTTGAAAACACACATGCAATCAGTGTCTTCATGCACTGAGTCAGAAATCAGAAGTCAGGGTCTTGGTGTATGGATACGTTGGCTGCCGCACCAACATTGGACTCCCTGAACTAAAAACCACACTTAGTACCCTTAACACTATTGCTTCACAGAAAGAAGTTATCATAGTTCTATGTTCTATGGTAGAACCGACTCCTTTGATACCATTTTTTCACTACCCGTCCTCGGGGCCCGTGTCGTGACTACCCCAAGCCCGATTTCCATAGTCCAGGGGCTGGCGACTAGCACAAAAGGTGTAAATCCCGATAAAAAGGGAAGTCATTGACTTTATGAAATGCAAAAATAAACACCAACCAGAGTAAAAGCGGGTCCTGGCCCACCAGGTACCACCAGTTGCCCCGCAGACACGTGGGGCCCACCCCAGGGTCCACCCACATGCCCGAACGGATCATCTGACTAATGATAGTCCCCACATGCCAACACATGTCCTTTCCAGTGTGCTTTTTCCTCACTCACACACATCTTGGGAAACTTCCTAGAAGGTCACCCATCCTGATCACTATTCCAGGCCAAGCACACTTAACTGTGGAGTTCCAATCAGACAGGCTCCAAAAAAAGAAGGTTCACCTTGTTGACATGAGTCATATCATTTAGTCATTTAACCCTTTATCATTCGGGGTTGTTACAAAAATTAGTAAGGTCCTAAAAACATAATTTATAGTAAAAATAAGGCTCAAAAAGTCATTATTTCTCATATGGGAAACATGGAAGAATAATTTCATCAATAACATATATCATTGTAGTAGAGAAATCAATATCTCCCCTTAACCAATAGTTTGAGACATGACAATTTGTTATATTTATTATGAAAACCATTATTATCCACCTTAAAAAAAGTAAAATCATGAAATCCCCAAACATAGAAAGTATAAAATGATAAAAATGTGTTCCCCCTCCTAGAAAACCCTTATGATCTCATATAACCATAGGGTAAAGATGAAACTTCCCAAAAACCACTACCAAGGCACGAAACTCTAAATAAACCAACACCACGTCAAGGGATTATCCAAACCAAACCCAAACTCACCCCAAACCAAAGAAACACCACCATAGTGAATCACCCAAAATAATAATGTATTGTAAAATGGGTATAAATATAAAGGAAATATCCATTGACAACCATTTGGAAACCCTTAGATATCAAGGATCATGGTCTGGGAAGATAGGACAGAAAGCCTCTCAAATTCTCCTAGGGTTCTTCCAAAATGCAAGAGAGACAAAAGTGGTGACATGAAATGAGAATATTCCAATAAAGGTTTTTAAAAAAATATAGCTCACCCAATTTACAGTGTAAAATCCATCACACCAAAAACGTACACTATAAAAAGAAACCATTCGGCCTTGGAAACCTCAAACTCCACTGGAAAAAATATTTTCTTAGACCAGAATTAATTTACACCATAAGTTTAATTCATACATTGTAAAAACATTTTAGGTTCTAAACCTTATCCACAAAAAAGTTTTAAACCACTATCAACTCAATTCAAGAACCACTGACTTATGATATAAATCTATCTATTTTGGTGTAATGATCATATTGCATCTACAAACTCAACCATACTTCATCTAGGATCCTCTAATAGTACTCTATCCAAAAAACCAACAATGTTTTAGGCTAGGATGCTACATTAAATTAAAATTTATGCCTCTAAAATGATTCTAAACCACAAAAATCAATAAAAACCTGGAATGGAAGGGGTTTAAACAACTTCCTCATTAGGTACCTCTTAAGAATTTAATTACACATCAGATTCCACCAACCAATGATACCAACATAAACACCCATAGAACACCCCATCCAACAATATTACCACACAACAACATCATAACCTTTCAATGGGAACAAAACCAATAATTTCGTACTAGTCACAAGCGACCACATTCAATTAATCCATCCACATCAAAATCTCAATCTCTACATGACCCAAACCATCCAATACGACAACCAACACACTACATTACCCTAAACAAAAAATATAGTGAATTCCATCTTCAATGTTAATATATTATCTTCTTTGTATGGAATTGATTAACTCTTATAGTTTTAATCATGTCAAGGTACAAAGAATCATTTTTAGGAATAATGAATCCCCTTACTCATAAATTGGAAGATTTATCACACATCACACATCAAGAAAACATCACATCTCATAACAAAAAAATACAAACATCATATCATCTTGAAATAAATGAAATTAAATACTCATAATAGATCTGGGTACTAAACTCAAATATGTTTCTCTCAATATTATATACTCTCCTCTAGTCCACGATTCTACGACAATAAATGAACAGGTGGAATGTTTCATCTAGGCGGAACATTATCTTGTTCATCTTATATCTCTTTTGGTTACACTAGGAACATCACGTCATCCTTGATATTCAAATCTGTATGGTCAATGAAGTGGGAGTCATCATGAAGATTACAATTCACCTGAGGCACCTAGAAGATATCATTTATCCTCTCCACTTTTGGATGAAATTACAACTGATTCACCACCTCTCTAACCCACCCCAACACCTCAAAGGTACTAAAAACCATGAGAATGATTACTCACCTATAGAATCCTTGATTTCTATTGTGAGAGACACTCAATAAAAAATTTTCTCTAACATTGATCATCAAGGTCCCGCGCCTATGATTAGAAGAGGCCTTATAACGTTCCTACACTACCCACATATTCTCTTAATACCAACTGGATCTTCTCATTCAGGCTCTACACCACATCATGTCCAAGAACTACTAATTCCCCAAACTCTGTCTAGAATAATTGAGAATAATAGCACAGACTATATAACCCATAAAATTGTCCAATGAATATAGATGACTGATAGATGTTATTTTTTAAATACAAAACAAAATAAAATTTCATTATTCATATTCTACCAAATTCTAAGACACATGCCTACAACATATCCTATATTATTTTGATGGTCCTCCTTTTAAGGCTATATATTTGAGTGTGAAAATTAGTTATATGGTGAAACTAGGAGCTGAAGGAAGGTTACAATCTCCTCTAGAATCATGAGAAAAAATAGTCATTCCAATCATATATGGTGGTCATTGATACCCTATGAAGAATAATCACATCTTCTATATACCACCACCCTAATACATCCACAATACATGACTCATGGATCCCCAAAAAGTGTACTGACTACATCAATTGGTCCACTATCATCCTTAACAAATCACCCCAAGCTCTAGGTAAACATAATAAAAAAATCCATCATCATGTCTTCCCAATTACATTAGGTAACAGATAAAGAATACAAAAAATGTCTAGGAACTTTGTTCAATACTTTCACCTACTAAAAACTAGTCACCATGCCACAAACTCTACCACTAACAATTTTACCACTCATCACTAAATCTTCTCCTCATGCATAAACAAGTATTTTTCACAATATAATGTATTGATAAAGGTGATAAATAAATCCCATGAATAACATTATTTTAAATTGTATTTTTAATAAATAACATCCCTTGAAAAGATATCTAATTTTGACCATCCAGTAACAATACCTTAGGGGAATCTACATGGCCAAGATTAATGGGTCTCTCAACTGAGACTTGTCCTCATAAATGATTTGGAATGTATACAAAAACAATTGATAGAAATAATTACTACCTCTTATATCCTCAAAATCAATATGAATAACTACAATATCCTCAATCTATTTCACAAAAATAATAAAATCTCAATCTACAACCCCATGAAAAATTTAAAGTAAGGCACAGACAATAACATTTCCCTTTACTAAGGTCTTAGAGATCATAAAATCAGAATATATATGAATATTCATTCACGTTCAATAGTGTAGATTCAGCCCACATAGAGTGAAAAAATATTTCAGGCTATTTTGTTCTATGAAAAAACAATGTTCTTGGTGATGAGGTAATGTCTCCACAACATTAGCATAAACACTACCTATGGATAATTCCTATCATGGGTGACATAGTTATTCTCATTGGAATAAAAATTATATAAACCTATGGTATTACTAGTTTCTACTACATCAACATGCATCTCAAGACCAGATGGGATCCGTCATAGAAAACCTAAAAAAACACCCTCCTCATGAAATTCAAACACATGAGAACAAACATATATTTTAGGTAAGGAATTCTTCCTTGCAAAGATTAGTAAAAAAATCCTATTACTTCCTTGAAAATGTATTTTTGGGGAGAAAATCAGAAAATTTGGTAACAAACATCTGATAATAGACTCAAAGACCAAGAAACCCACAATTATATTTCATGTTCATAGGAGATTTTCCATGAAAAGACATCCTTAATCATCAATGGTTCAAAATAAAAATACTTATGAGAAACAAAATTTACAAGGAAACACAACTTTCATTTATAAAACTCATACTTGGATAAATTTCAATAGAGATGGTGGTGTCAAAGGACCTAAAACCATCTCTGATATAATAATAAATTTACCCCTTTATCCTAAAGTATATCAAGATATTATTGATGAATAAGATAGTGAAACAATATATAAATTCATAGAATACAGTGCTCATGAGTCCCATGAACTCTACTAGTGAATTCATTGCACTAAATGACATGACCCAAAAATCCAAGCTTCTATACCAACATATAAAGGTACTCTCTCAAATAACTTCAACTTTCACCCTCAATAAGTTATCTCACAACCACATATCGAATATGGAAAATGAAATAAACCCTATTAATTAGTTGAAAATATCATCAATCCTAAAAGAATGTTAATCAATCTTGACCATTACTTGAGTCGACCTCTATTAGTAGATACAGAACATTAGACTATTGTCTACATTATTAGAGAAAAACACAGAAGCCCTATATGGGGGCACACTTGGCCAGATGAAACCCATATTCATTATATCATCAACCTACAACCTCAACACATTCAATTCAATATGTGACAATCTATAGAGATCCAATAAAATAAAAAATTCACTATATTGAAACTCTATCCCAAACATGCATTAAATGAAAGGGTAGTGTCATAAACTCCTCTGGGAAAACATATAGTATGTCCACCACTACTCTAGTAACACCCACAACTCGTGCTTCCATCAACGATTCTACTCAAGGAGAAAAAAGAGGTCCCGCTATCCTACCACAAATTCAATAACCTCACCCTTTAATGAATTGCACTTTTTTTCCATCCATGAAGTAAATGAAACTATTATATAAATGTATTCTATGACCACATGAATGGTATGAATTAAATATGTGATGAGTATAACATCATATGTTTGTATTTATAACCAAATGATATATCCAACTAGCTGGTGAGACCTCATCACCAATATGAATCCACAACACACTTCAAAAATAGAATCCTAACCACTAACCAGTGTAAATAAAAAAATGGGAACTAAAGGACATTCCATATCTAGACCCAAAACATAGACCAAATTAGGAGAAAAAATAATGTTAGTATCCTAAATAAAACATATCCCAAACTAGGGTAACTGATATAATGTTTGTAAGATGAACATCTTTTGGATCTGCAGGCAATGAAACACATATATGTAACCAAATCCGTACACTATACTCATTCCGTATGGATGAGGAACATGATGAGGCTTATCTATTAAAAAATTATCAAAAATCTATTATTCAAAAAGAACCAGTAGTCCCTACCACCAAATGTTTTTCAGAGTAAACTAATGATGGTGCTAAAAAGGAGTACAAATAGCCAACTGATACTCGCCTCTCTATGATTAAGATACTAATATTGGATGTTCCCAAGTTCCATGATGATATAAAATGATAATAGGAATCCTACCAAAGGTGATTAGGAACAAACATCCCCCGAAAGAAACAAATATATCTTCCACATTCAGTTCCCTATAGATCAGAACCTTATATTCCTAAACCTGTGTGGACCACTTCTTAAAGGTCTTCTCCTCAAGAAACCATGCTAGAAACTCAGTATAGGATTAAATCTAGAAGAAATAATCTTCTTTATAACCTTATCTAGTTTTTTCACCTACATATATAGAGCATAAATGGGGTAACGTCATTCCTGATCACGGGGAAAAATCTTCCTGTAAACACCATGCTATGGACTCTTAATCAATAAAAACATATGGAGAAAAGTTATAATTGTACTAAACCCTTATCCCAATATCTTTTGGACTCATTATCCCCTTCTAAAGTGATAGAGTATCCTACATCATAGATTCTCATATTATCTACGATAGTAATCCAAATTTTAACTCCTTATAAAATTCTATCGACAACACATCTTCCTGTATATGGTCACCAAGAAATAGTTTCCACCCCTGATTTGAATCTCCCCACATTTGAGTAGATACCATGGGGACCCAAACCGCAACCCGTCATTAGATCAAACAAAAAAATTTCTCGAGGTCCTTCATCTAGTTATATGTGTTGAGAAAAAAAGGCTCCCCTCATACATAATTGAACTCTATCATTTGAATGAATGAAAGTCTCTCTTCCTTGCAGTATCCTCCCCTATTGGGTCATCAATTAGATGAAAAAATGGATCATAATTCTAATCCTTAATAGTCTAAACCACTCTTGGATGATGAACATGATGCATTATTTATAATCAATTGGAATTCCTATACATGGTAGCATAGAATTGTATAAAATAATTTTTAGTTAATTCATATATATTATACATAATAACCCAATTCAAACACAAAAACAATCCATCATCATTCATGTACCTATATAGGATATCTACTAAGAAAATAGGTCTACCTCACATCTTCATTCAATAGTATCAAAGTTTTTGCACTAGATCATAGGCCCCCCTAAAATTCCATGACGTAGCTAGTTTCCCTAACCTATATCATGTTCTAAGATCAATTGAAACTTTTTACCTACCAAAAAATGTAAAACTCATATTTACTAACTCTATATTATATCATATATATCATCTAAAAACATTGATACCACTATATCATGACCCCCTCTCTTTAAATATATCATAATAAAGAGATATAGGTATTGATCCCCGAGTCCCACCTCCAGTTGGACCTAGGATAGAAACAAGATCCAAGGGTAAAAAAATATCTTAGATGGGAGTCAATAACCTATAATATAAGAATATAGTTGGGAGACAAAAGAAATATTCACAAAACATATCTGATAGATAATTTGGAATAAACCCAAAGTCATCCCATAATGCATGATTAAAGTAAAACAGTAACATATAAAAGTTTCCAATATTCCAAAAGAAGAGTCTATAGAAGTGACTGAATAAAACATATACCTCCACTAGTAATGTGAATAGAAGTCCAAAAAACCACCTTTAAAATAGAAAAATATTTTATATTCATAGAGTTAGAATATATATACACTTAGTGGAGGCATAACCAATATCTCAAGTAGACATGAGAATCGAGAATGGTAATACGCTAGTTAAAAAAAACTGAAAAAACAACCTTTATTGGTCATGTAAACAATCCCATCCTCATGATGGCTCGCTCACCAAATCCCACATCAAATATAATAATATAACATCAAGATCAAAAAAAATCAAGGCACCCCACTGACGCTTCTCCACCAGTTTTCTGATCTAATTCCACATCATCAAATGTCCTGGGCTCCCATAAAATCCATACATATAACATAAAATCACATCACATACCATCCACATATATATTGGGTTAGGATACATCCCTATTTATCCCAACCACTCATGTTCTATGATTAGGTGATAGCTTCAAGTATCACCACATCACATCTAGACTGAATAAACCTATTACAACACATCACACCTCACCTAAAGACACTTTTGTCAACACATCAGGTCATATTACTACCCTAAAAACCATATATGACTCAAAGAAACCTTGTTAATCATGGAAAATATTTTTCATAGACATGTGGGAAAATACTACAGAAGAAAGAGTGAGGAATAGGGGTTAGTAATGCAATTATATCACTACTATTCTAGATATTGGGGAAAACAACTCGAACCATAAAATTGTAGTTTTTTTAGCTTATCCAACTCATGTTGGTAATTTAAACAAATTTCATAATCATAAATGATACATATATTGATCACAATACCCAACTTATGGGTTCACAACAACTATGAAAAAACACACCACATCACTACCATTGTACCACACATCAACTATCACAACTATTTTCCTCATATTGATCAACATACCACACAATCCCCCACACAAGGTCACACAAAATTTCCGCATTCAATTATGATTTCAATAGTATCTAGATGTAATATTTTTGCACAAAAATTTATTTACATATCCACTTGATTTTCATTCGCACAACACATTTCTTAGTTCATTTCATTTAACACAATTACCAAACATCAAAAATCATCCAATTCATTATTCATTTACCATTCTGCATATTTTTGTTTCATCATCATAATTTATTACATGGATAAACATGAAATTAGTAGAACCGTGGCACATTAAAAGAAGACTAACTCATAGAACCATTGCCACAAAACCTCACAATCAACATCAATTTTATGAAAAAATCACTCAATCCAACTCCCCCCAAAACCACATATTATGCATCCCTACCACATATCACAACACAACCACCACACAAAATAACTATAAATCACCACCACCTATCACCAACAAACATTATCACCACACATAACTGGTGACGCTCCTTTCGTCACAGAATCTAAAGATCGGAAAATGGGAATATCTGAGCTCAAAGTTATTCAACCTTTGAAGAAAATATCAAAAATCGACAAAGGCATGAAAAAAGGATCAAAAGCAACTGCACCGCG
Source organism: Viscum album (assembly GCA_963277665.1). Classification (NCBI taxonomy): domain Eukaryota; kingdom Viridiplantae; phylum Streptophyta; class Magnoliopsida; order Santalales; family Viscaceae; genus Viscum; species Viscum album. The sequence continues at coordinate 601,501,675 of OY728133.1, forward strand.
CAAGTTATATCACTGTCGCGCAAGTCCACTTGCGCGACGACCTTGGTCGCGCAAGTGACTTGCGCACCCTATGTGATAACCGCCCGATAACCGCCCAGGGCCTTCTTTTGCCTATAAATAGACCCTGTGGGCCCCTAATTCGAGGGATCTTTTTCCAGAAACTCGGATTGAAGCTCCTGAAGCCCAAGTCTCTTCTCAAAACTTCCGGAACACTTCTAAGGTAATTTCATACCTATAACGGAAGATCTAAAGAGAAGGAGGAAGGCCTAAGTGTTGAAACTCATCAACACTTGCGCGCCTGAGTGGTCAGCCCTTAAGGGAAGTGACCACACTTGTGCGCCACCTTATTCCTTCAATAGAACTCGTGCATCCCTTTTCTGGAAGAACCTCAAGAGAATTATAAAGGGATTAATAAAGATTCGCTCAAGTATTCTAATGCTGGTAGAAAATCGCGCAAGTACCCCACATGTCGCGCAGGTATACCTGCGCGCCCACGTAAGACTTGTGTGCCTTTCAAGACTTGCACGCCACTTCCTTTTTGGGTGCCTTTCTTTCCCATTTCACCCCTCTTAAGCCATTACACCTTTTCTTTTCAATATTCAGTCTTTAAGATACTCTCCAAATCCATTTATGGCATGATTTCTTGATTTGACTTCCTTGTCTGAAAGGAATTCAGTGGAATATCTCTCAAAACATAGTGATTTATACATATTTATGTCACTAAAGATTGAGAGTTCATTCATTCAACCTCTTCCTTTAAGATGAGATAATCCTTAACCTGGGTCTCTTTTTCAGGAATAATCCCCAGTTATAAGTCCTTTAATCTGGACATCTTCCTCAGGAGTAAGCCCTAAATTCTTAATGTTCCCAAACTTCGGCATCCTCCTCAGGAGTAAGCCCCAAATCTTAATTCCTTAACTTGGGAATCCTCCTCAGGAGTAATCCCCAATCATAATCCTTTAATATGGGCATCCTTCTTAGGAGTAAGCCCCAAGTCCTCTAATTTTGGGCATCCTTCTTTGGAGTAAGCCCCAATCTCAAATATGGGCATCCTTCTTAGGAGTAAGCCCCAAACCTTAATCCTTAACCTGGGTCTCCTTTTCAGGAATAAGTCCCAGTTATAATCTTGGGTTTTCTTTTTAGGAGTAATTCCCAAGTCCCCTAACCTGGGCTTCCTTGTTAGGAATAAGCCCCAGTCATAAATTGGGCATCCCTTTTAGGAGTAAGCCCCAAGTCCCTTAATTTTCTCTTTAACCAATCCTAATTTACCCTTGATTTGGGTTTCCTTTTCAGGAGTAAAACCCAATCATAAGTCCCAACCTAACTTGGGCAACCTCCTTAGGAGTAAGCCCCAAGATTAGAGTATTCAAATATCCATGAAGCACATATTCCTTTATGGACCCTGTTCATGGATTTTCTCCCTAAAGTAAATCCTAACCTTCATTTATCTGGGCAGTCATACATACATAAGCCCCAAACCATTTCTTATGATTGCATCATTCATGGCACAATTTTCTAATTTTTACTAATACCTCTTGTTTCTCACACCGAGCAAGACTCACGTGAGCTTAGAGTGTAAAAGTAATTATGACATCCTTCTTTGAGCCATCAATCATAAACGTCATACTCCATTACTCGAACTACGTGGGTTCTGATTCCCTTTCCAAAAAAAGGATACGTAGGTAGCCCATTTGTGGGTTCGATCCCAACATTGGAATAATCCATGTCCTTCTAAATGACGATAAACTTCAAGTGCCCCACTGAGTGGCTTTAAAACTAGCCTGGTCATCATAATGACCAAGAGACTTTTATAAAAGTTTCAACGGATACCATTGACCAAGAATCTCTAAATAGATACAGATGATTCTCTATTGATGAAGAACCTCGAATACATATAAAACATTCTCTAAATTTCTTACATATTTAATCATTGATTGTTAAAACTAGAGGAAAGCTCATTTTATACTTGGTAATGTAATAAGGATTCACAAACATAACTTAAATCTATAAAGAGAGTCCCGGAATAGACAATAATTCCCCTCAAAAAAGGTGTGATGAGTCCGACCTCCCATCCTCTTGACCAATGAAAATTCCTAAGACTCATCAGTCCACAAGATAATGATCGCCTACCTTTGGAAAGTAGGTCCAAATGGATGTGGAATCATTGAATGTTTCCGGTTCTACGAACAAACCCGCTAGAAACCGATCGGAATGTTTGAATCTCCCATCTTGGAGGTCATCCCCGAATTCCATGCGAAACAATAACAAACATATATCTTCACCATGGTGCTCCAAATTCACTAAATACAACCCTGAACCATAGTACACATTATTTCCATGTCAACCAACCACTACATTATAAACCCACACAGGCTATATAGCCCATTCAGTCATCACCATCATAGCTCAATATTCTAAATCACATAGGGAAACCCAACTATAAAAGTCCCACACAATATCACATATCAAGTATTCTACATTTAATCAATGAATTCCATTACATTACTTATTTATTTAGCATTGTTATTATCACAAAAACTAGGTTTCCATGGAAAACCCAATGTATTTTCCTAATAATGGACCTTTAGACTTTTATTCAGGGAAAAATCACATAACAACACATCAATGGCCTTATAAGATATCTTCAACAACATAAAAATGTATCCCAATATCTTTTTTTATTATTTTCATTAAACATGTGAAATATCATCAATAATATATTTCAAATCTATAAAGAATAAGATATCTTCCCTATACACATTAGCTTATAACATTCCAATTTATTATCTTTTTTATTCGAACCATTACTATTCATCCAATGGAAAGTAAAATCATACAATTTATACACATTTTATATATAAAAGGTGAGAATGAGGACCCCATACCACAATAAAGATTTTTTATTTCACTACACACCATAGGCAATAGAAGAAATTTCTTGAAAACCACTGCCACACTTGGAAACAATGGATCAAACTATACTACATTAATATTTATTAAAAATTCATCCCAAAAAAACCTTAACAATTAAATTTCACCTTAGTGAATCAACTATATGTAAAATATATTAAAACATGTGTATAAAGTGGGAGTAACTCATAAATGATCACTAATGATAAACCACTAGAACCCATGGATCAAGATGATGGAAGCGAGGCTAGAAATCTTGAAAAATTCACTTATTTTTAATCCTAAATGTTAGAGATATAGGAAAATATATTAAATTATAATTGACCAAACACCATTTATAAACAACCAATAACATTCTAAATTTATGGAATAGAACCCATATTTATGGAATAAAGTACATGGCACTAACCAAAAACCTATAAAAGTAATGGTTTAGGAAGTCATGTACCTTTATAGTTATTTTTATTAATTTAGACTTAAGAATAATAAATTAATTACTCATTAGGCATGTTTTATTAAATTAATTAATACTTTAGAATCAGTAACTAAATTATCATTACATATTCAGGAATTAATTTTGAATTAATGGTCATTCATCCAACATAGTGATCCTCATATAAATTTCTATAAAACTATACATTAAAGGATATGGTAAGGTTCATGGGACCACCTAACTCAAAACAAGTCATCTCCAAATCAAGATAATCCCATGATCCTTATCATAGTCTTTCGTTTCTATTGGGTCTTCTTTGATATCTATGAGTTTCTACTCGTTCCCAAGAAATCAAAATTAAATAAATGTAACTAAATTGTAATTAATTAATTTTTTACATAAAAAATATATTTTAAATGAAATTATATACTTTCCAGAAGATTTCATGTGTGTCATTTCCTAGACAAAAAAATGACCATCCACCCATGGAGGGTCCATCTCACACATTCTACATCTTTTTGGAAAAAATATCAATCATGAAACTACAAGGAAGAGGGTACATAATTTATCTAAATGGGAACTTTTAGAATATATTATCCCACCAAAAAAAATTAAAATCATTTATAATGGAGTTTAACCACTCCGAAAAAACTACTGATTCTAATAGTATCATTAGGGACAACTCAATTTCATGATTTGTGTTCTAATTTACCGTAATTTGACCAAAAACCAAATAAAATTTCCCAAAATAACATTATTTTATTGAAACACCCATAAAAGGAATGAATTAATTATCACATGATATCCTCTATCCATGTGAATCATATTGACCATCATTATAAGAAAATTAATTTAAGATTTGATAGAACCTCCAACCAGATCATTAATTATAACCAAGCCAATGATCAATCGGGGAAAAATAAAAGAATTATAATGTGATATGAAGAAAGTTATGAAATAAAAGGGCTAAAAATGAAATAATATTCCAATAGTATCATCTATAATGATATATAAAATGGTACACGACCACATTAAGAATATGATAGTGAATATCAATGAATAATGAATGATCATACCCATATTTTCTAATTATATGAATCTAGATCGACCAGGGGTCAAGGGATGTTCCTTTTATTAGGAATAAATGAGAACAAGGCCAAATAATCCAAAAAAATCAATATAATATAAAAAACCCTGGGAGAATAGAGTCCAAAACACCATAAAACCCCATCAGTAATCTCCTACCTAGTACACCCCATCAACAAGTCAGCTGCCCTCCTGCCACCTAGTATAGGATCCCGGATTAGCTGGTGTGTCTTGATGGGTGTTTCCATTTTCCTACCACACAATATATATGGTGATTATTAATGAATATCCATACTTTTTTACTATCCCATCACATATTTGGTGGGGGATACTACCTCGATGTTGGCTTACTACAACAACATCAGATGTTATGTTCCTCATCAACAGAAAAAAAAAATCTTTGAGTTGACATCCAATATTACTTATAAGTAAAAAAGTACATCTATAATATGTTAAAATGTGAATAATATTTTTTCCAAAACCCATTTCATTGAATGATCCTTCCAATAGATGAGAATTTCATGTTTCATATAAAATCCACAAGCTCTAACGACGTGGTTCAATAAACTAAACGCAATGTAATTAAGAATTTTATAATTGATACTCAATCAAAAAAATATTTAATAATTAATTAACTCCCATTTAATTTATTATATATTAAAATATTTCTTCTTAAATAAATAATTATTTATATCCTAATTTTAAGGCATCTTGTATAATTATATAATTATAAATATTAAACAATCATTCAAAATTAAACCATTAACTCAGTATGAGAAATTTTTCATTAATTAAATATTTGTTTCCCCTCATTTCTAAAAGTCATGAAAATATGAGAAATTAAAATTTAAATCACTTATCATGACCATGTAATCATGGGGATTAAAATATCATTGATATAAATGAATAAATATTGATCTATAAATTAAGATGAATTTTATTCTAAAAAATATTCATATGATTCTTATGGTCATATTGATATACATAGTGTCCATCCCAATAGGTTTATTTCTAAATATCATTGAGTATAAACCATATAACAATAAATGTATTTAAAAGAACAATTTTATTCCCATAAATAAATGGAAAATTCATAGCATCCCTAACCACACTATGAATCATTATAGTAGAATATAACACTATTTTTACCTAATATAACAAGTATGATGCATAATTGTGTCCTAATACTTTATATCTAAATTTACCAATATCTTAATTATTCAAATGGAAATGCAAGAAAGCATCATTTCCCTATATTTTACCAAACACATACATCCTTGTTAATAGTCCATAGATATATTATTTAATCAAACATTTGTTAAAAATTTTATCTTGATCATTCAAATAATGTTATTTCATTCACAACATTCTTGAATTAAGCTACATTAAATATAGAATATTTTAAAAAAAATTAACATGTATCTGGGTACGTGAGCCATGATATAATATAATAGAGACATCATATCTATCAACAAATACATGCATACTCATATATAATAATATCTAATGAAATGTGAGGTATCTATAATTCAACATAATAGGTATTCTATTATGATCGTATTATCTATAATATCACCATGTTAGCCAAAAAATGTTCCCAGATAAATTTTATTTCGATTATCATTTATTTTAATAAATTTTATAATGATTGGTTTACAAAATGTGAAATTATATATCATTTTATAGATCTAATATTTGAAATTAGTGGCCATAGGTACAATGATAGGTGACCTTTACAATTGGAGAAATTAAAAAATTAAGGTCCCCTCTATCTAATATACAGTCTTAGATATTATGCAGTCATAGAATTAATTTTATAAAAAAACTGATATTTTTTAATTTAAAAATAAAAAATATATTATGACTTCCATAGTTTCTATTGATATATTGTGATTATACTAAAGTATCTTCCATAAATTCACCTCTCATAACCCAAATTTACTTTTTTATTTTTGATCCTATATTGAATTTATATCTAGGTATAAGACTCCCAAATTCATCTTCTAGGTTCCTCTTTAATCATTTTTTTATTTTTCCATAATCTATCCCTGGAAACCTTAGTTCTTATATTTGGTAAAATTAATTCATGCTATTTCTTTTATTTTTATTTAAACATATGTTTAATACTAAAATTTTCAATAATATTTCAGGTTTCGATTGATTTTGTTGAATTTGGGATAGTTATTTTACCCCCTCTCAACATTATGATATCAACATTGATTCATACCTATTTATCATCTTAAAATAATATTTTTTTTCAAACTGTTGATGTTATATAACTCAATTTATAGTTGTAACCTTTTGTTATTTATAAATTTTTCATGTTTATATGTCAACTACATTTTTATGTAACTTATTTACCATCCTACTTTGGTTGAGTGAATTTTAATTGATTAAAATGGACTATTTTTTATAGTCATTCCTAACTTGGTGTTCTAAAATAAATTCATTGATATTAAAATTATATTAAAGTGGTTTTATAATTGATCAAATATTTCTTGTTTTATATAATGTGTTTTTATTTGGAGTTAAATCCAACATATAATGTATTTTAATATTCAGAATCCCTAGTTTAAATTAAATAACTATATAAAATGAACCTTATTTATAATTATATTAAAAAGGTTATAAATTATTATTTTTGTCTTTTTGAATGATGATGTAATAATTTTAAAATAGGATATTGTGTTGTGGTATTTTAGTGTATTGTGATGTTTGATTTTATATAAATAATTTTGATTATCACTTTTGTTTCATAACCTCTTCAGAATACTATTATGGTGTTTTTCATATATATAATTCTCCCCATTTAGGACTTGAGTGTATAGACCTTGATGGTTTCCTTGATCATGCCTATATCATGAGATTCATTTTCGGGGGTTGAGTCACGTCACAATTTTAGGGAAATTTTTTTGTGCAATTATATATGTGTTCTATTGATCCTTGTTAACCATAATAAACTTTTTAATATTTAATATAGAGGTATATTCAAAATAATATTTCTGATAATGATTTACATTATATCATTGTTATTTTAGAATAATGGTATATGGTAAATAAAATTATAAATTATGGTTTTCAATCTACCTATTCATTCTCATATCAAAAGAATTTAATGTCAATGTTTTTATGTATTATGTTCAATATTATTTAAAAATAACCATTAAATTATTGGTATTTGTGTGGTGATGTATACATTTTGTTTTGTGTTATTGGGATTAAGGCAACCTAATCATGAAATATTTAAATATTGCATCATTTGGTATTAACATTCTACAAATTTTATAATAATTAGAACTTGGGGACCGTAATGGTTTAATGTAACTAGATACTAGAAAAATAATCATTATATTTCATAAAATAAATCCATTATCTCCCAAAAACATCTTTTCCCATATTTTCCAGCATATACAATTCTCACAGAAACTATTACTCAAAACCTAGGGAAAATAGTAATATAACAAAGGGTGAATTCATGTTCTAAATAAGTGTAAACAAGAGAGGTTTCGGTAAATAATAATATGAAATAATAAGATAAATATAATGGTTTGAGATCATGATCCTAAATTATGAATTTTATATCAAAATAGTCATATATCTTAATTTATGGTCCATGAAATAGAACACAGGTATTTAAAATGACCTAAATCAAAAATATTGAAGAAACTCTAATAATGAACTATGATCCATGAGAATAGATAATAAGAATAATACATAGGTATGTGTTATACACATAATAAAAGAAAATATTTTTGTATTCAACGATCACTTGATAGACTATCATAGTGGATTGGGTTAACTCCATGTTCTGTTATTTCCTTAATCGAAGGTAATCCCTAAGACTATCATAGTGGATATAAACCCTTACTGAATATGTTTTTTTTATAAATTACATTTTCGATTATCTAATGAGATATCAATTAGTACCCGATGCATTATATTTATTTAATAGAACCACCCATAACATAATGAAACCATAAATATATGTTCTATATGATCATAAAAACATTATTCAATTCATCATATCATAAACTCTAGAAATGAAACTTCTTTCAAAAACATTTCATTGTCAAATAATTGTTAGACATAAAAAAGAAATAAATTTGATGTATAAATTAGATTATATCCCTAGTGAACTGTAAGAAACATCAGCAGATGATAATAGAGATAAAAAAATACATTCAAATGATAATTTTAACATTCCTATGAAAATATGGAAAAATTTTCATATCCTTCAGTATCTATAAAACTGAAATTTTCCACAATATTTAGAAAATATTTTCAAATTAAAAAAACCTGGAAATCTATAATGTAACAACCAATGTTAATTATGGTTCTGAAGGAAGGGAAATCTGTTTGTGTGGTAAATTCTATAACTACAATTCCATTCAATGTTTTTGAAAAAAGATGAAAAGTTCCTCATTTAGAAAATAACTATATGATTCATTTTAAAAGATTGAAAAAAAAAAATTAAATTGCATTTAAATTTAATTTAAATAACAATTTTATCATATAAAATAATATTCATGAAAATATTTTAATGGGAATGGAAATGGAATAAAAATATCATTGACCAAAGAGTATATAAGCATGGTTTTAAAAAAACATTTTATGTTAAAAAGATCATATATTAAAAGAAGAACATTAATAACCTAAAAATAAAAATGGTATAAGAAAATATTTTGGGTTTTTGGGATATGTATCATATAATTTATAACAATTGAAATTTAATATATATAATCCAAAAAATAAATGAGGCTTTAACATAAATCCTTACACCATGTATTTTTTATATCATGAAAATTTGATGTCCCCAATATAATTTATTTATTTTTATTATTTATCAAAAACATGAAAATATTCAATCTTCTTATAAAATATATAATTCTTTAATAATTTTAAAATACCCATTTATTAATAATTTTCAATAAAATTAACATTCAGGTGAACACTACTATGTTTTTCATGCTTTTTTTGGATTAACGATTCAAGTACTTATAACATGGTTATTATTTAATTATTTATATAATATTAATCTTTTAATAAGTATTTTATTATTTCTTATATACACTTTAATAACCATTCATATAACGTGGTGATGAAAAAATAATTACAACACTTCTAGAAGACGATATTCCATATGTAGGAGATAATAACGTGTTCATTTTTTTATGGATGAAAAGAGAGAATGATAAGAGAAATATTTATTCAAAAAAGAAATATAATATAATAAGTAGTGTATATAATTATTAAAAATAATTTTATCAAATCTAAACATGAATTTATTTTACATCATTTACATAATTAAAACATTACATTATAAAATAAGTAAACATCTTATGAATCAAGAGCTTTACTATCTATAGAGACTAGTAGTATAAGTGACTTATTTTGAAATTATTTTGATTGCTTACTGAATATTTATTCATTCTATATATTATCCTAAACATATAAAAATTCAAACTCGCCCTCATAACCAAGGAAAAGGAATCATAATAAATGGGTGAGCTCAATCAATCAATAAATGAATAGTAAAAAAATCAAAATGTTGCCTAGGGTGAGATCATAGGGATATGGGAAAAAGTAAGAGATAAATTTCTAATTATAAAATTATGTATTTATAAAATAATTTCATACTATATAATAGGATAATAGGAAATCCCATAAGATCAAACAGATAACATGGTGTAATGACTATGAAAACATGAGACATAAATGATGAGCCTATGGATTAACATAATCACATATAAAAATTTTGTGGAACCAACATAATAATAAAAACAGAAAATTATTTATTTTTCTTGTAACATCCTTGTAATATTTTATGACTTTTCTAAAATATATTTTTGTTGCTATCTTGTGTTACATGAAACACTAAGTATTGACAAACTATAACATACTATTATTATTATTATTTAAACTTGGTAATTATAAATTATACTTTAAACATGTTTTTATGAATATAAATAACCATATTTTCAAAATTAAGTTATAAAAATTGGATAATGAAGATATAATTATAAATTAGAACTCAACTTTTTATAAATAAATCACATGATTTCAGAATACAATTTTCTCAACATAATTATTTTTTTTCCTATCACGAACCCCTAATGAAATATTTTTTTTATAATTTTATAAAATATATTTTAAATATATACTAAATTTTTAAAATCAAACTTCCAAAATTATCTTACTGTGAATTTGTGTAGATTGTTCTCTAAAGTTTAATTTTATTAATTAATAGTTAAAATACTGATTTTTATTGAACATTTCCATTTCATTTTAACAATTTAAGAAGTTATATATTTTTAGAAAATTCATTAAAAGTAGTATTATTTCAATTATTATAATATTAGACGAATTAATTTCATTTTAAATGGATTTAGGTTATTTTTTAATAAATGTTTTCTTTGGAAAATGACGTTTTTTTCTCATCTCTGGGTTTATTTTTAAATGAACTATTTCTACATATATAAATGGAATTTCTTTTAAAATAATTACATATTTTTAATCAAGATAATTAATATAATATAACAGGTTTATATTAATATTTTTTCAAAAGGAACAGTCAATATTAATGATCGTGGTTAAGGTTAAAATGGGTTTATTAGTAGTTAAACTAGAAAAACAATGTCAAAATGACCTTAAAATTTATCTAATTTTACTTTTAAGGGTATTTTAAACAAAATATCATATAATTATTTTTTATTATCTATTTCGTAGCCTTATTAGATGTATAATAAAAGGATGTAACTTTTTTATTTTCAGAAATATCAACTATGTCCTTTATCCAACTAATAAAAGGTAACCCCCTCACCCATTCTCTCTACACTTCCAAATCCATTTCATAAACCAATACCATCCCAAATATATTACTTATCTCACTAAAAACATCTTATAGTACTTATTCAGTTATAACAACCTCCAAAATATGATTTTGAGGATAACCTAATGATGTTTTCTAAAGAATATGTAACATTCTCAACAGGAAATTATTATTTAATTTATTTTTCCAGCTCCATAAAATTTTCATAAAAAAATATGATATAAAAAATATGTATCTCACATATATGTCTTTTTTATTATGTTAATTTCATAAATTAGACCCATATCCTCTTCTATTAAATGGTAGTCAAAAACATTAATCCTTTATACAGTTGACTACCGCCTCGTGAATTGATGTAATTCATTTCAATCCCCACCTCTCACAAGTGGATATAATGATGGAATAAAATTATATATATTATATTTATATTATTATTATAATTAATTAATAATAATACTACATATATATTAATACCCTAAAATATTTTAAAAATTGATAACATTACATGTGTGTATGTGTGGACTACCACCTCAACAAACCAATGTGATATTCTTTTAATTTCATTTAGACCTACATGGTAATAAGGATATATTTAGTGAATTATATGATTTATATGAAATAAAAAATGTTTTTTTAACGGTGATATATAATTTACCATTATTTCATTAAATATGGTGATAACATGGAAATAATTTTTAAGTGCATGCACGGTCTACCATCTCCCTAAAAGTTGTAATTCATTTTCTATATCAAACATTTATGGTCATCTCTAAATAAATTTATGATTAATATAAATGATCATAATACCATGTTTAAAATTATAGAGATGAAGTAACCATGATCAATTTAAAAGGGCTAAATATAACAAAAAGAAACAAACATGAAAAAAATAAAGTTGTCATTGCCTAAAATGTGATTTAAACGAGTAATTGTTAGTAAATGAATAATAAAATGTCAAAATTAAGTCAAATATGGTATGATATATTTATGTATTATTATTTATTATATTTATAATAAACCTATATTTCTTATAAATTAGGCTCAAACATGATTGAATGAATTTGATACCTAAAGTAATGAATTTTCATCTCACTTTCATTTTTATGGGCACATTCCATATTCACCACTTCTTTCATATATGTGATGTATATGTTCATATATATATATTTCGATTTTATTTTATTTTTATTCTGATGACAATTATTTTATATCCAATTTTATCTAATATTATATCATTCATGGTGCATATTATTTCAATATTTACCAAAGTGGTAACAGTTATTCGTTACAATCCAATTATTTATCATGATTTTTTATGAGTATACATAAAATGATGAATAAAATAGTTAATTTTATTATAAAATGTTTATTACATAATAATACATGTTTCCTCTCATTTTTTACTCTTCATTTTTTCAAGGTTCTAAAATAATTTTTGAATAGAAAACATAATTTATTTACAACATCGGTTAAAAAATATTTTTTCACATATTCACATTGTATGATAAATGTTTTAAAGAATAATTTTTACTATTATACAACTATTTCTTAAATAAATGTTTAATATTTTTTTAATTTATTCAATATTTTTTAAAAGGAATTTTATTTTCATTTTTTGAATGTGTTACTTCGGACATTTTACAAAAAATGTGAATGGAATATTTAATTTGACTATGTCAACATGAATGGTATCTTTTGTCATCATGTTCACTAAATTATTTGAATATTCTATTATAATATTTCATTTTTATTTTGTAATAAATTTTTTTCATTAATACCTTTTAAATTATTAGATTTAAGATAATTATTTTCAATATCTAAAGGTTATTATCCTCAATAAATGTACCAAGTAATATTTTAAAGTAATTATGCATATTAGATAAAAAATTTGATGTTCATTATTTTATACATGGGATGTAATCCAATGATATCATTAATATTATTTATTTTTATGATTTATTATTATTATTAAAACATTTTTATGGAATCCATTTTTTTCACTTGTTATTCTATGAGGACAAGATGAAATATTAATAAAACCAATTTATTTTTCATGGGTAATGCCATTATGAAATGTTCATCCAACCAATTTATTTTCATGAATAATGATGTAATGAATTTTTTATTATCTTATAGAAGATATATCATTATTTTAATTAAGTTATTTGTGGTAACTACATCTCCCTCCAATGAATTAGGTAAATATTGTTATTACATGAGATAAAGAGTACTAAAATTGGTAGTGAACCTAGTTCAATAAGGGACTCTATCTACTATGATAGTCTGGGGAGTGAACCATGAAAACTATATTGGATTAGGGAGTGAAATTATTCCACAATGATAGTTTTGGAAATGATCGTCTACTACAAATAAAATTATATTTTATGATTATGTGTAATCCACAATTCATTATCTTATGCTAATATTATTATTCCTTAGATCATGTTATTTGATTATTTTATGATAACTGTTTTATAAAATTCTATGATTTATACCATGTATAAAGATTATGATTTATGATGATCATGTTGTGATTTTATAATTTCATTATAATGTTCTCATACCCTTATTCTCATATTATTTTTACATCTCCCTTGATTAACCATACTGAGAATCGGAGCTCACTTTTTCTTAAAATACCTTTCATAATTTTATAAAGATAATTATAATCTATTTTATGTATATATAAATGGTTATAGTTTTTAATAATAATGTAGGATATTATTTTGTTAACTAATGAACTAGTTTTTTATGTTTCCACATTTCCAAAGGTGCTAGACCTATATGATTCTCACAAGGGTTTTTTCTATTTAAGAAATATTCCATTATTAAGATGTGATATCTATATTTGTTTAGTGTGGGTATTTACAGTTGGTATCAGAGGAATGTTTCTTTAAACCTCAAAAAAATTGGATGAGAAAATTTTATTAAGGTCCTAAGGGGTATGTCTAGGGTTATATAGAAGGTTATATCTATGGATATTAAAAATTATTAGAAAATGTTTTGTAAATATGGTTAAGGGGAAAGCATGTGGATTCCATGAAATTACATCCCAATATGGATTATACAAGTGGATGTGGATCAAAAATAGATGTACCTAGGTGTAATAAATCACATAATGGTACATTAGGGTTTGAATTGATCATTACCCAGTATAAGGCCCCAGCCTTAAAACATTACATCATCATGAATTAAATGAATAATTCAAATTGAAGATCTTTTCAGGTTTAGAGTTTTAGAGAATTAAGACATTACAATTAAATCTCAAAGATTAAAAAGTAGACACATCTACTCAGTTTCATTTCTTTTCACAAAATAAAAACTCTAGAACAAAATATTCTGGTCTAGTTCTATGTTCTTGACATCATGACATTTCCCTGATACCATCCTTGACCCTATTCAACTTTATGACCTGTGCAAAATATTTCAGAAACATCAGATGAGAATAAAAAGCTCAGTATGTGATATAAAAATATGGAAAGAAAACATTAGTCCACTATACATAAGAATCAATGAAATCATACTTAACCCATACAACATAATCAATTTAACCATACCTCATGAAATCATAAGATTTATGAATAACTCATAGAAATCATAATACATGAATGTAACTTGAGGCATTCATTACATTCTAACATAGGGAGTAACCCTCATGGTAACGTTTGGAATACCCATCACAGAATATTCCATAAATCTATTTGGATAAACCTTAGCATTTTACTCCTTCATGTTACCCAATGTATTGAAGAGTTATCTCTTTCTCACCCACCCTTAGTTTATCATGGAACCACCCATCTTCATAAAAAATCACAATAACCATAATATAATTGTATCTCATAAAACATGGGTAAAGGAAACATAACATTTCCACATTTGAGTCACAAGATATCAGTATAATACATTGATATAATCAAAACATTATAAAAACATTTTTCAATACCAAAATAAAGTAAAACAGGGTATTTATTTTTCATTTATAAAGTTATGGCTTGTAGAGGTAGCTGAAACTCAAATAATGGTGACAGCAGCGGAGAAGTCATTGTCACCGCATACATAAGACAAAAAAATACCCATTTTTCATTTAGTAAAAATATTTTTGTAAAAATATTCCTTCTGAATGAAATTAAAAGTCAAAAGGGTTTATTATAAAACTAATAAAATATGGCCATATATAAATTGAAGTATTCCTCAACGAAAGGAGATTCAAATGAAGTCCCTTACAAAGATGGTATCCTTAGATTAAGGATAAATCAATTACATAATTATGTGTGGAAAATATAAATACACTCAATATAAGTGGATATTAAGTGTAAAAAAATCATAGGTCATCCACAAATATTCATAGCATGACATAATCAAGAAGTAGAGGTTTAACCCAAAGAATTGAAACTGGGTTAAGAAGTTCCCTTACAGATATTCGACAGCTTAACGACGTCACTTTAAAATTTAGAAAATGTGTTGAAGAGAGATAAAAATGATATATCATCACTTGGACATAACATTTATATAAATATAGATATATAAGAACTTATACCAACAAAATAAGATTTAAATTAAAATACCTAACAAAATAAGTCTTTTAAAAAGAGGAGTGTGAAAGGTTCCCTTACCGATTTGGTTAACTTTCAAAATGTACACCCCATGAAAGAAGGACTATACAACATTGATGTAAATACCCATAAACAAAATTATATTACACAAAGAGTAGAATAATGGGAAGTACATACATCACTAAAGGGATATAGTAAAAAATATAGCATGAATCTCACGAGAATAAATAGTGAGATAAAAACCCCTTACCTCACTGTAATAAATCGAGTCATATGACCAAAAGATAATAAGAACCAAATGAATCACATAATACCATGAATATAAATAGAATCATGATAATATATATCAAATGTAAGTAAAAAAACACCACATTCAATAAATAATTTGTGAACAATAGAAATCTCATGAAATTACATGTGAGATATGAAATCCCCTTACCTCAAATCCGACTTGTCTTGTTCGTCTCTTTATATTCCTCTAAATCGGGTAACACTTTTTGATTTGATCCAAAGGATTCTTTGGAAAGACATCTGCCCAAAGTGAGGCTTATAGGAGTAGTAGAGGTATGTGGAGAGATAATATGAGTAGATGTTAGAATATCCAAGGGCTTGAGAGGTGTCGGTAAGGGGGTAGAGGTGGGGGCCTTTTATAAGAGGGGGGTGAGACACTTTTGGAACGTCTTGAAATATTACTCTATTATAAAATTATTTTAGGATTTTAGAGGTCTTACATTGATATATTTCTTTGATATGGTGATAAGGTTTCTAAATCCACCCATCCAATAAGTTTTTTACAAGTGTTAGTCTTATATTTTACCTTATCTTTTCATTTTATTTAAAGCATTCATTAATGTGGTAATCACTACATCATCATGGTGTCATAAATAAATTTATTTATTTAGCATATAAAAATTATAAAAAAATACCATGATGTAGGAAATAATTTTAGCTTTCCAATGACTATTTATAGTCTAATAGATCAATTTTTTAATCAAAATTAAAATTGTTTTACATAGGATATAAAAACATTTTTTATATTTCACTTGTTTTTTAAAAATAAAGACATAAATGTCACTATCACAACCATGTGACTCCATGGGCCCTCAAGTTAAGGAAAAGGCTTCCCCTGGTCGGCCATGACTCAAAAACGAGGATTAGGTGATATTTTAGGGTCCTTTTATATTATTATGATATTATTTTATTATCTTTAACTACCCGATTACCAATTAATCATGATAATTAAAGATAATTGTCATCATTACTATTAATAATGTCCAAAAACAAGAGTCTTAATTAAATAATTTGGACCTTATGATTCCAAATACATAATCCATTTTACCAAATTCCAAACACTAAAATTGTAGTAATTAATTTGAAAATAATTCACGTTGTCACAACCAAAGATGAGTTTTTATGAAGTAAAATTTATCAAAAGATTCACTTGTTTTTACTTCCAATTTAAAAGTGAAATTACTTCCAATGAACACAATTGTATTAAGTGATAAAAATATAATTCAATAACACTTTAAAACAAATTAAAAGGAAAATATAACTATATAATTAAATAATATGAAAAAGCAGTTTTGAAGTAAAATGCAGTATTTTTCATTATTCATTAAAAATAAAAATTTGTCATAAAAATACCAAAACTTTATCCAATGTAAATTTGATATTACAAATTAATAAATTATTCCCATTTTAATAAATTCAAAAAATATAAGTTTCATTAAATAATTTTATAATTAATTACCACTGTCAAGACAAATAGCGTGTTTTTAAGAAACAATATCTATCTAAAGATTGACACTTGTTTTTGTCCAATTTCAAAGTGAAATTATTTCAAATGACCACTATTGGATTAAATTGTAATAATGAATTTTAAATAAACTTTAATCCCAATTAAGAATACAATCTATCCATATAATTAAATTAGATTAAATGGTGGTTTTGAATTAAAATACAACATTTTCACTATTCATTAAAAATTGATCTTTATCGGAAAAATAACAAAATTTCACACAAAGTAAATTTTGATGTCCCGATTATAAATAAAGATTTTAGTTTTTCAAATAATACATATAAAAATGAAAAAAGTAAATTTAAAAAGTGTTCTCCATAAAAAGGCTGTTAATCGACCTTTTAAAAAATATTATAATATTTATGCTTAAAATTGGATTCATTCGTATTTTAAGCCTCTATCATTTATTGGGTAATTGTTAAAATATTTAACAAACATATATAATCATTTTTTAGTCACATATATTCATTCCCATCATTACAAAGGTGAGGTGTTAACTACCAATTTAAATAATAATATTATATTAATAGTGTGCAGCATAAGATTTCAAAGAAACTTGTTGTTGCATATTGGGTATGCCATCAAACATAGAATTCCCTTTAAAGTAAAATTACCATTTTATTCACAAATATTAAAAAATATGAAAATTTCATTCTCTTTATTTACCTGGGATGTTACATCCTTCCCCTATTTTGTGAATTGCGTCCTTGCATGTTTAAAATTGGGCCTGAAAACTTCATCGAAAACCCCACATCGGAAAAAGAGTAAATTGAACTATAACTTTAAAATAAAGAAAGAAAAGTAAAAAGGTCACCTGAGACAACAGATACTAGTATTCCACGAAAAAATGGATATAGAAGAGAAATCAAAGGGTCATGTTCTGATGGAGAGTAGTAGAAAATATGTCTAGGAGAAAGTTAACCACCAGAAGATCACAAACATGTGATGGGTTAAACGGTATTTGATTCCCCAGTAAAAAAAACGTAACAGAAAACGTTTTTGTTTTAAGATACATTTCATTGAGGATTTTATTTATGAGCTTCACTAAATCATAAGGAAACATACTTACTTGTCATGTAGACTTTCATCTCTTACTTGATTTCTTACACAAACTCAAATTTTATCCAAAAGATGAGTATTTTGGATGACTTAGTCACAGTAAGAGCGATAAAATCAACTTCTTGAGAATAACCTAATCCACAAAAGATGAACTATGTATTTTCCATGTGTTTAGACCTTAACCAAAAACAAAATTGTTAGTAAAAGATCATATAATATCTAAAAGGATAATCCTTTATAAAAAGAAATAATACTCTTAATCTCCAAAATTCAACAAAAAGAACCCAAGGTTCAAGAAAGAACATTATATAAACAGATATCCAAAACATTCTTCAGAGTAATCCAAACTAATATTGAAACCCAAATCTCTGAATAATTTAATCACATAGTCTTCCATGGTAAATATTATCATTTATCTCTAAATAACATTAGTTACTCTTAATGTATCATATTGAAAAGTAATTAACCTAATCACATATCATCCATGAGAGGCAAATCATTTCCATAGATAACCCAAAATCAACTTATTCATGATTCATAAGATCATCTAACTAATAATAATTAGTCATACTAATCAGGGACATCACATAGCCCAGTGGTAGGAAATAAATACCAGTCATAGTTTGGTTGTGGGTTTGATTTCCACAGCTTCATCCGAGGTGACGTGTTCTCACATGTTCTGCGTGTTTTCCATTTTAAAAAAATTATATAATTTTATAACATTCCAAAAAAGAGATAAATTCATCAAAAAAAACGATAACTTATCATAACCACAAATGTTATCTAATAACTTTAGTTTTGCATCCCAAAATGTATTAATCAGTAATTGCCTCAAATTCAAAGATCATATAAACCCAAATGGTTATTTATATCTATATCCACAAAAGAAAAGATAATTATTCCATGAATTGAATTTTCATATATCAAACATTAGGGTTACACATACTATAAAATGTATTATAATGTAACCCCATCATCAAAAGAGCCTTAATACTTTTAAGAATTTTTCTATCCTAAAAGATATCATAACACTTGAATCCCTTATATGTTTACTTCTTACTAATTAAACATTATTCATGATCCATTAACTATTCATTCACACCTTATTTGGAAATTATTATTTTCTACAAACAAAATCATGAATCATATCCTAAGATTTCAATAATAGGAAAACATATGTTAAGAAATAATCCATACCTTTCTTTGGAAATTATCAGTTTCATCATCCTCAATCATAATGGAATTAGGTATTGGTAAAAAAATATTTTTGCGATCCAGGTGATCCCATTCCCGAAACTTCTCCGTAGGACATGTGTTTTTATAATGACCATGAACACCACATTTAAAACATTCAATTTATCCCTCGGAAAGGACTTCTTTCCCTTTCCCAGAGTCAACTAGATTCTTCCATTTTCCATGGAAGGTTCTAGCATTATGACTATAATTTCCACATCTATATCATATTTCTGTCCCTTTGAAACATTTTCCTAGGTCTTTCTTTCCACATCTTTGACACATTGCTTTTTGAACATTCTTACCTTTATGATTATTACCTTAACATCAGTAGGGATTTCTTCTGACATATATGATGCCTTATAATAATCACTATGGTTCTAGTGGTCAATCATGACTCCAGATAGTTGGTTGAGAATAACCACAAGAGTTCTCATTGCAGCTCGCATATCATTTAGTTTCTCTTTCAGAAAACCGTCAGAGTTTTCTTTATATCCACTATTACTTTGGTGCCTGCTAGATCTAGCAATTTACTAAAACCAAAAAGGTCAGTGTGATTATATTAGTAAAATAATCATATAATACTAAGATATAATTATTCGTGTAATCTTAAACTCATTCACTTTATCAAAAAAACTATGACTCTTTCTGAAATCTTCACCATTATGGTAATGTCACTTATGCATAAAGAATACCCTAACCTCTAAATTTATCTAAACCGACCTTTGATACCAACTATAAGTCCCCATCCTTAAAACATTATATAATCATGAATTAGATGAATAATTAATATTGAGGATCTTTTTAGGTTTAGAGTTTAAGAGAATTTGGACATAACTATTACATCTCAAAGATTACAAAGTAGACATATCTACATAGATTCCATTATTTTCACAAAATAAAAACTCTTGAAAAAAAGAGTCATGTATAGTTCCACGTTGTAGACAACATGACATTTCCTTGATCCCATCCTTGACCCTATTACACTTTAGGTCCTGTGAAAAATATTTCAAAAACATGGGATGAGCATAAATAGTTCAGTAAGGGATATAAAAATACGGAATGAAAACATTAGTCCATGTAAACATAAGAATCAATGAAATCATACTTTACTCCTAAAACATAAGCACATTAACCATACCTCATGGAATCATAAGATTTATGAATAACTCATAGAAATCATAAGACATAAAGGTAACTTTAGGCATTCATAACATTCTTAAATAGGGAGTAACCCTCATGGTTTCATTTGGAATACCCATCATAGTATATTCCCTAAATCTCTTCGGAGAAACCTTAGAGTTTAACTCCTTCACATTACCCAATGAGTTATAAAGCTATCTCAGGCTCACCTTCCCATAATTTATCTTGGAACCACCCATCTTCATAAAAAATTCCTAATAACCATAACATAATTGTATCACATAAAACATGCATATAGGAAACATAAAATTTCCACAATTCAGTCACAAGATATCAATAAAACACATTGATATAATCAAAACATTATCAAAAAAACTTCAATAAAAAAATAAAGTAAAACATGTTATTTTTTTCATTTAAAATGTTATGGATTGTATAGAAAGCCGAAACTAAAATAATGGTCACAGCGGTGGAAAAGTTGTTGTCGTCGCATACGTAAGACAAAAATATTTCATTTTGTCCTTTAGTAAAACTCTTCGTGTAAAAATATTCCTTTTGAATCAAATTAAATGTAAAAATAGTTTATTGTAAAACTAATAAAACAAGGTCATATATAAATTGAAGTATGCCTCAATGAAAGGAGATTGAGACAAAGTCCCTTACAAAGATGTCATCCTTAGATTAAGTATAAATCAATTACATAATTATGTGTGACAAATATAAGTAAACTCAATATAAGTGGATATTAAGTGTAAGAAAATCAGAGGTCATCCACACATATTCATAGAATGACCTAATAAATAATTAGAGGTTCAACCCAATGAATTGGAATTGAGTTAATAAGATCTGTTACAGAAATTCGACAGCCTAATGAAGTCACTTTAAAATTCCGAAAATTAGTTGACGAGAGATAAAAAGGATATCTCATCACTCGGACATAAAATTTACCACAATAAGGATATATAAGAACATATCCCAACATAAGAAGATGTAAATTAAAAGACCTAGCCAAATAAGTATTTTAAAAAGAGGAGGGCCAAATGTTCCCTTACTGATTTGGGTAACTTTTGAAACGTCCACCCCATGAAAGAAGGACTATACAATGTTGATGTAAATATGCATAAACAAAAGTATATTACACAAATAGTATGATAATGGGAAGTACAAACACCACTAAAAGGAGATATTGACAAATATAGCATGAATCTCACGGGAATAAATAGTGAGATAAAAACCCTTACCTCATTGTAATAATTCTAGTCAAATGACCACAAGATAAAAATAACCAAATGAATCACATAATACCATGAATATAAATATAATCATGATAATATATATCAAATGGAAGTAATAAATACACCACATGTAATAAATAATGGGAAAATAATGGAAATCTCACCAAATTAAAAGTGAGATAAGAAATCCCATTACCTCAAGTCCGACATGTCTTGTTCATTTCATTATATTCCTCTAAATCAGGTAACTCTATTTGATTTGTGCCAAAGTATTCCTTGTAAAGACTTCTACCTAATGTGAGGCTTCTAGGAGTAAGAGAGGGATGTGGGGAGATAATATGACTAGAGTTTAGATGAGCCAAGTGCTTGAGAGGTGTCGGTAATGGGGTAGAGTTGGGGGAATTTTATAAGAGGGAGGAGGATCACTTTTGGAAATTCTTGAATGTTTACTTTATTAAAAAATGTTTTTTTTTGTATTTTAAAGGCCCCAACTTGATATATTCAAAGGATAATGCGATAGGGTTCTAAATCCACACATATAATAGATTTTTTAAAAGTTTAATTCGTATATTTTACCTTATCTTTTCATTTTATTTAAATCATTCATTAATGAGGTAATCGCTGCATCATCCTGGTGTCATCAATAAATTTATTTATTTAATTTCAAAAAATTATAAAAAAATACAATGATGTAGGAAATAATTTTATCTTTACAATGATTATTAATATTCTAATATATCATTTATGTAAACAAAATTAAAATTGTTTGACTTCAGATATACAAACCTTTGTTATATTTCTCTTCCTTTTAAAAAATAAAGTCATAAATGTCACTATCACACCCATGTGACTCCATGGACCCTAAAATTTGGTAAAAATCTTCCCCTAGTTGGCCATGACTCAATAAAAAATATAACACATTTTGGGGTCATTTTAGTTTATTATGATATACTTTTATTATCGTTAACTACCTGATTACCAATTAATCATGATAATTAAAGATAACAGTCGTAGATACTATTCATAATGTCCAAAAATAAAAGATTATTAATTAAATAATTTGGACCTTATGATTCCAAATAAGGAATCCATTTTACCAAAATCCAAACATTGAAATTGTAGTAATTAATTTAGAAATAATTCTCGTTGTCACAACCAAAGACAGGTTTTTAAGAAGTAAAATTTATCAAAAGATTGACATGTTTTTATATTCAATTGAAAATTCAAATTACTTGCAATGAAAAATATTTTATTAAGTGATAAGAATATAATTCAATTACACTTTAAATGAAATTAAAAAAAATCTAACTATATAATTAAATTAGATGAAAACGCAGTTTTGAAGTAAAATGCAGTATTTTCACTATTCATTGAAAATGAAGATTTGTCAGAAAAATACCAAATATTTATCCAAAGTAAATTTGATTTTCCAAATTAAAAAATTATTTCCATTTTACCAAATTCAAGAAATATAATTTTCCTTAATTATTTTAATAATTAAATATGCTTTCAAGAAAAATAGTGTGTTTTTAAGAAACAATATCTATCAAAAGATTGACACTTGATTATGTCCAATTTCAAACTAAAATTACTTCCAATGACCACCATTTTGATTAAATGGTAAAAATATATTTTAACTACACTTTAAACCCTATTAAAAATATTATCTACCCATATATATAAATTTGATTAAATGGAAGTTTTGAATTAAAATACTTCATTTTCACTATTCATTAATAATGAACATTATCGGAAAAATAACAAAACTTTACACAAAGTAAATTTTTATTTCCAGATTCTAAAGAAGGATTTTGTTTTCTCAAATATAACATATAAAACTTTAAAGAATTAGATTTAAAAATGGTTCTCCATCAAAAGGCTGTTAATCGACCTTTTAAAGAATATTAGAATATTTATGCTTAAAATTGGATTCATTTGCATTTTAAGCCTATATCATTTATTGGGTAATTGTTAAAATATTTAACAAAGATATATAATCATTTTTTAGTTAGTTCTGTTCATTCCCATCATTACAATGACTAGGCGTTAACAACTATTTAAAATAATATTATTATATTAATAGTGTGCAACGTAAGATTTTAATGAAACTCATTTTTATGTATCGTGTATTCCATCGAACATAGAATTACCTTTAAAGTAATATTAAAATTTTATTCAAAATTTTTAATAAATATGAAAATTTCATATTCATTATTTACCTGGGATGTTACTCCCAGTGCATCAAAACATGTCTCTCTTCACGCCTGCTTTGACACATCCAAGGGAGATGCTTTAGAAATTCACAAACTCTTTATGAACATCCTTATCAGAATTGAATAAATGATTATAGTCAATAAACCATGTTAAACCTAATGTTTACTATATTATAAATATAGTGGAGTGATTAATCATCCTTTTAATTTTTTCAGGATTATGTGGTTCCATACTATTATTTGTGTTTCTTACGTTATTTTTTTGGTTTTAGTTAATAGTTTGAACTTGATGGAATCATGTTAATTCTAAATGTGTTGGAAATTATATGATTTTCCACCAATGAAATCAAATTTAATTGTATATGGATTGAAAATTATTATCCATATTCTCCCCTACCATTCTCAATATATGAATCGCACTAAACTTCTAAAAGATCAAAAAAGGGAATAGTCTTTCGTTGACTCCTTCATAAGTAAATTCCAACCATTATTTAGTGGGTTTTTTATTCACTACTTAATGAATGATTTATTTTTAGTACTGAAAATATACATTCCATTCCCCAGTGCTGGGATCAGGACGAATTTATTTTTTTTGTTTTTCATTTGGAAGGCTAGGTAGATCAATGAGAGATTGTAATCAAGATTATGATGTAATAAAAAAATAATTATCTCCATAGAGTGGGATAAAATTATTATCACATTACTCTATAAGTAAATTCCTTGTATTATTTATATGATGATATAGGATAAATTCGTTGAGATAAATCATAATGATAATGAATATATTAGTATATGTGAAGAAAAAATCTACCATGATTTAAAGGTACACTTCCTGTGTAATTATCCAACATGATTGCAAGGGTTGTCGATTCTTTGGGGGTATTAAACTATGTATATGAATGGAATTATCTATAAGGTACATTAGTGGATATGAGTAAATATTTAAATTTTCTCCCAAGGAGGAAATTTAGATTAGAGTTATCCATTAATCTAATGGTTTTTACATGAGATGGAAGATGGAGATTAAAGGAAATTATAAAAACCATATAATGGAGAAGATGATCCTTACAATATCCTAAATGTGTAATTGGAAATATGGTGGATATTATCTTAAGGTGAATAGAAAATGTTTTAAGTGTTTAAATTAAGGTTAATAAAAAATTTAATTGAGAATTAGTGGTAATAATAATTACAATGATGTCAATAGAGAATAATATACATAGAATTTATAGCCCACACATAAATGTTTAAAATTAATGGAGTATGGGAATTATGATTACCAGTTACCAAATCTGAAGCTTAATAATGATGGTCAATGTTAGCATACTTTTATGATTAGATATAAACGAAAACCACTTGTGATCACTATTTCAAAAGAGGGATATGATAATATCATGGTGAAATGTACGCTCACCAATGACCCAAGAACATAAAATTTATTATTTGTCTCAAGATGCGCACATTCGTTTATATATATATAATTATATACTGGTATCAAATATCTTTCCAAATTAGTAGACTTTGAATTAGAAATGAAAAAACCTAATTTAATGATGGATTCATTTCAAGTCTATGATTGTTATCTTATCTAGTCTATGTTTGATGGAATGTACTTCTTTTAAATCTTGTTATTCTACCTCTAGTTCAATTTAGAGTTATTTGAAGAATATATTTTATTTATATACGTAAAGTTCACATGCTTTTTTAATTAATGGATGTTACATGTGATATTTTAAGTGGTTGTATGATTACCTAGTAGTGTAATGATAACACACCCATTTTATCGGTTTTGATTCCTATTTAAAAGGTGTGTTTATAGAATATGGTTTCGGAGAAACTCAAAATCAATGATAAGCCTGTTGTGTTAGAGTTTTCTGATGTATTTTATAAAGAGTAACCTAGTCTTCCACCAAATCATCATGCATAGTTCTCAATATAACTCATACCCAGTACTATATAAATTTCAAAGAATCTATATAGAATGACCATGGTTGATTTTAAATAATTGAAGAAGAAAATCTCAGATAATATTGATATGAGATTCATTCTTCCATGAGTGTCACCTTAGGGTGAACCAATTATTTTTATTAAATAGATTTATGGATCGATATAACTATTTAATGATTATCAGTAGCTGAACAAGATCACAATCAAGAACAAGTATCTCCTAACCTATGTTGATGAATTGTTTGACCAAAAATTCATAGATCAATAATTTTTCAAGATTTAACTTTGTTATAGTTTCCATCAATTGAGGTTAAAGAAAAAGTATATACCCATGAAATAATTCTAGACAATAAATAGACAATATGAATGTATAGTGATTCCATTTGTTCTAAATAATTCCCCTACTATCTTCATAGATTTAATGAATAGAGTCTTCAGATATCACCTTGATCAGATCATGGTAGTCCGTATTGAATATATTTATATCTATTTAATGTGTACGGATGTTGTATAATATAAATTTAGAGTTGTATATAAGACCCCAAGGAAAGATAAACTCTATGAAAAAAATTAAAAAGTGTGAATTTTGGAAACAAAAGTATTCATTTTTGGGTTATATAATCCCAAGAGAGTGGATATTTTCTGATCGATCAAATATTATGGATATTAAACATTGTCAAGACCGACCATGGTAAATAATAAATATATTTTTATTTTTTTCTATATATTGTCATTTATTTATAGATTAGTTCTCTCATATGTCCAATCCACTCACCAAGTTAACTCTGAATGGGTCCTTGTTCATCTAGAAATAGGAATTTGAAGAAAATTTCAAGGAATTGAATATAATGTTAGTCAACACACCCATTCATACATTACCCTTTTCTGTATAAGGGTTTTTAATAGGTAGTTATGAATCAATGAAGTTATTGGGATGAATCCTCATTTAGAATGATATGATAATAGATTATGCTTCATGGTGATTTATAGTTTATGTGGAAAATTACCCAAGTATTTATTTAGAGTAAGATGTGTTAATTTTATCATTAAAGATATGGAAGAATTATATTTAGGGATAAAGGGGTAATATATATACTGATTAAAAAATATTATAGTTTATATTCACCCAAATTGAATTGAATATTCTCAAGAGAATATGGTTGGAACATATTAATGATTATGAATACTCTATACATTACCACCCTTAGAAAGGAACAAGGTGGATGATGCATTGTTTCAAAAGGATCAGGTTATTTTTTTATAATGAGGATCAGAAAAATATCCAATATTTATGGATTTTTAAATTGTTATTAAAATCATGATAGAAGGTGGATAACATTATCTTGTTCAAATATGTGTTTAACTATGAATCCATGTGATAATTAAAGAGGTCTGGAAGGAATATATAGAGTATTAAAAAATTGTTAAATTTTATGGATTATATCCTTGACGATAATTTAATGATAACGTTCAAGAACCATCTATGTGTTCTATAAGTACCCAATTTAAATAATTATATATTAGATGATGATTATAGTTCTTCATTCTATATTCATCATGGAAGTACAATAATGTACATATATTTGAAAGAGTATATTTGGTGGGATGGAATGAATATAGATGTTGTAGGGTTTTGATATTGATGGTTTTTATGTCAATATAATAAGGCTCACAGACAAACTTTTAATGGGATTTTATAACCATTACACATACCAAAATAGAAATGGGAGAACATCTCCATAAATTTTTTCATCAGACCCCCCAAAACATCTAAAGAGAACAATGTTATATGGGTTGTCATAAAGTTCATTAACATTTAATCACACATTATGTCTATCAAATAATATTTTTCTCTTGATGTTATTTCTAGTATATATATCAAGGATGTTTTAAAGTTCTATATATTAGAAAATTCTATTACATCTGATCGAGATCTGAGTCTTACCTCATTGTTCGGTAGAATTCTTCAAAAGGATTTGGATATGGGGTAATGTATAAATACAACTTATTATCCCCATACATATGTTTATACTAATAAAAAAATTAAAACACCATATTATATTTATATATAATGTTCTATATATTTAAATGGTGGTTGGGATTAAAACCTTCCTCTAATTAAGATTTCTTATAACAATATCTTTCACATAATAATTCATATTGATTCATATGAATCCCTTCATATAATGAATTATATAACAACAATGTGATAGGCTGTTATTGATGAAATAAATCTATTTTCACCATACATGTCTGAAGAAATTTTAGATAATGTTAGATCAATTTAGTAACACATAATGGTAGAAAAAATTCACTAGAAAAGTTATATTTATAATCTTTGATGTGATATAGAATTTGAAGAAAATGAGAATATTTTTATAAGAATGTATACTTGGATAAATGTTATGATAATTAAGAAGAAATTAAATTTGATCCCTATTTATATTGTCCCTTTTGAGGATCTAGATCAAATAGGTATGGTCTCTATGTTTTTTGTTCTTCCACCAAACGTCTCTTAAGTTCAGGTTTTGATCCATGTATCCCTCTTGAAGAATCAAATACCTAATCTTTAAAATCTGCTGAACATAGAGATCATACCTATAGATCTTGGTATTTCAACTGAGGAAACTAATGATATTATAGATCATAGAGATAATGTTCTATGAAAAAAGTCCACTCACGTGCTCAAGATTTTATAGAGAAACAACCAACATGATGTTTCTATATAGGAACCCAATGAAATGATGAGGAAGAAGTATCCTTAGTATTTCATCAATGTATTGGAATTTTGAGGGAAAATTAATCATAAAAAGGTTATAATTTAACACCATTATAGTTTAAGAAAAAATATTCATATAAATTTAATTTTAATTATAGCATATGTTACACAAAACACTATGTTTTAAAGAACTATTATATACTACTAATATTATTATTTAAATAGGATCAATATAAACTTGTTTTTAACAATTATAGTTTAAAGATGAATTACCATGTTTTTAAAATTAATAATAATGATTATTTATAATTAATATATATTTATAAATAAGTACTCAATTTTTAGTAAAGTCTTCATATGATTCAAAAATACATTTTTCTCAAAAAATGATTTTTATTTCTTTTTGTGATAAATAATAAATTTTAATTTTTTTATGTTTAGTAAATTTGTAGTAAAAATTAAATTTATTTTTTAAATAATCATATAAAAATTTTATTAGTGTTAAATACAAGTATTTTTCTAATGAAATTTATTTTTGATGAATACTAACAATACAGCATTTTATTGAAAGCATTAATTTTGTTTAAATAATTTATAGTTTAATATATTATTTTGAAATTATTTAAAAGAAAAATTATATCAATTAATTTATTACTAATCCAATTTGGGTCATTTTAACCAAACTGATATATATTGTTTTATTAAAATCTTCTATATATATGTAAATTGTTTCTTAGGAGAACTATTTTTTTATGACCTCTGTAAGTTTATTTTAAAATTAAATTTTTTCACTTATATTACTATTCATTAAAAAATTGGATTCAATATTTGGTATCATAATAAGAATATTATATAATAATTTCGTCTTAATAATTAGTCAAAATGAATAATAAAAATTGTAAAATTGAATTACCATAATTAAGGTTAAAACAGATTTATTGCGTGGTTAAACTCAAATGATAAGGATTTAAATGACCTAAAAAGTTTGAAAATCCCTATTTTATGACAATAGGTAGTCCTTTTATCATATATATTCTCATCGTCATTTATTTTGGTGCATTTTGAAATATTAAATACATCGGTATAATTTTTTTGTTACAAACGATTTAGTTGTCTTCTATCCCCCACTTTTAGAAGGGTACCCCGACTCCTCTCATTTTAACACATCATACAACTTTTTTATTTTACACTACCTACCCAAATATATATTTAACTTAAATCCCCACTTACTATGGGCCTTATTTTTATTATTAAATTCATCTAGGATGTTTTTTTCTTATGACCAATACATGTGGTCTAACGAAGAGGCATTGTTCTTAACCAATAATTTTATTTTTATTTTTTTTCCACATATTTAAAATATTCTTCAGCTATAAAGACATAATAACATATACAAAAAATATATATGTATATTTTATAATATTAATTTATTAACCTATACTTATTTTTTATTCTATGAAATTGGAGAGAAACTCATTATTTGTGTGTACAGTGAACTACCGCCTCACAAACTTATGTAATTAGTTTTCCATAACCTTCTCTCACAAGAGTATATAAATATGGATTAAAATTATATGTATATATTATATTAATTAAATAATTATTCATCTAAAAATATAATATCACATATATTTTCTAACCTTATAATTAGTAGAAAAATGATAACATCGCCCCTACATACATGAGGACTACCTCCTTCACGTTGTGATGTTATGTGTCTTTTACATTATAATGACATGGATGGTAATAAATATATATTTAGTGAATATATCTGATATAAACATTTTTCTATAATTTTGATATATTATTTACCATTCTTTTATAAAAAACAACAAAGAAAATTGAAACTGTGTTCCTGTGTATGTACGGCCATTCGTCTCCAAGAATGGTGTAATTTATTTTCAATATCTAGATTTCATGGAGTACTATAAATTAATATATAATGAATATATACTATATTCATATAATATTTATCATTTTGGAAATTATATAACCATGGTCAAAGAAAAATTACTAAAAATACCAAATCAAAATGTACCAGAAAAATATAGTAGGTATTACCTAAAATGTGAATCTAACAAAAATGTGTCAATGAATAGGTAATAAAATATAATAGTAAAATTATACATTGGGTGACATATAAAATAATTGTTTTGGATTATATTTATAATAAACAAATATTTCGTATAGACTAGGTTCCAACATATACAAATGATGTCAAGACGTATGGTAATGGATTTTCGTCTAAATATTATTTCTATAGGACACATTCCATATTCACCACTTATTTATTTTATGTGTGTTATATACTTACCATGATATTGTTTTATTATTATTATCGTAAAACACTTTGATATACAAATCCAAATATGATTGTATCTTTCATGGGTATTACCATCCAAATGTTAACAAAGTGGTAGGGGTTTTATGTTTTAATCTCATTGTTCATCGATATTATTTATGATTATGAATCCTATGATAAAATTATATGGTTTATATCTCAATAAAATCATCAATTTTCTTCTCCAATTTTCATTTATTTAAAATAAATTTTTTTATTTAATTTAAACCTCCTTATGTACCCAAAGGTCTAAAATAATCTTTTTAAGGAAAACTGAGTTTATTTTTCTCTTCATTCAAAACAAATTTTTATTCATTATCCATATTTTTCATGAAAATATATTTTATACTATTATAAAATTATTTATTAATTATATTTTTACACTCGATTGAGTTTATAAAAAATGGTTTAACATGAATCTTTTTTTCTAATGATGTAATTTTAATTTTTTAATGAACCTATGAAATAAATCCATGTTTTAACTGGTATGGACTGAATGACATTTCATACCATCATTACTCCTCAATGATTTAAAGATTCTATTACTATATTTCAAGTTTTTTTATTGGATATTTTTTCTTAAATGTTTGGAAAGTTTTTATATTTCAAAAAATCAATGTATAAAGGTTAATTTCCATTATAAATGTTCCATGTTTTATTTTAAAATCTTCTTATATATAAGATAACATATGTTTATGCTACATAAGAATTAATGGTGATATAATCCAATGATACAATACTTATTCTTTATTTTTATCATTTATTTTTAAGATGAATATGTGTTTTAGAATCTTGTTCCTTTTCAATGGTTTATTCTATAATGAAAATATGAATTGTTTATGAAACTAGTTTCTTTATCATGGTTTATTCAATGATGAAAATTTTACAAAACCCATTTCATTTAATGTGTTTTTATATGATTATTTTTTGTGATCTTGTGTCGCACAAATGAGTAATTTTCATACTGTGATTGGTGGGACCTATATATTATTCCTATGTATTGGGTGAATATTGATATCTCATGAGATAAAGAAGACAATAATAGAAATTTAACTTAGTTCAATAAGGGAATTTGTACTTAAGAATATCAAGGGTGTTATCCTTGACTACTATTATGGTTTTTAGAGTGATCCCATTCTACTATGATATTTTTTAAAATTATACAAGATGGGTAAAGAAATTAGTTTTTATTCATAAGTTTATGTCATAATTCCATGTACTATGATAATCTTATTCTTCCAAGGCTCATGTTCTATGATTTATCTATTATTAAAATCTTATAAACTTCAAATATTTGTGAAATTTATGAAGATTATAGTCTGTGTTATCTATGGAATGTTTTCAAATTTTATTCTCATGTTATCATTGACTTATGCACATGTAATGTTGATCTCTTTATTTATACCCTTACTAAGAATATTATCTCACACATTCATATGTTTTATTTTCTAATGTTATAAATAAAGGTAATATTAATAATATGTATCATAATGGTTTTATTAATAATAATCTAGTGGGAGATGATTTTTTCCACTTATGAACCATTTTTTATGATTCCATACTTCCAATGGAATTATCCATATATGATTCAAGAATATATTGTTTTATTATATAGTGAAAATTATTCTTTTATGGAATGATATCTATGTTTTGAATATGTGGATATATAATGCTTTTATTGGAGGTATTTCACAATATTGGATCAGGTATAAAAACATTTTTCTTGTAAGATATTAATAATCAAAACCTTTTTCCCATAGTGGATTAGGAATTAAAACCTATTAAACATTTTGGATCTGGCATCAAAACCTATTTCCCATTTTGGATCGAGTATCACCACTTATTTCTCTAATAACTGATGATATTTAAATTTTTACCTAATGCATTTTTCTGATATATTGGACACACACATCAATTATATATTATCCACAAACATGTTTTCCACATGAAAACATCCAATAATCACATCATTGAAACAAAATGAGTGGAAATGGTTTCCTATTACATTTCCAAAATTTATCTTTGAAATAACCATATAAACTAGATAGCTTGATACAATATTTAATTACTTAAAGAGGGATTTTATAAAATCATATAAAGGGTGAATTATTAAATATAAAATCATTAAAAATATATTACTTTAGTAAAACTGGAACATTAAAGTTAATTCATGAAATTATATTTCTGAAATCCTTTTTAATCATTTTCAAAAATGAATAGTTTATAGATCATTTGGAAAATTTATTTTTAAAATTTATAAATTATAAAAATTTGAAATATTTACTTTTAAAAATAATCTTCAACAATTAATAATTAATAATTAAAATAAAATAAAATATATCTATAGTAAATGTGATTCTAAGAATATTACTTATTATTTTGAATGGAAAATAATTTGTGATATTCTCAAATACATTTGTTAAAAACCCACATTGTAATAAGAGTGCAAAATATTATTCTACACCTATTAAAGGAAATTATAAAGTTCATATAAATTGATATAGACATTTATTTAGATAAAATAATGGAAACAATTCCCAATGTGTGAAAACATGGACTTGAAAGAGAGATCCAATTAAGAGATGGAGGTTCATTCTTGATAATGTTAAACTTTTGTGTGGGAGAATAATCAAGTACGAATATTTGAAAAAAAATATATAAATTTTCAATAAAATTAAAACAGTAAAATAATTTTAAACAGTTCATAAATTAATAATCAGAATATTTAATGTGACACCGAGAGACTTTACAATATATTTCATTTAAAATAAATTTAATCTCTTCGATAGCTTGTAATGTATACAACAACGAGTCTTAAAGAATCATAAAACAGTATACCATTAAAACATAGATTATAAATTAGAATGTGTGAAAAGGAATAACTATATTATAAAAATTATCTTGTCTTTACATATAAAAAATTTATTTTGTGACAATTAAATAAAAATGAAAATAAAAATCATTCGCAAGTAAAAGAATTATTTTTATTAAAACTATTTTTATACACGCAATGTGTTTTTATCTTAATAAATTAAATTAGTCACCATTGGAGATTAATTTATTTCATTTATATGTTACAAACTAACTAAATGTTTTATTATTCATATAATATCTGTTTAGGCATGGGATAATAATAAATCAAGTTTTATTCATAAAAACTAGATTTTTCCGAAAAGATATTTTTTCAAGTTCAACCAATCTATTTTGAAACTAATTTTTACCAAATTTATTAAAATTTATATAAAAAAATCATTTGTGAATTCATCTATTCAAAAAAATTATATTTAATTTTTGATAATTTTATGAAAATATTAATTTTTCGATGAATAGTGAAAATGGATTTTTATTGAAAAATACAATTTTGATTAAAGAGTTTAAATTTTCTATTTTATTTTAAACTTATTGTAAATAAAATTATTTCTATTATATTGTAATTAATCTAATTTATGAATTTTTATTAAATTATAGGTTAAATTTTGATCAAAATACTTTTATTACTTTTGGAAACATTTCCATTGGAAAGTTGTTTTTTCATCTGTCTGTGGGTTTAATTATAAATTTTATTTTTTCCAATTATGTGAATTTAATATGGTAAAATGGATTCCATATTGGGATTCATTATTATTAATAATATATAATATGTTATATTTTATTTTTTTCATAATGAATCCTAAAAATAGTTAAGACTAAATACAACATATAATGTTAAAATAGGTTTACTAAAGGTTAAAATAAATACAATTAAGGTTAAAATAACCTAAAAAATTATATTATTTATTTACAAGTCATATTTTGAATTTATCGCATTTCTAAATTTTTAATGAGAAATTTTGGATGCTTTTGGGATGTGAAAAACACGGTTGTAATTATTTATTTTGGGAATTCCATGTGTGTCATTCCCCACACTTATAAATGGACACCCCAACTCCTATGATATTAAATTATAGAAAGTAATTTTAATAGAATACCTACCCATATTAATTCCTTAAATCACTCCCCATGAAATTTAGTTTATTTTTTAATCATAAACCCACTTTATTAAGGCTTTAGGAATAAACTAAAAGATGTTCTCAGAAAATGAGGTATAGTTGTTAACAATATGTCTTCATTTTACATAATCCTCTAACCCCTAAAACTATTCTCCAACAAAGATAAAATAAAATAAATAGTGTATTACATTTAATGATAATGTTTACTTAATAAATTATATCCATACCATGATCCAACCCAGGATACCCTCTCAAACAGGTACCCAACCCGATCTATGGCATACCCGATGGGTGTTCCTAATCCCCAAAGGATGGTGGATAGAAACCAAACATCAAAAAAACTAGATGGAATTATTTCTCCCAAAATAATGAAAGCAACATTAAGTACATAAAAAGATGTGAAGAAAAAATATGGAAGGGTAAACCTATAATATATTTCCTATAAAAAAAGAAATAGTAGAAGCGATAAAACCTGACATTAATTAATCATTATCTGAAGTAAAATTCCATCATAAAAGGAAAACTAAAACTAAAATATATCATCAACATTATATTGATGGAATGCTCCAACCATCCCACCACCAATTACCCAGACACAGCTGAAATAAACCCGGCCACCTCAATAATGATCATTTACTTTCCCAACATTGAAATAAATATTATGGTCTATACACTTCCAAAATGGTGCAGATTGTGTGAGATAAATAAGAATATTAGGATCCCACCCATGTATTCTATATGAAGACTCTATATAAAAATTTGAATATGATCAATGTTAAAGAAAATGAGGCATGATAAATAGTTCAATATATTTTATATCTAAATCAGGGAAAAATATTACACCCTATTTCATAGTTCTGAATTAATTCAGGTAAAACTATTTCAAATCATATCACAAATATGAAAGTGGGTAAATAAAAAAAATTATTTAATATCATATCAAATACAATACAAATATAGATTTGGTAATATCATTCAAAGGATCATTTTAGATCAGGGTAAGTAAAAAACTCTTACATAATCACAAATAATCATGTTCATCTTGTATCAAGATATATGTATCAAATCTAGATATTAGAGTAACCCCCCAGAAATAGAACCTCCAAACTGGTCTGAAAATTACCCAGAACAATAATCCTTAGGAGAAGAGAAACACTCCTTGAGTGAACCCTTCAACGGTATCATTGGATAAGACGTATTAATACACCTTCCACATAAGTTCCCAAGTATTCTAGTCTATGGTATATTCCAAACCATTTCATCATATCCATTCTTCGAAAACCATTTCAAAAATATGTTTCATGAGACTTTTAAAATAAATTTTGTTTTAACAAAAACGGGGTAAAGATATTTTTCACAAAAAAACATTTTTCAGCACAAAAATTAGACCATGAAAATTCATTTATAATACAATTTATAAAAACCTGAGAAATATTGTTCATCCAACATAGGATATATACATAACTTAATACCACAAACATAGGTTGCACATTCCCACCACAAGATCCAACAACATATAAAACCCAAGGAAAAAAATATATCTCCAAGAATCAATACATAAATCTCAAAATCAATTCATTAATAAAATATTTCATTGGAGAAAATATCACAACACATAAATCATGAAACTGGAATATCATGGTACAACATAAAAAATTAACCTCTAGAAGAGTGTGACATAAAAAATAATGAAATTATTAATATGATTATCATAATTGAGAAATGGATTCATAAATGTTGAAAAATTATACTATTGTGATTAAAGACTATGATTATGCAGTACTACCTTGTTTCCTGGAGAGACACACCGTAATAACTACGATGATCAAACACAAAACAATTGTCATAAAAGGAATGAGTATCCCCCAATCACTTAGGAGATCTTGTATGTCTTGAATGAGAATGTTATAATTGTATGAAAAAAATTGATGTTCAACATGGTTAAAACTATAAATCCAATAACATCCATGATGGGAAACCCCTTCATAATGTGACTTCCTCGATTTTTAATATACATCAAAAAAACATCACCTAAGATTAAAAAACATGACTTCGACCATTTCATGATGTGAACCTAATCCATTTTATGAAAACCATTAATTCCATGAACCAATCCTTGAAAACCACCTTAAAATTATTACATGATATTAACCATGTATGGCGTGAAAATGAATAAAAAGTTGTGAATAGTCTAAACTCATAAGAAAGAATGAAAACAATATTTTTTATTCTATGAAATTAGGTAGAACCCCAAAAAACAGTTAACATGTTTATACCACAAGACAAGAAATAAAATAATGATATGTTACCAACTCCACACCATATGACATTTCATCGCAAGGATTTCATGTGGAAGAATGATTTCAAGAAGGAGGAGAGGACATTTCACCCTCATCAATGGCCAAATATCCCAAGTATTATGATAATATAATCCATGTTGTAATGACACTATGTGAAAAAAAATTAACATCCCATGCAAGACATTAACTCGAGAAACAACAATATTCACTAGTTTCTCTATAATTGAAACATATGGATCAAACGTGATGCCTTCCAATCTAAAAACATGAGATGGATTGGGATAGTATTTTTTGAGCTATGATATATGGAAGCAATTATGAATACTCATCAAATGAGCTGTAAATGAAATCATATAAGAAACCGTCCCAAGCCAATCAGTTTTCTCGAATGGTCCAACCTCTCTGGAATCCCACTTTTCTTATTTTCCAAGATGATAGAGACCTAATCGAGGAGAATCATTCAATAATTACTTGTCACTTATTGAAAATTCCAATGTAAGGATAAAACAATCCAATTATGATTTTTTCTATCTTTAAGTTGTTACTAGACACAGACATATATCATGAATCCTCTTTACATCTCCCAAATGAGATGAAATCCTATAGGAAAGGCATCACCCACCTCTTACAAACATACAGTTGACCAATACGGTTTACAATACAAATACTTGAAGAGATCTATTTTGATCGATGAATGAAAATTATTGCAATAATAGAAATAAATTTGTCCCATATGGATATCACCTAATCCAACAAAATCCAATAAATCAATTTGTTGAATATCCACTAGGATATGAATATCATTATTCATCTCGTCATATGTCTATGGATTGTATGGTATACTCCAACTGACCTGAGTCCCCATCTCCTCCAGGAGAATCTTCCTAAACCATGAGGAAACCCTAGAATACCTATCATAATTAATGGTATACGGGGACCCATGTAACCACACGACCAACTAAATATATATCTTACTGAGGTATTCTTATTTGGTGGTGTCATTGATCATAATGAAGTGTGATGAATTTTTCATATAATTAATCACCAACTAGAAATAATTCCTTCATTTAGGATTCCATGGTAATATAAAAACATTTCATGGAAACCACAAACCATTTCCAAAAAAAATCACTGGAAGAGGTTGTATAAACCTATAGGGTTTTAGATTCACTACCTTTGTCTGTTAGTAGGTGTAAGAATGATACACATAATCTATAATGACATGCTTCATTACTGGAAATTAGAATCATCATATCATGTCTTGATACATCTTAATAGTTCTTATATTATCCACCAATGAATAAATATGATAGTTCTATAGAACATAGATTCTCTTATATTTTAAGATGAGAAACTAATCTATATAATAAATAATACCATCTAAATGGAGAGACTAACAAGAAATAGTATACCCTCCACATAAAGTTTTTCAAAATCCCTTGAACTCATAATCCTATTGTTGAACCGATAGAATATAATTAATGATAGATAATGATGATATAACACATGTAAAAACTATTCCTAAAATATCCTCCTGATCATTCATGTGAAAATGTAAAAAAATCCCCATTAGGATAAACACATCCTTTGATTGTAGAATAACCGACAATGGTACTCTTCTACTGAGAGAATCTAAAATGAAATTCCAACTCCCCAGTGTGTATGTGACATTAAATTCAAATATTTGAATGTTTTCAAACCACACCCTCTATTTAAGATTTAATTATTTCTTAGAAAAGTTATATATCAGGATCTTATGAACTAAAAATAGTATGAAGCTCTCCCTAAAAGGTTAGTGCCTCTAGAATTTAATTCTATACATAACCGTAATAAGATATCAATCATGAGTGGGGTAATTCTTCTCATACGGTCGAAGATATAGAGATTAATATGCCACCGCATTATCATCCTGCAAATTACACAACCCAGACTAACAATAGAAGCATACCATAAAAACACATACCCCTTACCGTGTTTTGATAAAATCAAAATAGGATGTGATTTCATAAGTCATTTCATAATGTTTAAACAATAATGACAATTTGAATCATTTATTAATTTCACCCATCTCATGGTAAGTGAAGTTAGATGTGGCAAAAACCTTGGGAAATCCATGAAGAACTATTAGAATTATCCATGAAGTTCAAGTAATATTTTAATCTAAAAGTCATTTTATTGTTCTTCCCCTATAAATATAGCCTTTTCTGTCTCTAGATGAATTAATAATCCATTATCATAAATCACATTCCCCATGAAAATCACATCATGGATCAAAAAAATCATTTTAAAATCACTAAATACAGAAAATTACTCCACAAGATCTAAATAACAAAACTCAAATGGTTCTTGTAATCAATATCTAATCTCTAATAAACCATCATTTCTTCAATTAACACTACCCCAAAATGTCACTATATTGTATTGGAATATATCATACCTCATATCTTTAAATACAAAAAGTTTTATAGTAAAAAAAATAGAATCTAAATATATTAAAAATGGTAATACATACTCATAAAATCCATATTTGTTATATCAAACTCATATGATGACAACTAATCTGAATATTGATCTTTGAAAACCCCTTTTACCCCATTAACTCAACAAATCAAACTATAAAAATGGGGAAAATGATACATATTTCTAACCATTACCCCGTTCAACTTTCGATAGTACCCACACAATTTGATTAAACCATATACCTTCTTAGAAAATTGTATGGGGGTTATATTTAGGTAAAAAATGGGGGGGGAAACCTTTTTCTATCAGATCATCCAAATGAATCACGAGCTCTTTCATCTCTGCTAGTCCTATACAACAAGTTGGTATAAAAACTAGCTGAGTTTTTGGCTCTAGATCTTTCATAATATCTATCTCCCTCTTTGGATTAATAATAAAGATAACATCTTGTAAAACACAAAGATAATATTGAACATTAGTGGGAATATTTCCCAGAAAAGAAACATCATGGGGAACCACTACAACGACATTTAAAAAACTCCTAATCTTTGGGAGTGAAGGTCATGCATGACATAACATTAGATATCACACTTCGTAAAACACATGATAGTTTTCACAGACCATGGAAAATGATATATGTAAATTATAAATATTATCATTAGTATGATGACTGATAGGATAATCTATTTAGATAATGATGTGAAACTGATCTAGGTCTAGAAAGAGGAAATATAATAATGACATTTCATCAGCAATCAATTGAATAAAAGGACATTGAAACTTATTCTCTTTTTTATTCCAAATATGTTTCCCTAAATTCATAGAAATATAAATGATATTTTTTTTATGTTTAAGAATTATCAAAAAATGCACAAAAATAAATGAGTTGGAGCCACCTATAAAAAAATAAGTATCTATTAATGATTGAATAATAATGGTACCTTTCACTGTCATTGGACCTACATCTAACTCATCCAGAGACTCACTTACTGTGTGATAGTTCATCACTCCCGAGACCTCTAGAAATATCTCTATAGTCTTAGAAGCACTTGAATGTGTTATGGTTGGATTTAGAGCTACCAGTCCTTTACCATATTGATGTGTGTACATAAACTGAGGGAAACAATGTTGGTCACAATAACATCCATATATGTTTCACATATTCATAGGTGAAAATGAAAACCACATGGTGTTTCGGTTCTTTCCATAGTAATTTCAAGTAAGGGGAACACTACTAGATATAACTAAGGTTGTAGAGGAGGCACGTTGTTGAGAACTCCCCCCACTACTCTTGTGAGGATTATTCCAATGCATCTTCCTCCCATGTTTTCCATTGAAGCTACCACTAGGCTGATAATAAGGGGATGAATAAACAACCTTTACTTAAATATCTATCTTTTCTACCATTTTCCTTTCTACACTCTCCAAAAAGTCAAAAGAATTATCATTAATACATTTTATCAGAAACGGCTTTGAAAACCTTAAAGGAACTAATGCTCCTATAACTATTCATTCTTTACTAACATTGGAGGAAAAACTCCCATATTGAAAAATAGATTGGTTTCTTACACCACCAAATCCTTCCACTAATGAATGGGGTTGAACTTCAGATAGTATCACATCATCAATGCCTCTAGAAAAAAATATTGAATAAAATGGCACTTGAAGCCCTTATAGTCCAAGCCCATGCATCTATCCTAATTTAAGGTGGAATGCAATTATTTATTTGTAGTACCCTAAAGACTAAATTACACACACCTCATCATTACATAGTTAGGTGTATATAGAAATATCATTATCTTATCAACCATGTCCATCTAGTCATGTGCATCTTGATTTTCATTCATACAGATAGAGAATTGTAGCTTCTTATGTTAGAAGTCCCATGATTAGTACCTTTTTTATGAAGATATTAGATTCGATTAAACATCTATGTTATATTGTTGATTTATGTTTTGATCAATAGTATGAACTTCTCAAATGATAACCTCGATGATATTCTGGTCTAGAGGTGGATTACCTTAAGGATCATCCACCTCACCCTCTTAAAGAACCCATGGAAGATGTCTCAGAGGCATACTGATACGCACCAATATAAAATTAATTACCATAACACAAGACAATATTAGTTCAGATGAAAAGATCATAAAAAACATATATTAATATAGAAAACTCAAAAAAAATAGACACACATCCAAACATCCCATGGTAAATTGAGTCTTATCACCATAAGATCTAGCTAAGCACTCAGCTTAATGAACCATTAAATTCATGGAAATACTATTTTATGTCTACCAAATTCTAAAAAATATAGTTTAACCTCCCTCTAATTCTTAAATATCATTAACCTACTTGTGATAATCTCTCAAACTAGTACCTGGACAGGTTTGTGGAATATGTGAAGGGTATTCCATATCCCCATGGGTGGGTGACTAGCACCAGTGTATTAACAACAATCGAAGGGAATTATTTTCCCCATCCAAAAATATAAAACATGACATATATATACTCAAAAAATGATAAAATATAATATGATTAAACAAGTAATATATTTCAAATCAAAAAGAAACAATATACGTAACACAAATCAACAATAGCTAAATGATCATAAAGAACAAGTCTATTAGAGGAGGAAAAAAACCAATATAGTTACTCTGTGTGATACTATGGGAATTCTCCCACCATATCACCACTAACTATGCATACATAGTTGACATTAACATTACTACCTCAGTTCATTACCATCCCTTTCCTTACATCGAATGACATAACAAGATATACGAACCACAAAAGGGGTGTGTAGGGATTATGCTAAGATGGCTTAGTGAGATCCCATCCAAGTGTTCCATATGAAGTCTAAGTAAAACAATATGAACAATATCATATATAAATAAAAATGATAAAGAGTTAAATATTTTTTATATCAAAAGCATGGAAAAAATTTCACCATTTTTTCTACTTCCAAATTAATCCACGTTAAATAGTTTTTACTCATATCATGTATATAAAATTGGTAAAATAAAATCATTTCTATAAAATAATATCAAATCAAATAAAATTCAAACATATGTAAAATAATTCTATAGATCACTACATGTCATTCTATTAATTATACTCAAACGTAATCCTAGAAAATCATGTTTATCACGACACTAGATATACACATAAAATCTAGGGATACGAGTAACACCTCATAAATTAAATGTCCCAATATGTCTATGAAGTCCATAGAATAATGGTCCTAGGTATCATAGGAACACCACATGAGTGAACCCACTAATAATATCAAAAGACGAGGAATATTACTACAGCTTCCACTTAAGTCCCCATTGCTTCCCATGTGCTATATTTTTCAAACCATTTAATCAAAAAAATTATAAAAAAAACATTTATCAAATATATTTAAAAATTCTTTGAAATTTTATTTCCATTTAAAATACAAAGGGAAAGCCATATTTTATCGGAAAAAAACTATTTCCACACACACAATTAAATCATGCCAAAAAATATGAAAACTAAAGCAATATAGTTCATCCAAAAATGGATGGAGACAGAACAACCTACCTCAATCTCAGGTCCCACATAACCACCATGCGATCCACCAATACGGAATAACAAAATAAAAACAACTACAATTCTATAATCAATCATTACATAATATAATAAATTCAAAAAGAAAATCTATCAATAGAGAAGATAACCCAATAAGTACCTAAAGAAACTCAATTATCACACCAAAACCTATAGGAAGTTCAACCTATACAAAAATATCACACAATGGATCTATAAAGTATTATGAATTTTATCATCATAGATCAACAGATCTAAAAACAGAGCACAAAGGTGATATTGTGATCAATGGAAATGAAGGAAGAGATATATCTCTTACCAAGAAAGACACACCTCCACACCCACATCGATAAATCACCAAATGAATGGTTCAAATGGAGTGGAAATCCCCAAAATATCCTAGGAGATCACCAATGTCTTGATATATAAGGAATCAATGAAATGAAAATGAAATCATATCTTCATCGCTATTAAAACAATGAGTCCCAAAACACTCATGACGTGAATCCCTTTAACAATGTTGATTCCTAAATTTTAATGATACACTGTACAAAGAGTTATCCCAGATTAAAAATCTCAAATTTGACCATTTAACAATGTGAATCCAATTCATGGTATGTAAATCTTCGACACCGTGAACTAATTGATGAAATCTTCCAGGAAATTATTACACAACGTGTAAAAATTCATGATTTAAAAATGAATTTTAGGAAGTGAACAATCGAGACTCTAAAAAAGAAACCAAAATAATTTTTGGTGTTCTCATAATTTGGGTAGAATCCCATAAATCATTTGAGAAATTTATACCTTGATGCTATTAATTCATGAAAATAAATAGCCTTCAACATTAGGTTATTTTCTACATAAAATGCACGTAATCATTAGGAATATCAAAAAACACCCAAATAAAGTGGTAAATAAAAATAGATATGATAAATACCATATATAGATTAATGGGATGTTACAATTCATCTCCTCTTCCATAAAATGGGAAATGAATTTGTTGATCGTCTGTACATCACACTATCACCTACTGAATTGACATAATTTTTTTCCATCATCCTATCTCTTAAATAGATATAATGTAGGATGAAATTTTTATATATTATTTTTATGAAATAAATTTAATTCATAAA
Organism: Viscum album; assembly: GCA_963277665.1. Taxonomy (NCBI): domain Eukaryota; kingdom Viridiplantae; phylum Streptophyta; class Magnoliopsida; order Santalales; family Viscaceae; genus Viscum; species Viscum album. The sequence goes on from OY728133.1 coordinate 601,546,629, forward strand.
TTATAATAAAACATATACACGTTTACCAATTAATCTGTTGGAAAATTATATTGTCGCTCGTGCGTCCATATGGACTACCGCCTCCATGTATTAATGTGGTACGTTTTTAATTTATTTTGAAATGTATGGTAGTATAGAGAGATTTAATAAATATAAATTATATATATGATATATTAATTACTCTATAAATGTGAAATACTATTTACCATTAATTCGTTCCGTTTGTCAAAAAATGGATCAATGTTCATGCGTACTTTGACCTAACTTCTCCATATATTTTATAATGAACTTTACTGTCTAACATTTATGGATTTATAAAATTTAATAATATATATATATATATATATATGAGAATAATAACATGATTAAAATTTTGGATATTATATAACCAAGATATATGTTCAATGACTAAAACTAAAAATCCAAATCACATAAGAAAAACAAGCAGTTATCACCCAGAATAGTGTTCTTAATTAAAAATTGTTTGAAAAATAGGTGATAGAAACTTATAATTAAATCATGTATATTATGATATAACTTGGAATGTTTATTAAATATTTGTATAGTCAGTGGATATTTATTATGTAGAATTTCTTAACATGTGTGAGGGAAACATACCAAAGGAAGCATTTTATGTTCTCACTTTTATTTCCGAGAAACAAATTTATTATTCATAATTTATTTACATTTATGTGCTGTATATTCTACCACTATTATATTTTATAAAATGAATATATTTATATAAATGTTATCTAAAATTTCAATTGAATTTATTTTTTTTAAGGGGTTTCTGATTCAAATGTTTCCAATGTGGTAAATATTTATTTGATAGTCTCATCATTATTCAAGATTCTTTAGGTTTAGGGTTCCTAAGGAGGAATATTTAAGTATTTATATCAAAAAACAAATAAAATTTATACTCTTATAGTAATTCATTAACATTAAAATTAATATTTTCATTTTACTCTCTTTGGTAATTAAAATGGATGAAAAAATGTTTTTAATAAATGTTGACTTTATTTCCCTTTCATTGGAACATTCATCTTCTTCAAAATACATATATCCTAAAAAAAATTAAACAAATTTTTAATATTATATTTGGTTTTTTAATAATATATTTAACCATAATTGTATTTTTTTAGTTCTTTTTAAAATAAATCTTCTAATTTTATTCCAAACAATATATTTTTTTACTTTTCATATAAAAATGCTAATGGTGCTCTTATTTTAATGTACTCGTCAAGAAAAAACACACTTTACCTAATGAACACTCATTTATTTGAATATTCCGTCATAAGTTTACATGATTCATTTCAAAGAATTATTTCACTAATTTTCTATAAATATATAATATTTATATAATATTTTAATATTTAAAATGATATTTTCCTTAAAAATGTTTTTAAAAGTGTTTATGGTATTCTATTAATCTATTATAATAAACAGAATTTTATTTATATAAAATTATAAATATTTACAATTATACCATACTTATTATATATCTGGATGTTTTATGATCATTTTGACTGAGGATGCACTATTTTTATACCATTATCTATATTACTTTATATAGATTATGATTATGATTGCTGATTGGGGTAATTATTAACATTTCATATGATATTTTTTCAATTAAAATATTTTTATTAATTGTGATTCTCTCTTATTATATGATTCATTCATTAGACTTATTAAGTTATAGGAGGTCCCTATTATACCCCCTTGATGCATAGATAAATCTCTATAGAAAAACCTTCTTTGATTTTTAGTTTTGACCTTACTCATTTATGTAATACTACATTTCATGATTCAATGATGGTATTTTTGTAGTGTCTAATATTATAAATTCCCTCATTATGAGAATATTTATTGATGTACATATTATTATTCGATGTAAAGACCCATAAAATTCAATGACTTTTATTATTATTTGGGAGTATTATGAGTCTGCGAAAATTGATGACGCATGATTCTAAGGCCGAGTTTTCCAGGAATGGATTTTTGAGCTATTTTTAAGGTACATACAGCAAACATGTAGGAGACATTTTCAACCTTATGAACAGATAAACGATATTAAAATCCAAGGACACTGTTGAATTCGCAGCACCAAGATTCTCTTAAGGAAGGATTCACTTCAGCTTCCATTGGTTGGGGGAAAAAGTTAGTTTTTGGACTTTTTAATGACAAGTAAAATAACATGTAGTTGTTATTTTATTTTCTATTTCTCTAACGGATGTAAAGAGGTGGTGGGACCAGTGACTTGTCAAGCAATTTAATGTCTTGGCTCATCAACTATGTATCTCCACCGGTGTAAATTAAATGAGGTTCATTAATTTATTTAATGAACCTCATTAATTCCTCAATGTGTTACTCACCTTTTCCCCCTCCTATTTAAATAGTGCTCGGGGTGGAGTTTTGGCATAGCTTATTCAAGCGAGGAAACTCTAGAAAAGTCCTGCAGAAACTTCTACCTATAAGACAAGACTAGATTCATCATGCGGTGACGTGTTCCACTGAATCATGAATTTACGACAACGATGATGGAGGTTCCATAAACTGTCATCAGAAGACGTCTCATCCAATTAGGGGTTTTAGTTATTGATATCATAAAATACCTCCTTCCTCATTGTTGATTTACATGATTAACCAGGATCAACTGACCAATTGGATGATCTATATATCATTCATTAAACATAGGAGGATGATGTGGGTTTACAAGTTGGTAGTTATTTATAAGTTCTCTATTTGTTGTCAACACCCCTTGTTAAAATGCCAACACGGTAGGAGCGGGCCATTCTAAACAAGGACCGGACCCTCCACTGTTCTTATTGTTCTTGTATTACTTGTGCACGGTCACGAAATTTGAGGGAAAGGAAGAAATAGGGGCCACATAGTGGTGGCGATGATCCGAGAGGCTCATAGGAATAGAGGACCCCAAGAACGGAGCACTGGAGCACATTTGGTGGCCCATGGAAAGAACCATCAGGGACCCATGCTAGTGGCGGCTGGAGGAGGCCCGCAGCAACTGGCCATGATTGGTGGGAAGGAAAGCTCTATCGTGCACTGCGGGGGCCAGAGGCGGCTGACCCAAGATGGTGGCACAGGAGAAGGACGGCGCCTACAGGCGTCGACGGCGGCAGCAGCTGTGGCTAGCAGGCCCTGGTAGGAGGACAGGTGTAGCACTACACCATGATGCATTGGCTGAAGAATGGTCGGCCACCTGGACAACCATTTCATGCGGTGGGGCTACCTCCCACCAATAGGATGAAATAGCCTCATGCACACATGACATCAGGATAAGGGGTCCACCGTCTGGAAGACCGGGCTGAACACGGGGTGGCCGAGTGGGCCAAGCACCACCCGGCATGTCGGGCCAACAGCAACCCAGGCCCACGAACCCCCCAGTCCGGGCCCAAACCCAATCGGCCCATGAATAAAGAAATGATCGTAACTAGAAAACCGAGTGTCTATTTGACACACTGTCAATGGCATTGGGACCCCTATTTTTAATATGAATCTTTGGCATATTCTAGCGGGCCTAACCAAGCTGGGCTGGACTGAGGGGTGATCACCCCCGTTTCACATAAAGGGGTGTAACTAACATACTGAGTGTCTAATCCACGTTCCTTATATAGAATAACGACTATTATGACATGGTATTCCATTAGAGATACTTTGCGTTATTTTTGACTGAGTTTTATGTGTGACCTGGGTTGGATCAGACTTGAATCCAGCCATGGCCTTTTTTTAAAAGTGCCCATATCTCATAAATCGGGAATCTGATCGACGCGTCGTGTGTCACATTGGGACCCCTATGAGGTGGTGGTCCCTTGGGTATGATTTTTGTGGGACTTTATACTAGTTTAAATTTGACCGATGGCTTGAGGAGTATAGTCTTCCAGAGATCAGGTGTGCTTCATGTGGGAATCCAATGGATGACTGTTCCATGAAGAATAAGAGAGAGAGATATGGGTCAGCATCAAAAACTCCATAGTGTGATGATCTAGCTATATGACTAACCATCCATGCCTTTATACCAGTGAGCAATACGGGTAAACACCAGTGACCAGTAAAGGTCACCACAGGTGACCAATTTAGGTCAACACCAGCGACCAATACGGGTCATCACCAGCGACCAATACTAGTCAATATCTACTGACCAATAATGTCCCGCATATAATGACCTATACAGGTCATCATTATAGTTACTATGGATCAGATGGTATGGCTTTATGACTATTCTCTCCTATCCCAGTAACTAGGAAGTTATACCGTTAGAGTTAGCTGTCTCCTTTGCTTTGTGCTTCATGATTTAGATCAGGCTCGTGATATTACCTTTGTGGTATTTCATGTGATGTTTTACTTTGTAGATTACTGAGAGACTGTCAGGGTTCTCAGGGTCCCCTATTTAGTTTTTATACTCACCCATGCATGGGATTCAACTACAAATGTGTATATGGTGCAATCTACTGACACTCAGAGGAAACATTTTGAGGTTCAGGACATGGTAGAGCTTGGTATGATTGGAGTAGTCGATATCTTCTTATTTTACTTTAGACATATAGCTACTACCCTCTAGGTAGAGATCCAGGGAAGATGCGATAGCTATTTAATTTCTTTAAATTTTTTAGTTCTTTTATTCCATTCCAATATTTTTAGTTTACAGTTTTACTTATGATTGTACTTTACTCTCATGGTTATACCATACTTTTTTGGTTGTTTACTTAAGTTTACCTTTTGAGTGTGTAGAGATCCTTAATGAAATACCATCCCAATTCAGGAAAATCTTTTAGTTGCTAGACACCAACCCCTAGCCTATAGAAGGTACGTTTGGGGTAGTCACATCCAAGCCTCGTGGTACGGGTCTTGACAAAGTGGTATCAGAGGGCGGTCGGTTCTACCAAAAGAACTAAGAGTCAAATTTTAATGAGGAAATTGTGTAGAGTGTCTGGAGTTTGGATTTCAGTACACAGAGCCTAGTTTGGTGTTGTGTCCGATGTATCCATATAGTAGGACCTTAAATTCTGTTTTCCTACTCAGTACTTGAAAACACCAGTTTCCTTTGTTTTGAAATGTTATCTTGATCTTTGTTGAGTCAGGTCACTAGGTAAAACTTATTTACTGTGGCACATCATTTTTTTAGCAGATACCACCACGAGGACAGCCATCCAGGATTCTATTTAGAGTTTGTGTAATGGCCCCCTGAGTGACGAGACATAGGTACATGGACCACTCATAGTGATGGAACCTTTGAGAGTTGTACCAGCAGCACTACCACCCATTGACCAGTAGATGCTACCAGTGGATCATGAACACTGGTAGAGCACATTGCATGACTTCCAGAGACTGAGGCCTCTGAGGTTTTGAGGAAATAATGACCCCCTAGAAGCAGAGGACTAGCTTAAGGCAGTTTCTCAAGTCTTTTGCTTAGTAGAGACACCCACCAAGTAGATAGAGATTTTAGTTTCTATCCTTCTTCAGCGTTCGGTAGGTTAATGGTTGATCTCGACGCTCCAGCCACATGAGGAGACGACCCTCACCTGGCTGTAATTTCAAATCCTTTTCCTGGTAGAGTTCATTCCAGCAACACTACAATCTGTGCGTATTCAAGAGCTAACGCATCTATAGTAGGCCAGTCATACTGTGGCATAGTACTCAGTGAGATTTATTAACCTCTCTCAATACTCCATCAACATGATACGAGACCCTTACATCCAGGACCAAACCATTGAAAACAGGCTCCGACAAGATAACAGAGCTGCGACCATTTCTCTCAGTATCCCGACACATGCTGGGGTGCTAGGGAGATATTTTCTTATGGATAGATTCCTTTCCGAGTGTGCACTGATGGTGAGATCCCCTATCGGATGACAGGTATCAGATTCATCTGCAATTTCTAGTAGACCGACATCACAGAAGCCCTAGCAGGGTCGACCTTATTGAGACTGACCCTGAGACGTAGGGTCATAGGTGTGTAACTCGAGAGGCTGATGGATCCACTAGCGAGTTGTGGTCTATTTTTTCTATGGGGTACATGGTCATAGATATTGTGACTATCTAACTCCCCACGCAGATGATCGGAATATTTTGGTGGGGCCACAAAGGCAGCGGTAATGGATGGAGCTTGAGCGGCATCCAAGTGTAAGATGAGGAAGGGGGAGGACGTGCAATATGAGGTGGTTGGGGTTTCGAGGCACTACCACCACCACCCCCTGGTGGTCCACAATGAGCTCAGGGAGTGGGTAGACAGGGACATGCCCAGCTACAGGTAGTAGAGGCTCATAAACCTAACGTCCCTGAGATTATATAAAGTACAGTTTGTATCATATCTACTTTAGAAACAGTTTTTATCGAAAATGTTGATATCCATTAATTCCTTTCCATAGACTTAGTTCAAGACTCTAATATTACTTGTGATCTTTTATCTCGACCTTCGCATTTAGATACTCATACAGTAGGAGATTCAGTGACCACACACTAGTGTCGACTGTCTGATGTTACAATCGGAGGATAGAGTTTCGGTTGGGATTTCATGTAGAGACGTTGAATCCATATGATGTCACTCTAGGCATGGAATGGCTATTAGTAGTTCATGACAAGATTCAATTCATGAGATATACAATGGGATGTGCGTGCGGATATGGAGGCCAGTTTTCCATTATTGGTGAGAAAGAAAATCGAGCAGCATGAGATGGACTTGCGCTCAGGAGGGTACAACTGATTTACATATCAGCCGGCTTGCATGATCATCTACATAGTGGATGAGGCGATTCTATAGTTTCTTGTCATGGTGGAGGTGTATGATGAAGTCTTTCTAGAATACGTCCTAGGAATACCTCCTCGAAGAGAGGTAGACTATGAATTGACTTGTACCCAAGAACAAAACAGATATCTACACCAGCATATTGGATGGCCCCTGCAGAGCTCCGAGAGATGAGGGTATAGGCGGAGGAATTACAGAGGAAGGAATTCATATGGACTAGTGTTTCTCCATCGGCATCCTCAGTGTTGTTTTCCAAGATGGAAGACGAATGTTTGAGGTTATGTGTGGACAACTGGAACCTAAAACAGGTGACTGTGAAGAACATGTATTCTCTACCGAGGATTGATGATATATTTGATCGGTGTAAAGGAGTGATGTAGTTCTCTTAGATATACCTCAGCTCAAGCTATAATCAGCTCAGGGTATGGGGTGAGGATGTACTGAACATAGCCTTCAGATTTGGGTATGGCTATAAAGAGTTCTTGGTAATGCCTTTCAGAATGACCAATGCCTCAGCAGTGTTTATGAGGATCATGATCAGGATCTTTCAACCATACCTCAATCGCATTGTGGTGGTATTCATCAAAAACATCTTGGTGTACTCAGCATTAGAGGAAGGGAATGTACTACACTTGAGGATAGTTTTTGACACACTCTGAGAGCACCAGATATATAGGAATCTCTCGAAGTGTGAGTTATAGATATAGAATGTCCACTTCATGGGACATATCATCTCAGAGGCTGGAGTTGTAGTGGATCCAGAGAATATCGAGGAAGTACTTGGTTGGGAGCCACCCAAAAGTGTTTCTAAGGTGTAAAACTTCCACGGATTAGATATATACTATCAGAGGTTTGTACCCAATTTCTCCATAATAGCACCACCTATTACATCCTTGAATAATAAGGATAAACCCATCTTGTGATCAAAGACATTTTAGTAAATCTTTCAACAGCTGAGGCAGAGCATGACCAGAGCTCCGATCCTGAGGTTGCTGGAGGAGAGCACCTACTGCATTGTTTACTGTGAGGAATCTGAGATAGGACTCAGTTGCATCTTGATGCAGGATGAGGTAGTGATTGCTTAATGCTCACAATATCTATGTACTCATGATTAGAATTATAAGACTCACGACTTGGATTTGGCAGTAGTAGTCTTCGCACTAAAGATGTGGTGACACAACTTGAAGGGAGAGTAGTTCATTATTTACATAGACCACAAGAGTGTTAGATATATCTTCACACATAATGATCTTAATATGAGACTATGATGTTGCATAGAGTTCTTTAAGAACTATGACGTTGAGATTGTATATACTCTTGGGAAGGGGAAAGTAGTGGCATATGCACGTAGCCGAAGATCAAGTTTGCAGAAACTAAACGAGCCTTAAGGGAAGTTAGCCTTGCTTCCGATATCCTATATGAATAGAGATGAGACAGTCTACCTCATGTCGATGGTATTTGACCATATATTCCTTCAGTGAGTCAGGGAGGTGCAACTCGAAGATAGCATCTCAGAGACTACATGTGCTCAGATATCTTCATGCCATGCACCAGACTGATATTCTGAAGGTGGGGAGAATGTTATCCTTTTCAGAGGATGTACAATTGTAACAGTGGTTCTATAAGAGGAGGTGTGGATTGAGTTCCATAAATCCTCCTTGGAAGTACATCCAGGTGTGATGAATAAGTATCAGGACCTCTATAATCTGTAATGGTGTGGAAGGATGATGAAAGTTGTGGGAGTGTTTGTTTCTAGATGTCTCAATTTCCCACAAGTGAAGGCCGATCACGAGGTACTAGCAGGCTTAACCCAACCCCTCAAGATAACAGTGTGAAAGTGTGAAGGTATATTGATGGAATTCATGTTGAGGTTAAAACATACATCTATAGGGCACGATACCATTTGGATGATCATTGACCGACACACCATGTCGGCTCACTTCGTTGCTATTCGAGAGAAGGGTTTGGTAGAGAGCATGAAACTTTTCTACATTCCGGATATCATGAGACTTCATAGGTTACCTTCAACGATAGTCTCAAACCATTCCAAATGCTTAACATCCCTGTTGTGGAAAGGATTTCAGGTGGATTTCGGGACTCAACTTCACTTAATCACAAATTTTCACCTCAGACAGATGGTCAAACTGAGCGGACCATCCAGACCATTGAGTATATGCATTGTGCATGTGTCCTAAATTTTGGTCATAGTGGGGAGGACCACCTACCCTAGGTGGACTTATCATACAACAACATGTATCACTCCACCATTAGTATAGCCCCTTTTGAGGCATTGTATGGATAACCATGAAGATCACCCTTATGATGGATGGATCTAAGACAATCTGTGCTCATGGACCCAGAGATGGTACAGGCTACCACTAAGAAGGTCCAGGTTTTCTAATAGTGGATGAAGACTGCACAGAGACAATAGAAGTCCTATGATGATAGGTGATGGAGACCACCTATTTTGCGGGATGGGACCATGTATTCTTGTGAGTCTGCCCTATAAGGGGACTACAGTGATTTGGATGAGGTTGTAAACTGTCACTGAGGTGTATTAGACCATTCCTGATACTTCAAGGGATTCTCAAGGGGGCATACCACTTAGAACGGCCACAATAGTTGGAGAGGGTGCATGCCATATTCCATGTATCCCAGTTGAGAAGATACATGCATGACTCATCTCACACCATCGACCATGGAATGTTGGAGATTAATGATGGGGAAACTTTTGCGAAGTACCCCTTGAAGATAGAAGTTCAACAAGAGTGGATCCTTCATGGGTGGTTGATACCTCTGGTGCGAATTTTGTGGCTGCACAGGAATCTCTAGGATAGAACATTGGAGTGAGAGGCTCATATACATGCCCAGTACCCAACTTTGTTTGTGTGGACTTATAAAGATTTCAGGTACATAAATCCCCTAGGTGGGGTGAATGTAAATAATCAGAAAATTCCATGTATTTTTTTAATTATTTGGGATTATTATGAGTCTGTGAAAATTAATGGCATGTGATTATGAGGTCCTGTGTGAACAGAATGTATTTTAGAACTTTATTTAAGGTACCTTCTGTAAACGTGTGGGTGATGTTTTCTATATTTTGAACTGATTCTCTAATTAAATATTCAAGGACATTTGTTGAATCCGTAGCACCAAGATTCAATTAATGGATGATTCAATTCAACTACAATAGGTCTGGAGGAAATGTTTGTGTTTGGAATTTTTAATGAAAAATAAAATAACATGTATTTGTTATTTTATTTTATTTTTCTCCAACGGATGAGAATTTGTGGCGGGACTAGTGACTTTTCAAACCATTTAATTGCATGACTCATCAACTTTTTAACTCCACGATTGTGAATTAAAATAGGTTCATTAATTCGTTTAATGGACCTCATTAATATCTCAATGTGTTACTCACCTTTACCCCCCTTCATATTTAAATGGATCTTGGGGTGGGTTTTTCGCATGACTTCTTCAAGAGAGGAAGCTATAGTGAAGTCATGCGGGAACATCAACCTGGAGGATGAGACCAGATTCAGCGAGAGGTGATGAGCACCATTAAATCACCAACCAGCGACAATGATAAAGGAGGTTCTGTTGACAGTCGTCAGTGAACGTCTCATCAAGGTAGGTATTTTTTTATATTATAAAATTCCACCTTCCACATTATTGATTTATATAAAGAACATGAATCAACCGACCAATGGTTTGATCCATGGATCATTCCTTAAAAATGGGAGGTTGATGCGGGGTTACAAGTTGTGAGTTATTTATAAATTATTTATTTATTGTTAACACCCCTATTTAAAATGCTATTATGGAGGGTGTGGGACAATCCGAACAAGGCTCGGACCCTCTGTCGGTATTTATGTTCTTGTGATTCCCATGCGCTATTGGGAAATGTGATGGAAAGGTAGGGATAGAGGTAATGCAATGGTGTTGATGAAGAGAGAGGATCTTAGGAGTTGATGACATCTTCAACATACCACTTGAGCATGTCTGGTGACCCATGAAAACAACCAGCGGCACTGTCATGACCCGTCCTAGTGGGGCCCGTGTTGTGACTCCCCATGACCACCTCCAATAGGCCAGGGGCTGGTGACTAGTATCGAGTAGGCAAATTATTAACATGGGAGGCATTGCCTAAGTACCTATACACATGAACACATCTTCAATCCCACAAATGCTGAAATTCAAAATCACTAAGGAACAAAAAGAAATGCATGCATTCCACAAATCCCAACCAACAGAGTATGACAGAAGGTAACGTACTGAATGTAAACTAGGCCAGAATACAAGCCCACCAAAATAAGATTCTGAAACTGCAAAGTCCAAAAAATAAACACAAAAGGTACTGGGATTACTGCTCATACTATAGGAATGCCTCAGCCTGTAGGGAACTCAAAAAGCTCAGTCCATTCCGGGTCTGCACTAGACTCTATCAAAAGGCTGATTGTCTGCACAAGACGCAACACGTGTGGGAAAATCCCGTGTAGGGGTGAGTATAACATTACTTAGTAGAGGACCCTGAAAAACAAAAATAAGTACACAAAGTAAAGGTACAGTCAGCTATGTACAGTATATGTCTATAGAACATATAGCAAGAGAAACACAGACCAGATATACTCTAAACTCAAACCCATAGTCTAGAGACAAGTCACACATCCGCATACCCCCGTCTAGGGATTCATCTCGAAGATTTCCACGAAGCACTCATTCCGGGAGAACACACTCCACAAGTCTTATAGCTCTAATGGCATCCATCTGAGAAGTATTGTTCATCAAGAAACGTCACAAGAGGTAGCTACACTCATTATGGGAGACACAATTCTGAGTGAGAAGGTTATGATAGATATATGCACTAATTACGGTAGCCACACTACTGAGTGGGAAAGTTCACAATACAAAGATGAGGATCACTGTCTGGTCCATGGAAGATACTGCGACTCATCCAGAATTAACCATATAGGTAAAGGATTGATTCTTGGTGAAGTTGTTCATGTCGATGCAGGACTCTACCAAGGGTTAGTAATGGATAGAGTATCTCTATCCATGCCTCTCGGATGGATGCCCAACTCTATCACAGAAAGTCCTACTAAAGGGATCATAGACCTGTGTGAGGAAAAGATTCTTGACTATCAGGGGTATGAGAAGAAGGGGCACTAACCCAAATGAAATATTTCCAAGATACAGTGAACAAGAGGACCAAGCAGTTTTCCAAAAAGTACACGGCTTGTAGAAAAGTTACACGTCGTGTTTTCTGACCCCAGGTACTGCCCATGTACAACGACATGTGTTGTACAACCGGTCGTGTAGAAAAATATGTACACAGCATGTAGTACGGTGTACACTCCATGTCTGAGTGGCTGGGGTTGGCTTCGTGTACGCTGGCCATATGCTCCTACATGGTCATCAACCCGTGTACTCTAACCCATGTAATTTGTACATGGGGTGTCCCACGTTACTGGCCTCGCCTGGCCGTGTGATGGAGTACACGATCGTCTACTCCATCCAATGTCTATGTACCCCCTGCATACACGCTGAGACACACATATCCACCTCTTCCATTCTGTACATGCCGTTTTTTGAAGCAGTGTATATCATCCTGTGTCCATGTACTTTCAAAAATACATGCCGAGCTTCGAGGAAAGTCCACCACGTCGTGTGACTAGGGTTAAACGCCGTGTGATTCTTCTCTAACCCCCGAAACCCTAGCCACCACTACCAGCACTACACGGTTTGTTCTTCAGAAGTATACACCGTGTATTCTAGAAATTTATAGAAATGTGGACCTCCAACATCTTGTTTCCGGCGATTCTCCTTTTGTCGATCTGGCTGTCTGATCGCCACAAAATTCCCAGGTATTGGTCACCCCGACTCCTCGAAGCTGCTTCCAGTGTTTCTGGACCACCAATCAGCCCCAAAACCGTGTTTTGATCTTCCCACACGAAGAACGCTCGAAGAACAACCTCTTCTGATCCGAGCTGATTCATCGTCTTTCATGGCCATCGCAACTCCATAGGGTTGTTGCGATGTTGGACCTCCGGTTTGGGACCATTATGTTCCAAGATAGGTGTGCAATGATCCGGTGTGTGTCACCCCACGAAGAATGTGAAGAACGTACGGTGAAAGGAAAAAGGTAAGAAATCCAATTAAAACAAATCGAGGAACGAACCTCCACCATTGTTAGTCACGGCATTGTTCCCCTCTTGTTAGTAGGCATAAACGGAGCAGAAATCAACAAAAAAAATATACATGGATTATTTCCCCAATAACAATCCCAAAGAAATCCCTCCTACAAGAATGTATGAATCTGCGGATCAACTTGTTCATTCTTGATCTATGTTTGTTGTTTAAATCAATAGTGGGGAGAAGAAAATTAAATAACAAACCCCTAACTTTAAGGAAGGGTCGATTGTTGACGGAAGGGTCGCACTATCATCGTCGTCGAGATAATTCATCTTCGTTGGCACTGCGATTCCCAACATCAACCTGTCATCCTTTTTCACTATGAATTTAATCCAATGCTCCTTGGATTATCTTGATATTTTTTACAATAGTCGCCAACAAGAAAAATAGATTATCCTAATAAAAAGGGAAATGTATTTTACATCCCATCACACTGCGGCATTATTGAGTCAGTGTTTCCTTTCCTAAGACATTATGACATGACATTAATGACTGAAACAGCAGCCCCATCTTCATGATGCAGTGGATGATTCCATAAAATAAATAAAATAATCTTGTGAATTTATTTTATTTTATATTACTTAAAACATCCAAAAATTATCTTTTTATCTCGAACCACACCGGTCGAGTTTAGGATCATTGTTAGGTAAAGTAATCATCCCAGACGCAACAACACCCTCAACGTTTTAATCCGGGCATCCATTTGGAAACTGTCACTACCGATCACAAGTGTACACTCACCTAACTTAAATAAAAAAATCCAACCTCCCTTCCGGGCCCACTCGGCCTCGGAATGGTGTGCCTTCCTCACCCCCGGTCTCGAAATAATTCCATATAATATAAAAATAATAAAACACAGAAAATCCGAGAAAATAAATTCGCCCCACCATGGGGCATTACATCCCCAAAAAGCTAAAACAAAGGATAATAAAAAAGATGTGGGTACTGGGCTTGGATCTGGGCCTCCTGCTCCCACGTGCCCTCCTGAAGATTCCCGTGCAGCCACCAGACACACACTAAGGGAATCGATCACCCATGAAAGATCCTCTCTTACCGATCCTCGATATACACAGGGTACTCAGCAAAGTACACTCCATCCTTGATGTCTATCTCTCCCCAATCGATAACGTGCGATGGGTCATGCACGTAGCTCTTCATCTGCGACACATGGAAGAAATCATGTACCCGATGCAACTGTGCCGGTAGAGATAGAAGGCATTCCACCTCTCCAACTTTTTATAGTATCTAGAAAGTTCAAATGAACCTCAACTATAGGTTGCCACCTTAGGCAAATCTCTGTAACCCTCATCGAGGTGAGACTTGAAGAAATACATGGTCTCCCTCTTAAAACTCTGGAGGTCTGTGTCGTCTGTTAGCATAAGATTTTTTCCAGCTCTGTGCAGTCTTCATCTGCTCTCCGATGATCTGCAACTTCTCGGTAGTAGCTCGCACCAACTCTGGACCCATGAGTGTTGACTCTCCATGGTCGGTCTAGAAAAGCGGTGACTGGGAGGGTCACCCATACAAGGCCTCAAACAGTGTCATACAAATGGTGGAGTGGTACCTATTGTTGTACGAAAACTCCACCAATGGTAGGTGGCCCTCCCAACTGTGACCAATGTCCAAGACACATACTCACAACATATCCTCCATAACCTGAATGGTCCTCTCATTCTTACCATATTTCTGGGGATGAAACACTATGCTCAAGCATAGATGAGTCCCAAAAGCCTCCTGAAATCCCTTCTGCAACCGAGATGTCAAATGGGTGTCTCGGCATGAGACTATTGTCGAGGGGATGAAATGAAACCGAAATATCTACTACACGTAGAGGATTCCCAAGCTCTCTACAAAACTATGCTCTCTGATAGCTAGGAAGTGGGCAGACTTGGTGAGTCGATCAATGATCACCCAGATGGAATCATGCCCCTTGGACATCTATGGTCATCCTGTCACGAATTCCATGATATTCCATCCAATTTCCACTCTGGAACTTCCAGGGGATGACCTAATCCTGGTGGATCCTGGTGCTCAGCCTTCACCTACGGGCATGTAAGGCATCGAGAAATGAACTCCACTACTGCCTTCTTCATGCCTGACAACCAGAACTGTCATCATAGATCCTGGTACATCTTTTCCACTACATGATGTACCGCTAAGGGGGATGTATGAATCTTCCTCAGGACCTCATCCTACAATTCCACTGGTACGATAGTGTGTCCTATGAAAAGAAGTACGCACTCCCCACCTTATTAATATTGATCAAGAGCATGTCTTGTGGGTAACGGAGCACGTTAGGCCACACAGTCGACATCTCCTAGCTACGCCTCTGTTACCCATTGTAAGAGTGGAGGGGAGAAAACCATAAGCTGTAGGTAATCTCTATCCTCTCCATCCACGAAGGATAACTACAACGTGGCTAACCGCTCTGTCGCCTCACTAAATAGTTGTGAGCTCGACCTCCTACTAAGAGCATACACCACCTTGTTCCCCTTCACAGGAGTATATATTATCTCGAAATCTTAATCATGGTGGAACTCTAGCAAACCCCTCTACCTCAGATTCGAATCCTTCTATGATAATATGTACTTGAGGATATTGTGTTTAGTGTAGATGGTAAATCACTCGCCCATGAGGTAGTGTCGCCCCATCATCAATGTGAATAATGTCGCTACCAACTCGAGATCATGGGTCGCATAGTTATGTTTATGTGGCCTAAGATGGTGATATCCATAAGTAATCAATTCCTTCCTCTGCATCAGCACAAATCCAAGCCCAGTCCCTAGTGCATCACAAAAAACAATGTACTTGACACCCTCCTCTAGAAATCTCAAGACTGGGGAGCTTGTCAAACTCTATCTCAACTACTCGAAAGCCTACTGGAACTTCTCCATCCACATGAAGGGTTGCCCATTTCTGGTGAAGGATGTCATCAGGGATGATATTAGAGAGAATCCAGGAATGGATATTCAGTAATATCCTACCAACCCAAGGAAGCTTCGCACCTCCGTCATGCTCCGAGGTGGATCCCATGCTAACATAGCCTCCACCTTGGCTGGTTCTGGAGCTACTCCATCTGCTGATATGACATTTCTTAGAAAGTGGACCTCTTAAATCCAGAACTGGCACTTTGAGAGCTTCCTATAAATCCATTTTCCCCAAAGTAAGTCTAGAACCATCCGCAGGTGTCTCACATGCTCCTCTTCTGACGTCAAGTACACACGGATGTCGTAGATGAAGACCACTATAAACCGGTACAAGTATGGCTATAAGATATGGTTCATCAGTCCTATGAACAGTGCATGGGTGTTCTTCATGCTGAAAGTCATCACCAAGTACTCATAGTGACTGTAGAATAATATGAAATCCATCTTCGTTAAATCCTAATTTCTCACTCATAGCTGGTGATATCCTGATCAAAGTTCAACCTTTGAGAAACATTGTGCCCCGCTTAGATGATTGAAGAGGTCATAAATCCTTGGTAGTGGATACTTGTTCATCGCCATCACCTAGTTCAGGCCTCATTAATCCACGCACAGCCTCAGACACCCATCTTCCTTCTTGGAAAACAAGACTGGGGCCTCCCATGGTGAAACGTTGGGTCTTACAAAACCCTTACTTTGTAATTCCTCCAACTGCAACCTCAGCTAATTAAGCTCTGGAGGATCCATTCGATATTCTTATGAGGAAATTAGTACCATCCCGGGGTGTAAGTAGATGAAAAGATCGATTTCCACATGGGGAGGTAACCTTTGAACATCTTTGGGAAAGATGTCCTCATACTCTGCCACTACTGCTGGGAACTGGGATCTCACAACATCCTCTGCTCTGAGGGAAAGGCTATCCAACTCATGAGTGATTGGGTACACCCTCTTATGCTTAATCCCATGCTGCATTTCTTGGGTTTCCCTTTTTCTGACAAAGGAAAACCTCGTTCTATTACGGCAGACAAAACACACTCTTCGCCTAAAACAGTCAATTTGGGCATAGACCGAAGATAACCAATCCATACTGAGAATTACATCATAAGGATTCGATGCTACCACCAAGAGGTTCCAAACAAATCTCTCACCACTAAGGGAAAGATCACACTATCTGCAAAGGTGTTTGATAATCATGTCTCCACCCGTAGGTGTCTCCAACCGTAAGGATCGAGTCAACAGTTCTACAAGAATCTGGAGGTTTCATACAAGACATGTGCATATGAAGGACTAACTAGCACCGGTGTCTATAAGTATGGCATCTAAGGTTGAAAAGACACATATCAAACCTCGAATCATTCCTGGATCCCCTGGGTCATATGCTTCGACCGCATGCATTTGTCCCCGTCCCTATCCCCTAGCTCCATGAGCCTGGTGCGGGCCTCTTGGGGGTGGTGGTGGAAGTAAGGCAAAGCGTCTACCACCACCTGTAGGTCTACCTACTCTACTTCCACGTCCGCTGCCTAGGGGGTCTGTTTTCTCCACTCTCTGCCTCTACCTCGGTGGTCCATCCACCACTTCCCTGCCAGTAGCTCGACCGGTCAGACAGTCTATAGCGAGATGTCCCCTACAGCCGTACGTGTAGAATCGCTTCTCCCTAGGCGGACAAGATCCAGCCTGAGAGACCTGGTCTGTTGATCCTCTGTCTCAGGTCCTTCTAGGATATTTCCCATGTCTAGATCCATGTGCCTAACATCAGCTTCCTGCTACCAGGGTGTCTGCACCTGTCTGCTTGCTGCTGACTGTCATCGGCTGTCTCTACTCTGCCAAGAATCTCTCGATCACCAAGGCCCGCTCGAGCTCTCTAGCATAAGTCGAAATTCATAGAGGCACAAAACTATCTCAGATGTCTCTTCGTAGACCTTTCTCGAATGTCCGAGCTTTGAAGTATAGATCCCTGACCATATCCATCGAGTACCGGGCGAGGTTGGTGAACCACGAGGAATAGTCAGCTATTTTCAAACTTCCCTACTGAATATGAAGAAGATATTGTATGTGCATAGCTCTAACCGTAACTGGAGAGAACTCCACCCTGAAGAGTCGGTCAAACTCCATCCACGAAAGAGTTTCCTCATTGCGAGTATGTGTGGTCAGAATCAACCATCTTCTCATCAAACCCTGAAGAAGGCTCACTCCTTGGATCACAATCTGGTATGTTGGCATCCTCACTAGATGTATAAATCTGGTCCCTGCCTAAAGCCAATCCCTAGCCGCTTGAGGGTCGAGATCATCTCAAAACTCGAGGGGTCTCTATCTCTGGAGCTCATGGAGCACCCTTAGCCTGTGCTCCTCGTCAGTTGGTACCACAGGTACCACGGGCTGCTTCACGGGTGGTGGTATAACTGGTGCACCACCTGGTGGAAACACCTAGGAAACTGGTCCATATATTGATGCCTCGGCACTGATGGGGTCATCCTCATGATCACACTGCTAAATCCTAGTGGGTATACATTGTGGAGGAATCCTTTATATAAACAAGATGTACCCTGGACAATGAGTATATCTGGATCGCTGACACAAAGGACATGGAAAACAGAAACCATTCTTATATGATGCATGTAGCATTTTTTACTTCCCGAAACTAGTGTCTCGATGACCTGAGTTGAAAAGGAGGTTATAAGAGTCCTAGTGTATGGATATGTCGTCTGCCGCACCAATATTGGAGTCCCTGGTCTGAAAGCCAAACTCAAAACACTTAACACTATTTCCCCAAACCAATCTCACAGACACTGGGTCCTAAGGTGGAACAGACCACCTCTGATACCACTATGTCACAACCCATCCTAGTAGGGCCCATGCCGTTACTCCGTAATCCCTCCTACAGTAGGCCAGGTGATGGTGACTAGGACCAAGTAGGCATATTACTAACATAGGAGGCATTTATTAAGCACATGTACACATGCACACATTTCCAAGCCCACAAATGCGGAAATGTAAAATCACTAAGGAAAAAACAGAAATTCATGCATATTAATATTCCCAACCAACATAGTACAACAGAAGGTAAAGTAGAGAATGTAAACTAGGCCAGAATACAGGCCCACAAAAACGAGTCTAAAACTACAAATTCCAACCTATAAGAACAAAAGGTACTAGGACTACTTCTCATAGCCATAAGAGCGCCTCAGCCTATTGGGAAGTTAGAAAGATCGGTCATGTCCTGGTCTGCCCTGGACCCTTTCAAAAGGATGCTCATCTGTACAAGACATGACACATGCAGGTAAAGCCCGTGCAGGGGTGACTATAACAATACTCAGTAGAGGAACCTGAAAACCACAAAGTTGTACAAAAAGTAAATTTACCGTTAGATATCTATAGTATATGACTACAGAACACATATCAAGAGAAACACAAACCAAATATACTCAAAACCTAGACCTGTAGTCTAGATACAAGTCACACGTCTACATACCCTCATTTAGGTATTCAGTTCAAAGATTACCATGAAGCACTCATTCCGGGAGAACACACTCCATGAGTCATATAGCTCTGATGAAATCCATCCAAGAAGTATTGTTCGTCGGTAAATTTCATGATAGGTAGATACACTCATTACTTGAGACACACTCTTGAGTGAGAAGGATACGATATATATATGCACTCATTATAGGAGACACACTCTTGAGTGGGAAAGATCATGATACACAAATTAGGTTCACTACCAGGGCCATGGTGGATACTGCGACTCATCCATAATTCACCTGCTAGGTAGAGGATTTACGCCCAGTGGATTTGGTCATGTTGATGTCGGACTCTACCTAGGTTCAATAATGGATAGAGGATCTCGATCTGGTCCTCTCGGATGGATGTCTGACTCTATCACAGAAATTACTGCTGATGGGATCATACTCTGGTGTGAGGAAATGATGCATGACCTTTAGGGGAATGAGAAGAAGGGGAACTAACCCAAATGAATGATGTCCAAGATATGGGGAACAAGGCGACCATGCAGTCCTCCAAAAAGTACAAGGCATGTAGAATATTTACATGTCGTGTTGTCTGACCCCGGGTACTAACCGTGTACAATGGCCCATGTCGTACGGCCAGTCATGCAGAAAACTGTGTACACAACGTGTAGTATGGTGTACACGCCATGTCCATGTGACTGGGGTTGGCTCCGTGTATGCTGGCCATATGCCCATACATAGTCATCAACATGTGTACTCCAACTAGTGTAATTGGTACAAGGGGTGGCCGACATTACTGTCCTCACCTGGCCGTGTGATGGAGTACACAGTCATGTACTCTATCCCATGTCTGTGTAACCCTGGATACATGAAAAGTCCCACCAAGCCACCTCTTCCATGCAGTACACATCATGTTATAAATCCGTGTAGATCATCCCGTGTCTGTGTACTTACGAAAATACATGTCGAGCTTTGGCGAATGTCAAACACGCCATGTGACCAGGTTCACACTCCGTGTGATTCCTCTCTAACCCCTGAAACCCAAGCCGCTTCCACCAACACTACATGGTGTGTTCTTCGGAAGTACATGCCTTGTTTTCTTGGAATTTCCAAAAACGCAGACCTTCACCGTCACACTTCCAGTGATGCTCTGTTTGTCGATCCGGTCGTCTGATCACCACGAAACACCCAGGTTTTGGTCACTCCAACTCCTCGAAGCTGCTTCCACTATTTTCGGACCTCTGATCGGCCGCAAAAACATGTTTTGATCTTCTTGTGTGAAGAATGCTCGAAGAATGGCCTCTTCCAATTTGCGTCGATTCGTCATCCGTCATAGTTATTGCACCTCTATTGGGTCATTGTGATGCCGAACATATGATTTGGGATCTTTGCCTTGCAATATGGGTGCGCAACGATCTGTTGTTTGTCGCCCAATGAAGAACTTGAAAAACATACGAAGAAGGAAAAAAGGGAAGAAATCTAATAAAACAACTTGAGGAATGAACCTCCTCTATCGTTCGTCAAAGTGTTGATCGGCTCCCGTTAGTAGGCTTAAATGGAGCAGAAATCAACAACAGAAATAAACATGGATTATTTTCCCCATAATCATTCTTAATAAATCCCTACCGCAACAACGTATGAATCCTCAGATCAACTTGTTCGTGGTTGATCCACGTTCATAATTTGAATTAAAAGAGGGGGAAAATGTATATAACAAACCCCTACCTTTAAGGAAGGATCGATCATTGACAGAAGGGTTGTGTTATTGTCATCATCGAGTTCCTTCAACTTTGTTGGCACCACGATTCGCAGCTTTGATCTATCATCATTCGTCACTGAGAATTTACTCCAACCCTCTGTGGATTCTCTAGAGATTTTTCTCAATCATCACCAATGAGCAAAATTGATTATCCTAATAAAAAGGGAAATGTATTTGATATCCCATCAAGTTGTAGTATTAATGAGTCCGTGTTGCTATTTTTGAGTCACTATGACATGGAATTAATGACTGAAATAGTTTCCCCATCATTACATTACATAGGCTGTTTCCATGAAAGAAATAAAATAAACTTTCCATTTTATTTTATTTTATTTTACTTAAAATGTCTAAAAATTAACTTTTTCCCTCGACCCGCGCCATTCAAGGTTAGGTTTGTTCTTAGGTAAATTCATCTCCCCGGATGCTACAGTGCCCTTATATTTTTAATCTGGGCATCTGTTTGGAAGCTTCCACTACCGCGTACAAGTGCTGACTAACATAACTTAAAAAAAATTAAAACCACCCTTCCAGGATCACAGGGCCTCGGAATGGTGTTCCATCTTGGTGCCCAGTCTCGAAATAATTCTATATAATAGTAAAAAATAATAATACATGGAAAATCCAAGACATTACAGGCACACCATGTCTACAACAACTGGCGGTGGGAAGAGGAGGCCCGTGACATCCTTCCGTGAGCAGTAGGAAGGAGGCACGCTGTCGCGCTTTGTGGTGTCCAGAGGTGGCCGGCCGAATCCGGCCACGTGGGAGAAGGGTGGAACCCATAGGCGCTGCTGCTGGAAGTAACCGCGGTTAGTGGGCCATGGCAGGTTGGGGCGGCGTGGCCCCATGCAGCGTCACATCTATTGAAAACCGGTGGGCCACCAGGATGAACATTGCACATAGTGGGCAAGTGCCCCACTAGACCGATGAAATGGCCTCACATCCTCAAGGCCTGCTGTAGATGTGGTCCACCTTTAGGCTGATTGGGCCAATGAACGGGCTTGATCTGTGGCCCTGCGGGTCGGACTGAACCCATGGCCCAGTGTGCCAGCACGGGTGTGCTGACCCCCACCCCCCCAACAGGCCGAGCCAATCACAGCCTAGGACCACGAACCATCTGTGCCAAACCTAATGGTCCAGACCTCGAGAACTGGGTCAACCCATAATGGACCAGACCTGGGCGGTGTCAGGGAGACCCTAGGGCATGTTCTGTGGGGTCGGCCTGATCGAGTCGGACCAGGCCCCGACCCAACCAGTCTCTGACTAATGAAACACCTATAACTAACGAACCGAGTATCCGTTTGACACTATGTAAGTGGATTTACGAACCCCTTTTGGGAATAGTACCCTTTACAATTTTTTGGCAAGCTCAACCGAGCTAGGCTATACTAAGGTGTGATCACCCTCATTTTACAGAAAGGTGTATAACTAGCAGACTAGGTGTCTAATCAATTCTATGTCTATGAAATAAGGACTATTTTTACAAGGTGATCCTTTGGAGATAATCTAAGTGAGTTTTGATGGTGTTTGACATGCGAAATGGGTTGGATCATACTTGAATCCAATCAGGATCTTTTTACAAAATTTCTCATATCTCAATGACTAGGTGTCCGATTGACGCGCTGTCTATCACATTGGGATCCCTATGATGGGGCAAACCAAGGGGTGTTATTTTTTCGGGATTTTTTACTAGTTTAAATATGACTGATGGCTTGAGGAGCTGAGTCTTCTGAAGATCAGGCGTGCTTCATGCGGGAATCCACTGGTTGGTCGTGACATGAAAAAGATTAGCGACCAATACAGGTTAGAATAAAAAATTCAAGAGTCATGTGATCTAGATATATATTAATATTCATCCCTGCCTCTATGAAACCAACCTATACAGATCAGCACTAGTGACCAATACGGTTCAACACCAATGAGAAATACGGGTCAGCACCAACAACAAATACATGTCATCACCAGCGACCAATACGAGTTAGCACCAGTGACCATTATGGGTCAGCATATAGCGATCAATATGGGTCATCATACAGTGACCTATATAGGTCAGCAGTAGACTTACAATGGATATGATGATCTACATTAGTGCTTCCCATCCCTATCCCACAAACATTGATGATATACCGTTAGAGCGAGCTATGTCTTTTTCTTTGTTCTTAATGATTTAGATCTTTCTTGTGATATTACCTTAGTGGTATTTCTTGTGATGCTTTACATAGTGGATTACTGAGAGACATTTGAGGTTCTTAGGGTCCCCAACTGTGTTGTTATACTCACCCTTGCATGGGCTCTACCCGCAAGTGTGTGTCAAGTTTAGACTATTTACACACTGAGGCATACTTTGGAGGTCTGGGACTTGGTGAAGCTTAGTGCGATGGGAGCAGTCAAGATCCTCTTCTTCGATATCAAACTTATAGCTACTACCCTCCATGTAGATATCTAGGGCATATGCGATATCTTTTTACTTTATTTTGAATTTCTAGGGCTTGTATTCCAGCCCATTGTTTTTAGTTTACACTTATAGTTGTGTTTTTAAATTATTATCATGGTTATAAGTGACCTTTTTTGGTTGTTTAATTCAATTTTTCTTTTTGAGTGTGTACAGATCTATAATTCAATGCCTTCCCTGTTAAAGAAAATCCTTCAGGTTCAAGTCACCAACCCCTGACCTATGGAAGGCGTTCTTGGTTAGTCACATCTGGGCCCCGTGCGATGGGTCATGACATTCGATTAGTTTTAATTTCCTTTGATAAGTTTCATGCCCGTATGATTATTTTGATTTAATTATTTTATCATCACTTATTCCTACCATGTTATTCTTCATTGTAATTTTATTTATTAAAAATAATTTGATTCAGTTTTTTTATTTTTTCATATTTATTATGAAATAATTATTCATGATTCCTTCCATTGTATGCATACCATTACTGGGCCTTATATCTCCCCCCATTCCTATGTTTACATTCCCATGGATTCCAAGAAGTCTGTAATGATTGATATGTAATCATATGCTAAATGAAATATTGCTTCCTTAAAATAAAATATTTTATTTTATCTTATTTTATCAATTATAATACGAGATTCAATTATGGAACAATATTTCTGAGAGTAATAAACAATTTTTTACTTAGGATGTGATTCCTTATATCTAGTACCAATGTAAAAAGGACCAATAATATCTAGGAAACTAGGGTCAGGGACTTTATATTTGGTATTAGATAATGTTTAGTATAATCCTTAGGAACTTAAATTTGAAAACAATATATTAGGGAATATATTGTAGTGACTGACTTTGTGGGTATATATATATATATATATATATATAGGATAACATCGGAATGTTCTGGCTATATAGATATTATTTTTACATCCTAGAAAGACATCTCTATCTAGATACTACAGTTGTATGTGGCTCTAAAATAGTTATACCTAGGGGTAATAACTCTAAAAAGGGCACATTTTTCATTGACATTTTTGTCACCTGGTTCAGGAATACAAGCATTGATGCACCACTAGTTTGACACTCCTAAGGGATATGATGGGGAGAATTCAAATTTCTTCAAAAACCATTATAATGGATTTGAAATAATTTAATAAGTTTATAATATTCCCAAATTAACCAATTTTATGATTTTTAGATTATTTATACAAAAATATTAAATTTATGTTAGGTGTTTCACTAGTCTAGAAATTATACAGAAAGATTAATATTTTTGTAATCTAATATAGTGTATAAAAATATTTATAAATAGAACCTTGTAATTTGAATGGTAATTGTATAAATTCACAAAGTCCATGAAGGTATTTACTTTTTAAGAAGTATAATGAATCTGGAGTTCGATCTTCAATTGGTGCTAAAAATTATAATTATTTTAGTGTATCTCACTAAGTTTATGACCAAGAACATTTCCCTTATTGAGAATATCACCAATCCATAATATGGGGTAATAATTTTATACCAATTTATATTTCAAAATCTTCCATAAAAAATCGGACTGAAAAAAAATTGATATTAAGAAATGGATAAGTTCCTTAGAGGTGATATTTCTCAAATTGAGAAGTAATTAATGGGTGATGGTTTTCATGTTATTTTAACATATCTCGGAGGATGAGGATCAATGGTGGTCATTGATTCAAATACCCAAAGATTAATAAAAACTATAAAACATTTTTTGGAAGGATTTTAAAGAAACTATTCTTGGAAATTTATTTTTTCATTATCAACTGAAAAAACTGGCGAGACAATTCATGAGTCTACGAAAAAAGGATGTTCAAAATATTTCTATGTATGGTTCCATAATTATAGGTTTAGTAGAGATTGTTACAAACTATGTATGTAATACAAAGACAATGGTTGGTTGTTTCATTGATAGTATTAATATAATCCCTATAATCGATCTAGTCTATAATAAATTCTCATGAGATTAAGAAATATCATCCAGAGCTGTTACGATAGAAAAATAATTATCCATGTCTTATGCATCAGATGTAAAGTGAGAGAAGAAGAGGAAAGTAGAGAGAAAAATGGATAAGGGGAACAAGGGAAATAAATATATTCCCACTTGTAATAATTGGGAAAATAAACACATAAGTACTTTCATAAAATAAATTTCAGTTTTCTTGATGTTTAAAGAGAATGTTTATCATTCATGTGAATTTAAGGGTAATAAAAAACCAATAATGTTTAGTGTATAATACCAAATTTATAATTCCAATATATTATATCTAAATATATTTTTTTACATTATTATATCTATTCAGATGAATATTCATTACATAGTTTAATAATTCATTCTAGAATCATATATGTGTCGTATCCTTGAAAAAATGGAAATTAAAACAACTTATTCAAAATAGTTCAACATAATTTACCACTTAGGACATCATAAATACAAAACATATTATATATGTCATACTTTATACCTTTAATCATAATCTAGGTAATGTAAACATAAGAAAAGGGTGATCTTTGATTTTCATTAAGGGTAAAAAAGGGATATATCATTGATCATATAACCATAATCATAGAAAAATAGATTGAGAACTTGATATTAACATTTTAAAATCATACCTTCTATATCATTGATAATATTATTAACTCATCCTATATATCATGAATTTTTATATGATATGAAACATAAATTAATCAATGAACACCATCAAAAAAATCATAGTATTGGAATAGATAGTGATTTGTGGCATGCAAATTTGTATATAAAATCATTTACTTTATATTCAAGGCTAATTCCCAATGAATCATGGGGGAATTGGTTCGCTCCAAATACTATCTTAGTATGCAAGGTTTACTCCTAAGAATATTATATTGGACAAAGCCCTTAATTAAATAGGATTAACTCCACATTCTTTTTCTATTTATCTCATAAGATATCAATATTTACCAAATGAGTTGAATAGAGATATATATCCAAGCCATAAAATATTGAAAATCAGATATATGTGTGCAATAGGATCATAAATAATTCATGATATCATCCCCCATGAAAAGAACTATTTTCATAAACATTTCAACATAGCGTAACCCGAGGAAAAAATGGGTTTCATAAATATTATGTCGTCATATTTATTAATAATCCAAACAAATAATAAGTATGGTATATAAGGATAATATCCCTATTAAATAATAAGTAAAATAAAATGTTTTTATCATATATTTATATAAATACCATTGAAATATCATTATAATATTCTTAAAGAGAATAACCTTCCCATTTTTAAAACCATTATTAAGAAAATTAAAAATATATAAATGAAAAATTATTCATTAAAAATAAAAACATAAAAATATAAATTAATCTTCAAATAAGAAATTAATTATTATTATGGGAACATATGTTCGTGCTGTATAAGTTTTAAAAAATTCTTTTCAATATTTTTTAGAAAAACTTCACAAAGTAACTCGTTTTGAAATTGATAATAACACTCCATTAAAACTATTTTGTAAAATTTAATAAATGGGTATAAATGAATTAAAACAATAATAGGATAATAGTAAGAAAAACATACTTAATGTTTTTAAAATATAGATATGGAGGAGAAAAAATTCTACCAATGATAGAAATGATTTCGATTTTCATTAAAAATATATTTTCAGTATATTGAGCATATAAGGTGAGGAAAATGAAATTAGAACATGTATTTTTAATAAATAAGTATAGGGTAATAAATATTTATGATTTTCTTATGAAATCTCTCATTATATTTCATCATTGGAAACTTAATCATAAACAATCCCTATAAAAATTGAGATTGTAACATAAAACACTTAACACTTGTTAAAATTTTAACCATAAAACCTATGAAATAAAGAACATTATATTGATATATAAAAACCATAATTTCAATATAATTTTTATAAAATAAATTATTAGTTAGTATAAACACCACCCAAAAGAAATTAGTGGTGAATATGGCTTATGTCCAACAGAAATGAATGTTAGAAGAATATCTCTAACCTTTGGTATGACATCCTTCACACCCATTAGAATATAATATATGATAAATATATAATTCTTAAAAATTTATTATATAACTATAATCATATATATAGTACCATATATGATTTACTTATAACCTTTAATCACTCGTTTGTTATCATTTCATTGTTAAAATCACTATTTTAGGAGATATCTGCTTCATTTTTAACGTATGTTTTGGATCAAAAGATATGGTACATGTATTTTATTCATGGATCAATATTAACCATAATTTTTTTTCATATTATAAATATTATACATATTCATTATATTAAAAAATTATTTTCTTCATAGAAGAATACATAGAAAAATGAACTACACCATTCATAGAGATGGTAGGTCATGAAAACACATTAATGTTGTTCCCATAGCTCGATAAATGGAATGAAATAAGGGTAAATATAAAATCCCATATACCTAATAATTATTATAATATATATATTCATTAAATATATCCATATTTCTATTCAATTAAAATAGAAATAAAAAAATAATCACATCGCTTCGTTGAGGTGGTAGTCCACACATATGCATGATTGACATTTTCATTTTCCAAGGGTCTTAAAAGTAAGTGGGTTGAAGATATTATATTATTATATAAGTATAATTACTCCATATATATGTTATATAACCATTAAATCTCTCATAGTAACAATACTAAAAATATTATAGTGAAAAAAATGAATTGTATTGCTATATGGAGAACATAAGTCATACATATGAATGATTGATACCTTTATTTCACATTTGATTGGAAATAGTGTTTATAATGTTTTTTAATAATAAAAAAATTATTCTTATTTAGGATTATTAAATTATTATTTTATGATAATAAAAATATTTCTATAGTAGGAAAAGAAGAGAAGAAAAGAAAGTGATTGGTTAAGGGAATTACCTCTTCTTTGAAACAACTCACTTAGATCTACTCTAAAGTTAACTAGAAGTGGTATTTTGGTAAAAAAAAATAAACTCTATAATTACATAGGGAAGTTTATAAGTGATATTGTCATATTTTATTTCATATAAAATGATCAATGGGGTTTAATGAACTAAGGGAGCAGGTTCCCATTTATAATGGATGTTGGGAATCTTTTGATACATTCTTAATAATTAAATTATAATAATTTTTTCTCAAAACATATTCCTTGAAATGGAAAGGTATTATGTGATAAGGTATTATTGTTTTTTAATACCATTAAAAAATATAATTTAGATTATTTTTTGTGTAATTTTAAGCCTTTTCACTTTTATTAGACTTTATTTAACCAATTTTAATTTTATTATGGAAATAATTTTCTCAAAATAGAAGGTTTGTAATTTTTTCTTATATGGTGAAAATGTGGTCATAAATGGACATGTTATGAAATTTTAGAACATATAACATTGAACCTATCTTATTTCAATTTATTTATGTTATTTAAATAATTTAATTAAATATTGTATTGATAAAATATCAAGATTGTAAAACATTATACTATTAATTTAATTTAAAATAAAATACGTAAATAAAAAATTTTGAATTAATATATAATATTCTAACACGATAATAATATTTCATCATAACCAATAAAATATTTTTAACATTATAAATTAATTTATTATATCAATTTTAATATTATTAAAATCATTTATTGTATTTTTCCTTAAGTTGAATAATAATTTTTTGGTGTTGTGTAAGAATTTAATGTAATTATATAATACCTAAAAATTATAAATATATTAAAATCAGGAATATAATTTAATTATAAATAATTTTCCTATTAATATTCATTTATAAATAGTTTGTTTTCCTATTTGACCACATGATGGATATTTAAAACTAAGAGTGTGATATTTAGTAACGTTTTTTATTTTAAAAATATATATTCCATTTGAAAGCTAAAGAGTCCATTAAAATAATAAAATTTAAGAATAATGTTATTAGGGTCATATTAAATTCATCCAATAAAAATTATGATTAAAAGTTATGTCCAGATCAATTAGTTTTTACCCAGATTTACCAAATGTACCCATTATTGAGGTGATAAAATTTTCCAAAATGTCTACTCATATTGAACAAAAATGAAAGAGGCCTATTTAATATATTTTATCCTCCTAATTTTAAATATGTAAATAATTTTATCTTAATTAATACTAATAATTTGATGAAATTAATTTTAAATTGAATTTTGAAAAATGCCTACAAATTGTTTTTTAAGAAATCAAACACCTTTTTAAACATAAAACTAGATTTATTCATCTCTCATGCATAAAAAATTTTATTTGAATATATAATAATTTTTATATAATTTAATATATAGATATTTAATTAAATAATGAAAAAATATAGATTTTTTTAGAAAATATTCTATGCACATAAATACACTTTTTTTATAAAGAAAATCACTTTTATTTTTCTAATAGATTTTGTATTTAATTATAATATTTTTTTAATTGATGAATTGATTTTATGAATGTGTAAACCATATATTTTTTATAATTTATTTATTACTATTAATACCCACCAATTTATGAATTAATTTATATAAGTATATTTTAATCATATATTAGAGTTATTTTAAACTCAATATTGTGTGTTGCACAAGATATCAACCAAATTTATTAAAGGTAAATATTTTCTAAAATCATAGATTATTGCATTACCCCCCACCCCAATATTATAAATTTCATCTTCGTAATTTTAAAATGTTCTCGGTAATCAAAGTATTAATATTTGAAAAGAAATTTTTTGAAATCCCACATAAAAAATAATTAATTAAACATCCCTTAAAAATGTGGAAAGGGAAGCATAGAGGTCTACACAAAACTAGGTTTTAAAATAGAAGAACATCAGTGGTATGTGAAACATGGACACGAAATAGGAAACCAATTCTTAATGGCTAATAAATATTGATATAGAACATGTTTAGGCGAATGTTAACAACCTGAAAACCATGAATCTGTGAGTTATTAAAAGACAATAAATTCATTTAAATTTATTTTTATAGAAATAAATATTTTGTATTAAAACAAATTTCTTACAATTGAGTCATTTCATTAACCTCTATACTATGAACACATGGAAATATACTTACTTGAAATTTATAATTTCATCCATTATTCAATTTAAAATAAAATATAATCTTTTTCAGAAAATAATAAATATTTGAGAGGACTTTTTTATTCCTAATGCAATAAAATAAACTTATAACATACGAAAAATATATATCAATAAATTCCCCATATCATTAAATATTAACTAAAACCAAATGTGTTTTGTACATGTTATTTCTAAAAATTAATGAAGAACCA
Organism: Viscum album; assembly: GCA_963277665.1. NCBI lineage: Eukaryota > Viridiplantae > Streptophyta > Magnoliopsida > Santalales > Viscaceae > Viscum > Viscum album. The sequence continues at coordinate 601,577,519 of OY728133.1, forward strand.
TAAAAATAGATGAAACATAAATATCAAAAACAAAAAATACCTCATTAACCTCAACATTAAATAATTTTATAATATCAAATTCTATATCACACCCATTGGGTTACATCAATAAAAATATTAATTTCATTCTTCCCAAATAATATTTCATGTTAAATGAATGGTTAAACCTAATGGTTCTATATAACTCAATCCAATGAAACATCTCCTAAATATCATTAATCACTATGATAAATTACAATATAATGTTTTAATATATTGAAATTCACCAAAATATCAAGAATTAATATTATATACTAACCTAAATGGTAATCCTTAACATGAAAATAAACATTTTTAAAAATATCACCTTATTAGAGAATCAATTTTAAACCATCAAGATTATCTTTATTACAATATCTTTTAGAGCATAATTACCTTAACATAAAATTATATATCAACCCAAAGGGTATTTAAACCTTAATATAGTATCAAAATATCATCACATTAAACATTAAAATCAGGGTGTTGATTCTTTTGAAAATACAATAAACCTTAATGTTATAAACCCATGATAAAAAAATATAATTTAATTTAAACTCACATTAAAACTTATATTCATTCCAAATTAACACAATAATTATTCCTTAAATAGTTTCCCAATTATTGAATATTTCCATATATCTAAAAAATAAATAAACATCAGCAAAGATTCATTAAATCGCTTTTCATCAAAATGAAATCAAAAAACCAATTTCTTGGTTTCCAATACTATAAATTTGAGTCATCTCCTTTCCCAAACGAAACATTATTAACTAATGATCATACACATTAAAAGGTTTATCTATCCCTTAATCATTCTCCTCTAAAAATATCACCTTATCACTAAATCACTTTTCTATGTTATTAGTAAGATTTAAAATATCTTATAAATCCCTAAATAAAAACTACCGCATAATATTCCTTAAATTATTCATTATTTTATAACAAAAATATCTCTATTATAACACTTGTACAGTTTATTTCTTAAATAAAAATTCATAAACACTTCAATCATCCAATTTTATTCTTAAACAATTAACTAGGATCCATTATCTTACTCCTCAGTACTTCTATCATAAAGTATTATATATAATTCATTTCTTATGAATCATCAAATACAATTTCATCAATATTAATTGTTTTAACAAATGAAATAATATTAAAAAATCCCATACAACTCATATTTCATTCATATATCTTCATAATCATTAGTAAACCAATTACTCATAAAACCGTTCTTACTCTTTACTATATATTTTCTCTTAGTTTATTTATTAACATAATTCCCATAAAATCCACATTTAAAGCACTCAACCATTAATGATACCATTGAGAGGACATTATTATCATCCATCTAACTTACCAAATATTTCATTTTTTCATAGAAATTTCTTGTTTTTTGACTATCTTTTCCACCTTAAAACATCTCATTATTCCTCTAACACATTCATTTGAGTTCTTCTTCCCACATTCTTGACTTGTTGGAGGATTAATATTCTTTCCTCTATTGTATTTATTAAAATACATCATTATATTGTTAATTATTTCAATAAAATAACCAATGTTGATATTATTAATCATATAATGGGATAGATAATTAGGTATAATAATAATTTTTCACATTCTATATCTTATTAAAAACGTTTTCTCATTAAGAAATTCATTACATTCACATCACATTCATCATTAAATCGATTCATTTGGTTCCAAACATGGAATAAAACAAAAAAAAGTGTCAGTAAAAAAATTCATAGTGTGAAACCATGTAGTAATGAAAAATCATTTAATGGATGCATAAATTGTAATACCTTATTATAAAAAACCATATGTTTAACTTGGGTCATTCAAGATCATTACTAAACAATTAAAATTATATCCAATATTTTTATCTCTATGATTTTTACTAATGATTTCTCATTTATGTTTACAAATTTTATTAAACCATTCTCTTCTTACAACTATAGTGACCCATACATTTCATACATACATATTAAATGTAAAAAGATGAATATTATATATATGACATATCAATTAAAACTTGTATAATCTAGATCTAGTATATTTGGATACATGTAATCATGAACCAATGGTTCATAATAGTTCTATATTTTATCACACTTATATATTCATGACATGAACCCTTCATAGGAAAATCATACATAATTCATTTCTTCATAACATGGGGAAACAATAAAAAAATAAAATGGCAATCTCAGATTCTATTTCTGGATACACAAGGGAAATATCATTGGTAATATAGGTATAACATGAGAAAAATGGTATAATGAAATTATTTTAACATTTTAAAACAATACATTTCATATCATAGATCATAATATTGATTCATGACCTAAATATTAGAAGTTTATAAGATATTTTTCATAAATGAATCAATGTAAATGAACCATCAAATATTAACATAGGCATAATACACTAATTTTTGGAATACACATAATCATTTGAAATTATTTCGTGAATAGTAATGGCTCATTTCAATGTTTTTCATAGTGTAATTTGTCTCACTCCCCAAATTGTCATAGTAATCATGGTTTACTCCCTTGACTATCTTAGTGGAAATAATACATTGCTAAACTGGATTCACTCTACATTCCAATCATGTTTATCTCTGTAGATATTAATCTTTACCCAATGTATTCAGGTAGATATAGGTCTAACTCATCACATAATTAAATTAATACATATTTGTTCTATAACATCATAAAGCTTTTATAATACCAGAACCCATTAAAAGAAATGGGTAACATAAAAATTTTATCATATTATATTCCATGTAAAAGAAATGGGTTTCAAGAAACAAATTTCTCATATTCAAAAAACAACCATATAAAGAATTATCACGGTATCCTTGGATCATATCTCCAGTAAATAATAAGTTAAATCTATATTTTTTTATATTCATGGATATAAATACCATTAAAAGTTCATTACAACATTCTTGAGTAAAATAATGTTTCCCTTCATAACTTATTAAAATAAAAAAATGAAAATATATTGTGAAAAATATATTTAAAATGAATAATTTAACCTTTAAAATGAATATTCATATTAATAATTAGTAATGATGGTAGTAAAATTATTCAATGTTGTATAAGTTAAAAACCAGTAAATACACACTTTTGTTAGAAATGTCACAAAGTACCATGTTTGATAAATGAAAATAATTTTCCTCATAAAACATTTTGAAAAATAACTACATCATTAAAAATATATTTAAACAGTCATAGGATATTATAGAGACCCAGGTTTGATATAAATGGATATTACATCATTTTAGATGAATATTTAGTAAATTTCAATAATACATGCTTGGGGTCGTAATATTTTAGTGCCTTTGGAAACATGGAAACAAAAATATTTTATCCCGATGAAAGACCTTAAAAATATCCCCTAAAGATCTCTTCATTTTTTAATTCTACATAAAAATTTTCTTCATAACCTATCTAAAGAAAACATAAGAAATGGGTGAGCTCAAGTGCTTTTTAAGGGTAAATAAGGGAGATATTTAGGAATAATCATGAGCATAAGGGTATGCAAACTACATCATGAAATTATAATATCATACCCTTAATTACAAATACAACATATATGAATCATGAAATAAATAATGTAATTTCATAATACATGATTCATAAGGAAATAAAGAACATCATCCCTCAAATCCTAACATAGGAGTAAAAAATAGAATTGTGGAAAACACATAAGAATATAACAGATTTCCATTGTATCTAAGAAATTTCTTCTAATACCATCTTGGTTGTCATGGTTCTCTCCAATGTCCATATTAGTAGCATTATTTTACTCTTCATACCATCTTGGTAGTCATGGTTCACTCTCATCGACATCTTAGTAGCATGAGTTCACTTCTCATACCATCTTGGTAGTAATTGTTCACTCTCATGGCCATTTATTAGTCAAGTTTCATTCTCAATACTATATTATCCAATATCCTGAGATATAAATATTTACCTAATGCATTAAAATAAGATATAGGTACTATCCATCTCATAATAAAATCATGCGTACATATTCCACAGGATCATAAATAATCATATCATAACCCATGAAATTAAATGGGGATTATTATCATGTAAACTAATCATAACCTATGGAAAAATAAAGGCATCATAATCATTTCATTATAAACATAAACTATGAAAAGTATCAGGATTCAAAAGCTTGTAACTCTTGAAAGGGAAATGTGTTTCATGAATACCATGAAATTAAGTGAAACCCATTTGTAGAACTAATATAAATAGAACCCTTAAATCATTTTGTAAAAGGGTATGATTAATATCAACAGATATAATCTTAGATGGAAAATAATTTTGAGATATCTTTCAAAAATGTTTCTTGGTTAAAATATCATTTAATCTTTAAAAAAAACTATTTAATATATAAAACCATTTGAAAATGTTTTTCATAGAACATAACTTTAAAACTTATAAATAATACATCAAATTATATGAAACAAAATTCCTTTAAAACATATAAAATAAAATTCAAAACGTTTTAAAAACATTTTTCATTGAAAACATTTTGAAAAATTATAAATAACGCTTCAAATATTTTGAAACACCATTTTCCTTGAAAACATATAAAAGATGATTGAAAACATTTCGAAACTAATTTTTTGAAAACTTATAAGAGAAACATCAAAATGTTTTAAACCCATTTCCCAAGAAAATACTTTTTAAAATACATTCTTGAAATTTAAACCCTTAAACACGCAAATAATGCTTCATAGAAATTATGGTGGGTAAATTTTTACATGCCATACAAGGTAAAACAAATATTTCTTTTCCATGGTAAAAAAGGATTGAAAAATGATTTAATCAGAAAGTAACTAGAAAATTCATCTGAAAATTAGTAGAATAGAAAAGGTAAAATTTATTTTAATGATCATGGGATATTTGAAGAATTTTCTAGGAATTCCTTTTTAGAAGACATGTTTTTGAAAGAACACGGATTCTTGACCAAAGAGAGGGTAATGTCAGGATTTTCAAAAAACAAATTCTTAACTATATTATTTACCAAAGATTATAAAAAAAGTACCAACAAATTATTATATGATGAATATCCAAATTATAATAAAAAATGAATTTTATTTTTATATTGATCAAAATATTTTATCAAATAAAGGATAGGCATAAACATTCTCATAAAGTGATGATATTGTTTCAATAAACTCTTATAACTTTGTAACATGGGGTCAAACTCTCCATGTAAGAAAAAAAATTATATGAATATTAAAATATCAAAAAAATTAGGAAATTCCTTATAAAACATGTAAAATGGAGGTATATAAACCTTGAAAATGAATTTAGGTTCAAAACAAAGCATGAGTGTCAAAGAAGGAAAATTGAGACTAAACTATTTTACTGATTTGGTATCTTTTCAAAAATAAGCCCATCAATAAAATTTAATAAAATGGTTATATTAATACCCTTAAATTTAATTACATGATACATATAATAAAATCATGGGATGTACAAAAACCAAAAAAATGAAATATTCCCATACGTAGCATGTATCTGATGAAAATAAAAAGTGAGATTAAATCCCCTTACCTTATGTCTTGACTCTCGACACACACATTCAAACCACCTTTTTAATAATTTTAAATTTATTATAAGTATTTCATGAACCATATTATTATAAATAATACAACATATGATTTTATTTTTACATTATATTAGCCACTTGTTAACCATCCTATGTTAAGGTTTCACATCGGGTAAAATTGGATTTTTTTCATATGTGTCTTAATTTGTTATATTGTTGATCATTATACTTATATCATGCTTCCCTAATGTAAAAAATTATATAAATATATTTTTTATATAGTAAATTTATAATATAATAATATATAGAATACATAAATATGAAATGGAATACATCATTCATGGAGACTGTAGGTAGTATGAATACATAAACATATTTCTATTTAATTGTCATATAGATAGAATGAAAGTAAAAGACATATATGTATATATATTTTAATATATTATTATTATATTAGATTAATTTTATCATATATATCATATATATTCACTAAAACCATCCTTAATATAATCCATGTGGGGTAAGAACTAATTGAATCACTTTGAGGGGGTGGTAGTCCACACTTCCACAAACAAAATTATCGTATTAACAAAAATGGAAGGTTAAACAATATGTGTTGTAAAAATTAATAAATAAGATTAAAATTATAAAACATATAATATATTACTTACATTAACAGTGTTTCCAACATAACTTCCACCATGGTAGGTTGTAATGGAAAAAATAACAATCATCGTTTTGTGAGGCAGTAGTTCGCTGTACATAGATATAAGATGTTCATTACACATTATATGGTGGTGTGTGTATGTGTAGGTCAAAAAAGTTACATAAAAAACATAGTATATTTAGTATACCTTTTTATATATTTATATTATAAATATTTTTGGATTGGGTGGAAAAGGAAAATAAAAACAAAGGACTTGAGAGAAGACTTTACCCTTTAATCAGGTAACTCCTTTTTGTTTGTGCCAAAAGGACTCCTTCAATAGCCTTATGCACAATTGAAATATTGTAGGATTAATGTGGGATATTTAGAAGTTTAATAGGAATATATTGGAAGTAACTATGAGGTTTTATAGGTGTGAATAAGTGGTAGAGGTGATGGCCTTTTATAGGGAAGGAAAATGAATCACTTGTAATTTTTTAAAATAAGTAATGTGTACAGATGTTCTTTCATAAAAAAATTTAATAACAAAAAAACACATGAATTGAAGTTTAATTGCTGAATTATGTACATATAATGGGGTTTTTAGAAGTGGATAGATCATTTGGGCCCTTACTTTTATCTTTTAGTCCCTAATTAAGCTTAATTTGGCCTTAATCGGTATGATTAATTTTAATCACTTTTGCTAAAATAAATTCTAAAAAATAAGTTATTACTGTTAGAATAAAATTATAATATTTATTAAAATGTTTATTTAGTATATTATATATTAAATTCATATATATGGTAAAATTAAGATTCATGTTAATCCCACAAATAGGGCGAAATTACTGGTTTTAAAGTAGAAAAATATTCAATAGTTTGTAACGTTTTTAATTTTAATTTCAAGGTGAAATATTTTATAATGACCAAAATTGAATTATTATTTGTATTATTGACAAATGTATTCCTTAAAACAAATTAAAATCATATTTTAAAAAATTATTTTTTTTAATTAAGAGCACTTCTTAACAAAAACACAGTAATTCCCTCTATTCATAAAAAATTATGTTTCTCAGAAAAATCCAAAAAATATACCATGGGATAAATTCAACATTCTGAATTCAAAAATTATGTTTATTTTATAAAATTAAATTTATAAAAGGTCATAAAATTAATTTTATTTTATTCCAATGATAGACATGAAAAATAGATCATTTGAGAAAATTGAATTTTTTTAACATATAAATGTGTTACTAAAAATTATATTTTTTATTATCAATATGTTTTATTTATAAAAATATATTTAGAAAAAGTTATAATTAGTTATTACTATTCATATTTCTATGTTTTAATTTCTAGGTTATAAATATCTCGTCTAAATAATAATAAACATAAAATGATGTTTCATAGAAATTTGGTACTGTGCGTAACGTAGGCCAAGTCATTGTTCCATGTGAAAGGAATGTTGGAATTAGTGCATTGTAAGAAATAAATTAAAATTTAATTTATTAGGGTAAAATAACATCGACACCATAATATTATATCCTTTTATATTCAATTGGTTTTTATATTCATTTATAATTAATTGGTAACCTATTAACTCATATTATATTGTATAAACCATATATTTTCATAAATTAGTTAATACTATTCATAAACTCTAATTTAATGTCATTTTTTATCTTATTATATTAAAAATAATATGTTAGTAACATATTATTCTTTTTTAGACCTTAGATTTGTGTGTTATGCCAGTCATAAAGGAAATTCATTGTTCCGTATAATGTAAACAAACCTCGGTGTTCCATGTAGAGTAGGCCAATTATTATTTTTTGTGTAATGCATTATTATCTTTTTGTTTCATATAATGGAAGCCAAACATAGTGATTTAATAAAAAATGATCTATATAATGTGTTTAATGAAATAAAAAATTTCTAAAAAGTTAAATTAATTCGAAAAAAACTCAAAAAATATTCGGGTGTTATATTCTACCATTCTTAAAATGAATTTATCCCCCTAAATTTTTCTAGGTTATCAATGGTTTAGTACATAAAAGTTTTATATAGACAAACCTTCAATATATAAATGAAAACTAACTCCTCCATTAAAAATGTATTGATGTAACCATAACAATTACCCAAAGTAACATATATCTAGGTTTCCACATAGGATAACATAGGTTTGAAGTGAATATTGGGCCTGGTGTAAAAGCATATATATTTATAGGGACTTATTGAGGAGATCGATCCCAAACAATTGAGTGATAAATGAAAATTTGTGGACCGTAAAGTCATAAATATGTGATGTTTAAAAAGTCCATCGGTTAAACAAAAATTAAGGAATTAGGAAAAAAATATTTTCCTTTTTGATCATTATCCTTTAAATGAATAATTCATTTACTGACCAAGAATTCTAATAAAATATTTCTTTTGGATATGAATTTATCTATTTATAATTAATCAATTACATCTTGAAATGGATGTCAATAAATTAACATTGATTCTCGATGCACAAAAATATAATTTTATTAGATATTAAGGAAAATAAAAGAATGAAAAGTATAACTCTTTATCAATAGATATTCTTAAAAATACATATGGTAAATACATTAATCTCTAAATATAAAAGGTAACAATATATTCTTGTTATAAAAAATTATTCATCAAAAATAATTATACATAAACCAATACATCATGTAGGCCAGTGGTAGGGGTGAAACCCTTCTTATCCTTCGGTCATGTGTTCAAGACCTGTAGTGTAGAGACTCATAGCTTGACGTAAATAGACATTTCATTAATTTTGTAGAATAATTAATACATGACAAAAACAAATTCCCAAATACCATATTAGTTTAGTGTCTTTGGAAACATGGAACATAATATTCTAATCATGGTGAAAGATCTTCAACATCTCCCATAAAGATCTTCCCCTTTTATTTTCTTACCAAAAACCATTATTTATATCCTGGGGAAAAGAAATCATAAAACGGGTGAGCTAAAATTCTCAATAAGGGTAAACATGGAGAGCCTAAAACAATCCATAATCATTTGAATGTATTAACATGAACATAAAACATCAAAATCATGAGTAATAACATAAATATTGGAAGTTCAAAAGGCATAGATCATAATGGAACATTAACTATGAAAAAATAACATGGGAATAAAACATGTAATTGTGGAAACCATTAAGTACATGTTATGATTTCTGTAGTAGCCAAGCCATTGCTTCCAAGACCATCATAGTGGACAAAGTCCATTACTGAATCGGGTTTACTAGCAATTCCAGCCATCTATTACTTTACCGGATTGACTTTCCATTCCATCCATGTCAATCTCATGAGATATAAATCGTTACCCAATGCATGGGAGGGAGATATAGGTCCCACCCATCTCATAATGAAATCATTCTTACGTTTGCCACAAAATAAACATAAATCATTCATCATAACCCAAAGAATAAAATTGGTTTCATAAACATCATCTCGTCATAACATAATCCATATAAAACAGATGGATATCATTTAATAATAATAAAAGTGAAACAATGTAAATAATAAATAAATTCTACTTGAAACATAAACATACTAAATAATGTCATATTAGATGGAAAATAGTTTTGACAAAACACTTGAAATTAATTATTGAGGAAAATATCCTTTCTTCTTCAAAATCATTTTATTTTCTCAAAATGAAACGAAATTTTGAATGAAAATGATTTTTTTGAAAATAATCATGAAATTTTATAGAGGAAACTTCATTGAAATAATTCGTTATGAAACCATAAAAATCCATTAATGTCGACTAAGTTAAAAAAACATTCTCCTCTTACATTTATCCAAAAAGTCAAAAAGAACCTCATATGGTAAACAACAGAAAGATTCCTTCCATAACACAAAGTAAAAGTCAAAAATGAGTAAAAATGAAATTTAACATACATGGAATAATATTAAACACTTTATGAAAAAATATTGTGGACATGGATGAAAAATATAACACCAGTAAATACTTATGTATAAGCAATCTCAGATGAAAATGGGATTTTCAAAATTAACACTTACCTTAGGTCTGAAATGCTTTGTACGGATCGGAACCTGCTATATAATGATTTAAATAATGTCATTGACTTATTCTATAATCATAGTAATTCTTATTATATCATATATGATTCACTTAGGTATTTATATTACCCATTCAATTGTCAATGCCATGTTAAAGTAACGTTTTGTCTAATATTCTTTTCATTTATCGTATCTGTTTAGACTTGTTGTTTTTGATATTATTATTATTTATACCATGATTGACTTAATTCCAGAATTTAAAACGTGATTTATATATCATATATATTTATTATATATATATATATATATATATAATAGATAGATAAATGAAATGAAACACACCGTTAATGGAGACGGTAGGTCGTACGTACGCATGAACGTTTTTTTCCTTTCCTTATTGACTTGAATGGAAATAAGTAAATAACATATACATAAATCTAGTATAATTAATATGTCTTATATTTCATGATTATTTATCATATATACTTTATAGTTATTCTTAAATGGTTAACTTGGAGAATTAATCTCATCGCGTCGTGGAGACGGTAATCTGTACGTACGCACGAACGATGATATCTTTCCCATAATTATTGAATGGAATTATAGTGGATGATATAATATCTCAGAATTTGGATCATGTTATAATAATAATATATAGATTATCTTTACACCCTTATACCCATCCAAGTAAGGTGGAGGTGGAAAAACATATTACACCACAGCGTGGATAGGGTATTCTGTACGTACGCAGGTGCAGTGATTTCTTTTTTACTTAGGATGTATAGATGGTGAAAAAGTGTTGTTTCATATTTATAATAACATATCAGTATATAATAAATACTAATATTATTACTTTATAATGAAACAACTAAATAATAGGATGTAAAAGATGAAATAAACATGAATGAATCGGTAGAAGTTATTACCTCTTCCTCGAAGTGCCTACTTTAAACTTCTTCTTAGGTTACTAAATATGGTCTTTGAAGAATACCAGGACCTCTAGTATGTTTCAAGGGAAGTGGATAAGTGAATTGGTCAGAGGATGGCCAAGCTTGAATGATCAAAGTGGTGTGAGGAGGAGAGGGAGGAGGTGCCCTTTTATAAGGGAGGAGAGGGGCACCTTTGGAAACATAAGAAATACTAATTTATAATAAAATAAAACCCCACATTAAAACATCAAAAATGAATCACATTCTAATATTATATGATATAGTTTTGTAATATCATCATCCAATAAAATTTATACATGTATTCAGTTTATTTTAAAGCTTATCAATTTGATTTATCCTTATTTTATCTATTTAAATTTATTCATGGTAATAAAATTGTAATTTTTAAATTGTTATGAAAACTTACGTATGTGTTTTGAAATTTACATAATTAGATAAATTATTACATTTTAGAAAATATAATTTTCAATTTGTAATTTGTAATTATTTTTGTTATTTTTTAACAATTTAATAATATGTTATTTTTAAAAAATATCAATAGTGTAAATTTTAAAACTATTCAATTATTTGAATTTAAATAAAATACACAGTTTAGAAATATTCGATAAAAAATATTTAATATATTACCAACATGTCATATTCATCTAGAAAATTAGTGTAGAACATTAAATAGTTCATATAATATTTATTTTAATATATTTAAAACCATTTATTTGATATTTATTTTACTAAAATAATTACTACAACATTTTTGTATAATTATTTTATATATCTTTTTGTTGCATAAAACTAAAAAAAATCATATGATGAATACAAATATATTACCTTTCATAATAATACTTTTACTCAAATTTATCATTTTAAAATAACAAAATTTAAACTGTTATATTTATTAAATTATGAAGGTGACAACTTTGACATCATTTAAAATAAAATAATATAAGTGTCATAATCAATTTGATAAGGCTCCAAATGGTAACATATTATACCATTGGATGATTATGGTTTACATGTACATGACCAATAATTTTTGGTTAGTTTTTTGTGCCTTTTATTGTCACTATTAGTTTAATAAAAACTATATTATTAATTTTTCACTAAATAATAAATTTCTGCATCACTATTGTGTCACCATTAATGACAATTATATAATCCCAAAAAATAATAAATAAATTCTCATGAAGTAGATAATTTTATTAGATTTTTTGATACTATTTATATTCTAGGTTTTATGAAGTTTATCACTGAATTAAAATTATTACACTTATAAGATATAAGAGAGTGACATGTGGTCACTTTCTTTGGTTTTAGTAATAATTACATCATTTTCACGGTCCTAAGTCCATGAAATTAATCTATTTAGACACGTAGGTGATAGGGGTCGACTTTTATTCATCCAATAGAATTTTTTTCAGGTGTTTGGGTAATTTTATAATCTTATTTTTACCCTAAATTACCCTACTTACCTTTAACTATAGTAAATAAAAATTTTCTTAATTACTATTATTAATGTCTAAAAATAAAAAGTAGCCTATTAACAAAATTTGGATCTACTGATTCCAAATAAGGATTCAATTTATAGTAATTAAAAACACATAAGTTGCAGTAATTAATTAAAAATTAATCCCGTTTTTAAGAAAACGGTTTTGAAATGTTAAAACATTACAAAAGATTGATATGTTTTTTACCTATGAATTAAGTGTAAAATTAATTCTAATGACTTACATTATATTAAATGGTAAAACTATAATCTATTTATACTTTAAAACTATTAAATATTATAATTTAACCACATAAATTATTTTGATGAAAAAGGTTGTTTTTAATTTAAATTTAGCGTATTTTTACTATTCCTCAAAATATAAAGGTTATCAGAGAAGTAACAAAAATTTATCCAATGTAAATTTTTATATCCTGATTCAATAGAAGAAGTTTATTTTTTAAAATTTTACTTCTAAACATGTCAAAAATTATATTTATAATGGGTGCGCCATTAAAAGGCGGTAAAACTACATTTTTTGAAAAATAAATCTTTTATCAAAAAATTGATTTTGTTTTCATATCTCATTCTTGCAAATGTGTAAGATGAATTATAATGTTATAAAATTCAAAATTCAGTTAATACTATTCATAAAAGATAGTTCATAATATTATAATAATATATCATTGTTTAGTGAAACTCGGTATTGCATACAACACACGCTATCGAGGATGGTCACTCTTTTATGCTACACAAGCCAAGAATAGTGCATGCGTATACTACAAGATAGTATAGTGTTGCGTATAGCGCAAGCTAATCTTGTTGTATATTAGAACAAATGACATCAAAGAAATTAAAAATAATATTACTCATAAAATCTCGGAGTGTTACATTCTACCCCCCTTAAAATGAATTTCGCCCTCAAAATTCGTTGGGGTTATAAATTTTTTTCTACTTGAAAGTTTATTTCATAGAAACCCACATCGTAAAAAAGAATATTAAAACATAATTTTAAAAATGAACATTAGAAACATAATGGATACCCCAAGTGACTCATCACTGGGTTTCCACATAAGAGAATATAGTTGAAAATATGGATATGGAAAAGAAATCTAACCATCAACTTCTGATGAAGAGTGGTAGAGGTCATGGCTATGAAAAATCCAATAATCAAAAAGCCATAAATTTATGAAAATCTAAGTTACCATCTAATTCAGTAGATATTAGGTCACTAGGACAATATTTTTGGTTTTCAATATCATTTCCCAAATGTTGAAGAATTTTTAAAAGAAATACGTACTTGATTTTGGTACAATCTCACTATTGCTCGGGCCTTGAACAATTTCCACTTCATCACTTAAAGAAAGGAAGTTGAATTTGTCTTTCATGAAGTGTTATTAGATCATGCGATAGAATGATAGGTCATTCCATCTGTCTCAAACATAAGGTTAGCAAAAGTTATATACATAAGTCCATCTATGGTAGGATTAATCGTATATGGTTCCAAAAATGGACTTATACTTCATCTATTATACCGCTTAATAAAATTAAACTAGTTTATACTGACCAGGGACTTCCTGTAGGCCATTGGTAGGCGATAAAGGCCTGTTGCACTTTGGTTGTGGGTTCGATTTCCTCAACATTGTCTGACGCGACAAGTCTTCATCCATCCTGTAGGTTGTCCTTTTTCTAAAACTTCACCATTATAACATTCTAGAAATAATATAAAAAAAAGGTTCTAGCCTTAAACAATACTATTTTATGTCAAACATAATCCATTCCAATCATTAGGCTTATCGAAAATACTTTCATCCAATCTTATAGTATAAAGTAAACGATTATTAGAAATTTCATCTTATCGAGCATGTGAATACCATCATTTATCATACGACGTATCTTGTTGGTCACATTCCAAATATGTGAATTCCTTAATCATGTATTCTCTTGAACACAAATTACCCTATAACCTTAGTGAAAACATAAATTTTTTCAAAAGGTAACTCTTTCCACATACCAAAATCCCAATAATTTTATATACTCAAACAATGATATCAGTTTGTCATTATATATGTCATGAGCTCATTAATACTATTAATCATATTATTTTCTCCTTATCCCTTCATTATTCACATATCATCTGCTTTCCAAAATTATTTCAATCACTTATAATGGTTATCGGTACCATATAATTATTGAAAACCATAATAAACCAATACATATATATTCTAATATTCTACAATACTATAAATGAGATTCCACAACATTATTTTGGAATCCCATTTCATGAACACATAATCATTCCACCACATTGTTGTCATAATAAACATCACCAATAGTGATTGCATGTAACTACCCTTTGTCCTTTTCCTTAAGAGGTTTTTGATGTCGATCATCATTAACCCTTGGATTAGGGCATTAGTTAGCATAATCCCCCTTTTCCTTGCACTTGTTGCATTGAAGTATTGGTGGGGAATTCTTTGTAGTCTTTTCTCTATTCACATCATTAGAAACCTTTTTCCCATTAATTAGACACTCAACTGCACAATGAACTTCTTTTCCAAAATTGAAACATTTTTTTGTACCTTTTAGACAATATCCACCATGATTCATTCCAAAATTTGAGCATAAAGAAACATTCACCTTCTTTTTACAATTGTTCTAAGATTTTTCCTTGAACTCCATCTTTTGTTTCTTTCAAAACCATGAGATGGATATGTAACACTAACTTCAAGTTCTACCTTTATAGCACAACACACAATTTCTTCATAGGTACTGAAGTCTCTTATAGTTAATGCCCTTCTAAGACTTCGTTTTAATACACTAAAGAATTGAACAACTTTACTTTCAGGTTGGATGATAAAGCTAGATTTATACATTGCATGCCTTGTAAAATTCACCTCGTATATACCAACAGATTCGTCATCATTTTTCTTAAGCTCGAGGAACTCCTTTTCCATATTTGTTTGAATAATACGTGGTATGTACTTACTAAAAAAACATGTTCTTGAACTCATCCCATTCCACGGATTCAATTTCATCTTCGGGCCTTGTATTCCAAATTAGAGTCCACCACTGGTCTGCTTCACCTTCTAACCTGTAAATAGTCAAAATGACTTTTTCATGATTTGTACAGTGAATTATCGAAAATATTTTTTCAATGGTACTGATCCATTGTTCATAAAAAAGTGGATCAAAATACCCACTGAAAGAAGGCGGATGTTTCCTCATGAAGGACTCAATAGAATATTGTTCCTTTCTCTCCTCATTTGGAAGTCCAGAATGATTCATAGCTTGTGGAAGTATAGCAATAATATTTTTCACTCCATCTCTCATAACATTTGGTTGTTCATGAGGAAAATAATTGCATCATCCATTACATTGATCAACACGGTTCTGTCGGGTTCCATCCATCGTCTAAAACCCAAAAAGTATAGTGTGAGAGGAAAAAATCATCTTAGGAAAACAACATAATAAAGGGAGATTACCTTCAATATGTAACATATTAGGTTTAATTCTAATATCATTACAATAATTCTAGGACTATAACCGATACGTATACATATCCTTAGGGCCATCCCTAGACATACCTTAGAAATATTCCTAGAGATTTTACTAATGTTTTCGTCTCCTAGTTTCCAAAGGTTGACTAAACCTTCGCTCTGATACCAACTGTAGAGACCCATAGCTTGACGTACACAGACATTACATTACTCTTGTGGAATACTTAATACATGAAAAAAACAGACTCCCAAAGACCATATTATTTTAGTGTCTTTGGAAACACAGAACATAATCTTCTAATCATGGTGAAAGATCTTCATCATCTCCCATAAAAATCTTACCAGTTTTTTTTCTTACCTAAAACATTAATTTATATCATGGTGAAAAGAAAACATAAAAATAGTGAGCTCAAATTCTCAGTATGGGTAAACATGGAGAACCCAAAACAATCCATAATCATTTGAATGTAAGAACATGAACATAAAACATCAAATGCATGAGTAATAACATAAATCTTAACAGTTCATATGGAATAGATCATAAAGTAAAATTAACCATGATAAAATATCATGTGAATAAAACATGTAATTGTTGAAACCATTAAGCACATGTTATGATTTCTATAGTAGCCAAGACATTGCTTCCAAGACCATCATAGTGGATAAATTCCATTACTGAACTGGGTTTAATTACCATTCCATCCTTGTATTACTTAACCAGATTCACTTTCTGTTCCTTCCATTCTATCTCAGGAGATATAAATCTTTTC
Organism: Viscum album; assembly: GCA_963277665.1. Taxonomy (NCBI): domain Eukaryota; kingdom Viridiplantae; phylum Streptophyta; class Magnoliopsida; order Santalales; family Viscaceae; genus Viscum; species Viscum album. The sequence goes on from OY728133.1 coordinate 601,594,527, forward strand.
CCAATGCATTGGAGGGAGATATAGGTCCCACCCATCTCATAATTAAATCATTCTTATGTGTGCCACAAATTAAACATAACTCATTCATCATAACCCAAAGAATAAAATGGGTTTCATAAACATTATCCCATCATAACAAAATACATATAATACAAATGGATATCATTTCATCATAAGAAAAGTGAAACCATGTAAATAATAGATACATTATACCTGAAACATAAAAAATACTAAATAACGTCATATTTGATGGAAAATAGTTTTGATAAAACACTTGAAACATATTCTTGAGGAAAATATCCTTTCTTCTTCAAAATTATTTTCCTTTCTCAAAATGCCATGAAATTTTAAAAGAAACGTATCTTTTTGAAAATTATCATGAAATTTTGTAGAGGAAACTTCATTGAAATATGTAATTATGAAACCGTAAAAATTCATTCACGCCGTATAAGTTAAAAAAACCTTATCCTCATACTTTTATCGAAAAAGTCAAAAAGTTCCTCATATGGTAAACAAAAGAATGATTCCTTCCATACCAAAAAGTTAAATTAAAAAATAGGTAAAAATGAATTTAAAAATACACGTATGAATATTAAACACTTTATGAAAAACATTTTTATGGACATGGATGAAAAATATAAACCCAGTAAATACTTATGTATACGTAATCTAGGATAAAAATGAGATTTGAAAAATTATCCCTTACCTTAGGTCTGATATGCTTTGTACGTATCTGAACCTCTTGTATAATTATTTAAATAATGTCATTGAATTATTCCAGAATCATAGTCATTCTTATTATATCTTATATTATTTACATTGGTATTTATATTACACATTCATTTACAAATTCCATGTTAAAGCAACGTTTTGGGTAATATTCTTTTCATTTATCATACGTGTTTGGAATTATTGTTAGAGATATTATTATTACTTATATTATGATTTACATACTTCCAGAATATAAAACATGATTTATATATCATATATATTCTGTATATATATATATAGAATAGATAGATAAATGAAATGAAACACACTGTTCCAGGAGATGGTATGCCATACGTATGCAAGAACGTTGTTTTCCATTCCTTATTGTCTTGAATAGAAGTATGTAAATAACATATGAATAAATAAAGTATAATTAATATTTCATATATTTCATGATTATTTATTAAATATACTTTATAATCATTATTGAATGGTTAACTTGGAGAATGAATCTCATCGAATCGCGGAGACGGTAATCTGTACGTACGCACGAGTGATGATATCATTCCCATAATTATTGAATGGAATTAGAGTGGATGATATAATATCTTATAGTTAATATAATTTTATAATAATCATATATAGTTATTCTTTACACTCTTATACCCATCCATGTATGGTGGTGGTGGAAAAACATATTACACCACGGCGTGGAGACGGTATTCCATACGTACGCACGAGCGGTGATTTCGTTTTCCGTAGAACGGATAGAAGGTAAAATAGTTTTGTTTCATATATATAATAACATATCAGTATATAATTAATACTAATGTTATTACTTTATAATGTGACAACTAAATAATAGGAAGTAAAAGAAGAAATAAACATGAAAGAATCGGTAGAAGGTATTACCTCTTCCTCGAAGTGTCTCCTCTAAACATCTTCTTAGGGAACTAAATTGCATATTTGAAGAATACCAAGACCTATAGTATTTTTATAGGGAAGTGGAGAAGAGGAATGGGTAGAGTTTGGCTGATATTGAAGGCTCAATGTTGTGTGAGGAGGAGAGGGAGGATGTGCCTTTTTATAAGGGAGGAGAGGAGCACCTTTGGAAACATAAGAAATATTAATTTTTAATAAATTAAAACCCTACATAAAGACATACAAAATGAATCATATTGGAAGATGAGATGTTATATGGTTTTAATCTCATCAACTAATAAAATTTAGACATGTTTGATGTTTATTTTAAACCTTATTAATTTAATTTATCCTTATTTAATCAATTTTAATTTATTTGTGGTAATAAAATATTAATTTTTAAATTGTTATAAATAAGTACTTATGTGTTGTAAATTTTCCATAATTAGATGAATTATTACATTTTAGATGATATAATTTTCATTTTTTAATTTTTAATTGTTTTTTTGTTTTTTAAACAATTTAATAATATGTTATTATTATAAAATATCAATAGTGTCAATTTTGACACTATTCAATTATTTGAATTTAAATAAAATACACAGAGAAGATATATTCGATCAAAAATATTTAAAAGATTCCTAACATATCATATTCATCTGTAAAATAAGTTTAGAACATTAAATAGTTTATATAATATTTATTTTAATATTTTTAAAACAATTTATTAGATATGTTTCTGAGTAAAATAATTACTGAAACATTTTTATATAATTATTTAATATATATATATATATATATTTTAATATAAATAAAAAATAAAATTCTATGATTAAGATAGATATATTTAATTTCATAAATATAATTTTACTCGAATTTATCATCTTAAAATCACAACATTTAAATTGTTATAATTATTAAACTGTTAAGATGACAAGCTTTACATCATTTAAAATAAAATAATATAAGTGTCTTAATCACTTTTATAAGGCTACAAATGGTCAAATATTCTACCATTGGATGCTTATAGTTTACAAGTGAATGACTAATAATTTTTGTTCAGGTTTTTCTGCATTTAAAGGTAACTATTTGTTTAATAAAAACTATATTATTGATTTTTCAATAAATAAACAATTTCTGCCTCACTATTGTGTCACCATTAATGATAATTATTTAATCCCTAAAAATTATAAATAAATTATCATGATTTAGATAATTTTATTATATTTTTTGAGACTATTTATATTCATGGTTTTATGAATTATATCACTAAATTTAATTTATTACACTAATAAGATATAAGAGGGTAACATGTTGTCACTTTCTTTGGTTTTAATAACAATTACATCCTTTTCATGGTCAAAAGTCCATGAAATGAATCTATTTTTACAATTAGATGATATGGGTCTACTTTTAATCATCCAATAAAATTTTGGCATGTGATAGGGTAATTTTATAATCTTATTTGTAACCTTAATTACCCGATTTACCTTTATTTGAAGTAAATAAAATTTACGGTAGTTACTATTCATAATGTATAAAAATAAAAAGTAGCTTATTAATATAATTTGGACCTAATTATTCCAAATATGGAATCCATTTTTGAAATTTCAAAACATAGAAGTGGAATTAATTAATTTAAAATTAATCCCATTGTTAAGAAAATGGGTTTTAAAAGTTAAAACCTTGCCAAAGATTGAAATGTTTTTAACTATGAATTCTGTATAAATTTAATGCTAATGAAATACATTATATTAAATGGTAAAAATATATTCTATTTATACTTTTAAACCATTCAATATTATAATTTAACCATATACCATATTTTGATGAAAAAAGTTGTTCTTAATTAAAATTTAGTGTATTTTCACTATTCATCAACATATAAAGGTTATCAGAAAAGTATCAAAAATTTATCCAATGTATGTTTTTATATCCTGATTCAAAAGAAGAAGTTTATTCCATAAAATTTAACTTATAAACTTGTTAAAAACTATATTTCAAATGGGTGCGTCATCAAAAGGTGGTAAAACTACATTTTTTGAAAAATACATCTTTTATAGAAAACATTGTTTTGTTTTCATCTCTCATTCTAGAAAATGTGTAAGATGAATTATAATGTTATAAAATAAAAAATTTAGTTAATACTATTCATAAAGTCTAGTTCAAAATGTTATAGTAGTATATCATTGTTTAGTGAAACTTGATGTTGTGTACAACACACGCTATCGAGGATGGTTTCTCTTGCGTGCTACAGAAGCCAAGAATAGTGTTCATGTATAATACAAGCTAATACAGTGTTTCATATATCTCAAGCTAATCTTTGTGTAGCGTACAAAAAAAGTCACAAAGAAATTAAAAATAATATTTCCAATAAAATCTCGGGGTCTTACATGGGTCCTTTCCATACATGATTTGTTGTCCCTCTACATACATGGTGTCCTTTTCAAAAATCACACTAATATAATTTCAAAATAAACAATATTGGAATCCATTAAATAAGTTTAATCACTAAATAACCGTTTAACAAAAGTTTTTAATACAAAATCATTACATTAATACCTCCTCCAAAGTATAACATAAATATTGCAGGACTGGTTAACCATATAACCGTTCAAATGATGGAAATTAAATGATTTAGAATGAAATTATGGATATTAGATTAACATTGATCAACCATATATCACAATTTACAACATGTATACCACATTCCAAACTTGTGAATACCCTTATCATATACTCCCTTGAAACATGGTAATAACCATAATTATCATAAATCATTTTAGAAAATGATAATTCTTTCTTATTCAAATGTATAAACATGCATTCTTCCTTATTCTAATATATAATAGATATATTCCTTAAATAAAAAAATCTTGTAAACTTCATCAATGATATAGTAACCCACATATTAACAAGTCCTTACTTAGTTCCACGGTAGTCAGTACCGTCCAATTTACATAATCATAAATTCATTATATTAACATAAATAACATATTGAGGGTTACCTTCTCTTAGTCAAAATATAACATTTTAATTAAATCAATTTTCCAATCGATCAAAAAAATTCAATATAAACATGTAAATCATTAAATGAAAAAATAATTTTATATTTCACCATTCATTTATCATTATTTTTGAATAAAAATACATAAAAACATTTATTATTCCTCTTCATCCTTATGATATTAACTATGCTACATCATCCTATTATATAATAGATCTTTCCATTTACAATTCATTAGTAGCCTCCTCATCATAAACAATGTAACCATTACACACACCAACATGTATGTTCCCTTATAGAACATTACTCTTAAAACATTGAGTGGTATAATGACCATTTATCCCACATTTAAAACAATTATCCTCCAAATATGTGTTTAGGAGGGAAATATTCTCATCCATTTCATTAATATAACTCTACATTTTTTCCTTAAAGTCACTAGATTTGTGTCCTTAGTTTCCACTGTCAAAACATAATCTTGTTTCTTTTAATACATTATCTTAGGTGATGTTTTCCCGAATCCTAAAATAATAGAAAATGAATATTCTTTTTTTTTTCAGGGTATCCATTACCCAAACTCTCAGCAAACTCCTTCTATATCTTCTGTGGCGAGTCCTAGAGTTGGTTTAGGTACACATTGGTAATCATGTTCTTTGAAAACTTATTAGGCATGATCACAACATCCTTCACTCCAAAGGTCATCCCACTTGATTTCTCATCTACAAATCATCCATCACATTCAACATTAATCTTGTTCCTTCCAGTTCTCTCCATTGACTAAAACCAAAATAATAGTGTGAGTATTAATTATCATAGTAGAAAACCACATACTCTTGAAAATATTTACTTTTTGGATTTCTAAATAATGTCTCCTTCAAAAATATATGACACTATAGGATCATACTAGGTTATTCATATCCAACAAATATCAAAATCATTCATGATAGTTCATGAATATATTTTGAATTGCCAAAGCATATCCCCCTCGAGTATCAAACATGGTGTGATGAGAATCCTATATTCATGTACCATATTACACTGAGTTAAACCTAGAACATCTTGTCCGAGGTGTTACCCCTAGGTACATATTTTCTAAATCCACATCCAATTGTAGTATTTGGGTAGTTATTTATTTATAGAAATCCACTCACTCTACCATTTAACGAAATACTAGGAAATTTTGAAAAACATTAACTCATCCTTATACTTATCCTTAGATACATTCCTAGACATATACAAAGAAATATACCCTAGAATCTCAATAACGTTTTCTCATCCTAGTTTCCAAATTTGACTAAACCATTCCATTGATACCTACTATAGTGATCCATGTTTGACATACATTGATATTACATTATTTTAGATAAATATTTAGTAAATTTCCATAATACATGCCCAAGGATCATATGAATTTATTTTCTTGGAAACATGGAAACAATAAATATTCTATCCAGGTGATATATCTTCCTCATATCCCATAATGATATGAACTTTCATTACATCTACCTGAACCCATTCTTCATAACCTTGGGAAAGTAAACATAAGAAATGGGTGATCCCAAATACTCCTTAAGGGTAAAAAATAGTGATAAGTAAGCATAATAATGAGCATAATGGTATGAGAACATGATCATGAAATTAAATGATCATAAATTGCATATCAAATATCTTATACATGAATCATGTCATAAGTAATGGTAGGACATAAGACCTCAGAAATAAAGAACATAATTCATGAAATCATAACATAGGAAAATTAACATTTAATTGTGGATGATTCATAATAATATAATATTATTTCAATAGTACCCAAGGCATTGCCTCTAATACCTTCTTGGTACTATGGGTTCAGTCCCCATCCCATCTTAATTGCCATGGTTCACTCTCATGTCCATCCTAGTAGCGTGAGTTCACTCCTCATACCATCTTGGTTGTCATCGTTCACTCACATGGTCATCTTAGAAGCATTATTTCACTCCTCATACCATCTTAGTTGTCAAAGTTCCCTCCCATGAACCTCTTAGCAGTAAAGGTTTATTCGAAACACCATTTTAGTCTATTTAATTAGATATAAATATTTAACCAATTCATTAGAAGGAGATATAGGTCCCAACTATCTCATAATGAAATCATACATACATGTTACACAAGATCATAAATAATCATATCATAACCCATGAAATGAAATGGATATTATAAAAATGTAAACTAATCATATCCTGTGGAAAAAATATAGTTTTCATAATCATTTCATCACAAACGTAACCCGAGAAACGAAATGGGTTTTAAGATCATATAACCTGTGAATGTAAAACGTTTTTCATGAAGACTGTGACATTTAGTGTAACCCATTCATAGAAGAAATATCATTGACTATCATGAAGGCCTAAATATTAATTTATTTTTTTTGGAAAATTAGCCTTTTAGGGTGAAAGGGTAAACCCTCACTTGATATCAAATCCATTGAGACAGTAATATAACCTGATGGTCTTATGTGTGTAAGGAAATAATCATCCTAGAAGAATACTACATAGAAATTAACCTCCACATAGTCAACATAGTTATGGAAATCTTCCACCTATGGATGGATGGTTAGAAATTTGTCCGGTGGGGAAATGCATGGGCCTAATATGGATGGTTTTGTCATACCCTCTTGATCCTCCAAATCTAAATACCCATGATCAGTTAAAGATACCTACCATGCATCCTCCTATGAATTAGTTCCTAGTAGTATTTTTGGTAAATTACATCATCCAAAATAAAAAATTAACAAACCATCTGGAACAAACATCATACAACATTTCTTCTATGGTAAACCCAAAAATTCATTACAAATTTTAAAATTAAAATCATCGTTAGATCATCATCATTCCAAAGACACCTAAAAACCTCTAAATAAAAACCAAATAACTTTTCACCATCGAGACTCTTCTAAAAATACCAATCATCTATGAGAACCAAAAACACCAATGTTGTCACTAATAACCCCCACGTGAACGGTCGATGCGTCACCATAAAAAATCACAACATTACACCATCAAATAGATAAGAACACCACCATCAATAGACACCATCCAAAGTATCACATAAAAATTCATCATCATATATATTGTGTAATAGAATCCTATCAGCATCGACATCATCCATGCCACCAGAAAACCCACAAATACATGTTGAGAAAAAAACATTTAAGAATAATAGTAGGACCAAAACCTAAAAAAATATTTATGGAATGAAATCCTAGGGAGAAACAGTAATAAAACTATAATATAATATTATATATAGAAATTAAACCTTAACATGAAAAAAAATAGGTAAATATCAGATAGGTTCTTACTAAAGAAACCCTAGGAAGATGGGATAACTCTAATAGATCATCGAAATATGTCATCCACCAAACATCATTCCCAATACCATGGAATATACCATGCAACAAATCAAACATGGATAAGTGTTAAAGACCATAGGATTAGAGTGAAAAGAGGAGGATTAAAGATAAAACCATAGTTCAATCATAGAGTAGGGTGAGTCAAGCTAGAGATAAAGGAGAACAGAGAGAGAACATATCCTAGTGCTAGAAGGAAAGACCGAGAGAAGTAGCATGGAGGAATCATCGCTTCTGGGAAAATCTAAGATCCTAGGGAGCTTGGAAGTGGCCATGTGAGTGAGGAACCATCCCTCTTAGAAATAATATTAATGTAACCATTAGATAATTTATTAAAAGGGCATGAGTAACATCAATCTATGTTGTCTTTAAAAGAAACTAATTTTAAAATATCTTTCAAATTGGTTTCTTGAGGAAAATATCCTTTATTATTTGAAAAAGGATTTTTAATACATAAAACTATATGAAAATAATTTTTTTTGAAAATGAAATTAAAAATTATAAACAACACATCAAATAATTTAAAAACCATTATCCTTTAAGACATACAAAATAAGCTTCAAAACATTTTAAAAACCATTTTCTTTCAAAAGAGTTTGAATACATATAATGATATCTTGAAGACGTTTTGAAAACCATTTTACTTGAAAACCTTTTAAAGAAGCTTCAAAACATTACGAAAACCATTTTTCATGAAAATAATATTTATGAAAACACTTTCTTAAATACTAACCCTTTAAACACATAGTTGAAGATTCTCATAAATTACAGTGAGTAAATATGTACATGTCATACGAGGTAAAATGAATATTCTTTTTTCAATCTAAAAATTTTAGAAAAAATCCTTGATCGGAAGGTTACAAGAAGATTCTGTTGAAAAAGTGTGCAAGGAAAAAATGGTAGAAATATATTTTAATTATCATATGATATTATTAAAATATTCCAGGAACCCTTTTTATAAAACATGGTTTTTAAAGCTCACATATTTTTGATGGGAGAGAGGATAAAGTCATGATTTCCTAAAAACACTATCTAAACTATATTATATACCAATGAGTATAAAAATGGTACCAATAGATTATTATATTATTAATATCCAAATTATAATAAATATCATGAATTTTTTTTATATATTGATCAAAATATTTCATCAATGAAATCATAAACATAAACAACGTAAAAAGGAAATGAGATTGGTTCCAAAAACCCTTATATCATGGTAACGTGGGACCATACACTCCATGAAAGAAATATAAAATTAAATGAATCCAAAAAAATAATAAAAATAAAGATATTCCTAAAAAAACATGTAAAATGAAAGTATATACACCTAAAAAAATAATATAGGTGCATAATAAAATTTGAGTCTCAAAGAAGGAAAATTGAGACAGAACTATTTTACCGATTCGATATCTTTTGGAACACAAACACCATGAAAAAATGTTCATAAAATGGATATGTTAATACCTATAAATTTTATTACAATATAAATAAGATACAGTCGTGGGGAGTACATGCACTACACAAGAGGAAAGAGTGGCCAACATAGCATGTATCTAACAGAAATAAAAAGTGATATTAAATCCCCTTACCTTGTGTCTTGACTCTTTTTGTAATCATACAAAACAGATTTATAATAAATATAAATTTATTATACATCTTTCCCAAAAACCATATTGTTTTATATAATACCATATATGTTTTGATTACTATTCCAGAGGGGTTTAGTGTTGTGGAATGGGTTTTTCTCATCACATTACCATTTCACATTTCCCTGAAACTCCAAATGGTTCCACAATTAATAGGTGAGTATGTACCTACTTTCCAAAATCCAATGTTCATCTAGTTTTTGATGCCCATTGACTCTTAGGGACATGCATTAGTCAAGAGGATGGGAGGTCTCTCTCATCACACCTTTTTCATGGAAATTTTTTCCTACTTCAGGACTCTTTTAGATTTAATACGTGTTTATGAATCTCTCCCTTATCCCAATACAGGACTGGTTACAATAAAAATATAGTTGTGGGTAAATCCTCTTTTAGGTAAAATATATCGGGATTCATCTGTATATATTAGAGGTTTCCATCAATTACTGATAGGGGGATATCTCTTATGTACTGATGTCACATGATCAGGTTCTTCGGGATATGCTCACATGTGTGGACACGATGTATATTATAAGGATGAGATTGAGCCATTATATGGAATCTTATGTATCATAGTTATTTTGGGAATCAAAACCCATGTAGTTTTATTGGCATTTGGACTTACACACTGATTTTTCCCTATTTATGATGCCTAATTTGGTGTTTGTTTCATACCCATAAGCCAATGAGATCCTTGCACATTGTGATAAATAAGATGCAGTGCATGATTAGCCTCCTGGAATTTGGATATGGGGTCTACCTATTGGGGATTTCATTTAGATATTTGATGTGGATCTCACACCTTTACGAAGTCATACTACATAGCCTGGTTATGGTGGGAATTAGAGTCCACATAGTTCTTTAAGGTTGGTGCATACACCCTAAGGCTGCCCTATTTGTGATGCCTAATGAGGTGCTCGTTGCATCCCCCTTAAGCCCACATGAGACATGATTGTTGTGTGAAAAAAGGAGTGAATGATCAGACTCATGGCATCTTGATGTGGGATCTTCATCCTGGGGAATTCATTGAGATATTTAATGTAGAGCTCAATCCATTAAAGAGGCATCCTATGTATCCTGGTTATGGTGGAAATCAAAGTATTCATAGTTCCTGAATGTTGGGTATTACACAGTGACACATACAAATTGAATGAAACATCATATCTAGATGTTTCTCATGATCCTGTCAGCATACCCTAGGGGTTGTCATGTGACCTACCTCAACACATATGGGGGTGTCACAAGATCCAGGTTGAAAGAGTGTTAGGTGTGTTGCATGTCTTTCCTGAAACCTCAATGAGACATTAAGATTCTAATCCCGCATGCGTAGAGGTGTGCCAAATGTATTTGAAGACACCTTGAGGAGACATCATGTGTCCATGTTGGCAGGTCCAAAGGTTTGCCTCATGTATTGGTTGACTTGTCCAAGTGGCATCGTAAGAATAGACTGACATGTCCATAGGTGTCTCAGGGCTTATATTACTCATTCAAGGGGACATGCCATGAGGGTTGGTTAGTCTTGTCTTGATTTATCGAAGAGACTTGTCTATCTTGAGTTAGTTCCATAATATGAGTCATGTGATGCATCCTACATACATTGCACGTCTGGGGATACCAACCCAGAGGGATTTTTGAATCTAGTTGGTGCTCACATAATGTTTTCATGACCTACCTCGGCATGTGTGGAGCATTATAGTTATCCCATATGTCATGATGAGGGATGTCTTGAGATCTGGGTGGCTTGACATTGCATTTTACCATTTCAAAAGACGGAACACCTAAAGCCTGCAATGGTCTGTGGTCATCTCCTCTACTTGTGTTTTCAACTTTGAATACAAAAATTTTCCCTTGTATTTTGAGTGCCTCATCTTGGATCATTGTCAGTTTGTTTGGTTCTCGAGTGATCTTGAAGACATACCATGTTGACTTTGCTTGTCTCCCTAGGTGTACTTTGTGTGATCTTTGATTGATCACATGGTCAACATTATGCTTTGCGCATAACTGTATTGGTGGTCTAATGGTTTATTACCTAGTGTAAAGTTGGTCGATCATGTTGTTAGATTTGCATAGAATTCCAGGATTTGATCACCGACATACGTATCCTCAAGAACCTAGTCAATCGACCAATGCTCCAACCGACTAGGAAACCCACCATTTTTTGAGTTGGAGTATATAATTTATAGGCACATCCATATTGTGTTCTCACCAGTTGGTGTGGGGAATATGATGTGATTCCAGGATGGAGTTGACACAGGGTCTGGTGATATGTAGTTTTAGGAGTCTCTATGGTGTACTATGTCTAGGGTGCTAACTGATTTGACGCAGTAGTGGGCCCATACATCCAATATCAGATTGTTGTCAATTATTGAAGACTAATTCCTTAAAGGGATTCCATGTCATCATTTCAACATGTACATGGGTCTCAGTGAGATCCAAGTGCATGTTAGAGGGAACTCATTAGAACTTGGATGACTTATCTCAGGGTATCAAGGTCCATGATGAGGGTACACTAGACACGTCGAGTTTCCTTCTATGACCGTGAACCCTTCTCACCACCCCTTTTTCCACCCCCATTATCTTATGTGATGAATATCAGGAGTCATGAATGATCTCAATTATTTCACATAGGGTATTTACTATTTTTTTAGAGATTAGTCATGTGACTGATCTGAGAAAAATGGTGACACAAGATTATTTCACGTAAAAACAAACCTTTTCGTCCTTAGAGTGTTGTGAGGTTACCTGTACATGCGCTAGGTATTTTGTACAGTGAAACAGAAAGGCTAGGGTTACCCGAGAGGCAATTCAGTCATGAAATGGAGGTATCATGGTGTCTCTCATGTCACTCGGGGCATGTGGTGTGTGTCTTTAAGTGAGCATGGACACCCCTCACCTCCTTGCATTTGATCCCCTTTGATTTATATGACAAGGGTTGGGTGGTACTATAGTTTTCTTGGGTAATATCCATGGTTTTGACTCAATTTTCTAGTGGTGTCTCATCTGAAAAATGTGGATTATATGAGAGTGTGCAAGTATTGTCGCCAAAACAGTGGATTTTTCCTTGGAGCGCTGCAAAGAAGTTTCAGGGTTCCCATGTGATGTAGTTATGAGGAATAGGTAATCCATGGGACACACCTGATAGTTTGGGGTGTGTAGCGTGTCTTTTGGGGCACACCACATGGGCTTCAGTAACCGAATACCACTCTCACCTCCGCCTTTATAACTCTTTCGTTCTTTACGGTGAAGGCCCAGAGGTCTTGCACTATGTATTGGGAATCCTCTAGAGATTTTATTCTTCCCAATTATGCTTAGGCATGTGATATTTGTGACTATTTGGGGTATCTTCCTTGGTATGTTGATTCCCTTTATTTTCTAGGAATTTCAAAAGATTTTCCACGCACATTCCAATGACAAACTTCTCATCCTATGGGTACGCTCATTAACCCTTCACTATTTAGTTTCTGGCGAGAAAGGGTGATTGATAAGGAGTGTTTCATGGAGCTTATTGTGGAAAAAGATCCTAGTATGATGAATTCACGTGAACATGGGGCGGTCATTTGATTTCTATCCTTTCAGATTCTCCAAAGGTTGTCAACCATTCTATTCTCACATGCTTTCCTAGGAAAGATAATGCACATGTTCATGTATTTATTCCATTGTAATTTTTTGAAGGTTCTCATTTGTCAACAATAACCCCCCCACCCCTCCCCACCCCCCTTAATAGTGACATGTGGGGGGGAAAGGACCTAGTACTGAGGATAACTAGATTCAATCTAGATTCCTTGTTGGTGTTGAGAACCGGTGCATCTGTGCAATTATTGGTTCATTGGGAAAACATTAGTATTCTGTGAGACACTAATAAATATAGGAGGGGTGGAGTAAATTTCATTCCATTGATTTACTTCTTCTTGATATCACTCCCATTACTACGCTAACACAATCCTTCATTGGGAAACCTGATTGTAATCCCTACCCATGAGTATCCATCATAATTCTTGACTGCCATCCCATATCTAGTGCAAGACTTCTTCCTTCTCAGACACTTGTGTGTCTCATCCCTAGATTAAACTTCGGTAATTTATTGAACTAGGAAGCTCCCCTAGGGAATCAAAGGATTCTTCCAGATCTACCTCTCTTTGTATTTGTTTGATCATGTCCAGGTAATGAGATTTCTACCCTTCAAGGAGGTAATGCAATGCGCCTAGGGCCTCGTGAGGGTTATGTGCCCCACAATTCCTTTGAATTCCAGGTGGTTCATGAGCTCCTCAATGTTTTTTTCAAACCCTTGGATGATTCATGCGATGAAAAAAATGTCATTGCGACATATTCATGCCTTTACATCTATTAAGAAATTATATTGGGTTATCTAACATGTGATATTTACATATTTTTCAAATGGCTTCTGGACCCCATCAAGGTTCCCCTTTTGCAGATAATCAAAGGGCCCTAACATTCTAGAATCACAATGTCGACCCCCTCAATTGTGTGCATTCTGATATCATGAATTTGTGGAAGTTAGTTTCTCTTGGACTCTATGATTATTACCTATTTGACTGGCTTCCATTATATGAGTTTGGTCTAATAGACAATGTTGATATTTCTTACCCAAGCTATAATATGTCATCTTGCTGGGTATTTAGTTCCACCAACTGCATTCAGATCTCAATTTCTGAGGATAGATAGTAGGCAACTACCCAACCTCATGGGGTTTCCTAGTTGCAGGATAACTACTCATTGATCCTGGATAGATGTGATCTAGTTCAACAACCTATATCCCTGAGCTATTCAAGCATATTTTCCTCACCCTTGAACATTCTTAGTGGTGGTTGGTATTCTATGTGGGACCTTCTACGTAGAAAAAATTTATCTAATGAATGGGAATGACAATTCTAGATACGATAGAGGTATCTAAAATCCACCAAATATTTATACAAGGTTCATATTCATGAATCCCTATGAGTATCTCATTTCATCGTCTACCACCGTCCAGAACACCTCTAGGAAATTATCATTTATTGGTTCCCTAGGACCAACACATTCTATCTTCCCCATGGTAAAGTTGGAATCATTTTGTGGATGTCCATCATTTGGGTGGTATTCCAACTCTAAGAGAGACATATATTGATATTATCCCCATTTCAAATGTTTTGGATGATTCGCTACAAACTCTACCATCCGAAAAATAGATGGTTATCCTTGGAAGGAAGGAATTGGTTAGATATTTGATAGTGTGCTTGATTGTTTCTTTCACTGATTGGATAAAAATATTCTTGTGTACAATGGGGGTAAATATAGAATTATTCACCCTCCATGATGTCCCTCCAAGAAGTTTCATGACGATGCTAGATCATATTGGGTCATTCTAGAAACTAGGGATTGTACTTCATGGGGCTATCAAGTGAACCTTGAGGTTCCTCTAAACCCAAGGATTGCAGTTTTTCTTACTTTTTTTCTAAATGGATGGCTCTTACCAACTAGGGATGTGTCCTCTGGCATCCATGTCAGAAGCCTAGTTATGGAATCATCACTCATAGAGAGGAAACAAATCAATTTGTAGTTATCAGTCCTTGCATTCCTTTACTAGATTTTGGGCCATATCCAGTAAGGAAACCCTTCCTACATAATTAGTGGTCTTATTAAATTTCTCTTTGGTTCGATAGGGGACCAATTTTTTTTCTATGAGTACTATAGTACTTATTAAATTTTAGATCCCATATCCTACTGTAGAATTTTGTACATCTCTTGAGCTGGCCCTATGTCCCAAAACCCTATAGAGGTAAATGGAAGGTAGTGTTGATCTGATAGTTTTGACTTTTCAATTTATTGTATACAATTCAGTTCAATCATCTATGATGGTAATGGCTCTCTTGATGAGATATCTCATATGGGATAACTTTGTAATGTGGTCCTTGAAGTTAGGGTGGATGAGCTTATTATCATTGAATCATATTCATTGTATATGTTTGATCAATCATTAGTTTATGTGTAGAGGGTTTCCCCAATTTTATTTTCCAATGTCTGTGGGGAACGACATCCTAAAATCATCTACAAATTTTGGAAGATTCTGTCTCGTGAAGACATATGGGATGTGATTATATTAATGCCAACCGATTCTCCTTCATTCCTCACCCAATATTATTCATGGGCATGGATGATGGCCTATCTCAATGGTGTGCTAGGACAGCCAATCCATCATATGGAAACGCCTCTCATGTTGTTGATTCCTCAATCTGTAGTATTGATGGACCTGATTGAGGATGCAGGAAAGGTGTCCAAAAAGAATCCTCATTTAGATGAGAACTTTTTGGACAATAGAAAATATTCTTTTGAGGAACTCAATTACCAATGTATGCTACATATGATTTGAATGTTGAAAGGTGTACATTTAGATTCTCTGCACCTATTATATCATTGATTCACCCAAATAGAGATCCTTCTTTTATACCAACATTTTCTTGTGTTGGGGACCATTCATGCCAAAGGCTTGTATAGGACTATATCTTGTCCTTAATTTATGAGTCCCCTCTTTGATAATTCCATCATCATTGGGAACAACTTCTCCAATTATTCCACGACCTAAGGGTAGGATGTTTTTATCAATGGCCTCTTTTCAGAATTATGAAATTGATCGTCCTAGTCTAAAGAGACTTGGCTTCTTAAAAGTTGAGCTTGTATGATTTTTTTAATGACGTCTCCATCAGCAAGCAACTGGAAGAGGCAATGGTCATCCTGGAGATGGGAAATCGACTTTCATCTGAATTGTATGATCATAAGGATGTTTGGGAATTGAAAATATTATGGTACGAAGAGATGATTGCTCTTATGAAGTCTAATCTCTCAACATCATCAACCTCATAGAACAATGCAAGAAGATGGGTGGAGGATATGACAACTCTAATCGAAGTTCATCATCATGTGGTAGTGGTAGAGGAAAAGGAGAGAAAGACACTTCAACACCATAAATGGATGATCCTTTCCAATTATCCAATCATATTCATTGTATAATACATTGTGGTTCAGTTGCATTATGAATTTATTTAGATGTTTATTTCATTCATTGAGATATATGATCATGAATGTTTGATGTGCAAGTAGATCATGAGGGTGGGAGTTGTGTCTTGAACAATGGGTTCTTTTCATATCATTAGAGAGAATCTTGAGCATGATAGGGCCATATAACAAGCCTCATGAAAACTATCACATGCGTTAGTTTGGAGTCATTTATCTTGGACCATGTATTTCTTAGGTTTAGGGCCTTTAATATCAAACCATCTATGGATTTACATTAGGTTATTTTATCATGGATAATATATTTCTATCGTTTGGGGTCTTTTTTATTGGACCATGAGTTTCTTTAGTTTATTTTATTTTAGCTTAGACCATTTTTTTCTTTAGTTTATGGCCTTTTAGCTCAGAACATCCCTTAGGTATGAGTCCAACATGTCATAAATGGCTCAAAATATTATGGGATGCGGAGTCCATCTATGATAATGATAGGTCTCACAATGATTGGACTTCCAAAGGATATTATTGGTTGGTAGTGTGAATAAGATTTGGAGAAAAATATTAATGATGTTTGGCCAACTAGGATAGTTGGAATGTGGGTGGTTTAAGTTACAACCTGGAAGCTTGAGTCGCATGATATGGAATAGGGTAGACATGTCGGGTATGTACCTTGACACTGTGGGTTGTCAGGTTCAGCCATAATATCATTGAGGCTCACAATGATAAGTAAGCCCTTTATGTTGGGCCAAGATATCCCATATCAGTGGGTTTGATCCCTTCTACATCAGTAGCATGGCCTGGTAGAGGGATATCTTTTCCTTTCTAGGGGCTAGGATTTATTTATAAAGGCTTAAACATCCTGATGATGTAGTTGGGTATGGAGGGAAGGCTATCAATGATGGGTTATGGTACCCTTGGGAAACATAACACTTAACTAAATATCATGATCCCTACTCCTTTTAGTTTTGAATTACATGGTGAGATACATAAAATGGTTCAAGAATGAAGGACCAAATTCCGGCTTGGAGTATGGGTACAAAACATGGTGATACAATGTTGAGAATATCATATCTTCTAGGATGGTACGATATAGTTATGATAAATAATATTAAAAGGGGTCAGGTCATGAGGAAGTTATGGTACAACCATTCAAGGGTATCCTATAATGGAAAGGGGTGCTGGATTCCACCTTAGTTATATTAGGATCACATGAATCTGAAGTCCCTTTACATCTGGCCATGATATCTCTATTTTGTGGGTTTGATCCCTCACCTCAAAAGAATGGCCAAGTGGAGAAATCCATTTTCCTCTCCAGGGGAAATGAAACAATTGAGATGACCTAAGATTGTTTCTATTATGAAGTGTGGTATGTGGAAATTTTAATATCCAAGGAGATTTTGAGCACCCTAAAAGATGTGTTGCCACCTGTCAAGAATATTATCACGATGAGAATATGTGCCAATCATTTCCCTTATTTTTTCATGGACCTGGGGATATAGTGGGAATAAATTGGATTTTTTAGGAATGTATAGTAGACCCTATGAGCTTTATGCCATATTCACTTGTGACCTAATTTTTTTCTAAACTCTGGAGATGACGTGTTTAGTGGGAGATTACTCTAATTTTGCTTAGGTTTCCCTTTCCGGGGTTTAGACTAGTCGATTATTGTACCTCTTTTGTTATTAGTTTAATGTATTTCATTTTGGACTGTTATGTGATAGATTTTAAGGTCCTACATCTTTGACCAATGTGTAAGCATTTTATGGTCTTGACACTTGGACCTAGTATGAGGGATAATACCAAAAGGATTATTGTTATATAAAGGGTAAAGAGTACTCTGACATCCATCTGAGCAGGTGGTAGAGTTGTTGTAAATCATAGATTATGGTTCTCGGGAAATGAGTGATGATATGGGTAGTCGTACAAAGAGTGGTCCAAACACACTGGGGGGTTGGCTGATACCATGATGATGTCAGGGCTCAAAATAATTGGAATGTTTTGTTCATATTGACGTATCTGGTTGATGGACATAGGTACATATGTATGAGTAATGTGAATACACATATAGTCATTCTAGGAGTCCATGAAGAAACATATACTTTACAAGTTCCATGAAAGGTTGTTGGTGGCCAGAGAAACTCAAGACATTAAGTGTGTGTCATGGGTTTGGGTGCTAAGGAGACAATAGAGGCACTCTGTTATCTGGTTGGCTAGGGTAAGGCTATTGTGTTCATTTGATAAGTAAGGGTTATGTATGATGACCTGTATAGTTTATCATCTTGTAGTGGGACGTTATTCCATGTATTTTAACACCTTTTTGGTGAGGACCAATGCATTTTAACATCATACAGTAAGGAAAAGGGTATACTGATGTGAAGAAATAGGAATGTATGAAGTGCGTGATGTATTGGGATTGAACCCAGGGGGGTTCCTATGTACCCAAACTCATTGGTAATAAATGTCCTTATATATCTAGGTAAACTATTTAGTTTAACATCATGAGGTAAAGACGATGGTAGAACCGATGTGAATGAGATCCAAAGAGACCCACACCATGCCATGAATCCCTGAACGGGCTTAGGATAAGAATCAGAAAAGATGTACGGTTTATGGTACCTAGGGATGAACCTAATAACTAAATTACAAGGCATTACAATGTATCCTATAATGATGGGAATGATTCTATACATAGTTCTGGAGAAACGGTGTAGTTTAACGTCAGGTGGAGATGACTTATCTGTATATTTCATTGTCATGTACGAGATATTCCATGCAGTTTAACGCCATTCTGTAAGGATGAAGGTCACCTAACATGAATGGAAGATAATATGATAGATAGTCCATAATAAAGGGTATAGGAATCACTTCATGTATCATTGATAATGATAATAAATACACATCTAGTTCTAGAAATTATGGTGTGGTAGGAGACCGACAATATCAATGGTGTTCCTCTCAGATGAAGTCTACAAGAGCTTATAGTTTCATGTTGTGTAAGGGACATCGACTATGCAGTTTATTGTTATGCAGTGACGACTCATAGAAAAAAATGTATCTCTCTATGTTTATGATGATAATGTATTCATCCCAATACATCACACCCTTTTTTGTGTGGGTAAACCCTTTTGATATTCCTAATCCCATGTGAGTTATGCTCAATGCAACAAACCAAGGAATGACAAGGACACATCCCACTATTCCTAGGCATGGAGGATATAATGGGATTATTTTGTGTTGTGTGTTGGTTGGGAGATGAAATACGATCATGTAAACCCTATGTATCTCATTAAGAATGAGAATCAAGCCTTATAGTGTTCTATAGGGACCATGCAGTTTAATTTCATGCAGAATGGATTTATCTAAATAGTTTTTTTCATGTGAGATACAATCCATGAAGTCTAACATCATCTGGAAAGGAATATTATAGGACTTACACCAATATGGATTCCCTATTTTTTGTGATTTTACAATGTATTTCTTGAGAAATCTCACATTGATGGGTGGTGTGACACTCTCTCCATCCATGGTGACCTGCAAAAATGATCAATTATGATCGAACATATATATGAAATAGGGTCCTTCCCACTTGGGTTTTAACTTTGAGGGATTCTTCCCTAGTATCATCATAGTTCTGAGAGCTATCATCAATTCACATTGGAGGAATGAATGGAGGTGATTCTTTTTATTTATTTCTTTTCTATGTGGCTCTAGTGAATTTATAGGTTGTCTAGTGTGTGAAATATCTTCTCATCTAGCCGCTCCAACTCATCCAACCATTTTTTATATTTTTCATCATCTGATAGATTCTTGTAAATGGATATTCGGAGGTTGGGGAGTTGGACCTCTCTGAGTAGCACCACCCCGGTCCCATATACTAATGAGTATGTTGTTTCATGTGTACTAGTATTCATGGTGGTATGGTAAGACTATAAATCATGGAGGAGTATTTACGACCAGGACATCTTATCCATTTTCACAATATTATGAAGTATATTCGACCGATTCTTTTTAAAGGACCCTATCTGTATATTTTTTACGGCATGATAGCATGGTTAGTGGTTGGATTTGATGTTATACTCATGATAATACCTTTTCCACTTTTAAGAACAAATTTTGGTTTAGTTGTCCATCAGTATCATGTGTGGGACACTAAACCTAGTGATAATGTGGAACTTTACAATGTTGATGATACTCTTCTTCCCGAATTACTTGAGATGTATCACCCAATCCCATTTGAAGAAGAATTCGGTTGAAGTAAGGATGTACA
This sequence comes from Viscum album, assembly GCA_963277665.1. NCBI lineage: Eukaryota > Viridiplantae > Streptophyta > Magnoliopsida > Santalales > Viscaceae > Viscum > Viscum album. Next base: position 601,615,469 of record OY728133.1, read on the forward strand.
TGAACTAAATAGTTTTTGCTGGGGGATATGTCTTCACAAAATCCATACCCCCAATAAAGAATTTCCATAAGTATTTAGCTGTGTGTAGTAATTATGAAGGCTGATGGATAAAGCATTCATGAATCTAGCACATATGACATTTTTTAGTGAATTCCACATATTCTTGTCTCATGGTCTTCCTATAATACCCCAAACTTCTGATCTGATGGTACTACATGGTACTAGACTAGTGGGAGTTATATGAGCCTACATGGAATTCTTCCATGCCCGTGATAATTTCTTCTTCAACTATGAATATGAGTATAATTCCATGAAATCAATGCTTGCATTTGATTTTCTGATCATTTAAACCATCTTACAAGGTGAATTTTCTCACTCAACACCATATCTGTTCCTTTCAATATTTATCTATAGGGAGAGTCTCATCAAAAGGATATCTTATTATGGTATTCAACCATCCATAGGTGTTCCCTCATTCGTCGCACTCGGGAGCGGTGTTAATCTGATTGATTTCGTTCATATCACACATGATGATTGATGTGACCATTCATCGATGTGTTTTGTAGAATTTTTCTTCCTCCCAATCAAAGTTTTCCAATAATGTTTCTACATTGACCAGTGTGGTGGAACATGAATTCTATGATCAAGGGATATAATGAAATTTTGGATCAAAGGGTAATTCCACCATTAGTCTGCTAACATGGCAATTAATATGGGTTATTTCTTCCTTTTTGATGGAATATTCACTGTTGATATACTTTATCACATTCTATGAAACCACTTTGATGTTCATGTAGACTATGTACAACTGTAATTCTAGTTCCAACCTAGCGATAAGAGCTTGTTCCTCAGCCTCATTGTTCATGCAGCCTTCAGACAGTGAGAAATAATAGGCCAGAACTAATTTATCTGGGTTGAAAAATATGACCCCTAAGACAACCTAGTTGATTTTCAGATTATCCATTTTTTTATTAGGCTCTGGGAGTTACCCTCAAAATACATCTCCCACATATGGGGAGTGTCTTATGCATAGAAAACCTCTCTATGAGGGAGTTCGGTGTCCTTTGGTGCAATGTTTGGACAAGGATGTTTCGTGATGATGTGAGCTAGGTATTTCCATTTTTATAACATCTAGGATATGAACCTGATGTCGTATTACTACAGGATGACCTCCCATAATGCCAAATACTTGGTCAACATTGGGTGGCCAAGGATATATTTGCACTGGTTGATACGAGAGACCAGGTGGATCTCATGGTGTAGTATGTAATGCCCCAATTTTCACATTATGAAGATAAGCACAATCCATTTTTTCATCATGAGAAAATATTTTTTCGACACCAAGTATAACATTTATGAGTTATTAAAGACTATTCTCTCTCCCCATGCCGTTCTTTTGACCGAGGAGGGCACCTAGTCAGCATTCCATGGCTGCCAGAAATAAGATGTGGGGCTTCTCATCCATAGGATGCATCAAAACTTGTTGGAGAAATAGAAATTGCATGATATTCTCAAAGGATTTTTGGCAATTATCATCCAATTTGTAGGTGACTCCCTCCTTCACTAACCATGTGAATGGGAGTCCTTTGTTGGTCATTTTGACTATGAATCGAAAAATGTTGGAAAGGTTCCCTTGGATACACCTATGTTCATTGATGTTCGTGGGGATGAAATTTCTATGATAGAACTTATCAACTCAAGTTCAACCTCTATGCCATGGTGGAATTCTAGAAATCCAAAGAACTTTCATGATGTTACCCCCAAAAGAACATTTTATCATATTCATCATCAGACTATGTCGTCACAATTTGCTGAAGATTTCTTGGAGATCCTTGAAGTGATCACATCACTATCGAGATTTGATTTCCAAGTCATCAACATAACACTCAGCTATCTTCCACAATGATGTCTTAGATATGAAATGCACGGTATGCTGATATGTGGTTTTGACATTCTTTAATCGAAAGGGAATATCATGTTAGTAAAAGATGCCCTAGGGTTCCCTGAAGTTAGTGGCATCATTAACGTCAAGAAAAAATTTGATTTTTTATACCATGAGTACCCATCCAAGAAAGAAAGGTCTTAGAATCTAGTAGTTGTATCAATAAAGAGTTTCGTGATTTTCTATGTAATATAATCCTTTGAGAAATACTGATTAATGTCTCTGAAATATATGGAGAACCTGATTTCCAATTCATTTTCATTATGGGGGTGATGTTATAAATCCATTATGGGTTTTTCAAATATCATAAGAAGTTGGATTTGATCAACTTGTCAACCTCTGCCACTAGATTTTAGTTATGGGAGGGTTGAGTTCTTCTGGATTCCTTCTTTAAGCCTTGATGATTTTTGGGTATTCTGAGATGGTTTGTAGATATATCTGAATTCAATCCGATAATTTTTTTATTGATACCGTAAAAAAAATTTGGCGTTGCTTCAGGAATGTGATGTACATCTCGTAATCCTCAGGTAGAACGATGGTGCTAATCAAAGTACTTCGTAGAACTTATTTTGTCCCTAGGTTTATCTACCAGATCTCATCTATGGTGGTGGAAACACTATACTCAAGTTCTAGAGGGGTGTTTCTAAGATCATCCTCATCTTATTCTACTTCTGAATCCATGGGGAAAACTCTGTATAATAATTCAAGTTTGATGGACTCTATATCACTCTAATGGTGAGGTAAATTATTGGGAGAAATTTCACCATCTGTTGTCATATGGGTTATGGAAGAGAGATGTTGGGGGTTAATATTGTAGAGGAGTGGATAGGGTTTGACCTCTGGGATTGGGCCTGATATTTGGAACATGTTTATAGGGAGAACGTATTCCTAATCAAGCATTCTTCAGAGATTTATATGGGTGGTCCATATACCATTGGGGGTGGAAACATATATAACATCATTCGTTATTGGTTGTTTTCCTCCCTTCTTGTAGAATTCTTCTTCAGTATATACGGCTCTGTAATTTTTGAAAGGGGAATGTTTTTCATTTATTATTCTGGCCTTTCTATTGATTTGGTACATAAACCATTGATGGAATTTTGATGGGATTGTCAAGTGCGTATGGATTCCAGGACATCCATGGAAGACTTTTTATATGGTGTCTGGTTGGACAACAATGATCTCAGCATTAGACATGACCTCCCCAAACTGGGCCTCCATCTTTATCATTCCATGTATACTTTTCACATTCTTATAATACCCTTAAATGGTTAGATTTGTAGGGGATAGTAACCCTTCTCTATTGCACAAACATCAGAGGGTCCGAGCTGGAATGATATTTATCCCAGATCTACTATATATCAACACCATTTGGATGATGACAATATTGAGTTTTCCTGATATGTAAAAGGATCTGATGTGCCCCTAGATGGCCTCCTCCTAATCATGGTTATAGATTTAAATGGTTACCTAAAATCCTATGAACATGTTTTCCACTCAATAGACCTTAGTTTTATGTGACTTATATATAAAATTATTGGGGGCTTCATAGGTCATAAACAAGTGCCACCCAATGTTTTCTGAGAATATGAAGTGCATTAATGATTGAGATATTGGGTTGAACCATTTATTGAGGTTTCAGAACATCGGTATTTTTCCCCAAAGGTCACCACCCTTTAGTATGGGGCTACCCCTTGGCATGAGGCTAAGGATTTGGAGCAATTGAGGTCGATATACCTTGAGCCTATGCAGAGGTCGAGGGAATATCCCCTCTAGTGGAATAGGTTGTGGCAACCTTTCTAATGTCTTAGGATGATTAGTTTGAACCTCTTCTAAATGGACATTCAAGTGAATTGGGTTCAAACGACTATTGGGGGGCTCTGAGGAACCTTCATACCTCTTTCAATCATTTTACAGTGCTTGCCTATGATTCTCAGCTTCATATGAGTCCTCTGTGGGGATATGACTAAGATACTGACACTGGCCATATCCACATTATCCCTTGTATCCTCAGCTTCAACACATGTAGCCTCTTGTTCCACTATTATATGTTGTAGAACCATATTTTATGGTGTAATCATCATCATAGAAGGTTTTAGTCAAATTTATTTTGTTTATAACACTAAATATTAGTTCTTAACCTAATTAGGATTCCATTTGGAAGGGCAGTTCATGTACTGCAGATGTAGCAGGGATGAAATCTACGATATTTATCACCAATATTGGAGTAGAATATGAATCCTACTCTTCTGTTTATTCTAGATTCAGGTGCTCTCATTCACCTTTGTGATATATATTTGTCTTATAATTTTTGGGTGGGGTAAGATTTGCGAGTTTCCACAATTGTTCCTTGAGGGAAACATGGGATCGATCAACTATTTTATGTTTCATCTAGTTGTCGAACATCTATTCTTTCCTTGTATGAATTTTCTGCCATCCTTCCTCTTCCTCTGACTGGGAAATGGTCATGAAATCCAAATTATATAGTTGATCATCTAATTACATCTATCTAGGGTCGATCATGACTTGATGGAAGTCCCTAAAGAATAAATATTTTGCGATATTTTGACCCATCCTTTTATGGAAAGGGCAATAATCAAGGTATCGATGAGACTAACTTCATCAGGCTTCTTGGGAAGCCGATGTGTGACCAGGTTATTTTCCATAGCTTCCAATAAGTATACCGATACCTTCCCAATTTTGAATGGGTATGCCTTATTCATCCATTCCTGAAATCTCAGGCAGACATTCATTCTTTGTGCATCTGAACGTGGGTGATTCAAAGGTTGTCGATGGTATGAAGGGGGTTTTGGGAAGTTTGGAGCTTTCCTGGGTGCTTGGACCATTTTGGTCTTGAGGGTGATATATTTAGATTTTGTTTTTCTTGATTTTTCCCACGAACGTCTAGCATGAGATTAAACCTTGTTCGGGCTCACTTGATAGCTTATTGAAGATGTTCTGTTATTTCATCAAATTCTAGGAATCCACATAGAAATTTCATGGGGATTAGGGTTGTCTCTAGCTCATCCTAGAGATTTTTAACATAGATTTCTAGTATTTGTTCATATGAGAGATGGATGTCGAACGAATAGGTCAGGCCCTTCCACATTTCTATGATGTCAGACACCCTTTCATTATCTCACTTACTGTAGTTTGTTAGGTTTACAGTCATCATCTTCCTGATCATTGAAGTGAATTGGTAAAGGAACTAACAAAATTTTCTCTACATACTATAATAAACCTTGAAGGAATACTAGTTTACCAGATGAAGGATGGCCCTATCAATGTCTATAAGAAACACCTTAGTTTGGTCACCTCCTGCTGGTCCCGAGGGCCAATCATCATCCCATATTGAGACTGAAAGTGTGTGAGTTGTTTCTCAAGATCTCCTACAGCATTTATGTTATAGAAGGTAGTATTACTAATATTTGGGAGGATGTTGGGTATAATCTACCGATTTGGGGTATGGATTCTTCTCCAGTTGCACCGAAGCGCATTTCCCTTCCATGGATTCCATCGAAGTACCCAAGGATTATATAGTAGTGAGAAGCTCTGGGGTCACATCCATTTAAGTCACTTCCCATCCATATAGATTGGGTAGGGGATGATGAGTTTTTAACATTTTCATTTATCAAATATCCTCTAACTGTCCTATGACTGATGAGTTAGCATGGAGAGAGAGATGTTGTCATTAAAGTAGAGGGATGTCCCAACTGTTTCCAAATTCTTCATATATATGGATGGATTTTCTAGACATGGATCCAATCTAATATCCATCTTCTTCTCTTGATGGTGTATCATCCATAAGAAGGTGAATATATACCTCTAGAATATTTCCCATAATTAGCTCCACATTTTTAAGTAAGAGAGATCATATCTCACTCTCATATTTTGAAAATTTATCTCCTTGATGATGGAAATGTAAAAATAGTCACATCATTCCATTTAACTATAGATGTGTTTCTCAATGGTAGTAGAAACTCATTATTTGGTTGTGCCAAATTCTGGAGCCTTCTTTGATATTGGGTGAACACACCTTCATTTGGTGTTCCCAAATCAACCTCCTCCTAGGGTATGTCTTCCATGTAGCGATCCACTACATCTGTATCTTGATTGATTTCTACAAAAATGATGTTGTTCACTCTGGAATATCGAGAAATGGTGATTGTTCCATTTCCTTCCACATGGAATGTCATATTTGAATGGCTTTCATTAGGGTCGGAACTTGAATCGTTATCCATATTGATCTATTCTAGCTTGCAGCCATGGCGGTGCTATATTTCTTTCATTATATTCTCATATCCTCTTGATTTATGAATGGTTACCTTGAGGTGATTTCCAGTCATGATTTCCAAATGAGCATGGACCAATAGTGGTCTTCATTATGACTAGACGAACCGGTGGGATGCTGACCATTGATCTTTTCCTCCCAACCTAGAGAATACAAATCCTTTTTTGGTGTTGATAATGATAAAAAGTTCCCCATGCCCATGGGATGGGATTGATCTAGAATCTCCCTTGATGTCTCATAGGTTTTTTTCAGCGGATTATGAACTTGGAGGTGGTGATTGAGATATAAATACCCCATCCCTGTGGGTAGGGGTTTGCCTATAACTGCTTTAAAATACATCATGAATTTTCTTAGGTTCTAATGACCTAAGATGTAGAGGTAGTGGAAAATGTTCTCCTATCCAATGTGGACAAGTCTTCTCCTTGGTTTCTCCATAGCAGCTGCTAATACGGTATCCTTGACATGGCATAATTGTTCTTACAAGAGATATGGGTGTGATTTCAGCCCATGATGAGGATCTCTCCTTGCGGGTAGTTATTCGGGTGCTCTCAACTTTTATCTTTGTGTCTGGAACATCCTCCTATTATATTGAGGGGTCCAATTTGATGTCTTTTTATCTATCCTCTCTCCCCCTCTGTGATTTCTAGGAATTATTAGAGTATGCGTATTCTATTGCAATGACCAACTAGCTGGAGCATTCCTTGGTCCTCTGACTTCACTAAAGGCTATAACATTACAGGATGTCATGTTTGAGGGGATCTAATTTTATAATGGAGTGGTGAAGTGTAATTATCCATATTTTCTTGACCCTCAAATTTGAATGCATAATTTAGCTACAAAGATCATCTATCGAAGTGCCATGATCTAATGTTAATAGGCATGTTTCCAATTTACGATGTTATTTCCCAGTTTTAGATCCTGAACTGTGGAGATAGTAACTAGGTTGATATGGAAACAAATCATATTGATGGTCTAGATGTGACACTCGTATCCTAGATAAGGGATATGTCCATCCTTCAGTCTCTGATGAGTGGAACACAAATTCTGGCATAAATAAATATTGCGCTCCTTTTTTAGCTCATTGGGGATCTCATAAATGGATGTAGTGAGGGGATAAGACATTATGGGGAGGATTTTTCCAAAAAACACTCTCCATATGTCAATTTTGGCTTCTTCTTCATCATATTTACATACTTCCATCAAGTCATACCATAGAATATGACTCTGATGGTCTTCTACCGATGGGGTGGAATAATACTGGATACTGATGGGGAACAATATACTATTTTTTATGATATTTTGAGCACCTCCCTATATTAAGGTGTCTTTGTTTTATTCACCACTCTATGTAGAGGTGTATGGAAAAGGGGGGACTTCATTGGAAATAGAAGATATCCCTATGGGGAGGTAGACCATGGTGGAAGTTAAGAGTATAGTTCATGTAATCCATCTCCCCATTACCAGGAAGAGGCCTATCATAGTAATAAATGTATCCTAATTTTGAATCTATAGAACAGTTGATAGGACCTTGTATTTTTTAGAGTGTGTCTCGAACAACATCAAGGAAACTAGAATTGGGCAAATTAGAAATATGATCCATGTTCTAATCATGGTTAGAATATGTCGTCCTTTATTGATTGTCCAGGGATATGGGCTTTTTGTATGGTGGTTGCTAGAATTCACATATAACCATAGAGGGAAGTGGGGATATGAGCCCACTACAATGGATCGGTCGAAATATTTCAATGTGTTACCACAATTTTGATAGGGACATGATCTTGTCTTGAGGTGTGTTCCACTCTCACTTGGTTATCCTTATTTGGATCAAGAATATACACCTAGGTTTAATATGCATTCCCCACAAGAATATGTCAATGGAACTTCAAAATATGAGAAGGAATTTTATAGTCCTCCTATATTTACTCATAATGATTATGGTGAAATTGTTTATTCATAGAAGAATGAATATGTAACTTGCTTATGTTCCCTACTAGAGTATCCCAGGTTGGTTCACTAATAGGAATATGGGACATTCTCGAGTAATGTGCCACTATATCCTAGTAATCCTCAGCCAGAATAAGAGTATTTTCCTAATCCTAAGCCTTCAAATCATACTATATGACTTATTTTATAGGCATGATCCTATGTCCCAAGGCATGTTCTGCTCTCACCTAGTCGCCCCCAGTTGGAACTATATTATGATCCTCTTCTGATGACTCGCTCTTCATTGGGATATGCAGATAATCATTCTGGGTGGGAGAAATAATTTTCACATGCTTCGGTATGACCACATGATCATGATGATCAGAGAGTTGAGTCATCTTAGGATTATAGATAATAGTATGATCCTATCCATTAATCTAGATCACTTCCAGAATATGAGAGGAGAGTTATTCAGGTATTCCTAAAATGTATTGGCACTTTAGAAATGTGTGTGTAAGAATATAATCATGCACATACTCGATTTCCATAACCTATTGACAATGTCTTCTATTGAAGTGGGAATATTTATCCACATCTATCCTCCATGTGCCATCAATATATTCCCTCTGGCATCCTATCTGGGAGTAGGAGTATGAACCTCCCCCATGTTTTCTGTAGGAATATTCCCACAGTCTTGTTCATGTCATGCCAGGATATGAGAAAATTACTTGGTCCTTACTAGAGTATGATGGAGGGAATTTTTGGTAGGAGTGGGTGCATTCTCCCCCTTGTGGGTTCCAACATCTTCTTCCTTCAATTTTTCTTTCTCAGCGTAGCCTTTGCATGGGCATCCAAGATGGTTGTCTATCCAAAGTTTCCCTCAAAAGGTGGTTGATAGGTACCAATATGATTATGATGGGGATGATAGTTAGTAGGATCCTTCCTCAGCACTACCTAGACTATAGAAGATCTAGATCTAGCCTCCTGATCCTCCTTCCCAATGTGATTGGTCATGATGATGGGGGCCACTAGCCTAGCAGTGACATTCATCGAGAAACATATACTCTCTGGATACTACACTTATAGAATCTCACATGCATATTTTTTAGTTGGGATCATGTTGTATCTATGGTACTCTAGAATCATCATGTTTCGTACCTACTTCTGGTTCCATTTTGTATGATAGATCGTTTTACGACACGTGGGGGTAATGATAGCGGATGAAGTGCTTGAACGAGTGCTGGAAGATGAAAACATTTTCTTGGATCGATATTTGGAATGTATGAAGACAACAAGGAACAATTCCACTAGTCAGTGACATGTCATAGGCATGATAATACTCAATCATATATATATGGTTAACATAATTTTCATGTTTTTCCATTTCATCCATTCTTTTAGCATGGACCCATCAACAAAAGCTTGGAATTATAGGAATCCATGTTTAAAGTTGTCTCACTACATTTATTTATATAAGAACTACCAAAAAAGTGGGCCAATAGGTTCACATTGAGCCTATCAATGTGGTTCTCATGTGATGGGAAAGCAGAATGGCTTGACAGATTATAACCCTGTCATTTTGTTATGTCATAGATTCATGTCAAGTTCGCCATTTTTTTATTAGAGGGATTTCATGGCATAGAATGGGTTTTTATTTTAACGTTACCATTTCAATTTTCCCTGAAACTCCCAATGGTATCCCTTCCATATCTATGAATAAACTAATTTCTAAAGGCTGGTTGTCATCTAGGTTTTGAGGGCTAGTGATTCTTAGGGACTTTTATTGGTTGAGAGGATGGGAGGTCTGTTTCCTATCACCCTTTTGGGTGGATTTGTTGCCTAATTTGGGACTCTCTTATAGAATTAAGATATGTTCATGAATCTCTCCCTAATCTCTATACAGGATCAGTTACACTAACATAATGTCTCTGGTTCAATTATATTTTATGTATAATAGACTGGGATTAATCTTTAAGTATTTTAGGTTCTCTATCATTTTATAATAGTTGGAAGTTGTTTATGTGCTGAAGTCACATGAAGAAGTCCTTCGGACTATCCTACCATGTGTGGAGGTGGTAGATATTTTGGGAATGGGGGTGAGCCATTATGAGGGGTCCTACGCATCCTGGTCATTGTAGGAATAAGAGCCTACATAGTTCGATTAGTTTTGGGACTTACACACTGAGACTTATATATTAATGATGCATAATGATGTGTTTATTTCATCCCCCTATGCCCATGTGATCCATGATAATTGAGAGAAATAAGAGGGAGTGAATGATGAGCCTCATGGCACGTGGATATGGGATCATCATATTGGTGTTTTCCTTGAGATACTTGATATGGATCAGGAGCCTTTAAAGAGGTTTCCTATGTATCTCAGTTATGGAGGAAAATAGTTTCCTTGTTGTTCTTTATGGCTAGGGCTTACATAATAAGGCTTCCCTAATTATGATGCCTAATGAGGTGATGTTTGCATCCCCCAAGCCCCAGGTGTGCCATGTTCATTGTGAGAAACAACAGGGAGTGCATGTTTCACCTTATGGAATATAAATGTTGGATATTTATATTTGGGAAATTGTTGAGATATTTTATATGGAGATCTTACCTTTCAGAAGGCATCCTTCATATGCCAGTTATAGTGGGAATTAGAGTCCTCATAGTTTTTTAAGGCTTGGTCATAAACACTGAGGTTTCCATGATGAATGGGCCTTCATTTCTGGAAGGTGTCTCATGATACAGTTGGCATACCCAGGGGGTCAGCGTGTGACCTGTATCGACACATATAAGGGTGTTGTGAGAGTAATGGTGTTGTATTCTGGGGGGGGTGTCTCATATCTTAGTGAAAACCTCAGACAGACAACACAAGTCCAGGACTGCTTGTCTAGAGGATATCTTCATGTATTGGCTAACACCTCAGGGAGACCTTGAATGTTTACACCAGCATGTCTACAAGTGTGCATCATGTCTTAGATGAATTGTCCTAGAGACACCGCGAGACCGGTTCGACATGTCCAATGGTGTCACAGGTCTTAGATGACTCGTTCATGGGGGAGTTGTGAGATTTGGGTTTTCATGTCTAGATGTGTCAACAATACTCGTCTAATGTGAGGAAACAAAATCATTTGAGTAAGACGATGTGTCCAAAGGACATCACAAATCTAGGGTAACAAACCTATAGGGTATTCAGTATTCTGGTGGTTCTCCCAGAAGGTTCCCAAGGTCTATCTCGACACGTCTAGATCATTCCATATTTCTTAGATGTCATGACTAAAGGATCTCGCGATATATTGTTTGCGTGATTTTTCACTATCACGTGTCATTGTATAGAACACATTAAGCCCATACAGGTTTACAATCGTGTCCTCTACTTGATTTTTCAACTTTCAATCCTTGATTTTTCCCTTGTATTATGATTTTCATTCCATGATTCAGTGTCATTTTGTTTGAGTCTCACAGGATCTAAATGAAATTTGACATGGATATTGTATGTGTCACCAATATTTTTTTTTCTTGATCTTTGATTCATCATGAGAATGACTTTATTCTTGTTGTATGACTGCTATGGCAGTCTTCCTATGTATTACCTGGAAGAATGTTGGACGATCGCATGATTGGATGTGGGTAGAATACTGAGATTCGAACGTCATTGTGAATAACCTCTAGAATCCAATAAATCAACCAGCACACCAACCGACTTGCCAACCAGCCATTTTTTTTAATTGGGTAGAGAATTTATAGGCACATCCATCCCACATAGTCACCAGTTTGTGTGGGGAATCTAACATGGGTCCAAGATGGAGTTGACATGGTGCATAGAGTTACACAATTTAATGAGTCTCTATAGTGGTCCACATCTAGGGAACCACTTGCTTTTCAGTAGTAATGGGCCCATCCATCCATTATTTTATAATTGGACATCATTGAAGATATTTTCCTTGAAGGGATTTCATTCTATCATGTCAACATGTACAAGGGTCATCATGAGATCCAACATCAAGTATGAGGGCACTCATGAGTCCTTGGATGGCCTATCCATGGGTCTTGTGATCCATGCGAAGGGTGAAATGGATGCATTGTGTGTCCTTCAAAAACCATGAACCCTACACGCCTCTCAATTTCCATCCCCATTATTTTATTTAATGAAGGTCAGAAGTAATGTGAAATTTCATGTATTGCACTGAGTGTATTTCCTCTATTTTTAATATATGAGTCACGCGACTGATATGGGTCACAAAATAATTTTTGAGTATTTTATGTAAAAACCTGACTTTTGGCTTTATAACACAACGGGGTTTCTTGGGCATAGACTAGGTCTTTTGTGCCGTGAAACTGATAAGCCATAGGGACCTCGCAAGGAAAGTTGGTCGTGACAATGAGGTCTCTTGTTGTCTTGTGGGTTTCTCAGGGGATGCATCCCATGTCTTTTAGGGACTGTGAACACAACTCTCCTCCTCACATTTGGTCTTCTTTGATTTATATTACATGGTATGGGAGGTATGTGAATTTCCTCAGGTAATATCCATGGGGTTTACTCAATTTTCAATTGGTGTCTCGTGTGAACAATGTAGATTATATCAGATTTCCCTTGTATTGTGGCCAAAACTACCAATTTTTCCTTATAGTGTCACAAAGTTTCCTTGTCATTCCAATGTTACGTGTCAAATGAGTTGAAGGGGATCCACAAGACACACTAGATAGGTCATGGTGCATCGCGTGTCATTAAGGGCACACTACATGTCCTCAAGAGAGCACAAACCCCTCTCACCTCCTCCAATTTATCTCCATAAATTTTTTAGAGAATGATTTAAGGTCTTGTGATATGTATTGGACCTCATATATGTGATAAGTTCCATGTGTGGAGACATTTTGTAACCTTGAGGTGGTCACCCAATAGAGATCCTTTAAGGGGCTCCACTAGTCTTTGACCTTCCTCTTCTCCCTTACTTTCATTGGTAAGACATTGCACATGTTCATGTATTTATATCATAGTGATTTTTTGACTGGTTCTCATTTAGAGTGCGTTGATAATTATGACCTTATATTGAATACATTTTAACCATCCTATGTTAAGGTATCCATTTGGGTAATATTTTCATTGTTTTTCATATGTTTCTAATTTGTTATATTGTCAGTCCTTATACATATATCAAGATTATATAATGTAAAACTGGATATAAATATCATGTATCTACACTATATGAGTATTGTAATAATCTATAGAATATATAATTTTGAAATAGAATAAACAGTTCATGGAGATGGTAGGTCATACGTACGCATAAACGCTATTTCCTTTTAATTATCGTGTTAATAGAATGAAATTAAAAAACATATATATATATATATATATATATGTATATATACATAATTATTACATTATATTTATTATATCGTATATATCTTATATATTCACTAAAACCATCGTTAATATAATCCATATGGTGTATGGACGAATCATATCGCTTTGAGGGGGCGGTAGTCCACACTTTCTCAAATGAAATTATCGTATTAATAAAAAATGGAATGTAAAAAATATATGAGTTGTAAAAAAGAATATAGATGCTTAAATACATTATAAATTTAATACATGGAATATATAAATTTATTTACCTTCATAATGGAAACCATGGTAGGTGGTAATGGAAAATTAAACAATCATTGTATCATGAGGTTGTAGTCCTCCGTACACAGAAATAATATGTTCATTAACCATTAGATGGAGGTGTGGGTAAGTTTATCTCAATACCTATACATAAAAACATCATAGTATATTTAGTATATTTTTTATATATCCATAGAGTAAAGAGAGTATTAGTGGGTGTTTACAGAAAGAAATAAATTGTGTAACTCATTTTGCTTTGTGCCAAAGGGGTTCCTTGGATTGCATTATTGCAAATGGAAGGCTTCTTGGAATATACGATGTATGTTAAGAAGTGTATGCAGTAGATCTTGTCTGAACCTAATTTATTTTAGTGGATTTAATAAGTGGTAGAGGTGGCGGCCATTTATATGGAAAGAAAAGGACTCACTTGGAATTTTTTAAAACAAGTAGGGTACACAAATGTTCTTAACTAAAAAAGTCATACCAAACCAAAAAACACAATAATGGAAGGTGTATGAGAGAAATATTGAATTATATTGGGGTTTTAGAAGTGTATAAATCATTTAGAACATTATTTTTAGGGCTTAGTTCTTAATTAAAATATTTTTACCTCATTCGATGTGACTAATTTTAATTGATTTTACTAATATTTTTGGTCAAAAAAAAATATTATATTAACAAAATATAAATATTATATGGATTAAAATGTTGTATTCTAGTTTTTAGAAATTTAATTCACCAAATCAGGAAAATTAAGATTAATGTTGATCCCATAGAGGTAGTGAAATTACAGGTTTGAATGTAGAAAAATGTTCAAATGTTTGTTAAGTTTTTATATTAATTTTCATACTGAAAATGTTTAAAATGAACTAAATTTTACTAATATATTTACAATTGGTCAAATATGATCTTAAAATAAATTTAAATTATAATTTAACATAAGAAATTATTTAAACAAAAAAGATATTTTTTTACTAAAACACAACAGCTTTCACTATTCATCAAAAATGATGTTTCTCAGAAAAATCCCTAAATTTACCCTAGCATAATTCCAATGAAATGATTTAAAAAATTAATTTTATTTTATAAAATTAAATTTAAAAACATTTCTACCTTTAATTTCACTGTTCCTTCACATATGGACACGAAAAGTAGTTTATTTGAGAAAATAATTTTTTTAACATATATGGATTTACTAAAATCTATATTTATAATTATCTATAATTTTTATTTATAAAAAAAACATTATAAAAATATTTTATAATTAGTTATTTCTATTGATATTACTGTGTTTTAATGTCTAGGTTACAAATAACTTGTTTGAATAATTATTACAATAAAATGATGTTTTGTAGAAACATGGTATTGCATGTAACATACACCAAGTATATTTTTATAATAATGTAATGTTTTACATAGTTCATTGTAATACATGAATGAAAATTTTATTTATTAGGTTAAAATATCTTTGAGACCATCGTAATGTTTCCATTTATAATCAATCGGATTTCACATTCATTTATAATGAATTGGTTACCTAAGAATTCATATTATATTTTATAAACCATATATTTTTATAAATTAGTTAGTACTATTAATAACATATAATTTAATTTCAGGGTTTTATCTTATTATATTAAATAAAAATATTTTAATAAGATATTATTTTTTAGTAAAACTTAGCCTTGCATTTTACGCAAGTTATCACGGAAAGTTGATATTTCATATAACGCATGCGAACCTCAGTGTTCCAAGTTGATAAGGCCAATTTTTACGTTTCATTTAGTATATGGTAAACTTGGTGTTGTGTATAACACAATACAAACAAATTTTTTTTGTATAAAATGAAATATCATAAGTTTTGAAGGAAATTCAAAATATCAAACTAGTCAAATTAATTAGAAAAAAAATTCACAAAATCTCTGGGTGTTACGGATATTATCATAAAAACTTCAATAAAAAATATTATAAAACATGTACATTAGAGAAAAATGTTTTTAGACTCAAGATAATAGTCAAATCAATTTTCCTTAAAAATATATTTTTAGTCACTTGAGTACTTAATGTGAGGGTAATTAATGTAAAAAAATTATTTTTAATAAATAACTATATTTGATGATAATTCATGAGTTTCATTAGAGATATATATTAATATCTTATCTTGATATACGTAACCATAATGAATCCTGATTATCAATGGGATTGTAACATAAAACCCTTATTGCATTCATAAAATTTTAATCAAAATAACCATAAAAGAATGAAAATTATGTGGACATGTAGAACCTATAATTTAATGAAGAAAATCATAAAATAAATTCATGTAAGGTGTATACATCACCCAAAAGAAACTATTAGTGAATATGGTTTTGTTCCTTAGAAATTATGTGAGATGAAAATCATTTACCTTTGGTCCATCTTTTTTCAAACATGTCTTAATATACTATGTACCAAAAATATATTTATTATAAATTTATTATATTAACATACTCATATATAGAATACCAAATTTGATTTAATTTTAATGTTTTATAACCTGTTTTTTAATAATTATTTATTACAATCAATATCCAAGGTGATATTGGCTTCGTTTTTAATCAATGTTTTGGTTTGGACGTTTTGATCATTATATTTTGATCATGCTTCTATAACCTCTATAATTTAAGTAATGACATAAATATCATATATATTCAATATATGAATTTTCATAGTCATTCATAAAATAATAAATATAAAAACAAACTACACCTTTCATCGTGACACTAGGTTGTACGTACAAATGAACATTGTTTCCATTTTTCGATGGGTGAAATAATTGAAAGGTAAAAAATAACTCACGTCTCCAAAATAATTATTATATCATATAAATATCATATATTTTCATGAAATCCATCCGTATTACTATACAATTAAAAGATAAATAAAAAATTAATCGCATCGCGTCATGCAGGTGGTAGTCCACACGTATGCATGGTCGACATTAATGGATTTCCATAATTTGGATGATAAGTAGGTAGATATTATATTATAATCCCATAATTATAATTTTTTTTATAAATATCATATATAATATTTATACTCCTCATAATACCCATCCATAAAATTTGGTGATGAAAAAAAATCAATGGTATCGCTACTTGGAGATGGTAAGTCGTTTGTATAAACAAGCGATACATTCACTTCACATTTTATAGAACATAGGGTGTATAATGGTTTTTTCATAATCATAATAACATTTTAGAATATTTTTGATACTGAATTTATTACATTATGATAAATACCATAGATTGATTTGATGTAAGGAACATAAAAAACCAAATTTACCAATTAAAGTGATCATGACTTCATTTAAACAACTCCTGCTAATATCATCTTAAGGGATTTATGGTTGGTCATTTTGAATTAATGAACATATATAATATTACTAAGGATTCTTATAATATAAATATTTATTTCTTTTAATATTCAAGGATCAATGTATTCTAAATAATGGGGGGTGGAGGTTCACCTTTTTAATTGAGGTGAGGGGCACTTTTAAAATTTCTCAAAATATGATATTATAATAATTTAATTCCAAATAAAAATGAAATAAAATGGTTAGGAATTAAAATATAAGATATTATATGGTTTTAATCCCTTCATAAAATTGATTTTAGATATGCTTATATGTCATATTATACTATATCATTTTGATTTTACATTACTTAACCAATTTAAATTTTAACTCCAAAAACTACATTTTTCAAAATGAAAGGGTTGTAATTTTTACTTATAAGGTGATGATAAACCCATAAATGTCCAATTTATGAAATTTTAGGCCATATAATTTTCTAATTTAATTATTTCAATTTGTTCTTTCTTTTTAAATAATTTAGAAAATTATTAGTTTTAAAAAAATATCATTATTTTCCATATTAAAACTACTAATTCAATTTTATTTAAAGGAATTAAAAATGATTTATTTTAAATATAATCTTTTATATCAACATTTATATTTCATTTTACCATATAAAATTTGTATAAAATTATATATTAAATAAAATTATCATGTTTGATATTTTCAAAATTATTTATTTTATTTTTCCTTTATCTAAATAAATATTATTTTAGTATTGTGTAGGAAATTAATGTCATTATATAATACATAAAAATCATAAATAAATTTCTATATGTATAATTTTATTATTCAAAAAAAATATTAATCTTCATTAATAACTTTTTTTTGTTTCAATATGAACACATAATGAAAATTTAAAACAGAGATATTGTCACTTTTTAAGAATTTTTTATTTAAATAATATATAAGTAATTATCCAAGAAATGGTATGTTAAACTAAAAAATTTATATCCCAAGGTGAAAAGGGTATAATGAAATTAATCCAATAATAATTTGGATGAAAAATTATGGCCTTATCAGTAATTTTTATATTAGGTTAACTCAATTTTACCTTCACTAAGGTGATAAATTTAACCGTAGTTTCTATTCATATTGAACAAAAATAAAAGAGGCCTTTTAAAAAAACTAATCTCGTAATTATAAATTTGTAATTAATTTTTCTAATATTATACATAGAATATAAGAAATTATTTATAATTTATGTATAAAAAAATTGATAAAAAATTATTTTTTAAGTATAAACATGGATTTATTATTATCCCATGTATAGTAGAAATATTAGAATAGTATTTACAAAATATGATCCAATATATAATATATACACATAATTAACATTAATCACTAAAGGGGGTTAATTTAATTCACCTATATAATATACTTTGTGCTCTTAAAAAAATTCATATAAAATGTCACTTCTATTTTCAATATTTTTTAATTCTATTCATTTGATAACTATTGAATTATTTTTATAAGTATGTATACCATATTTTCTTATAATTTTGTTATAAATATTCGTAAATTCTATATTAATGCTGAGGTTGTTAAATACTATTTTAATAATATATCCTTATTCATTTAAAATGACTGTTCCATGTAGTGAAAGATATCAATGGAATAAAATTAATTAAAGAAAAATATTTTATAAAATATTTGAGGGCTGAATTAAGTGTTTTAACTATAATGATATGGGGCACCTTAAAAATTATTTCCCCAAGAAACAAGTTAATGTACTTTAAAATAATAAACGTGATCAAGGTCAATCTTAAATTGTAACCCCAACCAAAGAAGAATGATTACAGTTCTTTTGTTTTGGGATAAAATAAATATGTTATTGAATTATTTTATTAATGATATGTTCATTTAATGAATCATTAAAGGTATAAGTCTTTTATGTTAGTAGTTTATAATAACATTTTTGAAAGAATATGTTGAATGATTCCGATAGACAAGAGAAATGATTCGATGGAAGGTTGATTTTTTGAAAACACTTGATCTTGGGAATATAACTATTCATATTCACTAGATATCAAGATAATAATGTTAATTATATGAAAATGGGACTGTATTAGTGACCTTTAATTTGGTTATTCATTTGATAGTCTATGATATCTTTACTATAATTTACTACATTTTTTTATTTATGGAATATATTTTAACATATTCTTTCATTTTGTAATATTGATTTTTTTCAATAATATTTTATAGTGATCAAGGTATTCACATATTTGGTATGTGAAATTAAAAGATATATTTTTGGTAATTATATGTTAAGTTGATTTTGGAAATTTAGTTACCATAAATCTATATTTTTTTACTTTGAAATTTTTCAGACATATTTCGGAGGAGCCTTATGGTTAACTATTTATAAAATTTATTAAGATGAACTTTGGTTATGTTATTGTGTTTTTATATATTAATATATTATTGGATAAATTATATTAACCCTTTTTACTAAGGAAAGTATCTATAGATGGGTGGAATGAAATTTCAGTCTTTTATTAATATAAGGATCTACTTAAAGTTAATTTTAGTGCTTCAGGAATAAAAACTTTATAATGGATATTCATTTACTAAAGTAGGAGATGAATTGGGAATTGATCTAAGAACAACCAAAGAAAGAGTCTATTCTTATGAAATAGAAAAACATCAAGCAAGTATATCTCCTTATGTTCTTAGATGAGATGGTAAAGGAATTATTGAACTCTAGGACAATTATAAAAACAAAAGTTTATCCTATTACCTTAATATAAGATGAATCAATGGTCTTTTTCACACATCATCATTATCATTTTTTGTAGACATTAAATTTCATTGATTCATTCACTCACTAGTAGACAATGATCTCAAAATATCACCATAATTATTTATATCTTTCTTCCATGTAAATATTATAAGTTCATACTAATTTTTTCCAATATGGAAACAAATTCATGTGTAATTAAAAATTAACATTGTAATTAGATTTATCTCTAATCAATTGGATGTCTTATTAACCCTTTTTATGATGTGGGTTTTTGATAGAGGTATTGTAAAATATCAAACCCCTCATTGTATAGTGAAAGTTCAAATTATCAGGATGAAATTTATTTAATGGGTGATGATTCCACACCCAAATATTTTACGATATATATTTATATATATGTTTAATCTCTATGAGATATTTTGGTACATGCATCCCTGAGTTTAAATGAATCATAAAATAGTGTACTTTTATAAACTTGCTATTAAATTGGCAAGAATTAATAGGAAAAACTAATTAATACAATTTATTTTTTAAAAAAATATATAAAACAAATTCCTTGGTTATAGATTAATTATAAATAAAAATAGAAATAAAATGAATGTAAAAGAAATATTTTTCTACAGTTAATTTATCCATGCAATCTGTTTTTTTGATATCAAATTTAATTAATCAAATTTGATGAATTATATCAAATAAATTTATGTATCATATATAAAATATAATATTTTATAATTATTATAATATTTTTTAGGCATGGGATAATATTAAATCATGTTTTATTCTTAAAAATGGTTTTTTTCTAAAAAGGTGTTTCGTCATATTATGTAAAATAATTTTAATACTAATTTTACCAATTTTATATAATTTATATCAAACAATGAATATAATGTTTTAATTAATAATTTAAAAATTATATTTGAGTGAATTTTTAATAATTTTTTTGAAATAAATAATATTTCCATGAATAGTGACAAATTGATATTTTTATTGAAAACTGGATTTTGATATAAAGTGATTTCAAGTACAATTTTGTTATGAATTTCTTTTAAAAGTGAAATTAGTTCAATTATATTATAGGTAATGTAATTTAAGCTATTTTAATCAATTTAGTCCTTTTTTTAATATTTTAATGTAAAAATTAGTTCAATTATATTATTTAATTTTGATTTAAAATTTTTTATTACTTTTGAAAAAATTTGATTGGAAACCTATTTTTCGTCATGTTATTGGGTTTGATTATAAATTAAATTTTATATAAATTTCTATTTTTAATTTTTTTTAAATATTTTCTATATTTACAATAATAATAATTAATATTATCTAAAAATATGATATTTATTTTTGTTCATAAATAATAGTAATAGAAGTAGAAATTATTTTGAATGGTTAAGGTTAAAACTGGTTTAATAGGGCTTAATAAAGAAATATAAGACTTAAAATAACAAACAAAATTAGTAATTTATATTTGATAGAAATATTCAACCTTATATAATATATGTTTGGATATAGAGTAGTTTTGGGGATTTGATGCATGTAAAAAATATGGGTGTAATTTATTATTTTCAAATATTCTAATGGTCCCCCCCCAATTATTTTATTCCACCCCCAATAATCTTCTTTCATCAGTTTAAAAATATTTTTCTATCCAATACCTTAAAAATTAACTTCCTTACATAGCACCACATTACCAAGAGTCCCTTTTTTATTGCAAAACCATTTTAAGAAGGCTTTAGAAATACAATTTAATAGGTTATCTGAATAAGTCATATAATAATTAATTATACATATTAGTTTTCCTTATTCCAATGCGACATTTAAATGTTATAAAAATATTATAAAATAATAACAAATATCAATCTCCTCTCCTATAAAATAGAGAATGAAAATATCCTTCGAATGCACGAAGGACTACTGCCTCACGGAGTGATGTATATTGTTTTCAACTATTTTATCTAATGGATTTATATAATGATGTATTTAATGTTTTCTATTATATTTATTACATAGTTATACTTCTATAATTATAATTACACATCTACCGTTTTATACTCAAATATGTTGAAAAAATGATAATGTCTCTCCGGCATACATGTGGGAAACCACCTCCATGTAACGAACTGATATTTTTTTAATTATCATATGGCTGAAAATAAGGATATAAGTAATGAATATATATCATATATATGACATAATAATTTTTCTAGAAAGATGAAACTTTATTTTCCTTTCATTCATTCAACCCATTAAAAAGTGGAAACAAACCTCATGTGTATATACTGCATATCATCTTCGTAAATGTCGTAATTCATTTTTCTATATATCATTTATGAATTAGTATAAATAGAGATGATATTTTTATTATGATTTAATTTATATAGATGATTTAACTATCACAAAACAGCTCAGATACACTGGTAACTCTATACTTGAACTGACACTCACTTGTCCTGAATGGGGTTCTTAAACCTCATGAGTTGGTGTTTAACACCTAGAATCATTAAATAATAAAATGATAATGGGTTTTACAGAAAAATTAAATATAATAAATAAAAATATGTTATATCATCACTCCTCAAGTGTAAAGAACCATAATTCGAACATGTAAGTAATTACCCAAGATGAAAGATAAACAACTCAATGGAAACTTCAATCCAAACTGGAATCAACAAAAAATCAAAAGTCTCAAAACACAATGTAACAACTTGAACATATCTACACTAATCACTATCATCACTCAATGGTCCAAAGGATCAGGAATATCCTCCACATCCAAGTATTTGTTTCCCTTTTCTCATACATTGAGTACGAATGTGTTGACCTCACCTGTTTTGATAATCTCAATCCTGTATTCATATGTGTTGAAAATCCCAATTATGTTTTCATTCTATATGATATTCTTAAGTATCATTGATCTATACTTTAATTCTTTCAAATCTATGATCAAACCAATAATAATTTTTAAAATAGTCTTTGGAATATGTTAATCCTCATTTATCCATGTTCATACAAGTTATAAATTAATTCTAACACAATCGGATGTGTTCTGCATAAAACAGATAAGTAATCTGTCTATAGCTACTGATAAAGAGCTACCGGTAACCAGTCTACCGATAGACTTAACACAGAGCTACCGATAGACTTAACACAGAGCTACCGATGTACTTATAAATATAAGCTACTGACTTACAGACAGTTACCGATACAAACATAGAGGTACCGGTGTAAGTATAAATAGCTACCGATGGAATAAGAGTCACCGATGGACGAAGCTACTAACAGACTCATAGCTACCGACGCATGGAGCTACCGATGCGTAGAGCTACCGATGCACGTACCTACCGACGCATGGAGCTACCGATAAACAAAGTCACCGATACAAGCATGTACCAACCGACGCATAGAGCCACTGATAGAGTCAAAGCAACTAATGACATTGAGCTACCGATGTTGAAGCTACTGATGTTCAAGATACCAATGTTCAAGCTACCGATGTCCAAGCTACTGATGCTGATTACCTACCGATCACTCGACTCACTGTTTGAATTTCATTATTTCCTATATTTAATCTATCTAACGGTCATATCATGTACATTTTAATGATTTGTCAAATATCTGATAAAGGTTGTCGGATGTCAGGAACCCATACCTCGTACCTGCTGAAAAGAAATCTTCTCTGTCCCCTGTTGGGAGATAAATACGAGAAGACTACACTGCCCAACACACATCAACGAACAACAACAAGAAGCGAACCAGAAAAGTGTGGTGGATGGAATATACCAAAAACACAAGAACGAGAAGAACACAGAGAAACTCATAGACAATCAAGCATACTCGAGAAGTGTTCTGTGCATACAAGAAGAACACTGAAGAACTTCGACTACATCTCACTGTCTCTGAACCTGGAGCATACGACACTCTCTTTCTCAAACAGAAACGAGAAGAGGACTCAGACTCACTTTTAGTCGAATCCAGAGGAGTCCATAGCTACACTAAAATCACCAGAACCACTTCTAAACTCTACAACTCTTGTTCTGTGATTTATTATCATTCATTTCGAGCAGTGTGTGTTATCTGCTGTATCTAACACATACACTGTCTCCTGTACTCAAACTGAAGGATTTGAAAATCCTTACCAAACTCTTTCATTCTTTCTTTCCCATGAATAACAGTGGTAGAGGTCGTGTGTGACCTGGACAGCTGGTTGCTGTTGTAATGTTTCCCACGAAGAACAGTGGTAGAGGTCTTGGACCTGGACAGTTGTAAACTGTTGAACCCCGATCCAGGGTGTGGATCATTTTTATATAAACTTTTGAGAGGACTACGTCTCGGCTTGAGACTGAACCTCTTGGTTACATTGTTGTGCCATCTCTTTCAAAGTTTTTTTCCGCTGCTAATCACTTTAAAACTAATATTGTTTTTAAAGTTACTTTGATAATTAAATTAGCAAGTGTTTATGTTAAGTGTATATTAGTAAGTTAGTTTCAAAAGATGATCACACACTCCTGTGTTGATTAACTGGGAATTAATCAATCCCTTGAGAATCTAACAGAACCACTACTTTAATATAAATTCACTACAGTTTAATTTATTATTTTATTTGGGGGTCTTTAAGACAATTTTTTTTTAATACAGAAATTTTTAATTGGTACTCAATTCACCCCCCTCTTGAGTAAACCACTCCGAACAACACTTGGTATCAGAGGATTGAAAATACATTCTAAAAGTACTCTGCTTTTGAACTGTGATTTTAGTTTTATTTTAAAGTTCTTAAAATTTCTGTTATATCTAAATTTTTATCTCTTTAAAATTTTCTCATCATGGAAAATAGACTTGAGGGTGCTGCTACTAACCGGCCACCTTTCTTCAATGGAACTAATTATGCTCAGTGGAAACTGAAAATGAAAATTCATCTAGAAAGCATAGGTTTTGATATTTGGACGGCTATTGAATCAGAATACAAAATTCCTACTACTGCTAGATCTACATGGGATGAACCTACAAAGAATGCTTACAATAACAATTGTAAAGCTATGAATTCCTTGTACTGTGCTCTAGGAGATGAAGAGTTTAATAGAATTTCTGCTTGTAAAACTGCATATGAAATTTGGGATACCTTGGCTGTTTCTCATGAAGGAACAACGAATGTTAAAGAAATGAGATTGAACACTTACACTATCAAGTATGATAATTTTAAAATGAAGCCTGACGAACCCATTTCTGACATGTGTCTCAGGTTCAATGAAATTGTCAATACAATGATCTCGCTGGGAAAGGATGTCTCATCGAAGGAACAAATTATGAGAATTTTGAGATGTCTACCTGATAGATGGAGAGGCACATCTGTCTCAATCAGAGAATCATGTGACATAGCTGCTCTACCTGTCAAGGAACTAATTGGCAAGCTGATGATGTATGAAGAAGAGATTAAAGTGAACAAAGAGGAAGAAGATGAACCTGCAAGAAAGTCTGTCGCTTTCAAATCCTCAACTTCAAATAATAAGGACAAAGAAAAGCTTCAAGCTGTAGTTGAAAGTTCAAGTTGTGAAGACAGTGGAAGTGATTCTGACAGTGATGCTGAGATGGCTCACATTGCTAGAAGATTTAATAAATTTTATAGGAAAAAGAAGTTCTTCAGAAAAACAAATTATAAGGGTAAGTATGATCACCAAGGTAAATGGAAAAAGGATTGGAAGAAGAATGGCAAATCAGATGATGTTGTCTGCTATGAGTGCAAGAGAAAAGGACACATTAAAGCCGACTGTCCAAAGCTGAAGTATAAAAAGAAACATGAATATAAGTACAATAAGTTTAAGAAAGCCATAAAGGCTACTTGGAGTGCTTCAGAAGACAGCACAAGTGAAGCTGAATCTTCAGACTCTGAAAGGAATCGAGAAAACATGTGCTTTATGACAAACACTTCTTAGGTAACTGCTGAAACTCCTGCTTTAAATTATTACTCTGGAGATAATGCAGAATCTAATTCTGATTCTGGAACAATGTCTAAAAATGAATTGTTTGAGTACTGTGATATGTTGTAAGAGACATGTAATGAGCTTAAGGATAAATACAAGTCATTAAAGAAACAGCATGCTCTCACCACTACAGTTAAAACCGAACTCACTATTGAAAAAGAGAAAAATGCTTAACTTCTAAAAGAGAATACTGAACTGAAACTATCTAATGAGCAACTCAAGAAAGACTTAGAGAAGTTCACCAATGGCAAAAATACTCTAACACAGATGCTAGGAAAGCAAGTAGCACCTAAATATAATACTGGTATAGGATACCAACCTGGACAAAGGAAAATTTCCAAAACTAGATTCATTTCTAAATCTGGACAGAATGAAGGTAATTCTGGAACTTCATATGCTTCAACCAGTTATATACATAGCTATGGATCTAATAAAGTTTATATTTCAAAGCATGTCAATTCTGCAAATTATATGAGACCCATTAGACAAATATGGGTACCTAAAGTGTTATTGGCTAACCTGTCTGGACCCAAGAAAATCTGGGTACCAAAATCATCTCCCATCTAAATCTGTTTTGTAGGGAACTTGCTTAAAAAGCTCCTGTAATGAGACCTGGTATTTGGACAGTGGATGTTCAAGACATATGTCAGGAGACTTCTCTTGTTTCAAGAGTTTAATAAAAGTTGATGGAGGCTTTGTCACTTTTGGTGATAATTCAAAAGGGAAAATCATCGGCCTAGGCCAGATTGGTAACACTGATTCAATTTTGATTTCTAAAGTTTTATTTGTTGATGGCCTTAAATACAATCTATTAAGTATTTCTCAGTTATGTGATGATGTTTTTCATGTTAAATTTGAAAATGATTCTTGCAAAGTTTTTAATTCTAAGAATGTTTTGGTATTTTCTGCCTTAAGAAATGAAAATGTTTATGTTGTTAATCTGAATTCTTTAGCTAAGAAGAATATTACTTGTTTGAATGTTTTTCATAAAGAATCTTGGCTATGGCACAGAAGATTAGGACATTTCAACATTCACTCACTTAGAAAACTTTCTAGGAAAAACCTAGTTAGAGACCTACCTAAATTAGAATTCCCAAATGATAGAGTGTGTAACCCCTGTCAAAAGGGAAAACAACACAAAGTTTCTTTTAAATCAAAGAAAGAAGTTTCGACTTCTCAACCACTTGAATTGGTTCACATGGATTTGTTTGGACCATCAAGAGTTTCTAGTTTAAATGGGAAGCACTATGTTTATGTTCTTGTAGATGACTTTTCTAGATATACTTGGGTATATTTTCTAGCTCACAAAAGTGAAGCTTGTACTTACTTTGTCAAATACTCCAAGTCTGTAGAGAACCTTAGTGGACTTAAGATTAAGACCCTGAGAAGTGATCATGGTCGTGAGTTTGAAAATCAAGATTTTGAATCTTATTGCTCACACAATTGCTATACTCATAACTTTTCTGCCCCTAGAACACCCCAACAGAATGGTTTAGTAGAAAGAAGAAACCGAACCCTTCAAGAAATTGCTAGAACCATGCTCAATGAATATGATCTGCCTATTTATTTTTGGGCTAAAGCTGTTAATACAGCTTGCTATGTCATTAATAGAGTCTTAATTAGACCTGTTCTTAAGAAAACCCCTTATGAACTGTGGAACAATAGAAAGCCTAAGGTTAATTACTTTAAATTTTTTGGTTGCAAAGTATTTATTCTGAATACTAAAGATAATCTGGATAAGTTTGCTTCCAAAAGTGATGAAGGAATTTTTCTGGGTTACTCTATTTCAAGTAAAGCCTATAGAGTATTCAATAAGAAAACCAAATGTGTGGAAGAATCTGTTCACATCAAGTTTGATGAAACTGATCCACATGAGCCTAAAACCTCTCTTGAGAATCTTGAAGAAGATTTGTCTATTCTGAACCTTAATGATAAATCTAAAGAACCTGTTATAAAAGTATCCAGTTCTGGACTTTCTCCAGAATCTGCTTCTGTTGAACCCGAACCTATAGATGAACCTGAAATTTCTAGTCCAACCTTTACCAGATCAACAAGGATTCTAAAGAATCATCCTTTAAAAGTTGTTGTTGGTAATCTTGATAGAGGAACACAAACTAGAGCTTCTCTAAGAAACCAGGTTGAACATCATGCCTTTCTTTCACAGCTAGAACCCAAAAATATCAACGATGTTATCAATGATGAATTCTGGGTAATAGCTATGCAGGAAGAATTAAATCAGTTTGAAAGAAACAAAGTCTGGGAATTAGTTGACAGACCTAAGGACACCTTGACAATAGGCACAAAGTGGGTCTTTAGAAATAAAGTAGATGAATCTGGAAATATAGTTAGAAACAAAGCTAGACTAGTTGCACAAGGATATAGTCAAGAAGAAGGCATAGACTATGAGGAAACTTTTTCACCTATAGCTAGACTAGAAGCCATTAGGATCTTACTTACATATCCTGCACATCTGGATTTCAAGTTATATCAAATGGATGTCAAAAGTGCTTTTCTAAATGGTTTTATAATTGAAGATGTTTTTGTAGAACAACCACCTGGATTTACTAACCCCCATTTTCCAAATCAAGTTTTCAAACTTTCTAAAGATTTGTATGGTTTGAAACAAGCTCCAAGAGCTTGGTATGATAGACTTAGCAATTTCCTTATTTCAAAAGGTTTTACTAAAGGGATTGTTGATCCAACTCTTTTCATTAAAAGAATTTCTAAAGATGTTTTAGTTGTACAAATATATGTTGATGATATTATTTTTGGATCTTCTAAACACTCTTTATGTACTGATTTTTCAAAAAGTATGAAAAATGAATTTGAAATGAGCTTAATGGGAGAGCTTAAGTACTTTCTTGGATTTCAAGTATTTCAAAATGAAAATGGTATTGTTTTGAATCAAAGTAAATATACAAAGGATCTTTTAAAACGTTTTGGTCTGGATAGTATCAAGGAAAGTGAAACTCCTATGAGTACTACCTGTAAATTGGATGCAGATGAAACTGGGAAACCAGTTGATCAAACCAATTACAGAGGTATGATTGGTAGTTTACTTTATCTTACTGCTAGTCGACCTGATATTATGTTTAGTGTGTGTATGTGTGCTAGATTTCAAGCTAATCCAAAAGAATCTCATTTGCTTGCTGTTAAAATAATTTTTAAATATCTCAAACACACGGTTAACTTAGGTTTGTTTTACCCAAAAGGACAATCCTTTGAGTTAATGAGTTATTCAGATGCTGACTTTCCTGGTTGTAAGTTAGATAGAAAAAGCACATCAGGAACATGTCATTTGCTTGGAAAATCCTTAGTTTCTTGGTGTAGTAAGAAACAGAACTCAGTTGCATTATCTACTGCCGAAGTAGAATATATAGCTGCTAGTAGTTGCTGTGCACAAATTCTGTGGATGAAACACACTCTTTTGGACTATGGATTTGTTTTTAAACATGTTTCAATCAACTGTGATAACACCAGTGCAATAAACATCTCTAAGAATCCTGTATCTCACTCTAGAACCAAACACATAGATGTAAGACACCATTTCCTAAGAGATAACTATCAAAAAGGTGATATTTCTCTTGAATTTATTGGCACTGAACATCAATTGGCTGATATTTTTACTAAACCTTTGAGTTCGGATAGGCTAAGTTACATAAGACACGAATTGGGAATGTTTAATCACAACCTGTGTGAAAATCCACACTGACGTGAAATCCTCACCGATGTAAAATTATCACCGATGTGAAAATCCTCACCGATGTAAAATTCTCACCGATGTGAAATCCTCACTGGTGTGAAAATTCTCACCGATGTACAATTCTCACCGATTTGTTTTTCTCACCGATGATTAACTCACACCGATGCAAGGTTTTAAAACTTCTGTCTGCCGCCAAGAATACGAATCGTTTTATTTTATTTTATTACTCTATTTTAGTCGTTTATTTGGAATTCCTAAATGATAAAACTAAGTTTAAGACACTTCTTACCTCACCGAGCTCAAAATCTCTCACCTTCGAACCTTAGCTCCCAAATCATCCAAGAACCCTAAACCCGCGATGGCAAAAACTAAGCTTCCTATCGTCAGAGATGAAAGAGTAGAACCAAACGCTAAGAAGCAGAAGACACGGCATAAAGCCAGTGTTAGTGTAGTCATAACTAGATCAGGAAGGCGACCAGTGAATCCTCACCTGCAGAATAGAGACATAGTAATCGAGAAGGAACTGTGCATGGAATGGCTACTGCCTAGAAAATCGTTAGTACTCGAGATTCTGGAGGACCAGAAATGGGTGGATTTTTTTTCGAATAACAATGGCCCATACTACCAGAAGTTGGTAAAACAGTTCTATGAGTTTGTAACCTTTGAGAAGTCTGAGAATGAGAATCGGGTAAGCTCTTTTGTAAATGGAAAAGTGATGTCTTTTTCTTCAGTAGAGTGGGCTGAGAGTTTGAAAGTACCACATGAAGGTGTCTCTGGGTATGTATCAAGAGCAATTCCACCTAGCAGTGATATCTTTGATTATGAAACCGCCTTAAAAGAACTGACTGGTAATGGGAATCAAAGGCAAGTGGTTGCTGCTGAACTGGATGGAGAGAATCGACTGCTTTTCAAGTTTGTTCAGCATGTGTTGATACCGAGGCGAGGAGATTTTTCAAATCTGAGATATCAAGATATCTATCTTCTTCATTTGCTAAGACATGGTGTAAAAATCAATCTGTGCAGATTTTTAATGCTTCAAATGGAAGACATGATAAGACCAAAGTCAAAGACTAATGCTTTGTTCTTTGCCAAGCTGATTTCAGAAATGATAAAAGTGAAAGGAATAGCTGAGTCTCAGGATGAGATAGTTGTATTCAAGAACAATTTCTGCATCACCTCGACTGTTTTTAAGTACATGAAAATTAATTGGAACCCATGGAAGGGAGAATGGGTCAGTGATGATCAAAAGATATATGATAGGTTTAATCATGTGGATCATCCCTCAAGACCAAAGGATGAGAGAGATCCGGGTCTGGGACCTGATGAAGAGGAACCTATTTATAGTGATGAAATAGAAGAAGAAGAAGAAGAAACTCCTATGGATGTTGGAGGAGATCCAGACTTGCCCCCAAGTCCTATTGCAGAATTGGTTTATTCTAGGAAAGGAAAGGTAGAAGAAATTTTGTCTACTTATGAGGAAGACCAGTCTGTACCTCACCAAGAAGAAGAGGAAAAGGAGAATGCATCTGAATCGCCTGCTTTTGGTAGGTTAAGCATGAGTCCTTTGATTGGAAGCTCAGCTATACCTGATGCTGAAGTAGAAAAAGTTACAGAAGAAGCTGTACCTGTATCAGAAGATCTTCTAGATGTTGCACCTGTGGAACTTGTAGTAGATGATTCTGATGAAGAGAATCCATCACTGAATGCTGTTGTGATACATGAGAATTCCCCCATTGAGGGGGAGCATCAATATGTTCTTGGAAATGTAACAGTAGCTTTTGAGCTTGGAGACTGGGTAGAAGACCCAGGGTTTATAGTCTGTGGAATGGATTATCCGGATTCTGACAATGAGGTGTCTATGAGTAGACCGAAGACCAATTATGATCTTGCTTCTGAGTTGTTGCCAGATGATGTGGTCAGATTTCATGATCTGAATAAGCTGAAAGAGGACCTCAAAACCAGTTTCATTGAAGAAGTGAAGTTAATGGAAACCTCTCTTCCTTCCTCAATTAATTCAACACTGACTGATTCTGTAGTTAGTTTGGCCTCAGTAAGAGGATCTGCTGCAGTTGTCCCTAATGATTTTGACTCTAAATCTGATCTTGAATCCATGAAGAATGAGCTGAAAGAATCATTCAGTGCATCAGTTGCTGAGATGAAGCAAAGCTTTTATGAATAAATGAAAATGTTAGAGAGATCCTTCGAGCTATCTCTGGCTTGTAATTTATCTTCTTTTATGTCTGAGCTTATGGATGAAGTGAAAGAGTGCCAGACTCAGTCTTCAAGAATCGAAGCTGATCTTGAAGCTCTCAAGACATCAGTTGCTGCTTTAGATTCTTATATGAGCTCCAAGTCTCAAGATGACAAGGACCTAGCTTATGTGAAGAGTGTAGTAAGCCAGTTTGTCTCGGTTTTTGAAAGTTTCAAAACCTCAGTGAAGGATCATGTTCAATTACAAGACTCTCAAGTTCAAAGCCTAATCAGTGGTTTGTCGAAGAGTTTTAAAGAAAATGTTTCCTTCTCTCTTGGCCCTCTCACATCCAAACTATCAGTTGACCTGAATCAAGTTCGAGCAATGTTGAAGGAGGATATTGGCTCTATTTCAACCAGTGGATCTGTGGACTCATCAGAGCTGAGCCGAGTGGTGATTTCTACAAGAGATTCTGCCAGAGAAATAATGAAGATTGTTCAAGACTATATGAGAGAAGACTCTGCCTCTCAGGAAGCCGTAAAAAGCAAAGTGGACTACTACTTCACCAAAATTTTCACCAAGCATCAACTCGAACACCACTTCAAGCTGATGTTGGAACACATGAAGATCCCTCCAGTCACTCAAGCTTTTAGAGAACAAGTGAGCAAGCTAAGAGAACTGACTCCTGCCTTAGAGAAATTCATGGAGAACAAAGATGATTTCATCTTTGCTATGGAAAGAGGAGGAGGAATTATTATGGACTTTAGAAATCTGCTGCTGCCCTTCTTGCATGTTGATGCCAGACCAGTCATCATCCCTCATGCTTTGCCTGCTTCTGCCTCAGCTGCTTCCACAGTCCAACTGACTCCTGCTCAAGATATTCGCAGCCTCACACCAATGATCACCCAAAGATCTTCAACCTACAGGCCTGACTCTGTGTCAGTGGCACAGCCTCCTTTGATCTTTTCTGGCATTCCAAAACCTTCACCTACATCCTCACCACCCGAGCCTTCTTCTGATCCCAAAGGCAAATCTCACGTGGAAGAGGTGGAATGATCCAGTGGCTAAGATTTTTGATAGGAATTCCTTTGTAATCTATTTTTGTACTTTTTGACTACTCTAATACAGAAGAACTCTTTTTTACTTCTCATGTTTTCTTTGTCTCCTCTATATGCTTTCCCACTTTTTGATTATCACAAAGGGGGAGAAACATTTTATGGGAGAATAATAAGGGGGAGAACAATAAGAGGGGGAGACACATTTTATGAGAGAATGAAAAATATTTTCAATAGAGAAAAATAAGGAATAAGGGGAGACACTTTACCCTTCTTTTCATTTTTACCTCTGATAACTTATGTCTATATAGTACCTTATGATTTTTACCTCTGATAACTTATGTCTATATAATACTATTTCTATTATCTCTGATGCTGTTTTCAATAAGAAAATTGAATTCAATATTATACTCTTTACTATTATATGTTCACTATCTTAAATGCCCATATTACCATCTCATTAATTGTGATTATCAAAAAGGGGGAGATTGTTGACCTCACCTGTTTTGATAATCTCAATCCTGTATTCATATGTGTTGAAAATCCCAATTATGTTTTCATTCTATATGATATTCTTAAGTATCATTGATCTATACTTTAATTCTTTCAAATCTATGATCAAACCAATAATAATTTTTAAAATAGTCTTTGGAATATGTTAATCCTCATTTATCCATGTTCATACAAGTTATAAATTAATTCTAACACAATCGGATGTGTTCTGCATAAAACAGATAAGTAATCTGTCTATAGCTACTGATAAAGAGCTACCGGTAACCAGTCTACCGATTGACTTAACACAGAGCTACCGATAGACTTAACACAGAGCTACCGATGTGCTTATAAATATAAGCTACTGACATACAGACAGCTACCGATACAAACATAGAGCTACCAGTGTAAGTATAAATAGCTACCGATGGAATAAGAGTCACCGATGGACGAAGCTACTGACAGACTCACAGCTACCGACGCATGGAGCTACCGACGCATAGAGCTACCGATGCATGTACCTACCGACGCATAGAGCTACCGATAAACAAAGTCACCGATACAATCATGTACCAACCGACGCATAGAGCCACTGATAGAGTCAAAGCAACTAATGACATTGAGCTACCGATGTTCAAGCTACCGATGTTCAAGCTACCGATTCCCAAGCAACCGATGCTGATTACCTACCGATCACTCGACTCATTGTTTGAATTTCTTTATTTCCTATATTTAGTCTATCTAACGGTCATATCATGTACATTTTAATGATTTGTAAAATATCTGATAAAGGTTTTCGGATGTAAGGAACCCGTACCTCGTACCTGCTGAAAAGAAATCTTCTCTGTCCCTTGTTGGGAGATAAATACGAGAAGACTACACTGCCCAACACACATCAACGAACAACAACAAGAAGCGAACCAGAAAAGTGTGGTGGATGGAATATACCAAAAACACAAGAACGAGAAGAACACAGAGAAGCTCATAGACAATCAAGCATACTCGAGAAGTGTTCTGTGCATACAAGAAGAACACTAAAGAACTTCGACTACATCTCACTGTCTGTGAACCTGGAGCATACGACACTCTGTTTTTCAAACAGAAACGAGAAGAGGACTCAGACTCACTTCTAGTCGAATCCAGAGGAGTCCAGAGCTACACTGAAATCACCAGAACCACTTCTAAACTCTACAACTCTTGTTCTGTGATTTATTATCATTCATTTCGAGCAGTGTGTGTTATCTGCTGTATCTAACACATACACTGTCTCATGTACTCAAACTGAAGGATTTGAAAATCCTTACCAAACTCTTTCATTCTTTCTTTCCCACGAATAACATTGGTAGAGGTCGTGTGTGACCTGAACAGCTGGTTGCTATTGTACTATTTCCCACGAAGAACAGTGGTATAGGTCTTGGACCTGGACAGTTGTAAACTGTTGAACCCCGATCCAGGGTGTGGATCATTTTTATATAAACATTTGAGAGGACTAAGTCTCGGCTTGAGACTGAAACTCTTGGTTACATTGTTGTGCCATCTCTTTCAAAGTTTTATTCCGCTGCTAATCACTTTAAAACTAATACTGTTTTTAAAGTTACTTTGATAATTAAATTAGCAAGTGTTTATGTTAAGTGTAGATTAGTAAGTTAGTTTCAAAAGATAATCACACACTCCTGTGTTGATTAACTGGGAATTAATCAATCCCTTGAGAATCTAATATAACCACTACTTTAATATAAATTCACTACAGTTTAATTTATTATTTTATTTGGGGGTCTTTAAGACAATTTTTTTTAATACAGAAATTTTTAATTGGTACTCAATTCACCCCCCTCTTGAGTAAACCACTCCGACCAACAGAATGTTTACAAACCCCGTAAATAAAAGATAGTGTGTGAGCCATAATGAAAAATATTGTCCCATCTAGTGTTCTATAATAGATGGGAAATTAATATAAAAAATATTTCTTTCAATTTATATAAAATAGTTCATGGAATAATATATTATTTTTTATATTTAAAATGAAAAATTCATTATTTTCAATACCTGGGAAAAATTTAGATCATGGCCTAAATAAACATTTAAAATAATAGAATTTATATGAATAAATTTTAAATAGAAAAAAATGTTCTATAAAAATGGAATATATATAAAATCAAATAGAATAAAAAACATGGTCATATTCCATGATGTACATTAGTTTCTGTCAATAGTATCCTCATAGTTATCAAATCAGTGATCATGACTAAACTTGTATGCACATGTCCCTTAGGAATTTGATGACTAGGACTCACAAATATCCTAGTTAGGATACTCATGATGAATATGTTTTTTCTTAGAGTTAAAATCATTAATCCATTTCCATTTGATCAAGATCCAAGTTGAATTGTCCCAAATAAACTATTATCTTCCTAGGATCACATGTCCTTAATCAATTAATAAATAATAGGAGAATTATATCATTTAAAATCAATCATCATTTATAATTTAATTCCCCAATTATCAGTTTCCATATTCAATTTCAATTTCAGAACCAAAAATGGTTTTCTCATCATTACATGGATTTTTTTTCAAAAACAAACATGGGTGTTTTCATATCATTTTAATCTATTTTTCTCAAATAAATTATTAGATCCTTTTTTGAGTTCCATAATATTTTAAATTCATCCCATAATTCCAATTCCATTTGAGTTGGGAATTTTTCTTAAAATAATTGAAATTTAAGGGTCCTTAATCAGATCATTCTAGTAAGTGGTTTTATAAATAAATTTAAATTTATTTCAAACAAATCATTCAAATAACTGTTTGAATTACATGTATAATCTCTAATGGAACCACCTACCTTTAATCATAGACTCAAATGATCAACAACCTCAACGGAACACCAACGATGATTGAAGTCCAAAAAGATCAATGTATTGAATCTAAAATCAAGATATAAAAAAGGTATACAATATCTATAAACAATTTTAAGATATTCTAATCTCTATGAAGGAGATAATTATATATTTTAAGAAACTATACATGAGGATATCCACTTACCTGAAAAATACGGACCAATATCAATACCTCATTGATCAACCCAGAAATGTGTTTAAAGGATCCATAATAACATCCTGATAACATTAAAAACTAATGAATTCTATTAGGGATGAATGGGGTCACTATTTAATAAAACAGGGGGTTTTGTAATTTAAAAATTCTTTTTTATTGATATAAAACCAAACACCTGATATTCTAGATAGAGCTGCATGTTTCGAAAAACTGTGTGCCCTTACCATGAACTCGCGACAGACTCACAAAAAAAGGGTGATATGTTTCCCCTAGGTGGGAACATGGTTTGGTTAATCATGTTTTATACATGCATCTGCCACTGTCCATGGGTTCATGGTTTTCACTAGTGTGGTTCATGGTTTTAGAAAATTGTGTTCCATCCTTTCATATCTCAAAATCCTCCAAAAAATATCCAAATTTCGTCCAAAAATACATAAAACAAGGGCAACCAAAAAGTAGATAAAATAGGGTAAGGTAATACCTTTAATAAGTTAATGGGATATTTTAGTAACCATCATTAACATAAATAGATTGAAATTACTAAACCAAAAAATATATTAAAATAAAGAAATCTTTAGCTAAGATAGTGTTAATAATAATGAATCATTAGTAAAGTAGTAATAAAAAGGTAAAATTAAATATTATATGGTATTATATATATTATTATGTTTTTCTAATAGATTTTTAATAAATATATATTTATTATACATGAGGTTATTACTTGTACGATAAAAATCAGACCTAAGGTTAAGGTTGTCATGACACGTTTACTTCCATAAGACATATTATAT
The DNA here is from genome assembly GCA_963277665.1 of Viscum album. NCBI lineage: Eukaryota > Viridiplantae > Streptophyta > Magnoliopsida > Santalales > Viscaceae > Viscum > Viscum album. The sequence goes on from OY728133.1 coordinate 601,652,628, forward strand.
ATTTGATGAATGTTTCTATTTTTATGTGTATATACTACCCCTTTTATGAGTTAATATATTAATCTTTTTATCTTCATTGTATTTAAATTTCCTATTGATTTTAATTCTTTTATCATCCTTATGATTAAAATGTTACCAAAGTGGGGTGGGTTTATTTCACAATCCCATAGTCATTTGAGATTATTTATGTCCAAGTCTATATTTGGTTAATTATTTAGTATTTCTATGATAAACCAAATATATTTAATACTCTTATATTTATTAATGAAAATTTAATGTCATAGTAACATTTTCCTCTCTTTGGTATAAAAAAGGAATGAGAAAATGTTTTTGGGAGAACTGAATTTATTTCTCATTTCTATCAAAAGTCATTTTTCCAATTCCCTAATTTCTAAAAATGTGTTCAATAATGTTCTAGAATTATCTAATGACATTTTAAGTAATTGATACCAATGATTGAAATATATTTTAATAAAATAAACAGTATCTTACATTCATTTTATGAACAATTTACTTTTTCAATTTTCTTAAATAATGTTGAATAAATATTCGGTTCAACCTACTTAGAATGAATGGAACTTTCCCATAGCACCGAAGTCTCATTTCATTGAAGTTTCTATCACACTTTTCAATTATTCTTATCAAAAATATTTTACCCTTTAATAGTTAGGGAAGTTTTTTTTTTGAAAATTTATATTCAAAGTGAAAAAATATATTTTCTGCAGTAATAGTTTTAATTTATTTGGTTGTTGTTTCTATTCATCAATGAAAAAACCCTCATTTTACTAATTATAAATTAGGAATATTTGGTAATTAGAACATACATGTTATTTATTTATTTTTTTAGGATCATTTTGGCTATATTTGAACTACTTTGATACCACCCTCGATATAACTCTTGATGGTGTATGATTATAATTATTGATTGCTGTAATTTTTAAGAATATTTATTCTAGCCTTTAAATGTGAATGATATAATTGATTATGATTCTACCCATTCATATGAGAAATACATTGGACTTAGTAATAGCTGGGTGTGACCCATTATATCCCCTTTATGTATCAGTAAGTCTCATAAGATAAACAAACTTGAATATTTGGCAAAGGTCGGAACCATTTTTGTATGATGTCATTGAACTTATCCTTTACTGTATGTTTATGATGTCTAGTATTACATATTCTCTCTTTATAATATTTTTTATTAATTTCCATGTGATTATAAAATTATTTAGAATATTCATGGATATATTTCTAGATCATGTGATTATTTATATGGTATTACTTGGCCATCATTTATTTGTTAAATATTATTCATAATGTTAAATTTATTGATTAAATTCCATGTTTTTTAATTATTTACTTTAATCTATTGATTATTCCTTATTTATTCATGATAGATTCTATTTAAAGAATACCATTACTAAGAATTAGATATCACTCCATTATTATATTTCCTTTCTCTAGGATTCCATCAAGTGTATTATGATTAATATGTTAAGATATGATATTGTGAATAATGGTGTTCTAAATGAAACTACTATTTTGTATCGTTGTTTTTCAATTGTAATGTGAGATTTGAGTGAGTGTCTAGTTTTTCAATACTACATAATGTTTTGGTATTTCATTATATTATTCCTTATATCCCATTACAATTTAATAAATTAACCATCGACTATGGGCTATAAGGGTAGGTCTATTTACATTAAATGTTTATCTTTAAAAAAAATAATGTAACTCAACGAAATATATTTGAGTTACCAATGTCTATTATAAGAAATATAGTTTAGAAAATAAGAATCTATTCAAAATAAATTTATGTGGAAAAAATTTAAATACCTATAATTAAGATCGAAAATAACACATGATATAATCATATGAAATTGATTTTCTAAAATATTGAAAATATGTTTAGGAGGAAAAATTATAACTCAATGAACAGAAACTGAGTTGGCAATAACCCGTGTAACATGAAAATTTATTTCCGTGCCTCTTGAAGGAGAAATCATTAGATTAAAATTAAATTACCCTGAATGAAAGAAAATTCAGGATATTATATATAAATTATTTATTATAAAAATCACATAAAATAAATTGGTTGTATACTGTAAAATAATTCTCAAATAGAAGAATTGGAGTTAAAAACCCATACCTTGGTCTTGATTAATTCTGAACTTGTACAAATAATTAGGAATAATTAAATTGAGATTAATAATTACATAAAAAACATATTCACTAATGTAACCATTTATACTTCTCATTGATAATACCTCTATACATATTTATATATATATATATACAATTAATTTTAATATATTTTTTTACATCAGGGGTTTAATAGTTTATACTTATTCCATAGAAGCAGTGTCAGTATCTATTATTATTACAAATTAAATCATTCTAAAATCTATATATGTACTAATATTTATAGTTTATAATGATTTATGAAAATTCAATTTCATTTTATGTGTGAATTAGCCTTTATCTTAGAAGAAGAAATCAACAACAAGAATATTTCAGTGATATTTAACCCATGAAGGGTGTTTTCATAGTTATGATGTAAATACTAATATAACCCATAAATAAAAAATAACAACAATATATTGACATATTTATATAAAATTAAATAAATAATTATTTTTTTATAATCATCCATGATATAATTTCATATCATTGTTCAAGTATGCGGTCAAACTGACCCTAATATGAACGTACCATGATTAATGGATAATTATCATGTCATTTAGTTTACATATCATTATAAGAGTATTATAATAATAAAATTTAGTTTTTACTAATTAAATATAACATAATTATAATTCATCAATATTAAAATTGATAAATAATATATAATTAAATCCTTAAAAATAAAATTTTCCACTCTTAGTTCTATTGTTTAGGAAGGCTAATTTTATAATGATTGTTTATCAATCATAAAACAAAGTGGTTAAAAAAATTATTACCAAATACATTTTAATATCATGAAAAATATATATATCCTTTAAAACCATTCTTATAAAAAACATTAATATGATTTATTGAAAAATTAAATGCATCATACTATGGGGGTGGTAGTCTGCACATATGGATTGATGATGATTTAATTTTTTGAAGAAAAATATCATGAAGAAAAATGGATTAGTATTCTAGTATAGTAACGATTTTATAAATATAAAAATAGAATGTTGAATTCCTATTTTTCACTACCCAGTTTATGTGGGAAAGGGAAAAAACTATTTTATTCTTAGAGGTGGTAGTATGCACATATGCATGTTTCACCTTTGTATTTTTCATAGTGGAAAAAGGAAAATTTGGCCAATTATTATACCATAATTAGAATATCATATGAGTTTAAATAATATATTTACATTATATATTAAACATTTAAAAATGATGTATTTTGCAAATGATTAGTCGAAATTAGAAATATAGTTTAGGACTTTATACCTTTGTTCTTGGAATACCTCCCTTGCAAAAGGGATTAAGCCTTTGATGATGGTGTTTTGAGAATTCCAAAAACTTTTTAATGTGGATTGTAGTGTTTAAGAGATTATTTTTCATATTTTGGGTTTAAATATGAAGGTTTTAGTGTGATTGGATATGAGGATGGGTTTCCCCTTTTATATGTGAAAAACTATTGTGCTTTAGTAAATACCAAGAACTTTTCAAGGAAGGAAAGTCACTCTAAATGAAAGTGGATCTATATTTTGATAAATATTGAGTTGGGTAATATATAAGGTTTATAAATCCCAAAAAACATATCGACACACGTTTTAAAAAAAATTAATCCCCTTTCCCGTTGAATTAACACTTTTACCATTTTAACATTTACTAGGGTAACTAGTTTTAATATAAGGTCAAATATTATTTATGAAAAAAATTAATTGCTACTTTTTATATAAATTTTAGATAAAAATTCTAAATTTCAAATCAATGTTTTATAATTAGATTTATATATCCTAAAAAATTAATATAATAAATGTATAATGTATAATGTATTAAAATAATTTTGAGAAAACGATTACTTGAGTTTTAAAATACCAAATATAGCTTTTTAAATTATATTAAATATATTAAAATGTATAAATTGAATTATAAAATAATTATTTTGTCATGAAAATAGTTTCAGTAAGTTATATTTCATAATTATATATTAATAATGTAATTAAATTCATATTATTAGTTAAATTCATATATTACACTATTCAATTAAAAATAATCTTTTTATAAAAATACAAAAAATTCAAATTTACATAATATTTACATGAAAATTCCACAAGTGAATATATTTTTTCAAAATCATTTTTTAAAATTTATAATTTTATTTTATATTGAAAATATAAAATATGGAGAAAAGTTGTTTTTATAAGAAAAATAATTTTGAAATATTGACTACAATTTTTCCAATATATTTCTTATTAATATAGTTTCAACTATCTATTAAAACATTCATTAAATCTTGTTATCATTCAATCATAATATAATTAATTCCTCGAAAGAACATAATAAATTTCAATAAAATACATTTCTATCCTAAATTGATTTAGGATAAAAATTTACTTTATTAATGTATTAAAATTCATGATATATCAATAAATATAATAATTTTATTGCATGTTTATATCATACTTATTTATATTTAAATGACCACTTATTGTCACTATATAATACTAAATAATCATATGAGATCTTCTTGTAGCTTTGGTGGCAGTTCAGCTAGAATGGATTTTGTGGAAATATCATCTTGCCAAAACATATCTTATATACAAATTTGATGAAAACATATTTTCACTAGTTTGGATTGGGAGTTTTTTGGAAATAACTAGTAAAGCTACCTCCCTTCCAAGATCAGAGAAATGGTTATCAAAAGGAATATTACTACATTTGGATTATATTTCTTCATACTTTTTTAATATGTTTATTATTGTTGTTAAGTTAATTTATGCCTGCTAACATAATAGATATATTTAAAGTCATAATTTACTTTAAAATATATAATGGTTTGAAATTTTATTTTTTAATAGTGTGGGAAAACACAATTTAACATATTCTTCATTTAAGGAGAATATAAATTAAAATATTGGGTTGTTACATTCTCCCATCTTGAATTAATTACATCCTTTAAATTTTAATTATTCATTACTAATGAAAATATCTTATGGTGTTTAAAGATATATGTGACTTAAGATATAATTCCCCAATAGATATAAAACTTTTTGTATTTTCAAGTATATCTTTTTCTATAATGTAGGCCTAAGCCAAATATTGAGTTTTCCCCTATATCTATTTGATCCAAGAGACCATATTTATTTAGTATCAAGACTAACATTATATAATTTCCTTATAAAGGGTTCGTAAGATCATCATACCATGGACTACCACACGTTAATGTAAAAAGTGATTATGTTATTCTATATAATATTTCCCATAATTTGAGAGAATACATCCATTTCAAAAATTTCATAAAACTTATTTAAAAAAAGATAATAATATTTTAATGAATAAAATTATTAAAAATTTCCCTTTAGTTATAATATTTATAAAAATACATATTTTCTTAAATATTATAATCATTAGGGTGATTCTTTAATATTATTAAAACAATTCTAGGTCCAATTGGATGTCTATAAAAAATTACAGCACCCAAAAATATGATTTGTAGGGTGTGTTTATCTTTTAAAAATTTCCTTCATGGCCTAATTATAGTTGTACAGTTATTCTATATCTTGAAGAAGTGATATACACATAACTACTCATGATAGTCTAGGGTTAGGATATTAATTTAAAAAATTCAGCAACTCCTTATATTTGAAGAATCATATTTTTATATCATATCTCCTCTCCCCATAACTTTGAATTTTATATCCTTTATCTCTACAATTATTATATCTACCCATCCCTATAGTGAATTTTCCCCCATGATTCTTTCAATATTGTTGACATTTTGGGAGTTTAATCTTTTTCCATGATTATCCTTGCCATAAGAAAATTCACAAAAATATATCCTTATCTTCGTGGTTGTGTTTGGGACTTTGAATATATTGTCATTTTTAATAATATTTCATGATAGGAAGTTTATAATAATAACATGATTTCTCAATCCATCTCACATTCTTTTGTGTATTTTATAGAGTTAATCACTACATTATCTCTCTCTTTAATGTTTTATTATAGCTTCATCAATTAGTTTAAAAAAATGGCTTAAAATAATAATAATATTATTATAAATAGTCTTAAAAATAGTTTAACTAAAATATTTCCTACTTTATGATACAATTTAATTAACCTTCAATAATTTTCGTAAATCCAATCTCACTCCTTTTTCACCTATATAAATCATGATGAAACATAGTTTACTTTAAGTTAAATTTTTTAAGACATCATAACCAAATAACTATAATAAATTGGGAATAACTACTTCATTTTTGTTTGTAAAGATAATATTATTAAATAAAACATATAAATGGGGAGTTTGTGGCTTGGTGTATAGCCTTACTCCTATGCATTTTGTATTAGAGTGATCATTGAGTAAATGTCCAACCAACCCTTTTTATGGTGACTACCCCTAGGTGCATCAATAAAAAAACATAGAAACCTTTTAGTATATATATAGGAATTTATTTATAGGAATAAAACCTAATAAATACTTTCTTAATATTTAATGATATCATCTTAACCATAGTCCAATCTCTAGTTCATTCACTAAGGTTCTCTAACATTAATATTGAAACTAATTGAACTCGTCTTTAAAAATAACTACACCTTTCCCATAATGTCAATTGTTGTAACCCAGTCTACACATGGACTTATTATATATAATGTAAATAACAAATAATTGTATTTTTTAATAATGTTAACATTCCTAGAACCGTGAGGTTTAGTGTATTTTGAGACTTGATACATAGTTGACTTTGTTTAAAAATGTTTTAAAAATTTCTCCCTAATTTAATCATACTATATATTATCCTAGAAATATAACATGATAAACTCATAATCACAAAAAAATAAAATAAAATAATAAAGGGCTGATCTTTAATTCTCACAAATGGAATAATACAAAAATCAATATGTTTTTTAGGGTGTTATCATAAGTATATAGGAAAACAATAATATGATAGAAATATTTGATTAGAAGAAAATAGAATAAAAAAATTCATATATGTAATATTTGAATAAAAAATCACATTTGATCAAACATATAAGAAGGTTAAAATAAGGTGAAAACTTGATCCATAAATCACAATCCATGGGAATAACATAGTCACATACCAAAAATTGTTTGGCACAAATATAAGAAGATAAAATCAATATTTTGGATAAATAATAAGCATGTACTTACAATAGTAGGTCATAAGACACAATATATTTACCTTTTATGATTAATAATCGTAATATGTTTCACTAAATTGATTAGGAATCATAACCTGTTTCCTATTTTGGATCAGGATTCATGACCAATTCCAATGATTGGATTGAAAACCACTACATGTTTCACTATTATTTTCTAAGATATAAAGCCATACCCAATGCATTGTATTGTTCTATAAGTCCCACAAAACACATAAATAGTATACATACATAATTTTCCACATTAAAACATCCAATCATCGCATCATTAAATCCTAGGAAGGAAAAAATTGTTTCACATAACATTTTCAAATTGAATAACATAATTAACGACCAAAAATAGACTGATTAATACCAAATTCAATGACACAATTGGAACATAATAAAATCATTAAATTAATGAATTATGAATCATAAATTCATATAATAAAAATTCCATTAGATAAATAGGGATATTTATTTTATATCATTAAATGATATTTTTGAAAATATTCTTTATAATTTGTTAAAAAATAAGGAGTTACTGATAATTTTTAATAGAGGTAAAGTAAACAAATGGAGAACATTTCTTACAAGAAATAATATACTATATTTATTCTTTTAAAAATTCATATATTTGTTATATATGATATATGGAGACAACATTTAAACATATAATTTTTAATAGAAAAGTGTCTCTAATATTTTTCAGTACCTTCATTGAATACTACATCTCAAAAAGAGAAATATAATTTCCTTTTAAATTTTGTAAAAGAAAGTATGAAGTTTTCATAAATTTATACAAAATTTAATTTCAATGAATTCTAGTAAAGTATTTTTGGTATATGAAAACAAATATTTTAAATAAAGATAAAACTAAAATATGAACATTTATTTTTGATATCGTTGTGATTTTGGTCAAGAGAACAATAAAGTAATAATATTTTAATAATAATAAAAATTATTCCAAAAAACATAATATAAAATGGGGAATAAATTAATAAATATAAAATTTAAGGTAAAATTTCAAATGAACCCATTTAACTTGTGGAATATATTTTAGTTACCAATGTCCATTAAGAGGAACATTTTTTAGGAAGAAAAAGACTTTTTAAGATGTTTTCCAATGGAAAAAATTTAAGTCACTAAAAGTAAAAGAAAAAATTTCCATAAGATATAAGTTTAGGGTATAATTTACCCAGAATATATAAAATATGTTCAAAAAATATTATTTATAACATAATGAATAAGAATTCATCCAACAAAAACCCAAACAAATCTAGGAGAAATTAAATCAAAACATCTTTAAAGAGACAGAATAAAATTGAAATTAAATTTCCATGAATAAAATGTATTTAATTATATAATATATCAATTTTACAAGTATATAAACTAAAAAAATAAATTATTTGCTTAAAATAAAACACTCCCTAAAGAATGTGATTTTAGAAGAAAACCATAACCATAGTCCAGTTTTATTTTCAACTTGGGCCAAATGTCCAATATAATTAATTTAGATTTAATAATTTAATACCAATAAAATATTCATAACTATAACCATTTATAATCCTTATTTATAATTATTAAACACATTTATATATATTATATATTTTTTACCTATTTCCCCACATCTGGTCTTTATAATTGTAATGGATTATACTAGTTTAAATGAGAACTGTTATTAATAATTCATTATAAAAAGTACTTATGAACCTAATTATTAATGTTTTATTAGGGGATTTTTTATACGGATTTACTTTTCTTCAGTTTCCTTTAATGGGTTGTTTAGTATTTTATCCTAGAAGATGGAATTTAATATAATAATATTTCCATTATTTTTAATCCACAAAGGTTTATTTTTTACTTAATGAATAAAATATTTATATTATTAATCTATAACCAATAAAAAAAATTAAGTATTTATATATTAATATTTAATTAATAATTATTTCATAATAATCAATGATAAAATGTCATCACATTCTACAATTTGGTGGTCAACCAAAGAAAATTATTAACATACTAAGATTAATGGGTAATTATACTGGTATTTAGCTTCTCTAAAATTATACCATTAGAATAATGATATCATATTGGGTTTATTAGTTTGATATATCACGATTAATATTAACTAAGAGAATTATTTGTGGATTGGAAAAATTATATCATATGAATATATATATTTCTCTCTTAGTTTACTTTTTTAAAACGATCAATTTTTTAAGGATTTTCTATCTCTCAATACATTAAGTGGTTATAAATTTTTTATTTCAAAAAACTTATTAATATTATAAAAATTAAAATTTATCTTTATACAATATTATTATAACAAGTAATTAATGGTTGTATTATAAAACAGATGGCATCATACCATCGAGGAGGTAGTCTGCACATGTGAATGGATGATGATTTCATTTTTCAGGAAAAAAGAAAATAAAGTAATATAGTTTATTATTCAAGAATAAGAAATATTTTTTCAATGTAATAATAATATTGTATGTTACCTTTTTGGACATTATTAGTTAGGTGGGTATAGAAAACTATCTTTTTTATTCGTATTGGTGCTAGTCTGCACATACACGTATTTTAAATATTCATTTTTCCAAAAGAAAAAGGTAAAGCTGGTTAATTTCTATACCACTATTTTAATAAAATAGGATTATATTGAGGATAATTATGTTGTAATTATAATATTGTTTAATAAAATTTTAAGAATATTTTTTTCACTAAATGAAATTGAAATTAAAAAAGAGAGGTTTCCAACTTATACCTCACTTGTTAGATTATTTCCATTGCAAAGGGGGATAAACCACTAATGTCTGATATTTTTAGAATAAAATAACACCATTAAGGTGTATATGAATATTGAGGTAAATATTGTACATTTTTTTATTATGTGGGTTTCGGTGTTAGTGGAATTTAAGAGAGGATATCCACTTTTATAAGTGAAATGGGATGACATTTTTTTTAAATACCCAAAACATTTCAATAATTATAAGTCACTATAAAGGTAAGAGGTTAAAAAATTAGAGTCATAATGGGGTTTTAATTAGATTTGGTCAATCTAGAATAATAAAATTTTTAACAAATGTTTTAAAAATGTTTCGATCCCATTGCCCCTTGAATTATTACTTTTTTAATTGTAGTACTTATAGTGGTAACTAGTTTTTACAAATGGTAACAAATTCATTATGGAAGAAAGTGGTAATTATTTTATAATTTATACCTCATGATTATATATATGGAATAAAATTTTTATTTAATATCAATACATTTTTTTAAAAAAATCATATAATAAATGTATAATTTATTAAAATAATTTTGAGAAAAATATTAAGTGACTTCTAAAATATAAAATATATGTTTGTAAACTATAATAAATATTTTAAATTTTATTAATTGAATTATAAAATACATATTTTTCAATAAAAGGATTCACAAATTTATATATAATTCTTATATATTAATAATGGAAAAAAGTTCACATTATTATTAAAAAATGAATATGTAACACTATATGTAAAATTAAATTTTAATTAAAAAATTTTAAACAGTTAATCATAAGATAATATTAACTTGATATTTTAAAAAATAAAGTTTCTTTTTTTGAATTCACCTTCTAAAATTAAAATATTTTATTTTTAATTAAAAAAATTAAATATTGAAGGAAACAATTTTTATAGAAAAATAAATTTTGTTATATTAACTATCAATTTTATTATAAATTAATTATTAATCCATTATTAGTTTATTATTTATATAATAAATATATATTTTTATTTTTCATATATAATAAACTGGGTTCCTGGAAATCAATTGCTAATTTCTATAAAACATCATTTTAATCATTATGTGACTTGGGAAAATTAAACCTTTCAAATTTTATGAAAATTAATTATATATATATATATATATATTTCATTACATATTTATATCATCCTAATTTATTCATATATATATCATTAATATTTCCATATAATACCTGACCATTATATAATATCTATTTTTAATTTTAGGTGGTGCTTCATTTAGTATGGATCTTGTTGCAATATCCATGATCTTGAACTCCTCCCATATATGCTTTCACACAAAATTTAATTTCAAAAGTTTCTCTTGGGATTGGTGTATGTAAAACTTTATAAAAAGATATATCCCATTTGATCTTAGAAAAATTAGCTTCATAAGGAATAATTATACTTTTATATCCCATTTGTTCTTTCATTCTTTATTGTGTTTTTAATATGGTAACATCAAATTATACTAGCTAATTTAAGGGAAATGTTTTAACTGTCATCTTTAATAATTAAAATATTTCATATTTTCCATTTTAGTTTAGTATAGTGTGTAAAAAACATTATTTTTTAAATTATTTATTTAAATATAAAATAGCATTAAAATTTTTTCCATTAAAAATAATCATCCATATGAATAGCCATTTATAGAGGATATGAAAAATCAATAACATTGCTTTGTGGAGGTGGGGGTCCACACATACAAACACATGATGTTATAATTAGTTATTTGATAAAAATAAGGTATAAAATGGGTATAAAATTAGAATAAAAAACCAATTTATAGTAAATATACTGATTCCTTCATTTTAATATGTTTATTAAATATTTTGAGTAGGTAAAAGAACATATAATCCTATAATAACTAGGAAAATATAATTACTTATTATATGAGAAACATCCTTTGAATTCTTTATTAAGGAAACTTCGGATGGAATTACAAGAATACAATAACATATATAACATGTATATGGTTATTTATACGATGTTTGGGTAGATATTGGATAAACAAGATAGTTCATAATGTGATAATAATGAAGGTAAAAATGGTCCCTTTTATAAGTGTGGTGGGATGAAACAGGTAAACACTTAAAACATTAAAATATAATAATTTCATATTTAAATTAAATTGGAATTTTGGAAAAGAAAATTTAAATATATGATAGTGGTTCTTATAAATCAACAAAACCAATAGTTTAAAAAATGTTTTTTTATTTTAACTCGTATCTCATTAGTTCATCCTCTCACTAACCCTTTTTAACCATTATTGTAGAAATAAATTTTTACCATATCTACAATTAATTATGAAAAAAATCTATGATGCTTAGTTTCAATATTGTGAAATTATAATAAAAAATATTTAATAATTTAATAAAAATTAATTTTTATTAGTGGTAGAGATTCATTTTAAAATAAGATTTTAAAACTCCATGAAAACTATTTTAAAAAAATGAATATTTAAGAATACAACTGAATTTATTCTCATTCCTTGACTAGTGATAACTATTAAATGAAAAATAATATATTTTAATAAATATATTATAAAAAAATTCATTATATTCATTTATTAATATTATTTAATTTATTTTATTATGAAAAAAATATATTTCACGCATAAAAACAGTTTTTAAGAAAAACATCTCCTTTTCACATATGAATGATTTTATTTTCATTTATATCCAATATATAAACATTGAATTAATTTTATAACTATGTAATAAATAAATTTAATAATATATATTATCTTATTCATACTCTTAAATCTAATAGATAGTTTAGAATTTTCACATTTAATAATTATTATTCATTAGTATATCATTGTTTTTTTAAACACGACATTCTGAGTAAATAAAGATATTTAAGAAATTATAATTATTTAAGGATAAATATATAAAAAATATTGGTTTGGTAAATTATACCCCATTTATAATGATTTATTTCTCCAAATTTCATCTCTCTGATACAAACAAATGAGGATACTTCTTCCCTATCACATCCTTAGGATCCCATGTATCTTAATCATGTTTTTTTCATTAAAACTAATTTACTAGGTGAGTGGTCCTATTTCACATCAGTTTTTTTCTTTTATATATAATCTACAAATATTGTAACTTATAATTGATATTGTGACCAAATGGTATGACCCGTAATTACCAAAATCATTTATAAATTAAATTCCCGTTTTGGTTAAGAAAAATACTTATATTTATAGGAAAAACATACTCTAATTTAGTTCTTTTGGAACACTGTAAAATATAGTTTGCTGGATTTAAAATAACATTAATCAAATTGACAATTGATAATATAGTTTTTTATAAGTACTGATAGGATTATTATACATAAAGGGATATGATAACGTTTAATTTACATTAATAGGATAAGTGATGGCCTCGTATAGTAGGACCATAACCTTTGTATCCCATTTCTCAATACTTCTGATGGAGATGGAATCATAGGTCATTACCCTTGAACAATACCAAGTATAAATTCAACTATAAAAGCAGGAAGAAAACTTTTTTTGGGATAAGTTCATGCTTATCGGCATTTCTTCCAAAACCACATTCCCCAAACCGCACCATGAATGCCACACCATCACATACATTACCCTTGTAATGTATGCTAATCTAATATGGGGTTATGTATATGTACCCTAGTATTATGAATATGTATGATTTAATTATTAATTGAATAAACATTATATTATCCATTTTTTATTACTCTATCGATGATTATATAGATTATTGGTTAAGAATTATATTTTGACACGAGAAAATCAATATTATATTTATGAAATGTGTTTTTTCAATAAGACTCCCTTTTGGTAAATTTAATATATTTTTAATATAAATAGAATTTTATTATTATATTATAATTATTTTATTTTAAAGTATAATATAATTAATTTATATACGATTAATTTTTAACAAGGGTTAGAAATCAGTTAATATCGTAAAAATTATTATTTTTTAGAAAATAGGCATTTTCAATTAAAAGTGAAAATCATTATATTTTTAAAAACTCTTTTGAGAAAATAAATATTATTATTTAAATTATCATAAAGAAATTATTAAAGGGTGAATGTTTCATAATTTTTTTAGACAATTTACTTTTTGGGAAAAAAATTAATATGATTTAAATATTCAACATATGTTATGAAATCATAATGGCCCAAATGTGATGTAATAAAATCCATAAAATGATTCCATGAAAAAATATAGATTTATAATTAAAATTAATGTAATTTTTATGTTATATTATAAATTTGATAAACATTTAATGAATCTTACAAAGCCTGTATTACATTTTAATATTTCAAAATCAATTATTTATAAACATTACTCACATCCACATCACCATGTGTTTTATTTTAATTATTTAACATCATAGACTTATAAAATATTTAAAAACTCTCTTAATTGGAATAAAACAATGTAAACACCCATGGGATGGTTTTTTTATTATTTTATTATACAGAGTCAAAAATCTATGTTTACAAATTATTACAGAATCCACCCTATTTTCCTATAAATATACACTCATCCTCTCCGTCCTTTATATTAAAAATAAATTGATCACTAAATTACCTTTACTTCCCCTCTCTATAGCCTTAACACGGTGTTACCATCCTCTTAATAAGATCTTAAAGTCCTTTAAAAGTTGCATCTTAGTTTAAGGGGTCGTCTAATCCCCCTCTTTAGTCAAGTACTTTATTTTAAATACATGATTATCATTTTCAAATATTCAATGTTTTTATGTATTTTTAATCATAAAATTATAGTCCATGTTCTATTAAAGTAATTGTAGACCACCTTTCCCTCACATTAAATCCCTCCCTGAATCATTATGCATACACATTACGCTATCAAAACTATCCTATTCCTTCTCATGCTAAACCTTTTCATAGTGAATACCCATCCCATTTTCCAGACAATTTTATTCACCTCGATTTACCTATAATTCATTTATTATTTAAATATATTTATTTAAGCCAAATTCCTTAATCATCAGATTAAAAGTGATGAATAATCTTCTTATATTTTATGATCTATGGGGAACACAAATGCATGTACATGATATGAATGTGGTTGGTGGGCCTATTATTTTGTATCCATTCATTTCATTATGTAATTTGTTATCTCATGAGATACCATGTAAGGTTCATGGGAGTTTATACTACAAAAATTATATTATGATGTCTCAGTAATCAGCCATAACCTATGTTTATGATATCAAGTTTTATGTTGTTTCCACATTCCTATGTTTCCTTTATGTTATCAACTAATATCGTACATTGATGATCATGTTTATTATTCTCACCCCTATTTTGTTACCTTGATATTTTTTTGAAAAAACATTATTACATTAATTGTATAATTATTTGATTATTCAATTATTTGGATTTATAACTCATCCCTTTCTTATATACCTCCCAATGTTATCTCGTGTAGTTTTAGAAGTTCAATGTAATTTAATGAGAATGTTGAGGAGTTTTAAATAATTTCCTCACATATATACTCAATTTATTATTCTATTTATGTAATTTATCAATGTAATTAGGCCTCATGATCTTCTAGGAATTTATTAAGAATGTTTTGGTTAATGAATCTTAAATTAATGTGTATGAAAGATATAGTTTTTCATTGTGTGTATCAGATGAATGTATAGTTATTTTTTTGGGATTAGGATTTGGAAGCCTTAGTCATTCTTCAGGGATAAATATATATATTTTAAAAAATACCTAAATTATGGTAATTTATATTGTAAGTGATTTCCATGAAATAAGATCATTTTTCTAGATAAAAAAAGTGGATGTGGATCTAAAATAGTTGTACGTATGGGTAATCCCTAGGAAATGGTTTATTAGGATTTGACACAATAGTAACCCAGTTCATAATAAAGAGTCATTGTTTCACACCTGGTTT
Source organism: Viscum album (assembly GCA_963277665.1). Taxonomy (NCBI): domain Eukaryota; kingdom Viridiplantae; phylum Streptophyta; class Magnoliopsida; order Santalales; family Viscaceae; genus Viscum; species Viscum album. The sequence continues at coordinate 601,668,664 of OY728133.1, forward strand.
TTCAATATCAATGTATGTGATTTGGTAAATTCCAAAGTTATTTCCAAACCATTATAATGGGAAACATTTCCTAAAAAAATATGTTATGAAATAGATCATTGATAACATAGATTGAAACATATAAATTCGTACGTTAAGGTATAAATATAATTTACGTGTTAGTAATTCAATGTTCATAGTATTTTTTATACATTTAATAGTTTGAAATTTTTCATCAATAATTTTCCATTATTTTAGTCAATGGCTAGAAATATGAGAAACCGAGTAAACAACCATTGTGAGGGGAAATGTGATGACTAAAAAAATGAAGTACCCAATATTTTTGAAGTAGGAATCAAGAACATCATTATAATACACTATAAATTAAATCTTGTTTTGAATAGAAAATTGAATTAGGGGGAAATTAAACTTCCTCCAATAAAGGATCATCTCATAATTTAGGCCTTTATATGATAACTTCCAATGAATTTCAGTGGGTATTCCAATCATTTATTCATACAATAGTGGATAGAATCCATTGGAAATATAATATCTATCTGTCAATTTTATGAGTTGGATAAAGTAATTCTAGTAATTTATCTGATACCTAGAGATACTGATCAAGGGTTTATGTCGATCTAAAATAAAATTCTCGGGAAAGATATTTGAGATGTAGAGTGAATGAAATTTCAAAAAAATTATTCAATAACTATTTTTGTTTCGGAATCTAACTAGAAATAGTTAGGCATTTCCTTGAACTCAAACGGGATGATGACTTCCCCAAGGAATATAAGGAGTAGATTGCAAGGATTTCACAATACACCTTTATCGTATTAATTTCCCATGAATCTAAATTGTACCACTTCATTAGTGCTTTAAATATGAATCTATGAAAAACATTAGTTATTCAATAATTTTGATGATATAAAAATATAATTTATTTTCCCCCAAACAAGAGAATTAGATCAATTAATCTTAAAGGTATCTTGGGATTATAGAAAATAAGTGGATAATATAGTTCTATTTGGGTGGTTTGAAAGATAAATCTGATGGAAGGGTACTCTGACACACCTCTTATAAAATGTTTTGAAAAAATTATCCCTAAACTTCTCTAAGGGGGAACAAAAATGGTTTAACTATGAGATCGAATGATGCCCAGTTAAAAATAATTGATAGGAGAAACCCAACATTGTGTTGTAAGAATGTAATTCTCAAGATAAACCCTTTGGTACTGCCTAATATTTTTAGTATAGGGAACAAATACACTAGTGAATCAATTCACTATGCCATGAGTTTTAAATGACAACCAAAAAAACGACCTATAAGAATAAGAGAGAAAGGGTGATCTTATTCCATCACACACATACCACAATTTTTTTTATTTTATTGAAATTGAATCTTTAAAGATAAGTGGGGATCCTTATAAAAACAATCACCCTAATTTCAAATTTCAAAATACAGGTTCCAACCATTTCAAAATGTAGGACAGACCATCAGCACTATAGACCAAGTACCACCTCGTGATACACACCCAAAATGCCAAACCCTGAAAAAAATACAATCATGCTGGTAGGAACCGTCTGCCGGAATCCGTCAACTCCACTAAGAACACCATTTCAAAAAATACCATAGAAGAATAGTAATGATACGCTTTCTTCTATCATCATCACGAAACTACCTTACATATACTAAAATCTATCTTCACCACAATTGAAAACCAAAAAAATACTATCAAAAACCATTGAAGTAACAAAAAGGATGAAACTTCACCACAAACCATCATGAAAATCTAGTCCTCCAGTGAACCATGGCCATAATTGAAGCCATCATGGGGAAACACCTCTTAAGGGGACAATTCACAATTATTCCCATGGTAAGAGTGGTAGTCACATTAGACAATTTCTAGGAGAAAAATGAGGGTTTGATAAATTGAAACGGATAAGTGTTCCAGAAGAAAGTATCTCAACGAGAGGGAGATGAAAATAGGAAGAGAGCAGATCAATGGGATGGAACACAAGCAAAAAAAGATGATGAAGCCTCTGAGAGTGGGGAGCCATCCAATTTATATTGTTTATATATATATATATATATATATATATCTGTCAAAACTAATAAAAGGGATTTTGATAATTGGGTGGTTATAAGTACACAAGTTATTCATTCAAGGAAAGAGAATGTAATATTTTTAGGGTTAGATTCAGTTTATCATATATGAGTGTTTTAGAAGAAATACTCAAAAACATCCTCAAAATATAGAACTATAGATATCTATGAAAATGTATAATGGGTTAATTATTTCATCCCAATAATATAACTATTCCCTTATCCATAAATGCATAATAAAATTCCTAGTGAACCTCCAGATACCCCCTTCAGTTTAATTTGATGCAATTATGGGTATGGAATGGATTTCCTTAAATAGGCCAAAAATAAATTTATTTGGGAAATAAATAACCCAATGTGTCGAAAATAAACGTCTGATTTTATAAAAGTGAAAGGAAAATGGCGATTCACATTTGGAATCATTATTTCATGTGTGTATATCATTTTATTATGAGAAATTTTATCTTATCAAATGATTGATACTATGTAGAAGAGCATTATTGATTCTATTTCAGTTGTAATGGAATATGAAGATGTGTTTCGTAATGAATTGTTTAGTCTTTCTCCATGTCGTGAGGTTGATTTCATTATCAATATTATATCTATATCCTTTCCAATAACCAGTAATCCATATATAATAAAGACAATAAAATAGTATGAACATAAGAAGTTACTATGAGAGAATCCGGATAAAGGGTCTATATACTCAATTGCTTCACCATTAGGTTCAATAGTCATTTTTATCAAGATGAATGACAGACCAATTTTTATCTATATTAATTATCATGAGCTCAGCATAATCACAATAATGAAAGCATTATCATTTTCTATATAATGATAAGTTCTTCGATCAACAACCTAGAGCACGAAATTTCTCTATAGTAGATATTTAGTCATGATATTATCACGTAAATGTGAAGAAGGATGATATCCACAAACCAATTTCTATACAAGGTATGGGAAATATAAGTTCATAATGATGCCATTTGGGATAAATAATTCTCTAAATATCAGCATGGAGATAATGTGTAAAGTAATTAGGGATTAATTTATAATATTTATGGTAGTATTTAGATAGATATTATTATCTAATCCAAAATCAAGGATGAAAATACGGCTAATTTCAATACTATAATGAATACCTTGGACGAGGAAAATTATTATGTGAAGTGTATTAAATATGAATTTTTGATGGATTATGTAAATTTCATGAGGAATGTTATTACCATTAAAGAGATATATATGGATATTTTAAAGATAAAATTAATTAATGTATTCCATAGACCAACATCAATGGAATGGATTCATAGTTTCCTTGTATTGTTTATATACTATTTTTAATTTTTTAAAACATCTCATAATATTGAAGTGCACTAACCATGATAACTCAAAATGGAGTGATGTTTCTCTAGAATGAATAATGTGAGGAAATATTTAAAGAGTTAAATAAAGGGATAATGACTAAACCTATTCTCACATTACCCATAATTATAGAAACAAATGTGATCTAAAATGATTCATCCAAAACGTTCATGGGTTGTGTGATCCTAGAACAAAAAAATTGATTGCATTTTCCTCTCTCAAATTAAATATCCATGATCTAAACTACCCAACTCATGATCTGTAATTTTTTGTACTGATCAAATCATTAAAGGTCGGATTGAATTTTCCTTCTGTATAGAAGTCTAATATATATACTGATCATAAAATCCTCAAATATATATTCACAAAACATGATATCAATATGCTATAATGAAGGTTGTTAAATGTGATCAAGGATTAGGATTGGTCGATCCATTACCATTCAAGGAAGGAAAACAAAGTGATAGATGATTTCTATATAAAGAACCACACCACCCTATCTATGATGTGGAATGAAATAGATCCAAAATTCTTGGAGTTTAAAAGGATATCCATTCGAATAATAAATAGATATTTATCATACATTTCTAAAATAACTGCTCCACCATCTATGAATATGTTGATCAAGGAGGCCCAAAAATATGACGATGTTCTATAGAAAAATGTAGGTAATAATCCAAAGTTCAACTTTGATGAAAATGGATTTAGATTTTTTGGAACCTCGATATGTGTCCCATCAAAACCAGCGATGAAGAAGTAACTTTATATGATGATTATAGATCTAACATCTTTATTAATCATGGAATCTCTAGTACATATAAGGATATCACGAAAAAACCTCATATATGATAATATAAAGATGGATATTAAAGAATTAGTACCATGATTCTTGAAATGAAAATATGTCAAGGATGGATGATTGATGTCTATGGTTATGATGCCACCATTTCCCATAATATTATGGAAATCGGACATCATAACCAAGGATTTCATCATAGGACTTCATATGAAATATAACGTTAATAATGCAATCTGGGTGGTATTCTATCACATTAAAAACTCATTACAATTGATTTTTATCATATAAAACTTCCCTATTGACCAAACCACACCTATACATGTAAGGGAATCAGTAATATTACATGGCGTTCCACACTACATTAGGTTTTATCAACATTAAACATTTACGTTGAGGTTCTAGTTATTATGTAATCAAAGGTTAGATATAAATATAAGTATTAGTACTACGTATCACTTATATTGATGGCCAATCTAAATGAACCATTCAAATTGTAGAGGATATGATGACATCTTGTTCAAAGGATTTTTAAGGATGCTAGGATTATCTCCCTCTCCTATTGGAGTTATAATATAATAATGATTTTCACTATATAATTCAAATGGAAGATCATGTGATCTATGTGGGAAGAAGTGTTAGACTCTAACAATGTCCCAACCAAACCTGGTTCATCCCAAACTGGCCCCCAATCCGGCCTGGAAAATGGCCCAATAGGAGTTTCTAAACCTTCCGAGCTAGTAACTAGTGCCTGGAATCATAAATACTCAGTTGGAAATGATTTACCCCATGAAAAACATAAAAATAAACAAACAGAATTGATAAAAAACTATAAGAATAAAATAAATTAAAAATGGTATGTACCACCTTGTGGCCTCACAGAACAACACCTACTAATAAACTACATTCACTCCAAGATCAATCCATAGTTGGGAAAAATTTGATTCTAAAAATGGTAAAGGAAGTATCCATGAGCACTAATACTCTTAGTAGTGATTCCAATGATAACCAATTCCATACTCATTATATTTAAATTTAAATCCATTCTTTCTAGTGAAAAAATATGATATATATAAATTAGAATTTAATAATCATTTTGAAAAAAGAAAATAAGATTATATTTTTTAAGAAAAATAATTTTCACTTATATCTACTAAACAAATCCCATAGAATGAATCAAAATATATAAATTTTTCCAAAAAAAAATATTATTAGTGATGGAATATGTATTCATAACATAAATAATTAAATTTGAAATTCAACTTTATAAAACAAACTAGGAAACAGAAGAAAATAGAATGTTGGTAGAACATGCATCATGGAATATCAAGTACTGTTATAGATGTCCTAGGATAATGTTTTCAATTAAATATCTCAATAAATCTCTACCAATACTAGTTGTCCTCAATCACTAACCAATCACTCGGTGACACCCTCACTAGATCGACCGAGGGGCACATTCCTTGGGCAGTCAGGTTATCTAATCAGGGCCACTAGCCATTATGTAATCTCAATTAGTGAAACAATTGTACCCAGCCCCGCACCTGACTACCCAAGTCTTACCATGACAATAAAATAGTGGCGAATTTTATCAAACTATAATATATATACATGTCATAAATTTCAAACAAAAAATCCTTCACCTTACCACCTTTGAAATCCTACATTAAGCGCATCCTCTATTCGATATACATACATAGTGAACTTTCCCATCCCAGGGAACATAATTCTTCCAACTCATCTAGTATATATACATCACATTCCCATACAAAATGGTTCAGGTTGTAAGATCATTTTTCCATTATTTACTAACACAATCCAACATTCCAACTCGGCCTCACCATTCAAATGGAACACTTATACTTCAAAAAAAAATTGTCTAAAATATGTCCAATTATAAAAAACATTATTCATAATAAAGAAAACCAATTTACTATAACTAAAACCATTGAAATAATTTTATTAATAGAAGTATCTTTCCATCCAAAAACAAATACAAAATTATGATTAAAACCTATGAAATTCATGATAAAAATTAAAGGAGATGTTTATAAAAGAATATAGAAATGACTTCCAAGGATTGAAAAAAAAATACATTGAATGTATATTCCATTTAACATTAAAATACACTTGTAAAACACATAATTATTATTCGAATAAAGTTAAAATCATGGACATAGGGGTAACCGACCTCTAATATTTATTCATATGATTATAGAAATTCAAATTCCCTTCAAAGAAGGTTAAGGATGAAAGGGGATCTGAGGATAATTCTAAAGGATCAAAACCCTGAATAAAATAACATGGAAACATGTACCCTAGGTCATAGAAACCTGAGGATTCAGATTAACAATAGGAAAGTGGAAAATGAAGGAAGGATGAAGAGAATGGATGGTGTAACATAGATGATCCACCCCAAATCTTGCAAAATTATCAATATTTCACCATCGAGGATAAAGAGAACCAAAGGGAGATGTGTGGGGATAGCTACATGGGTGATGGGGTTTAATGGGGGAAGAATTGGTGGATCGTACATAAAAAACATGAGTAGGGGAAAGTAGTAAAAGGCCACCTTTTAACGGACCTTAAAACATGCATGGTTTGGATGCATGTTCAACCAGACCATGCAACCAAACCCTGGAGTATCCTCTATCCAAGGGAGGAGGAATCCTCAAAAATTTCATGGTGTGGCTATATGACCATTTTTTAATCATACAGTCATGACAGTCCAATTTTAGAGGATACATAGTTTGAAAAGGGATGGACATGGTCCCTTAAAACCATTCTTCAATCCTGCACCACCCAGATTTCAAAGTGAAACCCACCATTTCTATGAAACATATTAGGAAAACATAGGGAAACAAAAATAGAAAACAAAAATAAACAAAATAAAAGGCATTTTTTGGTTTAGGGTGTGACAACTCTCCCCTCAATTGAGACTTTATAACCCCAGAATGTCTTAAATTATCAAGCTAACCAAAACCCAAATCAAATATGAACTCTAAAAAAATTATTCCCAAATTACCAAAAGACTGATAAATGAAAACTCACTTTCAATATAGATTTTTTTTCTTTTTTTGAATCTATAAATTCAGTAAAAATATAGAATCAATGAACCATCCCAACATCCATTAAAACAATCAACAAGAATGAAGATCCCAAACTACCCCAAAAATGTTGAGGGAGATACAATTCCATACATTCTATGAAAAAATGGAACACCTCAACCCCTAGTTTTGGAATTATATAATAATATCACTCTAGGTCATGAAGGATTTTTATAAGGTTATTCTACCCATATCATAGACTTGGTTAAGATACCATCATGGTTGGGGTCTTGTTGTATGAGAAAAGAGTTGATCCACATGTAGAACCAAGTACCTAAGCTTACTATGATACCTTTCATAGTGGCCTCCCCATCATTTTAGGTTCCTAGAAAAATATTTGGTACTTATAATCAAACATACTCACCAAATCAAATAGAAACTGAGAGGTGATATGCTAAATGAAAAACAACATTATTCCATAACAAAAAGATTTTGTATTTTCCAAAATACATCTTCATTAAGAACTGGACTTCCCAAAATATATTCAATATCGTCCCCATATTCCAATAAAAATACCATTCCACTATGTTAAAAGTCCCAATAATTGAAAAAAATTACAAAAAATTAGAAACTAAAAAGGTCCACATTAGAACTATGCTTCTCCAAATGTGTTGGGGTTCCTTAAAAGTGGTGGATTTGGATCCATGTCGCTTCCAAGAAACAGTCTATAAAAATATTTATAGAATACCCAAGATTTCAATGGTACAACATGACTTTAGTTATTCTAGAAATGATGGATTCTTGTGTCCCATCTTCCCACATTGGAGGAACACCCAGAGCAAACTCTTAGGCAATTCATTCAATAAAAAAAATGGACTTGTCATACAACATAAAAACATGGAAAATAAAATTATCTTCCATTTTCATTTACTGGATATACCACCATTGATTCTATGGATAGGAAATTCATCAATCACTTTGGGTCCTTCAGCTAAACCATCCTCGATCTTTACAACTTACCTCACTACTTTATCGTAGGTTTCATCAAAGGATTATACTTCCAAAAATAGTTCTGGTCGAGGGGAATTTTCAAAGAATCAAGCTCTTAAGTCTTTATCTTCTGAATGTTTGGGGAGATATTGAACCCACTTTGTAAGAATTATAGAGTTTCTCAAAATTTTCAAGTAGCATTTTATATGTTATTACAACTCCATCACATCCAGTACCTTAAATACTGTGAGAAAAACATCTAGATGAACAAGTCCTTGATTTGTTCCCCCGAATAGACCTTATGTGGTTTGGAATGGTAAATATACTTACACCACTTTAATAAGGGTCAATTTTTCATAATGGTCACAAACTTGATCTTAAGGTAATTGGTGAGCTCAAGAAGAATGAACATTTCATCAATATATCACAACCATTCTTAGGCTTCCCTAGTAACCGGCTACCCAAAGAAATTATTTGGGTTCAAGTCCTGGAACGTATTGATGAATTCATATTACTAGGGCCAACTATGCTCTATATATAGGATAGAAAATATGAATTCATCCATACATTATCAACCCGAAATAACATGATATCAACTCCAACCACAAATTCTTTATAGAATCTTATTGGACTGTGTGGGGGTATATACTAAAACTAATAAGTGAAAGAGTAAATCAAAACACTAACCAAACCAAAACTCGACATCTCAACCATGAACCATCAACACAGAATAATATAATTTCAATATCACATCCCACATTAAAAATAATCAAGGTGGATAAAATAAATCCCAAAACACATAAATAATGAATCACTCCATGCCCGTTATGAAAAAAACCCCATTTAAAAAAACCATATTTAGAAAACCAACAACCCTTACAATTGAACATCTTCCATTAATATTCTATGAAACAATACACATAAATTCATCCCTTCTACTTCATCCATAGATCCATTCACACCACCACTCATCCACATTTTTTAGTGTTCAAATGAATACCAAGGGTTAAAAAAAGTATCCCCACTTTTGGAATAATATATTAAACCTCATTTTCCAATTCCAAACAAACATATAATTATCCATTTTATAAAACCATTCAAGACCAATCAAAAGATTCTTACAGTTTTCAAATAAATACAATTTTATTTTCAAAAGGTGAAATTTTTATTTCAGTAAGCATTTTGGATAAATAGAACGTCATTTTTTAGTCCAAAAGAAATAACTCAAAACCCACCAAAATATAAATTATAAATAGACAATAAAAAATAAACACTCAATGTATTAAAATTAACAAAAAATAGATAAATAACTGCAAAACATGTCTTGGCCACATGGTTTGGTGGACTATATGCCTTTCATGTGTGAATACTAGAGGTTAACAATGGTAGTCACATGGTTTGGGTGTGTATTTATAAGTCATTCACAACAAACATACACCCCATTTAAATCCTCCAGTATAACTATTAAATTCTCAAATAAAAAAATGATCAAAAAAATCATGAACCTTAAAAACATCAAAGAACCGAGATCATATTTTGAGGAACAACAATCCTGGAAAAACCTATAAACTCATGTGTCCTTTTGAATATGTGGTGATCAAGAACCTAAACATGATTACCCACTGGAATACCACAAATCCTAAATTTTCACTATATAAAATACAAAAATAACATGGTATGACCTCCACTAGTACCATTTTGTCACAAATAGACCTGATTCAACCCCAAACTGGCACCCCTAAGCTAGCCGGCCACAAGGCCCGAGTGGCCTTCCCAATTCTCATGAGATGGAAACCAGTGTCAGGAATCATGAGTACTCAGTTGATAAATATTTATCCAATGAAAAATAGATTAATACGAAAACATAACAACTAAAATATGTAAAAGTAAAAGAAAGGAAAAATGTTACCTAACTTCCAGTAACCTCGAATGTCATCACCGGCTAGAAAACCATGTTTTCACCAAGAGTGATCCAAACATATGAAAAACCTGAGACTGAAAAATGATAAAAGAAGTATGTTTGAGCATCGATATACATATTAGGGATTCCAAAGATAACCAACTCTATATATATTACCTTTAAAGTGAATTCACTTTATTCTAGTTTGAAAATATTATATATAAAAATAAATTTTTTTCGCTCATTTTGAAATCAAGAAAAAAAATTCATTTTTAAGAATTCCATTTTTTCTTTATTTTTATAATATAGATCCCAATGCATGAAATATAAAAGTTTGATAAATTCATAAAAGATATAATCAGTACTAGAATATTAATTATTAATATAAATATTAAAAATAGTAATTAATATTTATAATGATATTATGGAACATAATAAAATATCATCCAGTAAAAAACATGCATCATGGGATCTAAGGTTCTAGTCGATATGGAATAAGACTAATCACTCAACAAAACCATAAAATAAATATTTAATAGTACCAGTTATCCCTATTCACTACCTAGGCACTCAATGATACCCTTACTATCTTAGTCGAGGGGCACATCCCTTGGGTGGTTCAGTTATATACTTAGGGACACTAGTTAGTGCATAATCTGAACTGTTTAAGCATGTATACCTTAGATCACACCTAAATTCCTATGGTTTCCAATAAAAATAAAATCTAGTTGTGCTTTATTAAATTATAATATACTTACATGTCATAAATTTCATAGAAATATTCATCCACCTCCCCTCTTAAGAACTCCCACCATAAGCATAACCCTTTTCAATATACAAGGTAGGGTATTGGCCTATCCCTAGTAACATAATTCATACCACTCATACAAGATAAATATATAACATTAACAAATGATAATGTTCATAAATTAATATGGTATTTTCACTCGTATCAAAAATAATTAAAACTGACAATCGGGCCTCGCCATTCAATGGAAACTCTTTTATAATAAAAAAACAAGATTGTCTATAACCTTCATAAATCCAAAACCATTACCCATTATCGAGGAAACACAATTTTAACAATTAAATCCATTGAAAATCATTTGATTAAAAAATGTTTTTTTAATAAAAAACATTAAAAGATGACTGAAGCCAACATATTTCATGAAAAAAACTAAAGGATATGTTTAGAAAGAAAGAGAGAACCAATTTCCAAGGATCGACACAAATACATAGTATATATATTTAATTTAACATTAAAAACCCCATTTAAGACACCTTTTAATTTGGAAAATAATGTTAAAATATTAGATATAGGGATAACCTACCTCAAATCATGATTCATCTGGCAATGGAAAATCAAATTCACTCCTAAGAAGCTCATAGAAGAAAAGGGAAAAAAGGGGGACCCCAAAAGGACCACACCGCCAACATAAAAACATCTAAACATGAACCCTAGTTAATAAAAAACCTATTATCCATAGGAACAAAATTAAATTGGGAAATTAAGTAATGAGGAGGATAAAGGATGTATTACTGATGAAGACCCTCCTTAAATATTTAAATAAATATCAGGATTTCACCATGGAGGAGGAGAAGAGCCACATAGATAGGAATGGGGAGATCTCCATATGTACTGGGGTTTGAATGGGAGGAGAATATGAAATTTGTGTTAAAAACATGGGGGGAAAGTTGTAAAAAACACTTTTAAGTGAACTTGAAGAACACACAGTTTGGTCGCAAGGTCTTCCAGATGGTGTGTCAACCTCCCGGTAGCCTCTATCCAAAGGAGGAGGAAGCCACATGATTCTTTGTGTAAGGACACACAGTTGTGGGAAAATTTTTAATCCTTAATATTCCCACTATCTAGGCCATATTATTTGGAAATGGATGTCAAACAAATCCTTCTAAATATTCTACAATAGTTGACCACACATATTTTGACCCAAAACCCCCCAATTCTCCAAAAATGATCACGAAAACTCAGGGAAACCAAAATAGATTAAAAATGTTGTTTTAATTTAGGGTGTGAAAAACATGTTGGTTTTATATTAGAGAGGGGAAGATGATATGACCTAATCTTGTCCAAGATATGATATAAAATTTTCAAACCATTCAATTTCATATGAAATATTCAAAAAGTTAATAAAACATTTATATCTATAATTATTGAACAAAACTATAGATTGAGGATGGAGATAAGTTGTTCCTTTGTATATCACTATGGAAGAAATTCATGTGGTTAGGGAGTAATGTATACATTACTACAGGATATATTATCCCCTTTTATATCCTTGATAACATCAGAGTTGTGACCAACTGACATGCACTCCCACCTATCTTATCTTAGGAACATGATGTGTTCCATATATCCCTCTTGAGGAAGTACATACCAAACATATCACATGTACTGAATCCCAGGTTTGTTCCTTTTTGTTAATGATCTTTCATGCAAGGAACAAGAGGCTAAGATATTATATTGTAGATATTACTTTATAAACAACAACAAAACTCACCATGTTAAGGAGTTTGGGGAAACAAAAACGTTTGAGAAAGAAACATTGGAACTGGGAGAGGAGATGAAACTAAAGTACCCATAACCTTTTTAGTGTATATGAAAAACATTTGAGGGAAAAATTTCACAATGGGGTAGATTGTAATGACCAAAATATTGATAAATGAAATTACTTTTTTGATTGAGTAAATGAATTATACACTAATTTAGTTATTTTTTACCATTATAAAATATAGTATATTAGAATTAAAAGACCATGAAACAACTTAAACATTAACAATATATCCATTTTATAGTAACTCATGATATTATATTACGTTAAAGGTTATGATAAAGCCATATTTTCACAGAGAAAATGTTAAATAGCCTAAAAAATTTGGATCATTCACTATAAAGCCTAATTATCGAATCATCAAAGGGATATTGAATCTTTGGGATTTTATCTTAACAAAGAAAAAGAATAAATTCAAAATCTAATGTATGAATGAAACTTCTTATGGGATAATTTAATTCTTATTGAGATCACATCCCAAAACATGTTTTCTAAACCACCCTCTATAAAGCCACACCATCACACACATTTCCCTTAGGGTGTACTCTTGTGTAATAAAAATTTATGTATCTAAACTCTAGAAGGAAAAATCTATATATTTTCATATTTGATAAAATAATTAATATATTTATCTCTTTATAATATAACATTATCAATGACTGTATTATGTGTTCGAAAACAATTAGATTTTAACACAAATAGAAAAAAAAATAGGTTTGAAAATATATTGTTTCAATTAAGAAAATATTTTGAAATTTTCAAAAATAAATTGAAATAAATTATATTTTAATAAAATATTTATATTAAAAAATAATTCATTTAGTATATATTATATTATTGTTTATTGAGGTCTATTTTTATTTTTCTTTGCTTCAAAATGTGGTAAATATTATAAAAACTTCTATTTTTTAATAAATATGGTTTGTTATTTAATATTTAAAATATAGTATTTAGAAAATAATATTGATAAATTAAATATTAATTTTAAAATAATCACATCAAAATTATCAAATGGTGAATTTTTCATAATTTTCTAAGATAGTAAAATGTTTTGTTATGAGTCAAATATTGTATAAATATATGATTTTTAGTATAGAATCATAATGATCTAAAAGTGCTGTAATAAAGTCCATAAAATGATTCAATGAACAAATATGTATTTCACTTTTAATATTATGTATTTTTTATATTATTATATTAATTTTATACACCCTAAATTAGTCCTATAAAACCTATATTATATTATAAGTTTTTAAAATCAATTCCTTACAAACATGACTCTATTCCACATCACCATGTATATTATATTAATGAGTTCTATTCTTAGACATATAAAATATTCAAATACACTCTTCAAAATTATAAACCCTGGGAAAAACCATGGTATTGTATTTTATGGATATTTTTTTATTTTGAATCCAAAATCAATGTTTATAAATTAATAAATAATCCACCACTTTTGTTATAAATACCCACCCATCCTCCATCTCCTCTCTACTAAAAATCCATGGAGCATTAATTTTATCTACCTTACCCTCTATAGAGACCTCTCAAGGTGTTACCATAATCATAATAATCTTTTATCATTCTTTTAATAGCTCCCTCTCATTGAAAGGGGTCACATATTCCTTCTCTTTATTCAAATAGTTTATTTGAATAATACCCTTATGATTTCCAATTTTCAATGTCGAAATGTAATTTTACACATCCATGTACTTTAATTATGATTTAAAAGTAATTAGATACTATATTTCACACCCAATAAACCCTTTATTGAATAATTATTGATACCCATTATGTCATCAAATTTATTTTATGATTTTCCATTCCAAACATTTGAGTAGTAAATACCCATCCAACATTATAACCAAGTGAACTAACCTTAATGTTCATATACATAATTTAATGGGAAATGAAATTTATTTAACCAACATTCCTTAATAATTGGATATAATGTGATTAATAAAATATTTATTTTGTATATTATATCTAGAAACATGAATGCATGTGCATGATATGAATGTGACGGGTGGGACCAAAATTATATATCCCTATATTAGTTATAGTGAGTGTATAGAGAGGGGGTTAATTCATTACCCAATAGAAATTTATATTTAAAAATAATTTAAAATAAAATCCATCAATTTAAAAAAAATATCCTAGGTTGTTAAAATATCAGTTACATATAAGACTTGACCTACTAAAATTATTTTCAAGGATTAATTAGGTATAAGTTAAAAATATATACAATACTATTTTAACCTTTGAAATAAATTTTCTATATAATGTCAGAATATGAAAACTAAATAAAACTAATAATCAAAGAATTGGTTTTTCTTGAAGGTAAAAACAAATTAAGTTTTAACGTACAAAATATAAAGCAAAAAAACTGTGAAAATTTGAATACCAGAGGTTCAATCGAAATCTCATACATAATCCTCTCCATATGAAAATCACATAATGCTAGGAATTTTTAATAAAATAAACTTTTTATCAAAAAGATATATCTTGTTTCAAAATAGTATACCATCTATTTACACCACACAGGTCACCTTCCATAGTTATGGGGGAGTACAAAGATATAACAGGTCTCACAAGACCTCAACCACACTTATCATGGTAAAATAGGTAATAAAAGGGAGTACTCGAATATTTCTTGTCACTTCTAGTTTAATGTAAGAGATAGTGTGTGTGTTATCAAATAGATTAAAACACTTATCATAATGAAAATGTAAATAAACCAAAAAGAGAAAGAAAGAATGTAAAAATATAATCTTTCTCTAAATGATATGATTTACATATTTTGACTCACAGAAATGTATTTGAGCCGATTTGTGAGTCTTGTTTTAGAGGTTTCTATAAAATAGAGTGTGGTAGACTTTCTATTCATGACTACATGAAGGTAATAGATGTATGATTTTATTTCTCATCCTTATTTTATTGTAAGAAATATGTATTAGGTAATCTATTCTAGTTCCTTAAATAATTTCCATCTCACATAAAGTGTGGAGCTATATATTTTAATTTATCACTTACCACTATTGATTATTTTTAAAAATATAGAGTCTAAATCATATTTTAAGTAGTAGCAATTTTATATAGAATTATATAGATCCCATATATCCTCGAACTGCATATATGACAATTAAATCAATACATTCTATTGAGAAATTAAGGAATAATCATTAAAATAATAAATTTAATGAAATTAAATACACTATCCATTATAAATATTTAATTCCAAATAATTTTAAATAACATTAGTTATTTATTGATACTGGTGGTGTCTAACTCCATTGGTGACTCAATTTATAGAGGTGGCTCTGAGTTTGGATGTTACTCGGATTAAGACGATGAGACATTGGAATGGTGTGTCCTTGGAATGGTGGAACATCCTTGGAGGCATGTGAGGCTGGCAGTGTTTCACCCCAAAAAATTGTTAATTTTTTGTTACGGGATTATGACCTCCTTGACTCTGTCTCTAGGTGATAGTGAGACATCACTAGTGATATCTCATAAATTGGAAAATTTCTATGTCAGCGAAGACTCATTGTGGAGAGTGACACTTCTCCTTTCTGGTGAATCTTTTTAACCATGAGTCATATTAGAATTGAGTCATCTGGGTGCTGATTAATTGTTGGTGGTGTCTCATAATTAGAAAAATTTCACCAATATGTATCATAATATAAAATGCAAATTGAAAACATGAAACTCATTAATTATAACTGTAATCATGATTTGGTGACCATTAATATAGGTAGGTCATCAATCTCCCGCATTTTTATGATAAAAAAATGTAATTACGTATTCATGGAATCAATGTTATATCATGATATTTTTGTAAATATAGTATCAACGGTAAATAAAGGGTCAAATTTAGATAGTGAAATACATGGAATCAAAGGAAAAATGAAAGAGAATAAAACTTATAAAGGTAATTGACATATATATTATCCTTTTTTATTATTGAAAATTTATCATGAAAATAGAAATATTAACATATTAAGAATAACATAGGAAATGAAATTTATTTATGAATTTAATAATAATTCCGATAAATGAAATGAAAAACATATAAAAATAGTTTTCAACAAAAATAAGACATCAAAAAAAATTTCATAAAACACGCTAATTCTAATAAATACTTTTTCATAGGATCATTAAAAGGATCTGAAATTTCATTTCCCTAATTCTTTTTCGAGGTAGAAGTTCTACTAGTATGATCTAAAGAAACTAAATGGGATGTTGAGGGTACTAAATGGATAGCTGAATGAAAATCAACAACAGATGAAGGAGGTTAAAGCTCTCAAATGATGATGGGTCGAAGATGCTAAAATGCATGTCTTGGAGTTATATGAAATGGATAGTATATAGTTTGAAATGGATGATTAGGGTCTCTAGACACTCCGATCCAAAAATACTCTGTGGTGGTTGATGGAGGAGTCGAGTGGGAGGTTATTGGTATTGCTTCATGATCCCCAATTGTAGTCTTGTGTACATGAAGAAATGGTTTTTTAAAATTTATAAATTACATTATAATATTTACAAATAACTCCATAGAACTAATGAAGTCCATATTTTCATCCATAAAAATTATCAATAAAGGAACCAATAATTTCATCTAATCCACTTCGTCCTCAACATATTAGGTCACAAGAGGCATCCTCTAATTCTCTTCCAAAAACATAAAGTGAACATTCCAATCATGCTTTTTATATATCCAAGATATGTAATATAATATGTACTTGGTTATAGTCTCTAAATTTGATATCATTTAATTAGAATATTTTGTAATAAACTTGATAACATGATCACTATTATACCTTATTCTGCATAAGGTCATCTAAGGATGATCTAAAACAACATTTGATGAATGGTCTGAAATAGTTCCGAGCTCTTCTTTGACCATTGATCAAAGAAACTCAATATCAAAGACAGGTGGAGGAGAATAAATTGAACTATATTCCAATGAGGTAAGATTTTCAACTCTCTCTAAAAAGAATCTATGCTTTCTATAAAATATGACCGCATCCCTTCCACAATATATCACAAAGACTCCAGCTCATTGTATAGTCTTTTATTATTAATTTAAACATCATTAATATCATAAATCATAATTATTTGAATGTTTTGAATCACTAACTCAAATATATTTCTATCATCTAGTTCACTAATATTTATAAGACATGGTTCTTGATTCCTAAAAAATATACCAAAATATGGAAATATTTTTTATCTCCAAACATCCATGTCACCCTTGGTGACTGCATAAATAAGAACTTGATGGATAGCTAGAGTAGGTTCATCCACAGAAGAAAACATTTCTAAAAACCCATCAAAATAAATCTTACCAACCATTAATCATTTATAATATCTTTCTTCTCGAATGGTAGGTTCACCATTCTTTGGTTAAATATCATCCTTATCAAAAAAATGTATTATTTCTATGATATTAGATATAAAAATCTATCACACATATTTCCTATTGGCTCATGAACTAAATAAACAGAAATTGTAGATACCACAATTGAAGGTATACAAAAATAAGTATCAACTGTCATCTCCTCACCAGAAAGTGCACCCTCTAGGTACCCAAAAACTGCAGGCGTACCAGGATTATCCACACATCTCCACTAAGAATCATAATGTTGTATAACAATAGGCTCATCGATGATATTCACAAAACACTCTACTTCTATATGTTTAGCTACATGATTCCCAATAGTATCAATAATTCTCATCCGTCCAATAGTGACTCGATCTTACATAGTCTAATCATCGACAACAATTGACCAATTACCATCAATATTAGCATCACATTGATGACTATCATGACATTATATTTCTATCCATATACATATTTATCTCCTCATTTTGTAGAAATGACTTCCATATCACCAACAAACTCAGACCCTATTATGGTTTGGAAAAAAATCCTTCAAAAGAAAAAATTAGATCTTGAGGTGTCCCAACATCCTCTATTCTAACATTCCCACATGAACAATCATGATCTAAATATCCATAAGCATCATCATACTCATCTCCATTCACATTTTAATCACCACATTACCTTTATCATCAGCATTATCTTCTTCATCTTCCCCATTATCATCATATCTATTTACATAATATGATTTAGAAATATATTTAAACATTTATTCTCCTAATACTTCATTATCTTCCTCATCACTTTTTACAAAGTTCAATATTTTATATAGAGTCCTAAGAGGACTAGGAGATCCATAAGTGATAGTAGAGGAACTAGGATATAGGTCTGGGTATGTACCCTAATCTACTATATAGTCTTCATTTTTCCCCCAAAAATTAAACTTCATCTTTATTATCATAATATTCAAAAAAAATCAATAGGTTCTACACTAGGATCAGTAAGATACCTTTGTTTATATAGGTGGTTTATAGGGTTAAACTCATCACATATATTTTCACCATCATCTACCCACTTCAATTTTTAAGGCTTCTATCTGATCTTCATCCCCATTTAGGTAATCCTTGTAATAAAAAATCTACCACTGTCTATAGATAACTCTTAATTTTCACCAATAATCCTTTTAGCATTAAATATTTCAGAAAACTTCTTTGGATAAATCAATGAATTTTATCTTGAGGTTGGATTTATAATTTTTTATATTATAAGTATGAGATATCTAAAATTTTATATCTTTTGTCCTATTTTCATAAGAGGATTCAAATAAACATCCAAATGCATTAAGGTATAAAAATCACCCTTCCTTGGACCTAGAATCTGTTGGATGAAGTTGAAAATCAATATGCACTCTCCATATAACCCTGAAGAAAAAAAGGCTTCTCAAAGTTCCATCACCAGTCATATCCTAAAATTCTTCTTCATAAAAAAATAATCATTATAATTAGGTATAATTATTGATAATTATTGAGGATAACTAAATTTTGGACTTTCAAACACTTTTCCCACTATTTTTTGGAAAATGAAACTATTTGACTCTAAAATCATTTTACTATCCAGTTGACATCTTCTTCTTCAAAACCAAACTCCGCATATTGTATGAACTCATACACCATCTTAGAATAAAAAGGTCAATTATTCTAAGAGAAAAAATCCATCCATTCATGGATCGTTATTACATTCAGAACTACAGATCTGATCAAAATAATATAATTTGTTTCAACAATATTTTTAGGTACAACAAATCTCTTAGAAATATCAAGGTTAAATGGTTTGAGAGGTGAAGAACGAATTGGTTCCCCTTTCTTCTTCTTTGTAGAACATGAAATTTTTGAATAAGACCACAAAGGTTTCTTCACTCTATCCATTGAGGTTGGATTAGTTCCATCAGTTAAAGGTGAAAGGAAGGTCAAATGTTCTGGAAGAGAATGGTCACACAAGGCTCAAAATAATAAGGATAAATAAAATATGTTTTTTGAAACTACACAATGATCTGTGTTTATCCTCTGGGATTTGTAGGGATCTTTTGAATCAAAGTCCTGAATCAGATTAAATTATAAATCAAGTTATAATTTTTAAAACTAATCATATAGAAAATTAAAACTATTCTTTCAAAACTAAGAACTGAAAAATTTTGTAAATGTAAAGAAACATCACAATGGTGAGACATACCAACAATGAGAAGACCAATGGTGAGATGTCTAGTGGAGATAATTCCAATAGTTAGAGTACCAATGGTGAGAATTCCAATAGTGAAACATTAAAAATGGTGAGACATTAACAATGGTGAGACAGTCAAAATGTTGACACATTCACAATGATGAGACATTTATAATGGAGATACATTCATAATTGTGAGACATACCCAACCGTGATATATACCAAACAGTGATACTAAGAAAATTGAAATTAAAAAAATTATCATACTATAATAATGTTTGATGTAATTAATTATCTTAGAATTCAATGTATTAGTTAATATATCAATAATTGTTTTTTTATACCAATTTGATCAAGATTTATATCTCCTTATTTTAAAATGATCTCTAAAAATGTGTTTTCATATATCAATATTTTTTTTTAAATAATGTGATACATAAAGATTTGAAATATTAATTTCACTTTTGTTTCCATATATTATAGGGACTTGTAAAAATTAAAATCCATAGTTTATTAATGTTTTTTTAACAAAAAAACTTGTTTAGAACTACTACCTACATTTATATATTCAGTTTTTTCAATAGACATTGCAATATAATTTTGTATCTTAGTAAACAGAAAAATTAATGACTTTCAAAAAAAGTGGCTTGTTCAGAAGGTGATTTTTCTGTGTAACTTACATAAACAAAAATCATAATTCAAATAACTAACTAAATAAAATACCTCTCATCTAGGTTAAAAATTCCAAAATTGGTAGTATATTTAATGTATTTAAAAATTATATTTATAGCTACAATATGTGACCCTTTTATATTAGCCTAAAAATGAGGACATATACATACACTAAACATAATATCATTCCATCTAGATGAAAGGAAGAAAAAACTTCCAATCATACCACTATAGCATTTTTGGTCTACTGGTTTCCCAGATTTATCAAGATTAAATTTATAGGTGGTACTCATTGGAGTATTACAACTCTAAGTGCTATCCAGACCAAAAAAAATTTAAAAGATCCTTTTTTATTTATTTTAAAATAAAGTAATTCATTATTTATTTTGAAAAATTGTAAACGAATAATGAATTGGATTTCACCCATTAAACTCATTTAGAATTCATTTAACATCATTTATAAAACAATTACATAAATAAAATTTTGATGATCCAAAAATTATACCATCGACATAAATTATAATAGAAAAAACATATTTTGATATTAATTATATAAAAGTAATAGGATCATATATACCTCTTCTAAAAAAATAAGAAATAAGAAAAAACATTAGCCTATCATACCATGATAGTAGAACATGTTTCAAGCCATATTACTCTTTTTTTTAATTTTAAAACTCTATTTGGAAAATGAGTATTCTGAAAACCATGGAGTTGCATATTAAAAACATCCTCAAATATATACCCTTTTGATAAATCACTCATAGAATAAATTTGATAAAGTTTGAAATCTATATGATATACATAAGCTAATAGTATTATAATGTATTCAAGTATGGTTACTAGTAAAAAGGGCTCCTTATAGTTAATTCATTCTTCTGGAC
Organism: Viscum album; assembly: GCA_963277665.1. Lineage (NCBI taxonomy): Eukaryota > Viridiplantae > Streptophyta > Magnoliopsida > Santalales > Viscaceae > Viscum > Viscum album. Next base: position 601,690,570 of record OY728133.1, read on the forward strand.
TACATCCTTATGAAACAAGTCTAGCTTGGTTTTTTACTATAGTTTCATATTCTTCTACTTTGTTTATAAACAACCATTTAGTTTCTAAAGTGAAGGTACAATTTTTTTATCAAAAAGTTTCCACTATTTATTTCATTACAATTTATTTAACTATTCTTGCAAATCCATTACCCAAAATTCATCATTAATTGCATCATTGGTATTCTTTGGTTCTAATTGGGACATTAATCCTTGATGGTCAACATGATTTCATATAAAATCTATATTGTGTGTACATATATCTAGGTATCCAACTATAACATCAAAATAATTAGAAAAAGTATGGCATGTTACATAAGTATCTTTTATAGGTTTCAATTCTAAATTTTCAAGAAATATTTCATAACTCGGTGATTTTTTTTAATTTTTTTAATGTGGAATCAGTATATTTAGAATTTACATTCATATTTGATTGAAAATACTCATGTATTTATAAATAGTTCTTAGGTTCTTGTGGATCAGCTTTATCAAATTTGTTGTGAATATAATCTTCCATAGTTTTGATTATTTTATGAAAAACTCTATAGGATTTACTATTTGTTGAATAACATATGAAATTTCCTTCATCACTTTTGGATGAAATGTTTGCTTGAATATATATACTGTTGTGAATAAATACTTCAATACCAAAATCTCTAATGTAATTAAACATAAGATACATATTATTCCAATCCACAAAAGGGGTATTCTATAGGATATGTATAGCTAAAACTCTATTGGTTTTGTAACATACTATATTTATAGCCTCTTCCAAATAATATATAGGTATTTCGTATTCATTTCTCACATTCTGGGATATCTCATGAAGTGTTATATTCCTTATCTCAACAAATCAATTCTTCTGTGGTGTCATATGAGAATAGAAGTTATGACTATATCCATTTTGAGAGAAACATTATTCAAAGTCTTGATTTTCCAAATTTGGGTCATGGACACTTCATAGGGTTTAAATACTATTCCCACTTATGTTTTCTATATTTCATGAATAATTGATAAATTAATAACAATTTTCACTTTTGTGATCTAAAAAGAACACCCAAGTATACCTAGAAAATTCATCTACTAATATATTAAAATAGTGATTCCCATTTAGACTAAATATTATAGATAGTATTAGTAAATCCATATAAATCAGCTCTATAGGTTGAGAAGTTTAAACTTATTCCATTAATTTAAATGAAATCTTATGTTTCTTCGATTTTTTATTGGGGTTACAGACATTATAAATTGGTAACTATAGTTTTTGTAGATCCTTGACTAATAATTTTCTATTTTGCTTCAAAAGTGTGTAAATATTGAAATGGTTTACCCTCCAATGAAAAATAAAATATTATTTCTGAAAATATCACATGAATGAAACATTTTGAGAAACTAAATAATAATTATTATCCATATAGACATTTTATTCCTTAAATATGTATAAACTAAATCATCATTTTAATCAATCGCATTACATGAATTATTATTAAATTTAACGTGAAACCCATCGTCACATAATTGTGAGATTCAAAGAATTTTATATTTTATACCATCAAAAAACAATACATTGGAATGTAAAATTGAATTGATGTTACCAATTCATCCAAGGACAATGATTTTTCCTTTTTCATTATCATCAAAGGAGAAATGACCACCATAAACCTTTATTGGGTTATTGAAGCTAGAATAATATCATATAATATTATTTGAATAACCAATTTCCATGTACTAAAGACTTTTATAGAAGGCCTTCAAATTTTTTTCCTAAAAAATAGAATTCATAAAAGAAATTTTTTTAACCCAAATTTTCTTGGACCCAGAAGTGTTAGTAATCAGTGCTTTAGAAACCCATATTTTTTTAAAAGATCTCTTGTAAATACACTATATAATTTTTGAAATAAACACTTTTTTAGGCCATCTTAAAAAATAATTAATAGTAAAATCATCATATTTGGACTTTGGAAGAAATTTTCTCTTTAATTATCTTCTTTTTCATGTTTTTTATTCTATACCAATAAAATATTTTTGAGAAATTTATATTCCTAAAATCTGAGTAATTATTTCTCATCCATTGGTAAAATTTTCTAAATCTCTCTTATTTTGTTCATTATACATTTTATGTTTAGTATTATCCTTTAAATATTAAGTATTCCTCTCCTTATCAATAGTTAAATCAATTTTAATATTAGAAGTTAAATCATGTTTCCCTTAATGATAATATATTTTTCCTTAAGATTATTAAAAGTTCCTTTTATCATAATTTCATATTAAAACATCTCTTAGAAATATCATCATCAATATGTTAACTCTTATAATTATAATTATTAAGAATATGAAAATCATTGACAACAATAAGTAACTCTGACGCATTAGTTTTAAATCACATGTTGGAGCAATCTAGCCTTTGTTTATGAGTATAGTCAAAATAATTAGAAATGTCATTACATGCGGTCCAAGTGGATTTCAATTCATTCTAATACCTTCAGTCATTTTCATCATTTTTATGTATTTTAACACAAGAGAGACTTGTTTCACATGTCCTTTTTTCATTCATAACAGGTAATTTAATTTATTCTATAGTACTTATTCTAATCTTTCTTCCAGTTTCCTTTTGTGTCAAAATGAATTATGTATAACTCTGATTTCTGAAAAAATGAATATTTCTATAAAATATCTTGAGCCTTATGGATAGGTGGGCCATCTCCTCAGCACTTTCTGGAGGTGACATGTTTTCCCTCAAACATTTGACCATTATCTTTTCATATTACATTTCACTTTGTTTGGATGAAGTATTCTTGAAGGATACTAGTTTTCTTTTTGGATCCTTGTCTTCCACTTAGTTGAATTTCAGTTCTTTGGGATACATCATCAGCTTACCATTCAACTCCCAGAATGTAATTTTGTTTATGTTACATGATTCTCTAACATAAAAAATGTGTCCCACCAACATTCTGGAAGGAACCTTAGCTATCTCATGATTTGGTCCTTCTTAGACACTATATTTCCAAGAGATCTCATAGTGTTCATAGATTCAAAAAAAATTGAAATACATGTCAGATATCAGTTCATAACTATTTATTTTAAAAGTATCATATTTAATAGTGTATGTGTTCAATCTCATTTGCTTTACATTATTTGTTCCCTCATGAGAAACAACTACTGTGTCCCAAATTTCAAAAGATGTTTTACATGAATAAATTCTATTGAATTCTTAATCTATTAAAGCACAATACAATGAATTCAAGGATTTATAATTGTTATTATGGGTTGGAATTACAGAATCAGACCAACCATTTTGAGGAGTCTTAGGTAACTCATACTTTTCCCCAATAACAGACTACATTTACTATACCTTGATTTAAATATGAATTTCCATCTTGATCATCCACTAAAAATACATCTAACCATTTAAAAAAGGAGGTCTATTACTTTTAAAACCTTCAATTCTGCTATCCATTTAATGAATTAAAATTTTGAAATAATAGAAATTTCATATCCTTAAAGCACAACTGAAATCATAGTTGAATTTTTTTTTGAAAAATTTTGATACCAAAGATTTACCTTTGATTCCATGTTTTTGTTGGAGTGAGTATCTCAAGAGGGGGTGAATTGGGTACCCAATAAAAATGTATATTTAAATAATATTTAAAATAAATCCCTCAATATTATAAAATATCCCAAAGAGTTAAAATTTTTGTTTGATATATTAATTGATCTCTTAAAATAGTTCTAAAATATTGATTAGTTCTAATTTAACATAACATACAATATTATTTTAGTCATTAAAATCAATTTAATGAATCATGTTCTCATATAAAAACTAATTAAATATAACTACCAAAGTAATGTTTTTTCTTAAAGGTAAAATAAATTTAGGTTTTAACACATAGAATATAAATAAAAATACAAAAAAGAAAACTTACATAAAAAATCAGAATACTAGTGGTTCATTCTCTAGATGAGACTTAATCCTCTCCACTTGAAAATAACATACTTCCAAGTAGTTTATTTAAAATAAACTTCTTATATACATCTTAGACCAGGTTTTGCAATAGTATACCAACTTTCCAGACAACATAAGGCATCTTCCATAGTTTTTATGGGAGTAAAAAATTAATAGTTCTAGTAATACCTCTAACAAAGTAATCATGGGACCAGAAAATAAAATTGAGTATGGGAAGATATCAGTTATCTCCTATTTTGAATAATAAAAATTATGTGTGTTATAAAATAGAGTAAAACAATTCTGATAATGTAAAGAAAAATAATCCAAAGAGAGAAACTAAAAATGTAGAAAGATCATGTTTCCCTAAATTATATTCATTATAGCTCGTGACCCCTTAAAAGTTATTTGAAATTTTGGTTTATTCTAGATTCAATGGTTTCTATAAAAAAAAGTGTCAAACAATCTTTATTATTGACTAGATGAAGGTACTAGATGTATTATGTTCATAGGATTCCTCGGTTCATCGTAAGTAAGATGCAAAGGGTATGATCTTCTAGATCATAAAATAATGTCCAGATCACTCCATGTGTGGAGGAATATCTTTTTGTTTAGCACTTATCACTATTTATTTTTTTTACATGAGGGAGTATGCTTCATATTTTAAGGAGTATCATCAGAGAGATAATTAGAAGGATCCTTTGTATCATCATATTTCATGTATAACACATAAACCAATAATTTTTGTCAATAAATTAATGAAAATTAATTAAAATAATCAATTTCATTAAATTTTATAATATATATGTTGGAAATATTTAAATAAAAATAAATCAAAATATTGTTGGTGAGTCCCTGAAACTGATAGTGTCTAACTCTAGTAGTGACTGATAGCCTAACAGTGAGATAATGGAATAGTGTATCCTTGGAATAATGAAACTTCTTAGGTGGTATGTCATGCTAGTTGTGTGTCATACCAACACTTTTTCAATTTTTCATTCTGGTGGTATGAATTCCATGGGAGTATCTCAAGTTGAAAGATAGACATCGCTGGTGGTCTCTCATATATTGGAAAATTTCCATCTCAATAGTGACTCTTTACAAACTATGAGACTTATCCTTAGAATTGAATCTTCTTGGGGCTGAGTCATCTTGGTGCTGAGTCATCTTGGCATTGAGTCATGTATTGGTGATTCATTATTTGTGGTGTCTCATACTTAGGAAAATTTCACCAATCTGTCTCATAATAAAAAATACTAATAGAAAACATGAAACACACTAGTTATCATAGTAATCATGATTTTGTGCTCATTAAAAAAAGGATTTAAACACCCTCTAATGAATGGGTGATGTTTTTATCTCATTATATTCCATGTATAGTGCATGGTAGGTAATCCTATTCACACAAAGTAATTATTTCTGATTTTGTTTCCCTAATGTGTGTTTATAATGTCATGTTTTAAATTGTTCCCACATTCCAATGTTTCCTTGATTTTATAAACATATAAAATTTTTCAATGATCATGTTATGATTCTCACCAATTTTATGCAGCCTGATATACCTTTTGACTAACATTGTTTACTTTCATCAAGTTATACTTTGATTATTCCCTTATTGGTATTTATAGCTCACCCTTTCTGTATGTACATCCAAGGTTATTATGTGCCTTTTTATAGGATGGATGGAATTTTAAGAGAATGTTAATGAGTTTTAAATAATGAAATTATATCCCAATTCATTTTATTATCATATATAACAAATTTCTCAATGAAACAAGGATTGAATACCTTCTAGGAATCTTTTATGTATTTTTTATAATAAATTGTAAATTAAGGTGTATTAATTATATGGGTTTTCATAAGACCTCGAAGTTATGTACACGTGAATTATCATTTATATACTTCCTCAGAAGAGATACATGGGACACATCGTGTATTTGAGATAATTTGGTGAACATTATAATTAATATACCCTCATCCTAATGTGATCAAGAATATTTAAAGGGGTAACATACTCAGTGGTTATCATTAATTTTTTTTCAAATATCATAACCTTCATCCATGGTGATATTTGTAGGAATACATTATCACCAAATTTAAATTCTAGGTCTCATTGCGGATTATCATCTCAACTATTTTTTGACTCTGATCGATTTTGTTGAACTTTTGAATAGATATAATTGAATCTACCATTTAATCATCTAGATCAAGTCCTAATGGATTTCATTATCAAAAATCATTAAAATACATTGGGGTTATTCACATTCTACCATTATCGGATTTATAATGAGCCATCAGAATGATCATGTGAAAGCTATTATTGTATGAAAATTCCCCAAAAGGCAGGTGTTGACCCAAACCCCCTTGAAATCAATAGATTTTGATATTATCATATAATATATGATTTTTAAGGATCTTATAGACTCACCAAATATTTGAGGATAATATTCATTGTTAAATATCAATCATGTATTCAATTACTACAAACGACCTCTCCAGAACATAGTGGGACAACTCAGCTCTCAATCAGATGAAATAGAATGCGGTTCCTCAAGTAACCATACCACTTCCATAATTAATATCCTTGATAGTGGATCAAAGGAGAATTATTCTCTAGTGTAAATATTATTTTCTAATTTTATAAGGCAATCAACAACAACACAAATAAAAATGTCCCCTTTATATGTTTTGTGGGGTTTTACAATAAAATCCATTATGATGTTTTCACATTTTCAATTTAGTATGGATAATAACTGTAAAATCCCTTAATAATTATTTCTCTCAGTCTTAACATTAGGGCATTCAAATAATCAAGATACATACTCTTCAGTATCCCTTTTGAGGATATCTCACCAAAAATACTCTTTCATATCTCTTACCATCATTTTTATTCTGTGATGAATATAGAATGATGAACTATGAGAATCATAAAACAACTCTTTATTCATGTCTATTATTCATGCAAAACATTCTATGTTCTTTGCACTTATCATTCCTTCAACGTCATGGTTGAACTCCAAAAAAATTCTAACCATATTCTATAGATCCATATCCTCCATCAATGTCTCTTCATCCCACACAATGATGAAAGGATGAAAAATCATATGTAAAAGATATTATGTACCCTCTTTCCAAATAATTTCAAGGTTTATCTTTTAAAAATATGAAAATTTTAGATCTATTTTAGTCTTCATCATGGACAAACTACCATGGTATATCTAACATAGGACATCATCCACCCTTTTTTCATTCCCAATGAGGTAGTGTATTGAGAATTCATAAAATTTAATAAAGTTCATATATATACTTTATTTCATATTATTCTATTTATATGTGAATATATTATTCCTAATATTATGATCTATATATATCATAACATTAAACATAAACATAATGCCTTTATATTTTGATTGAAAAACATTATCCGACTAGGTCTAAATTAGGAGTTAGGTAATTTGTTTCTTTAATTTTCAAAATTCATGGGGAATAGGACATAGCCATGTCATTCAACAGGAGAAATCACCCCATACCCTTCATTGATTCATATCGATTAATCAAAACCCCTGTTACACTACTGGGTACACTTATAAAATGTGTAATGAACAATCTTATTTTTGGCTCATTAAAATCTTTCTCACATTTATATTTTCATTGGATATTGGCTTTATTCTACATTAATAGGGTTAGTGGATTAGATATCTAGGACAAATCCATCAAATAGACTTTATATTATCTATCCAACCAATGAAAACTATAGATCATGGTTACCATGGTTAGTTTGGGTCATTTCTTAGTAGCTTATATTTTTTAAGGGTCAACTGATATACCCTTTCAAAATATTATATTACCCTATAATGATGATTTATTTATCTAAAAATCACATTTCATAAAATTTTTATTTGAATTATACTTCCTTGGGTTCTTTAACACAATCCTAAAATAATCATTATGTTTTTTTACACATTGAATATATAAAATGGTCATCCATAAAGACTACCTTAAACTAATCAAGGTAATCTCTTAAGAAACTATTCATTATATCTATTATTTTATTAGGGTAATTTTCATGTTCAAATGGAACCTATATAAATTCATAATGAATATACCTCTTAATGAAATTTATCTTGGGTATACCCTCATTATTGACCCTTAATTAATGATATCTAAAAAAATTTCATTCATTGAAATGATCTGAGCTCTGCATATCTAAACAAACAAACCATCAAAATGAAGAAAAAGATACTTTTTCTTGGTATTCATATTTTTTAGGTTTTTTATAATAAATGAAAATATGTATTGAACCATATTTATTCTTACAAAAATAATATGTTCATTCCATGGTTAGACACCCATATATATAAATTGATTTTTTATATTCACCTAGAGTTTCTTCTACAATTACTACAACTAAATTAGGGCCATTCTTTGTAGAATATTTGAAATATATGTATAATTTGGTTTGATTTATTTGAAAATATTAAATTCATGATTCAATGAAAGAATATTCTTATCTTTAATAAACACATAATCATATTATTTAACAATAGGAATACCTTCAATGTTGAGTTTCCCCTAACAATTTGAGATAAATTTCCCATATGATTAATTAGTAAGACCCATAATATAGAAGAATCTTTTTTGTAAGATCATATTTATCATTTTACTGAATTATAATAAATGGGTGATTTCGAATATCAAATGTGACTTCCATTCCTTGTAACTGTATTTGGGTTATATATGAATAAAACTAATTCATTCCCAAATTAAAACAAAATTCAACTAGAGGACGATTGAAAAAAAATCATAAAGAACATTCCAAAAAACATTTATCAGAGAAGATCTATATATATGAGATGTTATAATCATATGATTATGAATTTTCACCAATAATTTTGTATTTAATCATTGAGATGGTGATATTATACCCTTAAAAGAATATTTAGATATGAAAGAGTGGTTGGAAAGAAAATCAAATAAGATAATAAAAATTATAAATTAGGTTCTAGGAGTATCATTCAACACATTATTCGCGTGACCCACATTAGAAGTTTTGATATCATGAGAATTTACTTTTTCTATTGGATTAAGAGGTTATTGTCACTAGTTTTTATCATAAACCATAGTATTTATGCACTGGTTATCATAATTCCTATATTCCATGAAGTTGTAAAATTGAAGTGTGTGTGGTACATTAAAAATATCATTATACCCATTCAATTAATTTTATTTCCTCTTTACATATCATTAACACTCACTTTCTTTTCATCCTTCTATCCCACATATTAACCATTTACCTAAACCTGGGAGATAATTTCCTCCAAACATTTTTACACACTTATACCATGAATAAGGACTCAATTTAATTACCCAATTGTTTTTATTTTTAAAATTCGATCAAAATTCTTTTATTCTCTTATTATCCCCAAAACTATAAGAGCAATGTGAATATCTCATCCCAATTTCTATAATGGGAGAAATTTAAAAAAATAATCATATAAATCAATGTATTTGATATACAATTCCATTAAAAGTCTTGGAATGAAGGCACTAGAATGTTGATCAATTTTAAATTATGTTTTAATGATAAAACCTTATGCAAACATTTAATGCGATAAAAAATTTACCACATTGGAACTGATGGATTCATCATCCTTATCCTATATATTAATAAATTACCTCTCCATTTCATTGTGATGAATTTGAGGAAAATACTTAAAAAAATAACTTCTTAATCTCTTCCCATTTCATAGAGTCAAGTTTATCCTCATACCTCATATTCATAATAACAGTCAATAATTGATCTTCTTTTCCTTCAAATTTATATAATTCATTGATAAAATTTTCATGTTCAAAGAAATTAAAAATATAAAATAAATATTTGTTGGTACTAATCTGTTGATCATAAACTAGTTAATCAGAGGACAAACAGAAGTAATGTGTACGTTTCATCCTGAAAGATTCAATGTTGTGTCGATCCCTCCATTTCTCATATGAAAAATCACCATGATTGATTTCTTAAGTGATTTTTTTAAGAATAAGAACAACATTTTTCATTATATCTCCCATTTCAGTCGGTTTACCAATGTATTGTCTATGAAATAATTTTTTAAGATGATTTACTATGGTTCTATCCATTGATAAGAACCAAAAAGCATAGTGTTAGTATCAGGTGAAAATATCTGAGTGCCCAATCATATAATCGTGAAAATCATTACTATGATTAAAAAAAATTATCATTACTTCTTATGAACCTATACCAATTTTAGGTTCACCCTATATCACATTCATCTACTCCAAGGTTTTATTTGGTTATGTCCTCATATTTCTAATAACTTAATATCAAAAAATAACTAAACCATCATTTAATACCATCTGAGGAAACCCAAGAATAACATACAAAAATATTTCATAATTTTATATCAATATTCAATATATTTCAATGTAATACACCCGTATAGACCAAAAAGGAGTAATGTATTAATAGAAAATATATATAAAAGCATATTAATTAAAATATATTCTAAATCACAAAAAAAATTATCTTCTCTCACATTACCCTTCATTGACCTTTCATACATAAACATTTTTCTATATCCTAGGGAAATGGAAACATAAGAAAAGGTTATCTTAGATTCCTAGTACGGGTAAACGTGGGAGATATAAATATATAATTACATGAAAAAAATATGAAAAGATATGGTTTATAAGATCATGATCATGACTTCTCAAGTATATACCTAATCATTTATATATCTTAATTCATGTTTTGTGTGCTTGGACTGGGTTCACTACTAATTTTATCATTTTCTGAGTCCATGTCCAATCCCAAAAATATGATAGTGAACAAATTCCCTTACTGAATAGGATTCAATCCCCATTATACTAAAAATTATCTCATTAAATTTAAATCATTACCCAATACATTAAATAACTTTAACGGACTCATCAATCATATAATTAAAAACATATATATGTGTTCCACAATATTATAAACACATTCATTTATACATTCTAAAATAACATATTTAAACAAAACATGTTTCATTAAAAATTCATAATCACATAATCATAATCTATACATATAAATAACATTTATTTCATCATTAGATTATATACCTAGTGAAGCTTAAGAAACACCAATTTATCTTGATATAGGTGAAAAATACCGTAAAATGAATATTTGATCATTTATTTAAAAACATGTAAAAATATTATTTTACTTACATATATTTAAAACCATAAATGTCAAGAATGTCGAGAAAAATTTTTTATTTTAAAATTACCATGAAAAACTGAAAATTATTCATCACTGTGAAAAAAAATAATGACAGAGGGAAAATCTGTAGATTTAGTAAAACTTAAAATGAAAATTTCATTCAAACTTTTGGTAAAAATTTCAAAAATAACTCATTTAGAAAAAAAAGATTCATTTTTTTTAAAAAAAAGTTCTCATATATTTTAAAATAACATAAAATAATCATTTTATAATTGGAATCAATATTCTTGAAATTATTTTAAACAATATGGACATGGAAGAAAACTTTTGTCAGCCAATGTGGAATTGTAGTTGAATTTTCATTATAATATTTTCTCATTAGTTTTATTTAAAAAATAATGACTAATGAATGAAAAAAATGAACCAAAAAATAAAAATATTAAAGTTATATATTTTGGGTTTATTGGATATAGACCATACTATTTTCTTTAATGGAAATATAACATATACAATAATTGAGGGAAATGAAATTGTAACAAGAACTCTTACCTAAGGTTATGACTTCCTTCATACACATACTTAAGATAATATATAATATATTTATTTTCATTACAAATGAATTCCATTAAAATATTTATACTTTTAATATAATATAACATTCCATTATAATTTATAAAAACCAATTTATTATTATATTTTCAATAAGGTATACATTCAGGTGATAACTGGTTGATTTTTCATCCATGTTTTGATTCATTGGTCAGAATACTTGATCCTTTTTCTTGGTTTATTCATATAAAATGTCTTAATAATTTCATAATAAAAATATTTTTTCATTTTATACACATTTATAAAATTTCATAAAAATCAGTGATGAAAAACTAATTACATCAATGCATTGAGACGGTAGTCCATACATACAGACAATATGTTTTTTCATCTTTCAACTAATAAACGGATAGAAATATAAATAAATATTTACATTTATACTATCACAATAATATCATAAATATCATATATATTCATTTATTCTATCTATATATCCAACCATATAGAGCGAACATGAAAAATGAATCACCTCACTTCAAGGTGGTGGAAGTCTATAGGTATGCACATAAGACATTGTCATTTCTCATATGAGTAACACAACATAGTTAATGGATATAAAATTACTATAGAAAACATATAATTATAGTAAATATAATTATTCCATCATGTTAATATAGATATAATATATTTTTAGGTTTCATAAGAAGAAATAAAAATTAAACGTTGTAGTGAATACAATTCCCTCTTCTTTGATAAGCCTTATTTGAGTATCCAATAGAAGACCTGTGGGATGTTATTTGAAGCAAAAAATAACCTATAGATATTTTTATTGATTTTTAGAAAATATTTTTTCATGGAATATCCAATATAAATTAAGAAAAATGGTAATAAGTGAAGGGATAAGGTTAACATTTATATGTGAGGTTGGTGGAAAACTGGTAAATACTAAAAACATTAAAATAAAATAAAGTCAAATTCAAGTGTAAGTGGCACTAATTAAACCCAAATTAAATTATAAAATAATATTTTTCCTAAATAAACTTATCTAATAGAGTTTATAACTTTTTAGGCTATTGTAACCCTTATACCTTTTTTGAAATCTCATTAACGATTTTTAATCAATACTATAGTAATGGGTTTTACCATTATTACTATTCATTATGACATAAAATGAATATATAATTATTAAAAAATTAATTTAGGATTCAAAATATTAAATCAATTTTATCTAATTCAACTATTATAGGTGGAAGAAATTAAATTTTAATTAAGCACACAAAATATAACTAAAGCTATTTTTAGAAAATGTATTTTTATTAAATAATTGAATTTATTCTCATTATCTTACTTTTAATAACCATTAAATGAATGATAAAATATTTTTATTTAATAAATTATAATAACTTTTTGTTAAATTTTTTTATAAATGGAGATTAATTTAATTTATTATCATAAAAACACATTACACAGATAAAAATGGATTTCTAGAAAAAAAACGATTTTTTACTTTCATATGCATTTTTATTCATTTATTACTAATAGATAGCATATGAATTCATTTCAAACATGTGTAATAAGTTATTTTCATAATTTATCTATTATTATTATTCATACCTTCCAATCCAAATATTTGGTGGTAACCACCATATTCAATAATAATATTGTAACTGTATATCATTGTTCATTTAAAATAAGGGTTACATGTAAATAATTCTATCAAAAAATTAGACTTACATAAAGAGAAATATATAATAAAATATATTTTTGTTATAGGTATTTATGATCACACATTATATTAAAACGTTTAGATTTATGTTGAATTTAATGTATCTTATATTGGTAATGGATAACATCTATATTGATGTGGTAGACTATCATTGCATTATTTTGGTTATAGAGCTGGTGACAAGTGGAGGATGATCTATTTTTACGTTATTATGGGTGATGTTTCATTTCATTTTGATTATTTAATAATTTTATAATGAACTATGAATTATCAACAGTTAATCACTTTAATCTTCATTTTGTTCCATTTTGTGTATTATATATAAATTATTTTAAGATGATGTAAATATATTATGGATCTATATGGATTATTTAGATATTTTTAAGACACTTGTAGGTGTATTTTGTAATATAATTTTTTATAAATTTAATCTTTATGTTATATTGAAAATAGTTTCTATTTTATTTTAGTCCTATATATATAATATTAATGACATCTTTCCCATAGGAATAAATCTTATATTTTTTATTTTCAATACAATTAAACCATTACAAAGGGATTATTTAAATTCCATTTACACTTGTCTATAACCAATAATAATTGAAAATGTGTAATAATTATTTTGATGAGATTCCATGGTTGTAAGGACTGGATGAACAAGATCAATTTGTTAAAAAATATTATCACATAACCTCATTTAAAATACATTATATAGAATTTAGTTATACTGAAGACATATCTCTTGGAACTCAAGGGGTATGATGTGAAGAAGTGTCTATAAAATAACTTACAAAAAAATAATTGAGTATTAGTGTGATATATATTAAATGATATCTTTTTAATCATAATTCTATCATTATCTGTAACATTTATTAAATTTAAATTATCATTATTATGGTATATATAATATTTCTAGGGTTTATTTTAGTAAATTTTGAGCTTCATATTGAAACATAATTGAAATAACTTAATTTATATTCTTAATGGATGAGTTGAAAACTCTTAATTTAAAAAATATAGATAACTCTAGTGAAGTTTTTAGTTTTTAAAAATCTTCAAGAATGGTCACATGATCCTATATATTGGACCATGCATTTTTTTAATATCTTGTTTTCTATTCAGTTCTCACATTATGGGTTTTTATTACATTTATGGTACTTATAAATTTTTTGTAATAATTTAAAGATTTTTTAAGATATGATGATATTATTTTACCGAGTACAGTTTTATAGGTGTTATTTATTATGGTTTTATTTTTATGAATTATTTTTATTTTTATGATATTTTCATCTTTTATGGAATTTATAGTTTTGTTTCTCTCTTTGGAGTCATAGTGTACATCAAGATAGGGTGATAGATAAATTTACATAATGAAATACAATAAATGGTCTAGTATAATTCAATACATAGTATAAAATATATAATATATGTAAAGGTGAGATGAATTGTTCCCAGATAAATACATATATTTTACTTAGAAATTCTATAGTCATAATCCTCCTTTCTTCTTTGGTCCCAACGATCCTCAAGTGGTAGTGGAATGACTAGGGAAGATCAAAAGGATATACAATTTTATTAAGAATCATTATACATATGGTGTGAACTTTTATAAATTTATTCATTAATGTCATATCTAAAAATCATTGGAGTCTATTTTTGAAGAAATTATACTTGAGAATTTATATTATAAATATTCTAAAATCATGATTATTTAGTTGTTTTAACTCAATCCTATAATGCGAATATAGGAGAGGGAATTATAATATATTCATTAATATAATAAATTTGTTATAAAATATGAAATATGATTTACTAATATTATTCAAGGATCATGAGTTCTTTTCAATAATGACACATCAATGGATTAACACATTCAAAATGTTCATGTCTCTGATATTCAGGAAAAATTGTTCATATTATACATTATATCATATATGAAAGTGGTGAATTATGATATCATAGTAGATGTAGGCCTAATAATACTACATATAATGGGTTTTTTACATCTATTCGTAATGAAGTATATTTCTCTATAATGTTGTTTATACACGATGAGTTCAAACATAGAATTATTAGTAGTGTTATGTGACCTTATCAGTATGATATTCTTTCTCTTATAAGGAAAAATAACATCATATGTTTTCATTATAGTCATCCAGTTTATTTTAATAATTCATGGTAGAGACCATATATATAGTTTTTAGTTTTATCACTAAATTATCTATATCAAAACCCATCATAAAAATAGTTGTACTAATTATATTGTTTCAAAAGGATCCCCGTTATATTATGATACATCTAAATTTGTGGGCTCTTTCTTCTTTATAATGTAAAGGAATAATGAAATATTTTAATGGGTAGAGTGAACTATATGATAAGATAAAATTTATTATAATTTAATTGATGTATCATTTTGGGATGTGGTTTCTTATATCAAAGAATTAACTTACTTATTTTGAATAATTGACATAGATTAATTGAGTTAACATTCTCATATCATCATTTTTAGATATTATATTGTTTTACAATGAAGACTCAAACATTATTATTTCTAATTTATTTGTATTGCTAATAAATATATATTCTTAACTAATTTCATATGTATAATGATATCTAATCAATTGGGAATGTAAAAATAGTTGATACATATATATCCATCTTTTTTTGTTAAGATCTCTGAGGTGGAACTAGTGGGGTAATTTACCATCTGTAAAATAGGAATATAAAAACTCATTTATGGAATAAACTAGATGAATTAATTCA
Organism: Viscum album; assembly: GCA_963277665.1. Lineage (NCBI taxonomy): Eukaryota > Viridiplantae > Streptophyta > Magnoliopsida > Santalales > Viscaceae > Viscum > Viscum album. The sequence goes on from OY728133.1 coordinate 601,706,785, forward strand.
TGACTTGAATTTATTATTTTCAATAATGGTATACCTTAATTGTTACTGAATTAAATTCCTATTTATACCATGGTAAACTTAATTATAGGAGAGTTTGAACTAGACCAGTACTTATTGAGAATGGTTAATTGTATTTCATATAAACATGTCTTATTATAAAATCTAGAGATGTTATTTTGAAGAATGAAATTCCTCTTAATGAAAGGGAATTTATCGATGTTTTATGTTATTATATATCTAGGTTCCCATCAAGTTGGGAAATATATTTTTCAATAGATCATTTTACTATGATGAGTTCAAATTACATATATTCTTATGGAATGGTTTATATAGAATTAATGGTGTTAAATACATAGAAATATTGTTTTTAGTGTAATAGATTATTATTTTGAGTTTTTATCCATTTTAATATATCATATTATTAATTATAAATGTTTATAGATGTTTTTAAAATATTATACAATGTTATGAAAACCATTATTATATGATTATAGATTCCAGTAACCCAAATATTTATTTTTGAAGCAGATATGGGAATATTGGTAACCTGGTGATATTTCATAGTCTATAAATTGTATATAATTCAAAATGAAATTTATTAATATCATATTAAATAGATTTCTTAACACTTTAATCATGATATATTTATATGAAATGATTTTCTATTCAATGTTAAAAGAGAATAATGATTACCTTTAGAAGATCTGGTTGGGAATTCTTAGAGATAACCACTTATATGTTACGTAATACACATGTTATTTTTATGATATTCCAAGTGATTTTATTTGTTATGGTGGATTCTTAATATCAAAAAAAGATAGAACATAATTAAAAAAATATATTATATATTAATAGAATCAAAATAATATTAGTGATATTTAAATATTCCATGGATTGAATATACATCATATAAAGTGTGTTGAAATATTTTTTAAGTTAAAATCACCCTTGTGGACTCCTGCCCAATATGGGTCAAAATCCATTTTTAGTTTTTAATGTAAATAATATAGTCAAGTACATAACTAAATATTGAAATCTTATCTTTATTTGATTCTATATAAACATCCATAAGTGTATGAGATTTATGTTGATGATTTATGTCAGAGTTTGTCTTATAAGAATATTTTGAATAATTGTTTGGTAGTTTATGGTTAAATCCATTTTCATCCACAAAACAAATAACTACCCAACCCTGATCATAAATTGGTGGTATTTATTAATGTTTCCATTTCTTAGAAAACCATTTTTTCAGTAATAATTTTATCACTTTCACTAATTACAAATCACTAATAAATGGAATTTATTTTTTGATACTCATAATGTGATATTTTTTGTGAAAGTAATTAATGTGTCCTATAATGAATCATAGATGACATATTTATATGTAGATTTTCGTTTTTATATTAATAGAGATAAGGATAATATTCTCTTTGTGGATGTCCAAATTAATTCTTACATTCTTGAACTAATTCCTCATGATAAGAATTTATATCATGACATCCAATGTGTAAATGAATAATGAAATATTATGAAGAAAAATATTTAATGGTTCATTAATTAAATAGATCTATTTGATTGAATGAGATTCATGTTTAAGATATTTTAAAATTAAATTAATCAAAGACTATAGAAATTAAAAATGGTTTTTTTATCCAGGAGTGAAAAATTTGTACAATGATAAGAAGAATCAATATTAATGTCATGGAAGAAATAATTTTATTTCTATTTACATTATTTTATTCACTTTTTATAATTTTAATGTAGAGAATAAAAATATGGATGACATATTACAATATATTATAACCTTTACCCATTCCTACTCAAAAGTGGGAAGATATATCAATATTTTTTATTACTAGATTTCCATAAACCCCTCATATAAATAATCTGATTAAAGTTACTATATAAAGGTTGAAAAAATCATCTCATTTTTTCTCTATCAAAGGAAAATTAATGATGATGATCGTATAAAGATATACCATTAGAAATTTGTAAAGTAATATTTTTTTCCTTCAACTATAAACATTTATAGAGATATATTCTTTGAAAATTAGATCTATATTGTCCTTTCAGAGGGAATTGGATCTCAATTGAAGTTTTAAATGGTCTATCTCCATAAAATTTAATGTTATATAGACATGGGGATTTAGGTTATAGTGATATTATTCATAATTTGTTCTTAGATTTTGGTGGATCTATGGAGATCATTTTATGATTGGTTAAATTTTTATATAATAATAGATATCAATTATTGATAAATATATCTTTTTTAATATTTATATGATCTAATACATCGATTCCATTTGAATTGGATAGAAATTGGTGAATCCAATTTGGTGGTACTAACCATTGTTGAAGAGATGATTGATTTGATTCATCTACTTCAAAATCATCTGGTAATCATACATAGTCACCAAAATCATATATATATCATTAAAAATGTATATATCTTTTATTGGGTGATCAATTATTTTTTAATGTTTCATCTAAATGATGTAATAAATTACGGTAGATAGTTAGGCATATATTTATTTATATTAGACCATTTTAGATTGCATAATGATTTTGGAAGGTCAATAATAGATAAGTGTACCTCCCTATAAAGATTTCATCATAATGTATCCCATAAATACTAATTTATTAGATATCAACCTAGTCATTATATTGTTATCAATTATAATAAATTAGAAATATTACAGGGTCATTCATTAGTGGAATAAAAAATTTTGGTTATATATTGTCATAATAATGCATTCTTATAGAAATCTATTCCTTTGTATTACACTCTTAATAATCAAGATAATGAATCTAATAAGTCATGGTATTGATAATAATTGATTTATATGTTGTTAACTAACTTATTTTTTAACCAAAGATAAATTTATGAATATTTTAGTGTTGGATGTTTCATGGTGGAGAGAACAATTAAACCTGTGATTTTAGTTGAATGTACATTTTGGTTTATTATTTAATATGTTAAAATATTGGTATTTATCTTCAAAAATATATATATTTTGAAAACTTTCTCAATTACATGACCAAGATAAATAACTATAGGTATTTTATATAGACACCCTGTAAAGTTAAAAATAAAAACTACAAGGGTTTGTATGTAAATTAAATTTTTTTGTTGGGTTCTATGCCATCCTGGTTGAAATAATTAAGTCATTAATTTTAAAAACATTTCGATGTGGAATTTATAAGTATTGATGATTTATTACATGATTAAATGGATTTTTTCATTCAAAATAAATATATTAAACAATATTTTCATATAATTCAACACTATATTTTTCACCATCTTATAATTGCTTATGATTGTCCCTTTTGTTTTGAAATGTCATGGCTAGGATGGCCTGGAGGGTATTTTAGTTATATAGCTCCACTAATTAATCCTAGAGTGTGAGCATTAGGTGGGTACCCCAATAATTCCAAGATCATATGACACAAAAAAGAAATTTTGATTTCATTTCTATTGATTATATTGTTCCATTTAAAAAATTAATTGTTTTACCCTTTCAATTGTGTAACCCATTATGACTACTTTGATATTTTTTGGGGAGTTTTTTTAAAAAAAAAATTATTTCTATGCTCTATTATCACCCATTATATGTTTGGAACAAATGTTTTGTGTTCTTATTATTATAAACAAGACCTTTTAAATTAACCCTTTTTTATTATTTTAAAATAATTTAATTTAATTGAATTTAATGTGTTTTTTTATCTATTTGTTAAAAACTATTATTTTATTTTTTGTATATGTGTCGGGTTTATAGACTATTTATTTGTTATCATATAGGTATTTACACTCAAACCATTAATACATACTTTGGTGTGTATATAGGATTTGATTTTTATAATATAGGAAAATAAAAATACACCTGATGAAATGCTACAGTTTAATAGAATTGTTCATATTTGGGTGGAGGTAACTGGTAGAGGGTGATAAATTTTAATATTGAGATTAATGTTTGTTGGTTTCATTATAATTATATATTTTTAGGGATTATTTATTTTATCTTTTAAAAAATTTATATCTTTCATGCTCATTTCATTTTATTTTTAATTAATATATATATATATATATATATCTGTGTGTGTGTGTGTGTAATGATTGGATAATGATGCTTTTCTGTTATTGAGACATTTATTGTTATGTTTAATTATTATAATTTATTTTATATTTTCACTAAAAATTATATTTCATTTTCTTATGGTTTATTTTTTATAAATTATTATTTCGTGGTTTTGATTAGTCCATATTATTGAATTTTAATTCCAAATTCAAATATGGAATCTAATTTCATTTGTTTTTTTCAGTAAGGTGAAACATGAAATGACTCAAAATTTTAATATATTTTTTCCTCTAATTATGTCAAATATGTAAGAAATATTTATACACACAAACACCAAACTAAACAAACTAGAATTTATTTATACGATTAAAACCATTCCATTAAATTATATGGTTTCAAAAGGAGAAATCGAATTAATATATATATATATATAGGGATTATTTTCTACAGATTTACCTAACTCATTATTACATTTATGAATCTATCTCTTTTTGAATTTTATATTTTATTAAAGAAAACATATTATATTATTGTTGAATTATAATTTCAATAAAATTTATTATTAATTGATTATTTATATCCTTATTAGCTTTTTATAAGAATTAATAATTATAATAACAAGTATTTTTTATGAAAAGTTATTTCCAATTAAAAAAATTCATTTTATATATGGATTTTATATAAAAAGTAAACAATTAAAAATTATAGATATTGAATATTAGAAAACAAACATAATTTTTTATTTTTAATGTAAATATTAATTTAAGACTATTTTTTGAATTTTTCTAAAAATATATCTTTTAAGGTGAATTTTGGGAAATGGCCTTTTTTGAAATCACATTAATCGAAAGAAATTATTATTAAATATGAATAAATTAGAAATCCACGAATCCTTTTTCCAATAACCAATATCTATTTTATAAGCAAATTCATAATTTAAAAAATTAAATTTAGTAACTCATATGTGACATTTTATAATATAATTTATTTTTTTCAAAATAATTTTTTAAATATTTTATAAAATTACTACTTTTAAATTGATTCATATAAATATTATAAATTTAACAATATTAAATGGATAAAAAAATTAAATCCACGGGTAAAAATTATTTAAAAAATAAAAACTTATTTCTGTCCATAAAGGTTATGTCATCATTTGAAAAAAAACATTACTATAATAAAAACTATAATGATAAAAGTGAAAAATATTAACAGTAAATAGATGAAAACATGTTTAAAAAATGTGTGGGAATGGGTTTTTGAAGAATAAATATTCTATATCACCTACCATGTCTATTATTTCATAGTTTTTTAGCCATCATAGTTGAGGATTCCTTTTATTGAAAAATTTTACCTATTTATTAAATATTCAAACCATTTTACATACAAAAGTTGAAGACTTATACCCACTTCCCCTCACACCAAACCCACTTTAGTTAATCAAAAACTCTACCAAAACCTCTTCTAGACATTCCTAAACAATCTCAAGAGGTTCTGGTCTATTAAAAGACAATCCCTAAAGGGAGTAATCCCTTTAAAAAGTGTATAATTCGAGAAGTGAGGTATAAAGTTATAACTATCCATTCTTTATTTCTATTTCATTATGCACACTTATTCATCCTAAAATTATATTACAACATCATATAATGATAAAATTAGAATATTTATTATAAATTTATGTTTATTTAATTATGTTACAAACATTAACCACATTTTCCTTTTCCAATAAAAACGTGAAAACAAAAAACATGTGTACGTGTGAACTACTACCTCTACGAAGTAACTAGTTCATTTTCCTTCACTAAGATACTGGTATTGTTTAAATAATTGAATTTCATATATAATTAGGAAAAATATACTTTATTTATTATTCTTGAAGAATAAACCATATTTCTTTTCTCTCTCGATCTAAATAAAATGAAAGCATGATCCATGTGTATGTGTGGATTACCACCTCCATGGTATAATGTGTATCCTTTTTCATTTACACCCTTAATGGAAGGATTTTTTCATAGGTTGAAAATATAAAAATTATTAATTTTTAATTTTTATGTTTTTGGTAAGAAAAATTTAATAACCTAATAATTATATTAAAAAGAAAAACACATTATAAAATTTTCCATATTAAAATAGGCACACTAAGTGGAAAATGATATTTTTGTTCAAAGTAATGGATATACATAAAGTATAATATCCGTATAATTATTTAAAATTTAGATATATAACACATATAAATACAATTTATGTTCATTATGATTAAATTATAAATATTTTATAACTTATCCCATTCATAACCAGCTATAAAATTATTGTATGTTTTTTAGGTCAATGTGACCACCCACTTAAATAATAAATAAAATAATTACATGGATGAATATGAGAGCTTTTATAATGATAGTACTTGATAAAAATATTATTTAGTGATTTAAATTATGTTAAGAAAGGTTAAAATTGATATTAAACATGTTAATTATGATACAATCATTTGTTTGTTAAAAAAACTCAAACTTTATTATTATTGATTTCCCTTAAAATATCATAATCAATACTATCATATAATTACATTTTATATTTATAAATAATTATATATAATAAATAAATAACCTTTTAATATATATGAAATGCTATGTCTTATAAAATAATAAACAATTTCACCAATATTGTGAAACTATTTCAAAATGACCAACATTACTAACACCTGGTATTGATAATAGTAAAAAAACTAATATTCATATAAAGAACAAATATAATTGTGTTTTATAAATTTTCCAAGTAATTAATGAGGTTATTAAATAATTAATAAATTTATTTATTTATTTTATATAGAAGGATGGTCATGTTTGATAAAATCAATATAGAAGGGAAGGGTTTCTGTCTCAATCACCCTTCATTGAGGAATGATTTCATATTATGAAATAAAATTCATTAGAATGTTATAATTATTCTCATATATTGTTATAATATCATAAAATATTGTTGAATTTGGAAATATCACTTACATTCATGCTCTATCTTGATGTGGTATATGGATTATATCTTTTAAAAAAATAAAGGTTTCACATAACTCAATATATATCACTATGTTATAATTATTCTTCTTAAGATTTATATTTAATTTCAAATTGTATACCATATTTCAGTATTAAAGGATAAATTTTTCTTCAAATGTTAATTATTAATTATTTCTCTTCCTTCTTGAAAATGAATATTTGTTGATAATAATTTTCATCCATAAAATGATGGATTCCCCTTCTTGTCCATAATTTTTCATCCTTACATTGTTTTAATTATGAATTGTAAAAAATATTATTTAATATGAAATTATAAATCCCATTATCCTCTTTTAAAAATAATTTTTTTCATCATTTTTATGATGTGGTATTTCAATAATGGATTTTTTAACATATAATAAAAAATATAAAATTTATTATTTTATAAAAACGATATGCTAAAAAATGTATTTCACTAAGAATGAATTTTTTAAACTGTTAATTTCTCATGAATAAAATACCTAGTTATATTACGATATAAAGTTAAATAGTAAGATATTTCTCTACATAAAATATATTATACTTTTTTGAGAAAGAATCACTTATGCAGTTCATTTTTGTTTCTCCTTTATCATTCTCTTGATTTTTTATACATTGTACTGCAATTTTTAAGACCAATATTTATTTATTAAAATATACAAATTAAAAATTAATTTAATTCCTTATTATCTTCATAATACTTTGAAAAAGTATTAGTTTTTTCATTAACACAAGATCATGAAATCCACTCCTTTATCATGGGTTTTATCATGGTTATACTCTATGAATGTATTATGTACATCACACGGTACACATATTCATGTTCATATAATGGTTATGTGATGTGTTATTGTATAATTATATTTCCCAATAACTCATAGGATAATGTTTCCATTTCAGAAGATACAATTTTAGTGTATAAAAGTTTATCATAATCACTCTATGTTATGTGATGGGTGGGTATGAGATTATATATCCCTCCAATGCATTGCATAATGATTTAAATCTCAGGAGATAAAATGTATAGGATTTTACAGTGAACCTAATATGCATGGGGATTTCTCCTAGCACATTTATCGGAGGGGGAGTGAACCCTATCCACCATGGAACTCAGTCACTATGATAATATAGAAAGTGATCCCCAACTTGTGATAATTATTCTTTGTTTTATATCATTTACACATATTCTATGATTATGATATATGATGATATATTTTATTTATGTCAGGTTTCGATGATAATTATAATAATTTTATTGGGAATGAATTCTATTTTTCCATGTTCCTTAATTACACTCTAATACCCATATATGTGTCTTATTACCCCTTATAATCTTTGATTGTAATGTATTATGTTTACCCTTTCTATGAATTTAAGCATACCCTTTCTTATGTTTCTATTTTCCAAAGATATAAAGAAATGTACTAACCATTATTTTGATAATAGGATAACTTATTTTTATAATTTGTGGGATATTTTGACGACTTTTTTTAGATCAATTAGATTCTTATATAGTGAGAAAAATGTCAATTGAGAAAAATAACTTCGGTTTTGTTAGTAATTATTTTATCCCAACTCAATAAAACAATAAACCTATTTTTTTTAATTTATGTAGTGTTGTATTTTCTTAATGTCATGTAATTAGAGGATGGTTTGTTAGGGGATTATCATAGTTTGTATAAGATTATGGTTTAGATAATATTAGAGGTTGCGATGTTTTTTAGGATTATTTAATAGTCTATAAACTAATATTAATTATAATTTTAATGGTATAGATAAATATTTTGGTTAGTTGAGGTGATATTTAATATATTGTGGATTATAATTAAATAAAATTATTGAAAACCATAGAGAATTTCCTCATTTTAGGATAACATATACAAATTTTTGAAATTTTTATGTATATGGTTTCCTAGGAATGACATCCTTATCTAGAGACTACAAGTTTATGAAATCTCTCACAATTTTTTACTATTGGGTAATAACCCTTAAAAGGGTGGATTGGGTATTGACTAGATCATTATATGATGCTTGAGAAGAGGATTATCTATATACTTATTTTAACACTCATGAGGGATATTCATTAGTTAATCATATGCCATTTTAAGATCCTCAATGGGGGATTGACTCCCATGTTATTTGGAATGACCTGGGTAAGACGTTTTAGAAAACACAACTTAAAGTAACATTGGTTGAAATCAATAATAATATAGGTAGAACTAATAGTGAGATTGGTTGAACTAAAATAATTAGAGGTTAACATGATACTATCCTAAATTAGGACATATTGTGTATAAATTTTCCTATTATAAATAATGATACCAATGTTAAAAAATTAAATTTTCTTCACTCATGTCAACCCATTTTGGTTTTATTAATGAATATAACTAAAAGGAACTATAGGTGTGAGGGAAAATTAATAGACGAACTTATTGAAAAAAACCCATTGGAATATGAGATGGAGGTAGGAACCATGTGATTATTTCAAAATATCTATCACAAAATATGATGAAAATTTTAAACATAGCAAAATTCTCAAAAACATAAAAGAAGATTAAGATAGATTCGAGAATAATTTAATGTGAAAAGGATAATGAAACAATGAAAATTCAATTCTTTATATGTCTAAAATTTCAAAATAAGAATGTTGTAAATTTCATTAAATGGATGGGTATATGATAAAATTTTGGAGATGAATCCCATTAGACTCAAAATTTTAATGGATAGTGGTCAGTTTTTCAATAAAAATGATATTTTAAATTATTAAAATATGATCCCTAATACAAGGGTTAATTAGTAAAATAGGCACCAACAGCCCCTTAGAACATGGGAACCATGAAAATACTACATATTGACTTTGATTGATATATAAATTCAATTTTAACTCTACATATTGATCATAAATTATATATAAAAACATATGGCTGTATAATAATAATATACATAGTATAAGGATCTTCTTCACAGTGGTGGAATTTACTTCTTTTGGATTTATCTCTTTGTCACTTATTATGATTATTTGAGGAATGGACTATCTCTTTTTACAAAGGGCACATCCCAGATTGCATCTAAGAAAATCCCACTTCATATCCAAAATCATACCATTATTAACTACTATTGTATGATTAGTTAGGATATCAATATAAAAATTACTCCCAATATATGAGTTAAAAAATTTCAAGGATGAAATTTATTTAGGTAGTGTGGGGGATGTAACCACATTATATTTTAATATACGGTTTCCTCTATTTAAGTCAAGTATGTTTTATATATTTCTTCTCATGGAAACCGAAAATAAATAACAACAATATGTTGAGAACATTAAAACCATTCTATTTAATTAGTACATTTCAATAACTATAACTGAATTAGATATATATTAATATATATATATATATATATGATATTTTATAAAAAAAATTAATTAATTTATTATTGTGTTTAAGATTATATATTTTCATGATAAATAATTTTTATTAAATTATAAAAAGTTATTTTATTATTAAATGATAATTTTATTGAAATATAATATTGATTAATGAATTCTTATATTATTATTGTCTTATATAAATTATGAATAATAATAATAAAATTTTTATAAACATATTTTATTATAAAAATAGTCAAATTGTATATTATGATTTTATTTCAAAGATAAAATAAAAAATCTAAAAATTGAATTTGAAAAAATAAAATTTACTTTATTATGTATATTTAAAATATTAGTGTAAAATTTTCATTATTTTTCTAAAATAATAATTTTTTTTAATACTAAAAATATATATTTTCAATAAATTACATGAATTTTATGATGTTATTAATATATTTTTATGAATTAAAAAACCATGAAACCATTTTCTAAGAAAAAATATTTTTTATAAATATTATATTATTTTAGTAGTTTATTTTTTAATTTTCAGACCCATATTAGATATTTTAGTACATAAGTAACATTTTTTTTAAATGGTTTTGAGCACATTATACATTTATCCTTTAAAACATAATTTTTATTATATTTAAAAATATAGAAAAATAAAAAATATTTAAAATTTAGAATCATTATAACCAATTTATGTAAAAAGTACCAAAATATTTTATTACAGAAATGATGTTATTCCTTAGGTAAAAACTAGTACCCACAGTAAAATATAAAATGTTAAAAGTGAATAATCTAATTGTAATGAGATGATTTTTTTAAAAAAATGTGTGTAAATGGGTCATTGAGTCCTATATTTCCCTTATCACTTCCCCTGTCTATTGTTTTTAATTTTCTAAGCCACTTTCTAATATATTGATGTCCCATTGTTCTAAATTTTTGGGTATTTATCAAAAATCAATCCCTTTTATATAATAAAAGGATAATTATTCTCTGAACATCTGCTCATAAAAAACCCATCATTTGTACCCTAAATATTCCAAAAACAATCCTAAATGTCCCTATAAACTATCAAGAGGTTCTGGTATTCTCAAAATACTTTCCACGATGGAAAATGTGGTATAAAAAGTAATGATCCAACAAGTGAGATTTAAACATATAACTGCTCCTTCCTCATTTCAATTTCATTATGTGCGCTTATTATTCCTCAAATTAATTTAAAACATCTTAAATTTATAACATAAACTAGTATTCTGCGCATGCGATGCAAGACACTATAAATAATTCTGATTATTAACTATAGATTACTATATATAAAACATAATAGTTTATATTAATATTGAATATATTTGAAAATAAAATGAGATACATAATGAGGAATAAAATTTACAAAAATTGAGGAACAAAATTTAGATAGTGAGTAGCCTTCTTTATAAAATTAACAAGGAAATAACCAATGGTGAAATAGAATGAAAATTAATAAATAATATATTGGAATTACAACTTTATTCATAGAAATAAAGTATGAAATTCTAATTTGTAGATACTTGAAATAGGTCAATAGTGAAACCGAATCATGTTAAGAGAACATCAATACAGTTTTACCTTTCACAAAGAACTATGGAATGTAATTTAACAATGATAATAAAACATCAATATTGTTTTAGTAGTAGATACATGTTTGAAAATATAATGAAAAACCATAATTTTCAACAACAGCTGGTGTGCAGATCATATTACAATTCATGTCATCAAAATGTTCAGTCAAAAGCCTCCCAGTACCACCATGCATCATTGATGTAGAGTAGCAGTTTTTCATGTTTGTTGACATTTATATTGATCCCTGCAATCTATAATTAGAAATGATTGTGAGTAAATGAGACATACTATGAAAACATAACTGGTTAATCCAGTGAATTCATAAAATTCATGTCATAATCAAATGGATTATTTGTTACAATATTCATCTATGAAAAAAACTGTAAAAAATCAATGAAAATAATTAAAAAATATAAAAAATGAAAAATAACTAATAATTGAAATAAATAATAGAAAATGGTAACTGGGTAGAATCTATTATAAAACAATCAGGACATATTTGAATAACTGAAAACTGTTTCTGGAAAAAAAATTCCAAACCTACTACCTAGGGAAATACTTATCCCCCGTTTAGCCCGCCATAACTGCCATGCCCCTCCCATGCCATCTGCCCTCTAGTCCACCCACCCCCCCCCCCCCCTCGTCTCGCCCATCTCTGAATTTCAGCCACCAGCTGTCCATTACCACTCCTCTCCCCCCCCACAGCCCAGACCCTCTCCCCCTACCCAGCCACTCCCCCCCTGCGAAGGTCCTCCGGTCCCCCCTGGAGAGCTTGTCAGCTCCTTTCCCAGCACGTTCTCTAACCCCCATGCCCAGATGTCCCCCTCCCCTCCCCAATCTCGTACCATTCCTCCCTCCCCTGCCCAGCCCCTCCCTCCCCCCCACACCCTACCCAGTATGTCAACCCCCCCCCCCCCACCCCTCCGCAGTCCTCTACTTGTCGTCCCTCCCCTGCCTAACCCCTCCCTTCCCCCCACCCTTCCCACCATGAAACCACCCCCCCCCCCAATTTCAGAACACGTCCTCCTACCCCCTACCCATCTATACCCTCCCCTCCCACCTTTTTTTCTGCTATTCCACCCCATCCCAACCCCTTCCCCTACCCAGGCCCCCCCTGCGAAGGTCCTCTGGTCCAACCCTGGTGAGTTTGTTAGCTCCTTTCCCAGCATGTTCTCTAACCCCCATGCGCAGCTATCCCCCTCCACTCCCCAATCTTGTACCTTTCCCCCCTCCCCTTCCCAGCCCCTCCCTTCCCCCCCACCCCACACCCTAACCAGCACGTCAACCCCCCCCCCCCACAGTCCTATACTTATGGTCCCTCCCCTACCCAGCCCCTCCCTCCCCCCACCCTGCCCAGCATGAATCCCTCCACCCCACCCAATTTCACAGAACATCCTTCTACCCCCTACCCAGTTATACCCCTCTCCTCCCCCCACCTTTTCTTGTCCACCACCCCATCCCAACACCTCCCCCTCCATCGTCAGCCTTCCCACTACCCAGCACCATCCCCCACCAGTCCCCCCTGCCCAACCCCTTCCCCCTGCACTCCCTCCCTTTCCATCCCCTTCCTCCATCATGCCCCCACCCATCCTCTTCCCACACTAGGCCTTTCCCCCCTACCCTCATCTTTCCCTCCCCTCCCCTCATCTCCTCTCCAACCTGCCCAGATCCTCCCCTCCCCTCCCCTCCCATGCCCACTAACCAAAATTGCACATGATCAAATATGTTATTCAATAATAAAAAATAAGTAATAGAGAGAAACAAAAAAGGATATATTTACCTATATAGTCTCTCAAAGGTCCATTACAGAGATGAGTAAATCAAATCTTCGATAACAGTGACATAAAATGTGCACATATAATGACTTTTAGAGATACCTAATCATTAAACCCAAAATTACATGCATAAACTATAAATAGGATGGTGGAAACCATCAAATAAAATGAAAACAAGAAAAGAAACAAACCTGGATGTCTGTTTCTACTTCCAATAGCCAAATTATCCAATCATCAACAGGTGCGTGAGGTGTTGTCCAGCTGTTTTCCTAACCAGGAAACAGAAAAAAAATGTTATTAAATAATAAAACAACACCTTATTCATGTCAGTAATACTCTAGGTAATAACATCTGTCAAGGAATTGTCTTCACTCAGACATGAAGTGTTAAACAAATATTCAATTTGATATACTAAGGAATTAGATATTCTCCCCTCAACAGTAAAGATCGTAGTTTCAGTATACTACCGATTTTTACTAATAAAAACTGTAGGAAGTTAAGGTATGAAATAGGATATTGAAATTACATATATTTTTGACTAAAATGTTGAAGGATTATTGGGAACAGTATTTGAATCTAATTGAAGTGAAATGCATAATATTCAGGTGATGTAGTAATCCAATAAAATCCAGAAATCATTGTAATTGTTTAATGTACATTTTCATTTAATATATTGAAATAGGTCTGAATATTTATATAAAAACATTAATATATTTTCCCAGATAAATGAAATCCATGGGAAATTAGTGAACATAACATACTCACAAGAAACACATCTCTTATGGGTTTACTGGATCGTGGAAAATAGTACAAACTTCCTAAAAACCTATTTTGAAGACAACCGAAGTAGACCATGGATGCATCTTCTGAACAAACATGTCCCTTGAAGAGAAGATATAGCCAGGAAATAAATTATAGATATTGTGGCTTGAATAAGATAGATATCCTACCTTGGATAGAGATTCTTGAAAAAAAAATCATTGGAGGGTCCCGGAGGTTTGATCTATAGAAATTCTGGCTAGAGGTTTTTTTTTCAGTTTCTCCTTCTACAAACCTAAAACCACAATCTAGAAGTTAGTCCTAATGTTGTTGAATTTAAATGAACAAATGAAAAATAAAAAAAATAAAATAGTATCATCTACTAGATAGGAAAATAATTAAACTGAAAAGTAAGTTTCTCGAATTTTCATATTGAATTCAAGAACATTCATGCACAAATTACCTACAAGCATCTGACGGTTGAAATAGAGGTTAACCTTCCGATTTTACGACACAATACATGCATTCACTACCAATTCTTATTGTTTTATTCACAAATATTGGTAAAAGAATTATATGATAGTGAAACAACACAGTAAACATTTTATGATGAGTAGAAGAGAATGAAATTTCATTAAATGGGTAACGTCCACTTAGAAAACCATCCATAAACTTGAAAAACCTAGTGTAGAACATAACGCCTTGTTTTTAACGACATCTACCATGAGTAAAAGAAACTAAACAATCTTCATTAAAACGTCCATTATGAAAAACATCCACCATTTTCTTATTCCTTAATGTGTAACGACCAGCTTAATGATAAAACATCGTACAACAAAAACTGATAAAAAAACATCTTTCATGAAAACCGTCCAGCATGTCATGCAAACTGTGCAGCATGAAAATCATGTTGCATGAAAATTGTCCAACATGAAAAATTTATAATCAACCTGCAGATAATTTATACTAAAATTTCCTCCATGAAAAATTACACATAAAAAAATATACGGAACCCTATTTATTGAACCTATGTTTTGAAATAAAATTAATGAAAACCAATGAAACAATCAATAAGTATTATTACCAAGATAGTATAGCAGAATATCTCAAACTGATTTTTCGTTTTTTCTTGTGAAAATATTCGCTCATTCGTTGTTGTTGTATCGCACAATGAGTAATTCATTTTCAATTTCAATCACAATAAATGTAATGTGGGAAATGAAATAAAAACTGAAAGATAAATCAATTATAAGAAAGTGGTTGTAATAATAAAAAAGTGAAATGTGAAAATAAATGAAAAGCCAAAATATTCATTTACTCTAATTATTAAATATATACACATCAATGTGAGAAATAAGATAATAATCTTGAATAGAATCTGCACACCTATATGGAATAAATTTTGGACTTGTTTAAAAAAATATGAACAGATTAGAAAAAAATTAACATGTTAACCCTCCTATAATAAAAATAAAAAAAATCATCATAAAAATGTGAAATAACTTAATCCATGGGAGTTTCATCCTCTCATTGAGACCCGTTTTCATCCAACCGCATTAATGGTCAACATTCAGGTCGTGTAAAATAAGTTTCAAAGAGGGAAAATGATATGAAACATATATGCACCAAAAAGTATAAATCTTCAATGAATCATATAACTACTTACATACTCATCAGAGAGGAAAATAGGAGAGGAAACATGAAAAGAATATGTGTACCTGTATAGAATAAAAGATGGATCAGTTTGACAGAAAAATGAACAAATTGAGATGCATTATGTGTGAGGATAAGGGAACGTGACTTTAGTTGAAATTGCAAACAGACCACAGCAGACCTAATAGGCTACAACAGAGAAGAGCAGTCATTTTTTTATTAAGTAAATGTAATATCATACAACCAAATAATCATTTTGATGTTCACATGAATAACCAGTATCAAAAACCACTACAATTTTCTTATTCCATAATGAGTAACGTCCAACTTAATGAGAAAATATCGAGCAACAAAAACTGATAAAAAAACATATTTCATGAAAACCATCCAGCATGTCATGAAAACTGTCTAGCATGAAAAGCATGCTACATAAAAATCATCCAGCATATAAAATTTATAATCAACCTACAAATAATTCATAATGAAATGTCCTCCATGAGAAATTCAAAATAAAAAAATATACAGAACGCTATTTATTGCACCTATGTTTCGAAATAAAATGAATGAAATTAAATAATCTGCATTAAAAATTTACCGCACCCCCCTGCCCATCCTCTTCGCCTAGTAGCCCCCTCCCCCCTGCACTCATCATCCCCTCCCCTCCCCTGGAACCTGCCCAGCCCTTCCCCCCTGACATCATCTTCCCCTCCCCTCCCTTCCCCTCCCCTCCCCTCCAACCTGCCCAGCCCCCTCCCCCTGCCACCATCCTCACCTCCCCTCCCCTCACCTCCCCTCATCCTCCCATCCCCCCATCCCCCCTCCCCAACCACTTCCCCCAGCAGCCCCCTCCCATCCCCCTCCAACCTTCCCAGCCCCTCCCCTCCACTACCCTCCCCTGCCAACTAACCAAAACTTTTTCCAAACCTTTCCCCCCCCCCTCCTCATCCCCCCTTCTCCTCCCTCCTCTGCCCAATACTCTCTTCTAAATTGTCACTTGTAAAATAGAGCATTTTGAGAATAATAAAATGATGGATTTAAGGATAGTCTCATAAATTGAACTGCAAAAAAAACAAAAAATGCACGTAACTTAGGAACTGAACTGAAACAGAACACAACATGGACTCAACACATGAACTGAACTGAAATAGAGCAGAAAATGGACCCAAATCAAATCCCTTATCTCTAGCTAATTGGTAGTAGTCCTACAGGGTCATAAATATATGTGCATTAATTAAATGTATCACAGATTACTGAATAGTTTATAAATTTTTACCTTTTAATAAAAATAACACACTGCAATACCTTCTTTCAAATATGAAATATGCAAAAGAGAATATCACCAATAACCTCAAAGAATTGGTTTTTGTAGTCAAACAATCAAGTCTAAGATAGCCGATCTTCATGTGTTGTGTAATTTCATTCATATAAACCATCCAATGAGCCAATAAAAACGTAATGCATAACAATACATAAGCACATACTTTGAATATCTGTATAGAGTTCCTTGTAATACACCCACACACCAAGTTGCTATTAAACATGAACACAAACGTCAAAATTAGAGATTTCTAAAATTAATGGACAACTGAACACCTTTCACTATCAATGATCAAACAACTTGTATATAACAAACACTAGATATTTTAGAATTCTAAAAAAATCGATTCACTACTCAATTAAATAAGAAAATATCCACTACCCAAATAAATGCTTCCACTTCACTAAAAACAATCTAAAATATCAATTATAGTTTATACTAGAACTAAATCATAGAAAGAAGAGAATAAATCTTCAAGGAACATATAGTTCATATAAATTCTCAAAATTACCTTGTGTTTAAATGTTGGAACTGAGTCATCCCATGCTCCCAAACTGAAATCGAACAATAATTAAGGAAAATTTATAAAGCAGCAGCCTAACCAGATTGGTTAGCCATTTGTAGAACACTCCATCAATTAGTTGATTCAATTCTATTTTCCCATAAACGACATTAATTAATTAGATAATAGAATATAAGGTAAATGTTAAAGTGAAAACACTAATGATAAATTCCATATGTTCAATCGATTTCAACTATTTTCTTTAATTCCTTTTAAATGGGTTGTTATTAATTTATATTGCTGATTAGATATTTGTAGTAACAAACATGTCATGTTATCAGATACCCACAACATAAGAAACATGCATCATTGTTATAAGGAAGAGAGGGATATATGCAATACATTCACTACTGAAATAGGTTCTACAGCACCTGCAGCTCCAAGAAGGTGGCCAGTCATAAACCTTGTAAAATTAACTTTTAGCTGCAAACATGAAACATGCCTTAGAAAAAAATACTTTAAAGAAAAAAGGGCCACAAGTGGATCAGAGTGCACTTAAATTATGTAGCATACACACTAATTTGATAATGATACAACTATCATCTTACCCCAGGATTCTAGAAAATGTAGTCAATTAGAGATTCATATTTTATCAGGTTGAAATACATTGAATTTATATGCAATGTTCTATTTCCAAAGCATAGAGTCGTGCACTTCAACAGACTTGAAACCACCTAAGTGAAATTTTTGTTACAACGCAGTGGGCATCAATGAACATAAACATCTTCAATAAATATTTCTAAGTAGACCAGGTTTTGAAATGATGGGATGGAGAGGTATACCTTCATGGAAAGAAGTAGGATCACTGTATTGAAGGTGAACACATTTAAAATCAGTAAGACTACCTACACCTGAAATCAGCTTCAACATACACAGAATTACACACATACATGGATGTGGGAAATTAGAATGCATTAGGAAGGACGTGCATAACATAATGAAACAATATATAGAAATCTAGAATGGGAGGTGTAAAGTTAACACATTGCATTTTGGAAAAAATAACACATGAAGTAAAATATAAAAACATATAATTAAATTTCATAATGCATTTAATATATTTACAAAAAAAATATAATTAATATTATGGAATGATATTATATACAATGAAGGAATGATGAGAAACTACATATATAGGAAGAGTTGAAACAATTCTATTAGTAATCTGTTACAATGATATACCCTGGGAAAAAGGAAATTATATTCAATAGAATTGAAAATGAAATAAAAACCCTAATAATATGAGAAAACAGTGTTACAAATAACAATAGTGATAACAAAAAACAACAATTGAAAAAATATAAATAAATAAAGTACTTGATACGTAGTTTTGAAGCATTAAATTATAGTTCGCAAATTGTTTGAGTAGATTTCAGCCTGGAAATTTTAGTTTAATAGAGAGATTGGTTGACGAATATAAGTATATGTAGAAATGGGTGAATAAAAATAGGATATGTAGTTTCATAATGTTTGAAAAACTCATATGAAACTAGATATACAATATCTTGGAGAGAACTAAAAAAATATAGAAAATTATGAGTACGCACCTGTTGAAACAAATATACATAAAAGAGGTACTTGATACCTTGGGTTGAAGCACTATATTATTGCCCACAAATTGGTTGAGCAGATTTCAGCCTGCAAAATCTAGTTTAATCGAGAGACTGGTTGAGTAATAGAAGTATATGTAGTAATGGGTGAATCAAAATAGGAGATGTAGTGTCATAATTTTTGAAAAACTCATATGAAACTGGATATACTATATCTTGGAGAGATCTAAAAAATTCTAGAAAATTGTGAGTATGCACCTGTTGGGAAACATTGTATTCCATTATAGCCTGGGAATTTCATATGAATTGAGAAAAATTAAAAAAATAAAATGAGAGAAAAATTATACAAATAGAATACAAAAAAGATAATACCCTATTGAATGTGAGGGTAGGGAAAATACAGATTGGTTGATGAGATTTTTGAAAGACATATAAATATAGATGCAGAAACAGTCAGCTCCATCGTGGGCCTTATAGCTCATAGGAGACGATTAATACCGGGAACCCTAAGAGGTACATCTCAAGGATCCGGAGGCAAACTACAAAGAGCCAGAGCAGCCATAGGCGGATGAGGACGAGGAGGATCCAGATGTGGAGCAGCCAGTGGTGGAGACACCAGAGTAGAAGGATCTAGAGGCAGAGTAGTTATTTGCGGAGTAGGTAAGAGGTGAAGGAAGATGGGAGGCGTAGGCGAAGATGTTGCTATAGAGGGGAGTCGAGGAGTGGAGGGGAGATGAGGCGCTGAAGGCAGAGGAGTCGGAGGCGGAGCACACTGATATGGAGTACGGTGAGGCGATGGTGGAACTGGAGAGGATTTTTTGGAATGGGAGCGGGATAGAGGAGTCGTGTATTGGAGTGGAGCGGGAAACCTAGCATAACTGGAAGGAAATTCCGATCGGGGGCAGCAGAGCTCGAGTTTGTTTGTGTTTGGAGGTAAAATTAGCGGGTTTTGGGTGACGTGGAAGCATGGGAAGGTGACACATTATCTAAGAGGAAGCCTAATTTATTATAGATAGTAGATATCATTAGATTACATTTATATTATTATAATGATGGTATAATAACTGATCGTCATTCCATTTTCCATTAAGAAAAAAGAAATTGTGGATCGTGAATATGTGTATACTACTACCAATATGATGTAATATATTCATTTTCCTCCAATACCAAACATAAATGATTAAAAATTTGAATTAAATATATAATTATGATAAATATAACTAAATTGAGATCAAAAATTGATAAAAAAAATATTTATCTGCTCTCTTATTCTAAAGAAATTGAAATCATCATCCATGCATATGTACGGATTACCTCCTACATGGAATAGGGTCTTCTTTTTTCCATTACCGCCTACAACACCTAATTTTTTCATAGACATTTTCTCATATGAATTAATTTTAATTTATTTTTTTCAATGTACTAAGTCAAACATTCATTTTACATAGCTCGGACTTGGCATACATTACATGCAACACCAAGTTTTACCAAACAAAAATATATTGGTAAAATATTGTGTATTAAATAATTAATCTACCCATTATGTTAAGAGTTATGAATAATATTATCTAACTCATTAAAACCTATGGTTTAAACAAATATAAAATGATTTTATTAGTTACAATGAACCAATTAAATATAAATGGAATATTTTTTTAGATAAATATTTCAATGCTCAGAAAGTTGTTTTATCCGAATAAATTAAATTGTTTTAGGATTATTTAATAATATTTATTTAATATATATAATATATATTGTAACACCCCAAGATTTCATACTATGTTATATCTTCAAAGTAATTAAATATGTTGCACTACATGCAACACCGGGTTCAAGCGCACCACGACTTACCAAACTAGTCGTTCAAAAGCAGTTACGAATATAATTAACTGAATTTTCAATTTAATATAATCCTTATAATTTTACAATCCATATTATGAGTTTCTTAGGCATAATGTAATAACAAATATATTTTTTTATATAATACAAGTATGTTTAAAAAAAATGCATTTTTACCACCTTTTAATGGTGAACCCTTTTTAAATCCAATTTTTGAAACTTTTATATATTAAATTTTACAAAATAAACATCTTCATTAGAATTGGGAAATAAGAATTTAGTTTCAATAAATTTTTGGTGTTTTTCTAATAACTTTCATATTTGGGTGAATAGTGAAAATACAATATTTTAACAAAAAACAACTTTTTTAATTAAAATAATTTGTAGTGTTAAATTATACATTTTAATGTTTTGGATGTATAAATAGATATTATTTTTACCATTTAATCCCATGGTTGTCATTTTAATAATTTCACTTTGAGATTGGACATAAACAAGTGTCAATCTTTTCATAGTTATTATTTCTTAAAAATATGCCTTTTGGTTTCGACCACGGGAATTTATATTAAATTAATAAATAAAAATTCTATGTTTTTAATGTGGTAAAATAGAATTTATTTTTTAATTTTTAACATCAAAATTAGCTTAGGGTAAATTTTTGGAATTTTTCCAAAAACATGTAAATTTTAATGAATAGTGAAAAACACAAAGTTGTAGTTTAGAACCGAATTTTTATTTAAATAATTATTTATTTTATATAAATATATTTTAGATAAAAATAGATACATAATACCTATATTAGTTAAATATAATTCATTAGAGTCAGTTTATACTAATTTTAGGTATATAAAAAGTTTATTGAACATTTCACCGTCTTTTACCCATCTCCTAAGAGATTTTGAAAATTCTCATAAAACATAATTTTACTGATTCTGTGAGTTGAATTTCAAAAATCAAAGAGACAAGGTTTACCTCATTAAGTAAAATTTGGTTCAATAAGATGAAAATTATTTTTGGTGAATATTAACTTTTGAATTTTATTTACCGCGGTTAAATGTAAATATGGTAATTCAATGTAAAACAAATATTATAATAATCTTAAATTACCTTAAAACTTGTCATAACCTTGTTGTATGAGTCATTACCGACCATTGGCATCTTTTGGTTGATTTTGGGACCCCATGGAGCCACTTGTAAGTGATAATGACACTTTATATTAATTAAGTTAAAGTAAATACAAAAATGTCATAAGCATATATCTTTTTGAAAAACAATTTTTACATAGGGTTATATATGTTATCATTTAGACTATAAATATTCCTTAGAAAGATAAATATATTTCCTACGTAATGGTATTTTATTTATAATTTTTTTACATTTAAAAAGTAAATTTATTTATGACATAATGATGATGTAGTATTTTCCTTATTAATTAAAAAATCAAATAATTGGTCTTATAAATGTTAAAATAAATATAATTTAAAGTCTTGATTCCATATAAAAATTTTATTGGTTAATATGACATGATTTTATTTGTTAAATTATTTTTATTAGAATTAATAATGTTATTATGACTTTAACAAAAATCAATTATTAAATAGTGTCAAAATTGAAAAAAAAGAGTTTTTTAAACAAATATTATATTATTAATATATATAATATTCTTAAAAATATATGGGTCGGCTAATGGACATATATAATGATATTAATATCATTAATTAACCACTTGGGGTTCTATTGGAAGTTTATAGTAAGTTTATTAATCAAATAATATAAAAATACAAAGAGACATGTAAATGTCAAACTAATTAATTAAGAGTAAAATCTAAAAGATAATGTCAATATAGAGACCCAAACCTGTCTAAAACCTATTGTTTGAGTGTATTTAGACCCATAACCACCTTATCCTAGAAATAAATCAGTTTCTTATCCATTATGAACCTAATATTAATTTATTATAAAATAATATTTTATGTTTTTCCTAAGGTGCCCATCACCCCTCTTATAAAAGGGCACACCCCCTTCTCTAAATTTAATTGCTTAAAAGCCTTCTGGTTCGACCAAAACCTTCCCAAATATCCTCTCAACTTTCCTAAATTCAACCTAGAGGCCTTATTTGTATCATAAAGTCATCCTAAAGAGCCCTTTTGATCAAATCAAGAGGAAGAACCCGAAGAAGAGGTAATGATTTCACCACCCTCTTTCATATTCCTTTATTCTTCCACTTATAATTTCTTTGTAATTTCCATTCTAAAATAATAACTCCAATATATTCTATATAATTTGATTTTATTATAAAAATTTCAAAACTATATTCATTATTATATCCATCTTTTTAATGATAATGTCACCATGCGTGCATACGTACGGTTTACCGTCTCCACGTCGTGTTGTAATTTGTTATTCAACACTATGTTATTAGGATGGATATAATTATGAGTAATATGTATATAAATAATAAAATCAACATGATAATGTCTCTATAAAATTAATATAACATACAATTCCACACCTATAAGGAAATGATATTGTCGCTTGTGCATACGTACGGATTACAGTCTCCATGACGCGATGAGATTCATTTCCACATTCACCATTCATCGAATATTATAAAAATATATATTACTAATATGTTTGTAATATATGACATAATAATGCAGATGAAGATATATATATATATATATCTGTGTGTGTGTGTGTGTGTTTACTTACGTATATTTTATTCACTTAGTTCCGTTCAATACGTTATGAAAACAGAAACAACGTTTATGCGTACGTACAGATTACCGTCTCCATAAACGGTGTTTTTAATTTCATATATATGTCTATTATACATATATATATTATAAATATATATGATATATAAATCATTTTTTATATTCTTTAAGTATTTAAATCATGATATATGTGATACAATCAAGAGTAACATGTTAAAACATGTACGATAAAGCGATTATTACCCAAAATGTTAATTTAACATGGAAATTATTATTAAATGGGTAGTATAAAGTCATAAATTAATAATGAATGATATAATAAATATTAATTTGGTTCTGGTATAATTTATTGACACACTACGGTCATCATACAGGAGTTTAAATGTACCCTTGACTAGAGAAAGTGCAAGGTAAGGGGTTTTCATCTCACTCCTTATTCTCATGAGATTCGTGCCATATTTCTACTATTACCTTTTGTGTGGTGTATGTACTTCCCATAATGGTATTATTTGTGTATTAAACTTTAATTTATATGTATTTACATATTCATTGAATGATACCACTTTCAGGGTGTGTATGTTTAATAAGTTACCAAATTGGTAAGGGTTAATTTCACAATCTCTTTATTATCCGAGGTTGTTTTTACATATGTATCTAATGGGACATATTTATTATCCAAGTCCATGTTTCAGGAAAGTGTTTTCAAAGGGATTATTTTATGTCACTTTTTAGAAAAACGTCATTTCAAATGTTTTAAATATTTATTATTCTAAATCTTTCTCATTAATGTCCATGTCTTCAAAATGGTTTTTAAGGATTTATTTATATGGACATGAATATTTTTAAAATTTTAATTCCTTTAAAAATATTCAAAGTGGTATGGGACAATATGATTCAAAAATTTCTTTAAATGTATTCATTTTTAAATTGGGTGACTGTTAAATGTTTTCATGAAAAAGGGATATTTCTCTCAAAGAGTTTTACAAATCATTTTCATAAATATCAACATCCTTTGATGGATTTTAAACTTGTTTGAAGATGATTTATTATGATACAAATATTCCTTATTTTATTGTAGTTTTTGTGATATGTTTGAGTATGGATGTGTTATATTTATACCATTCTTTCTTTAGGGATAATGTATTGATATTTCATATGCTAGTCTTAATACAATTGTTTATTTTATGTCTAAAAAATTTCATATGATGAATGTATTGGACATAGTAAGTGACGGGTGGAGCCCTCTATAGCTCCTCGATGCATCAGTAGGTCTCATTAGACAAACTAGTGTCTTGGCACAAGGCTTTGACAAAATATTATTTGTAGTCTTGGCACAAGGCCTTGAATATGTGGTTATGATAGTCTGGAATTATGCATTCCATCATTATGAAAATGGTTAGTGATATTGCATGTGATTATTCGACTGGTAGAATATCAATGTAAATAAGTAAATGGCATTACTTCATTTTTTTCCCATATTATGTTGAAGTTAAAGTTTAAAAGTATTTTTTAGTTATACATTTCCCTAAATGTTTATGCTTATTTATGAATGCTTTCGTTGTATTGTTATCCTTACAAAGTATCCGAGCTCACACCTTTCTTTGTTTCATTTTTCCTAGGATTCCAAAAAGTGTATTGTGATTGATATTCAAGGATATTCCATGGGAATAATGGCATTCAAAAAGGATTATTTATGTTGTTTTGTATGTTATAAAGTGAAATGTAACATTCATGTATGTAATATATTTTCCAAGACTGCTAAACCGATAAGTCCTTCGGGACATGATTCCTTGTAATCATGCCAATGTATTAAAATAAAGCACCGACTCTGGGTAACTAGGGTCGGGGAATTATAGTTGGTATCAATGGATGTTTAGCAATAACCTTGGAAGATAAATTTAGATAAACTCTGATTAGATCACATAGACCTAAGATAGAATTTGATAATTAGTATAGAAGAACTTCCTAGAATTTTGGTAATGTAGAGATTTTGTGAGTTTTCCAAGAAAATACATCCATGTCTAGATACGAGCAGGCAGAGGTAGCTCTGGCACAGATGTACCTAGGGGTAGAACCCGAAAACACCGCTTTGAGCTATACTCGAATAGGAACTGGTGCACGACAACGGGCCTTGCTACACTCTTGGTTACGACACTCCCGAGGGATATGCATAGGATAATTCTCATATTCTTTACAAACCATTATGAATGATTAATGAGTATATACCTCCCAAAAGAAAATATTTTTTTGATCATGGATTATATCCATATACTTTTCAATTTACTTTAGGTATTTTACAAGTTTGGAATTATTCATTGCAATTCATAAACTGAACTAGTTTAGGAAATTGTATAGAAATGGTGCCCAGTAAAAGGAATGTGAACTCCATCAATACGTATGATCCAAAGAGTAAGAAAGATCATATCTTTCATGGTATTATGCCAACATTTAGAAGAGAAATAGTATAACATGTATTCTCAACATATAAAGAAATAGTATTATGTGTTAATAAGATATGTAAAGAATTCCTTGAGTCCTATGGATTTGAAGGGAAGCAAGAGAAGAAAATGATGGAAGAGAAAAAGATAGATAAAGGGAAGAGGGAAAAGAACAATTTTCCAATATGTGATAATTGTGGGAAGAAACACCCTGGAACTTCCCTGAAGGGAATCTGAGTTTGCTATAAGTGTGGAGAAAAGTTACACCATATACGTGACTGCATGGGTAAGAGAAAGCTTTCAAATGTACAATGTTTAATCTTGATAGATTTGGGAAACTACGCAAACCAATGTCCAAATCATCAGAGTATGCCCCAAATGATGATATTGGATAATAATAAAGTTATGATACTACCATATATGAGGAGGAATGATTATAGTTCTTATGTTGTTATTAGAGAATTATGTCATTTGAGTTTTGTGTCAACAATGTACTGGTTATAATAATTATGGAGTATATAAGGATTGTACTACAGTACTATTTCATTAAGGACATGAGATTGTGTGGAACTCAGAAAAGTTACTCAATAGCAGGTTAAATTGTTGAAAAATATATGGTTGAGAGAAAGATAAACCATAATATGGTTCTGATACCGAGGTAGTGATTTTGGAATAATACATGATTTATTTGGATAAATTATATTGGATATTCTTGACTACCTTGAAACTGATTAATTATTTTTATGTTTCATCATTGTTGGAGTTTACAACATTTTCGAATAGAAGGATTATATCCTGTATTCTATAATGAATAAGGGAGCATGAATGAAATCAATAAGGTTTTATGGTAATTTTGGATATTTCAGTGTTTTAAAACAATACATGATGAAGTTGTTCACATGTTATTACGTGGAAAAAAGGATTTTCATTGTGTTTAACTTTCCTATAAATTTTGGACTGTGAGTTTGGACAGAAGTATTTTGGATATGTATAGTTTGAGATAATTTTTGGATTTCCATAAAAGGAAAACCCGGAGGTCAGGCGGAAACTCGTCGCGTCCATCAAGATCGCAACACTTGAACCCACAACCGAAGGGCGACAAGGGTGTATCACCTACCACTGACCCACGTGATGTCCTGGATTGAATAATTAATTTTTTTAGGGTCTGGTATATGAATTATACATTAATTTTTTTGTAACCCTTTACGAATAAGATATGTAGAATATTTTTTTCTATTAACTTTTAGAGTGAATGATGATTTTGTGTTATAAATTAGTTAAAGGATGTAACTCTAGTTGTCGTGTATATATATATATATATATATTCCCCTCTTATTATATGATTAAATTAATAATTAAAGATTAGTTAAGGGACATTTTCATAATCTCCTTTCATTGTGGCATCGTTTTATTTCCAAATGACATTCTTTTACATGGTGTATAAAACCCTTTGAATTTTCATTTCTAGGGGAATCTTTTTCTACGAAGCATTTTACTAAACGACAAATAAAAATTAATTTTTTAATGTAAGCGGTGACAACGAACTTTCCGCCGCCGCAAGTTTTATTTGGTCTTTGGATTTTTTAAGAAGCCAAAATGTTTTTTTAAAAAAGAAAATAAATACTATATACTCTTTTTATGAATTTTGGTATTGAAAATGGTTTTGATAATGGATTTTTTATGTCAATATGTTTAAATGATATATTGTGATTGATGACCTCAATCACTCCCTATAAATATTTACGTTTTACCTCCAATTATGTCTCTCTAATTTTCATCAATGTTCTCCTAATCGAGATCATAATATGGTGGTGACCCTTTCATTTCCCTTTTCCTCATATTAAGAATATATTTGATTAACCCAATTTCTGATGTGTGTTTTCCCACAAAGGTATTTTATATTTTCAACCTTTTATTTTCAAAGAACAATTTCAAATTGCGAGGACACAATTTATTGAAGGAGGGATGAATGTAACACCCAAGGATTTCATAGTACGTTATATCTTCAAAGTAATTCAATAACTTACACTACATGCAACACCGAGTTCAAGCGCACCACGACTTACAAAACTATTCGTTCAAAAGCAGTTATCAATATTATTAACTGAATTTTGAACTTTAATAATCCATATAATTTTAGAATCCATATTATGAGTTTCTTAGAAATAATGTAATAAAAAATTCATTTTTTAGATAAAAGAAGTATTTTTCAAAAAAAATGCACCTTTACCACCTTTTAATGGTGAACCATTTGTAAATACAATATTTAAACTTTTATATATTCAATTTTACAAAATAAACATCTTCATTATAATCAGGACACAATAATTTAGTTTCAATAAATTTTTGGTGTGTTTCTGATAACTTTCATATTTTGGTGAATAGTGAAAAATACTATATTTTAACAGAAAACAACTTTTTTTAATCAAAATAATGTATAGTTCTAAATTAAAAACATTAATGGTTTTTAAGTATAAATAGATTATATTTTTACCATTTAATCCAATTCTGGTCATTGTAAATAATTTCACTTTGAGATTAGACATAAACAAGTGTCAATCTTTTGATAGTTATTGTTTCTTAAAAATGCACCTTTTGGTTTCGACAACGGGAATTAATATTAAATTAATAAATTCAACTTATATGTTTTGAATATGGTAAAATAGAATTCATTTTTTAATTTTGAATATCAAAATTAACATAGGGTAAATTTTTGGAATTTTTCTGAAAACATTTATTTTTTTATGAATTGTGAAAAACATTGAGTTATAGTTTACAACCAAATTTTTATTTAAATAATTATTTATTTTATTTAAATTTATTTTAGGTAAAAATAGATACATAATACCTATATAATTTCAATGTAATTTATTGGAGTCAGTTTACAATAATTTTAGGTATATAGAAATTTTATTGAACTTTCCACCGTCTTTTACCCACCTCCTAGGAGAATTTTCAAATTTTCATAATACATAATTTTACCACTTCTGTGAGTTGAATTTCAAAAATCTAAGAGACACGGTTAACCTCAAAAAGTAAAATTTTGTTCAATAAGATGAAAATAATTATTGGTGAATAGTAACTTTTGAATTTTATTTACCACGGTTAAAGTTAAATATGGTAATTCAAGGTAAAAAAGAATATTTTAATAATTAAAGTTTACCTTAACACTTGTCCTAACCTTATTAGATGAGTCACGGCCGACAATGGAAATATTTCGGTCAATTTTGGGACCCCATGGAGCCACTTGTATGTGATAATGACACTTTATATTAATTAAGTTAAAGTAAATACAAAAATGACAAAAGCATATATCTTTTAGGAAAAAAATTTATATAAGGTTATATATGTTATCGTTTTTACTATAAATATTCATTATAAAGATAAAAATATTTAATATATAATGGTATTTTATTTATAATTTTTTGAGACTTAATAAGTAAATTTATTTATGACACAATGATGATGCAGTATTTTCCCTATTAATTAAAAATTCAAATAATTGGTCTTATAAATGATAAAATAAATATAATTTGAAAGTATTGATGCCATACACTGATTTTATTGGTTAATATTACATTTTAGGAATGATTAAATGATTTTTTTGGGAATTAAAAATGTTATTAAGGCTTTATAAAAAATCAATTATTAAATAGTGTCGAAATTGACTTAAAGGATTCTTTAAAACAAATATTATATTATTAATTGATATAATATTCCTAAAAATCTATGGTTCTGACAAAGGACTTATATGATGATATTTATGTAATTAAGTAACCACTTGGGGTTCTCTTGGTATTTTATAGTAATTTTGTTAATCAAATAATATAAAAATACAAAGAGACATGGTAAATGTCAAACTAATTAACTAAGAGTTAAATCTAAAATATAATGTTAATATAGTGACCCAAAACTTTATAAAACCTATTGGATGAGTGGATTTAGTCCCATCCCCACCTTATCCTTTAAATAAATCAGTTTTGAACTATTAGAAACCTAAGATGAATTTATTATAAAATAATAATTTATGTTTTTTCTAAGGTTCCCCTCACCCCTCTTATAAAAGGGAACTCCCCCTTCTCTTTAATTCATACCATCAAAGCCTTTTGGTTCGGCCAACCCCTGCCAAAATATCCTCTCAACTTCCATAAATTCAAACTAGAGGACTTATTTTGATCAGAAAGCCAACCTATGGAGCCCTTTTGATCAAATAAAAAGGAAGAACCCGAAGAAGAGGCAATGATTTCACCACCCTCTTTCAAGTTCATTTCTTATTCCACTTCTTCTTTCTTTGTTATTTCCCATCTAAAATAATAACTCCAGTATCTTCTATATACTATGATGTTATTATAAGTATTTCACAACTATATTCATTATTCTATCCATCTTATGAATGATAATGTCACCATGCTTGCGTGCGTACGGCTTACCATCTCCACGATGTGGTGTTATTTGTTATTCAACACTTTGTTATTTGGATGGATATAATGGTGAGTAATATGTATATAAATAATGAGAATAAAATGAAAATTTCTTTGTAAAATTAATATACCATCCAATTCCACACCTTTATGGAAATTATATTGTCTATCGTGCGTACATACGGATTACCGTCTCCATGGCGTGATGAGATTCATTTCCACATTCACCATTCATCAATGATTATAAAAAACTATATTACTAATATAATTGTAATATATGAAATTATAATGCTACGGGAGATATATATATATATATATATCTGTGTGTTTTCACTTACATATATTTTATTCACTTAGTTCTGTTCAATACGTTATGAAAATGGAAACAATGTTTTTGAGTACGTACGGACTACAGTCTCCATTAATAGTGTTTTCCATTTCATATATATTTCTATTATACATATATATATATTCTAAATATATATTATATATAAATCATGTTTTATATTCTAAAATTATTTAAATCATGATCTAAGTGATACAATCAAGAGTGACAAGTTAAAACACGTACGATAAAGCGATTATTAACTGAAATGTTAATTTAACATGGAAATTATTATTAAATGGGTAGTATAAAGTCATAAATGAATAATATATGATATGATAAATATTAATATGGTTCTGTTATAATTTAATAACATACTTCGGTCTTCATATAGCTGGCTAAACATACCCTTGACTAAAGGAAAGTGCAAGGTAAGGGGTTTTCATCTCACTCCTTATTCTGGTGAGAGTCGTGCCACATTTCTACTATTACCTTATGTGTGGTGTATGTACTGCCCATAATTGTATTATTTGTGTAATAAACTTTAATTTATGTGTGTTCACATATTCATTGTATGATACTTCTTTCATGGGGTGTATGTTTTGTATGTTACCAAATTGCTAAGGGTTAATTTCCCAATCTCTTTTTTATTCGAGGTTGTTTTTACGTAAGTATCTAATGGGAAATATTTATTATCCATGTCCATGTTTTAAGAAAGAGTTTTAAAATGGATTAATTTAAGTCACTTTTTTACAAAAACATCATTTCCAATGTTTTGAATATTTATTCTTCTAAAGCTTAATCATTAATGTCCATGTCTTCAAAATGGTTTTTAAGGATTTATTTATATGGACATGAATGTTTTTAAAATGTTAATTCCATTCAAAAGTTAAAAAGTGGTATTGGACACTTTGACTCAAAAAAAATTTTAAATGTCTTCCTTTATAAATTCTGTGACTTTTAAATGTTTTCATGAAAAGGGGTATTTCTCTCAAAGAGTTTTACAAATTATTTTCATCTATGTCAACATCCTTTGATGGATTTTAAACTTATTTGAAGATGATTTATTATGATACAAATCTTCCATATTTTATTGAAGGTTTTGTGATATGTTTGACTATTGATGTGTTATTTTTATACCATTAATGGTTTAGGGATAAAGTATTGACATTTCATATGCTAATTTTAATACGATTGTTTATGTTATGTTTAAACCTTTTCATATGAAGAATGAATTGGACTTAGTAAGTGACGAGTGGAGCCCACTATAGCTCCTCGATGCATCGGTAGGTCTCATGAGGAAAACTAGTATCTTGGCACAAGTCCTTGACAAAATCGTATTTGTAGTCTTGGCATAAGGCCTTGACTATGTGGTTATGACAGTCTGTCATTATGCATTCTATCATTATAAAAGTGGTTAGTGATATTTCATGTGATTATTCAACTAGTAGAATATCCTTGTGAATAAGTAAATGGAATTAATTCATTTTATTTTTTCCATATTATACTAAAGTTCAAGTTTAAAAGTCTTTTTCTTTTGTTATACATTGCCTTAAATGTTTATTCTTATTTATGAAAGTTTATGTTGTATTGTTATCCTTACTGAGCATCTGAGATCACCCCTTTCTATGATTTATTTGTCCCAGGATTCCAAGAAGTGTATTTTGATTGATATGCAAGGTTATTCCAAGGGAATAATGGCGTCCATAAAGGATTATTTATTTTATTTTGTATGTTATAAAGTGAAATGTAACATTCATGTATGTAATATATTTTCCAAGACTGTTAAACTGGTCGGTCCTTCGTGACATGATTCAATGTAATCAAGTCAATGTATTAAAATAATTCATAGAATCTTGGTAACCCGGATCGGGGCATTACATATATTCAATAAATAATTTTTTTTATTCATCCAATATATTTAATAGGCATAATATAAGAAAACCCCTGATTTTACACATAACACCCCTATATTTTTATTAAGGTACTTTTACCTCATTTTAATGGTGAACCGACATTAAATATAAATTTTTGATCTTTTTAAAATTTTATATGTCAATATAAACATAATTTTTGAAATATAATCATAAAATTTTTTGTTAGGGTGATCTTTTGTTATGTTTTTGTGAAGCTTCATTATTTAATGAATAATGAAAAATATTGAAATTTAACCTGAAACTCCTTTTTCATATAATTTATTTATATAGATAAATTATATTTTAAATAGTTTTTTAAGTTTAATAATATTAATTTTTATATAAAATATAATTTTGGTCATTCCAATAAATTTCACATTTATATTGACTATAAAAACATAGTAAAATATTTAACATTTTTACTTTAAAAACCTACATTCCCATCATATCTTCGCGATTTTACTTAAATTAATTTCTTCTAGTTTGGTGTTTGGAATTTGGAAAAATGGATTCCATATTAGGAATCAGAATTATTTATAATACATAATAGGGTTAAATTAGTTTTTTAAACAAGCACTTTTTTTGAAAATAATTACAATTAATTTAACGATTAAGGTTAAATTATGCTCAATAAGGGACTAATAAATAACCTTAAGGCAACAAATGACCTATAATCTAGTCCAAAATCAATTCTATGTAAATATTTTGACCCTATCCTACCATTTCTCAATATTGAACCATTATTGTATCCACTTTCTATAAAAAAAATTTGGGTGTGGTCTCCCTTTTCCAAAATATTTCAAGAGTGCCACTCATACTCAATTATAAAAAGCCACCAATCCTCTAACATCCTAACACCTCTATAAAAACATATGTTCTGAAAAAAAAACTACTCAAATAGATCTCCAACTTCCCTAAATCCCTCTTTGATTCCTCACTTGTCCATCAATGTTTCCAAGGAAGTTGTTTGGAGAAAACTAAAAGAAGATTACATGATTCAGAATTAACACCCTTCCTCAAACTTCTTTCTTATATTTTATTTCTACACTCCCTAAAATATTCTTATTTCATTCATGTATAAAAAAACTATATACTCAGTATACTATTTTTTGTTATGATATGGTTTTGACCTTCACTTATACACACTTCTATCTAATGGGTATCAAACATAAAGTTTACATGTATGGTGAACTACCGTCTAACAAAATGATAATGGTTCATTTTACTTTACAGACTGACATAGTGGAAATTATGATGGAAAATATATTTATATATTATATTTATTATTTCTTTAATAATTTTTTATTATTTTACTACACTTATATTTATAATTACCATTTTCTGTTAATATGATAATTTCTTTTGGGGAACTCTGGACTACAGCCCCTCAAAGCGATGTGACTCGTTCATCAACTACATGGAATTTATGAAGGATGGATTTATGGAATAAATATGATATATATGATATAATAATTATATATTAATAATTATATTTATACATATATATATATATATATATATATTTCTTTTATTTTTTTCTTTCTTTCAACACAACAATTGAACATGTATGGCCTTCATGCCTATGTCCCGCTTACCATCACCATGAACAGTGTATTCAAATTCATAATTATATATTATATAGATTATTATAATAAAAATATAATTAATATAAATTATATTAATATAATTTATTTAAATCTATAACTCATGTTATATGTCTAAAAACCAAAGATATAACAAATTAAGACACATGTGAAAAACCAAATGTATATTACCTGAAGTGAAACCTTAACATAGAATTATTAACAAGTAGGTAATATAACTCCTTAATCAGTGTATATATGATATTATAAGTAACTATATGGTTAATTGATATATGTATAATACATTTATATTAATTATATAGTAGGATTTAATGAGTATTATAAGATTCAAGACCCAATGTATAATAATTTCATCTCAATTTTAATGTCTATGAGATACATGCCATGTTCAACACTCTTTTGTTTTGTATTTGTTTATAATACTAAATAACATATTCTTTGATTCCTATTATTAAATTTATGTGTATTTAAATATCCATTCTATGCTCTCTACTTAATATTTTTTATGTTTCAAATTGATTTAAGATTTTTTTGTATGTTTTCATGGAAAAAATTTTTGAAATAGTTTTCAGGTTTCATTATATGTTTCAGAGAAAAAGGTTTTCAAAGTTTTTTCAAGATTACATTATAAATTTTCTTATCTATTTTGAATTAAAATATTTTTCTAATTTTTTTTGTTTTTAATTATAATTTTTCATAGAAAAATGTTACTTTCCTCAATAAATGTTCTTTAAAAGATATTTGAAAATTATTTCCAATATAAGATAACATTTGTTGACATTACTCATGAATTTCTTGTAAATGATCTAATGGGTCCTTTCATATTCTTTCATTGAATTTTTTATGATTGATTATAAAGTCTTTAAGAAACCCAATTATCTTTCATAGGTTATATGATTATGAAATCCATTTTTTCATGGGGTATTTTTTTGATGAAATGATTATGAAATTTTTATATTTTTTCATAGATTTTAATATGATTAAATGTTTATGAAACCAATTTCATTTAATGGGTTATGATATGATTGTTTATGATTTTGGGGCACATGTATGTATGATTTCACATTCAGATAAATTGTATGTATAACTTCCTCTATGAAGTGGGTAAAGACTTATATCTCATGAGATAGACTAATATGGTCTTGGTAGTGAACCTTGACTACTAAGATGGCCATGGCAGTGAACCCTAACTACAAAGATGGTATTAAGTTTGAAATCATGCTACTAATATGGCCATGGGAGTAAACCATGACTAAAAAGATGGTATGGGGAGGGAACCCATACCAGAAATATGTTCTTAGAAATGATGCCTAAGCTACTATGGAAATCATATTATATTCCAATCTGTCTGAAAAATTCCATGATTATTCCTATATTTTGATATCATGGCTTATGTTCCCTATTTACAGATGATTCCGTTCTTATTAACATTCACACTTTATTCAATGATTCCTATTTATGATATTTGATATAAAGGTTGTTATCTTCAAATGTCTTGATCACTTTCTCATGCTTCTCGGCTAATATTTATGATTACTTGTCTCCCTTGTTTACCCTTACAGAGCATGTGATCTCACCCATTTTTAGGATTCCTTCCACAAGGTTATGAAGATACATACTATTTTTTGTGTCTAATAAGGGTTATAGTTAAGAATAACACAGTGAGATATTATTGAGCTAACTTATGTACTAGTTTCCATGTCTCGATGGTTCCAAAGGTACTATTCTAATACGGTCTTTGGGCTTCAATTTTGGTAATGTTTTAAGTTTTCTAAAAAAGTGATGTAATATAAGTGTATGTCTGGACTGGATCATTATTGTTTTTATTAGAGAAAAATTTTAGTTATCCTTTGGAAACTAGGATGAGAAATCCTTAGTGATAACTCTAACAACATGTCTATGGATAAGTCTAAAGATAAGTAAAATTAAAGGAAAATGCCCTAAAATTTTGATAAATGATATTGTGAGTGGTTTTATAGAAATACATAATAATATAGATACTAAAAGGGTATTTTTAACTAGAATAGATGTACCCATGAATAAAAATGATGACATAATGTTCCGGGCCTGACTTTGGGTAATCTAGTACATGAAAATGGGTCTTTCTACACATCTGTTTTGACACTCCTAGATGATATGCATTGGGAATTCACTGACTCTTCACAAACCATCATGAAGGATTTAAAAATAATTTTTTATGAATAACCAAGGATGAAAATAAGGTTTCATAGATTATGGAATGTGCCATAACATAAAAATCCTATAAGTGTATTTTCATGATTATGTGGTTATGAATTATGATAACTATTTCTTACTCTATGCTTTTGGTTTTAGTCCACAGATAGAACCCGAACGAACTAAGTTAATGTTGAATATGATGGAAAATTAAATTATTTTATTTCTGATCAAATTAATAATATGGGAGATATAATGAAAAATATTATTATTATACTCACATAGCTTTCTCAAGCTATGAATCATGGTAGACTTCCAAATGAGAAAATAAGAGAACAACATTCTGTTGATTATTTTATGAGGAAACATCAACCTTTTTAAGGGATATTTTGATCCACTTGTTGATGCAAAATAGATCTATACTACTAAAAAGTTATTCTCTATTATCTAGTGTTTGGAGCATGATAATGTCATTATGTTTGTTTATCGGATAGAAGGTGAAGCAGACCACTCGTGGACTCTAATAAAGAATACAAGGAATCAATATGACATTGATTCCATAAAATTGCATTGGTTTAAGAACTTATTTTTTAAAAAGTACCTTACTCAAATTATTCGTTCCAATATAGATAAAGGGTTACTTGATTTGAGGCAATGTGATGATGAGTCTATTACTACCTATGAGGCTAATTACACAACACTTGAGAGGAACACTTCCGGAATTATCATCCAACCTAAAAGAAAAGATGGTATGTTATTCAGTATATTAAATCCATGTCTAATAAGGGCATTGTCCATAAGAGAATTTAGGGGATACTTTGAGATTGTGATCTTTGTAATCAATGATTAAAAGGAGGTTGTAGTCATATATAAATATCATTGTTATGACAAGAAATAGAATCTGGAGTTCAATATATATATATAAACCATGAATAGAATAATATGTTCTTTTCATTATTCTCCATGTGTGGGAATAATCATGGGGTAAATTTTATTACAAGGTATAAGGAATTTTTTATCTATCAGAGGTAAGTACATTAGGCATTTTATTTTCAAAGTATTGGGAATAAGTTCACTAATCATGCTAATGGAGAGAAAGA
Source organism: Viscum album (assembly GCA_963277665.1). Classification (NCBI taxonomy): domain Eukaryota; kingdom Viridiplantae; phylum Streptophyta; class Magnoliopsida; order Santalales; family Viscaceae; genus Viscum; species Viscum album. The sequence goes on from OY728133.1 coordinate 601,745,017, forward strand.
TTCATATAATGCACATCCCACACTCTAATGATACACATTTAAAAAGATTGGTCATTATGATAACTAGTACCCACACCCAAGGGTTGGTGATGATGTTTGATATCCATATCCTCTTAAGATGAGTGAAAAGGGTAAATCTCATGCAATATTTATATATAATGAGAGGTGTGATAATGACATGTTGAAAGGTACACATACCATCCACTCTAGAACTACTAATTTCTTATTTGATTCTAGATCTACCCACTCTTTAATAACTAATGAATTGTATTATGGTGTTATGATTCAACCAAAATGATTTGTTGAGGAATAAACTGTGTAAACACTAAATGGTATAATTATTGCATCCCAAATCTATGATTCATAATCAGTTGATGTTTGTTGGAATTTGATTCCAAAAATTCTTTTTTATTTATTTGGTTGAATTTGATGACATCTTATTAATGAATTGTCTTCATCTGCATAAAGATCACATTAAATTTTGAGGAATGAAAGTTGAATTTGATATTTCAGACCCTCATTTGATCTTCCATCAATGTGAGTATGAACTTCCTATGGATATTACATCCAATGTATGTGTCTTAATTACCATTCATAAGGTTTTTTTCTCAAATGTTTTTGGAAAAAATATACATCTATGATATTCCCCTTGTTCAGAAATTGGTGGATTTATTTTCGAACGAGTTTCTTATCCTCCCAGAAAAAATGTGAGGTTGAGTTCTCAATATAACTTATACCTGGTTACACACTAATTTCAAATAATCATTATATAATGGACCTGATTGAGTTGTAGGAATTTAATAAGCAACACCCAGAACACTTTGACAGATGATTCATTCATCAACAAGTGTCTTCTTGTAATGCAACAATTATTTTTTTGAAATAGAAATATGGATCAATGTGACTCTACTTAAATTATCATAGGTTGAATAAAATCACTTTCAATAACAAATATGTTTTACCTGAATTGATTACTTGTTTGATCAATTGTGTGGTGAAAAATATTATTCAATGATTGACATTTGTTTATGATATAATTAATTAAGGTCCCAGAAAGAGGATATACACAAGATGAAAATTTTTACAAGTTATGGATACTATAAATATACTTTAATGAATTTTTTTCCATACTAATACCTATACTATATTCATGGATTTAAATAATAGATTCTTAAAAGATTACATTGATCAATTTGTGGTAGTATTTATTGATGATATTGTTTTGTCTTTAATGATCATGGAAGATAATGAAGACCACTTGAGAATTCTACTGAAGTCCCTAAGGAAGGAGAAGCAATATGAAAAATTTCTAAAGTGTGAATTTTGGAAAAAACCGTCTCATTTTTGGGTAACATAATATCAAGAGATTGTATAGAAGTAGTCCAATCAATGATGAAGGCAATTGAATGTTTTCCAAGACCAACCATGGTGACTGTGATCCATTGATTTCATGTTTTATCTAGATATTATAAATTATTTTTGAAGAATGTCTCAAAGTTATCTAATCATCTGACCAAGTTAACTCAGAAAGGTTTCATGTTCTTCTAGACAAATGAATGTGAGGAAAATTTCAATGAACTAAAGAAATGGTTGGTCAGAGCACATATGCTTACACTTCCATGTAGGTGATAAGATTTTCTAATCTATAGTGATGCATACATGAAGTTATTTGGGTGAGTTTTTATAACTAATAATATGGTTATAGACTATTCCTCTGGATTGTTGAATATTCCTGATAAAAATTACCCAACTCGTATTTTGGACTTAGTAGTGGTAATTTGTTTATTAAATATATTGAGGAATTATATTTATGGATAAAAGTGGGATATATACTCTAACCATAAATTTATGAAATATATCTTCACACGGTAGGAGTTGAACATGTGTCTGATAAGATGCTTAGAGATGATAAAGGATTATGACTGCTCAATACATTATGACCCTGGGAAAGTGAACAAGGTGGTATATTATTTAATTTAAAAGAATCATGCTATCTTTTACCTTATTAGGATGAAAAAACCCTTTACCCCTCTCCAACATATGAGTAAATGCATATGTAATGGATGGAGATTCCAAGCTTGTCTAGGAAGTTACAATTATGATCCAAGTCTAAACCAATCCAATTAGATAAAATGGTAGATAGGTGAAACAAAATAAACATGAACTTAATTGGTTTAAGGTGTTTCTCCCATATGTCAGCAGTTATTTTTTCATCCTCTATATAAACTAGTCATTAGAACAATCTCATGATTGTACACTTTGTTTTAATTATTTCATTTTCATGGTTATTTCATTATTGATGTTTTGTCGTGATCACATAACTAATGAATTAACAAGAATGAAAATATGGAACAAAAAAAACTAAATTATGTGTAAATATTATCTAGAGACATGGTTAATCACTTAAGTAATCGCGCTTAATACTAACAACCATGTGAAAAGATAATAATTGGAAATTTACACATAAGGGATGAAATCCTTCATAATAATATTAATTTGGTATAGCCTTCCATTACATTAGTTAGAATCAAACCACTGGGTAAAGTGCTTGACCAGACAATGTTGTGGTGGTTTCAATTATTTGGGACTTCAAGTTTGAGATTTTGTGTTGACATAACTTGGTTGACATCAAGTGTTGACTGCTAAAGAAATACACGGTGTAACTGAGATGAAAAGATTGAGGAAATATAAATTAATGATTTCATGATTGGGGAGTCCACTCAACAGATCAGTGAACTATGAGTTAATGCAGTTGGAATTAGGAATACCTACCTTATACCATTCATGTTTCTTGACCTGCCATAGTTGGGGTAATAAGAATGGAATATGGATCCTTTCCACTAGAATATACAAGAAACATGATATTTTGAATCCAATGATGATGTCTATTTGGTATAGATAAAATATTTTGAGACTAATATATATATTTATTTACCTTTCTAAATGTTACCCGATAAAGTACTAAAATTATTCACATCTTATTTATATAAATAGAATCAAAAAATGACACCAGACATTTCCTTGTGATTCATACTGATGAATCAAAACCTTCTCACTGACACTAAATTCTAGTAGTGGAAAAGGAGTATGTGGGTCATCCTTTTATATGAAAAGAAATGATATGTCTTGGAAGAACCATTACTCATTGTGCTTGGTAATGAGGTGAGTAATGAAGATCTCTCTGTGTGTGAGAAACATCTGAATGATGCTACTCATGTTCAATTCTTCATGCTATCATCCTTTTCCAAAGAGCTCTCAAAGCATCCTGTGTAAATAGATTCATATAGCATGATGTCTCGCCTTTAGGATCTCTATCAAGAGGAGGAAAGACAAGAGAGGTTTGAGATCTCCAACTCTTTTTTCATGACTAATCTTGGAGAGTATACACTAGTTGGGCCTCATGTAGTCAATCTTATCGACAACATTAAGTGTCTGGGAATCATAGGGATTAAATTATCAGATGAGTTACACATATATCACATATATTTATCACTATCCATGACCTTATTAAGTTTTATTATGAATCATAATATGAGATATAATGATAAGAGTGTATCATAACTTCTTAACTTGATTCACCATGTGGATAAGGACATGGGGTGTGACAAACCTACAGTATTTATGTTGAATAGAAAGAGGAAGTACAAGGTAAAGGGGACTAGGACTTATAAATTGTCTAAAGACCTCAAGCTCCATCTGAACAAGAAGAAGAATATCCAAAGGTTGGTATGAGAAAAATGAATAAGTGTTTTTATAATGTAAAAATTCAGGCCACTATAATAGGAACTACACTCAGAAGTAAGGGAAAGAAAAATGTGTTTTCATTATCTAGTGAAATATTTCCATTTCAACGCATTGATTATTAGATATCGATTTTTGTGCTCATATATGTATCCAAATATTGGAACCAAGTAGATTTTAGGACATCAATAATGGGGAGGTGGATCTATGAGTTTCCAATTGTTTGAGGTTGGTTACTCTTTCCATTGGTGACTACCACCCTTATTTGTTGTCTGGGATGATTTTTATTTTACTTGAATTTTATTATGTACCAAATATTACCAAAAACGTAATTTTTGTATCATTTTTAGATACACATAGGTTCATTTTTATTTTTTTATATTAAATTTGGTATTTTATAAGTACAACATATGTTCTGGTATGGAAAATTCAAATAATGGTACGTATGTATTAAATTTTGAAAACCAATTGTAATAAATAAATAAAGAATCAGGTTCCCACAACTCATATAACACCTAACTGTGGCATCTCCATCTTGGTCATGTAAAAGAGAAGTGCCTAACATAGCTCTATGAAGATGGTTATTTAGAATCTTCTGAGCTAATACCACTTGATATATATCACGCTTGTTTATGAGGGAAAATGGCCAAACCACCATTTTATGGACATGGTGAAAGGGAAATAGAGATTCTAGGATTGGTACACACTAATGTGTGTGGACCATTTCTAGTAGAGGATACATGTGCATATTCATACTTTATAACTTTTACTGATGACTTGAGTAGATATGGATATATATACATGATGAGGTATAATCCTGATTCCTTTGATAAATTAAATAAATTCATGAATGAAGTAGAAAATCATTTTCAAAAGAAGATACAGAAACTTCGATCAGATCTAGGTAGAGAATATATTAACCAATAGTTCATTAACATTTTAGTGGATTTTGGTATTATATCTCAACTCACTACACCTTACACACCATAGTGGAATAGTGTTAGTGAACAGAGGAATTGTACCTTATTTGAGATGGTAAATTAAATTATGCATCATTTAGTTCTTCCATTATTCTTTTTGGTATATGCATTACAAACTATGTATTAAAATTAAATTGATTGCCTACTCATGTAGAAAAACGAATTCCCTTCGAGGTATTGAGTCGAAATAAACCCATTTTATCGCATACACATGTATGGGGATGTAAGGAATTTATTAAGTCTTTCTTAGGAAAAAAAGTAGACCATGGCATGAAGTGTATCTTTTTTTGGTATCCTAAGAAAACAAAGGGATAATACTTATACAACCCCTAAAAAAATTTCAAGACAAGACATCATTCTTGAATGGGATAACATCCTCAAAAATCATATTGGGATCTACATTGGCTAGGATGAAGTTGACTCTCATGATACATAGGTGTCAGTAAAGGAACAACTTCCATAGGTCCTCGTGGAAGAAGTAGTTCTTGAAACAAAAAGACTACATAGAATTGTAAAAGTGGTAAGGGATCCAGAGAGATATGATTTTCAATCACTACGGATGGTGACTCATTATCATTGGACAAAGAAGAACCTCTCTTCTAGAAGAAGGAATTAGAGAGATAATAAGCTACAAGATGGCTAGAATATATGAATTATAAGATGGATTCCATGTATCAGAACCAATTATGGGTTTTGGTATATGTTTTCGTTGATTTAAATCCCATTGTATGTAAATTTGTATTCAATAGAAGACTAGGCATGGAAGGTTAATTAATTACCTAAAATTCAAGGATAGTAGCTAAAGGTTTAAAGAGAATCAATGAATTGACGACGATGAAAACAATTCCCGAGATTCTATGTTTAAATACATAAAGATAATATTTTTCAAATATGAATACCATTACTATTATATTTGGCATATATATGTCAAAAATGAGTTCCTTAACATGAACCTTCATGAAGATCTCTATATAAAACAACCAAAATGGTTTGAGACACCAGGTGATACCAAAATGACTTACAAGTATCAGAGATCCACTTACATATTGAAGCAGGAATCTAGTTCATGGAACATTCGATTTGATAAACCCATAAAATAATTTGGTTTCATTAAAAACAAATGTCATCCCAGTTGTTAAAAAAGGTTTAGTGCGAATGTGGTCGTTATCGTAGTAGTATATGTTCAAAATATATTACTTATTGGAAAATACATACTAGTATTACAATATGTTAATTATTGGTTGAATAAGTTCTTCTCAATGAAGGATGTATCCAAGGATATTACATTCATGGGATCAAGAACATTTTTGATAGATCCAAGAGGCTACATGGACTAAAAAAATTGCATATATTGACTAGAAACTAAAAGATTTCTTATGGAAGAATTAATGAGGGGATTGGTTCTAGTGTAACATGAATTACATATTTCTAAGAAAATGTGTCCCTAAACACAATAAGAGAATGATAGTATTAGAAAGATCTCATACAATTTGGTGATAGAATAAATCATGTTTTCCATGTTAATTACTATACTTGATGTTTTCTGTGAAATGAGAATAGTAGGAAGATATCAATTAGATCCCGGAGAATAGTGTGGGATTGTTGTTAAGACTATCCTTATGTATCATATAAGAACTAAGGATATGTTTTCATTGTATGTACATGATGTACTCGGAAGTGGAAATTAGGACATGTTTTTTATATCAATTAAAGATTTGTGAGATGGAACAGTTCAAAGTAGTGAGGTTTAACTAATTTACAGTGGTGTCTGAGTACATTGACGCATCTCATGCAACCAAGGAATCCATCTGGATTCGTCACATTATACAGGATCATGATTTGGTACCTATAATTAAAGACCCTATCACATTGTATTATGATAATACTTCAACGGTGGATCTTGAAAAATACTTAAGGTCGCATTAATGGACAAATAACATACTTATAAAGTATCACATATTGAAGAATTTTTATCAAATAATTGTATTTTTAGAGAGGATATTATCCATAAAAGATAACATGGTGGACCCCTTGACTAAAGGCATATCTCGGCAAAAGCATGAGTATCATGTGAGAGCTAGTAGATTGAATTTAGTTAGTAGTATTCTCTACTACTAGTGAGATTCTATTAGAGTTGGTACCCTATAAGAAAATTATTTTATACTTTATGATAATTTATATTAATTTTTTTAATTATTAATAAATTCATTATAATATAACGATTGGTCATATGTGTAACATTTTATGTGATAATGTCCTTATAATAACTATCACACTAAAAAGTTATAGTTAATCCCTACTATGATGAGAACTTGGAAGTTCTATGACACTATTCTTGAATATATGTTCTATAGCTGGATAATATCATTTGAGGGACACAAATGATATATAAAATTAGGGGTGGAAACTCATAGGACGTTGAGGTACCACCTCACAGTGTACTTCCTTGGTGATTTCTAATAGGATATTATGAGAGCATGACTTGATAGTAGAAAATCGACATTTATAAGTTTCATTAGATGTTCCTATCTATAGATAGTTTTATTGGTCCTTTGACATTATGATTATTATTAGTTGATATTTTATGTTTTTTCTTTATATGTAATGATGAAAACCATGAAGATAGATGTTCGTGGCGAGGTAGGATATGTTGTGTACATCATGAGTAATATTGAATTAATGAATAACACAAGAAAGGATTTTTCCCTTTTGTTCTTTAACAAATGATAATATCTTAAGTCCTTTGATGTAAATGATATAGCCTAAATTATTCCATATCCATGGTGATAAATAGGCTTTTTCTATATCCAGAAATTCAATGAAAGAGATATCGATCATATGAGCTGATATCACTAGAATGAAACCTTATTGATTGTAGATATTGTAATAAAGGGATTATATTAGTGGTTAAAGTTTCGTATAAGGTTAAATGTTATTGCAGCATTAGCTTTTTTCACTATGGGTGCCTTGGAGTATTACTAGACACGGACCGTGGATATTAAGTAGGTTAACCAAATTCCACTAATAAAGGGGCCTAGAGGGTCACACACTATGTTTATCCTGTATCCCAGTTAAATAATTTATTATTTAGCAAGTTGAATAAATATTATTGTTGGTCATCATTTAATAATTATTCATGTATGCTTGATCTCATTTATTTAGTCACTAGTTAAATAAGAAAAAAAATTGGGAACAGAATAATTAATAACTATTGTGGGGTAATTTTGTACTAAGATTAATGGTCCAGTAAGAAATAATAATACTTAATATTATTTGATTATATAATATTTAATTATTACTCAAAATTTAATTGCAAGGAAAAAATAATGTTGTTGTTATTATTTTACTTGGGGGTTTCCCTAGGATCTATGAAATAATTAATGGCACTTGTGAAATTATTTATTATTACCCTAGTGAGAAAAATTTTGGGTTATATTATTCTCTCGATATATAAGGGAAATCCAAGAAATTTTTATTGTGTCATTCATAATGAATTAGAAAAAATATCACATACAGGGAGAGTTCAACCTTCTATGTGAATTATCTCAACAATGGGAGAGATCCTACTACACTGAATCAAGGAGAATTAATTTTATTCGAATCTCAATGAAATCTAGGCAAACATCGTAAGTGAAATGGACATCTGTTCTAGCACTAAGAGACTCCTTCGGTGATGTTCAGATATATTTAGAACATGTGTTGATCACCACTAGAGGATATGTACCCTTGATCTCTACAATGCAATGATGGTAAATCTACATATATATGGCCACATTCATTAGAGAAGAAATAATCAAATTTGAGGTAATTATTATTTAATTAAATTAGTTATAAACAAAATGTCTTGATCCTCTCTCTTGGTTATGAGTTTTCATTCTTTTGTCCTATTTATTGTTTCAATTCTATGGAACAAAGAGTTCATTGTCACATAGATCTAAGATTGTTCATTGAATATGGAAAAATCAATGATGGGCAGCATCCCTCCCATGATTTCATTGCACATAGAACCTAATGTGGTAAGGCTGCATGGTGTACCACATTCCATTGCATCTTATTAGGATAAAAGGGTTACCTCAAAATTCTAGTGAAGTATTCAGCAAGAAATTGATACATATTTATGTTTCCACACTACTTATCATCCTCTTTTAGATGGTCAATCTGAATGAAAAATTCAAACCGTAGAGGATATATTGAGATCTTGTTAGTTATATTTAAAAGGTCGTTGGGATCAACACCTTCCTCTAGATGAGTTTTCTTATAATAATATATTTCTCACAACAATTCATATGGAACCTTATGAAGCCCCTTATGGGAATAAATTTAGAGCTCTAACATGTTGGGGTGATGTTGTAGAAAAAATCTATTGGGACCAAATATCACTGAAGAAATGGAAGATAATGTTAAATAAATTTAGTATCATATCATGGAAGCTCAAAGATGGCATAAAAGTTATGATAATAATTATCAATGTGATCTAATTTTGAATTTGGTGAAAAGGTGTTTCTATAAATCTCTCCCTGAAAGAAGTTTATCAGATTTGGGAATAAAGGTAAACTAAGCCCTTGGTATATCGATCTCTTAGATATTCTTGATCATATAGAGATGGTAACCTATATAACTATACTTCCTCTAAATCTCTATCAACTCCATGATGTGTTCTATGTGTCTCTCTTGAGGAAGTATGTATGTGAACCTTCACATGTACTAAACTCATGTGTCATATAGTTAGAGCTTGATCTTTCTTACATAGAGAAACTAGTTGAAATTCAAGATCATAAAGAGAAATTTCTACAAAGCAATACCACTCACCTAGTCAATGTATTTTGGATAAACAACCAATTTGAGTAAGCTTTGTGGGAACATAAGGATATGATGAAGTAGAAGTATCATCATTTGTATATACAAAATGATGAATTTCATGGGAGAAATTCATCTTCATGGGGTAGAATGCAACCACCCTCATTTTTATAGACATTTTTGTGAATAAATTAATTATCATTAATGTTTTTAAATTCACTTAGTCAAATAATCTTTTCACATGGCACCGACTTGACATACATTGCACATATCACTGAGTATTACCAACCAACAATATATTATTAAAATATTATATATTAAAGACTTAACCTAGCCTTCAATTTAGCCGTAAATAATAGTAAGAACTAAAATGTTAAAACCTATTGGTTAAAAAAATATAATATTATTTCATTAGTAATAATGAAAAAATTAAATATAAATGGAATATTTTTATACGAAGCTCTTTTTATGCTCACAAAGATGTTTTATACTGATAAATTATATTAATTTTAATTAGTGAGTTATATTAATGTAATTTAAATATTATATATTCAATAAAATATTTTTTATATTAATCCATTTGACTTTATAGGCATAAGAAAAGAACAATCTACATTTTAGTCAGAAAAAACCAATATTTTTAATAAGGTACTTTTATTTCCTTTTGCTGAAGAACCTAAATTTAATAAGAATTTTGAAACTTTTATAAATTTTATAGGTCAAAATAAACTTAATTTTTTAAATAAAAAAATAAAAATTAAGTTAGGGTGAATTGTTTCTATTTTTCATTGAATTTTCCTTTTTTTTAATGAATGGTGAAAAATACAGAAATTTATCCCAAAACTTATTTTTCATGTAATTTATTTGTATAGTTAAATTATATTTTAATTTTTTTTATTGATTATTTAGATTTTATTTTTATCAATCAATTCAATGTAGGTCATTGGAAACAATTTAACTTGGAAATTGATTAAAAATATATAAAACCATTGAATGTTCATACTTTAAAAACTCACATTGTCGTCCCATTTGTGGGATTATATTTAAATTAATTTCTTCCTATAATGTGATTGTAATTTATAAAAATGAATTAAATATTTGGAATTATAATAATTTATAATTTATAATGTGGCCAACTTAATTATTTACCAAAATGATTATTGAAAATAATAAAAATTAATTACAGAGAGTAAGGTTAAATTAAGCTTAATATGGGACTAAACCATAACCTTAAGACCCAAAATGACCTAAAAACTTTCCAAAATCCATTTTCTATCCATATTTTGACTATATCCTCCATTTTATTTACTTTATACCTTTATTGTATCCATGTGAAATGAAAAAAAGTGGGTTGGGTTTTCCTTTTCTAAAATATTAGAAGAGTGCCACTCCTCCTCCTTTAAAAAAGGACCCCACATCTCCCGCTACATAACACCTCTCATGCCACTTATTATCTAAAAAACACTATGAAATAGATCCCCAAATTTTTTCATTTACTCCTTGAATCCTCTCTTGGGAATAATTTCTTCCAAGAAATCAGTTTAGTGAAAACCAAAAAATATTACTCGGTTACGAGGTAACACCCTCCCTCAAACTTATTTCTTTTATTTCCATTATCCAATCCCTAAAATATTATTATTTAATGATTAAATAACAAAAACAATATCCTAAATATACTATTATGGTTTTATGATAAGGTTTATACCTACACTTATAAATACTTCCATCTAATGGGTAATGAAATTATTGTTTACCTGTATGGGGAACTATTACCTCACTAAATGATCATTGTTCATTTTTCATTTTATACCTATAATGGTGGGAATTACTATAAATAATATTACTATATATTTTTTATATTATATTTAATATGTATTTAATATTCTTTAATTCTTTTACAATAATTATCTTCATTATATTCATTTTTTTAATACGATAATTGTGCTTTAGGATGTGTGGACTAATACCCCCTTAAAGTGATGTGACTCATTAATAAACTACATATAATTTATTAAGGATAGATTTGGTGAATATATATGACATACTATGTAAAATTTAATAATTATATATATATATATTATTCTTTTACATTCTTTCATTCAACATGATAATTAAACAAAGATAGTATTGATGCGTACGTATGGCTTACCTTCTCCATGAATGGTGTATTCCGTTTCATAATTCATTATTATATTGATTGTTATAAAACACATATACTATATATAAATTAAATTTAAATAATGGTTTAAATTCATTAAATCATGATATAAGTATAATTAAAATATTATTAACAAACTAAGACACATGCAAAAAAGAAAAATGATATTACCTGAAGTGAAACCTTCACATAGAATTGTTAACCAGCATGTAATATAAATCCATAATATATCCATATATTGTATAATAAGTAATAATATGGATATTAAATATATTTATAATATATTTATATTTATTATAATGAAAATTTTAATAGTTATGATGAGAGTTAATAAACATGGTAAGGAAATTTCAACTAACTTTTTATTTCTGTGAGATATATGCCTTGTTCGCCACTCTTTTTTTCAATGGTGTATATAATGATCATGAATGTATTATATGATTATTATTATTAAATATATATGTGTTTATTTTAATATCCATTTTTTTTCTTTCTTTAATGGGTTTTATGTTTCAAAAGGATTTTATGAGTCTTTTTTAAGTTTTCATAGAAAACCATTTTGAAATGGTTTTCATGATTCTTAATATCATCCATGAAAATAGGTTTTAAAAATATTTTTAATGTTTTGTTATAATGTTTGAAGTATATTTTCATGGAAAATAGTTTTAAAAATGATTTAGCTGTTGAAAATCATTTTTCAAATAATAAGGATATTTCCCTCATGAAATTCTTTTAAAATTATCTTTTAAAATTATTTCCCATCAAAGATAGCATCATTTTACATTACTCATGCATTTCATGTAAATGATATAATAGTTCTATTAACATTATTTCTATGAATGTTTTATACTTTATTTCATGGTCTTTATGGAACCAAATTATATTTCATGGGTTATATGTTTATAAAATTCATTTTTCTTTCATGGGTTATATTTTTGATGAAAAAATTATGAAACTTGTATATTTTTTTTTATGTTATGACATGATTCCATGTTTATGATACCCATTTAATTTATTGGGTTATTATATAATTTTTATTATTTTGTGGCACATGTATGTATGATTTCATGGGTATGATCTATATCTCTCTCTAATGTATTGGGTAAATATATTTATCACATGAGATAGAATAAGATGGTCTTGGGAGTGAAAATTGACTACTAATATTGAAATGAGAGTGAATTTTGACATCCAATATGGTATGAGGAGTGAACTCATGCTACGAAGATGCTCATGGGTTTGAACGATGACTACCAAGATGGTATGGGCAGTAGACCTATAATACTAATATCATCTTGGGAATGATTCATTGTCTACTACGGAAACAATTTTATAAGGTTATGTGTTTTCCACAAATCCATGTATTTTTACTATGTTATGATTTCATAGATTATGTTCTTTTAATCCTTATGATTCATGTCTTAAAAACTGTCAACAATTATTCCATTATTAATTTTTATGATTTTTGATATGCAGGTTATGATCTTCAAATGTCTTGATCACATTATCATACTCTTATGGAAATGTTTATACTTACATGTCTCCCTTGTTTACTCTTTCTGGACATCTACGATCACAAAATTTTATTTTCTAATCCTCTATGTTATAAAGTTACATACTTTGTTTGATGTGTCTAATAAGGGTGTTGGTCAAGAAGTACCTGGTGGGTGATGATGTAGCTCACTTATATATGGGTGTTAAATGTTTCCATGTTTCCAAAGTTACTATACTAATACGGTCTTTGGGTGTATGTTTTTTGTAATGTTTTAAGTATTCTACAAAAGTAATGTAATGAAAATGTACGTAAATATTTGAAGGTTATACCGCCATTCATGGTTGAATTTATGAATGGGTTAAAAGAAAAATTATTATTTTTATAAAATTATTTTGGATCTAGTAATAAATATTTAATGTATTTTTAATTATATTAACAATAAACCATCCTTATAAAACTATCCATCATAAAATAAACATACAAAGAGATAAATAGAGTTTTTATTCAATTTAATTCCTTTATATAAATTATATTACCCTTATAATTCAATAAAAAATTTATATATCAGACTTTAAAATAATATTTAATATTTTTATGCTTATGTTATTGTGATATTACAACTTGACAACTGTATAACCATCCATTTAATTATGCAGTGTTTTTAGTTTGGGTTGGTTTGGCCACCCACGTAAAAATATTTTAAAATAATGTAATGGATGACTATGAGAACATGTAAAATAATAATATATGACAAAATTATTTAAATAATGAATTTAATTTTTTATTTGATGTTAACATTGATATTAAACTCATTAATTAAGATACAATAGTTCTTTTTCTGAAAAAACTAAAATTTCTATGCCTTGATTTCACCTTTATGGATTGCAACCGAAACTCCTAATTGATTAAATTATTAATTAATAAATAATTATAAAGAATCAACCAAAATAACATTATTTTTATAGGAATTATGAAATTTTGTAAGTAAAAAATGTTTTCACTACTATTATGAAACTAGTTCAAAATGATCAAGATTACTCACACCTAATATTGAAAATAGGAAAAAACTGACTAATATACATGAATATAAAAAATATAAATGAGGATTTTAAATGGTAATAGTTATGAGTATTTTACGAAAAAAAATAATTATTATAGTTATTTATTTTATACAGTAGTTTAGAGGGAATTTGTGGAAATACTGATAAAATGTACGGATCTCCATCTTCGTCTCCTTTCATTGAGACATTATTTGATATTAAAATACAATATTAATCTATATGTAGTAAATAATTCCAAATTTACTTATAATATAGAAAAATATTTTTAAACTTTGTAGAACCATTTAAATATATAATCTTCCTTACTATGGCCTATGATTGGCGTATTCCCCAAAATAGTTTTTCATAATTCAATATTCTTACATGTGTTAAAGTGTTTATCCTTGATATTAATTCTTAATTTCTAATTTAATAAATTATTTATATCATGGGGTATAAATATCGATAAAAATATTCGTTATCAGTGATTTATGTCCATTTCTATAAGTGAAATTATGTTAAAAATAATTCACATCCTTTAAAATGATGGTTCCCTCATTTTCCTTAATTATCATTCCCTCTAATGTTTACATTTTTAATTAAAAATTTAATCATGTGTTATATTATGAAACATTCATACTTCCATTATCCTATTTTAAAAACAACATTTTAACATCCTTTAATGATGCGGGATTTGAATAATTATGTTTTTCAAACATAAGAATAGAACTGTAAAATTTATAATTTCATGAAAAGTGCCACCTCCATAAAATATTTTTCACTATGAATAGAAATTAAAACGACAATTTTTATGGAATAACATACTAGTTTAATTCTATCCCAATATAAAATAATAGTATATTTCATTACCTAAAGGATCCTTTTCTCATTTTCAAAAATTAACTTATTCCAATAATTTTTACATCCCATTGATGCATATCTTTAATTTTCATACATTGGTACTCAATGTTTAATAATAATATTTCTTTATTAAAATATAAAAAAAATGAAATAATTTATTCTTCTCCTGGGAAGACATATCATATATCCTTTGGTTATGTATTGAGATAGGATTATGAAACTTAATTCTTTATAATGTTTTTATCATTATTATTATTTTTGTGTGTATTATTTTCCTCTTGTGGAACACTAATGCATATTAATATTATGATTAAGTATTGGGTGAGGCCTGAATTATATTACTCTCCGATACATTAGGTAATGTTTCAGTCCATTGAGATACAACGTATGGGGCATGGGCCGTTAACCTATGATCCCTATGTTATGTGATGGGTGGGCATAAAATTATATATCCCTCAAATGAATTGGAAGATTCTTTATATATCAAGAGTTTTAATGTATTGGATTAGTGAGTGATCCTAATACACTATGAGAATTTGGAAATTATGGTTATGTGAATGGGGAATGAACCCAATCAACCATGGGAATTTTTCTACTATGATAGTCTTGGCAGTGAGCCTTGACATATGCTCATGATGTCTTGTATTATGTTGTTTCCACATATTCTATGATTCAAAATTATTACGATATCATTTCATTTTTTAATTTTGTCATGCTTATGATCATCCTCTTTTCTGGGTTTGAATTCTATATTTTATTTTAATATTATTTACTTACATTCTCATACCTATATGTTTATCTTATTCCCACTTATGACATTTTATTTTTATCTCTTATGTTTTCCCTTAATGATAATTTGAGATCACCCCTTCTTATGTTTCTATTTTACCGGGTTTGAATGAGAATAATTGCACGTGATATGTCTAACAAGATAACTTATAAAAATACTTTTTGGGAGATGTTGATGTTTTATTTAAGATTTTTTTCCCGTATATTGGGAAAATTTTCATTTTAATGCAATGAACAAGGTTTTATTATTTATTTATTTTTCATAATCTACTACAAAAATAATATTAAAAGTTATTGGGAATATTTATAACAAATAATTTTCATTAAGTCATGTAATTACTATTTTCTTAGTTCTAGGATATCATAAAACCATTATTAAAGAATTACCTTGATTCCATTTAAACATGTTTCGAATATTTGGAGACTGTAACATGCATTAATTTGTACGAGGGTCCAAAAAAATTATTTATATAAATTGATCAATATTGGTTCAGTACACAATAAGGGAAAACATAATGAGAAAAAATATCAATGAATAAGAGCCCCCAAGACCAGATATTCAAACATATAATATATCATGGTCGACTAATGTATCTAGGTCATATGAAATAGATTAAATAATGTCATAATAATCCCCATGTTCTCATTATAGAAGTTTTTACTTTATATTATCGATGATAAAAATCTTATTTGTACAATTTTTCATATTGTGTGCAGATTAAAAGACAAAAGGAAATAAGTATATTATATGATGCTTGAATATAGTAACCTGGATTTGAGGATTATTTTATTACATTTGTACAAAATAAAAGAGATCACATTACATGGTATCTAATAGTTTAGTATTATTAAGAGACTAAATAGATATGTGATCCTTTAATATCATTAAATATATATATATATGTACAATATAAAATTTATTATTCATCAAGCCATATCCAAAGACCATACATAATACTCTTCACAGTTTCCTTTGTAAAATGAAATATAATAAAATATTGAACTCAAATGCTCTGTTAGTGGTCTTATAGAGAAGACTAAATTATAGAATATACAAGGCATTAATTTTTTTGAAAGGAATAAATGTTAATGAATTAAATCAATATAACTGATAACATGGTTAATAAATATATCAATTAATATAATTACAATGGGAAAAAAATAATCAAATGGATTAAAATAATTGATTTCATAGTGATGGAATACATGATTCCATACATCAAAAATATTTCATCAGGTAATCATTCCAATATTTTATACCTGAATGGGAAAGGAATACACCTAATACTAGAGTTAGACTATCCCATGATACCTACTAATACACTAAGGGGTAAAATAATTATGAACCATAAATTACATAATATGTCAAATGCATCAATTATATGAATGGTTTTGACTAAAAATACCTAGAATAATTCTAAAAGAGGAACTACTTATAATCAATTATTTATGAAATGAATATTTTTTTGTATATAAGTAATTGGTATATAGCTGTTCAATGATTCCCTATCTAATTGTATTACATTTTAACATAGGTTATTATCCCTCAATTTAGTATGAATTATAATATATTCACAATTTAATGGCATGTATCCTTTATAATTGTGTAATCAAGTGGGATAATTTCATCTTACAAGGGTATTAATAGTTATAAATGATGAAATAGTTATATATTTTTGAAATGATATAAAAATATTTAATTGGAATAAAAATAAAGTTTAAGGAAATGTTTATGAGTGTTTTCTAGAGGAACTAATAATTTCTCCAAAGAATAATGTGTTTTTAATAATGAATCATAACATCATTATATATGGGAACATAAAGGGATTCAATTAATTTTGAATGAGAAATAAGGAAAAGGATAAAAAAATACCTTACGTTCTAATATTCTTTCTAAAAGTATGAGAATTAACACTATAGATCCTTAATGTTAAATCTCTTATAAGAGAGATGTGATTGGTTTTGTGTGTTTATCATATAAACTATGGAACCATAGTCAAACCCATTTATTCCCAATCTATCCACATATGAATTAGCATTCATGTTCAATTAATAACATAGGGTGAATTTATAGAACTAGTATTGGATTTTATCAACATAGAGAAGGATTGATGAGGATCATTGTAGCAGAAAACCAGGTTTCGTTCCATCGTTAGAAATCCACTTACTAAGTAATACCAAAAATATATTTTAGATTATTATATGTATAAAAGAGAGATAGTGACGTCACTATAATGTGATGAATAACATATCAGATATAAGAGAGAATATAAAATCTCTAAATGAAACTAATAATAATTTTCAACCAGTATAAGAGATCACATCAATCTATATATCTAACCTCAATGTATCTCATTTAATGAAAGAACAATTTCCATATATAATGTATCAAGTGTCTTAATTAGGATTTCTCCCCATTGGAAAATACATTGAACCCATTAAATGAAGAAAACATTTTTATTTGTGTTTTCTTAAAGTATTATAAATTGAAGGAAATTTTATGGGGAGGAGGAGGAATATAAATAAACCCATTATATTGAGTACAATATTGTCTCTAGATGCATTATACAAACACTAGAATAAATTAGAATCAATTTATTATTAGGATTATACTTAAGGATATATTGGAACCAATAAATCCTTTAGTCATATACATAATATTTATATTATTTTATTGAGTCTCTAATACTCTATGAATTTCACTAAAATCCATAAGTACATTAAAAAAATGTTAAAACTATTTTTAAATCCATCCACACCATTTTAAATATTTTTTATCATGTTCTTACTATTCTATAAGAAGGACTATATACAAAACATAATCCTTATCCAAATGCATAACAAGACCACTATTTTTTCTACAGTATCATATATAAAATATGAATTTTTTATTTATATATATAAGGATAAATGTATCCTCTTATACATTATCTCCTCTACTCAAGATACTGAGGGGTCTTGTGTGATCCCTATAAAAATAATATCTCTCTATAAACATATCAATACCAAGATGTAATGTAGAAATATTATATATTCATAAATATTCCCTTTTTCTGAGACATCACGGGACCACTTAACATCAAATAATGCTAATCTATTATATTATATCACACCCTTTCATGATTCTCTGAAAATGACTAACTATGTTAATGAATACACCACATTCCATTCATCTAATAGATTATTTTATCACATATACCTCATCTAATTATTTTAGAACATCATATAAGTTTAAGATGATCTTTTACATTTATTTTATAGTCTAGTTCAATCAAGATCCTGATGTCCTTACTCATCATACATGTTGGAAAATCTTGTATCATTTTTTCTTTAACCAACATCACATTCAAAAAAATACGCAACCACCACATTGCGGTGAACCATTCCTCTTAAAAAAATAATATGTCCTGATTTCTAAAATAAATTACTATTGATATATAATATGTATTGAAAAGGTATAGTGACTATTGAATACTAGTCTCATTATACATCAAATGGAAACTAAAATAATAAATCCTTATTTAATTCTATATTGATCTCCTAAATTTTCTTGAGATCCTAAAATTTCAATAGGAAAACCTGGGGAATAAATAAAATGAAGGAATGAGCTAAAAAACTTAGTAATGGAATAAACATAAAAAGTAATCATAACATGTGAGTGAAATGTATGACATTATATCGTAAAAGAGATGGATCAATAATAATCACATGGGATAATAGCATAAATAACATGTTATCATAATATCATTACATCATAAGAAATTTTAAAACAATATAAAAGATAAATAATTTTAATTTAAGTCAAATCATTGAGACAACATCACATGGTTGATATAGTCCCATACCAGATTAGTCCCACTCCCTAATCACATATATGACATATAATGATAGAAAAAAATTAACCATTGCATTGACGGGATATATGATATCATGCTCACCCATAAAATTATTTTAATGTACAAGCTTATATTTTCCAAATAATTAAATCAGTCATATGGGATAATCATAAAAATTACCCAAGGAAAAACATTGGTTGTATAATCATTCCTCATGTAATAATCAATATATATTTCTTAATAATCTAATTTGATAAATGATCACAATGAATTAATTAATAAATAAAATAAAGGGAGATTTATCTAGGAGTATATGTAGGAGACATATATATATATTTGATAATTATTATATAACATTAAGGTTTTTTTATTTTAAAAATATAAATACTGTTAAAAAATTTAGAAATTTATCTTTAGGAAAAAATCATTCCCCTTTATAAATAATTCTTTAAAAAAAATCAAAAAACATTATATAAATATATTTATTTGAAAATAAACTAAAAAATTTATAATGTATTCTTTGAATAAAATAATGTTCATAATGGTTGTTTTTTTCTTACATGGAATATATGTTAAAAAATATTTTATTTCACACTTTGGTAAAAATTCAAAAAAGTGCCTCTTTTCGAAAATGAAAATAATATTACTTTTTAAACATTTTTTAAAAGTTATAATGGTTTAAAATGGCTTTAAATCGTCATAAGATAATATTAAAACTTTTTTTAAAATCATTTTAAAGAAAACATGGACTTGAAATAGAAAGGGTTTAGACCAAATAGAGAAATAAATTAAATTTTCCATTGAAATGTCCAATTGAAAATTTTAAGTAATAAAGTGATGGAAATGGTCATATTAATTGGAAAATCCATTAATAAAAAAATGGGAATAAAATTAAATCATATTAATATATAATGATAAAATAATTTCCATGAATGAAAATTAAATAAAAAAAGTCCCAATCAAAATGAGTTTGAAGCGTAAAACCTTACCAATCTGGGAACATTTGATTCAAAACCCCCTTGAATGAAATAAGTGAATTATAACATAAAATGACATGAACTGTGAATTAATAATGATATAATATGTTAGGTAAAATTTATACACCAAATATAATAAATTGTATATATATAAGAACATGTGTCCTAAAGAAGGTAGTTTTGAGATAGAAACTCCTTCCACAAGCCACACTTTTCACGCGAATCCTTTATGTTATAGTAAAATAAAATTACGTTAATTATTTAATATTATGATAAGTTATATAAATTTTATTATTACTATTATTTTATTTGTTATTATTTTATATTGAATTAATTAATCATTTAGACTTGTGTTGGATATTTTTGATGATATTTGATTTGTATGTAAAAAATCACTTCAGTATATAGAATAACGTAATATATATTTTTATTTCATTATGTACAAAACAATAATAATGAAATAATAATCATTTTTATTAATCAATAATGATTTTATAACAAATCATGGTTGATGGTTATTAAAAGTGAACTACCTTTTGATCATTAAGATGGTGGGTCGTATGTACACAGTGGTAACATTCCATTTTATCAATGATCGTGATGGATGGAAGGTAAGTATAATATTATATTTTTATTATTACCATTATATCATAAATATAATGTTATTAAATTAAATAAACTTACTTATACCATCTATGTGACGTGGTAATAAAAAATAATCACAATGATTCTTAAGGCAGTAGTTTGTCATACACACAAATGATGTCATCAATATTCAATTGATTGTAATCTAAGAAGTTATATGAAATGTTAATTTTACATTATTATTAAAATGGAATGAATATAATATATAAATATTAAATCCATAATCATGAATTGTTTTGAGAGGCGTACATTAGTTCGTCAGGAAGTAGTCCATCTTACTCACGAATGATGGTTTCAATTCATATTTTATGGTAGAAAAGATGGATAAATATTATTACATAATAGTAATAACATATATGTATATAATATATAATTTTTTTAATATATTTTAATTATTAATTTATAATTGAAGGTATAAAAAGAATAATTGAAAATATAGAGCTTAGTGAAGATGATTACATTAGCTTAGAATTACCTCCGTTGGATATCTTATTAAGAACCCTAAAGTTAGTATTTTGGGAAGACCAATAGATTTAAATTGTGTATAAGGATGTTATAAATATATAAAATAGTTTTTCATCCAAATTTACTTATTGGTGTGATAATGTGGTGATAGGTGGTTCCCTTTTATAATTTAAGAGATGTTTTAGTTTTGTAAATACACAAAAATGTTCAATAATTGGAAGTCAATCACATGAAAAGTTCCCCCAAAATTGACAAACATTATATTGTAGGTATTATAAGATAAAATAATACCACCAATACATGAAAAGAAACATGTGTTAAAAATATTATTCCATTTACCATTAAGGTTACTCACTTTTTATAATGTTAATTTTTTAGCCCATGGGGTGTTAACCGAGTGGTACCAGGTGGATGTACCCCTAGATCTTAGTGAGAACTAGCACAGGCTCGAGTTCCACCAAACTTAGATAGAGTGCATATTATTCATAGGTAGATTCAAATAAATTTTCCTTGATGAGGAACGTTTGACACACTCTGCGCATGGTTGGACCCCTTAGTGGGAGTCGTGTGTTAACCTTACAAACGTTTTCATATGAGCCTCAGCCCGGTTGGGGAGGACTCGGAAATTGTATCCAAGAGAACCGATAACAAATCATGGGGGATACATATTTCTGGGTTACTATAGTGGTACTGTATGAGGTATTGTATTAGACACTATAGAAGGTATTGTTCGGTACTATAACAGCTTGAACTATTCATTCATTTGGGCCTTTAGGATGCTAGTTTGGTTCCTAGGTCCTACAAGGATTTCAGGCCACTCAAGGCCTTTGGGCCAGTTGTTTCTCATTGTTTCAGGGTCACTCCAAGACCTTCTGGACACATGATTGTGAAGATGTACCATTCAATCTATAAGAGACAATGCTCCATATGAAGATTTAGTGCACACACATTTACTTGAGCAGAGATAACCAGAATTGGATGAATGAGAGGGTATTTCATTTCCATTTGTACCGGGCCTATGCAAATTTTCATTGGACAGTTAGCCAACCTGGCCTACAAAGTTGGAGTACTGATTCATGGCATATGGTGGAAAAGAGTAAACCCATGTTTTATTGTCTAAGTGATTACCTCTTAGACCTATGGGTCTTATAATTGTCTATAATCCTTCAGTCCTTCTAAGGGTTCCACCTCACCCCTTGAAATTTATATAATAAAAATAATAATAATAAATTAAGGCCATTGGGAAATTTGGATTGACAATGTTAATTTTTCACCGTGGTAACTAGTTTCTTATTTTTTTATTATTTATTATGACCAAAAAATATTTTTTCCCTTAATATATAATATTAATTACTATTATTCCAAATATGGAATCTATTTTATCAATTTAAATCCATATAAATTTTTTAATTCAATTTAATATAGAACCCATAAATGTGTTGAAGAAAATGGTTTTTCAAGAGTTGGGTCTTCCAAGTATAAGATGGTCTTACATTAACTATATAAAAAATAATCATTATTAAATAAACTTAAATTATAGTTTATAGATATTTAATATATTAATTTCATTGTAATAATTCATCATTAGGGGATTTTTTATTTTTTAAAATCAAGATACATTATGCACTTTCAAATGGTTTTTAAAAAATGTGGTTTTATGCCTATAGTTAACATATACTAAAATAAATCATAAATATGGTTTATATCTAATTAATTATATTATATAAAACTAAATAATACTTATGTTAATTTTATTTAAAATTAATATAATAATACAATGTGAAATTACTAAATTTATTTATAATAAATGACAGTTTTAGAAAAAATAGAAGTTTTCACTATTCAGTAAAAATCAATATTTATTAAAAAATAAGAAAATTTCACCCGAGTTTTATATAGATCTGATAATTTTTTTTATAAAATAAAATGCGTAAAATATAGAAAATATTATTTTAAATTTTTCTCACATAAAGAAATATAAATGATTTTTAAAGAGAATGAATTTTTTTAAGAATTAATGTCTGTTAAAATAAGTGTTCTTATTTTCTAAGAATTTTCATATACATTTATATTTATTATAAACATTATATGTTTTTTCATAAAATGGTTAATTCAATTCATACATTCCAATTTATTGGATAGGTTATAATGATAATAATTAAATAATAATATTTTAAAAATATACTATGGTTTTTTTAATCTCATAGTTTCAGGTTTTATATGATACCAAACATAGTGTTCTTTTAAAAGTAGTTTTTTACACTCTACCTCACTCTAATAAATTAAATACTTTCAATTTTAACTTTTTCACAAAAATCAACGAATTGACATTTTTAAAATTTCTTTGTGGAAAAATTTCATCATAAAAGGGTTAATAAAAATGCAACTTAAAAGAGGGAATGAGAAATATAAAGGTCATATAGAATAACACATTACAAGGTTTCCAAGTATAAGAAAATTGGAGATATTTAAAAATATGTATATAAATTAAAATAATAGATAATTTTTAAGGGTTAAAGAGATCATTAATCATAAGAAATTGAATGATCAAGATAATGTTAACAACTACAAAATCATAAATATGTGATGAGTTAAAAGATCATTGAAAAATTGGATATGATGGTAATAGGATAAAATTTTTATTTCAAGACCCTTTTCCCAGATTTTATAGATTCTTATGGTTTTAATTTAGAGAAAACTAGAAAATTTAATTACTAGATATCTTTTTTGAAATATCCCCACCTGGGTGCCAATAATCTGGTTCCTTATTCTGGTTCACCACATAACCTTAGGCGCATCTCCCTATATTCCAGAGGAAGAAAAAAGTAGTGATTGTCTAATGAATCTTGTGGGGAAATTATTTCTTCTTCACTAGAGTAATCCACAACAAATAGAATAATTAACAATGTATAAAAAAAGATAATCAAGCATCACCAAGACAAATTCAAAAAATTGGGTAAATGACAAAAAATGAATAGAAATTATTCCATATCATGTAATATAGTTCCAAGTATAAAGGAAAATACAAAAATAAATAAATGTAGAAGAGTCAGAAAAATGGGTCCAAACATCATGTTGTCTCCCTTCATCCATACACATCCCTAAACTAAAAATCAACCCTCAAGAATAGGACCTTTTCCCTTCTCTTGATTTGTAAATATAAAGTCTTATTGGGTACCCAATAGTATCCCAAGAAGGGTGTGACTACAAATCTTTGGTCCCCCATCAATGGTTCCAAAAAAATATTCAATCTAACAAAAAAAAATTAGAAGTATAGATAAAAATAAAAAAAACAAAATAAAATAGATACCATTATTTTACATTAATTTTAGCAATTACATTAATTATTTATTCCATGTTTTACACTATTTATCAAACCTATATCTTCCCATTCATGTGTTCTGAATCATGTGTCAAATGTTCATATGTCAAAAAACATGGATCTGTAGTCTTTGAATCCCATTGGGATTCGAAACTCCATTTCTAACCACCCCAACCATTATATAGATCACTATGTCCATACCCTTGGGTTAGGGGGAATTGGTAATTTCCCCAAAAACTAATATGCATAAATGCACATGGAGTATTATTCAGGCTAACCCATGGGACATCATCATCATTCCAATATCCTAACAAAAATTTATCTTATTAAAAAAGACACATCATTATTATCCTTTTTATTATAGTAAAACAACAATGTTGCACCATTTCCATTTAATCACATTTCAAAGGATCCGTTCAATCATCATGTTATCAATTCCAAAAAAATACATTTTACCATTTCAATACATTACAACCATTTATTAAACTTCCTTGATATTTGACCATAATTCCAAGACCCATTAACCAATTATTACTTTCATCCATTTACATACCATAACTCACTTGACTCTTAAACATGATAGGAATACTTTGTCTTATTATGTTATCAGGATAATCACATTGACAATTTTTATAATGTTAAAAACCCTCAAATATATCATTTAACATCCCAATATTGAAATTTCAATAGAGATTCACACCCCATGGGTGTTTATATTTCTATTGTACTCATCCTCATCAGATCGCATGGGTATCACAAGGGGTCCAGCATACCATTCACAAGTCCATTTTATCATTTCATAAAAGAGTTTTAGATATGTGGAATAATGATACACTGTCACACCCACATAAACATAAACTAAACATCAATACTATGGAATATAATTTGTATACCACCTACCTCAAGTTCATATATAAAATATTTATTAACATTTTCCCTTAGTTTGAACTCAAACAACCTTTGTGGACTAAACATATAATCTTATGGATAACACTTTTTAGTTCATTAGAAGGAGAAGAAAAACTACACAATACATTTTATATAGAATGGATGTAAGATTTGTGTTATATTCACATAGATATTTTATTTACACTCAATAATACTCCAAAAGTACATGAAATGAATGAGATTATTTTTTAGAGATATTGGGAGGGAAAGGATCATCACCTAGGTTGATAGAGTATGAAATGGGGGGAAATTGAGTTATAACCCATAAAGTATGAGAGGGAAAACATGAATTATAGCCACTTTTAAGAGGTGTGTGGTTTTTCCACATTGTTGGACAAACCATGATCCAAACATGTAGATCCCTCTGTATAAGAGGGGGACATATCTCATAGTCTCTGGGGGAACCCACATAGTTTTAAAAACTGTGTCATACCCATGCACTAGCATCATTCCAAGGGGAGGGACAAGAAAAATTATTCAGCTACGCCACGAGCATTGTTTTATGAACTATGTAGTGTCCATAAACGATCCTATATTGGATCAAGAGTTCAGACCACATAGTATTCTAGGACATGATGCATCGTTATCTCTTACCTAGCACTATACATTGATTGGCATCATTTCCCCCTCTTTCACATCTTGAACCAATGGAACGCCATGAAATACCATCATAAATTTTGAAATGATTTTATTGACTAAAAAAATGGATTTAAACCAAAATTTATACAATGATGTACCTCATATATGGTTTCAGATCTTATCAAATTCCAATATAATAATAGCTCCTTTTTCGAGCTTCTCTCCCAAGAATCACTAAGTATCCAAAGTAAAAAAAAGGTTTGTCCACTTGTATCATTTATCTTCCACCCCTCTCATATTTCCTCCTTAATTTTTCAATGTTTCCACAATACATAGACAATATTCACGATCTTACCCTGCAATAATTTCTCACAGTGATCCATAATACAAACTAGATTCTCTTTAAAGGATGCATCAACCTCAATCTCGATATTGTCTTCATCGATTAATAGAGTAGGTTTGGGGTGATACTTCCAATGTTGAGAAATATGGGTGATATCTTGCATACCACCAAACCATTATAAATGATCTAATTGGTACACCGTTTGTCTAACCCTCTATATATTCTCAAATGTCACCATACACCTAGGTTCTAACTTACCCTCTTTCTGAATATGATTGTTCTCTAATCTGAGTGACACCTAAGGGAATGCATGATCACCCATTGTGAACTAAATTGGTCGAATTCTTGTATTATTATAGAACTTATGCCTACTCTGATCCATATCGATTAATTTCAGAATCAAATGAACCTTATTAGAGATCTCCTTCATGAGAACCGGTCCGAACAACTATGACACACCACCTTCCCTACAAAAAATGGTCATCTACATGTTCTATCATAGAATGCCTCATATGGTTCCATATGAATATTCACATGGTACCAATATTTTTATCTAAACTCAATAAGATACATGTTCATTTATTATGTCCCACCAAAATCAAGGACACATTCTCCCATGATGTCATAAATCACCTCAAAAGAACTCTCTAATTTCTCATCTATCTGAAGGTGGAAATCCATACACAAGAAACACATGAGCACCATGTTCCACATAAAATCCTTGATAGAAGCATGATGTAAAATTTGGATCACTATCTAAAATAACACTTCCTGAAACCCAATGAAACCAAACTATCTCCCAAGTTAATGAGTCACCAAACTTCACTATGGTAAAATTACATTGAATCTAAAAAAATGTTCCACCTTTCTTAACAAATCTATAATTATCCATATTGTTTCATTATTCTTTGTGGGACTTATAAAACATCAACAAAGTACATGGTTGCTTTATACCACTTTCATTCTTGAATATGTAGTGATATTAGTACACCCCCAATCCATTAATGTTTGGCCTTCACTTGAGGACAAGTGTAGCACTACATCATAGAACCTAAAACTTTTTTCTTCATTCCTAGACCCTACTATTGTCTATAAGTATCAAAAATCATTTTGGTTAAACACAAATGCACTTTAAACTTTGATGCATGGAACTTATGAATTAGTTCCTATTTCATACACATATGCATAAGGACATTACCATGAATATAGACGATCTCATCATTGTCAATGGTTCTGTCAGAAGAAGACACCCCATATTCTAGGATTTTTGTCAAGTAAATACACTTCGGATACTCATAATTCATATCATTGATATAGACCAGGAGTGTAGACTCAAAGATCAAGGCTAAGAGGCCCATATATCATTATCCCTCTCAAACCTCTATATGAATCACATCAAACAAAGAAATCATCTTCTACTCAGATCTAGAATCCTTGACTACCTATGTTTGTGTCTTTTATCATAAATAATCATCAACAATGTTCCCTTTTATTGGATTATAAGAAAAATAAAGATTTCATGATTTCATATACACGAACCATATCCAATATTTGATGTCAAAACCCCATTGATATAAATGTACTTCATTATATTGTGGTTCGTATACACAATAATCCATTCCCCCAATAGGTAATTCCACCAACAAATTAGAGAATAAACCACTACCACTAGCTTGAGATCATGTGTTGGGTAATTTCAATCATGTTGACTCAACTATTAGGACCCATACACCACAGATTGATCTCCCTACATCAACACTACTCCACGTACAACAATAAACACATCATAAAACAAGGTATACATCTCACTCAGCTTGTGTAGGATCTAAATCAGCAAGGTAGTCAAATTATTCTACAACTCCTGGTAGGAATTATCACATGATTCAGAACACTAAAATTTGAAACCCATCATGGTCTATCTTAATTGTGGTGCTACCAAGCAAGAGGAGTTCATGATGAAACATTAATAACATCCCACCAAAGACAAAAAAAATCTAATATCAAAAAAATTATTTGGATTCTCCCATGATAAAAAACGCTTTATATAGGTCCACTGAAACACCTTATTAATAAATTATGTGACCCCTGAAATTTACCCTATCATTTTAGAAACTACATTTACATAGCCTTGCATATATCCTATACTCTCCCATTATACACCAGATTGTTTCAAGATGTTTGGAATGATTTTCATGGAATGAGTATTACACAAACATGTAATCGACAAAAACAACTACAAATTGTTCCAAGTATAGAAGGAAGATTTTGTTAATTAAAACCAAATAACATAACAATAATTTTTTTTAACCTGAATGACATCACAATGAACTCATATAGACCATACCTACTCCTGAAATAATTCTAAGGTATATCCAAAGGTATCACTCGTAGAGGATGATATCCTGACCTCAAATCAATCTTGTAAAACCCACAATCAAGACTCATTTGAAAAAAAAATATCATTGATGCATTGATGAGGTTACTGGTTCTTACCTATTATCCAATTTATATTCTTATAATCAATAAAAAATCCAAATGATCCATCATATTTCTTAGAAAACAAGAAAAAAAGTATACCAAGGTGACATAATTAGATGGATAAATCCCTTATCCTCCAACTCCAATAACTGATTCTGGAGATCTTTCTACTCTATTGGAGCCATATATTAAGGTGGAATTTATATTGTCATATCTCTTGTTACTAACTCAATAGTGAAATCAACAACTCTTTTGTGTGGAAAACCATATATTTCCATATAAAACATGTCTTGAAACTGATTCAAAAAAAGAGGAAAGGCATATTTCTCGACCCCCCACCCCATCCCAATCATCTGGCATAAGACATTCAAATTTTTTCTATGCTCACATAAATATTAATGAATTATTCCTCCACAGACCTCTTAGATATCACATTCCCCCACATTGAACATATGTTTCTCCCTCAAAGGGAATGAAGGTTACCATTCTTCTGTAATAGTCAATATGGTCTTGATATAAAACAAACCAATCCAAGCCTAATATCATGTCAAAATCTGACATCTCAGGCACAAATAAAGGATTTGGTACCCACTATCATCAAGGTAACACTTCTTATACTTCAAGAAAATTTCTACTCGTTCTTCTAATGGTGTGTCAATCGACATAAACCACAAAATATTTTCCACCACTATACCCAAATAATTAAAAATTAAAATTATCTAAAATAATATGAGGCTCTTATATCAAATAAAGTTCTACAAATCATGAAATCTATATGAAGAATACCTCAAGTGGAGGATGTTCAAGCCTCTCTACCACCAAGTGAAGCATAAACTTCATGAATCTATCCTACCCCACCACCTTGGGTTATAATATATGTACTAGTGGTTACACTACCCTACTGATATGGATTATCTTATCCTAAAATATTACATCCTTATTCTAAAATGGTATGACATATGGAATGCTAACTTACTGAATGATATGGAGTAGTTGAACCCCTATCAGTGCCCTACCCTAGCCTAGATCATACACCAATGGGATCCTAATATGTGTTCCTACAGAACATCTATACATGTCACATCCTACTAGAATATTTACATTCCAATGGTGGTCGAGGAAACTGACCTTGTTTGTGGCCCAACATTCCACACTAATAGTCGATGATTGAGATACCTCCCTTAGAGATAGTTCCTCTTCTCGGACTACTTTTCTTGGAACTCATCTAGTTATAATTTCTATAACGATTTTTTGAGATTTTAGAATATTCACTATGAAACTTCCCTAATTGAAATGATATATCCTCCATTAGAAGATCTATTAAAGTTCCCCTCATAAATGAGAGCCTAATCCACTACCTCAAAAAACCTTTTCCAAAAAATAATATTCATCAGGGACTAGCTCTCACAACTATGCCCATCCAAAAATCACCTATCCATATTCGCCTAATATCTATTCAACATCAGAGGAAAATTCTAAAAATCTATAAATTATCCAACATAATACATCACGCCATACTTCTCTAGGCCAATCCCATAAACTCATAATCTTTTCTCTTCCCTTCGGTATCAAGGTAAAACTGTTCAAGTATCTTCTCATAGAAGACCTCCTATTCTATTCCCTCAACCTGATCATTCCAATACCATATATCCCACCAATTGATCATTGGTACTCACAAAATATATTTATTTAACTTAACTCTCTTCTTGGGTAGGGTCTCTTTGTGGTCTGGAATCATCTGAATAAACTCAATCCAAAACTTTTCTCCATCAGGTCCACCATCTTTAACATACATTTGATCGTGTTTTAGCTAAAATTATCTCATAAACTAAAAATTATTATTAATTTTTCTACCTAGGTCTCACTAAATAAATATTATAAATTGGGGGAATTTATCACAGAAATACTCTTCCCCATTATTAACTAGGACCAACGGGGTTTTTACCCCACTAATAGAGGGTCATTCTTAGTAATGTCCCCATGTTTTCCAATCAGCTAATGTCATCATAGTGTAATCTCGCAAAATGAAAAACACACATCTTAGATCATAAAATATAATATATTCACAACAATTAAAAGGATATAATATAATTAATCATAAATAACCCACTCTACATAGCTATCCCAACATATGTGTCATAACCCCATCACTACTCTCAATCATCCCTAACTAGGGCCATGACTAACATGTGGTAAACCAACCCCCAAATTTTCACTTTTCATGAGTTGTTGTTTCAAAAATATCATTGCTGTATTTCAATTATTTACAAAAAATTTAACACTTTAATTTGACTCATTTTCTTTAAAATAACAATATAATCAAGATGCATTTTTAGTTCCCATACCTGAACATAACCAGTTTTCCTAGTGCGTTCCTAACATGAATCCGAATGCATATAACCCAAAGTGATTAAAATGATTCATGCATATGCATACCTCATTCCACGATGTGACATAGGTAAATACTTATAAAATATTGACATCACACATCATGTGAAACTCCAAATACAAAATAACATCCAATGGTAAGGAAAACCATCAAGAATAACAATCCCACCATGGTAACTCATGTTTCCCCCATGCAAGGGTTAGTTACCCACATGAATGAGATCATTTACAAGGAATGAAACCTCTTAGTATCCTTTCTAACTTCCCTAAATAAATTATATAATTAAAAAGAAACTCCTCTGATAACACGTTTTAATGTCTCGACCCAGGTAAACCTAATCTAGTGCCTTATGTCGGTTTACCATGTAACCTGAGGTGTGGCTCCCCACACACTAGAGATTTTCAAATAGAAAAGAGGGTCTAAGGAATCATATTGGGAGACTAATCTCTCTTCACTATAGTAATCCATATTCGATAAAATATTTATTAATGTAACAACTCAAAAGATAATCATGGATCACAAAAAATTTCACAAAACTAGGTATATACCCACAAAAAATGGTAGTTATATCATGTTATGTTATACAATGACAAGTGTAAAGGAAAATAACAACATGTTAAATAATAACCAACATGGGTCCGAACATCATCTCTAGTCCCCTCATCCATTCACATCGTTATTTTCCAAATCGACCTTAAATCATATGACATTTTCCCTTCTCTGGGACTATATTCAGGATGTATTCTCGGGTACATAATTGTGGCCCAAGAATGGTGTGAGTACAAATCAGTAGGATAAGTCCAATAATGTCTAGATAATATAAAATCATATACAATGTTTTAAAAATTGTAGATAATAATGAAAACAGGAAAACTAAATAGGTTCAATCATTTAAGATTAATTAGATCGGTTACTTTCATTATTAGTTCTGTGTTTTCCTATTTCATCAAACATGCTTCTTCCCAAGACAATTGTCTAGACCATGTAAAAAGGTTCCATGGTTCAGAAAACATGGAGCCTCAATCCATGAATCCAATTGGGATTAAAAATTCCATTTATAACCATACCATCCATGATATGGAATGATGATTCCATGCCATTGGGTTTAGGAGAATTAGTCATTTCCCCAAAAAAAACTATGCATAGGGGAACCTAGAGAATTAGTTTGTCCCACAAATAGAAGTGGAGCATCTGTCTAAAATACTACCATCCATTTCTCACATTCAGAGAGGCTCATCATCATTAACATTTGTATTACCGTAAAATAAAAATGATTTACCATTTATATTTAATCACATTTCCATGGTTCTTTACAATCATCATGTTCTCAATTCCCTAAACAATCCCATTTTACTATTTCAATACATTATAACAATTTTGAACCCCTTTTAATACATGTAACTTGGATTCCAATCCACATTAACCAATTATCACATTCATCAATTTACATACCATAACTCATTTATCTCTTCAAGTTAATCGAAACACCCCTCCATGTAATGCTGTCTGGTTAATCACATTTACAATTGGGTTAATATCATAAACCATTTAACTTATCATTTAACAACCCAATCTTTCATATTCAAGTGAGTGAAACACCCCATGAGTGTCCATAGGCCCAGTTATCTCATCCTCATCACATCCCATAGTGATCGTGAGGGATCCAACACACCATTTACACACCCATTTTATCATTTGTTAATAAGGGTATAGATATGCAGCAAAATGATACAAATTCATAACCATATACAAATAAATCAAACATCAAGACTGTTAGATATAACCTATAGACCACCAACCTCATGTTCATAGATTAACTATCACTTAATCTTGGATTATGATTCAAACTCAAACAAACTTCAAGGAACACACTTTGAATCCACATGAAATAATGTTTTAGGGATTCAAAATGAGAAGAACAATTATATAAGTCCATCAACAAAGAATAAAAGAAATAGAAGGGTTATACTCAAATGAATAATTGATTTACACAAAACATAATTCTAAACATATATGAAATTAATTATATTTATCCTTAGAGAGATTGGTAGGGAATGGTTTATAGCCTAGCTTGCTATAGGATTAAATGGTGGAAAATTTGGTTTGAACCCTTAAAGCACAATATATCCAAATTTTAATTTTCCCCACTTTTAAGAGGTTCATGGTTTCACAACATGGTTTTTCAAACCATATTCCTTCTCTAAGGATCACCCAATCTAAGAGGGGTAAGATCACATGTTCTCCTCGGGGCCCATACACCATTTAGAAATCATCTGGTGCTCTTGATCTAGCCTTTTATCCAAACAGAGGTCCACACCACATGGCTTGTCTAGGCGAGTCACATAGTTTCAAAAACTATGCAGTGGACATGTTCCTCCCTATATTCAATGGTATAGGTTGTATGGTCTCTTAAGTCATAGTGAATGATTGTCTATAACCATTCACCATCCATACACTATCCACTAGTTAGTCTGTTCTGCCCCTATTTTGCATCTTGAACCCCTAGAACACCCTCAAATCCCCTCACATTGTAAATAATTTTATTAAACAAAAAAAGGAGTTAAACAAAAATCTAAACAAGTTTGTACCTCCTCTAAAGATCACAATCTCATATTTTTTATTTCATAAACATAACTTTGAAATTTTTTTTAATTCGATCGATTACCACTTCACCTCTTACACTAAGGAATGAATATCAAATATGAAATATTTTTATCTTAATGAACTAAAATTAACTTTTATTGGATCATAATATCCATAAAATAGTTACAATTTATTCATCCTACCTTTATTAAATCCAAAACAATGGTTATCATAAACTAAGATAATACCCCAAATGAATATACATATATTAATGTCCAAAATTAAACAATGAAACAAATGGTTTAACATATATCATTTATTAAATAAATAAATCTATATCCCAAATAACCTTAATAAACTCAACATGAATAGAGTTTTTTACCTCAATGTTTGTCTAATACCCTTCAACATACACCTCCAAAATCATAATAATATTATTTGAACATGAACCTTTATATTAATATATATATATATATATCATCCTAATAAAACATGTCACTAGATATTATTAATCACCTAAAAATCATAATCATTCAGAAAATTGATATTTTAACATGTTTCCTAAAATCAATATAATATTTATCTAATAAATAGTTTACTTAAATGTAATTTCATATGTAATAATACATCACACATGCCATTGGTTGGAACTCTACCCATTTCACCATACATTTATAGGTTCAAGTCGTGTGTCCTTAGCATATGTGATAGGTTTTCACTCATTTATTGGGTTTTCCTTTTTCTAAAACAATATAAAACAAAATTGATAATCATATTCATAATTACTTTTGACCCTATAACATTCTCGATAATATGATGAACATATTCAAAAATACCAGCATTCTTTTTTAACCTCTATGGTTCTCTATATAACACATTATTTTAAACAAATTTAAATAACTAAATTGACAATAATTACCCAATTATCAAGAACATATCAAATGTTATCTTTTCTCTAGACATGTGTTTTCCTATAAAATATATCCTTACTATTAAATCAAATTTATAGGTCATTAATACCACTCAAAATATTGTTGCAAATACACAAATACTACTACTATATAATCCTTGTAACATTCATGATTCTAATAACCAAAATACCATTAGTAAAAATACTTTAACATTGTGAATCTTGAATTCAAACACCTAAAAACATCAATAATTCTACTTCAATGATAGTCATAAAATAATTCTTTATGAATTATTCTTTGAATTAGGGATTTATCATGGATAATGACCAAGTTTTTAATATCTAATACATTGAACTATTAGAAGGGCCCTAGGTTAACCATTATTTCCTACTTCTTGTTAACCAAAATATTCATTTTTTCAGAAATCACCTACTTTGTGCCCCACTTTAACACTCATAATGTATCCTCCAATTTTATTAATTCATTTTCCATTGTTCTTCTTCATATATTTTTGACATGTAAGAAATTGAATTGTTATTATTTATCATCTTTAATATTGATTCTCCATCCTTCTATTCTTTAATATTCTTGATAATTAAACTATGTTCCATTTTTTAATCATAATTCAAGATAGCTCACTTGGAATGATTACGTGTTGACGAATTCTCATTACCATTATGTTATAAATCTTGTAATATAAATCATTACATTTTTCATCGCATTGGTTGTCGGAATTCATTCACAAATATCTCTATGTTAATTACATAGAATAAAATAAACAAGATGGTAATGAATTATTATACAAAAGGGAAACTTTTAAAGATAAAAGGATAACTATATTTTAAATTATGAGTATCTAGGTTTCAATCTAAATTATCCAGTGTAACATTTCATATTATTATATCTAACATAACAATTTTTTCATGTCCCCCATAATGGTTTATAAATGGTTTGTCAATTTAAAAAATATATCCCATTAGTGTGTCAAACCTGGTGTGCAGTAAGTCTTTTTATCATGCACTAGGTGAATATCAAGTCCTAGTCAATTTTACCTTTACAACGTTATTACAAATAGATATAGATATTCAAAATAGACATTCACTCTTATTATCCAGATAGAGAGATATTTTCTTATAAACCACTCTCTCTATCATACACCCAAATTCCTAGGTGTATTCATATACTATGATTTATCCTTGTATATATCCCTAAGGTTATAACTAAGGATTCATCATCCTAGTATCCAAATGATTACTAAACCATTTTTTTGATACCAATTATAGTGACCTATTTTTTACACACATTATTTCTTTATTTTTAAACTATATTACCATTAATACAAAACAAGCATAAAAATTTCCTAGATCCTTTTAAAGTCTATGTTCATAATAAAACTAATGGAAACTACAAAATAACATATTTTATTATCAAAAATGAGATCATAAATCCATTAGATCATATATAAATATAAATGATAACTTAGTGAATATATAAAATAAATGTGTGAGCTAAAAATTCCTCTAGGAGAATAAATATGAAAAGGAGGAATAACTTGTGAATAAAAACCATAACCTGATATTGTAAAATATAATGATAAAGGGTAATCATGTAAGATCATAACATAAATATCACGGTTTTATATGATCATGACATCATTTGAATTATGGGAAAAAATAAAAAATTACATAAACATATGAAAAGGATAACCAACGATAAGACATCAAATGGAGTATAAAGTCCCATAATAGATTATGATCGCTCCCTAATATCATACATGATGTCTCATGAGCCTAAAAAATTACCCAATTCATTGGAGATCTATACAATTATATATCCATAAATCACAATCATTTCTAGTATATTTATATGTGTTCTACATAATGAAATCAATAATAAGGTATAAAAATAATAATTTCTTGTGTAAAGAAAATGGTTTCAATAATATTTCCACGTATCATATTCATAAGATATTTCATAAAGAATGTATTTTTGAAATGATAATAAGGTTTGAATTACACCATAAAAGGAAAGGAGAGATTTATCAGTATATATTTAATATATATATATATATATACATATATATATATTTAAAAATCATTCCATAACATTAAATGTTTTTGTCATTGATGAATAGAAATACATTAAAAATGATTAAAAATGATCTTAATGAAAATAAAATTTCCACTTTGAAAATAAATTCTAAAAAAACTAAAAAAATCATATACAATCATGTAAATAATTTTAATTGAAAATTACCTTAAAATAATTTAAATTAATATTAAAATAATATTGATAAATTTGGGTAATTTCTTACATTCTTTATATGTTTGAAAACATTCCTTTCACACTTTAGTAAAAAAGTAAAATAGTACCCCATTAAGGAAATGAGTAGAAGAATAATTTTAAAACATTTTATAAAAATTAATATCCTGTAAAAAATAATTGAAAATATTATATAAAAATTTTAAAACATTTCAATGAAAAAGTGAACATGGTAGAGAAATGTATTTTTGATCGAAGAGGGAAACAAAGTTGATATTCCTTCAAACATACTCATTCATTTTAAGTATATAAGTGAGGATAATGATATATTTAATTGAAAATTTTATGAGTAACCATAGGGTAATAAAAATAAATTATTTTCTTAAAAATTTATAAAATAATTTCATTCAATGTAAATTCATGAATAAACAATAAAAATTAAAATGAGAACGAATCATAAACCATTAACACCCTAGTAACATTGGAATAATAAAACCCATGAATAAATAATGTTACTTTTAACATAATATTACCTTAATAAATGTTTATTAATGATATAATATGTTAATTGGAATTATATACACCATATAAAAGAAATTAGGTGTATAAATGTGTATGTGTCTCTAAGAAGAATACTTTAATATGGAAACCCATACCTCAAGCACTTCATGTCACGTGTATTATTTATCATCATGAATAATAAACAAGGTTTAATTATTTACATGATTTTGATCATTTTTCAAGTTTATTATACCTTTTATTTTATTTATTATCATGTTTTTTTCAATTACATAAATGTTATGTTACATTTTGGACATTTTGATGATATCTGGTACATTAGTAAAAAATAACTTTTTTAAGTCGAATAAGGTCAATGAGATTATTGTTTCATCATATCCAATATAATAATTATGAAACAATTATATTTTTTTTCATTAACAACACTTTTAAAACCAATAATAAAATATGGTTATGAAAAATGAACTACATTAAGATCATATAGATAGTAGGTCGTACATACACATGAATAACATTTCAATTTTTTCAATGATAATTATACAAGGAATGCAAGTATTATATTATATTATCATTATTACCATTATAAAATAAATATAATATTATTTATTTAAAAACACATACATATGCCATCCATGTGATGCGGTAATAGAAAATGAACAGCATCACACTGTGAGGCAGTCATCCACCTTAAACATTAACAATGTTATCTTTATTAAATGGATATAAGGTAAGAATTTATATGATATGTTTCTCTTCAATAATTTCTAATATTTCATGAGATTAATATATAAATATTAAAAATATCATAATTAATATACATGAGATGTGATTATGTAAAATGAATTGCATTGTTTTACGATGAGGGGGTATTCCGTACAGACGAATGATGGTTTTTTTCCCATTTCATGGAAGAGGAGATGGATAAATATTATGAAATCAACATTATAACATATAATCATAGAGTATATACTATTTTTATTTTATTGTAATTGTTATGATGCAATTTTATGTGGAATTGAATATGTAATGAAGAAGGGAGTGAATATGGTTACCTTACTTTAGAAGAACCTCCTTTTGGTCTCTAATTGTGGACCTTAATATTTGTTTTTATGGAATACTAGAAGCTATAGAGTGTGGATAAGGATTATTTCTAAATATTTTCTCGTTTTTCATCCAAATATCTTTATTGGTGCGAATACATTATGGTATGATATTCCCTTTTATAATTAAGGAGAAATGACATTTTTATAAATACGTAAAACTATATAATAATGGGAAGTAAATCTCAGAAAAAGTACCCAAAAAATTTATAAATATTTTATTTAAGGGGTTATATTTCTGATACAAAGCTCCTTTATTAAAAAAAGAAAAAAATAAACATATTATTACATTTACAACTAAGGAAACTCACTTTTTAAGATTTTATTTTTACCCCATGGTAACTAGTTTGTTACTATATTTACAATTAATTACGAAAAAAAATCAATTTTTCCTTATTATATAATATTTATATATAATTGGAAGAGTTATATTTAAAATTAATCTCGTAAGCATGTCAAATGGATTTCAAGAAACGTATTTTTCAAGAATAATATGGTCTTACATTAACTATATAAAAATAATAATAATTAAATGAGTTTAAAATAAATTTATAGATATATAATTGATAAACACATTTTTAACCATTATTCATTTGGGGTTATTTTTTGTATATAAATTCAAGAAACTTTATGCACTTTAAAATAATTTTTAGAAAAAAGTGTTTTTATGCCTAAAAATCACTAATACTAAAATCCAATATAAAATAAATAAAATGGGATTATATAAAAATAAATAATACTTATGTTACTCCGATGTAAAATTAAAATAATAAATTGACTTTAAAATTATGTAATTGTTTAAAACTAAATGATTTATTTTCTAGAAAACTATCTTTTCATTATTCACATGAAAAAAATATTTTCTGGAAAATCCAAAAAAAATCACCCTTAGTTAATATTGATTTGATGATTTAATTAATTATGTGAATTTTATATTATAACATTTATAAAATATCCAATAATTAATTATAATAGTTTTGCACAAAAACAAATAAAATCATTTTTGATGAAAACATTCGTTTTTAAGAATAAATGTCTTTTTTAAAAATTGAGTTATTATTTCATTAGAACTTATTACTAAAGTTATATTAATTATAAAATTTATAAATATATAATAAATTTTTTAATCATATTCATACCTCCCACATTAAATTCTAGGTTAAAATATTCATATTTAAATAATAATATTTTAATAATATTATGTGGTTTGTTTAATCTCAGAGTTGTGTGTTTTATAAGATATAGAATAAAGTGATCTTTGAAAATATCATGACGATTCAGCCTTGATTGACTGAATAAAAATGACATTTATAATAAGTGTATCAAATTATGATAGTTCTCATGATATGTATCTTTTTAACCTAAAGTAATATCGATTGATAATAAGCATATAACCCTCAATATATCAATTATGGTATGACATTTCATGAGTTTTACATTATATGTTAAACCCAGTTAATATGTATCCACTTATAACATAAATAATATATTATTTTTGTCTCATATATAACCCTTTATAATGAGTATAATATCTTATTTATTTTAACCTTAATATATCATTTGAATCAAAAATACTTTGTCATGAACAACGATTAAGGAATACTCAAAGTCATACATTGAAGGGATTATGTCATTCCACCATTCATGTAAGGTAAATTTTGGTACACATCTATTAATATTAAATGAGGACTACCATTACTATAATAACATTATATGTTATTCAAATATTACATTTATCTTTTACGTATCATGGAAAATCTGACTCTAAATGAACTTGAGATTCTATTGTAAAAATAGTTTCAGAAATTTATTAACTAAATTATACTATGAATCCATCCAAAAAATCTTAATATCACCCCTACCAATGATCACTTTTATAATATGGTACTTTTCAAGGTTTTTTTGGTTGTTTGGTGAGAATGGGGCTCCTTAGAAACAGTAATAACTCAATTCTTTCATGGTAAAGCTTGATTTCTCAACTACTATTTGGAAACACTTTTATATAATATAAAAAAATATTATTCTAAAATTATTCCTTAATAGATGTTGATGTGGTGATACCCTCCTCTTATTATTTTTAGTGTAAAGTGGTTTTTGTATTATAACTCTTCCAACTCACTAATCCACCATTTATGATAATCCCACAACCGATTTGATATAGCATATCATCATTATTTGTTTATAAACCAGTAGATATCTAAACCTTTGCATGTTTCTAATCATCTCCTCTAAGAACCAAGAACATATAATTATTCCCCTTTAATTACTTTTTGAAATTTATTAAATTAGTTAAGATACTCTCACAAGGATTGTATTGTTATCTACTTGTTGTGATTAGATAATTCGCAATATCATGTCAAGTACAAAACATATCATACATGATAGAACTTATTATTGTTAAATAGGAACATATTTCCATCCTTTTTATCTCCTAATAATGATCCATAAAATTTATAATATTTTCTATATGTCACACTAGTAAATACCCCTTTTTGGATTTTTATGTTAAAAGTTTTTATCACTTTATAAATGTAAGTGTCTTGAATATTTCCAACCATCCACTTTGATCTTTCTATATATATTTTCAAACCCCTTATATAGGAATCTTACCCTATTTCTTTTATCAAGAAGCACGTACCTAGCCACCTATTCACAGATTGAATAGTTGGGATATGATTTTTTATCCGAATTACTTCAACAACAAATATTATTAAAAAAACTATAATAATCCCTCTAATCTACTTCTATATATAGGAATCATCCATGTTTTTATGAAACCAAACACTTTTATTTCATCATAAAACTATATATTCAAACATTTACATGCTTATATCAGTCCATAAATGAACCATTATAATGTGAAAAATGTATCACTCACATTTTAGAATTCAAAAACCTCATGGTGTTCCATATTCATTTCCTTGAACAAATTCACATCATGAAAAAAAAAGAAATCAATTCCACAAATCTTGTTATAAAATTATGTTTTCTATATCAATAAATATGTGAATGGATTTTATCATCACTACATGTTAAAATGTTTCTTTATAGTAAATATAATTAATTTTCATGTAATATTTTGAAACTATTCATTCATTATAGGTAGAAACTATACCATAAATGTTATTTTGCTTATAGAAAACCCACATACATCATTTGGGTCTAACCCCTTCGGGTGCATCAACCAAGTTCCATACATAGTTAGTTTAAATAGTGTACATTTCAAATTTTGTGTCCTTTAACCATTCTTAAGAATAAGAAATCTCTATGGACTCTAGGTAGCTGGTAGATCCATCTCTTATGAATATTACTCATCATCCGTAGCAAGGATAAATCCATATCTCATGATCACTTTATGAATCTTACAATAAATTTTTGGTTATTGTATAATTTGATTCTTTTATTCTTCCCCAAATAAATTTTGAACTAGCTCAACGTCTATATTAGAGAAAAAAATCATGTTTTGTAGTCTTCAATTCCACTAAGTTTTACATTCCTCCCACTACCTCCATGATCTATAAATTCATTATCAAAAAATATAAAAACTAATTACATAAACAAATTTTATTTAGTAGGATTATTAATATAATATCCATCAATATCCTTGTAAAAAATATAATAATGTTTTATGATTTGGAGTGATGATTATCAAAATCCTTACATCATACCTATGATTCACAACCCAAAATCATTATAGAATAAATTATGTGATGTTTCATAATCTATATATTATATAGTGTATTTATAACTACTTTAGATACAATAATATTTTTTATTAATATAGTGTATTAAATATAAAATCCCCATAACTTAATAGTAAGGTCACACTGACTCATCAATGATTGATACATGTCAAAAATGGAAGGATTTCTCCTCTCAGACATGCCTTTCAACAGTAGTGTTATATGAGGAATGATTTATGGAATAATTACCAATCACTCAATAGATCACTTTATTCCTATAATAATAATTCACCACCCCAATATAATCATAGAATCATAATATTCATTCCTGCTGGTTCTATAATTCATTCTAAAACACTTTGAACAATTAAAACGTTTTGTACTTCTATATCATCATAATCACATAAAATAATTCATCGGTGATTTTAATAGAGTGCCTAGAATCACCACTTTATTGATTACTAATTGTGAAATGTACATCACTATTTATGAGATCAAATATCCCACTGTCTCTTTTACCGCTTCCAATATAGTTTATTTGTCCATCATTCTTAAAACAATTTTCATTATTTTCAAATGTTTCCAAATATATTTCTTCTAATAATCTATATTAATAATTATTTATATTAATTTCTCATTTATATGTATAATGAAAAAATGAAAAATGTATGTGGGATTATAATAACCCCAAAATTTTTATTTTGTTACAAACTAGAATATATATGTCTATAATATATAAACCACTTACCATATTCTAAATTCCATAAATCATTTATTTTATATATATGGAATAACTATTGTTTTCTATAATGAATGATAATTTATTTACATTTTAACAAGATATTGAAATAGAATTCTTATTAATGGTGGAAACAGAATTTTATTTATCAATTTCTATTTTTATTCCCTTGGTTAAAATTAGATCATAAGTGTTGATTTCTAATGAAAGAACTCTTTATCCCTTTCCAACACAAGGATCCACATTAAATTTAAAAATTCTTTTCTATATCTATGTCTATGTTTTACTTCACAAATATGTCATGGACACCCAGTATCTAATACCCAAGAATTAGAATTAGTGAAATTTATATCTAAATCAACCACA
This sequence comes from Viscum album, assembly GCA_963277665.1. Classification (NCBI taxonomy): domain Eukaryota; kingdom Viridiplantae; phylum Streptophyta; class Magnoliopsida; order Santalales; family Viscaceae; genus Viscum; species Viscum album. Next base: position 601,789,023 of record OY728133.1, read on the forward strand.
CTCAAATTCTTAGAATGTGTAAATTTGATAACACTTCTCATCTTTCGATACTAATATTGAACTATTTTATAGGTTATAATTATCAAGGTTCTCAATATGATTATCATAAAGTAATCCATCACCTATAACAGATACATATATAAGTGTGATTAACATATATTATATCATTTCATCAAGTTATATGATATTTTCTATATCCTCATTATTATGACCATAGCTATAGAAATCCAACCCCTTTCCAATCTAGAATGAGGAATAATATTCCATATTAGTGGGTTGTATAACCCCAAATCCCTTACTTGTGTATAATTTACACAATAGAGTATTAATATAATTATATCTTTAATAGAAAATATTCATAAAATATATTCGACAAATAATCTAAATGTTATTACTCTAAAAACCAACAACTATTAAGGTGGATGAAATACTGAATATTATACGTTCTATATAGCATGTAATGAAAGATTATAAATTCTAAAATAAGTTCTGTAGATTAATTAATGATTTCAAAATATTCACATTCAGAAAAATATAAAATTTAATATTAAAAGGAATTAAATAAATAAATAAACTAAATTTATTCTATCTAACATGATCATTAAATATAATTTACAATTAAAGAGATATTATATATTTTTTAAAATGTGAAATATCAATATGAACTGTCATATGTAATTTATGAATAAAAACTACCATTTTATAATTAAAGACATTAGTAATTTATATATAATTTACAAATTATAAGGTATGTTTTCAAAATATAAAAATTTTAGCATTATTTTTTTAACCCTACAACTCTACATTACATTCAACCTCAACTTACTGGGGAAGTGTAGATGTCCATTATAGGTTGGAACTATGATAATGAGTGTTGGAAAAGCTTTAGGGTAATTTCTCATCACACTAGAAAAAAAACAAGTTTATGGTCATGGGATGATGTAAATAGAAGATGAATTAAATGGATAACACTATACTGTGTAGGGTAACAAAACAATACACATCAAACTTGTATTTTTATATGGTAGTTTATCATCACACACAATGTTCATTATTTAAGCACAAACATTACGTTCCATACTTAACATTATATTGTCACAAGGCTTAATATCGAGCTTTATACACCATAGATGTTCACTCCTATATTTGGTGTTAAAAACACATTCTTCACATACAATCATTGATACTCACTAAGATGACCCAAATATTGTTACATCATTTTACATATCATTATAAAAATTAAACATTATATCTCAAAAATAGTTTGATATTCCCATAACCCAAATTATTAGTTTCTTTTGAGATTAGCTATATAAAAATATTATTTCAAATAATAGTATTGATTTATCTATAATTGAACTATATTGGACCACATTCTAGAAAACTCATGTGTTATATTCTTTTTCCTAAAATGGGAATGGAAAACATAAAAAAATAGTGAGATCAAATACTCATTAAGGGAAAACATAATGTGTCATAAATCATGATAGGAGGCTATGAAATCTAAAATTATCAAATGTTTATAATATCATAAGAGTATTTAATCATTATATAATAGTCTTAATATATGGTTCCTCGCATAATAATATAACAAATAAATGTTTGATAATATTAATAATAGAAAATTATAACATAGTGGATCTTGTATCACTACCTTTTTCCAGTAACATAGTGGTATTGGGCAACCATTAACCCTCTTGTTCAAGGGATAACAACCCATTAAATCTCTTGTGCTTTAAAAACACCCATGTACCCTATTAGTCTGGGGTTAACATCCTAGGTAGCATTTGGGGCATCTAATATTACACGTGTACCCATTTTTTCTTGGTCTAACAACCTCTGTACCCTCATTAGTTTTTCTACTACCTTTGTACCATTTTGGGATTGGGATACTCACCATATAACCTATATGGCTTCAACTAACAATCCATGTACCCTCTTGGACTTGGGATATAACCTATATTTCATTTGGGCTTAGGATACAACAACTTTATCCCTTTGAGATCATGAGATATAAAATATAATCTAATGAATTGGAGGATGCTATAGGAACTTATCCATAAAATATTTATAAGTGTCCTTATATATATAATCTATATGAAATTAATCACCATATTATAAGAAGGAAGTGGAATAAAAATGGGTTTGGTAACATTTCAAAATCGTTTTAAATAGACTGACATGATGAATTATATCACATGATACAAAAAATTTAATCACTAAAAATGATTATAGAGTGAGGTAATTTAATCTATTATTCATCAAACATAACTTTAGATGGGATAGGTTCTTTGGTGAAAATAATTAAAATGTAAGAAAACCCTTGAATATGGGTGCTTAGAAGACATTTTATAACATTTTCATAGAGAGAAAAAGTTATGATACACTTTTTAAAATCATTTTCAATAAGTTAAAATTATCTTTGGAAAAGAAAAGTTTAAAATAAAACCAAATAATGAATCATTTCAGGAAAATAGTGGTTAAATCAATATATGTGGAGTGAAAGATAATATATTTTATAATAAAAGGAAAAGAGTTTTAATACTATAAAATATGTTTATTGAACCCCAAATCATTACAAATGTTAGTAAAAATTCATTTTGGACTGGTCAAAATATATTTATAAAGATACCAAAATGTGTTATATTTTTTTATTTAAAAATAATGATGAAAAATATATTTTGAAGGAATTAATAATCATATGGGAGAGAAAGAGATATTTGAAAGGATAGGAATTAATATAAACAAAGTCATTTTTTAGGAAGAAGTAAATTTATCAAATAACAAGACAATGCTATTAATATTTAAATTACATAAGATAAAAGAGGATATATAATTTAATAAAATCATTGGATATAATTAAACAATTTATGATCCTAGTCAAATAGGTATGATTTATACTCAATGAAAAGAGTGGAGTTAATAAACACCCTTGCGAGTTTAGTAATACCTATATCTAAATACCATTGATAATTGAAAATCTGATGGATTTTTAATTAAACATAATTTAATTAATGGTGTGATAAAATTTATCCATATGGAATAATATATATTACATAAAATAAAACAAGTGATTAATGTGGAATATGTATCAATGAATGAAAATTGAGATGGGAAAAAAATAACATTACTCTAAATGTGTTTACAATCCTTTATTTTTTTTAAAAAAAAGTTGAGACGCGGAGGTCTCTTTATTGAATTAAAAAAATTCCAAGAGTGGAAGAAGGAAGCAAGAAAATACAAGGAAAACAGCAGGAAGATTATCCTTTTTTAGAGCGGGTACTCATGCTGTGGTAAAGAAGTTGCCCGCCTTTGTCACGGGAGTATTGTCCCCTCCTTCTAGACTCTACATACATCCATTCTCCACCTTGATCATCTGAAGGTGTGTCCGAAACATTGAAAGTAGTCGTAGTGGTGGTTGACTCAACATCACTAAAAATGGAAGATAGAAACTCAAATGGATTTGATACATTAAAATTACTTATTACCATCTCAGGAGTCGTTGTGATATCCTGTATGGGATTCATACCATCCTTCTACAAAGAGTTTCAATTCATATCCAACTCATACATGTCAGTGCTACGCGCACCCTCTTCTTTTCTGATGGTGACCAAAGTACCTTCATTAGCCAGCACGTCAGTGCGAACACCCAGGACTTAAAGTGGAGAGGGATCCAAAACCGCCTCATTCTTTCCGTTCACTCTACTGATATCACCATTTATAGCTTGACCATTGTTCTTACACTTATCCAAAGTTGCAGCAGTAATGAGTAACATGCCTTTCCTAGATTTAAGGGCATGCAACTCATGCCTAACCCTATCATCTGCATCCTCTTGTGTTGAGCGTTCCCTTTCGGCTTGACTATCTTCTGAGTCGTATCCATTTATGTCACCATCCATTCTTTTGACCAGAGCATCCTTAAAAGAGATGCTTCCCTTATTTTGATTACTTCCTTCAGTGTTATCAGCCCAGCATGTTCCATCCACTTGTGGAGTGGAATCAACCCTTGGTAAAGGATCCTCAACATCAATCCTTCGGCCCATGTCAGCAAGTTTTACATCCTTCATCTACTCAGTATGGTAATTAACCACCAAAGGCTCATCAGTAGCCTTCTGAATAACGTCCTACTTTTGCTTCCGTCAACAATTTAGTGCATCATGTCCTTAATTTGGTAGTTAGATCATAACACATCTCTCCAACATTGCAAATATGAATGTCCAATAATTTGACAAACTTTACAGAATGGTGGAATTTTTTCATATTCAATTCCTAAGAAAAATTCATCATTAGATGTTGATAAAACAACTTGATCAATCAACGTAGCACTAAGATCAATTTCAACCAGCACCTGCTCATAATGACCAAAGCTAACCTTTTTAGTTACATAATCCATTCTGATCGGAACACCAATCACGGAAGCGATGTTAAATAGGATCTCACGGTGCCATAATACCCAGTTCAAACCATGTATTTTTACCCATACTTGAGCATACGTATCTTTAAAATCATTTAAGGAAAGGATCAACTTCCAATCATGAATCCACATGGTTCCAGGATTGAGGTTAACAAAGACTATGCTCCATGAACGACCTTTGAGTTCCGAAGAGGGAAAGATTATATGGAAGTTACCCTGACCAATTGAAATTCATTTTACATTAGAAAACCCCCAAATCGTGCCAAGACACGAGACAAGATCTGGTAATTTCCAGGGTTTCGTACCTTGCAAAAGTGAAATCCGAGCTATAAATTAGTGCTTGCAGAGATCAATCCGAGCATCAATCACATCCTCAAAAGATGAAACATGGCATGTAGTCCCTTTTCAAATGATTCTTGAGGGGGGTCAGTTCACCAATGGGAGTTTTAGTTATAAAAGTGAAATCAGTGATAGGTTTGATTCAATATTTTTTAATGAACAAAAGGGGAAATATTCATAATGTGTTATATATTATTAGTACCATTCCAAGACCAAAAAAACATTATTTTCATTTCCCTTTCATTTTAAACCATTAGTTAATTTTCTATTACCATCCATGATAAAAATTTCTATCATCATTCTTGTAGATGGACCAACTGAACCAAACAAAAGATTTTTATAACCAATGTATGAGTATATAAGTGATTTTTTTGTAATATAAAAATTATAGAATAATAATGATATTACTTACATGACATTAAAGAGGTATATAGTAAATAATAAAAGGTGGATAAATAAGGTATGATAAGAAGATATTAGTCACATAGTATAAGTTGTTTCACCTCAAGGAATTATTAAATTAGAAAGTTCAATTTAAAATGAGAGATTATTTTTATATTGATTATAGAATTAATATTTTTAAAGGATTTTAATCATTTCATATATATAATATTAATAAATTTAGTTTTTTAAACCATCCATGAATGGTGGTGTTGAAAAAATAAATACACCACTCATAGAGGCAGGAGTAAACACAGAACATGAGCAAAAATTTCTTTTTTCTAATTGATGGAAGGATGGTACAAAAATAAGAATTACATTAATATAATAACATTAAATCAAAATATTTAAACTTATATCAATATATTAATATTTTTATAAGAGTATTTTAGGAGAAATATAGAGAATAAATGATCAGGGAGTGGACAATTGTCATGTTGAGGACATAAATATTCTCTTGAAATAATTCATAGAAAAAGGGGATTTGATAAAATTTATTATAATAAATGTATAATGAAAATATATGATTAATGTTTGGGGTTAAAAATATCATAGTTTAAATGAAAATTTTAGGGATAATAGTTCATGAAATTGGGTGTAAGTGGGTTTTCTTTATAGGATAAAAATTGTGGCATTTTCATGAGAACTAATGTTTTGTAATGGGTAAATACTAAATCAAAATGGATTTATGTGAAAAAATATTTTTGATACATGAAGGTATGAATTAATAACCAAAAAATGTATTTTACATTGTTAAATTTATATGTTAATATAATAAAATTCAACTAATAATAAGTTATCCATCTTTAACCTTATTAACCTTGATTAAATTTTTTACCATGACAATTATTATCTAACTAAGAATATAACAGGACCCTTTTATTTAATTTGGATATGATTATTCATAATTTGGAATCAATAAAATATAATTAATCTTTTAAATATGATAAAATTATCTTTTATATTAAAATATAAGATATTGTAATGAAATTAAAAAAAAGGTCTTTTATACATTATGTGTTATTATTATTATTTCCTATCAATTAAAAATTAAATTAGTGTTACTATATCTTTTATATTTTTAAAATTTGTAACTATTCCATCATTTTATATATAAATATATATATTTTTTATTTGGATAAAAAATTACAATGTTTATTAAAATGATTCAGTAAAATATAGTTATTTTACAGTAGTAATAAATATATATTATTGTAGATGATGGTTATGATAAAAATTAAAATAAATTAGAAAACAAATTATTATGATAAAAAAAATATATAAACCATTTTATTATAAACAATTTATAGATTTGATACAAATTTATATTAATATAGGTGTGGAAAACATCTAAAACATGTTTTTAGATAATATATAATTTTAATGAACAAAATGAATTTAGTCTAATCACATGCCTACTAATATCTATTGGATGAGTTTTAATTTATTTCCCTGTAAATATTATCATTAAATTTCAAAAATACATTCTTTTATATTGATAATAATTCATAATTCTCCAAGAAAATAAATGCTTTTAAAAATTCCCCTTTTATATTAAATATTCTTTACTAAATACCATTAAATTGATTATTTTAATTCTAACAATTTAATTTTATCAATTTATTGATATGAAAATATTTATTTTTTTATATAAATTAATTTTATAATTTTTTTGAAAAAATATATAAATATTTAAAATAATTAGATATTAAATAATTTTATTTAAATATCATATTTTTTCTGTATTATTAGTTCATTAAATTATTTTAAATTTATTACTAATAATACAATCATTTATTATAGCAATCTTATACATGTATATCTAGTGACCATATTTATAATGAGCTTTTTTCTAGTAACCTTATTTCCCTTGATAATAACTACTTTATCACCTGCATTCCTTATAAATTTATTATATTCTTACCTCTTAAATTACTCTTCTCATTTCCTTAACATTCATTTTATATTTTTCAATAGGATTTCTACTTTGATGTTATTATTTATCATTATAGATTCATTTCTAGAAAGGGTTATCCTCAACGTTGAACACAATCTAAAAGGCCTCCTAGTTTTAATGAAATAATTATTTTCTATTTATTTCCCCATTTTAATTTATAAACATTTAATTGATATTATATTTCATAGTATATAATATTCTATGGTATATAATACATGGATTATCTTTCCATTTTTGTAATGGTCCACTAAGAATAAATAAAGTGTTTCTATTTTTATTCATACCTTGAATAAATTATTCTCTACTAATTTTTAATTTCTTCAAAAGAATATATTTACATCTATGTAATAATAATAATCATGTATTTTATGAAAAGAATATTTTTCCTAAATCATGGTTTGGAACATTTTTTCCTTAAAAAATTACTTTCCATTAATTTTAATTATCATTTTTTAATAAAAATATTTAGTTGTATCTAGAAGAAAAACATTGTTCCTGATATAATTTCTCATGGAATATCTAGTATATAATCTTAAGTAGGACATCAAAACACATCTTTTCACATGTAATATGTTTATCCCTCATATTTAGTTTCAATAAAATCATTTGAGCTAATTAACTCTCATGATTGGGTATTAAAGCCCCTATAATGTAATTAACATCCCTAGAGAGTTCATCATCATCCTTTCATTGATAGATGATCATAAGTTGAATCAGAATATAAAATGTGATTTCAATTATTTGGAAATTAATATCGAATCTATATGATGTCTTCAAATCTATTTCTAAAATCACATTGTAAAGACTCGGAAATTTCAAGGAAAATTTTTTCTTAATTTTCTTTGGAATTTTACAAGAACGTAGTTTCTGACAGCGCCTGATTCCGAGGCCCGGTGTGCCCGGAATTAATTTCCGAAGTTTGGCTCGGGTACGTTCAGTGAACGAGCAAGCGGGAATTTTTATCTTTTGAACCGGTGCTCGGAATTGAAATCTGATTGCACCGATGAACTCACAACGCCGGTAATCGCTTAATAGAACCTTTACCGTAGTTGCGTTTGTGTGGGAGGAGAAGTTAATTTTTGGGGTTTAATTAAAAAAGTGAATAAAATTGTTAAATCAAATTTTAACAATGTTAAGTGGTTAACTTCTCCCATGGGAAGTTGGTGGTGGGCCCACATCCATCCAACTTCCCATGTGTGGATATTTGAAAGGGTGGGGCCCACACGAACCCCCCCCCCCCCCCCACCTTTTCAAATTCCTTAAACTCCCTAACCCTCTTAACCCCTCACATTCCAACTCCCCATTAACTCACATTCTTTAATATTTGACAACTTGATTAATTAATGAGGTGAGTTAAGTATGGTTTATTTGAATTTCAATCTTTTGAAATTCTTTCCAACACTTTGAAATTAATTAATTAAACCAACTTAATTAATTATTTTGAGTGTTTGAATTCTTTTGAATTCATTTTGCCAACATTCAAAAGAGAGATTATATTCTTCTTTTTGGGTTGGCATAAACCTTGTGGGGAGAACTAAGGAGAGGAGAAGAACTCTTGGAAGATCACCAACCTCTCGAGGAAGAACGTTCCACGTTTCCGAAAAACGTGAAGCAACACCTCCGACCATCTTCAACCGGAGTAAGGAAGGGAAGAACCGCCCCCTACAAAGTATACAGAGGGTGACGTCTCGGCTCGACTTCACCGAGCTCTTCTCCCACCAACCTAGACGGAACGACGCCCGACCTCTGCAACGCTTGTCTTCCGCTGGTCGTTGACGAACTTCGTTCTTGAAGCCGATGTAGGGGAATTTTATTTTGGAATTCTCTTATCTTTTGAGAAAAGAACGACGAGCGCGGACCAACCAATACCGGGTTGATCTGCGGATCGTCCGATCAAGCGGTTGATGATTGAGGGTTTTTATTTATTTAATTGTTCGTGAATACAAACTTGGTGATGATCATGGTTTAAAGCCCTTTTTGTTATCGAATAACGCGAGGGGGGTCGGACCGCACAAACACAGCCGACCCTCCTCCTTTGCTTTTCGTGATGGTTTCTTGAGGATGATACGAGAAAACGTGGTGTCGTCGCACCACGCAATTTATTGCGGAAGATACGTGCGGCGCCGTCACGCCACGCCGTGGAAAGAAATCCAAGAACGCAACGCCGTCGCGTCGCTTCGAAGAAAGTCAAAGGCGTCGCCGCCGGAGCGGGGCCGCGGCGGAGGGAAGCGATGTCGTCGCCTCGCGCCGAACGGCATAGGCCGCGGCCGGTTCCGGGCCACGGCGGAGCAAGCTGACCGGCCGCCGGCACCGGGCCGCCGGTGTCGGCAAAGGAAGGACCGGTCGTCGCCAGTCCTTGCTGGCGAAATCGGCCGGCCAGTGCGGGCCGGTCGGGCAGTGGATACCGGTGGAATTAATTTCCCCCGGCCGGGTCTCAAAATCGGCCCCAATTAAGAGGTCGAGGTTCTCAAAGGGGAGGGGGGCTTTTCCCCCCGCCCGCGGCACCCGAACGGCGCCCAGGCCGCGCCGCCGTGCCGGTCCGCACCGCCATGCCGGTCCGCGATGCCGCGTCGGACCACGCCGCCGCACCAGCCCGCGCCGGGTTTTCCGAGCCGGGCCGGGTCGTCGGGCCGGGTCGCCGCCCGGGGCGGGTCGACCCGGTTCGGCCGACCCATGGGGGGGGGGGGGTCGGGCCGGGTCGGCCCGGGCCCAGACCCCCAGTTTCGGACCACTTTTGGTCAAATGCCTGTATCTTGGGCTACGGGCCTCCAAACGACTCGCCGTCAGTGGCAACGCGATTCTTGGATCGAGACGGTCGTTTCGGTATACTATACTCAAGGTGCACCTTCCTTTTCGGGAGCCTACGTGGATAAAACTCCATAGTTAAGCGTGCTTGGCCTAAAGTAGTGATCAGGATGGGTGACCTCCTGGGAAGTTTCCCAGGGTGGGTGTGAGACAGAAAGGCCAATAACTAACAGACTGGGCGTCCGATTTACGCGCCGTCTGTTTCGTTGAATTCCTCCTGATGAGATGGATCTTTTGGCATACTCCACCCGAGGTTTGGACGCAGGTGGAGTACGGTCGGGTTGGTTTTGCCTTAAAAACCAACCGGGCCCCTAGAACGAAAAAGCCAATAACTCTCAGACCGGGCGTTCGATTGACGCGCCTTCTGTTGCGTTGAGTTCCTGTTGACGATATGGAAATTTTTTCATTCTACGCCCGATATTTGGATGCAGATGGATAGTGGCCGGGTTGGATCGCACAGAAATCCAATCGGGCCCCTAGAACGGAAAAGCTGATACCTTTCTAACAGAACGTCTGTTTGACGAACCGTCAGCGGCGTTGGTGATCTCATTGAGAAACGGCCCCTATGAGTATACCCTATGAGAGTTCGGGGTATAGTTGAGATACGGCCAGGTTTGGTTCACTCACGAAACCAACCGAGCCCTTGGGACGAAAAGGCTAATAACTCACAGACCGGGCGTCCGATTGACGCATTGTCTGTTGTGTTGAGACCCCTATGATGAGGCGGTCCTTTGAGATACTTCTTCGTGGGACTTTGAGATACTTGGAGTATCAACCTGTAGCTCGTGGAGCGGACCCTCCCAGTGACGAGCGTGCGGAGTACGGAGACCGTGTAACTGGCTGAGACCTGACGACTGCTTGACCGACTCGACTTGGAGTGAGTCGACTAGCCCAGTGGATGGAGCACTACTTTCTGAGGTGCAGACCCATGGAAGATGGAGCACTACCTGTGTGACAGTGCAGACCCGCGGTACTCGTCCGGAGAGTACCTCAGCAGGCTACTAGGGGGTATGCACTACTATGTTTGGGTGACATACCTCGGCGGGAAGCACTACTGTTTCTGGGTGGCTGACCTGCGGTACTCGACAGGAGGAGTACTTCAGCAGTCTTAGGTTAGTGAGCAGTACCTCGGAGTCGTGACAGGACCACTGTACACTCCAGAGACGGAGCTCTTCAGCAGTTACGGTTTCGATAATGAAAATCCTGGTTTGAGCTGAGACTTTTGACCTGGTGTTTACCTCATGATTGAGATGGGTCACTTGCTAACTTAGGTATATGTATGGGAATATACCTGGGTAGTGGTTATCCGTTGATTTCACAATCCTTGTGTTTCCTCATGATTGAGATGGGTTACTTGATAACTTAGGTATATGTATGGGCATATACCTAAGTAGAGGTTATCTGTTGAGATTTTCTTTGGGGTTATCCTTGTTGGTTTAGTGAGACCTTGAGGGTCTCGGGGTTCCTACTGGGTATCGTTATACTCACCCCTGCATGGGCTATGCCCGCACCTCATTGTGTTGGTTGCAGACGACGGAAGTGCTGACAGAGGCCGAGTGTTCGAGGACTGGACGGTACCCGGAGGTGGACTACACGACGAGTCAGTACCCAGAGGTGGACTACACGATGTGACGACTCACTGAGGAGGTTGACGGATGAGAGTGTGGAGGAGGCTATCTGTACCTACCCTTCAGGTAGGGTCCGAGGAGGACGACCCAGGAGCTGCTTCCTTCTTCCAGCCATTTGTCTTTTTGCTGTTGTACTTTGTACGGTTGTAGTCGTACTTTCTTTTGGGTTTGTATTCTAGCCCATTTACTTTTCAGCTTTTCTTTTGTACTTAGTGTTTTGCTTCCGCTTGTGCTCTGTGGTCCTTGTTTTCTTTTATAAAGGAAATGCCTTCCCAGTTATCGGGATTTTTCACCTTTGGTGCTAGTCGCCAGCCCCTGGCCTATGGAAGGCGGGCTTGGGGTAGTCACGGCACGGACCCCGAGGACGGGTCGTGACAAATTGGTATCAGTGGAGTTCGGTTCTATCGCAGAACTTATGACTCTGGATTTTTCTTTCTGTGAAGCAATAGTGTTAAGAGTACCGAGTGTGGATTTCAGTTCAGGGAGTCCAGTGTTGGTGCGGGCGGCCGACGTATCCATACACCAGGACCCTGACAACTGATTTCCGACTTTGTGCACGAAAACACTAATTGCGTGTGTGTTTGCAAAGGTTTCCCTTAAAACAGATCAAACCAAGTCAGCTCACCAGGTATAAACGTTTGACCGTGTCATTATGTTTCTTTCAGGATACCTTTTCATGGACGACCAGCTAGAGCCCAGAGGGATGTGCGTGCTGACATCCTGTCGAGCGACGAGGATTCTTTGTAGGGCCCTCTTGCAGTTCAGGCACCAGTAGAGGCACCATCGGTACTACCATACGTTGGGCCACCGATGCCACCAGCCCCAGCAGTAGGCGATGCATGATACTTGAACGCGCTGCACGAGTTCCAGCGCTAGAGGCCACCCAGGTTCCAGGGAGAGATGGACCCCCAGGCGGCTGAGGTTTGGCTGGAGGCTATGGTGAGAGTCTTCAGGCTAGTGGGGACACCGGGAGACTTCATGGTGATCTTTACTACCAGCCTCCTACAGGAAGCAGCAGGCAGGTGGTGGAGCCACTTGTTCCAGTTTTGCGATGAGATGAACTTTGCATGGGAAGACTTCGAGACCTTCTTCATGGTGGAGATTGTGCCAGTAGATCTACACCCCGAGCATGTACAGGAGCTTCTGCCTTTTCTGCGTGTTTTTCGATCAGTAGCCGAGTCATCTGTGGGTAGTAGACAGATGATGCAGAGGTCCAGGAGGACCAGACTAGCAGTTGGACGATCTCGGGTTTTAGGACCGGTGGTGTGGGGCACACGGGGTGGAAACAGAGCTAGGCGTGCCAGAAGCAGTTTTTGTTACTCATGTGGCAGAAAGGGTCACCTGGCACGTGACTGTCCGACTCCTTGTACAGTTGATCCGCAGGCTTTGGAGGAGCCACCAAGGCAGTAGAGATCTGGGAGCAGGTGGAAAGGAGCGGAACTAGTGGATACGTCTCTTGTACTTTTAGTTCCATGTTGCTATTGTATTCATGTCTTTGTACTATGAGCTGCAATAATAAAAAGACACTTATCTTTGAGATGTTTTCTTTCCTGTCCTTTTGTTTGGTTGATACTGAGTGGTCCCGGTTAAACTGTTGACTTGACCCTCACTTTCGAGATTTCTACTGGAGGGGACCCAGTGACCTCACACTGATGCCGATAGTGTGACTCAACCATTGGAGGTGAGAGTGACAGTTGGATCACTTAGTAGTTATGTCGAGGCCTTACGACGTCATCCATGGCATGAATGCATCATTCATGTCAGGATTGACTGTATTAGGCAATAAATGTGGTTCATCCAGGGGATGAGACCGGGTTTCTCTTATCGTCAAAGAAGAAATAATAGCAGCTCTTGTGAGACTAAAGGAGGTCCAGGACATCCAAGAGAGGACGAAGACTGCACAGTGTAGTAAGAAATAGGAAACCGATGCCAGTCTTAGAGACTCGGGCATGTTAAATGTTAAAGAAGAGAAAGATTATATGAGAGATGGGTCTACGAAGCAGCAGACGTGGAGGCAGAGCTAGGAGAGCAGCATGAGGTGGTGTACATCCTATCATGGTACAACCACCCGCCTTAGTTATTCCAGCCAGGCTCAGGGAGCTAGAGGGCGGAAGAAGAGTGCAGCTGCATGCGGTCAAGGAGTGTGACCCAATGGCTCTAGAAATGATTCAATGGACAGTCTGTGTCCACTACTAGCTGCTGTAGTAACGGACGTCGATATGAATCATTCCTTGCTTTCACAAATTTTGTTCCAAACCTAGAGTTTCCGGTAAGCCATGGACTTGACCCTCACGTCTAGAGATACCTTGGGAGGAGACTCGATGATCACACTTACGCCGATGGTGTGGTCAGACCCTCGAGGCGAGAGTTCTGGTTGGAATCTCTTGGTGCAGCATCGAGGCCGTACGACGTTAGTTTGAGTATGGAATGGGCAATAACTGTTCATACTCAAATTGACCGTTTTAGGAAAACGTCGGGATGGGTTTTCCTTGGTCGGAGAAAAGGAAACCCCAGGCAGCACGGGATAAGCTCTTTCACAGGAGGGTGCGACCGATCACTCTTGAGTCGGTCAACCTTACCCTCGTAGCGGAAGTCGTTTCGAGTTCCAATTCTAACAGAAAATGGAGTCCTCTAGAGTTCGAGGATGACGATCACGTCCTTATACGGGACTCACCTCGATGAGGTTTACAGAGAAGTGGCCAAGGTGGAAAGTTATCTCCGAGGTTCGGCGGACCTTCTAAGGTCCTCAGCTGGGTAGGCGGGGTGGTTTACCACTTGACCCATTCACCGCAGTTCCACCAGGTGCACGATGACTTCCACGTATCTCAACTGAGGAGATACGTGCTCGACCCTTCGCATATCATCCACCATGAGGAGCTGGACGATGGCGATGGGGTGTCTTTCACGGAGGTTCCAGTGGGGATCGAGGATCGACAGTAGAAGATCCTACGAGGATAATCAATTCCTCGGGTGCACTTTCTTTGGCATTACGAAACCTCCAGGTAAGCACATGGGAGCGGAAGGCTCAGATGCATGCTCTGTACCGCTTTTGTGACCCTAGTTTGTGTTGAAGCTTTACGGGGACGTAAAGCCCTGAGCTGGGAGTAATGTAAAGACCCGGAAATTTCAAGGAAAATTTTTTCTTAATTTTCTTTGGATTTTACAAGAACGCAGTTTCTGAAGGAGGCTAATTCCGAGGCCCAGTGTGCCCGGAATTAATTTCTGAAGTTTGGCTCGGGTACGTTCAGTGAACGAGCGAGTGGGAATTTCTATCTTTTGAACCGGTGCTTGGAATTGAAATCTGATTGCAACGATGAACTCGCAATGCCTGTAATCGCTTAAGAGAACCTTTACCGTAGTTGCATTTGTGCGGGAGGAGAAGTTAATTTTTGGGGTTTAATTAAAAAAGTGAATAAAATTGTTAAATCAAATTTTCACAATGTTAAGTGGTTAACATCTCCCATGGGAAGTTGGTGGTGGGCCCACATCCATCCAACTTCCCATGTGTGGATATTTGAAAGGGTGGGGCCCACACGAACCCCCCCCCCACCTTTTCAAATTCCTTAAACTCCCTAACCCTCTTAACCCCTCACATTCCAACTCCCCATTAACTCACATTCTTTAATATTTGACAACTTGATTAATTAATGAGGTGAGTTAAGTATGGTTTATTTGAATTTCAATCTTTTGAAATTCTTTCCAACACTTTGCAATTAATTAATTAAACCAACTTAATTAATTATTTTGAGTGTTTGAATTCTTTTGAATTCATTTTTCCAACATTAAAAAGAGAGATTATATTCTTCTTTTTGGGTTGGCATAAACCTTGTGGGGAGAACTAAGGAGAGGAGAAGAACTCATGGAAGATCACCAACCTCTCGAGGAAGAACGTTCCACGTTTCCGAAGAACGTGAAGCAACACCTCCGACTATCTTCAACCGGAGTAAGGAAGGGAAGCACCACCGCCTACAAAGTATACAGAGGGTGACGTCTCGGCTCGACTTCACCGAGCTCTTCTCCCACCAACCTAGACGGAACGACGCCCGACCTCCGCGACGTTTGTCTTCCGCGGGTCGTTGAAGAACTCCGTTCTTGAAGCCGAGGTAGGGGAATTTTATTTTGGAATTCTCTTATCTTTTGAGAAAAGAACGACGAGCCCGGACCAACCAATACCGGGTTGATCCGCGGATCGTCCGATCAAGCAGTTGATGATTGAGGGTTTTTATTTATTTAATTGTTCTTGAATACAATCTTGGTGATGATCAAGGTTTAAAACCCTTTTTGTTATCGAATAACGCGAGGGGGGGGGTCGGACCGCACAAACACGGCCGACCCTCCTCCTTTTCTTTTCATCATGGTTTCTTGAGGATGATACGAGAAAACGTGGTGTCGTCGCACCACGCGATTTATTGCGAAAGATACGCGCCGCGCCGTCGCGCCGCGCCGTGGAAAGAAATCCAAGAACGCAACGCCGTCGCGTCGCGTCGAAGAAAGTCAAAGGCGCTGCGGCCGGAGCGGGGCCGCGGCGGAGGGAAGCGATGTCGTCGCATCACGCCGAACGGCATAGGTCGCGGCCGGTTCCGGGCCGCGGCGGAGCAAGATGACCGGCGGCCGGAACCGGGCCGCCGGTGTCGGCGAAGGAAGGACCGGTCGTCGCCGGTCCTTGCTGGCGAAACCGGCCGGCCAGTGCGGGCCGGCCGGGCAGTGGAGACTGGGGGAATTAATTTCCCCCGGCCGGGTCTCAAAAGCAGCCCCAATTAAGGGGTTGCGGTTCTCAGAGGGGAGGGGGGTTTTGCCCCCGCGCGCGGCACCCGAACGGCGCCCAGGCCGCGCCGCCGTGCCGGTCCGCGCCGCCGCGCCGGACCGCGCCGCCGCACCGGCCCACACCGTCGCGCCGCCGCGCCGGCCCGCGCCGGGTTTTTCGAGCCGGGCCGGATCGTCGGGTCGGGTCGCCGCCCGGGGCGGGTATACCCGGTTCGGCCGACCCATGGGGGGGGGGGGGTCGGCCCGGGTCGGCCCGGGCCCAGACCCCCAGTTTCAGACTACATTTGGTCAAATGCCCGTATCTTGGGCTACGGGCCTCCAAACGACTCGCCGTCAGCGGCAACGCGATCCTTGGATCGAGACGGTCGTTTCGGTATACTATACTCAAGATGCACCTTCCTTTTCTGGAGCCTACGTGGTTAAAACTCCATAGTTAAGTGTGCTTGGCCTAGAGTAGTGATCAAGATGGGTGACCTCCTGGGAAGTTTCCCAGGGTGGGTGTGAGACGGAAAGGCAAATAACTAACGGATCGGGCGTCCGATTTACGCGCCGTCTGTTTCGTTGAATTCCTCTTGATGAGATTGATCTTTTGGCATACTCCGCCCGAGGTTTGGACGCAGGTGGAGTACGGTCGGGTTGGTTATGCCTTAAAAACCAACCGGGCCCCTAGAACGAAAAAGCCAATAACTCTCAGACCGGGCGTCCGATTGACGCTCCGTCTGTTGCGTTCAGTTCCTGTTGACGATACCGAACTTTTGCCATTCTCCGCCTAAGATTTGGATGCGGATGGATAGTGTCCGGGTTGGATCGCACAGAAATCCAATCGGGCCCCTGGAATAGAAAAGCTGATACCTTTCTGACAGAACGTTCGTTTGACGAACCGTCAGCGGCGTTGGTGATCTCGTTGAGAAACGGCCCCTATGAGTATACCCTATGAGATTTCGGGGTACAGTTGAGATACGGCCGGGTTTGGTTCGCTCACGAAACCAACCGGGCCCCTGGGACGAAAAGGCTAATAACTCACAGATCGGGCGTCCGATTGACGCGCCGTCTGTTGTGTTGAGACCCCTATGATGAGGCGGTCCTTTGAGATACTTCTTCGTGGGAATTTGAGATACTTGGAGTATCGACCTGTAGCTCGTGGAGCGGACCCTCCTAGTGAAGAGCGTGCGGAGTACGGAGACCGTGTAACTGGCTGAGACCTGACGACTGCTTGACCGACTCGACTTGGAGTGAGTCGACTAGCCCAGTGGACGGAGCACTACTTTCTGAGGTGCAAACGCATAGCGGATGGAGCACTACCTGTGTGATAGTGCAGACCCGCGGTACTCATCCGGAGAGTACCTCAGCAGGCTACTAGGGGGTGTGCACTACTATGTTTGGGTGACATACCTCGGTGGGAAGCACTACTGTGTCTGGGTGGCTGACCCGCGGTACTCGACAGGAGGAGTACTTCAACAGTCTTAGGTTAATGAGCAGTACCTCGGAGTCATGACAGGACCACTGTACACTCCATATACGGAGCTCTTCAGTAGTTACGGTTTCGATAATGAAAATCCTAGTTTGAGCTGAGACTTTTGACCTTGTGTTTACCTCATGATTGAGATGGGTCACTTGCTAAATTACGTATATGTATGGGCATATACCTGGGTAGTGGTTATCCGTTGATTTCCCAATCCTTGTGTTTCCTCATGATTGAGATGGGTTACTTGATAACTTAGGTATATGTATGGGCATATACCTAAGTAGAGGTTATCTATTGAGATTTTCTTTGTGGTTATCCTTGTTGGTTTAGTGAGACCTTGAGGGTCTCGGGGTTCCTAATGAGTATCGTTATACTCACCCCTGCACGGGCTATGCCCGCACCTCATTGTGTTTGTTGCAGACGACGGGTAGTGCTGACGGAGGCCGAATGTTCGAGGACTAGACGGTACCCGGAGGTGGACTACACGACGAGTCAGTACCCGGAGGTGGACTACACGACGTGACGACTCACTGAGGAGGTTGACGGACGAGAGCGTGGAGGATGCTATCTGTACCTACCCTTCAGGTAGGATCCATGGTGGACGACCAGGAGCTGCGCTATCTGTACCTACCCTTCAAGTAGGGTCCGAGGAGGACGACCCAGGAGCTGCTTCCTTCTTCTAGACGTTTGTCTTTTGGCTGTTGTACTTTGTACGGTTGTAGTCGTACTTTCTTTTGGGTTTGTATTCTGGCCCATTTACTTTTCATCTTTTCTTTTGTACTTAGTGTTTTGCTTCCGCTTGTACTCTATGGTGCTTTTTTTCTTTTATAAAGACAATGCCTTCTTAGTTATCGGGATTTTTCTCCTTTGGTGCTAGTCGCCAGCCCCTGGCCTATGGAAGGCGGGCTTGGGGTAGTCACGGCACGGACCCCGAGGACGGGTCGTGACACACATAATAATTTCCTCAAAAAAAATCTAACATTCATGAATAACATTCACAAAATAATCACTAAGGGTAGATTAATATTGCATATAGAGGTTTTATCTGAAAATTCATTATCAAATCATTGGAATGGTGATTTTGAAACTCTTCAAAAATGGCATATATGTATTAGTATACCTATTATAATTATCTAATAAGTCATAAAAAATTGGGAGTGGATGATAATTGTACCTTATATGTCTATATCCACTTTAGTTGTAGTCATTTCATTGGTTCTTCCTTATTCCCATGGCCACAAAGGTTGCTAGAATCTATTTTCCTCATTATCCATAGGGTAACTACATCAGTTTTCATAATGCCCAAGCTCCATGAATTTAAAACATGAAATTGTTAGTAATGCATTAGGAATAACATTACTTTCCTCCATAATTATAAATTAAGCCTTAATTTTCTCAATAAAATAAACATCTTGAGGACATCCATTTCCACAAATAAAATTTCGCCGAGTTCCTTTTTGAAATGTCCCTAGGAAATTATTCTCGAATTCATGTCACATAAAAATTAAGGCTCATTACCCTCTATTATTTTTCACTAAAACTTCCATGAAACTTGAATTTTATCTCATTTCATGTTTTTTGATGTAGAAAGAGTTTCAAATAGTAAATCATAACATAAGATAGTTGGATAAGAATGACAACATGATTTCTCAACACTAGATATTATCCAATCTGTTTTCTAATTTTCACCATCACAATATTCTCGGCCACACATAATGATAACATGAATCCTCTAAAATCCATTCACTATAATAGTAATGGAGTTTTTTTGTATGAAAATACTTATACTAATAAATTTATAAAAGGAAGCTATAATATTAGGATAACTAACTCATAAAAAAGGTGTACCTTATGAATCTCAAAATTTCAATCTAGGTTATATATGGTAATATTAATACTAGATTCTCTAATATACATAGTTATATATTACATTATATTTTTTTAATCCTTTATAATATCTCATAATTAAAATTTTATTCTACAAAATCATATCCCCTATAAATTAACAGCATGGTGTATAGTTTAAAACACTTTCTATACATTGAGTATTGATTGAGTAAATAATCAAACAACCTTTTTCAGGGATTATAACCCTTAGGTGAATCTATTCAAGATCATGTATACATTTATTTTTATATAAAATGGTATTTTTTCTAATATACCATAAACACTATACTTTACCAAATTTTGATTGTGTTTTTCTCTATTATTTGTTTATCTATAGGGTTTTTACTAATTGTTTATCACCTTGGTCCACAAAATAACTAAACCTTACTTAAATAATATCTATGATTCCAAAGAACCACATTGTTAGGCTTAGGGATAAAACACAATATTTACATACCATATTTTATATAAATTGAAATAACCAAAATAAACATACATAATTTTACATATTATTTATGAAATTAAGAATTCCATCTTATAAATATTGTTATATAATCATAACACAAAGTTTATTTTTCTCAAGATATTAGTTACCAAAAAATATTATTTCATTTAATTTTTAAAAAATATCTATAATTGAATCATATTAGTCCTTTTTATAGATAAATCATATATTATAGTCATATTCATAACTCAGAGAATGTAAAACCTCAAAATTTGGTGAGCTCAAATGGTCATTATTAGAAAAACATTTCAAAAATTCATAAATCACAAGAAAATGTTATGAAATCAACAATTCCTAAACATATACAATCTCATAAGAGTACAAAATCATGACATAATAATCATGATCCTTGAATTATAATATTATCATATAAAAAAATTGGTATAAAAAGTGTATAAAATCATAACCTAGTGGTGTTCTAATCACCATATGATTAAAATAACACATTGGTGTTGTGATAAAAAGTCATGTCACACCCCTCATATTACTTTTTTTTGGAAATTATGACCTTTATATTCACAATGTCTTTTAATATATTTACTAAAGAAATATTTTGTCGTTTTTGGAGTTTGGGTAGTTTTTAGAAAGGTACATAGTGGTTCATGGCTAGTGTAAACCATGCATCTTTCTTTGGAAATCATATAGTAGGTTAAGGTGGCCAAGAGAGTAGGTGGATTGGTATCACATGTTTTGGGATAACTGTGAATCCTTCCCTAGTAAAGAGTGAGTATTTGGATAAGGTAATATTTAGTATTGGTGCATGGTATTTCTCCCCATGTGACTAAATCATATTAATATCGAGAGAGATATAAATCATTGGATGGATGGCACACAGTTTGTCTAAACATATGATCAAACAATGTCGATGGGTTTTAAAAAATGAATAATTAGATTTATATTTTATTGTACACCTGAATCCCTCATTCAATATCAGGATTTATACGGTCTTGAATATAAGGTTATTTGATGATTACAGTGGTGATTTATTCCCTTATAGGAGGTAATTTTATTACTTCCATGGGTGGTGGTTATGGGAAATTAAAGGAATGTTTTCATTATACACCAATTATTCATCATGTTTCTAGTTAAACGCTTCAATATTTGAAAGGAATGATAGTTCTATACTACCATGATTAAATCTATAGTTTTTCCCTGATCTATTGTAAATTTCTATTGATTGATCAATGAAGAGGGAGATAAGAATTTAGGTTTTCATGAATTGGGGATTTTTTGGAATATGACCCTTAAGGTAGACAGGCTCATGAGTTGGATTTACTTATAAATATCTGATTCTTTCAAAAAAATTAATGGTTTTCCAAAAATAATTTTTGAATAATTTTATGTTTCAATGATATAAATCTCGAATGATGACAGTATTTGTAGAATTAATCATTGAAAAATGGTTTTGAATTAAATTAAAAAGAATTTTAAAATGGTTTTGGGACTTTTGAATTATTATTTACAAACTAATTGTGTTTTCTAAATTCCCCAAATTAAATTATTTAATATATAAAAACCATTTCACATCGAAACTTTTTTGTTTAGGTGGGTAGGAAAGGAAAATCATGCCTGGATGGTTTGTGGAATCATAGTAACGGATTTGTACTATAAAATTAACTAAAATTTTGTTAAACTTTATGGGGAACCACTAGCCCATGTGGTATCTTTACCTAGGCCTTACTGTTGACTTCCCTATGGGGTTTTTGGATACACATTATGTGTTTACAATAAAATATTTGTGAGAGTCCCAGTTGAACAGGAATTAACATCCTTGTGGTCATTACCATATGGTGATAGCTTGAGGAAATTATTTACTTTTTATTACATTAAAACCTATTTATAAATATCGTAATTTAAATATAGAAACATTATATATTATTCAAATTTATTTATTCATTCATGGTTTTGGAATATTTTTCTTTGATACATGATTTTTTAAATGATATGAAAATGGTTATTTCTTTGTTCCATAAATAAAAATATTAAAAGGATGTTTTTCTTGTATTTATTTAAAAAAAATGAGAGAAATTGGATTATTAATTAAATTCTACCTATGGAACACCAGGTTGGTCCCTACTTGGATTTTTGTGATCACACCCTGCATATACCAATGGTTATATATAGACCTTGTTTTTTTAGATTCATCTAAAGGAATATAGGTTCTTGGTGATGGAGGTTATATGAGATAGAGGGTGTATGATCTTGTAAATTCACAGTGGGATGTAAACCATCATGTCATACAAAGTTGGGATTATTGATTTACTTATTGGGATTTTCATTGGATCTGATTTTTTAGTGTCTTATCCTAGAATAGAAATGTTTTTTTCAAACCACTATGAAGTTTCTTTAGTTTCATGTAATATGTTACATGATTGTTTAATATCTATTAACTCATGTGGGAATAATTATTCAAAAAGTTCTTCATTGATGCCCAATCACTAATATCCATCTCATGGGGACCAAGTATGTCCTTCAAAGATTATTTCAAGATGGTATGAGTGTCTAGTTTTGTTGATGATCCTAATTGTTCGATGACATTTTTTTATTAATGGATATATTCACCATGTTTTTCTAGTCAGTCTAGTTATATATGAGATAGGATTATTAGCACATAAGGGGTATGTTATGATCAATTTTATGGCCATGTATTTTCATAACAAGCCTCAATTTTTCATAGGATATCAGAAAAATGGATCATTAAGTCATTTCATAAAGTGAATATTGGTTCTTTTTTAAAAAATATTGGCATTAATGGTCAATTTTAATTCAAGGGAGTTTACCATTTGTTTATAATAATTGTTTTTATTTCATGTTATATAGTATCATTCCTTCCAAAATATGCCATGTGAATATCTAGGTTGGTGTTATAGATAATTTTCTATGGGAGAATAAATCCATCGAACAAAATATTATTGATTTTTTTGTGTTCTTAATCCATTCCATGAACTTTCGATCCAACCCCATTTAAATTTAAGCTTGAGAAGTTGAACTGGAATCACAAGTAGGTGTAGATAGATCCTAGAATTTTTTGTAATAGAAAATATCTTCTTTACATAGGAATAACGGACCTAAGAAAGGGTGGGATTTGTTAAAATATACTGAATAGATCTTTTATTTCATAGAAACAATATATAAAATTAAGGAGAAATGTGTTGTATTGAAACATGAAGTCCTTAGTATGATATGATGGGATATAGTAGTTTTGAAAAATAATTATAAGGGATTTGAGTGGAAATACATAATAACCGTCTTATATCAATAATTTTCCCTTAAGGAATTGACATTAGCAATGTCAATGGACATCTTCACCCTTCAATTGGGAGGTAGTATGGTGATGTAGTATTCTAGCATCTTTTCTAAACATTCACATTTCTCACAATAGGTTTAATTAAATTAACAAAAAAAAGTATTTGATGTATTTAATGGTCCTACAACCACATATATATTATCATGTAATTATTATGAAGACTTATACCTATTCTAACATGTTTCAAAGATAACTAAAGACAAATATTTTCTAGTTAGGAAAGACTGTGATGCATGGTTTCACTCCCATTCTTGGTGCCAATTCCATCAACTCTTATAGAAATAAGTGGAATTATAGAGAGTATCATATAGGATGTGTCGGTGGAACCACGCCAAAATTTCATCCCATATATTCCATAACTAATAATGGTCTCTTGATTTATATATGTTTTCAAATATAGTGAGTTTTGAATAAAATTGCATATCACTTATGAAAAAACTATATTTGATATGGGATATGATGGTTTTCTTAGATGTTCTATCATGTTATATTAGATTCACATAGTGTAATAAAATTATAAATAGGATGAGTGTATGTTGTACAACCCGAGGCCTCTATGGTCACAGGTTATCTCCCCGAAAAAAATTGGGGGAAATTAGAAAATTATGTGTTATATTAGTTTCATGTAATTTAAAAATCCCTTGTGTAAATGTAGGTAGGTACCAAAACTCTGAGAGATACTATATTCATTTCATTTTATATTTAGATTTCCTTGTTTGATATTGGTACCTCTAACACTTTCATATTGTCTTGTTTCATAAATTCATTGAACCACCCAATAGATATCATGCGATATGTTATGCAACTAGAAACCACTCATAGAATAAGGAAGGAACAAGGATTCCAATGTCATTATTATAGATTTTATATAAAATATTTATAAATAGTCTGGGTAATCATTTTAATTTAAATTAACATCTCAGATATTTTCATTAGCATAGATTACATAGATTCCCATAATGCTTTGATAGATTTTTACCGTTGAAGATTTTTATTTGATACCCCTAATGAGATTTATCATGTGTTCCAAGGGGAATGAGATCCTAGGTATATCCAATAGGGAACTTCATTGATGTTTTTTGGGAAATAAATATCATATTTTGAAGCTGACACATAATAAAAACCTTTAGGTTGTGAGAATTCCCCCATGATTAGGGAATTTATTATATTTATTATTGATGACATCTCTAAAATTCCTCCATAGGGGGATGTGGTTCTCTTGATAAATCTATTACTAGAAACCAATCTTATATCTGTACCTTATTACTGAATAGCATTTGAAGAGATAAAGGTATGTGTGATAATATAAGAAAAAATTGTTTATCTATATGATAATATCAACTTTGAAAACCCGTGTACCTGTTAACAAGAAGGACCATGGGATTCTTCATTTATGTGAAAAATATTGAAAACCTAATCATGTTATTATCAAGAATAAGTACACATTTCCTTATACGAGTATTTTTCCTGATCGGTTGAGGGGGTAAAAGTTGTTTCCAAAAATCAAACTTTGATTGGGGTTTTCCCACTTTACTATTAAGGAATCTGACATCCCTTTAAAAACATCCAAGATTAGGTATGTCCATTTTGAATAATTTTTTATTTCTTTTGGCTTGATTAATTCTCATATAGTATTAATGGATCTAATAAACCAGATATTCCCTCAGTACCTTGGTTCCTTCATTATGCTATTTTTGGATGACATTATGGTCTAATCAAGAACCAAATAAGATCGTGATTTCCACCATAGGGATATATTTTGAATCCAAAAAAAACATTGAATTTATGTTATGTTATAAAATTGTCATTTCTCGATCAAATAGGTTATGTTATTTGGACACATGGTCTCAATAATTGACATCACATTCAAACATAATGCAGTGAGATCTATCATGTCATTATATAATCCATGAAATATATTTCAGATTTAGTGTTTCCTTGGTTTGGAAGGGTACTATATACTTTTCCTGGAGGATTTCACTATGATTTTTTTTAATTTGAATTTTTATACACAAATTTGAGTACCATTAATGTGGGACTCGAAGTGTCAGAGTTAT
The DNA here is from genome assembly GCA_963277665.1 of Viscum album. NCBI lineage: Eukaryota > Viridiplantae > Streptophyta > Magnoliopsida > Santalales > Viscaceae > Viscum > Viscum album. The sequence continues at coordinate 601,814,592 of OY728133.1, forward strand.
TTCTATGAGTAAAAAAATATATCTTCCCTTAATGCCAATCTTAACTTTTCTATATATTATTCATGGCTATATAGTCTATTATATTTCCTCACACATAGGCTTGACTAGTGTTCTTACACTATAATACCACATGGTAGGGTATGGTTCTTGGAAAATTCTACCACACAAGGAAAATTAAACTAATATTTTTGTAGAACATTAAGTTGTTATTTACACCCTCAATGTTTTGAAACAATTACATTTTTGTGAATGTTTCACTATTTACTCAGATCATAACATCTGGAGTTACTTAACCTCTCTCTAAGAAATAAATCTCATGTAAATTTGATGGATAGAGTATCTTCAGTTATTTGATTTTGACATCATATATACAGAGGTAAATTGAAATATTGTTAAAATGATCTTAGTAATAATTTTACATTTTTTGACATTATGTCATCATAGGGTGAGTGGAATCTCCTGAGTCACCTTTCTTGAATTCCCATATATGAAAAGAAGAAATGATCAAGTATCTTTTTGGTGAGAACTAAACTAAAACCATATATTAGATAGTTTCTTTCCTAGGATAAATAATGATATTTCAAAAAAAATTGTATCATAGATCCCTTATAAGTTGGGGAGACAATACCTGATTTGTATCTTTCCGTCTAAGGTGTTCATTGTTTCATGAATTAGTAGGAAACTCCATCTTTAGTGAGAAGGGTTATGTTAGATTCATGTCATTTATTTCATTGATCCATTCATTAATACACTATAAATATTTACAATGATGTAAAGTGTTGGTTTTTGGGGTTTGGTTTGAGAAGTGATATATCCAACTTCTTATCTTGTTTTTATACCTGTTGAAAAATTATGATAGAACACCAATAAAAATTTTGGTTATATTCACCTCTCCCAATCATACATTAGGAATGGGATAATCTATCCATATATCTTAACATTGAATTACCATATACTCCCCAAGAGAATAATTTTATTTTACTATACAATGACCAACTCAACATTTCATCTTACTTCAATTCGATTCGAGGAACCACCAGTGATAAAGTGTTATAAAAGTTTTTTATGAATTATATTTTCATGTTTTTTATAGTCCTATTGGTAATTTTATTTGATAGAAATCCTCATTATACATCCCCAATAATTAAGGGTATTTAGGAGGTGATGGGATCTTAGTATCGGCTAATCTTATCTTATCATCCCAACAAAGATAGACAGACAGAGAAACTTATTGTTATTCTAAGTACAAGCTATGTTCTTTATATCATGGAAATTTATGGTTCTTGAGAATACCATTTTTATAGGTTAGGTTTACATAAAATAATTATTAACAATAATCAATAAAATTGGAACCCATTGAAGATCTATATACTCAGTTTTACAAATAACCCCTTTGTTGGTAAAATATTGGTGAAAATTTCCTAATAGGATTAAAAAACATTCAGGATACTTTGAAAATGATCATGGTTATACAAGGACCTATAGTTAGTACTCAGTGAAATAAAAAATCATAAATATATCATTGGTGATGAACTTTCGATTTCATAGTTTTTGACTATGTCTTATTTAAATTATATACCCACTTTGGACACTGACCAGTAGGAATATAATGAAAGTTAACTCTAATATATGTTAGGTATTTTGAGAGAGTTCAGTTGATTGGGATGGTGTAATATCATCTAGTGTTACCATTTCAATTTACTTTAACCCATAACTTATTCCATGTATCTCACCCTAAGAGGTATCATTTGAACTCCTATGACAGTATGAGTTATTTAGAGTATGAGTTGGAAACATATTTATCGATGATTGAGAGACATGTTCACATAGTTGATTTTTAGGAAAATATCAAATTAGGTAATTCTATTAAATTTTTCTAGGTCCATTAGAAACATGGGATGGATTATCATGATTCTAGGTAATGAGAATCAATGATAAAAGTGTAGTGGAATAATATTTTATAGACTATTCATTATATGATTTTATTTTATTTTTCTAAGTAGAAAGTGATATTTTTTGGAGAATTGTCCCACATTTGTATCATATCCAAGTACCTATGTCCCTTATTTGGGTCAAAAAGCTTTTCCTATATTTAATTGGGTTATTATGGGAAGTTTTATTAGTTTTTCAACTATATATTGGGGATCAAAATAGGATCCAGGTTAGTGGAAACCATGTGGATTTTCCATGAAACAAAGTGGAGGGTTGATATTTCCAAGAGATGGGTCACATGGGTAGCACACAGTTGTGGTTAACCATCTAAAATTAAACAACAATGAATTAATTTTAGGATAGTAGAATATGGTATGGTTCAAACAAGGTTTTTATAACCATCTGATGAAATCATGGTTGTTTCTTGAGAGATAGTAAGCCTCACATGGTTAGAGCATCTTTTATCTAATTGTGTGGCCAAAAAATGATGATTGATTTGAATAAATAAATAAATTATATTTTTTTCCATTTTTTCACCATAATACCACATTAATTCTCTAATTTCATAGGGTACAAAACCTAAGGCTCTCCCTTGATGACTTTGGTTATTTATTCCTCTATAGAGAGTGATTTCATTGGTTGTGAAGGTAGTGAATCTAGGAAATTATGTTATGTGTTCTTTATTTATCTGTTCTTCTTCACACTTCAACATATCCTCTTATCTACTTGAATGGAATGATAGATCTACGTTTCTATGAATAGTTCTATGAATTTATTTTTTATCTAATATAGATTCCTACAGATCAGTCAAATGAGAGGGAGATACAATTAAGGTTTTCTTATATCATGGGTGTTTTATTCGGAAATGTTACTGTCAAGGTTGGTTATTTCATAAGATATATCTTCAATATTAGATTTTTATTCTTTGACATTTTTTAATGATATTTTTAAAATGTTTTTGAAGAATTTTTTGGTTCCATGAGATTATATTTGAATGAATAATTTATTTGAATAATGTTTCCTTGAAAATGGTTTTGAATTGAAATAGAAATGAATGTGAAAATGGTTTTGGGTCCTTTATTTTATCATTGATGAACATCAAGTGTTTGTTAAGAGGAAATATAAGAAATTTTTTTTAATATTTATTGATGATAGCTCTTTGAATCCTCTATATTAAGTTTATATGTCAAGGGAAATCATAGTGGAATGGTTTGAGAATACCTATAAATGGATTTACACTATAAGAATAGTTATTTTTTTTAGAATATGGGTAGCCACTAGCACCTATGGTATCCTTCTCTTGGACGTGAAATTTATATATATAGGGTTTTCTTTATATACATCATTTGTCATTGATCCCTGAGGTGTGGTGATCATAGTTGAACAAGACCTAAGTTACTAGAGGTATTTACCAAATTTTTCTAGTTGGATGAAGTACACAACTATTCATGACAATAAAAGTTACATTTTGATAATATATTTGAAATATTGAACTTATATAAATTCTTAATGTTTTTTATTAATTTATTTTTTCATAAAATGATCATGTAATACATATTTCTTGCAATTATATGAAAAGTTTCATTTCTCTATGCACTATATAAAATTGTGAAAAAATATTTTCTCTTTGTATTTATTTTCGTAAAATGATAAAATGTTATTTTTTTACTATTATCATCTTTTGGAACACTTCATTGGAACCTATTGGTCTTTTTTTCTCACACTCTCAATAAATAATTGGGTATATAAAGATCATATTTTATCAAATATAGTTAATGGTGAGGTGTTGATTGATGGGGGTGAGTATGTGGGAAAGAGGCAGTGGGTTGATGGTAATATTATGGTGTGATGATGACCCTCATATCAGATGAAGTTGGGATTATAATTTTTCTTGTTGTCTTGTTCATTATATCAACATCTATTTTTTCTCTCATTATAGTCAATACATGTTGTTATTCCAAACCTATCTCTCATTTCATTATGGTTATGTTTAATTTTTTTTGGATGTCTGATATCATGTGGAGAAAGGTTTTCCCAAAGGAGATCATTGATACCCAAGCACTATTTTCTAACCTATGGGGACCATAGATTCACATTATTCTTTATTTTGGGCTTGTTTGGGTACCTAGTTCGATGGGTGATCCTGGTGGGTTTTCTAAAAATTGAGTATCCTCTTTGGATTGGGATAACAACCCTTTTACCATCTTGGTCATGGGAAAACAACTTGTATACCCTTTTTTGATTTGGATACTACCAATGTACCTTTTTGGAATGGTCTAACAACTAGTGCACCCTCTTTGGATTTAGATACTACAATTTTAGCATTTTGGGTATTGTATCCTACCCCAGTACTCTTTTCGGGCTAGGATAATAGCCTATGTACCATAATGGGCTTAGGATACTACTTCTGTACCCTTTTAGTATTGGGATACAACTTACTTACACTTTTGAGTGCATGAGACATAAAACTTCTACCAATGCAATGTAGGGTGATATAGATAACCTCCATTAAATTAATTAAAATAATCCATACATATGTGTGACACATGAAATAAATCATCATGTCATGAAAACACAGGAATGGAAAATGGGTTTCATAAATTTTTTTATTGGCATCTGATAAAGTGGAATCATGTATTAGATCAATCGGGACAAAAAATAAATAACCCAATTGAATTATTATATAAGGGAATTTAGAGGGTGACTCATAAAACAAAACATTATAAGATATATATCCTTTAGAGACAAATATTTAAATGGAAGCTAAAACATTCAAGAGTTTTCAATAAAATATTTATTAACATTTTCAAAAAAATATATACAGTTATGATTCAATGCCAACAATCCTTTTCAAAAAGTTAAAATGAAATCATTTTTAAAAAACCACATTAATAAAAATATCAATAATAGATCCTTGATGGAAATAATGGTTATTCCAAAAAATATGTATTATAAGGAATAAGATGAAATCATTAAAGGATTAACATTTTTTTATTTTTAAATAACATTATTGAAAAATAATAACATTATTGAAAAATAATAACATTATTGAAAAATAATAATTAACAAGTATAGTAAAACTAACATTTATAAAAATAATTAAAAAAATTTAAAAATAATATAAGAGACATTATATATTTTGATATCAAAGTAATAATAATAAAAAATCATGTAAATAATTAATAAATACATGGAAGGGGATCCATTAGAGCGGATATAAATTATTCATTACCATATCGTATTTTTATGAAGAAACAAATCTCTCCAGGAAGAAGCATTTGATGTTAAGATGTAAATTCCACAGATAATAAGGATAAGATAAAAAATAATAAAATCATAGAATATAAGAAAATAATCCATAAATATCATATACAATGATGTGTAAGTTTTACAAAGGAAAAATATATGGGTCAAGGAAACCACTTATGACTTTAGTAACACTGGTAGATAAATACCTATAGAAATAGATATTATGATGGATTTGTAAATCAGTTGAATCTAATGAATGGAATGGTAAATTATATCTATAGGAAAAACCAAAAAAATAAAATAGGTGGTGAATATTATATATATCTTGAATAAAGGAAATTAATTTTAGAAAATTCATACCTTTACTCTCAAAAATAATGAAATAGATATAACCTCATATATATATAAAAATATCCATAATAAGATATTACTATAAAATTATATTTAAATCTATTTCTTTTTCTAAAATTAACTACAATAATACACATTCCATTTATTAGATTGTTATTATTTATTTCCATCATCGTATTTTAGTAATTTTGATAGTTTTGTAATGGAAATATGGTTCCTAAGGAATTAATATTGCGTCCATAATTTCTTGATTATTTGAGGTTTTTGAATAAATATACAATGATGATTTATAAATATGGAATTTCATTCCATGAGATTTTTACTTATGATTCTGGATGATGAAATTGGTGATGAGATTATATAAGTAAATTTTAGCAAACAAAAAAAAGTATTATTAAATTAATGTGTTAAATATTTTTATTATCATTCCTAACCAAGAAATAAGAAAAGTAAATATTAATATCATAATATTTATGTAATTAAGATTACATAACCTCCCAGTAAAAAAAATTATAGTATCTTTCATGTAGGTTGTTAAACTGACATAAACAAAAACAAGTTATAACTCATTGATGTGTATAAAAGTGATTTTATTATAATATCATAATTATTGAATATTAATGATTTTATTTATATTCTATAAAATTATACAATAGAAATAATAAGTGGTTCATGGGTAGGGTAATATAATAATATAATAGTAATAAATAAGAAATTTAAAGTTGTTAAATTTATAATGATCATTTATTATTAACATAATTAATGTCATTCATAATTATTCATTTCAGGATCATAACCACATAATAAATATCATATCTATTGTTAGTATCTATTTTTATAAGCCTCCTTGACTGATGGTTATGAATCAATAGATGCACCATTTTGGGAGGTATTAGTTATCACATAACATGAACGACGTCTTAATTTTTTATAAAGATGGGAGGAAGATATAAATGTTGGATGTAAACTAAAAAAATAACTACATAAGATTCATGTTAACATACATATGATTCATGAATTATATATAAAATTCAATTTTTCATATATTGTTTATATTTAATACATTAATGTGATGCATGTATATTATCATGCATACGATGCATGGATATAACAAATATATATATATATATTAAATTAAATTATATTAATGATGTGTGATATTCAAATGTAAATAGTTGTATGTGTTAAAACAGAAGTCACTTATCCTAAATTGATTTCAATATATTAGAACTAAAAGATGGTTCTTTTAAATCATGGTCTTTAATTTGTTGAAGTATTGAACAAATGAAAACTCAAAAAGAGAAATGACCAGGTGTAATCTTAACATTCAATTTCATTATAACATACACTCATCACGGAATGAATCGATTTGAGAGTAGTTATATTAGTGGACATGGTCGTATTAGGTTGGATGTGCGATGTGTGTGAGACTATCAAGAGACCTTCGTAACTCTCTTCCTTCTTGGTTTTTCATTTAACTTCTATGAAGAAAGCCATAATACCCATCTTGATAAATTGGGATCCTAAAGATATTTACTGAGATCCAAAAAGCTTTTGTATCACCTCATAGGTAGTGTTATATTATTTTTATGGTCTCTATAAATCATATTAAATCTAGTCTAAATAGTGAAGATTTGTACAACTCATGAATTCTAGTTTCATTATTTTTTAGGTTATCATACAATATTATATTTTTTAAGACATTTATCTCTACTTTTAGATGTTTTACACTTCCAATAATCATAAGATGGTTGCATAAAACCCATCAATAGTATAATATTTATCATCTTTATTAATCAAATTTTTTTGATTACTAGTGTTTGATAAAAAATTAAATTGGGTACAAGAACATCAGTTGTTATTACCTTTTTATACCATTGAAGTTATGTAAAGTTAACTATAGTGGTACCTTCATGTAGTGAAACTATGTCATGGTAACCATGGTGTTACAAACACATATAAGAGGTACATGAAGGTACCTTCTATGATACATTTATCTAGCATGGATTGATAAATGTAACCACTATTTTACCATCACGTAGTGGCATGTGTGGAGGTAAAGAAAAAGTTACCAACATATAGGTAATATTACCTACTTATAGGTACACACTAAGAATTAAATAGTTGATTTTATAATTTTCATTGGTTTTAATGGTAAAATAAATTAATTATAAATCACATTAGAAATATATTTCGGTATTTTTTAATTAATATGGTTTTAATTAATTATAATATCTTTATAATTACTTAAAAATTTGTAAACATTTAATTGAAAAATATTAAAGGTTTATATATAAAATAACATTTTAAAATTATATTGATTTATTTCCAATCTATAGATAAAAAAGTGTTAATGATAAATCATAAGGGATATTTTAAAATCTGTTAATAATTTATAAAATAATCCTAAATAGAAATTTTTTTTATATATATAATTCGTAAATATTCAGTATTAATTAAATTTAAGTTGCTCAAATTATAGTGTCCAAATTTTAATATTATTTAAACTAAATAAAAAATTATTTAGTATTGATTTGATCGATGGTCTGAATAATTTATAATATATGATATTTAGATTATATATATTTTTTATATAATATAAACAGAATTGTAAAAAAATTAAAAAGTAAAATATCAAAAAAATTATATATAATATTAATTATTAAAGAGTTTATATTCAATTGAATATAAAATGTTATAATATATAAAAATAAATAGAATTAGAATTTATTTAGATCCCATCATTACATGTTTGTTTTGATATCATAAAATTTAGATTTCATCTACCCTACCATAAACTTGTAACTAAATTTATTAACAATAAATTTGATTTTAAATATTTTTTGTTATTATTGGGTGAAACAATTATCCTGAATTTAATTCTGACATATATAAAGTCCCTGGGTAGAGAGACTTGTGGTTGGACCACCTACTAACCTAGAAGATATTCCATAACTATAAAGTTGAATGGGTTTGGATATCTATCAATATAGATATCCTCATAAGTGGTTTTTGAATCTCATATAACTCTATTACTTTATATAAATCATTCATATACCATATTCATATGATTTATTTTGATATGTTTCAATTTTTTTGTAATATTTTTTGTCTGTGTAAAATAAACATGTGTTTTGTAAAGAGTAACACATTAATTTTGTTTGAATGCATTGATTAGATGGTTGGAGTAAGGATGTCAAATCAAAACTGATATAATAATGCATACACAAAAGATATAAAAATGAAAAAAATAGAGATTTTATATGACTAAATATATATAGATTAGTTATTCATATTAAATTTCTAAGACCCCAAAATTAAACACATAAAATACTGTGTGTGATATTCATTCCAATGATCCACTTTTCACAATCTTGGTCATCTAACCGAGTAGTTTGACAAAAAATTAGTGAGTTATTGGATTATCTTATTTAAGTAAATAAATTTGTGCATGAAACAAGACTATCTAATTGTGTAGTTTCATACCAAATTAAGGTTCCGGTTGATTTTATTTTGTTTTCTTTTTTCTCTTTCTGTTAGACTAATATGAGAAATCCAAATTGTTGGGATACCAGGGGAATATAGGTTATTATTTTCCATTTGAAGTATATATGTAAATAGTTATCCAAACTAAAATTCACAAATCACAACTGTCATGAGGGTGATGAATCCATAATTAAATAACTAAAGTGATGAGTTTTACACCAAATTTCTGTCACTTGTTAGTGAAATATGGATCTTAGCTCACTAAATGGATATGATATATGGAGAAATAATTTTAGTTGGATCACATTCAATTAAATCACATAATGAAAATACATAACACATGATATTAATGCACTATAATGTCTTTTTTTTATTATGTTATACATTATGAAAATCATTTTTAGATCACTTATAGGTATGCCTGGTAAAAAAGTAGATGATTGGTATGTAATATTTAGAATTATTATTAAGAAAATCTTGAGTCCCCAAATGTGAATGTTAGTGAGATTAATTCCACCAAATATGACTCATGTGTATTAGATATTAGGCATGCAACAAAAATTTGTGTTGATAAACATAGACTCTGAGATAATCAAGAATTGATGAATGGGGGAGTATATTTTCATATTTGAAATGGTGTAAGAGTTTATTCAATTGAGTTCAGAACCATGATCTAATTTAACCAATTATATTAATCCTACTGTTTAAAAATATGTATTATGTCCCAAACATAAACATGATTTTATTTTATGTATCTTGTTTAGACAAGATGGTTTTTTAATTTATTATTAAGAATAGTAGTTGTTCTGTATATAAAGATAAAATATTTTATTGTGTTGGGAATAAAATGAATTGTTTAAATATTCAACATATCTATATACATATTTATAATATTAAAATTTATAATTACAAGGTTTATTATAATATTACTAACTATTTTAAATGTCTCCTAGGACATATAAATTTGAAATGATTTTAGATACACTATAAGGATGGATTTTTGAACACATTTGATTATGATTCACTTATGAATTATGAATATTATTTATTTGGAAAATGATAATTTCACCATTTGAGAGAAAATATTATAGGGATAGTAGATTATAGGATCTCATATATAGTGATACGTGTTGTGAAATGTGCACACAATGAAATGGTTATTTTAGAAAATTAATTAATTTTACAGGTTATATAGTCAGTGTGGTTATATGTTAATGATGAAACACAATTATAAATCATTTTGATTGTTCAATGTGTTTTAGAACAATGTACATAATCAACTAGAAAATAATATTTATATTTTCTTTTCAAATTAGGGTGGAGTATATTTATGCCAAAAATTCATAACTCCTCTTATCAAATGTGGAATTATTTCACCACTAACTCCTCTTAGAGTTGTAAAAAATTGAATGGTGTTTCATAAAGAACGAGTCATATATTTTGAGACATGTTTTGATCAATTATTATTTCCTATGGACTTACTATATCATTCTAGGGTTACATTCTTGAAACTAATGCATTTATACTAAAAAAATTTCCCTATAAACTAGGAATGAAGATGAATTATAAGGAAACCAAAGAAAAAGAATACAAAAATATAATATCATTTTAGGGGGAAAATTAATATATTACATAATAATTAAATAAACCCACCCTAAAAATAACATAATCAATATATTAATTTCATGTTTTAGATATTAAATCTCATAACTAGTCATATAACCAAAGGACTGAAATGTCTAGTGTCACAGAGATTATCTACATAAACATCTTATTTTATAACAAATTAAAACATTTCCCCAAAATATCAATTCTATAAAATACTTTTACATAAATATCACATGGTATGATCAACTTAATAACATAGTTAATGGAATCATAAGAAATGTGTGCGCATAGATTCTTAGTAAGTGAGTAACTTATCAATATGTGTCATATCATAAACCTGACAGGAACATGTATAGGTGGTATATATCTAATTAAAATATCATGAGAACATATATTGGATTACTAGAAATTATAGTGGAACATAATATCATAGAAATATCATTAAGGAAGTATAAAAATTAAGACATTTTTTAAAATACATCTTATAAATCATTTAACATGTGATCATCACATAAGAGTGTAAAAAATTTTAAAAATAAGGAATAACATGAAAACATGGAATATCTTGAAAATTAAATGCATAATGGAAATGTGGAATAACCTAATAAAACAAATTTTAAATATGGAAAAATAATAATAATAATTAGACCATTGTAATAAGACTCATTATTCTCATACCTTATGAACAAACTCATTATGTCCAGGCCTGGAAATGTGAGAAAACTCAATATACCAATGCCTATGTGAACAAAATCATTATCTTTATTCTAGAATATAACATAAAGTATAAAATTAAACCAATTCATTAAAGTTTAATATAACTCCCAACCAATCCTTATCCTTACATATGTGCGCAACTTTAAATCACTCACCAACATATATTAATGAACCCATGGAATATAATGGGTTTTTTAAATTAAAAAACATCATATAATATGTACATAAGAAATCATATAATATCAAAAATAATATTTTCTAAAAGTAATACTATCATAAAAAAATATATATAGTGATCACGACATCAATTCCTCAGAGATAAATCATAGAGAGTAAATTAAAATGTAAATATGACAGTGTTTACAAAATATTTTAATCGTTATTATAAAATATGAAGTCAAATTTAGTTTCAAAAACACTTTTGACAAGGTCAAAGAAGAATTTGGAAAACCTTATTATTTTTAGTTTCAAAAGTAATTCCTAAAAAACAAACAAAAAATTATGCTAATAATTATAGAGTGTTAAATAATAGAAAACATACCTTATTATGATTTTGAAAAAATTTAAAGAAAAATCCCACATCATAGAAATTTATAAATAAATTAATTACATAAAATTGAAAAATTAAAATTTGAATTAAAAAAAAATTATGATATATTTAATGAAAATAATTTTTATCGAAAAAACGTTGACAAGTACAACGTTTCTTAGTAAGATAAGGATGTATTCTCACCAATGTTATAATTTTATTTTGTAAATTTTTTTTTTGAAAATGTGTATATTGATGATGAGAATTAATTTATCCCAATAAAAAATAAATATATTATAAAATAATATAATGGTATGATCAATGAAATCTTGAAAAAATAAATTTAATTAATAGATACTATAACCTATGGAATTCTAAATTTATTCGACTAAACCCTTACCATAGATTTATACATAGTTGATCACACTATATCCTCCTATATAAAAACATAACTATCTTAATCCTTTATTTGATAAAATTTTCCAAGTAAGAATAAATTATATGTACTTAATTTAAAATAATTATCTACATTTATGTTAGTTAGTTATCATCTATTTTCAGTATTTAGTGTGAGTAATCTTGATAGTTTTGTACTAGTTTGGTAATAATAATGATGTTATTAATTATTAATAAAATTTTCATAATTAAAATATCAGAAAAGGTAATAGAATTTAGTTTTTTTATATTTTAAAATTTTATAATATAATTTTATCGGGGTTTTAGTAAATAATCTTATAAACAAAAATGATGATAGGCATGTTTCATTATTTTTTTTGAAATAAAATGATGGTATATTAATTAATGAGTATATATTAATGTTTCCATTCATGAACTAAAATAAAATAACTATCTAATTATTAATATAATATATTATTATTGATTATTTTCCCACATTTAGAATTGTTCAATCCAGTATTTAGACTAGACCAAACATGAATTTACCATAATTAATGGATGTATATGGTTATGAAAGTGGTTTGTTTGGAATAATATCACTATTATAGAATAATGTTGTTATTTTTTATATATTTTGAGTGTTTTAATCAATTTTTTTTTAAAATTTGAACAAATAATAATGAAACTTGATAAAAAGCATGATGTGACTCTTTATGGAGCTGGTAGTCGTCACACGCATTAATAGTGTTTTCATTTTTTTAATGGCAAAGGGTAATGTTTCTTAATTTTTATTCAATTGGAATAATAAAATAAATTATAAATATAATAAATATTTAATTATATAGTAATCCAAAAATTATATTCTGGATAATAATATTTAAAATAAAATAAGTTTGATGAAATTTGGTACTTGAGTTAGAGACTTGAGTATTCACTTAGAGGAATCCATAGATATGGAGTCCTTGGGGTATTCTATTGGGAAAAAAGATACAGTAAGTGAAATTTGATTCAATGTAATGTAAAAAATTTCATATTTAAATGATGAATCGTAAATTTATTATTGTCTTGAAGGGGTGATGAGAGGACCATTTTATAAGTTGATAAAATAACATTTTTTTATTTCAACATTATAAAAATTGATAAACTTTTTTACAAGTAAATAACACATAAAATGGAAAATAATAAAGTGAGTAAATTTTTGGGTCAATAAAAATCTCAAACACCCAATTGGAAACCTTTTTTTAACATATTTTTTCTTTTAACCCTTTAGTTACTTCTTTTTACATGATTCGATATTTACTAAAATAATGAGTTTTTACATAAGTAAATCATTATTTATGAATAAAAAATAGAAATTATTACATAACTAGAACCTATTAGAAAAAAAATTTAAATCCATTTTATTATTTAAAATGTATAAATTTAATAAAAATAAGTTATATCATTAGCGCAAGTAATGCATAAACACCGTTTTTAAGAAAGAATGGGTTTTTAATCATAAAATTTAATTGGAGGTTAAAAATTATAAATGTTATAAATTTATAGAAATAAATTGGTTTATTTGAAAAATAATAAAATTCTTTTGGCTCTAAAATCAATAATATTCATAATTTTTTCCTAAAAATTCTTAATTAAAAGAAAATACAAAACCATTATTCACAATAAAGTGATTCTTATGTTCTAAAAACTAAATATAATTTTTATATGATTAGAATAAAATTTTATTTGAATAATGATACCCCTAACATGAATCTATAATGACATAATTTTATTAATATATTTCTACTAATTTCTTATAAATTCAAAAACTGTATAGTTTTGGTACAAGTTTTTTTTCACTATTCAATTAAAAATTATTTTTTGAGAAAAGTTCTAAAAAATTATATTAATAAATTTTTGGCATTAAGAATTCAAAAATTAATTTTATTTTTAAAATTATCAAATTCTAAAATTTATGGAATTATTTTTTTAATAATAATAAAATATATAAAGAAATACTACAATTTAAAAAATGAATTTTTAAGTGTTATGTGTTATTAATCTTAATTTGTATGCATTTATAATTGATTTATATATTTTTTATACTATTTTTTTCATTTTTAATTTTCATTTCCAATATATTGAGGATCATTTTAGTTCAATGTTTCATTTTAAATAATCATTTAATCACCATATTTATTTGACAAAAAATATTTTCTAAGAAAAACTAGTAATTATATTCCACCCCCCTTAAAATCATCATAAAAATTTTATTACATGGGGGAAAGTTGGTGGTGGTACTTTTCTCTGATTCCATATTTAGGTTCCCATGTAGTATCCTAAAAATTATGGTTCTTCCGTAATACATTGACTAGATTGGTGGTCTTGTTCTTCAGAACCTTATCACTTTGATCCATGATCTCCAAAGGTTTTTCTTTATATAAATTTTCATGTTCCAATTGTATAGATTTTGAGATTAACACATGTTATTGATCTAGTATAAACTTACTCAAAAGAGATAAATCAAACACATGGGGAAATTTTGGGAGATGTGGAGAGAGTGATAAGAGATATGAAACAACCCCTGATGCGATCAAGGATTAAAAAGGGACTAATTTATCTAGGCCCATCATCCCTTTCTTACCAAATCATATAAACCACTTACATGGAGATATTTTAAGGAACACATTATCACTAATTGCATAATCTATATCTCATCAATAGATATCTTCATAAGTATTTTATCGATTGTGGGATGCTTTCATATGTCACTGAATGGTTTGAACTTTCTTTTCTATTTATTGTACATGGTCAGGATCAGTTATATTCCTCTCTCCAACTTTATCTCATCAGGTTGGAGTCCTACATATCCTCCATTAGAGAGCCTCATATAGTTCCATTTGAATTATCAAATAGAAATTCTTTTATTTGAGAACTCTTATAGGGGTGTGTTGATCCCAATATCCTTTTCAATCCACTGAACATGATTTGAATTAATATTATAAAATTTGAGTAGAAAACTCAAACTAATAATTTAAATAATGAAGCTAAATAATGATAAAACTGAACTTTACCTCCAATATTTTCAAAATACATCTCTAAAACCTCCAAGTTAACCTCAAATATTGGTTAGATACAATAGAGAGTTGTAATACATGTATTCTTGTGAAATATATTATAAATATCATCATGAGTTTTTCAAGATAGAAATATTCTTTTACCAAAATAAAATATGTGACTTTTATAAGGTGAATGATAAAAACCCAAACAAAATTATTCTATTTAGATTTATTGGGGACTCCTGCGATGAAATCCATGGTGATATTTTCAAACTTTCATAATGGTTTGGGTAATGGTTTCAATATACCCTTTGACTTTTATCATTCATATTTATATTTATTTCATGGTAATAATTAAGATACACATTCTATAATTTATCCCGTTATGATATCCCACTATAGGTATTCTTTTATATATCTACACATATTCATTCTTCCACGATGAATAGAGAAGGATAAATCATGTGCATCATAAAAAGGTTCCTTCTACAATTCCAATTTTTATGAATCACGTATACAACTTCCTGGCCTTCTAAGTACACATCTGTTAAATTTAGACTTTGGGATAATTTCTACCATTTTCTATTACTAAACATAATATTTATAGACATCTTTGATCATTATATGGATGAAATTTTGGGAATTAAATTCGGAAAGATATAATTATATCCTACCATTGTAACTTCAAGATTAATCAACTAAAAATTCAGGATTGTTGGGTCCTTTTAAATCCTCATCACGGTTAAAATGACAAGGTCTTTCTAATTCTATGCATCATTATTTTAAAAAAAATTGGACCGATGCACCCCACAATGAAACACTGGTGCATATAAACCCCTTTTCATATTCCTTGGAAATTACTTTTTTAAATACTCCATTTAAATGATATTAATTCGATTTGGAATCCTAGAGATGCACTTGGATTCATGTATGAGTCCAACTGAAAACTCATTCTCACACTCTAGGGGAATACCATGTATGTTCATCAATAAATACATCAATATAGTTTAGTGAAATAGAAATGTCATAAATTTTCACTTCTTCCATAATCATTTAGGCTTTTAGTCTCTTATTGTTGGCTATTGTAATGTCCCATATTTTTATATATATTATTTTTAAATGTTGTAAGGATTTATTTTGGGACTATGTGCTGAGACCTCAAGAACTTCTGAGATTTTATGTTTCCAAAGTAAATATTTTAAATAAATTAAAATATTAAATAGAATGTGCTTGTGAATTTCATAAAAACTAAAATATCTTCCTTACAGGTCATCCGATCAGAAATATGGGGGAACCATTGAGTTTAGAAGGGTGGTTTCATCATAGGTGTGAACTAATATTAGTCGGTGTGGGTCACTTGTGTAAAAGCCATCATGAATGTTTAAATTAATTAAATAATTTAAGAAAATTTATTTCATTCCAATTGTTGACACATCAATGCAGTTAATCCTTAAACAAAAAAAAATTCAGAAATCCGGGGATAGCCACACAACCCTGGAGTTTTTTGGAGACATTTCAGAGATATCATCAGGAAGATCTTTCCAACAAACGATGATAATACCCCATATTAGTGATTAGTTCATACTAATAATTATAGATATCACTAATAACGAGAACATCTTGACCATTCATCATAAAATATCGATCTAAATTGAGGTGCGGTGTGTTATTTAATTCATTTATATCTTATTCTAGATTCCTATGTTGATAATGGACTAATTAACGAATATATTGATCTGTGGTTCAATCAAATTTGCAGAATTGGATTATTTTTGTGTCATTTATTTGGAGTTTGATATTGAGATTTATTGGATTCAATTATCTTTCTAATGGTGATGAACTAATATCTACATGAACATCGATTTAGGTTCTTCCCTATCATTTGGTTTTTTCTTTTCTCTAATAGTTCATGTGTTCTTCAATATTCCCCGTGCTTTGAATCCCTTTTTTAATATTAGATTTATTCACCTTTAATTCTTGGTGAAATTTTATGAAACACTATATTAGGCATTGGGGACACTCAACGGAGGTGTGATGGTGGGAATGGAAGTGGATCGAATGATGATGGGTGTCAAATTCATGTTCTTTGGTGGTAAGGAATATTGGTTATGATCATGTTTTCTAAGCTGATTGATGGCCTAAATCCCTCCAATCTAGTGACAAGGTAGAAAAATAATATGGATTTAGAGTTTCAAGGAAAACTAAACACAAGAACATTATCAAATATATTGACTGCATGGGCAGGAAGAAAATATGGGTTTTTGGAAAAATGTGATATAAATTGAATGTTTCCCTTCACTATATAGCATGTAGTCCCCTTGGATGGACTCAGTGTGTACTTTTGGCAGTACATGGACACGGGGTGGAGTACAGGGGTTTCCTACATGGTGTGTACTCCCCCACAAGGATTTTCCTAGATTAGCTACATGGGTTAAAGTATGTACTGGTGCATGGGAAGGGATACATGAGTTCACCCTATGTACTTCAACATGGCCGAAGTACACGAAAAGACCCCAGATGAAAGGACATAATTTATAACCCTTATACATGTCGTGAATTCTTCTTTTACATGACACGGATTTAATGATGCAGTTCATTATAAATGGGTAGTACCATAGGTCAAGGGATGTAGTGTGTTCTTCTACTACACACTATATACCCCTCTCTATATGGCTTGATTTTCTTTTCTTCTATATCTTGAAAACGGTATTTCATGGTTTGTTCCCTTTATTGTTTCCCTAAAAATTGGTATGATTTTTTTCCTTCTCCTAGGATAACAATCCCATCAGAAGGACTTCTATAATAGAGTTGTTGGAATCCCCAGGGGAGGCCTAGATTGGGATCATATATTCATATTCATGGCCTAGGGGTAGTTATTGGTATCGACCTGACCAACAATATTGGGGTGATGATCCTTTACAAAAAATGTTAATCCAGATTGAGTCGTTGGTATAACGCCATGACCCTGGACGTGATCCTCATTTTTTGTATCTTATTATCTTCATACTATTATTTTATCTTTCTCATAGTGATACTCAATGAGAAGTACCTCTTGGAGGGATTTCATCAGTGCTCTCAGACTCAGTAGTGTGTTCTCTCAGATGAGTGCTTCATTAAATATTTAAGATAGAATTCATGGGCTTGTATGATCCGGTTGTGGAATACCTCTAGACTGTGTGTTTTGTATTGAGTATATCTAGATATTATTCTAATATGTGTTTTATAAATAATTGCTTAGATCTACCTATACTTTTATTTATTGTATAGCTTTGTGGTTTCGGGTTTTCTTAATTTATTTTATTATAATCACCCATGCATAGGATTTTCCCACACATGTTTTGTCTTGTGTACATGATCAATCTTTTTATGGAGTCCTAGGTGGACTAGGACCTGATAGTTCTTAGTGGGACCAAACATACTGATGTGTGATCTTGCAACTTTAAATAATTAGTCCTAGTACCTTTTACATACAATTTAGAGTCATGTGACAAACTTCTTGTGATGGGCATTTATTTGGACCTATTTACTTTACAATAATTCATATCATATATATTTTGTGGGATATAGTTGTATACAATCATTTCTTACATAGTGGTTTTTATATTTTTGCATTTTTTGATCTTGGAGATGTCTACATTAACATAGGTACATCGGTAATGCCTCCAATATTAGTGATATTCCTACTCGGTGCTAGTCACCTGCCTCTGGAATATTGGTGGTGGGTTTGGGAAGTGGCGGCATGGAACCCACTAGTATGGATCAGGAAAGAGTGTTATCCGAGCAGTCATACATACTTTAGGACCGAGTGTCGGTGAGATTGGTTTGGGGAAATTGTGTTAAGTGTTTTGAGTTCTCCTTTCAAACTAGGGACTCCAGTATTGGTGCGAAGACTAACGTATCCATACACTAAGACTCTGATCACCTTCTTATAGACTCAGTAAGAGATAACAATGGGTGTAGGTAAAACAATGGTACATGGATCATACAGGAATGGGTTGTGGTTTCATGTCCTTCTTGATTCAGCTCTCTAGAAATATTAATTGCCTATTGTATATCTTGATTGTTATAGGATGCCTCTATGATGTATACCAGCTAGGATTCAACAACATGATCATGAGGATGGCCCCTCGATTATGAGGCTTCGATACAAGTACAAGTTCCCTATATTTTACCTCCATGTGTCACACCTTCCATGCCTCCATGTGTAGAGAAGTATGTGATACATGTAGTACAAGAAGATGAGAAGCATAGGATGAGCACTCTTCATGAGTTTTAGTGGTATAATACCCTTAAGTATTAAGAAGATCATGACCCGTAGCCGACTAGGGACCTGATGGAGGTAGAGGTCTATGTTTTCCATATAGTTAGGACACCAGCATATCATATGGTGTTCATGGACAAGATCCTTCGACACAGGTCAGCCGGAGGATAGTGGAGTTTGGTTACCAAGACTCATGATGAGAAAACTCTATTTTGTACAGAGTTAGAGATCCTATTCAAGGAGTATATCTCATCAGTTATACTGAGGGATGTGTTTATTCAAGATCTTATCTAGCTCTAGTAGGTCATCAAGACAGTAGCTGATTATTCATCAAGGTTTTTCAACCTTTCTAGGTACTCAATATATATGGTTTGAGATCATCACTTCATGGATATGACCTTTGATAAGGGTTTGCATAGAGACATATGATCTTGTGTTATCCCTATGTGAATTCATAATAATGTTGAGGTGATTGTGTAATAACTGTTGGATGATAGATTATTGGATGAGTAGATACATTAGGTGATAATAATTAGTGGGAAAGTAAGAGTATAGACCTTTACCGAAGGCAGTCGAGGTTAGTCTCAGGGGCCGGTATGTGGGAGACATTTCAAGAGTAGGTCCCAAGATAGATTATGTACAGTTCAGGGATAAATTTCTATTCTAGTTATCCTATGGATAGGTGGTGTTATTCATGTGATTCTAGGGGACATGTAGCTTGATATTTTCCAACCCACCATACTGCTGATAGGGAGACTGTGGATGGAAGACCAATGCATAGAAAGTGACAGGATCAAGCATATATATAAGGAAATGGATGTGGTAGATGGTATAGGATAGTAGCAGGAGGTGGCCAATGTTTTGACATGTTACCCCCACCACCCCAGGTGGTAGGTTCCAGGATCAAGGAGCTAGAGGACATGGGTGGGGACAGCTGCATGTAGTTGAGGTGTATGACCTAGGGTCTTCATGAATTATTCAAGGGATAATATATGCATTTTCTAATTTAGTTGATGTAAAAATAGACATATTTTATGTTCATTCATTTCTCACCAAATATCTCATAAGATATCTATAGATTTTCTTTGAACAGTTTACTCGGACCTTAATCTTAGAGACACCAACTAGAGAAGTCATAGTGATCAAAAATTTCTATCGACGGTGTTACATGACCCTTAGAGGCAAGATTTTTTATTAGAACCAATTGGTGGAATTATCAAGGCCTTAAAACAACATTATTGGTATGGATTAGTTTTTTATATTCCATGAATAGATTTATTATTTTATGATAAGAGGTTGTTGGTTCTGTAGTGATGGGACTAGGTAATCATTTTTCTGAGAAATGGAATCCTAGGAAGTGTGGGATAGAATCATATATAGGAGGGTGCGGCCGGTTACTCGTAATTTTTATAGCCAAACCCTCAGTGTAATGGATGTTGTGAGTTCTCAGTTTCCTTTCGTGGTTGAGGTGTAAAAGGACATCATCCTAAAGTTGTTCCATGTTTACCTTGGCATTGGCTGATATACTTCTTCATTGATCTAAACCATAGGACGTCACTAATAACTTCACCAACATATCGGATGTCTCCTGCGGAGCTTCCTAAGTCGAAGGTGTAGTTTGAGGACTTTTAGAGGAAGGTCTTTATAAGACCCAATGTTTTTTCATGGGAATACATATTTCTGTTTTCCAAAAAGGAATAAAATAGCTTCAGATTGTTTGTGGACAACCATATCCTGAACTAGGTGACCGTAAAGAAATAGTACCCACTAATGAGGATCAATGAACTGTTTGATCAGTTGGGAGGGGCACGATGGTTCTTGAAGTTTTACCTCAGATCAGGCTGTCACCAACTGTGAGTACGAGATGAGGATATATCAAAAATTTAATTAAGATGTTATAATACTCACTATGAGTACATGGTAATACCCTTTATCATGAAGAATTCCCTGGAAGTGTTCATAGGACTCACGAATTGGATCATTCAGCCTTACATAGATGGGTTTATGGCACTCTTCATCAATGATATACTTGTGTACTCAGCATCCAAGGAGGAGCATGTGAGACACTTAAGTCTATTTTTGGACGTACTTCGAGATCACTATCTTTAAAAAAATCTCTTGATGTTTTAGTTATGGATTTAGACTGTCCACCTTCTGGGAAACATTTTTTGATAGGATTGAGTGACAGTGCACCCAACCATTGTCAAGGAAGTGTTAGCATGGGAGCCACCTAAGAGCGTGATAAAGGTGTAGATTTTTATTGGGTTAGCAGACTATTACTGAAGATTCATACTAGAATTTTCTTGGATATCAACACTAATGATAGATTTGACTCATAATGGGAATCCATTCAGGTGGATAGAAAGGTGTCGATAGTATTTTCAGCAGTTGGGGCATAGTTTTAATAGCACTCCCATATTGATATTGTTGGAGGAAGGTGTCGAGTACATAGGGTTATATAATGCATTAGGTGTAGGGCTTGTCTGTGTCCTTTTGTAGAGGAAACTGATGATTTTATATGGTTCATGGTAGTTGAGACCACATATGAAAAGCTACACAACCCATGATCTTGAGAATGTAATTATAGTCATAACATTGAAAATTTAGAGACATTACTTGATGGTTGAGTGGTTTATCAACTACTCTAATCACAGGAGTCTCAAATATATCTTATCCCAGAAGGATCTTAACATGAGAAAGAGTTGATGGAAAAAGTTTCTCTAGGATTTAGACGTCTAAATTTTCTATACTCTTCAGAAAAATAATGTTGTAGCAGATTGTCTGATCAATAGATCAAGTTTGTAGTGGATAAATGAGGTTCTAAAGTAGTTCTCCTCATTTCAATTATCCTTTGTGGATGTAAATATATAATCTTGCCTTAATTCAATGTTTTTCATCCCACCACTATAATAGCGAGTCAAGGGAAAATCATAGGGATACCGACTACGGGACCCTACATGATCATATACCAATAGCGTATGCTCCTAGTGGATTTTCTAATGATGGGGAGCACATCAATATTTTTAGAGGAAGAATGACAGTACTATATATTTTGTGGGAGGAGGTTCTAATGGAGTTTAATACGACTCATTTGGATGTACATTTTGGGGTAGAGAAATGTACCAAGGCCCCCAATGTTAGTTTTGGTGGCCAGGGATAGAGAAAAGAGTTTCAATGTTTGTTTCTTGATATCATACTTTCCAGGAAGTTGAGGCTGAGATCCAAGTTCCAGTGGTTTGGGCTCAGCCCCTTAAGATACCAAAAGGGAAATTGGATGGGATATCTATGGACTTCATGATGGGTTTACCACATACATCCAAGGGACATGATTCCATCTAGGTGATCATTAATTGACTCACCAAGTCATCCCACTTCCTAGGTATCTGAGAACAGATTTCAGTAGAGAGTATGAGATACCTCCATGTTTAGATGATATTTTGAATTATTGGTGTTTTATTGATGATTGTTTCTGATCATGATCCTTTCCTTACATCCCAGTTTTGGAAGAAATTACAGGAGGAATTTGTGACCTAATTACACTTGAGCATATCATTTCACCCAAAAGCTAACATCCATATAGAGAAGACCATTCATGTTTTTGAGGACATGATGGGAGATTTTATTCTAGATTTTTTCCATAGTTAGAAGAACACCTACCATTGGTGGAGTTATCATACAACCACAAACCTTATTCCACGATAAGTATGAAACTATTCAAAACTTTGTACGAGTGACATTGTTGGTCACCCCTTTGATGGACCGACTAAGGATAGTCTGCACTCATGGGCCCAAATTTGGTGTGACATACAACTGAGAAGGTTCATATCATATTGGAATGGATAAAGACTGCACAGAGCTATCAGAAGACGTATGATGATAGGCGGGTAAGGCCTTTGGATTTCAAAGAATGGGACCATGTGTTCTTAAGGGTTTCACCTCTATGTAGATTACAGAGATTTGGTTGGGCTAGAAAACCATCTTCAAGGTTCATTGGAACTTTTTAGATAATAATTATAGTTGGTGAGGTGGTGTACCACTTATTTATACCACCACGGTTAGACTGGGTACACGACATCTTCCACATGTTGTAGCTACGGAGGTACCTTCCCAAACCATTACACATTATCGAACAGTGTGAGCTGGATATTGAGGGTGGAAAGATTTTTGTTGAGTACCCAATTGATATAGAAGATCAATAGGAGAGTATCCTTCATGAGTGATTGATTACTTTAGCGTGTGATTGGGGCAGAACGTGAATGAGTAGGATAAAACTTGGGATTGGGAGTCTTAGATTCTTTCCCAATACCCTCAACCTTTTTAGTGGCCCTTATTTTTGATTTTCAAGGATTTAAATTACCATGGTGGGATGAATTTAATGTCCGGGATTTTTTCAGGTATTATTTTAAATATTATAAGGATTGATTTTGAGACCAGGGGATGATACGGGATGTGATTTTAATACCCGGTTTCTCCAAAATAAATGTTTGAAATATATTAAAATATTAAATAGCATGAATGTTCATTTTTTCTAAAAAAAGTGGAATAACTTATAAATGCATGTCCGTATTAGAAATTTGGTGGAACCATTGAGTTCAAAAGTGAAATTTTACCCTAACTTCTACCTAACAATGGTTAGTATGGGTCGGTTATTGAGAAGTATTCAAGGAATTTTAAATGAATAATATAAATTAATAAATATTATTTTATTTCAGTTCTTGAGGAATTGAGGTGCTTTATCATTAATAATCCTTTTGTCAAAAATCTTGGGTTATCATCATAATCCTATAATTATATGTATTCATTGGAGAGAAAAATTATAGAGGATCCTTTCGATGAACGACGATGATACCTCATATCGGTGATCATAAAACACCACTCTTGAAAGATCATTCTAACTACGATGACGTAGTGACCATTCTTTGTAACAAAAGATCTGAATCAAGGTAAAATGTTTGATTTAATTTGTTTGTTCCATGTTCTTGATTCCTAAAATGAATGTTGACAAATCCATGAACATATTGAGTAAAAATTCGATCATATTTTTGGGATGGGATTATTTTTGCAGGATATATGGAGATTTTTATATTGATATTTTTTTTATTCCATTATCATTCTAATGGTGAAGAACAAATATCGACATGAAAATAGATTAAGGTTCATCCCTCTCGATTGATTTGTTCTTTTCTACCTTGGTTCATGTGTTCTTCATTCTTCCCAGTACTTTGAACCCATTTATGAACAATTGATTTTGGTTCCTTCGATTCTTGGTGCAACGATCTTAAACCGAAGTTCTAGCATCAAGGTGACTCAATAGAGGTGCAATGGTGGGTGCATCAAATGATCTAATGATGGTGGGAGATGAATTCACATTATTCTATGGAAATGAATAATGTCTAGGATCAAATGTTTTGAGATGTTTGATGGCATGAATTCCACCAATTCTGTGTTAGGGTAGAAAAATGACCCCATATATAGAGTTTCGTGAGTAACTGAACACTAGAATGAGATACATCAGATTGATGGTGTGAATGGATAGAAGAAGATGGGTTTTTGGAAAAAACCTTATACACATGGTGTTTAGTCTATGACTACATAGCGTGTAGTCCTCTTGGATGGACCTAGTAAGTACTTAGGGTAGTACACGGAGATGGGGTGGATTACACGGATTTTCAACTCATCGTGTACTCCCCAACATGGATTGTCCTAGATCATCTAAACGGGAGACCATGTATACTAGTATGTAGGCAGGCATACATGGGTGGATGTCGTTTACTAGGACGTAGTCAGAGTACATGGGAGGACCACAGATGAAAGTACATGGTGTGTTACCCTTCTAGAAACCATGTATTCCTCTTATATATGACATGGTTTGAATAACATAAACTATTGTACATGGGTAGTACCTGAGGTCAAGGGAAAAGCATGTAATCCTACTACAAGTCATGGTCCCCTCTCTACATTGATTTATTTTCTTATCCTTCATATTAGGGATAGGTTTGGTAAGAGTTTTTCCCTTTATTGTTTCCTTGAAGGTTGGTATAAATGATTTCCTACTCCTTGTAATATGATCCCTTAAGCAAGACATCATGAATAGAGTTGTTGGAATACCATTTGAGTGGATTGGAGTGAGATCCTCTATTTATCTTCAGGCCATAGGTTGAGTTATTAGTATAGAAGGGACCAATACTATTCAGGTGCTGGTACTCTACTTAAAAGGATAATCTAGATTGAGTTGTATGTATCACCCCATAGAACTGGTTGTGATCCTCATATGTTTTATTGTATTCTCTTCAGACACTTAGCATATATTTCTCATAGTGAGACCCAATGATCAATACCTCTCATAGGGGAAACATCAGTGTTATCAGACTTAGGAGTGTGTTATCATATATAACTGCTTCATGGAATTTTAGAACAGGAATTATAGTCTTGGTATGATATGGTTGTGACTTACCTCTAGACTGTGTGTCTTAGATTGAGTATATATAGATTTTATTGTTATATGTGTTGTAGGAACATACCTTTGTAGAGATGATTTTACATTCCATTGTTGTATTGATTTTTGGTTTTAGGGTGTCTAACTGAATATTATTATACTCACCCCTAAATGGGATTTACACACATGTGTTGTGTCTTGTGCAGACAATCGAGGTTTTGATGGATTCCTAGGTAGACCAAGTCCAGATAGTTTTAGTGATACTGAATAGACTAAGGTGTGTTCCAACATCTTTTAGATAGAATCCCTAGTAACATTTACAAAAAAGATGGACTCATATTATAGAAAACTTATGGTGATCTTGTATTTATCCATTTTTACTTTACTTCCTATCATACTCTAGTATTTGGATATAGTTGTATACATTCATTGCTTACTTAGTTGTTTTTACATTTCAGCATTTTGTGGGCTTGGATATATGTGTGTTTGTGTGTGTAGAGTTACATGGGAAATTATTCCTATGTTATTGATATGCCTACTCGATTCTAGTCACCAGTCCCTACCATAAGGGAGGTAGGATTAGGGAATAGAGACATGGTCCCCACTAGAACAGGTCATGACAGGGATCATAACCCATATTATATAATTATCTTCAATATAGATTTCATTCTTATCCTTTAATGCTACATGATAATAAGATGATTTGGTATTTGAAATAATTTTTCCTTATCCTGGTAGTTGGTATGTGATCCATGCAGAGATAGCCAATCCATGCCTAATATTACTTCAGTTTCTACCAAGGTAAGTATAATATGTTCTCATGGAGTATCATCTCAAAAAAAATTGATTAGATAATAGTTATAAATATTGGTTGAATTCAGTGTTCTACAAGTATTTTTCATTTATAATTCAATATCTCATGTTTGACAGGGTAAAACAACATTCTTTGTAAACTTGTATGATATAAAAGAATGTAGCGAATCAATATTTGATAATGTATTCTCATTTATATAGAGAAGGATTAGTGTACCATTCACTACTTCATTAGTGTGTTCCACCTCAATAGTGGTGACCAAGTATGCTCTCTCATTTCCTCTTGGTTTTGGAGGTTTGTACAATATAATTTTTTCATTTTATTTCGGGTTAGGTCATTGATTCACATAATATATGAACCCCATAAATTTGCATAATTTTAGTATTAGTGGTGCATTAGTTTGGGACTTCTTAAACTACATTCTGTTGATCATACACGTAGAACAACTTTGGATGTTTTGAGATTTTTGTCTTACATAACCACACTTAAAACTATTTTCTGTTCCCCTGAGGAAATTACCTTGATACTTCCTCCCAAATGTACTTCATATATAAATTAGGAATTTATTTCACACCTTTTGTGTTATGATGAAATATTCTATGATACATCACATTCCTTTTCTTTTCCCTAGAAAAATTATATTTTTCAACTACTATATTTACTTAAATGGGAAATTTAATAAAACCATTATCACTAAAAAAAGTCTCTCATGGATAATGTAACACCCTGAGATTTTATGAGAATTTCTATTTTTAATTTCATTGATGTCTAGTGGTGTACGGTACACCACTATTATCTTGCGCTATACAGAACACCATATTAGCTTTTATTATATGCAACAATATTCTTGGCTTGTGTTACACGCAAGAGAAACCTTCCTTGATAGCTTGTGTTGTACGCAATACCGAGTTTCACTAAACAACGATATGTTATTAAAATATTATATAAACTAGCTGTTATGAATAGTAGTACCTACTTTTTGAAATTTTATTAATTTTATCATTCGAAATAAACTTTATTTTTGGATTCAGAATATCGAAATTATACAAGGGTGAATTTTTTATATTTTTTCTGAAAACTTTAAATTTTTGATGAATAATGAAAAATGCTGAGTTATAGTTTAAAACAAAATTTTTATTTAAATAAATATTTACTTTATTTAAATTTATTTTAGGTCAAAATTGATACATAATACATATATAAGATCAATGTAAATCATTGGATTCATTTTATAATAATTTTAGATATATAAAAATTTTATTGAACCTTTCACCGTCTTTTACCCACCTCCTATGAGAATTTGAAAATTTATATAAAAAATAATTTTAGCGCATATTTTAGTGGAATTTAAAAAATCTGAGAGACACAGTTAATATTATGGAGAAAAATATGGTTCAATAAGATAAAAAATAATTTTTGGTGAATAGTAACTTTTTACTTTTATTTACCACGGTTAAAAGTAAATAGGGTAATTAAAGGTAAAATTATATTATTATTACCCTAAAACATGTCTTAATTCTATTGGATAAATTTAATTCTACTAAAAACAACCTTAGGAATAAAATATTACCCTTTTCGTTCACTTGGATTAGATTAGGACATTTATTATTATTTTCTTTAATGAAGAGTTAAAATAGTTAAAATAAAAGTTTGATAGATAAAAAAAATTTAATATAGGGTTATACATATGATAAATTCGACTATAAATATTAATTAGAAATATAAAAATATTTCCTACATTATGGTATTTTATTTATAATTTTTAGACATTAAATAATTTAATTTATTGATGACACAATGGTTATGCAGTAATTACCTAATCAATGAGATATTAAAATAATTGATATTATAAATACCCAAATAAATTTAATTTGAGACATTTTATGATTTAAACTAATTTTATAGGTTAATATAACATATTAGGGTAAGTTATATGAATTTTTTTTATGTAATAATGCTGTTATGAATTAGGGAAAACAAAATACCAAATAGTGTCAAAATTGACATAAAAGAGTTTCTAAAATAAATATTATATTATTAATTGATATTATATTCCTAAAAATATAAGGTTCGTCCAAAAGACTTATATAATAATATATATGACATTAATTAACCAATTTGGGTTCTATTGGTAGTTTTTAGTATGTTTATCAACCATATAGTTTAAGAATACAAGATAACACGGTAAAAGTTAAATTATTTAACTTAGAGTTAAATCTAAATGATAAGGTTAAAATGGTAACCTAAAATTGTCTAAAACCTGTTTATTGAGATGATTTCGACCCATCCCCACTTTATCTTCAAAATAAATAAATTTGGAGTCATTATAAACTGAATATGACTTTATTATAAAATAATATTTTATGTTTTTCCTAAGGTTAACCTCACCCCTCTTATAAAAGGGCACCACATCCCTCTCCTACTCTCACAAATTTGAGCCATCAAGATCATCCAAACCTGGCCCATTTTACTTATACACTTCTATAGAAACCTACTAGAGGACTTTGTTTTCTTCAAAGACTAACTATAGTGACCTAAGAGGAGGTTAAGAGGAGGCGCGTCGAAGAAGAGGTAATCTCTTCTACCGATTCTTTTAAGTTTCATTATTCTTATACATCCTCTTCTTTAGTTGTTTCATTATGAAGTAATGAAATATGTATGACTAATATAATTATATGTTATTATAAATAGGAAACACCCCCATTTCACCTTCTATCCATCCTATGGAAAATGAAATCATCGCGCGTACGTATGTAAGGAATACCGTCTCCACGCCGTGGTGTAATCTGTTTTTCCACCACCACCTTACATGGATGGGTATAATGGTGTAAAGAATAACTATATGTTGTTATTATAACATCCTACTGATTATGAGATATTATTTCATCCACTCTAATTCCATTCAAAATTTATGGTAACGATATCATTGCTAATGCGTACGTACGGATTACCGTCTCCACAACGCGATGAGATTCATTCTCCATATTAACCATTCAAGAATGAGTATAAAGTATATATAATGAATAATAAGGATATATATGACATAATAATTCTACTGGATTTATGTGTATATATATATGTCATCTACTTACTTCCATTCAAGTCAATAAGGAAAGTAAAACAGCGTTCATGCATACGTACGGCCTACCGTCTCCATGAACGGTGTGTTTCATTTCATTTATCTATCTATTATATTTATATATATATATACTGAATATATGTGATATATAAATCATATTTTAAATTCTGAAAGTAAGTAAATCATGATATAACTAATAACAATATCATGAACAATAAGTCCAAACATGTACGATTAATGAAACAATTTTACCCAAAACACCGCTTTAACATGGAATTGACAAAAGAACGGGTAATATAAAGTCATAAGTGAATAATATATGATATCATAAATTTTATTATTTTTCTGTTAAAATTAAATAGTATGTTTGAACCCACAATATAGTATTTTTGGACATGTATGGAAGAAATTGGACCTAAGTTAAGGGATATTTTTACAATCTCATTTTTATCCAAGATTGCTTATAGGTAAGTATTTACTGGGGGTTTGTTTATCATACATGTCCATGTTTCCTCAAAAAAAAAATCATAAAATATTTAATATTATTCCATGTATTTTTAAATTCATTTTTAACCTTTTTTGTCTTTTACCACATTTTATGGAAGGAATATTTATTTATTTACCATACGAGATACTTTTTGACTTTTCCCAAAAAAGTACAAGAAGAATGTTTTTTTAACTTATACGGCGTGAATGGTTTTTTTAAAATTTCATAATGACTTATTTAAATGAATCTTCCTCTACAAGATTTCATTATTATTTTCAACGAAATCTTTTTCTTTTAAAATTGTGTGGCATTTTTTGAAAAGAAAATGATTCTGTAGATGAAAGGATATTTTTCTCAAGAATTCATTTCAAGTGTCTTGTCAAAACTATTTTCCATCTAAGATGACAATATTTATTATGATTATGTTTCAAGTATAATGTCTCTATTATTTACATTGTTTTATTCTTATTATGATTAAATGATATCCGTTTGTTTTATATGGGTTATTTTATGATTGGATGATGTTTACAAAACCCGTTTTAATCTTTGGGTTATGATGAATGATTTATGTTTATTTTGTGGAATAAGTAATAATGAATTAATTGTGAGATGGGTGGTACCTATATCTCCCTCCAATTCATTGGGTAAAGATTTTTATCTCAGGAGATAGACATGGCTGGAACGACAAGTTAATCTGGTTCAGTGATACAGGACTGGAATGAGGAGTGAACTCGATTCAGTAAGGGACTTTGTCAACTATGATGGTCTTGGCTGGAATGCCTTGGCTACTATGGAAATCATAACATGTGCTTAATGGTTTCCACAATTACATGTTTTATTCCCATGCTATTTTATCATAGTTAATGTTCATTTTTGATCTATGCCTTATGAACTGCCAAGATTTATGTCATTACTCATGATTTTTATGTTTTATGTTCATGTTCTTACATTCAAATGTTTAGGTATTGTTTTATGTTCTCCATGTTTACCCTTACTGAGCATTTAATCGCACCCTTTTTATGTTTTATTTTCCACATGATATAAAGAAAGGTTTTAGGTAAGAAAACCAAAGGGGAAGTTCTTTATAGAAGATGTTCAAGATCTTTCACCATGTTTAGAAGACTATGTTCTCAGTTTCCAAAGACACTAAACTAATACGGTCTTTGGGCATCTGTTTGTGTAATGTATTAATTATTCCACAAAAGTTATGTAATGTCTATGTACATCATGTATGGTTCTCTATAGTTGGTATAAGAGTGAAGGTTTATTCAACCTTGGGAAACTAGGACATGAAAACTTTATTGAAATCCCTAGAGATATTTCTAAGGATTGTCTAGGGATGTATCTAATGTTAAGTATAAATATAGGTTATAGTCCTATAATTATGGTAATTATATTATAATTAATCCTAATATGTTATATATTGAAGGTAATCTCCCTTTACTATGTTGTTTTCATAACATGATTTTTTCCACTCACACTATTCTTTTTGGGTTTTAGTAAATGGCTGGAAACATGAAGATTCACGATAATGGAGGATATGATGGACTGTGGAATGATATTATTCATGAGCAAAAAAATGAAACGGGATTTGGAATTCCAAAAATAATTATTATGCCTAATCAACAATCTCATAATATGATCAATAATCTCAACATTGCTAAGTATCCAGACTCAGCTAATAAGAGAAATATGGAGTTTCATGATGATCATAGAGGTGTGAAAACTAAATTTTCTTCATGTAAATCATGTGGGAAGAGACATCAATGAGAATGTTTCAAAGGAACTGGAAGATGATTTGGGTGTGGAAAAGAAGGACACAAAGCCAGTAATTACAATGGAAAAGTTTTAGTTAACACCATGTATAAGGATAATGGTATTGATAAGACATCAACAATGGTTAAATGTTTTAAATGTGGAATGGATGGGCATTATGAAAACCAATTCCCTAAGGTAAAGACTCATCAAGAGAATAATCATGGTCTTATGGGTAGTATTTATATTGATGATGATGATGAGACTACAAATTATATGTGAGATGAAAGAATTCTTGAAGCTCAGTCAATGGTTTAAGAAGTTAGTGGAATGATTTATGTTTATCAAGAGTAATGTTGTATCGGTAATGGTACTATGTAATAAAGACAAATCTAAGGATTGTTACACTATTGTTTTTCCTAAAGTATTTGAAAGTATATATTGAATGGTACCAGTAACCATGAAAGGTTATTTAGATATTTTTAGACAGTAGATGATATGTGCATAATGAAGTTATAAAGAGATAATGAGATGTTTGATAGTATTAATGAGATCATTACTGATATAAGGACAATGTGATGTCAGGGTTTGAGTATATAGAAATTTTGGGATTTTGAAATGTGGAAAGAGTTAACATTTGACAGAATTCATGTTTTCAATAAGGTTTTATGGTAATTTATGTTTCAAGAGAATACATGATTAAGATATTCACATGTTTGGAATGCGATCAACAAGATATATCTTATGATAAATGGGGGATAAATGATGGTATTCATGTTCTTGTTATGTGACATTTCCAGTAATCGTTTTCTTTATACTATGAGAATGGACAGATGTATTTTGGATAATTCTAAATATTGGAATGGATTATGTCGGACATCGGATAGTATTGTTTAAGGCTAGAAATTTTTTTTGATATTATTTCTTTTATTTTATAATAGTGTAGTTTTAGAAAAAGGATAACCTGCAGGACGGGCGACAACCCGTCGCGTTGGACAACATTGCCGGAATCAAACCCACAAACGAAGTGTGACAGGCCTTTATTGTCTACAACTGGCCTACAAGAAGACCCTGGTCAGTAGAAACTAGTTTTATTTTATTAAGTGGTATGATATATAATGTTTAAGTCCATTTTTGGAACCATATACTATTAATCTCACCATAGATAGACTTATGTATATTAAATAACTTTTGATAACCTTCTTTTTGAGACAGATGGAATGACCTATCATTCTATCGCATGATCTACTAACACTCCATGAATGAAAAATTCAACTTTATTTCTTTAAGAGATGAAGTGGAATTTGTTCAAGGAATGACCAATGGTGAGATTGTACCAAAATCAATTACGTATTTCTTCTAATTCCATTTTTTCAGCTTTAGGGAAATGTTCTTAAAAACCAAAAATATTTTCCTAGATTGTACCTTAGATCATCACAAATTTATGGCTTTGTGATTCTTGTCTTTTTCATAGCCATGTTCTCTACCACTCTCCATCATAACTTGATGGTTATGTTTCTCTTCCATATCCATATTTTCACCTATGTTCGTCTATGTGGAAACCCAGTGATGAGTTAATTTGGGTAACTATTACATTTCATACATTAGTTTTTAAAATTATGTTTTAGTATTCCTTTTTATGATGTGGGTTTCTATGAAATAAACTTTCAGGTAGTAAACCATTTGTAACCCCAACGAATTTCGAGGGAGAAATTTATTTTAAGGGAGGTAGAATGTAACACCCTTAGATTTTATGAGAAATATTATTTTTAATTTCATTGATGTCTTGTGTTATATGTTACACCAATATTATCATGGGATATACACAACACCGTATTATCTTGTAGTATACGCAACACTAATCTTGGCTTGTGTTACACACAAGATAAACCATCCTTGATAGCTTTCGTTGTACGAAACACCGAGTTTCACTAAACAACGATATGTTATTAAAATATTATATAAACTAGACGTTATGAATAGTAATGCCAAATTTTTGAAATTGTATAAATTTTTTCTTTCAAAATGGACTTCATTTTTGGATTTGGAATATCAAAATTAGCCTAGGGTGAATTTTTTGTATTTTTTTTGATAGCATTCAATTTTTGATGAATAGTGAGAAGCACTGAGTTATAGTTTAAAAGCGAATTTTAATTTTTATAATTGTTTATTTTATTTGAATTTATTTTAGATCAAAATTGATACATAATACCTATATAAGTTCAACATAATTCATTTGATTCATTTTATAATAATTTTAGATATATAAAAAATTTATTGAACTTTTCACCGTCTTTTACCCACCTACTGAGAGAATTTGAAAATTTACATAAAACATAATTTTACCGCTTATGTGAGTGGAATTTTTAAAATCCGAGAGACACGATTAATATCAAACAGTAAAATGTGGTTCAATAAGATAAAAAATATTTTGTTGAATAGTAACTTTTAACTTTTATTTACCACGGTTAAAAGTAAATAGGGTAATTAAGGGTAAAAGGATATTATTATTACCCTAACACATGTCTTAATTCTATTAGATAAGTGTAATTCGACCAAAAACAACCTTAGTAATAAAATATTACCCTTTAGGTCCACTTGTATTAGATTACAAAATTTATTATTATTTTATTTAAAGAAGAGTTAAAATAGTTAAAATGAATGTTTAATAACTAAAACATTTTTAATATGGGGTTATACATCAAATAAATTTGACTGTAAATATTCATTAGAAATAAAAAAATATTTACTACATATTGGTATTTTATTTATAATTTTTAGACATTAAAGAATTTAATTTATTTCTGACACAATGATGATGCATTAATTACCTAATTATTGAAATATTAAAATAATTGATATTATAAATACCCAAATAAATGTAATTTGATAATTTTTATGAATTAAAATAATTTTCTAGGTTAATATAACATATTAGGGTTGGTAAGATGAATTTGTTTACAAGTAATAATTCTTTTTTTAATTTAGAGAAAACAAAATACCAAGTAGTGTCAAAATAGACATAAAAGAGTTTTTAAAAAAAATATTATATTATTAATTGATATTCTATTCCTAAAAATCTAAGGTTCGGCCAAAAGACTTATATAATAATATATATGAAATTAATGATAGAATTGGGGTTTTATTGGTAGTTTATAGTAATATTATTAACCATATAGTGTAAGAATTCAAGATGACATGGTAAAAGTTAAATTATTTAACTTAGAGTTAAATCTAAATGATAATATAAAATGGTAATATAAACTTGTCTAAAACCTATATGTTGAGATTTTTTCAACCCATCCCCACTTTATCATCGAAATAAATCAATTTGGAGCCATTATAAACTGAATATGACTTTATTATAAAATAATATTTTATGTTTTTTCTAAGGTGCCCCTCACCCTCTTATAAAAGGGCACTTTCTCCCTCTCCTCTTCACAAATATTTGAGCCTTAAAGCTCGGCAAAACCCTACCCATTTCACTTCTATACTTCCATATAATCCTACTATAGGTCCTAGTGTTCTTCAAAGACCAACTATAGTTCCCTAAGAGGAGCTTAAGAGGAGGCGCGTCGAAGAAGAGGTAATCTATTCTACCGATTCTTTCATGTTTCATTATTCTTCTACTTACACTTCTTTAGTTGTTTCATTATGAAGTAATGACATAAGTATAACTAATATACTGATATATTGTTATAAAAGTGAAACAACCCCATTTCACATACTATCCATCCTATGGAAAATGAAATCACCACGCGTGCGTACATACAGAATACCGCCTCCACGCCGTGGTGTAATCTATTTTTCCACCACCACTTTACATGGAAGGGTATAATGGTGTAAAGAATAACTATATATGGTTATTATAACATCATATTGATTCTTAGATATTATATCATCAACTCTAATTTCATTCAATAATTATGGTATTGATATCATCGCTCGTGCGTACGTACGTATTACCGTCTCCACAACGCGTTGAGATTCATTATACATATTAACCATTTAAGAATGATTATAAAGTATATATAATGAATAATAATGATATATATGAAATAATAATGCTTCTGGACTTATGTATATATATATTTCATCTACTTACTTTCATTAAAGTCAATAATGAAAGAAAAACATTGTTCATGCGTACGTACGACCTATCATCTCTATGAACGATGTGTTTCATTTCATTTATCAATCTATTATATATATATATATATACTGAATATATATGATTTAGAAATCATGTTTTTCATTCTGTGTGTATGTAAATCGTGATATAAGTTATAATAATATCATGAACAATAAGTCCAAACATGTACGACAATGGAATGATATTCTTCATGATCAACCAAATGAGACAGGATTTGGAAGTCCAAACATCGTTATTATGCCTAATCTACAATCTCATAATATGATCAATAATCTCAACATTGTTAAGTGTCCAGACTCAGCTAATAATAGAAATATGGAGTTTCATGATGATCATAGAGGAATGAAAGTTAAATTTTCCTCATGTAAATCATGTGGGAAGAGACATCAAGGAGAATGTTTCAAAGGAACTAGAAGATGATATGGGTGTGGAAAAGAAAGACACAAAGCAAGTAATTGCAGAGGAAAAGTTTTAGTTTACACCATGTACAAGGAAAATGGTATTGATAAGACATCAACAGTGGTAAAATGTTCTAAATGTGGAATGTATGGGCATTATGAAAATGAATTCCCTAAGGTAAAGTCTCATCAATAGAATCATCATGGTCATATGGGTAGTATTTACATTAATGATGATGAAGAGACTACAAATTATATGTGAGATGATATAATTCTTGAAGCTCGGTCAATGGTTTAATAATTTAGTGGAATGATTTATGTTTATCAAGAGTTATGTTGTATCGGTAATGGTACTATGGAATAAAGACAAATCTAAGGATTGTTATACTATTTTTTTTTCTGAAGTATTTGAAAGTATATGTTGAATGGTACCAGTAACCATGAAAGCTTATTTAGATATTTTTGGACAGTAGATGATATGTGCATAATGAAGGTATAAGGGGTTAATGAGATGTTTGATAGTATTAATGAGCTCATTACTGATATAAGGACAATGTGATATCATGGTTTGAGTATATAGAAATTTTGGGATTTAGGAAAGTGGAAAGAGTTAACATTTGAAATAATTCATGTTTTCACTAAGGTTCTATAGTAATTTATGTTTCAAGAGAATACATGATTAAGGTATTAACATGTTTGTAATGTGATCAAAAAGATATATCTTATGATATATGGGGGATAAATGATAGTATTCACATGCTTTTTATGTGACCTTTCCTGTAATCGTTTTCTTTATACTATGAGATAGGACTGATGTATTTTGGATAAGTATAAATATTGGAATGGATTATGTCAGACATCAGATAGTATTGTTTAAGGGTAGTACATTTTTTCTATATTATTTCTGTAATGTCATAATAGTGTAGTTTTAGAAAAAGGACAATCTTCAGGATGGGTGACAACCCATCGCGTCGGACAAGGTTGCGGGAATCAAACCCACAAACGAAGTGTGACAAGCCTTTATCGCCTACCACTGGCCTACAGGAAGTCCCTGGTTAGTAGAAACTAGTTTTATTTTATTAAGTGGTATGATATATGAAGTATAAGTGCATTTTTGGAACCATATATGATTAATCTCACCATAGATGGACTTATGTATATTAAATAACCTTTGCTAACCTTTTTTTTGAGACAGATGAAATGACCTATCATTCTATCGCATGATCTGCTAACACTTCACGAATTAAAAATTCAACTTCATTTCTGTAAGAGATGAAGTGGAAATTGTTCACGAAATGAGCTACGGTGAGATTATACCAAAATCAATTATGTATTTCGTCTAATTCCATTTTTTTCAACTTTAGGGAAATGATCTTGAAAACCAAAAACGTTGTCTTAGGTGGTACCTTAGATCATCACAAATTTATGGCTTTGTGGTTGTTGTCTTTTTCATAGCCATGTTCTCTACCACTCTCCATCAGAACATTATGGTTAGATTTCTCATCCATATCTTTATTTTCACCTATGTTCTTCTATGTGGAAACCCAGTGATGAGTTAATTTTGGTAACTGCTATGTTTCATAAATTAGTTTTTAAAATTAAGTTTTAGTATTCCTTTTTATGATGTGGTTTTCTATGAATGATAATTTCAAGTAGTAAACCATTTATAACCCTGACGAATTTTGAGGGCGAAATTCATTTTAAGGGGGAAGAATGTAACACCCCGAGATTTTATGAGAAATATTATTTTAAATTTCTTTGATGTCTTGTGTTGTACGCTACACCAAGATTATCTGGAGCTATATTCAACACTGTATTAGCTTGTATTATACACAACACTATTATTGGATTGTGTTACATGCAAGAGAAACCTTCCTCGATAGCTTGCGTTGTACGCAAAACCAAGTTTCACTAAACAACGATATGTTATTAAAATATTATATAAACTAGCCATTATGAATAGTAATACCCACTTTTTGAAATTTTATAAATTTTATCTTTCAAAATGGACTTAATTTTTGGATTTGGAATATCAAAATTATTCTAGGGTGAATTTTTGGTATTTTCTCTGAAAACATTCAATTTTTTGATGAATAGTGAAACACACTGAGTTATAGTTTAAAACCGATTTTTTATTTAAATAATTGTTTATTTTATTTAAATTTATTTTAGTTTAAAATTGATACATAATACCTATATAAGTTAAATGTAAATAATTGGAGTCATTTTATAATAATTTTAGATATATAAAAATTTTGTTGAACGTTTCACCGTCTTTTACCTACCTCCTAAGAGAATTCGCAAATTTAAATAAAACTTAATTTTACCTCTTCTATGAGTGGAATTTCGAA
The DNA here is from genome assembly GCA_963277665.1 of Viscum album. Taxonomy (NCBI): domain Eukaryota; kingdom Viridiplantae; phylum Streptophyta; class Magnoliopsida; order Santalales; family Viscaceae; genus Viscum; species Viscum album. The sequence continues at coordinate 601,853,632 of OY728133.1, forward strand.
AATCCGAGAGACACGGTTAATATCAAGGAGTAAAATTTGTTTCAATAAGATAAAAATATTTTTTGGTGAATAGTAACTTTGTACTTTTATTTACCACTGTTAAAAGTAAATAAGGTAATTAACGGTAAAAATGGTATTATTATTACCCTAACACATGTATTAATTATATTGGATAAGTTTAATTAGACCAAAACCAGCCTTATCAATAAAATATTACCCTTTAGGTCCACTTGAATTAGATTAGGACATTTATTATTACTTTATTTAAAGAAGAGTTAAAATAGTTAAAATGAATGTTTAATAACTAAAACATTTTTAATATAGGGTTATACATAAGATAAATTCGATTGTAAATATTCATTAGAAAGCTAAAAAGATTTAATATATAATCTTATTTTAGTTATAATTTTTAAACATAAAATAGTTTAATTTATTTATGACAGAATGGTGATGCAGCAATTACCTAATTAATAAAAATTAAAATAATTGATAGTATATATACACAAATAAAAGTAATTTGAGACTTTTTATGAATTAAACTAATTTTTTAGGTTAATGTAACATATTTGGGTTGTTTAGATGAATTTTGTTTCGAATTAATAATGCTATTATGAATTTGGAGAAAACAAAATACCAAGTAGTGTCAAAATTGACATAAAAGAGTTTTTAAAACAAATAATATATTATTAATTCATATTATATTCCTAAAAATCCATGGTTTGGCCAAAAGTCTTATATAATAATAAATATGACATTAATGACCCAATTGAGGTTCTATTGGCAGTTTATAGTAAGTTTATTAACCATGTACTGTAAGAATACAAGATGACATGGTAAAAGTAAAATTATTTAACGTAGAGTTAAATCTAAATTATAAGGTTAAAATGACAACCTAAACTTGTATAAAACCTATTGGTTGAGAGTATTTCGACCCATTCACACTATATCTTCGAAATAAATCAATTTGACGCCATTATAAACCGAATATGACTTCATTATAAAATAATATTTTAAGTTTTTTCAAATGTGCCCATCACCCCTCTTATAAAAGGTCACCTCCTCCCTCTACTCTTCACACATATTTGAGCCTTCATGCTCAGCCAAACCCTGCCCATTTCACTTCTCCACATCCGTATAAACCTACTAGAGGTCTTGGTTTTCTTCAAAGACCATCTATAGTGCCCAAAGAGGAGGTTAAGAGGAGGCATGTCGAAGAAGAGGTAATCTCTTATACCGATTCTTTCAAGTTTCTTTATTCTTATACATCCTCTTATTTAGTTGTTTCATTAAAAATTAATGACATAAGTATAAATAATATAATTATATTTTATTATAAATATTATGAAACCCCATTTCACCTTCTATCCATCCTACAGAAAATGAAATCACCACGTGTGCGTACGTACGAAATATTGTCTCCACGTCATGGTGTAATCTGTTTTTCCACCACCACCTTACATGGATGGGTATAATGGTTTAAATAATAACTATATATGGTTATTATATCATCATATTGATTCTAATATATTATATCATCCACTAAAATTCCATTCAATAATTATGGGAATGATATCATCGCTCGTGCGTACGTACGGATTTCCGTCTCCACAATGCGTTGAGATTCATTCTCCATATTAACCATTAAAAAATGAGTATAAAGTATATATAATGAATAATAATGATATATATGTCATAATAATTATACGAGATTTATTTATATATATATATATCATCTACTTACTTCCATTCTAGTCAATAAGGAAAGGAAAACAGCGTTCATGCATACGTACCGCCTACCGTCTCCATGAACGGTGTGTTTCATTTCATTTATCTATCTATTATATATATATTTATACAGAATATATATGATATATAAATCATTTTTTACATTCTGGAAGTAATTAAATAATGATATAAGTAATAATAATATCATGAACAATAAGTCCAGACACGTACGATAAATGAAACGATTTTACCCAGACGCTGCTTCAACATGGAATTGACAAAAGAACAGGTAATATAAAGTACAAAGTGAATCATATATGATATCATAGATATTGTTATGGTTCTTTTTCATGTTAATAATATTTTTAAAACCACTATACAAGAGTTTTTTACACATATGGAAGAAATTGGACCTAAGGTAAGAGATATTTTTACAATCTCATTTTTTTCTGATATTGCTTATATGTAAGTATTTACTGGGTTTATGTTTATCATCCATGTCCACATTTCCTAATAATGTTTTAATAAAATGTTTACTATTCTTCCATGTATGTTTAAATTCATTTTTACCCTTTTTTGTCTTTTACCACTTCGTATAGAAGGAATATTTCTTTTATTTATCATACGAGATACTTTTTGACTTTTCTGGAAAAAATATGAGAAAAATGTTTTTTTAACTTATACAGCATGAATGGGTTTTTTATGGTTTCATAAAAACTTATTTCAATAAAGATTACACTACAAGATTTCATGATTATTTTCAACAAAATCCTTTTCTTTTAAAATTGTATGGCATTTTGTGGAAAGAAAATGATTCTCAATAAGAAAGGATATTTTCCTCAAGAATTCATTTCAAGTGTTTTGTCAAAACTATTTTCCATCTAAGATGACATTATTTATTATAATTATGTTTCAAGTATAATGTCCCTATATTTTAAATGGTTTGATTCTTCTTATGATGAAATTATATCCATTTGTTTTATATGGATTATGTTATGATGGGATGATGTTTACGAAACCCATTTTATTCTTTGGTTATGATGAATTATTTATGTTTATTTTGTGGCACAAGTAAGAATAACATCATTATGAGATGGGTGGGACCTATATCTCCCTCCAATTCATTGGTTAATGATTTATATCTCATGAGATAGACATGGCTGGAATGGAAAGTTAATCTGGTTCAGTGTTACAGGACTAGAAGGAGGAGTGAACTCGATTCAGTAAGGGACTTTGTCTACTATGATGGTATTGGCAGCAATGCCTTGGATAATATAGAAATCATAACATGTGCTTAATGGTTTCTACAATTAAATGTTTTATTACCACGCTATTTTATCATGGTTAATGTTCCTTTTTGATCTATTCCTTAAGAACTGCCAAGATTTATGTCATTACTCATGATTTTGTTGTTTTATGTTCATGTTCTTACATTCAAATGTTTTAGGATTGTTTTATGTTCTCCATGTTTACCCTTACTGAGAATTTGATCTCACCATTTTTATGTTTTCTTTTCCCCGGGATATAAAGAATGGTTTTAGGTAAGAAAACCAAAGGGGAAGATCTTTTTGGGAGATGTTGAATATCTTTCACCATGATTAGAAGATTATGTTTTGAGTTTCCAAAGACACTAAACTAATATTGTCTTTGGGCATCTATTTTTGTAATGTATTAAGTATTTCGCAAAAATAATGTAATGTGTATATAAGTCGAGTATGGGTCTCTATAGATAATACCATTTGAAAACAATATTTTATTCCTATAAATAATTGATTGATTTTACTTTTTATGCCATAGATGAAATAGGAGGCATATGTGATGAGTCTTGTGAAATTTTATTCATAAGTTCCAAAAGTTTCATCCATGTTTTTCTTCTATTCCATGAATTATAGCTCTAAGTTTTATTGAATGTATGAGGAAAATACTTAGTGAATAATATCATCTTAAACTAGTCCCATAGTATATATTCTATATCCTATTACTACATGGTATTATTTAAGAGATTCCATCATTTTCAGCCTCTGTTTCTAAATGATGAACATATATAATAACCTTCTCATGTTACAAGCACTGGAGAATGGAAAATATATTTTCCATCACATTTACCAACTTATTATAAAGCAATGTATTTTAAGACCATTTATAGGGGTGTATGTTACTTCTGTAATGAATCAATATAGAGCTACTTCTTTGGTGTGTTTGGGATATCTCTATGATTTGTTCTATTTCTCACTACATAATATTGTTTAGTGAGAATTTCTATAATTCTTTTCATTCCAATCCCATTATAATTAGATTTATCATTATTAAAATCTCCACAATTTCTATTTAACCCTCTATTAACGTAGTTCTTTTATTATTCATCCATTTTCATTACTAGAGGAACATTAGACATGAGTATACTTAAATTAATTAAGGAATATATAAATTTACTATAAAATTAGATGATATATTCAAAAAATAACATGAAGATATTTTCTTGTGTATCTATCGGTTTCAAAAATATGTTTTCCCTAGTTATTTTTCTAATTGAACTAATTTTATATTAAAATAATTCATCATGGTTTATAAAGAATAGGGGAATTAACCAAATCATAACTCCTAAGAGTGTAAAAAAAGATGTGTAGATATTCTTCATTCTTGTGAACTGGGTGATGATTGAGTTAATACACAATACACCCATATCATGGTTACTACCCATAGGTACATCTATATTAAATCCAATATCTACTTGTACTACCACGTCAATTATTATTTTAAGAAAATTAAATAATCTCTATTTTTTGTAAAATACATGATGTTATCATGTACATTTTGTTATCTCTTAGAATTATCCCTACATTTTTCACTAAAGTTCTATAAAATAATCCTCAAAATACTAAATTATCCTCTATTACCAACTAAATTGATGAAAGATAAAAAAATAATACATTAATTTCATTTTTTGGATAATACATCTCTAAAATAGTAGCTCAACCCAAGCACCAAAAAAATTATTGTCTTGCAGATTAACTATATAAAAATACAATTTTAAAACATTTTTAAAGAATTCCAAATATTCCTGATTTCATAGACCTTTTCTCTAGACATCACAAATTATATAATCATATTTATAAATCATTGAAAAGAAACATAAGAATGGTTTGTTCTTAGATTCTCAGTATGAAAAAAAAATTATTATAATATATCAGATCATAAATATGAAGAAAACATGAAGAGATAATAAATTCTGAATTAAAAAATCATGAAAACATATATTCTAATCATAAAACAAGGTATAGAAACATAAGATCATATAAATATCATAACGGAATCAAAAATATTATGTCAAAATAAAAAAATAATTCTCAATAGTCATAAAAGTAGTGAGAATGACATAAGAGTATAGAATGTTTAAAAAATAAGTCATAACATGAAAACACGGAATATCATGAAAATGAAAAGCATAAATGAAATATTGTATAACTTGATAAAAACATGGAAATCTGTAAAAAACATAACCATTTGAGAACCTTTTTTAGTGAAATCATTATACCCATGACTTTGTAAATAAAATCAATATTTTAATGCCTAAAAATGTGAGAAAATTCGTTATGCCCAACCCGTAGTGAAAACAAATATTATGTTCACTCTTAAATATATCATGGGATATAAACATAAAACAGTGTATTAGAGGGTGATATAGCATCTCACAAATCATCATCCTTATGTTGGGTTAGGATAGGGATGATGATGATAATTACATAGGAGGGGGATGAATTGTGTATTTCAGTCAATTTAAACAATTCTTAATTAATTTATTATTTAGCAGTGAAGCTTTCATTTTCTCTCAAATATAAGAAAATATTGTAAATATTTAATGGAAATCAGCACATCTATTTATAGTTGTTCAAAACATAAATAATCATTAGCCCACAAAAATATTCTTAACTCTATAAGATTGTTTATTTTAACTACATCCTCTTATCCTAAGATTTTTAATCCAAAACAGAGCGTTGCAAGTTTACATCATTACAATAAGGATAAACAAAGCCCTCTAGTTCATTTATAGGGAACCATAAATCCAATACTTAGTTAAAGAAGATAAAAATTAAACATGACTGAGTTTGAGCCATCAAAACTCCACCAAATCAATAGAGATTGTTTTTTTTTATGGATACATATAAAACATCATAGCTGCAAAAGTAACTAACAAATTTATTCAAATAATCAATAAACCATTGTAACAAAAAAGATCTTCCATGTCACATCGCCTTTCTTTAACTAGTGATAGAGAAATGACCCAGTAGATGTTTAAACATGTATGTATCCAATTTTTATCACTTAAAATGATTTTTTGTTATTGAAAATGAGGATATAACAATAAATTGAAGTAGCAATAAAAATATCAGTAGTATTAAGATGATGATTCCAAACATGTTTGTCTCCATAGTGTAGCTCTGAAAGCAATGAAATGTGGTTTGGTATGTATATCACATTTTTTGTATAATAAATAATTCTTTATATATTCTCCCATACACTTCTTGATGAATAGTGTATCAAAATATATAGTTTTGGTCAAGAAACTCCTGGCCAAAAATAACTCTATAAATATTACAAAATATATCATGAATATTTGAATTCAAAAATAGTAATGAGATTCAAAACTTCTTGTAGTAGTAGTAATGATTTACTTTATTGATTACGAGACTCTAAAAATCCTAATGAGCCTTTGAATCAATCGTAAATGAGAATTTAATTTATCTTTATATCATCCAGGATTGTTTCATAAATCATGGATAATATTGCATATTTAACACTACGTCATCATATAGTCAAATGTATGGTTCCTTCAAAAAATGAAAAAACTCCAAACATAGGGATGATTACAAAAGTAGGGTTTTTGTACCCTAAATTTTTTTCTCAAATGTTGGATTTCTTCTGAATAGAGGGTCACTAAACCATACATTCTCAACAACATATAATACATGATCCACAAACATTATTCCAAATATAAGGTTTTTTTTAAGTTACTTTTTCCCACATAGGGTGTCACTATTGTTTCCATAAATGGATAAAGATGTGATCATGAATATTTAAATGAATATTCCTCACAAATCAATGACATTATTAAAATTATAGAATAAATATTTTCATGAATAATCAATTCTTGAAATTCACTTATAGTGAATTCCTTATTTAAAAAAATTTGGATGATTGTGATCACCAAACAAAAAAATAAAATTTATGATTCAATAAATGGAAAAAAAATATCCCCCTTTTATATGGTCATAAATCCAATATCAAAAATTATTATGAAATAAATTTTCCCATATAACAATATCTTTTAAAAAATCCCCCCTTGTTATCTTCTCCCTTTTTTATAACGAAAACCTATTTCCCAATAGTTTTAGAAATTATATATTAAAAACATTGACAATATTCTCCCCTTTTTTATTTTGTTAAACTTTAACATAAACTTCACCCTCTTTTGTGACTCAAAATAAGACAATAGAAATGTATAGTTTGAATAAAATCTCCCTAAATTCATGTATAAAATCATATATATGAAGTTAGGAAGAATAATAAAATGATTATTTTTTTAAAAAAATACCACTTAGATTTTAGTATTTTAGGATACTAAAAAATATTGACTAATTTGTTTCTATAAAATAGGTTGTATAAAATAAAATGGTTAATTTTAATGAAATAAAAATTAAATCTAAAATACATGCTTCATTAAGATGATAATAAAATGTAAATTATGAATTAACCAATAGCACATGATTTTAATAAATAATAATATTAAATATATTTAAATTAAGAAGGGTTTATAAGGAAGTGGTCGGTTCATCTGAACATTCAAAAAAACAAACTTTATTGCTTAGTGCATCTAAGACTCTTGATAGACTTTATAATATGCATTTAATATCTACTATTATTTTATTTGATGATGATGTAAACTATTCAACTAAGAACAGATTCAAATTTTCAGGATCTTGATTTATAGAAGCTTAATTTCTGATCAATTCCATTTGAATTGGTATTTCTATTTTCAAAACTTCTAAATATTCTTTCATTATCAAACCATGTCATATATTATAATACTTATTTTGTAACAAATCAAAATTCATTTTTGATATAGAATATTTCTATAGATCATCATAAGAACAATTAGATACTTCCAAATAATCATATAACTTCACTTTTTATTCATTAAAAGTTCCAAAATTGGTCATAATATTTTCGTAAAATAATTGAGAAGAGGATAATTTCTGTTCTTTATGAATTTTAACTTCAATACTTCTTTCAGATGATATTTCAAGTAAATCTTAATCAAATGAAATAGATAAATGAGAATTATTACCTTTAATCCATTTGTAAGAATGATTTTCTTTTGAAATAGTGGAGCTTGATCACTTCATTTTATTGTGACTGGTATTTTAGAAACTTTTGACCAATATATTTTGTAAATGATGATTTCATTATTTAAAATTTTAATGAACAAAGATGAAACATTAGGTTCTGACTTTATAGATGATGCTTCATTTTATTTAGTATTAAATATTTAATAATAATTACATATTACATAAAAAGATTATTTTTATATTCTTAAACAATTGGATATAATTTATTAACATGAAATATAAGGATTTAAAAAATAAGTTTGATCATTTTATAATAAGTTATAAAAGTAATATAATTTTAAAAAATTATAAAAAAAATAAATTTTAAGTTATATATACTATAAAACATTTAATGTAACATAAGTATAACATTATTTAAAATGAAATACTTCCTGAGTATGTAACTTTAGTACTGAGGATTTTTTTGATAATGATGTAATTCAGAGTTGTGCACTCCTTTTATAGACAATTTCTAAAATATCAATCAATCGATTACTAAACTTTTTCACAATGTAACTTTGTGGTGCAACCATGTATCACATGAAATACAAATTTTATTTGGTAACCATATACTATTTGGTGCAGCAGTGCTAGAAATCAAATTTCTAGGCAACCAAAAATGTTATTTTATATAGAAATTATACTATTTAGTTTATCAAATTATTCTAAACAATAAATAATTTCAACACTGGAAACTTTATGTTTTGTATAACAATAGTAATTTTCCTAATGACCATTAACTCTATAATAAAAACATTCAATAGTAGATATGTTTTTTCTATTTAATATCGGAACAATGTAGTTCTTATATATTTTTGGTCTTTAACCATTACATCCTATTCCAATTTTTTTTGTATTTTATTTTTACCAAGGATTTCATTTAAATATTTTTCTCCTTTAATCAGTATACTAGAGGCTTGTTTTAATTTATAAATTTCTTTCAATAGTTATTTAATTTTAATATCATGTAATTAAAAAGATTTAGAAGATTCAAATTTTAAAACTATAATTTGTCTTGAAAAAAAATTAAATAAATGAATAGTATCAAAAGATTTCTTAAACTTTATATGATATTTATTGATTGATTCATACTTGTCTTGTAACATAAAATAATATTTTTTTAATTCATCATAGGATAATATCTAATAACTTGAGTTTTGAGAGTAAGATTATTATAACTCATGATCTGTATGTTCTGTTCGACATTCCATTTGTTTCTTATAATAAGAATATGAATTTGTAGAAGATTAATTATGTGAACTAGAGGTATTAATCAATATAACCTACACAATTTTCATTCCTTTACTTTTTATATTTTTATTTCATTTGTTATTTTATTAATGGAAATTGTTTCTCTATATGGCCTTTTTCATTTCGTTCAAAACATTTATTATCATCGGTTCCTTTCTTCTTTTTTCTATATACCTTTTCAAAAAAAATATAAAGATATGATAAATCTTTATACCAAATTGGGTGATTTAAATAATATGATTCATCCATCATTGTCTTGAGATCATATTCTTTGTGTTTCATAAGATTTTAAACTTCACCTTACATCTCAACATCAAACATCAATAGACTTCTAATCAACTCCTTCATTATAAATTTTATATAGGTTTAGATTTACATATAGATACATATATTACATTACCCTTTGAGGGTAGTACTCTGAAAAATTTTAACACTTTTTCTGATTGTGAAATTGATTTCCCAAAGTAGAAATATTATGGAATATTTCTATCAACCTTCCATTCATCATATTGATGGTTTCATCCTCATTCATTTTTAATATTCAAAATATTAATTTCATAGTAGTGTACCTTAATTGTTTGATGTCTTCAGTTTCATCATAGGAAACAATAATGGTCCTCCAAATCTCATATAGATTAGGACATTAGGACACTCGATTGAATTAATTTGTTCATAAACCACATAGAATAGAATTCATAGATTTTTAATTTAGATCATAATCCATTTCTTGATCATTACTCTAATTTTATAAATATTCCATAGGGATTTCATAAGGTTTAACTACCATCAAGTAAACTCTTATTCCATAAGTTTTCAAATATATGATCAAAAGGTTTTCAATCATCTATAATTATTACCATTAAAATATATAGCACAAATCATATACATACCTTCTCTAGAATCAGTCATTTGAAGAAATCTTTATCTGAATATTTATCTCATGCTTGTTAGAGCCAGAAAATTGATGATCGTTCAAATACCACTTCGTTAATGATGAATATATCAAAAATATTATTCCAAAAATGGAATGATATAAAAATATAACTTTATTTCATTTCAATCGTTTTAAGAGAAATTTTCTAGTAGAAAATATACCAGTAAATCCCTACCTTTGTTACCAATGATTGGGTAAGGAAAATGATGAGGAATATAATTACACAAGAGGGTGATTAATTGTTTATCTCAAACACTTTAAACAATTTATAATGTCTCTATTATTTAGTAGTGAAAGTTTTCATTTATATCAAAGATAAGCGTTCAGCTGAAATAATTAATGGAAATAAACACAAGGATGCATATTGGTATAATGAACAATGATCTCTTAGTCCACTCCAACAACACTCAACTCCATGAGCTTGGGTATTTTCACTAGGTCCTCTAATACTAAGACCTTTAATCTAGACCTAAGTGTTGGTAGTTAAAAACATTATAGTAGGGATAAATATATCATTCTAGTTCTTTTATAGGGAATTGTAAATCCATAGCTTTGTGAAACAAGTTGACACTTAACCAAGACGGAGTTTGATTTTTCAAAACTCTACTAAATCAACATAGATTGATTTTGTTGTTGGATAGAGATGAAACTTCAAATTTTTAGAACAAACTAACAAATATATTCAGATCTTCAATAAAGGACATAAGAAAAATAGATCTTCAATGTTTGGTAGGCTTTCTTCAACCAAGGGTAGATAAAATTCCAGATAGAAGTTTAAACATGTATGTATCCAATGTGTATATCTAAAAAACACATCATTATTCATGAAATTTAATATAAAACAATAAATTCTAGTATCTTTGATAGTAGTAGTAGCAGTAAGATGATAGATCATAACATATATTTATCTAGTGTGTATCTATGAATGCAACGACACAAGGTTTTATATGTATACCACATTTTCTGTATAATCCCTACATATGTATATATTTCACCACACACATCATGATAAAGGGAATATCAGTATATATATTGTTGGTCAGGAAAATCTATATCAAAAATAACTCCATAAATATCACATGATAAATTATGAATATTTTCATTAAAAAATATTCAAGATTATCATAACTTCTTGTAAGAAAAATATTGGCCTTTAAAACAATATTACTGGGACTTTGAATAAGTTTTATGTGAGATTTAAATAAATATTTATATAATCCAACACCATTATATAAATTTGCGGTATATTATGGGTTTAAAACTTCATCATTGAATAGTCAAATGTATGGTTCCTTCATAAAAAACAAAACTCCAAACATAATGATGAATACAAAAGTTAGATTTATGTACCATATTTTTTTCCAAAAAAATTACGGTTTCTTCCCAAAATAAAGTTTTTCAACCATACTTTCCCGACAATGTAGATTATAAGATCCATACATGTTATTCCAAATGTAGGGTTTTTTCCATGTATTACTTTTGAAAATGTAGTATATGAATAGTGTTTTCATAATATGCTAAAGACATGTTCCTAAATATTTCAAAAAATATTCCTCTCAAATCAATTAATTGATTATAATTCTAGAATAAAAATTCATATAAAAAATATATTCTGAAAAAAACATCAAGTAAATTGATTTGTAAAATAAATTTGGGTGTTTTTTAGCATCCAAACCAAAAAATAAATTAATAAAATTATTGATTCAATAAAGACTCAACACATTATATATGTATTCCACGAATAATCAATCATCATAATATCTTAAATAATCAATGTAAAATAATGATTTTCTTAAACATTTCTAAAACATCAAATAACATAAAATTCAAAAATCAGAGTATATAGAAAAAAATTACCAAATGAATAATATCATAATAAAATATAACAGGTGATAAAATCATAGATTAATGAGAGATAAATCTTGGGGGAAAATAGAAATTAAAGAAAAATATTTTTAAAAAACATTTTACATATTTCCATAAAAGATAAATAAAAAATTTCTTTCATAAACATTTTTTAGAAAGGAAAGAGAATAATTTTTAGAAAAATATTATAAATAAGTACAAATAATGTATTCTTGAAAATATAATTAAAATTAAGGTAATAAATCTATTTTAGTAAATAATGGAATTAAATGAATTTATCAATATTTTAAGTGATTTTAAATATAAAAATCAAATTAGAGAAATGTGGAAATAAATTACTTTCATAAAGGAGGTAAAGTAAAAATTGAATCATATAAAAAGATGTATTTTTTAAAATAATATAATTTCAATAGTAATAAAGTGGATATGGATTAAAATGATTCTACAATAATAATGGGGGTTATTCTTACCAATGTTATACTTTTATTTAGAAAAACCTTTGATTAGAGAAGTAGTTATTAGTGATGAGAGTTAATTTACACCCAAAAAAGAGGAAATAACAAATAAAATAGTTGAAAGGAATGATAAATAAATAATGAAAATATATATTTAGATAAGAAATAATATTTCCCAATGAATCTGAAATTGAGTCAAATAGACCCTTACCTTGGTTATTTTCTTAGTTAATTTCACTATAACCTTTCATAAAACAAATAAAAGCATCTTAGTCACCTGTTTCGTAAGTATAATAATGACTATAAAAAATTAAAATCATTATTTATAATTATTCTAAAAATTTATAATAGTTATTTATTATCAATTTTCATCATCATGTGTGAGTAATCGTGGTTGTTTTGAACTAGTTTTCAAATAGCAGTGTTATTATTAATTATTCCTCAAAATTTTATCATTCCCAGATATTAATTGATATTTTATATGAGGTTTCATAATAGTTTATAATTTCATAATTTATTTCTATTATATTCTTAGTTATCTTTTTAGTATAAATTATTTATATATTTCATTATATGAAAACTCTAGATATGTTACTTTTTTGAGGTAGTAGTACGCACATGCATGAATGGTGTTTTCATTTTTCTTAGTCGAAAATGGTGATGGTGGTTTATATTTCTTCTAATAGAGTAAAAAATTTAGTATAAAATAAACTCTAATTTTATTATATTTTAAAGGGAAAATTTTTTTTAGAGTAAAATAAAAAAAAATTAAGAAAAAATTAGTACTCACTTCAAGGACTATAGTTTTACCTTTGAGGGCTCCATGGAAAGGGTGAAAATATACTAAATTTTATTGAATATAATCTAAATAAAGTGAAATATAAATATAGGTAAATTAATCGGTGAATATTTTTTATATTGAACTAAAATTCATAGTTTTCATAAAGAGTTTTCTTAAATGTGTGATGAGTGTCCCCTTTTATAACTGGAGAGAATGACATTTTAGAAAATATTTCAACTAAATATAAATAGAGAAAAAAATTCACATGTAATGAATACTCTAAAATAAAAAATAATGAATTGGAGTTATTATTGTTTTTCAAATAACATCACAACATCATAATTAGAAATAGGTATATCACATGATAGGCCTTTTATATTTTCAGTTTCCCCTTCTAAACCTTCCTGGTTTTTAACGTGATAACTAGTTTTTAACTATGTAATTCATATTTTATCAATAAAATGGAAATAATAACATAATTCATACCAATGTATGGAAAATTTGAAATCAAATTTATTAGATGATTTTCTTTATAATAAAAAACATTTTAAACATTAAAACATGTTACCTGAAAAAACTGTTTTTAGAAAAAACAATTGTATTTAAGAATAAAATGTATATGTATATAAATAATTATAAATTTTAATTATTTATATAACATAATTTTTTACGATAAAATTAATAATTTTTTTTCTTTTAAATCAATCCAAAACTGAATTTTACCCTATGAGATTTTAATTACATGCTATGACTAAAATTTGTTTTAAATTTAGAATAAAATTTTACCTATGTTCTAAAAATTAATAATAAGGATTATAAGATTAGAATAATATTTATAGTTCATAATAGTTCATTTTAAATACATACTTTATCAATTAAAATTGTTTATTATATTTACAATTATTTATTGTAATGACATAATATGTATAGTTTTGGTAAAAACTATATTTTTAACTATTCGGATATAAATTTATTAATGTATAAAATTAATAAACATTTATCCAATACTAATTCTGGCATTATAAATTAAAAAAATCATTTTATAAAATTAAAATTATATAATTATTTCTTTTATTTTTTTAAGTAAAAAAATATATAAAGAAAAATAACATTTATTTATAAATAAACTGTTTAATATTTAAGTGTTCTTGATAACATTTTCATTTCATTTATAATTTAATAATATATTTTTATCTACTATAGTATTTATTCTTGTTATAACTTTATTTTTTAATATTTCCTGAATCATTTTATTTTGGGTTCTCTTGTGAAGTAAGGTTTTAAACAATGTTTTTATTTTAGGATATATATTTACTAAAAACATAGGTTTCTAAAATTATTCATGGTTTAGAACCATAATGGTTTAGTATCTTTTGAGATAAAATACAAAATAAAAAAATGTCTTGAATGACCATGAAAATATCCTACAATTTTATTCTCTCATTTTATCCTTATTCAGCATATCCTATATAAAACCTTTCTTTATAATCCTATAGAAAATGGGAACATAAGAAATGGTGAATGAAGATTCCCAAATGGTAAACATGGTAGATGTAAATCAATGATAATATTCAAGAATAATATAACAATAAGGGTATTAGAATAAGATTATAACATAAAAGAATCATACCCAATCATTCATAGATCATAAATCATGAGTCATAGAATATTGATTTAGTGTTTAATAATACATGTGTCATAAGAGTGAGGAATCATCATTAATCAACCAAGATCCATGAGAAAATATCATAAAACATGTGATCATAAATATGTACCAATCATAATAATAGAAAAAAAAATTGTTCATGCATCACTGCCAACACTATCATCACATAGTGGTAAAAGTACTATAATGGATTAATTTCACTCAAAATCCATGGTCAAATTAATAAAAATTCTTATCTTTGGATGGATGGATTATGTTCACTCCCAAACCACTATTAATTCATGGAATGGGTTAACTATCCACCATCCTTCATATTTCCTCATGAGATTTCAATAATTACCCAATTCATTAGAGGGATATTTAATTCCAAGCCCACCCATCACATAATGAAAACCATGCATATATGTCATGAAATATCATATAAACATTTATCATTTCACTAAATAATAAACCATCTAAAATAAAAAGGTTTCATAGATATTTTATCATCACATATTCAAAATTGATCAAAAGAAATAACATGTATAGTACCATTAAATCATATCACATGTATAGAATAAGAAACATCAATGTATTTTGAAATTTATGAATGATACCCCGTAAATAATATTTCAACCTTATTTTAAAGAAAATATCCATTTATTTTGATAAAATTATATGAAAAAGTGTTTATAATATCAAAAAAATGATTTTCATTGAAAATAAACATATAAAATTTTAAAGTTGGATTGAAAAAAAAAGAACTATTAGGACAATAGGAATATAAGGCCCTAGCCTTAAAAATTACATAATATTTATTTCGGATTGAGAATTTACATTCTTTCTCATGGAGGATATTTTAAGGTTTAGAGTTTTAGAGAATTTGGCCATATCTATTACATTAAATCTGAAATAATACAAGGTAGACACTTCTACTCAATAAATTTTTTTTAACAACAATAAAACACCTGAAAAAAATTCTTTTCTAGATAAAAACCTTCATGAATTATTCTTTTATCTAACCCTTACTTATAACCTATTAAAAACATTTCAAAATAATTGGATGAGTATAAAAATATTATAAAGTGATATAAAATAAGGTAAAAAACATCAGTCCATGAATACATACAAATCAATGAAATCATGCTTTTTACACATAAAACTTAAGATATTTGACAAGACTCATGAAATCATAAGATTTATGAATAATTAATTGAAATCATAAATCATAATTGTAACTTGTAGAATCTATAACATACTTACATTATTTTTTTTAGAGCCACAAAGGGATTAACCTTCACAGTTGTGTTTGGAAAACCTATAATAGTATATTCCACAAATCTCTTAGGAGAAACCTTAATGTTTACCTATGTTATGTTACCGAACTCACTGGAGAGATATCACAGCCTCCCACACCCTTGGTTTATCATGGATCCATTTATATACATAGTAAATGCGCAATAACCATAACATAATCATAATATATGAACTGGCATAAAGGAAAAATAAAATTTCCACATTGCAATCATAAGATATCATAACAAGATATCGATATAATCAATCCACTCTAAAAACGATTTTCAATAAAAATACCTAAAAAGAAATATGGTATTTTCTTTTCTTCTTAAAAACATTCGGTCTTATAGAGGAATCCAAATATCAAATAATTCTTGCGGAAGCGGAAAGGTAGTTATTTCCATGTACGTTAAAAAAAATTCATTTCGTCCTATAGTAAAATGATTCAAAAAATAATGATTCCTTTTGAAAACTATTGAATGAAATTAAATTTCAACGAGGTAGATTATACACCATATAAAATAAGGTTTTAAATAAATCAAAATAAGACTCAATGAAAGGAGATTGAGATGAAGTACCTTACAAAGATAATCTCATTAGATTAGGGATAAATAAATGACATTAATATATGTCACAAATATAAATACACCCAATATAAGTGTATATTCAGTGTAAATTAATAAGAGTTAATTTTTACATATTCTTTTAGAAACAAAACCAATGAAATTGATATTTAATTTAATAAATGAAGATAGTGTTAAGATTTATCTTACCTAGAGTCGGACTTGTCTCATTCATTCTATATATTCCTATATAATAAACATATGTTAATTTCTACTTGCTTGAGAACATTTTTCATGTTTATTATTCCTTTTATATCACTTATTACCATATTATAAAAATTTCAAATTTATTTATGACCATATTGGTCGTTTTGTCGATATTCTATACTTGAGTCGAAAATGATCCTTTTTATGCATATTGTCCATATGGTCAAAATTACATCATCTAAATAATATTATTAATGATTTAAAAATCATATATATGCATTACATATGTAATTATAATATTCCATAACATATTTGTGATAATAAATGAAATTCACCGTTCATGGAGAAGGTATGTCGTACGTATGCATGAATACTACATTCATTTATTTTTCATATTAATGGAATGAAAAATAAATGATACATAGGTATATTATAATTATATTAAAATATATATTATATATGTTACATAATTTTATTAATTACATTCTTTATATGATTCATGTATGGAATTAATGAGTCATATCACTTTGAGTGTGTGGTATTCCACACTTCCAAAAATTAAATTATCATATTTACACATAATGGAAAGCAGAATAGTATGTTTTAAATAAAAAATACAGAATAATATAGTCAATATAAATATAATATATATCATATTTATTCATTATATTCATGTATACAATTGTGGTTTAGTAAAGATCATGTATAATGAATCGAAACGCATCGTGGAGACGATAGGTTGTTCATACGAATAAGCGACGATATCATTCACATAACGGATAAAATGTAAAGAAATTGATGGTATATTAATAATAAATAAATATTATTATTTCATATTCATTATTTAAATCCATTATTCTCATAATTATACCCATCCAAATTAATTCTTATTGAATAAAAAATTACACTGTGGTGTGGAGATGGTAAGTTGTACATACGCATGCACATTGATATTGTTATTAGTTGGATGGATAAAAAGAGGTATAAGGATTACCATAATTATAATAAAATTTCATCATGTATAAAGTATTGTATTTAATACTTTATTATGGAAATTAAATAATAAGAGGATGTAGAAGAATAAAAAAATTGAAATAAGTGATAAAACAAATACCTCTTTTCCAAGTATCTCCTTTTGATTTTCACAAAGGGTCTTTGTAGTGTAGATTTATCCACAATGTTTGGCCTATTGGGGGAAGGGAGGGATGTTGGGAGATTATTTTAGCATAATAGGTATGAGCCAATGGGTTTGATAAGCGCCAGTAAGTGGGAAGAGGTGGTAGCCTTTTATAAGAGGGAGGAGGGGCACTTTTGGAAAGTCGATAAATGTTATTTTATTATAAAATTATTTTCAAATTATAATAGTAAAAAAGAAATAAAATTATATGATAAGATGAGGATGGGTTTAAATAATATCAACCAATAGGTTTTATACATTTTTAGGTCAAAAAATAAACCTTTTCTTTTAGCTTTATCTTTTAGTTAAAAACATTAAATCTTACCATGTTTTCTTGTATCTTCATAATATATGGTTACTATAGTTACTATAAAATTCCAATAGAACCACAAGTGGAACAATAATGAAATGTAAAACATAATATATGTTAGTTTTATAAATCATATATTTGTGGGACTATTATATAATTTAATAAATATGTATTTTTTTTTAAACTCATTTATGACAATTTTGACACTATTTAGTAATTGATTTTTGTTTAAGTCATAAAAACTGTATTCCTTCTAACCAAAGGCATTAACTCATCCCTAAAATTTCATTGCAATAAAAAAGAAAATTTTATGATGCAAAAATGTTTAAATTATATTTTATTTAATATTTATAATATAATTTATTTTAATATTTAATAAATAAGGTAATCACAACATCTTTATTATGTCACAAATAAATTTATTTATTGAATGTATAAAAATTATAAATAAAATAACATGATGTGGGAAATCTTTTAATCTTTTTAGTTACTATTTACAACAAAAAATGTCATATATATTTCCTGATATTTAAAAAAATATTAAAACATACATGTTTATGTTATATTTTCCTTTTCTTTAAATTAAATATTATAAAATGTCATTTTCACACTAAAGTGGCACCCAATTGAAAAAATTACATGATAAAGATTGTTTTATACTCCCATGACTCATCCAATAGGATTATGAAACATTTTAGTTTAGTTTTATATTATTATAATATTATTGTTTACCCCAATTTACCTGATTAACCCTTTTTCCATGGTAAATAATCAAAATTACTAACATTACTATTCATACTGTCCAAAAACAAAAGTAACCTATTTACACAATTTGGAACTTATAATTCCAAATATTGAATCCATTTTTCCAAATTCAAAACACATAAATTTTAGTAATTAATTTAAAATTAATTCCAATCGTCTAAACCAGAAGATGTGTTTTTAAGAAGTAAAAACTATAAAAATATTGGCATTTGTTTATGTCCAATTAAAATGTGAAATTACCTCAAATGACTATAATTGGATTGAATGATAAAATATTAATCCAATACCAATTTGAAACCAATTATAATGATAATAAAGCTATATAAATAAATTATATGGAAATGCATTTTTGTATTAAATGTAGTATTTTTCACGATTCATAAAAATATGGATTTTATCATAAAAATACATAACATTCAACCAAAGTAAATTTTTATGTCCTAATTATATGTAGGATGTTTATTTTTTCAAATAGAATTCATAAAAGTAAAGAAAAATATATTTAAAAATGGTTCACCATCAAAAGGAGGTAAAATGTGATTTTAAAAATATTATTGTATTTTATGCTTAAAATTAGATTCATTCTCATTTTAAGCCTATAAAATTAATTGTATAAATTTAAAAAAAATTAATAAAAAATTAAAATAATAATATAGTTAATTATATTCATTCCCACCAATATAATAGCTAGGCATTAAATACCATTTAAAAAATAATATTATTGTTGTATTATTTTTCAATATAACTTAGTGTTATGTGCAACATAAGATTTCAGAGAAACTCGTTATTGTGTGTTGAGTATGATATCATAAATAGTGACACCTTTAATATAAAATTAATATAATATTAAAATAAATTAATAAATATATAATTTTATTATTCTATAAATACCTAGGATGTTACATCATTCCCCCCTTTTGAGAATTGTGTCCTTGAAATTTTAAAATTGGGCTTAGAAACTTCACTGAAAATACCACACCGGAAAAAGAGTCAATACAACTATCACATTAAAAGAAATAAATATAAGTAAAAAGGTCACATGAGATATCACATAATAGGATTACGTGTATGAAGACATTTATATAGAAGAAAAACTAACCATATTGTTCTACCGGAGAGTGATAGAAAATTTGATTAGTTGAAAGTTAAAAACCAGAAAACCATACACTTATGATGGGTTAAACGGTCTTTGATTTCCCAGTAGGAAAAGTAAATGAAAATTGTTTTTGTTTAAATGTTATTTTCATAACATTGAGAATTTATTTATGATCATAACAAAGAACATGAGGAACCATAGTTACATGTAAAGTAGAGTTCCATCCTAAAATAAATATCTACCACAAACTCATATTTTCTCCAAATGATGAGTGTTCAAGATGAATTGGTCCCCCATAAAGTACTAGAATCAACATCTATATAATCACATAATCAACAAAAGATGAAATACGTATTTTCATAATCATTATACATTAATCAAAACCAAAATGGTTAATATAATCTCCGATAATCCCCAAAAAGGATAATCATTTATAAGAAAAAAAAAGACTATTTTTAATCTCCAATATTCAACAGTAATACCCAAAGTTCAACATAGACCATTCAACAAATAATTTTTCATAAAATTCCTCAAAATAATCCAAACTAAGAATGAAACACCAAATTTATAAGGATTTTACAACCTATTCTTTCATGATAAATCATAACATTTTTCTCCAAATAACATCAACTACTCTTAAACTCTCATACTTAAACGCAATTAACCTAAACCCATATTCTACAAGATATGTTGATCAACTCCTTAAATACTCTAATTAACCATAATTCCAGAATTAAAATCATATATTATTCCCAAAATATAATTCAACCATTATTCCTCAGTTAAATACCGTAGTATTCTATTTACCTTAATCATATAAAGTTCCAAAAATAGAGAACTTCTCCCAAAATAACATTTATAACTTATCCCTAAATAATTTTTCTATACTAAACATATCCATTTGATAAAACATAAATTCTCAGAATAAACATATTCTAATTTGATGTACTCATTAAACTAAAAAGTAAAAGTCATACTAACTTGGGACTTTACATAGGCTATTAGTTGGCGATTAAGCCTTGTCGCACATCAGTTGTGGGTTCAATTCCCAAATCATTGTCCAAAATGATGATTTTTCACCCTTCATGAGAGTTTTACTTTTTCAAAAACTATATAATTCTTAAAACATTTCCAAAATGAGATAAAATCCTAAAAAATTACCGTAAGATAATTTAACCTCAAGATTATCTTATAACTTTAATTTTTCATCTCTAAATGTAATAAACCATATTTACCTCAATATAAAGTATCATATAAACCCTAAAGATTATTTATAAATATATCTACAAAATAAAAGGTAATTATTATTAAAATATAATTTTCACATCACAAACATCACTGTTACACATACTAGAAAAAATCATTCCAAAGTAAACCCATCAAAAAAACAACATTAATAATTTTAATCATTTCATCACCCATAGATCTAACATAACTCTTGAATTTCTAAAATGTATAAAACGTAATCATATATAATTATTCATGATCCCTTAACCTGTTTTTCCATCTTACTCGGTAATACTTCTTTCCTACAAACAAAATCTTGAATCATGTTCTAATATTCAATAATTTCAAAACATGATACAATAAATAATCCATATATTTCATGTGTCATTTTCAGTTTCCATGTATTTAATTATAATATCATTATGTATTTATAGAAATATATTTTTAGGGTCCTACTGATCCCATTCCCAACCCATATTTTTCAGACATCTATTTTCATTATGACCATACTCTCATCATTTAAAACATTCAATTGATAACTCGGAAAGAACTTATTTCCCTTTCATAGAGTCAACTGAATGCTTTCTTATTCCATGGTAGGTTATTGATTTTTGATGTTCATCACCACATCTATAACATCTTCATGCCCCATTGAAACATTTCACTAGGTTTTTCTTTCCACATCCTTGACAAATAGTTTTTTTAATATACTTACCATTATGATTATTACCAGAACATCCATAGGGATTCATTTATCCCATATATGACTCCTTTAAAAAATCACCAAGGTTCAACTGGTCAATCATGAATATAGATAGTTGGTTATGAATAACCACAATATTTCTCATTGTAGATTCTGTTTCATTCGGTTTCTTATTCAAAAAAACATAATAGTTTCCTTCACAACCATTTTTACTTTGGCCCCTCCTACATCCAACCCTTTACTAAAACAAAAAATTTTAGTGTGATTATATCAGTAAAATCAACATATACTATCTTATGAAGAGGGTTAAGACTAATATAAACATATTCATGTCATCTTAAACTAATTCAAATTTTCTAAAATAACCTTGACTTTTTCTAATAT
Organism: Viscum album; assembly: GCA_963277665.1. NCBI lineage: Eukaryota > Viridiplantae > Streptophyta > Magnoliopsida > Santalales > Viscaceae > Viscum > Viscum album. The sequence continues at coordinate 601,876,403 of OY728133.1, forward strand.
TCTAACCATTGTGGTTATATAAATCATGTCACTTATGCTTAAATAACACCCTAACCTCTTAAGTTATCTAAACTGGCATCTGATACCAACTATAAGGCCCCAGCCTTAAATTTTACCTAATCTTGAGTTAGTTAAAGAATTCACATTCTTTCATATTGAGGATATTTTTTGTTTTATAGTTTGAGATAATTAGGTCAAAAGTATTACATTACATCTCAAATAATAAAATATAGACACTTCTACTCTATCCAGTTTTATCACATTAATAAAACACCATAAAATAAATAAAATAATCTTGATAAAAATCTTATATAATTATTTAATTCTTTTACCCATCCTTATATCCTATGAAAAACATTTCAAAAACATGGTATGAGTATAAATATATCGGTAACAGATAAAAAATATGGAAAGAAAACAGTAGCTCATGAATACATACAAATCAATAAAATCATACTTTTTACTCATAAAACATAAGCTATTTTACATACCTCATGAAATCATAATATTTATGAATAATTAATTTAAATCATAAATCATATTGGTAACTTGTGTCATCTATAATATACTTACATTATAGCTTTCACATCCACGTTAGGAGTGAACTTCATGGTTACATTCGGAATACCCATCATAGTATATTCCCTAAATCTCATAGGAGAAACCTCAATGTTTACCTTATTCACTTTACCCAATTAATTAGATATCTATCATGGGCTCACCTTACCTTGGATTTTCACAAAACCACCCATATAAATAAGAAATTCCCATAAACCATAACATAATCATAACATATGAAAAAGCATAAAGGAAAAATATAATTTCCATATTGAAATCATAAGACATCATATCATGATATTGATATAATAAATACATTCTAAAAACTATTTTCAATAAATCAATTCCTAAAAAATAATATGGTATTTACTTTTCTCTTTAAAAACATTATAGCTTATTGAGGAAGACAAATATCAAATAATGATCGTGGTGGCAGAAAGGTCATTGTCTCCATGTACGTTAAAAAGAAACATTCATTTTTTCATTTAGTAAGATGATTTTTGAAAAAGGATTCCATTTGAAAACCATTGAATGAAATTAAACGTCAATGTTTTTTACAATACACCATATAAAATAAGGTTGTATATAAATAAAAATATGCCTCAATGAAAGGAGATTGATATGAAGTCCCTTGCAATGATCGTGTCATTAGATTAAGGATAAATAAATGAAATAAATATGTTTGAAAAATATAAATACACCAAATATAAGTGGATATTCAGTTTAAAATAATAAATAGGTCACTCACTCATATTCATGGAAATATAAAACCAATGACATGGATATTTAACTCAATGAATGAAGATTGAGTTAAGATTTCCCTTACCTTGAGTTCAAATTGCCTCATTCGTTCATTATATTATTGAATAACATAGGTTAATTTCTACTTTATTGATAACATTTTTTAATTTTATTATTACTTTTATATCACTTAATACCATGTAATAAAAATTAAAAAATTACTTAAGACCATATTGGTAGTTTTTTCAATATTCGGTACTAGAGTCGAAAATGAACTTTTTTATATAAATTGTCCATGTTGTAAAAATTAAATCATCTCTAGAATATTTTTAATTATTTAAATATCATATATATATATATATATATATTATATATATATTTATTAATAATACTCCATAACATTTGTAGATAGTAAATGAAATGCACCTTTCATTGAGACGGTAGGTCGTACGTACGCATGAACGCTACTTTTATTTCTTTGACATATTAAAGGAATGAAAACTAAATGATACATAGGTATATTATACTTTCAGTATAATATCTATGTTACATATTTTACATAAGTTTATTAACTCCATCCTTTATAATTTCCATTTATAGAATGAATGATTTGTATCACTTTGAGGGGGCGGTAGTCCACACTTCCTCAAATTAAATTATCATATTTACACATTATAGAAAGCGTTAAGGTATGTTGTAAATAAATATTACAGAGGAATAGAGTAAATATAAGTATAATATATATCATATATATTCATTTCATTCAGGAATATAATCAGTTTTTAATGATGATCATGTAGAATGAATTGCATCGCATTGTGGAGACAATATACCATACGTATGCACGAGTGACAATTTCATTAATTTAATGGTTAAATGGTATTTAATTGGATGGAATATTAATTATAAAAAATAATTACCATGTTATATTCATTATTTATATCCAATATATGCTTCAGTATACCCATAAAAATAACGTCTTGTTGAATAAAAAATTACACCATAGCCTGGAGACGGTAAGTCGTACGCACGCACGCATGGTGATATTGTAATTCATAGGATGAATAAAAGGTGTTATAATGTTGTACCATACATATAATAACATATCATCATTTATAATATACTAGATTTATTACTTTCGTACCAAAACTACAAAAGAAGAGTGAGTAGAAGAAGGAAATAATTTTGAAAGAGGTGATAAAACAAATTCTTCTTTTTCGAGTATCTCTTTTTTATTTTCACAGATACTCTCTTTATAATAGATTTTTGCCCAAATTGAGGACTCTAAGAAGAAGTTAGGGATATTGGTAGATTATTTTAGTGGATTATGAATTATATAATGTTCTTGAGAGGTGTGAGTAAGTGGGTAAAGGTGGTGGCCTTTTATAAGAGGGAGGAGGGGCACTTTAGGAAAGTCATGAAATATTATTTTATTATAAAATTATTTTCAAATTTTAATATTTTAAAAGTGATAAATTTCTAGGATAATTTGATTATGGGTCCAAATAATCTCAACCAATATGTTTTATACATTTTTATGTCACAAAATCAACCATATCTTTTAGCTTTAACACATATTTAAAAACATTAACTCTTAAAAATTATAAATTAAATAAAAAGATGAAAGAAATATTATTATATTTACAATTAATATTTATAGTTAAAGATATCAGTTATATAACCTATATTAAAATTGTTTTATAAAATATATGGGTTTATGTTATAGTTCTCTTTTCTTTAAATTAAATGTTATAAAATGTCATTTTGACACCCAAGTGGATCCCAAATGCCACATGTTTTACCTAAATATTTCTTGGGTCAGCCATGACTCATACAATTTTATTAGGACACATGTTAGGGTAGTTTTATATATTAATATCATTATTTTTTACCCCTATTTACCTGATTTACCCTTTAACCATGGTAATTAAAAATAATTACGGAAGTTACTATTCATAATGTCCAAAAATAAAAGGTACCTATTTAAAATATTTAGAGATTATGATTCCAAATATAGAATCTATTCTTTTAAATTAAAAACCTATATATTTTAGTAATTAATTTTAAATAATTTCTCATTTTCAAACCCTGAAAATAGGTTTTTAAGTAGTAAAAAACTCTCAAAAGATTCCCATGTGTTTATGTCCAATTAAAATGTTTATTTACCTCCAATAAAAAAAATTGGATTATATGAAAAAACCATAATCAAATTAAAAATTAAAAATAAATTAAAATTACAATCTAACTATAAAAATAAATTAGATGAATGTGCAATTTTGAATTAAAATGTGGTATTTTTTCATTATTCATAAAAATAGGGATTTTATCAACAAAATACCAAAATTTCAACCAAAGTAAATTTTGTTGTCCAAATTCAAAATAAGAAGTGTATTTTTCCAAGTATAACATATAAAATTTAAACAAACTAGATTTAAAAGGGGTTCTTGATCAAAAGTCCATAAAATGATAATTTAATAATATTAGTGCATTTTATGCTTAAAATTGGATTCATTCTAATTTTATGACTATAAAATGCATTCGATAAATGTAATAACATTTAAAAAATATGTAAAATAATAATATAGTTATTTTGTTTCATTCTTTCTAATACAATGGATTATAATTAACTTCCATTTAAAATAATAATATTATTGTGGAATTATTTTTTAAAATGACTATGTGTTGTGTGAAACGTAAGATTTCGGAGAAATCCATTTTTGTGTATCATGTATGTTATTGTATATAATGTCCCCTTTAAATAAAATTAATATTAAATTCAGAAATATTAATAGTTAAGAAAATGTATTATTCTCTAAATATCTAGGATGTTAAAAGGAAACTTAATTCATATAGTAAATAATAATATAAATATTCCTTTCAAAAAATTTGTGAAAAGTGATAAATAACATGTTCAAAAAATAATTGTAAAAATTCTTTCATATTACTTTAAAAAAATATTGTTGAAAATAAATTTAAATAATAATGGTATTAAGTAAAATGACATTATTGAAAAACATTTAAAGGATATGGGTATCATAGAAAAGTGTTTTCAATCAAATAGAAAATAATGCTAACCTTTATTATAAACATTTTCTTGGTTATATTTAGTTAAAAAGAGAGAAAAATTACTTTAAGACATTTTAAACTCCCAAATAATTATTTTAATAGAAAATATATGGGGATTAATAGATAAATATCATATAATTCTACTAAAAGAGGTTTAATCATAAAAAACACCGATTAAAAATGAGATTCCAATATAAATAGTTACTTTGGGTGTTGATCTTATTAATATAAACTATTGTGTTAATGTATAGTAAATTTATACTTATTAAAAACAAATAACAGTAAAATATTCATACTTATCATACAATTTATAATTCCATTATATCTTCTAGTAACATATTTATTAATATTTCTTCATTAAAATCAATATTCAGGTAAAAATTGGCATGTTTTCCATTCTAGTTTTGGTTTAATAGTTCAAGTACATGAACCCTGGTAATTATATCATAATATCTAGAGTATTAATCTTATTATAATTATCATATTTATTAGTTTTATACATTTTTATAACTATTAATATACAGTAGTTATGAAAAATAATGTACATCACTTTATGGAGGTAATGGTATGTATAAACGCATGACTAATTTTTTAAGTATATAATGAATGGAATGAAATTAAGTTAAAAATCATTTATGATTAAATAACATTAATAATATAATATATATATATATATTTGGTAAATCATTCCATATTACCATTTAGTTATGGTGGATAAGAAAAATGAATCACATATCTTCATGGTGGTTGTATTACACACATATGTACGAATGAAGTTATCATTTCTCATAGAATGTAAAGAAAATATAAAATGACTATAAAATTATAATAATAAAAAAAATTATAATAATTATATTCATATAATTATGTTAATATTTTATATGGTATCTTTAGGAGTTATAATAAAAAATTTAAAAGGATTCACTGAAGATGATTTCCTCTTCTTTGAAAAACATCTTTTGGATCTACTTTTAACGACCCATTGGGTTAGTATTTCAAAAATATAAAGTATCTAAGAAAATGGATATGAAATATTAAAAAAATTATGAAATTTTTTTGGTGATATGTTTCTAGATATTTTGTGAATCTAATAGAATATGGGGTACCCTTTTATAAGTGAGTTAGCTGTCCAACATGAAAATATTAAGAACATTAAAATAAAATAATGTCATATTCTAGTGAAAGATGAACCAGGTGGAAAAATATTAGATTATAAGGTATGCTATGGTATATATACCATAAACAAATCAAATTTATACAATTTTATGTGATATTCTAGACCACATATTTTAGTTTAACCCCCTCGTTAAAACTTATTAACCATAACTGATGGAATAAATTTTTCCAATAACTATTAATCTTTATGAAAAAAAATAAAATTTAACTCAATAAAAAAATTATATTATAATTTATAGTATGGAAATAATTTTATAAAATTTATTTTCTATAGGTGGAATAATTTAATTTTAACAAAATCGTGAAAAATGGGATAAAATATATTTTTAGAAAAATACAAATTTAGCCTAAAACTAATTTTATTCCTATTTATTTTCCTTGTAAAAATAATTAAATGAATATTAAAAAACTTTATTGAAAATATTATCTCATTATTTTGTTAAGATAATTCTTAAATAGTGATGAATTTAATTTATTAAGATGAAAACACATTGTGTCATAAAAACAGTTTTTTAGATGAAAAAAACGTCTATTTTTACTTTCAAATGATTTTATCTTCATTTATAATAAATTGATAACCAATGAATTCATTTTATACATTTTTAAAAACCATTTTTTATAAGTTTAATAATTTAATTTTATTTTTAAATAAAACTTATATGATGAAAATATCACAAATAAAATATTTCAAACCAATTATATATGATCAATAGTATTTCATGTGTGATGTAGAAATTATTTCAAAAAATTATATTTTTTTTAAATAACATATAATGTGCTTCATTTTATTTTGTATTATAGTTACTCATATATGATCAATGTATCATTATTAATAATTTATAATATGAATTTATTTTTGAAATTAAAATATACTCTAAAATATCTGAATATTATATTCTACACCCTTATAAGAATTTAACCATCAAAATTTGGACACATCATTACAAACATAGTTGATAACTATACCTAACTATTTCATAAGGTTCTCGTATTTCTTCCTCAATTATATTATTCAACTATATATCCTTAACTAGTTGTATAATCTTTTTCTATAGTACTTTTCACAATAATCTAAAATTTCTACATGTTTAACATCATAAGAAAGATAATGTTCTAATGGTATAACATCTGAGTTCATTAAATTTTATGGACATGTTATTTATCATCTAATAATATATAAATGTAATACATTGTGAAACATAGAGGTGTTTTAATGATTCACCTAGTGATAATCCATAATCACGATTCAATCAAGAATCTCAAAGGGACCTAAATATATCGAGATTAACATTCCATTCCTTCCAAATCTCATAACATTATTCAAAGGATATATTCCAAGGATTACCTAATAAATAACATTAAAATCTATATACCATTTAATATTATCATCTTAACATTTCTATCAACTCTGAGCTACCCTGATGTTTTTCTGAATGGATTTAAACTTTTCTACCATTTCCAAAGTTATCTTAGGTCTCAATAGTATATGTTCCCTAACTTAATCCTAGAATGTTAGAGTTATACACTTAATTCCATAAAGGTATTCAAGAGAAACCAATTAAATGATTTAGTAAAATCTATTTTATTAATAAAATTCTATCATATTAGGGTGTTAATCCCAACCTTCAATAAAATACATATATAAATCTCTCAACACATCTTTTGGGTTGTAATTATTTATTCTGACTGACTATCTATCTACGAATGATGTGTAGTGCTAATTCTAAACTCTATATTCAATTATTGCTGAATAATTCTACCAAAATTAATTGTATTCCTTAGATATTGATCATATATGATTATAATCGGTGATCGATGCAACCTTACCACTTTCTTAATGTATATCTAATTAAGCCTACAAAATACACATCTTCTCTATTAGAAATTAAATGTTCTAATTTTGTAAGGTTATCAACTAAACCCCAATTGAAATTTTCCCTTTTTTGTCTTGGGGAGCCCCATGAAGAAATATAAATTTATGTTTTAATATTTCCACTAAATTTTTAGTAATTATTATAATATCCCATTATAATCTGGTCTCATATCCTTAACTTGATGTAATACAAATAATATAGATGAATACGCCACAATATATCTCTTCATATTATCCTGTAAGAAATGATAATTATGATATATATATCTCCAAACCTCTTGGATGAATTGATAATGTTTAACTATAATAATTATCTAATATATTATTCTTCAATTCTTGTATTAAAATGATTCATACTCTATTCAAGTAAAATCTTGAGTTTTTATGATCCGTTTTTTCTCGAAGAAATTAAATTTTCATTTAGGACTTACAATGTACTAAGTAAAACATTATATTAACACAGAATCGAAGTAGTGTATATTAAATTGAACATAGACTTGTATTCCGTTACACATAATAGTTACTTGTATTATGTTAAACACAACACCGAATTGGCATATGTTACACACACTACTGATGTTTCTACAAGACAACATTTTATTGTTATAATTATTTAAATAAAATAATTATATCCTATCAATTAAACAAAGTTATCTGAATAGTAATGAATACTTTTATAATATTTTAAATAATTTTTTTACAATTGAAAAATATTGATAATGAAATATATAATTTTTTGTAAATTCGTTTTATATTTAAAAATATTATTTTCTCAAATAAACTGTTTTTCATTTCTTTTATTTATAAACAATTAAAATAATTTTAAGAAACTTTATAAATTGAATTTGAAAAAAAAAATTGAATTTAAAATTTTTACATTATCTTTGGGTGAACATTACGGATTTTTTGAGAAATATTATTTTTTAAATGAATAGTGAAAATACTGAATTTTAATTCAAAATTTCTATTTCATAAAATTTATTTATAAAGTCAAATTATATTTTAAATTTGTTTCAATGTATAATATTTTTGTAAATAAATGTAATTTATTTATTCAGATAAATTAATCTTTGATCTTAGGTATAAAAACTTATCAAAAATTTGAATGTTTTTACATTAAAACCCCACATTATTGACCCAACTGTGAAATCAATTTTAAATTAATATCAACTAATTTTGTGATTAGAATTTGGAGAAATGTATTCAATATTTATAAAAATAATAATATATAATATATAATTTATTATAATATTAACTTATTTTTTACCAAAATGATTAGTCTATGTAATTAAAATTAATTACAAAGATTAAGGTAAAATTAATCTTAACTAAGGACTAAACATTGAATTTAAGACCCAAAACAACCTAGAAACTTCTATAAGATCCATTTTATGGACTTATTTTCACTGTATTCTTCCTTTTATCTACTTGGGCCCATTATTTGATCCACCTTAAATGGGAAAAAGTGGGTGGAATTTCGTTTCCAAATATTTACAAGGGTTTCACTCCTTCACTATAAAATGGCCTCATCTCCTCCCACATCCCCACACCTTTCAACCCACTTAGGTTTGGCCATAATCTTCCAAATAAACTTAACAAAATACCTCCATTACTCCTAGAATCTTCCAATTATATATATTTCAGTCCATGTAATCCTTTTGGTACAATTCAAAAGGAGTTACCCAACTAAGAGTCAACGAATTCTCTCAAGATCCTTTTTTTCATTCATTTCACCCTCCACTCTCTGTATTCCATGTTTGTATAAAAACAAAAGTATCATCAATATACATGGATTTTTTATGTTAGTTTTAGGAACTAAACTAACACATAATTCCATATAATGGGTAATTAACATACTATTTATGTGTATAGTGAACTACCACATCACAAAATGATGATTGTTCATTTTTCCTTATTACCTCTAACGGATGAAATTATTATGGAAAATATGTTTATATATTTTATATATTATATTTATTATTTATTTAATCTTATTTAATTATTTCAAAACTTATAACTTTATACTTTCCATTTGGATTAAATTCAAATATTTCTTTTGCAGAAGTATGGACTATCGACCCCTCAAAATGATATGATTCCTTCACACACTACACATAATGTATTAAGAATGGTTTTAGTAAACATATATGATATATATGATATAATAATTATACATTAAAAATGATATATATATATATACACACACATATTTCATTTACCTTATGTCTTTAAATACGATAATAAAAATGGAAACATAGTTTAGGTGTACGTATAGCTTACTGCCTCCATGAACAGTGTATTTTATTTCATAATTAAATATTCTATAGACTATTATAACAAAATTATGTTTAATATAAATTTTATTTATATCATTATGAAATAATTTGAAATCATTATATATGTATAAGGACCAATGATATAACAAATTTAGACACATGCGAAGAACAAAGAAAATATTGCCCGAAGAGAAACCCAAACATTGGATTTTCAACAAGAAGGTATTATAAAGGGATAATCAAAACATATAAAGTATTATATTTAATAATATTATTATTTAAAATATTTATAATAAACTTTCACTTATTATATATGAATCATGTAAGAGTACGAAAAGATTCAAAACACAAGGTAAGGGGGTTTAATCTCACTTTTTTATTTATGTGTGAAACATGCATTATTTAACACCCATTCATTTTGTGTGGTGTATATAATTTTCATAGATGTATTAAATTTCTCTTATACTTAAATTTATGGTTATTTAAATATACAATTTATTTTATTTCTTTCATGGGGTTTAATTTTCAAAAGATACCAAATTGGTAAAATAGTTTTGTCTCAGTTTTCCTTTTTTGATACTCATGTTTGGTTATACACATAAATTATTTTTTGAGATGAATATATATAAATTTTACATATTATATCATGAATATACTTATTGTCATTATATTTTAATCTTCATTTCATTTTCTTCCCTTACATGGAGATAATGATCCCAAGTAACTAGGAATTAATAGGTTATTGAAACAATCTCATCGCTTTTCAAGATTTTTAATGACTTATTTGATGAAATCCTGTGATCCATATATCATGAAAACACACGAGTTTCCTTATCCTATGTTTATTTAAAATAAGTACCATTTATTATACTCTTTGTTATTATATATAATTAATAAAATGTTTTTAAGAAAATCTGATCGTATTTCTCTCTTCCGTCAAAAATATGTCTTATTTCAAAAACCATATTTTCCAAAAAAAACAAAATGTTTTTAAATAATCATTGAAGACCACTTTCATATAAATTGTATTTTAAAAAAGTTTTATTATTTTCAAATATTCCATTATAAGTTTCCAAATATAATTTTATAGAAAATTTTTTTCAAAAATGTTTTTTTTAAAGTGTGTTTTCAATACATAAGGGATATTTTCTTAAAGAAATTTTTTTAAAATATCATGTAAAATTATTTCCCATATAAGATAATATATGTTGGTGTTACTCATGCCTTTTTGAAAAAATTATCCAATGTTTCTATTAATATTATTTCTTTAAATGGATTATTTTTTTATTACATGATGTTTATGAACCCCATTTATCCTTCACGGGTTATATACTTTCTGAAACCTGCTTTTTATAAAGGGTTATGATTATGATGAAATTTTTATGAAACATATATTTTTTTCATATGTTATGATATTATTATATTTTTAAAATACCCATTTTCATTTAATGGTTTATGATTTGATTATTTGTGATCTTGTGGCACATGTATGTATGATCTCATTATGAGAGGGGTGAGATCTATATCTCCCTCCAATGTGTTGGGTATATATTTTTATCTCATGAGATAGACATGGATAGAATGACAAATTAACATGATTCAGTATTATAGGGCTAGAATAAGAAATGGAATTGGTTCAGTATTACAGGGTTGGAATGAGGATTGAACTAGGTTTAATAATACTGGGATGGAATGGGGTGTGATATCCATTCAGTAATGGACTTTTTTCACTAAGATGGTCTTGGAAAAAATGCCATGACTTCTATGGAAATCCTAATATATGATTATTTATCAGAAACAATTCCATGTCCTAAACTGATTTTATTCTCCCATGGCTTACGTTCTTTATTTTTTTATGAGTTATGTCATGTGAAATCCCCAACATTATGTCATCACTCATGTTTATGATCTTAGATATGCAGGGAATGAAATTTTATTTTTATGATCATGTTATCATACTCTAATTCTCATGATTATGCTTATATATCTCCCTTTGGTACCCTTATTGAGTATCTGAGATCACCCATTTTTATGTTTCCTTCCCCCAGGATATGAAGAAATATATTATTTTTTATGTTTCTGAGAAGGGTATTGGTTATGAAGAACCTATTTTGTGATGATGTAAATCATTTATGTACCAATTTTTATGCTTCTATTTTTCTAAAGGTGTTAAACTATTAAAATATTTGGGAAGCCATTTTTATAATGTTTTAAGTACTTCATAAAAGTTAAGTAATGTTAATGTATGAAACAAAGGTTTGTTATTGTTGGTATCAGTCTAGAGGTTTAGTTAACCTTTAGAAGCATGGATGATAAAACATTAGTGATAAACCTAAGGACATATCTAAGGATATGTCTAAGGATAAGGAAAATTATAGGAAATTTTCATGGAATTATGGTAAAGGATAGAGTGAGTGGTTTCCTAAAAATACATACATACCTAGATACTATAAGTATATGTGGATGTAGAACAAATTTACCTTGTAGTAAAAACTCCTAAAATATGTTCTCAGCCTAACTTAGGGTAATTTGGTACATGAAAACAACCCTTGTTAGACACCTAGTTTGACACTCCATGGGGATAAGCTTTTGAAATTCACAAAGTCTTCGTAAACCATCATAAATTATTTAAATAGAAGTTGGATATGAAAAACATAGGATAATCCTATGGTGTCATGGATTAAGAACATTTTCATAATTTACACATCCTAAAAGTGATTTTTCTTGATTATGTGATTCATCAATATGATAAATATTTCTTACTCAATGTTTTTGGTTTTAGTCAATGGATGGAACCAGAATGAACTATGTTAATGGTGATGGTGATGGATAATGAAATGATTTTCCTCTTGGGAAAATAAATTATATTGGATAATAAATGATAAACCCCATTGCTATGCTCACACAGCTTTCTCAATATTTGAATCATGGTGGACTCCCAAATGAGACAAAGAGGGAAAAACTCTCTATTGAGTCCTTCATGAGGAAAGGATAACATTCTTTTAGTGGTTCTTCTGATTCTCATGTTTCCAAAAAATGGATCAGTATCACTTAAAATATATTTTCTATACTCCAGTGTTTAGAACATGAGAAATTTATTCTGGTTTTTTATCACATATAAGGTGAAGAGGAAAAGTGGTAGAATCTAATTGAGAATATGATAAATCTAAATGAAATTGAATCCATGGAATGGGATGAGTTCAAAAACTTATTTTTCAATAAGAAATTTCCTTAGATTCATTATACCATGATAGAGAAATAGTTCCTTCAGTTGAAGAAAAGGGGTGATGAATCTTTCAGTACCTATGAGGAAAGTTTCACAAGACTTTTGAGGTACGCTTTAGGAATTATCATCCAACCTGAATATAAAGTTGATATGCTTTTCAGTGGCTTAAAGAAAATCCTCAGAAGGGAGTTATTCATAATATAATTTAGTAGCTATAAAGATATTGTGCATTGTGAAATCATGGTTGAAATGTAGGTTAGATTAACATAGATACCTCATGGTTTTGAAAAGAAAATGAATATGGAGTTCAAAGTAAACTCTAAAACCCATGAAGAAAATATCATGAGTTTTCCTTTATGCTCTAAATGTGGGATGAAGTGGGGAATAATTTGATTTAAGGGGTCTAGTAAACATTCTAACTATCAATTTTAAGGTCACCAAGTAATTGATTATTTAATTATGGCAAGAAGTTGGCTCAAAATGATAATGGAGAAAGCACCACATAGAATGAACCTCCTACGATCTAGTGATATAATTTTATGGAGAGTGGTAATTATGATAACCAAATCCCAAACCCAAGGGATAGTGATGATGATCAACTTCAATAACCTCTTATTCCAAGGCATATGGAGAAATAACATGAAATCTCCATTTCTAATGATGGGTGTGTTAACGACATGATAAAAGGTACAATTACTATCCACTCTAGAACTATTAATTTCATGTTTGATTTTATATCTACCAATATATTAATATATAAAAAAATTTATAAGGTTGTTAATATTCCACCAATGTAATTAGATGTGGAATTAGTAGTGTAAACCCCTAATGGTATGCTTATTTCATCCCAAGTACTGTGATTCCTCTCGGGTTGATGATTGTGGGAAAGTGCTTCCTAAAAATCTTCTCATTCAACCATTAGTTTAATTTTCTGTCATCTTAGGTATGTATTTACTTTCTCTCCATAAAACCAATATCAATTTTCAAGGAAGGGATGTTACATTTGATATTTAAAACCCTCTTATGATCATCAATTCATGTGATGATAAGTATTAACTTCCTGTGGAGATTATATCTAGTGTATAGGTCTTAATTACCATTCATAAGGTTTGTTTATCTCAAATGGTTGGGGATAAAATAAAAATTGATGATGTGCCAATTTTTCGAGATTTTGTGGATATCGTTTTTAAATAATTTTCTAACCTTCCATCAAAACAAGAAATTGAGTTCTCAATAGAATGTAAACCGAGTTCTACACCAATTTAAAATACTCCCTCTATAATATCCCTGATTGAGTTGTATGAATTGAAGGAGAAATGCTCTGAAAACATTGATAAGGGATTCATTTGGCCATTGGTGTCACTAGGGGATGTACCCATTGTTTTGAAAAATAAAGAAGGATCAATGTGACTCTGTATTGGTTGTTAGGAGTTGAATAATATAATTATAAAGTAAAAGTATCATCTTCTCTATATTGATGACTTGTTTGATCATTTTTATTGAGATCAATACTTTTCCAATATTTTCCTTCATTCTGTATATCATAAATTCATTGTCAAGAAGGAGGATATACACAAGATGGCAATTCGTACAAGGTATAGAAACTATGAATATATAGTTATTCCTTTTGGTCTTACTTATTTCACTATTATATTCATGTATTTAATGAATAAATAATATAGGGATTATCTCAATTTTTTTGGTAATCCTTATATATGATATTATTATCTATTCAAAGAGTAAATAAGACCGTGAATATCAGTAGGTAATTGTACTAATGATTCTAAAGAATTAGAAACTATATGAAATTTTTAAAAAGTGTAAATTTGGGATAAAAACATAATCATTTTTTGGTCAAATAATCACAAGAGTTGGTATAGAAGTAGATCCATCATAAATGAAGTATATTCAGTGTTGGTCTAGAAAAAACCACGGTGATTGAGATCCATATATTTAATTTTTAGTTGGATATTATAGATGGTTTCTGGAGAATTTCACCTGAATATATAATCCTCTATTATTGTTAATTTTGAATGGTTTCATGTTCTTATAGAAAAATGATTATGAGTAAAATGTCAAGGAGATGAAGAGAAGGTTATATAGTGTGTCTATGCTTACATTACCCAATAGTGGATAAGGTTTTCTAATCAATAGTGATTCATCCAAGAAGATATTGGATTGTAATCTTATGAAAAATGACATGGTTATCACTTAGGCCTCGCGGAAGTTGATGATTCATGAGAAATTTTACCCAACACATCATTGGGAGTTAGTAGTGGTAATATTCTTCATTAAATATATGGGGGAATTATATTTATGGATAAAATTTTGATGTATATACCAATCATAAAACATTGAAATATATATTCACACAGAAGGAGTTGAACATTGGCAAATGAATATGGGTAGAGTTGATAAAGTATTATGACTTCAAAATAAATTACCACCCTGGGAAACTGAACAAGGTGGATGATGCTTTGAGTTAGAAGGATCATGCTAGTGTATCCATGATAAAGATCACAAAAGATCTAATATTTCTAGATTTGAAAAGTATGGATCTGGAAATACTTAAGGAAGGGGGGAAATCTTATCTTTCTCAAAAGAATGTTCAACCATCTATCCAAGTGAAGATTCAACCAGATAAAAAGGAATATATAGAGATAAATAAATAAAGTTAGAAATGTTCAAGAGTTTATCCTTGATCAGGATAGAATGATAAGGTTCGGGAACCTTGTATGTGTTCCTTCCATACAAAATTTCATGGAGCTATTAGAGGAAGTTCACAATTCTTCATTCTCAATTCATCCAAGAAGTATTAAGATGTATAAATACTTGAATGAATAATTATGGTGGGATTTAATTAAGAGATATATCGTAGATTTTCTATCTTGGTGATTGATATGCCAACAAGTTAAGGATTAAAGTCAAAATTTAAAGAGGATGTTTCATCCAAAACACAAACCATAATGGAAGTGGCAGTACATCACTATGGATATTTTTTGACTAATCAAACCTTCAAAAAGGTATAATTCTATATGGGTGGTAGTCAATATCTTTACGAAGTCATCACACTTATTATCTATTAGAGAAGAAACCTCTTTGGATTATCTTTCTAGGATATATTTTAAGTAAGTGGTAATGTTTCATTGATTACCACACTTCATTGTATCAAATTGGCTGTGAGGTTCACCTCAATGTTTTGGAGAAGTATTCAGCAAGTAATTGATACAAAATTTAGTTTCATCACAACTTATCATCCTCAGATAGATGATCAGTGTGAAAGAACAATTCAAACCCTATAGTATATGTTGATATCTTGTCCTCTATATTTCAAAGGTGTTTGGAATCAACACTTTTCTCACATAGGGTTTTATTACAATAATAGATTTCACTAAATCATTCAAATGGAACAATATGAGTACCTCTATGTAATTAGTTATGGAGCACCAACGTGCTGGGATGAAGTTGTAGAAAGAAAGCTATCGGGACCTGTGATTGCTGAATAATGGTCGAGAATGTTAGGACAGTCCAGCAGCATATCAAGGTATCTCAAATATGTTGAAAAAGTTATACTAATAAATAATTGCATGATATATAATTTGACATTGGTGAAAAAGTGTTTCTCCAAATCTCACCCTAGAATAAAATTATGAGATTTAGAAGAAAAAAAAGAAAAACTAGGCCCTATGTATATCGGTCCCTTTGAGATTCTTTATCGTATTGGGATGGTATCCTATCTCTTGCCACCTCCTCCAAGTCTTTATCAAGTCCATCATGTGTTCCCTAAATTTCTCTTAAAGAAGTATATACCTGACCCTTCACATGTATTGAACTCAGAAGTCATACCGCAAGAGCAGGATCTTTCTTACAATGAACAACCAGTTGAAATTCTGAATAATACAAATAAAGTTCTATGAAGAAAGACTACTTACCTTGTCAAATTTTTGTGGATAAATCACCATTTAGAAAAAGTTACGTGGGAAATTGAGGATATGATGAAGTAAAATCCCATGATTTTTCTACCTAAATGATGAATTTATAGGTGTAAATTCAGTTAATGGTGGGTAGAATGTATCACACCGGGTTTTTAAGGACCCTTTTTCTCAAATAAATTAAATTTTTTTATGTCTTTCAATGCAGTAAGTAAAAAATTCTTTTCACATGACATCAACTCGAAATATGTTACATGTAACATCTAATTGTTGTACAATACGTATAATTGTGACTTGTTGTATGTTATACATGACACCAACTTAGCATATGTTATAGGAAACACTAATGTTTCAATGAAACATCCTTTTATTGTTATAATTATTTAAATGAGATAATTATAACCTCTCTATTAAACATAGTTATATGAATAGTATTACTAAATTTCAAATATTTTCAAGAATTTTTTATATAAATAAAATATATTTTTAATGAAATATATAATTTTTTCTAAATTATTTATACGTTTAAAAAATCTATTTTCTTAAATAAACTACTTTTCATGACCTTCTGCGAAAAAATTATAAAATTATTTTATTTAATTAATAAAATAAGCTCCATTTTTTTAATTTAGGATGACGAAATTATCGTAGGGTTAATTTTTTTGATTTTTCAATGAAACTTCATTTTTGATGAATAGTGAAAATACAAAATTTTAATTCAAAACTAATTTTTCATATAATTTATTTTTAAAATTAAATTATATTTTAAAATTACTAAAAAGTATAATTATATAATCTTTTTATCCATAGATACATTTTATGTTATTGAGATCAATTTAACTTTCATCTTATGTATAAAAACATAGAAAACATTTGAATGTTTTAACTTTAAAGCCCCACATTGTCAACCCAATTGTGGAATTAATATTAAATTAATTTATACAACTTATGTGATTTGAATTTGGAAAACTATATTCCATTTTTGGAATAATAATTTTTTTAATTTCTAATAAGGACATCTAAGTTTTTGATCAAAATTATTAGGGAATGTAATTAAAATTAATTACATCAATTAATGTAAAAATAAGCATAACTAAGGACTAAACCATAAAATTTAAGACCCAAAATGAACTAGAAACTTCTTCATGTTTAATGGAAAATATGTGGGTAGAATTCCTTTTCCAAATATTTACAAGAGTGACACTCGTACTCCATTATAAAAAGGCCTCCTCTCCTCCCTCTTCCTCAAACATTTCAAACCAATTAGGTGTCACGGATCATCCCCTGAGGCCCATGTCATGACTACCCCAAGACCGCCTTCCATAGGCTAGGGTTTGGAGTCTAGCATCGGAAAGGCATATCCCTAAAACGGGAAGGCATTTCTTTTAAACCTGTACACACAAAGACTATGTACAAAAAAGTAAACCACATAGTAAAACTGCTGATGTACATATGTGAACTGAAAGTAAGGGTCCAGTATACAATCCCAACTAAAAGAGACAATACACCAGAAAATAGAAAAACATCTCATGAGATCATATGCCATGGATCCTACATAAATGGTAGGTACACCTTGTCACCATAGCTCTCCACATCAACTGGTCACCTCCATGAACTGTCTAGTTATAGCTCCCCAAACCTCAGTCAAAGTTGTTCATCATCTGCACAATACACAACAAGGTGCGGGTGAAGCCCATGCAGGGGTGAGTATAAAAAATCCCAGCTGGGACCCCAAGACCCCCAAAGGTCTCTCAAAATTACACAAAGTAATAACCACAAATCATGATCACAATCGCAATGAACGAAACAAAAGACTCAACTCAAACCAGGTATAACAAAAGTACAAAGGGACAGATGATTAGTCATAAATCTAGATCATCTTATTCTATCAAGGGGATTTGCTGATGACCCACACCGGATCTGAACCACACATGATCAGTATGCGTTAACCCACACAGGATCGCTGATCACTAACCCATATAGGAATTGACCCACACAAGAACGGTATGCGCTAACCCACACATGATCACTGAGTACTGAACCACATAGGATCGGTATTCAATGACCCACACAAGATCGCACTTCATTCTTCACCTCACATCCAGCCACTGGATTCCCGCATGAATCACGCTTGATTCTGGGGGGATCCTATCCTTAATCCATAATTCATTCCTAAACCGCCAGGAATTCACATGAATAATTAACTTGATGACCTTCCATGTCATAAGTGTTCCAACGCATTAGATAGCGCGTCAATCAGACACCTGTTTGGTGAGTTAGAGGCATTTATTTCATAGAGCCCGGTTGGATTCAGGGTTGATCCAAACCGGTCATTCTCCAACGTTCTCCAAAACTCAAGTGGATTATCCCAAAAGTTCTTCCTCATCCAAATTGTTCTAGCACCACAGACGGTTCATTGAATAGACATTTAGTTTAAGAGATACATTCATTTGAGAATAATTGGGCTAGAAAAGGGTCTAGGTCCGGTCCGACCCAGTCAGACCGACTTGACCCAACCTACTTTTCCCAGTCTGAAGGGGTTGGGCTTAGCCTAGTTTAGTTAGGCCTGGTCTGGCCCACTGGACCATGGGCTTGGCTTGCGGGCTAGTCCCGCTGGGTCATGGGTTCGAACAGGCTCACCTGGCTGGGCGCGACCCACTCAGCCGAGGAATCGGCTAACCAGCTGGCCGGGTGCGGGAGTCTACTCCCCTCCAAAAAAATCAACCATTTGGGTCTTCAAACTGGTTGCAACGAAAAGAGCCACACCACATGATCATTCCACTCAAAACGGTCAGCCACAGGGGGCGGGTCTGCCCTCCATCGCGGCTTGAATCCACAGCCATCCTTTATGGCACGCTACCGTGGTGTGCCACCCAGTGTCAACGCGGACGAATATTATTGTCCTCCACATTCCTCCATTGTGGATCGGAGCCTAAGCCCTACTCTACAGTGCACTTCTTCGTAATTCCTCAGCGGTGTGCTGCCTTTGTCAAAGCAGTCGGTGTCGGCCAGCCGCCCTTGTCTGTCGCGGTGCCTTCGGGCACTGCCCCCTCTTTGCGACTGGCAGTTTTCATCTGATATCGCACCGACAGAGCTTTCGCAGTCCACCTGGGAAACTCCACTGGTGTGATTTTATTCTTTCTTGCGCCTACGGGCTTCCCGGGATGGTGCCTACACTGCACAGTCCTTGGATCCACCTTGACGTCATATCTTTAGGTTTCCAATAAAGAATGAAACCATTACCGAGATCACCGGAGGGTTTGGGCCTTGTTCGTTTAGCATGTGCCCTCCGCGTTAGCATTATAACTTGGGAAGGGTTGATCATCATCCAAGGAGATGGAACAATTTTACTCTTTAAACAAAACCCATACCTTGAGTTCATTCAAAGTATTTTCGGATGAGGAAGTAGTGTCCACGTTCAAGGGTGTTTCAAATGAAATAGAAGGTTCATGTCCTTCGCTGCTCATCAAGGAATCCTCCAATGGCTATTGAAGCTTCGTTCTAGGTTGGTGGAGGACACCACCACACTTCATAATAGGTCCCTCTCTTGTGTTCCAAAAACCCATGATTGGGCTTCATTTAATGAGAATAAATGAGTAGATCAACCATCCACACAATTAATGAGGTTCATTCATAAATGTAATTATTGTACCTATTAGTTATCCCAATGGTGCAGTTACACACCCAAGTGTAACTGGCCATTTAATGTTCTGAAAACCCATCGGTCCTGCCACAGCCACTCAATAGTTACAAGAAATAAATATAATAACTCGTTTAGTTATTTTGTAATTATTTTTTTACAGTTCAAAAAATTAACATTTTTGTATGACCATTATCAGTTGAAGATAAGATTCCCTTAATAGAATCCTGGCACTATGGATTCAATGGTGTCCCATGATTTTTAATCTGATCACCAGTTCAAAAGGTATAATTTTTCGGCCACACATTTACTGAACCTACCATAAAAAAAGTTCAAATTATGTTCTGAGCTCTCTGGGCCTCATAATCACGTTCAATTAATTTTTGCAGACTCATAATAATTACATTAAAAAAATTACATTGAATTTATTGGTCTTTACATTCTCCCCACCTTAGGGATTTTCATCCTTGAAAGCTACAACAAAACTAGGGAAACAAAAGGTGGTACATAGCACGTATCTAGTCCTCCCACTCCCATGTTCTCTCTTGAAGATTCTTGTTCTTCCAATAAACTCGCACTAGAGGAATCGACCTCCCCTGAAAGACCCACTCCTTTTGATCCTCAATCTCTACCAAGAACTGCCCAAACGTCTCCCCATCATCGATGTCCAGCTCGACCTGGTCAAAAACATTTGATGGATCATGCACATAAATCTTCAGTTGTGACACATGGAAAACATTATGCACTATGTGCATCTGTGGGGGGATAGTTAGATAGAACACCACCTTGCCTACTCTACAGAAGATCTATAAAGGTCTGATGAACATCATAGAAAGCATGCTTCCCTAGCCAAACCTCTGTAATCATCATGGGGTGAGACTCATAGGAATACATGGTCTCCCTCCTTAAACTCCAAGGGTCTCCATATTCTATCATCATAAGACTTATGCTGGCTCTGTGCAGTCTACATCCTCTCCTGGATAATCTGCACCTTCTCAGTGGTGCCCCATACCAACTCTAGAAACATAAGTGCTAACTCCTCTGGGTCTGTCTAGGATATAGGTGATATGTATGGATTCCCATACAGGGCCTCAAACGGTGCCATGCCGATGATGGGGTGATAAATTTTGTTGTATTTGAACTCCACCAGTGGTATGTGATCCTCCCAATAGTGGGAAAAAATCAAGGATGCAAGCATGGAGAATGTCATCAAGCATTTGTATGGTCTGATCTATCTGAACATATGTCTGAGGTTGAAAGGAGGTCCTAAAGTGTCATTTTTTCTTGAACACCTACTACAATCCCTTTCAAAATCATGATGTAAAACGAATGTCACGATCTGAAACAATCATCGATGGAACCCCAGGAATCCATACAATCTCATATACGTAGAGGCGTCCCAATCACTCTACTGATCCCTACTCTCAGATGGGTTGGAATTGGGCTGACATGGTGAGTCGTTCAAAGATCACCCAGATAAAATTGTGGCCCCTAGACATATGTGGTATCCCTGTCAGGTAGTCCATGGAAATTTCATCCCACTTCCACCTTGGCACCTCAAGTTGTTGAGTCACGCCTGTTGGAACCTCATGCTCAGCCTTCACTTGCTGACAAGTGAGGCATCGTGATATAAACCATGCCATATCTTTATTCATCTATAGCCATTAGTACATATACCGAAGGTCTCAGTACATCTTCACCACACCAAGATGTACAACCAAAGGGGATGTGTGGAACTCCCTCAAAACCTTCTCTCACAGAATCACTGGTACCATGGTGTGTACCCTAAAAAGGATGATGTGATCCCCACCTTCATAAAATCTTTCAGTAGCCAGTCTTAAAGATATATGAGCATGTTGGTCCTTGCAGTCAATGTTCCAAATGTGTGCCTCCATAACTCGCTGATGAAGTGGGAGAGTAACTGTCATAGAATGAAGGTAAGTTCCACCATCACTACCCATGATCAATATCTGCAATGCGGCTAGCTGCTTTATCACCTCACTCAATAACTATAAACCAGACCTCCTACTGTGTTTTTATGCCACCATGTTTCCCTTCCCAGGAGTGTAGACTATCTCAAGGTAATAATCCTAATGGGACTCCAACCATATTCATTTTCTCAAGTTCAGGTCCTTCTGTGAGAATATATACTTGAGACTCTTATGATTGAAGTAGATGGTAAAATATTCACCAATAAAGTAGTGTCAGAACATCTTTATGGAAAATACCACTACTGATAACTCTAGGTCATGGGAAGCATAGTTATGATCTTGTTGCCTCAGCTGTCGTGCGCCATACGCAATAACAGCTCAGTCCTCCTATAGCTTATATCTATGTCTGGTCCATGATGTGTCGCATTAGACCACATACCCAACGCCCTCTTCTGGTAGCCTCAATATGGTGGAACTAGTCATTCTACACCTCAACTCTTGGAAACCCTGTTCGAATTTCTATGTCCATAAGAATGGAAATCCCTTCTTTGTCATAGCTGAAAAGGGTACCGATACACTATAATAGTCATGTATGAATCTCTAGTAGTACCCATATTATCCAAGGAAACTCCACACTTCAGTCACACTCCCGGGTGGATCCCAAGCAAGCACGGACTCTATCTTCACTAGATCCACTACAACTCCAGCATCCAAGATAACGATTCCAAGAAAGGGGACCAAACGTATCCAGAACTAGGACTCCAAATCTTACCATAAAGTTGGTGATCTCATAGTGTATTCATAACTATCTGCATATGAGTAACATTCTCCTCCTCTGATTCCGAGTATACCAAGATGTCATCAATGAAGACTACCATAAAACGATCGAGTTAAGGCTCAAAGATCCTGTTCATGAGTCTCATGAACACTACCGAAGCATTAGTCATGCTGAAAGGCATCACCAAGAACTCATAATGGACATAAAGACATCTAAAGGTTGTCTTCGATACGTCCACATCCGGTACCATGAGTTGGTGATAGCCTAATATGATGAATATCATCGAAAACCACTGTGATCCCTTTAGCTGGTCGAAGATATCATCAATCCTAGGCAGAGGATACTTGTTCTTCACAGTCACCTTGTTCAGGTGTCGATAGTCCACCAAAAGCCTCATACTCCCATATTCCTTCTTGGATAATAAAATTGGGGCTTCCCATGGAGAAACCCTGGGCCTTATAAACCCCTTACCATGTAAGTCCTCCAGATGTGCCCTCAACTCACAAAGCTCTGTGGGAGCCATCCAATCTGCTGGGGTAGATATCAGTTCCATCCCATGGTACACGTCGATATAGAAGTCTACCCCTCTACAAGTAGATAGCCCGTAAACATCATCAGGAAAGGTATCAGCATATTGGTCCACCAATACAGGGTAACTTGGGCTCTTATCATCATCTTATCCAAGGGTATAGCTATCCAACTGATGAGTGATCAGTTGAACCCTCCTCTGAGAAATTTCATCCTAAGATACAAAGGTTACATTCTCATCGGTGAAGGAAAACCTGGTCTCATCCATGCAGTTACACGGAACTTTTCACCTAAAATAGTCAATATGAGCATGGACCGTGGACAACCAGTCCATACCCAAGATGACATCGTAAGGCCTCGATGTTGCTACAAGGAGATCCCAGCCAAAGCTCTTGCCTCCTAGAGTATACTCATACTACCTGCACTAGTGAATAATCGTTGAATCCTCTCCCATAAGAGTCTCTCATCATAAGGATCAAGCCAACAGCTCCATCGGAATCTTTAAGCTCGGAATAAGATTCATGGAAATAAAACAGTGACTGGAACCTATGTCTATAAGTAATGAAGCTTGGGTGGAATAGACATAGATCATACCTCTAATAAACTCTGGTGTACCATGATAGTAGGCCTTAGCTGCCGGAAGCTGAGCTCATCCCTATCCACGTGCTCCCTAAGGTTGGGGATGACCTCATGGAGGTGGTGGTGGTAGAACCTCAAATCTCCACACACTGCATGCTATTCTACCATCTACTCTACCACATCTTCCACCATACGGACCTCCTAACTCGAATCTCTACCTATGTCTCGGTGGTCCATTGACTGTCTGCTGATCATCATTGCCGAGGGTTGGGTAGTTTTGAGTAATGTGACACTGCCCACTGCATGTGAAGCATAGTCCTACTCCTCTATTTACCCCCTTTATCTCGTGATCTCCACACCTCCAATAGTACATCCTGGGTATGCCCTTCAGAAGTCCTAGACCGCTCAGACATATACATCATCTGCCTAATGTCTGTTATAGATGACTCGTATACCTGTCGTCTGGTGATGTCTCTCACCGTCTGTTCCTACTCAGCTAAGAGGATCTCCACCCATAGTGCTTGCTCAAGCTCTCCAGCATGCGTTAGGATATTTAGTGTTATCATCGACACTCGGATCTCTCATCGAAGACCCTTCTCAAAGGTAAGTGCCTAGAAGAAATGGTCTCGTACTACGTTAGTGGAGTAGTGATAGATGTCCATGAATCTCGTCAAGTACTGGTCCACTGTCACACTTCCATTTTGTAAGTGCAGTAGCTTCTGGATACACAATGAGTGTAAAGTCACTCATACGAACTCCACCCTGAAGAGGGTCTCAGATTCCAACTAGGAAAGTGTCTCCTCCAAATGCGTTTGGAGAATCAGACTCCACCATCTCCCTATTTTGCCCTGGAAGAGGTTAGTAGCTAGGATCACCATCTGGTCTGCTGGTTTCTCAACTAATAAAAAAACTCATTCCATAGTCTCCAACCAGTCCTCAGCTATTTGGGGATCTATCTCACATCGAAACCTCATAGGTATCTATCTCTATAACTTGTACAATACATGCAGTTAGTGTGCAAAGTCTGCTACTGGGGTTGCTGGAAACTGCTTCCCTACGAGTGGTGTTGTTGTCAGTACACCACCCGAACGTTCCATCACCGTAAGAGGGACCTGAATCGATGCCTCCTCGCTTATTGGGCCATCATCATGAACTCTATTTGGAATCCTAGCAAGATTTATTCATAGTGGCATCCTAAAAAAACAGGTATCCATGGTTAATAAGTTATACATGTTGAGCTGAATCAAAGAGATCCAAAGAATAAAAGCATTTTTAAAACACACACAGTAATGTTTTTCGTGTATGAAGTCGGAAATCGTAATTTAGGGTCCTACTGTATGGATACATCACCCACCGCACCAACACTAGACTCCTCGAACAGAAACCCAAACTCCAGACATGTAACACTATTGCTCTATTAAAAACATAGACTCTTAGTTCATCTAGTAGAACGGACGACCCTTTGATAACACTTTGTCATGACCCATCCCCGAGGTCCCATGTCATGACTAACCAAATCCCTCCTTCCATATTCTAGGGTTTGGAGACTAGAACTAGAAAGGAAAATCCCTAAAATGTGAAGTCATTACCTTTAAACTCATACACACATAGACTAAGTATACACAAAAAGTTAACCACGTAGTAAAAATGCTGAAGTAAAAGTGTGTACTGAATGTAAGGGGTCAGTATGCAAGCCCAAGTAAAATAGATAATAAAACATAAAATAGAAAAAAAAACATCTAATATCATCTTCCAAGGATACTACTTAAAGGGTAGGTAAAACTTATTACTGCAGATCTCCACGTCAACCAGTCACCTCCATGCTCCATCTAGTCCTAGGTCCCCAAGACTTAGTCAAAGTTGTCTATAGTCTTCACAAGAAACAACAAGGTTTGGGAGAAACACGTATAAGGGTGAGTATAAAAATACACAGTAGGGACCCCGAGACCCCTGAAGATCTCTCAGAATTCCACAATGTAATAACCACAAAGCATGATCACAATCGCAAATCAAAAAGATAAATATTCAACTCAAACCAAGTATAAATTAATTATAGAAGTACAGATGATTAGTTATAGATCTTGATCATCTTATTCTGTCAAAGGGATCTGCTGCTGACCCACACAGGATCAATATTTTTTGGCCCATATTGGATTACTAAGGTATGAACTACATAGGATTTTTCCCACACATGATCAGTATGTGCTGACCCACATAGGATCTGAACAACATAGGATTAGTATGTGTTGACCAACAGAGGATCACTCAGCACTGGCCCATACAATATCTAACACACACAGGATCGGTATGCGCTGACCTACATAGGATCTCTCTTCATTCTCCACTTCACAGCCAGCCACTAGATTCCCACACAAACCACGCTTGATTTTGGGAGGATCCTCTCCTAAATCCATCAGTCATACGTAAACCGAAACAAAGTCTCATGAAGAAGTAACCTGATGATCCTCCATATCATAAGGGTTCCAACGCATCTGATGTTGCATCAATCGGATGCTCGGTCTATGAGTTATAGGCATTTTAGTGATGCAGGCCCAGTTGGATTCGAGTTCGATCCAACCTAGCCATTCTCCAAATTTCACTAAAACTCAATCGGAGTATCAAAAAATTTATACCTTTTTCTAAGGGTTCTAGCACCACAGATGGTTCATATAAAGGATGACCGATTTAGGAGAAATTCTCATTTAAGCGTAACTAGGCAGAAAAGGGGTATGGGCCTAGTCCGACCTAGTCTTAAAGGGATGGGCTCGACCCGGTTTTGTTGCGCTTGTCTGACCTATTAGGCCATAGGCTTGGCTCGTTGGACCATGGGTTCATCCTGGCAGGTGCGGCACCACCAATCTTCAAAATCACCGGGCCCGATGGCCAAGCACGAGGATCTCCTTCACCACTGAAGGACTCGAACATTAGGGTCTTAAATGTAGTAGAGCTGGATGGCACCCCCCCTCTGATAATTCCCCTTAGGTTGGTCACCCTCGTGACCCATAGTGTGTGTTTCCACCCTCCGCAGCGGCTCGAATCCATTTTGTGCCACATGACATCATCGTGGTCGGTGATGTGCGGCCACCCCTTTCATTCATCATGGCTCGGAGCCATGGCCCTCCTCCATGGCGCAATACCATGGTGCTCCAATGTCATCAACTTGGCCGGCATCGGCCGGCTTCCCTTGTATTCCATGGTGCCTTCGAGTGCTGCCTCCTCTTCATGACTAGTGGTTGTCAGCCTCTGCCTCCCTTGGTCGTTGCCACCGCTGCGCCGGTGGAGCTTCCACGGGCCACTGGTGAATCTTTAGAAGTCAGATTTTATTCTTCCCTGCACCTACAAGATTCTCAGGATGGTTCCTATGTTGTGCATCCCTTGGTTCCACCTTTCCTCCATATGTTTTGGTCGCCCTTGAAGAACGCAACCATTTTCGGATCAGTGGAGGTTTCGGGACATGTTCGTTTGGCCCACACATTTTGTGTTAGCATTATAACATGGGAAGGGTTCATCATCATCAAAGGAGATTGAAATATTTTACTCTTAAATAAACCCTACCTTTAGTTTGTTGGAATACATTTCAGATGTGGAATAAGTTTCCATGTTTATGGGTGATGTGGATGAAGGAGAAGGTTCACGTCCTTCGCCGCTCATCATCGAATATCGGAACAGTCGTTGAAGCCTCGTTCTATGTTGGTGGAATACTCCACAGAACATCATCATAGGTTTCTCTCTTGTGTTCCGAAAACACATGTTTGAGCGTCATTTAAATACCAGAAAAGAGTAGATTGACCCACCACACAATTAATGAGTTTCATTAGTAAATTTAATTAATGAAACCATTAATTCCCCCAATGGTGTGGTTACACAACCATGTGTAACCAGAAATTTAATGGTCTGACAACCCAATGGTCCCACCACCACTTCTCAACGGTTATAAGACAGAAATATAATAACTCATTGAGTTGTTTTTTTAAAGTCCAAAACATAACTTTTTTGCCCGACCCTTGTCGATCAAAGTTGAACTTCCCTTAAAAGAATCTTGGAACTGAGGAATCAATGGTTCCCTCGGATTTTCAATTTGAGCACCGGTAAAAAGGTATAATTATCTGCCCACACATTTACTGAACATACAATAAAAAAGCTCAAAATTCTGTTTCGTGCTCTTGGGGCCTTGGAATCACGTGCCATCAATTTTGGCACACTTGTATTAATTCCATTAAAAAATTACCTGAAATTTCTGGGTCTTTACATTATGTTTAGCCATGATCTTCCCAATAGACCACCCAAAATACCTCCCTTTATCTTAAAAGCCTCCTACTAGGAAAAAATAAATCCAATGAATCTTTTTTTCACAAACCAAAAGGAGTTGCCTTAATATGAGGTAACGACTCCTCTCAAGATCCTTTGTTTTATTTTTTCTCCAACCCCACCTCTCTATTTATTCCATGATTGTATAAAAAAACAAGTATTTTAAATATACTTGTATTTTTTATGCTAATTTTATATCTTATACTTAAACACACCTTCATCTAATGGGAAATGAACATACTATTTATGTGTATAGAGAACTATCGCCACACAAAACGATGATTGTTCATTTTTCCTTATCACCTCTCATGGTGGAAATTATGGTGGAGAATATATTTATATATGTAATATATTATATTTATTATTCATTTAAGATTATTTAAACCATTAAAATAACATATATTATACTCTCCATTCGGTGTAAATACTATAATTTTTTTTGAGGAAGTTTGGACTACTGCACCCTCAAAGCGATGTGATTCATTCACACACTACATGGAAAGTATTAAGGATGGATTTGGTGAAATTATATGATATATATGATATAATAATGATAATTGAATAATGATATATATATATATACATATATTCACACACATATTTCAGTTACCTACTTTCTTTCAATATTACAATGAAAATGGAAACAACATTCATGTGTATGTACAACTTACCGTCTCCATGAACGGTGTTTTTTATTTCATTACTCTATATTATACTGACTATAATAATAATAATATACAGAATATAAATTATATTTATATCAAGATATAATTTCATGAATTTATGATATATTTATAATGACCATGTATATAAAAAATTAAGACACGTGTGAAAAAAAAAATAATATTACACAAAGTGAAATATTAACATAGGATTATCAACTAGTGTGTAATATAACATCATAATAAAAAAATATTTGGTATTAGATATAAAAATATTATTCATTAAAAAAATTTAATAAATTTACATTTATTATACTGGAAGCTTCTATGAGTACGAAGAGATTCAAGACAAAAAAAGTAAAGGGGATTTCATCCCATTTCTTATTTCTGTGAGAAAAATGATGTATTCACCACCCATTCATTTTTTTGGTGTGTATAATGACCATATATGTATTAAATTATTATTAAACATAAATTTATGGGTATTTAAAAGTCCATTTTTAATCATTTTTTCATGGGGTTTATTTTTCAAAAGTAACCAAATCGATTAAATAGTTTTGTCTCAATATTCCATCATTGAGACTCATTTATTCTTAGGAACCTAAATTATTTTTTCAAGGTTTATATACTTTTATTTTACATATTATATCATTAATAAAATTATTTTCATGATATTCTAGGCTTAATTTAAATTTCTTTTCTTACATGGAGAGTATGATCTTAAGTTACCAAGTTGTATGAGTTTATTGAAATAATCTCATAGATTTTTGAGATTGTTAATTATTAGGCTTCTTTGATGAAACCCATTTCTCTTCCACGAGTAATATACTTTTGAAACCCATTTCATTTCCTGGTTTATGTTAATTATGAAATGATTCTGAAACATATATTTTCTCATAGGTTATGCTATCATTAAATGTTTATAATAAACATTTCATTTTTTTGGTTATTATATGATAATTTATGATCTTTAGGCACATGTATGTATGATTTTATTATGAGATGGGTGGAAACTATATCTCCCTCCAATGCCAGTGGTATGGATTTATATCTCTTGATATAGACATCAATGGAACATGAATTGAACTTGGATTAGTATTAATGGTCTATATTGATAAATTAACATGGTTCAGTTTTATAGGACTAGAATGAGGAGTGTACTCAGTTCAGTAATATAGGGCTTGATAGGGGTGTGAACCCGGTTCAGTAAAGGAATATGTCCACTAATATAGTCTTGGAAGAAATGTGTTGATTACTATGGAAATAATTATATGTGCTTATTTATCTTCAACAATTAAATTTTTTATTTAGCTATTATAATTTTCACAGATTATTTTATTTATTTCCTTTTGATTCCTGTGTTACGAACTTCTAAGATTTATTCCTTGATTCATGTTTATTATCTTTGAAATTTAGGGTATTATCTTCTATTTTCATGATCATGTTCTCATACCCTTATTCTCATGATTATGTTTTTGTATCTCCCTTATTTACCCTTATTGAGCATCTGATCTCACCCCTTTTTATATTTCCTTCCCCCTGTTTATAAAGATATGTTTTATATTTGATGTGTCTAAGAAGGGTTATAGTCAAGAAAAACCTAGTGACAGTTGATGTATCGAATTAATATACCAATGTTTCAGTTTCCATGATTTTAAAGGCATGAGACTAGTATGGTATTTTTGAATCTGTTTGTATAATGTTTTAAGTATTCTAAAAACCTATGTATTGTTAATGTATGAAAATTGAGGGTCCCTATTGTTCTTTACCCTTTTCATTCTCTCATTATCATGATTAAACTAAAGAACATTACTTAACTTATTTTATAGCACCACATCTTCTTTATGTGCCTTTAAAATCATCATATAAATTGATGGATCATCTTTCATCTAAGAAAATATGATTTATACAATTTATAATGATTTCAATATCCATCCTTTAAAAATCCATAAACATTGTATATATTTAAATCCAAATCATGCACAAACTAGTATGGTCCTTTAGACTCACAGAAACAACCGACTTGGTTTTCCTTTATGGGTGGTAATATATTGATCAGTCATAATATTTAATCAGTTCCAAGCATATCCTCTAATTAATATTCAAATATTTTTGTGTGAGTATATACTTCGTGATTTTATAATATGTTAATGGTTCAAAACATTCACCATATAGATAATAACTTAATATCTTGAAAGAAAACATTACCATTGTTTGTTCAAAATAATGAGGTAGGTATTTTTTTCTCATAAACCATAAATTAGAGAGAGGTTTAAGTTATCATTATGTAATTATACATGATAAAATATCCTATTACCTTATTCTAATTCATCGTTATAGATCATAGACCTTTCTCAACTAAATGGTATTTTTAGCATAGGTCTGCTGACATATTTTCTCCTTATTTCCTTTAAATTTTATTCAAATTCATCTGTCCAAAAGAACATATCTCTCAACTATATCATCTTGGTTAGTGTATTTGATAACTATGATAATTTCTCAAAATTAAACTGTAGTATCCAAAAAAAACCATAGAAACCATTAATTTCAGTCACTATGGTTTCTCTACACCATTTCTTAATAACTTCTATATTTTAAGGATCCATTAATATCCCCTTTCCTGAAATTTCATGAACTAAGAATGATACTTTATATTTCTTCAAATACAATTTACTAAATTTGGAATACATATTTTCCTCCATTAAGCTCTTCAGAAGAATTATCAAATGATTTTAATGCCCTTCCTTGATCATAGGATATATATGAATTTCATCCCTAAACGCTATCACAAACTGATCAAGGTAATATTTGAGGACTAAATTAATTCATTCAATAAAGTTAACAGGGGAATTGGTGTGACCAAAATTCATCACTATAAGGTAATAGTGTCCCTACCCTATATTGATGGTCTCATATGCTTATCGTGAGGTCAACAAGGTGGCCAATGTTCTGTCCAAGAAGGCAATTATGGCGGCGGGTA
The DNA here is from genome assembly GCA_963277665.1 of Viscum album. Taxonomy (NCBI): domain Eukaryota; kingdom Viridiplantae; phylum Streptophyta; class Magnoliopsida; order Santalales; family Viscaceae; genus Viscum; species Viscum album. The sequence continues at coordinate 601,908,657 of OY728133.1, forward strand.
TGTTTTGGTCGTTCAAGATCCCTGAGTATTGTTATTCATTGGTGGAGGTGGATATGTATGGTGTTTTTCATCCTCGGTCATGTAATACCCCTTTTGTTGCCTGACTTTATTTTTCTTTTGCTTAATAAATTTTTTGGGACCGGTTTGACCAGATCCTGGGATTTCTTGATATTTCTTTATAAAATCAAATAAAGTATACCCCATGGTGATGCACATAGCTGAGTGAATATTTTATCAAGATTCTTGTGTATTTTATTCTTTAATTCCTATAACTCAACCATTTCTATTTTATAAAAATAATTTAAAATATGTGTTATAACATGTATGAGTGCTATTGAAAACCCAACTTCATGATTTTGGGGAATATTAGGAAACAATTAATGAAAGATATAAATTTACAATAAAAAATTAGTTATGTAATTAATATTTAGTTTCTACACAACCATTTGAGATACATACCGCACATGAATTAGTAATAAGATGCATACAATGGAATTAGTTTTCATTGGAAGTTATATTCATCCTCACTCTAATATAAATTCAATTATTAATTTGGAATATTAAATATAAATTTCATTCCTTAAATAATGATAAGGTCTCTATATAATGAAATAAAATCCATTCCCAAAATGAAAAAATATTCAACTAGAAGGAGAAGCACAAGATTTACAGTAAAAACATTCCCACTAAATTATATCGATGGGGAGTTATTGACCTCAGATATAATCACTATAACTTTATATTTTTTCATTAATAATCCTACATATAATAAGTGAATTGGTGATGTGATACCCTTTTTAAAAATTTCAAATATAAATGGGTGATTAGTACCATAATAAATCCATACATTTCTGTTCTAGAGTGGATGTTAAGTTTACCTTTCAACAGTTCTTTTTCAAGACCTTCTTCAATAGTCATGATCCCATGAATATCCTTTTTTATGTTGGTCTAATATGTTATTTATGTTGATTTGTATCCTTAAACCTCAAATTAATACAATGGATGGTATAATGTCCAAACTCCTTGAATTGGAAGCATTGGATTATAGTTGATGAATTAAGTTTAGTTCCCTCTATATTTATTTCATTAGCCTCCATCTTTTCATCTATTTTACATTCACATTATAGATGGAATTTCTTTCACACATAAAAAATTCCCCAGTCCACATAATAAAATATCCCCCAATGATTTTTTCCAAACAATTGTCATAAAGGAAGATTTATTTTATTTCATTCATGGGGTTTTTTATGATAATTTCTTGAAAATACTCTTGTTATCTTCATTCAAAACCATGTGAATGATATAAATCATAAGTCTATGCTTCTATGTTCATATCATAGAAAAATAATTATTCATAGATACTATTTTCCCTTATAGATAACACCTTTCGGAGACATGGTTTTAATCCATTGAATAACCAATCAATTTTTCTTTTAGGTTCTATGATAAAATAAGAAGCATAACTAAAAAGTATTATAAATGTTTCTCCAATGTTTTAATAGATTCATCATCCTTTTATTTAAGCTCAAGGAATTCCCTTTACAATTTAATTTGAAGAGTTTAGGGAATGTACTAATTGAGAAATACCCTCTTAAACTCTGTTGTTTTATTTATCCTTCTAATTAATACACTACTAAGATAAATTTTTTATAGTCCAAGCATTAAACAATAAAAAATATCATTTCATATGTAGAGATCCATTTATTGACATATACTAAATTAGAGGACCCACTAAAATAATGTGGGTTTTTCATATTGATATACACAATGGTTCATTGGTTAGTATTTTTTTCATTTATAATCTCATCATGATTAATGGATTAAAAGGATTTTATTATTATAAGAGTAATATTTTTAATTCTAACTCCTTTTTCATTTGGTCTCTCAAGAGTTCAATCATTTCATTTTCTACAACATTAGTTATTATAATTAATAATAATGTTTATAGACATTATCTAAAATAAAAATTCATAGTGTAAGCATCAAGTAAAAATAATTAGAGTGGAAAATAATATAGTAATAAATACAATTTAATTGATTTCTTAAATTAGGACACATTATTATCAACCTATAACACATTTATGTTCAGCCTATATCACTTTTTTCATCATAGGATGTATTAAGTTCTGTTCTAGTATTCTTAATAACCTATTATCAAAAAATATCTAAACCCTTTTATGAAACCAATTGAGGTAAACCTGAAAAATATAAAAAAAATATTTCCTCATTTTACGTGAAAACATGATATATTACACAATATTCAAACCCTTATAACATTAAAGGATTGATATCTTTAGAGAAAAGAGATATAATAAACTTATTTCTATAAAGATACTCAATATCACTAGAAACATTATTCTCTAATTATACCCTACTTAGATATATACAACTTAAACCCATTATTCATTATCATGTGAAAAATTGAAACATAATAAAGGTTGAGATTATATGCTCAGTAAGGATAAACATGGGAGATATTAATTGATGATCATATAAAAGCATAAGATCATTGTAAGTATTTGATATAATTATCATAAAATATGATTTTCACACCAAAAAATTCATATATTATCTTCAAAAATCTCTAAGGTTACTAATTTATGTCTTCAATGACTAGATATTAGATTATTAAATAGAATTAATTGGGGTGCAGTGGTTATATTCCACACTTATAAAGACTCGTTAAAAGATTTATATTTGATTATGCTTCTTAAAAATATTATTATTATCTGTTTTGTAAAATTTTATGTGATTTTGGGCAGGTATTGGCTCTATCAACATATATCCCAAAGTAATTGTCAAGATATGGAAGTCATAATAACATATATCAACTTATGATTTTCCATATTTTCAAGGATTAATATGACCTTTTATGGGAATTAAATTGATTATATAGGTATTAAGACCAAATAATGAGTTGTATTGTAATAAAATAGTTAGAGAGAAAGGAAATATTGAGGATATGTTGATTATAATATAATATATTGACATTTTTCTAATGATTGGTAGAGTATTCACTTAGATCATGAGGTTGATTTTCCCATAGAACTAATACGAGGTGTAATTTCTACATCATATAATCCATATAAAATGGCCTTAATTTCATTGGAATAATTATAGATATAACTCAAAGAGAATCTTGATATGCAACAAACTAGATAAGAATACCATTGGGATCATCATCTGATGTGATCTCTACTGAGCCTAACTTCATTCTTAGTCCCTATGGGCTACTGAAAACACCTAGGAATCCAAAAACATAATTTAGGGATGATTAATCCCCAAATAGGGAGAAAATAAATAAATTACAGTACATAAAAATCATCATAAAAATAAACTATTACAACATCATTTTCTAATAAGGGAAAAATCAAAGGAGGAAAGTAAAATGAAACATCCAAAACCCATCTTCTAGCAGTCCATGACCACCCTCCATGTCCCAATCCACTTGAATTTGGTCGACCAAGCATGAATGAACAAAACAGATACAATGAGAACATGATCACCACTTATAGAAACATAAAGGATACAAACACTAAATAGTACATATTGGGTGTGAGTTAATAAATCCCAGTATGATTCCACCAAAGAGTCTATGTAATTACTTCATAAGGTAATCCAAATATTCTAAAAGGGATTTCAAGGAAGAGAGTACATGGAATTGAATTTCATAATAGGAAATTAAATTCATCAAATCACATTAAAATAAGGTTGAGTTAAAAATAGTAAGGTTGGATTAGGGAAATTTTATCAAAATTTCATTCACTAAAATCAACATGTTTCCCTAAATCATGACGTGTCAACTCTAAATCCACAAGTTTATCAACACTTATTCTCCCATTTCCCATTAAAATTTATTATCAAAGGCATTTAAAAATAGGGTATGGAATTATCCTATTCCATTTTTGTATCCTATAACAATGATTAAATAATTATCCAATGCTGGAAATTAATTTTTTAGTTAAAATATTTTAAAAAATAAAAATTATTAGGGGGAATAAAATAATGAAATTGAAAATCATACTTTCCTTTTATTAATTCATACAAACATGGGTTACACTGGTTTTTTGTAAGTTATTTCATGATGTCAATTGACTATATGCAAACTTATTCATTATCTTAATACTTATTTCCTTCCAGTGCCTTTATTTTTGACCTGAATAATGAAAAGAATTAATAGATTGTGTAAGAAGTTTTCCATGAAATTTCAAAAATAAGTAGGGATATTTTGATACCTAAAAACAAAAAATATTAAAAATTATAAAAACATGATTTTCCTCCCATAATAAATTTTCTTATGTTTTATGTCTCAACCGTACCTCTTTCAACATAGTAAAAGGATGGTTGAAATTATTGTACCTAGTAAGGGTCCAAAAATTACCTCGGCTACAATCGTTTCACACATATGGGCCTTCTTCTTTCTTCTAAAAATAGTTTCATTATCCATTGGGGTAGAACCTTTATGACCTACATCTAGCCTATACAAAAATGATTTTTCAAGGTATATAATCTAGTATTTAGGTCATCAACCATAGAAACCTACTATATGTCATCAATGTTATTTGTAGAGGTTGTCTCTTAATAATTAGTGATCTTATCTCTAAGTTTTCTTCATTAATTTTTATCTTTTAATATTTATTCATCAACATAAATAATATATACCTCTTGATGTTCTTATAAAATAGAAACCTCTTCAACTTCTTATATTTAATATTATTTAGTTTAATCATTCGTCATGTATTGGTTCTTCATTTCTTGGTGTATATTGAAGCTTACTTATTCTCTTCCTAATCTCAGACAGAGATCACCACTTTGTACATTTATAATCACTCTTTATGTTGTTAAACAAGGTCTTACAAAAAGTATATATGTCCTTTTAACTATTATATCCAGCATTAAATATTACATAGAGAATAACAACTTATCAAATTTGTTCAAAATATCCTCAATCAGTTCATGTTGATTTTTCACTATTGAATTTTTCTTTTGAAGTGAGACTCTTATGGGCTTCAGGACCTTTATTACCATAATTTTGAATGTAGTGTACGAAATGATATTGAAACTAGTACCTAAATTATATAAATATTTTACAAATTTATTTAACACAATAAACATAGGAATTGAAAAACTACCGAGGTCTTATTGCTTCTTGGGTAGGTTATTTGACACCATAGCAGAACACTCTATTTTGAGTGGTATTATTCCAATCTCTTCTAGATTTATTTTTTCTATTACTAATTATTTTATGATATTTGATTAATTTTAATGTTTTTAATATATTATTCAAAATAATTATTATTTTATTATTTTTTAAATTATTCAAGAAACCCACCTCTCTACATTTCTAGCTTGAACATCTTCATCTTCTTTGAAAATGGAAGATGTTTCTTATAGAATAATATAGGTTCAAAAATTATTTTGATCCTTATTCTTCCTCTATAGCTATTCATATTCATTTTAATTTTAATTTTCTTTATATATCCTACTTTTTGTAAGGTTTTCTTCCTTGACAATTCTACTCCGTAAGGTTATATCTTTCAAATATCATCATGGGTTAACTTTCAGGTTTCTCGAATGTATTCCTATTGGCCTCTAACTAAGTTTCTCAGCTATTTATCAAACTAAAATATCTATGTTTTACAATAAATCCTTTTGGTTCATCAAGTATTCCATTTTCTTCTTTAATATTTTCCTAGTTTTGGTCATAAATATTTCAAGTGCACCTTCCAAGGAATAGATCTAGCTTGAGACTGTGTAAAATTGAGGTTCTTATTACTAGTATCATTGTGGCCTCAGTTTCTACCCTTGAGATTATAGTTTTTGTGAACTCTACGTTATTGAGTCAATAATTTTTCCTTATAAATTTTCCATTCCTCTTTGTTTTTAAAATCACAAAAACATTAACTTAAGGAAAATAATAGTTCTTTAAGGATTATTTTCAAAAGAAAAATTTTCCTTCTCTTAGGAAATTATTCCTTACCCTATTTTTCAGTCCTCTTTAAACCAATACTTTTTTATTACTAAGACTAAAATTAAGAACCATAGTAAAAACCATGAAATATTTTTAATTACTTGGATATAAATTGTTCTATTCAGACTCTAATTCTATGAAACTCAAACTCTGAATTCTCTGAAATTCAGACTCCAAATACTTTAAAATTCAGACTCCAAAATCTCAAAAATTCAAACTCCACGTTTTCTAAAATTCTGACTCTGAATTCTCTGAAATTTAAACACTAGTTTCTCTAGAATTCAGACTCTTAATTCTCTAAAATTCAGACTCTGAATTCCTCATAATTCAAACTCTATATTCCATATAATTTAGACTCCTGATTCCTTATAATTCGGACTCTGAATTCCATAGAATTTAGAATCTGAAATCCATTTAATTAAGACTCCAAATTTATTAGAATTCAGATTCTGAATTCCTAAGAGTTCATACTCCAAATTCCATAGAATCTAGACTTTGAATTCATTGGAATTTAGACTCTAAAGTATTTAGAATTAAGATTATGAACTTCTTGAAAAACAAAATCTAAAAATTCATGTCTTATAAGTTCTAATTGTTTATATGATTAGACTCTGAACATTATTTTTTTCCATAGACTTCAGATATTCATTTTTGGTTAAGCAAATCTATTTTTCATAAATATATGAAACGATGTCATTCAATTTGTTTCTAAATAACCAATGGTTGAGGGGCATGTGTATAGGTCCCTCTGAGATTCATGGAAAAATATGACCGTTGGATAAGGGAGTTGACCATTGGAGTTGTGCCTATAAATTGGAGCTCATTTGAATGACCACATATAATTGTTACATCAATCTTGAGATTACATGTTGTGAAATGATTTCAAGAGAGAGAGACTCTCATTCTTGGTGCATTATAAACACCTTGTTCATCTTGCATTGTGTGACTCTAATTATTGCTGAGTAAAATTAAGGTCTTCTAGGGATAGGAAGAGATAGGTTCAAACTACCTGAAAGATCGAGGACATCTGTGGATAAGAAGACAATGGTTCTGATTACATTAAATATCAATGGCTCACGAGGATAGCAATACAGATTTCGATATTCCTATCAAGGTCTTACCTTGTTGTTGGTAAGACTGACTTTCTTGAATGTATAAATCAAGGGACCTTTTCCAAGGTTGTTGGATACCCTTCCCTTTGGTATAAAAGTTTTTATACTAGTTACTTCTATTGTTTAAAGTTTTATTTCCACTACATTTTAATAAAAAATAAATTATAACTTTCTTATAATTTCTTGTAATTTTTTATACTCTAATAAAAAAGATTCTATACTCTTTAAAGTAAAAGCTTTCATTAGTAAAATTTTCTTTTGTTTCTTTCTTGGAACCAAATTTCTAGATCCTAATAAAGTTTTTCTCATAGAAATTTTTTGGGGTTTGTTAATTTACCATGTTTAACATTATTAAACATAGTTCTCCTTAATTTTAAAAATGAATGTTTTTAAACTTACAATTCACCACTCTTCTAATAGATAATATGCATTCCTTATATCGACCCTACAATTGGTATTAGAGGGGTCTCTAAAATAATTATACATACCTATAAGTTTTCATGCCCTTGATTTCCTTGTTCTTAATTTTCTATCATAACTATTCTTTATTAATTTTTTAATAGATATATATATCTCTATTTATAAACTTTTACTACTTAAAAGTTTTTCTGGGAATGTATTTTCTTATAGGATGGTTGGTATGAATATTGGTTCTATTGATAATCTAAATCCTACCAGACCACCTATTTTTGATGGTAATGATTATGAGTACTGGAGAGATAGAATGAAGAATTTTTTCATTAATACTGGAGTATACAATTTTTAATTCTTGTTGGAGATTACAAAATTTTTGACAAGGATGTCAAAACCTTCACCAATTAAGAAAAATTAGAATATCAACTAAATTAAAAAGTATGAAATACTCTGTTGTGTTTCATGACCAGGATTATATATATTGATGTTTATTCTTATGAATCTACCAACTTCATCTAGAAGAAACTAGAGGATTCTCATTTTGGGACTTCAAAAGAGATAGAGACTATAAGAGCTATGTTGAGAGCTGAATATCAAAGATTTCTATTTTCTTATGGAGAACCTATTTGAAAAGTACATCAATAATTTATGTCCACTGTCAACTATCTACAATATATGGGAGAGAAACATTCTTGTGATGATGTTGTTGTGGACAAGATAGTTGATATTATGCCTAACAAGTGGGAATCAAAATGGATAGTTATTGATGAAAAATGGAAAGTTAACAATATTACTCTTGATGAACTTTTTGGAACTCTTCTTCAGCATGAAACCATAATGAAAAGATATGCTGATATTAATAATAAGAAGAATGGAAATGGAAGCGTATACTTTACTACTACTAAATCCAATACTCATGAAAGTTTTACAAGATCTAATTCTAACAAAGTAATTGTTCTATCGGATTCAAGTAAAAGTAAACATTCTGAGAATGAATTAGCTAATCTTGCTTGAATGATGAACAAGATATTAGGTAAGAAAGACATTCAGTGTAGATATAATAATAAATAAAGTAATTAAAAGAACAACTTGGAAGTCACCTATTATGAGTGAAAAAGATCCGGACACATCAGGCCATATTGTCCCATGCTAAAGAGAAAATATAGGAAGGAAAATAATTCTAAAAGAAATAGGAATAAGTATTACAAAACTATGGCTAAGAACATTTTGAATGCTAATGACACCAGGAGTGCCTATGGTGGTAACTCTTCAGATGAATCTTTAGATTATGAATCTTCTGGTCAGAGGAATATTGGTGTACTAGCCAAACTCCCCATTAAAAATTATTGTCTTATGGCTAATTTATACTATGCTAAATCCTTAACTAATATCTTTATAAATGAAATTTTTTCTAATAAATAATATTATGAATATTTAGATTATGAATCTTCCTCATCAAAAGATAATACCATAAATTAATTTTAATAATTGTTTAGGTTTACCAAACTTCAAGAAAATAAAAATTGTAAGATAAAAATGAAGCTAGAGAAGGAAAATTCTAGAATTTCTATTTTAACCAAATAAGTATCAGATATTTATAAAGATCATGACGAGAAAACATTTGACTTTGACAGTGTATATAAAAACCATAAAAAAGTTAATTCTAATAAGGATACACTTTTTAAGGATCATGAAGATGTTATTTGTACGAAAAATACTTTAAAGGTTCACCATAGTTCTAAAACTAATAACATTGAGGATAAGAACATGGTTATTAAACTAATGTTAGAATTTTTTCCCTAAGAAAATTCCTGTAAAACATTACTTCTGGTAAGGAGAATTTTGTCAAGATGTATTCTCAAATTTTTTCTTCTAAAGAAGTGTTCTGGATTTGGTTATACTCATTCAAAACCTATTTTTAGTAATAACTATTTTTTCCCCCAAAGTGATCAATTTTTTATTAAATTCCAGTGTAGTGTAAATTGGGAAATAAATTGTTTGTTAAAAAAACTCAATCTTTAAATTTTCATAAATATTATTTTTCTAAGAAATTGTGGATTCCAAAAATCTTACTCTCTAAAATTTATGGATCCACAAGAGTTTGGATTCCAAAAATATAACTCATTTATTTTTAGGGAAAATAGGGAAAGTACCAATAGAAATACATGGTACATAGACAGTTGTTGTTCCCGACATATGACTGGTAACAAAAACTTCTTTGAAAATATTATCAAGATGAAATAAAGAAATATAACTTTCAAAGATAATGCTTAGGGAGAAATTTTTGTATTGGTAATATTGTTCTTCTTAAAAAAATGTAATTTAAAATGTTTTTTTAAGGGTCATAAGAACAACCTCATTTTCTTAATTTAATAATATGATGAAGGTTACCTTGTGAATTTTATAAATGATAACTTTTTAGTACACAATTCCATGGAATAGATTATTCTTTCATCCCATAGGCAAGATAATGTATACACACTAAATATAGAAGACCTTAGGAACCAAGAACTACCTTTCCTTAGTGCATTGAAAGACTACTATTGGTTATGGAATAGAATTTTAGTACATTGTATCCTTAGGAAACTATGAAAAATCTCAATGAAATGACTTTTTTAGGATATTATAGAGCTTATATTTTATTCTTCCAAAGTTTTTTATCCATTTAATTATGAAAAGAAAAATATATCTAGATTTAAATCAATATGTGAAGTCTCAACTTTTGATGCATTACAGTTAGTGCATATGGATATTTTTGGTCCAACACAAGGTTGATGTATTAGAGACAATATTATGTATTTTTATTTGTTAATGATTACATGATATTTACATGGTTCTATTTTCTAGAAAATAAATCTAATGATTTTTTTTCAAAACTTTTAGAGCCGAAGTTAAAAATGAAAAAAATCATACATTGATAACTACTCATAGTGATCATGGAGGAGAATTTCCAAATTCAAATTTTGAATCTTTTTTTAGTAAGAAAGTCATTACTCATAACTTATCACCTCCAAGAACTCCTCAATATAATGGTTTTGTCAAAAGAAGAAATAAAATTCATCAAAAGATAACTAGAACCATGAATACTTAATATTTTAGAGCTAAGAAATTTTGGGATGAATCTTTTAGTACTACTTGTTATACTATAAATAATGTTTTAATCAAAACATTTCTTAACAAAACACCTTATGAATAGTGGACTAGTAGAAAACCTAGACTTTCTTATATAAATGTATTTGGTAGAAAATTATTCTTCTTGAATACCAAAGATAACTTACATAAATTTTCACCCAAATCTGATGAAGGAATTTTCCTTGGCTATTCCACAACTTATAAGGCTTATAGAGGTTTTAATTAAAATATTTGTACTATTGAAAAAACAGTGCATGTTAAACTTGATTTTAATTGTTCCTTTTGTTTTTAAACAACCCCAACCTATATTTTCATATGTGTTTTCAGAAACTGATTATCATCTTTTGATGTAAGATTCATCTAACAAAAAAATTATCAAGAAAATATATCTGAAGCATTTACACAAGAATATTTTCTACCATATGTTGATGAACAGGTTTTACAAAACCCAAATCATTTTTTTCTTAAGAATCATCCCAGTGATGGTATCATTGTTGATGTAAATCAACTTGTAAGGACTATATGTTCCTTAATAAATGAAGTATAACATCCATCATTCCTTTCATAATTAGAACTAAAAAGCACTAATGAATCTTTAGGTGATGTTGATTGGATTAAATCCATTCAAGATGAGCAAAATGAATTCAAAAGGATTCAAGTATATACCTTGGTTGAAAGACCTAAGGAATGTTTTGTAATTGGAGTAAAATGGGTCTTCAGAAACAAGTGTGATGAAAATGGAATCATAGTAAGAAATAAAGCTAGATTAGTTCCTAAAGGCTATAATCTACAAGAAGGAATAGACTATGAAAAAAATATGTTCTTATATCTATACTTGAATATATTCACATTTTACTTGCCTTTGCAGCATTCTTTAATTTAAAACTCTTCCAAATGGATGTAAAGTGTGATTTCTATAATGGATATGTTCAATAGGATGTTTTTTTAACAACCACCTAGTTTTGAAGACACAAAACATCCTTAACATGTTTTCAAACATACCAAAGCATTATTTGGACTCAAACAATCCCCTAGATCTTGGTATGATAGACTTATAGAATTTTTATTATAATACTATTATTATAAGGGAAAATCCGATCCAACTCTTTTTATAATGAAAGATAAGAAAAAAAATTTGATTGTTCAAATTTATGTTGATGACATTATATTTTTTCAACCCATAAATATTTAACTAATTCGTTTGATAATATAATGAAATATATGTCTGAAATGAGTGTGATGGTTGATTTAACATTTTTATATGGTTTTCAAATTTCTCAAAAACCCTAAAGAACATTTATATCTCAACATAAGTATATTACAGAAAATATTAAAAAGTATTGATATGACAACAATAAAAGTATAGTTACTCTAATAGGTATTTCAAATTCTCAAGATCTTTATGAAGCTGGGAAACCAGTAGATCAAACATCATTTAGAGGTATGATAGGAAGTTTACTATACATGACAGCTAGTCATCCAAAATTAATTTTTGTAGTATTCTTATGTTCATGATATAAATCCAACATAAAGGAATATCATTTAAAAGTAGTGAAAAAATCGTTATTTAAAGGGAACCATGGATTTTGGACTTTTTTATACTTATTGGAATGATTCTGTTTTAAAATGTTTTTTAGATGTGGATTTAGGTCAGTGTAGAATGGATAGAGAAAGCAAATATATAAATTGTCATTTAATAATAGATTCATTAGTTTTTAAGTCATGTAAGAAGAAATGCACATTAAGACTTTCCACTGTTGAAGCTGAATATGTAACATCTAGATGTTGTTATGATCATGTGTTGCGGATGCAACATACACTCACAGACTATGGCATGAGTTTTACCAAAACATAGATATTTTTTTATTACACTAGTTCCATTTTCCCATGTAAAAACCTTGCACATCACTCTCATTAAAAACACATAGATATTTGAAATCAATTTTTTAGGGATCACACACTAAATAGATATATCATATTTAAATTTATCAGAACAAAATATTAACTTATTGATATTTTAAAAAATCAATCCTCTTACATTAAAAAACTCATTTTCATATGGGGGAAAATTTTCATGATTAATCAAAAAAATTCCTAATCAAAATTTTTACTTAATAAAATTTTTCTTAATCAAAATATTTCCTTAATCGTTTTTTTAAACATAATTTCCTAGAACTAAAATTCCAGAACTAAATTTTATTTATTTACTTTAAAATTGTCATGTTTCAAAATTTTCATTCCTTAATAAAAATTCTAGGAATCTAAAATTTCTCAAGAAGAATATTTTTCCATACTGACAGTTTCCTAGCAATCTGAAAGGTATGTTTCCTTACTTATTTTTTCATAATAAAAATATTTTACCTGTTGATATTTTTTATCTGGTTTTAATAAATTTTTCAGAATCACTTTCCTTAAATATGAATTTTTACCTTAAAACCCTCAAATGATCAGAACCTACCAAATCCTTCTTCAGATTTCATCTCAACCGTCAGATCAGATCGAGCTTGTTTCAACTGTTGGATCAATTCTAGAATATGAATTGTCACTTCAACTATTATATAAAGGACTCCAATTTCTCATCCCACATTAGTTTTAAAGATATTTATCCTTGAAGCTCTACCTCTCTTCAAAATGATTGTTATGCATTTCTGAGTTTTCTTATAATAAGGATGTCTTTAGAAGCCTCTCCTTAGAAGTAAATGTCTTCAGTCATGGAAATATCATAATGGAAACTTTTTAGGGAAAGGTTAGTAGATCTAATGTTTTTTGAGAAGAATAATTCTCTCATTACACAAAATATTAATTTGAATGGATGGGAAAGCTTGTGCATAGACAAAACTAAAGTACATGATATAGTTTATCTAGAGTTCCTTATTGAGTTTTATGAGATTGTAAGTTTGTATAATGAAGGTGGAATAGATATGTTTTCATTAAATAGTTATGGGAAAACATAGTCCCTTTCCTTCAATAAGGTTGAAAATATTATTTGAATTCCATATGAAGGGGAAGCCATTTTATGCACCAACAAGCTACCATATCAGTAATGATGTTTTGAGAAAGATAAGGAAATAGAGTTCCTTGGACTCAACAAAGTGAAAACACCACAGATAAATCATCTCTCAAAAAACATCAGGCTACAATTATTATGGGTTTAGGGTTTTCTAATTCTAAGAAAATGAGATAATGAAAAATTGAAGAAGAGTTATATCTTCGTTTTGGATTACCTGGTGAATTTTAGGAAGATAAATCAAGTGTACAATATCTTACTAAATATCAAAAATGAAAAAAAATGGGACCCTCAAATAAAAAATCATTATATATATGGAAATCATATCCTATATCATTGTTTTATTTCTAGAGTCATTCAAATTCCCATGTAGTTCAAACCCAAGATCTTTCAAAGTCTTGTTGCTCAGTGATAATTACATGAAGAGGATGAAGGTTAGTTTCAATAAAAAATTCAGGGAATTTTATGTCTTATATGAAAGTGAAATTGAGACCTTGGAAAAGAGTGTGGAAGTTTCAAAGACTTCCACGAAAGTAACAATGAAGAGAAAGTCGAATTAACTAGAATTTATTGAAAAACCTACAGTTTAGGTAACTCGGATATCACCCCCAAAGTCAAAGAAGAAGAAAAACAGACCTTGATGAAGTAGTTGCCAAGTGTAAGGAAGAAAAGAAGACTAGGAAGGAAAATGATCCTAGATTTGTCCTGGATCATAATAAGGCAAAATCATTAAATATTAAGGCTGCTAAGGATTATGAAAAATATGAAAATAATAAATGGAAAGGAAGAAAATGTTTGCGGCTTAAATAGTTAAAACTCTTCTCAAGGACACCAAGAAAGCATCTGAACAAATCCAGGTACCAGAATCTTTTCTTTAAGAATAATTTCTAGTGACTACAGGGAAACAGTTGGTTATTCTAGAACCCAAAGAATAATAATTTATTGTTTAAGAAGGGGAAGAGGAAGAAGAAGAAGAGAAAAAAAGATATGACATTGATTATGTGATAAGGAATCATGAAGAATATCATGATAAAGAAATCCCTTACGGAAATTTTTCAATTAGGACTTCCTAGGATGAATATAAAAAACTTGTTTCCCAAGGAAAAGAAGAATAAGGTTGGGAATAAGTTAATAAACCATATGATGATGAAATTAGTAATCATGACTTCATTTATCCAGATGATTTTAAGGTAGATGCTGAGAAGAAAAATGATGATGAAGATAGAATCTTTCAAGTACCAGATTATGAACATGAATCCCCAAAAGTTGCGGAGAACATTTCTAGTGGTGATAAAAGGAAAATAGGTGATAGTTGATACACCTATGAAAGTTGTGGTAGCTATGAAGGATGTTTGTGGATCTTCAAAAAGAAAGTCTATTTAGATAGATAATGAATCCTCACCAATGAGGAAATCTGATTCAGAACCATCCTCCATGGGTCAAGACATTATGGTTCAATCCCTGAAAAGATTGCTTAATATTATTCCCTTGTTTCATATTATTGACTTGAGGTGTCTTATTCTTCAGAACTCATTCAATCAGAAATTATATTTTTTTAGCATGATTATGGAGAAATTAATTAGGCTTGAGTCCAATATAAAAACATTCTATGTTATTTATGAGGACCACAGGAGGTCTTGCATGAAATTCACTAAGTGGTAGAAGAATACAATTGATGATCTGAGAATTATTGTTGAATTTCAAGACTTTGTGAAAGATTCTTCTGATAGAGCAGATAAGAGGATGAAGGATCTCATAAAGAAATTTCAGAAAATCGAAACCTAGAACAAGTATCTTGGAAGTAGAAAGAAAAGGATATGAATGGGAAACTGAATTCAGTTGCATTGAAATTAAAGAGGGAATAGGATCTCATAATAGAGTTTGAGTAAAAGTTTAGTCAGTATGAAGAGATTTTTAAGTCTCAAGAATAAATTCTTAAGTCTCAGGATGAAAAGATCAAGGCTCTAGAAAAGAAAAATCAGGATCATGAACTATTTCTCAAGAACTTTATAGAATATCATAAGGAGATTATGAAGCTGAATACTATTGTAAAGAATATCATTCCAAAGGAAAAATAAGGATGAATATTTTTTCCTCAAATTTTCGATATTTTGTTGTACTCCCTTGTATAAATATTTCCTAACATAATGAAAGTTTTTTTTCATTATTTATTTTGTGTTACAGTTCTAATCTTTCAAGTACCATATTATTTATCCATTGTCTCTATTCCATTTTGAAAATAACAAAGGGGGATAAATAAATGATAAAAATAATACTAAGTGTAAATAAGATAATTCCCTAAGTAAGGGGTAGTTTAAGTAAGGGTAGTTTACTTAAAGAATACATTCATATGTAAGAAAAAATAAAATCTCTCTATGGAGGTCAAGAATATGATCTATAAGGTTTTAAAAATCTATGGGGGAGTTAGTAGTATTCATCTTGATTCATAAGTAATGGGATATAAGCTTTCTTTTAAATTTAATAAAGCAAAATCTTAGTCCTTATATTCTATTTCATAAAGTTGTTTATGCTTTCCAAAAAGAGGGAGATCATTGCGTAAATAAGGTTTTCCTATGACTTTTTCACTCCTCTATGTTTTGAAAATCAGAAACACTTTCTCTTAAATAAATCATATCTCCCTAAGGATTATTTTCCTAAAGAAATTTCCCTTCTCTAAATAAATTTTTCCCTATACTATGTTTCAGACCTCTTTAAACCAACTCTACTTTATTACTAAGTCCGAAATTTGGAACCTCAGTAAAAACCTCAGAATATTATAATTCCTTGTATGTATTTTGTTCTCTTAAGATTCATAATAATATGAAATCTAGTCTCCAAATTCTCTAAAATTTAGTCTCCGGATTCTTCAAAATTCAGACTCTGAATTCTCCGAAATTCAGACTATAAATTCCCTGAAATTTAGACTCAAAATTCCTTAGAATTTAAACTCATAATTCCTTAGAATTAAGACTATGAATTCCTTAGAATTCATACTAAAAATTAATCAGAATTCAGACTCTAAATCCCTCAAAATTCAAATGCCTAAATCCTTATAATTCTGACTCAAAATTACTTTGAATTTAGAATCTGAATTCAATAGAATTAGGAATCTAAATTCCTTAGAATTAATACTCTTAATTCCATAGAATTCAGAATATTAATTCCATAGAATTCAGATTCAATTTTCTTTAGAATTCATACTCTGAAATCTTTAGAATTCAGATTCTGAACTTGTTGAAAAACAGAATCTGAATATCCATGTCTTATAGATTCTGATTGTTTATTTGATTTGACTCTCAACATTATTTTTTTCCTTAGACTCTGGATATTCAGTGTTGGTTAAGCAAATCTATTTTCCTTATACATATGAAATGATGTCGTACAATCTTTTTCTAACTAACTGTTAGTTATGTGACATGTGTAGAGGTCCCTCAGAGATTCATGGAAAGATATGAATGTTGGAGGTGGGAGTCAACCATTGGATTTGTGACTATAAATTAAAAATAATTTAAATGAGATCATATAATTGTTCCATAAATATAGATATTACATATTTTTAAATGATTTCTAGAGAGAGACTCTTAGGCCTTGTGCATTCTGAACACCTTGTTCAGATTCCTTCATGCAACTCCGATTTTTGCGGAGTACAATTTGGGTCTTCTAGGGATAGGAAGAGAGAGGTGTTGACTGCCTTAAAGTTTGAGGACTTCTGGGTATAAGAAGATAGAGGTGTTGATTACCATAAATATCGATGTCTTGGATATATAAAGATAGATTCTAATATTCATTTATAGGGATTACCCTAGTGTGGGTAAGACATATGTTCTTGAATGTATAAATCAAGGTGCCTTTATCCAATGATGTTGAATACCATTCTATTGGGTTTAAAAGTTTTTACACTTGTTCCTTGTATTGTTTTATGTTTTATTTACACTACATTTTGATAAAAGAACAAAGTATAACATTATTATACTTTCTTGTACTTTTGTATACTCTGATAAATAAAATACTACATGCTTTAAGGTAGAATCTTTCCTAAGTAAACTTTTCTTATGTTTTTTTTTCAGAACCATATTTCTGGAACCTAAGCATGTTTTTCTCATAGAACTTTTTTAGGGTTAGTACATTTACCTTGTTTAACTTTATTAAACTTATATTTCCTTAATGTTAAAAACAAATGTTTTTAAACTTACAATCCCCCCCCCCTCTTGTAATTGAGAATCTACACTCTTTATTTCAATCTTACGCACACCTGAAAATGTTTTCTTCTTTTATAATACACAAAATATTAATCTTAATTTTACAGATATTGGGGGTTGATATTCATCCTTACATCCATTATCCATTTCATGTATTCTGTATGGGAAACCATCTAACTATTATCCAACATTTTTTCCATCCCCATTGGGGTCCTTCTAATAGCCACTGAAATTTTTTATATCCATCTCATATAAACACTATAGCACTCCTTGGGAGATTTTCTCCTCAAACATCCATCTATTTCAATATTAATTATGTTATTGTTCCATTATGAAAAAACATTATAAAAATATTTAATTAATATCTATATTCCAATATTATGATGAGGGATTTTTAATGTCATGATTTGAAATGTTCCCAGGAAGTGTAAATAGATTCACCTATAAAATGATTGAAATTTAAAATATTTACTTAGATAACAATGTATTTTTAGGAAGGGAAGTGACTAGTTAAAATTTTTCATGCTAACCATTCTCATGTAGTTATATAATGAGATAGAATACTCTGAAAGTATTCATGAGAATGATCCATCAAAGAAAATATAATGTTTCAAAGTCGTTCCGCATGATATGAAACATTATAAAATTGAAATGGTTTATAGAGTAAAAGAAGGATTCCCAAGTGGGAGTTTTGATCTTAATGTGGAAATCAGTATAGTTAAATTCAGTTGAATAATATTTTGATATTAGATAGTTAGATCTCATAATTATTGGATACGATAGGTAGGACCACGATTCTTGGTTCTAGTACTTTGTTAGAAAGCCCCCATAGTAAGTTACCATCTATATCCCTATGTCTCTTTATGGTACCCCTAAAACCTGATTTTATTATATACCAACCATAGATATAGTTTCTTTTTAACCATCAAACTTAGGGTTATTTTGTTCTCTAGGTCTTATTATAGGATTTCTTTTCCCATTAATTGTGTCAAGTGATCATGCATAGATATTTTAATACAAAATTTTAAATAACATACCATGATAAAAATGGGAAAAATACAATAATAAAATGAAAACTAAAAAATCCATACTTCAATTGGTCACCATCTCCTAAATAGTCCCTGGAAATTTTATAGCACGTCGTGCATTATTAGTTTCCTAGAGGATGAAGAAAATATATTAATCTATAAAAGTTAAATAAATGAAACAAATATAATTAAATATAGATTAAAGAAATTTAAGGGATTAACCCATGATATAGTGCCTGTATATTATTGGAATTCATGAAAAAGATTGATTGGTATTGTTTTAAAAAAGAGGATAAAGAAATAATATTGGGATATTGAAATAAACATGGAGAAACACTAATGGAAAACTGACTTATACCCATGGTTCAAAATTATGGGTATAGCTTTGAAAACTGTGGGTATAACATATACCAACAGTTTTGGGAACCATGGGAAACCGAGGAATCAGTATAGCTCCATGGACAAGACCCATAGTTTTTTAAACTATGGGTATAGATTTTTTTCCTCTGTTTCATAACCTTACACGCAATTGCTACCTATTCATAGCCTTATACCCATAGTTTTAAAATTATGGGTATACATATTACAAAAAATATGGACATCAGTTCTCAATCTCATGACCTTTCATTCAATAAAAAATCTACTCACCAATCAACCCACGTCATTTATATATATATATATATCTAAATTTATATAATTATATTCATTTGATTGTCCGTATTAGAAAATAAAAGAATCTGGGTTTTGATCGTAGGACCAATGCATCACACATGAATCACTACACCAACACTGCTACTGAACATATGTTATTATAAGTCACTATTTTTCTAAATATATTAATTTATATTGTCGGAATTGAAAAAATAGTTTAGAGTGTTTTGAAATCAGAATGTAATATAGTACAACGAAGCGGCTCATCAAGTCACCTACATATATTAAATGTATATATGTCTATATCTATCTAAATATATTTATATAAACTATAATTAATAATAAAACTCTTCGATGGGGTTTATAATCCTCCCCACTTCTACAACGCTGAATCATCCTTCCACTATACCAATCGCAATTACATCTATACTGTCATATATTTTCTTTTTTTATGCAAAACATAAGGTACACTATACCCACGATTTAGTAAAACCATGGGTATAGGTGACTTCTATATCCACAGTTTTCATGAATTGTGGGTATAGCCTTCTATATATAGGACTATACTCGTGGTTCATGAAAACTGTGGATATAGATGTCACCTATACCCATGGTTCATCATAAACTATGGGTATAGTTTCACCCACGACATTCTCATGCAATGTTTTGGATTCTTATGCTTACACGGGTACCCTATACCCACATTTTAGTAAGAACTATGGATATTGTAAAATCTCAATCTTCCACGGTATGTTTCTCTTTGAATAATACAATTTCTTTCATTGTACGCAACTTTGAGTTCTAGCACACAACGACCAATCAAACTAGTCGTTATGAATAGTAATAGTGACTTTTTGAAATTTGATAAATTTTATTTTCCAAAATGGACTTCATTTTTTGATTCCGAATATCAAAATTACCTTAGGGTAAATTATTTGAATTTTTCTAAAAACACTCAAATTTTTTATGAATAGTGAAAAACAATGTGTTATTGTTTAAACAAACTTTTTATTTAAATAATTATTTTATTTTATTTAAATTTATTTTAGGTTAAAATAGATACATAATATTTATATATGTTCAATGTAATTCATTGGAATTATTTTATAATAAAATTTAATGTAAAAATTTATTGAATTTTCTATCGCCTTTTACCCACCTTCTAGAAACATTTGAAATTTTTTATAAAATGTAATTTTACCACTTATGTGAATTAAATTTCAAAAATTCAAGAGATATGGTTGAAATCAGTAATTAAAAATTTGTTCAATATGATGAAAATAATATTTGGTGAATAGTTACATTTCAATTTTATTTACCATGGTTAAAAGTAAATAGGGTAATTAAAGGTAAAAATAATATTATAATTATCCTAACATATATCTTAATTATATTGGATAAGTTTATTTCGACCAAAATAAACCTTGAGGATAAAATATGATCCTTTTGGTCCACTTGAATTAGATTAGGACATTTATTATTATTTTATTTAAAGGAGAGTTAAAAGTGTTAAATTCAATGTTTAATAACTAAACCATCATTAATATAGGATTATACATAATATAAATTCGACTATAAATATTCATTAAAAAGATATAAACATTTCCTACATAATCGTATTTTATTAATAATTTTGAGACATTAAATAATTAAAATTATTTATGACATAATGATGATGCAGTAATTACCTTATTATTGAATAATTAAAAAATGATATTATAAATATTAATATAATTGTAAATTGAGACTTTTGATGTATTCCATGAATTTTCAAGGTTAATTTAACATGTTAGTATTGATTAAATAAATTTTTTTCAAAGTGATAAATTTTTTATGACTTTCACAAAAACAAAATACAAAATAGTGTCAAAATGGACATAAATGTGTTTTTAAAACAAATACTACATTATTAACTGATATAATATTCCTAAAAATATAAGTATAATCCAAAATACTTAGATAAGGTTAGATATATCAATAATTAAACACTTGGGGTTCTCTTTTTTTATAGTAATTTTATTAACCATTTATTATAATAATACAAGAATACATAGTAAATGTTAAACTATTTAACTAAGAGTTAAATCTAAGAGATAAGGTTAAAATGGTGACCTAAACCTATCTAAAACCTATTTATTGAGAGTTTTTTGACCCATAACCACCTTATATTGGAAATAAATCCTTTTGGAGAAATTATAAACTTACTATTATTAATGAAATAATATTTCAAGTATTTCCTAAAGTGACCCTCACCTCCCTTATAAAAGGGCACTTCCCCTTATCTCAAAATCACTCCTCCAAAGAAATTTGGCTTGGCCAAAACCTACTCAAATATCATACAAACCACCCTCAAGTAAACCTAGATGCCTTAATTTGATTACAATCCAACCTGAGGAGACCTTTTGATCAAATCAAAAGGAAGCACCCGAAGAAGAGGTGATAATTTCATCTCCTCTTTCAAAGTTATTTTCTTCTTCCACCTCCTCTTTATTTGTTGTGTCGATACCAAAATAATAACTCCAGTACCATGTACATACTGTGATGTTATTATAAATATTTTACAACCATATTAATTATTCTATCCAACCTATGAATGGTGAAGTCACCATACCTGCGTGCGTACGGCTTACCGTCTCCACATCGTGGTGTAGTTTGTTATTCAACACTAAATTATTTGGATGGTTATAATAATGGGTATAATTGATGTAAATAATTAATATAACATTTTAATGATTATTTATATATGTTATACCATCTAATTATGTATGATTTCACCATCAATAGAATGATATTTTCGCTCGTGTGTACGTAGGGATTACCATCTCCACGAACGCGATGAGATTCATTACCCATCATAATCATTCAAGAATAATTTTCATTTTATGATTAAAAAAATGTTTAAGAACTTAATATAATTATATATATTAATCAAATACATCATATCCATAACAAAAATGACTTATGTAATGAAAAATATAAAGGAAAACGAATCAGTTAACCCCAAAACAATGATACTACAGAAATATTATTTACAAAGAAATATTAGAAGATCATATATGATATCATATTTATGTAATTAGTCCTTGTATAGTTTAATAAAAATGATTTAACTATTATATATGAGCTTAACATACCCTTGATAAAGGAAAATTATAAGGTAATGGTTAATTCTACAATCTCTTCTTTATTTGAGGTTGTTTATACGTGAGTACCTAGTAGGACCTATTTATCATCCACATCTGTGTTTCTTAAAAATGTATTTCAAGACATTTTTACTATTTGGTATACTATGGGTTAATGTCATTTATTCCCTTGTTTGAATTGTTATAAAAAAATTGAATGGAATATTACCGTTATTTTTCAAACAAGGTACTTTATGTCCTTATCGACGAATTAAGGTAAGAATGTTTTTTTAACTTATACGGTGGTTGAGGCTATTTTCCACCATTAAAATAGCTTCAAAGATTCCCTAACAAGCTTATAATAATATTTTCAAAAATAAATGTTTTATTTTATAATAATGTGACTGGAAATTATTTCAATGTATAAAGAGATATATCTCTCAAAAATCTTTGATTTCATCTATATCAACATCCCTTGATGGATTTTACAATTGTTTTAAGTTGATTTATTATTATAAAATCTTCCTTATTGTACTGAATGTTTTGTGAAATTTTTTACTGTGGATGTGTTATTTTCATACCATTTATAGTTTATGGTTAAATTATAAACATTTTGTATGTAGTATTAATATGAATGTTTATGTTATGTTTTAACCTTTTCATATGAGGAATGCATTGTACATAGTAAGTGATGGGTGGAGCCTACTATAGCTCCTCGATGAATCAGTAGGTATCAGGAGACAAACTAAGTGTCTTGAAATAAGGCCTTGACCAAAATCTTATTTTTAGTCTTGGCACAAGGCCTTGACATTGTGGTTATGATGTTCGGAATTATGCATTTCATCATTATGAAATAGGCTATTGATATTACATGTGATTAGTCAACTAGAAAAAATATACATGTGAATAAGTAAATAGAATTATTTGATTTATATTTTCCCATATTATACTTAAGTTTAAGATTAAAAGTCTTATGTTTTAGTCTTATACATTGCCTTAAATTTTTATGCATATTTATGATAGTTTCTGCTATATTGTTATCCTTACAGAGAATCTGAGCTCACCCCTTTCTTATGTTTTACTTTTCCCAGATGTGAAGAAGTATATTATGATTAAACTTCAGGAATATGCTAAGATATATAAGAATGTTAAAAAGGGGAAAACAATGTTGTTTTTCATGATGTAATGTAAAACTTATGTATGTTTCTAGTACTCCCATGGATATTAAACTAATCAGTCATTCAGGACATGATTCCTTGTATCATGCCAATGTTATGTAATAATACACTGATAGTGGGTAACTGGGGTAGGGGAATTACAGATATAGTTTATAAAATGTCACATATACGCCATGGTTCTTCAAAATCATGGGTATATGTTGATCTATACTCACGGTTTTTAGAAAAAATGTGGGTATAAACCCATTTTCTAGTAGTGAAATAATGTTAGAGTTATATTGATTCATGGTTCAGGTTTTAATGAAATTAGAAACTCAAATGAATTTTCATGAATGTTTTTGAAGATAGTATGAGTAATATGCTCGGTCGTGTTATCCATTCCATAATGTAGGAATATTTTATTTCCAATGGTTACATAATTTAGGCATTAATGAGTTATGTTTTACTGATATGGTTTTTATACATAATTATACTAAAACATTCAATGTTCATAACTAATGTTTGTTATGTAGTTTCACAATTTAAAAAATAATTTTCTATATTCTTAGGTCAATGGTCATTCCAGATAAAAAAGAAAGAAATATAAATTATATTAATATTTCAGAAACCAAAATCATAAAAACAAATAAAGGGAATAGAATTTATGGAACCTTCCCAATTTTTCTACATCACCCATCAAATATTGGGATTTACCCCCTTATTCTAGTTATGATTGAGTGATATGGAAGGGGAAAATAAAAGTGTAATGAAATTAAAGAGTAGATAATGAACTGGTGGAATACTATGCTATAGTGAATCACCTCACTCCAAATTTTGGTCTTCGATTGAATAATCCATAGAAGAAGCAAATTTTCTCCCAATGTATGGGAATCAAGGGTGATCAGGTTTGATTGAATTATATTTTTATGGGAAATTTAAAATATTCCAAAGACAATATCTATAGTGTATAGTTCTCTAAATTCAGAAAACATGGGTCTATGTAAAATTCCCCACCTCATCTCCCCTTTTTGGGTCAATCTTTAATATGTTAAGGTGTGACACATAGAATTATGCCATAAATTATTGGGTCTTTCTTCAATCTTTATTTTGTTTAGTTATTCTATCATGGCTTGTCTTCCAACATGAATTTCACATCATAAACTATATATTCATGATGTGAAATGTGTTTTCCAAGGGTTCTGACCTCATTTACATTTTATTCTTCATTTTCAATCCCTATATACATCATATGGGATTCATATTCCATGGAAAATCTTATTAGAGTGGAAATGTTGGTCATATTTTCCCTTTTCTCATATTTTATTTTTATCTTATATCCATCCATAAATGATTCTATCAATTTAATAATAGCAAGAATGATTAATTAATAAGAAAAATTAAGGAATTTAATATCAAAAAATGTATGCATGAAATGAAAATATAAAGAATGAAAGGATTTACATATTATAATAGGAAATTGGATATATTAAATAAGATTAAAATAATAATGAGTTTAATATATAATTTCAAACTGTTCCAAGATATTTTTTTCAAAATATAATATTAAATCTAGTCAGGCATTATTTAAATAACCAACATTTTCTTTAAAAACATGGAAACCATTTCACTAGATAATTCTAATTAATCAAGTGCAATAAGAATTGACCAAATATAAATGAGTTATAAAATATTAAAAACAATATAATTAAGGTTCATCATATCAATAATCATATCAATAAATAATGTTAATCAATAAATCAAGTAAACTTTATATCTAAGTAGTGATAAAGAATGTTGTCATATATCAAGTACCTTTTATAAGGATGCCATGGGTATGACCTAGATATGATAGTGAGTCCACCATTGTCAAGATAAATACCAAAACATGATCGATCATCAGGTTTAATCAATTCTACACATGTCTCAAGAAAACTATGTCCACAAACATCCACTTTAATTTCCATGTGTCTATAACCCAAAATTTTTATTTTGTCTATGAATCTACTATTTAGTGTGTGTGAGTTCGCTAGAAAATAATAAATCTCGGTTATCCCATTTAACTACCCATGTTACCATGACCAATCAATATATGTTAGTTATATAATAAAATAACATATATTACAACAAGTATCCTTATCAGTACCAACATGGGATCATTCCCACAACATTACACCCCATTCCCTGTTTACAAAACACTTCCACCCAAAACTACCTGAAAGTGAATTATCCCTTTTTATACACCTATAAATGTGTACCACAATAAAAATGTAGGTAAAACCAATTGATTCTCTCAAATTGGATCATAACAATGTTCTAACCAGGATATCAAACATCGTTAATTTTAAATTAAAGTCTTTAATTCAAATCAGTATTCAAAAGGGTAATAATACCCAATTCATTTCACATGTAATCAACAAATATTTTAAATGGACCTTTATACATAGCATATATTTCAAAACATCCTTAATTGATTCAATGGAAGTTATACAGTTATAAAGTCTTGAATTCATTTCAAAACATAGGTCTACACACTTTTCCATAGAGTTAATACATTCATTTTAAATCACCTAACAATTCCCATTTTTTAAATAAGTAGATAATTATTCAAAAAGGTATTTTAGTCAGTTCATATATAAAATAATTACAAACCATGGAGAAAACACTACATGGGTCAATTAATGTCATTCAAATCAAGGATTTCCACTTTAGAAATCAAAACTTAGCTAATGTCCTCACTTTCAAAAAAATGGTCTTTAAATGATATTTGAAAAGAAGCCAAAACCAATATGGAATTAAAAAATTATAAAATAGGGATAGGAAACAACACCACTAAAAATTATATCCATGCACTATTATATTCATAACTAAGAGTCTCAAATAACCTTTTAAGAGTTAATTAAATATGAAATTTCATAGAGTCAATTTTAAGAACAATAAATACATGTACATGAATTATCATAAAACTATGAATAAAAAGTTGATGTAAAATCATAGAAACATTTAATTGGAATATCCAATATAAAATATTAATAAATCAATGATGACATTCCTCTGAGGGAAAACATCAAATCAAGGAAGATGGAATTTAAGATATGTGATAAGATATCCTAAAACTAGACTTCTACATAAAATATTATAGTTCTAAAAAAATACCAAGGCTACCACATCCTCAAGGAGAATAATAATGAGAAGAATATAAATTTAAATCCATGAATAGAAAAACATAGTAGAAGTGGGTTGAAATTTTAAACAAAATGTTGATCTTCTAAGGGATGAGTTAAGGAGATTTAAAATCACCTAATAGTCTCTCAAGGTTTATAGGGGTCAACTTTTTTTTGAGGAAGAAGACGATATAAAAATAAGGGTTTTAAGAAAAGTTTACTATACTGCCTCAATGATAACTCATTTTTAGAGACAGTTATAGCTAGCTGATGTCCCCCACCCACTATTCGGTGGTCATAATATAACTTATGCAACCCCTAGAAAACACACTAGTTGGGAAGTGGATACAATAGAAGTGGTGTAGCTACTGCTATCCCACCAAATGGAGGGTGTCCTTTGGAGGCTAGTCGGTGGACTCCTTATAGCTTCACAAGAAACAGGTCCATGCCCAACCTTTCCTTAAAGCCTTGGTTCTTCAATTGACCCCTCCATAAATCTAAAAAAATCTTAAGGAGTAGTCCATGGGTGGTCAATAGATAAAAGAGAAATTAGGATGTTACAATTCTCTACCACTATAAAACTTTATGTCCCCAAAAATATTTCAATCCAAAATATACACACTATAATGAGATAGACAAAACCCCACACTAAACCTCTGTGGTGGATGATCTCGAAAATAGAGGAATACTCTCCCTAAATAAATCCACCTAGAATAACTCCGAAATAATTTACAACAAGTGTTACATAGAATACTTTAATAATATTCACCAATATCACCACATGTCTCCAAATAAAACATAAAAAACACCAAGCATAATGAGAAACTAGAGTAGAATGGGAGACCTAACATAGGTTTAATCATAATGTTAAAATTCCTTAAATTGGTGGTATATGAGGAAAACCTCTACCAAGAACACATAAATTAATCTAAATGAAGTTATCATAATCACATGCCATTGATAAACATCTATGAGTCAAAACAGAAATTTCAATAGAAAGTCACATCAAAAAAATATCAATGATTTCAAGACACAATTTCCATACAGATCCATAGATGATTTAACCATCAACAATAAAGGTTCAGAACTAACAAGGATTAATACACTAGTAAATTACTCAATATTAAACTAACATTCTCAACACTGAACCTCTCTCCTTGATGCACTCATTGAATCATCCAGCAGAACCTCTAGGTCCCAATTCTATTTAGAATTCAAGCGGTCTTATTCACTTGAGTATAACCACAGGGCCTATCCAATTCCAATTGAAAGGAGTTCATAGCAACCATATCAATACACAATTCAGTTTTATTTACTCTTATAAAGTCATATAGTACAACACATCAATATTGAGCTCAAAATAAAAAAGGATAAAATAAGAGGATACCAAGAAACAATATCCAATTCAAACGGTATTCAATACCATCCATAGACATACACCCATGGAGAGAAACATAACGATTTTTAAAAGAACATAACCCCAAACATCGTGAATTTTCCAAAACAATATTTAATTATATTATATTTTGCATAAAAACCCTTAAGGATTCAAGACCATGCATGACAACACATCGACAAGGAGCATCAAAAGAGATATCAGGAAATTTAAACCATCATCTTGATAAACAACCAATAACGACACAAACCAAGTTCTTCAAGATAAAAACCAAAAGATCCCAAAAAACAGACACAAATATCTAAATAATAATAATGTGACCAATATATAGTGAACTATAATAAGGAAAACTCAATTTATTCTTCACTCCATCATTGGGGTCAATAAGTCCAGAAATCATCAACTTTCACCATCAACTCTATTCAATACTTGAAAAAGATTTACTTATATGCCTATAAGTGGAGACCTATTACATGGAATTATCTATCTTACCCATAGTTATAATATGGTATATTCTAAAATAAACTTCCCCTTTTGATATTCCAACTTTGGAAAACACTTAAGATGACCTAAACGGCCACACTAATTGCAAACTGTCAAATATATAAAACATTAATTTTTGAATAACATGGTTCCACCACCCTTAAAGCGCACATTTTTCCACAAATTTACCTAAACAATATCAATGATTAACCAAAAATTTTGATCCAACATTTGAGATATCTTCACCTATGCAAACCATGAATACAGAATCCACCATTTCCTAGCATTTTGTTATCTCCACTTCAACTGAAAATATTATTTTCATGAAACTCTAGATAAGAGTTAGAAAAATACATTGATATGATAGGTACATGGTCTGGGTGAAAATATTTCCTAAAACAATTATTCATAATTGAGTCATCAATTAAAGTATCAAGTAATAAATATACCAAAATTTAGAGTTACTTAGAAAACTCTGTAACTGAACAATCCCCTTGACTAAGACGCAAGAGCATGAAATATTTCTACGCTTTAACCTCCTAGTGAAACTACCACTGAATGAAGACTTAATTGAATAATTCCCAATGAAATATCTCCGAAAAGAAGGTAGGAAATATATATTTCCACCACCCTTAAATATGTCTCTCAAATAAGTAGTTGAAATAGTTAACTGTTAATAAATTGGGAATATTGACATAATAAAATATACATTTACTTCTTCAAGCCACTTTAATACATTTGGATAATCATGTTCACCTCTATAAGAAGGTGGAAAATGGATCAAGATTTCATGGATGGGGTCCAAAGTAGGGAAGGACTATGACTCCACAACTCGATTTAGAGTCTAGGTAGAGCCATCAAATAAATATTTCACCTCCAGAAAACATAAATGACTACTTTAAGGACTGAAATGGAAAACGAAATTTCTTTCCTTCTTGGATAATTTTTTTCGAGACATTTCTGGACATCCAAAAACACAATCTTTGAAACACAATAAAAAACAACACTCAAGACAGAGCAAACACACCCAAATCAAAAAAACCAATCACTAAAAAATATTAATCAAACACCATAGATTCTTTAAAAATACCCAAGATTTAACCACTAACAAAACATTAAACATTTCACTCAAAATGTTATATCTTGATATAAATCCATTATCATTTGGAAATTAGTTTACCAAAACATTGAACTCCATCCATGGTTTCCAAAAAATTAATCATGTATTCTAATTTCAAACCATTTCGATTTTAAACCCATTATGAATCCATAATTTTTTCTTGAAACATTTCATCATTTTAAAAATTACCCAGACATAAAATATTTTAAATTACAAAAAAAAATTATTTAAAATTATATAGAATGGGATTAAACTAAAACAACCAATCCATATCATGAAACAAACCACACCCATTATTTTCCATCCAAAATAAAAAATCATTCAAACTAACCTCAAATAAATAAATTCATTTTGGATGAAAATTGGAAAGGTTTCATGTTTGGGATAATGTAAAATTATTCATGGATTGGATTCATAGGCCAGTAAACCACACACTAACCACAAAAAAGTTCTAATATTTACTTACAGTTTGGCCACGCTAATTCCTCAGGGTTTTCTAGATCATGAAATCATCATGCTGCTTCAATCACCTTTCCATACCAACCTAAACTCAAAATATGGTCTCAAAATAAATGATAGTTTCATTGAGAATCTAAATATCATCAATATTAGGAACAAATAAATCAAAATAAAGACCTAAGTCCCCACTTTCCATGATAATTCAAGTACTATCATGAACATGTGTTGTTCAAGTGCTCATTCATAATCTACCTCTTAAGTCCGGACATGTTACTAATCATTATTCTAAAAGAATCACCCCAAATAAGAAATTTTTTTCCATATATTGTATTCTACCTTAGGATCAAGCCTCCTTTGATACCAATTGTAATGAACTAACCTAGAATTCAACCCAAACTGGCATCTGAACCAATCACCATTGGACCGAAGGACACTCTTCATCCCCACAGGATCTAAATAAGAACATGGGGTTCATAAAAAAAACATTGGAATGATTTACCCATGAAAGGATATAAAATTAATCAATGTGAATTGTAAAAACATCATCAAATAATCAATTTATTAAAACAACATCAATGTACAAAGATAAAAATCCATGATAGAAAGTAAAAAAACTACTAAAACCCATCTCTTAGTGGTCTAAGACCACCCTTCATGTCCCAATACACATTCCCTTGACAGAACAAGAATGAAACAACATAAGCAACTTGAATAAAATATGACCACCTACTATAGAAACATAAATTATGCAAACACTAAATAGTACAAGTTGGGTGTAAGCTCATAAAGCCTACTATAATTCTAACAATGAGTTTATGAAGTTACTTTATAAGTTAACAAAAAAATTCTAAAATTGATTATAGTGAATAGAGTAAAAATAAATAAATTTTTTAATAGAAAATTAAATCTATAAAATTAGGATGATTATAATATATAAAATTAAACATTTCCAAATAAATTTTTGAAAATAAAAGAGTGATGAAATCCATTATTTCATTCAAAAACCAAACTTTTTCTTAACAAACATGAAAATAATTAAAATATATAAGTTATATAGATTGATTATATGATAATACACTAAATATAATTGGGTTGTACTGTATAGACTCGGGTTTTGGTGCTGTCAGACTTTGGAATATTCTAATGAATTATTCCAGAGCTCGGCATGAAGACGGCCTGCGATTCCGAGGCCCAGTGTGCGCAAAATTAATTTTATAAAAATATTTATTATTTTTACACTATTAAGGTGGAATAGATGAGGTTTCTCTTAAATGGTAACTCAAATCATATATTTGAGGGCTCGGTTGTGTCCGGAGTGTTACGTTTACCCTAGGTGAGGTATAACCTTTGCTGGCGCGGACCTTCTATAGAAAAAGGTAACCGGTGGAATTTTCATAAATAAATGAATATATTTATTTATGGGAATCATCTCAAATAACTCCTGAATAGAGTATTTTATTGAATTAATGACAATATGTGGGATTTGATAATGTTGTGTTTACCCAAGGGGTAACTTGATTTTTTTCCGCAACATGCGTCGGGTCAGAAGCGAGTAAGGGTGGATAGTTAAGATGATATTTTTTTCATTAAAATTAAAAAAAAAATCTATGATTCTCCCCCACCTGATGGGACACACATAAAATATCCTCCCTCCTCCTTAAAGAGACTAAGGAACCAAATAGAAGAAACGATGTGTCATCAGATTCATATCTTGAAGGTAGATGCTCCTTGATCATGCAGCAGCAGCAGTAGAGGTTGGATCTGGTCTTGGAAGCATCGACGTTCCACCAAAAGGTAAGAAGTTTGAGTTCTAAAATCATAGAACATGTTAATGTATTTTTTTTCTTCAATTTTTTCTGGTTTGGGTATTTTGAGTCCCGAGCATCTCGAAACATGTTTTATATTTTAATTTGGATCATCGAGGTGCTCCCGGTGGTCCCTGAAATTTTGCCGGATTTAATGCTAGAATTTTACTATGTCCATAGCGGTATTAGGTGATAACTGTGGTGGATAGGCAGTTTGAAAATCTGGAGTGGCGGATTCAGGCTCCGGCACATTGGATTTCGGCTCATGTGCGACGGTTTCTTGCTCCTGTGCGGTGGTTTCTAGCGAGACAGGCAGTGGTCTGGCCAGAATTCTTCAGGGGTTATTTAAACCCTCATAAAGAACAAACTGTATGTCTGATTTGCGAGTCATTTTAGGATACGTGTTCCTTTTCCTAAGATAGACCATTAGAAATTTCTTCGGGAATTTTATGAGTTGGGTCTGTGGCCTAGGGCATTAAACATTGAAAATGAAAATAATATTTAATTATTATTCAACTTCGACCTTCTGTAACTTCTGCACGGAGCGTCCGATTTACGCGCTATCAGTGGTATTGTGATCCTGGTAGAAATGTTGAAATTTACATGTTATTTTTCGGGTGATGGGATAGAGATTAGGGAGTGAGACCCATGAGGTTAGGTTTGGGTGTTTACGAAGAAACATGACTTTTTCACTGGTGTTCGTTTTGGTCGAACGAGTAGATGATCTCTTGCATTTTTCCAAGGGGATTGCAATGGTGCAATCTACATGATGAGTTTCAGAATCAAGGTGTGGTCCCTACTCAGATTTGTTATTGTGAATAGTACCTTTTAACTGGTTTTTTGTTTTGGGTGAGTAAATAACATATCCTGCATGTTTTTCCACGTGGAATGGGATGGTACGATTGGTTTAGAGCTCATAGGTACACGGTGTGGCATTGTTGTGGGTCGCTTAGGTTATAGATGTTTGGACAAGTAGAGGTTGAGTGAACTCCCATGGTTTGTTCCTATGAGGGTCTGTGTTTCATTACAACCCCAATAAAGTTTTGTGATCCCCTCAATAAGATGAATATTAGATAGAGTTTTAGTGTCCCTCTGGTGAGTCTAGAGCAGGATTCTCTAGCTTCACTTCCCTAGATCGGGATCTTGGTATCGTTGTGACTGATTATCCATGGGAGGCAATCCCCTATCTAGCAAGACCACCTCGTAGGGTTTGAGTCATCATCGGGAATATAATCCCCTACGTAGTGGGTTGTATTAGTAGGTTTTCGGTATCATCGGTTATACGAACCCCTACTCATTGTGTGGTTTTCTGTAGGGTTTTGGAATCATCGGTAATGAGATCCCATACTTAGTTCATGGTTTCAGTAGGGTTTGTGGTAATATCGATTTGATCCCCTACTTTTCATGTTATACCATATGGTGTTTCCAACATCATCCTGACCGCCTTTATATGGGTGATGATCCTCTATCTAAGTGATATGATTGGTGGAATATAAGATCGGGTTGTGGTATCCCCCAGCGGATCCTAGGAGTGATTCCCTATCAGTGAGATCGTCGTTTGACTAGGTTGGGTTCTAGTATCCCCTAAAGGATTTTGTGAGTTATCCCCTATCCAAGGAGTTTGGTGTTCCAAAATTTCTGTGAGATGTTCTCAATGACAATATATGACGAGCGTGTTCACTCGAATGGGCTATCTGGGATGGCTATATGACCTGGTGGAGTGTATCGCTCATACTTCTATCTTTTGGGATGACAGAGCTCATGGAATGTGTTCTCCGGGTTATGTTTATTCTTTTGAGCCTCGAGTCGAACCTATTATTGGTGATGTGGTCAGACCCTCATGAGGCATGGTTCCTGAGATTAGTATATCTGAATGTTCATGTCATATGTATGGGAATATACCTAAGTTCGGATGACTAGTCATTTTTTTCTAAGGATGGTCACAAGATGGGGTTTCTCTCTCATTTGGGTTCTCTATGGCTGGGATGAGTTGACGATTGCCTTTTAGTTTATCTATTTTATTTTGGGGTTTTGGGGAGCCTATTGGTTATTTTTATAAACACCCCTATGTAGTATTTTCCCGCAAATGTTTTGTGTCTCGTTCGGACTGCAGGCCTTTCGATGGAGTCATAGGGGGACCCGAAGCAGCCGGATATTAGTGAGCTTGACTGACTGGGGTGTTTTCCGAAGTTGTGCCAAGGAGATTTTTGGAAGGTGATTTTGACAGTGATCCCCTTCTTCTGAGCATGTTGGATTCTTTTTCATTTTACTTTTTTCGGGCCATGTATTTTCCCGTTTATATCTTTTTTTTACTCTGGTTGTGGGTTAGATGTATGAATGCACTTCTTTTTAGTTTTTATATATATCTCTGCAATATTTCAGAGAGGTGTATGTGGGTGCATGTGTATAGGTACCTTAGGTTAATGCCTCCCATGTGTGTGATAGCCTAATCGGTGCTAGTCACCAGCCCCTGGCCAATTAGAGGTGGGCTTGGGGATTCGTATCTTGATCCATATTGGTTCGGGTCATTATAGAGTGGTATTAGAGCCAGATTCCACTTTTGGGATATCTGAGCATAGGTGGTCAAGCTGTGATCTTGTTTTGGGTTTCATAGCGACAATGTTTGGATGTTTTGAGTTCAAATTTCATGCCAGAGACTCCATTGTTGGTGTAGTGGCTTACGTATCCATTCACCCGAACTCTAATAAGATACCTTTTAACTAGGGAAATTTGTACATTGGTTGTAGGGAAATAACAGTACATGCATCATATATGACTGAGTCTTGGGTTCTCATTGTTCTTCTTGAGTCATAACCCCAAATATTCTCTTTTTTCATGGTGCGTCTTGACTGTATTTTAGGATGCCTCCATGACAATAGCTAGAGAGGGTTCCACAAGGGGATTGTAGTGATGAATTTCCCTGGGAAGAGGCTTTGGAGTAGGGCACAGGTTTTGAGGTTGGGCCTCCAGGTGGTCCTCTTGTCGAGCCACCACCTATCAAGTAGCTGGTTGTGTTGGCAGTGCAGGCTGAGGATGTGAACAGGAGCATTGCACTACATGAGTTTCAGAGGTAATGACCTCTGTGGTACCAAAGTGATCCAGACCCCCAGGAAGCTGATGACTGGCTCGAAATAGTCACCTGAGTTTTATGCCTTGTGAGGACACCTCCTGATCATATGGAGGTCCTAACGGTGAGCATTCTGCATAGCTCACCAGGGTGATGGTGTAGTCTGGTGATGTAGTCCCATGATGTGGAGATTCTCACATGGGAGGAGTTTGAGTGGCTCTTCAGGGAAGAGTTTTATCTAGTGACACTGAGGTCAATGCAGATCCAAGAGCTTATGTAGCTTCGGTAGGAGGGCATGACTATGTCGAATTAATCAGTGGGGTTTATAGACCTATCATGTTACTCCCTGAATATGGGTCGAAACACATTCTTTAGGGTTCAAACCTTCGAGCAAGGCCTATACAGAGACATCCGAGCAGGTGTGGATTCCTAGAGCATGTGCACCTATACTGGATTGTTAGAGAGGCCCTTGATGGTGGAGATCTTTCTGGATAAAGATATTCCACCCATTAGTATTGGTAATGTGGGAGCTGAGACATCAGTAGCTGGTTCGGTAGCTGGTAGCTGATAGCAGGAACAAGGGTTCGGACATGCTTGATGTTTCAGGAGGTGACCCCCAGGAATGAGAATCTGAGGCTCAGGGCTCTTGGGGATCTCAGACTGGTTTTGGTCAGCTGCACGAGAGATAGTGTTACTCTTTCGATGGTAAGGTACATCTTGTTAGATATTGTCTAACCCATCGGGCAGCTGGGAGGGATTTGATCGATAGGCCACCTTGGCATAGGCAACATCTAGAGTATAGAGGTCTGTAGGGTGGATGATGTGGTGATGGAGCTGGTGCAATAGTGGGAGGTGGAAGATGGTACGAGTTGCCAACACCACCACCCCCAAGTGGTCCACTTCGGGCTCAGGGAGCTAAATGATGGGGGTGAGGACAACTGTATGCCTTAGAGGTTGTTGACCCCTATGCTTTGTGGATGGATAGAGGTACGCTTTGTGTACTTTCTACATTTTGCAGTAGTTTTGATATAAACTGTTAGGCGATACTCTTTCTTTTTTTTTCTTTCTCGACGATTGTTCAAGGCGTTGGTATGACCATGTGTTAGTATTGTTGGGTGTGCTTCGAATGTATGAGGAAGAGGGATCCTTTTCCCACCAAGATTCATTTTTGTGATGCGATTAAAACAATTCAGGCGAGTCAGTGTCGCCCAAATAATATAGTATCAATGTGTGGAGGAAAATTCCCTCTAAATTATGCCTTCAGCAAAGGGTTTTGTGTTAGGGAGTTTGTGCAAAAATCCTTGGGTTCCCCATAGTGTGTTCTGGTTTGCATCATGGGAACCCTTGGTGGCCTTGTTGTGGTTTTGGTGAACTTGATGGTCTGGGAAACCCAGTTTAGAGTTCATTTTATTTTCCTCATGATGATGTATTTTCAATGAATAAAATTACTAAGGTGGGGAGGATATAGTGACATAGGTTTTTACCCTATCAGATTTGGAATATTCCTACGAATAATTACAGAGCTAGGCGCGAAAACAGTGTGCGATTCCGAGGCACACCTTTCCCAGAATTAATTTTTATAAAAATATTAAGTATTTTTATATTATACACATTGTAGAGATGAGCCTTCTCTTAAATGTTAACTCATATCAGAAATATGAGGGCGCAGTTGCGTCTGGAGAGTGACATTTACCTTAGGCGGGGTATAAACTTTGCGGGCACAGGCCGGCTGTAGAAAAGGGTGACCAGCGATGTTTTTGTAAATAAATGAATAAATTTATTTATGGTCATTAGATCGAATAACTCTTGAACAGTGTCTTAGATTGAATTTATGAGTGTGTGTTTGAGTTCAATACATCGTGTTTACCATAAGGACGATTTAATTTTAGTCAACATCGGGCGTCGAGTCGTGGGTTAGTCGAGGTGGAATGTTAAGCTGATATTTGTTTTAATAAAAATAAAAAAATGTCTATGATTACCCCAAATCCCATGGAAAGTGTAGGAAAGACCCTCCCTCCACCTTCAAGTGAATAAGGATCCAAATCGAAGAAACAAGGTGTCGTCGGACTCTGGTCTTTAGGGCATATGTTCCCGGATCGTGCAGGAGCAACAACGGAGGTCTTGGAAGCATCGGTGTTCCACCAAAATGTTGGATATTTGAGATTCAAAAATCATGGATCCATTTTATGAATATATTTTTTCTTCAAATCTTTGTAAATTTTGTGTAGTTTGAGTCTCAATCATTCCAAAACATGTTTCGGATCTAAATTTAGAGCATCGGGGTGCTCCCGGTGGTCCCTAGAAATTTTCTAGTGGTATGGTCGGATTTTAGACGGAAGGCCAGAATCTGTTGGCAGACACGGTAGAATCTGAAGAGGGTGGTGGCAACATGGTGGTTTCCAGCTCCGACTTGGCGGATTCCAGCTCTGGTGCTATGGTTTCTAGCTCTGGTGTGGTGGTTTCCGGCGAGACATATGGTGGTCCAACCAGAATTATTTCAGGGTTCTTTAAATCCCCATAATAAGAAAACTGTAAGTCCAATTTGTGAGCTAATTATGGTGACGTTTTCTTTGTGTTGAGACTAAACTTTTGAGATCTCTTCTGAAATTTTATGAGAAGGGTCCGTGGTCGAGGTCCAAGAAACATTGAAAATAATAATAACATTTTTTTATTATTCAACTTCGACTCATCGTAACTTCTAAATGGAGCATCCAATTGACACGTTGTCAGTCGTGTTGTGATCCGGATATAATGGAATACATTTCAATATATTTCTCGAGTGATGGGATCAATATCAGGGTGGTGTCTCCATGAGGTCGGGTTTGTCCATTTTTTGAGAAACTTAACTTTTTCGTCTGGTGTTTGTTTTGGACGAACGACTAGATGATCTCATGCGTTTTTTCAAGGGGATCGCAATAGTTAAATCCACTTGATGAGTATCGAAATTGAGTTGTGGGCCCTACTCAGATATATTATGGTTAATATTACATTATTCATTGTTTGTTCATTTCGGGAAATTAAATAGCATATCCTGTGTGTTTTTTCATATAGAACGTGATGGTAGCCTCGGTTTGGATCTCAAAGGTATACAATGTTGTGATGTTGTGGGTATCTTAGGTTAGCAACATTTGGAACAGTAGTGGGTGAGTGAACTCCATTGGTTTGTTTCTTTTAGGGTTTGTGTAGAATTACAACCCTTGTACAGGTTTTGATCCCCTCGATAGCATGAATATCAGATTGAGTTGTGGCATCCATCTTGTGAGTCCAGAGCACGATCCCTAGCTTCAATTCCCTAGATCAGGTTCTTTTTATTGTTGTGACCAATTATCCACGGGCAGTGATCCCCTATCAAGTGGGACAACCCCATAGGGTTTGAGTCAACATCGGTAATATGATCCCCTATGCAGTGGGTTGTATTAGTAGGGTTGTGGTATCATCGGCTATATGATCTCTACTTAGTGTGTGGTTTTCCATAGGGTTTCGTTATCATCGGTAATGTGAACCCCTACTTAGTGCATGGTTTTGGTAGGATTTGTCGTGTCATCAGTTCGATCCCCTATATTTCAAGTTAGACCATATGGGGTTTCCGTAATCATCGTGACCACATTTACACGGGTGAAGTTCCTCTATCTAAGTGATATTATCTTTGGAATGTCAGATCCTATTGTGGTATCCACCATCGGTTCCTGGAAGGAATCCCTTATCGGTGAGATTTTCGTTTGATCGGGTTGGGTTCTTGTTTCCCTAGCAGATTTTGGGAGTGATCTGATGTCTAGGGAGTTTGGTGTTCTCCTATTTCATTGTGACGTTCTCAGTGATGATATCTGATGAGCTTATTCGCTCGGATGGTCCATCTGGGATGGTGATGTCACCATATGGAGTGTATCTCTCAGACATGTGTCTTTTGAGATGGCAGAGCTCATGGAGTGTGTTCTCTTGGTTATTTTTATTCCATGAGTCAAACCTATCACTGGTGATGCAGTCAAACCCTCATGAGGTTGAGTTCTTGATATGAGTATAATCGAATGTTCATGGTATATATGGGCATATACCTGAGCTAGGATGACTAGTTGTGTTTTTTCGAGGATGGTCTCGAGATGGAGTTTCCCTATCTTTTGGGTTCCCTCTGGCTGGGATGAGCTGACTATTGCCTTTCAGTTTCTCTCTTTTATTTTGGGGTTTTTTGGGATCCTACTGAGTATTTTTATACTCACCCTTGCATGGGATTTGCACGCACATGTTTTGTGTCTTGTGAAAATGTCATCCATTTCGACAGAATCCCAATAGGACCCGAAGCAGGCAGATCTTAGTGAGCTTGACCAACTGGCGTGTTTACCAAAGTTATGTCAAGAATATATCTAGAAACTGCTTTTGACAGTGATCCATTCATTCTTAGCATGTTGGATGCTTATGCAGATTACTTTTGGAAATCCATGTATGTTTTTTTACTTTTGATGTACTCTTTTTGTGGGTTAGATGTATGCATGCATTTTTTTAGTTTTTATATATATCTCTGCATGGTTTCATTGATGTGTATGTGGGTGTGTGTATATAGTTAAATTAGGAAAATGCATCCCATATGGGTGATAGCCTACTTGGCACTAGTCACTAGCCCTAGATCTATTAGAGGCGGGCTTGGGGAGTCTCTACTCGAGCCCCATTCGGTCAGGTTGTGACATTTACAAGATTTTGAAAAATAGAATCAAGGCTCATCATATCAATAATTAAATCTATTAAGAAATATAAGCAACCCAGCATAGAAATTCCAGTTACAATTAGTGAAAAAAAATGCTATCATATATTGAGTATCAAGTATTAGTATTCCATTGGTAAAACCAAGATATGATTGTGATTCCACCATA
Source organism: Viscum album (assembly GCA_963277665.1). Classification (NCBI taxonomy): domain Eukaryota; kingdom Viridiplantae; phylum Streptophyta; class Magnoliopsida; order Santalales; family Viscaceae; genus Viscum; species Viscum album. The sequence continues at coordinate 601,948,803 of OY728133.1, forward strand.
TTCTTACGAAATAAATAAACATTACTGATTACTGGGATTACATCAAGTACACATAGGTCTTAATCTAACCAAGTCCATGAACACCAATTTTCTCAGCCATGCATTCATAGCTCGATCCTTTTATGTTCTCTAAGGATCTACTTGTCGGTGTGTGAGTCCACTAGTGAAGCATAAATCTTGTTCATCTCATCTAACTTCCAAGGATCCCATGACTAGTCAAAGTATCTGAGTGAGATAGTCAAGTCACATAGATCATAGTGGTGATCCTCATTAATATCAACATGGTCTCATGGCCTAAAATTTTCATCTCATTCTTAGTTCACATCTAATTTCAAACCCAAACTCTATCAATGTGAATAATACATTTTTTAACACCCATTAATGGGAAGCACAATAATCAATTAATTCACACCAATGAATTATCACAACATATTATCAACACAATGTGAAAAACTGCCTATCAAACATTATCAATTTTAAATCAAAGTATTTAATTCAAGAAAATATTCCAAAGAGTAATCATACATGCTTCCTATTACAAGTTATCATCAAAATTAAAAATAGGAATTTATAAAAATATTTACTTTCAAAATCTCCCTAGGTAATTAAATGGATGTTCTATAATTATAATGGATTAATGTAATTTTAAAACATTGGTCAACACCCATTTCCAAAGAGTCACAATACTCATTTAAAATAACCCAAGAACATCCATTTAATAAAAAATGATAAAATAATTAAAAAATGGATCTTTCGCATTTCATAAATCAATTCATTTTGAACCATTTTGAAAACACTACATGAGTCTATTCATTTAATTAAAAATGATGATTTTCACATTAGTAATCAAAATTAGATCTAGTCCATCGCATTCATTACAACTATCTTTAAAAGATAAACTAAAATAAAAAACTAACATGGTGTTCACAAATTATAAAACAATGAGAGTAAAAAAATAACCTAATCAATTTTTTCACACCCCGACCAATGATATTATTTTATTTTAATTATTTTTCTGCCTTTAAATATTTTTTCTGGGGTTTGGGGAGAGTATCAGATGATGTTTCTTTGTTTAGATTAAAACGTGTGCTTTTGGGTGTTGACGTCTTTGTGAACATAGGTAGAGCGCGATTATGGAAGTTGTGCTGCTTCACCCTGGAAACATCATGACCTCTCATTCTCGAAAAATGAAAGTAAATAAATATTTCAATTAAAACAAACAATATTTGTTCTGACTTAAAATTTTTATTTTCATTATGATTTTATTATCATTAAAATAAATAAATACAGTTATTATTTTTATTTTATCATTGTGATGATGATGGTGATGATTTTTATTTTTAGTATTATGTTTATAGTTATTATTGAGTTAGTACAATTTTTAATTTTTTATTTCAATACCGTCATTTTCCCACTCAATGAGCAGCAGCACCAATCTCCAACCTTGCAGCGTGGCCCAGCACCCTGTCGACCCCCCTTGACCCCCCTCCATCTCAACGCGCCCCATCACCTCTCTCTGACTGGTGTCCACCGCCCTGTTGTTCACGGATTATGCTCGGTGAGCAGCAGCACCCCCTTCTGTTCGCATTAGTGTGGCCAACCAGTTCATCCCGTCCAGCCACCTCGCAACCTAGTAGCCTAGTTCCTCCTTCCCCGTTCCGACATTGCTCCCTCTATCTCGACCTTCATCCCATCATACCAGCCTGGTGCAACCTTTCCCCTCGACCCTCACTACCTCCACAACCCCCAGTCAACTCTCTCCTACTCAGCGACAAAACCGGCGGCCCCATCCTCCCCTGCCTCTGCAACTCCTTCAGCCAGCTCTCCACCAGCCGCACTCCTCCATTCACAGAAGCATACCCCGACCGGTTTCCCTTGTGCGTAGCATCCAGCAGCGCACCCTCTTCAGTTGGCTTCATGTTCCCCTGTGCGACGCAAGGTCAGGCCATTCCACATGGTGTGCTCTTCCCTACCCCGACCTCCTCTTCTTGTCTGACCTCCACCCGACCAGCCCTCGCCCCCCTTCTCAATGTGTGGCAGCGCCTCCTCCCTCTCCCAGAAAGCCACCACCTCCAGTGGTACACGTTTCTAGTGTGGTTCTCCTTCATATGGTGTGCATCACCCTATCAGCACCACCCTTTCTGGCATGCCTTCCTCTTGCAGGGCCCTTGCTCTGGAAAACCACCTTTGTCCTCCTCCTAGTGTAGCGCACAGCCCCACCCTGGCTGGTAAACCACGGTTTATCCACCTAATTATTGTTCCATTTGTTTCTTCCAATTGTTCTTTATTATTATTATTATTATTACTATTTTTGGATTATGGGTTTTTATTGATTGAGGGTTTTTATTGGTAGGATTAGGATTTTTAGAACCCATGCGAAGTGATTCTGAGTGAAAGTTGTTGTTGCACCTTGATTCTGAGTGATCGTTGTCATCACGCCTCGATTTCGATTGAGCATGGTCCTCACGCATTGATTCCGAGGTAGGTTCCCATTGCATGGGTTTTTTTAAAATTTAAGTTGCATCTATTTCATGTTGTTTGGACCCTAAATATATGTTCCATTTATTATTGTTCAACATCTGGTTAATTTATTTATGATGCAAATTGGTAGTTAAATTCTTATTTTGTGAAATTATGGTCGTTTTAGAACAATTACGCACACTGTTTGTTTAATTAAATGTCTCATTAGTATTGTACTGGGTTTGTGACTCTTTGAACCTGATTTATTGATTTAAATAAGTTTTTAGGATGGAACATGTTTTTGGAATCTTGTTGAGTGTTAATTAGAAACTATTTTGATAAACATTTTTTGTGCCACTGATTAATGACCTGGTAGGCATTTGTTTTTATAAATAATGTTTTGTTTCAAAGTTTCTTGGTGTGATTGCACCCCTTTAAAGAAAATGTATGTGTGAGTTGGTAAACATGGGTTTTGTGAAAACTATTTTAAATGATTTAATGTTAAGAGGAATAGTTGGGGGGGTTTAATCTGTTTAACATGAAGTATTTAATTTTGGTCTAGTTGGTGTGTGAGTGTGTGTAAAACGGTTTTGTTTATATGTACAAAAGGAATGTTTTGAAGAATGTTTAAAAATTATTTGAGTGGAAACAGTATGCTTGACACCACTTTTGAAAAATTGTTTGTATTTCGAGATAAAGCTTTGATTGTGTATGTTTGAGGGCCTGTTTCAACATTTCGTGAACATTGTGAAAAAAAGAATATATATATTATGAAAACCCTCAATGGGTGATTCTCATGCCTCGATTGCAGGCAATGGGTGGGAGGTCCTTGTTGGCGATTCTCAGGATCCATTGTTAGGGTTCTTCAGTTGGATCTCTTTTTAATTGTTTTATCTTCAAGCATGAGAATGGTCCAAGGGGAGACTTGTGGTTAGACATGTTGTGCATTATTACTATTATATAAACTATGATTGGATGCTCGGCAGGCATCAGTTGGTTCACACCCTTTTTAAATACTTGAGACATGGGAACCTGACATATTTAGAGAACATTTTGAGAATGATTTCTGCACTAGTAGGTTATGGTACTAACTAGTGGCCCATAGTAGGCAAATATGTTTGAGTTCATTGCTAGGGGATTTTCCCCTAGCCTGCCTATGAAAGGACGGCAGAGTGTTTGAGTGTTTTAATTTCTTCATGTGCCACATGTCAATGTGGATGAGGTCTCATGTATTGGTGTCTTCTGGGTTATTCTTGATCACCTAGGATCACCGATGTCTATTGATGTTTAGTTCCATGTAGTGATGAATATAATACTTGTATGAATATCTACATTTCCCTTGTTGTGTACATAATCTTTTTCATTTTTTTGTGTTGTTTTCCTTGGAAGGTGGTAACTGGTTTTGATTAGGTTTCTAAAAAAAGGGGTTTTCAAATGAAAGTGTTTAATACTCTTTGTACAAATCTGAAAATATAAACATCACTTTCCCTTTCTAAATTGCCTTTGAAACTAATAATATGAATCTATATTTAAAAATGGCTGAGGGAAATGGTTCATACATTTCTTTTAAGTAAAATATTTAGAAAAAAATTACTTTAATAAATTGTAGTTCAATCTTGAAATGTTGTTTCTTTTATTTTAAAGGTAGTGCATTGGGAATAGATATCGATCTAGTCTACTGAGGTTTAATACTCATGCCTATAGTTCCTTTCTATTTTTAGTGTTTTTTTGGGCTATAGTTTGGAGTCACTATCCTTGGGCAGCACTTGATCATTGAGTTGGGGAGTTACCTGTGGGGTCACACAGAGTTTGTATTGACATTGAGTTCAGTTAGTTTTATTTTATTTTGTTCTTGTTCAGTTGTTTTAGTTTGATTCATTATACTACACTGCTCTTTTATTATTTTTACTTCTTTATTTATTTTTTTGGATGAATAATTTCCCATTTGTTCTCTGCTGATGCCCTAGCACTTTTCGCAAGCCCGAGAGGATCAGGAATGCCTCTCGGGCCTTGCTGCAGATCGGCGTGGCTGACCGGTTCAAGTTCAACCCGGGTTGGTTCATGAAATAATTGTATTAGAGGAGGCCGTCTATTATCGGACCTCGCTTTTCAATGAACACATTGTTATTTCGGATGTCAAGGTATATGGAGTAGGATTTTCGAGACTCGAGGGGTAGGGTTGGGAAGAGTGTCACGAACAATTGGTTGTTTTGATCCTCGTGTTTCCCTGGGAAGTTCGGTTTAATTATTTTCTTTGGCCTTTTATGGAACGTTTTGGTATTGGGATATGACAAGGGGAGTTGGGCTAATTGTCGTCATGATCCCACAGGGCCTGGAAAGCCCTATGGAAGTAGGGGCATGGTAATAAAAGGCTCTCCGTGTTGGTGACGTGTTTGGCATATGGCCACTAACCATATGGTAACGTCACCCATTGATACTAGTTCCCTGTTTGATTTTTTGGGTTTCCTATGATTTTTGAAAGTGGTTCGAATCAGAAAAGTGGGTTTTTAAAAATGGTTGTTTGAAATGACATGTTTAATTTGTGGATTGATTTAAAGAAAATGGGATGAATGATTTGTTTTCTGAAAATAATGTTTCTTTGTTTTGAACATGGTATTCCTAGTGGTTATCACATGCATAATGGTATGTGGGAATATGAATGGGTTTCTAGTATGTTGAATGGATGTCTGGGGTGGCACAGATACATGTATGTGAGTGAGACTCTAAAGAATACAATTGTAGAGGTTTTAACCCAACAAGCTTGTTTTAAATTAAATATGTTTTCAAATAGAAAAGTTTTGATGTTATGATAACTTTTTTTCTTGTCTTTAGAGCTTTTCATATGTGCAGTGTTTGATTTTGAGGATTTTATTTATTGATATGGCCCTAATTGGGATATTGACTTTTCTTGTCCAACAGTTTCCCTCTTGAAGCTTCGATGGGTGATCATAGTGTGGTTGATCAACTTGAGGATTTTATGCTTGAGTTTCAGAAGCTATATCCACCTCTATTTTATAGTCAAGTGGAATGTTCTGTAGGAGAGGATTGGATGAGAAAGAATGAAAGTGACTTTAACCTTGTTGAGTTTCCTGAGTTGTTGAAGGTCAATTGTGCAACCTTTTTGCTTGAAGGTTCACCATGGATGTGGTGGAAGTCAGTGTCTCAGAACAAGCCCCATAAAGGTATTACTTTGGAGTTTTTCAAGGCTTTCTTCATTCATAAGTATTTCTATGAGAAAGGAAGGGTGAGAAAGGGGATGGAGAAGTGTTGTCTGCAGCAGGGCGACAGATCCGTGTTGGAATATTTCCAGCACATTGGGGATCAACTCCCTTATGATACACGGTATGTCATAGATGACTATGTGAAGGCTCAACGCTTTGAGGCGGGCTTCCTCCCTGAACTACAGTCGAAGGTGTCAGAGGCCAACCTAACTTCTTTCATTGATGTGGTGAGACAAGCTTTTTATGTTGAATACATGATTCCAAGAGTGCTCGAAGTAGTCCTCCCTCCTTCAATCCCTATGAGTAGTGGTGAAGATTCTGGTAAGGTAATGAGGAAGCAATAGAATGTGGATGGAGAAGGTCATGGAATCAAAATGCCATGGGATCATTCCTCAACCTCTTCAGAGGGCGAGATCTTCATGTGTTATCAGTGTGGCAAGCTGGGTCACAAGAATCTGTCGTTCCCAAGTACTCCTAAGATCTGTCATGCTTGTGGACGTTTGGGTCACTTACAATGATTTTGTCAGGGAATTTCAAGAAAACTTCATGGGGGATGTTCTCATAAGTGATGTGTTGTTGGGGTTTTGTTTAAAGTTTCATATAAATGTTTCTTTCCAGTGTAAGGGATCTCTTATCATTTTATTGTATGGATGGTGTTATGGGTTTTGAAATGTATGGGATGTCGTGGGACTTTTGATGAACTTCAGTCTTCAATGATAGTATGTTTTTAATCTTAAAATCTTGTCCTCTATTTTTTCAAATCAAAAGGTATATGTTTCTTATTGGGATTAACAGAACCTTACTGTGAGGAAGGAGATGCTTCATCCATAAGAGCTTCATCCAATGGGACTCAGAGTGAAGCCGATGGGTATTCAGGAACCCTGGGAGATTTTAAGGAGGTTGGTTAAGGTTGTTCCTCTATCATTGTAGCAAGACAGTATTAGTGTTTCTCATGTGGTTTCCCTATCATTGTAAATTTCCTCTTATCGCAAAGATCATGATAGATTTATCCCTCATTCCATGTCTGTAATTGTTAATTTTTTAATGCAATTTGTTGATCAATGGCCTTAGGTGGACCACCTATGTGGATCAGTTGTGGATTTGGATTGAGTCCATTTTTATGTGGTAAGTCATAGAAAATTTTCCATTATAGTTTCATGGATCCAGTCCTTGGGCCCTCCCTCCCATCCCATGGGGTCAAGATTTTTGATTCGTGCGGAGTTTGAGTTTAAGATATTATCCCTTTCATATGAGAGTGAGTGGTTTAAATTTTCATGTTGTGCTTATTTTAGATTGGGTAACTCCTGGTGCATGTCTATGTTGGATTTCCATTTGGTCTCTAGTAGTTGAGTTCTTATGGTGGGGAGTCTGCTCAGACCTCCCCTCCACTGGTGATTTATTTTGAGAAATGAGGTTGATCTCCACTAGTGGTTAGTGGAATGTCCTTAGGTTAATAGGTTGGATTGTGTATATGTGAAATCCTTGGGTTTTGATCGGTCGACTAGATCGTGTTATGGATTTCTGGGGACGGAAAGCGTTATGGTGGGGACAACTGTCACACCCCTACCAATGATGTTATTTTATTTTAATTATATTTCTGCAATTAAATATTTTTTTTGGGTTCGGGGTGAGTCTCAGATGATTTTTTTGAGTTTAGGTAAAAAAGTGTTCTTTTGGGTGTTGATGTCGTCAAGAACATGGGTGGAGCGCGATTATAGATGTCATGCGGATTCACCCTAGCAACTGTGTGACCACTCATTCTCAGAAAATGAAAGTAAATAAATATTCTAATTAAAACAAACATTAATTGTACTCATTTAAAAAAATTATTTTCATTAAGATTTTATTATCATTAAAATAAATTAATACCTTTATTATTTTTATTTCACCATTATGATGATGATGATGATTATTATTATTTTTATAATTATTGTTATAATTAATGTTGACTTAGTACAATTTAATTTTTTTCCTTTTAGGATGGATTTTTAGGGTTTCTCAAACCCTTTATCTCTCAATTTTAGCACCCCCCCCCCCCCCCGCCATTTCTATGTGTGGTGTGACCCTTGCCCCTACCACCTCCCTCCTATTTTCCCTTTTAGCGCACCCAGGATAACCCTCCTCGTTGCCTTCCCTCTCAATGAGCAGCAGCACCAGTCGCCAACCTTGCTGTGTGCCCCAGCACCACATCAACCCCCCTTGACCTCCCTCAATCTCAGCACGCCTCAGCGCCTCTCCCTGATCAGTTTCATCTGCCCCGCGGGTCACGGCTTCTGCTCAGTGAGCAGCAGCGCCCCCTTCCTTTTGCATTAGGGTCGCCAAAAAGTTCTTCCCATCTAGCCACCTCACAACCCAGTAGCCCATCACCTCCTTCCCCCTTCCGGTGCTACTCCCCCTCTCTCGGCCTTCATACCAGTACGACATCCTGGTGAAACCTTTCCCCTCGACCCTTGATACCTCCACAACCCCTAGTCATCTCCCTCCTGCCCAGTGACGAAACCAGCGGCCCCGACCTCCCCTACCTCTGCAACTCCTTCATCCGGCTCTCCAACAGCCGCCCTCCCCCATTCACAGTAGCATCCCCTGACCATTTTCCCTTGTTCGTAGCATCCATCAGTGCACCCTGCTCAGTCGTTCTTCCCATTCCCTACATGGTGCACAGCCAGGCCCCTTCCACCATGGTGCACTCTCCCCTGCCACGACCTCCTCTTCCTGTCTGACCTCTACCCGAATGGCCCTTATCCCCACCTGCTAGGTGTGTGGCAGTGCCTCCTCCCTCTCCCAGTCAGCCACAACCTCTAGCGTTGCACTTTTCTAGCATGGTTCTATTTTATTCGGCATGCCTCACCCTACTAGCACCACCCTTGACGGCGCACCTTCCTCTTGCAGGGTCCTTGCTCTGGAAAACCATCTATGGCCTCCTCCTAGTGTAGCCTACAACCCCAACTCATTCAGCAAACCACGATTTATCCACCTAATTATTGTTCCATTAGATTATTCCAATTGTTCTTTATTATTATTATTATTGTTGTTGTTGTTGTTATTATTATTATTTTTACTATTGTTGGATAATGGGTTTTTGTTGATTGAGGGTTTTTATTTGTGGGATTTAAATTTTTAGAACCCGCGCGAAGAGATTCTAAGTGAGAGTTGTTGTCGTGCCGTGATTCTTGAGTGAGAGTTGTCATCGAGCCTCGATTCTGAGCGAGCGTTGTCATCACGCCATGGTTCTGAGGTAGGATCCCATTGCACTGATTTTTTTAAAATTTATGTTTCATTTATTTCCTATTGTTTTCACCCTATATATATGTGCTATTTATTATTATTCAACATCTGGTTAATTTATTTATGACTAAATTTGGAAGTTAAATTCTTATTTTGTGAAAGTAAGGGCATTTTATACCAATTACGCACACTATTTTTTTAATTAAATGTCTCATTAGTATTACAATTTGTTTGTGACTCTTTAAACCTGATTTATCGATTTAAATAAGTTTTTAGGATAGAATGTGTTTATGGAATTTTTTTGAGTGCTAATTAGAAACTATTTTGATAAATATTTTTTGTTCTGCTTATAAATGGCATAGTTGGCATTTTTTTATAAATAATGATTCATTTAAAAGTGTCTTGGTGTGCTTTCAACCCTTAAATAAAATGCATGGGTGAGTTGGTAAACATGGGTTTTGTGAAAACTGTTTTAAATTATTTTAGGTTAAGAGGAATAGTTGGGATTTTTTAATCTGTTTGATGTGAAGTGTTGAATTGTGGTCTAGTTGGTGTGTGTGTGTAAAAATGTTTTGTTTAGATTTGCAGAAGGAATGTTTTGATGAATGTTTATAAATGATTTGAGTGGAAACAGAGTGCTTGACACGACTTTTGAAAATGTTTTTGCATTTCGAGACAAAACATTGATTGTGTATGTTTTAGGGCCCATTTGGCCATTTCATGAAGTTTGTGAAAAAAAGAATATATATTTATTATGAAAGACTTCAATGGGTGATTCTCATGCCTCGATTGCAGGAAATGGGTGGGATGTCCTTGTTGGGGATTCTTGGGATCCATTGATAGGGTTATTTAGTTGGAACTCTTTTTAATTGTTCAGTCATAACGCATGATAATGGTCTAAGGGGAGACTTAGGGTGAGACCTGTTGGGCATTATTACTATTATATAAACAATGATTGGATGGTCGGCTGGAATCAGTTGGATCAAACCCTTTTTAAATACATGAGACAAGGGAATCTAGAACATTGAGAGAATATTCTAAGAATTATTGTCGCACATGTAGGTTATGGTACAGACTAGTCGCCCATAGTTTGTGGATATGTTTGAGTTCATTGTTATAGGATTTTTCCTTAATATTCTAGAGAAAGGATGGTCAATAATTTGAGTGGTTTGAATTCATCATGTGTGACATGTCAATGAGGATGAGTTCTCATGTATTGGTGTCTTCTGGATTATTCTTTATCTCCTCAATTCACCCATGCCTATTGAATTTCACTTACATGGAGTTATTAATATAATACTTGTATGAATATCTACATTGCCCTTATTGTGTACTTACTCTTGTTCATTTTTGTGTTTTGTTTTCTATGGAAGGTGGTAAACTGATTTTGATTTGGTTTCTAAAAAAAGGGTTTTCAAATGAAATCGGTTAATCCTATTTGTACAAATCTAAAAATATAAACATCACTTTCCCTTTCTAAAATTCCATTGACACTAATAAAATGAATCTAGACTTGAAAATGGGTAAGGGAAATGGTTCGTTCTTTTATTTTAAGTAAAATATTAAGAAAAAACTTACTTTTATAAATTGTAGTTCAAACATGAAATCGTGTTTCTTTTATTTTAAATGTAGTTCATTGTCAATAGATATAGGTCTAGCCTACTATGTTTTAATACTCACGCATATAGTTCTTTTCTATTTTTAGTGTTTGTATAGGCTCTAGATTGGATGCTCTCACCTTGGGCAGCACTAGATCGTTGAGTCGATGAGTGACCCGTGGGGTCACACAGAATTAGTATGGACTTCGAGTTCGGTTAGTTTTATTTTATTGTGTTCTTGTCTTGTCATTTTATTTTGTTTCATTATTTTGTGATGATATTTTATTATTTCTACTACTTTATTAATTTTCATTGGGAGAAATAATTCCCATTCATTCTCTGCTGATGCCCTGGCACTTTTCACAAGCCCGGGAGGATTGTGAATGCCTCTTGGTCCTTGTCGAGGATCAGCTCGGGTGACCGGTTCAAGGTCGACCGCAGTTAGTTTGTGAGAAATTTTATTCATTACCTATTGAAATTATAGATAGTTTGATAAACTAATATTTCATTAGATAATTTGATATCAACATTCATTGAACAAATATTAGGTAGGTGAAATATATATTTGTATGAATTATCAAGAAATAATGAATCACAAATTGAAGGAAAAGTAAAATAAATAATTATTGGAATATTAAAGATAAAAAATCAATGAATCTGAGATGAATCAACTATGATGGAAAGAACAAAATCGTGGAAGTGAGATCTTGAGAGAAGTGGGAAGAGATCCTTGAACCACAATTCCATATAAACCATTCTAATCCCAACAAATCTCATGGATTTCATAACCTCTATGAGGAAAACCCAAAGAAAACAATATATATTGAAGTATAAGAAGAGAGAAACATACTGGAAGAGGATTGCCACTTCAAAAAAAAACATCAATATACTAAGAGATGAGTTTAGGGAGGGATAAAATCACCCAAGAGGCTCTCAAGGTTCATAAGGGTTGAGTTTTATTTTATGGGAAAGAGGAGAAAAAACAAATGGGGTTTGAAGGAAAATTTACCACACTACTTTGATGGTAACTCACATCATGCAACCATATTGGCTAGTCGATGCCTCTCACCAACTGTCTTGTGGTTACAAAAATACTACTACAATCCCTAGTCATTCCACCAATCAGCTAATGGATTCCCACTAGTGATCCATTGGCCATAGATGAAGTATTATAGCTACTTCTAGCCCACCGATAGGTTGGTTCCCCACACGAGATTTTTGGAGGAACACTTTCAACTTCATATGTTATAGATCTAGGTTTTCTCTTGCCTCAAAGACTCAGGTCATCCTCTAGACCATTTATCCCCCTTAAAACCATCTCAAGAATTGGTCAAAGAGAAGTAAAAAGGTGTTCCATTGATTGAATGAATTTTTAGATACTATAATTCTCCCAACCATTATACTTTATACTCATAAAAATCTTCTACTCCAAATGACACACACTATAACGTTTCAAATATAAATCTGAAACTCAACTCATGTGGTGGAAAGACTAGGAAATTGAGGAAAACTCGACTAAAATAAATCTAATCAAGAAAAATACAAAAGGATGGAAAAAATGAACTTCATAGAAATCATTAAGAAGATCCACTAGATCATCATGCATCTCCAATCAAAACATCAAAAACTAAAAGCACAAAAATAAACTGTAAAAGGACTAGAGACCCACAAAAGGTCTCCCCACCACTTAATGATTCACCAAAATTATGGTACATCAGGAAAACATCTACCAGGAACACATACCTTCATCCCAAGGAAGCTACCTCAATCACACTACATATAAAAACATCTAAGAGATAAAACTAATACCTAAATAGAATATCACATCCAAAACTACTCAATATTTTCAAGATACAATTCCATTAAAGATCCATCAATGATATAACCATCCACAAGCATAGAATGAAATTGAAAAGGATTTATACCATTATAAATTACTAGATATTAAACTAGGATTCTCAACTTTGGTCATCACCCCTCGATGAGATCATTAAATTATCATTAGCACATATAGGTTTCAAGTCCTTCAATAAATCACATGGTCTTATTCACTTAAGTATAACCCCATGGTTTTTGCATGATTAACTGTAGAGGGATCAAAAAAACCAAGCCATCATAAATGGGGTGTTATTGTCTCTCAAAAAGTAAGGTATTGAATAACCCAATATTGATCTCTACCTATAATGGAGAAAACAAAAAGTTATTAAGAAACAATATACAAGTCAAAATGTATCCAGCACAAACCATAAGAAGACACCCATGCATGAAAACATAATATATTTCAAAAGAAAACAACCCCAAAAAATGTAATGGTTTCTAGTAATGAATTACATTCCATTACCAAGAGAATAATAAACCAATAGTATTCAAGAATATTCATGTAATCATATCCATAAAGACCATCAAAATAGATCTCAATAAATTGGGACCATCATCTAGAAAACAACCTAGAATGTAAGAAAACATCTTCTTTAAGAGATCATTGAAAAGATAAAACTATAGGAATTAAGTAAAAAATGATTCTTTCGACCTAGTGTTTCTCCATGCGGAGCCCCTATAATCTTTGTCAAGAAGAAAGATGGATCCTTGAGTCTAGGCATTGATTATAGGGAAGTCAAAGATATTACAATAAATAACAAGTATCCTCTACCATGCATTGATGATTTATTTGATCAACTTCATAGAGACCATTATTTTCTATAGATTTACCTTTGATCTAGATATCATCATATGTGTGTAAGGAAGGAAGATATTCTAAAGACATCATTTCAAACTAGGTATGGGCATTATGAGTTTATAGTAATTCTTTTTGGATAGACTAATGACCCCTATGTTTTCATGGCTCTAATTAATAGAGTTTTCAAGTAGTATCTTAATGATTTTGTTGTGTTATTTATCAATGGTATCCTGGTATACTCAAAAAACTATGGAGACCATGTAATTCACTTACAAATTATTATGAATATTCTTAGAGGAAATGAATTATACGGTATGTTTTGAAATTGTGAATTTTGGATTCAATCGGTTTCTTTTCTTGTAAATATTGTCTTTATGGATGGAATCTTAGTTGATCATGCAAAGACAAATGCAATCCAAGAATCTCCTCTAATAATGTACATATCTAAGGTATGTATTTTTATTGTCTTAGAAGAATAAAATCAGTGTTTCATTCATAATTTCACCCAACTTGTAAAGACCCAGAATTTCTATTTAATTGTTTTTTAATTAAATGGGAATTTTACGAGTCCGCGAAAATTTACAGCCCATGATTCCAAGGACCGGTGTTCTCGGAATCAATTTATGATGTTTTGTTCGGGTAAGTTCAGTAAATTTATGAGCAGGTTTTTATAAATTTTGAACTGGTTCTCGGAATTGGAATCTGAGGGCACCATTGAACTCGTAGCACCGGTATTCACTTAAGGATACCCTCACCTAGATAGTAGTTGGTAGAGAGTGAACGATGGTTTTTTGGATTTTCGTGAATGAATAAAATAAAAATAAAGTTGTGTAGATTTAATTTTTATTTTTATTTGAAACCACCCATGTGGTTATTTTTCACAGGTGGGGAGTATACGAGGCTTAAACCTCTTAAACTCCCCTCTTAAGTGTGGAGAAGCCTCTTAAAATCCCCCACTTTAATGGTGCCACCCCCCTTTTAATTTATTATGCCAACACCCATTGAATTAAAGGTGAATCTCAAATTAAATTAATTAAATATAATTTAATTTATATTGGTCATTAATTTATTTGGAAAGTGGTTGGAAGAGCACTTGGGGAAACTTATTCTCTCCAATGAAGAATGCTCCTCCCAATGAAGAACGACCACTAGAGATCGAAGAATGAGGAAGCGGACCCCGAGCCGGATCGGGAGTACCTTGTGGAGGAAACTAATGTAGGACGTATTCAATCGATGATTGTCCTTCCCTTCTCATCGACGTCCATCTATCCCCAACGATGTCGTCTCCTTCCTCGCAACCTCCATCGAGGAATCAAATAAGGTAGGGGTTTGTTTGATTTGATCAACATTATTCGTGTTCCTCATAAGTTTTTTTATTCCTCTTGAACTGCTTGCTATCAAAGTAATGTGGAGGGACTGGGCCAAACTAACACGGCCCGATTCCTCCACCGTACTTATTGTGGTGTTTTCTTCACATTCTTCATCGGTTATGAACAATGTATAATTATAGATTTGTGGTGCGGTGCATCGATCCAAAATTGAAGACCCAACAACAGGACAACCTAGTGGAGGTGCAACGACGATAGTGGGAAACGGATCATACCGGACCGAGAAAACCATTCTTCCAGTGGGTGAATGAAAACGTGTTTTCAGAGATGATTGGGGGACCAAAAACACCAGTGATGACTTCAGAACATTGGGGCGACTAAGAGTCTGCAATATCTTTGCGATCAAACTGTTAGAACGAAGAAAAAGCATCACGGGAGGCACGCAGGTGAGAAGCACCGATTCTAGAAAATTCTAGAATACATGGCATGTACTTCTGAAGAACACGCTGTGTAGTACGAGCATACTGTGGCTGGGGTTTTTGGTGTTAGATGCGTATTACATGGTGTATGACCCCGTTCACACGGCGTGTATTCTCTACAAAGCTTGGTAGAGTTGGATTCGCGAGAATCGGTGTGTATTCAGAAAAATAATCTAACACAGGGAGAATTACATGGCCTAGAGACACAACGTGTACTCTCTATGCAGCTTGGCAAAGGTGGCTTCATGAGACTCGGTGTGTATTTTGAGAAATACACAGACACATGAAGAATTACACGGCCTAGAGACATGGCATGTACTCTCTATGTAGCATGGAAGAGGTGGATACAAGATACTTGGTGAGTATCCCGGGGATACATGGACATAGGGTGAAGTACACGGGCATGTACTCTACCACACGGTCAGGCTAGTCCAGTGACACGGGCTACCCCATGTACCAGATACACGAGTTAGAGAACAGGGGTTGAGTCCGTGTACGGTTACATGGCCAGCATATACAGAGTCGACCCCAGTTTCTTGTACACGGCGTGTAACCATACCACATGTTGTGTAATTACTTTTCTACATGACCAGCGTTTCAACACAGGCCGTTGCACAAGGGCAGTACCTGAGGTCTGACTACATGGCATGTTCCTTAGTCCAACACACCGTGTACTTTTTGGTAAACGACTTGGTCATCTCCTCCTCTATGTTTTGGACATGAATTGTTTGTATTTTCCCTCTATGACGTTGTAGGACCTTTGAGATACTCCTTCTTGGGACATCATGGTAGTTGATGTGTCGACTCTTGGCTTAAGGAGCAGACCCTCCCAGAATCAAGCATGCTTTGTGTAGAAACCCTATGGATGGCTTCTCTCTGACTACTCTTCCTGGATCCTATGTGAGTTCGATAGTTCTGACTACTATTACTGGATCCAATGTGGGTTCGACAGTTCTGACTACTATTCTGGGATCTTGTGTGGGTTCGACAGCTCTAACTACTTTCATGGATCCTGTATGGGTTCGACAGTTTTGACTACTTTTTTTGGATCTTGTGTGGGATCAACTATTCTTACTACTGTTCCTCCATCCGGTGTGGATTCGACATCTCTGATTGCTATACCTGGATCCTACGTGGGTTTGATATAAAAGATGATTTAGTGGCTACATCTAATAATCTCTAACTCTTTAAAAAAGTTGTATACATGTGTGATCTGAGTCAGTAAATTTTTTTTCATGATTGATATGGATTACTTGATAACTTAGGTATACGTATGGGAACATAACTAATTGGAGTTATCTATTCATTTCTTACCTTGTGGTTTATCCTTGTTGGATATTGTGAGACCTTGAGGGTATCGGGGTCCCTACTGAGTATCTCTATACTCACCCCTGCACGGGTTTTGCCCGCACCTCATTATGTTGGATGTAGACGACGGACAGCGCAGACCGAGGCTGAGTGTACCAGGAATGGACGGTACCCGTAGGTGCACCACATAGAGTGACGGTACATGGAGGAGATGGATGTACGTGGAGTGCTGTGGAGGCTATCTATACCTACCCTTCAGGTAGTATTTCCTAGTGGATGATCTTGGAGCTATTTTTTCCTTTTCCTAGTTTCTTGTACTATACAGTTGGGCTTGTATTTCTGGACCCTTTTAATTTTTAGTACACTTTTGTTATACAGTTATACATAATGTTTTTCTTTCATCTTCTACTATGTTGTGTGTGTTTTCATGTTATAAAGGCAATACATTCCCAGTTTTAGGGATTTACACCTATGGTGCAAGTCGACATCCCCTGGCCTATGGAAGGTGGGATTGGGGTAGTCGCGGCACGGGCCCCGGGGGACAGGTCATGACAAATTGGTATCAGAGGAGTTGGTTCTACCACAGAACCTAGGACTATGATCTTTTCAGTGAAGCAATAGTGTTAAGTGTAGTGATTGTGGTTTTCAGTTCAGGTAGTCTAGTGTTTGTGTGGTGGCCAACATATCCATACACTAGGACCATGACTTCTAATTTCTGACTCGGTGCATGAAAACACTGATTTCATGTGTGTTTTCAAGATTATTCTTTGTGAATTATTTGAGTCAGCTCACCAGGTATAACGTTTTTACCGTGAAACACCTCATTCTTTTTAGGATGCCTCCATGCAGAAAGCCATCTAGGGTTCTGAGAGTATTATGCACAGATAGCCCACCGAGCGATGAGGCCTCATTGCAGGGCCCTTTTCCAGCAGAGGCACCAGTGGTACCACTCCCCGTTGGGACACCGATGCCACCAGCCCCAGCAGCAGAGAGTGCATGCCACCTGAGTGTGTTTCACGAGCTCCAGCGCTAGAGGCCGCCCAGGTTCAGGGGAGAGATGGACCTGCAGGCAATTGAGGATTGGCTGGAGGCTGTGGTTAGAGTTTTTAGACTGCTAGGGACCCCAGCTGACCTTTTGGTGGTTCTTGTCGTGAGTCCCCTTCAGGCACCAGCAGGAAGATGGTGGAGCCTGATGCTTCAGGTGCATGATGAGGTGACACTTCTCTAGCCAGACATCGAGAGTATGCTTCGAGTGGAGTTTGTCCAAGCCATTCTATGTGTAGTGCGGATACAAGAGCTACTTCATCTATAGTAGGGCAACATTATGGTGGAACAATACTCTGCGAGGTTCACCGACCTCTCGTGCTACTCCACAGATATGGTGCGGGACCCATTCTTCCGGGCCTGGTCCTTCGAGCAGGGGATCAGGAAAGAGATGAGGTCTTCGATGATCTCACGCCGCATCCCGATGCAGGCGGGGGTGCTAGAGTGATCCCTCTTAGTAGAGAGTTTCCTTGCTAAGAAATCACCAAAAGTGAGACCCACTATTGGGTGTCATGTAGCAGAGTCTTCTGCAGCTAGCAGTAGAAAGATGTTATAGATATCCAAGAGGACCAGTCCATCCAATGGATGACCTCAGGACACGAGTTCGGTTGTGCGACGCATGTGAGATAGAGCCAACCATTTTTGAAACAGGTAGTGTTTCACATGCGGCAGGTAGGGTCACATGGCTCATGACTATCCGGCCCACCGTTCTGATGATCAGTATATAGTTGAAGGACGTCACAGGCAGAGGCAGTGGTTCGATCGAGGCGATCCATAGGGAGAAGGCAGACGTGGCAGAGTAGCAGGTCATACAGCTGGTGTTGGACAAAGATTCGAGGTGTTACTGTCATCACCACCAGGAGGTCCACCCCGACCTTAGGAAGCAGGTGGACGTGGGAGATCATAACTTCAGGTAGCTAAGGCTTACGATTATGGTACTGTAACGACCCTAAATTTTGAATAAATCTTGTTTCCCAATTTCATGTGTTATTTTATTTTTTATACTCAACAAAAATGTTTTATTTGATAACATGAGTATAATTAAAATGAGACAGTTGGGTTTAGACGGTTATATGACCATTGGTCAATATGACCATTGGTCAATATGACCATTGGTCAATATGACCACTGGAAACTAAACATTTTGATTATTGCCTCTAAATACAAGTAATCTTGGTTAATTATTATAGAAAGAAGATTTGATGGCCTCACCTAGTAGTCTTGGACCGATCGAAGCCCATCTAACAGAACTTGGGAAGGAGGTAGCACCACTGGGCTTTGCTCTAGACCAAACCCAAGCTGAACTTCATCGTGTGAAGATAGAACGGAATCGCCTTTGCGAGAAGTTCAAACTAATAGAAATTACTACTCGTGTGATGTTAGCCGAGCCTCCCTCAGATTCTCTCACCTTAGTACACCTTACACTTAGGTCATATGCTGGTGTGATAAGGGGATATGTAAGGAGACCGTAACTGCCTTGTGTAATCCTTTGTTTTAAATAAAAATTGGGATTTCTTCTTATGATGAAGTTTATGAATTTTTAAATGACCGGATAAATATAGTATGCATATTTTGATGAACTTTAGAAAAAGGATATTTTAAAAATGGTTGTGTAAACCTTAAATAATTAAAAATGTGTAATGATTTTCGAAAATTGGTCTTCTAAAATTATGTTCAGTACGAAATTTAGAGTCTAATAAGATCAACATAATTTTTGATGAATAGTAAATTATGAATAGTGATTTTATGATTAGGATTAGTAATGTGTCCAAATGGATTAGTAATCTCACTTAAAGAAATTATTAATATAATCTAGGCACCTTGATTAAGTAATGTGATTCAATAAAATGGTTAAGTAACGGTTTCATAAATTATTATTCAAGTATTAGTTTTTTCGGGTGAATAGTGTTTTTTAATTAAAAATTTAATTAAAAATATTTAGAAAATTATTTTGATAAAAAGTATTTCATTTTTGAACTTAGAGCACTGATATTATGCTATGGTAATTTTTGGGGTTTTTTTCTACAAAAATGAATTTTCGGTGAATAGTGTTTTTATTTAAAAATTAAATTAAAAATATTTAGAAAATTATTTTTTTATAAAATGGAGTTCGTATTTTTAATCAGAGCGTTGATATTTGGTTAAGGTGAAATTTTGGGATTATTCTGAGAAAGTTGAATTTTCGATGAATAGTGAAAATGCAGTTTTTAAGTTACGGGTGTTTAATGACATCATTAAATGATGTATTAAGTTTGTAATCAATATGTTAGAATTATGAATAGTAAGATAAGGTATGAGGTGTCCCAAGTGGCCAATACCATGGGCAAATACCATGGGCCAGCCCATGGTTTTTCCAAAACCACTAATGAGGTGTCCCTTTGCCATTAATGCATTGTCCCCTCACTTTCCCTATAAATACCAAGCCATCCTCTCATACATTCGACTCCCCACTCTCCCCCAACGAAGTTCTAGTCTCATTACCTCCCAAGGAGTCCTCTCATGGTGCCCCCCAAGCCCTCAAGGTCCCAACCTTTGAGTTTTAAGAGTTATGTTTTAAGGTAAGGGATTCGACCCCTCTCTTTCTTTTCAAGTGATCTCTTTTATGTCATTCCTTTAATGCTCCATGTTCTTATGTTGGAGGATGTTCTTTTATACTCCTCTTAATTCCCTTTTTATGTTCATATAATGAGAGATCCCCTCTTACTCTCATTATTTCGTTTTATGAAGTTTTAAGTGGCATCGTTAGGCTGCCGAAATTTTTGTAACGGATTCTTTCTCCTCTCTTATTTTTCAAGATCTATTTTCATGTAAAGTATTTCAAGTTCCTTTTTGTTATGTTGGGGTATGATCTCTATATCTATCATACTGGACTCTTATGTTCATATGATGAGAGACCCCATTTCATCTTTTCAATTCAGTATTTTGAAATTTTAAGTGGCGTCGTTAGGCTGCCGAATTTTTTAGTGGTTCTTCACCCTTCTCATTTTGAAGTTCTACTTTCATGTCAATTATTTCAATTTCATTTTTGTTATGTTGAGGTATGATCTCTATATCTATCATACTGGACTCTTATGTTCATATGATGAGAGACCCTATTTTATTTCTTCAATTCAGTTTTTTGAGGTTTTAAGTGGCGCCGTTAGGCTGCCGAATTTATAAGTGGTTCTTCACCCTTCTCGTTTTGAAGTTCTACTTTCATGTCAATTATTTCAAGTTCATTTTTGTTATGTTGGGTTATTATCTTTATATCTATCACACTGGACTCTTATGTTCATATGATGAGAGACCCTATTTGATCTCATCAATTCATTTTTGTTGAAGTTTAAGTGACGCCGTTAAGCTGCCAAATTTTTAAGGGATTCTTTCACCCTTCTCCTTTTCAAAGTTCTAATTCCATGTCAAGTCTTGCAAGTTCATTTATATTATTTTGGGGTATGATCTCTATATCTATCATACTGATCTTTTATTTTCATATGATGAGAGACCCTATTTGACATCATCAATTCATTTTTGGTTGAATTTTATGTAACGTTGTTAGGCTGCCGAATTTTCATAAGAGAAATATTATTTCTGTCTTCCTTTCATGTTCTTCATTTCATATGGTATATTATAAAATTTCATTACCATGTTCTTAAATCCCTTATATTCTATCCCTATACTGTTTTATGGGTCATTTATCATTGTTTTACCCATGTCACCTCTCTTTTCAATGTTTTCTAAAACCTTGTAACGTAGTCGTTGTGCTGTAGAATTTTCGTCTCAAAATGCCTCTATCTTTTTCTCAAAATTACTTCATGTTATTAAGTGAATACTAAAAGATCTTATTTCTACAGGGTTATTCACATATATACAAAAATTTTCTATTTTAAATTATGGGATTTACATACATGACACCCGCTTTCCCTTTCCGTGGGTTTAAAGTAACGTAAAGATCATGTCTTTAAAGCAGTTTTTAAAATGTTATGATTATGAAATGAAACCCATTTATTTTATGCTATATGGGTTATTTATGAAGTGTTTTATGATGATATATGTGGCTCACATGATAATAAAGGAAAATTTAAGGGTGCGCCCTGATAGCGCTCCAATGCATTGGGTAAAGACTTAATCTCTAGAGATGACCATTTTTAACGACGCCTTAGTGAATAACCTTGGTAATTTTTAACGACACCTTGGGGATGGACCATGGTGAAAAGAAACGATTTTCAATATTAAATGTTGTAGCCAAATCTTCATGTTATTAAAATGTTATTTTTATTATGATATGCCTCATGATTTCATTCTCATGCCTTAAAGTTCTTTTCATGACCTTATTGAAGTATCTCAAGTTCACATGTAAAATGTTTCTCTTGTTTCCCTTATTGGGCTTTTTGCTCACCCTTTCTTTTGATGTATTCTCCCAGGTTATGTGATGCAGTAATGAACCTAGGATGAACATGAGGAGAAGCCTCTCAAGTCTTTTAGAAGAATGTTTTATGTTTTCATGTTTAATGTTCCTAGTTTCCAAGACACTAAACCTTAAAGATCCTCGGTTTTGTAAAATGTAATGAAAGTTTATGTGATAAAGAGGCGGGATGCTATAGTTGGTATCAAAGGATGGTTTAGTTATTTGTAGAAATGAGGATATGAAAAATCTAGGAAGAACTCTATAGAAAAGTTTTAATATAGGAAATATTCCTGGTATTTTGGTGAGTATTGAGTAAGGGGTTTCCAAGCAAATACATCCCTGTCTGGATACGAGCAGGTAGAGGTGGCTCTGGCATAGATGTACATAGGGGTAAAACCTAAAAACACCGCTTTGAGCTAGACTTGAACGGGAACTGGTACACGACAACGGGCCTTGCTGCACTCTTGGTTACGACACTCCCGGGGGATATTCTTTGGTAAATTCATAAGCTTAGTATGAACCATTATTAAAGGAACAAGGATAAAACAAAATAAAGATTCACATAAGAATATATGATCCTGGATAACCTAGATTGGAACCTAGGGGATCACAAGTTAGGATATACTTTTATTCTATATGTTTATCCTTTTACGCTTAAAGATTCCTTTTCATGATTATTAGCTAAGTATTTAAGCCCCTAATTATAGTTTCTTTTCTTAGTTAATGGCGGGAAATGGAAGAACATGCCCCAAAAACCAATGTGATAGGAAATGCAACGATTTTCGTATTAATATGACAGAGATGAATAGGGGGTTAAAAAATGATTATTATTTTGGATGATGTTCACTATTTTGGGGACCCTATATGATCGAGGTAAATAGATTACTACGGTATTTTCATTGAGGAGTAAGGTTGACTTATATTTTGAAGAATCGATGAATTTATGGTGGACTTATAGTAATTTAGGTTACTTATGGGAATGATTAACCTATATTGGGTAAAATATGTTTAGTTTAGATAATTTTTTTATAAGATGTTAGGAGTGGTTGATATTGTTTGGAGATGAACAATGAAGTTTATTTTGGAAGACTATGTTATCAAATCCTTCTTGTATTTGGGTTTCAATCTTAGTTTGGTTTATTTTGAGGAATTTTAAGGACTGTTATTTACGGAATGGTCTTTGATGAACTTTGGGTATTACCATGGAACATTGAAGATTTAAAATTAGTTTCCATTCCTATGGGATTCTTCCTTTTTTAAGAGTTGTTTAACCTTACCCTTTATGTTTTTGGGATAATGTTTAAAGATAGAAGAAATAGATAGTTAATATTTTGTGGATTATGTGATTCTCTAGAAGATGATTCTTGTGTTTTGATGAGACCAAGTAGTTTTGAATGCTCATTTTATGGGAGAAAAGATTAGTTTTGGTAGAAACTTATTAAAGGGTGAAACTCTACATGAAGGTAGATATATTTCCTTATGTTTTTGTTCTATGTTGTAAATGAATTCCTCAAAATAATGAAAAGGAACGTAAAACAAAAACGTTTTTGGTTTACGTTTCCTACTAGGTAATCAAATATCATTTACACACATCATAAGTTTGGGATTTTCTTATGGTTAACTTTCTCCTAATCATATTTTCTATCACTCTCCTTTAGAACGTGGCCCTTTGTTTTCTCCTCTATGTCCATGTTTCCTACATGGAATCCTAGTATGAGTAAACTCGGGTGGCCTTTGTACTTCCTTTTCTTTCTTTTAAAGTAATAGTGTTACTGACTGTTTTTCCGATGTGGGACTTTCAATGAAATTTCAAAACCCAATTTAAAAAATTGCGAGGATGCAATTTCTTAAGGGGGGAAGATTGTAACGACCCGAAATTTTGAATAAATCTTGTTTCCTCATTTCATGTGTTACTTTATTTTTTATACTCAACAAAAATGTTTTATTTGATAACATGAGTATAATTAAAATGAGACAGTTGGGTTTAGACGGTTATATGACCATTGGTCAATATGACCGTTGGAAACTAAACGTTTTGATTATTGCCTATAAATACAAGTAATCTTGGTTAATTATTATAGAAAGAAGATTCGATGGCCTCACCCAGTAGTCTTGGACCGATCGAAGCCCATCTAACAAAACTTGGGAAGGAGGTAGCACCACTGGGCTTTACTCTGGAGAAAACCCAAGCTGAACTTCATCGTGTGAAGCTAGAACGGAATCGCCTTTGTGAGAAGTTCAAACTAATATAAATTACTACTCGTGCGATGTTTGCCGATCCTCCCTCAGATTCTCTCACCTTAGCACACCTTACACTTAGGTCATATGCTGGTGTGATAAGGGGCTATGTAAGGAGACCGTAACTACCTTGTGTAATCCTTTGTTTTAAATAAAAATTGAGATTTCTTCTTATGATGAATTTTATGAATTTTCAAATGATCGGATAAATATAGTATGCATATTTTTGATGAACTTTAGAAAAAGGATATTTTAAAAATGGTTGTGTAAACCTTAAATAATTAAAAATGTGTAATGATTTTCGAAAAATGGTCTTCTACAATTATGTTCAGTACGAAATTTAGAGTCTAATAAGATCAACTTAATTTTTGATGAATAGTAAATTATGAATAGTGATTTTATGATTAGGATTAGTAATGTGTCCAAATGGATTAGTAATCTCACTTAAAAAAAGTATTAATATAATCTAGGCACCTTGATTAAGTAATGTGATTCAATAAAATGGTTAAGTAACGGTTTCATAAATTATTATTCAAGTATTAGTTTTTTCGGGTGAATAGTGTTTTTTAATTAAAAATTTAATTAAAAATATTTAGAAAATTATTTTTATAAAAAGGATTTCATTTTTGAACTCAGAGCACTGATATTATGCTATGGTAATTTTTGGGGTTTTTTCTGAAAAAATGAATTTTCGGTGAATAGTGTTTTTATTTAAAAATTAAATTAAAAATATTTAGAAAATTATTTTTTTATAAAATGGAGTTCATATTTTTAATCAGAGCGTTGATATTTGGTTAAGGTAAAATTTTGGGATTATTCTGAGAAAGTTGAATTTTCGATGAATAGTGAAAATACAGTTTTTAAGTTACGGGTGTTTAATGACATCATTAAATGATGTATTAAGTTTGTAATCAATTTGTTCGAATTATTAATAGTAAGATAAGTTATGAGGTGTCCCAAGTGGCCAATACCATGGGAAAATACCATGGGCAAGCCCATGGTTTTGCTAAAACCACTAATGAGGTGTCCCTTTGCCATTAATGCCTTGTCCCCTCACTTTCCCTATAAATACCAAGCCATCCTCTCATCCATTCGACTCCCCACTCTCCCCCAACAAAGTTCTGGTCTCATTACCTCCCAAGGAGTCCTCCCATGGTGCCCCCAAGCCCTCAAGGTCCCAACCTTTGAGTTTTAAGAGTTATGTTTTAAGGTAAGGGATCTGACCCCTCTCTTTCTTTTCAAGTGATCTCTTTTATGTCATTCCTTTTATGCTCCATGTTCTTATGTTGGAGGATGTTATTTTATACTCCTATTACTGCCATTTTTATGTTCATATAATGAGAGATACCATCTTACTCTCATTATTTCGTTTTATGAAGTTTTAAGTGGCGCCGTTAGGCTGCCGAAAGTTTTGTAACAGATTCTTTCTCCCTTCTCATTTTTCAAGATCTATTTTCATGTAAAGTATTTCAAGTTCCTTTTTTATGTTGGGGTATGATATCTATATATATCATACTGTACTCTTATGTTCATATGATGAGAGACCCCATTTGATCTTTTCAATTCAGTATTTTGAAGTTTTAAGTGGCGCCGTTAGGCTGCCGAATTTTTTAGTGGTTCTTCACCCTTCTCGTTTTGATGTTCTACTTTCATGTCAATTCTTTCAAGTTCATTTTTGTTATGTTGGGGTATGATATCTATATCTATCATACTGGACTATTATGTTTATATAATGAGGGACCCTATTTGATCTCTTCAATTCAGTTTTTTTGAAGTTTTAAGTGGCGCCGTTAGGCTGCCGAATTTTTAAGTGGTTCTTCACCCTTCTCGTTTTGAAGTTCTACTTTCATGTCAATTCTTTCAAGTTCCTTTTTGTTATGTTGGGTTATGATCTCTATATCTGTCATACTGTACTCTTATTTTCATATGATGAGAGACCCTATTTGATCTCATCATTTCATTTTTGTTGAATTTTAAGTGACGCCATTAAGCTGCCAAATTTTTAAGGGATTCTTTCACCCTTCTCCTTTTCAAAGTTCTAATTCCATGTCAAGTCTTGAAAGTTACTATTTATTATGTTGGGGTATGATCTCTATATCTATCATAATGATCTTTTATGTTCATATGATTAGATACCCTATTTGACATCTTCAATTCATTTTTGGTTGAAGTTTACGTAACGTTGTTAGGCTGCCGAATTTTCATAAGAGAAATCTTATTTTTGTCTTCCTTTCATGTTCTTCATTTCATATGGTATATTTTAAAATTTCATTACCATGTTCTTAAATCCCTTATATTCTGTCCCTCTACTGTTTTATGGGTCATTTATCATTGTTTGACCCATGTCCCCTCTCTTTTCAATGTTTTCTAAAACCTTGTAACGTAGCCGCTGTGCTGTAGAATTTTCGTCTCAAAATGCCTCTCTCTTTTTCTCAAAATTACTTCATGTTATTAAGTGAATAATCAAAGATCTTATTTCTACAGGGTTATTCACATATATACAAAAATTTTCTATATTAAATTATGGGATTTACATACATGACACCCACTTTCCCTTTCCGTGGGTTTAAAGTAACGTAAAGATCATGTCTTTAAAGCAGTTTTTAAAACGTTATGATTATGAAATGAAACCCATTTATTTTATGCTATATGGGTTATTTATGAAATGTTTGATGATGATATATGTGGCTCACATGATAATAAATGCAAATTTAAGGGTACGCCCTGATAGCGCTCCAATGCATTGGGTAAAGACTTAATCTCTAGAGATGACCATTTTTAACGACGCCTTGGTGAATAACCTTGGTAATTTTTAACGACACCTTGGGGATGGACCTTGGTGAAATGAAACGATTGTCAATATTAAATGTTGTATCCACATCTTCAAGTTATGAAAATGTTATTTTTATTATGATATGCCTCATGATTTCATTCGCATGCCTTAAAGTTCTTTTCATGACCTTATTGAAGTATCTCAAGTTCACATGTAAAATGTTTCTCTTGTTTCCCTTACTGGGATTTTTGCTCACCCTTTGTTTTGATGTATTCTACTAGGTTATGTGATGCAGTAATGAACCTAGGATGAACATGAGGAGAATCCTCTCAAGTATTTTAGAAGAATTTTTTATGTTTTCATGTTTAATGTTCCTAGTTTCCAAGACACTAAACCTTAAAGATCCTCGGTTTTGTAAAATGTAATGAAAGTTTATGTGATAAAGAGGCGGGATGCTATAGTTGGTATCAAAGTATGGTTTAGTTATTTGTGGAAATGAGGATATGAAAAATCTAGGAAGAACCCTATAGAAAAGTTTAAATATAGGAAATATTCCTGGTATTTTGGTGAGTATTGAGTAAGGGGTTTCCAAGCAAATACATCCCTGTCTGGATACGAGCAGGTAGAGGTGGCTCTGGCATAGATGTACATAGGGGTAAAACCTGAAAACACCTCTTTGAGCTAGACTCGAACGGGAACTGGTACACGACAACGGGCCTTTCTGCACTCTTGGTTACGACACTCCCGGGGAATATGCTTTGGTAAATTCATAAGCTTAGTATGAACCATTATTAAAGGAACAAGGATAAAACAAAATAAAGATTCACATAAGAATATATGATCATGGATAACCTAGATTGGAACCTAGGGGATCACAAGTCAGTATATACTTTTATTCTACATGTTTATCCTTTTATGCTTAAAGTTTCCTTTTCATGATTATTAGCTAAGTATTTAAGCCCCTAATTATAGTTTCTTTTCTTAGTTAATGGCGGGAAATGGAAGAAGATGTCCCAAAAACCAATGTGATAGGAAATGCGACGATTGTCGTATTAATATGATAGAGATGAATAGGGGGTTAAAAAATGATTATTATTTTGGATGATGTTGACTATTTTGGGGACCCTATATGATCGAGGTAAATAGATTACTATGGTAGTTTCATTGAGGAGTAAGGTTGACTTATATTTTGAAGAATCGATGAATTTATGGTGGACTTATAGTAATTTAGGTTACTTATGAGAATGATTAACCTATATTGGGTAAAATATGTTTAGTTTAGATAATTTTGTTATAAGATGTTAGGAGTTGTTAATATTGTTTGGAGATGAACAATGAAGTTTATTTTGGAAGACTATGTTATCAAATCCTTCTTGTATTTGTGTTTCAATATTAGTTTGGTTTATTTTGAGGAATTTTAAGGACTGTTATTTATGGAATGGTCTATGATGAAATTTGGGTATTACCATGGAACATTGAAGATTTAAAATTAGTTTCCATTCCTATGGGATTCTTCCTTTTTTAAGAGTTGTTTAACCTTACCCTTTCTGTTTTTGGGATAATGTTTAAAGATAGAAGAAATAGATAGTTAATCTTTTGTGGATTATGTGATTCTCTAGAAGATGATTCTTGTGTTTTGATGAGACCAAGTAGTTTTGAATGCTCATTGTTTGGGAGAAAAGATTAGTTTTGGTAGAAACTTATTAAAGGGTGAAACTCTACATGAAGGTAGATATATTTCCTTATGTTTTTGTTCCACTTTGTAAATGAATAACTCAAAATTATGAAAAGGAACGTAAAAAAAATGTTGTTGGTTTACGTTTCCTACTAGGTAATCAAAAATCGTTTACACACATCATAAGTTTGGGATTTTCTTATGGTTAACTTTCTCCTGTTCATATTTTCTATCACTCTCCTTTAGAACGTGACCCTTTGTTTTCTCCTCCATGTCCATGTTTCCTACATGGAATCCTAGTATGAGTAAACTCGGGTGGCCTTTGTACTTCCTTTTCTGTCTTTTAAAGTAATAGTGTTACTGAATCTTTTTCCGATGTGGGACTTTCAATGAAATTTCAAAACCCAATTTAAAAAATTACGAGGACGCAATTTCTTAAGGGGGGAAGATTGTAACGACCCGAAATTTTGAATAAATCTTGTTTCCTAATTTCATGTGTTATTTTATTTTTTATACTCAACAAAAATGTTTTATTTGATAACATGAGTATAATTAAAATGAGACAGTTGGGTTTAGACGGTTATATGACCATTGGTCAATATGACCGCTGGAAACTAAACGTTTTGATTATTGCCTCTAAATACAAGTAATCTTGGTTAATTATTATAGAAAGAAGATTCGATGGCCTCACCCAGTAATCTTGGACCGATTGAATCCCATCTAATAGAACTTGGGAAGGAGGTAGCACCACTGGTCTTTTCTCTGGACCAAACCCAAGCTGAACTTCATCGTGTGAATCTAGAACGGAATCGCCTTTGCGATAAATTCAAACTAATAGAAATTACTACTCATGCGATGTTAGCCGATCCTCCCTCAGATTCTCTCACATTAGCACACCTTACACTTAGGTCATATGCTGGTTTGATAAGGGGCTATGTAAGGATACCGTAACTACCTTGTGTAATCCTTTGTTTTAAATAAAAATTGGGATTTCTTCTTATGATGAAGTTTATGAATTTTCAAATGACCGGATAAATATAGTATGCATATTTTTGATGAACTTTAGAAAAAGGATATTTTAAAAATGGTTTTGTAAACCTTAAATAATTAAAAATGTGTAATGATTTTCGAAAAATGGTCTGCTACAATTATGTTCAGTACGAAATTTAGAGTCTAATAAGATCAAATTAATTTTTGATGAATAGTAAATTATGAATAGTGATTTTATGATTAGGATTAGTAATGTGTCTAAATGGATTAGTAATCTCACTTAAATAAAGTATTAATATAATCTAGGCACCTTGATTAAGTAATGTGATTCAATAAAATGGTTAAGTAACGGTTTCATAAATTATTATTCAAGTATTAGTTTTTTCAGGTGAATTGTGTTTTTTAATTAAAAATTTAATTAAAAATATTTAGAAAATTATTTTTATAAAAAGGATTTCATTTTTGAACTTAGAGCACTGATATTATGCTATAGTAATTTTTGGGGTTTTTTTCTAAAAAATGAATTTTCGGTGAATAGTGTTTTCATTTAAAAATTAAATTAAAATTATTTAGAAAATTATTTTTTTATAAAATGGTGTTCATATTTGTAATCAGAGCGTTGATATTTGGTTAAGGTGAAATTTTGGGATTATTTTGAGAAAGTTGAATTTTCGATGAATAGTGAAAAAATATTTTTTAAGTTACGGGTGCTTAATGACATCATTAAATGATGTATTAAGTTTGTAATCAATATGTTCGAATTATGAATAGTAAGATAAGGTATGAGGTGTCCCAAGTGGCCAATACCATGGGCAAATACCATGGGCAAGCCCATGGTTTTGCCAAAACCACTAATGAGGTGTCCCTTTGCCATTAATGCCTTGTCCCCTCACTTTCCCTATAAATACCAAGACATCCTCTCATCCATTCAACTCCCCACTCTCCCCCAACGAAGTTCTGGTTTCATTACCTCCCAAGGAGTCCTCGCATGGTTCCCCCATGCCCTCAAGGTCCCAAACTTTGAGTTTTAAGAGTTATGTTTTAAGGTAAGGGATCTGACCCCTCTCTTTCTTTTCAAGTGATCTCTTTTATGTCATTCCTTTTATGATCCATGTTCTTATGTTGGAGGATGTTCTTTTATACTCCTCTTAATTACCTTTTTATTTTCATATAATGAGAGATCCCCTCTTACTCTCATTATTTCGTTTTATGAATTTTTAAGTGGCTCCGTTAGGCTGCCGAAATTTTTGTAACGGATTCTTTCTCCCTTCTCATTTTTCAAGATCTATTTTCATGTAAAGTATTTCACGTTCCTTTTTGTTATGTTGGGGTATCATCTCTATATCTATCATACTGGAATCTTATGTTCATATCATGAGATACCCCATTTGATCTTTTCAATTTAGTACTTTGATGTTTTAAGTGGCGCCGTTAGGCTGCCGAATTTTTTAGTGGCTCTTCACCCTTCTCGTTTTGAAGTTCTACTTTCATGTAAATTCTTTCAAGTTCATTTTTGTTATGTTGGGGTATGATATATATATCTATAATACAGGACTCTTATGTTCATATGATGAGAGACCCTATTTGATCTCTTCAATTCATGTTTTTTGAAGTTTTAAGTGGTGCCGTTAGGCTGCCGAATTTTTAAGTGGTTCTTCACCCTTCTCGTTTTGAAGTTCTACTTTCATGTCAATTCTTTCAAGTTCCTTTTTGTTATGTTGGGTTATGATCTCTATATCTATCATACTGTACTATTATTTTCATATGATGAGAGACCCTATTTGATCTAATCAATTCATTTTTGTTGAAGTTTAAGTGACGCCGTTAAGCTGCCAAATTTTTAAGGGATTCTTTCACCCTTCTCCTTTTCAAAGTTCTAATTCCATGTCAAGTCTTGCAAGTTCATTTTTATTATGTTGGGGTATGATCTCTATATCTATCATAATGATCTTTTATGTTCATATGATGAGAGACCCTATTTGACATCATCAATTCATTTTTGGTTGATGTTTATGTAACGTTGTTAGGCTGCGGAATTTTCATAAGAGAA
This sequence comes from Viscum album, assembly GCA_963277665.1. Lineage (NCBI taxonomy): Eukaryota > Viridiplantae > Streptophyta > Magnoliopsida > Santalales > Viscaceae > Viscum > Viscum album. The sequence goes on from OY728133.1 coordinate 601,980,256, forward strand.
ATCTTATTTTTGTCTTCCTTTCATGTTCTTAATTTCATATGGTATATTTTAAAATTTCATTACCATGTTCTTAAATCCCTTATATTCTGTCCCTCTACTGTTTTATGGGTCATTTATCATTGTTTGACCCATGTCCCCTCTCTTTTCAATGTTTTATAAAACCTTGTAACGTAGCCGTTGTGCTGTAGAATTTTCGTCTCAAAATGCCTCTCTCTTTTTCTCAAAATTACTTCATGTTATTAAGTGAATATTCAAAGATCTTATTTCTGTAGGGTTATTCACATACATACAAAAATTTTCTATTTTAAATTATGTGATTTACATACATGACACCCGCTTTCCCTTTCTGTGGGTTTAAAGTAACGTAAAGATCATGTCTTTAAAGCAGTTTTTAAAACGTTATGATTATGAAATGAAACCCATTTATTTTATGCTATATGGGTTATTTATGAAATTTTTGATGATGATATATGTGGCTCACATGATAATAAATGCAAATTTAAGGGTGCGCCCTGATAGCGCTCCAATACATTGGGTAAAGACTTAATCTCTAGAGATGACCATTTTTAACGACGCCTTGGTGAATAACCTTGGTAATTTTTAATGACACCTTGGGGATGGACCTTGGTGAAACGAAACGATTGTCAATATTAAATGTTTTAGCCACATCTTCAAGTTATGAAAATGTTATTTTTATTATGATACGCCTCATGATTTCATTCTCATGCCTTAAAGTTCTTTTCATGACCTTATTGAAGTATCTCAAGTTCACATGTAAAATGTTTCTATTGTTTCCCTTACTAGGCTTTTTGCTCACCCTTTCTTTTGATGTATGCTCCCAGGTTATGTGATGCAGTAATGAACCTAGGATGAACATGAGTATAATCCCCTCAAGTCTTTTAGAAGAATGTTTTATGTTTTCATGTTTAATGTTCCTAGTTTCCAAGACAATAAACCTTAAAGATCCTCGGTTTTGTAAAATGTAATGAAAGTTTATGTGATAAAGAGGCGGGATGCTATAGGTACTTTGGATATGATTTAAGGTATGATATGTGTCTACTCTACCTTATCTACAGTTCTTATAGACACATGTGTCGGTCACTCTTTCATTGTCACCACCCTCCTTCGGAGCTCGAAGATTTTGACGGAGCTGTTGGCTCAATCCTTATGACTAAAGACTCCTACGGGAGTAGATTTTATGATTCCACACTGGTGCCAGTAGTGTAATATTACTCTAAGAGGTGAGAGCTTTGGCTGGGATCTCCTAGTAGTAGCATCGAAGCCTTCTGACGTCATCTTGGGTATGGACTGGTTGTCTACAGTCCATGCTCAGATTGACTGTATTAGGCACAAAGTGCAGTGTGTCCTCATGGATGGGACCAATTTCAACTTCACTAGAAAAAAGGGAGCCTTTTCAGTGTAGGATGGACTTTCCCGGAGGACAGTACAACCAATCACTCATCAGTTGGCTTGCCTTACCCTTTATGTAGTTGATGTGGAGAGTCTGACTTATCCTATAGTGGTGTACCAGTACGCGGATGTTTTCCCTTATGATGTCCCAGGTATAACTCCTCATAGAGAGGTGGACTTATACATTGAATTGTACCCCGGGACTACACTGATACCTTCACCAGCTTATCGGATGGCTCTCACAGAGCTTTGCAAGCTGCAGGTACAACTATAGGACTTGCAGGGGAAGGGATACATCTGGCCCAGTGTTTCTCCCTGGGCAGCCTCGATTCTGTTTGCCAAGAAGGCAGATGGGAGCTTGAGGCTTTTTTTCGACTACTGTGGCCTGAAACAGGTGACTATAAAGAACATATACCCACTCCCAAGGATTTACGACCTCTTTTATCAGCTTAAGGAAGCATGGTGGTTCATGAAGGTAGACCTCAGATCAGGCTATCACCAGCTCAGATTTCGAGATGAGGATGTGCAGAAGGTAGCCTTCAAATGTTGGTATGACCATTATGAGTTCTTGGTTATAACCTTTGGCATAACCAACACCCCATTAGTGTTCATGGGACTCATGAACAAGAATTTCCAGCCATTACTCGATGGCTTTGTTGTAGTCTTCAATGACGATATTCTGATCTACTCGACTACTGAGGGGGAGCATTCCTACAATTTGTGACCAGTACTGGACACACTCTGAGAGCACCAGATTTATAGTAATCTCTCAAAGTTCCAGTTTTGGATCTGAGAGGCTCGCTTTTTGGTACATGTCATCTTAGAGGCTGGAGTTGCAGTAGATCTAGCAAAGATTTAGGCGGTACTTTCTCGGGAGCCACCTAGGAGTGTGATAGAAGTGCGGAGTTCCCTGGGTTTGGCTGGTTATTACCAAAGGTTTGTACCGGATTTCTCCAAAGTTACAGCACCACTATCATCCTTGATGAAGAAGGGGAAACCCATTGTGTGGTCATAGAGATACCAGAAAATCTTTCAGGATTTGAGGTAGAGGCTAACTAGTGAAAACATCATGAGGATTCTAGAGGAAGGCATAGGGTACATAGTGTACTACGATGCATCAGGGACTGGACTCAGGTGTGTCATGATGCAAGAGCGAGCAGTGATCACATGGTTCCCGATAGTTGAGACAACACTGGCAGAACTACTCTACCCATGACCTGGAGTTAGTAGCAGTGGTCTTCTCCATGATGATGTGGCGAAACTATCTGATGGGTGAGTGTTATACCATGTACTCTGATCACAAGAGTCTTAGGTATATCGTCTTTCAAAAGGACCTGAACCTGAGACAATGACGTTGGCTTTAGTTCCTCTAAGACTATGACTTAGAGATAGTCTATACTCCTTGGAAGGGGGATGTTGTTGCAAATTCACTCAGTAGGAGGTCTGGTACACAGCTGCTATGCGAGGCGACGGAGCAGCTGGCTACCTTACAGATATCCTTTGTGGACTGAGACAAAGAATCTTTCCTTCAGTCTCGTATAGTGACTCCTCCACTTCTTCAGCGAGTCAGGGAGGCGCAGCTTGGAGACAGTGACTGTGATACCTGACGTTCTCATATATCCACAGGGCTGGAACTTGATGGATTTTCTGAAGGTGGGGAGGACATCAGCCTATTCAGAGGACATGATATGGTGCCAGTGTCACTTCAGGAGGAAGTTTTGAGGGAGTTACACACATCCCCTCTTGCGTTACATCCAAGAGTGGAAAAGATGTACCAGGATCTTCGGCTATAGCACTGGTGTTAGGGGATGAAGAAAGCAGTTGCAGAGTTTGTTTCTCAGTGTCTCACTTGTCAGCAAGTGAAGGCGGAGCATCAGGTACCAACAGGTTTGATTCAGCCTTTAGAGATCCTAGAGTGGAAGTGGGATGTGATATCCATAGACTTCGTGACAGGACATCTACATACATCTAGAGTTCATAACTTAATTTGGGTGATCGTTGACTGACTCACCATGTCGGCCCCCTTCCTACCGATCAGAGAGAATGGTTCAGTAGAGAGCTTGGGATGCCTCTATGTGCTGGAGATTGTGCGACTACATGGATTACCTTCTTCTATTTTCTCTGATCATGACGTGTGGTTTACTTCCCGCCTATAGAAGGGGTTGCAGGAGGCTTTCGGGATGCAGCTTCATCTGAGCACCACCTTCCATGCTCAAACAGATGGCCAGACTGAGCAGACCATTCAGACCCTCGGGGACATGCTCTATGCTTGTTTCCTTGACTTCGGTCTTGGCTAGGAGGATCAATTACCTTTGGTGTATTTTTCATACAAAAACATCTATCACTCCACCATTGGGATTGCACCTTTTGAGGCATTATACGGGCGACCGTGCAGATCACCCTAGTGTTGGACTGACCCTAGGGAGTCAGCACTAGTGGGACTAGAGATGGTACGAGCTACCACAGAAAAGGTGCAGATCATCCAAGAGTAGATGAAGACTACACATAGAAAGAAGAAGTCATATGCCGATATAAGATAGAGACCTCTGGTGTTTGAGGATGGCAACCACATCTTTCTACGGGTCTCACCTTGACGAGTTTTATAGAGATTTGGCCGAGGCGGAAAGTTATCTCCGAGATTCATCGGACCTTTTCAAGTCCTCAGCAGAGTTGGTGAGGTGTCATACCGCTTAGATCTTCAACCGCAGTTGCACCGGGTGCACGACGTCTTCCATGTATCTCAGCTGTGGAGATATGTGCACGACCCATCTCACATCATTGACCATAGAGAGCTGGATGTGGAAGATGTGGAGACTTTTATGGAGGTTCCAGTAGAGATTGAGGATCGACAAGAGCGGGTCCTTCAGGGACAGTTGATATCTCTGGTGCACCATCACTGGCAGCACGAGAACCTCTAGGAGAGCACATGAGATCAGGTGGCTCAGATGCGTGTTCAGTACCCCCAATTGTTCCCTTAGTTGTGATTTGTGGTGTATGGGGGCATAGAACCCTGAGGAGGGGAGAATATAATGACCCGGAATTTCCATGAATTTTTTTTAATTAAATGGGAATTTTACGAGTCCGTGAAAATTTACGGCGCATGATTCCGAGGCCCGGTGTGGTCGAAATAAATTTTTGATTTTTTTAGTACGTTCAGTAAACATACAAGCCAATTTTTATAACATTTAAATCGGTGCTCAGAATTTAAATCTGAAGGCATAGTTGATCTGACAACATTGGTATTCACTTAAGGAGACCTTCACCTCGACGGTAGTTAGTTGAGAGTGAAAAATGGTTTTGGGTTTTTTGTGAATGAATAAAATAAAAATAAAGTTATGTAGCTTTAATTTTTTTTATTTGAAACCACCAATGGGGTTATTTTTCATAGGTGGGGACCACCCAAGGCTTAAACCTCTTGAACTACCCTCTTAAGTGCAGGGGAGCCTCTTAAAATACCCCACTTTAATGGGGCCACTCCCCTTTTAATTTATTATTCCAACACCTCTGGAATTAATGATGCAATTCAAATTAAATTAATAAAACATAAATTAATTTATATTGGTCATTCCTTTGTTGGGAGAGGTGTTGGAAGAGAACATGGAGAAACTTATTCTCTCCAATGAAAAATGCTCCTCCCAATAAAGAATGGCCACCAGAGATCGAAGAACGATGAAGCCAACCAGGAGCTGGATCAGGAGCACCTTGCAGAGGCATCTAACGTAGGACGTCTTCAATCAATGACCATCCTTCCCTTCACATCAACATTCGTCTATCCCCAATGGCGTCATCTCCTTCCTCACACCCTCCACCGATGAATCAAATAAGGTAGGGGCGTTTTTGATTTGATCAACATTATTCTTTTTCCTCATAAGTTGTTTTATTTCTCTTGAACCGCTTGCTATCAAAGTAATGCGGAGGTACCAGGCCAAACTAACACGGCCCGATTCCTCCATCGTACTTCTTGTGGTGTGTTCTTCACATTCTTAATTGTTTATGAATAATGGATCATTACGGATTTTTTGTGTGATGTAACGATCCAAAATTGAAGACCCGACAACATGATGATCTAGTAGAGGTGTGGCGATGATAATGGGAGATGGATAGGACCAGATCGGGAAGATCATTCTTTGACCGTTCTTCCAGTAGGTGAATAAAAACGTGTTTTCATAGCCTATTGTAGGCCCAAAAACACTGGTGAGGACTTTGGAACATTGGGGCGATCGAGAGTCTGCAGTTTCATAGTGATCGAACAATCAAAATGAAGAACAGGCATCACAGGAGGCATGCTGGGGAGAAGCACCAATTCTGGAAAATTCCAGAATACACAGCATATACTTCTGAAGAACACGCTGTGTAGTACAGATGTATTGTGGCTGGGGTTTCAGGTGTCAAAAATGTATCACATGGCATGTGACCCTGATCACTCGGTGTGTACTCTCTATACAGCTTGGCAGAGGCAGCTTTGTGAGACTCGGTGTGTATTCTGAGAAATACACAGACACAGGAAGAATTAAATGGCCTAGCGACACGGCGTGTACTCTCTACACATCATGGAAGAGGTGTCTTCATGATACTCAGCATGTATTCTGATAAATACACAAACACTGGAAGAATTACATAGCTTAGATACATGGTGTGTACTCTCTACGTAGCTTGGAAGAGGTGGCTATGAAATACTCAGTGATTATCCTGAGGATACACGGACACGGGGTGAAGTTCACGGGCATTTACTCCACCACACGGTCAGGCAAGGCCAGTGACATGGTCTACCCCATGTACTAGATGCATGGGTTGGAGAACATGGGTTGAGGCCGTGTACGGGAACATGGCCAGCATACACAGATTTGACCCCATTGTCATGGACATGTCTTGTAACCATACCAAACGTCATGTACTTACTTTTCTACAGGACTAGCTTTCGACATGGGCCATTTCACACGGGAAGTACCCGAGGACTGACTACATGGCGTGTACCTTATTCAAAAACGTCGTGTACTTTTTGGTAAATGGATTGGTCATCTCATCCTATGTGTTTTGGACACAAATTGTTTTGTTTTTCCCTCTATGACATGGAAGGACCTTTGAGATACTCCTTCTTGGGACTTCGTGTCAATTGATGTATCGACTCTTCCTTGAGGAGCGTACCCTCCTGGAATGAAGTGTTATTTGTGCAGAAACCCTGTGGTTGGCTACTCTCTGACTACTATTCCTGGATCCTATGTGGGTTCGATAGTTTTTACTACGGTTCCTAGATCCTGCGTGGGTTCGACAGTTCTGACTACTTTTTTTTGGATCTTGTCTAGGTTCAACAGCTCTAACTACTGTTCCTGGATCCTATGTGGGTTTGATTGTTCTAACTATTGTTCCTAGATCCTGTGTGGGTTTGAAAGTTCTGAGTACTGTTCCTGGATCCTGTGTGGGTTCGACAGCTCTAATTTCTATACCATGATCCTAGGTGGGTTCGAATGAATAAATGATTTAGTGACTACATATAACCATCTCTAACTCTCTACAAAATTTGTATACCTGTGTTAGCTGAGTCAGTAACTTTTTTGTTTTTCCTCATGATTGAGATGGATTACTTGAAAACTTAATTATATGTATGGTCACATACCTAGGTAGGGTTATATGTTGATTTTATACATTGTGGTTTATCCTTGTTGGATATTGTGAGGCCTTGAGGGTCTCAGGTTCCCTACTAAGTATCGTTATACTCACCCCTACATGGCCTTTTCCCGCACCTCGTTGTGTTGGATGCATATGACGGATAGTGCTGACCAAGGATAAGTGTACAAGGACCGGATGGTATCCGGAGGTGGACCACACGACATGATGGTACGTAGAGGAGACTGACGGAAGTGGAGTGTTGTGGAGGCTATCTGTACCTACCCATTAGATACAATTTCCCGGTGCACGATCCAGGACAAATTTTACCTTTTTCTATTTTCTTGTACTTTACAGTTGGGCTAGTATTTCCGACCCCTTTTACTTTTTAGCACTCTTTTGTTATACAGTTTTACTTAGTGTTTTGCTTTAAACTTGTACTCTATTGTGTGAATTTTCAGGTTATAATGTCAATGACTTCCCAGTTTTAGGGATTTACGCCTTTGGTGCTAATTTCCAGCCCCTGGCCTATAGAAGGCAGGATTGGGGTAGTCACAGCACGGGCCTCAGGGGATGTGTCCGGACACCACTGTCTATCCAACTAACAAACATCACACATAAATGGGAAATGTTTGTATTGATGAAAGAATATACATAATGCTTTGATGAAAAAAATTGGTCAATGCTCTAATTTTTTCTCTTCAATCTAGATATGGTGGATTTTTATATACAATGATTCGTCAAAGAATGGACTAGGTTGTTTCCTTATTCAAAATTATGAGTTTATTGCATATGCATCAAGGCAGTTGAACACTCAAAAGAAGAATAACCCAATTCATGATCTTGAGTTAGAAGCCATAATCTTTGCTCTAAAAACATGGATACATTATCTATTCGGTGAAAGATGTGAGATATATACAGATCATACGAGTTTGGAATACATTTTTACATAGAAAGAACTCAACATGAGGAAAAGAAGATGGCTCAAGTTACTCAAATATTGTGATTATTCAATACACTACCACCTAGGAAATGTAAATACAATGGCATATGAATTTAACAAGAATGATAATAGAATTATAAACCAAGTGAAGATTGATAGAGATACACTATTAGAAATCCTACATATAACAATGCATCTATACCAATATTTTGTAAAAACTGTTGTTATAGGTCCTCTTTCCCAACGGTTTTGGAAAACCATTGGGATATTCCACTTTGAGAAAACATTTCCCAACAGTTTGGGGAAACTGTTGGGAAAGGGTCTATTTTTCTTTATGGTTTTTGAAATTCTATGGGAAAGGGTACATTGAGACTAATTTTCCCAATGCTTTGGTAAAACCTTTGGGAAACGGTCCACTTTTCCCAATGGTTTTGGTAAACCGTTGGTAAAGGGTATTTTGAGACAACTTTCGCCAACAGTTTTTTCAAATCATTGGGAAATGTTCAACTTTTCCCAATGGTTTTTTGAACCGTTCAGAAAGGGTACTTTGAGAAAACATTTCTCAATGTTTTGGGAAAACAGTTGGGAAAGGGTCCACTTTTCCTAACAGTTTTGTTAAACCAATGGGAAAGGGTAGTTTGAGACCACTTTTACCAACATTTTTTGAAAACTATTGGGAAAGGGTCCACTATTCCCAATGGTTTTGGAAAACCATTGGGAAAGGGTTGGAAAAGGTGGGTACCTATACCAATGGTTCTCAAACCCATTGGGAAAGGCCTATCCTAGTGGTTTTGAGAACTGTTAGGATAGGTACTCTAATTTTTTATTAATTATTTTGTCAAATATAATCACATAAATAAATATATTAATTTAATATATATGTATATATGAATATATTCACAAAGGTAAATGTTGGATAATGTTAATGTCTTTGATATATAACAAGATGGTTGTGGGTTCAAACCTCTTTTGTAACATTTTTTTATATTTACCTTTCCCAACAGTTTTCAAACCATAGGGATATGTCTTTCCCTATGGTTTTTAAACTGTTGGGATATGTATTTCCCAATAGTTTTGGAAAATAGTTGGGAATGAGTACTTTGAGACCTATTTTCATAGTGGTTTTTCCAAAGCATTGGGATTGGTCTTTTCCAATAGTTTTGAAACCATTAGGATTGGTCTTTCTCAACAGTTTTCTCAAAACTATTGGGATAGGTCTTTCCAAACATCAAATCACCCAAAGTCTTCCCAAACCATTAGTATAGGCTATACTAATGTTTTTGGGACTTATTCCAACAGTTCCAAACTATTGGCATATGTAATTTTTTCATTAGTGATCCAATATTCATGGATATACAAAAGATGGATATGGGAATTGTTATGGAAGGGGAAACATCTTTCCTCTTTAAAATGATTCCTAAACCATATTTACTAGAGAAGATTAAAAATCTCTCAATCTGATGATGAGAAGCTAAAAAATAGAATTAACTATGTTAAGGATGGAACATTGATAGAATTCATGTATAAGAATGGAATTCTAAAATTTCTAAAGAGATAATTTGTTCCACTAGTACCTGATCATAAAAGGGAACTATTAGATGATGCTCATAGACCGAATTTCTTTACATACCTTAGTGTTACAATGATGTATAGATATATGAAGGAAATTTTTTTGTTTGATAATATGAAGTGATAAATTGTTGACTATGTGTCAAGGTGTCGAGTTTTTCAACTTGTGAAGGTAGAGAGACCACGTCCTAGAGGGATCATGCAACTTCTACCTATTCCTATGTGTAAGTGGGATTAAATTACGATGGATTTTTTCATAGGACTACAAAGGAAACATATATGGAATGATTCGATATGGTTAATTGCTGATTGTCTTACAAAATCATAATATTTCCTTTCTATAAGAGAGGATTTACCACTTGAGCACCTTGAAAGACATCATATTAATTAATTTCTAATACTTCATTGTGCACCTCTATCAATTGTGTTAGATCTTGATCCCCTATTTAAATCAAAATTATGTAAAAGTCTATAGATTGCGTTGGATACTTAGCATCATATGATTACTACTTATCACCCCCAAACTCATGGAAAGTGTAAAAGGACTATTTAAACATCAGAATATATGTTCAGATCAAGCTCACATGACTTTCAAGGCATGTGGGATCAGTACATACCTTTGGTGGAATTTTCCTACAGTAATAGTTTCAATTATATCATCCAAAGGTTTACACATGAAGCATTATTTGGTAAGATGTGTTGAAATCTAACTTGTTGGGATGCGGTTGGCAAGAGGAAACATATAGGCCTAGAACTTATCTAAGAGACAACTAAAAATGTAAAGAAAATTCTTACCCATACTAAAGTAGGCCAAAGTAGGAAAAATAGGTTTGCTAACAATCGAAGAAAAGATTTGTAATTCCAAGTGCAAGATCAGATCTTTCTAAAATTATCTCCATGGAAGGGTGTCTTAAGATTTGGTAAGAAAGGGAAACTGATCCCTAGGTACACTGGACCATGTGAAATTCTAGATAGAATTGGAGTTGTAGATTACCATTTAGAAATGCCACCAATTCTATCTAAATTTCATGATGTATTCAATATTTAATTATTAAATAAATACATTATAGACCCAAATCATGTACTCAACCATGAGAAATAGAGTTGTAACCTAATTTTTCATACTATGAAGATCCTATCAAGATTCTTGACCTAAGGGATCAAGTATTGAGGAATCAAACATCTCAACTAGTAAATTATCTTTATAGAAACTATAAAATGGAGGAATAAATGTTGTAACCTAAGTATATTATGAAGAATAACCACCACCATCATTTTCGGGAGAAATATACATAAAAAATATTAATGATGAAATTTATGAAGGAGGGAAGAATATAACACCCCAAAAAAATTATGGTATGTTTCCATTAAATACTTTTTATTCATTAGATAGACTATATTTTATAAATCACAAATTCATTGTAAAACAATACTTGGTCATATGAGAAATTCATAACCTATCCATTAAACATTAATTTTTCAATTTTGTGTTTTGAATTTCAAAAAACAGACACACACGATTGTGATCAGGGTGATATTTAGAGTCTGATATAATCAAGTTAATTTTCAGTGAATAGTTACGTACCCTTATGAATATACATAACCTTATGAATATTAACTTACCCTTATGAATATTAATATGACCCTTATTAATGGTATCCTTACCCATGAAAGTGTAAATAAAATTTAAGCATCTTAGAAACAGAGATTAATATTTTATGTATTGGTGTTTTTTGATTAAATGATGATTTTAATTAAAACATAAATTTCTCATAACTAGAAAAAAATTTGACAAATGGAGTTCATTTTTGGATTCTACTTGTCAAAAAACAGTTATGGTGAATTTTTGATATTTTTCTGAAATACATGAATTTTTGGCGAATAGTAAAATATAATAATTTACCATATAAATACATTATAATTTAAATACACTATTCCATGAATCATGAGTTATTTAAGAACCCAAATCTTGAACTCATATGCACTTATTACTATTCTAGGTCATGGGATATTCCCTATTTCTTGTCTTTTGGATAAATAATAAATTAATGAATGTAATATTAAGAAAACCCTCCTCCCCTACACTATAAATAACATCCCTTACACCCTCATTTCTTTGCACCTCTCGATCTTCAATCCTTGCCTAAATTTTGCTAAAATCTCTCCCTAATATCCTCTATAAAATCTCTCCCCTAAAGAGGATCTCAAAGAATGATAGATTGAAGAGGTAAATTCCTCTCTTCAATTATTTTGTTTTCTTTTCAAGTTCTATTGTTATCTTTTCTATTATAACCTATTATCATTAGAAAGTTATGAAAAATCCATTACCTTATATTTACTATAATGTTTTTATGAAAATTAAATATTTGATCATCATCTCTTCTTTTCCCTCCTTTTATACTATAAATGAAAGCATCGTTCGAGATGTGATTATTTATCACATTCGAGGAAGATGGGTTTTCAATTTTCATTAATATCTTCAATTCTGGTCAAGAACCTTTTTTAATGTTTTAATCAGATCATAATATATTTATTTTATCTTATTTAATTTTATGTAATCCTTACACCCTCAAAATATAAAATAATAAAACAAAATAATTTCATCGTGCACAAAACCACCAAGTTAATCTAGGCATTTATCATTAACATTTATCTAATGAGTTGTCCTCATGGTGTTTAACTAAATAATTATAAGATAATTTATATATCTATAATGTAACTAATAATATATTTTAACAATTTTGGTTGTTTAACCACATTTCAAACAAACTTCCTTTCATAAACACGTGTAAACTGATCAAAAAAATCAAGGAAGAAAATTCTTCCAAAACAATATACTTGAACATCTTAAAACCATAAAAATGTCCACGAATGAACATAATATTTCCAAAATATATCAATTACATGTTTATGAGGTTATGGAATTATTAATTAATGAAGTTAAATTTTATTAATCGGGTCATTAAGATCAATCGAAGAACAAATATAGGCATAAGGTAACAGTTATTTCATCTCACTTTTAATTTCGTGAGATTTCCATTGTTCTCCACTTAATTCAAGAATATGTTGTATTTGTACTACCATTTTACATCTAATATCATGATTCTTTTTATATTCATGGTTTTTTGTGATTCATTTTGTGATTATTAACTTTTGGTCATACGACTTGATTTATTACAACATGGTAAGGGGAATTGTCTCAATTTCCTTTTTGTTGAGACTAAATTTTTATTGTGCACCTAATATTTCTTATGTGGTGTATATACAACCCATTTGAGATTATTTTTAAATTAAAATTATAATTCTGGTAAATATTAATTTTCTTTTATTATGGATATTATTATTTCTTTAAGTCGTATACCATTTCACATATGTTGTTTATTTTGAATGTTATTTTAACTGGGGAAATATTAATTAATTTGTATCCTATATTCAATATAGATATCGAAAAGGAATATTGTACTTGTGTTAAATATATGTATAAAGAATTATTTGGACTATTAGTGACGGTTGGGGCTTCTATAGCCCCTTGATGCATTGACAGGTCTCTTGAGAAAAATTAGTTGGAGACAAACCCTGCGAGTTTGTTTCCAAAAATCAGATGGGTTCCTACCCACATTCTTATATTTTCATCACAGTATAATGGTTCATGTTCTATATACATGGAGTTAAAATAATAATCATTCTCTTTATTCATTATTTATTTATTATTATCCATGAGGTTCTCACTTTGAAAAAATATATGGATACATTTTTATTTTCAGCTTATTGATGGAAAATGTTTTCAATTTTTCATCATGCCATATTAGTCATGTATAATTGATTGTGAATTACTTATTATTTATTCATTATTACACTATATTTAACCCTTACTATGACTTTTAGCTCACCCTTTTTATGTTTCCTTTCCATAGGTTATGAATAAGAGAACCTTGAATAAGCTTTCGAGGAAGTTTATTTCGATTTATGATTTATCATGTTGTATTTTCTATCCTTCCAAATGTACTTTGGGTATCATATATGTTATTTGGTCTTCCAAATATTTTAAACTAATTTTTACTTTAGGGTTTATGTCACATAATCATGCCAATATAATTAAGTAATGCACCATCTCTGAGCTTCACGGTTCAAGGTGTTACAGTTGGTATCATAATAAGTTTAGCATCATCCATGGAAATTAGATTTAGGAAATACAGTTTAAAAGACTTAACCCTACGTTAGACATTGATGATGATCATAGAAGAACATCCAAGAATTTTGGTATAGTAGATAATATGTGATAATTCCTATAAAATACATCTTTTTTTGGATACTACAAGTGGATGTGGTTCTAGCACAGATTTACCTAGGAGTAACAACTCTGACAAGGAGTTTTGGGCATGACCCGGGGAATCCTAGTACATGAAAACAGGCCTTACTGCGCACCTAGTTTGACACTCCCAGGGGATATTCTCAGGATAATACATATTCTCTTTACAAACCATTATGAATTATTTTTAATTAAATAGAAACAACTTTTATGATTATGCGATTAGTTGTGCATAAATTTTTTGATTTTGTTAAGTGTTTTCCAATTAGAAATTATGAATGATGGCATAATTTAGTATATTCCATTGTTTGGTGATGGTGACTAATGGAAGAAGTAGAATCAATACCCAAGGTAAATGTATGTGTTTTACCACTAATCAATTCAATATAGTCAGTGTTGGGGTGGATCAAATCATGACCATATTTTCACAACTTACTCAGGATGTGAGGAATAACCACACTACACCTATATTGGATCGTTTCATGCGATATAAGCCACCATATTTTAGTGGTACTGCCAATCCGATTGTAGATGAGAAGTGGATTAAGTCCCTTGAAAAGATATCTATGGCATTAAGATGCAATGAAAGTGAAAAGGTTGTACTTGTAGTATATTACCTCAAGGGTGATGCTGATCAATGTTGGTCCTTGATCCAGAATACCATGAAGGATGAAGAAATATATGATATGAAATGGAGAACATTTATGAATATATTATTCAACCAATATTTTCCTTATGAACAACAAAGTAAAATGATCAAGAATTTACTTGGCATAAATCAAAGGGAAGAAGAGACTGTAGCAAAGTATGAGGCTTCCTTCACAAGATTATCCAGGTATGTTGTAGATTACATATGTGATTTAGAAGAAATTATTGATTATTTCTTTGATGTTCTTAAGCCAGGTATTCATAGGGCACTAGCTTCTCCATCATTTTCATCATACGATGAAATTTTATGAAGTACCATAAAAATAGAGAATGAATTTTCTAGATCAAATTTGTTCAAGGGAAATCATAATAAGAATAGGCATTGTATAAACTAAGGAAAATTTGAAGCACTAATAAAGAATAATAGACTGATGAAATATTTATTATGTGAGAACTTTGGATATAATCATCCAAGGAAATGGTTGAAAGGCATGGGATTTTTCTATAATTGTGGATAAAAGGGTCATTAATATAGTGAATGAAAGGGGAAGATACATGTCAATGACGTTCAATTCTAAAATTGTAGAGAGATGGGAAATTAAGTAAATGAGTTTCCTAAGTTCCAAGGAAACATTCCTCAGAAAAGGACATGAGAGTAAGGGAAAGCATACACGATTACAACCATAGAGGATTATGTTCTTAATGATATGTGGTAGGTACTTTATTTTTTTCTTCAAACTTATCCAATGATTTATTTGATTTTGGATCACTGCATTCATTTAAATATTCTGATTTTTTCCAGGAAAATTATACATGTCCAATTTGATTTAAAAAAGGATTTTTCAGTCAAAAATCCTAGGGGTTGTATCATTCCAACAAAGATGTGTTGATCAATCCACATCATGAACACAAACCTACTTTTGTTACTCACCTTATCAATATGCCAATTATTTATTTTGATATAATTCTCAGTATGAATTTGATGTTAAATTATGATATGAAGATCTATTTCAAGAAGAAGGAAGTAACAATTTTTGAAAATGGTATTGATTCCTTTATCTTTAGAGAAAAAAATCTCAAGATCTAATTCTTATCTAGATCCACCCCAGTATCTCTATTGAATGTTATTCTTTGAGAGGAAGAGAACACAATATCTATGGGTGAGGAAAAAAATCTTCAATTTGATGATGTACCTATTTTTCAAGAATACATTGATGTATTTCCAAAGGATTTACCTAGGTATCCTCCAGAGTGGGAAGTTCAGTTCTATATTGATTTAATTCCTACTGCAAGACTTATATCAATGAACCCCTATAGAATAACCACTGTGGAATTAGTGGACCAAAAGAAACAACTAGAGGAATTGAGTGACAAAGGATTTATTCAACCCAGTGTTTCTCTATGGGGAGCATCTGTCCAATTTGTTAAGAAGAAATAGGGAGCCATGAGGCTATACATTGATTATAGGTAAATCAATTCTATTACAATAAAGAACAAGTATCCTCTACCATGCATTTATGATTTATTTGATCAACTTCATGAAGCCTAATATTTTTCAAATATTGACCTTTGATATGGATATCATCAGCTATGTGTGAGGAAGGAAGATATTCTAAAGAAAACATTTCAAACCAGGTATGGGCATTAAATTTTTACAGTAGTTCCTTTTGGACTGACTAATGCACCCTCAATATTCATGGATCTAATGAATAGTGTTTTCAAAGAATATCTTGATAAATATTTAGTGTTATTTATCGATAATATCCTGGTATACTCTAAAATTTATTAAGAACATGAGAATTAATGGAGGCTTATTCTGAAAACACTTAGAAGAAGTGAATTATATGGGAAGTTTATCAAGTGTGAATTTTAGATTTAATCAATTTCTTTTTTTGTCCATGTTGTTTGTAAATATGGAATCTTAGTTGATCCTGCAAAGACAAAAGAAATCCTATAATGTCGCACACAAGTGGACATAACTGAGATACGTAGTATTATTGGATTAGTATGTTACTATCAGAATTTCTTTTAGAATTTCACCCGACTGGATAACCCTCTATCCAAGGTCACACATAAAAGGGTTAAGTTTTTATAATTGAAATAATGTATAGAATTCATTGAATAATTGAAAGGAATATTGGTCAATGCTCCAATTTTGACTCTTGCCTCTGTAAATGATGGATTTTTTGTTTATAGTGACGCATCAAAAAATGGAATGAGTTTCATCCTTATTCCAAATGATAAAGTTGTTCATTATGCATCAAGGGAATTGAAGACTAATGAGTAAAATTACCCAACTCATTATCTTGAGTTAGCAAGTGTAATCTTTGATCTATAAATATGGCTAAATTATCTCTACAATGAATGATTTGAGATATATACGGATCACATGAGTTTGAAATACATTTTTATAATGAAAGAACTCAATATGAGGCAAATAAGATGGCTTGATTTAATCAAATATTATGATTGTTCAATACACTACCACCTAGGACATGCAAATAAGGTGGAAGCTGCATTAAGCATGAAAGATCAAGGACTTATGACCCAAATGAGTGTTGAGAGAGATCCTATATTCATGGATCTTCTAAATATGGATACAGTAATTGTTTGGGAAGGGGAATCCTTTTTCATATTTCAAATGATTGAAAGCCCATCTTTACTATAGAAGATTAAAAGCTCTCAGTCTGATTATGAGAATTTAAAAAATAAAATTAAAGCTATTAAAGATGGAAGATTGATAGACTTCATGTATGAGAATGGAATTATGAAATTTCGGAAGAGGTTATGTATTTCATCAGTACTTGAGCTACAAAGGGAACAATTAGATGATGCTTGTAGCTTAGAGATATCTATACACCCTCGTAGCACTATGATTTATAGAGATATGAAGGAATATTTTTGGTGGGATAACATGAATAAAAAATTTCTGACTATTTATCAAGGTGTCTACTTTTTTAATAGTTGAAGGTTGAGAGACAACATCCTATAGGGTTCATGCAATCTCTACCTATTCCTATGTGGAAGTGGGATGACATTTCTATGGATTTTGTCATAGGTCAATGAAGGAAACCTAGAAGGAATGATGCAATATGGGTAGTTGTTAATCATCTTACAAAATCAGCACATTTCCTTATTATAAGAGAGGATTTGACACTTGATATTTGGACAAGACTTTATATTAATGAACTTGTAAGACTTAATGGTGCATCTCAATCAATTGTGTTTCATCGAGATCTCTAATTTACATCAAAATTATGGAAAATTCTCCAGAAGGCTTATAAAACTGAGCTTTATATGAGTACTTCTTATCACCCCCAAATATATGGACATTCTGAAAGGACAATTCAATCATTGGAGGATATGTTGAGATAATGCTCTTTTACTTTTAAGGCAAGTGGGATCAGTAATTAACTTTGGTGGAATTTTCTTACAATAATAGTTTCCATTATAGCATTCAAATATAGCCATATGAAAAATTTTATGGTAAGTGGTGTCGAACTCCAACTTGTTGGGATGAGGTTAGAGTGAGAAAACTTATAGTCCCAAAACTTATCAAATAGGCAACTCCAAAGGTAATGAAAATTTAGGGCCATATTAATGAATCACAAAGTAGGAAATAGTTTATGCAGACAACTAAAGAAATTATTTGGAATTCCAAGTGGGATATCATGAATTTGAAAAACTATCTCCTTGGAAGGGTATCTTAAGGTTCTGTAAGAAAGGGAAACTGATCCCTAGGTACATCGGATTGTCCAAAATTGTAGAAAGAATTTGGGCTGTAGCTTACCATTTAGTAATGAAACCTGGTCTATCAAAAGTTTATGATGTATTCCACAATTCATTTTTAATGAATTACATGCCACAACCAATGCATGTACTCACCTATGAAGAAATAGAGTGGTAACCTGATTCGTCATACTGTGAACAGACAATCGAAATTCTTAACACAAGGGAACAGGTATTGAGGAATTAGAAAACTCAACTAGTAATGGTTCTATAGAGAAACGATAAAATAGAGGAAGCTACATGGGAACCTAGGTATTTTATGAAAAAGAACCACCCACATCTTTTTAGGGAGAAATATACTTGAAACATTTAAAGGATGAAATTTTCATAGGGAAGAATATAACACCCCATACATTTTATGGTATGTTTCCCTTAAATACTTTAAATTCTTTAGATAGAGTATATTTCATGAAACACTGTGTCTTAGTGAAATAATTCTTCATTATATGATAAAGTCACAACCTATCTATTAAACTTATATTTTCCACTTCTGTGATTTGAATTTTGAAAAACGGACATACACGGTTGTGATCAGTGTGATATTTGGAGTCTGATAGAATCAAGTTATTTTTTAGTGAATAGTAATGTATTCTTATGAATAGTAACATACCTTTATTTATAATAACTTAAACTTATGAATAGTAATATGAACCTTATGAATGGTAACCTTTCCCATTAATGTTTAAATAAAATTTTGAAACCTTAAAAATGGAGATGAATTTTTTAAGTATTGGTATTTTTGGATTAAATAATGATTTTAATTAAAAACTAAATTTCTCATATTTAAAAAAAAATTCCTGAAAAAAAGATTTCATTTTTGGATTATACATGTTGAAAAATTGTTCGTGTAAATTTTTGATATTTTTATGAAATACTTGAATTTTGTGTGAATAGTAAAATACATTAATTTACCATATAAATACATTATATTTTAATTCCAATATTCATTGCATCATGATTGATATAAGCAACCAAATATCAAACTCACGTGAACATATTACTCTTATAGGTCATGTAAGCCTCATTATTTCTTGTCTTGGAGAGAAATAATAAATTAATGAATATAATATTTTAAAAACCATCCTCCCCTCCAATATAAATACCACCCCTCACACCCACATTTCATCACAACTATGAAGCTTCAATACTTGTATAAATTCGGATTTAGTATCTCCCTAACCTCCACCCCCATGTCCAACAGCCCCTGTCTGTCTGAAAATACTAAATCCTCTCCCCTATGGAGGCTCTCAAAGGATGATAGATTCAAGAAGTGAATTCATCTTTTCAATTCGTTTGTTTTCTTTTCAAGTTCCTTTGTTATCTTTTCAATTTTCACCTATACTCATCCAAATTTTATGAAAAATCTAGTAAGTTATACGTTCTAGAATTTTTTTATGATAATGGAATTTTCAATCATTATCTAATATTTTATTTCGTTTTATACTGTAAATGTTAGTATTGTCTGAGATGTGTTACTTTATCACCTTCAGGGAAGATGGGTTTTCAATTTGCATTAATATCTTCAAGAATAGTCATGAAACATTCTTAATGGTTGAACTAGATCATAATATATGTATTTAATCTGATGTAATGATCTGTAAATCCTTACACACTCATAATATAATGTAATAAAACAAAACAAGTTCACAGTGCACAAAACCACCAAGTTAATCCAACCTATTGTCATTAACTTTTATCTAATGAGTCTTCCTCATGGTATTTAACCAAAATAATAATAAGATAATTTATATCTATGTAATTTCACTAATAATATATTTTAACAACTCTGTATTTTTAACAACATTTCAAACGTACTTCTATTCCTGAATACAAGTAAACCAATCATAAAAATCACGGAACAGAATGCTTCCAAAACAATATAATTGAACCCCTTAAGCACATCAAAAAGACCATTAATGAAAAAAATAAGGTTAAACTAAATAAATTAAAAGTAATGTAAGTTCTGAAATTATTAATTAATGAACTAAATTTTATTATTCAGTTATTATGGTCAATCGAAGAACACATTTGGGCATAAGGTAAGGGTTCTCTCATCTCACTTTTAATTCCGTGAGATTTCCATTGTTCACCAATTATTTCTTGAATGTGGTGTATGACTACTTCCATTTTATATGTAATATCATGATTATATTTATATTCATGTTGTTTTGTGATTCATTTGGTGATTTTTAACTTTTTTTCATATAACTCGGTTGATTATAACATGTTAAGGTACTTTGTCTCAATATCCTTTTCATTCATACTAAATTGGTATTTTGCAACTAATCATTCTTATGTGGTGTATCTACTTTTAAGTTGGGATAATTTTTCATTTGAAATTATAATTCAAGTAAGTGTCGATTTTCTTTTATAATTGATGTGATTATTTCATCAAACTTTATACCATTTCACATACTATGTTTACTTTGAATGTAATTTTAATTGTGAAAATATTGATGAATCTATATCCCCTATTTAATAAGGATATCGAAACAGAATTTTTTTCCTTGTATTAAATCTTTGAGTAATAAATTATTTGGACTATTAGTGATGGGAAGAGCTTGCTATATCTCTTTAATGAATCGATAGGTCTCTTGAGACAAATCAGTTTGTGACAAACCCTTCGAGTTTGTTTCTAAAAATCAGATGGGTTTCTACCCACAAACATAAACCATCTCAATGGTATAATGGTTCTTGTTCCAAAAACATGATTTCCAAATAATAATAATTCTCTTTATTCATTATTTAGTTATTACTATACATTAGGTTTTCACTGTGACAAAATCTATGGATTCATTTTTGTTCTCATCTTATTGATGATACATGTTTTTATTTATTCATCATGCTTTATTAGTCATGTCTAATTGATTGTGATTCACATATTAATGATTCTTCATTCCACTATATGTAACCCTTATTTTGAGTTTATCGCACCCTTATTATGTTTCCTTTCCCCAGGTAATGATGAATAGAACATTGAATAATCATTAAAGGAGGAAGTTTATTTCCGTTTATTATGTATCATGTTTTATTTTCTATCTTTCCAAATGTACTTTGGGTATCATGTAGGTAATTTGGTCTTCAAAAACTACTAAAATAATCATTCATTAATTATTGATTTCTTATAATCATTCTAGCATAGTGAATTAATGCACCAACTCCGGAATTCGGGGTTCGGGGCATTACATTGTAGGGGTTTTCTACGTTTAAGGGAGAAGATGATATAAAAAAACATGGGTTTCAAGGAAATTTTACCTTAATTACTAGATGCTAAATGTTATCTAGTGAAACCATCGTCTATATGGTTTCCCTCGCTAGAAATATAATGGTTATAGATGAATATCTACACCCCCTAGATATCCCACAAAATGGCTGTTGGATACCCACTAGTTGGACAATTTCTATATGATAAGTGTTTTAGTTATAGCCAACCCACCCATTGGAATATGGTCCACGATAGCTAGCTAGTATACCTCTTATATATTTCCAAGTTTCATGTTTAGGTATACTCTTCCCTCAAGGTCTTGAGACATTCTATGACCCCCATAGCCTCCTTAAAAACAAATCAATGTGTAGTTTAAGAGTGTTCAAAGAGTAGCCTATGGGTGGTCCATCGATGAATGAAAAATCAATATGTTATTTCATAATGGTTTTACATTACCGATTAATTCAAAATATGATGCACCAAACCTTTTCTTAACAATAAATTTGGATTAATTCATCTCTAAATTTATTATCATGGACTAGAAAGGACCATGATAATGAAAAATTATCATATACCTAGTACTGATGAATATTTTGACCTACTATGAGGGTATCAATAATTATCAAAGATAAAAAATTGATTTGGATATCATCAATTAAGGTAGAAGATTTAAGATGTGCCCATTACAATATTCTGTACAAGATACGGGCCCTACAAATTCATAGTGATGTCATTAATACTTACAAACTCCCTTATTATCATCATGGATATGATGAATATAATCATTAGAGATTGCCTCAATGGATTTATGGTACCATTTATTGATGACATTCTCATATATTCTAAGATAAAATATGATTGGTAAGATCAATTGAGTATTATACTTAGGACCTTCACAATGGTTTAAATGTATTCTAAATTTATCATGGGTTAATTCTGATTACATAAACTATCATTCTTGGGTTATGTAATCACAAGTGAGGTAATATCTATGGATATTTCAAATATATAGGTAATTGAATAATGGATCAAATCGACTTATATAAAAGCGATCCAAATATAAATTGGTTTGGATGGATACTACCAATTCTTTGTGATAAATGTTTCATGATTATCAAATCCATAATCAATTTAACTTAGAAGGGATTCAGGTTCCTCTAGAAAGATAAATGTGAATAAAATTTCAAGGATATTAATAGAATGTTGTTCATTCCACAAATAAAAACATTAATATATAGTTAATAAATCCTTTTTATATATAGTGATGCATCTATCAAGGTATTTTTAATACCTAAGAAGTTATAGTAATGAATTAAAATTCATTTTTATAAATTTGTACTTTTAAATCAGAGATATAAATTCATTTGGATATCTGAATCTGAAAATGAAAAAATTAAAAAAATTATGGAGGAATGTATATGTCACCCCTCCTAAATTAAACAATAAACCTAATAATAATAATAAAAATGGTAAAAAATGAAAATAATAGAAGATGTGATATTAATATATTAAAATAATAGAAAATCTGAAGTATGATTCAAGGGATTGGATAGGATGAATTTATTTTAAGTAAGAGTAAATATAGTTGTTACATTATGATTTATAATAATTGCATCCATTGGTAATTATGATAATTTTGAATTATTATTAAAATATGGACATTGGGATTATTTTATATTGATATTAATGATGAGAGTTAATTAGTGAAAAATGAATAAGTGATGGAATCAACCAATATGATCATCTATTAGGAAGCTTATTTATCAGAGTTTCTAAGGGAGATATAATAAATAGGGTTTACCCTTGAACAAAAACAAAATAAGACTCAATAACTAATACTTTAATTGAATTGATTATATGAGAAGTTCAAGATTATATAAGACACCTCCCAATCAATAGTGGTTACTTCTATACTATTTTCTTCATTATTCAAAATTCATATGAATTAAATATCAATATGATTTTTAAATTCTATTATACAAAGAGAAAAAAAATAATTTTATGGAAAATATATAATAACAATTAAAATCCCCTTTATTATAAATTCAAAAAAATTAAATAAAATTTATTTCCATGAAATTTTCTTATAAAACACCATTTATCTGAATATTAATAGAAATATTATGAAGTCTCCTGTAATTTTTATAAGGGTCAAAAAGTTTAATATGTCATAGAAACTAGTAAATTTAAATAATGAAGATCTTTAGGTTAAAATTGTGTTTTATCATATTTAGAAACACAGTTATATAAAATATTTTTATTTTTTAAATCAACACATTGAAATTATAAAAGATTTATTTTTTTATAATTTTTTGAGATAGTTGAATTTTATGGAAAAAATAATACAAAATAAATATTCAGTAACTATTATAAAATCATAATGACTTATAAGTGAAGTGGTAAATATTATTGTGGAATTTATGAAACAATTTTAATAGGTAATATTGATTTTCCAAACATTTATTGAATCTTACAAAACCTAATGACTATTTTAAAAGATTTAAAAAAAATCATGATGAAAAGAAATCCCATCCACCTTCAAAATATTATTAATTAAATAATTTAATTCCTTAATATATTAAAATATTACATACCACTTCCCCTTATAAATTAATATCATAAAAATTCATGGGAATTGTAATGGGTTTTCATTGTTTTAATTAGATGTCCAAGGCCTATGTTTAGAAATAATAAATAATTTACCCACTTTTTCCAAAAATACCCACCCATTCTCCTATTAAAATTCACTAGGAAGCCTTTTAGAATTAATTCACCCTTTTTTTATCTCCAACGTTCCTTTATATGTAATTCTAATGGTTTTAAGGTTCTCTTATATTGATCTAAGAATCAACCTTGAAAGGTAAGGGTCTTTAACCTCTTCTCATTATTTAATTAGGTTATTACATCTGATTCATTCTTGTTTCAATGTGAAATATTATCAGTCAATATTTATATAAATTACATTATATATTATCATTTATAAATCTCAATTCACTATCATTATAAAATATTTATAATCCATTATAATTTTCAAACTTTCCCTTAATAGTACAACCATCCAAAACATTTTTAAAGAAAAGCATGGATGTCTCTCACATAGAATTGAAACCGTTATCTAGATACAAAAAAATGATGTTTCATTGTAAAATATAAATCTAGGAGTAATAACCCTTTAAAAATTATGGTCGAGTAAAAACTTGTTCTTCACTAAGTGAACAATAAGTGGGCCCTACTGAATACCATTCTTGATGCTCTTGGTGGATATGTAATGGATGATTCATATTTAATTTGCTAACAAAAATTGGGGCATTGATTATATTTCAATAGTTATTCATCTATAATTTCTTGGGATCCCACCATTTAAAACACATTATTTACACTTCCCAAATTTATTCATAATTTTAATTCTTATAGTGTATCTGATAACTTCATATCTATATTCTTCACTTGATAAGGGTGTATATTTTAACCTCATAAATCCATGATTATTCCTATATGAGTCAATGAAGTTAACCTATAATTCATTACTAATTCATTTAATAGGGAAATATATTGATAATCATTATAATATATTATCATATACATTAAATTCTTGTATGATAATTTTCTTTAAGTAATTATACAATGTATTTCTAAGTTGTCCATCCTTGAAAATTATATCATGTATAGCCTATCCTCATATAATATAATGCATTTGAATTTTACATGGTTGTTAGTTCTTATAATTATATATCCCCTCAATGCACTAGTATGTCATGTGATGCAAATATGATATGGTAGTGAGAGTGTCCTTACCCATTATGTTTGATGTCTTGGAAAATGGTGCCAACTATTGGTTTATGATGTCTGTAATTGTGAATTCCTTTCATTTCTATCACTACATAATCATTTAATACATTATTTTTTTTTTCATTTATGAATTATGGTATATAGAAGTATTATTTCCCATTATATTGTGTATTCCTTATTAGCTTCCATTTTATTTTTTTCATTACAAATCATTTCAAGTTAGCCATTATTATTATTTATCATTTATCCTTATAATAAAGTGGAATAATATATATGATATTCCCTTTGGATTGAACCAATAATTAATGATTTGTACTCAAATGTTTTAATTTTTAATTATTTAATGAAATTTTTATATATTTAGTCTCTTGAGGACTACTAAACCTTCATATTGGGAATTTTATATCTTTTATTATTATTAACAAGTAATAAATAACCCACCAATCTTAGTGGCTAAGGTTGGAGAAATTATTGTTAGTATAAAATTAAGGTTTCAGTAGAAACCATAAAAATGATATTTAATATAACATAATAATAGAACATAGATTCTACCTATGGAAAATTATAGATATTATTCTAGAATGGGTTTTTAGGGATATTATATACATATGAGCTTGTTTTATGTATACATAATACATAATATTGTATTATATATTAGTTATTTATAATATTAATAACTAACCCATAATATTTGATTTATAATGGAACCTACTAAAAGAAATGAAAATAAATCCTAAAATTGAGGGTAGTGTGGGGATTTTATGTATAATAAATATAATGGAGTCAATGTTAGTGTTGAAAAAATCATAACTATTCTTGGGAAATTTCCTCCAGTTATGAAAAATAACATGGATAACATGGACAATCTTATTTTCCTCCTCAATTATCAACCTAGTTAAGTCATTTTATATGGAAACAACTTCCATCATTCAATGGTTACACTAATCCCATGGTGGTAGAATAATGGATTAAGTCCAAAGATTAGATATTTACATAACCAATTTTTATTGCGAAGGAAAATCATTATCCTGGATACGTATTGGTTAAGAGGAGATATTGAATATTAGTGGTCTCAAATTAAAAATACTATAAAGATATATGTGATAAAATAAATCGATTGGGATGCATTTAAAGTTCTTTTTCTCAAATAATATTTTATTTGAGATAAACTTGTTGAGATGGAATGGAAATTATAAAGTTAAAAACAAAAAATGAATAAATGTTGGTTCCGTATGAGGATAATTTTACAGGATTAGTGATGAGTTTGATGGATTATCTATAAAACCCAAAAAAGAAATATTGATCACTTCTTTGATGTTTTGGACCCATGTCATTGAAGATCATTAGTTTCTCAAAGTATTACATCATATGAGTATATTATAAAAATTATTATCAAGAATGAGAAAACAATTCAAAATACAACATTTACAAAGAAACCCTAAGAAGAAGAGGATAGATGACCACCAAGTTGGAGGAACAACTACAAAGTAAATAAGGTATGAGTGGCGTCATTGAAATATAATACATATGGGAAGAAACACCAATAGACCTACTTAAAAAGGTTGGTTGTATTCTTAATGATGTATAGATAAATCACATCAAAATTAGAAGTGAAAAAGAAAGAGGGTTTCTATAAATATACAATATATTAACAACAAAGGGATAAGGAATTTCATTAATAAATTCCCTAATTTCTATAGAAATATTCATTAAAAATAATATAAATTATAGCTGGTATTTTGAAATAAAAATAGCTAAATTTGTTTCTATAAATGATGTTATATAAGGTACTTTGATTATACACTCAAAGTTAGAAAATTAAATGTTTAATTCTTGGTATATTCAGTCATTTATATCTTCCATGTTTGATGATAAGTTTCAATCACCACATGATTAATTATGGAGTGATTTATTACATAGATATCTGAGTGGGACCTTGATTCAAACAAATATATATTATGAAATTAAATTTAAAATGCATTAGTGTTTTCTAGTTATGAGTAAAATCGTCATACTGAATATGAATTTTCATGTAATCATGGGGATAGAGTAGATATTGAGTTGTACATTTAGATTATATTTTAGGGATAATGAAGTTATAATTGGTGAGGAATGTATATTCTTACATTCTTTTGGGGGAAAATCATCACATATTAATAGTCTAGGACCACCCCAAACAGCACAACTTAAAGTACATCTTGGGGAAGATAGAGATGAAATTAAATATATGATGTGTATATAGGGTTTTAGAATAGAATATATACCTATTTTGAAGGAGTATATTGATGTTTTACCTAATTAATTATCTCTATTTTCCCCCTGATCAATAAGTTGAATTTTCTATTGATCTTATCCCTAATGAAAAACCTATTTATGAGCCTCCCTGTACAATTATTTTAATAAAGTTAATTGAGTTTAATAATTATTTAAAATGTTTATTTGACAAGTGTTTCATTCATCCAAGTGTTCCACCATTGAGATAGAAATATTTATTTATGATGAAGAATGATAGATCAATGATGTCATGCATTGATTATTAAAAAATCAAGGAAATTATTATGATGAATAAGTACCCATTTTCTCGTATTGATGATCTATTTGGTCGGAATTAAGGGGACAATACTTCTCAATGATAGATCTTTATTATAGTTTTCATCATTTGATGTTTAAGAAATAAAATATATCAAATCCAACTTTTTGTATGAGGTCTGGTTAGTATGAGTTCGTACTAATGGATTTTAGGTTAACCAATAAACCCTATGTGTTTATATATTTTATGAAATAAGTGTTCATGATTATCTTGATAATTTTTTGGTTTTATTTGTTGATGATATTCTTATATAATCTAATATTTATGAGGTGTATGAAACTCGTATGAATTTTTTGCTTCAGTTTCAATGGAGAAATATGTTTTGTTGGGAATTAAGTAATTATAAATTTTTGTTTCAACAAGTTTCTTTCCTTAGAAATATTATATCTAATGATGGTACATTTTTTGACCATTAAAATAAATATTTTCATGTAATTTCCAACACTTACAACTATAACTAAAATACTTTTTTTTCTAGTCTTTATAGGATTTTATAGTGGTTTATTGGAATATTCACCTAGTAAGATAATATATTAACAAAATTACCACATAAGGGGGGTCAAATTTACAAGTAAAAAGGAATGTGAATATGATTTTGTGAAACTGAAGAGGAGGTTAGTAAATTCACATGTATTGAATCTTAAAACAAATAAAGAAGGGTTTTTAATTTGTAGTGAAGCATCAATGAATAGAATTGGATGTATTATTATACAAATGATAGAGTGGTAGATTTTGAATCAATATAGTTAAAGGATCATTAGGAGAATTATACAACACATTATATTGAATTGTTGGTAAAGATATTTTCTCCAAAAATATGGATACACACCCTATATGGATAGATATATGATATATACACTTGGTAAAATATTTGACATATATATTTACTCAGAAATATTATAACATGAGGAAAAGGAGATTGTTTTAACTACTCAAGGATTACGATTGTCAAATAAATTATAATTTAGGTAAAGAAGATAAGGTAGAAAATGTATTTTCTATAAAAGAATATGGTATCTTATTGATGATTAGGCCAGAGAATGATACAATTATTAAGGATTTATCCATGATGAACTTGGTTCTTACAATAAAAGTAGAAAAATTATTCTTATTCCATGTAATTACAAAAAAAAATTATTGGAGGGGATTAAGAAAGAAATGATTAATAATTAAACCTTATAAAATAATGTGGTATGTGTGAATAATTTTAAATTACCCAACATTAATATTTTTGATAATATAGTTTTAATATTTCGTAACTTGTTACATGATCCATTAATACCAAATAAAAATAATGATTTTTTGAATTAAGATTATACTTTAGATCTATCTATACATTCTAGTGGTATGACGATGTATAGGGATTTATTAAAATATTTATAGTATGAAAAATAAAGAATGATATTATAGATTATACTACAATATGCTTAGTATACCAATTGATGAAGGTTGAAAGTCAAAATTATACGGGTGTTGTGAAACCTTTTCCTATATAAATGTGTGTTGAAATTGGTTCTATAGAACCAAGAGATGTGTACTTTATGATAATATGTATTCAATTTTTTAATATTAGTAAAATCATTATGACATGATGATTTCAATTATGTGTAACATAGTTTTTGATAATGTTCTAAGAGGAGTTTTCACGCTAAAATGTCATAGTAGTTCCCCACGATTATGGGAACCTAGTAGTGTCGCAATAGTATTTATAAATATCTTTACAATATCAAGATGAAATTATATTTGGGACACTAATGATACAGAATATCTAGGATGGACACTCTTAGTAATTTTAGGCACCTTCTCATGGTGTAAGCCCTTGGTCATATCCAGCATTAGATATTATGAGACTGACACCCACTAGTAGGAAATACACATTTATATGTTCCACTGGATTATCCTATCTATATACATGAATATTGATCCATATACATTATGATTTTCATTAATGAGTAATATAACACGTGTATATTGATGTATTCTAAAAATCACGATGAAATATATTCACATCAAGGTAATATACATTGTGTCTATCATGAAAAATATTTCATTAATGAATAATAGAAGAAAGGATTTGCCTTTTTTTTTATTTACCAGAAGTTGATAGCTCATGTCGTTTATTGAAGTGATATAGCCTAAATAAATCCATGTTCATAATGTTTCATATGTAATTTGGTTTCCTAGACAGTATAATAAAGAGACATCAAGCACATAGGTTGATGGCATCATCATGCTACCAGCTTGACTAGAGATATCACGTTAAAGGGATTACATTACACAGAATGCATCTGTATAATGTATTATGTCATTGTGACATTTAATTATTTCTCTATGGGGGCCTTGGGGTATTTATTGATGCTAACCATGGGCTTTAGGATACTTCTCCTAATTCCACCGAGAAAGAGTCCTATAGGGTCACACATTAAGTGCATCTAGAATATTGGTTAAACAATACAATATTATTTATTTTTTAACAAATTGGATAAATATTATTCCAACATATAGTGTAAAAACTATTCATGTTTTTTAAATAAAATGTAATATTTCACAAGTTATTAAAGATAATATTATGTGAGTAGAATATTTAATAAATATTTATTTTCTATTTAGTGAATATAATAGTTATTTCTTTATTAGAAAATAATGTAGTGATATTTATTTGTTAAAAAAATAGTCATTATTCAAGGCCTAATAAATATTATCAAGTAATAGTAGACCAATTTATTATTTTATTTATATCATGCATTGGGGATATTTCATTATAATTATTTTTTCAAGATCACATGAATTAACAGTCATGTATGATAAAACTAAAATAAACTGACTTATGTATAAGCATTATTTATGACATAGTTAATCACATAATAAATTCCACTTAATATTAACAAGAATTTAATAAAGATAATAATTAGAAAATTACAAAAAAAGGATAAATCCCCCAATTATATATATATATAAAGATGGTATAGATTTCCACTATTTCAGTTAAAAATGAATTATAGTTCAAAGTTCTTGACCATCCAAAGTTGGGGTTCTTTAAATTATTGATGAATTGTTACTTGAAATCTTGGGTTCACTAAACTTAGTTCATATCAAGGGTTGAATTAAAAAGTAACACATGGTGTAACTAAGAGGAAAAGGTTGAGGAAATCTAATTTATGGATTTCAGGATTGGGGAGTCCGTCAAATATATAAATGAACTATGAGTTAATTCAGTTGGCATTTGGAATGAATACCTAAAACCCTTCAAAATATTTGACCATAAGAAGTAGATGTGATAATAAAGGGAATATGGATCATTTACACTATAATTTCCAATAAAGTGTATATTCTCAGAATTATGGTTAGGGATATTGGCTTTATATAAAATAGTGGGAAATTAATTAATGTAATATTTATTTATTTAGAAAATATTTATCATATAAAGTTATAAAATTTATTTAATATTGTTTATAAAAATATAAATAAAAATTAATCAAATAATATCACTATGATCCATACATGAAAAGGATTAACGTATCACTAGAAAAACATCTAATAGTGGAAATGGTTCTAACATGTTATCCTATACCCTGAAATAAAATTGTATGTGGTGGAAGAACCTATTCTTAATGTAACTAGTAAAGAGGCTAGTAAGGAAGAGTTTTCTCTTTATGATAAAAATTTTAACAATTACATATATGTTCAATGTTTCAAAATATGTACTATGACCAGTGAGATTTTAAAGAAAAATAAGGACGTGGATGTGTATTGAATGACATATCACCTTCAGGATCTCTACCATGAGAGGGAGATACAAGAGATATATGAGATATATAATGATTTTCTTAACTAATCATAGAGAGTTCGTTCCATATGGTCCTCATATTGTCATTATTTTTGGATACATTGAATTCTTAGCCTTTTGTGGAATAAATTACCAAATGAGTTGCACACAGATCTCATACTTTCCTCACCACCAATGTCCTTCTCCATTTTTATTGACAATTTTAACTTGATAAATAATGATAATTTCCTTTCTGAACATCTTAGTCTGATTCCCCAAGTGTAAAATTACTTGGGGTGTGACAAACCCATGATTCTTTTGGTGAATAATAAGAGGAACAATAGTGATAATGTGACCAAGATTCACAAAATTTCCAAATCTCCCAAGAAACATCCTTCCAAGAAGAGGAAGATATAGATGTAAGAGTTAGTACCCTGGGATAAACTTTTTGTTCTTTTATTACATGTATATTCATTATGTAAATATTACTAAAAAATTTATTAAATATTGTTCATTATTATTCATAACTCTAATCGAAAAATTTCCTAGAGTATACATCACATTAATAAGGTCATAGCAGTTCCCCACTATATGAGATCCATGAAGTGATATGGTGATATTCTTAAATAATTTTCTATGGCTAGATAACATTATATGATGGGACACATAGTACAAATAATTCCAGGGGTGACTACTCATAAGAATATGAGTATTTCTATCATGAATTTCACACATGGTAATCTCCAAGGTTGGAGATTATGAGAACTGCCTCACCTATTAGAATTCTACATGTTTTGGTGTCAAAGGATATTCTGATCTACGAGTGTGTATAGTGGTCTTTATACTTTAATATTATTATCAATACAAGTTATGAATTGCATAATTATATGTATTTCATAAAATATATGATAATAGTTCAAGTAAAAGTTGGTTATATTTGTTGTGTCATGAGCGACATGTCATTAATTGATAAGTTGGGGATGAATTTTTTCCTTTCATCTTTATGGAAGCTGATATATCATTCCTTTGATTATAATTGAGCTATAACCTTAAATTTCCAGTCCATTTTGTAATTATGTGTTTATTTAAAAATTTTAAATGAAAGACATATCGAACATCTAGGTTGGTGATAATGAGGTGAAACCTACTTTATAATGTATTGAGATAAAAGGATTATATTACATAGTGAGTTTTATTATGTGGTTTTCATCACTATGACAATATGTTCTTACTCTTGGGTGCCTTGACCCATTACTAGACATTAATCTTGGAATTTTGGAAATCTCACCTAATTCCAATATGAAAAAATCTTATAGGGTCACACACTAATTGTTTCTGATGATCATGATTAAATTCTATTTAAATTTAATTAATTGAATAAATATTATTCTCAAGAATGAGGAATAATTTTATTCATGTTTTAAACATCACTATTTATTAACAAATGAAATATTTAAATTTAATATTTATTTTAGTGTTCAACAAATGCAAGAGAATTTCTAATAGTTCAATAATGTCTAGTGAAAAATATTAATGAAAAATCTGGTTAAATAATATTTGTTATTACACAATATGGAACACAATACAAAATAATAATATTATTATTATTATTATGTGGCATAAGGTTTTATTAAAGTTTTCAATATTTTTTAAGGACCGGCATGCAATAAAAAAATATTAATTCTAACAAAATCATTACCTCTACAAATATCCCATTATTTCTACTTTATAGGTAATCAAAAATAGAGAATTATTGAGCCTAATTAATTCTATTTTGAATCCTAATTTTCTCTACCTCTCAATAATGAGAAATGATAGAGGGATTTATTCAAGACCAAATAATGGTAAATCAAGAACAAACAACCCAAAACATTTTAGTCTCAAAGCTAGAACCCAAAGATCATTTCTCATTTCTCATAGATCATAGAAGAACTTTTTTTTCACTCTTAGAGGGATTAAATCCACAGATCCTCAAAGGTTCAATAAAGGAAATCTTAAAGAGTCATTTTGGGTGATCAACATCTACAATTATGTATGAAACCTAAGACAATGTAATTTCATTTTTTTGGTCTAAATCTATTAATTATACATTTTAAATACAAGATCCTCGATTGTTTTTTCAGGTTTAGAAACATTAAAAATAAATTAATATATCACTTACCATGGAATGCTTTCACTATTCCCAAAACCTTCAATTGGTATCAGAGGGTCGTGTTTAAATTTATAATTAATTATTTGATTTTTGATCTATGAGTAAGTGTGGTCATAATTTCATTTCATGTTATTGGTTATTTAATCTAATTTAAATTTTCATACTTTGACATATTAATCATGTTCATTTAGTGTTTTCTTAATGGTCTAAGAGAAGATGATGAGAGACTAGAGATTCCTTCAGGAACAGCCAAAAAAATCTCGTAAGACAGTATTACATAGTGTGTACTCATAAGTACACACCATATACCCTAGTGCACTATAGCTGGATTCGCCGAGTGATACATAGAGTGCCATCTAGTAATGAAATGCTACCTCGTATTTAATGGATAATCTAGAACATGGTCATTGTATTACATAGAGTGTATCATCATACAATATTTTTAGTCTACCTGGTTTAGTGGCATAAATTTCACAATTTTTGTTGTCGTGATATGGTCAAACCTTGTGAGACTAACAACATCAAGAATTTATGATATACATGACATGTATTTGGTGTACAAAAAATGTAATTAATTAATTATTATGTCTGATCTAAATGATAATTTATTTAGGAAAATGTAATTAGATATAGATATCATATACCTAGGGTCCACACATTGTGAATTATCTCAACTGGGAACAAGATAATATTTTCAACAGTTTTCATGGGAGCACTGAAATCAAACAACATTATTACAACTATTCTCTTTATTACACATTAATTATTGATTTATTAGATAAAGTACACATAATACAACCCTAAATATCGATAAGTACTGTGTATTTGGGAATTTAGCACATTACATTACAAATTAAAATAGAAAATACATTATATTTAATGAAAACTTATTTAACATGATCATAATATTTAATTAAACATAAAACTTCATGGGATAACCTGGGGACATACATAAGAAAGGGGTCATCTATAACCCCTATTAAGGAAATAAACATGGAATAATATGAAAAGAATAATACATGTCAGACAATGGTAATATAAATTGAAGATAAAGGGTTTAAGCATCATAAACATGAACAATGAGGCATGAAATAGCATGATAACATAAATGAGACATGGGAAATGTGAAAAAAAACATAAAATACTCCATCATAAATGTAGGTCAAGTCTAAATTTCAATACATTATGATGAAAAAAGTACCATAAAGGAATCAAGTTTACTCCCTGTATCAACATGACATCTCAGGAGACTAAAAATTATCCAATAAATTGTCACGCTATATAATTTCATATCCACCCATCATTTTCATTTCATTCTCATGATTATGTGGGACGCCAAGATCATATAATAAGAATTCATTCATAATAATATTTTATAACATGATCATGCATTGTGTAATATATACATGTATGTCCAAATCCAAAAAAAATATAATTTTATAAAGGTGAAATAACTTGATAGGAATGGGTATGGTATCCACTGTAAAATTGTTTTGGCATTGAAAACATCGTGAAATTTTGAAATCATAACAGCATCACCTAAAAATACATAAAATTGCCTGATGAGATCGAAAGGGGTCTCTCATCACTTTGAAATAAAATTGTTAGTGATAATAAATTTTAAAGACATATCCAAACATTAGTAATTTGAAATGGAAGGCATACGATATTAAATAAACTTTAATAAATATGAAAATGGAATGATCTCTTGCCAAGAGAATGTGGCCCCAAATGCTTGGGAGTAGCTTCTTAATAGATTGAGGGCACATTTGGATTAAACTATAAATCTATGGGTTAAGTAAAGTAATTATAAAAATTTTTTAGCTTATATAAATGGTATCTTGGGTTGGTAAATATATGAAATGAGTGGGGAATTATTTATAATTTCTCAAACTTAGGTTATGGACTCTAAATAATAAAATAACCAAAACCATAGTCCTTACAATGGTTTTTCCCATGTACTCTCCCAAATGAGAGTGGTTTTAATATATTTATGAAGTAAAGGGACGAAATTAATGAAATAATTTTCATGCTGATGTGGAAGTGATTCATACTCTTAAAGAAATTATTTTTAAACCTTAAAATATATTAATTTCTTGGAGGATTATTAAAGGATTTATAAAATTAATCATGTAAAAATAAAATCACATTATATTAAATTTAAAACATATATTTCGTCATTTATACCCTTTATTCTATTTATTACATCAATTTTGGGTCATTATGATGTCATAATTTACACTGTATATTTTTAAGGTATTTAATTTTTACCCAAAAATTTGACTGTCTTAAAAAATTTTAAAAAATCCATCGTTGGAAAATTTTAAATTTCTGATTACAAATATAATATTTATTTTAATAAAATAATTTTATACATATTTTTACTTTCACATTGAAAATAATAACAGAAATTTATTAAGAAATGATATGATTTTTTATGATAATAATTTTTCAACCCCTAGAAAAATTACACATGACTTCATAAAATTATATAATTAATTATATTTGATAAATATTATTTACATATAACATTTTGTTAATATATTATTTATTTCAAACATACATTAATTCATATAAATGAACATCTTAATTTAAATTAAGAACTAATTAAAAATATAATTTTCATATTATTTTATAAATATAAAAAACATTTATAAAGTAAGGATAAAAAAATATGAAAATTATTCTATTGAAAATAAAATATACATATTCATATTATTATAGTCTTAATACATATACCTTTAATAAACCAAAAACGCCATAAGAGTAAGGTGTGTGATGGTGAGACTTTCATGGGGCGCTTCACCATACATGGTTTGGGTCGTGATCTCGATGAGAATGAACATATCTCAGGAACAATTTTAATCATGATTACATTTTTGGATATCTACATGGGCTTGGTAAAGGGAAATCTCCATGATGTTATCTTCATCATAATCTCTAACAAATTGTATTTATAGCATACGAACCTAATGGTTGAGGATATAACTTCCTTTAGATTTGTCAGCTAGATTAATCAAAAACATATATTTATACAAATCATTTTATCACTATTCAATGTATATGTTATCAATTGTTTTAATTCTTATAAGTCTTTTAAATTAAATATGGTATAATAAAAACAAATAATCTCATGTGTTTTTGTAATCATAATACACAATAAGGTGCTTAATTTTAATCAAATGTGGATTTTTATTCACAAGTATTTAGGTAGTTATAATATTACCCCAATATAAATTTCACCCTTGAAATTTTGATTAAAAACAATAAAAAAGAAGAGTGTAATTTTGTTTCATCACTTACTCCAGTTCTCACATTGCTTCTTTAAACTTTTGGTTTCTCTATAGCAGTTTGACCAGGTTCATTTTCTTATTCCATAGAACTTTGTCTCTATGATATAACATCTTTACCAAATACTCCTCATAGAAAGGTAATTCTCCAATGGTACCACCTCTCGATTGAGTACATTTGAGGTCTCTTGTATGTACTTCCCCAAGAGGGATACATGGAATACATCATGTACTTGAGATAGTTTATGTGGTAGTAGTAGTCGATAAGCCACTAATCCAATGTGATCAAGGATATTAAAGAGGCTAATTTATCTTGGACTAAGCTTTCCTTTCTTCCCAAATCTCATGACTTTATTTCATGGAGATATATATAGGAATACCTCCTCTCCAACATCAAACTCTAGGTCCAATTGAGGATTATCTACATAGATCATATATCAACTTTGGGCTTCCAAGATATGCTACTGAATGGTTGTCACCTTGTCTATAATTTCATCGACCATTTCAGGTCCTAGAATCTTATTCTCACTAACATCATCGCAACCTGTCTGGGATTTTCATATTTTCCAATATTGGGCAGCATATGGATCTATTTGGATCCTCTATTAGAAACTATTGTTGTTTGAGAACTCAACCAATGTAAGATATTGATCCCATCGATAAATATATGCATATATTTGATGCCAAATTTGGGATTCCTTGATGTGATACTAAATGGATTTTACATTTTCTACCATTTCTTCAACCATTTCTGGTCCAATAATCTTACATTCACTGAATTCATCACATCATGTCAGGGATTTTTATCTTTTCCCATATAAGGATTCATATGGAGCCATTTGGATCCTCAAGTGGAAACTATTGTTGTTTCAGAACTCAACTAATGGAAGATATTAGTCCCATTATTCCATAAATTCTATAGAATATGCTCTTAACATGTCTTCTTGTGTCTAAATAGTCCACTAAGACTAGCCATCAATTTGAGGATGATAGATCATACTGAAGTGTAGCTCAATTCTTGGGGAATGTTACAGAATTTTCCAAAATATATAGGTAAATCTCATATCTTGATTGGATACAATATATAGTGGTACTCCATTCATCCTCACCACTTCATTGATGTATATTTATGCAAGTTAGTCGAGTGATAAGTCCTATTGAATTTTGAAAAAGTGAGTTGTCTTTGTAAGATATTCCAAAACAACCTATATATAATTATTTCCCATTTATGTATTTAGAAGACTGTTGAAAAAGTCAATGTTGATGTTTCCCCATTTCCATGGTGGTATGGGTAATTGTTTCATCATCCCCTTGTATTTTTTCCTTTCCATATCAACTCATTTAAATAAAAAACATCTTGATGTACATTCTTCATTCTCCTTCTTCATATTGTCCTTCCAGTAGTACACACAGAGATATAAATACATCCTCATGCTTCCAAGATAGATAGAAAAGAATAAGGTATGTTCATCAACCAACTGCTACGCCTTTAACTTGTGATTTCTTGGTAAAAACAGTTGTGACCCAAATCTCACAACTCCTTCATTAACATTTAACAATGAGTATTTCCATTTTATTATATTTTATAATTTCTTCTAAATTTCGACATCATCTATTTGAGTATCCTTAATCCACTTTATATAGGATGGATGAGAAATAATTTTTGAAAATATTGATGATTTTATTTCCTATATGATGCCCATGTCTATCCTTTATAAATATAAGAAGATTGCATCCCTCTCAATTATCTTTAATGATATAATTGATGGATCCTTTATACTTAGAGCACATTCAAATTTATTCTATTTCCCAAGATGATAGTGAAATGAGAAATCATAGTCATTTATTAGATCTCACCATATTTGTTGGCATATATCTATCTCTTTCTAGGTGAATATATATTATGAGGATTTTGTTATCTGTATATATTTCAAACATCTTACCAAAGTGATAATTCCACCGTATTTTCAAAGTGAAGATAACTAAATCAAAAATATAGATCATGCATTGGTTTGTTCTTTTCATGAAATTTTAACTTCATTAAAGAATAGTTTGTCACATATTCATTCTTAATTAACACACAACCCAATCTCTTATTCATATCATTGCTAAATACCATAAAAATTTCTCCACTTGTTGGTATTGTGGGAACAGGTGCAGTGATAAGCCTCCTTTTCAAATATTTGAATCTCTCTTCAAATTTATCATTGCATGATAACATGAAACCCATCTGAGCTATCGTGGTTAGAAGTTATATAATGAGGATAAATTTCTCAATAATCAAAAATATTACCTAGATAATACAAAAAAACTAGAGATATCTATCCTTGATGTTGTACTTGTCCATCCTTCACTTGCTTATATGTTTGAAGGTTCCAAAGATATCCCATTTCTTGTGATGATATTCCATAATAAAGAGACATCCTTCAAACATCACTCAAATTTTTTACCTGGCATAAATCATATCCTTTCGTAATGTCTTTAGAAATGTTCTCGGATACTCCCCATAATCCTCCTTTATTTTGGTGTATATTGTAATATCATCTATAAATACTACCAAATTTTTGTCAAGTAAATACTTAAGGAGTCTATTAATCATGTACATGAATATTTATGAATCATTAGCATGTTTAAATGGTATTAAAATTAACTCATAGTTCTCGTACCTTGTAAAAAAATCATCCATGTGGATATCCTCCTTCTTTAACCTAACTTGGTAATATCCCAACTGCAGATCCACCTTGGAGAAGTATTTTACTCATTGTATCTAATCAAACAATCCATAAATCTATGGTAGATGATAATTTTTCTTTATATTTTCCTTTTTGAGCTCACAATAATCAATTAAAAGGTCCATTGACCCATCCTTCTTCTTAACGAATAGGACTGGTGCACCCCATAGTGAAGCACTTGGGCATATGAACCCTTTATCAAAATTTTCTTATAGTTGTTTATTTAGATCCAAAATTTTCTCAAAAACCACTCTATATATAATATTAGATAATGGAAACCCCCTAGGTATAAGATCGATTGAAAATTCAACCTCTCGACTATGAGGAAGACATGGAAATCCTTTGGGAAACACATCATTGTATTCCCTCATAATGGGAATGTCCTCAAGGAAGATTACTTACCTAGAATCAGTAATTTAACTTGATATACATGCTCGTATGGAAATAATATCCATGCCTAAGATGTTAGTCCTAAAAAAGACTCATCCTATTCCTTGAACTTGTACATAATTGAAAGAAAATTCGTGATACAGAGATTCATTTCCTTCTCATGGTAATTTATGTTGGCTCTATATAGGGAAATTTAATCCACACCCATAATTGTATCACATTCCACAAAAGGGAGTATGAAAAGGTTCACTGGGAAGTTCAACCCAAAATCTTTGACAATGGAGGAGTTAATTACTAGAAATGCAATAATTACCCAATTTTTTGTTTTCACTAGTAACTTCATATCCATGGTTTGTGGTGGTGTTTGAATAGTTTAACTAAAATATCATAATATGAAGGAATGTGTAGAACCAGAATAAAAAATTACATAATTTATTCTTTAATGAGTAACTTGAGTATCTATCCCACCTTTGTTTTTGGGATCCACCTTGGCAGTTTTGTGGTAAAAAGCTTGTCGTTGTTTCCAAAGAGGTTGTTGGTTATCTTTGAAAACCCTTTTCTTAGTGCATTTGTATGAAAAGTTCTCTGGTTCTATGAAATTGAATCAATAAGCAATCCATTGAGGGTTGACCATAGAATTATATTACTCCATCTCATTGGTGTGTTTCTCCTATCAGTAATCGCTTGTTAGGTTCCCTTTCTTTCCACAACTAAAGCATTTCCATGTTACCCCCAAGTAATTTTTGGGATGTTTCTTTATGCACCTTTGACAAGTGGGATGTTGAAATTTCATGGCAACATTATATTAATCCATCAGAACACCAAAATGAAAC
Organism: Viscum album; assembly: GCA_963277665.1. Taxonomy (NCBI): domain Eukaryota; kingdom Viridiplantae; phylum Streptophyta; class Magnoliopsida; order Santalales; family Viscaceae; genus Viscum; species Viscum album. The sequence goes on from OY728133.1 coordinate 602,021,275, forward strand.
TCTACTTTCCTCTTCTTATCACCATGATACCCTTGTGATTCTTCATTCTCCATTTCAACTTTGGGGGAACATTAGATAATTTAAAAATATCTATCAAAGTCACAGATCATGAGGGATTTTTGTAGACTGACTTTTAGCCAACCAAATAAGTGATAAACCTTTAACTCAAAGGTAATGAAGAATCTAAAGGTGTATCATGATAGTTTTTTTAGTTTTATTATAGAACCAATAGATTAAATATATTTTTTCTTAAGGGTAAAGAAATCACATTCCATTTTAATATGGATAGTTCGAGGAAAATATTTTTTAAAAAACATTTTTCATAATCCCTTCCACTCAATCAGTTCAATATCATCCTCAGTATCCATATTATTTATTAATGTCCACCACTGATAATCTTATCCATACATATGATAAACAACTAGTATAACCTTCTCTTTCTTAGAACATTGAAGGATATATAAGATCTTCTCTATGGAGTTTATCCATTATTTTGTGATTAAGGGATCTTATGATACATTGAATGTTGGATAACATCATCACATAAAGGTCTCAATTGATGAATTTTCATTCTTTGGGGTATTTGGTAGCTCTTATTGATCTATGTTTCTATTCAAAATCTGAGTTAGCTGAGAGAGTATCATTATAAAGTTCTCAATTTCCACCCACATCGGGTTGGGCATCTCATTGTGGAATTGATCACATTACCCATCACATTTATTATTTACATGATTCTTCATGTTTCAAGAAATTTGATGGAATAAATGTATAATTAGGGATAATTATTTTAAAACTATTAAACACATAAATTGGAATCAAATGACATTAAAGAGGTAACTTGTAAATTACATGTTTTCTTTAACATAAGAATATCTAAGCTTCAATATATTTTATACATGATCGATTTTCTAACATATATTATTATGGGTATTTTTTCTTCCCATATTAAAGCTTCATAATGTGTTTATAAATTTACTAAATAATATCCCCCTATATTTTCAAGATAGGTGTACAAAAAGGCCCATTTTAATGCATGAATTCTCAGTCTAGTCTAACTCAACATGGTGTTTTTTGATTTTACCCCTATGTATATTTTTTTAGAGCCACACCCACTTATAATATTTATATTGGGATGTATTTGATTGATAAACCACATAATATATTCTTATCAAAATTAATTGATGTTTTATTATACATATTTTTATCTTGAAGTCTTTCTCTTGAGTTTTCTAATTCTAATCCAAAAAATAACTAAAATTTTCCTTTGATACCAACTATAACCATTCATCTCATTATTAAAAAGTAAATCATGATTTATTAAATGTAAGTAAATTTAATAAAGCTGTGATGATTGATTAGTATAGTTTATTTAGGAATTATTTATATTACATAACAACTTAAAATAAGAAATACATCATCTTTATTGAAAACTTCCTTAACTTTATCATAATATTCCATCGATATTAAAACTGCATTGGATAACCTGATGACATAAATAAGAAAGGGCTGAGAAATAAATCCAAATAAAGGGACAAATATAGAATAAAATTATGATAATAATACAATTTAGACAATATGCATATCAATGGTATATAAAATGGGGGAGTATCATTAACATGAACAATGATCCATGATATGGCATGTTAACATAAAAGAAACATGGGAAATGTGGGTACAACATTAAACACAACATCATAAACATAGGTCAAGGATAAATACCAAGTCATCATAAAGGAATCAGGTTACCTCCTTCTACTAACATGAAGTCTCATGATATGAATGATTACCCAATGTATTGGAGAACTATATAATTATGGGTTCACCCATCACTTTCATTTTATTCTCATTTTTTAATGTTTTATATAGATCATAAAACATATATTAATTAATAATTATATTGTATTCCAAAATCATGGAGTGTGGAATATTTACATTTAAGTCCCAGGTCAAATAATTATAAGTGTGTAAAGGTGAAAACCATTTATAGGATTGGGTGTGGTTTTAACTACATAATTTTTTTCACATGGAAAATCTCGTTGAGATTTCAGTAGTATAATGGCATCACATAAAATTTTATAAAATTGGGTTATGAGAGTGAAAGGGGTATCTCGTAATTTTGACATAAAATGGGAAGTAACAAGAACAAGGAAATACATATCACAACATTAGGAATTGAAAATAAAATTCATAAGATAATAATTAAACATTAATAAAGAGGGGAATGGGATGATCCCTTACCTTGAGAGTGTGACTCCAAATTATTGGGAGGAGCCTCTTGAGAGCATGGGGGAACCTTGGGAGGACTCTATAGAGGGGAGTGAAGATTAAGGGAATGATAAAAGTTTTTTTAGTGGATATAAAAGGGATAATTGGTGGGATTATATAGGAATTCGGTGGGGAATTTTATTTTATTTCTCAAACATATGTTTTAGACTCTATATAAAATAACCAAAATTACGAACATTACCGTGGGTGTTTCCCATAGATTCTAAAAAATGTGAGTGGTTTTAATTATTTTATGTGGTTAAGGGCCTAAATTAACAAAATAATACCCTTGATGTAGGGGAAGTGAGTCATAGTCTTAAAGAAATGATTTTCAAACCTTAAAATCTATTAATGGTTTTGGAGGATTCATATAGGCTCCATTAATTTATTAAAATTAAATTAAAATCAAATTATTTAAAATATAAAACATATACAAGGCATATATTTCACTTATAGTATCAATTACAAAACTTCTGAGTTATTATGATTTTATAATGCACCTCGTATATTTATATTGTCTATAATTTTTACTCGAAAATTCAAATGTCTTAAAAAAATAAAGAAAAATCATTGTTGGATAATTTCAGCCTAATGTTTCCAAAAATAATAATATTTTTATCAAAATAATTTTATAAATATGTGTTCTTTTAACTTTTAAAATAATAATTTAAATTTATTGAGAAATGTTGAGTTTTCTTAAATAACGGTTTTTAGTCCCTTATAAAAAATAAATTTGAATTCGTAGAAATTATATGATCATTTATATTTCATAAAAATTATTTAATAGTAATATTTTATTAAAATATTATATATTTCAAAAATCCATTAATTCATCAAAATAAATGCCTTACTTGAAATTGAATACAAATTTAAAATACAATTTATGTTTTATTTTATAAAAATAAAAAACATTTATAAAGTAATTTTAAGAAGAAAATTTGAATGTTATTCTATTGAAAATAAAATTTACATATTCATATTATTATAGAATCAATATTTATCCCTTTAATACACTATAAAATTCCCTAAGAGTATGTTGTGTGATTGTGAGACTTTCATCGGGTGGTTTGGCGTACATGGTTTGGCACGTGATCATGATGAGCTTGAACATATCTCGTGAGCGGTTCTGCTCATTTTTGAGTTCATGGATCCTATCTTGGGATTGGTCAAGGTCAAATCCCAGTGATACTATCTCACTTAGAATCTCTAATAAAAATTATAATGGGGAATAAAAACAAAGGTAAAGATGTATAACAATATTTCAAATATGATAGGATATAATAAAAACAATAAATTTCCAATATTTTTTATAATCATAATACATAATAATACATTTAATTTAAATAAAAAGGGAAATTTTATTTATAAATTTCCAGGTCGTTACACACATGGAATGTAACCATCATGTATATTTCATATAATCCACCGTGATACACACCAAAGACCCAGGTGAGTATCTCAACCACATGGAAAATAGATACATGATGTGTATCATGCATGTATATGTTATGTAGTCCTTCCAAGGCACAATTACCAGACCCATGCATGTATCATAGATACACAACAACTGAGATACAAAGTGTGTATCTAATCTGTATTCATCGTGTAGTATCCCATTAAAGGATTGAATTTAAAATTGCATTGAATTGAAAAATTACATTACAAAAACATTATTTTATTTATTGGTACAACATTTTGTTTTTTAAATTTTAATAATGCTTTTAATTATTTTTTACTAGTCAATTAATTTATTGTAATAACTATGTCATTATTGAATATTCTATTTATTTTCTACAAATTCCACAAATAATTTTTATCTCCAATTAATTTCATAGGCCATTAATATGAAAGGTAATTATTTATTTATTTATTTATTTCAAGCATTTTTATCTTAATAATTAAGAACATATAAATAAATTTATTCTTATCTATTAATTTTTCATATTCATTTTATGTATGACTGATCATGATCTTGACCAATACCTATGTATGTGTTGAAATTTATAAAATTATTTTATTACATTGGTTTATAATTTTTTTATATTAACATTATGGTATGTGATTCATCCATCCCTCCATTATTATGTGGGTCATTAATGTCCATGTTTATTTATTTAAACCCCTTTAAACTAACCTTTGGTTCCCCTCACATGTCGGTGAGTTATATATACATTTAATTAATGGATTATCCTAAGACACATGGAGTCAGTTCAAGATGAAACCATTATTATGCCAACTCAGGGGACAAAAAAGTGTACATGTGGAAGGATAAAACTCATTCCAAGATATAAAAATGGAGTTACTCCCCTACATCATAGGTTGATTTAATATCTAGTCATTAAATAAACCATTAGATAATATCATGATTGGGTCATTTACATTATTTATTTATTTATATCTAGGAATTATTTATTTTATGTATGCATGATTGAAATCACATAAATATACGAATTAATATGAAAATAAAGAATTTAAATAAATTTATTATGTATAAATGTTTTATCTATAATGATTAATTAAGTAAAATCTACTAACATATTGACAATACTTGTAAATGATATAACAAGATAAATTTTATGCATAAAAAATTAAAATCCCTCAATTAAATTTTAATTTAATCTAACTGTTCCACTACTTGATTGGGAATGAAACCGTGGAACTAAGTGTACCATTTGGAAAAAGTCTAGACACTTCATTTTATCGAGGAGTTCACTTGAGGGTTTTGGGTTGACTTAACCAAACATTTATTTATTTTAACAACCAATGTTTGTTTAATAAAAATTTAGAGTAAAGTGTTGAGGAAATACAAGGAAGAATTTCAGCATAGGGAAATAACCACAACAGATCAAGGAGTTGCAAGGCTTCTTACTTAATTAAATTCTTATTGTTTTCATGGAAAAATATTGGAACATTAATTAAAGTAATGGGGATCCTTTAATCTATAATTTCATAGAAACTAGTCATTTCAAGATCAATAGTGGGGCTATTATGACTGGATTAAATAATGGGAAAATTAATAAAATCAATTAATTTATTATTTCTCGCTTAATTTAAAATCAAGAAAATTAATAATATTCTTATCTTTTAATATTATAATTAAATTCAATGTTCATAAACCACATTATACATATGATCATTATTGGAAAATGAAAACCTCATAACTTGAAGTAACTTCTAAGAATGGTACAGATGCCTTCGGTGTTATTTTACACCATGAATAGAAATCATAAATGCTAGAATTATCCCTACCAGATTCTACTATTAAGAAGTGAGTGATGAAGAGTTCATATTCTATGAGAAAAATATGAACGATTTCATAAATGTTCAATATTTGTTGCTTTCATTAGTTTTTATTGAGCTCATGAATTCTCAAAAAAACATGGATTCATATAATATGCTCAAGAATCTCATTGGACTATATCAGGGGAGAGCTATACAGGAAAAATTTCATATTTCCAAGGTACTAATTTAGATAAATCTTAGATTTAGTTCCCCAAATAGGCCTAATTTACTAAATATCATTTGATATATTGAACACCTAGAGGATCTAGGGTTTAAACTCCCCAAAGTAATGGGCACTCATGTCATTCTAGAATCACTCCCTTGGAGATTCTCTATTTTTTTTTATGAATTTTAATATAAAAAATATTAAAAAGTCTCTAAAAAATACTCTCACTCTTCTTCTCTAATTGGATATAGAGATGTAGAGAGAAAATCCTTTGGCCCTTATGATGAAGAAGTGTAAAGGAAAAGAAATAAACACTATATACAAGGCCTATATGCCACACCCATATAATAAGAAAAAGGTGAAGGTAAAATAAAGAAACATGATAATATTTTTCTCATGTGGGAAGAAGGGCCACTGTAAGAAAAATTATACCTAGAAGAAGAAAGGGAATAATTCATATACGTATTTTATCAAGTGAAATTTATCCATTTCTACAAAAAAAATTGTTCAATGCATCTTGTGGTGCTCACATATGTATTCAAATACAAGAACCGTGTTGATTTAGAATAATTTATATAAGGGATGTTTATCTACAAGAACTCAATAGAGATAAAATTTTTGTTGTATCTATCGGGGAAAACCACCTCACATTTACAACTAGAATGATCTAGTTTTTAAAGGGTTGTTATTATGTCCCTTTAGATACCAAAAACACTATTTTTATATCTATATTAGATACGGATGGTTATATTTCTCAATTATAGAGATTAATATTTCTAATTTTATAAGGATATCAGTTTTTTAGTATAAAAGAATAAAATAATTTCATTTATGTGTTGCACTATACAAACCAGGTAATGGATATCGATAATGAAACATATTCACATGACTCCTACCACACCCAACTTTGGAATCACCAACATGGGTAATAACAACCCTTTAAAAAAAATATGGGTATTTAGATTGATGTCGTTTATGTGTTACACTATGTCGTTTATGTAGTGTAATAATGTTTGACTAAATTAAAAAAAATATGGGTATTTAGATTCATTTGAACTAAAATAACATGATGTATTTCATGAATGTTTGCAAGGAAAAATGTTGAAAGCCCCAACTTAGTGGAAAAGGTAAAAGGGTAAAAGAGCTTTTGGAATTAGTTCATACAGATGTGTGTGTATCATTTCCTATTGATCAAAGGCGTTGGTACTCATACTTCATAACTTTTACTGATTATTTTAGTAGATATAGGCATTTCTACTTAATGAGGTGTAAGTAAGATTCCTTTGATAGATTTAAGGAATAGAACAATAAAGTTGAGAACCAACATGATATGAAGATTAACAAAATCCACTCAGAACATGATGTAGAATATATTAATCAATACTTCATTAATTTCCTATTGGTTTTTTGGATTTCATCTCAACCCGGTCATCCTTATACACCTTATTTGAATGGAGTTCCAACTAAAGTGACTAATGATATACCATACCAATTTTGAAATGGAAAGAAACTCGTGATTTCATGCTTATAAGTGTGGGGTTGTGAAGCATTTGATTAATATTCTTTAGGTAATAATATTGTACCCTAAGGAAAAAATTGTATCTTTATAAGATATCCCAATGAAACAAAGGAAAATACTTTAGATTAAAATGTGATCGTTGATGTAAATTCCAAATTTACTGAGAAGGATATTATCTCTAAAATAGATTGTTGGAATTAAAAAGAATTCGATAACTTCTAGGATTAAGATACACCAGAGTTATCAAAGGAACAATTTCCAAAAAAACCATGGATGAAGAAGTTATTACATAGTAAAAATACTATGTAGGAGTATTAGAGAGTTTAGAAAACTAAAATGATATGTTTTCCTAACAAATGGGGATAAAGATTCATTATTATTTGATAATAATTATCTTCTAACCTACAAGGCAGAAGTAAGTGGCACGGATGTTTCAAATTAGAATGAAGCCATGAATTATGAAATAGATTAAAAGTAAATAAACCAAGTCTGTATTTGGTAGATCCTCTAGTGGATGTAAATTTTGTTGTTTGAAATCGGTTAATCAAGAATAAACTAGACATGGATTTAGAAGTTCATACCTATAAGGAATGTTTGGTTCCAAAAGGGTTTAAAAACATCCTGGAATTGACTATAAATAATCATTTTCATGAGTTATAATGATAAAATCCATCATAATTCTACATTCCATTGTGGCTTTCCATGATTATGATATTTTTAAACTTGATGAAAAAATAACATTTCTTAATGGGAACCTTTACAAAGATGTCTATATGACACAAACCTAAGGTTTTGTGACACCAATGGATTCTAACAAGATATAAAAAATTTAAAAATCATTTATGGATTTATGAAATCATTAAGGCCATGTAACATTTGTTTTGAAGAATCCATAATAGAATTTAGTTTCATAAAGAATGATTGGGAGCCTTCTTTCTACAAATGGTTTAGTGGGATTGGATTCATTTTCATGATAGTTTATTTTTAGGAAATATTACACATTGGAAATGAAATACTAGTCATACATTCTATTGAGGTGTGGTTGAATACATGTTTTCATACTAAGTAATTGGGAGAGTCATCATATATTCTTGGGATCAAGATCCATCATGATAGATCCAAGAGTTTTCTTAGCCTAAGTAAATGTACATACATTGACAAGATTCTGAAGATATTTGTTATAGAACAATCTAAGAGGTTATTATTACTAGAATCACATAAAATTCATCTCCCCGTGAAAATGTTTTCTATGACACAAGTGGGAGAAAATATAATGAAAATAATTCTATATACATTAGTGATATGTTCATTCATGTGTGTTATTTCATACACTAGGATAGATGTTTCTTACGAATTAAGTTCAATAAGGTGATATCAAGAAGATCCAAGTGAACACCATTGGATGGAAATCAAGACTATCATAAAGTATCTAAGTCATACTAAGTATATGATCTTGGTTTATGGAGGAGAGAAGGAACTACTCATTATAGGATATACCAATGATAGTTTCTAAGCTAATGAAGATGACATAAAGTCATAAATGGGATATATCTTCACTTTAAATAGAGGTTATTTGTGTTAGAAGAGCTCAATGAAGGTTGTGGTTATAGATTATATATCATGGTCTATTTATATTGTGGATATTTAGAATTCTAAATAAGTATTATGGATGTGAAACTTTAGCTAAGATCATGATGTGATACCCACCAATAAAGATCCAATCACACTCTATTTTGATAATACTATAGTGGTGGCTCTCAAACAATATCTGATATCACATCAAAATATGAAGAAAATACTTCATAATTATAATCTCTTAGTGGATTTTTCTCATATAGGTGGAGTTGAAATTGCCATGACATGTCCCTCGGGGCTCGTGTCATGACTACCCCAAGCCTGCCTTCTATAGGGCAGGGGCTGTTGACTAGCATCGGAAAGGCATATCACAAAAAGAGATTACATTTCCTTTAAACATGTATACACAAAAATCCATCCACATCCCAACACATTTAAAGGGGGAAAATTATACCACTAAAACAAGGATGAGTGAAAGTACAAGTGAATGTAAGTGGGCCAGAATAAAAACCCAACACCAAACTAAAAACATTAAAGTGAAAAAGGAAACTATGATGGCCATCCGCAGAAATACCCACTTGATCAGGAGAGTAGTGAATCTACTAGAATCAAAAGTAGTATTTCCATCCCACCCAGTCCTTCTGGTCCCCACCGAGTCCTAGGCCACCAAGTCCATTGTCGTAGCGTCCGTCTATCCTGTCTCCGTAAGCACCTATATTTAAATGTCAAATGTCTGCACCAGACACAACACCTGCGGGTGAAGCCCATGCATGGGTGAGTATAACAATAACCAGTAGGGACCCCATGACCCCCGAACTTCTCCCAAAATTCCACAAAGGAAAAACCACAAGGCATGATCTCAATCACAAAGTAAAAAAATAAAATACTCAGCTAAATCTATGTATATAACTTAAGGAACAAGAATAATGATGATTTTTCATAAAGCTAGATCATCTTATTCTATCAAGAGGATTTTGATGCTAAACCACACATGATCATAAGGTGTTTACCCACATAGGATCTCTAGGTGCTGACCCATAGAGGATCACTAGGTGCTGACCCATAGAGGATCACTAGGTGTTGACTAATGGAGGATAGTTAGGTGTTACCCCATAGAGGATCTCTACATGATGACCCATGGAGGATCGCTAAGTGGTGACCCACAGAGGATCGCTAGGTGTTGACCCAGGGAGGATCACAAGGTGCTGGCCCAATAAGGATCTCTAGGTGCTGACCCACAGAGGATCGCTAGGTTCTGACCCTGGGAGGATTGATTGGTGCTGACCCACGGATGATTGCTCAATGATGACCCACAGAGGATCGCTTGGTGTTGACCTAGGGAGGATCGCTGGGAGATGACCCACATATGATCTCTTCATGATGAAATATGGATTATAACTACATGTAGACCCACTAAGGATCGTTGGGTGTTGAACCACGAAGGATCACTAATCCTTCATCATGTCACAGCCATCCACTGCATTCCCACACTAAGCACGCTAGATTCTGGGAGGATCCACTCATAAATCCATTTTTTGTACCTCTACCACCACTAAGTCCAACTAAAAATTAACCCGATAAACCACCATGTCATAAGGGTTCCAACGCAATAGAAGACGCGTCAATCAGACGCCCGATCTATAAGTTATAGGATTATAGTGCTAGGGGGATAGTTGGATTCAAGTCTGATCCAACCTGGGCATACTCCAACTTTCTCCAAAACCAAAAGAAAATATATCAAAAGGAACTCCTCATACCAAGGGTTTTACCACCATAGATGATTCGTCAAACGAATGTACGGTTTAGGAGATCTACCCATTTAATCGAAACTGGGTCATAAATGGGTCTGGGTCTGGTCCGACTGGTTAGATCGACCCATCACGAAGGGGTTGGGAAACAGGATAGTCCCGGCCAACTTGGCTGGGCATGACCCGCTGGGCCATAAGACCAATAAAGCCCACTAGCAAGGCACTGGGGTCGGCTCCCCTCCCGAACTGACTGAAGTCTATTCAGCTCTTCAATCAGTGTCACCATTTGGCACTACTCCACCTAGTCGATCCACGTGGACCAGTCAGTTGCGGGACCTGAGGGGCATGGCTCTGGCCTCCACCACAGCTTGGAGCAGCAATCCTCTTCCACAGTGCACCACACACTATTGATGTGGTGAGTGTCATCTAAATTCCCTTGTCTGCCGCAGCACCTTCAAGCATTGTAGTCCCCCTATGGCCGCTGGTTCCACCAAACAAGCAGAGCTTACGTGGGCCTACAGTGAATCTCTAGAGGTCTGTTTTCTTTTCCAACTACACCTACGAGCCTCCTGGGACATCTCCTTCATTGTGTGGCCCTCGATTTAGCCTTTCCTTTTTTATTTCTTGGTCGCTCGTGAATAACTCATCCAAAACAAGAACGACAAAGGGTCTAGGTCTTGTTCGTTTCATCCCACGCACTCTGCGTTAGTGTTATAACAAGAGAAGAGTTGATACATCATCAAAAGAAGATGAATGCATAAACTCTTAGAATTAAAACAAGTAAAACCCCTACCTGGAACTCATTTGAAGATGTGGCTGATGAGGAATGATTGTCCATGTTCGAAGATATTCTTTCATGTTCATTCATTGCTCGTTCTTCATTGGAGTAGGTTTCCTCTGGTGTTTTTTCAGAGCTTCTACACGTCTATCCCCAAAACCCATGCCATAGGTTTTCTTAAATAGAGGAAAAGGTACGTCCCAAGTTGCATTTTATTAATTCAATACATTAATGGACCATAATTAATATTCCATTAATTCAGATAACATCATGATTATGCAACCCAAGGGTCATGTCTCTAAATGAATACCATTCAAGCCTGACATTACATCGTGGTCCCGCTATCCGTTTCTCAATGGTGAGAAGAGAAAATATTAACTCATGAAGTTATTTTATTATTTTTGGTAAAGTAAAAAAATTATATTTCTCATCAGAACCTTACCAGTCAAAGTTAAGATTTTCCTAAGTGAATCGCAGCACTACTAATTCAACAGTTCCCTCAGATTTTTAATCTAAGCACTGGTTCAAAAATATAAATTCACACAAGCACGTTTACTGAACGTACCTTAAAAAAGTTTAAAAATTATTAACAATCAACCTTGACCCAAACCGATCGATTATAGGCTCCACCTAAGGGGAACACACCCTCATGAGTGCAGCAGTACTCTCATATTTCTAATCCAAGTTACAGTTTAGGTGTTATAATGATTTTACAATAAAATAATTATTAATTTATTTATTCATGACCAAAAACTAACTCCCACTATTGGTCAGCACTGGAAAATGATATGATATGCCTAAGGAAAGAACACCCTCATGAGTTTAGCAGTAGTCTTGGATTTTCAATCCAACTCACTATTCTTGAGTTATATGTATTTAAAAAAACAAATATAATTTTATTTAATTATTTTATTTATGATTATTCCATTTTCAGCTTTTCTCATGGGATTCATGTGCAACTAAACTTAATTTGTGACTAGGGTAAACCCACAATACTAAACTCAAGGGTGACCTCAAATTTTTTATCTAGAAACCCCTTTTATGGTTATTCCAGTTTTTCAGGAAAACTGATCACGTGTGCTATTTAAATCATAACATTTTTTGAAGGATCATTCAAGGCACTCAGGACCCGGAATCATGTTCCTTCAATTTTCTCATTCTCCTATTCATTCCATACAATTAACAAAAAAATATACAGAATATTTGAGTCTTTACATTCTATCCACCTTAGGGATTTACGTCCCTGAAATCCAAAACAAAGGAAAATTAAAAAAAGTGGGGTATGGAGCATGATTCTTAGCCCTCCTCTACCATGTGCTCTTTTGGATGTTCTCGTGTTGCCACCAAACTTGCACCAGAGGAATCAACCTTCCACAGAGGACTTTCTCTCATCGATCCTCAATATCTACTGGGAACTCTACAAAAGATTAATCATCGTCAATGTCCATATTTCTTAAGATAATGATGTGAGATGGGTCATGCATGTATCTCATTAGCTGTGACATGTGGAAAAAATTATGCACTTGGTGCATCTGTGCAAGAAGAGCTAGGCAGTACACCACCTCACCAACTCTACTCCGAATCTGAAAAATTATGATGAACCTCAGAGATATCTTTCCACTCCAACAAAATCTCTACAATCCTCGTATGGGTGAGACCTGAAGGAAAACTTGATCTCCCTCCCCAAACCACAAGGGTCTCTATCTCCTGTCGGCATAGGACTTCTACTTTCTATGTGTAGGCCTCATCTACTCCAAGATGATCTACACCTTCATGGTGGTAGCCCATACCAACTTTGGAACAATATGTGTTGACTCCCTTGGGTCTGTCCAGTAAAGGGGTGAACTACAAAGTCGCACATGCATGGCCTCAAATAGTTTCAGGGCAATGGTGGAGTAATTGCTACTATTGTAAGAAAACTCCACCAGTGGTAGGTGGTCCTCCAAAATGTAACCAAAATATAGGACACAAGAATTAAGCATGTCCTCAAAGGTCTATATGTTCCGCTCCGTCTGACCATCTGTCTAGGGGTAAAATTTGTGCTCAATCATGCTGGAACCTGATGCTCAGCTTACACTTTCTGACAAGTGAGGCATAGTGAAATGAACTCTGCCACTTTTTTCTTCATCCCTAATAACTAGTACTTGTATCAGAGGTCCTAGTACATATTTTCCATACCATGTTATAAAAAAAATTGGAATGTATGGAATTACCTTAATGCCTCCTCCTGTAACGTCACTGGTACCATGGTGTGTCCCCTCAAAAGGGGGATGTGCTCCCCACCATCAGAAAATACTTCAGAAGAATGTCCTGAGGATATCTTAGCATGTCTTTCTCACAGAAAATGTCTCTAAGTTGTGCCTCCTTGACTTGATAAAGGAGTTGAGGAGTGAATTCCATTGACTGGAGGTAAGATGATCTGTCACTATCCATGAAGGATAACTGCAATGCAGCTAACTACTTTGTCACCTCACTCAGCAACTGTAAACCGGACCTCCTACTGAGTGTGTCTGCCACCACATTCCCCATCTTTGTAGTATAGACTATATCAAAGTCATATTCCTAGAGGAACTCCAACCATCACTGTTGTCTCATCTATTGAAAAGCCTACAGAAACCTTTCCAACCACGCAAAAGGCTACCCCCTTTAACTAATTGATGTGACCATGGATCCTTTGGTAGTTGGCACTCGTTCTCCACTACCACATGATTAAGGTTTTGGTAGTCCACACATAACCTTGAACACTGAGTCTTACTAAGCCCTTCCTCTGCAAGTCCTCCACCTATGCCCCCTTCTTGAGAATCTCTACCAGAGCCCTTTGATATACTGATGCTGATATCGGTGCCATATTGGGGTGTATAAAGATACAGAAGTCCCTCCCTCCCCTATGGGGTGGTTATTTTGGAAACATATTTTGAAAGGTTTTTTCGGCACTTTACCACTACTATTGGGAACAGAAATCTCAAAACATCTGCTACCATGAGGGTAAGTATATCCAACTCAAGAGTGATTGGTTTCACCCTCTTATGCTTGACATTGTCCCATGATTCCTAGTTTTCTATATTTTTTCCTACCAAGGAAAACCACATTCCATATTTGCAGATATACCACATCTTTTTTCCTAAAACAGTCAATATGAGCATGAAATGGGGATCACCATTCCATACCCAGACTAGCATCATAAGGACTTGACTGTACCACTAATATGTTATAACTAAAACTCTCACCTCAAGGGTCAGATCACATCATCATCTTAAGTGTGATTATCAAGTCTTCTCCCATAGGTATCTCCCGACGTAATGGTTAAGTAAACAGTTTAACTGGAAACTCTAGGTCTTGAACAAGATTCATGATAAGAAGGAATGACTAGTACATATTTCTATTAATAATGGAGATAGTAGTAGACACAGACCATACCTTGAATTATTCTTAGAGCCCTTAGGTCACACTCCTTGACCATATGCAGATACTCTCTTCCCATATCCTCCAGCTCCTTGAGCCTGGTGGGGACAACATTGGGGTTGTGGTTATAACATGTTGAAATGTATACCACATCTTGCTACTCTCCAAGATCCTCTTCCATGTTAGTTGGGTTGAAGATTAATTTGTCCCTATAAATTTATCTACTTGAAACATTTACACATCCATGTCTTTGAGACTGACGTCGATTTCCTACTTTCCTACTGCTGACATTCACTGGTTGTATCTACTCAGCCCAAGAATTTTCAAACACAAAGGATCTCAATAGAACCATAACATAAGTAGAAATTTAGAGAGAAATAGTTTTTGCTCGAATTTCCCTAAGCACATCTCTCTCAGAGGTCCATGTCCTAAAGCACTAGTCCTATCATATTCATCGAGTACATGTAATGGTCAATATGCCTCAATGAATACTCAGCTACCAACATGTTGTCCTACCAAAGATATATAATCTCATGGGAACACAAACCCCTTATCTTTTTATGTCTAGAGACCTTCTTCTCTAAGGAAGGTTCTCAAGCTCTGTCCATGGAAAAGTCACCTCATCATAAGATAGGGGTAATCTAAACCCTGTCATCGCCCTGCTGATCCATATAGAATTCTCACTACCAGGACCGCTATCTGATCTAATGGTACCCTAGCTAGATGAAAACCTGGTCACCTTATCAGGTCAATCCTTAGCAATCTGTGAGCTGGGCTCACCTCAGAACTTGATGGGTATCTATCACTGAAACTAGTTTAAGGAACTGAGCCTATATGTTTCCTTTATCGGTAGTGATGGTAGTAAATGATGAACAATAGGAAGTGGTATCGCTAAGACACATCCCGAAGGCCCCATATTCGGAAAAAATCCTTGTAATAAAGCCTCTTCACTCTATGGACCATCCTCATGGTCATGTATTACAATCCTGGATGGGTGTCTGCGTTGAGGCATCTTGAAATAGAATCAAGATGAACCATGGTATATAAGTTATAAATGGTGAGATTACTCAAAATATATCAATATAAAAACATTTTCAAAACACATGAAACTAGTGTTATCATGTACTGAGTTCGAAAACAAAATTCAAGGTCCTGGTGTATGGACATGTTATCTGCCGCACAAACACTGGACTCCCTAGACTTTAATCTGAACTCAAGACACTTTACACTATTCCTCTATTGAAAACATAGACTCTTACTTCTTCTGGTACAATACACCGCCTTTGATACCTATTTGTCATGACTCGTCCCATGGGGCTAGTTTTGTGACTACCCCAATCCTGCCTTCCATAGTTCAGGGGCTGGTGACTAGCACCGAAGAGGCATATCCCAAAAAGGGAAGGCATTTCCTTTAAACCTGTATACACAAATTTCCAACCACATACCAGTACACTGAAAGGGAGAAAATTATACCTCTAAAACAAGGTTGAGTGCAAGTAAATGTTAAAGAAAGTGGTCTAGAATACAAACCCAACAAGAAACTGAAAACAATAAAGTACAAAAGGAATCTTTGATGTCCATCCGTGGAAATCCCAACATGATCTGAAGATTAGTGAAGCTACTGGAAGCCAAATCAGTATGCTCTTACCACCCGGTTCTTGTGGGACCTACCTAGTCCTAAACCACCAATTCCACTATAGTAGCACCTGTCTGTCTCGTATCCCTAAGAACCTCTGTCGAAACGTTGAACGTCTGCACTAAACACAACATGTGCAGGTGAAGCCCGTGTAGGGGTGAGTATAACAATACCCAGTAGGGACCCCGAAACCCCTGAATCTCCCCTATAATTCCACACAAAGGAAAAAAACCACAAGTCATGATCTCAATCAAAAAGTAAAAATAAAATACTTATCTCAAACAGGGTATACAACTTAACGAAGTGGAATAAGGATGATTAGTTATAAAGCTAGATCATCTTATTTTGACGAGAGGCTTTTGCTGCTAAACCACACAAGGTCACTAGGTGATGAACCATATATGATCTCCAGGTGATGATCCACCTAGGATCGCTAGGTTCTGACCCATGGAGGATCACTATATGCAGACCCATAGAGGATCACAAAGTGCTGACTAACAAAGATCAATAGGTGATGACCCAAGGAGGATCTCTTGGTGCTGGCCTAAGGAGGATCTCTAGGTGTTGACCCATGGAGGATCACTATATGATGACCCACAGAGAATTTCTAAGTGCTGACCCACATAGGATTGTTAGGTGATGACAGAAGGAGGATCACTATATGTTGGAACAAGGAGGATCACAAGGTGCTAACCAACAGAGGATCGCTACGTGCTGACACACGGAGGATCGATAGGTCTTAACCCTCTGAGTATTGCTACGTGCTGAACCACAGATAATTACTAGGTGATGACCAACAGAGGATCTCTAGGTGCTGACCCAGGGAGGATCGCTAGGTGCTGACTCACACATAATCATTAGGTGTTGACCCACAGAGGATCGCTAATCCTTTATCATGTCACAGCCAGCCAAATCCCTTGGTCATAACTCAACCACAAAAAATTCCCACTATTAAGTAACCCGTTGAACCGGCATTTCATAAGGGTTCCAATATAATAGACGGTGTGTCAATCGGATGCTCGGTCTGTATGTTATAGTCATTATAGTGTCGGGGGCCCGATTGGATTCGAGTCCAATCCAACCCGTCCATACTACAACTTTATCCAAAACCCAATTGGAGTATATAAAAAGGACCGCCTCATACTAAGGGTTCTGGCATCATAGAAGGTTAATCAAAAAGAATTCCGGTTTCGGAGATCTAGACATGTAATCAAAACTGGGGTGTATGTTGGTTCGGGTTCGGTCTGACCCGGTTGGACCATCATGACCCACCCCGCTAGGCTCAGCCTGAAGGGGCTCGGCTTAGCCCAGCCCACCAGGTTGGGTGTGGCCCACTGGGACACTGGACCAATCCAGCCTTTTGGCTATGTGTGCTCCACCAGCTGGGCGTGGGGGAAGGCTCCCGTATTGAATGGACTAAAGTATATTCGGCTCTTCAATCAGCGGCACCAGTTGGTGCCGCTCCACCTAGCTGGTCCACAAGGACCTGTCAATTATGGGACTCGTGGGGCATGGTTCCACCCTCCGTTGCAGCTCAAAGCCGCGACCCTCCTCCACAGTGTGCTGTCAATGCAGTTGGTGTCGGCCAGCCGCCCTTGTCTGCCATCGTGCCTTGGGGCACCGTCGTCCCCTCAAGGCAGGCAAGATTTGACCGCCACCTCCTCCAGTCACTGAAATTTCCACAACAACAGAGCTTTTGTGGGCCTCCAGTGAAGCTTTACTGGTCTTTTTTCTTTTCTGACTGCGGCTACGGGCCTCCAAGGATGTCACATAGGCTGTGTGGCCCTTGTTTTAGCCTTTCCACCTTGTTTCTTATCGCTTACGAAGAACGCAACCAAAACATGAATGACAGAGGGTCCATGCCTTGTTTGGTTCGACCTGCACCCTCTGAATTAGCATTCTAAAAATGGAATATTTGATACATGATCAAGAGAAGATGAATTCATAATCTCTTAGAAATAGAAAAAAGACAAACACCTTCCTGGAACTCATTGGAAGATGCTGTAGATGTAGAACCACCACTGTAAATATGGAATTTATCAGTTCTAGAAAAGGGAATTAATAGTGCTAGAAAAGCACTATTAATTGAGGCAAAGATAAGGGGAGTCCCTTTTATTTGTCCTCAGAAAAGCACTGTTAAAGGCCCCATTTATCAGTGCTAAAAAATGTTCTAATCAAAGGTGACTTTTATCGGTGCTAAAATAGTGTTGATAAAATGGTCTTTTATCAGTGGTTTTTTTAGCATAGATAAAAGGCCCATTTTTAGCACTTTTTTAGTGCTGATAAAATCAAAAAATTAAAATAAAAAAAATAAAAATTCTTGGAGAGCGTATAACAGCGCCTAACCTTCCCTTTTATCAGTGCTAGGTGGACACCCTACATCTCTCCAAGGCACTGCACTTGCCCGCACGCCCCACACATGCCCACGAGCCCCTCCCTGCTTCCACCCGAACTCGAACCCGATACCTCTCCCTTAGCACGCCTGCATCATTACCACTACGCTATTTAGTTTTTTTCTCTATTTAATAATATATCTATTTATATATATATATAGATATATTTATTCATATATTTATATATATATATATATTGACATAAATTTATTTAGTTATATTAATACATATATTTATTCATAAATTAATATATCTATTTATTTGTATATTAATATTTACATATTTATTTATATATATATAGTTATATTTATTCGTATATTAATCTAGATTCATATTAATAATATATTTAGTTATATTAATACATACATATTTATTCATATGTTAGTATATATATATATATCCGTATAATTATAAATAAATAAATATATATATATATATATATATTTAGTTGTGATTTTTTATCTGTATATTTATCTGAATATTAATATATATTTATAATATTAGTTTTAAATACATTTATAGAATATATTTTTTAGGTGTGTTTATAAATAAATACATACATACATACATATATACAATACACACAAACACATAGACACACACAGACACACACACACACACACAGATATATATACATATATATATATATATACAAATAAATACATATATATGTGTATCTAAAAAGACATAGAAGGTTAAAATGATCATATATTCTAATAAATAAGTCTGTTTTAACTCCACAACAAGTTAAATTGAATAAAATGAAACAATCTTCTATATGATATGTGATATAGGCCTAGAAGAAAACCTGATCAAAAGTTAAACCTATTTGAATGTTAAAAAATTTGGGTATCCTCCCTAAAAACTCAGTTTTGGGGGACTTTTGAGCCATTTGGGCCATAAAAAATGTGACAGAAGGTTCCCTTGAGTCTCTATCATGTAGAGATCATCGCAATCTTCAATTTGATATGCTGTAGATCTCAAACAGACACCTAGATCGAAAGTTATGGCTATTTGATGTTTGAGTTGCATTTTCAACTTATTTTAGATCTTCTATTAATTATTTTCATTTTTTTGAGTCTTTAAATTTTTATTAAATGATTATTAATCAATGATAATTAGAAAATTGTTAATTAATAATATTTTTTAAAATATTTTAAAGCTATTTTTTCTAAATTTATTATATATTAAATGTAATAGTATATTTATACTTATCTAAAACATATTTAAAATATATATATTATATTTATATTAATTTAAATATACTTATATAATAATATATTATTCTTCATGAATTGTTTTTTGGAAAAATATACTTAATCTGTGCAAGGAAAATGCGCTGATAAAGCCCCACCTTTATCATAGCTACTAAAAAACACTAAGAAAGGGGTCCTCTTTAACAATGCTAAAAAAGCGTTGATAAAGGGGGGCCTTTATCAGGGATAAAAAAAGTTCTTATAAAGGGTGACTTTTAACAGCGCTTTTCATAGCGCTGTTAAAAGTGCCCTTTATTAGCACCTTTTTTTAGCACTGATAAAGGGTGGCATTTCTGAAACCCAGTTTTGTGGTAGTAAAGGAAGGTCCACATTCGAAGATGTTTTTTGACGTTCATTCGTTCCTCATTATTCATTGGAGTTGGTTTTTGTCAGCATTTTGTCAGAGCATCCTCACGTCGATCCCCAAAACCAATGCCATAGGTTTGTCTAAATAGAGTAAAAGGTACCACCCACATTTCATTTTATTAATGTGACTCATTAATGAAAAGAAATTAATATTTCATTAATACATCGAATGTTGTGGTTACGTATCCCAAGGGTCATGTCATTAAATGACTCCCATTCAAGCTTGACGTTACACTACGGTCTCGACATCCTCTGCTAAATGGTGAGAAGAGAATACAATAAATCATGTAGTTAATTTATTTTGTTTTTTTCATAAATTCCAAAAATTAAATTTTTTGTCTGACCCTTTTTGGTCAAAGTTAAGCTTTGCATAAGAAAATCTCAGCATTGCGAATTCAACGGTGCCCTCATATTTTTAATCCAAACATTGTTTCAAAAGATAGTAATTCTCACCTGCACGTTTACTGAACGTACCTTAAAAAAAGTTCAAAAATTATTAACATTCACCCTTGACCTTCTCCGGTTGATGATAGGCTCTGCCTAAGAGTAACACACCCTCATGATCTCAATGGTACACTAGGATTTCAAATATGAGTTACCTTTTAGGATTTATAAATATTTGACAATAAAATAATAGTTACTCATTTATTTTATTCACAGCCAAAAACAAACTCCCATTGTTAGCTTGTGCCAGAAAATTTCAATATCTACCAAAGGAAATCATACCCTCATGAGTTTAGTGGTGGTCTTGGATTTTTAATTAGAGTCATCGTTCATGAGTTATAAGAATTTGAAAAATAAAATAATTTTATTTACAGTTATTAAATTTTTGGGTTTTCTCACTAGAGGCTTGCGCCGACTAAACTTAATTAGTACTAGGGTAAACCCACCATCTTGAATGAAATGGTTAACTCGGATTTTAGATCCAAATCACCCATTTAAGATTTATTCCACTTTTTAGGAAAACTGCTCATGCGTGGTATTTAAATATTAACATTTTTTTATGGATCTTTCCCAGAACTCCATACCCCGGAATCATGTGCCATCAATTTACATAGTCTCTTAACAATTCCATATGATTAAAAAAAATTATATGTCATTTCTGGGTTTGTACAGAAATGATCAGTATTTCCATAGAGGAAAACAGGGAGGACCTCTTACCTAAACCCTTATCTCATAAGGAACATGGTTATAATTTTAGGTATAGAAAACTGAATGTTATATGTAGTTGGATATTGTCTAAGTAAGAGTTTTTTGGAGTCAGTATCCTAGGACAAACTATTTATACTTTGAATACATGTATATTTTATATATTGAAATTTAATATAACTATTTATTACATATTTTTTAGTTATATATATGAATATAACATAATAATGTCTAAGACTATAATTTTCATTGATAAGGTCATAGTAGTTCCCTACTATGATGAGAACCTTGAAGTTCTCTGATGATATTCTTAAACAATGTTCTAAAATTGGATAACATATAATAATGGGACATATAGTACATGAAACATTACTTTTATATTATTTAAAAGTGGATAAGGTTTCTTCTTGTCAAGGTTTAACTTGGTAATATCCATGATGGGAGAATATGATAACAGACTCACCTGTTGAAATTCCATATGTTTTGGTGCATCGAATATTTCTAAGAGAATGTGTAATGTTCTATAGAATTTAAGATTATTATTAATGAATAATATGGCTTGTGTAATTATATTTATTTCATAAAAAATGATGATAATACTTCATGGAGAAGTTTGATATGTTATTTTTGTCAGGAGTGACATTTCATTAATTGATAATTCAAGTAATCATTTGTCTCTTTCATCTCTATGTACATTGATATCTCTTCATGTTGACTAGAATAAAACTATTTCATTAAATTATATTTTCATGTTTCAATGATGTGTTTATATAAAATAGTCAATGAAATACATATTGAGCATATAGGTTGGTGACACATATGTTCAGCATCCTTTATGAGATATTGCAACAAATGGATTATATTACACAGTGAGCATTCATATGTTCTTTTCAACATTTCGACATTAATTTCTTTATCTTGGGTGACTCGACCCATTTCTAAAAAGTAATCTTGGTCTTTAGGCATTCTCTACTAATTCTAACAATAAATAATGTAAGAGGGTAACACATTTTTTATATTTCGATGATCTCGACTAAATTCAAATTTAATTTAATTAACTGAATAAAAATTATTTTCCAAATTGAGGATTAATTTTATTCATTTTTTTATTACAAATATTAATTGATGAATTAAATATATAAATTAAATATTTATTTTATAGTTCAATAAATTTAAGAGGAGTTCGAATAGACCATGACCATGTCCAAAGAAAAATACAAATTAACAAGTCAGTTAAATAATATTTTTTATTGTGTATGTTAGAAAGCATCCCAAAATAAGAATAATTAAAATAATGTTATTATTATTATCATTATGTGGAATGGTTTTTTATTAATGGTTTTAATATTTTTTAAGGTTCTACATGAAATAGAAAAATATTCTAACAAAACCCCTACCCCAATAAATAGATTGTTATCATTATTATGTATGTAATAAAAAATAGATAATTTTTGTGCCCAATGAATTCTGTTGTTACCCATACTTTCCTATCTCTCTCTTAATAATTAGAAACTAGTGGTATATTTCTTCAAGACCAAATAATGTGTGTTCAATAAAAAACAATGCATGGAATTTTATTCTTCTCTCTAACACCCAGAGACCATTTGGCATTTCTCAGAGACCATAGAAGCACGTGTGGATCACTACTAGAGAGATTATGTCCTTAAATCATCATAAGTGAAATGAAGGAAGTCTAAAAGTGTCTTTTTAGATGATTAACATTGAAAAAATAATCATAAGACAGGGTAATTTCTTTCTTCCAATTTAAAAAATTAATAATAAATTTGATGTGCAAGATCCTCACTCATGGTTTCAGGTATATAAATTTTAAAATAACTTTTTATATATCTCCCACAACTTCATGATTATTTTACACCTAGATCCATCACCTGTGTAAGGGAAATTAAATGTAATCAGTATTTTTTTAGTGTGGCAAGAAAGACCATTGTTAGGTGAAATGCAACCAAAAATAAATGGAAAATAACCGTGTGTTTGTTTTCAAGTTTAATATTTCAATATCTACATGTTGGGTATAAGATTTTGTTTATGGTACTTACATATTTATCCAAATGAAGTAACCCAGTATATTATGGAAGATTTATAATGGATATGTCGTTTTTTTAGCTTCCAATGGTATGAGGATGGCTACTCTAGACATTGGTGACTACCACCTTTCATTTCTAATAGGAATGATATTTATTTTATGATATTTTTATTATATATAAACTATTACCAAGAACATAATTTCTAAATCCTTCCTACATATATATGGTTTTATTTTAATTTTTGAAAATAATAGTTTTTCCTTTTATAATGGAATCATATTTTATGGTATGAAACATTTAAATAATGGTCTTTATGTATTAAATTATGAAAATAAAGTATTTTAAAAAGATAAAAAAATAATGTTTACATAATGCTTAAAATATTAAGCTATGGAATCACCGTCTCGGTAGTTTAAATTAGAAGCATTTTAAGAAGATCTTTCATGATGGTTATTTAGAATATATTGATTTAAAACAACATTAATGATGTTATTCTTATTTATAATAAAAAATGACAAAGGTTTATAAATATTTTTGGATTCCTACACACATATCTCTTTGGACCATTTCCATTAAAATCTAGAGGTGTGTATTCTTACATCATAACTTTTACTTATGAATTAATTAGATATGCATTTATCAACTTGATTAGGTATAAGTTTGAGTCCTTTGAGAAATTCAAATAATTCAATAATTAAGTAGATAATAAACTTTCAAAGAAGATGAAGAAACCAATATCAGATTGAGGTGGTGGATATCTTAATCATGATTTTATTGACTTTTTATAGGATTTTTTGATTCTATCTCTACTCACTCCACCTTACAAACCACAACAGAAAGGTTCTACTAAAACAGGGAATTGTAACTTGTTATTCATGGTATGTTTGATGATGAATCATGTATGAATTATATTTTCCGTTTAGGGGTAAGCACTACAAACATCAGTATACACACTAAATTGATTACTAAATAAATCATAAAATGGAATTCCCTTAAAATTACAATGTGTAAAAAATACCATTTTTCTACATACACATGTGTGGGGATGTGATGTATTTGTTAATGACTTATTAATAAATAAACTAGAACCTCGGGGCACAATGTGTATCATTATATGGTATCCTAAGGAAACAAATGGATGATACCTATACAACCCCTCATACAAGAAAGTGGTTTTCTCCATACAAGATGTATTTCTTGAGAGGGGTCTTATTATAAAAAAAATAGTGGGAACAATATTGAATTAAATGAAGGTAATAATCAATATACACTATAGTTGGTACATGAAAAAATTCCACAGGCCCACAATGAAGAAGTAGTTAATAAAACACAAGTACTTCATAGAAACACTGGAGAGAGGTAAGAGAACCATAATGAAATGGTTTTCTAGTCATTGAAATTGTGAATCATTATTGGATGAAAATGATAAACCTCTCTCCTAAAAATTGGTTGTAGAGAGCATGGAGGCTTCTATATGGAAATAATCCTTGAATTATGAAATAGATTCCATGTATCAGAACTAATTTTGGGTCTTAGTCGACATGTTAATTGATGTAGACCCCATAGGGTCAAATTCAATATTAAAGAGATAACTGGACATGGAAGTTAAATTAAATTTCTATGAAAATGGCTAGTGGATAAAGGGTTTAAACAATATAATATAATTTTCTATAATGAAACCATATCACCAGTTTCCATGTTTAAATGCATCATAATTCTAATTTCTATATAATCTTACCATCACAATGAAATTTGGAAGATGGATACAAAATAGTTTTCCTTAATGAGAAAATTTATAAATAATTCTACCAGGAAAACCTAGAATTTTTTCAGAAATCGAGTGATTCCAAATGGATATACAAGTTGTAGAGATCCATTTATCAATTAAAGCATCAATCTAGTCCATAGAACATTTGATTTGATAAATATATACATGAATTTTTTTCATTAATAATGAATGTAAAACTTGTTTTTAAAATGGTTTATTGGTAATGAGATCATTAACCTAGTAGTATATGTTCATGACATATTAATTGTTGAAAATGGTATACTAGTATAACAGAAAATTAAGGAATGGTTAAAAAAGTTTTTATCCAAGGACCTAGGTGAAGAAGCATATATTCTAGGAATAAAGATCACTTTTGATAGATCCAAGTGGCTTAATGGATAAAGTAAAATCACATGCACTAACAATATACTAAAGATATTTCTTTAAAGAATAATACAATAGGGTATTGCTCATAGTATAAATTTGTATAAATCTTTCAAAGAAAATTTGTCCTATTACACAATAGGGTAAAGAGAGAATGATTTAGATCCTATATGCTTTAATGAAAGGATAAATCTTGTATGACATGTTATGTACTAGACTTGATGTTTCCTTTTCACTAAGAATGGTGGGAAGATATCAACTTGATCTAGGAGAAAAAAAATTTTCTATTGTTAAGGTTATCCTTATGTATCTAAAAAGAACATAGGATATGTTCATGGTTTATGGAGGAGTAAATGAGATAGTCATCAAGGTTTATACTGATAATAGTCTTTAACTATATCAAAATTATTAGAATTTGAAGTTGGGATATGTTTTCTATCTCAACGGATAAACTATGAGCTGTAAGAGTTCAATGTAGGCAATTTTTCTAATTATACAATGGAGTCCAAGTATATAGTAACTTATGATATATCTGAGGAAGTTGTTTGGATATGAAATTTTTTCTTGGATCTTAATGTCGTACCTATAAATAAATACTATGTCACATTTTATTATGATAATAATACACTGGTGGATCATGTAGCAGATCCAAGATCACACTAAAAGAAAAACCCACAAACATATGAAGTATCACCTCTTATGGAACTTTTTGTAGGGGTGAAGCTATAGTAAGAAGATTTATTATAAAATAAAAGTTGGTGGACCCTTAACGAAAGTCATATCTTATTAAAATAATGAATATCTTATGACATATAGAGAATTAAAGGTTATAAGAAGATGTCTTGTGTTTATGTGGAATTTTATTAGAGTTAGTTCCCAAGAACCAACTTCTTTGTACTTTATGATAACTTTTATTCATTGTTCTAATATTAATAAAATCTTTATCACATCATGACTTTTCTTCTTTGTAACATAGTATGTGATAATATCCTAAGAGTAACTACCGTAATGAAAAGTCATGATAGTTCTTGGTTATGATAAGAACATAGAAGTTCCACAATGGTATTACAAAATATATTTTAAATATCATTATAAAGACATTTTAGGGACATTAATATTATAGAAAATCAGGGTGAAGACTCATGGGACTTTGAGGCACCTTCTCATGGTGTGTGCCCTTAGTAATATCTAGTATAGGATATTATGAGAAGGAGACCTACTAGTAATAAATCCAAATGTATATGTGTCAATGGACTATACATTATATGGATCTTTGTATTTATCCTTAGACTTATGATTATAATTAATGAGAATTATAATTTTTATACTTTTTTGTGTTGAATAAAAGAGTGATGACATATGTTCACGACAGGGTAGGATACATTGGTTGTGTCACGTGTAATATTTCAATAATGAATAATGAGACAAATGATTTTCCCCTTATGTTCATTAACAAAATTGATATCTCATAAACTTTTATGTAAATTATATATCCTATTAAAATCCATTTTCATACTGATTTATTGGAAATTTTGATTTCATTAAAGTGAAAGAAATTGACATTGAGCACATAGGTTGATGGAACCATCATGCAAACTACATTATTATAAATATTGTGATAAAGGGATTATATTATATAGAAATTATCTGTAAGAAGTATTATTTCATTGTGACATTAAATTATTTAATTTCTGGTTCCTTTTCATATTAAAAGATTCTATCCTATGATTTTAGGCTAATTCATCTAATGCCACTGAGATAGAGGTCTAGAGGGTCACACGCTAAGGGTATATATAATATCGGTTAAAGAATATATTATTATTTATTATTAAACAAGTTGAATAAATATTATTCATTCTTGTTGTTTAATAATTTTTCAGGTTTTTGTGATTACATATATTACATCAAAATTTATTCAAGAGAATATCATGTAAAAATAATATTTAATAAATATTTATTTTCAATTGATTGAATGTTATATTTCTTTTTTTATCAATGAATAATGAAGTGATATATATTTATAAAATAAATAGTCAATATTTAAGGATCTATAAATGATGCATATGGATGCATAACTGAGTTTAATGGTCTGGTGAGAAATAATATACATTAAATAATATATGAATAAAAAATGTTTACTTTAATTCGCAAGTTTAGCACATGTCAAGAAATAATAATAATAATAATAATAGTATTATTTGTATTATTATTATTATAGACATGGGGTTCATTAATTATTATGGAAATAATAAAGGGTGTATGTTCAATTATTATTTTCTAACCCCAGAGGTATATAAACAAAACTATATTATTTGTTTAGAGAGACAGTTCATTTTTTGTGAACAATGAGATCCAGATAAAATTCTATCAAATCCTAAGAGAGATCTCTATCCAATAATTCTATTAGGAATATTGAGAGATCCTCTTAATCCACCAATCTTAATTATAGTGAGATAAAATATAACTATCACGACCCCCTCCCCACAAAGTGTACCCCTCTTGGGCCGGAAATGTGAGAAGGAAGATATTGACCCCTGAGCCCCGCCTCTAGTAGGCCCTGGGTTGGCGACTAGCACCGAGGGTATAGTAAACACATAGATGGGAGGCATTATCCTCTAAGAGAACACATGCAGAAGAGAGTCATAAGATAGAAACCAACCAACTCCAACTCAGACTAAAATATAAAAGGAAACCCAAGTTCACATATCTAATGTAATTCAAAACTACTACAACTGGAAGGGGAAAACTGCAAATACCCAAAAGAAAGGAAAAATAGCAGAAACCACAAGCCCAAACAGCTCCTACTACCCTAAGATAGTAGAAACCAGCTTGATCTCCAACCTAATCTAAGTGACCTAAAAATAGTTTATATATATGGTTAGTATAACAGTATACTCAGTAGGATCCTCTCTGAAGCCTCTCGTGAAAAATTAATGAAAGCATGACACAGCACAGCGAACAACAAGTGAAACTAATTCATCACCTAAAGAGGAATACTAAGTTCTCAACCTCACCATGGATACTCTCACCAAGTAACTCTTAAAAGAGTATATAATATAATAAATAATATCAAGGGTACCCCACTACTACTTCCCCACTAGTTTGATGCTTTGCCCCAATGTTTTATGTCCTAAGCATCTCTCTCTAAAAAGGATTGACTGTAGAAACCTTGGCGAAGCACCAAAACATGAACCTCATGCAACCAAACCACCATGTCCAAACAAGAATGTAACTAGGAAGTTTCTGGGAGCCATCATAGCTCACAAAACGTGTATCATACATCGGGAATTATATCTCAACACATTATAGACCATACACTGAGTAAGGATCTTCAGGCCATCACAACCTATACATGTTAGACCTATAGTAGTCCATAGGATACTATATCCAGAATATATGTACCTGAATAACCACAATCTGTTACAACCCTCTACACACATATATGGGGAAAACTAACTACTGTGCCTACTAGCACAAGTTACTACCAAGAGAAGAGGGAGGGGCCAAAGGGGGTAGTCAGTCATTCATCCTCCCACCGGAATGATGGGGAAAACACCCCCCAGGGCTTAGAATCTCCAGGGTGTCAGTTTCCATAACTGATGGGGTGGAGTAGTGTATAAAAACAAAAAAAGTATAATATATAATATATCTCACAACCACACTATGATCATAACCTAGTCTTAGAATCAACTACATCGAATGTCTCTCTCACTCCCAGCTACCACTTCTAAGACTAGGTATCCTATAAGCACACAACCATTTAAAGAGCTTAATTGCATTAATTCATTCCATTTTTTTAGTTGCACTTAATGTTAATTAATTATGTAAATATTAATTAACCATAGAAAATTTAACATTATATTTCATTAGTATAACAGCCAAAGTTCACTGTCCCTTTAAAATTGTAACCACAACTTTTCGTTCTAGTAAGCTCCAACCCCATGGGTTAACATCATTTTTTCTATTATTTTTTATAGCAATACTTTCCCATATTCCCTACCATTCTAGAAAAATCTTATATGATTCTAAACACAAGGGGGGTCAACATAGTGAGTAGATAAACTACCCATCGAGTCTTTTATGACTATAGAAAGAGCGTAGACCCATCCTCCCTTGAGAAGCTAGAAACAGAAAGCATGTGGCATACCCCACGCGTCTTTTCCCCTTTCGGAGGAAGGGTAAGCAAGAACAGCTACCTTGAGCAGTGGGGAAACTAAAGAAGATAACCAATCAAAGAAACATCAAGTATCAAAACATTCACATACAACCTATTCCATCATACCTGGTGTACTATCCAACACCCACATGCATAAACCGATGCATCTCGCCACTCTAGGTGTCATCTTCTTCCACAACCAATCAGCCTCCTTTCCCCCACATATAACAACAGCCTTCCGGGATCACATCACAACACAAGCAGTAGGAAAACAACCATCATATTAGTTGGACTATTGGACCTTAAACAAGCAAGAGGGTAGCTCAGAAACCTATAATGAATTATCATTTATCAAAAAAATAGTTCTTTAATCCATCTTGGATTAACCGATTTATTATTCATAGGTTCCAAACACATGAAACCTAACCAGTAAGCTTTCAAAAATAATTAAACATGCTTACTACACCAATTTGATAAACATAAAATTACAACAAGAAGAACTCAATTCATTTACATGCCTCTTTATCTTTATCCAAATAATTGTTAATTAATTCCGGCTTTATGTTCTTTACCAATTTCCATCAAGAACGAAAGGCTAAACAAAGAAAGCATAGAAATCACACTATCTTGCAAAACAAGAGGAAATAAAATGCAATCAATCGCAAATTATGTATCTGGTTCAAATATTTATTATTCCAATTTCATTGTGATCTAGTGGGATAAAACATGCTATCTATACATTTTCACATTAACGAAAAGAGAAGAAATGAATCCCCTACCTCAAACAGCTAATGACGTTCTTGATACGAGAATGAGCCACACAACGAGTTATAATATCCTCCCCTGTGACAACTATATCCACTTGTGGATGCAGAGACACCGCTACACTAGTCAACACCCAAGAAAATACCATTAGGAACGAGGAGATAGCATTCCATAAAAGGGAGAGGGGAAACATAAAGAGATGAACCAAATAGAATGACAATAGAACATACCTTATATTGATGTCTAATCGATATTTCTTGGCTGCATCAAAACAAAGCAGAAAAAATACTTGGAGGAATGTTTGATTTCACAACTCCTATAAAAAGGAATGGGATGTTTGAGTCTCTCACACCTGATAACAAGGAGGAATAACTAGGGAGGAAGATATAACATCCCTTTAAGAGATTTAATAGAGAAGTGGTTTAAGATATGATGGATTTTCCATTGAAAGCGGATCGCATTAAACCACGCAGTCTGGCCATATAGAAAAAAACATCCCAAGCCTTAGGAGAAATTAATATAGGAGTTATGACCATTGAATCGGCCTTAGAGTCCTTAAAATGAGGCTTTAAATGCATTCTATGTCAAAGGAAACGTCATAGGTGCAAAACTGTAGGATACTAGAAACACTGTTCATAGAAGGTCACTAATGACATTATTCATAGAAGGTCACTAATGTCAC
The DNA here is from genome assembly GCA_963277665.1 of Viscum album. Classification (NCBI taxonomy): domain Eukaryota; kingdom Viridiplantae; phylum Streptophyta; class Magnoliopsida; order Santalales; family Viscaceae; genus Viscum; species Viscum album. The sequence continues at coordinate 602,052,610 of OY728133.1, forward strand.
TGTTCACATAAGGTCACTGTTGGACTGTTCACATATGGTTACTAATGAAACTGTTCACAAAAGGTCATTGATAACACTATTCACCGAAGGTCACTTATGTCACTGTTCACATATGGTCACCATTGGACTATTCACATAAGGTTACCGATGACACTGTTCATAGAAGGTCACAGATGACACTGTTCACAGAAGGTCACTGATTTCACTGTTCACATAAGGTCACTGTTAGACTATTCACATATAGATGCTGATGACACTGTTCACAGAAGGTCACTGACGACACTGTTCATAAAAGGCCGTTGATGTCACTGCTCACATACGGTCATCATTTGACTGTTCACATAAGGTTACTGATGAAACTGTTCACAGAAGGTCACTGATGACACTGTTCACAGAAGGTCACTGTTCACATAAGGTCACCATTGGACTGTTCACATAAGATTTCTGTTGACAGTGTTCACAAATGGTTTCTGATGACACTGTTCACCGAAGGTCACAGATGACATTATTCACAGAAATGGATATTTGGAAAAGTGTTGGGGATATGTCACCTTGACCCCCCAAAATAGCTCATAAACCTGATTTTCACAAAGGAATGGACCAGAGAGGTCCAGACCATTACATCAGATACCTCTCCAAACATTCTTGTCCTCAAGAATTAAAATCCCACCTAAAGGGAAAACGAAATGGGGTCCGAACAACCACACATTGTGATACCTCTCAAAAGAGATCAATCCATAAGAAGAAACAAAAGAAATCCATATTATAAAAAAGAAAGGTCTAAAACCACAAATACTACATCGATACATGAAAAGAGTTAAGCATCAAACAACTCTAGGTAATGATCGCTTATATATGACTCGCATTCACATGTACTCTCTTCCATGCCACCATGTCGCCACAAGACAAGAACCAAGGGGATAGAACACCCACACAACACCTTCTCTTTGCAGTCTTGGATCTCCATAGGTCACTCCTCAATGGTCGAATCTTCATCAACATAGATCTCTCCCCAATCGATGATGTGAGAGTCATCATGAAGATAACGACGAAGCTGTGATACATAGAAAACATCATGTGTTCAACTCATCCGAGGGGGAATTTCTACTCGATAGGCCACAACTCCAACACGAGCTAACACCTCGAAAGGTCCAACAAACAAGGGAGAAAGCTTACTCCCATGAAAAAACCTTCATTGCCCATGATGGGGAGCCACCTTTAGAAACACGTGATCCCAAACATCAAACTCTAAGGGTCTCCTCCTTTCATCGGCATATGATTTTCTGATGATCTTATGTGGTCTTCATCCTCTTGTGAATCACCTAGACCATCTCTATTGTATTCTACATGAGTTTTGGTCTGAGAATTTCTGCCTCTCCAACCCCATTCCAGCACAGTGGAGGACGGAAAGTTCAGCCATACATGGCTTCAAATGGCGCCATACCGATGGTGGAGTGCAAACTATTTTTGTAAGAAAACTCTACCAAGGGTATGTGCCTCATCCACGAACCTCCAAAATTCAGGAAACAAGAGAGTAACATGTCTTCAAGAGTTTGGATGGTTTGCTTTGTCTGACCATTAGTTTGAGGATGAAAAGCAATGCTAAGAAATATATGAGAACCAAAATCATGCTGGAGAACTCTTCACACACTAGATGTAAAATGAGGATCACGATCAGAAATGATCATCCTTGGGGCACCATGAAGTCTCACCACCTCTTCCAAATAATTCCTCGACAAAACTTATACTGATATTCACTCCATAGTTGCTATAAAGTGGGCAGATTTTTTTAAACGATCCACTACCACCAAAATAGCATCATGTACTCCATGATCTCATGGTAAACCAGTAACAAAGTTCATTGAGATGTCCTCCCACTTCCACTAAGGAACATCTAATGGATGGAGAAGACCACCAGGAACATGGTGTTCGGCCTTCACCTTCTGGAAGACCAAACATTGAGACACAAACTCTGTAACTGCATGCTTTAGGCCAGGCCCCCAAAACTGGCTCGTCAAGGCTCAGTACATCTTTGTCATGCCAGGAAGCACCGCTAAAGGAGAACTATGGAACTCTATGAGAACTATATCACACATAGTCAAAGGAACAAATATCCTTCCATGTTACAACACTTGGTGGGGTTCATCCATAGACCAACCATTAGGGGCCTTGCCTCAAACAACTCGGTCTCTCCAGACCTCCACCTCTAGATCCTCCAACTGGGACTTTTCCTCCTTCTGAACCAGAGATGACTGCCCCATCATCTGGAAAAAACAACCTATGCCCCCAACTTCTCCCATATAAAGATGTAATACTGAATGTTATTCCATTACTCTCCAGGTGTCACCAGATTCATGCACTGCATCACTACGTGACTTTCGACTCAGCGCATCTTCTACAACATTCCCCTTTCAAGGTGTATACGATATTTCGAAATCATATTCTTGTAAGAACTCCATTCACCAACTCTATTGTAAATTCAAGTCACTTTGGGAGAAAACATACCTCAGGATCTCAAGATCGGTGAAAACTAGATAGCACTCACCAATGAGGTAATGTCTCCACAACTTCAGAGAAAACAATGTGGCTACCAACTCAAGATTGTGGGTGGCATAGTTACGTTAATGGGGAGGTAACTACCAAGACCCATAAGAAACAAATAATCTCTGCTGCATTAGAACACAACCTAACCCCAAATTCAAAGCATCGCAGAAAACATCAAACTGAACTCCCTTTACAAGAAGACGAAGAACTAGAGCACTTACTAACTTCTCCTTTAGATACTCGAAATCGTCCTATCCAGATGAACACCTGATCTTTACTGGTCAAAGTTGTCAATGGTGTCGTAGCTCGAAATAAATAGACTACAAACTTCCATAAGTAGCTTGCGAGACCAAAGAAACTTTACACCTCTGACACAGTCTTGGGGGCTGCCCAAAACACAACTGCTTCTATCTTCGATAGATCCACAGCTACTCCCTATTGGGAGACTACATTCCCCAAGAAACGGACTTCTCAAGCCCAAAACTCACACTTTTACAACTTCCCAAACAACTGATGTTGACGAAGAACTCCCAAAACAGCATGTAGATACCCAACATGCTCTTCTTCAGATGTGGAGTACACCAGGCTTTCATCAATGAAAACCACAACGAACTTGTCTAGGAACTCATGGAACACTACGTTCATCAATCCCATGAATATAGTTGGAGCATTTTTCATGCCGAACAGCATTACAACGAACTCATAATGCCCATGATGACAATGGAAATCAGACTTCTGGATTTCCTCATCCCTTGCATGCATCCAATGATATCATGACTGCAATTTGATGTTTTAGAACCAACTTTAACCCTTCAGTTGATTGAATAAATCATCAATACATGGAAGAGGATAGCGACACTTTATTGTCACTTTGTTCAAGTGATGATAATCGACGCACAACCGCAAACTGTCGTCAGCCTTCTTCACGAACAGACTGGGGCACCTCACAGTGACACACTCGGCTAAAAAACATTGCAATGTATTAGACCATAAAGATGTATACATATCTCTCGTAACTCGTAAGGGTCCATCCTATATGGGTACATTGAGATAGGTGATGCTATTGGTTGTAGTTTGATCCCAAACTTGATCTCTCATTGATGGGGCAATGCTACAACCTCTTCTGGAAAGACATTAGGGTACTCTTCTACGACCTGAAAAAACTCCAGCTACTGAACCTCTAAATAACTCCACATTATCTCAGCCATCATGGATGATAATTATGTAACACACCTCCGACCCATATGAGGGTCTTGCTCACCAAAAAACACCACTGGCTATCCATTCACATCGAAGAACACAACCTGCCTCCTGAAGCAATCCACGATATACTACACCAAATACAACTAATCCATTCCAAGGGTGACATCATATGGTTCTATTCCTAAAAATAGGAAATATACCCAAGAGTGGTGATGCCCCAACATTAGATCACAGTCTCTACATACTTTGAACTAGTCAGCTCGACCTCCAACTGGTGTTCTCAACACCAAGGGCATTAGAAGTCTCTCTACCTCAAGTCCCAAAGCATGGACAAGGGTAGGTGATATGAAAGAGTGTGTCACTCCTGAATCTAATAGGACATAAACAAAGGTAGAAAACATGAAAAGGGTACCTCTAATGACATTTGGCTCACCTAGTACTAGTAATGTTAAAGCATAAAGCTGACCACAACCTCTATGACCCTGATGACGACCACTGCCATGGTAGTGCTCTGCCCTCTAAGGATAGGGAGCATCATAGGGTTGTCCTCTTCCTACCTCATCTACCCTATGCTAAACTAATTTTGGTGCAACTTGCTGCTACTGACTTTACAACAACTACCTCAACAGAGGGACCTAAAGTGGAACACCTGATGCAAGATGACTGCTCTGAAAGTTCAGGAACACTCACTACTGATGACCTTAACCACCACAAGAAAAACAAGTTCTTGATCTTTTGGAATAGCCCAGAGATCCGATTCATCTAGAGAAACGAGATGTGGAGGGCTTGGACCTACCCTTGGATGAACCGAAACTCTTCTGCCTAAAAACCTAGTACCCCGGACCACTGCTCTACTTCGGGATGAATCATGGAGACTCCCATATCATAATGATCCGGTTCTAGCCAATGTCCTCTCGACAACCTCTGCCCTTTCCAGTACATCAAGATATATCGTCAACATAAATGGGGTGACTTGGAACTAGATCTTGGGATACAAATCCTCCTCAAAATTCCTTACCCTGGCCTCCTCATCTAGAAACAGGTCCAAAGCATATCGTAAAAGGTTCCTGAAACGGATTCCAAAATCTCACACACTAGAGCTCCCCTGTCGGAGAGTAAAAAGATCCAGGAGACTGGACGCCGTCACGGTCGAAGAAAGAAACTCAACTCTAAACTTGTCTCGAACTCCTCCCATGAGATCGCCGACTCCTCATGATCCCTGAGGAACAAGAACCACCACTGCCTCACTGCTCCACACAACATTGTCACAACCAAGGACAACCAGTTCACTTTCCAAGCATAGATCGAACTGAATATTATCTCAACCTCCTCCAACCTGCCTTCCATGACTGAATATGAAATGGAACCCTCATACTTCTGTAGACTCTGGCATTGAAACTCTTAGAGTGTCCTCCTCCAAGTGTCGTCGTCGTCAACCACAACTCGATGGCGATCTGCAAGCACATCCTGTTGGACATATTCTATGTGATCTTGATAAGGGCGTCGACCTAGAGACATACCTACAAAATATCAAATAGTTAGAGCTCCTAAACCTGGAATATGGATAAATCATCATTAATAAATTAATTGTTTTGATTTATTCATTTTAGGTTAACATATCCCAAGGTCTACCCATTCAAACACAGACATAAAGAATAATGATGCATGATCTTTTCATAAGTCTCTACCCTGAAACTAGTATCACCTCGTTTAGTAGCCATTGTAGACAAAAAGTTACATACATCAGATCATAGGGGTCCCTAAACACCTATGTCTCAGCCAGTCTCTAGTGTTTACATCACCTGCTAAACATGGCTTACACTTTTCCCCTACCAACCCATGAAACCTCACATGTGCCTAACTCCAAACTCCATCCTATCTATCAACTTGGCCTATGATACCACTCTATCATGACCCCCACCCCAACAAAGTGTAACCCTCCTGGGGAAAAATGTGAAAAGGGAGATAATGATCCCTAAGTCCCAACTCCAGTAGGCCCCAGGTTGGAGACAAACACCGAGGGTATAAAAAACACACAGATGTGAGGCATTACCCTCTAAGATAACACATGCAGAAGAGAGAGATAAGATAGACACCAACCAACTCCAACCCAGAAAGAAATATAAAAAGAAAACCCAAGTGCAGATATGTAATGTCATGCAAAACTACTAAAACTGGAAGGGGGAAAACAACATAAACCCAAAAGAAATTAAAAACAACTACAACCACAATCCCGAACAGCTCATGCAACCCCAAACTAGTAGAAACCAGCTTGATCTCCAACCTACTCCAAGTGACCTGAAAAATAGTTTATATATACATAGGGTGAGTATAACAGTATAATCAATAGGATCCTCTCGGAAGCCTCTCATACAATAGTAAAGAAATCATACTAAACCCAAGTGAACAAAAAGGGAAACTAACTCATCACCTAAATAGGTATACTATGTTTCAAACCTCACCATGCCTACACTCACCAAGTAACTCATACAAGATTATATAATATAATAAAGAATATCAAGGCTACCCTGCTACTACTTTCCCACTAGTTTTCCTCTTTCCCCCAGTGTCATATGTCCTAAGCATCCTTCTCCATAAAGGCTTTCCTATAGACACCTGGGAGAAACATGAAAACATGCACCTTGTGAAACCAAACCATCACGTCCACACAAGATTGTAACTAGGTAGTTTTTAGGAGCCACCACTACTCGTATAATGTGTATCATACATCATGTATTATATCTCAAGCCATTATAACCCATACATCGAGTAAGGATCCTCAAGCCATCATAGCCTTATACACGTTAAACCTATAGTAGTCCATAGGATACTATATCTAGAATATATGTGTCTGAATAGCCACAAGCCGTTACATCCCTCTACACACATATATGGGAAAAAATAACCATTGTTCCTACAAGCACAAGTAACTACCATGAGAAGAGAGATAGGCCAAAGGGGGTAGTCAGCTATCCATCCTCCCACCAAAATGTTGGGGAAAACACCCCAAAGGGCATAGAATCCCCGGGGTGTTAGTTTCCCTAGCTGACGGGGTGGAGTAGCATATATAAACACAAAAGTTACATAATATACTATATCTCAAAACCACACTATGGGCATAAGCTAGTCTTAGAATCAACTATAGCTAATGTCTCTCGGTCACATGGCTACTACTTCTTAGACTAGGTATCCTATAATAACACAACCATTTAAAGAGATTAATTGCATTACTTCATTCCTTTTTTGTCAGTTCCACTTTATGTTAATTAATTTTTTAAACATTAATTAACCATAAACAATTTAACAATATATTTCATTATCATAACACCCAAAGTCCATTGTTCCTTTAAAATGGTAACCTCAAAATTTCTTTCCAGTAAGCTCCAACCCCATGGGTTAACATCATTTATTCAATTTTTTATTTACAACATTACTTTCTGGTAATCCCAGGAATTCTAGAAAAAACATTCTATACTTCTAAACACAAGGGGGTCAACACGGTGAGTAGATGAACAACCCGTAGAGTCTTTTCCACCTATAGAAGGTGTATAGACACATCCTCCCTTGAGAAGCTAGACAGAGAAAGCATGTGGCATAACCCATGCATCTTCACCCCTTTCGGAAGAAGGATAAGCAAAAATAGCTACCTTGAGTAGTGGGGAAATTAAAGCAGATAATCAATCAAAGAAACATCAATAATCCAAACATTCACATCCAACTCGTTCCATCATCACCGGTGTCCTCTCTGACACACCAAATGCATAAACCGATGCATCTCGCCCCTCTAATCATCATCTATTGATACGACTAATCGGCCTCCCTTCCCCCATATATCATAATAGCCTTCCAGGATCACATCACAACACAAGTTGTAGGAAAACAACCACCATATTAGTTGGGCTCTTGGACATTAAATAAGAAATAGGGTAGCTTATAACCCTTCAATGAATTATTATTTATCAAACAACCAGTTCTTTAATCCATCTTGGATTAACCGAATTATTATGCGTAGCTTCCAAACATGGGAATACCTACCAGTAAGCTTTCACAAATAATTAAACATTCTTAATGAACCAATTTTATTAACATCAAATAACAAAAAGAATAACTACATTTATTTACATGCCTCTTTATATTTTGAAAAAAAATTATCAATTAATTCTTGTTTTACTTTCATTACCAATTTCCATTAATAATGAAAGGCTAAAAAAAGCAAGCATAGAAATCACACTATCTAGAAAAACAAGAGGAAATAACATTCGATCGATCTCAAATTATTTATCCGGTTCAAATATTTATTATACCAATTTCATTGTCATCTAGTGGGATAAAAAATGTTAGCTATACATTTATACATAAAATAAAAGAGAAGCAATGAATACCCTCCACCAAACAGTTCTTTACAATCTTTGTATGAGAACATGAGACACAACAGGTTACGATCTCCTCCCCCATTGAAAACTGTATCCACACAAGGATAAAGAGACATCACCACACAGGTCAACACCCAAGAAAAGTCTATTAGGAACAAGGAGATATCAGTCCATAAAGTGGCGAGGGGAAACAGAAAGATATGAACCCAAAATAATGATGATAGAACATACCTTATATCGAAGACTGATCGATATTGCTTGGTTGCTTTAAAATAGAGTGGAAAAAATCCTAGGAGAAAAGATTGATTTCATAACTACTACGGAATGGAATGGGATGTTTGAGTTTCTCACACCTGAGAACAAGGAGAAAGAACTAGAGAGGAATATATATCAGCCCTTTAGAAGATTTAATGAAGAAGTGGTTTAAGATATGTTGGATTTTCCATTAAAAGCGGATCACATTAAACCACGCGGTTTGAACTTGTAGAAGAAATACATCCCGAGCCTTAGGAGAAATTAATAAAGGAGTTATGAACATTTAATAGGACTTATAGTTATCAAAATGAGGCTTTAAATGCATTTTATGTCAAAGGGGAAATTTTATAGGAAGCTGAAACATTGTTCACAGAATGTCACTAATGTCACTGTTCGTATAAGGTTACCATTGGACTATTCACATAAAGTTACCAATGACACTGTTCATAGAAGGTAATTGATGAAACAGTTAACAGAAGTTCACTGATGTCATTGTTCACAAAAGGTCACCGTTGGACTGTTCACATAACGTTACTGATGACACTATTCATAGAAGGTCACGGATGACACTATTCATAGAAGGTCGTTGATGTCACTGTTCACATAAGGTCACCATTGGACTATTCAAATAAGGTTACTGATGACACTGTTCATAGAGGTCACTGATGACACTGTTCATAGTAGGTTACTGATGTCACTGTTCACATAAGGTCAATGTTGGACTGTTCACATAAGGTTACTGATGGCTCTGTTCACAGAATGTCACTAATGAAACTTTTCACAGAAGTTTACTGATGTAACTATTCACATAAGGTCTCCATTGGACAGTTCACATAAGCTTACCAATGACACTGCTCACAAAAGGTTACCAATGACACTGTTCATAGAAGGTCATAGATGACACTATTCACAGAAATGGAAATTTGGCAAAGTGTTGGGGATATGTCACCTTGACCTCTCGAAACACCTCATACACCTAATTTTTGCAAAGGAATGGACCAGAGAGCAGTTAGTTATCCCATATATGTGTGTAGAGGGTTGTAACAGCTTGTGATAATTCACAAACATATATATTCTAGATATAGTATCCTATGGACTACTATAGGTGTAACGTGTATAGGCTATGATGGCTTGAGGTTCCTTACTCCGTGTATGGGATGTAATGGCTTGAGGTATAATACCTGATGTATGATACATGTTATGCAAGCTGTGGTGGCTTCTAGAAACTACCTGGTTACATTCCTGTGTGGACGTGGTGGTTGTGTTGCAAAAGGTGCATGTTGTGGTGCTTCACCCAGGTGTCTGCAGGTAAGCCTTTTGGAGAGAGATGCTTAGGACATGAGACATTGTGGAAAAGCGGAAAACCAGTGGGGAAGTAGTAGTGGGGTACCCTTGATATTATTTATTATATTATATACTCTTGTATGTGTTACTTGGTGAGAGTAGCCATGGTGTGGTGGGGAACTTATTATACCTGTTTAAGTGATGAGTTAGTTTGACTTATTGTTTACTATACTTTAGAATGCTTTATTTACTTTTACACAAGAGGGTTTGGGGAGGATCCTGCGAGTATGTTGTTATACTCACCCAATGTATATATAAACTGTTTTTCAGGTCACTTGAATTAGGTTGGAGATCAAGCTGTTTTCTACTAGCTTGGGGTTGTAGGAGCTGTTTGGGCTTTTGGTTGCTGCTATTTTTACTTTCTTTTGGGTATTTTCTATATTCCCCTTCTAGTTGTAGTAGTTTTTCACGACATTAAATATTTTCACTTGGGTTTTATTTTATATTTCAGTCTAAGTTGGAGTTGGTTGGTGCCTATCATATCTCTCTCTTCTGCATGTGTTCTCTTACAAGGTAATGCCTCCCATATCTATTTTTACTATACCCTCGGTGCTAGTCTCCAACCTAGGTCCTACTAGGGGAGAGACTAAGGGGAAATTATCTCACTTCTCACATTGTCAGCCCAGGATGGGTACACTTTTTGGGGAGGGGGTCATGACAACAACCATTCCTTGCAGTGGTTATCAAGGCGATAAAGGGTGAACTACACAAGCATTATGGTTTATTATTCTAGAACCCATATATTCTTATGGCAATGTTTGGATTTTCAACGAACCCATGTGGATCACTACTGGAAGGAATCTATTATTAATTACTAAAACCCAATAATAGTAAAACACAGAGATGTTGTCAAATCCATCAATAAATAATTAATTTCTAGCAAGGTAATTCTTTAAATGAATAAATTAATAATAAATAATATGTAATGATCCAATGACATGGATATATCATTTAACTTTTTTTATATTCATTGAATTTATTTCATTGATCATAGAATTTATCATTGTATATATCTTAGATTAATTATAGATCATGAAAAAAATATGAATTGGGCATTCCTGATTTGATGCTTCTCATGCCCTTGGAAACTATAAGGTGGATGTGAGATAATATTATATTCATTTTTTCCAAGGATTCCTAAGACATACAAGGGGTATAACACAATATGGGTCATTTTGTATTTTATTATGATGTATACTCATTTCATTTCAATTTGACAATATATCACTTTGGACCATCTTGTTAGGATATATATAAATAAATTTCTGATACTTCATGGAACCCCCTTATATATAGTATCTGATCAAGATATATAATTTAAGTAAAGATTTTTGAGGAGTCTTAATAATTATTTAAATATAGATATTAATATTATAACAACTTATCAATATAAAATGGACATTTAGTTTAAAAGGAAAATCAAAATAATGGTTGATAGGCTGAGTTTATGCTCTTTTGACTTACATGGAAGAAGAGATCAATATTTATAATTAATGGAGTTTTCTTACAATAATAGTTACCACTCCATAATTAAAATTAAACCATGTGAATCCTTGTATGGATAGAAATATTGGACTCCAACAAGTTGGGATGATGTTATATAATGGAAGTTATTGGGCCCAAAACTAATAGAAGAGAAACCAAATCCATTCAGAAGAATATAATGGCATCCCAAATTATATAGAAAAGTTAACATGATAATGGAAGAAATGATCTTGAATTATATTTAAGATTTCTTATCTTTCTATGGATATCTCCATTCCAAAGGGGTCATGAGATTTTGAAATAAAGGGAAACTAATACCATAGTATAATGGGTTTTTTAAAAATTTGGGTAGTAGGTATTGTGGATTGTTATTTGGTTGTGCCACCAAACCTATACCAAGTGCATTATTTCTTCCATAAATCACTTTTAAGGTAATATATTCCTATTCCTTGACTTTTTTTAATTGTGTATCATGTTTAGTTGTAACTACACTTATCATATGATAAAGCGCTAATTCATATTCATGATATGAGTGAGAAAGTGTTGTGAATCGAATGACGTGGCTAGTGAAGGTTATTTAACGAAATCATACTTTAGAGGAAGAATCATGGGATACAATGGATTCATTAATAAATAATTATCCCAAAAAAATTATTTTGTTAGAATTTTGATGATAAAAATTATGCAGTGGGAATGTAATACATGATAAATTATATTAATAAATAAGTATATTTTATTACAATATAATACTATTCAAATCTATGATGAAAATTTATTAAAATTGTTAAATCTAAAAGTAAAACGTAGACAAGAATAAATAAAAAACTAAAATTTTGACATCCCCAAGACCATATTCCTCAATAAAAATGATAATTATAATAATAATGATATAAAATAAAAATAATAAAATCTACAGGATCGACATTTGTAAAGTACATAAAATCAGAAGTACAATTGAAGGAATTGGATAAGATAAATTAATAATAAGTAATAATAAATATTGTCATTAAATTATAACCATTACGAATTATAGTGATTGGGAATTGTGAAATTTTTGAATTATCAATAAAATTTGACAATTGGGATTTGTTTATATTATAAGTAATAAAGAGATTTAATTAGTGTTTAGGTAAGAAGAGATGGTCTAAAACAATATAATCATCCATTATAAATATCACTGACCAGATTTTATAAGGAATATTCCATCATTAATATTCTACCTTGATCAATCCCAATCTATGATTTTTGTAATTGAGACTCGAATGGGATTGATTATGGGATAATTTAAAGCTTCTAGAATTCAATTCCAAATCAATGTTCAACAAGCCACCCCAGGAAAGTGCTATCATATCACCTATTACCCATAGGGAATATGTTGGTATAATAAGGGGTTATGTATTTATAAATTATTAGTATAGAGGTTTAAATTATCTTTTTATAAATGAAATAGTGGTTACTTCAATATTATTTTTTTCATTGTTTAAAATTTACATGAATATAAGTTGAATATGAAAAAAATATCAGGGATATAAATAAAAATAATTAGAAAATATATTATTAATATTTAAAAAAAATTATGATAGATTTATGCATTTGATATATATTTATTTCCTTGAAATGGTCTTATAAAACACTATTTTTTTAAATATAAATGATAATTTAATTTTAAAAAGTTATATGTAATTTCTATAGGGGTTAGAAAGTTAAATATTTCATAAAACCTAGTGTTTTTAATAATTAATAATTTTTATTGGAAATTTTAATTTCACATATTTGGATAATTAATTTTCATAAATAATTTTTTTTTAAATCCTCACATCAAAATTAACCCATAGTGATTTTTTTTTCATAATTTTCTTGGACAAACAATTTTTTGGATAAAAATATATGGTATCAATATACAGTAATTATTATGAAATCATAATGACTTAAAAATGATGTTTTAAACACAATAAAAATAATTAATTATTGAAAATTATATTCTTAATTAAATTAATTTATTTTAATGTGATAATATGAATTTTCTAAACCTATAATGAATCTTCCAAATTCTAAAGTATATTTTAAAAGTATTAAAAATTAGTTATGAAAAGGTATCCCTTAAGCCTAAGAAATATTTATAATTAAAGAATTTAATTCCTTCATTCATTGTAACTATAAATAAAAATTCCCCTTAAAAATATCATGGGTAAACATATTTGGATTTATAATGGTTTTTTATTTTTTAACAACATGTTCAAGGCCTATGTTTAGAAATTAATAAAGAATACACTCTATTTTTTTATAAATAACCACCCATTATCCCATTCAAATTCACTCTAAATCATTTGGGAATGAATATATCCCCATTTTCTCACTTAATATCTATTCTAAGAAGTTTATATGGTTCTAAGGTTATCTTATAAAGCTCTTAGAACCTACTTTTCAAGGTAAAGATCCCTAACCTCTTCTCTTTATTTAATTGTTTTTTTAATTGAAATTAGTTTTCATTACAATGTTACATGTTATTATAAATTATTTATTTAGTTAAAATATTATATTATCAATTATATATTACAAACCCCTCTCTTTGTACTAAATTTATAAGTTTTTATAATTCTCAATTATACTCGAAGTCATAAAAAAATCCTAAATTTTTGTAAAGAAACAAGATTGTGTGGTTCTCCTCAGAAAGGCATCCATGTCTGAATGAAAACAGTTGTATGAGTCTATATAACTAAGGAAAATTGGGGACTAAGAAAGGTTGGATAGATACTAACTCTATCTTCATTTAGTGCACAACATGTGGGGCTCATTGTAAACCAGGATAGACACATAATAGGGATATGTTATAGATGATTCACATGCTTTTACAAAACATAATAAATAATTAGATTATATTTATATAAGGATTTATTCATAATTATTTTATACTCCCACAATTTCCAATTCATTCATTATAATTCCCAAAAAAATTGATGATCCTAATTTCATAAAGAACTTGATAACTAAAAATCCACATTCTTCACTTGATAAGGGTAATTATTTGAAAAATGTTAATCCTTGATTCTTCTATATGTGATTCAATTTATTTTACCTAAAAACATATCTATTCATTTACTTGAGAAATATATTGATAATTAATATAACCCATTGTTTTATATAGTAATATATTGTATATAACATTTTTGAGTAATTATGTGATTAATTTCTAAGTTTCAAATCCTTGAACATTATACCATGTATATCCTATTATCATATTAAATGAAAAATGGAATTTTATTTGATTATTGAGGCTCATAATTATATATCCCTTTAGTGCACCATTATGTCTCATTACACAACTATGATAAGTTAATGTTAGTGTCCTTATGCTTTATGTATGATGTCTTGGTGCAAGATCATGATGATTTACTTATATTTTCTAGAATGATTCATTCCAAATATTTCCCTAAATATGTGATAATTTTCTCATTTATTACCTTTTGAATTGATGGAATATGTTATGTGGCATCAGTTCCCCCCCCCCTTATATTTCTTATTCCATGTTAGCTTATGTTGTACACTTTCTGTTGTTGAGCATTTGAGATCACAATTTTATTTTTCTCCCCATTTACCTAGGTAATGAATTATAATACTCAGTATGATATACTTTATAGATAATACTATTAATTATGTACTTTTAGTCAAATATTTTATTTTTTATGATATAATGAAATTTTTATATATCTTGTCTCTTGAATATTGATAAACATTGATCTTGGTAATATAATCTCTTATGTTATGATTTCCATGTAATAAATAACTCCCCCACCCCTAGTGTATGCAACTGGGCTTTAGGTAGTTACAATATTTGGATTTGTCTCATGAAAAATTACATGGTGGTATATTATGCCTCATGCCAACTAAAGGACCATGAGAAAATTTACCCAACACTTGATCTTGATCCTCCAACGATGATATTTACATTAAGGATATGTGAAAGTTGTGTATATGGTGAAAGGGTAGATATATATATTAAAATATATTAAATTAAATATCCAAACATAAATAGTTGATCATTCCCCAAATCATATGGTTAGAGCTGATCATGAACTATGACTATGCAATAAATTACCACCGTTGAAATTAAAAAAAGGTCATTGATTCTCTAATTATGAAGTATCATTATACCTTATTTATAATCAGGATTTAAATAAACCTAATTTTCATGGATTTATAAATGTTGGAACATGAAATACAATATAATTGGATAAATATTGTCTTTTCTAAATGAATACCCAATTATCCATCCATGTGAAGATCAAAGAGGCATAAAACATCAGATACAGAAAAAAATGGTAAGTAAAATTCCATAAAGTAGCCTTGAAATTTATTTCATTTTATTATTTAGGGAATACATATGTGTCCAATCGATAGAGTAATTAAATAAGGATTAGTTAGATGATGCACATAGTTCTCTCCTTTCCCGACGGTTCCCTCTCAGGATCTAAGGTTTCCCTCTTCCCCTTCTTTCAGTGGCCCTTCGTTCATCTAGCTTGGTGGTCTTTTGGTTTCATCCTCTTACTCTCCATGGCAGTGTTTCCTTTCAAACATTGGCGATGGATTCAATTTCGTTTTCCCCTTGTTTCGTTTTCTCATTGGCCTCTTTTCCCGGATCTCAGCATTTCTTTATCACATAGCCTTTGTTGTTGGATCATTTTCCCCTTTTTCTCTGGCATCATTGTCTTCTCTCCTTTGATTATGTTTTTGGTAGGTTTCCTTTAGTGTTTTATTTGCATCCCAGCTCTCTACGTGTGATTCGGCCTACAATGCCGCCTTTCTCTTCCTCGGCGATTAGGGTTTCTTCTGTTCTTCTCCCCTTCCTTTCGGTTTCGATTTTCTTCTGGTATGGTGTTCAACTTTATAGGCTCTTCCTTCCTCCTCCACTACTCTTTCTGTTGTTACCATCATTCTAGGCCCCAACCTGGTGGTTTTACGGTGGCTTGGGAATGTGTTGGAGGAGTGATGTCTTGGGTGCTTTGGATTCTCCGATTTTGGGGTTTCTAGTTTGCTGATTCTCTGTTTTGAAATTTCATTCTGGCTTGGATTTCAATTCATGTTTGGTTGTTTGTTCATTTTTATGATTTTGTTAGGATGGATTTGTTGTGGAATTGTTTTGGAATGGTTAGTTCTGTGTGTTGGTGGGTGGTGGTTTTGATGATGAGTTCTGGTCATCAGCTCCGGTAGTGATAGGGTGGCCACCGATGACGGTGGTGTTTTCAAGAATTTGATGACAGGCGGTGTGATTTTGGATGATGCGGGTTTCTTAGATGGAGGCCTCCTTGGAATCCAATGTTTATTTTTGAACTTGTTGTTAAATTTTGAAATCTGGCATAGTGTTCTATTTTCCAGTAGGCTGGTTTCGTTGAAGGTTGGATCGTGAGGCGGTAGCCTCGAGGTGTTGATGATGGACTCTTTTTAAAAATTGAAAAAGGTGATGTGTCATGGTGCATATAGTGAGGTGGAGATGATGGCTCTGGTTTGAATTTTGAATGACGTGTTTTGTAGTATTGTGGCGCGGTTTGATGGTTAGGGCTGTTATTTAGAATTTTGAAATCTGTAATGCATCTTTTGTGGCTTTTCTGTTGGTTTCCACTCACCCTTAAAGTGGCTTCTTCAATAAAATAAAAAAATGGATTGATGGTATGATAAATATTTATTGAATAATAATACAATTATAAGGGGGTGATGAAACCATCACCCATACTTGTATAGAAATGGGATGACATTTCCATCGATTTTGTTATAAGACTACCCAAGGCTTCTAAAGTCCATAATTCCATTTGGTTTATAGTGGATCATCCTAGTTTGTTAGAACATTTTATTTATATTCAAGAGGATTTTTAATTTTATCAAATTTCTATGATACACATAAAGGATTTGTTACTGCTTCATGAAGTACCACTCTCGATGTTTATTGATATAGACTTCAGGATTACCTTGACATTCGAGAAAATTAGATTAAAAGTATATCCTATGGAGTTGAGATTTATCACAACATATCATCCTTAAATTTATTTTTCTATCTAATAGGATCATGAAAAATCTTGATGATATATTGAGATCCTATAAAATTTATATCAATGTATTTTTGAATCAATAGTTTCTACTGGTAAAACACTCATATAAAAAAGTTTCAATTCTATCATTAAAATAGAAACATATAAACTCTATATAGGAAGAGATGAATAATTATAATACATTGGGATGAAGTGTAGGTATATATTAATAATTATAATACATTGGGATGATGTTAGAGAGTTTGATCTATTGGGACTAGATATTTCTCAAATATTTTTTAAAATATTTAAACCATTCAAAAACACATTTAAATGATAGAAATTTAGTAAAATTGATATATTGATAATGGTCAATGGGATTTTCAATATGAAGTTGAATAAAAGGTAGTACAATGAATATAACTATATAATATAGGTATGAGAATCAATAATAATATAAATTTAGTTCTTAGAAACTTTGGCCCTTTTGAAATCCTTGATCATGTGCACATGGTAGCTAATCATCTTGTATTTCTAACGAACCTCTCCTAAGCGTGTGATTTTTCTAATGTATCACTTTTTAGTATGTAAATACCTAAAACTTCAAATTTACTAAAAACAGATTATAATAATAGAACATGATCTCTATTCTGAGAAACAATTGGTAGATATCATTAATTATAGATATTAATCACTACGAAACAAAACCACTCATCTTGTTAAAGTTCTATGGAGGAATAAAATTTTTAATGAAGTGACCTTAGAACCTAAAGGTGTATTGACTGGAAGGTGTCTTCATTTTTTTCCTTAGGTTAATGATGATTTTATGGAAAAGTTATTTTAAGGGATGTATAATGTAGAACCCCATGATTTTAGTATGTATTTCTCATTAAGTGAATCATGTGTAGCTTATGATACAAGAAACACCAAACAAAAATTGAAAATGCCATATTTCATTATTGTATAAATTTATAGTAAAAAATAAATATATTATGAAATAAATAAATGAAATATAATTAATAAATTTACTAAAGTAATAAAACCCCAATAAAATAAATGTATTATATGGTTCAAATTATCATAATCATGATCTTCAATAAAGATCATTCCACCAATGATAACTATATAAATAATTAAATACATTAGAAATATAATAAACATATGGATAATGAAATTAGTTAAGGGAATGAATAATTTTTTTTATATAGTTATATATATATTTATAGAATATGACTCTTATATATATGGTCACTTGTTATATGGTCGATGGACATATGGTTGTTGGACATATGGTTATTGGAAATATGGTCATTAGACATATGGTCATTGTATATACTTGTATATAATTAGCATATCAATGTTGTGTTATTATTAGTAAAAAATTATAAATAATATATTATCACTCATTTAGTTATTAATTGATATGAAATTATATTAAGAACACTTCATGTTTAAAAATCATCATTCGCTAAAACAATTCAATATATTTTATTTTTTCATTTAAAATTTATTATTATAAAATATATAATTTTAATTAGATTAAATGGATTTAACATTTTTAGTCTGTATATAAAAATTATATAAGAATATCAAGTTCTATTTTAGCCATAAAAATAAGCTAGTGAGGTAAAAATGACTTACCACAATGAAGGTAAAATAAGATAAAAAGGGTTAAAATAAACGGTATATCTATAAAATATCATAAAAACGTATATAAAAATTATGTAGATGAGGTTATTCATGAACCACCACCATTATTATTAAACCTTGGATACAATTTCATTTTATAAAGAATTCTTTTCCATTAAAGAAAGGGTATTTGTTAAAAATTCTACTCAATCTCACCTATAAAAGTACCCATCAATTACCCACCATTAATAAGAAATTCCCATAAGAATTATATTTAATTACATACCAAATTATCTTCTTAATAATAATCTCCTGTTTTTAGGAACGTCTAGTCATATGGAGTCCCAATCCCTCAATTCCAAAAAGCTATATAAGAGAAGAATCAAGTCATCAACATAAGTTTCATCCTTTAATTCATATTTTTTCATTATCTTCACAATCAAAATATTATTTAAATTGACTTATAAATTTAATAAAATCTTTTCCAAATCATTAAGATTCTATAAAATTGTTATGATTACTATAAAATAACTTATTTTTACTCATTTGTTTGTTATGATGTGTTCTTATTTAGGTCATCCTTACCACCTACATGAATTTTGTTATAACATATACATCATTAATGACTTGGAAAACATAAATACTGGTAATATGATGTAATAATAATTAATTTAATATGTTTTCTATAACATACAGATACTTGGACTCTTGGATCTGGTGAAAGAACATAAACTTTACATTTGTGGATTTGATACGGATAAATGTAACCAACATTATTCTATAAATCATTTTACAACATCAAAAGGAAATTTTATATCACTTATAAATTCAAGTACCTTTTAGGTTTATAGTTTTAGATAATTGGGATAAAATATCAACAACTTGGGTTTATAAAAAATGGGTATATAAAGACAAACATCATCTCACATTATACCAATCATTTCATATTCCATGTAAAGTCTTCAATATCTTCTATAAAAATTACCTAAATATGAAACCTTTGTAAAAACACATCATTTAACATAATTATTTATACCCTGGTTAAATTAAACATAATAAAGGTTGGGATAAGATGCTCAGTAATGGTATGCATATAATGAAATCAAAATAAGGCATGAATAATATGATAAGAAAAAACGAAATATAATAATTCCATATAAATTAACACATGAGAAAAAAACTATCCTAGGATGTTATAACTAATAAATTAATAACATGTAAATAAATAACTAATCTCATAATTAGGTAAATGCATAATTTCAAATATTATAAACATATCGTCGATCCTTCGTGCCAATCCATCTTGAATAATTAAATATTGACTCAGTCAATAACGAAGCTAGTTTGTCTCATGAGACTAATAAATCATTTAGGGTATATAGAAGGCCTCTCATTACACTTACTAATTCCAATTATTTCCCCATATGAATAACTAATGCAACTGAATCAACATGACTTAACAAAATCAATAATTTTCTATATTGTAAAAACTAGTCATATAGAATATCAATACATTCCCTAGTCAAAACTAATCCTAATTCATCCAGAGAAATATGATGAATGATATCATTAGATTAAATAATCAACATAATATTAATTAAAAGATGTTTATATAGATTAAAATACATAAAACATATTATTGTAATATTTATTGAGGAAAATAACCTTTTTACCTAAAAAATAATTTTTAAAATCTAAATATTATGCAAGTAAAAATAAAATAATTTTCATTGAAAATAACCATATATTATTTTAATTTAATATTTAAATATCTATATAATCATGTGGTTAGGAAATTATATTCATTATTTATTATTTAAGAAACATTCTTTTGAAATTTTGTTTGAAAAGGGTGAAAAGTACCTTATTCACAAAATAATAAAAAGATTCCATTAAAAATGTTTTGTAAAAAGTAAAAATTTGGTAAAAAAATTAAACAATTATATAATAATATTAAAAATATTTTTGAATATATTTTTATAATACAATGATATGGAATAAAAATATACCTCATTGGAGTCTTAAACATAAACAATCCTAAATATATGATGAGATTGTGAAATAAACCCTTCCTTGGGTTAGACGTCATTAGTACATTTTCAAACATCCTTTATAATAAATATTGATTAATTATAAATCTATTCCATAACCCTAATAATATATCATAAAATTTATTATTTACTAATAGTCTTTTACCAATCGTTTCTTAATAATTCTTTGTTAAAAATCATTGTTTTGGGAAATAATGGACTCGTTTTTCATGTTTGTTTTGGTTTGGTACATTTGGTATTTAAACTTTGATCAGTGTTACATAATCAAAAAGATGATAAAAATTATATAAATTTCTTATAAAGACATTAAAATCATCATAATTCCCAACCATAAAATATAATAATAAAAAAATGAGTTGTATCACCATGTGTAGATGATAAGTCGTATATATAGACAAGTGATACATTAACATCTCATTTGATGGAAAAAAGGGTGGGTAATGGTAGTTTTATAATCATAATATCATTTTATTATATTTATTATACTTAATTTATTATTTTATGATAGCATCCAATGATTTAGAATATGTATAATAAGGAATACATTGAAAGAGATCACGTTAGACAATTACTTCTTCTTCATGGGACCTTCTTTAGATCCTTTCTTAAGGGACATATGATTGTAAATTTATGGGGGAAAACCCCCATAAGTTTCCTTGAGATTTTTATAAGATAAATTGGAAGGAATATGTCTATCTATATAGATAAGTTTTGGGAGAATAAGTGAGGGAGGGGTGCCCTTATATAATTGAGGTGAGGGCACTTTTGGAATTTCTTAACATATTAAATTATTCTAAATTAATTATCATACTAAATGACTCAAAATAGAAATTTATTCTAATATAAGGTAATATATGGTTTTAATAAAGTAAACCAAAATAATATATACAATGTTTGTGGTAAATTTAAACTCTTTAATTTTGATTCACCCATTGGTTAATTATTTTTGACGTTAACCATGGTAGCCACTATTTTAATCCTAATAGATTAATAATGTTACTATAAATGAGAAATTGACTCATAAGTGGACTATATATTATTTTTTAAACTATATTCCATTATAATTTCCTTGGTTAATATTTTTATTAATTTTAAATAATTTAATAAAATATTATTTTGATAAATTTTCATTAATGTCAATTTTGACACTATTCATATAATTTGACTTCAAATACATCAACACAAAGGTTGAATTTAAATGTAAAGCTGCGAAACTGATAAAATATTTTATATAGATATATAAAATTCATTCCACACAATTAATCATTAAAATAATATCAAAATTAATATTTTTAAAATCATTCATTTTATTTTTCTGGTAATTAAATATATAATGTATTATCATTTCACAATAACTTAAGGTAATTATATAATTTATAAAAATTAAAAATTAATTTAACTAGTGAAAATAATTTCATGAGAAAAAAATAGACATTTTTATCGTTCATGTCTTACTTTTGTGCCTATGTGGACACACAAAAGATAATAAAAATATAGAAAATGACATTTTGTAACTATCTTGGATTAAAATAATATATAGTTAATTTCCATTAAAAAGTGATTATTAAAAAACTATAATTAGATTATAATGTGATAAGGGTTTAATCCTATTCATAAAATAAAATCTATACTAGATTTTCCAATATTTATACCCTTATCTTTTGGTTATAACCCCTATTTAACCTCTTTAAGTCTTACCATGACAACGTTAATTATTACTCTTTGAGGGAAAATATTATTAATATATAATGAAAAACGACCCATTAATGGAATATGGTTGATATGTTACCCATTATCTTAATCACGTGTCCAAATTTAAGATTTTTAAGAATTTTATATCATTTAATAAAATACTATTTACTACAAAATATCCGTAATATTGATTTTTAGAACTATTCATTACTTCGACATTAAAAATATCAACAAAACATATGAAATTTGAAAAACAATGTTTTATTATGTCACTATGATGTAATTTAAATATATAAAATTCATTCATTACATTAGTTTTCACAAATTATATTTATTATAATATTTTGAAAACCATTTATTTGATTTTTTTCATTAATTGAATAATTACTACATCAATACTATGTAATAATTTAAGGTACTTCTATCTACACTAAAAATTAAAAATTAATTAACATGATGAATATAATTCTTTTATATGTCAAAATAATATTTTTAGTCAATTATATTCTCTACATAACACCACATTAAAAATATTTTAGTTATTAAAAACAAGATTGAAAATGTTTGAATTTTCATTAATTA
Source organism: Viscum album (assembly GCA_963277665.1). Taxonomy (NCBI): domain Eukaryota; kingdom Viridiplantae; phylum Streptophyta; class Magnoliopsida; order Santalales; family Viscaceae; genus Viscum; species Viscum album. Next base: position 602,075,788 of record OY728133.1, read on the forward strand.
AAATATTATAAAAATCATAATATCATCAATGGGACCCCAACAGCTCATAAATTATACTTTGGATGATTATGGATGATATATAATCTTTTAATAAGATTTATTAAAATTTTAAGGTAATTTAGAGTCCTTATCATTTTATTATTAACCTTTAAATACCTGATTTACACTTTAATGTGCTAATAAAAATTACTAAGTTTACTATTCATATTGACAAAAAATAAAAGGAACATATTTACTAAATTTGGACCTCTTGGTTCAAAATATAGAATACATTTTTTAAAATTAAAAATATACAAGTGGATTTTTTTAATTTAAAATTAAACAAGAAAAATGCAATGAGCAATGGTTTTTCAAAAAATTTATCTTTTTTAATATAACATTTATTAATACTAAATTAAATTATTAAATAAATTTAAAAAATAATGACTTACTTAATTTAAATTCAAACAAACTAATTTAAATTTAATACTAATCCAAAATATAATTTGACGTTGAATATACTTTAAAATAAAAATATTGTTTTGAATTAAAATTTGTATTTTTTATAATTCATTTAAAAATAAATCCTTAAAAAAATATCAAAAATTAATTTTAAAATAATATTTACACAATTAATTCAAAAATGAAAATAGTTTTTTCTGATAAATTTTTTAGAGCTTCTATAATTAATTATAATATTCACTCATAAAAAGAAAGAAAAAATCATTTTTAATGAAAACATTTTTTTCAAGAAAAAATGACATTAATAACAATTAATGTATTATTTCATAAAAAATATTTATTACATTTATGTTTAGTATGAAATTTATATTTATTTCCATGATTATTTTTTCATATTCATACCCTCCAATTTAACGGTTGGGTTGTAATGCTCATATTTAGATAACAATATTTTTTTCATTTAAGCTCGATGTTGTGTATCATGTATGGTATTAAACATTGTATTTACTTTTAAAATATTATGGGTTTACATATTTATAATTATTTATTATTGATATATAATATTTAATTCACCAAAAAAAACAATGTTTTTGTTAATTCAATAATAACCTAAATGTATATTTTTATGTATTACTTATGAACCATCACTATAGGTTCTATGAAATTAACCTAGGACTATATAACTATATCAAAATTATATAATGCATATTTATGAAAAATTATTCAATTTATCGACTAATGATCAATGAGTGGGGACAAAAACTTCTAAACTGAAGCATGTGTGGAAAACAGAATATTTAACAACTAAATATTAATATTAGCAATAATGAATTAATATGTGAGAAATAAGGAATTAAAATTGAATGGTATAAATAAATATTTATTTAAATAAAGTTCATATTCACATGAATAACTAACCTATATTTATTATATAGGTATTAAGAGTGTGTATGATTAATAGGAAGTCTGAGTTTAGGGTTTCTTTCCAATCACACTTTGAAATATAGATTGTCTATGAATAAATTTTTATTAAGGGTAATTATAAATTTTTAATTTATAAAATATGGTCTATTTCTTCTTCTCATGTTATTTTTGTTTTTTACATGTCTACTTATCATTTCTCATCCCTTTTCATCACAATTCTACTGAAAGGATTCTTGTAAGTGGAGCTGACCATGTCTCTTCTTTTCAGTCGGGAATCCTTCTCCTCTAAAACCATGGTTTTCTCATATGATTTATTGATGAAATTATCCCTACTTATATTAAGGTTATTTTTTATTTGTTTTAATTTCTTCATAATGTTTTGAAAGTAATATTTTTTAACCTTTTCTATACAGTCTCTTTCTATTATCATTTTTATCTATTTTCATTATAAAATTTCCATTGGGTTTTTATAATTCATAAAAATGATTTTTATTTACATTCAAGTTATTTTTATAAGGCCATTGTATTATAAGTCATTTCCTTTAGAAATAAATGTTATTACAAATGTCAATCATATTTTGAATTGTTTCCAAACAGTTTTTGAATTATATTCTATATTTTTTTATCTATATTAATATATGTTTATGTTTATTATGTTTAATTTTTGATGTGTTTTAATGAAATTATAAACTTTATATCGACGGATAATTAATTTTTATGCCTTTTGATTGTTATTATGAAACCCATTTCATTATCAAATGTAAATAATTCTAGAATCAAATTATGAATTTTTTCAGGTTTATATGGCCAACATATGTAAGGTTTTACATTATGTGATAGGTGAGCCTATAATTATATATCATTTTAATGAATTTGGTAAAAAATTATATTTCATCAGATGACATGTAAAGGACTAGGTATCTAACTCGATGCATTATGGGACTCTTCCAGCTAGGTTTAGGGAATGTGGGGTGAAACCAATCCACTCTGGAACTCAGACTACTATGTTTGTGGAATTGGGAGTATGTCCAATCTACTCTAGGACTCTACCCACCGTGTGAGGAAAATCTTGGTAGTAATCCCCTAAATAGGGAATACTTTTCCAACATACATATATTCCATATTTGTATTCTAAATTCCAATGTTATTCCACATTCCTATGTTATTTTTCTATTAATTAGGATAGTTGTATCATGATTTCACATTAATATTCCATATTTCACATGTTATACCAAAATCCACATATCAAGATTCATAATCTATGATCTAATTTTTATTTTATATTATTTTTAAGATATATTAATATTCTTATATTTTATTCTCATACAAAAAAATTTATCTTATACTTAGTTATGATATTAGACTAATATTTATTTTGTCCATCCCTTAATAATCATCTAATCTCACCCATCATTAGTCGATGAAGAATATTATTATGTATGATATATATATATAAGGTTATTATTTGAGTATATTATTTTTGGGATATGTTTTATAATATTTTTAAAATATGTTGATTTTTTACATATTCTTTAAAGACACAAAACTTATATGTCACAGGGTCTGATTTATTATGATATGTAATAATTATTCATGTAAAATAATATAATATTTATGTGTGTTAAAGTTAGTTCATCTAAAATCTCTAATATTTAGAGAATATCAAAGACCGAGGAACTGTTCGATGGTTGTGGACATGTGTAAAGAAGGTGGTGATATGATATTTCCTTAGATAATGTGACAATTTCATGGATATCATACTCACTTCATGACCTATTACATATAAGTAGAGATATACTTAAAGGGATAAGTGCCTACAAGTCATCAAAATAGGATGAGAACATATTCTATACAATATTAAAGAAAATACATCTATAATATTTTTATTTTTTCTCAAACATTGGGAAAAAAGATATAGATTTTAGGTGGCTATGAAGAAAAAAATTATATAGAGGACCTAGGATAATATTTTAATGATTTATAGACACTATTCATTTGGGAAATATATTTTACCCATTATGGGAATAATTATATGACTATGTTACTTATGCCTAAGGTAATTTAGAGATATGGTCAAATGTCTATACTAAATAAATGTTTTCTTAGAAGGTTAATATAATTAAAAAAAGGTTATTATAGCCAATATTTTTGTAAGGCTATGAATAATAGCTTAAAATGGATTATGGAGAGTTATTTCTCATCCCATGTTAATGGGAACATAACGATTTTAGAAATTGAAAGTTTGTTTTGTTGGTACTTTTTGTTTTGATAGTTCATTTAATATCAAATAAAGTGTAAAAAAGATGTTTTTTGATGACGAAATGATTAATACAATAGTGTTTTATATTTATATAATTTTTCACAATATTTTGAGTGTGAAAAAACTATGTTACTTAGGAATTTAATTCACCTTAAATTGGAATATCTACCCGAACAGAGGAATGGTTTTAAATTATCTAATTAATGAGTATAGAAAAAAATAGAAATCTATATCAATTGGAGAGAACATATAACCTATGTCCTCTTATAATATAATAGGACAATAACTTATGGTATAAAATGCATGGCCACACACATAAAAACATCATAGATAATTTATCTATGATAATGTTTTTTGTAAAAAATACTAATTTGAAACAGAATAGAGAGAAGAGTTATTTTACTTGTGTGAGAGGGAAGATAGTGATAAATCCATGTATACCAAATAAAAAATTATAAAATATTTTACACATAAAAAATAATGATATTTTTGGTATTATTAAACTTCATGTACCATAATGGGATATGTAAATCTATTTTTTCCATTTATTATTATAATATAATTGGTTGAATCAGGCTAATGAATACTGAGAAGAAAGTCATATAGTATATTAAAATATTCTGCAGTGGAGTTAAAAATGAAAGTATAAGATCAATCAAAATTTTGAAATTAGATGATGGTATGGATTACACTTTTATTTAGCTGTAAAATTATTTATAGAAATGTAGAATCAATCATGATAAGACATTATAAAAACTAGTGTCATATAAATAAGGAATTGTATGATGAACAATATGGTGAATACACTACTCAAAAAAAATCAGTATCTTAGTGTGATTTTAAAAATAAGTAATATTGGTGGTAGTGTGAACAAAAAATGAATCCTTTTTATGCCTTATAGATAAATAATAACTACAAAAGATCTGGAATGGAATGATTCCAACACTTAAACACTATAACATGTTTTAAATCAAGTGTTTCTCTTGGAATAAATAAGGAAACCAAGAAAAATATGGTATTTTAGTGAATTAATGAATCTTATTTAGCTAATAAACCTTTATTAATTCCAATAAATGTTTTAGGAAAATGTTGTATAAGATTATGGAGATTCATAATGTGAATCTTATTGAAGAAATAACTAAATATATATCTATAAATTTTAGTTTGGACTAATTTTATGATGAAGAATATGGTGTTCTATAAAATTATAGAGGTATTGCATGGTTATCATAAGAAAACAATAAAGAGGTTGATTTGAAATAATAATAAGCTACTTAAGAGATCTATCCACTGATTGAAATAAGGTATACATGAGCTAATACTATTGGATAAAATATAACTGGGGACTAATCTACTCCAAAACAAACTTTATGGATGTAAAATGTAGAGAAAAATTATTACTTATCTCAAGTGGATCTAGAATCAATTGAATCATCATTGAAGAATGAATCATGGTTTATTTCTAGTAATATATATATGTATTAAATAGAAATGAACTAAATAAAGTATCTTGTATTGAAATTTTATGATGACAATATAATAAGAATAATGTTTGTGTTCAACAAAAAATATAATGAACATGGAAAAGTAATCAAGAAAAAGGAAAATTGGTGTTCAAGGGAATATAAAAAATTGAATGCATAGATGTGGAATAAACCTTTTCACTAGTGGAAAGACTCAAGTCAATTAGACTCTTAATGGTGGATTTAATTCTAAGAGGTTACAAAAATTTCTAAATGGAAGTGAAGAAAATGTTTTTAATGGATTTGTTAAGGTTTAAGTTTAAATCTAAGTACTAATGGGTTTTAAAAATAGATGACACTGAATAAAAGGTGTTTTTTTAATAATGTTTTGTACATATTAGGGAAATCACTTTGAGATTGGTATGTTGGACTAGAATCTTATTATTGGAAGCTATAATTTAGGAGAGGTGATGTTAATCACAATCCTTATCAGAAATTAACCATGGAGGAGAAGATTATGTACTCATATATATTGATGATTTCATATTTTGTAGAATTAAGAAGAATTTATTTATTGATTTTTAAATTTTTATTAGATTGATGTTGGATATTTGAATTATTGGAGAGTCGATATACATTCATGGGATGTATGAGAAATAGGGTAAGGAATGTACATTTATTTATTAGGAAATATATGAAAGGGAGTTGTTAACTAATTTTAAGATGCATACCTTCCAATCTATTTCAAAAATAATTTTATTTGTAACCTAACTTTTAAATCACAAATATAAAGAGTTATTATCCAAATTTTTACTAAATAATGATTGGGGGGGTTTTATATCTAAAAGAGAAAATTCTTTAATTTTTTATTCTATAGGTTTGGTTAATTAGTTCCAAAGTAATCTAAAGTAGTAATACCTCCCTAAGATTGTAATATTAATTATTTAGATTAATGGTACTCTTATTTATGGGTTGGTGTTTATTTAAGGGAAATAAAAAGAATTGATTTCATATTTTGATTCAAACTAGGATGGAGATGATGTGGAAAAAATCCATAGTCAGTGAAGCATTATTCTGGGGATAAATTATATTATATAGTTGATTAATAATAAATAATTTATATATATTATCATTTTTAAATATAGGTACATTTAATCTATAAAATAGTTCCCTCATTTTATATTGATAAACTAAAACAGGTGGAACTTATTGATGATGGGAACGTGCCTGTAATAATTCACTATGACAACAAAATTGCAACTGAACTGATGAATAATCTGGTAAAAACTATTTAATCAATAATTTATAAATAAAGTGTCATATTTATAAATAGAATATATATTAATGATTGATAATGATAGAACATTTTGGAATGAATAAATAAGTGTTTAAAATTTCAGCAAAATCATTGGAAACACTAGAAATTGAAAGGAATTAGTTGACCATTAGTGTTCAACCACCTCCCTTAAAATAATCATGTGTTGAATATCTTATCTCTCAAAATGATTTACATTATTGAATTGGATACTCATATTCTATAATAAATTTCTCCCTGGTCATATTATTAAAGGTGATTAAATGATGTGATCTAGTGAAATATAGAAAAAGACAAAGATAGTATTGAATTCTCAAATCAAGGGGGGGATAACATTGAGGGGGATTTTATGATTTTAAACACTTGTAATATATAATCCCAAGATATGATATTTAAGTACGTGAATGGGGATAAATAAAAGGGTATTTTGATGTATTTTTATGAGGATCAAATTGAACAGGTGTTATTTCATGTCTAGAATATTGAAGGTATAAATTGAGGAATGGAAATCTAGTTAAATCCCATGTTTTCATTATAAATCCATAATTATGTTTAATTTGTGTGATATTTTATTTATTATATTTACTTTTTTGGTTTTTCAGTAATTTCACTATGGTACTTCAAGGCACTATGGATTTCCATCAAACACAATGGGGGAGAATGTTGGAACCAAGATGATTCAAATTAGATATTTTTGGAACCAGTGTTATTCAAAAGAAGAGAAATTTTAGAGTTAAAATTTAAAGATGGAAGTGATTGTGTTTTTTTAAATGTCCCTTGAACATAGTATGTATTGCTATGTAATTATAAGGTGAGATAGAAGGTTAGAGGTTATATATAATTAAATCCATAAAATTGAGTGATGTGTGTGCCTAAGCCAAGTTGATGAATGAATTGTTGAATCATGAAGAATAATACCATGATGATTTATATATTAAAAACTCAAAGATATGTAATAATAAATGTAAAGTATACTATGATATAGGATTTGAGCTACACTATAGTGAGTGTTACAAATGAATAAAATTCTAGAGAAGTGTATGTTGTCAGAGAAGGCCACGCCATAATGGGTAGTCCATGAAAATTGGTTCACGCTCAATATTATGGTTAATGATAGGATCATGGAATAATTTTTTTTCATGATATAATACTTCAAGACATGGAAATTTGGAAGATAGGATCATGGTGTAATGAAAAACCCATAATCAATTATTGTTTCTGTAATTGGGAGTAGTATAAGGAATCACAGTGTAGTTAAAGGGATCACATCACACCAACATTGATGGTATTTTAAAGTAATTTGAAGTTTAATATTTTCATTTGATAATGATAGTGGTTATGATGTGATTAGGTAATTCCCATTTAATTTTGCAGAGTCAAAATTATTTCAAAATTATTGTATTTAGAATTTTTCTTGGTTATTATTATAGGAACCTAATAAATGATTCTAGTTTCTAGATAGTGTGTTGTGAGAGGAAAACATGAAATTGGGGGATATTAAAAAATTCTTGAAAGGGGAATATTAAATAAGAGGTAAAGAGAATTAGAATATAGCTGAATTGAAAAATTTGGATTTTAAGAGAGAATATATGTTATTGTGATGAGGTATATTAAAGATCTTGAATCCTTATAAGATATTGAAGCTCGATGAAGTTGACAACACTGTTTTGTGTTATTTGTTTTTAATAGAGACCATTTTATGCAACCTACATATTAATGTTTCATATGTTCCTTATCTTAATTTAGTGAATTAATAGACAAAATTGGTTGTAAACCAATGGTGTCAAGTGAAATTTTCTTAAACTTGTAATCACATACAATGATTTTCTATATCTCTAGTATCTCAAGCATCATCGGCATATTCCCTATGGTGAATTCCTTACAGGTGAACTAGTTAAAATCTCAACTTATGTTCATTTAGTTTTCATTATCTGTAAATTTTGGATGTGTGTTTAAAATTGATAAATTCCTTTTTTTTCAATGTGATTACAATATCTGTAACACCCCAAGATTTCATAGTGTGTTACTTCTTCAAAATAATTCAATAACTTTCACTACATGCAACACCAAGTTCAAGCACACCATGACTTACCAAACAAGCCGTTCAAAAGAGGTTATGAATAGTATAAGATAAATTTTAATGTTTATATAATCCTTATAATTTTAGAATCCATATTATGAGTTTCTTAGATATAATGCAAGAACAAATTCATTTTCAGTATTGCACTTTTATCAACTTTAATAGTGAACCCTTTTTAAATACTATATTTTAAACTTTTTGACTAAATGGGGACATCAAAAATTTAAAATGAAACATCCCAAGCTTCTACGGTACGCTTCTCTTTGAATAATGTGATAGCGTGTGTTGTACGCAACACCAAGTTCTAACACACCATAACTAATCAAACTAGCCGTTATGAATAGTAATACCTACTTTTTGAAATCATATATATTTTATATTTCAAAATGGACTTCATTTTTGGATTCGGAATATTGAAATTAGCCTAGGGTGAAATTTTGGTACTTTTCGGATAACTTTTATATTTTGATGAATAGTGAAAATTACTAAATTTTAATTAAAAACAACTTTTTTAATCAAAATAATTAATAGTGATAAATTGTAAATTTGAGTGGTTTTAAAGTATATTTAGAATATCTTTTTACCATTTAATATAATGTTGGTCATTGGACATAATTTTATAATTAAACCGAACATAAACAAGTGTCAATCTTTTGATAGTTATTACCTCTTAAAAACACGCTTTTTGTTTTGACAGCGGGAATTAATTTTAAATTAATTTATTCCACTTCTGTGTTTTGAATTTAGAAAAATGGATTCCATATTTGGAATCAGGATGTCCAAATTGTGTAAATAGTTAACTTTTATTTTTAGACATTTTGAATAATTACCGTGGTAAATATTTTATTTACCATGGTTAAGGGTAAATCCGGTAAATAAGGGTTAAAAAATAATATTATAATAATACAAAATTAACCTAAAACGTGTCCTAACCTTATTGGTGGACACATACCCGACCATGAGCATCCTTGGGTCAATTTGGGGACCCCTTGGAGCCACTTGTATGTGGTAGGGACACTTTATATTAATAAAGTTAAAATAAAAATAAAAATGGCATAAGCTTACATCTTTTAGAAGAACAATTTTTACATAGGGTTATCCATGTTGGATTTTCGATTATAAATATTCATTAGAAATATAAAAAGATTTCCTACATAATGATATTTTATTTATAATTTTTAGACATCAAATAATTTAAATTATTAATGACACAATAATGATGCAATGTTTACCTCATTAATAAATCATTTAAATAAATAAAATTATAATGATTAAAATATTATCTAAAACCTATCCAATTCTTATTTGTTGATGTTATTTAGAATATTAGTCATCTTATCTTAGACCTCAATTATTTTTGGACCATTATAAACCGAATATAATTATATTATAAAGTAATACTTTCACTCTTTCCTAAAGAGCCCCTCTTCTCCCTTATAAAAGGAGACCACTTCTACTCATTCCTCACACCCCTAAGCCACTTGGCTCGTCCAAACTCTGCCAAAATAAGCTCCCCACATCCCTCTCCTCCTCCTTGAAGCTTCCTATTAGGCAGAAAGCATTTCAAGAAGTCCTTTGGTTCCAACCAAAGTGAGTTACCTAAATTAAAGGTAACGATTTCTCTTAAATTATTTTCCTTTATTTTGCTTCTCCAACCCCCAAACTCTTTTTATTTCCTTTCTTTTGTAACAACACCAGTATCCTCAATATAATAGGATGTTGTTATAAGAAGGATTCAAACTACACATACACACAACTCCATCTAATGGATGATGAACATAATGTTTCTGTGGATGGAAAACTAACGCCTCACGAAACGATGATTGTTCAAATACATCTTACCGCCTCTCATGGTGGCCATTATGATGGCACTGTAATTAAATATGATATTAATGATATATATTTTATGTATAAGCTTCTGTAATTCCATTTTATTTCATACCATTATTCGTTTCATGTTGTATATACATACGATAATTTCATTTGAGGAAGTGCGGACTACCGCCCCCTTAAAATGATATGACTCGTTCATACCACACATGGAACGTATAAAGGATGGTGTTAATGAACTTAAGTAAAATATATAAAATATTATATTATACTGGAATAGTAATATACCTATGTATCATTTGGATTCGATTCTTTTAAAATAAAAATTAAATGGAAGTAGCGTTCGTGCGTACGTACGGACTACCGTCTCCACGAACGCGGTGAGATCCATCCTCCATCGTATCCATTCAAGTCTTATTCTCATTTTAGGGTTAAAAATAATGTTAATATCATTCTGATTATGAATAAGATTTAATCTATCCATTACAAACATGTCTTATGTAACCAAACATTTAAGAAGAACGAATTGATTATCACCTGAAACGACGATAATACTAAGATATTATTAATAAAGCAATGTTAAAAGATCATATATGATATCATATTAATGTATATGATTCTTGTATAATTTAATAACAACTATTTCACCATTATACAGGAGGTTAAACTACCCCAACCAAGGAAAAGTACAAGGTAAGGGTTTACTTTACAACCTCTTCATTATCCAAGGTTGTTTATACGTAATAATCTACTGGGATCTCTTTATCATCCACATCCATGTTTCTTAAAAATTAATTTCAAAACATTTTTACTATTTACTAGAATATGAGTTAAATTCATTTATACCCTTTTTGACTTTTATAAGTGGTTTATAAAGGAATCTTTCGGTCGTTTTCAAAACAAGGTCCTTTTTAACCTTTTCGACAGAATTAAGGTAAGAATATTTTTTTTAACTTATACAGCGGGTGCGGCTATTTTCCGCCGTTATAAAATCTTCAAAGCTTTCCATACAAGCTTATAAGAATATTTTCAAAGAAAATGTTTTATTAAATGATTTCAAAATAAAAGGAGATATTTCTTTAAAAAAAAATTTGATTTCATCTACGTCAACATCCTTTGATGGATTTTAAGATTATTTGAAGTTGATTTATTATGATACAAAAATTCTATATTGTATTGAAGGTTTTGTGATATGTTTGACTATGGATGTGCTATTTTTATACCATTCATAGTTTATGGTGAAATTATTGACATTTCGTATGCTAGTTTTAATACGAATGTTCATGTTATGTTTAAACCTTTTCATATGGGAATGCATTGGACTTAATAAGTGACGGGTGGAGCCCGCTATAGCTCCTCGATGCATCGGTAGGTCTCATGAGACAAACTAGTGTCTTGGCACAAGGCCTTGACAAAATCTTATTTGTAGTCTTGGCACGAGGCCTTGGCTATGTGGTTATGATAGTCTGGCATTATGCATTCCAACATTATGAAAGTGGTTATTGATTTTGCATGTGATTATTCGATTAGTAGAATATCCATGTGAATAAGTAAATGGCATTATTTCATTTTACTTTTGTCATACTATGTTGAAGTTCATGTTTAAAAGTCTTTTGTTTTAGTAATTCATTGCCTTAAATGTTTATGCTTATTTTGAATGTTCCGCTATATTGTTATCCTTACTGGGCATTTGAGCTCACCCCTTTTCTATGTTTTATTTTTCCCAGGTAGTGAAGAAGTAAATTATGATTGACTTGCAGGGATATTATGAGGGGTTAATAGTGTGGATATGAAGACTTTGTTGTTGTATTAGTTTTTCATTTTATGATGTAATGTAAAACTTATGAATATATCTAGTGTTTCCAAGGCTACTAAACCAATCGGTCTTTCGAGATTTGATCTTTCTTGTGATCATGCCAATGTTATGTAATAATGCAACGACTCTAGGCAACTAGGGTCGGGGCGTTACAGTTGGTATCAGAGGAAGTTTAGTACAAACCTTGGAAACTAGATTTAGATAAACTCTGATTAGAGCACGTAGACCTAAGATGAACTTTGAGGATTAGTATAGAAGAACTTCCTAGAATTTTGGTATTGTAGAGATTTTGTGAGTTTTCTGAGCAATACATCCCTGTCTGGATACGAGCAGGTAGAGGCGGCTCTGGCACAGATGTACCTAGGGGTAAAACCCGAAAACACCGCTTTGAGCTAGACTCGAACGGGAACTGGTGCACGACAACGGGCCTTGCTGCACTCTTGGTTACGACACTCCCGGGGGATATGCTTAGGATAACTCTCATTTTCTTTACAAATCATTATGAAGGGTTTATGAGTATATACTTCCTCAAAGAAAACATTTTTATGATTATGGATTATATCCATAAATAGTTCAATTTATGTTAAGTGTTTCCTAAGTATGGGATTATGTGTTTTGATTCATAAACTGATCTAGTTTATGCCATGGTATAGAAATGGCGCCCAGTAGAAGGAATGAGAACTCCAGAAATACACATGATTCAAAGAGAAGGAAGGATCATATCTTTCATGGTCTTAAGCTAGAATTTATAAGAGAAATAGTCTCCCATGTATTATCATCATATGAAGAAATAATATCATGTGTTGATAAGATAAGTAAAGAGTTTACTGAGTCCTATGGCTTTGAAGGGAAGCAAGAGAAGAAAAGGATAGAAGAGAAAAAGATGGATAAAGGGAAGAGGGAAAAGAAGAATTTTCCCATATGTGGTAACTGTGGAAAGAAACACCCTGGAACTTGCCTGAAAGGAATGGGAGTTTGTTATAAGTGTGGAGGAAAAGGGCACAAAGTACGTGACTGCAAGGGTAAGAAAATGGTTTCAAATGTACAATGCTTCATTTGCAAGGAGTTTGGACACTACGCGAACCTATGTCCCAGTCATCAGACTATGCCGCAAATGATGTTATTGGATAATAATCAAGTTATGATACTACCACAGATGAAGAGGAATGATTAAAGCTCTTATGTTGATTATGTCAATTGAGTGTTGTATCAACAATGTACTTGTTATAATAATTATGGAGTATATAAGGATTGTACTGCAGTACTATTTCATTAAGGACTTGAGATTGTGTGGAACAAAGAAAAGTGACTCAATAGCAGGATAGATTTTTGGAAAATATATGGTTGAGAGAATGATAAACCATAATATAGTTCTGATACTGAGGTAGTGATTTTGGAATAATATGTGATTGTTTTGGATAAATTATATTGGATATTCTTGACTACCTTGGAACTGATTAATGATTTGTATATTCCATCATTGTTGGGGTTTAAAACATTTTTGGATTAATGAAGTATATCCAGCATTCTATATGGAATAAGGGAGAATGAATGTAATCAATAAGGAATATGGTAATACATGATGAAGGTATTCATATGCTATTACGGGGTAAAAAGGATCTATATTATGTTTACCTTCCTTATGAATGTTGGAATGTGAGTTTGGACAGAAGTATTTTGGATAGTTCTAGTTTGGATTATTTTGGATTTCCATAAAAGGACAACCCGGAGGTCGGACGACAACCCGTCGCGTCCGGCAAGGCTGCGAGACTTGAACCCGCAACCGAAGGGAGACAAGGGTGTATCACCTACCACTATCCCACGAGATGTCCTGGATTAAATAAAGTAGTTTTTTAAAAGATCTGGTAGATGAATTATAAATTCCTTTATTTTGTAACCCTATACGAATAGTGTAAATAGAATTTTTTTTACATTCTATTATCTTTTAGAGTGAAAGATGAGTTTGTGGTAGAAATTTATTAATGGATAAAACTCTAATTATAAAGTAAGTATATCTCCTTATGATCTTAGCCAATCTCATAAATAAATTCCTCAATATTAAGAAAAGCAACTTAGAACAAAAATGTTTTCCTAGATGGTACCTTAAATCATCACTAATTTATGGATTTGGGATTGTTGGCCTTTTCATAGCCATGTTCTCTACCACTCTCCATCAGATAATTGATGGTTAGATTTTTCTTCCATATCCATATTTTCCTACATGGAACCCTAGTATGAGTTATTTTCGGTAATCTTCATACTTTCGACTCTTTATTTTAAATAGAGGCCTCATTAATTCATTTTTCGATGTGGGATTTCAACTAAGATATTTTGAAACGTCAAAAATGTGTTATCCTAATACCCTATGTTTTGTTGAACCGATGGTATTTCAAATCATCATAGATTGATGAATTTAAGGACCTCAATTTTATACTTGTTTGTGATTGATGACCTCAATCACTACCTATAAATATTTACGTTTTTCCTCCAATTATATGTCTCTAATTGCCACCAATGTTCTCCAAATCGAGATCATAATTTGGTGGTGACCCTTTGATTTCTCTTTTCCTCATATTAAGACTAAATTTTAGTAACCCAATTTCCGATGTGGGTTTTCCCACAAATATATTTTCTATTTTCAACCTTTTATTTTCGAAGAACAATTTCAAATTGCGAGGACGCAATTTATTGAAGGAGGGGAGAATGTAACACCCCAAGATTTCATAGTGTGTTACTTCTTCAAAATAATTCAATAACTTTCACTACATGCAACACCAAGTTCAAGAACACCATGACTTACCAAACAAGCCGTTCAAAAGAGGTTATGAATAGTATAAGATAAATTTTAATGTTTATATAATCCTTATAATTTTAGAATCCATATTATGAGTTTCTTAGATATAATGCAAGAACAAATTCATTTTCAGTATTGCACTTTTATCAACTTTAATAGTGAACCCTTTTTAAATACTATATTTTAAACTTTTTGACTAAATGGGGACATCAAAAATTTAAAATGAAACATCCCAAGCTTCTACGGTACGCTTCTCTTTGAATAATGTGATAGCGTGTGTTGTACGCAACACCGAGTTCTAACACACCATAACTAATCAAACTAGCCGTTATGAATAGTAATACCTACTTTTTGAAATCATATATATTTTATATTTCAAAATGGACTTCATTTTTGGATTTGGAATATTGAAATTAGCCTAGGGTGAAATTTTGGTACTTTTCGGATAACTTTTATATTTTGATGAATAGTGAAAATTACTAAATTTTAATTAAAAACAACTTTTTTAATCAAAATAATTAATAGTGATAAATTGTGAATTTGAGTGGTTTTAAAGTATATTTAGAATATATTTTTACCATTTAATATAATGTTGGTCATTGGACATAATTTTACAATTAAACCGAACATAAACAAGTGTCAATCTTTTGATAGTTATTACCTCTTAAAAACACGCTTTTTGTTTTGACAGCGGGAATTAATTTTAAATTAATTTCTGCCACTTCTGTGTTTTGAATTTAGAAAAATGGATTCCATATTTGGAATCAGGATTTCCAAATTGTGTAAATAGTTAACTTTTATTTTTATACATTTTGAATAATTACTGTGGTAAATATTTTATTTACCATGGTTAAGGGTAAATCCGGTAAATAAGGGTTAAAAATAATATTATAATAATACAAAATTAACCTAAAACGTGTCCTAACCTTATTGGTGGACACATACCCGACCATGAGCATCCTTGGGTCAATTTGGGGACCCCTTGGAGCCACTTGTATGTGGTAGGGACACTTTATATTAATAAAGTTAAAATAAAAATAAAAATGGCATAAGCTTACATCTTTTAGAAGAACAATTTTTACATAGGGTTATACATGTTGTATTTTCGATTATAAATATTCATTAGAAAGATAAAAATATTTCCTACATAATGATATTTTATTTATAATTTTTAGACATCAAATAATTTAAATTATTAATGACACAATAATGATGCAATGTTTACCTCATTAATAAATCATTTAAATAAATAAAATTATAATGATTAAAATATTATCTAAAACCTGTCCAATTCTTATTGGTTGATGTTATTTAGAATATTAGTCATCTTATCTTCGACCTCAATGATTTTTGGACCATTATAAACCGAATATAATTATATTATAAAGTAATACTTTCACTCTTTCCTAAAGAGCCCCTCTTCTCCCTTATAAAAGGAGACCACTTCTACTCATTCCTCACACCTCTCAAGCCACTTGGATCGTCTAAACTCTGCCCAACTAAGCTCCCCACATACCTCTCCTCCTCCTTGAAGCTTCCCCTTAGGCAGAAAGCATTTCAAGAAGTCCTTTGGTTCCAACCAAAGTGAGTTACCTAAATTAAAGGTAACGATTTCTCTTAAATTATTTTCCTTTATTTTGCTTCTCCAACCCCCAAACTCTTTTTATTTCCTTTCTTTTGTAACAACACCAGTATCCTCAATATACTAGGATGTTGTTATAAGATGTATTGAAACTACACATACACACAACTCCATCTAATGGATGATGAACATAATGTTTCTGTGGATGGCAAACTAACGCCTCACGAAACGATGATTGTTCAAATACATCTTACCGCCTCTCATGGTGGCCATTATGATGGCACTGTAATTAAATATGATATTAATGATATATATTTTATGTATAAGCTTCTGTAATTCCATTTTATTTCATACCATTATTCGTTTCATGTTGTATATACATACGATAATTTCATTTGAGGAAGTGCGGACTACCGCCCCCTTAAAATGATATGACTCGTTCATACCACACATGGAACGTATAAAGGATGGTGTTAATGAACTTAAGTAACATATATAAAATATTATATTATACTGGAATAGTAATATACCTATGTATCATTTGGATTCGATTCTTTTAAAATAAAAATTAAATGGAAGTAGCGTTCGTGCGTACGTACGGACTACCGTCTCCACGAACGCGGTGAGATCCATCCTCCATCGTATCCATTCAAGTCTTATTCTCATTTTAGGGTTAAAAATAATGTTAATATCATTCTGATTATGAATAATATTTAATCTATCCATTACAAACATGTCTTACGTAACCAAACATTTAAGAAGAACGAATCGATTATCACCTGAAACGACGATAATACTAAGATATTATTAATAAAGCAATGTTAAAAGATCATATATGACATCATATTAATGTATATGATTCTTGTATAATTTAATAACAACTATTTCACCATTATACAGGAGGTTAACCTACCCCAACCAAGGAAAAGTACAAGGTAAGGGTTTACTTTACAACCTCTTCATTATCCAAGGTTGTTTATAAGTAATAATCTACTGGGATCTCTTTATCATCCACATCCATGTTTCTTAAAAATGCATTTCAAAACATTTTTACTATTTACTAGAATATGAGTTAAATTCATTTATACCCTTTTTGACTTTTATAAGTGTTTTATAAAGGAATCTTTCGGTCGTTTTCAAAACAAGGTCCTTTTTAACCTTTTCGACAGAATTAAGGTAAGAATGTTTTTTTAACTTATACGGCGGGTGCGGCTATTTTCCGCCGTTATAAAATCTTCAAAGCTTTCCTTACAAGCTTATAAGAATATTTTCAAAGAAAATGTTTTATTAAATGATTTCAAAATAAAAGGAGATATTTCTTTAAAAAAAATTTGATTTCATCTACGTCAACATCTTTTGATGGATTTTAAGATTATTTGAAGTTGATTTATTATGATACAAAAATTCTATATTGTATTGAAGGTTTTGTGATATGTTTGACTATGGATGCGCTATTTTTATACCATTCATAGTTTATGGTGAAATTATTGACATTTCGTATGCTAGTTTTAATACGAATGTTCATGTTATGTTTAAACCTTTTCATATGGGAATGCATTGGACTTAATAAGTGACGGGTGGAGCCCGCTATAGCTCCTCGATGCATCGGTAGGTCTCATGAGAAAAACTAGTATCTTGTCACAAGGCCTTGACAAAATCTTATTTGTAGTCTTGGCACGAGGCCTTGGCTATGTGGTTATAATAGTCTGGCATTATGCATTCCAACATTATGAAAGTGGTTATTGATTTTGCATGTGATTATTCGATTAGTAGAATATCCATGTGAATAAGTAAATGGCATTATTTCATTTTACTTTTGCCATACTATGTTGAAGTTCATGTTTAAAAGGCTTTTGTTTTAGTAATTCATTTCCTTAAATGTTTATGCTTATTTTGAATGTTCCGCTATATTGTTATCCTTACTGGGCATTTGAGCTCACCCCTTTTCTATGTTTTATTTTTCCCAGGTAGTGAAGAAGTAAATTATGATTGACTTGCAGGGATATTATGAGGGGTTAATAGTGTGGATATGAAGACTTTTTTGTTGTATTAGTTTTTCATTTTATGATGTAATGTAAAACTTATGAATATATCTAGTGTTTCCAAGGCTACTAAACCAATCGGTCTTTCGAGATTTGATCTTTCTTGTGATCATGCCAATGTTATGTAATAATGCACCGACTCTAGGCAACTAGGGTCGGGGCGTTACAATATCCATTGATAGTTTCAAGTGAAAAGTATTCACACAAAAATTCACCGATGTTGGGGGTTTTTGGGATGTTACAGTTGTAACACTAAGAAAATATTAACTAAATAATCCATAAATCACACAATATATTACATTGAAATAATTAAATCATTACATTAAAAACCCAATAATAACAATCATATCAATAATATCCTATAATATCTAATATGTATCACATGAACAAAGAATTAATAAATATATTTATATAATTTTTCAGAAATACCAATTAATATACCTAGAACTGAGTATATGATCATTGAGAGGGGTTGGATCAATGGATACTAAAAACAAAAACTCTCAGGCTACAAGATCCCCATCACTAATTAGTGTGATTATATCTCAAGGGTGAAGATGTGATGAAACAATATTAAGAGAGAAAAAATATAAATGGATTGAATGGATTTTACAAGGTTCACTCACACTTTTTATTTTGTGGATAATCCTTGGTGTGTGGTGGTTATAATCCTTCTACCCCCATTCCAATTTTTTAATAATGGAACAAGGGAATAATTAAAATTATTATCTTAATATCTAATAAAAATAAGAATAATTAGATTTATTAAGTTGAGAAATAGTCATTGATCCTACCTCAACTTCCTATGGAATATAGACTTTGTGTACACCCTTGTTCTTCCCCTTAATTTCTTATCAAATCCTTCTTAGAGATCTAGATGATTCTATTAGATATTCACCTATCCATCCTAAAAATGCATCTCCTTGAATTCCAATACATATTTATAGATTTAACCTATATTATGGCATACTGATTCTAGTTTTATAATGAATATCTGATCTAAAATACATATATGTCTAAATCACAATGATCTTATATTATATGAAAATTTCATTGATTGTATTTTTGTCATGATAAGTATATTATGGCATGTATATCTCAAATATCTAGAACTATAAAATCCATGAAACGTTTTTACCCAAGTTTTAATAGTGTGGTTACTCATGCTACAACATAGTATTATTAACTTCACCACAACTTATGACATGTACCATTGGACCATAGTGCAAGACCACTTGACTCCCAAACCAGTGGAGCAAACAATTCTCTCAGGTGGTCTACATGGAACATTCAACTCCACAAAAATTAATCATATAAAACATCATGGAACAACTAGTATAGAATTGTTGTTGACCTCCTCATATCAAATTAATTCATTTATTATGAAAAATAAATTCTATGGCATCAGATTCTTCTATAAGAGTAAATAATTTTTCTATTAGCACCATCATGGAGAAACAAACACAATTATGGAGTGATTTCTTAACGTGTAATAAGAACTCATGACACTTCATGCCCATATAAGATCTATTCACATCTGACATGAGATTATCTTAACCATGATATGACATGATCACCATCATTCAAACTGGCATAACTTCATTAATTTTATTATTATTCCTCACCACACAACTCTAATGCACTTACACCACATATATTTAAAACCATCCCAACCTCTTGAATGAATTTCATAAAGAAATAAGTCATATAAATCCTAAAATATAAAGGCCATATAAACAACTCATCATACTATAGAATAATTATTTTGTAATATTTTTATCCTTTTGCATTATATAAATTTCATATTGACCATGTCTCAATTGAGATCAAATTATCTCCCCCTTTAACAATAAATGTCATGATGGATCTTCAATATCCAATATCTCAACGGGATATTTAATCCCTCATTTTTATTTAATATCACCATTTGAGTCATTATATATTCTCTTATCCAAATATCAGCTACCAACAATATAATTGTTTCCTTGATTTTGAAGACATTTCAACTCCTTTCCCCCTTTATAATCACTTATAAAATAAACTAGATTCTCTCCACCTTTTCAAGAAGATAACATTATATATTCTCCCCTTATTATATAAACATAATGTAATTAAAGAGGAAAAATATCCAAGAAACTTTATAGGGATTTTGGGAAATAATAAACTCCCTACAACACTCTCTAGTACTAGAATACATATTTTAAAAATGGTTTTATCTAGATATTTATGGATTAATATATTTGGAAACATATTCTAATTAAATCTCACCATGATTTACCTTATACTTAATTAGGTGGTATTTGAAATCAATATGCTTTTATCTCAAATTTTGAACCAAATTATTTGAAAAAAATATTTCACTCTAATTATCAAAACAAATCACCAATTAGTATAAAAAATAAACACTAATTTCTTATAGATATGCATTCATCAATTTAATTTGAGTTTTGGTTTGAGAAATTTTAATATACTAAGATTATTTTGGGATAAAATTGATAGTATTATGCTCCATGGAGTTCCATGAAACACATCTTCTTTCAATAAAGAAAGAACCTCTATAAGTAGAAATTTGATTTTCAATATCTCATACTTTATATTAATCAGTATAAACATAAATATATAATGATTTGTTTTAATGACTTAGTCCATAATGAAGGGTTTATTTGACGTATCATAAGATCTATTTTAATATCATAAGATGAAACTTCTTTGGGTTGCTTTGGAATTATGAAAAGTTTGTAGCTGCAAAAATAATTTACAGTCTTGACACATTAAAATATAGTATACTCATAATGGGCCTTTGGAAATCATTTTGATTCAAAATTATTCCTTATTCATGAATGAAAAACATTGTCCCAAGTACTATATGATTAGAAACTTCTCCCAATTCCTCAAATCTAAACATTTTATGTAACTCATGAGCGTACTTTTCTTATAATTAAAAGAGAAAATCAGTGACATTTTTTACTTGTAAACCCTATAAGAATGTTATTTCAAAAGTATTTTATATTTAAAAAAGCCTCCTAATTTTCTAATAAATTTCCCCACAAGATCATTTATTAATTTTGGTAAAAATTATTTAATTAACATACATATCCAAAATGTGTGAGTTTTTGTTATATCCCTTGACATAGATATTTCCTTCCATTAATTGGATACTCTTTAAGATATTTTTTATCACTGAATACCTTGATCTGAGAACTTTTTGAGTCTCATATGGTTCATTATTATTCTTTCACCCTGAAGATACATCATTTTCCAATATAATAAATTTATATTAATCCTTATAAACCTCTTTGTCAAGTTCACTATTAATGAATAATAAATTCATATCCATTTGTAAAATCTTTGAGTTTCATTGAGAAAAAATCATGATAAATATTTGGTTATTTTAAGAAATGAAATTTTAGAAACAAATTATAAAAAATACTATAGATTTGTGAAAATACATTTTAAATAAGATATGATTATTTTAATGATACATAAAATTTCTCATTGAGATTATTTTGAAATACCCACTTCATCTTGATCAAATTTTTCTCTTTCTGATAAGAAACAAACTATAAGGTGACATTATTATTAATTTGGGTAGGATATTCATCCACCATTGAAACTTAATCCTCGTGTTATACGGATTAATCAACACACTTTTGCAACTTGTAAAATTAATTGGATGTGATTTGAAAATCTCAATATTATTTAGATTTGTTCTCCATTGATAAAATCGCTAAGAATTTTATCTTGCTCAACATGTTTTATTAGTCTTTAGAACATATAATTGTATAATTTTAATCCATATTCATTACTATAATTTTTAGAATTAACCTATGAGTTATCAAAATCATATCATTCATCTGTAATACCCTCCTAGTATTCATCTACTACTCATTTAGTGTTATCATCAATGGGTAGTGATTGTATTGAAGTATTTTTAATTTCCAATATAATCAAATCGATTTTTTTGATAATACTTATCATGTTCATTTAATAGCACTAATAAATTATTTTTGAAAGTTTATACCTTATAAATATAAATTATTTGGATCTCTTATAAAACATTCCAAATTATTTGACTTTAATCTTGATATATCATGGGATGTTGAATCCATTCAAAATATTCAATATCATATTATTTACCAACCATGACTCATATGTTTTGTTGACCAAATTGGGTCAGTGTAGGAACTGGTTCATATTATAAGCTTTCATAGATTGGTCTTGTGTCCAATAATTTTTTTATGTTCTATAATCTAATTGAATTTTTCTTCTTATTTAAATCAATCTCTAATTCTTCCTCTCAACAACAATATTTTTTGGGGAGGTATAGAGAAATATATTCAAATATTATTATTTTATTCTCAATATGTTCTCTGAATTTTTTATTCTAATATATAAATATATATATCCAATATTATTTCAGAGTCCATTAATGACATACCATGTTTGATTCCTAGTAATCCTCTAAAACCTTTTAAATCTCTTAATCTCTTGATATTTACTTGACATAAAATAGGTATAAGACATATTAGTAAAATCATAAACAAAAGGAATGAAATAATTATCTCCATTTCTTGAATTCAATATCATATTATTTCACACATTCAATTTAACGTACTCAAGATGATTATTCTTTTTTTCACTAATTTGTGACTCTTTTTCAACATCATTCCCTTATGAAATGTGGCAACTATGTTTAGACATTCATCTCATAGCTTTGGTATATTTTCAACAACATCATGCTAGTAATTCTCATTCATAATTTTCTACACCAAGCGACCAAGTATTATATACCAAATCTAGTTTCCCTAATTTATTTTCAGGAAAGAAAATTAACAATTAAAAATATATAAAAAGGTTTTTTTGAACAATTTCATTCCATTATAATTTTTCCACCCTTAAAAATATTTATGAAACATTCATTAATACAAAATATCACCCCATTTCCATTATCCCGTGTTTGATAAATAGTAATAATATTGTGATTTTATCCCTAAACAAATAGAACACCACTAGATTTATTCTTACAAATCTTAGTGTAGAAAATTACTTTCACATTATGTGATCACTCATTTATAAAAGCCATATATCTGTAATCAGGACAATGGATAAATTTTAAGAAAAAAATGTATCCATAATATGTGATGATAAACCATTTACAATTATCCATGTATTATATCCTTTTGTATCTTTATATGCCACCTATACTACTATTTCATGGAATTAATCATTCCACCAATAAAATATTTTGAAACTCTATTTTTATTTAGCTAGTATGATAGCATGGAAGGACATTTGTTAGAGTTGTGTCTTGTTTGATCACAACTCCCACAAGTATCCTCAAGAAAATTGAAGTAGTTTTATAATTATAAATTCAAATAACAAGAAACAAATCCTATAATCATAGACCTATAGCCTCTTTTGTCCAAAACCATTTCTATAGGCTTTCGGCTCAGGGTATATAAAAATTTTAGAAAAAATTATGGTTATATTTATAATAAATATCCATAGTTTATGAAAACCATGGATATAGTTTTTTAGGATCAGGTTATATCCATTGTTTCTATAAAAACATTGATATAGGTATAGGATATATCAATGTTTTAAGAATATTGTGCATATAGGGTTCTGCTGCAATTTTGGGACAAATATTTTCCTATGGGAAATGATGGGAAGACCTATAGACACGTTTTTACACCTATTACCAAAATTTTCAATATATATATATATATACATAATATACAAATTAATATCAAAAAATTTCTATAGTACAATGACAAGTGCTTGGAAAAAGTGGAGGTATGCGGTTCAAATATGGTTGTTAAAATTTTATTTATAGCCTATATCCATGGTTTCAAGGTCCATAGTCATAGTTTGAAACTATAGATATACCCCTATATCCACTGTTTCAAAACATTTATATAGGTCTATTTTCCTGATTTCAAACCCTAGTTATTGGTTTGGCCATATTTCCATTCCAATAAGATCCATGACCATCCATACTATTGATATTACCCATTACTATAGTTTATACATCTATAGCCATGGTTTTTTATCTTTGATATAGCTGAAATTTCTAGTTTTCGATCTTTTGAATTTTATTTTGGATATACTTTTGGAATTTCATATTTACTCCCCCTTTATTCAATGCTTCTATTTCACTGAGGTAGTAGGATTTTATACAAGCACATGTATTCTTCATTTCTATAAACTGAGTAGCACCAATATCATCCTACAAATAAAAAATCTCCTTGAATAAAAAATTAGTTTTTAAAAATCATCTCATTGAGATTTTTTTTGATTAGATATCCACTATTAATTTTTAATATTTTTTTTCTTAGGATTCTTCATATTTACCTATATATTTTTCTAAGTTTTTTTCCTTAGTATACATTTCTATCAACTCCACTTTGCCTTTAGAATTTCATGCACAATTATAAAACATGTTAGTGAGTATATATTCCTTTTTAATATATGGGACCACATTATACTCTCCTTTTTCACAATTTTCACCATCGGGATTATATTTTGAGTGTCCAAAACAATTTTATTTGAACTATGAAATAATATCTAAGATTTCAAGTGGTATTATAAACTTTATTCATTATTTTAGTTCTTTCTCCAACTTTTTTAACTATATTTTGGAACACCTCAAATTTGGATTTCCTAAAGGAATTTTTAGCTTCAACTAACATTGTATCAATATATTTTACCTACTCATTCTTGGAAATAATATTTAAATTTGTATTATTAATAATTTTATATCTTACTTAAATAATTTAAATAAGATCTCTTATTTTTCATTTGAACTTAATCCCAATCATTATAAACAATTTATATTTTTGAATCTTAAATATATTTCCTTAATGAAACATTATTTAAATTCAATTCATTCCTTAACCTTTCATGTTTTATGTTATCTTTCAAGAACACCATAATCTCGAATCTAATTTGGAACAATTTTAGTTTCTGATTATCACTTATTTATTCTCCATTATTCCCTTATTCTTCTCCACTCAAGGAATCCTTGGGTTGTTTTTATTTTCCCATGAATAATGTTTTACTTTTATCCTATGATTTATATTCTTAGCTTCTACTTTTTTATCATAAGATGTGTAATCACATAGTGATAAAATATTTTTATTCTATATTATATTAGATCATCCTTTTTCTTTAAATATCCATCTCCCAGTGTAATGTAAACCATCTAGTTTTTACTAAAAAAAATTTCTGTTTGATTATATTTCTCATTTGATTATTTATTATAAAGGAATATTTCTGAAAATATTTCAATATTACCACAATTAAATCATTTAAATTATAGATTTAATTTATATTTACCTTTACCTTCTTACATTCCTTTTGATAATAAATAGTTTAATACTTTAAAATCTATGGAATGATCTTTGAAATTGGGTTCTTTAACATGAGACATCATTTAATCAAAATGTTTTATCATTTTAAACTATTTAATGAGGTGTCCTTCTTTATTTTACCATTTCTCCAAAAGGTTGTCCCTCTTATCATGTCATAAGTGATCGAAAAATTATTAAGATTTTTTATGGTCTACCAACCCAACCCTTAGTCCACAAGGTATGAAATATTCATTTTTAATTTATTTTTTATAATTCTCATCATTTTAATCCTGATTATATAATATTTAAGAATTTCAAAATAGATTTGAATTGATTATATAATTTTTTTACTTGAATGAATAATTCATCAACTGATATATGTTATCCCATTTAGATATCTCTAAACTAAGCCTGGAAGTTTTTCATTTAGATTGTTTCACTTTCTTATCTTATTTATAGAATCATAGAGTTTCCTTTATTATATATTGGTTGTATTAATTCCCATAAATAATTTCATATATTTTTCTACGAATGATGAAAGTAAAGTTTTATTTTCTATCCCATTATATTTTATATTATTTTTATCTAATAAAGTGTTGTTCATTCCATCTTCAAAAAATGAACACCATTATTAGTGATATAAAGAACATCCAATCCAAGGGATATAAGATACATAATAATCATCTCTCACCATATAATTAACAAATTTCAATCAAACATGAAGAATTTTTTTTATTAATTAAGTGAATGGATTTAATCAATTAAAGATTTAATAATTTTAATGAAAATCAAGTTTTTTGTAATTAAACATAGAATAATTTCAAGAAATATCTGATTCCAACTGATATGTGTTAAAAGATCAAAGTGTTGAAAAATATATTATACTAAAATATGATTGATACAAATGTATATTAATAAGAGACAATATATAACCATTGATTGGTGTGAATCAATGTTTAATGAAAACCTTATCACTAAAAATAGATAATCCCCATACATGGTTAGTGAAAATAGATCTTGTTGGTTAAGAGGTGATGATGGGAGATTGATCGAGAATGAAAAAACATGGAAATATGGGTTTTTACATGGTTCATTCTCCATTATTATCCTTTAGATAATCCTTTGTGTGTAACCATTGTGATCTCACTACCCACTTTCTAATTTATTAACAATGTAACAAGTAAAAGAGTACAAGGACTATATTGAACTCCAATCAAAGGATGGATAATTATTTTTTTCAAGTTAAACAATCATTACTACCCATAATTCATATGACTCCATAATTTAGGATAGTTTTACACCATTTTTATTCTCCTTAATAGCCTTATAAATCCTTATTGGAATATTGTTTTGTTATATCAGAGTCTCCTCTTTGTATCACAAATATGTCTCTATATATTGGTCACTATATATTTATATATTTAACCTTATATGAAGCATAATTATTTCAATTATAGAATGACTATTAAATACCAATGATATAGAAGAATAAATTAAAAATATCTCAAATTATTTCAAAATATCATTAATGGAATTTGTGTTATGAAAATTAGATTGCAATATTAAATATCTCAAATCTCAAAAGTTGGAAAATCCTGAAAACTTTGTTGATTTTTTTTTAATTTTGTTGTTTCTCAAACAATGGTGTGGCATTATTCAAATTAAAAAAAACTTATGGTTTGAACCATTGGAACTTTCCACAAGACCACTTGATTCTCATACTAATGAAGCACATAATTGTCTTAGCCTAGTCTTCAGGGAATTGTTGACTTCTTATAAATTCCTTAGAAGAAATATTGTTGAATAAAAAGTCTAGTTGTATTATGGAACTCCTCACAATATATTAATTTTTTTATCATGTCATATTAAATACATGAAACATGCTTCGCACATAATATTAACCCATTCTCCCATAATCATCATAACATCCAAAAAAACACAACTAATTCATGATTCCAACTAATGTAAGAAAAACATGATACACTTCTTACCCAAATAAGATACAATTACTTCAAACAAGATATTAACTTGTCCATATTTTAGTCGGATCATAATCATTTACTCCAAGGTTTTTTCATCTATTGTA
This sequence comes from Viscum album, assembly GCA_963277665.1. Lineage (NCBI taxonomy): Eukaryota > Viridiplantae > Streptophyta > Magnoliopsida > Santalales > Viscaceae > Viscum > Viscum album. The sequence goes on from OY728133.1 coordinate 602,103,773, forward strand.
TGACATCATTTCTTTAATTTTTTTCATCACAACTCAACTCCAATGTCATTCCAACTCATCAATGAGCATAATTCCAATGAGTACCACATGAACAAATTCCAAGATCATGAATGAATTCCCTAAAAACAAGTTATGTAATTCCTAAAATATAATTTTAATCTAAACACCTCATCATATGATATTATAATGATTTTTAAAGAAATCTATACCATGGTTTAAGATAAATTTCATATTGACCATGTCTCAGTTGTGATGAACTCAAATCACCCTTTTCCATTCACTTCTTGAGGGCTCTTAAATCTAAAATATCTCAAATGGATCTTCAATTTCTCTATATAACAGTTAGCTATAACTAAGTATAATATCCATTCCTTGTAATGAAAAAATCCTATACCTATATACCATATTATAAATAGTAAAAAAATAAAAAAAAAGGATTTTATGGTACTTTGTAATTTCCCCAACCCGACTCACTAAAATTGGGAATGAACTGGATGTATTAAATGAAATCATGCAAGGATCCCTATTTAATAAGTGATATGAACTAGTGATGATGGTCTACTAGTGAAATTTGGATATTATAAACTATTTTCTACGTCACCATGTTAACAATCAAGGTATAAAAAAATAATTTTCAACCACCATGAACAAGAAAATATATAGACATTATAGTTGTCATCCAACTATAACAATAATATATTGAATGATATAACAAAATGAAAATCCATTATGATTTCACATATACATACATACATAATAGGATAAGCGCATGGATTAAACATAAATATAATTTCCTAAAAATATCAAATAATGGATACACATAACAAAATATGGGTCAAAGCCCCACTTGGTAACATCTCCCACTCCATTCACACCACTAGCTTATCAAATGACTATTGACCCCTTACCTTTACTAGTATCCCTAATCATAAAGTATACACATGCATTGAGATTAACTTATAGGGTTTGAGTATAACTTAGTAAGATACCTCCAATGAAAAATCCCAAATATATAAGTGTGTCTAGTATTTGATATGCTCATAACATTATAAACAACATCAATTGTAAAACCCTTTACATCATTTATTGCTAAAAAGACACGTTCTGTGTGACCATACCAAATTTAACACATACCAATATAATTATGAACTTATTAATCACAGTATACAAGGTTCAGTAAAACAACCCCTTGATAAAAATATCAAGTAAAAATTTTTATAACATCCACTAATATAATAAAATAAAATAAAATATGAATAAAATTCCATATAATCCTAATATCTTGTAATTGGGTGTAATCTCCCATACTACATCCAGATCATAGAAGTTGGTCAAAATATTCAATTCCTTTGTTAACATCAAGTCCTAGTTATAATAGAATCTCATTCCCTTACTATGTCAAGAATTAGTAATCATATTGTCCCATGTTTTCAACAATACAAAATATAAGTGAGAATATTATAACACATATTGAGATATAGTAGAAGAATATTATTCAGTCCAAATAATGATGTCGATTGAATAAGGATTCCCTTACATTTTGGTAGTGATTTTTATAAGGAGATTTTTTTAGGTGAATTTATTGTGAATTGGTTGTTATAAAGGTTATTTTTTTATTGTTAACATATTAACATAATTATTCAAAGAAATAATCACATTAAAACTCAAGTTAATGGAATTTACTCATATGAGGTGATTTTATTTTGGAATTATGGAATTTCATGAAGAATATTTCAACTAATAAGATGGGGTTTTAGTGATGTTTTATTATTTCAAACTAGCAAACTCCTTATGAAATGTTATGACACCCAAAATGTGTGTTGGGTAAGATTAAATCCTGAAATAACAAATTAATTCACACTATTATTAGAGTTTGAATCTCAAAATATTTTAAATATTTTTTCAAGTCAGGTAAAAGACATCATAATGGAAGCGAACTTATTTGTGAAGTTCTTTTCTCATGATCAATTGAGGAGGCCTTGAAAAAGCAGTGATTTAGGGGTTTTATGGTCGTATATTGTCATACCATAATGGTATAAATAACACTATCGTGAATATAAATGATAAAATCGAGGGGATCAAGAAATATATATTTACACTATAAAATAAATTGATTTCACCATAGATCATAAAAACATTCCATTATGAGAAGGTTGTGGTTTTTATTTCTTATTTATATTGTTATTTTTTTAGATTTAATATCATAATAGATCTAATAATTTTGGAAATATAGTGGTAGTTATAAGTTGTTTGTAGAATAACCATTTGTACATACTATGATACATTGGGATTCATCATGAATGAGATGATCATGTTGTATGAATCACTACCACATTGTGATTCTTTTTAAAATACAGAATTAAATTTATTTTCTAATGTGTCCCACTTGTTGAATTGTGGGATACTTAAACTGAAACCCTTAATCATCCAAGTCATATCTAAGGGAATATGTAAGGCATGGATAGATCTGATGATAATAAAATAAATTGGAAGAGTTGAAGTAGAAGTCACTCAATTAATTTAAAAGATTTTTTTATTGTTTATAGAGGAAGAGATATTTTTATTATAAAATTTTTAACATATAGTTAAACAAATAATAATAATAGGGGAAGAACAATAAGAAGAATAGAAGGGTGAAGATGAATAAAAACAACATTATTGAAGTCTATCTCAAGTTAATTCATTCTTTTTGTTAAATTTTAGATTATATATATTTTTTTCACTGGGGAACACTACATTAGTATAGAGACATATTATATATCACGATTTCAGGGATAAAACCTACTTTTTATCCATAATACTGAATCTAGTGGATCATTTTATGATGGGTGTTTCTATATCATGAAAATGATGTATCTATTAATTATAAGTAGAGAACATTATAAACTTATATTATACATGTTGGGTTTATGACTTCATTTTTTCGGTTTGTCTATAGTGATCATAGAATTCACTTTATGTGTTTTTAAGGTTTTTTGAAGTAAAAACATTAATATTAGTGAATTCATTTATTTACCCCCCACCCTTCACTAAATTCTTATAATTAGTGTAATCACATTTCATGTTGTATCAAATCCCCTAGATTTCCTTCAAAGATAATCACTTAGTTGGTGTTTTGTATAAATAATCTTCTCTATGTTTTTTTGGGAGTAATTAATTTTTATGTTGGATATAGATCGATTTATTTTAGTGAAAAATAAGTGGATTCCCACCAATTTTTGTATAATTATTATATTTAAAATGATAGGATTCTGCAATATATTTTATCAATCAACCTATATGAATAAAAATCTATTAATCATTGTTTGAAACCTCTTTTAAAAGGTTCTTATATTATATCTACTAGTATATATAATTTAAAGAATGATTTTTTTACATTTTTCTCTTTTAGAAAAGGATTTTCTCAAAGTTGATGTTATTTCGACAAAAAAGGTATTTGGGATAAATTGGAAAATGTTTATAAAGTTAATGTGAAAATAAATAAAGACAATATATATTTTTTTAGATTGAAATTTAAAGATATAAATATTAATGATATTAAAATAGAATATTTCATCTTTATTAGAGGTAATTAATATGTGAGAACCACCAAAGTTTTTGGTGAGAAATTGAATGATTATATGATTATTGAGATCATATTATGTGTCTTTAAGAAAACAATTGACACAACGTTTATGAAACATGAGGAACATGATCTTGACATACTTACAATAGATGATTTTCGAAGAATTTTTATTTCTAATGGGATGATGAAAGGAAAAACTTTCAAGAATAATACTAAAGTTAATAGGTAAAAATACTTTATATATTGAAAAATAAGATAAAAAATAATAGTATTTGATAAAGATGATGATGATTTAGATGAAGAAGAAAAAATTCAGATAAAATTTTTCAAAATCATATCATTTATTATAAAACTAGGACAATGGAAAAATGTAAGTATTGAGAGATGGTTCAACTTATATGTTTCGAGTATTGATCTATTGTATGTTTCATATAAAATTAGAGAAAGTTTAATGTTAGAGAATTTTTTATATATGAGGATAATAAACATCATATAAGAAATCTTAAAAATTGAACAAATAATTATTTTATTCAATGTGGAAATGAAGAAATTCATATAAAACAAAAAATAGAATTTTTTTATCCATGTTTGAAGAATATGTAATTTGTGATTATAAAAAAAGTTGATACTTCTACTGAAATTGGTGAATTATTTATGATTAAAAAATTTATTTGGGAATATGTTATTATAAGTGATAACAGCATTGATGAAAGTGAGGAAGAAATTTTAGTAGAGTTTATACTAAAGTTGGATCTCAAATAACATCTTTCAAACATTTCAAAATAATAAAGGGAGAGAAATAATATTATAAATTATCAGCAATAATCAGGTGATATTAACACTTTACATTCTAAAAATGAGTCAAAGTTGATGAATGAAATTGAAAACTTGAAAAATTTTCCAGATGATTAGAAGAAGCTGATTGTTGTCATAGAAGATAATTCTTATGTAAATTAGAAATTTCTTAAAATTTGTTAATAAAAAGTGATAGAATCATATAATCAATTGAAAAAATTAAAAAACCAAATATCATAACCACTTTAAATAATATAAATAAATTAAAAAGAATAATTTTATTTAAAATGTTAGTGTAAAGTCATCGATGCAGAAGATATTGTTTTTTGAAAAGTTAAACAGTTCTAAAAATACTGAAAATTTTGTGATTAATGAATTAACATAGAAATTTTCTAAAACAATTAATAAAAAAATTAATAAGACCAAAATAATTTTTTTCATATTATACCATAATTATGGTTCTCAAAAAGGATAAATGGTTTATTGTGAAAAGGTTAAAAAACAATGGTAGTCCACTTTTGGATACTAGAAATTTTCTAAGGGAAACACTCATTTTTAGATAATACTTCTATTGTGAAGTCTTTAACCACATAGAATTTATATGTTTTTCCAATAAACAATATAAATATTAGCCTATTTGTTATGGTAGGTATATATTGAGGTGTATTAAACCCACTCAATGAATATATGGTTACAAAAAATCAAATTATTTTGGACTAAATATTGAATACAAATTTCAATAATTAGAATCAATTTATAGAAGGTATGACCAATTTGGTCTCTTTACTGAATATTGTCTCACTATACTAATTTCCAAATTGGGTATGAATTAAAATACTCAAAATCCACATAAGAAAGATAAAGTAAAGGGGAAATTATTAGTGGTTGAAGTGTAAGTCAAATTATCTCAGGAAGAACATCCATGGATCATTGATAGTAGATGATCATAACATGTGATAGGATATTTAAAGATTTTTAGAATTTTAATTAAGGATAATTAAGATTTAGTAATGATGGATAACTTGATATAAGAATATTTGGTTTAGAGGTCATTATAGAAATAAAGTTAGAGTGAATGAATATTTTATTTGAAGATGGATTGAAACACAACTTACTAAGTGTGTCTCAACATTGTGATGAATTAGATTAAGTGGATTTTTAAAATGATAAATACTTAGTAAAGATATCTAAATATGGATGTGAATTTATTAGAGGATAGTAAACACAATGTAACTATTTTAGGTTGGTGATTCTAAAATTCTATGTTACTTGATCTTAAAGGAATAAAGTCTATTGTGGCATCGAAGACTGGGACTCGGTTTTCATTGTAACATGAGAAATATTACCCAAGGAAATAATTTTCATGATTTTTTATGTGGAAGATAGAAATAAATCACATTTTATCTATATAACTAAGAGAATATTGTAAATTATTTAGATAAGAATTTGGAAATTCAAATATATCCCAAATAGAGCCCATTTATTCAGATATTTGAGGGCCCATAATGAAGAAATATACAAATAGTGATAAGTATTTTATTTATTTTATTAATATATTTACTCATATAAAATGAATTTTTTTCATGAATAATAAGTTATAGGACTTGGATATGTTTAAGATTTTTAATAAGAATTTTAGAAAAAGATTGTGCTTCCTCCTTGAGGAAGTTACATATGAACAATAGTGTCAAATAAACTAATAGTATATCTAAAACTTATTTTAGAAATAATAGTATTCATCATGAATTCATTACACCATATGCCCCATAATAAAACGGTGTTTCTGAAGTGAATATCAATATATTATAGTGAAAATTTCATGAATAATATTATTGGAGTATGAAAATTCAATATTTTTCTAGAGACAAGTTATTAGTACATTATTTCAGATTCAAAATTATTTCTTATACTAAACGAATTTAGATATAAAACCATTTGAAATATATTATAAGAAAACCCAAATATAGAAATGTGTTAAGGTATTTGGAAGCCCTTTTATTATCAAGTTAAAACATTAAATCTGGGGTAAGTTAAATAAATTTGGGGTTGAAGGTATCTTCCTTCGATATACTATAAATTTAAGAGTATATCATTGATACAATAATGATACATGGAATCTTGTCAATTGTATTGATGTGAAAGTTCCAGAAAAATCAAATAATGATGTCATGTATAAATAATAAAGTTCTATAACTGAATATAATGGAGAAACTTTTATTGATAATCTTGATGGATATTACGAAAATAATGAGAATTTTGAAGAATCGTATATTGAGGATTTTTGTTCATCCATTAAAAATGATACATAAAAACATTTTATAATGTATTAAGTCTAATAATTAATATGGAGATATAAAATGGTATTACATAAAAATGAAAACACATTCAAATAATGAGAACTTTGATTATAGAAACACATACCTCATTGTTTTCTTAGGTTAATCTATGATAAATGAAAGAATCTTTAAATAATCAATATCATATCAATTTTTTAATGATGATTTGAACAAAGTTAAAAATGATATATAGAAATTTAAAACCAAGCCAACTAATAATAATATTATCAAAAATAGTGTGAATTCTGTAAAAAGTTGAATGTGAAATTAGAGGTGATGAGAGAAAAGGAAATACTTGTGTGAAAAGGAAAATAATGGGTCTAATTAATTCATTTTTATGAGAATATTTCATCGATTTATATTCTCGAAACCATTATGATATTTGTTCTTATAACTAAAAAATAATATAAAACATCTTCAAAATGTATTTAAAGTTATCCTTCCTTAATGAATAGTTGGAATAAGTAGTTTTTATTGACAAACCTAGTGGATTATTTCTTGTAGAATATAAAGGTTGTCATTTCATGTTAAAGAAATCTCTACATGGGTTAAAATAATCCCCAATATAATGGAATTCCAAGTTATATACTCGACTTATTTCATTAAAATTCATGGAGAAAATAGTGGATGGAACCCTCTACCTAAAATAATATAAATAGGTATCCCTAATTTTTATTTTCTATATAAATGATATAATCCTAACTAGTAATAAAGAATATGTTTTTTTTAGATTAAGTTATTAATGATAAAAAAATTTAGATGTCTATGATTGGAGAGATTAAGTACTTATTTTTTTTGAAAATTTCATAGGAGAAGGATAATATTTTCCTTCCCCAAAATAAATATTCCTATAATCATTTTAAGAAGATTGGAATATACAATTGAAACTATGATTATATTCAAATTTCAATGAAATATAAACTATTAAAGGATAAATACGGAAAATAGTTTAATTAATTATAGTTTAGACAACTTATTAGAAGTTTAGTTTTCTTAACCACTTCATCATAGGAGTGTAAGTTGTCATAGTATATTCTAAATTTCAACATGAACCAACAAAATCACATATTTTAGCTATAAATATGATACTTAGATACATAAAAAATATGGTTAATTATATATATAAATATAACACCAATTTATATCTTGGTTTATTTAGATACACACAAGAGGATTAGACTGGAAAAGTCGATGAAAAAAGATCAATATCTAGTGTATTTTGATTTTATAATAATAGTGTGTGTTATGGAAAAAAATAATATGAGTTCAGTAACCTTGAGTAATTATGAGAAAAAACATGCTTATACAACCCAAGTGAAAACCCAGTTGATATGGATGAAGACTTTATTTGAAGATATCAATGTTGATGTAAAGTAATTTATACTTATGGGATGTGGTAATAAAATTTCCATTTATTTATTAAGAAAACTAATTAAACATTATAGATCAAATAAAATTGAAATCAAGTACAACATTATCAAATAGTTTTTATATAAAGTAGTGTTAATGTTATAGTTTTTTCCAAAAAAATAATCAAATGGTAGATGTTTCCACTAAACAATTGAAAAAATATTCATTTTTGTATAATGAGATTGATGATGGGAGTTCAACCTCATTCCATTGAAGGATAAGGTATAGTTAATCAATCACCTATCGTATTATATTTGGATTGTTTTCAAAGGGGGTCAAAAAATATAAATTAAAATAATATATTATTTCTTAAGTGAGAGAATATATTTTGGGGAATTTTTTTAAGGTGAAATATATTAATTAGGCATGTGTTTTTGTTGATGTAACATGTGAAATATTCTAATTATTTTTGTTCATAATGTGTGTAGTAAAGTTGAATTTGAAACAAGTAGGAATAATTTTTGAATAATCTTTAATGTGGATGTTTTGAAAGAAATTTTTTTAGAAGTGTATGTGAGTTATCCTAATGTAAATAATTATTATTATCTGTCACAGTTATTGTTTACTACTATGATTTTTATAAAATAGTCTTATAATAATTTAATAGTGATTGATTTCTATGATTAAATATTGATTTAATTTTTTATGGACAAAGAACTATTTAAATTTAATTTTTGACAACAAAATCCAAAAGAGAATTTTTGTGACCAAACTGAAGGATATTTTTGATGGAAGAGAGTGTTTAGGTTTAAAAAATGATTCTCTTAAATTGAGGTGATTTTTATTAAAGGGAAATTCTTTGAGGTGAATTGAAAGAGAAATATATTTGATAAGGGTTGTATTTTATTTTCAATATATAAATAAATTTATTTGCATAATGAATCACATTAAAACTCAAGTGAATTATATTTATTCACATGTGGTAATGATATTTTGAAATTTTAGAATTGAATAAAGAATATTTAAATTGATAGGATGGAGTTTTGGTGATGTTTTTTAATTGTGGACAAGATCATACTCTAAAGAAGAGATCATGCTACAAATGTTTAGTGAGTAAGAATAAATGACTCTAAAACCAAATAATTAATGTCAAATCCTAGATCTATGATGATTTTTTTTAAATAAATAATTTTAATACAGAATAATAACAAATTTAAGAAACAATAAGTAATTTTTTATTAAATCACTAACATGATTACTTCTTTAAAAAACTTGAAACCATGGCTAATTCAATAAGCTCACTATAAGTTCTATAAAAACAACCAGAGCACCTCATATCACTATAATAATGTTGAATTTATATCCCAATTCTATTAAAAAATATATAATTATAAAATCTATACTAAGTAAGAATAATGAAAATATTAAGAACAAGAGAGAATGATAGCACCAATTTTTGAAGTAAGAAACAAACTTTAAAAATTGTTGATGTTTTTTAAATTCCATTAGACATAGGAATTTATAATACTATTTATTTTTCAACATTTTAAATATATTCATTAAGGTTTTATTAGTCTTTAGGTGAGTTAAAAATAAAAAAATGAATTTAATAAGACAGTTGGAAATAAAAATAATAAAATAATATTTAAAATGATATAACTTAATGAAGATGTATAAATGTAATAAAAATAAGAAAAATATTAAATTATTTTTAATATCGGTTTTATTATTATAAAATTTAATATCTATTATTTAAATAAAATATTTGGTAAATAATTTTTAAATAAGTTAAATAAATATAAAAAATATTATACTATTAGTCATAGTTTTTATGTTAACAAAAAAATTAGGCTAACCCTTGAAGGATAAATTGAGGACACCAAAACCACTTGGGAGGACCCCCCATGGGTTAACCCCATATGGGAGGAATCTGGCCAAGCCATCCCTACATAGATGGGTGGATCCTTGGTGAATCATATGTATAGCCATTCATTGGGGGAACCATATATAAGGCCCCTTTAGTTCATAGAGAGGTTGGGATGAAGCCCTCATAGCCCATGTGTAAGTCCATTTTCTATGTGTGATTTTTTTTCAGAGTGGATCAATCATGTTTTATATTATAAGAAGTCACCAGAACTCTTCATGTTTCAATATGGGATGATTTATAAAGAATGGGATTTAATCTGACCTATCCATTCAAGATTGAGTTCATTTGAGTTGTCTACACTTTTTCTGATTGTCTTCTTCACTATTCTTCTTCCCCATGTCTAAGAACCTTTATACCTTGACCCATCATGTTCCACTTCTTCTCCACTTTTTTACCTCTTTGAAAAAATAGACCAATCAGTTTTTATTTTCCAAGTAGCATGACTAAAATATACATATCACCCTTGAATAAGTTTTGATTATTTTTTTATTTCCCTCCACCAAATTCTGAAGGAAGCTATATATATATATATCATATCATCCCATATAATTCTAATAATTGAGTTTATAAGTATCGTAAAAACTTAATAAACACAACTACTCTTTCTTCTTTGTCAAAAGTTTTGAACCCCCTTTTTCATATTTTCAAATGCAACAGCGAGAAACATAATATTTATATTATATTTAGCATCCAATTAAATTAATTTCATACATGGAATGTTGATCGGAATTCCTAATTTCCATTTTTTTAATAAATATATGATCTTATTTCCTAATATCCAATGTAAAATATATACACGAATCATATGTATATGTATGTGTGTGTGTGTGTAGTCCTTTTTCTTCTACCCAGAAGGATCCGACCCATCCCCAAAATTATTCTTCTTTAACTCCTCTATGTCCAATAGGCCTTTTATTATACCTAATTAAGGTAATGAATGATTTATATATATATATATATAAGTACTATGATTTATCTTAAACCCTTTTAATGGAATTAGTTTCATAAGATCATTATATGTCATTATATTTTTAATTAAAATTATAAGGTGTATTAGAACTAAAATGTAAAATAATAACAAAAACATGTTTTTTGTTGTTTAACCTAAACTTTTAAAGGTGTATTTGATTTTATTAAAATTTCAATGTCATATTATTTACACCATATAAAAAAATATATCATTTTACATGTGTTTTCTATTTTTAGTAGTTTTAAATAAAATTTATCATTTTATGTGGAATATGTCTTTTCACATCCAAGAATATCATTAATAAGGTAGATATTCCCATAATCTATAGAAATTATTTTCATTTCATGAATTTAGATTAAAAATTTATGTTTAGTTTCAATGAAATTGTGTTTATGTGTTTTTAAAATTATAGAAATCCTATGTAGGTATGGATTTCTCCTAAATCATTTATAATTTACTGAAAATAATATTTATTATATGTAAATGAATGTTATGATTATTTTCTTCTATGAAAATAATTTAAGTATGAATTTCAATGGGTTTTGTGTTATTAATGATAAAGGTGGGACCATTAAAAATTATTTCTTAAATTTCGGTACAAGCATATCGAATGAAATGATAAGGTATATAGAGTAATTCCATGACCTCGAGGTGATGAATTCTTACATGTGATATAGCTATGTTCACTCCTGATTTTCCATATGGCATGAAAAGTATCATATAAAAAACATAATGGTTATTATTTTAAAAATGGATAAATCCAAAGAATTATTTTCAAAATATTATTAATTTTCATTAAAATAATATGTACTTATTATGGATATATTAAAAATATTTAAAACCCTTTTTATGTTTCAATTTTATCAAATGATTTATTTGATAAAATTTATCCAAAGAGATTTATAGTTTTCAAAGAAAAGTATTTCCAAATTATTTTAAAACTCTTAATAGGAAATTTAATTCTCACCCTATGTTTTAAATAATTTTTGATAGGTTTTCTAGAATTTAAATTTGTGTTTGATTCATAATGAGGTGTCACATTTGAATATAGTTGTACAATTTTTTTTAAAAATTTCATAAATTATAATATATTTGTCTAATTATCAAAAAAACCTAGATTTTATAAGGTCCTAGAATGTAAAAAAATCATAGTATTTTTTAGTTATCTTTTATATAAAAAAATACACCATATTTTTATATAATGAATACATAAGTGCGGGTTCAGGTTTTTATAATTTATTTCATGATTGTAATTTGAATAAGATAATATTTGAAATAGTGTTTTAAGTCATGGAAATCACATAATTGTTGAAGTTGTAGAATACAGAATTTCAACTCTCATAAATGATTGAGGAGATATTGAAAAAATCAATGCTACTCTAGTTTATAGGCTCTTGAGTGTCATGCATCATTGGTAAAGTTCACCATATAATAAAACTATATGATAAAATTTAGTGAATTGGGAAATAGATATTTACATCATGAAATGATGTAATTTCACTATATATCTTAAATTTACTCGACAGTGGGTATTCCATGATTTATTTGTGATTATATAGATATTTTTGCTTGAAATATCATTAAATAATGGATCCTATTGTAATGAAACTAAAGAGGTAGTTGTTATCAAGTTTTAGGATATTCATTTGATCACATAATGAAAAATTGGAATCTTTCATGATTTTTAGTATCACACTGTAAGAATAATTGTTATGTTGTGATTATTTTTAAAATATATAATTTTATTTGTTTGTTGGTGTGGACTAATTGGTTATTTAAGGTATAATTCAACTTAATACTGTAACCCCTAAATCATATCCAAGGTTTTCTAAAAGGACTTTCTAAATCTAAATGATAGAAAATAAATTATAATGTTTGAAGTTAAAGTTACTCACTTAAATTTAATTTATAATTAAAATTTATTTGAGAGGAAAAGATATTGATAATATTTTACTTTAAAATTATACATAATCAGATAATAAAAATAGTCATAAGAATAATAATAATAAAAGAAAATGGAATAAATAAGATAAAAATTTTATAGAAGTCTCTCTATTGTGAAAACACTTATTTTCTTAAATTTTTGATTCTATATTATTATTTTGGTGGGGTAATATTACACAAGATTGGAGACACATTGTGTATAATAAGTTTAAGGATAAACCCTACTTTCTTTATCTAATATGTTGAATGTAGTGGATCTTGTGATCATAGGTGATTCAGGATCATTCAAATGATATATACACTCATTTTGAGTAGTTAACCATGTAAAAATATATTATGTATGTTATTTTTGTGACTTTGTGTTTTATTGGTTTGGGTAAAGTGATCTTATTATTCACATTAATAGGTGTTTAAGGTATTTGTAAGGAAAAACATAAAAGGAATTTAATTAATGGATCCATTCCCCCTCCTATTGATGATTTCTCATGGTTATTATGGACCCATTTTCACCATTACTTTAACAATAATAAGTATAAGTTGTAAAATCTTTACATTCATTTAATAATACAAATACATATGGGAATATAATCCCATGAGTTTAATAATACAATATCCAAGTGGCCATATTATACTATTATTTGACATCAAAAAGGTTGAGTGAGAATATCATCCCATGTTTGTAACAATATTATATTTAAGTGGTAATATAGTCCCATGACATTAATAATAAAAAGGAATATCATCCGATGGCATTAGAAATGATAATTATAAGTTGGAATATCAACACATACCTTCAAAAATAAAAAGGATAAGTGGTAATATCATGAGATACCTTTGAAAATAAAAAGTACCTTTGGGAATATCATCCCATGTCTTTAATTATCTTAAAACAAGTGGTTATCCCATACCATCCCATTTAAATGTAAAGAAAGTGGGGGTAGGTCCCTATTCCTTGAGAAGCTACAAGGTAATTGGGAATAACATCCCATACAAAACATAAAATAAATATAAAATCATATCGTCCCACACCATATGAAGATCATTTATGAATGGGTATATCTTCCCCCATTAATAAAAAATAAAATCATAATAAATGACTCTTTTAAAAAATATCACATAAATTTTATATAAAGGTTTAGCATGGTCTCTAATTCCAAGTTCAATTTAATATTATTTGTATTCTTTCACAGGATAGTTTCTTTTACTATCGTATCTAAGTTACAATATAACTATAACCATTTAGTCATAATGTAAGTAGCTCCCAACTTTTCATATGTTATAATTATATAATATTTTATAACCCAAACTAAACCTCATTGTAAGTATAACATTATACTATCTTGTCACACACATAACTAAGAACTCTTCTTTAAAAGGAAACCCTACGTAACTTTTGATGGTTATTTCATATTAAGGAACCCCATAATTAGTTTAATATTCAATTAATCATCATAAATTATCTTGGTAACATGTTTAACACTAACAAAAGAAACAAAAATAACAATTGAGGATCTACTCATGGTCCTATCTGTCCTTAATCCACTCATAAGTTAATAAGGATTTTATTTTAGGTGTTGTTTTGGGTCATATATGGATGCCGGATATAACCCTCACATCACACATAACATGTAAAATGACTTAAACTAACTTAAACAAATGGGGAACACCTACATATACTTAGTATAAATCTCATCCTCAGTTATCTTTTAAAAACTCTAATCCACTCTTAAAATATCCCAAATTCCAAAATCAAATAACGCAAATTTTTTATTTAAAATGAAACTGGGATAGAGATGAGATATTTTGGGTTTCATGTCATTAGTATTACCTATGAAAATCAATATCAACCAATGGAATATTATTATAGAGATAATTATAGGATATTTGACCTATTAAATAAGATCTATCAATGGATGTAGAGTGGTTAGTCACATGGCCAGGGAAAAGGAGGAAAGGATTTTATCAAAAACCGAACTATATATATTACTAAAATTACTTCTATAAATGGGTGAGTATATTCCTAAAACAATTCTAGGGTAACCCTTCAAAAATATTTTTAGACTATCAGGGTTTTGATTTACTCCCATAAAACCCTTGACAGAAGATGTGGAAGCCTCTTTCAGGGCCACAAAAAGTTCAGTGTCCTCCTACCAAGATTTTAGTGGTAAGTAATATCACTGAAATACTTCCACAACCCAATATGATTCCTAGAAACTTGAACCCGAGACTCTTATAACATGTTACACATCTAAAATATATAATAATACACCTATTTTGACTTAAATTTAAATTTAATTCATGAAATCATGCATGATGGTTTTTACAACTTATATATTCTATTTTTTTATATAAAATAAATTATGGTATATATACATGAAACTCATACATTTCCCAAAAGTTGATATAAAAATGAAATAATATTAATTAATAAATAATTCTTGAAAAATATTAACAGAGTACATAAGAGAGAGAGGGGGATAAAGAGGTAATAAGCTAAAAGAAATGTAAATAAGTATGGTAGTCCCCTTACCATGAATCCCCCCTCACCAAAGAATAACCTCTAAAATCATGAATAACTAAATTATATAAATTAATAATATAATTTATAACCTTATCAATTTTATTTAATTAATTATAATTCATTTATTATTTATATTTTTAAATTTAACTATTCTCATGTTAATTACTTGGAAATATTAGTTTCAAAGTTACTGAGTTGCATCAATAAGATAGTAAAGATAAAAGATACTTCTCTAATGGTTTAATAAGATATAAAAATGTAAATTTTTAGATTTTATACAAATTTTTATTATAGTTTCGTGGTTTAAATGATACACTAAAATAGGTATAAATCATGAAATTATTCTAAGTAAACTCATTTTAAGTAGTTAAACATGCTATGATGGTCACTTTTTAATATTATTAATATCATGATGGTTTCTTCATCATAGAATTATAAACATGATCTAAATTGATTTTAAATATTATAATTATATAAGAAATCAATTTTAATTACCATCCATGAATGAGTGAATTGAATAAAAAATATCATCATACATGTATGTGGTATAATGGTACCATGGTGGGAATATTAGTTTTAATAATATAGATACCTAGGATTATCATACATGGATATTGCATATATTTTTTTGAATATTAAATACATAACATAAACAAACACTTGAGGGCCATAATAGTCTAGTTCTTTAAGATATTGGGTACATAGTCTTCTAATTTGGTGAAATATCTTCAACAACTCCCATAATGATCCCCCATTTATTAATATTCATAAATACACCATACATAAAACCATTCATTATAACCTAGGGAAATCTAAAAAAATAAAGGTTTTTATCATATTCTTATAAAGGGTAAAAAAGGTAGATATGTAATCTTGAAATGAATATAAGGGTATGAGAATATTATTATAACAAATCAAAATCATACCCTTAATATCAAAGATCAGAATATTGAGTCCAAGAATAAATATTGGAATTTATATAACATGAATCATAAATAAATCAAAGAACAAAATCCATGATAACATAACATTATAATAAGACATGGAATTTTTGCATACACATAATCATATAAAATAATTTAAATAATAGTAAAGTCTTGTTGTCAAGGCTATCATAGTGGAATGGGTTCACTCCAAAAACCATCATAGCAGTCCAGGTTTACTCCCAAGATCATCAGAGCGGAAAAATTCCCATACTGAACTGGGTTTACTAATTTCTTCATTCCTATATATCTCATGAGATATAAATCTTCACCCCATGAATTGGAGGGTGATATATGTACCAACCATCTAATAATTAAAATTACATATATGAGTTAAAAAATATCATAATACAATTTCAAACCATAATCTATGAAATTTAGTAGGTTTCATAAAATTTTTTATCATTTCAAAACATATAGAAAAGAGATTGGTTTCATAATCATTTAGTCATTTTATCATAGAATTAACCATGAAAAAAATTATGAATCATAATAATTTTATCATTATATAACTTATGGACGAGAAATGGGTTTCATAAACATTTTGTCATCATAAATATAAACCATTCATAGAAATAATAATAACGGTATCCTTGTATCATATCCCTAGTAAGGTATACATAACATCAAAGGATCTGATCTTATATAGAGAATGATTTTGAAAGATTACTTTGAATGTTTTGTGAGGAAGATAAAATTTCTATTAAAATGAATTTTTTAAACGTAAAAAAATTTAAAATTCTATTTATTAGAAAAAAACTAAAAACTTTTAAAGGTATCTTTAGAAATCATATAAAACATTTGTTGAAAAAAATACACTTTCTTCTTTGAAAAAAAACTTTTTAATACATATTTCATTTTAAAAATCATTTCCTTTTAAAATAGACTCGTAAAATTATAAATGAATCTTCAAACTAAATAATTTTCATGATAGTGGAAAATTTCATTCATCTCATACAAGTTAAAATAAATATTCCTTTCACATTTTTGTAAAACTAAAAATGGTATTTTTTTGAAATTGAATGGATTATTAATTTTTTTTAAAAAAATTAAAACATCGTTAAAATTTCATTAATAAATCTATTTTTAAAGAAATGTCAAAATATTTTCTAAAAACATGGTTTTGGAAGAAAAAGTGTTTTCGACTGAAAAGATGATTTTTCTTAAAAACACTCTGTTTGAAAACATGAGTACATAAATAGAGGAAAATAAATGAAAAACATATATTCTAATGACATAACTATAGGATAATGACATTCATTATTTTCTTTAGAAATATAACATAATATTTTATCATCGGAAGTGTAATCATAAAGAGTCTCTATAAACAATGAGATTATAACATAAATTCTTTACCTATTTGAAGATGTTGAAATGTAAAAACCATAAAGAAAAATCAATAAATGAAACATAAAATATAATATGGATAAATAAATTCATTATATTATATGTGAAAGTGGTTTTCTATACACCTCGTAAAAAATATAGGGGCGTAACATAACATATATCTCTAAGAAAGAAAATTGAGACAAAAATCCATTACCAGTTTGTTATCTTTTGTATCATAAATCCTATAAAATATAGATCCAAAATGGATATTTAAACCAAAAATATTATTAAGTATAATCATCATAATATAAATTCATGGGAAATATATAAACTGCATAAAAAAATATGTGGTGAATATGAAATGTGTCTCATGAAAGTAAAAACATTAGACAAAATCCCTTACACCTTTTGTAATCTTTTGAATCATACACAACAAAAAATAATA
Source organism: Viscum album (assembly GCA_963277665.1). Taxonomy (NCBI): domain Eukaryota; kingdom Viridiplantae; phylum Streptophyta; class Magnoliopsida; order Santalales; family Viscaceae; genus Viscum; species Viscum album. The sequence goes on from OY728133.1 coordinate 602,121,938, forward strand.
ACATAAAATAAAAAATTAAATATAATTAAAATTATTATACTAATTATATAACATATCAAATTGTTAGTATATACACCACTCAAGATAAATGAGTGGTGAATTTTCATATGCCTCCCAGAAATAAAAGAGAAAGACTAGAAATATCATACCTTAAGTTTCAACTTACTTTATACATGTTCAAAACTCATATATATAAAATATAATTTAATTAAAAATATATCAAATTATAATTATTATATATTATACCATATATTATTTACTTATGACCTTTTATTACTCATTTATTTACAATTCCTTGTTAAAATTATGTTTCAGTTAATAACTGCTTTGTTTTTGTATATGTTTAAATTTGTTATTTTTTTCCCTATTAATTTGAGAATGGTTTCATAATATATACACTAATAATTATGAAATAATTATTATACTTATAAATCAAATATAATTTAAATAAAAGTCATGAAATATGGTTTTCTGAAATAAAGTATGTTACCATTGTAGAGAAGGTAGGTCGTATGTACGCTTGAGTAATGTATCTATTTTTCAACTATCATTATGGTTATGAGGTAAGTAATATATTATAATTATAAAATTATAATAAAATAATAATTCCCATATTATTTTCTTAAGTATAATTATACATATCATCCATGTTTTCTGGTGATGAAAACAGAGTCACATTGCTTTGTGAAGACGATAATTCACACTTACATGGATGATGTTATTATCCTTCAGTGAGTGAAAAGGTAAGAAATAAAATGATATATTATATATTTAGAACAATAAATATGTTATTAATATAACAATTATGTAATTTATATCACATATATTTATCCTTATTATCTTTCTTATAAAGTTTTTGTGAAAAAAAATCGCATCGATTCACGAGGCGGTAGTCCGATGTACACACGAGCGACATTATCGTATCCCCAACATAATGGAATGTAAAAAATTTATATATGATTTAATGAATTCAAAGTTATAAATATGTTATAAATATAATATTTATATTTTATATTTAATATCATACCCAAACATGAGATGTGGTAAAGTAAAAAATGAATGGCATCAGTTCACAAGGTGGTAGTTTACCGTACACACGAATAATGATTTTGTAACCCATTTGATGGAAGTGGATATTGTTTTAATTAATTAAATTATCATAAAAAATATTATTCTATTTTAGATACTTTGGTTATTATATCATTATATTTAAATAATATTTGAAACTAGAATTATAAAGAAAAAAAATAAAAATTCTCATTGCAGAACATTACATCTTTTTTCAGGTAACTTCATTAGGTTTTTCCAAAAAGCATTACTAGGTTATATTTATATAAAACTATTCTTATATTGTTATATTATTGATTTTTAAAGTTATTTTGGAAGTAACTGGCCAAAATAAACTGTTTTTAATGTAACAATAAGGGAAGGGAGAGGGTTGCCTTTTATAAGTTAGCTGAGTGGCACACTTGTGATTTTGTGAAAAGAAAATGGTGTACCCTTTTATTTCTCATGAAACAAGGATTAAAAATGTAGTATTATCAAATATAATAAAATATAGGGTATAAATATTTCTATTAAATATATTTTATTAAAACTTTTAGGTCATTTTAATATTTACATTTTTCGTTGAACCCTCAGTAAACTCATTTTTAGCTTAACTACAATAATTAATTTTTATTATTTTCACTTTTCATATTAGTTAAAAATTAAGTATACCTTATTATAAAATATAAATATTTTTATTCTAAATATATAATCCATTTTTTCAAATTCATTTAATATAAGTCGAAAATTATAATTTAAAATTAATCTCATAGACACGACAAGAAAGCGACTTTTCAAAGTGAAAATGTTCAAAAGTTTTTTATGTTTTTATATCCCATTTCCATATGAAATTGATTCCAATTATTTATATTATATTAACATATATATAAATGAACTAATTTTTCTTAAAAACCAATTTAAAATATAATTAAAATTTATAAATAATTCAAATAAAATGGCATATTTCAATTAAAATCCAGTATTTTTCACTATTCCTAAAAAAAATTAATATTTTTTGAAAATTTTAAAATAAAACCCTAATATATTTTTTAAATTATGATTTCAAAAAATAATTCTTTTTCCAAATAATTTTACATAAAACAAAACCAACAGACATGATAAAAAATATGGGTTTCTTAAAGTGCATTTTCCAAGCACAATAATGTTTTATATTACCTTTATTTTTTATAATGATATTTACATGTATATAAATTAAAAATTATTTATATATAATTTTTATATTTAATTTAAAACATTAATAATTAATTATTATTTTAATTAATCAAATGGAAAAATATAATGTTCTTCAAAACATTTTTCAAAAAACCCTTTTTTAATACCCAAAAATAAACATAAACTAAAATTCAATTTAAAGTTCATTTTATGGTAATTAAGTGGATTAAATATAACTAAAGAATAATTATGTTACTTTAAAACATAATTGGTAACTTTAATTACTTAACTTATTGAAAAGAGATTATAGTTTTTTAAAAATTGTTATTTTTCTCTATTTATTGAAAAATCAATATGTTTTTCAAAAATCTTAAAATTTCACCATAAGTTGATTTAAAAATTATGATTTTAAAAATGAATTTAATTTTATAAAATAATTTTTAAAAAATATCTATAATATTTTATCATAAAAAAAATTAAAAACATTTTAGAAGAAAACATATAATAATGAATATAATCACTTTATTAAAAATTGACTGATTTTTTACTAAGAATTTATTAATAAAATTATATTGAGTTATAAGTTTATATGTATGTTTCAAAAATTATTTAATATTATTAATATCAACCTACTTAACTGCTAGGTTATAATAATATTATTTCTTGATTCATTGAATCTTGGTGTGGTCTATCTTGCACGCTTTCAAAGAAACTGATTATTGCATGTAATGCAAGATAAAATTGGTTTGGGTATAATGAAAGATTTACTGAGTGTTTCGGGAAACACAAAATATTAAATAGAATAAGTTAATTTGAAAAAATAAATTCACAAGGTCTTGGGGTGTTACATTTTACCCCCATTAAAATGAATTTTTACATCCAAATTCAACTTAGACATCAAAGGTTTAACATTTGAAAATTACTTCATAGAAACCCATAACATAAAAATGAATAATAAAACTTTATTTAAAATGGGAAAGTTAGAAACATAAATGTTACCAAAATTAACTCATAACTAGGTATATACATAGAATAATATTGGTGGAATGTGAGTATTTTGACACAGAAGAAAATAATAAATAATTATATATAGTTTTTGAGATAATTTATCATAAGAAAGTGAATTATAGATAGAATATTATTGAAAAAAACCATAAAACAAATAGAAGTAAAAAAGGATAATGATATCATCCAAAATGATGATAACTATAAAAAAAATTATTTCATGATCAATTTCTTAAAGTTAATAATTTTCATAAGAATATATAATTACTTGATTTTATTTTATTTCATAAAAACAATCTGATATTTTCATTTTGACCTTACCAATTTTAAATTCATGTCTTAGTCAAAGAAATAAAGGTAAGTTTGATATTTCTAGAACACTAATGGGTCATAAGATCCATAAATAGAATGATAATTCATTTTGTCTATATTTAGTAATCATTATAAAATAATGGTTAGTAGATGTTATGAATAAATCTTTATAAGGTGAAATATTATATTAATATCTAAACCATCATCCAAATTTCAACTTAATCCATTCAAAAAATGGTTAACCTTATAGAACTTCCTAAATTAAAAATTTATAAATAAGGTAACTAAATTTCTTAAAAATCAACTTAACTTTGATCCTGAAATTATCATAATGTATCTCTTGATTATCAGAAACGAAATAGGTGAATACCTTATTTATATATTGAGTTATGCTAATGAATATAATTACTCTAAAACCACAATGAAAAAAAACATATTTTCCTATTCCATGAATAAAACCATATATTGTTGAATACATTCCATAAATCCAATAATTCTATAAACTTAATTAATAATAACATAAACAACTTTGTCCAAAAATGATTAACCAATTCCTTAGTAAAATTTAATTTAGACCATCCATATCAATTTTATATTTATCCCAACATAATTATCACAACCCTAGGAATATATTAAGGTTTATCATTCCCTTAATAATTTATTTTTCATGAAATACCACCATTATATTAAATCAATATCTCAGTCATCAACACCATTCAATATATTCTTGAAAAACCATAAAGAAAAAGTTATAATAAAAAATCCTTATATATTTCATAATTTATATAAAATAATTCATGAAATACAATACATAAATACTTCAATCATACCAATTCCTTATCAAACCATTAAGTTGGATTCATCATATTATTCCTTAATACCTAGTTTTTATGTTATTAAATATGATTCATGTCATGATGTTCATCAACCTCACATTAATCATTCTTTTTATGTTTAATATATAAAATTCTATTAGAACATGTCTTAACTTTTTTATGTCATTTACAGTCTCCTCATCATTAGCATTATAACCATCACTCACACCACCTTACTAATTCTCTTCATGGTCTTTCCCTTTAGGATATCAATATTCATAATGAACTTACATTCCACATTTGAAACATTCAAACATAAATTATATCTTAATGATAACATTATTCACATCCATTGAACAAACCAAATGGTTTATTTTTTAAAATTCAGTTTCTTTTGTTCCCTTAATTCCAAATCCAAAAACAACTTATCATCCCTCTAAGAAATTTCCTTGAGTTCTTCTTCCCACATTCTCAACATATAGGAAACTAAATATTCCATCATCCATGGTCCCCAAAACATGAAATCTTAGATAACACTATCCTTCTCTTATTTGGTAAGTCATAAAATTAGTTAATGTCCATAATGATAATCATGTTCCATGATAAATTATTAGGAATAATCATAGCATCCATTACTCCGGTCATAATCCAATTTGGCTACTGATTATCAAATTTTCCATTACATTCATTTTTAACACAATTCCTTATAGTTACATCCATTTACTAAAACCAAAAATAATAGTGTGATAAACTTAATCATAGTGGAAAACTAAATAATCGTGAAAAAACACTTATAGGATTTCTAAATAATGACACCTTTTTTTCAAAATATTACATCTTAGGTTTAACATTGGTTATTCGAGGACATCATCTATTTAAATATATCATGGTGGTTCGTAAATATTTTGTAAATATCCAAAGAAATTCCTTTAGGAGTGTCACACTAGGTGTACCAAAATACTTGTTTTTGTATACCAGGTGACCATTGACTCCAGATCAATACATCCTTTTCAAATTTATTAACCCTAGGTACCTTAATACTAGATCTACATTAACTTATAGTATCAAAAAATGGATATAATTTCTTGGAATCCACTCTCTCTATCCTTCAAAACAATTATAGGACATTTTCTTGTACTTTGACTCATTATTAAACTCATCCTTATAAACATACCTATAAATATCATTTGATGTATCCCTAGTGACCTCACTAAATTTTTCACTTCCTAGTTTCTAAAGTACAACTAAACATTTACTCGGATACCACCTATACTAACCCAGGATTCTCATACAAGGAAATTACATCGTTTTAGATGAATATTCATTACATTATAAAAAAATAGGCCAAATTTCCATAATAGTTTATTTCCTTTGTAGACTATGTACAAAATATTCTAATTTGGTGAAAGATTTTGAACATATCTGGTCAATATTTCCCCCCTTAGTACTCTTTACAAACATATCCCACATAAAACCTTTCATCATAACCTGGGGAATTGAAACATTAGAAATTGTTATCTAAAATGATAATTAAGGGTAAAAAATAGATATATTTCAGCATAACATGAACATATGGGAATGAAAAAATTAGTATAATATATGAAAACCATATCCTTAATATCAAATATCCTTATCTTGAGTCAAGGAGTAAATATTAGTAGTTTATAAGAAAATAATCATAAGGAAATAAATTAACATAATCCATGAGAGCCTAAAATTTTCATATGACAAGAAATTGTGGCATAAACATAAGCATATGATATCATTTCTATAGAAGTCAATGGTCAAAATTATGGCTATCATAGTGGAATGGTTTCACTCCCTAATCCATCATAGAATTTAGGATTTAATCCCAAGACTATCACTACCAAAAAAGTACCTTATTGAACTAGCTTAACACCCCATTCATTTCCTACCTATCTCATGAGATATAAATCTTTCCCCAATTCATTAGAGGGAGATAAAGGTCCCACCCATAAAATATTGAAAATAATATGTATGTGTTCCACAATTTCATAAACCATTCATCATATAATAACCAATTAAATCAAACAAGTTTCAAAAACATTTCATCGTATCATAAACTATGGAAAAAAATATAGGCTTTATAACCATTTCACTATTCCATCATAGCATAACTATGAATAAGGAAGTGGGTTTCGAAATAATTTTTCCATGGTATAACCCATGGAATAGAAATTGGTTTCTTAAATATATTTTCATCATAAATATAAAACATTGAGGGAAATAATAAGAATTTTATCTTTAGATTATATCCCCAATAAATAATAATTAATGTCAAAGGATGTCAACTTAGAGGGAAAATTATTTTGAAATATTACTTTGAATGTTTATGGAAGAAGATACATTTTTATTGAAATTTACTTTTTGAAACATAAAAATATTTAAAATCATTTTCATTGAAAATAAACTTGAAAACTTATTAAGGAATATTCAGAAATCATTTAAAACATTTCTTGAGAAAAATATATGTTCTACTTTTAAAAACACTTTTTAAAACGTAAAACATTTTAAAATTATATTTCTTTGAAAATAACTGTGAATATTTTTTAATTAATCCTTAAATAAAATAATGGTCTTGATGATGAATTTTTTTTCATGTCATAAACCTTAAAACAAATTTTCCTTTCAAATTTTTTATAAAATCCAAACGAGTATTGTTTTTGAAAATGACATGATGATTCCTTTTAAAAAAATTTAAAAGTAAAACATTTTTAAAAATATATTTAATAAATCATTTTAAAAAAAATATTAATTTTTTAAAAACATTATTAAAAACATGTTTTTGGAATAAAAGGGTTTTTGATTGAAAGGGTGATTTTTCTTAAAAATACTCCTTTCGATGTCTTGAGTACATAAAGGGATGAAAATGAAGCAAAAACAAGTACTCTCATGACATAACTATAGGAGAGTAAAGGTCGTGTGTTTCTTGATAAATGTATTATAATATTTTATCATTAGAAACATAATTATAAAAAATCCAGAAAAATGATGGGATTGTAAGATAAAATCATTACCACTTCGGAAAAATTGAAATGTTAACACCATGATAGAACATAATTAAATGAAACTTTAAATATCATTAGGATAAATGAGTTAGTGATATTATAATTAATAGTGGATATATATACACCTCTTAAAATATGATAGGTGCATAAGATAACATATTTCTCAAAAAACATAAATTGAGAAAAATATATCTTACCAAATTGTTAACTTTTAAAACATAAACCCCGTGAAATAGTGATCCTAAAATGAATATTTAAACCCAAACAGTTTTCTGAATAATCATAATAATATACATTCATGGGCACTATACACACCACATAAGATAAATAGGTGGTAAATGTAGACTATATTGTGTAATGTTGTTTTTTGTAGTTGATGTTTTGAACAGATATCATATTTCTTTGTAAGGTTTCCACTCATCCAAAAATCGGTATTTTGAAAATGAGAAAAAATTGGGGTAAATATGTAATATGTCTCATGAAACTAAAAAGTGAGATGAAAATACCATACTGCTTTAGTATTCTTTTGAATAATAATCCAAAATAAATAATAACATAAAATGAAACATCAGAAAACATTAAAATTTAAGGGTTCATTATAAAAAAAAATTAATGGGTTAGTATATACACCACACAAAATAAATGTGTGCTTTGTTTTCATTTGTCTCCCAAAAATAAAAGAGAGAGACTAAAAATCACTTACCATAAGTCTTGACTTCTTTTGAACACATTCAAAAATACAATATAATAAATATATTTTAATTATAAGAATATTAATCCCCAATAATTATATATATATTACCATATTTGATTTACTTATGAAATTTTATTACCCTTTTATTAACAAATCCTTTTTAAAATCATGTTTCGGGTAATAACTGCTTTGTTTTTCATTTATATTTTGATTTTTATTTTTGGTCCTATTAAATTAATCATGATTCCATCATATAATGACTAATAAAAATTAAATAATTTTTATATTTTTACATAAATTATATTTTTAATACCAAACATGATATATGATTTTGAGAAAAGAAGTATGTTACGATCATAGAGACAGTAGGTCATACATAAGCGTGATTAACATTTCTATTTTCAATGATCATTATGGAAAGGATGTAAGTAATATATTATTTTCAAATGATGATAATAATATCAAAATTAACATATTATTTATTTAAATATACATATACATATCATTCATGTGGGTTGTTTATGAAAAGAGTATTACATCACTTCATGAAGGTGGTAGTCTACACATACACGAATTATTATATCATATTTCAATGAGTGAAATGGTATGAAATAAAATTATATATTATATTTAAATAAAAATTAATATGGGATTAATATCATAATTATTTATTTTATATCGCATATATTTATCATTATTATCTTCCATAAAAATCATTAGTGAAAAATCAGTCACACTGCATCGTGAGGTCGTAGTTTGTTGTACACACGAGCGACATCATCGAATCCCTTATATAATGGAAATTAAAAATATATATATGATACAATGAATATGGAGGTATAATTATGTTATAAATATCTTGTACATAATTTATATCCATAATCATAACCAACCTTGTGTGGTGGTAATTGAAAAATGAATAACATCGGTTCATGAGGCTATAGTTTGTTGTACACACGAATAATTATTTCGAAACCCATTTGATGGAAGTGGAGATGGATGTAAATAATGAAAATAAAATAAAAATATATCACTTTTTCAAATATAATTTTTTTTATTTCAACATTTTTAACAAGAATTTAAGGAGGTGTAGAAAGAAATAAAATAAAAATACCTAGTGAAAAACAATACCTCTTTTTTGGGTTACCTTCTTAGGATTGCAAATCCTTCCTAGGTTAAATTTATGCTAAAAATAAATATTCTAAGAGGATATTTGGGGTTATTTTAAGTTATTTTATTAGTTATTGTACAAACAAAAAGGTTTATAATGTGTGAAAAAGATAGGACAGTGGGCAGCGTTTTATAAGTGGGGTGAGTGGCACACTTATAATTATTCGAAAAAAATAGTGTACACACAATTTTATGATGAAAAAAGGATCCAAAATGGATTAATATATATCCATAGACATTATAGGGTCTAAATAAGCCTATAAAATATATATTATATAAGTTTTTTGTTCATTTTAACCATTATCATTTTAATTGAACTCCCGGATAAACTCATTTTTACCTTAACTGCGGTAATTAAATTTTACTATTTTCACTATTAATTTTGGTAAAAAAATAAGATAAAATTATTATAAAATATAAATTATTATAATTAATAATTGGGAATACAATTTTTAAAATTCAATACCCATAAATGGAAAATTTTAATTTAAAATTAATCTAGTAGACGTGGTGAGAAAACGGGTTTTCAAAGTGAAAATGTTCAAAATTTTACAACTTTATATATCTTATTTAAATATGAAATTGATTAAAATGACATAAATTGTATAAATATATATATTATTTAACTAATTATTCTTAAAAATAAATTTAAAATTTAATTTAAATTTGAAAAAAATAAATAAATGAAACAGTGGTTTTCAATTAAAATCCAGTATTTTTTACTAATCATCAAAAAAATTTATTATTTTCATCAAATTATAAAAAATTAACAATTATATATTTCTTAAATTTTGTTCAAAAAAATAAATTTTATTTTTACAAATAAAGTTTCTAAAATTGGAAGGAATTAAATTTAAAATAGAACCCGCACACACGATAAAAACAGTTTTTTGAAAAGTATTTTTTCATTAACAAGATGATTCTATATTAAATATATATATATAAATAATAATTGTATAAATTTAAATTAAAATTTAAATATATATATATATATAATATATATCTTTCATTTAAATTTTTTTCAAGAATTATTATATTAATTAATTATAATTGGAAACAATATGCACTTTAAAATAATTTTCTGAAAAAAACTTTTTTAATCCCAAAAATAAAAATCTAATAAAATATGTTATATGTTTTATTAGAAATTAATTAAATGTGATCAATATATTTATATAAAAATTATGTTACCTTAAAAATTAATTCAAAATTTAAATTACCTAATTTATTGAAAATAAATGATTGTTTTACAAAAATCAATTTTTCATTATTCACGAAAAAACCAATAGTTTCTGATAAATCTAAAAATTTCCCTACAAGTTAATTTTGATATGATAATTTAAAAAAAACTTGATTTTATAAAATAAATTTTAGAAAATCTCTATATTATTTTCTCAAAAAAAGTAATAAAATCATTTTTGAAGAAAATGTGTTTTTATGAATATGGTCACTTTATTAAAAAATGATTGATTATTTACAAAAAAATTATAAATAATTTTATATTGAGTAATAATTTATATTTATGTATTATAATGTAGTTAATATTATTTATACCTTCCTACATAATGGCTAGGTTATAATAATATTATTTTATGGTTCTCCAAAGCTTGGTGTCGTGTGTCGTGCACTTTTTCGAAGAAACTCTATATTGAGTGTAACACAAGTTAAACATGGTATTTATTATAATGAAATATATTCTATTTGTTTTATGTGACAAAAAAATCATAATCATTAAATTCATTTGAAATAATAATATTTCAAAAAATCTTAGAGTGTTAAAAAGAATGATTTAAATGAAAGAAAAACATATTTAATATTTGAATTCATAATTAAATAAAATTATAATTATAATAATAATTTAATGTTATTCTCATGATGAATTATATATATAATGGGTAATATTAGAATTAAAATGAAATATTTTATATGATACAATATTACCTTCTCTTTGAGAAGAATCCTTTGGTATGAAACTTAAGCTTTCAAGGAATGGTCTTTTCATCAAACCATAGAATCCTCACAATTTATAGGAGATTTTATAGATTTTTTTTATTTTTTATCTTTGTAATTATTTTTGGAAGTTAGAATAATGCATGTGGTATGTATAGGTGAAGGGAATAAGTGTTTTTGAGTAAAAAAATAATAATTTATAATTTTTTCACAAGACTATGAAAAATACTAATTTTTATGACTAAGTGTAGTTAACTATACAAATATGGGTGAACCAAATATTTTTACATAATTTTTTATATAATTGATCATTTATTTATTTAATAGTAAAAAATCATGTATTCTATTTTATTTCACTTTTCACTTACATATTTCACTATTTATAGAAATTATAAAAACCTCCCATTACATAATTTTTATCAAATGATTCAAAAAATGAAATCCAATATTTTTTGTAATATATATTTAATTTATATAATTCCAAAATTTGTGTTTTGAAGAAATATTATCATTTATATTAAAAAATTTAAAATATGTTTTACTAAAAATGTATACATAATCTTAAATCATTTCGTATGGGTTGAGCTGTTATTTTATGAAATTTTTCTAATTATATTTATTTAGTTTATTCCAGAAAAACATTAATTACACATTTAATTTATTATATAACCTAATATTGATTTTATAACTATAATCGTTAGGTTACTTTGTAATAGTTAGGTTACTATTCTGATAGAAATATTTCAAATAGATACTTTTTCTATTTAAATTTGAAAAATAACCCTTATGCAAAATATATATATCACTTAATTCCTTCATTATTAATTCACTTAAATTTATATCAATAATATACATAATTATTTTAAAAGATATCAATAATATTTATAATGTTTTACTTCAATTTATAATTTATTTTTCAACCACAGTTTTTTTAAAATACTATAATCCATTAGATTTAAAACTATTAACAATGTTAATAAATTGTGTTTATTGTCTCATTATACTTGTATTAATATTTTTTAATATATTAATCCTTTATTTTTAATGTTATGTTATGAAATAAAATGATGTTTAATTTTTTATATATAATATATAATTTATAGCATCTTTGTATATTCTAGTTTTCAGAGGAAACCTATAAGTTCAATGAAATAATTTTCAAATAAAAACATGAGATGTTACCTTCTTCCCCTTTCAAATAATTACTCCTTTAATTTTTAATTCAAAATCTTAAAAAATGTATGAGGGTATTTTTCATTACTTCCTAAGGATCCCATGTTTCTTCTCCATACTTATGATTTCGCTATATTATATTAAAAAGGTGAGTTGTCTTGTTCCAATGCACTTTATCTCTACAATCAAAGATATTCACTAACTACACTTCAAAACATAGATGTTTCTCAAAATACACATCATATAGATTCAATATATTTTAGGATTATATTATATAATTCATAAAAATATAATCATGGAACATGAAATGTTCTTGAGATAGGATTTGTGTTTGACATAATCAATAGGATAGAACATTAACATGATAAAAACAATTAAACGTGATAGTGTAAAAAAACTTTAGCTTTCCCTTCTTCAAAAATCCCATTAATCTCTTCCATGTATATATTTAATAGAATAAACTATCCCCAATATCAAACTCTAGGTCATGTTGATGTTTTTGAAATTATAACTGTAAGACCCCAGACATAAAATTGCATAATATTGAATTAAGTAAATAATTCAATTTGAGTATATTTTCAGGTTTAGATCATTAGATAATTTGTTCATAACTTATACATAACAATTTGAATATTACATTTAGAAACTTCTACTCGGTATATATTTTTTTATAAAACAAAAACTCTTTAAAATGGAAAATGACATTGTCCATGTTTTAATAAAATAACTTTTCATTAATCCCATCCATGACTCTATTATTCCTTATGTCCTATGAAAAACATTTCAAAAACTTGGGATGAGCATAAAAATCTCAGTACAGGATACATAAATAAGTAAAACTATGAGTTTTTTAAAAACAACATGTAAGCCATTAATACATTATCATTAAGTAATACTTTTCACCATAAAGAAGAGGAAAAAAACCATCACTAAAAATAAGCCCATTTATTAGCCTTTTGGTAACCAAAATATTACCATAAATCCCATATAAAACAATGTATATCATATAAAGGAATCTTGGAACATAAACATACTTTAAAAGAATAACCATACGATCGACTTCTATAGATATCACTTAATAAAATAGTTATATGATTGACTTCCATACCCAATGCATTTAATGTTATAAGGTAACCACTTTTCATTGGTTTATCATAGAACCACCTATCATTTGGTTTATCACATAACCAACCTTAATTTGGTTTATCACTTAACCACCCATAAAATGTCCAAGTACCATTATATAATCATCACACATAAAATATTGAAAATATCAACATTTCGCTAATAAGATTTCATTTGAAATTAGAAGAAATAATTTTAAGATATTTAAATACTCAATCCATTTCAAAAACCATTTTCAACACCAAAACACCAAAAAAATGAATAAGGGGGTTCTTTTTCCTTTTAAAAACATTAAGGCTTATAAGGAACGCCAAAAAACAATTACAGTGGTAGATATGTCATTTTCGCCACATACATTAAAAACATTCCTTTTTTCATTTAGTAAAATTCTTTGTAGAAAAAATATTCCCTTTTAATGAAAGTAAATTTCAAAGTGTTTTATTGTATACTGAATAAAATTAGGAGGTGTATACTATCAAAATATGCCTCAATAAAAGGATATTGAGACAAAGTCCCTTACAAAGATCATTTTGTAAATAAAATAGATCAATTATGGGTATTCAATATAAGTACATATAAATTATTTATAAATACAAGATAATATATCAAAATTCATTTCTCACATAATCATATCATGACATAAACAAGAAGTATAAGATCAACCCATATAATGGAAATTTGGTAAAAAAGTTCCCTTACCTCATGTTAGACTTGACTCGTTTGTTCTTTAATTTCATAAATAATAAATATAAGTTAATTTATACTTGATTCAGAACTCTATTTTATGTTTAAAATTCCTTTTATATCACTTAATACCTTGGTATAACAATTAGTTAATTATTTGAGTTCATATCAGACATTTTGTTGATGTTCGGAACTTGAGTTAAAAATGAACTTGTTATAATTAAAAAATTTCCATGTGGTCAAAATTAAATTATCTCTATAATGTTATTAATAATTTAGATATAATATATATCATATATATCTAGTAAATATGTATTTATAATAGTCCATAGCATTTGGATATAAGAAATGAAATGCACCATTCATGGAGATGGTAAGTCGTACGTACGAATGAATGCTACTTTAATTTCTTTTTCATATTTAAATTAAATAAAAATAAATTATAAATAGTCATATTATAATTATATTATAATATATATGTTATATATTTTACATAATTTTATTATTTCCATCTTTTATATGCTCTGTGTAAAGCATGAACATGTCATATTACTTTGAAGGGGATGTAGTCTGCACTTCCTCAAATGAAATTATCATATTTATACAACCTAAAAAGAATAAATAGATGTTCTAAATGAGAATGACAGAAGAATAAAGATAAAATAAATATCATAAATATCATATATAATTGTAGTTACATCATAATGGCCACCATAATAGGTGGAGATATAATATTGAACAATTATCATTTCGTGAGGTAGTAGTTCAGCGTCCAGATAAATAGTATGTTTTATACCCATTATATGGAGGTGTGTATAATTTTAGTTATAATCCTTCTCATAAAAAACCCAATTATATTTAGTGTATTTCTTTTTTGTTTTTAAATAATGAGTAATAATATCATAGGGAGTGGAGAAGGAAAAATAATGGAAAGAAACTTGAGAGAAGACGTTACCTCAAATCAGGTAACTTTTTTTGATTTGAGTGAAAGGGATCTCTTGAATTTCCTTTTGACTAGGGTAAGGCTTCTAGAGAAATATAGAGATGTTGGGAGATTTTTTGGTAAGAGTTTTTATGAGCCAAGGGGATTTAGAGTTGTGAGTAATGGGTTAGAAGTGATGGCCATTTATAGGGGGCTCTTTAGGAATGTTTGAAAGTATTATTTTATTATAAAATGATTTTCGGTTTAAAAATGTCCACAATTCATTAAATTATAAGACAATATGACTATTTTTAGAAATAAAATCATCCAATAAGAATTTTATAGGTTTTTGATATTTTTAATCCTTATATTTTTTATTTAACCCTTTTTTACTCTTACCATTTTATCAAGCATTTAACACTTTCAGAATCATAAAAGTTCCCAAAACATGAAAAATATCCAATTAAAGAGTCAATAATAAAATTTTAGACTGATGATAATAATTTGAACGAGTTTTATACTTTTTTGATTTTATAATATTTAATAAAATATTTTATATTTTAGAATATGAATTATGTAAAATTTGACACTATTCATATCATGATTTTTTTTAAAAATCCATAACAACATGATTATTTTGAAAATAAATAATTAATAAAAATATAACATGTAAATATCATCCATAATATTTTTCAATGGTATGAAAATAACCAAATTACATTTTTTTAACATTTATAATATCATTTATTTGAATCCTTTATTTAAGAAACAATCACTATATCATCATTGTATCATAATTAAATTTATTTATTTAATCTCTAAAAATTATAAATAAAATACCATGATTTAGGAAATTGTTTTAGATTTCTAATGAATATTTATAGTTTAAAAATAAACTTATATAAACCCATATAAAAATTGTTTTACTAAACGATATATGTTTATGTTACATTTTCCTTAACTTTAAATTAATTATTATAAAATATCATTTTCACTTACAAGTAGCTCCATGGGTCCCAAAATCGACCCATGTGTGCCCATGGTCGGACATGTATCACAATATTGGGTTAAGACACAATTTAGGGTAATTTAATATTATTATTATATTAATTTTTTTACCATTATTTACCAGATTTACCCTTTAACCATGGTAAATAAAAAATTTAATTAAGTTACAATTCATAATGTATGAAAATAAAATTTACCTATTTAAAAAATTTAGAACTCTTGATTCCAAATATGGAATCAATTTTTTCAAATTCAAAACATAGAAGTTGTATAAATTAATTTAAAATTATTTCTCATTGTCAAAACCAAAAAGCGTGTTTTTATGAAGTAAAAACTAACAAAAGATTGACTTGTGTTTATGTACAATTTCAAATTGAAATTACTTTCAATGACAAAAATTGGATTAAATGGTAAAAACATAATATAATTACACTTTAATAACCAATTAAAAGATAATTTGACCAAATAAATAAATCTGATGAAAATTTTTTTTTGACTTAAAACGCAGTATTTTCACTATTAATTAACAAATGAACTTTATCAAAAAAAAATACCAAAAAATTACCCAAAGTAAATTTTGATGCCCCACTTCTAAATGAAAGTTTATTTTTTGAAATATAACATATAAAAGTGACAAAAACTATATTTAAAAAGGTTTTTACATCAAAAGGTGGTAAATGGACCTTTTAATGAATATTAGTGTAATTCATGCTTACATTCAGATTCATTCTTATTGTAAGCCTTTGAAATTTATTGCATAAAACTGTAAAAGAATTTAACAAAAATGTTTAATAATAATATGGTTAGTTCTTTTCATTCCCTATAATATAATGGCCAGCCGTTAACAACCATTTGGAATAATAATATTATATTATTTTTTTCAGCATGACTCAGCCTTGTATGCAACATGAGATTTCAGAGAAACCCATTGTTGTGTGTCGGGTAAGCCATCAAAAAAAATTTCTAATTCAACATAAAATAAATATATTATTCATAAGTATTAATAGAAATCAATAGTATTATTATATAAATACCTGGTTCATTACATCCTTCCCGAATTTTGGAAATTGTTTCCTCATAATTTTAAAATTGGGCTTGGAACCATTATTAAAATTCCCACATCGAAAAAAGAGTCAACAAAACTATCACTTTTAAATAAATAAATATAAGTTCAAAGGTTACTAAAAATAAAAAATTCTATGATTCCATATATGAAAACATTGATATGGAAGGGAAAATAAGCATCAAGTTTTGATGGATATTGATAGAAAATATGATCAAGAGAAAGCTAACTCTCAGAAAACGATAAACTTGTGATAGGTTCAATGGTCTTTGATTCCCCAGTAGGAAAAGTAAACTAAAAACTTTTTATTGTTTTATGTTCCTTTTTTTAAAATTTTAGGAATTATTTCACAACTTAGAATAAGAACATAAAAAAATATACTTACTTTTCAGGTAGAGTTTCATCCTTTAATAAATTTCTACCAAAAACCCCACTTTTCTCCAAATAATGAGTACTAAAGATGACTTATTCATACCTAAAGAGATATAATCAACTTATATAGAATCACATAACCCCAAAAAATAGTAACTATATATTTACCTTGTCTTGAGACATTAACCAAAACGAAAATGTTTAGTACAAGATCAGATGATCCCCAAAAAGGATAGTCCTTTATAAAAAAAATACTACTCTTAATCTGCAAAATTAAACAAACAGTACCCCAAGTTCAGTAAAGACCATTCAATACAAAATTGTCCTAAAAATTATTCAAAATAATCCAATCTAACTTGGAAACCCAAAACACAGAAGGATTTAATAACATAGTCTTCCATAGTAAATCTTAACATTTTTCTCCAAATAACATCGACTACTCTTAAAGTCTCATAAGGAAGTGTAATTAACCAAATCTCATATTCTCTATGATAGGTTAATAATTTCCAAAAAATAACCCAAATAGTTATAAGTTCACAACAAAAACATAGATTCTTCGAAAATAAAATTCCACCATTACTCCTCAAATTAAATCCCATAGTATTCTATTTTCCTTTGGCCTATAGCATTCCAAAAAGAGCGAACATCATCCAAAATAACATTTATCACATGATCACGAAAACATTTTTCATATACTAAGGACATCCATTTAATAAATCATAAGTTTCCAAAATCAACATATTCCTTATCCATAAAATCATTTAACTAAAAAGAATTAGTCATACAAACTAGATAATTCATATAGTCCAGTGGTAGGCAATGCTCCCTTGTTGCCCTTCGGTTGTGGGTTCGATTATCATGGCCTTGTTATATGTGATGGGTTTTCACCCATGCTGTGGGTTTCCCTTCTTCTAAAACAGTATCATTATTTTTAACATCCTAAAAAATGAGATAATATCCTCAAAAATTACAATAACATATTTTATTCTCAAAGGTTATCTAATACCTTTAATTTTGCATCCCAAAAATGTAATAACCATTTATCACCTCAAAAAAAGATCATATAAACCCCTAAGGTTATCAATTATGTCAAAAAACAAAAAGGTTAATTATTTATTGAATAAAATTTTCACATATCAATCTTTAGGGCTACAAAGACAATAAAAAGTCTTCCAAAGTAATCCCATCATCAAAAGAGCCTTAATACTTTTAAACATTTCATCATCTGAAAATCTACCATAACTCTTGAATCACTTATATGTATACTTCTTACTCATTAAACATTCTTCATTATCCATTAACCATTATTTTACATCTTATTCTATAATACTTCTTTAATACAAACAAAATCATTAATTATGTCATAAGATTCATTAATGTCAACACATAAGCTAAAAAATAATCCATACCTTTCATTGGTCATTGATAGATTCCTCATTATCAATTGGAATGACATTAAGTATTGGTAAAAATATATTTGTATGGTTCTACTAATACCATTCCCAAAACATCTTCATAGAAGATCTATTTTTATAATAATTATGCACACCACATTTAAAACATTCAATTGATCCCTCAAAAAGATCTTCTTTCCCTTCCCTGGAGTCAACTCGATGCTTCCCTTTTCTAGGGAAGGTTATTACTTTATAACCTTCATTACCACATCTATAGAATCTTACCTTCCCTTTGATGTATTTTCCTAGGTGTTTCTTTCCACATACTTAACACATAGGTTTTTGGATATACTTACCATTATGATTATTACATGAACTTCCATTGGGATTCGTTTCTCACATATATGACACATTAGAAAAACCACCAATGTTTAAGTGGTAAATCATGACTCTATATAGATGTTTAAGAATAACCAAAAGATTTCTCATTGAAGCTTCCATTTCATTAGGTTTCTCATTCATAAAACCACCATAGTTTCTTTCGCATCCATCGTTTCTTTGGTGCCTACCAGATCCATCCATTTACTAAAACCAAAATGGTCAGTGTGAGTATATTATTAAAATCATTATATATTATCTTATGAGGATTATAAAGACTAATATATACATATTAATGATATCTTAAACTCATTTGATTTATATAAGAAAACTATGACTCTTCTAATATGTTAACCATTATGGTTATGACACTTATGCTTAAATGACACCCTAACCTCTAATGTTATCTAAACTGACCATTGATACCAACTGTAAGGCTACATCCTTAAACATTATATAATATTTAATTAATTTAATAATTCAATTTGAGGATCTTTTCAGTTTTATAGATTTAGAGAATTAGGTCATAACTTATAAATAACAAATTGAATATTACATATAGACACTTCAACTCAGTATCCATTTTTTATGAAACAAAAACTCTTTAAAATGAAACATGGAATCATTTTATGTTTTAATAGTATTACTTTTTTTATACCATCCTTGACTCTATTCTTATTTATGTACTTGAAAAACATTTCAAAAACATGGGATAAGCATAAAAATCTTAGTAAGGGATACAAAAAGAAGGAAAACTATTATTTTTTCAAAATAACATTTAAACCATGAACACTTTATCATAAAGTAATACATTTCACCATAAATAATAAGAAAAAACACTTCATTGAAAAGAATCTCATTACTTACCCTTTTTGTATACAAAATAATACTATAAAGCCCATAGAAAACAATTTATAGAATATAAAGTTAACTTGGGACATAAACATACTAAATGGAATAACCATACGGTCAACTAACACACATATCACTAAATGGAATATCCATACAGCTAACTTTCGTACCCAATGTATTGGAGGTTATAATGTGACCACCCATCCTTGGTTTATCATGGAACCACCCGTCATTTGGTTTATCACGTAACCGCCTGTCAAATGTCCAAGTACCATTATATAATTATCTCACATAAAATATTGAAAATATAAACATTTCACTAATAACATTTTATTTGAAATAATAATAAATCATTTCAAGATATTAAAACAATCAATCCATTTAAAAACCATTTTCAATACCAAAACACCCAGAAATGGATTAATGGATTTTTTTTCCTTATAAAAACATTAAGGCTTATAGGGGAAGACAAATAATGATTACGGAAACAGAGAAGTTAGCATCTCCACATATGTTAAAAACATTCATTTTATCGTTTAGTAAAAAAACTTCATATAAAAAAGATTCCCTTTGAATGAAAGTAAAATTCAAAGGGTTTTATTATACACTTTATAAAATAAGAAGGTGTATGTTATCAAAATATGACTCAATGAAAGTAGATTGAGATGAAGTCCCTTACAAAGATCATTTTGTAAATAATATAGATCAATTATGTGTATTAACTATAATTACACATTAATAATTTATAAATATAAGATAATATATCAGAATTAATTTCTCGCATAATCATAGCACTACATAAACAACAAGTATAAGATCAACACAAAGAATGGAAATTGGGTTAAGAAGTTCCCTTACCTCATGTCTGACTTTACTCGTTCGTTATTTAATTTCCTGAATAGTAAAAATAATTTAATTTATACTTTCTTTGGAAATTTTTTTAATTTTATTATTCCTTTTGTAGTACTTATTACCTATCTACAACAATTAATTTATTATTTGAGTTCATATCAAACATTTGTTTGATGTACGGAACTTGAGAAAAAATTAACTTGTTATAAATATAAATTGTCCACATGGTCAAAATTCCATTATCTTCATAATGATATTAGTTATTTAGATATCATATATATATCATATATATCAAGTATATATTTATTTAGAATAGTCCATAGCATTTGGATATAATAAATGAAATTCATTGTTCATGGAGACGGTAAGTCGTACGGACACATGAATTCTACTTTAATTTCTTTTTCATATTTAAAGGAAAGAAATATAAATGATACATAGGTATATTATAATTATAGTACAATATCTATGTTATATATGTTACATAATATCATTAATTCCAACCTTTATACTTTCCATGTATATCATGAATGAGTCATATCATTTTGAGGGGGCGGTAGACCGTACTTCCTCAAATGAATTTATCATATTTATACACCTTGTAAAGAATAGAGGAATGTTCAAAATTAGAATTAAATAATCATATAAATAAAATAAATTTCCTAGATATCATATACAATTACAATTCCATCATAATTTCCTCCATATAAGGTGGTAGAATGTTATTGAACAATCAACATTTCGTGAGGTTGTAGTTCGTCATCCACAGAAATTGTATATTCTATACCATTAAATAGATCTGTGTGTAAGTGTAGTTAGAATAATTATCATAAAAAAAATATTTCGGATACTATTTTTGTTATGTAAACAAAGAATAATAAGATCATATAGAGTTGACAATGAAAAATAATGGAAAGAAACTTGAGAGAAGAGGTTACCACAATTTTGGTAACTTATTTTTATTTGAGCTAAAGGGCTCTCTTTAATTACCTTCATCCAAGGGGAAGGCCTTTAGAAGTAATATATAAATGTTGGTAGAATATTTGGGTAGAGGATGGATGAGCCAAGTAGCTTTATAGGTGTGAGTAATGGGTTAGAAGTTATGGCCTTTTATAAGGGGAGGATTTAACACTTTGAGAATCAAAATAGTCGCAAAAACATGAAAAATATCCAATTAAAGAGTCACTAATAAAATTTTAGACTTATAATAACTATTTTTCCAAATCTATTTTTTTTTTGGAATTTTATAATTTTTAATAAAATATTTTATATTTTAAAATATGAATTACGTTAATTTTGACACTATTCATATCATAACATTTTCAAAAGTACATAAAAACTTGATTGATTTTAAAAATATTAATTAATACAATGATAACATGTAACTATAATCTATAAAATTAGTGTATTACATAAAAATAACCAAATTATATTTATTTTAACATTTATAATATCATTGTTTTGAATCCTTTATTAATGAAGCAATCACTCCATCATTAATCTATGATAATAAAATTTATATATTTAATCTCTAAAAATTATAAATAAAATAACATGATTTAGGAAATATTTTTATATTTATAATGACTATTTATAGTCAAAAATATAACTTATATAACACTATATAAAAATTGTTTTACTAAAAGATAGATGCTTATGTTACATATTCCTTAACTTTAAATAAATTTATATAAAATTTCATTTTCACTAACAAGTGGATCCATGGGATCTCAAAATCGACCCAAGGATGCTCATGGTTGGTTATGTATCATCCAATAGGGTTAGGAAATGTGTTAGGTAAATTTTATATTATTATAATATTATTTTTTCCCTTATTTACCAGATTTACCCTTTAACCATGGTAAATAAAATATTTACTGAAGTTACTATTCATAGTGTCGAAAAATAAAATATACCTATTTAAATAATTTAGACCTCATGATTCCAAATATGGAATCTATTTATCCAAATTCAAAATACATAATTTTCACAAGTTAATTTAGAATTAATTCCGGTTGTCAAAACCAAAAAAATGTGTTTTTACTATGTAAAAACTACCAATAGATTGGCATGTGTTTATGTCCAATTTCACAGTGAAATTACTTTCAATTAAAAATATTAGATTAAATGGTAAAAAATAATCTAATTACACTTTAAAAAAATTAAAATATAATCTATCTATAGAAATAAATCATACAAAAAGACAATTCTTACTTAAAATGCAGTATTTTTCTCTATTTATTAAAAATGAACTTTACCAGAAAAATAATCAAAATTTCAAAAAAGTAAATTTTGATATATTTCTTATAAATAAGAATTTTATTTTTTAAAATTTAACATATAAAATTTTCAAAAACTATATTTAAGAAAGGTTCGCCATCAAAAGGCAGTAAATCGACCTTTTAAAGAATATTATTGTATTTTATGCTTAAAATCAGATTCATTATTATTTTAAGCCTCTAAAATTTATTGTTTAAATGTAAAAACATTTTACAAACTTTTTTAATGATAATATGGTTAGTTCTGTTCATTCCCACGAATATAACGACTAGGCTTTAACTATCATTTAGAATTATAATATTATATTATTATTTTTCAGTATGACTCAGCCTTCTGTGCAACATTATAGTTCAGAGAAACCCATTCAAAAAAAGTTTCCTCTTTAACATAAAATTAATATTTATCCATAAGTATTAATAGAAATAAATATTATTATTCTATAAATACATGGGTTGTTACAAAAACTTCTTTTGAATTTGTGCTGCCCTGGTGTGTTACTTAATGGCTTCAACCTTATCTATCATTTCATCCACTAGTTTGGGTACCAATAGTTTTCAACCTCTATATTAATATCATCATGTTAAAGTTTTATATTTATTCCTATAAATGGATTTTTATGGTTCCACCTATATAATTGATTGAATGTTATTGTTGTATGAGAACTTTATTAGTGTAAGATGTTAATATCGTCCTTCTTTAAGGCTTATAGAGTGAGCCCTAAGCATGTAATCCATATCTTAAATGGTCCTTTCATATTAAAAAATTATATGAGGTTGATATTTCATAATGAACATTAACTGTATACTTAATTCCTTTTGCTGAATCCTATATAACATTAAGTTTAACCTAAGATTATGATCAGATACAAATAATAAAAGTGTTCTATATAGACTTGCTACTTCTCTAATATATTTTTTGACAATTAAATCATGTAATAATTCCTCTAAAATAGTGATAAATTGAGTAGTATTTATAATTTAATCAACAAAAACCATATGTAACTGTTTCCTTTAAATTTATTTGGAATACTCATGAAAACATATGTGGCAATTTTCCCCCATTTCTATATTTACACATGTTGAAATTGGTAATGATTTCATTATAACCATAGACTTTTATCATCCTAATTTAATTTCCTAGAATACCAAGAAACATTATATATACCTAGTAATCTCTTTCTTCATAATTTTTTATTAAAAAGTATCTTGGATATATTTTTTGATCATTGTGCTTCTTAGATGGCTATAGAAATATGAGATATATTTACTATATAAGAGCTAATTCTTTCTTATTGAAAGATATGTTACATATAAGCTCTCAAAAAATTTTAGAAATACATCCTTCACAATGTTGAAATTTGATATTTTACCACTAATTATCACTTATAACTTCTTTTATATATATTTATAATCATTTTTTTTTCACTATATTATTCTCTAAGTAATATTGTCAAGAAATAATTTGATAATAGTAGTACATCATAAATTACTTCACGATTCTCATGTTTATTCATTAAATATCTAATAAAAATGAGATTTCCATTTCTAGGTAATTTATATAAAAAAATTTTAAGGATAAACAATTCATCCCCATTATGGTATCAAATTTTTCTAAAGTGGAAATAATTAGATTTTTTTAGAATAAACTTCCTATGAATGTTAATTATAAAAGTGTTACATATTCAAGATTTAATAATTTTCTTACATAATTGTTTCACATAAATCATAAATTTTATGTTTCAATAATTTGATTCAATATTTCTAGAAAACTTACTAAATTTAAATGATTATGTTGAACTAGAATTTAATAAGTTTTCTTTCTATTATTAACTAAAAAATAGGATAATATATCATCGCTAGATTTTTTATGATCCACCATGGTGGTAATGATATCATAAGATCTTCCTTGTTCCCATGGGTATGGAGGTCATTGAAATAATTTATCCTCAATGATCCTTGTCCTAGATCATTGACTTATATAGTGTTTAATTTCATTGCAATTGAAAAAACTAGACTAGGGGCGAATCATTGAGTGGATCCTTCCTTTATTTCATTATATTAATTCAATTAAATTTTATAATATTGAATTTTTTTCTATCATTTTACATTCCTAAAACATTTCCCCTTTTCTTTGATTCAATTTCCTAGGTTCTTCTTCCAACACTTTTAACACGTGTAAAGTTGAATCTTCTTCCCTCTACATGCTTTATCAATTAAAACTATATGAAAATATATTATTATTTTATTTATAACAATACCATGATACTATTGAGAGTCAACAATCTCTATATCCACCTTAAAGGAACATTAAACTAATTCCTTTTAGTTATCAGAGTCCTGAATTTCTAATATCTACTAATGACTTGGTTTTAATATAATAAATAAGAGGCTATAATTTCTTTCAGAGCCAAAAAAATCCAATGGTGTACCTTTCAATTATTGTGATTTTTTATTCATAATAGCAAATTTATGTGTCCTCGTTTTACTTAAGTCCCAATAATTCACTCTCAATTTTAATATATATAATTTATTGAAATTATGTATTATATAATATTTTCAAGAATTACTCTAACTACATTTATTTTATTTTATCATTGGGATTTATATTCTTGGTCAATTCCCGACACTGATTGGATTATCCTTATAAGGGATAAAATAAAAATATTACATTCACTTTAAAATAATATTGAAGCATAAAGAATATATTTTCATTGGAATTCATCAATTTATCTATGATTAATAAATCCAAATATCCAAAAAAATAGGCTGTTTAATATCACATAAATTACATAACAATATTTTTCTACTTTTTAGAGAATTTGGGATATTTACATGGTTCATGTTATTATTCATTGAATGATTTAATTGAATTAGTACTACCATAATATTTATAACTCTCACTCCCATCATATTTAGCATCTCATTTGGGGAATCATTGTATCACCCATCTTATTTTTTGGGGGAATGGTTCCTTATAGTTACAACTATTTACTAAAAAATGTAATTTTATAGATATGAATAATCTAAATAATTTAAATTTAAAAGTAAATTTTGTACAATGATAGTTTAATCCTTAAATAAATACTATATCATAAACTATGATTCCATAAATTTCACCCCAGGTTATTTATGAAGATTTTCCAGTTGTTTCTACCTACCTAATCGGAAAAAAATATTGGCCTTTCTCAAATTCCTACTATAAAGACTCAAAATTATTAAATATACAATTAAAAAATTCTTTATAAATTACATAAACTAATAAAAACCCATAATCTAATGTTATATTGTATTTGTGGGATAATCTATATAATAGAACATTTTTAAAACAAACTACATGACCATTTATATCTATCTTTATTGTAATTTCCCTAATTACATAGTACTTATATCATTGAATTTGAATCCCTAGGTACATACATAAAAGTTATAGTGGGTTAAAATATCACTAAGTGGAATCGTAATAATGATAATGAATGGAATAATCATGGTAAGATATCACATGAAGCAGTGATAATGACAAAAAATAATATCTTGGAAGATTTATTGAAATATGGAATAGGAATGAAAGGAAAATACTAACCAAATAAATGTATTAATAATGTAAATTTAGTATAATCATGAAACATTTCATAATAAATATATTTCAAGGATCAATTCCAAGACATAATTATATAATATGTAAGGAAAACTACCCATGAACCATATATAGTATCTCATGATATGTAAGCCTTAACAAACAATTTTGGGGATGTATATTTTTTGGATCACATTTCATAACATAATAATTCATTTATATGTGTTATACAAAGAAAATAAATTATACATCAATCATAAACATGAAAAAAAAACTCAATAGATTAAAATGAGTTAATAAATAATGTCACCAAGAAAATGTAAATATATAATCATATAGGTTCCCAAAATAAGAAGGTTAAATAATATTGAAAATTCATAGGGAAGTATCATGAAATAACAAAATTGAATAGGGAAATAAATCATGTATACAGATTAATAAATAGCTTATGTATAATAGGGAAGATGTTTTAGAATTGAAGTCTTTAAAAAAAATATAAGAAGTGGATGTGGATTCAAATAAAGGGAATAAGCATATGTAAATATCGTAAGAACCAAGAGAGAAACAATAAATAATTTTTTCAAATAATTTGGCATATAATAATAAAATAAATTCTCAATGGTATACGTGTTACATTGAGGAAATATGTTTGGAAAAAGTTTAATAACATATTCTATATGGTTTGACATAACAAATTTTTATAAGTATACTATAAAATCATGCATATCCCCAAATAAAAAAATTTGTAATGAAATAAAATGAATTAATAATGGAATAATATATAACATAAAAATATTATATTCCAATGAGAGAGAAATAGATAATAAGACAAAAATAAAAGGATAAACTATGAGAGTCCCCTCATCTCGATCCTTGAACTGCTATGTATAATT
Organism: Viscum album; assembly: GCA_963277665.1. Taxonomy (NCBI): domain Eukaryota; kingdom Viridiplantae; phylum Streptophyta; class Magnoliopsida; order Santalales; family Viscaceae; genus Viscum; species Viscum album. Next base: position 602,149,702 of record OY728133.1, read on the forward strand.
CTATAATATTTTGAATAATCAATTTAAAAAAATTAAATAAATTTTTAAAAACCTTATTAAATATTAATTAATTATTTATAATTCATTTATTATCTATATTTTTTTAATTAGTTAAGTTCATATTGATCGCTTGAAAATGATGGTTTCATAGTTCCCATGTTGCATCAGTATAATGGTGACAGTCAAAAGAATTTGAAAAAAATTAATCAAATACATATGTTTTAATATAAATAGTTCATTAAATTATAATATTATACAATTTTCATAGTTTATAAGATTCTTTAAAATTTAAACCAATCATGAAATAGTTATCATTAATCTCATTTTAGTCATTTAAGTGTATTATTTTCAATATTATCAATATATTGAATGTTTTATCATTCCAAAATCTCAAACATACATTAAATTTATTATTTATATAATAATTATACCAGAAAAAAAATTATCACCATACAGGAAAGGTGGTAACAAACTTAAAACATCAGCATCCACATTGGTGGTTGAAACCTACCATGGTGTGAAAAATGTTTTTAATAATGATTTAAAAGAAATGGAAATCATAAATTATGTGATTTAGTATTTAAATTAATTTATAATTATACTATTTATTTCATATAATTATTATGATGACTTATATTTATATGGGGTAATAGAATAATAAAAATGAAAGGGTTCATGTGAGACATTATTGCCTTCTCTTTGAGATGCCACCGTTGTTATATGAATTAGGCCAGGTTCATTGGAAACGTTGTAAATTTATTTTAGGGATTTATTTTGATATATATTTTAATATGTAATTTTTTTAAGTGGGTGGAAATTGATGAAGGATTGTGCAATTCTTAGGTTATGGGCAAAGGTGTTTTGGAAAAAATTGAATAATTCATTATTTCTTCTGAATATTAAGAATAGTATTGATTATTGTGACTATGTATAGTTAATTATTCATGTGTTTACTAACCATTTATTTCTTACATCATTAACTATGCAATTATTCATTTATTTTCATGATAATACAAAATAATGTATTTCACCGCATATCATTATTCAACTCTGTATTTCACTATTTAAAAAAATTATAGAGAAAATTACCCTTACATAATTTTGAAATGAAGATTCAGAAAATGAAAACCATTTTTTTAAATTATATCTCTAAGATATTTAATTAAAATTCTTATTTTTAACATAAAAAGTGGGTTTTATTAAAGAATATAAAACATTTTTTTACTAAAATAGTATACTTACACTTGTATCATGCTACATGAATTGGGTTATAATTTTATAATATTTCAATATTTAAATTTAACTATTTTATTCACAATAAGAATTAATTATAAGTTAACTTCATCTGAGAACCCTAATAATCTTTTTTACTTTTTTAATGGTTATGAAAATATTCTAATATTTAGGTTACTATTCTAATAGCCATATTTTCAATGAACACTTCACCAATTTAAAATAAAAAAGCAACATTTATATCTTATAAATACCAATTAGTTCATTAATTATTCATTCACATAATTTTCTCTTAAGGTTAGTTATATTTATTTTACATAATTTCATAATCATTTCAAATATTTTTATTCTTGTTAAATTATGTTTTATAGATATGGTATTTCATTAAAACTATAATATATTGGAGTTATAACTTTTAGTAATTATATTTACGTGGGATTATTTTCCCATAACACATTTAATTACTCTTATGTAGTTTATCAATCCTTTGTTTGTAACGTTATGTTATAAAGTAAAATGATATTTACTTTTTCATTTTTGTGCATGTGACTTATAGTATGCTATTATACTCTGGTTTGTAAAATAAATAATATAAGTTAAGATAAAATATATAAGTTCATGGAAGAATTATTTATATGAATACATGTTATTTTATAATCATTGATATGGATATGAAGATAAACATAAGTCTTAATCAAAATGTGGCTGATCAAAATGACACCATTAGAAAATTAAATGTGGATTTGGAGGAATCTAAAGAAATATAGATAAAATAAAAGGCTTAAAGAATGAATATGATAGTTTAGAACAATAAATTTTTTAATTTTTTCTAATAAAGGATTAAATAAAGAGCACAAGATATAATTTATTTAAAAATTAAGAACATAATTTTTTTTAATAAAGGTTGTTTTCCTTAATTCGTTATCTGTGAAAGAAAAAGAGGATAAGGTTAGAAAAGGTTGTGAAAATAATAAATAAACAATCAAGAATCTAAAAGTGATATAAAATATAAAAAACTCCATGAGTTTTGGTGAATCAAATAAAAAAGAAACCATTGAAAAAAATACAAAAACTTATTGGATCAAGAAGACAAAGGTGTAGAAAAAATCACTCTCAAAAGAAGGTGAATAATGTGTATAGAAGGAGTTATAGTAATTAAAAAAATACTAATAAGACTTCTATATAGATTAAGAAGACATAATATATCATGAAAATAATATTATATACTCACCTAAGGGATAAATCCTATAAAGACACAAATATCACAAAAATATTATTTTAGAAAAGGGGTACGTATTCACAAAATTTCTACAACCACCTGATTAGACAAGAATCCAAAAAAAATATGAGTTTAAATTTCATATAGGGTAAATAATTAAAATTTTACCCCATTAGTTGAATAAAATATGACATATAAATATAAATCTAAATAGAAGTGAACACATTGTGGATAGACTACTCTGGATGAGATGAAATTAAAGATTAGTTAAGGATATTGGAATCATTGTGTATAGAAACCCTAATTACAAGAGTTTCAATACTCCAACCTAGTATATGAAAATATGAGAAACCAAATTTCAAGTGGTAGAAAACCCATGAAACTGGATACAATCCAGAAATGAATTTTTAAGAATCTTAAAGTCATTAAATTCACCTACTAGAGAGTTGATCATCACACTTGTGGTACTTTTCTTTCATCAACTAATAATTATTCTAAATTTTTATCATTTTCATATAATAATTTGAAAATTTATATAATAATTTTGGATTAATTTATATCCAAATATGGTATATTTTTTATTGATCATACATATGAGAAAATTTATCTGTAATTGTATATTTTATTAATGATTCCTTCAGGTTAATGAGGTATGATTCATTTTCCCTTCCCACTTATTACCCATACATTACAATGTAAAATATGGATAAAATTATTGAGGTGAAGAATTAAAGGGAAATATTAGAGGTGGATAATAATATGAGTTAACATGAGCTTTATCCTCATCCCTTATATTATATTAGGATTATTATTTCAATGGAGGAACTAAAGAACTTTAAGTTGAAATGTTTATATTATCAAAATAGGAGTTATAAATTGATAAGTTTTAGGGGGGATAATTTGATCGTTAGATGAGTAAATTTTAATAATAACCTTTTTTAAGGGATTTAATGAGTATTATATAGAAATGTTTCATTTATGGTGATTTTTTATTAATATAAAATACAAGGTTTTTATGAACCCATATATTCCATAATTTATTTTTCTAATTTAAATATGTAGATCTTAGATTATGGGATAAAAATAAGAGTATGGTTCACTTTTAATTTTAAGGTAAATCCTAATAAAATTCTATGATATTTTTTTTAGTAATAAGATAGTATCTCATCATGTGTCAATGAATAAAAATGCCATGATATGGTTACAATGAAGAAAAATGATAATTAAAAAAATAAAATAAATTATTAAACTTCATGAGTAATAGAATGTAAATTTAAGATGTTTTATGGGTTACTCACAAACCATAAAATTTATATTAATAAAAAATTCACCCAATATGGTGGTGAGGTGGTGAGACTTCCCATTAAGAGTAGGCCATTAAATTATTACACTATATTCAATATAATATATATGATATGTGTTTCATTTTACGTGAATCCTGAGTTTTAATTAAGACAAGATTTAATATGACGATTATTATGCATTAATTCAACACAAATAGAGTTTTCTTGATAGTTGTTTGGCATCAAAATCAAAAATTATATGTGTTAAATGAGTGAAGGAAAACATGTGTCCCATTTATTAAGTATTTAATTTTGTGAGAAGGGAAACAAATGTTATATATTTTAAGTGATAAGTTTTTATGTTTACTTGAAAATAATGAATGGATTTTTTGGATGTGTATAAGTTATTTTGAAATGAAGAGTATGTATGTGAAATAATCCCCATGAAGAATAGATTATAAAGGTACATTGTTTAAGTTTTTGGTTAAAAAATAATAAAAAATAGAGTTATTAAAGGATCGTGGAGTCTCTAATGAGAGTATTTTATACTTTATTATGTTTTATAAAAGTTACTCTTGATATTAATTCATTTTTTCAATAAGTGTGATTTTTAATACAAGTGTTGTGTGATTAAAAAATAAGGTGAAGAGGATTCCCTATTTTTAAAGACATTATTATTGATGATGGTTTTCCAATAAATAAAAAGAATCATTTTTATAATATGATAAATCACCTGGTAATATCAAAACAATAATCAAATTCCATTAGATAAACTTTTATTGATATGGATAAGTTAACTTAAGTTTAAGTGGATGAAGGAGTCATTTAGACATTGAGATCGGAAGTGAACATGTATGACAACATTCATTTTTCACATGAGATACTATGAATGTAATGATAAAGTTTTATTCAACATTATTTATCTATAAGAGTTGAGTATAATAGGTATTTTAGGTGTATACAGCATAATAAAGACACATGATCATAAAAGAAATAGTCTTGAAGAATTTTAGAACCCAAATGAAATAAAAAGATTTCCAATTGGCATGTATTTTATAGAATTGACTTTTCCTCATCAGTAAATATTAAATTTTTATAGTATGAAATAATCTTATATATTGTTTAAATATATATAGAGAAATATATACATGGAAATTATTTTTCCAACTAATGTCTAATTACCTCAATATAATGTTTGAGTCAAAATAAATGGTTATTTTATAGAAGGTACATGCATTTTATTTTTTATAAATTAATAATATATAGTAACCAAGGTAATATTAGTGGGATCATAGTAAAAAATCATATTAATTCCATCTATATAATACCTACTTTTAATATTTTATGTTATACTTGAATATCTTATTTTACACTTGTGTTGTTCAGGTTTGAGTGTCAATAGGCAGTATTTGGAACCCCTTTGTCCACTTATATTCTTTAGTAAACAACTAAGATAAAGATTCGACCCATTTATTTGAATATTAGAGGAACGTTTTTATGTTGTAGTGGGATCACCCTATCTCCATGGTATCTCCCACATATTTCATTTATTTGATCTTGTTAGATGTGTCAAACTAGCCTTAAATACATCAAGGGATAATTAATAGAATATTAAAAGGTATCTAAATAATTATTGTAGATATTTTAACACCAAAGAGGTGAGAGATTTAATTTTAGAATGTTTTCTTTATTCTATGTTGTAAAGTCACCCCCACAACTATATGAGAGTGAAGGTATTATGGATGTTTACAATAGAGGACTAGGAATAAATGTTATATATTAAAGATCCTTATATAATATAAGAGGAGGAGGATTCATTTTATAATGTGTTGTTATGAATTTTATACCTACTATGAATAAATCCTTAATTGATTATTTATATATACTTTATGTCTCTTTAATAATCATGAAGAAATGGCAATACTTTTTAAATTATTTCACATATAAATCCATAATTTAAACCAAAAGTAGTACATTTTTATAATATTTTAAATCTTTATTTTAATTATTGACTAAACAATAAGAATATTATAAGTAATAGACACTAAAAATGATAAGTTTACATATTTATAGTTCTCAAATATTAGGTGTTATCACAATGGTTGTGAAAACGAGGGCCCTATTGATATATCATCACCACTGCATGTTTTATATCTTATATTGTATTTATTTAATATCCTGAATGTATTAAAATAGAGACTCTATAAATTATAATAAGTCTATAGATATCCCCTACCCCAAGGGGTTAAATAATATAAAAATCAATGTCCATGATAATTGGGATATCACTAACTTATCCCCAAGGATTGGATACTAGTAAGGACCCATGATGTTAAGGGTCAAAAAATCCTAAGGAAATTTGAAATTTTTGTCTATTTAATTGTATATTTTTTACAAATGGGACACAAAAGGAAATTTTGAGAGTTTAAACATTATAAAATAGTATTTTATGATGGGGTTTGGGGTTTGGTGGACACCTCGGGTGTATTGTGGACACCCTTGCCAAGATGCTTCACAACGTGAACCATTGTTCTATGTCCTAAAATTTCACCTAATATTTTTTGTTAAACTGATGATAATAGGGATCATCCCCCCTATATTTTGGGTTGAACAGTGTGCATGGAGAGGTAATATTCCCCATTTCCTCCCCCTCTCTTTATCTTTTCTTCCTAAGGTGATTTTTGGTGAGGTAGGATGGTAGTTCTAGGAAATGTATTCCTCTCTTATTTCTCTATTCATGTTTCCTTTTTCTACCCTAATTTGGGATATATATTTTAGGGTTCCAATTCTGATTCCATCAGAGCATGGTGGAATCATCTAATTCAATGGGAATATCATGTGTGGTGGTTAGAGGAAGACACTAGATATTGTTTATAGATCATTCATCATAATTTTTATGGATTTATGATTCTACCGTAATTTTAATTAGGGAATTTTTTATGAAATTATATGAATTTTATGGTTATTTAGTTGTTGGGTTATAAGTATTTTTCTCAAGATATTTTCATGGGTGTGTCATGGGCCTTCCATGGGAAATGGTTCAAGGTTCCAATGTGGCCGCAATGCCCGATTAGTTTTGGACTGACTATAACTCTTTTTATTTAATATAATAATTAATTAAAAATTATTATAATTATTTATTTATGTATCTTGTAATGAAATAGGTTCCTGAGAGCATGGACAAGACATACATGCGGTGGACAAAGATCGATTGAACTCAGTGAGGGGTTAAATCCATGTTCTATAAAGGTGGTACTTATAATAAAACATTATATGAATTTTTATTTATGAGTTTTAATTCTTGAATGAATACATGGGTTTATGAATTGGGTTTAGTTATTCATGGTTCCCAAGTTAAATAGAATAAGAGAGTGTTCGACCTGTTATCTATTACTTAAGTCCCCTTTAGCACTTAGATAAATTAGAAATTCCCAACTACTATATCCCCATGGGTATTGAGATTTATTGAGATAATGAGATACCTATGGGAGTTACTATAATATGATATGAGTTTAATAATATCCTATTATGAGTTAGTTGGGCCAGTGGTAGGAATGAGCATCATGGGGTCATGTGATGATGCGGAAGATATGTGATGTGGAACTCCCTCTTGAGGATGAAAGTGAAACCTAACATGTTCTTAGAGTGAGAGGAGTACAATGGTACTTATAATATGTATGTAAATTGGTGGTTTGGTTGTGTTTTAGATCCAACCTATTTATTCTAGGGTTTACTAAATATGATGTATTAGGATATTTCCTATGTAGTGGGATCAGGAGTTATGAGGAACTTGGTGAGGTTGGACTCACTTTGTGGGGTATAGATCAATGGGATACTTAGGGAGTTATATAACCACTATGAGAAGGTTCTAAGATGATATCAATGATCATAGATCCTGGAAAATCTAGAGGACCTAGTGGATGATCTGAAGTATAAGTCAAGATGCATCATAATGAGGGGCTCATTCTCAAGAAACTGACACCCTAGGATCATCCAATGAGCTCTATGTTGGGTTGTGTCCCTATGGGATTTACATGTTCTTTTCAAACCTCCCTAAAATTTTTTAGATTCGTTTGTGTTCTTGGAACTTTTTAAAGTCTTCTATTATGGGTCCTTACGATGTCACCTCCCCAGAGTATGTGGGGATGGGGCAATGTGATGATGATTACCAATGAGTCTATTGGGTTGGGGACCTTTCTAGACATGACATGGCTCAATATGAAAGAATTATACCATGCCTTATAGAGTATTTTGTTGAATTCCCCCAATGTGGTTTGGGTACACCTTGATATTTTTGTGAGATATTTTTTATGTCTTTTTTTGTACACTACACCAAGATAATCTTGCGCTACACGCAACACTAACTTAGTTTGCGGTATATGAAATAATATGCTTGGATTGTATTACACATAATTTCAAGTTGTTTTGATAGAATTAATTTCAAAAAAAATACTGATTTTAAGTTAAAAACTAAATATTATTATGTTTCCTTACAACCTAATCATTATAATATCGAGTATGAATAGTACAAACTTTCTTTTGAAAAACTATTAAATAGAAATAAGTGACTTTACAAAATGATAAAATAACTCTTGATAGATTTTATTAATGAAATATATATTTAATATATTCAATATAAAGCCTAAAATTCATATTATATGTTTTCTAGACATGATATAAGGACAAATTAATTTTTTTGGATAAAAGAAGTATTTTTCAGAAAATGTAGTTTTACTACCATTTAATATTGTTCCCATTACAAATATTATATTTTATACTTTTATACACTCAATTTAAACAAATATACATTTTCTTTTAAGGTGGGATAAGTTTTTTTACTTTTGATGAATTTTTTATTTTTTCTAATAACATTCAACTTTTAATGAATAGTAAAAAATATATACTAAATTTTAATTGAAAAAAAATTTCCCTCAAAATAATTTATATGGTTAAATTATATTATTTAATGGTTTTAAAGTATAAATATATTACATTTTTATCAATTAATATAATTTAGTTCATTTTAATATATTTATCATTGAATTTAGATTTAAAAACATTTCAATCTTTTTCATGTTTTAACAATTAAAACTTGTTTTTTCATTATGACAACGAGATTAATTTAAAATTAATCACTACCAATTCAGAGTTTTAAATTTCGAAAAATGGATTCCATAATTGGAATTAGTGGATCCAAATTATGTAAATAGTTTTATTTTATTTTTTGGAATTATGAATAGTAACTTTGGTTATGTTGATTAATATGGTAAATTGGTAAATCATGTAATTAGGGGTAAAAATAATATTATAAAATTACCATAAAACTATTACTAATATCATTTTATTAGTTTTTTTCAAGAAAAATCATCCTTGGGTTGAAATTTTATCCTTTAGAATCTACTTGGATGAGATTATGATATTTAATATATTTTATTTTAAGAAAAGATAAATATCTCTTACTCAAATTTTATTAACTATATCATTTTTAATATAAGGTTGTATAGAAGATAAGTTTTACTATAAAAAATATTTTTGAAGAGAAAATGTTTTTATTTATCATGGTAATTTATTTTAAATTTTTAGGTAGTAAATAATGACCTTAAAAGTGTATACATTGATGATGAAGAAATTATTTAATTGATGGAAAATCAATAAAATAATTTTTATTAATATGATAATCACCATTAAAATACAAAAACAATTTCGCTAATCTTATTGGTCAAGTATATATCGGCCACAATCATCTAATGGAATATTTATTGACCAATTGGAGCCATGAGGAAAAGATAATGACACATATATTATTTTATTTAAAGTGATGTTAAAGTTGTCACATTCATGTTTTAATACGTAAAACACTTTTAATGAAGGATTTTCCAGAATATATATTCGACTATAATTATTTTTAATAGATCTAGATGATTTCTCTTTTTAATAATATTTTATTTTTCATTATTATTCAATAAATATTTATATTAAATAATTACACAAAACTGATGTAGTAATTATTTTATTAATGAAAATATCAAATTAATGTAATTAAAAATATAAAAATAAGTTTTGTGTAATTATTTAAGAAACTTATTTATTCAATAAAAATTAAAAAAAAATTCTATGAAGAATTTAAATCATCTATATTTCTTAAAAATACTTATAGTCGAATATTTATTCTGGAAAATCCTACATTAAAAATGTTATATGTATTAAAACATGGAAATATAAAATTAATGTAATTGAAAATATGAAAATAAATATAATTTTGGATAATTAATATAGAAAATTAATTTTTTAGATTCAATTGACCCCTTAGTCAAATCATAATATATTTGGTTTGAGTATAACATCTTATCTTGATATTTTTAAAAACCAATAAATTGACTAGTGTCAAAATTGGCACTATTTATTGTTTATCAAATTAATGTATTATTAAATTATTTAAAGTTCATAAAAACCTTTTTCAAAATATATAATAATTATTATATTATGTAAAATATTTTAAACTATTCATTTATGGTATAATTGACATCCAATAATTAAAAATATTTCCATTTTAATATTGAAATATCTATTACCTTATTGAAAAAATAAATAGAATAACTAAGTGTTAATTAAAATAATAAGACTTAAGTTGATATAAAATCTTGTATAAAATTTACTTATTTATTATATTTCAACCTTATGTCATCTTCTCTTAGAAACTAGGATTTTTTGGAGGTTTTTTATGGGTTTTTATTTTATTATAAATTAATATTTTTGGATATTCCAAAAGTTTCCCTCACTTCAATTATAAAAAGGCACATCCTCTCTCACTTATTCACTTAAATTTGAGCATTAAAGATCATTTATACCATAAATAGTTACATTATAATAAATTGAGGCTTTGGTACCAAAATTTTAAAAAAAATTACATTATAAACAATCCTCTTCACATTCTGGGGGTTTTATTCATCTCCAAAGAGAAAATCTAGTACTTTAAGATTAGATATAGAGGGAGCTCATTGAAAAAGAGGAAATCTATTATACTGATTCTTTAAAACTTATTTCTTCTTCTATGTCCTATTCTAAGATGTTTAAAATATAAAGTAATAACTATAGTATGACCTATATGATTTCTTATGATTATTATTATTGAACCACCATATTCCACCTTCTATCCATCCTAGAAAAAATAAAAACACCACATGTACATACGTATAGCTTACTGTCTCTACACAATGATGAAATCTGTTTTTCACAACCACCTTATATGGATAGGTATGATGATGGAAATAATAACTATATATAATTATTATAAAAATATTTTTATAGTGTAAAAATATATATACCATGAACTTACATACCATTCTACAATTAAGGGAATGATATTGTTTCTCATGTGTATGTACGGTCTATCATCTCCATAACGTGATTTGATTTATTCTACATGGTCTAAATTAAATAATGATTATATGAATGTTTATAATTAATATATGTGATATATATTATATGAATATCAGTTTATAAATGATATAATTATAACCTAAGTAGAGGAATAGGAACTTATCCGATAAAACATGGGTAAAAAAATAAATGAGTTAATACCCCATAAATGGGTAATAATGCATTTAACAAAAGGGTAATAATATGAAAATTTATGATATAATAAAAATAAATATGATTCAGTAATAATATATTTACATTATTGAAACCCTTATACAAGAGTTTCAGACACATAAGAAGGAACCCGGACATAAGGTAAGTGATAATTTTGAAATATCATTATAATCACAGATTTTTTATATATAAATATTTACTAAGTTATATTTTTTATCCATGTTCATGTTTCTTAAAAATGTGTTACAAAATATTATTTCTATTGTTCTACCATTTTTTGAAGTTAATTTTACCCACTGGTTAATTTTTATTAAATGTTATGAATGAAATATTTTGTCATGAGGTAATTTTTGACTTATCTGACAAAAGAATAAAAAGAAATTTCCCTTTTAACTTATATGGCATGAGTGGATTTTTATTTTTTCATAATTCCTTATTTACATGAATCTTAATTTAACTTATTTCAAAGTTATTTAAAAAATAAATTCTTTTCTTCTAAAATGTCATGGAATTATGAGAAAGAAAATGTTTTTGAAGAAGAAAGGAAATTTTTCTCAATAATTAATTTCAAGTGTTCATTGAATATTATTTTCCATATAAGATTGAATTATTTAATAGGGTTATGTTTTAATTATACAATTTATATTATTCCTATGGGTTTATTAGCATTATAACAAAATTATATTTAAGAAATATTTTTTGTTTTACATCAATTATTTTATAATAGAATGATGTTTAAGAAACCCATTTTATTCCTTTGGTTATATTGTGAGGAATGATTTATGTTTTTTGGAACACGTAAGAGTGATTTCATTATGAGATGGGTGGGATCTATATCTCCCTCCAATGAATTGGGTAAATATTTATATCTCATGAGATATATCGGACTGGAATGGGAAAAGATCGGAGTTTAGTACTGAAGGGCTGGAATGGTAAGTAAACCCGATTTAGGAATATGATGTTGAACTAGGAGTGAACTCAATTTGGTGAAGAACTTTTTCCACAATGATGGTATTGTAATTGAGCCATGGATAATATAGAAATGATTTTCTATGATGATGTGCTTTCCACAACTCCATGTTTTATTCCAATGTTATGGATTGTATTCCTTTATTATTTATGCCTTATGAACTGTGAGGATTTATTTTATGACCCAAAATTTGGATATGTGTCATACGTGGTATGGTTTTCAAAATTTATGTTAATGTTATTACATTCCTATGTTCTTTTTTTGTTTGATATTTTCATTTTTTACCCTTTCTAAGTATATGAACTCACCCTTTTTAAATGTTCTCTTTTACCTAGGATATAAATAATGGTTTTATATAGGAAAACTAAAGGGGAATATCTTTATGGAATATGTTAAAGATCTTTTAAAAAATACAAAAATGTGTATTATGTTTCCAAATTAACTAAACTAATCAGATATTTAGGCATATGATTCTATAAAGTATTAATTATTCTGTAAAATTAATGTAATTTCCATGCACATCATGCTTGGGGTCGTTAGATTTTGTATCATAGAAATGGTTTAGTCAACATTTGTAAATAAGGATAGGAAAACTTTAGTGAGATCCCAAGAATTATTTATAAGGATATTCCTAAGGATATCCCTAAGGATAAGTCAAAGTATAGGTTAAAATCTTTAAATTTTGGTAATGATAAGGGTTAAACTTGGACTAAACCTAACATTTTAAAGATTTAATTACTTCCCCTTTATTATGTTGTTTTCCTAGAATTATTTTCTCTCCCACACTTCTTTTCAATTTTAGACAATAGTTAGAACATGAAGGAATCATGATAATGATGAATGTAATGGAAAATAAAACAATTTACCTCCTAAATAAAAAAATGTTATGGGAGATGGAATCCAAAATCTTATTACTATAATTAAAAAATCTATGAATCATTCTGGACATCCAAATGAGTAAATAAGAGAAAAATATTCTATTGAGACCTTCATGAGGTAGCATCCACATTCTTTCAGTGAACCTTCTAATCTACTTGCTTCTGAACAATAGATCAGTACCATTGAAAAGTTATTTTCTATCCTACACTGTTCGAGACCTAAAAAATTATTTGGGTTCTTTATCCCTTATAAGGAAAAGAGGACAAGTGTTAAACTATAATCAAGAATATGAGGTAGCAACCTGAAATTGAATCTATGGAATGGGAAGAGTTCAATAAATTTTTTTCTAATAAGTACTTTCCTTGTATTATTCGTACCGAGATGTAAAAGGACTTCCTTGAGCTTAAGAAAAAGGATGGTGAATCTGTCGGTATATATGAGGAATATTTTATAAGACTTGGAAGGTATAGTTATAGCCTTATCATCCAACCTAAAAGTAAGGTTGATCAATTCTTCAATTTCTTAAAACCAAGTCTTTACAGGGAATTATCCAAAAGAGACTTTTGTATCTATGAAGATTTTTTATGTTGTGCTATAAAGGTAGAAATGGATGTTCTGGTTATATATCAATCTCATAGTTTTGATCAAAAATGCAAGATGGATTTCAAGGGAAAATATAAAAACCATTTTGAAAAGAAGATGATCATTTCATTGTGCTCAAAGTGTGGAAATATTTATAATAGATATTTTCTTAAAGGGAATAGTAAATGTATTAAGTCTGGAAAAGAAGGTTATCGTGTAGTTGAGTGCTGAAGTAATGGGAAAAAGATGGTTATTGATGCGAATAAGGAAAAGGATACATAGAATTAACCTCCCACAATACAATGCTACAAGTGAAATGAAATGGGGAATTATTTTGACCAATTACCTAATCAAGGGTTATTAATGATGTTCTATATTATCAACCTCTTAAGTTTAATGACAAAGGAATGACGCATATGATCAATATTGGTGATGTAGAGTACAACAATAAAGTGGTGGAATGATTGAGTGTTTATGTATGGGATCCCAAAGTAATGTTGTATAATCACTTTTATGCTATTATAGAATAATGAAATATCTATGTATTAGTCCACTATGGTTTTTTCCTATGTATTTAAGAGTATATTATGAGTAGTACCTGTAACCATGAAAATTGATTCAGATATTTTTGGAAAAACATTAAGGGAAGGATAACCCTAAATATGTGCATAATTTTGGGATAAGTAAATAAAGATATGTTTGATAGTATTAATGACATTAGGACTTCTATGGGGAAACATTGATTTATGATATCATTGATTGATTATATTGATTTTTTTTGGATTTATGGCATATGTAAAGAGTTAATTTTTGAAATCATGTATGTTTTCACAATGTTTGTACTGTAATTGAAAGTTATTACCATGTTTTAAGAAAATACATGATGAAGGAATTAACATGGTTGGAATGTGACCAATAAGTGATACCTTATGATATATGGGGATAACTTTTAAGCCGATTTAGTGCACCTCTTTCTAATGTTTTGGATTTTCATCATTCATAAAGATTATAAGGTTATCAATTTATGGAAAGTATATGTTAAACATCAGATGAATCTTTTTAGATTAAAGTATTATCTCACAATAGGTGGAATTATGCATATTTGAAAACTCATGATAAACATTTTTTCATGATAAAGATAGATAGAGTGACCTATCATATATTTATGGATTGTAAGATCTATTAATGCTTAAGGAATGAAAAATTCACCTTCATTTCTTAGAATAAGTGATGAAATGGAAATTGATCAAGGTACAACAAAAGGATGAGATTTTAATTAATCAAGTAAGTATTACTTCTTGTTATTAAACTATATGGACAGGATCTTGAAATGAAAAATGTTATTATAGTACCTTCTTTATTAATTAATCAGATAGTCTCGTTGATCATTGTGGATTTATGGATTTTGATTATTTACTTTCTCCTAACAATGTTCTGTGCCACTCTCTATCAAAACATGATAGTTTTATTTCTCTTACATATCCATGTTTTTACTTTCCACCTATTTTCTCCTATGTCAAATCCCAATGATGAGTTACTTTTGTTTACTTTTATGTTTCTAACTTTCCTATTTAAAACAAGAGATTTAGTATTCATTTTTACGATGTGGGTTTCTATGAAAAAAACATTCAATTATTAATTCTTTTATAACTTGGATTAATTTCATGAAAAATTTCATTTTTAAGAGGGGTAGAATATAAAACCCAAATATTTTTTTGAGATTTTTTTCTTGTGTTACACACTACACAAATATAAGCTTGCGCTACACACAACACAGACTTAGCTTGTGGTATATGCAACACTGTGCTTGGCGTATGTTACAAAAAATTTAATGTTATATTAATTGAATTAATTTCACATAAGATTTATTTTAAGTGAAAAAATAATTATTATTTTGTTACCTTATAACATATTATTATAATAGTGGGTATGAACAATATTAACTTTCTTATGAAAAACTAATTAAATGAAAATAAGTTAGTTTATAAAATAAGAAAATCACACTTGATGGATTTTATTAATGAAATATATATGAAATCTATCCAATATAATTTTTAAAATACATCTTATATGTTTTCTATAAATGATATAAGAAAAAATTCATTTTTTATTATAAAATAAGTATTTCTCAGAAAATGTAGTTTTATCACCTTTTGATGGCACACCAATTTTAAATCTAATTTTTGACACTTTTATATATTATATTTTACAAAATAAATTTATTCTTTTAAATGAGGATATAAATTTTTATTTTGGGTAAATTTTGGATATTTTTGTGATAACTTTAATGTTTTCATGAATAGTACAAAATATTAATAAATTTTAATTGAAAACAACATTTTCAATTAAAATAATTTATGTGGTAAAATTATATTATTGAATTGTTTTAAAGTATAAATATATTATATATTTATATTTTAATATAATTTAGTTCATTTTAATTAATTTTTCATTGAATTTAGATATAAAAACATTTCAATTTTTTGCATGTTTTAACATTTAAAACTCATTTTTTCATTATGACAATAAGATTAATTTAAAATTGATTACTAAAACTTATTTGTTAGAATATTGAAAATTGGATTCCATAATTGGAATAATTAGATCAAAATTATGTAAATAAATTTCTTTTATTTTTTGGAATTATAAATAGTAACTTCGGTTATTTTTATTAATGTGGTAAAAGGGTAAATCATATAATTAAGGCTAAAAATTAGATAATAAAATTTCCCTAAAACTTTTCCTAATATCATTTGATGAATTTTTTTTCAACCCAAACCATCCTTGGGTCAAAATTTTATCCTTCGGAAGCCACATGTATAAGATTAAGACTTTTAATATATTATATTTTAAGTAACATTAAATATATCTTACTCAAATTTTAATAATTATATAATTTTTAATATAAGGTTATATAGAATATAAGTTCAACTATATATACTATTTTTAAATATAAAATGTTTTTCTTTATAATGGTAATTTAATGGTAATTTTTAGAAAATAAATAATGTCTTTTAATGGCTTATACATTAATGATGCAGAATTATTTAATTGATGAAAAATCAATAAAATAATTTTTATTAAAATAATAATAACCATTAAAAAATAAAAACACTTCCCAAATATTATTTTTCAAGTAGATATTGACCACAATTATCCATGTTTTGAGTTATTTACCATTTGTATCCACATAAGAAATATAAGGACACTTAATACATTTTATTTAAAGTGATGTTTAAGTTGTAACATTCATGTTTTAACACATATAACATTTTTTATTTTAGAATTTTTCAGAAGATATATTAGAATATAAGTATTATTATTAATTAATATGGTTTTATATTCATAATAATATTATATTTTTATTTTTTATTCCACAAATAACTATACTAAATAATTACACAAAACTGATATAGTAATTATTTTATTAATGAAAATATCAAATCAATGTAATTAAAAATATGAAAATAACTAAAATTTGGTATAATTAATATATCCAACGAATTTTATAGATTATATTAACCCCTTTTGATATATTAAAAAAAATTAGTATAACATCTTATATTGATATTTTTAAAAAGAGTAAATTGAATAGTGTCAAAATGAAACTATTTTTTATTTGTCAAATTAATGTATTATTAAATTATTTAAAAAAATAAAACATTTTTAAAAAATATATAATATCTATTATATGGTGTAAAATGTTCTAAATTATTCATTTATGGTCTAATTTACATCAAATAAGTAAATATTCCACCCTTTTTAATATTGAAATATTTGTTACCTTAGTTAAAAATTAAATATAATAAATTAGTGTTAATTAAAAGGATAAGGTTTAAATTAATAGAAAATATTGTCTAAAATTTATTTTTGGATGATATTACAATCTTATATCTACTTATCTTTGAAACTGGGAAACTTTGGAGGTTTTCAATGGGTTTTTATTTTACTATAAATTAATATTTTTGGAGATTCCAAAACTGCCTGTCACGTCAATTATAAAAGAGAACATACTCCCTCACTTATTCACTTAAAATTGATCCTTAAATCTCATTCATCCACTTCCCGTTTCGATTCTCAAAATCCATAGTCACATTATAGTGTTTTTTTCCTTCTCCAAATACCAACTCTAGTTCTTTAAGAGGAGATCTAGAGGGAGACAATCGAACAAGAGGTAATCTTCTCTACTGATTAATTCAAACTTATTTCTTCTCCTACATCATATTCCGGAGTTTTTTCCATTATAATGTAATAAATATAGTATAAAATATATTTTTAGATTTTATTATGATTATTTAACAACCAGATTCCACCTTTTATCCATCCTATGAAAAATGAAATCACCATGCGTGTGTAAGTATGGCTTATCGTATCCACATCATGGTGTAATATGTTTTCACAACCACATTTAATGGATGGGTATAATGATGGGAATGAATACTATATTTGATTATTGAAGAATTATTTTGATTTTGGAACAATATATATACCATTCACTTCCATACTTTTCCACAATTAATGGAATGTTATCATCATTCGTGTGTACGTGCGGCCTACCATCTCTACAATGAGATGTAATTCATTCTATATGATCTTCATTAAAGTGTGATTATATAAATGTTTATAATTAATAAATATGATATATAATATATTAATATCATTCTATAAATTATATAACTATAACCGAAGAATTGTAATAGGAACTTATCCGACAACACATGCATAAAAAATAAAGTAGTTAATACCCAAAAGATAATTAATACTGTTATTGACAAATGGGTATTAATATGATAACTTATCATATCATAAAAATAATATGATTTTGTAATAATAAAATTGAATTATTTAAACCCTTATACATGAGGTTTTTACACATACAAAGAAACCTAGACCTATGATAAGGGATAATTTCTCTATCACATTATTATCCAAGATTATTTATACATAAGTATTTACAAGGATATATTTAACATCCATGTCTATGTTTCCTAAATATGTATTCTAAAATATTATTTCTACCAATATGTAATTTTATATATTCAATTTTACTCAATAGTTAATTTTAATTAAATGGTATGAAATGAATCTTTTGTCATGAGGTACTTTTTCACTTATCTGATAAAAGTATTTGAAGAATGTTTTATTTTAATATATATGAAATGAATAGATTTTTAATTTTTTATTACCCTTATTTACATGAAGCATCGTTTACAAGATTTTAATTTTATTTTCTAAGAAATTGTTTTCTTTTAAAATTGTGTGTCATTTTAAGAAATAAAACATTTTTAAAGAAAAAAGGTTATTTTACTCAAAAATTAATTTAGATTGTTCAATAAAAATTGTTTCCTATTTAAGATGGAATTATTTAATAGGATTATGATTCAATTATAATATACCTATTATTATAATGGGTCGATTATGTTTATTATTTAATTATATTTATGAAATCCATTTTTTACATGGATTATGTTATGATAGAATGATGTTTAAGGAATCCATTTTATTCCTTATGATGAATGATTTATGTTTTTATGGAACATGTAAGAATTATTTCATTATGATATGTTTGGGACCTCTATCTCCCTCCAATTCATTGGATAAAGATTTGTATTTCATGGGATAGAAATTTCTAGAATGGGAAATGATCTATGTTCAGTAATACATGGATATAATGGTAATTAAACAAGGTTTTGTAATACAGGGATGGAATGAGAATTGAACTCGATTCAGTAAAGGACTTTGTCCACTATGAAATTCTTAGAAATTAGCCTTGTCTGATATGAAAATGATTTTCTATGATTATGTGGTTTCCTTAATTTAATATTCTATTCTAATTTTATGGATTTTTCTCCTTAATGATTTATTCCTTATGAACTACCATGATTTATTTCATGACCCAATATTATGATATATGTTTTATATGGTATGGTTTTCAAAAGTAATGTTCTTGTTTTACATTCTTATAATCATGTTTTTTTTGATATTTTCCTTTTTTACCCTTACTAAAAATGTGATCTCATAATTTTCATATGTTTTCTTTTCCCTAGGATGTAAAGGATGGTTTTAAATAGGAAAACTAAAGGGGAAGATCTTTATGGGATATTTTGAAGATATTTAACCAAATCAAAATAATATTTTCCATATTTCCAAATGCACTAAACTAAAATAGTATTTGGGTATCTATTTTTGTAATGTATTAATTATTTTTGTAAAAGTAATGTAATTTTTTTGTACATCAAGATTGAATCGTCAGAGTTTGGGTCATGGTACGCAATGAGATGAGACTGATGGACCTCCCTTGAGTGAGGAGGGATGGATTAAGGCTTAAGGATGTATTATTGTGCTAAGGATCTATAGTTATTAGGTTGTGGTTTTGGATACTTCTCTACCAAGATCCATTGAGTACGGGTTCCGAATCAATATTTTAAAAATAATAATAAGTTTATTCCATTATATCTCTGAATAATGAATGGTATGGGTTGTGGTGGCATGGCTAGCTCCTGATAGGCTAGTAGACATGTGTGCCTCATCGAGTGTCATGGTTATCTAGTTAGTAAACAAAGACTCAATAACCATTTTTATTTATTTTATTCATTTTTCTTGTGTATACTAATTAATATTATGACAAAAATTAATGGGTATTTAATAATACCCTATGTAGATATATACTCACACCCTACTAGGTATGTTTGTTCACTTGTAGAACTTATGTCTATATTTTCAGTCAGAGAACAGGAGGTACAGTTGATCTGGGTGGTGGATCTTAAGAATATTGATGATAGGGCATGGGTCCTAGGGTTTGTAGTTGGTCCAGTTTACATTTGTTTTTTTATTGACATAATCTCATTAGGGTATCAGTGTTAAATTTGTATAGAAACATTAATAATTATTATATGTGATTGTGTGTTTATTTATTATGTGTACTGTAATTTGGATTTCGATTGATTATTTATTGTTATTTATTGTTATGATATTGAGGAAATAATCTCCATAGTGAATGTTTTAGGCCCTCACCACATGTGAGTGGACTTTTGTATATGGGGAGGTGTTTTTAAGCCTATGTGGCATCCTTGACCCCAGCACTAATGAGTAGCCTGAGGTGGGTAATTTATAAATATTATCAAAGCATTTATTTTGTTTTATCATTATGGGATGTGGTATAATGGTAGTATATAAATGTTTCAAAGAATGTGATTGTATTAGAGTGGTTTGTTGAGAACACCTTTTCTAATAGGATGTCCAAATTATCAGCGGTTTGGGATTTCTGTTCATGGTTTTCTATATTACGATAGTATGATATCGCATTGGGTGATTCACATAGAGTTATGTATTTATTAATTATTGGGGTTTTGGATATTTTCCCATTTTAAATAGGTTATTTTAATGCATAATTTCTGGAAAATGGGATTCACATGACATAAGTTTGCTTGTCTGTGGTTGTTTAATAATGAGAGGTCCAATTGTTTAAAATGTAAATAAGAAATTATATGCAATTTTCCCATAAAAATTATTGGTTTTATTCTACTTATCTAGAATTAAATGTATTTTATTTATAATTCAAGATCATGTGGATCTTGTGGTAGGATATTTTCAAGTGATTTAAATACAATCCCTTCATCAAGGGATGCATGGAGACCCATCATAGGTCAATACAGAAATTTAATTCCTTAGTAATTTCTTGATAAAGGAATGGTGTGTCTAAGAGGTGATATAAGGAAATGGGGTTGATTAATTAATGTTTCTAAAACATCATATTTGTTGATTTTTAATATATCTTCTTGGTTTAACTGTACTTAACCGGACTGGGTGGTTTTGTGGAAACTATAAGGGGTTTTATAGAAAGGCATGAAAAATACCTCGGTCTTTCAAAATATAAAGTGATTTGGGAATTTTTGGTATCATGTATAGTTTCAAGGAAAATACAAATTAAAAGTTTGACCCAATACTTATTTGTACGAACATTCATTTATCATGTTAGGAGCATGGATGGACACTTGATATTTTAGAGTTATTCCCATGTGGTAGGTGGTCGAGTAATTAACCTTGGTGTGGGAGATGACTTAGGTTGTGTGATGACTTGACATATAGTGGGGAATGGTGAGTTGGTTAGTCACATGAGCATAAGATATATGAGATTCGAATCATATAATCATGAGTCAATTTTTAAGATTGGGATTCATGGGAACGAGAATTTTTTGGGTTTGCAAGAGTCCATGTAAGATTTTGAATAAGATACTATAAGTGATTTCTTATTGAATCACCCTAAATTGAGAAGGATAATTAGATTTAGTGAAGAATTTTTGGAATACTATTGGTATACAAGAGCAGGTTTTCATTGATTATGTGGGATTAATTTATAAGTTGTGGTTTGGAAAATGATTTGTGTGGGGGTTTGTTGATAATGGTTTGGGTTATAAATAAAATCAAGCAGAGTTACGGTAGTGGTGGGTGGTGAAATGTTTATGGTCATGATGTTCTAGGGATTAGTGAGATGGGATATATAGCTTGGTGATGGTATTTTATATTATTAATGGATTAGGTTACCATATGAAGGTTAATCTAGGTTGAACCTTGACAGGTATTTTTAGGGATGCGTGTTATCATAGGTTTGCATGGTGGAGAGAGTGTATCTTGTGAGGATTAACAAGTATGTGGTTTTTGGTCTCATTTGGGATAGTGATTGAGTGGTGGTGCAGGGGAATCCATATGGTTGGGAGTGAACCATTTTCTATTGGAGAATATCGTCCTTGGTGAACCAAAAATCAGAAGCTTGGTGTTTGTGTTGGTGCTAAGATAGAACCGGGGTGACCAAATATAATCATTATCCTTTATAATAAGTGTATTATAGGAAATGGAGAATGGTTTTTTCAATTCTTAAAAGTAAATATAATGATCCTTATATGATAGGGATCAATTTATTGATTGTTATAGAATAAAACTCATGTTGAAAGGGGTCTTTAATGTGGTTAGACCAATCAGTGGATGGTTAATGTGACACTAAGTTATTGATGTGTGGTATGATTTACTAATATCTGGTTCATTGGGTAATACTATATTTTAATTTTAGATTAGTTTTTAGGTGGATTTGGTATGTTGGCAATAAGATTGGGGTGGTTTTGATATGATCTGAGGGAAATTCTTGATGTAAAACACAATCCAGCGCATGATTCTAGGGGTGAAACTATGGTTTATTGCATGATTCATGGGTTGAATCATGTTTCATAACATCATTAATGGGGTGAACCAATTTATTAAAACTATTAAATGGGTGGACCAGTGATTCTTGACCTGTTTTAGAGGGTTAAAACCTTTCGCTGCATGGTTTAGGGGGTGAACCAGAGATTCATTACATAGTTCAAAGGATGAACCCATTTCATTATGTGCTTTAGTGGGTGAATCATATCATAAAATTTATTGAAGGTTCCTTTTGGGATTAAATTTCTTGAGAAATTAATTATTTCTTTTTTTGTGTATTGGGACATTATTGAGAAAATACTTGAGGGGTCATTACTGAAAAATCCAAATTAGAGGCATAGCTTTCATTGGAGGATGTATTAGCAGTCCCGATAGTGTTTTTGGAAAATTCAGCTGGAGGTGTCTGACTGGTTTTCTTCTTGAGTTTGAAAATGGTGATAGGAGAAACATGTTGGAATCACCATGTGGGATGTGTTTGGTGGGTCAATGTATTTCTAGAAGAGACTTTTCAGTAAGTGAATCTTATGTAAGGGAGAAACAAAGCCTAGAATCCTCCATGGAAAGTGGAATATTATTATGGGTAGAATGGTAAGCATTAAATAGTTAGGGAAAATAAGGTGTGTTATGAGATATGGGTGTCGTGAGAGTCATCTTGGTGTTTTTTCAGTAGCAATTGGGTAGATCGGCTTCTAGTTAATGGTGTGTTTGTTGTTTTCAGTTATGAAATGGAAGCACATTTGGAATTATGGAGTAGAATGTCACTACTTAGTAGTGAAATGATGATAATTGTAGTTTTTTAAATGTTGTTTGAGTATTACCGTGGATTCTTGAGGATGATAATAATTATGTTAGGGAATTTTCAATGACTCATGTCATTGTGGATTAGAAATTCCCAATGGGATTTAAACTTTTGGTCTAGTAGATGTTTTTTATTGACAACTAGGTCTTATGATGAGGTTCTAAGAGGTTTAAATTAATGAAAGAAGTAATTTTTTATTGTTTTTTAGGTTTTTTGGTCTCTTCGAGTTTTAGGGAGATCATTTTAGGAGGAACTGAGTAGTCGAGCTGCAGCAAGAAGCTACAATTGGCCATTAACGTCGTAGAGTAGTGCTTCATAGCAACAATGTTTAGGGACAGAAAAAATCACCTTGCATATATGGTTCATGGAATTTACCATAAGTTCATTCATATGATTTATACCTAATTTTTTTTAAATGATAATAAGGGTCTCACCCCCTATTCCTTTTAAGATGAAAAAGGAGTACAAGGAAGGTCACTCAACATGTGCCTCTTCTTATCTTTATTCTTTCCTTCCAAGGAATTATGGGTGGGATAGTACAATTTTTTTAGGTAATATATTCCTATAAACTTTCTACATTCTTATCTTCCCTTGATACACCCAAAATTTGATAATATATTTATAGGGTTATGCTTTTGATTCCACCAAGTCATTGTGGAATCTACCATTTCAAAGGGAGTTTTATGTGTTGTTTCTAGAAGATGACCTAAAATGTTGTCTCAATATCATCTATAGTCATTTTGGGGTAATTAATTTGTTTCCATAATTTTATTTTGGTATTTCATTTGAAATTAAATAAATTTTATTATTGGTCATGTGTTATGTGATAT
Organism: Viscum album; assembly: GCA_963277665.1. Lineage (NCBI taxonomy): Eukaryota > Viridiplantae > Streptophyta > Magnoliopsida > Santalales > Viscaceae > Viscum > Viscum album. The sequence continues at coordinate 602,174,285 of OY728133.1, forward strand.
AGATTTTTATCAGGATGGTGATGGGGGTGTGACATGAGCCCTATGTGGGATGTGGGTGGAGGTTTTGGTATGATATTAATGCCTAATTATTTTTTGGTTGAATCAGACTCATTTATTTAATTAATTAATTAATTATAAAATTTTATAATTATTTATTTATATCTCTTGTAATGAGATAGTTTCTTGGGATCATGAATGGGACTCAGTGGGGTTAGATAAAGCTTAGTAGAACTTAGTGAGGGGATACTTCCATGCTCTAGGTAGGTTACCCCTATAATACAAAATCATATGCATGTTTATTTATGAGCATTAATGCCTTCATATATATATGGGTTCAAGGATGGGGCATAGTTACCATGGGATCCCTATTTAAATGGAATAGGATAGCGATTTTCATTATATGCCTTATGTAAGTGATCTTTATCACTTGGATAAATTGGTATGTCCCAATGACGTTGTATCCAAGTGGTTTGGGAATTATTTGAGATTAAGAGAGTCCTATTCGTGGTACTAGGTTGTGAGGTAAGCTATTAAATATCCTAGGATGGGTTCTTATGGATAGTGGTCATATATGAGTGACTTGGGGACAAGATATGATGGTATAGATAAGTGTATGTCTTGCTAGTGATGGGTAATTTCTTTTTGGGGATGGAGGAAAGTCTTGGAATGAACGTGGAGTGATTAGAGCCTGTTGAGACTAAGAGAAGGTATTTCAAGGGGGTTTGGTATTTAGACCCTAATTATTTAGTTCAAGGTTAGGAATAATTTATGTTTTGGTATATTCCCTACGTAGTGAGATTATGAGTGAGGAGGGACTTGGTAAAGTTGGGTTGAGCCTGTGGGGTTTGGGTAAGTGGGACCCTTTAGGTAGTGATGTCACTAGTGGTGATAGTATTGCCACTGTATTGATAATCATATATCATGTTTGGTTTTGAGTATTTAGTGGATTCATTAATATTTTATTTAAGATATATCATGATAAGGATCTTGGTATTAAGAGAATAGAGCCCAAGCATTAGTCAGTGAGTTTTTTGATTGGATAAAGATGACAGTATTTTCATGTTCTTATTATAACTCCTTAGGGTCTGTGGGGATGGGGTGGTCTACTTAAACCACCTCAAAGTCTGTCAGGATAGGTCGATGTGATGTGACTTCCCTAGAATCTTCATGGATGGGTCAATGTGATGACCATTCCTAGATGTGGGTATTGGATTGGGGACCTTGATAGATGTGGGTTAAGTAGGTGTGCATGGATTAAATATTTAATTCTATATTCTTGGGTTTAATACCACCTTAGTGGCCAGGTCGTGGTACAACACAGGGTGAGATCAATGTAACTCCCACAAGTGATGAGGGATGAGTCGAGGCTTATGGATGTATGATCATTCCCTATGTCTGTGGGTATCAGGTTAAGGTTTTGTAAATCACTCAACCATAAATCTTCAGGTATGGGTCAGGCATAGGTATAGGGTAACAAGGCTATGATTGTATTTTAGCAGGGAATCAAATGGGGTATGGCCAGCCTTGTGGTGTCCCATTTATAATCTGATTGATTATAGAGAATGTGTACATTTTTTAGTGATGTGGCAACCTAGATAGCATAAAACAACTTGATGAGTGTGTTTTTTTGTATTTATTTTCCTCCTATGTACAAAAATATATGATGGTGTATATTAGTGGTTCTTGGAGAGACCATCCTAGGGTATATGTTCACACCCAACATAGGAATCTCAGTGGGCATCTAGAATATAGGTATAAATTTTAGGTTGGAGAACAATATATGTAGTGTATCAGTCTAGTGTTTCTCAAGAATATTTAAGATAGGGTGTGTGGGGGCTGGGGTTGTCCATAGGTAATGTGTTTGTGTTGGTTTGTGTGTTGTATTTTGGTTTATGTTTTATTTTAATTGACATAGTAGGTGATCAATGGTTATTTTGTATGACAACATCATTTGTTATTATATGTTATTGGATGTTTATTTATTATGTGTACTATGATGTTGTTGTTGTTTATTAAGTCTATATCAAGGAATTAGTCTCAAAAATGTATGTTCTAGGCCCTCACTACTAGTTAGCAGCATCTAGTGTATGGGGAGGCACACATGAGGCCATATGCCATCCGCATCCCAATCATTGACGAGTGTCGCATAGTTAGGAGTTAAAACACCCCTCAAGGGAGATGAACCATGTAAAATCCCATTTTTTAATTATTATTATTTTTTACTTGTATATTGGTGAAAGATGAACTAAAAGATAAATCAGTGAGTGGATGAATTAGTAATCAAAAATAATGAAATTGAGTTCATAGGGATTTTTTAAAGTGGTAAAGTTTTAATTTGATAGTAACCATTAATTTTCCCAACTCTTAGTGGTTTTTATTTCTCAAATGGGACTTATATTTTCAAAAACCAAGAAATTTTCATAACCTAACGAGGAAATTCATAGATACTTCATGATCATCACATGGTTAAGAAAAAACATGCAACCATAAACACCTATGTTTTCCCTAATTCTCAATATTAAATCCAAATTAATGTTTAATAGAATCCCTACTTATGTTGTGATAAGATAATTAGATGGAAAATAATAATTCAACTTAAAATGATAATAAAAATTAATCAAAAATTTCATGTATGCTCCATAAGATAAAAAAATGAATTTATCATAAATATATAAACATGATATTAATAATTATAAAAAAAATAAATAATATTTATCAAGCCTAAAAATACCATTAATGGATTTAAAAATACATTATTAGTTTTGATAATGTTATTATGGGTAATGTGATAAGAACACTTAGTGGGTGGAATGAGGTTATAAGGGTTTTTTGAGGTTTTTCAAAGATATTTTGGATAATTTTTCATTTTTATTACTCCAGTATAGCATGAAGGGAATTAATTTAAAAAATGAATAGTTTTTTAATTAGTGGGTTCAATTTATGAAGCTTTTAGATAAAATAGATATCAAAATATTGTAATTTTAATCATATGTTAGGTTATAAAATCTAGAAAAAAATGTATATGAGAGGAGTAGTGTCAAAATTGAGTAGTTTTGTATGAGGTAAATCACCGGTTAACAACTATTTTGGGTTTGGTAAGAATTAATAAAATAATTACTATATGATAAAAGATTATGTTAGTCTAATTAGAAGCATATTGACATGGGATCTAGGAATGGTATGGTATCATCTAAGATAGTCCCATTATTTAAGGAATTATATGATCTAATTTATAAATTCATATATCTAGATGGATAAAAGTAAATTTATAAATTTATGGTCATTGATTAATCATATAATTATTATTAGTAGTGGAAAAAATATAAACACTACCTGATCTTCCTTCAAGAAATCAAACATGTAAAATGTCCAAAAAATAGGGTACCTATTGTTTGGACATTGTTTGTGCTTACATATTCAACTTATATAGAGGTTATTTGATATAGATCAAAAAATTAAATAATTTATGCATCCTTCCTTTGAGGAAGTACAATATATAAATAATCCTTAATCATATCAATAGGATAGACACATTGTCAAAGTGGTATTAGCACCATCTCGAGGAAGAAAAATGAGGTTCAGGAAAAATAGTTTATCAACATTTCATGAGATTCATGATCATTTAACCTTTGGATGTGAATGAAACTACCAAGTGAAGAGAACATTTTTATTATACAGGTGACACACAAATATCCTCAAAACAAATCATGTGTGTTAGTTCTTATTAGGCGCAACATTTACTAATCACTTCAATGAAAAATAGAAAATCGTGAATGAACTATATATTTGGTTTATAACTGATGAAATACCATTCAGGTTATATATAACCATTAATTTTCATTCAAATATAAATGTACCTCATGCATATTTAATAATATTATATATATATATATATATGTGTGTTATATGAACACATGCATCATTTTCATGTAAATATATATGCATCATAGGCATGAATTAAATGTACTATTTATATAAAATATTATATTTATATATATAAATATATACTACATGAAACATATGCTTGTGTATGTGCATATCATGCATGTGCATTTTAGTTAACATCCAATAATCTTACACTTGTACTAAAATCCCTTATGAACTTTATGAAAAACTTCACAACTCTTTCTAAATATATCAAACCACTTTTGGATATAGTTTCATCAAACTCGCTTTATTTTGAATAAACACTTTATAAAAAACTATATCTTTATCCAAGGGAAAAACAATGTTACCTGATAGGCCTTAACAGTGTTGATGAAAAATACAATATCCTTATTTCATAGATGCAAGAAAAGAGTGGACTCTAATAAAATCAGTGTTATTGAAGCTACTAAGGGGTTTTGTGTTATCTCCATCAAACACATTCATATCTATTTAAAAACATATCCACCACAAAAAATATCATATGCATCATATTTATACCTATATAATCCATTTTTCTGGATATTGAGTGACCACTAGACATGTAATATTACAATCTAGTATTTTCAAAACATTTTTCTTAATTATTCAATATATATTGACCATGTTAATGAATAAATCACTTATTATTCATAAATATTAAAATAACATCAAATTTCACTCATCCAAGTAGTTGATCACATCAAATGTTGTTTCGCACGGAATCCGGGGATGACCTCCTGGACGGGAGATTCAAACGTTCCGATCGGTTTCTAACGGGTTTGTTCGTAGAATCGGAAATATCCAATGATTCCACATCTGTTTAGACCTACTTTCCAAAGGCAGGCGCTCATTAGCTTGTGGACTAATGAGGCTTAGGAATTTGCATTGGTCGAGAGGATGGGAGGTCGGACTCATCACACCTTTTTGAGGGGAATTATTGTCTACTCCGGGACTCTCTTTATAGATTTAAGTTATGTTCGTGAATCCTTATTACATTACCAAGTATAAAATGTGCTTTCCTTTAGTTTTAACAATCAATGATTAAATATGCAAAGAAATTTAGAGAATCTTTTATATGTATTCGAGGTTCTTCATCAATAGAGAATCATCTATATCTATTTAGAGATTCTTGGTCAATGGTATCCTTCAAAACATTTATATAAAAGTCTCTTGGTCATTTATGATGACTAGGCTGATTTTAAAGCCACTCAATGGGGCACTTGAAGTTTATCGTCATTCAGAAGGACAGAGATTATTTCAAAGTTGGGATCAAACCCATAAATGGGCTACCTACGTATCCTTTGTTTTGGAAAAGGAATCAGAACCCACGTAGTTCGAGAAATGGAGTATGATGTTTATGATTGATGGCTCAAAGATGAATGTCATAATTACTTTTACACTCTAAGCTCACGGGAGTCATGCTCAGTGTGAGAAACAAGAGGTATTGGTAAAATTTAGACAATTGTGCCATGAAAGATGCAATCATAATAATTTGTTTGGGGCTTATGTATGGATGACTTCCCAGATAGATGAAGGTTTAGGATTTACTTTTAGGGAGAAAATCCATGAACAGGGTCCATAAAGTTATATGTGCTTCATGGAGATTTGAATACTCTAATCTTGGGGCTTACTCCTAAGTAGGATTCCTAAGTTAGGAGGGGACTTATGATTGGGTTTTACTCCTGAAAAGGAAACCCAAATCAAAAGGTAAATTATGACTGGTTAAGAGAAATTTAAGGGGACTTGGGGCTTATTCCTGAAAAGGAGACCCAAGGTTATGACTGAGTCTTATTCCTGAAAAGGAGACCCAGGTTAAGGGACTTGGGGCTTACTCCTGAAAAGGAAGCCCAAGATTATGACTGAGTCTTATTCCTGAAAAAGGAGACCCAGGTTAGGGATTAAGTCTTGGGGCTTACTCCTGAGGAGGATGCCCATATTTGAGGTTGGGGCTTATTCTTATGAAAGATGCCCATGATTAAAGGACTTGATTGGGGCTTACTCCTGAGGAGGATGCCCAAGATTGGGAACTTTAAGAATTTGGGGCTTACTCCTGAGGAAGATGCCCAGATTAAAGGTTTTGATTGGGGCTTACTCCTAAGGAGGATGCCCAAGATTGAGAACTTTAAGAATTTGGGGCTTACTCCTAAGGAGGATGCCCAAGATTGGGAACTTTAAGAATTTGGGGCTTACTCCTGAGGAAGATTCCCAGATTAAAGGTTTTATAACTGGGGATTATTCCTGAAAAGGAGACCCAGGTTAGGATTCTCTCATCTTAAAGGATGAGGTTGAATGAATGAACTCTCCGTATTTTAGTGACATAAGGATATTTAAATCACTAGACTTTGAGAGAGATTCCAAATAATTCCTTTCAGATAAGAAATTCAAATCAAGAAATCATGCCATAAATGGCTTTGAAGAGTGTCTTGAAGACTGAATCTTGAAAAGGAAAGGTGAAATGGCTTAAGAGGGGTAAAAATGGGCAAGATGGGCACCCAAAAAGATAGGGGCGCGCAAGTCTTGCAAGGCGCGCAAGTCTTCCATGGGCGCGCAAGTATTGGTCGCGCAGGTATACCTGCGCGACACATAGTGTACTTGCGCGATTTTCAACCAGCATTGAAATACTTGAGCGACTCTTTTTTAAACCCTTTAGAATGTTCTCGAGGTTCTTCCAAAAAAGGGACGTGCAAGTTATATTGAAGGAAATAAGTCGGCGCGCAAGTGTTTGATAAGTTTAAACACTTAGGCCTTCCTTCTTCTCTTTAGATCTTCCATTCTAGGTAAGAAATTACCTTAGAAGTGTTCTGGAAGCTTTGAGAAGAGACTTGGGCGTCGGGAGCTTCAATCTGAGTTTTTAGAAAAAGATCCTCCCGAATGGGGGGCCCATAGGGTCTATTTATAGGAAAAAGAAGACCCCGGGCGGTTACCGGGAGGTTACCACTTAGGTCGCGCAAGTCACTTGCGCGACCAAGAGCGTCGCGCAAGTGTACTTGCGCGGTGGATTTGTTGTTGATCCTTTGTTCATGCCTTTGTCGATTTTTGATGTTTTCTTCAAAGGATGAATCACTTTCAGCTTAGATATTCCCTTTTCCGATCTTTAGATTCTGTGACGAAAGGACCGTCAACAAAAGTCCCCCCTCAGAGTTGGATCCGGAGAGAAATGAGGATTTGACTCTGAGGAAATCGAATCCCTCCAAAGGAAAAGGGAGGCGCGCAAGTCTTCGGCGCACAGAGGGTGGCGCGCAAGTTTGCGTCGTGCAGGCCTTAAGCGCTCTGGGTGCGGCGCGCAGATAGGCTTCCTGGCCTATAAATACACGGCCTCACCTCTGTACAAGTATCCGGATTTCCGGACTTCATACCTTCTCGAGCTCTCGCCGCGCAGGTCACTTAAGCCGCGCAAGTTGCTCTATTTTCTAGTGTTTTCCTTGATGTCGCGCTACTGTAAAGGTATTTGTACTTTCATTCTTTTCACTACCTGCTTCAAATTTACTTAAGCCAATGGGCCTAGTAAGCATAGTTTGATTTTTACTAGGATTATTACAAATAATCCTACAAACTTTGAACCTTTTAATTGCTCTATATTACCTAAATCATACAAAAAAATGTATATTTAGTGAGATGGAACTTGACTTTTATTCAGAGTTCCTTTGTCTTTTGTGGGTAGTTTAAAGTCATGCATGCCGGACATAAAGGGGCTAATGTTTAAGGTCGAAATAGCTTTGACCAAAATGGATTAAAATTGATTCAATTCCTTGACAATTTATCTGAAAACAAATTACTAAACTCAAGTATGAGAGAAAATATGTAAACTATGGCTTAAGAATATTTGAATCTGATGAATGATATGAAAAAGAGCTAAAAGGCATTAGAAGAAGTAGTTTCCAAGAATGAAGTTACTATTATTTAACAAAACCCGTTAGGGGGTTGAAATATGCAGGGCCACCTATGGGCATTGGCTGCATGGTTAAATAAATAGTATCTTTTGGCTAACAAGTCTGTTATGTGGACTGTTTATGCAAGGCCACCTATGGGCACGTGCTGCATAGTCAGGCGAAAGAACTCTTAGAAATTTACTTTCCTAGTGCTAAAAGCCAGTGAAAGTTTATGGAGATTCAAATTTTCTAAAGTATAGAGTTTGTTGTATGGAAAGAGGTACTTGAATATGGAGAAGATATTTTCGAACAAGAATATCGAAGAAATGGATGAATATCACTCCTACGAAGGTCTGACCCAAACGTAGGGAAGAAGAATAAACCATAGACTTGAATACTTTCAGATCATGAAAAAGGATATGGGACAAATATGTTAAGGATGGCTATTTTTTTGCGGATCCCTACATACTGTCGTTTAAGACAAATAAGGACAAAAGAGGCATTCTTCCCAAGAATGAAGTTACCATTATTTAACAAAACCCGTTAGGGGGTTGAAATATGCAGGGCCACCTATGGGCATTGGCTGCATGGTTAAATAAATAGTATCTTTCGGCTGACAAGTCTTTTATGTGGACTGTTTATGCAAGGCCACCTATGGGCACGTGCTGCATAGTCAGGCAAAAGAACTCCCAGAAATTTGACATTTTTGTGACTAGAAGTCATGAAAAGGGTTATGAAGATCTGAAAATATTTAATGTTAGGATTATAACACATAAATATGGGTATTGTCCAATGTATATAGAGATACATAGGTCAATGAAAACCATAATCATGTTGTGGCTGGGTCCTGAATTGAAATTTTGGACTTCACTACGTATCTCATAAGAATGAGAATCAAGCCATACGTAGTTCTTGAAATGCAGTTTAACGTCGTTCAGGACGAAAGTATGAGTGATCTTAGTTTAAGGTCATAGAATTCGGACCATAATAATGAATACACAGTGTGTTTTCATGAGGACTTTTCAGCCAAGGGACTGAAAGTGAAATTTGGTGTTAGGCCCAAAAGACTTGGGACTGGATTCGAGGGACACTCGAATGTTCCTACGTATCCCATAAGGATGGGAATCAAGTCCACGTAGTTCTAGAATTACCCTTTGTACAAATTTGGTTCATACATTTGAAGGGTGAAAGGGGACTTTAGTGCAATGATGGTTTTAACCTAAGATAAAAAGTTTAGGCATTACCATGTATGCACGTAGTCTTTTGAAATGAAACATGATTGAAAAAAATCAATGTCAATAATGGTTCCTTCTCAAATGAGGGAATCAAAGAATATTGTACTTTATTGTCATACCGGACAAAAGTGTTTTATAGTTTAACGTCATATAACAAGGACGAAAGTGAATCAATGTAAAGATATTGATTCCAGGGGCGGTTTCACGAATCAACATCATATGAGATGGTGGTGAACCGATGTGAAGAGATTGTTTTTGGGCTTGAACCCTGGGAGGTTGCCTACATACCCAGCCTGGAGGGAAAGGATCAAAGTACATGTAGTTTAATTAAAGAATGAATTAATGATCAAGTTGTTCTTGTGGACAATGATCTAATAAAAAATGTTGTTGGGACTTACACATGGTTAGTGGCCCAATGGGAGTGTTATGGTTGATGTTCGCTCTAAGCTCATGTGAGTCATACTCGGTGTGAGAAACAAGAGGTAATAACAACCTTAAAGATGCACAGTTTAATGTCATGTAGGACATAAAAAAAGGGACTATGCAGTTTAAAGTCTTGCAGTTAGGACTATTGGTGCTGCACAGTTTAGTGTCATGTAACAGGGACAAAATAACAGTTTAATGTCATGTAGAACATATCAAGGACTTTCTGTACAGTTTAGCGTCATGTAGTTAGGACGATGGGGACAATACAGTTTAACGTCATATTGGACGAAAGGGGGACTGTGCAGTTTAATGTCATGCAGTAAGGACAAAAGAGTGTACCATTTTAACGTCATGTTGGACGAAAGTGCGAATAGTTTAAGGTCATATGCATGGACCGTGAATGGTGCAGTTTAATGTCATACTGGACTTTTGAGATTATATAGTTTAACGTATTTCCGGACGTGAGGGACTTTTATACAGTTTAGCGTCATGTAGTTAGGACGTCACAGTTTAACGTCTTGCTGGACCAGGGATGATGCAGTTTAAGGTCATGCTAGACGGTTTAGGGAACTTTTTCACAGTTTAATGTCGTGTGGGACGAAGTTGCAGTTTAAAGTCATACTGGACCATTGCTGTATAGTTTAAAGTCATGTAGCTAGGACTAAGGTGAACCAATATGAGAATATCAGTTCTGGGGACTTTTTACAGTTTATCGTCATGCTGGACGATGAAAAGTACCACACAGTTTAATGTCATGTTGCTAGGACACAATATAGTTTAATGTCATTTCGGACAAAATATAGTTTAATGTCATCTCGGACAAAATATGGGGACTATGCAGTTTAAAGTCTTGCAGTTAGGACTATTGGTGCTACACAGTTTAATGTCATGTAGCAGGGACAAAATATAGTTTAATGTCATGTAGGACATTGAAGGTGACACAGTTTAACGTCATGTTGGACGAAGTTGCAGTTTAAGGTCATACTGGACCATTTCTGTATGAACCAATTGTAAGAGTCTTGGTTCTGGGAACAATATTTTGTGTTTATACAAAATACTTCTTCAGAAATCTGGCATTAGTTGGAGTCGTAATGTGTTCTCCATCCATTGAGATTAGAGAATATGCTCCATTGGAGTAGACCTTATGTATTTATAAGGTCCTTCCCATTTTGGTTCAAGCTTGGGAGGCTTCTTTCCTGGTATCATTGGTGCTCTGAGAACCAATACCAATTCTCCCTGAATGAATGAACGAAGACGAACTTTTTTGTTAAAAGCTCATGCTATTCGATTCTGATAGATTTCCAAGTGGTGCAAAGTGCACAATCTTTTCTCATCTAACTATTCCAATTCATTCAACCGCTTTTGGGATTGCTCATCTGTAGATAACTGATCACAAATGGCTATTCTAAGTGAGGGAAATTGAAATTCAATTGGCAAGACTGCTTCTGTTCCATATACCAATGAATATGGAGTTGACCGCGTTGCATTGCGAGTGGTAGTCCGATAAGCCCATAAAGCATGAAAGAGTTTATCAGGCCATGACTTCTTATCTTTATCCACCATCTTTTGCAGTATATTTGAAAGAGTCTTGTTGAAGGCTTCTATCTGGCCATTAGCCACTACATGATATCGAGATGAATGGTTGGACTTAATGTTGTATTCTTGATACAATTTCTTTACCTCAGAAGAACAGAAGTTGGTGCCGTTGTCCGTCAATATGGTATGAGGGACACCAAATCTAGTAATGATGTTAGACTTGATGAAGTTAACAATGAATTTAGAACTGACTTCTTTGAGAGGTACTGCCTCTGCCCATTTGGAAAAGAAATCAGTAGCAGTAAGAATGTACTTAAACTGCTTGGCCGTAGCTGAAGGGTAAGGTCCCACCACATCCATTCCCCATGTGGAAAATGGCCATGAGTATTTAGCTGTATGAAGCAACTCTGGAGGTTTATGAATGAAGTTGGCATATACTTGGCATGAATGACACTTATTTGTGAAATTAACACAATCTTGTATCATTGAAGGCCAAAAGTATCCAAGCCTTCGAATTTGATCAGACAGTCTATGTCCAGACTGGTGGGCACCACAGACTCCTGCATGCACTTCTTTTATGACAGCCATTGTCTCTTCACCATCAATACATCTGAAGATAAATCCATCAAAACCACGTTTGTAGAGAATTTTCTCGAGGTGGTTTGGGCTATCATAAAGAGTAAAATTGACCACACGTCGCCGAATTTTCTCTTTCTCGGCTCTATCAGGTGGAAGTGTTCCATTTTGAAGGTATTCCCTGATAGGTGACATTCATCCTGTAGTATGACCATAAGGTTCAGGAATGGGACTAATTTCATTAATTTCCTCTGTTCTGACTTGAACATAAGGTGAAATTGCACGACGGTGGGCAATACAGATGGTTTTCTCGTCCCGATTTGGATCTGCTAAAGTTGTGGCTATATTAGCCAGTGCATCAGCTTGAGAATTTTGTGATCTTGGGACATAAGAAAATGTCGGTTCTGAAGGGAATTCCGACATTAACTCTCTGACGTAATCATACAAAGGGATTAATTCTTCTTTTCTGATGGAATAATCCCCATTGACTTGTTTGATTACCAGGTCTGAATCACCTTTCACCTTTAAGTGATTCACTTGTGCTTGAAGTGCTAACTCCAAGCCTGTAATGAGAGCTTGGTATTCAGCTTCATTATTGGTACCACCTTCCCACAACAAAAAGGAATAAGGTAACATTGCCTTATCTGGAGAAATGATCACAATTCCTAAACCAACTTTGTTGAATTTAGGATTTTCCATTTTCTTCCCTGTTGGACTTTTATAAGCACCATCAAAATACATTTCCCATGTTTGAGGACTCTCTTGAATAGAGAAAACTTCCTCATCAGGGAGTTCGATATCTGAATACGTGTCTTCCATTGAAGGATGTTCAGCCAGGAAATCAGCCAGATCTTGTCCCTTAATTGCCTTTTGAGACACATACTGAATGTCGAACTGTTGTAGAATAACCGCCCACCTTGCCAGACGTCCTGTAAGCATTGGACGACTAAGGATGAATTTGAGAGGATTATTACGAGATACCAATTGGACCTCATGATGTTGCAGGTAGTTTCTCAGTTTCTGAACTGCAAAGATTAATGCTAGGCAGAACTTTTCAATACTTGAATACCGGGTTTCTGCTTCAAGCATAGTTCTACTGAGATAGTAGAGACTATTTTCATTCCCAGCATCATTCTTTTGAGCGAGAAAGGCACCCAATGATCGCTCTAAAGCTGTCACATAGAGGATAAGAGGTCTACCCTCAACAGGTGGCATGAGTATTGGTGGACTCAAGAGGTATTTCTTGAGAACATCAAATGCTTCTTGACATTCTTCAGTCCACTAGTAAGTGACTCCTTTCTTCAATAATTTGGTAAAGGGTAAACTTTTGCCTGCCAAATTGGCGATGAAACGCCGAATATAGGCTAAGTGTCCTTGAAGTCCTCTTAATTATTTCAAATTCTGAGGAGGTGACATACCAAGGATTGATTTGGTCTTCTCAGGATCGACTTCAATACCATGATGGCGTACAACAAAGCCGAGGAATTTTCCTGAGGTTATCCCAAAAGCACATTTTAAGGGGTTCATCTTCAAATTATGTTGTCGAAGCTTGTGGAATATGATTTCCAAATCAGCCAAGTGATTAGAACGTTGTTTGGATTTAACCACCAAATCATCTACATAGCATTCAACAAACTTCCCTAAAAGAGATTTGAAGATACGATGCATGGCGCGTTGATATGTTGCACCTGCATTCTTTAAACCAAAGGGCATCACCCAGTAACAAAACACACATTGAGGAGCTCTGAAGGCTATATATTCCTCATCTTCTGGGGCCATTCAGATCTGATTATATCCAGAATATCTATCCATGAAAGAAAGTACTTCATAGCCAGCCGTCGCATCAATTAAGAGTTCTGTAATCGGAACTGGGAAATCATCTTTAGGACAATACCGATTAAGATCTCTAAAATCGATGCAAACCCTAACTTGTCCGTTCTTCTTCTTTACAGGGACAATATTAGCCAACCACTTGGGATATTGAACTTCTCTGATGAAGTTAGCTTTGATAAGCTTATCCACTTCAGCCTCTATTTTGGAAGCATAGGTTGGGTGTGTTCTTCTCGCAGCTTGCTTGAATCCTCGATGTTCTTTTGGAAAACCCAAATGATGGGTGGAAACATCAGGATCAAGGCCAGGCATTTCTGTATAATTCCAAGCAAAAATATCTTTATTTTGCTTTAGAAAAGAAATATACATCTCTTTCTCTTCAAGGGTCATGGCCGCACTAATTAAAGTTGGGCGTGGATCTTTCTCTGTACCCAGATTTATTTCTCTGAGTTCATCCACAGTGGTAGAGATACCCTCTTCAAATGCTGGAGGAGCATCTCTAAGATCTTCCTCTTCCTCTTCATCATGTGTTATTTCTTCCGTTTCTACTTGCAAAGTAGATGAAAAAACGAAATTCTCATGATCATAAGAGATGTCAAAATTTTCACATTTTGAAGAAGAAGCTTCCATTTCCGACCCTATTGATGATAAAGGGTCTTCTTTGGGAAATAAAGAGGAGATGATGGATTGAGAATCGACATCAATATTCACCTCTGGTGTTGCTATAACTTCTTCTGGCATGATTAGCGAAGTATAGACTTGTTGGATTTCAGTAGACAAAATGAAAACGTCACCACTTATGCTTTCATCACTGCTTTGTAAATTACCAATTCCTCCCATGTTGTCTGGCTCGATTGCCGTAATTGACATTATGGATCTTTTCATAAGAGTATTTTGATTTGGGCCTATTTTGTCAATTTGACTGATAGGTAACACATAATCTGTACTCACATGTGAAAATGGATTTATTGGAATTTTCTCCAAACCATATGGAGCATTAACTTTGGTGATTTCCTTCATTGTAGATTTTTCTCTTCCCTTCATGTGATAAAATTCCGCCTCAATGTATTGAGACTCACATGTCTTGAACGGGGCTTTATCACCATACAATGTTCCAACTTGACCATCGAAACAGTATTTGAGACATTGATGGTATGATGATGGAATAGCTGCATGCTGATGTAGCCAGGGTCTTCCAAGAAATATATTGAAAGCTGAGTCCTGATCAACAATCATGAAATCCGAATTGGAAACAAGATCTCCAAACTGAGTTCTGAGTGTAACTTCTCCCAGTGGTTCTTGTTCATTTTTATCATATCCTTGCAACATCATGGTAGAAGGAGATAAATCAGATTCCGTGAGGCCCAATCGACGAAGTGTACGAATGGGCATGAGGTTGACTCCTGAACCATTGTCAATGAAAGCTCTTCGAACATCTATACCATTGACTTTGCCAGATAAGTACAAAGGTTTTATGTGCCCATGCAAAACATCATCTTCATATTTATCAGTAAAAGATATCACTACATGGCATTCTGCAGGATTATTCTCTATGTGATAGATTTCAGCTGCAGCAATTTCAACTTCAAACTCCTGAGGACTTGACAAAGCTTCGATGAGTGCTTCCCGAAGATCTTTTGACAGATTCAAAGCATCCAAAATTGATAACTTGTCTGGTAATTGGGCCAAGTGTTTCAATATATCATACTTTTGATCTAGAGGTCTGCGTTTCCCAATAGGAATATGCGGTTTAGCAGGTACCTTGGAAGCAGATGATTTGGAAGCTGATGCATCTTGTATTGAAGTTGGAAACATCCTTGGTTTTGGAAGATTATACTGATTAGATCCATTTACTTGCTGAGATAAAGAAGATAGAACCTTTAATCGTTCTTCCAAAATAATTGTGCCGAAGCTAAGTTGGCCATTGGCAGAAGAACTTGCTTGTTCTTTTTGAACTCGCTGAAGGGCTCTACCACGAGTTTCTGCTGCATATACAGTGCTAGCAGGGGTAAAATTAGAGTAGTGGCTTCGGAAAGATCCACGTCTTTCCCTGTATCCTGAACCTCTAGAACTTCCTCGGGTTCCCTTATTTGATACAGGGAATTCAGGCTCATCAAGACTGGAATATGAATCTGTTAATTGAATCATATTAACAGAACCAAAGATTAACTCTTCGTCTGATAAAGACTCTGCCTGGTTAGCCTGTTTAGGCTGTGCCGTTTGGTGGGACGGTGCCCGTTGCTTTGAAGTAGATGGCATGAAATCTGCCAGAGTCAAAGACAATTTAGGCTTTGCTACATACTCATCTTCTCCTGATTCCTCTTTCTTCTTTGAATTGTGCTGCCCTTTTGAGGATTTATCTTTTGATGGAGGCTTTACTGCAGTTTTTGTAGGAGACACAATTGGCTTCTTCAATTGTATTCGCAAAATGTAATGGGTCCAATTGATTGTCTTTCTGACCATCCAATCATCATATTTTTTCGCAGTTTTGCTTTTGACTTCCTGCCATTCGCCTCCTTCCTCTGGATCTGTAGCGGTAATACACGCTACATGAGCTGAAGAACCCTTCAATTTGACTTGTCCCAAGTCGACCATCTTTTGCAGGAGGTCTTTAAAGACAAAACACTCCTAGATGGGATTCCCCAACATTTGATGAAAGGGACAATAATTGGGACGGTCTTCATCTCCTTCCTTGTTTGGCCTCTTCGGCACTGGTAATTGAACCAAATTATTTTCCAGAGCTGAAATGAAGTAACCAGGAACTTGCTCACTTCGGAAAGAGTAAGTTTTACTCTTCATATCCTCAAATTGTTTTCGTCGTTGATCTTTTTGATCATTTGGACGAAACATCCTTTGTTGTTGGCGTTCAGGAGGTGGAGCCCTTCGAGAAGATGAAGGTTTTGAAGTAGATATAGGTACAGGTGCCTGTTTAAGAATAACTGTAGCAGTTTCTGCTTTACCCATTCTTCTTCCTGGAGCTGATGGAATTACACGGGATTTAACCTTAGCCTGTATAAGGGAATCTTCAATCTGTTGAGCGATTTAATTAAGGTCTCGAAACCCTCCTGTGTATTTCACAGGGATCAATGGCGTGCGTAATTCGTCACGCAGATTTGCCACACATATTGGCAATAATTCCTCCTGAGGGAGTTCTAAACTCAAGGAATACGTTAATCCCTTCCAACGAGCAATGAAATCCGAGACTCTTTCATTCTCCCTTTGCTTGCAGTTTGTAAGATCGAAAACTGTCGTTTTTGGCAAAGTTGAGCTAAACTGCAGAAGGAATTTTTGACGAAGATCTTCCCATCCGATGACTGACCGGGATTGCAAGATTGTGTACCAGACAAAAGATGGTCCTTGCAAGGTTTGCACGAAGCATCTGAGTTTCACTGCTTCTTGCTGCTCTGGAGTTCCCATCATAGGATCACAACAAGACACGTAATGCGTCAAATGTTGTTCGGGGTCGCCTGATCCATTGAAAGTAGAGAAAACAGGGTTTCCAAAACTGGATGGAGGAGAAATTGAATCTACCCATTCAGGGTAAACTTTCTTTTCAGGTTGAACTTGCGCCCGTTTCCCTTCCATAGTTTCTAACCGAGCTGTTAATGACTCAATAGTAGTTATTAACTTTTGAGAAACATCAGGTTGAACTTGGTTTTGGGTAGGTGCAATGAATGGAGCTTGGACAGACGTGATGGTTGGTGCTGCAACTGATGGTAGTGCTGCCAACCATTTTTGTGTTTGACCCGTAGGATTAGACCTATGAGGGTGTACTGATAAAGGAGGATATTCTTGATCCATCTCAGTAGTTACAACAAATTCCTTCGGCTGTCGGACTTCAGCATTCTTAAGAAGAAGACTACTCTGAAGTAGTTCTGCATTCAACCTTCTTAATTCTTTCATTTCTTCCTCCTGTTGTGCAAACCATTGATCTAATGAGAGCGATTGACCTCCTTCAGATGAAGGGTGAGAAGTAACCTGATTCTTTCCTTTCCCCTTATTGGATCCTTTTCGGAGAGGGGGGAGTGGGTTACTTGAAGGAATACCCAGATTTTGGGTAAGCCTTTGATTACGTGTGCGCACACCTTCTTCATTTAGGTCTGTGTGCGCAACTTCTTGAGCAGGAACCTCTTCATCTGATCCCTCTGATTGAGCCTCATCTGGTGAATCAGCAGCAACGGCATTGATGACATTAATGGATGCATATTGCATGGAATCCTTTCTATCATCATTTCTGTGATATTGTCTTCTTCTATGTCCATAATGAGACATGGCATTCCGTTGACTTGATCCCTCAGGAATTTCTTGGAGAACCGTCACCTGGAGAGAATCTCCTGACAGCTTGGCTCTTTGTTCCTCTTGAGGCTTATTCCCTAATCGAGAGAATACTGACTTTCTCTGAGGGAGGGATTGAGGATTTGAAAAAGTCCCCAGTCCGGTGGACTGGGGATGTTCCTGCTGCTTCCGCTCAACTCCTCGAATCCCATTTGTTGACTCTGAGGGTTGGGTTAGAGAAGTCCCCAGTCTGGCAAGCTGGGGTGTCTCTTGACATGCTATGTCTGAGATCTTCTTAAAATCTCTCTTGATATTTCGAATCCTAGTTCGGAAATTAGCTGGATCCATTAACCTGTATCCACTTTTATCACCTGGTTCAACAGACCGTTGGATGATTTCCAAAACTTCTGTCATTTGATGACGTGTTTGCTCCAGACGAGAGGCTTGTGAAATATTCTCGCCTGCTCGATGTAGGAGCAATTCAACAACTTGTTCTCTATATACTTGATTTTGAGAGGAACTAGTTGAAGCTTGTTCTTGAGCAAGCTTTTGATTATGAACAAAGCCCATTGACTGTGGCCGGCCATGGGCAATAACATTGCATGAGACCATTTTCGGCGGGCTTTGCTGATCGAAAAGCACTATGAAATGTAGTGCTCCGTGAACACCCCATCCTCTGATATGAACATCAGATGGAGCATTGGCAATTAACTGACGCAATATTCTTAGTGCGCCAAGGCATGAACGTTGAAGGGTTCTCTGTTGCTTTTCTGCCTTCGGATACCGAGAGACTGATAGAGATGCCAAATCAATCTGACGTTGTAACCCTTCTATTATCTTAAGATGATTTTCATATTCATCATAATATAATACCTTCTTCTTTAATTGACAAAGAGTTTTCCATATTTTGAGACGAATATCATGGATTCCATCATCTGTCAACATCTTTGGAATGTCGTACTGGGAGTCAGCCAAAGGCCAAAACATGACTAGTACTTCACCTTTTTCCAGTTTTTTCCTCATGTTCAGAATTTCCTCTTTATCATTAAATGAAGATTCTTCTACCTGTTTTGACCAGAGTTTGTGTTTCCTTGTTGCTTCATCGGATTCAACAAGATTGGTAGAGAAATCACTATTCATGCTGGAAGATGAATGACCCAGGGATGGTTCGGAGAATAACCTAAACCCCAGGCTATCTTCTGATGGAGAAAGAGTTTCACCTTCCGATAGTAAAGCATCAGACATGACTGGTTTTACGTTTGCAAGTGCCTCGAGATAGGAGGGCTTTCTCGTCACTACATTTCCTTCTGAAGAATTTTCGAGACAACGTGAATCACTACTGCGGAGAGGACTTTCGCAGCGAAGTTCATCACCATGAGGAGGACCATCATGATGGGTTACAGCAAAAGATGAAATCTCTTGCTCCTTGGTCTTCTGACCACACAGAGGGTTCCTGTGGCTCTCATCTGAAGAAGAAACTTCAAGATTGACCGAATTTTCATGAAGAAAGTCTTCATGAGGAAGTGTCTGTTGAAGACCTTCAGAATTAATGTTCCCGTTATTGGGAACTGAGGGAGTAGAATCTTGAATTCCGACAGATAAATGTCTGAGGGCTTCAAGAACTCCAGCATCGAGCAAGGCTTGGTTACAGATTGGCCTTTGATCTCCTGACTGTGCTGGGTGGATCTTTTTCTTAGATGCCTTCTTACTCGCTTTAGAAACCACTTGATGATGAAAGTGATTGCTCTGAGCAGGTGTATGTGCCTGATCAGGAAAGATGGTCAGGTTAGGCTGACGATCTCCACTCAAATCAGGTGTATGTGCCTGACTTGGTTGTCCGTATGATATGGGGGAGTAAGCCCCATAACCCTCTTGGACTGGAACAGATGTGTGTGTCTGTTCCGGAGTGAATCGTTGATGTGTCACTCCATTGCTAGGGATAGATTTATGTGTCTGTCCCTGAGATGATGCTGAAGCTGTTATGATATCCTGACAAGCATCCAGAATATGAGCAGGAATTTTCTTCTGCTGTTTCACCATTGACAAAATATGTTTGGTGACTTCAGCCGCTGGAACGGGGATATACGTCCATTCCAGGCTTGGAGTAGGTGTATGTGCCTGCTCCTGTCCTCCTTTTCCTGTCAATGAATCCTGACAGTACTCAAGTGTGGAGGCAGAGAGTTGAGTCTGCCTCCTGTTTGTCGTCGGGACTTTCCGACTGACTTTTCCGCGTGCTACCAAGCGAGACTATTGGTAGGCTTGATTAGTATTAGTAGGTGTATGTGCCTGCTGATTACACTTCGCCAAACGCGGTTGACGAGATCCATCATATGTAGTCAGACGAGCCTGCTGACTAACTGGTGATGTATAAGCAGGTGTATGTTCCTGCCTATGGTACTCCGCCGGAATTTCCTGGCGGGATCGGCTTGATGCTGCCAGACGAGTCTGCTGGACAGCGGAATTAAAACGGGCAGGTGATTGTTCCTGCTCGTTATTTGCCACCAAGTTAGGTTGGTGGACTTCTCCGGAGATGGCAGGGATGACAACCTGCCTATTGTTAACCGGATTCCGTCTCTGGCGGTTCATCTTGCCTGCTCGGGTTCGAGGAACCTGAGCTGAATGCCTGGAGTCGGTACCCTCATCATGTTGAGGGCGCACTACCGCACGAGTCTGGCGGCGATTGTTGATGGGAGCCCTTGGGAAGGACTCCTGTCTTTTTGAATTAAGGTCCTGCGGGACCTTCTCATTCACTTCCTCAGAGTAAGGGAGTGAATGGAAATTGCGTTCCGGGGATAACGACCCGAAATGGTTGGAGACGGTAGTCAGCACCGTCTGCTTCTTGATTACTGGCCGCCGTTGTCCGGACGACCAGGTAGAGTTGTTAACTTGGAGGGCTTGACGAGCGGCCTCCAGAGTTGGGATAGTACCGTTGCGACGGTACTCCTTAACCAGTGCATTAGAAACCCAGCGTTGAAGATGCTGAGTTGGTGATGTCATCTTCAGAGCGGATGACGTTCCAGCAGGAGTAGCAGCATTGGTTTTCACAGCAGCAGACCTCATAGTAGAGGTGTTCACAGCAGCAGTATTCACAGGGGTGAATTTAAGGAAAGCCATTTTGCAGAAGATCCTGAGAAAAGAGTGCCTTTTCCATATAACAGACATAATCAAGATGAATCCGGCCACTGCATCTTTTGGATGATCACATGTCAATGATTGCTTTGTTGGCCCAAGGGGCCTAACAAATAAGAAGAATATCACTTTAACTTGGTTAAGGATTCACGTCGGGTTCACCATTTTTGTTTCGCACGGAATCCGGGGATGACCTCCTGGACGGGAGATTCAAACGTTCCGATCGGTTTCTAACGGGTTTTTTCGTAGAACCGGAAACATCCAATGATTCCACATCCGTTTGGACCTACTTTACACAGGCAGGCGCTCATTAGCTTGTGGACTAATGAGGCTTAGGAATTTTCATTGGTCGAGAGGATGGGAGGTCGGACTCATCACACCTTTTTGAGGGGAATTATTGTCTACTCCGGGACTCTCTTTATAGATTTAAGTTATGTTCGTGAATCCTTATTACATTACCAAGTATAAAATGTGCTTTCCTTTAGTTTTAACAATCAATGATTAAATATGCAAAGAAATTTAGAGAATATTTTATATGTATTCGAGGTTCTTCATCAATAGAGAATCATCTATATCTGTTTAGAGATTCTTGGTCAATGGTATCCTTCAAAACATTTATATAAAAGTCTCTTGGTCATTTATGATGACCAGGCTGATTTTAAAGCCACTCAGTGGGGCACTTGATGTTTATCGTCATTCAGAAAGACAGAGATTATTTCAAAGTTGGGATCGAACCCATAAATGGGCTACCTACGAATCCTTTGTTTTGGAAAAGGAATCAGAACCCACGTAGTTCGATAAATGAAGTATGATGTTTATGATTGATGGCTCAAAGATGAATGTCATAATTACTTTTACACTCTAATCTCATGTGAGTCATACTCGGTGTGAGAAACAAGAGGTATTGGTAAAATTTAGACAATTGTGCCATGAAAGATGCAATCATAAGAATTTGTTTGGGGCTTATGTATGGATGACTGCCCATATAGATGAAGGTTTAGGATTTACTTTTAGGGAGAAAATTCATGAACAGGGTCCATAAAGTTATATGTGCTTCATGGAGATTTGAATACTCTAATCTTGGGGCTTACTCCTAAGGGGGATGCCTAAGTTAGGAGGGGACTTATGATTGGGTTTTACTCCTGAAAAGGAAACCCAAATCAAAAGGTAAATTATGACTGGTTAAGAGAAATTTAAGGGGACTTGGGGCTTATTCCTGAAAAGGAGACCCAAGGTTATGACTGAGTCTTATTCCTGAAAAGGAGACCCAGGTTAAGGGACTTGGGGCTTACTCCTGAAAAGGAAGCCCAAGATTATGGCTGAGTCTTATTCCTGAAAAAGGAGACCCAGGTTAGGGATTAAGGTTTGGGGCTTACTCCTGAGGAGGATGCCCATATTTGAGGTTGGGGCTTATTCTTATGAAAGATGCCCATGATTAAAGGACTTGATTGGGGCTTACTCCTGAGGAGGATGCCCAAGATTGGGAACTTTAAGAATTTGGGGCTTACTCCTGAGGAAGATTCCCAGATTAAAGGTTTTGATTGGGGCTTACTCCTGAGGAGGATGCCCAAGATTGGGAACTTTAATAATTTGGGGCTTACTCCTGAGGAGGATGCCCAAGATTGGGAACTTTAAGAATTTGGGGCTTACTCCTGAGGAAGATGCCCAGATTAAAGGTTTTATAACTGGGGATTATTCCTGAAAAGGAGACCCAGGTTAGGATTCTCTCATCTTAAAGGATGAGGTTGAATGAATGAACTCTCCGTATTTTAGTGACATAAGGATATTTAAATCACTAGACTTTGAGAGAGATTCCAAATAATTCCTTTCAGATAAGAAAGTCAAATCAAGAAATCATGCCATAAATGGCTTTGAAGAGTGTCTTGAAGACTAAATCTTGAAAAGGAAAGGTGAAATGGCTTAAGAGGGGTAAAAATGGGCAAGATGGGCACCCAAAAAGATAGGGGCGCGCAAGTCTTGCAAGGCGCGCAAGTCTTCCGTGGGCGCGCAAGTATTGGTCGCGCAGGTATACCTGCGCGACACATAGTGTACTTGCGCGATTTTCAACCAGCATTGAAATACTTGAGCGACTCTTTTTTAAACCCTTTAGAATGTTCTCGAGTTTCTTCCAAAAAAAGGACGCGCAAGTTATATTGAAGGAAATATGTCGGCGCGCAACTGTTTGATAAGTTTCAACACTTAGGCCTTCCTTCCTCTCTTTAGATCTTCCATTCTAGGTAAGAAATTACCTTAGAACTGTTCTGGAAGCTTTGAGAAGAGACTTGGGCGTCGGGAGCTTCAATCCGAGTTTTTGGAAAAAGATCCTCCCGAATGGGGGGCCCACAGGGTCTATTTATAGGCAAAAGAAGACCCCGGGCGGTTACCGGGTGGTTACCACTTAGGTCGCGCAAGTCACTTGCGCGACCAAGAGCGTCGCGCAAGTGTACTTGCGCGGCAGTGGTATAACTTGCGCGGTGGATTTGTTGTTGATCCTTTGTTCATGCCTTTGTCGATTTTTGATGTTTTCTTCAAAGGATGAATCACTTTCAGCTTAGATATTCCCTTTTATGATCTTTAGATTCTGTGACGAAAGGAGCGTCAACAAATGTGAAACAACTTTTCGTGGCTATGAATTTTCATAGTCTAATTAAATCACAGTCCAAATGTGTATTTTTCATATAAGTGGAAAAATACCATCGTGGTTGTGCTCTAACTAAAAACATGATTATAAACATACCCATCCACCGCTATTGTATCTTAGTTCACTTTATTCTTTCATAAAAAGGGTATTAAAGTATAATGGTTATCATTCTTGTTATCTCATAAAAATCAAGTAATAATGATTTACTTATTACATCATGAATCCACTCATCATATCTCAAGAAAAAATCTTTGCAATGAATATAATAATCTATTCATACTAACCTTAACATATCATCACAACTCAAAATAATCTGTAATGATAATCGTTTAGGGATAACTCAAGGTTTTACTTTAAGAAAATATTATCATTTTATCATTAATGTAAAATAAATTTAATCACATATGAATGAATGAAAAATAGATTTTTATTTTGTTATAATTACATGATACATTTTACAAAAAAATTCAACCAAAATCTCTTATATCTTACACCTAGATGTTATACATGGCCCTAATATTATTGTTGTGGTAATAGAATCATCAACAGATCTACTATATTCTTTTCTATATCCACCCAACTGATCATTACATCACCCCTCTCAATGATCTCTTATATGAGAATTTACTTTTAAATAATGTGTGTTGTCCTTTGATGGGACTAGGGTTCCTTTTTTAGAGTAGTGGTGCCATTTTTTCATAATATAGCTCAATTTGTCTAATAATTCTAGGAATAACTCCAATATCATCAATGGAATTATGAATCAAAATATATTCTTTTGAAAAATCAAATACAGTGATGTAATCTACCTTTATTTTTTATTTAGATATGGTGGATTTCTTGGAAATTTACTAACTTATATCTCCATCATTGAAGAAAAACATAATTATATATTGAGATCTCATGCCATATTTGAGAATAGTAAGATTGAATCTTTATAACCCTTTATATGAAGCTAATCCTCTCTTCCAAATACTAAGAAAAAATCCTTATTCCTTCTTAAGTAATTAATAATTTTCATTATAATAATCCAATTGCACTCACGAGGACAGAATTGGTATATTCTAGTCATTATTAAACTCATAAGAGACCTTGTTTTCGGTATGTAACATTGCACACATGATAGATCCTACAGAGGATGCATAAAAGAAATTCCTTATCCATTTTAAACCTTTAAAATGTTCTTTAATTCTTAACAAAATATGTTTGATGAAACCCCAGTAGAACCCCTTATGGAGATCGATGTGTTAAACCACTTTAAAATTTTAAAAATATATGTTTTTGACTAATTTTAACTAACCTAATAGATCTATATATATATTTATTCATAGCCTGTATGTAGGAATATTCACCCATGTCTTTCTTTGAGAAACATTTCCCCACCCACACCTTCATAGAATAAAGTGTCAGGATGTCATTATAAAAATTAAAATTTCATCTCCATACAATATCAGTAACACTTATATACTCCCTCTAACCCACTAATATACACTAGATTAATCAAAATTTCTTATGAAACCAATCTCGTTGATTGAATCACAAAATCAGATATTCTAACTTTATGAATCTCTCTTTAGTCTATAAATGGACTTTTGAAACTTTGATACCTTCACAGACATATTTGTAACTTGAAACCCCTTATGTTGTACCATATATATGTCCTTAGATAAATTATCATTAAATAAAGTGGTTTTTACATCCATTTGATATAAATCATATTCATAATGAGCTACAATGGAAAGAAATATCCAAATAGACCTTATCATTGCAACATGTGAAAATGTTTCTTCATAGTCAACGCCATGAATTTTTTTATAAAAATTTGAAACCAAGCATAATTTATAGGTATAAAATCCACAATTCATGGAATTTTTATTACAAAAACCCCACTTAAACACAATGGATCTTTCCCCATTTAATACATTTTCCAAGTTCCAAACGTGGTTAGTGTTCATAGATTCCATCACAAATTTTACGGCTTTAAACTATTTCTTAAAATCAAAAATATTAATGGCATCATGGTATGAAGTAGTTTAATATCCTATGAATATTAATTCATAATAATTGTGTATAATAAACCCATATCTCATAGGTTCTTGACAAATATTACCCAACATTTATGTTTCTTATATAACTTGAATAAGGTCTTCTTCCCAAACTCTTTACAAAATCGGATCTACCTCCATATTCGGTACACATCATGTTTATTGATCTTTAACTTATATAATTTAAAATTCACTCTTAATAAAACTAATATTCATTTTATTCATATCAAATAAGACACCATTTGAGTCCATAAACACTTTGTGTTCTATAGGGTTATTAATATAATATATTATTGTTTCTTTAGGATAACAAACAAATAAGAATCTTTCATATATGCGGTTTGGTTTATATGAATCCAAAAATCATTCATAATATAAAAAACCCAAATCTTCATAAAAGATATATTGGGATGTTTCCTACTCTATATCTTATATGATTTCTTTATAAATTATTTAGATGAAATATGGTTTAATAAGACTGTGTAAGTCTCCATATCATAAACCTATAATAGGAAGGTCACTTAAAAACATCATTTATTGAACCATATATAAAAAGTCTAGATTTCTCAACTCAGACACACTATTACATTTTAGTGTTCTGGGAGGAGTGAGCTATGAAAAAATTACATAATATCTCAGATAATTTATGAATTCATAAATCAAGGGTTCACCACCCTGACCTGATCAGAGAATCATAATAATTTTTCCTAGTTGATTCTATACATCATTTTGAAACTCATTAAACTTTTCAAAACATTTATACTTGTTTTTCATTAAAAACACATATCCATACTTTCTAAATTCATCGGTAAAAGTAAATAAGTACATAAATCCAACATTCTTTAGTAATAATTAATCCACATATATCAATATGTAAAAGATCCAATAGTCCACTATATATTTAATATTTTCTCCTAATAGGTTATGTGGTCAAGTTTACCAATAAATAATATTTACATTTATCAAATGATTTATAATTAATTGATTACAACAAAACATATCTATATATATTTTGAACACGTTTCTTGCTTATCTGTCCAAAGAAATAATTCCAATGGCATGTGGGAATAGAATCAACACCAAACTTATTATTTTTAATGTTATAAATAGGATTAAATATATCTAGAATTTATAAACCATTAATTATTTTCCTAATTCCATAATACATTTCATTATTATATATATAACAACTCATGTAATTAATAATTAATGAAAATATCATCTTTTCCAAACAAGATGAAGAAATCAAATTCATGTTAATAATAGAAACATAATAATAGTTTTTCAATTATATGACTAATTTATTAGGTATACATAGATCATAAGTTCTGACATATAATTCAGAAACTATTTCTCTATTTCCGATATGAATATATACTTTTCTCTTCATCAACCGCCTCCTATTTTTTAGTATGTGTTTTTTAAAACAAAAGTGTGATACATTCCTAGTATCTATTACCCATGATTTAGATCTGGTTAAACTGATCTTTATAACATTCGCATTCATATTATTAGATTTTTTTCCTTTAGACAACTTCTCAACCTTATATATCAATATTTAACTATAATATAGGTCATACATATTATTGATATCAATATTATTGTGATTAATTATGTCATAATCTACAAAAAAAACATATCAGTGGTGGAGTGTCATGTATAATATTTTTTAATTAATGAAATTAAATGAAATTGATCCCTATAAAAATGATGACCCCAAACATCATATCCCTTTATTGAGCTAAGAAACAAATTTTATTATAACTTTTACAAGTTTGTTAATTTAAATAATCCATGATTATTTATGTAGGGTGTCATCCCAAACATAAAAGATATGATTCTTGGATATTTGAGTGGATAAATCTCTATTCATATCTATCATATGGATTTATTTAACTCTATTTCTATAGTATCTTAGCCATTAGGATTTCACAACTAGTGTAACCTAAAGAAAATGAAAATAATAAGTTGATAGTGGAAAATAAATGGATTCTCATGATAATATTGACCTACCCCAAAATAAAATACATAGTTACATATAACTTTTATTAATTAAAAAGGATAATATATTGGTACTCATATTGATCTTTAAAATAACCAGTTGAATTATTAAGTTCTTGAAAAGTGATGCTTTTGACGGAATCTCACACCTAGTATTTAGGGGGCGATTCCAGTATCACCAATTTAGTATACATCATTTTCATATTAAATACATAACTATTACATATTATGTAATTTTTATCGTCACATTTTTTATTCCATTCTTGTATGAATGATTATAAATGATTTTGTTTTGAAATCCTCATTCCAAACACCAAATTAATGTGTTCTCACTAAAATAATGTTTAACTCTTTTCACAACCCACTAGTTTGTGTTACTCAACCAAAAAAATAATACAAGTATATTCATACATATCCAAATACATTATATTCATAAGGAACATTAAAATTTTATATAGAGGCATATATTTAAATTTTATTTAAAATATCTACAAGTGTAAGCCTATAGTGATTGATAGCAAACCCCATTTTCCTTTCTAGATAAGGCATAATCCTCTAATCTTATAGGTTGTCTTACCTTAAATCCCTCTTCCCATGAATACATTACTAGGAATATAATTTAATTCATTATATATCTAACACCTAATATGCACAAACTATATTCAAAAACTATTTTAATCTCATAAATTGAATTACAAACTAAATAAAAGGTAGATGAACAACTAAATTTTATGGAGTTGTACCAAGCATGGAATGAAAGGATATATCTCCTAAAAGTAATAAAATAATTAAACATAATGTATAAATAATATTAAAAATTCTAAAATAATTTACTAAACATGAATATTAGAGTAATTTAACAAATAAATACAAAAATTATTGACTTTCCAAAACATGAGGTAAACATTCATGAACATTACATAAATAAATGATAATTTTAAAAAATATATATAAATTAGAAAGAATATAAATATTTTTATATTCATTTAAATATGAAATCTTTAATATTTTTTATCATATGGAATTCAAATGACATTTCATGAATTATAAACATTTTATAAATCAATTTATATTAAATAAAAAGTTTAAATAATCTAAATATTAAATATTTTGAAATTTATAAACACTTTATAAGTTACCCAATATGATTTCATAAAAAACTTTTTATTTATAGATTATAATGAATGCTATATAATATTGATGAAATGTAGTTAAATATTAACATTTAATATCTAGGGAAAATATGTCATATAAAATTATTAAATTAATTATAAACCATTAATAAATATACTTAATTAATTAAATCCTTATAAATTAAAATATCTCATAATACCATTTATAATGATTTATAAACTTTTTATAAACCATTAGAACCCTTAAAAAATTAAAAAATGAATATTTTCCTATTTAACCTTATAAAGAATCTCTATGCTACATAAGGATGTCCTCCCTTTACCCTTACATAGACAATCTACATAAGGTTAATCTACTCCCTACCTTTATATAGGTTGTTTGGAACTCATTATATGAAGGTAATTAAATTTTTACCATTATGAAACCAATTGTTGTAAATGTAAATTCTCTTCACCTTTACAAAAACATTTTTGTGTAGTTAAGATGAATATTAAATTTATATAAACTATTTACATGAAGGTAAGTCGTAGATTTAAATTTTATAAATTATTTACGTAAAGGTAAGGATAAAAATTATTTTATATGAACCGATTCACATAAGGTTAATTCTTGGGGTTACCTTTATATTAGAACTTGTGTAAGGTTTAGTCTCATATTAACCTTATATAACTCACTTAAAGGTCTAAAATACTATGATATTTTTATAGACTTTGAATTTCATTATTTAGTAGAAACCAGTAATTTAAAAAAAATAAAATCTTTAATAAACATGATTTGATACCATTTATGGGATTCACTTAATCATTTAATGATTATTAGTAGTTCAAAACAATTCAAAAATAGTCTCAATGTTATTCATGAAATCAAACATGTAATATATTTGAAAAAAAAAGGACAGGGTATTTGACCATTATAATAGCTGCTATCTTCAACTTCAATGGATTTTATTAGATATAGATCACAGAAGTAGCAAACATAGACTTATTATTTCCTCTAGGAGAGTAAAATGGTTGAATTATCCTTGATCATATTGATAGGATACTCAAACTGTCAAAACTGTGCAGTATCCTTCCTGGGAGAGATAAATGAGGTTTGAGAAAAATAATTTATCTAATTTGTATAAAAAGGATGATCACATCACCTTTAGATATGAAAGAAAATATCAAATAGATAATAACCTTAACATTATATTTGTTAATAATCAATCTCCTCAAAACATGTCACATGAATTACTACCTGTTAGTTGTAGGTTTCATTGAACACTTTAATGAATAAACAAAATGAACAAACTCTTTGGTTGGTAATTAATGTAATATCATTTGAGGGAGAGATAACTATTTCATTAAATGAAAAAATATATGAATCTCATTCATATTAAATATACAATAAATATATATCATTTATATTATATATATATATATATATCTACCCCAGAATTATATGCAGAAAAAATATATGTGCATTATATCAATGTATTACATGTATACTATATATATAATATCATATTATATATAAATATACTAAATGCATCATATTAATGTGTCCATGTATCCCATGCATTTAAATTTTAGTTAAAATCTAATATAAACCTCAAATTTTTATGCAATTGGGGTAGATTGATTTCAATACTCATCAAAAATTGAGAAAGATCAAATTAA
The DNA here is from genome assembly GCA_963277665.1 of Viscum album. Taxonomy (NCBI): domain Eukaryota; kingdom Viridiplantae; phylum Streptophyta; class Magnoliopsida; order Santalales; family Viscaceae; genus Viscum; species Viscum album. The sequence continues at coordinate 602,204,546 of OY728133.1, forward strand.
AAATTATTTGATAATGAGGTAAATTTATATAGTAAATGATAATGGGATTGTGTAAAATTTAATTTATGTTTTATGATGGATTTTAGTAAATACAAATAAATTATTTCTATTTGAAAAAATAAAACTAAGGAAGGGAAACTCCGTTAAATCGCTTATAGTTATTCATTTAGGGAATATAAAATAAGTTTTTTCATGGATGACTTGACACAGGGGTGAATTTACCGTTGAAAATTTTTAGATATGGTGTGGGGATTTAGGAAAATAGTTGTGTTATATATTCTAATAATTTTGATATGAGATCCTTAATCAAACCTTATCAAATTAGGCTCTTATAAAATTGATTTTTGTGAGGATTTGTTTAGTGTATGAAATTTTCCCAAGACTCTATATAACTTTCTTATAATGAAAATAAATGAAAAATGATCAAATAGGAGTGGACAGAACTGAGAGTGGGTGGATTAGTGCCTTAAAGGTCTTTTAATTTCAAAACTATTAGTTTCTTATTTTTAATTAGTAGTGATCTAACCAAATAATCAAATTAGATAAGAAATAATTCATAACATGTTTGTTAATGGGGTTTTCCTCTCTTAAGATGACTATATCCCAGTAATGTTGTTGTATTTATCCCCAACACACATAGTCAATCTTTTATTATCAATAAAAGATACAATAAAGAGTATTATATTGAACCTTCTACAAGTATTATCACTAACTAGTTACAATCTCTCTTGTATAGACTAAATAGATATTCCAAAATAACGATCATATATGAATGTATGAGCCTCCTTTTAGAATCGAAGATATTGATCTTCTTCCATATCTATTCATAGTAATATTTAGTTAAAATTATCAAATCTCATTCTTTGATAGAAAATTATTTTGGTTCTATTCTCATTGAATTCCATCAGTTTAACTTTCATAATTTCTTATTATTTATAATCATTTTATTTTTTATGAATTTATTTTTTATAATAGTTATATAAATATCCTTGATTCTATATAGGTTCTTCTCACTTTTATTATTATTCTTCTAATATTTTCCTAAATAATCGAGCTTTTCATAAGTCATTATTTTTATTCACATAAAAACATAGTTTGTCTACTTTACTCAATATTAGAATTTTTATGGTCTTGTATCATTATTCAAATCTCCAAAAAATGCATTATTTTTTATATATTGATATTTCCAAAAGTCACAGTGATATGGAACATCATTTTATGGTGTGGAATACTATTAGAAACATTTCCTTCTTCTCTATAATGTTTCCCCTTTTGGTCTTATCAAGGATCCTCATCATGTGTTTGATCATTATTGTTTGTCTATGAATAACATTTCTCATGTATCATCTGATTTATTTATTTATTTTATTTCCTAAGATATAAATTCAAGAATCTAAAATTTTACTATAGCATTACCCTCGTATTTTAAAAAGTGTAAAAGGATTATGATTTGATTGAGAAGTTATATGGTTACAAAGAAATTCACTTAGTAGAAAATTCATAATTTAAATGGAATCCAAACGGCTTATGTAATAGAAAAGGCTTGTGAAGAATTCATACACTCATCCTCAAATCCTTATGATGAATATGTATAATGAGTTAACATAATTACACTCATTCCTTTACTAATTTCTCACCTTATTTCATTGACTTTCATTTGGATATTCAAAGTCATAAAATTTCAACAAAACAAATTTTTTCAAGCTTAAGGACTTATGATTAATAGGAAAAGTCTTATGATCAGTAAACAAATACATATTCTTGGGGACTACCATTTTTTAGTTTCATATCGAAGATATAAAATTAATCAAATCCTTATGTTGAAGCTTTATATTTATTCTAAAAGTCTTATAAGGCTTTTCTAAAAAACTAAAAAACGCATTTCTAAACTACATATTTATAGTAGATACATCTTGATGCTCATATATAAGGACTCTCCTAGATTTTTTTTTGAATCTTCACATTCTTGTTAACATATAAATTGTACAATTGTTTTGTTGATATTACTTCCAATTACTTAGTACTTTACATGAACATGAATAATAGTTCCTAAGTAAATATACTAAAAGAGTATATATAAGAAATAAAAAACCATCCTCAAGAGGGTTTAATAAACCTTCTATATTTTTTTAATACCTCATACTTTTCCCCCTTATTAACAATAAAAACAATGTTATGAATTAAAGTGGAAATATCGAACACCTAAAATTCAAGAGTCATAAATCAACTATCTCAAATTCTATGTGATTTATATATTCATATAAAATAATAGACATTAAATAAATCATCAATGTTTTCTTTAAGTATAACTCATCTCAACCCTTTTTATGCTCAAACAAACAAAAATGAACTGCATTTATGGTAAATTGATTTCTTTCTAGGCATACTCATCACTCACATTAAAAATAATTGAAATACCAAGGAACTAACTTTCTCCCACTATAAATGTAATCTATTAAAATATAAACATAAAAGTATAGAAGATTAATCTCACATACTTCATACCTCATTGAGTGGTAGTCTATTGTACTCCCTCCTACAGTCTTAAGTCCACAAAGAATTTAGTTTTAAGGGGTTTAGTTATAATATAAACTAGATTCTCCTAGTATAAAAAAATATATTTGTAATATAATTTCATAAAACTTTTATTATTGGAAATGTTACTTTATATCAATGTCTTTGGAGCTGGAATACTGCAAAAAAAATTGGATAGCTTAATGGAACATTGATTATCACACCTTAAATCGATATGATACATAGTTACTATAATCAAATCATGTAGTTTTCTCTTAATACTCATCATTATTTTAGTTTTGTTGATACACCCATAAATTCATCATTTGTTGATATCAATGTAATTGGAGTTATCTTCTTTGAATGTCATAGAACACAACCCCATCTAATAGAAAAACATGGTCAAAAATCTAATTTAGGAAATTAATAGATCATTCTAGATTAGCACAAGTTAATCATATTAGATTCAATTCATCTTTATTCTTGTACATCATCCCATAATTTAATTTATTTGATATGTATCTCAAAATCCTATTTATTTCAAACATATGTGATTCCTTTTGATTAGATTGAAACCTTGAAAAAATAGTGACAAAAAATATAATATAAGACTAATGGGTATTGAGTATATAAAAATTCCAACAAAAATTATGAATTTCAACCCATTTATTATTTTTCCCTCACTATAATTACTCAACATTATCCCTACATGGATTGGTGTGGACACACCTATGGATTCCAACATGTCAAAAAAATTCATGAATTCTCCCAAAAAAATTATTTTGAAAAAAATATGTACTCAGTATCTTGGGTAACCTATAAACCCAATAAAAACTTAATTTCTCCAAGAATAGAAATCTTAAACCTTTACATTATGTATCTTGATAACTCCTCACATAACACTAATTCATTGCTATAAAAAATTATTTCATCAACATACACAATGACAAAGAGTGTAATGGTCTTGGTTTTATTCACATACAAGTTGTTGTCCACTTTATTTTTGTTTAAATACATACTCTTTAGATATTACTTATGTTTGTAACACCAAGATCATTGATATTATTTCAATATATAAATATCTTTATCCAACATACATGCCTTCTTATAAGAAGGGTCACAAATAAATCTCTCAGGCTCCTCCATGTAGACTACATCATAAATATTTCCATTAAAAATACTATATTAACCTTTATCAAAAATATTTTAAATCTTCTATATTTGTAAATAGAAAGAAACATTCTAATTTACTCAATTATGGACACTAGAGAAAAATTTTAACAAAAGTCAACCCCTTAAATTTTTGAATATCCCTTACATGCCATCTTGGATCTATTTTTAGCCACTTCACTATTATAATCATGTTTGTTTATAAAAACACAATTTTATATAATTTCATTCATTTTAGGGGATTTAGGAATAATTTCACAAGTCTCATTATTATCTATTAAATTTATATCTTCACTCATTGATTAGATCCAATTCCTATTTTCAAAAGCTTATTCTATATTTTTTCTTTAACTATAGAGAGAAAAATAGTGTTACTAATTCACATAGTTCTATTTTGAGTCTTAACACCCATAATTTGACCCCAAATAATATTTTCAATATCCAAATACTTGTTCTGTCTTGAACCTTCACCTATGAAATTCTAATTTCCATCATCATCACTAGTATATACAGAAATTGTATCATCCTTCTAATGTTGTGTAATATATCCCTTTTCTTCTATAGATACAATATTTAAAACATTAACACCACCATAAATCACAACAAAATTGTTGAAATATTCTTATTTTTAAATTAAAAAAATTGTCATCATAATTAAAAAAAATTAATTTGTTTGTAACATCTATAGGAACTTCCATTTAGTGTATAACATTTGAAATTTTCCCTTATATTATTTTTTATCAAACATACTTCCATATCTCTATTTTCTTCTAATAAAACATATTCTTAGAAATGATATAAATCGTTTTATACTTGGTATTTTATTGAACAACACTTAATAGGGAGACATGTCTAAGTTGCGCCTCAAAAATATCCTTTTTTGAATAATTATAATAGTTTTTATTTCTTGTAACCTAAAATATATTCACATGTCATGATTAAAAATAATTTATTTTTCCATGTCAATGAGGCTTATATTATTACTTTTTTCTTCCCATTTTTTTAGGGATGCATGGGGAAATTTATTAACGTCAGATGCTATATTGATCAAGGTATTCTGAGAACTATCGATTGGAATATTCAGTACCATTATCTAATATCAAGTTCTTCAAAGATAAACCATTTTTATCCTGCCATGCTCCTAGATATTTTGACATTTTTTAATGATTGAGACTTGTGTGGCATAAGAATAATACATTTTAATATAGTAAAATAATCAATGGAGGTGATGAAATACCTATCTCTACTTGGAATATTCCCTATCATTAGACCAAACAAATTAGTGTACACCAGTTACAATGGTTTATATATTTGAATGTCTACTCCTTTGTGTGTGTTTTCATAATCGTACCTTTCTTATAGGTATTTTATATTTTATTAGTGTATTAGTTTACTATAGTAAAATTTCGTAAATATTTTTCATTGGTAAAATTACTTATTTTATTTTGTCTAATATGGCACAATATTCTATTCCACAATCTATTTTTGGCCTTTCAACTCAAATAACGAATTTATTTTTCTTCCCCAACATGAACAATATTTACATGAGTTATAATCCCTTTCAGATAAGGAATCTATCTTTCATCCTCCTCAAAATAAATTTATTTTTCTTGAAAATTACTCTATTTCCATCATAAAAAATCTATGATGCACTTAATAGGTTGTACTTTACATCATTAATGAATATAAAATTTCTAGGACTAATATTTTGTTTCTCAAGACTACCTATTCCAAAACCATTAATATTAAGGGACATATTATTTCCAAAGGTTATAGTATCCCCCACATGTTTCTCTAAATTATTTAGGTTATTAAAATATCTAATAATATAATATGAATAGACATTATCTAGTATCAATTTATTCTCCTTCTTTCATGATTTAAAATTAACTTACATAATATTTTTTATTGGTTTTGAATATTATTATTTCATTAATTTGAATGAAAGTTAAATTGAGAAAATGTAATAGTGACACACTCAACTAATTTTTATCCATATCCAGTACATCTTCAACATGACTGATTCAAACACTCAAAGTTATTCCTTATCTCAAAATTATTTTCATGTTTTGTGTTCGTAAATCTGTTTTTAAATTGTTCTAACTATATCATATTGAATCATTATTTCCCATTTTCCCTAAAAGAGTCATATTATATGAGCAGGTTCAATATTTATAGTCAAGTAAACCATATAACTAAAAAAACCCTAAAACATTCTCCTTCGATAAAAGTTATATATCTATACAATAGATTGAATTTGCTTATTCTCAAGACAATGTTGAGATTTCAAAAAACCTTCTTGTGTAAATATTATATATGTATCGAGGATTGGAGAGAATAATTTATCAAAATAATTCTATTTCTAGATATGAACAAAATTTGACTTTTCTTATAACATTCTAGATATTATATATTATTGTTTTTCCTCATATATTAATATTAAAATCCTCCTTTATATAATGATATTTTATCTAGTAATTTAATTCTATGTTCACCAACATGAATATCATATCTAAAAAAATTAGTTACATATTTCACCTTTAACTTTAGTAGAATTTAAAAAAAAAATTGTTTTATCTTCCTTATTTTGAAATTCAATAATTGTTTTCATCAATTTTTTAGTTTCTTTAGCTGTGGGTATAATAGTGGAGGTTATATCAGCAAAAATAAACTTATTTTTATTTTTCAAAAGATTTATTGTTTTCATTTATTCAATAATAATCTCTCTCTTATCCTAAATATATTTATGTTCTTTGCAATTGTTCTTGAGATTTAAGTTTTCGTTTTTCAATATTCAAATCCTTTTTAGACATATTGTAATTTATATCCTCATAATATATTCTTTTACTGAATCCCATTATTTTGAAACATATTAACTTCCATTGTGAGAATCATCATAAGATGAATCTTTTAGTTCTATTTTATTATCCATGAGAACTTTATGGGAGATTTATTAATGTGTCTTTTCAATTTCATTATAGTAATCACTATCAGAATCCCCTTCTATAACAGATTAAAATTTTCTTCTAGAATTTTTTAAAGAAATTTTATTCCTACCTTTCACCTATGATTGGATTATTTATTATTATCCTTAATAAAATAATAAAACTTTTTAGTTTTCTCATATTCATCCTCATAATTTAATTTTTTGGGACATTTTAGAGAGAAGTGACCCACTTTCCCACAATTGAAACATTTTAATAGTATATAGACTTTATACTCACCTCCTCTTATCCCGGTGAGCCTTCATGACAAAATAGAAAGTGTCTTAGTATAGTATTTAATATTTTATTCTCTATATAAACTAATTTTTCTTTCATAAATCTCCAACACTTCTAGTTAAATAAGATAAATTCCATTCTGTATCTTCACTTTCCTATTTCGATCAGATCCACTTATCCTTTAATAATTTATAAGAGTTCTATATAACTCATTAATAGTAAAATAATTAGTATATATTTATTAAAATGATAAAAGTTTTTCAAAAACATTCCAAGGATAATTCTCATGATCTTATTAATAATATTAGAGTCGATGAGTGTCTCCTTGAACCCTCTAATTGTGATTTCCAAAAAATTTAATCCTGTAAAAAACACATCAATAGACTATTCCTCTTGGATTCTAGAATATTTGAACTATTATGTAAAAAAATTTAGTTTTACTTCCTTTTATTTTTTTCCATCATATATAATATAAATATTTCACCGATTTTCGTTTATATACTTTAATATTATAATATTTTTTAGCACATTATTTTATAATTAATATGATAAACAATTTCCACATTTTTTATAACTCTCGGTATTCCTCTTATTAGTGGTATTCCAAGAAACCATTTCCTTTAACATAATTAAATCATAAATAAAAACATTAAGTACATATCATACTAGGGATAACAAATAAGGAATCATCCACTCCTTCCATAAGTGAAAGAATTTTCCATCATACATGAGAACTTATTTATAATTAATTGTGTTGTGGTTGTATGTAGTAGACCCACTTGAGATATTAAATAGAAAAAAGGGATATTATACCAATTTAAAATGATTAAACGGGTTTGGATGGAATGGAGAGGGGTGAATCAATTCTTTAATTTAATTTTATTTAAAAACATGTTAGGACCTTCTTCTTATTCAGTAGCAATCTCATAAATAAACCAACGAAGATAAGAAGTAAATCCCAACGTATTTTTTTAATGATGTTGACCTCTCTTAGGATTAATATATCCCCATAATGTGGTTTCCTCCCCCACACATATAGTTAATATTTTATTATTAATAAAATCTATATTTAAGAGAATGATCATAAACCAGTTATAGGTACTATAACTAACCAGTTATAGTCTTGATTCGACAAAATAAATAGATCATGTAGAAGTATAATAATAGATGAGTTTAAAAGTCCCCTCTCATACTAAAATATTTTTATCTTCTTCCTCATATATTTATATCAATATTCAATAGTTATTCCACGATCTCCTTCTTTGATACAGTAGCGTATCGGGATTCTTCTTGTATAATTCTCTCAATTTATCTTTCTTGGTTTCTTTTTCATTATTCTCATTGAATAATTAGGGAATATAATTTCAATTATAGTTATATAAATTTCCTTGATTCTTTAATGGTTATTATTACTTTTATTATTATTTTTCTATGGTCCTCTTGAAGACTTGGGATTCACATAAATCATCTGTTTTATTCAGAAAAAAGGGAATGGTTTATTTCCATTCCTCGATATTAGAATTAACTCAGTCTTAAATATTCATTTAAGTATCCCAAAAAATATATATGTTCAGTTACATTGATATTTATTTGAAATCAGGGTGACATGGAACCTTATTCTGAAGTGTGTAACTCCCTCATAAATACAAAATTTTTTATCACCAGGTTCATCCGTTTTTATCTTAGTATAGATCATGATCTTGTGTTTAATCACGGTGTTTGATACATGAAGAACATTACTCTTGCATAATCTAACTTTTTTATTATTATTTTCACTATAATATAAATTCTATAATCTCATAATTTCCATATATCAGTACCCACATATCTAACAAAGTGTAAAAGGTTTACACTTATATTTTGAATTTATTCAATCAAAAATACATAGGTTCAATAGTAGAGTCATACATTTATTAGAATACAAAAGACGTAAATTTTAGAAAATTATTATGAAGAAGTAATATGTCCATCCTCAAAGCCCTATAATAAATAATTATGATGATCTCAAAGACTTATACTCATGGATCCACTAATTTTTTCCTTATCTAAAAGACTTACCTGAAGATCTTAAAATGATTATACTTATGGCCAAAAGCATACATTCAATATTCAAGCCTTATGACCAGTTAGAAAAGTATTGAAATCATTATAAAAATACTTATTATTATGTATTTCATCATTATTTTAGTTTCATATCAAATTCATATTATTAATCAAAGCCTTACCATAGAGCATTAAATTCAGGCTCTTGGACTAATGATGTTTTTCTAAAAATCTAATTATCACACATTTCAAACCAAATATTATTTAATATATCTCAGATACTTTTCAACAATAAATGCTCATCCTAAAACTGATTAAAAACATTTCAGAACGCCGTCCAGTAGATCTAAACAATCTATTTTTAACAGTTATTTCTTAATGATCAAATGGTTGGAACCTCTATGCCTCGACCATCTTTTTTAAATATTAACATCATAAAAATTATATAATTTATTATAGAAAGTACTTCAATTACTCGGTACTTGTCTTGAACATGAATAATAGATCATAAATCGATAGACTAAACATGTATTGAAAAAAAATTACAACACTATCTATAGCAGGCTTTGAAACTAAATAAAATGGTTGTCAACTTATAGTAGATGGCATCGGGCGAGGCTTGAGAAGTTTTATTTACTCTTTGGGATATCATATAAATAATTCCCTCTTCCTTTTTCTAGTTATTTTATTATTCACTTGGGTTGTGGAATCCTATGTGGTTTTATTGAAATATTCTCTAAGTATAGGAATTAATTACTTTATAAATATTTTATTGGCTAAAAGAGAAGTCACACTTTATAAAAAATATTCTTTGGAATTTTTGGAATTATTTTGGTTGATTGAATATCACACTCTTCAAGCTTGAAAGAGTTCAGGGAAATAGTAAGAAACTCTAATGGGTTTCCTTTTCTATTAAAATTTATATATTGGGAAAAGGAGAGGTCAACCATTTTGATTAATAGGGTCATCTTGGGAGATCAACCCTAATCATTTTTCATGAGTTAGATATTTTTTAGTCTTCCTTTATTAGTCATCCCATGGGTAGGACTGATTTGTAAGGGAAGATATTGTGATGTCATGATAGTATGGTTCAATGTTAGCATGGTATGAAATCTAGGAAATTGGATTGCTATGGATAAATTAGAGAGGATATACCTTTTAAATAAACCAAAAATAACTAAATTTAAAGTTCTATGAAATAGTTAAATTGAAAATTTTAATAGTAGAGAGTACCTTAGGATTTATTAAGGAGATATAGTGATTCATTTTCAATGATAGAAAGACCAATGGTGGGGAGGTTATAAAATCCACTAATTTTGAAATTTTAATTAATTATCTTTTCAAAGTAAAAAAGGTTAGATATTGTGAAAATTATTGAAATTATAAAATTTCAATTTCATAAATATTCTAGTAAGTTAATTTAGTCATGTTGTATGGATTTAATTAAAAAACAATAGTTAAATAAACTTATATTGAAGAATATTTAATTAGAAATAAATAATTTTGTTGGACTAATTAATGATTTTCTAATTAAATAGATGTTGAGTATAGTTAATGAACTCATGTTGAAAAATAAACATAGAAAATTAATTATTTAATTATGAATTAAATAATTTATAAGAGAATAATATAATTTTTTAGACCATTTAGAAAATTAGTCATGCATGAGATTTTAATACAATGGATGTTAAAGGATTTAAAGAGGAAGAAAATGGGGTGAAAAAGAAAAAGATTATGCCTATATAATTTGTATCTCTTATTGATTTTGGATATTATTTAATTAAATATAAACCTTAATAACTATATGGTAATTAATATTTTATGAAATAAAATGATCCCTATCTCTTATATTTTTATTGCATGCCTAGAGGCCTCTCTTATCCCCCTAGACTTCCTCCTTATCTTCTTATCCATCACCTCATGGTCATAATTCTCATTTCTATTTGTTTATTATGTGAAATCATCTAACATTCTTGAGGAAAGGCTCAGTTCTAACATTTTCCTCCTCTATTATCCTCTCTTCATATCTCTTTGGTTTAATTTTATTGATAAACCATAACTAGAAAATGAGTTTTAGGGATTTTTTGTGTTAAATCACTGGAGAATGTGTCATGTGAATTAGTTTAATTGTAAAAAGTGTTGTCTTCACCAAATCAAATGTTAAAAAAGGTATGGATTGTACTAGGTTCTTCGATGGATGTTTTGGTAGGATTTAAAAATCCATTTTGGGGATTCTTTCTAGTTTGAGTATTATCGGATCATCGCTTATTGGAATTAATTTCAATACACTTTATTCAAACTATATAATTCATCAAATTTAAGTGTGTAGAAAACCAAAGTTTCATATTTTTGACTATTAAAATTTGTTAGGTAATTATTGTAATTTTGTGATGAAATAACAAAATTGGTTTTCTTAAAATTATTGTTGAAAATAATTTTAAGATATTTTTTTATTATTATTATGAAGATCTAAAAAAATTTCACATAAAACATTATATATTCATTATGTTGTAGATTTTTTTAAGATATTAATTTGAATAGTTTCTTTTAATGACAAAAAAATTATTAATATGTTTCTAATTTTATATAGATAATTTCTTGACAAATATCATATTTGGTGCATAATATGTATTGATTAATAGAATATTTTTTTCAAAAATATATGGAATATAATATTTATTTTAAATAAAAAAATTTAATTAAATTTTTTTATTCATGGATGTTATTTATATGGAATTCATTTTTATTGAATTGTCATTTTATTGGAGTTTATGGTTTAATATTATGAGTAAAAATATATATAATATGGAAATATTCTTATAATAGAATTTATTCATATGTGGAAATTATTATTAATATTTTGAATAAATTTTAACAATTATTCAAAAGTGTATGAAAGTAAAAATACCATTTTAAAAACTGAGAGACTAAGAAAAAAATCTCCCCTATCCAAAACTACAACCAAAACTAAAAAGTAACTCACCTCCCCCATTGAATGTACCAGTAGTACGGATCAATTTGGTAACCCAAACATCCAATATAATGACTGAGTTAACCCATACGAATCAATGAAAATTTCAACCCAAGTCAGTGGGAGAGAGGGAAAACCAATAAAATGGTTTCAAAACAACCCATGAAAGAACAAAAAATAAACCCTATATTGATACCAACCCCAGTATCTCGAAGGCGATGTCTACTTTTTTACATTCTTATTGATATAAGTAATCACATACCAAAAAAAACTATAATTTTAGTAGTTTTATAGAACTAGATACATGCATGAAAATCATTTTATATCAGTATTACCAAATAAAACATAACACATAACAACATTAAATAAATTTCATGCTTGAAAACTCATTCAAATATTTCTTCTTCATAACATGGTGAAAGGAAACAAAATAAGGGTGATCTCAAACACTTAGTAAGGGTTTAGTATAGTGGAATATATCATGAATTAATAAATAATAATCAATATATAAATTTAAAGAATTGAGCATGCATTCAATTTAAATAACATGACCCGAATAGATAAGTCATAATCAATATGCCAAAGTAAATAACTGAGAACACATGTCATTCAATCATATACACTATGAACAAAATTCATAAAAATATAATATCATAGAAAATATATCATGGATAATAATTTAACTGAATTATCAATGAATTAAATTCATAATTACTAGACTACATATCTTAGGAACATGAAAACCTCCACAGTCAAGAACTACCCTCCAAAAATATTAAAACCACCTATAAAAAACCATTTAATTTTGGCCAAATATTTTTTCTCATGAGAAATATCGAGGCATCAAGGGGATATAAAAAGTTTATGCCCCACCCATCACTATATTTCCAAATAATTCCTTTTCTATCAAATAATATATTTATTTGATTAATCATTGTGTCTTATCATCAAATGTCCATATTGAGTAAAAGATATAGATTTATCAATATTTCCCCGGTTAATCAAATAAATATCAATGTATACACCATAATTAAAAAATGGTATATTTTTTAGTAAATAATCACATCAATTATACAATAATATGAATATTTGAGATAAATTTAATTATAAATGAAAAATGATCATAGTAAAGTGATTGTTTCAAGAGAAATTTAACAGTAATAAAATAAATTTATATCGTACAATAATTTTTACCACTTGGTAATCATGAATTAAAATACCCTTGGATGAAATAATTCAAATTTGAACTCAAAGTACCATTATTTATGAATTAATCAGGATATTACATGTCAAAGGGGTGGTATATACACTATATACATTCCCCGTGGAAATTAATTTTTTACTATTTTCACTATCAATTTTGGTAAAATATAAATTTGAGATTATTAGAAATTATAAATTATTAGGATTCCAAATATGGAGACAATTTTTCTAAATTCAATTCATGTAAGTGTAAAAATTTAATTTAAAATTTATTATGTAGACGCAATGAGAAAGCGGGTTTTTAAATAAAAAATATTCAAGAGTTTACAATGTTTTAATATCACAATTAAATATTAAAATGATTAAAAGTAACTAAATTGGATTTATTGATATATAATTGAACAAATTTTACTTTAAATCCAATTATGAATACAATTTAACATTATAAATTTTTTAAATAAAAATCATGTTTTAAATTAAAATTTAGTTTTTTTCACTATTCATTAAAAAATAAACCTTTTCAAAAAAATAACAAATATTAAACCTAAGATGATTTTGGAATTCCTATTTCAGAAATTAAGTTTATTTTATCAAATAAAATTTCTAAAATTGGAAAAAAATATTTTAAATTATGTGTCCAAAGCGCGACTTTTCCATCTTGGAGAAAAATACAGTTTTTCGGAAAACAATTATTTTACTTTAAAATGATTATTATTTTATTTCTAATAAATATACAACCATAATATTTATATTTTACTTATTCATATTTATACCCATTAAATTAATGCCTATTTTATAATGTACATGTTTAAATAATATTATAATATAGTATGTTCATTTAAAATTGGAGTTGTATGCATCACAAGGTATCAAAAAAATTATATTTATTCTAAAAAATATATATTGTTAAGTATTGGGGTGTTAAAAACACCTCAAAAAAATCAAAAAAAATATAGTTTACATCGCCTCTCTTATCCTTATTCATCGAATGAAAATTATTCATTGTTTAATAAGTCAACATACAGTATAAATCCCTAATCTTTTTTAATCACTATAGCTACATTCATCTGAATGTATTTCTTTCTAAAAATATTACCCACATTGTATTATTTATAGTATACATGAAGAACATAATTTATATCATCCATCACATTTTTTGAAATATCATTTTTTGGATCAATCTCTTTCTTTCCCCTAATCACAATATCATGTCTATCTCTCAATTATGTGGTAATTATTATTATTATTAAAATAATTATTATTTTATATTTGATATATGGAGTTTATATATTCGTTTTTTGTAAATAAATAATTGTTTATATTTAATATATTTGATAGGGTAAACTTAATAGTGGGGTTTAGGATGATAAAATATCATCACAATATTGTTGGTGATAAAAATATGAATTTAATATTTTTATTAAAAATATTATTTGTTTGTCTAGTAAATGATTATTTAATGGTGTGCATGAAAAATATTAAAAATGAAGTAATTTGGTATTAAAATTTTATACAAGGATTATTGTTTTATTTATAATCATGTTGTAAGTAAGAATATTGTAATAATGAAAATCAATTATTTTAAATATTTAGTATATATAGATATTTATTTAATTATTACATGAGAATTATTTATAATGTTGATATATTATATTAAATGGGTGGTCAAGGTGTTATGAGATTTAAATTGAAATTTTTCATCGTTATATTATTTATGAATTCAAATCTATTAACCATTAATGGTGACTTATGGATGCTTAAAATGCATAACAAGTTTTTAAAGTCATAAAAATTAGTGTTTGGGAATCATATAGTGTTATTTAATGTTTCAATTATTCATATTAAGGATAAATTCTCTCATAAATGTGAGATTATATCTTTTATTATTAAATTCAACTTGTGACCTATTGAAAACATGATTCATTGGTCATTCTCATCTTTATTGCCTACTCAGGGAGGTGTTTAATTAGAACTAGGTCGTAACAAAGTGGTAGAAACTATTCATTAAGGTTTAATTCATCTGGGGTGATTGGTGGTTTTTAAAAAATATATTTATGATTGTATTTTGATTTGGGTGACTCATGTCAACAATTTAGAGGTCATATTAGACTCATACCATTAGGATAATTTTTCATAAGTATTTAAAATGGTATTTAATTAGTCAATTATTATCTAGCATAGTTTCGATTCATTTTTCATGTTTTCCATGACACTATTATTCCATGATAATTATTATAAATTATAACACCCCATGATAGATCACTCCCTAATAACTAGGATAATTTTATACTAGAAATTATAAGTGCCTCACCATATACCTAATGTTGTTGACTAATAGTGAGGGTCTATTGGGTGATAATAGGGAGACCAAACCCTCTAGAGATAAATATTACAAATAAAATAACAATAATTATTATCAAAAGCGGGATAAAAATAAAATTTAAAAAAAAACAACCAACCATAATATACTTCATGATTCAAATTTATGTCTTCAAGGTCATACAAGAACTATTAAATAAAATATATAGATTATAGTCTAGTCACATTTTTACAATACAAATGACCAAAATATACCACCAGCCTCACACTGAGGGTTCACCCATCCCATATAAAAAAAATTTAAAACCTGTCCAAGATCTATTTTTACCTCTATCTCTACTAGTATTCTAATTTAGAACCTTTTCCCTTATATGTTTTGTGAACCGTAAAGTCTTAATGCATTCCTAAGGGCCCATACAGGGTGTGAGTATGAAGACAGTAGGCCGCCACTAATGGTTTCCCTAACTAATATCCATATATATATGTTGTTTTATGCAAGAGTAATAAATAGAAATCAAATTCATCCACACAACCAACCCCAATGGAGCCTTTACATACCTCATCTAGTATTGGAGTGGGACAATTCATCCATGGTCAGTCATACCAGAAGTTCTCATAAACATATGACCATTTTACTATCACCATGAATAACCATTTTCATTAAACTATGAAATCTAAATGGAATGTCCAAAAACCATGTCAAAAGTCCCAAGGACTTATGTACCCTTTACCAACCATCATCTCAATAGCCCCATGAAATCCAATTGACAACTACACCCATCCTTTACCAAGTCTATCCTGTTGGACCCAACATATTTGGTGAGATTTTTTCTCCCAACCTATGGTCTCACTAACCACAAACCATGGGAAAATATGGTGTATTATCCACTATATTTATGAACATTTTCATCATACACCATATGTAACTTAAATTCATAGGATAATACTAAGAAACCGTTGGAAAAAAAACTACCTCTTGGTCCCTAATATGTGTTCACATGAACTCAACAGCCCCATCCCCTATAGATAAAAGAATCACTAACAACCTATGGACACTAATCAGTGAACCTACATCTCCACTCATGGAAATGGTTATCTCCATCTTCTTCACACCGATGAAACTCTATTTCTTTATTCTTAGTGATAAATATCACCCACAGTCACATGGGTTATATGCACCATAGTTCCAAGGAACCACATCAACCATAAAATCTCATAAATCACCTCTTTATAATACATGGAATTATTCCAGTCAAATCCATTAAACCACACCATAATAAATTTAATCCATACTATAATTAATCTATTATTTTCTACATGATACTACACCTGGGTATCTATTGAAAAAAATAGAAAAAACAAGTGGTTTTATTCTCTAGTATCCCTAAAAAACCTATCCATTCTTAGTTATTACAAAATGGATAAAAACTACATAAAAATTGAATATATAGGCACCACCAATCTAGATTTTTTTTACTCTACTCATGGAAAAACTCCAGCTGATCTAACTCTGATTAGAAGAAATTATATAATCTGATGAAAAAAATCCATGATTTAGTGAATAACCAACCAAAAATGAAGAAATGATGATTAAAACCATTAATAAACACATAAGTATATCTACACTTATGTACGGATACTCCTTATAATAAATGGTGTAAAGATTCATCAACAATCGATAAATATCCCCCAGTAAGAAGGAATAAATGAAAGAGAGTCAGGAACTAGGGCACACCTATCATGTTTTAGAATAAATGGCCATTTTAATTTTTTATATTTAATTAAATCAATTAATTATTCATTTAAAAAATATATAGGAAACGTTTTAAATGCTCAATTTTTGGTAAACACTTGGACCATTTTGTGGAACCCTTACATATCACCCTTGGATAACCCTTATGTATCAACCATCTAAGCCTTAAGTTCTGTTACATTACCATTTTTTAAAAATCCTATGTTTCAAATGATATTTATATACCAAGTAATTACCCTTATGTATTATTGGTCATCACAACATTTTACCAATTTAAAAAATTTGAAGGACCATTGCACATCCATGGAAATTACCATTATATATCAGGTAAATAACCCTTGTGTATCACAAGTTTTCTCCCAAACTAATCTATATTCCACTACTATTATAGACCCTTATGAATCAAATAGTACTCCACACTTCGAAAAAAAATTCATCACTGGGTAACCATTATGCATTAAGTAGTTACTTTTACATATTACCTTTCCCACAAACATACTCTTACACACTCAGTGCAATTATATAGTTACTTTTATGTATCACCTAGGATACTCTTATGCATCTCATAATGATCCATTTTTTCAACCTTTCACAGGTTGGATTTTATATATGACGTATCCTAAATAAGAATAGCTTTATACATAATACACTTCAGTATGAGAGTTTTTCATTCATAATAAATCTTCTATAACTATAAAATAAGTCCAAATTTCACCCCGTATATATCCATACTCTCAATTTATAAAAAAAACATTCAAAAGATTAACCATCAACCTTAAAGAATCTTATAAACACCACATATAGAGAAATTTCACAAAAAAATGACCCCAAGAATGATTTGTTCCTCAAGAATCAATCCCCAAACTATACCAACACACCTGAACTCTCAATATGGTCTAAACATACATGGTTGATTCAAGATCTGGCCTAAATCACCACTTCAGAATATCCAAGCCATTATAACCTTACCATCATATGATATCATATCCTTAAGATATTATGGTCCACACTAACCAAACCTTTCCAAAACCCAAGCATCCCACTCACCACATTCAAAAAATACGGAGATTATTCCAAAAGCATATGTTCCTTCTCAACTCACCCTAGTTACCCAACAAAAAAAGACCAATCCTTTTTTTGGAGAAATCCCCAACATATAAATCCCCTACCTTGGCTCAACACAAACAAACTACCTGATATGATGGTAATGTAATAGTCATCCATCATCATGAATTATATACATACTATTTATCTATACATTTCCCCTAGTTATCGACCACCACCATCATACACCATACCAATAATTACATTCATCCAAGAACACATGCAATTCATAATTCCATCCTACATCATACCTAATTCCAACATCCATTATATATTATACCCAATGCCTCAAATTTTACCTGATGTCTTCATATTCCATAGTTATCACGAGTCAATATACCACAACCAACATTTGGTCAATCTATTTATCACATAATCACATCATTCACTAGTACCCATTACACAAAACTAAAATAAGCATGGTCATGGTATAACTATAACTATTGCTGGATCTATGTCCCACTCTAAACAAATTAGATTAACCATATGAAACTTACCTAAAGCCTGACTACCTAATACATGTCATCCATATAAATTCAAGTTCATTATCAAACATTTCCCCCACTATTGGGTATCTCATCCACTCACACACCCTACACATTTAGATGAGTCCTAGATATTTATGTCTTATAACACTCATGGTTCTACTATATATGCCTATGTTTTATGCATTTCACAACCCTCAGTTAATTTCACATCCATAAAATAAACCCACTCTTGATGTCCCATGTGGTAACTTTACTAACACTCCTTCAATATTCTATCACATTGGGATCATAAATTCCTTTTATTTATTTGAGAAAAACACCTTATTAATATCCCAATTCATAATGGACTCATTAAACCTCTAATCTACCCTTCTATGTCTCATCATGTCCCTTCTTCTAATTACCTATAGTTTCACTATCAGTCTTGCATGATACCATTGTTCGGAATGGTATACTCTCATATACAAAATTATTCTCCACTCTCAGCACCTAGTTCACCACCTTCAAAAAATAGGTCAATCTAAAAAAATTTACTTATAATGTAATATTATTTTATAAACCATCCTCAAATAACTTCACTTTTCAATATCATACCCCACCAAATTCAAGGAAAAATAATAAATCTTTGAATCTCATAGAATAGTACATGATCGAAGTCTCTCCATACATTAAGTTAATGAACTCATAGAATTGTTCTACCCTTGATGTCTCAGGAAATATGTTTTTAAAGAACACTAATTAAAAATTATTCCAAGTCATCCCTTAATGCCTACTACTATATAATTATAAATCCCACTAGCATTTCAGTGGTCTAATAGGAATATTTGTTTCTAGATTTACCCTCCTCCCTATTAGTGTCTTAATATGATCAAATAAATTATATAAATTCTAAATCTAGTAATCTGATTCCTAGGGTCCAACCTATCCCTAAAATAAAGAAGGTTGTGGTGACAAAAACTCTTGTGTCATATTTTCCATAGATAGGATAGTTGTCTGATCTCCCTATGTAATGACCTATATAACTCATAAAAATCGCACCTTGAGTTTCTCATCCCGCCTCTTCCAAAGATACTTGATACATTATGGATGACCTGTCTATATTAGACCTAATTCTTATGGCTCATTCACACATCTTTCATTATGGGACTCATCTAGTTCATGCCTCAGTAACACCATTTATTTATTTTATTGATGCTTCAATTATGGATGTCTAAGTGGCATCTCAATGAGAGTCAAACACCATGATCAATAAATATATAACAATATAAATGTCATTAAAAGATAATATTTAATAGGTAGTGTTTCCCATTATACCTTACACTTTCTAACAATGCCCAAATCCCATACAGTCCAACTTCACAACACTTATTTCCCATGATGGGTGCAGGTACCACAAACACCATACACATTAAGAATCAAATACTTATCCACACCGATAATCATATATATGTGATGGATAAGTAGAATTCCACCAGGAATCTATATGTGAAATCATCATATAGGTTGTTGTTGGCACTTTAAACAATTATCACCCTTTCATTCCAGAACCAAATTAGAAATCAAAATTATCACACACATGTCATGTGAGCCCTATGGGCCAAAAATGAAGCATTTTTACTAATTCTTCTATATTAGTGGAAATATTTTGAGTCAAAAATAAATAAAATGAAAGATTAATTTATCTAAATAAAATAAATCAACCATAAACACAAAAATAAAAACAAACCTCTTAGTTTCCCTAGTAAATTACACTTTGGTAAGTACCTATTCTAAAAAGACACATTGTAAGAAATTCTCACTAATATTTAACACATTTATAAACCTCTAGAAAACCTTATTCCAAATAAAAAAATAAAATATAACACTAATTTGTAACAACATTTCTATAATACCACTTTGTAACACCTTAGATTGGATCACTCCATAGTAACCAGACTTGTTTGATATAGACCTTAGGTGAACCTCCCCATAAATCAAAGGATTTTTAATTGCATAAAAGGTAAATGTAGTGATAGATGGTATACTATTCCCTCTATATATAGATATTAAAAACAACACAACAATAAGAAACAATAATGAATGAAAAATAAAATGTAAAAAACATAACTACAAATAATATAAGATATGATGAAAATAAATTTCTATAAGGTTAGACAATCCCTAAAAAATTAAATGGTAATCTTATAGTATAACCAAATAAAGACAACACAAGTGTAAAAAATTTACCTCCAACCCAACACTGAGGGTCCACCTGACCCATCTAAAAAACATTAAAAACTAATATATACACAATTTTCACCTCTAAATCTACTAGGATCATATTGTTAAACCATTACCCTAAACTATTCCATGAAATATAAAGACTTTATGTGTTTTTAAAGACCCATGTAATGTGTGAATATGAACTCAGTAGTCCACCACCAATGGTGTCCCTGGATAATATTCATATATATACCAGTTTATGAAGGAGAAATTAATAAAAACCAAATGTCTCAATATAATAAGTTCCACTCATACTTGAATAGCCTCAAGTGATATTTTAACATACTTATCCAATTCCTTAGTGGAGTGATACATCCATATCCTTTTATACTTAAAGTGACCATAGAATTACAACTATTTTAATTTCACATGGAATTTCCACTTTGATTCAACCCCAATATCCTAACTACACATCCATAAACCATGTCAAAATTCCTAAGTATTTTTCACCATTTACTTACTTTTGTATAAAAATCTTGATAAAACCCAAGGCATAACTACATCCATCATTTACCAAGTTTGTCCCATCATCTGCAATATATATGATGAGATTCCTACTCCTAACCATTATTCTCATTCACCACCAATTTTGGCCAACTACAGCCTATCCTCATCTTTATCAATTAATATAATCATCATCCACCCTATCCCACTTATGGAAATTGAATACCACTATAAACTAGTGGAAAATCACCTCAGGTTCCTTATTATGTGTTCACATGACCCCAACGGCCTCATCCCCCATTGTGAGTGGCATCACCAAAAAACTATAGCCACTGCGTAATGAACCTCCATCACCACTTTTGGAAAGGTTCAATACCATCCAAATCACATTTAAAACTTCTATTAACTCATCCATACTCATCAATATCACCCACAATCAAACAGATTACACCCACTATGTTCCCAAGGAACCAAATCAACATCATATCTAATAAATTGCCTCATTAAAATATATAAAATACTAGTTGTTGAATCCCCCAAACCATACCACAATAAATTCAAGTCATACCTATCCAAATTTTCTATTATTTATATTATATTGCACACAGGTTTCTCTTAAAAATAAAAAAAACCCATAAGTTCCATTTTATGGTCTCCGTCATAAATCAAAACATGATCATTTATTAAAAAATATATAGAAACACATATAAAACATGAAATAGATAGGAACCACCAACCTAGAGTTTGGACTCCACTCATTGAGAAATTTTTTCTAATTTAACTCTAATTAGAATAAATCTAATAATCTGAAAAAAAAAATTTAATTTATGTAAAAACCAATAAAAAATAAAAAAAATGGTAAGAAAAGATAATAATAAACACACAAGGATATAAATCCTTACCCATGGATACTTCTTGTAATAGAAATTTCAAATTTATAGAAACAATAGATGAAAATATCTCAAGAGGGATAAAATAACGATAGAGATATGATAACTAGGGCACAACCATTATGTTCTAGATTAAATGAACATTTTTTCTTGATATACATAATTAAATAAATTGATTGATCATTTTAAAAAAAACTGAAAAAATTTAAACAAAAAAATCAATCATGGGGACCCTTATGAATTGAACCCTTACCTATCACCCCTAATAACCTTTATGTATCAACTATCTAGCCCTTACATTTTAGGAAAAATCTATTTTTGTATAATCATATGTTTCGATTTACCTCTATATACCAAAGAATTACCCTCATGTATTTTTATGTCTCTCAATAATTTACCAATTTTAAATAAATAGAATCCTTATATATCCATGGACGTGACCCTAATGTATTAGGTAAATTTCCTTTCTGTAATACTAGGTAACTCACACACTAAGATTAATTCCACTACCATATAGGACCATTAAATATCATTGTGTACTCAAAACTTATCCAAATTTTGCATCACTAGGTAACCCATAAGCAATAGAGAGTTACTATTATGTAAATCTATTTCCACAAACTTATATATTCTAAATGAAATTCAAGAGTTACTTTTACGTATAAACTGAGTTACTCTTATGCATCTATATATTAATCTTATGAACCTCAATTTGATCCTTATATATCATACTAAGGAATTTTTTCCAACCATTCACAGGGTCAATTTTACCTATGAAGACTCTTATGAATAAAGACCATTACACATTATACCCTTATATATAGAAGTTTTCCATTTTTTGATAAATCTACTATAACTCCAAAATAAGTCCAAGTTTCAACCTAAATATGTACAAACTCTAAATTTATAGTAAAATTCACCCAAAATTTATCGATATTAAATTTATACTTTCTACTTTTCCTTTCTTTAGTTTTTAAAATCAAAACCACTTGAACACTTTCTTAAAACTCTATTTTATTAAGTTTATTTATCCTGAGTGTTTTAGAATGTTTTATTTAAATAAATATTTTTCTAACAAATGTAGAAGTGGTTCTAATAATATATATATATATATATATATATAATTTTTATTATTCAATCCAATCTATTATAATGACTATCCATATGGTCCATTAGACTGAAAATGTTATGTCTAGTGGAAAGACTAGTGTTATGTCAATCAGACTAGACAAATTCATACCCATAATACTGAATATAGTTATGATCCATCAGAAAAATAATAGTATAGTTAATAGTATTGAAAACAAATATTATAGTCCATCATACTTTCAAAATTTTTTAATCAAAGTAATTGGAATTATTTCTATCAAATAGAATATATAACAACATTTTAATATTTCTAAAAAAGTAAAATTAGATGAAAATATTTTACTAATCTTTCAAGTGAAGAACATCCAAGGAAATTTCAACCAAATCCAAGATTCATAGAAATATGGCCTTTGGGGTATCTCATATAAATAAGAGTGCATTTTAGGAGATAAAAGATGATGCATTTTCAACTCAACATGTCTGAGATTTTTCTTTTCCCAAACATCTCATTCTTATTCTTTGTAATTACTTAAAGAGTTGTGTTCTAAAGAGTTTGATTGATTAATTGTAAAATTATTAGATATTTATTTTATTTTGTATTCATATTCTCAATATTTGTTTATATTAAGGTCTTAATGGGATGGAAGAGAGGTGAATACATTCCATTAGATCGAGGGATTTTGGGTCTAGGAAGATAGAGTTGACACCAATCATCATATTTATGTATTGAATGTTTTTAAAAAATAGAGCTATTTCTATATTCTAATCGAGGGATTTCTTATAATGGAAATAAATATCTTTACCATTAGGTGTAAAATTGTGTATATCATAAGCCAATATTTCTAAATTCCATAACCTTGAATATTAAAGAGAATAATTACTTTTATAAAACTTCAAAGTCATTTTTACTTTATTATAATCTTTGGTATTACTTGTTTCTATTTTTTTTACATTCCATGATGCATTTAATACTACAAATTTATTTTTACCAATATTTCTAGTAATTTTTTTATCCGAATATTTGTGATCCGTATTAAAAAATCTATTATATTAAACAATTTTTGGATCTGATACACATACTTTGATCAACGTATAACTTCTTAGTATAATCTTTATAACTAAATTGGTATTTGTTTTTTTGTTAGATAAAATTTTTAAACTAAAATCCCCCCCACCCCCACTCCCCCTCTTGTAGCCATCATAAACTCTTACGATCCATCAATTGGTATTAGAGTAGGTTTTACAACATTATTTGTTGAGTTTTTACTTTTGTTATCTATTTAATGTTATTAAGATTTTTGTAAACCATGCTTAAACTAAAAAAATTTTAGAAAGAGTTTCTATTTTTTTATGATATGGTAGGGTTAAATATTATTAACCTAGAAAATATGAATCTTAGTAGACCATCTATCATTAATGTGAATAATTATGAATATTGGAGATATATAATGAATGTTTTTTATCAATACTAGTGTTTATAACTTTTTTATGTTAACTGGGAATTATGTTATTATAGATAAATAAGTTATTAATATTAAAAATCAAGAAAATTTGGAATATCAATTGAATTATAGATTAATTAATACAATAATATGTTCTATGACTAGAAATGTTTATAGTCAAATATATTCATGTGAAGCCAAAAACGTATATGGAAGAAGTTAAAGATAACTAATTTTGGAACTTCTAAATTCCCTGAGACTTGAAGAGTTATGATAAGAGATGACTATAAATATTATTATTTTCTACATGGATAGTTAGTTTATAAGTTGCAACAAAGGTTTATGACCATTGTGAGTAGTTTACATTCTACTGGTGAGCAAATTTTATAGATGGAATATTAGTAAAAAATAATTTGGAGATAATTCATGGTAAATGGGAATCCAAAATAACTACTTTTAATGATATAATAATGATTACAAATCTTACTCTTGATGATATTATTCAAACCCTTATATAGTATGGGAGAATAGTGAAATTAGTATGATGGGTGAGTTAAAATATTTTCAATTCTTTCAAATAAAAAAACATACAGAACTTTTATATCTCAAAATAATTATATTAAATATCTACATAATAAATTTGGGTTTGACACCACAAAAAGTATTATTAATCCTATAAAAACCTCAAATACTTTAGATATTGATGAATCTAGAAAACCTGTTGATAAAAATATCTGTATAGGTATAATTAAAATTTTACATTACATAATAGCTAGTCATCCGAATATAACGTTTTTAGTATTTTTATGTGCTAGATATAAAAAAAATCTAAAAGATCCCAATACTAAAGTGGTAAAATTAATTTCTTATTACCATTGGGTAACTATGGATTTAGGTTTATTTTATTCTTCTATATATTATTTTGAGTTAAATTGTTTTTGGATGATGAATTTGGTGTATGTATAATGGATAAGAAAAAAACACCATTTTCAAAAAATGTTTTAAAAATGTTTGTTGTTATTATAAGAAAAAATTCTCAATACCACTTTTGAATGATGAAGATGAATATATGGAAGCTATAATTTTTTATTCTCATGTTTTTTAGATGAAAAATAAACTCATAGATTATGAAATGTTTTTTATTAAAAGTAAAATATTTTTTGATAATGCATATTCCATTTCATTAAGTAAAGACCCACCACATCCCTCATAGGAAAAACACATAGATATAAAAAATTATTTCCTTCAAGATCACACACAAAAATAATATATCATTTAACAATTCATTGTAACTCATGAAAAGCATACTAGTATTTTTACTAAACCCATTACTTATGTTATATTTGAATATATTAAAAAGAAGCTATAAATCGTCAATATCAAGTGGTTATTTATATATACTTCATGTTTAATAATCTACTTAAACTAATGAAATCCTTATCAAAGCGTTATTATATATGTTTTTTTTCTAAAACATTTTTTTTTCAATTTTTTAGTTTTATAAATTTGTTGTTTTCTAAATCTATTGTCATCTATTTTTTTAAAGTACTTTTGTTTTTGTATCCTATTTTTTTAGATTCAAAATAAATGAATATGATTTTAGGAGTCAAAGTATATTAAAAAAATTGAATCAAAATTTTATTAATGTTTTCTAGAATAAATATTTTTTAAAAAAAATCTTGGAAAAAATTAAGTTATTATTTTTATTGGATTCTATTTATTCTAAAAAATCAAGAATAATAGATTACTTATACCAATAGTATATTTCTACTCATAGAGTTAATATTATAATCTATTTGTTTGTCTATTTATACATTACTTTAGTTTATCCATGTTGTTGTTCATATTATCTATGTTTTAAAAACTACTATTCTTTTTTAAAAAGCATAGTATAAAAAATAAGAGAATACACAAGTCTGATGAGTTTTTTTATTAAAAAACTTTAAGAGTTTCGAATTTTTTTCAAATCATTCATGGATTAAATCTAAATCATCATATAAAAATTTAAATTTCATTTTGGTCCATTGGATTTTTGGAATTCAAACCATTTCCCCCATGTATATATATAAGAGGTGGGGTATCCATGACCCACATCGGTTCTCAAGGATTTTTTTCTCTTGAACCTTGGAACCTCTTTTATTGCTCAGTTCGAAAGTTTTCCACTAATCATATCAGATTCTTTAGTCAGATTTCTGACATCAACTTGAGTAAGATGGCCAAAAAATAATATTTCACAAAAAGAGGTGTTGTATGAGAAATATTAATGGAGAAATTCTAGTATGAAAAGTATGATTATATTTTAAATAAAGTTATTTATTTTAAATTATGTGGTAATAAATGTGTTGAGAATTAATATTTTGAAAAACACTACCCAGAAATAGTTAGAGAGTTTTACTCTTCATTTAAATTTAATATGGAATAAAATAAAGAAGTAATTGTTTTTACTATTTTAGAGAAATTTGAAAACTTTTGAATGAACAAGTTGCTGATTTGGTAGAAGTTCCATTAAATAGTGAGGCATATCATCCATCACACAAGATTCCAAATAAGGTTTGGATTTTTGGACAGTCAAAAGCTTAAGCCTCTTTCTTTACTTCAAATGAAAATGTTAGAAAACAATTTCAATTGACTATAGTTGTGAGAGTGGAAACCCTTTGGATGAAATGGTATTTAAAATCGATAAAGGGAGATAGGGGCACTTTAAAATTCTTTAACATCAGTATATTATATTTTTGGTTTAATAAAAGGTTTTTTTGATCAAGAATCATATGTATTCTAAGACAGAAAAGGTTTCTTTCATTGGAGAAGAAACTATTCCTAGGATGAAACGTGTTTTTAATTTCGTGTTGAAAACATTTGTGGAAAAATCAGACAAGGTTGTGTCCGATATTGAACCATTGAAGGAGAAGAAAATAATTAAAGAAAATAATATGGTTGAATAATTACATTCAAATGTACAAAAGAGAAAAAAATTAAGAGTAATTTAAGAATATGATGTCCATAAGGAACAAAATAAACCAATGGATCCCACCTTCAAACTAGATAAAGTGAAATATTTAGAATTAAAAATAAGAATGGATGATGATTTTACGAAGGATGAGAAGAAGAAGAAACAAAATAAATGGTTTACTAAGTAAATAATGGTGGAAAGGTTATTTAAAGTAGTTTAAAGAGAATCAAATGATCCACAAATTTCAGTGTCTTTTATTTTAGTAGTTCAACCAGTTCCAGGCTCTGGAACTCTTCCAGATACTAATTTAGAATTTTTGAAAACCTAGAAAATTATAAAAATAGTTGATAAGGGAATCTAAAATAAGTTTTAGAAGAAGTTTTTATTGAATACCAGGTAGACATTTCAATTCAAGAATCGGGTTAAAAAATAAGTAAGAATTTAGTGGATAAGAAGAAACAAAAATCAGTTAAGAAAGTTAGAAATTGAGTATTATGAACTACCAAGAAGATGGAAAAGGAGTTGTAAGAAGAAGAAGAATACAAAGAAGAGGAAATATAAGAAGAATGAGAATGGGGATAAAGTTCATTATAATCATTTTGTTCATCTACTTTAGTTTCAACTCAATCTGATAAAAATATAGTTCTTAATGTTTTAGTATATGTTCATTTATCATCCCAAATAGAGGAAGTTGGAGATCATTATTCACATAAAAAGCTTATGGACAAAGATAATATAGATAAATAAGTTGATATTATAAAATTTTCAAAAGAATATAAACTTATTTAAAAAAGAAAAGTCATTTTTTTGACCATCCTGAAAAAATATTTTAGAGACATCATGAAATTCATCAGATCAATGGCTACAAAATCTCAAAAGAGTGTTGACTACATTTATCAAACTCTAAAATATATTACTGAATTAATGTAATTTATTCCAACAATTTAAGAAAGAATTTAATAGATTCATTATAGTTTGAAAGAAAAATCGATATCGCTAAAGTTATTGATAGAACCAGTAGTTCAAAATAAATCCAGAATCAAAATTTTCAAAGAGCAGTCCAAGGCTCAAAAAAGAATATTCAATCAGGTTTTTAGGTGGAAAAGTGAATTTGATGGGGGCTTAAAATAACATGATGATAAAATAGTATAATTCAAAAAAGTGTCTCTTTAAATTTCAAATTCATTTGAAAAGTTATCAACTAATTTATGATATAGATTAATGTTTTTCAAAAAGTTTATAGATATAAAAGATAATCAGAATAATGAAATAAAATAATTCATATAAGATATTCAGAATCTCTAAGAGGATAATATCAAGTTCTGAGCTTTTGATTAAATCTCCCAAGACTGAAGGAGTAAAATAAGAAGAAAAGTGCTCTTAAAGAAGATTTTTTATTTCTAAAGGTAGTGATTTAGAGTCACTTAGTAATGTAAGAGGGGATTGTAATTCTTGAGTATTCAGTTACTGAAACTAATAAATATAATGATGACTTAAAGAAGTTAAAAGATATTTTCAAGATATTATATAATAATTAATGAAAATTTTTACTCGAATCTTAATGTATTTTTATATTTCAATAATTTTGAAGAATGTTTAGTTTTAATGACTCATTCTCCAAATATATTTTATCTAAATTTTTTCCAAACATTTTTTGATTAATATTATTTCTTTTATATCCCAGATAAATAGTTACTTAGAACATAATTTCTTCATTTTACATTTTATTACATTTTATGAGAATATACTAATTTTGCATTTTTTTTAAATCAAAAAGGTGGTGAAATAGTCCTAATGGGGTGATTTTATCTAAAGGGGGAGAATTTTTTCCTTGGGAGAAATAATCTAAAGGGAATTTTTTTCTAACGTAAGTAAATTGATTAAGGGGTAAAATTAAAATTTATAATTTTCTATGAGATCAAGTATGATTAATATAAATAAGTTACCAACTATTGGGAGTTATTAGATAACTGAAAGGAAATTACTTCCTATGAAGGTTATCTTTGGAGTTCATAAAATGAAAAAAGAAATTTTTTATGTATTTCAAAGTTAATAATTTTCTATTTTAAGTGTCTAGTTTATGGATTTCTAGAAGGGGATAGATTATTGAATGGAAAGATATACTTTCTAATTTTCCTTTCCTTAGTTTTTTAAATCACAAACACATTAATACTTTCTTAAAACTATATTTTACTAAATTTGTATATACCAATTTTTTTAGAATGTTTTTTTAGAAAAAAAATTTCTACTAAATGTTGAAATGCTTCTAATATAAAATGAATATAAACTTTTTATTATTAAATTAAATCCATTGTAATGATAGTGTGTATGGTCCATTAGACTAACAAATTTTAGGTATAGTGTAAATACTAGTGTTCTATTTTTCTTACTAACTAAATTCATATCTATTAGACTGTATATAGTTTAAATCCATTACACTAACCATATTTTACTTCATGGGATTCAAAACTAAACAATATAGTCCATCATATTGTAAAAAGTTTTTAATTAGATTAGTTTTAATAATTTTTATCATAAAAATAAATAACAACATTGTAATGGTTCTAACAAAATCGACATCAGATAGAAAAAACTTGAGCTTTCAAGTGAAGAACATATGATTCAATTAAAAAAATATAATAATCATGTAAATATGACCATTAGAGGATTTATTATAAGTAGGGGCGAATTTGAGGAGATGGAAGCTGATGTATCTGAAACTCAACAAGTTTAATATTTTTTTCTTCCTGATCATATTATTCTTATTCATTGTATTTTCTTAGAGAGTTGGGTTATAAGGATATTGAGGGAGGAATAGTAAAATCCTTAAAACTTTAATTTATTTTTCAATCTCTTGTCCAATTTTGGTTTAGATCAAGTGCTTCTTGGGATAGGAAGACATGTGAATCTGATCGATCAGATTAAGGTCTTCTGGGGATTAGAAGACAGAGTTGTCACTGATGATCATATCAAAAGCATCTATGTTTTTGGAAGACAGATATATTTTTATATACTTATCCAGGTATTTCTTACAATGGAAATATAGAACATTATAGTTAGGTGTAAAATTCTTGATATATTAAGTTTGGATATCTAACTTTCTTATCTCTTAAGTATAAAGAATATAATTACTTTTATAAGGATTATAAGTAATTATTACTTTAATATAATCTTTTGTATTACCTTTTTCTACAGGTTTGACATTCCTCTAAGTATTTTATATTAAAAATTTATTTTACCAATCTATAAAATGATTGTTTTGTCATGTTATTTTTGACTCTGATTAACAAATATATTGTATTGGATGATTTATGGATCTGATACACATACTCTGATCATTGGATAACTTATAAATCTGATCTTTATAACTCAATAGGTATTGGGTATTGTGTTAGTATAAATTTGTAAACTACAATCCCCCCTCTTATATCCATTATAAAATATTATGA
This sequence comes from Viscum album, assembly GCA_963277665.1. Classification (NCBI taxonomy): domain Eukaryota; kingdom Viridiplantae; phylum Streptophyta; class Magnoliopsida; order Santalales; family Viscaceae; genus Viscum; species Viscum album. Next base: position 602,235,858 of record OY728133.1, read on the forward strand.
TCCAAACAAATAACCATCAACCTTTAATCTTATTCCAAACACCACCTATAGAATAATTTACCAACTCAACTGCATAACTCAATCCAACCCCTGAGACTCGATCTCCAACCTATACTGACACCACTGATACTTCGGCTGGGTCTAAACTCTTGAATATCCAATCCATTAAATAATTTACTATTATAATGGTAATAAATATTTTTAATTGATGTTTTTTATATATTATAAGTGATATTTTTAAACATGAGGAAACTTATCTAGGTTTATGGTTCATATATTAAAATTTTTGGGTTTTTCATAATCTGGTCTTTAGAAAAAAAATCCCCCCTTTTGAAATAACACTAAATGAATATAAAAAAATGGGATTTTATGAGCATCAAATTATACATGTGAACGTATCCATATAGATATAAGATTCTTAGGGGAATTATATAATTGTTTTATTTTTAAAATATAATATATAAAAATGATGTTAAATTTTAAAAGATTAATATGTTATTATAAAATTAATTATATAGTTCATTCAATAAGATTCCTATTATTTAATATTTTAAAAAATATAATAAATATATTTTAAAGATAACTAAATAAAATGTGTATTGAAAATGGGTCTACTCACACCATATAAAAAATGAGTTGAATTTTTAATATATAATCATATATAAAAAATTTATAAATGAAAATATAAAAATAAACTTAACACCTTACAAGGTGGACCTAAATGGAGATGAGCACACATTTTTCATGCCAAGATATTGTGCTAATTAAATAAAATTAATATTATTTTAATTAAATAAATGTTATATTATGTTTATTCTAAGTGTTGGACTTTACATTATTTCATGTACTGAATTTTATGCTCATACCATGAGGTGTAATAATATTATAATTATCCAATTTGGAAGTTGATTACCAAATTATGATAAGAACCTTGTATTTATTATCCATGCCTTAAATTTATGATAAGTGTTTATCAAGAATGAGTTATAAGAGTTGATAGTGGAAAGTACTCTTAATTTCATGATTATGAATTATGTGTCTTATATGTTATTGGATTATTATATTATATGTTATATTTTTCATTTTAATATGACATTATTTATTTTATTGATAGTGGTGATAAGATCATTGGTAATGACTATGATATACTTCTATAAATAAAGTTTTATTTTTAATATTTGGATTCCATGTTTTGAATCTAATACTTGGGATAGGTAAATGTATATGAACTAATTAGCTATTGTTGATGGATATAGAGGTTAATATGGTTTTTTATATATGTTCATTATTAAAATCAAGGACAGAATGAGGTATCATTATCACCAACATGGAATAATAGAAATATAGAGACCTATTTTTTTATCTCTGGAGATGGAGGGATAGAAAATAGATGATAAGTTATTTTTGTTGTTAATGACCAAGATCTATAATTATGACTTATAGTTATCATATAAAATCATGGTTCAGGGTGTAATATTATAGAAACTTTTGAAGGAAAACTTTTAAGGAGAAAATTTATTATTGGTGTCAAATTCTATATCCATATTATTTTACTTTATATGATATCCCAAGAACCAAATGGTTTACCTTGAGAAAGGGAATCAAAGAGAACTCTTCTGTTAAGAGAATTAATTTGAGATAAATTAAAAGTAAAATATTATATTTATTTGTACCTATTTTCTATAAAATTTATTATTATATTATTGTTTAAAATTATTGGAGTGTATTACATCTATATCTTCTTCAAAAATTATCAATTACTTGTAGTTTGATATTAAAATTTAAATATGCCTTTAGGTGTCTCTTGGGTGACCATACTAGTTATTCATTAATTTATATTTTAGTTAATTATGTGTGTATAAATTTTTGTTATGATTGTTATATTCTTTCATTCCTATAGGAAATTTTTGGGGTTACCATAACATATCATGCTTTAAAAACTGACAAAAACATACACAATGACCATGTCGTGAAGGGTATTCAAGGTCATGAGAGAGGTCCTATTGAGTGTGATATACTCAACTTCTATATTTACACTTCACATGAATATTTATAAATTACCTATTTGAGTTGTAGATCTAATATAGAATAGTCTTCAAGGATTTGGATTTTAGATTTTCCTACATGAAATAAATACTAATAGGGAGAAGATTAGTTATTTTATCCTAATTTATGGTTTTTTATTATAGATAATTTAAAGAGTTATTAGATCTAGACTAGTATATGAATTTATTATCAGTATTTTTTTAATATAAGATATTTTTTCATCAAGGGGAAGAAAAATAAAACTTATTTTTATATACTATATCTAACTCAGAATATCTATAGAAAAATGTGAGTAAATTATAACCCACGAAGAATACCATGGGTGGTTATCCCTAAAAGGTTATATTAAAGGTTTAATCCTATGAGGTGTCAATTTAGGCCAAAGGATTTGGTGGATCCTATCCCTTCTAATGATCAAAATGATGTTGTGGAAGTTGAAGCTCACGGAGAATAAACTGATATAGAATATATTGACCAAAAAGCTAGAGCATCTAATGAAGATGATAAGGGACCCTCTCCAGCTATGTCATTTTGACCACCTGAATCCCATGTACCTTTATCATATTTTTATATAGATTTACAAGATGAATATATTTTTGATAATGAAATTTTATTCAATGATTTTTTATGAACCAAAATTGGATGATTCAGGTGACTCTAAAGATTATGAAAAGAGTTCTAAAAAATCTTCACATATGGGCCCTATGATTGGAATCACTCATAGACCTAATATAACATATGAACCTTATAAGGGGGATAAATATCTATTATCTATAGTTTAATATCTGCACTACTCTAATTATAATGATATTGATGGCCTTAGGGAAATTCCACCTCAAGATGGTGGACCTACTATCCCTTCTGCTCAAAGATTTATGAAAGGATCCTTGATATGTGAGATAGATTCTCCTAATGTACTTTAATTATATCATTTTAGACCATAAATAGATCAAAATTTAAAGATATATCTTCTCCTAATACTAAAATTAATTTTATGGAATGAGATGATACAAATGTAATAGTACATCTTGGATATTTCCATAATTATGTACCTGAGGTTAAAGAACAGGTTGGGGATGAAGCTGAAGTTCAGTCTATGGAGCCTATGTCTGTGGGGATTGAGGCTAAGGTGGATGTTAGGTATCCATATTATTATCTATATACACTTATTTTTACTTCAAACCATTCCTTTCCTTTCACATCATATGTAAAAAAATGATTTTAATGAGTTCAAATCAAATCTAATGGGGGTGTTGAAAGAACTCTTTCTTGGTTTTGGAAACTCAATGGAGCCAATTATAGAATAAAATATAGATAGGATATTTTATTTTTTCTTTTATCATCTTCATACTTGATTTATTATTTAAATGGACCTTATGATAAATAAAAATTATGCACTTGAAAGAACAAGTGGGTGTTTTGTAAGAAAGCCTTTCAGATATATTGTTAAAGCTAGAACAAATATTTCTAATTTTAGTGTTTCATGCTTCTAAATATATTGTTATACCTACTTAACCTCATATTCCATATATTTTAAATGAATATTCAATAAAATATCTCATTAAGGATGAGTAGAATTTTATTTTTTATGAGTTTGATAAAACAAGTGGGATGGTGTTTGATGGTTTTCAAATTTATGTGGCCAAAATCCTGGTGTTAGTCAAAAAAGATTTTACATAGGCTAAAAAGAGATAGAGATACTATTAAAAGAGTTATTTAATTCTATATCAACTATATATTCACAAATTAAAACCTAAAATATATTTTTATTTCATTAGATGGTGATTTGAGTATAACTATCTTGACCCAATAATTTAAGTCTCAAAGTGAAAAGCTGAAAATTATAACTCTAGTTTTAGAAGACTTCAAGGAAAACAAAAAGGATTATTTTTAGTCAATGGAACACGGATCGAGAGTATTAATGGTTTTTACCAAGTTTTTATAACCCTACCTATAGACTTTTAACACTTCCATCATATCACCTCATGCCTTACCTTACCTAATTCCCTCTAACTTCAACCCCCTCCATTAACTATTTTGTCTTGTCTCTTAGACAATATTTGCAACACCTTAGTCCTATATCATGGTGTTTGGTAATCCAAGAATATTATATACCCTCTATAGCACAACCTTCCCTCCCTAACTCAGCCCTTACCTCAATATGAAATGATAATATCCTCTTTTATTAGATCATGGATGTCTTAGATACTGACTCTTATTAGAGTTCATGATAGGGACACTCTCCTTGTAATATTTTTGTAATATATTTTGATGTTAAAAAAATATATTTTTATTCATTATAATTTGATGGTTATCAGTTATTTCATTATATATTTCTTATTAATTGTAATATTTTAACCTAACATCACTTTTTGATAATCCCAAAAGGGGGAGAAATTATGAAATTAATATTGGTAAATGAAAAAAAATTGAGAATTATATGATGTTTTAATTCACTTTCAAATTTAATTCATCTCAAATATGTGATATTTTGATAATATATGTTTATTATGTATTCAATTCATTTAACTTTATATGTCATGATTTCTTATCATCAAAAGGTGGAGATTGTTGTCTTAGTTTATTACCTCCTTGTTTTAGTGGTCCCAAATCATGTTTATTATTATAATTTAGAATTTCATGCTTTATGTCAATTATAGTTTTGGAAAAATTGATAAAATTGGATATGTCTTGAACTTAACGTGTGAATAAACTCTAATAACCATGAAGGTAAAGTGACTACACATTTTACTCCAACTGGTCGTATGTACATTAAAGTGACCACACAACTGATGAACCAATTTTTTCTAAGCCATAGATAGATCTTCTATTGATGTTCAAGTGACCACATGTGTACTGAGACTACCACACATTTAATAGCATGTGATTTCATAAAGGATTCAACGTATTACATGAAAAATAAAGTTATCATGTGTCAAGTTAGATAATTTTTCTAATTATTGAACTGACAATTTGTGTATAATTTAGTGATCACAAGAGAAAAATTAGTGACCGTGAGAAGAGATAAACCAATAGTAAGAAAAAAAGGACCTAACACATGAATTCATGAAGTAATTATGGAATTTATTTAAACTACCAAAAAAAGAATTGAAGTGACCTCAAGAAAAAACCAATCTACTGCCTGAAGAGATGAACAAACCACATGAACAAAATAAGTAACCATAATAATAAATGAACCAATTGTTCCAAATGACCAGGTTAAAGGGATGGTGTAAACTAACCATGACAACTTACCATGATCCAAATTAAATATTCTTTAATTAAAGACCAAATTGTTGTATCCCACACTCTTTGATTTTCATGATCACAATCAATTTCATATGTGTTTAACCTTGTTTTTAAGTGTTGTGAATGATAGGCAAAAGATTGCCAAAGGATTGGCCCAAGAATGGACGAAGTGGACTGAAATTCAGTCCACCGGCCAACCGGTGGCTTCACCACCGGCCAGCCGGTGGACTCTGGGCAGAAGAGCCACTCACTGCCATCCCACCGGTCAGCCGGTGGCCCTGTCACCGGCCAGCCGGTGGCTCCTGGGCAGAACAAGTTTCCATTCTCCAAGGCACCGGCCAGCCGATGGCCCTGCACCGGCCAGCCGGTAGCCCAGTCAAACTAGTCGTTGGGTTTGACCAGTCAACCCTCTTTTGGCCTCCAACGGCTCCGAGGACTTCTCCAACGGCTCCGAAGCCTCCCCAAGGGTTACATGCCTATAAATAAAGGCCAAGGAAGCCTCGGACACCAACCGGAACTATACGGAAGCCCACGGACATATTTTGCATCAATTGGCCAACCTTCGGCGACTTCCTCCAAGGGAACCTCAATAGCTCCAACAACTTCCACATCCAAGGAGCTCCTTCAAAGAAGCTTGGTAGCGGCCTTCAACATCTCCAATCAATCAAAGGCGCCCAAGACTTCCTCCATTACGGTTTTTCATTCTTTATTTTATTTTGAGCTTTAAAATTGGGTTTGTGCCTACAAACCCCAAACTTTTCTCATCCCCTCTTTCCTTTGGGTTTCACATCACCACTAAGGTGTGAAAAGGTTGCCAAGCTTTCCTTTAAATAGCTTGAGACATAGGTGAGCTATCCTTCACCTGTAAGAAGGATAGTGGGTTCTTGCTAAACCATTAAAAGCAAGTGGGTTCTTGCTAAACCAATAAAAGCAAGCTGTAATAGGTCCTAGTGCTACCTCAAAGCCTAGTGGGTTTCTTGCTAAAACCATTGAAAATCAAGCGGTAGGAATCTCTCAACGGTTGAGTTGGGAGCGGAGACGTAGGCCGGGTTTTGGCCGAACTCCGTTATCAATTTCTTGTGTGATTGCCTTCTTTATTTCCGCTGCATTTTAACTTTGATTTTTAAATTGTTAATCAATTTTTAAAAGGCAATTCACCCCCCTCTTGCCATCTTTTCCCCGTTTTTCCGACCCAACAATTGGTATCAGAGCACGTATTTGAGTAATTCCCTAAACCGGTTTCAAATTAAAGATCCTATTTTTTTTTTGATGGCTTCTACCGCTTCTTCCTCTCAATCCCCCGAAGGACATTCTTTGGATCGTGCTCCATTCTTTGATGGAGCCAATTATAGTTTTTGGAAAACCCGCATGTCAACTTTTCTTAAAAGCATTGGTTATCCAATTTTTAAAATTGTTATGCAAGGATTTTCCCTCTCCTCTCCCGATGAGTCTAAATGGACCCCCGCCGACATTGCAAATTTCGAGCTTGATGGCAAAGCCATGAATGCTCTTCATTGCGGGTTAGATAGAAATGTTTTTGATTGTATTTCTTCTTACTCTACTTCACATGATATTTGGAAATGTTTAGAGCTAACCCATGAAGGTACTAGCATGGCTCAAAATCAAGAACCCGCTCGAAAGCTAGAACCCGATGCAAAATCCGTACCCGTTTTCCCACCTCACAAGAAAAGGGCCAAGAAGAAGAAGAAGAAGGATTTAAAGAAAACTTGGAGTGATAGCTCCTCCTTCTCTTATTTCTCCTCGAGCGACATTGGTAATAATTGCCTAATGGCAAAACACGAGGTAACTTTTTCCGATTCCTCATCCTCCTCCTCTAGTTCTTCTAATTCATTTAATCATTTATCATATGAGGAACTCCAACATGCTAGATACCAACTTGAAAATGGTTTTCATGCTTTATCATCAAAATTTTTTGCTTTAAAAAAGTCTTTCAAAAAACTCTCCTCCGAAAAAGAACAACTTCTCAAAGAGAAGGAGGAACTCTCCCTAAAAATCCAAAATTTTCCAAATGTTGATTCTTTGGAATCAACCATCAAGGACCTTAGAGAGACCCTAGCAAAGTTCACCCAAGGGGAACAAAATTTGAACAATATCCTAGGTTCCCAACGAATTTCTAGAACCACCCAAGGGCTTGGCTATTCCAAGCAAGCCTCCTCCTCCCATGCACCCACTGTTTTTGTAAGGGGGAGCTCTAGCTTTAAATTTTGTAATTATTGTAAAAAACCCGGGCACCTTATTTATGAATGTAATTGTAAAAACGCCCGGTATGGCCAACCCAAGTCTATTTACTATAGTGACGAGTTTTATAGGAGAAGACCTGCTATGAGACAAGTTTGGATTGAAAAATCCCTTCTTGCGAGTCTCTCCGGGCCAAAATTTATTTCTTATCCCCGGTGACTTATTGTTTTCATTTAGGGGGAGAATTTTCAAAACCTTATCTTAGATTCAAACTTTTGATTTCATTTTCAAAATTTTCGATTCCAACTTTCAATTTCAACTCTTGGTTTCAAAATTTTCAATTCAAAATTTTCTATTCAGCTTTTGATTCAAAACTTTCAATTCAAACTGTTATTCAAATTTTCATTTCAATTTCAAAAATCTCAATTGATATTTCAATTTTCATTTCAAAATTTTCAACAATTGGTATTATTTTCAATTGGTTTAAAATCTTGATTTTTAATTCATTCCCTCAATCAAGTTTTATGCCCCATTCTATTTTGATAATCACAAAGGGGGAGAAATTTCTTGATTGATTAGGGGAGAATATTTTCTCTCATGCTTAGTATTTATTTTCAATTTATCATTTAAAGCATGCCTTTCATTTAAGTTTTTACATTGCTTAGATAAGTGATTGTGATCATCAAAATAGGGGGAGATTGTTGTACCCCACACTCTTTTATTTTCATGATCACAATCACTTTCATATGTGTTTAACCTTGTTTTTAAGTGTTGTGAATGATAGGCAAAAGATTGCCAAAGGATTGGCCCAAGAATGGACGAAGTGGACTGAAATTCAGTCCACCGGCCAACCGGTGGCTTCACCACCGGCCAGCCGGTGGACTCTGGGCAGAAGAGCCACTCACTGCCATCCCACCGGTCAGCCGGTGGCCCTGTCACCGGCCAGCCGGTGGCATCCAGCCCCAACAGTGCCAGCTACTGTCTCCCCACCGGCCGGTCGGTGGCCTCAGCACCGGCCAGCCGGTGGCCTCAGCACCGGCCAGCCGGTGGCTCCTGGGCAGAACAAGTTTCCATTCTCCAAGGCACCGGCCAGCCGGTGGCCCTGCACCGGCCATCCGGTAGCCCAGTCAAACTAGCCGTTGGGTTTGACCAGTCAACCCTCTTTTGGCCTCCAACGGCTCCGAGGACTTCTCCAACGGCTCCGAAGCCTCCCCAAGGGTTCCATGCCTATAAATAAAGGCCAAGGAAGCCCCGGACACCAACCGGAACTATACGGAATCCCACGGACATATTTTGCATCAATTGGCCAACCTCCGCGACTTCCTCCAAGGGAACCCCAATAGCTCCAACAACTTCCACATCCAAGGAGCTCCTTCAAAGAAGCTTGGTAGCGGCCTTCAACATCTCCAATCAATCAAAGGCACCCAAGACTTCCTCCATTACGGTTTTTCATTCTTTATTTTATTTTGAGCTTTAAAATTGGGTTTGTGCCTACAAACCCCAAACTTTTCTCATCCCCTCTTTCCTTTGGGTTTCACATCACCACTAAGGTGTGAAAAGGTTGCCAAGCTTTCCTTTAAATAGCTTGAGACATAGGTGAGCTATCCTTCACCTGTAAGAAGGATAGTGGGTTCTTGCTAAACCATTAAAAGCAAGTGGGTTCTTTCTAAACCAATAAAAGCAACCTGTAATAGGTCCTAGTGCTACCTCAAAGCCTAGTGGGTTTCTTGCTAAAACCATTGAAAAGCAAGCGGTAGGAATCTCTCAACGGTTGAGTTGGGAGCGGAGACGTAGGCCGGGTTTTGGCCGAACTCCGTTATCAATTTCTTGTGTGATTGCCTTCTTTATTTCCGCTGCATTTTAACTTTGATTTTTAAATTGTTAATCAATTTTTAAAAGGCAATTCACCCCCCCTCTTGCCATCTTTTCCCCGTTTTTCCGACCCAACACAAATGACTATATTTAAATTAGTATTGGAGTATTTACAAATCTTCAATTACTATAGATTGGATCATTGATTACAAAGTCATTTAATTTAATAATTCAATGAGTATGAGGATTACATAATTATTATTCTCCAAAGTATAATTTCAGGAGATGATATCTTTTAATAATAAGATCCACTCATGGAAAATGAGAGGTGGTTGAAACATGAGTTCACTAAATGAAAAAAAAAATACATAGAGGACTTTATTTGGATATTCTATAACACAATATTTTTTCATACCTCTCTTTGAAAACTCAATTGATCCCTTTCAAAGATATATCTATGCAAACCTAAACAATCAAAGATAATAAAATTGAGATTTTCAAATATTCTCAATGTATATCATTTTATCTAATAGTTGTATCTTACATTTTTAGATTATTTTGTTATACTATGTTTATTCTTTAACATAGGCTCGTGTATTGTTTTGTAGGGTTCTAAACACTCTCTCATTATTTTTCCTCTATCATATAAAGAACTGTAGAAGAGGCTCTGTTTAGCATCAATTTTATTTGGGTAGTTTCTTTATGTAGACCCTGATCTAGGTTATGAATCATTTTATTTTCATAGAAAACTTCTCGGTAGTGGGTGATTTCCTACTGGAGAGGACTAGGTCTCTACATGAGACTAAAACCATTTTCTTATTCCACTAAACTTTTTTCATATTTTGTTATACTCTATTTTGAAAAAAATTTGTTTTAGTGGTCCAAAGTAAATTTCAAAACACTAAAATGATGTCTATATTTAATAAATTTTTTATGTACATTTTTCATACAAGTAAATTTTTTTTAAAAGTTAAAATAGTTTTAAACTTTGTTTAGCTTAGTTGTGATCAAAATTCTAAGAATCTTTTTGAAAGATCAAATTATATACTTCTAATATTTATGTTAAATTTTTTTTATTTTATAAATAAAAGGATTTTATTTTAAATTATTATTAACAGATACATTAATTTGAAACTCAATTAACCCCCCTCTTGAGTTTTCTACACTTACTAATAAGTATTTTGTTTTTTATTATATAGAAAATATTTAATTTATTATTATATTTAACTTTATGTTTTTTATGTTCTATTATTATTAATTTTATTTTATATGTTATTTTGGACTGTTATAATTGATTACAATGTAGTTTTTTGAGTTTAGGTTTTTTGTGAATTTTTTATCATACAAACATATCATGAAAAAATTTCAACATTTTCTATTAAAATGAGGGTTGTTTTATTCTAAAGAAAATTGTCTCCCCCATGATTAAAATCTATTTGTTTTTCATTAACCTATAATGATCATGTGAACATATCTAATGCCTAGTGATGGATCAGTATAGGGAATTAGCGTATTCTAAAATCATTTTATTAGATCTATGTTGGGTATTTATGAAATTTTCATTGAAATTAGGGTTGTTTTGTTCTATGGTAAAAAAATTTCTCTATCATTAATAATTAATTAAATATTTTATACTGAGTGAATATGTTTGAGGTAATATGATGGATCGTTCTATTGTTCAAGGGTATTCTTAATTCTATTGACTTCATTTTTGTTGAATGTAAGGGAATAGAGATGCTAAGGAATTGGGGAGAGATATAATAAGGTATGGAGAGAGAGTGTGACTTTTGAGTTTCAAGGGATCTGACAACATATTTCAAATAGAAATTCCAAACAAATTGAATCATGATTAAATAAGAGACTCTTTATTTATATAGAATGATAAAGAGGTAAAAAATAAATATATAAGGGAGATAAAAATTCCAACTAACCATATAATTTTATAAGATATACATTTACAAAAAAATTGACTCTTGACACACTCACATAGTGACATTGGAGATTTTCTAGTTTAGAAAATTTAAATAATAAAATTTTCGGGAAAATATTATTTTTTGGTTTAAATAGAGATTTAGGATTTTTTTTAATGGTTGTATAATTTTTTAATTTGGGATATTAGATGTGATTTTTTATGAGGGATGACCAAAAGATTAATAGTGGTGGATAGAAGAAGAAAAGAGACTAGGGGTAATGGTCTACTAACCACCAGATGTATGGTGGCTAACTAGTGGCTATGTAGCCACTGGAGTACCACCAGAAATATTGTGGGGATCTTCCGAAGCTTCGGTGACTATCTGGGAAAAAATTTCATAAAAATTTAATCATGGGTATAATATTTTCCTATCCCATTTAAACCTTTAACCCATTTTTTATTTCCCTTCATTTTCTCTAAGTCAGATACCCCTAGAGATATGTTTTATTACTTTATTCATGAAAATTCCATATTTCATCAAGGATTATCATGTTTGTTGATGTATTATTCAATTATAAATAGAGATAATATTCTCCTATCCATCACCAAACTTCTCCTCCTATTATTTTTCTTATTCTGTTATTCATTGTGGGTTCGTTGGTTAGGTATTTTAGAAAATTCATGAAGAAATACACAATAATGCTTAGTTTCATCTTATTTGACCTAGAAAAGACCTAAGTGAGGGAATTATAAACTATTCCTATCTATTTTTGTGGAATTAAATTATATAGTGAATTTGGTAAGTGTTTTCAAATTTGGGGTTTGATTTAAGGAATATTGGTTCTATATAAATTGATGTTTCCTTTTTCATAGTATTTAACATCTCTATGGTGGTCTTCTTCTAGTTTTTAGCTAACTTTTATTTGATTTTTCAATATGGATATTTTCTTCTTAGGTTATTAGTTATGTATAAATATGTAATGTTGTTTTTATGATGGTTTGGGGTTATTATGATTTCATTGGAGTATACAATAGGTTTACTAAGGAAATAATAATGGTAGGTGGTTCTGACCTATATAGAATTCCATAGGGTTACATGATATTTGTTAGCTATTTTTTATAAACTAATAAATCCAATCCTTATTGTTTCTAAATATATGAAGTATTTATTTTCAATTAATAACTTAGTTACATTATCAAACATTTTTCATAGTTAAAATATCTTTTTATACTTGGTGAAAATTTAGAAAATTACATGCTTCAGTTTTAAATGCATGTTTAAATAATTTTTGATTAATTTTTTAATCTCATTAGGTGATTTAAGTATTTATTAAAACTTATCATTGTTGATATCATTTTCAATATTTCTATATTTGTTATACATGCTTGAGGTTAACAACTTATACCCTTTTTTCCTCAAGTTAAATCAAAAAGGTAAAGTATAGAATATGTTACATAATATAATAAATTAATTGATCATGAATAACTAATGATAAATTTTATATTAAATTAACAACTAATGGTATTATGTATTATATTGATTCTAAATTCCATCTAAGGTTTTATAAAATTTAAAAACCTTTAATTAGGTTTTGAAAGTATTTCCTCTATATTAATAAGTTTGTATAAGTTAACAACCCTTGATAGTTGAATGAAATTTATAACAAACCAACCTAGTACATCCATGAATAGGACTCTTGAGATGTCCCTACACATACATTAGGAGTTTCCTTGACCCACCTTGAAAGATAATAGGAATCAAGGGTATCAAAGATAACCATTGGGGATGGTTTCACCATCAAGAAACCTATTATAATCATCCAAACAAGGCCTAACATAAAGACACAAGAACATAACCAAAAATAAATTCAAATAGATAAAAAAAATTACTACAAAGTTACAAAACTACAATATAATATAAAAGAAACAAAATACAATACACAAGACGAAAAAATAAATTCAATACAAATGTATCTTGGAACTGAAGGTCTAATCACCATATCCCCATGACCCTCAAGTCACCACTATGTTCCTTACAATTATCTGTTTCCATGGAATAAGATTCCATATCTAACCTAAATCCAAGACCAGATAAGACTTGTACAAGACATGAAGACTACATACCCACCAATATGATTAAATAGGGTTTGATCTAAAGCTAGTGGGATACCACCATGAGTCCATTTCACTTCTTTTATTCAAGAATCCAATTTTGATAGTTTGAAAATAAGGCATGGAAAAATTGGTTTTCATTTTCACTTTAAAATAATGGGAGAAAAATTGGTTTAAAACATGAACATCCTCAAATATAATCCTTTTATAAAATGATTTCACAAAAATTGTGTTATTTCTAAACTAATCTAATTCCAATTAAAACCAAACATTTGTATCTAAACATCACACCTTTGAAATTAAAACCATGCATGGTTTAAAACATTTCAAAATCATGATAATATGAAAGTCGCTTTGAAAACCACATTTCCCTTTTTCTTTAAAATCTTACACACACAAACCCAAATCTAGGTAAAAAAATAAGTAAGGGTAGATAATAAAAAACGAATATACTAAATAAATGGATGGAATAACACTAGCCAAAAAAAGCTAACCCAAAAAAGTATCAACACACCAACAACTCCATCAAAGTAATAAATAATAAAAAAACTAATATATATATAAAAAATTCATAAACATAGATACATAACATGATATAAAGACCATGAGGACTAATGGGACCAAAAAAATATAAGAAAATGTGGACCAAACTATCTGTAGGTTAATAGTCACACATCCATCAACCAAATCACTCAAAGAAGTATCCTTGGAAACAAACCCCAAATACAAGAATATATACAATTATAGGGTCTATCTGGTGAATAATTTCAATTATCCAAGCAATTTTTTACTACTCCACACTTATTAATCTCGGTCTTTTCATTGAATAATAAAAAGGGTGGTCTATGAACAATAATTCCATCACATGAAAATAAAAAATCCTGGGGACAACACCACAATCACATCCTTCCCACCTCCCTCATTACCCTCAAAGTGATCTCTAACACTCAAGAACAACATGATTCACATATCCAAGAATCCATCAAATTAATAAGAATAACTTTAGCATAATCATGGAGGCTCGATAATGGCATAATCAATAATTAAAACACCATAAGGTGCTAACTAGCCCTTCACTTTTATATATATAATATATATATTTGGGAGTACCCTTTCAAAACAACATAGTATTCAACGAAAATATAAAATAAAACATAAACATCAATAAGTACGACCATATAATTCAATGGAAACCCCATTTCATATTTTAACACAAAAAGAAACCTGCTTTAAAAAATATCATTTTTCATAAAAAACCAAAACTAGTGTGTTTCTTTAGGAAAACTAACCTTGTAACTTTATCAAACATGGGGAGTGCATAAAATACCATTTTTAATTGAAATATCATTAAAATCATAAAACTTCACCCTTTTACATATAAAAATTAATCATGTAAAACAAAAAATTATAAAAACAACCCAAGATTATCCACACTGTAGTTATCTCTTTAAAAATAAATCCCTTGGAGTGTCCATTTCAGACCCTCTACTACAAGGAACCCCCTTCTCCGTGAAGTGGTCATAATGCCCCATCTAGGAAGGATTTGTTGCAAACTGAGATGATAGAGCATCCCACAGGGTAACACCTTGATCAATGATTGTTCGACATAGAAAAATATCATCCAAGTGAAGTGTTCCCATTATACCCACTCAGTGAGACACTGGATCTCCCAGAAAGACGAGTGGTACATGGGATGTGGAAATTACCCTAAGAATAGGCTCCAAAAAATCAAACCCTAGACCTCGCCAAACTCTGTTGTTATAGACCTCGACCCTGAACCACTACACCACTACGGAGCTCGAAATAGTCCACACCATGTTTATTTAGGTTAATCATGAATTTTTAAAACCCAAGAAATAATTTAATACTTGAATAAAATCAAATTAAATGGAAACACCTACCTCAAGTGGTATAACCAATTCACCTTCGATGAAAACCACCCAAATGGGGAATCTATTATGGCTCACAACTACTAAAACCCAAAATCCCCAAATCATTTCAACCCTATACAAGAAAATTGTCCAATAAATACTATTAGGGTCATATGTACTAGAGAAAAAAGTTAGAAAATAAGAGGAAGAGAGAAGAGGGGCTGATACCTCTTGATCCAGATGAAGAATCGCCAAGAAACCACTTAGAATCCATTAAGGATAAAATTAGAGAGAGGAAGAAACTAGATGGGATGCATTTAGGTCATGGGAGTCGAGTGGGGGTGGATTATGAGAAAAGACACAAATAAAAACAAAAATAAAATGACCAAAATACACCAACCTAGGCAGGCTACATGACTACCCCACACGTTTTTCTAAATCGTGTGGATCACCTCTCTTAAGAGTTTCACTATTTCACAATTGGGATGTATAGTCACATAACCATTAACCCTAATCACTATCTCCCAATACACCAACTGAATTGGGTTTATAGATTCTCCTAGGTATCTCACATGGTTTAAAAATGATGTACCCTTGGAAAATCCCCAAAAACCCAAATTTCAACCTAGAACACCCCTGAAATCAAGAGACAAGGGAATAATAAGATTACTAAAAATAAAGTGATTCCATGGGGTGTTACAAACTATGTTATAAGACTCTACATTCCTATAAAACTTCAATTTTTGCCTTATCGAACCTTATACACTGGTAATAAAAATGAAGATTTCATCCTTATTGAAGTAGGTTGAGAAGCATGAGTATCCTAACTACATTTATAATATTAGCATTCCTTGTTGTGTCTTTAAGTAAAATTATTTATGTAATCATTGACTCTTACTTTAACCCACATGATTTATAAGTCAATGAGCCATACTTAACTTCATTTAAGAGTTTCATAAGTGGTTATTTAATGGTTGGGTTGACTTTAAGTGGAAAGGAATGATGTAGTATCTAAATTTAACAGGTTTTATTAATTGGGTTCAAACCCAAATTAGATACTACATTTTTAAAAACTTCACTTGTTTTTTTCATATTATCCTAGATATTTTTTTTATTTTATACAAAACATTTTCTACCAAACTTTATTTCATAAAATCACTTCCTTTCTAAAATAATTTTTAGATTCGGTTTTTCAAAATTATATAGTAAAAATTATAAATTTTGTTAAAATTGGAAAAAAACGTATTCCCTCAAAGTAAATTCCAATTAAAAAACCTACATTGAAAATAATTTTACTTTTAAATGGGTATCCTAAATCCATCACATAAACCACCATTAACTCTTTATTTAGGATGATTTGAGTATGTATTGGAAATTACCAACACTATACTTGGTTTATCACATGGTGATTTACTAATACACTCACTACCACCCATGTAAGCGTTAGAAATTTTTTTGGATATGTTATAGTGAAACTTGAATTGCCCTTCAAACATATATTTGATTTGGTATGAACTAAATTTAAATTAACATGAATTGAATAATGTTTTATAACCTATTATACATTGGTAAAATGTTTAATTTCTTATTTGGGATCCATAAAGTGATGTATCTGGGTTACATATTCATATATTTAACTATGTAAAAAGTATACTAGCATGGTTTCATGATAGATACTACAGAATATGTCAACTTTTTTACTTTTTTATTTGTTTAATGTGATGTTTTTTATGATTGAATTATTTTTTAGCATAGATACTGCTTTAATAGTTGATGATAATTCTATGAAGGATATATGTATATGTTTTTATGATATAAACTATAAGAATGTATTTTGGATAATGACATATAGGTTTGAATGGGATGAGTGCTTCACTCTGACTAATATATACCCCTTCCCCCTTCCCTTGTGATGATATTAGGGGTCAACTTAATATACACCTTCCCCTTTACATGGGATGGGTTTTATCCCATGAGTCATATTGTTTTATGGGACGATCATTATGATTACCCAATATATGTCATCTCAGATTATGAGAACTAGGCTCTAAGAAGGTATGTCAGGTATATAACCTCTCGATATAGTGAGTTAATTTTTTAGATTGATATTATTTAGGAAATTAATTTTTAATTATTACTTCCATTTATTGGTTGAAAATATTATATGAAGTTATTTTTATAGCCTTTTTAAATGATTATATCGATCTAAAACATACACCTAAGGGTATTACATATATGTTGGAAACTTAATGGTTGTGTACAGAGTATTATATGATTACACCCTATATGTATCCTCTGATATACATACATTTCCATGTTCTATTTTACATTTACAAATCGGTACTAATATAGGTAAATATTATTTTTTTTATATTCATGGATGTTCTTGGTATGGGTCAAGTTCCACACAGTGTTAGAGGTGCACACTGGAGGTTGTTTTGGCACTTGGAAATGTGTATCAAAGACCTTCTTTATATATTTGAACTTTACCTATGATATATATAATTTTTTATGACATTATTTACATTAATTTTATTTTTTCTTCTTATTTTTAGTTGTCTGGTCCTTTGTAGGAAAATTTCTCCACAGCTATATATTGAGACCTATGGCACTAGTCTCCACCCCTTGAGGATCATGGGGTTCCCTTGTGATCATGTGACAGTCTTTCCCAGTGTCATATGAGTGATTGGGTCAGGGTTGCTACAAAATGAAATCATAGAAATAGAATTATGTCATTTCTCACTTTGAGCTATCGTGGTGGTTGAGACAAAGTGTACACTAGAGCTAGAATAGTTGTGACTTGAGAAGTGACCCATAAACACACATCATGAACCTCTTTATGGTGGAGGATCATTTTTCCTCCCATGTTGTGGTATATAGGTAGGCACCAATAGTGTGGGTGAGGTATCTATTTCAAATCCTCATCATTATAAAGGAATGAATCAATTTATTGTAAAAGGATCAACCGAGATTCAATTTCGATATTGGGACATGAATTATAGGTATATTTATAAATTTAGGTACAACAGAGAAACAAGGTATCCTATATGATTTACTATGATTTTTATTATTTTAGCTAAAATTAATTAGAGGTTTGTGTTAAAAATCCCAAAAATATATATATATGAATTTTTTTATTATATATATATATATATATTGGTGAAGATTAGGTTAATTTGAATCACTAATTGGTTCCTCTAATTAGATAGTTTTTTTTATTTCTATCGATGGTCAGTTTAATTTTTTAATGTTCCACTATAGAGAATAATTGTTTCTTTCAATCTATAATCTATCATTGAGTATATTACTTTCTTTCTTCTTAGATTTGGTTTATAAAAATGAATTTTTTTGTCTTTTTTTTTGTTATTATAGTATTGGGTATGTTATTCAATTCCTTTTTTATAATTTCTTCATGGGATTAACTCTAATAGTTTTTATGACATCCCAAATTTATAATCAAATTTTTTATGAATCTTTTTATTAAATTATATATATGATTTTTTTTCATAAAATTAGAATTTATATTCTTATCTCAATGTGTTTTTCCCTTAAAATTTTAATTTGATTTATTTTCATAAATGATAAGTAACATATTACATAGTAAAATGAAATTATGAATTATGAATTATTTTATATTAAAAATATAATTTATATTTTATTATTATCATAAAAATTCTATATATTTTTTTAAAAAGTAAAATGGTCATTGATATAGCCTTGTAATAATAACGTATAGAGGTTATTTCACTAAACCCGGTTTCTCAAATATATATTCAGAAGATATATTCAAATTAATTATAATAAAATTTCAATAAAATTTAAATATTTTACTTGTTTATGTAAATAATTATGAATCATATAATGATTAAGAGATAATAACTAAGAAAAATGTAACCACTTGTAACAAAAGAAATAATATTTTTTTTAAAGGGAATTTTTTCAATTTATTATATGATTTCATTTTAAATTTTAAATTTATAAATTTTAAAATTATGATTTTAAGAAAAATAATTAATTTTTTGAATTATAATATCAAAATTATATTAGGTTTTTTTGGGTTTTTTCTGAAAAATTTAATTTATTGGTGAAAAGTGAAAGTATTATTTTTCTTACAAACCAAACAATTTAGGACCTAATCAATATATGATCATAAATTAAAACATTTAAATAATTTTTAATTATTATAAATTTATTTATCATAAATATATTAAGTTATTAATATAATTCATATAAAAATATTAACCTATATTTAAAAATTTATATTTGATGTTTTGGAACGTAAGTTACATCTTTTCTAAAAAATATTTTTATGCATTGTACATTTGTTATTTTCAAATTAGTTTCTATCTCATTTATAAAATAAATCAATTAAATTGGGTTTCAAATTTATGATCATAATTTATTAATTTTTTCATAAGGTTAATTTTATTTTTAAGCACAAAAAAATTTACTGATGTAAAAGTGAGTTACCAAAATAAAGGTAGAATAATAAAAAAAATATTATAATTAAAGGGTAAAAGAATAAAATGACTAAAAATAACACCATTAAATAGGGTTTTAATGGTATTAACGTAATTAAAAATCCTTTTAAAAAATAATTATCATCCAAATTCATTGATTTTAATTTTACCTAAAATGGGTTGGCTTTAATAACAAAATAGTCATTAATTAAACCCTTAAAACCGCCCCTCCTCAACTATAAATAATCATCCACTCATCCCATTGTCCAACATAAAAATAAAATTTCACTCATAATATATCTCTCAAGGATCCTTCTCCTTTACTCACATATCAATCTTGAAAAAAATATCGGTTCTAAGGGTTGGATCTATGCTAAGAAGCTTAAGAGAAGTAAGGGTCTACAATCCTCCATTTTCTTATCAAGGTCATTCTGTTTGTTATATTTCATTTTTAAATTCTAATTTCATATACTACCATAGATTTTATTCCATAGTGTTATTTTATATTTAATAGGTTATTAATGATATTTTATTTATTCACTCTCATTATATACTTTTCTTAAGTCGTTATTATGCTGAAATAAGGGTTAATCACCCCACCTCCCATTACCCTTGCGAGCCTTTTTAAATTTCTTTTCATTTAAATGGGATGTTTTTTTATGAATAATTAATATAATTTCCACATTATTTTAAAAATTATATATCATCATTTACTTCTCGTTATAAAGTCATCATAAGTGGTTATAGTGCTCAAATTTTCTTGTATCCATAAAACCATCCTAAATTTAGAAAACATAATTTTCTATGGTTTTCCTAAAGAAATACATCCAATTATGGATAATACAAGTGGATACAAGATATGGAATATATATACCTAGAATTAACAACCCTACAAATATCATACTGGCTATTAACTCAAATGTCACCTAATTTATAATAAGGTCTAACTGGACACATACTTTGTTACTCCTGGGGGATATATTTGGATAATTCCCATGCTCTTTACGGGCTATAAAGAAGGATTGGAATACATTGATAAAGATTCACCTTAAATTCATATCCTTATGCTAATAATGTTCCCTCTAATACTACATGATAAAATTTCTTAGATTGAAATACTACCCAAAGCATTGTGAATATCCTATATTTTCTAATGTTGATTATTTAATATTCACAAAGATAACCACACTAATATAGTGAGAGGGGATATTTCCCACTCATTTCATTACCTATGAATATGTTCTCTATCACTCAACATTATTTGTATGGAGTGTACATTTATCCTTCATGTCTATCTTCTTATGTACATATGGTTTGGTGGAAATTAAATCTCTATGATCCATCACTACCTTTGTCTACACTTATCATCAGCTTTTCATAACTTTTATTTCAATGATTTTACCTTATAGAAACCCTTGAATGGTTATTATAATTTAATTGTGTTCACTTAAAACCCCATAAATCAACTAACTGGGGAAATAATTGAATAAACTGTATAACCTTTTTCTATATGGTTTAAATACTATATAATTAATAATATTGAATGGTGTGTATTTACCTATAATATTTAATAACTTAGTTGGATAATAATTTAATTTCTAATGGGTTTATAATTTCAATATTATTGATAAATTTATGTATTCTTTTCTATATGTGGCATAAATGAATTTATGTATATGAAGGGTACACTCTAATATAACTCCAATGCATTGGTTGGATAATTAATCTATAGATATGGAATGTTTATGATACCCTATCATCATTCCTTGGTAATGTTTTATTATACCTCAATGAACAACCATGGTAAAATGTTTTATAACACCTTGCTGATTAATCATGGTGATATGATTACTAATGTATCATGTTTTTATTTTTACCGCATTCTTATAATGTACCTATTTTCAAAATATATAGAATATTTTATCCTATAAGTTGGTTTTATCTCTTGGTATATTTTTAGATTTCTCTATGTTTAGCACCAAATCCAAAAGTGGGGGTATGGGGTGCATAGTTTGTATCAAAGGAGTGTTTGGATATTTTTAAGAATTATGATTCATAGTATTTGAGTATATTTACTTAGGTAGATTACCTTTTTATCTTTATAAATAAGTTAAGTATAACAATTATACCCCCATAGGATTAACATATACAAGTAATTTATAATATATCCTTTCTATAGATAACATTTAAGTAGAAAATTAGGTTTAATAAATGTTTATTAATGAGTTAAATTATGGGTATGTAATTTATTTAAGTGGGAATTATATAACTTAACAAATTTCTAAGTAATATTTTTATTAATTCTATTTATAAATTATTTAGATTTATTTTCATACATAAAAATAGAATGTATATTTATATTTTAATGCATATTTTTCATTAGAATTTTAATTATATTTTTTTTTACCGATGAGTATCATGTTTCATAATAAAATTAAATTATAAAGTATATATTATTTTTATTTTAAAAATATAATTGATATTTTATTACAATCACAAAAAGGTTATATATTTTTAAGAAAATTAAAATGGTCATTGACATAACCTTGTAATAATGAGATATAAAGCTTATTTCACTAAACTCAATTTCTAAATTATGTATTAAGAAACAAAATTCCACTTAATTAGATGAATAAATTAATAATATTTAAATATTTTACATGTATAAGTAATAAAATATCAATTATATAATGATTAATAGATAATAAAAAATATAAATGTAACCAATTGTAATAAAAGAAATAATCATTATTTTAAATGACATGTTTTCCATGTGTTATATAATTTTATTTTTAAAATGAAATTTATAAATTTTATAAATTTAATTTTATGAAAATTAATTAATTTTTGTAATTATAAAATCAAAATTATCTTAGGGGGAATTTTTGGTTTTTCTCTAAAAAAATTGATTTTTTGGTGAAAAGTAAAAATATTGTTTTACTTATAAATTGTAAAATTTATGAGCTAATCATTATATGATCATAAATTAAAACTTATAAATACTTTTAATTTATCATAAATTTATTTATTTATTAATATTATTAATTTAAAATTGTGAAGTTACATTTATAAACATGTGTTTGATGTTTTTAAATCTAACATACATATTTTAAAAAAAATTATTTTTATGCATTATACATTTATTATTCTGGAATTAATTCTCATATAATATATAAAATTAAACAACTAAAATTAATTTCATATTAATATTCATAAGTTACTTATTATATAACAAGGGTAATTTTATTTTTAAGCACAAAAATAAGTTATCAAGGTAAAAAATGAATTACAACAGAAAAACTAAAATAATATAAATGGTTAAAATTGAACGGTAAAGACATAAAATACCTAAAATCACACTATTAAATAGATATTTAAGGGTTTTATTACACTAAAAAACCTTTTAAACATTAATTATCAACCAAATTCGTTGGTATTAATACCACAAAAAAGTCATTGGCCTTAATAACAAAATAATCATTATTTAAATCCTTAAACCCAGCCATCCTAAAGTATAGATAGCCACCCCCTATTCTCATTCTACCACATAAAAATTCAAAGTTTTATTATCATAGATATCTCAATGATAATATTTAATTACTTTATATTTAATCATAAATAGGTTTTTTGTTTGAAGTTTCAACTCTAAGCGAAGATGATCAAGATAAGTAAGCATCTCCAATCCTCCTCTTACCTTTTCAAGTTCATTACTTTTGTTATATTATCTTTTTAATTCCTTTTTCATATACTTACATGAATTTTATTCTAGGGTATTCTCTTCCATTTAATGTTTTAAAAATTATATTTTGTTTATTCACTCACATTATATCATTTTCCTAAGCCATTATTATGCTGAAAAAGGGTTCATTACCCCTTATTTCCCATTACCTTTTCCATCCTTTTTAAATTCCTTATCATTTCAAAGGGAAATGTTTATATGAATCTTTTTTATAATTTTAATACCATTTAATAAATGATATATCGCTATTAATCTCATTATACAACTGTAATAAGCCATTATAATGTTCAAACTTTACCATAGACATAAAACCCTCATAAATTTGGTAAAAAAAGTGGTTATGGTTTTCCTAGTAATGGAATACCAATATGGATATTTAAAGTGGATGCATTCACTAGTATAGATATACCTTGGAGTAATAAACCTAAAAACGTTATATTGTGTATTAACATGATCATCACCTATTTCATGAAAAAATCAGCCTTACGGTAAACCCAGTTTGACACTCTTGGGATATTTTCTTTGGATAATTCACATGCACTTTATGAATCATAATGAATAAATGGTATATATAGATTAAGAGTCACCATAAATTAAATTACATATTCTATTAAAGTACATTATACTACTACATGATAACCTTTTTTTATTTGGGCACTACCACTACTAAAAAATAGGCTTTTAACAGTTCTAAAATGATTTTTTGTACAAGAGAAGTGCTAAATATTGAAGCAATATTAAAAGCCTTAGTCTTTTATCAACACTAAAAAGCTCTAATAAAGGGGTCATTTATCATCACTTTTAGAAGCACCAACAAAGGGGTACTATATTATCAATTTTATAATCACTGATAAAGTTGAAATTTATTGGTTCTTCTAAAATAACTAATAAAGGATCTATATATCAATGCTTGTAAAAGCACAGATAAAGGGTCATGTTGTAGTCTTCTCTAATAGTGCATTGTAGCACCAATATAATGTGTTGCAACCACACATTACTGCACCAAAAACACCAAGAAATCATAAAAATAAAGTACCAATACATAAGTGAAATGAAATAAAATTTAAAACACAAATACAAGAAAAAACTCTATATTATAGACATTTTAAACATTGATTTATATAATTATATAAGTACAAATAATTACATACTTTCAAAAACATTAGTGTCCCTATGTATTTTTATGCTGACCCCTAATTTTCCAAAAAAAACTATATAATAAAACAATTCTTCTGTTTTTAAAAATATAAATTAATAAACTAATAAAAAGAGTTAATTTTAAACTGAACTTTGAGTCATACTCGGAGCACTGTGTATCAGATTGAATTGTGGTTGATTCTTAAACATCACACCATTTCATGTTCATATTCAAGTATTATATCTATAAAAATTAATAAATAATTAAAAGATAAAAATGATAGTGAAATTAATTAAGTAAGAGTATATAGAATGATGATAAAACAATATAGGCATGTTTTCTTAGTTTTGGCGATGTGATGTGTGTTTTAAACAAAAATGAAACTTATATATTGAAAAGTTTCACTTTCAGTAATACCAGTAAAACCATGCATTAGATTGAGGTTTTTTTATTCCTACACATCTCAAATTACTTATGGATCATTTTCTAAAAGTATCAAAATAATATGAATGTGTTTTCTTGGTTTTGAGTGTGTTTCTTGTCTTTTTTACTAAAATGTCTTTTTAAACTGGATATAGAAACATTCAGTCATACTAGTCATATCATGTGTTATTTTGACATGATACTAATTCTAATATTTCATAAATTACTTATGAATCATTTTCCTAAATTATCAAGAAAATCTGAGCATGTTTGCTCAGTTTTTACTGAGTGACACCTTTTGAACTAAAATATCGATTTTAAACTAATAATGGACAAATTGAGTCATACTGAGAACATCATTTATCAAATTGTGGTGTGGTTGATTCCTAAAATTTTAAGTGAATTATGGATCATTTTCCTAAGTTATAAAAACAATCTAAATTTGTTTGGTCAGTTTTGAGTAGGTTAGTTTTCCTTTTTAATAAAATTGATGCCAATTTTTAAATAAAAAGATGCACTTGGAGTCATACCAGTCATTACATACATTATATTGAGGATAGGTTGATTTATACATATCTCAAATGAATTATTAATAATTTCCCTACTGTATGAAAATAACCTATAAGTTTTTTCTTAGTTTTGAGTTTGTTGCTTGTCTTTTTTACTAAAATGTCATTTTAAGCTAGAAAAAATCACTTTGAGTCATACTGATCACATCATGTATCAGTTTGACATAATAATGATTCCTAAATGTTAAAAATTACTTATTAATGATTTTCCAAATTATCAAGACAATCTGAGTGTGTTTTCTCAGTTTTTAGTGAGTGATGATTTTTGAACTAAAATATCAATTTTTAATTTATAACGGACACTTTGAGTCATATCGGGTACATAATGTATCAGATTGAGGTGATATAGATTTATATATATCAAAAAAAACTTATAGATCATTTTCCTAATGTATAAAAATAATAATAATGTGTTTTCTTTTATTTTAGTATGTTAGTAGTCTTTTTTACGTAAATTGATATCAATTTTAAATAAAAATACACACTTGGAGTCATAACAGTCACACCGTGAATCTGATTGAGGTTATGTAGATTCATACATGTCTAAAAGGACTTATGGAATGTTTTCCTAATCTATCAAAAAAATATGAATGTTTTTATTTGGTTTTGAGTATGTCACTTTTCGTTTTCACAAAAATGACATATTTAACTAGAAACATACACTTTGACTCATACTGATCACATCATGTATCGGTTTGACATGAGAAAGATTCCTATATGTCAAAAATTAATTATGAATAAATTTAAAAAATTATCAAGAATATACTACTACTTTTTCTCAGTTTTTAGTGAGTGAAACCTTTTGAAATAAATTGTCAATTTTAAACTGATAATGTACACATTGAGTTATACTAAAAACATCATGTATTTTATTTTGGTGAGACTTATTCCAAAACATCGCAAGTAACTTATGTATTGTTTCCCAAAATTATAAAAACAATATGGATGTGTTTTCCCAGTTTTGAGTAGGTAAGTTTTCCTTTTTACTAAAATTGATGTCAATTTTAAATTAAAAGACGCACTTGGAGTCAAATTAGTCCCACCATATGTCGGATTGAGGTGAGGATGATTCCAACACATCCCAAATTATTTATGTAACATTTTACTAAGGTTTCAAAAAAGTAAGAATTGTTTTTTTTTGGTTTTTTAGTATGTCAGTAGTCTTTTTTACTAAATTTAATGTCAATTTTAAGTAAAAATAAGAAATTCAAGTCATAACGATCATTCCATGTGTATTATTGAGGTTTAGTTGATTCCTACATGTCAAAAATAACTTATAGATCATTTTTCTAAAGTATAAAAACAATCCAATTGTGTTTTATTAGTTTTCAGTATGTCACTTTTCTTTTTTACTAAAATTTTGATTTAAACTAGAAACATGCACTTTAACTCATACAGATCACATCGTGCATTGATTTGAAATGAGACTAATTAATACACATCACAAATTATTTAAGAATCAATATCCTAAATTATCAATAAATTAAATCATTTTTTTATCATTTTTCAATAAATGACATTTTTTTGAAATAAAATATCTATTTTAAACTGATAAGGGACACTTTGAGTCATACTAGGTACATCGTGTATTAGATTGTGGTGATTCTAATTCCTATATGTCATAAATGACTTCTGGTTCATTGTATTAGTGTATTGAAACAATCATAATATGTTTTCTTGGTTTTGAGTATGTCAGTTGTCTTTTTTACTAAAATTAATGTCAATTTTAAATAAAAATAAGCACTTAGAGTCTTACTAGTCACAAAATGTATCATATTGAGGTGAGGATAATTTATACAAATCTCAATTTCTCAAGAAAATAATAACTACCAACATTACCACGATTTTCATTGTCTTTCTTTGGTGAACTTTTAACACTAAATATTGAGTCGATGTTCTCAGATGAAAAACCTTTCTCATTATTGAAAGAAGGAAGAGAAGAGGAATCTCATTTTCCCATTATATCACAAGAAGTCAGCACAATAGGCACATGAGATTAATTTAATATTCTAGATTTCAATAATGAGAAATTTGTTTTGGATAAGAACATTAAATCAATATGCAGTGTTGGCAGCTTGATAATGAAATGAAATGGAAATGGAAATCATGCTAACATTGGAAAAAAGAAACCTTTTATCTCATTTTTCTCTTTATATATATAGTTGAAATAAAAATATGACTTCCCAAACGATCTATAAAAATAAATAAATAAGTATTAGATAAAAATGATAAAGAAATTTACTTATAAAATAGTTTAAAAATGACAAAAAAATAATTAAATAAGTGTTAATAATTCACCTTTTTAGGATAGTTGTATGCATTCTTGACACATTTACTTATTTTAATTATCTTAGTTATAGTAACAATGTCACTTATCTCATGATTGTGAGCAAATTTGAACAAACCACCAGAACTCAAACAACAGAGTCCACCTATATAAGAAAACAATTATTATATTAGTAATAATTAAAAGAAATAAATTCAAAATAAATATGATATAATAAATTAATTATATGGAAAATGATTTTAATGTGTAATAAATAGGATTACCTCTTTAATTGATAAGATTCTATTTCATTTCTATTCATACAAAGTCAATTGAGTGTACCTAAAAAAAGTGATAAATTCAACACTATAATAATGAAAAGTTTTAATAGAGAATAAGTATATGGAATTTTTGTTCAGAAAGTCATGAAATATGGACAGAAATATTATAAAATAAATAAACTCTATAATAAATAAAGAAAATTAAATCAATTTTTCATTATAAAATTTTTAGTTAAAATAGAGAAATTATATTATAACATTAAATTTACATCTTCCCAAAGGGTTCCTTTCATTATAGTTTTGTTCTTCCAATGGATTGGTAACATCATCATCTATTGAAGAAATTCTTTATAAGAGTATTCAATGATTTACTTTATATTATGTTAATGCATTAGATAATATATAAATTTTTGAGGAAAAAAATAGTATATTAAAAAAATTACCTTCTTATTGAACTCTATTTTTTACAGTTTTAGGAATTTTGGTTCCTCTTTCAAGAATCCAAATATTCTCTTTGTGGTATCCTCTAATATATAAGACATTGTCTACATTGGGATTTACATGAACTAATTAAGATATCCCAATGAAGGGGATATTGTTGATTGTAATTCATTCCAATGTGAATGTTATAGTTAAATGGAATCCATATCAACTCATCTCCCGAACATCTGTCATTTCATTTTGTTGTTTGACACACATAATTCATCTCTTTTGGGAATGAATGTATTTTTCTTGAAATAATCTAAGTAGTATTCATCCATTAGATGACTAATTCTCAAATTAATACAATAAACATAAAAGTTATGGGGAATGAGTCACAAGAAAACAAAATAAAATAATAAATATCCCGAGATAAAGCTGTTGGGGATGAAAATTGTACTGCATTGCCTTCTATAAAAGGGATAATTCCTACCATTTATGATTATTATACTATTGGCACTAGTTATTAACTCATGGCTTATGGAAGGTGAGATTTTGGGGGTATAAACATTCATGTATGTGATTAATTGGGTCTTGGTAGGGACATGTTATGATATATGAATCTTTGGTGCCGCTATGAATTCTATATTTATAAGAGAAATCTAACATTTAACAATTTCAATACTCTAAATAATACTAGTCCTACATCTATTAAAATGATCCATCAATCATTTATTGAATCCCCAAAAAAATTAAAACATAATATAGAAAAATAAGGAGTAATAAGAAACCTAGATATGGTAAAAAAGAATAATAAACTATCGTTCAATCAACTAGAAGATATAAAAATGTATTCATAAAATATTTTAATAAATAAAGAGTTATTTCATATAAATGGATGGTAATCAGATATTCCTAGGGGTGAAACCAATACATGTAGACCTAAAATGATTTTCAAATAGATGAATTGTAGAATTTATAAGAAAATACCATTTTTATTTCCACTATGGGTTCTATGGTGATTGTGGGCACATATAATAAAATTTTAGTTGTAATAAAATACATAATAGTAATTATATAAGATATAGAGGTTTTATGTTAAATGGGAGATGACCAACTCTTAAAAAAATTGTTTCAAAGTGAGACAAATCATTATAACAAATTTGGATCTTTTAATTGTATACATATAAATTTTTGAAGTATATTTGTATAACATACTTGTATAATATATATTTTTATAATATAATTGTATAATATATTTATATAATATATTTTCATAATATATTTATATATTATATTTGTATAATATATTTATATAATATATTTTCATAATATATTGGTATAATATATTTTTATAATATATTTGTATAATATATATTTTTATAGTATCCTATATATTTTTATTTCTATAATATATATATTTGAATAATGTATTTGTATAATATATATATGTATGTATGTATTTATTTATTTTTAAAATATTCATGTGTTTCTATATATATGTGTGTGTGTGTGTGTGCCTGTGTATTTTATATATATATTTATTTTTTAAAATTTATACATATAAATATATAAAAATTTAAAATATTTATATATGTAATGTGTTAAATCCATTTAATACAAAATTAGATATATAGATATATTGTAGAGACCCAAATCTTGACGTACATGGACATTACATTACTTTTGCGGAATACTTAATATATAAAAAAAACAGACACACAAGGAGCATAATAGTTTAGTGTCTTTGGAAACTTGGAATGTAATCTTCTAATCGTGGTGAAAGATCTTCAACATCTCCCATAAAGATCTTCCACTTTTTTTTCCTTTCCTAAAACCTTTCGTTTAATTCTGTAGGAAAATAAAACATAAAAAGGGTGAGCTCAAATGCTCTGTAAGGGTAAGCATGGATAAAATAAAACATACCATATACATTTGAACTTAAAAACATGACCATAATGTTTAAACATCAAAATCTTGAGCAACGACATAAAACATGGAAGTACATAAGGAATAGATCATAATAGAACATAAATCATTATAAAATAGCATGGGAATAAAACATGTAATTGTGGTATCTATTAGGCACATGTAATGATTTCCATTGTAGCCAAGGCATTGCTTCCACGACTATCTTAGTGGACAAAGTCCCTTTCTGAATTGAGTTCACTCCTCGTTCCAGTCCTGTAATACTAAACTGGATTAACTTACCGTTCCAGCCATGTCTATCTCATGAGATATGAATCTTTACCCAATGCATTGGAGGGAGATATAGGTCCCACCCATCTCATAATTAAATCATTCTAACTTTTGCCACAAAGTAAGCATATATCAGTCATAATAACCCAATACATAAAATGGGTTTCATAAACGTCATCCCAACATCACATAATCCATATAAAAGAAATGGATATCATTTCATAATAAGAAAATTGAAACCATGTAAATCATAGAGTCATGATACTTTAAACATACACATATGAAATAATGTCATCTTATATGAAAAATGGTTTTGATAAAACACTTGAAATGAATTCTTGAGGAAAATATCCTTTCTTCTTCAAAATCATTCTCTTTCCACAAAATGTCATGCAATTTTAAAAGAAAAGAATTTTGTTGAAAATAGTCATGAAATCTTTTGGAGGAATCTTCATGAAAACAAGGCTTTATAAAACCGTGAAAATCCTTTCATGCCGTATACGTTAAAAAAAACATTCTTCTTGTACTTTTTTCGGAAAAGTCAAAAAGTACCTCATAAAAGAAAGATTCTATACATACCATGTAGTAAAAGTAAAAAATGGGTAAAAAGGACTTTAAACATACATGAAACCATTTTTAGGAAACATGTACATTGATGATAACAATAACCCCAGTAAATACTTATGAATAAACAATCTCGGATAAGAACGAGATTGGAATAGTTATCCCTTACCTTAGTTCTGATATGATTCGTACGTATCCAAACCTCCTGTATAATGATTTAAATAATGTCATTGACTTATTAAATAATCATATTCATTGTTATTATATCATATATGGTTCACTTATGACTTTATATTACCCGTTCTTTTGTAAATTCATGTTAAAGTAGCGTTTTGGGTAAAATCGTTTCATTTATCATTCATGTTTTAACTTGTAATTATTCATATGATTACTTAGATCAGGATTAGTTACATCCATAATGTAAAAAATTATTTATATATAATATATATTTATAATATACATATATAATGGATCAATAAATGTAAATAAATACACCGTTCATGGAGACGGTAGGTCGTACGTACGCATGAACGTTGTTTTCGTTTCCTTATTGAATTGAATGGAATTAATTAGATGACATAAATATATATATATATATACATAAATCCAGTAGAATTATTATGTCATATATTTCATGATTACTTATTATATATACTTTATAATCATTCTTGAATGGTTATCATGGAGAGTGAATCTCATCTCATCGTGGAGAAGGTATTCTGTACGTACGCACGAGCAATGATATCATTCCCATGATCGTGGAATTGAATTGAAGTGTATGTATAATATTTCAGAATCAATATCACTTTGAAATAATCATATTTATTTATTTATTTACACCATTATACCCATCCAAGTAAGGTGGTAGTGGAAAATAGATTACACCACGACGTGGAGACGGTATTCCGTATATACGCACGCGCGGTGATTTCATTTTCTATAGGATGGATAGATGGTGAAATAGGGTTGTTTCATAATTATAAAAACATATCAGTATATGATTGATACTGATGTTATTACTTCATAATGAAACAACTAAAAAAGAATAAGTGGAAGAAAGAAATAAAGTTGAAAGAATTGGTAATGGACATTACCTCTTCTTTGAAGCGCCTCTTTGAGACCTCCTCTTAGGGAACTAAAATTGGTATTTTAAGAAGACCAGGACCTCTAGGATGTTTCTAGGGAAGTTTAGAAGATAATTTGGCAGGGTTTGGATGATCTTGAAGGCTCAAAGTGGTGTGAGGAAGAGAGGGAGGAGGTGCCCTTTTATAAGGGAGGAGAGGGGCACCATTGGAAATCTCAAAAATATTAATTTATAATAAATCTAACCCCACCAAAAAATCTCCAAAAATGAATAATATTAGAATATTAGATGAGATAGGGTTGTAATCTCATCAACCAATAAAATTTAGACATGTTAGGAATTTATTTTAAACATTATCAACTTGATTTATCCTTATTTAATCAATTTTATTTTATTTGTGGTAATAACATTCTAAATTTTAAATTATAACAAATAATTACTTATTTGTTTTGAATTTTACATAATTGGATAATTTATAACATTTTATAAAATATAAATTTAAATTTATAATTTGTAAATATTTTTGTGATCTTTAAACAATTTTATAATATGTTATTTTTATCAAATAACAATAGTGTCAGTTTTGACACTATTTGTTTATTTGAATTTAAATAAAATATATACAGAAGATATGTTCAAACTAAAATCTTTAATAGATTAATAAAAAGTAATATGTATCTATAAAATTAGTGTATCATATTAAATAGTTCATATAATATTTATTTTATTATTTTTAAAACCATTTATTTGGTTTATCTCTTAATAAAATAATTACTACATCATTTTTGTATACTTATTTAATATACTTATTTGTTTCATAAAAATTAAAAAAAAATCCTATGATGAATATAAATCTATTAAATTTCTCAATAATACTTTTACTAGAATTTATCATTTTAAAATAACAATATTTAAATTTTTATATTTATTAAATTATGAATGTGACAACTTTGGCATCATTTAAAATAAAATAATATAAGTATCATAATCACTTTTATAAGGATCCAAATGGTCTAATATTCGACCATTGGATTAATATGGTTTAAATTTTAATGACCAATAAGTTTTGGTCAGGGTTTTGTGCCTTTTATGTTCACTATTATTTTAATAAAAACTATATTCTTGATTTTTCACAAGATAAACAATTTCTGCATCACTATTGTGTCAAAATTAATAATAATTCTTTAATCCCTAAAAATTATAAATAAATTCCTTTGATGTATATAATTTCATTTTCTTTATGTAGAATATTCATGTTTGAAGTTTAATGAAGTTTATCACTAAATTAAAATTAATATACTTATAAGATTTAAGAGAGTGACATGTTGTCACTTTCTTTGGTTTTAATAATAATTAAGTTATTTTCGTGGAAAAAAGTCTATTAAATTATTCTAATCCGACCCTTATGTGATATGGGTCTACATTTAGTCATAAAATAGGATTTTTCCAAGTGTTAGGGTAATTTTATAATATTATTTTTACCCTAAATTGCCCAATTTACCTTTAACTATGTAAATAAAATTTACCGTAGTTACTATTCATAATGCCCAAAAATAAAAAAAATAGTCTATTAATATAATTTGGACCCACTTATTCCAAATATGGAATCCATTGTTCCAAATTCAATACACATAAGTTTCAGAAATTAAATTAAAATTAATCCTGTTGTCGAAAGAAAACGGGTTTTTGTTTAAAACATTGCAAAAGATTGAACTGGTTTAACCTATGAATTCAAGGTAAAATCAATGCGAATGACATAAATTATATTAAATGGTAAAAATATATTATATTTATACTTTAAAATCATTAAATATTATAATTTAAACATATAAATTATTACGATGAAAAAAGTTGTTTTTAATTAAAATATAGCGTGTTTTTACTATTCATTAAAATATGAAAGTTATCAGAAAAATATCAAAACTTTATCCAATGTAAATTTTTATATCCTGATTCAAAAGAATATGTTTATTTTGTAAAATTTAACTTATAAACATTTCAAAAACTAGATTTAATGTGGGTGCACCATTAAAAGGCGGAAAAACTGCATTTTTTGAAAAATACTTATTTTACCCGAAAAATTATTTTGTTCACATAAAATGTTTTAGAAAATTTATAAGATGAATAATAATGTTATAAAATTCAAAATTTGGTTAATTCTATTCATAATGTCTAGTTCGTGATAATATTATAACCATATATCTTTGTTTAGTGAAACCTGGTATTGCGTACAACACACGCTATTGAGGAATGTCGCGATTGCGTGTAATGAAAGCCAAGTCAGGGTTGTGTGTAGTGCAAGACTCCTTTTTTGTTTCATATAACAAAATCCAACCATTTTTTATTTATACATCGAATATATATATATATATACTCAATGTTGCGTAGAATAACTTCTATCAAATGAACTTGAAATTGTGTATAACACGATCCAAGAATTGTGTTGCATAAACTGCAAGCTAATACGGTGTTGCTTATAGCACAAGATAATATTGGTGTAGCATAAAACACATGACATCAAATAAATTAAAAATAATACTTATCATAAAATCTCGGGGTGTTACATTTTACCCCCCTTAAAATGAATTTCTCCCTCAAAATTCGTCAGGGTTATAAATGGTTTGTTACTTGAGAATTTCTTTCATAGAAACCCACATCGTAAAAAGGAATGCTAAAACTTAATTTTAAAAAGTGAAGTATGAAACATAACGGTTACCCAAATTAATTCATCACTAGTTTTCCACATAGGAGATCATAGGTGAAAATATGGATATGGAAGAGAAATCTAACCATCAAGTTCTGATGGAGAGTGGTTGAGAAGAGGTCTATGAAAAAGCCTACAATCACAAATCCATAGATTTTTTATGATATAAGGTACCATCTGATTCATCAGATATAAGATAACTAGGACAACATTTTTGGTTTTCAACATTATTTCCATAAAGTTGATGAATTTTAATTATAATAAATACTTACTTTATTTTGGTATAATCTCACCGTTGTTCATGCCTTGAACAATTTTCACTTCATCTCTTTAAGAAATGAAGTTAAATTTGTCTTTCGCAATGTTTTAGCAGATCATGTGATAGAATGATAGGTCATTCCATCTGTCTCAAACAAAAGGTTAGTAAAAGTTATCAAATATACATAAGTCCATCTATAGTGAGATTAATCATATTTGGTTCCTAAAATGGATGTATACTTCATATATCATACCACTTAATAAATTAAAACACATTTATACTAACTGGAGACTTCCTGTAGGCTAGTGGTAGGCGATAAAGGCATGTCGCACTTCGGTCGTGGGTTCGATTCCCACAACCTTGTCCGACGCGAAGGGTTGTCGCCTGTCCTGCAGGTTTCCCTTTTTCTAAAACTACATTATTATAACGTTCCATCAATAATATCGAAAAATTTCTAGCCTTAAACAATACTAACTTATGTCCAACATAATCCATTCCAATATTTAGGCTTATCCAAAATAATGTTGTCCAATCTCATATTATAGTGAAAACGATTACCAAATAGTTCATATAACAAGAATGTTAATACCATCGTTGATCCCCATATATCATGAGATATGTCTTGTTGGTCACATTCCAAACATTCGAAGGCCTTAATCATGTATTCTCTTGAAAAATGAATACCCATTAAATCTTAGTGAAAACATGAGTGTTGTCAAAAGTTAACTCTTTCCACATACCAAAACCTCAAACCATGATATAACTATTTCCTTATATCAGTCATGAGCTCATGAATACTGTCAAACATTTCAATTTCTCCTTATCCCTTCATTGTGCGCATATCATCTGTTTTCCAAAATATTTGAATCACTTTTCATGGTTTTCTGTACCATAAACTTATTGAAAACCACAACAGACTAATACAAAAATATTCTAATACACCATAAAAGTACCTCAACAACATTATTCTTGAATACCAATACATAAACACTTCAATCCATCCTCTTCAATGATTGTCCTAGAATAATTCCTTCCTTGATTTAGAAGTAACTTTTTAGGTCAGGGCATTGAGTTGGGTAATGCCGATGTTCTCCACAAATAAGACATTGAACTCCATAACAGTTTGTCACTCTATGACCCTTTTCTCCACACAGATAACATATGTCCCTCCATTTGAGGTATTCCTCAAGGTTCTTCTTCCCTTCTTTAGAAATATCAATCTTCCTTTCTTTATGATCCTCAACATGCGATCATGCATAAAAGTCTATCTTCCTCTTATTTGATGAATTAGGCATATCACTCAATTTCTTCTTGTTAATCATATATCGCGATGAATTATTCGGAATAATCACAATATCTTTCTCTCTAGGCATTAAGAAATTTTGGTGCTCATAGTCACCAATTTGTCCATTGGATTCAATGTTAACCGAATTCCTTCTGGTTCCCTCCATTGACTAAAACAAAAAAATAATTCTGTGAGAGGCAAAAATCATGCAAGGGAAAACAACATAGTAAAGGGGGAGTACCCTCAATATCTTACATCTTAGGTTAAATTCTAAGATCATTACCGTAGTTATAGGACTATATTCTATACGTATATTTATCCTTAGGGACATCCCTAGATATACCTTATAAATATCTATAGGGATATCACTAATGTTTTCACATCCTAGTTTCCAAAGGTTGACTAGACCATTCCTCTGATACCAACTGTAGAGACCCGATGATTGAGGTACATGGAAATTACATTAATTTTGTGGAATACTTAATACATAACAAAAGCAGACACATAAGGACCATAATAGTTTAGTGTCTCTAGAAACTTGTAATGTAATCTTCTAATCGTGGTGAAAGATCTTCAACATCTCCCATAAAGATCTTCCACTTTTTGTATCCTTACCTAAAACCTTTCTTTTAATCCATGGGGAAAATAAAACACAAAAAGGGTGAGCTCAAATGCTCAGTAAGGGTAAGCATGGATAAAATAAAACATACCATATACATTTGAACATAAAAACATGACCATAATGTTTAAACATCAAAATCTTGAGCAATGATATAAAACATGGAAGTACATAAGGCATAGATAATAATGGAACATAAATCATTATAAAATATCATGGGAATAAAACATGTAATTGTGGCATCCATTAAGCACATGTAATGATTTCCATAGTAGCCAAGGCATTGCTTCCAAGACCATCTTAGTGGACAAAGTCCCTTTCTGAATCGAGTTCACTCCTCGTTCCAGTCCTGTAATACTGAACCGGATTAACTTATCATTCCAGCCATGTCTATCTCATGAGATATAAATATTTACCCAATGAATTGAATGGAGATATAGTTTCCACCCATCTCATAATGAAATCATTTTTTCTTGTGCCACAAAATAAGCATACATCATTCATAATAACCCAATAAATAAATTGGGTTTCATAAATGTCATCCCATCATCACATAATCCATATAAAATAAATGGATATAATTTCATAATAAGAAAATTGAAACCATGTAAATCATAGAGACATGATACTTTAAATATACACATATGAAATAATGTCATCTTAGATGAAAAATGGTTTTGATAAAACACTTGAAATGAATTCTTGAGGAAAATATCCTTTCTTCTTCAAAATAATTCTCTTCCAACAAAATGTCATGCAATTTTAAAAGAAAATAATTTTGTTAAAAATAGGCATGAAATCATTTGGAGGAATCTTCATGAAAATAAGGTTTTATAAAACCTTGAAAATCCTTTCTTTCCGTATACGTTAAAAAAACATTCTTCTCATACTTTTGTCAGAAAATTCAAAAAGTACCTCGTAAAAGAAAGATTATATACATACCATGTAGTAAAAGTAAAAAATGGGTAAAAAGGACTTTAAACATACATGAAACCATTTTTAGGAAACATGGACATGGATGATAACAATAACCCCAGTAAATACTTACGAATAAACAATCTCTGATAAGAACGAGATTGGAATAGTTATCCCTTACCTTATGTCCGATATGCTTCGTACGTATCCAAACCTCCTGTATAATGATTTAAATAATGTCATTAACTTATTATAGAATCATATTCATTGTTATTATATCATATATTGTTCACTTATGACTTTATATTACCCGTTCTTTTTTAAATTCATGTTAAAGTAGCGTTTTGGGTAAAATTGTTTCATTTGTCGTTCGTGTTTTAACTTCTAATTATTCATATGATTACTTAGATCATGATTAATTACATCCAGAATTTAAAACATGATTTTTATATAATATATATTCAGAATATACATATATATAATGGATCAATAAATGGAAAGAAATACACCGTTGATGGAGACGGTAGGCCGTACGTACGCATGAATGTTGTTTTCGTTTCCTTATTGAATTGAATGAAATTAATTAGATGACATAAATATATATATAAATAAATACAGTAGAATTATTATGTCATATATTTCATGATTACTTATTATATATACTTTATAATCATTCTTGAATGGTTATCATGGAGAGTGAATCTCATCGCATCATGGAGACGGTATTCTGTACGTACGCACGAGTGATGATATCATTCCCATGATCGTGGAATTGTATTGAAGTGTATGTATAATATTTTAGAATCAATATCAATTTTAAATAATCATATATAGTTATTTATTTACACCATTATACCCATCCAAGTAAGGTGTTGGTAGAAAATATATTACACCACGGCGTGGAGACGGTATTCCGTATGTACGCACGCGTGGTGATTTCGTTTTCCGTAGGATGGATAGATGGTGAAATAGGGTTGTTTAATAATTATAATAACGTATCAGTATATGAGTGATACTGATGTTATTACTTAATAATGAAAAAACTAAAAAATAAGAAGTGGAAGAATAAATAAAGTTGAAAGAATCGGTAATGGACATTACCTCTTCTTTGAAGCGCCTCTTTGAGACCTCCTCTT
This sequence comes from Viscum album, assembly GCA_963277665.1. NCBI lineage: Eukaryota > Viridiplantae > Streptophyta > Magnoliopsida > Santalales > Viscaceae > Viscum > Viscum album. The sequence goes on from OY728133.1 coordinate 602,275,120, forward strand.
AGGGCACTAAAATTGGTCTTTGAAGAAGACTGGGACCTCTAGGATGTTTCTAGGGAAGTGGAGAAGAGAATTTAGTATGGGTTGGCTGAGATTTCAGGCTCAAAGTGGTGGGAGGAAGAGAGGGAGGAGGTGCCCTTTTATAAGGGAGGAGAGAGGCACCTTTGGAAATCTTAAAAATATTAATTTATAATAAATATAACCCCACTTAAAAACCTCCAAAAATGAATCATATTCGAATATTAGATGTGATAGGGTTGTAATCTCATCAACAAATAAAATTTAGACATATTAGTTATTTATTTTAAACATTATCAACTTGATTTATCCTTACTTAATCAATTTAATTTTATTTTTGGTAATAAGATTCTAAATTTTAAATTACAACAAATAATTACTTATATGTTGTGAATTGTGCATAATTGGATACTTTATAACATTTTCTACCAAATAAATTTAAATTTATAGTTTTTAAATATTTTTGTGATTTTTAAAAAATTTTATAATATGTTATTTTTATATAATAACTATAGTGTCAATTTTGACACTATTCATTTATTTGAATTTAAATAAAATATATACAGGAGATATGTTCGAAATAAAATCTTTAATAGATTCATAAAAAGTCATATGTATCTATAAAATTAGTGTATCATATTAAATAGTTCATATAATATTTATTTTATTATTTTTAAAACCATTTATTTGGTTTATCTCTTAATAAAATAATTACTACACCATTTTAGTATAATTATTTAATATACTTATTTGTTGCATAAAAATTAAAAATAAAATCCTATAATAAAGATAAATCTATTACCTTTAAAAATAATACTTTTAATAGAATTTATCATCATAAAATCACAATATTTAAACTGTTATATTTATTAAATTATGAATGTGACAACTTTGGAATCATTTAAAATAAAATAATATAAGTGTCATAATCGCTTTTATAAGGCTCCAAATGGTCAAATATTAGACCATTGGATGATTATGGTTTAAATTTTAATGACCAATAATTTTTTGTCAGGGTTTTGTTCCTTTTATGGTCAATATTAGTTTTATTAAAACTATATTCTTGATTTTTCACTAGATTAACAATTTCTACATCACTGTTGTGTCACAATTAATGATAATTCTTTAATCCATAAAAATTATAAATAAATTCATATGATGTATATAATTTTATTATATTTCTGGAAACTATTCATGTTCTAAGTTTCATAAAGTTTATCACTAAATTAAAATTAATATACTTATAAGATTTAAGAGAGTGACATGTTTTCACTTTCTTTGGTTTTAATAATAATTAAGTTATTTTCAGGTAAAAAAGTCCATTAAATGATTCTAATACGACCCTAAGGTGATATGGGAATACTTTTAGTCATCCAATAGTATTTTTAAAATTGTTAGGGTAATTTTATAATATTATTTTTACCCTTAATTACCTGATTTACCATTAACTATGGTAAATATTATTTACCATAGTTACTATTCATAATGCCCAAAAATAAAAAATTAGTCTATTAATATAATTTGGACCCACTGATTTCAAATATGGAATCCATTTATACAAATTCAATACACAGAAGTTGCATAAATTAAATTAAAATTAATCCCGTTGTCGAAAGAAAACGGGTTTTTGTTTAAAACATTGTAAAAGATTGAATTGGTTTAACCTACGAATTCATGGTAAAATCAATGATAATGAAATAAATTATATTAAATGGTAACAATATATTATATTTATACTTTAAAACCATTCAATATTATACTTTAACCATATAAATTATTACGATGAAAAAAAGTTGTTTTTAATTAAAATATAGAGTGTTTTTACTATTCATTAAAATATGAAAGTTATCAGAAAAATATCAAAAATTTATCCAATGTAAATTTTTATATCCTTATTCAAAAGAAGATGTTTATTTTGTAAAATTGAACTTATAAACATGTAAAAAACTAGATTTAATGTGGGTGCTCCATCAAAAGGCAGCAAAACTGCATTTTTTGAAAAATACTTATTTTACCCGAAAATTTTATTTTGTTCACATAAAATGTTTTAGAAAATTTATAAGATGAATAATAATGTTATAAAATCCAAAATTTAGTTAATTCTATTCATAATTGATAGTTCTTGATAATATTATAACCATATATCGTTGTTTAGTGAAACCCGGTATTGCGTACAACACACACTATCAAGGAAGGTCGCGATTGCGTGTAATGAAAGCCAAGTCAGGGTTGCGTGTAGTGCAAGACTCCTTTTTTGTTGCGTAAAAAAAATCCAACCATTTTTTATTTATACATTAAATATATATATATATATACACTCAATGTTGCATAGAATAACTTCTATCAAATGAACTTGAAATTGTGTATAACATGATCCAAGAATTGTGTTGCGTAAACTGCAAGCTAATACGGTGTTGCGTATAGCACAAGATAATCTTGGTGTATCATAAAACACATGACATAAAATAAATTAAAAAGAATACTTATCATAAAATCTCGGGGTGTTACATATATATATATATATATATTATACACACACACATATATATATTGACATAGATAAATATATTTATATTTATGAACATGTGTGTGGGTCCATGTGTGTTTGTAAATATAATTAAGTTTTAAATTATCCATTATGTATATATATATATATATCATTATATTGATATGTTCTAGGTGACGTGGTCATACACCAAACATTCATTCCATATACCCTGTCGTGGAGTCAAATAAGAAGTGAATTTATTGTTTGGTGTTTTCTGTGTGTAAAAGGGAGGGGGTGGCCACTTGTGTTGGAAGAAGAGAGCACTTGAGAGGGGAGTTAGTAATGTGTTGAAGGAGGGAAATGTGTGGATGATATTTCTTATATTTTAAAATTATGAAAAACTTTAAGGGTAAACAGTCACATGAAGTAGAAGTTAGTGGCTTTTGGGTGGGCAGGTTTCACAGAATCGGAAACCAGTGAGGGTGCAAGAGTGAAAGCGATGATATCCTTATCTACTTTCAATCAAACAACCCTAATAAACATTATTGAACATAGGTTTATACTGATCGTAACGAAATAATTATGATAATAAACACAAATAGATCTCACCAAACAAGTAATCAATGAGTTAGGAGGATGATGAGAAAATAGGATGTCGTATATCGAAGCTTTGAATCATTCGAGAGAAAGTGGAGATATCACAAACTCATAAAATGTTTAAGTCATTGATTTGTTCGACCCTTGAATCATTTTATCCATGTATTTGAGACTTAAAATTGTTTGATCATGGATTTGAACCTTGATTCGAGCTTCGATTCACTGAGGAGGAGCACTGGCATAAGGTGGATTCTGTAGAAATCTTTGGTATCACAGCGAGTTTGTGACTACTTAAGGTTATTTAAATATATCATGACATTTTTATCAGTACTTCCAAAAAATTGATGATAAAGATCCCTTTTATCAGTGTTAAATTAATTTTTGTTGATAAAAGGCTTCTTTATCATTGATTTTTTAATACTGATAAGGATAGAGATGTATCGATGCTTTTTTAGCACTAATAAATATGCATTTTTTCAACACTAATTAATTAAGCACTGATAAAGGGTTTATTTTTATAATTATAAATAAGAAAATAAATATAATTATATACTTATATATATTTAATAAATATAAATATAGTAAATATATTCTTTATTTAATTATATTTATAACAATTTTATAAGTATTTATTTAACTTTATAAACATACTTTTTAAAAAAAATTACATTTATATCATTATATATTTTTATATAATTATATATATACATATTAATAAATATATATAAATATAAATTTAGTAAATATATTCGCTACTTAAATAAATTTATTATAATTTTATAATTATTTATTTATAATTATATAAATACTATTTAAAAAATAATATTTATTTATTTATAATTATAAATATATAAAGGCATAAAAATAGTAAATATATAATAATAAATATATTTATTTATAAATATTTTTTCATCAATATATTTTTAACATTATTAATGAATATTTAATCTTAAGTGCATGCAAGTTAAAAATGAGTGAAATTGAATAATTAAAAATGAGTACACATTAACAATATTGAAAAAATTGAGAAGTTTTATTAATTAAATATAAATTATTATAAGTAAATGGATATATATTGAAATAAAGATAAATACATATATAAAATATTAAAACATAATAAATAAAATAATTTAGTTAAATTCCCAAAAAAAATATTTATGTGTGTGCATTATACATAAAAATGAATTAATTATGTATATGTGAAATCAATATAACACACATTAGATCTATGTTAAATTGAAAAATCAAACGAAATTTAATTATGTCCATTACTCGATGCAATTAGTCGTTATTTTTAATTCATATTAATTTTTATTTGTAAACCATTATTAACTAAATATAATACTATTTAATGTAAATCATAAATATTTTGTATAATATAAATCACATTTATATACATTCATATATATCTATATATTTAATATCTATTATTTATTAAGATTGTCAAAAATTATTCAATTAAAAAAATTAATATTTTTCTCAATTTAATTATATTTAAATTTTATTTGTTTAGTTTTTATTTTACGTATATCTATATATTTAATATACAATATTTATTATTATTTATAATTTATATATAATATAATCAATTTACTCATTTTTTTCAATAATTATTTAATTAATAAAATTTTTTATATTTTTTTAATAAAATATTTTCTATTATTTATTTATTTTATTACTTCATTTTATTCAGACCTTTATCAATGATGATAAATGATCCATTTATGGCCACTAAAAATAAAGCATTGATAAAAGGCACCCTTTATCATCTCTAAAAATAAAGCATTGTGAAAGGGTTCCCTTTATCAGTACTAAAAATAATGTTCTAATAATGGTTGTATTTTATCAGTGCTAGAAAAAACACTAATAAAATTTACCCTTTATCAATGATCGTTTTATCACTGATAAAGGTAACCTTTATCAGTGCTTTTTTCTATCATTAATAAAGTCCAACTTTATTAAAATCCAATTTTTTAGTAGTTTACCCATATCATTGTGAATGTATATTGTTTATTAAGTTTATTGTTCGATATTCACCTAGATAGAAATACTAATACATTTAAAGTGGTTATTTCCCAGTAATTTTGTAACCAATGAATATATTCTCTATCACTCTTTATCATTATCATGGATTATACCTTTATCCTCCATATCTGTGTTCCTATGTACATGTGGTATGGTGTAAATCAAATCTCTATGATCCATCACAGTCTTTGTCTTTCTTTATCATTAATTATGCATAACTTTCCTTCCAATGTACTTACCTTTTCAATACCCTTGTATAATTCTTTTGGTTTAAGGTTGTTAACTTATATACCTATATATCAATTGACTAAGGAAATTATTGACTAAATGTTATACCCTTTATCTATATGGTGTAAATACCTTATACTTAATTATCTTAATTTATAGTAATTTACCTTGAATATTACCTAATTTCATTGGATACTTGTTTAATTTCAAATGGATTTATCATTTTAGGATCATTAATTGATTTATGTATAATTTTTTTCGATTTTAAACACGTGAATTTATAAATATGGAGGGTTCAACTTGATAGCACTCTAATATATGGGGTGAAAATTAATATCTAAATATGACATGCTTATGATACCCTAGCATCATTACTTGTTAATGTTTTATGACCCCTTTGTGAAAAACCTTGGTAATATGTTTTATGACACCTTGGTGATGAATATTGGTGATATTCATATGAATTTAACATGTTTATGTTTTTCCACATTCTTATGGCTCCACGATTTATGATTTCATTTTCTTTATGTCATGCTACCATGGGATGATATATGATCCTCTTTATTTATGTTATCAGGTTATGCCTCATGACTCAAATATTATACTTCATCAATCATGATCAATAATATCTATGTTTTTATGTCACAGAAATTATAATTTAGCCCTTACTAATAATTTGAGTCCACCCTTTTCTTATGTTCTCCCATTTCCCTATGAATTACAATCGAATGGATATGAATAGAAGAGATTCATTTGTGGAGAATTTTTTTTATATATGAAATGTATTCTCAAACATGTAAATGTAACTAGTTCCCAAATATACCAAACATTTAATGCTTTGGGTAGGATGTATCTCTTGGGATATTTTTAAAAGTATTTATGTTTAGCACTAGATATGGAAGTGCAGGTCTTGGGTGTCTCAATTTTTTATCATATTTTTACCATGATTTTAGATATTATTTATTAAAGAATACCTTATTTTCCTTTTCCCATATAATTTCTAAGGTAGTGATCATTTTTAACTAAATATTATACCTTTAGTTATTTATAATTATTTCCATTCCAAATGTGATTTTTGATTTTCTCATGACATTAAAGTATTTTTATAAGATAAAGGAATATTTTATTACTATCCAAGATATTTAACACATGTAAATTTTTCAAAATTTATAGGGAAAATATTTTTTCCAAATGAAATATTTTACAGAAAAGGTGGAAATTATATCTTTAGGGAATTTGAAATAAAAAATCCATTAGTGGGGTAATAATTATTATTGTTTTATTTAAGAAACGGTTTTTTGTAATGATTTTTGAAATGGGATTTTAAAATGGAAGTTTGATATTAATTATTAAAATAAATATTTTAATATAAATATGAGTGGGTCATAGGTCAGTGTTAGGAATCACCATAAGATAAATGATCAGATAGATATTGACTTCTTTGGAATCCTGTGATGGCTAGAATTATATATTATTTTATACTATGTATGTTGTGAGTTGTATTTTAGTGTTTTATATTTAGATAATTATAATGAAATATTTATTTTATTTTTTGGTGGAATTATTAGAAAATTATTGAATGGTTATTTTAGTTTTTTGAGGTATTGTGGTGTACTCATTTTGGTGTAGTTATTTTGAAATGCTTGTGGTTTTGTGCATATTTTATTTAGTTCCTTGCATTTTTGAAGTGCACATAAGGTTATATATTAGAATCATTCTGGTTAACTTGATGGTTTGGAGACTTAGGATATTATTGGTTAATGTTGTATATTGTTTTTTCATTAAAATTGTTATGATAAGATGTTTCTAATAACCTTGACCTTTGTTATTATGTTTTTTAGTAAATTTGACTCATGAAATATTGGGGGAAATTATAATTTTTCGTATTATGTAGATAATGAGGCTATGTTTGATTGTTTTAGATTCTTTAAATGGGGTTATTATAGGTGATTCAAGTGTGATGTATGGCCTGAAGATTACTATTGGAGGCTAGAGGAAGAAACACTACTGGAAATTTGACCAATACCAACGGTTTTCAACCATTGGTATAAGTCCCAAAATAGTTTGTATAGGCTATAACAATGGTTTGGGTGACCTTGGGCATCTGTGGCATTGATATAGACCTATACCAGCAGCTTTTGGAAACATTTGTTATTAGTGTCTATACCAATGGTTTGGAAACCATTGGTATATGTGAAATGAATTACCTATGCTATTGTGTCTTTAACCTATACCCACGGCTTGTAAAACCATGGGTGTATCTTTTAAAAAATATACTGTCGTGGGATTCGACACCTAGACTGCCCCTTTATTCTTACAACACCTAACCGCTAGTCCATTTCACTTACTAGTATATAAATATGAATTTACTTATATATATTTATATAAATCATCTATATAGGTAGAAACCCATAGGAATTGGTGTTCCCATGAATTTTTTTGTGTCCCATGAACCTTTTTTCTGTGATATGGGGGGAAATCTATACCGATAGTTTTGAAAAATTTTGGGTATAGGTATTCAAAAAACAACCATATACCCATGGTTTTACAAAAATTGTGGGTATAAACCTAAAAAAACCCTATACCAACAGTTTCTATAAAACTGTTGGTATAGGTCTCTAAAAATAGCTTATACCTGTGGTTCTACAAGAACCGTGTGTATATAAACCCTTATACCTATAGTTATATAAGAACCATGGGTATAAATAAATTTTCTAGTAGTGAAAGGGATAGGGTTTAGTGGTTTATTGACCACCAAAACTTTATTAGAGGTTAACTATAAGTCTGGTGGCCAGCTCATGGCTATATAGAAATCTAAGTTTCATAAGAAGTCTGATGGGGAGCCACCAAAACTCTAATATAAAACTAGGAAAACATTCATTAAGATTAAATGAAGGTAAAAAGGTGTAATATTTTTTTCCCTTTTAAACCCCCTAACACTCTTTAATTTCACCACATTTTATATTGGTAAAACTCTCCCAATGATCTTTATTATTGTTTTCTTAATGTAGTTTCCAAATTTATTCAAGATTCAGAAATGTATTGGATGGATTTAATAATGTATAAATCTAGGTAAGCTTTTACTCTCTCTATAAAATCTTATCCTCTTTTTATTTTCATTATTCTCCTCCTGTAAGCGTGTTAGTTTACGGATATTTGTATCAGGGAATGCAGTGAAAGTAGAATGGCAAGGTATTTAAAAATATTCATTTTTTTGATCAATGTAACAATGTAGTATTTGGTGAAATGAGCCCCATTATAATCTAATAACCACATCTAAATTTATTTTAGTAAAAAAAATAAAATGTAAAATTACCTCATTTAATTTAAAGGTGTGTTTGAAAACTACTCATCACTGTTGAATGTTGCGTGAAGGAACTGAGGTCAAATCCATCTAAATCATTCACATATGCTTTAAAAGTCAATGGTAATGCCAATTGTCGATATATAGGTTCTATCATAGATATCTAACAAAGAATTTGACATCCTACAAATCACCACTAAGTCATTCCTTCAATCCATGAAGGACATATCAGATAGATTTCTTTAAATGGGAACTTCTCTCTCAAGGATTCATGAGAGATGAGAGAGGAGATCTCAAAATCGATTGTATGAATGGTCACTCAAAAAATAGATCCCTCTAAATTGTATAGGGGAGATTAAACACCCAAAAATGGGTCCTTGTACCCCTTATAGGAAATTCCCAATAAATAAGCTATAAATGACACATTATGGCCAAATAACTATGTCATAAACATCATTTATATTTTTATCACTTACCTACAATATAATAAAATATATTATTTGATAAAAGAGAGTAATTAACTCGACTCAATGTTCCCTCAAATATTTAATAAATCTTGAATATTAAAATAATATTAATTTGTAAAATATTTTCCTATGTATTCACTTAAATACTAGTAAATACATTAAATAAATAAATTCAATCGTAATTTTTCTAATCTCTATAGAATTTATTTATTCCTTGTAAATACATTATACTTTGACATATCTCAAGACTTGTGTTGGGGACCACTATGTCCTATTCCTCTATCCATTAGAATATGCACAACCATTTTAATATACTATGTTTTTAATACTTTATTCTTGTATCTCAATAGGAGTGTGTAATACTCATGGACTAGGAGTAGAGTGTAGGAACCCATAAAGGCCACTGAGGAGAAAACTAATAGTTTTAGAAATGATAATATCTCCTACAAACACACATCATGAAATTCAATCTCTTTATCTCAGGATATATTGTAAAGAAGGGTGTGTAATTTATGTTTGCATCCTCTATTACTTAATTATACATTGATCTTACTAGATTGAGTTATTTTATTCTACCTTGGTCATAGATTTTGTGAAGGTACTACCATCCTATTCAATCATTCCTAAGATATCACTTTCTTTCATAAGAAATAAATACTATCTTCGTCATTCTATCAATGTTATACCACCAATGTTGCACCCAATGTAGGCTACCACACCATGAAATAAATATCATGTTTTTTATTTTGTATCAAAGTAAATAATCCAATGGTATAAAATGATAATAATCTGAAGTTAAGACACCATTATATGTGTACCTAGATAATAACCACCAATGAAACTTGAAACTTTTTTTTCTCCTATTAGTGGTTTAGTCCTAATCATCTCTTCTACTTGAGATCACCATATATGAATTTCATACGAAGAAGTCGCAATGCTTATAAATTTCTATCATCTTATAGTCCCACCTCATCTATGAATCATCTGAATTATGTATCTAGAAAATAGAATATAAGTTTAAGATAATTTTCAAGGAATCTTTAGGGTCTCATTATTGCCTAAGAATTGCTATATCCTTTTCAATATGACATGTAATCTAAGGAAATTACCATATAAATAATTGACACATAAGTATAAACATTATTTTTGTAATATAAAAACATGTATATATATATATATTAAAATATATACATGTAATGGTAATATAAGTACATAAAAAAGTTATCTCTAGGGAACCCACTCAAAACAGTCCCATTTTCACTAGATCTAACAAATAATAATCATCAAATCACCAGATATTTCATGTGAATAATTCTTCTATTGAAATATGGATTTATTCATAGGTTCTTATACAATATCCATTATGGATACTCAGTTAACTAAAATTTAACTCTCTGAGTAAAATCCTTCAAAATATGAAACTTTTGAATTATATTCGTTTTCCTTTGGTATGACCTAGGATCCTTGTAATGCACCTCTACTGCAAAATTATCACAATAAATGGGAACATGGTCTACACCATTAGACATAACACCATTATATGAGATAAATCTATGTATCTAGACTACCACCTTATAAAAATTAGAAGATTTTATATAATCATAATAATAACAACATATCAAAATATAGTAGATTTTCGATTTATCACTTCAGTATGGAAAAACCATAAGAATATTAAGTATAAGAAGAAAGGAAATTGATTTGAATTGGTAAAATAATTACCTCTTATTTGAGTGTCTCCGTTTGACTTTCAAAAAAAGACTCCTTAGGTTGTCTTTATCCCCAAAGTATGGCCTATAGAATAAGGTGAGGGGGTTTTGGAGAGAAAATAGCTAGATTGTGGTCGAGCCAAAGGGATTTGGAGGTGTGAATTAATGATAAGGGGAAGTTATCTTTTATAAGAGATGTAAGGGTCACTTTTTCCAAATTTTAAAATATTAATTTATTATAAATTGATTTTTGGTTTAAAATAGCTCAAATGTAATTTATTCTATTATAAGATGAAGATGGGTCGAAATCCTCTCAACCAATGAATTTTATATATGTTTAGGTCATAAAATTAACGGTATCTTTTGGATTTAACCCTTAGTTAAACAATTTAACTCTCACTGTTTCTTCTTTTACTTTTACACTATAGGGTTAATATAGTTACTATAAAATTCCAAACTAACCCAAATTAGATAATTTATGAAATATTTTGAATTATCTAAGTTATTTGGATAAACTTTATATTTTTATGACTATCATATCATCTAATAAAATAGTATTCATTTTAAAATATCATTTATGTCAATTTTAATACAATTCAATATTTTCATTTTTAAAAATATCAAACCAACATAATAACTTAGAAACTAATACTTCCAATATTTCACTAAAATTACTATTTTATCTATAAAATTATTTTATGTCACTAATTAAGTCAAATTATATTTATTTTAATATTTTAAAACCATTTATTTGATATCTAAATTAATTAAACAATTATTCTATCATCATTGTGTCACCATTTAATTAATTTATTTAATGTACAAAAATTTTAAATAAATTATCATGATATATATAAATTTATTATATTTATAAAGACTATATATATTTAACAATATCACCTATATAACCTCATATTAAAAATAAAATAGTTATTAAAATTTGAATATGACATTTCTAACTCTTCTTTAAATAAAATATAATAAATAGCCTAATCTAACACAAGTTGCTTAAAAAATAAATACTTTTGAAATAAGGTTGATTTTGGTCAAAACACACATATCCAATGAAATTAGGACAATTTTTAGAGTAATTTGATATTATTATAATATTTTTTACCTTTAATTAATTTATTAACCTTTAACCGTGGTAAATAAAATTCAAAAGTTATTATTCACCAAAAAAAATTGATCCTATTATACCACACTTTTCATACTTATTACAACCATGTATGTCATATTTTATAAATTTAATCCATAAAAGCAGTAAAATATTGTTTAATGTTAATCTAAAAAAGTGGCTAGAAGACAGGTAAAGAGACGTTAAAAATGTTCAATGAATTTTTATTTATAATTCTATTATAAAAAAATTTCCAATGAATTTTTATTTTCAATGAATTTTTATGAATTTTTATTTTTAATTCCTTTTTTATTTATAATTATATTATTTTTAATTTTAATCTAAAATGAATTTTTATTTTTATGTTCAATAAATTTTATAATTTTTATCTATATTTATTATAAATTTATTTAAATTAAAAAAATTATTTAAATAAAATATTTGGTTTTTTAACAATAATACAGTGTTTTTCACGATTCATCAAAAATTGAAACTTTTCATAAAATACCAAAAACTCACCCTAATCTAATTTTGATATTTTGAATTCAACAATGAAGTCTATTTTACCAAATTCAATTTATAATAGTGTCTCAAAATTAATTTTATTATTATTCACAAAAGGACATAAAATTTTGTTCCTTGAAGAAAATATTAGTTCTAAACATATAATTATTTTACCAAAACTTATACATTTCATTATAAATATATTGTATTTTCATGAAAATATTAATTATTTATTACTATTTATATTACTATATTTAATGTATAAGTTATAAATATATCATTTAAATAATTTTAACAATAAAGTGTTGTTTCGTAGAAACAAAATCTTTCGTGTTACACAAGCCAAGTCGATGCTGCATGCAACAAAAGCTTTTGAAGATAACATACTATGAAATTTTTGGGTATTAAAATTTTCACTATCTATCCACATTGACTCATGACTCTTTGAACTATTGAGTGAAGTCTTGTCTTTTAGGAATCATAACCTTAATTCACTCAATAATTCACCTATAAATTAGAAATAAGAAAGTTATAGATATTTATTTGATGTCATATTTAGTTAATCCAACTCATCACTCTTATAAGAACTCCTCAGTATTAGGAGGCACCCTCAACTATGGATGATGAGAACCCCGTACACTTGTTTTTTTCAAATTTAAATGAATGAAGGTGATAAGAGTTAATATTTATTTGATAGTTTTTATTATTACTTGAAAAATGAATTCATGTTCTATTTGACATGATCATTAAATGTCATCACATGCACAAATTGAAAATTCATAAATAAAAAATATTAATTTTATATTAATATATGAAACTTTTTTATATTATTTTATGTGATTTCATAAACATGTATATCCACAAATCAATAATAAACCATGTATAAATTAAATAAAAAAAATTAGTGGTGTTGACCATTTACCATTGGATGATCTATTAAGAATAAATAGATCAAACATGACACTAAGGGTTGAATAATATAGTCATTTCTGACAGGAATTGTAGCTACCACCCATTTCCAATGTATCCATGTTTTATCTCAAATATCTCCATATCTCAGTGTTGTATGTATCTTATATTTTCCTCAACATTATGCATAAATACTTGGGAAAGTGAAAAATATATAAATAAAATAGCGTGGGCATTCAAGCCATTATACATATAATGTTGGAAAATAAGATGTGTATATCATCAAAAATAAATTAATTATTAAATATATCACATGAATTATAAAAATTAAAGTAAAATTAATTTAATCTTAGACATACATTGGTCGATCTATGATTAAGATTAGTTGGCACTTAATATATATGTCATATTAAATTAGTTTTGCAATAAATTATACTCATGTAAAGTTTAAATGAATTAGAATAAATTTATCTAATTTAAATGAATGAAATAATCATCATTTGGTCCCTTGATAAATTTTAATATGATACAATAAAATCCTAAATTTTGGAGGAAAATACAATTTTTATACTCCATGGTGGGATAAAAATCCCCAAAATGGGGTTTTAATCTATTTTTGGATTTGAAATGGGTCAGGCGGGTTTTGCAAGGCCCGACCTGGGTTGACCAATGGTGGTTCCCCACAAAGCATGTGCATGGGGAGGTGATGTAGAGAGGGGGGACTCACCCCTTTCAATAAAAAAATTTTATTTTTTTATAATATATACACACCACAGTGACATGGGTTACCTTCACATACTACCCCATTTATTGTGGTGATTTATTTCTAAAAAGGGGGTCCCTAAGCTTCCCATACAAATATATATTTTATGTTAAGCTATTTGGATTCCCTACAACCACTACCCCACCCCACCCCTAGCCAACATTTTAAAAATTTTCTTATTGTTTCTTGACATATGTACTGCTCCCCCTTTGTCATTTTTTCTATATTATTTCCTTTTTTTAAAGACTGTTAATTAGTATTTTCATAAAAAAATAATTTACATTCCACAAATCTATGGAATTCTCTCCAATTAAAAATCACAATTTCAGCCACTAAAATCCGGAAAAAAATATGGGGGTCATTGGAAAATTCAACCATCCACTACCTCTGGGTAAAATAACATATATATATATATATATATATATATATATATATTCATATTTTTAAAACTATAATAAAAATGGTTTTGATCTTATTTAATTCTTCAGATGGCCACAACATAGCCATTTTTTATTGGATCTAAGCTTAGTTTGGTGTGATGGGACCTTAACAGCGCCCTCTATATGAATAAAAAATTAATATTTATTGGATTAAAAGTTGCATGCAATCAATCTAATATTAATTTTTTTTACTCAAGTATACAGCTGATATAGATGGGTTGGGGATGTAAGAAATTTTATATCATATTGATGTAACAACATCTTCTTTGATAAAATGAACCCCAATGAAATATGAGGATATTGTGTGTATTAATTTAGGATCAGAACTTAAAATAAAAAATTACCTTGATAGATTTTAAGAAAAATTCATCAACTTCTAGTTATCAGAAACCATTTCTCAAAGTAACCTATTTTCGATCCTTAGATCTTCCACATGCAATTCAAATATTCTTTAGAACATCAAACATTAATATCTGGGTGCTAGCATGGAGTTCCAATAAATCCTTCAACATCTTGATGATCACCACTTTGTCATTAATTCAATCCAAAAAGTATATCCAATATCAATTTCTTAGAACTGGTACTTCTCTCTAAGGTATGTTAGAGAGATGAGAGTGGATCTCTCAAATTTGAGTAGATGAATAGTCACTCAAAAAAGAGCTCTCTCTTACTTATTTAGTGGAGATTTAGCACCCTAAAAGGGTTTCTTAACCATTGTTTAAGTAATTACCACTAAATAAGAAACAAATGACATGTTATTACCAACTAATGGTGTAATATACATCATTTATATTTTAATCACTTACCTGTAATATAAAAAAATAATTACATGATAAAATGATCTATCAACTCAACTTGATATTCCTTCAAATATTAAATGAATATTTAAAATTAAAATAGTATTATTTCATTCAAAAATTATCTTTTATTAAAATAAATTTTAGTAAATACAATAAATAATTAAAATAAATTTAATTCATTATAATCCTAAATGAATTTATTTATTCCTTGGCATTTGTTTATAATCAGACATCTCCCAAACCCCATGATGGGGCCCACTATGTCTTATTCTCCTATTCATTAGAATATGCCCATACTTTTGAATACACTAATTGTATTTCTCTTTAGAAACTAATATACATAACAATTAGTACTAGTCACATACCAAGTGCAGAGTCTAGAAACCCATCAGGGCCCTAAATGAGATAAGGAATGGTCATACAAACAATAACCTCTCATATAAAAAAGTTTTTGTAATAAAATCTATTTTTCACATGCTATCTCATAAAGTAGGATTCTCAATTTATTTCATCATTTTATATTGCTTTTTTATATGTTTACCTTAAAAAATGAACATAACTATATCTACCATTACCATGGATTTAGTGAAGGTACTACCATCCTGATCAACTGAACTTCAGATATCACTTCCTTTTTGAAGCAATAAATTCTACTTTTATCATTAAAACAATGTCATACCACTAATAGATCACCTAATAAAATCTAACTTTCCATGAAAAAAATGTCATGGTTTTCATCTTGCATCAAAGTATGTGATAAAATGGTATACACTGATAATAATATTAATTCAGAATACCATTACATGTGTTCATAGATAGGAACTTCCAATGACTCTTGAAACCTTTGGTGTTCCTATTTTTTGGTTTGTCCTCATGATCTATTATACTCAAGATCATGAAGTTTGAACATAATGAGAATAATTTTTAATGATTATGATACCCTATAACCTAATAGTCACACATAATCAATGTCCTCTCAATATTATGTTTCTAGATCATAGGACATAAGTTTAAAGATTACTATAATTTTATATATAGGTTCTCATTATATTCTAATAAGTTTTACAGTATTTTTTTATATGACATGTAATATATGGATATTACCATATAAATAGTGGATGTATAAGTATCAACACTATTATAGAAATATAAACACATATATATATTTATATAACTACATAAAAGTACACATAAGAGTAAGGTATAGGGAACTCACTCACAATAAGTCATTTCATCAATGTCTTGTAGAAATACATTCTAATGATTGCACTATTCATTTATGGTTAAAAATAGCATTACTGGGTGAATTATAAATATAGGATCATAATAGTGTGAGTTTTACTATAATATGGGGTGAACTATAGTTTATAAAATAAAACATAAAATTTTTCTTAACATATTTAAGAAATTATTTCTGACAAATTTTTATACCAAAAACATTATTATCTGAGTATAAAAGTTTTTATAAAAAACTATATAAAACATTCTTAAATATTAATAGTGGATTTTGGAAACTGGTAAAAACATATAAAGTGAGTAAGGAAAACTTATAGAAACGTTATAACAAAGATACACACTTTAACCTTAAGTGTTAAGGAACTCAATAACCAGAAAATTGTTTTCCATGGTTTTAAAAAATATGTAATGGTTTTTCTTCATTTACTAAGGAAACCCTTGATTTTAAGATCGGTTGAATTTATGTTTCCCCATCTTTGAGAACAATCAATTAGGGAGATCATTAACCACTATCTTATTTAATCTTGTAATCCCTTGATCATTCCATATCAAACAAGCAATTATTACAAAATCAAAACATCTTCAGGCATTTACAAAATAATCCTCACACTGATTCCTTAAGAAAAAACACTCTTAATGATTATAATGAATCAATATCTATGTAAAAAAATATTACAAAAGTATTTATAGTATAATTAAATTTTCCCTGATGAAAAATTTAACACTTCCTTGAATGCATCTTATATTTACAATCAAACTACTTAAAGTCATATTTCACATATCTCATAGGTGGTTTCAATGGAATCAGACAAACTCATTATTAAATTGAAATGATTTATCACAACATCTTTGTCAAATTCTCATAATAATATACACCAATATAGTATAGATAAATTACATCTAGTAGAATAAAGAGTTTTCATATGGTGGAATGAAGTTTCTTTATTAGATAGATTTTATGGAAGTTCATTTGGAAAGAATGTTTTCCTACGTCTGAAAAAATTTGTTTAGTGGTCTTGGTACCACTTCATCTAAGAGACTTTGTTATACTTTGACTACTGGATATTTATAAATCTATATACGATGAAGTTTTTAATCATTTACCTGATATAAAAAATACATGTACATACAATTAAGGAAAATCTACATCTGATGGTAAGGTGTTTCTATGTGTAGTAAAACAACATTCCTAAAAATACATTCGAAGAACTTTGGAAGTATAAAAATTAGTAAAGTATAATACTCTAAATAAGTGGTTTCTAATTTTTAAAAACAATGACAAAAAGTGTTGAAAGAAATCTTTCAAGTCAACAATCTCCCCCATTTTAGAAAGCATAGAACTCAACTTTTAAAGAGAAAAACATAAAGTAAAAAATGTAAATATACTTACTCCCCCTGTCTTATAATTTTTTGACCTTTATTCATTTTATGAAAAGTTAGAACCTTCTTAACCTTCTTACCCATTTTTTGAAATTTTTCTACCTCTAAAAATTTAGGTTCTTTCTCCTTAGCCTTTTCTTTTCTCTCTCAAAATTTTTAAAAACATTTGCGCATTTTTTTATTTTCAAATATAATTTGTGGGAGTTATAAATTTTACCAAAAATTTTAGAAAAAACTCTACTCAAAAAAAAAATTTAATTATAAAAAAAATCATTAAAAAATATATATGAAATACAGTCATCAAAAAAATATAAGGAAAAGCATCCATCAAAAAAATTAAGGAAGAACATTCATCTAAAACATACATCCAAAAAAATTTAATGTTTTATTATAATAAATACTGTAAATATTTTAGTACAGAATCATTCTTTCTTCAAAAGTTTCATGATAATTATTTTCATATTCTTCAAATCTTCATGATATTTCTTAGATTCAACAATAACTAACATAATATTTTCCACTTCTTCTTTCAACACTTTAATGTTTTTACTTCTATTCTAACTATTTTCTAATTCAAAAATTTGTTTTTTACAATTTTTTAACTTTTTCCTCCAAAACTTATATCCAATTCCCTTATCTTGAAATATCATCATATTTTTTCATTTCAAGAGATTTTAGATTATCAATTTTCCTTGTTCTTTCACAAACATAAAAATTGATGATTCCTAGAAAATTGGAGAATTATTTTTTTGATGTTATCCCAATTAGGTTAAATACCCTGAGAGAGGGGTCAATCGGGTTATGACAGATTAAAACAAGTGTCCCTTTGGATATTGTTTCATTGTTAAAAAACACTCTTATCTCTCTCTCTCTCCCGGTGCAATGCATAAATATATTTTAAATCATGAACGAGACACAGTAATTTCACTTGGTTCACCCTCACTGTGATACATCCAAGGAAAAAACAATAGTGATGTGCTCATGTACCAAATCTTCTAAGGCTCACTTCCAAAATACATGGTTCGGGCTAGATCACTTATATACCTAGGATCACTGCCATTACAAGGTTTAGGGTCGTCTCACTACATTCCCAAGGGTCAATCTCTGTGTCTCTTTCTCTATCTCACTACTGGTAGAAAGTATCACCATATTCCTCTTCCTTTGTTCACTCCTCTTGGAAGGAATCCAATCACAATTTATGTAGTTGTAGGTCCCTTCATTTTCATGAAATCAGGCATCATCAACCATAGATAGATTATCTATTAAAGTCTTTTTTTTCACTCGTAGATGAAATAAACTATTATACGTACTATTATTTTGTGAAAATTTAATTCATGAACTATTTTAGTCCCTTCGCAAACTTCCTGAAGTCCTCTGTGAACTTCCTTGCACCGCATGGAGTGAGTGCTTCACGGACCACCTTTTTCTTCTACGGACCATCTCATATTCGCAAACATGTTCTTCTTCAATGGACCACTTCTCATCTATAGATGGTTTATGTCCCATGGACCACATCACCTCCATGGATTCTTCTTCCTTCATGGGATACAATGACCTGCAAAACCCCTTCTAGAAACTATCTTCACAAACCAATTCTCCTTTTTCAGAATCCCCCTCATGAATCTCTTCTCCTTCATAGAGTTCTTCCTCATGAAAATTTTTGGTCTTCATTGAATTCTACACAGAGAAATGATGTTTTCTTAAGAAAATCACTCAAAGTAATTATGGTATTCACAGTCCTTATATAAGAAAATCGATCTAAAAAATCCACTAATTTGTTTTACTCAAATATTTGATGTGGCACAACATTCACAACAGACTATGCTTCTTTCACGAACCATTCTCCCCTCTACGGTCTACGTAGTGCCTTTATCCTCTGCAGTGTCTGTTCTCTTTCATGAAATATTCCATTTTTGGCTCCACAAATCACCTCCTCCTTTCCACTAATGATGATCCATCATGTGAACTGCAAGCCTTCCATGAACCCCAATCCATCCCACAAACTATTTCCCTTATGTGGTCTGTATACCACACTTTCCAGTTCGTATAGAACTACTATGCCAAAATCCATACATTGTATATTTCCTTCTTCATTCCATGTACCTCCTATGTTGTCTGAGAACTACACTTTGCGGTCTACGTACTATTCACACCTTTTCTGAAATCCTTCCTTTTCTAAAAATAGACTCCTGATTTTGAGGCCCAAAATGATGGAAAACACTATGAATCTACACCACCGTAAAAACCTATTTTATAAAATTCAACCATACTCATTTGAGATCATCTGGATTTATCAATAAATGAAAACAACCCAAAAACACCGATAGTATTCCTAGAGATAATTTTTTCCAAGATTTGATGTCTGAATTACCTTAATTTTTTTATAAAAAACATTATATCACATTTTGTTTGTTTGATTAACCTATAAACACTTTTGGATTTCTTAAATTCAACTTTTTATTTTCCATTAAAATCTTTTAAATCATCTTCATTTTAGATTATTGTCTTCACAAGTTGTATTAGGTAACTTTATTTTTTCAATAGATCCACTATTCCTTGGACAAATTTCCATCAGTCTTGTGTGTCCAAAAGCATTGTAGAAAATCATTGATTATTTTAATTACATTGTTGAATTAATTCATATTTATTCTATTATATTAATTCTTATAGATGGTGTTGAATGTGTGGAACCACTTGAATATTCGCAAACTAAAGGATCTTCTGGACTTGAAGTTTTTGGATCCTCACCTATTTTATAATTTTGAGATTCATAAATCTCTCTAAAATTGCAATTTTTATTGGATGGATCTTTGTCTAATTATTAAGCTTTGGATTTTTATTCATTATCATCTAAATATTTTTCTTCGCCCATATTACTAATAGAAACCTCTTTCAAAAACATAATATATAAGTAATTGGATGTTTCATATGAAATTTTATCAATATCCATATTATTTTTAGGTTCCTCTATAACTTAATACTCATTCTTAAATATTCTCTTGCCTAGTTTAAGTTCTTTAGGGTGGATAGTTTCATTAGTGATTTTTTTCATTTTCAATATATTTTTCAAATTCATGTTAAATATCCTCATATTGATAATTTTCTATCAAAACTTATGTTCCTTTATTCCCTTAAAATACCTTAGGTACATTTGATACTTTTTCTGATAAAACAGATATAGATAGAATGGATGGAGAGGGAATGTAATGAATAACTATTTTTGTGAAAACATAAACTTTTGACTAAATTTATTCAACACCTCTTAAGAAATATTTATCTATCTTCTCTTTCTTTTATTTCTATTCTTTCTATTCTTTCTTTCATCTTTTCTAAGGGTTTAATAAACATAGTCCCATAGATACAAAGCATCATCCTTATCTAAACCAAAACATGGATCATCGGATTTATTTTATTCTTTATTTTATATAAATACAACAAAAACCTCATCGTACATTGTATTTTTTTTATTCCTCAGTATATGAATATAATTTTTATTATCTTTTATTTTGTATACTTTTTCCTGGAGTTATTTAACCTTTATAACTAACACATCTTTTTCTGATTTAACAACAAATTTTTTAATATTTTTAAATTAAACAAGTTTCATCTTTTCAACTATTTCTTTTCCAATATATGAATTTTTTCTCCTAACCAGATTTGATTCATTATTTATTTTATAAACATCCATAAATATCACTATAAACTAATTTATGAGTCTTATAAAGATAAGAATATTTAACTTCAAATAGAATATATTCACCGTCTCTATGAAATAGAATAAAAACTTCATAAGATTGTATTTAATTATATTGCATAAAAATTCCAAAACCAAGATTTCTTACACTTTAAGGGTATTTCTATCACATTTTCTTTTTATAAGAAAATTCAATAATCATAGATATAAAATTATAGAATCATAATATAGGTGGTAAATTTCCCAAACCTATTCATATAAGGTAGATAATTATTTTTCAGTGTGGGAATTTTCAAAACATCCTAGTTTCTCTGGAAAGTTAGAAGTTACTAATCTTCCTTCTCCTTCCAAAGGTATCTTAACTAGGTTAAAAACATGTTATATTTTAAAAGTCTATGATATTACAAACATTTTGAAGGTTACCACCTTAAGACCTTAAAATTCAATAAATTCAATAGATGTAAAAATTATATGAATATCTTGGGATAGTTCAAATAAAAATCATCTTTATAAACACATAAATATTACATTCCTAAAAATGAATTAAAGAATGATTCATACTTATCATGAAACTTTTTCTCAATCATCCTTTCTTCAAATTATATTCTATTATATAAATCACTTGATGAATAAATTATTTCTAACAAGATGATCATTGATATCATAGGATGAACTTGAGGAAGATAATATTAAGTAAAATTAAGGGGATGAGATCTATCCACAAAAATTAGCTACAATAGATGTGTGGTAACTAAAAACTCTTTTATATAGTATTAAAGGGAGTTATAATTCATATTTCTTAGATCATATTGAAACCCTTATAAGAATTAATATTTAAAATGTTTCTTCTAGATATATATAATTATTTAAACTTGTGATTTTTTAGAAATATTGGTGTCAGTTTTATAAAATGCATAGTTATTTTTATGTAACATAATAATTTGTAGCTAATTTCTTTAAGAAACTTCTTCAAAAAATTTATAAACAACAAAAATAGATTAAAATAATTTATAGAAAATTTTTTAAAAAAGGAATTATAAATTTTCCTCTCAAACTGAATATATATAATTTCTTATGAAATCTTGTCTAGTTATATATACTTCTTGGGTCTTTTAAAAAAAATTGTTCAAAAACTTTTGATGAAAATTTCATATGAAAATTTTTAATGGAAAATTTCTATTTCATAAAATGAAGGAAACATTTTCCAGAAATAAAATTAAGGAAACTTTATCTAAAAAAATTGGAAACTTTTTAATAAAATATTTTATGGAAATATTATATAAATTTTTTTAAGGAAAAAAGTTTTCTACAAATTTTTAAGGAAAATTTTTTTCTGAAAATTATTAAGGAAAAGGATTTACTAAAAAAATTTAAGGATAATGTTTTCCAAGAAATTTTTAGGGAAACATTTGGACCTAGAAAAAAATTGAAAATGTAGATAAATTTTCAAAATATGGGAAATATGTTCTTTCCTTTTATTAAGATGTTTTTTTATTATAATAATTGGTTAAAAAGCTAGATAAATTATTATTTTATGTTTTTCATTATATGATAGTTTTTAGTATTATTAAATATATCATAATTTAGGGGTTTTCTAAAAATATCATCAAGTTGTTCTTGTGTTCTAGTAAATTATAAAATTATATCTCCTTTTGTGTGTGATATTGAAGAAAATGGTGTCTTAAATCTATATTCTTGACTCATGAGTGGTGTTTTTGGTATTTACTAAGAGTTGTGGCACTTGTCTTTTAAAAAAATAGTACTACTACTAAAAATCTTATCAAATGTCAATGATTGTGTGTTTTATCCAAAACACATAAGCATAAAAACTTACAACTACTATTTATTCATATTCAATAGTGGAAAGTTCTATTGGGTTTTTTTCTTGAAAATCCAAGAAACTATAGCCTCTTATAAGAAATTAAAGGCCCCACATGTACCTTTTTTATATATTTTACATCCACCAAATTTATCATTTGAATAAAATTTTAATTCAAAATAAATTCTAGAAGAATAAAATAGGACAACATTCATAATTACTTTAAGGTGGAGAAAAATTCATTTTACAATATCAATATGGGACTCTTTTGTATTTTCTTGAAATCGCACACATAATCATACAAAAATCATTAAGTCAATAAGACTAGAAATAAGGTATAGTACAATACCTATCATTAATCTAATGGTTTTTTGATCAATTTGTTTCACAGATTCATCAAGATATTATAACGACCCAAAGTTTTTCAATAGAAATTCCCTTCATATAATTATGTCATAAAATCACATAAAAACACAACATAATGAACTACTAAGTGCTAAGTGACCATTAAACATAAGTTTTTCACTTCTGTGTTTTGAATTTTGAAAATCCGACATACACGGTTATATTCAAGATGATTTTTGGAGTCTAATGAAACAAAAATAATTTTCGTTGAATAGTAACGTACCCTTAATAATATTAAAATACCCTTATGAATAGTAATATGACCCTTATGAATAGTAAATCATCCAAAATAAGAGTAACATTACCCATGAATAATTAAATAAAATTTAGACGTCTTAGAAAGTGACAATTTGACCTTAGTGAACGTTTCGGTATTTTGTAAGTCATAAATAATTATTTATAATTAATTAATTATTTTAAAAGAAAATTTATTTTCCTAAAATGTGTTTGTAAATTATTAAAACAATTTCTTATAGTTTTTAGATAATTTTATAAGACCCTACGTAATTTTTTAAAGCACTATAAAATCAGCTTTAACTTTTAAAAATCGTTTTTAAAGTAAATTATGTTTTTAATTAAATATAAAATTAATAATATTTATAAAATTATATTTGAAAAATGGACTTCATTTTTGGATTCAAAATTTTAAAAAATGGTTGGGGTAAATTTTTTGGATTTTCGGAAATACTTGAATTTTTGATGAATAGTTAAATACTGTAATTTACAAAAATAAGCTAAATAGTCTAATCATAGAGTCATGTGTGATGTTCTATTGATATAAGCCCACATGATTCGGGATAACATGATAAAATTAATATTATTGGTCATTGAAGACTCACTATTCCTTGTGTTAGGGGAAATTAATAAACTAATGAATTTTATATTAAGGAAACCCCACTCCCCTCCACTATAAATACCACCCTTAACACCCTCATTTCCTCACACCTCTCAAGCTCCAAGCCTTCTCTAAAATCTGCACAAACATCTTCCCTATACCCTCTCCCACGTCCAAGATCTTCTAGTCTCATCAAAAGACCATTCCTAGCTTCCTTAAGGAGGATATCAAGATGAGGATTTAAGAGGTAATTTCTCTCCCTCTTCTCCTTTATTTTTCTTTCAAGTTCAAGTTCATTTACTGATCTCTCCCTACCTATCTTCATCCAAATGGTATTATAACTCTAGTATTATACATTTAATGTAATTTTATGATGCTAATGGGATATTATATCATACAACCCCCTTTCCCTCTTCCTTTTATTTTATTAAAGAGATCGTTGTTCATGAGGTGTTAATTTATCACCTTCAAGAACAACATGCTTTATTCTTCCATTTATACCTTCAGATCTGGTCATGAAACCATTTTTATGGTTGAAACAGAATAGGTTATATTTTTTATCTCCTATTTAAAGTTATTGAACAAACTTATGTCCATATTTCTCAATTATAAATTAAAACAAGTTCATTGTGTTCCAAAAACCGCCCAAATTAACCCAAACAATCTTCATTTAATTTTTATCTAATGATTCATTCACTTGGTATATAATATATCTCATTATAAAATCATTTTAAATTCTTTAATTTAATTAATAAAATGTAATATTAGTTATATATGTTTACCCATGTTATACTTGAACTTCAATTTAAGAATACAAGTGAACCACTCAAGAAAACCATAAAAACAAACATTCCCGAATAATGTTTTTAAACTCTATAACTCATCCAAAGGGACATAAAATCACTTAATGAAAACATAATGAACCATATTAATTTAAAAAAGGTTATTTATTTATAATTAATGAGTATAATTTCATTATACAGTACATTAAAGAGAAGGAAGCATTCAGATACAAGGTAAGGGGAAAATCTCGAACCCAATTTTCTTTCTTCGGGTTATCCCTCTTTTACTCCAATTTGGTATGGTCATTTATTAAAAATAATTTGTTCATAATTATATTAAATTTTATGTGATATAAATGTTTTATAATTATGTTTATGTCGATCCAAATTTTTTCCAAAAGAACTCTTCTTTTAAGAACTCAACTTTTACCTCTCATTCATGGTTGATGGTTCTTGTATCATGTATGTTGTTCCCTCTTTCTTTTGGGAACCCAAAGATTATTGAATGTATTATAATGATATTAAACTCATTAATTAACATGGGTTAGTTATCATCACTTTTTAAATATGTTCCATGTGTAAATCATGATAATGATAATGTTATGATGTGACGGGTGCGCCCAGAATTATATAGCACAATATGAATGTTTTAAAGTGATGGGTGCATCCAAAATTATACAGCACTCCAATGCATTGGGTAAAGTGATGAATATCATGAGTAAATGTGAAATTATTTGTGAACAATATTCTAGTTGGGTTCACAAGTATGTGTTGTAGTTAACCACTAAGACATGATGTTTCATTTTTTATGCATTTCCACATTTCAAGTCTTTTATTTATACTCCTCTCATGTTCATGATCTTTTGCATATGTCATGATTATGCTCACCCCATTCTATATTCTTCTTATCTATACTCTTACTGTGCTTTTAGATCACCTATCCTTATGTATATACTCAGGTGGCTACATGTACTAAGGATAGTACAAGTGCCAATAAGAAGCTAGATAAGAAGAAATTAAATAAATGTTTATGCTTGATGTTGTAATTCTTATGTATGGTCCTAGTTTTCAAAAGACACTAAACCTTTTAAGCCTCTATGTGTAATATTATTATGTTGTTTATCTTTAAAATGATTTAATAGTAATTTAATAAAAGGTTGGGATGTTATAGATATAATGTTTTTGAGGTTATTATAGTAGTACTTATATATTTAGTATTATTATAACCAATCTTTTTAATTTGATGTTTTATATATATTTTTTGAGAAATAAAAGTTCCTTTTGGTTTTTGAGAAATTTGAAAACCAATGACAAAATTTATTTCACCCATCATTCTCATTTCAATCTCCTATTTCATAAGATTTTAAAAGAAATCAGAAAGTAATTTTTGAGTTGATAAAACTATAATTTCATCAACATAAATTTTTACAATTAATGTTTCCTTATAAAATTTTTAAATAAAAAATTTTGTATCCACATCTCCCTTCAAATTTTTTTGTAACAAAAACACAGTAAGTCCATAATACTAGTCTCTGGGTTATTTTTTAAGATCATATAGGCCCTTAATAAGTCAAAATTATGACCAAAATATTTTTTTTTAATAAAAATGTGGTTTCTCTACAAAAACTTCTTCTTATACATATCCATTAAGAAAAGAACACTTCACTTCCATTTAAAAAAAATAAAAATTTATGAATTTTTCATAGGATAGAAGAATATGGATAGATTTTAGTCTATCTATAGGAAAAAAATTATCTGTAGTGTATTATTTATTTTTTATTATAACCCTTTTCAAAAATTATTTCCTTGTTTCTAATAATTATTCCATTTTTTGTCATCTTTAGGATGAAAATCCTTTTTACTCTGATTATAGAAAAATCATTCAGACATTGAATAAAATTCCAAAATTGATTCATTTAAAACTCATTGAGTTCATATTTCATTGATTTTATCTAATATTAATAACCAAAATCCTCATCAAGAGTCTTAGTGTAAAAACCCAGAGTTTCTAAATGATATTTTTTTCTTAAAATAAAAGTGTATTATATTATATTATATAATATTATTTTATACACATAGAGTTTATAGATAAATCTAAAACACTCTATTTAGTTAATGAAAATAAATAAATTGGTCATAAATTAAACATATCAAAATACTAAATATTACAAGTAGAAAAATATTAAATAGAAAAAATATAATGGAAAAATTTAGATCACCCTAATCTTCTAGAATCATCCCTCCCAAAATAATACTATAAAAAAGAAAAATATTAGTAAACTAATAGAGATTTTTGAAAATGAAAATATATAAACCTAATATAAATTGAGGTAAATAATAAATTAATTAATGAATTTTTATTTATAAGAGGTAATGTGAATGTTAAAATAGTAATTTAACCATTAGAATAGTAACCTAACTATTGTGAATAGTAACCTAACCACCAAGAATAATAACCTAGTTATTGGAATGGTGATTTTAATTAACAAAATATAAGGTAAATAATATTTATTATCATTAATTTAAGTAAATAAAAATATTATAATGGCATAAAATAAATATCAATATTAAAAACTTAAATAAAATATATACACATTTTTTAATAAACTATATTTTAAAGTATTGCATAAAAATCATAATTTTTATATTAAAGAGTAATGTAACCTATGTTAGAAAATTATTTTTATTAAATTAATTTCATTTTTTAAATAATCATTTTACATTTTCTAAGGGTTATTTTTTAGTAATTTTTTAAAATACTTCAATTTTCATTGAGTAGTAAAAATACAGTTTTTCCATAATCTATGTATCTTGAATTACATAATTCATGATGTAATAATGAACTAACCATTTCTAGAAAATTATTCTAAAAAAAACATATTTAATTTGATAAATTATTTATTATAATACAATAAACATGATTTTCAAACCTAAAAATTACTTTCCAAATACTAAATTCAAAAAGTATTTATTTAAAAAACAATTTTCTCATTTTTTCCAATTTAATTTTTAATAAATAATTTAATTTGAATTATAAAGTGGTTTAAATTCCTAAATCCATTCTATTATATTATTATATGATTCATAATATCAAAAAATCAGTATTTCAAGGTTTACTTTTGAAATAATAACTTATTCAATGTTTTATTCTAAAAACACCCATCTCCTCGTGTATAAATTATCCCTCTCCCTCACCTTGAAAACCCACTCCTCTCTAACATAAAAAATCCCAATATATACCCAAATCCTCTGTATTAATCCCTTATCAACCTTAGGTTTGTGTTTTAGTAAACAAACTTCATTCATTAAGGAATTTGTGTTCCATAAATGAGAAGAAAAATTGAAAAAATAGAATTTTTTCATCAACTCTTCTCTCATTTTCCTCCTCTATTATCTTTTTTACCAATTTATTTCAAAACTAGATATTTAATATTAATTAGTTATTGTATTATATTAATTATTATAAACAAATATTAAAATTATTTTTTTGAAGTATTTATATTTTATACCTCTCTTTCTCCTCCTTTGGACAGTTTTCCTGATAATAATTGGTTAACTACCAACAGGTTCATTTCCAACTTATTTCATATCACCACCCTAATGGATGGTTATACTAAATTATTTATAATATGTAAATTTATAAATATTTTTACTTTAAACTTATATGATTAACATTTCTTATGTATAAACTACTTTTAACAAAATAGTGAAATCCAAGAAAATGGAAAATATTTAAGGAAAACTTGATATCATAACATTTCCCCTTTAATAAAAGGGAATTAGGAAATATAATTAAATTATTATAATTTATAAATAGTTACATAAGATAAAAACCATTCACTTTTGTTTCAATGTTTTATAAACCTATGATTATAATTTTTTCAGAGAAAATTGATAAAATAAAGCTATATTTATGGTAAGGGGATTCTCAAACCCAACTCTTTTTATTTGTGTTATATATATTTATCATTATTTTCTGTATATATATTCCCTTAATATTCCATAAATATCATTTCGAAATTATTATCTTTTATTTTCAACATTATACATGTTTTACACCTTTCCAAACTAATTTTTATTACAAAAACAAAGATTTTTCAACAAGAATTTTCTTTCCAAAATACATATTCAAATAATCATGTGTTATTTCTCCTTCAGTCAAAAATGATTATTTTTATGTCAAATATGTTTTACATTATTCATTTCATAACACTAAAGTTTTTTTGTTAAATTATAATATATAAGATTTTTCTAAAACTCATGACTTTCAGTGGGTTATTTCAAGACTATGATTATTATATATTTTATGGGGAATGCATGATTATAATCATATATGATGTGACAGGTGGGAATAGAATTATAAAACCCCCTAATTCGTTTTTTAAAGTTATTTATCTCATGAAATTATGTTTATTATGTGTGAACATGATTCTAGCTTTGTTCACAATGATGATGTTATGATTTAGGCACATATGTTATGTGTGAACATGATGCTAGATTTATTCACAACTATGTGTGGTATTTGACCACTTTTGAATGATTTTTGTTTTTTAATCATATGACACATTCCATAAATTTATAAAATTATTCCCTCGGGATTATGATGATAATCATATTCTTATGATATGATAATGATGATTATTCTCATCGATGTTCTATTGATTCATGTTCCTTATTCCTCCTATTATAGGGCTTTTAACTCACCCCTTTTTGACATATATCCTTAGGTGATTACATGTAATATGGAGAACACAAGATTTTATAAGGATAAAGAATAAGTATTTAAATAAATTCCCATGTTTTATTATGTAAAATTGATGTATTATCTTAATTTTTTCAAGAAAATAAACCTTTGGATAAAGTATTTGTATCACTGTTATATTGTTTGTCTTAAATATGATGTAATAGGAATGTAATAAAAATTTGAATCACTATAGTTGGTATCAGATCATTGTTTAGTAAATTTGGGAATTAATATTAGAGAATGTTATAAACAGCCCTTAGGATAAGTATATGTATAGTTAAACATCCTAGAAGAATTCTTTTAGAAAAAGGATAAAAATAAGAATCCCATAATATATACCTTTAGAGTTAATTTTTTTATAACAATAAATTATTTATTCATTCTTTTTTGACTTACATTTTCTTAAAACATTTTCTATTTTATAAAATGGTGGTAACTTGGAGAAACCAAGAAAAAAACTATGTGAGGGAAAATGAAATGATAATCCAAATGGAATATTAAATGCCATATAAGGTGGTGTTCAAAAATTTATAGAGATGATTAACTAGCTCTCTCAGGATATACACAATCACTAGAACCATTTGGGATGTTTTTTCACCCAAGAAGGATAAACTAGCCATTGAGTCCTTTATGAGGCAACAACCACCTACGTTTAGTGGAGCTTTTGATCAACTTGTGATGAAACAGTGGTTTAACTCAATGTATAAGATTTTTCTATTCTATACTATTCTAAGAAGGATAATGTGACTCTATTAATCTATAATTAATATATATTATCTGATCAATGTTTGTTATTTATAAATAAAATGAATATGAAAGATGAAATGGAACAAATGGAATGGGAAGACTTTAAGAAGTTATTTCGTAACAATTATTTCTATGGAACTCTTCAAAAAAATGTGGAGAGATAATTCCTAGAGCTTAAGAAAATGGAGGGTGAATCAGTCATGGATTATGAGAAAACATTCACACGTATTGAAATAAGTAGTTTGATGTGATTTCAAAGTAGAGATGTAGTTTGGTGAACAATCCCATGGTTATGAAGATAATAATTGAATAATAGAGTTTCGAGATGGGGGTCAAATGAAAAATGTGGAAAGGGGATCCAACCACCCACCTTTAAAAAATGTGGGAAGAATAATCATAGGAATTGACTCAAAGGGAAGGGAAAATTATTCAAGTGTGGGATAGAATCCCATAAAGCTCATGAATGTCGAAAAGACATAAAGAATCTGGATAAAATGACAGAGTAAATTAAGTAACCTTCTAATACACCACCCATGGTTTAATGGTTCAACTATAGGGAGTAAGGAAAATGTGTGATCTAATTCACTAAACCATGGGTATTTGAGGGTAATCATCATCAGCAACCACCAAATCCAATGGATCAAGGTAAATATTATTCCATCACTACTTCTATAGTGGATCATTAAAATGAATTCATGCAAGGTACACTTCCTATTCACTTGAGAATGGAAAATTTTAAATTTGATTATGGTTCAATGTATTATTTTATGTCCTTCATG
This sequence comes from Viscum album, assembly GCA_963277665.1. Taxonomy (NCBI): domain Eukaryota; kingdom Viridiplantae; phylum Streptophyta; class Magnoliopsida; order Santalales; family Viscaceae; genus Viscum; species Viscum album. Next base: position 602,306,907 of record OY728133.1, read on the forward strand.
TTTTTTAGAAATAATAGACAAAATCCTTGAATCCTTAAAGTAGATATATATATAAAAACACCTAGTGGTGTGATAATTTCAACCCAAGTTTTTGGATCTTCTCCTTTTAGTGTATGTGGGAATATCCTTTAATCGAATGTTATAATCCTTCTCTTAGTGGAATTCAACACTATACTATGATTCTATTAGATCTAGTTATATAGATCTCATATCAAATATCAGGAAAAGTAAATATCTTTATATACTCTGAACCATAAAATTCTCCTCTAAAAATGAAAGGAAGATCGGGAATTTTCTTTAAAATAATCCCTCGGTGGTGTGGGTGATAATAACCGATAGAGAAGCTTACCTTGTCCAAATGGTTTATTCAAAGGAAATCATCAACCTTAATAAAAATACCATTATTTGGGAATACACTGATATATTTTCTAATGAGTTCCCTAGAATTACACTATATCATGTGGTATAGTTCCCAATAGAGCTCATGCATGGAGCACTCCTATCAAAGAATTCCCCAATAAGATGGCCTCAACCGAACTAGAGGAGTCAAATAAGTAACTGCAAGAGAATTTGGAAAAAAGGTTTATATACCAAAGTGTATCTCTTTATGGTGAGTCATTAATATTCATAAAGAAAAATGATAGATCAATGTGGTTATGTATTTATTTCATGGAACTCAATAAGATCACTATAAATAACAAGTATCCCCTACCAAGTATTGATGACTTTCACGATCAACTATGATGTAGTCAGTTTTACTCAATATTGGATCTTCATTCTGGATATCATCAGAAAACGGTGAAGAAGGAATAAATTATAAATACATATTTTCATACAAGGTATGGAAACTATGAGTTCATATTGATTACTTAGGATGTAAAAATTATCATGTGATCTTCATGTATTTGATGAATAGATTCTTTAGAGACTACCTCAACATATTTATGTTAGTATTCATCTTTGATATTCTCATCTACTTCAAGAGAAAGGAGGAACATGAAGCACATATAAGGATTGTGTTAGAGATTTTAATAAAGGATAAAATTTAGTCTGAGTTCAGAATATGATACTTTTGAATGCATCAAGTCTCATTATTTATGTATGTTATCACAAGTGAGATAATTTTTTTAGAACTTTCCAATAAAAAGTAAATTAAAGAATCGAAAAACCCCACGTGTGTCACCATAATCTGTAGTTTTCTTATCTTAGTAAGGTACTGTCAACATTTTTTGAAAAATTTCTCTTGATTTTATAGATCGTTAAATAAGTTGTCATGGAAAGGGTTAAAGTATGTATGGATAGATTAATATGTGTAAATCTTAAAGGATCTTAAGAAGAGGCTAGTCATTGTGCCTATACTCACACTAAAAACAAGTGGATAAGTTTTTATAATATATAGTGATTCTTAAATGAAAATCATGGGTTTTTTACTCAAACAAAATGAAAATTAATAGCCTACACCTCAAGAAAACTAAAGGTCCATGAACAGAACTACCTGATGCATGATTTGGACCTACCAGTTGTGATATTTACTCTGATGATTTGGTGGAACTACCACTATGGTGAGAAGTGTGACATTTATACTAATCACATGGATATCAACTGGAATTAATGAATATGGTTAAATCTAATTAAGGACTATAACTGCTCTATTCAATTCCATATGGGAAATGCAAAAAATATAGTTAATTCTCTTAGTAGAAAATAACTTGTTACTCTATAAATGTTGTGGATTGATAAGAAAACTATCTTCATGGATATTCAATGGATGGATCTAGAAATCAAAAAGAAAATTAATACATTCTAACTTTCCCAAATTATTTTCAACCACCTATTAAAGATAATATCTAGTTGGTATAAAGGAATGACTTGCACATTCAAAAAAGGGTGAAATTAGTAAAGTAAGGGAGGACTCAAGAGTTCGCAAAGGTTAAGATGGTGTGATTTAGTTTGGAGGTAGGATTTGTGTGCATTAATCACATGATATAAAGTGGGATCTATTTGATAATGTATATACATAATATTTCTCCATACATCCTAGAAGTACTAAGATGTATTGTGATCTTCAAGAACACTTCTGGTGGAACAAAATGAATAATTAGATCATTGAGTACATCTCAAAGCGATTAGTATGCTATCAAGTTAAATAAAAGTGATATAAGTCTCGGGAGATGATGAAAACATTTCCTATACCCATGTGGAAATGGGAGAACATCAACATGTACTTTGTCACTAGTATCCCGAAGACATCCAAAGGAGACAATTTGAAATGGTTTTTGGTGGATCAACTCACCAAAATTACCAACTTCATCACTCTTCGGGAGTATTTATTGCTTGAAAACATTCCAATATATATATAAATTATGTTTTGAGGTTGTATGGGGTACCTCTTTTGATCATATCTAATCATGATCCAAGGTTCACATATAAATTCTGAAGAATTATTGATGTTATTAATATTTTAATGACTTATTATATACTCCCTTTACTTATTTTATATGAAATGTGCATAATTTGTGTGAAATATTAATCTTTTAATATTAAGTATAATTTTTGAGCATTTTTAGAAGTAGTCCAATTGAGTCAATTTAATGATTTAATAATACCTATCACTATAATGATCCAAATTGTGTGTTTCTTGCTTTTTAGTATTCTCCTTTCAATATAAAACATTTCATTAGAAGGTACCATGAGCCAATTCTACCATTTTAAGGGTCATATGGTCCTCACAAACAAGACCAAAGAATCTGTGAACAAACTGGACCAGCCTTGAAGATTGATTTACTGGGATCAATCCAGAAGTTAAAAAACATTAACTCTCCACAATAACTCAGGGTCCACTACATGTAATCTTGGATAAAAATTTCAATGCCCAAATCTAAGTACAAGGGGCACAAATGAAGCTTTGAAGTCCAGCCCACCATTCTGGAAGAAAATTAAAATCAGTATAGTATGCATGACATATCTCATTATGTAAGCATCAAATCTAGCTGAGATTTTTTAGTGTGAAATAGGAGATATAGGCGGCCAACTTTGTTGAATAAACCATTCGGATTTGAAGGCATAATCATATGCAAAAACCCTTTCACATTCTGAACTTCAAAAAGACTGGATTGAAATGGACAGTTTCACTTTTTTTAATCAACCGGCCATCCCTTTTGATCCTTAAGTCCAAATGACTCCAAATATTTAGATTAGTCGGAAAACATTATTATCTACAACATTGAATAAGGAGATTTCTCGAGATTCGGCTGTCTTGATGTCCATATATGCGAGACAAGTGGAGGGGTATTTCTTGAATGTGAACAGTCCACCACCTTGGGCTATAAATACATCCCCTCCTCTCCTTTCAAAAGGGTTGTCATTTCAGAATAGAGGATATCATATTGGCACGACCAAAGCTTTGATAAAGGCTTGGGAGGATCTTCCATAATCAAGTTTTCACTTGAGAGACCTTTCCTCCTCTCTTTGTTTTCACTTACTTTTGTGTTCTTCATTTTTGTAATTTTGTAAGTCCTTTCTTTTGTAATTCTGTTTTAATGAAAGTTTCGTCTTCAATATCTCTTATTCTCCTCCACATTCTGTATTTTAATATTTATGTTATTAAAATAGTTTAAATTCAGTTCAATCCCCTTCCCTTCTTTAGCTTCCTCATTCAATTGAAAGTTCGTTTTTAATTATCATCATTGTTTGTGTGTCTGTGTCGACGTACCACTCTTTTCTTATCCCTTTCTTTTTCTTCTCTTATTAATTTATAATCATAATAATTATAACCAGATTATTAAACACCAAAATTTCTGAGTAAATCCCTCATTGGGGTGAGTTATAATTTAGTTATTTTTACTAATTTATAGTATTTTCTCGATGAGTATTCGTTTATTTAACATTGTGTATGTTGGACTTAATTTGTCATGGATTAATGACATATTTTGTTTAGCATGTGGTTTCAATGGATTATTGTAACTACAAATACACTACCATAAACATGTACTGATTGAGATTAAAATCCTAATTAATTTAAGGATTGGATTAAAGCTTTAACACTTATGAATTCTAATCGATGTCAACTTGTGAAGTGGGTGTTAATTTAAATGCAATATAAAGCAAAGCTCAAGGATATCACAAGCTTAACTCCCTAATAATGAACTCACCCCAATATTTATCAATTTTTTAAATAAATTATAGTTAATCAATCATTTCAATTAAGATTTTCAAACAAACCCCCCTAATCAAAATACAATCAACTAAAAACAAACGACTATTCCAAAGTATTATCGCCGAGGATTCGACCCGAGTGCTGCTATACACATTAGCAGAGCACCAGAACTTTGACCGGTCGATAGGTGACAATCGGCCACGCATTTCAAATGGCGCCGTTTCCGGGGATGGTGATTTAAGTATTCATTAGTTTCTGGTTATTTTTAAAAAAACAAAAAAAAACAAAATTTTAAAAAAAAATTGAAAAAAATCACAAAGAAAAACCCGTCTTCCTCTTAAAAATCATAAACTGAAAAAAAAATACAAAGAAAAACTCGTCTTCCTCTTTCTTCCAAAACCTCTCTGAATGCTCCATACCCTTCCAAACAATCCCTCGGATTTGTTTGACCCTAAAATTGAGCGAACACTTCACCAACTTAGGAGGTACATAAGAGATAATCAAATAATTCAAGAACCATTCCTTGTCCAACCAGTTCAATTAGAAATGGCCAATCCTAGGGAGCAAACCCTTAAAGAACTTGATGACCCTGATATGAATTACCAACTTCTTGGTATTCAATATCCAAATATAGAGGCTAACATTGAACTCAAATCGGGTTTGATTCATCTTCTCCCTCATTTCCACGGGCTAGCCGATGAGGATCCATATCTTCACCTTAAAGAGTTCCAAGTAGTATGCTCTACCATGAAGCCTCAAGGGGTTTCTAAAGAACAAATCAAACTCTAAGAATTCCCTTTTTCTCTAGCTGACACTGCTAAGTCATGGCTCTACTACCTACCTCCTGGTTCCATAACCACATGGAATGACATGAAGCGGCTTTTCTTAGAAAAATTCTTTCCTGCTTCTCGTACTTCTTCTATCCGAAAGGAAATAAGTGTTATTCGTCAGTTCCTAAGTGAATCACTCCATGAGTACTAGGATAGGTTCAAAAAGCTTTTTTCAACCTTCCTACATCATCAAATCCCTGACCAACTCTTGATCCAATACTTCTATGAGGGGTTATTGGCTATGGAGAGAAATCTCATTGATGCCGCAAGTGGTGGTGCTCTGGTTGATAAAACTCCTACAGCTACAAGAGATCTCATAAGTAATATAGCTGCAAACACACAACAATTACATACTCGAGCACATGATCAAGTCAAACAAGCCCAAGATAATCAATAAATTGAGATGAACAAAATGATCGAGTGGATGAGTGAACTTACAGGTCTTGTGTGACAGCTAGCTGTGGCCACCAAATCCCCAACATCATCTTCTCCGCAATCAATGTTTCCTAGACCAATCAAAAATTGTGGAATTTGAAACTCTCCATATCATACAACTGACACATGTCCACAACTTCAAGAGGATCAATACGATTCATCTGGACCAATGGATCTGAAGGCAGCATATGCTCAGCGGAACACCAATCCTCAACTATCTGGTCAGTTTGTTAGAAACTTCAACCAACCTCACTCTGATCCCTTCTCCTCTAAATTTAACCAAGGATTGAGGTGTGGTAACCCCATGTCTCACCCCCCTCAATTCCCTCCTCAAAACCCAAACCAATTCCAATATGGTCAAGGTGGTGGTAACTTCCATCAACCTTATCCTTTTGTTCCCCAACCTCAAAGGAACAATCCTCCTCCTGGATTCCATTATCCTAGTGAGCCTTCTCAATTCCAAAACCAATACAATCGCTTTCCCAAGAACCAAAATCAAGGAAATCCCAATCCGGGACAAGCCTCTTCTTCCAAGCAACCATGGGAAAGTGCTGTTGAAGATCTTGCCTCCTTCACCCATTCTAGCCTTAAAAACATTGAAACTCAAATAGGTCAACTTGCATCCCACCTGAGCTAGAAACAACAATCAAATTCTTCCCAAATCCCATCTCAACCATTACCCAACCCCAAGGGTAATGTATGTGAAATTTCACTTAGATTAGAAAAGAAACTTTCTATGCCTCAATATAAATCCTCTAGCCCTCCTTTGAATGTTGACCTAGAAAATGAAAAGAAAAAGAAAATTGAAAAGGAATCTGAATCCATTCCATCACCTCCTTCCATTCAAATTAGGAATCCAATTCCTTTTCCTCAATCTGTTCCTAAGACAAGGAAGTCCTTTGAACCTGATCTGGAAATGCTTGACATGTTTAGACGTGTTGAAGTAAACATTCCCCTCTTAGATGCCATAAAATAAATTCCTAAGTATGCCAAGTTTCTCAAGGAGTTTTGTACCCACAAGAGGCAACTTAGGACCTTTGAAAATGTTTCCACCCAGCAGTCCATACCCATTAAGTGAAAAGATCCAGGTACCTTTATGGTTCCATGCCAAATTGGAAGTTCCAACTTTGATGTTGCACTCATAGACCTAGGAGCCTCAATTAATGTCATTACCAAATCCATATTCTCCAACCTTGGTCTAGGTCCCTTGCACCCAACGGGTGTTTTCATTCAGTTAGCCAATCGAAGCACAGCCAGTCCTGAGGGAATAATTGAGGATTTCCTTGTTCGAGTAAATGATCTTATCTTCCCAGCTGACTTCTATGTCCTTGACATGGAAGGTGAGACAACTTCTTGAAAATATCCTCTGATTCTAGGAAGACCATTCCTTATGACATCTAAAACCAAAATTGATGTCCATGCTGGCATATTATCCATGGAATTTGGCGACCAAATGGTCAGGTTCAATGTTTTTCAATCCATGCGATACCCATTAGAGAATCAATCTGTATTCTCTATCCATGTTTCTGAAACTCCCTATGAGAGTGTGTTGAATCCAAATTCATCATGTTCTTCCTGTTCTACTAATAGAGGAGTTTGTGAATATTGCATCCTCATTAACCAAGTGATTAATGGTGAAATTGATGTTGACATTACAAATGCAAACTCCATTGATCTGAAAGATCTTGAAAACTCTTTGAAATATCATCTCACCTCTGACCTCCAATCCTCCAACATGGATGGTAATGAGGAAAATGAACTAAAATGATCATTTGTTGATTCAGATCAGATTATCCCACATTTATACTTTCCTATCCATGATTCTGAAAATTCTGTTATATGTGAAGTGAACCCTGAACCAATGTGTTTATATTGTCCTGATGGTAGTGATGTTTGTGATATTTGTACCCTAATTAATAAAGTGATCACTAGTGAGGTTGAAATTGACAATTCTTTGGAAAACAACATTGATATAAATTAAATTAAAAATTTTATTAATTTCTATAACTCCATTGATCCTCATTACTCTACATTGGTATGTGATGAAATAAATGAGTTAAAAACAATTGGGATCTTATACGGTGGTTCTGTGTTATCTGGTCCTTACAAAAATGAACCATCAGAATTGAGCTATCTTCCTGAATTTCCAAGCATAGAAAACCATAACTTTGTGGATAACATCATTCCTCGGGTTGAAGACCAAAGTGAGGATAGAAATATTCTCTTTCCAACCCCATTGAATTGCAAGAACACCAACAAGGATGGGAAGAAATTATCGAATGAATCATCAGGCCTCCCAAAGAAAAAGTTTTTCTGGAAGCACACTAGATTTGAGAAGATATAATGGCCACCGTCAGACTTTGGGTAGTCCACTACAACTTTCTAGATGTAGACAAATAAATGCAGCACTTCTTGGGAGGCAACCCATGTTTTATTTTAATTTTGTGAAATTTCAATTTGTTTTTAGTTTTTCATTATATGAATAATGATTTTTCTTTTTCAGGTAACATCCCACACTCTTGGTCAACATCGACTTCCATTGGATCCCTAACTTCTGTACTCGACCAGCCACTAGATGGAGATGGAAACCCACCAAATCCAAACCAGGGGGCACCTCTTTACCTTTAACTCTCTCTCAATCTCTTTCTCTCTCTACCTCTTTCTTCTTTTTCGTCTCTCTTTAATTTTTTTTACCACTTTCCTTTTCAAAACCTTTCTTTTTCCCTTTCTCTTTTTTCTGGTTGTATCATTATAAAAAAACAAAAAAAATATAAAAACCTAAAAAACTAAAAAAACCAAGAAAACAATCACTTAAAAAAATACAAAAAAATTAAAGAGTCATGCTTACTCACCATAGAGTTTTGAACTTTTGTCCAACCATTTTGGGGAGTTAACAGACATGTTTTCATCTCAAAAATTATGTATTTTCATTATGACTTTGGATAAAGAATTTTGTGTCAACACCAACACATTTTGAATGCTCAATTTTTGATTTGGAAAATGCTTTTCCCGAACCGTGAGGAACAAAATTTGCTTTCATGCCAAGTCCACTTATGGCCATCTTTTCAAAATGTTTGTTTTCACCCCCATTTGTGTGTTTTGAGTTTGTTGACCTTCGAGCAGAATTTCCTACCTTAGTGTGTATTAATATGATAGAGGCATTTTCTGAACCACATGAAAATTACAATAGCCAAATATCCTCCCATTTCCCTTACATTAATCCTCCTTTTGAAAGCCCCTTTGAGCCTATGAAAACCTTTTCTTTGATATCCACATTTCAAGCCCAAAACCTTATCCCACCCAATATCAACATGGATTTTCATTGCATAAGTTTTTGAAATTTAAGTGTGGTGGGGGGGAATGGATTTCATTTTTGGGTATCATTTCCTTAATTTCTGGTGTGTTATCATATGCTTGAGGGAAAGCATCCATTTTAGTGTTGAGGGGAGGTTTTCATTCAGTTAATGTATTGTACAAATGATATTGAAAAGTGTTCAAAAAAAATATTCAAAAAAATCACAATAAAAAAATCAAAAAAAATGAAAAAAATGGGTTGTGTCTTGGGTAGGTCAAAAATCACTCTTCCTCAACCATTGATCTTGTTATAACTATTACAATTAGTGTCATGAGGAGATCAATCATTGGTTTGGTTATGATTTTGATATCTTTTCCAAGTTAAAATTTTGAAAAACAAAGAAAAAAAGGAGAAGAAAAAAAGAACACTTGCATTATATTCTTATTGGTAGAAGTGCTGTGTTTTGTAAATATTTCAACTTCTAATTACCTTTATATTTTCATCCTCTATCTTGTCTTTCTTCACACAATCATTCCCTTGTAAATATGTGTTTTCATTTCCTTCCATGTTTTATTTCAAAAAAAATATGCATTGCTTTTTCTATGTTGGTATTTTAACCCTATTATTCTCTCTCTTGGACATTATATTCCTACCATCCCATAGCCACAGAAAAACCCATTAAAAAGACCTCTTGATTCTTGTTCACTTGGGATAGAGATTTTAAGCTGAGAGCTCTTTTCAAACTCTAAGAATTTCACTTTTGGTTGGTGAAAGAGTGAACCTCCACAAATAAATGTTATCATCTTGAGAGGTGTGAGTTTTGAGTGTCCACATCTTCCATTTATAAATTTGAGCATAAAAAATTGAATTATTTTTGGAACATTGTTTCTCTAAAAACTTGTGGTGGATTTCAAAATGGATGAGTGAAATATTCTAAATCTCCCCTGATTGGAGAAAACAAAATTTTAATATATGTTGGTGAGTAAAAATGATTTTGTCATGTTAATATATTTTTTGCACATGAGGACATGCACAAAACTAAGTGTGGGGGAGTTGATTTTATTAATATTTTCATGACTTATTATATACTCCCTTTACTTATTTTATATGAAATGTGCATAATTTGTGTGAAATATTAATGTTTTAATATTAAGTATAATTTTTGATCATTTTTAGAAGTAGTCCAATTGAGTCAGTTTAATGGTTTAATAATAACTATCACTATACTGATCCCAATTGTGTGGTTCTTGCTTTGTAGGATTCTTCTTTCAATATACAACATTTCATTAGAAGGTACCATGAGCCAATTCTTCCATTTTAAGGGTCATATGGTCCTCACAAACAAGACCAAAGAATCTTTGAACAAACTGGACCAGCCTTGAAGATTGATTTGCTCGGATCAATCCAGAATTTCAAAAACATTAACTCTCCATAATAATTCGGGGTCCACTACATGTAATCTTGGATAAAAATTTCAAGGCCCAAATATAAGTACAAGGGGCCGAAAGGAAGCTTTGAAGTCCAGCCCACCATTCTGGCCGAGAATTAAAATCAGTATAGTATGCATAACATATCTCATGATGTAAGCATCAAATAGAGCTGAGATTTTTCAGTGTGAAAGAGGGGATATATGTGGCCGAATTTTTGGAAGAACCCATTCGGATATCAAGGCATATTCATATTCGAAAACCCTTTCACATTCTGGACTTCAAAAAGACTGGATTGAAATGGACAGTTTTACTTTGTTTAATAAACCGGCGATAACATTTGATCCTTAAGTCCAAATGACTACAACTTTTTGGAGTAGTCGGACAATATTATTATCTACAACTTTCAATAAGGATATTGCTATAGATTCGGCTGTCTTGATGTCCATATCTGCGAGCCAAGTGGAGGGGTATTTCTGGAATGTGAACAGTCCACCACCTTGGGCTATAAATACATCCCCTCTTCTCCTTTCAAAAGGGTTTTCATTTCAGAAGAGAGGAGATCATATTGGCACGACCAAATCTTTTCCAAAGGCTTGGGATGATCTTCCATACTCAAGTTTTCACTTGAGATACCTTTCCTCCTCTCTTTGTTTTCACTTACTTTTGTGTTCTTCGTTTTTGTAATTTTGTAAGTCCTTTCTTTTGTAATTTTGTTTTAATGAATGTTTCTTCTTCAATATCTCTTATTCTCGTCCAACTTCTGTATTTTAATATTTATGTTCTTAAAATAGTTTAAATTCTGTTCAATCCCCTTCCCTTCTTTAGCTTCCTCATTCAATCGAAAGTTCGTTTTTAATTATCATCATTGTTTGTGTGTGTGTGTCGACGTACCACTCTTTTCTTATCCCTTTCTTTTTCTTATCTTATTAATTTATAATCATAATAATTATAACAAGATTATTAAACACCCAAATTTCTGAGTAAATATCTCATTGGGGTGAATTATAATTTAGTTATGTTACGTAATTGAGAGTATTTGCTCGATGAGTATTCGTTAATTTAACATTGTGTATGTTGGACTTAATTTGTCATGGATTAATGAAATATTTTGTTTAGAATGTGGTTTACATGGATTATTGTAACTACAAATACACTACCATAAACATTTACTGATTGAGATTAAAATCCTAATTAAGTTAAGGCTTGGATTAAAGTTTTAACACTTAGGAATTCTAATCGATGTCAACTTGTGAAGTGGGTGTTAGTTTAACTGCAATATAAAGCAAAACTCAAGGATATCACAAGATTAACTCCATAATAATGAACTCACCCCAATATTTATCAATTTCTTAAATCAATTAAAGTTAATCAATCATTTAAATTAAGATTTTCAAACAAACCCCCTAATCAAAATACAATCAACTAAAAACAAACGACTATTCCAAAGTATCATCGTCAAGGATTCGACCCAAGTGCTGCTATACACATTAGCAAAGCACCGGAACTTTGATTGGTCGATAGGCGACAATCGCCCACGCGTTTCAAATGGAGTTGTTGTCGGGGATTGTGATTTAAGTAGTCATTAGTTTCTGGTTATTGTTAAAAAATCAAAAAAAACAAAATTTTAAAAAAAATTGAAAAACAATCACAAAGAAAGACTCGTCTTCCTCTTAAAAATCATAAACTGAAAAAAAATACAAAGAAAAACTCGTCTTCCTCTTTCTTCCAAAATCTTTCTAAATGCCCCCATAGACTTCCAAACAATCCCTCAGATTTTTTTGACCCTAAAATTGAGAAAACACTTCGCCAACTTAGGAGGAAAATAAGAGATAATCAAATAATTCAAGAACCAGTCCTTGTCCAACCAGTTGAATTAGAAATGGCCAATCCTAGGGAACAAACCCTTAAAAAACTTTCTGCCCCTAATATGAATTACCAACTTCTTGGTATTCAATATCCAAATATAGAAGCTGACTTTGAACTCAAATCGGGTTTGATTCATCGTCTCCCTCATTTCTACGGGCTAGCCGGTGAGGATCCATATATTCACCTTAAAGAGTTCCAAGTAGTATGCTCTACCATGAAGCCTCAAGGGGTTTCTGAAGAACAAATCAAACTCTGAGAATTCCCTTTTTCCTTAGCTGACACTGCTAATTCATGGCTCCACTACCTACCTCCTGGTTCCATAACCACATGGAATGACATGAAGCGGCTTTTCATAGAAAAATTTTTTCCTGCTTCTCGTACTGCTTCTATCCGAAAGAAAATAAGTGGTATTTGTCAGTTCCCAAGTGAATCACTCCATGAGTACTGGGAGAGGTTCAAAAATATTGTTTCAGCCTGCCCACATCATCAAATCCCTGACCAACCCTTGATCCAATACTTCTATGAGGGGTTATTGGCTATGGAGAGAAACCTCATTGATGCCGCAAGTGGTGGTACTTTGGTTGATAAAACTCCTACAGCTGCAAGAGATCTCATAAGTAACATGGCTGCAAACACACAACAATTCCATACTCGAGCACATGCTCAAGTCAAACAAGCCCAAGATAATCAATCAATTGAGCCGAACAAAATGACCGAGTGGATGAGTGAACTTACAGGTCTTGTGTGACAGCTAGCTATGGCCACCAAATCCCCAACCTCGTCTTCTCCGCAATCAATGTTTCCTGGACCAATCAAAAACTGTGGAATTTGCAACTCTCCATCTCATCCAACTGACACATGTCCACAAGTTCAAGAGGATCAATACGATTCATCTGGACCAATGGATCTCAATGCAGCATATGCTCAGCGGAACACCAATGCTCAACTATCAGGTCAGTTTGATAGAAACTTCAACCAACCTCACTCTGAGCCCTTCTCCTCTAACTTTAACCAAGGATTGAGGTATGGTAACCCCATGTCTCACCCCCCTCAATTCCCTCCTCAAAACCCAAACCAATTCCAATATGGTCAAGGTGGTGGTAACTTCCATCAACCTTATCCTTTTTGTTCCTCAACCTCAAAGGAACAATCCTCCTCCTAGATTCCATTATCCTAGTGAGCCTTCCCAATTCCAAAACTAATACAATCTCTTTCCCAAGAACCAAAATCAAGGAAATCCCAATCCAGGACAAGTCTCTTCTTCCAAGAAACCATGGGAAAGTGATATTGAAGATTTTGCCTCTTTCACCCGTTCTAGACTTAAAAACATTGAAACTCAAATAGGACAACTTGCATCCCACCTGATCCAGAAAAAAAATCAAATTCTTCCCAACTCCCAGCTCAACCATTACCCAACCCCAAGGGTAATGTAAGTGCAATTTCACTTTGATCAGGAAAGAAAATTTCTATGCCTCGAGATAAATCCTCTAGACCTCCTTTGAATGTTGACCTAGAAAATGAAAAGAAAAAGAAAATTGAAAAGGAATCTGAATCCATTCCATCACCTCCTTCCATTCCAATTAGAAATCCAATTCATTTTCCTCAAGCTGTTTCTAAGACAAGGAAGTCCTTTGAACCTGATCCGGAAATGCTTGACATGTTTAGACATGTTAAAGTAAACATTCCCCTCTTAGATTCCATAAAACAAATTCCTAAGTATGCCAAGTTTCTCAAGGATTTTTTTACCCACAAGAGGAAACTTAGAACCTTTTAAAATGTTTCCACCCAGCAGTTCATACCCATTATGTGCAAAGATCCAGGTACCTTTACGGTTCCATGCCAAATTGGAAGTTCCAACTTTGATGATGCACTCATAGACCTAGGAGCCTCAATTAATGTCATGCCCAAATCCATATTCTCTAACCTTGGTCTAGGTCCCTTTCACCCAATGGGTGTTTTCATTCAGTTAGCCAATAGAAGCCCAGCCAGTCCTAAGGGAATAATTGAGGATGTCCTTGTTCGAGTAAATGATCTTATCTTCCCAACTGACTTCTATGTCCTTGACATGGAAGGTGAGACAAATTCTTGCAAATCTCCTCTGATTCTAGGAATACCATTCCTTATGACATCTAAAACCAAAATTTATGTCTATGATGGCATCTTATCCATGGAATTTGGTGACCAAATGGTCAGGTTCAATATTTTTCAATCCATGCGATACCCATTAGAGAATCAATCTGTATTCTTTATCCATGTATCTGAAACTCCCTCTGAGAGTGTATTAAATCCTAATTCATCATGTTCTTCCTATTCTACTAATAGAATAGTTTGTGAATATTGCATCCACATTAACCAAGTGATTAATGGTGAAATTGATGTTGACATTACAAATTCAAACTTCATTGATCTAAAGGATCTTGAAAACTATTTGAAATATCATCTCATCGCTGACCTCCAATGCTCCAACATGGATGGTAATGAGGAAAATGAACTAGAATGATCATTTGTTGATTCAGATCAGATTATCCCACATTCATCCTTTCCTATCCATGATTCTAAAAATTCTGTTATATGTGAAGTGAACCCTGAACCAATGTGTTTATATTATCCTGATGGTAGTGATGTTTGTGATATTTGTACCCTAATTAATAAAGTGATCACTGGTGAGGTTGAAATTGACAATTCTTTGGCGAACAACATTGATATAAAGGAAATTGAAAATTTTATTAATTCTTATGACTCCATTGATCCTCATTACTCTACATCGGTATGTGATGAAATAAATGAGTCAAAAACAATTGGGATCTCATACGGTGGTTCTGGTTTATCTGATCCTTACAAAAATGAACCATCAGAATTGAGCCATCTTCCTGAATTTCCAAGCATAGAAAAAAATAACTTTGTGGATAACATCATTACTCAGGTTGAAGACTAAAGTGAGGATAGAAATATTCTCTTTCCAACCCCATTGAATTGCAAGCACACCAACAAGGATGGGAAGAAATTATCCAATGAATCATCAGTCCTCCCAAAGAAAAAAATTTTCCGGAAGCACACTGGATTTGAGAAGATACAATGGCCACCGTCAGACTATGGGTAGTCCACTACAACTGTCTAGATGTAGACAAATAAATGCAGGGCTTCTTGGGAGGCAACCCATGTTTTATTTTACTTTTTTGAAATTTCAATTTCTTTTTAGTTTTTCATTATATGAATAATGATTTTTCTTTTTCAGGTAACATCCTACACTCTTGGATCAACATAAACTTCCATTGGATCCCTAACTTCTGTACTCGACCAACCACTAGATGGAGATGGCAACCCACCAAATCCAAACCAGGGGGCACCTCTTTACCTTTAACTCTCTCTCTATCTCTAACTCTCTCTACCTCTTTCTTCTTTTTCGTCTCTCTTTAATTTTTTTTACCACTTTCCTTTTCAAAACCTTTCTTTTTCACTTTCTCTTTTTTGTGGATGTATCTTTATAAAAAAAACAAAAAAATATAAAAACCTAAAAAACTAAAAAAATCAAGAAAACAATCACTTAAAAAATACAAAAAAAAATATAAGAGTCATGCTTACTCACCATCGAGTTTTGAAATTTTGTCCAACCATTTTGGGCAGTTAACAGACATGTTTTCATCTCAAAAAATTTGTATTTTCATTATGACTTTGGATAAAGAATTTTGTTCCAACGCCAACACATTTTGAATGCTCAATTTTTGATTTGGAAAATGCTTTTCCCGAACCGTGAGGAACAACATTTGCTTTCATGCCAAGTCCACCTATGGCCATCTTTTCAAAATGTTTGTTCTCACCCCCATTTGTGTGTCTTGAGTTTGTGGACCTTCGAGCTGAATTTCCTACCTTAGTGTGTATTAATATGATAGAGGCATTTTCTGAACCACATGAAAATCACAATAGCCAAATATCCTCCCATTTCCCTTACATTAATCCTACTTTTGAAAGCCCCTTTGATCCTATGAAAACTTTTTCTTTGATATCCACATTACAAGCCCAATACCTTATCCCACCCAATATCAACATGGATTTTCATTTCATAAGTTTTTGAAATTTAAGTTTGGGGGGAATGGATTTCATTTTTGGGTATGATTTCCTTAATTTCTGGTGTGTTATCATATGCTTGATGGCAAGCATCCATTTTAGTGTGGGGGGGAGGTTTTCATTTAGTGAATGTATTGTACAAATGATATTGAAAAGTGTTCAAAAAAATATTCAAAAAAAACACAATAAAAAAATCAAAAAAAAAATGAAAAAAATGGGTTGTGTCTTGGGTAGGTCAAAAATCACTCTTCCTCAACTTTTTATCTTGTTATAACTATTAAAATTAGTGTCATGAGGAGATCAATCATGGGTTGGTTTATGAGTGTGAGATATTTTCCAAGTTTAACTTTCGAAAAAACAAAGAAAAAAAAGGAGAAGAAAAAAAAAAGAACACTTGCATTATATTCTTATTGGGAGAAGTTATGTGTTTTGTAAATATTTCATCTTCTCATTACCTTCATATTTTCATCCTCTATCGTTTCTTTCTTCACATAATCATTCCCTTGTAAATATGTGTTTTCATTTCCTTCCATGTTTTATTTCAAAAAAATGTGCATTTCTTTTTCTATGTTGGTATTTTCACCCTCTTATTCTCTCTCTTGGACATTATATTCCTACCATCCCATAGCCACAGAAAAACCCATTAAAAATACCTCTTGATTATTTTTCACTTGGGATAGAGATTTTAAGCTGAGAGCTCTTTTCAAACTCTAAGACTTTGACTTTTGGTTGGTGAAAGAGTGAACCTCCACAAATAAATTTTATCATCTTGAGAGGTGTGAGTTTTGAGTGTCCACATCTTCCATTTATAAATTTGAGCATGAAAAAATGAATTAGTTTTGGAACAGTGTTTTTGTAAAAACTTGTGGTGGATTTCAAAATGGATGAGTGAAATAGTCTAAATCTCCCCTGATTGGAGAAAACAAAATTTTAATATATGTTGGTGAGTAAAAATGAATTTGTCATGTTTTTATATTTTTTTCACATGAGGACATGCACAAAACTAATTGTGGGGTAGTTGATGTTATTAATATTTTCATGACTTATTATATACTCCCTTTACTTATTTTATATGAAATGTGCATAATTTGTGTGAAATATTAATGTTTTAATATTAAGTATAATTTTTGAGCATTTTTAGAAGTAGTTCAATTGAGTCAGTTTAAGTTTTTAATAATAACTATCACTATAATAATCCAAATTGTGTGTTTCTAGCTTTTTAGGATTCTACTTTAAATATAAAACATTTCATTATAAGGTACCATGAGCCAATTCTGCCATTTTAAGGGTCATATGGTCCTCGCAAACAAGACCAAAGAATCTGTGAACAAACTGGACCAGCCTTGAAGATTGATTTATTGGGATTAGTCCAGAAGTTAAAAAACATTAAATCTCCACAATAATTAGGGGGCCACTACATGTAATCTTGTATAAAAATTTCAAGGCCCAAAGCTAAGTACAATGGGCCCAAATGAAGCTTTGAATTCCAGCCCACCATTCTGGACGAGAATTAAAATCAGTATAATATACATGACATATCTCATGATGTAAGCATCAAATAGAGCTGAGATTTTTCATTGTGAAAGAGGAGATATATGTGGCCGACTTTGTGGAAGAACCCATTCGGATATGAAGGCATTTTCATATTCAAAAACCCTTTCACATTCGGGACTTCAAAAAGACTGGATTGAAATGGACAGTTTTACTTTGTTTAATCAACCGGCCATAACTTTTGATCCTTAAGTCAAAATGACTCCAAATGTTTAGAGTTTTCGGCCAACATTATTATCTACAGCTTTTAATAAGGATATTTCTCGAAATTCAGCTGTCTTGATGTACATATCTATGAGCCAAGTGGAGGGGTATTTCTGGAATGTGAACAGTCCACCACCTTGGGCTATAAATACATCCCCTCCTCTCCTTTCAAAAGGGTTGTCATTTCAGAAGATAGGAGATCATATTGGCACGACCAAAGATTTTACAAAGGCTTGGGAGGATTTTCCATACTCAGTTTTTCACTTGAGAGACCTTTCCTCCTCTCTTTGTTTTCACTTACTTTTGTGTTCTTCGTTTCTGTAATTTTGTAAGTCCTTTCTTTTGTAATTCTGTTTTAATGAAAGTTTCTTCTTAAATATATCTTATTCTCCTCCACCTTCTGTATTTTAATATTTATGTTCTTAAAATAGTTTAAATTCAGTTCAATCCCCTTCCCTTCATTAGCTTCCTCATTCAATCTAAAGTTCGTTTTTAATTATCATCATTGTTTGTGTGTGTGTGTCGACGTACGACTCTTTTCTTATCCCTTTATTTTTCTTCTCTTATTAATTTATAATAATAATAATTATAACCAGATTATTAAACACCCAAATGGCTGATTAAATCTCTCATTGGGGTGAGTTATAATTTAGGTATGTTAAGTAATTGAGAGTATTTTCTCGATGAGTATTCGTTAATTTAACATTGTGTATGTTGGACTTAATTTTTCATGGATTAATGACATATTTTGTTTAGCATGTGGTTTCCATGGATAATTGTAACTAAAAATACACTACCATTAACATGTACTGATTGAGATTAAAATCCTAATTAAGTTAAGGCTTGGATTAAAGATTTAACACTTAGGAATTCTAATCGATGTCAACTTGTGAAGTGGGTGTTAATTTAAATGAAATATAAAGCAAAGCTCAAGGATATCACAAACTTAACTCCCTAATAATGAAATCACCCCAATATTTATCAATTTGTTAAATCAATTATAGTTAATCAATCATTTCAATTAATATTTTCAAACAAAACCCCCTAATGAAAATACATTTAACTAAAAACAAACGACTATTCCAAAGTATCATCGCCGAGGATTCGGCCCGAGTGCTGCTATACACATTACAAGAGCACTAGAACTTTGACCGTTTGATAGGTGACAATCGTCCGTGCATTTCAAATGGCGCCGTTTCCGGGGATGGTGATTTAAGTAGTCATTAGTTTCTGGTTATTGTTAAAAAAACCAAAAAAAAATTTAAAAAAAATTGAAAAAAATCACAAAGAAAAACCCGTCTTCCTCTTAAAAATCATAAACTGAAAAAAAAATACAAAGAAAAACCCATCTTCCTATTTCTTCCAAAATCTCTCTAAATAACCTGTAGCCTTCCAAACAATCCCTCGGATTTGTTTGACCCTGAAATTGAGCGAACACTTCGCCAACTTATGAGGAACATAAGAGATAATCAAATAATTCAAGAACCAGTCCTTGTCCAAACAATTGAATTAGAAATGGCCAATCCTAGGGAACAAACCCTTAAAGAACTTGTTGCCCCTGATATGAATTACCAACTTCTTGGTATTCAATATCCAAATATAGAGGATGACTTTGAACTCAAATCAGGTTTGATTCATCTTCTCCCTCATTTCCACGGGCTAGCCGGTGAGGATACATATCTTCACCTTAAAGAGTTCCAAGTAGTATGCTCTACCATGAAGCCTCAATGGGTTTCTGAGGAACAAATAATACTCTGAGCATTCCCTTTTTCCCTAGCTAACACTGCTAAGTCATGGCTCTACTACCTACCTCCTGGTTTCATAACCACATGGAATGACATTAAGAGGCTTTTAATAGAAAAATTCTTTCCTGCTTCTCGTACTGCTTCTATCCGAATGGAAATAAGTGGTATTTGTCAGTTCCCAAGTGAATCCCAATACAATCGCTTTCCCAAGAACCAAAATCAAGTCAATCCCAATCCGGGACAAGCCTCTTCTTCCAAGCAACCATGGGAAAGAGCTGTTGAAGATCTGGCCCCCTTCACTCGATCTAGCCTTAAAAACATTGAAACTCAAATAGGTCAACTTGAATCCCACCTGAGCCAGAAACAACAATCAAATTCTTCCCAACTCCTAGCTCAACCATTACCCAACCCCAAATGTAATGTAAGTGCAATTGCACTTAGATCAAGAAAGCTTCTTGCTATGCCTCAAGATAAATCCTCTAGCCCCCCTTTGAATGTTGACCTAGAAAATGAAAAGAAAAAGAAAATTGAAAAGGAATCTGAATCCATTCCATCACCTCCCTCCATTCCAATTAGGAATCCAATTCCTTTTCCTCAAGTTGTTTCTAAGACAAGGAAGTCCTTTGAACATGATCCGAAAATGCTTGACATGTTTAGACATGTTGAAGTAAACATTCCCCTCTTAGATGCCATAAAACAAATTCCTAAGTATGACAAGTTTCTCAAGGAGTTGTGTACCCACAAGAGGCAACTTTGGACCTTTTAAAATGTTTCCACCCAGCAGTCCATACCCATTAAGTGCAAAGATCCAGGTACCTTTACGGTTCCATTCCAAATTGGAAGTTCCAACTTTGATGATGCACTCATAGACCTAGGAGCCTCAATTAATGTCATGACCAAATCCATATTCTCCAACCTTGGTCTAGGTCCCTTGCACCCAACGGGTGCTATCATTCAGTTAGCCAATCGAAACACAGCCAGTCCTAAGGGAATAATTGAGGATGTCCTTGTTCGAGTAAATGATCTTATCTTCCCAGCTGACTTCTATGTCCTTGACATGGAAGGTTAGACAACTTCTTGT
The DNA here is from genome assembly GCA_963277665.1 of Viscum album. Lineage (NCBI taxonomy): Eukaryota > Viridiplantae > Streptophyta > Magnoliopsida > Santalales > Viscaceae > Viscum > Viscum album. The sequence continues at coordinate 602,327,565 of OY728133.1, forward strand.
AAATCTCCTCTAATTCTAGGAAGACCATTCCTTATGACATCTAAAACCAAAATTGATGTCCATGATGGCATCTTATCCATGTAATTTGGCGACCAAATGGTCAGGTTCAATATTTCTCAATCCATGCGATACCCATTATAGAATCAATCTGTATTCTCTATCCATGTTTCTGAAACTCCCTCTGAGAGTGTGTTGAATCCTAATTCATCATGTTCTTCCTATTCTACTAATAGAGGAGTTTGTGAATATTGCATCCTCATTAACCAAGTGATTAATGGTGAAATTGATGTTGACATTACAAATTCAAACTCCATTGATCTAAAGGATCTTGAAAACTCTTTGAAATCTCATCTCACCTCTGACCTCCAATGCTCCAACATGGATGGTAATGAGGAAAATGAACTAAAATGCTCATTTGTTGATTCAAATCAGATTATCCCACATTCATCTTTTCCTATACATGATTCTAAAAATTATGTTATATGTGAAGTGAACCCTGAACCAATGTGTTTATATTGTCCTGATGGTAGTGATGTTTGTGATATTTGTACCCTAATTAATAAAGTGATCACTAGTGAGGTTGAAATTGACAGTTCTTTGGCGAACAACATTGATATAAAGGAAATTGAAATTTTTTTTAATTCTTATGACTCCATTGATCCTCATTACTCTACATCGGTATGTGATGAAATAAATGAGTCAAAAACAATTGGGATCTCATACGGTGGTTCTGTGTTATCTGATCCTTACAAAAATGAACCATCAGAATTGAGCCATCTTCCTAAATTTCCCAGCATAGAAAACCATAACTTTGTGGATAACGTCATTCCTCAGGTTTAAGACCAAAGTGAGGATAGAAATATTCTCTTTCCAACCCCATTGAATTGTAAGCACACCAACAAGGATGGGAAGAAATTATCCAATAAATCATCAGGCCTCCCAAAGAAAAAGTTTTTATAGAAGCACACTAAAGTTTACAAGATACAATGGCCACCGTCAGACTATGGGTAGTCCACTACAACTGTCTAGCTGTAGACAAATAAATTCAGCGCTTCTTGAGAGGCAACCCGTGTTTTATTTTTCTTTTTTGAAATTTCAATTTATTTTTAGTTTTTCATTATATGAATAATGATTTTTCTTTTTCAGGTAACATCCCACACTCTTGGATAAACATCGACTTCCATTGGATCCCTAACTTCTATACTTGACCAACCACTAGATAGAGATGGAAACCCACCAAATCCAAACTAGGGGGAACCTCTTTACCTTTAACTCTCTCTCTATCTCTTTCTCTCTCTACCTCTTTCTTCTTTTTTGTATCTCTTTAATTTTTTTTATCACTTTCCTTTTCAAAACATTTCTTTTTCACTTTCTCTTTTTTGTGGCTGTATCTTTATAAAAAAACAAAAAAATATAAAAACCTAAAAAACTAAAAAAACCAAGAAAACAATCACTTAAAAAAATACAAAAAAAAATTAAAGATTCATGCTTACTCACCATCGAGTTTTGAAATTTTGTCCAACCATTTTGGGGAGTTAACAGACATTTTTTCATCTCAAAAATTTTGTATTTTCATTTTGACTTTGGATAAAGAATTTTGTGTCAACACCAACACATTTTGAATGCTCAATTTTTGATTTGGAAAATGCTTTTCCCGAACCGTGAGGAACAACATTTGCTTTCATGCCAAGTCCACCTATGGCCATCTTTTCATAATGTTTGTTTTCACCCCCATTTGTGTGTCTTGAGTTTGTGGACCTTCGAGCTGAATTTCCTACCTTAGTGTGTATTAATATGATAGAGGAATTTTCTGAACCACATGAAAATCACAATAGTCAAATATCCTCCCATTTCCCTTACATTAATCCTCCTTTTGAAATCCCCTTTGAGCCTATGAAAAACTTTTCTTTGATAGCCATATTACAATCCCAATACCTTATCCCACCCAATATCAACATGGATTTTCATTTCATAAGTTTTTGAAATTTAAGTGTGGGGGGGAATGGATTTCATTTTTGGGTATCATTTCCTTAATTTCTGGTGTGTTATCATATTCTTGAGGGAAAGTATCCATTTTAGTGTGGGGGTGGGATTTTGTCATTCAGTGAATGTATTGTACAAATGATATTGAAAAGTGTTCAAAAAAATATTCAAAAAAATCAAAATCGAAAAAAATCAAAAAAAAATGAAAAAATGGGTTGTGTCTTGGGTAGGTCAAAAATCATTCTTCCTCAACCTTTGATCTTGTTATAAATATTACAATTAGTGTCATAAGGAGATCAATCATGGGTTGGGTTATGAGTGTGAGATCTTTTCCAAGTTCAACTTTCGAAAAAACAAAGAAAAAAAGGAGAAGAAAAAAAAAAGAACACTTGCATTATATTCTTATTGGGAGAAGTTCTGTGTTTTGTAAATATTTCATCTTCTCATTACCTTCATATTTTCATCCTATATTGTGTCTTTCTTCACACAATCATTCCCTTGTAAATATGTATTTTCATTTCCTTCCATGTTTTATTTCAAAAAAAAATGTGCATTGCTTTTTCTATGTTGGTATTTTAACCCTCTTATTCTCTATCTTGGAATTTATATTCCTACCATCCCATAGCCACAGAAAAACCCATTAAAAAGACCTCTTGATTCTTGTTCACTTGGGATAGAGATTTTAAGCTAATATCTCTTTTCAAAATCTATGATTTTCACTTTCGTTGGTGAAAGAGTGAACCTCCACAAATAAATTTTATCATCTTGAGAGGTGTGAGTTTTGAGTGTCCACATCTTCCATTTAAAAATTTGAGCATGAAAAAATTAATTAGTTTTGGAACATTGTTTCTGTAAAAACTTGTGGTGGATTTCAAAATGGATGAGTGAAATAGTCTAAATCTCCCCTGATTGGAGAAAACAAAATTTTAATATTTGTTGGTGAGTAAAAATGATTTTGTCATGTTTTTATATTTTTTGCACATGAGGACATGCACAAAACTAAGTATGGGGGATTTGATGTTATTAATATTTTCATGACTTATTATATACTCCCTTTACTTATTTTATATGAAATGTTCATAATTTGTGTGAAATATTAATGTTTTAATATTAAGTATGATTTTTGCGCATTTTTAGAAGTAGTCCAATTGAGTCAGTTTAATGTTTTAATAATACCTATCACTATATTGATCCAAATTGTTTGTTTATTGCTTTTTAGGATTCTACTTTCAATATAAAACATTTCATTAGAAGGTACCATGATCCAATTCTTCCATTTTAAGGGTCATATGGTCCTCACAAACAAGACCAAAGAATCTGTGAACAAACTGGACCAGCCTTGAAGATTGATTTACTGGGCTCAATCCAAAAGTTCAAAAACATTAAATCTCCAAAATAATTCTGGGGCCACTACATTTAATCTTGGATAAAAATTTCAAGGCCCAAATCTATGTACAAGGGGCCCAAATGAAGCTTTGAAGTCCAGCCCACCATTCTGGCCGAGAATTAAAATCAGTATAGTATGTATGACATATCTCATGATTTAAGCATCAAATAGAGCTGAAATTTTGCATTGTGAAATAGGAGATATAGGCGGAAGACTTTGTTGAATAACCCATTCGTATTTGAATGCATATTCATATTCAAAAACCCTTTCACATTCTGGACTTCAAAAAGATTGGATTGAAATGGACAGTTTTACTTTGTTTAATCAACCAACCATAACTTTTGATCCTTAATTTCAAATGACTCCAAATTTTTATAGTAGTCGGAAAACATTATTATCTACAACTGTGAATAAGGATATTTCTCGAGATTCGGCTTTCTGTATGTCCATATCTGCGATCCAAGTGGAGGGGTATTTCTGGAATGTAAACAGTCCACCACCTTGGGCTATAAATGCATCCCCTCCTCTCCTTTCAAAAGGGTTGTCATTTCAGAAGACAGGAGATCATATTAGCACGACCACAGCTTTTCCAAAGGCTTGTGAGGATCTTCCATACTCAAGTTTTCACTTGAGAGACCTTTCCTCCTCTCTTTGTTTTCACTTACTTTTGTGTTCTTCGTTTTTGTAATTTTGTAAGTCCTTTCTTTTGTAATTCTGTTTTAATGAAAGTTTCTTCTTCAATATCTCTTATTCTCCTCCACCTTCTGTATTTTAATATTTATGTTCTTAAAATAGTTTAAACTCAGTTCAATCCCCTTCCCTTATTTAGCTTCCTCATTCAATCGAAAGTTCGTTTTTAATTATCATCATTGTTTGTGTGTGTGTGTCGACGTACCACTCTTTTCTTATCCCTTTATTTTTATTCTCTTATTAATTTATAATCATAATAATTATAACCAGATTATTAAACACCCAAATGGATGAGTAAATCTCTCATTGGGGTGAGTTATAATTTAGGTATGTTAAGTGTTTGAGAGTATTTGCTCGATGAGTATTCTTTAATTTATCATTATGTATGTTGGACTTAATTTGTCATGGATTAATGAAATATTTTGTTTAGAATGTGGTTTACATGGATTATTGGAACTACAAATACACTACAATAAACATGTACTGATTGAGATTAAAATCCTAATTAAGTTAAGGCTTGGATTAAAGCTTTAACACTTAGTAATTCTAATCGATGTCAACTTGTGAAGTGGGTGTTAATTTAAATGCAATATAAAGCAAAGCTCAAGGATATCACAAGCATAACTCCCTAATAATGAACTCACCCCAATATTTATCAATTTGTTAAATCAATTATAGTCAATAAATCATTTCAATTAATCTCTGCAAACAAACCCCCCTAATCAAAATAAAATAAACTAAAAAAAACGACTATTCCAAAGTATCATCGACGAGGATTCGACCCGAGTGCTGTTATACATATTAGCAGAGCACCAGAACTTTGACCGGTCGATAGGCAAAAATCGTCCGCGTGTTTCAAGTATTCAACATGATTTGGGCAATGAATTGAATTTCATTACCTCCTATCACACCTAAACTGATGGACAATCTAAAAGGACTATTTAGAAACTCAAGGAAATACTAAGATCCTGCTCTATGGAATAAAATAGAGTAGGGAATCAATAGATACTATTAGTTGAGTTCTTAAACTACACAAACTTCCACTTGAGTATTCAAATGTATCCATGTGAAGCTTTTTACAGGAAGCGATGTAGAAATACCACTTATTTGGATAAATTTAGTGAACTGAAGATACTTGGACCTAACCTTGTGAATGAGATGACAAATAATGTTCAAGTCATCCGACATCATATAAAGTTTTTCTTAGATTTAGTAAAAGAGTTATTCTAACAACAATCGAAGGGACTTGGAGTTTGGAGTTGGAGAAAAAAATCCATTAAATATCACCATAGAAGAGAGTCATGCAATTTGGAAATAAATTGAAGGTTATACTTAGGTGCATTGGTCTGTTTTAAATTCTTGGTCGCATAGCTGTAATTTCTTATCAACTTTAACTTCCTCCAAATATGTTCCAAGTTCATGATGTATTCCACTTATCTTCCTAAGGAAGTAAATACTTGATCCCTCACAATTGTTGAATCTATAGGTGGTATAACTAGTGAATGACCTCCCAAATGAGGAACATTCGGTGAAGATCTTGGACTATGCAGAAAAAGTTTGTGTAAAAAGACAGTTCAACGTATCAAATTATTATAATGGAACCATAAATATAAATAGGAAACATGGGAACCAGAGGAAACAACGAAATAAAAGTAACATCATCTATTATCAACAATGAATATGAGTTCAAAAGTTTAGGAATAATTTTCTAAAGGGGGGAATAATAAAATTAAAAGAGTTTATAATTGATATTTTTTTCTTGAAATAAATGTATATTATATTACATGATATAGTATTATATGCATAGAGCACATAAAAAACAAAAATTTATTTCATTAATGAAAATAATTACATGATTTAGTATTTAAACCCATTAAAATTAAAAATATTATAGGGGAGAAGAAATATTAAACATAAAAACATCAATGGGAAATTTAGATCACCCCAATCATCTAGAATCATCCCTCTCACGAAGAGAACTATGAAAAAGAAACAAAATATTAGTAAATGAGTAGATATTTTAGAAAATGGAAACATAAAAACTTGATATAAACTAAGGTGAATATTGAATAAAGGAATGAATGGGTATTTATAAGAGGTAATGTGACCATTGGAATAATAATGTGTTTATTGGAATAGTAACCTGACCATTGGGAATAGTAACCTGCCCATTGGGAATAGTTATCAGACTGTTGGAATAGTAATTTGAACAAAAAATAATAAAATATAATGTAAATAATATTTATCATGACTAATTTACATAAAAAATTATAATTCCATAAAAAATATCAAGATTAAAAAATTCAAATAAAATATAATAATATTTTTAATAAAATTAATTTTAAGGTATTTGGTAGAAAAAATAATTTTTTTATTAAATTTTAAAATAAAATTTGTTATAAAACTATTTTGATAAAATAAATTTCATTTTTGAAATAAGAATTTGGAAATTTTCTAAGGGTGGTTTTTGGGTAATTTGTTGAAATAATTAAATTTTAGGTGAATAGTAAAAATATAGTTCTTTTCTGTTACCAAAGTATCTTAAATTTCATCATTCATTATGTAATAATGAACTAATCCTTTCTATAAAATTATTCTTATTGAAAATGTATTTAATTTGATAAATATTTCATTAAAATTTAATAAACGTGATTTCCAAACCAACAAAATTACTTTCCAAAGCCTAAAATCAAAAGTATTCCTTTAAAAAAATAATTTTCTCATTTTCCACATTCATTTATAATAAACTATTGAATTATAATTATAATGTCATGAACCAATCCCCATAATGTGTAACCCTCCTAGGATGGTAATGGGAGAATAGAGATAGTGACCCCCGAGTCCCACCTCCAGTAGGCCTCGATTTAGCGACCAGCACCGAGGGTATAATAAACATGAAAATGGGAGGAATTACCCTCTAAAATAAACACATGAAAAATATAGAGATAAGATAGCCACTAACCAACTACTTCTCAGATTCCAATATAAAAGGAAATCCATGTACACATATATAATGCCATGTAATAACCACTACTACTAAAATGGAAAACTGCACATACCAAAAGAAAAGTAATGACGACAGTGAACACAAAACCCAAATAGCTCCTACTAAACCCCAAGCTAGTAGTAACCAACCTCATATAATACTTACTCTAACTGTACTAAAAAAATAGTTCATATATATGTAGGGTGAGTATTGTAACGTCTCGGTTCCGAGTGTCACCCAAAGGTGCCCCATAACCGGTTGGTCACATGGCCTCAAGCACATGTCCCCTAAAGCCAGAGGTTTTCGACTAGCAGCGAGGGCCTTGGTTGTGATAGTAGGGAAACTATTCCTTCATTAGAAGAGTAACATAGTATAATGACAATCAGATAATAATAGTGGAAGCGGTAATAACATGAAATAAGTAAATAGTGGAAGACTAGAAGTAATAGACAACTGGAGCACATATATATAAATGATGCATGATACATATGTTTAGTAAAGCATCCAAACAAGTCATAATGCTGGAATAAAGTAATAAACCAAAGTAAAAAAAAAAGAAAACAAATAAAATCCAGCAGCATTGAAAGCCTCATCTTGGTCCCACACTCTCCATCTCCATAGCAATCAAGTACTTAAAGTAGAAGGTAACTTTCCCTTATCTATACTTGAAGTAATATAATATTTTTAGGCAAAAAATCATGACCCAAACAGGGTGTGAGATGAATCCTAGTAGGTAACCACCCAAAGATCTGTGCCGAATAGTCAGTGAATATATATGGCAGGTAATAAGAAAAATAAAGCAATAAAAATGAAGTACTCAAAAGTAAACAATCCTACAGTTTCAATTGCATTCATTTTAATATATCAAGTAAGTAGCTAATAAAAAACATTAAACCTCTAGGAAGTACTCAAAACTTAACCCCTCTAGTTTAACCAATCAAACACAAGCAACCCTTTGGGAAGAACTCACTGTATAACCCCTCCGGATTATCTTTAGAAAAGACTCTCTGAGGAAGCACTAAACGTCAATTTCCCTTGTGGTATTTTATTGATAAACTAAGCACACTCTAGGTAATCACTCAACATTCAATTCCCCCTATGGTCTCGTAACATGTAACTGTAGACACTCTAATGGAGCACTCACATCTATCCCCCCTATGGTCTCACAACATGAAAAGAAAACATACAATATGGACAATCCCTCAGCGTCCATTCTCCCTATGGTCTACTACACGAGGTTCCCATATTCATGTGTAATTTAATCATTCACAACGACGTTCAACAGGCAAAGTAAACCTTAAAAACTACTTGGCTAACAGCTTTCAAGAACTACTTGGCTAAATAGCTACAAGCATATAATTTCACCAGATAAAATCACTCTATCCCAACAACACTAATCATGGAAAAGAAGCAGCCTAATTAGAAAACACAGACCAAATGAAAAATATCAAATAAAACATGGTAAAACACCTCCATGGCATGGAAAATAACCCTATTCATAGTCAAACAACCTCTACTCAAGTATACAAGGCATAGAAAGCAATAATAGGGCTAAAAACCTTAAACACGCAACACCCCATTCTAGGGTATTCGGAACGTTTTCGCATAGTATTCAAAAACTAACTATAGAAAGGAACAAACCACCTACATCGGCATTGTACAATCGATATACTCTGATGTTGGCCCTTGAATCAACCTAGAACACTGTATATCTACAAAAACATTCTACCAAGGATATCTCATAAGAGGGTAGAAATCAAGATATGAGGCTCTAGAAGAAGGAATAACTCACTGATGTGATTCTAATGCAAACAATAGAGTTAGATTCGGAGAACGGACAGTTATTCAGAGTCCCAGAGAATATCTGCTGGTATTTGTCGCTCCTGGATGAGACAGACCTAGAAGAAGAGGGTTTTTTCAATTATACAGGACCCCGGTCCGACATAATAATTTAAAAAATGTATAAGGTGTGTTATTTAAAAGTACATGACATGTACTTGCTTAACTGGCCTCTACTTTAGATGGTCTCCAGGTCACCTCACATGGCCATGTACTCAGTCGTTACACAACAAGCACACAGTCACCCATGGAAACCAGGTACACGGCATGTACTCCAAAGTACATGGCCTAAACTCCTTCAATTTCCAGATTATATTCTTTTCACAAAAACACTAGAAAAGAAAACCCATACCAAAAAAGAAAATTTGGGTTTTTACAAAATTCTCCCCTTAAAGAAATTCATCCTTATATTTCCCTTGCAAGGTAGCGTAGAAGAATAATCCTCGAAAAACTCCAGCCACTGCGATCGCACATCATCCTCCCTCTCCCAAGTCTTATATTGTACTCTCCCATGCTGCCATAGCACTCGTACCAAAGGAATATACCATCCATGGAGAACCTTTGGGATATGATCAAAAATATGGATAGGATGATCCTAGAATAATGCTCCCACCTCTAGCTCAACCTACTTGGGTTCAAAGACATGAGACAAGTCTGGGAAGTAACGTCGTAGCTGAGAAACGTAGAAGATGTCATGCATAGACCAGTAACTCTGAGGTAACTGAAACCAACAGTAAACTGGCTTGACTCTCTCCAAAACCTCAAATGGTCCAACATATCTCAGCAAAATCTTTCCATGTTTCCTAATCCTCCTGTGTCCCAGCCTCAGTGTGAAACATAGAAAAAAATTATCTCCACCAAGAACTCCAGAGGTTGTCTCCTTCGATCAGACTAAGAATTCTGTCGTGACTATTCAGTATCCATCCTCTTTTAAATTAACTCCACCTTCTCTATGGTTTCCTAAACAAGGAAAGATCCCAACATATCTACATATTCTACCTCCATCCAACATGGATGTGATCAGCAAGGCCTACCATAAAAAGACTCATAAGGTGTCACATGAATATTTTCTTGAAAACTATTATTGTTGGAAAAATCCACAAGAGGTATGTGTTTCTCCAAAGAACCACCAAAATCTAGGACACTTGCTCGAAGCATGTCCACTAGAACCTAAATTGTATGCTTGGATATTCCATTTGTCTGAGAATGGTAATTCATACATAGAAGTACCTATGTACCCAAATCCCTCTATAGTCCCTTCCAAACCCAAGAAGTAAAACGTGAATCCCTTTATGAAACAATGGAGTATGGAACCCCATGTAGACGTACAATCTCTCAAATGTACAACCTTCATAGTTCATCCACACTAAAGGTTTCCTTAATCATGAAGAAGTGTTAAACCTTCGTGAGTCTGTCAATGACAACCCAAACTGTGTCACTCCCTTGAGGAGACCTTGGTAATCCTTTCACGAAGTCCATCTCGACATCGTTCCACTTCCACTTCAGAATGGGTAATTTATGAAAAAATCCATGTTGGTCGTTGATGCTCTGCCTTCACCTACTGACAAGTGGAACACCTCATCACAAAACTAGCAACATCTATTTTCATATCAGGACACCAATACTGATGGTGTAGATCCGGATACATCTTGGTGACACCAAGTTGAACAACCCAAACTGAGAATGAAAGTCCCACATTAGCTCCACGCGTATGTCTACTGACACCGATATACTCCCATGAAAAAGAAATATATCATCATCTCCTACCTTCAATCCAGAAATAGGGTCCTCTCCTGACACACTCTTCCGTAGAACTAGGCCTTCAGAGTCTAATAGTTTCCTCATTCGTACTCGATCAAGTAGAGTATAGGTAACATCCACATAATAAAGAAAGGTCTGCCCATTTCTATCATGCACCTCCAAATGCATGTTAGAGAATGGATCCATAAGCTACCACTCACTAATGGACTCCTGAACTGTCTGCATCTGAGTCCTCCAGCTCAGCGCATCAGCCACTGCATTGTCTTTCCTAGGCGTGTAGGTAATCTCAAAGTCAAAAGACTGAAGGTACTCAACCAACCTTCACTATCTCAAATTTAGATCATGCAGAGTTAAGGTATACTTGAGACTTTTGTGATCAGTGAAAACTACTAAATGCTCTCCCAAAAGATAATGTCTCCAATAGCGTAAATCTTTCCCAACTGTAGCTAACTCAAGACGGTTAATTGGGTAATTTCTTTCATGTGGCCTCAGCTACCGAGACCGTACGCAACGAATCCTTCTCCCTGCATAAGCACTGCTCTCTACCTGATACCTAATGCATCACATTAAACATTTTAGATCTTAACTAGTTTTGGAAATACTAATATCGGTGCTGAATTCAACCTCCATTTCAACTCCTGAAAGGCTGACTCATAGGAATCTGACCACAAGTACATCACACCCTTCTTAGTCTGGCCCATCAGTGGCACTGCAAAGCATGAAAAGTCATGTATAAAATATTTGTAGTAACTAGTCATCCCTAGATAACTTTTTTACTTCAAAGATTTTATTCAGATGCTCCCAAGAAACTACTACTCTCACTTTCTATGACTGACTGAATGGCCCGAAGGCCTAAATTTATTATTAGGTTTTTGGATAAACCCCCTTTTAAGGAAAAGGAGGGGAAACCTCACAAGACTCCATGACTTAAATACATTAACACAGTCTGAAGATAAAAGGGTCTCAGTTATCCCAAGACAAGACTACGAATAAAAACTCATCCCCATCATTGACATCGATATGGAATGCATCCACCTTGCATTACTGCTCAGCAAGTTGTCTCGTGCAGAAGCATTGGCCCGATACCGATGGTTGTGCCATACCCTCTCAAACATCTGAATCCGAATTGCCATGCACGATGAAGCCAACCTTTTCTAAATCCTCGTATGAAGTAATCCTTGCAGAATGTCTAGGAAAATCAACACCATACAAAAAACAAACCAACTAATACATAATAGCATTCTGAAAATATCCAAGGGCTCCTTCCATGTCCCAGTTCACCACAATCAGCCCAAACCAACAAATCACCTGAACACTAGACCTCACTCCTTCACAAAAATCACCCAACCATCACCTCCAACAAATACAACCCCACCTCCTTCACCATGAAATCTTCTACAAAAACTAACATCAAAACCAATTCAGCAGAACACATAAAACCAACCAAAGAGCACCCAAAACAGATCACGAACCACATAAAATAATAGCACATGAGGAGAAACCAAAATCAAAAAACAAAGGCAAGAGAAAGAGATCCAGAAACCATCATTAAAAATCTGGTCACCCTAACTAGACGTCATAAGAATCATCACTGCAAGAAAGCAAGCTAAATCTGTCACCACCATCACTTGAAGAGACCGTAGATCCATCCAAAGCACAAAACCAACACATGACTACACCCTCGGACCAAATATGACCAGAAATCAACCACATCGTGCCACCATGTAGATGCCAAGTCAACCAAAGGTCACAAACCTTCGACTCTACAGAAGCCCGATGATGGCTACCGCCCACGACGCCGCCAGAGGACCCACAAACCCTCCAAACAGGAACCCACACCTCGATGATGTGGAGAAATCGAGAGACAAGATGTCGCATATAATGGGTTCTCTATCAGTGTACTCAAAAAAAATCTCAAGATAGGTAGCATGGTCATGTAGAGTGTGGGAGTACACCAAGATATCATCCATGAAGACTACCAAGAAAGAATCCAAGTATGGATGGAACACTCTGTTCATCAGTGCCATGAAAACTGCAGGCACGTTCATGAGACTGAACAGCATAACCATATACTTGTATAGATCATACCCGCTTCAAAATGATGTTATAGGTATATCATATGGTCTAACATGAAATTGATGATAACATGATCTCAAGTCAATCATCGAGAATACCCAGGCTCCTCAAAGCTGATCAAAGAGATCATCAATACTCAGAAATGGATATCAGTTCTTGACTGTCAAATGGTTCAGCTTCAGATAATCCACACAAAGTCTGAGGGTACCATCAACCTTCTTCACAAAAAGGATAGGCAAACCCCAATGATAAGTACTGGGTCAAAAGAAACCATTTTCATGTAACTCCTCCAACTACTTCTTAAGATCCTGTAACTCTGGTGTATCCATCATATAGGGAGTAATGGACACAATTTCCACTCCTAGAATAAGCTCAATAGAAAAGTCCTCCTCTCTCTCTAGATGTAAACCTAAAAATTCATCTGGAAATACATCCCTGAAATGATCAACCACTGGAGGAAAGTTAAACTGTGAAGTCCCCTGGTCATCCAAATATAGACTAGAAATATGGGCTGTAAATCCTCCCAACCCATGATTCTTGGGTCTTTCACTGCTCTCATGAACATCCCATTCTCCCTTATGTAAAAAGGATCCTCCCTCTGGTTATGTAAAACTCACTATATGGTCATATCAATAAAAAACAGCCTAGAAGGGAACTAACAAGTCCATTATAAGAATGAAATCATAGCCCATCATCTCTAAGACATAAAGTTCCCATGAGAAGTGACACCCACTAACTTCAAGAGGGAACTCCTTGTACTGATGTACAATAGTCGTTATAGTCCCCAATGGTGTGTCCAGAGTCAAGACATCAGCAGAAGTAAAGATACAGAGCCCAAGACTCTCCACAAAAGCAACAGATATGAAACTATGGGAAGCCCCTATATAAAAAAGTGAAGAATCTAAGACTGAGGAAACTAGAATCATACCTCGAACTATAGAGGGTTCGGGATCCTGCTCATGCTGGGTTTTCTCCACTACAAAATTTTTCCCTGCACTGTAGCCATGTGACCTTGCCTGACCACCCTAAGTTAATCCACCCTACTATTGTTGATAGCCTGGAGACTGGATACCATGGCCGTGACCTCCACCTCAGCCTGAACAGTTAAACGAAATCCATTTTCCAAATTGATAAGAAACTGGTGGTGCTACTCTAGTATGAGGATTCTAAACAAAACCTCTATCACCAGCTACTATTGAAAAAAACTAACAGAACCGCTTGAGATGATCCATATTTCCGCAAGATCAGCACTCCATTGGGTCTCTCGGGAAATGTGTCCTCATATTCCCACTCTTACCGCACTGGTATCACACAACCTGGCTACCGGAAAAAGTATCCCTCTTCCTTGGATACCCGCATGTAGACTCCCTACGGCACTTCCTGCTATCAGTATGAGGGGTGCCAACTCTAGATTCCAAGACACCCTGGCTCACAGATCCAGAATCCCTTATATTTCACTCCATAATCAGTTCCTGGTTGACTATAGAGGTGATGGAAGTCAACCTGAAGATATTCACCTGAGATCGGATGTCATGCCTAAGACCATCCTCAAACTTCCTCACCATAAATAACTCATCTCCTCCTAGAATGGGTCTGAAGCACTGCATCTCTTTAAAGTGATAAGAATAATCCATAACTAAAAGAGTACCCTTCTCCAGACTCATGAACTCTCGGGCTCGATCGGACCTCAAAGTATTCGGGTAGAATTAATCGTAGAAGTCATGTTGGAACTCATACCATGACATAACCAACTGGAATCCCACCTATGCGATCACATACAACCATCTCTTGGAGTAATCCCATATCATGTACATAGCAAGATTCACCCTCCTCTCTAGAGGCATATCTATATGCTCTAAAATCTAAAGCATGTCTTCTAACCAAGATTCTGCAGCCTAAGGTCCTCCATCCTTTAAGAAAGTAGAAGGATTCTACTGTTGAAAGACCTGCGTCAAATTTTCCATATACGGGGTAGGATGTGGTACTCCTTGGAAGGTCTGCATGAACCTCATAAATCCCTCTCAGGACTGTGCATTGGCAGTTGTATGGGGGATAATGGCTGGTTCCAAGATGGGCATGACTGGAGGATCTACTAGCAGTTCCTGATCTGCCATGTCTGGTGTCTGGTCACTACCCTGTAACTGGAATACAACAAGAGGATATCTCGATGGTATGAATATACAAGTTCAAACACACACATTATATCAAGATTAATAAGGAATAAAACTTAAAAGTGAATGAAGTAAATAGGAGAAAGAAATCATTCAAGATTTATAAAAGGTGGATACATGGCGTGTACAACTCCTAAACAGAGTGTTCCCTTAAGCTTTTACATGGATGTGTACTCCTGCCATCCCTGGTCATGTAACACACCATACACAAGGAGTGTTCTCCCAACACTCGGCGTGTACTTTAATCATTTTCCTCTACCCGAGTTCTTCTATATGACTTAACCCACACGGTTCTCCAAGAGAAAGACTACACAACATGTTTTTCTAGACAGGGCGTGTACTAGAAAGAACTTCATCGACCCGTGTTGTTGGTCACATGGATGGTTACACGGTTGACTCTACACGGTGTGTTTGTTCTAGACACTGTGTATACGTCCGGTACATGGTGTGTACGTCTGGTACACAATGTGTTCCACCAGGGATTTTCCAACCCCGTGTCTCTACCCACACAGCCAGTGACACATTTAGGTATTAAGCGACATGTACATATAGTACATGGAGTGTACTTAAGAAAAATAGTTCCTTCCCGACCAGAAGGATACATAGTGTGTATTCAGCAATACACACTGTGTATTCTGGGTTTTTTCAGGCAGTAAGCCTCAGATTCTACTCTAGAACCCATAAAAACACTAAAATTAACCTTAAAGAGCCAAATTACAATACATGAGGGCCCATAATCCCTACGAATCAAGGTTTGGCATATTATACATGTCATATACAAGCATAAGAGTGCAATGATCCACCAAATTCCAATCCATGAGGGCCCATAACACCTCGAGAACCAAAGTTTGGATTTCATTCAAATGAAACCTTACAAAATCCAATACCCTATAAAATAGTATGTATTATATCAAGGTATCTATCACAACATAATGCATATCTATCACAACATCTATCATAATAACATGCAATCAATAATGCACCCTAAATGGTATTGCAAGATTTCATGACATGTGATCTCTAGCAAGTTCATATATAATGTATGAGATGGAATACCCTCATCTCATCAGGTTGCAATGAAAATAGAAACTCAACAATATCAACAATAACAACAAAAAACATGTGAGTCAACCAATGGTGAAATCAAATCAACTATAATAATTGAAAAACTAGAAAAAATTCAATATATGAGGTAAATTGGATTTTCCCTGAACACAGGTTAGCTACTCCTTGGAACATATTATTACCAAGTACATATACTGTCATATCCCTGACTATAGGCTCCAAATAGTAAGTCAAGAAGAAAATAATTCCTTTGATACCACTTTATAATGTCCCAGTTCTGGGTGCCACCCAAAGGTGCCCCGTAATCGGTTGGTCACATGGCCTCAAGGGCATTTTCCCTAATGCTAGAGGCTGCTGACTAGAAGAGATGGCCATGGGTGTGATAGTGGGGAAACTATTCCCTCATTGGCAGAGTAACATAGTGAAATGAAAATCAGATAACAACATTGGAAGCAGTAATAACATGCAATAAGTAAACAACGGAAGACTGAATGTAATAAACAACTAGAGAACATGTATATAAAATATGAATGATACATATGTCTAAGAAATAATCCAAACAAGTCACAGTGTTAGAATATAGTACTAAACCAAAGTAAAAAAGAAAAAATAAACTCCAACAGCATTTCAAGCCTCATCTTGGTCCTATGCCCTCCAGCTCCACAAATATCAAGTACCTAAAGTAGAAGGGCACTTGCCCATATCTATACCTGCAGTAATATAATCTTTTTGGGCCCAAAAGCATGACCCAAATTGGGTGTGAGACGAATCCCAGTAGGAAAACACCTAAATATCTATGCCTAACAGTCAATGAATATATGTGTTAGTCAATAAGAAAAATGAAGTAGTAAACAAGGAATTACTAAAAGTAAAAAATCATATAGTTTCAATTGCATTCATTTTTATATATCAAGTAAGCATCTAATCAAAAAAATTAAACCTCTAGGAAGTAATCACAGCCTAACCCCTCTGGTTCAACCAATCAAACACAAACAACCCCCTTGGAATCACTCACAGTCTAACCCATCTGGTTCAGATTTAGCAAATACTTTCTGAGAAATCACTAACCGTTAATTCCCCATGTGGTCTTTCATCGGTAAACTACAGAAACGCTGGGTAAGCACTCAACATCCAATTCCCCCTATGGTCTCACAAGGTTGATCTACATACACTATAAAAGAGCACTCACATCCATCCCCCCTATGTTCTCACAACGTGAAAAGTAAACAGACACTCTGGAGAAGCCCTCAGTGTCCATTCTCTCTATGTTCTACTACAACAGGTTCCCACAGTTTTGTGTAATTCAATCATGCACAACGATGATAAACATCCAAAGTAAACATTAAGAACTACTTGGATAATATCTTTCAAGGAATAATTCTCTAAATAGCTAGAAGCATATAACAACAACAGATAAAATCACTCCATCCTAACAACACTAGGCATGGAAAACAAGCATCCTAACCAGAAAATCTAGAAAAAATGGTAAATATCGAATAAAATATGGTAAAACACCTCCATGGCATGGAAAATAACCCTATTCGCAATCAAAGAACCTCTACTCAAGCACACAAGTCATAGTAGGAAATAAAAGGGCTAAAAACCCTAAACACACAATACACTGTTCTAGGGTATTGGGCACTTTTTCACATAGTATTCAAACACTTACTACGGAAAGGTACAAGACACCTACCTTGGCGTTGTATGATTAATATACTCAAGTGTTGGCCCGTGAATCAACCTAGAATGTGGAAGATCTACAAAAAAATTAAAAACGTTCAACAAAGGATATCTCACGAGATATGAGAAATTAAGAGATGAGGATCTTGAAGAAGGAAGAACTCATTGATGCGATTTCAACACAACTAACAGAGTTTGATTTGGAGAAAGGATGGTGAGTTGAAGGCCCATAGAAGATTCATTAGTATCTATCAATCCTGGATGAGACAGACCTAGAAGAGGAGGTTTTGGTCGATTAGACGCGACCCCAGTCTGACATAAAAATTAAAAATAAAAGTACATGGCATGTTATTTAAAAGTACACAGAATGTACTTTCCTTAACCAGCCTCCACATTAGGTGGTCTCTAGGTCACCCCACATGGCCATGTAATCGACCATTACATGGCCAGCACACAGTCACCCATGGAAACCGGGTGCATGGCGTGTACTCCAAAGTACATGGTGTGTAATCCTTAAATTTATAGATTCTCATCTTTTCTTCTAAACACTAGAAAATAAAACCCATACCTGAAAATAAGGTCCAGGTTCTTACAAGTATAATAGTATACTCAATGGGATTCTCACTAAAACCTCTTATGAAAAAGGTAAAGAAAGAATGCTAAAGCACAGTGAACAACAAGTGAAAATAAATCATCACCTAAATAGGTATACTAAGTTCCCAACCTCACCTTGGATACTCTCACCAACTATTTCATACAATGAAATATAATATAATAATGAATATCAAGGGTACCCCACCACTACTTCCCCACTAGTCTATTGATCTTCCCCAACATCACACGTCCTGAGAATCTCTCTCCAAAAATTTTATCCCACAGAAACCTAAGCGAAGCACCACAACATGCACCTCATGCAACACACCACCACGTCCACATAACCAAAAGTAATCAGGTGGTTTTTGGGAGCCACCATAGCCTGCATAACAAGTATCATACATTGGGTATTATACCTCAATCCAACACAACCCATACACTAACTAAGGATCTCCAAGACATCATAGCCTATACATGTTATACTTATAGTATTTCGTAGGAAACTATATCCAGAATACATGTGTGTTAAATAAATATAAACCATTACATCCCTCTACACACATGTATAGGTAAAAATATCCATTTTTCATACTTGCACAAGTAACTACTAAAGGAAGAGAGAAAGGCCAAAGGGGGTAGTCATCCATCCTCCCACCAGGATGTTGGGGAAAACACCCCCCATGGCTAAAAATCCCTGGGGTGTAAGTTTCCCTAATTGAAAGTGTGTAGTATAATATAGAAACACAAAACATACATGATATAATAAAGTGTACCACCGCACTATGGGCATATCCTAGTGTCAGACACAACTATAGCTAATGTCTCTTAGACTCCCAGCTTCAACTACTAAGACCATATATCCTATAATCACACAACAATTTAAAGTGCTACATTAAGTTATCTTGTTCCTTTTCATTAATTTCACTTTATTTTAACTAATTATTTAACCATTAATTAACCATTAAAAACTCCAAATTACATTACATTAGCATCAAAAAAATATCCATGCCCACTAGGCATAAGTAAACTGAGTTCATAGATTCTCAGAATTACAACTTCAGTATTGCATCCCAGCAATCTTCAAACCCATGGGTTAAACATTTATTCATTTATTTAACAATATTAATTTCCATATCACCATTTATTTTAGAAAAACATTCTAAGCTACCAAACACAAGGGAATAAACACAGTGACTAGATGAACTACTCTTCGAGTCTTCACCAACTATAGAAGAAGCATAGACCCATCCAACCATGATAAGATAAACATAGAAAGCACATGTAATACCCCATACATCTTCACCTATCTTGGAAGGAGAGTAACCAAAAATCATAAGCCTCAAGTAGTGGGTATGGGAAATTAGATAACTAAAAACATTTCCATCGTCCAAGAAACTTATTCAAACTAAAATCAATCTTCCATAACAATGGGTAAGATCATCTTCGACCCATTTTGTCATCACAGGTGTCCTCCCCATCACCACATGCATATCTCAAAGCATCTCACTACTCCAAATGTCAACTGCTACCTCAAAAACCGGGGATCCCCACCCCTCATACCATAATTTCCCTCCAAGATCAGCCATCTTAGGCTCACATCATATCCTGGTCTCTCTGCCCCACATACCACAACAGACCTCCAGGATCAGCCATCCCAGGCTCACATCACATCACAATAATAAGGAAAAAACATAAAAAACAGGCTCTTGGGCCTAAATCAAGGCATCCAACATTCCCACACAATGAACTCTCATGTCTCCAAATCAAAAATAACATGGCCTTTACAATAAAATGAGAGACTCAGACACAAATAGGAATTATATTTTATTACAAAATTAGTTCTTATTCCATCTTGAATTAACCAATTCATTATTCAAAATTTCCAACTATGGGAAACCTAAGAAAAAATCAATCCAAAGATATCAAAAATTAATTAAAAAATTAATTCAATGTGCCTTTAATTATTTTATCAACAAGAATCACCATGCTTCATGTTCGTTAACCAATTCAATTAAACATTTATACTTGCATCAATATGATTATAATAAAATTACAAAAACAATATTTGGATTCATAAAACATTCCACTTTATCTTTTATCCAATTAATTATTAATTAATTCTAGATTTACATTCTTTACCAATTTCCATCAAGAACAACTTGATAAACCATAAAAGGCATATATATCACACTATCTAGAAAATCAAGATGAAAACCATTATCACGAAACAAAGTTGCAACATTGCTAGGAAATCGATACCAATTCTTTAATTTGGTTCAAATCATTATAATGATAATTTAATTACGATCCAAGGGAAAAATCATGAAAACTCTATGACTGCACGTAAATAAATGGAGAAGCAATGAATCCCCCACCTCAAAAAGGACATCGATGTTCTTCTCAAAAGAATGGACCACACAAAAAATCTCTTATTACCCCTCTCGCAATAACTACAACTACCCAAGGACGTCGCGGCACAACCACACCAACCGACAACAAATAAAAACCCCATTAGAAACATGGGAGATCATATTCACTCGTATGGAAAGAAGGGATGAAAAATAGATCAAACTAGGAGAAACCTCTTGAAAACGAATGAAAAAGACACCTTGGATCAACCTCGGTCACCATGAAACAAATATGGAAGCCTGATATTGATCCCCATCGAAGGGATTTCCAAAACCCAATATAGTGGACTGTTGGGTCACCTGGGACAAGAGAGAGGGGGTAGTTTTAGATTTAGGGTTTGACAACCCAAGTGGCTGTAAAATTCTTATAACATTATAGCAGTGGGGCATTACTCAATGTGTAATCCCCTTTCACGTCATGTAATTCCTTGAGGTCTATTTCCACCAAAAAAATCCATCAACATTCAATTTTATTCATTTTTTTAACCATAAATTAGTACACAGTGTGAAACCCTATTTCATGTCATGTAATATTTTTACACAATGTGAAACCTACTTTTAGGTCGTGAATGTTGCTTACTCCGAGCTCACAGCACCTGAACTCCTCCAGACTCCCTTTGAGCATTCTCTGAGCTATGAATGCCTCAAAAACGCACAAAGGGTCGATCAACTTGGATCCAGTCCCTTACATTAGATACCTATAAAAATATTCTCATCCTTAAGAATCCAAAACCAACCTAGAGAGGAAACAAAATGGGGTCATTTGAATATCCACCCTATGAGATACCTCTCAAGGCTCTCCTCACCATAGGTGCTCAACCACCAGACGAGGGGAACAATGAAAAACCACGAAACAACCACAACCATCCCCTAAACACTCTCATGAGGGAGATACCACTCAAAAGAGAGAAACACGCACCAAGAAACAATATAAATACATCTCATAAATAGAAAAGTTCTAAAACCACAAAATGAACAATATTAAAAGGGAAGAGATAAACATCAAGAAGATCGTGGTACTAAGTGTGTATCTATGACTCATGTTCCTAGGTAATCTCCTACACACCACCATGCCACCATAATACATGAACCAAGTGGATAGAATGCTCTCACAACACCTTCTTCTGATGGTCCTAGATCTCTACATGATGCTCCTAGAAGGTCTCATCATCATCAACATTGATCTCATCACAATCAATGATGTTAGAGTCATCATGAAGATAATGATGAAGCTAATACATGTGAAAAACAACATGTATTTGGATCATCTATAGGAGAAGCGATATCTAATATGCCACATCTCCAACATAATACAATGCCTCAAAAGGCCCAATAAACAAGGGAGAAAGCTTACTCAAATGACCAAGCCTTTACTTCCCATGACGGGGAGTTATCTTTAGGAACACATGATCCCAAAAATTGAACTCTAGAGGTATAATCCTATGATTGACATAGTATTTATAATGATCCTTCGCTTCCTTAATCCTCTTGTGAATCACCTAAACCATCTCTGTCATATTCTGTACTAGTTTTGACCTGAGTATTTTTGACACTCTGAACTAGGACCAACATAACATAGAACGGAAAGTTCATCCATACAAGTTTTGAAACAGATCCATACCTATGGTGGAGTGAAAACTATTATTGTAATAAAACTCTACCAATGGTAGGTTCCTCATCCACAACCCTCCAAAATCTAGGACACAAGAGTGAAACATGTCTTTAAGAGTCTAGATGGTCCACTCTATCTAACCATCCATCTACGGATGAAAATCAGTGCTAAGGCATACCTGATAACCAAATGCATGATGGAGACATCTCCACACATTGGTGGTAAAATAAGGATCTCGATCAGAAATAATTTTCCTCAAGACTCTGGGGAGTCTCACTACCTCCTCTAGATACTCCATCAACAAAACCTCCACTGAGATCGACTCCTTGATCACTATAAAGTGGGTTGATTTCGTCAAACGCTCCAAAAATACTCATATAGCATCATAGCCTCCCTGATCTCGAGGTATAATGGAAAAAAATTCTACTGAGATGTCCTACAAATTCCACTGAGGAACATCTAACAGCTGGAGAAAACCACTAGGAACACATTGCTCAGCCTTCACTGTCTAAAAAACCAAACATTGAGACACAAACTCTACAATTGAACGCTTCAACATACGCCACCAAAAATGACCTCTCAAAGCTTAGTACATCTTTTTCACACCAGTATGTACCAAAAAAGGCTAAAAATGGAGAACTCTGAGAACCATATCACACATCACCAAAGGAACAAAAATCCTTCCCTAAAACAACACTCAGTGTTTTTAATCCTCAGACCAACCATCATGGACCTCTCCATAAACAACCCAGTCTCTCCAGACCTCCACCTTAACATCCCCCAAATTGGATTCCTCCACCTAATGCACTAGACATGACTCCACCATCATCTAAAAAAGACAACTATTTTCCCCAACTTCTCACATATCTAGATGCAATACCGAGTGTTCTTTCATCACCCTCCATGAATCACCTAATTCCCACACTACATCACTTCGTGAATTCCTTCTCAACACATCATCCCTAAGATTCCCCTTTCCAAGTGTATATAAAATTTTGAAGTCCTAATACTATAATAACTCTATCCATTGATCCTAGAACAAGTTTAAGTCATGTTGGGAGAAAACATACCACAGGATCTTATGATCAGTGAAGAGAACAAAGAACTCACTAATAAGGTAATGTCTCCACAACTTTAGGGAAAACACTACCACTGCCGACTCGAGATCATGGGTGGAGTAGTTACGGTCATAGGGAAGTAACTGATATGACCCATAAGAAATGGATGATCTCGACTACATCAGAACATATCCCAACCCAAGACATTAAGCATTATAAGAAAACTCAAACATAACTCCTTCTATTAGAAGAAAAATAATTGGATCACTGACTAACTTCACTTTTAGATACTCAAAAGTTTTCTGACACTAATAAATCCATAAAAATTACTAATCATTTCTGGTCAACACATTCAGAGGAATCACAAATCAAGATAAATTGTCCAGGAACCTCCTATAATATCCTACAAGACCAAGGAAACTTCAATCCTATGACACTATGTTGGGGTATTCCCAAGACACACCTACATATACCTTTGATGGATCTATAGCTACTCCCTAATAGGATACAACATTCCAAAGGAAATGGACTTATTGATCCCAAAAAATCACACTTATAAAACATCCCAAACAACTTCTCATGATGAATAAATTCCAAAATGGAATGAATATGCTCTGTGTGCTTATCCTTGAACTTGGAGTGCACGAGGATGTCACTAATGAAAACCACCATGAACTTATCTAAGAAATAATAGAACACGGCATTCATTAACACCGCGAACACAACTATAGAATTCATCACATGGAACAACATCCTAAAAACTTGTAAAACTTATGATGATAATGGAAAGAAGTCTTTGGAATATCATCATCCTTTACACGCATCTGATGATATCCTAACAGAAAATCAATCTTATAGAAACAATATTCACCCTTCAGTTGATCAAATAAATCATCAATCTGTACAATAATATATGGGTTCTTCACTGACACTCTATTTAACTGTCGATAATCGATACACAACCAAAAACATCCATCATCGTACTTCACAAACAAATAGTGAACCCATGGTGACACACTTGGAAAAATAAAACCACACTAAAATAGACCATAAAGATATATATATATATATAGCTCTCACAACTCTGAAGAATCCATACTACATGGATACATCGAGATAGGATACACACTTGGATATATTTTGATCCTGAAATCAATCTCTTATTAAGGTGGTAACACTTCAACCTCCAATGGAAAGACATATGGGTACTCTTTGATGACCCAGGTAAATTCTAACTGATAAACTTCTGATGAACTCAACATCAGAACAACCATCAAGGATGACAAAAAAGGAACATTCCTATGACCCATATGAGGGTTTCTATCGCTAACAAACATTGATGGATCTCCATCAGCATCGAAGAACACAACATGCCTCCTAAATCAATCAACAAAATCTTATACCAAATACAACCAATCCATTATGAGGATGATTTCATATGGTTATATCTGTAAACATAGGAAAACTATCAATCAGTGGTGTATCCCTATCACTAGCTCATCATTTATACATAATTCAAAAAACTCATCTTGACCTCCAACTGGAATAGTTAATGCCAAGGGCACTCAAAGCCTCTCTAACTCAAGTCCAAAATCATGGAAAGGGGAAGGTGATATAAAGGAGTGTGTCGATCCTAAATCAAAAAATTCAAGCACCCAAATAGAAAATAATAAAAGGGTACCTTGAAAGATGTTTGGCTCACCCAACTCTGGAAATGTTAAAGTATAAAGCTAACCAGGGCCAGCTCGACAGCCTCTCTAACCCTATTGATGACCACCTCCATAGTCGCACTCTGGTCTCTAAGGATAGGGAATGTCCTGAGGATATCTTCTTCCTACCCCAACTACTCTCTATTGATCCCAAACTGGATTGACCTATTGTTGCTACCTAAGTTGGAATTGCCACAATAGAGGAACCTGAAGCAGAACAAAAGGCATACACAGACTACTCAGAATTGATGGGAACTCCCACTATTGATGACCTCATCCATCATAATAAAAACATGAATCTTATCCCATGTCATAGGACTAGGAGTGGTTTCCTCTATATAAATAATACATTTAGGCTTGTGATCTACCCTTGGCTACTCAGAATCTCTTCTATCCTGAAATTTGGGAACCTTGGACCATAGATCCTCTTCATAAGAAATCCTGAAGAATCCTCTATCATGATGATCGAGTTCTATCTAACGTTTTATTGATGAACTCTACTATCACTAGCACCTAGATATGTATATTTATTATAAATGGGGTGACTTCATGTTAGATATTTGGATACAATGCCTTATTGAAATGACTTTCCTTGGCCTCCTTCTAGAAAAATTTTCGAAGCATATCATAGAAGGTTCCTAAAATGGATCTCAAACTCTTACACAATGAAGTTCCCCAACTGAAGGGTAAGCAGATCCTCATGACTGGCTACCTTCACGGCCAAAGAAATAAACACAACTCTGATATGGTCTTGCAACTCCTCCCACAATACTCTGAACTCCTTGTGATCCCAAAGGAACAAGAACCACCACTGCCTCACTACCCCATGCAGCATTGTTATAGCCAACGTTACCTAGTGCTCCTTCCAAGAACAGATCAAATTAAAGTCTATCTCAATTTCCCCCAACCTGTATTACATGATTGTGTCTGAAATGGATCCCTCATACCTATGAAGACTCTAGCACTGAAACTCTCAAAGTTCCCCCCTCCAAATATCATCATCTTCAACCTATACTCTATGGTGATATGCTGGTGAAACCTACTGAGCATCTTCTATGAGAACCTAATGAGGATATCTACCTAGATCCATTCATATAAAATAATAAATAGTTATAATTCCTAAACCTAGAATATGTAAGAACTTAAAATTAATTAATTGTTTTCTTTTATTCATTTTAGGTTAACCTATCCCAAGGTATACCCATTCAAATACAAGTGAAAATAAGAATGATGTGCGATCCTTTCCTAGGTCTCTACCCTATAACTAGTATCAACTCATTTAGTAGATTTTGTAAGGTTAAAGGTATGTGCATCATATCATAGGGGGCCTTAAATACTCATGTCTTAGCTGGTATCTTGTGATTACAACACTTGATAAACATATCTGACATTGTTTCCCTACCAACCCATGCAACCTCAGTTATGCCAACCTCCAAACTCCATCATATCCCTCAACTAGAGGCTTTGATACCACTATTTTATGACCCCCTACCCACAAATTGTACCCCTCTTGGGTCAGAAATTGGAGAATAGATATAGTGACCCCTAAGTCCTACTTCTTGTTGGCTCTAGGTTGGAGACTAGCACTGAGGGTGTAATAAACATGCATATAAGAGGCATTACCCTCTAGGAGAAACACATACGGGAGAGGGAGATAAGACAGACACCAACCAACTTCTACTCTAATTCCAATATAAAAGGAAACCCAAGTACACATATCTAATGTCATGTAAGAACTACTATAACTAAAAGGGAAAGCTGCAAGTATCAAAAGAAAAGTAATGATGGTAACGAGCATGAAGAACAAACAAATCTTGCTAAACCCCATGATAGTAGTAACCAGCCTAATATCTAACCTAATGCAACTAACCTGAAAAATAGTTTATATATAAGTAGGGTGAGTATAACAGTATACTCATTAGGATCCTCCTTAGATCATCTCATGAAAAAGTTAAAGAAAGCATGTTAAATCACAGTGAACAACAAGTGAAACAAACTTGTCACCTAAATAGGTTTAATAAGTTTCCAACCTCACTATGGATACTCTCACAAAGTATCACATCTAAGGATATATAATATAATATAGAATATCAAGGGTACCCTGATACTACTTCCCCACTAGTTTTCTACTCTGCTCTAATGTGGCATGTCTTGAGCATCTCTCTCCAAAAAGGTTAGCTCGTAGAGACTTGAGTGAATAACCACAACATTCACCTTTTGCAACACAAAATGATGCTGACATAACCAAGAGTAACTAGGTAGTTTTTGGGATCCACCACAGTCCGCATAACATGTATCATACATTATGTATTATACCTTAAGCCATAATAGCCCATACACTGAGTAAGGCTCCTCAAGTCATCATATCCTATACACGTTGTACATATAGTAGTCTATAGAAAACTATATCTAGAATACATGTGTGTGAAATAACCACAATAAATTACATCCCTCTATGCACATATATGGGGAAAACCAATCGGTGTGCATACTATCATAAGTAACTACCAAGAGAAGAGATTGAGGCCAAAGGGGGTACTCATCCATCCATCTTCCCTCTAGCATGTTGGGGAAAACACCCCCAAGCTCTCAGAATCCCCGGGGTGTTAGTTTCCCTAACTGATAGGGTGGAGTAATGTATAGAAACACAAAAAAATTGCATGATATAATATAGCTCACCACCACAATACGGGTATATTCTAGTCTCATACATAACTACAACTAATGTCTCTCAAACTCTTAGCTTCCACTATTAAGACCAGATATCCTATAAGCACCCAACCATTTAAATAGATACATTAAGTTATATTATACCTTCTCATCAGTTTCACATTATGTTAATAAATTCATTAATCATTAATTTACCATTAAAAAATCTACATTACATTACATTAGCATCACAACAAAGATTCATGCCCTCTCAGCATAAGAAAACTGAGTCCACAGATTCACAAAATTACAATGTCAACATTGTATCCCAGCAAGCTCTAACCCCATTGGATAAAAATCTATTCATTTATTTGAAAACATTACTTTCCATATCAACATGTATTTTATGAAAACATTCTAAGATAAAAAACACAAGGGACTCAACATGGTGAGTAGATTAACTACATGTCGAGTCTTCACTACCTATAATAGGAGTGTAGATCCATCCCACTATGAGAAGCTAAACATGGAAATCATGTGGAATACCCCAGGAATCTTCACTTCTCTTGGAAGGAGAGTAACCAAAAACCATCTGCATCATGTAGTGGGGAAACGAATGTAGATAAACAACAACATGTTCATTGGCCAAGAAACTAATTCAATCAATCATCCAACTTCTATAACAAATGGGTAAGCCTAGCTTCATCTTATTCCATCATCTTTGGTGTCCTCCCCAAAACCACATGCATATCCTAGTTCATCTCTTCACTCCAACCATCAATTTATTCCTCAAAAACCAGGACTCGCTGCCCCTCATACCACAAAATATCTATAGGATTATCCATCCTAGTCTCACAACACATTCGAGCCACCCTACACCACATACCACAATATCCTTCTAAACTCATCCATCCTAGGCTCACATCACATCATAAGTAGCATGAAACAAACATAACAACCAAGATCCTGGCCCTAAATCAAGGCATATAACCTTCACACACAATGAGATCTCAAAACTCTAAAGAATAAGGCATGTAGCCTTTACAATCAAATGGGAAATATAGGCCCTAAAAATTCATTATTGTTTATAAAAAAACTAATTCTTATTACATATTGAATTAAAAAATCAGTATTCTTATGTTCCAAATATTGGAAACCTAAGAAACAAGTTATCCCAAGCTATCAAAAATTGATTCGACAATTGATTCAACATTACTTCAATTATTTTATCAACATGAATCATCATTATTCAGGTTTATTAACATATTCAATTAAACATGCATTCTAGCATCAATTTGATTGTAATCAAATTACAATAAAAACAATTGGATTCATTATACATGCCTCTTTATCTTTTGTCCAATTAATTATCAATTAATTTAGGATTTACATTCTTTACAAATTTCCATCAAGAACTATATTCTAAACCAAGAAAGGTGTAGATATAACACTATCTAGAAAATTAAAAGGCAACCCATTATCAAGGTACAAAGAAGCAACATCCCTAACAGATCTATACCAATTTTTTAATCTAGTTAAAATCATAATTAGGATAATTTCATTACAAACCAAGGGGGTAAATTAGGAAAACTCTATGATTTCATGTCAATAAATAGAGAATAGATGAATCCCCTACCTCAAAAATAGCATCGACATTCTTTACATGAGAACAAACCAGGCAATGGATCTTTGATCTGCCCTCCTGTGAGAACTGCATCCACTTGAGGATGCTGCGACACAAACGCACCAACCAAGAACCAAGGAAAACCCCATTGGAAACATATGAGATTATTCTCCATCGCATGGATATAAGAACAAGAGGAAAAGGTTTTCAAATGAGGATAAACTATTGAAAAATGGAGAAAAAACACACCTTGGATCAGTCGGGGTTACCATGGATCGAAGATGGAAGACTGAGATTGATCCCCGTTGAAGGGATCTCAAAAACACCAAAGAGGGGACAGTTGGGTTTCCTGGGATGAGACAGAGGGAAGCTATAGATGTAGGGTTTCACAACCTAATTAGCTATAAAATGATTAAACCATTACAGTAGTAGGGGATTACATGACATGTAATCCCCTTTCATATTGTGTAATTCCTCAAGGTCGATTTCTTCTGAAAAACCATTTCCTTTTAGTTTTATTTATTTTCCAAAACCCGGAATATTACACATAATGAAACCCTATTTTACATAAATTAATTTTTTTTCATGGTGTGAAACCCACTTTCACATTGTGAAAGTTCCCTACTCCCAACTCATAGCACCTAAACTCATCCAGACTTCCTTTGAGCCTCCTCTGAGCTCTGAAGGCCTCGCAAACACATAAAGGGTCGATCCACACAGATTTAGACCCTTACATATAAGGAGGTTTAAATTTATAAACCCATTATATTATATAGATATATGATTCATAATGTAAAAAAATACATTATTACAATGTTTAACTTTGATATAATATTTTATTCAATATTTTATTCTAATAATACCTCTCTCCTTAAGTATAATCAACCCATAACCTTGCCCATGTAAAACCACTCCTAACTCACTTACCAAATACAAATAACTTCAAATAACCTCTATTTATCTATCTCTCTTAATTCATTATTAACCTTAAGAATGTGTTGGAGTAAAACAATTCCATTCATGAAGAAATTTTTTTTGTAAAAGAGAAGCAACACCAAGAAAATAGTAAGTTTTTATCATCACTTATCTCATTTTCCTCCACTCTTCTATTTTTCCCAATTTATTCCAAAAAAATATTTTAATATTAATTAAGTAGTATTTTAAAGTTATATTAATTATTTTAACCTAAAAAAAATTTAATTATTTACAGTGTATACCTCTCTTTCTCATCCTTTGGACAATGTTCTGAATAATGCTCGGTTAACCACTAACGAGGATGTTTCCAACCTATTTCATATCACCACCCTATTGGATAGTTTTACTAAGTTATTTTTAATATTTAAATTTATAGATATATGTATTTTAATCTTTTGAAATTAACATTGATTATGTATAAATGAATTTTAAAAAAATAGAAAAATTAAATAAAAATGAGAAATATTTATAAAAAAAATGATATCAAAATGTTTCCCCTTTAATGAATGGGATTAAGAAATATAATTCAATAATTATAATTAATAAATAGTGAAATTAATTAAATTAATTAACTTTTTTTCAATGTTTTAATAAACCTAATTTTATTATTCAAGAGGCGTCAATTCAACAAAAAATAGGATTTGAGGTAAGGGTATTCTCAAACCCAACTTCTTTTCTCTAAGTTATCCATGTTTCTCATCATTATCAATATAGATATTCCCCTAATATTACATAAATATCCTTTCATAATTATTATATATTGTTTTGGTAATATTCATGTTTTATGTTGTTCTAAAATGATTTTTTCTAAATACAAATATAAATAAAAAATAATTTTATTCCCAAAAAACATCTTCGAATCGTCTTGAGTTATTTATTCTTCTATAAATAATGATGATTTTTATACCAGATATGTTTTCCCTTATTTATTTTGGAACACAAAAGTTTATTCATGAAATTTTTCTCTTATTAATATTTATGAAACCCATTCCTTTCCTTGGGTTATTTCATTAATATGATTATTATACATTCTATGTGTCAAGCATAATTATGAGAATTTATAATGTGATGAGTGGTCCTAGGATTATATAGCCTTCCAATGCATTGGTTAATATGATATATCTCAACAGATTATGTATATTATTCATGAACATGATTCTATCAATGTTAATAATGATTATGTTATGATTTATGAACATATTTTTTTCATGAACATGATGTTGGATTTGTTCACAACTATGTTTGGTATTTAGAAACTATGAAATGATGCTTTTTTATGCATATGACACATTAAATTCCTATATCAAATGATTCCCTCATGGTTATGATAATGATATTATTCTTATGTTATGATGATGATGATAATGTTCACCCATGTTTTATTGATTCATGTCCTTTATTCCTCCTCTTAATAGGATTTTAGATCACCACTTTTTGATGTATATCCTTAGGTGAATACATGTAATAAGGAGAACAAGATCATTTATAAGGATAAAAAAGAAAGATTTAAATAAAATTTAAATTTTATTATGTAACATGATGTATATCCTATTTTACCCAATACATTAAACCTTTGGATCTAGGATTTTTATTTTTATTATATTGATTCCCTTAAATATGATGTAATAGCCAGGTAAGAAAAAGTTGGTTTATTATATACAGGTTCGAATTATGATAAAAATGCACAATTTTTCACATTTTTTTCTTACAAAATTTATAGTTTTGACTGGTTGATCTACATCACCAATGATATTATCAGTGGGATGATTCTTAAGGATTATCTAATTTCTTGGGTTTGTCAAATGTTTTTCTTCACCAATGGGTTGAATTTATTCTTGAGGTATAACTTTAGAAAGTTTTTCTTCAGTTGTTTTATTATATTTATAATTTCAACATGGGTTTATAATCAATTTTATAAAAATCATATGAATATTTGTTTTTGGGTTGTTTGATAACAAAAGGATCAATTTCATAAAATTTATCATGCACTATTTCCTCAACAATGATTTAATTTTTATTAAAAACTTTATAATAATGAAAATTTGTACCATGTTAAATAAAAATTCCTTCATTATATTTTGGATATAGTTTATATAAATTATATTTAGTATTGAAAATGAATACTTTATATCTAAAAACTCTGCAATAAGTATGTTTCATAATTTTCTCGCTCGACAACTCACAATTTGTTTTATTAATAAATTGTCTAAGAAAAACTCAATTATAGTATAATAGTAAGTATTAACTTCTTCAACCTAAAAAAATTAGAAATGTAATATTCATTCAACATGGTTCTAGAAATATCTTGAATAACTCTATTACTTTTATCAACTACTCTATTTTATTGTGGATTTCTTGGTGTAGAAAGGTTATGTGTAATAACATTTTACTAAAAAAGTTTCAAAATAAAAATTTACAAACCCTCCACCATGATCACTATAAATAGTGACTAAAGTTTTATTTTTATCATTTTTAAAATTGGTTACAAATTTTTTAAAACAAAAAAAGGTTTGATATTTTTCTCTTGAAAATAGACCCACGTATATCTAGTTTAGTCATAAACTAAAACTTATACATTGTATTTTACACCAATACTTATATTTTATTTTGGACTTAATAAATCCATGTGAACTAATTTTAAAGCATTAGAAATTGAAACTTAACTTATAAATTTAATGTTTCACATATGTTTCTTTCCAAATTTACAAGGATCACAAACTTTAGAAAAAATAAAACTTAGATTTGGTAAATCTATAACTCATCCTTTCATAAAAAAAATCTAAAGTTATAACATTACATTTTCATAACTGTATATGTCATAAGAAATTTTTGTAAAGCCCCGACCCCAGTTCCCTAGAGTGGGTGCATTATTTTAATACATTGGCA
This sequence comes from Viscum album, assembly GCA_963277665.1. Taxonomy (NCBI): domain Eukaryota; kingdom Viridiplantae; phylum Streptophyta; class Magnoliopsida; order Santalales; family Viscaceae; genus Viscum; species Viscum album. The sequence goes on from OY728133.1 coordinate 602,360,718, forward strand.
TGATTACAAGGAATCAAGTCCTGAAGGACTGATCGGTTTAGCAGTCTTGGAAAATATATTACATACATGAATGTTACATTACACTTTATAACATACAAAACAACATAAATAATCCTTTATGAACACCATTATTCCCTTGGCTTAACCCTGTATATCAATCACAATACACTTCTTGGAATCCTGGGCAAATAAAATATAGAAAGGGGTGAGCTCAAACACTCAGTAAGGGTAAGCAATACAGCGGAAAATTTCAAAAATAAGCATAAACATTTAAGGAAATTTATAAAACTAAAATAAAATCCATTTAAAATTGAACTTCAGCATAATATGGCAGAAATAAAATGAAATAATTCCATTTACTTATTCATATAGATATTCTACTAATCGAATAATCACATGCAATATCAATAATGACTTTCATAATGATGGAATGAATAATGAAAGACTATCATAACCATGTAGCCAAGGCCTCGTGCCAAGACCACAAATAAAATTTTGTCAATGCCTCATGCCAAGACACTAGTTTGTCTCATGAGACCTTTTGGTGCAATTGTTTTTAGAAGATACTTATGTTTAAAATTGCTCAAATATACTCTAGTGTTTTTCTGAAAACATTATGCAAACTTATGAAAACAAAATTACTAATTGTGAGACTGCTTGACTAATTACAGGTCATGATGGGTCCATTCCCAATCCCTTCTTGTCTACCACACTCGAGAGTCGGGTTTTCTGAAAACATTTTTAATCTTGCGTTAAATACGTATACATTTGCACTGGATTTTCATATATTTGAGAGAAATATCTCTCTCATTTTCTGAAATCATTTAAAAATCACATAATAATAAAAGAAAACCTTTATTTTGAAAATATACTTATTGGAATGTAAGGGAAGCTTCATAGGTATAATAACGGTGTAGAATAACTTCACCTTCCATATAAGTTAAAAAAACATTCTTACCTTAGTTTTGTCGAAAAGGTCAAAAAGTAACTTGTTTGGAAAACGGCGGAAAGATTCCTTTCAAAAACGAATAAGGTCAAATAAGGGTATAAATGACTTTAACCCATTTTATATTAAATATTAAAAATGTTTTGAAAGAAATTTTTAAGAAACATGGATGTGGATGATAAAGATTTCCCAGTAGATAATTACGAATAAACAACCTCAGATAATAAAGAGATTGTGAAATTAAACCTTACCAATTTTGTAACATACAAAACAAACACACCATGAAAGAGGTATCATACAATGAATATATAAATACACATAAATTAAAGTGTCTTACACAAAGAATACAATTATGGGCATTACATATACCACACAAAAGTTAATAGTGGCAATATTTCATGAATCTCACAGGAATAAGGAGTGAGATGAAAACCCCTTACCTAGCACTTTCCTTTAGTCAAGGGTACGTTTAGCCTCATGTATGAAGACTATAGTATGTTATTAAATTATACCAGAACCATATTAATATTTATGTTATCATAAATTATTCATTTATTACTTTGTACTACCCATTTAATAATAATTTCCATGTTATATTAATATTTCGGGTAATAATCGCTTTCTTTATCGTACGTGTTTTAACTTGTTACTCTTGATTGTATCACTTAGATCATGATTTAAATACTTCAAGAATATAAAACATGATTTATTTATCATATATATTTAGAATATAAAAATTTATAATAGACGTATATATGAAATGGAAAACACCATTTATGGAGACGGTAGTCCGTACGTACGCATAAACGATGTTTCCGTTTTCATATAGTATTGAACGGAAGTAAGTGAATAAGATATATGTAAGTACATAAATACTTATATATATTAATATATGTATCTCCAGTAGAATTATTATGTCATATATTACATACTTTTTAGTAATATATATTTTTATAATCGTCGATGAATGGTCAACTTGGAAAAGAATCTCATCGCGTCGTGGAGACGGTAATCCCTACGTACGCACGAGCGAAAATATCATTCTTTTGATATTAATATAATATATAATTGGATGGTATGTAATATATATAGAATCTTTATCATGTTATATTTATTATTTACATAAAATACACATCAATATTATACCCATCCAAATAATAATGTATTGAATAACAATTACACCATGACATGGAGACGGTAAGTTGTACGTACGCACGTATGGTGACATGTCATTAAAAGGGTGGATAGAATAATGAATTTAGTTGTACCATAATTATAATAACATCAAATTATATAAAATATACTTGATTTATTATTTTAGAATGGAAACAACAAAGAAAAAGGAAGTGGAAGAAGAAAGGAACTTGAAAGAGGGTGGTGAAATCATTACCTCTTATTCAGGTTCTTCCTTTTGATTTGATCAAAACGGCTTCTTAGGTTGGATTTATGATCAAAATAAGAAATATAGGATGAAGGGAGGATATTTTAGAGGGTATTTGGTCAGGTTTTTTCTGATAAAAATGGCTTAGAAGTTGTGAATTAGAGAGAAGGGGGGGTGCCCTTTTATAACAGGGGTGAGGGGAACCTTAGGAAAAACTTAAAATATTATTTTATAATAAATTCATATTTGGTTTCTAATGGCTCCATATTTGATTATTTAAATTATAAGGTTGGTATAGGTAGAAAAAAACTCAACCAATAGGTTTTATACAAGTTTAGGTTACCATTTTAACCTTATCTTTTAGATTTAACTCTATGTTAAATAATTTAACTTTTACCATGTCTTCTTGTATTCTTAAACTATATGGTTAATACACTTACTATATACTACTAATCAAACCCCAATTGGTTCATAAATTTCATATATATTATTATATAAGTCTTTTGGAATAACCTTATATTTTTAGGACTATTATATCAATTAATAATATAATATTTGTTTTAAAAACTATTTTATGTCAATTTTGACACTATTTGGTATTTGTTTTTTTGTTAAAATAATAAAAACATGATTACTTCAAAAAAAAAAAATTGAATCAATCCTAACATGTCATATTCACCTAAAAAATTCGTGTATGTCATAAAAACTTTGAAATTATATTTATTTTAATATTTATAATACAATTTATTTTATTTTTTCTTGAATAAGGTAATTATTGCATCATCATTGTGTCATAAATAAATTTATTTATATAATTTTTAAAAAATTTAAATAAAATACCATGATATATTAAATCTTGTTAAATTTATAATTAATATTTATAATCGAATTTATCTTATGCAAAACCCTATATTAAAAACTTTTTAGTTCTTAAACTTTGATTTTAACTCTTTTAACTCTTCATTGAATTAAATAATAATAAATGTCTTAATCTAATCCAAGTGGACCTAAATGATAATATTTTATTCCTAAGGTTGTTTTTGGTCGAGATAAACTTATCCAATAGAATTATTACATGTGTGAGGGTAATATTAATATCATTTTTACCCTTAATTACCCTATTTACCTTTAACCCTGGTAAATAAAAGTAAAAAAGTTACTATTCACCAGAAATTATTATCATCTCATTGAACCACATTTTACTCCTTGATATTAACCGTGTCTCTCATATTTTCTAAATTCAGCTCACAGAAGCGGTAAAATTAATTTTTATATGAATTTGCAAAAGCTTCAAGGAGGTGGGTAAAAGACGGTGAACAGTTCAATAAAAAAATTTATATATCTAAAATTATTATAAACTGAATCCAATGAATTAAATTGAAATTATATATGTATTATGTATCTATTTTGACATTAAATAATTTAAATAAAATAAATAATTATTTAAATAAAAATTCGGTTTTAAACTATAACTCAGTGCTTTTCACTATTCATCAAAAATTAAAAGTTTTCAGAAAAATACCAAAACATTACCCTAAGATAATTTTGATATTCCGAATTCAATAATGAATATATTTTAACATATTCAAAACATTGAATTTTCATTTATTAATTTAAAATTAATTCCCGTTGTTAAAACAAAAAGCCTGTTTTTAAAAAACAATAACTATCTAAAGATTGACACTTGTTTATGTCTGGTTTAAATGTGAAATTATGTCCAATGATCAACATTGTATTAAATTGTAAAAATATATTCTAATTATAATTTAAAACCACTCAAATTCATAATTTATCACTATTAATTATATCGCTTAAAAAAGTTTTTTTTAATTAAAATTTAGTAATTTTCACTATTCATCAAAATATGAAAGTTATCATAAAAGTACCAAAAATTCACCCTAAGCTAATTTCAATATTCCGAATCCAAATATGAAGTCCATTTTGAAAGATAAAATGATAAAATTTCAAAACGTGGGTATTACTATTCATAACGGCTAGTTTGATTTGTTGTGGTGTGTGTTAAAACTTGAAGTTGCGTACAACACACGCTACTGTATTATTCAAAGATAAGCATACCATGGAAGCTTGGGTGTTACAATTTTTATCTTCTATTACACTAAGTCAATGTAGATCTTGGCTTCTAAGGTATTTTAAGTTAAGTGTGTACACATTCTCATACCTATTGGCAGAAATAATAAATTAACCTTCTAAACATTGAACAATGTTTCTACCATTCAGAAATTTCAAAAGATATCCTATATTTCATAATTGAATTATGATAATGCGTTTTTACATAATTCATACAAAAAAACATTTGAAATTAAATATTTTCCAAGAAAAATGATTTCACGACCCGTACCTCAGGGCTCGTGTCATGACAACCCCAAATCTGCCATTCATTGGCCAGTGGTTGGTGACTAGCACCAGAAAGGTGTATCCCTAAAATGGGAATGCATTTCCTTTAAACCTGTACAAACACACAATCCTAGAACACAACAAGATGAAACCATGAAGTAAAACTAAAGTATTAAAGGTGTGTACTAAAAGTAAAAGGGGCCGTAATACAAGACCGTATGAAATGTACAACTACAATTAAAAAAATAGAAAACAGCTTCTGGAATCATCCACTGAGGATACTACCTAAAGGGAAAGTACAGTTCATCTCCACTTCTCTGCACATCATCTAATCTCTTTCATGTAATGCTTGGTCCTGGCTCCCTCAAGTCTTAGCCAAGCTGCTCGTCGTCTGCACAAGACACAAAAAGGTGTGGGAGAAGTCTGTGTAGGGGTGAGTATAACAATACCCATTATGGACCCCAAAACCCTTGAAGGTTTCTTAAAATTTTACAAAGGAAAAAACACAAAGTATGATCTCAATCACAAAGAAAAAAAGAAATATACATAGCTCAAAATAGGTTTAAGTGAAGTATAGAAGTACAGATTATTAGTCGCAAAGCTAGATCATCTTATTCTATCAAGAGTCACTACTGCTGACCATATGGATTCTGACCCAAAGAGGATCAATAGGTACTAACCTTCACAAGAACCACACAAGATCTGACCCACTCGGAGACGATAGGTACTAACCCACATAGGAAATGACCCACATAATATCGGTATGTTCCGACCCACACGGGATCACTGAGCACTGACCCACACAGGATTGGTATGCACTAACCCACACAGGATCGCTGAGCGCTGACCCACACAAGATATTACCCACACAGGATCGGTGTTGATTCACACAAGATTGGTGTTGATCTACATAGGATCTCTAGGTTTCGACCAACACAGGATCACTCAGTACTAACCTTCGTATGATCTGTCTCCAACCTCCGCCTCACAGCCAGCCACTGGATTCCCACTCATAGTACACTTGATTCTAGGAGAACCACTCCTCAAGCCATAGGTCATATTTCAATTAGCACAAAGTCCCACTAAGAAGTAACCTGATTATCTTTTATGTCATAAGGGTCCCAACGCCATAGACGGCATGTCAACCGGACACTCGGTCTGTAAGTTATTATCATTTTAGTGTCGAGGGCCCGGATGGATCTGGGTACGATCCAACCTGGACATACTCCAATTTTTTTCAAAAATCTCATGGAGCATCTCAAATGTACATTCTCTCTCCAAGGATCCCATCTCCTTAGACGGTTTGTCAAATAGACGTCTAGTTAGCAAGTTACGATCACTTAAGTGTATCTGGGCCCGAGAGGGGTTTGGGTTCGGTCCGACCCGACACATTTAGGGTCGACCCGACCAACCCTAGGTCCGACCTGACCTGTCCCGTACTGGCCTGATCTGGCCCGGTTGGACTAGGCCATGGTGGGCTTGGCCCGCTGGGCCATGGAGGGCCTGATCCGATGTGCCGTAGACCGTCCAGACCCACCGAGCAACACGTCCCAGCCTACTAACATACCCCGTGTATGGTGAACGGTCCGCCTGCCAAATGGCTCAAAGGTGCTGTTCACCCCCCCCCCCCCCCTCAAACATTAGTTCCACGTGGCACCGCCATGTGGTCTGTTGGACCCGCAGGACGTGGGTCCCCCTTTCCTTCACTGCAGCTTCGATTCGTGGCTTCCTTCAACGTGGCGTATGATGGTGTGCCGCCTCTGCCTCTACATCCGCGGCTGACCGAGGGTTGGATGCCTTCTACATTAATTGCGGTATGATGTCACGACTTCCCTCCATGGCATGCAATGGTGTTCCGCCTATGGCCTCCACATCCGTCCAATGTCAGCCACCGTCATCGCTTGTCGACATCGTTCACCGGCAACAATGGATCTTCCATGAGGCTCTAGCGATGCTCCAGACCTCCGTTCTTCATTCCGGACATGGATACGGTATTCTTGAGAATCTTTCGTCATTTCAAACCTCTTAGTTTCAAGGTTCTTTCAATTTGGATCAACCTTCCTCTGAAGAACATAATGAAGAACAAGCGACGGAGGGTCTAGGCCTTCTTCATTTGGCTCGCGCCCTCCGCATTAGCATTATAATGAGAGAGATTAATTTATCAATCATATTAAACTAATGATAAAACCTATTTAAATTCCCCACAATTACAACCATCAAATTCAAGAACAAGGAAAATAATTGATGGAATTTCTTGAATTAATTAACAACCCCTACCTCGAGATCCGCTCGAGGTGTCACTATTGTGGCAGGAGGAGTATCCACATTGGATAGAGTCGTCAACGTTCATCAATCCCAGATCATTATCTCCCGAGCTTCCATCCTCCATAGATTGATGTTTTCATAGGAGTTCTCCATAGTTTCCTCTCTTGAAATATTTGTCCCAAAAACCCACCCCAAGCTCCATTTAAATAGGGGGGAAGGTGGGTAATGCATTGAGTAATTAATGAGGTTCATAAAATGAATTGATGAACCTATTTTAATTCATAATGGTGGAGTTATGCAGTTGATGATTCAAGCCATTAAATGGCTTGAAAATCCATCGGTCCTGCCACCATCGCTTATCTGTTGGAGAAAAAGAAATAAAATAACAATTACATGTTATTTTACTATTCTTTAAAAATTATAAAAGCTAACTTTTTCTCCCGACCAACTATGGTCTAAGTGAAGATTTCCCTAAGAGAATCCCAGTGTTTTGGATTCAATGGTGCCCTTGGATTTTTAATTCAAGCACCGGTTCAAAAGATATAAAACGTCACACGTGTGTTTACTGAACGTACCTTAAAAAAGTTCAAAAATTCATTCTGGGCACACCGGGACTCAGAATCAAGCACCGTTAATTTTCAAAGACTCTTAATAATCTCAAATAATTTAAAAACATTACATGTAACCTTAGGAATTTTCATCGCCAAAATCTACAACAAAACTAGGGGGAAAATGGTGGTACTGAGCACACATCTGAGCCACCCGCTCCCATGTTATCTCCTAGAGATTCCCATGCTACCAAAAAACTTGCACCAGAGGAATCGAACACCCATGAAGGACCACTCCGGTCAATCCTCTATCTCCACCAGGAACTCTGAAAACGTTTCCCCATCATTGATGTACAGCTCTCCCCAATTGATAACGTGTGATGGATCATGCACGTATCTACTCAGTTGTGACACATGGAATACATTATGACCTTGGTGCATCTTTATGGCAAGATCTAGATGGTACACCACCTCACCTACACTGTTGAGGATCTGGAAAGGTCTGATGAACCTTGAAGATTGCTTTCCGCCCCTGTCAAACCTTTTGTAATCCTCTTCGGGGTGAGACCCGTAGGAAGACATGGTCCCCCACATCAAACTCCAAGGGTCGCTGTCTCATATTAGAATAAGACTTATTCCAGCTCTGTGTAGTCTTCATTCGCTCCTGGATGAACTGCACCTTCTCTATGGTATTTTGTACCAACTCTAGACTCATAAGTACTGACTCCACTGGGTCTGTCAAGTAAAGAGGTGATTTGTATGGTCTCCCGTACAAAGCCTCAAATGGTTCCATACCTATGGTGTAGTGATAACTATTATTGTATGAAAACTCTACCAGGGTCGGGTGGTCCTCCCAAATATGTCCAAAATCGAGGACACCAGCACGAAGCATGTCCTCAAGTGTCTGTATGGTCTGATTCATCTAACCATCTATTTGAGGTTGAAAGGCAGTGTTCAAGCGTAGCTGAGTTCTAAATGCCTCATACAATCCCTTCAACAAGTGGGATGTAAAACGTGCATCGTGATCTGAGATGGTAGATGATGGAACCATGTGAAGCTACACAATCTCATGCATGTAGAGGCGTCTCAATCCCTCTACTAATCCCTACTCTCATATGGGTAGGAAGTGGGCCGACTTTGTGAGTTGATGAATAATCATCTATATTGAATAATGGCCCCTATAAGTACATGGTATCTTTGTCTCAAAGTCCATGGAGATACCATAACAATTCAACTCTAGTACCTCAAGTGACTGAGCTAAGCCCACTGGTACCTGATTCTCAGCCTTCACTTGTTGACAAGTGAGGCATCGAGATACAAACTCTACCACTGCTTTCTTCATCCCAGGACACGAGTACTGAAACTGGTAGTCCTGGTATATCTTTGATACTTCTGGATGTATCACCAAATGGGATGTGTGGAACTCCCTCAGCCCCTCCTCTCGAAGAATCACGGGTACCATAGTGCGTCCTCTAAAGATAATGACGTGCTCCCCACCTTCATAAAATTATTCAGGATCCTATCCGGAGGATATCTGATCACATCAGGCCTCACAGTATACATCCCTAAGTTGTGCCTCCCGAGCTCCCTGATGAAGTGGGGGAGTGACAGTTATATTCTAGAGGCAATCTTCCCAGTCTCTATCCTCAAAGGATATCTACAACGTGGCTAGCTGCTCTGTCACCTCACTCAGAAACTATAGGCCAGACCTCCTGCGGAGTGCATCTGCCACTACATTCCCCTTACCAGGAGTATTGACTATCTCAAAGTCATAGTCCTGGAGGAACTCTATCCATCGTCATTGTCTCGGGTTCAGGTCCTTCTGTGATAATATATACTTTAGACTCTTATTATCAGAGTAAACAGTAAACCTCTCACCCATCAAATAGTGTCACCACATCTTCAGTGCAAAGACCACTAATTCTAACTCCAGGTCATGGGTAGAATGGTTCTACTCGTGATGTCTCACTACTGTGAGTCATAGTAAATCACCTCTCACTCTTGCATCCGGACACAACCTAGTCTGGTCCCTAATGTTCCGCAGTAAAAGATGTACCAAACACCCTCTTCTGGTATCCTCAAGATGGGGCACTCATCAATCTATACCTCATCTCCTGGAAACTATTCTGGCACTTCTCCATCCACAAGAAAGTATACCCCTTCTTCTACAGGGCTGACAAGGGTACCACTACCCTGGAGAATCCAGGTACAAATCTTTGGTAGTACCCAGCCAATCCTAGGAAACTCTGTACCTCGGTCACACTCCTAGGTGGATCTCAAGAAAGTAATTCCTCTATCATTTCTGGATACACTATGAGTCTAGCCTCCAAGATAAAATTCCCCAAGAAGTGGACTTCCCATATCCAAAATTGGCACTTTGAAAGCTTTCCATAAATATGTTTCTCTCAGAGTGTATTCCGAACTATCTGCAGGTGCATGGCGTGCTCCCCTTCTGATGTCAAGTATATCAAGATGTTTTCAATGAAGACCACCACAAAGAGATAAAGGTATGGCTATAAGATCCTATTCATGATCTCCATGTGTAAGGGTTCCGGGACTCCGCAGCAGAAGCCTGTGGGCCGGGATTTTAATTTTTTCTGCTTCACCGGAGTGACATAACTTTGTCAGCTCCAGTGATCGTGTCCCGGCTTGGTCTGGGGATCTCGCAAGGTTCATAAGGAGCACAAAAATAAAATGAACGTTTACCTTGTTCAGAATTGACGTGTAGGACACCGGCAATCGTTGCTCAAAGACTCCGATGTCGAAGCCCTCTAGATCGTCCACACACGCCTTGTGAATCTGCACATGCGCCGTTTGTCAAGATCTGGGTGCTAGCACGGATCTTTGAAAAACACTTCAGCGCAACGATGATCACCGCAAGGGAGGATGCTTCGATCCGAGATTGATGATCTTGAAGATCTTCCTTGCTTGAGAGACTCTCTCTCTAAGTTCCAGGAGGAGAGAGATGCTCTCAATTTTGACAGATGAATAGTCATTGTGAGAGAGCATCTCTCTCACTTATATAGGGAGTATTAAAACACGCGGTGTAGGTTCCCGGCCCCCGTGTATTAGGCGTCCGCTATATAAGCGATGTAAATAATTATTTATGACAAATAAAATTATTCCATAAATAATATTTACAATTTATCAATTACTTGTAATATATAAATATATATTATGTGATAAATTTGAGTCTTTAACTCGAATCATTCCTCCTGCTAATATTAAACAAACCTTGGATATTAAAATCAAGTCGAATAATATTAATACGTGTATTTACCATACAACTTGTAAATACATGTTATAAATAAATTCAACTAATTACTCTAAACTCGAATAATTAATGAACTTATTTATTCTTTGGTGATCCATAGAACTTGGATAGTACTCGGACCCTTTTGTGGGGCCCACCAAGTTCTAAATTCCTACTCACAGAATAGGGCAGATTTTCATGGTGCTATCGTGTGTGACCCTCTAGGCCCTTATCTCAATAGCAGTGAATAATATCACCGACATAGAGCGGGGTCTAGCAACCCATCGAGGCCCCTATAGAGATAAGACAAAGTCAAAGCAACGGCTGCCTTCCTATGAACATGGTCCGTGTAGTATAATATCTTCGTCAACGATATCTCAATAAAGCAGAATGCATACTAGTGTCATCATTCTTTATTTTCTTTATTTTGTTTGTTGATTTGTCCGGACGGTCTTACCTTCGACTACCATGGCCATGGATTTAATGAAGGTGCAACCATCCTAATCAACCAGGCCCGATATATCTCTTCCTAAACTCGGAAGCGACAAATCCTTTCTCGATCATTCAATCAATGCCATGCCATTAATGACGTACCCAATACAAACTACCTCTCCACGACTTTGTCTCCATGGTTTTTGCCTTATATCAAATGTACGTAATTAAATGACATTCATTGATAATGATCTCAAGTCAGGAGACCATTACACATGCCCATATATAGGAACGACCAATGACACCAGAAACATGTGGTGTTCCTATTAAGCGGGTCTGTCCTCATGATCTCGTTAGCTAGAGATCATCAAGTGCGAACTTCATGAGATGAAGTCTCAATGCTTATGAGCCCCCAGCACCTGATGGTCACACATCATCTGTGTCCTTTCAGAATGATGTAACTGGACCATAGGACGTTACTTTAAGATTACTGTCATGGCATTTCAGGGTTCTCATTATAGCCTGGGACCTGCGATAACCATTTTAATGCGACAGGTAATATAAGGACATTTCCATTAATAAAGTGGATGCAGAAGTATCTACACTATCATAACAAGATAAATACATGTATAAAACAAACTGAATACATGTAGCAGTAATCAAAGTACAAAACAAGTTGGGTCTAGGGCACCCACTTTCAACACTCCCACTTGCACTAGAGCCAACTGCTAACAGTTTTCAATCCGCTAGCTCTCACATGTGAATCATGCTTCTGCTGAGAAATGGCTTTAGTCAGGGGGTATACCACGTTGTCCTCTGTGGCTACTCTGCTAACTGTCACTTCACCTCTTTGAGTAAAATCCCTTAAGAGATGGAACTTCCGAAGAATATGCTTTGTCCTCTGGTGAGACCTGGGCTCCTTGGCAAGCACCACTGCAGTAGTATTGTCACAATATACTGGAACAGGGTCTGCACTGCTAGGTATAACACCAATGTCTAAGATAAAGCTACGTATCCAGACTGCTTCCTTTGCTGCATTGGAAGCTGCAATATATTCGGACTCTGCTGTAGAATCAGCAACCACAGCTTACTTTGAGCTTCTCCAGCTCACTGCACCACCATTCAGGCAAAAGATGTAGCCTGACTGTGATTTCATATCATCATGATCTATCTGGAAACTAGCATCAGTGTATCCCCTCACAACTAGTTCCTCATCTCCTCCGTACACCAGGAACGTATCCTTAGTATGCCTCAAGTACTTAAGGATAGTTTTAACAGCTGTCCAGTGAAGCTCTCCTGGATTGGCTTGATATCTACCCACCATACTTAAAGAAAAGGCAACATCAAACCTAGTACATAGCATGGCATACATGATAGAACCCACTGCCGAAGCATAAGGGACTCTACTCATTCTGTCAATCTCCTCCTGTGTTTGTGGACACATTTTCTTGGAGAGATTACACCATGTGACATAGGTAACAATCCTCTTTTGGGCTGTTCCATATTGTACCTTTTGAGTACCTTGTCAATATATGTACTTTGACTTAGGCCAAGCATCCTTTGAGGTCTATCTCGATATATCTTGATCCCTAGGATGTAGGCTGCTTCACCTAAGTCTTTCATGGAGAAGCATTCATTTAACCAAGTCGTAACTGACTATAAGACTTGCACCTCGTTTCCCATGATTAATATGTCTTCAACATATAAAACTAGGAAAACAATAGCATTCTCTTAAAACTTTTTATAGACACAAGGCTCGCTTTCATTTTTGACAAAACCAAAATCTCTTATGGCCTCATCAAGTCGTACATTCCATGATCTTGATTCCTGCTTCAATCCATAAATGGATCTCTACAGCTTGCATACTTTATTAGAATTCTTTGACTTAACAAACCCTTCGGGTTGAGTCATATAGATGTCTTCAACCAACTTCCCATTTAGAAAATCAGTCTTGACATCCATTTGACATATTTCATAATCATGAAAGGCTGCTATTGCAAGCAATATCCTGATGGATTTAAGCATTGCAGCTGGTGAGAAGGTTTCATTATAATCAATGCCTTGACGTTGTCTGAAACCCTTTGCAACCAGTCTCGCTTTAAAGGTATTAACCTTACAATCCATGTCTAGCTTTTTCTTGAATACCCATTTACAACCAATGGGCTTTACATCAGCTGGAGGGTCTACCAAAATCAAAACTTGATTTTGGTACATGGACTCCATCTCAGAATTCATGGCTTCTTTCCATGTTGCAGCTTCTTTGCCTTCTACTGCTTCCTTGTAGGTCAGAGGTTCATCATCCTCAAGGATTATTGTGTCACCTGACTCGGTGACAAGAAAACCATAACGCTCTGGTTCTCTAACCTCTCGCGTAGACCTACACAGTATCTGTGTCTCAGGAACAATTTCTTCTTCCACTTGTTCTTGTAGAGATTGTTCCTCTACCAACTCTTGTGCATATGGAGCATTGACTTCATCGAAGTCAATCTTTCTCTCACTATTTCCAGTAGAAATGTGATCCCTTTCTATAAATTTGGTGTATCTTGCCACAATGACTTTTCTATATAAAGGGTTATATAGGTTGTATCATCTAGTTTCCTTAGTATAACCTACAAAGATGCACTTAGTGCTTCTGGATGCTAATTTTTCACTTGGTAAAGTCTTGACAAATGCCTCGCACCCCCACACACGCATATGTGCCAGATTGGGTTTCTTTCCAAACCATAACTGATATGGAATCCCATATGTGGATTTAGTTGGTACTCGGTTAATGGTATATGTTGTTGTTTGTAAGGCATATCCCCAAAAGGATAATGGAAGAGTTGTATGACTCGTCATTGATCTGACCATGTCAAGCAAGGTCCTATTCCTCCTTTCAATAACACCATTCCATTGTGGTGTATAAGGAGGAGTGAGTTGAGATACTATTCCAGACTCCTTGAAATGATCAATGAAATATTGGTTAAGATATTATCCGCCTCGGTCTGAGCGAAGTACTTTTATCTTCTTGACAAGTTGGTTTTATACTTCATTTTGATATTCCTTAAAGAAACGAAAGGAATCTGACTTATGCCGCATTAAGTAGATATAGCCATACCTACTATAATCATCGGTAAAAGTGATGAAGTATAGAAAACCACCCCTTGCCTCTACTTGAAATGGACTACATACATCGGTATGTATTAATTACAGTACTGCATTGGCTCTTTCTCCCTTTCCTAAGAAAGGTGATTTGGTCATCTTTCCTTGTAAACAAGCTTGACATACATCTAAGGGTTCTAACTGTACCGAGTCTAGATACCCTTCTTGATGTAATTTTTGTAGTCGCTTCTCATTTACATGACCAAGCCTGAAGTGCCATAGGCGGGTGTTATTTGAGTCATGTAGGTTATTTTTGTCATTGATAGCCATTACTGAGTTTTCTAGTTCTAGTATATATAAACCATTGTTAAGATGTGCCATACTATAACATATGTTATCCCTATAAAAGAGACAACTTTTATTTCCAAACTTGAAATAAAAACCCTTAGTGTCTAGACATGAAACAGAGATAATGTTTCTGGTAACAGACGGTACATAATAGCAATTGTTTAAAACAAGAACCAAACCAGTTGGTAAAGTCAAGTGATAGTCTCCCACTGCCAAGGCTGCCAAACTTGCACCATTTGCATCTCGGAGATCCACTTGACCTTTTGCAATCTTCTCAAACCTACTTGGTTCCTATATATGAATACAAATGTGTGAGCCATAAGCCGTATACAATACCCAACTTGTAGATAATGATAGATTGCATTCAATGACAAAAATACCTGAAGAAGAAGCGTCGGTTTGCTTCTTCTTCCCAGCTCTGAAATTCTTTTTCCAGTGGCCTTTCTTGCCACATCCAAAACAGATAGCTTCCTGCTCATTACTCTGCCTCTGAATCTTTGGCTTCTTATAAGGACGATGCATTGGTGTCTTTGGCCTTGACTTGGCTTTAGACCCCTTTGCCTTGCCCTTGTTTTTCTTGTTCACCATAAGGACAGATTTATTGGTGTTTTTCATGTCCTTATCAGCTTGGCGAACTAAAGCCAAAAGATCGGGGAGCGACTTTGTCATATCATTCATATTATAATTGACAATGAAAGTCGAGAAGCTTGACGGTAAAGAGGCAAGGATGAGATCCACTGCTAGTTCTTGGTTCAGTTTGAACCCAAGGGCTTCGAGCCTCTCAATATACCCAATCATTTTGAGTACATGAGGACCAGCTTGGTGCCCTTCTGCTAGCCTGCACTTATAAAGCGCACTTGAGATTTCATACCTTTCTTGCCTAGCCCTCTCCTGATATAGTTCTTGGAGATGTGAAAGCATCTTGTAGGCGTCCTCTTCCTCATGCATTTTTTGCAATTGGCTGGACATGGATGACAGCATGATGCATTGTACATCAAGTGTATCGTCTACATGATTTTTCCACTTAACTTTTTCTATCTTGCTTGTTCCCTAAGGAAGCTCTGCAGGAGTTGGGGATTCTAGCACATATAACTTCCTTTCTTGGCGTAGTACTATGCGCAAGCGCCTGTACCACTCCTGGAAGTTATTATCGGTCAGGATATTTTCTTTATCCGAGATTGATCAGAGTGATAAAGTACTAGTGGTGTTGGTGATTGCCATTTTGAATCTACATCAGATAAACATTTAGCAGTTAGTACTTTGTCTTGATTACCTTTATACATTTTATGATTAACAAATTATTATATCATTTAATGTCTCCCACTATTTTAACGAACCTTAATGGCCCTCACCATTAGATTCAGAATACTCTATCGCTTGAGTATTCTAGTGGCAAGGATCCTCGAGACCTCCCTCGTAGTCTACAAGCTAGGGCTACGACAGTACTTGGAGGGTTTCAAGGTAGGCACTATGTTGGCCAACCACTTGTTCTTGTAGTTCCTTGTGTAGTTGAGTAAAGTCCCAGCTTTTGGAATCTAAACTTGATTCCCTCAACCACTTTCCTCTAAAGTGATAATAAGTTAGCTAAGGCTAAACCTTGATTACTCAATTTAGTTAAGTCGACCCATTTCTTTCATAGAAACGCCCCGGTAGTAAGAGGAACTCTCCACTGAGGCTGATGAGCACCCAAACAGCTGGTTTTGTTTAGATGTGAGAAATGGAAGGCATTTTGACTTAATATATCTTTGAGGGATTTTTTTTTTTTTAGTATTAATTGAAAAATATAATCCTTTTCTATTTATTATGTTCAAACTGAGTTGTCGTGCTCAAAACTGAAAATTCAATAGAATATCAATCGTTAAAACTTGATGCATTTTTATCTTGTTTAATATCCTATGTGATCATGCAATAATCATGCAGACGCATAAAATAATAAACTGTGCATGAATAGATCATGCATTCCGACTGGTCTTGAGCATTCTATAATGATTGATCATTAACTAATCAATCATCACCTACGGGCACCCGTACCTGAGTCGATACAAGACTCATGTCACTGCTGGCCCCAGTGAAAAGTTTCCAACTCCTGTCTGGACTACCGCCTCATTTTGGCGGGGTCTGCCCTCGGATCGTCATCGAATAAATACAAATATACTCGCACGCAGGCGAGGGGGTCTGGGGTACAAAATAAAAGTGATGAAATGGACACGCAGGCCCTTATACATATTTGAATTAAAATACGATTCGCAGACCGTCATTTATCTAATTAAATATTACAATCATCACACGCATTGAATAAATAATTAAATAAATACATACATGCCAAACATAAACAGGTCGGTCAAAAGCTCAAGACCAGTCAGGGTAAAAGCACAATAATAATTAAACTGCAATAAATTTAAATTATGCGAGGGTGTTTTAATAAATTAAATGAATTTGATTAAATTCAAATAATTTATTTTTATCGGTTCCATGCGTTTAATTTAATTTTAATTCCAAAATTAAATTAAATTAAACCATTAATTTAATTCTTAAACTTTGATTAAATTAAAATTTCGGATTAAAATAATTTAAATCCCTAAATTAATTCCAATTAATTTAATTTAAATAAAAACTAAATTAATTAAAATTAATTCACTGCCCGATTACCTCTCGCCGGAGAAAAGTCCAGCGGGACTGCGTACCGCCGCAGGATGTCATCCTGAACCGCGGCGTGACTGCGGCGTGACCGCGGTGTGACCATGGCGTGACCGCGGTGTGACCGCGGTGTGACCGCGGGGTGACCGCGGCGTGACCGCGGGGTGACCGCGGCGTGACCGTGGGGTGACCGCGGCGTGACCGCGGGGTGACCGCGGCGTGACCGCGGCATGACCGCTTCCCGCAACGGCTGCATCTCCCGACAGACAGCAACTCCGGCGAGCCGGCGAAGTTGTTGTCCGATCTGGCGCGGGCTCGGGTCGGCCGGACAGAACCGGTCCGGTGCGGAGGAGGAGCTGGCGAGGGGTCGGCCAGTGCGAGGCAGTCCGGCAAGGTGTGAGGCCGGCCTGGGATGGTCCGGGAGGGGGCGAGGCCGGAGTGGGCGGCAGCTGCCAGCAGGGGCCGGTCTAGCGAGGGAAAGGCCGGTGCGAAGGAGGACGGGCGGCGCGGTGGGGCTCCGACGCGAGGCCGGTCCGGCGCGGACCGTGTCCGGTGAGGAGCGGCCGGTGCGGTGGAGGAGGGCCGGCGAGGAGGAGCTCCGGCGCGAGGTCGGTGCAGTGAGGAGCCGTGACCGGCAGGAGAAGGGAGGCCTAGGGTTTTTTGTCTCCCTTGATGCGGCGCGAGGGGGAAGACCCTTACGGGTCTTCCTCCCTTTTTTTTTGACAACAAATGGCCAGCCCATTTGTCCCCCCTTTTTTAAATTATTTTTTTAACAAAAGGAGAAGACCCCATTTGGGGGTCTTTTCCACTCCCCTTTTTTTTAAACAAAAGGAGGAAGACCCCAAGTCTTGGTCTCCTCCATTTTTACTTTATATACATTATTATTATAATATATAATAAAAAATTTATTATAAATATAATCAAATATTTATTATAAATTATTTTATAATAAAATAAATTTATTTGATGTTAATTCTCAATTTGAGATAAACACCAAACAAGCATAAACACAGACGTCGATCAGATTGAAACTTTCAAATGATCATATCTTGATCATTTGAAATCGAAACGACGCGCGGTCGAATCCGAATGAACCGTTTTAACACCCCGTAATTAAATTTAATGCATTTTAATATTTTTGACTCAGAAAAACCTTGCGCTCCCTCTGATACCACTGTAAGGGTTCCGGGACTCCGCAGCAGAAGCCTGTGGGCCGGGATTTTAATATTTTCTGCTTCACCGGAGTGACATAACTTTGTCAGCTCCGGTGATCGTGTCCTGGCTTGGTCCGGGGATCTCACAAGGTTCATAAGGAGCACAAAAATAAAACGAATGTCTACCTTGTTCAGAATTGACGTGTAGGACGCCGGCGATCGTTGCTTGAAGACTCCGATGTCGAAGCCCTCTAGATCGTCCACACACGCCTTGCGAATCTGCACGTGCGTCGTTTGTCAAGATCCGGGTGCTAGCGTGGATCTTTGATAGACACTTCAGCGCAACGATGATCACCGCAAGGGAGGATGCTTCGATCCGAGATGGATGAGCTTGAAGATCTTCCTTGCTTGAGAGACTCTCTCTCTAAGTTCCAGGAGGAGAGAGATGCTCTCAATTTTGACACATGAATAGTCATTGTGAGAGAGCATCTCTCTCACTTATATAGGGAGTATTAAAACACGCGGTGTAGGTTCCCGACCCCCGTGTATTAGGCGTCCGCTATATAAGCGATGTAAATAATTATTTATGACAAATAGAATTATTCCATAAATAATATTTACAATTTATCACTTACTTGTAATATATAAATATATATTATGTGATAAATTTGAGTCTTTAACTCCACTCATTCCTCCTGCTAATATTAAACGAACCTCGGATATTTAAATCCAGTCGAATAATATTAATATGTGTATTTACCATACAACTTGTAAATACATGTTATAAATAAATTCAACTAATTATTCTAAACTCGAATAATTAATGAACTTATTTATTCTTTGGTGATCCATAGAACTTGGATAGTACTCAGACCCTTTGGCGGGGCCCACCAAGTTCTAAATTCCTACTCATAGAATAGGGCATATTTTCAAGGCACTATCGTGTGTGACCCTCTAGGCCCTTATCTCAATAGCAGTGAATAATATCACCAACCTAGAGCGGGGTCTAGCAACCCATCGATGCCCCTATAGAGATAAGACAAAGTCAAAGCAACAACTGCCTTCCTATGAACATGGTCCGTGTAATATAATCTCTTCGTCAACGATATCTCAATAAATCAGAATGCATACTAGATTCATCATTCTTTATTTGCTTTATTTTGTTTGTGGATTTGTCTGGACGGTCTTACCTTCGACTACCATGACCATGGATTTAATGAAGGTGCAACCATCCTAATCAACCAGGCCCGAGATATCTCTTCCTAAACTCGGAAGAGACAAATCCTTTCTCGATCATTCAATCCATGCCATGCCATTAATGGCGTACCCAATACAAACAACCTCGCCACGACTTTGTCTCCATGGTTTTCGCCTTATATCAAATGTACGTAATTAAATGACATTCATTGATAATGATCTCAAGTCAGGAGACCATTACACATGCTCATGGATAGGAACGACCAATGAAACCAGAAACATGTGGTGTTCCTATTAAGTGGGTTTGTCCTCATGATCTCGTTATCTAGAGATCATCATGTGAGAACTTCATGAGACGAAGTCTCAATGCTTATGAGCCCCCAGCACCTGATGGTCACACATCATCTGTGTCCTTTCAGAATGATGTAACTGGACCATAGGACGTTACTTTAAGATTACTGTCATGGCATTTCAGGGTTCTCATTATAGCCTGGGACCTGATATAACCATTTTAATGCGACAGGTAATCTAAGGACATTGCCATTAATAAAGTGGATGCAGAAGTATCTACACTATCATGACAAGATAAATACATGTATAAAACAAACTGAATACATGTAGCAGTAATCAAAGTACAAAAAAAATTGGGTCTAGGGAACCCACTTTCAACACCATGAACACTGCTGAAGCATTTTTCACACTAAAAAGCCTCACCAAGAACTCATAATGGCCATACTGATTTCTGAAGGATGTCTTTAGTACATCCTCGTCCTGTACTCTGAGCTGATGATAGCATGATCTGAGGTCTATCTTCTAAAATCATTGAGCTCCCTTTATCTGGTTTAAGAGATCATCGATCCTCAAGAGTGGATACTTGTTCTTCACAGTCACCTAGTTCTGGATCCAATAGTCCACACAATGCCTCAAGCTCCCATCTGCCTTCTTTGCGAACAAGATCAGGGATGCCCATGGAGAAACACTAGGCCTTATGAACCTCTTTCCCTATAAGTCCTCCAGTTGTACCCGTAACTCCCGAAGCTCCATGAGATCCATCTAATATGATGGTGTATATATCGTTGTCTTCCCAGGGTATAGGTTGATGTGAAAGTATACCTCTCTATATGGAGGTAGTCACGGAACATTATCAGGGAATACACCAGCATACTCTTCCACCACTATATGATAATTTGGACTCCTCGCCTCAACTTCTCTGAGGGTGGGGATATCCAACTGATGAGTAATTGGATGCACCCTCCTTTGAGATAGTCCAGCCTCTACTGAAAAGGTTTCCTTCTCACTGGTGAAGGTAAAATTGATCCCTTTCTCACGAACATGCTGCACTTTTGACCTAAAACAGTCAATATGAGCATGGACTATGGATATCCAGTCCATACCCAAGATGATGTTGTAATGCCTCGATGCTACTACTAGGAGATCCCAGACCAAGCTCTCACCTCCTTGAATGAGCTCACACTACTTTCACCAGTGTGTAATAATCTAATCTTCTCAGGTGGGAGTATCTAATCGTAAGGATCTAGCCAACATCTCCATCAGAATCTCTGAGATCTGAATGAGTGGGGTGGAAATGAAAGAGTGAATAGAAATTGAGTCTATAAGTACTGCAGGTAGGGTGGAATAGACATAGATCATGCCTTTAATCATCTATGAAGCATCGTGGTCGTAGGCCTCAGCTGCCTGATTCATTTATCACCACTGTCCACCTGTTCCCTGTGGTCGGGGTGGACCTCCTAGTGGTGGTGGTGGTAGAACCTCAAATCGTCGCCCACCACCTACTGCACGGCCTACTCCTCTACCTCATCAGCCGCCATATAGACCTCTTTGATCGAATATCTTCCTTTGTCTTGTCAGTCCCTCGACTATCTGTAGATCGTTGGTATGACAGGTCAGGTAGTCGCGAGCTATATGGCCCTACCCGCTACACATGAAGCACAGTCTACCTCCCTACTGACCTCCTATGCCTTGTGATCTCTACACCTTCGACCATGTGTCCTGAGGTCATCCACCGGAGGGTTTGGCCCACTTATACCTCGACGCCATCTGCCTACTTCCTCCTATAGATAACTCCTCTACCTATCGTCTGGTGGTGGATCTCACCATCGGTGCCTCCTCAGCTATGAATCCATACAACAATAATGATCACTCGAGCACTTCATCCTGTGTCGGTATATTTAGTGATATCATCGATGCTATAATCTCTCGCCAGAGACCCTACTCAAAGGTTAAGGCCTTAAAGAATGGGTCTTGTACCATGTCGGTGGATTAGCATAAGATTTTGGTAAATCTTGCCAACTACTGGGCCATGGATAAGATTCCCTGCTATAAGTGCAGCAACTCCTAGATGCACACTGAGCGTAGTGATGTTGGAATGAACTCCACCCTGAGGAGGCTCTCAAAGTCTGTCCAGGTGAGGGTCGCTTGTCATGTGTCTAGAGCGTCAGGCTCCACCATCTCCTTACTGTTCCCTGGAAAAGGCTAGCAACTAGGATAACCATCTGCTTTGCTATTGTCTCAACCAAGTGAAAAACTCTATCCACAACCTCCGACTAGTCCTCAGCTACCTAAGAATATGTCTCGCCTCGAAACATCACAGGCCTCTATCTATAGAACTTGTGCAATGTTCTCAGTCGGTGTGCACGGTCTACTGGTGGGGATGGTGGAATATTCTTCCCAACAGGTGTTGGTGCTGTTGGTGCACCACCTGAAGGTGCTACCATAGTAAGAGGGCCCTACACCGAAGCCTCGTCGCTCGGTGGGCCATCATCGTGTACTCTCTCAGGAATTCTATATGGCTATCTACGTGGCAACATACTAAAAATAAATAGGTAGACCACGGTCAATAAGTTATACCTGGTTAGCTAACTCAAAAGATATCAAAGTAAAAACATTTAAAAAACACACACAATCAGTTTTTTCATGCACCGAGTCAAAAATTAGAATTCAGGGTCCTGGTGTATGGATACGTCGGCTGCCGCACTAACACTAAGCTTCCTGAACTAAAAACCATACTCAAAACACTTAACTATATTACTCCATCAAAAAGATCATATTCCTAGTTCTTCAGTAGAACCGACTCCTTTAATACCAATTTGTCACGACCCGTCCCTTAGGGCCCGTGCTGTGACTACCCCAAGTCTGCCTTCCATAGGCCAATGGTAGGGGACTAGCACCAGAAAGTCATATCCCTAAAATAGGAAGAAATTTCTGTTAAAACTATACAAATACAAAATCCAAGAACACAACAAGATGCAACCATGAAGTAAAACTAAAGTATTAAAGGTTTGTAATAAAAGTAAAAGGGGCTAGAATAGAAGCTCAACTGAAAGGTACAACTACAACTGAAAAACAGAAAACAACTCTTGGGATCCTACCTTAAGGGTAGGTATATCTCATCTCCACTGCTCTCCACATCATCCAATCTCCTCTGTATAACTCCTGGTCTTGGATCCTTCAAGCCTCAGCCAAGCTGGTCGTCGTCTACACAGGACACAACAAGGTGCGGGCAAATCCCATGCAGGGGTGAGTATAACAATATCCAGTAAGGAACTTGAGACCCCTGAAGGTCTCTTAGAATTCCAAAATGAAAAAACCATAATGCATAATCTCAATCACAAAGCACAAATCAATAGACACAACTCAAACCGGTTTTAAGTGAAGTATAGAATTACAGATGATTAGTCATGAAGCTAGGTCATCTTATTCTGTCTAGAGG
The DNA here is from genome assembly GCA_963277665.1 of Viscum album. Taxonomy (NCBI): domain Eukaryota; kingdom Viridiplantae; phylum Streptophyta; class Magnoliopsida; order Santalales; family Viscaceae; genus Viscum; species Viscum album. Next base: position 602,384,045 of record OY728133.1, read on the forward strand.
CACTACTACTAACCAAACGGAGTCTAACCCATATAGGATCGAAAGGTACTAACCCCCGCAATACCCACACTGGATCTGACCCACCTGAATTCATTAGGTACTAAACCCCTCAAGACCCACATAGGATCTAACCAACATAAGATCAGTATGCGCTGACCCACACAAGATCATTGAGTGCTGACCCACACAGGATCTGACCCACACAGGATCGGTATGTGCTGACCTACACAGGATTTTTGAGTGCTGACCCACATAGGATCAGTGCTTATCCACACAATATTGTTAGGTTTTGACCCACATAGTATCGCTCAGTACTAACCTTCGTATGATCGGTCTCCAACCTCCGCCTCACTATCAGCCATTGGATTCCCGCTCATAGTACGCTTTATTCTGGGAGAACCGGTCCTCAAGCCATCAGTTTTATTTCAACCTATATGAAGCCCCAAAAATAAGTCACCCAATTATCTATCATGTCATAAGGGTCCCAATGCAACAGACAGTGAGTCAATCGGACACCCGGTCTGTAAGTTATTTGCAATTTTGTGTCGAGGGCCCAGTTTGATCTAGGTACGATCCAACCTGGTCGTACTCAAAATTTCTCCAAAACTTCTGTGGGGTATCTCCAAAGGACCTTTTTACTCCAAGAATATCAACTCCATAGACTATTCATCAAACGGACATCTGGTTTGCAAGTTGCGATCACTTAAGCGGATCTGGGCCCGAGAGGGGTCTGGGCTCGGTCCGACCCAGCCCGACCTGGTTCAAGTCGATCCAACCCTCCCTGGGTCCGACCCGGCCCGGACCGAATCATCCTGTGCTATCCTGGTTAGGTTGGTTCATGGCAGGAGTGGCCCGCTGGGCCGCAGATCGTCCCGGACCACCCTGGCCATGCCGGGCCGCGGTAGGCCTGATCCGCTGGGCCGCGGACTGGCCCCACCCGCTGGCTGGGCGCAGCCCGGCCTGTAGGCACGCCCCGCGCAGGGCACACAGTCCACCTTTCAAACTGATCAAAGGTTTCATTCATCCCCCTTAAATCAGTGCCACCACATGGTCCACAGGACCCTCAGGATGTGGGTCTCCCTTGCTTTCATCGTGACTTTGAGTCGCGGCTTCCTTCAACACAGCGTGTGATAGCGTGCTACCTCTGCCTCTACGGCCAGCCGATGTCAACCACCCTCATCGCTCGTCGGTGCCAGAATATCGTCTGTGGGGATCCAGCGATGCTCCGGAGCTCCATTCTTCATTTCGGACACACCTACGTTGTTCTCGAGAAGCCGTCGTCATTGCACACCTCTCGGTTTCAAGGATCTATCAAGTTTGAAAACTCGAATCTGAAGAACGCAATGAAAAACAAGCAGTGGAGGGTCCAAGACTTATTCTTTTGGCCCGCACGCTCCATGTTTTCATTAAAATGAGAGGGATTAATTTTTCCATCACATTAAAATAATGATAAACCCCGTTTAAATCCCCTACAATGGCCACCCCCAAATTGAAGAATAAAGAAAATAATTGAGGGAATTTCTTGAATTAATTAACAACCCCTACCTCTTGATCTGCTGGAGGTGTCATGGTTGTGGTGGGAAGAGCATCCACATTGGATGGAGTTGGCAGTGTGCATTGATCCTAGATTTTTATCGCCTGAGCTTCCATCCTCCATTGGTGGATGTTCTTACAGGACTTCACCAAATTTTCCTCACTTAAAGAAGTTGTGCCAAAACCCCACCCCGAGGTCCATTTAAATAAGAGGGGGAAAGGTGGGTAATGAATTTAGGAATTAATGAGGTTCATTAAATGAATTAATGAACCTATTTTAATTCACAATGGTGGAGTTATATAGTTGATGAGTCAGTCCATTGAATGGCTTGACAAGTCACCGGGCCCACCACCACCGCTCATCCGTTGGAGAAAAAGAAATAAAATAACAATTACATATTATTTTACATTTCCTTAAAAAGTCCAAAAACTAACATTTTCTCCCAACCTATTGCGGTCTAAGTGAAGCTTCTCCTAACTGAATCATGACACTTCGAATTCAATCGTTCTCTCATATTTTTAATCTGAGCACGGATTCAAAAGATAGAAAATGCCACCCACGCATTTTCTAAAAATACCTTCAAAAAAGTTCATAAATTCATTCCAGGCATATCAGGCCTCATAATCAAGTGACGTCAATTTTTGCAGACTCGTAATAATCCAAAATAATTTTCAAAAAAAATACATGGAATTTTCGGGCCTTTAAAAATGATATCTCTTATACCATATATCCCTCCTTGAGCATTATCACCAAAAGTGTCTTTTCCACCATTAAAATTGATAGTATTGTAAATTAATTTCTTATTTCCAATCATATATCTATAACATCCAATATCCATATAAAAAATATTATTTCTTTTGGTACTCTTCTTATTCTCCTGAAAATAAAAAATTTTAATTCTGGTACCAAAACATGCTTGGTTCCAACAATATTAGAAAATAATACTTTAGGGATCCACATATGTCAAACATTATTATGTTTCACTACTTACAATTCCTTATAAATGTAAGATTAATGAAAACCCAAATACTGGACATTATTCAAATAACATTTCTTTTCTTCCAGTTTCTACCACTTTGAAAATTTTTACTAAGGGTGTCACTTTTTGGAACAAAATAATTATTTTGAAAATGAGGTCTTGAATTTGTAAAACCAATCCCAGAATTATTTCTTATGGGTTTCAATTGTTTTAACATTTTATCAAAATTTTCCTCCACATAAGTAAAAATTGATAGTAATTTTTTTAGACTAAATATTCCAAAATTAGTTTTAGAACCAAATTATTAATTTAATTATTTGAATTAGAATTATATTTATTTTATAACTCTTTAGTAAGATCTAAATTCTCTATATAATTTTTGTAAATTCTCAGATTTTATTTGGAAATATCTACCTTGTCACTTTCAAGTCTTTTAGAAACTTTATTTTTTTTGGTAAAGTAACATATCTTGATACTTATTCAAGGCATGGTAAATTTTCCTCTTTATCAGATGTAATATATATTTCTTATTTAGAATAAGTAAAACATTAATCATAAGGATATAGATAATTTTCATTCAAGGTTAAATTGGTTATGGATTCATAAGATACCTTATCCAAGAATAAATTACAGGTCTTTTGAATTTTAGCATAAAAATCAATATTTTTCTGACCTTCACCAATATTATTAGAATAAATATTTGAATAACTTTCTCGAACGCTTCCACTCCAAGGGTAAAAAACTATTATACTTTTATTACATTTTTATTATTTAAATTTCTTAAACATTTATCTTTATTATATTTCTTCTTTATTATAGAAAAATATGGTCTAGTTTGTCTAGGATTCTTACATTTGAAGCAAATCATCTTTGAAGTGTATTTCTTATCACTTCTATCTTTTGGAAATTTCTTGGACTTGTAAAAAAAATAATTTTTCTAACTATTATTTTCAACCATTTAGAAAAAAATTCAAGTTAATTCTGACTTTTTTATGATTAACTACTTTTGATCTCAACCTTTACTTATTTCTAGAAGACTTGGTATCTTTCTTAGCTGATTTTAATTTCTTGGCTATTTTATAATTATAATAAAAATATACTACATTATTTTACATATCATATATTTTCAACCTACCCACATACTTCTTGAGATTACCAATAAGATTTTATTGATTCAAAATTGTAAGATGTTTATTATCCTCAAGATCTATCCTCTTATATTCCCATTATTTGGGAATATTTTCTAAAATATTTTTAATCAAATATTGAATTCATTTTGGCTACTAATTTTATAGGTAAAAAATTAAAATATTGATAATTATCTCTAAGAATAGAACCTTCTTTAACAACTTTGGTTGTTCCGAAATTATTAACCTCAAGTTTCTTCCAAATATTATTTTCATATTCACCTAAATAAATATAACCATAGATATTTATTTTCATGTAACACAATAAATAATTTCTAACTCAATAGTTAATTTGATATTATAACTTTTCATCTTTAGTAAAAGTATTCACTTATTATCAGGAATATAATAAATTTGACATGGCATAAGAAAATTATCAAATCAAGTATTTATGAAAAAAATATTTTTAACCCTGCAATATTCATAATCAGGTCCATCAAAAATTGGTGGTCTTATTGGATTCAGATTTTCTAATATCCCAATGGAAAAAATACCTCTTAAAAAAATTATACTATTTTCTATAAAAAAATGTTACTGTAAACATTTATAATAGTAGTTACTACTCTAATAAAATATGTAGGATCATAAGAGTATGTGTTTTTCTATAACAGCGGGTGAATTGTAGTTTATAAAATAAAATATAAATTTTTCTGAAACTCTTTAAGAAAGTATTTTTGAAAAAGTTTTGTATTGAAATCATTATAATAAGAGTAAGAATGTGTTGATAAAAAACTATATAAAACTTTCTTAAAACATGTATAGAATAATTTTTAAACTTATAAAAATAATTATAAAAACTTTTAAAGTGAGTAAGGAAAACTTATAGAAACCTTATAAAAATATCCACACTTTAACCTTAAGTTTTAAGGAACTAAATAACTATAAATTTAGGTGTCTAATGTTTTAACCAATTCATAAAGGTGTTTCTTCCTTTACTAAGTAATCCCTCAATACTAAGATCAGATAAACTTCTATTTACCTAGCCTCATGAACCCTTGATAAGAAATATTGGTAGTCTATGACTTCCTAAAAATATAATGACCTCAATCACACTATATCTTTAGATTATTGATGATGTAAAATCTGACTCCTCCTCCTAGAATACAGTTTTTATTTATAAGAAATTTTTCAACATCCATATTTATCATATCTTAGAGGTGGTTGAAATGACATTATAAAAACTTATTCTTTACTTTAAATGATTATTCATAATGACTTTTTCCAATTATTATAATAATATACACCACTACAATGTAAATGGATTTATCTTAGTATAATGAGGAATGTTTGTTTGTTGGAGTGAAGTTTATTTATTCGATATATTTTATGAAATTTAATCCAAAAATCATGTATGCCTCTATCTAATGAAATTTTTCTAGTAGTATTAGTAGTATTTCATCTGATGGACTTTGTTATAATTTGACTATAAGAAATTTATAAATCTACATCTGATAAATTTTGTAATCAACCATTTGATGTACAAAATACATGTATGTCTAATTAAAAAACCTTTATTTAATGGGAAGGTTTTTCTACATCTAGTAAAAAAAATTCCTAGAAACATAAAAGGACTTAAGAAGTATAAAATATTTTGAACTATAAAATTCTAAATAAGTGGTTTTTGTTTTCAAAAACATGGATAAAAAGTTCAAAAATTAAACATTCAACTCAACACTAACATTTTGATCACATTATTAGTGGTATTTAGTTCTACAATAAATTTATTAGGGTATTACTAATTTTGGTTTTTCAATCAGGGATTATTGTATATATTTATAGTGGTGATTCCATTTTCTTAGCAGTTATCATGATTATGGTGGTCTTCCCTATAGATTTTTTCTAGGTTTTATTTAAGTTTCCAATATGGTTGTTTAGGCTTATTGGGTTCTTTTTTTGGATAGTTATAGAATGTTGGTTTGATAATTTTTAGGGGATAATATTATTTAGGAGTTCTAAAAAAGTAATTGATAATTATAGGTGGTTATCACCCATTTTTAATTCCTCAGTAGTCATTGGGATTCATTTGAAACTATTTTACTTAAATTATTAAATCAAATACTGGTTGTTTATGAAGATATTAATTAATTTTTTTTATTAAATACCTTATTCATATACTTAAAAACATTCTATTAAAAAATTATTTTATACTTGGAGAAAGTTTTCAAGGTTACTTAATTAAATTTTAAATTCCTTCTTAAATTTATTATGATTAGCTGATTAATCTCAATATGGAATGTAAGTGTTGATTGAAACATTTGAATATTTATATAATTTATAATATTTTGAGTCTCGTTATATGTGCTTGAGGTTAGTTACTTATTCCATTACTTCTTAAAGTTAAATAAAAATGATAAAGTGGGGAAAATGTTATAAAATTAAATAATTTAATTGGTCATGAATAACTAATGGTAACTTTGATATTAAATGGAAATAGCATTGGGATTATATAGTATCTTGATTTTTAATTCCTTATAAGGTTTTGTAACCTTTATAATTAATTAATTGGGTTTATAAACCATTAATTTTGTATCTAAGAGTGTACAAAATTTACTATTATAGATTGTTTAATGATCTATGTGAAAAAAGAGATATTACACCGAAACTTCAATTTTTTCATCTTTAACCCTTATAGACATATAATGACTATAGAAATAACCTCCTTGGTGAAGTAGGTTGATAAAAATGGGTAGTGTGACTATATTTCAAATAGTATCATTCCTTATTGTGTCTCTGATATATATTATTTGTGAAATCATTTCTTTCCACTTTTACCAACATGAGTTATAAGTCAATGATCCATACTTATCTATGATTAGAAGTTTTATTCGTGGTGATATAAATTCTATATTGAATTATAGTGTAAATGAATGATTTAATACCTAAATTTAATTGGTTTTATTAATTTGGTTCCAACCCAAAACAGATACCTCATTTTGAAAACCTTCACTTATTTCATTTTGATAAGTTATAGATCTATTTTTTATTTTATAAAAATAAATATTTATCAAAATTAAATTCATAAAACTTTTCCTTTATAAAATATAATTTATATACAATTATTTTAAAAAATAGAGCACAAAGTAAAACTTTTGAGATCATTGAAACCTAAATGTATGTCTTCTTTAAAGTCAATTATAATTATTAAAACCTTCATTGAAATGAATTATACTTTTAAATAAGAATCCTAATTACAGTATAGAAACCACCTTTAACTCATTATCTTGGATTCTTAAATTATGTGTTGGTTATGACCAATACTATACTTGGTCTATCACCTGGTAATTTACTAGTGAATACTGGTTATTACCCATGTAAGCGTTAGACCATTGTTTGGATAGGTTATAGTGAACCATGAATTACCCATTTAACATACATTTAATTTGGTATAACATTAATCTTATGTAACATGAATAAAATGATGTTTTATAACCAATACTACATTATCCTATTATTTAATTACCTATTTTGGATCGATAAAGTGATGTACCTAGGTTACACATGAATATGTTATAACAATGTGAAATTTAGATTCACCTTTTTTACATGATAGCTATTTTATAATATATATTCATGTATACTTTCTAATTTATTGAGTGAGTTGGTTGATATTATAGAATTTGTTTTATCATGGATACTACTTTAATATTTGATCAGTATGCTTGGAAGGGTATGTGTTTATATTTTTAATATATAAACTAAAAGAAAGTATGCTAGACAATGACATACAGGTTTTAATGGGATGATTGTTTCACCCTGACTATTGTATACCCCTTACCCCTTACTATGGGATGGGATTAGGCCCCAAATTAGTACACACCTTCACCTTTCCACAGGATGGGTTTTCTATCCTGAATATTTTTATTTTTTAGGACGTACATCATTGTTTCCCATCCATGTTATCTCATACTCTAATAATTTGGCTAAAAGAAATTATTTAAGGTATGGATCCTCCTATTATAGGGAGTTGATATTTGAGATTGATATTTTTAGTCTCATCAAATTGTTTCAACCACTTAATAATAGGGATGGATATGGTGTTGCTATTATTTTACTAAATTCTAAATACACATAAAATATAGTATGGAATGTAAAGAGAAACACATGATGTTTTTACAAGTTTATCCCCTCCTAAGAAACCTACTCCTTTTTATGATTTGGATTTTAGAGTTACATATTTTCCATTATGATTTTAGGATCAATTACACATGGATTTTGTTGGGATTATAATGTCCCCAAGTTTTTACCATGCACTTTAGAGGGTGTCAGGTATCATGTGGAAACTATTTCCATGCCTAGAATCCCACTCCACATCAATCTTCTAACTAGTATTTTAAATTCTTATAACCTTTTAATTAGATATTCACTTATAACTACATTTCACTACATCAACATCGACAAATTTTCATCTTCATAAGTATAGTCTTTGACTACCTTACAATATTTAAAATCACTTCATGCAACTTAGTCTCTAAAAACTACACAGCATTCAAATATTCTTTAGAATATATTTCCTAGATTCACTCAACTTGGTATCCTTTGATTTTAGTAACCCAGCTTCTCCTCAATATCTTTAAGTTTCTTGACATATGGATCTAGAATAAAAAATGTAGTTTCGGCCTTCTCTCAGCTCCTCCTCTTATTTCTTTCTCAAACTTTTGTAGTAGTTTGTATCATAAGAACTGGTATATAAACTAATTTATTCTTATTTAATACTCAAATGATCATCACTTCAAAACCATATTGGGTTCTTCACCCCTTCGATATCTCTTTTTGTTTTATCATCACTACAGCACACTCTCAGTCACACCCACATTTTCTTCACTTTCATTTCATATTTTATATGTATATCATGGAAATATATTTTACATATATAATATAGAAAATTTTCAAAAACAAATATTAACAAATTCCTCAACTAATTCTCCTCATATTTCTCTGGACAATGGCACATGGGTTTGTCCTGATGATCAAAAATATTTTTTCTCACCAATATTTTTTCCTAGATAATTTTAGGAAATACCATTTTTATTTTTCAATTATTATTTCTCCCATCCAAACTTTTCTTCTAGATATATATAATAATAGGATAGAGATATTTATATCTCAAAATATTCCACAAAATATAGAAATAAAAATTCTTTATGGTTGTATTAAAATCATAAAAAAATCATCATATAACTTGGAAAATTATTTCTGCAACATGAAAGTCTCTAAATATTTAGTGTGTGAAAATATTACATATTAAATCGTCAAATAACTTCCCATTTTAATTTTATCATCAATCATCTTGAATCACAAATATATTTCTAATATTATATTCAACTTAATAATAGCACAAGAATCTTCACATTTTTCATTTCCATATTTATTAATTCTGGAAGTGTTTTATTTATATTCCTTATTTTCTAAAAAATTCATCTCAAACTTGTTCTCATTAATCTCAAACATGAGGATTAGTTTATCATTATTTAATTTTAAATAATAATATATTTTGTTATTATTTAATCATATAATAATAGTGTTAGTATAGTCAGATTTAATTTCAACTTCTTTTAAACAAAATTAATTTCTAAATATCCTCATTTGGAAATCAAAAATAATTGAATATTGATCCTCTCAATCCATTAAATATTCTCCAAATAAAATATCTAATCATGTATTAGTATATCTTTATGATATTTTGAGCTTCAAAGAACAACTTTGTCATTATCTAATTTTATTTACTCTTTAGAATATATAATTCTAAAACTGTGAGTTTTATATTTATAAATATAAAAATTTTAGTAAGGCATGGCTCATACAGTCCTTTATATGACTCATACGCAAAGTATAATGACTTATACACAGTCTTTAAATGACACATATATCGATGGGTTTTATCACAAACAACTCACATGGAGACTCCCAATCACTTGTATATAGATCATAATGACTCATACAAAAAATCTATATGACTCACATACAGGTTTAGACTTAGCCATATTTCAGTCGGCATCATCATTGTATTAGTTGATAACTCACAAAGTAAGTTTAAATCACTCATATGTATCTCCTCACTCATATGTAGTTGTGGATATCTCTCTTAATGACTCATATATAGATATTTCCTTTTCAAAATTCTAATGTCCAATAAGAATGTCATGTACATAGTATGGAAAATGACTCATGTGTAGTGGTAAGATAAATCATAAAAATAGTCTATGAATTTTTCAATTATTATCCTTATCTGTAGATTTTTATAATTTTTTTAAATTAATCCAAGGATTATCTTAACCATCTCTGGCCTTATAAAATACTTTAAATCAATTTTAAATTACTTTGGAAATTATGAGGGAAATTTAAAAGTTCTTCAACTCATTTTTAAGGTCTCTTGCAGCATGTAAACTCATCTTTGAGTATTCTCATGAACCTTCACTATCATAATAAATATAGCTATGCTTTCTTAATTATAAATAATCATCCAAAGGATGTGTCTTCAATAATTTCAGTAATAAAATGTTGGGATAATCCAAAGATGGTCTCTTCAAAACTTTAGACTCAAAAAATATTCATTCATAAATAATTTAGATGTTTTCTCCAACTTTATCTAGACAAATCACTAGTGTCTGTAAAAAATATTCAATCTCTCCAAAATATAGATTCTAAATTTCACTATGAACTATTATAAATAGTAATAAAAACTTCAACATTTGTATTTTCCATACAAACCATCTCTACTATAATATAATTTTATATCTTCCAAATTGAATTTATCTATCCATATTTTATAAGATAGAAGCCTAATCCTTTTCCATTTATAATGGAAGAAACTTCATTTACTTTATTGGTTGGATACTTCCTCCATCACCCAAGTTATATATTGATATCTCATTAACCTATTAACATTATGATTGACCACACACACAACCAAGAAACTTAAATATAAATTTTTTTCAATACCTTAAATAACTTATTATAAATTAATTTCAATTTTAGTTCACTTTTTATCTCCACATTTTTGAAAATAAATATAAAGGAGGAAAAGGATTCTCCCCCTATTGATACCATGGGTGTAAGGGAAAATCATTTCATCTTAAAGTAACATCTTCTTCCCTTCTTTTCTTCTTATTTCCATGTTCTCCCATTTCTTGAGATATTCAATCAATTTCCATGAGGGAAGGGTTGAACCACATTTTTTAGAAATGTGTAATCAAATAATCAACTCTTCGTCTACTTGGGATAACCCAATATAGAAAACAAGAGTGATCAATTTAGATAAAAGATTTTTCCATAAAATATTTACAATGTGATACTAACTCGAACTTAATTTTCTTAAGTTCTATAAAAATATGTTTTCTAGGGATCATTTGATCCTAAACCTCCTCCAAATCAAATTTTTATTCAAAACAAACAAAAACAACAACCCCAGGTGACCCGGGGCTAGGGAGGTCTGAAATAGTTCCAACCAAGGGAATCCCCTCTAAGTAAGTTAACGCAATCTGGTTTCAAACTATTGATAGGGAGACGGTAAGTGGAAATGGAGCTCTGAAGCGCCAAGGAATCCAAATTATCTGCTACCTTATTAACCTTGTTCCAAGTCTGAGACACCTAAATATTGGGACATTTGATCCTACACTAAACTTTAATAAACACATCAAAACATTTCAACTGAAAGTTAATTAGTATCATCTATTTTTTAGATATTTACTCCTCCTTGATAACCAAATTAAACATAAACCAAAACTGAGTTAGGAGAGTTGAAATCAAACCTCATATTATTTTTAGTAAGAGATATATAGATTCCACATTTAACCAAAAAATGGTAAAATATAGTATATTTCTCTTTTAAAATCCCCCTCAAGGGATGCCCCTCAATTTCACTTCATCATGTATTTTATTTCATCAATAAATAAGATAAGAGAGTTTTTTTATACCAATTTAGAACTGATATCCATTGAGAATTTTTAAATTATTATATTGAAATGAAACAACATAATACTAGATGATAATCTCCATGATGGATAAATATTATTTTTTGTAACAATATAAAAATCTTCACCAATTCCCTCTTTTTCTCTTCACATTTAATTTCCCATTCTATGGTTCACTAACATAAAAATATAAGAATAATGTGGGTCTCTATCCACTCATTAGTTAGATAAATAGGGGTGGGACTTGAATCTCAACTCATAAACTCTTGTCCTTATAGATATTAAATTTCTAGATTCCTTTATTATTTCTTTATCTTTATCTTACCAAATTTGAAACCCTTTAGGAAGCATGGATTAATTTTTTTCATCTTCTTTCTTATCTAGAATGGGTTTCTTGACTTTAAAAAATAGATCAATTTTATTCTTTTCAAATTTTCCCATTTTCCTAGACATTTCCAAATGGTCTAGCTAAAATTTTAGGTTCCCTTTGCGTAAATGGTCATCCCTTTTCAATGGTTGTAAGCAATTTGTAGGAATCCATCTAATTGAAGTGTAATTATTCAAGGAATAAAGCTAGATGATGATTGTGTAAAATTCATATTGAGAGTTATTAGAATTTGGGATGCTGATATTAGTGAGAAAATACTATTGGATGAAGGTTTTAGAAGATTGAAGAAAGAATGAGATAGTTTGGAGTGACTCAGATTTACCTTGAAGAATTATGGAAGTTTGGAGATAGAAGATAGAAATTTGGATAAGTGTTGGAATCACTACATGATTATTCATAGTATAAATCATAAAAAATAGAATATTCAAAATAATTTATGAGTCATTTATTAAACTACATGAGTTTTATTTTCTCTATGTGTAAGTGTAATCTTATAGGAAACATGAAAATTTAGTAAAGTCATGACCAATGTAAGAGTCAATAAAACTTTTTATATGAGTGAATTAGATTACACGTAAGTGTAAAAGGATTCTATGTAAGTTTCATTTATTATATATGTAAAAGTAAATACCTATATAGGTTTGATTTTATGTATATGGATATTTCATCAAAATCATGTGTAAGTGTCATCTACAATATGCATAAGAGATGTTCTAGAATTATAAAAATTCAAAGGATCTCTAGATTGAAAATTTTGTTTTCCAAATCTAATATCTAAAAAAATAATTGATATATAATAATGAAAAAGTTGTTCTATCATCTCAAAAACATTAAGAAACACCAAAAATAATTTTTGATTCAAGACTAAAATTATGATAGATAATCTTAAGGCTTGTAGAAAAAGATAAAAACAAATAAGAATAAATTAAGAGGCATTCAATGTTCTAAATATTCTGTTTCCATAATTTATAATTATGATGAAATTGATATCTGATAATGTTTAAGTATTTTTATAATTTTATAAATAACATGAAGCTTTTACAATCCATGATTCAATCTTGGTTTGAATAATTTTTAGTGGATAGATCATTGTTCTATTATTTAGTGAGTTTTAAATGAGAATATTTAAAAATCAACACTTGTGATCAAAATAGAGACAACGTTTTAGGGAGATATGAAATGAACATGACCAAAAAATGGTATATTTTTATGGTAATTTTTAAGAGTATTTTATTTAAGTGGAACACCTATAAAAAACAGAGAATTGTAACACATCATGGTTCAAAATTTATGTCCATTTTGAGAATTATCCTTTTGTATAGTAAAATAGAAATATATTAATCCATGTGAGGAGAATTTATTAATGTTATTATTGGAATATACTTTTAGTTAAAATAGAGGTAAAATAAAAATCATGAAAATATATAAATATTTATTCTATAATACCTCTTTTGATATGGTGTTTTCTTTAATCAATAATAATTCCACTTGTGTATATTGAAGATGAAAGAATCCTATTAATTCAAATGAACATGTACAATGAGGAAATAAATAAATAAATAAAAGAGATATGAATGAGTAACTATTTCTACTAGAGTGTGTGGAATAGAGAGAGAGCTAAGGAAAAAAGCCCTCTCAAGAAAAAAAGTGAATCTTGAAATACCATATTGAAAGAACTAGTTTGGTTTAAAGAATAATAAGATTAATAATAATAGGTTAACTTGTTCTAATGGATATATTAAATTGAAGAATATTTGATAGAAATCCATAATTTAGTTTCAATGGAATCTGAGAGCTGTGTATTGTTTTAAATGTTAAGTTCCATCTGTTTTTTCTTAAGATATGTTTGTATAAAAAGTTATATTATTGAGGAATAATGTTAGTATTTTGGGTGCAGTTATATCCCTAGAGAGAACTGAGATCTAATTTAAAAAATAGGAATTATTTTCTTGAATAACTCAAAATATTGAGTATAAATAATCTATGATAGTAGTGATCAATTATGAAATATAGTGGTAAGTCACATGCATACTATTGTGACCAGTTCACATTCATCATATTGTGAAAACACTCACCTATGTAATAAGGATAGAGTGGGTTGGGGTAAAAACATCCCACACTACACTTGTTATTGATAATAATATTTTAGTAGATAATCCATGAATTAATAGTAGTTAAACACTACAATAAGTAGGTTTCCCACATTGGGGATAAACCTTGTAAAAATATCATGTTCTTTACTTTCCTAATTTATGTTCTTCCATGTGGTGGATATGGGTTGTGTAAAAAAAATAAGATAATTTTGATTCTTAACTTACCTTAGAGGTTCTAAAGACCAATGGTATGGAAAATATTTAAAATGATAAAATAGTTTAATTAATATATGGTCACACCTAATTCATCCCCCCCCCAACTAGGTGTGTCAATATGATTCTATAGGGTATTACACATATTCAAAATCCTTTACATTGCCTATATTGGGAATAATCTCATGAAATTTTAATTCCTCATCCGTAGTATCGATAACAAAAACAATACTAGTATACTTTTATTGTATTGATTCTTTCCATTAAAATTATAAATTACTCCATTATTTCTTGATATTCATACCCATTTTATAATGATCCATCATATGGCCTTTTTCCTATAATAAAATCATATTTTCAAGCTTGAGATATCCTCTCCAAAAAAAAATTCTATCTTCTTAGTAGTATGTTTTCAACTTTATATTTTTTGTATACTCCTCAAGGAATACATGTTGGTATTTTTCTTCCCCAACTTCTACTTCTATTTTGGTCTTCTTTCCTCAATGGAATATAAGTTATTTTAGGTTGGTTCATGACATTATTCATCGTAACTATGACAACCATGTTCTTTATTACACTTTAATACTTGTTTTATTATATAAAATTAAACATAATACAACCTGGAATATATATAAGTCTAGATTATTTTAGAATAAGTTAAATGTAATAACATCTTGAACATGGGATACAATAACATTTTTGACAACTTCCTTAATATGCTTCTAAAATTTCACAGATTTTAAAACTATAAGGGATAACCTGGGGACATACATAAGAAAGGGGTGAGCTATAAATACCTATAATGGAATAAAAATAGAATAAGGTTATACATTATAGGAAATAGGAATATCAATGGGTAAAAAAATGAGTGGTAATCATAAACATAAATAATAATTCATAATATATTATGATAATCATAACATGGAAAATGTGGCAACAACTTAAAACACCGCATCATAAACATAGGTCAAGGATAACACCCAATACATCATGATGGAAAAATTACCATAAAGGAATCAGGTTCACTTTCTATCCTAACTTGATGTCTCAGGAGACTAAGCATTACCAAATTCATTAAAGTGCAATATAATTCTAGTTGCATCAATCACTTTTATTTCATTCTCATCCCTAAGTGTGCCACATAGATCATACAAAATGGATTCATTCATGGTCATATTTTATTTGAATATTAATTAATTTATAGTACATACATGTAATAACCAATTAAAATAAGTACAACTATATAAATATGAATACCCCTGATAGTAAATGGTTATGGTATTCACTACACAATTGTTTTGGCCTAGAAAATCGTGATGAAATTTCGACAATAGAATGGTGTCGCTTAAAAATTCATAAAATGGGTTGGTGAGAGATAAAGGGGTATCTAATCATTTAGAAATAAAATGGGAAGTAACTGGGAAATTTAAATATATATCCCATCATTATTAATTATAAATATAAGGCATAAGATAATAAAGAAACTTAAATAATGAAGAAAATAAAAGAACCCTTACATAATTTCAGTATGGTAATGGGTGTACATAAAGGTTTAAGGAAGGAATTAATGAGAGTTAAAGGGTTATATCATAATATAGAAATAAAATGGATATTAATGGATATATTTAATAACATACGCCAACATGAACATAATGAAATTGAGAGACATAACATAAAAGTGGTGCATAAATTGAGATTAGAAGAGAGAAATTCCTTACTTAAGTGTGTGACTCAAAAATCTTGAAAGGAGATTATTGAGAGATTTGGGGAACCTTGTGGGGATATAGTTATGGGATGGAATATTAAGAACGTTATAAATCATTTTTACTGAATATAAATGGTATATTGGGTGGGTTTATATAGGAAATGAGTGGAGATTTTTTTATTATTTCTCAAACATAGGGTTTAGAGTCTATATAATAAAATAATCAAAAATAAAAACCTTTACATGGTTTTTACCATGGTTTCTAACCAATGGGAGTGTATTTAATTATTTTATAATTAAAAGGAACTAAGATAATAAAATAATTTCCTTATATATGTTGAGGTGAGTCATACCCTTAAAGAAATGATTTTAAAACCTAAAAATATATTAATGGTTTTGGAGGACTCATAAAGGCTTTATAAAATTAACAAAATGCACATAAACTGATATTATTTTAAAGTTAAAATATATATTTATACATGGATTTTATTTTTAGTATTTATTACATCATTTTTAGGATATTATGATTTCATAATACACAAAGTATATTTATACGATATTTAATTTTTACCTGAAAATTTGAATGACTCAAAAAATTATGAAAAATTAACTATTAGATAATTTTGATATCATGATTCCAAAAATAATATACATTTTATTGAAATAATTTTCTAAATATGTGAATTTTCACTTTTAAAATAATAATTGACATTTATTAAGAAATGCCGGGTTTTTTGACAATAACAGTTTTCAAACCCTTATAAAAATTACATTTGAATTCATAAAAATTATATGATCATTTATATTTAACAAAAAATATTTAATAATAATATTTTATTAAAATATTATTTATTTTAAAAATTAATTAATTCATCAAAATAAATTATTTATTTGAATTTGAATATTACACAAAAATATTATCTGTGTTTTATAGTATCAAAATAAAAAACATTTATAAAGTAACAATAATATGATGAAAATATATTAGTTATTATAAAAAAATTACAAATTCATTTTTATAGGGTCTTGTTACATATCCATTTAATACACCTATAAACTCCATAAGATTAGGGTGTGTGATGGTGAGACTTTCACGGGATGGTTCGGTGAACATAGTTTGTGTCATGATCTCAATAAGATTGAACATCTATCGTAAACTATTTTTCTCATGCCTAGGTTTTTTATCTCAGCTTAGGATTTGTCAAGGGTGAGGCCTATAGATTCTATATCCCTTTAAATCTCTGATTAATGGGCCTCATAGGGAACAATCCTACTGGTTGAGGCCATCACTTCCTTTATTTATGTCAACTTGATTTTTTAAAACCCTATATTTATATAAATCATGTCATCACTATTCAAATATTATATTGTAAATGGTAATTATTCTTAACTATATTTCAAATCCAATTGAATATAATAAAAAAAATTCATGTGTTTTCTATAACCATATTACATAATAATACATTTAATTAAAAATGTGAATTTTATTTATAATAATTTGGTTCATTACAATATTCCCCTCTTAAGAAATTTCACCCTAGAAATTATCATTTCCCACACTAAAATAGATTATGTTAACTCTATTTCATCACCTCTTCCAATTCCCATATCACTTCTTCAAATTTTTGGTTTCTCCACAGCACTTTGATAAGTTTCATTATCTTATTTCATAGAAATTTTTCTCTATGATCTAAAATTTTCATTGGATTCTCTTCATAGGAAATATTATTATCCAATGGTACCAACAATGGATTAAGTACATGTGAGGGTTCTGTAATGTACCTCCTAAATAGGGATACATGGAATAAATTATATATTTTTGATTGGTTAAGTGGGAGCACAAGTTGGTCGGTCACTACTCCGATGTGATCAAGGATCTCAAAGTGGTTGATGTATCTTGGACTAAGATTTACCTTCTTACCAAATATCATCACTTTATTCCATAGAGATATTCAGAGGAAAACCATGACTCCAACATCAAATTCTAATTTTCATTGATGATTGTTGGAAAAACACTTCTATCAACTCTGAGCATCCTTGATGTACTACTAAATGGTCTAAACCTTTTCAACCATTTCCTTGACCATTTCAAGACCAAGCAGTTTTTGTTCCCCAACTTCATCCTAGTATGAAGGTGTTATGAACATCTTCCCATAAATGTCTTCATAGGTATCAATATGGATGCTTGATTGGAAACTATTGTTGTAAAATATGTCAACCAATAGAATATATTGATTCCATCCTCCTTTTAAGTCAATTGAGCATGCTCTCAATGTGTCCTCAAGTGTCTAGATAGTATAATATATTTTCCATTTGTTTGAGGGTGATAGGTCATGATTATGTTCAACTCATAATTTAAAACATGTTGGAGAACATTCAAAAGGTTAGAGGGGAATCTTAGATCTCAATCAAATACAATCTATAGTGGTACTTCATGTATCCATACCACTTATTTGGTGTATATATATGTGATTTGATCCAGTGAGAAATCCTCTCAAATAGCAATGAAGTGTGCGGTATTTTTAAGATGATCCACCACATCCTAGATAGCATTGTTTCCTATGAATATATTCAGAAGTCCGGTGAAAAAATCTATAGTGATGTTTTCCCATTTCCATGTTGGTATGTGTAATAGTTGGTTGCATCATCCCCTTAGAAGTTTTCCTTTTAGACTTCACTTGCTAACATACCATGGACTTTGATGTATATTTAGCAATCTCTTTATTTATATTGTTCCACTAATATTTCTCTTGAATATCTTGATACATATTTGTTCTTCTAGGATGGATAGAGAAGGTTGATCTATGTTCACTATCCAACATATCCTTATTTAACTCATGATTTGATGGTACACATAGTCTTGACCAAAATCTTACAACACATTCTTCATTAACATTGAACACCAAGGATTTAACTTTTCTTATAGTTTCCAAATTCTTCTTAATTACCATATAATTTCTTTGAGCACCCTTTAACCTCTCTAGAAGATATGGTTGAGTAATAATTTGTAAAAGGATTGATGATGTTCCTTCCTTTATGATACCCATGTCCATCCATTCTAAATCTAATAAGATTGTATCTCTCAATTCTCATCAATGATAGAATTGTTGGATACTTTTTACTTAAAGAATCTAGAAATTTATTTACTTTCCCGTGATGTTAGTGAATTGATCATCCATATTCCTCCATCAGCTTTAACCATCTTCTTTGATGGATATTCAACTCTTTCTACATGAATATATACTTGAGTATTTTTTGATCCATATATATTTTATACTTCTCACCAAAGAGATAATGTTTTCATAATTTCAAATTTAAGATCACTACATTCAACTCCAGATCATGAATTGGGTAGTTCTCTTCATAAAAATTCAACTACCTTGAAGAATAGGCCATCTCTTTGTCATTCTTCATTAACACTCAACCCAATACCTTATTTTAAGAATCATAGAATACAATGAAAAGTTATCCACTTATGGGTAGTGTGAGCACAGAGGTAGTGATAAGACTCATTTTAAACTCCTTTAATATCTCTTCACATTCAATATTCAAATCAAACTTTACTTCCTTACAATTTATCTTGGTAATAGGGTTTAACAATCATGAGAAATTTTTCAAAAATTAGAGATAATACCCTATTAACCCAAGGAAACTATAGATATTTGTCATAGATGTTGGCCTCATACATCCTTCAATTACATCAATATTTTATGAATCCATAGATATCTCATTTCTTGTGATTATATTCCCCAATAAAGAGACTTCCTTCAACCAAAACTCACATTTGTTGTACTTCTCAAAAATCTTCTCCTTTCACAGGGTCTTTAGAATAGTGCTGAGATGTTCCTCATTCTCCTTCTTTATTTTGGATTATATTAGAATATAATCTATAAATACAACCATAAATATTTTGAGGTAATATCTAAATAATCTATTCATCAGGTTCATGAATATTTATAGAGAATTAGTTATTCCAAAAGGCAGTACTATGGACTCAGAGTGTCTGTACCTCGTATGAAAAGTAGTCTAGGGGATATCCTCCTTCTTTACCCTAACATTGAAATATCCTGAATATAGATCCACCTTGGAGAAGTATTGTGATCTACATAAATAATTAAATAAGTTATCAATATGAGGTTATAGATACTTATTCTTTATCATGATCTTATTGAGATCACGATAATCAATGAAAAGGTGCATTGACCCATCCTTCTTATTGATGAAGAGTATTGGTGCACCCCATGGTGAAGCACGTGGGGATATCCTCCTTATTTACCCTATAGTTGTTTCTTAATATCCTCAAGTTCTAAAATATCTTATATATATGTATTCTTGGATAATGCTAACTCCCCAGGTAAAATCTTGATTAAAAATTCAACCTCTCAGCTAGGAGGAAGACCAGGCAATTCCTTGATAAACACATCATCTTATTCCTTCACAAAAGGCTTGTATTAGAGAATTATTATTTCCTTAGACTAAATCATTTGATCTAGATACACATTCTTGTAGGTAAATAATATCCATTAATGAGATGATGGTGCTAAATATGATTCATACTTCTCCTTGAACTTGTATATTATTGTGGTAAATTTTCAATATGGAGAGTGAATTCCTTCTTGTGGAAATTTATGTTGGATCTATATAGAAACACAAAATACATGAATAGAATTGAATAAAATTTCACCAATGGGAGTATGAAAAGTGTCCCTAGTAATTTCATCCCACAAACATTGATAGGGGAGGAGATATATACTTTGGATGAAATAATTACCCTATTTTTGATTTACATCAACATATCTACTTCCATTATTTGGGGTGGTGTTTGAGTAGCTATACTAAAATTTTTTTATATGATGGAATGGTAAGAATAATAATATAAAAGTACATTTCCTATAATTTAATGAATAACTAGCATACCTGTCACCACTTTGTTTTCAAGATCCACCTCAGTGGATGTGATATCAAAAACCTTCCCTTACTAACTTGGATTTTTTGTTTGTCTCTAAAAACCCTTGGATTAGTGTATTGGTTTGAAAAGTTCCATGGTTTCTTACAATTGAAGCATTGAACAATTAAATGAGGTTTCATTGGGTCATTCTTTTACTCTATTACATTAGTGGGTTTCCCCTTTCAACAATCACTAGCTAGGTTCCCTTCCTTCCCAAAACAAAATCATTTCCCCATCCCCCTTAGGAAATTTCTAGGGTTCTTCTTTATACACCTTTGACAAGTGGTATGTTTAAATTTCATGGCATAGTTATTTTTCTCCATAGGATACTAGAATTAAACTCCACTTTTTTCTTCTTAACCCCATGATACCATTGATATTCATTTATCTCTATTTTTACTTTGATGGAACATCAGAAAATTTCCTCATAGTTATCAAATTCACGGACCACCAAGGATTTTCATAGACTAGGTTTTATCCCACCAATGAAATGGTCAACCTTGTGTTTAGGGGTAACAAAAAATATGGAGATTTATCATGAAAGTCATGTGAAGTGTTCCTTGAAAACCCCAATGGATTTTTCATATTTTTTTCTTGAGTGAAAGGAAATGTATTTTAATTTTAAGTTGGAGAGTGCAAGGAAAATATTTATCCAAAAACATTTTCTAGAATTCTTTCCACCCCATAACTTAGATATCTTCCTAAGGCTTAGTATTCTTGATCAATGTCCACCACTGATCAGCTTCTCCCTCTATATGATGAACAGCCAATATGACCTTCTATACATCAGAACATTGAAGTATGGAGAAGATATTATCAATGGAGTTGATCCATTGTTCTATGATTAAGGGATCAAATGATTCATTGAAAGTCATAGGCCTTTGTCACATAAATCTTTCAATGGCATATTATTCTTTATTAGGGGGATTTTTCCACTCTTTCTAATCTAGGATTCTATTTAAAACCTAATTCAGTTGTGAGAGTATTGTCACAATATTTTCAATTACTACACTCATCAAGTTGGGAATCTCATTGGGGCGGTCATCACATTGCATGTTGTATTGATTTTTTTCTGATTCCTCAAATTTTAGAACATTGTATAGAATAAAAAAAATATGGGAGAGTATTTTTAAACTACTAAACACATAAACGAGGAATCTGATGACATTAAATAGATAACTCATAAATTACATGTATTTCCTTAATTTATGAATTTCTAGGATTCAATCTATGTTATCTATGATCTATTTCATAACATATACTCTTATGATTATTTTTTTCCTCAATAATGGTTCATAATGATCTTATGAATTTAATAAATAATATACCCTGGTATTTTTAAACCAGGTGTGTAGTAAGGCTCACTGTTGTATACCAGGTTACACTAATTCAGGACCGGCACACCTTGTTAGAGTAGTTACACCTAGGTTAATCTATGCTAGAAACACATTCACTTGTAGTATCCAGATAGGGATTTATTTTCTTGATAAATCAAATACACTATACTTTACAAAATTTAGTGATGTTTTATTATAATAATTCTTATCCATAAGTCTTTTTCTAGAGTTTTCTAAACCTAATCCCAAAAATAACTCAACTTTTCATTTGATACCACCTATGACAACCCGATTAATTAGTACACTTTAATACATGGTTTATTACATTAAAAACATATAATACAACCCAAAATATTGATAAGTCTAGTGTATTTTGTAATTAATTACAAGAAATAGCATCTTGAACATGGGATACAACAACAATATTGAATACTTCCTTAACATTCTTCTCAAATTCAATGGCCTTTAAAACTACATGGGATAACCTGGGGACATACATAAGAAATGTGTGAGATATAAATCTCAATAAGAGAATAAAAACAGAATAAGGTGATAAATGATAGAAAATAGGAATTTAAATGGGTAATAAAAGGATTTTTAATTATAAAAATGAATACTAAGGCATGATATAGCATGATAATCTTAACATGGAAAATTTGGAAAAATATTCAAAAACATTGCATCATAAACAAAGGTCATGGATAAATGCTAAGAAATCATGATGTAAAAAAGTTACATAATGTAATAAGGTTCACTCCATATCCAAACTATATATATCATGATACTAAACATTACCCAATTCATTGGAGTTCTATATAATTCAAGGTGCACTCATCACTTTCATTTCATTCTCATGATTAAGTATACCACATAGATCATACAATGTGGATTCATTCATAATCATATTTTATTCCATAATTAATGAGTGTGGAATAAATACATATAAGTACCAATTAAAATAATTATAAGTTTATAAATTTAAATTTCCTTGATAGAAAATGGATATGGTATTTATTGTATGATTTTTTTCATGGAAATCGCGGTGAAATTTTGACAGCATTATGATGCCACTTAAAAATTAATAAAATGGGTTAATGGGAGAGAAATGGGTCTATAATAATTTTGAAATAAAATGGTCAGTAATAGGGACATGTAAATATATATACCAATATTTTTAGTTGGAAATATAAGTCATAAGATAATAAAGAAACATGAATAAAGAAGAGAATGAAAAGAACCCTTACTAAATTTTTTCATGGTAATGGGTGTACATAAAGGTTTATGGGAGGGATTTAATGAGAGTGAAAGGGGTATATAATCTTATAAAAATAAAATGGATAGTAATGGATATATGGAAGAACATACCCCAATATGAAAAAATTGAAATTGAGAGACATAAAATAAAAGAGGTGCATGAATTGAAATGAGAAGAGAGAAATCCCTTACTTGAGTGTGTGACTCAAAAAGCTTGTAAAGAGATTCTTGAGAGCTTAGGGTGCCTTAATAGGACTCTATATATGGTAGGGAAGAGTAAAGATGTAATAAATGTATTTTTAGTGAAGATAAATGGGATATTTGGTGTATTTATATAGAAAATGAGTGGGGATTTCTTTATTATTTATTAAACTTAGGTTTTGGACTCTATATAATAAAATAACCTAAACTACAAACCTTTCCATGGTTATTGTACACTTTTTATACCAAATGGTATTTTTTCATTAGTTTTTGGACTCTATAACAGTTTTTAAACCATTATTAAAATTACATTTGACTTTATAAAAATTATAAGATCATTTATACTTAATAAACATTATTTAATAATAATAATTTATTAAAATATTATTTATTTAAAAAATCCTTTAATTCATAAAAATAAATTCCTTAATTTAATTTTAATATTACATAAAAATATTATTCTTGTTTTATAGTATCAAAATAAAATTCATTTATCATCATACTTGTCGAGATTCCTTGGTTACTACCTGCTTGAGATGTGACGTTGTTTTTGATTTTGGGTGACTTTGCTATCATTGAAGGTCTTGGTTTTGGATGAAGATTCGCTATATAATATTGTTGGAAGAGTTTTGTATTGGTCATTTTTCTGCAATTTTGATGTGTTTTTGTTGACCCCTTGTTGGTTTTTAACTGGTCTGATCTACTTTGGGCTTCTTGGTTTGTTCTGCATGTTGCTTTGTATCTGATGGTTGGATGAGATACAAAGGTTGTTGTAAGAATTGGTTAAATTTATCTTTTCATTTTTCACGTGTATCTTTTTCTTGAAGATGGTGTTGTGTGGGAATCCTTGAAATAGTTATGGGTGTGATGACACCCATTATCCAGATTTTGGTCTTCTTTTGGACGGATGGGTTCTCTATTGGTTTCTACACAGTGTTTTCTAGATGGTTTTTCACTGCATCATGTTGACAGTGCAGTGATTTCCTCACTTGCATCATCAGGTGGGTGGATTGTAAGAGAGATAGGTGTGTTGGCATATATCATCCAATAATCTTAATACTTCAGTGTGATATAGAGGAGTTCCTTGTCTTGATTGTGTTGCCAGCATGGCTAATTTCATGGCAAGGGGGCGGTGCATCATCTTTGTCTGATTTTGTTGTGGCGGGTTCTGACAGGGGGTAAAAAAAGACTCTTGGTTTATTTTTATTTTAATTTTTGTTTCTCATTTGGTGTTTTGGTTCATGTAAAGCCTTTGTGTCATGTTGGTTCTTTTGTTCTCATTTGGTCATTGCAATGTGTTCCTTCTTTTCCCAATTTTCAAAAGGAGACCTTTTTTGTTTAAAAAATGGGGTTTTCCCGTCAAAAAATGATTTATAAAGTAATGATAATATGATGAAAATATATTCATTATTATATAAAAAATAATGTAAATGACCATATTTATAGGGTCTTGATACATATCCCTTTAATACACCAGCAAACTTCCTAAGAGTAAGGTTGGAAATAGTTATACTTTTATAGGTTGGTTCAGTGAACATGGTTTGGGACGTGATCTCGATGAGCTTGAACATCTCTCATAAATGGTTTCACTCATGCTTATGTTTTTGGATCTCAACTTAGGATTTGATAAGGGAATTTTCCATATATGTTATCTCCCTCAAAATATCTGATAAATGGACTACATAGGGTACAATCCTACTAGTTGAGGTCATCACTTCCTTGGTTAGTGTTAATTGGATTGGTTAAAATATTATATTTATACAAATCATGTGATAACTATTCAATGGCTATATTATTAATGGTAATGATACTTAATATTATTTTAAATACAATTGTATATAATAAAACAAAATAAGTTCATGTATATTCTATACCCATATTACATAATAAGACATTTAATTAAAATAAAAGGGGAATTTTATTTATAACACTTGAGGTCATTACAATGATAGTGAAGACCTCCATTTTAGTACACCAAAAAAACTTTATAAGAAACCAAATATGTTCTTGTTAGATATATTATTCTCTATATGTGAGTGTTTCTTCAACATGATAGGTTTCAATTTAACTTTATCCATGATCTCCTAGACTTTAGGCATTATGTAGCTTCTATTTACTAACATGCTATTCCAATATTTCATATACTAGTTTCCAAACCTCCAGTAGTGCCATAAGTAGCCCACAAATATCTTTCTTTTTCTTATAGTTTCAATATGTATAGAATTAGTAGCTTTCTATTTTAAAATACTTTCAATATTATATTGAGATTTTTTTTGGATCTTCTCTTCTTGGATATTTTTACATCCTTGCATGATTATATGGTTGGTTTCATCATTTTTCTCACCAATGTTTGTGTAGATTTTGACTTTTTACTTGTACTAATGAACAAAATAGATTTAATGAAAATGGATTTATCTTGGTTATGGGATAACTTATTACATGATCTAGTTATGGTTTGATCAAGATATTATTCGCAGCTCTACTTTACACCAATATGAGTCTTCTTAGAAGAAAGGATATCCACTGATTTTTTTGTGGAAAAAATTATCTCTTAGCATATTGTGAATATTTAGGTGGGGTAACTTCTAGATTTTTCAGTATAATAACCAACTCAATACATTTTATATTTATTAAGTACTTCTGGTCTTCAAGTTTTTTCACCCTTTCTTCACATTCTATTTTCATATTCTAAACTTGATTATAATACATCTTCTCTACCTCTAATATAGAACTATACATCTCTTTTATTCTCTTGGACTTAACTTCTATTTTATCACCTTTGATAATCATGGAGGTATTGTTTAGTTTCTCCAACACATGGATCACTTCATTAAAAACTTTAAAAAACACCACTTTCTAACAAAAAAAATATTTTAAATTTTCATCGGCTAAAGAATATATTTCATTAAAAAATTAATACATATCCATCCTTATCTTTAACCAATTTTGTAAGGGAATTGAAAATGATTGCTTTTTTAACTAATAAATCTTCCATTTCATTGATTTTATCTTATAAATATGAATTTTCATCCAGTAGTCCCTTAATATGTTCAATTATCTATATAGAAACTTTAATGGGAACAATTTCATGATAATCCTTTAATTTAGAATAAAAATCATTAAGTGATTTATCATATATGTACTCTTTATATTCTACATAGCTTAAAATTGATTCATATAATAAATAGTCTTCAATGGTTCTAATAAAACAACATCCACTCAGACTATATTTTTTATAGTGGTTATTACTCTTTTATCTTTGAGTTTTTCCTCATATTCTTGACCTCTCTTCTCTTCATGTTCCTCAAAGTCTTGGCTAAAAACTCAAATTCTTCACCAACAGGTATGGAGATGGAATTATCCACCTATGGATCTTCTAAATTAATTTTAAATATATGATTTATAAATTTAGATAACATAAATTGGGTTATAAAAATATATCCAACTAGAGGGAACCTGGTTAGCTTTGATACAACTTGTTAGACTCATTTAACTAGTGTAGACACTTTAAAGGGGGGTTAATCAGCTATTTTTATTCTTTTACCAAATTACAAATAGCATTTTAAGCTTTTAACCCCTTTGGTATTTTAAACATTATAGATGGTTAATATAGGTGAATCAATTTTCTTAAACTAGTAAGAAACACACACACACATGAAATGTGGTATAGAACATAAAGAGGATCACATGGTGTTTTTATGAGGTTAGTCCCCTCATTAGAAACCTACTCCTTATTGTGATGGGGATGTTTGAGTCACAAGTTTTACACTATAATATTATAATAAATTAAAATTATAGTGGATAGGAATTATCCTATACCCAAGTTTTTACCCTATATTTTAGAGGGATTCAGGTATCATCCTAAAACCATTTCCATATCAAGTATCCGACAGGACTTATAGCATCCCACTACACTTCAGTCTAACAACTGGTATTCTAACTTATTTTAACATTTGAAGCAAATATTCACTTATAATGGGATATCAATACATCAACATAAACATATTTCCTTCATCATTAGTAGAGTAGTTGATTTTATTTCAATATTATGAATCATTTCATTAAACTCAAGATCCAAACACTATAAATATTCCAGATCTTATTAAGAATCTATTTTTTGGATTCACTCCACTTTAGATCATATGATTTTAAAATCCCAAAAGATCCAAAATATGTTCAATTTCCCTACCAAATGGATCAAGATTATAAATTTTATTTTTATCCTTCTCTCAACTCTTCTTCTTTATTATTTTAAAACTTCAAAAGTAATGTGTTTCACAAGAAATAGTATATAAACTGATTTCTTATTTTTCTTCTTCTTTGATACTGAAGTGATCTTATTTTCAACACTTTATTGAGTTATTATCACATTCAAGATATATTTTGGTTCCCTTAGGACTATAGCACACTTTCAGTCACACCCACCTTTTCTTCACTTTCTTCATAGATTTTATATATAGGTTATGAAAATATATTTTCTATATATTTAATATTGAAAATATTCAATAAAATTAAGATCTATGAACCTCAAATAATTATCCTAATATTTTTATAAGGTATGGTATATTATTTTGTCCACATAATCATACATATTCTTTTCTACTCCAACTATTGTATCCAACTAATTTCTAGAAATACCCTTCTTCAATTTTTTCATTTCTCACTTCTATCAGATGAATATTTCTTTTATATATTTATCCCAGTAGACTCAATATATTTTTATCTCAAAATAATCTACAGCATTAGTAAATAAACATTCTTAATGGATATATTAAAATCATATAGATTCTCATCTTGTGGATTGGTTCAATATTATTACAATATGAGAGTCTCTAAATTTTTATTGTGTGCATAGATTACATTTTAAATCATAAAAATACTTCACACTCTAACATTATTATCAAAAAAATTGATTCACAAATTTTTTTTTAATATTTAATTCCACTTAAAAATAGTACAAGAATCTTCAAATATTTCATTTATATATTTATTCATACTCAAAGTACCTTATTTTAGATTCTTTTTATTCTTCAAAATACATCTAAAATTTTATCTCCTTAATCTAAAACATAAAGATAATTTCATTATTCTTTTATCTTTACTAACAATTATTTTTCAATTTTTTTAATTATAGAAGAAAAGTGTGAGAATTATCTGATTTAATTTAAACTTTTGATCACTAATATTGACTTATAAATTACCTCATTTAGAAATCACAAATAATGGAACAATGATCCTCTCCACTCATTCAATATTATTCAAATCAGATCTTGAATCATGGATCAATATATCTTCCTGATGCTTTGAACTTTAAAGAATAAATTTGTAATCATATTATTTTATTTCTTATTTAGAAAATACAATTCTGGAAACTGTGATTTTTAATCTAATAAAATATAAAATTTTAACTAATTAATGACTCATACAATCCTTCAAGTATCCCATAAATATAGTCTAATGAATTATAAGTAGTATTCAAATGATACATAATAAGATTACTTTTCTCAAAAATTACTCCTAAAAAGACTCTCAATATCTCATATGTTGATCACAACGACCTATACGCAGCTTTAGATGACTCATACATAGGTCCATACTTATCTATATTTCAGTCAACACCATCACTATAAGAGTGAATAACTAATACAGTAACTTAGAATCACACATGTGTGGATACTCACTCATACACAATTTTAGGTGTCTCTCTAGGTGACTCATACACAGATCTTTACTTTTTTGAATTCTTATGTCTAATAAGAATGACATGTATATAGTATAAAAAATTACTCATACATAGTGGTAGGTTGACTCGTATGGAGAGTCCAAGACTTCATCCATTTTCAACCTTATTCACATAATTTTTAAATATCTTCTAACTAATTCAAGGATTATTACAATAAACTTTAACCTTCTGAAACCCTTCAAATAAATTTTATATTACATCAAATGACTTTGGAAATTATTGTAGTAATTCAAATTGGTTTAACCAATTTTCAAAGTTTCTTGCAATATATAAACTCAACTTTCAGTATACTTATAAAACTTCACTATCTTCATAATTACACTTTACTTTATCCTTCTTAAACCCTCATCCAAAGGATATTGATTCATTGATTTCAGTAACCAAAATTCTATGATAATCCTAGGATGGTATCTTCACAAATTTAGCCTCTATAAATCTTTATCCCAAAATACTTTGTATGGTTTATCCAACATCATCTAGTTATCTCATCAACTTATATAATAGATCTAGAATCTCTCCAAAAGATAGATTCCTCATTTCACTATGATCTATTGTATAAAATATTCTAAACTTAAACACATATCTTTTCCATAAAACCCATCTCTAAAATCATCTAATTTTATAACTACTACTTAGAATATGTCCTGTTAGGTATTCTAGGATAGAAATTGCACTCTTTTCCATTTATAATGATAGAAATTATATTCCATTTATTGGGTTAATACTTCCTACATCTCCAAAGTTACATATTAACTTCTCATTAACCTATTAACATCATTTTTCAAAACAAACATATCCAACACAAACCTTTGGGAAAATCATATATTATTTATTAAAGGAATCGTGAATTGTTTTTTCATGTCTTGGATGACAATATTCTGTGGAGTTATTTTTATATACTTACATAAATAAGTGGATTCATCTAAAGAACTCACCTGATAGGATTTCATATATTTTAAAAACTTGGATGTTTCCAATTGATTATTAAATTTATACACCCCACATTTGTACTCTGGTGGACATGCATTTCCATGATCTATTTTCAAGGTACCTATAGGTACTAGTAATGGATTGGATTATCTATTCTTAATGTGCATAGATTTTTTTGGTTTGGGTAGAGTTCTACTTGGTGTTATAGTTAGATATTAAATATTGTGTTGTCACTTAGACACATATATTAGATACATTCTTTATACATTCAAATTTTACATGGGATGCATGTTTTTCCTATATTACATGATTTATATTCATTTAGTTTTAGTTTATTATTTTTTATTATTTAATCATCAATAGGTAAATTTCTCCTCAGCAATATACTATAACCTAGATCACTAGTCATGATCCCCAGGGATAAGAGAGCACTTCTATGTTCATGTAGAGGTTTTTCCTTGGTTCGTATGGGTGATTAGATTAGGGTAATATATAATTAATATAACCCTAAGAAGATAAAAAAAGTATATTTTTTTCAAAAAAAACTAAAAATATATTCTAATTTAAAAAACACTATTTATACTATATATATTTTTCAATATATTCCACTCCCCCATTAAATGACTTGGATTCCAATAGTATAGGCCACGCTTCTTGAAGTTGGGCCCTTGAGCTCACAATTCTTTATGTAGTGAAGATAGAATAAAACAAACTTGTATTATGGGGCCCAACACAATCAAGGTTTAATTCATGTGTGCATAATTATGATCAAATCATACAATGATTAATAATAAAACCTATATCCTTGAGATACCGATGGGGGATCCAAACTAATTACGCACCCCCAAAGGAGTTTTGGGTTCATGTATATCTTCTGATAAACCCACTAAATTTTATAGGGTAGAAAAAAAGTCTAGTTGTTGAGTTCACACTACAAAAATTGGAACTTTAAAGAAGAACACACCCAAATCACTACAACATAATATCAAACCACATCAAATTAAACATGGATAGAAATAATCATATGAAAATAATTAAAAGAATTCAAGATAAAAGAAAAACTCAATTCATTTGATATGAGTCCTAATCCATGGGGGGGGATGCTCATTTAATATAATTAAGGGAATAAATGATGATTATAAAATCTTTAGTCATACAATAAAAAGTGATCCACCATTTCAATTATAGTATATTCTAGTTTATTCTTCCAGTCACCATATCTTATTGTTATCATTCTTCCACTTAGATTTTATCTTCACATATATCACACTATTCAATCAAAGGATCCCACTACCACAACTCCTCTATCTAATACACTTTGTTCCCTATAAAACTCCAATGATTCACACTTTATGTTTTTCTACCATTTACTATGTTGGGGTTGTAATAACCAATGCACCTCCCAACTATCCCATTCAATCAATCAGCCTATAAATTTTGATTATCTAACATGTGTAAATATCAATATACCATCTACCAAAAACCTATAAATTGTTCACTACTTCTGCACCATCCCATCCAAAAATTCATTAAAAATTAGTTCATCAGTATTTCTTCTTCCAATTAAACTGTTACCTTGAATGGAAAATGGTTTTCATGGTTGGTACTAACAATCACCCACTTAAGAATCATTTTAAAGACTCGCCACTAAGTCCTATATTATCTCTCATGGAACTCCTTTCATTCTGCAGTCTTCCTTTATAACTCTTATGGTACCCCCACCTTTTTTCCATTCAAATCATACCAATTGAGGTGTAGCATCACCTCATCACATCCCATAATATGAACTTTTTTGGCATATCTATTAGATTTTGTTACCCTTCTATATTCTATATATCCAATACTCTATCTTCCAAAAACTTCTGAATGAATTGATACTTCAGATGAATGAGATTTTTTATTGAATGAAACATAAAATTTATATATAAGTTAATTAACTTTTTGAATCGTAAAATAAAATCCCATCACCATGCCTCCTTCTGAGATCTTCCATTGGGCCCTTTATCCAGATCAACTACTTCCCATATTTCATTAAAGAAATGTGCTCTTCTTCCATTATAAATATTGAAACTACTATTTGAATATTTGGTATCCAAATAACTATAATTCTACTAAAACTAAACACATATTCAAAGGTTATTTTCTAAGTTTCTCCATCTCCACCAAAGTCAGAGTCAGCATACCCCTACAGTGACTCCTTTTTTCTAAAGAAAATTTTCTAGCCTCTAAATCCCTTTAAGTGTTATATAATCCACTTATAGTGTCCCAATTTTCTCTTCTAGGATTCAACATGTACCTATTGAAATATTTTAATTCTTAATAAATGTTCACTCATGTAAAAATATAACATACATCAATATTCCAATAATAAATTCCTCGGGAATATTTTCCATGTACTATACCTCATCATTCATTCGTAGTTACTTATATTTGATTAGTATTAAGTTTCTATTTAGGGGTGTGGTTACAAGTTTCGTTTTACTTATGCTAAATAATTACACCACATTTTGGATGAAATATGACTATATCAAGTATAGGATTCCAGAACATTAGTCTCTCAAAATTATCATCCCTAACATCTGATTAGCTGAGCCAAAGTCCTTTATCTTGAATCTACCAGACAATTCAACATTCATCTCATCAAATATTTTCTTTATCCAATTGGAAATAATCATGTCATCTATATAGAGAAGTAAAATGATGAAACTATAATCATTTATTTAATTTTAGAAAAAAAATAGTCATCATTTCTCCAGATGAACTTCCACTGCACCATAAATTCATTGAACCTCTAATTCTACTATATTGGTTCCTACATTAAACTTTAGAGTCTTCATTTCATCTCGAACAAAAGATCCTAGTTATTATTCTCCATGAAACTAGTCAGGTGATCCATATAGATCTCCTTATCTAATTCCCCCATGAAGAAATTTTTTCTTCATATCTATCTTTTCATGATCTCCCCCCCCCAACTTATGGTACCCCTCTAGGAACATCAATGAAGAGAGGGAGTGACCCCAAAAGCTCACCTCTAATAGGTCACATGTTGTAGACTAACATTGAGGGTATAAAACACACAATATGAAGTATTACCCTAATATATTAATTTAAGGACGTGATATAATATAAAATACACCAATAAATACTAAATAATATAAAATAAACCAATATCACACAAATAATAAAATCATATAATTCATGAAATGAAATACAAACAGTCTCCCAAAAAAAGTACCAAAATAATCCTTAGTGATAACACCAACAGTAACTCTATACTCTAAGATCGTATAGTCTATCTTAGTCACCAAATCCTTCCTGATTACATAAAAAATAGTTTATATATATGGGTGATCATAACATATATATTTAGTCGGATTCTTATTAGGACCTCTCATAATAATTTTAGAAGAGCATACTAATGTTTGCGTTAATAGATGGTAGAACCAAAAAGGTCAACTACACTAGTCCAATCCTCACCAATGTTCACTCACCAAGTATCACATACAATATAGTTACATAATATCAACATAATAAAATAATAAGTTCCTTGAAACCAATTCCCCACTTATTTTCTACTCCCAAACCCCAACATAAAACATCATGTGCTCTCTTCCCTTTCATATCATCATCACATCATTATAAGTGGTCAAACCCATCTATCAACATGGTCGAATCATTCCATTATCATCAAAATCCCATCACATATTCATCCATCACATCATGAGTCTATAGTAGTATATTACTATAAACATAAAGGACATCAACATTGTGACCTCCTCTTACCACTCATGAACTCTACTGAATAAAATCATCACCAGGTATCACCCCAAATTGTTCCATCACTGTACATCACCATCAACTATTCCATTACTAGAAATTAATAATAAATATACAATATATTATTACCAAAGGGGGAGAGGGAGAGGGGGGTCATCAATAAACCCTTACCCACCTATATATTGGAGAAAACACCCACCCCCCCCCCACATTTTATTGTTTGTATTGAATACTCTATTGAGGTGGGTTGTATATGTAAATATAAAGAAAATATAAGGATAGATGGTCCCACACATGATCCTTAACCTGGTTGGTGAGGACTCAGAAAGTGAATCCAATAGACCCAAGATAAAATCTGGGTGGAGACATATTTTCAGGGTTACTGTAGTAGGTACTATAGAAGGTAATGTTTGGTACTATAGCAGTCGGAACTATTCATCCATCTAGGCCATTGGGCCACCAATTTGGTCCTTGGGTCCTATAAGGCTTTCGAGCCACCCAGGACATTTTGGCTAGGTGTCTCTCAAGGCCTTCAGGCCACATCCAGGTATCCAGGCCACCTCAAGGCCTTAGGGCCACCCCAAGGCCTTTGGACCACATGAATATGTAGATGTACCAGGAAGACTACTAGGGACAAGGCTCTAGATGAGGATTCAGAGAAGAAGTATTCACAAGAGTAGAGCTAGTTGGAATTTGAAGAACAAGAGGGTATGGAATTTACATCATTACTGGGCATGTGCAACTCTGTACAGGACAGCTAGCTGACCAGCCTTGCGAAGGTGGAGAGTTGATATCATGACATGTGCTAGGGAGGAGCAGTTCTAAGTTGTCTTGTCTGAGTTATTTTCTCTAATTCCTATGGTACATGTAATTGTATTTAAGCCTTTAGGCCTTGTAAGGGTTCCACCTCACCCCTTTACAGGTGTATTATCGAAAAATAATAAAAAATGAAGGCCTTAGGGCCATTCAATCAGATGGTCCCACATAGATCCCAAGCTAGGGGTTCACACAAATAACTATATAACAACTAATTTAATGAAAAATTACATCACCACAACCCATAAACAACCATTGTTTCCTATGAAACACAACCAGCCATTAACCACTTGAAAATATTCATATAACCACCCATAGTTTCACATTTAAAAATTTACTCATCCAATTCTAGATTTTCCAATTTGTATTCATCTTGTCATTTATTACCCATATTTAATGACAGACCATTTATAAGGAAACACTCAAATCATCCTAGTTCTATTACTCTATTTATTATTATTTGTTTCATTATATAGTTCCCATTTCTTGAATTTTAGTCCCCACAACCCAGTTATACATTATTATTTCATTCTATCACATACCATAAAGCATCATTAATAAAGCTCCATATCACCCATACATAACCATGTAACTAGCCTCACTGTATAAAACCACAACCACACAACCATCCCCACACACATAACCTATACCTCATGATTCAAATTCATCCCCAAAAAAATCACATGTTATTCACCAACCATTTTTCATCTACTACCATACTTACCATACCCACCTGAGACCAAGTCAACTTTCATTATTTTGACCAACCACATCACTACTAGCACAACATTTCCAACCACATATGTACCGCATATTATAGTAACACTTTCAAAACAACAAACAATAACTAACATTACAGGAATATTTAATATATGGGATAGAAAAGAAATTACTTCAGTTCTATATTTTCCAAAAAAAATATTACCATATTTATTTATTATTCAATTATGAGAGGTTATTCCAACATTTAAACAAAATAAAAATAGGTCTTTCAATATAAATCAAGGCACAATAGTAAATAGGCTTATATTAATAAGAAAATATGAAATAGTTATTCAATTTAAGGGGGTATTAGTGATCATATAACTTCAAGGTTTTCCCCACACATCATTCTCATATAATTTTCTATCACTTTCAATATTTTATTCTTCCTTAGTTATTCCCATATTTCCTTAAAAAAAATAAACAGTAGTATAATCGTAAGAAATTAACATAGAAATATAGATAAAATAAATATATATAAATTCCATTCCCATTTATTCATATCCTTATTTATTTATCTTATTAGGTTAATTCATATTAATTTCCAAAATAACCATAAGAATTATCATCTGTAAATTTTCTTAAACAAAAAAAGAGATTCTTGAATCACTTACCATGATATGAAGCTTCAAAGTACCAATGTACAAGATTTAATGAAACAAAGATCAAACATTATCAAATTATAAGGGAAACTCTATATAACATAACCTCAAAAACTCTCCATCAAGTCATGCCTAAAAATTATCTCCAAAATATAGGAACTTTTCCACATGAACCTTTGGAATAAAAGAGAGCAAGGAAATAAAGGAGAAGAGGAGAGGAGAGAGCCATGAATAAAGTGAGATTGATCTTGATGACTCAAGGGGATTATATACTCTAAGGGAAATAGTTGGAGGGTGGATATAGGGATAGGTGATGATAATGGTTTGATGGGGAAGAAGTAAAATTGAAATAAGGATTATTTATCCCTATGTTTATAGAGGAAGTTTTACTAACCTCCACTATAGCATAGTAACTCCCACTATTCCCATGGTGCCCCTCAGTTAAAGGAGAATAAAGTATTATATATTTGAAACTACCATATCCCTTGAATATAATGAATTTTAAAAACCATATTTAAACGCTTTGACTAGAACCATGTATTTCACCATGGTGTGGTTCAGGGCATTTCAGACACCCAATAGGACACCAAGGATACTCACCCTAACATAGGAAAATATACACTATAGTTTCACCTCACCACACCCAAGACTACAACTTATAAAGCTCCAACTCACCATTTATACTTCCTCCTAATGTACTTTTCCTTTCCTCAACCTCTCATTCCACCATGTTGATGGTAAGGCATTTTGGAAATGCATGTTTCACATGGGTGGACTCATCAAATTCCATAATCACAAGAAAGGACACCCTAGGAATTTTATGGTCTCCCATTTTACATAGTTGACCACCATATGAACCATGATTCTCACCATTCCCACCACTATAGTATGTTAACCACTACTCAACACACCAAAAACCCCTTATAAATAAATTATCACCATGCCCTCCATTGTGGCTTGCATATCATCCTTGTTTATCACTAAATGACTCTCATAAGAAAAACTCTCTCCACCATGGGAGTTTTAAACCCCATTTTGAACTAATTCTCCCAAAATAGTCAATCTCTATGAAAATCCTTCAAAACTCTCATTCACCTCACTATATAACTTCAAAATGGATACCCCCACACTAACCACTATAGCGTGATGTACCCCAGAGTGACCAAAACTCATCAATCACCTATAGAACACCTCTAAATTCCCTAATGAGACCTCTATTACCTAAAATTCCCAAATTAATGGGTTAGGAAGTTCTGGGTTGATACATCATATACCTCTAAAATTATTATCTTCTCCAAGAATAAAAATAAACCTGAAGAAAAACATAAACCACCAAATCCTCAAACATTCACCTAGGTGATACCTATCAAATAAGACAACACCATCACCAAGGAACAATAATTCTAGAAAATAAAATCATTCAAAAAAACCATAGTAAATCATTTAATTCAATACAAAATCATCATCTCAAGAATCACACCAAAATAAATCTAAAAACAACTTGGGATATTGAAAATGAATCTATGAATCATTTTTTAGTTAATCTCCCATATTCCACCATGAATACATTAAATACACACCAAAATAATAAATAAATCATAAAATACATTCTCTCAATGATCATGTATATCAGTCAATTACTCAAAAAAATCATGCCATCTCCTACATAAAAATCTCTTTAATATATCACATTAGAGTTATCATAAATATAGAAGTGAATATGTAACACATGGAATACATCATGGATCTTATCTAGAATTAAAGTAAGCACTAATCAGTACTCCACCTAACCAACTCATCCTAATATCTCAAAAGGGACAACAAAACTATTGGATAGATTAATCCCATTATTGAACATTATCATCCCTCACCAAAGAGAAACCTTCAAAAATTCATGATCCCTAAACTAAAACTCCAATGGTATCCTCTTCTAATCAGAATAAGACTTATGATAGTCTTTTTTTTCATCCATCTACTCTCAAATCACCTGGCCCTTTTCAGTCTTGCTCTGCACTACATCTAGTAAAAGGATAGTTATCTCCATAATAATGGTCCAACATAATGGTGATAAATAAGGTCACCTTTATATATCCTTAAAAGGATCTATTTCATGAAGGAGTGTAAGATATTGTTGTAAGAAAACTACACCAATGTCAATTTCTTCACCTAGGATCCACTGAAATCCAAAATACAATACTACAATATTTATTCCAAGTTTTGGTTAGACCTCTCTATTTTCTATTCCATATAAGGGTAGAAATTTGTTCTAACATGTAACTGGGCGTCAAAATAATATCAAATAATGCCCTAAAATAATGAGGAAAAACTTGGATTCCTATAAAAAATGATGTTCCTCGGTACCCTGTTAAGTCACATTATCGCATCCACATACTGCCTCACAAGATCATCTATAGAATTTGATTCCATAATCATTAAGAAATTATTTGATTTCATATATATGTCCATGATCACCTGAATATCACCTCATCTTAATTGGGATCATGGAAACCTAGTGAAACATTCCATCAAAACATACTTTAACTTTCACTTGGTAATATCAAAATACTTTAATAGACCTCCAAGAACACGATGCTCTATCTTCACCTGATGATAGGTCCTAAATTATGCTATGAATTTTTATACTAATATATTCATCATGGGACACTAAATCTACCTCCTCAAAGTATGATACATCTTGTAGATACCTAGATGCACTGCTATAGGTGATCCATGTAACTCATGAAGGAATGTCTCTCACATAACTGATGGAATGAACAATCTCCCCTAAAACACCATCTAATTTTTCTTATCCTCTGACCAACCTTCTGGGGCATCACTATGGGTATTAATATCTCACATCACCTCCACCTTTAAGTCTCACTACTGAGACTCCACCACCTCCCACAATAAGGAGTAATCCACTACCATTTAATACAAATATCATTTTTCATAATCCTCCAGTACACTAAGGTCTATAGATGCTATCTCCCACATTCATCTTCAGTCATCCTCATACTCATTAACAATTTTTCCTTGTACCTTCTAGATCAATGCATCAATAACCACATTTATTTTCTTTGATCTATAAGAAATATAAAATTCATAGTACTACAAAAAATACATACACCCACACTAATGTTGATTCTTGTATCATTGAGAGAAGACATACTTTAATCTCTTGTGATCTGTGATGATCACAAAGCACCTTCTAATGAGGAAACATTTCTCCATATATTTAAAGAAAAAACCATAGATATTAACTCAAGGTAATGGGTGGAATAGTTATTCTCATGGTGAATTAATAGCCTATATCCAAATAATATAACCAACCTATGTTACATAAAAACACACCACAAAACTATATGGAAAACATTGTAGAATACCTCAAACACTACTCCTACTGGAATCCAAAGAATGAGAAAATTGATTAACTACTTCTTTAGGTATTCAAAAGTCATCTGATGTTGATCATCCTGTGAAAAGTCTTGGTATTTTTTATTTGGGGATGTTAGTGGGGATTATACTTGAGATAATATAAACTCAAACCCCAATTAATACTCCAAAATAACTATGAATCTATGGAACTTTTCCATGATTTTTTGTTTTTCTGAAGAAAAAATCACCTTAGAATTTAATTGGTCCACTTATAATTCTTCCTAAGGCACCAAATGTCCAAGGAAGTGCACCAATAACAACCAAAACTTTCACTTGGATATATTCCCATATAGATGGTGGTGTCAAAGAGTCTGTAAGATATCTCTCGGGTTCTCTTCATGAAACTCTTCTTATTTCAAGTATAAAAGAGTTTCATTGATGAACACAACCAAAAAACAGTACATAGACTCATAGAACATAGAGTTAATTAGTCCTATTAAAACACCAAATGTGTTCAAAACACTAAATTGTATATCCACAAACTCAAAGTTCCCATATTGTCACTAAAAAGTGGTATTCAAGATTTCCTCCTCCTTAACCCTCATATGATGATACTAATTATTAATCTTTGGAAACCATGTGTCTCCCTTAAATTGATCAAAAAATAAATCTATACTTATAAGTGGGTATATATTCTTTGTTATTACCTATTTCA
The DNA here is from genome assembly GCA_963277665.1 of Viscum album. Classification (NCBI taxonomy): domain Eukaryota; kingdom Viridiplantae; phylum Streptophyta; class Magnoliopsida; order Santalales; family Viscaceae; genus Viscum; species Viscum album. Next base: position 602,424,514 of record OY728133.1, read on the forward strand.
ATCATCGACCATCCACACATAGCCTTATACCACTATCTTCCTTCTTGGAAAAACAAAATTGGATCACACCAAGGAGAAACATTAGGCTAGATAAATTCCATATATATTAAATAATAAACCTGGTGAAGATCCCATATTTATTAAAGTAATATTTGTTTTATAATTGTTTTCAATATAATTTTTTGATGAAAATTCAATGTTACATTGATTTAATTATAGAGTTTATGTCATTGAATTAGTTTTGATAATTATTAATTTTTCAAGTTTTTTTTTATTTGAAGAGTTTATTTGGATGAAGAAACATTAAATGTGATGATTTTGGAGGTGACCTGTTGTTCAAAATACATGTGACATCGGTTTTTTGAATTAACTCAATGTTTAAAATATTGGAATTTAGAATTAAATTATAAAATAGGTGAAATGTGGTTTGGTATTTGATTATATTGGATTTGGAATTCATATGGTGTTTGGATAAGTTTTTCCAATGGGAGTGTAGATCAAAAAACATCCAACTATACCCGCACCTGAGGGACCTACACCACTACTGATGTGGGAAGGTGGAACCTCAGCCAAGATAGCAGGTCAGTAGAGAGTTATGTGTGGTGCACCAGTGGAGGCTCATGGGAGCATCGAAGAGCCACCATACAGGGTGGAACGGTGGAGGAGAAGGGTGTCAGCACAGGGCAATTCCAATGGGAGTAGTGATAATTTTGTAACCATTTATGCCAAGATGATGATGTGTCTTGTATCATAGGGGAACACTAAAATACATGTCATTTTGATGTGGGGTATCTAAGTTCGAGTTATAGCTGATCTTCCTTAAAAAATGGAATGAAATATGGGTGTATGGTTCGATCTACCTAGCTGTCTGATTGACCTTGCCATGTTGTCTTCAACATCAACCACCTGAGAGGTATTTTTTGCCAAACTTTATCTATGCTGTGTTGACGGTTGATCCATCCATGACTTATGATCATCATTTGAATGTTATAATGATTCCAATGAGATAGAAATCACTTGTAACTTTATTTTCATGTGTTAACAAAGATCAAATTTAAGAGATGTAGTTTATAGAAAATATTTTTTATGGTAATTGTGATTTCTTATAAAAGGCGTGTTATGTGAGACAGCAAGTGGATAAGTAAGAGAAATAGATAGATCTATGTTATTTTTAGAAGTAACTAATATGTAATGTTTTTCTATGAATATATTAGTAGATCATTTGTAGTATGTGAGATGAATATATTTTAGAGAGATAATTTGAGAGAGTCGAGAGTAAAACAGAGCAGTTCAAGTGCTATGAATTTGAGAACTAGTTCCATGAGACCATGTTATGCTTTTCAAATATATAAAGTTTGTATGATGTGTTTCATATTTCAAGAACTAGTATTGATATTCATACTTATTTTTTGTGAAGGATAAAGAAGATATCGCATAAACTGTTATGATAAGAAAACAAAAGGGATCATGTATACTATTATGTGAAGATCTTGAGAAATTTTCATGAAATAATATCAATGCATGAATAGAGTTTTATGTGAATAGTTTTAGTTGAGAAGAGTGAATGTATAATTTTATAAATATAATAATAATTAAATTGAATTTTTTTTCTTGTAGGAACAATTTTGTTTCATCACAAGACTTTGTATACTTACATAATGTGTTCTTGCACAAAATACTTGGGGTTTCCTACTGTTTTGGGGAAGTATTTGGGTTTAAAAAGCTATGTATTGATGATAAGAATAAATAATAAAGCCATGTTATTTTTTTCATGAATAAAACATAATATTAACTCATTATTGGTAAACCATACATGATACATATATTGATATTCATGAACAGACAAGGTAAATTTTGAAGGAAACTGAGATAGTGTGTGTGCATGGTGGATTTGTGAGATTTACTAAAAAAGTAAGGTTGCACTCACATCCATTCGGGTTTGTGAAATTGTAGACCAAATGTTCCCACATAGAAGGCCATACAATATATATATATATTTCATTAATAAATAGCATTGTATACTTTCATAAAGAATATAAAAAGGGTACACAGTGTTGTTCATTTGTTATTTCATAAATAATATATAAAAATAGTGTTGATAATTACATGTAAAAAGTATTTTCATGTGATATTGATAACTAAATGCATGAAGAACCCATGATGTTGATGTGTGTAACAATTGAGTTGATTTGAAGTGATATTATTTACTAAAATTAAGAAAATACAACTTGAAGTGAATTGAGGAATCTTCTGTTGTTCATTATGATATTATAGTAAGTTGAAGTGGGAGTGATATCTTCTACTCATCTAGAAGTGTACCAAGCCAAATTGCATATAGTGTTGTTGTTTTCATTCAGTGGCAGTTGAAGAGTTTCAGTTAAAGTGAGAAACTGTAGAATCAGTTTATTATAGTGGATCGAAGAGGAAAATTAGTTTTTTATTACAGTGGAATCTTTAAGTACTTGTGATCTTTCTCATTGTGTTAAGTGTTCTGTTGGAAAAAATTTATGGGATTTCAGTATAAATAACACTGGTGGGATTATAGTATAAATAACATGGGTGGGATTACATTATAATTTTATAAAAGGTTCATACTAACCCACTGTGGTTTTATGGTGATACCTAACCAACACACTTGTAATTGGTAATTGATTTTAGTGTATAATTTGTGGCTTCGGTTATCTTGAAAATAAAAAGGATGTAGTCACCCACATTATGGGATAAACTTGAAAAAATACCATGTGTGTTTCTTCATTTACTTTTTTTCTTGCATGTGGTATAATTGTGATTATAAATAGGGAAGATAAATTCAATCTAATAAGGGAAGAGGTTCAAATTATTAAATAAGGTAAAAGTAAAGAAAAGAAAATTGGTAAAACTTGTGTACACTAATCCATACCGCCACCCCCCCCCCCCTCTCAATGTACCTATATGATCCACTCAGTGAACCAGTTGGTATCAAATAAAAGGTTACACCTTTAATTGGATCTACCCTATTGTCCCAAATTTTTTTATCAGTCTTATATGAAGCGTATATTTTAATTCAAATAAGTAATTGGTTTTTCTTAGATAAAAAGTTTAGTTCCTATCATTGTTAATTCCAAAAAGAAGTTTTCTACAAAAACCTTGAAGAACAGATAGAATAAATAGGAAATAAATCTAAGAAATAATTTGAAGAATAAATAGGGTTCATCAAAAACTAAACATATACATAGAGGTAGTCTATCAGTATTATTTATTAAATTAGTTGACAAATATCCTTTTAATGATTCTGGTTTAAGTAGTGATGAAAAAAAAATATTGAATCACTAATTGATTTTTATTTATAAATTAAATTTTATCTAAATAATATTCCTACTATGGTTATTGCTTATATATTATATTTTATCAATGGACAATACGATGAAAAGTCAAGTCTTGGAAAGTAATATGATGATATACATCATTCCTTGGAAAAAAATCTTCACATATGTAAACTTCTCACATAAATTATTGAAGCCAAAGAAGAAATTATATCACTTTGAAATGAACATTTCTCTATGTTGAAGAATAATTTCAAATAAATGTTTGTGAAAAATTTGTAATTGAGAAGTTCCTTATTGAGATTATTCATACACTTAAAGAATATTATAAATTTTACATGAGTATAGAGGACTCTCAGTTGGTAATAAAATACAAATATAATACATTCATCTGAGCTAAAAAATCAAAAGAATAGTATTTATTACATTGTAATAAATGATTTTATTTGGTTTCAGATAAATTAAAAAGGACTATTTGTGAGAAATATGTGATTGAGAAGGTTTATATATAATTAATTGTACATTTAAGAAACTACAAAAAAAATAGTAGGAATGTAAAATAAGATCAGCTAGAGGTTAAGATAAAGAGATTTGAAGAGTTGAATAATTATTTGTTATAGGTAAAAAAAATTATGATGATCAAGTTTAGAAAATGTAGAGTCAATTGAAAGATAAACTGAAGTTTTCTTATTTTGAGAAAAATTTACTCAACATAATTTGTCTTGAATAGAAATTAAATTTGAAAAAATTGAAGTAATAACAATTAAATACTTCCTAAAAAGAATGTAAATATATGGTGAAATCACTTGAAGAGTATATGAATTTTCTAAATACTAATTGTATTGAATTGGAGTTAAAGTTCATAAATCTAGAGAAAACTAAAGATGAATCCTCACAAAATGATGATATTATAAATGATTCCAAGAATAATTATTAAAATGTTCTTACTTATAAAAATAATCATTCAAGTGGAAAGAAGAATTTTGGATTATCTAAAGATTAATCTATTTCAAGATCATTCAAATAGGTAACCCTTATTCCATAAGTTTTTATTTGTACTGATATTATTTTATCTACAAGTACAGGTTTCAATTATAGTATTGGTCAAACATGGGTCAATAATACTAATGGAAAATCCATTATATCATTAAATGTGGATATTAGGAAGAGTATAAATTCTTTTTCCCTAAAAATATGTTTGATTAAGAATCGTATTATCCAAAATAAATAATATTTCAAATATAGTAAAATTGAATAAAAGAAGAAAAATCAAGATTTTTTTTTATTGTTGGTGTTGTTGGAAATTTGGGCATCAGGCCATTGACTGTTGGTATAATTTGTTAATGCGTGATAATTAAATAAGACCAATATTAAGGGGGTTTATATTTGATGTGAAGATAAATTCTGTAGAATTAAATCATAATTCATCAATAAAGAAAAATATATCTATAAAAAATATATTTGAATTTCTTGAAGAATTATGTGATTATTTCAATAGAAGTGGTCACAATTATGATGAGTGATGGTATGTACCAACTATGCAGTATTCATATACTGATATGAAGTTAATACCATAAGAAATATAGAGGCATAGAACAAAATTAGAAAATTATTACTTGGGGTATAAGTAGAAGAATAAAGTTAAGAAAACTTTTAAGAAATCTACACCCAATAATAATGATGAAATAAATGTCACATCAAAAAAAGGTGAATCTATGATAGAATAAGAGTTCATACCATGGACCTTTGAAAACATGTCATAAACACCAATTCTAGTGGAAGTAAGATAAAGTAGAAAAATAAATTGACCAAAAAAACAAATAAAAGGGTTGATTTGGTGTATGAAAATCAAGATGAGAAATTCAAATTTCAAGAGAGGTTTCCTAAAAAGGATAATTCTATTATTGTTGAATATTTTTTTAGAAGTTCAAAAATGTCTAGGTATAATGTCGAAAAATGTATGGTATGGTTTGTTAAACAAATATAACTATTGAAAAACAAAGGAAAATCACCAGTTGATTCTTATGTTAAAAATTTTACAGTGAATAAGGAGTATACACATAAGAAGAATAATGAGAATATACCAAAATAATTCTTATTAATTTGGCTAGAGAAGCTGGAATAGGATACGAAGCTATAGAAAAAACAGAAGAATGAAATTTCACTACCAGTCAATGTGAAGAAACCTATTACATATAAGATGAAAGATGAAGAAATAAAGAAGTCTATACTTCCCTTAAATGATAAAATTTGGAAAGTCAAAGTAGGAGAAATCATTATGAGTTTTCATAAATCTGGAGAATATTTGAAAGGAGTTTTTGGTTGAGAAAAAAATATCATCCCCACTTATCTAACTGAAAATAATTGAAGAACCACATTATTCTCATTTATATTTTGTGTTTGTTTCTTCTATATAGGTAATTGAAGGTGAGTAATGTATTTATGGGGATTCCAAAAGATATGAGTTCTATAAAAATATTATACAACATCCAAGAGGTTTTCCATCATGAAGTTCTTTATTTCAATTGGTGTTAAAAAATTTCTTGAAGATCATTTTTTAATAAAGTCAATCATGATGAAGAAAATAGATGAACCACATCCCTCTAAGGGATAAAATATAAAAAAATACCATATTTGAATACCTCAACTAGTATCAAATGAATATTAGAAGTTTTGGTAAGGGATTTATCTGATTATTTCAAATTCTTGAAATTAACAATTTATGTTAAAGAGGTATGTTATCCTATATCAATATTAATAACAATTTTTAGTCAGAAGGGGATAAAAGGGTAACTTCATGAAAAAATTAAAATATATTGATAAAGGAGAAGTAAATTATTACAGTTTAATTCTTTTAATATATTTATCAACATTAATGTTGGATTTTAGTTTAATTCCTTTTGAACAACCCTAGAAAGAAGGTTTCAATGTTGGGATCATATTTTGACAAATTTATTGACAACTTTGATGTCTAAATTGATCACTCTTGTTTTATACACAAGTTTATACCATGTATAATTAGTGATGGTTAATTAATATCTCATTTATTAAAGAAATATAATGCTTTCCTTCTCTCAAGAAGATCAATTTGAATCTATCTTAAGGGACATGTCTTTTGAAATGAGGATATTAAATGAGAGAAGAATAAAATTTCATTTGTTATATAATGAGATGAGTTGAATTATTTCCCATACTTGTATCTTTGGTTTTATTATCAAGTAAGGGGGAGAAAAAAAACATTGACTTTGAAAGTGAAATAGGTATTGAAAAAAAATCTAAAGGGGAGGATTGAAGAACCAAAATTGATTAAATTAATATTTTTGTTGTAGTTTTTTTCAATATACTTGTTTGAAGAAAAGTCAATGTCACGGTTATTGAAGTATGGAGTTTATTTCATTGAATTTTTATTGATAATTATTAATTTGGAAATGTTGTTTTGATTTTAAGATTTTATTTAGATGAAGAAACATTAAATATTATGATTGGATAACTGATCTGTAGTTCAAAATACATGTGTCGTTAGTTGTTTGAATTTAAATAATGTTTATAACATTTGAATTTAGAATTTAATTATAAAATTAGAGAATTGTGGTTTAGGATTTGAGTATGTTGGTTTGGGAATTTATTGGGTATTTGGATAAAATTTTTCAATGGGAGTGTAAATCAAAAAAATAGCCAACCATACCAGTAGTTAAGGGACCCATGCCACTACTGAGGTGGGCAGGTGAAACCTCGTCTGAGCAAGTATGGCGGTATAGAGTTATGCAGGTGCACCTGCAGAGTCACTTGGGAGTTGTGGGAGAAATCATGCAAGGTGTCATGGTAGTGGAGCAGGGAGTCATCACGGTTTGGTTCTAGTGGGAGTAGTGAGAATTTAGTAACCATTTTGTCGATCTGAGGATGCATCTTGAATTGTAGTAGAGTTCTTGACCACATGTCATTTCAATATGGGATTTATGAGTTTGAGTTACTATTAGTCATATTTAAAAACATTGAAAGAGTCATGAGTGTCTGACTCAATCTATATCACTCATTTGGTCAACCTTGCCCCATTAACTTCATCCTCATCCACCCAAGATGTATTGTTTGCCAGTATTTCTCTATACAGGGTCAATAGTTGATCTAGCCATGATTTCTAATCACCATTTGAGTGCTATAATGATTCTAATGAGATAAAAATCTCACAAAAATTCATTTTCATGTGTTAAATAAGATAAAATTGATAAGAGGTGGTGTATATAAAATATTTTTTTTCAATTATGGTGATTTCTTGTAATGAGTGTGTTACCTGAGACAACAAGTACATAAGAATAAGTGATATATGGATCTCCGTGATTTTCAGAAGTACTGAGTCGGTGAGGTTTTCCTATAAATATACTTGGATATCATTTTTAGTATGTGAACTAACTGAAATTTAGAGGGAGATTTTGAGAGAGGAGAGAGTAAAACAGAGTAGTTCAAGTGCTCTGTATTTGTGAAATAGTTCCATGAAATCATGTTACACTTTTAAATCCATCTAGTTTGCATGATGTGTTTCTGATTCCATGAACCATTATCAATATTCATAAGACGTTTTTGTAAAGGGTAAATAACAAATCATGTAAATTTTTATATGAAAAAAAAAGATGTATCACATATATTATTATGTGAAGATATTGAGAACTTTTCAAAAATAATATCCATGCATGAATAAAGTTTCGGGTGAATAGTTTGAGTTGAGAAGATTTCTTGTATAATTTAAGAAAGTGAATAAGTACATGATCAATGGTTCGGTTTTATCATAAGAATATTTTTGTTTCATTTCATGACTATGTATACTTACACAGTGTGTTCTTGCATAAATGACTTGGGGTTTCATATGATTTTCATGAAGGATTTGGGTTTATAAAGCTAGGTGTTTATATGGAGAAGAAATACTGAAGTCATGATATTTGTTTCATGCATAAAATAAAATATGAATGTATGATATTTAAACAATACATGATATACATGTTTAAAAGCATTAATGGATAAGGAAAAGTGTTAAGGAAAGTGAGAGGGTGTGTGTGCCTAGTGGATTTGTGAGATTTTCTCAAAAAGGAAGGTTTCACTCACACCCATTTGGATTTGTGAAATGGTAGACCAAAGGTTACCATATATAAGGACATATAATATATACAATTTTCATTAATATGTAGCATTGTGTATTTATATAAATAAGAATAAAAAAATTACACAGTGTTGTGAATTTTTTATTTCACAAATAAGACATAAAAATAGTGTTGAGAATTACATGCATTAATTATTTTTATATGATTTTGAGAACTATATTCAGGAATAACACATAATGTTGATGTGTGTAATAATATACTTGAGGTGAATTGATATTTTTCAGTAAAGTGGAGAAAAAGAAAACTTGTGGTGCATTGAGGAATCTTTAGTTGTTCTTTCTGATATTATAGTGATTTTAAGTGGGAGTGATATCTTCTACTCATCTAGAAGTGTAGTAAACTGACTTGAATATAGTGTTTTTATTTTCATTCAGAAAAAGTTGGAGGGTTTTAGTTAAAGTGAGAAAGTTCATAATCGTTTTATTTTAATGGATCAAATAGGAAGATCATATTTGTGTTGTAGTGGTAGCTTTAAGTTATTATGATATTTCTCAATGTGTTAGGTGTTGGTCTTGAAAACAGTGGTGGGATGATAGTATAAATAAAACTAGTGGGATTCTAGTATAAATAACACTATTGGGATGCCAGTATAATTTAGGAAAAGGTTCATACATACCCACCATCACTACTACAAAAGAGGTCTTTAACAGCGCTAGAATATGCCTTTATCAGCGCTAAAAATCACTAACTACTGTAGTGCAGTTAAAAGGCCAAGGCTTTTATATGTGATAGAAATCACTGATAAAGGGATAATTTATCAGTATAAAAAATCATTTATAAATCACGCTTTTATCAGTGTTTTTTTTTTGCTGATAAAAATCATCATTTATCATCACATTTATTTATCAATAATAAAGGGATTCTTTATGAGAACATTTAAAATCTCTCATAAAGTAATGATTTATCAGTGCTTTAGGAAGAATTGATAAAGGTCTCCTTTATCAGTGCATTTTTTAGCACTGATAAAAGTTAATATGGTAGTGTGATGCTATAACACACTACAGCACCAAAAAAAAGGCATGTATTGTATTGTAACAGCACACTACATCACTTGACACATCTGTAAAAAAAATCAAAATTATATAAAAATAAATAATTTAAATTAAATAAAATTTCCAACCCAAATACAAGAAAAAACACTATTATACAGTATGAAAGTTGTTTTTTGACTAAAAATAATATCAATTTTGAGTAAAAAGGTTCACTTGGAGTCATACTGGTCACACTGTGAGTCAAATTAAGGTGTGTATGACTTCTACATGTCATAAATGACTTATCAATCATTTTTCTAGGGTATCAAAACAATATGAGTGTGTTTTATTAGTTTTGAGTATGTCCGTTGTTTTTTTATTAACATGAATGTCAATTTTGAAAAACAAATATGCACTTATAGTCACACCGGTCACACCATGAGTTAGATTGAGGTGCGGTTGATTCCTATACATCTCAAATGACATATGGATCATTTTACTAATGTACCAAAAGAATATGAATGTGTTTTTTCATTTTTGATAATGTTGGTTGTTTTTTTATTAAAATTAATGTCAATTTTGAATAAAAAGATGCACTTAAGAGTCATACCAGTCACACTGTGTATCAGATTGAGTTGAGGATAATTCATACATGTCCAAAATTCCTTATGTATTATTTTACAAAATTATCAAAATAATTCGAATGTGTTTCCTTTGTTTTAAGTATGACAATTTTGTTTTTAACTAAAATGTCATTTTAAACTGGAAAGAGACACTTTGAGTAATATCAGGCACATTGTGTATCAGATTGAGGTGTGGATAATTCATATGCATGAAAAATTAATTATGTATCATTTTCCTAGCATGTAAAAACAATTAGAATTTATTTTCCCACTTTTTTAAATGTTAGTTGATTTTATCACTAAAATTAATGTCAATTTTGAATAAAAAGATTCTTTTTGAGTCATACCAGTCACATAGTTCATTTTATTGAGGTGAATGTGATTTCTATACATCTCAAATGACTTATGGATCATTTTCCAAAATTATCAACACAATACAAATTTTTTTACATGGTTTTGAGTATGCCACTTGTGGTTCTTAATAAAATCTCATTTTGAACTAGAAACATGAACTTTTAGTCATACAAGTTGCATCATGTGTGGGTTTGACATGAGACTAATTCCTACATGTAAAAAACGAATTTTTAATCATTTCCATTAATTCAAAATATAATTAAATCATGTTTTATTAGTTTTTAGTGAGTGAAACTTTTTTGTATTATAATGTCAATTTTAAACTAATAATGAACACTTTCAATCATATCAGGCACATAGTGTATCATATGGAGGTGTGGCTGATTATTACACATCAAAAATTACTTATAGATAATTCTAATAAAGTACCAAAACAATTATAATGTGTTTTCTTGATTTTGAGTATGTTAGTTGTTTTTTCACTAAAATTAAATGTAAATTTTGAATAAAAATATGCACTTCGAGTCATACCAGTAACACCATGTGTAAAATTTAAGTGAGGATGATTTAAACACATCTCAAATGACTTATGTTTCATTTTCATAAAGTATTAAAACAATATGAATGTGTTTACTTGGTTTTGAGTATGCCACTTATGTTTTTTATTGAAATGTCATTTTAAACTAGAAACATACACTTTGAATCATACAGGTTGCATCATGTGTTGGTTTGACATTATACTGATTCCTATACATCGGAAATGAATTATAAGTCATTTTACTAAATTATTAGGACAATATGAGCACTTTTTATTAATTTTTAATGAGTTTCAATTTTTTGTATTGAAATGTCAATTTTAAACTAATAACAGACACTTTGAGTCATACTGGTAACATCATGTATCATATTGAGGTGTGTAAGATTCCTACACATCAAAAATGACTTATAGATTTTTTTTATAAATTACCAAAACAATTTAAATACATTATCTCAGTTTTGAGTATGTCAGTTGTTTTTTTCACTAAAAATAATGTCAATTTTGAATAAAAAGACGTACTTGGATTCATACCAGTCACACTGTATGTTAGATTAAGATATGTTTGATTAATAAATGTCTCAAATGAATTATGGATCTATTTTATAAAGTATCCAAGTAATAAAAATTCATTTCCTCAGTTTTGAGTATTCCACTTGTGGTTTTTACTAAAATGTCATTTTAAACTGGAAATAGGAAATTTTATTCATACAGGTTGCATAATGTGTGGTTTTTACTTGACACTAATTCCTACATGTCAAAAATGAATTATGAATCATTTTCCTAAATTATCAAGACAATCCAGGTCTGTTTTCTTAGTTTTTAGTGAGTGGTACTTTTTGTATTAAAATATCAATTTTAAACTAATAACAGACACTTTGAGTCATGCCAGGTACATTATGTATCGAATTGAGGTGTGGTTGATTCCTACATACCAAAAATTAATTTTGGATCATTATCCAAAAGTAACAAAACAATTCAAAGGATATTTCTCTATTTTGAGTAAATTAGTTGTTTTTAACTACAATTAATGTCAATTTTGAATAAAAAATGCACTTGGAGTCATACAAGTCACACCATGCATTGGATTTAGTTTCAGATAATTCCTACATGTATCAAATTAATTATGGATCATTTTAATAAAGTATCAAAACAATATGAATTTTTTCCTCAGTTTTGAGAATTCCAGTTGTGTTTTTTACTAAAATGTCATTTTAAATTGGAAACATACACTTTTAGTCACATAGGTTGCATCGTGTGTGGATTTTACATGAGACTAATTTTTATACATCAAAAATGAATTATGAATCATTTTACAAAATTATCAAGATAATTTGAGGATGTTTTATCAGTTTTTAGTTAGTGTAACCTTTTTATATTAAAATGTCAATTTTAAACTGATAACATACACTTTGAGTTATAGTGGGAACATCGTGTATCTTATTGAGTTATGGATGATTCTTACATGTCATAAATTACTTATGGATCATTTTCCTATATTAATAAAACAATTAAAATCTGTTTTCTCGGTTTTTGAGTATGATAGTTGTTTTTTCACTAAAATTAATGTTACTTCTAAATAAAAAATACACTTGGATCCAAACCAATCACATCATGCCTCGGATTGAGGTGAATCTGATTCCTACCCATCTCAAATTACTTATGGATAATTTTTCTAAAGTATAAAAATAATCTGAATGAATTTCCTCATTTTTTAGTATTCTACTTTTGTTTTTTACTAAAATATCATTTTAAACTAGAAAATAGAAACTTTCAGTCATACATGTTGCATCATGTGTGGGTTTCTCATGATATTGGTTTATACACATCATAGATAAATTATGAATAATTTTAGTAAATTAAAAATAAAATACGAGTGTGTTTTCTTGGTTTTCAATGAGTGACGCTTTTTTTACTAAAATGTCAATTTTAAACTGATAATAAAGAGTTTCACACTAGACATCCTCGATGAACATGATATATCAATGCTGGTTTTCCTCAAATAATCCTATCATACACCTAATAGCTCTGGTGGTTGATTAAAAACATATTTATTCAATTGGATTGTATACCTATTTGATGATTGGGAGTTGTACAGATGTTGCTTCAATACCACTAGTGGAGAAATTGAAGCTTCCAACATAGAATGATCTTACAGGTGGAATACTACCTTGTATAAAATCACTTAAACAAGTGGTGAAAACCATAATTTCAATTATCCACCTAAAACACTTGCATAATTGATCTAATCTTAAGTGAAGAGTGTTGTGTGCACTTTTCAAAAAAAATGTTCTCAAACATAATCTTGTTATGATCCTCATTCAGCTTCATTGCCCAAAAATGTTATTTTTTGAAAGACAGTGCTTCATATCCTCCTCTACCTCAGTATCTACCTCAGTCTCTTCCTTTTACTCCTCCTCTATGTTGGTCTCTAACTTCGAATCTACCTATGCCTCCACATCCTACATTTCCCAACAATGTTATTATTTGCAGGTTAGCGCTTCTAATAAAATTGATTTCCTCCATTATACATCTCCATGAGAAAGAGATCAAAAAATAATATATAATCATTCTGAAACTAATTATTCACACCCCAAATATATTTCAAAGTTCATAAATAATACTAGATAAAAAAATATAGCATCTAATTCCATAAATTTGTTGTCTTCATACTTTTTTAAAAAAACTACGCTGCCCACTTGTCTCTAAAAAATTTATTTCTTCTTTTTAGTATCTAGGTTGTCAAAAATATTTATAGTACTAAAAAAATATAGAAAAATAATTATTATGAAATATATATAATGAAATTGTAATTACCTTCAAAAATTACCTATTGTGGGATGGTTGCCTTTTTATGCTTTATGATCTCTCCTATAAATTTGCAAACATAATATCCACAATCGATGTCATTATCTTGTTTCAGAAACCATAGAAACATTGAAAAAAATAATTAAATTATATTAAAATGTTTTTATAGCTAAATATTTATATAAATACCTTAATTTGTTTCCATTTATAGTAATTCATAGTCTTTATCCTTTCAGGAACTAACTTCATGCCATTATTTATCCTATATTTTGCGACTTCCCTACCATAAAGAAGTCCTTGTTAAAACACATAAAGAAAAATATAATTAAAATTTTATCTATAAAATGAATATTTTAGTGTATTAAATATTCACATTAAACATAATTTTTGGTCAGTTGGTTGGATATCTATGCACTGGATCCAAAAAATAAATATGCAGGGTATCCATATTGACTATGATTAGCATTCAGTACTCCCTAAAAAATAAAATATAATTAAGTAGTACAAATATAAAAAAATATATTTTATGTGATTATATTGTAGAGTTTTACTTTTTCATTATAGGAATCAAAAATAGAATTTCATATGATACATTTTTATTAAAATCTTTGATTAACTCACCTTTTTAATTCTTAAGTTATTCATCATCCAAAGTAAGTTTTTCCATAGAAATTACATAGGGATTAATGAATCCAAATCGTGATTCACATGGTATTCCCTTTATATAGTTTTAATATAAATTCCTATATAAAATATGAATATTAATTAAGTTTAATAAGCATATTAGATCACTATTTGGATAGATTTAATTTTCAAATGTACCTTATGTTTGTATTCACAATTGAGATGCCCAATCATTCTAGCTTTAGAATCTCATTTAGAGTCTCGAGACCAATTATATCTATTAAAGAATTTCCATATATTTATTTTTCTTATTAAATTTAATTCATAGTTTTATCATTAAATTTCATATTTTTATTAAGTTTTAATGATAATAAATGTTTCTCTAGAACAGGAGGGGAAAAGATACTCTAATAAGGTTGTCTTTTTTTGTCAATTCACTAGATTTTCTTGATTTGACCTTATGTTTCCCCACTTCTTTATCCATATATAATATCATACCTCACTTCAGATCATTTATCATCAATTTTTATAGTTTATTCATGTGAAAAAAATTTAAAGACATACCTCATGTATCTTTATAATATTTGATAACCATGCTATGAAAGCTCCAATGGTATCATTGACCATTCTAATATCTGGACCATCAAGTGGAACATAAAAATCAGTAGTAATTTCATGATCTAACTCAATCCCCACTCTCATGTGATCTTTTGGGAGTTATTGATGGTGTATCTCATATACCAGGATATTATACATTGTACTCATCACAATACAATGGTGTGTGGGTGTTGATTGATACAAATCACATACAATTGTACCCTATATAATTTTAGTAATATAAAGTTATTAGAAGTTGTTTGAATCATATTTAGGAGAAAAAGTAGTGAAAAAATTGATTACCATAGGTAAGGTATTAAGTTTAGGGGAATGAATATCCTCAAATCTAGTGGGATCATTATTTCATCCTGCCTTTTACTACATAACTTTTCATTACATTTTACAAACATGGGATCTTTAAAGTCTTGTGTCTTGGAAATAAGGAACAAAAAACTTGAAAACATAAAATATTATTATAATACACTTTTAGGGCTTCATATTAAATTCTTATTAAGTACAATTATTGCATCTCATAACCTGGAGACATACATCAATGGAAAGGGTTATCAGAAAGTCAAGTAAGAAAAGAAAGGGAATCAGTTTACTTGTGAAATCAATAAGAACATGATAAACAAAATATAAAGACAAGAGAAATGGAAGTAGAAGAGTATAATAATAAAAATAATTTGAATCATAACTTGATTATGTGTCTATTACATTTAATTTATATGTTCATGAACATATCACCAAGGTTCATCCCCAAGGTTTCATAAAGATTACTAAGGTTATTCACCAAGGTATCGTGAAACTTGTCATCTCTAGAGATTAAATTCTTTACCCAATGCATTGGAGTGCTATTAGGGATAACCATTAATATGTATTTATATTCATTTTATCCACATAGATAATAATCAAACATTTCATAAATATCCCATAGAGAGTAAAAGTAATGGGTTTCACTTCAAAATCGTGACGTTATAAAAGTTCTTAAAATCGTGAACGTTATTCCATTTATAACCCATAGAAAGAGAGTGAGAGTTATATGTATGTCAATTCCAAAATAAAATAGATCAATTTTATGTATTTATTAATACCCTTGGAAATAAAAATATATTTGGTTATTCACATAAATAATACAAGATAATTTGTTGATAAAAAGAGAGATATTTTTAGACGGAAATTCTGCAGCATAACAGCTATATAACATAGTTTTAGAAAACATTGAAAATAGAGGGGACAAGAGTCACCCACACATAAAAAAATCATAATACATTATGGGTATATAATAAAAAGATATAATATCATGGTATGGTTATTTTAATAAAATACCATATGAAAATTAAACTCGAAAGAAAAGAGAAGATGCGATTTCTTTTACGAAAATTCAGTAGCCTAACGGCATCACTTAAAAATTCAAAAAATCAATTGATGAGAGAAGAAAGTGTCTCTCATCATTTTTACATTAAATGGACAGTAATAATAATATATAATAACATACCCCCACATAAGAATATGGAAACTAGAAGACATAACTTAAAAGAAAATTGTGACTAAAAAAGGAGGGTGGAAGGTTCCCTTACATTGAAGAGTATCTTCGAAAGCATGAAGGATGAGACCTTGGGGGATTGCGGGCACCTTGGGAGGACTACTTGGGAGTTAAAAATGCCATATCTTTGTTGAGGAGGATTTTGTAATGAAATTAACGAGTGAATGTCTTGGTATTTATAGGGAAAGAGAGGGAATATTTAATTAATTTCCAAGGGACACCTCATCAGTGTTATTTGAAAAACCATGATCTTTCCCATGGTATTTCCACATGGTATTGGCCACTTGGGACACCTCATAGAATATATTATTATTCACAAGTTTACTAGAATTATTACATCATTATTACATCATTATTAGATCATTAATAATGTCATTAAACACCTGAAACTCAATACTGTATTTTCACTATTCATCGAAAAAAAACATTTTATAAAAATAACATAAATTAACCCTAAACTAATATCAATGCTCTGAATTCAAAAATTAACACCGTTTTATGAAAATAATTTTATAAATATTTTTAATTTAATTTTTAACTAAAATCATTATTTATTCAAAAAAACAACTCTAAAACTATAACTTATTTGGTAACACCATCAAAAAGTAATCAAGATCCCATAAAATAATAGAATAACCATAAGACAATAAAGTAACAATTTATGATTACATTTTATGAAAATAAATTTTTATTTTAAATTATTAAATTAATTATATAATTGTAATTAACATATTTATGACATACAAAAATACCAATACTTATATTATGACAATTTTTTCAATTTTAAGATGTTTAAATTATATTTATTCATTAATGGGTGAAGTTTTTATTTTTTGTCCAATTTATTATTAATTTCTATTCATTACTATTCATAAGGGTGTATTACTATTCATACTTTATTATTCACCAAATATCAAGTTGATCTTATTAGAATCTAAATTTCTTACTGGTCACAATTGTATAAGACCATTTTTTGAAAATCATTTAACATTATTAATAATTTAAAGTTTACATAAATATTTTAAAATACCCTTTTCCAAAATCATAAATAATATTCATCTCATATTTATCTATAAATTTTAAAATCACAAATTTTACCATAATAAGAAATAACAATTTTATTTATAATAAGGGATTATAAAAAGTGTCTAAGGCATCGTTACATATCCCCTTATAACACCTGCATAGGACATAAGTGTAAGGTGTGCTATGGTGATAGAATCTTGGAGCAGCTCGAACAACATTGCTTGAGTAGTGATTTCTATCAGATTGAACTTCTCCCTTAGGGGATTTTGTTCAAGATTCACATGTTAAAGATCAACTTGGGCTTTGTCTAGAGAAAATCCCAAAGATATTACCTCCTTCCCAAGCTCTAACAGATGGGCTTTGTACGGCATGAGTCTACTGGATGAAGTCATTGAATCTTCTTTCTATATTAATTAACCAAGATCACTTGTATTTATAAACAATAATCCTAATGTGTATAGTTTAGTTTCCAATGGTTATATTGAGCAATAGTCATATAACAGTAGAAACACAATAGTCTCATTAATTATACTCACTTCATTAATTAAAGGATATAGTTTTGTGGATTATAAAATGAAATAACACACAAATTTAAGAAACAAATATTATTCAAAAGTTTGGGTCATTAAATTCTTTCCCCCCTTAAGAAATTTTATCCCCAAAATTTTAACTCATACCCTCAGAAGATAAATGGTGTGGGTACTTCTATCTCATAGACTCCTCTAGTTCCCATGTGGCTTCTTCACATTTGTGGTTCCTCCACAACACCTTAACAAGGTGGGTAGTCTTGTTGCGTAGTACCTTGTCCCTACGATCTAGGATCTCTAACATATACTCCTCAAAAGAGAGGTCTTGTTCTAGTTTTACCACCTCTAGATTTAGTGCATGTTAAGGGTCAGATATGTACTTCCTCAAGAGGGATACATAGAAGACATCATGAACTTGTGCAAGATTTGGATGAAGTGCAAGATGATAGGCCACTGCTCCTATAAGATAAACGATTTCATAGGGGGAAATGTACCTAGAGATGAGATTCATATTCTTCCCAAACCTCGTGACTCTCTTCCAAGGTGAAATTTGAAGAAAGACTTTTTCACCAACATCAAACTTCAAGTCCCTTCAACGGTTGTCAGCATAGCTCTTTTTCCAACACTGAGAAGCCTTAATGTGTTGCTGGATGGAATGGACCTTTTCTGTCATCTCTTGTGCAAGATCAAGCCCAAGAAGCTTTCTCTCAATAGCTTTATGCCAACAAGTAGTACTTCTACATCACTTCCTATATGGAGCTTCATAGGGAACCATTTGAATGCTCGAGTGGAAGTTATTGTTGTAATAGAACTCAACTAAAGGGAGATGTTGATTCCGTACACCTTTGAATTCCATTGAGCATGTTCTCAGCATATCCTCAAGTATTTGAATAGTCCTTTCAGAGTTTCCATCAGTTTGGGGGTGATAGGCCATACTGAAATTTAGTTCAGTGCTCAGAGAATGTTGAATACTTCTCCATAATTTTGATGTGAACCTTGGATCACGATCAGATATGATAGAAAGTGGAACTCCATTCATCCTTACCACTTCCTTCACGTAAATCTTGGAAAGTTGATCAAGAGATAAATCTTCCCAAATAGAGATAAAATGGGCAGTCTTGGTGAGACGTTCCACAATAACCCATATATAATTGTTTCATTTGGAAGTTCTCAGGAGACACATGATAAAGTCCATAGTGATATTGTCCCACTTCCATGCTGGTATGGGTAGTTGTTGTAATACCTCTTTATAAAGTTGTCACTCTGCCTTCACATGCTGACTTACTAGGCATCATGAAGTGTATTCACCAATCTCCCTTTTCATATTATCCCACCAATAATGATCACGAAGGCCTCTATACATTTTTTTTCTTCCTAGATGTATAGACAAAGTAGAGCTATGAGATTCATCCATCATCTCCTTATTTATTTTTGGAATAGATTTAACACATAGTCTTGTACCAAATTTCATTACACCTTCTTGATCAATATTGAAATCATGAAACTTCCCATCCTTTATAGCCTCAAACTTCTTCTATAATTAAGGATCTTGTTTCTAAGAAATCTTGATCTTCTCTAGTAATGACGGTTGAGAAATCATTGGGTTAGGGTTGATGATGTCCCTTCCCTTATAATTCTCATGTCCAAATTTATTATCTCACTGATTAAAGAATCACTTTGAATCCTCATCATGGAAATAACAACTAGGTCTTTCCTACTTAATGCATCAGTGACTTTTTTTTCTCTTCCAGGATGATAAGGAATTGAACAATCATAGTCTTTAAGAAGTTCCAACCATCTCCTCTGTCTTATTTTTAATTCCTTTTGTGAAAAAATATACTTCAAACCTTTATGGTCTTTGTATATATCACATTTCTTCAGATAAAGATAGTGCCTCCATATCTTCAGGGAAAAAACAACTGCAGCCTGATCCAGATCATGCGTAGGATAGTTCTTCTCATGACTCTTCAACTATCAAGATGCATAAGCAATGACCTTGTCATTTTTCATGAGGATACACCCAATCCCTTTCAGAGATGCATCGCTAAAAATAATGAATACTTATCCACTTGAGGGAAAAGTTAACATGGGTGAAGTAACCAATTTCTTCTTCAGATCTTGGAAACTTTCTTCACCCTCTTTTGTCCAGATGAACTTGACCCCTTTTTGAGTTAACTTAGTTAAAGGATTAGAAATTTGTGAAAAAAATTTCACAAACCTCCTATAATATCCTACTAATCTAAGAAAAATACTAATCTCGGTTATTGTTGTAGGCTGAATCCACTCCTCTACAACTTTAGTCTTTGTGGGGTCAATTGTGATTCCATCATTGGATACAAGGTTCCCCAAGAAAGAAACTTGTTGTAACAAGAATTCACATTTGATGAACTTCCCAAAAATCCTCTCCTTCCATAGAGTTTTTAAAATAACCCTTAAATGATCTTCATGATCCTCACAACTTTTCAAATATATCAGAATATCATCAATAAAAACTACCAAAAAGTTATCAAGGTAGTCCTTAAAGACTCAATTCATAAAATCCATAAAAATATCAGGTGAATTAGTCAGTCTGAATGGCATAACAACAAACTCATAATGCCCATATCTTGATTGGAAAGCAATTTTTGGAATATCTTCTTTATTCACCCTCAATAGATTATAACTAGATCGAAGATCAATCATATAGAATAATTGAGCCCCATGTAGTTGTTCAAATAAGGTATCAATTCTTGGAAGAGGGTATTTGTTCTTCATTGTGATCTCGTTCAGTTCTCTATAATTGATGCATATCTGTATTAATACATCCTTCTTACTCACAAATAGAACAGGTGCTCCCTAAGGAGACACACTCGGTCAGATAAAACCCTTCTCCAAAAGATCTTCTAATTGTTTCTTTAACTCCTCCAACTCCACATTTTCTATCCTATACAGGGTCTTTGATATCAGATGGGATCTAAGTACGAGTTCAATGGAGAACTCTATATCTCTTTCTAGGGGATGTCTGGGTAACTCCTCAAGAAATGCTTCAATATATTCCTAGATGATGGGGACATTTTTAATCCTCAAACACTCGGTTCCTTCTTCCTCTTCACTGATCAACTCCATAAAGAAGGATATAGGAGGTTATTCTAGAAAAATATCAGGTTGAGATATCTCTCCTTGGAAGATAATTATTGGTTTTCTATTCAATACTACTAATATTTCCTTGCTTCTCCATTTGATCTTATCATTATACTTTGAGAGCCAGTCTATCCCTAGTATAATGTCAAATTCCATCATGGGAATGACTACTAGATTTTCGATAAGATTTTTCTCGCTAAAGTAAATACTAGAGTTTCTAAACACTAACGATGCTTGGATAATCCCACCAGGATTCTTGACTGATAACTCTACTTTTATAAAATTGGGGTTTGATTTGAAATTCTTTGCAAACTTTGAGGAAATAAAGGAATTCATAGAATCAGAATCAAACAAAGTACTTACTAGCTTTGAGAGAATAACAAGAGTACCTACCACCACATCATTTGGCACTTCAACATCGGATGTAGTAATTGAAAAAGTACAAACTTGTTTCCTTGGACATTGCTAAGGATGATGGTGATTCCCCTCCACTACACTCATATTTGGATAATGATTGTAAAAGTGCCCAAGTTGTCTATGCTTATAGAATTGGGAATTAGGTAGGGTCTTCACCATCTTCCCTTTGTCATTAGTGTTGGGAAGTTGTGGCTTCACATCACTACGACAATTTCGCGCAATGTGGCCATCTCCACAAAACTTATAGCACTTCTCGCTCCTGAGTAGGTAGTTCCCTGAATGCTTCTTCCCACATTCATTACATGTGGGACATTGTACTTACTTTACTTATATTCCCTAATCAAAGCTCCACCCTAGTATTGGATTCATCAATATTTTCTTGTCATTTGATTTATGAGACCATTTCATCTCACTAAACTTTAGTTCAACTTTAATCTCACTTTTCACAGTCTCCTCATAGCTATCATAATCTCGGTTGGCTAGATTCTTCCGCAGATGAGGTCACAGTCCACCGAAGAATCTTTCAACCTTAACATTTGGATCCATGACAAAGAGAGAGGTGTAACGTGAAATCCTTGTAAAGTTCATCTCATAGCATCCCACATATTCATTCTCCATCTTCTTCAGCTCAATAAACTCCTTCTCCATTCTTGTTCTCCTCGATCGAGGGAAATACTTGTTGAGGAATATCCTTCTGAACTCTTCTCACTCCATTGCTTCAACTTCCACTCTTAGACATGTGTTTTTAATCAATTCCCACCATTGATCAGCATCTTCCTCTAAGTGATAAGTAGCAAAGTTAACCATCTCTTGTTCATAATAGCATAGCACAGAAAATATCTTCTCAATAGAGCTGATCCACTATTCAATAATCAATGGGTTGGTAAATCCACTGAAGGATAGTGGTCGTTAACGCATAAAGGATCCAACAGAAAGTTGTTCCCTTTGTAGTGAAATCGGTCTCTCAACTTGATTCAAGTTATTTCCCGTAACTTGAGTCAGTTGGTTCATCATTCGCATAAAATTTTCCATTCTAGCTTCCATCGGAGGGCAGTCAGTGCATGGTCGATTTCGGTCCCCATTTTCATGGTTCCTCCTATTTCCTGCCATTTTCTAAAAGAAAAAAACCTTAGTGAGAAGATTATTTCATTTATGAATCTTTTAACTATAAATTATTTTATGTCTTAAAACTTCATGCTTTAAACAATTACATTTCTCTATAAATCCTTCATAATGATACATAAAAAGCTTATGATTAACCAAAAATATCCCCTGGGAGTGTTGTAACCAAGAGTTCCGTAAGGCCTGTTGTTGTATACCAGGATACCCTGGGTCAAGCCCAAAACTCCTTGTCAAAGTTTTCACTTTTAGGTACATCTATTCCAGAGACGCATCTACCTGCTCATATCCAGATAGGAATATATTTTCTTGATAAATTACTTACTCAATACTCACCAAAATACCGGGAAGTATTCCTGTATTTAAAATTTTTTATAGGGTTATTCCTAAATTTTCCATATCCTAATTTCCATAAATAACTAAACTATCCTTTGATACCAACTATTATATCATTCCTTTTACTACATAACCTTTTATTACATTTTACAAACAGAGATCTTTAAAGTCTAGTGTCTTGGAAATCAGGAACATAAAATATGAAAACATAAAACATTATTCGAATCAACTTGTAGGGATTAATCATAATTTTTCCTATGTAAAATTATTTCATAACATAACCTAGAGATATACATCAAAGGAAAGGGTGAGCATAAGGCCCAGTAATGAAAGCAAGGGAATCAGTTTACATGTGAAATCAATACGAACTTGATAAAAAACATAAAGACATGAGAACTAGAAGTAGAGGCATATCATAATAAAAATAACTTGAATCATAACTTGATTATGTGGCTGAAACATTTAATTTAGACATTCATGAACATATCACCAATGTTCATTCCCAAGGTGTCATAAAAATTACCAAGATTATTCACTAAGGGTATCATGAAACTTGTCATCTCTAGAGATTAAATTTTTTACCCAATGCATTGGAGTGATATTAGGGTGCACACTAAAATATATATTTATATTTATGTGATCCATATATATCATAATCAAAAATTTCATAAATAACCCATAGATGGTAAAAGTAATGGGTTTTACTTCAAAATCCTGACGTTTTAAAAGTTTTTAAAATCTTGATCGTTATGTCATTTATAAACCAAAGAAATGGAGTGAGGGTTATATGTATGTAAATTAATGAATAAAATAGATAAATTTTATGTATTGATGAATACCCTTGGAAATAAAAATATATTTTTGTATTCACATAAATAATACAAGATAATTTCTTGAGAAAAAGAGAGATATTTTTAGACGAAAATTCTGAAGCATAACAGCTATATAACATGGTTTTAGAAAATAGTGAAAAGGGAGGGGAAAAGTTTCTCCCACTCATAAATATCTCATAACATATTATGGGTATATAATAAAAAGAAGTAATATCATGGTATAGATATTTGAAAGAAATACCTTATGAAAATGAAACACGAAAGAAAAGAGAAGATGTGATTTCTTTTACGAAAATTCGGCACTCAAACGACGTCACTTAAAAATTCAGATAATAAATTTATTAGAGAATAAATGGTATCTCATCATATGGAAATGAAATGAATATTAGTGAGAATATATAAGAACACACCCCCACATAATAATATTGAAATTGGAAGACATAACTTATAGGAAATCATGACTAAAAGGGGGGTGGAAGGTTCCCTTACCTTGAAGAGTAACTTTGAAAGCTTGAAGGTTTGGACCTTGGGGACTTGAGGGAACCTTGGGAGGACTTCTTGGGAGGTAAAAATACCATAGATTAGTTGAGGAGGATTTTGGAATGAAATTAATGAGGTAATGGATTGGTATTTATAGGTAAAGAGAGGGAATATTTAATTAATTCCCAAGGGACACCTCATCAGTGGTATTTACAAAACTATGGGCTGGCCCATGGTATTTTCCCATGGTATTGGACACTTGGGAAACCTTATAGAATATACTACTATTTACAAGTCTACCAGAATGATTAAATCATTATTACATCATTATTACATCATTATTACATCATTAATGATTTCATTAAACACCCGAAACTCAAAACTGTATTTTCACTATTCATCGAAAAACAAAACATTTTATAAAAATATCATAAATTCACCCTAAAAAAGTATCGATGATTTGAATTCAAAAATGAACCCCATTTTATGAAAATAATTTTATTAATATTTATAATTTAATTTTTAAATAAAATCATTATTTATTCAAAAAAACAACTCTAAAACTATAACTTATTTTGTAACACCTTGAAAAATTAATCAAGGTCCCATAAAATTATCGTATAACCACAAGAAAATAAAGTAAAAATTTATGATTACATTTTATGAAAATACATTTTTATTTTAAATTATTAAATCAATTATAAATTTGTATTTAAAATATTTCTGACATTCAAAAATACCAATACTTATATTATGACCATTTTTTCACTTTTAAGATGTCTAAATTATATTTATACATTCATGGGTGACGTTTCTATTTATTGTAAAATTTACTATCCATTATTATTAATTACTCTTAATAAGGGTATATTACTATTCATAATTTATTATACACCAAAAATTAAGTTGTTCTTATTAGACTCTAAATTTTTTACTAGTCACAATTATAGAAGACCATTTTTTGAAAATCATTTTACATTATTAATTATTTAAACTTTCCATAAATATTTTAAAATACACTTTCCAAAATAATCTATAATATTCATTCCATATTTATCCGGACATTTAGAAATCACAAATTTTACCATAATAATAAATAGAAATTTTATTTATATCAAGTGATTACAAAAAGTGTCTAAGGCCTCATTACATAGCCCCTTATAACACCTATATAGGACTTAAGTGTATGGTGTGCTATTGTGATAGAATCTTGGGGCGGCTCGGACAACATTACCTGATTGGTGATTTCTACCAGCTTGAACTTCTCGCTTAGGTGATTTCGTTCAAGCTTCACATGATAAAGCTCAGCTTGGGTTTGGTCCAGACTAAATCCCATATATGCTACCTTCTTCTCCAGCTCTGATATATGGGCTTCATACAGCCCAATTCTACTGGATCAGGCCATCGACTCTTATTTCTGTATTAATTAAAAAATATCATTAGTATTTATAAACAATAATCATAATGTAATGAGTTTAGTTTCTAATGGTCATATTGACGAATGTTCATATTGACCAATGGTCATATAACAGTCAAAACCTAATGGTCTCATTTAATTATACTCACTCCATTAATTAAAGGATATAGTTTTGTGGAGTATAAAATGAAATAACACACAAATTTAGGAAACAAATATTTTTCAAAAGTTCAGGTCATTAAATTCTTCCCCTCTTAATAAATTTCATCCCCGAAATTTTAACTCGTACTCTAAGAAGAGAAAATGTGTGGGTACTTCTGTCTCATAGACTCCTCTAATTCCCACGTGGCTTCTTCACATTTGTTGTTCCTCCACAGCACCTTAACAAGGTGGGTAGTCATGTTGCGTAGAACCTTGTCCCTACAATCGAGGATCTCCACTGGCTTTACCTCATAAGAGAGGTCATGTTCCAATTGTACCACCTATGGATTTAGTGTATGTGAAGGGTCAGGTATGTACTTCCTCAAGAGGGATACGTGGAAGACATCATGAACTTGTTCTAGATTTGGAAGAAGTGCAAGCCGATAGGCCACTCCTCCTATATGTTTAAATATTTCATAGAGGCCAATGTACCTAGGGTTGAGATTCTCTTTCTTCCCAAACCTCATGACTCTCTTCCAAGGTTAAATTCTAAGAAACACTTTTTCACCAACATCAAACTCCAATTCCCTTTGATAGTTGTCGGCATATCTATTTTCCCGACTCTGAGAAGCCTTAATTTTTTGGTAGATGGAATGGACCTTTTCTATCATCTCTTGCACAAGATCATGCCCAAGAAGCTTTCTCTCACTAGCTTCATGCCAACAAGTAGGAGTTCTACATCACTTCCCATATAGAGCTTCATAGGGTTCCATTTGAATGCTCGAATGGAAGCTATTGTTGTAAGATAACTCAACTAAAGGGAGATGTTGATCCCATCCACCTTTAAATTCCATTGAGCATATTCTCAGCATATCCTCAATTGTTTAAATAGTCTTTTTATATTGTCTATTAGTTTGGGGGTGATAGGTTGTCCTAAATTTCAATTCAGTGCTCAGAACATGTTAAAGACTTCTCTAAAATTTTGATGTGAACCTTGGATCATGATCAGATACTATAGAAAGTGGAACTCCATGTAGCCTTACCAATTCCTTCATATAAATCTTGGTAAATTGATCAAGAGAGAAATCCTCCCGAATAAGGATAAAATAGGAAGGCTTGGTGTGACGGTCCACAATAACCCATATCGCATTATTTCCTTTAGAAGTTCTCAGAAGATCAGTGAAGAAGTCCATAGTGATATTGTCCCACTTCCATGTTGGTATGGGTAGTGGTTGTAATACCCCTTTAGGAAGTTGTCACTCTGCCTTCACTTGCTGACATACCAGGCACCTTAAAGTGTAGTCATCAATCTCTCTTTTCATATTATCCCACCAATAATGATCACGAAGGTCTCTATATATTTTTGTGTTTCCTGAATGTATAGAGAAAGTAGATCTATGAGATTTATCAATCGGATCCTTTTTTATTTCTAGAATATATGGAACACATAGTCTTGTATGAAATTTCAGTACACCTTCTTGATCAATATTGAACTCAGGAAACTTCCCATCCTTCGCAGCCTCAAAATTATTCAGTAATGAAGGATCTTCTTTCTGAGCTTTCTTGATCTTCTCTAGTAATGACAGTTGAGAAATCATTTGGGTTAGGGTTGATGATGTCCCTTCCCATATAATTCCCATGTCCAACTTTATTAGGTCATTTATCAAAGGATATATTTGAATCCTCATCATAGAAAGAACAACTATTTCATTCCTTCTTAATGCATCAGTGACTTTGTTTCCTCTTTTGGGATGATAATGAATTGAACAATCATATTCTTTGAGAAGTTACAACCATCTCCTATATCTCATGTTCAATTACTTTTGCATGAAAATATTCTTCAAACTTTGATGGTCAATGTATATATCACATTTCTCCCCATAAATACAGTGCCTCCATATCTTTAGAGAAAACAATGACCACAACCAACTCCAGATCATGCATAGGATAGTTCTATTCATGAGTCTTTAACTGTCAAGATGCATAAGCAATGACCTTTTCATTTTGCATGAGGACGCACCCAAGCCATTTTAAAGATGCATCACTAAAAATAACAAATCATTCTCCACTTGAGGGAAAATTAAACACGGGTGCATTAACCAATCTCTTCTTCATCTCCTAGAAACTTTCTTCACACTCCTTTTTCAAGATTAACTTGACCTCTTTTCGAGTTAACTTGGTTAAAGGATTAGAAAGTCGTGAAAATTTTTTCATAAACCTCCTATAATATCCCGCTAATCTAAGGAAACTACAAATCTCAGTTATTATTGTAGGCTGAGGCCACTCCTCTACAACTTTTTTCTTTGTAGGGTCAACTATGATTCCTTCATTGGATACAATGTGCCCTAAGAAAGCAACTTTTTGTAACCAGAATTCACATTTGTTGAGCTTCCCAAAAATCCTCTCTTTCCATAGAGTTTCCAAAATAAACCTTAGATGATCTTCATGATCCTTGTGAATTTTCAAATATATCATAATATCTTCAATAAAACTACCATAAAGTTATCAAGGTAGTCTTTAAAGACTCTATTCATAAAAAACATAAAAATAGGAGGTGAATTAGTCAGTTTGAAGGTCATAACAACAAACTCATAATGCCCATAACTTGATCAGAAGTTAGTTTTTTGAAATATATTCTTTCTTCACCCTAAATTAATGATAATCAAATCTAAGATCAATCTTATAGAAGAATTGATCCCCATGAAGTTGGTAAAATAAGTCATCAATTCTTGGAAGAGGGTATTTGTTCTTCACTGTGATCTCATTCAGATCTCTATAATTGATGCATAATCACTTTGATCCATCCTTCTTCTTAACAAAGAGAATAGGTGCTCCCCAAGGAGACACACTCGGTCAGATAAAACCCTTCTCCAAAAGATCTTGGAGTAGTTTCTTTAACTCGTCCAACTCCACATTTTCCATCTTATACGGGGTCTTTGATATCAGATGGTATCCAAGTACGATTTCAATGGATAACTCTACCTCTCTTTTTTGGGGAGGTTCGAGTAACTCCTCAGGAAATAGTTCAACGTATTCTTGGATGATGGGGACATTTTATTTCCTCAAACTCTAATTTCATTCTTCCTCTTCACCAATAAAATCTATAAATAAGGATATAGAAGGTTCTTCTAAACAAAGATCAAGTTTAGATATCTCTCCTTTGAAGATAAATGTAAGTTTTTTATTCGATACTACTGAGTTTTCCTTGATTTTTCATTTGATATTAGCATTATACTTGGAGATCCAGTCCATACTTAGTATAATGTCGAATTCAAGCATTGGAATGAATATTAGATTTGCGATAATATTGTGCTTGCTAAAGTAAATACTAGAGTTTCTAAACACTGAAGATGCTTGGATAATATCACTAGGAGTCTTGACTGATAACTCTGCTTTTATAAAATCAGTGTTCGATTCTAAATTCTTTGCAAACTTGGAGGAAATAAAAGAATGTGTAGAAGTAGAATCAAAAAAATTACTTGCTAGATTTGAGAGAACAACAAGAGTACCTTCCACCACATCATTTGGCGCTTCAACTTCGGCCATAGTGATTGAAAAGGTACAATCTTATTCCCTTGGACGTTGCTAAGGAAGATGGTGATTTCCCTCCATTTCCCTCAGATTTGGACAGTGATTGGCAAAGTTCCAAAGTTGTCCATAATTATAGCATTGGGAATCAGGTAGGGACTACACCATCTTCCCTTTGTCATTAGTTTTGGGAAGTTGTGGCTTCACCTCACTATGAAAATTCCGTGAAATGTAGCCATATCTACCACACTTGTAGCACTTCGCTCTCCCAAGCAGGGAGTTCCCTGAATGCTTCTTCCCACTTTTATTACACATGGGATGTTGTACTTTCTTGCCTCCTCTTCTCTGATCGAAGCACCTCCCTAAGCTTGGCTCTATCAATCTATTCTTTTCATTGGATTTATGATACCATTGCATCTCACCAAACTCCAGTTCGACTTTCATCGCACTTCTCATGATCTAATCATAGGTATCATAATATCGGTTGGCTATATTCTTCTGCAGATGAGGTCTCGGTCCACAGAAGAATCTATCAACCTTACTATTTGGACTATGACAAAGATAGAGGTGTAACGTTAAAGCCTTGTGAAGTTCATCTCATAGCCTCCCACAGATTCATTATCCTTATGCTTCAGCTCAATAAACTCTTTCTCCATTCTTGTTCTCATCAATCGAGGGAAATACTTGTTGAAGAATTTCCCATTGAACTCTTCTCACTCCATATCTTGAACTTCTACTCTTGTCCTGGTGGTTTTAATCAGTTCCCACCACTGATCAACTTCTCCCTCTAAGTGATAAACATCCAAGGTTACTTTCTTTTATTCATAACAGACAAGCACAAAAAAGATATTCTCGATAGAGCTGATCCACTATTCAGTAATCAATGGTTCGATAGATCCACTGAAGGATGGTGGTCATTAATGCATAAAGGATTCAACAGAAATTTGTTCCCTTCACAGTGAAATCAGTCTATTAGTTTGATTCAAGTTATTTCATATAACTTGAGTCATTTGGTTCATCATTCGCATGAATGTTTCTATTTCGGCTTCCATCAGAGGACCATCAGCGCATGGTCCATTGCGATCACTATTTTCATGGTTCGTCCTATTTCCCACCATTTTCTAAAAGAATAAAAAATTAGTGAGAAGATTATTTCATTTATGAATCTTTTAACTATGAAGGATCTTATGTCTTAAAACTTCATGCTTTAAACAATTACATTTCTCTATAAATCCTTCATAATGATTCATAAAAAGCTTATGGTTAACCAAACATATCCCCCAAGAGTGTCATAACCAAGACTGTAGTAAATCCCATTTTCATATACCAGGATACCCTAGTTCAAGCCCCAAACTCCTTATCAAAGTTTTCACTCCTAGGTACATATGTTCCAGAGCCGCCTCTACCTTCTTGTATCCAGATAGGAATATATTTTCTTGATAAACCACTTAATCAATACTCACTAAAATACCAGGAATTATTCCTATATTTAAACTTTTCTATAGGGTTATTCCTATATTTTTCATAGCCTAATTTCCATAAATAACTAAACTATCCTTTGATGATAACTATTGCATCCCGCCTTTTACTACATAAAGATTCATTACATTTTACAAACAGAGGATCTTTAAAGTCTAGTCTCTTAGAAATCAGGAACATAAAACATTAAAACATAAAACATTCTTATAATACACTTATAGGGATTCATCATAAGTTCTTCCTAAGTAAAATTATTTCATCTCATAACCTGGATACATACATCAAAGGAAAGGGTGAGTAGAAGTCCCAGTAAGGAAAGCAAGGGAATCAATTTACTTGTGAAATAAATAAGAACTTGATAAAAAACATAAAGACATGAGCAATGTAGGTAGTGGCATATCATAAAAAAAAAGAACTTGAATCATAGCTTGATTATGTGGCTAAAACATTTAATTTATACATTCATGAACATATCACCAAGGTTCATCCCCAAGGTGTCAAAAAAATTACCAAGGTTATTCACTGAAGTATCGTAAAACTTGTCATATCTAGAGATTAAATTCTTTACACAGTGCATTAGAGCACTATCATGGCGTACCCTTAATATGTATTTATATTCATGTGATCCATATAGAACATAATCAAACATTTCATAAATAACCCATAGAGATTAAAAGTAATGGGTTTCACATTAAAATCGTGACGTTTTAAAAGTTCTTAAAATCGTGATCGTTATGTCATTTATAACCCATATAAAGGGAATGAGGGTTATATGCATTTCAATTCCAGAATAAAATAGATCAATTTTATGTACTAATTAATACCCTTGGAAATAAAAATAGATTTGGTTATTCACATAAATAATACAATATAATTTTTTGAGAAAAGGAGAGAGATTTTTAGATGAAAATTCTGCAATATAACGGCTATTTGACATGGTTTTAAAAAACATTGAAAAGAGAGGGGAAAAGAGTCACCCAATCATAAAAAAACTCATAATATAGTATGGGTAAAGAATATAAATAAATAAGATCATGTTATGGATATTTGAAGGAAATACCATATGAAAACGAAACTCGAAAGAAAAGAGAAGATGTGATTTCTTTTACAAAAATCTGGCAGCCTAACAGTGTCACTTGAAAATTCAGAAAATAAATTGATGAGAGAAGAAAGGGCCTCTCATAATTTGAAAATGAAATGTAAAGTAATAAGAATATATAAGAACATACTCCCACATAATAATATGGAAACTGGAATACATAACTTAAATGAAATCATGACTAAAAAAGGAGGGTGGATGGCTCCCTTACCTTGAAGAGTAACTTTGAAAGCTTGAAGGTTGGGACCTTGGGGG
Source organism: Viscum album (assembly GCA_963277665.1). Lineage (NCBI taxonomy): Eukaryota > Viridiplantae > Streptophyta > Magnoliopsida > Santalales > Viscaceae > Viscum > Viscum album. The sequence goes on from OY728133.1 coordinate 602,456,801, forward strand.
CTTGGGGGAAACTTGGGAGGACTAATTGGGAGGTAAAAACACCAGATATTTGTTTATTATAATTTTGGAATGAAATTAATGAGGTAATGGCTTGGTATTTATAGGTAAAGTGAGGGAATATTTAATTAATTTCCAAGGGACACCACATCGGTGGTATTTGAAAAACCATGGCCTTTCCCATGGTATTTTCCCATGGTATTGGACACTTGGAACACCTTATAGAATATATTACTATTCAAAAGTTGAACAGAATTATTACATCATTATTGCATCATTATTAAGAAATTATTACATCATTAATCATTTCATTAAATACCCAAAACTAAAAACTGTATTTTCTCTATTCACCAAAAAACAAAACATTTTATAAAAATATCATAAATTTACCCCAACCTAATATCAATGCTTTGAATTCAAAAATTAACCCCATTTTTTGAAAATATTTTTATAAATATTTTTAATTTAAGTTTTAAACAAAATCATTATTTATACAAAAAAAACAACTCTAAAACTATAACTTATTTTGTAACACCTTGAAAAAGTAATCAAGGTCCTATAAAATTATCATATAACCATAATAAAATAAAGTAAAACTTTATGATTACATTTTTTCAAAATAAATTTTTATTTTAAACTTTTAAATTAATTATAAAATTGTAATTAAAATATTTATGACATACAAAAATGATAATACTTATATTATGACCATTTATCACTTTTAAGATGTCTTAATTATATTTATACATTCATGGGTGAAGTTTCTATTTTTTTGGTGGATTTACTATTCATTACTATTTATTACTATTCATAAGGGTATATTACTATTCATACTTTACTATTCATCAAAAATTAAGTTGATCTTATTAGACTCTAAATTACTTACTGGTCACAATTGTAGAAGATCATTTTCTGAAAATCATTTCACATTATTAATTATTTAAAGTTTGCATAAATATTTTAAAATACCCTTTTCCAAAATCATCAATAATATTCATCCCATATTTATCTGGACATTTTAAAATCACAAATCTTACTATAATAAGAAATTACAATTTTATTTATACCAATGGATTACAAAAAGTATCTAAGGTCCCGTTACATATCCCCTTATAACACCTGCATAGGACCTAAGTGTAAGTTGTATTATGGTGATAAAATATTGGGGCAGCTCAGAAAATATTTCCTGAGTGGTGATTTCTATCAGCTTGAACTTCTCTCTTAGGCGATTTCGTTCAAGCTTCACATGTTGAAGCTCAGCTTGGGCTTGGTCTAGAGAAAGGCCTAGAGATACTACCTCCTTCCCAAGCTCTAATATATGGGCTTCGTACAGCCTAAGTCTACTGAATGAGGCCATCAACTCTTCTTTATATATTAATTAACCAAGATCACTTGTATTTATAAACAATAATTGTAATGTAAACAATTTAGTTTCCAACAGTCATATTGACCAATGGTCATATTGACCAACGGTCATAAAACATTCAAAACCTAACGGTCTCATTTAATTATACTCAATTTATTAATTAAAGGATATAGTTTTGTGGAGTATAAAATTAAATAACACAAATTTAGGAAACAAATATTATTCAAAATTTTGGGTTGTTACAATCATTTGGTTCATGTGTGGATCTTTTCTCTATCACCATTTCACTTTGATCTTTTCTCATACATTGGTCTACCAAACCAGACCAAACTCTAATTTCTTATAGTGAGTTTATTTTTGTCTAAAATCCTCTCGCCATATTATATGTATCTTTATGATGTTTTATCTTCTGAAAATATGTTCAAGGAGGGACTCTAAAACCTAATCCTCTAACACGACCACATTGTTAATATCGCTTCAAATATACTAAAAGTATATTTTCTTCTAGTATGGTCATTGTTGATTATTATGTATAAAATATATAAAAATATATGAACATAAATAGATATTTTTATGTAATATTATTATAAAGAATAACAAATTACGATTCTTTCATACTTACACATATTTCCCAGATTATTTTTGTGTCCTCGTCAACTAAATTACCCTCCTTATCTACACAAGCCTACTTTCATAGCAAATGATGTGTGGTGGAAGTGGATTTAGTTTTTGATTCATCTATATGCATATATAAAAGGAAAACAAGTTGTTTTATATCACATAATTAAACTTTTAATTTTGATTTAAAATACATACCAATTTCTTGTCTAATTAAGTGTACCCCAACCATGCTGTGCGATAGGGGTACATTTGTTTTGATGCATGTTCTTTATTTTCACCACTCTTTTTTTCATAAATTAACAATTTTGAATCAAGTTGGATAAAATAAATAATATAAATAAATATATTATCAAATGCAATGCACCTGAAATTATTTATCATTATGACGATTGATGAAAGAAGTTAATGTTTCCTACTTTATAATGTGTTCATAACTAACTAATGGGTGAAAATTTGCATTCCCCTCAGCATCCCAAAGATGTAACTTCATAAGAAGAGTCCAAAAGCCTCTATGGAATTTTCTAGTGGCTATTAAGACAAATTTATTATGTAAATATTCTAAAACAAATGAGATCTTCAATGAATAATGAAATTAAAATCAATGTTTCATTATATAATTTTTTAGTAAAATAGAGAAATTAAATCATAAAATTACCATTATATATTTCCAAAGGATTTCTTTCATTACAGGTTTGACACGGAACCATGAATCAATATAAATTGGCACATTCATCCTCATTGTGACATTTTTTTATGCTTTCGCCAGGGTACGTGTATCCGTCTGTTTGAGGATGACGAGGATATGCTGGATGTTGCCCTGCATTCCTGCTTTCCAAAGGTGGAAGACATCCATTGCTTACTTAGGGATTTTTTATTCTTGATCGAAATGGGATGATGGGATGTTGGTTCTTTCTTCCATGGATTCCTCCTCATAACTCGTTACCTAGTCTGGGTATCCCTTATAGATTAAGACGTTGTTCATGAAACTCATCCCAGTGCCATATCTTCATGGATTATGGTTAATTACACTGCTTCTTCCGGGAATTCTGAGGGGTCCGGCCAGGGAAACAACCTTCATTTGGTGGAGTAGTCACATTGGACATCACTGGCATGTTTGGACACTGGAACACTAGCGCATCTCAGTTTCTTCTCCTTATTATAGGGATTCTCAAGGAAGTGGAAGCTCAAGGCATCCCATGTCGAATGCAGGGCATTATATTCCATAGTAATTTCTCTGAGGTTTTCCTCATCTTCACATGTTTAACATAGGGTATGTCACAGGTTTAACGTCTAGTAGAGACAGATCAAACTGATCGGAACACTGACTAGAGTGGATCAGATGCGTTCCACCCCAAGAGGGAACACTGATGATAGGAGGTGAATTGGAATGTTCTCACCGGGATGTGGTGGCCCAGGTAAGAATCAAGATGGATGACAGATGGTTAAGTGAAGTGGATAGAGAATGAAATGGAGTCGACCCGAGGGTGATAATGATATTGGGCTTGAGCCTCGAAGAGACCTCCAATGTATCCCCATGGTAGGGAATCAATGTCCCCATAGTTCAAGATGGGGTATAGGATTGGGTTGTACATAGAGGACAATGACCAGATGATATATTGGGGCTTATGCATGGTTAGAAGCCCGAGGTTGGTCAGACGCTTAAGGGCAGACCAAAGATGTGGGTCCCAATAAAGGGGACTTACAATGGATTACCGTCGATTAGGGGTTACAACATATTAATGTTGGGTGGGGGCACAATAGCTTACTAATGGATGGAGGAGCAATGGCTTACCGTTGGATGGGGGTATAATGGCTAACTGCTAGATGGGGGACATTTTAGTGTCATGCGGGACAAAAGGGGCGTACAGTTTAACATCATGCAGGAAGGGGGTGGACCGACGTGGAGATGGTCGGGACCAATGGATAGTGGGCTTAAGCCTTAGGGAGGCCTCCTACATACCTTTACATGGAAAGGATCAAACTCCGCGTAGTTCAGGATGGGTTTGGTGAACCGACATGAAGTGGTCGGGACTAATGGTTGTTGGTCTTGAACCTCAGGGAGGCTTCCTACGTACCTTTCCTTGGCAAGGATCAAAGTCCACATAGTTCAGAATGGGTTTGGTGAACCAACATTAAGTGGTCAAGACCAATGGTTGTTTGTATTGAACCTAGAGGAGGCTTCCTACATACCTTTCCTTGTAAAGGATCAAATTCCATGTTGTTCAGAAGAGGTGTTGGTGAACAGATGTGCAGTGGTCAGGAACAATGGTTGTTGGGCTTGAACCTCAAGGAGGCTTCCTACATACCTTGCCTTGGAAAGGATCAAAGTCCATGTAGTTCAGAATGGAGGGAACTGGCATGAAGGGGGTCAGAAACAATGGTTGTTGGGATTTAACCTCAGGGAGGATTCTTACATACCTTGTCTCGGCAAGGATCAAAGTCCTCATAGATCATAATGGGTGTGGGGCTTACATGCTAAGGTAGCCCGGGCAGGATGTCATGGTCGATGCTTACTCTAAGCTCACGTGAGTCATGATCAGTGTGAGAAACAAGATGCAGCAAATACTTGACGATCACATCACGAAAGGTGCATCCATGGGAAGTGTAATGGGTCTTATGCGTGGTTAGAAGCCCAAAATGGAAATAGGGGCTTACGCGTGGATGGTGGCCCAAAGAGGAAACTGGGTCTTACACATGGTTAGCGTCCCAGGGAGATGAAGACTGGGACTTACTCCAGGGTGGAGGCCCAGTGGTGAAAAAGACCAAAATTAGAGGAATGGGACTTTGAGGATCCATGTTCCCATCTCTCCTCTTATTCCTTGGCACCGAGGAAGAGAGGAGGAGCAGGGGTGCTACCTCGTGCAACAAAGTCTAGGGGCTTACACCATAATGGTTTCCCTTCCCCACAGACAGGAATCGCTCCTATAAAGATGATCTCATTCCATGTGAGGAATTATTTCACTCTCGTGGAGGCCAGTGGGAATAGGGAATGTTCGAGATGGGTCACCCTATGTATGATTCATGGGTAAAGGCCACATTTTAATGTCATGTGCTGAGGATGATGGTGCTTGGTAGTTTAATTTCCTGCAGCTCGGCTGAGGTGAGTTTACTCCACACCCCTAGGAATTATATAACTGATACCTTTCCTCCCTTGAGTAAGGGAAGGCATCAGCAATGCCGTTGTGAGGGGTGTTATGGAGTGATCCATTGAGGTCTCCACATTAGCGTGGATATGCAAAGAAGTAACAGCCATTATCATGCCTATGCGAAGAAGCATGAGGCGAAGCAATGCAATGAGAAGCACCACACAAGGGATCTTGAAGTTACTTAATGAAAACCTGGAGGGTCTCACAAGAAAATGAGTTGCAAAGTAAAGGGGTTCATAGGTAGAATCCTCATGAAGCTCTACTTCTCCATGAAGAGGAGGTTCTTCATGAAGGGGGATTCTATGCGAAGTGAAGTGGAATGTCCTAGGTATAGGGAATTGGTGCATATGAAAGGTGCTTTATGAAGTTGAAAGGCATTTGCAGAGTAGTTCTTTCTGAATAAAGGGTGCCCTGTGAATCGTAGCATTGTGAAGCCAAAGGTGTTCATGGAGCCTCTTGCCTCCTTGCTCCATGGAGTGTTCGAAAACATCGAATGGGTTCTCGGATCCTCCAGCCTATTTGATCTATGGCGGGTTCGCAAACGTCAAATGGGTTTTCAGAGCTTCTCGCATCCTTGCTCCATGGCGGCTTCCCGAAGGGGGTGTTTTGCGTCAATCGTGGTGCTATGGGGCTCTTTAAAAAATCTTCATGAGACATCCCCAAAGGCTTTCTATTTGTTCTTGTTCATCCCAAATTTTGGAACCAACAAATACCCCCCCACAGACTGGGAGACGATGATAAAGTGAGGGTCATAGTCTAAGGTTCAATCACCAAAATCCCTCATTCAATCACAAAGTTGACTTGTGAAGGAGGATCGTGAAGCGGAGAGGCAATCGGTGGGCAGATTGCACCACAAATCACACCTTGGTTGGACATGCTGTGAAGCACCAGGGGTCCTCTCCTATAAATAAGGGAGGTTGAACTCTATTTTTTCGTTTCTAATCTCTAAATTTTGGCATTTAGAGATCTTGATTCATGAAGCTCCACATACTCTGTGATTACTCTCTATGAATCTAGCCTTCTACTTCGCGGCACATAGTGAGTCTTTGACTTCAGAATGGTGCACTTTGCATCTTGCATCTGAAGGATGGGGTAGGGTTTCGCGAACTGACTTCTCAAACAGACTCTGAGAATGAGCTCTGCGAAAGAGATCCGCAAACCATAACAAAAAAATTCCCAAACTCAAAAACTGAAAGGATCACCAAGAAGATGCCAGGGGGTCCTTGAGGATGCTTCCTAGAGGGAGGAGATAGCGGATAGCTCAGGTATAGGGGAGTTTTTGCAGATCCATTCTGACCATAATTCAATGGTGGAGCTACTGTCGAAAATCCAAAAGAACTATTTGTTGTGTAAGAGGCTACCTCTATATGGATTTGGACTGAGGGATGATGTCTTAATCCTATAATAAAGTAGGGATGAGCCAGCTTACTGGTTCAGGAGCACGCCATGCCAGCACTAGTGGTTCAGGGTAGCTGACGGCCATGCCCGGGAGGACTTCACGCCTATCAATGTTGATTGTTTGTACAATCACTTGAACAACGTTGACGAAAATGAATTGTAGTCAGAGACGTCTCCCCTGTTGTATCATACCATCTTGAAGGTATCCCTAAGGAACCCAGGAAAGGGGTGGTCCAATGAGTGGTATCTGTGCTAGGGTGGAAACTTCACAGACGACTGGGCCTGGGCCTACTGGGTAGGTGCCTCGTGCAAGGAATTTGGGGAAGAGCTGAGAAGAGTGGGCCTATATGAGGCGTCTTGGGCCTCCAAATTCCATATCTATCAGCTGAATCAGCTGATGCTGGAGTTTTTTAGTAGATGGTCATCGAGGACCAATACCTTCCACTTACACCGTGGAGAGATCGGCATCAGTTTATGGGACCTGCATCAGATCTCATGGGTCCCAATACTGGGGGAGATGTATGAAAAGTTCCTCCCTGTTATGGGTGCATGGGAGGATTTGGATCAAATTCCACCACTGGTGATGGTGTTGATGAACCTAGTATCGAGAGAGGACAAGTAGTTGGTGAGAGATATCCACTTCAAATGGTGGTTTAAGAAGTTCTTGAACTTCCTGGAAAATTGGTAGTTCCCTGTGAGGCCTCAGACCTTCCCAAAGGGGGATCAACAAGGAAAGGATCACTCTTAATGGAAGATTTTGGAGGATAGCTACTAAAAGATGTGTGGATTCAGCGTCAGTACCGAGTAGCAACTGGTAGTCAGGTTGACTTCATTCATTGCATCACTCATCTTCGGTTGGATCCTTTCGGTGAGAGACACAAACATGGGCGTGCGATTGAGAACATTTATCATGGCGTCCATGCTGGTGATAGGAGGACGGGTCAACCTCAGGATCTCGATGCTCACCAAGATGTACAAGATGTTGTGTCATATCAGCGAGGGGAAGAAGCCACTGAGAATATGTGGACCATTCCATCTCATGTATAAGTGGATAGTGGCATATGTCAGGGGGATTTATGAATATCTGAAGCCCATCTCCCCTATAGGATCAAACTTTCACCCATCCATTCTAAATGTCATAGGGAGCTTTCTGTCCAAGCTGATCGTGCAGGCGGTACTAAACCGGGTCTGGAAGGTGGAGGAGTTCAACTTTCACCCATTCTCATTGCTAATGGGCGTGTTCACTGATGATGGCCAGGGAACAGAAGATCATTGGTACTACCTCCTGGCCTTTCGAGGTGGGGTCCTAGTGGAATGGGTGGACTGCGAGCCCCTATGTGATCCGTACACCCCACACCGATTCACCAGTCAATTTTGGTTCATGCAGTAACTGACCCCACAGGTCTCTTTAGGGCTGCTCTACGAGGATCACCCATGCGTAATGAGACATATGTGGCCCATGTTTACGTGGGAATATGGGAAGATGTGGAATGAGCTGCCTCCGCCCATAGCCATCTTCGGATAGGTAAAAGACTATGCCAAAATCTGGGAGGTGGCCTACCCTGTGGAGATGCTAAAGCATCCAACCATTAAATCTAGTGATGGTGTGCCTCCCCAACCTCGAGGTCAAGGCCAGAAGGTGGCAAGGACATCCCACGGTGGCAGGGCTTCCATGGTGGCGAGGCCCGCACCGGTTGAGGAGGAGGAAGCGACATCAGATCTAGAAGTGGTAGCGGACCTGGAAATCCCAAAAGAGTAGAGTTATCCATAGGGGAGGCCAGCAAGAGGATTTCGAAAAATATCCACCTGGGCTCTGGGGAAATGGTTGTACCACATAGACATGTCGGAGGATGCTATCTTCACAAAGGCCTGGGACATCTGGGATGTCAACATGAAATTCCAAGGCCCATACAAGATGTGGAAACACCTAAACCATCTTGGGATGGATTTACTTGGAATCGTCCCGATCAGGGCCAACTTTGTAGTATCCCAGGTGGAAGTGGAGCAATACATGGTCGAGTTGGAGGACTTCATGCACTCTCAGGGTGCCTTGCGTCCAATTACAGACCGGGTAAAGGTGTTGTTGGATCGAACAACCCCTTCGTAGTTGTCTACTTTAGAATTTAGGTATTTATTCCATTTTTTGGAATAATCGGATGAGTCCTCGTGGGGGAGGAGGCCGGTAGGGGGAGCCCATTAAAGGAGGGAGAAGTTAGTGATTCAGACCCAAATCTTAAAGAGTTTGCAGAGGCTCTCGAGTTAAAACCCTAATTCCATTTCCCGGGATCCCTTTCAAGGTTACTTTAGACCACTCACTAACATTTTAACTCTATAGGAGGTCCTCATACGCAAAACCCATTCTTGCCCCTCAATAGATGCAGATGCGGGGCCTTCGGAATCTACGCCTGTGGCTATGGTAATTACCACATCCAGTGGGGCCAGGACACCCAAGGTTGTTCCTCCGGAGTTTTTGTACTTCCCAACAATATATGGAGGTCCATACCTAGGGGTCCCCATAGCAACAACCCTATAATGAGACCGAGAATTCAATATATGTGAGTCTCCTTTGCAAAATTCCTAACTGCCACCCATTAACCAGGATAACTGACATTTTTTCCCTTTTTTGTATGCACAGTTCTTCAAATGGTATGGGCTGCCTTGGAGAGGTTGGTTAGTACTTCTGGTGGCGCCTTTCCTAGGGGAATTCCAGTGGTCATGGAGATGGATATCTAGACATACCAATCTACGGCACTGTCGATCACTGGTGGGACCATCAACAGGGCTGAGCGTGAGATTATTGAGGTGGGATCTAATGATGAAGATTGATCGGACAGTACGGGTCCTGCCATACCCAATTAGACACCAGATGTGGACCCCACTGACTAGTTTTTGGGGGTGTTCTCCATGTATGAGCCTTCCAACCCTGAAGACTAGGACGATACAACCTCTGATGAATAGTATATCAAGATAGTCCAACGTCGGTCATGGAAGCTAATCAAGAGATTTATCAGTGACACCCCTCAAGCGCAATGGATAGACCAGATGGAGAGACTTTATTTGTGACTATATGAACTGTGAACCAGGGGAGTGGATGCCCAGCGTCCCCACATGCTCATATGAGTTCTCATGGTGGAGAAGATTTAGGAATATGACCACAGCCTTGGTGTCGGTTGGCAGTGAAAAAAATCAGTGAATATCAAGAGGCTCCAGGAGGCTGAAAATGAGATTCAGCAGCTGCAAATCTAGGCAGATGAACATTCTTCTTTCCTCAATGCACATTTAGAGATCGTATCACGGTTGAAGGCCCAGCTGGAGGAGGATGAAGAGAACATGAGAAAAGAATCTGAGTATATGATCGTCATCCAAACCAACAAGGAGTGGGCCTGAATCACGGCTGACGAGCTACGCCCTATTGCTTCTGAGGAGGAGTGCGAACTGAACAGACGATAGTGAATCCTGGATGCCACAAGCTAGAGGGTGGTGGAGCTACAATGCTCTATTGACGGGGTCAATCTTTATATGGGATGGGTCGATCTTTGGGTACTGTGATTCATGTAACCTTTGAACACACCTTCATGTTTTGATTATTCACGCTAGATTCATGCATGAATTTTTTTATTCATTTTTGGTCAATTACATTTATGTTGCATTCATGGAATATTGAGTGATCAGTCCCTAAGCTCACGTGGGTCGGGCCCGATGCGAGAAACAAGGGATGACCAACTTGTCATTCCATCTGAATATAAGAGTTAAAACCAAGCTCTGGGCATCCGGGGTTTGAATAACCAATCCAGATTTCTGGGAAGAAGGGGAGAGGCCTGACTGAAGGACGTGGACCTCAGAACAATCGATGTGTCATCTTCTCAATGTGCTCTAGTGCACGAACAGGGTAATTCCAGGGGAGTTTGGAATAAACACGAACATAAGGGAGTGGAAAGTGTGAATCATGATACCCCAGATTTGGAACACTTTTGGGGGTGGCATGACAATGAAGGATAACCAATGACCATGTTTAAAATACAATATTCTTATTGTGTTAGCCTAAAATAGAGATAACAAATGAGGGATGACCATTGACCATATTCGAAACACAGGGCCTGACTCGAAATTTCATCCATTAGTCTTCCAAAATGTTGGCCTAGGATAGTAGGTGAGCCATAGGTCGAGCATCCATACTATTAGGGGGTTCTTTTAGATGTGAAATAGGACAAGGGTCTGAATAAATGGTACACAAAGCATTGAGTGTGGAGTGATGGGTTGTTCGAATGGATTCCAACACTCTTGAAATCATGCCACTGAGGTGGAAACACATTAGGTTGGTGTATTTGTCTGATCAGGGATCAAACATACTTCTGAACAAGACCTATCTGGAAAGGACTTGGAATGCTCTATAGTTTTAGGTAATTCCAATATGGATGATAAATGCATATTTTAAATGTCGTACGGTGAGGATGATGCACATAGTTTAAAGGACATACCGCCTAGACCAGGATCGGGCCGGGGGGACAGAAGGGTTAATGACCCTGGGTTTGGACCCAAGGAAAAATGCATGTGCGTCACTACATACCCCATGAGGATGAGAATCAAGCCAAATGTAGTTCTTGAGAGTGAAGTTTAACATCATGTGTGGTGATTAAAGGCATTTTTGGCATGGTTGCACTAGTACACGTCCTACCAAAACTATTCATCCCACGTGAGTCATGGTCTATGTGGGAGACAAGGAGTAGTGATGGGACTTTCCTAGCATAGGAAGGAACATGTTAGGGGAAATGGGATGATAGGTGAATAATGTACCAATAATGACGACCCGCCTACTTGATGCACCTAGATGCGTGAAGGGGTAAATCCGATTATGTTGGAATTCAACTTGAACATAAGGAAGTGGAAATATGTGAATCAAGATGCTCGAGATCTAGACTATAATGATGGCGGCGTGACGAAGGGGGATAATTGTTGACCATGTTCGAAACACAAAATTTGTTTCGTGTTATCCAAAAATGGGTATAGACAAATGAGGGTCAACCACTGACCATGTTCGAAACATGAGACCTGTCACAAATGTCGTCTGAGGTCCTTAGGGACGTTGGCCCAAGATTGTAGGTAATCCAATGTGGCATGAGACCAGGCCATAAAAGTGGGTCCCTTATAGATGTGGAAGAGGATGGGGATCCAGATAAAGGGCTCATGAAGCGTGGAAATGAAATAAGGGGATGTTTATGTGAAAATTCCACACCTTGGGCTCTTTTCCACGTTGCATTTGAGTACGATAATGAGACGTGTCAAATTAAAAAAGTCAAATCCCATTCTAAGTACAAGGGTCCTAGGGTCACATACTCCTAGGAGGAATGTGTTTTTTGTGAAGCGACAGACCTAGGATAGAAATTCCAGGCATCACCACAAGAATCAAGCCATATAAAGGTATTGAAAAATGGTATGGTGGGTGACTGATACCAAACATGGTGTCCCCTCGAGTGAGGACACAATGATGCAGTTCCATTTTTCATCGTGCGTCTAGGACGATAATGTCACGGTTTAGGGTCATGTGATGGGACCAACCATGCACTTTAACTTCATGCAGTATAGACGTAATAGTTTAAAATCATGTGGGACTAGGAAGCATAGTTTAAAGTCATATGGCTCAAACATATACCGGATAGATGAGGTTCAATAGGTAATGTGCATAGCATGATAAAGCATACCTGACATGACACGTGATTCCAAGAAAGAAACCTCGGGATGAGGGGCCAGAAAAGGTTAAAGAATATGGGGCAGGGGAGACTAGCTCTCATTTGAGCTGGACCCAAAGACGAGACATCCAGGATTTCCTACGTATCCCATGAGGATGGGAATCAATCCATACGTAGTTCTAGAAGGTGCAGTTTAATGTCATGCAAGACAACATACAATTTAATGTCATGTGGGACATCATACAGTTTAATTTCATGTAGGACAGTAGGTAGGAGGGACTAGATTCTTGAAGGGGAGTATGTGGTGCAGCTATTATAAACCCGATGTAAACGAAGTCATAATCCCACACACGCCACACCACAGAGTCCAATAAGAGTCGGGGCCTAAAAGGCAGAACAGAAGAGATAAATTGGTGGAACTCAAGATGGACCCAAAGACGAGATGGCTGGGCATTCCTATGTATCCCATGAGGATGGAAATCAAGAAATACGTAGTTATAAAGAGGGGACATATAAAGAGATCTTATTTTAAGGTCTTAGAACTCGGACCATGGAGAAGCGGAACTCTTCCAAGTAGGTGCAGACCTCAATCCAATCCCTATTCCAACGTGAGTCAAACTCAGTGTGGGAAAAATGGTGGCAGAGGTCTTTGCAACACATGGGATATGCATAAAGGAGAAGTCGGTGTGAAGCCCCGAACGATGCTTCACCGTGATTTTGTCCTCCTAATGTGAAAATGCACACTAAGGGATAGTACCAAGAGTTTCGAAATTACACTTAGACATGATGGGGTGGGAAATGATGTGAATCATGTAACTGACATTTAAGGCTTGATGGTGTTGTCATGATGATGGAGGATGACTATTGACCATGTTTGAAACACAGCATCTATATCATGTGACCTGAAATGGGAACAACAAATGAGCATAAACCACTGACCATATTCACAATGTGGGACTTGTACCGATTTTTTGTTATAAACTTTCAAGGACGTTAGCTCGTAATGGTAGGATATCCCTTGGGTTGAGCATCCATGCCATTTGGGGGTCCCTTTGCATGTGAAAGATAATGAAATCCCAAATGAAAGGGAACACAAAGCCTGAAAAAATGGGTAAAATCACGTCCAGGTAGAATCCAACACTCCAGGATCTGAACCAGAGTACTCCTAGGTACATTGGATAATCACTGAAGAGGTTCAAGGGACCCAACTTAAGAGTAGCTGACTCGACAAGATGAGTGTAGGTAAAGGGAGCGAAGGGAGCTCAGGAGAGAGGGGTATGTGGCATGGTTGTTATAAACCCAACATGAATGGGCACATAATCCTATACCACACCATATACCCCTCTCCTGGAAGAACGTGGGCCAAGGGGGAAAGATGATATGGAGGTTTCTAAGAGATGGTGCTGGACCTGAAGACTAGATGTTAAGGTGGTCATATGTGTCTTATAAGGATGGGAATCAAGCCATACGTAGTTCTGATTAGGTTGTTGTGCATTTTATTATCACACATCAAGGACAATGGTGCTCTTAGTTTAAGGCCATAGGGCTTAGACCGTAGAGGATTAGTTTAATGTCATATACATGGGACAGATGAGTGGAGAGGGTGAATTATCGTGCCTATGGAATACCACAAAATGGAAACAATGATAGAGGATAATTGTTGACCATGTTCGCAACACAGTATCCGTATTTGTGTGACCGGAGGTCAGGGGAAAACAATTGAGTGTCAATCGTTGATTGTGTTTGAAATACGGGACTTGTATCAATTTTTCACTCATAATCATCGAGGACGTTATCCCGTAATGGTAGGATAGCCCTTGGGCCGATCATCCTGGCCATTCGGGGGTCCTTTTGGGTATAGAAGATGATGGAAACCCAAATTATGGGGTTTGAAAAATATGGTGGGGCATGTGCTCATGGAAAGGGTGATAAATGGAGTGATGTCTCAAAGGGGGTATGTGCAGTGTAGAAAAATAGCCCGACATGAATAATGACGTGAGTCCATACCACGTCACACACTCTTAAATGAGAACTTGGTCTAGGGGGTGAAAGGGTTGAGGGACCTAAGTATGGGAATACCAGCCAACTGTATCCAAATGACCTCTTATGTGGGCATTTCCTTATCATAGCTCCTAATCCCATGTGAGAAATGATCGTTGTAGGAAACAAAAAGCAAGACTAGGCTCTCCCCATCATACAAGGGTCTGACGGTTGGAATCACGCTCCTGCCCAAGGCAGACCGAGGCTTGAAGAGACAGTGGGGTGGAATGAACCACTACACTCTATTTTTGATACATATGGGGGTGGTGACAATGAAAAAGGATATCTATAGACCAGGTTTGAAACACAACATCTATATCATGTGACCTAAAACGGGAACAAAAAATGAGCATCGACCGCTGACCGTATTCGCAACGCGGGACATGTATCAATTTTTCATTCTAGGTCCTTGATGGAATTTGACCGAAATGATAGGAGATCCCATAGGCTAAGTATTCATATCTTCTAGGGGCCCTTTTGGATGTGAAAGATAATAGAAACCCAAATGATGGAGTGTTTGGAGAATACATGTTCTTGTGCAACATAAAGTCAATTTGGGTGGTAGAAGAGGCGGAGATCTTCAAGGAGGAGTGATACACGGTGAGACAATGATGAGCTCGATGTGAATGATTGAAAAATCATGTATCATACCATGTGTTTCGACCCAATGGGAGATCCTGAAGTTTTGGGTTGGTCCTATGAACGAAATGTTCGGGCATTCCTACATATCCTATAAGGATGGGAATCAAGCCATACGTAGTTCTGAAGGACATATAGTTTAGCGTCATCTGGTGAGGATGTGGGAGGAGAGAATAATGAGGGAGGTCACATGGTGTAATCATCATAATCACGACATGAGTGGGTCCAAAGAGGCCTACACGAGACCATGTGGGATCCTCCAAGAGAACTATGCCTAGGGGGGATAGTCAAAGAGGAAACTTGGGGATAGACTCAAGACAAAACATTTGATCATTCCTATGTATCCCATGATGACAAAAATAAATCCATACATAGTTCTTGTAGTGTCTTGTAGGATGAAACACAGTTTAACGTCTTGCAGGATGACATATAGTTTAACATCTTGCGGGACAACATTCAGTGTAATGTCATGCGGGACAACATATAGTTTAATGTCATGTGAGACATTTTAAAATTTAAGGTCATGTAGGACTGGACGGTTTAAAGTCATTTAGGACCCTAATGCAGTTTAGGGTCATGTGGGACCATACAGTTTAAGGTCATGCAAAACTAGGTGACTCGGGCAAAGTATTTCTTGAGGAACTTGGCATTGGTGGGAGGATTTATATTCTCACCATCCATGGTAACTAGGGAGTATGCGCCATTAGATTAAACCTTGTGAATGATGTAAGGTCCTTCCCATTTTAGCTTCACCTTGGGTGGTTTCCTGCCAGGTATCATTGGTGTTCTCAGGGACAACACCAAGTCACCTTGCAAGAAGAAGCGAAGGTGAAATTTCTTGTTGAAATCTCTAGTTATCTTGTTCTAATGCCTTTCTAGATTGTGCAGGGCATGAAGCCTGTTCTCGTCGAGTGCTTCCAGCTCATCCAGATAGATTTCAGCTATTTTATTTAGCTCTTTCTAATCATAGGAAATTGCGCACAATGAGGGAAACTGAATCTCGATGGGCAGGATGACCTTCGTTCCGTGCATCAGGGAATATGAGGTCGCCTGGGTGGAATTATGAGTCATCGTCCGATAATCCCATAGGGCATTGGGGAGATTTTTCAGCCAACTCTCCTTATTCTAACCAACCATTTTCTGCAGAATGTTAGAGAGGGTTTTGTTGACGCCTCGATCTGTCCATTTTCTTGCGCATGATAATGGGAGGTATGGTTAGAATAGATGTTGTACGTAGCATACATTTTCTTTAGCCCAGATGCCTATAATTTCGAGTCGTTATCGGTGAGGATGGCATGAGGGACTCCAAATCGGTAGATGATGTTGGAGCTCACAAAGTCAATGATGGAACGGGACTTAACCTCCTTGAGCAGGACTGTCTCTTCCCACTTGGAGAAGTAATCTATAGCAGTCAGGATGAACCTGCACTGGAAAGCTATCTTCGGTGGATATGGTCCCACGACATTGAGTCCCCATACCAAAAATGGCCAAGAGTACTTGGTGGAATGGAGAGGCTCTGGCTTAGATTCATAAAGTTGGCATGAATTTGGCATGCATGGAACCTTTTGGAAAACTCGATGCAGTCATGTATCATGGAGGGCCAAAAATACCCTAGTCTCTAGATCTAGTGAGATAGTTTCGTCTCGGTCAGATAATCCCCAAAGGAACTGGCATGAACCTCCTACATGACTTGGGAAATCTCGACTCCTTGAATGAAACGGAGGATGACCCCATCAAACCCACACTTGTAGAGGATCTGCACATGACCAGGACTATCCTTGAGGGTAAACTGTAATGTGTGGCATCGAATTCACTCGCACTCGGCCCGATCTGTGGGGAGATCACAATTTTGTAGGTACTCAAAAAAATTAGGTTCTCCATTTAGGAGTCACTTCAATCACTGCATCCAGGGGACCTGGGGGTCCTGATGTAGAGGCGCTAGCAGTAAGGTGGATTACCTGCAGGTTGTCACCATTATCTGAAGTAACGAGAGCAATGACTCTCCAGTGTGCCATGTGGATAATTAGATCATCTTGTTTGGGCTCTGTAAGTGATGTAGCTAGACTGGCCAGGGCATCAGCTCGACCATTATTAGATTGTGGGACATGAGTAACTTCTAAACAATATGAGAACTAGGCCATTAACTGGAGAGTGCATTCCAACAACGGTGTGAGATCTATAGCCACCATTGATCTACTTGATGACCAGCTCATAGTCCACTTTTACATGAAAATGGGGCACATCAATCTTGAGGGTCAGCTCAAGGCCATTAATGAGAGCCTGATACTCTTCCTCATTATAAGTGAAACCTTCTAACAATAGAAATGAATACGGCAGAATGACCTGGGTTGGGGTAATAAAGACAATACCCAGGCCTACTCTTTTGAGCCTGGGGTCATTGAGCCTTCTACCGGTGGGGCTCTAGGAAGCACCATTGAAGTACATTTTCCAACACGGGATGGCTTGGTCTACCAAGATAATTGATTCATTAGGGAAATCAAGATCCAGGGACCAGTCTCCAGGATATGGATGGGAAGAAAAAAATTCTTTCAACTCTTTCCCCTTAATAGACTTCTGAGGGACAAACTTGATGTCGAACTTCTAGAGAATCACTTCCCACCAAGCTAGACGGCCTTTCAACATGGGGCGGTTCAGGATGTACTTTAGCAGATCTACTCAGGACACCAGCTGTACCTCATGGTGCTATAATTAATGTCACAATTTCTATACTGCAAATACCATCGCAAGTCATATTTTCTCGATAGGGGAGTATATGTTCTACGTATCGAGGATCATGTGGATGAGGTAGTAAAGAATGTTCTCTATCCCCTTGTTATTCTTCTGGGTGAGAAGGGCACCGAGAGGCCATTCCAAGGTGGTCACGTAAAGGACCAACAGCTTTCTATAGACAGGTGGCATTAAGACTGTAGAATTGAGTAGGTACTGCTTGATTTTCTCAAAAGTAGTCTAACATTCCTCATCCCACTCAAAGATAGTGCCTTTCTTCATGAGCAGTGAAAAGGGTTGACACTTGCTGGCCAGATTCATGATGAATCGACGTATATAGGCCAGGTGGCCTTGGAAACCTCTAATCTTCTAAAGGTTTCTTGGGGGAGACATCTGATTGATGGCATTAATCTTCTCCGGGTTGATATCGAAGCCCCTGTGTCTGAAAAATAAGCCAAAAAACATTCCAAAGGTGACCCCAAAGTCACACTTCAATGGGTTCATCTTTAGGTGGTGGGAATGGAGGAAGGTGAAAACTTTCTCAAGGTCTTTGAGATGGTCCTAGTGCTGGTGAGATTTGACCACTAGATCATCCATGTAACATTCTACCAACATTCCGAGGATTGGTTTGAATATGCGATGCATAACCCGTTGATAGGTGGCACCTGTATTCTTTAAACCGAAGGGAATAAATTGGTAATAGAAATTACCTTATGGTTCCTTGAAGTTTGTAGAATCCTCATCCTTGAGGTCCATTCGGATCTGGTTATACTCGGAGTATCCATCCATGAAGTAGACGGCTTGGAACCCTACTGTAGCATCAATCAACAATTATGTCACAGGAAGGGTAAAGTCATCCTTTAGATAGTGATGGTTGAGATCCCATAAGTAGATGTAGAATATGATTTGTCTGTTATTCTTCCTAACTGGCATAATGTTGGCCTACCATTTGGGGTACTCAACCTCCTTAACAAAATTGGCTCTGATGAGCTTATCAACATTTTCCTCAACCATGGCACCATGAATAGGGTGAATCATTTTGGGAGGCTTCTTAAACTCATAATTATTTGTCGGGAGACCAAGGTGGTGGATGGATACCTGAGGGTCTAGTCCTAGCATTTCATAATAACCCTAGGATAATACATCATGATGTTGTTTAAGGAATTCTATTTACTTTTGTTTCTCTTCGAGGGGAATTGTGGCACTAATCAGTGTGGGTTTCGGGTTTGCCACACTACCGAGATTCACCTATACCAATTCGTCAACCGTTGAAGAGACTCCCTCTTCAAAAGTGGTGAGATCATCTTTTAAATCATCTTCTTCACTTATTGAATAGGGATCCTCAGTGTGACGAGTTTCCTATGAGTTGGAAGATTCCGATGGGAGGTTGGTACCATCCTGAGCGGCAGTGGAAATTGCATCGGGGAACTCCTATGCTGCCGAAACCATGGCAATGATGGTTGTTGATCCGATCCCATCTGGTCTTAGGCCCAAGGGGCCACACTTGATGACATCGAAACAATAGTGGTGCATCGGCTTGAGATAGTTAATTCCATCCTAGCAAAACAAGCAAGTATGATATATTGTCATTGCCATGGGGAGGAAATCCCAATACCTTATGGGAGTAGAAGGCTATGGGATCACCTGATCCTAATTTGTGTATAATTATGAGGTGATCTTCTGACATTGCTTTGACTTGGGAATGTGTTCTCCCCTTGTTCTAGAAATAACGAAGCATTGTCTCATGTATGGGGTTGTAGCCTCCAATCAGCGGATTGGAAAGATGTATGTGTCATCTAGATCTATCCACGGGTCGGTCGCGGTCATGGAATTCTCAACCTCATTAGCCTAAATCTTCTGGTCTTTGCTCTTGTAATAGTCATAATCCATATAGCAAGCTTCACAAGAGGAAAAGGGGGATGTGTCACCTTGAAGCATGTCCACTCGACCATTAAGGGAGTACTTGAGGAACTGTTGATATGATGAGGGAACCGTCATATGTAGGTGGAGCCACGGCATTCCCATCAACACATTGTAGGCGGTGTCCTGGGAGACAACCATAGACTAGGTTCTAGAAACTAGACCACCGAACTAGGTCTTTAAGTGGATCTTTCTAACTGGTGTCTACTCCATCGTGTCATAACCTTGGATTCTTAGGTCATAGGGACCCAAATCATCCTCATACAACCCCAATTTTCGCAGTGTTTGAGTCAAGATTAGGTTGATCCCAAAGCCTGTATCGACAAGATAATGGAGAACCTCTATGCCATTAAATTGTCCAGTGATATATAGTTGGTGAATGTGCCCCTGTATGGGAGATCCTTCATCTTCTCTAGATAATGATATGATGTCTTGGCATTCAGCATGCTCGGCCGCCTCAGCATGAAAGGATTCTGCGGCTGCTACCTCTATCTCAAAATAGAGGGGACTTCTTAAAGCCTTAGTGAGGGCCTCACGCATATCTAATAATAGGTTAAGGGCCTCAAGGATGGTGATATTTTCTGGAATTCTGGAAATATGTTTGCGAACATCATACTTTTGTGCCAGGCGTGAACTTTTGCTTACATGAGGTCGCTCTATGACAGGAGGTATGGTGGGCCCTATTGGCTGGACCGGTGGCTAACTGGTGTTGGGAATATCCCGCAGCTCACTAGTCAAGGCATGTATAGTGACTACTAGATGAGGACCAGATGACTGAGACTGGTCCATAGTAAATCATGTCTAGTAATGGCGTGGTCGAGATGGCTCTGAAGGATCCAACAACACGGACGGTGGTGAAGGCAGACCTGATGACACCAGATGAGAAGGTTGCGCATGTTGAGCTCTACGCTGGTCCTACTACATAGTTTCGGTAGCATGCACAACCTGGTAGGAAGTGTTGACTGAGGCACTCCAACGGCCCATATAGCCATGGCTCCGTTGATGCTGGCAACGACTAGGGACGTTGGTAGGATCCGCCTGACGCTCCTCATAGTCAGGAATCATGTAGGGGTTTACCATCTCTACGATATTAATCAAAGCATACCCTTGATTGTCACTCAAAGATTCATCTACAACTAGACGTATTCTTGGAGGAATCTACATCTCTGGGGGAATGAAATCACTGGGAGTACGGGATGACAATGGCATTGGCGGGGGACTTTTTTCCCTTGCAACGCCAGTGTTTTCTCTTCTGAGAAGAGGATGGCTGAGATGATGAGGAAAAAGTAGTAGTTATGGTTTCTGAAGGCTCTGGCTGATTCAGGCATGCGCGGATAACACCATGGGCATGAGCGACTATTTTACAAGCCATCCAATCATCGTACTTCTGGGACCCGTGGTTAGAAACATGATGCCACTCGCCTTCTCCATCACTACTGCTATCTGGCCCCATGAGGATACATGCCACCTGTGCTAGAGTTGGACTTAATCAGACTATGTTGTTATCCACCTGGTCTTGAATCCAGTATTTAAACACATATCACTATTTGAGGGTGTGCTCCAGGATCCGGTTATAAGGGAAGTAATTAGGGAAATCAATGAGGTTCACCTCTTCTGGCCTCATGCATTCAATCAATCATATAATCCTCTGGTCCAAGGCACTAAGGAAGTGGTCAGGGACCTAATTCTCATTGAATGAGTAGGTTCGGATCCTATTTTCTGGAAAGGGGGCCCTGGGAGCCCATTCTCTGAAGAGGGGTGGGAGGAGCTTGTCGAGGAGGTGGAGCCTGATTATCTCACCTAGGTGGTGGCGGCGTATTGCACTGGGATGCCTGTCGGTTCTAAAGTGGGCGCTGCTAGGTTGGATGTTACGCCTGAGGTGGAGGGCCTCTACGAGGCTATGGAGGCAGCTCCACTGGTAACAACTCTAGTTTCCTAGGGGGCTCTATTTGGGCCACTACAACAGGCTTGGCCCTAGGGTCCCTTCTCATGGGGATTGAAAGTGGCAACGGATGTGTCTACTTAACCTACTGTAAGGATTCCTATAAGCGCTTGGCCTTATCAGAGAAGTCTTGGAATCCCCTGGGGTAGTTCTGGGTGATCAAAGAGGGTACCAGTTCCATCTTTACATTCCCTATGCACATCGTCAGTAGTTTCTCCTGAGTCAGTGGCATGTCAAGGGAGTACGTGAGCCCTTTACATCGGGTGAAAAAGTCTAAAACGTGATCATCAGTCCTCTGCTTTCACTTGAAGAGGTCTGTAATACTCATCTTTCGAGTGTTGGAACTGAACTAGTAGAGAAATTTCCTATGGAGGTCTTCCCAGCAGGCTAATGATTTGATGGGGAGTTGGTTGTACCAAATGAACATCGGCCCTCCAATGTCTGTACGAAGCACCAGATTTTGGCGGCTTCTTACTATGCTAGAGTTCCCAACATGGGCCTACACCTTGAGATAAAGTGGTCCAGGTGCTGCGGTGGTTCCCCTATCCCATTGAAGGGAGAAAATGTGGGATTTCCAAAACCCAGGGGTGCTAGAATATCATCCACCCATGTCGAATATGGATTACTATCAGGTGGGATTTCCACCTATAGAGTCTCCAAATCTACAAGGAAGGCGATGAGTGCTACCATAGGATCATTTGGGTGGGGGTTCCTATCTTAATGGGGATCCCTGACAACCCGCACGTTGGAAGGTTCTTCAGCACGATAAGCAGGACCAACGCTTGTGGAGCGGATGGTGGAACGACCTATGGGGTAGATGGAGGAACCTGAGCTAGGTCCCAAGGGTTTTCATGCCATTCAGGAGGATTTGGTGACACATATCGCACCCTCTTTCTGTAATCCCTAGCCTCAAGATTGTCTACATGGTCAGGATGGTCAGGGTCATCTAGAGGAAGTTCACTGAGGGGAAGTTGTGCTTGCCCCTGCTGCCCCGACTGAGGATCACCGTAGTCTGGCCGTCACTCCACAGTGCATTCAGAAAAGAGTTCATCAACCATATTCTTGTGTTTTTCAAGTTACTAACACAACACGGATTTTTCGGGATCATATTCTACCTTCTACATTGAGCCAAATGGGTCGGAGGGTTTGACGACTCCAAGGTTCTTTTTACCCTTGTTGGGATTTCGGCTAAGGACTAATTCCTCGGTTGGAATGGGAAGACCCAATATATTCCTCTATTGAAGATTAATCATTCCCAATCGATCCAAGAGGTTTGAAACTCTCTCGGGGGTAGATCATCTCCAAGAATCTCTAGCTCGTTCTGACCCCATGATAGGTCATCCATGTTAACCGTGACCCTTCTTGGAGTCATATCCTCTATGTCGCCTAGAAAATTGGGCTAGAACCAGATAGACCTGAAATGGAGGGCCGCAAACTACCCCCAACCATATATTTTCACGTGAGGATCAGCCTCCTTGATTATCATGCGGTGCACTTTAAATCTCTGGGCGCTTTGTTGTTAGAGTTTCTTATGGTGACTTGGTGACTCAGGGCATTGGTTCATGGGGAGTGTGGCCAAATCAAAAAAAATGAAATTGTTGGACGATGTCTTCAAATTGCACCTAACTCTTGGGTTTTTCCACTCGTTGATGATGAAGATGGAAATGAGTCGCCCCGAGGGTCTGGTAAAAACACTCGACCTCTTCCTGGGTGAGTGATTCTAGCACCCTGAAATTTGGATTCACAACTGGCCAAAAACATTTCAGGGAAATGGTCCGCTGCAAAAATAGCCCACAAGCTCCTCAGCTCTAAATCAAGTTTTGGCCCTTCATTTCTATACTCATCAACCATAGTTGGTTGGGGAATTGGTATTGGTACTGAGGCAAACCACTGGGACGGTGGGCTATCCGGTGGAGAATATGGAGAGCGAGCTAACAAACCGCCGCATCTCAGGCTATCCTTCGAAGAGTGTAGTGACTTAGACACCACATCACAGTAAGATGGTTTGGTGACTGTAGTTTCTAGTGTAGGGACTATGGGTACCGGTGATGGGCTATGATGTTTCTCATCCACCATTAGTCCCCAGAATAGCTCTTCGTGATCTCTAGTCGAGGTAAAGAGTGCTTCTATTGATGATGGTGGCGATTGTATGACTGGAACCTATGGAGCTGTAATATTTTCATCCTCATAGATATACCTATGGAGGGAGGTGGGAATATGATGGACCTCACATTATGGAAGTATGAGGCTAATGCGCCTTGTTCCTAACCTGGCCCTTGACACGGAGGATCTAGGCGAGGGTTCCATCACTGATTCGTATTCCGCCTAAGAATATGAGAAGCAGAATGGTTTAATCTTGGTCTAAATATTCTTGGTATTCTTTTTATGGTAGCAGCGACCTGTCCTACTTCCTCGGGATGGTTCTTTAGGACAGGGTTGATTTTTGGAATGAGGAGTACCTTCAGTCATACTGGTGATGGGGTGGAGAGGATCTCCGCCTGAGTGAGATGGGATGTGAGGAGCACCTGGGAAGATGTCAAAGGTAATAAGGGGAGGACCTCTGTGGGAAGTGCTCGAGTGGTTAGGACCTCTGATGGAGCTGATAGGATCATGGGTAGGTCCTCCATGTTTGATTCCCCTGGTAGTATCAGCGTGAAGAGGGTCCTCGTACTGGTCAAGCCAAACACGGGTAGGACCTCCATACTGGGTGTTGGTGAAGTGAAGTTGGCCTTCACTCCTCTAAATTTTAAGGTGAGGAGTACCTTCACTAGCTGCTACAGGTACATGGGAAGGGACCCCACACTGGAGATTGACCGGATGTGTAAAGTCTCTACACCGGCGGCCTACGGTAGGAGGAACAACTCCATACCCAATGTAATTAGCATGGGAGAGGCTTCTATACTGATTGTCGCTGCCATGGGGAGTACCCTCATTCGGATTGAAGGTAGCATGGGGAATACCTCCATGCCAAGATTGGAAGTGAGGAGGACCCAAGATCTCCATGGTATCGTTATGGGGAGGACCTCCATAATAGGTGTCGTTGTCACGGGTTGGTCCGCGACGGCCGCTACCTGCATCGGCGACCAAGAGAGTCGACCTAGCCTGCCTGTGGGGAGGTTGGAGCCTTGATCTGGGCTGAGTATATAAGTTTCCCAACTCAAAATACACATTGGGATGATGATATATGTCAGTGGTGGCGTGAGACATAGTATATGTTGATGTTGATTCCCCTTAGAGGGTGTCCTCCTCAGCCTATTCCCAATGCTGGCATCGGGTCTGCCGGACTGGGGCCAGCGGTGCAGGTGCATGGCTTACCTACTCCTCGACTCATGGGACCAGGTGGTGGTGCTAGAACGGCCTAGTGGAATCCCTCCTTGGGATCCCTGAAACGGGATCCTGGCCAGGCTAGCCCAAACATCCCCTACCTCATTAGTGTAATAGATGTAATCATCGAGGTGTTCTAGGGAGAGGCTCCCAAAATGATTGTAAATTGGATTGGGGAGTAGTGGCTCCCTGCGTGGCCCTTAGGGGTGGCGGTGGCGATGAGCTGTAGATTCCTCTAAATCCTGGCAGGCCATATCCTGAGTTGGGATAATCTCCTCCTCCTCGTATTGACGTATTAGGTCTCTTATCACCCTTCGTTGTATGAATTCGGAAGGGGAGATGAGGCGTGGGATCCCAACAACTGTGTTTGTGGAGATTGTCGCAGAAGTGGTGGGGCCACGCGGGAATGTCGCGTTGACATTACCTTTGCCCCTGCATCGGTGGGTGGGTGGCGATCAGCTTCCTGTTGCATCATCTTGGGTCCTAAAAGGCAGGGATATTAAACCATTAGTGATGCAAAAATGAAATTGATGTCCAGTTCCCTAGCGCTATTTCTTCTTCCATGGTTGGTAAGAATGATCCATGTTGACAACGTTGTAGACCGGGATGTCCAAAATTTTAACTTCCCCAACTTCTGTTGAGTTTCACATCAGTCCCATTATTTTCTTAAAGGGACTTGGTACCGAATAACTGGATCTGGTGACATACTAATCCACTGATGTCTCGAATTCTACTAATCTCCAAATTGAGGAGAATCCATTCACAGTGGGTTCACCATTTCTGTTTTCGACGCTTTCACTGGGGTGTGTGCATCTGTTTGTTTGGGTTTGATGAGGACGTGTTGGTTGTTGCCCCACATTCCCTCTTTCTAAAGGTGGGTGGCACCCATTGCTTACTTAGGGACGATTGCTCCTTGATCGAAACAGGATGATGGGATTTTAGTTCTTTATTCAGTGTATTCCTCCTCATAACTTGTAGCCTAGTCTAGGTTGTAAGAACCCAGTTTTTTCTTTGAAAGACTTTGGAATATTCTTGATGATATTCCAGAGCAGTGCATTCAGACAGCGTGCGATTCTGAGCCCTAGAGTGGCCGGAATTAAATTTTCAATGTGTTCACACTGGAAACGCCAAATAAATGGGATAACTCCTAAATGGTGCTTCAGATTAAAGATCTGAGTGTACGGATGGGTTTGGAAGGGGGTGTTTACCCTAGGAGCGACATAAAACATGTTGGCACGGGATGTTTGGACCCCTCGCTCTCTTTTGGAATGTTAAATGGATAAATTAATTAATTAATTTATTCGTTTAATGGTGAAACTCAATTATCTCTTAAACGGTAGACTGGATTGGAAAACCGAGGTCACACTTGAGTTTGGAACGTGTCGTTTACCCTAGTAGGGGTGTAAATTTCGCGAGCGCAACCCATCTGTGAAAAATGCCGCCAGGGGTGTTTTCGTAATTTAGCGGCTTCGGACGTTAAATTTTATAACTTCCAAATGGAATCTAGGAATAAAATTCTGATACCACCATTGTTCTCGGGAGGTGGTTTTTACCCTAGGGGAGGCTTAACCTTGACCCCGTCGGATGTTTCAGATGCGGGTTAAATTTGGGGGTTTTTAATTAATTAAAATTTAACTAATTTTCTTATTTAAACCCTCATCCCCTTCCCCCTCCCTTGTTCACCCCCTGGTGAAGCCCTCCAACCCTCTTCCCTCCCCTCCTCCACTCCGGTGAGGAAGCTTCGGCAAGGCAACGGCGCGGCGGCGGATCCTCCGTGAAGCTTCGGGCAACGCCCAAGAGGTAGGAGGTTTCCGTTGTGTTTTCATTTCCGAACCTACCTTTGAATCAAATTTTATATGTCGATTTGATGTTAAATATTCGAAAAAATCCCATAGACGTGTATTATAAATTCTTATCTTTCCAACGCATCTTTCGGAATCGACATCCGAGTTCAGAGGAGGCCGGGGTTGATCGAAGAAGTTTGCGGGTTTTCCAGGGTGGCGCGGTGGTTCGGTCGAGCTTCAGGTGGCCGGGGGCTCACAGCGGTAGCAGGGGGTGTCCGAGGGGCTCTCGGGTGGCGGCATGGGTGTCCGGTGGAGCGGGCAGGCGAGGCCGGGGCGTGGCGTGCCTTCAGTCGAGGGTGAGCCCGGGGCCAGGCGAGGCGCCTCGGCGCGGCGACCGGTCACCAGGGAGCGGCGGCCATGGGGTCATGGTGCGCGACCCCTGTGCGGCGACAAAGACCCGCGCCGGGCGGTTCTTCACGTGGTTGCTGTGACCGGACCTCGTGGATGGTCTTTGCGTGGACCGCGAGTCCGCGGCCGGCCCACGAGGCTAAGCCGCGGGCCGGCCCAGGCCGGTCCAGCCCTAGGGCCCTTGCCCCCTCGGTTTTCGGACACCCGTATTTTCCGCTACGGGTGTCTGTTTTGAGTGTCGTCTATAGCGATGGAACCGTATCGATGAGGTAGACTTTTTGAGATGGTTTTGGGAATTTTTAATTCCCGAAATGAGGGGCCTCAGTGGCGCGACACATACGTCGAGGGGATTGTCGTTTTTCCGGGGGAACTTGTTTTGGACAGCGCGGACGCGTGCGACGTCCGATTTAAGCGTCGTCAGTGGCGTTGGGACCCTAGCACTGAGGCGGAGCTTTCTAGAGCAGTTTCAGGCATTGAGGCTGAAGTTGAGGCAAGGGCCCCATGGCCCGTCTTTTGAGCTGCGTGCAGCGTTTCACGACTTTTTTATCGGATGTTCGTTTGGGGCGTGCGAGCAGTCATTTCTGGCTGTTTTTTCAAGGGGATTTCAATGGTGCAATCAACCTGCTCTAATTCAGCACGATGGTTCGGGGCCCACGAGGGCCATTTGGGCATCGACGGTGATTTTTCCATCTTTATCACCGGGCGACCGTTTTGGACAAGTGAATAGTCCATCTTGTGTGCTTTTTCGAGAGGATCGCAATGGTGTGATCTGTCCGTTGAGTTTCAGGACCGGGATGCAGGTCCCATGTTGCACCGCTCATGTGCGGTGCGCCAGAATGCACCTTTTTCTTTGGATATCCGTTGCACTCAAGTGAATAGTGTTTTTGACGTGTTTTCCTGAGGGGATCGCAATGGTGCGATGTGCCTGACTATTTTCAGGGCCAAGGCTCGGGATCATGGGACGTCGTTCGGGCGTGAGGTAGTGTTTGAGACTTTTCCGTTGGATAACTGTTTGAGGTGAGTAAGTATTCTATATCACGTGTTTCCCCACGAGGATTACAACGGTGCTATCTATTTGGTTGTGCAGAGCTTCTTGCACGATCTTATTAAATGTGGAAATGTGAAAGGCGCTCTGATGGCGGTTCTTCTCGCCATGTTTGTAGCGGACCCTTGGCGTGTGATCTTGCACTCTTGGGAGAGTGATGTAAATGATTCACGAGATGTGGTTGGCCGTGCCTAAGCATTTTAGGTGGAGTTGTTATATCACGCCTTCGTGTTGACACTCGGTGTCGTGTGCACGATAGCATTTGGGCTGGAATGAGGTATACCCTGGGAGTATATGGGAGAACTTGGAGGGATAGTGTGGTTTGTACCTGAGAACGTTTGTTCACTTGGTTGGGATTGACTTGGGGCCACATGTTGTGTGGGCCCCATGTGCGTGTCGTGTTCTACTTTACGTACTTTGACCTCTCGCGACGTAGAGGGTCCCTCTGCGCTCGTTTGTTTGACCAGCAGGGTGGAGTTTCCCCTGGCCTGGTGCTCTTTTGTCTGACCAGCAGGGTTGAGTGGTCTCCCCCTGGTCTTGTTCTCGATGGTTTGGTTGGTAGAGATGGTTTGGTTCCTCTGCTTCTTCAGCTGTGAGGGGTTTCAGTATCGTGCCCCTTTCACCGGACTGCGACACTGTTTGAAACTACAGGGGTTCGTATAGTGTGGGTGTTTTCCCCACTTTCTGGGAAGAGATATCTCGGTCCACTTCGACAGTGACTCAGCGGATTGGAGCGGGATCGCCTTGTGAGGCCTGGAGAGTTTCTCCAGTTCTTTCGTGACCCCTGGTAGAGTTCTTGTGGATTAGGTGTGACCAACACTTTACGCGGGCACCGAACCTCTACCCAGGAGGTTGTTACCGGCAGGGCTGAGGTTATTACCAGCAGGGTTGAGGTTGTTTCCAGCAGGGCTGAGACTGTTTCCAGCAGAACTGAGGTTGTTTCCAGCAGGGCTGAGGTTGTTTCGAGCAGGGCTCGCCAGTGGGTTACCATCCAGCAGGGATGGCAAGTACAGTGGTATTCACCGAGCAGTACCATCCAGCAGGGATAGCCAGAGCAGTGCCGGTCTTACCTCCAGCGGGGCTGGGCAGTGGTCCCCGATGCCAGACTTACCTCCAGCAGGGCTGGGCAGTGGTCCCCGATGCCGAGCTTACCTCCAGCTAGGCTGGGCAGTGGTCCCCGATGCCGGGTTACCTCCAGCTGGGCTAGGCAGTGGTCCTGTCGCCAACTTTATCCGGGTCTCCCTCCAGTGGATTACCCTATTACGGGACTGGGCAGTGTGGCACCCATCGACTTTCCGGGTCTCCCTGTAGTGGGAACCCGTTGAATTCCAGGGATCCTCCAGTGGAGTTGGGAGGGGGTCTCTTATCGACTTTGAGCAGACCTCTCGACTGCGGGGTAGTGACATGGTGTGGTTTGACGTTCCCCCAAGACTCTCAAGTACGAGGAGCGTTTTCCCCACCGAGACGCATCCTTGTGACGCGACATAAAACCGTTTGGGCAAGTCAGTGCCGCCCAAAGCGGATAGTGTCAAGGTGCGGTGATTGATCCCTTGACTTGTATTTCGGGGCAGGCGTGCGGGATGTTGGGCATCGATGGTGTTACTTTTGGTACTGTTGGGTACTCATTTTCTTGGGCTAAGCTACAGGACAGAGATCCCCTTACGACGTTGTTCGGGCTTCTTACTGAGCATAAGGATATGTATATACCTTGTTCCAGAACCCACTTCTTGGGTTTGTTTACTCTCCTTCTAGGAGAGGCGAAGACGCGCGGGGTATGCCACGTGCTTTCCGTGTCTAGCTTCTCGTGGTTGGACGAGTCTACTCTCATGCTATAGGTAGCGAAGACTCGACGGGAAGTTCATCTTCTCACCATTTCCAACTCCTTGTGTCTGGATGAGTCTAACTTCTTTCCTCTTGTTGGGTTGAGCTGGACTCTTTATTACACTCTCTGTTGTACCCCTTTACTTATCATGTTCACTCTACTGCTCACCCTTAGGTACATCCTTTATTGCTCCCTCGAGCCTTTGGGGTATCCTACTAATTATTTTTATACTCACCTCTGCTTGGGTTTTTCACGCACTTTGTGAGCCCTTGCAGACGATGTACAGGTGGGTCATGACTTCAGTGGAGCACAGGAGTTCGGGAGCTTGGACCACGTGCGGTGGTCGTAGTTGGGCTCCAGGTGGGGGAACCTTCTAGATGCTTTCTTTTGTTCACCTATTTCCGGGTTGTGGCACTTTTTTTTGGTTTGGGTGCGTGCTTTTTCCCATTTCTTTTCATTTTACTTTCAGCTTATACTTCATACTGTTTAGAGGTCGATGCACATTTGTGGTTTTTATATATCAGTTTCTCTTTTACTCTGCTTTTATTTTCTTTTACTCTGCACTTTTGCGTTGAGTGTGTTGTGTGTGTGTGTACAGGTGCTTAGGCAAAGGCCTCCCCGAGTTGTTGTGCCTTCGGCGCTGGTCGCCAGCCCCTAACCTATGGAGGCGGGCTTGGGGTAGTTGCGGCTCGAGCCCGGGTAGGGTCGGTTCGTGACATAGGTCTCCCCTGTAGATTAAGACTTTGTTTGTGAAAATATTCCCAATGCCATATCTTTATGGAAGCTGGTTAATTACACTGCTTCTGTCGGGACATTTCAAGGGTCCGTCCAGGGCAGCAACCTTTGGTCGGGGGAGTATTCACGTTGGACATCACCGGTGTGTCTGGACGTTGGAACACTAGAATATCTCAATTTCTTCACCTTATTATAGGGCTTATCAAGGGTGCATAATCCTGAGGAATCCCATGTTGAATGTGGGGCATTATATTCCATATGCATGTCTCTGAGTTTTTCCTTAGCTTCTCATGTTTAACACAGGGTATGTCGCAGGTTTTACATCTAGCGAAGATAGATCAGACTGATCGGAACACTGACAAGAGTGGATCAGATGGGTGCCACCCCTAGAGGGAACATTGATTCTAGGAGGTGAATTGGCATAATCTCACAGGTATGTGGCCGCCCAGGTAATAATCAGGATGGATGATGGATAGTTAAGTGAAGTGGATGGAGAATGAAATGGATTCAACCCGAGGGAGACAGTGATGTTGGGATTAAGACTCGAAGAGCCATCCTACGTATCCCCATTGCAGGGAATCAAAGACCACATAGTTCAGGATGGGGTATAGGATCAGGGTGTGCGTAGAGGATAACGACCCGATGATATACTAGGTCTTATGCATGGTTATCATCCCAAGGTTGGTCTAACACTCGAGGAATGACCAAAGATGTGGGTCCTAACAAAGGGGACTTACAATGTATTACCATCGATTGGGGGTCACAACATCTTACCACTAGGTGGGGGCACAATAGCTTATTGTTGGATGGGGGAACAATGGATTACCGCTGGATGGGGGAACAATGGCTTACCGTTGGATGGGGGATAGTTTAGTGTCATGCGGGACAAAAGGGCGTACAGTTTAACATCATGCAGGACGGGGGAGGACTGATGTGGAGATGGTTGGGACCAATGGATAGTGGGATTGAACATTAAGGAGGCCTCCTACATACCTTGTCTTGGCAAGGATCAAAGTCCGTATAGTTCGGGATAGGTTTGGTGAATCGACATGAAGTGATCAGGGCCAATGGTTGTTGGGATTGAACCTCAGGGTGGCTTCTTATATACCTTTCCTCGACAAGGATCAAAGTCCATGTAGTTCAGAATGGGTTTGGTGAACCGATGTGAAGTGTTCGGGACCAATGGTTGTTAGGCTTGAACCTCAGGGAGACTTCCTACATACCTTTCCTTATTTAGGATCAATGTCCACATAGTTCAGAAGAGGTGTTGGTGAACCGATGTGAAGTGGTAGGGACCAATGGTTGTTGGTCTTGAACCTCAGGGAGGCTTCCTACATACCTTGCCTTGGAAAGGATAAAATTTCATGGAGTTCAGAATGGTGGGAACTGGCATGAAGGGGGTCGGAACCAATGTTTGTTGGGCTAGAACCTCAGGGAGGATTCCTACATACCTTTCCTTGGAAAGGATCAAAGTCCACGTAGTTTAGAATGGGTGTGGGGCTTACATGCTAAGGCATCCTAGGTAGGATTTCATGGTCGATGCTTACTCTAAGCCCATGTGAGTCATGATCGGTGTGAGAAACAAGAGGCAGCAATGACCTGACGATCACATCGTGAATGGTGCATCCGTGGAAAGGGGTATGGGGCTTACATGTGGTTAGCGGCCCAAAATGGAAATAGGGGCTTACGCATGGTTAGAAGCCCAAAGAGGAAACATGGGATTACACATGGTTAGCATCCCCAGGAAATGGATATTGAGACATACTCCATGGTGGAGGCCTTGTGGCGACAAAGCCCAAAAGGAGAGGAACAGGACTTCAAGGATCCTTGTGCCCATCTCTCCTCTTAGTCCTTGGCGCTGAGGAAGAGAGGAGGATAAGGGGTGATACCTCATGTAATAAAGGATAGGGGCTTACACCAAGATTGTTTCCCTTCCCCACGGACAGGCGTCACTCCAATAAAGAGGATCTCATTCCATGTGAGTAATGATTTAACTCCCATGGAGACTAGTGGGTGTAGAGAATGTCTGAGATGGTGCACCCCACGTATGATGCATGGGTTGATGCCATAGTTTAATTTCATGTGCTAAGGATAATGGTGCTTGGAATTTTAACATCCTACATCTTAGATGACGTGAGTTTACTCCGCACCCCTAGGAATTACATAACTGATACTCAGCCTCCCTTGAGGAAGGGAAGGCGTCAGCAATGCCATGGTGAGGGGTTGTTGTGGAGTTATCCATTGAGGGTTCCACATTACCATGGCTATGTGAAGATTCAATAACCATTAGAATGCCTATAAAAAGAATCATGAGTCGAAGCAATGCAACGATAAGTATCACCTAAGGGATCTTGAAGTTACTTTGTGAAAACCTGGGGGTCTCATGGGGAAAGGATTTGCGGAGCAAAGGGGTTCATTGGTAGAAATATAATGAATGTCCCATCTTCCCATTACTTCTAATAACAATAGTGATATTCATTAAACCAAATGAGACCTTCCTCTATCATGAAAAAATTAAATTTATAATTCTATTTACACAAGTCTTGCTTCAAACCATAGAGTATTTTATTTAGTTTACATTCCAAATTCTAATTCCCAACTTCTGTTATGCCTATGAGTTGTTCCATGTAAATCTACTACTGCAAATATCTATGAAGTAAATCCATTTTGGCATCCATATTCTCTAGATATATATTTTCTGATGCAATCATTCTTAGAACTATTTTGATGGTATAATTTTTAACAACTGCTGAGAATATTTCTAAGAAATCTACTCCTTTTTGTTGAAGCCCATTCACTACTAGTCATGCTTTGTATATTTTCTTTTCATCAAACTTTTCCTTGATCTAATAAAAATGCTTATTCTCAAGTTCATTTTTACCCTCTAGTATTTTAGTCATCTCCAAAGTTATGTTAAACTTAAATGAATCCATATCCTCATTAATGGATAAATCCCATTACTTATAGTCACTAAGAGAAGATACCTCCTCTAGATTTTTAGGTTCTCTTGTATATGTTAAGAGTAAAGAGTTCAAATCATGCCCAAACCCAATACAATGTTCTCCTGGTTCTTATTGATCTCCTTAACCAAATCAGATGAAATGAACTACTTGATTCTACCAATACCTGAACTTTTGGTACACGAACTTCTAGATAATTTACTTTTAGTGATCCCACTCAAGCTTTAGCTAATCTTGAACTTCCTAGTTTTCTTATATCTGGATTTCTGGTTCCTTGAGCACCTGCACCTTATTTCTCTAGTTTTTAAGAACTACTAGTGCTCTGATCAACCTGAATTTTGATGGTTGATCCTCCTTCAACTTCATACTCTACCAAGTTCTGGTCCTTCCATATAACCTTCTCATCAAAAACAACATCCTTTCTTCTAATTATTTTTTTCTTTCACCATCCCATTAATGATATACAAAATTTTCATCTTGGTAACCAATGAGAACCCATATTTTGGATTTTGATTCAAGTTTATCATGGACCTTAGAATTTACATGTATATATTCTAAATTGTCAAAGAATCTAAGATACTTAACTTTTGGTTTCTTTCCATACCATAGCTCCTTTATAAGTTTCTACACTACTTCTAATGTTGGACTTCTGTTAATGAGATAGGATACTATGTTGAGTGCCTATGACAAAATTTCCTTAGGAATTCTTGAGTGCAAACTCATACTCCTAGATTTATCCAACAAATTATGATTCATCATTTTAGCTACTCTATTATTATATGGAGTTCCAATAACTCTCCTCATGAACTATCCCTTCCTTCTTGTAAAAATTCTACAAGTTACATCTGGTGTACTCTCTACTATAGTCTGTTCATATAATCTTCAACTTTCAGTCGCATTCCCTTTCTACCAATGCTTTCGGCTAAATAAACACCTGAAATACATACAATTTTTTCTTTAAGAATTAAATAAATACTTTCCTTATAGCATCATCAAATAAATTTATAATGTAAAGGAAACCATTGTGGGATTGAATAGGGGTAGTTCCCCAAACATATGAGTGTATAAGATCCAACTTCTAGTCCCTAGGATTCCAACCATCTAAGTTAAAATACAATCTATTCTACTTTCCCAACACACAACTTTCAAACTTTCCAATTTATGTGTGATTAATATTTAGTATGACCTTTACCTTTAGAAATTTCAATTTATTCTCACTAGGGTGATTGAAACAATAGTTCCATACTTTCGGATCATCATAAGGTGTTCTTCTGATGATTGTTCTCCCATATGAATTTTTTTTCATGTAAAGGGTCTAATAATTTACACCTTTTGTAACCACGATAGATCCCTGAGTAACTTTCCATACCCCATTTTAAAATCTATTTACATATCCATCATCTTCTAATTCACTAACAAAAATAAGATTCCTCCTTATTCTAGAGATGTGATGAAATTTTGATAGCTTTAAGAATCCCCCATTATTAATTAGAATATAAACATCTCATTTTCCAATGACTACCATGGATTCATCATCATCCATATAGACTTGTCAAAACTTCAAAGATATATAGTTTGAAATGAATATTTGATCTCTAGTTGAATGTAAAGATTCTCTAGAGCTAAACACCCAAGGTTTTATTGGTGTGTTCTCACTTAGAAACCAGTCATTATGAACTTCAGTTGCATTTATAGAGTCTATAATTCTAATGGTTGATGTACTTTCAATGTTCTCCTTGTGACTTTTTCAATCCTTCTTGTTATATCCTTTCTTCCCACACTTCCAGAAATAAGTACCAAGACCATCCAACTTTCCTCATCTCTTCTCCCATTTCTTATCTTGAGATTTATCTATTGATTCCTTCTTTTCTATAATTCTTCTTTTGATGGGGTGAATAGCCCCTTTCATTGGTATTAATATCACTTTCATATAGTTCATGAACTTCCCTTCACTAAAGTTCTTCATTTAGTATCAGATTCACCATATGAGTATTTCAATTGGAGTTACTAATTCTAGTAACCATCACATCCCAACTCTTTTTAAGAGATGATAACAGTAGAAATTACCATACATCTTCAGCAAAATTTACCTTTACCAATTAAAGTTTCCCATTAATCATGTTAAATTCATTGAAATGGTCATTCATTGGTCTTCCTTATAATAACCTTAAGTCAAACAAATATCATAACATGAAAACCTTGTTTAGGGTCATCAGTTTTTCATGAATATTATCTAGCACCTTAAAAACATATATTGTAGTCTTCTTCTCTTAAATATTGAACGCAATATTACTTGAAAGATACATTCTCACCAGTGAAAGAGATTTTCTATCCAAGTTCCCCCATTCATCTTTCTCCATAAACACTAACTTTAATCCTAAAAAGGAAACCTAAAAGTATTTCTAAATCAGATAATATTCAATATGAATTCTCTAGAATCAAAATTATGATCCATAAAATTTATAAATATAGATCTTTTCTTTATATAATGTCATGCCTGAACTACCATTTATGAGTTGTACCATGATATTTAAAAACCATACCTTTGATACCACTTGTTAGGGGATAAATGATCACATAAAAAAATGATCACCTATACTATTAATAGACCACCAAAATTACGATCGATAAACCCTTTGGAAGTTTGCACACTATAGTAGCATAGTGGAAAACCGAATCTTTAGAAGTTTACTACCCCCTAGACTGAGTGTACTAGAAGTAGGAAGTCACTATACCCTACCCACCACAAAAAATCTACCTCACACCGCCTCATTAAAAACATACAAAATAACAAAAAATCCAATGGTAAAACATGCAATGGAAATACAAGAAATAAGATCAATAACATAAAGTTTTAACATGATTTAGAATTTCATCCTATGTGCAAGGGGTAAATTATCCATCCAAATCAAATTTTTATTTAAGAGTGAAACAAACAACAAGATAGACTAGGGGGTCTATAGTAATGTAAACCAAGGGAATCCCCTCTGATCAAGTTAACGCATTCCGGATTTAAGCTGTGAAGTTGTAAAAGACAACTATTGGTAGACCTATGATCAGCCTCGGATGCCAAAAAAAATCTGCAACCTTGTTCCCCTCGCAGCAGGTGTGGGACACTTGAATATTGTGTCGGAGAATCCCAAGGCATTTCCTGACACTGTAGGCTATAGAAAAGGTATTGAACAATTACTTTTCAAGGAATCATGGAGAATCAAGGAGTCCACCGCGACCTTAGAAATGACCACATTATCCTGGATGCATACAGAAAGCCCAGTGAGAAGGGCGTGGGCCTCAGCCTAGATTGCAGTACTAATGCCTAAGGAGGAAGAGAAGGCCAACACCACACCACCCCCTGTTCCTCTCACAACACCCCCTCCCGACATCACCCCTTCAGAACAATACCCATCAGTACTGAGTTTGTATCCCGAGGCAGGGGGAATCCATCTGATCCATTTACCGAAAGATCCAGTGAATGAGGGAGGAGGACATGACGCCGACCCCTACATGCAAGGGAAGGGAGGAGCCTCCTGCCATTCCTTGTTGGTCGAAATCAAGTCCAGGAGAAAGAAACAAATTCACGCAATAATGGACCTTACCGAGGGCACTACACCTTCAAACCGAGCCTGATTTATAGCTTTCCAGATACACCAACACCCCACATTGAGAGTTGCAGCTCGAGCCAACCGATCCTTCTCCTTCCCCAATGAGCCATTGAACCAACTCTCTAGTAAAGAGGACTCAACCTGCTCTCAGCCAGGAGAGGCCGAGAAGCCTCCTAGAAACAACCACACAGCTTGAGCCCATTCACCCTCATAAAAAAAGTGCACAGTGCTCTCCTCCCTCCGCGCTTTACAGTAATGGCATCCAGAGGGAAAGCTAATCCCCAGTGTTTTTATATTCTAGTCCATCGCGATGGCGTGGTTCCTGATACGCCAGGTAAAAAAATTGAGCTTCATCAGAATCTTGTGACACCAGGCCGCTCCGTTATAGCGATCTGGGAGACCCTGCGAGGGCAGAAAGCTCCAGAAATCTCTGATATTGAAGGCACCCGAAGAGGAGGGAGTAAACACACATCTATCTCGCTCATCATTTAGCTCAATGGAATCGAACAGGGCCTGCTGGTCTTCGCTCAGAACCGCCTTGGTGAAACGAGGATGACACCGGGCTTCCTTAAAAGTAATCAGAGGAGTCGAGCACCCTGGGAAAGTGAGAACAGAGCCTGCCCAGTTCTTGTGCCAGAATAGAATCTCCCATGTTCCCACTATCCATCGCGAGCTGAGTTTCAGGGTCAGAAGAAGGGGCTAGATTTTCAACCAAAGAGGAGAAA
This sequence comes from Viscum album, assembly GCA_963277665.1. Classification (NCBI taxonomy): domain Eukaryota; kingdom Viridiplantae; phylum Streptophyta; class Magnoliopsida; order Santalales; family Viscaceae; genus Viscum; species Viscum album. Next base: position 602,494,689 of record OY728133.1, read on the forward strand.
CATAGCCACTGCCAACCTCCCTGTTTCTCCCACAAAACCGAGACATCCTCTGGCCCCATAGAGTACGCTCTTCAAGAATTTCCTAGGAAAGCTTAGCATGCGAGCCTTGGAGAGTGCTCTGCAAGCTTCTGCAATTGATCCCTCCTTCATGGACAGGTCTTGCCATCCTCTCCCACGAGGTCTAGTGCCTCTTCCCCTCAGACTTCGCATCCCAAACAAAACTACATAAGATCGAGTCAACTTGTTTGATGACTCCTTTCGGGACATTCGAAGATTTCATTGCATGAATAGGTATGGCGGACAGTACACTGTAAACCAGAGCTATTCGCCCACCAAAAGATAGGAGGTGATTCTTCCAATTGAGAACACGACCTGAGATTCTGCATACAATGCGGTCAAAATCACGAATCCAGGGTCTACTTGAGGAAATAGGCGTCCCCAGATACTCCATCGGGAAGGACCCCCGCTTCATGTTAAGCCGGCTGCACAAGGAAGACACGCACCGAGTCGAGCTTCTATGAGAGGTAAAGAATTCGCTCTTATCGACACTAAGAACCTGTCCACTCCAGAAGCAGTAGTCCCTCAGGATTTTGTTGATCTTCTGAACAGAGCTCCACCCTCCATTGATGAATATAATGGGGTTGTCTGCATACATCAGGTGGGATATAGAGGGGAGTCTCTGTTTCCTTCTGAAGGAGATAATTCCCCCTTGAAGAATGCTGCGGTTGAGGAGGATGCTGAGAGTATCTTGGGCCAGGATGAATAAACTGGGTGAGAGCGGGTCGCCCTGTCTCAGACCTCTGGTAGCCTTGAAAAAACCATGCACTTTCCCCATAAAATAAACCCCCATCCACGAGGATCTAGCACACCTAAAAAGTATATCAACCACCCTGACCGAGAATCCCATCGCCGCTAAGACTCTGTTCAAAAAACTCCACTCAATCCTATCGTATGCTTTGTTCATATCAACTTTGATCGCAAGATTCAAGCCGTGGGTCTTGAAATTGATGTCCCTCACCATCTCCTGGGCGAGAGCTATAGCCCCCTGAATGGACCGACCCTTCACGAAGCCATGTTGCTCCAAAGAAATCCAACTGGGAAGAAACTTAGACAGCCTCTGATTAATAAGGCAAGCAAGGATCTTGTACGGGAAGTTACAAAGACTCACTGGACGATAATGGGAAAGTGAGGACGGGTCCTTTACCTTGGGGATGAGGCAGAGAGCTGTGGCACTGGAGACCCGAGGAAGAGACCCACCCCGAAAGAAATCTTGTATAGCTTCGACAATGTCTTTTTTGACAATCTCCCATGACCCCCTGTAAAAGGCTCCAGGAAAATCGTCGGGGCCAGGGCCACTCTTCGGGTTAAGCTTCTGCATGGCATTGTAAATCTCTTCCTCATTAGGAGTGGCCTCCATCAAGATGTTCTCCATGTCAGACACTCTGTTAGGAATCGCCTCCCACAGAGCTGAGGAGCCGGTAGGATAACCACTGGCCATCCTCGGGTTCGATCCTGCTAGGAGATCCTGAAAGAACGAGAGAGCCATCCTCCCAACGGTATCTCTATCATGCGTGAAGGAGCCATCCTCCTGCAAGATATTTGGTTTGATCCAATGTTTTTGTTCTCTGATGCAATCATGGAAGAAGGTTTTGTTTTTGTCACTCGCTTGCAGCCACTTCACCCTTGACCGGTCCCGAGCCATCCATTCTTATTTGAGAAGCTCCACTTCCCAACTCATCTTCTGGGTCTTGAGATCTTCGAAAGTCATCTCACTCCAATCCTCCTCCAGACTCCCTTCTAGCTCTTCTACCTTCTGTTTGAGAGTCCCGAGCCTTCTATTGAAGGGAGGGATACTCCTGGCCCACTCCAAAATCCCTTTCTTTAACCTCCTTAGCTTATTATGAATTGCCACCCAAGAGTACCCTTGAGTTGGAGCCTCCCACAGATCCCTAACCTTCTCTTGATATCCATCCAAACCAAGCCAGAACTGGTAGAACCTGAAAGACTCTTGAGAAGCCTGCTTAGAGGACACTGAGACCATTAGTGGAGAATGGTTAGAAATGCCACGAGCAAGGTGCTTGACCTCGGCCGAAGGGTAGATATTGAGAGCATTGATATTAGACAGAAAACAGTCGAGTCTACTCCAACTCCTCCTTCTCCCACCCTAATTATTGCACCACGTAAACCGATCCCCACTGTAACCCAAGTCATACAGCCCTTTCCTCGCCAGAAACTGTGCAAATTCCAGACTGGCTCTCCTGGGGAAGGCCCCTCTCCTCTTCTTCTCATCGGGATCCAGGACAATGTTGAAGTCCCCCACCACAAACCAGGGGAGATCCGCCGGGTCAAAAATCTCAAAGCCCTGCCACAGCTGCATTCTTTCCTAGGAATCGCAGCTTCCATACAAAAAGGAAACATAGAAACGCTCCTCGCCCTTCGTAACTTTCGTGGTGATGTATTGATCTCCTGCTTCAATGAAATCTATGAACACCTCCTTTTTCCAGAATATCCATATGTGGCTGTTTATCGGATCTGCGTGCATGTGACCATGCATGTGAACATTACAACAATAGGTCCTGATTTTATTTGGGTTCTGTTTCGGCTCCAGGACAGCGACAATACAGACTTTGTTCCCCCTGGCTTCAGAGACAATGAGGTTTGTCTTAACCCGAGCTCCAAGGCCTTGAGTGTTCCATATTAGCATATTCAACATTTAACAGAGGGCGACCCAGCTTTGGCCCCAGGCTTCGTGGTCTTGGCACCTGGGAAAGGAGATCCTTTCCTTTATAGTCTATGTTGGTTGTGAGTGCGAATCCCTAGGCTTTGCACAGGGGAAGCTGAGCCGGGAGGCGGTTCAAAGGAAGGTCGTTCAACTGACTTCCCCTTGTCCCTCCGGCGGGAGAGTGAAAAAGTAGAGGGCCTTTCATCCTGGGTCTAGCAGACAGGGACCCCAGGAGGAATCACTGTCCGCTTAGTTGCAGATCCATCCTCCACCACCGGACACAGTCGGGCCTTAGCAGCAGATTTCGCAACCACCAAGACTCCAGGAGGATCCGAAGATGCCACAGACCCCTCGCTGCTCTGCCCACCTTGCTCTGTAGAAGACCTCTCCTTAGGCGAAGCAGGAACCTCATGAGTAGAGCACCTGGCCAGCCTCCTGAGGATACCATAGGTACCCAAAACGAGGATCCAAACCTCAACCCCTCCGAAGCACATGACAGCTTGCTTCATCCCAACACTGTCAATACAGGATTCAAAAGGTCGGGCCCGAACCCTCGACACCAAACCTCTCGAAGGGGACCGCAGGACGAAATCCATCAACTCCCCAACTGATTCCATCTGGGAGGCGTCGCATTCCAGCTGAAAGGAGGCCATCTGCATCAGATCGACTCCCGGCTGGACCGGGACCAGGGCCTTGCTTTGCTGAAGAGAAAGGCCTGAGGAGGCCACCGACCCCTTGCAAAGAGCCAGCGACCGAGGGACCTCCGTCCCACCTGAGGGCCGAGGGGAAGCAACGGACCCCGAAGAGAACTGATTAGACCCTGCCCCTGCACACGAAGAAGATAACACCTCCCCAGGCCTGGCGCCTCTGTCATCTTGAGGCCGAAGCACTTGACGGCTTCTCCTGCAACTCTGAACCGAGTGACCCTGAAGAAGGCAAGAGGCGCAGTACCAAGGAAAGACAGGGAAGACGAAGACCTGGGTCCATACAGAGGAATCATGCACCTTCAAGGAAATCTTCTCCGGGATCAGTAAGGAAAGGTCCAATTCAACGCAGATCTGGGGGGCCAGCGTCTCCTCACCGCGACGAGACCGAGGATCCGCGCAAAGAAAACCACCCATAGCAACTCCTATAGCTTTGAGGAAGGAACCATTCTGGAACGGAAGCGGAAAACCTGGAAGACTTACCCACACTGCGGCCAAAGGGCTTTCCTTCCTACAGTGAGCCTGCATCGACCATCTGGAAAGGCTTAAACGCCAGCACCCCATTGACCGAGAGGCATGGCACCACGCCTGGATTAAAAGACGACGCCGGACGAGCTCCCGCAGAGGACTGCATTAAAAGACGACGCCGGCCGGCCTGACCTAGGAGAAGGAGCCAGGGGTCCCCAGCCAAATGAGGCCCTCCCACATAGCGCTTCTGAGCCGGGATCGAACAGAGCAGAATCCGTCAACGGCACCGGAGAACGAGACGACGAAGGCACAGCAGGCGGCAAAATTCGAAAAGCCCCAGGCGCGTGCGGCGCGTTCTTCGGGATTTCCATTTCCATGTATATTTTGTAATCACTTACAAGGGGTAAATTACACTTCTACTTGGTTCATTAAAATTGGAATATTACCGATGAAAAATAGATTACAAAGACAAGTAATCCTCATTAACTTTTTATCTATCCAATAAATGTCTTTGGTTAATCCACTTTTTCACCCATTTCATTGAAGATCCCACATACTTAAATACTAAGAACTATCATTCAAACAAGTTAAACCTACACTCCTAAAAACCTAGATCATAATACATGACCACCTGATCAAGTTTACTAACCCAGTGACCCATAAAATTTTTTAAACTTCTATACCTCCTAGATTTCTATAGTATAACCATAGGTAGATGTGAACTTCTGATGAACCTACTATCATTGGAGAATACCTGTAAACATTTCCTTTACATAAAACCCAATCACCTACTAATGACTGAAATTCCAATGAGAGAAATTATGATTCTTTGAACTTCCGATGCTCCTGAACTTTATAAATAACCAAACAACATCCATAACAAAGTGAAACATAATAGAAATAACCAAAAAACATCCATAACATAAATCCATTAGAGTGAACATAATAAATAAAACATGTCCATGTTATATAAAATTTAAATGTGGAAGCATACATCCATACAAACTCACAGTCATGACAACATATAATGGCTAATCACCCATGAGGATAATAACATATAAAAATTAAATAAAAGAAAATAAATGTACATGAGGCTCTATGTCCATCCTTAAGTCTTACCTCAATCCCAGTATCCAAATCCCTTTTGAGATGCTCTAGCTCGATCATGCAACACAGATCCCCCACTCAATCCACTGCATGCCTCATGCTCAACCTGAAAGTAGACATAAGTACTGCACACACACTAGAGTGCCCATGAAGGGGGTGGTAAATAAATTCTTAGTAGGCCACCCCCCAACGGTGTACCTATAATCTTCTATCATAAAAAAAGTGAATGCTTGTGTGATATTCCCAACCCATATGAGTAATAATTAGCATAAAAATAAATAAATAAAATATTATTGATCCTTGGGTTCTAAGGTTCCACCTAGGATTGACCAAACCTTCTTCATCCAGTGTCGGGGTGTCAATGATCATGTTACACAACCACCCAGGTGGAACATGCCCAGCCCCAAACCCTTTTTTGAAAATCACCCCAAGGGGGCCATGTCCTACCTTAGAACCAGTACCCGAATATCATACCTTATTTGGCTAGTGACAAAGTATCTCTGGGAATAAGTAACCACCCATGGGAAATATACCCATCCTCATAATATAATAAGACACTATGAGAAATACAATCATCCCTAAAACATATGAATCTACTCAAGGTAAATATACACATCCCCAGAACCTAAGAAACCACTTGAGACAAATATACCCATCCTTGGAACATAAGAAACCACTTGGGGGAAATATACCCATCCTTAAAACATAAGAAACCACCCAAGAGAATTATACCCATCCCCATAATAAAATAAACCACCCAAGGGGGATATACCTATCCCCAGAACATAATGAAACCACTTTAGGAATACTTTATCCCTAAACTATAAGAAATTCGATACACCCAGTGGGTCTCATCCCCTACCCAAAACTGGGTACCAAGACTCCAATAATCAAGGGTATATCCCACCCTTGATAACTGAATCCTAATTTAATGTTAATCATATATAATCACATATAAAATAAAACACACATACCTAAGGGCACATCCTCCCTAGAAACTCAATTCAAGAACATGAGTTGGCCACCCAGTCAAACCCATCATGTATCTCCTAGACTGGCCACTCACACACCCATCACATGTCTTTTCATACCATCCATGCTAGATGACTATCATTGATCCTTAGGTTCTAAGGTGAAACTTATGATCAATGACACACACACCTATTCACTAACCCTCTCTAGGGATAACGTTATACAGGGTTACCCAAAAAGGTCCCTTAGGTCACACCACAATCCAAACACCCTACATGGTCTCCTCAATCTTATTTCATCTCTCTGGCCAATCTCATCACCTCAAGTAACACCTTAGAATCCACTGGCCCCTCGGCCTAATCCTCAAGACCATCTAGATCTCACAATATGAACACACTGAATATAATGCAATTACCATATCACTCGCATGGAGTCCTATAGGGTCCTCCAAACCCAAATCATTATCTACACATTAGCATCAATACATATCAAACACCCAAAGTGTTCTCTCAACCCCTATGCTCTATCTGACTTAAGCCTCAAGAGGCTGATCCAACATCCCATGAACCCTCACAACACCATTTGATCCCACTTGTTGGGGAACACCCAAACTATATTATACCAAGAACCTTAGAAATCCTATGCCAAGTCATCTAGTCATTTTCAAGAACCTCACCCAGGACTCATCTCACATCTCCCATAAGAGAACTCTTAACCCATCATCTTAAAGATAATCCTCTTTACCAAATCACATTATCACTAAATCATCTCTTAAATGTGATCAAATCATCAAAAGGGTTCCACCATCTTGTTTTTCTCAAAAAAACTCAAAATAGACTCCTTGCTATACCAATTCCATCTCTAGGAAATTAAAACAACCAAACCCACTCTAAGGGAACATTACATGATGTGTACCTACAATTATATGATGTTTACTCTCAAATATCTCCTCTAGGTATGTAAATCAACCCATCCTAGCATGTTTCTCCCAACTACATGGCATTTACTAATCCTACATATCATATAACCCACACAGAATTCCTATCCATTTGACTCACGCAACTTCTGGCCAAATACCCTACACATCCTATGGTTTTGTTTCCTTAGACGGGGTGTAGTCATGTACCCTATGTGGCTATGTTCCCCAAAATGGGGTGTCTGGATGAGTACTCAGCCACACCCTGAGTCATTCTACACATCATGTCCATGTGAGCTACACATCATTTAGTCATCATCTTATACCTTCAGCCTCAATGAAGAGTGTTAGGTCCACTAGGTTAGATACCCTAATAGGGGGTGAATTAGGGTATGACAGATTAAAACAACTACCCCTATTGATTTTGTTTCGCTGTTAATAAAAACTCTCTTCTCTCTCTTTCCTGTAGCAAAGTATAAACAGAAATTAAATCATGCACAGGACACATAAATTTTTACTGGGTTCACCCTCACTGGGCTACATCCAAGGAGCATACACTAGCGATGTTCCAATGTACCAAATCCACTAAAATAACACTATTGTTTACAAATTTCGGAGCAGACTCACTATCCCTACTAGTTTACAACCACTCACAATTTGAAAGCTCGCTGCTCTCTTAACTGAAGTGTACTCACTGCTTCTTCAGAAGATACACTCACAGTTTAAACACTTATAGGTCCCTTTTTTATCACAAAGTAATGAATCTTCCTATTTATGTACATTATCTATAGAAGTTTCACTTTCATTCACTGATGAATATAACTTTACCACAGGTGTATCAGTCAATCATCCAACTTTTGTGCAGCCCTAGAATGATCGGCATGCTTCTCCAAGCCTGGCGTGAAAGTTTCACCAAACCATTTGAGTGAAACTCCCTTATTTAACTCAAAACTTGGGAGACTCACACTCTGTTATGCCCAAACCAATATTGGCACACAACTATCAACTGGCGCGCAACTTATGAATAACTTTATACTTGTGTTCCCAAACCACCACTTGTGCACCCAAACCACCTGCACGATCGGAGCTCAAAATTTCTCAAAGTGTTGAGATTCGTGAAAAATGTGGAGGGTTATCCCTCTATTTATTGTCATTTTGGGCACCCTAAGTGTCGCGCACAAGTTTTCTCCTGGTACGCAAGTCCAACCACCTGAGCCTATGTCTCCCTAGTCACCTTGTGTGCCCAAATTAAAACTTGGGTGCCCCACTTTCCTTTTCCATATTTTCATATTATGATCTTGAAAAACATATGGCATGAAACTTTACAAGCCTCCAAGAAATTGGTGCGCAAGTCTCTTTTCTAAAAACACTTTTCTCCATTTGTTGATTTTGAGGCCCAAAAATTTAGCAAACACTGGAAAATGGCGCCACCTTGTATCTGCTCTTTTTGTACCACCTCTAGATCATCCATTCCTTTGTCGAGGTTATTATATCAATCATGGATTTTCAACAACATATCTTGAACCATACAAATCACCATGGATTCCCCTTTTTTCAACAAACTGAACTTAGAAACCCACCTTGCCAATAAACAAAACATTGAGGCCCGCTTTGTCAACAAACACAACCAACCCAAAAATGATTCAATGCTGCTTTGGGGGATTTTTTCTCAACAATCTCCCCCTTTGGGTTTGTTGAAAACTCTTCTATAAAATGATACCACATTAATGCTTCAACCACCATTCGCCTCTTATGATTCTGATAATGATCAAATATTCACTCAGCACATACTCTAATCCCACATGAGCAATGCTCAGCGTGAGAAACAAGAGTAAATAAAAATTTCATCAATGAATCACTTCATTTCTGACACCAATTGTTGATACCAAACTGATACCAATTTTTGATTGATGAAAACCTTCTGACACTATTCTGACACCACTCTTTTTCTTTTATCATGATCCTCAGATGATGTGATATCTATTCTTTGATTGATTGCTTCTATCATCGTCAGGTTTAATACTCTCCTTCTTCACTTCTTGGGTTCTTGTGTTGTCTAAGATAAGCTCTGTCTGATCACTTCAAATGCCAAAGAAACACATAATTTCATCCCAATAATCTCCCCCTATCAGCTTCTTCATCTATTTTGATTAACTACCCCTATCTCGTTGCTCCACCTATCGGCTTCTCCCTATGTCTTTGAAAAAGACATTATCTCCCTCTTGAATAGTACACTTTCTCCCCCTTTTTCAATGAACCCAAAGGTCACTCCTTTGTGGGATGTAATAGGGTAAAAACACATATCAGTACATTAGGGAAAAACTCATCATACCTCGGGGAGAGGGGGGTTCCTACGTCCACACTTTTTCAAGTGCAAAGAGTTGAATGGACTTCAAGAGCCAGCCGATGCCTTTCAAATGCATCCTTGGGTAAGGCCTTTGTCAGGATGTCTGTAACTTGTAGCTTTGTAGGCATATACTCCAAATTCACAAGCCTTTTCTCCACTTTCTCCTTGATAAAATGATACTTCATTTCAATATGTTTTGTCATTGAGTGATGTACTATATTTTTTATGAGGTTGATAGTACTTGAATTATCACACTGGATTTTTATTGGAGACTTAACTTCAACTCCCATATCATCAAATTGATGCTTCATCCACAATAACTATGTGCATGATTGAGTGGCCACAATATACTCAGCTTCTATGGTGCTTAATGAAATGCAATCTTTATTCTTTCTTATCCAAGAAATACAAAATTCACTAATATATAAAGCACCTCTTGATGTTGATTTCATGTCATCCACTGAACCGTCCCAATATGCATATGTATATCCCAACATCTCTAGCTAAGATTTGTCATTATACATCAAACCGAAATCCACAGTTCCCTTAATATACTGAAGTATTCTTTTCACTACAAGCATGTGTATTTCCTTGGGATTACTTTGATATTGTGCTTCTTGGTATTTATAGAAAACAATATCAGGTCTTATCGTTGTTAGGTATAGTAAAATCCCAATAACCTACCTATATCCTATTATATTAACTACCTTTCTATCATCATCTTTTGATAATTTCATTCGGGTATCAATCGGAGTCTTCATATCCTTGGAATTTTCAATTCCAAATCTCCGCAGAACCTCCTTGGCATATTTGGATTGAGAGATGAAAGTTTCATTCCTTCCTTGTGTCACCTTTAAACCAAGGAAAAATGTCATCTCACCAATCATTGACATCTCGAACTCACTTTTAATGAATTCGGAAAACTTTCTGCACTGAGCTTCATCTGATCCGCCAAATATTATGTCATCAACATAAACTAGCACCATCATCCTTTGATTACTATCATTGTTGAAATAGATATTTTAATCAACTACACCACACTGAAAACCAAGCTTTTTCAAATACTGATCAAGCCTCGAGTACCATGATCTTGGTGCTTATTTCAGCCCATATAGCGCTTTCTTAAACTAACAAACTTTGTTCGCATATTCATGGATGAGAAAACCATATGTATGCTCAATATAAACTTATTTCTCCAGAAATCAGTTCAAAAATGTATATTTGACATCCATCTGGAACACCTTGAACTTTCGTTGCACTGCAATGGCCAAGAAAAATCTGATTGTCTCCAGCCTTGAAACCGGTGCAAATGTCTCATCCACATCAATACCCTCTATCTGTGAGTATCCTTTACACACTAGTCATGATTTGTTTCAAATAATTGATCCATATTAATTCATATTTTTGTGAAATACCCATTTAGTATCGATGACATTCTTATCTGTTGGTCTCTAAACAATATCCCATGTCTGATTCTTCTCAATATTATCTAGCTCTTCATTCATAGCCTAAACCCAATTTTTATCTTCAGCTACATCGGTAAAGAATTTAGGCTCTACCTGAGATAGGAAAGATGTCTGATGTAGTGATTTCATTCTTCTTATCTGAACTGGAGCTGACTGACCACCAATGATATTCTGCCTATGAATTTCAGCTCAACTCCTTGTCTTCTATGCAGATACAGATTTTACTCCCTCATTCTCATTATCAGTATCTTCTTCATAATCAGCATCAGCCACTTATGCTCCCCCTACATTGCTTTCCTCCTCATCAATTTCATCATAAAATTGTTCATTGTTCTATTTAATTCTCTCCTAATTATCCATTATAGTGATATCATTTCTCTCAATTATTTTTCCCAAACTCTTATTAAAACATTTGTTTGATTTTCTTTTTTTGGAGTAGACAAGGAATATCCCCTCTTCTCTCCATGACTCAAATTTCCTGTGTTTTTATTTGTTGAGAATAAAACTCTTACAAAGATTTTAAAGTACTTCACTATTGGATTCTTTCCATACCACATCTCATATAGAGTCTTTCCATCCTTCAGACACAATAGATCCCTATTAGAAATGTAGACCGATTTCAAAACTACTTCCTTCCAAAATTTCTCTGGTAGGTCTTTTTCAATGAGCATCATTCTGTCCATGTTTTTGATGATCCGATTTCTCCTTTCAACCACTCCATTATATTGGGGATTTCTCACTGAATAAACTTTACGCCTTATCCCGTGTTTCTCGAGATAGTCTTTCACCTGATTGTTTGTAAATTTTGTACCATTATTAGTATGAAACTTTAGAATTTTCTACCCAAGCATCATTTCATATCTCCTCTGATACTGTTTTAGTCAACTAAACACATCGTACTTATGGTCAATGACGAATACCCATTCCATTCTATTATAATAATCAATGAAAATAATGTAATACCTCTTCCCATCAATGGTTCTTGGTGAGATAGGTCCACAAACATCAGCATGCACCAATTCAAGAACTCTTGTTGACTTCTTTTCCTTTTCTTTGTACGTCTTTCTAATTATCTTACCTTGTTGAAAATAATTGCATATATGTGTACGATCACGTGATAGATTAGGTAGGTCTCTATCTTTATCACATTTCACCAGATCTTCCATGGATGGTTGTTATATATGACCAAGTCATTTAGGCCACAGCTTGTTTTCTTCCTCTCTGGATAGAAAGAACATATATTCTTATCCACATATTAGGTAGATATTTCCATTTTTTCTTTTTCCTTATAGAACCACTTCACCATCTTTTCCTTTGATGATACACATATTCTTAGTAAACCTTATAGAATGCCCTAAGTCACTTAGTTGGTTGATTCTAAGCAAATTATGACTGAGCCCTTCTACTACTAAGACATCATCATGTCTCATCTCTTTGCCCCCAAACCTGGCCTTTCCTGAGCAATAATCTTCAGGCCTTCATCACTTCCAAACTAGAAAACTCCTTTTTCATACTTTATACTAGTGACAAGATCCTTATTTCCAGTCATGTGAGATGTTCAACCGCTGTCAAGGATCCATACACCAGAACAGCCTGATGCTTTAAGGGAAATTTCTACCACCACTACCTTCTCATCCTTTTTATTTTTGATCCAAGTCTTTGACCTCACACTTGGTTTAGTTTGAAAATATTTATATTACTCAGAGTGTGATGGCTCAGATTCATCTTGCAAAGCTAAAAATTGATTTTTCATTTTCAACTCACCTGTTAGTTTTTTGATTTGCTACTTGCAACTACTTTGGTTCTGCCATGGAACATTCCTCTGCATGGTTGATGTACAATATCTAGCCATGTGCCCAAATTCTCTACACCAAAAATAATGTCCCTAAAAGTATGTTCTATAATATTGATCTCTGTTTAGCTACCATTTTTGTTCTTGTGCCCTTCGATATCTCTTGGCTATGGAACACACATACTATGAATGTCTTATCTTTCCACAATAATAACATCTGATATAGGGTTCACTCTTTCATGTCACTTCTATACTTCTAGTTTCCCCTTGGGATATCTGAATATTTTGATTCTTCTTTGTTCCCAAATTAAATTTCAATATTTGAATGGGTGTTTGCGATTTGACTTCAAGTTTCATAGATTTCTATTTTTGATCAATCCCCGCATCATTTTTAACATCCGAATGTGATTGTTCCTTCTTTTCTGCTAGACCTCTATTCTTTACTTACAATTTTTTCATATTTTGAGTGATCTTCTTTGCCTATGTCATATCGAGAGTCAGGATTTTTCCTTGATCCTTAAATTTTCGTCGTAGTCCGATGACTTATTCTTCATTTTGTTTAACCTTGATCTTATTCTCGTCAACCTTTTCTGAGCTCTCTGGCCTGGAAGACTTAAGTTTTTTAATTTCTTTTACCAGCACAGACTTCTATTCTTCCTTTTGTTCAATGTAGAGTTTGGAATCATGTACCACCTTATTGGATTTCTTCTTTTTTTATCTCCAAACATATATCTCTTTAATAACTACTTCTAATTCATCTTCCATGTCCACTCTTCCTTCAAATTCTTCTTCTTCTTTATTAGTGTCAGTTTCCTCCTTTTTTGGAGAACTACTGAAAACTTCCACCATAGAATTTTCTCCATGATCTTTGTAGTTCTCTATCTCTTAAACCTCCTCAACCTCAGACTCATCTAAACTATCACATTCTTGTGAAAGGAGATTCTTCTTCTTAAAGAATTTTTTCTTGAATTGTTTCTTGCCTTTCACATAGGCTGAAGACTTCTTCTTGAGAATTTCATCTTCATCATCATCATTATATTTTTGGAACTTTTTGTGGAACCTTGCTGCAAGATGACCAAGCTTACCACATCTAAAGTAGGTAAGTGTAAGTTTCCCTTTAAATTTTTTTTCCTCTTTGAATATTTTAGGAAAGGAATAACATCACCTCATCTGTATCTTCTTCTTCTTGAGAATATTCAATAGTGTGATTCTTCATAGATTTGAATGACACCTATTTGGATTTCCCCTTTTCCACATCATCATTATCATCATTTCTCATTTTATATGAAACAAGGGTACTATGCAAGTTATCTAGTGTCAATGATTTAAAATCCTTGTCTTCCAATACTAAAACCTTTTGATTGAAGCGAGGTGGAAGTTTCCTCAGGATGTGCTTCACAATCTTTATGTCTTTAATGACTTCACCAAGACCTTTCATGTCTTCCAATACAACATTTACCCTATAAAATAATACATAAACAGACTCATTCAGGTTTATTATCAAATCTCCATACTTGTTCCACAACACTTGAAACTTTGCCTCTCTGAACTTTGAATCTCCTTCATATATGTTCAATAACTTTTCCCACATAGCATGTGATATTTTGAATGACATCACCTTTGTATATATAGAATTTTATAGGGCTCCCCCTAAAGCATTTATTCCCTTAGCATCAGCATCCAATTCTCTTCATTCAGCTTCCAATAATGCACCACTATTAATATCAACAGTTATACCATGTATTTCTATTGTAAAAACATCCATTCCCAAATATCAGAAGTAGTGTTGCATCTGATTCTTACATGGCTGAAAATTGTTCCCATCGAATATCAGAATACCTTTATGATTGGTGACCTCCATTTGAGATAGAAACACTAATATTATCCTTTCCCTTTGATACCAATTGTTAGGTCCACTAGGTTAGATACCTTGAGAGGGGGGTGAATTAGGGTATGATATATTAAAACAACTCCCCTATTGATCTTGTTTTCCTGTTAAGAAAAACTATCTTCTCTCTCTTTCCTATAAAAAATTATGAATAGAAATTAAATCATGCATAGGAAACAAAAAATTTTAATTGGTTCAACCTCACTAGGATATATCCAAGGAGAATACACCATCGATGTGTTGATGTAACAAATACACTAAAAGTGCACTACTGTTTACAAAGTTTGGAACAGACTCACTATCCCTCCTAGTTTACAACCACTCACAATTTGAAAGCTCACTGCTCTCTCAACTAAAGTGTGCTTGTTGCTTCTTCAGAAGATACACTCACAGTTTAAAGACTTGTAGGTACCTTCATTATCACAAATGAATTCATCTTCCTATGTATATAGATGCTCTTTTGAAGTTCCACTTTCATTCACTGATGAATAAAACTTTACCACGGGTGTACCGGGCAATCTTCCAACTTTCGTGAAACCCTAGAATGACTAGTGCACTTCTCTAAGCCTGGTGCACAAGTGTCAACAAACCACTTACACGGAACTCCCTTATTTAACTCAAAAATTGGGTAACTCGCACTCTTTTATTCCCAAACCAATATTGGTGTGCAACTATCAATTGGTGCGCAACTTATGAATAAATTTATACTTGTGCGCCCAAAGCACCACTTGTGTGCCCAAACCACCTGCGCATCTGGAGATCAAAAATTCTCTAAGTTTTGAGCTTTGTGAAAATGAGTAGGTTTATACCTCTATTTATATTAATTTTGGGAATCCTAAGCACCTTGTGCAAGTTTCCTCCTGGCGTGCAAGTCCAGCCGCCTAAGCCTCTGCACCCTAGTCACCTTGCGCACCCAAATCAAAACTTGGGTGCCCCTCTTTCCTTTTCCATATTTTGATTTTATGATCTTGAAAAACATATTTCATTCAAATTTCCGATACTCTATAGAACTGGCGCTCAAGCCCCTTTTCCAAAAACACTTTTCTCTATTTGTCTATTTTCAGGCCCAAAAATTTGGCAAACACTGGAAAACAGCACCACCTTGTATCTGCTCTTTTTGTACCACCTTTAGATCATTCATTCCTTTTCTGAGGTTATTCTATCAATCATGGATTGTCAGCAACATCTCTTGAACCCGAAAAATCACCATGTATGCCCCTTTTTTCAACAAACTGAACTTAGAAACCCACCTTGTCAACAAACAAAACATCAAGGCCCACTTTATCAATGAACACAACCAACCCAAAATTGCTTCAATGCTTCCTTGGGGGATTTTTTCCCAAAAAAGAAAATGTTATGTGTGTTATTTAAATACATGTCATGTTATCGGGTTTTCAAAATGGATATCTCCTACAATCTAGCCAAAAATCATGTTTCTTCCCAAATAAAGCCACTAGGGGCAATAAACTGACCCCAGCAATCCATATAACATGATAAAAATTAAAAAATATTGATTTAATAAGGGAAATAGTGAAAACTCAAAATAAATCCTACCTAGTGGTGAAAACATCATAGCTTCAAGCCCAAATTCACAACCCATAACCATTGAACCTTAATCCAGGCCCGATCAGTAAAGCCCAACATGCCTCCCTCTCCATAGAAAATATTTATGAGATCATTTTCTAGAGTAAATTTCCATTTTCATTCTCATACATCAGTATTCACCAAATATAAATCCTAGTTATTCAGTGCCTTAACTTTCTCTTGGAATTACTCCTTACGCTTATTTATAAATATTCAATCCTCGCATGTCTTATACATGATGTTTTTTATCTTAAACATAGACTTAGCAGTGAAGACTTTCATCCCTTTCTCACTCAAGTGACCCATGTGATCATTCCATAACTTTTTGGAAATAAATTCTCTATCATGTATCATACCTTCTGATACTCTCATGAAGTACAATGTCCCATCCTTCATGTTTTTTGTCACAACCATGGAACTGTGTGAAATCTTCCACTTACCACCCTGGTATGTTATACAAAAACCTATATCACCTAACTATCTGATGAAAATTAAGTATTTTTGTAACCTCAGGATGTTTCAAATTCCCTTAAACTCCAATATACTCCCATTAATTTTTTGAATGAATATTTCACCCTTTCCCATTATCTCGAGAGTCTAATCATCGACAAGATAAACCATATTGTATCTTCCAGTAGTATAATTTTTTACACTACCCCTCTCATATCTTGAGTGATATGAAACTCCAGATTCTATCATCCAAGACTCAATAAAACTAATAAAACTCAAAAAAAAAATATCACTTTTATCTTCTGATATAGGATTCATAGATTCACTTCTATATGTGTATCTTCCATATTTCACTCTCCACTCTTTGAAATATTTATTCATGTGCCCTTTCTTCCCACAATTCAAGAACATGGGACTACTTTTATCTAAGTTAATTATGATCTTATTTGTCCTTCCTTTCCTTTTTCTCTAACTTTTTTATGTTTTGAATCCCCCCCTCTTACTAGAGGTATTTCTAAAAGATTTTTGGTTCTTCTTTTGATGAAGTTCCTCATTCAAGATCAGGCTCTAACATCTAGAAACACCAAATCAGTCTTGACACTTTAGTTTCTCATAGCGGTGATCATCACATCCCAAGACTTAGGGAGGAATGGTAGAAACAACAATGTCCACTCTAGATCTCCAAATTTCACCTTCACTGTACCCTTATCATGTTGAATTCATTGATTTGATCTGCCACTAGTTTACCTTTTTACATCCTCATGTCAAAAAACCTTCAGAAAATGAAAATTGTAACATCCTAGTGCCCTGGACACAAACTGGTGTCGAGTTGGCATAACACTGAAAACATAAATTGTGCCTCCTCGTATTATATAGGCTACCGACTAATGGTGAGGACCTATAAGGAAACCATGGGTAGATTATTCCCTCAATACTAGAGTAACTAAAGTAATAAAAACAAAAAAAAAGATAAACCATTCTAGATAACCATCACAAATAAATAGGAAAGTGCTGATAAAATAACCAAACATAATAGTGTAATAAAGGAATAAGGTATGCCATACATGTCCCAACAGATCCCCCAAGGTCTGATCATATATAATGACAAAATAAAAAAATAAAATGAATGTAATATTTCCCCTAACTGGTCATGAGTCCTTTATAGTCCCGTCACCTAAAATACACTCTAATATACCATGCAAAAACTCATACAATGATCCATTCCTCTATACTTGTAACCTATAAGAAAAAATTATTCTGCCTAGGTATACAAATGACATGGAAGCCTGAGAAAGGTTTGAGTGCCACTCAGTAGGCCACCAACAATGGTGTCCCTAAAATAACCAATCTATAATAGTGCATGCAGTAGTTCATGAACTAAACAATCATAATTAATATCATTCAAACAATTTTAAACATACTACATAAAATAAATTTTGAGCCCAAGGGCCTAGTTCAACCCAAGAACAAATACAAACCTACTTCAATCAAGGTTGGGGTGTCTCTGAGCACGTTGCAATGATTTTACCAACCATACTACTCTCAACCAAAATAAATATACTTATCCCTAGTCCAAACTGGTATCTGGGGGAAAATATACCCATCCTTGAAGCCATTCATCCCCCAGGGGAAGTGTTCAACCTTGGTTAACCATAAAATCCAACATCCCCTAGGGGAATCATTCACCCCAGTTTAACCATTATTTTCCTTTAATCCACTAGGGGATCATGTTCAACCTTGGGTTAACTATAAATATACTAGTGTCTCTTGGGGAAGCGGTCGCCCCAGGTTAACCATCAAGAACACTCAAAAAAATCATTTACTTTAAAAAATATATCTTTATTTCATCAATGCACTAACACAAAAGAAATAGTCACAAGTTATAAGGGGTTCATGTTTCATTTTCATTCTAAAAAAATTCAAAATACCATTACCTAAATCCATTTCAAAATTCCATTTTAATTTCCATTTACAATATGTATTATTCCCAAAAAATAATTCCAAAGGACCTTCACATGCCACCAAAAATCCATTTTCACATTTTTATTCAAAACAAAGCTCAATTTTACTACTTTGATGAAAATAAATATTCATAATTTAATTAACACAACCCAAAAGACACCATTTACAAACCAAATTACCATTTAAAAAGGCCTAAACTAAATACAATTTCATTTTACATTTAATTAATGGTTGTGAAATTTAATTTCACATTCATTGGTTCAAAAACATAATTCACCACTTTGGAACAATTTCAACATGGATTAACCTTTAAAATTAACTTACCAAGGCATGGATAAATATATAAATTAGTTATTTTAATTAAGACAACTCAAGTTAACAAGTTTACTAATATTCTAGGTCATTGCCTATTAGCTGGCGTGACCACACAACCCATTCACTTGGAAAAATAATGAGACTATGGGTTAGGTTTAGGGACCTCCTAAATTAATCTTAGATAATCTCACTCATCAAGTATTAGTCATCAGTTCGTCTTTAATCTAAAGAAATCACAATACTAGAAAAACGCCCTAAAATAAGATATATTAGCCAAAACCAATGGAACACTACTTAATAGTAAAATAAATCCTAAATAGATAGAAGAGGAGAGTTAGACTCACCTAAGGATTTTGATTTCAAGATATTTCATCTAAATTAGATACCAAATGGAGGATAACCTCCAAGAGGAAGGAAGGAAGGAGAGGGAACATACAAAGGGGGATACTAGTAAATAAGATAGGAAAAAGGAGGGAAAAAATTTAAGGTTGGTGGGAGAAAAGAGTCATTTGACCACTTTTAATGAGGCATATGGTTTGGATAAAAGTATTTCCAAACCATACACCAACCATGCAGACATCATTATATGAGGAACACCATAGCGCATGGTTAGTGTACATAGTTTGTCAAATCATGCACAAACTATGTACAAGTGTCTAAAATTTATTTCAGAGTTCGTACAGTTTACTAGAGTCCCTCACATGGTTAAAAAAACCATGTTCTTTAACAAACCAAGACACACTATTGGGGTACATAGTTACCACTATCTGTTAGTTATCCATGAACCCCATGTTTTTCCCCCAAAACCATAATTCTGAACCCCAAGGCTCTCGAGACTTACCTGATCACCCGAGGCAACTCATAGGCCTCAAACCACATCCAAAAACATCCCTTAAAGATGTTCCAACTCTTGAAAATATGATCTAAATATTAGTTTTAAAAACAAACTATCCACCAAATGGAAAAAAAATTCCTTGGAAATCTCAACCTATATGGACACAAGATCTTAAAAACTCCCCACCTTAGTAATTTGTATCCCTAAGAAGTCTTAGTGGATTCCCAACTGAGTTCTCCAACTTATGTCAGTCACCAATTTGATGTCTAATGACCACATTCCATTCTTGAACTCCCAATGTGATTTTGAATCACAAATCTCATCACAAGACACAAAGTCTCCCTATCCTAAACGAACACCCAGATAACCATCAAAACATCACAACAATTCCCCATGACTTCCATCTATCTTGATAAACCTTTGTTCCATCGTTTGGTTGATTACTCGGACTATGGTGCTCCCCACAATAGGACTTATCTTACAAGTCTGATTTTGAATCTCCACACCTACCACCATCAGAATTATCCTAACAAATCCCATTCTATGTGGTCCACCAACCTACTCGGTATAGTCTCTGACACACCATACCTCAACATGCATGAGAGTGCTGGTCAATTCTAGTACCACTCTCATCCCAACTCCAATGTTGAAACAAACATGCCTCCACCATCCTAGCATAATCTAAACATTCCATATTTTCCCAAAAAACCCTGAAAATCACTAAAACAAGGTCTGTTATACCTCCATGGAAATTCTCAATAAAGTTACAAAATAGCTAAATTAAATACCATGCAAAACATTTGGTCAGATCTCTTCTAACCAACCCACCACAAGGATGCAAATCTTCCACCATTGGCATGTAATTAAAACTTTCAATCATGATAACTTTATTTATAGAGGTGCCTTGTGGTCATCCCAAGCACACGTAGAGGTCTAACACAAACCTATTGGTGAAACTTCATGATCAAGGAACCAATCACACACACTTATCACTATGCTCTCACCCAAGAAAAAGTGTGCCACCATGATGAACCACGCTTAGATCAATCCACCAATTCTCATGCTTGAACCACTACTCGAACTCATACAGCACTTCATGAGGATTATACTAAATAATTCTATGAGGAATCCAGGATAAATTAAGGTATAGACACAATGGAATCATGTTCCGTCATGAAGGTCCAATCACCAGTCTCACAATAGTAACCAATTTTCTCACATGAGGGTTACACACCCATGAACAGAACAATGATCACCACCATAAGACTATCCTTATCATTATTACATTGAGATAACACCATGATTTTATATCCCACATCTCATCCATCACTGAACAAAATGGTTGTATGGGGCCCAAATCAACCACTCCTGAGCATTTCTCCAATTGTCGAACACCATCCGTTCCTAACTCACATAACACCATCCTCAATACTCATTAAAGTTCATCAAAAGTGAGGGTCATTCCCTCTAAGTATTATGGTAGACTACCCAATATATATCTCCCCACACACTGACCCCAACGGTTCCTTCTATTAGCATGCACGTGTCACTCCTCTCGAGCCACACCCACTGTCTTGTCAAGACCTGGCTAGAAATAAGTTTTCAATCGACCACATCACAACCAAAATCATGCTCCCAAGATTCACATTCTATCCAAACCAGGATTTCATGCTTAAAAATGACCAAGAACACACACAGTGAATCCTTACTTAACCCAGAGTACCCTTGGTACTCCTCTTCAAAATAGAACCTCACTTATGCCAAGGTTCAACACAAGACCACCTGCCACCTGGTGTTGTTTTTGGAACTGCAAGAATCAAACCCCACTCATTCCAACATGGTGGAAGAACACTATAAAATAAATAGTGCTTATGGAACAAACTCAGTCAAACATCACATTCATCAATCCAATCTCCAATCACCACTTTGATTCAAACTAAACAATGGATTCTTACTATTGCATCAATCTGATCTCACTGAGATCCAAGGGTCACATGACCCATGGAGACCACTTTTCCAAAACTAAAATCATTGACCCATGAGTCAAGAATCAATGATCCTAGGATCATGAACCTAACCAAGAAATATACCATACTCTAATCATGTCATTTTTTACCAACCATGGGAACCCTAGATGTCCTCACTGAACAACACCGACACTTTGTATGCACCATAAATAAATGGATGACCACCCGTCACCTCAGAAGTTATTTTAAAAAATACAACCACTTACCTACACTAGAACCGTGTACCCAAAACATATCCAAAACTACTAGGGTCAAGCATCCAAAATATTTTACCCTTTGAAATCATCCAAGACACAAGGCACTAACACTACAGGGCTCAACTAGAACTATGGCAGGACTAGGCAGCACCGAACATGTGCCAACTACATAAGACAAAAACACCTAACCATGCCTTACATTACCAAGGAATCTCACCATAGTATGTTAACACCACTCATAGTTTTCCATCAAGGATCACAAGACATCGACTCACTAAACCTGAGTCACAACCGAAAAAAGTTCACTGGGTTCACCCACCAAGTCTATAAAGTAGGGTCTCACTAAGTCCATAACTCATGAGATGACACTTTAGCTAGTCTCAATGTCACAAGGAATTCACATGCCAAGACACCACTCTAGGGTCCCCACACAAACCCAAAACCAATGATCCTACCCATTCATGGATCAACACAACCCACAAGGTCTCAGCTTAAGCCAAAACTATAACAGGAATAGCATTCAAGATGCAACACGCCACACTTCAAGAAAGGTTATGTGGACCGGGATTTTCTATAGACCCACTACTCATTATAAGGGAACCACTTCAAGCACCAGATCACACCACCCTCACAGAGTCTACCTCAACACAAAACACCAAAAACTCACAAGGTTAATAAATGTATACAAAGGTTCCAACACCACAATCATGGGTTCCCACAATCTTTAAAGGGTTTATCACTATTAAAAAACAATTGGAGCTTATTTTAAACTGTATTTTCATTACTTTTCTCTCAGAACCCTAATTTTTAAAACTTCATAATTTTAAAAGGTTTCACAAACCTCAATTTTATAAAACTCACATTTTAAAATTCCCACACCCATAGGATTCACATTTCAAAAACTTTTTACGAATTACCAAAATAAAAAATTCTCTAAGGATTAGTTAAATAGAATACCATTCATGAGATATAGAGGAAATCACTTTATAGGTTTCTTACCAGTACTTTATTTAACCAAAAATATTATCAATCTATTTATATCTATTTTTTCATGAAGATAACATCATGAGAAATGAACAAGTAAGATGCCACCATAGCCATGGAAATGTTGTATGTGTCCCATCCTACCAAAAGATCAAAAATCGATTGGGTATCTATCACATTGGTTAATCGTATTTCCTCACCACCCACACTGATTGAAGAACACAAAACTTCTAACACTAATATTCTAGCTAGTACTCCCCTCATGAGAAGCCTCAAAATGGTACTTCCTGTTAAGATTCACTTAACCACTAGGTCGAGAGGATGAACTTTCCTACTCTACACCCCCAGCTTCCCTCAAGTTCTATTCAGTAATAAGCACTTGATTCACTATCTTAATAATAGTATCCAGATGAAACACATTGAACTACGATTGAATGTAATTCTTGAGACTATCCTCAAAAAAAATTTCCCTCGATGGCTCATCAGCAAGATAAATCAGTGAAAAATGTTGAAGCTATTTAAAGAATATTTAATAATACATAATAGTAATAGTGCCCTACTCTATAAGTATAAACTCATTGGATCACTATATTCTCAGAGTCTTAGGAAAAAAGTAGTCATAAAACCTAGATAGGAAATCCCCTCCAAACCATATCTCACAGCATATCATCCCGGTTCAAAACATCTCACCAGCGCTTAGCTGCTCCCTGAAGCATATATGTTTCAGGATTCACTCTCCTCTTAGGAGGTGCCTCCAAATGCTCAAAAGTAGAATATATAGTCTCAATCCATAGCTCAGTATCCTGTGGACATCCATCCCCAGAAAACATGGGTAAATGCTGCTGCTAGAACACATGTGTGAGCTCTTCTATAGACAAGGAAGACTACGAGTCTCCCTAAATGGTCTGTATAAAGCATATAAAAATATCATAAAATTGTACATATGCACCCATATCTAGTTCTACTACTATTGTCACAGCTAGTACTATAGGAGGATCTATTGGTATCCCATGACCAGCCACCTCTAAAGCATGGTCGCCGTCTCCCTCCTGGTGTATGACTGGAGGTCGTCGTGGTGGAATGTCTCTACAATTCCAAACACACACCTTAGATAAGATCGTTAATGGGAATATCATAGCTAAAGGTGTATAAAATGTTGAATCATTTCTATAAAAAAACACACCCCTCTACCAGCTCCTAAATATAGGACTGGGTAATAAAAACAGCTGTATAAAGCACTAGAGACACTGCCTACTCTTTACTCTAAAGTTGGGTCAAGGTCAAGTTCTCTATTTCACAATTTCAATTTCATATCTATTCATATTTATTTTATAATTCTTTTTAAATGGTTGATTCAAATGGTTCACCACTTCTAATCCATAAGGTCACATACACCTCATGAACTTAAGTGTGGTGTCCTCTTAATCCAAACCATAACATGTTCCAGTCCATGCGACCAATGGTCTATGACTCAACATTCCATAATTGTCTACTTAAGGTGTGTGTGGTAGCCTAAGTAGGAAAATTTTGTTTAGGTTATGGAGGTAACTCTAAGTACCAATCATGTTTCTCAATTCCCTTCACAAATTTTCTATCAACAATAGGTATATCACTCAAGGCACACATAATAATTTCATGCATCCAAGAAATGCATCCTATATGGCATGGAATATGAATCCTATAAAGTTCCTAAAATGATGCATGAGATGGAATACTCTCATATCATTGGGAAACAACAAATCCAAAATCATAAGGTTCATTAAACATCAAGTGTGTCACCCAACAGTGGAATCAAATCAACTGTAATAGGAAAAATCTAGAAAAAAACATTTCTCATTATAGGTAATTTGGATTTTCCATATATTTGGGTTATCTATTCTTAGGAATAGCTCATTAAAAAAATCCAAATATTCCTAATCTTCTATCTATTATCTCAAAATAGTAAATCCTAAAAAGAAAATTCTTTGATACCACTTTTTAATGTCCTGGCCTGGATGCCACTTAATGGTGCACCGATCCAGTGGGTCACATGGCCTCAAGTGTGCCTCCCTATATACTAGAGGCTTATAAATAGAAGTGAGGGTCTACGGTGTGTCTGTGGGGATATTATTCCATCTTATAAGAGTGTAGCACCATGGTAATAATCATAACAATAAAGTAGTAGAAGTGGATAAATAAAAGAACATAAAACATAATATAACATCTAGAAGGCTGTAATAATAAATAATCCAAAATAAGTGATATACAATATGATGATCATTCCATGTATCTATAAAAATGGCAGGAAATATTTGGAAACAGGAAACCAATACATTAGAAGTATCAAAAGTACAAAAGACCCAAAAAAGACTCTCTCCATCTATCATCACAAGTATTTCTCAGTTATGTGCTCCCCTGCTCCAAAGTAATGATCAAATCAAGCATCTTATAGTGGGTGATTGCCCTGGTCCCTACCTTAATCCATGAATTCTTCTTTGGTACCCAATAGTATCCTGAACAGGGTGTCATATAACACTCAGTAATCCACCACTAACGGTGTCTATAACAAGTCTAGTCTGTATAATATAAACATAAGTAGTTTGCAGTATATCACAGGTATAACAGTAATGAAAGTAAAGTGTGATCCTTTCTAGCCAAACATGGCTCCATGTGAAACAATAATCAGATACCATGATAAGGGAAACTATAATAAAAAATAAATAGGTGTGATGTTGTCTAGTCTAACGACTATAATCAAATACCCATACTGGGGATATCTATAAAGAATATAAAAATATCCACAACAACCATGTCATGTAATAAAATACATAACATCCACAATGGCCACATCATGTAATCTATTGTTAGACTATGAAGGGATGGATCCAAGTTATAGAAGTTTGAGGCATCCTTGCTGAGTCCCAGGAGCATCTTGATGTAAACTTGGTAATATTTGGGTGGAGTCCAAGGATCATGTCAACAAAGCATGTCCAATGTGAGTCCAAGCAAGCTAAATACAAGGGGTAGTAAGGCCCTTGGCATCCTACGGAATCAATATACAAGGAGTAAACATGTTCAAGGTATTCACTACTATAATCAAGATCCATGGAGTAGAAATTTCCATGGAATCTAATGGAATTATGATCTAAGGAGCTCATCCAAGGAATCCACTACCATTATCAATTCATCATCTCTGTCCATTCACAACCAATGAGTTCTTCCAACCCATTAAATATTTTCCATATAAATCATTTAGCCATTTTAATCATATATTATCACATGAAAAGGAGGCATCAACCTTCTTCTATCAATTCAATTCAATTCATTCCTTTTATTTACAATGAATAGGTAAAATAAGGTTCTAAAAACCTTAAACAATTCATTAAATTCTCATTAAGGAGCCCTCTAAAATTGGCAAGATCACATGCACCCAATGAGGTGGAATAACATATGGAAAATACAAGGGAACACCCCATGGGTGGCATAGGTTGGGGATAACAACCTCTAAAGATCACAAAGGTACTAGTAGGCAACCTAAACAGGTCACAAACAATTTATTCAAGATGTTAAATTAATTTTAGGTGAAACACCAGAATGTTCAGCGTACATCACAATGACAAAATGAATATAAAACACCAAATCTTAGGGGATGTTATTGACCACCTACTATATACAAGTGGTAGAACACTCATTTGGTATCGACCTTTGATTCAGTCCAGATCGAGAGAGAAATGAAGAACAGACAAAAACCCTAGAAATAGGGAATATTAGCTTGCACCAAAATAGCATAGTTGATAGCAAGGAAAATGAATAATGGCACAATAGGAATGAATAACTCATCGACGATGATCCAATGAAACCAACGATGCTTGAATCTAATCCCAAAAAGAGAAATGGTGGAAAACCCTAGCTTAGGAGTTCTTCAACAAGTGAAGAACCTCTCCTCTATCTGCTGTAATGAGAGGAGGAAAAATAAATTAGGTTATAAGAATTTTTAAGGGTGAAATGGTAATTTCCCCTCAGTTTTTTGGGTCTCATGGTTTGGCCACATGATTTTACAAATAGTGTTCCAACCATACGCCCCTCACTAACTCTCTAGGGAACCTTCATGGTTCATGCACATGGTTTGAAAAACCATTTGCAAGCCATGTCATAAGTCACTATCCATTATCAACCCTCACACAGTCAGGGCACATAATTAGACAAACCATGTGTCGACCATTCATTTAGACTCTTTTAAAAACTATAGATGACTCGCACAGGTTTCCCCCCTATATGCACAATTTCCTCAAATTGTACAGGCTTACTATAGCC
The DNA here is from genome assembly GCA_963277665.1 of Viscum album. NCBI lineage: Eukaryota > Viridiplantae > Streptophyta > Magnoliopsida > Santalales > Viscaceae > Viscum > Viscum album. The sequence continues at coordinate 602,521,718 of OY728133.1, forward strand.
TCTATCCATCCCCACATGGATTACGCAACCCATGTGGTCTGGGTCGCACAGTTTCTACTAACTGTGTGGCCCATCTATCTTTTCCAAAAACCAGGCCTTGATAGCGCTATCGTGACATGTCAAATTCATTATGCTTTAAAAGGGTATTTATAGTCTAGGGAAGACCCTAGGCTGTATCTCAAGGAATTTTGATAGGTTTAGATTGTATATTTTTAATAAAAATTACTAAAAGAGGGGGTTGTTTTGAAAATAGTTTAAAGAAAATAACTTAATTTAAAAAGTTTAATAGTTTAATAACCAAATGGATTTTGAAAAGTATGAGAAAAAGGGTTTGTTGTGAGTTCACTACACACATTTAAATTTCATTGTTCTTGGATATTAATTAGGTTTTGATGTAAGTATTTGGTTGAAATTAATTGGAATCCTGATTACTTTCCAAGTTTTTATATCAAAGCACGTTGAGCCAAACCTTGAAATAACAATCCTATATCCAAGGTCCATATCTCATGAATGGTATAATAAAATCCAAAGAAAATTAAAATATCAAATAATTGGGGAAGAAAGGGATTCTTACGTTGTCCAATCGGAACAACACAGTTCACGCACTCAAGACTTCACACCGATCAGTTAAAAGTAAATAGCATTCCACTCAATTCAATCAAAAAAAGCATTCAAACATGAATCAAAGTAATATAATTATAAATCAAATGTTTCCAAACCCAAAATACATCAAACTAGTATTATTAAAAGTTTTGGAACTCCCTTTACAATATGTGTAGCTTCCTCACAACAAACACCCACCATTTGGCCCAATATTGAGAGGAGGAGGAAATTCAGGTGGAACTCCTTATTCATACTTGATCTCCTTATGAGGATAGGGGCCTCCAAAACATATATGATGAGGATAGTAATCCTATGGAAATACAAAATGGAAAATCTTTTCTTTTGGTTTGAACTTTCAAATGGGGGTCCCAAGGTATCATTTTATAGGAAAATTAGAAGGTGGTTTTGAGCCCCCCATATTTCGAGAAATCGTATGTCCCATGGTTTTAGACACCTTAAGAAAGTATTATATCACTTTGGATAAAATTAAAAAGTTGTATCCTCACCTATTGAATATATCCACTGAAATTTTGGATTCATTTGGATACCTACAGCTTGAGATATGGATATATCACAACACACCACTTTTGACTTCATACAGATTCAGTGTGCTGGACATATTAGGTCAGTTGATCCACTTAATGGCCGAATTGGGCTTGGATATCTTAATAAGAGTTGTACCCCATTGAAATTTGGACCATCCTACAAAATATAATCCCATTTGTATGTACGTATATTTTGTAAAATTCACAACAATGAATAGGTGTTCATGGATCCCATGCAATTTTGGCCCATTTTTCTTCCAACTTATGTCAATCACCAATTTGATGCCTAATGACCACATTCCATTCCTGAACTCCCAATGTGATTTCAAAGAACAAATCTCATAAAAATACACAAAGTCTCCCTATCCCGAACCAACACCTAGATTACCATCAAAACATCACGACAATTCCCCACAACGTCTATCTATCTTGATAAACCTTTGTGCCATTGTTTGGTTGATTACCTGGCCTATGGTACTCCCCACAATAGGACTTATCTCACAAGGATGATTTTGAACCTCCAAACCTCCCTACATCAGAATTATCCTACCAAATCCTATTCTATGTGGTCCACCAACCTACTCGGTATGGTCTTTGATACACCATACCTCAACATGTATGAGAGTGTTGGTCAATGCTAGTACCACTCTCATCCCAACTCCTATGCTGAAACAAACATGCCTCCACCATCCAAGCATAATATAAAAATTCAATATTTTCCCAAAAAGCCCCAAAAAATACCAAAACAAGGTCTGTTATACCTCCATGGACATTCCTGATGAAGTTCCAAAATATCCAAATTAAATCCCATGCAAAACAGTTGGTCAGATCTCTTCCAACCAACCCACCACAAGGACGCTCATCTTCCACCACTAGCATGCAATTAAGACTTCCAACCATGATACATTTATTTGTAGAGGTACCTTGTAGTCATCCCAAGAACATGTAGAGGTCTCACCCAAACCTATTGGTGAAACTTCATGATCAAGGAACCAATCACTCACACTTATCACTATGCTCTCACCCGAGAACCAGCGTGCCACCATGCTAAACCACACTTAGATCAATACACAAATTCCTAAGATTGAACCAATACTTTAACTCATCCAGAACTTCATTATTATTATACTCAATAATTCTATGATGAATCCAGACTATATTAAGGTATGGACACAACAGCATCATGTTCCATCGTGAAGGTATAACCATTAGTCTCACAATAGTAACCAATTTTCCCCCATGAGGGTTACACACCCATGAACTAAACAATTATCCCCACCATAAGATTATCATTATCATCATTACATTGAGATAACACCCTGATTTCATATCCCACATCTCATCCATCACTAAACAAAATGGTTGTATGGGGCCCAACTCAACCACTCCCGAGCATTTCTCTGATCATCGAACGCCATCTGTTCCTAACTCACGTAACACCATCCTTAGTACTCACTAAATTTCATCAAAAGTGAGGGTCATTACCTCTAAGTATTATGGTAGACTCCCCAATATATATCTCCCCACACACTGACCCCAACGGTTCCTTCCATTAGCATGCGCGTGTCACTCCTCTCGAGCCACACCCATGTCTAGTTAAGACCTGACTATGACTGATTTTTCGATCGATCACATCACAACCAGAATCACACTCCCAAGATTCACATTCTATCCAAACTATGATTTCATGCTTAAACATGACCAAGAACACACACACAGTGAATCCTTACTTAACCCATAGTACCCTTGGTACTCCTCTTCAAAATGGAACCTCACTTATGTCAAGGTTCAACACAAGACCACCCGACACCTGGTGTTGTTTTTGAAACCGCAAGAATCCAACCCCAATCATTCCAACATGGTGGAAGAAAACTCCCAAATAAATAGTTCTTATGGCACAAACTTATCCACACATCACATTCATCAATCCAATCTCCAATCACCACTTTGATTTTAAACTAAACAACAGATGCTTACTATTACTTTAATCTGATCTCACTAAGATCCAAGGGTCACACGACCCATTGAGACCACTTTTCAAAAACTTAGATCATCGCCCCATGAGGAAAGCATCAATGATCCTAGAATCATGCACCTAACTAAGCAACATACCATGATCCAAGCATGTCATTTTTTACCAACCATAGGAATCCTAGATGTCCTCATAAAACAAATCTGACACTTTGTATGTTTCATAACTAAATGGATGACCACCCGTCACCTCAGACGTTATTTTAAAAACTCCAACCACTTACCTACACTAGCACCATGTACCCAAAACATATCCAAAACTACTAGGGTCAAGCATCTGAAAAACCCTACCCTTTGAAATCATCCTAGAGACAAGGCACTAACACTACAAGGCTCAACTAGAACTATGATGGGACTAGGTAGCACCGAACATGCGCCAACCGCATAAGCCAGAACACCTACACAAGCCTTAAATTACCAAGTAATCTCACTAGATTATGTTAACACCACTCATAGTTTTCCATCAAGTATCACAAGACATCAACTCACTAAACCGAAATCGTAACCGAAAAAAAGTTCATTGGGTTCTCCCACCTAGTCTATAAAGTAGGGTATCACTAAGTCCATACCTCATGAGATGACACTTTCCCTAGTCTCAAGGTCACAAATAATTCACATGCCACGACACGACTCTAGGGTCCCCACACAGACCCAAAACCAATGATCATACCCATTCATGGGTCAGCACAACCCACAAGGTCATAGCTCAATCCAAAAATATAACAGGCATAGCATTCAAGATGCAACATGCCACACTTCAAGAAAGGTTCTGTGGACCAGGATTTTCTCTAGACCCACTACTCATACTAGGGGAACCACTTCAAGCACTAGATCACACCACCCTCATAGATTCTACCTTAACACAAAACACTAAAAACTCATAGGTTTAATAAATGTATACAAAGGTTCCAACACCACAATCATGGTTTCCCATAATCTTTCAAGGGTTTCTCACTATCAAAAAACCATTGGAGCTTATTTTAAACTTTATTTTCATTCCTTTTCTCTCAAAACACTAATTGTTTAAACTTCCTAATTTTAAAAGGTTTCACAAACCTCTATTTTATAAAACTCACATTTTAAAATTCCCACACCCACTAGATTCACATTTCAAAAACTTTTTATGAATTACCAAAATACAAAATTCTATAAGGCTTAGTTAAATAGAATACCATTCATGAGATATAGAGGAAAACACTTTTTAGTTTGCTTACCAGCACTTTATTTAACCAAAAATATTATCAATCTATTTATATCTATTTTTTCATCAAGATAACATCATGAGAATTGATCAACTATGATGCCACCATAGCCATAGAAATGTTGTTTGTGGCCCATCCTACCACAAGCTCAGAACTCGACTAGGTCTCTATCACATTGGTTCATCATATTTCCCCACCTCCTACACTGATAGAAGAAGATATCACTTCTAAAACTAATATTATGTCTGGTACTCCCCTCATGAGAAGCCTCAAAATGGAGCTTCCTGTTAAGATTCACTGAACCACTAGGTAGAGAGGATGAACTTTCTTACTCTGCACCCCCATCTTCCCTCAGGTTCTATTCAGTAATAAGCACCTGATTCATTATCTTTATAATAGTATCCAGATGAAACACATTGAACTATGATCAAATGTAATGCTTGAGACTATCCTCAAAGCGTCTTTCCCTTGACGACTCATCAATAAGATAAATCAGTGAAAAATGTTGAATCTCTTTAAATCATATTGAATAATCCATAACAATCATAGTGGCCTAATCTAGACGCATAAACTCACTGGATCACTCTGATCTCATAGTATTAGGGAAAAAGTATTCATAAAATCTGGATAGGAAATCCCCTCCAAACCATATCTCACAGCATATCAGCCCGGTTCAAAACATCCCACCAGCGCTTATCTTCTCCCTAAAGCATATAAGTTTTGTGATTCACTCTCCTCTTAGGAGGTGCCTACAGATGTTAGAAAATAGAATGCATAGTTTCAATCCATAGATCAGCATCCTATGGACCTCCATCCCCAGAAAACATGGGTATATGTTGCTGCTGGAACACACTTGTGAGATCTTCTATAGATAAGGAAAATTGTGGGTCTCCCTGAATGGTCTGCATAAATCATATAAAACTATCATGAAATTGTACATATGTACCCATATCTATTACTACTACTTGTTTCATAGGTAGTACTACAGGAGGATCTACTGGTATCCCATGACCCGCCACCTCTGAAGCATGGTCGTCATCACCCTCCTGGCGTATGACCGGAGGTCGTCGTGGTGGCATGTCTCTACAATTCCAAACACACACCTCAGATAAGATTGTTAATGGGAATATCACAGTTAAAGGTTTATAAAGATCAAATAGTTTCTATGAAAAACCACACCCCTCTACCTTCTCCTAAATCCTAGATTGGGTAATAAAAACAGTTGTATAAAGCACTAGAGACACTACCTACTCCCCACTCTAAAGTTGGGTCAAGTTCTCTATTTCACAATTTCAATTTCATCTCAATTCATATTTATTTTATAATTATTTTTAAATGGTTTATTCAAATTTTTCACCACTTATAATCCATAAGATCCCATACACCTCATGAACTAAAGTATGGAGTCCACTTAATCTAAACCATAACATGTTCTAATCCATGTGACCAATGTTCTATGACTAAACATGTCATAATTGGATACTTAGGGTGTGTGTGGTAGCCTAAGTAGGAAAAAATGTTTAGGTTATGGAGTTAACTCTAAGTACCAATCATGTTTCTCAATTCCCTTCACAAATTTTCTATCAACAATAGGTATATCACTAAAGGCACACATAATAATGTCATGCAGTCAAGCAATGCATTTTATATGGCATGGAAAGTGAATCCTATAAAGTTCCTAAAATGATGAATGAGATGGAATACCCTCATGTCATTGGGAAACAAAAAATCCATAATTATAAGAAACATTAAACATCAAGTGTGTCACCCAATAGTGGAATCAAATCAACTATAATAGGAAAAATCTAGAAAAAACATTTCTCATTCTAGGTAATTTGTATTATCCATGTATGTCGGTTAGCTATTCTTAGAAACAGCTCATTACCAAAATCCAACTCTTCCTAATATTCTATCTATTGTCTCAAAATAGTAAATCTAAAAAATAAAATCCTTTGATACCTCTTTGTAATGTCCCGACCTGGATGCCACTTAATGGTGCATCGATCCTTTGGGTCACGTGGCCTCAAGTGTGCCTCCCTATATGCTAGAGGCTTCTGAATAGAAGTGAGGGTCAAGGGTGTGTTTATGTAGAGACTATTCCCTCTTATAAGAGTGTAGCACCACAATAATAATCATAACAATCATGTAGCAGAAGAAGATAAATAATTGAACATTAAATAGAAGATAACATCCAGAAGGTTGTAATAATAAATAAGAAAAAATCATTCATATACAATATGATGACCATGCCATGTATCTATAAAAAATGGCAGGAAATATATAGAAATAGGAAACCAATACATTATAAGTATAAAAAGTAAAAAATACCCAAAAAAGACTCTCTCTCTCTCTCCAGCTATCATCAAAAGTATTGCTCGGTTATGTTCTCCACTGCTCCTAAGCAATGATCAAATCAAGCATCATATAGTGGGGGATTGCCCTGGTCCCCACCTTCATCCATGAATTCTTATTTTGTAACCAATAGTGGACTGAACAAGATGTCAGATAACACTCAGTAAGACACCACTGACAGTGTCTATAAAAATTCTAGTCTGTGTGATATAAAAATAAGTAGTGTGTGGTATATCACAGGTATAACAGTAATGAAAGTAAAGTGTGATCTTTTCTAGCCAAACATGGCTCCCTGTGAAACAATAATCGAGATCCCATGATAAGGGAAACTTTAATCATAAATAAAGAGGTTTGATGTTGTCTATTCTAACTACTATAATCAAATACCCATACCAGGGATATCTATAAAGCATAGAAAAATATCCACAATGGCCATGTCATGTAATCAAATGCATAACATCCACAACAGCCACATCATGTAATCTAGTGTTAGACCATGAAGGGTTGGATCCAAGTTATAGAAATCTGAGGCATCCTCGTTGAGTCCCAGGAGCATCTCACTGAAAACTTAGTAATATTTGGGTGGATTCCAAGGATCATGTCAACAAATCATGTCCAATGGGAGTCCAAGAAATCCAAATCCAAGGGGTAGTAATGCCCTTGGCATCCTATGGAATCAAGATCCAAGGAGTAAACATGTTTAAGGTATTCACAACTATAATCAAGATCTATGGATTAGAAATTTCCATGGAATCTAATGGAATCATGATCCAAGGAGCTCATCCATGGAATCCACTACTATTATCAATTCATCATCTTAGTCCATTCAAAAAAAATGAGTTCTTCCAACCCATTCAACATTTTCCATATAAATCATTTAACTATTTTAATCATATATAATCACATGAAAAGGAGGCAGCAACCTTATCCTATCAATTCAATTCAATTAATTCCTTTTATTTACAATGAATAGGTAAAACAAGTTTCTAACAACCTTAAAAAATCATTAAATCCTCATTAAGGCTCCCTCTAAAATTATCAAGCTCATATACACCCATCGAGGTGGCACAACATAGGGAAAATACAAGGGCACACCCCATGGGTGGAATAGGTTGGGGCTAACAACCTCTAAAGATCACAAAGTTACTAGTGGGAAACCTAAACAGGTCCCAAACAATTTATTCAATATGTTAAATTAATTTTAGGGGAAACACCAGAATGTTCGGCATGCAGCACAATGAAAAAAATGAATATAAAACACCAAACCTTAGGAGATGGTATTAACCACCAACTGTATACACGTGGTAAAACACTCATTCGGTATCGACCTTTGATTTGGTCCAGATCGAGAGAGAAACAAAGAATGGATGAAAACCCTCGAAATAGGGCATATTAGCTTTCACCAAAATATTATAGCTGATAGAAAGGAAAATTAATAACGGAATAAGAGGAATAAATAACTCACCGGTGTTGATCCAATGAGACCAAATATACTTGAATCTGATCCCAAACAGAGAAATGGTGGAAAACCCTAGATTAGGATCTCTTCAATAGGTTAATAACCTCTTCTCTATTTTCTGGAATGAGAGGAGGAAAAATAAATTCAGTTATAAGAATTTTTATGGGTGAAATGGTAATTTACCCTCAATTTTTTGGGTCGCATGGTTTGGCCGCATGATTTTAGAAATCGTGCACCAACCATACATCCCTCACTGCCTCTCTAGGGAACCTGCACAGTTCATGTGCATGGTTTGTAAAACCATGTGAAAAATGTGTCATAATTCACTATCCCTTATCACCCCTCGCATAGTCAAAGCACATGATTAGACAAACCATGTGACGACCATGAATTTAGCCTCTTTTAAAAACTATAGGTGACTCACGTAGGTTTCCCCCCTAGCAGCATGGTTTGCTTAAACCATGCGTACGACCCTACTATGGCCTTTATCTATCCCCACATGGATTACTCAACCCATGTGTCCTAGGTCGCATAGTTTCTACTAACCATGCGGCCTAGCTGTCTTTTCCAAAAACCAGGCCTTGACTGCGTTATCATGACACGTCAAATTTATTATGCTTTTAAAGGGTATTTATAGTATAGGGAAGGCCTTGGGTTGTCTCTCAAGGAGCGTCGATAGGTTTAGAGTTTCTATTTTTAATAAAAAGTACAAAAATAGGGGGTTGTTTTGAAAACATTTTAAAGAAAATAACTTAATTTAAAAAGTTTAATAGTTTAAGAACCAAGTGGATTTTGAAAAGTATGAGAAAAAAGGTTTGTTTTTATTTCACTACACACATTTAAAGTTCATTATTCTTGGAGATTAATTATGGTTTGATGTAAGTATTTGGTTGAAATTAATCAGAATCCTGATTACTTTCCAAGTTTTTATATCAAAGCGCGTTGAGCCAAACCTTGACATAACAATCATATAGCCAAGGTCTAGATCTAATGAATGGTATAATAAAATCCAAAGAAAATTGAAATCTCAAATAATTGGGAAGAAAGGGATTCTTGCATTGTCCAATCAAAATAACACAAGTCACGGACTCAATACTTCACACCGATCAGTTAAAAGTAAAGAGCATTCCAATCAATTCAATCAAACAAAGCATTCAAACATGAATCAAAGTAAGATAATTCTAAATAAAATGTTTTTAAACTCAAAATACATCAAACTAGTATTAGTAAAAGTGTTGGAATTCCCTTTATAATATGTTTAGTTCCCTCACAACGAACACCCACCGTTTAGCCCAATATTGAGAGGAGGAGGAAAGTCGGGTGGAACTCCTTCTTCATCCTTGATCCCCCTATGAGGATAGGGGCCTCCAAAACTTCTATGATGAAGATAGTAATCCCCTGGAACTCAAAAATGTCAGATATTTTCTTCTAGTTTGAACTTGAAAATGGGGAGCCCCATGTATCATTTTATAGGAAAATTGGAAGGTGGTTTTGAGCCCCTAGATTTTGAGAAATCACTTGTCCCATGGTTTTCAACCATCAGAAAGTATTATATCGCTTTGGAAAAAATTAAAAATTTGTATAAACACCTCCTGAATATCTCCACAAAAGGTTTGGATTCATTTGGACACCTACAGCTCAAGATATTGATAGATCACAACACACCACTTTTGACTTCTAACAGATTCAATGTGTTGGACAGATTAGGTCGGTTGAGCCACTTAATGGCCAAATTGGGCTTGGATATCTTAATAAGAGTTGTATCCCATTGAAATTTGGACCATCCCACAAAATATAAACCCATTTATATGTACTTATTTTTTTTAAAATTCACAACAATGAACAGGTGTTCATGGATCCCATGCAATTTTGGCCCATTTTTCTTCCAACTTATACCAGTCACCAATTTGATTCATAACGACCACATTCCATTCCTGAACTCCCAATGTGATTTTGAAGCAAAAATATCATCACAAGACACAAATTCTCCCTATCCTGAACCAACACATAGATTACCATCAATACATCACGACAATTCCCCACGACTTCAATCTATCCTGATAAACCTTTGTGTCATCGTTTGGTTGATTACCTGGCCTATGGTGCTCCCCACAATAGTACTTATCTCACAAGGATGATTTTGAACCTCCACACATCCCACCATCAGAATTATCCTACCAAATACCATTCTATGTGGTCCACCAACCTACTCGGTGTGGTCTTCGACACACCATACCTCAACATGCACAAGAGTGTTGGTCAATGCTAGTACCACTCTCATCCCAACTCTGATGCTGAAACATATGTGCCTCCACCATCTAAGAATAATCTAAACATTCCATATTTTCCTAAAAATCCATGAAAACACTAAAACAAGGTCTTTTATACCTCCATGTAAATTCATGATGAAGTTCCAAAATAGCCAAATTAAATCCCATACAAAACATTTGGTCAGATCTCTTCTGACCAACCCACCACAAGGATGCTCATCTTCCACCACTAACATGCAATTAAAACTTCCAACCATGATACCTTTATTTCTAGAGGTACCTTTTAGTCATCCCAATCACACGAAGAGGTCTCACCCAAACCTATTGGTAAAACTTCATGATCAAGGAACAAATCACTCACACTTATCACTATGCTCTCACCCGAGAACCAGTGTGCCACCATGTTGAACCACACTTGGATCAATCCACCAATTCATGAGCTTGAACCACTACTCAAACTCAACCAAAAATTCATGAGGATTATACTAAATAATTATATGAGTAATCTAGGATACATTAAGGTATGGACATAATCACATCGTGTTCTGACATGAAGGTCCAACCACCAGTCTCACAATTGTAACCCATTTTCTCGCATGAGGGTTACACACCCATGAACGAAACAATGGTCCCCACTATAAGACTATCCTTATCATTATTCCATTGGGATAACACTCAGATTTTATAGCCCATATCTCATCCATAACTAAACAAAATGGTCATATGGGGACCAACTCACCCACTCCAGAGCGTTGCTCCAATCATCGAACGCCATCTGTTCCTAACTCCCATAACACCATCCTCAGTACTCACTAAAGTTAATCAAAAGTGAGGTTCATTCCCTACAAGTATTATGGTTGAATACCCAATATATATCTCCCCACACACTAACCCCAATAGTTCCTTCCATTGGCATGTGCATGTCACTCCTCTTGAGCCATGCCCATTGTCTTGCCAAGACCTGACTAGGTTTGATTTGTCGATCGACTGCATCACAACTAGAATCATGCTCCCAATATTGACGTTATATAAAAACCAGGATTGAATTATTAAACATGACCAAGACCACACACGGTGAATCCTTAATTAACCCAAAGTACCCTTAGTACTCCTCTTCAAAGTGGAACCTCACTTATGCCAAGGTTTACACAAGACCACCTATCACCTGGTGTTGTTTTTGAAACTACAAGCATCCAACCCCACTCATTATAACATGGTGGAATCACACTCCAAAATAAATAGTGATTATGGTACAAACTCATTCACACGTCACATTCATCAATCCAAGCTCCAATCACCACTTTGATTTCAAACTAAACAATGGATGCTTACTATTGCATCAATTTGATCTCACTGAGATCCAAGGGTCACACAACCCATGGAGAAAGATTTTCCAAAATGAAGATCATTGCCCCATGAGTCAAGTATCAATGATCCTAGGATCATTTACCTAACCAAGAAACATAACATTCTCCAAGTATGTCATTTTTTCTAACCATGGGAATCCTAGATGTCCTCATAGAACAAGACCGACCCTTTTTATGTGCCATAACTAAATGGATGACCACCCTTCACCTCAGACGTTATTTTAAAAACTCAAACCACTTAAATAAACTAGAACCATGTACCCAAAACATATCCAAAACTACTAGGGTCAAGATTTGAAAAACCGTACCCTTTGAAATCATCCTAGACACAAGGCACTAACACTACATGGATCAAATAAAACTATGACGGGGCTAGGAAGCACCAAACATGCTCCAACCACATAATCCAGAACACCTACACATGCCTTACATTACCAAGTAATCTCACCAGAGTATGTTAACACCACTCATAGTTTTCCATCAAGGATCACAAGACATCGAATCACTAAACCTGAGTCGCAACTGAAAAAAGTTCATTGGGTTCTCCCACCTAGTCCATAAATTAGGGTCTCACTAAGTACATAACTCATGAGATAACACTTTCCCTAGTCTCAAGGTCACAAGGAATTCACATGACACAACACCACTCTAGGGTCCCCACACAAACCCAAAACCAATGATCCTACCCATTCATGGGTCAATACAACCCACAAGGTCACAGCTCAAGCCAAAAATGTAACAGGCGTTGCATTCAAGATGCAACATGACACACTTCAAGAAAGGTTCCATCGGCCAAGATTTTCTCTAGAACCACTACTCATACAAGGGGCGCCACTTCAAGCACCAGATCACACCATCCTCATAGATTCCACCTCAACACAAATCACCAAAAACTCACAAGGTTAATAAATGTATACAAAGGTTCCAACACTAAAATCATGGGTTCCCGTACTCCTTCAAGGGTTTCTCGCTATTAAAAACCCATTGGAGCTTATTTTAAACTATATTTTTATTCATTTTCTCTCAAAACCCTAATTTTTAAAACTTCCTAATTTTAAAAGGTTTCACAACCCTCCATTTTATAAAACTCACATTTTAAAATTCACACACCCACAAGAATCGCATTTCAAAAAAAAATATGAATTACCAAAATAAAAAAAATTCTCTAAGGCTTGGTTAAATAGAATACCATTCATGAGATATAAAGGAAAATACTTTATAGGTTGCTTACCGGTACTTTATTTAAAAAAAATATTATCAATCTATTTATATCTATTTTTAATCAAGATAACATAATGAGAATTGATCAAGTAAGATACCACCATATCCATAGAAATTTTGTATGTGGCCTATACTACCGCAAGCTCAGAACTAGACTGGGTCTCTATCACATTGGTTCCTCATATTTCCCCACCTCCCACACTCATAGAATAAGACATTACTTACAACACTAATATTCTGGCTGGTACTCCCCTCATGAGAAGCCTCAAAATAGAGCTTCCTGATAAGATTCATTGAACCACTAGGACAAGAGGATGAAATTTCCTACTCTGCGCCCCCAGCTTCCCTCAGGTTCTATTCAGTAATAAGCACCTGATTCACTATTTTAATAATAGTATCTAGATGAAACACATTGAACTACAATTTAATGTAATGATTGAGACTATCCTCAAAGTGTCTTTCCCTCGAAGGATCATTAGCAAGATAAATCTGTGAAAAATGTTTAATCTCTTTAAAGAATATTGAATAATCCATAACAGTCATAGTGCCCTACTCTAGACACGTAAACTCATTGGATAACTCTTCTCTCATAGTCTTAGGAAAAAATTAGTCATAAAACCTTGATAGAAAATCCCATCTAAACTATATCTCGCTACATATCAACCTGGTTCAAAACATCTCACCAGTGCTTAGCTACTCCCTGAAGAATATATGTTTCAGGATTCACTCTCCTCTTAGGAGGTACCTAAAATAGAATAGATAGTATCAAACCATAGCTCAGCATCCTGTGGAAATCCATCCCCAGAAAACATGGGTAGATGCTTCTATTGGAACACACGTGTGAGCTCTTCTATAGAAAAGGCAGGCTATAGGTCTTGTTGAATGGTATGCATAAAGCATATAAAACTATCATAAAATTGTGAATCAGCACCCATATCTAGTACTACTAATAGTGTCATAGCTAGCATTATAGGAGGATATATTGGTATCCCATGACCCTCCACCTCTGAAGCATGGTCAACGCTACCCTCCTGGCGTACGACTGGAGATCGTCATGGTGGAATGTCTCTACAATTCCAAACACACACCTTAGATAAGATCGTTAATGGTAATATCATATTTAAAGGCATATAAAAAGTCGAATAGTTTCTATAAAAAAAATCACACCCATCTGCCTGCTCCTAAATCTAGGACTGGGTAATAAAAACATATGTATAAAGCACTAGAGACACAGCCTACTTCCCACTCTAAATTTGGGTCAAGGTCAAGTTCTCTATTTCACAATTTCAATTTCATCTCAATTCATATTTATTTTATAATTCTTTTTAAATGGTTTATTCAAATGGTTTACCACTTCTAATCCATAAGGTCCTATACACCTTATGAACTAAAGTGTGGTGTCTACTTAATCAAAACCATAACATGTTCCAATCCATGCGACCAATAGTCTATGACTCAACGTGCCATAATTGGATACTTAGGGTGTGTGTGGTATCCCAAGTAGGAAAAAAATTTAGGTTATGGAGGTAAATCTAAGTTCCAATCATTTTTCTCAATTACCTTCACAAATTGTCTATCAACAATAGGTATATCACTCAAGGCACACATAAAAATTTCATATAGTCAAGCAATGCATCCTATATGGCATGGCATGTGAATCCTATAAAATTAATAAAATGATGCATGAGATGGAATATCCTCATCTCATTGGGAAACAAAAAATCCATAATCATAAGGAAAATCAAACATCAAGTGTGTCACATAACAGTAGAATCAAATCAACTGTAATAGGAAAAATCTAGAAAAAAACATTTCTAATTATAGGTAATTTTGATTTTCAATGTATGTGGGTTAGCTATCACTACTAGAAAAACAGGTATTTGCGACGGGTTATTTGCGACGGGATCCCGTCGCAAATGGCTTTTCGCGACGGGATCCCGTCGCAAATGACCCGTTGCTGAAAACGGCGTCGCAACAACACTTATTTGCGACGGGCCCGTCGCTAAAGCCTTTTTTTGCGACGGTTATTTTCCCCGTCGCAAATAGTACTCCGTATATTTGTAAAAAACTTTTAAACTCGTATTTGCGACGAGTCCCGTCGCAAATACCTTTTGCGACGGTACCCGTCGCAATTAGCTTTTGCGACGAGACCCGTCGCAAACACTATTTTTTTAAAAAAATAAAAAACTATTAATAAATTATTTTAATGCATATAATAATACTAGTATTTGCGACGAGCATAGTATCCCGTCGCAAATACTATAAAAAAATAAAATAAATAAATTATTAATAAATTATTTTAATTAATATAATAATAGAATTATAATTCACAAATAAAAATAATAAATTATTTTAATTAATATAATAATAATAGAATTATAATTCAAAAATAAAAAATAATAGAATATTAATAAATGATTTAATTAATATAATAATATTAGAATTATAATTCATAAATAAAAAAAAATATTAATAAGTTATTTTAATTAATATAAAAATAATAGAATTATTTTACATTCAAATATTAAAATAATTCAAGTATTACAAAAAATATAATTAAATTATAATATTATAAAATTTTAATATATATATATAATTTAATATTATAAAATATAAATAATATTATTATTAATATTAATATTGTTATTTAAAAATATAATATTATTAATATTTTATAATGAGACAAAAATTAAGAATAGAAAAAAAAATATTTTGATTTCCCAAATTTTATAACATAAATACAAACTCTAATCTGAAGGAGGGGGGGAGGTGGGGGATCTGCAGATGGTGGTGGAGGAAACTTCATCCCTAAAGCATGAGTGAGTCGGCGCATGTACTCCATCTGCTCCTGATGCTGCTGCTGCCACCGACTCGTCTGCTCCTCATACAACTGCTGTTGGCGTCGACGCTCCTCCTCATGCTGCTGACGCATCTGCTCCTACTCCTGTCGGAGACTCTCTATCTGTGCAGTATGAGATTGCAACTGATCCTCATACTGTGTAGTAGAAGAAGATGCACGAGCTCCTCTCGAGCTGGACGCCGACATCGCAGCACTGCCATAATAATCTCCGGGAGTCAGTCGAGAGCCGATACCAACTACCCGGCCCTTCTCGAAGACATACTGGGTGGCCTGCATCCATGCCGCCTCATCAAACTGACGGGCAGTGGTCTGATCTGATGACTCGGCCTGACTCTCAGGCCGGGCCTGTGACGCTGCGGCCTCATATGACTCCTATAGTTGCAATTTAAAATTAAAATTGTGAATATATTATATGCAGTTAATTTTTAAACTTGAAAACAAATAATACTGACCACGATGTGATGCCGACGATCACCTCTGAGCTCCCCAGTAGCAGGATCGCTATACATCCTCCAATATACGTCGTACTCTGTAATATCGGGGTGCTCGACAGCCTATAAGAATAAAAAATAAACTGTTAATATTTATAGTTATATAAAATATTTATAAATAATGTACGTACCAGATGCTGTCTATGAGTACTGAAAGAACGACTCCCAGCTCGATGAGTCACCTCCTGTCTCCCCCGATTCTGCCTCCCCACCGATGATCTCCTCTGAAAGGCACCACTCAACCAGTGCGCACATAATCCATCCCATACATGGGATGAAATATACTCTGGTCGGTGTGCTCTACATGACTCCTCAAAATCTGACACTCCTGCTTTCTTCATCGCAACTTTTCTTAAATTGTGCAAAAACTGACGAAGGCGATCACGCATGGACACCTCTCATGCCTCGTGGATGGCGTCACGCATGGTATCCTCGATCGGATACCATAAACCCTACAAATAAATCAAAATATCAAGTTAGAAATGAAATAATTTTCAAAATAAAAATTATTTATTTACGTACGTACCAACCAATGGCCGAACATGGACTGCTGCACATCAATGGGAATCTGCTCCCATGTGGTCCACGGCTAAGAGAAATAGTTGCGCAAAATAGCGCTGCCCTGTCCGACTGCTATATGCGGAAAACTGAAAAAATAATAAACATTTATTATGTGAATAGATTAATGAAATCTTAGTCAAATCCACAGGTTATCACACAGGTTATCACACCTCCGTGTGCGTGGATCAAACCCAAGACGTGGACGTCGCTCGGGGACGGGGTCAGGAATCATCAATCGTGCAAGACCGTGTCCCCTCCGCGTACTCCCTGGAGCGCCTGCAGGCTGAGGGTCATCTGTCAGCAACGCATCCGCATCGAAAGTCAGGTCAGCATCCGCCAACTCACGAAATGTGGCGTCGTCCATCTGAAACAGAAAATGTTAATGTTAGCAAATAATTGATAATTACTATTATATATACATATATACATATTATGATTGTATATAAATACCATGGAATGCTATCAGTGTTCATCTTCATCATCATCTTCATATATGTCAATGTCATCTTCATATTCCTCCTCAACATCATTGATATCCATTCGAGTTACAGTTGCTTCATCTCTTACCATTTCAAATTCATATGTGACATCATTAACATCATCGTCATCACCGACTCTTAAATGTGGGGTGTCTTCATCGATACTCATGTCTCTTTGTAAAAAAGATTGATTTTGAGTACTCTCTTGAAAAACTTCAATTCTTTGCACATCAGTGAAAGCACATTCACTTTGACTAAACTGATTGTCTCGAATTTTGATTTTTATTACACTCCACCAATCAGTCAAGTCTCTTGATGTTGCACAGTACTTTGCATAATAAACTTGATATGCCTGTTGAGCCAATAAGAATGGTTCATTTACTGCGAGAACACTTTTACATTTAATATCGATGATTCCATGAGTCGGATGAACACGCACGCCTCTCTCTGTATCCAACCACCTACATTTGAACATGGTTATGTAATGTTGTCCAAGATAACAGAGTTCAATGATTTCATCAAGTATGCCATAAAAGTCAACTTCATTTTCTCGATGATGAGATCCTCTCAAGCTAACTCCACTGTTCATTGTTTTTTTCGATTCCCCATATGCATGTGTGTGGAATCGAAATCCATTCACCACATATGCATTATAAGTTTTAACAAGTTTGGAAGGTGGGTTACTCAATACACACAGCCGTTTTTCAATTTTATCAGCATGTCGAGACACCTGAAATTTTTTGAAATAATTATCAATATAGTAAACTATACATTGAATGAGTTGCTAAAAGATAAAGAATTTATGTTACCAGTTTTTGAAACCACTGAGAGAAATTTTTCAGTCGACGTTCTTCGAGAGCAGCTGCTGTAATTTGTGGAATTTGTTTCTTGATATAATTATCATACAACCTATAAAAACCAAAGTTATTTACTGTAACATAAATGATAGAATAAGTGATATAAACACTTACAGTACAACTGATTTCATCTCTTCACAGTTGAGCAGAACATACGTATGAGCTCTCTGATGTTCATCATCTGAAAGCCAGCGTTCATAAACTCCGCCAAAACCAAGCTCTGACTGGTTGAAAATAGATAATTGATTGTCGATTTCATCAATATTCCTCTCGTTCCGTCCCATTCGGTTGTGTTTTGAAGGATACTCAGATTCAAAATAATGGGAGCAGAAAAAAGATATTTCCTCTTGCAAATAAGCTTCTGCAATAGATCCTTCAACAGATGCTTTGTTACGTACTTTTCTTTTCAATTTTTGCATGCATCTTTCAAATGGGTACATCCATCGAAACTGTACCGGACCTCCACATTTGGCTTCATATGGCAAATGTAACATCAAATGTTCCATTGAGTCGAAGAAAGACGGCGGAAATATTTTTTCCAGTTTACATATAATTACAACAACATCTTTTTCAAGTTTGCCTAGAGCATCATAATCTGCCGTAGCCGCACAAATTTACCAAAAAAATGAGACATGTCTTTTATGGAATCCCAAATCACAGAATTCAATAGACCTCTTAATCCAATGGGTAGAAGTCTCTCCATTATAACATGACAATCATGACTTTTTAATCCAGTAATATGACCATTCTTTACACATCTACCCAAATTGGAAGCACAACCATCTGGAAGTCTCAAATCTGCAATCCACTGACAAAATAATAAACGGTTTTCTTTAGACAGTGTATAAGATACTTTTGGTTTCAGTAACCTTTCTGTTCTGACATTCTCAAATAGTTCCAATTCTGGACGCCTGCAAATTTGGGCAAGATCTAAACATGCATTTACATTGTCTTTGCTCTTTCCTGACGTATCCAAAACTGTATGAAACAAATTATCAAAACAGTTCTTCTCAATATGCATGACATCTAACATGTGTCGGACCAACAGATCAGACCAATATGGCAAATCCCAAAATATGCTACGTTTAATCCAATTGTGTTCTTTCCCAAAACCAGAAATTTTCTGTTGGTTTATTGTGGGACCAAAAGTGATGGGAGGTAATGAAAATACAACTGATTTTAACTCCGAACCTGATAGAATTTTTGGAGGTCCATCCCTTTCAACTGTTCCTTTTCTGAAATGAGATCTGTTTCTGCAAAAAGGATGATCAGCTGGAAGAAATCTGCGATGACAGTCAAAATAACAAGGTTTCTTTCCATGAATGAGCATAAATGCTTTGTTCTCTCCCATACAGTAAGGACATGATTTCTGACCATGTGTACTCCAGCCAGATAACATCCCATAAGCCGGGAAGTCACTTATTGTCCACATCAATGATGCTCTCAGTATGAAATTCTGTTTCGTTGCAACATCATATGTACTGACACCAGTACTCCACAATAAATTTAATTCATCAATCAATGGCTTCAAATAAACATCAATATTTTTCTTCGAATGTCCTGGAATTAGTAAAGTCAAAAATATATATGGCTCCTTCATCAACATCCATGGAGGTAAATTGTACGGAGTTAAAAAAACAGGCCAACATGAATATTGACTACCATAAGATCCAAACGGACAGAAACCATCAGTGGAAAGGCCCAGTCGAACATTTCTAGCTTCTAAAGCAAAGGATGGATGCACTCTATCAAAATGTTTCCATGAATCACCATCGGCTGGATGATTCAAGCTTTTATCGGTTGAAATATTCTCTTTATGCCATGACATCATTGTCGCTGTATTCTTAAACATGAATAAACGCTGAAGTCTGGATGTAAGTGGAAAATATCTCAACTGTTTTACAGGAATCAAACCAGACTTCCCGTGTTGTCCTTCTTTATATCTCAGTTGCCCACATGTAGGACAACTATCCAACGACTCATTTTCCCCAGAATATAAAATGCAGTCATTTGAACATGCATGAATCTTCTGACAAGTAAGTCCCAAATTTCGAACCAGCCTCTTACTCTCATAGTAATTTTCAGGTAAAACATTTCCTTCGGGTAACAGTGTTTTCAGCAAAGAAAATATCTGGTCAAAACAGGTGTTTGACATTCCGTTATCTGATTTGATAGCCATAAATTTTGCAACTGCTTCTAATTTGCTCATCTTGCAGCCAGGATATAATGCATCCTCAGCAGACTTCAACAACTCATAAAATTCAGACGGTGCCAACTCAGGATTTGAAGCTATATCAGCCGGAGTTTCTGTATGTTGAACAGATGAACCTGCAACATCATGTACTAAATCTTGAAACCGGGATGGATCCGGAATCAAGTTGGTATCACCTGCTCTGGAACTGCGTTCACCGTGTTGATACCAAAAAACATAATCTGGTTGAAAACCAAAACGCAAGAGATGTTCTCCCACTTTGTCAAATGTGTCAAACGTTCTCAATGCACATTTTCTGCAAGGGCATTTTATTTTGCCTTCTGAAACAAATTCTGGATTTGATGCCGCAAATGATAAAAAAGTCTCCACACCCTAAACATATACTGGATTTAAAACCAGAACCGTTTGGATTTCTACGTTGATTTATCCATATGCGGTCACCTAATAATGATTGTTGACGACCTCGTTGTTCCATATTTCTCTATAAAATATAAAATCATTACTGGTTTTGAATAATTTGTTAGAAAAAACACTCAAGCTAGGATAATTATTGGTAAGTATTGTTAATTATTACTAATTATTGGTATTTATTACTAATTATTACTAATTATTGGTAATTATTACTAATTATTACTAATTATTGGTAATTATTACTAATTATTACCAATTATTTCTAATTATTGGTAATTATTATTATTATTGGTAATTAATACTAATTATTGGTAATTAATACTAATTATTGGTAATTATTACTAATTATTGTTAATTATTACTAATTATTGTTAATTATTACTAATTATTGGTAATTATTACTAATTATTGGTAATTATTACTAATTATTGGTAATTATTACTAATTATTGGTAATTATTGGTAATTATTGGTAATTATTACTAAGTATTGTTAATTATTACTAATTATTGTTAATTATTACGAATTATTGGTAATTATTACTAATTATTGGTAATTATTACTAATTATTACTAATTATTACTAATTATTACGAATTATTACGAATTATTGGTAATTATTACTAATTATTGGTAATTATTCCTAATTATTGTTAATTATTACTAATTATTGGTAATTAATACTAATTATTACTAATTATTACTAATTATTACTAATTATTGGTAATTATTGTTAATTATTACTAATTATTGGTAATTATTAATAATTATTACTCATTATTGATAATTATTACTAATTATTGGTAATTATTATTAATTATTACTAATTATTAATAATTATTACTAATTATTGGTAATTATTACTAATTATTACTAATTATTACTAATTATTACTAATTATTGGTAATTATTATTAATTATTACCAATTATTGGTAATTATTGGTAATTATTACTAATTATTGGTAATTATTACTAATTATTGGTAATTATTGGTAAGTATTGTTAATTATTACTAATTATTGGTAATTATTACTAATTATTACTAATTATTGGTAATTATTACTAATTATTACTAATTATTGGTAATTATTACTAATTATTACTAATTATTGGTAATTATTACTATTTATTACCAATTATTGCTAATTATTGGTAATTATTACTAATTATTGGTAATTAATACTAATTATTGGTAATTAATACTAATTATTGGTAATTATTACTAATTATTGTTAATTATTACTAATTATTGTTAATTATTACTAATTATTGGTAATTATTACTAATTATTGGTAATTATTACTAATTATTGGTAATTATTACTAATTATTGGTAATTATTGGTAATTATTGGTAATTATTACTAAGTATTGTTAATTATTACTAATTATTGTTAATTATTACGAATTATTGGTAATTATTACTAATTATTGGTAATTATTACTAATTATTACTAATTATTACTAATTATTACGAATTATTGGTAATTATTAATAATTATTGGTAATTATTCCTAATTATTGTTAATTATTACTAATTATTGGTAATTAATACTAATTATTACTAATTATTACTAATTATTACTAATTATTGGTAATTATTGTTAATTATTACTAATTATTGGTAATTATTAATAATTATTACTCATTATTGATAATTATTAATAATTATTGGTAATTATTATTAATTATTACTAATTATTAATAATTATTACTAATTATTGGTAATTATTACTAATTATTACTAATTATTACTAATTATTGGTAATTATTATTAATTATTACCAATTATTGGTAATTATTGGTAATTATTACTAATTATTGGTAATTATTACTAATTATTGGTAATTATTGGTAAGTATTGTTAATTATTACTAATTATTGGTAATTATTACTAATTATTACTAATTATTGGTAATTATTACTAATTATTACTAATTATTGGTAATTATTGGTAATTATTACTAATTATTACTAATTATTGGTAATTATTACTAATTATTGGTAATTAATACTAATTATTGGTAATTAATACTAATTATTGGTAATTAATACTAATTATTGGTAATTATTACTAATTATTGTTAATTATTACTAATTATTGTTAATTATTACTAATTATTGGTAATTGTTACTAATTATTGGTAATTATTACTAATTATTGGTAATTATTACTAATTATTGGTAATTATTGGTAATTATTGGTAAGTATTGTTAATTATTACTAATTATTGGTAATTATTACTAATTATTACTAATTATTGGTAATTATTACTAATTATTACTAATTGTTGGTAATTATTACTAATTATTACTAATTATTGGTAATTATTACTAATTATTGGTAATTAATACTAATTATTGGTAATTAATACTAATTATTGGTAATTATTACTAATTATTGTTAATTATTACTAATTATTGTTAATTATTACTAATTATTGTTAATTATTACTAATTATTGGTAATTATTACGAATTATTGGTAATTATTACTAATTATTGGTAATTATTACTAATTATTGGTAATTATTACTAATTATTGGTAATTAATACTAATTATTGGTAATTAATACTAATTATTGGTAATAAATACTAATTATTTGTAATTAATACTAATTATTACTAATTATTGATAATTATTGGTAATTATTGTTAATTATTGGTAATTATTACTAATTATTGGTAATTATTGCTAATTATTACTAATTATTACTAATTATTGGTAATTATTACTAATTATTGGTAATTATTACTAATTATTGGTAATTATTACTAATTATTGGTAATTAATACTAATTATTGGTAATTAATACTAATTATTGGTAATTAATACTAATTATTACTAATTATTACTAATTATTACTAATTATTACTAATTATTACTAATTATTACTAATTATTGGTAATTATTGTTAATTATTACTAATTATTGGTAATTATTACTAATTATTGATAATTATTACTAATTATTGGTAATTATTATTAATTATTACTAATTATTAATAATTATTACCAATTATTGGTAATTATTATTAATTATTACCAATTATTACTAATTATTGGTAATTATTATTAATTATTACCAATTATTGGTAATTATTGGTAATTATTACGAATCATTGGTAATTATTGGTAATTATTGGTAAGTATTGTTAATTATTACTAATTATTGGTCATTATTACTAATTATTACTAATTATTACTAATTATTGGTAATTATTACTAATTATTGGTAATTATTACTAATTATTGGTAATTAATACTAATTATTACTAATTATTGGTAATTATTCCTAATTTTTACTAATTATTACTAATTATTACTAATTATTACTAATTATTACTAATTATTACTAATTATTGGTAATTATTGGTAATTATTTCTAATTATTACTAATTATTACTAATTATTCCTAATTAGTCCTAATTATTCCTAGTTATTCCAAATTATTCCTAATTATTACTAATTATTGGCAGTTATTGGTAATTATTGGTAATTATTGGTAATTGTTGATAATTATTGGTAATTATTGGTAATTATTGGTAATTATTGGTAATTATTGGTAATTATTACTAATTAGTGGTAATTATTAATAATTATTATTAATTATTAGTAATTATTGTTAATTATTGGTAATTATTACAAATTATTGGTAAGTATTACTAATTATTGATAATTATTACTACTTATTGGTAATTATTACTAATTATTGGTAATTATTACTAATTATTGGTAATTATTACTAATTATTGGTAATTATTACTAATTATTCCTAATTATTGATAATTATTGGTAATTGTTCCTAATTATTAGTAATTAAATGAATAATTGCCAATAATTAGGAATAATTACCAATAATTACAAATAATAACATTATTAGTATATTTTATTATTAATATTAAAATAATATAATTTTCTAATTTATATACAATTCTCCTTTCATCTGTGCGTTTTCTATCTCCACATACAAATAATACATGTGAAGACAGCAAACACACAGATGAAAAGAGAATTGTATGTATATAAAAAATTATATTATTTTAATATTAATAATAAAATATACTAATAATGTAATAATGTTATTATTCCTAATTATTAGTATTTATTATTAATTATTAATATTTATTCTTAATTATTAAAAATTATTACTAATTATTCCTAATTACCATTAATTATGAACAATACTAATAATTTAAATTTATTAAGTAACAAAACAATGTAAACATAATTAAATTACAACTAATTAAGAATAATTGAAACTAATAAAAAATTAAAAATAAATATTAAATTAAAATGAACATAAATACCTTGAAAATTGATCTGCTCTGATCGTTCTTCAAAACTTTAATATCAACTCCGGAGAAAAAAATTAAACTGGAGAAAAACTGAACTTCAGAAATACAACTTTGAGAGAAGAAGAAGATGGAGTTTGAGAATGATTTGAAAAAAACGGATGGGGGTATGTATAGGTTAGATTATTTGCGACGGGTCCATTTGCGACGGGATTCCCGTCGCAAAAAGTGTTATTTGCGACGGGTACCGTCGCAAATACCTTAGCCAACATTTATTACGGTCAACGGTTAAATAGTTATTTGCGACGGGTCCCGTCGCAAATAACCACCTGCCGACATACTATTTGCGACGGGGGAATATTCTCGTCGCAAATACCTTTTACCGCCGCCGGTTATTTGCGACGGGAATATTCCCTCGTCGCAAATAGTTTTCCCGCGATTTAGCGCGCAACGCGCGCCAGGTCTTTTGCGACGGGGAAAGCAATCCCGTCGCAAAAGCCTACTTATTTGCGACGGGTAAATACCCCCGTCGCAAATAACCCGTCGCAAATACCCATTTTTCCCGTAGTGTATTCCTAGGAATAGCTTATTAAAAAAATAAAACTCTTCTAAATCTTCTATTTATTGTCTCAAAATAGTAAATCAAGAAAAGAAAATCCTTTGATACCACTTTTTAATGTCCCAACATGGATGCCACTTAATGGTGCACCGATCCAGTGGGTCACATGGCCTCAATTGTGTCTCCATATATGCTAGAGGCTTATGAATAGAAGTGAGGGTCTAGGGTGTGTATGTGGGGAGACTATTCCCTCTTAGAAGAGTGTAGCAATATAGTAATAATTATAATAATCAAATAGAAGAAGCAGATAAATAACTGAACAGAAAATAGAAGATAACATCCAGAAGGCTGTAATAATAAATAATCCAAAATTATTCATATACAATATGATGATCGTGCCATGTATCTATAAAAAATGGTGGGAAATATATAGAAACAGGAAACCAATACATTATAAGTATCAAAAGTACAAAATACCCAAAAAAGACTCTCTCAAACTATCATCATGAGTATTTCTCGGTTATGCACTCCCCTACTCCTAACCAATGATCAAATCAAGCATTGTATAGTGGGTAATTGTCCTAGTCCCTACCTTCATCCATGAAGTATTCTTTGGTACTAAATAGTGTCCTGAATATGGTGTCAGATAACACTCAGTAAGCCACCACTAACGGTGTCTATAACAAGTCTTGTATGTGTAATATAAACAGAAGTAGTGTGTGGTATATCACAGGTATAACAATAATGAAAGTAAATTGTGATCCTTTCTATCCAAACATGTCTCCCTATGAAAAAATAATCAATATCCCATGATAAGGGAAACTATAATCATAAATAAATAGGTGTGATGTTGTCCGGTCTAATGACTATAATCAAATACCCATACCAGGAATATCTATAAAGCATAGAAAAAATCCCCAACGGCCATGCCATGTAATCAAATGCATAACATCCACAACGGCCACATCATGTAATATAGTGTTAGACCATGAAGGGTTGGATCCAAGTTATAGAAGTCTGAGGCATCCTCATCGAGTCCAAGGAGCATCTCGATGGAAAGTTGGTAATATTTGGGTGGAGTCCAAGGAGCATGTCAACAAATCATGTCCAATGCGAGTCCAAGCAAGCCAAATACAAGGGGTAGTAAGGCCCTTTTCATCCTACAGAATAAAGATCCAAGGATTAAACATGTTCAAGGTATTCACTACTGTAATCAAAATCCATGGAGTAGTAATTTCCAGGTAATCTAATGGAATCATGATCCAATGAGCTCATCCAAGGAATCCACTACCATTATCAATTCATCATCTTAGTCCATTCACAACCAATGAGTTCTTCCAAACCATTCAACATTTCCCATATAAATCATTTAACCATTTTAATCATATACAATCACATGAAAAGGTGGCATCAACCTTCTTCTATCAAATCAATTCAATTTATTCCTTTCATTTACAATGAATAGGTAAAAAAAGGTTCTAATAACCTTAAACAATTCATTAAATTCTCATTAAGGCTCCCTCTAAAATTAGCAATCTCACATGCACCCAACAAGGTGGCACAACATAGGGAAAATACAAGGTCACACCCCATAGGTGGAATAGGTTGGGGCTAAAAACCTCCAAAGATCACAAAGGTACTAGTGGGAAACCTAAAGAGGTCCCAAACAATTTATTCAAGATGTTAAATTAATTTTAGGCGAAACACCAGAATGTTCAGTGTGTAGCACAACAATAAAATGAATATAAAACACCAAACCTTAAGGGATTTTATTGACCACCTACTATATACAAGTGGTAGAACACTCATTCAGTATCGACCTTTGATTCAGTCCAAATCGAGAGAGAAACGAAAAATGGACGAAAACCCTAGAAATATGGCATATTATCTTGCACCAAAATAGCATAGTTGATAGCAAGGAAAATGAATAATGGCACAAGAGGAATGAATAACTCATCGATGTTGATCCAATGAGACCAAAGATGCTTGAATCTGATCCCAAATAGATAAATGGTGGAAAACCCTAGCTTAGGAACTCTTCAACATGTGAAGAACCTCTCCTCTATCTGATGTAATGAGAGGAGGAAAAATAAACTATGTTATAAGAATTTTTAAGGAAAAAATGGTAATTTACCCTCAGTTTTTTGGGTTTCATGATTTGGTCACACGATTTTACAAACTGTGCGCCAACCATACGCCCCTCACTACCTCTCTAGGGAACCTGCACGGTTCATGCGCATGGTTTGGAAAACCATGTGTAAATCGTGTCATAAGTCACTATCCCTTATCACCCCTTGCATATTCAGGGCACATAGTTAGACAAACCATGTGTCGACCGTGCATTTAGCCTCTTTTAAAATTTGCAGGTGACTCGCACGAGTTTCCCCCCTAACTTCACAGTTTCATCAAACCGTACGACCCTACTCTTGCCTCTATCCATCCCCACATGGATTACTCAACCCATGTGGCTTGGGTCACACAGTTTCTACTAACTATGTGGCCTAGTTGTCTTTTCCAAAAACTAGGCCTTGACTACAATATTGTGACACGCCAAATTTATTATTTTTTTAAAGGTTATGTATAGTCTAGGGAAGACCCTGGGTTGTCTCTCAAGGAGCGTCGATATGTTTAGAGTGTATATTTGTAATAAAAAGTACTAAAAGAGGGGGGTTTTTTTGAAAACGGTTTAAATAAAATAACTTAATTTAAAAAGTTTAATAGTTGAAGAAACAAGTGGATTTTAAAAATTATAAGAAAAAGGGTTTTTTTGAGTTCACTACACACATGTCAAGTTTATTGTTCTTGGAGATTAATTAGGGTTTTATGTAAGTATTTGGTTGAAATTAATCAGAATCCCAATTACTTTCCAAGTTTTTATATCAAAGTGCATTGATCCAAACCTTGAAATAAAAATCATATAGTTAAGGTCCAGATCTCATGCATGGTATAATAAAATACAAAGAAAATTGAAATATTAAAAAAGTGGGGAAGAAAAGGATTCTCGCATTGTCTAATCAGAACAACACAAGTCACGCACTCAAGAATTCACACCGATTGGTTAAAAGTAAAGAGCATTCCACTCAATTCAATCAAACAAAGCATTCAAACATGAATCAAAGTAATATAATTCTAAATAAAATGTTTTTAAACCCAAAATACATCAACCTAGTATTATTAAAAGTGTCAAAACTCCATTTACAAGATGTGTAGCGCCCTCACAATGAACACCCACCATTTATCCCAATATCTAGAGGAGGAAAGTCGGGTGGAACTCCTTCATCCTTGATCCCCCTATGAGGATAGGGGCCTCAAAAACTTCTATGACGAGGATAGGAATATTCTAGAACTCAAAAATGGAAGATATTTTCTTTTGTTTTGAACTTGAAAATGGGGAGACTAAGGTATCATTTTATAAGAAAATTAGAAGGTGGTTTTGAGCCCCCAGATTTCAAGAAATCACTTGTCCCATGGTTTTCGACCTTCAAAAAGTATTATCTCACTTTGGAGAAAATTAAAAAGTTTTATCCCCACCTATTGACTATCTCCACTGAAAGTTTGGATTCATTTTTACACCTACATCTCAAGATATGGACAGATCACAACACACCACTTTTGACTTCGTACAGATTCAGTGTGCTGGATAGATTAGGTCGGTTGAGCCACTTAATGGCCGAATTGGGCTTGGATATATTAATAATAGTTGTATCCCATTGAAATTTAGACCATCCTACAAAATATCAGCCCATTTTTATGTACATATTTTTCGTAAAATTCACAATAATGAACTGGTGTTCATGGATCCCATGCAATTTTGGCCCATTTTTCTTCCACTTCATCCTGATCCCTCCAAATCACCTCCACCTACAATGAAATAATCAAAACAAGTATAATTTCCCCTTTTAATAGTGATAAATATTAAATAATGTAATAAAAAATGAAGTTAATTTTTTTATTAAATTTGGAATTTATAATAAAAAATTAGGTATATCGATCTCCTCGGTTTGAGGTTCACATATATCGATCTAAGGGGAATCTGTCGTCGAGGTTCACGTATATCGATCTGTCATCGAGGTTCACATATATCGAGGGGAATCTGTTGTCAAGGGGAATCTGTCTTCGAGGTTCATGTATATTGAGGTTCACGTATATCGATCTAAGGTGAATCTGTCGTCGATCTAAGGGGAATCTATCGTCGAGGTTCACGTATATCGATCTCCTCGGTTCGAGGTAGGTGGTTTGTGACTTTCCGTAGAAAGTTGATGAATATTTTGTGAAAATTCCACCAATACCATTGAATGGGGTATTGCGTGTTTTTCTATTTTTCCCCTACTGCTTGCCTATTTTGCTTGATTGCTTTAGTAGTGGTTATTGCTTGTGAGTAGTGTAATTTATTTTGTGCTCAAGTTGCTTTGCCATGCTTGTTTGCCTGTTGGGCATTTTTCTAGTTTCCATACCTTGTTGTAGGATAGTGAAACTGTCTCTTTTGTTACTGTTGAGCCTTAGTTGATAGACAAGTAGTTCTTTAGGTTTACTTAGATGATATATACGCATTGAGCATGTTTAGTTATACTCAGGACTATGAGAACCTAGAGTAGCAGACCAAAGGGAGAATTGACGGAAGGGCTTCTCCAGAGTGTCTTTTAATTACAACGTGAGACTATAGGGGGAATTGACATTGAGTGATTCCCCAAAGAGTCTGTAGATCCACGACACGGGCCATAAGGGGAATTGACGTTGAGTGCTTCCCTAGAGATCCTTTATCACGATATGAGACTATAGGGGGAATTGACAGTGAGTGCTTCCCTAGAGAGTCTGCTTACTTACGTAGCTGAACCAGAGGGGTGAGACTGTGTGTGCCTCCCAGAGGGTTGCTAGTACTTAGAGGTTGAACCATAGGGGTTAGAATGTGAGAGCTACCCATAGGGTTACCTATTTTCTTCTTGTTGTCGACTGCTTACTTGTGTACTTTACTTGTTAGAACTGTGGATTGTAGCTACTTGTGCTTTTCTGTTTACTGCTTCTTGTTTATTTACTGCCATGTATTCATTGACTGTTAGGCAAAAATCTTTGGGTGATTGCCTACTGGGATTGTATCTCACACCCTGTTTGGCCCATGCTTTTGGGCCCAAACATACTATGTTGTTGCAGGTATAGATAAGGGCAAGCGCCCTTCTACTTTAGGATCTTGACTGCATCAGGAGCTGGGGGCATGGGACCGAGCCGTGGCTCGCGATGTTGAGGAGATTTCTTTGTTTTCTTTTGCACTTGGTTTCAGTTGTATTTCAGCACGTTGTTGTGTTTGCTTTTTTCCTTAGATACTTGTACCTGCTGCATCATTGTCATCATGGTTATATATATACATTGCTTCCGCTATTTGGTTTCTGTTTTTATACATGTCGTTTACTGCTTCCGCTGTTTATCATTGTTTTCTTACCTTGTATACCTTACCGAATGAGGGCATAGTTTCCCCACCGACTCACCAAGGCCCTCGCTGCTAGTCGGCAGCCTCTGGCGTTCGGGGAAACACGCTTGAGTTCATGTGGTGAACCGGGTACGGGGCACCAGTGGAGGGGCTCCGGACTCGGGTCGTTACAGATCACACCCCCACACCTAAACATTTAAACTCCTAGGAAAAGTCATATTTCCAAAAATTATGAATGTAGATAGTTACAACATCATAAAGATTTATCATTTAATGAAAATTTAATTCCTGATAGAAATTTGATCAAAGAAAAAATCACACTGAGGAGTTATTCTCAGTGATCATGGAAAAAGATGTCTCAAAAATTTTATTAGAATGAAATTCCGAGAGATTAATGATACCGATCAAATAAAATAATTTAAAAGTTAATCATGTCATTAATTATCTACATGTGTGTTTGACAACCCTTTCATTCTATTCTTTCCACTTTTTATTGAGTAAATATAAGTTATTTTAAAAATTGTCTACTTATATGATCCTTTCCACCGAACCTACCATATATCCTTTACAATAAAATTTCAAGACCCGCTCACTTAAGTATTACCAGAAGTCAAAACATAAGCTCCTAACCTAGATATCCCCATATTTTGTACATTTCATCACTTTCCTCAATGTTTATTTTTAATTTTATTTTTTTGGTTTTTTTTGGTTTTTTTTAGGGCGTACAATAGTCAGATAATAGGTACACACAAATAGTTCAATCTAGTACAGTAATGAAATAGATCGGATAAGGAACAAACTTATGGAAAAATAATTTTGTAAAGTAGATAAAAATTAACCTAACTTATATTTACCTTCTATTAAGTAAGAAATTTTTACACTTCATGGTTGGGTGAAAAGGTGTCCGGAGAAATTAAGTGACACAATTTTCTCTTAAACTACTCACACAAAGGGTACCATTATTCTCAAAGGTTTCAAAATGATACAACTATTTATATTATAAAAAAACAACTAAATTTCAAGAGAAAGTCACACCACAATATTGGATTCTTGCTGAAATGCACATTTCATGAGATTTTTTTTTGAATGTTAAAACAACATGAAATACAGAAATTCCACATGAATTTTCAATAACTTCCATGATTAAACGGTCATAATTTCCCATGATAAATTGGGAATCAAAAATTAACATTCCATCATGAAAGTAAGGGGGGAAGGAGGGAAGGGGGAAAGTAACAATACTATTTATTAAGCTAAAAAGAGAAAAAGAAAAAAGATGGAGAAAATTCCTAACTAACCCAAGAATGTGCCCATCCCCCCACACCTAGAGTATACAGTTTCCTCGCTATAATAAAAGAGAATGTGGGAAGAAATGATAAATCCTAGTGGGTTTCATTCATATATTGGTTCTTGAACATAGAGTTCCTCCATCGGGGACTCCAGAATGGTTTCATGAAAGTGCTTCAGCTGCTTCCCATTAACAGTGAAGGCTTGTTTTGTTTCGTTATTTTGAACCTGAACAACAGCAAATGGATAAACATTAGTAATAGTGTATGGTCCAAACCAGTAAGAATGAATCTTATCAGGATGCAATTTTAGCCTTGCATTATAAAGGAGGACCTTCTACCCAGTGTACAATTGACGATGAAGGATGAGACGGTTGTGGGAAGCCTTGGTTATCTCCTTATAAATCCTAGAGTTATCATATGAATCTCTACACATTTCCTATAAATCATAAATTTGTAACTTCCTTTGAGCACATGAACCATAAATATTAAAATTGCATCATTTGATATCCCAATAGGCCCTGTGATCTATCTCAACCAGGAGGTGACAACTCTTTACAAAAACTAGATGATATGGTGACATGCCAATGGGAGTTATAAAAGAAGTATAGTAAGACCATAATGAATCATCTAGTTGAAGACTCTAATATTTTCTGTTCGGCTGAAACATTTTTCAAGAATCCATTTTACCTCTCTTTTCAACAACTTATCTTGACCATTGGTTTTTTGGTGATATGCAGTAGACACTCGATGACCAACCAAATACTGACACAAAAGTTATTGCATTGTTTGGTTGTAGAAATGAGAACCTTGATCACTAATGAAGAACCTAGGTAATCCAAACCTACAGAAAATTTGGGTTCTCAAAAATTCCACAACTACCTTGGAATCATCAGTCCTTATTGCTCATGCCTCTAGCCATTTAGACACATAATCAACTACCAGGAGAATCTACAAGTTTCCAAATGAATTGGGAAAAGGCCATATAAAGTCAATTCTCCAAACATCAAAAATTTCATGGAAGATCAAGGGTTTTTTTGTCATTTCATTTCTTTTATAGGCATTCCCCATTCTTTGACAATGAGTAAAATCTTTACAGAAATCATGGGCATCCCAAAAAAGTGTTTTCCAAAAGAGACCAGAATCGAGGACCTTATGAGCAGTCTGTTGGGGACCAAAATGGCCCCCACAAGCAAGAGTGTGGCAGAACCTAAGGACAGACTAAAACTCGCTATCGGGAACACAACTCCTGAGTAATTGATCACTACAAGTGCGTCAAAGTTAGGGGTCATCCCAAATGTACCAATGGGACTCATGTTTTAGATGGTCAGCTTGGTTTTTGTTGAAATCAGTAGAAATGCAAGATTCTACCAAATAATTTACAATTTTAGCATACCAAGTAATAGAATCTTACACTCAGTACAATTGCTCATCTAGAAACATGTCAATTATAGGAATATAGGGGGATGATTCAATATTTGAGGATGGGTGGATCCTACTAATATGGTCAGCCACTACATTCTATACTCCTTTTTTATCTCTAATTTCTATATTGAATTCCTGAAGGAGGAGCATCTAGCGAATGAGATGTGGTTTGTCTTCTGGTTTCTTAAGGAGATATTGGAGGGCTACATGGTCTGAGAATAAAATTACTTTGTACCCTAAAAGGCATGATCTAAATTTATCGAAGTAAAACACAATGTAAAGGAATTATTTTTCAGTTGTAGTGTAGTTTTCTTGGGTAGGTTACAAAGTACGTGAAGCATAGGCAATGACATGTGGAGCTCAGTTGACCCTTTGTGATAAGACCGCCCCAACTGCATAGTTAGAGGCATCACACATAAGCTCAAATGGTAAATCCCACCGCGGTGGCTGGATTACTAGGGCTGACGTGAGACTCCATTTTAACTTATTAAAAGATTCCTTACATTATTTATCAAAAACAAATTCCTTTTCTTTTTGGAGCAATCAGAAGATGGGAGTGTAATTTTACTAAATTCATGAATGAAATGATGGTAAAAACCAGCATGAACTAGGAAATACCGCACATCCCATACATTTTTAGGTAATGTTAGGGAAGAAATGACATCCACTTTTGATTTATCAACTTGGATACCATCCCCAGAATTGACATGTACCAAAAATATACTTTATCTCACCATGAAATGGAATTTCTCATAATTTAATATGAGATTATTTTCAATACAACGATATAGTACTAAACCAAGAATACTCAAACATTCATCAAAATAGGAGCCATAAACAATTAAATCATCCATGAATACTTCCATGCAATTCTTCAGGTAATCCAAAAAAATATTAACCATGCATCACTGGAAAATACCTAAAGCATTGCAAAGACCAAATAGAATCCTCCTATATGAAAATTTTCCAAAGGGATAAGTAAAGGTTGTCTTTTCCTGATTCGTAGGGGCAATATGGATATGAAATTATCCAGAATACCCATCAAGAAAATAGTGATGGGACTTTCCTACTAGCCTCTCTAACATTTTTTCAATGAACAGTAATGGGAAATGGTCCTTACTAGTGTGTTGTTTTAGTCAGAGATAGTATATACAGACATGCCAACTATTCTGCACACGAGTTGGAACCAATTCATTGTTTTCATTTTTAATTACTATAAGAACAATTTTTTAGGAACTACTTGGACTAGACTGACCCATTAGTTGTCAGATATGGGTTGAATGATTCCAACAGCTAATAATTTTGTTACCTCTTTTTTGAAAACATCTAGTATGTTTGGGTTCATTCTTCGTTGTGTCGACCTCACTGGTTTAGACTCATCATTTAATAATATATTATGTTTACAAATTGATTGGTTAATTCTAGGAATTTAAGAAATTGTCCATCCCAAAGCTTTTTTATACTCCCTCAAAAGTTCAAGCAGTTTCAATTCATACTCTAGAGGGAGTGAACTAACAATGATGACAGGCAGCTTGTTTCCATTCTCAAGATATGAATATTTTAAATCTTGAGGCAGTTTTTTTAGTTCCAATTCAGGTGGATTTTGGATTGATGAGAGTATGTGTGAAAGTGATAGGTCACTAATCTCATCTAATTGCTCAATGGTATCATCCTTGTATGAGGAATGATCTTTTACAAGCTTAGCAGTATCATCGATGGTCATGTGATCCTTAGTGTTCAAGAAATAATTAATTAACAAACATGCATGACATTTTTCTAAACCAGTACAACATTCAATGCATGATTCATTTCCTAACATTTCAATCAATGATGAAAACTCTGAATGGGTATCAAGGGAATAAAAATAACATTTTTCAAGGGAAGGGAGTATATCTATATAGTTAACAGAGAGAGAGGAATGTTCTTCCAAGGGATTATTCATGGAATCAAGGATGTTAAAGTGGATAATATCACCACCAAACTCCATAGATAATGTACCATTGTGGACATTAATTATGGTTTTGGAAGTTTTCAGAAAAGGTCTCCCCAAAATAATGGGGGCATGTCCATTCATCCTATCATCTTCCATTTTAAGCACATAAAAATCAGTAGGAGAGGTTAAATTTTGTACCCTCACAAGAACATACTCTAACACACCATAGGGATGTGTAGTACTCTGGTTTTCCATTTGAACAAAAATACATGTGGGGTTTAGTTCCCCAACCTGCAATGAAGATTAAATGGAGTGAGGCATCACATTTATAGAGGCACCTAAATCAACCATAGAATTGGAAAAGGAATACCCCCTATGGTGCATGGAATTGAGAATGTTCCTGGATCATTTCATTTGGTGGGAAGTGATGGATCTATCAATGCTGAGACGTTCCTCCCTAAGCTCACCTTCTCATCACCTCGAAGTTTCCTTCGGTGTGTACACGTCTCCTTCAAAAACTTGGCGTATCTTCGAATTTTCTTCACAGCATCGATCAAAGAGATATTAACCTGCACTTTTTTGAAAGTTTCCAAGATTTCTTTATTGAGTTCAGTTTCTTTTGGTTTTCTTGGTTGGGTGGCCCTTTGGGGAAATGGAAGAGTAATGCTTGGGCAAGGTAACTCATCAACAGACACACTCTTTCCTTTAGAAGGACTTCTCTTAGGATAAGGTTTTATCTCATTTGGACCATTTAAAGTGGTTGGGATGGTGGTTTCCTCAAGATGGGATGACTCTAAAGGAGGGTCCATTTGGCTTTTCAGTTGATTTCCACTCCTAAGGGTGATGGAACTAACATTTTCCTTATCCATAGGGTTAACTACTGGTTGAGAGGGTAGTTTACCCGACCCATGACTTTGTATTTCCCCCATAGAGTTAGAGAGTTAGCATAATTGGGTTTTTTGGGTCTTGTATGGCTGCTTGGGTGGTTTTTTGGAATTGGATATTGTTGGAAGCCATCTGTTTCATCATATCTTCTAGTCTAGGCTCGAGTTTTGGAGGGGGTGGTTGGAAAGGCTTTGTTGTGGTTGGGGATTTTTGGGTGGTGGTGGTTGACTACTCTACCCCAGTTGGTTCCATGGATGTTGAGGTTGGTTTGAATACCCCTTGCCTATAAGTTTGGTTTTCTATCTACCTAGGGTTGGATGGATAGTAAGGTTCTTAACTAAAGGTTTGGTTATAGGGGTGGCCTAGAAATATTTCCCCACAACTCTCAAATGTTTCTCTCAATTGAGGACATTGGTTAGGGTAGTGGGTGTCAGAATAAAATATACCATAATGGATGGGAGGAGGATATTGTGATTTTCCTTGGGAAAGAGAAAGTTTTTGAAGAAGGGTACTTACCTCTTCGAACTTCGTGTCCACCTTCTTCTTGAATTCAGTACTTTTCACCTCATGGACACCTTGAATGGGTACATTGGATCTTGAAACAAATTGTTGTGTTATGCCCCATGTTCTCAATTAGAGTTCTTGCAGCAATTGGGGTCTTATCAACTAGACCACCACCTACAGCAGCATCGATCATGTTTTGATCAATAGGAATCAAACCTTCATAAAAATATTGTATTAAAAGTTGATCACTTATTTGGTGGTGTGGGAAACTTGAAAAAATCCTTTTAAATATTTCTCATTATTCATGAAGTGTTTCCCCTTATGATTATCGTATACCACATATTTATTTTCTTATTGTTGTAGTTTGAGAGGCTGGGAAATATTTTTCAAGAAAAAGGCATTTTATATCCGCCCAGCCTCTAATTGGTGAATTAACATAGTAAAGCCAATATTTTGCAGTATCTTCTAATGAAAAAGTGAATGCCCATAACTTTACTTGTTCTTTATCCAAATTTGAAGTTTTTAATGTAGAACACATAGTATGAAATTCTTTTAAGTGATTATGTGGATCTTCTCCAGTGAGTCCATGAAATCTTGGCAATAAGTGAATTACACCAGATTTTAGTTCAAAATTGGGTATCTCACCTTGCAATTGAATATAGGTTGGTTGGATATCAACATCAAGTGAGGTTAGTTATTTTAATTTTTGGTTGTTTTAAGCCATATTATGCAAGTTTAATTCATATGTTGGTTCCAGAAGAAGAAGAAGGATCAAGAAGAGTTTCAAGATGTGATGTGTCCTCCTTCAAAGAGTTGTCTTGTGTGTCATGGTGTCGCTGACTTATGATTCTCTCTTATTCAAGTTAAAAAGGAAGTAAATATCCCGAAGTAGAATATGTCATGCATAGAACCTAAATAAGAGGAATATTTTAGAAATCAACTAAAAATTAAGGAATAAAAAAAAGAATAAATAATTACAAAATATGCAATACTTTTATAAAAAAACATACACTAAAAACAAAAGCGCTCCCCGATAACAGAGCCAAAATTTGATTGTGCTGTCATGACACGTAAAATTGATTATGCTTTTAAAGGGTATGTATGGTATATTAAAGACCCTATGTCATCTATCAAGGAGTGTTGATATGTTTAGAGTGTGTATTTTTAATAAAAAAGTACTAAAAGAGGGGGTTGTTTTGAAAACAGTTTAAAGAAAATAACTTAATTTAAAGAGTTTAATAGTTGAAGAACCAAGTGGATTTTTAAAAGTATGATAAAAAGGGTTTGTTGTGAGTTCACTACACACATTTCAAGTTCATCATTCTTGGAGATTAATTAGGGTTTGATGTAAGTATTTGGTTAAAATTAATCAGAATCCCGATTACTTTCCAAGTTTTTATATAAAAGCACATTGAGCCAAACCTTGACATAGCAATGGTATATCCAAGGTCCAAATATCATTAATGGTATAATAACATCCAAATAAATTTGAAAAAACAAATAAGTGGGGAATAAAAGGATTCTTGTGCTATCCAATTGGAACAACACAAGTCACACACTCAAGACTTCGCATCGATCGGTTAAAAGTAAAGAGGATTCCATTCGATTCAATCAAACAAAGCATTCAAACATGAATCAAAGTAATATAATTCTAAATGAAATATTTTTAAATCAAAAATACATCAAACCAGTAGTAGTACAAGTGTTGAAACTCCCTTTACAAGATGTGTAGCTCCCTCACAACAAACACTCGCTGTTTGGCCCAACATTGAGAGGAGGAAAGTCGGGTGGAAATCCTTCTCCATCCTTGATCCACTTATGAGGATAGGGACCTACATAACTTATAGGATGAGGATAGGACTCCTATGGAACTAAAAAATGGTATATATTTGATGCTGGTTCTAACTTACAAATGGGGAGCCCAAGGTATCATTTTATAGGAAAATTGGAAGGTGGTTTTGAGCCCCCAGATTTCAAGAAACCACTTTTCCCATGGTTTTCAACCTTCAGAAAGTCTTATCTCGCTTTGGAGAAAATTAAAAAGGTTTAGCCCCACCTAATGACTATTTCCAAAAAAAATTGTCTTCATTTGGGTACCTATAGCTTGAGATATGGACAGATCACATCACACCACTTTTGACTTCGTACAAATTCAGTGTGTTGGACAGAGCAGGTCGGTTGAGCCACTTAATGGCCGAATTGGGCTTGGATGTCTTAATAAG
Organism: Viscum album; assembly: GCA_963277665.1. NCBI lineage: Eukaryota > Viridiplantae > Streptophyta > Magnoliopsida > Santalales > Viscaceae > Viscum > Viscum album. The sequence continues at coordinate 602,561,166 of OY728133.1, forward strand.
AGTTGCAGCCCATTTAAATTTGGACCATCCCACAAAATATAAACCCATTTGGATTCACATGGGTTTTTTGTAACATTCACAACAGTGGATAGGTGTTCATAGATCCCATGCAATTTTGGCCCATTTTTTTCCACTTCATCCTGGGCCCTCCAAATAACCTCCACCTAGAATGAAATCATAAAAACAAGTATAATTTCCCCTTTAAATAGTGATAAATATTAAATAATGGAATAAAACATGAAGTTCAATTTGTTATTAAATTTTTAATTTACGATACAAAATTAGTTTAAAATAGCGGTGTAGGAGTGAAATAAAGCAATGAATCCCGATGCGATCAGGCCTCCGAGCTCTGAACAATCCCCGGATACCCCCCCCCCCCAAACTCTCGTGATCTCATTAGATACTCACATTAGTTCAAAACCAAAGAGTTAAACCAAAATTAAAAATATTTGTACCTCATAGGAAAACTTGGGATCTTACAACGGACACTTTAAATACCAACCCTTGTTTTACTAGTAAAATATAAAGCATACGAAGGTATAAATTAGACTGGTGTCATTAGGAAAATATAATTATAAGGAAAAACAAACCACAAGAAGCATGAAACTTACATTTATAACCCATTTCCCTAGCATGATGTGTGTTGATTCTCGCTCAAATTTACCCAAGAGAAGAAGGTAAGACGGTCCTTGTAGTTTATCTTGGGTTATCGAATCCTCAAAGACCTAAGAAGAAACCTATAGACACGTACATTCTATGGGCTGTTTTTGGCTATGAAGTGGCCAACTTGGGTTGATTTTATATGGTTTTAAAGTATAACTAACAGATTTAAGCGAATTCAATTTAAAAGAATGAGTTGATCCTAGGTTATCGCTCGGGGTGGATTGGACGTATTTTCTTTTTAATGATTTCAATTTCTTAAATTTGAGATGGGTTCATTTAAGGAGATAAAACAACATCATCACTTACTGGTTTAATTCCTACACCCTTTAATACTAATCACCTATACACTTGAAGGATCAAATTTTTGAGCACTTCAAGGTAAAGGTTCATATTAGCACTTGAAGTGTGTGGCCTTAAATTCAATAAGGACGATGGAGTTTAAAAATCATCAAATAAAAATCTCAATTAAAGAAGTGATTATTCATCAATGAGGTGATAAATAACATCTAATTCAGACCCTTTATACTCCCTTGGATCAACTCATAAGTGGGTTAGCCCTCCATTTATTCTATGGTTTCAATGGAAGCGGAAAGTAGACTCATGAGAGGGGAAATGGAGAAGTAAAAAAAACGCAATAAAATAACAATCACTCCACCGTTGTGTGATAATCTCACAATGTTTGGTATGAAAAAGTTCACACCTTGAGCCAACGGTATCAAAGTTATAAGGAGAAGAACATAATAATAAGAGAAGAAGAACTTTTATTAAGAAACAAGGATGAATTAAAACAACTTACATGTGAAGGAAGAACATTACAAAGAGAAATTGGCAGCATAACATTAAGATGAAAACAAGATCAAAGATTGCTAAATCCTCTAACGTCACTGCCTTAAATAGGAATTTTTGAGCCCTTGGGTCGAGCCTCCAACAGTACAAAGCATCTCAATTAATTTTGGTAGGCTATAGGTGGTGGAAAGCTTGTGGAATTTGGACTTTTCCACATTTGACCCGAGGTGCGCTTGAAACACCTTCTATATGGCCGAATTTGGGTGGGCCATAGAAGACTTAAATTAAGATCCGTATGTCCCCTAACATCATCAAAAATATCAGCCCAAAAGGAGTTATTGTTTTAGAGATATGGTTTAATTGGTGGGCTGTTTTTCTGGGCCACAGAATCTGGCCCAGAATTTTATCTCTAACTTGGGGCGCCTTAATGACCACCATAGAGGCTTAATTAGCATTATCTACTGAATAGTGATTTGTTCCTCAACATTTATTCTATCATCCCAAAAAATTTGGGATTCATTGGGCCTGTATGTTGGGCCCCACAGTCTCATAAGTGGGATGGTGTCCAATCTGCCTTCTCTAGAATTGCTTCCATTCATCTCCAAATATCTCCATCATCGTTTATGAATCATCCATTGATCCCTGAATGAAAAATGTTCACATTTAAGTTTAGAGATATTTCCCAAAATATCAAATTAAAATATTGATAATTACATTCCTTAGAATCAGATGACTCATTGGGCCTAAATTGGTGTATATTAGGCATGAAGTGCACAAATGATGAGAATGGATGTTCATAATGAAAATGCACTAACTTAGACCCATAAGATCAAAAATGAACATTTAATACCATTAAAATGTAATTAAAATATATGTTTTTATTGGATAATCATGTGTCATGTAAATCCCTATGTACCTGAAATGATACATGAATGCACCCACACTACTACAACCTCTTTCCATACCGGGTGAAGAGTATAAACTCCATAAATCATCACATCATAAAACAAGGGTGTCACCAAAGTGAAAATCAAATACAATTGTAACAAGTGAAATCCAAAGAACAACAAGTCTCATCCATGGAAACTTGGGTTTTTCCTCATTTGTGGGTTGATCACTCCCGGGCACGAGCTCATTACCAAGCCCCGACACTTCCATAATATCTTGTCTACCATGCCCAAATAGTAAGAAAAAAAAATAAAATCCACTCTGATGCCACTTTGTAACATCCCACCACCCTGGCCACGGACCGACGCTAAACTGGTGGAACGTTGAAAACCTCAAGCATGCCTCCATGTACACCAGAGGTTGCTGATTAGCAGTAAGGGCCTATAAGGATACAATGGGGAGATTATGCCCTTGATATCAAAGTAACCAAAGAAGTGGAAACAATAAAATAGATAAATCATGCCAGATAACCATCATAGATAAATAGGCAAGTGCCGATAAAATAACCAAACATCATAGTGCAATAAAGGAATGAGGTATGCCATACATGTCCCAATAGATTTCCTGAGGGAGGATCGTATACAATGATAAAAGAACAAAATAAACTGAATAGAAACTTTTCCCCAACCGGTCTTGAGTCCTGCCCAATCCCGTCGTCCATACTCCACTCTAACATACCATGAAAAACCTCATGCAACGGGCCATTTCCCTATACCTGTAATCTGTAAAAAAAAGTCTTCTTCTCAGGTACCCAAGTGTCATACCAACCCTCGCAGGGTGTGAGTACCACTCAGTAGGCCACCACCAATGGTGTTCCTAAAATAACCAATCTATAATAGTGCATGCAGTAGTGCTTGAATTAAAAAGTCATAAATATGACCATTTAAACATACTGTGTAAAATAAATGTCGAACCCGAGGGCCAAGTTCACCCCGAGAACAGTACAAACCTACTTTGGTCGGTGTTGGGGTGTCTATGAGCACGTCGCAATGATCGTGTCAACCATACTACTCCTAACCAGGGGAAATATACTCATCCATGGTCCAAACTGGCATCTGGGGGAAATATACCCATCCCCGAAGCCCTGCGTCCCCCGGAGGCAGCGTTTACCCTGGGTTAACCATAAAATCCAACATCCCCCAAGGGTAGCATTTACCCCAGGTTAACCATAATTTTCCAGCATCCCCCGAGGGGGACCATGTTCACCCTCGGGATAACCATAAATATACCAGTGTCCCCTGGGGGGTAGTGTCCACCCCAGGTTAATCATCAAGAACACTCAACATCAATTTCATTTACTTTAAAAGGCATATCTTCATGTCACAAATGTGCTAACACAAAAGAAACAGTCACAAATCATAAGGGGTCATTTTACATTTTTGTTCTGAAAATAAGTTTGAAGTACCATTACACAATTCCATTTCAAAACACTTTCAATTTCTATTTCCAATGTATACCATTTCCAAAAAAACATTTCAAAAGACCTTCACATGCCACCAAAAATCCCTTTCCACATTTTCATTCAAAACCAAGCTCAATTTTACCACTTCGATGAAAAGACATATTCATCATTTAATTAACACAACCCAAAGATACCATTTAAAAACCAATTGACTATTTAAAAAGGCCCAAACCAAAATCAATTCCATTTCACATTTAACTAATGGTTGTGAAATTTCATTTCACATTCATCGATTCAAAAACATAATTCCCCACTTTGGAACACTTGAAACATGGCTTAACCTTTCAAACTAACTTACCAAGGCATATGTAACTATATAAATTAGGTATTTTAATTAATACAACTCAAGGAAACAAATTTACTAAAATTCTAGGTCAGCGCCCATTAGCCGACTCAACCACACAACCCGTGCACTTGGGAAATTAATAAGACTGTAGGTTAGGTTTAGGGACCACCTACCTTAATCTTAGAGAACCCCACTCATCGAGTATCAATCACTAGTTCTTCCTGAATCAGACACAAGACTAGACAAACACCCTAAAAATAGGGCATATTAGCCAAGACCAATGGAACACTACTCGACAACAAAAGAAACCCAAAATAGAAAGAAGAGGAAAGTTAGACTCATCTGAGGCTTTTGATCACAAGCGATGACGTCCAAATCGAACACCAAACGGAGGAGAACCACCAAGAGGAAGGGAGGAAGGGGAGGGTATGCACGGAGGGGGTTACTGGTCAAATGGGGAGGAAAAGGGAGGTAAAAACATTTAAGGGTGGAAGATCAAAAGGGTCATTTGACAATTTTTAATGAGACACAGTTTGATCACACGGTTTGTCAAACCATACATCAACCATGTGGATCTCGTTGTCTGAGGCATACCACAATGTACGGTTAGTGCACAAACTGTGTGCAAGCCTCTTCAATTTATTACAGAGCTCACATGGTTTCCTAGAGTCCCTCGCACGATTAAACAAACTAGGTACCTTTACAAATCAAGTCACACGATTGAGATGCACAATTAGCACTAACCATGTGTTAATCATGCGGCCCAGACTATTTTCTCCTAACACCAGAATTCTGAACCCCAAGGCTACTGAGACTTACTCGAGCACTCGAGGCACATCTCAAGCCTCAAACCACATGCAAAAACATCCCTCTAAGATGTTCCAACTCATGAAAAGTCGATATGAAACTCGGTTTTAAAAACGGCTCGTCCACCAGACATAAAAAATTCAAACTTTCCTTGGAAATCTCAACCCATACAAACACGATATCTTACAAAAACCTTGTTCATTGTGATCGGATTCTCATGCATGTCATTGAGGGTCTTTATCGGTTTTGATGCGGTTTTCACTTCCTATATATTATAAGCCATGTTCCTGGCTAATGACATATGCATCAAGCCCAATGCTTTCTTGTCCAATATTTCTCATTCCTCCTTCGTCGCTTCCAACTTGGTACTTGTCAACGATAGATCGAGGTTCTTCTGTAGTAGACAATCCTTCATCTGTATTCTCCAAAATCCAAAATCTGTGACGTCGAACTTATCCACACAAACCTTACCCTTATCCGACACCATTTCACCAGAAATTAATGAACTCCCACCAAATTCCAATCAATATAAAAGGGACCAGGAACTGCTCAACAATATTCTCTTAAAAGGCAGATGACATAATGATTCTACTGAATTGAGCTCTAAAACACATTCACCAAGGTTTGAATGTTCAAAGATACTCCAATCAAAACTCAGATACCACTTGTTGGGCTCACGGATATTTTTCGATAAACCCACCGAAAGATGTCCACTATAACTTATGACATGAAAACAAAGTGTCAAACATTTGAGCCCGCACTATGGTGACCGGAACTTGGAAGACAAATGTGCCCAAATCAACACACCACAACACCAAACCACTTCAAAGAAAACACAAACACGAATGTTCAGAAGACAACGATTAAAAGAATGCATGACAAAAGAACAACACAATTTACGTGGTTCAAACGTGAGTTCCACTCCATAGGAGGAATGGTGTTTTACTCTAATTAAGAGAACAAAGGATTATTACAATAGCTTTAGTTGTATAATCACAAGTGGTCCACCTTGCTAATTATAGTAGAGTCCAGCTGATGTTGTCGGTTGTCATATCTTCTAATCATCATAGGGAGTGCTTCCATGTGCCTCCTATCTTCGCGTCTATCTTGTCGTTCAGTCAACACCTCCCACCACCTCAACTCCTCTAGTTCGTACACTGTGTACCTTTCGAAACTCTTGTGAGTCCACACTTCGCACTCTCATCGACTAAGTCGAGGTGGTAATAAGCAATGCACCTCTAGGTTGTCCATTTCAATCAACTGGTCTGTAACTTCTAATGATTTGACCTTCATAACTTCCAATCTGGATCTTGGTTGTTGTCACTCCACCATCCCACCCAAAAAAATCATATAAATTTGGTCATCGGTATTTCTCCTTCCAATGGAACTAACATCGGGGCCGAAAAATGGTTTTCACAATCGAGCCTCAGATAAATCTTTATCCAATGCACTTTCTTATAAAAAGTTAGAAAATAAAAATAATAAACATTTTTCAAAACCAAAAGGTATCATGTTTTCATAATAATGAAAACGCTTAGATAAGCAATTCATATACTTTTTCATTTGTCCACTCTGAAAAACATTTTCTAACACTTTTTTTTAAAAAAAAGCGATCTCGTTGATTTAAGTTTCTATAAGAGCGCCATTCCCAAAAGTTTAACTAAAAAAATCCAAACTTTACTTTTCAGGAGAGGATTTTTTTTTTTTTTAAGAGGACGTATCAAGGTGTCTTGGATGATATTTTTTCTCACGTCTACACTTTTTTTAATAAAATTTAAACATTAATTAATTAAGTTCAATAATAAAGATTTTACTTACAGATATAATGATGATAAAAATTATTATATCATTGACAAAAAAATCACAATTTTTTTTAAAAAAATACATGTTCAATAATATTTCTTAAATTTTAAACATAATTCAGTATGTACACGAATATAAGCTTTAATCAAAGAGATGATATATTGTTGAAGAAAAAAATATAATTTTTGCAGTACAAGTTAATATACAATTTATTAATTGCTAACTAAATAATTGTTATGATGTAATGTATTATTGATTTTTTCTGATTTAAAAAAAAAATCAAATTACAGTTTTTGTCATTAAAATATTAATAACACACCATTTATGCATATTTATATTTCAGTGTCACTGTTTCCATAAACAACAGACAAGTAATAGTTTAATGTCTTTGGTGTGAGCCCTGGAAAACTGTGGCCACCACCCTGATGAGGATCAATTTTGACAAATGGCCATTTCATAGCTTGTGCACCTTCACACTCTTCCCATCCATCCCCAATTACACAGAACTGGGTGTTTGGGCCATCAAAACGCTTCTCGATCCATGAGAAACACTGGACCTTCCCCACATCCAATGAGCTGTAGACTGAAAAAAAAAATGGCATGAATGGATTTAGGGTCCCTTTGTTTCAACTTAAAATAAGTAATTTTAGAATAATCAGTTTTTAAAAAGCTAATAAATTAAAAAAAACTAAGTGTTTTTTGGAAATGGTGCAACATCTATTTTAGAATAATCAGTTTAAAAATTAAGTGCTTTTAGAATAATCGGTTTTTATTGATTCATTTAAAGCTTAAAAAAATGGTGGGACATCTATTTTAAGAATGGTTTTCAAAATAATGATCCAAACAGATACTTTTGATTTTTGGTTTCCAAAACATGAATTCTATAAAAATGTTTTTACGATATCAAAACAAAAAAACAGAATCAAACAAGTCCTAGGATTCTCAATTGATTTTTTACACCCTCTAAATAAAGATGATAAAATAAAAATATTTCTTTGTATTCATCAGTTGTCAAAACAATTCCATCTTCTTGATAAACAAGTTGATTCATAAATTTCATGGCCAAAACCGCAGCTTTGCAACAACCAAACCATTAACTCAATCCCAAACACATAAAGTTGCAAGAGTTGTATGGTATTTAGAAGCCAACAACAATTATGGCTAGGGATGACAACGAGCGCCCATTAACTGTTACAGAAACACGTGGAGCAATAAACAATCGACGATTTGTGGAATAAGAGTAAAAGGGGAAAAACAAAAGAACGAGAAGAAGATCACGAGACACAGAAATATCCCTCCGTCCACGAAGAGGCAGAAATATCACTATGTTCGTGAGCAAAATTACAGGGCAAAAAATAGAGTTTCACACACCCAGAAAACCTAACTCGAATTAGCTCATAAAGAAGATGATGCAACAGTGTCACCAACCACACATTAAGTTCACTGTGCTACAGTGACCAGTAGCTGGAAGTCCGCGGAGCTACAATACCGTTGTCTTCAAAGTCTGTGATGTTACAGTAACCATGTCAAAGTTCACACTGCTATAATGACTTGTCGGTATCGCTGGTCAACTGGGTTATTCTAGTAAATTGAAAACTTGTTTCAAACTCAGATTGGGTTCAGATAGTCAATTTAAGATTCCCTTAATCTAAATCCAACTAGATTAATTAATATGAATTTATTAATTATATATTTTTAAATAATAATAAAATTATAAATATATTTATTTAATTTGGGTCCAGTTTAAATTGGATTTATAAATGAATTTTAATTTTTTAATTTATAATAAGATTTTAAACGGGTTCGGGTAGTTAAACGGATATTTCAAAATATAATAGATAGTAAAATGTTTTAAAAATAAATAAATTATAAAAAGGTAATGATTTTGTAATTACTAAATGGTTTCAGGAAGCCTAAATTTCAAGGGTACATGCCCCGTTGACATCCCTAATTATGGTTACAGGCAACTCAAAAGTTTCTCAATAACAAGGCAAAAGGGGGTTGTGCAATTGTAGTCTTCTTTTAAACTCTCTTTTTGTAATAAAACGGGTTGTGCAAATAGGTACCTATTTTGTAAGCATGTGCAAATAGGTACCCAAAAATCATTACTCTGAAAGACGGATATGAGATATAAGACTCAAGATAGATACAAAATTCCAAATTCAAACTAGAGCAAAAAATAGGATAGACCTGGTCAATACCCATATCCTAAATTCCAAATATTCAAAAACTCCCCCTCAAGTTAGAGCATACACAAGTTTCCTACAATGATTCAAAAAAAATATTGGAATTGGGGAAGATACTCATTTGGATGCGATGTCGGAACTGACACAGAAAATGCATCGTGATCATCTCGGTCATCAGAGAAGGTACCGAAATGAGCACAAAGATAATGTCCGAAAAGGATGTCAAGAGAGAGGACTCCAGGGAAAGATAGTCTGCAAAGAGAATGCCGAGAAATGGTTGTATAAAATACGATGTCTGGAAAAGTTTGTTTGAAATAGAATGCGACATCATTGAAGACACTGAGACTGTGCGGCAACAAATCTAACAAGCACAAAAAGGCCCGACACACAGTGTCTGGGCAACGTCATAAATGCCCAGCAGAGGGGTCTGGGCAACAACAAAGAGGCCCAACAGAGACCTAGGCAGCGATGAAGAGGCCCAGCAAAGGCATGGGCAATGGCGAAGAGGCCTGATAGAGGTCTATACAAGTGCTTTTAGATTGCTTATTGAAAAGGTGTTTTTCTACTGCTATTTAAGTGGTTTTCTTCTGAAATTTAAGTGCAGGGTGTTTTTCTACTGCTATTTAGGTGTTTTTTTTTTCAAACTACTAATCGGTCGAATCTACAAGGCAAAACTATAAATAAGCAAAGCAAATGCAACTGACCATTTTCATGTGGTATCAAATGGTCCAATCGAAAGAGTAAGCACTTGGCAAGGCTGGGGATTAATGATCCAGAAGTTACAATTACATGGATATGCTCAATTTTTGTATCAGCGGATTCAGGAGTGACATTAGCTGAGGCAAGACAACCATTGGAGTCATTGATGCTGCCTGAAATCTCCTCCAACAATTTCTGTGCTGCATTTACAGATGAATAAGTTCAATTAGCTTAAAGCCAGCTGTAAAAATACACTAAACATGAGGCTTGGGGGACCCAGGAACCAAAGTATGATCAAAGCCTGATGTAAAAAAAATCATTTGGAAAATTAGGATGTGTTTGGTTTTCGAAAGCGTTTCCTGTTTTCATTTTTTCAAAAATGCATCAACAAAAGTATAAGATTAAAAAAAAATGAAAATGGAAATGAGAGATTTTTTAGAAAACCAAAAGAATTAGCTTTCATGTTTCCTAGAAAAAGAAAACACAATAAGAGAAATCACTTTGTTGTTTTCTTTTCAATCCAAAATATCTCCCAACGCAATTTTTAATACATTTTTTGGAAAATGAAAACAGGAAAGGTTTTTCAAATTCAAACAAAGCCCTCAATTTCCAAAACAATTATCATGCACAGCTTCCTTTTCATTTTTTTTTTCAAATATAAGACAAAATTGGGAGAAAAACAAAATAAACAGGATTGAGAAGAAGTTTAAGAAATAAGAACATAAGAATGAAGAATACAGAACGATGGAAGATGGATGTAAGATCCGTTTGACAGCACTTAATGGAAACTGCTTATCATGAAATTATCAAATATGATAAGCATTTTTTCAGAAGAAAAGGACTTAAAATAAGTGCTATAAGTAGTTTTCAATAAGTGTTGTCACACAGACCCGTAGCCCCCTCTGGAATAAATAGCATCCCAGCATATGGCTACTCTCCCATGCATCAAAGGAATTTGGAGTAGATGTAGCAGGGATCTCTTTTCTGATTCTGAGGGCACTTTTGATGTGTTTAATACCTTCTCCAGGTAGTCTCAGCTGGCAGAAGCTTCTATTTTCCAGGAGGCCTGTACTCTTTCATGGTTCCTCGGGATGAAGAGGAATGAGTTCCAAAAGTTTGGATGAGGGAGCTCGAGGTGGTATTGTTGATAGATGGTTTCCGCACCCCCACCCCTCCAAGTCTTTGTTAGGCTTAATTTTGATGCTACCTATTTCTCCGGATGTCGTGTCGGTTTGGGGGCTGTCTTCAGGGATTCCGCTGGGAGTGTTTTGGCTGCATCCCATGAGGATTTTGTGGCACGTTGGAACCCCTTAATTGCAAAGACTAAAGCACTGATTGAAGGATTGGTGCTTGCAGCTTCGCATGGCTGGAAGAATATTATTGTTGAGTTGGATTGTCAAAGTCACATCCATGCTATTTTGTCAAGGCTGGATGATGTCGCTTCGTTTGGTCTTCTTTTGGATGATGTGGTGAGATTGGCTGGGATTCTCAATGGTTGTTCGTTTTCTTTTGTTAGGAGATCTGGAAATCAAGTTGCTCACCGTCTTGCTCGCTTTTGTGGTGAGGGTGATGATTCAGTTTGGTTTGGGTGTGTCCATAGTGGATTGAATTCTTTTGTACTGATGGATATCAAGTAATGAAGTTGGTCTTTTGTTGTGTTATAAAAAAAACAATGTAATTCAACCACCATAATAATCAATCCCAATTCAACATAAAATTTTCAACATTCACTTACGAAGACAAAATATGGGTTTTGCAACTTTAAAGCATTGAGATAAAATAAACCAAACACAAAGTCTCCCTTGAATGAAATGTGGCCAGGCTCTAAAACCATAAGAGGGTTTCAACATAAAACCACTTTGCAATGAAAGAGTAATTCAACAGAATATTTCAAATATCACAACACCAAAATCCAATCCCATGTAAAACTTTTAACAAGCTCACTTAAACCATGCATCGTTGTCTTATCAAGGTGTCCTTGGACCTCAGGGTTTCTTGTTTAGTAACGAAACAAAGAAATATTTTACCACTGCACCTGCTTAATGCAGTAATCAATGGTTCTGCAATCATGCCATAGTCAATCAACATACCTGAAGAGAACCATCTATCTGTATATGTATCAGTCACGGCATACAAATCATTCAAAACCTCAACTGTCCCTTGATCTAAAATACCTTGCAAGCCCTGCAGAAATATTGAGTTATTCTGAAAATTCATAATGACATTTCATATTGTCTAGTCAAACCCATATCCTAAATATCTAAATACTCACATATTATAGATCACATCCTGAGCTGAATCTACCCAAAAATGGAAATTTAGGATAAGGCGTGTTAATGGCACTTATCACTCATCATAAGCAATTTGAAAAAATAAGTGGTGCGTGTTCCGTTTCTGAAAAAACACTTGCACTTAAAATCCAGAAGAAAACCACTTAAGCAACAGAAAAACACTTTTTCAACAAGTAATCTGGAAACACTTCTAAAGAAGCACTTATCACAAGTGATAATTGTGATAAGCAGTTTTCAGTAAGTGTTGTCAAACAAAGCCTAAATTATCGAAAACATCTCAAGCTCAATAAGCACTGTTTTCCTAACCAGTTTGTACTTGTGGACCGCTGCCCGGTGTCTGTAAGCAAGTTTTCTTTTACTGGAATCATCGTGCAGAGAACTAAAACCATCCTGGCTAAAATCATAGTCAGAAAGCTCCCTCCCGTCATCATACTGAGTCAAAGCATGAAGTGTGGGAGTATTGTGGTTCTCAATCTGCAACAAGATCTAATTTTGGGTTATGCCCTGTGACGGATGTAGTTTGCAAAATATTAAAAAAAAACAAGAAAGAATAAAAGACACACCACTGTAATGCTTTAAAAAAAAGTATCAGACTTACTTGTTCATAAAAGAAATGATTGTCACAAACTCGAAGAATGTGGTCCTCCCATGCTTTCCCAATTTCTATACCCTTCTGCAAATCCTTCAAGCCATTGAAAGCTTCTGCATATGTTCCATTTACTAGACACTTGAGCAATATAAGAGTCTCATCCATGTCCCAGATATATACATTTCTTTTCCCATCTGCAGCATTTTTAGTAGAATTTTTGGCAATCCGTGTAGGGACTTCTGAACTGCCACTGATTAAAGCATCCATTATGAACATGCAAGAAAGCTCCAAAAACAAAACTCTATTAAAGACATGAAGATGGTATAACACGTGACATGTAAAGCTTGCATCATTTAAAATCTGTAAAAAGCTATACAACCATCAAAGATCATGGCCCCGTTTGGTTGAGAGAATCCCAACAGTGGGAAAGGAAAACAGGAGTCGTTTCCCATAATTTGAGAGTTTGGTTGGTGGAAAATCTATTCCATGGAAAACCAGATTTCTGCATATGCAAGAAACAGGATTCCTTTGACAAATGAAATGAAAGGCAGTAATTTCTGTTGGAATTTTTTTTAAAAACAAATTATTATCTTATTTTAATTATTTATAATAAATAAATAAATATCACTTATTAATAAATATTAACAAAATAATCATGAATTAATTATTTCTTGTTAAATTATTAATTTATTAATTGAGGCAATGGAATTGCAATGGTTGGTTTACCTGGTTGTGGTATCCTTGATGTTAGTCATAGCTGGACTTGACTGTTTGACCTCTGTTACAAAGGCAATGGAAACCAAGAAACACATGTATGTTAAAAATCGGTAAATTCAGTTATGAAAGGTGAAGGAAGCATGCTTGCAGATTGCCACCAAATGGATACCCATCAACTAACATAAATGACAAGCTAATCTCGGATAATAAAATTTGTAAAAAACTTCTAAATATAAAAAAAAATGAAATTATAAAGTCAGGATAATTAGAAACTTAATCCAAACATGAAAAACAAACTTTTTATATTCTAAGAATGGAATGTGTCGGGCCTGCCCCCCCCCCCCCCCCCGATCATATTGGCAACTCACACCTAGAGTTTTAAAGGTCCTTATAGTCAAACAGGTTAAGTGTGTGAGTGCGCCAAAACAAAAGCCACCCCTATACTTGCAACTATCAACCTAACAAAATAAGATAATCAATGCTTACAAATAAAATCCAACTCGCATGAGGAATCCCGATGGTAAATGATGATAACAACACACAAAACATATCACAAGTCCAAATATGATGCAAACATCACAAGCATACAATGCAAAGCAATGCGAGATACATGCGTGACCATGACGTTGGGGAAAATTACACCGCCCTCTCCATCCGGATCCCTCACGGGGTTCGAAAACTGCAATTCAGAACTCCACCTTTCGGATCCTCGAAAAACAACAAGGCCATCCGGAATGTCTGAATGCAACGGCACTCCGCACCCCCCACAGTTTTGATCAAAGTGGTGAGGTTGCTGGGGTTGCAAGGGGGTATTTTAGGGGGATGGGTTTTTTTTTTTTTATTTAAATGGGTCTAGGTTTAGTATATTTAGGAATAAGGGTTTGTTGAGCGCCACTTCAAGTGGCGCTTTGCCACCTTTTTTTTTTATGGTTTTGTTTTCTTTTTTTGTTGTTTTAATTTTTTTTCCACCTCATCTCTTTTTAATAAATAATTTCAAAATAAATAAATAAAATTTTAAAAATAATCTTATAAATATGTATTTAAAAATGATAAATTAATTATTATTATATTTATAATTATATAATAATGAAATTATATTTATGTATATATATAATTATATGTGTGTGTATAAATATAATTATGTATATATATAATTAAAAATAAATATTTATAAATATAAATCTATTTATATATATTTTTTAAATAAAAAATATATTTGTAATTATATAATTATAAACTAATCTTTATATATAAATATTTATAATTATATGAATATGAATATATTTAAAATATATAATTATGAAAATATTGTTACATATATATTTAAAATTTATTTATAAATATATTTAATATTCATATATAAAAATATATATATATATATATATGTGTGTGTGTGTATATGTATGTATGTGTGTATGTGTGTTTCGAATTATATTTATAATTATATTTAGAATTATATTGTAATTATAGTTATACTTGTATATTTATAATTATATATTTGTACATATATATATTTACGTAGTTATAAGTAATTATTTATAAAAAAAATTGAAATATTGTTAAACATATAGTCTTTCAATACCACCTACTTGAAACTTAAAAATGTTTCAAGTATGTGACTTTGAAAGCTTATAAAATATAATCTAAATGACCAATATGAATGAAACTTAAAACATGTATTAAAAATATACTAAATAGATGAAAATAAAAAAATTACGTAAAAAATGTCGATAGAAAATATTTGATACGCTTTCAAAACCACCTAGTTGTAACTTAAAAATGTTTCCACTATGTGACTTTGAACGCTATAAAAGATAAACTATATGACCAATATGAATGAAACTTAAAATATTGATTAAAAATATATAAATAGTTGGGAAAAAAACATAAAAAATGTCGACAGAAAATATTTTATAGGCTTTCAAAACCACCCAGTTGAAACTTAAAAATGTTTCAACTATGTGACTTTGAACGTCTATAAAACATAATCCATATGACCAGTATGAATGAAACTTAAAACATGGATTAAACATATACTAAATAGATGAAAATAAAAAAATTACGTAAAAAATGTCGACAGAAAATATTTTATAGGCTTTCAAAACCACCTAGTTGAAACTTAAAAATGTTGCAACTATGTGACTTTGAACGTCTATAAAACATAATCCATATGACTAGTATGAATGAAACTTAAAACATGGATTAAACATATACTAAATAGATGAAAATAAAAAAAATTACGTAAAAAATGTCGACAGAAAATATTTTATAGGCTTTCAAAACCACCTAGTTGTAACTTAAAAATGTTTCAACTATGTGACTTTGAACGTCTATAAAACATTATTATTTGATATACAATAATTAATTAGTTAGTAATATAATTATTAATTATTATTTTTCATTATAATTATTAATTATTAATGGTTAAGTCGTTGTGACAAATTTTGTTTATATTGTACCTGTACTTTATAATTTAATAGTTAATTGAAATAAGTTTGTATTTAATATATTTTTGATTTTCTTGTTATTTGACTTAAACAACAATTACTTATCATAGTGAATAAGTTTTTTAATATATACAACATTACATCCAGAAACATCAACGACGATACCCCCCGGTACCACAGCGCGATGTCTGAATGTCACGTCCTCTCCGCGTCCGACGTCCGTGTCGCTCCGGTGTCCTCTCTGCAGGTTCCTCCTCTTCCGGTGCTTCTGGTGCCTCCCCATGATGCTGTGTAGAGGACTGACCAAAATCATGTGAGGATGCCCCAAAATCATGTGAGGATGCCCCAAAATCATATGGGGTGACATATGGCTCTGAAGCTCCTATAAATGGTAGAAATGGGGTACTGAAGAAGGTCTCGTCGGGAGGAGAGGGGGCCGCCATAAGTTGTGTGACTGCACCCAGATCGAAGTCCATAGTAGTCTGCGGAGACGCCATATGCGGTATATAAGCGTCTCCCTGCTATGCAAAATCATCAGTCGGCTGGGCGGGATCGTCTCTCTGTGGTGCGACGACATCTGCAGGAGCCGCTCTCGGATGTCGATGTCGTCGCCTCTGCCCCTCCGGATGTGCTCGTCTCTGTCGTCCAGCTGGCGGCGGCGGTGGTGGTGCATCCTCCTCAGCAGGCATAACAGAGACATCGTCATCCTCAGGTGCTTCTGCCCGAAGATATGGATCAGGATATATCTGTGGCTCCTCATCAAAAAAACTGTCACGTATCAACCGGAGATGATCCAATAGAGCCACCACATCCCGATGAACTACCTCCCGTAGAATATATGCATGCTCCTGAGGCTGTGTGGAATGTGCAAGCTGACCAATGACGTCTTCCTGCAAATGAAATAACAATCAAATTAATATCAAAAATGAGTTAAACAAAATTAATAAATCTTAGTAAACATACCAATCGTTGAATGTCAATCCCCTGACGTGTAAGGTGCATGATGGTGTGACGTCGATACCAGTGTGCATAACCCCCCTGATCAGATAAATGAGAGTGTGATGTGATATATCCCTGTGGAAAGATACTGAATCGGGCACGCCTGTCCCAAAGCTGGATATAAGATGCATGATGTCGCCGCCAGTCTGTCGTCTGTCTACCTATAAGCACAATCGAATGTAACTCGGTAGACTGTCGTGGTGCCAAGGGGATATGCTGTATAAAACCGAACTGGCGCATGACCCGGTCTGGCTGGTGCCACTCAACGATGTGGAAGTGAATGAGTGGCACCACTGCAGCACGATCTCCAGCCAAAGCTGTGCAGTATAGTGGAAGTGATGCGTAGACATAACCTGTATAAGGAGTCCATGAAACCTGAAATGTAAACTCAAAAAATAAGTCATATAGTAGCATGATAATTTTACTGAGATTATATTGAAATAACTTAAAATAGTGATAACAAAACAAATTTTCCTATAAAAAAGTACTGTTTAACTTACATCAGCCGGCACTATAGCATCGAATATCTGTTTGAAGCTGTGCACACTATGTCTCGGAGTATGTGCAAACTTCTGAGACTGACTCCACCTGGTGAAAAAAGAGTAATCTACGATAAGTTTATAAAAAACAATAACAAAAGTACTAAATAACCGAAAGTAATGACGTAGACATACCATCGTCCCCGAGGACAGTCCTGAAGTAGCTCCGGTGCAAGCGGTGCGACAACTCGAGGAGCGATGCGTGGAAAACGCTCCCAGGACCACATCTGTACTAACACCATGCAACCTGCAATCTGATGTGAATCGGCCTGACAACTAGTACAGAGAGATCTATACAGATGTGCTAATACAGCGGACCCCCAACTGTATGTCGCCGTCTGATCCAGATCCTCAAGTAATGGGAGGTACATCATGTGTACCAAAGCGGTGGAGTAGTCGACGCACAACATGCCTCCGAGCAGCCGCAAAATGTATGCACGTGTGTGCTGAAGAAGCGTCTCCTCGTCTGCATCATCTGGAATGACGTCGAAATGCTGATCAAGCCACTTCATGCGCAAACGCGAACCCTGGAGGACACCCCGTGCGCCGATGTCGTCAATGCCTAACAGCCTCTGTATGACTGCAGCCCAATCGCCAGTACTAGCACCCGTAACTGCATCTCCATGGATAGGTAACCCCAGCATGTAGGCAACGTCCTCTAATGTAATAGTCATCTCCCCCTCTGGGAGATGAAATGTGTGTGTCTCTGGCCGCCATCTCTCAACCAACGCAGCTATCAAATGATGGTCGATGGTCTTGAAGTCACACATAGCGACTCCGTAAAAGCCTGAACATCTAAGGTATGGACAAATAGCCGCCGGCGGTTCCTCATGATGGAAACAATACGCTCTCCGAACATGAAGATGTCTAACAGGTCGTCGCGCCAACACATCGCGCGACACGTGCGTCTCCTGGCCGGATAAAAGTGGTTGCTCCATCTGAATGTGCAAACAGCAAAAAATTAATTTCATGTAAGATATGACATTTATCATGTAAGATATGAAATTTATCAATTAATATTGAAAGAAGCATAAACACATTGGGTTAGTTGTTGTCTCCCGTGTTGGGGTGTTGGGGTGAAGACGTTCAGAGTTTCCTCGTTTTTGTTTTGTAGTCACTGTAAGTTCATCTTTCATTATAAAAAACTGATGACATTTTCATTTAATAGTTCAAATGGTTTTGTTTTCTTATACAGGTACATTCCTTTTTTTGAGTTGGTGTTGTTTGTTTAAAGCTACTCATGTAATGTTGATCGTTCGACAAAAAATGTCACGTGAAATCGTGGTACATTTTCCAAAAATTACCCTATTTACAAGTAAAACAAATATGATTAAAAATGGTGAAATGATAAAAATAATTACATGTACAAAGTTTTACAGTAACTGATAGAGTACATGATTCATTTTAACCATTAGATGATTGCCCTATGTGTCTAGGGCAACGTGTCTTCGTATGACCTTCCTAGCGGCATATGCTGCACCGTCGTCCAACTGGATGTTCACTAGGCCAATCCATCTCATTCCAAATACGAGTCGACTTTGGCCTCCCTTTAGGTCGAAGTCTATTTTTGTTCGGTAGAAGCGTCGGTGTGTCATCAGGCAGCCAAAAATTCTGATATTCCCCGATTGGAATCCACAGAGTACTGTAGCAGGAGTTGATGCTCTCGAGTCGATAAGTCGGATCAACGAACTGCTCCCAAGATACGTGTACGTAAGCACATGCAGCAATCACATGGCCGCATGGATATCTCAGTGCCTGAAAGTTGCCACAATCATAGTAATGCTTCTCCAATAAAACAACTCGCACACGACCATTGCTACATGCCACAGCATCACCGGGCTCAACGACCTCAAATTGTTGCTCTGGACGATTAAATGCAGTTACACGGTAAGTTGCGGCCTCCTGAAGAACTGTATCTAGCTCACGTTGGAAATGGTGTCCATAGCGCATTCCTATGTTCAAGCCCTCTTCAGCTTGCTTTCCTCGTTCCAGAAAGTACTTTACACTACGATAGAATGTCTCTTGTACCAACCCTGAAATTTAGATTTACGACATCATACAAATATTATATGATAATAGTAGCTCTTCTGAGTAACATATATTCAAATATTCATATTTACCTATGATAGGAAGTTTTCTAACTCCCTTGAAAACTCCATTTATACATTCTACGATGTTGGTCGTCATATGACCATATCTCCTCCCATCATCATATGCCAACAACCATTTCTGCTTTGGAATTTGCATCATGTAATCATACACTTCTAAATTCACTCTGTGGATATCTTGAAGACGCTCCTCCATCCTTTGTTGTTGAGGCTCATATGCTATCATACAAGCAGTCATCTGAATAGTTATGAAAATAACTATGACAAAAACATTTTAACAGAAAAGGATATTCATACCAATTTTTAAGATTGCCTTTTTCATCGATTCATTCTTGAACTTCTTTCACAAATTGCTGGCAATGTGTCGAATACAGTATCGATGATGGGAATAGGGTGGTCTCCACAAAAGACCCTCAGACTGTATCGCCTCCTTGATTGCATGGTGGCGATCAGAAATAAGACAAATCTCTTCTGCATCCGTAACAAACTCTCGGAGACATGCCAGAAACCAGCTCCATGATGAGAAGTTCTCTTTCTCCACAATTGCAAATGCTATAGGCAGAGGGGCTCGATTTCCATCTTGTGTGGCGGTAATCAATAAATTTCATATATACTTTCCATACAGAAATGTACCATCAATTTGTATGAACTGCTTGCAATGTCTAAAAGCCGCCACACATGGTAAAAATGTCCAAAATAATCTATCAAACACAACCATTGAGCGGTCAAGTTGGTTCTGTTGGTTAACATATTCAACAGTATGTAACCGATAGACTATTTGATTATTGTGGTGTAGAAGCTCCAACAGTTGTGGTAAAACTCGATATGATTCATCCCAATCACCATACACTTTCACAATAGCCTTTTGTCGTGTTGCCCATGCCTTATAGTAAGAGATTTGATACCCAAAAAGCTGTTTGATTCGCTCAATGACCAGAACCACAGGGACGTCTTGACATGCTCTAATCATTTCAACAATAATAGTTGAAACAAACTCAACATCTAATGAAGAGTGTTCCTGTGCCAAGCTTGGGTTCACAAAAGTGTGTGGAGTAAATCTAGTGATGTGCCAGCTGTGAAAAGTGTTATCAATAATAGCTCACAGACGCATTTGACAGTTCGATTCATATTTGTCACAACGGATCAAATAGTAAGATCTCTTTGACTCTTCTACAACATATGAGTAATGTCTTTAAATGTGATATTGTTTTATCACATTTTTCATTGCTTCTTTGCTCTCAAACTATCTGCCAATATACAGAACATCGTTATCTGACACTCGATTTGTGCCACCAATGATTCCTGGAAATTCTGAACTGGGAGTAATAACTGAATAATCAAATTCTGGCAAGCGATTCATGCCTTCAGTCGACCATGAAGCCAATAGTGGAGGATGGTTCAATGGTCGGTTGAACCTCACATGAGTTGGTACAGATTGATCTTCTGCATGCTCTTCTTCTTCTTCTTCAACTTCCTCTTCATCTTGTTCAAAATTGTCATCATCCTCAAATTCATCAACCAATGCATCTAAAGTATGTGGAGGACTATCCATTGAAACTGTGGCTGATGGAAATGATGGAACAACTACCGATGCTGACGGAACGTCCTGATGTGAAGGAGCATATGGCATAGTCTCATGACTTTGAGATGGGTCAACTTCCAATGCTGATGGAACCTCCATTATAGCTATAGTGACATACAACTCCATCATTTGATTCTCAGGTATATACTTAACCAATGAAAGTATATATTCCCAATCATCATCATCATTTACCGGATATGGCACATGCCAAAACCTATCTATAAATTGGAGATGTCTGAATGTGATGGACTCTATCACTTGATTCCTCGCCAGTTTTAACCTCCGATGAATTTTCCTTTGCACAGCTTCCAAAGTAGTACATCCTCCAAGCATCGCAACAACTTCTGGATGTATACTATAACTACATCCTTGTTCTGTCTCAATTATTTGACCGTTGCAATAAATATAAGCGGCGACCATCTTTTTTATCTAAAAGAAACCACTGTTATTAATTAAATCTGATTAAAGAATCAATTTATGTATGCATGCTTCTAGTAATTTAGGTTGGAATCCTAATCCCACCACCAAATCAATATGTTCAAACCATATTGATGTGTAACTATTTACACAACCCACAAGTTTGTGTTACTTAACCAAAAATAGAAGTCAAATATATTTATACATATCCACATGCATTATATGCATGAGGTACACGAACATGTCATGTAAAAAGCATAGAGTTATATGAAATTGAAAGTCTCCACATGAGTAAGCCCGGAGCGACAGATAGCCAACCCCATTCACTTTCCTAGACAAGGCAAGCCTCCAGGAAAGTAGGTGGTCCGACCCAAAGCCCCTCTACCCGGGGATACTTTACTCAAGAGAGCAATCATTTCATGATAACTTTAACACTTAATATGAAAAAAATATATTGAACTACTAAATTCAAGTTCATAACTTCAATTACAAACCGAGGTCAAGGTAGATTGGAAACTAAATTCATTATCATACCTAGAATGTAATGCAAAGGTATATTCCATAAGCAATTTACTACAACTTGGCTAATTAATATAACTACTTCGCTAATTAATATAACTACTTCGCTAATTAATATAACTACTTCGCTGAATAATATAACTACTTCGCTAATAACCTAATTATGATTAATTAATTAACTAATTATAATTAAGTAAATACACAATTATGGTTAACTAATTACCTAATTATGGTTAACTAATTACCTAATTATGATTAAATAATTAACTAATTATCATTAAATAATTAACTAATTATCATTAACTAATTACCTAATGATTAACTAATTACCTAATTATAATTAACTAATTACCTAATTATGATTAACTAATTACCTAATTATGATTAACTAATTACCTAATTATGGTTAACTAATTACCTAATTATGATTAACTAATTACCTAATTATGGTTAACTAATTACCTAATTATGGTTAACTAATTACCTAATTATGATTAACTAATTACCTAATTATGATTAACTAATTACCTAATTATGATTAACTAATTAGATTAACTAATTACCTAATTATGTTTAACTAATTACCTAATTATGATTAAATAAGTAGCTAATTATGATTAAATAAGTAGCTAATTATGATTAATTAAGTAGCTAATATTGATTAATTAATAACCTAATTATGATTAACTAATTACCTAATTATGATTAATTAATTAACTAATTATGATTAATTAATTAACTAATTATGATTAATTAAGTACCTAATTATGATTAATTAAGTACCTAATTATGATTAAATAAGTAGCTAATTATGATTAAATAAGTAGCTAATTATGATTAAATAAGTAGCTAATTATGATTAATTAAGTAGCTAATATTGATTAATTAATAACCTAATTATGATTAACTAATTACCTAATTATGATTAACTAATTACCTAATTATGATTAACTAATTACCTAATTATGATTAACTAATTACCTAATTATGATTAATTAATTAACTAATTATGATTAATTAATTACATAATTATGATTAATTAAGTACCTAATTATGATTAATTAAGTACCTAATTATGATTAAATAAGTAGCTAATTATGATTAAATAAGTAGCTAATTATGATTAAATAAGTAGCCAATTATGATTAATTAAGTAGCTAATATTGATTAATTAATAACCTAATTATGATTAACTAATTACCTAATTATGATTAACTAATTACCTAATTATGATTAACTAATTACCTAATTATGATTAACTAATTACCTAATTATGATTAATTAATTAACTAATTATGATTAATTAATTACATAATTATGATTAATTAAGTACCTAATTATGATTAATTAAGTACCTAATTATGATTAAATAAGTAGCTAATTATGATTAAATAAGTAGCTAATTATGATTAAATAAGTAGCTAATTATGATTAATTAAGTAGCTAATATTGATTAATTAATAACCTAATTATGATTAACTAATTACCTAATTATGATTAACTAATTACCTAATTATGATTAACAAATTACCTAATAATGATTAAGTAATTAACTAATTATGATTAATTAATTACATAATTATGATTAATTAAGTACCTAATTATGATTAATTAATTACCTAATTAGGATTAATTAATAACCTAATAATGATTAATTAATTACCTAATTAGGATTAATAACCTAATTATGATTAATTAATTACCTAATTATGATTAATTAATTACCTAATTATGATTACTTAATTAACTAATTATGATTAATTAATTAACTAATTATGATTAATTAATTAACTAATTATGATTAATTAATTAACTAATTACGATTAATTAATTAACTAATTATGATTCATTAATTAACTAATTATGATTATTTAATTAACTAATTATGATTATTTAATTAACTAATTATGATTATTTATTACCTAATTACCATTAATTAATAACCTAATTATAATGAATTAATTAACTAATTATGATTCATTAATTAAGTAATTATGATTAATTAATTAGCTAATTATGATTAATTAATTAGCTAATAATGATTAATTAATAACCTAATTATAATTAATTAATTACCTAATTATGATTAATTAATAACTTAATTATCATTAATTAATCAACTAATTATGATTAATTAACTAACTAACTAATCATTTCATTATCTAATTACATTTAAAAAAACCATACTATTTTTAAAATACAAATATTATATACTAATTCTATAAATTAAACAACTAAATTATTAAATCAAAATATTAAATAAATTTAAAGAAAGATTTACCTCAAATTTGTGACAACGTAGGTACACAGGCAGAGCAACCGAAGAGGCAAGGCTACGCAGACCGAGCAACCGAAGAACGCAGAGCAACAAAAAATATTTTTAGAGAGAAGTTTGAGAGAGAGAGAGAGAGAGGAAGGGGTAGGAAGTGAGGAACGGGGGTGGGGCGAGGTACGAAGTGAGGAATGGGGTGGGGCGAGGGTCATATTTATAGGATTGGGGGGGGGGGTGTTTCGGCGCCACTTCAAGTGGCGCCGAATTGATTTGGAAGAAGCCAGCAGCACCACTTCAAGTGGCGCTGCACGGTTTCTATTCCTTCTTTCAGCGCCACTTGAAGTGGCGCTGAAATCTTTTTCCACCAAATTGGTGGAGCGACACTTCAAGTGGCGCTCCGGTTTCAACTCTCTTGAGCGCCACTTCATGTGGCGCTCAAGAGACCCATTTAACAAAATATTCAAACCTTTGACCCATTAAAAAAAAGACCCTGTACACAAAATTAGTCATTGCAAGGAGAAGCGCGCTTCTGCTCAGGGGTTCGGGGGCTAAAGGGCCCGACACAATTTTTGGCACGATAGCATTTTTTATTGAACTATAGCAACGGTAGCATCACGAAATTACTTTACCAGCATGTGACAATGGTATTGTACCTCCACAAACTTCCTATCACAGATACCGTAGCAGTTTAAACTTGGGTGGTTACGGCACTGTAGCACAGTGAACTTGTTATGCGGACATTGTATCAATGCACATTACTATTCACCGCGTTGCTTTAAGAACTCATTCGAGCTAGAGTTTTATGTGCTCTGAAAATTCACCCTGTAATTTTGCTCCCGGACATAGTGAAATAATTATGTCGCTCCGTAGATGTAGGGATTATTCTCAAATCACGTAAATCGTTGTATTTATCTTCTTCTTGTTCTTTTTTTTCTCCCTTCTACTATTCTTCTGCGAATCGTTTGTTTTTTGTTACTCCCGGCGTTTCCGTAACACTAATCACCACACTGGTCCGCCCCACCGGTTCTGATCTTCTGGTCTTCACACGAGATCTTCCGCCAAACCAACGAACATGCAAGAACAAGCACGCGACAACAAAACGAAACCAGCGCAACACAGGAATTATGTAGTTCGGAACTTAATCGTATTCCACAAGGAAAAACTGCAACTTAATATATTAAAAAGAGAATACAAGAAAGAACATGAGTTAAAGGGACCTATCTTCCGGTACCCTACCCTGACTCTGAGTTACAAAGAAACCATGTACCAGACACCCTACTCGGATATGAAAGAACTCCAACAACACTTCTGCAACTCCTTCCGACATCAAGCGCTTCTGTTGGGAAGTCCCCCCAACACGAACCAACACCATTAGATTCTCTGTCTGTCCTTCCGGCTTCACCAGCCT
Source organism: Viscum album (assembly GCA_963277665.1). Lineage (NCBI taxonomy): Eukaryota > Viridiplantae > Streptophyta > Magnoliopsida > Santalales > Viscaceae > Viscum > Viscum album. Next base: position 602,586,694 of record OY728133.1, read on the forward strand.
TCAACATCACACCCTTCAGCTCACGGTCCAGCCCCCTACACTCCTCTCAGTAGCACACTGGACAAGCGACCAATGCCCACTTATTTATAAGCTAACATCCGCAGTAGCCAACCGGTTTCGTTGATTACACAGTTTTCTGATCTTCACGAACGTCCCTCCACTCGATCAAAGAAACCTCCAGTTGCACGCCGAATGCACAGACTCAACTTCCGACTTCCGATGAACAGTGCATGCTCCGAACTTATTCTCCTGCTTTTCCTGCATTAGTACATCCTCCAGTTTTCGCGCTTGAGCTAATGTCTAGATTCATCCACTGTGTTAGATTAATCTTACATAGCCCTTTAGATTAATCTTACATAAGATCAGTTTAATCTCATGTAATATCATCATCAATCAAAATCAGTTGTCATGCCGACTTCACCACTTCCTCTGAAAACCCATGCAACATCCAGAACTTCCTCCCACATCACTTCCCTCGGAAGTGGTTGTTGTTATTGTCTACTTTGAGACTGGGTGTCGGTGAAATTGTCTCTATCTGGTTTAACAATGTTGTCTTCTGAAAGTCTCATTCCAAAAATTTCAACACTTTAACCGGAAAATATTTCTCACACCAAAACCTAGCAATCTCCCACTTGAGAATTTCTTTCACGGGTTAACCCCAACAATCTCTCACTTGAAGACTATTCTCAAGACTTCCACAATGTCCTTGGACACTTTTTGAATGTCATCTTTTGTAACATATCGCCCCTCCTCAATGGCTTGAGAAGAGGCCAAGGTGTTACTGGCCTTAAGTGACATCTCCAAGACACCAAATACTGACAATAAATGTCAAAGGCTTCAAAGGATGAAGGAAGACAATTTTCTCTTTTAAGATAAACAACTAGACAAATAGAAACAATAAACATTCAATCCACTATATGATACATGAACAACAATACGACCAAAGGTATACCCAATAGTAAACAACAAAATCAGAGTACCAACATAAACAAAAGACAATAACCGAAAAATACAAAGATACTCCAAGACCCAAAGATACCCAAAAGACATAATTCCAAGCAACACCCGATTGAGTCGTCATAAGGTGATCAATGTCCAAGTGCCCCAATGGCACACACCCTTTCTCTAGGGTCACATCATGGTACCCTAATGGTACATGCCTCTTCTACAGGGTCACGTCAAAATCAATAAACTCATACCAACCATGTACTATGTCAAATTGTTCCACATAAACCAAATCTTTTATTGAAAACATTTCATCAAACAACTTATGTGTGGCAAAACAAAACCATAGTTTTAAAATCATCATTTTAAAATTATCACCAAAGGATTTTCGGAAAACCATCCAATTTCCCATGATTCCAAAAACCATTTTTCAATCAAGAATCACGTAAGGATTTCACAACTTCAACAAATCATTTAATCAAAAACTAAGCCTTCAAGTTCTAACAAAAGTGGAGATGAGATAGAAGTCACCTGCCTCTCAATGGTTGACAAAAACAAAGAACGATACTTAAAACTTCAAGATTCGGTCTTGGATCTCTTTTCCTTCAAAAGATCCAGCAGGATCTCATCATAAAACATTTCAAAACACATAGATCTATCCATAATGGACTAGATTTTTTTACAACACATAGATATATCCATAAAGGACTAGATTTATGGTTCTGAGAGTGAGAAGAACCGTGGATCTAAGAAGAACAAGGAACGAGAGAGAGAACAAGGACTTACTGATGATTCTGGATCTCCAACGCACTTTGAATCCTAATAATCGCTTCTGGGTCAAAAGAAAAATTCTATCAAGCCTTGGGAGGGAGAGAAGTTTGAGATCCTGTGTGACTAGAGAACTAATAAGGGTTTAGGATCTTAATTTGGATTAAAACCATAATTTTCAGGGTGCTAATTGCACATCAAATGGTTAGGCAGTACAGTTTGGAAAACCGTGTGTTAACCATGCAGTGCTACTATCTCAAGGTCACCCCTTGCATGATTGACTTGAATGGTTAAACAAATGGTGCACCAAGCTTGTTTTCCCTCTATTTCACATTGCATGGTTTCCCTTGGGCACTCGCATGGTTTGGTCAAATAGTGCGCTAACTGTGCGCCTGCCCAGTGACTCCCAAAACATGTTGCATTTTTTCCTGAAGGTGGTGCACGGTTTCTACTAACTGTGCACCCTTAGAAACACCTCCAAAACATGTGTAAACCTTCTGAAAACTCTCCAAACTTAAACCAAGTCCTTTATAAGATCAAAATACATAAAATAAGGGAAAAGTACCTGAAATCGGAGGTGCTACTTTCTTCCCACTATTTCCTTTTCCGTCTCCAAAAAGTAGAAAACCAAAGATGTTCTTGAAAAGTTCGGGCCACTGCTCTAACATTTCCTTTTCACGCTACCATTTCTCTTCCTGAATCTGACCATATTGTCATACAACCTATACTAAATAGATTCTTTTCCCACATAAGAGCTCTTGTCTATCCACAATCTGTACTGGCACATGAATCAATGTAGCATCTGGTTCATGATCAACATTATTCCGTCGAATGACATGGTCAGGATAAGGTTAGTACTTCTTTAGTTGAGATGCATGAAACATGTTATTCACAGAAGTGAACTTTGGTGGTAATGTTAACCGATAAGCCACATCACTCATTCGTTCAAGTATCTCAAAAGGGACAATATACCGTGGTGAAAACTTGCCTTGTTTTCCAAAACAACGATTCCCTAACCTTGGAGAGATTCTCACAAAAACATGATCAACTACCTCAAATGCTAGCAGTTGTCAATGCTGATCCACATACAATTTCTAACAGCTCTGATCTCCATTCACTTCCAGATCATCTTAATCTTTTATGTTGTCTCATGCACTAGGTTAGGTCCTATTAGTGAAGTATTTCCTATTTCCACCCAAGAAAGTGAATAAAAACAAAGACAGTCATACAATGCTTCGAAATGAGTCATATGTATCGAGTCCTGATAACTATTATTGTACAAGAACTCCACTAATGGTAAATGTTCTTCCCATGAGCCTCCAAAATCCATTACACAAGCCCTAAGTATGTCTTCCAACATTTGGATCATCCTCTCATATTGTCTATCCATTTGAGAATGATAAGTTGTGCTAAAGGTCAATTGGGTTCCAAGGGCTTGCCGTAAGAACTTACAAAGACAAAACGTAAACCTGGGGTCTCAGTCAGATACAATCAAGACTGGAACGTCGTGCATCTTTACTATTTCTCCAATGTAGAGTTTTGACAAGTCATCCACTGTGTTCGTTTCACAAATAGGGATTAAGTGGACCGACTTTGTGACCTGATCCATAATCACCCATATGACATCATATTTTCTAACCATTCTTGGTAGACTTATCACAAAATCCTTACCTATATGATCTCAATTCCAGATGGGTATAGGTAAAGATTGCAACATACCAGCTGGCCTTCAGTGCTCTATCTTGACCTACTGATAGGTGAGGCATCTCAAAACAAACTCTATCAATCTTCTCTTCATGTCAGTCCACCAGAATTGTGCTTTCATCGCTCTATACGTCTTCTATATTCCCGAATGGACACCTCATCTAGAATGGTGGTAGGCATTAAGATGTCGTTCCTAATAGGTTGGAGGAACCACTATCTGATCTCTAAAATGCAGCATAGATCTCTCATCTAGCTTTCACCCCTCAATGGTCTCCCCATCATTGAGTTTCAAACTCAAAGTCAAACATTCAGGATCAGAGATCAGAGCCTCTTTCACGTGCTCAACCAAATCAGGAACAAACGAAACTGGAAAGAAAGATACAACATTACCTTGTTCAGCACACTCTAGATGCATATTTTCTATGACCAACATTATCAGTCAATGATCCAAAGCTTCTTTAGCCAACTGATTATATAACTTTTTACTTAATGCATCAGCCATAGATTTTCTTTTACTTGGTGTGTACATCAAGTCGAAGTTGAACATTTGAAGATATTTCATCCATCTTTGTTGTCTTTAGATTCAAATCACTTTGTGAGAAAATGTGTTTCAAACTCTTGTGATCTATAATCACCATAAATTTCTCACCAAAAAGATAGTGGCGTCGTGTCTTTAAGACATGAACTACAAAAAACAACTCCAAATCATGCGTTGGTTAGTTCTTCTCATGCATCTATATCTGTTGTGAACCATAAGCGACCAAATAATCTCCTTACATAAGAACACAATCTAACCCATATCCTAATGCATCACAGTAGGTCACATAGCTCTGTCCTGATTCTGGTAATATCAAGATAGGTGCTGATACAAGGCGAACCTTAAGCTCTTGAAAATATTTCTGGCATTAATCATTCCATTATAAGGGAATATCTTTCCTTGTCAAAGTTTTCTTTGGTGAAGTTTTCAAAACGTCGGTAGTATCCTGCAAAGTCAAGGAAACTACGTATCTCAAAAACATTCTTCAGTGGTTTCCAAGAGATCACAACTTCTATATTTTCAGGATCCACTGAAACTCTTTTCTCAGAAATGACATGACCAAGGAAATGTACTTTCTAAATCCAGAAATCACACTTTGAAATCTTAGCATACAAACGATACTCCTGCAAGATACTTAACATTATAGTTAGGTGTCCCTCATGATCCACTTTTGTCCTAGAATACACCAGAATATCATCAACAAATGCAACTACAAAGGAATCGAGATACCTCTGAAAGATCTGATTCATTAATGCCATAAATATTATTGGTTCATTCATAAGACCAAAAGACATAACCACATACTCATAATGGTCATATTTACCCCTAAAGGTTGTTTTCAAAATATCCTCTTTTCGAACTCGCAGTTGGTGATACCTCGAATGTAAGTTAATTTTAGAAAACTACTGGGCTCCCTTCAATTGATCAAACAAGTCATTGATTATAGGAAGAGGATATCAATTTGTTATCGTAACTTGGTTAAGCTTACGATAATCCACACAAAGTCTAAGAGTTTCATCAATCTTCTTTATAAAAACAACTATTTCTACCCACAGAGACGTGGTCGGTCGAATGAACTGTTAAATTTCCAAATCTTCAAGTTGGACCTTCAATTCCCTTAATTATGTTGGTGTCATCCAATAAGACAGGAGGGAAATGGGATTGGTCTTCGGTAGGAGATCAATGTTGGATTGGTGTAGCCTGATCTGATTGAGCCAAATGCTTGTGGCTCGCAACTTTCACGAGTCAAGCTCCACGGTGAGCTCTTTGGGGGTTGTAGGGGACAATGCACCCCTGCTTTGGGGATCTGAGGGTCAAAGGTCCTAGGCCCAAATTTTCGGGTTGTAGCATCTCTGACCGCTATAGCAAATATGACCAACCGACACCGACAGAGCACTGTAGCAATGAGAACTTTGGAGTCAAATTTAATGAAGCATTTTGGACTTCAGTCAACAACCATTGTAGCACTTTTGACTTGGGTGGACGCCTTTCATTGTAGCGATGCGGACTTCCTATGTAGTTGGTGGAACAATGGATTGTATTCTCTATTTGTAACCCATTTCGGGCTAGGGTTACTTACCGGAAAACTCTATAATTGTGCCCCCAAATTATAGTGAATTTTTCTACCTCTCCATGGATGTAGGGATTATTCTTGAACCATGTAAATCCTTGTGTCCTTGTTCTTTTTTTCCCTTTTACTCTTCCGTGATCTGTTCTTTTCTTTGTTGCTCCCGGAGTTTCCACAATAATCAATCGTAAACTTCAATTCTCTTTTGAGTGTCAACCCTGAGAAATTGTCAAGAAAAACTCTAGGGAATTGGTCAATGATTTTTGGAAAATATCTATTTCCTATGTCATCCATAGATGTCAAGGTAAGTGCTGCTAACTGATAAGAGATGGCTCTAACCGCCAGTGCCAAAAGTCTTGCTCTACGTGCCTTTACATCCCATTCTCTTCTAAAGAGATGGTCGACACCATCCAGAGATGTGACTCACATTTCGATTGTAACAGTCGATGTGGGACTTGAACGATTTCAACCAATACGTACCCAAAATCAAGTCGTAGATGTCCATCTCAAGGACAGAGAAATCTCAAAGCAACTCATACTCATCGCTAGTTATTAAACAAGCTTTACACATAAAGGCTCGAAACTCTATTTTGTACAAAATGAGTTTGAAGTTTCAAAATAGAAGACATTATATAAACATGAAAACTCATATTACCAACAACACGAGAAGAAATAAAAGAGTGGGACACGCTGGTATCAAACAAGGCCTGTATAAAGGTAGGATTCAAAAGAATCATACCTCTCACCATCGAAGGACCCGATTGATCATCCATGATCACTTGCTCATCTCCATACAATTGATTACTCACTGCATTTTTCTTTTTGTTACCCTGTTGATATTGCATAGGTTGAGGAGATATGGTGTTCTTAGAATCACCTTGGATCACTCAGTTCTGATGATGATAGTTATTCTACCGAGCTCTTCCAGTCGAAACATACGATGTCTGAGAAACATGAGATATGCCTTTAGCACTAGTCCTTGGAACACTGCGACAATAACATTGAAGATGTCTCATCAAATTATAATTGTGAAAAGTTATAGGTGGTGTCGTACAATCTCACTTAATATGCTCGAAATAACCACATTAAAAATATTATGGCTTACTTTTCGATCAAGGAATGTTTACTGATCACCTGATTTGATTCTGAGGTGTTCCACCACTTTGGAAGTAAGTGTCCATCTTTCACTTATTCCCAGTATTGGAGTTCTCACCTGTTCCTGTAAGAATAAACATGCTCCCTCCAACTGTATTTCCCAAGATATCCCTTTCTGCCACCGTATTGACCAGTTATGTATAGCCTGTAATACAAAAAACAGTCTTTGAGCAAATTTATGATCTCAAACCCAACTCAAAAACGCATGCCTTCAAGGACGCACTTGCAACAACTTCTGGAGAAAAGCAGACTAAATTCATAAATTTAGTCGCATACACTGTTACCGAGATATTATCTTACTTCAAACTGAAGAAGTTCGTTCTAGAGATTTTGAATGTATGGGGATAGAATTGCTTGTTGAAAAATTCTTCAAAATCAGGCCACATGATGCCTTGGTCAACTTTAGCATGAACAGCTAAATCCCACCATTGGTGTGATAGTCCTCCAGCATATACGTTGTCAACTTTTCTTTCAAATATGCTAGTTTCCCAAGGAAATCGAAGATTCGATTCATCATATTCATCCATACTTCGGATTATTTTGGTTCAGAATCCCCCCAAAATGTGGGCATATTTTTCTTTTGGAATTGAACCGAATGAACCACTTGCCGAGGTTCACTATTCCAATTTCCCCTATCCACAACCTGAAAAGACCGGACAATGATTTGGATCAGCAGTTGGTTCACCTGTGGCTCAGGTAGAACCACATTTTCAGCAGCCACTTCCAGTTGATTTATACGAAGCCTACCTGATGTCATTCACTACAACCAAAACAAACTCCATTTAATCATCACTCATTAGCAACTAAAGGCTTAGAAATTCTCAATTACTATATCAACAAGTACCATAACCATTATTTTCGAAATACAACCATTTGAAATCATTTTCAACATTTTTCATAAATCGAAACTTTTATTTCTATTTTCATAAATCACTTAAATTGAAAATGAACGATGCAGTCCTATTGGGAAATATTACTTACAATGCATGTTATGCAACTCTCATCAGCTAAACCCATGACGATGAGGTGACAATACACTTAGAAGTGTCTCCAAAAACTTTTTTACTCAAACTGTCTTGGTAACTTGAAATTCAATATAAAAAGGTTTTCTACATCTTTCGACAATTCTATTGTCATGAACCGTCCCTCGGGGCCCGTGTCACGACTACCCCAAGCCCACCTTTCAAAGGTCAGGGGCTGGCGACTATCACTGAAGGCATTATCCTGCAAGTGGGAGGCATTAACCGAGTACCTGTACACATGCACACTCACAACCCCAACCCACAACACTGAAAAAGAAAACACGCATGCCACTAAGACAACCACTGAGTGTAAAACAGTACAAGATGAAAACAAGAAAGCACAAAGGTCTCTATAAATCCATCCATAGAAAACCAACCTGAAGGGTAGGTGTAGAGTAGTTGCTAGAAGCCGTAGGAGTATGCCTTTCCTGTCTGATCTCACTAAGCACCACCTGGTCCTGGACCACCAAGGTCTCCGTCAAAATGTCGATCGTCTGCAAAAAACACGACACGTACGGGTGAAGCCCGTGTAGAGGTGAGTAACAAAATACTCAGTAGGGACCCCAAAGAAAAAAAAGGACCACAAAGGAAAAGTACACATGAAGCAATGGACAACTCACATAGGTATAACCAAAGGTATAGAAAGCAAGATTATTAGTCATAAAGCTAGATCATCTTGTACTGCTGAGGGACTCATCCCCGATGAGTCACCAAGGTTTTCTCATTTGTCGGGGGCCACTGAGGTTCACTCGGCTACTACTTGTCGGTCGGGCCATTGAGGTCTGATCAACTACTGCTTGACCTGGATCCGACCCGGTCCCCTAGGCCCGACCTGGACCTATTGAGTCGGGCTGGTCCGGTCCACCCAGGGTGTTGCAAGTAGCCACACAACGTAGCACAGTCGCCGCGTCCGTGTGCATCATCACCGTCGACCGTTGCCAGCGTCCCATTCCACCACCCGCAGTCGACATCGCGGGTTGCCTCACTACCACGACACATGCAGGCACATGCCACCACTGACCATCTCTGGTGCACCGGTGATCTCTTCCGCGGGTCACTAGGTCTTCTATGATGTTCCATTTTCCGATTTGTGAGTGTATTTTGGATTCACGGATCGTCATCGTCCCTGTTACGACCTCAAAGTTGTCTCACTATCAAATTGGGGGTTTGGTCATGAATAACACAAGAACACCCACAATGGAGGGATCAAGACCTTGTTTGTGTCGGCTCGATTCCTCCACATTAAAATAAAATAGAGAAGATTAACACTAAGTTTCTATCCCTTTGAGCCCGTGATAAAAAATTCCACCCCACAAGAACAAATGACCCGCAGATCAACCAGTTAATGGGTTGATCTGCATTCGTTGTTTTAGAAAGAATGACCGGGAAACAATTTCACAAAGAAGAACCCCCACCTCAAGGTTGGATCATTCATTGGCGAAGAATTCACTGTTTTCATTCGTCGTTCCTTGATTCATAGCCCACCATTATTGTTGGAGATCCTTCGAAGGATGGAAGAACAAAGGGAGGGTGGTGCTCGTCGTCGTGGGCGATTTTTTGATCATTGCTCTCCAATGCCAAATCTTCAAGTTCAGAGCAACACGATTGGGCCCACCATCCCATATTCGATTAACTCATTAAATGGGGAAAACGTGTTTCGACATTTCTATTACGCTGCACCGCAGCGTCATTACACTATTTCATTTATGAAACAATGTTTCTGTTACACTGCAATGAAATTCAAAATTCAAATAAAATAAACTAAAAGTTTATTTTATTTTTCCTTAAGAAAAATATTCTATTAATTTTTATTAAAAGCCTGAAAATTAAATTTTTCCCTCAACCCACACTGGTCGAGGTTAAGTCCATTCTTAGGTAAAATCGTCATTCTAGAGGTAATGGTACCCTCAGATTTTTAATCCGGGCACCCATTTAGAAGTTACTAAAACCACTAACGTGTTCTATTTTAAATAAACTTAAAAAAATTTCAAACACTTATTCCTAGCTCACCAGGTTTCGGAATCAAGTGTCGTCTGAGCGCCTGATCTCGAAATAATCTCATATAATTAAAAAAAATACATGGAATTTTGGGACATTACATTACCCCCACCTTTAGGGTTTTACATCCTCGTATGCCAAAACAAGGGCTAAACAAACAAATGGGGGTATTGAGCACAGACCCGAGCCTCTTGCTCCCAAGTTCTCTCCTGGAGATTCCCATGCTGCCATCAAATGCACACCAAAGGAATTGTTCATCCATGAAGGACCTGATCCTGTCGATCCTCAATCTCTACCTGGAACTCCACAAACATCGCCTCATCGTCGATGTCCAACTCACTCCAGTCAATGACGTGTGATGGATCATGCATGTATCTTCTCAGTTGTGATACATGGAAGACATTATGCACTCAGTGAATCTGTGGGGGGAGAGCTAGGTAGTATGCCACCTCGCCAACTCTGCTTTGAATATAAAAAGAATCAATGAATCTCGGAGATAGCTTACCGCCCCGGCCAAATCTCTGCAATTCCCGTTGGGGTGAGACTCGGAGAAACACATGATCTCCCTCCTCAAACTCCAAGGGCCTCCATTTTCTATCAGCATAAGATTTTTGTCTGCTCTGTGCAGTCCTCGTCCGCTCCTAGATGACTTGTACCTTCTCGGTGGTAGCTCGTATCAACTCTGGAACCATGAGCGCTGACTCCTATGGGTCTGTTTAGCATAATGATGATCTACATGGTCGCCCATACATCGCCTCGAACGTTGTCATACCAATGGTGGAGTGGTAGTTGTTGTTGTACACGAACTCCGCTAGTGGTAGGAAATCCTTCTAACTGTGACTGAAATCCAAGATACAAGCATGAAGAATGTCCTCTAAAACCTAGATAGTCCTCTCCGTCTGACCATCTGTCTGAGGGTGGAAAGTTATGCTCAAGCGAAACTGAATCCTGAATGCCTCCTGCAATCCCTTCCACAACCAAGATGTAAAGCATGTGTCTCGGTCCGAGACTATCATCAATGGGACCCCATGGAGTCGAAAAATCTCTTGCACATAGAGGCATCCCAAGCTCTCTACTGAACCCTGCTCTTGGATGGGTAGGAAGTGGGCTGACTTGGTGAGTCAGTCAATAATCACCTAGATGGTATCATTCCCCTGGTTGTATGGGATAAAATCGTCATGAAGTCCATAAATATATCATCCAACTTCCACTCTGGCACCTCAAGTGGCTGAGTCAAACCTATAGGATCTTGATGCTCTGCCTTCACTTGCTAACAAGTGAGGTATCAAGAAACGAACTCCGCCACTGCCTACTTCATCCTCATCCACTAGTCTTGACATCGGAAGTCCTGATACATCTTCATCACTCCTGGATGTACCCCCAAAGGGGAGGTGTGGAATTCCCTCAGAACTTCCCTCTGATACCAATTTGTCACGACCCATCCCCCAAGGCCCATGCCGCGACTACACCAAGCCCGCCACTCAAAGGCCAGGGGTTGGTGACTAGCACTGAAGGCATTATCCTGTAATTGGGAGGTATTAGCTGAGTACCTATACACACGCACACTCACAACCCCAACCCACAATACTGAAAAGGAAAACACACATGCCATAAAGACAACCACTCCGTACCTCAGTCACACTCCTAGGTGGCTCCCAAGCAAGCACTACTTCTATCTTTGCTGGATCCACTGCAACTCCAGCCTCTGAGATGACGTGTCCCAGGAAGTGGACCTCCTAAATCATGAACTGACACTTAGAGAGATTCTCATAAATCTGGTTCTCTCAGAGTGTATCCAGGACTATCCGTAGGTGTGTAGCGTGCTCCCCCTCGGACACTGAGTACACCAGGATTTCATCAATAAAGATCACGAAAAACCAGTCAAGGTAAGGATGGAAAATCCTGTTCATGAGTCCCATGAACATTTCTGGAACATTTTTCACGCTAAAAGGCATCGCCAATAAATCATAGTATGTATTCGGCACATCCTCATCCCGTATACAAAGTTGATGATAAACTGATCTGAGGTCTATCTTTGAGAACCATCTCGCTCCCTTCAGTTGATCGAAGAGGTCATAAATCATTGGTAGTGAATAATTGATCTTCAAGGTCACCTGGTTCAGGCACCGGAAATCCACGCACAACCTAACTCTCGTCTTTCTGGCCACTGAGGTCCGCTAGGCTACCCACTGAGGTCCACTCGTCATTTCCTTCTCGTCACAGCCAGCCGCATAATTTCCTCTCGTAGCACACTTGATTCCAGGAGGATATACTCCTCAAGCCATCGGTCATATCTCAATCTCCACAGAAACTCACTTTAATTATGTCAAAAGGACTGTCTCATCGTGAGGGTCCCAACACCACAAACAACTCGTCAATCGAATGTACGATTTACAAGTTATGACCGTTTTGGTAAAAAGGGGCCGGTTGGGTTCGGGTCCCGGTCAGACCGACCAGACCCGACCCAGCTGGGGGTCCACTAACCTGACCTGGGTTCGACCCAACCCGGATTTGACCCGGTCCGCTGGGCCTGGCTGGGACGCGGGTCTGGCCCATTGGGGAGGGCTGGTCCGGTCCGCCCGGGACACGGCGGGCACCGCGGGTCATCGTTGCGGTCCAGCTGGACTACGGTCTCCGCGTCCGCGGGCACTTCCGCCACCTCCGGTGCACCATCAGTCTCTTCCGCGGGCCATCAGGTCCGCTCCGGTGATCTGTTTTCTGATTCATGAGCATATTTTAGATCCTTGGATCATCATTGTCCCTGCTACGACCTCAAAGTCGTCTCTCCGTTAACCCGGGGGTTTGGTCATGAAGAATACAAGAATGCCCACAATGGAGGGATTCATGCCTTGTTTGTGTCGGCCCAATTCCTCTGCGTTAGAATAAAAGGGAGAATATTAACACCAAGTTTTTATCCCTTCGAGCTCGTGATAAACAATTCCACCCTACAAGAACAAACGACCTGCAAATCAATCTGTTAGTGGGTTGATCCATGTTCGTTGTTTTAGAAAGAAAGAATAGGAAAAAATTTCACAAAGAAGAACCCCTACCTCATGGTTGGATTGTTCGTGTTAGGCGGAGAAAGAAAGGAAGTGATGGCAAGAGGGGGGGGGGGTGAATTGCCTTTTTTAAAAATTAATTAACAAATTAAAAACAAAGTGAAAGTGCAGCGGAAATAAAGGAGGCAAAACACAAAACTTGATAACGGAGTTCAGCTTAACCCAAAGCCTACGTCTCCGCTCCCAACTCAACCGTTGAGAGATTTACTACCGCTTGCTTTTTAATGGTTTTAGCAAGAAACCCACTAGACTTTAAGGTTAGTCTAGAACCTATTACAGCTTGCTTTTTTTGGTTGAGCAAGAACCCACTTGCTTTTAAATGGTTGAGCAAGGACCCACTATCCTTCTTACAGGTGAAGGATAGCTCACCTATGTCTCAAGCCTTTTAAAGGAAAGGCTTGACCAACCTCTTCACACCTTGAAGGTGGTGTGAAAACCCAAGAGAGAGGATGAGAGAAAGAGTTGGGGGTTTGTAGGCACAAACCCAAATTGAAGCTCAAAATAGATAAAACAAGAAAAACAGTAATGGGGAAGTCTTGGGCGCCAAAGGATTGATGGAGTTGATGAAGAGCGCTCCCAAGCTTCTTTGGTGGTGCTCCTTGGATGTGGAAATGTGTTGGATCAATTTGAGGTTCCTTGAAGGAATCCGCCGGAGGTTCGCCAAATGATGAAAAATGTGTCCCGTGGGATTCCGTGGCTTGGTTATGGTTCCGGTATTGATCCGGGGCTTCCTAGTCCTTTATTTATAGAGGGGGAACCCTCATATGGCCTTTGGAGGTCTTCGGAGCCGTTGGAAAGGGCTTCGGAGCCGTTGGAGGCCAAGTGGATAGGCTGGTCAAAAGCCCAACGGCTAGTTTGACTGGCTCCACCGGCTGACCGGTGCAAGGCCACCGGTTGGCCGGTGCTTGCAAAATGGAAGAGGGCTCGGGCTCAGGCTCCACTGGCTGGCCGGTGAGGAGGCCACCGGTTGGCCGGTGCTGAGGCAGTAGCAAACACTGTGCTGGCTGGGTGCCACCGGCTGGCCGGTGCTGAGGCCACCGGTTGGCCGGTGCTGAGGCAGTGGCTCAGCCTTCTGTCTGGGTGCCACCGGCTGGCCGCTGGTGTGACACCGGTTGGCCGGTGGTCTGGACAGAGGGATGCCTTCTGTCCAGGCCTCCATCGGCTGGCCGGTGATCTTCCATTGGTTGGCCGGTGGACTGAAAATCAGTCCACTTTGGCTTCTTGCTTTCTTGGCCCAATTCCTTGGCCACCTGAAATTATGACTATCAACCAAAAACACTAAAAACAAGATTAGATAAATAAGAGAGTGATTGTGATCATGAAAATTAAACCACGAGGGGTTCGAGAGGTACAACAATCTCCCCCTATTTTGATGATCACAATCACCAAAACAAACAATGTAGAAAATGAAATGAAAAACATGCTTTAAAGAATTTTCCCCCCAATCAACCAAGAATTTCTCCCCCTTTGTGATTATCAAAATAGCACGGGGCATAAAACTTGATTGAGGGAAAGAGAGATTTTAAACCAATTGAAATTTTTGAAATTTGAATTGAAAGTTTTGAATCAAAAATTTGAAATGAAAGTTTTGAGTGAAAAATTGAATAACAGTTTGAATTGAAAGTTTTTGAATGAAAAATTGAATAACAGTTTGAATTGAAAGTTTTGAGTGAAAAATTGAATAACAATTTAGAATTAAAAAATTTGATACCAAGTGTTGAAATTGAAAGTTTAAATCGAAAATTTTGAAATTGAAATCAAAAGGGCTTAAACGATCCTAACTCCCCCTAAATATAAACAACAAATCACCGGGGAGAGGTTTTTGGAACCGAGACAAATTTTGGCCCGGAGAGACTCGCTAGAAGGGATTTTTCAATCCATACTTGTCTAGTGGCGGGTCTTCTCCTAAAAAATTCATCATTAAAGGAAATAGTTTTGGGCCTACCATACCAGGCATTTTTGCAATCACATTCATAAATCATGTGCCCGGGTTTTTTACAATAATTGCAAAATTTAAATTGGGAGCTCCCCCTTACAAAAATAGTTGGAGCATGGGAAGAGGAAGCTTGCTTGGAATAGCCAAGCCCTTGGGTGGTTCTAGATACACATTGGGAACCTAGTAGTTTGGTCAGATTTTGTTCCCCTTGGGTGAACTTGGCTAGAGATTCCCTTAAATCTTTGATAGTTGATTCCATGGAATCAACATCGGGAAGGTTTCGGACTTTGAGGGACAACTCCTCCTTTTCTTTGAGAAGTTGTTCCTTTTCGGAAGAGAGTTTTTTGAAATTCTTTTTTAAAGAAACGAATTTAGAAGAAAGTTTGTGAAAACCTTCCTCCAATTGATCTCTAGCATGTTGGAGATCCTCATATGATAGATGATTAAAAGAATTTGAAGAACAAGAGGAAGAGGAGTCGGAAGAGGTTACCTCATGGAATGCCATTAGGCATTTGTTACCGTTGTCACTTGAGGAGGATGAGGAGGAGGATGTGGAGCTATCACTCCAAGTGGCCTTGAATGCCTTCTTCTTCTCCTTTTTCTTGGCCTTTTTCTTGTTGAGTGGGCAATCGGGCTTGTAATGGCCTTTCTTGCCACACCCGTAGCATGTTACCTCGAGCTCGGATTTTTCGTCGTGTTTTTCCTTTCGATCCTTGAGAGATTTCTTCTTCTTGTGCTTCTTCATGAACTTGTGCATCTTGCGGGCAAGGTTCTCCATTTCGGAATCGCCGCTTGAAGAGGAAGATTATGATGAGGAGGAGCTTTCTTCTTGTTGAACTTTGAAGGCGATGTTCTTTGGAACTTTGATAGGTTTGCCTTCCTTTTCAGCTTGCCTCCTCATTGTGATCTCATAGGTCATGAGGGATCCGATGAGCTCTTCGACCGACATGTTCTTGATGTCTTTTGCTTCTTGGATTGCCGTGACCTTCGGTGCCCATGAGCTTGGTAAGATCCAAAGGATCTTCTTGACCATTGTTTCTACAGACACATCATCACCAAGAGATTTTCTACCATTGCAAACGTCAGTAAAACGTGTAAACATTTCAGTAATATTTTCAGATGGATGCATGGTAAAAGACTCAAAATCTTGACGGTACATGTCCAATCGAGTATCCTTGACTTTGTTGGTCCCCTCATGGGTAACCTCCAATAGTTTCCAGATTTCATGTGAGGAGGTGCATGTGGAAACTCGATTGAATTCATTACGATCAAGGCCGCAATGAAGAGCGTTCATGGCTTTGCCATCAAGCTCGAAATTTTTAATATCGTCTTGAGTCCATTTGGATTCATCGGGAGAGGAGAGAGAATAACCATGCATGACAATTTTATAAATGGGATAACCTATGATTCTAAGAAAAGTGGTCATGCGGGTTTTCCAATAGTTATAGTCGGTTCCATCAAAAAATGGAGCACGACCCAAGGAATATCCTTCGGGGGCGAAAGAAGTTGAAGCCATCACAAAAGGATCTTAAATTTGAAACCGGTGAAGGTATTACTCAAATTTTGCCTCTGATACCAATTGTTAGGCGGAGAAAGAAAGGAAGTGATGGCAAGAGGGGGGGGTGAATTGCCTTTTTTAAAAATTAATTAACAAATTAAAAACAAAGTGAAAGTGCAGCGGAAATAAAGGAGGCAAAACACAAAACTTGATAACGGAGTTCGGCTTAACCCAAAGCCTACGTCTCCGCTCCCAACTCAACCATTGAGAGATTTACTACCGCTTGCTTTTTAATGGTTTTAGCAAGAAACCCACTAGACTTTAAGGTTAGTCTAGAACCTATTACAGCTTGCTTTTTTTGGTTGAGCAAGAACCCACTTGCTTTTAAATGGTTGAGCAAGAACCCACTAGCCTTCTTACAGGTGAAGGCTAGCTCACCTATGTCTCAAGCCTTTTAAAGGAAAGGCTTGACCAACCTCTTCACACCTTGAAGGTGGTGTGAAAACCCAAGAGAGAGGATGAGAGAAAGAGTTGGGGGTTTGTAGGCACAAACCCAAATTGAAGCTCAAAATAGATAAAACAAGAAAAACCATAATGGGGAAGTCTTGGGCGCCAAAGGATTGATGGAGTTGATGAAGAGCGCTCCCAAGATTCTTTGGTGGTGCTCCTTGGATGTGAAAATGTGTTGGAGCAATTTGAGGTTCCTTGAAGGAATCCGCCGGAGGTTCGCCAAATGATGAAAAATGTGTCCCGTGGGCTTCCGTGGCTTGGTTATGGTTCCGGTATTGATCCGGGGCTTCCTAGTCCTTTATTTATAGAGGGGGAACCCTCATATGGCCTTTGGAGTTCTTCAGAGCCGTTGGAAAGGGCTTCGGAGCCGTTGGAGGCCAAGTGGACAGGCTGGTCAAAAGCCCAACGGCTAGTTTGACTGGCTCCACCGGCTGACCGGTGCAAGGCCACCGGTTGGCCGGTACTTGCAAAATGGAAGAGGGCTCGGGCTCAGGCTCCACCGGCTGGCCGGTGAGGAGGCCACCGGTTGGCCGGTGCTGAGGCAGTGGCTCAGCCTTCTGTCTGGGTGCCACCGGCTGGCCACTGGTGTGACACCGGTTGGCCGGTGGTCTGGACAGAGGGATGCCTTCTGTCCAGGCCTCCATCGGCTGGCCGGTGATCTTCCATCGGTTGGCCGGTGGACTGAAAATCAGTCCACTTTGGCTTCTTGCTTTCTTGGCCCAATTCCTTGGCCACCTGAAATTATGACTATCAACCAAAAACACTAAAAACAAGATTAGATAAATAAGAGAGTGATTGTGATCATGAAAATTAAACCACGAGGGGTTCGAGAGGTACAACCGTTCGTTGGCAAATAAAACACCACTTTCATTCATCGTTAGTTTATTTGCAGCCCGCTGTTGTTGTTGGTGATCCTTCGAAGGATGGAAGAATGGAGGGAGGATGGTGCTTGTCGTCGCAGGAGATTCGTCGATCGTCGCTCGCCAATGCCTAATGTACAAGTTCAGAGCAACTCAATTGTGCCCACCATCCCATATTCGATTAACCCATTAAATGAGAAAAATTCATTTAAGTGTTTTTGTTACACTGCAATGAAATTCAAAATTCAAATAAAATAAACTAAAAATTTATTTTATTTTTCCTTAAGAAAAATTTTCTATTAAATTTTCTTAAAAGTCTGAAAATTAACTTTTTCCCTCGACCGCACCATTTGAAGTTAAATCCATTCTAAGGTAAAGTCGTCATTCCGGACGCAACAGTTCCCTCGTATTTTTAATCCGGGCACCTATTTAGAAGTTTTCAAAACCAACCATGTTTGCTATTTTAAATAAACTTAAAAAAAGTTCAAACACTTATTCCAGACTCACCGGGGCTCGGAATCAAGTGTCATCTGAGTGCCTGGTCTTGAAATAATCCCATACAATTTTAAAAAAAATACATGGAATTTTGAGATATTAAACATATATCTTTTCTACCATCCCAAGATACAGACGAACCGACCAAGATTGATATCATTTCCAACTCAATGACCGAACAAAGTTGATGTCATTTATAACATCCCGCAAATCCTTATTGAACTGAGAAGAGGCGAATGTTCTACTGTCCTTAGGTGATATCTACAAGACACCAAAATTTAACAATAAATTTCAAGGGCATCAAAGGACGTTAGGAGATGATTTTCCCAACAACTAGATGAATAGAAACAATAAAAATTCAATCTTCTATATGATGCATGAACAACAATACAAAAAAAGGAATACCCAATAGTAAACAACAAAATCAGAGTACCAACAGAAACAAATGCCAATAACCAAAAAATACAAAGAGACTATAAGACCCAAAGACATCTGAAAGACACAATTCCAAGAAACACCCGACCAAGCTCCAACTCCACCTGCTATGCACATAGAATCAAGACACATCACTGGAAATATGATATTGTCCTTTTACCTATGTCCCAATAGATGACATTTGAAAATGCACTGAGGTGCCCAAGAAGGGGTGATATAAACTCGGTAGGATTTTCTTAAAGACTTTCCAACTCACACCACAAGTACAAGAATCGGTTAGAACATTTGATATCAAACAATTTATAATAGTTAAAACAGTTTATACCAAGTCATAAACAGTTCCAAGTAAAGCAATAAACAAAGCCTTTAAAACATTTCTCATTAATTGGGCATACCCATTCCATGTTTCCACACACACACATGCATGTCAGGTAAAAATTTCATACTCATGAGCGATCTCTTATCGATCCACCAAGTCGTCATAAGGTGACCAATGTTCAAGTTCCCCAATGGCACACACCACTTCTACAGGGTCATGTTATGGTACCCCAATGGAACACGCCCCTTCGTTGAAATCAATGAACTCATGTCAACCATGTATACCAAAACTCATGTCAAATAGTTTCACATAAACCAAATCTTTTATTGAAAACATTTCATCAAACAACTTGAGTGCAGAAAAACAAAACCATAATTTTAAAATCATAATTTTAAAATTATCACCAAAGGCTTTATGAAAAACCATCCAATTTCCCACGATTCCCAAAGCCATTATCCAAAGATATTTCCATCAAGAATCACACAAGTACATCACAAAAACTTCAATAAAATCATTTAATCAAAACTAATCCTTCAAGTTATAGAAAAAGTGGAGATGAGAGAGAAATCACCTACCTCTCACCGGTTGGTGAAAATGAAGAACAATACTTCAAAATTCTAGATTCTCCCTTGGAACTTATTTCCTTCAATAGATCCAACAAGATATCATCATAAAACATTTCACAACAAATAGATATATCTGTAATGGACTAGATATATGGTTTTGAGAGAGAGAAGAATCATGAATCTAAGAAGAATAAGGAACAGGAGAGAGAACAAGGGATTGCCGAAGATTCTAGATCTCCAACGCACATTGATTTGCCTAATAATTGCTTTTGGATCGAAGGGAAAAGTCTATCAAGCCTTAGGAGGGAGAGGAGTTCAAGATCCTGTGTGACTAGGGAACTAATGAGGGTTTCAGTTCTTAATTCGGATTAAAACCACAATTTTCGGGGTGCTAACTGCACGCTGTGCGGTTAGGCCACACGGTTTGGCAAACCGTGTGCCAACCGTGCGATGTTACAGTCTCAAGGCCACCCCTCGCATAGTTAAAAAAACTGTTCACTAAGCTTGTTTTTTCCTCTGTTTCACTTTGCACGGTTTCCACTGGGCACTCGCATGGTTTGGCCAAATTGTGCGCCAACCGTGCACCTATCCAGTGAATCCCAAAACACTTTGCATGGTCTTCTATATGTGTGAATGATTTATACTAACAATTAACAAATATTTCACCTCCAAAAACACCTTCAAAACATGTCTAAACCTCTCAAAAACTCTTAAAACGTAACCTAAGTCTTTTATAAACTCAGAGTACATAAAAGAATGGAAATGTACCTAAAACCGGGGGGTTCTACATATTTTGTTCTCTCTTCTACCACAATGTCAATGTAGTCCTCCACCATGATTTTGATCATTAGAACCCCACTGAGACACAAATAAAAACCCCAAAATTTCCCAAACTTTGATCACACATTTAGTTTTTACAAAACTCCTTTGATTTATCCATCAAGTTTCTTTCACAACAAACTTCTTAAGCACCATCCAAATTTGTTGAAACACCATCAATAAGCCTTGTCACATACTGTGTCCATGAAACCAAACCTTTCAGATCCTGTGTTCTGAAACTTCATTTCGAGCTTCTGCAATCTGAGAGATTTTAGGCACATCTAACTTCAGTGATACCAATGAAACCGACCTTCATTTGAAACTGCTTCTCAAAAGTCTGGTATCTTCAAACTAATGAACTTCAACTAGAACAATCCAGCATTATTCAGTCACCATTGCTCGGTGCAACCAAGTCATGCACTGGTCCTTTTCTCTCGTTGCATCTCAACTTGGTTCTGATCCATCACAGAATCCACACCCCATTATAAAGGACATTCCAGAACTCTAACATCCTTCCGTAAGTCATCACAGAGTCAGAACCAAAGTATTTATCACCAATCCTTTTTTAAAGAAACACGCTCTGAATTTTGGGATGTCCCTATCCTTCCTGGCATCGACGTGGTTGTGGTTGAGATCTTCCAAAGACTTTTAGGTGAGGGAGAAAACAAACCGCCCCTTCTGAACCGGAATATCTCCGGAAGATCCAGCCCCAAACAAAACAGAATGACCTTGATCCACAAGATAAGCCACATGTTTAACCAGACCCAAAAATCTTGTACAACCATTTTCAGGACACGTTGCCTAACTCCAAATGAGGAATTTCAACACAATACATCCTCATGGATCCTTCACATGCTTTTGGTATTTTCATTCAAAGTTAGAACATACTCTCTACAGCACTAATCTCAGGTGTTCTAGGTCTGGTCCTCAAAATTGTATGACATTCCAGCCAGCAAAACTTTTTGAAATTCCTACTGATTTCAAACTCTCCACCAATCAGACCAAAAACATTTTAAGAGAAAGCCAATCTCCATTCACCGCCATCCAATAGACATTCCAAAACTTTAGACATTGCGCTTGAGGAAGAAAACAATTGCACTTCTTTGTGTTGAATCATCAATAAAGTTATAAGGGTATAATGACATTTTGTGAGAATAAAACAGGAAACTTCTGATTCTCAATGCCTTTATTTTCTATGCAGTTCAACTTCCATTTCTTTCCAAGAATGAAACTCACACATGTTCCGTACTCCATGAGTTCAAGATCCAGCATTCCTTTGCACCTAGGATTTTCATTTCTTTCTCACTCAAGTGTCTAAGACACCCATGCCATAGATCCCTGACTTCGGGAGTTTCCTTTTCTGGAATAAACTATTATTGGGGAAGGATCGTATGTGAAACCACCGGGAGATGACTCCTTCAATCCACCATAAGATCACACATGCCATGGGTTCTACGCTGAAAAATTAAAACCAATGGAATTTCCCCATAAACTTGGCTTGCTGAAAAATGGAAAGACTTGGCACCCCTTTCACAACAGTGAGTCACACTGATCACACACTAATCGAACAACGCATACACGCCACGGGTTTTACGCTGCAAAATTCAAATCACTAGAATTTCCCCATAAACCTGGCTTGCTAGAAAATGGGAAGACTTGGCACCCCTTTCACCATAGTGTGTAAGAACCCGGTTCTTATTCTTGAGGTACGAGTTTCTTCTTTTCCTTTTTCATTAAGTGTTTTTGAGAAAACAAGGGAAATGTGGGAAAATCCCAAATTTGTGGGTACACGCTGTGTACTTTTGTACACACGCCATGTACTTTGGCTGTGTGGGATGAGAATACAGGGCGTGTAGGCTTGTCGGCGATTAAGGGTGTAAAAAATAAACTACACGTCATGTACTTAGTAATACACACCGTGTAATCAGTCAACAGGTGAACAATAAGGCGGTGAAAGTAGCCGCCAGAGGACGATAGTACACACCGTGTAATCAAGTTGACAAATGAACAATAAGGAAGTGGAAAGTAGCTTCCATAGGAATAGTTTAAAAGGAAAGTACACATCGTGTACTTGAGAAGTACATTCTGTGTAGTTATTTTTTTTCATTAAAAATAGGCAGTGGCCTCCTCATTCGGCAGAGGAGGAAGATAACTCACTGGAGCTGCGAGAGAGGAGGCTGAGGCTTGGAGGAGCTCCCGATCACTCACCGAGACTCTGATTCTTCCGCCATCGATCTTGTTTGAACCGTGCGGGTAAGTTCTTCCCTCTTCTTGAGTCTTTACTCCTAATTATTTCTCTAAGGTAAGTTATTTAGGTTTGAACAGGTAATCATTTATCTCAGATCTGCATAGTTCTTGGTTATTTCAGGAGGCACCTTTCACGTATATCGATCAGAGGAGATCGATGTAGGTGGTCTTGTGTTTAATTCCAACTGTCGAGTTGATTTAGTGCACCATTGTGCCATGCGCCCATGTTTGGGGTGTCATATGGCTAAGATTTTGACTGTTAAGATACCTAGAATTGTATAGGTAATCTAACGAATAAGTATAAATTGTTTTTTGGGATTGTTGCTTTGATCCAGGGCCACCCCGAGGGTGCGTTTCCCTTGTTTATACATTTGGCCAGGATAACCGTGGGTATGCCGTGATTATAACATGTTTTGAGTTTTCTTGAGAGGAAACATATATAAATTGTTTTCTTATGCTTTGGTCTCGGCCCGATTACTCACTTTTCTTCTGTTTAGCCTGAGGGCAAGGTTCTGTTTAGCCTAAGGGAAAGGTTTTGTTTATCCTGAGGGTAACGTTTCTTATGCTTGAGGTTAGTGTTTGTTTATCCTAAGGTCAAGGTTTTGTTTAGCCTGAGGTCAACGTTTCTTATGCCTAAGGGTAGTGTTTGTTTAGCCTGAGCACACAATTTTGTTTATCCTGAGGGCAACGGTTCTTACGCCCAAGGGCAATATTCGTTATGCCTGAGGGCGGTCACCTGAGGGTTTTGTTTTTGTTTGCCTGAGGGTAAGGATTTTCACGTCTGAGGACAATGTTTACTTTGAATATTAACTGTGGTGATTTCTTACGTTGTACCTGCCAAGCTAAAGCACATGATTGAAATTGTTAAATAATTATTAAAATAGCAATGTAACTGGTAGGAATAGTTACTTTTGAGTACTTCATAGTTTACTGCATTTCATTATTGCACACTGCTGTTGCATATTTTCACTGACAGTTGGGCATGAGCCTTTGGTGGTTGCCTGCTGGGATTTATTTCTCACACCCTATTTGGGTCATGTATTGGGCCCAAACAGATTATATTGTTGCAGGTGTCGATAAGGGAAAGAGTCCCTACATAGGTATATGATTGTTGTAGAGGAGTAGGCGAGCATGGAACTGAGCTTAGGATTGCGATTCTTATGACATCCTACCTTTTTATCACATTAACTTTCATTACATTATACAAAACCGAGGATCTTTAAGGTTTAGTATCTTGAAAACCAGGAACTTAATACATGACAACATAAAACATTCTTCTTAAACACTTGAAAGGCTTCTTCATTTGTTCATCCTATGTTCATTACAGCATCTCATAACCTGGGAGCATACATCAAAGGAAAGGGTGAGCAGAAGGCCTAGTAAGGGAAATAAGGGAAACATTTTACATGTGAACTTGAGATACATCAAAAGTCATGAAAAATAACTTTAAGGCATGAGAAAGGGATCATGAGGCATATCATAATAAAAATAAAATTTTTCATAACTTGAATATGTTGCTACAACATTTAACTTGAACAATCATTTCCGTTTCACCAAGGTCCATCCCCAAGGTGTTATTAAAAATTACCAAGGTTATTCACCAAGGTGCCGTTAAAAATGGTCATCTCTAGAGATTAAGTCTTTACCCAATGCATTGGAGCGTTATCAGGGCGCACCCTTAAATTTTTATTTATTATCATGTGATCCACATATATCATCATAAATCATTTCATAAACAACTCATATAGCATAAAATAAATGGGTTTCATTTCATAGTCATCACATTTTAAAAACTGCTTTAAAGACGTGATCTTTATGTCACTTTAAACCCACGGAAAAAGGAAAGCGGATTTCATGTATGTAAGTCCCAAAATTAAAATAAATTTTTTTGATATATATGTGAATACCCCTATATAAGAAATATCTTTGAGTATTCACTTAATAAAATAAAATAATTTGAGATAAAGAGAGAGACATTTTGAGACGAAAATTCTGCAGCATAACGGCTATGTTATAGGGTTTTGGAAAATACTGAAAAGAGAGGGAACATGGGTCACCCACTCATAAATGATCCATAAAAAAGTAGAGGGACAAGATATAAAGGATATAAGAACATGGTAATGAAATTGGAAAGACATACCATCTGAAATGAAAAACATGGAAGGAAGACAAAAATAAGATTTCTCTTATCAAAATTCGGCAGCCTAACGGCGTCACTTAAAACTTCAAAAAAATGAATTGACGAGATAAAATAGGGTCTCTCATCATATGAACATAAAAGATCAGTATGAAAGATATATATATCATACCCCAACATAATAAAAGGAACTTTAAAGACTTTACATGAAAATAGAACTTGAAAATGAGAAGGGTGAAAGATTCTCTTAAGAATTCAGCAGCTTAACGACGCCACTTAAACATTATTAAAATGAATTGATGAGAGAAAGAGGGGGTCTCTCATCATATGAACATGAAAATTATGGTAGGATTAATATAAAATAACACCCCTAACATAATAACATGGATCATAAAAGAAATGACATAAAAGAGAGTACTTGGAAAGAAAGAGAGAGGTAGGATCCCTTACCTTGAAGAGTAACTTCGAAATCTTGAAGTTTGGGAACTTGGGAGGATTGAGGGAACCTTGGGAGGAATATTTGGGAGGTAAGGAGACCATAAATTTGTTGAGGAGGATTTTGGAATTAAAAGTATGAGATAATTACTTGGTATTTATAGGGGAAGTGAGGGGACAAGGCATTAATGGCCAAGGGACACCTCATTGGTGGTATTGGAAAAACAAGTGGTATTTCCCCATGGTATTGGCCACTTGGGAGACCTAATACCTTATCTTACTATTCATAAGTATACCATCCATTAAAATATCTCATGACATCATCATGACGTAGTTATGATGTCATTAAACATACCGAAATCCTAAAACTATATTTTGACTATTCACTGAATATTCAATTTTTTCAAAAAACTCCCAAAAATTTGCCTTAACGTAATATCAATGTTATGAATTCAAAAATAAACTCCATTTTATAAAAATAATTTTCTAAATATTTTTAATTTAATTTTTAAATAAAAACACTATTCACTGAAAATTCATTTTTTTCAGAAAAAACCCAAAATTACCTTAAAATAATATCGATGTTCTGAATTCAAAAATAAAGTCCATTTTATAAAAATAATTTTCTAAATATTTTTAATTTAATTTTTAATTAAAAAACACTATTCAACCGGAAAAAAACTAATACTTGACTAAAAATTTCTGAAACAGTTATTTACCAATTTTATTGAATCACATTACTTAATCAAGGTGCCTATATTATATTAATACTTTCTTTAAATGAGATTACTAATCCATTTTTTAAAAATCATTACACATCATTAATTATTTAAGGTTTAAAAAAATATTTTAAAATATCTTTTTTTTTTCAAATTCATCAATAATATACATCCTATATTTATCCGGACATTTGAAAATTTACAAACTTCACCATAAGAAGAAAACACAATTTTATTTATCTCAAAGGATTACACAAAGCAGTTATGGTCTCCTTACATATCCCCTTATAACCCCAGTATAGGACATAACTGTAAGGTGTGCTATGGTGAGATAATCTGAGGGCGGCTCGGCTAACATTGCATGAGCAATAATTTCTATCAGTTTGAACTTATCGCGAAGGAGATTCCGTTCTAGCTTCACACGATGAATTTCGGCTTGAGTTTAGTCTAGAGCAAAGCCCAGTGGTGCTACCTCCTTCCCAAGTTCTGTTAGATGGGCTTTGATTCGTCCGAGACTACTAGATGAGGCCATCAAATCTTCTTTCTATATTAATTAACCAAGATCACTTGTATTTAGAGACAATAATCGCAACATTTAGTTTCCAACGGTCATATTGACCAATGGTCATATAACAGTCGAAACCCAATGGTCTCATTTTAATTATACTCATGTTATCAAATGAAACAGTTTTGCTGAGTATAAAAATAAAATAACACACAAAATTAGGAAACAAGATTTATTCAAAATTTCGGGTCGTTACATTATTCTCCCCTTAAGAAATTGCATCCTCGCAATTTTTAAAATTGGGCTTAGAAATTTCATTGAAAGTCCCACATCGAAAAAGGAGTCAGTAATGTTGAAATAGTGGGTTCCCTAGACCCAACTATTCAGTGCTTTTGATTACCATATCGTGTATACAGTAAGAATTCATGATATCATCTTACCATTATAGTATAGATTTTTCTGCGTCCACTATATAAATGGTAATGTCCAAAGATTAATTGTCGTATCGAAAGGTTATAGAAGATCCCAGGCAATAATGAGAACCTCTAGATACTATGAAATTAATCTTAAATATATGTTCTATGGTCTAGATACATCTTACTAATTGGACATAGTATATGTCTAACCATTAGGTGTTGGGGGCTCATAAGCATTGAGACTTCTTCTCATGAAGTTCGCACTTGGTGATCTCTAGTAGTGAGATCATGAGGACTGACCCGCCAATAGGAACTCCACATGTTTTGGGTGTTATTGGACGTTCCTATCTACGATCATGTGTAATGGTCTTCTAACTTGAGATCATTACCGATGTATGTCATTTGATTGCGTACTTTGATGCAAGATTAAAACCATGGCAATGAAGTCATGGCGAGGTAGTTTGTGTCGGGTGCGTCATTGGTGGCATGACATTGGTTGAATGGTCAACAAAGGATTTGTCGCTTCCAGGTTATGGAAGTAATATATATTTGGCCATGTTGATATGGATGGCAGTACCTTTATAAGACCATGGCCATGGCAGTCGAGGGTAAATCCATCCATTTACATCAAAAAACAATAAAGCAAGAAAAGGGCGATGACATGAGAGTGCGTCCTGCTTTATGAGATATTATAGACAAAGATATTATATTACACAGTGTGTGTTCGTAGGTTGGTTGTCACTGCTGTGACAATCCTTATTTCTTCAGGGGCCATGGTGGGTTTCTAGATCCTGCTCTTGGTCTGTGAATACTATTCACGACTGTCAAAATAATGTCCTAGAGGGTCACACACAATAGCGTATTCAAGAATCTTCCCTATTCAGTTGAATAGGATAATTGGACATAGTGGGCCCCGACACAAGGTTCCGGGAATTGTCCAAAGTTAAATGATCACCAATGCAATAAATAAATTCATATTATTCGAGTTTAGAATAATGAGTACTGAATTTATTTATTAAATGTATTTACGAGTTTTAAGTAAATACATGAAAAAATATTAATTGAAGAATATTAAATTATTCAAGGTTCAATTAATATTTATGGGAGCGACGATTTGGGTTAATGACTTAATTATTATCATGTAATATATTTTAATATATTACAAGTAAATGATAATAATATTTATGGCTCAGTTTAGTAGTCATAAAATGTCGTTAATAGTGCGCTAAGTATTCGGGGCCGGTGAGGCGATACCGGGTATTTTAATTGAGCACTATAAATAGAAGAGGAGGGGAATTTTCCAAATACTATTCATGGAGCTTATCTATCTTCTCCTATCTCCCACATTCTAGAGAGAGATGCTCTAGATCCAAGGATCTTGGATGGAGCTCTCTCTCGGGCATCGCTAGCGATGCGATGCAGTGGTCGTTGGAGCGTTGAAGGCATCGTCGCAAATCCGCGATAGCACCCAGATTACGACGAACGACGCTCCCGAGGATTCCTTGAAGTGCGTGTGGACGATCTAGAAGAATTTATCTTCGTATTATTTTAGCATCGATCGCCAACGATGAGCAGACGTCGTGAACGACTTCGTATCTAAACCAGGTATTTTAAGGTTTAATTTTGTGCTTAAAATCCTCCACGCGTGGTCCTCGGCTAAGACCGAGCTTCTCTTATTCGACGTCGACAAGTTTACATAGACCGTCGATGAATTTTTTTTAAAACCCACCTGTTTTGGGCTTCCGCTGCGTGCCTGGTTCCAACAAGTAAAACTATTACTTTAAAAGAAAGAAAGGGAAGTACAAAGGTCACCCGAGTTAACCCATACTAGGATTCCATATAGGGAAACATGGATATGGAAGAGAAAACAAAGGGTCATGTTATGATGGATAGTGATAGAAAACATGATTAGGAGAAAGTTAACCATAAGAAAATAAAAAACTTATGATGTGTGTAAATGTTCTTTGATTACCCAGTAGGAAACTTAATCCAACAACGTTTTTGTTTTACATTCCTTTTTAATAATTTTGAGGAATTCATTTACTACATAGAATAGGAACATAAGGAAATATACTTACCTTCAAGTAGAGTTTCATCCTTTAATAAGTTTATACAAAAACTAATCTTTTCTCCAAACGATGAGCATTCAAAAACATTTGGTCTCATCAAAAGCACAAGAATCATCTTCTAGAGAATCACATAATCCACAAAAGATTAACTATGTCACGAACCGGATCTGGTCGCCATCAAACCGGCACCAAACCCAGCCTGTTACAAGGCCCTAAGGACGTTCCCTATCCCCACGGGCTAGCACAAGTGCCCGGGTATCATTAATTTAGGTATGGGAATGATTTACCCGAGTATGAAAGCATAACACATTAAAACAATCCATAATATAAATCTGAAATTTTCAATCCAAACAAGTCTTAACCAAAAACCAGAACTGAATACATTATATTAAAGACAATAAAATAGGTCCAAATAAAAATAATGACAACACCAAGACATCCCCAAGGACTCCACACGACAATGGGATCATCACCCACAAGTCATCTCCACAATTCTGCCCCATCGATGGGGACTAACACCTTGAACCGCCATCACCCTTGGCCTTTCCTTTACCTGAGTCAAACATAAACAAGTATACTTACACCCAAGGGTTTAAAGTAGGGTGAGAGACTAAGACCAATAGGATACCACCCAATTATTCCAAAGAGGATGCAATACAATGTGAAAAAGCAAGCAGTTTTAGTACGCAAAGAAAGACAGTGATAAAATCCAAGAAATGCAACTTTCAATTGAAAACATTTTCAAGATAAAATTTTCATAATGTTCAAAAATTTAAATAGACATGTTATATACTGTAAATTAATTCCAAAAAAACCCAAATAAAATGGAAAATATCACAAAAATAGTGAGCAACAAAATCGGGAACACCCCTACGCACTAGATAGTCTCGGGCCCCATGTACCTCATACCTCGATGTTAAGTAACCATAGTAAAATCTGTTCTCATGCATGAGACACTATTAGGAAACATACTAATAACCTATTGGTCTCAAATAATCATCCACATAGTTTATTTAGAGTTGTCGTTATCCAAATGCTAGGTGAAACAGGGACAAAACCCATCCGGTCCACTAGCCGTACTAGTACACATCCGCCCCACCTAGGTACCCAGGCTTCCCCCTTTGTGCTCAAACATATTCAGAAATTAAAAATGCATCCATTTTCATATAAAAACACCAATAATGTTCACTTACAAAAAATACAGTATCTATACACACTTTATACCATTTAAAACACACAATAAAACACCTTGATTTTCCATAAAACAATTTCTCAAAAAACCGCATTGTTTTGCACCCAACACTCCCCAAAAACCCCACTTTGCACACTATATGCACACCTTTAAGTTACCAAAATAGAAAATTCAGACTTATACATTTAAATTAAACAAAAAAATCAATTTTTAGGGCATCCCCATTTGAACCAAGAAATGTAATCTTTGCAAAACTTCCATTTTTAAACAAACATGACACTTAAAGTTCACAAGTTCCACAACACCATTAAAACCAACTTTCAAAGAAAAAAAGAGAAGGGATAAACATTAAAAACAGTATTTTCATCCCTATTAAATCCCAATAAAATAAAATAAGTAGTGATAGTATAGCCCCAAAATAACCAACAAGAGACTTCCATGAAAAACCCCCAATTTCACCTAAAATTGGCATTAAAAATTCATTTGCATTACAAAAACCACTAAAACTATTTTTTTCAGAAACCATAAAATTAAATGAACATTAAAATTTTATAAAAACAGAAATTCAATTCACATAGATTTCATACATATGGAATCACCTACCAAATTAGTTAAAACCTTGAATTCTTTGTGCGAAAATCAAATCGCACCACCGCCGCACCAAGAGGGACCTAGATCAAACCTAAAACCACAATAATTGGAAAAGAAAACCCAAGGTTAAACCTTAGGTTATAAAACCTACCCCATGGTCATTTTTAACTTCAAGTAAGATAAAATAAACCCTAATAAAAACAAATGATACCCTAAGCAATTTGAAAGAGGAAAGAAATGGACTCACTTACTTGAAGTATCCTGAATTCATCACTCCAAAAACAAAAGTATCTTAAATTTAAAATAGCCAAAATTCAGGGGTTGTTCGAAAAAAATTTAGGAGTTCATTTAGGAACTATAATGGAGGGAAAAGAGTAAGAATTTATAGAGTTAAGAAGGGATGAAATTACCTCTTCAATTCTGGCCGATTTGAGACACCCTATGAAGTTCTGCCCTAATTTGAGATTTCAAAGAGTTCCAAGGAGGGGGTAAAGGAAATGCAAGCGCGCCTGGGCTTCTTAGGGTCGAGAGGGAGGTGGAATCACTGAAAAATTCATTATAATGAATAAGATATTAAAAAATTAAAGAAACAATTTAAAACTGGAAAATGGGCTTTCGGGTTGGCTCAATTCTTAAATAAAAACCCAAATCCCCCATGATTATGGATTTATAAAGGCTCCAAATAAAAATTTTGGTGTTAATAGGTCAGGGGAGGCCAAGTAGTAATTTGAATGGATAAAAAATATTTAAAAATTAATGAGTTATAAAATAAACAAAATTTATTTTAAATCTGAAATTGGGCTCACAGTTTGGCCCAATTCATGAAAACTCACTCATTCCTCTATAAAAGCTTGGGAAACCCCCCCAAAAAGCATGAATGGAAAATAAATTAAAAATAAAATTAAAATAAGTTATGTATGTGAAAATTATATCCGCCTTGAAAACTTTCCGCCCCAGAAAGTCACAGCAAGGTCAAAGCAACAACCAAACCCAACTGAGAAACCAATAGGTACTCCCTTGCCAGGTTTCTCCCCCAAAGGACAAAACACCTCCAGTGATCAATTAAGGAAAGATTAATCTCACAACCAAAACTTACACCACATTCCTGAAATTATCAATCACATTCATACTTTATCCCAAAATAAAACTCCTCAAACACTATACGAACAAGACTCAATCAATTCACCCAAACGAACAATAACTTTGAACAAGGTTACACTTACCTTACTTTAACTAAACCATTGGGAACTCTCTAGTCCCAATGTTTACTCAATGAAGATGTTGGTAGCTAGATAACTCCGAACGAGACTATCTACACCAATTCAAGACCATGGATAAATCTAAGTTACTAGTAT
The DNA here is from genome assembly GCA_963277665.1 of Viscum album. Taxonomy (NCBI): domain Eukaryota; kingdom Viridiplantae; phylum Streptophyta; class Magnoliopsida; order Santalales; family Viscaceae; genus Viscum; species Viscum album. The sequence goes on from OY728133.1 coordinate 602,618,554, forward strand.
GGGGGGACACAAATACGCTCCCCATCATAAGAGACAACCGATAATTTTTTCCCGAGACAGAATCAGGACTCTAATAGGGGGAGGCCTGAATGGACTCCCTAGTACATAGGGTAGACTTCCATTCAAAATTTCCTAAAGAACATACATGAGAATCATAGTGGGTCTCCCCACCCTAATAACCAACCATCTTAACCGACCAACATGGGCCGACACAGAAAAACCCAAAAATTTCAAGATTTGGGAAGGTCACACGGTTAGTCCACATAGTTTGTGAAACCGTGAACTAACTGTGCTGATCAATCTTTCTGCATGGCTTCCAGGCGCACAGTCACTCTTAATCATTCAAAAACCTTGTTCTCAGCCTGTCTAGCCAAATTTCCAACCATTCTCCAAATACTCAATGGAAACCAAAGGGGGGGGGGATGGAATTGGGTGATGACATGGGTACAAGGCCCTCCACCTATTTCCACCAAATGTGAACAATAGAAGAAAGATGATGATACCAGAGGTTTAAACTCTTCCTATCTTTCATATTAAGGATAGGACTTTGTAAAAGGGTTTAAATGACCCTGTGATTTCCCCTGATTACGAGTCAGCTTCTCTCCGAGACCTATGGATGGAGCTCAAATGATTGAAGCATATTCGGCCTCACAGTTAGTCTTTGGAAACCCACTGAATGAGAATTATTCTTTCGGTGCCACCAACAACTACACTGCAATCCCAGATAAGTTTTCCAGACATAACAAATTCCAACTCACTTTACCCTATCCCGATATTTCACTGAAACAAGGGCTAAGAAGATGCACACACATCACACCTTGTTTCTTCAGGTGAGAAACAATAGAAGTAAAGAACACCTACACTCACCTTCATCTAAAATGGAAGATTTTGAAGTTTTTACAAGGGATACATTCTCCCAACATAATAGGGACTCTCAGAGGATTTAACAACTTTCACCTATACGGTAAATCGATCACATGACATCATAATGCATCACCAAACATGACCATTGCGACTGATATAAACAATGCATAGAGAGGGACCTTACACTACTAGAAATACGGCCTATACCCACAGTTCAAAACTGTGGGTATAGCCCCCAAAACCGTGGGTATAACCTATACCCATGGTTTTGGGAACCGTGGGGATGAGAGGTGTCGCAATAGGGGTCTGAGGCTATACCCACAATTTTCCCAAACTGTGGGTATAGGGATGTTACAGCGCGGCACCCTGATGTACCAGTGTGGCACACCACTACTCCCACGGTTTGAAAACCATGGGTATTTATATTCCCAAAATGGATTTCGTGAGATTTGAACACGGAACGCCTCAACTGGACGCGCCCCTCTATGGCCAACCAAGTTATCAACACGTTTGATATATAAGTATATATCTATATTAATATAATAATATCATCGTATATCTAAAAAGGAGAACAACAGGATTCGAACACCGCACCGGTTGCAGGATATAAGTCGCTGAACCAACTAAGCTGTGGGAATATTGTTAATTTACTCAGACATCTATTTACTTATATTAATTATAAGTAATTTATTAGAAAAAAAAACTCAGCGAGATTCGAACAGTGGATCAACTCAAACGACAAGATACCTGACCAACCAAGCTGTGAATAATTTTGGTATTTAGTTGTGTATGTTTGTAATTATATTAATGAAAATCATATTTCCACCAAATATTTTTCTTCCCTCGCGATTTTTTTCCCGCCATATTACGGGAAAGCTATACCCACGGTTTGGCTAAACCGTGGGTATAGGTCTTCCGAAAAAAAGCACCAATACCCACGGTTCTTCAAAACCGTGGGTATAGGCCTTTTGAGAAAACCCTATACCCACGGTTTGAAAAAAACCGTGGGTATAGGCCTTCTGAGAAATCTCTATACCCACGGTTTGGTAAAAACCATGGGTATAGGTTCCTATATAACCTCTATGCCTATGGTTTTCAAAAACCGTGGGTACAGGGTACCCTATACCCACGGTTTTTTGAAGAACCGTGGGTATAGTTCCATTTTCCTGTAGTGTTATACAACATCCCCAAACAACACACAATTCTAGAAAGTGGCCACAATATCTTATCGTGACCATATTTCCTACACCAGTGGTTTAACATGAACTCATGCTTCAAAGAAACATTGAAAAACCCAAAGGCCCTCTTAGACACCATCAAGACACTCATCCACACTAACAACCCTAGACCACATCCACCTTCGACGAATCAGGAAACTTAAGAAACTAAGGTCTCTTTAAACCTTCCAAAAGCACTCTCTCGTTACAAGAGGATATAAAAATCAAATAAAGGAATGGGTGTAGACTCAATATACAGATCTAGAGAAAAAAATATTCATTATATTGATCAACTGGAGGATTTTACAATAGAGAAACAATCTGGGTTGCACTTCAGTTATGCATTAACCCTTAATGGGAGCATACCTTATCCAACAAGAGAACCTAAAGACCCAAACAAGCTGGTACATTGGTCAAAAAGTGACACAAAACAGATCCAAACACATGAAGGGATCCACCATAAAGGTGTCTCGAAACATATCTTAGAGGAGACTACTAACCGGTCCTTCTACCCAGCTTACCGACCAAACACAAACCCAAAACACAGTTCGAACAGGAGGGGTTCTTGGACTCCAAACATCCCACAACATCAACATTTTACAAAAACACATAATATAAACCATCCCAAAAAATTCATCAAGACATCATGTTTTTCTTTAAAAACATTTCTTTGAAAACAAATGGTTCAGCGGTTAGCGCATCCACCAATGGTACCCCATGGGCCTTACACATGCATGTTTTTATGCCACACCGGGCACCCTCCTCATATCCACCCCGACACTCATCCAGTCATGTCATCAAGCATCCATATTCCCATATAACCCCATGCATGTGGTTTCTCATGAAAATATCAAAGGTTAAAACAAAAATTCTTTCCACTTTTCAAAACCAAAACGGTCAACCAACACATCCTTTTTCTCAAAACCGCTAACCACGAGATCAAAATCCCAACTCACATCTTAAAAAACTTTTCATAAAGCCACAACCATTTAGAAAATAACTCACTTTCAAGATATTCAAATCAATTTCAAAACATCTCATCCCATTAAAACACTCTTTGATTGTTTAGAAAACTCTATTGGAAACACTTTTCAAAACCAACTTCAATATAGTTCTTGCTTTCAAAAGAGGTGTAAGAACACCATTTTCCATTTCAAAACAATTATGAAAATTCAGTCCCGCCATTTCCTAAACCAAACCATTACCTCTTTATTTGAAAATCATTTCACAAAAACTTTACGCTTCTTAAAACCAAGTCACTTTAAAACCAAAGTGCCAAGATTTCAAAACTAAAGCACAAAACAATGTGAGAGAAAACTAGTTTTAGTGGGTGACTTGTAAATATGGTTGGCGGCCATATTCCAATCACTTCACCATCATAGAGAGTGTTCTAGAGAATATCCCCAACTCCACAGGGCTTGCCAGGCCCTGCGAGCTCATTGATACCATTAACCCAACTCTCATTTCATTTCCCCTAATCATCATCAAACCAAGAAAACCAAAGGACTTAGATAAATCCTGAATTCCCCTAGCGACTCGAATACCGTCATGAGGTGTGGTGATCAGGAACACTACCCATAACCAAACTACCATGTCCCAACAATCCTAATTCTAGACTATCCCAACTGTTCCCTAAATAACGTGACCCAAAGAGTTAACCAGAACCTCCTCTGATACCATTTTGTCACGAACTGGATCTAGTCGCCATCAAACCGGCACCAAACCCAGCCCGTGCCAAGGCCCAAAGGGCGTTCCCTATCCCCAAAGGCTAGAACAAGTGCCCGTGTATCATTAATTTAGGTATGAGAATGATTTACCCAAGTATGAAAGCATAACACATTAAAACAATCCATAATATAAATCTGAAATTTTCAAGCCAAACAAGTCTTAAATAAAAACCAGAACTGAATACATTGGATTAAAGACAATAAAAGAGTTCCAAATACAAATAATGAAAACACCAAGACATCCCCAAGGACTCCACACGACAAGGGGGTCATCACCCGCAAGTCGTCTCCACAACTCCGCCCCAACGATGGGGACTAACACCCTGAACCGCCATCACCCTTGGCCTTTCCTTTACCTGAGTCAAACATAACCAAGTCTACTTACACCCAAGGGGTGAAAGTAGGGTGTGAGACTAATACCAATAGGATACTACCCAATTATTCCAAGGAGGATGCAATACAATGTGAAAAAGCAAGCAGTTTTAGTACGCAAAGAAAGACAGTGATAAAATCCAAGAAATGCAACTTTCAATTGAAAACAGTTTTCAAGATAAAATTTTTAGAATGTTCACAAATTTAAATATAAATTTTAGATACTGTAAATTACTGCCAAAAACACCCAAATACAATGGAAAATATCACAAACATAGTGAGCAACAAAATCGGGAACACCCCTAGGCACTAGATAGTCTCAGGCCCCATGTACCTCATACCTCGGTGTAAAGTAACCATAGTAAAATCCGTTCTCGTGCACAGGACACTAGTAGGGAACATAACCATAACCTAGTGGTCCCAAATAATCATCCATATAGTTTAGTTATAGTTGTTGTTATCCAAATGCTAGGTGAAACAAGGACAAAACTCATCCGGTCTACTAGCCGTACTAGTACACATCCGCCCCACCTAGGTACCCAGGCTTCCCCCTTTGTGCTCAAACAAATTAAGCAATTCCACATGCATCCATTTTCATATAAAAACACCAATAATGGTCACTTAAAAACAATACAGTATCGATACATACTTTATACCATTTAAAACACACAACAAAACACTTTGATTTTCCATAAAACAATTTCTCAAAAAACCGCATTGTTTTTCACCCAACACTTCCTGAAAACCCCACTTTGCACAATATATGCACACCTATAAGTTAACAAAACAGAAAATGAAGACTTATAAATTTATATTAAACCAAAAAATCAATTTTTAGGGTATAATCATGTGAACCAAGAAATGTAATCTTTGTAAAACTTCCATTTTTAAACAAACATTACACTTAAAGTTCACAAGTTTCACAACACCATTAAAATCAACTTTCAAAGAAAAAAATGGAAGGTATAAACATTCAAAACAGTATTTTCATCCCTAGTACATCCAAATAAAATAAAATAATTAGTGATAGGACAACCCCAAAATAACCAACAAGAGACTTCCATGAAAAACCCCCAATTTCAACTAAAATTGGCATTAAAAATTCATTTGCATTACAAAAACCACTAAAACTATTTTTTGTAGCAAACATAAAATTAATGAACATGAAAATTTCATAAAAACATAAATTCAATTCAAATAAATTGCATACATATGGAATCACCTACCAAATTAGTTAAAACCTTGAATCCTTTGTGCGAAAATCAAATCGCACCACCACCGCACCAAGAGGGACCTAGATCAAACCTAAAACCACAATAATTGGAAAAGAAAACCCAAGATTAAACCTTAGGTTCTAAATCCTACCACCTTGTCATTTGTGACTTCAAGGAAGAGGTAATAAACCCTAATAAAAACAAATAAAACCCTAAGCAATTTGAAAGAGGAAAGAAATGGACTCACTTACTTGAAGTATCCTGAATTAATCACTCCAAAAACAATAGTAGATTAAATTTAAAATAGACAAAATTCATGTGTTGTTCGAAAAAATTTTAGTAGGTCATTTAGGAACTTGAATGTGTGTAAAAGAGTAAGAATTGAGAGAGTTAAGAAGGGATGAAGTTACCTCTTCAATTCTGGCCGATTTGAGACACCCTATGAAGTTCTTCCCTAATTCACGATTTCAAAGAGCTCCAAGGAGGGGGGAAGGAAATGCGATCATGCCTAGGATTCTTAGGGTCGAGAGGGAGGTAGAATCACCAAAAAATTCATTATAATGAATAAGATATTAAAAAATTAATGATACAATTTAAAACTGGAAAATGGGCTTTTGGGTTGGACCAATTCTTAAATAAAAACCCAAACCCCCCATGATTATGGATTTATAAAGGCTCCAAATTTAAATGTTGGTGTTAATAGGTCAGGGTAGGACAGGTAGTAATTTTAATGGATAAAAAATGTTGAAAAATGAATTATTTATAAAATAAACAAAATTTATTTTAAATCTGGATTTGGGCTCACGGTTTGGCCCAATTCATGAAAACTCACTCATTCCTCCATAAAAGCTTGGAAAACCCCCAAAAAAATCATTAATGGAAAATAAATTAAAAATAAAAATAAAATTATTTATGTATGTGACAAAATATATATTTCTTCTATCTTTAAACATTATCCCAAAAACAGAAAGGGTAAGATAAAACAACTATTCAAAAAGAAAGAACCCCATAGGAAGGGAAACTACTTTTAAATCTTCAAAAATTCCACGGTACTACCCAAAGTTCATCATAGACCATTCCATAAATAATTGTCCTTAAAATTCCTCAAAATAAACCAAACTAATATTGAATCCCAAATACAAGAAGGATTTTATAACATAGTCTTCCAAGATAAACTTTATCATTCATCTCCAAACAACATCAACCACTCCTAACATCTTATAAAAAAAGTAACTAACCTAAAAATATTTTCCCCAAGATAGGTTAATAATTTCCATAATTAACCTAAATTACTATAAGTTCACCTTAAATTCATATATTCTTCAAAATATAAGTCAACCTCTACTTCTCAAAGAAAATACCGTAGTAATCTATTTACCTCAATCATATAGGGTTCCCAAAATAGTGAACGTCTTCCAAAATAATAATCATCTTTTAATCCCCTAATCATCTCTTTTTTTCAATAAGAACAGCTTCACAACATCAACATGTGGTACATAACATGACATAGACAATTATTGCGAATAAGTTACATGTACTTTAGTCATGATGATCCATCTCAGCATAGGAATTTCATTGTTCCCTTGTCCTTGAAGATTGTTTATGATCATCATGCTTCTCATCCCTTACAAGAGAGCATTGCCTTGGATAATGTCCAACTTATCCATATTTACGACATTGAAAAGTATAAGGTACATCAGATTGAACCTTATCTCTATTCATTACATTATCCATTTTTTAAAGCAATTGGCTACTTTATGCCCTATCACCCCACACTTAAAACATATCCCGGTTCCTTTGTGGAATTCTCCTTGGTGCCCCTTTATGCACTTTTTGCACAAATTAAATTGGGTCTTCTTTCCCTTATCAACTTTATCAGATGAAAATCCTTGAGACTTCGTCTTCTTCTTCCTTGATGAATTTGGGCATTCAACTAGGTACAAATTATTAATTGTGATTTTTGATAGTTGGTTTGGCATAATCACAATATGTTCAACTTGATCTCTTGTCATCTCTGTCAAATTAATAGGGCAATCATCACATTTCCTATCACATTGGTTGTTAGGACATGTTCTTCCATTTCCCTCCATTAACTAAGAAAAGAAAGAATAATTAGGGGGCTTAAATACTTAGCCAATAATCATGAAAAGGAAACTTAAATCATAGAAGGATAAACTAGTAGAAGAAAAGTATACCCTAACTTGTGATCCCCTAGGTTCCAATATAGGTTATCTATGATCATATATTCTTATATGAATCTTTATTTTATTTTATCTTTGTACCTTTAATAATGGTTCATACAAAGCTTATGAATTTACCAAAGCATATCCACCGGGAGTGTCAAACCAAGAGTGCAACAAGTCCCGTTTTCATGCACCAGGTTACCCCGGGTCAAGCCTAAAACACGTTGTCAGAGTTTTCACTCCAAGGAACATCTGTGCCAGAGCCACCTCTACTTGTTCGTATCCAGACAAAGATTTATTTGTTTGGGACCCACTTACTCAATACTCACCAAAATACCAGGAAGATTTCCTATATTTAAACTTTTCTATCGGGTTATTCATAAATTTTTCATATCATAATTTCCAAAAATAACTAAACCATACTTTGATACCAACTATGACATCCCGCCTTTTTGTCACATTAAATTTCATTACATTATACAAAACCGAGGATCTTTAAGGTTTAGTGTCTTGGAAACCAGGAACTTAATACATGACAACGTAAAACATTATTCTTAAACACTTGAAAGGCTTATTCATTTGTTCATCCTAAGTTCATTACAACATCTCATAACCTGGGAGAATACATCAAAGGAAAGGGTGAGGAGAAGGCCCAGTAAGGGAAACAAGGGAAACATTTTACATGTGAACTTGAGATACATCAAAAGTCATGAAAAATAACTTTAAGGAATGAGAAAGGGGTCATGAGGCATATCATAATAAAAATAAATTTTTTCATAACTTGAAGATGTGGCTACAACATTTAACTTAGACAATCATTTTCGTTTCACCAAGGTCCATCCCCGAGGTGTCATTAAAAATTACCAAGGTTATTCACCAAGGTGTCGTTAAAAATGGTCATCTCTAGAGATTAAGTCTTTAACCAATGCATTAGAGCGCTATCAGGGCGCACCCTTAAATTTGCCTTATTATAATGTGAGACACATATATCATCATCAATCATTTCATAAACAACCCATATAGAATAAAATAAATGGGTTTCATTTCATAGTCATCACATTTTAAAAACTGCTTTAAAGACGTGATCTTTATGTCACTTTAAACCCACGGAAAAAGGAAAGCGGGTTTCATGTATGTAAGTCCCAGAATTAAAATAGAACATTTTGATATATATATGTGAATAACCCAATATAATAAATATATTTTAGTATTCACTTAATAAAATAAAATAATTTGAGATAAAGAGGGAGACATTTTGAGACGAAAATTCTGCAGCATAACAGCTATGTTATAGGGTTTTGGAAAATACTGAAAAGAGAGGGGACATGGGTCACCCACTCATAAATGATCCATAAAATAGTATAGGTATAGGATATAAAGGATATAATAACATGGTAATGAAATTTGAAAGACATACCATCTGAAATGAAAAACATGGAAGGAAGACAAAAATAAGATTTCTCTTATCAAAATTCGGTAGCCTAATGACGTCATTTAAAACTTTAAAAAAATGAATTGACGAGATCAAATAGGGTCTCTCATAATATGAACATAAAATATCAGTATGATATATATAGAGATCATACCCCAACATAATAAAAGTAACTTTAAAGACTTGACATGAAAATAGAACTTGAAAATGAGAAGGGTGAAAGATTCCCTTAAAAATTCGGCAGCCTAACGACGCCACTTAAACATTATTAAAATGAATTGATGAGAGAAAGAGGGGGTATCTCATCATATGAACATGAAAAGTACAGTAGTATGAATATAAAAGAACATCCCCAACATAAGAACATGGAGCATAAAATAAATGACATAAAAGAGAGTACTTGGAAAGAAAGAGAGAGGTAGGATCCCTTACCTTGAAGAGTAACTTCGAAATCTTGAAGTTTGAGACCTTGGGAGGATTGAGGGAACCTTGGGAGGACTCTTTGGGAGGTAAGGAGACCATAATTAACTTCGTTGAGGAGGATTTTGGAATGGAAAGGATGAGAGAATGGGTTGGTATTTATAGGGGAAGTGAGGGGACGATGCATTAATGGCCAAGGGACACCTCATTGGTGGTATTGGCAAAACAAGTGGTATTTCACACAATGAAGTTCAGCTTGGGTTTGGTCCAGAGCAAAGCCCAGTGGTGCTACCTCCTTCCCAAGTTCTGTTAGATGGGATTCGATTAGCCTGAGACTACTGGATGAGGCCATCAAATCTTATTTCTATATTAATTAACCAAGATCACTTGTATTTAGAGACAATAATCGCAACATTTAGTTTCCAATGGTCATATTGACCAGTGGTCATATTGACCAGTGGTCATATAACAGTCGAAATCCAACAGTCTCATTTTAATTATACTCATGTTATCAAATGAAACAGTTTTGTTGAGTATAAAAATAAAACAACACACAAAATTAGGAAACAAGATTTATTCAAAATTTCGGGTCGTTACAATGCTGTTGAGTTCCTGTTGCACTGATTTGGCTTGTTTGATGTACTTTGTACCTTGTGCTGTATTATATTAGATTGCAGTGTATCCTGTTTTGGCTACTTTTTTAGAATTAGAGACATGTTGCATCATCATATGTATGATTGTTGGTTATCTTTTACTTTAGTTCTGTTGTCTATTCAAGTTTATATTGTTTACTGCTTCCGCTTTTATATGTTTATACTTTTTCCACTGCACTACGCTTTGACAAATGAGGGAATAGTTTCCCCATTATCAGTCCTAGGCCCTCTCTTCTAGTTGTAAACCTCTGGAATTTAGGTAAATGTGCTTGAGGTCATGTGACCAACTGAGTTCGGGGCACCCGTCGCGTGGCACCCGGATCCGGGACTTTACAAAGTGGTATCAAAGGGGGTTCTTTTCTTTGACTTACTGTTTGGAGCCTATAGACAGGGATAGGATGGAATTGGTACTTGGTAATAAGCTATACCTGGGAGTAGCTAACCCGTGTATAGGGAAAAGCTAATCTACCTCGTTTAATTGCAATTTTTCTAGTTTTTCAATTTTACAGTTGATTTGATTTTCACCGTTGGGTGACACACTTGTGGTGTGTAGTTTCTATTTTATACTTGGGGGTTCTATTTAGATAAAACCCTATGAGATGAGGGTATTCCATCTCATGCATCATTTAGGCACATGTTAGAATCACATGCCATGCATAGTTTCCATGCCATGTAGGTGTATTAGAAATTGCATGTTGTTGTGATAGGTACCTTGATCGATATGCCTACTGTTGATTGGGTGTTAGTACATGTTACAGTTGAGTTTATGGATGCTAAACTTTGGTTCCTGAGAAGTATGGGCTCTCTTGGACCGGAATTTAGCGGATCATGATCCATCCTTTTGTTGTGTTTTGTGCTATAATGTGAAAGGTCAGGTGCTAAACTTTGGTTTTCAAGGAGTATGGGCCCCCACGAATTGAAATTTGGCATAATAATGCTTGAAATTAAATAATAAGGGACTATAGAGTAGTTTCTGAGGCTTACTGTCTGAAGAAACCCAGAATACACGCCGTGTAGTTTTGACCACACGTCGTGTACTCTTCTGTTCGGGAAGAAATGGAAAATTTTTAAGTACACACCATGTACTTATATATACACGCCGTGTAGTATAAGTTCGTGTAACCCACTGTGTGGGAGGGAACATGGGTCTTCCAGTTTTTACTGAGAACACGCCGTGTACTGGTAATACACGCCGTGTCGTGTTAACCCTGTGTCCACCCGTGTAACTAACAACACAGACAGGTAAACCTTAAGCTATACATGCCATGTCAGGATTAAACATGTCGTGTAGTCTGACCTAGGTAGCCGACCGTGTAGCCAACAACATGATTCGGTTGGGGCTTCTTAGTACACGTTGTGTCTGTCTGAAACACGTTGTGTAGTGTAACCTAGGTACAAATTCCGTGTCACTAACAACACAGGCCGGTAAAGCTTGTCTAGTACACGTCGTGTTGACCTTGAACACGCCGTGTAGTCTTGTATTAGGAGAGCCGTGCGGCTTAGTCGTGTAGAAGGACTCAGGCAGGGGAAGAAAATTCAAAGTACATGCCGTGTGTAAGGACAACACATCGTGTGATTGGGGTGTTACATGACCAGTTCTGGAAGAAGTACATGCCCATGTGACAGACTTAAGGGAACACATTGTGTAGTTATTATACATGCCATGTAGTCTTGTTTTGTAAAACTTGAATGTTTTCTTTCTCCTGTTACCTTCTTACACTTCCAGTTTTTAGTCCTTGATGATCTTGATCTAAGGCATGTGTTTGATCTTATAGAGTCATGCCGCCGAGACGACCTCGAGTTGTTCACCAAGAGAGTGGAGATGATTATACTCTAGAGATGGTAGGCCATGGGATACCAATGGATCCTCCAGCAGTGCCAGATGTGGAGCTAGCCGTTACACCAGATGCAGGCACGAATGCACAGTTCTGTGAAGGCTTCATGCGGTTTATGCAGACCTTCTAGGGAGCACCGCCGGTTGCCACATCTATGGTAGAGCTGACACATATATTCCAGAAATAGCATCCACCTATGTTTTTAGGGGATATCAGACCACAGGCTGCGGAGTCATGGCTGGGTTATATGCAGACGATCTTCGAGCATCTGGAGACACCTCCTGGGAGGAGGGTCAAGCTCCCTACTTACATGTTGTGTGATTCTGCCAAGAGATGGTGGGATGTTACCACCCAGACTGAGAATCACCGAGACATGGCGTGGGAAGATTTTCAGGCAGTATTCTATGAATTTTTCTTTCTAGAGACACTAAGGGCAGATCGAGCTCAAGAGTTCATGAATCTGCAGTAGGGCGTCATGTCAGTGATGGACTATTCTGACCGCTTCACTGAGCTATAGTGTTTTTCACCTGTTCTGTTGGGTGATGAGACGTTGAGGGATAGACGTTTTGAGGATGGTCTTCGATATGAAATTAGAGTGATGGTGAATGTTTTCAGGTTTCCTACAGTGCATTCTATTGTGAACCAGGCGTTGATTATTGAGTGGAACCTGCGAGAAGATAGTGGTGCAGACTAGGGCGGTTCGACATCGGTCTCTGGTACTATTTCAACCATCAAGAGGAAGAGGTAGATCGATTTCTCTCACGATGGAAGTACTAGCCAGAAGAATTCTTTAGGTGGCCTGGTAATATGCTACCAGTGTGGTAAATAGGGGCACAAGAGACCTTAGTGTCCACGTGACCCAGTGGAGTACTGAGCTTGCGGAAAGATGGGTCATCTTCAGCATTTTTGTAGGGAGTTTCCACCATTGACTAGGGAGAGGGGTTCTATGCAGACTCCGCATGCAGGAGTAGGGCCAACAACTTCTTACCAGTTAGGGAATTAGAATATGTCAGGACGTTCAGGTCGAGGTGGTGGTCTAGGCCGTGGTAGCCAAACACCGAGATCTTAGAGACAGTATGGTGGGTCATCTCAGGGTAGCCAGGCTGTGTCGTAGGGTCATGGAACTGGGTAGACATATGCAGTGCAACAGACCCAACATGAGTAGGATCCCGGACCTTCTACTGTCAGAGGTACTATTCTAGTTGCTTATGTTTTATCTTATGAACTTTTCAATACTGGTGCTACACATAGCTTTATATATGTGCCCGTTGTGGAGAGCCTTGGGCTCTGTGTTTTTTCTTCTTCGTATATCATGACGCTAGACACTCCGTTGGGAATTATAATGGCAGGTGTGAATCAGTGCAAGGAGTTCCCCCTAGAGATTGGTGGGGTCACTTTCTATGGGACCTCTATGTCTTAGAGATGAAAGCCTATGATGTCATTCTCGGGATGGACTGGTTGGTACCCTTTCGATCCTTTTTAGTTTGCTATCATCGTAGGGTTAGTTTCACATCACCAAAGGGTAGAGAGTTTCTATACAAGGGTGAATGGGATGTCCAGGCGAGCCGAGCTGGACCTGAGCATCATGGGTGAGGTGCAGTGACAGCCCAGATTGTGAGTTTATATCTGGATGACTGGGGAACTTTTCAGAAGGATTTCCCTCTAGTGGTTAATCATTTCAGGGATTTTCAGGTCTACCTCTAGAGAGAGAGGTGGATTTTTCTATTGAGCTTGTTCCAGGAGCGACACCAGTGTTCGTTCCTCCTTACAGGATAGCTACACCAGGGTTGCAGGAGCTCAAGAAGTAGTTGGAGAAGTTATAGGAAAAGGGTTTCATCCGACCCAGTACTTCTCCTAGGGGTTCACCTATCCTGTTTGCGAAGAAGTTGGACAATACCCTTAGACTTTGTGTGTATTATCTGAAACTGAACTAGTTGACAGTTAAGAACTGATATCCCTTACCGAGGATTGATGATCTTTTTTATCAACTTAGAGGAACACGAGTGTTCTCAAAGATTGACTTGAGATCTAGATATCATCAGTTGCGTGTTAGACCATCGGACATACCACTTACAGCCTTTCAGAGCAGATATGGTCTATACGAGTACTTGGTCATGCCATTCAGACTCACAAACGTACCAGCGGTTTTCATGGCTTTGATGAATCGTGTGTTCCACCCATATCTGGATTCTTTTGTGGTCATCTTCATGGATGATATCTTGGTGTACTCTCACACTCGACACAGCCATGCCACTCATCTTGAGATCATACTGATTACACTGATAGATCATCCGTTATATTCTAAGCTCTCAAAGTGCCACTTTTGGATAGACTAGATTCACTTCCTGGGTCATATTATCTTAGAGGAATAAGTTGTATTAGACCCAAAAAAAGTGAGAGCAGTAGTTTCCTGGGAGAAACCTAAGAACGTGTTTTAAATATAGAGTTTCTTGGGGATGGCTGGTTACTATAGGCACTTTATACAGAACTTCTCCAACTTAGCAGCGCCGTTGACAGGTTTGATTAAGAAGGGTATGAATTTCGTTTGGTCAGAAGCTTGTGAGACAACCTTTCAAGAGATGAAGGGAAGGTTGACATCAACACCAGTCCTGATACTTCCAGAGCAAGGGAATAGCTATATAGTTTACTGTGATGCATCAGGTATTGGGCTGGGAAAAGTGTTGATGCAGGGCGATCGAGTAGTTGCATACGAGTCTCAGTAGTTGAGGCCACATGAGAGGAATTACCCGACGCATGATCTCGAGTTGGCTACAGTTGTTCATGAGTTACGCTGTTGGAGACATTATCTCTTGGGAGAAAATTTTGTGGTGTTTACAAACTAAAAAAGTTTTAAATACATCTTTACATAGCGTGACTTGAATTTGAGACAGCAAAGGTGGGTTGAATACCTTCAGTCCTTCGACTTTGAGCTTGCCTACACACCTGGTAAGGGTAACGCAGTAGCTGATACACTGAGTAGGAGGACTCAGATACAGGCAGTGCAGGAGACTAGTAGTGAGTAGAATCTTGTGGATTTGTTCTCTGAGATGCATTTAGAGGTGCACGATAGTCATGGGAGAGCCTATCTTTCATCCTTAGCTGTGACTTCTACCCTACTGGATAGAGTGAGGATGAGACAACTATCAGATTCAAAAGGCCTAGTTCTATGGGAGTCAGTGACAAGTGAGGACCCTCCTCCTGGTTGGATGATAGGAAATGATGAGGTACTACATATCCATGGATGAGTGTGGGTTCCAGGGGATATACGCGAGGAGTTGGTGTGGGAATTTCATGATTTAAATTGGGCAGTGCATCATGGAGTTACCAAAATGTACCATGACTTGAGACGTCAGTATTGGTGGCCGAGTATGAAAAGAGAGGTAGATGATTTTGTTATAATATGTTCCACCAGTTAGCAGGTGAAGGCGGAGCATCAGAAGCCATCCGAACTATTACAATAGTTACCCATTCCAGAGTGGAAATGGGATGATGTCGCAATGGACTTAGTGACCGGGTTGCCGAGATCACCTCGAGGCAGTGATGTCGTATGGGTTGTTGTGGATAGACTTACAAAGGTAGCTCACTTTTTTCCGATCAAGGAGACCTTCGGTGTTGAAGAGCTTGTGAAGTTGTATATCTGAGACGTAGTACGTCTTCATGGGGTCCCTCGTTCTATCGTTTTAGATAGGGACACCCGTTTTACGTCTTGCTTCTGGTAGAGTTTTCAGAGGGCACTGGGTACACAGGTGCTTCTGAGCATAGCTTGCCACCCTCAAACCGATGGCCAGTCAGAGCGTACAATACAGGTGCTAGAGGAAATGTTGAGTGCATGCGTCTTGGACTTTGGGGGCTCTTGGTAGAAACACATACCCCTGGTCAAGTTTGCCTACAATAATAGTTTTCAGGAAAATATTGAGATGGAACCTTACGAGGCCTTATATGGTAGGTCATTCCAATCACCCCTATGCTGGTTAGAGGCAGGTGAGGCAGCTTTACTGGGACCACATCTCGTGCGGGAGACTTCAGAGTAGGTCCACTTGATTTAGAATCGGATGGCTACTGCACAGTCTCGTCAGAAATCTTATGTTGATCGCTGCAGGTAACCCTTGGAGTTTGTGGTCGGGGATCAAGTTTTCTTGTATGTTTCACCGAGGTTGGGACATAGGCGGATAAAGAGACAGGGTAAACTTTCACCGAGGTATGTAGGGTCGTTTGAGATTCTGGAGAGAGTCGGGCCGGTTGCCTATCGGTTGCAGTTAACACAGAGGTATCAGGCCATGCATGACGTCTTCCACGTATCTCAGCTACGTCATTATCACTCAGACCCGTCTCACGTTTTTTAGCCCAAGGAGGTTGAACTTTAGGTTGATGCATCTTTTGAGGAGCATCTGATTCGTATCATTGATAGGAGCACTATGGTTCTCTGAGGCCGGTCAGTTCCTCTCATACGGGTGCTATGGCAGCATGGCCGAGTGCAGGATGAAACCTGAGAGCAGGAGACTGACATACGTGCTCAATGGCCAGAGTTGTTCTCAGCTTTATCTTCACCACCCTTGGAAGGGAAATTCGGAGATGAATTGCTTTAAGGGGGGAAGTCTGTAAGAACCCGGTTCTTATTCTTGAGGTACAAGTTTCTTCTTTTCCTTTTTTCCTTAAGTGTTTTTGAGAAAACAAGGGGAATGTGGGAAAAATCCCAAATTTATGGGTACACACCATGTAATTTTGTACACACACCGTGTACTTTGGCCGTGTGGGATGAGAATATAGGGCGTGTAGGCTTGTCGGTGATTAAGGGTGTAAAAACTAAACTACACACCGTGTACTTAGTAATACACACCGTGTAATCAGTCGGCATGTGAACAGTAAGGCAGTGAAAGTAGCCCCTAGAGGATAATAGTACATGCCATATACTTAGTAATACATGTCGTGTAATCAAGTCGGCAAATGAACAGTAAGGAGGTGGAAATTAGCCGCCAGAGGAACAGTTTAAAAGGAAAGTACACACTATGTACTTGAGAAGTACATGCCGTGTAGTTATGTTTTTTCGTTAAAAATAGGCAGTAGCCTACTCATTCAGCAGAGGAGGCATAGAACTCACCAGAGTTGCAGGAGAGGAGGCTGAGGCTTGGAGGAGCTCCCGATCACTCACCGAGACTCTGATTCTTCCATTGTCGATCTTGTTTGAACCGCGCGGGTAATGTCTTTCCTCTTCTTGAGCCTTTACTTCCAATTCTTTCCCTAAGGGAATTTATTTAGGTTTGAACAGGTAATTGTTCATATCAGATCTACATCGTTCTTGGTTGTTTCGGGAGGCGCCTTTCATGTATATCGATCAGAGGAGATCGAGGTAGGTGGTCTTGTGTTTAATTCCAACCGTCGAGTTGATTTTGTGCACCATTGTGCCACGCGCCCATGTTCGGGGTGTCGTATGGCTGAGATTTTGACTGTTGAGATCCCTATAATTGCATAGGTAATATAACGAATAAGTATAAACTGTTGTTTGGGATCGTTGCTTTGATCCAGGGCCACCCCGAGTGTGCGTTTCCCTTGTTTATCCGTTTGGACAGGATACCCGTGGGTATTCCATGATTATAACATGTTTTGAGTTTTCTTGAGAGGAAACATATATAAATTTCTTGCTTATGCTTTGGGATTGGCCCGGTTACTCATTTTTCTTATGTTTAGCCTGAGGGAAAGGTTCTGTTTAGCCTGAGGGAAAGGTTTTGTTTATCCTGAGGGCAATGTTTCTTATGCATGAGGGCAGTGTTTGTTTAGCCTGAGGGCAAGGTTTTGTTTAGCCTAAGGGAAACATTTATTATGCCGGAGGGCAGTGTTTGTTTATCCTGAGGGTAAGGTTTTGTTTAGCCTTAGGGAAACGGTTCTTACGCCCGAGGGCAATATTCGTTATGCCTGAGGGAAGTCACCTGAGGGTTTTGTTTCTGTTTGGCTGAGGGTAAGGATTTTCACGTCTGAGGACAATGTTTACTTTGAATATTCACTATGGTGATTTCTTACGTTGTACCTACCAAGATAAAGCACATACTTGAAGTTTTTAAATAATTATTAAAATGGAAATTTAACTGGTAAGAATAGTTACTTTTGAGTACTTCCTAGTTTAATGCATTTCATTATTTCACACTGTTGTTGCACATTTTCACTGACAGTTGGGCACGGGCCTTTGGTGGTTGCCTACTGGGATTTATTTCTCACACCTTGTTTGGGTCATGTCTTGGGCCCAAACAGATTATATTGTTGCAGATGTAGATAAGGGAAAGAGTCCCTACACAGGTATATGATTGTTGTAGAGGAGTAAGAGAGCATGAGACCGATCTTAGGCTTGCGATGCTGCGAGTTCCTGTTGCACTGCTTTGGCTTGTTTGTTGTACTTTGTACCTTGTGCTATATTATATTAGATTGCAGTGTATCCTATTTTGGCTGATTTCTTAGAATTATAGACATGTTGTATCATCATATGTATGATTATTGGTTTTATTTTTACTTTATTTCCATTGTCTATTCAGGTTTATATTGTTTATTGCTTCCTCTTTTGTATGTTTATACTGTTTCCACTACGCTACACTTTGAAAAATGAGGGAATAGTTTGCTCACTATCAGTCCTAGGCCCTCGCTGCTAGTCGGCATCCTCTAGCGTTTGGGGAAATGCACTTGAGGTCATGTGACCAACCAGGTTCAGGGCACCTGTTGTGTGTCACCCGGATTCGGGACGTTACACAGTGAGTCACACTGCTCACACACTAATCGAATGACACACACACGCCACGTGTTCTACGCTGCAAAATTAAAACCACTAGAATTTCCCCATGAACCTGGCTTGCTGAAAAATGGGAAGACTTGGCACCCCTTTCACCGTAGTGAGTCACACTACTCACACACTAATCGAACAACACACACACGCCACAGGTTCTACACTACAAAATTCAAACCACTGGAATTTCCCCATGAACTTGGCCTACTGAAAAATGGGAATACTTTGTACCCCTTTCACCATAGTGATTTACAGTACTCACACACTAATCGAACAACACACACACATACATTCAACCACATAAAGCAATAAGAAAAACTAAAATGGACACACAAGATTAAGTGGCTCGAATTTTCGTCTTATGTCTGTTGGATTGGTGTAGCCTGGTCTATTTTAGATGATGTTAGGCCGAATTCTTGCGGCTCATACTAAACACCAGGTCGTAACTCAGTGGTGAGCTTATTGGGGGTTATAGGTGGCAATGCACCCCTACTTCGAGGGGTCTGAAGGCCTTCAGTTCCCGACCCAAATTTTGGGTGTACTGTAGTAACTATGACTGACTATAACAAATCTGACCGAACGACATTGACAAGACACTATAACAGTGCGGACTTTGGAAACAGTGGTACTGTAACTCTGCAGACTTCTAGTCACTGGCCACTGTAACACCTTGGACTTGGGTGGTCGCGGTGCTATAGTGATGCATACTTTCAACCATAGTTCACTGTAGCAGTATGTACTTTCTGTGCAGTTGGTGGAACAATACTTCAGATTCTTTATTAGTTCATTTCGGGCTAGGGTTTATATGTGTGAAACTTTGAGATCTCCCTGTATTTTGTGCTCCCGAATCATAGTGATATTTTTGTCTCTATTTGGACGTAAGGATTATTCCCGAACCATGTAAATCACTATGTCTGTGTTCTTCTTTTTCTTCTTTTGTTTCCGACTTTTCTTCATCTGCAAACCTGTTCTACCACTGCGACTCCCGATGTTTCCACAACAATGTCCATGGGAGAACACTGCATACTCTTACATTACCAAAAATACAAAGATTAAAATCATTGTAGCTAAGGATCCAATGATTTCACTTTGAGTACAAGATGCATCAACAACTGGTATCACCACTACTTTATAGAGGTATTCATCCAGTGGAACAGATTGCATCACCAACTGAAGTTTGCTATCAACCCACCATTGGAGTCGGTTAAGTGCCAATTCCCTATAGTTTCCACCGCATCAATCATTGCATCTGGTAAACCTCCACTAGGCTTCACCATCAACTCATAGGAAGTTCACATCTTCTGGTAAGCATACCCACATGCTAAAGATGTCGATTGTCACTGCTTAACAAAACAAAAGTGAACTTCCGGAGTTCCTCCTTCCAATAAGTTAAATCAGGTAACATGAAGAGGATTCACAATCCCAACAATCTTCCACTTGAAAAGTGCTTCATGGATCTCTTCGAAATGATTCAACACTTCTGGAAAACTCACTCGGCCCACCGGCTTCCACTGCGTACCCCGGTACCATCAATTGGTATCAAAGTGATCACGTAGATTTTCTGAGCCAAGAAAAAATAGTCCTAAATTTAAATTTAGAGCTTTAAATCATTCCTAAAAAAATCACACACCGATCCGATATCGAATAACCAAGTTATGGTCATCCAAAATGACGTGGTGGCTGCAAGTAATTTCAATGATGATTCTGATCACCCTGAAATTTTGACCATGATCCGGCCGAAATCCGATGACTGGAATTTCTTCGGGCGACATGATCATTTCCATACCCATGTGGAAATTACAACAAAAAACCAAAGCCCATTAAATGATCATAAATAGTCTTAAGAAAATAAAAAAGGGAAATCATTTGGGGTGGGCGACGTGACCACGTAAAGACTATTATTAGGCTATTTGAAAAAAAGTGTAATACAAAAATCTGTCTGCGATTTTCAAAAGCAAAAAAAATAGTTGTTTTTAGGGAAGATTCCTAAAGAAGCTCCCCGAACCCTGGAATAGGGATCCTGTCACCGTGCTGCCTCCCTCGAACTGCCGCCGCCGTCCTCAGTCATGGCCGAGCCTTGGTTGAGACCGTCGCCGCCGACAACTCCCCGCCGAGCCCGTAGCGGCCGTCACGACTTCCTTCGACCGGACCACGCCACCTCGCCGTGACCGGAAACCCCAAGGACGGACACCCAAACTGTGGTCAAACGCCCATTTTCTGCGGTACCCCACCCCGATCGGTGGTTCCCGGGCTCCTATGGGTCCTATTGGACCTGATCCGCCCGCAATGGGTTAGGGCGGGTCTGCCCGATCCCAAACAGGTCAGTGCGGGTCTGTCTGACTCAAAACAGCCCTGCACGAGGTTTGTCTGGCCAGAAACGGACCTGCGGGATTTCAGCTCGACCCACAATGGGTCTAGGTAGGGTTCGGGGCTCGATATTTTTTTATATATATTCGAAATAAATTTATTAATTTTGGAATTTAAAAAATATATAATTTTAATATTCTGAAAATGAAAATTTAGAATAAAAAATTAAATTAATATTGAGACCGAACTAAATTAAATTACTTAATTTAAATAATTTATTTAATTTATTAAATTCCCTCAATTTTAAATTCATTGCAATTTAATTTTATCATGTGTTTATTTGATATACCGACTGGTCTTGAGCAATGACCGAATTTGTGTATGTTTGGTTAATTTTATTTCATTATTTATTACATGTGTGTGATGATTGTAATAATTAGTTAATTATATGATAGTCTGTGCATCGTCTTTTTAATTCAATATGTACAAGGGTGTGCATGTTCATTCATAACTAT
This sequence comes from Viscum album, assembly GCA_963277665.1. Lineage (NCBI taxonomy): Eukaryota > Viridiplantae > Streptophyta > Magnoliopsida > Santalales > Viscaceae > Viscum > Viscum album. The sequence goes on from OY728133.1 coordinate 602,640,059, forward strand.
ATGTATATTGCGCTTCCCAAGATCCTGTCGTCTATGTGCGAATATTGATTTACTATTGACGATGACACCGTAATGTGATGACACCGCCAAGACAAAGTAGTACACCAGACGAGAAATGAAAACACTGGACCTAGGGCAAGCTATAATACGAGTCAGGACTCGACTCAGGTATGATACCCCCTAGGTTACGATTTGATCCGTTAAGTTTAAAATGGATCAACCAATATTAGATGTTCATGACCAATCGGGTAATTTATTTCTTTTATGCATTGTTTATTATTTTATGCATTTGCATGCTTACTGCGATAACACATAAGATAATAAACGAGAAAAATTCATAGAGATACAATTAATGTTTTTCTATTAATGCATGTTCAATTGTAAGTGCGACAACATAGTTTGAACATATTTAATAGAAATAGATTACATTCGTTAAGAAATATTAAAAATTCCTCAAATATATATTAAGTCGTACAACCTTCCGTCGCTCAAATTTAAACAAAATCGGGTCTATGAGGTGCTCATCAGCCAAAATTGAGGGTGTCTCCTACTACCGGGGAGTTCTTATGAAAGTAATGGGTTGACTTAACAAAAGTTGATAACAAATAAGTAGTTAAAACTATCTAGCTATCATTTTAGAAGTAAAGCGTTGGGAGAATCAATGTTAGGATTCTGATAAGCCGGGACTTTACCAAACAATTCAAGGAACTGTGAGTCATTGTGGTTGGTCAGTCTAGCATCTACCATGAAACTCTCTAAGTAATGACATAACCAAATCTTGTAGACTATAAGGATATGTTTCAAGGATCTTTTCCATTAGAATAATCAAGCGATAGAATATTTTGATATGAAAATGTCGGGAGTCGCAACGACCGAACAACGATTCATAGAAGAGTGAAAGGGGAAAAAAGAAACACTCAGGACACAAAGATTTATGTGGTTCGGGAAATGATCCTTATGTCCACAAAGAGACATAATAACTTCACTATGAAAATCCAGGAGCACAATTTACAGGGAGTATCTCAAATTTCTCACCACACAAACACTCTAGCCTGAAAATGAGTTAATAAGGAGAACGAAACACTATTTCACCAACCGTCGGAAAGTCTGTTGTGCTATAGTGAAAGACAGCTGGAAGTCCACGTCACTGCAGTGAAAGGTGGTCACCCAAGTCAAAAGTGCTACAGTGACCGATAACTAGAAGTCAAAGGAGCTACAACACCATTGACTCCAAAGTCTGCACTGCTACAGTGCCCCCGGTGTCGGTTGGTCAACTCTGCAGTAGTGGTCAGAGATGCTACAGTGCCCCCAAAATTTGGGCCCTGGACCTTCGACCCTCAGACCCCCAATGCAGAGGCACGTTTCCCCTGTAACCCCCAACGATCTCACCGCGGAGCTCAACCCACAGAAGTTGTGGCATGGTGCGCAGTACGAGCTGCAAGAATTCGGCCCAAACATTATCCAAATTGGATTGGGTTACACCAATCCAACATATTCCGAATCTAGTAGTGAGAGAAACTGAGGTTCGATAAAATAGTTGGTGATATTTAATGATTTCATAATTAATTAATAAAAAATTTCTAAAAGGAAATCAATATAAAATATTAATTACTAAATTTATTTGTTGTAGATAAAATGGAAATCACCAACACTGCCGGAACATTATCACTGAGATCAATATTAAATAAAGAAAATATTCTGACCAACTATAACTTCCAGGAGTGGTACAGGCGTTTGCACATATTACTACGACAAGAGAGGAAGTTTTATGTGTCAGAGTGCTCACTTCCTACTGATCCCCTTAGGGAGCAAGTAAGGTGGATAAAGAAAAGTATATAAAGCATGTGGATGATGCACTAAATGTACAATGTATCATGTTGTCATCTATGTTTAGTCAATTGTATAAAATGAATGAGGAAGAAGATGGCTACAAGATACTGACTTGTCTCCAATAATTATATCAAGAGAGAGAAAAGTAAGAAAGGTATGAGACATCCAGTGCACTGTATAGGTTCAAGCTGGAGAAAGGGAATCAAGCAGGACCTCATGTACTTAAAATGATTGGGTACATTGAGAGACTTGAATCCTTTGGGTTCAAGTTGAACCAAGAACTAGCAACTGATCTCATTTTTGTCCCTTTATAGTCAAGTTTTTTCGACTTTCATTGTTAATTACTGTCACACCCAGGTTTTTAGTTTTCACTTCGTTCCGGTTCTTGTTCATTTCCTCAGAAGCCAGCTGTGACAGGTTTGAAATTTTGGGGCATCTTTTCCTCCATTCCTTGGCTTATCTTTCCCTCCCTAGGTTCCCCTTGAACCCCCTGAGTTCCCCTCGAATTTCCCCTAGGTTCCCCTTGAATTTGGAGCAAAATGGAAAGTTTTTGGGTGGACAGAATATGACACACGGTTTGGCCGCATGGTTTACTAAACCATGCAGCCAAACCGTGCACAGTGTCCAGCACATTAATTTTTTTTATGTTATTCTAATTTTTCCCTTCCGGGCTGAAACCAAATGTGACTCTTTCTTCCCACATTTGAACCTAGTATCCATGAGAGGTATCCAAGTTTCCTCAAGCTCCAATGAAACTCATTTTTAAGGGGGGTTTGGTGGGGAAACTTCAAAATCATGCAAGTGAGTTTCTCCCTAGTTTCTTCCTTCCTCTTAGGGTTTCTCCCACTCTTTCTTGAAGTTCTATGTTTCCAGCACCTAGGGTTTCGTCCTTAGGGTTTAAACTTGGGTTTTTGAGTTCTATCTTCTTGGATTAGGTTCATTTTCATTCTCTTGTTGTGCGATAGTGGTGCGATTGAAGTTTCGCACAACGATTTAGAGTTTTTGACATCTAAGGTAGGTGATTCCATGTGTAAGCATTCTTTGATGAGTTATCTTTGCTTGATTTACTTATTTAGCATGCTCCTCATATGTTATGTGTGGTGAAAAAACCATTTTGGGTGGAATTGGTTAAACGTTGAATTTTAAAGTTGAATTTTTTTTGAAATTGTGTGTTTTTCATGTGTAACTCTTGTGGCATCGTTTGAGGTCATTTTATAACATATGAAAGTGGTTTATTAAATGTTTCTAGGGCTGAAAATTTTGGTTTGGTAGGGTCTTGATGTGCTTTTGGCCTTGAAAGAGGGTTTTTGAATGGGTTTTATGTGAAAAACCAAGTTATACTTCTTGAAAGTGTTTTATGAAAAGTTTAAATGATTTATTGAGTTACAAAAAATGGTGCGAAACATGTTTGTGTACTGTTTTGGTGGGTATATGTTCTTAAAATGGGGTTTTGAAAGAGTAAGTGATGATTTGTGGTGTCAAACATTTTGATAATGTTTTATAAATTGTTGAAACGATTTATTAAATTGTGAGAAAGGTGCGAGACATGTTTGTGAGCTGTTTTGATGTGACCATGATGTTAAAATGATTTTGAATGTGAAAAAGGGTATTATGTGACATGTGTGTGGGCTTTTTGGCGTGTGTATGATTTGGAAATGGCATTTTCATGTGCAAAGTGTATTTGATAACATGTGGAACATGATTGAGCACAAAGAGGGAAACTCGGGTATCTAGGTGAGCGGACTAAGACTAGTATGCTAGTGATCCAGTAGTGGTTTCGTCCCTATTTCACTTAGCAAGATTGACAATGACAACACTAACTAAACTGTGATGATGTTTGGGGACCACTAGTCCATTGGGGTTTCCCCTCCTAGTGGCTCGTGAATGATATGAATATGTGTTATGATTATTTTTACACCGAGATATGATGTACCTAGGGCCCCATAACTAGCTAGTGCCTAGGGGTGTTCCCGTGACTAGTGTTCATTGGATTTATTGTACTTACCATCGACATACGATGTGTTTTGCTGGAAAATTCAGTAGCAGGTGTGTTTTATTTAAAAGTGTACATTCTTTAAAGTAACCCTCTTGATTTTTTTTTTCATTTTAAGGTTGCATCTCTTTGAAATTGTTACTAGCTGTCACGACCCGCCTTCACCAAGATGAGAGAATGGACAACAGATTGCCAGACCCTTCCTTATTCAAGTTGAAGAAGAGATAATGACCCCCGAGACCCAAGGTCCTGGAGTGGTGACTAGTACCAAGGGTATAGAATCACACACAAAATGGAAGACATTACCCTTTTTCTTTAATAGGATCGGGAGATAAGATAGTAAATCCCAACAACACCAAAACTGGGGGGGGGGGTAAAAGTAAATCCAAATAAAACCATTCCCATATGCATGTTACAAAAGTAAATGCCACAAAGTACAAGGAGACTACAAAGGTAAAGTACCAAAGAAAAGAAAAACAGCAACAACAACTGTCCCAACGTCTGAGCTAGTACGGCCCTGCATGATCCCTGAAGTCCTCCTGGAAACCTGAAAGCAGTTTTATATACATAGGGTGAGCATACAAGTATACTCAGTAGGGAAAACCAAAGACTCTCATGCACAAGTGGGGAGGCATTCTAATGCCCTGTGAGAAAAGAGATAACCAAAGCACCTAGTAAGGAAAACTATCCACCCAAGCCTCACCAAGGAACACTCCCCAAATAACTCAAGTCAAGTAATGTATGGTAATAACACATCGATATTTGGGTACCCCGCGCCACTTTCCCACTAGTTATTGAAAACATCCTACGCATCGAACCTCTCCCGCCATTCTCACCGTAGTCCCACTGCCACACCCCGCTCACACACACCTGGGACACAACCACACATCCCGCCTGTAAACAACTGGGCCACAACAACCACACCTAACCACGCCCAAAAACACCTGGGACAGAACAACTACTACCACACCCGAAGACTCCTAGGCCTCATTCTGAAGACACTTGGGAAACAACCTGCCCATACACACCTGGGAAACCACCACAACTACCCTACCTGAAGAATCTTGGGCTATAATGGACCTCAGGCTATTACAGCCTACCCGATGAGTCTTGGGATATTCGGGAAAGGGAGCAGAAAAGGAGCTAATAACCAGCCACTCATAGGAGTTTTGGGAAAAACACCCCCCCATGAAATGGGGGTGTTCGGCACTAAGTGCTCAACTTGGGTGGGGTGCGAATAAGAAACATAAGAACTAAAATTATATGTATAGGTAACAAGACTCATCCCAACCTAGGGTTTCCAAATCCAACCTAAGCACAAACACCCTCATTACTATTCATTCATAAAAGAAAATCACAACACTCACGACCAAGTCACAAATCATTCCCAAAACCAATTCCCCATTTAACCCATTCTTGCTTTCATGTTCAAGTGATCCCATTTAGGTGAATTCTACACTACTAGGCAACTAACTGGCATAAACACAATCTAGAGAAAGAGAAACAACCAAACAACAATTTAAGCATTCACACCTGGTTCTCTTGTGAAGTTACAACAACAAAGGGATCAATGAGATCCCTCAAAGTACTGGAACCAAACCAAGCCTCGAGATACATCCCCACACAGCTTCAGATTTACAACCAATAACCATACCACAATAGAGGATCCCATCCCCATCCACATCACCCCATAAGCATCAAATAGAACAACACACATACTACCAAAACAGAGCAGGGAAACTTCTAGGTTCAAGCACATCATTCATTAGGTTCTTCTTTCTATTGGTTAACTGGGGTGACCACACAAGGATCGATGTTCACTGGGTATCCATTTAACCAACTGAGTTTAGGTGATTAACCAATTTCCATGTTACACTTATTTAATCATCACAGAAGACAAGGGTTCATTAGTGCACAAGAAAATACCACCAACGACCATGATTTTCAGTGAGCATAAGCCCATAAAGTTCACAACATATAGCAATTATAAAAGAGTACATCAAAATTGTCAAATGTACCCCATCATTCTTTAACAGTCTGTTTATTATCTTTGTTAAGGTTTGGTTTCATCCATTCCCACATAAATAGTAGCGTACCCACCCCGCATGATACACAGTAAGAAGAGACGAAGGAAAATCCCTACTTGTTTGATCAAGGATCGAATTTATTCTCCACGCACCAAGAACTGGGGATGCGCGACTTATAGGGTAGGAACATCGGGGACTCCAAGGGTGAGCAGAAAGGCTCCGACACAGGCGCACCACTTACCTTGGGAAGGGGAACTCCAAATGCACTAGGAAGAAAAGGAGACTATCCAAGAGGAAGAAGAAGAATGAATTCCCGTGCGATATAAGGATGAGATCCCGTTTTTACGGGATGTGGAAATTTGAACGGCTTTAAAGTCGGATCGTGGTTCCCCACGCGATTGGGCAGTTACGAACGATGGAATTAATTGTCATTTAACAATTCTCCTCAGAGGGGTGGTCATAATGGCTATGCATTAAACAATTTTCTTTAATTATAACGAAACACGTAATAGGGGAAGATCTGGAAGGTACTGGGAAGGGCGTGACACCGAGGAAAAACCACACGTTTTGGTAAGTTAAGGGTTGCCCGACTCTTGGGGGATTTTAGATATTATTTATGGGATTTAAATGACTTGAAAGAGGGCATTAAATCATCTTTACGTCAAAAGATATGTTGCAGGAGCAGAAAGGTTGAGAACTGGAAGGTGAGGACACAGTGCCACCATCACGGTGCCACCCTCATGGTGCCATCGTCACGGTGCCACCCTCACGGTGCCACCGTCATGGTGCCACCCTCACGGTGCCACCCTCACGGTGCCACCGTCACGGTGCCACCATGAACGGTGCCACCGTGACCGGTGTGCGACCGTTACGGTGCCACTGTAACCAGTTCCCCCGTGACTGGTGCCACCATTTTGGTGGAGCCGTGTTTTGGAAAAGTAATGGACCAGGTGGGTCTGGGCCATTACACTAGCATTCTTGTTTATAAAACTTGCAAGATTTTTACTTTAAAATGTTTACCACATGGAATATTTTTGTGTGGCATCCTATTGGGATTAGTCTCACACCCTACTTACACTTTTGGATGTAAGTAGACTTGGTAATGTTTGTCACAAGTTTGGGTTAAGCTCTTAGAACCAGTGGTTCGAGTTACTAGCGGTCCTTCTTGATGCGGTGTCGTGGAGATGGTTTGATGGTGTTGCCCCCTTGCCATGAGGTGGTTCTTGGAATATTATTTTTTATTTATTCCCTTGTGGTATTCTTTGGGATTTTGTATAAACCTTGTAATCCAATTCTGAATTTTATTTAAAGTTTGTTTGGTTGGAAATTTTCAGATTCATTTTATCTATTATTGTTGGTTGTTTTGTGTTTTTAAAATCGAGTAAATCATTCCCAAACATTTATTTATCATACCCAGACACTTGTTCCAACCTTTGGGGATAGGGAATGCCCTTCGGGCCTTTCCATGGACTAGGTCGGGTGCCAGTTTTGATGGCGACAAGATCTGGTTCGTGACAATTACAATATGAATAACATGGCAAAGTCACTCTCAAATCTTTTAGTTTTAGTTCTCCAAGATGGTAAGGATATGAATAATATCAATTCTTTATTCCTTATGGTGAAGAATGTAGGTTATGGGTGCAGCGAAAGCGTGCAATGGGTCGTACCCAACTTTAATTTTTGTCATAATCGATGATCAATCCGAGATTTACACAACGATAAACGTCGTGATCTACGAAATTGAATCAAATAAGGGATAGAATGCTGGAACCAGAGAGAAAATCATCACATATTATTTACAATCAATTTATTTAATTAAAAAATTAATTTTTTGGAATTCTTGAAGGACCCCAGAACACCCTGAGAGGGGAGGTGTGAATCAGGGTGTCAACTTTTTATTTTAAAGTGACAGATCTTGTTCCCATGTTGGTAGGAACTTGTTAAATCTGTCTGTTGGTAATGTGAAGTAATTTAAACATTTCCATGCAGAAGGACCACACAACAGTTTTACTTGGTTCACCACTAAGGACTAGTCCAAGGAGCATACACTGATAGGTTTTCAATTGTACCAAAGTCCACTAATCTTCACTAGTTGCGGATTATAAAAATTTAGCACAGTAACTCTGTATCAGGCGCACTGCCTTTACAAGGTTTTAGGGATAGAACATTGTGTCCCTCATATCTCTTTCATTGAATCCCCCATACTCACTGCATTGGTAAGAATATAAACTCAATTTATTAACTTTAAGGTCACATCAATGGGTTGACATTAAATCATGCATCCTCAACTATAGATAGATGCTCTCTTGAAATCCCATTTTTCCCTGCATATGCAATCTACTTTTCCACATACTATTCGTTCAAAAACTTTTCCTCTGTGAACTGGTCTTCTTCCTCCGCATACCGTACTGCACCGTATACTGTGAGTTCTTCACGTACTTCCTTCGCAAACTGCGACCGCGTACTGCCTTCGCAAACTGCATTCGCATACTACTTCTTCTTTGTGGACCAACCGCTCTTCTGTGAACCGTCTTCTACGAACTGTTCTGGACTTCACCGGATTCCTTTCGAATTTATAATCAAGGTCTCATTTGCGGGGTTGTCTTCTCACGAACCACTTTAGACTTCGCCGAATTCCTCCCAGAAGTTTAATCTCAATAATACACACTAATGAAAGGATTAGTGCTTCTTATATAGACAAATAGATCTGCATAATCCTCTAAACCAAGATTTACCAAATCTTCACCGCATATCGTACTCACGCGAACCGTTCTTCCATACGCAGTCCGCGTACCACCTTTTCCTTCGTGACCTCAAAAATCACCATCTCATTTTTGCAAATGGCATGCCATCCCACGAACCACATTCCTTCTCGCGGACCTTCTTCTCTATGCAAACCATTCCTCATATGTGGTCCGCGTACCATTTTCCTTTTGTGAACCGTTCCCGCGTACCTCCTTTGCAATCCCCGAACTTTGCTTCATGATCGGCGTACTGTCCACTTCTACACATAAAATCTTTTCTTTGCCAAAAACAAACTCGATTTTGAGGCCCAAAAATTTGAAAAACACTGGGAAACTGCACCGCCTTAAACACCTTCTTCAGCCTATACTGTAAGATCTCTTGACTTGCAAACCCCTTGATCAACCCAATGTGAATTGACAATAAACACAAATCATACTCCATTTCCAGTAAAGAACAGTCTTGGTTCTAACAATTCTTTCTTCGTTGATGGATCTGACAACAAATTTGCGTTGTATCATCATTGCGTTGTAGAAATCAAGAGAAAATTACCTCTAGTGGTGATCCACACATGTTCCATAAATCTCTGAACGTCGTCATAGGATTCTCCGGATGCAAGCACGACAGATCTTATCACTTGTGTCATCCACCCTTGATCGCGTCGAGAACCACTTCAAAAGCGTTCTCCTTGATCTCTCTTGACTTGAGAGTGGGAGGTGGAGGAAGATCACTCTCTGTTCTTGGGAGTGTTCTTGGAGAAGGGAGTTGTCTAGATATTGATAGGATTCTCCAAATCTATTGTGCACAACCAAAAGAACGAATTGGATCTCTTATAAAATAATATAATTAGGTTTATGTACTGTTAGGGTTAACATAAAATAATTGCACAAGTGTCCTTTATTATTTATTTAATCCTCGCAGAAACCCATGTCAAATAATAATAATAATAATAATATTATTTCTCAACATAGGCTTAATTTGAGAATTAAATTAAATATTATTTAATCAAATAATATTAAATATTTATTATTTCTCACCAGCCCATTAAACTCGGTCCGCCATTCCTCCACAATATTTATTGGGTCTAGAATAACAACTATTAATTTATTAAATAAATATCACTGCATTATTCACCAATAAAAAAATAAATATTATATTCACTAAATAACAAATAAATATTTATTAAATATTCCACTCACATTATATTCTCTCGAATAACTGGTGACAGAATATATGCGATCAAACATATATGAATAATTATTAAACCACGTCCGGGGATAATATTTATTCAACTTGTTAAATAATAAATAATAATATATTATTTAACTGAGATTCTGGATACACTTAGTGTGTGACCCTCTAGGTCACATTCTTAGTGGCATTAGGCGAAGCAGCCTAAAGTCCAAGGTTCGAGTCTAGAAACACACAAAGATACCCATAGGGAAAGAAATTAATACCGCAATGACATAATACCTCATACGGATACTTACTGTGTAATATAATCTTTTTATCACGATATCTCTAATCAAGAAGGATGCATGTCGGTGTCATTAATCTGTGTGCTCGATGTATCTTTCTTTGACTTCCCAGAAAAAAAACTTGTCTATAGAACACCATGACCATGAATTTATTTAGGATATATCATTTCCATCAAAGAGCCTGAGATATCAGCTTTTGTTAAAGAATAGGAGGGAAAAATCATTTCTTGCATTATTCGTTAATGCAATATTACTCATAATGCACCCAACATATCTTACCTCGCCACAAACATATGTCATCACAGTTTTCATCAATAAATCAAAGTACGTGACTCATAATACTCATAAATAATAATCTTAAAGTCTAAATATCAATGCACACATCCGCAGATAGGAACATCTAATGACACATATAAATTTGAATTTCCTACTGGAGAGTCTTGTTCTCATAATATCCTACACTAGATATTACCTAGGGCGTACACCATGAAAAGGTGCCCCAAAGTCCTATGAGTCTCCAACCCTGTTAGCCTAAATCAATTGTTCCCCTAAAATGATATCATCCAGCTATAAAAAATATATTTAAGAATAGTTTTGTAGCACTTTCAGGTTCTCATCATAGCGGGGAACTGTTATGACCTTTTAGCGTGACAGTTACTCTTAGGACATTATCACATACTATGTTATGCAGAAGAACAATCATGATGTGATAAATAGTTTATTAATATTCAAAACTATGAATACGGGTCATCATAAAGTACACAAAAGTTGGTTCTAGGACACCAACTCCAACAGACTCCCACTTGCACTAGAGCCAACTGCTAACAACCTTCAGTCCGCTGGCTCTCACATGATACTCGTGTTTCTGTTAAGATAGACCTTTAGTAAAAGGGCCCACTGCATTCTCTTCTGTGGGTACTCTACTTACCACTACTTCACCCCTCTGATAAAAATCCCTCAAGAGCTGATACTTCCGGAGTATATTCTTTGTCTGTTGGTATGACCTTGGCTCTTTTGTAAGATTCACCGCTACAATATTATCACAATACAATGTGATAAAGTCTTTACTACTAGGTGTCACATCAAGCTCTTAGAAAAAGTTCCGTATCCAAACAGATTCCTTGGCTACATCAGAAGACACTATATACTTGGACTCCATTGTAGATCAGTGACAACTGGCTTCTTTGAACTCTTTCAGCTCATAGTTCCTCTATTGAGACAAAAAAATATCCTGATCATTCTGATCTGTCTGAAAACTAGCATCAGTATATCCCTCAACCAGCTCCTTGTCTCCTCCAAACACCAGGAACATATCCTTAGTTATTCTCAGATACTTAAGGATAATCTTAACAGCAAACCAATGTTGTTTTCCTGGATCTTCTTGATATCTGTCTACCATACTCAATACATTGGAAACATCAAGTCTAGTACATAACATGACATACATGATTGATCATATTGCTAAAGCGTATGATATTTTACTCAATATCTATTTATCTTGTTGTGTCCGAAGACACATTTTCTTCGAAATATGTAAACCATGTGATAATGGAACCAATCCCCTCTTGGACCGTTCCATACTAATTTTTTTTAGTATTTGATCAACATATTTAATTTGACTTAGTCCAAGCAGCCTCTTGGATCTATCACGAATGATCTTGAAATCTGGTGTTTGAGGTGTTATGGGATGCCAATATGACTTATCCCCAACACTTTTCCAAATTTCCAAAATGGTGAGCCAGAAATGGCGACATTTCATTTTCCATATTTCCAAAATGGTGAGTTAGAAACGGTGTCATTTCCTTTGCAAAATTTCCAAAATAGTGAGTCAGAAACAGTGTCATTTCCTTTGACAAATTTCCAAAATGGTGAGTCAAAAATGGTGAGTCAGAAACAGTGAGTCATAAATAGTGTCATTTCCCTTTCCAAATTTCCAAAACGGTGATTCAGAAATGGTGTCATTTCCTTTTCCAAATTTCCAAAATGGTGAGTCAGAAACAATGTTATTTCCTTTGCCAAATTTCCAAAATGGTGAGTCAAAAACAGTCTCATTTCCTTTTCCAAATTTCCAAAATGGTGAATCAGAAACAGTGTCATTTCCTTTTCCAAATTTCCAAAATGGTGAGACAGAAACAATTTTATTTCCTTTGCCAAATTTCCAAAACGGTGAGTCAGAAACAATGTCATTTCTTTTGCCAAATTTCCAAAATGGTGAATTAGAAACAGTGAGTCAGAAATTGCGTCATTTCCTTTGCCAAATTTCCAAAATGGTGCCATGAACAGTGTTTCTAGAACGATGTCATTTCCTTTTTCAAATTTCTGGTTTTTCTAGATTTCCCAATTTTTCCCTTTTGACATCTTTCTTAGATGTAAAATGCATTCAAAGCCTTATTTTAAGGGATTTAAGGATGATTCAAAACCCATAATTCCTATCTTAATTTTACCAATGGTCGGGAAGACTTTACTCAGTCAAAACACGTGATCTTTGATAGATCTGATCTTAATGGAAAATCCAACGTATCTTGAACCATTGCTCCATTAAATCTTCTAAAGGGACGGGATATCTTTCTCCCTTGTTCTTCCTTGTTATTCCCTGGTGAGAGATGCTCGATCCTTTCCTTCCTTCCCATAGGAGTTGTGCGTAGTGTTGTAGCCTTGGATCATGTATTCCCTAGAGTTTCTTCCTGTTACATGCGCACCCCCTATTTCGGTGCAATCAGGAATTATCGATTTATATTTAATATAAGGTATGTTTTACCACTGTTCTTCTGGGTTCCTGTGTAAGTTTCTTCCCATTTCTCTTTTTCCTTGCTATGGAATGTGTTCTCTATGTTACTAATGGAGCTTCCTGGGTTGTTGATTGTTGTGGTGGTGTCTCTGCATCCTCAGGTGGATGCAGTCTTCCAGGAGAGGTGATCATGATCCACCGTGTTGGTTTGTTCTTGGGCAAAGAACATTGAAAACCTTTTGATGTAGGGGATTCATGTCTTTTCTATTTTATTTTACGTGAAGTAGTAGAGTTATCATGTTTTATCCCACTGGATCATAATGGAATTGACATAGTAAATATATGAACCTAATTAAAGAATTGATATCGATCGTATATTGTTGCCTCTTATTTTGCTAGATAGTGTGTTATCTATGTCTTTATTTTTAGTATGTTGTTTTTAATGGAAATTGGTAAAGAATGTAAAGTTGAGATTAATTGTAAATTAATTGGCCAAAGATAAAGAGGAATGTAAATGAATATGGTTGATGTAATTTTATGATAATCAAATTGATGTAGTAAGCATGTTTAATTAATTTGTGATAGATATGGTAGCTTGCTGGTTAGGTTTCCCATAGTTGGAACCTACTAATAATGAATCACCTAATTCAAGATGGATTAAAGAGCTGGTTGATCGATAAAAGATAATATCTTGTAGGGTTCTGATTTACCCTCTTTCTTGTAAGGCTGAGTGCCTTCTTCTTTGGAGCCATGAGAACTCGTTGCGTGTGTAAGAAGAATGCCTTGTTCAGGGCCAAGATTCCAGTTGCTTTGTTATTTCCTGCTTCTTGTGATGTGTTATGAGCCTGAATGGATGTTGTGAGATGTGGGGGCAGGGAGGCCCAGTGGTTGTGGCATCAGTTGACGCCTAGAGTGGCGAGATGTATCGGTTTATGCTTATGGGTGTTAGAGAGGACACCAAAGATGATGAAACAGGTTGAATGTGAATGTTGGATTCTTGTTGAATCTTTTTGTTTTCTTATATGCTTTACCTTCCCCACTACTTGAGACAGATGGTCTTGCTTACCCTTCTTCTAAAAGAGGCAAATACGCTTGGGGTATGCCACAAAATTTCCGTGTTTAGCTTCTCGAGAACAGATGGGTCTACGATCCTGCTATAGGCGACAAAGACTCGATAGGTAGTTCATCTACTCATCGTGTTGAGCCCCACGTGTTTGGTAGATTAGAATGTTTTCTTAGAATACCTGAAATTATAGAAAAGTGATAATGCTATTAAATAAATTAATGAATAAATGATGTTAACCTATGGGGTTGGAGCTTGGTGGAATGCAATTACGATGTTACAATTTAAGGGAACTATGTATCTTGGTTGGAATGCTAATGAAATGTAATGTGGAATGATAATGGTTAATTAATGGTTAAATAATTAATTAAAATAAAGTAAAACTAATAAAAAGGGATAAAGTAATATAATGTATCTCTTGAAATGTTTGTGTGCTTATAGAATACATAGTCTTAGTAGTGGCAGTTGGGAGTCCAAGAGATGTTAGCTGCAGTTGAGTCTAAGACTAGGTTATGCCCATAGTGTGGTTGAGATCTATAGCATATTCTGTACTTTTTGTGTTTCTATACATGATAAAAAACTATTTTGTTGAATATTTTATTGATAATAAATGACATAATTTCCTCACATTGTGCTAAATATATTCATTTATGAAATATTTGGGATTAGATCATTCATTTGAAAATTTGATGAAAATTATAGTTTTACCCTTTTAAAATGCACTGTAGTATTTCACACATAAATGTTTTAATATGACTTATTTTAACATAAATTTTTTTAACAGTGTTCCTAACTTAATTTTATACAACTTTTATTCAGGACACTAGAGCTAAAGAGTGCATTAGGATAGAGTAAATAGGCCATTAAGTCAATGGTGGGATGGACTCTCCAGAATGGACATGAGTTCTGTATTTGGGACATAACTTCTTTATCCGTACTTTTATTAGACCCAATTTTTTATAGGAGATCTAGGATTCAATTTCAAAAAAATAATCCTTCTGGAAGGAAAGCTGATTCACGCGTTTTTGTGGTCAAATGGGCAGTGCAAGTTGGATTAAAATATTTGGCCGAATTTCCCCATTCACACTTGAAACCACTTGTAACCTAGCCTCCCCTTCAATCTATAAATTAGTTTTTTTCACATTTGGAGGGGTTGGGACGTGAATTAGAAGATTGGAGGCAGAGGAGAATTGGTTTCACCCAAATTCTCCAACCATTGTAAGAGGGGTAGCTCTTGAAGCAAAGATCCCCTCATCGAAGCCTTCTTCTCTTCATCATGTTGTAATGTTTTCATTTGTGTAATAAACTTATTTATTATTCTTTTATTTCTTTTATTTTATTCTATTTTGTTCAAATTTATTATTCTCTTAATCTTACTATTTGGGTTTGAATCAATAGTGGAGATGAGATTGAGTTCTACCCTTTCAATCCTTTGCTCATGCAAAACGTCTCCACGATGACCACACCGCCCATAAAAGAGTAGTTTTATAGTGATCAATCTATCTTCTACCCTCTTCATTTAATTATTTTGAATTATTGATCTACTGTAATTCACATAATATGATCCATGAATTTTTTTCTTAAATTATAAGAAACTAAGAAAGTAATTGATCAATTAACACAAAAACACGCGAGGTCGAGGTTTTGTTTAAATTGTGAGAGCACAAACTTAATCGGTAATACAAGACCACACATGATAAGTTTATAGAGTTCAAATATATTCCCTAAACACAATTCATCATCATTATCCAAAATTTAAATGTTCCTTAATTTACCACTGACCATAAGCTAACCTTAGAACATCAATCAAATCAGGGTGCTGCGATTGCATGTTCCGAAGTTAGCATAGGGTTAAATTCACTTCATCTTTGTGGTAAAGTTAATTGTCATAGGGTTCGATATTTAACAAATTAAGGGATCATAATTAAGTGAATTTTAATTTAAATTACAATGATAAATAATTGAGTGAAGAGGTAGATTTAGATCGATTACGCCTTTTAAATATTGTATAAAAAAACATATTCTTGTTGTGTATTTTTAATCGAAATTCATTTAAAAAAAACAAAAAAAATGCAATCTTCGTCCAGCAAACTTCTTCTAGTTTTATAAACGATAAAAAAACCCACATCCTTACAAGTAGTGTTTTTATTATACTTTATTTTATTTTTATAATACCTTTAAGAAGTTGTTATAATTTACTTCCTCCTTCAAGAGAAGACCTTGGTCAGCCACTCTACTGCACCTAAGTAACCCGAAACCGAACATCATTTCAAAGTGCCCACGACATCACCTTTAAAATTGGTGCGGTTTCTAGGGAGGTAAGTAATTTATTAAACCAATTATAGGTATTTATTTTATTTTTCATTTAATTCTTTTCTTCTCCTCTTTCTTTCTTCTTTCCCCTTTATAAAGTTTTTTTCTCTTACTCTCTTCTTTTATTTTTATCAGACCAACTCAAACTTCTTTTATTTTTATTATGGTTCACTTTTCTTTATTTACTTTTTACCTTTCATTGATTTATGAAACTAAATAATCTCTAATATCTCTTAGATCTTGACCCTGAGATTAAATGCAACCTTAGGGATCGAATAAAAAATTCTCAGTCTACGGGAAGTTTCGACATTCAACCAGTAGAAGAATTATTCCACTCCAAGATCATTGAAATTGGAAGAAATTCAAATTAAAACATAAAACTAGAACCAATGGATGAAAATAATAGAAATGAAATTAATAGAACCATTCAATAATTGGCTGCACCTGATATTAATTATCAACTAAATTGTATTGCATACCCAAATCTCGAATCAGACTTTGAACTGAAATCTGGATTAATTCACCTTCCAAAATTTAATGGATTATCTGGTGAGGATCCAAATAAAAATCTTAAAGAATATAATGTGGTTTGATCAACCTTAAAACCAAAAAATGTTTCTGAAGATCAAATCAAACTAAGAGCATTCTCATTTTCACTTGATAAAGCTGTGAAAGATTGGATGTATTATTTACAACCCAAAGATGTAACTTATTGGAACGATTTGAAATGTCTTTTCTTGAAGATATTTTTTCTAGAATCAAGGACCAATTCCATTCATAAGGAGATCTATGGGATAAATCAATCCCAAGGGGAGTAAATGTATGAGTACTGGGAGTGATTCAAGAAGTTGTGTGCAAGCTTCCCACATCACCAAATTAGTGAGCAACTCCCCATCCAATACTTCTACGAATGAATCACACCTATGGAGAGAATCATGGTGAATACTGTGGCTAGAGGAGCATTGGTGGAAAAGACACCAGTAGCTGCACGTACGTTGATCAACAAGATGGATCATAACTCTCAACAATTTGGCGATCAAGGTACACCACATATCAGGGGAGTACATCAGGTAAGTCCATATTCTCTTGAAATTCATTTGATTGATACCAAGTTGGAATAATTGACAACTATGGTGAGACAGATTTATTTGGATCAAAAGACATCCCAAACCCCTCCTTCAAGGCCTTGTGGCATTTTCACTGAGACAAGCCACCCAACTGACTGTTTCCCACAACTACAACAGACAGAGGATTGTGTAACAGTATTACTAGGGAGACTATATCAGCAGCAACAACAGACATACCACTAAAAGAAGTTTGATTCATTTTCTACAACATACAACCAAGGGTGTAAGGATCAATCGGACATGTGGTATGACTCTGGACAAAAAAGGCCCCCTTTTCAACAAAACTTCCAGTAGCCTCTGCCTTACCAGCAGGGTTTCCAACAACCCCAAAGGAGATTTAAAACCCAAACATCAACAATCCAACAAAAAGGGAATCCCCCATCCAAGGTAGATTCTAACACTGATGATCTTTTGAAAAAAATTATTCTTAATCAACAGAATGAGCTGAAGAGTCAAGGTTCGGAGCTGAGGGAGATTAAGACTCAAATGAGCCAGATTGCCACTGCCCTCCATGAACTGATAAGTAAGAATTCTAGAAATATACCATCCCAACCTACTAAAAATCCCAAGGGGAATGTTAGTGCCATCACATTGAGAAGTGTGAAGCAAACAACTGATACATCTGCACCTATTGTTCCATCGGGATTCACCTCAAATCTGGAGAAGCTACATTCTATACCAACTAATGAGAAATCCAAGGAGAAATATAAAGGTAAGAAAAAGATTGAGGATGTTCCTCCTAAACCCCTTCCATTTCCAAATAGAGTTGTACAAACCAAGAAGATGGCTGAAGAGGCGATGCAAAAAAGAAGTTTTGGATACATTCAAGCGTGTGGAGATCAACATCCCTTTACTTGATTCCATCAAACAAATACCAAGGTATGTGAAATTATTAAAAGAAATTTATACCAATAGAAGAGGACTCAAGGGAAATGAGAGGATCAATCTTGGAAGGAATATTTCAGCACTCATTACACTAACTCTAGCAATACCGACAAAGTGCAAGGATCCAGTGACATTCACCATCCCATGCACCATAGGGGGGTTACACTTTTCTGATGCACTTTGTGATTTGGGAGCTTCCATAAATGTGAAGCCTCACTCTGTATTCTCTTCTTTTTAGGTTGGTGAGTTGAATCCCATGAGAGTAGTGGTGCAGTTGGTGAATATAGCTATAGCATATCCAACGGGAGTCCTTGAGGATGTACTTGTCCGGGTAAGAGACATGATCTTTCCAGCATATTTCTATGTGCTTAACATGGAGTATGATTAGGTAAGTTATCATGCTCCAATTATCTTAGGTAGAACCTTCCTCAAAACTACAAAAACTATCATAAATGTCAACAAGGGTACACTTTCCATGGAGTTTGGGGATGAATTTTTGATATTTAATGTTATGGAATACATGAAGTACCCCTTAGAGGATCATTCTACATTTGTTATCTCCCATTTTGAACCACCAAATAAAAACTCCATAAAATTTGATTGTTCTATGCTTAGGGAGATTATGAGTATTGGTTCTACTTTTATGTTTAAGAGTACTTCCACACCTATTTCTAATGCACAAGACTCTCTTAGATTTGATTTTGAAATGGAATCATATTCTGATTTTGATCATGTGAACTCTAATTATGACATGGATGTTGAGAATGTTGATGGATTTGATGCTTTATTCTCTAATTTTGATGATGTATATTCTGATACTGATGATCTTTGTGCACATATTTTAGTTCCTTCTATGTCTCCATCCATACACCACCCCCTACACTGGAACTCAAGCCATTTCCACCAAATCTCAAATACTCATACTTGTTAAGTGGTGAGAAATTACCTGTTATCATTGCTAAAAATATCCCTTTTGAACATGAAGAATTTTTTTGAATCTTTTGAGGGAGAACATCAGGGCAATTGGGTGGACCTTGGTTGAGATATCAGGTATCATCCCCTCCATTTTCATGAATATGATTATTTTGGAGGATCAGTCTAAACTAGTGAGGAAACCACAAAGGAGACTCAATCCAACCCTTCTGGAAGTTGTTAAAAAAGAGGTTGAAAAATTGCTCGAGGTAGGTATAATCTATCCCATTTTAGATTCCCAGTGGGTGAATCCTATTCAGGTTGTGCCTAAGAAAAGTGGTGTTATATTTGTAAAATTATAAAGAGGAGTTAGTTCCGATGAGGGTACAAAACAATTGGCATGTGTGTATTTATTATAGGAAACTAAATCAGTCCACTTGCAAAGACCATTTCCCCCTGCCATTTATTGATCAGATGTTTGAGATACTAGCTGGGAAGACACACTATTATTTCATGGATGGATTTTATGGATATTTTTAGGTTCTTATAGCTCTGGAGGATCAGGAGAAAACTACATTCAACTGTCCCTTTGTCACGTTTTCCTACCAAAGGATGCCATTTGGACTTTGCAACTCCCCAGGTACCTTCCAGATATGCATGGTGAGTATTTTTCTCTGATTTTATTGAGACCTTCATGAAGGTATTCATGGATGATTTTACAGTGTATGGGTCTTCATTTGATGAATGTATAAGTAGTTTGGGAAAGGTGTTGAATCGTTGTATTGAGAATAATATGGTCTTGAACTTTGAAAAGTGTCATTTCATGGTAGAGCATGACATTGTCTTAGGGAATGTAGTGTCAAAACATGGGATAGAGGTTGATAGATCTAAGGTAGATATTATTTAATCCTTACCATATCCTTCATGTGTGCACGATGTTAGATATTTCCCAGGGAATGCATGATTTTATCGGAGCTTCATCAAAGATTTTAGTAAGATTTCTCTTCCTATGTCACAATTACTTCAAAAGGATTCTGATTTTGTGTTTAATGATTCTTTCAAGACTTCCTTTGATGAGATAAAGAAGTTTCTAACCACTCCACTGATCATACCGCCTCCACGGTGGGAGATTCCTTTTGAGCTTATGTGTGATGCCTCCAACTTTGCGGTTGGAGCTGTCTTATCTCAGAGGGTGGAGGGACATTCACATGTGATTTATTATGCATCGAGGACACTGGATTCAACCTAATCAAACTAAACAACCACAGAAAAGGAGTTTCTTGCTGTTATATTTGCTTTAGATAAATTCCGTTCATATTTATTGGGCTCTAAAGTAGTTGTTTTTTCTAACCATGCAGCTCTAAGGTACCTCTTGTTTAATCCAGATGCAAAGACTAGGCTAATCTGATGGATTCTCCTTCTTTAGGAATTTGACATTGATATAAAGGAAAAAAGGGGTCAAAAAACTTGGCGGCGGACCACATGAGTAGGCTTACTCACACACTAGAGGATGACACCATGGACCAGGTACCACTTCAGGACACTTTCCCTGATTAGATTCTTTATTCCATCTCAGGTATGTATCATTGGTATGAATATTTATTGAACTACCATGTTGTATATGAAATCCTTACAAATTTAAAGAAACATCAATTCCAAAAGTTAAAGAGTGAGTCTAGATTTTATGTGTGGGATGATCCCTACTTATGGCGCATGTGTAGTGACCAAATTACTAGGAGGTGTGTTCCTGATCATGAGTTTGAGTCTATTCTAAAATTCTATCATACACTTGCTTGTGGTGGACACTTTGGACCCCAACAGACAGCTAGGAAAGTTTTGGACTCTGGATTATATTGTCCTAACTTATTCCATGATTCCCATGTGTTTTTTAAGTCGTGCTCACGTTTCCAACACACGTGAAAAATTTCTAGGAGACACGAGATGCCCCAAAAACCCATACTATTCTGTGAAATTTTTGATGTACGGTGCATTGATTTTATGGGTCTTTTTCCTAGTTCATTTGGTTTACTATATATTTTGGTTGTCGTTGATTATGTGAGAAAATGGGTGGAGGTTAAGGCCACCATGACTGATGATTCTCATGTTGTTGTGAAATTTTTCAAAGCGCAGATTTTTTGCAGGTTTGGAGTACCAAAGGCCATCATCAGTGACCATGGGACACACTTCTGCAATCGGAATTTGTATTCCCTCCTTTGGAAGTATGGGGTGACACACAAAACATCAACACCATACCACCCCCAAAAAAATGGCTAGGCCGAGGTTTCAAATCGTGAGTTGAAATAGATTTTGGAGAAAACTGTGCAGCCAAATAGGAAGGATTGGAGCAAGCACTTGGATGATATGCTATGGGCATATAGGACATCATAAAAAACTCCCATCGGTATGTCCCCATTTCAGATTGTTTTTGGGAAAGCGTACCATCTCACTGTGGAAGTTGAGCATCAAGCTTATTGGGCTATAAAGAAATGCAACATGGATTTGGCCCAAGATGGAATCCAAAGGAAGATACAAATTCAATATCTTGAAGAGATTTGATTGTATTCATATGAGAAATCAAGGATCTACAAGGAAATATCAAAAGAATCTCATGACAAAATGATCCAGAAAAGATAATTTCAATTTGGAGTGAAAGTTTTTCTCTATAGTTCACGACTGAAGCTGATGTCGGGTAAGTTGCGTTCCAGGTGGTTAGGTCCTTATGTTGTGACTAATGTTTTTCCTTATGGTGCAGTTGAGATCACACAAGAGGACACTAGAAGGATCTTTACAGTCAATGGGAAATGTTTGAAGAAATACATTGAGGGACTTCCTACTGATGCAGTGGATTTCATCACACTGCATGACCCCATCATCACTTGAGCATATCAGGCTGTTCCTAACCCTTTCACTATTTTTATTCTTTTCCCTATTTAAAATTATACATTTCATGTGCATATATTATCTAATGGGTTCACATTGAGGACAATTTAATATTTTAAGTGTGGGGGAGGGAACCTTTTAGTTTAGTAATTTCAATTGTTTTTCTGTTTTTCAAATATTTTCAAAAAAAAATTGTGTTTTTCAAATTTTGTGTGTTTATTTTTCAGTTTTTTGTGTGTTTCTGAAACTTTTAAGCTGAAATTATTCTCATAACCATTTTGAAATCCATAAAAATAAGTGAAAAAATTTGTCCCATGAAACCGAGCTTAAATGAATGCTGAAAATAACTTTGTTTCAAGTTCAAATCTTCAGTAATTTTATAAAAATTACTCTGAATTTTGAATCCCATTCCACGTCTCACTATCTTTATATTTGAAATCACTTTTCTGTGAGGCTTCTGAACCATTCTTTTCATATTCTTTATATTTACCTCACTTCTTGAGAGAACCAAATCATGCTTGATTTAACCAGAATTTGATTTATTCCTATCAAAACTTGAGGGTTTTAGGTACTTATGTTTTAAATGATTGAGGATTTTTTTTGGTATTAAAGCCCCTATTTCAAAGAATCATTTTTTATAATGGCCTACCTTGAACATTTAATCATTTTAGCCCTTATAATCCATGAAAATCCTATTAGGTTAGCCACATTACAATCCAATTTTCCCTATCCAACCTACTCTTGAAGTGAAATTGCATAATCTAGTTGAACTTAAGTGAGGGGGAAGCTATCTTGCGTTGTGATACCACATTTTTTTAATACTTTGGGTGGAAAATTAAATTCTGAAGAGATGTGTTTGCCGCTGAAGAAAATCATTATATTTAAAGTTTTTCTTTTCTAGAGCTTTCATGATAACTGAAGTTGTGCCTTTCTGGAGCTTCTAATAGAGGAAGAAAGTTGTGTATATCTGGATCTTTCAAGAAAATAATTCTTGAGAAGATTGACATTTTTAATGCTTAAATGTTGATTGGTGTGAACATTCATGATGATGAACATGAATTGATGCTATGAGAATTGAGGAGGAGACCATATTTAAGTGAAAATTAGATTAATGCAATTTTGCTTCAAAAAGAGTCAAGACCCCCTCATTCAGCCTCAGAATTTTTTACATCTCAATCCTACCAACTGAAATCCAAAAAATAACTCTGAAAAGTCCTCATGATAAACATATGTCCTTGACTCATATTGGGTGGCGATGTAGGAATTTATCAATCCTATGGCGACCCTTGAATGAGTTTGGATGTGAAAGACATTTCTAAAAAAATGACATTTGCGTGATAAGAGAAAATTCTAGTGAGGTAAGTGTTTTGTGCATGGGAGGATAAATGAAGTGGAAATATATTGAATGATATAAGTGGAGAACTTTAAATAATTTTTTTATGAGGCATGATATCTTTTGTTTCTTGGTGTG
Source organism: Viscum album (assembly GCA_963277665.1). Taxonomy (NCBI): domain Eukaryota; kingdom Viridiplantae; phylum Streptophyta; class Magnoliopsida; order Santalales; family Viscaceae; genus Viscum; species Viscum album. Next base: position 602,663,508 of record OY728133.1, read on the forward strand.
TAATTGTTGGATCTCAAGATATATGTGTTTTAAAATTTGTTTTAATTTGATATTGATGTTTACTTGATATGAGGTTTTGCCCAGGAGTGAAAAAGGGTAAGTGTGGGGCTGTCACGAACCAACCCGGGCCGACTCTAAACCGGTCACCCGAACCGGTCCACGACATGGCCCGAGAGGCGCTCCCGATCCTCCCGGGCCGACGACAAGCACCAGGGCATTAAAAGAGAGCAAGAGGGAATGATTTCGCCTGATAAAATAAATAAATAAGCGGAAAGAAAATAGAACACAAAGTAACTAAACAACACGAAAAGAAAGAATGACCAACAACAACCAACAAACCTGACCACGACCAAAACTCCTCATAACCTCGAGAGTCACTCTCCAAACCACAACCAAGTCTCGCCCACAATGAACAAGATCAAGTCAAACCTGCAACAAAACTAAAAACAGAAAAACACTATAGGTGTGAGTATTAAAACTCAGTAGGTTGGCCCAATTAATTCTATTCCCAATACACATACCATTAAACAAATAATTCACTAATTCCAAGTTTTAACTAAATGATATAAAATATTAGTTTCCACGCACACTTTAATTTCTGAAACAAGTAACAGTCCATTGCCCTTTTTAATTTAAAAAAACAATTTTTAATGTTTGAAGGAACTGGTGCATTGAATTTTAAACATTTTTGCACACAATTAGAAAACCAAACTTTAGTTATTAGACAAAAAGGAAAACTACACATAACACACAACACACACCAAGGGCAATGGAAAAAGTGACACACATGGGCCAGCAACCGAACTAGACCTCTCAACCGTCGACCACATACAAGTAAACACTAAAAGAAACATGGGTCAAACCTAGAAGATCGTGAAAAATCTGGAACATACTATACATGTGACTCATCCTGAAGGCATGCCCTAACTCAATGATGTCATAACACCCTAATGCTCGGCATAGACCTACATGGACTAACCGAGGGGCTCAATCCCCATAGCAGCAATAACTCAGTATTCCCCTGCTATGGGGCCACTAGCCAGTGTGTAATCTAAACTACTGCAACAATCATTCTCAGAAGATTCACTCACTATGCCAAGTTCTCATGTCAACAAATGCAATAAAAAGGGGTGCATCCACAATGTAATTCAATCAGTCACGAGGCACAAATATCACACAAAACTCACATAATCAACGCACACTAACGATCACCCCTGAGTAACTCCAATGTGAGTTTTTACAAAATAATTTATTTTATTAAAGTTCCAAACGGGCCTTCACCAACTTTAAAGAAAAACCTCATTTTAAAGAAAACTCAAAACACTTGTTCAGAAGAAATCATTTATCTTTAAAACCTGAACTACATTTGAAATTCTGTGAATTATGTTTAAAGGCCAAATGATCATTCTTTCACTACTGGGTGTCCGCTCATCAAGAAAATATTTCAAGTGCCATGTATAAAATAACCAGCTCTTTTTACACCAAATAATAATTTTAAAATTAATTATCTTATATTATTTCTCATTAATTAAAATTAATAAAATATCAAGCAATTAATAAATTCTGAATTTAAAGGCGAGTGCAGTGGGGGACCTACCTCGACTCGCATCTCGAACACGATGACGCGACACACCTCGTACATCCGTACAAGCACGCGCAAGCCGATGACTGGGGTGTCACGGGGTTACCTCGCCAACTCGCTTCAATAAACGCACAATAAGTAAAAACACATAACCAATGACTTAAAACAATTCAAACGGACAACTAGCACAAAAGTACCACCTAGATATATTTTCAAAACACAACTCACACCATAAAGTGTTTACAAAAACCACCCAACGCCACAATAATTCACTAATAATTTTAAAGATCCACCAAGCCATTTCAAGAAAACACTAAGAGTGAAAAACTAAACAAAAGCGCACGACATGATAAAATTAACATTTAGAAGCACGTGTGCCTAAATAATTTTCCAAAACCAAATTTGCAGCATACTTGTTATTTAATAAATCATTTAAAATTTTATAAAACAATTTTTAAAAGCATACCGCGACTTTAAACGCACGAAACCAACTTAAACATCTTAAAAAAACACTTTTATGATCAAATTCACACCAACGCATTTCTAAAATGAAATTCTCAAACCTTGTACATTTTAATAAACCAACTACATGATTTAATAAAACACTATTTGATGGCATAAAGTGGATTTCACCAAAACTTCACCATACCACATATGAACATACCGCTTCAAAAATAAAACACAAAAGAAACTCTCTTAAAATTATTTTCGCAGCACAAAAAAATCATTTAATAAATCAGTTAGACACTTAATAGAACATTTCCATGGTACGCAACAAAGTTTTATCACAAAACTATACTAAAAATATTCTCTTTAAAAGTCAACACACACACTAAGACAAAATTTAACCCTAAATAACAACCCTAATGAAGATAACACCAAAAATAATAAAATACTACCACAAGGGGGTTGTGGGTCCACCGAACCAGGGGGTGCGTCAGTGGCTTGATTGAGGGAGGCGAAAGGCGTCGCAGTCTGGTCTAGGGTGTGTGCTGGTGGCCGGACAGGGGTTAGGGAAAATAGAGGCGGTGGCATGTGGTGTGACAGTGCCGGCTAGTCCGCTCGAAGAAGGGGAGGTGCGACTATAGGAGGCCGAGCAGAAGGGATCCAGGGGCTGCAAGCGGGTGGGAAAATAAAACGGGAAGTGCGGCTGGATAGGGGGTTGAGAAGGCGGAGGGGGGTGTTGTGCGAGAAGAAGGTCGGGGAATGCGGATTCCAAAGGCGGAGCAGAAAGGGAGAACTGCCAGAGGGCAGGGGCGGCTGGGTCACGTCGCAGGGAAGGAGGGTGCAAGGGTCGAAGCAGCTGGAGGGCGCTCGGGTGCGCAGTGCAGGGTAGGCCAACCAAGGGTGTCGTCGGGGTTGTGCCACACCGAGGAGAGCAGCCTCGGATGGAGGGCAGGTGGTGGAGGCCTGCTGGAGGTGGTCAGAGGGTGTGCGGGACGACGGCTGGACAACGGTGTAGGACATGCGAAGGGCGTGCTGGAGGGGATGTGTCCTGTTCATGCGAGCTGCTTGATGCGGGTGTTGAAGGGCTGAGGGAGGTGCGGCGAGAGTGGTCGGTGAGTTATAGCGGGTTTGAGGCTTGAGGATGCGCAGGAGGAGAGGGGTGTGCCGTGGGATATGAGAGGGAAAGATGGGAAGGGAGGTGGCAGCGCATAGGGTAAAGTTAGGTTTTGATGAATATATATATATTTTTTTGCCTTTTATTATTATTATTTTATCCTATTAAAACCTGAAAACAAATAATAATAAATATACATCTATAATAACCTCAAAAAAATATGATTGAAATACTAAAAATTTAATAATATTAATAATAATAATAATCATTATTATAATACTTTATTAATAAAAATAATACTAATAGAACTTCAGGAATAATAATTATTATCAACTTTAATAATAATAATAATAATAAAACATTGATAATAATAAAAGAATAGCACATTCACTAATAATATATATATATATATAAACATATTCACCCGTTGTCTCATTTATTCACTATATCACCGCTTAACCAATTTGTTTAATTACACTTAAAGGTGGGCGACTGCGCGGTCGCCCCACACGGCTCAGTTGACCATGCACGGGCCATACGATGGCCCCTGCTCACTCCAGTAGTGACTGCAAAGGTATCCAAACTGTCTTCACGACTTCTGTAAAGACGCACAGTGTTCGTGCACCGACCTAAAACCCGAAAACCTTTCCGAACTTCAAAAAAATGAACCAGGACTCACCGGAACTTTAGGAAAAAAACACCCGACGCCAAGAAAAAAAAAGAAATAAATTATTTGAAAAAGGTGGGTGTGAAAAATCTCTCCACCATAACGCTTTCCACCCCCATAAATCCACGACAAGATCAAGACCCAAAGATGAAACTCCTTAAGTGTCACTCCCCCAAAAGTTTAAACGCCTCCAGTTGATCGATCCAAACAGACACTGAAAACCCGTGACACACAACTCATCCTTAAAACAAGATCACCTTAACTATCACCAAGCAGAACCCAAACCATCTGTTTCAACCAAGGAATGAACGAACTTAAATCACCTCCAAGACTTATCCCAATAATCTTAGTCCAAAAAAACCATTGGGTGTACACCAATCTGGACGTTTACCCAAGAGGAAGAACTAAAAATTAAGTGGTTCCACACGAGACCACTCGCCACCAAACGATACTCGAATTGAAACTCTGATACTGACATGGGGAGGCCCAAATGGACTCCACACCATTAGGATCGAGTTAACACAAAATTACTTCCGGTGTAACTCTGCGAGAACCAATGTGGGTCTCCCCACCATAAGAACTGACGAGATTAACCAAACTTGAAAACTTCCTACATAGACCAAAAACCCCCACCACGAGGGGGGAAAGGAAAGGGCCCAACTGATAGAGAATCAGAACTAGTGTCATCGCTATATCAACAATGTCGGACCCTCGGAAGGGCACAAACCGTGTCACACTAAGGACCGAGATTAAACCAAGGCCCTTTTTCACCATTGGGGTTCTCCTGACTACGCACGAGCTTCACTCTGGGACCTATGGTTGGATCACCTATGATTGAAGCATCTCCTGCCTCGCAGTCAGGCTTAAAAAATTCCCAAACATAACACACAAACCAGGATTTCACCAAACACAATTCCAATAAAATTAAAATTTTAAAATAAAGGTTTCAAAGAGGTTCAACTACAACCATTATTAAAACAGAAAGAAAATAAACACCAAAAAACACTACAAGAGATGACTAATACATCCATGAAACACTACAAAGAGAAAAACTCAGACTGATCCCCAAACATTGCCCTGCTCCTGCTGACGGGCTGAGGTGACCTTTGACGAGCCAGGTCTAGCTTCAGCGCACTTCTTGGAAACACCACGACATAATCGCTCCAAGTGACCCCAACGTCCACAGGTGTGGCAGGGTCTCAGAGCACTCGGGCATGTCGGCCTCTTGTGACCTTGCTTTCCACACTGATGACATATCACGAAGTTACGCTCTGAAGGTGTTGATTGCAGGTCTGAAGGCCTCTTAATTCCTCTAGTAGACCCACCAACATCAGGGTGCTTCTCATTCTTCTTATCGCCATCCTTTGCATTGCATTCGAAGGTAGGGGGAGGATTTTCCACATCAAGTACTCCTGCTAGCCCAACTTCAGCAAGAAAAGCTTGCCCCACAACATTCGAGAAGGTGATTAGGTTGAGCTCTTCCACTTTCGATCGTAGTTCAGGTTGGAGTCCAGGCTCAAATTGTCGATCCATCCCGGGATTGTTTGTAACAAACCATTGGTAGTACGAAAATAGATCTGAGAAACGTTGATAGAATTATAGTACTGATTCAGCACCCTACTGAAGACAACACAACTTCATCCTCTTCCTCAGCTTTTTCAACTTAGAGAAATATTGTTGGATGAATGACGACTTGAAGAACCCCCACTTAAATCTTCCTGAGGCTTATTCCGAGACACGGACTTCCACCATTTCCAGGTTGGACCTTCATGCATAAAGGTAGCCAACTTCACCTTTAACGACTCAGGAAACCCAATGAAATTGAAGTTCCTATCAATCTTCCGCAACCACTCCTCTGCTTCAAGTGGATCTGCTTGACCATAAAACAAGGCATGGGTCAACTTCCAGAATTCCAGAACATAGTCTAGAGGCTAATCAAATAGAGGATTTGCTAAGGATGCACTACCTGAAGCTGCACCTTGGGCATCCATCAAACCTTTGTGGGGGCGAACACTAAGGAACAAGGAAACAAAGAACATAATCAAAACATGGTCATCGCCATTTCAATTTCAACATTTCAAAATTTCCAAAATAAAACCTTGAAAAATAATTCTTAAGAGTAAAGAAGATCCAAACAAACCACAAGGAGAACCTAGTGTCGATAGGTGACTCAAACATATGGTTGGAAGCCATATGCCAGTCACGCCACCATCACAAGGATAACTCTAGGGTAATGTCCTCGGATCCACATGGTTTTCTAGACCATGCGATCTCACGAAGGTCACTTGCATAACTTCCATTTCATTTTCCAACATAAAACAATTCAAAATAATCCAAAGACATCGACAACCCGAACATCCCATGGTAACCCAAGGTTCGAAATGAGCAAGGGTTCATGATTTCCTTCTCGTCTGTACGCCTCAAGTCCCGAAAATTCTACTCCTACCATGACAACCACAAATAACGATGGGCACTCTGAAAAACAAGGTCTTCTCAAGAGTCAAACCACCTATGATACCATTTTGTCACGAACCAACCCAGGCCGACCCTGAAACGGTCACCCGAACCGGTCCGCGACATGGCCCGAGAGGCGTTCCCGATCCTCCCGGGCTGGAAACAAGCACCAGGGCATTAAAAGAGAGCAATAGGGAACAATTTCTCCCGATAAAATAAATAAAGCAGCAGAAAGAAAATAGAACAACACAAAGTAACTAAACAACACGAAAAGAAATAATGACCAACAACAACCAACTAACCTGACCACGACCAAAACTCCTCATAACCTCGAGAATCACTCTCCAAACCACAACCAAGTCTCGCCCATGGCGAACAAGCTCAAGTTAAACCTGCAACAAAACTAAAAATAGAAAAAACTATAGGCGTGAGTATTAAAACTCATTAGGTAGGCCTAATTAATTCTATTCCCAATGCACATACCATTAAACAAAGAATTCACTAATTCCAGGTTTGAACTAAATGATATAAAATATTAGTTTCCACACACACTTTCATTTCTAAAACAAGTAACAGTCCATTTCCCTTTTTAATTTAAAAAAACAATTTTTAATGTTTGAAGGAACATGTGCATTGCATTTTAAACATTTTTGCGCACAATTAGAAAACCAAACTTTAGTTATTATCCAAAAAGGAAAACTATACATAACACACAACACACACCAAGGGCAATGGAAAGAGTGGCACACATGGGCCAGAAATCGAACTAGACCTCTCAACCGTCTAACACATACAAATAAACACTAAAAGAAACATGGGTCAAACCTAGGAGATCGTGAACAATCCAGAACGTACTATACATGTGACTCATCCTGAAGGCATTCCCTAACTCGATGACGTCATAACGCTCTAACGCTTGGCATAGCCCTACATGGCCTAACTGAGGGGCTCAATCCCCATAGCAGCAATAAATCAGTATTCTCCTGCTATGGGACCACTAGCCAGTGCGTAATCTAAACTAGTGCAACAATCATTCTCAGAATATTCACTCACTATGCCAGGTTCCCATGTCAACACATGTAATAAAAAGGGGTGCATCTACAATGTAAATCAATCAGTCACGAGGCACAAATATCACACACAAGTCATGAAATCAACGCACACCAACGATCACCCCGGAGTAACTCCAATGTGAGTTTTTCCAAAATAATTTATTTTATTAAAGTGCCAAACGGGCCTTCACCAACTTTAAAGAAAAACCTCATTTTCAAGAAAACCCAAAACAATTGTTCAGAAGAAATCATTTATCTTTAAAACCTGAACTACATTTGAAATTCCATGAATTATGTTTAAAGGCCAAACGAGCATTCTTTCACTATTGGGTGTCTGCTCATCAAGAAAATATTTCAAGTGCCATGTATAAAATAACCGGCTCTTTTTTTCACCAAATAATAATTTTAAAATTAATTATCTTATATTATTTCTCATTAATTAAAATTAATAAAATATCAATCACTTAATAAATTCTGAATTTAAAGGCGAGTGCAGTGGGGGACCTACCTCGACTCGCAGCTCGAACACGGTGACGCGACACACCTCGTACAGGCGTACAAGCACGCACAAGCCGATGACTGGGGTGTCACGGGGTTACCTCACCAACACGCTTCAATAAATGCACAACAAGTAAAAACACATAACCGCTGACTTAAAACAATTCAAACGGACAACCAACACAAAATAACCACCTCGATATATTTTCAAAACACAAGTCGCACCATAAAGTGTTTACAAAAACCACCCAACACCGCAATAATTCACAAATCATTTTAAAGAGCCACCAGGCCATTTCAAGAAAACAATAAGAGTGAAAAACCAAACAAAAGCGCACGACATGATGAAATTAACATTTAAAGCACGTGTGCCTAAATACTTTTCCAAAACCAAATTCGCAGCATCCTTGTTATTTAATAAATCATTTAAAATTTTATAAAACAATTTTGAAAAGCATACCGCAACTTTAAACGCACAAAACCAACTTAAACCTCTTTAAAAAAACACTTTTATGATCAAATTCACACCAACACATTTCTAAAACTAAATTCTCAACCCTTGTATATTTAAATAAACCAACTATGCGATTTAATAAAACACTATTTGATGGCACAAAGTTTATTTCACCAAAACTGCACCATACCACATATGAACATACCACTTCAAAAATCAAATGCATAAGAAACTCTCTTAAAATTATTTTCACAACACAAAAAAATCATTTAATAAATCAGTTAGACACTTAATAGAACATTTCCATGGTATGCAAGAAAGTTTTATCACAAAACTACACTAAAAAGATCATCTTTAAAATTCAACACACACACTAAGACAAAAGTTAACCCTAAATAACAACCCTAATGAGGATAACACCAAAAATAACAAAATACTACCACAAGGGGGTTGCGGGTCTGCCGAACCAGGGGGTGCGTCAGCGGCCTGCTCGATGGAGGCGGAAGGCGTCGCAGTCTGGTCTGGGGTGTGCGCCGGTGGCCGGACAGAGGTTAGGGAGAAGGGAGGCGGTGGCGTGTGGTGTGGTAGCTCCGGCTGGTCCGCTCAAAGAAGGGGAGGTGTGGCTATAGGAGGCAGAGCAGGAGGGATCCAGGGGCTGCAAGCGGCTAGGAAAATAGGAGGGGAAGTGCGGCCGGATAGGGGGTTGAGCAGGAGTAGGGGGGTGTTGTGCGAGAAGAAGGTCGGGGCATGCAGCTGCTGAAGGCGGAGCAGAAAGGGAGAACTGCCGAAGGGTAGGGGCGGCTGGGTCATGCCGCAGGGAAGGAGGGTTCAAGGGTTGGATCAGCTGGAGGGAACTCGGGCGCGCAGTGTAGGGTAGGCCAACCAAGGGTGTCATCGGGGTTGTGCCACACCGATGAGAGCAGCCTCGGATGGAGGGAAGGTGGAAGAGGCCTACTTGTGGTGGCCGGAGGGTGTACGGGACGACGGTCGGACAACGGTGCAGGACAGGCGAAGGGCGCGCTGGAGGGGATGTGCCCTGTTCGTGCGAGCTGCTTGAGGCAGGTGTTGACGGGCTAAGGGAGGTACGACGAGAGTGGTCGGTGGGTTACAGTGGGTCTGAGGCTTGAGGATGCGCAGGAGGAGAGGGGTGTGCCGTGGGATATGAGAGGGAAAGATGGGAAGGGAGGTGGCAGTGCATAGGGTAAAGTTAGGGTTTGATGAATATATATATTTTTTGCCTTTTATTATTATTATTTTATCCTATTAAAACCTCAAAACAAATAATAATAAATATACATCCATAATAACCTCAAAAAAATATGATTGAAATACTAAAAATTTAATAATATTAATAATAACAATAATCATTATTATAAAACTTTATTAATAACAATAATACTAATAGAACTTCAGGAATAATAATTCTTATCAACTTTAGTAATAATAAGAATAAAAAAACATTGATAATAATAAAAAAATAGCACATTCGCTAACAATATATATATATATATATAAACATATTCACCCTTTGTCTCATTTATTCACTATATCTCCGCTTAACCAATTTTTTTAAATACACTTAAAGGTGGGCGATTGCACGATCACCCCACACGGCTCAGTCGATCTTGTGTGGGCCGTACGGTGGCCCCTGCTCACTCCAGTAGTGACTGCACGGGTATCCAAACTGTCTGCATGACTTCTGCAAAGACGCATAGTGTTCGTGCACTGACCTAAAACCCGCAAACCTTTCCGAACTTCAAAAAATTGAACCAGGACTCACTGTAACTTCGGGGAAAAAAACACCCGATGCCAAGAAAAAAAAAGAAACAAATTATTTGAAAAAGGTGGGTGTGACAGGGGGAGTAGATAAAACACTATTTTTTGAATATTTTATTAATAATAAATGACACAATTTCCTCACATTGTGATAAATATATTCATTTATGAAATATTTGGGATTAGATCATTCATTTGAAAATTTGATGAAAATTCCAGTTTTACCCTTTTAAAATGAACTGTAGTATTTTTCACATAAATGTTTTAATATGAATTATTTTAACTTAAATTTTTTTATTAGTGTTCCTAACTTAATTTTATATTACTTTTATTTAGGACACTAGAGCTAAAGAGTGCATTAGGATAGAGTAAATAGGCCATTAAGTCAATGGTGGACTGGACTCGCCAGAGTGGACATGGGTTCTATATTTGATACATAACTTCTTCATCCATGCTTGGATTAGGCCCAAATTTTTAGAGTATCTCGGGGATTAAATTTCAAACAAATAATACTGCTGTAAGGAAAGCTGATTCACACGTTTTGGTGGTCAAATGGGTGGTGAAATTTGGATTAAAATATTTGGCCGAATTTCCCCATTCATACTTGAAACCACTTGTAACCTATCCTCCCATCCACTCTATAAATTAGTTTTTTTCTCATTTGGAGGGGTTGGGATGTGTATTAGGAGATTTTAGGTAGATTTTAATTGGTTTTACCCAAATTCTCCAACCATTGTAATAGGGGTATCTCTTGAATCAAGGATCCCCTCATCGAAGCCTTCTTCTCTTCATCATGTTGTAATGTTTTCATTTGTGTAATAAAATTATTTCTTCTTCTTTTATTTCTTATCTTTTCTTATGTTTTGTTCAAATTTATTCTTTTCTTAATCTTATTAATTGGGTTGGAATCAATAGTTGAGACTAGATTGGGTTCTACCCTTTCAATCCTTTTCCCATGCAAAACATCTCCACGATGACCACACCGCCCATGGAAGAGTAGTTTTCTAGCGATCGATCTATATTCTACCTTATTCATTTAATTATTTTGAATCATTGAGATACTATAATTCACATAATATGATCCATTAATTTTTTTCTTAAATTATAAGAAACTAATAAAGCAATTGAACAATTAATACAAAAACACGAGAGGTCGAGGTTTTGTTTAAATTGTGAGAGCACAAACTTAATCAGTAATACAAGACCACACATGATAAGTTTTTAGAGTTAAAATATATTCCCTAAGAACAATTCATCCCCATTATCTATAATGTAAATGTGACTTAATTTACCACTGACCATAATCTAACCTTAGAACATTAATCAAAGCAGGGTACTACGATTTCTTGTTCTGAAGTTAGCCTTGGGTTAAATTCACTTCATCTTTGTGGTAAAGTTAATTCTCATAGGGTTTGAGATTTAACAAATTAAGGGATCATAATTAAGTTAATGTTAATTTAAATGATAATGAAAAATAATTGATTGAATAGGTAGAGTTAGATCGATTACGACTTTTAAATATTGTCTAAAAAAACATCTTCTTGTTGTGTATTTTTAATCGAACTTCATTTCAAAAATAAAAACAAGAAAAATGCAATCTTCTTCCAACAAACTTATTCTAGTTTTATAAACGATAAAAAACACTCATCCTTACAAGTAGTGTTTTTATTATCTTTTATTTTATTTTTATAATACCTTTAAGAAGTTGTTATAATTTTCTTCCTCATTTGAGAGACGACCTTGGTCAGCCACTCTGCTGCACCTAAGTAACCCGAAACCAAACATCATTTGAAAGCGCCCACAGCAGTGACTTTTAATATGCTACTCCTCCCTATCGGTTAGGTAAACTGACACCCTGGGGATTATAAGCCCTAGGGAGTTGTTTTCCCCAATATTTCAGTAGGAGGATGGATGGTTGACTACCCCCTTTGGCCCCACTCTCTTCTCTTGGTAGTTATTGTGATGGTAGGCACGTCAGTTAGTTTTCCCCATATATGTGTGTAGAGGGCTGTAATGACTTGTGGTTATTCACACATATATTCTGGATATAGTTTCCTATGGACTACTATAGGTGTAACGAATATAGGCTGTGATGGCTTGAGGATCCTTACTCAGTGTATGGGCTATAATGGCTTAAGGTATAATACCCGACGTATGATAAGCGTTATGTGAGATGTGGTGGCTCCTAGAAACTACCTGGTTACTTTTGTTACATGGGTTTAGTGGTTGTGTTGCATGAGGTGCATGTTGTGGTGTTATGCCCAAGTGTATGTGGGTAAGCCTTTTTGGAGAGATGCTTAAGACGTGTGACATTGGGGAAAAGCGACAAACCAGTGGGGAAGTGGTAGCGGGGTACCCTTGATATTCTTATTATATTATATACTCATGTATGCAATATTTGGTGAGAGTATCCATGCTGAGGCTGGGAACATAGTATACCCGTTAAGGTGACAAGTTAGTTTCACTTGTTGTTCACTGTGCTTTAGCATGCTTTCTTTACTTTTGCACGAGAGGCTCCGGGGATGATCTTACTGAGTATACTGTTATACTCACCCTACGTATATATATAAACTATTTTTCAGGTCACTTGGATAAGGTTAGGGATCAGTCTGGTTACTACTATCTTGGAGTTGGAGGAGTTGTTTGGCCTTCATGGTCGTCATTGTTTTACTTTCTTTTGGTACTTGCAATTTTCCTTTTTAGTTGTAGTAGTTCTTGCATGACATTACATATGTGCACTTGGGATTTCTTTTATATGATAGTCTGGGTTAGAGTTGGTTGGTGTTTATCTTATCTCTCTCTTTTGCATGTGTTCTCTTAGAGGGTAATGTCTCTCATCTGTGTGTTTATTATACCCTCAGTGCTAGTCACCAACTCGGGGCCTACAAGAGGCGGGACTCGGGTGTCACTATCTCCCTTCTCACATTGTCAGCCCAGGAGGGGTACAATTTGTGTGTAGGGGGTCATGACAAGATTCCCTCTAGTGGTGATCCACACGTGTTCCATAAATCTCCGAACATCTCCATAGAAATCTTCGGGTGCTAGCACGACAGATCCTATCCCTTGCGTCGTCCACCTTTGATCGTCTCAAGAACCGCTTGCAAAGCGTTTTCCTTGATCTCTCTTGAATTGAGAGTGGGAGGTGGATGAAGATTGCTCTTTGTTCTTGGGAGCATTCTTGGAGAAGGGAGCTGTCTAGAGGTTAAGAGGATTCTCCAAATCCGTTGTGCACAACCAAAAAAACGAATTGATGCTCTTAGAAAATAATATAATTGGGTTTATATACTGTTAGGGTTAAGATAAAATAATTGAACGAGTTACCTTTATTATTTATTTAATCCCTACAGAACCTCATGTCAAATAATAATAATAATATTATTATTATTTTTTGACATGCGCTTAACTTGCGAATTAAATTAAATATTATTTAATCAAATAATATTCAATATTTATTATTTCTCACCGGACCATTAAACTCAGTCCGTCATTCCTCCACAATATTTATCAGGCCTTGAATAATGACAATCTATTTATTAAATAAATATCACTACATTATTCATTAATAAATAAATAAATATTATATTCACTGAATATCAAATAAATATTTATTCAATATTTCACTCATTATATTCTCTCAAATAACTGGTGACAAAATATATGTGATCAAGAATATATTAATAATTATTAAACCACATCTTGGAATAATATTTATTCAACTTGTTAAATAATAAATAATAATATATTATTTAACTGAGATTCTGGATACACTTAGTGTGTGACCCTCTATGCCATTTTCTCAGCGGCATTAGGCGAAACAGCCTAAAGTCCAAGGTTAGTGTCTAGAAACATGTAAAATCACTCATAAAGAAATAAGTTAATGTCCCAAAAATATAATACCTCATACGAACACTTACTGTGTAATATAATCCCTTTATCACGATATCTCTAATCAAACAAGTTGTATGTTGGGTCACCAACCTATGTGTTCGATTTCTCTTTCTTTTACTTTATGAAAAACGAACTTTCATATAGAACATAATGGTCGTAGATTTATTTAGGCTATATCATTTTTATTAAAGGGCTTAAGATATCAAATTTTGTTAATGAACAGAAGGAAAAAAAATTTCTCGCATTATTCATTAATGCAATATTGCTCGTGACGCACCCAATGTATCCTACCTCATCGCGAACATATGTCATCAGGTTTTTTGTCAATACCTAAAAGTTCGTGACTCATAATAATAATTAATAATAATATTAAAGTCTAAGGATCAATATACATGTACACAGATAGAAACATCCAATGACACATAAATGTGGATTTCCTACCAGCAGGTCTTGTTCTCATAATATCCTACACTAGATATTACTAAGGGCGTACACCATAAGAAGGTGTCTCAAAGTCCTATGAGTCTTGAACCTTGATATTCTGTATCACTTGTGTCTCTCAAATGATATCATTCAGCTATAGAACACATATTTACGAATAGTGTCGTAGCACTTTTGGGTTCTCATCATAGAGGGGAACTATTATGACCTTTTAGCGCGACAATTACTCTTAGAACATTATCACATAATATATTATGCATAAGAACAATCATGATGTGATGATTAGTTTATTAATATTCAAAACTATGAACACAGGTCATCATAAAGTACACATAAGTTGGTTCTAGAGCACCAACTCCAACAAAAAATAGGAGGAAGGGAAAGGCCGAGGGGTCTAAGTCTAAGTCCAAGCCGAAGACACCGATGCACCGTCCTTCCAAAAATCTAAAGATACAGAGGGAGGGAAATGAGAAGGAGGTTTTCTACTTTTCATGTGGAAAGAAAGGTCGCTGGAAGAACTACAGGGCTGGGGAAAAGGAAGTGCGAGGCTTCTACTTCAGGTATTTTTGTCATTGAATGCAATTTGTTATTATCTAAAAGTTGGGTATTGGATACAACATGTGTCTAAAAACTTTTTATTCATATACAAGAACCAAGTATATTGAAGAAAATTGCAAAGGACGAGATGGATATTCGAGCCTCAAATGGTGAAAGTCTAGAAATCTTGGTAGTGGGAGATTATTATCTAAATTTGACTAGTGGTTTGGTTTCTGTATTGAATAACTGTTATTATGTTCCTTTGATTACCAAAAACATAATCTCAGTGTCAAGTTTCAACACTATGATATTTTATTTCAATTTTTGAAAATAAATGTTATCTTTTTATAAGGATAACATGTGTTATGGTGTGACACATCTTAACAATGGATTATATATACTTAAACTTGAAACCCTGGTAATGACAATCAATGAAAAAACCAGCGAACATGACTCATATAACACCTGCCTATGGCACTTCAGGCATGGACATATAAATGAGAAGCAATTATAAAAATTACATAAAGTAGGGTATTTAGACTCAACTTAGTTGAAACCCCTGGATGTATGTTGCACTTGTTTACACGGAAAAATGACCAAAGCACCCTTTTCTGGAAAGGGAGTAAGAGCCACTGAATTACTAGAATTAATTCATACTGACGTATGTGGTCCATTTCCAATATAGGTAAGGAGTGGGTTTTCGTACTTCATTAATTTTACTGATGACTATAGTATTTATGTTTATATCTATGTAATATGGTATAAGTCGGATTCCTTTTAGATGTTTAAGGAATACCAACATGAATTAGAAAACCAACTTGGTAAGAAGATTAAGGCACTTCACTCAGACCAAGGCAAAGAGTATCTTAACCAAGCTTTCATTGATCACTAGTGTGTGATAGTATCCCAAATCACTCATCCTTATACACCTTAGTATAATGGTGTTAGTGAAAGGAGGAATCAGATCTTTCTTGACATGGACAGATCAATGATGAGTCACACAACTCTTCCATTATCCTTTTGGGGATACACCTTGCAGACAGTAGCATATACTATTAAACGAGTACCAACTAAAGTGAAAGATGGGATTCCATATGAGTTTTGTGGAAAGAAACTCAATCTTCCACACATATGTGTATAGGGACATGGAGGTTTTTTCCAGGACTATACCTAGTGACAAATTAGCATCCAAAAGCACAAAGTGAATCTTTATAGGTTATCCTAAAGAAACTAAAGAATGTTACCTTTATAACCTTTTAGATAGAAAAGTGATTGTGGAAAGACAAGACATATTTCTAGAAAGGGTACACATTTCCAATGGAAATAGTGGGAGCAAGATTAACTTTGATGAAGTGGATGCTCCAGATGCACAAGAGTTGGTATGAGAATAATATTCACAAGAGACAGTGGGAGATGAACATGTTTCTAAGACACAAGTACTGTATAGGTCAACTCGAGAGGTTAGAGAACCATATCGTTATGGTTTTCTTATCACTGAGTCAGGTGACACATTACTCCTTGAGGATGATGAACCTATAACCTACAAGGAAGTAGTAGAAGTCAAGGATTCTGCTAAATGGAAATATGTAATGCATTCTGAGATGGAGTTCATGTATCAAAATCAAGTTTGGATTTTGGTAGACCATCCAGCTGGTGTAAAACCAATTGGGTGAAAATAGGTATTCAAGAAAAAGCTGAACATGGATGGTAAGGTCAATACCTATAAGGCAAGACTGGTAGAGAAGGGTTTGAGGCAACATCAAGGAATAGACTATGACGAAACCTTCTCACCAGTAGCGATGCTAAAATCCATTAGAATATTACTTGCAATAGCAACCTTCCATGATTATGAATTTTTTCAAATGGATGTCAAAACTGCTTTTCTAAATGGGAATTTGGTTGAAAACATCTATACGACTCAACCCAAAGGGTTTATAAAGTCCAAGAATGCTAAAAAAGTGCGCAAGCCGTAGAAATCCATTTATGGGTTGAAGCAGGCATCACAATAATGAGATGTTTGTTTTGATGTGGTTATAAGGAAATTCATGTATTATAAAAATTTGGGTACAACCATGAAAGCGAAACACAATGAAAGGAATAAAATTACATTAATTTGAAAGCCCGGGGACTTGACCCTGCGACCCGCCCCTTAGCCTCCCAAACCCTTACCACCCCACCACCAACGGTGGGGCAGAAACGTGTTTTCCGGTTTAGGGGGTATTGAGGTGGTCGTACCCCACCCCATGTTGCACGTCTCTATCTAGGCCCAAGGTGGCCACCCTTGGGCTTGGGCCAGTTCCTGTGGAGTCGAGGGGATGAGAGGATCACTGGCGTATGGTGCACATTTCCTTTGCGAGGACTCGAACCCAGAACCTCGACGACGGGACGCCATCGCCTTGAACTAACTCACCCAGCCCCCACGGGCAAACGTGTTTGCCGGTTTAGGGGGTATTGAGGTGGCCTTACCCCACCCCCTGTCGCACGTCCCCAACTAGGCCCAAGGTGGCCACCCTTGGGCTTGGGCCAATTCCCGCGGAGTCGAGGGGACGAGAGGATTGATGGCATATGGTGCACGTTGCCTTTGCGAGGACTCGAACCCGGAACCTCGACGGCGGGACGCCACCGCCTTGAACCAACTCACCCAGTCCCCGCGGGCAAACGTGTTTGCCGATTTAGAGGGTATTGAGGCGGCCTTACCCCACCCCCTGTCGCACGTCCCCAGCTAGGCCCAAGGTTTCCACCCTTGGGCTGGGGCCAGTTCCCGCAGAGTCGAGGGGACGAGAGGATCACTGGCGTATGGTGTACGTTGCCTTTGTGAGGACTCAAACTCGGAACTTCGACGACGGGACGCCACCGCCTTGAACCAACTCACCCATCCCCCACGGGCACATTTTTTCCAGTTTAGGGGGTATTGAGGCGGCCTTACCCCACCCCTTGTCGCACGTCCCCAGCTAGGCCCAAAGTGGCCACCCTTGGGCTTGAGCCAGTCCCCACGGGGTAGAGGGGACGAGAGGATTGCTGGCGTATGGTGCACATTGCCTTTGCGAGGACTCGAACCCGAAACCTCGATGATGGGATGCCACCACCTTGAACCAACTCACCCAGCCCCTGTGGGAAAACATGTTTGCCGGTTTAGGGGGTATTGAGGCGGCCTTACCCCACCCCCTGTCGCACGTCCCCAGCTAGGCCCAAGGTGGCCACCCTTGGGCTTGGGCCAGTTCCCACAGAGTCGAGGGGACAAGAAGATCACTGGCGTATGGTGCACGTTTCCTTTGCGAGGACTCGAACCCGGAACCTCGACGACGGGACACCACCGCCTTGAACCAACTCACCCAGGCCCTGCGGGCGAACATGTTTTACGGTTTAGGGCATATTGAGGCGGCCTTACCCCACCCCCTGTTGCACGTCCCCAACTAGGCCCAAGGTGGCCACCCTTGGGCTTGGGCTAGTTCCCGCGAAGTCGAGGGGATGAGAGGATCACTGGCATATGGTACACATTGCCTTTGCGAGGCCTCGAACCCAGAACCTCGACGACGGGATGCCACTGCCTTGAACCAACTCACCCAGCCCCCGTGGGAAAACGTGTTTGCCGGTTTAGGGGGTATTGAGGCGGCATTACCCCACCCCCTGTCGCACGCCCCCAGCTAGGCCCAAGGTGGCCACCCTTGGGCTTGGGCCAGTTCCCGTGGAGTTGAGGGGACGAGAGGATCACTGGTGTATGGTGCACGTTGCCTTTGTGAGGACTCGAACCCAGAACCTCGATGACGAGATTCCACCACCTTGAACTAACTCACCCAGCCCCCTTGGGCCAACGTGTTTTCCGGTTTAGGGGGTATTGAGGCGGCCTTACCCCACCCCCTATCTAACGTCCCCAGCTAGGCCCAAGGTGTCCACCCTTGGGCTTGGGCCAGTTCCCGCGGAGTCGAGGGGATGAGAGGATCGCTGGCGTATGGTGCACGTTGCCTTTCCGAGGACTTGAACTCGGAACCTCGACGACAGGACGCCACTACCTTGAACCAACTCACCCAGCCCCCGCGATCAAGAACGTGTTTGCCGGTTTAGGGGGTATTGAGGCAGCCTTACCCCACCCCCTGTCGCACGTCCCCAGCTAGGACCAAGGTGGCCACCCTTGGGCTTGGGCCAGTTCCCGTGGAGTCGAGGGGACGAGAGGATTGCTGGTGTATGGTGCACGTTGCCTTTGCGAGGACTTGAACCCAGAACCTCGACGACGGGATGCCACCGCCTTGAACCGACTCACCCAGCCCCCGTGGGCAGAAATTCACATATTATATGTTTATGAAATATTAATTATGGGAAACAAATTACAAGTCTCACAATCAGCTAATAATACCTGGTTAAATGATTGCTTCTCCATGAAAGACTTAGGTGAAGTAGCCTACACTAATGCTAATTTTCAGATAGATTATGATGATATGAAATCGAAATCAGGCTATGTCTTTTGTCTAAATGGTGGTGTAGTGAGCTGGTGAAGCTAGAAGCAACTTATGGTCACAAATTCTACAGCAGAATAAGAGTAAATAACGACTTCTGATGTAGAAAAGGAAGAAATATGGATACACAGCTTTGTCTCAGACATTGGTGTTGCACTTAACAGTGCAGACCCTATTTCAGTTTATTGTGATAATACTACGGCAGTGGTGCTCGCCAAGGAGCCTAGGTCACACCAAAGGAAAAAGCATATACTTCGGAAGTTTCATCTCTTGAGGTATTTTACTCAGAGAGGTGAAGTCATAGTTAGCAGAGCATCCACATAGGACAATGTGGCAAACCCCCTGATTAGTAGAAGCATGATTCTCATGTGAGAGCTAGCGGGTTGAGACTTGTTAGCAGTTGGATTTGGTGCAAGCGGGAGTATTGAAAGTTGGTGGCCTAGACCCAACTTATGTATGTACTTTAATTACCATTACATGTATATAGTTTGATGTATACATGTGTATCTTATTAGAATAGTGTTGATACTTCTGTATCCACTATATTTATGGTAATGTCCTTATATTACATGTTGAATCAAAAGGTTATAGCATTTCTCAGACTATAATGAGAACCTAGAGATACTATTATGGTAATCTTAAAGTTATATCCTATAGTCCAGATACATCATACTGACAGGACACAGATGATGTGTGTCCATCAGGTGTTAGGGGATCATAAGCATTGAGACTTCTTCTCAAGGAGTTCGCACTTGGTGATCTCAAGTAAATGAGATCATGAATACAGACCCGACAATAGGAATACCACATGTTTTAGGTGTCATTGGTTGTTCCTATCTATGAACATGTGTATTGGTCTCCTAAATTGAGATCATTGTCAATGTGTGTCATTTGATCACGTACTTTGATGCAAGGAAAAAACCATAACATTGAAGATGTGACGAGGTAGCTTGTGCCTATTCCAGTTTATTGTGATAATACTACAACAATGGTGCTCACCAAGGAGCCCAAGTCATACCAAATGATAAAGCATATACTTCAAAAGTTTCATCTCTTGAGGGATTTTACCCAGTGAGGTGAAGTCACAATTAGAAAAGTAGCCACATAGGACAACGTGGAAAACCCCCTGACTAAAGTTATATCTTAGAAGAAGTATGATTCTCATGTGAGAGCTAGTGGGTTGAGACTTGTTAGCAGTTGGCTCTGGTGAAAGAGGGAGTGTTGAAAGTGGGTGGCCAATACCCAACTTATGTATATACTTTAATTATCATTACATGTATACAATTTTATATATACATGTGTTTATCTTACCAGAATAGTGTAGATACTTCTACGTTCACTATATTTATGGTAATTTCCTTAGATTACATATTGTATCAAATGATTATAGTAGTTCTCAGACTATAATGAGAACCTAGAGATACTATCAGAATAATCTTAAAGTTATGTCCTATATTCCAGATATATAATACTGACATGATACAGATGATGTGTGTACATCAGGTGTTAGGGGATCATAAGCATTGTGACTTCTTCTCAAGAAGTTATCACTTGGTGATCTCGGGTAAATGAGATCATGAAGACAGACCCAACGATATGAACACCACATGTTTCAGGTGTCATTGGTTGTTCCTATCTATGAAAATGTGTATTGATATCCTGACTTGAGATCATTGTCAATGTATGTCATTTTATTGCATACTTTGATGTAAGGAAAAAACTATGACATTGAAGACGTGTTGAGGTAGCTTGTGTTGGGTGCATCATTGGTGGTATAGCATTGGTTGAATGATCAAGATAGAATGTGTTGCTTCTGAGTTGAGGAAATGATATATCAAGCCTAGTTGATCAGGATGGTATTAACTTTACTAAATCCATGATCATGGTAAAAGAAGGTAAGTCTATCAAGTAAGGTCAACAAACAATAAAGCAAGAACCATGACACAAGTATGCATCTTGCTTTATGAGATATCATGAGACAAAGATTATATTATATAGTGAGAGTTCGTAGAATGGTTGTCGGTGCTATGATTATTTCTTATCTATTTAAAGATCTTAATGGGCTACTAGACTTCGCTTTTGGTTTGTGAATAGTATTCAATGCTATTTAGATAAAAACCTAGAGGGTTACACAAAATAGATCATTCATGATTTTTCCCTATTCTGGTAAATAGGTTTATAGGACATGGTAGACCCCAACATGAGGTACAAGAGTTGTCCAAGTATTATCGATCACCAACAAATAAATAAATTCATTATTATTCGAGTAAAGAATAATTGGGTTGAATTTATTTATTAAAAAAGTTTACAAGTGTTTAAGTAAATACATGGAATAATATTATACAAACGAATATTATTTTAATATTCAAGATTCGTTTAATATTAGCGGGAATTACGAGTTGAGTTAATGAATCGAGTTTATCACGTAGTATATTTAATATATATTAAAAGTAGGTGATAAAATATAAATAATATTTATGATGCAGTTATTTCATCATAACAATTTATTTATTGCATATTTAGTTGATGTAAAATATACGGGGAGACCTGTTGGGTAACTGGGCTATTGCTCGCCCCACCAGCAAGTTGATGCTGCTGCAGTAGCCCGACTGGCCTAGCCTTCTCCACCGAACACCCAAGGTTTGAGTCAACTCTCAGGCCTTTATTCAAGTCCAAAAACACCCCCTAATGGTGTTCAAACAAGAATCACCTTGGTTTGACAACCATAACAACGCGGGTTGTTACAATATCCTACCATAGCACTTCTCGTCCTCGAAAAGTTGTGGTAGCACGTGAATCACACCTCCCGATCAACCTCAATCATCTCTTACAAGGTGTTTTATGTGTTCCATCCTTGAATGAGAAATCACTGCCATAAGGCCACGCTTATAACCCGAATGCTCATCACGCTCCCGCTGCATGACTCTAAGCATGAACACGAAAAATAGAGACAAAGCTCACTGCGGCCGAAATATCGAGACTACAATCACCGTCTCTGTCTAACTCAACACACCTTAGTGTCTTCAACTAATTAATTATTGTTGGGGCACAGCGGAGGTGCGTGGTACCTCAAACACACCGAAATAAGAAGCAAACGGATCAAACACATGATGTAACGTGGTTCGACTATATAGCCTACGTCCACGGGAGAAACGAGCCAATTCTATATTCACTCTTCTCCGGATATAACTTCATGAAGGATCACCACACACAGATCTCAAAAACATGGGAATGAAAAACCCGTTAAAATAGAGGAACAAAGACAACTTTCTCTCGGTTGTTGGAGGGTAGCTCATCTACCCTTGAACATCCTCCCGCCGCCTGCTGTCAACCTTGACGCCCACCAAAGGAGAGAATCTGCAGCAGCCTGAGTAGGTGTTTCCGTCAAAGGAGACTCCCAAAATGGGAGTGGCCCCCACAAATCTCCCCCTCACGACCAATTTGGGTTAGAATCTTGACCTGCAGTCTCCTTGCAGGTGCTAAAAACTTCATCAGCAAATCGAACACACTTCTTCATGCCAGATATCATGGCACTTCCATATTCTTCAGTCAATCTCGGGCTGACTGCGGTCTCCATCAAATGATACAACCCTTGGGACTCCTTCCCAGTAAGCTTGACTACATCCCTGCGTGAGACTTCCAACACTCTACCTGCTATGGAAATCTTGAATCCTCTCGCATCGAGCCTACTCAATGATATCAAGTTTCGCCTCATCCTTGGAACGAATTTCACATCAGCTAGTTTACAAACTCCTCCATCGGGTGTCTTCAATTTCACTGTCCCGACTCCTCGAACCTCGCATATTGACCCATCACCAAGACTCACCGAGTCTCTCACCTGGTGAAAAGTATCAAATGTACCTCTCGTCATACATATGTGTGCTGAGATCCTTGAATCCAAAACCCATCCGTCTTCTTTTGGGTTTTGAGCCCGCTCGTTCTTCCTTCTCAGAAAACGACATTCTCGCTTCATGTGCCCGTATCGTTTGCAGTAATGACACTGCACTTCTCCCTGTTCAACTCTCTCATTTGAGTGAAAACTTCCCGTTGTCACGCAGATTTCATAATCTACTGATAATCCTGTGATGTTCACATCCTCCTCTTCAACTTTTTTCTTCCCAGCAACGTACCTTTTTCGTTCTCCACAATCACTTTTATAGTGACCCTTCTTCTCGCACCAAAAACACGTGATTTTTCTAGGATCACGTCTTCTGGATTTTGGCTGCCATTCTTTACCTCTTGACTGTCGATGTCGGCTCCTCCCACGTTGATCATCTCGCATCGCCATGATTTTCTCGCCTGAATGCATCACGGGTCTTCGGAATGCCTCTGAATCTTGAAGTGACTCCATCACCTCGTCCAGCTTCAATGTCTCCTTCCCTATGAGCAATGCAGTCACAAGACCATCAAATGAGCTTGGTAGTGATGAAAAAAGCAAAAGTTCTTTATCTTCCTCTCCAACCTTCACACCGAGCCCCAATAACTGCGTCAGGATCTTGTTGAATTCATTGGTATGATCCAACAAATTCTCTCCCTCGTCCATGCGCAATTGGTACAGTTTCTTCTTCAGGAACAACTTGTTGGTGAGCGACTTTGCCATATATCGTTGCTCCAACTTCTTCCAGATCTCTTTCGGTGATGTCTCGTCCAACACCGAATACTTTACTTCATTATCCAGACATAGTCGAATTGTGCTGACGACCCGCATCTCGAGCTCTTTCCAATCCTCAGCACTAGTTGTCTCAGACTTTTCTCCAATTAACAGTCTGATCAGGCCCTGCTGCACCAAAAGATCTTTCACCGTGCTTTTCCACAAGCCAAAATTATTTTGACCATCGAACTTCTCGATATCCAATCTAGGTAGTGCTCCACCACCCGTCATTATCACCGTCGCAAAACGCGATCACCGCCGTCGATGCCGCACCCTTCATAAACCACCTGATAGAGTACTAATTTTTAAAAACTAACCATACCTATGCGTCCGGAACAGTCGAAATAGTCGGAATTGACTCCTGGATCTCTGAAATCGGTCACCAATTGACCGAGATATAGTCAAAACACGTTCAACGGTCCAGATCGCTCGCTGATGTGGCGCTGACGTGGCACGCCGGAATTCCTCCAGAAACTCACCGGAATTGTCGCCGGCGGTGTGAACAGTGTCGTCTTCTCCTGCACCGGAGTACTGTTCACCCACGGGTTTGACTGAACTTTGACCGTTCCTACCGAGCTCATTTCAACTCCGTTTTCATTGTCGTTTGTGCCGTTAGAATTGTCTCGCCATACTCTTACCGAATCTGGCCTCAGAAAAATTTTCCAACCACTTTCAATTTTCCAGCCACTGGAAAATTCACCTCCGCCTCGCCTCCACCTCGCCGTCTCACCTCCGTTCGCTCTGACTCCCCTCTGATACCACTTGTTGGGGCGCAGCAGAGGTGCGTGGTACCTCAAACACACCGAAATAAGAAGCAAATGGATCAAACACACAATGTAACGTGGTTCGGCTATATAGCCTACATCCACGGGAGAAATGGGCCAATTCTATATTCACTCTTCTCTGGATAAAACTTCACGGAGGATCACCACACACAGATCTCACAAACATGGGAATGAAAAACCCGTTAAAATAGAGGAACAAAGACAAATTTCTCCCGGTTTTTGGAGGGTAGCTCATCTACCCTTGAACATCCTCCCGCCGCCTGCTGTTAACCTTAATGCCCACCAAAGGAGAGAATCCGCAGCCGCCTGATTAGGTGTTTCCGTCAAAGGAGACTCCCAAAATGGGAGTGTCCCTCACAATTCTAAAGCATCACAGTGCTCCCCACCATAAGAATCGTCATAAAGAACAAGACTCTGGCGGTCTAATGACATACCCGATTCACTTCCATCCCTCTCGATCAATGAAAGACACAAGTTAAAACTCGATACCAATACCCCAACCCAGGTTCTGAGCCAAACCAACTAGTATTTCCAGACCAAATGTAACCCGAACATTACAACCTTTACGGAAGTCTCTGGATGATTCTAAATCACCTCAGTTGTTTCCAAAACGATGAGCTCGATGCAGTTTCAACCCACCACATTCAAGTTCACATGGAAACACTAGTCAATACATTTTTTATTGTCTACCTACAAAGGTACCCAACCTAACAATTGACACTCCACGAAGCCACTGATCATGATACCTTAGACGTCGGAGGCATCGCCAAAACAATCCAACATCCTTTCTGAAGTCCAATCCAATGATCCGACTGTCACTCAGCTGAAACCGATTTCCTTCAAAATCCAAAGATCACATTTATTCTCCACCCGTTGGCTAATTTTTTAATATGGGTTTTATGGAAATTTTTTTTTGGGAAAAGGGGTTAGGGTTCCGAAATTTTGAAAATTGGGTCCAGGATGCGTGAATGCCATTCACGCATCCTTCCGCAGCGAAGGATGCGTGAACACCATTCACGCATCCTCCTGAGAGGAGGGATGCGTGAACGGGGTTCACGCATCTCACAGAGAACTCAAATCCTCCTCAAAATGTATAACTATTAATTATAAACTAATACACTTAATGTAAAAATTAAGAAATATTAATAAATATCAATTAAATAATAGAAAATATTGAAATAATGTTAATAATTATTAATAAATATTCATGAATAATAGATATTCATTAAATAATTATTAATAGAATGGATTGAGTATTCTCTAACATATATTGAGAAATATATAATCTTAGCATCTTTCACTCACTCACATTATCTCAACATGTTGTAGTTAAACATCTATTTCTATAAAGATCCTCATATGGTTCCATTTGTATTCTAAAGTGGAAACTTAATTTTTATACTTTCTAATACTCTGTTTTCATTGTTTTTATGATTAAATATTGGTATATTTGTGAACAAATGAGTTACATGAAAAACAACTATTGATTGTGATGAGTGAACCATGATCACATCATCACTATGCTAAGTTCTCTGAGTTTCATTTCTAGATCCAAGAGTAATATTTTTTAAGGCATGTGATCTCTAAAAAATATCATTTTATCTAAATAAGGTGGAAGAAGTGATTTCATGGACATGACCTAAGTTTTGAGATGCATACTCAATAATCTCACTCTTTAGATTGCGTACCAGTAGAAATTGTTTCCTTTTATAAAGTCTGAATACGTATCTTCTCAAAATTGGGCAAATGAACTTCTAATTCATATTGTAGTTTTCAATGTTGTCCATAAAAAACCATACATGTGAAATCATGCTCAGAGTGTATCAATTATTAACCAAGGGTAGATAATCAAAATTATCAATGAAATGCTAAATCCTGCACATACTTCACCAAATATATTAAAAAGTTCAAGTGAAAAGATAAATCTCCCCTTTTCATCCCATCTTTCCATCAATCAAGCTCTCCCCCTTAATTGAAATGAGAAATATAATTAAGAACAATGGATAAAGTGTTATTGGAATACCTCAAGTTTCAACTTCTTGAGATGATATGAATTTCAAGATTTGTCATGAAATAATCCTTGGATTTTAGCTCAAAATTATTCTTGGGAATAGTTTCTTTCACAGTTTTCTTGATTTCATTGTTTTGCATATTCCCAATGGAAGATTTTCCAACTATTGTTCCATTCTTCTACACTTTTTGTGGCCTTTTATTCTTATCAACATATGCATTCTACATGGTTGGACTAAACCAACACTCATCATAACTGTGACCACTTCTATTGCAATTCGAAATAATTAATATAATTAATATTTATCATTTAATTTAATCATATTATTTATTATACATATATATATATATATATTGGTATATAATTTTATAATAGTAATACACTTATTAAAAATATAATATAAGTCTAGATAACAGTAATACACATACAAAATGTATCATAAATCAAATGTCAACCTAATCTACGCCTCCGGCATGGATGCTCCTCTGTCCCACAGTCAGGCGTATACTGGATGCGTCCAAACCATGTCTGTCTACGTCTGTGCTCTGGCGTACGCTGCGCATCCTCATCGATAGCCACCTCCACATCCTCTTGTGTGACAACCGGTGGATGTATAGTCTCACCGCCTGTACCCTGGCCTGCATCTAAGGATAGTGGAAGCTGGCTGGAACTCTCACCAATATAGGAAGTATATGGATGCTCTGCTGCAGATGACTACAATAAAACATCGAACTCAATCCAGTCAGCATCTGTAAGTACCTGTGGCTATGCCTGAGAAGCTGGAGGAGCATCTGACTGATCATGCTGAACACCCTCCTCCAGTGGAACAATATCATGTGGTTGAGCAAGCTGAGAAGCCTCCTCCTGTGGAACAACATCATCTATAATAGGGTCATCACCCCCAGGTACATCTATGTGAGGCTCATCAGGCTCCACAGCCTCTGCAGCAGGCTCCATGGCCTCCGCAATAGGTGGTGGATCAAAGAAAATGCCATGATAAATCTCGTACATCGACGATAACATCTGTCGTACAAGGCTGTGAAAATATGCCGGGTCAAAGGCAACTCTCTCCACTGAATCAGACATATGAAGTAGATGACAAATACGAGAATCCTGTGAAAAAAAATTCTATTGTTAACTAATTTGAATAAAAAATATGTTGAACAGTGAAAGGAAGAATGCATACCAAGTCATGGAAGCCCCATCCGTGCCGTGTCAGAAATCTGACTGGAGACCTGATGTACCAGCCTGCATAATCCATCTGATCCATCAAATGAAAACGTACTGTCCCTGCCCCTCGCAGCTGGGACTCCCGTCGTCTGTCCCATAACGCAACATATCTGGCATGGTAGCTCCTCCAATCAAAATATCTCTTCCTTGAAATATTCAGGGGATGCAATGAATCCAACTGACTGGGCGGGTCAGGAACTGGTTGAAGGAATCCAAACTGTCTCATAACCCTATCCGTCAGATGCCACTCGACTATATGAAAATGAATCAGTGGAACCATGCAGGAGCCGATATCAAGCATCACTGTACAGTATAGGGTAAGACTTTGAAGGATATCATTTGTATATGGAATCCATGTAATCTGAAAGAAAAAATGAATAATCAATTAATAAATGAATATATGTATAGTAAAGAGTAAATATTTAACAATATAAATAATAATCACTTACATAGTCTGGTCGAATGTTATCTAACATAAGTCTGTAGGCGTGAACATCATGTCTGGGAGAATCTGAATGTCGATGCGCCTGACTCCACCTGCAGATAACACTTTTTTTTACATTTCATAAAAGAATTTTATACAATTAAGTTAGATATTAGAAGGAATTAATAACATACCAACGTCCACGTGGAGCCTCTGCTACAATATCTACGGGTAATGGCGAACGATCATGTGGATCTAAATGAGGTATGTGCTCCCATACCCACATATGTAGAAGAACCATACATCCTGTGATCTGCATCTTATCGATGCGACATGCACTACATAGGGCTCTGTATATATATGCTAGGCAGGCAGACCCCCAACTATATAGGCCTGCCTGATCCAAATCCTCCAAAAAAGATAGATACATCAGGTGAACAAAAGTAGTAGAGTGGTCAACAAAAAGCGTTCCACCGATCAGCCTCAAAATATATGCACGTGCAAATCACAGCACGACGACGTCATCAGCATTATCTGGTAAATGTGTGAAGTGCTGGTCTAACCAAGGCATCCACAATCTACTACCGACAATGGTCCTGCCAT
Source organism: Viscum album (assembly GCA_963277665.1). Taxonomy (NCBI): domain Eukaryota; kingdom Viridiplantae; phylum Streptophyta; class Magnoliopsida; order Santalales; family Viscaceae; genus Viscum; species Viscum album. The sequence continues at coordinate 602,692,573 of OY728133.1, forward strand.
CATCCTGGACCTCTATGCCCAGAAGTCTATGAACAAGCTCAGGCAAATCTGATGGAACTCGGCCTGTCAAAGAATGTCCATCGATAGGGAGGCCCAACATAATGGCCACATCCTGCAATGTAATAGTCATCTCCCCCTCACTGAAATGGAAAGTATGCGACTCTGGTCTCCATCTCTCTACAAGTGCGGCAACGAGCTGATGATCAAGAAATGTGAATTCGCACATCGCTACTCCATAGAATCCAGCTCGATGAAGATGTGGGACGATAGCGGGAGGTGGTGCAGTATGATGGAAATGGTGAGATCTACATACACTCAAGGGAGCCACATGACGTCCCTCTAAAAGCAGTCGTGATACATGAGTAGCCTGAGATGTAAGCAATTGAAAACCTGCTATCTGCACACATGATATCATTGTTACTTATTAATAGTGGAAGCATGATATATTCATTTTCATTTGGTGTCACAATAAACATTAGCCTAGTATCACAATCAACATTAGTTAATGATGCTCAGACACTCAGATGCCATTACTAAAACTAGACATCTTATAAGAAAACCAGAATTTAAAAGTGAAAAATTATTTATTTCTTCTTTTTTGTGAAATTACGTTTGTTAATTTATCCATTATCCATTAAATAACCATTAACATTATTCCACATTAAAAATTAACAGGAAAAAATAAATCCACAGGAAAACTAGTCCCTCAAAACAAGTCTTTCAACCTTCTCATGAAAATGATCATTCATGACTACAAAACAAGGCACTTGAACTCCTCCAGAAAAAGTACAACTCGTGCTCTAGAAAATTATATTTATCACAAAAATGGAGTAGGTACACAGACTCGATCATGGATGATGAGATGTGGAACTCTGTCCTGCCACTTGGGGACATCTCTTACGAGTATGTCCTTCTGCGTGACAGATACTGCATTGTATTCTCCCTCCTCGTTGCCGAGGCCAATCCATATAATTTCTGATGCGAGTTGACTTCGGTCTTCCTCGGGGCTGCAACCTGGTAGCATGAAGCCAATAATTTAAAAAATGACAGACATTGAAAAAATTATAAATGAAACCAAGACCAACTTATGAAAACCTGGAAATATCAGAGACGATGGTCAGTTGATCAGCAGGCAATGTGATAGAATGGAAGTCACCAACAGGCATCCAAGCAGCACTATAACAGTTAACCAAAGTGCTCATGTGATACACCGGGTCAACATATGGCTCCCATGATATATTTACCGAAGCGCAAGCTTCAATAACATGTACACATGGATATCTCAATGCCTAAAATCTGAAACAATCACAGTACCTGTTGTTCAACATCATGACAAACACTCCACCATTAGTGCATGTACCCTGGTTGTAGCACTGTCTTACCCAAAAACTCCTCTTTTACCTGTCAAAGGCTATAACATTCCATCGTGAAGCCTCATTCCGTATTCGGTCAATATCAGTTTGAAAATGCTGAGTAAAAAGTATTCCATTTTCCATCCTCTAGTAGGCCTTTTAGGACCGGTCAACAAAGTAGTGAACACATCTAAAAAATGTATCTTGCACTAACCCTGTGATTGGGAGTTTGCGCACACCCTTGAGGACCCCATTTACGCACTCCACTATATTAGTGGTCATATGCACATATCTCATGCCACCATCGTATGCTAATGACCATTTTTCCTTTGAAATTTGTACCATATATTCATATACCTCCTTTGAATAAATTGTTTACAATAGGGAAATGCAGCAATGCACGGTATGAATTCCCAAAAAATCCTATTTAACTTCACCTTTGACCGATCAACTCGATGATTTTGGGATACATACTCAACACTGTCCAATTGATAAACAATCTGATTATTGAGAGACAACAATTTCATAAGTTGTGGCAACATCACATAAGACTCATCCCAATCACCATACACTTTTACAATGGCTTTCTGTTTTGCATTCCAAGATTTTTTGTGTGATACCTTATAGTTATACAACTGTTGAATTCTTTCCTGAAAAAGGGCAAAAGGAACATCCTGACTTGTTCGTATCATCTCACAAATAACAGTAGATATAAACTCTGCATCAAGGGAAGAGTGATCTTGTGCCAAGCTGGGATGCAGACAAGTGTGTGGGCCTTCTAATTTGGTTATCTTCCAACATCCATAATATTTATCAAATAGTGCTCTTAATCGAAATTTACATTCTGACCCATATTTTTCACAACGAATGAGATATTTGGTCTTCTTTGACTCATAAACCACAAATGTGAAATGTCACTCAATGTGGTATTGCTTTATCACATTTTTCATGACCTGTTTACTTTCGAAATCCTGCCCAACATATATGGCATTATCATTTGATGCAGGCCTATTCCCTATAATTCCAGGGAATTCAGAAGCTGGTGTAATGACATCCCAATCAAAATGTTGTTCACAAGACATTACTCCAACTAAGGAACTCAAAATTGAAGGCTGATTACCACTAACTGGTGGATGTAGTGGATGTCTGTCTCTCAAAGGAACCTCAGAAGGTTCATTCCCAACCACATCATTTCCTGCTGACTCCCTAGATTCTTCTTCCTCAGATAAACTTTCATGCACTATATCAGCACAGAAAGGGATGTCATCTACATTTCCTTCAAAATTTTGATGATCTTCCTCATTACATTCTTCCACAGGAGTCATATGAGAAGGAGGCAATGAATAAGACTGCTGTGAAGGACCGACTTCTAATTGAAGTGATTGCTTGTCCTGCACTCAGTTTTAACCGACTATGAATCTTATTACGAACTGCATCCAATGTCATACAACCATGGAGATTTACCACTTTGACAGGTGGCACACTATAGCTAAAACCCTACTCGGTATAAATTACCTCACCGTTACAATATATTTGAGCAGACATAACTACCTATAAAAAAATAATTTAAAAAATATTATACACTACATTAAAATTTTAAATTATTTAATTTGGTTTTGAATAATTTATTATCTTGAGACTTTTTTATGTATTGATTTATCACTGTTAAGGTATAGTGATTGTGATTTTATCACAAAAGCAAATTTAATATAATGTTTCATAAAGTTTAATTACTTATGAATATATAATCATGACTTGATCTTGAGACTTACGATTAGTTTATCATTATCTGATAAACTAACCACAACCTATATGGGTAAACTCCTGTCTCTATTATCAAATATTGCAGCAACCACCAATCTCCTATCAAACAACAATGCCTCCTCTAAAACGAGTTCTCGAATGTCTCTTCGTCGACACCTCTTCAGGGATGCCTCTTCGTCGACACCTCTTCGGGGCGTCTGTCTTTTAATTAAAAATTTACTCACATGCATGTGAGGGGGTCTAGGGGTATGAAATACATAAATTATTTTAAGTGGACACGCAGGTCCTTACACTTACTGAGAGATGACTCGCAAGTCATCAATGCGGAAAAAATGCAATTATTACAAATTGAATAACAACATACACAAAATAAAACATGTAATTTCAATTATGCATGGTTGGTCATCTCAAGATCATTCATCACTCATACTGTGTTTTTTGGTATATTTATTATATTATCCGTATTATATAAAATCTATATTAAATAATACACCTATTTTACAAAAATTTAACTTCATGCGTGTGTATATATATATATATAATTATTAATAACATTTAATAAATTTTATTATAACTGATCTAATTGAGATTTACATAATAAACACTTTTGTTATTTTAAATTTTATGAAATTGTAATGTTTTTTGGGCATTCTTCTACTTTTCAAAATATAAGTAAATATATTTTCTACTTTATTGATTAAAAATATTATTACTAGTAAATAAAAGTAATTTAATTTACACTTACATCAAAACCATTCATTAAAATAAATTTCTCTAACATAAATTACTTTTCCTAAACATTAAAATTTTTAGACATAACATAAAACAATCAATATTCAGACAACAGACATTCAAAAAATTAAATCATACAAACATTCAACATCAAGAAAATTAAATCATACAAAACATTTCATGCATAACATATGAAATAAATAAATCATACACACAATTAAACATACAAATGAAATAAATAAACACAATTAAACAATTAAATTATTAAATAGAAATTTTACCTCAATAAAAGCAGCAAATATTTGTTGAGAAAGAATTTCTGCAGAGCTTCGCAACAAAAACTAGAGGAGAACAATGGGTTTGGGGGGGGACCCCTCCTTTTATAGAAAATCTCGGTCGGATGCGTGAACGGCATTCACGCATCACTACCGCTGCTCGGATGCGTGAACGCCGTTCACGCATCTTTTCCCGCGCAAGGATGTGTGAACAGCGTTCACGCATCCTTTAGCTGGTCAGCAAAGGACGCGTGAACGCCGTTCATGCATTACTGCCTGGGTCCGGGATCCGTGAACGGCGTTCACGCATCCTGGACCCAATTTTAAAAATATCAGAACCCTAACCCATTTTCCCAATTTTTTTTATTCATAAAACCCATATTAAAAAATTTTCCTGGTCCAGGAATAGTCTTTACCAACACGATGACTAACTGTTTGTTCAACCAACTGTCAAGAAAAACACCATGCATTGCACAAATCTGGATTGCTCAGAACGTAGTCCACTGCATCCAATGATCCATTCTCGATGTGTGTAATGTTTTCCATCAGCCTAATCATAGGTTACGACCTCCGTTCATATGGTTCTTGTCCCTCACGCAAGCCGCTACTTCAAACCATGACATCTCCATCAACGATAACTCGGGTTGACCGTACAACGGTACCCTGATCCACTGTCGATGTTGTCTTCTGCCAAAGAGACAACTCCGTATGCATTAACCACTAGGCCGCAAAACCCAATGAGATTCATGCCAAACGCGCTGGTTACTAACACCAAGGGTGATATTGAACCGAAAAACATCAGTGACCTACCATCACTCGACATCTAATGAGATTTCCATTCCAAACCAATGGGCCAGGCAACTCCTGGTCCTTCGCTCGATGCTACAAGTGTTCAAGCGCTCCAAAACCGAACCTTGTATCACAAGTTTTAACACTCAAGGTTCTTCATACTCCCAGGTTGTAGGGCAACTTGCAAATCCTAACCTTGACTATTCCCTCACAAGGAATATTCTCACTCAGGTTGCTTCCGCGCACCACGAGACACTGGCTCACTAATAACTATAGTCACATTTCTAACCCACAAGGCTCTACATATAACCCACACAAGGCTCCCTAAGGGTTACAACCAACAGAAAGTCATCTGGGCACATCTCTACAGACATTCCATGACGACTTCGCACTTAGACAAACCACATAGAGTCCAAAGACGCTTGGTCTGGTTAAATAGAATGCCACTGAGTGTTAAATGGACAACTCCACATAAGCTACAGTTGGAACCTTAATTAACTAAACCTATCCAATGGATACTCACACAAGGCTCTTACTAAGGCAATTAATTTCCGACAACAACCCAACAAGGTACGCTGCAATGCCTGTGCAACACAGAGGGACTACATTATAGTCAATGTCGTCGTTGCCACCATCATCGTCACCCAGGTGCACCACACCACAGTCCCACATGACCTTCTATCAGAAGTAGACATGCATGGGGGTTCAGCCAAATAGAATGTCACCAAGAACTCATATGTTCAAACACAATACTAGTTGTTGACACTAAGCAGTTGAGTCTTCTGTCATCACCACAATCACACACAAGCAGCACATATGTCATGAAAAACCTATGTGTCGAATATGATGCATGCGACGCCTCTTGCCGATACAGCCAAGATTCAGATCCATATGAAATCACAAACATGAAAAAAACCATGTGCGTCACATGAGGTGAAATCATATACATCCATAATAGCGCAAACCAAGAACATCAACCCCAAGCCCTGGTGACCTGGAATTCTAATGGAAATGGTGTTCCCGACACACCAGTCTGAGTTTCATCACAAGCTGCAACACATTCATATGTCGCGTGTCTACCAACTCCCCAAAACAAGACAAACAAGAAAACCTGGCTCTGATACCTTTTTGTAACATCCCCACCTGAATCACCGGATCCGAGCTAGAATGCCACATAACCTCAAGCGCGCATCCTTGAACACCAGAGACTACCGATTAGAAATGAGGGTCTAAGAAAAGTAATGGGGAGACAATACCCACAATCAGAATACACAATAACAAATAAATAACTGAACATTTAACTAGTAAAAAAATTAGAGTAAGAAAAAAACCAATAAAATACCATCAGTAAAGTATGAATGCAGAAACAATAGACTCACCAATCAAAACTGGAAACAAGTCACCGGTCGCCCATCGGGCCGATCACATAGATGATATAAAAGATTAAAAGTACAAGAATCTCTACTCCCACTCCAAGCCATGTCTCATCTGGTCTCCAGACTCATAGTGAGCTATCCCGTTGGATGATAAAACTCGAGCTTCAACCCAACCTTTTCTTGCAACAAGTGAGGGTTGTTCGGGTACCCAAGTGTCATGGCCATCCAAGTAGGGTGTAAGTACAACTCAGTTGGGTACATACACATGGTCTTATACCCAATCAGTAAAATGCAATATATGTTCATGTGATAATCTTAGCAGAAAGTAAACATGTAACACAAAAACTGTAAAGACCCGACCTCATTTGTCCGGAGCTGGTGCCTTATTACATTACATTGGCATGATTACAAGAAAGTCGTATCATGAAGGAACAAATAGTTTAATAGATATGGAAAGCCAGATACATACATAAGTTCAACATTAAAACTTTAAATGAAAAACAACAAATAAGTTCCATTGGAAACATCCACCACTTTAAGATTATCCTTGCAAGTCAGTCATAATATACCTCTTTATTTCCTAAGAAAAATGAAACATAAGAAGGGGGTGAGCTCAAATTCTCAGTAAGGGTAAACAATACAACGGAAGAAATCATAAACATAAACATTAGTCATGGTGAATAATTGAAAACACATGCCTTTAAAAATAATAAACTTGAACACATTATGGCAGGAATATGAGCTGAGTAAATATTACCACAATAAAACATAATCATGAGTATTATAATAGTCTAATAACCACATAAACTATGAATTTCTAGCTTCATAATAAGGGAAATGCATATGTCGGACATTCTAAAACATACCGTCAAGGCCTCAACCTAGACATCTAAAAATTATTAAGACCTCGACCAAAACCATATCTAAAAATGGGCAAGGCCTCGACCAAGTCCATATCTATTTGTCTAATGAGACCTACCAATACATCGAGGGGCTATAGCGAGCCCCACCCATCACATAATAAGTCTAATGCATTCCTTATATGAATGGGGATAAACATAAACAACATATACACTCATATTGAAACTAACATATGAAACTTAAATAACTTTCCCTGAACATTAAGCATAAACACTAACCATTCGGAATAAATTGGTGAATGGTTTTAAGATAGAACATCCACAGTCAAACTAATAATAAACCATTCAATTGAATATGGTATCTGATATCATAAAATATTAATCCCAAAAATACATAATCATCAACAATAGTGTTAAAACAGAAGAATATACTCTTATAAAATCATCGAGTAATTATTTAGATAATACTCTTTTACTTTGAAAAGAAGAGTTCTTTTGGAAAAGTATTTGTATAAAACCAGAAGTGAAGTAAGATGGTATTTTCATAATAAAATGGGTGATTTTAGAAATATAATGGTTTTGAAAAATAGATTATAGAGTACCCTTTAAAATAGGTAAGAGTTTGAGAAGTTCCCTTGAATCGGGTTTGTACTATGGGAAGAATTTTTGAAAGATCCTTTTAAAACATATAAATCCCCATAAATGAAGGTAGGATTCTGGTTAGAACACATATATATAACATTCAAATAGAAATTATGAGGATTACATATGAATGAATAAGAATTTAATTAAGTTAAGTAGATAATAAAAGTAACCCGAAAGAAAATGGAGGTCCGGGCGGAAAACCCTTACCTCAAGTATGAAGTTGTTCCTCAATTGATCTTAAAGACCTGAATAATCAAATTTAGGTTCATAAATTAATGATTTCAGAACCTCCTCTACATGTAATTGATTTAGTATATATTTTTTAGGTTCATTCATGTCCTTTTGATGGGTTAAGAGAGTCAATTTCATTGTTTGGGAGCGTTTTCTGATGCGGAAACGTCGGGAGTCGCAGTGACAAAACAAAAAAAGAATGAGAACACAAGGATTTATGTGGTTCAGGAATAATCCCTACGCCCACAGAGAGGCATAACAACTTCACTAAAATCTAGAGCATGATTTACAGGAGTTTATCTCAGAGTTTTCTCACTAAGAAACCCTAGCCCGAAATGGGCTACAAATGGAGAAGACAATCCACTGTTCCACCAACTGCACATGAAGTCCGCATAGCTATAGTGAAAGGAAACCACCCAAGTAAAAAGTGCTACAGTGGTTACAGGTTATAAGTCTAAAAAGCTACAGTAAAGTTGACTCCAAAGTCCGCACTGCTACAATGCTCTGTTGGTGTCAGTCGGTTAGCTTTCCTACAATGTCAGATATACTACAATGTCCGAAATTTTGGGCCCGGGACCTTCAAAACCTGGACCCCCTAATCAGGGGCATGTTTCCCCCTGCAACCCTCAACAAGATCACCATGTATCTCGACCCACAAAAGTTTTGGGCCACAAGCATTCAGGCCAACCGGATTGGGCTACACCAATCTAACATTTTCTTCCTTGGTTTTCATAACCGGGTAACTTATATTCATGCATGGATAAACATGTAGAATGAGAATGGTTGTCCAGAATAGAAGTTTTATGTTATTAGTAAACAACCAGAATATTACATGGTTATAAAATTCATTTGGTTATGGGAGTGAAGATCAATCATTATATAAAACTTTAATGAAAATTGTTTGGGTTAATTGGCGGTTCTTGATCACAATGAACTCGTATTAATATCATGTGTACAAAAGGATTACAGAACCTTAAATAAGTTATAATACATATAATATAGTCTGGTTCAACCATCAAAATGGTTTCATGACCAGTAATAAAGGAGAAATTGAAGAGAGAAACTTCATCGTCCACGAAGGTTATAAATTGGAACCTCACGGATGATGATTTCATTTATAAAAGAGAGAAGTAAGAATATTGATAATGATTATTACATTAACATGGTATAATTTCAATATATAGATGATACTGGAGTTATAAGGATCAATTGGATAGAGAAGGTTAAGAAATAATAATAAAAGAAGATAGATTGAAATGAAACTAAATGAAAAAGAAAGATGTTTTACCTCTTGAAATAACCTCCTTGAGAACCTCCATAAGAGAAGGGGTTTTGGTCTTTTGAAAGTCCAAGAGCTCCTAGACGTGAGGAGTGACCAGGGAAGGGTATTTGGGTAGAACTTTGAGGAGCTTCAAAGCTTAGAGTAATTTAGAAAAGAGGGAGTGAGGGGGGGTTTATAGTGGAAGAGAGGAGGGTTTTCCCATTATCTTACTCATTATTTTATTATTTTGTCAAAGACAACCAATAGTATTGATTCTTGTGACAAAGAATAGTAATATGTGCATGTGAGTTTGAATCAAGTGTTCTTACATCAACCATGATGCTAGGAATAATGAATTTAACTGATAATGTATATATACGGTAAATTACCGTATTTTACCATTCATAAAAAATTTGAGTATTTCAGAAAAATCTCAAAAATTCACCCTAACCATTTTTCGACGCGTAGAATTCAAAAATGAACTCCATTTTTTGAAAATAATTTTCTGAATATTATTAATTTAATTTTTAAATAAAATCATAATTTATTCAAAAAATAACAATTCTAAAACTATAATTCGTTTTATATCCCCTTGAAAAATTAATCAAGATCTCATTATCTTATAAACTTAAGATAATAAAATAATAATATAATTTACTATTCATAAGGGTCATATTACTATTCATATTACTATTCATAAGGGTATGTTACCATTCACCAAAAATTAAGTTTGTCTTATCAGACTCTAAACATCTTACTAAACGCAACCGTGTATGTTAGTTTTTTGAAATTCAAATCACAGAGGTGGAAAAATTATGTTTACTGATTAGGTTATAACAAAGTGGTGTTTTGAAGAGACTTAGTGTTTCATGCATTCAATATTAAATTTATTTTTAAAATCTTAGGGTGTTATAAAAACTGTACATGCATAACATATAACCCCAAATGCACAAGCAATAAACACCTATGTGTCGAGCATTTGTGCGCCCACTGAGCCGCTATGAAACCTAGCCATACTTTCTTTGGCTCTATATCGAAAAAAGAGTGCACCAGCCATGTTTGACGTATCCCCCTCCTCGACAGAGTAGTTCCCAAAACACATTTCACACATCCCATGGGAAGAGATAGTCCATGTACGTGCCGATAAATATCTCACACATCCCTCACAATAAGGGGTAGTCCATATGGAACAACCTGTGTCAACTGCAGAAGATTGAGAGAATTGCACATGAAAAACATGTATATAGGATCACAAATCAAACATCACACCATATCAAGTAAGATTCATGACCATAACAAACCATATGCGAGCACACATCAAACATAGGTTTCACAGGGCTACACACGTACACCACATGCGATCAAACATCAAGCATAGGTCTCACGGGGGCTACACATGCACACACATGTGATCAAACACCAAACATAGTCCCATGACTACATTACTAGTCAAGCCTTGGCCATCAATGACCAGGCAAAAAGTTAGCACATGAGCTCCAATGTGTCCCTTGGCACCTTGTCAATTCATTAGGAATATTCATTTAATTATTTAAGATAGTATGTTCATTAACTAATTAAGCATGGCACTAGGTCTCTCACTTTAATTGGTTGGGTTAGTTAATTAAAGTGTATTCCATTTTATTCATCTCATAATTATGAATTAAGGATCATTTTCCCAAGGTGGAAAACCTCTTATCACATGCTAATAAATGGTAAATAATACCATAGGGTAGATTATGCGGGACTACCTACCTCAAACGGAGCCAACTCCGAGCAAAGTAAAGCCCGACAGCTTCGTCTGTGTCGATCCAAGTCCATTTGGCCTCCAACACCCATCATAAGGTTATTATCATGGAAAAGCATTCCAATTAATTAATTATAACTAAATTATAATTAATTAAAAGATTCCCCCCACGCTTGGGTGGGGTGGTAAGGGCGGGGAGGGGTTTGGGGAGTGGTCGTTGGGTCAAGTCCCCGAGCCAACGATTTAAATGTATTTTATTCCTTGCATCATGTAATGCTTTCATGGTTGTACCTAATTTTTTATAATTAATTAAAAGATTACAAGAACTTGCATTCAAAAGAAAAAGGCACCCATGCCGAAAGACTTACCGGATATCACCACCTAGTCGGAACCATGACCAACCATCCATGGAAGGTCTATCACCAACTTTAGAGTTCATTCTAGGAAAAAGACCTATTATGCAGAAACACAACAACCAATTCAATATAATTAAATCGGAACCCTTAGAAAAAACAATCAAGCAACGTACCTTTAGCCGCAATGCCATTCAACGGAGTTCGAGCCACTCTCGGCAAACTCCCGATTCTAAGATGAGGAAAATCCCCAAATCAATTACATGATACGATGGGAAATTTGTCTCGATTTGCCCAAAAACCAAAGAAGAGACCCTCAAGGGACATACCTTCATCGAAATTCCCATCGACGGAACACGCTCATCATCACAATACATCCTCTAGCCATGCCAATCCAAGTTCCATCATTCTCGGACATTTCCACCAAGATCCGATGGAATTGTCATCCGATTATCCATCTGAAATCTAGCCAAAGACAAATCAATGACCAAGATCATCAAGGAGAAGGGGGATTCGAAGAGGAAAGGAATGTAAAAGGATCGTAAGGGTTGGAACTTTCCACGAGGATTTCCCATGATGAACGGAGTAAGGATCCACCATTGCATGAGGAAGGAGGCCATAATCGATGAAGAACATAGGATTCCACCCATATTCATCATTGGTTTGCATCTAAATCCACCCCAGATCAAAGGAGACTTTTGGAGGGAGGATAGGAGAGGTGTACGACCAATTTTACCTCAAAAATTAGAGCCAAAAGGGTTAAATCCTAAGGGGTCTTGGTTGTAAAAAGACCAAAATGACTCTCATTAAACTCTCACTCAACACGCCCCACCGACTAGCTGATCAGGGTCCATCGTCCACCCGCTGCAAGTTCCCCAGCTAGCCAGTGATACCTGCTAGGCAATTGGGCTACCGCCCACCCCACTGGTGAGATAGTGTTGCTACAACATCCCGGCTATCCTAGCCTTCTCTTCCAAACACATAATGTTCGAACCGGATCTCGAGCCTTCATTCAAGTCCAAACACACTCTATAAGGGTGTTCAAAAAAGAAGCGCCTCAGTTTGACACCCGGTTCTCCAACTGAGCCGTCCACTAGACATAAAACTCAAATTCCCTCCAAAATTCACAACCATAATGGCGTGGGATGTTACACCTACCGCATAAACCTGTTCTTCTAGGGTAATGTCTGCACCAGGTAGCCTAATTTGTAGCAGAGAGTCACTCTCAGGAGTGAAATATTACCCCTAGACCTATTCTGTTAGGGTAATGTGCACATCAAGTGGCCTACTGAACATGAGAATTGTATAAGGATCCTCACTGAGCTAGACTTGATGTTACCCCATGGGCTATTTTTCCTTGATTATTATCATTAAAATGTATGTTTGGAATGTTTATGGAAATTCTTTGAAAATCGGCTTATTAGTATGCTTTACTAAATTGTAAAAAGGGCGATTTTCCATATTTTGTGTTAAAATGTGTTGAATTATACCTCACATGTTGGGAAAAAAATCCTTCAAGGTGTCATTGAAGCATTTTTGGGTTGGTTGTGTTTGTTGACAAAGCAAGCCTCGATGTTTTGTTTGTTGACAGAGTGGGTTTTTAAGTTAAGTTTGTTGACAAAGGAGGAATACATAGTGATTTTTTGGGTTCAAGAGATGTTGTTAAAAATCCATGATTTATATAAGAACCTTGAAAAAGGAATGGATAATCTGGAGGTGGTACAAAAAGAGCAGATACAAGGTGGTGCTATTTTCCAGTGTTTGCCAAATTTTTTGGCCTAAAAATCGAAAAATGGAGAGATGTGTTTTTAGCAAAGGAAGTTGCGCGAAATATTGTCGTGGTTCATGAAATAGAGGAATGTATTTTTTTATTCAAGAGGTGTTTCGAGATTAGAAGCTCAAAAATTGGCAAAGACATGAGGTGCGTGAAAAATTGGAGCAGTGCACGAAATACGGTGTTGCGCAGAAGATGTGTTTTCCGCGCTCAAAGAGGATTATGTGCTCAAGGAGGTTTTTTCGCATAGGGGTTAGGTTTACCTATAAATATGAGGTGACCCCCTCATTCGGAATAGCTCAATACTTGGATATTATCCGAGATTCGGCGCACAAAATCGAAGTACACAAGGGAGTTGCGCATAAACGACAAGTTTTCACGTAAAGGAATTGATTGCACGTAAAGAAAAGGATGTGTGTAAAAGATGGATGTTGCGTATAAAATAAGTGTTAGCGCGTAAAGAAAAGTTTATGCATAAAATAATATAGTTGTGCATAAAAGAAGTGTTTGTGCATAAGAGTGGTGTTGTGTGAAAAGTGTATTTCGTGCAAAAGTAAGGAATTACACACAAGACACAATGAAGGCTGCGCATAAAAATTGGAATTGCCTGGTACACCCAGTGCAAAGTGAGATTCATCTGCAGGTGAATGTTGGACATCAACAGAGCATCTATCAATAGTTAAGGATGCAGATTTCATTAGCTATAATGAGGGGACCTACAAGTCCATAAACTATGAGTGGATCCTTTCCAGAGTAGTGAGCAAAGAAAGAGGAATAAGGTGATACTTTCTACCATCAGTGAGCTAGAGAGAGAGAAATAGGGAGTGAACCTTGGAAAATCAGTGAGATAACCCTAAACATTGTAAAGGTAGTGATCTTGTGCATAGAAGTGATCTAGCCCGAACATTGTAAATTGGAAGTGAGATTTAGTGGATTTGGTACATCGACAAATTTTTGTTGTATGCTCCTTGGACGTATCCCAGTGAGGGTGAACCAAGTAAAAATCTATGTGTTTTACCGCTTTATTCTCTACATTGCATTCAATGAATTATCATTAGATAAAGAATATAAGAATAAGATCAACAGTAAAACATAAACACAAACAAAGTGACCCTTATAATAAAGAGGTCAAGATCCAGTGGGACATGGATAATTTTTAAAATAATATTCATACCCTGATTCACCCCCCTCTCAGGGTATCTAGGCCCCTTTTTGGTCCTAACATGATGCCTTGATTTTATTTCTTTGAGAATAATTGGTTTATATTAGAAATTCTGTTTATGAAACACTTGGTGGGATCCTACTTGGATCTTTCGCTCACACCCTGTATACACATTTGGGTGTATCTAGATTTTATTTTGTCTAATGTTGGTAAGGGAAAGGCATCGCAGGGTGGCGGAAGGTTTTTCCGTTAGCAGGGTGTGAGAGTCTAGAGGTGAAGTCATGTCGCATGGAGTTAGGTTTTTGCAGTAATTGTATACCTTTGGTTGGGTTTTTCCACCTACTTTTACTTACGGTTGTATATTTTTCATTGTTGACTTGTGTTTGGCATACCGACATTTTATTTATCCATATCACCTTGTTTCAGGTTCTTCATGGAAAAAATCATTCCCAAAGTTAATTCTTAATGCCCGGGTACTTTTCGTCAACCCATGGGGATCAGGAATATCTTTTGGGTCATGTCATGACTAGCTTGAGTTTTGGATGGTTGGGTAATCAGGGTTGGTTCGTGACAAATTGGTATCAAAGAAGGTTTGTCTTTTTTCATTGTTAGTATTAATTTTAGAATGTCTTGGTAGATAAAAGATAAGAATTTGGGGGACTTAAGGGGTATGTTGTGAGTGAATGTCTGGTCATATCTCATCATGAAGAGCCTTAAGTTTCCATGGGTGGTTGGGAAATGTGTCTTTTGGGATTCAGGGTGTTTTGATCGAAGTATTTCTTTTTCTATGTCTCTTTCTAATTCTGGTTGACCTCTGTTGTTTTTAGTTGGGATTGATTCTTGGATCTCATGTTCTTATGTCTCTTGACTAATGATGTGTAGTACTATGATCCCCAAAAGACTTCTAATGAATCCTTGGGAGGGTGTTGCCGATGAACCTCAGCAGGGGAACCCTCTAGTTGATCAGAATCTCATTGAAGCAGTTGTGCGCATAGTCTGAGCTATGGACCAAGGTGTGGAACCTACCCCAATTCAGGATAGAGAGGTGGAACCTCGAAGGGACAAGTATAAAAATTGATCCTAAGAGTTTCTTTGTTAGAAACCACCATATTTCCAAGAGACGAACGACCCTCAGGAGGCGTAGGATTGGCTAGGAAACATTGAAAGGCTATTTGAATTCTTGGAGACCCCTGATTCCTTCAAGGTGAGGTGTTTTGTCTTCAATCTTGAAGGCTCGAGTAGAAGATGGTGGGGCTCAGTTGTTTTGGAAAAGAATCATGTGGTCTTGGAGTGGAAAGATTCCAAGGCCATCTTTACCGAGAAATTCTACCTGGAGTCTATAACCTTGGCGATAGCCATGGTGGAAAAGAAACATGAGGGCTTAGAGTGGAAATATTTCAAGTCCATCTTTACCAAGCAATTCTACCCAGAGTCTATGACCTTGTCGATAGCCATAGACTTCCTCAACCTAGAGAGAGGGAATCGAATAGTGATGGAATACGCGAACCGCTTCACCGAGCTCTCTTTGTTTGCTCCTGAGGTTGTGTTTAATGAGAAGATAAAGGATCAGAGGTTTTAGATGGTCTCGATCAGATATTTGGTCACGGTTATTCATTCTAAAGCTTTATAACTATGTCAAGGAGGTAGGTAGAGTGTTTATGGAAGAGATTATCTTGGAGGGAAAGTCAGAGCCGACTGAAGTTCCTCCAACTTATGATTGTAGCTTCAGTGGTTCTTATAAGGGGAAGAGGAAGAGGAAGTAGAGAAAGTTTCAAAAAGGAAGAATTAGTGGTGCTTATCAGAATCCTTTTCCTACACGATCATCAGTGATTGGTGGATTGACTTGTTACTAGTGTAGCCAGATGGGGCATGCAAAGCATTTTGGTACTGTGCCTCCAAAGACCTGAAACCTATGTAGATTCCTTGGTCACTTGCAGTTATATTGGGATTTTTCTTCTCCTCACTCTGGAATAGGCTCATCATCACCTATAGGATCTTCGGCACAGTCAGATGCATCATGGACAACAAGGTTCCAACCACAGACTTCCGGAATGAAATAATTACACGCAGTTGAGGAGTTTCCAATGTAAGTGGATGTGGTTCCTAAAACTGTGAGGTGCCATTTTTGTTGCTTATATTTTAGAAACTAATCCATTTGACATAGGTTTCCCTCACTCTTTTGTGTAGACTCATATAGTTGATCTTTTAAAATTTCCAACGGAACTCATGGCATTTGTTATGGAATTCATGAAGCCTCTAGGAAAGAGGAGGGAGCAAGGTTTTCGGTTCCCTTCATGATCTTTCTTTATGTGCGACGTAGAGATGGTTTGAGATTTTATAGTTCTCTACATGGACCTCTTCAATGTTATTATCAGTATGGATTGGTTGATTTCTCACAAAGCTCAAATTGATTGTTATCATCAGTGAGTTTCTTTCACTGCCCCTAATGGGAACTCCCATATGTTTCAAGAAGAGCAGGATTCGAGGTCCGATCGAGTGTGAACTCCTCTTATAAAACTTGGTAGTTTGATGTCTTTAGTAATGGATGGGATAAGTCAAGAATATTTTATTGGTGAGCTTCCTCTGATGGTCAATGAATTTTTTGAAGTTTTTCCATGTGACTTTTTTGGTTTGCCTCCATAGAGGGGTGGGGTTCTCAATTGACTTAGTGTCGGGAACTCAGCTGATAATGATGTCATCCTACCGCATAGCCCCAGTTGAGTTGAAAGAGCTAAAAGTTCAGTTGGATGATATGAGAGTCAAGGGATTTATACACCCAAGTGTATCACCTTGGTCAGCTCCTATACTCTACCAAAAAGGCTGATGGACCTCTCCTCTTATGCGTTAATTATTGAAATCTCAATCAAGTAATGGTCAAGAAAAAATATCTTTTTCCCCGCATTGAATATTTGTTTGATAAGTTAAAAGGGAAAAGTATTTTTCTAAAATTAATCACTTGTCTGGTCATCACAAGCTAAAATAAAAGATTTAGATATTCCAAAGACCGCCTTCAAAAGCAAGTATGGCCATTTCGAGCACCCCATGATGTCATTCAGCCTAACTAAAAATCTTGTTGTTTTCATGGTATTGATGAACCAGATATTCCACCAATATCTAGACACTTTTGTCATGGTGTTCGTGGATGAAATTTAGGTGTACTCTTAGACCGAAGAAGATCATGTGCATCACTTGAGACATGTTTTGGGAATCCTACGGGATCACTGCTTGTATGAAAAATTATCAAAATTCCAATTCTGGATCTGATAAGTTAAGTACTTGGGACACGTGATCTCGAAACATAATATCTCGACTGATCCTGAAAAGGTGTCAGTTGTCATGTCATGGGAAAAACCAAAAAATATCTTTGAGATTCAAAACTTCTTGGGTTTGGTAGGATATTATCGACAGTTCTTAAAAGATTTCTCGAAAATCGTGTCAATTTTGACTGCTCTCGCTAGGAAGGGGGTGAATTTCTTGTGGGATTCAAAGTTTCAGGCATCCTTCGATGATTTAAAGTGGCATTTGACCTCAGAACCAATTCTGACTTTACTAGAGGTTGGACAAGGCTATGTGGTTTATTGTGATGTTTCAGATACAGGTTTGGGTTGTGTCCTTATGCAAGGAAATCATGTGGTCATGTGGTGGATTATGGATCTCTTCATCTTCAACCTCAAGAGAAGAATTATTCCGCTCATGATTTAGAACTTGCAGCTATAGTTCATGATCTTAAGAGTTGGCGACACTATATTTTCAGAGAAAATATTATCATTTACTCTAATTTTAAAAGTTTGGGTAGTATTTTTCCTCAAAAATATTTGAATCCCCGATAGAGACGATGATGTTGGATTGGTGTAGCCCAATCTGTTTAGATGATGTTGGGATGAATGTTAGAAGCCAATAACGCACACCAAGCTACAACTCTCGTGGGTCGAGCTTCGTGATGATCTTGTTGGGGGTTGCAGGGTACAACGGTACAGTAGCTCTGCAGAATTTTTGTCACTAGAACTGTAGCAGTTTGGACTTGGGTGGATGCAGCACTGTAGCAGTGTGGACTTCCAGCCACCGTTCACTATAGCGCAGTGGTCTTACTGTACGGTTGGTGACACGATGTATCGTCTTCTTTATTAGCTCATTTGAGCTAAGTTTTTGATGTGTGTGAAACTTTGATATCTCCCTATATTTATTCTCCCAAAAATAATGAAGTAATTTTTCCTCTTCATGGACGTAGGGATTATTCTCGAACCACGTATTCATCTTCTTCTTCTTTTGTTTCTATCTCTTCACTTGAAAACCTTTGTCACTATGACTCCTAACATTTCCATAACAGATGGGTGAAATTTCCGCAGTCACTCAACTTTAACATTTCCCATACTCTTAGAAAGGGTAATGCGGTTATTGGCACTATTAGCGGGAAGTTGCCTTCTCGGGCTATGAAAGAAGCAAAGGATGAATGGAACTTGAGGGGACTCTTTGCTCGGATGCGCTTGGGAGTTAGGGAGGAGGAGTCTGGTCATGTTCTGGCTAGTATCCATTTGACATCCTCTCTTCTTTAAATGATTCTGCAAGAGTAGAAGCAAGAAAATGGTTTTTGGAATATCAGAAATTCTTTATATAGTGGGGATACCATCAGTGAGTGGTTACTCTCCATGGAAGGTATTCTTTTCTTCAAAAACCGATATATTGTTCCATCGGCTACGAGGAAGGTTGTTTTGGGAGATTTTTATCATTATTTGTGGTTTTTACACCTTGGAACTACAAAGATGTTTTATGATATGAAACGTTGGTTTTGGTGACTTGGAATGAAATGAGATAGAGCCAAATTTGTATCTAGATACTACACATGCCAAAAAATTAACACTGAACACCAAAAATATTATGGTTTTCTTCATCCTCTTCCCATGCCGACATGGAAATGAAATGAGATGTCAATGGATTTCATTGTTGGAGTACCTCGAACACCCTGAGGTAAGAACATCATTTGGGTAGTGATCAATCAGTTGACCAAGTCGGTAAATTTTATACCGATTCATGATGCCACTAAAGTGTAAGACTTAGGAAAGTTGTTTGTGCAAGAGATCATAAGGTTGCATAGGATTCCTACAGCCATTGTCACAGACAGAGACCCACACTTTACCTCTAGGTTTTGAAAGATCTCCAGGAGGAGATGGGGACTCAGGTTAAGTTGAGCACGACATATCATCCCCAGATGAATGGATAGACAGAAAGGGCTAATCCAATTTTGGAGGATATTCATCGTGTTCGTGCATTGGACTTTAGAGGTTCTTAGGATAACCACTTGGGGATATTCAAGTTTTCATATAATAACAGTTACCAATCATCCATCAAAATGGCAGCTTTTGAAGCTTTATATGGTCGAACCTGCAACTCTCCTCTATGTTGGTCTGAGGTTGGTGAAGCTTTCTTGCTAGGAACGAGCTTGGTTTAGGAAACAATGTCTAAAGTTCAAATGATTCATTAACATTTGGTGACAGTTGAAAGTTGGTATAATCCTTATAAGGACCGTCGTCATCCTTTGGAGTTCTCGGTTGGTGACCAGGTGTTCTTAAAATTCTCACCCCGGTTTGGTCACCGATGGCTCGGTAAGCAAGGGAAGCTCGCTCCTAGATTTGTGAGACCGTTTGAGAACATTGAACAGCTTATAAAGGTGGATTATTTCTTGGATTTACAACCTCTATTGTCTTTGATTCATAACATTTTTGGTGTGTCATGATTCAAAAAGTATCTACCTAACCCATCTCATATTCTGAATTAGGATGACCTTGATGTAAAACCTATGTCGATGACTGAGCAACCATTTCAAATAGTTGATTCTCAAGTGAAGGTTTTTCAAGGGACATAAATTTTGTTGGTTTGAGTTCTATGGTAGCATGGGTCAGACTCAGATGAGATGTGGGAGCAGAAGGTTATGATGAGAGAGTGGTGGTTTCATCTCTTTGTGGACTAACCTTCTTCGACTTGGCTTTATGGGGGAAGAAAGCAATATGGTGAGGAGAATTGTCACATTCCGATCAGTCAAAAAACCACAACTCTCAAGATGTCGTAAGGTATGTCACACGGCTAGTCAACCTACCATGAAGTTAGTCATGCGGTAAGTCATAGGGTTAATGGACCTACCATGACATTCCTTGAGTGCTTTGCGGAAAGTGACACGACAAGTAAACCTACCATAAAATCCCTGAAGTACCTATGCGAAAAATCATGTAGTTAGTAAAACTGTCGTGTCTATTTAATTTTTTAAAATTTTATTTATTTAATTTAGCTATTTATCATTTTTGTACCCTGGATCCTGCTCTAGAATTTGATTTAGCTTATCTCGAAGATTAATCCATTGCCTTTCTCAAATCCCTCTCGAAACTAAATCCTCTCCTGTCTCTCGAACCTCGATGAAAATGGTGAGAATGAAGCGAATTTTGAATTTCTCTCCTCTTGAAGAGTTGTCGCTAGAAATGAAATCAAAAGCTAGTTCGAGTGTTTCAGTCAAACCACTCAATTTTCACCTGCCAAATACTAAAAAAAAATCACCGTTTAGCGGTGGTTTTGTAGCGGAGGTTCCTAGAACTACTGCTAAACCTTTTTAAAAAAGGTTTCCCAGCAGTTTATAATAAATTGCCGCGAAACATTTTTTTTAACAGCCCTGACCCTCCCCCCCCACCCCAACCCCCCTCTTTCTCACCCAGCGACTGCGATTCCCCCAGCCCCACGCTTCCCCCACGACCCCGGCCCCCCGCGACCTCGCCGACCCCGCGACCCCGGTGACCCCGCAACCCCGGTGACCCCGCAACCTCAGCGACCCTGGCCCCCCGCGACCCCGACAACCCTGCGACCCCAGCGACCCTACTTTCCGGAAAACCTATACGAACCCTAGGGTTTGATTTCTAATTTTTTTTGTTTTGATATTAGTTATTTCTTTATTATTATTGTTTCTTATAATAAATTGTAATGTTGTATTTATTGTATTGTATGCATATGTTTTCGATTATGATTATTTGTTTTTATACTTATTTCATGTGATTTTTTATATGTGTTTGTTAGTTTTTATTCTTAAGTGATTGTTTTTCTATCTGCTTGATTGTTTGTGGTTGTTTGATACTATACTCATGGGTTGTGATGGCTCATGGTTAAAATACATGCTTATATTATAGGTTATAATGGATTAAGGTATAACATGTACACATTTCCCTAGGTTGTGATGGATTTAAGGCTATGTCATGTTTTTGGTTGTGATGGATCGAGGTTATAACATGTGTCATTGAGGTAATGATGTGGAAATTTAGTGGATGTTGGGATGGTTAACACTGGTTGAGAGTTGGACTTTCTTGTTATGCTGATGTGATGATGATGAGATGATTGACATAGGTTGAGAGTTGGGATTACCTATTTTCTAGCTAATACGATGATGTGACAGTGATGATTGACACATGTTAAGAGTTGGGTTTTCTGTTTTGTCGAAAATATTGATGGTTTCTATATTATGGAAATTTTTGTGAAGTGGCATAATTATTTGATGATGATGTTATAAATATGGAATCTATACGTTATTGTTATAATTACATGGAAATAAAAATCCCCATTGCTTACTTTCTTTTGATAATCCATTGGTTTAATATGATAATACCTTTATAGGTGATATGGTTAAATATAGAAAATATATAATGTGTTACATTTCTTTTTAGCATAACCCATATTCTAGTATTTCTTAGTTGATTCACATATGTCTATTCTGGCACATATATCTTTCATGGATATAGAACTACTTAGAAATATATTCCTACTGAGTACTCCCAAGTGTTCACCCCCTCTAGAGTGTTCTTGAGTTATTTTTCTGGACAAATCGATAGAGATGTTAGATGCTACTATTTGGGAAGCCAGATTAGATCTTAAGAGGTCTTTGTTCATTGTTCTTGATGAATTATATTCATTATTATATAGATTTTAAGTTTTATGAAATTTTTTATTTATTTTATTTTATATATATAATTATATATATTTTAAGTTGATTGGAGGTTCTATTTTTATACCTAGGAAATTAAGAAGGTGATTCCTCTCATACATGTCACCCCCTATAATAATTTTCTTGTTTTGATGTTATATAATGTTCATTGATCTTTATTGATTAAATATTTCATCATGCATTTCCATGAACACCACCACTTATCATGCCTCAAGACTATCCCTCATGTGGTTCTTGCCACTCCAAATTAACAATGTGTTGAGTTTTGTAAGCATCATAAGGTTTTCCCTAAACAATATTTATAATAGATTTATTCAATATTAGAGTTTTATATTAAGACTCTATAGAGAACTTAGGTAGGGGTTATTACAAATTAACAATATGCTTTGGTTTTCATGGTAAAGTAGCCACCACGTTGTTAGCACACTGTTTCTCTTTACCAAAGAAACTTCCCCTATCCCAAACACTAGAGGGTTCATATCTAACTCAGGGGATCATCTTTATTATATTATGTTTCTGTAATGTTACACTATAGTATATATGAATCTCTTTCTTTATTTAGTAGTAACTATGTGTTTTAATTATTTTTATTGTTGTGTAGGCACATTGTGATATACATGGATAAAAGATGGATCACATTACTGAGGAACACACCTCAGTATGTTAAGGGTTTGAATGAGTTTTTATATTTTTCAATTTTGTAATAGATCCGTTGAAGGGAGAATAAAATGTCCATGTCCTAAATGTAAATTTAGAACATGGTTGAAGAGAGATGAGGTTTATGAACATTTAATACTAAATCAATTCCCTGGTCAATATTTGTGTTGGATTTGGCATGGAGAATCGAATGTTATAGAAAGATTGAGCACTGATGTTAATCCACAGAATGAGGTCCCAAGTTCATCGACAATGGAAAATGAAATGAAAAACCTCATAAATGATTCATTCGGTACTACAAGGAACCACTATCAGCATCAAAACATATCAGAACAACCAGAAGAGGGTGCTACAAATTTCAACGTGACAAGTGATGTTTTTGAGACTGTAACACAGGCAGATCAAGATTGTAACATATCATTGGATCCTCCTATTGATTCTATGGAGCCAAATGTAAGAGAAAAATTCACTAAGGAAAATGAATTTCATGATTTAGTTGACGATGGAAATCAAGAGTTGTATAGTGGGTGTTTGAAATATTCAAAGATTTCATTTCTGCTGAAGTTGTATCATATCAAATGTCTATGTGGAATTACAAATAAGGCAATGTCCATGATATTGGAATTGATTCATGATGCATTTCCTGAAGCAAAAATCTCATAATCTTTTTATGATATGAAAAAAGTTGTTAACAAGCTTGGTTTGAATTATACAAAAATACATGCGTGTCCCAATGATTGTATGCTTTATTGAGGAGAGGATTCAAGTAGACAGAATTGCAAGAAATTTTCTTATTCTAGATGGCAGGCAAAGGGTGATGTTGGAAGTCTGAATGAACATAATTTCATGGAGAAGAAGAAAAGGAACACACCTGCAAAGGTTTTGCGTTACTTTCCTTTGAAGCCTCGATTTCAAAGATTATTCATGTCATCGAAAACTACTGAATAAATGAAGTGGAATTCTATAGATAATAACAATGATGGGTTAATGAGACATCCATGAGATTCTCAATCATGAAAGACATTTGATTCATCACATCTCTATTTCTCAGCTAATCCTAGGAATGTTCGATTGGGATTGGCTGCTGATGGATTCAACCCATTTGGGACTTTGAGTACCAGTTATAGCATTTGGCTAGTTGTTTTGATCCCTTATAATCTGCCTCCTTGTATGTGTATGCAACAAACCTCTTTTATCCTTTAGATGATTATTCCTGAAAAAAAATGCCTGGAAATGATATTGATGTATACTTGCAGCCTTTGATTGACGAATTGTAGGAGTTATGGAGCAACGATGTTGAGATATTTGATACTTCTTCTAAAGCAATGTTCAAAATGCATGCTACTTTAATATGGACCATTAGTGACTTCCTTGGGCTTGGGAATTTATCTGGTTGAAAAAATTACATGGATTTGGCTTTTCCCATTTGTAACTTTGATTTTGAGCCCAAACAGCTACCTCACAATATAAAATGGTGCTTCTTGTGTCATCGAAGATTTCTTGATGCATCTCATAGATTTAAACTAAACAGATCAAAATTTAATGGTTCCATTGATCTTAGACCACCTCCAAAGTTGTTAAATGGTTCTGAAATATTGACACAGCTTGAAAATGTTGAAACAGAATTTAGGAAGGTTCATCATTTGAATGAGAGTGGAAAACGGGTCCGAAGTGCATCGTCAATCGGAACCGAAACGCAACAATGGAAGAAAAAAAGTATATTCTTCAAAATTCTGTATTGGGAATTTAATTTCTTGTGGCATAATATTGATGTGATGAATATCGAGAAGAATTTCTGTGACAATTTGATATTCACACTGCTTAATGAGCATGGAAAGTCGAAGGATCATCTCAATGCTCGCAAAGACTTACAAAAAATGAACATAAAATGCGATCTCTGGCCAGATGAGAATGAAAAGTATCCTCCGACAATTTTTGCAATGAAAAATAGGGATAAATATACATTCCTTCGAATGTTAAAGAATGTTAAGGTATCTAATGGGTATTCAAGTAACATCTCGAGGTGTGTTGACTTGAAGAATCATAAGTTACATGGATTGAAAAGTCACGATTCACATATTTTATTACAATAGTTACTACCATTGGCAATGTGTACATTATTACATGAAAAAATTACTGCTGTTGTACTCCAGTTCTGTACATTTTTCAGACAACTATGTGAGAAATATCTACATCCATTTCAGCTTGAAAACCTCCAAGAGAGGTTTTTATTGACCCTTTGTGCAATGAAGATGATCTTTACTCCGTCGTTTTTTACTGTAATGATGCATTTGACTGTGCATTTGGTTGAGGAAGCTAAATTAGGAGGTCCTGTTTGTTATTGATGGATGTATCCAATTGATAGGTACTTTATTTATATGTTTTACAGTTAAGTAAACAATTTTTGGTACTTAATTAAATTCACAATTATGTTTATTTTATTTCACAGATATCTTGGGCATTTGAAATCATACGTGAGAAATAAAGTTCAACCAGAAGGCTCTATTGCTGAAGGATATTTGACTGAGGAGTGTCTGAAATTTTGTTCTCGATACTTGGATGATATTGAAACAATATTTAATCGAGTTGGACATGTTGACGACACATCAAATCAATATCAAATACATCATAAATCCAAAATATTTCCTGCTATTGGACGATCAGTTGGGAGGACCTCAAATGTGACATTGACTGAATTGGAATTATTACAGGCACATAGATACGTGCTGCTGAATAGTGAAATTTCAGATCCATTTATTGAAGAGTTGAGGATAAAAACAAAGAGACGAATAAGAGGCTGGACACTAAATGAGAAAGATATAAAGAAAGCTGTTAATAAAGAGCTTGTAGAATGGTTTGCATGATGTGTAAGTTCATAAATATTGAAATAAATACAAATATTAGTTTGACACATACATTTTGTAAATATAATAAAGTATATTTCTTTTTTCAGATCATGAATACTGATACTGGAGCAGAGGTGTCAGAAGATTTGAAGTTTCTTATTAGAGGTCCTCTAAAACAAGTTAGAAAGTTCGACGCTTATAATGTGAATGGCTTTAGATTTCGTACAGTCGATCGAGAAGTGGGTTTGAAAACACAAAATAGTGGTATATTTACATTTTCTAAAGTGGAATACTATGGAAAGCTACATGATATTATTGAATTAAACTACCACAGACATTTTTCGGTTGTTTTATTCAAATGAAAATGGGTCGATTTTATTAGAGGTGTTAAAAGAGATTCCTTGCAATTTACTTTTGTGAACTTCTCTCACTTGATGGATGTTGGTGATCGTGAACTGCATGATCCATATATCTTAGCATCGCAAGAAAAAATGGTATATTATGTGAATCATGTTTCCAATGAAGGGTGGAGTGTAGTTTCTTACGTAATACAAAGAGATTTGTATGATATGGATGATGAAGTGAAAAATTTGACCTCTGAAATTGAAGTTAATCAGCAACAGGAAGCAGGATTATTTGTCCATCATGATATTGAAAATATTAGTATAGCAAGGATGGATGAAGTGGATGAAGCAATGGAGTAGGAAACTGAAATGATTGAAGGGGAAAATGATTGTATGTACAATTATTTATTTATTCAGCAACCACTTGTTTCATTTCTATAGTCATTCATTATCATTGTTATATATATTTTTTCTGTTAGTACTGGGAATCTATTATCATTTTTAATTTTTTTTTTCTGCATAATTTTTTTGAAATATATATTCTGAAATTAATTTTATTTGATTAAATGACAGGAATACCAAGGAGGAAGCGGTACACTATTTTATCTAGTTCTGCGACAGATGGCGATCCATCTGGCTCCCTCCCCACGACATCTGAGGCACCAGCTGCCGAAACCCCTACATGATCTCCCCCTACACCATCTCTCACACCATCTATGGATGTCCCATTATAGGTTGAGTCGTCGACTTTCCCTTTAGGAGCCTCAACAGTGGGGCAACAACATGCCCCTTCTAGTTCATCCCAGACATACTAGAGTGTCACTTTCATAGGTACAAATTTTAATTAAATAAATTTATTGCATTTTGTTTATACTAACTGTTTGCTCATTGAAGATAAAAAAAATGAAATCGTGGAGAAAAACATAAACATTTTATATGTTTGGAATATGACTGTAGAGAAGATAGTCGTGCCATTTGATTCTTATGGGGTCCCTACGGCTGACGCCGCGGGGTTACTTGGCCAGATTTTAGCCAGCTGGCTGTGGAGCCTTTTTCCCTTCCCATTTCATATGACGATTGGAGACATATGCATCCAAGATGGGAAAATGATGTTTATGATTCTCAAATAAAGGTAAATTGATAACATTATGGTTTAATTGAATGTCATGTTACTAATATGTTCAAAATGAATTTCTGTATACAGATGTTCTTCCACTTTACCGTTGCTGATGTGATAGCACGGAAGTGGACGTTGAAAAATCTAGGTAAGAAGTCTAAAGATTAAAATGGAGATTGTGGTGTGATGTCAATGATACTTCATTGACTGCGCAACAAATGTATGAAAAGCTACCCAATAGGGTACCGAAAGAACAATGGAAAGTGTTTGTTGATAGACATCGTGATCAGAAGCAGATGGTATTGAAATATATATTATTATATTATCCTCATTTTACCTTTATACTTGTATATGAAAAGGACATTACATTCAATACATTAGTATTAAATTTCATTTTATTTATTTTAGGATCTCTCAAGACAGAATGCATTAAACCGAGCTAAGCAAGTCATCCTGCACACTGCGGGCTCAAAAAGTTTTTCTAGAAGCCGAACGACATTGGTAATATTTTAATTAGTATAAATATTTATAAGAAAATATTATCTGTTTAATATATTGAATTGTTGATTTATCTTTGCTTAATGTAGTCCCAGAGTTTAGGGCATGAAGCATCCAGAACTGAACTATGGTTGGATGTTCACAAGAAATCAGATGGAAGCTTTGTTAATGAGTCTGCTAAAGAAGTTGGGGTATGAAGTAAATTTTTTATAATAATAACTTATTATAAGTTTGTACTGTGTTAATATATATTGATATTTGATTTATAGGTAAAAATTAAAGAACTATGGGATGCCAATCCTGCGCAGTCCTACTCAGTCTCCTAGGACGACCTGGTTGTTAAAGTCCTTGGGAAGGAGCATCATGGGAGAGTGTGAGGGATGGGTTTGAGACCCGTACCATCTGATGTTTTTAGAAGGCCACCGGGGATGGCAGTTGCATATACTCCTGACTTTACTCATACCATACCCAGAGATGCTAATAAATAGATTGTTTCATTATGAAACACAGTTCACCAGTAGGTGGATTAGATATCTACTTTGTAGAAAGAGTTGACTGAAATACGTCAGCAGATGAGAAGATATGCCCCCGGTGGTAGTGAATTGACTGGTGGTATGCAGGTAAATCACAAAAAATAAAATTCATTTAGTTTTCTAATTTTCATTGGTTTTAAGTTTTAATATAAATATGCAACCGTATTTAATTTTCAATATAATGTTCTTACAGGTGAGAGCAGAAAGTGGAGATAAAGGTGGAGAGGGTGACGATGCATTATCGGACCCTGAGTAGTTGTATTGTTGATGTGTTGAACAAATATAGGAACAGTTGGTTTGTATATGTAACATTTGTGGCACATAGTTTCCACCATACATTTTCATGTCCTAAAATTTCCTTGATTTCTCATGTTTCTTTTTATGCATTTTATTGATTTCTGATGTTTCTTTTTATGTCTTGATTTCTCAAGTGTGGTATACATCATTCCATTTAGGCCTATGTTTGAATTGGTAGTTGCCACTACACATTTTCATGTCCTAACTTTCACCCATACTATCACACATCAATCACTTCTACATCCTCCCTCAATAGTAGAAGTAATAATGGACTCATTAAACACTAAATACTTTGTTATTCAAGAGGGTTACTGGCTGCAATGAATGATCTATGCCTCAATGTGCATTGTGTGCATCAACTGAGAGGGTTACCAACTCTATGAATGGAGGACCCATGTCCTATCACTATGATCGGGTTATGTAATCCAAAAAATAAATAGAGGACTCATTCCTTGGATCCATTATTCTACCAGGAGGGTTATCGACCCGATGGATGCTCCAATTGTCCACCCACACCTATCATAATCCCTACAAAGCTATAAAGCACCATATACTTGTATGTTATCAATATAAACCCCAGATTATGAATGCATGTGTATCATCATGTTCTATATAGAAAAATTATTAGAATGGACTACTCATATGTCCCAAACTAACACTCTAGTGAGAAGATATATAAATTACTAGAATATATCTAGCACACAAGACCCGATGGATTTTTTTGCAAAAAAGGTACCACCATTAGTTATTCACCCATACATCTATCATATACAATTGATGCTAGTTGTACTAAGTGTACACCCCAAATATGTCATGATAATAGATTAGAAACACAATAAGAATCAAAGGGTCTCATCCATCCCAACAAGTGATTCACATATGTCCTAAGTAATGAAAATTGTGTCATGCCCAATTAGAGATTCTAATGAATCTTGTTAAATATCATGAATCAAGACTAAATATAAATATAAATAAAACCATGGTCAACCGAATACCCATTCCCATCATTATCATCTTAGCTCCATCAGGCATCCACATTGGTTCAGGTTCTATAGTGACACCTGTAACCATCTCTAAAGAAACACATGCACCTGTTCTGGGTTAGTCTATCTACAGGGAACCCACATGGGTCCTCTAGGTCTATATGTATGTAGAGGAATCTCTCTTGAGATCCTTGTTCATGGACCACTATCTCAATCTAGTACTTTTCATTTGATAAAATCAAAACTTCTAGTAGTGTCAATATATAAAATAACATCTCAGCCTTAATGCAGAAACCAAATAATGGGTTTTCCAGGAATATGGATCATGGACCATCTTAGTTAGAAGGTTCCACTTAGATGGTCCACTCAGCAAACCTAATCCAAGTCCATCCTATGTTCATCTACCTAGAGTAAATCACAACTAATGGAAAAGGGTTTGGTCAATACAAACAATTACTAGGATTGCATAACTTGATGGTATACCCAAGACACATTCCAGACTAGATAGGCCATGGTTTCTAAGTCAAACATTACTTAATTGTTGGAGTTTTCTCAAGGGTCTTAGCTAGCCCACATTGGATGGTCATCTTATGTCACAAAACACCTCTATAAAAAGGTATACAAGGATCATCCTCTAGGGAAAAGACATCTCAAAATGCCCCGCCTAATGAAGGGGTCAGAAAGTCACTTGAGATCTCTAAGTTCAATGCCTCATCCTTTAGAGACCGAGGAATCAGACCAGTACACAATCTTCTATTTGTTTCCTATCACATAGTTTAGTTTTCTCATGGTCTTCAATCACCTTAACATTTTAATTTCAATTAACCATTTAATTAAAAAATAATAATTGGGTTTATAGAAGGAGAATGGAATCCAATGGAAATATTACACACCTCAAACCACAAAAAATAATAAAAAACAATAGGTCTAGAACATTAGAGAGCCTAACTCATTTTGAAGCCCCTTTCCATTGACACACCACTTAACAGCTCATGGACAGACCTCACCCCCAAGCTTTCCATGGACCAATATTTCACCACCCATTTTCTTAGGTACTATAACATACAAAGGAATCATATATAATTAATTATAATATTTTATAATAAGTTATAATTAATTAATCCATTTTAACCAAATATGAATAATATATAATTTCTTACCAAATTATTTTTTGTGGAAAGTGATGTTTGGTGTGTGATTGTCATGTTGTTATTTTTGATATTGAGGAAGTGATTGTGGTAATGTGATTTAGTGAAGGAGGAGGGCTAGTGATGATGATACATGATGTGGGTTATGCATGGTAGGAGGGCTATAATGTATCTCAATTAGTTTATATTTCTGGTTTGATTTGTTTTTCAGGGCAGTGGTGCAGTAGAAGAAGATTTTTTTTTCTGGGTAGATTTTAGCGGCGGTTTTAACTGCCGTGACATTTATATGGGAGGAGGTTTAAACCGCCGCTAAACTGTGAAAACCGCTGCTAAACATAATTTTTTTTCTTACGTTTAGCGGCGGTTTTAACCGCCGCGACATAGCTGAATCGTTGCTGCCTCATTCCACGGCGGTTCCCGTGACTTCGATGACGGTTTTACAGCTGCTGAATTTGAGTTTATTCACGGTGATTATAACCACTGAGAATAAATTGATATCTAGGGATCGTAAAAACCGCTGCTAAATTCTGGAAAATCACCGTGAAATGAGGTAGCTACGACGCTTTCCTTAAACTGCCAAGAAACAGAAAAAACCGCCGCGAATAGATTGGAAATGATGTATTAGGCGGCGGTTTCTGTAAACTACCGCCAAACCATGCCGCGACGGTTTAAACCACCACGAAACGCAAAAAAAAAACTGCCGCTAAATGGCGATTCTGTTGTAGTGAAATCATTTGATTATGCTAGAGAAAGAAGTAGATTCTAGGTAACTGAAGTCGAGTATGTCATTGGTATGGAGATTCGTCCAATGGCAAGGCTAGGAAGACTAGTTCAGTGAGAATGGTAGGACCTTCCATCCAAGGTTAGTAAAGGCTTTTTACTTGAATGTCGAGTTCAAAGTAAAGGACTATATTTGAACCCTAGTAGATGGAGAAGAACTGGTTTTCTATTCTAAGCAGTGGGAGAAATGTCTAAAAGTTCCTCACAAGGGTGAGTTTGAAGATTAACAAAGCTACTGCCCGATTGGACATGAAAATTTTGAAATTGGAAGGGCTCTAGACGGGCTTACTGGGACAAAAACCCTAGAATACCTAATACCACAGAGCTGTAAGGTGAGTGCAGATTGTTGCTTAAATTCATTCAACACCTGATATGTCCCAGGAAGGGGGACTTCAGTATTTTAAGACACCAAGATGTATTTCCCCTATATTTTTTAAGAAGGGTGTAAAGGTAAATTTGGACAGATTTTTGATTACACATAAAGAAGATATTAGTAAACCTTCTTCCAGATTTAATTCCCTTCCATATCTCAAATTCATCATTGTCCTTGTTTCAAAAGGACTTATTCCTCAAGGAGAGGAAAATTTAGTTTCCACTTGTGTAATTTGCCTAAATCAAACCATTTTCAAGAGAATGAAGGTTAACTGGAACCTGTGGAGGAAAGTATGGGTGGCCGACGGTGATAAATTGTATGAAAAATTCAATCTAGTCACACATCTTTTGAGGCCGAAAGATATAGATCATCCAAGTTTGGAACCTGATGAAGTTGTTGAATATAATTCTGAGGAAGAAATGGTTGTTTGCAGTATTGGTTCAGTCAGGGAATATGAGGGAGACAAAATAATTGATTTGAGTGAAGAGTCTATGAAAGCACAAGAAGATGAGAAGAGTCCCTCTCATGAGGATTTGGTTGGACTAAATCCTGGACCTCATGAGCCAATGGAAGTTTCTCCACCTGCACCTATGAAAAGAACAAGAGCTCAAAATTTTTTCTATGGATCTCCTGCAACTCCTTTGACATTACCTTTAGAGGAAGAAGAATTGGATGATGATGGTTTTGAGGATATTGGACTGAACAATTTAGAGACACGATGTGTGAGTCTGATGATGATGATGATGATGTTGATGGTACTGTTGATGTTGATGATGATGATGAAAAGGATGATTCTGTTGAAGCGTTCATTCCTATTATAGAGGAAAAGGAAAGAGTTGAATAGAAAGTATCTCTAGTGCATGAGATAGGTGGAGCTTATGTTTCATATACTCCAACAAGTAAGGGGGAGAAGTCCCTTGGATCTTCCTTATTGGGTCCAGATTACCTAGTTTTTAATGAAAGTGATGATGATCATAATGATGGAAGGAGTCCATATGAGCATGGCAGGCCTGTCATCCCTATTGCTCCTCAAATAGTTGAAGGTTCACTAGTTGAAATAATTGATCTTGAAAAGAGGATTGAGCAAACCTCTCTAAGACCTATCTTATAGTACAAACAAAGGTTGAAGAAAATAGTGAAATAAGTGCTTGATGACATGTTTGGGCCAACACCTGTGAAACCTGTTGGTGTGGAAGAAGCTGGTGCGACATATAAAGTCAGAACCTATTGGGTAGCCCTCTCCTGTGCTTTCTGGACCTCCTGTTTAAGATACTCCTCCACCTGTTGTTGCTTCATACATCACACGGGGTGATCTCAATATGTTTAAGGTTTATTTGATCAACATTCCAAAACATTTATTTTTGGACTTAAGATCAAATTTTGAAGCTGCTAAGGAAGAAGGCCTACCTATGGCCATATCTTCCATAGTGAATTGTTGCAGAAATGTCAGGAGAAAAGAAGCAAAGAACAGAACACAAAAGAGTAAAAAATAAAAAAAAGAACAAGTACACAAGGATTTACATGGTTCATGAATAATCCCTACTTCCACGGAGGGGCATAATAATCAATATAATTTGGGAGCACAAATATAGAGTTTTTTAGTAAGTAACCCTAGCCCGAAATGGGCTACAAATGGAGGAAGACGATCTACTATTCCACCAACCGCACAGAAAGTCTGCATCACTACAGTGGTCAAAGATGCTACAGTTCCCGAAGCAAGGGGTGCGTTTCCCCCTACAACCCCCAATGAGCTCACCACGGATCTCGACCCGTGAAAGTTGCGGGCCACAAGCATTTGGCCCAACCGGATCGGGATACACCAATCCAACATGAATCACATTCAACCGAGGCCATTTAGCAAGATTGATCATATGAAAAGGAGATTCAAAGGCTGCAAGATCATATTGGAGATCTTCATACAGATCTTAAGGACATGAAGCTACATCTAGATCAAAGAGATCTCAGCTTGTTTTCCTAGTCTTCTACTTCTAGTGATCATGCTTTTGATCAGGTTAATGAGAATTTAATCAGACAAAATGCTAGAGAAGATAGGATATTTTGGATGGTTCTTCAGAAACCAATAAGTTGACTTTCTTAGATTTTAAGACTTGTGCTGAAAGGAATTATGATTTAGTTAGTGGTGATGGCATACAAGCTGGAAAGGACATAGAGAGAATCAAAAAATCCATCAAGCATTACCTAACTATTTTTTTTACAAAGAATGACATACAATAGTTATTTCACTTTTATTAATATGATTGCACATGAATGAATTTTATTCTTATAAATTTCCTTACTTGTTGATCTTAATTTATATATCTCTTATTCTTACATATTTCAGATATATTTTTCTTTCCTTTTCACTGATTTCATTTAAGATATTCTTTGATACATCACTTCATGCTTCAAGAAATTTTTTATTTCTTATCTCTCGATCTTTCATTAACTTTTTGATAATCCTAAAAGGGGGTGATGAAATGGAAGTTAGTTTTTTTTACTTCTTTTTGGAAGCAATGCTATGCAGATTATCTTAAATCCAATTAATAATTTATGGTACATCAAGTTACAGACTTTTAATTTTGTGATAAGTTAAAAGTAATTTAGGTTTTACAATTTATGTTGTAATTTGAAAATTTATCCTGTCGTGATTTGTGATCATCAAAGGGGGAAGATCATTGTCTTAGTCCATCAATTTGTTGTTTTGATAATATAAAATCATGTTATTGTAATACTAATGATTTTTGTGTTTTATGAAAGTAAGTTGTTTTTTATAAAATTGCTTAATTATGGAACCTACCCTAAGTTTCCAGCCGACGACATGAAGAAATGAAGCAACCATGAAGAAATTTTTCTAAGTACCAGATCAACTACACATTATACTCAAGAGACTTCAAGAAGGGTTTCTGGTAACTGTGAAGAGAAAGAAACTATGGATGATTGACCGCAAGGCAATCCAAGCGAGTGTGCTGACAGACTCAAAATTTCTCCAAGTGTTGGATCAATCACACGTTGATATTTGATTGACCACACGTTGTATCCAACCAACCATGACCGTCAACCAAACCTGGAAAGCAACAACACGAAAAATATCCAATCGACCGCATGTTGACTCCAAGTTACTGCACGTTGAAGCCAACTGACTGTGTGAAGAGTCTGTATCTACCACACGTGTTGAAGAACCGCAAGGCAACCAACCACACTGCAAGCTTCCTGGAGCAACTGACCGTGAGGTATCAAACCTTTCGTGTCTAAGGACTTTCACACCCTTAGGTGAGAAGGATACCTTTACGTAGGATTGATCAATTGCTACCATTTCCAAGATTAATATATTATTTTAATCCCAACAATTAGTTTTAGGGGAAGTTAATGAAAGTTAGAGCATTTAAGGTTTTCTAGAAGGACCCTCAGTGTGAGGATTTGTTTATGATTATTTCTCAATGATTAATTTGAGAAGATTCGTCTACAAATACATGAAAGGCTCGCACGTGCAACATGATTTTCCTTCTACTAATAAGCTCACGCTCTCCTAGACTCCATGATACTCTATTTTCCTACACTTTACTGCAAAACCTGAGAGAGAGATCGACATGATTTTTTTTTCTCAAAACATTTTGAAAGATTGCTCAAGGGAGAATAGAACCTTGTTGGATCAACCAAAGAACAACAAAGAAGAATTTCACTACATTTCATGTCACTTTTCTCTATCTTTTTTCCATTTCATTTAAGTTGTGCTTGAATCTTATTGTAAATCTGTTTACCAATACTCATGTATTGTATTGAAGAGTAAACTGATATTATTTTTTCCTCTTCTGACTCTTGTATTATCCCATGCACTACTATGGAAGAGGCTTTGTGTTAAGTCTAGACTATCTAGTGTACAGTTGTTTATATGTTGTAATACCTGATTGAAGATATTTTGTGATGTTTTATTACAATGTTTTGTATTTGTTGACAACTAATATTTTTCAAAAGAACGTTTTTGAATAACATGTGAAAGCTGCTGAATGTTAGAACCTAAAAACAATGGGAGAGAAAAGTTTTTATCTTTGAGAAAGTTGTTTTCCGGACATAGGTTTCTGGACACAGGTTTTCAGACTGAGCAGTACTAGACACAGAAGGTGTAAGGAAGATGGAAGCTGGAAGTTTTGTAAAGTTTCATATCAGACACACCATCAGACTCAGATCCATCGGCATGAAATCCAAGATTAATCAGACTCTACATTAGTTATAAAGTCAAAAGTTATGGAGTGAGGAAGTCAGAATGATGCTGAAAAGAGTAAAAGAAGACATTAAACTCTCTAACTTAAGTCAGACAGTGTTATGCCAATCTAAAAAGTTCTCAAAATCATGAAAGAGTCATGATACAAGCAGAAGTTTGTGTTCGAAAAGTTATGAATTCATCGGTGTTAAGAAACGTGAGAAGTCAAAGATGTTAGTTTTCAATCAGACCAATAAATCAAATATACAGATTATCGAATCCAAAAGAATTGGAGGAATAATTTGTTGATTGTTGGAAGTTTTCCTTTACCGTAATCAGACAAAGAAAGAAGTTTCTAAGTTAGAAAATCAAAATGTGGCTGAAAAGGTTGAATGAAGACAGTGATGTGAGGAGTTAGAAAGTTCTTAAAATTTCTAACCTAAAATCAGATGATGTTTTTCTAGTCATGAAGTTCTCATATATCATGATAAAGTTTCATGATAAAAACTTCTTGAAGGAGGAGGTTGTTGAAGGTCTCTGAATAGTTGGTATCAGTTATAGAAACCTAGACATAGAAGATCAGATCGAAAAGTACCAGACACAAAATATGTTAGAAGTCTTTCTGAGTAAAAATGATAAAGTTTGAAAAGTATCTGAGTGAATTCACCATTGGATGCAGAACATCGAAGTAACAAGAGTTGTTGACACTGATCCACCAGACCGAGAACAGACACTAATCCATCAGATGAATGTATCACACTGATATATCTTTTGATGCAGTGGTTTAAGAAATTTGATTGGTCTAAGCAATTATATAAAGGATGTTATCGTAATGAGTTTAGGAAGGTTCTTTGTAATGAGTTGAGGAAGTTCCATCGTACTAAGATGAGGAAGTTTCATCGTAACGAGATAAGGAGGTTCCCTCATAATAAAGAAAGGTGAGGAAGTCCGAGAAGGATGATTACGGAGAAGACTCAAGAAGATTTGTGAAGAGTTGAAGTAGTCAAACTTGAAATTCAAATATGTGTAGATCTCAAAGTTTCTAAATTTAAGAGATCGGGAAAAGTTTTCAAGTTTCTCACCTTTTTCATTCTGGGATGCCTATAAATAGAAGCACAATACATTTGTACTTTGCAATCTTTTTCACGCATGGAAAAGGCAGAGCACTGCAAAGTTTGAATTAGAATTTGAGTCAGAGTTCTTTCCGAACAGAAATTTCATTAGATGGTCGAACATCTGTTGTTTTGTTTACCAGACTGAGCAACATCGTATTGAGTCGATTGGACTGAGCAGTTGAGTAGATTTTGAGAAATGTAGATTGAGAATGGGTTCATCGTACTGAGTTCATCAGACTAAATTCATCGGAGTAAGAGAATCATACCCAGCCACATCGAGCTGAGGATCTGGACAAAGAATTTGTGAAGCAGTTTGAACAAAGTCTTTATTCTTTTTTGTTGGATCAATTGTTTATAAGAAAACTCTGTAAACTAATGGGAATCAATATAATCATTTCTACCGGGAGATAAATGGTTTCTAACGGGAGTTGGCACAAGTTGTATTCACTTATTGTTAATAGTGAATTTCCATAGAGAAGGGATAGAATTCCAAAACCAAGAGAGAGAATCTTAACATATTAGTTATAATTAATTTAATAAAATAAAGAATTACCTTGATGAAATTCTTTCTTCATTGATGGATATGACAACAAATTTGCATTGTTTCATCATTGCATTGTAGGAATCGAAGTAGATTACCTCTAACGGTGATCCACACGTGTTCCACGAATCTCTGAACATCGTCATAAGAGTCTTTGGGTGCTAGCACAGCAGATCCTAACGCTTGTATCGTTCGCCTTTGATCACCTCAAGAACAGTTTCCAAAGCATTCTCCTAGATCTATCTTGACTCGAGAGTGGGAGGTGGAGTAAAATCACTCTCCGTTCTTAGGAGTGTTCTTAGATAAGGGAGCTCTCTGGGTCTTGAGAGGATTCTTTAAATCCGTTGTGCACAACAAAAACAAATGAATTGGATTATTGAGAAAATAATATAATTGGGTTTATATATCACTATGGTTAAAATAAAATAATTGCACAAGTTCTCTTTATTATTTATTTAATCTCTACGGAACCCCATGTCAAATAATAATAATAATAATATTATTTATCAACATGAAAACTTCCAAATTAAATTAAATATTATTTAATCAAATAATATTCAATATTTATTATTTATCACTGGACCATTAAATTTGGTCCGTCATTCCTCTATAACATTTATCAGGCCTTGAATAATGATTATTTATTTATTAAATAAATATCACTAATTCAGAGATAAATATATAAATATTATATTCACTAAATAG
Organism: Viscum album; assembly: GCA_963277665.1. Taxonomy (NCBI): domain Eukaryota; kingdom Viridiplantae; phylum Streptophyta; class Magnoliopsida; order Santalales; family Viscaceae; genus Viscum; species Viscum album. Next base: position 602,730,998 of record OY728133.1, read on the forward strand.
AAAATAAATATTTATATGCGTTCAAGCATACATGAATAATTATTAAACTATATCCAAGAATAATATTTATTGAACTTGTTAAATAATAAATAATAATATATTATTTAACTGAGATTCTGGATACACTTAGTGTGTGACCCTCTAATCCATTTTCTCAGTGGAATTAGGTGAAGCGACCTAAAATCCAAGGTTAGCATCTAACAACACACCAACACACCCATCAAGAAAGAAGTTAATGTTGTAATGACACAATACCTCATATGAATGCTTACTGTGTAATACAATCTCTTTATCACAATATCTCAAATCAAGCAAGTTGCATGTTTGTGTCATCAACCTATGTGTTCGATGTCTCTTTCTTTGACTTTCCGGAAATTGAACTTGCATATTGTACACCATGGTCATGGATTTATTTAGGCTATATCATTTTCATCAAAGGGCCTGAGATATCAACTTCCGTTAAAGAACGGAAGGGACAAATCTTTTCTCACATTATTTATTAATACAATATTACGCGTGACACACCCAACGTATCCTACATCACTGCGAACATCTGTCTTCACGTTTTTCATCAATACATCAAAGTACGCGACTCATAATACTCATTAATAATAATCTTAAAGTTTAAGGATCAATAAACATGTCCGAAGATAAGAACATCCAATAACACATATAAATGTGGATTTCCTACTAGCGGGTCTCATTCTCATAATATCCTACTAGATATTAGGTGTAACCATGAGAAGGTGCCTCAAAGTCCTATGAGTCTTCACCATTGATAGTCTATATCATTTATGTCTCTCAAATGACATCATCCAACTATAAAACATATATTTAAGAATAGTTTCATAGCACTTTTGGGTTCTCATCATAGCAGGGAACTACTATAACCTTTCAGTGCAACAATTCTACTCTTAGGACATTATCACATACTGTGTTACGCGGAAGAACAATCATGATGTGATAAGAAGTTTATTAATATTCAAAACTATGAATACAGATTATAAAAAAGTACATAGAAGTTGGTTATAGGGAACCAACTCCAACAATGGAGATATTAATACAAATGTACCTAATTGGATTCAAACTAGATGGATAAAATAGAGAAAGACTTTTGAGGTGCTTTGTGAGCGTAAAATTCCTTTGAAATTGAAGGGTAAATTTTATAGTACTGTTATTAGACCAACTATTCTATATGGTAGTGAGTATTGGCCTTTGGCATGACATCTTGAACAAAAAATAAGGATAATAGAAATGAAAATATTAAGATGGACATGACAACATATTCAGATGATGAGATTAAAAATGAATGTGTTCAAAAGAAAATTAGAGTGGCTTCAATTGATGAGAAAATGACTGAGACTAGATTAAGATGGTTTGGACATGTTATAAGAAGACCTAGGGATGCACTTGTTAATATGGTAAGCTTAATGAAAAATTCAATTATTAAAAGAAGTATAGGTAGACCTAAAAGGACCCTTAAACAAATCATTCAAGATGATCTTGTTTTAAATTATTTCAATGAAAATATCATCTTTAATAAAGATAATTGATGATGTTTCATTCATGCATTTGACCCCATTTAATTGAGCTTAAGAATTGTTGTTGGTGTCACTTCTTATAGGAGTTATTTGGTTTACTCCTTAGAGAGTTTATGAAAAGATATAAGCACATGGTTATAAAAGTTCTACATGAATAAGATACTAGATGAATAGATTTTTATATGCATGATATCTTCAGTTTATCATAAAGATTAACAAGTTTAATGTTATGAGAACTTGTAATTCTGATAATAATTAAATATTAATCCTAAGTACATATTTAAATCAAAAGATACATTTATTATGTAAAATTATTTGAATTATGTTTAGTGTTGATATTTAATAAATAAAAGTGGGGATTGCTATATATATATATGTTGGTCAGAGTAGTTTACTCAAGAGGGGAGGGGTGAATTGAGTAACTATAAAAATTTATGTTACAAAAAAATATTATTTTAAAAGAAATGGTTTTTCCCAAATTTAGATACAGCCCAGTTAATCAAGGTTATACTATTATAAGAGTTTGACTGTTTGAACAACTTCTTAGAAGATTGAATAATTCTCAGTAATCTTAATATGCATTATTAATATTACTTTTGAAGTTATCCTACTAAGAAAAATCAGTTATAACTTCTTTCCAAGACTAACTATCAAAGTGAAATTAGAGTTTTTTGGATTATGCAATCAAGCAGTAAAACAGAGAAGACTAAAAAAATAAATAGCACAACGGATATAAAATAAGTGGTTCAGTCTCAAGCCAAGACCTAATCCACTCCACTTGGTGTCACCTTCCACCAAGAAGTTTATATATATAAACTTTGATCCACACCCTGGATCGGTGTTAACAACAGTACATAGACTGTCCAGGTCACACAAGGACCTCTTCCACAGTTTTTGTGGGTAAACAAAAACAATAACCAGGCCACACAGGGACCTATTCCATAGTTATCGTGGGTAAATAGAAATAGAGAGTTTGATGTAAGGATTTAGAAATCTTTCAGTTTAGCATAGGAGTCAGTGTGTGTGTGGAATATACAGAGTGCACACACTGCTCGAAAGGTAAGTAAAAGAACCACTAAGAGAGAGTAGATATGAGTTTAGAAAGGCTCTAGTGATTTGAGGTGCAGATCTGGACTCATTTGATTTAGCAGAAATGATTATGAGTCCTTATCTGGTTTTTGTATTGAAAAATAGAGTGTCACGATTCAACTTGTGTTCTCCACGATCTTTGACAAAGTGAAGATGTTCTTTGGATTCCAGTGTACTTCGTATGTTCTTCAGTAGTGTCAGATTGTATGCATGTAAAAATGCTTTCTTTGAAAATCTTGCAAAGTGTTCTTTGTGGTCGTGCTCACATGCTTGTTTTCTGTTCAGTATCGCACTCTATGGTTATTGGACACTATTTAATCTTTATCTTCTAATTCATGAGATTTACCCGACATGTTCCATGTGTTTTGTGCTTTGTACCTCGTACTATGTCTACAAATAAACATTAATTATGGCAGTGCATTAAAGGCATCAAACATGACCGTTAAGAATTAAATTGAAAGATGAAAAAATAGTTTAAGAAACGGTGTCACAGTAAGTTGGGAGAACAGTGTCTCCTTCACAGTGTCTGAGTGTCATGGTCTAAGTGTCACAGTGTCTTGGTCACGGTGTCTGATCTTCACGGTGTCTTGGTCACGGTGTCTGATCTTCACGGTGTCTTGGTCACAATGTCTGATCTTCATGGTGTCTGGGTCACGGTGTCTGATCTTCACAGTGTCTGGGTCATGGTGTCTGATCTTCATGGTGTCTTGGTCACAGTGTCTGATCTTCCCGGTGTCTGGCCTTCACGGTGTTTGGCTTACAGTGTCTGATTAACTGTGTCTTCTTATTGTGTCTTGCTCACAGTGTCTTGTACTTAGGAAAATAACTGTATTTAGACTTAAACAGTAATATGCATGAAATGTATTGAGCTTAACCATTATAAAGTATGAGATAACTTAAAACATAAATACACATGATTGGATATGATTTATAGGAGTTAACTAGGTTGAATGAGATTTGTGATAAGTAAAGATATTTGGGATCATTAATGAGACTTGTGATAATTAATGATATTTGTGATCATTAAAACATGATTAATACATGAGGAGTCCAACAATCTCCCCCTTTTTGATGATCACAAATCATGTACAGTAAAAGTGTAAATTAGATGAAACTATAGAGAAAATAACATATAGAAAAACAAATAACTTATTTCTCCCCCTTTTGGGATTATCAAAAAGTTTAAGTAAGAGAGGGTAAACAATGAAAATTCCATTAAAAATGAAGCAGAGTGTAGTACATCATAAAGTAGAAATAAAAAAAATCAATGACATCCCCATCAAAAAGTAGTAAGCACTGGTCTTATTCAAGGATTGGCCTTCTCTTTTCCTTTATCAGCACCAGAATAGGAAGCCATAGGGGCAGCAAATGATGTGGAAGAAGGTAGAGATGTGGTAGATAGAGAGGGTAAAGGGAGACCTTTGAAGACTGAGGGATCCAATGTAGGAGAAGTGGAAGATATTGGCAGTTTCTGGTCAATAATGATAGGCCAGATCTAACTAAGAGCTTGGCCAACCGACATGGTAGTTGAGGGTAATGCAAAAGTGAATGTAGGTAGTCTAGGTCTGAGAGTAGCAGCCGCTGGAGAAAACAATTGCTGTGCTCTGGACATGGAGATACAGTCTCTGAAGTTTGATGAAGTCTGTAATGATTTCTCCACCATATTTCATTCCTTTTTCAAAATCATTTTTGTTTTCTATGAACTTGTCCAACAATATGGTAAACTCGGTTAGCTTTTGGACTTGGTTTTTGAAGGCTTGGGTTATAGGAGGAATTCTCATATTTTCTACCAGATATTTGAAATGGTTTGTCATATTAGTCTTGGAGAAAATCCAGTTGAAATAGAAGTCCACTTTCTTAGAAATCTCCTGTTGGGCATCATTGTAAATCTTGGAATGAATTTGCACAAGATCAAGAACTCTATCACTGTTCTTGATAACTTCATATAAAGAAGTCACATTGAAGCCACTTAAATCATTTTGAAGCTCTTATTGGACTATCGATATGAGTAAAGAAATATCCAAGGTAGGTGTAGAGGATTCACCAGAGGGATGAGAAGCTTTGACGGCTATGGTTAGAGACTTAAGCTGATTCAGTACCTTTTGAAGACAGCCAGTGTATTCATCAGTGAGTTTATTCAGGTTCACCACAAGATCTATCATTTCTTTTAACAACTGTTTGTGCCTTTCTGCAATATTTTCATCAAAGGATAACAGGTAAGGGTGAATTTGAGACATAACATCTTGAGAAATTTGAGAAACAGAAGGTTCTAGAGAGGCAGCAACAGGTTCTGATCTGGAATGAAACTGTTTTTGCATATCTTCTACCATGCTTCTTAGGGTTGATAATTCACTACTGAGCAACCAATTTTCAACTCGAACTTCTTGAATTTCATGGAGCATTTTGGGTTGGATCTGCCAAATAATTTTCTCCAAAAGTAGTGAGGCATCTCTCTCACTCAGATGTGTCACAACACGAGGTTGGAAGTTCAAAATATTCTCAACTCCAAAAAAGATAGTGTCTCCGAAATCCTTTAAATCATCCTTACTGACAAAGGGAAGTTGTTCAGGTATAGGTTCAGGTGCAAGAGTTGGTACAGGAGCAGGTTCAGGTTCTGGTTGTTTCTCAGATGCAAAGATAGAAACTAACTTCAACTGAAACAGTGAGGAAAGATCAATCCTAGTGGAAATAACTTGTTGAGATTCACTCACATCATAAAATATAGGGAATTTGTACTAAGTTTCCACAGGACTAGACTTAGCTGAATGTGATGCTTCATCAATCTCAATATTTTGGGTTTCCTCCCCCTCAACAGATGCTTCCTTTTCAGGATCTATAGGCTCAGGAGCTAGTTCTAAATTCACAGTTTCATCTCTTAATTCCTCAATTATCTCCTATCTAGCCAACTGAAAGGCTATCTCCATCCTCTCTTCAGCAGAGGGTATTATCTCAGGAATAGGTTGTTCCTCTGGGAGTTCTTCCAGATTTTCTTCTTCCATAATAGAGAGTTCTTCTAGATTTGTTTCTTACACACCAGGGAGTTCTTCTAGATTTGTTTCTTGTACAGAAGGGAGTTATTCTACTACAACCTCTTACATAATAGGGAGTTCTTCCAGAACAGGTTCTTCCATGAATTTATGCTCAGATTCTGTCACCACTAATTCTTTTTCAACCTCAGGTTGGATTTCCAGATTGATATAAACTCTAGGGGCAGGAGGTTCTTCTTTAAGAACAACAGGAGGAATAATAGGCCTTTCTTCCTCAGCAACAAATTCTTTTCTATGGGGTACTTCAGCTTCTTATTCTTCTTCTGAATACTCACCAAGTTCATCAGGTTACAAACCAGGATTAGAAATGTCCTTTGGCCTTGATGGATAATCCACAAGATTAAAATTTTCATAAATCTTATCATTGTATTCCACCCACTCCTTTTTCCAAGGGTTCTAGTTTATTTTCATTCTTCTGATTATGGGTTTAGAGAGACAATACTCACAATCCATAAGTACTTCTTCATTGGGTCCAACTACTCCTTTAGAAACAAGCATGACTGAAATCAGCCAAGGGTAGAACATAGAGGTTGATTTTGATGCAACCTTGATCAATTCACACATGTGGTGAATGATGTATTTTCACAGGTTGATTTTGTAGCCATTATTCATAAGATGAATCAAGAACACATCTTGATACTTTAATACAACAAAGTCACCTTTCCTCAGAATGACCAGATTTTGAACAAACTTAAACAAAAGTCTTGTTTCCCCATCAAGTTCAACAGCTATGACCCTTCTTTTGGTGCCATTCCTGGTTAGGGTTTTCAGAGCATCTTCAAGGTTAAAGAAATTAGTTGTAGGTGGGGGTTCTCTTTGATAATCATCACAAATTCCTTCTTGAGGTATCCTAAGGCATGCATCCCATAACCTTGATTAGAAGGAGCATCTTTGGCCATTAATCCAGCTCCTCACAATAAAGCTTTCACCAGAGTCAAAATAAAACTGTGTGTACTGGTAGAAATGAGCAACTAACCTCGGATAAATGGGTCTATTCTCTCTTGAGAACCATTCTAACAAGAATTTTTATCTTAACACTTTCAAGACTAGAGATTTTCTAGACATGAGCCATTCGGGGCAAATTTCTTTCTCAAGAACAACACTGCGATTTACCAGGTTCGGATTCAGAGGTCCTTCAGGTGTCAGCTTGGATGCTATATTCTTCTTCTTCAGGCGATGCTTCTCAGGCATGGATGACGATGGTCACTTAATTCTTGGCATCCACTAAAGGTCGCGAGAGAGAAAGGGGGTTTCAAGGTTGAAATGGTTCTAAATGAGTGAGTAGGGGAAAGTTCGGGTGAAGAACCGAGTGAAACTCTTTGTTTTATCATTTGGGAATATCAAACATCACAAAAAAAATGCAGAAAAGTAAAAGAGGTGAAATAAAAATTACCGCGATACAGGTTTAAATAATATCATAAATAATTTTCACAGTGAGACAGTGATCGATTGTCATGGTGAGACAACCAATGGTCATTACGGTGAGACAACAAGTGGTCGTCACGGTGAGACAGCGAGCGAACGTCACAGTGACACAGTGAGTGAACTTCTCAGTGTGTCTTACGGTGAGACAGTGAATGTCAGACCGTGAGTACAAAGTGCTAACGGTGAGACCGTAAACATTAGATATAGTAACTTAGAAACCGTAATCATGAAACAGTAAAGTAAATCATAGTAAACTATTGAACAGTAAGACAAGTACGATATCTATTTGAGATTTATCATGCCAAGTTCATGTATGATGTATTCTATTCTCTCAGAATTTAATAGTTTGGTGAATATATCAGCAAGTTGATATTCAGTACCAATGAATTCCAAGGTAATATCACCTTTTTGATAATGATCTCTCAAAAAGTGATGTCTTACATCAATATTTTTTGTCCTAGAATGTGAAACATGATTTTTTAGATGTTAATAGAAATTGTGTTGTCATAATTTATTGGTACATGTCTGAATTGATATCCATAATCTAGTAATGTGTGTTTCATCCACAAAATTTGTGCACAAAAACTGCCAACAACAATGTATTCATCTTCTGCAGTAGATAATGCAACAGAATTTTGTTTCTTACTACACCATGATACTAGTGACTTGCCTAAAAGGTGACATGTTCCAGAGGTGCTCTTTCTATCTAACTTACAGCCACCGAAGTCAGCATCAAAATAACTAACTAGCTCAAATGATTATCCTTTAGGATAGAACATTCCTAAATTGGGTGTATGCTTGAGGTATTTGAAAATTCTCTTTACAACATTTAAATGAGATTCTTTAGGATTTACTTGAAAACAAGAACACATACACACAATAAACATAATGTTAGGATGACTAGTAGTTAAGTAGAGTAAACTTCCAATCATTCCTCTATAAGTGGTTTGATCAAAAATTTTTCCATCTTCATCAAGATCCAACTTACAGGTGGTACTTATGGGAGTGTCACTAATTTTAGTACCATTCAATGCAAACCGTTTTAGAAGATATCTTGTGTATTTACTTTGAGTTAAAACAATTCCATCATTAGTTTGAAGGATTTGAAATCCAAGAAAGAATTTTAGTTCACCCATTAAACTCATTTCAAATTTGTTTTGCATCATTTTAGAAAAATCAATACATAATGAATTTTTTGAAGATCCAAAAATAATATCATTTACATAGATTTTAACTACTAAAACATAATTAGAAATTCGTTTTATAAAGAGGGTAGGATCAACTATTCCTTTTGTAAAACCTTTGGAAATAAGAAAAGTACTCAATCTGTCATACCAAGCTCTTGGAGCTTACTTTAAACCATATAAAGCTTTTGATAGTTTGAAAATATGATTGGGAAAATGAGGATTTGTAAATCCAGGGGGTTGTTCAACAAAGACATCCTCAGCTATATACCCATTTAAGATTGCACTCTTAACATCCATTTGATATAGTTTGAAATTCAGATGTGCAGCATAAGCAAGTGGGATTCTGATGGCTGCAAGTCTGGCTACTAGAGCAAAGGTCTCCTCATAGTCAATTCCTTCTTCTTGACTATAGCCTTGTGCAACTAATCTAGCCTTGTTCCTAACTATATTTCTATCTTCATCTACTTTATTTATAAACACCCATTTAGTGTCTATGGTGAATGTGTCCTTGGGTCTTTTAACAAGTTTCCAAAATTTTTTTCTTTCAAACTAATTAAGTTATTCTTACATAGCCATTACCCAAAATTCATCATTGATGGCATCATCAATGTTTTTAGGTTCATGTTGTGATAAGAAGGCTTGATGTTCAACCTGATTTCTAAGAGAATCTCTAGTTTGTGTTCCTTTCTCTAAGTTTCCTACAACAACATCTAAGGGATGGTTTCTAAGGGTTCTAACCTTTCCAGAAAAAGATGGACTTGAGATTTCAGGTTCATCAACAGATTCAGGTTCATTATGAATTGATTGAAGAGAATTTACAGAGTTAGAAGTTTTCACATATTCTTTCACAGAGGAATTTGAGGATTTTGATTTGATGTTAAGATTTGATACATCATCCTCCATATTTTCTAGGATGGTTCTAGGCTCATGTGTATCTGTTTCATCAAACTTGATATGAATAGATTCTTCTACACATTTAGTTCTCTTATTGAATACTCTATAGGCTTTACTTAATATTGAGTAACCTAGGAAAATTCCTTCATCACTTTTGGATGCAAATTGGTCAAGATTATACTTAGTGTTGAGAATAAATACTTTTCAACCAAAAAATCTAAAGTAATTAACCTTAGGATTTCTATTGTTCTAGAGTTCATACGGGGTCTTTTTGAGAATTGGTCTAATCAAGACTCTATTGATTATATAGCATGCTGTATTAACAGCTTCAACCCAAAAGTAAATAGGTAAGTTATATTCACTAATCATTATTCTAGAAATTTCTTGGAGGGTTCTATTTCTTCTTTCAACAACACCATTCTGCTGAGGTGTTATAGGGGTAGAGAAATTATGACTATAAACATTTTTTGAGCAAAAGGATTCAAACTCTTGATTTTCAAACTCACGACCATGATCACTTCTTAATGATTTAATTTTAAGGCCACTAAGGTTTTCTAAAGACTTAGCATACTTAGTAAAATAAGAGAAGGCTTCACTTTTGTGAGCCATAAAAAAGGTCTAGTTATATCTAGAGAAATAATCTACTAGAACATAAACATAGTGCTTCCCATTTAAACTAGAAACTCTAGATGGTCCAAACAAATCCATGTGAACCAATTCGAGAGGTTGAGAAGTAGAAACTTCTTTCTTTGGTTTGAAAGAGATTTTATGTTGTTTTCCCTTTTGACAAGGATTACACACTTTGTCATTTGGAAACTCAAGTTTGGGTAAGTCTTTAAATATGACTTTTCTAGTTAGCTTTCTAAGAGAGTGAACATTACAGTGTCCTAGTCTCCTATGCCAGATCCAAGATTCTTTATGAAATACACTTAAGCATGAAACATTTTGAGAATTTAAGGAATCTAAATTAACAGAATAAACGTTCTCATTCCTTGATGCAGAAAATACTAATTCATCTTTAGAATTAAAGACATTACAGGCATCATTTTCAAATTTAACATGATATCCATCATCACATAATTGTGAGATACTAAGTAGATTATATTTTAAGCCATTAACAAACAGTACTTTAGAAATTATTATTGAATCAGAGTTACCAATCTGGCCTAATCCAATGATCTTCCCTTTGGCATTGTCACCAAATGTGACATGTCCTCCATATATTTTTATCAGATTCTTGAAGCATGAGTAGTATCCTGTCATGTTCCTTGAACACCCACTGTCCAAGTACCATAGATTCTTACAGGATCTCTTTAACCAGCTTTCCTATAACATGATCAAGCAAAGACAGATTTTGGTACCCATACTTGTTTGGGTCCAGTAACATTAGTGATAAGTGCTTTAGGAACCCATATTTTTCTTATAGTTTTCCTATAAGCTTTATGTAAAGTGTTTGAAAAGTAAACTATATTTGGTCCACAAAAACTTGAAACAATAGAGTATGTATCATGACTCGAGCTAGTTGAGTTGTGTCCAGAACTGGGAACAAAACTATATATCCTAGACTTGGAAATAAAATTCATTCTACCAAGGTTTCTTTTACCAGGTTGATAACCAATGCCAGTATTGTATTTGGGGGAAATTTGTTTTCCTAGCATTTGAGTAAGGGTATTTTTCCCATTATTAAACTTTTCTAAGTCACTTTTTAATTGCTCATTATACATTTTTAATTAATTATTTTCTTTGAGCAGTTGAGAATTTTTCTTCTTTTCAGTAGTAAGTTCAGATTTAACATTTGTAGTGAGAGCATGCTGTTTCTTCAATGATTTATATTTATCTTTTAATTCAATGCATGTCTCTTCAATCATGTTGCAATATTCAAACATTTCTTCATTAGTCATATTTTCAGAGTCACTTTCCTCTTCAGAATAGTATGAATTATGCATAGAAGAGTTTAGTGTTACCTCATATGTGTTTGTCATAAAACACATATTGGATTTGTTATCCTGTTCATCATGTGATGTCTCTGAGTCGCTTGAACTATCCTCATAGGCACTCCAGGTTTCCTTCATTGCCTTTTTGTACTTCTTGTCCTTATCCTCATACTTATTATTATATTTGATATTTGGACAGTCAGCCTTTATATGTCCTTTTCACTTACATTCATAGCACACAATTTCATCAGTTTTATCACTTCTTTTCTAGTCCTTTTTCCAGTTTCCTTTTTGACCATACTTTCCCTTGAAGTTAGGCTTTCTAAAAAAGTTATTATTTTTGTAAAATCGTTTGAATCTTATAGACATTTGAGCCATCTCCTCATCATTTTCAGGTGGTGATTGTTTAGTGGTGGAACTTTCTACAGAAGCTTCTAGTTTCCCTTTGTCTTTGTGCTTTGAGAAGGTGGTCTTGAATGCTATGGATTTCCTCTTTGGTTCATCCTCCTCTTCTTTGTTAACTTTCAGCTCTTCCTCATACATCATCAGTTTCCCAATGAGTTCTTTTACAGGTAGCTTGCTGATGTCGCACAATTATCTAATTGAGATAGAGGTTCCCCTCCATCTGTAAGGTAGACATCTAAGGATTCTCATGATCTGTTCTTTGGCAGTGACTTATCTTCCAAGAGAAATTATTATGTTGACAATTTCATTGAACCTAAGATACATGTCAGAAATAGGCTCATCAAGTTTCATTTTAAAATTATCATATTTTATAGTATAAGTATTAAGTCTCATTTCCTTTACACTAGATGTGCCTTCATGTGAGACATACAAGGTATCCCAAATTTCATGGGCAATTTTACAGACAGAAATCCTATTAAATTCTTTATCTCCTAAGGAACAGTATAAAGCATTCATGGATTTGAAATTGTTATTATAATCAAGTTTTGTTGGTTCATCCCATTTAATTCTATCAGTAACAAGAAGTTTGTATTCATCTATAATGGATGACCAAATTTCAAAGCTCATACTCTCTAAATGCATTTTTATTTTAATTTTCCATTGAGCATAGTTGGTTCCATTAAAGAATGGTGGTCTGTTGGTTACAACACCTTACAATCTATTATCCATACTAAAAAATTACTTTAAAAGAGCTAGAAATTTAGAATTAACAGAAATTTACAGATCTTTAAAGTACAACTACAATCACAGTTGAGTAAGATTACACAGAGCCCTAATAAAATAAGACTCTGATACCAAATGTTGGTTGGAGTAGTTTAATAAAGAGGGGAGGGGTGAATTGAGTAACTATAAAAATTTCTATTACAAAAAAAATATTATTTTAAATGAAATGGTTTTCCCCAAATTTAGATATAGCCCAGTTAATCAAGGTTATACTGTTATAAGAGTTTGACTGTATGAAAAACTTATTAGAAGATTGATTAATTCTTAGTAATCTTAATATGCATTATTATTATTACTTTTGAAGTTATCCTACTAAGACAAATCAGTTATAACTTCTTTCTAAGACTAACTATCAAAGTGAAATTATAGTTTTTTGGATTATGCAATCAAGAAGTAAAACAGAGAAGACTAAACAAATAAATAGCATAGCAGATATAAAACAAGTGGTTTAGTCTCAAGCCGAGACCTAATCCACTCCACTTGGTGATCACCTTACACCAAGAAGTTTATATAAATAAACATTGATCCACACCCTGGATCGGGGTTAACAACAGTACACAGACTGTCCAGGTCACACAGGGACCTCTTCCACAGTTTTCGTGGTTAAACAAAAACAATAACCAGTCCACACAGGGACCTCTTCCACAATTGTCGTGGGTAAATAGAAATAGAGAGTTTGGTGTAAGGATTTAGAAATCCTTTATTTTAGCACATGAGTCAGTGTGCGTAGAATATACAGAGTGCACAAACTTCTCTAAAGGTAAGTAAAAGAATCACTAAGATAGAGTAGATATGAGTTTAGAAAGGCTCTAGTGATTTAAGGTGCAACTCTAGACTCCTTTGATTTAGCAGAAATGCTTCTGAGTCCTTCTTTGGTTTTTGTCTTGAAAACAGAGTGTCGTGATTCAGCTTGTGTTCTCCACGAGCTTTGACAAAAGTGAAGATGTTATCTAGATTCCAGTGTACTTCGTATGTTCTTCATCAGAGTCGGATTGTATGCATGTGAAAATGATTTCTTTGAAAATCTTGAAAAGTGTTATTTGTGGTCTTTCTCACATGCTTGTTTTCTGTTCAGTATCTCACTCTATGGTTTTTGGGCACTCTTTAATCTTTATATTCAAATGCATGAGATTTAGCCGACAGGTTCCATGTGTTTTGTGCCTCGTACCTCATACTATGTATACAAAGATATATTAATTATGTCAGTTCATTAAAGGCATCAAATATGACCGTTAAGAATTAAATTGAAAGACGACAAAATAGTTTAAGAAATGGTGTCACAGTATGTTGTGAGAACAGTGTCTCATTCATGGTGTCTGAGTGTCATGGTCTGAGTGTCACAGTCTGAGTGTCACGGTCTGAGTGTCATGGTGTCTTGGTCACAGTGTCTTGGTCATGGTGTCTGATCTTCATGGTGTCTTGGTCACGATGTCTGATCTTCACGGTGTCTGGGTCACGGTGTCTAATCTTCACGGTGTATGGCCTTCACAGTGTCAGGCTTACGATGTCTGATTAACTGTGTCTACTTACTGTGTCTTGCTCACGGTGTCTTGTACTTAGTCAAATAACTGTATTCAGATATAAACAGTAATATGCATTAAATGGATTGAGGTTAACCATTATAAAGCACGAGAGAACTTAAAACATAAATACACATTATTGGATATGATTTATAGGAGTTAACTAGGTTGAATGAGATCTGTGATAAGTAAAGAGATTTGGGATCATTAGTGAGACTTGTGATAATTAATGAGATTTGTGATCATTAAAACATGATTAATACATGAGGAGTCCAAAAATATATATATTCATTAAATATTAAAAAGGTCTCCCATAGGGATCACGTGGATAGTGATGGATTGTAGAAGGAGAATCTCGAATCGAAAATGGAGGAATATTTCCCAAAATCATTACCTTATAGATAAGGGTCCTAGGAAGAGGTGTTATCTATAATAAAATATATTTGATAAAATACTTTTTAAATAAATTATTTAAATATATTTTTAGTTAAAAATTCATATGTGTGTGTTTATTTATTTATTTATTTATATGTATACATAAAACAAAACAAATAAATTAAATTAAAATTTTAATTAAAATGACTAATCAACAATGCCTTGGATTTTGTTTTTCGAAATTCAAAAGGTGTCTTTTTGAAAAGTAACAATGTTTTGGTGAAACAACGCCGCTTATCATTATTTTAGTTGAATGGAATTGGTGGTAAATATCAATGACCAAAATATACCAAGAGAAAAACTATAGCAATAATGGAATGCTCTTGAAATTGTTTATATTTGAATTTGATGAATTGTTTTATTTCATTTCAAATAAATCATATCATAATCATACTAAAAAATAAAACAGAGGTGATAGTAAAGACCGCTAATAAAACTCTGAAATAACTAGTGAGAGTATACATATTAATAAAATATCTAAATAAAATATTTTATATTTTATTATTTTATTCATATCGATTTTAGTCTATAAATAAAGAGGTTCTGAAACAATCAAATTCCTTGATCTCCACAAACTTTTCCAGTGGGGGTACTTGGAAATTGTTATTTGTCACTTCTTAAAGGCTTGTCTAATCCTTGGGGGGCATTATTGGGGCAGCTGAGGTTCGTGGCGAAGAAATAAACACATGAAAAGAAGAAAAAGGATCAATGCAATAATTTACATGGTTTGGTAGTGATTCCTACGTCCACAGGAGAAGAGGGGGCCAATTTTTATTATTCTCTCCAGATAATCATCGGAGGATATACAATGTTACAACAAGGTCCTTTTTTCAATAAAATTCAGGGGAATCATTCCCATTTTATAGATACTGAAAAACAAAGCTGTCAAGGGTTGGTTCATCAACCCTTGATGTTTCTCTCGCTGCGAGCTACGTTCAAAGATGGCCGCTTCAAAGGTCCAAGGAGGTGTCTCGGTAGGTTTCCACCCAAGAAGATATTGCTACTGCCGACAGAAGACTTCTCCCACAAATGGGAGTGGCCCCCACAAATCTCCCTCTCATGACCAATTTGGGGTAGAAGCTAGTCCTTTAGTCTCCTTGCAGGCGTCCAACTTCTCTTTAGGTAGAACCTCTGTCATCATGTCTACCTCATTATCATTGGTGTTTATTTTTTCAACATTCAACAATTTTTCTTCAATTACATTTCGAATACAGTGATATTGCACATCGATGTGTTTGGACCTGGAATGAAATGTTGGGTTCTTGTTGAGATGAATAGCGCTCTGACTATCGCAATAGAGAATATAATTCTCCTGACTCTGTCCTAGCTCCTATACAAATTTCTTCATCCACAACATCTCCTTACAACCTTCAGTGACCGCGATATACTCTGCTTCTGTGGTGGATAAGGGAACACAATTCTGAAGTCGTGATTGCCATGAGACAACTTTCCCTTCAAATGATATCTGGTACCCGAATATGGATTTCCTCGTGTCTACACCTCCAACCATATCTGCATCTGTGTATCTTTCCAAAACATGTTTATCACTTCCAAAACATAAAAAATGACTAGATGTACCTCAATATCCATTTGACCATTGTCTAGTTATCCTTTCCCAGATCTGATAAGAACTTTCTCACAATGCCAACAGCGTGAGCAATATCTGGTCTGGTGCACACCATGGAATACATAAGACTGTCAACTACTGACTGATAAGTAACCATTTCCATTTCTGATTTCTCCTTCTCATTTGATGGACTCTAACTTATTGTGAGCCTGAAATGACTCGCAAGTGGAGTGCTAACTATTTTTGCCTTTCCCATGTTGAATCTTTCAAGAACCTTCTCAATGTACCACTCCTAAGATAGACAAATATTGTGATTCCTCCTGTCACGAGTAATATTCATACCAAGAATCTGAGTAGAATCTCCCAAGTCCTTCATTTCAAAAGTCTTATTCAAATACTTCTTAAACCTATCAATCTTGGTGATATCTCTGCCAATAATTTTCATATCATCAACATAAATCAACAAGATAATGAAATCACCCTTAGCAAACTGTTTTATTCCTCCTATACTCATTTTTATCCATGAATGAGTCAAATTTCCTTTACCACTGCCTTGATGCCTGTTTCAGACCATATAAACTTTTCTTAAGCTTGCATACCGGGTTTGCTTTTCCTTTCACCTGAAATCCCTCTGGCTGCTCCATGTATATCTCCTCCTCAATATCACGATGTAAGAACACTATCTTTACATCCAGTTGTTGAACCTCCAGGTTCAAACTATCCTCCAATCCAAGAACAATTCTGATAGAAGAAATTTTAACCATAGGAAAAAAAAATTCATCAAAGTCAATACGTTTCTTTTGACCGAATCCCTTCACAAACATTCTGTCTCTGTAGTGCAGTTGTGAGCTACCATCTTCTCCTTTAATTATTTATACCCACTTTTTCTTGAGTGCCTTCTTTCCACGTGGTAATTCTACCAAATCAAATGTACGATTCTTGTGAAAGGATCTCATCTCCTCTTGCATGGAATTCTTTCAATCCATCTTCTACTGACTCCTGATTTCATCATCATAACTATATAGATCTCCTCTTTCAGTGAGCATCACATACTCATTTGGTGAGTATCTACGACTCGGTTGTCATTATTCGGTGGATCTACTCAACTGTGCTTAAGGGAGAATCTGTTTCGAAATATCATATGATGAAGACATATCAGTAGATGGAAACATATTACCTAGTAGCAGCGTATCATCAGTGTCGCGTATCTCTCTTGCACTAGATGGTACTGATGGTGGTGAGACTGGTTATAGACTCACTGAACTTTCTTCAGGATGTGACTTCTCTACACTTTCTGGCTTCTCAAAATCTTCAATCGTCTGATCCATAAGAAACACCACATCTCTACTTCTGATGACCCTTCTACTGATAGGATCCTAGAGTCAATATCCAAACTCTTCATGACCGTATCCCAAAAAGATACATGGCTTTCCTTTTCCATCCAACTTTGCTCGCCCATCTTTTGAGATGTGAACAAAATCCCTACAACCAAATACTCTCAAGTGTTTATATGAAAAATCTTTACCTTTCCAGACACTTTCTGGAACGTCGTATTTTAGTGGAACTGATGGATAAAGGTTGATAAGATCCACTACGGTCATTGTTTCCTCCCCCTAAAAGGTGTTTGGTAGATTTTCATTTGAGATCATACATATTACTCTCTCGCAAATTGTTCTGTTCATCCTCTCAGCAATACCATTATGATGAGGCATCTTCAGTACTGATTTTTCTTGCCTGATTCCAAAACTCCTACAGTAATCCTCAAATGGACCATGGTACTCTCCTCCATTATCTTCCTGCACACACTTTAACCATATTCCTATTTCTCTTTCCACCTTCAAATGAAACTGCTTGAAAACATCCTGCACTTGATCTTTAGTTTTCAAAGAAAAGGACCAAACTTTCATGGAATGATCATCTATGAAGGTAACAAAATAAATAGAACCTCTCATCATCTTGGTACTCATCATGTAGACATCAGTGTGAATTAAATCTAAAACATTTTCTTTTCTGGATGATATATAACCACAAAATGATACTCTGTGTTGTTTTCCCATGATGCAATCAACACAAGTATCCAGATGTGTACCTTTTATTCCTAGCAAGAGATCTTTCTTGAGATCATTCTGATTCCTCTCTCACTCATATGACCTAGCCGCCTATGCCAAAATTTTGCAGGAACATCATTTCTGGCTGCATTTACTTCTCCTCCACACGGTCTTGCTTCTGTGAGATAAAGAGAGATATCTTTATTTCCTTTAGAAATTAACAAATTACATTTGGTAAGCTTCCATTTCCCATCACTGAAGGAACTGACATATCCCTCATATTTGAGCATTCCAGTGAATATCAGATTGAGGTGAATATCAGGAACATGCCTCACATTCTTCAACAATAACCTATATTCAACATTAGTTTCTATAAAAATATTACCAATACCAGTAATTTTGGATGCACCATCATTTTCCATCTTCACATGTTTGAAACTCCCTGAATGGTAAGATGAGAAGAAATCTCTTCTGGCGGTGACATGGTAGGAGACGCCAGAATCAATCACCCATGTCAAGTCTTGGCTTCCAAGACTGACCTGATTGTCTTCTTGAACAATAATGATTTCATCATTGACAACTGCACCATCGTTATTTTGGGTCTTACCTTCCTGATTCCTCTACTCTACCTTCAGCCTTCTACACTCCCGAATGAAGTGTCCGAGCTTGCCACAATGGTGGCACTTCATGTCATATCTTGATCGAGATTTTGATCTCTTCCTACTTTGAAGACTTTTGTCACGGGGTTCTCTTCATCTGCTTCTTACCTGCCATTTTTGCTTCCCTTGTCTTTCAGTGATAAGAGCCTCTGATTCAGGTGTATGTACCTCATCTTTTCTTCTGGACTCTTCATTCAGCATTCCGTCTTTTACCATATCCATGGTGAGAGTTCCATCTGGAGTAGAATTAATGACTGACACAACTAATGTGTCCCACGTTTTCGGTAAATAACTCAACATCAATAGTGCCTTCAACTCATCATAAATCATCATTTTCATAGAATTCATCTAATCAATAGTACCTTGGAACTCTCTCATGTTCTTTGATACGTTGGTACCATCTTTTTATTTCAATTTGATAAGACAACGTATCAGGTTTTCTTTGTTTATCTCGGTTTTCATCTCATACATCTTTTTCAATTTTCGCCAAAGAATGGAGGTTTCGTGTTTATTAGAAAATTTTTAAAAGATGCTCTTATCGATCCACTGTATGATTTGGGAAGCACACTCCTTGTTGAGTACGACCCACTCTACATCCACTGGTGAGGTACTGGATGATTTCTTCTCATCGGGTTTACCGCCTGTTGACTTTTCCTTTGATTGTGCTGCAATGGGCTTAGTGGTTTCCACGAAAAGATTCCACAAATCTTTAATACACAAAAGGTCCTCCATTTTTGGTTTCTAGATGGCATAATTAAACGTTGTAAATTTAATCATATTACCAGTATTTTATTCCATTTATAGAGTGTGAATTTCTAAAATATAACCATACTTATGTGTCTGGAACGGTCGAAATACCTGGAATCGACTCCTGAATCACTGAAAACGGGCTCCGATTGGCCGAGTTATGGCCAAAATAGTTTCAATGGTCTAGATTGACCACTGATGTGGCACTGAAATGACGCTGACGTGGTGTGCTAGAATAGTGGCTGAAAAAGTCACTGGAGTGTTGCCAACATCGTGAACAGTGCCGTCTTCTTCGGCACGGGGGTACTGTAGCACCCGCGATTTGACCAAACTTCGATCGACCTTATCTTCTTCGTTTCAGATCTGTTTTTTACACTACTTGCATTGTTAGAATCGTCTCACCGTGCTCTTCATAGATTTGGGATAAATTTTTTTTGAGCAACTTCAATTTTCTGGTTGTTGGAAAATTTCGCTGTCGCGTCACTCTTTCGAACCCAAACCCTATGATACCACTTTTTTGGGGTAGCAGAGGTTCTTGGCGAAGAAATAAACACAATAAAGAAAGAAAACAGATCAATGTAATAATTTATGTGGTTCAGAAGTGATGCCTACATCCATGAGAGAAGAGGGGGGAGATTTCTATTATTCCCTTCGAATAATTATTGGAGGATACACAATGATACAATAGGGTAATTTTTTCGATACAATTCATGGGAATCATACCCATTTTATAGATACTAAAAAACAAAGCTGTCAAGGGTTGGTTCATCAACCCTTGATGTTTCTCCCGTTGTCAACTGCGTTCAAAGATGGCTGCTTAAAAGGTCCAAGGAGGCGTCTTGGTAGGTTTCCACCGAAGAAGATATTGCTTCTGTCACTAAAAGACTTCTCCCACAAATTGGAGTGGCCCCTACAGGCACTTCTACCAAAAACCCTACAACTAATAGTGGGTGTGAAAACCCTTTTGGATAGTGAATTCATTTACTCACCAAGGCTATATTCAAATCCTTTTTTTCAACTTCTCTGCTTCCTATATCCAACACAATGCACCCAAATTTAAACCTTATAAATGATGAGAGAAGATTTACCTATCTAGGAAGAAGTCTTGTGATGCATTGTTGTGAAAAGAATAGTAGAAATTTTGCGGTTTGGGACTCCTCGTCAGGTGATGCAATGGGTGGCTCAGTTTTCAGCTAAGGGCATGGCGAGGGCTGATAACTATGGAGAATGAAGATATAAATCAGGGGAGGATTATGATATTGAAGAGGAAACGAAGGCAGGAAGAGAGTTTGGGCATTCTTACTGGTGTGATGAAGATTCTGCTCCGTATAGAAATTCGTTGTTTGGGGGAACACGATTTCATGTTTGCGTGCTGAAAAAACACATTTTCAGTTATATCTCATGGAACTTTATAATTATGATTTAATTATTTATGATATTTGAAAAAAATATTAATTATGATGTTGTTAATTATCATTTATGATGTGGATTTCATAAGTTTGAGTTAATGACTTTTTATTTTCTAACAAAAACCCTTCATGTTCCCACACTTTTGATATTCTCACGTTTAATTTGATTTATAGAAATTAATTTTGACCATTGGATTGAGTCATATGTACTCTATATATGCGACTACTTGTTGTATTTTATATTCACCATACCAAATATTCAAGGTCATTATACGTTTGCCTTTACTTCACCTATGATTGATGTTTTCATGATTCATAATGCCTCAAATCAGTCAATTTCACAACATGTTATCATCACAATTATTCTGTCACACTGTTGGTGGCGGGGTGATTTGGGTTTGGGAAGGCGAAGGGAAGGTCATGGGGTCATGTCCCCCGAGTCTATGTGTTTATTGCAGTTTTCTTTCCTTATGTTATGTTCCGCGGTGGCAGATGTAATTGACCTTACATCATCACAATTGTTCTGTCGAGTAAAAAAGTTTTGTTGGGTTGGTAAGATAAACTTTTTGTGAAAAATATTGTGAATCATGACTTTATTTCTCTTAAAATTTATAGTAATAATTACTTGTCATTAACTATTGATGCAGAGATGCATTTCGATGCAAACAACCTTTGTGAAAATATTAAAGACGGTAATCACGGTTCTGCTCAAGACCATGCACAAGCCCAAATATTCCTCTCTCATCACCTCCCTGAGGATTTGAAGAATGAGTACATCATTTTTAATGATCCTACAATGTCATGAGTGGTGTGATCACCTTTGATTGGTAAAACTACCAAAATAAAACTTCGAATGAAGTCATTTACGGTTCCAATATTGTAAATTGGCAGGTCAACTCTACTATATTTAAAATACCATCACAACTAAAATCACGCGGAGAAATTATCACTTCCACCAACATGTTAGAAAAAACTTATTATATTTTCCATGTCTCAAATTCCATTCTACAATAACAATATTTTAAGAAAGGTTTTACAAAATACTCTAAATTATTTTCGTACACTCTTATTGTTGAACAAAATAATGAACTCCTGATGAGGAATTACAAATCTCAATCTTCTAGGGTAGCTTCATTCTCTAAATCGAATGCAATTATTTATAATAAAGTTCATGGAAAGAATCGACACAATCAAGTTTGAGGAAAGTCATCTATTCGAGGTGGTTATACACCAAATGAAAAGTAGAAAGAGCACCACCATAAGTGGTCTAATAATAAATAGTCACAACTGAAGAAAACAAATAACGATGAAAGTAAATATTTTCGACGTGACATGAAGGGGAACTGATCACACACCTATCATGCACCAAATCATTTTGTTTATCTTTATCAACAATCTATGAAAGAAAAGAGAAAAAGTTTTGGAGTAGATTTTACTAACTAGGCCTTGAAATATGATGATGATATTACGAACTATGACATTTTTGATTATTTTTTACACCCTGATGGTGTTGAACACATAGACCATGCATGAATGCTCATGGTGGAGAAAAACTTTTGTTTTTGTAAATTTTTTAAAATTAATATCGCATATTTCATTTTATTTCTTTTATTTTATTTCTTATATGTATGTTTTATTTTATTTAATAGAAATTTTTGAAATAAATTGGTCCATTGGGAATAATTTCCATAATGAAGATATTTGTCTTATCCACAGTGCTGCAACACACACAATTCTTGAATATGAGAAATATTTTATCCACCTTAAAATGGGAAGTTCTCATGTAAGTACATTAATCGGTGGCACATAATTAATCAAAGGCTCCAGAAGAGAAAAAATATGTTTATTTGGTGGTACAAAAATTATGATTAACAATGATTTGTTTTCTCTTAAATCTCAACTTAATTTACTAATTTTTAAATACATTTGTGATAATATATATCATATCAAGACTATGGATGGAGGAGATGTTGAATACCTCTATATATTAAGCATTAGTAATGAATACAAATTGATTCAAGAGAAGTTTTCAAGACTTCCATTTGGATTTTACTTTATCAATATTTGTACAATCGAATCAAATATGGTAAATCAAAAGTTTACCAACCACGGTACATTTATTGTATGACATGATCGTTTGGGTTATTCTGGATAAAAAATGATGAGGTGAATTATTAGATGTATGCATGGTCATCCATTGGTTGATAAAATGGTTCTTACACCCCACAAATTCTCTGTGATGCTTATTCGCAAGGAAAATTAATTATATGACCATCACCATCAAAGATCAGGATTGAACCCCTTATGTCCCTCTGATTGACATTTTCATGATTCATAATGCCTCAAATCAGTCAATTTTACAACACATTATCATCACAACTGTTCTGTCACGCCATTGGTGGTGGGGCAGTTTGGGTTTGGGAAGGTGAGGGGAAGGTCATGGGGTCATGTCCCTGAGTCTGTGTGTTTACTACATTTTTATTTCCTTATGTTGTGTTTCGCGGTGGCAGATGTAATTGATCTTACATCATCACAATTGTTCTACCGAGTAAAAAAGATTAGCCAAATCGGTAAGTTAAACTTTTTATGATGAATATTATGAAGCATGGATTTATCCCTCTCACTATTTCTAAGAAGAATTAATTGTCATTGACTATTGATGCAGAGATGCATGTCGATGCAAACAACCTTTGCGAAAATATTAAAGCTGGTAATCACACTTCCGCTCAAGACCATGCACAAGCCCAAATATTCCTCTATCTTAACCTCCATGAGGATTTGAAGAACGAGTACATCACTGTGAATGATCCTCCTGTGTCACAAGTGTTGTGATCAATTTTGAATGGTAATACTACCAAAATCAAACTTTGAATGAAGTAATTTATGATTCCAAGAATATAAATTGGAAAGTAAACTCTGTTATGTTTAAAATACCATCACGAATAAAATCATGCGGATACATTATCACTAACACCAACATGTTGAAAAAAACTTATTCTAATTTACATGTCTCAAATGTCATTCTACAATAACTATATCACAAGAAGGGTTTTACAAAATACTCTGAATTATTTTCTCACCCTCTTGTTATTGAATAAAATAATGAACTCCTGATGAGGAATCATGAATTTCAACCTACCAGTATAGCTTAATTATTTGAAGTGAATGTAACTATTTATAATCAAGTCCATGGAAAGAATCTACGCAATCGAGGATGAGGAAAGTTATTTATTTGAGGTGGTCATACACCAAATGAAAAGAGGAACGAGCACCACCATAAGTGGTCTAATAATAAACAGTCACAACTGAAGAAAACAAAGAACAATGAAAGTGAATATTTTCAATGTGACATGAAGGGGAACTTATCACATACCTGTCATATATCGAAGCATTTTGTTGACATTTATGAAAAATATATCAAAGGAAAGAGAAAAAGTGTTGAAGAAGATTTTACTAACTAAGACTTGAAATATGATGATGATATTATGAACTGTGACATTTCTGATTATTTTGTACACCCTGAAGGTGTTAAACATACAGACCATGCATGAATGCTCATGGTGCAGAAGAAATTTTGTTTTTGTAATTTTTTTAAAATTAATATCACATGTTTCATTTTGTTTATTTTATTTTATTTCTTATATTTATGTTTTATTTTATTTAATATAAACAATTAAAATAAATCAGTCCATTGGGAATAATTTCCATAATAAAGATATTTGTCTCATCGACAGTGCTTCGGTGCACATAGTTCTTAAATATGAGAAATATTTTATCCACCTTAAAATGGGGAGTGCTCATGTAAGTACATTAATCAGTAGTTCACAATTAATCAAAGGCTCTAGAAGTGAAAAAATATGCCTAATTTGAGGTACACAAATTATTATTAACAATGATTTTTTTCTCTTAAATCTCAACACAATTTACTAAGTTTTAAAGATATTGGTGGTCATATATATCACATCGAGACTATGGATGGAGGAAATATTGAATATATCTATATATAAAGCATTAGTAATGAACAAAAATTGATTCAAGAGAAGTTTTCAAGACCTCCATTTGGATTGTACTTTATCAATATTTGTACAATCGAATCAAATATGGTAAACCAAAAGTTTAATAACCATGGTACAATTATTATATGGCATGATCGTTTGGGTCATCCTGGATCTACAATTATGGGGAGAATTATTAGATGCACACATGGTCAACCATTGGTTGATAAAGGGTTATTACACCCCACAATTTCTCATGTGCTTCTTGTTCGCAAGGAAAATTAATTATATGACCATCACCATCGAATATCAGGACTAAATCCCCAATGCCTCTCTGATTGACATTTTCATGATTCATAATGCCTCAAATCAGTCAATTTTACAACACGTTATTTTCATGGTTGTTTTTTCACACTGTTGGTAGTGGGGTGGTTTGGGTTTGGGTAGGTGAGGGGAAAGTCGTGGGTTCATGTCCCCGAGTCTGTGTGTTTACTGAAATTTTATTTCTTTATATTGTGTTATGCGGTGGCAGATGTAATCGAACTTACATCATCACGATTGTTCTACTAAGTAAAAAAGGTTAGTTGGATTGGTAAGATAAACTTTTTTTGAGGAATAATGTGAAGCATGGATTTCTCCCTCTTACCATTTCTAGGAATAATTTCTTGTCATTGAATATTGATGCGGAGATGCATCTCGATGAAAAAAAACTTTACAAAAAAGATTAAAGCCGGTAATCATGATTCCTCTCAAGACCATGCACAAG
The DNA here is from genome assembly GCA_963277665.1 of Viscum album. Classification (NCBI taxonomy): domain Eukaryota; kingdom Viridiplantae; phylum Streptophyta; class Magnoliopsida; order Santalales; family Viscaceae; genus Viscum; species Viscum album. The sequence continues at coordinate 602,756,449 of OY728133.1, forward strand.
ACCAAATATTCCTCTATCATCACCTCCATGAGGATTTGAATAATGAGTAAATCACTGTGAATGATCCTCTAGTTTCATGAGTGGTGTGATCACCTTTGACTGGTAAAACTACTAAAAACAAACTTTGAATGAAGTCATTTATGATTCCAAGACTATAAATTGGCAAGTCAGCTTTGCTATGTTTAAAATACCACCACAAATAAAATCACACAGAGACATTATCACCGACACCAACATGTTGGAAAAAACTTATTCTGGTTTCCATGTCTCAAATGTCATTATATAATAACAATATTGCAAGAAAGGTTTTAAAGATTCTCTGAATTATTTTCTTACCCTCTTGTTGTTGAAAAAAATAATGAACTCCTGATGAGGAATCATGAATGTCAACCTACCGGTGTATATTTATTCTCTAAAGTGAATGCCTCTATTTATAATCAAGTTCATGGAAAGAATCGATGCAATCAAGGTTGTGGAAAGTCATCTGTTCGAGGTGGTTATACACTCAATTAAAAGAGGAAAGAGCACCACCATAAGTAGTATAATAATAAACAGTCACAACTATAGAAAACAAAGAACAATGAAAGTGAATATTTTAGATGTGACATGAAGGGTAACTGATCACACACCTGTTATATGTCGAAGCATTTTGTTGATCTTTATCAAAAATCTATAAAAGGGAAGAGAAAAATGTTGAAGTGGATTTTACTAACTAGGCCTTGAAATATGATGATGATATTACAAACTGTGACATTTATGATTATTTTGTACACCCTGAAGGTGTTGAACATATAGACTATGCATGAATGCTCATGGAGGAGAAGAAATTTTGTTTTTTTAATTTTTTTAAAATGAATATCACATGTTTAATTTTGTTTCTTTTATTTTATTTCTTATATGTATGTTTTATTTTCTTTAATAGAAACAATTGAAATAAATAAGTCCATTGGGAATAATTTCCATAATGAAGATATTTTTATCATCGATGACACTACAATGCACACAATTATTAAATATGAGAAATATTTTATCCACCTTAAAATGGGTAGTGCTCATGTAAGTACATTAATAAGTAGTGCACAATTAATCAAAGGCTCTAGAAGATCATAAATATGCCTACTTGGTGGTACAAAAATTATGATTAATAATGCTTTTTTTTCTCTAAAATATCAACGCAATTTAATAAGTTTTAAATATATTCATGATAATATATATCACATCGAGACTGTGGATGGAAGAGATGTTGAATACCTCTATATATCAAGCATTAGTAATGAACACAAATTGATTCAAGAGAAGTTTTCAAGACTTACGTTTGGATTGTACTTTATCAATATTTTTATAATCGAATAAAATAAGGCAATTTTTTTTTACCAACCATGGTACGTTTATTATATGGATTGATTGTTTGGGTCATCCTAGATCAATAATTATGGGGAGAATTATTATATGTAGGGATGATTATCCATTGGTTGATAAAAGGGTTCTTACACTCAACAATTTCTTATGTGCTTCTTGTTTTCAAGGCAAATTAATTATATGACCATCACCATCGAAGATTAGGAATGAATCCCCTATGTCCCTAGATTGAATTCATGGTAATATATATGGACCAATTCACCCACCATGTGGACTATTCAGATATTTTATGATCATGATTGATACATCAAATAGATGGCCCCATGCATGTTTATTATCCACTCTCAACATGAAATTTGTGAAATTACTTGCCCAAATAATAATATTAAGAGCACAATTCCCAAATTATTCAATCAAGCATATTAAGATTGATAATAATGGCAAGTATTCATCACACGATTTTAATAATTATTACATGTCACTGCGAATAAGTATTGAATATCCTGTAGCTCATGTTCATACCCAAAATGGTATAGCTTAAACATTTATAAACCGATTACAACTTATCGCTAGACCACTAATTATGAAAAAAATTACCCAGTTTGACATGGAGACATGCAATTTTTCATGAATCAACACTACTTCAAATAAATTCGTCAAGTGATCATGATTATTATCCTTTGTAATTATCTTGTGGCCATGAACCAAATATTTCACACTTAATGACATTTGGTTGAGTTGTATATGCCTAGAACACCCCCTCAATGAACAAATATGAGACCCCAAATGATATTGAGGATATTTGTTGGTTTTGAATCTCCCTCGATCATTAAATATCTTGATATTATTATAGGATATGTATTCACAATAAGATTTTTTGTTTTTTATTTTGATGAAAAATTATTTTCAACATTAAAGGGGGAAAATCAACTAACTTTAAAAGAAATATTATGGAAGGTGAATTCATTATTATATCTTGGTCCTTTTACAAATATGAGTGATCATGTAGTTAAAAATATCATTAATTTTTCAAAATTCATCAATTAATTCCTAGATGCATCCAATGATTCAAAATGGGTTAAAAAATCATATACACCCACTACTAATACACTAGTAAGAATAGACACCCCTAAAAGAAAATCTAATGGTATCACTAACAGTGCTTTCAATTCATGCCTAAAGTATGGGAGACCACACAGTTCAAAAGATAAAAATATTTATCAAAGGAAAGGGAAACATACTATGTTGGTTGAAGATAAAAATGAACCTGAAGAGAATGTAAATGTAAAATAAGTACATGATTATGATCAAGAGAAAATTTCAATAAATTTGACAAACACCAGAAGATGTTGGAACTAAGTAGAAACCATTTTTGATCATTTTCATTTAATATAGCCCTTGAAAATTTGGATGAGAATTAATAACCAAAAATGATTAATGAATCTTGTAAATGACTAGATTAATTGGAATCAATGGAAAGTCAAAATATATTCTAATCTAGACTCACTTTCTAAACATAAGGTTTTTGGGTTGATTATGAAAACCCCTGAAAGGCTCAAGATTTTTGAATATAAATGGGTATTTGTGAGAAAAAGAAATGGAAATAATTAATTCATTAGATACAAATAATAACTAGTTTCTCAACTCTTCTCACAAAAAAACTAGGATTGAATATGATGAAATATATTCTCCTGTAATGGATGTGATAACCTTTTGGTATCTAATGACATTTATTGTACATGAGCAACTTGAATTGCACCTGATAGATCTTGTGAATGCATGTCTTTTTGGTGATATTGAATATTATGTTTACATGAAAGTACTAGAAGGATTCAAATTGTCGGTAGAATATCATGGATCTCAATATTTTTATCTAATTAAGATGAATAAATCATTATACATATTAAATTAGTGAGGGAATATGTGGTATAAATGTATGAGTAAATATTTGATGATAGAAGGTTATAAAAATGATTCAATTTTCCCATGTGTCTTCATTAAGAGGACTAGATCTGAATTTTTGACCATTATAGTATATATTTATTATTAAAATATTATTGGGACTAATGATGAACATTTTAAGGTATTAGAACATTTGATGAAAGAATTTGAAATTAAAGACATTGGAAATACAAAGTCGCACCTTGGTTTACAAATTGAACATCTTAAGGGTGGAATTTTTGTTCATCAATCATGATATACTATTAAAGTCCTATAAAGATTTAATATCAATAAATCTCATACATAAAGTACACTAATTATTTTATGATATCTTTATCGAGATAATGATTTTTTAAAACTATGAGAGGATAATAAAACACTAATTGGTCCAAAAGTACCACATCTAAGTGTTATTGGAGCACTGATGTACCCTGAAAATAATATAAGGTTGGATATATCATTTTTTTGTAAATTTATTGGCAAGGTATAGTTCTTCTCCTGCTCATTGGCATTAAAATGATGTCAAACAAGTATTAAGAAACCTTAAAGGATCTGAAGATTGGGGGATAATTTATTCCAAAATTTTAGAATCAAAGTTGGTTATACTGATGCTGGATACTTTTTTGATCCACATAAATCAAGATATCATATTGGATATTTATTTACAAATGAAAATACTAATATTTATTAGAATTCTTAAAAAAAATCCATTTATGCAACTTATTACAACCATACCAAGTTGATTTTTATTCATTAAGAAATTCCAGAATGTGTTTGGATGAGATTTGTTATTAATAATATTAGAAGTAACTGTGGATTAAATATGAATAATAATATTCTCACCATATTTATAGTGACCCTTATTTTCTTAAATTTACATCATTTTAATGATAAAAAATATAAAAACATTACACAATAGGTATATAAAGGTTTGGTATCTTGGAAAAAATATGACCATACATAACATGTACAACATAAATCATAAACATTTATTTAATTCCTTCTTCTCTAGCTTCTTATCATCCCTTGTGTACTCCTTAGTACATGAAGTCACCTAAGGATATACATTAAAAAGGGGTGAGATAAAAGCCCAGTAAGAGGAAAGATAATAACATGAAACAATGTAACATGGGGTGAGCATAATCATAACATCATTTATATAATAGCATGGAATGTGGCAATGCATAAAAATGAAACATCATGTGTTAGTGGTTAAATACCACACATAGTTGTGAACATAGCTAGAATCATGTTCACACATAATTTAATTTTAAATCATGAGAGTCATCACTTTACCCAATGCATTGTAGTGCTGTATAATTCTGGGTGCATCTGTCACATTCAAACATTCATATTTGCGCTATATAATTCCGGGTGCACCCGTCACATCATAACATTTACATTATCATGCATTCCACATAGAAAATATGTCAAAATTGAACATAAAATAACCCATGGAAAGAAATGAGTTTAAAGTAATAAAGAATACATTCATAAACATTTGGTTCCAAAATAAATAGGTAATATCATTCTTGACATAGAACCATTAACCTTGAGTGAAGAGTAAAACAAACTTCGAGAAGTAAAAAGGGTGTGTTTATTTGAAAGAAGAGTTCTTTTGGAAAACATTGTATTTTTCATAAAATCAATTAGAGAATATTTATATCTACAAAAATGTAATATAATTATTAATAAATTATTTTTAAGGAATATCCATACTGAAAATGGGTTGAAGAGGTAAAATCCAAAGAAAGAGAGTTGGGTTTGAGAATTTCCCTTACCTTGTGTCTGAACGCTTACTTCAATTTAAAGTACTATATAATAACATTAGATTCATTAATTAAAGATTCCATAGACTTTAATACATGAATTTGATTCATTATGGTTTTATTAAGTTATTTTATGGACCTTTGGATGAGTTATAGAGCTTAAATTCATTGTCCGGGAGTGTTAATTTTCTTACCATTTATGAACGGTTCACTTGTATCCATGAATGGATGTTTGTTTGAAATATGGTTAAAAATCCAGAATTGTTAATATATATTATTAGTGAAATTACAGAGATATAAATTATCTTATAATTATTATTTTTATATACCATGAGGATGAATCATTAGATAAAATTTTAATGATAAATGCTTGGATTAATTTGGCGGTTTTGCTCACAATGAACTTGTTTTGTATTATTATTTTATATTATGTGTATATAAGGATCACAGAACATCAAATAAGATAAAATAAATATATCATGATCTTTTTCAACCATTAAAATGGTTTTGTGACCAGTATCTATGATGGTAATGTAAATTGAAAACCAACTATCCTTGAATGTGATAAATTAACACATCTCGGATGATGTTTTCATTTATAGTATTAACAGAGAGGGATGGTGAGATTATGATGAACTATCACATTAGCATAATATAATTACAATACATGTATGTTACTGGAGTTATCATACCATTATTTTGAAAGTAATTTAGGAAATAAAAAGAAAAGAAAGGAACTTGAAAGAAAATAAAAGAATTGGAAAGAGGAATTTACCTCTTGAGTTTATCTCCTTTGAGAGCCTCTTTAGGGGAGAGGATTTGGTCTTTTGAGAATACCAAGGGCTTTTGGACTTATGTAAGAATTTTGGGGGATGATTTGGGTAGAATTTAGTTAAGGATTGAATCTTGAGAGGTATGAATAAATGAGGGTGTGAGGGGTGGTATTTATAGTGATGGGGAGAAGGTTTTTCTTAATATTATATTTATTAATTTATTATTTCTCCACAAGACAAGAAATGGTGAAGATTATTATGAATAAAAATAGTAATAAGTGAATTTTATTTTGAACCAATTACCATTTACATCATCCATGACTCAATCATGATACATAAATTCATTTATTTAGCATATTTTATAATTTATCAAATTTCACTATTCACAAAAAATTAAAGTATTTCAGAAAAATCCCAAAAATTCACCCTAAACATATTTCGAAGTATATAATCCAAAAATCAAATCCATTTTTCAAAAATAATTTTCTAAATATGAACAATTTATTTTTTAATTAAAAAGATAATTTACTTGAAAAATACAGATTTTAAAATTAAAACTGATTTTATAATGATTTCAAAAATTACATAAGGTCTTATAAAATTATATTTAAACTAGAAGACATAAAATTGTTAATTTATGAACACATTTTATGAAAATAAATTTTATTTTAAATTAATTAATTAATTATAATTTTTTATTTATGACTTATAAAAATACCAATATTTTTACTATGGTCATATTGTCACTTATAAGATGCCTAAATTTTATTTATACATTAATTGGTGAGGTTACTATTATTTTGGATTATTTACTATTTATAAGGGTAATATTACTATTCATAAGGGTAGGTTACTATTCCCCAAAAATTATGTTTGTCCTATCAGACTCCAAACATCTTACTGATCGCAACCGTGTATGTCAGATTTTCAAAATTCAAAACACAGAACTGGAAAATTTATGTTTAAAGGTAACATAGTAGTTCATTTAAGCATGATATTTCATTGTGTTTCCTAATGTTATTTTATATGATTATGACATTACTACAAGAATGGAGAAATTTCATTGATAAAAGTTTGGGTCATTACAATATTATACGAAAATAATGTTGTTTGTGTAACACTGTTTAAGGGTGTGTATATTAAAGGTGAGAGAACAAAATCACATCTCACCAAAATTCTTTTTCACTCATGAACTTAAAAATAATGGTGAGATTGATATACAGCAAACAAGGACTTGTAATAATCTTACAGATTTATTCATAATGACATTTACAACTTCAACATTTGAGAAATTGATTTATAAAACTAGGATGTGAAGACTAAAGTTTATCATGACTTTATGAGGGGGAGTTGGGAATACTATACTCCTTTTCCATTTATTGGGGTTTTCTCACTGGGTTTTTCTGATAAGGTTTTAATGAGGCATCATAGCATGAAATAATGTTTAGCTTCACTTATTTTCCCATAGGTTTTTTTTCAAGTGAATATTTTTATTAGATTCCATGAAATTATAAAATCCAAGGGGGAGTATTATAAATTATCATTTATGATTTGAATTTCATAAGTTTGAATTAATGAAGACTTTTTATTTCCCAACAAAACTCTTCATATGACCAAATTTTTGATATTCACATCATTGGATTTTATTTGTAGTGGTTAATCTCAACCATTGGATCAATTCATATGTACTCTATATATGTAATGATATGTTAATAAAAGTGTGTGATTTTTTGGACATATACTTGGGTTCTTTCACTCTTCTTCTATATTCTTCTCTTATTATTGACTCGTTTTACTTCACCACCATCATCCTAAACATCCGATGTCATTATATGTTCATATTTTCTTCACATCTGATCAAAGTTTTCATGATTTATAATGCCTCCAATATACCAGTTTCACAATAGATATAGTTATATTTATTATTGGAATTACAATTTCACCTGTAATGTGTTTAAAAATATTTTTTTTGATCATAAACAAATTGTAGTGTTAATAGAAGATGAAATCAATAACAAACGGACGTAGGTATAACCTCGTAATTCAAAGATAAATTAAATAAATATAACAAAAAATGGAAAAGAGTGATATTTGAAAAATATATATATTTCATTATCATGATAGAATATAAAAACTATATGTAAATATTATAAAGGTAAAAAAGTTATTTTTATTCCAATTTTAAGTTGTCTCATTAAAAATTTTATCAGGAAAACTTGATAGATAATGGTTGATAAAAAGGAAAAAGTGGATCATTCTCACCTCCCCATTGATTAAACACATCAAAACATTTTTTTTAAGAAAGGTAAGGCAAAGAGAAAAACTCCCCCTACCCCATTTATTAAGAAAGAGAAAATTTAAAACCATGGGATGGGCCAGACAAGAAATCCCACTAAGTCGAATGTTCTTTAACCCTTTGTATAACAAAAATAACTTTTTAAATCACTTATTTTAGAACCTTATTCAAATCTATAACCTTTTATTAACTACATATCTAATAAAAAAGTAACGAATTTTGGTGAGGGAAATATTGTACCAATATGAATAATAGGGTCATATACTTATAAGAATCTCATTTGGGTTATATAAAGGAAGTGAGTAAGATCCCCAAGAGGTACTCGATTCATATGAGTTCTGAGTCACTTTAAATTCTCTTTAAAATTTTCATACAAGGCTACCCTCATACTAAGGAAACCAAATCATGTAATTTTTTTTAAAATAATAACAAAAACAACAATAATTCAATTCCAAAATCAAAGTCATAATTTGAATTTGAATTGTAAAATGTGTACTTTGGGATCTTGTAACGGTTGGAAATACACTGTAATGAGTATATACTATTGCACTATATACCCTGATAGCTTGTGATATGCATGTGATGCATATCACAGGTTACCATATTTTGATATCATATAAGGAACTATATGCCTCTATATTAACATATTATGAGATTATGATATGAGTGTAGTGCCGACCCAAGGGAAATCCTAGTAAGACCTTGGGCTTAGGTAATCAACTGTTGCAAGGGAAACATCACAACCCTCCCTCCATCCCCCCGTGCATCTCTCCCTCCCACAAAACAAAAGGCAACCACAACTATAGGTAGAAGAACAACCTACATCTATTGTGACCTTGTGATGTCACCTCAATATCCCATCCAAGCTTCATCCTCCCCCTGCCCCTTTATCACATCCCTCCTCTATCTCTTGTCATTGTTGTTCCAAATACATTGCCTCACTTGGGATCTTTCCTTACACTGTATGACTTGATGCTTTGCCGATTCTCTAGTCGGACGGAAGTCTTCTCCACTCCCCCCTCTCGCTCTGCCCATGTTTCCCCCATTGTAGGTGCTACTAGACAACACCATTGTTCCCCACTCCTCCCTAGTTGAATACTGGCTATGATTGCCCTGATTTATGTAGTAAGGTAAGGTAATGTTTTTTTTATAACTAAATTTATTAATATTAATATTTTTTTATGTTTTTTATTATTAATGTATTTTTTATGATGCTTGTGAAATTATTTAAATTGGCGATGTTGATTCACACTTTCCATATGATATTTGTGATATGTAATTAGTTTTTTATACTTATTTTTTTTTAAAAAATCATATGTCTACTTTGATTAATTGTTTGATCAAATTTTCATACAGTAAATTTTGATTTACATGGTATATTTTATATTTCATAATTTCATTTCATTCCCTTCTTTTTTATTTTATGTTGTTTTTTAGTTTTCTAGTTTTTATCTTTTAAAATAAAAAATAAAAAATGGATTTATAAATGCTAAAATTATCTCCACCTATTTTTTTTATTTTTAATAAATAAAAAATTAGGTAAATTTTTAATACAATAAGAATATAGATAATTAATTACTAAAAAATACTAGATTTCATTTAGTTTTAAAAAATATTCATTGTTTTAAATTTTTAAAATTTCATTATAAAATCCACTAGACTATATAAATTTAATTTTTTTATGAAATGATTATATAAAAATGTGTATTGATTTTTTATTAGTTTTTATTAATATAGATTTTACTATATAAAATGGAATCATTTTTAAATTTGGACTTGGGAAACAACATTTTTTGGGATAACCTTATATGGGTGCATGGATTTTGCCACATCTCCCTCATGATTTCCCTCAATTATAAATCAATGAATTCATTCATGGCATAAAAAATGTTTGACATATTCACATGGTCATAATCCTAACAAGCATGTGTTATAGATAATTTATGTTGGCTTCCATGGGATAACAACTGACCCTTGACTCACTTCATTTAATGAAGATAACCTATATAAAATATAATAGATCTTACTATTATGTGTGTGTGTAATAATACAATTGAGTGATGGAATAACCAAACCTATCTTCATCCTAGTTCGCCATTAATCTTTGCGGAGAAGGTGGTAGCACACCATTGGTGTTCAGTGGTCCTCTTGTTACAAATAAGAAGTTTAATGTGAAGAGCCCACTTTGTGTTTGGATTGAATTTATTTTCAAATGATTGTTATTGGTGGAAAAAGAATATCAATGCAATAGGAATATTACAATGATGTCAATATAATGAAGAAGCTATAAAGTTCCAAAGTTAACGGATCTCAGATGAATTCCTTGAGTCTTGATATTCCATGAAACATGTGAATGATTTAAAGACTTTGAGTTTCAAGGTGATTCCTGGAGAATAATTATGGATTCATTTGATGACATTGGATGTCATGTCATGGTTAAATAATTCTCTTAGGAAAATATAATTATTCTTTTCTGATTTTTATTTCACAAATATCATAAGTTTCTTGGAGAAATTATGATGAAATCCTTATAAAGGAAAGGGGGTGTAAAGGTGATGCCAATATTATTCAGGTTTGATTAGAAAGAAATATGTTACTAGAAGATAGGGAAGTTACCATACTTTCCTTGGAAAATAGGATGATGCTAAAGATGATTGATCAACTGATATATATCATGACATTCATAGTTATTGATGAAAGAAATGATTGCAAAATAGTTTTGATGGTGTTGCTGAAACATATTTTTAGGTAGTGTTGTTTCCCAGTGTTTACTAAATTTTTGGCCTAAAAATCAAGAGTTTGTATTTTGTAAAAGGAAGGATTTCCATGAAGCATAGTTTTCAGATCGTGAAGTAAAGTTCGTGGTCCGCATGATAGGTACACAGAGCAGTGAAGGAAAATCGGCAAAGGAAGAATTTCCATATAGGGAAAATGGTCCATGGAGGATCACAATTCGCGGGAGGAGTTTTGTTCATGGGAAGGCAATCGTTTTTGAATAAGAAGTGGTGATATGTTTACGGATGGAATCGGCCGTCATGAAGAAGTAAAGGTGCTACATGAACCATGGAGGGAAAAATGGTTCGCGGAAGCAGCATAGTCCACAGTGAAGTTTGTACCACATTGAAAATTTGGGTAAATAAGTTTAGTAGGATTTGTAGACCTATTTTATTATATAAAGGACCCTAATCCCATTATTGTGAGAGAGTGATTTTTATTAGAAGAAATCATCACTATTATAAGAATTAGGCTAAGTTTGAAAGAGTTCGTGAGGGAGAATTCTATGAAGGAAAGTATTTCGCGGAGGAAAGATTCCACTAAGGATGAAGTTATCTGCAAAAGAGGATAAGATCCGCTGAAGTAGAGGTGGTCCATAGAGGAAGAAGTAGTATGTAGAAGGAATGGTGAACCATGGAGAAAAAGTCATCCGTAGAGCAGGGGTGGCCCGTGGAGCATCGACAGTACACGGGGCATCAGTTTTCTATAAAGAATAGGGAGTTTGTGGAAGGGAAGGCTATCCGCAAAACACTTGTTCCATCCTGTGAAACTTAGTATTCAGTGAAAATAGGGTAGTTCATGAAGGATAAATACCACGTACATGTGATAGGTGTTTAAACCCTCATCATGCATTTTGAAGAAGATGATCTGAGGACACTCAACACATGTTAAAATCATACATTTATAGTGATTCTTGAAGAACAGGTCTGTGAACTAGTGCTTGGGTATAATACCCCCATAATGTTTGAAAAGTAAAATTGTATGTGTACCCGGTTGATACACAATGGGCACAGAAGAGAAAACACACATAGTTTGTTTGTTTGAATAATAGCAAGTTGTGCACCTAAACTCATATCTGCACCAAGGAAGACGAAAGTGGGATGAATAATCTAGTGGCCAATCTATATTTAGTTATTTGGGACAAACTAATTGTGATGATTCCAAGCTATACTGATCTTCATTGATTTAATAATCACAAAAGAATTTTGTGATTCCAACAAGAAGAAAAAGAAGAGATCTTAGTGTAATTGGTTGTACATTGAAGGATAAATTAAGAAGAGAAGAATATTTGGTGACCAAATTGATATCAATTGAATATAATTTAGTTTAGAGAAATTTTATTGTTCATCAGACCACATCAAATTCATATTATTGTGACTGATAGAATAATAAGATTGTGCAACTCTCAGTTTGCTGTTGGAAAGAGGTAAGAATATTTACTTTCATACTGCAAGCAAGTAACAAGTGAAGAGAGGAAGATCAAAGTTATACCATATAATTCAACATGTCTCAATTGGTGGAAGACTTTATTAGTGTTAAAAACCTTTAACAAGGAGAAGTCTATATTGGTAGGCAGTGTAAAGATCCATCCAAGTGTTGTAAAACACATGATATTGGATTTTTTATAGCGCTACATGAGTGTAAGGGAATATACTACTCATTGTAACTGCATACAAAGGATTGTATTCTAGTGGTTGTGTGGTCAGAATTATTTCCAGACCATTCCAAGGACTAGATACTCTTATTGAGTAGCAAAGCTTGTAAAAATATCATGTTCTATCTTTACTGCTTTCATATACTTTCATGTGATAGGGGAAATAGAATAAGAGAATCATGATCCTAATAGGTCTAATAGGTACAAGAATAAAAAGTTGAAATTGGATTAAAAAGCCCCTAACACTGATTCACCCCCCTCTTAGTGTTAGGTGTATCCTAAACTTGTCCTCTCAAATGGTATCATAGGAAGGTTCATCTCTATTAGATTCTCTATAGTTAAGATATTCTCTTTTAAAGACTTTAGTTTCCTTCTCGAGTCAACATGAAGTGCATTTTTAGTTAATATTCAGTTACCTCTAAGCATAATTATATTTATACCAAGACAATGATGAACATTAAAAAGAAAGAGAAGTGGAAGTTGAAGAAGAATTCACTCTTATCTAAAGAAGAAAAATTATTTGTTTATCCATGCCTTGATAAAAATGAAGTCATATCAGACATGGAAATTAATCCGTAGGTGGCTCAAGTTTCCACCAAGAAGATGGATAACCTTCCTACACCTAGTGATTAGTAGGTATGTGTTAGTACATTTGAAAACATTCCTCAAGTTGAAAATACTAGCACAAGTGGTGATTATGATCGATCTAAAAATTCTTAAGAATTATTAGTTGATAGATTAAGAGTTATTCTTCATGATATTCTTGAAGAAATATTATCCCTTGTTTGTGGAGTCTTTTAATGTATGCAATAATAGATCAACCAACTGGAATAAGAAAATAATGTTTTGGAGAAGGGCTTGAAAGAAAGAATTGTTGAATGTTTAAATCTCTCTAGAAAAGTTGGAAACTTTGAAGAAACAAAGAGGTAACTTGAAATAAGTTCCTCAAAATGGCTCAAAGAAGTTAAAGAGAAAGATGTATTCAAAAGGACTCTAGATGAAAAGAACCATGCAAATGAAGAGAAATTGAAATATAACTGATGTCAAGGGTTTACAATCAAAATAATTATCCAATAAGATTAAGGAACTTGACTCTTGGATTTAGAACAAAGTTATGCTACATGAACATGAAGTTGAAATAATAAATAAGGTCAATGAAGGTAATATGATTATGATTGAAAATCAGAAAATCATCATCTATGTGAAAATTATATAATTTGAAAGTCGGTTGGCCAATTTTGAGAAGACACGTATTGAGACCTCACAAAAGAAGGAAATAGTTTCTAATGGTACTCAATGTTCACTGAAGGAATCTACCATAAAAAACCTTCAAAAAGTGATAATAAGATCATGAATTCATGTAATGATATATCACAAAAAGATGAGAAGGAAAAGGTACCATCCATACCATCTTGTAATAATGTTTCTAAATCTATTTCTTCAAACAGTACCGGTTGGAAGAAATTTTTTGAACAATTATGGGTAAATAAAGGTGATAAGATACCTGATAAGAAGAAGAATGCAGAAGGTGGTTCCCCATAAAGATCACAACAAATCATGAAGAAGAACCAATAATATCATACAAAGGATATTAGGAAATCAAGATTTGTGAGTCAATGTTGGTACTCTAATAGATTTGGGCACTATGCATTAAACTGTTGGTACGATCCTCAAAATGTAAAAGTACAAAGGAAGCTTATCTCAAGGGGGGAGAAATCTAGAGAAGAAGAAGAAACATCCATAGGTTTAAAACCATCTGTATACTGCAAATAGATTTGGAATAATTGATAACATTTGTGATGTATTCAATGGAAGTGTTCATAAGGTTGGTAAATTATCATCTCAACATGTATCCAAAGTTGATGAGAAAATAAGACCATAGAAGCAGGCCAAGAATGAAGAAGCTAACTTGGGAAGAAATCAGAATAATTTTGTGAAAACAAATTCTCCCAAGAAGATTCTAAGAAGGAAAGATGAGAAAACCATGGATTATAAATCCATGAAGTTGAAGGTTAGTGCATCCAGAAGAACTAATAAGAGGGATGATACTCAGAAGAACCCATGTGGAAGATCCAAACTTGAACCCACAATTCTTAATGATATGTTAGTTATCTGACCTAAAGATTTGGAAATAATGAGAAAAATTCAAGATAAAAAAGATAAATATAGTGAAAAAAGGAAATATAATATTCCACATGATGAAGAAAAATTACATGAGGGTTTTTCAAGAAAAGAAAAATCTAGTGCTAAAGAAGTTTTGTGTGAGAGATGTAAGAAATATGGTCACATTGCAAAAGGCTGTTTAACCTTACTACAAGAACAAGATACAGTCCTCAAGAGGAGTATTAATGTATCATCCATGAAGGTTTTTAAGAAGATAAATTCTTCAAACAAATCATAATAGGATATGAAGAGATCCATGCTACCTCAAAATAAATCAGAACAAAAGTTCAGATGTGCAAGGATGAATACTGGAGAAAATGGAGAAACATGGTTGAGAAAAAAATCTCAACATTTCTGTTCATATTGAAGAAGCAAGGAGGATCAAACTTATTCCATTATTTTTTTGTATTGTATTTGTTTTTATAATATAGGTAATTAAAGGTGAAACATGTTCTCAGGGGGAACCTGATAAGTAGTGAGTGCTGTCAATTCTTGATAGCCAAGATAAAGAAAATTCTATCTTGGTTTGATCTTGTCTTTTGGTATTCTAAAGAAAAACTGTTCAAGAAGATGATCCTTAGTGAAGTTATGAATTTTTTTTTATATAGGCTATCAAAAGTTGAATAACCATTTTGGTTTATTCTCCATACTTAAATTTATTCAAATCCATTATTGAAGAGATTCACCATTATGAATATAATGAGAAGTGTTTTCGTTGAGGGGGAGACAAATGGAGAAGCTTCCAAAATTATTATTTTAATTATTATCAAATATGATTAATCTGGAAATTGCTTGAAGATTGTGTCATTGGAAGAGTTATGTCTCTTAATCTATCATACTCAGTTATAAAAAAATGAATGACATTTTTTTACAAGGGGGGGGGGATTGAATTATTCAGCGACATACGTATAATGGAAGTGCCCCAATTTCACTTATCCTGCCTATTGTACTTGAATGTTTTCGATCTATTTGTTGAAGTGAGTGCATGAGTTTCAGGATGATTATTCTTAAAAAGATTAATCTCATACTTATTAATTTCAGCATGGAATTATAGTGAATAATCCTTGAAGACAAGTACATGAGCTCTCATTTCTTAAGGTATCATGATCAATTGGTAATGGATAACTTTGTTATCTAAATCAAATACTCTGGTTTTCTACACCGAGCACAACTCAAGTATACTTAGAGTGAAATTATGGATGAAACATTTCTTAAGTATGGACTAATACCCTCTATCCCATGAACTTTGTATTTCTTGTCAATAAGGGGGGAGAGAAAGTGAAATAAAATCTTGAAAGGTAAAGGTGAGAGAGAAGATAATAGTTCCACATATTGGTACATTCATTTGTAAAGAACCTTGAAGGTATTTCCGAAAAATACAAAGGGGGATATTGTAACGACCTGACATTTTTAATTATATTTTTTTTCCTAATTTTTTTGTGTTATTTTATTTTATACTCAACAAAACTATATCCTTTAATTAATGAAGTGGGTATAATTAAAATGATACTATTGGGTTTTGACTGTTATATGACTGTTGGTCAATATGGCCGTTGGAAATTATTATCTTAACATTGGGTTTTTATAAATACGGTCATCTTGGTTAATTAATACAGAAAGAAGATTGAATGGCCACATCCAGTATAATTGAACCATATGAAGCCCATCTGTCGGAGCTGGGGAAGGAGGTAGCATCACTGGACTTTTCTCTGGACAAAGCCCAAGCCGAACTTCAATGTATGAAGCTTGAACGGAATCGCCTAAGGGAGAAGTTCAAGCTGATAGAAATCACCACTCGGGCAATGTTGTCCGAGCCACCCCAAGATTCTATCACCATATCACACCTTACACTTAGGTCCTATGTTGGTGTTATAAGGGGCTATGTAACGAGACCTTAGATGCTTTGTGTAATCCTTTTATATAAATAAAATTGTTATTTCTTCTTATGGAAAAGTTTATGAATTTCAAATATCCGGATAAATATAGGATGTGTATTATTGATGACTTTAGGAAAAAAAGGTATTTTAAAATATTTTTTATTCATTAAATAATTAATAATGTGAAATTATTTTAAAAAAAATGGTCTTCTACAGTTGTGATCAGTGAGAAATTTAGAGTCTAATAAGATCAACTTGGTTTTTAGTGAATAATAAAGTAGGAATAGTAACATACCCATATGAATAGTAGTGAATAGTAATTTGACCAAAAAAAATATAAACTTCACCCATGAATGTATAAATAAATTTTAGACATCTTAAAAGTGAAAAAACAATCATAGTTTAAGTTCTGGTTTTTTTTGTACGCCATAAATATTTTATTTACAATTTTATAATTAATTTAATAATTTAAAATGGAAATGTATTTTCATAAAATTTAATCATAAATTTTTACTTTATTGTCTTATGGTTATACAATATTTTTATGGGACCTTGATTACTTTTTTAAGGTGTTACAAAATGAGTTATAGTTTTAAAGTTGTATTTTTGGAATAAATAATGATTTTATTTAAAAATTACATTAAAAATATTTAGAAAATTATTTTCATGAAATGGAATTCATTTTTGAATTCATATAATCTATATTAGGCTAGGGTGAATTTTTGGGATTTTTCTGAAACAATTGAATTATCAGTGAATAGTAAAAATGCAGTTTTGAGTTTTAGGTGTTTAATGACATCATTAATGATGTAATAATGATGTAAGCTCTCTATTTGACTTATGAATAGTGAGATATGATATTATTTTTCCCAAGTAGCCAATACCATGGTGAAATACCATGGGAAATACCATGGTTTTTCTAATACCACCGATGAGGTGTCCCTTGGAAATTATTAATTTATTGACTCACTTTTCCTATAAATACTAATCCATTTTCCTCATTCATTTCATTCCAAAATAATCTTCAACGAATTTCTGGTCTCCTTACCTTCAAAGGAGTCCTTCCAAGGTTCCCTCAAGCCTCCCAAGGTCCCAACCTTCAAGCTTTCGAAGTTACTCTTCAAGGTAAGGGATCCTTTCACCCT
Source organism: Viscum album (assembly GCA_963277665.1). Classification (NCBI taxonomy): domain Eukaryota; kingdom Viridiplantae; phylum Streptophyta; class Magnoliopsida; order Santalales; family Viscaceae; genus Viscum; species Viscum album. The sequence goes on from OY728133.1 coordinate 602,774,201, forward strand.
CCTCTTTTTAATCCATGACTTCCTTTATGTTGTGTCTTCTAGTTTCCATATCTTTATGTTGAGGGTATGTTCTTATATATTATCATTACTATCCATTTCATGTATAATTTTTTAGAGACCATTTCTTCTCTAATCAATTTGTTTTCTGAATTTTTTAAGTGACGCCGTTAGGCTGCCAAAATTTTTATAAAAGAAATCACATATTCTCTTTTCCTTTGAGTTTCATTTTCATATGGTATTTACTTAAAATATCCATAAAATGATATTATTTCTTTTTATTATATAATCATACTATATTATGAGTTATTTATTAGTGGGTGACTCTTTCCCCCTCTCTTTTCAATGTTTTCTAAAACCATGTTATATAGCCGTTATGCTGCAGAATTATCATCTCAAAATATATCTCTTTCTCTCAAGAAATTATATTGTTTTATATATGTGAATAACCATACCTATTTCTTTTATATGGGTGTTTATATTTATAAAAAATGATATATTTGATTCTGGAATTGATATACATGTAACCCTCACTCCCTTTCCATGGGTTATAAATGACATAACGATCTTATTTTTAAGAACTTTTAAAACGTCACAATTTTGAAATGAAACCCATTTATTTTATTATCTATGGGTTATTTATGAAATGTTTGATTATTATCTATGTGAATCACATTAAAGTAAATAAATATTAAGGGTGCTCCCTTATAGCGCTCCAATGCATTGGGTAAAGAATTAATCGCTAGAGATGACAAGTTTCACGATGCCGTGGTGAGTAACCTTGGTAATTTTTATGACACCTCAGGGATAAACCTTGGTGATATGTTCATGAATGTCTAAATGAAATGTTGTAGCCACATATTCAAGTTATGATTCAAGTTATTTTTATTATAGTATTCCTATTCTTCCATTGCTCATGCCTTTATGACTTTTATCATATTCTTATTAATATTTCTCAAGATCACATGTCAACTGTTTCACTTGTTTTCCTTACTGAGCCTTCTGCTCACCCTTTTCTTTGATGTATGTCTCCAGGATGTGAGATGCAATAATTTTACATAGGATGAACCTATGATGAATCCTTACGAGTGGTTTAGAATAATGTTTTATGTTGTTTTCATGTATTATGTTTCTGATTTCCAAGACACTAGACTTTAAAGATCCTCTGTATGTAAAAGGTAATGTAAAGTTATGTAATAAAAAGGCAGGATGCCATAGATATTGAAGACCCCAATTTTTGTTTGGATTTTATTTTTTGTCAAATTATTTTCATTAGTGTAAAAAGATAATCAATGTAATAGTAATATTATAGTGATGTAAATATGATGAATAAGTTCCAAAGTTCCAAAGTTAATGGAGCTTGGATGAAGTCCTCCAGTCTTCATATTCCAAGAAATGTATGAATGATTTGAAGTCTTTTAGTTTCAAGGTGATGCCTGGAGAATAGTTATGCATTTATTTGATGACATTGTATGTCATGTCCTGGTTGAATAATTATCCTAGAAAAATATGACTATGATTTTCTGATTTTTATTTTAAAAATATCAAAAGTTTCTTGTAGAACTTGTGATGCAAGTATTATGCAGGAAATGGGGAGTAAAGGTGATGCCAATCTTATTCAGGTTTGATTGTAAATAAAGATGTTTCAAGAAGATAGTTAAGTTACCATATTTTCCTTGGAAAATATGATGATTCCAAATATGATTGATCAAATGGTATAAATTTTTATGAAAGAAATGATCACAAAATAGTTTGGATGGTGTTTCCAAAGAAATTTTTTAGGTGGTATTGTTTCCCAGTGTTTGCTAAATTTTTGGCCTAAAAATCAGAAGTTTTTTTTGGAAAAAGGAAGGATTTACATGAAGCATAGTTTGAAAACCATGAAGGATAGTTTACAGACCACATAAGAGATACACAGAGTGGTGAAGGAAAATTGGAAAAGGAATAATTTCCAAATAGGTAAAATGGTCCATGGGGGGATCACAATTCATGGGAGGATTTTTGTTCATGGTAAGGCCTTCATTTTCGATTGAGAAGTAGTGATCCGTTTGCATATGGAATCTGCCGTCGTGAAGGGGTAAAGGTGATACACAAACAATGAAGGGAAAAATGGTTCGCAGAAGGAGCACAATCCATGATGAAAGTTATACCAAATTGAAAATTTGGGTAAATCAGATTAGTGGGATTTGTTTTATTTGCTTATATAAAGGACCCTAATCCCATTATTGTGAGAGAGAGAATTTTATTAGAATAAATCATTACTACTGGAAGAATTCAGCTAAGTTTGAAAGAGTTCGTGAGGGAGAATTTGCGAAGGGAAGTAGTTCGCGAAGGAGAGATTACACTAAGGATGAAGTTGTCCATTAAAGAGGATACAATCCATGGAAGTAAAATTGTACCCCCACAATGTTTTGAAAAGAAAAATTTTTATGTGTACCCGATTGATACACAACAGGCAGAGAAGAGAAAAAACACATAGTTTTTTTTGTGTGAAGAAGAGAGAGACGTGCACCTAAACTCATATCTGCACCAAGGAAGAAGAAAGTGGGAAGAAGATATAGTGGACAATATATATTTAGTTATTCGGTACATACTAATTGTGATGATTCTAATCTACACTGATCTTCACCAATTTAATAATCACAAAGAAAATTTGTGTTTCCAACAAGAAGAAAAAGAAGAGATCATAGTGCAGTTGGTATTGCAATGAAGGAGAAAGTGAGAAGAATATAAGAATATTTGGTGACCAAATTGATATCAGTTGAATATAATTTAGTTTAGAGAAAGTTCATTATTCCTTAGATCACATCACATTCATATTATTGTGACTGATAGAAGAAGAAGATTTTTCAGTTTTTAGTTTACTGCTGGGAAGAGGTAAGAAGAGTTACTTTCATACTATAAGAAAGTAACAAGTGAAGAGAGGAAGATCAAAGTTGTACTATTTCATCCAACATGTATCAATAGTTGGATGACTTTATTAGTGTTACAAACCTTTAACAAGGATAAGACTGTCTTGGGAGGCTATATAAAGATCCATCTAAGTGTTGTAAAACACATGTTATTGGATTGTTTTCATAGTGCTACATGAGTGTATGGGTATATCCTACTCATTGTAACCACATACAAAGGATTGTTTTCTAGTTATTGTGTGGTTAGGATTATTTCCAGACTATTCAAAGGACTAGATACTCTTATTGAGTAGTGAACCTTGAAAAAATATCATGTTCTATCCTTACTTATTTAATATAATTTCATGCGGTTGGGAAAAGAGAATAAGAGAATCAAGATCCTAACAGGTCTAAGAGGTACAAGAATAAAAAGTTAAAATTGGATTAGAAAGTACCCAACACTGATTCACCCCCCTCTCAGTGTTAGGTGTATCCTAAACTTGTCCTCTAAAATGGTATCATAGGAAGGTTCATCTCTATTAGATTCTCTATAGTGAAGCTATTCTCTTTTGAAGACTTGAGTTTCTTTCCCAAGTCAACATGAAGTGTAGTTTTGGTGAAGATTCAGTTACCTCTGAGAATAATTCTATATCTACCAAGACAATGATGAACATTAAAAAGAAAGAGAAGTAAAGGTTGAAGAATAATTCCCTCTTATCCAAAGAAGAGGAAGTATCTGTTTCTCCATGCCTTGATGAAAATGAAGACATATAAGACATGGAAATTAATAAGTAGGTGGCTCAAGTTTCCACCAAGGATATAGATAACCTTCTTACCTATAGTGATCAAGAGTTACATGTTAATACATTTGAAAATATTCCTCAAGTTGAAAATACTAGGACAAGTGGTGATGATGATTGATCTACAACTTATCAATAATTAGTAGTAGATAGATTAAGAGCTATTCTTCATGATATTCCTGAAGAAATAATATCCCTTGTTTTTTGAGTCTTTCAATGTATGCAAGAATAGATCACCCAACTAGAATAACAAACTGATGTTTTGGAGAAGGGATTGAAAGAAAGAATTGTTGAATATTTAAAGCTCTCTAGACAAGTTGGAGCCTTTGAAGAAATAAATAGGGAACTTTAAATAAGTTCCTCAAAATGGATCAAAGAAGTTAAAGAGAAATATGTATTCAAAAGGACTCTTGAATAAAAGAACCATGCAATTGAAGAGAAATTGAAAAATAGAACTGATGTCAAGGGTTTACAATCAGAAGAAATATCCAAGAAGATCAAGGAACTCGAATCTTGGATTTAGAAAAAATTTATGCTACATTAAGATGAAGTTGAATGAATAAATAAGTTTTATGAAGAGAATATGATTATGATTGAAAATCAAAAAATCATCATCAATGTGAAAAGTCTATAATTTAAAATTTGGTTGGTCAATTTTCAGAAGACACATATTGAGACCTCACAAAAGAAGAAAATAGTTGCTACTGGTACTCAATGTTCACTAGAGGACTATACTATCAAAAGACCTCCAATAAGTGATAAGATGATCATGACTTCATGAAATGATATATCACAAGAAGATGAGAAAGAAAAGGTACCATTCATACCATCTTTTACTAATGTTTCTAAATCTATTTCTTAAAACAGTGCAGGTTGGAAGACAATTTTTGAACAATTATGGATAAATAAAGGTGATAAGATACCTTATAGGAAGAATAACGTGGAAGGTGGTTTGCTAAAAAGAGCACAAAAAATCATGAAGAAGACCCAAAAATATCATACACAAGATATTAGGAAATCAATATGTGTGGGTCAATGTTGGTAGTGAAATAGATTTGGGAACTGTGCATTAAACTGTTAGCATAATCCTCAAAATGTAAAAGCACAAAGGAATCCTATCTCAAGGGGGAGAAATCCAGAGAAGAATAAGCAAAATCCATAGGTCCAGAATCATCTGTATACTGCAAAAAAAATTAGAATAATTGATAACATCTGTGATGTATAAATGTAAGTGGTCATAATGTTGGTATATTCTGATCTCAATATGTATCCAAAGTTGATGAGAAAATAAGAGCTACATAGAGCGACGAAGGAAAATCAGCCAAGGAAGAATTTCCACATAGGGAAAATGGTCTATGGGGGGATCATAGTTCTTGGGGGGATTTTTTTATGGTAAGGCATTAATTTTTGACTGAGAAGTAGTGATCCGTTTGTGGATAGAATCAGCCGCTGTGAAAGAGTAAAGGTGCTACACGAACCACGGAGGAAAAATGGTTTGCAGAAGCATCATAGTCCACGGTGAGGGTTGTACCACATTAAAAATTTGGGTAAATTAGATTAGTGGGATTTCATAATTATTTTATCATATAAAGGACCCTAATACTATTATTGTTTGATAGAGAACTTTATTAGAATAAATCATCACTGCTAGAAGAATTTGGCTAAGTTCGAAAGAGTTTGTGAGGTAGAATTCCACAAATAGAAGTAGTTTTTGGAGGAAAGATTCCACTAAGGATGAAGTTTTCTGCAAAAGAGGAGAAGATCCATAGAAGTAGAGGCAACCCATAGAGGAATAAGAAATATGTGAAAGCAAAGGTGACCCATGAAGAAAAGGTCATCCGTAGAGAATGTGTGGTCCATGGAGCATCGACAGTATGCGAGGCATCGATTTTCTACGAAGTAGAGGTAGTTCGTGGATGGTAAGGCTGCCCACAAAGAACTTGTTCCATGCGGTGAAACTTAGTATGTAGTGAAAACAAGGTAGTTTATGAAGGATAAATTCCACATACATGTGATAGGAATTTACACCCTCATCGTTCATTTTGAAGAAGATGATATGAGGACACTCAACGCATGTTAAACTCATAATTTTGTAGTGATTCTCGAAGAATGGTTCTTTGAACTAGTGCTTGGGTATAATACCCCCATCATGTTTTTAAAAGTAAAATTTTATGTGTACCTGGTTGATACATAATAGGCAGAGAAGAGAAAACACACATAGTTTGTTTGTGTGAAGAAGAGCGAGACGTACACCTAAACTGATATTTGTACCAAGGAAGAAGAAATTGGGAAGAAGAATCTAGTGGCCAATCTATATTTATTTATTCATAAAATAATAATTGTTATGATTCCAAGAAACACTGATCTTCATTGATTTAATAATAACAAAGGAATTTTGTGATTCCAACAAGAAGAAAAATAAAGATCTCAGTGCAGTTGGTTTTGCACGGAAGGATAAAGAGAGAAGAAGAGAAGAAGATTTGGTGACTAAATTGACATTAGTTGAATATAATTTAGTTTAGAGAAAGTTCATTGTTCATTAGACCACATCACATTCATATTATTGTGACTGATAGAAGAAGAATATTGTGCAGCTTTTAGTTTACTGCTTGGAAGAGGTAAGAAGTGTTACTTGCATACTGCAAACAAGTAACAAGTGAAGAGAGAAAGATCAAAGTTGTACCATGGAATCCAATAGCTCTCAATAGGTGGAAGAATATATTAGTGTTACCAAACTTTAACAAGGAGAATACTGTCTTAGGAGGTGGTATAAAGATCCATCCAAGTGCGGTAAAACACATGCTATTGTATTGTTTTCATAGTGCTACATGAGTGTAAGGGTATATACTACTCATTGTAACCACATAAAAAGGATTTTTTTTAGTGGTAGTGTGGTGAGTATTATTTCTAGACCATTGCAAAGAATAGATACTCTCATTTAGTAGTGAACCTTGTAAAACTATCATGTTCTATCTTTACTAATTTCATATACTTGCATGTGGCAGGGAAAAGAGAATAAGAGAATCATGATACTAACAGGTCTAATAGGCACATGAATAAAAAAATGAAATTGGATTAAAAATTCCCCAACACTAATTCACCCCCCTCTCAATGTTAGGTGTATCCTAAAATTTTCCTCTCAAATGGTATTAGAGGAAGTTTCATCTCTATTATATTCTCTATAGTGACACTATTCTTTTTGGAAGGCTTGATTTTCTTTCCCAATTCAACAAGAAGTGCAGTTTTGGTGAAGATTCAGTTACCTCTGAGCATAATTATATATCTACTAAGATAATGATAAACATGAAAAAGAAATAGAAGTGAAGGTTGAAGAAGAATGCCCTCTTATCTAAAGAATATGAAGTATCTGTTTCTCTATGCCTTTATAAAATTAAATACATATCAGACATGGAAAGTAATTAGAAGGTGGATCAAGTTTCAACCAAGAATATGGATAACCTTACTACCTCTAGTGATCAGGAGGTATGTGTTAGTAAATTTGAAAACATTTCTCAAGTTGAAAATACTAGAAAAAGTGGTGATGAAGATCGATCTACAACTTCTCAAGAATTATTAGTTGATAGATTAAGAGTTATTCTTCATGATATTCCTAAATAAATCACATCCCTTTTTTGTGGATTCTTTCAATGTATTTAAGAAGAGATCACCTAGTAGGAATAAGAAATTTATGTTTTGGATAAGGAATTGCAAGAAATAATTGTTGAATGTTTAAAGCTCTCCAGACAAGTTATAACCTTTGAAGAAACAAATAGGGAACTTGAAATAAGTTCCCCAAAATGGATCAAATAAGTTAAAGAGAAATATGTATTCAAAAGGACTCTAGAATAAAAGAACCATGAAATTGAAGAGAAATTTAAAAATAAAACTGATGTCAAGGGTTTGAAATCATAATAAATATCCAAGAAGATCAAGGAACTTGACTCTTGGATTTAGAACAAAGTTATGCTACATGAAGATGAAGTTGAAATAATAAAGAAAGTCTATGAAGAGAATATGATTATGATTGAAAATCATAAAATCACCATCAATGTGAAAAGTCTATAATTGGAAAGTTGGATGGACAATTTTGAGAAGACATGTATTGAGACCTCACAAAAGAAGGAAATAGTTGATACTAGTACTCAATGTTCACTGGAGGACTCTACTATCAAAAGACCTCAAACAAGTGATAAGAAGATCATGGATAAATATAATGATATATCACAAGAAGTTGATAAGGAAAAAGTACCATCCATAAAATCTTTTACTAATGTTTCTAAATTTTTTTCTTCAAACGGTGCAGTTTAGAAGACAAATTTTGAACAATTATGGATAAATAAAGGTGATAAAATACCTGATAGGAAAAAGAACATAGAAGGTGGTTCCCCAAAAAGAGTACAACAAATCATGAAGAAGAACCAATAGTATCATACAAAAGATATTAGGAAATCAAGATTTCTGGGTCAATGTTGGTACTGCAATTGATTTGGGCACTGTGAATTAAACTGTTGGTAAAATCTTCAAAATGTAAAATCACAAAGGAAGTCTATATAAAGGGGAATAAATCTAGATAAGAAGAAGCAACATCCACAAGTCTAGAAGCATCTGCATACTGTAAATAAATTTGGAATAATTGATAACATCTATGATGTATGCAAGTCAAGTGGTCATAAGGTTGGTACATTCTGATATCAACATATATCCAAAGTTGATGAGAAAATAAGACCACCAAAGCTGGCCAAGAATGAAAAAGCTAACTTGGGTCGAAGTCAGAAGAATTTTGTGAAAAAAATTATCCCCAAAATATTCCAAGAAGGAAAGATGAGAAAACCATGGATTATAAATCCATGAAGTTGAGGGGGGTAGTTCATCCAAAAGAACTGCTAATAGGGATGACACTCAGAAGAACCCATGTGGAAGATCCAAACTTACACCCACGATTCCTAATGATATGTTAGTTATTTGACCTAAATATTTGGAAAGAATGATAAAAATTCAAGATTCACAAGCTAAATATAGTGAAAAAGGAAATATAATATTCCACATTATGAAGAATAATTTCACAAGGGTTTGTCAAGAAAAGGAAACTATATTGTTAAAGAAGTTTTTTGTGAGAGATTTAAGAAATATGATCACATTGCAAAAGGCTGTTTAAACTTACTACCAGAATAAGAAGCAGTCCTCAAGAGGGGTATTAATGTATCATCCATCAAGGTTGTTATGAAGAAAAATTATCCACAAAAATCATAAGATGATATGAATAGATCCATGCTACCACAACATAAATCAAAACGGAAGTTCAGATGTGAAAGCATGAATACTAGAGCAAATGGAGAAACATGGTTAAGAAAAAAATCTCAACCTTATTGTTCATGTTGATGAAGCAAGGAAGATCCACCTTATTACCTTAATCTTTGTGTATTGTATTTGTGCTTATAATACAAGTAATTGAAGGTGGAACATGTTCTTAGTGGGAACCTGAGAAATAGTGAGTGATGTCAATTCTTGATAGCCAAGATAAATAAAATTCCATCTTGGTTTGATCTTTTCTCTTGGTATTCTAAAGATTTTTTTTTTCAAGAAGATGATCCTTGGTGAATTTGTGAAATTTTTCCGATATAGGCTATCACAATTTGAATAACTATTCTGGTGTATTCTCCACACTTGAATTTCTTGAAATCCATTCTTGATGAGATTAACCATTATGAATACGATGAGAAGTGTTTCTATTGAGGGGGAGACAAATGAAGAAGCTTCTATAATTATTATTTCATTTAGTTTCAAATCTAATTAGTCTAGAAATTTCTTGAATATCATGTCATTAGAAGAGGTATGTCTCTTAATCTCTCATCCTCAGTTATAAAAAAAATGAATGATAATTTTTTTACAAAGGGGGAGAAATTGAATTATTTAGAGGCATAAGAAGAATGGAAGTTCCCCAATGTCAATTATCCTTTTCTATTGTACTTGGATGTTTTTGATCTATTTTTTGAAGTAAGTGTAGGAGTTTCATGCATATTTTTCTTAAAAATATTCATCTCATACTTTATAATTTCCGCATGGAATGATAATGAATAATCCTTAAAGACAAGTATATGAGCTCTCATTTATTAAGTTATTATTATCAATTTGTAATGGATAATTTTTTTTGTTTAAATCAAATACTCTTGTTTTATACACCGAGTACATCTCAAGTCGACTTAGAGTGAAATGATGGATGACACATTACTTAAGTATGGAATAATACCCTTTATCCCATGAAATTTGTATTTATTTTCAATAGGGGGGAGAGAAAGTGAAATAAAAGCTTGAATGGTAAAGGGGAGAGAGAAGATAATAGTTCCACATATTGACACATTCATTTGGAAATAACCTTGAAGGTATTTCCAACAAATACAAAGGGGTAGATTGAAGAGTCCAATTTGTGTTTGGACTGTATTTGTTTTCAAATGATTGTCATTGGTGGAAAAAATGATCAATGTAATAGTAAGATTACAATGATGTAAATATGATGAAGAAGTTCCAAAGTTAAAATGTTAATGGAGCTTGGATGAAGTCCTCGAGTCTTGATATTCCAAGAAACATATTAATGATTTGAAGACTTTGAGTTTCAAGGTGATGCCTAGAGAATAGTTATGAATTCATTTGATGAAATTGGATTTCATGTCATGTTTGAATAATTCTCCTAGGAAAATATTATGACGCTTTTATAATTTTTATTTTAAAAATATCATAAGTTTCTTGGAGAACTTGTGATGCAATCCTTATGAAGGAAAAGAGGGAGTAAAGGTGATGCCAATCTTATTCATGTTTGATTGCAAATAAAGATGTTTCTAGAAGATAGGTAAGTTACCATACTTGGAAAATATGATGATGCTAAATATGATTTATCAAATGATATATATAATTATAGACACAGTTTTTTATGAAATAAATGATCGCAAAATAGTTTGGATGGTGTTGCCAAAGCAGAATTTTAGGTGGTGTCGATTCCTATTGTTTGTTAAATTTTTGGCCTAAAAATCAGGAGTTTGTTTTTTGGAAAAGGAAGGATTTACATTAAGCATAGTTTTTAGACTATAAAATATAGTTAACAGATCACATAAGAGGTATGTGGAGTAGTGAATAAAAATTAGAAAAGAAGAAGTTCTGTATAGCAGGGCTATGCGGACCGTAGAGCGTGCTACATGGACCACATAAAGAAAATAGTTCGTGAGAGGATCACAGTTCACATGAGGATTTTTTTTATCGAGATGGATGTCATTTTTGGATAAGAGGATGTGATCTATTTGCATATGTAATCAACCACCATGAAGGAATAAAGGTTCTACATGGACTGTGAAGGAAAAACTGTTCGTGGAAGGAGCACAGTCCGCAGTGAAGGTTGCACCACATTGAAAATTTGGGTAAATTAGATTAACAATATTTGTGAAATTATTTTACTATATAAAGGAATCTAATCCCATTATTATGAGAGAGTGAATTTTATTAATATAAATCATTGCTTCTAGAATAATTTGGCTAAGTCTGAAAGAGTTCACAGGGGAGAATTTTGGGAAGGGAAGTAGTTCGCGGAGGAAATATTCCATGAAGAAAGAAGTTGTCCATGGAAGAGAATATGGTCTACGGAAGAGAATGTAGTATATATAGGAAGAAGAAGTACATTGAAGGAAATGTGTCCTGTAAATCAAAGGTCATCTATAGAGTAGGGGTGGTATGCAGAGTATTGACAGTATGCAGGGCATCAGTTGTCTGTTAAGAAGAGGCAGTTTGCGCAAGAGAAGGTCATCCATGAAGCACTTGTGCCATGAGGTGAAACACATCATGTGGTGAAAAAAGAAAATTTGTGAAGGATAAATACCAAATACATTTAATAGGTTTTTACACCCTCATAGTGCGTTTTGAAGAAGATGATCTGAGGACACTTGAAACATGTTAAACTCATACTTTTTTAGTGATTATCAAAGAACAATTCTATGAACCAATGATTGGGTATAATACCCCCACTGTTTTTTTCAAAGTAAAATTGTGTGTGTTCCCATTTGATACACAACATATAGATAATAACAAGCACAAATAGTTTTTTTGTGTGAAGAAGAGAGAGATGTTCACCTAAACTCATATCTGCACCAAGGAAGAAGAAAGTGGGAAGAAGAAGCTAGTGGCCAATATATATTAAGTTATTCAGGGCATATTAATTATGATTATGCTAAGATAAATTTATCTTCATTGATTTAATAATCAAAAAGGAATTTTGTGATTCTAGAAAGAATAAGAAGAAGTGATCTCAATGCAGTTGGTTTTTCACTAAAGGACAAAGTGAGAAGAAGAGAAGAAGATTTGGTGAACAAATTGATATCAGTTGAATATAATTTGGGCCAGAGAAAGTTAATTGTTCATAATTAAACATTCCATTAATATTATTGTGACTAATAGAAGAATAAGATTGTACATATTTTAGTTTTATACTGGGAAGAGGTGAGAAGAGTTACTTGCATGCTGCTAAGCAAGTAAAAAGTGAAGAAAGGTAGATCAAAGAAGTACCGTGGCATCCAACAAGTCTCAATAGGTGGGAGAATTTATTGGTGTTACAAACCTTTAATAAGGAGAATATTATCTTGTGAGTCAGTATAAATATCCATCCAAGTTCTTTAAACATGTTCTATTGGATTTTTTTTCATAGTTCCACATGAGTGTAAGGGTATATCCTACTCATTATAACCACATAAAAAGGATTGTTTTGTAGTGGTTGTGTGGTCAGGATTATTTTTGGACCATGCCAAGGACTGGATATTCTTATTGAGTAGTGAACCTTGTAAAAATATCATGTTCTATCTTTACTGATTTCATATACTTAAATGTGATAGGGAAAATAGAATAATAGAATCATGATCCTAATAGGTCTAAAAGGTACAAGAATAAAAAGTTGAAATTGGATTAAAAAGTCCCCAACACTGATTCACCCCCCCGCTAAGTGTTAGGTGTATTCTAAATTAGTCCTCTCATAGTGGTCGATGCATCCCTATAGAAGTAATATTCTAAAAACTATTTATTAGTGATCTCTATCAAAAATCAATAGATATGGGTCCTGCTGAACTTTAGGTAGGAATTTTATATTTATGTTCTTAATACCGCATTTTGATTTGTGATGATAGATTAGGAACTTTAAATGGTTTTTTTAACTTTCATAATCAAAAAATGATCCTAAAAAACTTGTCAATGGAATCATATCAAAGGATAAAGTGTTAGTTAATCCCTTATAACTCTCACACATGAGAAATGATGAAGTGCATCTCTCCATCAAAGGGATCCATTACTGATGTAAAGATTTGAAGAACCCAAGTGTTGGGGTAACAATGTGCTTTGATAGGTTCATATGGATGTCATGTTAGATGTGTTCATATGAGGGAGGTGTTCTCTCCCTATCAATAGCATCATAGATACATTAATTAAAAAAATCAATATGTTATTTTACTATTTTTATTCTGAACATGTGTATTGTAATCTTTTTGAGGTCATATCATAGCGCATGATATGTCATGGATAGATGTCAACCACCAGATCACTAGACTTTATGATATAGGATATTATAATTATATTTTTGATTAGTCATAGGGTGTGAATGATATATATTGTAAGGTATGATACGTTGAAAATCCATGGTTTGTATTTGTACTATAAACTATGATATGGGTTATATCATTGGTCATGATAGAAACTTGGGTTGCGTAGAAACATAACATCATGTCATAATGATGATATAGAACATATCATCAAATATGACCATATATTTAAGGGTTACACCACTGGATATATATGATATATAATAGTTGATTTTACCATAAGTAAGAGTCTATGATGCCCATCGTAAGATATTTCCCTTTTTCATAAAAGAAAAAAATTGATACATAAGGGTCATTACTCGATATGTAAGGGTTACTGCCTCTACATTATAACACCTATCATATGAATCAATCCTACATGTGGCTTATGATTGATAATTACCTACCAATCATTAAGTACAATGCGATCCAAAAATGATGAAAATTAATATTTTAGCCAAAAAATGATTATAGTTTATAAATGGTTTATAAATGATAAGTGATAGGTATTGTAAATAGTATATTTTCATACCTAAATTAAATATTAAATGTTCATATTAATATTTCATGTTTGAAAAATAAATAAAATGTTTATTTATTTTATTCCAATTAAATATTCATAAATATAAACTATTTATATAATTTGAATATTATGTATGAATTAATTTAATAGATAAGTTAATATATATAGATTGTTAAGCTTTTACAGAGGAATAAAACATGAGATAAAATAATTATAGATATAACATGCATATGATGTATATTAAATTAGTGAAACTTATTTGGCATGACTTATAATCTGGATATAAAGTGTATATATTGAAATTATAAGTGTGATTTGTAGAGTACTTATAAATTATAAAATAAGTCCAAATATAAAATAGTTTATATTTAAAATTATGAATTGATCAGAATTATTAATTTGAATTATTCAAATTAAAGGCCCTATTTGAGGAAATTATTTAAACCATATCAAAATGTGTTTTGATGATTGATTTGATCATGGTTTAAATGATAATTAATATGTGATATTTGGATTATGTAAATAGTTGGTATAATAGAAATTGAAATATAAAATGTTTATACTTCCTATAATATCATATATTTAAAGTAAATTAATATAATAAATAATATGAAAGAGTTTATACCAGGAAGTGAATATAAAGTTTTTATATTTAAAATTATGGAATGTCTATAAGGTTAGCTAAATTATAAAGTGTTTATTTTTAGCTTTATTTATGAATTGTTCATAAATATTTATCTCATGTTTTAATATGTGAATTATTCATTAATTTAAAATTTATTCCCTTATTTATTTGGGGATATATATTAATTATATTATGAATATGAGTATGCTTTAGTTTAAAGTTGTTAATCTCCTTCTAAATTATCACACATGAATCTATGGAGTTACATATTGGGTATGATAATGGATTTAGTTTACTTCCATATTAACTTTGGACTATATTGAGTTATGATATTAGATTAAGCAGTTATTTATTATTTATATATATTTGGTGTTATAATTGTGATAAAATTTAAATATCTATTGATTAAAGTATCATTGGGTAGAGGGACTTTGGACTAGACTTCCCACTAGCCTAGAGGATTATACCTTGTTCTTAAAAGGTGGGGGTTGACTATCCATGGATTTAGACTTACTCATATGGATATTGTTTATCTCATATAATTTTAATATATTACATGAAATGGTTTCATGTACCTTATGCATGGGGTGAATTTTGATATGTATAAATATACCTATCTTTTAATTTGGGTTAATAACACAAGCTATAATTTATGTAAAGAGTTACACATCAATATGGTTTGAACATATTGGTTTGGTGGAAAGAATAATATTTCAAACTAAATCACTAGAATCATGTATACATATAAAGAAAATAATATGATATAAGTTGGTGAGATTAAATATCTTTTAAAATACTAAGTGTTAGACTCCTTACATAGTGACACTTATCAAGACCCTGATCATTGTAGATAGGTAGCCCTAACCACTAGGTTCCCATGAATTATCTTATGTAACACAAGCTATAGTCATTGCTTATTTATATGATACTTGGTGTAAGTCATGATGAAATATGGATCTTATTCCACTAATGGATGTGATGGATTTTAAAAGGATCCATTATTTTAGTGCCAGTACTTTCATTAAAAGTCCTCGATGAACATATATAAAACATGACACTCATTTGATAAAATATTTTGTTGTAAATAAAAAAAATTATCACCATTAAAATTATCTTTGAAATCAATCCATGAGAAAGATAAGATTAATGAAAGTAACTCCTAAGACTAGTAATTTAATAAAAGTTCTCAAGTAAGAGATATTCAATCTATTAAGTAAAATAACACCTTCTTAAGTAACCAAATATTGAAGTTTTTAAACACTTGGAATCTATATGATTATGGGAAGCATAGAATGATTCACCTAAGGTTTCAAAGGCATTTGATAAAAAGTAACCTAAAGAACTTGTTGGTACCAAGTTGACCTAAATCACCCTAAGTGGGGGTGGGGTGGAGGATTAGGGTGAACACCAATGAAAGATTTTATTTTTTTCATTGGTACTTTTTTCATATAGATCTTGTTCTCATGTTATCATGAACACATTTATTATCTCATTCTTAATCTACCTTATCCCAAAAAATAAAACAGATACAGAAAGTAAATCACACATGAACAAGGATTTTAATTAGTTATCCAGTAAAGTATAATCCAAGGAGCACGCACATGATGTTGTGCTGGAGTACCAGAATATAACACTGCTCACTATATATGTTAAAAATAGATTAAAAAATGTACACTACCAATTTAGGGTAAACCCCTCTTCCTATATACCAATGCATTAATTTATGATAAGGTTGGACATATTAGAGGATTACAGGTCTTATTAAATAGTTTAAGTGCATGTGATCTATCTCTATTAAACATGGCACTTTTCTCACTCCAATTCCCTTGATTTGATGCTCTTTTCTTCTTCACTTCGATGTGCTGCCCCTTTCTTTAATACCAGATGAGACACACAACTTGATGTGAGGGATGAATTTATTTCTTCATCAATATCAAAACAACATCCTTTTCTTCTTCAAAATGAAAATATTTCCAGACTGGAATTATTTTATTTCCTTACTCTTCTTCAAACTGGATGTATTAGTGTGATTCTTTCTCCTTCTTCGCTTGAGCCTTCATTCTTGAATTAAACTATATCTTAAAATATAATTATTTGAGGTCTATCCCTCTTCTTTTTAAAAATTAAAATATGAAATGTGATCTCTATCGAATCCTTTTCCATAACTACTAAGGATCGATTTTATAGATCTTAGAAAAAAACCCCTTTGATCCAAGAGTTGGGATACATTAATTTTTCTCCCAGTAATCTCTAATAACTCCATGTGTACCACAAAAATTTTGTGTAATAATTAAGTGCCATTTAATATGAATAAATCCCCAAAATCCCAATCCATCACCCCATCATTTAATTTCATGTTTGAATCTTCTAATTTGTTTGGAAACCGACTCTTCACAGTGAAACCTCACCGATTATGACATGGTATTCACTATTTCAAACATTTTGAAGCATGGTATTACTCACTATGGAATGATCTGATTCAACACCCAGATCAATAATTTTCAGTCTTATGTTTTCCTCCTTAAATTATCTGAAATCATGACATAATATTTTCAAATAACTTTATCCTATGATCCTACCGTGGCATGATATACTTCTTTGTGACACAAAGTCCTATAAGTTCATCATAAAAATTCCTTTTGATCTTTCATATACATATACTTCACATAAAAAAATATATCACGGTCTTCTTCAATTCACTTTTATATTTAAACTTATTATGGCTCAATTCATCCATTACAGTGTGGTTATCCACAATCATATTCTATAATTGAGTCAATTATGATGTGATATTCGCTCCACTATATAGGAACCTTGAAAACTCTAGAGCAACTAAAATTATCCTAACCACCTTTGTGGTGTGGTCATCTATGTTGCAACATAAAACATAAACCTAGGAATTTAAAAAGTAAGATATCTTATTCTTATCCTTTGAAACATCTTACACATCATTTTATGGAATGATCATATTATCCACAACAAAACCTACTATTTTCTTCAAATTTTGACAAAGTGAAACAACCATATGAACATGAAAATAACCTTACACATTTTCCATACCTTTGATAAATTTTTAGACTACCATGGGGTTTATGACTTGGTCATCTCCATTACATCATGGTTTTAATCCTATATCTTCTTAAACTTATTAGATAACATTCCAACTTCAAACTTCTTCATATCAAATCACACCATTTCCATGACCTTTGTAAAGATATAAATGTGTCACTTGTAATTCCACCAAAAGTGTAATTATTCCTATTTCACTCATTCTCTTCACTTATTTTACAAATTTTTAACAAAAATTATCACATCACCCAACTCTTAAATTCCTAATTATTCTTCAACACACAATTTCTTCTTCTATAACTATCAAAAAAATACAAAAATAATTTTCAACAAGACTCCAATACTTTCAATATTTATTTTATACAAATAAAACACAAACTTATGGACACAACATTCCCCACTTTGGATTTTTTTGAAAATACCCCCTTAAATCCATCTTATCCTTATAAATCCAAAATAATTAATAATAGTATAGATTTAATGTGAATTAATGTAATATAACATGGATGTAAGTTTGTTTGAATTAATGGAGTTTGGATATAAACATGTTAAATGGGTTTATGAGGGTTTTCCATGTTTTAGAAGGCTTTGGAGGCGATTCGGATCCTTATGTAAGAAACTGGAATGAAAACTATCTGTAGAACATTTACACGCCATATAAATGTATTACATGACATGTAAATGTATCTAGACACATTTCATGAATGGTTGAAGTCCATGAAATGATTCATGACATGAAAGTAATACATGTCATGAAATATAATTACATGATGTGTAATAGTTAATCAGGATAAATAATAACTCTAGGAAACAGGTTTTTTGGTGCATCCCTTTAAAAAGGAATACACAATGTGATGTCCCAACTCAGGTGCCACTCAAAGGTGATATGAAGCTGGTTGGCCACATGGCCTCAAGCGTGCCTCCCTATACACTAGAGGTTTCTGACTAGCAGTGAGGGCCTAGGGTGTGTCTATGGGGAGACTATTCCCTTTGGTTAAAGTAGCATAGTGGTGCAATAAAAAAATATCTAAATAGTGGAAACATCACAATAATGGAATAGACAACAGAAGAATGTATAAAAAACTGGACCAATAACCCACCATAATGCAAACATGATATAAACATACAAGCATTAAATAATAATCAAAAGTAGTAGACTGAATCATATAAAAAATATGATGATGTCATATCTCTATAAAATAGGGAAAACATGTATACATGGAAGTAGGTAGTCGATACAGTATATGGTATACAAAAGGAAAATAAATTCAAAATCTATCTAAGAATCCTAAGCTCTATCATGACCATCTACTACCAATCTCCCACCCTAATTCATAAAATAACTCATGCATCTATAAGAGGATGCTTCCCCTTATCTACTCCTGCAAGCATATAATTTTCCTAGGTACCATCGGCGACCCATATAGGGTGTGAGATAAACTCAGTAGGCCACCACCACCAACATCTATAAATATCCATTCCATGTTTATAATAGGTAAATGTGTAGATATAATAATAAAAAGTAGTAATAATAATTGTAAATGGGTCAACTCTGGTTCTTTAAGGAAAAACAGGCTGGCACTACCTATTTCGGCCCATGCCAGAATATCTCTGAATAGGTAACCAAGGGACATAATTCGAAGTAACAAAATATTAAGGGACCTCTTTCCCAATATTATAGTATAGGGACTTCATGCCTAGTATCACAAGAATAGGGGATTCCATGCCTAGTATCACAGTACATGATTTCCATGCCCAGTGTCACAGAAATAGGGGATGCCATGCCCAGTATCACAATATAGGGTTACAATGACCAATATCATAGAAATAGGGGACTCTATGCCCAATATCACAGTATAGGGTCACCATGACCATATTTATATATAACATACACAAGGTTCATCATGCCCATTTATCATAATTATCGAGGGTCTCCATGCCCATTAATTCATAGTTTAATTATTTTTCAAATAGGATTTATAAATATTGAACTTCATTCTAACAAGGGTGTAACCATTTTCCATTTAATTAGGTGACGTGGTATCACCACTCACCACCATCCAATACATCTTGATTTGATAAGAGTGTTAGGCATACTACAACACTACTTTATCCATTAACAATTTTGATATCACCATTTAGAAGTAAATCCAAACAATCTATTATGTGCTTTAGCTATACACTCATGAAATACAATTAGACATGTAAGAGGGAACACCCAAAGGGATACTCACTATAAGGTGGATGATATTAAATAAATTAGGTTCTAATAAGTCATTAGGTTCTAACTAGGATAACCAATTTAAGACAGATTCAATTTAGGGGAAACACGCAGTGAAACCAACGTGCGACACATATCACATATTATAAAACATAAAGACTTGAAGGGATAAATACCAGACCATATAACTCAAGATCATAATACTATTTTCTTCCAGTATTGTCCCTTAGTTTTTCCTAGATCGTTAGAAAATAGAAAAATAGATGAATGCCTTAAAAAATAGGGCATCTGATCTTGCACCTTGATAACTTTGTTGAGAGAAAGAAAACAGATAAAGGCACAAGATAATAAAAAAACTTACCATCATGGATTCAATAAGATTAATGATGTTCAAATCCGATCTCAGATGATGAATCAGGATCAAAAGTTATGATTTAAGCTCAAAGTGGAGCTCCTAAGCCAAACCCATCCACTGGAATGAAAAATAAGAGAAAGGGTTGAATTAATAAGATTTTAAGGGGAAAACTGTAAATTTACCCAAAATATCTAGGTCACATGGTTTGACCACATGGTTGGACAAACTTTGTGCCAACCTAAACCTCCCACCATCTAAAGAGGGAACCCACATTGGTTTCATGCACATGATTTTTCAAACTGTATGAAATAATGTGATTCGGCTTTGCTAAAATTTTCACAAAAATCGTACAGGCATGCGACCTATGACATATGATTAGGGTGAACTATGAAACATTATTTAACCTTTGAAACACCCCATATAGTTAGGGGAAAACACATGGACTGGCTCACACAGTTTCTACTAACCATGAAACCTAGTGCATTTTTCCACCTACTAGGGTTTTGAGCTTTGAACAGGACCCAGAAACCCCTGTAACCTCCATAAACTCATTATGAATCCATATTAGGTCTAAAAAAGAGTTATAATGAAATTTAAAGGATCTATACTTGTGGTAAAAACCAATTTCTTACAGTCTTCCCCCTTTAAAGTAACATGTCCCTGAGTTCACCTTCATAGGGCAACAAAACTTCACTTGAGAATAAATCTATCCACTGAGCACATACGGTGGCCTCCCACTCCCAAGTCTCTTCCTATACATATATGTGATTCAATAGAACCCATAATAAAGGGACAAACCATCCTCATATATCCTTCATACTCCATTAAATGATGCGTATGGGATACTCCTCAAAAGAAGCATTAACATCTAGCTCTAAATCCTTGGGATAAAAATTATGTGACCGGTCAACATGATAATAGAGAAGTTGTGAAACATGGAAGACATCATGCATGGTATGATACCTATGAGGTAATAAAAACCAATAGGCTATTGGCCCGACTCTCTCAAAAATCTCAAACAGCCTGGCAAAGCACGACGATAGCTTCCCTTGCCTATGTATCTATCTATGCCCAAGTCTAGGTGATACCTACAAGAAAAAAAGATCCCTAACCTAAAACTCTAGATGTCATCAATGGAGATCAATATAATATTTTTTTCTAGACTGATTAGTAGAAATTATCTTCCTAATAGGCTCAACCTACTCTAAAGTCTCTAGAATGATATGAGGACCCTGCAACACTGCCTCTCCAACCTCTAACCAACACATGGGTGAATGAAACAACCTACTATATAGGGAATCATAAGGATCCATCTGTATCATAAAATGAAAACTATTATTGTAGGAGAACTCAATGAGTGGTAAATTATTCTCCCAAGAATCACCAAAATCAAGGAAACATGCTCGAAGCATGTCCTCCAACACCTGTATAGTCCATTCCAACTGGCCATTGGTCTGAGGGGGAAAATATGTACTTAGAAGCACCTATGTACCCATATCTCTCTGTAAACCTTGCCAAAAACTCAATATAAAATGATAATACCTATATTAAATTATAGTATGAGGGACCCCGTGTATCCATTTGATCTCAAAAACATACAGTCTTCCCATCATTAACTGAGAAAGTCTTCCAGATAGGAAGGAAGTGGGCTACTTTAGTCAGTCGATTCACGACTACCCAAACTATGTCGCTATCTCGATATGACCTTAGTAATCTAACAAAAAAATCCATCACAAAATCCCCCCATTTCCATTCTGAGACTGGTAATGGCTATAATAATCTAGTAGGCCGCCGGTGTTCTACCTTCACCTACTGACAGGTGGAAGACCTAGTGAGAAAACCTGCTATCTGACATTTCATCCCTAGCCATAAATACTATCATCGTGTATCAAGATACATCTTAGAGATACCTAGGTGAACTACCCATTGTGAAACATGAAAATCATGTATCAGCTCCTATCTCATATTTTTGGGAACCCAGATATGACCATTTATATACAGGATTCCATCATCATCGATAGTCCAATCCATAGGGGGTCCTCACCATAAATACTCTCCCATGGTATCGAGACTTTAGGATATGAAAGTTGTCTCATATTCACTCTATCTAGAATTAAATAGGTCACTGATGGGGATAAAAATACATATTTTCCATGATAGTCCTACACCTACAATGTGTATCTCAAAAAATAGAGCCATAAGCTACCATTCACTATTAGCCTCCTAAACTTCCTGTGTTTGAGTCCTCCTACTCATAGCATCGACAATAACACTTCCCTTCACAAGTGTATAGGATATCTTAAATTCAAAATAATATAGATATCCAACCATCTTCACTACCTAATATTTGAGTCTTTTTGTGTGAAAATATACCTAAGGCTCTTGTAGTTTGTAAACATTACAAAACGATCTCCCAATATGCAATGCCTCTAACAATGCAAGGCGTGTACAACAACTTCCAACTAGAGATCATGCGTCGAGTAATTATGCTCATGAGGCCTCAACTTCCATGACCCGTATGTAATGACTCGATCATCCTATATTATTACTTCTCCTATCTGGATACCTTATGCATCACAATATACTGTATAGCTTCTACCTAGATTTGGAAGAATCAGGATCGATGCAAAATTTTATCTCCCTTTTAGCACTTGAAAGTCCATCTCGTAGAATTATGACTATAAAATATTCATACCCTTCTTATTCAAGCCCGTAATAGCTAATGTTAAGTGTCATAAGTCTTGTATAAAATCCCTATAGTAACAAGTTATCCCCAAGAAACGTTATATTTCAAAGTCATTCTTGGGATGATCTTAGGTAACAAAAAATATCTCCTTATTTGGGTCAACTGAAACTCATGATTCTAAGATAATATGTCCCAAGAAGCGAACCTTGTTGATCCAGAAGTGACATATACTAATCTTAGCATATAGCTGGTGCTCTCTCATTGTATTCAAAATGACCTCAAGATGAGTGGCATGGTCACTTCAAGTATGAGAATACACCAAGATTTCATCTAGGAAGACCACCACAAAGGAATAAAAATATGGATAGAAAAACCTATTCATAAAATACATAAAGATGGAAGGATCATTCATAAGACCAAAAAACATCATGAGATACTCATATAATTCATACAAACTACAGAAATCCATAAAGAGAATATATGACGGTCTGATTAGAACTTGACGATAACCTGATCTCAAGTCAATCTTCAATAATACCCTCTCTCCTCTGAGCTGGTTGAAAATATCATCAATATGAGGTAAGGGATACCATTATTTCACTATAGGATGACTTAAATTCTATTAATCTATGAAAATACTAAAGATTTCATCCACCTTCTTAGAGAAAAGGACTGGTAAACCCTTGGGAGAAGTACCAATCCATATAAATCCCTTGGCATGTAAATCCTATAGTTTTCTCTTGAAATCCTGAAACTCAATAGTAGCCATCACGTAAGGAGGAATGGATACCGATGCAGCTCCTGGTACTATCTCGATATTAAAATCTATCTCTATCTCAAGTAGTGTTCTAGTAAAGTCATCGAGGAACACATACTGTAAATGATTGAATTAAGGAGGGAACTTAGACTGAGGTAGTCCTTGATCCTACATGTAAAGGCTAGAAATATGGCTAGTCACTTCACCTAGACCAATATGATCTGGTACAGATCTACCTTCCTAGACATTATTCTCTCCCTTGTGAATGTAAGTGATTCCCTCTGGTGATGTAAATAACACCCTTTGGTGATAACAATCCACATAGGCATGAAAGGGAACCAACT
Source organism: Viscum album (assembly GCA_963277665.1). Lineage (NCBI taxonomy): Eukaryota > Viridiplantae > Streptophyta > Magnoliopsida > Santalales > Viscaceae > Viscum > Viscum album. The sequence continues at coordinate 602,798,071 of OY728133.1, forward strand.
AGTCTATCCTGAGAATGAAATCAAACCCAGTCATCTCAAGGATGAATATGTCCCATAAGAAATTATGGATGCCTACCTCAATAGAACAATCCTTGTAGTGGAATATACTCTCATAAAATATACCCAAAGGTGTATCTAGCATCATAATGCCACTAGATAACTAAACATCAATTCCAGGGCTCTCCACAAAAGGTACAAATATGAAAGAATGTGATTCACCTATATTGAATAAGGTATAAACAATAGTATAGGATACTAGAATAGTACATCGAACAATAGATGGCATGACACCCTTCTCATCTATTATAGGCTGCACTAAATATATATGGCCTAATTCCCAACCCTATGCTGCACCCTGAATACCTGGAGTAGGTCCTTTCTGCTAGTGCTATATATCATAAGCCTGTATACCATGATCACGACCTCCTCCTATGCCTATAAGTCCATTAGTACTCCAAATAATAGCCTAGAGAGTTTCTACTGATCCTACTCCTAAATGTGGATTTAGAATGGATCCTCTCCCACTTGGCACATATGGGAAGGTCCTACATAAATATTGTAGATTCCCTAATCTACCGCATCCTTAACACTCAACGATGTATCTAGGACACTAGGGATTTTTATACCTAGGATTCCCACACTGGTGACATACCACATAAATATATGAGGGTATCAACTGGCCACCACTACTCACACGTACATTCTCAAGGCATCGCTTCTGATCACTAGTTGAACCACTACTCTGTCTGGGTTCTGAACCACCTTGGCTCACACTATTTGCTTCCCTTAGGTTCCATTTAGTGAAAAGGGTCTAGTTCACTATATCAGATATGATATTCAACCGAAAAACATTCACCTAAGAATGAATAGGATACCAAAGGCCATCCTCAAATCATCTCTCTTTTCTTGGATCACTAGCAGTATAGATGGTCACAAAGAACTAAAGCTCTATAAAATTAGATAAATATTCCATAACCATCATATAACTCTACCATAGGTTCATTAATTCCCTATCATGATCATCCCTTAGGGTATCAAGGAAGAAATAATCAAATAATATCGATTGTAAATCTCTCTAAGTCACTTCTCGATATCAAACAACCTGATTTAGAATATCCCACCCACATTTGGTGGATCCCCAAAGTATATAAGTAGAAAGATTCACTCTCCTCTTAGGAGGTGTCTCTATAGAAATAACCACATAGATTCATAAATTTGTAGCCTGTGGTCATCCATCCCTAAAAAATGTGGGTGGATGCTATTGCTGGAACTCCCATGTAAGCTCTCACATAGAAGGGGAAGAGCATGGAGTTCCCTGAATCATTTTCATAATCCACAAGAAATCTCCTCAAAACTGGGAATCATCATCCACATCAAGAATAGGAATAGGTTCCATAGGTGGAAATACTAAAGGTATAATTGGTGGCTCATGACCCACCACCTTTGGAGAATGGTCATCACTACCCTCCTGGCGTACGACTGGAGGACGTCATGGTGGCATTGATCTACAAATACCAAAAACATGCCTTAGATAAAGTTTGATAATGACATAGGCCATAAATATAGAAATATAATATGTATAAAGAATTTATATGAAATAGTTTCATCCCTTTTCCATATCAAAGAGTCAGGTCTAGGTGATATTAAAATTTATATAGAATACAAGATATGATACCTACTTCCCACTACTAAGGCCGGGATTGTGTCAATATCTGTTTTTTTAGTTTCAATTTCATTTAATTTATATTTGTATTAAATTTCAATTTTTTTATATGGTTGAACCAAATGGTTCACCACTTATGATCCATAAGGTCTCATACACCTTATGAACCAAAATGTGTTGTCCATTTAATCTATAACACAACATATTCTATTCCACGCGACCAATGGTCCATGACTCAATGTTCCATAATTAACTGATTAGGGTGTCTAATATAGACTATGCAGGAAAAAACTATTAGTTTATAGTAGGCACTCTAGGTATCAATTATGTTTCTCAAACCCTTGAATAAAATTTTATTCCATTAACATTTATACCATAGAGTCACATAAAATAGTTCCATGAAATCAAAGCACTCATAGAAATAACATGAAATGCATGAAACAAAATGATCCTATATGACATGGAATATGAATGGAATGTGAATTTTCTATAAGGTTCCTAATATAATGCATGATTGATTATTCATTTCCCTCATCTCATCGGGTTAAGTATGAAAGGTAAACCTAAATTATAATAACAATAACCATCACATATCATGTGAATCACCCAATGGTTGAATCAAATCAACTGTAACAGGCATGAAGACAAAACAACAATTAATTATTCTAGGCAACTTGGTGTTACCCTAAACATGGGTAGCTACTCCCAAGCACGACTTATAACCAAGTCCTAAAGCATTTCTAATATCATGTATATTTTATCTAAATAGAAAGACAATAAAATAAACCTCTGACAACACTTTATGATGTCTCGACCTGGTTGCCACTCAAAGATTCCCTAAAGCTGGTTGTCCACATGGCCTTAAGAGTTCCACCTAGAATTCCATAGGCTAATGACTAGCAGCAAGAGCCCAAGGTGTGTTCATGGGGAGACTATGCCCTATGTTCAATGTAACACAATGGTATAATCAACAAATATCTAAATAGCAGAGACATGATAATAATGGAAGAGACAACAAAAGCATGTATAAACAATTAGAACAATAACCTGCTATAGCAGAAACACGATATTAACATCCAAGCACTAAATAATAATCAAAATAAGTAAACTAAATCATATGAAAAATATGATTATGTCATATCTCTGCAAAATGGGGAAAACATATATACATGGTATAAGGCAATCAATATAGTACTTGGTATACAAAATGAGCATAATGGAAAAATCTATCCAAGAATCCATAGCTATATCCTTGTCATTTTCTACCAAGATCCCATCTTAAGTCATGAAAGAAGTCACATATTTGTAAGAGGATGCTTCCACTTATCTACTCCTGCAAGCATATAATCTGTCTAGGTACCATCGACGAACCATATAGGGTGTGATATAAGATCAGTAGGACACTAACAACGAGTCTATAAATATCCAGTCCATGCGTATAACATAGTGATGTGTAGATATAATAATAAAAACCAGTAATAATAATTGTAAATGGGTCGACTCTGGTTCCTAAAGGAAAACCATACTGACACTACCTGCTTCGGCCCATACCAGAATATCTCTAAATTGGTAACCAAGGGACACAATTCCTAGTAACACAATAGTAAGGTAAGTCATGAACAATATCAAAATATAGGGTCTCTATGCCCAATATCACAAGAACATGGGACGCCATACCCAATATCATAGTATAGGGTCACCATTCCCAGTGTCACAAAAATAGGGGAGGTCATACCCAGTATCACAGTATAGGGTCACCATGCCCAGTTTCACAAAAATAGGGGATTCCATGCCCAATATCATAGTATAGGGTCACTATGTCCAGTATCATAGAAATAGGGGACAATATGCCCAATATCACAGTATAGGGTATCAATGCCCAGTATCAAAGAAATAGGGGACACCATTCCCAATATCACTGTATAAGGTCTCCATGACCATATGTATATATAACATGCACAAGGGTTACCATGCACATTTATCATAATTATTGAGGGTCACCATGCCCATTAATTCACAGTTTAATTATCAGTCAAATAGGCTTTACAACTATTGACCTTAATTCTAACAAGGGTGTAACCATTGTCCATTTAATTGGGTGATGTGGTCACACCACTCATGACCATCTAATATATCTCGATTTTATAAGAGTGTTAGGCATACTACAACACTACTTCATCCATTAACAATTTTGATATCACTATTTAGAAGTAAATCCAAACACTCTAATAGGTTCTTTGGCTATACAATCATGAAATGTAATTAGGCATGTAAGAGGGCACACAAAAAGGGATGGATCAATCCTAGGTGGACGATATTAAATGAATTGGGTTCTAACAAGTCATTAGGTTCCAATGAGGAGAACCAATTTAAGATAGATTCAATTTAGTGGCAACATTTAGTGAAATCGGCGTGCGACAAATATCACATATTATAAAACATCAAGACTTGAAGGGATAAATACCAGAGCACCTACCTCGATCTCGCAATACTCTTTTCATCCAGTATCAACCCTTTATTTGGCCCGGATCGAGAGAAAATGGAAAAATAGACAAACACCCTGGAAAATGGGGCATATGAGCCTGCACCTTGATAACTTCATTGAGATAAATACAAATGGAGAAAGGTTCAAGATGATCTAATAACTTACTAGTATGGATCCAATGAGACAAATGGTGTTTAAATTCAAGATCAGATGAAAAATCAGGATCAAAATCTATGATTTGAGCTCAAAGGGGAGATATCAAGCCAAATATATCCATTGGAATTAAAAATACGGGGAATGGATAAATTAATAAGATTTTAAGGAAAAATGGTCATTTTACCCAAAATATCTGGGTCACATGGTTTGTCTATATGATTGACTAAACTGTGCACAAACCATGCACCTCATACTATCTAAGGAGGGGGCTCACATGGTTTAATGCACACAATTTTCCAAACCATGCGCAAACTATGTGATATGGCTATGCTAAAAGTTACATACCAACCACATGGGCATGTGACATGTAGTTCACGGTGAGGGAAAATTGTGTACCCTGGATTCCCCTTTAAAATTCCCCACATATTTATTGAAAACCATGTGGACTAGCTCACACAGTTTCTACCAACCATGCGGTCCAGTGCATTTTTCCACCAGCCAGGGTTCTGAGCTTTAAACATACCCCAAAAACCCCCATAACCTCTGTGAACTCATTAGGCACCCATATTAGGTCCAAAACAAAGAGTTAGACAAAAATGTAAAGGATCTATACCTAAGATAAAAACTGGGTTCTTACACATGACGTGTAAATATATTACATGCTGTGTATTTATTAGGAATAGTGATTTTAAGTATTTTATGTGGTTGTTTTCCATACTCTCTCATGTAAAGCCTTCTCCTCTCGACCTAGGATAAACTCTAGGAATTTTTGCGAGCCTTTCTTCCATTCCAGATGTCCCATTTGTGTGATCGATCCCTGATAAGTCATTGGATTTGGTTTTACCTTCCTCTTCCTTTGTTCTCTATTAGGGTGGTGGAATCCTTTTGGACTACATTTTGGTTTGATGTTAATCTTGATTTGATTTGATATAGGTTTCATCTCATGATCTTCCACACCTTCGGTTCCATTTTCGTTATCCTTTTTGGTGTTACTAAATGGTTGGTTTAAGGTAGGGGGTATAAACCTTAACTCTATGGTCTATTTAATTGCAAAGCATCATGATTGGAAAATGGTACATTTGCGATGGGATCCCATCGCAAATACCCTTTTGCGATGGGATCTCATCGCAAATGACCTGTTGTAGAAAAGGACATCGAAAATAATGGTTTTTACAATAGCCCATCGCAAAATGAAACTATTTGGGATGGTATGTGCATCTGTCACAAATAGCATCCTCATCTTTTTTAAATACTTTATTACGATGACCCATCGTAAATAGTCTTTCTGAGTTTTTTTAAATTGTGTTTGAGATGGCCCGTCGCAAATAGTTTAAGAAAATAAAAATTAAAAATGAATAAAATAATAATAAAAAAAATAAAAAAAATAATATTAATATTAATGAAATAATAATATTAATATTAGTAAAATAAAATAAATTATAAAATAATAAAATAATATTCATATAATAATAAAAGAAATATTATTGATAATAATATAATAATAATATTATTAATATTAATAAAATAATATTATTAATATTACTAATATAACAAAAAATTATAAAATAATGAAAACCTCAATATTCGCAAAAAATATAAAAAAATAATCAAAAGAAAATAATAAAAAATAATAATAATTAAAATAAAAAAATAAAAAAATATAAAAAAAAGAAAATAAAGTAATAAAATAATAAAAAATTAAATGAATAATAAAAAATGTAATATTCACAACAATATAAAAAATGAAGTACATAGAAATGTAGACAATTAATATTACAAACAAAATTTTCATTCAAATGTTTTATCATAAAAAATAAATAGATCACTGAGGGGGAGGGTCGTCTAGAGGAGCTAGAGAAGATGGTGGAGGGAAATCTATTCCTAAACCATGAGTTAGACGTCACATGTACTCCAACTGCTCTTGTTCCTACTTCTTCCACCATCGACGCATCTCCTCATGCATCTCCTGCTACTGTTTCTGCTACTGCTGCTACTGTTATAGGAGCTCTTCCTATTACTGCTGCTGCCATTGATGCATCTGCTCCTGCTCCCTATACATACTCTCTATAAGCTCACTTTGAGATCCTATCTACTCCTGATATTGTTCATAATATGATAATGACCCCCCAAGATCTCCTCTTGAGCTAGATGCCGACATCGCAGCGGTGCTATAATAATCCACATGTGTCAATCAAGAGTCAATGCCAACAACTTAGCTTTTCTCGAAGGCATACTAGGTCACCTGAATCCATGTTGCCTCATCAAATCTATGGGTACTGCTCTGAGTATCGGTCTTAGCCTTAATCTCATTCTATGTCTAAGACATCACGACCTCATATAACTCCTTCAATTACAATTTAAAATTAAAATAGTTAAAATATTATTTATTGTTAAATTTTAAACTCAAAAAGAAAATATACTAACCAAAATCTAACACTAGCGAGCACCTCTAATCTCTCCAGTTGTCAAATCACTATACATACTCCTATAAACGCCAAACTCTGAAATATCGGGCTATTTGACTGCCTATTTGAATATTAAATAAACTGTTTACAATTAAAGTTATATTAAATATTGAAAAATTACTTAGCATATACTTCTTATGTATACGGAATGTACAAATACCAGCTCAATGTGTCACCTCCTGTCTCTCCCTATTTTATCGACCTACCGATGATCTCCTCTTAAAATAACCACCCAACAAGTATGAATATAATCCATCCCAAACATGAGATGAAATGTAATCAGGTCGGTGAGTGTGATAAGACTTATCAAACTCTATCACTCATGCTTTCTCTATTACTTTCCTTCTCAAATTATGAAAAAACCAACTACAATGATGACATATATTCCCCTTCCATACCTTCCAGATAGTGTCACGCGTGCTCTCATCAATGGGATACCAGAAATCCTACAAATAATTTATAATATCAAGTTATTAATTAAATCAAATTTAAAATAAATATTATTTATTTACGTACCAGCCAATGATCAAACATGTGGTGCTACACATCAATAGAAATCTAATACCATGAGACCCATGCTTTAGAAAAATAATTGTGCAATACAACGCTCCCCTGTCGAGTAGCTATATACGTAAAGCTGTGAAAAAGAACAAATAATCAAACAATTAGTATATAAATAAATTATTTAAAACTAACTAAAATACATAGGTAAACATACCTCTTCACACGTGGATTGAAACCAAGGCATGGACGTTGCTTGGAGATAGGTCATGAATCATCAATCATGAAAGACCACACCCCCTCTAAGCCCCCCTAAACTTCTAGTAGTCTGAGGGTTAGATGAGCCAACATCTTGCTCATCTAAAGGTAGATCAGCTTCCTCCAACAGACAAAACAAATCCTCATCCATCTGAAACATGAAATGATTATTGTTAACAAACAATTGAAAACAACTATTATATATAGATATATATTACATATGATTACAACCAGCATTTAACTGTGTTAATGTTCATCTTCATCCGAATATTCATATTTGACGATGTTAATGTCTTCATATTCCTCTTCAGCATCATCAATTTCCATATGAGTTTTAGTTTCTTCATCTCTTGTCATTTCAAATTCATTTGTAACATCATTAACATCATTGTCATCATTGAACCTTAAATATGGGGTGTCATCATCGATATTTGTACCACTTCATGAAAAATATGGATTTAGAGCAGTCTCTTGAAAAATTTCAATTCCTTCCACTTCAACAGAACCACATTCATTTTAAGTAAACTGATTTTCATGAGATTTAATTTTTATTATGCTCCACCAATCACTCAAATCTCTTAAAGTATCACAATATTTTGAATAATAAATTTTATGTGCCTGATGAGCTAATAAAAATAGTTCATTTACTACAAAAATACTTTTATATTTAATATCAATGATTATATAGGCCGGATGAACACACAATCCTCTCTCAATATCCAACCACTGATATTTAAACATCATTATATAATTTTGTCCTAGGTAACACAGTTCAATAATTTATTCCAGCATGCCATAAAAGCAAACTTCAATTTCTCTATGATAAGATCCTCTCAAGAAAGAAACACTATTCATTATTTTTTTGATTCCCCATATGCACGTATATGAAATAAGAAACCATTCACCACATATGAATTATAATATTTAACCATTTTTGATGGTGGGTTACTCAATAAACACAATCGGTTACCAATTTTATTGTCATGTTGAGATACCTGAAAATTTGTAAAAAAATTATCAATATAATAGATAATAAATTTATTTTATATGTTAAACCAAAAATAATTTATGTTACTAGTTTTAGAAACTAGTAGGAAATGTTTTTTTGCTGATGTTCTTCAAGAGAAGCTGCTGTAATTTGAGGAAGTTGTTTCTTGATATGATTGTCATATAACCTAGAAATAAAATATGATTAATTTACTATAAAAAAATTATAGAATAAGTGATAAGATAACTTACTATACAAATAGTGTCATTTCTTCAGAGTTGAGAAGAACATATGTATGAGATCTCTGATGTTCATCATATGAAATCTATCATTCATAAACTCTATTGAAGCCAAGTTCGGGCTAATTGAAATCTGATAATTGATTTCCCATTTCATCATCAACATTTCCCTCGTTATGGCCCATATGGTTGTGTTTTGAGGTATATTCAAATTGAAAGTAATGAGAGCAGAAAAAATAAATTTCCTCGGGAAAATAAGTTTATGAAATTGAACCTTCAACTGATTCTTTTTCATATACTTTTTTTTTCAATTTATGCATGCATCTTTCGAATGGGTACATCCATCAGAACTGTACCGGACCTTCAAATTTTTCTTCATGTGGAAAATGCAATATCAAATATTCCATTGAGTCAAACAAAGCCAGTAGGAATATTTTTTCTAGTTTACATAAAATTAAAACAACATCTTCTTACAGTCTTCTTAATGCATCATAGTCACTTTTTTCCACACAAATGTCTTTTAAAAAATTTGATATGTCTGTTAGTACATCCCAAATAATAGAATTCAAAAAACCTATTAATCCAATTGGTATAATTCCTTATATTATAACATGACAATCATGAATTTTAAATCCGATAATATGACCATTTCTGGCACATCTACCCAAATTGGAAGAATAACCATCTAGAAGTCTCAAATCTGTAATCCACTAAAAAAATAATAACCAATTCTCTTCGAAGAGTGTATAAGTTTCTTTTGACTTTATTAACTTCTATGATCTAATATTTTCAAATAGTTCAAGTTCTAGTTTCCTGCAAAATTGGGCAAGATCTAATCATTCCTTTACATTATCTTTGGCTTTACCTGGTATATCCAAAATTGTATGAAATAAATTATTGAAATATTTCTTCTCAATATGCATGAAATCTAACATGTGATGGACCAAAAAATCAAACGAATATGGAATATCCCAAAAAATTCTCCATTTTGTCCAATTTTTTTCTTTCCCAAAGCCATCAATTTTCTACTGGTTTATTGTTGGTCCAAATGTGATGAGAGGCAATAAAGAGACAATTGATTTTAACTCTATATCTGAGATCATTGTTGGAGGTCCATATCTCTCAATTGTTCCATTTCTGAAATGATATTTTTTCCTCCAAAAAGGATGATCAGTTGGAAATAATCTACGATGACAACTGAAAACAAGGTTTTTTTCCATTAACTAGCTTAAATGCTTTACTGTATCTCATACATCACAAACATGATTTTGGACCATGTGTACTTCATCCAGATAACATGCCATATGCTGAGAATTCACTAATAGTCCACATCAATGCATCTTTTATAAAGTAATTTTGTTTTGAAGAAACATCAAATGTACTAACACCATTACTCCACAATTAATTTAACTCATCAATAAATGGTTTCAAATAAACACCAATATTCATTTTCAAATGTCCTGGAATTAATAAGGTTAAAAAAATATGGTTCCTTCATTAACATACAAGGAGGTAAATTGTATGGAGTTATAAAGACATCCCAACATGAATAATTAATACTGTAAGAACTAAATGGACAGAAACCATCAATAAAAAGATCCAATCAGACGTTTTTAGATTCTAAAGAAAAATACGGATGCACTTGGTCAAATTTTTTCCATGAATCACCATCAGAGGGATGATTTAATGTTTTACCAGTTGGAATATTACTTTTATGCCATAAAATCAATGTCATTGTGTTTTGAGACATAAATAAATGCCTCAGTCTAGGTATAAGCGGGAAGTATATCAATTATTTTACAAGAATCAATCCAGACTTCCCTTGTAGAGCCTATTTATACCTTGATTTTCCACATGTGGGATAACTATGTAATGACTCATTTTCACCGCAATATAAGATGAAATCATTTGAACATGCATGAATATTATGATAACTAAGACCCAGATTATGAACCAGCCTCTTTCTCTCATAGAAATTTGTAGGCAACACATTTCCTTCAGATAATAGCGTTTTCACCAAAGATAATATATGATCAAAACAGCTATTTGATATTCCATTATCTAATTTAATAGCCATAAATTTAGCAACTGATTCAAATTTTCTTATCTTGTAACCAGGATATAAGGAATCCTTAGAAGACCTCAAAAAATCATTAAAATGAGATGGTTAAAACTCAAGAGTTAAAATAATATCACCCTGAGTTTCATCTTGTTGAAAAGACATACCTGCCACATCATGTACTAAATTTTGAAATTGTGCTGGATCCAAAATCAAATTATTAGTATCTTCTATGGAACTATGCTCACCATGATGATACCAAAAAACATAATCTATTTTAAAACCAAAACAAAATAAATGACCCCCAACATTGTCAAATATGTCAAACGTCCTCCGAGAACATTTTTTACAAGGACACTTAATTTTCCCTTCTAAAACAAATTCTAGTTCTAATGATGAAAATGATAAGAAAGCTTTAACACTTGCAATATATACAAGATTTAAACCATAACTGTTTGGATTCTTGAGTTGATTTATCCAAACATAATCATCTAATAATGATTGTTGCTGAATTCCTTGTTCCATATTTCTCTAAAAAATATAAAATAATTATTATTATTGTATAATTTGATATAATAAAAACACTATCCAAAAAAGATAAGACAATTAAATTCCCTTTTCTATAAAATTATAATAATTTCTATTATTTCATACTTATTTATAGTATTTTTTTAAAATTTTATACCAATATACACTAAATTATAATAATTTATACTAATTACCACTAATTATTGTTAATTACAGCTACTTTGTACTAATAATTGTTAATTACCGGTGAAACAATTTCCAGCAGATTGGCAGTAGCTCTTTTTCCTGAGAACTCATCTCTACTGTCTCCGACTGAAATCACTATGAAAAATTTGCTCAGAAGTATGGATATCCATTTCTGTATGCATGAATATGGAGAATAGGGAGACCTCATCACACTATTCTCCATTCTTGTGCATACAAAAATGGATATCAGTATGTCTAAGAATATTTTTCATAGTGATTTCAGTTAGAGACAGTGGAGACGAGTCGTCAGGCAAAAGAGACTCTTTTTTCTAATGGCTCATCTCTTTACAAATTTCTTAGACTGAAATCAATATTTTTGAGTCAATAAGGATATCTTATGACTTCTCAATTCCTTATGGTTTTATGTTTTGAAAATCACAAACACTTTTTCTTAAGTTCTGATTTTTTTAAGTTCTATATTTTTTCTTAAGATCCGGAATTGTTATTTCTTTATGCTTTTAGATATATCATTACGTTTTCCCACTCTGTTATTCTTACAAGATATATCATTATGATTTTTTCATTCAGTTTTTATGATTCTGATTATGGTGTATATATGATGCTAATTTTCAAAACCGAATCCGGTGTATATGTGATGCCTATTTTCAATACCAAATCCGGTGTATATGTGATTCCGATTTTCAATACCGAATCCGATGTATATGTGATGCCTATTTTCAATACCGAATCCAGTGTATATGTGATGCCGATTTTCAATACCGATTCCGGTGTATATGTGATGTCGATTTTCAATACCGAATTTGGTGTATATGTGATGCTGATTTTCAATACTGATTCTGCTGTATATGTGATGCCGATTTTCAATACCGAATCCGGTGTATATATGAATCTGATTTTATGATTCCGTTTTCTTGATAATTTTATTTCTAAGAATTTGTTTTCCTGATTTATTAAGATCACATTTTCTTGATAATGTTAGAGTTGTTTAAATGTATCATTCCAATGATATCAGACTCTAAGTTCTCTTATACTTAACATCATTTCTGTTACTTGAAACAATTTCGTACAATCTATTATAAACTAACCATTGTATGTTTTCCACGTGTCTAGGTCCCTCCGAAATTTAAGGAAAATATGATCGTTGGAGAGGAGCCAACCGTTGGGAATTTTTTCCTATAAATACAAGCTCATTTGAACGAGTAAAGTACATGACAGTGAACAAGATTGTGAAGTGATTTCTAGAGAGAGAGGCTCTTACAACTCTTAGTGCTTCGTGCATATATTGTGAATAACTTGTTTAAGTGTGAACAACTTGTTCAGAATTGCTTAGTACAAACTCCGATCGTGCTGATCGTGGGATTCCGGGTTTGGAAGACAGAGGTTCCGATTTCCTTCGAAATCGAGGGATTGCAGGGATAACAAGATAGATATAGATCTTCAGATTGAGGGCTTACCTGGGTTTGGGTAAGACAGACTTTCTTGAAAGTATAAATCAAGGAACCTTTATCCAAGGTTGTTAAATACCCTTCTCTTTGGGTTAACATAATCCTATTGTTACTTGATTCCTATTTCAAGTTGTTTTAATTATGCTATATTTTTAATTTTGTTAAAGTTAGAAAGTATATATTTCTTATATATTGTAATTTTTTTACTCTGATTGTATTACAGATTCTATATGCCTTAAGGTAGAATCTTTCTTTTAAGAAAATAGAAATGGTTTCTTTAAGAGGTCTTGTGAATGTTTGTTTGACCTTGTTAAACTTAACTTTAAAGGTTCCAAAGGAATTTTTAAAGTATAAAATTCACCCCCCTCTTGTATTTGATCATCTCTTTTTTACATATTTGATCCTACAAATATGAAAAATCTTCTCTGACGTACGTATATCCATTTTCATATGTATGAGAATAGAGAGCAGGAAGGCCTCACTACATTTCTCTCCATTATCGTGCATATGAAAATGGATATCCATGCATGAGGAAAATTTTTTTATAATGATTTCAGTAGGAGAAAATTATAAGGAGATAAGGCATTAGGAAAAAGGGAGCCACCAATCCACTATAAATTATGTCAATTTATTAAAATTTGTTATAATTTCTTACTAATTATTACTAATTATTTCCAATTATTGCTAATTATTACTAATTGTTACTAATTATTAGAATTTATTAATAATTATTAGAATTTATTACAAATTATTAGAATTTATTACTAGTTATTACTAATTATTAGAATTTATTACTATTTATTACTTATTATTAGAATTTATTACTAATTATTACTAATTGTTACAATTTTTTACTAATTATTGCAATTTATTACAAATTATTAGAATTTATTACTAATTATTAGAATTTATTACTAATTATTAGAATCTATTAGTATTTATTACAAATTATTAGAATTTAGTACTAATTATTAGAATTTAGTACTAATTATTAGAATTTAGTACTAATTATTAGAATTTGTTACCAATTATTACTAATTAACAGAATTTATTACTAATTAATACTAATTGTTTCAATTTATTACTAATTATTACTAATTTTTTCAATTTATTACTAATTGTTGCAATTTATTAAAAAATAATATAATTTATTAAAAATTATTAGAATTCATTACAAATTATTAGAATTTATTACTAATTATTAGAATTTATTACAAATTATTAGAATTTATTACAAACTATTAGAATTTATTACCAATTATTAGAATTTATTACCAATTATTACTAATTATTATAATTTATTACTAATTATTAGAATTTATTACTAATTATTACTAATTATTAGAATTTATTACTAATTATTACTAATTATTAGAATTTATTATTAATTATTACTAATTATTATAATTCATTCATAATTATTACTAATTTCTGGAATTTATTACTAATTATTAGAATTTATTACTAATTATTAGAATTTATTACTAATTATTACAAATTATTAATAATTATTACAATTTATTACTAATTACTACTAATTGTTACAATTTATTACTAATTATTTCAATTTATTAGTAATTATTAGAATTTATTACTAATTATTATATTTTATTAATAATTATTAGAATTTGTTACTAATTATCACTAATTATTAGAATTTATTACTAATTATTAGTAATTATTAGAATTTATTACTAATTATTACTAATTTTTGCAATTTACTACTAATTATTAGAATTTATTACAAATTATTACTAATTATTGCAATTTATTACTAATTATTACTAATTGTTGCAATTTATTACTAATTGTTGCAATTTATTACGAATTGTTGCAATTTATTACTAATTATTACAATTTATTACTAATTATTAGAATTTATTGCAATTTATTACTAATTGTTTCAATTTATTATTAATTATTACAATTTATTACTAATTATTAGAATTTATTACTAATCATTACAATTTATTACTAATTATTACAATTTATTACTAGTCATTAGAATTTATTACTAATTATTGCAAATTATTATAATTTATTACCAATTATTATAATTTAATACTAATTATTACTAATTGTTACAATTTATTACTAATTATTACAATTTATTACAAATTATTATAATTTAATACGAATTATTACAATTTATTACCAATTATTAGAATTTATTACTAATTATTAGAATTTATTACTAATTATTACAATTTATTACTAATTATTATATTTTAATACTAATTATTACTAATTAATATAATGACTAATAATTAATACTAATTCATACTAATCACACGTAATTATTTATAAAAATAAACATAAACAATGATGAATAAAACTATATAATTCTAATTTAATTTAACTGTAGTTAATTAACAATAATTATAAATAAAATAAAATAAAATGAATTAATTAAAAAATAAAAAAATAGATAAATACCTTAACACTGAAGCTTTCAAAGGATATCAGCTGCGAATACTACCCAGAATTAAAATTCTAAACTATGAAAATTTTTGAGAGAAAACTTTCCATTAAAGAGGGAGGGGAGTATAGAGTTGAGTGGAATGAGGAAAAAATGGGTGGGGGTATATATAGGTTAGATTAGTTGCGATGGGTCCTGTCGCAAATACCCACTGGTTAAAAAAATCTTTTTCGACGGTGCCCGTCGCAAAATATCACATGCTAACATATTATTTGCGATGATATATAAATCCCGTCATTAATACTAAAACGCCAACGAGTATTTGTGACGGTCTACTATAGCATATCGCAAATACTCATTCCCGCGTTTTAGCGTGCATGGAGCACCAAACCTTTTGCGATGGGAACCATCGCCCTGCCACAAAAACCATATTATTTGCAACGAGCTGATTTTCCCATCGCAAAAAACCTTTCCGACAGACTATTTTTGACGGGACACTAACCCATCGCAAATGGTCCATCACAAATTCCCACTTTTCCTATAGTGTGTGTCCAATATTTCAATTGCACCAACAGGACTTGCGACTAATTAATTAAATGACGAATTAGATTATTCCTTGGAATCCCTTTAGATCTAATTTTTTATTAGCTGGCTCACGGTTACCATTCGAGTGAGAAAACCCTTGATTATAAATGAATTGACTGATGTCTTAAAGTATTTTTAGAATGCCATTAGTTTTGGGTGATTGGTTCATATAGATTCACCTTGGCTTAGATTGATTATTAAAATGACTGGAATGTTATTGGTTTATGACCAAATGATAAATTAGATGTGTAATTGAAAGATAAATAGTAATTTTCATAATTAACCTTTGAGCCTTATGATGTGATATTGCGATATCCTTGCTGCTATGCCTAGTGATACATGCTGAAATGCTTATATAGCAGGCTATGCCTAGTGATTCATGCTATAATGCTTATATAGAAGGATACGTCTAGTGATTCATGCTATAATGATTATATATCTAGCTATGCCTAGTGAAACATGCTGAAATTATTATATATCAAGCTTGGCCATGATGCATGTTGTAATGCTTATACACCGAGATCAACCCTGATTTATTGTTGAAATGCTTATATATTGGGATTGGCCCTGATACATGTTGTAATGTTTATAAATTGGGTTCTTTCATGACTTATTGATGAAATGATTATATAGTGGGATTGACCAAGATTTGTGTGGTTTATACCATGGATATATGGTTATTGTTGGTCGGAGTAGATTACTCAAGAGGGGG
Organism: Viscum album; assembly: GCA_963277665.1. Classification (NCBI taxonomy): domain Eukaryota; kingdom Viridiplantae; phylum Streptophyta; class Magnoliopsida; order Santalales; family Viscaceae; genus Viscum; species Viscum album. Next base: position 602,814,781 of record OY728133.1, read on the forward strand.
GTGAATTGAGTATTTATAAAAATTTCTGTTAAAACTGGTTCTTTAAAAAATTTCCCAAATTAAAAATATAATCAAAGTCAGTTTGTAGTTAATTTATAAAATTCCTGAATGTTCAATTAATTTCTTAGAAGATTGATTAGTTCTCAGCTATACTAATATAAAGATTAGTATAACTTTTGAGACTAACCAATTTGTTCAAAATAGATATAAACACTTGCTAAACTAATTATCAAAGTTCAATTCAATTTTATATAAAATGTAATAAACAAAAATTAAAACTGAAAGAAAAAGGCACAATGGATATAAACAATAGGTATAGTCTCAAGTTGATACTTAGTCCTCTCCACTTGGCGATCACCTACCACCAAGTAGTTTAATTTAATAAACAGTCTGATCCACACCCTGGATCGGGGTTCACAAAAGCACACAAGGTTTTCCAGGTCACACCTGACCTCTACCATATTTATTCGTGGAAAAAACAAAAAACAGGTCACACTCGACCTCTTCCACTATTCTACATGGGATAGAAGAGTAAAATAGAGAGTGAGTTTGAGGATATCGAGTATCCTCCAGTTATGCACAGGAGACAGTGTGTATATAAAATATAGATACACACACTACAAAAAAATGTAAACAAAAGAACACAACAGAGTTAGAGATTTAGAATAAGGTTTATAAATCTCTATGTGTTATGCAGTGAAGATCTGGACTCAATTGATGTAGTGGAAATGATATTTGAGTCCTCTTCTGGATGTTGGATTCAAAATAGAGTATCGTAGCCTTTGTGCTCTAGCTTCCAGGTGCGAAAAGTTCAGCTCCTCGATGTTAGGATGTTCGAGTTAGCCCAACAGTTTTTTTGATCTCTCTGTATTCTCTAGCTTTGAGTTATTGGGATTTTGAAGAAAACATCAAGAGTTGCAGGAGTTTGCAGTTATTCTGTTCGCTTTACTTTTCAAATCATTCCTCGTCTGTCCATCACACTTTGCAAGATATATCTTTTAATTCTTTTATACTTCAAGGTCTAGTAGGCATGAAGATCTCCCCACATGCATGTACCTCGTACTGTCTACAGATAGTCCTATAGACAATATTAAATAATGTCAGAAACATTAATTTTTCTAAATATGACCATTAGATATAAATTTGAATAAATAAATTTAAAGACAGTTTTTATGACTATCGGTGAGCCATAAGTTTCGGTGACTCATTGACATCGATCTGTCAGCATTGGTGACTCAACATTGGTGACTCTGAGTATCAGTGACTCCTTTTCATCAATATCGGTGACTCATTGTATCAGTGAGTCTTTTGGGCTATCGGTTTGTCCGGGCATCAGTGAGTCGTTTGAACTATCAGTGTGTCGTACATCGGTGACTCGTTCATCACTAACTCGTCCATCAGTGACTCATCCATCGATGACTCGTCCATCAGTGACTCATCCATCGGTTAGTCATTTGAACTTTTGGTGCGACCAATCATTGGTTACTCAACCATCGGTGACTTCTTCGATCGGTGAGTCCTCATCGATGAGTCGACCAACAATGGATCCTTTTAAACTATCAGTGCTAGGGGCTCTAAAAAACTTATAGTGTCTGTCTTACACAAAACACTACTAGATTAAGTGAAATTCCTAAATACATGTAAATATACACTTTTAAACATATGGAATCATAAATATACAGTTTATTGATTTATTGAAATGTATTGTACAGTATGACATAATTGATTTACTTAGATATATTCAATGAAATGATCAAGTTTATTTATTACTTAATATAAGAATTAATAGGATTTATAGATTGACATGATTTACTATTATGAAAATCCCTATTTCTTTGAGGGTCTAACAATCTCCCCCCTTTTGATAATCACAAATTATGGAATAAACATTATGTAATAGGGGAAATATAAACACTAAGGATTTACTTTTTAAGGATCCCCCTCAATTATGTGTAATAGAGGAAATATATATTATAGGTTGTATATCAAAGGGTTTTTTGTATCAGAGAAGAGGTATATATATATTATGTTGAGTACATGCCATGTATCCTATGCCAGAGTTGCTCCCCCTCGAGATTAAGAATTTATGCCTATACCTTTCTTCCCATTTTGGGATTATCAAAAAGGCTAAGAGAAGGAGAAAGAATAAATAGAAATAACAGAAATAAAATGAGAAACACAATGAAGACAAAAAGGATTTTCATTAAGGTTGAAGAGAGTACAATCATAAAAATAAAGGAACAAATCCCTATCAAATAAACAATCCACTACTAAGGGTTTGTCTTCTGAGGTGCTTTGCCTTTATCTGAAGTATCAACTAGAGGTGCAGGAGGTGGTGTGGTTTGGGCTGTAGGTAGAGGTGGTCTTATGACAACACCTGACATGGAAACACCTGTAGGGAAATTGGCTACAAGGCTAGGTCTCCTTTATGACAAAACATAGCTATGAGGCTACTCTGTAATTACTGATTGAATTTGAGAGAGATCCTAAGATATAGTCATTTGAGAAGGAGGCCAAGAGGTAGTTCCAATGGAAGTAGTAGGTGGAACCACTATAGATTCAGCATGAACATGCAAGTACGACTTGAGAAGTTTGATGAAATCATTAATTATTTCTGCACCATATTTCATGGGCTTCTCGAAATCATCCTAATTATCTAAGAATTTATCCATTAGAAGAGTAAACTCCTTCAATTGTACCACTTTCTTATTGAAAGATTCTGTTACTAGAGGAATATTGATATTTTCAGCCAAATACTTGAAGTTATTGATGAGATCATACTTGGTATAGATCTTGGAAAAATACTTATCTACCTTTTCTCTAATCTCCTTCTGAGCATCAGAGGCTTAATTGATGCACTACCTTACCATGTTGTAAACAAGATCGGTATTTCTATGCACCACGAAAAGAATTTATTTTTATTAATCACTCTGAATATTCTTGAGTTATTCCCTCATCACAGCTCTTAGAGACTCTAAATCAGCAACAAAAACTCTACTACCTTTAGAACTAGATGGACCAAAGATCATTTGGCCAAGTTTCTCCTTCAATTTATTCAAATCTATACTCATTAGATGTGTCAGTAAGTTCCTAATAACCTCCATAACACCACTAAAATAAGTCTTGAAATTAGTGGTCAATGAGTTAAACTCATTGCTCATCCTCTTAACTTCTTCTCTTTGCAAAGTGTTGTTTCTGATGATAGTCTCAGCTGTAGTAATGAGATTAGGTTGAATCTCATGAATCACCATCCTTGAAATTTTAGTAGCATCAACACCGAAAATACTAATGGAGGTAGAGGCTTCACTTCTGGCTCCAACCGAGGCTCTCATTGACTCACATATATCATCTTTGAATTTCTCTAAATCAGCCTTAGTGGCATAGTCACTATGCACTGGCTGTGCTATTGGCTCAACTGTAGGAGGTGAAACTAGTGAAGCAGGTGCAATGGGTTTAGCTTCATCATGGGCTTGTGGAGTAGGAGGGGGAGCCATTATCTCCACATCTGAGTCATAATCCAATCCAAAAAGAATGATCCTTGGATTCCTGTTCCACTCACCAGTACATGTCCAGTCTCTGGGCTCTGCTGTGTCAATCCCGACTCTTCCTCCCCATGGATCAGGTACAATCTCAGCTTCATATTCTTCTTTATCCTGTCCTCTAGAAAATAAAATATTTATAGGCACTAGTACCAGCTGAACTTGAGGTTATGCATGTACTCCAACCACTTCAGCTTCTCCAGGCACTTCCTCAACCTGAGGGATCTGTGCAACTTGATCCTCAACCTCTTCCTCTTGGACACCGACCATAATTTCATTCAAATCCTGAATTATTTCTTGATTTTCAACATTAGGATGGTAAGGACTATCCTCATTACTAGAATCTACATGATCATCAGCCTCCTATTCAATAATATTAGCACCACCTTGTCCATCAAATCTATTAGAAGCTCCATGTACAGATTCCTTACTGGATCTGTCAACCACTTGTTGACCCACTTTTAAAGAATCACTGACATGATGATCATTACATTCCTCCTCCTCATCATCATCATTAGACTCATCATATGACTTACTTACATAGCCTTCCATACCAGTGAATTTTGTCTCTTCCTCATCCTCATCTCCTAACAAAGGTTCCCTTGAGGGTAGAACCAATGGTGGACTAACAGGTCCATAAGACATGTCTTTTGGGATCTCAACAATACCAGGATCACTCCTGTCATCAATAGGAGATCTTGATTCCCTTGGAAACTCAAATTCAGATTCCTCTCCTAGTTTTAGGCCTAGATCAGCTTGATCCTTTGGTATGGTAGGATGGTCAATCATATTTTAATCTTCATACAATCTTTCCTCATATCCTACCCAACATTTCTTCCAAGGGTTCTAGAATATCTTCATCCTCTTGAAAATATATTTGTGAAGACAAAAACCAATACAGAAACTGATCAATTCATCTCCATCTTCCATATAGACCAACTTCTTTAGCATTGCATAGATCATCCTAGGATAGTACAAACATGTTGATTTCTTGGAGGGTTTTATCATATCAGAAATATGTACCATTAGGTACCTAAAAATATTCACCTTTATCCCATTTTCAATAGGTAAATCAGGAATACATCCTGATACATCACATCAGAGAAGTATCCCTTCTTTGGGAAGATTTGATGTTTAATGAACATAAAGAGCAATCTTTCCTCTCTATCCAACTCACTGGCAGTAGCTCTCCTCGATTATTCACTTCTAGTCAGCTCCTTTAGAGTATCCTTATATGAAAATAAATCAGAGGAAAGAGGAATATTACCCTAATAATCAACATAGATACCTTCATAAGGTATTTACAAGCATTCATCCCATTACTTTGATGAAAAAGAAATCTCTTTTCCCTTCACCATTGATTTCATCCTTGCTTCCTCAACTCCTTCTAGGGATATCTTTAAGTTGAGATAAAAATCATGCACAAGTTGGGGATAAAAAGGCCTCTCATTGTTTGAGAACAAACTTATCCAACCTTGAGATTCCATCACTCTCAAAAAAAGGAACTTTCTTGATAGAATCCAATCAACAGACACTTCCTTCTAAGCTGTAACAACTCAGATTCCCAAACCTGGATTTGTATTACCAATGGACTCACCCTTTTGATGTTTAACTGATAGAGATTCACTCGTCTCTTCCATCACACACTTTGTACTTTCCATTTCTAAAGATTCAAGTCTAAATGGAGTCTAAAGGTCGTGGGTAGAGAGGTAGAGTGTCAAAGAGTAGAAGTTTCTAAGGAAGAAAGGGAGGTTAAAGGTCAAACTGGATTGAATTAATTTTATCATTTAGGGACTGTAAATCGTAAAAACATAAAATTAAAAAACAGTAAAAAAAACTATGTCGTTTTACTTAAAACAGATAGAATTACAAAAGGGTACTTAAAGGCATTGGTTTCACATAAAAGGTATTACACAATTGGTTTCCTGAGATCAGTTTCACATGATCGATTTGATATGATCAATTTCACACAAATTGTTTGACAGATCAGTTTTACTGATCGGTTTCACTTGATCGGTTTTACCTGTACCAGTAACATAGATAATAAAATTTTTCTAAAGGGGAAATTGGTTGAAATGACTTTAGAGATTTATCATTCCTAGTTCATGTCTCATATAGTTCATTCTCTTAGAGGTTAAGGGCTTGGTGAAAATGTCATCAATTTGGTGCTCAGTCCCAATAAACTCAAGAGTTATATCACATTTTTGATAATGATATCTCAAAAAGTGATGTCTTATATCAATATGTTTAGTTCTAGAATGAGAAAATGGATTTTTAGAAATTTTATTAGCACTTTTATTGTCACAGTTTATGAGGATATGTATGAATTGAAATCTATAGTCTAATAAAGTGTTTTTCATCCACAAAATTTGTGCACAACAACTACTAGAAACAATATAATCAGCTTCAACAGTTGATAGGGCAACTAAATTTTTCTTTTTTTACTACACCATGATATTAGATAATTTCCTAGAAAGTGACATGTTCTAGAGGTACTCTTTTTATCTAACTAACATCCACCAAATTCAACATCTGAATAACTAACTAAATCAAAAGGTTGTCCTCTAGGATAAAAAAAATCATGAATTAGTTGTATACTTGAGGTATTTGAAAACTCTTTTAACAAAATTTAAATGTGATTTTTTTGGGTTTTCTTGAAATCTTGCACACATACACACACTGAACATAATATCTGTCCTACTAGTAGTTAAGTAGAACAAGCTCCCAATAATTACTCCATAAGCAGTTTGATCAATAGATTTCCAATTTTCATCAAGATCTAACTTAAATGTGGAACTCATAGGGGTTTCAATACTTTTAATTCTATCAAAGCCATATCTTTTCAAAAGATCTTTAGTGTACTTAATTTTATTTATAATAATACCTTCTTTATTTTGAAATATTTGAAATCCAAGAAAATATTTAAGTTAACCCATCAAACTAATTTCAAACTCACTTTGCATCATTTTTGAAAAATCATAACATAAAGAATTTTTAGAAGATCCAAAAATAATATCATCTACATATATTTGAGCTATTAAAACTTATTTTGAAATTATTTTTATAAACAAAGTAGGATCAGAAACTCCTTTTGTAAAACCTTTAGAAATAATGAAATTACTTTATCTTTCATACCAAGCTTTTGAATCTTGTTTCAAACCATATAAATCTTTAGATAATTTGAAAACATGATTTGGAAAATGAGAATTTTTAAAACTTGGGGGTTGTTTAACAAAAAAATCCTCAATTATATAACCATTTAAGAATGTACTTTTAACATCAATTTGATAACGTTTAAAATCCTAGTGTGCTGCATAGGCAAGTAAGATTCTAATGGCTTCAAGCATAGCTACTGGTGCAAAGGTCTCTTCATAATCAATTCCTTCTTCTTGATTATATCCTTGTGCAACCAAACTAGCTTTGTTTCTAACTATATTTCCATCTTCATACACTTTATTCCTAAACACCCATTTTGTTCCTATGATCAAAGTATACTTTGTTCTATCTACAAGCTTCCAAAATTTATTTCTTTCAAACTATATAATCTCTCATTTCATATCCATTACCCAAAATTCATCATTCATTGCATCATTGATATTTTTAGGTTCAAGTTTTGAAAAGAATGCTTGATGTTCAACCTAGTTTCTCAAAGAAGATCTATTTTTTGTTCCTCTATATAAATATCAAAAAAAAACATCTAAGGGGTGGCTTTTAAGGGTCCTAGTTGGTTAAGTAAAGGTGGGAATAGTTCTTTCAGCTTCATCATTTTTATTGGTTCATTATGGCTAGATTCTGAAGAATTTCTAGAACTAGAAGTTTTCACAGATTCCTTCACAGGATGATTTGAGGTTTTAATATTAATGTCCCGATTGGACATATCCTCTTCAATATTTTCTAGTGAGGTCTTAGACTCATGTGGATCTGTTTCATCAAACTTGACATGTAAAGATTCTTTCACACATTTGGTTTTTTTATTAAAGACTCTATAGGATTTTATTAACGTATAATATCCAAGGAATATTCCTTCATCACTTTTGGAGGAAAATTTATCTAAATTGTCTTTAGTGTTAAGAACATAAACTTTACATACAAAAAATTTAAAATAACTTACTTTCGGTTTCCTATTGTTCCATAAATTATAAGTATTTTTTTAAGAATGGGTCTGATTAAGACTCTATTTATTATGTAACAAGTTGTATTAATAGCTTCAGCCCAGAAATAAATTGGTAGGTTATATTTTTTTAAGCATAGTTCAGGAAATTTTTTATAGGGTTCTATTTATTCTTTCTACCACACCATTTTTTTGAGGTGTCCTAGGGGCATAGAAGTTATGATTATATCCATTTTGTGAAAAAAAATATTCAAAATCTTGATTTTCAAACTCACGACCATGGTCACTTCTTAAGGATTTAATTTTAGGTCCACCAAGATTTTCTACAATCCTAGCATACTTGGTAAAGTGAGAGAAAGCTTCAATTTTGTGAGATAAGAAAAAGGTCCAAGTATATCTAGAGAAGTCATCTACAAGAACATAAACATAGTGATTCCCATTGAAACTTGAAACTATATATGGTCCAAAAAAATCCATGTGAACCAACTTGAGAGGTTGATAAGTAGTTACTTCTTTCTTTGGTTTGAAAGAGATTTTATGTTTCTTTACTTTTTGACAAGGATTGCACACCTTATTGTCTAGAAAATCTTATTTGGGTTGGTATTTAACTAAAAATTTTGTAATTAAATTCTTAAGGGAGTGTACATTTAAATTCCCTAGTCTCTTGTGCCAGAGCCAAGACTCTTTGTAAAAGGCACTTAGATAAGAAACATTATGTGAGGCTAGTGTGTCTAAATTTATAGCATATACATTATCATTTCTATGAGTAGTAAATACTAAGTTATTCTTGGAATAAAATAAATGGCATAGATCATTTTTAAATTTTACATTAAATCTATAATCACACAATTGATATATTCTAAGCAGGTTATACTTTAGTCCATCAACATAAAGTACTTTGGAAATTGAGATAGAGTTAGGGTTACCAATCTAGCCTAGGACGATGATTTTTCCCATTACCATTATCACTAAATGTAAAATTTCCTCCATCAATTTTGATAAAACTTTTAAAGATTTAGTATTCCCCTATCACGTGTCTTAAACACCCACTGTCCAAGTACCACATATTTCTACAGGAGCTCTTTAGGCAGTTTACTTACAAAACAGTTTATCCAAGAAACAATTTTGGTGCCCATATTTTTATGGGTCCACAAAAATTATTAATAAAAGATTTAGGAACCCAAAATTGTCTTATGGGTTTCCTATATGAATAATATAGAGTATTTGAAAAAGAAACTCTATTTGGTCCAGAAGAACTGGATGCAGTAAAAGAATTTTTAGAACTGGAACTTGCAGTAAAATTCTGGTTTTTGAAGAAAGAAGAAGATTCTCCAGATTTGGTTATAAAATGTGTTTTGGATAAATTACTTTGACCTAATTGATATCCTATTATAGAACTGTACTTAGGAGATATCTTTTTACCAAGAATTTGAGTAAGGTTATTTTTCCCATTGGTAAACTTTTCTATGTCCTTTAATTGCTCATTAGACATTTTTAACTCATTATTTTCCTTGAATAGTTGTGCATTTTTCTCTTTTTCAGTTGTAAGTTCATATTTAATGGTTATATTAAGAGCATGTTGTTTATTTAAAGATTTATATTTATCTTTTAACTCATTACATGTTTCTTCCATCATGTTGCAATACTCAAATAATCATCATTTTTCATATTCTCATACTCACTTTAATTTTCAGAATAATAATAATTTTGAATAGAAGATTCTAAGATTACCTAAGAAGTGTTTTTCATAAAACACATATTATCCATATCATCTTTCTCATCATGAGAAGAAGAAGATTCATTGGAGATGTCCTCAGAGGAACTCTAGGTGGCCTTCATTAATTTCTTATATTTTCTATTCTTATTCTCATACTTTTTTTTTGTATTTGAGCTTAAGACAATCAGATTTGACATGTCCTTTCCTTTTACATTCGTAGAAAATTATCTCTTCTTATTTATCATTTCTCTTCAAATCCTTTTTTCAATTTCCCTTGTTATCAAACTTTCCCTTAAAGTTTGGTCTCTTAAAGAACTATTTCTTCCTATAAAATTTTCTAAATATCCTGGAAATTTGGGCCATTTCTTCATCACTATCTGAAGTTGATTCTTCACTACTTGAACTTTAAACAGAAACTTCAACTTTCTATTTGTCTTTAATTTTAGAGTTAGTAGTCTTGAAGGCTACAGACTTTCATTTTGGTTCATCCTCTTCTTGATTTACTTTGAGTTCCTCTTCAAACATCATTAATTTTCCAATCAATTCCTTCGCTGGAATCTTATCAATGTCAAACGATTCTCTAATAGATACAGATGTCCCTCATCATCTCTCTGGTAAGCATCACAAAATCCTCATAATCTACTATTTGGCTATAACTTCTCTTCTTAAAGAAATAACAGTATTCTCAATTTCATTGAACCAAAGATACATATCAGAAATAGATTCATCAGGATTTATTCAGAAATTATCATATTTAATAGTATAAGTACTTAATCTCATTTCCTTCACATTATATGTTCCCTCATGAGAAACAGACAGTGTGTCCCAAATCTCATGTGTAGTTTTACAAGAAGAAATAATATTAAACTCTTCATCTCCTAGTGCATAGTATAGAGCATTCATTGCTTTACAATTATTGTTATAGGCAGTCTTGGTAGGTTCATTCCAAGCGTTTCTAGTAGTTTCAGGAATTTCATATTTACTTCCAATAGCAGTCTAGATTTCAAATCCCATGCTTTCTAGATGTATTTTCATTTTAAGCTTCCACTGATCATAGTTGGTTCCATTAAAAAAATGATAGTCTATTAGTATCATCTCCTTCTAGTCTATTATCCATGATATAAATTGTGAAAGGACTTCAAAGAGATAAAAATTTAAAAATAATAGAAATTTTAAGATATTTGAAAAACAACTACAATTACAGTTGAAAAGATTTGAAAACTAACAAATTTTTAAATTCCTCTGATACAAAATGTTGGTTGGAGTAGATTACTCAAGAGGGGGGTGAATTGAGTATTTATAAAAATTTCTGTTAAAATTAGTTGTTTAAAAAATTTCCCAAATTAAAAATATAATCAAAGTCAGTTTTTAGTGAATTTATAAAAGTCATGAATGTTAAATTAATTTCTTAGAAGATTGATTAGTTCTCATCTATACTAATCTGAATATTAGTATAACTTTTGAAACTAATCTACTGGTTCAAAATATATATAAACACTCGCTAAACTAACTATCAAAGTTTAATTCAGTTTTATGTAAAATGTAATAAACAATAATTAAAACTGTAAAGAAAATGCACAATGGATATAAACAAGAGGTTCAGTATCAAGTTGAGACTTAGTCCTCTTCACTTGGTGATCACCTACCACCAAGCAATTTGATTTAATAAATAGTCTAATCCACACCCTGTATCTGGGTTCACAATAGCACACAAGGCTGTCCAGGTCACACCTGACCTCTACCACATTTATTCATGAAAAAAAAACAAACAGGTCACACATTACCTCTTCCACTATTCTAAATGGGATAAAAGAGTAAAATAGAGAGTGATTTTGAGGATATCGAGAATCCTCCAGTTATGCACAAAATACAGTGTGTGTAACAGACAGAAACACACACTGCTAAAAAATGTAAATAAAAGAACACAACAGAGTTATAGATGTAGAAAAAGGTTTAGAAATATCTGTGTGTTATTAAGTGAAGCTATGGACTCAATTGATGTAGTGGAAATGATATTTGAGTCCTCTTCTGGAAGTTGGATTCAAAATAGAGTATCATAGCCTTTGTTATCTAGCTTCCGGGTGTGAAAAGTTCAGCTCCTTGATGTTAGGATGTTCGAGTCATCACAACATGTTTTTTTTGATCTCTCCGTATGCTCTAGCTTTGAGTTCTTGGGATTTTCAAGAAAACTTCAAGAGTTGCAGGAGTTTGCAGTTATTCTATTCTCTTTACTTTTTAGCACATTCCTAGTCTGTCCATCACAATTTGCAAGATATAGCTTGTAATTATTTTATACTTCAAGGTCCAGCAGGCATAAAGATCTCCCCACATGCATGTACCTCGTACTGTCTACGGATAGTCCTACACACAACATTAAGTAATTCCAGAAACATTAATTTGTGTAAATATGACCGTTATATATAAATTTTAATAAATAAATTTAAAGATAGTTTTTGTGACTATCAGTGAGTCATAAGAATCAATGACTCATTGGCATCAGTCTGTCGTCATCAGTCTATCAACATAGGTCTATCAACATCAGTGACTCATCATCAATGACTCTGAGTATTGGTGACTCCTTTCCATTGGTATCAGTGACTCATTGTATCAGTGAGTCTTTTGTGATATCGGTCTGTCCGGGCATCGGTGATTCATTTGAAATATCAGTATATCGCCTATTGGTGACTCGTTCATCAGTGACTCATCCATCAGTAACTCATCCATCAATGACTCATCCATCAGTGACTTGTTCATCCGTGAGTCGTTTGAACTATCGGTGCGACCGATCATCAGTTACTCAACCATTTGTGACTTATTTGACCGTTGAGTCCTCATCAGTGAGTCGACCAACAGTGACTCCTTTTGAACTATCGGTGCCAGGGACTCTGAAAAACTTATAAAGTGTCTATCTTACACAGAACACTACCAGATTAAGTAAAATTCATAAATACATATAAATATACACTTGTAAACATATGGAAGCATAAATATAAAGTTTATTGATTTATTGAAATTTATTGTACAATATGAAATAATTGATTTACTTAGATATATTCAATGAAATGATAAAGTTTATTTATTACTTAATATAATAATTAATAGGATCTGTAGATTAACATGATTTTTGGTTATGAAAATCACTATTTCTCATAGGGTCCAAAAGTTATGGTTGGAATGGTTATGAGACATTCTTAGAGAAATTATGTCATGGAAACAAAGCAGGTTATGTTTTACCATGGTTATATGGTTAGAGTTGGAATGGTTGAGAGATATGATCAAATATATTCTGGCATGGTGCTGAAGTAGGTTGATGTTGTATTAAGTTAATTATTTAATTAATTAATACACATGTTTATTACATTATTGCATGCAATTATTATCAGATTGGTTATGTTTAGACAAGGTGGTGTAAACCTACTGAGTTATACTCACACCCTATATGGGCCACTATTTGGCACCTGAGCAGATTATATGGATGCAGGACTGGACAAGGGAAATGAACCTTGCTGTTGATTATTTTTTACTGGATGGGCTAGAGTTTGGAGATGGGACTGACATGGGTATCGAGAGAAGAGACTTTAAATATTTATTTGAGTATGTTGGTATTTTATTTATATTACTTATAGCATGAAATTTAGTTACATTTTAGTTTGTCATTACATTATTACATTATTATTTATTTAATTATTCAGTTTGCTTTTATTGTTTGGTTTTTCTGATATGTTTAATTGTTTCCATTATTTCTACTACTCTGATATTTATTTTCATATGATTATTTTGTTGCATTTTAACTCTATAAGTAGGGGGTATAGTCTTCCCACTATAATTATCACACCCCCACTACTAGTTGGAAGACTCTGGCATATTGGTAGGAACACTTGAGGTCCCATTACCAAACCATTTCATCCATGTGAGAGAGTGTCAGATCAGGGGCCATTACAAAGTGGTATCAGATCACACTAGGTTTCTTTTTAGTTTCTTTACTATTTAGGAAAGTTAGAAAGGAGAATAGGATGTGTCAAGACTTGGTAATGAGCTTGTGCATGGGAGTATCTAACCCTTTTATAGGAAAAAATTTGAGTTCCTAGGGATGTATTGTTGTTTATATTGTTTTCTTATTATAGTTGATGTTATTTCACCCAGGGTGATTTATATGTTGTGTGACGTTATTATTTTGTGATGTTATTAGTTCTTGAGATTCGTAATCATGGCCTGGTATGGAATGAGATGAGTATGCATGCATCATGATAGGAACATCGGGATATATATTATCATACATTGTTCATAATAGGGACATATTTATTTCCTGTGATATATACATGGATGTTTGAACTATGATATAAGATACCTATTATATCCACTAAATGGAATGAAATGAACTATTATGTCATACTAAAACACTTTTAATCCATGTTTAGAGAGACCCAGAATAATGGTTCTCTATTGTTGTACCATGTTGAGGTTGACCCTATTTTTATATCCAATGTTCTAAGGAATGTGTTTGTATTGTAAAGAAAATGTCTCCTCATCATCTTCAAGTTGAGTGTCAGGAGAGTGGAAATAAACATGCTTCTAACATAGATGAACCAAATATTCTTGTATCTCTTGAGGATTAAATTTATGTTCATCTTTACAATAGCTTCTTGAGGGTTATGTGATCCATGGAAAGAGATATTGTTCACATCGGGACTTCTATGTCTGAGATGAAGAGAGAGTTTCAGCTACAGTATCTGCTTATGTTCATTGGGGAGGGAGGCCCCTAGGTTATAGAGTTATGTATTGAGTTAGTCCAGATGATCTTTAAGCATCTTGATACACCCACAAATAGAAGTGAGAAGCTTGAGATATATATGCTTCGTGGTCCTTCCAAGTATTGGTGGGGGTATTTTGGAGCAAGTTCGGCAGCGTAATGAGCTATATTGGAAGGAATTAGAGACGAAGTTCCTGATCCATTTCTATCCCAAGCATTGAGGGGTGACAAGGATTTTGATTTCATGCATCTGACATAGGAGTGCATGTCAGTGATAAACTACACTGAACGTTTCATCGACTAACAATGTTTTGCACTATCTTTGGAAGCTGATGGTATCTATAGGGTGAGATGTTTTTAGGATGAGATTCTCTATGAGATCAGATCATAGGCGAACATGTTCCATATGATTTTTTTAATATAATGAATCATACACTAATCACAGAATGGAATCTTAGAGAGGCCCCGAGCAAAGGCCAGGCTATTTTAACAAGGAAAACTAGGAACTTTTCTTCTAGTGGAGAGAATCATTGATATGATAGTTTTCTCTAAAGAAATAGTCTACAAAGCATTCAGGGTAGTGGGTAGAAATCTCAGGATCATGTTTTGTTGCAGTGCTATCTATATGGAAAGATGGGACACAAATGGCCTCAGTTATCATAACTATCTTTGGAGTGTCAAGATTATAGAATAATGATCCACCTATAGAGGTTTTGTAGGGGCTTGAATTAGTTAAGAAATGGATGGGGATCAAGAAAGATAGCTAAGTATATGAAGGACTCAACTAATCTTCAGTAGATATGTAGCTAGAGTTCCAAAAGAAATTTTAGTCAAATCAAGGGATGTGGTACCCCAGTGCAGGAGTGGAAGTACTAGGCAAAGAGAATAGATCAAGGGGTTAGGCTAGAGCTCATGGTAGAGGGGATGGTGAAATACACATTATGTTGACTACTCCAACTATTGTGGATGCATGACCTTCCACCATCATAGGTATGATTCTTATATCATATACACTTTCATGTATATTTTTTTGATACAGGAGCATCACATTCCTTTTTATCCTCTCCTTTTGTAAACATTTTGGGCTTGTATGTGAAAACCTTGGATGGTATTTTGACCATCGATACACCATTGGGAGTGCGGTAAGAGAATATCAAATGTTGAAAGGCATGTTCTTTAGAGATTGGTGGTTACTATTTCTTTTGGAAATCATTTGTGATGGAAATATTAGTTTTTGATTTGATTCTTAGTATGGATTGGCTAGTTCTATACCAGACACATATCAACTGTTACTGGAGGAGAGTTACCTTTCTATCTTTAGAAGAAGGCAGCTATTCTCACCAAGGTGGGTGGGATCTTTAGGCTAGTCATGGATGACCAATTCAACGTAGATTGAATTTTATTATATCTCAAATATCCAATATTTCTCTAGAATATAGTGGAATATAATATAATTCTTTTCCTCTAGTTCTAGGCTATTTTTCATATGTTTTTTCTGAAGATTTTTATGACTTACCTCCCAAGGGAGAGATTGAGTTTATGACTGAGTTGGTGCTAGGAGTAGAGCCAGTTTCTATCACATTTTATAGAATAGAACCAACCGTGATTTGTGAGTTGAAATTTCAATAAGAATATCTAGAAGTTAAAGGTTTTATATGGCTTAGTACATATACTTGGGGTTCTCTAGTTCTTTTTTCCAAGAAGGATGATGGTACTTTGTTCTTATGTGTGAATTATTGGAGATTGAACTAGATGATGGTAAGGAGACAATATTCTATGACACAAATCGATGATCTCTTCGATCAACTGAGAGGTTTTAAGATATTCTACAAGATTGATTTTAGATCTAGATACCACTAGTTGAGGGTGAGAATATAGAATATACCTCATACTAATTTCAGGAGAATGTATGGCTTGTATGAGTTCATAGTGATGACATTTTGTTTTACTAATGAACCATTGGTATTCATAGACTTGATGAATATGATCTTTCATCCTTTCCTAGATAATTTTTTGGTGGTTTTTGTCGACAACATCTCAGTGTACTCCCATTTAGCATATTATCATGCAAAAAATATTGACATAATCATAAGTACATTGAGAGAGTATCAACTTTATGCCAATCTAACTAAATTCATTTTCTATATTGATACGGTACACTTTTTAGTCCATGTCATCTCAGAGACAAGGGTGTCAATAGACCTAGATAAAGTTTCATCCATGGTATATTGGGATAATCCCAAGAATATATTCAAGATTTTAATATTTTTGGTTTTAAAAGATTATTATCCACACTTTATCCAGGACTTATCCCATTTGGCGGAATCGATATTAGGGTTGATCAAGAAAGGGGTTAATTTTTTTAGCCATATGCTTATGAGATTGAATTTTAGGAGCTAAAGGGTAGGCATACCTCATCAACTATTCTCAATTTACTTTTGTCGGGTAAAGCATATACCGTGAACTGTGATGCATCTGGAGTTGGACTCAGAGAAGTTTTGATGTAGGAGGATCAAGTGGTTAATTATGGCTATAAAAAGATGAGACCACATGATAGGAATTACCTTACTCATGATTTGGAGTTAGTTTTAGTGGTATATTCCATGAGATTATGAAGGAATTATATCACCCGTGAGAGGTTTGTGGTATACATGGACTACAAGAGCTTCAAGTACATCTTTTCTCAGTAGGACCTGAACCTTTGACAAAAGAGGTGGGTCGAGTATTTGCAGTCTTTCAACTTTGAGTTGTCTTATACAATGGGAAAGGTAAACATTATTGTTGATACCATAAGCTAAAATATAGAGACAAAGGCAGTGTGAGAGTCTTGCGATGAGTGGTGGATGATGGAACTCTTTGTAGTCACACATCTAGATGTTCAAGAGTCTCAGTGTAACGTCCCAGCCCAGGATCCACTTAACTCATGCCTCGAGTCGGTGGGTCACATGGTATCAAGCACACCTCCCTGTATACCAGAGGCTATCAACTAGTAGTGAGGGTGTAATAGTGGTACATTTGGAGAGACTATACCCTTATATCAGAGTGGAACAATGGATATAGTCTGATACAATCAACAACAAAATCATATATAAACAGACAAAATCAATAAACTACAGAAGTGTAAATAAAAAAACAACAACTGATAATATAATCAAAATCCTCTAAGGTAGTGTATGATACATGGATGTATTGAATGGTGTAATACAAAAAATGAATAGGTAGATAAAATCATGCTATACTATAGAAAAAAATAAAAAAATAAAAAAAGAAAACAAGAAAAAAAGAAAAAAAGAAAAAAAGAACAAAAACTACTCCATGAATTCCGAGATAAAGTCTGGTCCTCTGCTCTATGCTCCATATAAACAAAAGCATGTCGAAAACCTGTAGAAGGGTTCTTACCCTTATCTGTACCTATAGGAAAATAGTCTTCTTGGGTGCCAAAGGCAGCCCAAGTAGGGTGTGAGATAAAAATATCAGTAGTCTTCCACCAATGGTGTCTACGTGTAATCCAAGCAGTGCTCGTAACTAAATAGTATGCAAGTATAAACATAATAGTAAAACAAAGCTGAAATAAATAACCAGCCTGCTCAGTTTCCTATAGGACACCTAGAAGGTCTACCTACTTCATCTCATGGATAGAAAGTGTGTATGATCACATCACTATATATATATTATTAATAATATATACAGTTTAATTATATATTGTATCCACCTATATGAAATAAGTATGTGTAGACATAAGTGGCCATATACTTGGAATACTAGTGCTGGTTGGATAGAGATGTAACTCAGACATCCATGAATAGTCTAACAATCCTATAAGCTCATGAAATATGGTACATGACCTACATCCCTATAGAGTGAGAGATTCCATGCTACAACACTCTGTATGGTGAGTGAGCCTCCATGAAAACACTCTAATCATGGAACGTGGTGCCTCAACCCAACTTCCATACAGTATCACTGGTGTGAGATTCTATACTCAACACTCAATGTAAGGGAGTGTGATTATCCATCATACTCAACACCCCTTACCATTGTACACAACCTCTATAAAGGTGTATTCATTTATATTACAATACATGAGGAAAAACCTCTCATGCAACTTATTATCAAAACCATATATATAAACAAGGAATAATCATCTTTATCATTCACAACATGAGGCATTACCTCTCATGTTCCAATATAGACAAATTAAATTCCATTTAGAACACTAAAATTCATATTAATAATTTTATAAAGCATAAACAAAAGAACATGGCCTTACCATCCTTTGAGTATCACACATTTAATCCATTCAATTTACGCAAAACATGACCAATTCACTTATAAGGCTCAAGTTTCAATTGGAAGGTGTCATGGTCAATTAATTTAAATGATTCCACCATCTTTCATAATCCATCCTATATAATCCATTCTCCATAACCAATTAATTCAATTCATTAATACATGGAAAATCCATTTATAAGGTCAAAGGGGTCACTTAGAGGATGACATGGGAAAAAATCCAATTGCCTACTTTGTAAATTCTAATTATAAAAGGACCAAACACCTAATAGGTGATTTGGGTTTCATTTAATACCCATGAATCAAGGGAAATTTCATTTAAAAGCTAATATGGACTCTAATATGAGTTTTAGGCATTTGAAATAGTTAACCAATATGGCCAATTCTACTTAGCACACCCATGGGGTGACCTTATAAGGGACATACAACCTCTAATACACAAAATGAGGATCAATAGACATGTATTAATATGTGAGGACTAATTAGATATGAAGGAATCAATATAATTGGGATGCTTAGAAAAGGCCGACGCGCGACACAATGATATAATTACAAAACATAAAAAATTGAAGGGAAAATGATGTGACCACCCACCTCAAGGTTGTAGATGACTCCTTGCCCAATATTGGCCTCATATTTTAAGTAGGTTGGAAGTGATCTGATAAATAGTCCAATGCCCTTAAAATAGGGAAAATTATCCAACACCTAAATAGCATAGTGGATGAAAAGATAAACTTAGATAGGAATTGAGAGACTGGGGGAGATTACCGAGATGGTTCCAATGCTTTTGATGGATCGAGGAATGAACACCAGACACATGAGTTGCTTTAATTCCTAGATTGAGGGATTTTTGATCTCAAAGGAGAAAGAGACGATGTTTCAGCTGCTGAAGGGAGGAAGGAAAAGGTGAAATAAGTTTTTAAGTTAAGTGGGGGAAAATGGTCATTTCTTCCCAAAAATACCATAACACATGGTTTGGATGTAATGTTTGGCCTAACCGTGCACAAACCATGATAAATTAACTATTACTATGGGTTATACTACAAATTTAGGCATATAGTTTGACTAACCATGCACAAACCATGTGGAATGGATCTGTCCCATATTTGCAATCGGCCACATAGTCGTGCGACCTGGGTTGTATGGTTGCATAAAAACCATAAGACCTATTTACTTTTTCCCATTTTGGGGATATGGGCTTTGAACGAGCCCTATATTCTCCCGTGACCTCATTATCATGATTAGGACTCAATATTAAATCTGTTTAAGGTATTATGATTGAAAAAATAATGATCCATACCCTCGCTGAAAATATAGGTTGTTATGCTCAGGGATGGTTAGATTTGACATCAACATCTATTATGCCCATGCTTTTGGATCATATCAAGGTAGAGTAGTTATTTGATCTAGAGGGATTAATTCTGAGAGACAACTTATATGGTGGTGCGACACCACCAGGATGGTCTCTTGCCAATTGAAATTATATTCTTTTATATGGTCAAGTATGGGTTCCTACGGGCTTGCGCGAGGGGATGATGAGAGAGTTTCATGATTCTAGATGGGAGGTAAATATTTTTTTGAAAAATATGTACCATTATATCCATATAAAGTACTGGTGGTCAGGAATGAAGAAGGAGGTATTGAGATTCGTGGATGGATGTTTCACCTATTAGTAGGTGAAAGTCGAGCATCAAAGGCTATATGGGATTTTGTAGCCTTTTCTCATTCATGAATGGAAATGAGATCATGTCATTATGGATTTTATAATAGGATTACCCTGGAAAACCTATAATAATGATGCAGTATGAGTGATCATGGATTGACTGATGAAGGTATCCCACTTCTTTCCTATCAGGGAGACCTTCATCGTCATCAATATGGACAGTCTTTATGTGCATGAGATAGTTCGATTGCATGGTGTTTCTAGTAATATAATTTTTAATAGATATCCTCATTTCACATCATGATTCTAGTAGGGTCTTCAGAAGGCTCTGGGATCAAATGTTATTTTTATCACAACCTATCATCCTTAGACTGGAAGTCAATCTAAGTGGACTATTCATGTTCTAGAGGATATATTATGAGCCTATGTTTTGGATTTCAGTGGTTCATGGTAGTAACATATGGAACTCATGGAGTTTTCATATAATAACATCTTTTAGGCATCGATACAGATTACACCTTTCAAGGCCTTGTATGTTAGGTCGTGTTATTCACCTCTTTGTTGGTTAGAGGTAGGTGAGTCAACAGTTTTTGGACCTAGTCTCGTGTAAGATATGTTTGAGTAGGTTCAATTAATCATGATGCGGTTAGTGACTACCCAAATCAGACATAAATCATATTCCATCCATCCAATATGACCTCTAGAGTTTTAGGTTGGTCATCATGTTTTCCTTTGGGTGTTTCTTAGGTTGGGAAAATGTCATATCATAAAATAGGGAAATCTAGTGCCTAGATTTTTCAGTATATTTTATATAGTTGATAGGTTCAGTCTCGTGGCTTACCTATTATCCCTTCCATATTTCTATAGTTTCATGAACAAAATGTTTCACATGTCGCATCTTCAGATATATTATCCCGACCCTTCTCATGTAGTGGACGTCGAGGACACCAAGATTTGTTTTGATGCATCCTTTGAGGATCATTCAATGCAGATTTTGGATCGTAGTGAGAAGTATCTATAGGGTAGGAATATACCTTTGGTTCGAGTGTAGTGGTAGAATGGGTGAGTTTAGGATGAGATCTAAGAGAGTCAGTCTAATATGCGAGCATAGTGGCCAAAATTGTTCACCAATACCCCATAATGATACTTGGAATAGCTCAAGGATGGGATGTTATATGGTGGGGAGGTTGTAAGATACCATATTTTTCTAGGTATGCCCCTCTTTGAGTTTTTTCATTAAATGTATTTTATTTGGTTTTCCTTTGTCTTTAAGACTTGGTGGTCAAGTCTTGTTCGGAGATGAAGAGACTTTATTGGCGAAAATGACTTAATGCCCAAGGATGTATGTATGTTTGAATTAATGGAGTCCAAATATAAAAATGTTAAATGGGTTTATGAGGGTTTCCCATGTTTTGGAAGGATTTGGATGTGGTTTGGATCCTAATACAAGAAACTGGGCTGAAAAATATATTCATAACATTTAAACACTGTGTAAATGTATTATACGATGTGTAAATTTCGCCAGACACATGCCTTGAATAATTGTAGGCCATGAACTGATTCACGACATGAAAAGAATACACATCATGAAATCTAATTACATGACATGTAATAGTCGATCAGGATAAATAATAACCCGAGGCAGTGTTTTTTTTTTCAGCATATCAATTTAAAAAAGAATACATGAAATGTAAATATAATACACACCGTGTATTTATCAGGAGTAGTAGTTATAAGTTTACCCTATGACTGTTTTCTCATCCCCCATTGCATGATTCCTTCTCCTATTGACCTAGTATGAACTCCAAGAATTTTTGGTAGCCTTTCCTCCTATTTGTGTTATCAATCCCTGATAAGTAATTGGATTTGTTTTTCCATTCCTCTTCTATTATTCTCCATTAGGGTGGTGGAATCCTTTGGACTGTGTTTGGGTTTGATATTAATCTTGATCTGATTTGATCTAGGTTTTATATAGTGATCTTTTGTACCTTCATTTCCATTGGTGTTACCCATTTTTGGTGTTTCTAAATCACCAGTTTAAGTTAGGGGGTCTAAACCTTAACCCTATGGCCTATTTAATTGCAAAGTATGTGCGATATTGAAATTATGCCAATATAACTTGCACCTAATTAATTAAATGATTAATTGTATTATTAATTGTAATCCATTTGTATCCAATTTTTTATGAACTAACTTATAGCAACCACTCAGGTGAGAAAACCCTTAATTATAAATGAATTGACCAATGACTTAAAGTATGTTTAACATGACATGAGTTTTGGATGATTTCTTTATATAAATTCACCTTGGCTTGGATTAATGATTGAAATGACTAGCATGTTATTGGTTTATGACCAAATGATAAACAAAATGTGTAATTGAAAGATAAATGGTAATTTTCATAATTAACCATTGATCCTTATGATGTGATATTGTGATATCCTTTCCACTATGCCTAGTGATACATGTTGTAATGCTTATATAGTGGGATATGCCCATTGATTCATTCTATAATTATTATATAGCAGGATATGCCCAGTGATTCATGTTTTAATGCATATATAGTGGGCTATTCCCAGTGACACATGCTGAAATTATTATATACTGGGATTGGTCTGAATATATGCTATAATACTTATACTCCAGGCTTGACCCTAATTTGTTACTGAAATACTTATATACCAGGATTTTCCCTGATACATGATGTAATTCTTAAACACTGGTCTGGGCACTGAATTATTGATGAAATTTATATATAACAGTCTTGATATAGATTTGTGTGATTTATACCATGGATATATGGTTATGGTTGGCATGGTTGTGTGACATGCTTAGAGACATTCTGACATGGTGTCGAAGCATGTTATGTTTTACTATGGTTATATGGTTAAGGTTGGAATAGTCGAGAGACATGATCAGAGATATTCCAACATTGTGCTGAAGTAGGTTGATGTGGTATTAACTTAATTGTTTAATTAATTAATACACATGTTTATTACATTGTTTCATGAACTTATTACTAGATTGGTTATGTTTATACATGGTGGTTTCAACCTATTGAGTTATACTCACACTCTATTTGGGCCTCCATTTTGTACCCAAGAACATCACATGGATACATGATTAGACAAGGGAAAGAGACCTTACTATTGATTGTTTCTTTCTGGATGGGCTGGAGTTTGGAGACGAGACCGACATAGGGCTCAATACTGAGGGATTTTGAGTCTTTATTTGAGACTGCTAGTCTTTTATCTGTATTACTTATAGCATTACATTTAGTTACATTTCATCCTATCATTTCATTATTCCATTATTATTTATTGGATTATTTAGTTGGATTTTATTATTTGGTTTTTCCGTTGTATTGTACTGTTTCCATTATTTCTGCTACTCTATAAAATTTATTATCATATGATTATTACAATGTGTTGTAACTCTATAACTAGGGGGTATAGTCTTCCCACTATAATTATCATACCCCCACAAATAGTTGGCAGCCTCTGGAATATGAGGATGCATGCTTGAGATCCTGTAACCAACTCGTTTCGACCACATGAGAGAGTGCGAGATCAGGGGAAATTAAAATTCGATTATTTCTCCTCATTTTTCAATAAAATACAAAGGATATATTCACCTACAGATTTTTCAATTAATTTATATCCATATTTTCATTTAATTTCTCTCCCCTTAAAATTACTTGGGGTAATTTCATTATCTCTAATCCCTGTTTCTCTAAATTTTCAATAATTTCCATAAAAGTCTTGATGGGGTAGGATGATCCTATTCAACTCCTTGAAATCCATATAATGAGATATTGATCTCACACTTTTTTCATGTACTTTTTTCTCATCCCATTTTAAAAATTTATCTAAAAAATATTGGGCTTAACCTAAGTCCTCCCTAGTTTTAAAACTTTTGGCTCTATCAACTAATTATTGTACAAAAAAATTATTGATTTAACACCTTTCAAACTTCGATCCACTTTAACATTCACAAATGAATTTTACTTCAATGTAAATCAGTGATTGAATTGATCACTTGAAATCAATTCATTGATATATCCTCTAATCCTACTGATCTAGATCTTAGTATAGGAAACAAGAGTTTAATCTAATAATCTAAATCTATCCATGTTACTCACCTTTTTTCAAAAAATGCTAGCAGCTTGAAATAGTCTATTTTCAAAAAATATTATTGTGAATTCATACACACTTTCAAAAAATCATTATCAAATAATAAATAAAGTACAAGTGTGTGATACATACCACTCATTTGAATGAGACCACTAGTTTGTGATAAAATTGTGATACCACTTGATGTTCATGTTACTTACTTTTTTCATATGGAAACTTCTCTTTATAGTAAGACTGAGAAGACTTTGATTTCTTATCACCAATTCCCATTTAATGAATTTAAATATTTAAATCATATGTTAAAATTTTTTCTAATATGGGGAACCCCTTGTTGGTAATGAAATTTTCTTCTAACAGCTTCTTAGTATCCCGAAACTAGTGTGAAAATGCCACATGTTAATACAAAAACAAATAATCATGAAATTAATATATGTTCCTAATTCCTCTAAAAATATGTATTATTTTTACCTAGTAGCATGATACCAATAAATATATGGCCTAAATCATTTTTTATATTAGATGAGGCTTTTCCACCATTGGAAATTTTAGTTTAGGATCTTCATAGTTTGATCTCCTTCATTCCAATATGAAAATTTCAGATTTATCTTTGGAATACAAAGTGGTTTTCTAACACCTATTGTTGAGTTTGATTTATAATTGAAACCTTTTGTTCATGATTAATACTAATTTGGAAATTCAATAATTATAACTCCACCTATTGTATTAGAAATTCATTTTGTACAAACACCTCTCATAATGCATCCATCTCCTTTAAATTCATAAACCCCATGGATCATATCACCCCTTAAGACTGTGCCACTTTTAGAATATATTAGAAAAATTTAAATTTATAGGGATATGGGTTCCTATAACATCCTCAAGTTGAGTAATGTGGTTAGTTACATTGAACCAACCCTTTTCTTCTCACTTTCTTCCAAGCCTTACAAATATTTTTTTTACAATAACACTTGTGAAAAATTCATTACAAAGGTTCTCTCTGGGTTTATTTATATTCTTTATATCAGGATCCTTATCTATAGTGAGACTAATCCCACTTCTATAAGTTTATTATTTTGATACAACATTGATTTATCTTTCTTCATGATTTATCTACCATAGGAGGGTTCTCCCACTAATATTTATCTCTTTCCTAGTGGTGTGATTTACAAAAAAATTAAGGAATGAATCATATTTTTCCTCTTCTATATCCATAATAGAATATTTGGAATTTTATGTCCTTGGTGGGTCTTTTTTTATAAGATCATCCATCTTCCTCATAATTGGAGAAAATTATTTCTTTTGCTTCCAAATTTACATTGATTCTTTACATGAATTTTTGTTGTGAGTGTACATTGTAGGTTCTTAGAACAATTTCTTTTAAGCTCCATAATTCTCCTATGAATAATTAAATCTATTTTAAAGCTCAAAATTTTTTATCCTGGTGTAAATTATCTCCTTGTATGTCATAGAAATGGAGTATTTCCTTATGATTTCTTTTGTTATTTTCCTGCTATAATAAATTTCCATATGTTTAGGGTTAGTTTAAATAAAAAATATCCTATAAAAATAATATATATTTATGTAAACACTTCTTGGCTGAGATGTTATCATAGTATGATTTATTCTTCCGTTGATCCCTTGGGCTTTTAGACACATAATCATGGTGTGTCCCATTTTCCCACAAAAATTAGCAATTTAAAGATACCATCCCTTGAGAGCCTTTTATTCTATATTTTTCAAGATAATTATAATTTATTATTAATTATAGACTTGAATATTCTTTCCTCTAACTTGTTGAGGATTCCATGCTGGGAATATCTACTTTATTCTCTTCTCTAGAGGCTTTTAACCTCTACTTAAGTTCCCCAACCATCTCATATTTTTCTTTAAGTTTGGTAGCCATATTTTTCAACTGTGATCCATATTTCATTTCGGATCATATCCTCTCTTCAAGTTGTGTCTTGAGAGGGAGAATGATTACATTCAATTATTTCTCAGTAGTGATCTATTTTAATATCTATTGTGCAAGCTATTTAAGTAATTCACTTTGAACATTAATTTTTCACCCATAATATTCATGTCAAAGCTCAAGGTGACCTCCACTCTCTCTTAAGTATTTTATTATTTATGATAAAATATTTAATGAATTCTAGGTCCACTTGATAAATTATTTCCTATTGATCCACATTATAACATAGGTATTATATATTGTCATAATTATTTCATATACATTCATCAAATTAATGATTTAATTTCATTTTCATATCATTAACCAAATCTACACTTCTATCTATCTCTGATGGAAACTCTGAATTTCTGGATTTACAAACATCCTTTAAACCATTGTTAGATTAATATTTAATAATAGATTTGGAACTGCTTGCCTTAATTTATTCTTATTCTTCATATTCTTATTTACTTTTAATATAATTTAATATTATTATATAGTGGGTTATTCAACATTTTTTTCTCCGATTTATTTTCCTATAAATTATTTCAAGAGTCTTCCACATATCAAATATAGTAGCATAACAAGTAGTGTTCTAGTAAAATTCACCAGAAAACAATATAATTATAATCTTCACTATCCTAGAATCACCAATGTATTCACTATACTTTTTAAATTATAATCTTGAAAAAAATACTCCTATACCTCTTTTACACAAGACTACATGAACCTGAGCATTTATTTTTTCCAACTATCATAGTTAGTTCCTCTAAAAAATGAAGGCTTCATCTTTAATTCCATGTGAACAAAAAATACAAAAACAAATATAGATATTAAAACATATTTTTAGAAACTTTAATCTCTAATACCAATGATTGGAACAAATTTTACCTGAAGTACCTTGGGTGGGGGATTAGGGTGAATACTAATTAAAAAGTTTCCTTTTCCATTGATCCCTTTTCTATATAGGTCTTGTTCCTGTGTTAGAAGGAACACTTTTAATATCTCATTATTAATCCCCCTTTCCTTGAATGATAAAATAGACATGAAAAGTAAAGAATTAACACAAAAGGATTTTACTTGATTCACTACTAAGGGATAATCCAAGGAACATACATATGATGTTGTGCTAGTGTACTAGAATATAACACTAATCATTATGTGTGTTACAAATAGATTTTTAAAGGCACACAACCAATCCAAGGGAACCCTCTCTTCTTGTATACTAGTGCACTTATTTATGACAAAGTTATAAATATTAGATATTTACATGTATTCTTAAATTGTTTGAGGACATTTGGGGCTATATATATTCAACATGATACTCTTCTTTCATCATTTATCTTTATTTGATGCTCTTTTTTTCTTTACTTAACTATGATTCCGTTTATTCATTACCAGATGAGATCAACACCTTGATGTGAGGGTTGAATTTATTGATTCCTCAATATCATAGTAGCATCCTTTTATTATTTTGGTTGAAGTTAATTCAAAACTATAATTATCTTATCAACTTCATATTCCTAAAACAAGATTTGGTAGTGTGATTCTTTCTTATTCTTCCCTTGAAACTTCAATTTTGAATTAAACTAGATTTTGAAATTGAATTATTTGGGATCACTCTTTATTATTTTTTTTGAAATTAAAATATGTAATTTCATCTCTATTATATCCTTTTATAGAACTCCTAATAGGTAGTTTTATAGATCCCAATACCCAACCCCTTTAATCTGATGGGTGGGATCCATCAATATTCTTCCTAGAAATATTTTATTGTTCCATGTATACCACACAAATTTAGTGTGGTCATTGAGTACTATTTAAACTAAAAAAACACTTGAAATTATGACCCATTACCTCATAATTTGATTTTTAGTTAAAATATTTTAGATTATTTGGAAACTAAATCTTCACAACATAGTATCACTGATTATGGTGTAGTGTTCACTATTTTAGTCATTCCATGGGATGGTATTCCTCACTGCGGTTTGGTCTCAGTCAACATTCAGACCCATAATTTTTGACCTCATGTATTCCTTCTTAACTTCTTTGAAATCATGACACAATACCTTTGAATCACTTTATCCTACAATCCTGTAATGTCATGGTCTACTTGTATATGACACATAGCGCTATAAGTTCAGTAAAGAAATTTCTTTCAATATTCTATAATACATCCATCACATTGCATATACCATGTTTCAACATAGTCTTCTTCAACCCACATTGACCCTTAATCTTGTTATGACACATCTCATACATTGTGTCATGATAATCCATAATCATATTGTACGATTGAGTCAATTATGATGCAATCCTTGATCTACAACACATTCACCTCTAAAACTTGAGTATAATTTAAGTTCTCATGACCACCTTTTTGGCATGGCCATATGTGCTACGATGAAAAACATAAAACTTTAAATTTTATAAAGTAAAATATATCATGATTATCCTTTGAAACATCTTACACATACTTTTTTAGTGTTTACATAATATCCAAGGAGTAACCTACTATTTTATTCATATTTTGACAAAGGAAAACAACCTTATGAACATGAAAATCACTTTATGAATTTTACATGACTTTTATAAATTTTAGAGTAACATAAGGTGCCTACTAATTCTATAGCACAAAAATTCTTCAAATATCACTTTAAACAAATCCATTTTTTTTTTCAAAAAGACTCTCATACTTTCAACATTTATTATCATTGAATATAGAAGAAACTTTTTGTCACAAAATAACTTTATAATATGCTTAAAAACTTAATATGATTCAGTACATCAATGACTAAGTGAGACTAATGGTATCCAATAAGTCTTGTTTTTGTAATGGTACTCATTCAGATGGAGATGTTTCAACAACATGAATGAATTTAGGAAATGTTTTCCCAATTTTTCTCAAAGTGTTGACAAAAGTTGAACTAGGACATATGATGTCATGGTTTTGGTGTTGTATCAACAATACAAGTGGGTAAAATTTTAAAATAGAAGAAGAAAAGTGAGTTGGAAAGTCCAACAATGTTTCTTCTAGTAACCCATTAAGCTCATTGAAACCCAGTGTTATTAGGAAGGGAGGAGTAATAATTCCATACAATGGAATTTTCTAGATACCTAAAGGAGTTTAAGAAACTTATTTGAATGTCAATTCTAGGTAATGATGTTATAGAAATTAATTCTTCAATTGTAAATGGTATGTGATACAAAATGTACACTTCACAAATGTTATGAGAATACATGAGTTCAAAATCAAGGGAAGAATTGACAGATCTTTTAGTTTTAATTTAAGTGATGAAACAAAGAGTTTCTATATTAAATATTTGAATATAAAGGAATATATCAACTTAGATGGATCTAAATAAAGTATGTGTGTAGTTATATCATTTATTTTATATGATAAGAGAAGTTATTTACTAACAAATATTTGTTATGAATAATATGAGATGATATATATGGTTTATGATTCATCAAAACCAATAACATATTTTAAGATGAGACTAGGATAAAAATGTTTTATCTAGGATAAAAGTGTTTATCCAAATGTTTATTAATATATGAGGGAAAATGTTCCCACCACCCATCAGTGGTGTATTTTAAAGAATATTATTATTTTGAAAAGAAAATTATCTAAAATTCATAGATACCATACATGATATGAAAAGAATGGTTTATTTTTCAAATATTCCTACTAAAATAAAGAAAATATATTTCTTAAAAATAAGATTTTTTATATCTTAACAAGATGTTTTGGAGAGAATATAGTTTCTAAGAGGCTAATGAGAGTATGTTTGGACTTAATGAAGTTCAAAATTAAGAAATACAAGATTATACTCGTCAAAATACAAAGTTAATGTCACTTTATATCCTAAAAATTACAAATTATATTGGTATAATATTAATGTAAATAGTTATATTAGTTATAAAAATATTTTAAGGAAAATTTTGATGTAAAGGGTTCTAGAAATGATGATAATGAACTTAGAAATAATTATAAGTAGAAAAGATAATTTATTAATGTTAATGTTAAGTTTGAATTAAATGAATATTGTTAGTGTTTGGGGAAATTGTTTTTATCAGTGTCGTGGTTTGTATGTTTTGAATATCATAAATACTTTACATTTAAAAATAACTCACATTAATAGTTTGATGATTTTATAAATAGATAATTATAATATATCATAACTTTTATAAGTCACATTGAGTTTATTATTTAAGTATTTTATGTTTATAAACGTTTTATAAAGGATTATACAATCATTGTATTTTAATTTTTGGACTTTTAGTATTTTTATGAAATTAAAAAAAGTCCTATGAAATATGTTCAAAATTCGAATGAAAATATTTAATTCCTATGATATATGTTTCAAAGTCCAATGAAAATATTTAAGTCCCATGAAATTTGTCTCAAATTCCTATGAAAATATTGAATTCCTATGAAACTATTTTTAAAGTAATAAAAAAATATTGAAGTCACATATTTTTTTTTCAAATCCATACAAAAATAGTGAAGTATTATGATTTCTATTTCAATGTAATACAAAATCAATTTTGAAGTCTTAATTTTGTTTCAAAGTCTTAAATTTTTTTAGAAGTCTTAAGATTTACTTTGAAGTTATACGAATCTTCTTTAAAGTTATATGAATATATTTTGAAGTTATACGATGCTACTTTAAAGTATCAAACTTATGAAATTTAATTATCTATACCATTTATGTTTATGAATAATTTACTTTATATTTTTCATTACATTTTGAGATTCTATTTTACTTTAGTTTTAATATTTTGAATCACTACAAGTTTATATGAGTTTTTTTATATTTTATTGTTTTGTAATACACACACACATATATATATTAATGATGAATTATAAGGTGTTTTTTGAATTATTTAGTTGTAACATAGTACCCGTACCCATTGTCTTGGGAAGAGGAGTAGGTTCTATTGATCTTAGGTGACATCCATAGGACACCAAAATCTAGAAATAAATTCCAAGGGATTAGTGTACCATTGAGGGATGATTTTACCTAAATAACATACAACCTAATGAAAAGAAATAATACAATAAAACCTAAAGACATGATACATGATTGAACAATCAAATAACTCAATGAAATACCAATACAGAACAATATCAGAGTAACAACAAAAAAAGAAATAAAGGCACAAGGCTAAGACTCCAAATAAAAATACAATGATATCGAAGTGGCACCATCCCACACCAAGATGAAAACACTTCCCAAATCTAGATTTAGAAACATCACTAGAGAAGTATAAAACATGAACCTTCCCTATATTTTGGTAGAAAACATCTAAAAAATCACAAAATAACTCAATAAGGGGTAGGGTATATCACTTAGAAAGATTTCCCCAAAGAATTCCCATAACATTCCACTAGGATAAGAATATGTTAACACATTTTATATAAAATATAGGGTGAGAATATATAAATAGTTTATCAAAAAAGAAAAATTAAATAAATAAATTAAATAAAATCAATCCTGTCACTTTATCTTTCACTTTATACTTAGCATACCCAATCCATGTTTCATAACCACACAAACACATATGCATGCTCAATGAATATCCCAACACTCACAAGGGAAAATAAATCTTTCACCAAGTATTCACTATGTGATATTCCCTTATGACTTTCCAGTTAGCACTGAGCACCAATTCTATTTCAAAAAGGCCTCATACAATGCAATATGAACACACACCACCATTTATGCCAAGAGCACCATTAATATCAAATAGTTTTCTACACAAAATTTTATTTTGAAAACTGAATCCTTTTAAAACATTTAATTAAAACATATCGAGAGCATATTTCAAAACACCATTTTTAAAATCACATCAAAACAAGGGTTTTACACATAAAATAATCAAGGTATTTCCAATCAAAGCACAAGAAAAAATTTATCACGATTCAAGACAACAAGTTCTTGAATTTCAGAGTGGTAGAGAATACACTAACCTCAATTAAGTTTGCATAATTTATCTTAAATAATTACAAAAATCAATCTATTATTATCATTACTATATCAAACCCCAAGAATATATCATAACCACAAATCCACATCCCATAGATCTGGGTGTCACGCACTACTATATGGTTCCGATCAATCCAACACAAAGAGATCCATAATGAGAAGGAATAATGGGACCCTAAACCTTGATTTCCATAATTTAACAGCCAAAGAAACATTGGAATCAGTGTTCAAATTTTGAATATAAATTTTTTTTCCTAGGATAGCCCTAGAAGTTGATAGGGAAAATAGGAAAATCTTATGAGAAAATACAACCAAATGTTGGGTAAAACTAGATGGGTCTAATAAATACAAAATATGGATTAGAAACTCACTTCATGAATTCACTGAGAGGCCACTTATGCTGATATTTACCATGAATCATCTTATTTCCTATAAGAAATTATTTCCACTATATGAATTTATTTCATGATATGAAGAACCTGAAAAAACCATTCACACTATGAAATAAACTCACAACATCTACCCCTAATAATTCACATCGTGAAACCATAATTCACGACATGAATTTTTCCTAAAAAATTTCATGTATCCAGATTAAGATTATTTTACTCTTTCTTCGATGAACACTTCCATTTAAACTATTCCATGACTCCGAGCCTAAAAAAATCATAAAATAAAAACATACCTCAAAATAGGGGTGCTAAATTCTCCCTAACTTTGGTATTTCCATACTTAGAAAATTGTATATAAAATTTTCTCTCGAACAAGTTTATCCATTGATCTTAAATAACATTTTCCCATTCACATGTTTCCTTATGAACCTCACCATGCTGGCATAGTACTCACACCTTGGAAATATATCTCCCCAAAGGGTTTTTTTCTTTCTATTTAGAACCCATATCAGTTCATGGATAAAAGTAATATACAGCTTAAGAGTAACATAATCCCAACTGATCACTTGTTGTGGATCAAGATAATACTTATTCAGTTGAGAAACTTGGAAGAAATTATAAACAACACTAAATCTTAGTGATAACACTAATTGGTATGTAATAGTGAATATCCATTATATAACCTCAAATATCCCCACATATGGTGCTAAATTCCATTATTTTACCAAGAGTTTATGACCAAGTTTCATTGCCACTTTCAAGAAAACATGGTCACTAACATCAAAAGATAAAGGTTGGTGATGATTATCTGCATATGGCTTCTATCCGCTTTGTGTTGTAGCCACCTATTTCTAGATCATTTGGATTTTCTATGTAATATCATGTACAATATTTGATCCAATAAAAATTTTCTCTCTTATTTCCACCCAAATTAAAATAGAATGGAAAGGAAAACCATACAAAGCCTCAAATAGGGCATCTAAATTGTTTATTGATAACTATTGTTATATGAGAATTCAACCAAGGATATATGATCCTACCATAAACCACCAAAGACCATGACACATGCTCTAATCATATCTTCTAATGTATGAATAGTGAAATCAAACAATCCATCCATCTATGGATGATATAATGTTATTATAGTCAATTGAATTCTAAGATATTGTTGTAATGATCACTAAAATCAAGAAGTGAAACAGAGGCCTCTGTCAGATACTATCAATGCTGGAACTCCATGTAACCTGCCCACTTCTTGGATATACAATTTTTCCAAGTTCTATACCATGTTAGATTCTCTAATAGGGATAAAGTGTGTCCACTTAGTAAGTCAATCCAACATTACCTATATAGAATCATGTTTTTGTAATGTTCTGGGTAGGCCTATGACAAAATCCATCCTAATCTTCTCTTACTTCTATACAGGTATAGTCATAGACTGTAGTATAACATCCAATATTTGATGTTCATCCTTTACTTGATGATATGTCAAACATTTCATCACATAGTGTGTAATATTTCATTTCATAACTACCCACTATAAATGAACTTCCATCTCCTTGTATATTTTATGAACACCTTGATGAATATCCCATTTCGAATGGTGGTATTCTGAAAGGATATGTTCCTAAAAAGATTGAGGAACTAAAATTCTATTCTAAAATCATATTAAGAGTTTTTATATTCTTTCCATCCATCATAAGTCTCCTTGAAATTTAGGTTTAACCTAATGGTGATATATTTAGGTTCTGATTTATGAGCTTCTTTTACTAAATTTATCTATTCTGGAACAAGACTTATCAGGAAGAAATTTGTATGCTCACCCTATGTATCATAATATAAATGCATATCAATGATCATGATCATTTATTTCAATTAGTCATGAGATTATTTTATCACTTCTCTAAACAATTTCTGATTCAATACATCTTCTACAGAATTACATTTTCTTGGTGGATATACTAAGTTTAAATCGAACATATAGAGGTAATTTATCCACCTTCATTACCTCAAGTTCAAGTATCACTAAGAAAATAAATATTTAAAACTCTTATGGTCAGTGAAAACATTTATATTTTTCCCAATTTGGTAATGCCTCCAAATCTTTTAGGCATGTACAATCAAAACTATTTCTAGGTATGTGTAGGATAATTCTTCTCATTCACTTATAACTTCCTCAAACCATAGACCAAAACATGGTATCCCTACATGAGAACACAACCAAGAAAAGATCTAAATTCATTATAATACACCACATAACTTTTAAATATTTCAAAAATATTAGTATGGGTGCTGAGGTGAGATAAATTTTAAGTTCCAAGAAGAATTTTTGACATTCATCATTCCGTACAAATGAAACACCTTTTCTTATCAGACCAGTCATTGGAGAATAAGGTGTTGAGAAATACCAACAAAAGTGGTGATAATAAACTGTTAATACCAGAAAACTACATACCTCAAAAAAATTCTTAGGTGTCTTCCAAAAGACTACTCCTTCTATCTTTCTAGGGTCAACTGATATTCCTTCTTTGAAAATGACATACCCAAGGAAACAGACTTCTTGGATCTTAAAGTCACACTTAGAAAACTTAGCATACAAATGATGTTCCCACAATGTAATCAGTACAATTTCCAAGTTATCCTTGTGGTCATTACTATTTATAGAGTATACTAAAATATCATCCACAAATACAACAATAAAGGAGTTAAGGTACCTGTGGAAGATAGGATTCACAAAATACATGAAAAATATCTGTGTGTTTGTTAGACCAAAAGGCATGATGACATATTCATAATGTCCATAGTGACTATGAAATTTCATCTTCAGAATATCCTCTATTCTAACTACAAGATAATAATATCATGAGTTTATATCAAATTTCTAAAATCACTTGGATCCCTTTAATTAATCAAATATATCATCTATTCAAGGAATAAGATAATGATTTTTAATCCTTACTTGATTCAACTAATAATAATCAATACATAATTGTTGAGTACCATCTGTCTTCTTTACAAATAATACTGGTGCAGCCCAAGGTGATTTACTAGGTTTGGTAAAGCCTTTAATTTACAACTCTTCAAGATGATACTTTAATTCCAAAAAATATGTTGGATCCATTCTTTAAGATAGTAGTGAAATAGGGCTTGTTCCTAAGAGTAGGTCAAAAATAATTTCTATTTCCTTTTCGAGTGGTAACCTATGGAAATAATTCATAAAAACATTTAGGCATTGATCCACTATTTCAAGAAGAGTCCCATTCCCTATTTAATTAGTTGCGATCAAGTTCATTACTACTAAATGGCTAGAGATAGTTCCATAAACTATCACTAAAGGTCTTTCTTTTCCTGCATTTATATCTCAATCCTCCTTGAAAAGGTGAAGGAATCCATTTAGGGATGTAAAAGTTACCTTCTTCACATAATAGCTGATATGGGATTTAAATCCCACTAGCCAGTCCATAACAAATATTAAATAAAGAACATCCATATTCAGGATCGTAAACTCTCAAAGAAACTTCACTACATCAATGGAAATAGAATATACTGGAAATTTAAATCCTCTTCACTCCTATGGTACAAGGGGTGTCTTGATACTCATGTCATGAGGCATCATTTCTACATGTAGTTCTAATTATTTAACTATAGAAGAAGTAATGAAATAATGTGATGTGCTAGTATGAAACAATATACGCTTAAGAGTGTAGTTCAGAATAATAATACCTCTTACCATATAGGGACATAGTTTTTTTGCTCACAATACCCTATTCTACTATATGTAACTATCACTCAACTTTCCTGGTATAACTCTTGCTTACCTGCTGAGGTGTCGACCGAATAACCAAAGTGTTCCTAAAAACATCCTAGTTCACCTGTGTCTAAGGAAACGAACTAGTATGATGGCACTATTCTTTCCTAGCATATGAAATATGAAGCCAAGTTGAGCCTATTCCACTTTATAGTCTCTAAAGTTTAAGACAAAACTCCTTAATATGGACTCTCTTTCCATAGTGGTGGAAATTACTTGGTGGTGCACTACATTCTTTCTTCCCATACATTAACAAAACACATTGAAAAAAACCTAGTTTAGCATCATATATTAGAGGAAAATTAACTGATTCTGTAGTTTAATTGTGAGGTGTTCAACCTCTATGAGAGTATATGTCCCACTTTCTCTTATTTCTAGTACTATAGTTTAAACCTGTCCCCATGGGAACAAATAGACTACCTCCAACAGGATTACCAAAAATATCCCTTTCTACCACTATTTCCCTGTTAAACACCTACATATAATCTATAATATAGATAATATCTATCTTGGATAAAATCTATGGTCACAATACCCACTAAAAGATACACACCTTAAAGGATGCACTAGAGATACTTCTTGGGTGAAACAAACTAAGTTCATAAACTTGGCTACATACTCTATCACATAGAGGTTTTTTTACTTCAAGTTGAAGAAGTCTATTGTTCTTGATATTTTGAATGTGTGTGGGTAGAATTGTTTATTGAATAATTCCTCAAAATCCTCTCACATAAGTCCTTGGTTGACTTTATCATAGATAGATAAATACAACTATTTTCATGCAATATATTCCAACATATTGGTTTCTAACTTAATCTTTATCTTTTCTAGTGTACTAATAAAATTGAATATTCTATTCATTCAGTTTATCCACACCTCTTCTTACTCATGTTCATAATCCCCTTGAAAAATAGGTGGATTATATTTCCAAAACTAAAAAAAATGATCTAATTACCTTGGTTTATCATTTCAATTTCCTCTATAAATGGCTAGAAATAATTTCACAATACTCTATACAAGTTGTTGGTTCACCTATGGTTCAGGTGAAACCACATTTTTAGAATCTTCTTCCTACTAATTTCTAGGGTGTCTTTACGCTGCCATTTTATATAATAAAAAACACACTATTTATATCTTTTCTCTCTAGGAACCAAAGTCTTTAATAAATTCCAAAACATTATAAACAATTATCATCACCATAAGCAATAGCTAATGCAACTATCATTTAAAAAATAAACCATTTTAACCATTTTCACAAATCATTTGAACAAAAAATGAACAATGAAATCCTAGTGGGAAGTCTCTTTACTAATTCATGTTATGAAATACCCATCATCTAAACCCACAATGATGAGATAATAACACTACTATAAGTGTATTAGAACAATTTTATACCCAGACACCATGGTAACTTAAAGTTTAGTATAAAAAGGTTAGCAATTTCTTTTTATGCTATACATTTTCAAGTTCTGATAGTCTCATCAACTTTCTACCAATCCAATAAGGACCAAACAAGACTAATACCATTTTTAACATCCCACCCCTCACCCATTGGATTGGGTAGATCCATAGGTGTTACTGACCATAGGTAACATCCCTAGGACACAAAAGGATGAAAATAAATTCCAAGGGATTAGTAAACTATTGGGGGGATGATTTTACATGAAGAAAACACAACCTTCTAAAAATAAAGACAAATAAAACCCAACTACATGATTCATCACTGAATAATCACATAACTTAATGAAATACCAATACAAAAAAATATCAAAGTAATAGTTGAAAAAGAAATAAAGGTGCAAGGCTAAGACTCAAAATAAAAAGACATTGGCTCTAAAGTGGCTCTATCCCCAAAAAAGATATATATTATTTCTATCTTCATATTCAGCATCCAAATCATGACATCAAGGATATCCATTAGAGAAGTATGAAACATGACCCTTACCTGTATCTTGGTAGATGACATATGCAAATGAATAAAAGTTCCAAAGTAGGTGGTGAGTATATCACTTAGTAGGATTTACTCAAAGACTTCCCATCACAAGAAAATATAATAAGAACAAGTTAGAATATTTTATATAAAACAGAGGGTGAGAATATGAAAATAGTTTATCAAAGGAAAATAGTTAAAGCAATCAATTTAACAAAATCAATTATTTCACTTTATATTTTACTTTCCACTTGGAATACCCAATCCATGTTCCATAACCACACATAGATATGCATGTCGAATGAAAATCACAACACTCATGAGTGGAAATCCATCTTTTTCCAAGTTGTCACTAAGTGATATTTCCTTGTTCCTTTTTAGTAGGCACCAATCACCAAGTCTATTTCCACAATTGATCACCCAAAGAAACATTGGAATTAGATTTTCAACATCAATAATTATCAGGAATTTCCGAGGGAAGCCCTTTAAGTCAAGAGGGAGAAAAGGGAAACCATATGAGAATATACCACATCAAGTTGGATAAAACTGGTTATGGTTGACTGATTCAAAATGTTAATTAGGAAATCACATTTTGAATTCCGTAAGAGGACACTTACACTGATATTTACATTGCTTCAACTTATTTCCTAGTAGAAACTTATTTCACACTGTGAATTTATTTCATGCCATGAATGCATCCAAAAAAACCATTCATGCTATAAAATAAATTCAAGACATCTATCCTAGATAATACACATCATGAGAACATCATTCATGACATGAATTTTTTCTATAGAATTTTCTATAGCTAGATTAGAATTTCTTTCCTCTTTCTCCTCTGAACACTTCCAGTTAAACTATTCCATGAATCCGAGCCTAAAAGAAAAAGCATAAAACGAAAAATACCTCAAACAGAGGGTGCTACATTAGTGAAGGATTAAGCATGAAATATTTCCAAATACAGGTAAATGATATTTCCTTGTTTATATTATTCATAACCTTAGATGGTTGTGATTGGTTAGGAAGACACTCTCATGTGCTATCTAAAATATTAGAATTAATGGAAAGGGAGTAACCATCGGTGTTTGATATAGAAAACTCAATAAAAACATAATGAGTACAAAAATCATGAGAAATAAATACACGTCACCTATAAAATAATTAAAAAGTGCTAAATCGCTACTATGAATACTGTTCCATTACTTCAATCATGAAGGAACTTCAACTTTTA
Source organism: Viscum album (assembly GCA_963277665.1). NCBI lineage: Eukaryota > Viridiplantae > Streptophyta > Magnoliopsida > Santalales > Viscaceae > Viscum > Viscum album. The sequence goes on from OY728133.1 coordinate 602,854,286, forward strand.
ATCTTTTATTAAAGTGATCGAAGCTATATAGAGACACATTGACATTATGATATTCATTTGTTCCTAGTTTTTCAAAATTGTACCTTTCTTTATATTTTCTATTTATGAAATAAATAGCCAGTTTATGATTTTTCCCATTGAAAGAACATATGTGTTAGTTATACCTCCTAAAAAAGGTCATGTCCTTATGTTTTGAATCCTAAAAGTTAATTTTCTTAGTTGTTATTTTTTCCATAGAAATGAAGTATATACCTACTGAGTTATGCCTCTAGGTGAGAAAAAGGTAGTGTTTGTATAAGGTTATCACACCTTTCAAAAGTGAGGTCTTATTCTAGTTGAAACAATTACTCTTGAGGTGAATAGGGGAGTAAATAATATATGTAGGATCAAGAAGATCCAAACTACTATAAAAATTTGGTGTTCATACCTTTTATTTTTCTCTATATTTTATTCTGAACACTACTACAATGTGATTACACTATTTACACTATGAATATTTTATTCAGTTTCACATGCATGTTAAAATATAATATAATTTAATAATTATATTTAATTATTTAAAGAATTTAAAAAATTTCTTTTCACCCCCTATATACCATTGTTGCCATATTACTTTGGGCCAATAATTGGTATAAGAATTTTTCCTCTTGTATATTGGTTTTGTTGCTTATATTTTTATTTTTTCTAACCTGGATATCCTAAACCTAACATTATGAGGAGAAAAAATCCTTTTAGATGGTAGGAATGAACTTAAATGATGTTTTTATTCCAAAAAATCCACCATATTTTGATGGAAATGATTATGATTATTTCCAAACTAGAATAAAGGCATATATCAAGCAATTAAACATTGATCACTGAATGATTATGGCGAAACCATATACGATTTCAGATACTGATTTGGATTCTATTATTGGTAGTGATGCGGTTAAATATGTTTTGAATTATAAAGTAATGAATATATTATACTGTGCTATAAGTAAAAGTTCTTTTGGACATGTTTCAGCCTATAAGATGACTCATGATATACGGAGAACACTTCAAGTCACACACTAAGACACTGAAAAGCCTAAAATAAAAAAATAGGAATTATATGGGTAGAATACCTAGATTTCAAGATGGGAAAATATGAATCTATTAAGAAGATGTTTCACTGATTTATAAGCATCATAAATGGTATGACTACACTTGGAGAGGTTTAGATAACATTATTATAGTTGAAAGGGTGTTATAATCACTACCTAAAAAGTGATATGCAAAGAATATGGTAATCAATGAGAGTAAGAACTTTAAGGAATATACCTTAGATGAACTCATTGGATCACTATTTTAGTATGGATTGGAGTTTAAAAATATTGTAGAAGAGGAAGTTTCGAAAAATAAATACATTTCTTACAAAAACAATTATTAATTGTCTTTTAACTCTTCTAAATTTGAGTCATAGTGTAATGACTCTGATTTTCATATATGGACCCTTTGGATATTTCTATATATATATCTAGGTTTTTATTTAGAGTTGGCACAATGTTATGGATGTCATGGGAATCCAAAAATGATATATTAAAAATATTAAATACATTAACCACACACATACATATTTTCATAATAAATGGTTTTCCTCTTGAATAAAAGCTTAGATAGGGAAACCGAGACCACTATTAGTTTCAAAACATGGGTTTTACCCTAGGTGTGGTATATTTTTTGTCCACATCAGGTTACACTTTAGAGTGTTATCACTAGAAGATACGTTAAATAAATCAAATAAATCAAATGGTTAATTTATTAGGTTTATTAATGTTTTACCTATGAATTATCCTTTATTTAATCCCCATTATGGTGGATCTATAGGGTTATCCACATAACCCTAGTATACTTTTCAAGATAGATGAGAGCACTCATTGGGAGAGGGCTCACCAAGTGACCAAGGAGATCATGGATTGATGAACATGCTTCAAGGAACACATCATCCACATTAATGTAGAATCATTATTCACTAATGATTTATCCAATGATGATGTAGGGATCATTATTTGTGGATTATTTCCCAAATATTTTGGATTTATATCATGGTTTATGATTTATTCTTTGATACTTGATTTCTCTCCCTTTGACATGACTTTATTGATTTATTTAATTATTTTATTTGACCCTAATTATACCTATTATATGAGATTTCATCTTCTTATTTATTTTGTTTCAGTAACTATGATTTATGGTCGAGTTCGCTATGGTCATCAAAGATTTCACTTCGTTTATTGTGAATTTATCCCTCATTTCTTCATGTGCTCGTCGTCGATTTGTGATAGGACAACAATTCAACAATCAATCTAGTTTGAGATGTGATAAAATCCCAGATTCACATTGGTTTGTGTTATTGGATATAGTGGAAATGATTTTTAGAATTGATGATGATTCAAATTAGATTTTGGATGAGCAATAGATGGTCAAATTCTCAGATAGAGATAGATGTGTGATGACCATGAAAACAATAACACGGTTCGAAAAAAACTATTTTTATAGCCACTGCAGGCCATATATTGATGACCTAAGGAGTTTCCTTTGAGATTATGGCCTTGTACTGTCATGACCTATCCCTTGGGGCCCATGCTGCGACTACCCCAAGCCCGCCTTCCATAGGCCATGGGTTGACGACTAGAACCGGAAAGGCATATCCCTAAAAACAGGAAGGTATTGTCTTTAAACTTTTAAACTCACACAAACCAAGCACACAACAAGATACAAGAACAAAGTAAACTATATAGTAAATAGGGTGTGTACAGTAAGTAAAGGGGATAGAATACAAGACCAACCTAAAAGTACTGGTAAAACTGAAAACAACTAATGTGAACACCTGCCATGGATCCTACCGAAAGGGTTGGTACAACTCTCGAACGGTTGTCTCTGTGGATCGTCTCGTATAATTTCCACCTCCAATAAGCCTCCAGACCTGGTACACTCAACCACAATCAGAGATTTCCATCATATTCACAAGACACAATAAGGTGCGGGCATAGCCCATGAAGGGGTGAGTATAACAATACTCAGTAGGGACCCCGAGACCCCTGACGGTCTCTCAAAATCCACAAAGGATAAACCACAAAGCAAGACCCCAATCTCAAATAATGAAGCAATATTTATCAAAAATACTTAGGTATATTCCCATACATATACCTAAGTTATCAATATATATACTTATCTCACACATGAGGGAAGAATACCACAAAGGTAACACCAGGAAGGTAAAAGTACCACAAAGGTAATGCCACGAAGATAGAAGTACCACACAGGTAACACCATGAAGGTAAGTACCACACATGTAAAACCTCTAAGATAAGTACCACAAAATTATCTCCACACAGAAGATTACCATGAAAACACCACCATACAGAAGTGTACCACAAATGTAAAGACTCATCTCACACCAGGTATAACTTAAGTATGGAAGTATAGATGATTAGATGTATTGCTAGATCATCTTACTTAGTCGAGAAGCTTTGCTATTGACCCACATAGAATCGAATATTACCCACACAGGATCAGGTGATGACCTAAAAAGGATCGGTATGCGCTTACCCACACATGATCACTAAGCGCTGACCCACACAGGATCCAAAGATGACCCACACAAGATCTAAAGACTCCTCAAGTACAGTCAGCCACAGGGTTCCTGCACTAAACATGATTGATTCCAGGAGGTTCTTCTCCTCAATACCTTGGTCGATACTTCAATCTCCATAAATTCCCATGAAGAATTATCATGAAGGTCCATCACACCAATAGGGTCCCAACGCGACTGACGACATGTCAATCAGACGCTCGGTCTGTAAGTTATTAGCATTTCCGTTCTGAGGGCCCGGTTGGATTCAGGTTAGATCCAACCTGGTTATACTCAATATTTATCCAAAACTCAAGTGAAGTATACCAAAAGGACCATCTTGATCTAAGGAATCCAATGCCATAGACGGTTCGTCAAACGAATGCCCAATTCTCAAGATATGGCCAAAAAGGTGTATCTGGGTCCAGATGGGACTAGGTTTGGTCCGACCCGGCCCGACCCAGCCTGGGCCAACCTGACCTGGTTCAGGTCAAACCAACCCGACCCAGGTCTGGCCCGACCTGCAAATGGGGCGGCCCGACCCACTGGGTGCGGCCCGGTCAGAGCAACCCACTCGGCTGGGTGCGGTCTGCCTGGCTGGGTGCGGTCTGCCGTGGCAGGGCCCACCCTTGCCGCACCGGGGGGCGGTGCCCCTGGTATTCTGAATAGTACAATATACCTTTCAGCTTGGCCAACCCGGTGGCGCCATGCAACGTCGCCTGCTGGCATGCGGGACCCACTGGGGTCCCGCTCGGCGTGACACGACTGACCGACAGTTCTGGCCAGCTTCCCCCTTCTAGTGGCACGACGGCGCCGCTATCCTCCCATGGCCGGCCGGGTGCCGGCTACCCTCTGAGTGCACCACCGTGACTAAGTAGCTGCAACCTCCTCCTCAGTCGGCAGTGCGGTCGCGCGCCGCCCTGCCTCCACGTGGCCGACCGACATGCCAGCCGCTCCCCTTCTTCGCCGCAGCCGACGGGCCGCATCCTCCTCTGCTATTGGTGGCATGGACACCCACCGCCCTGGTTTCATGTGGTGAACTGTCATGCCGGACTTCATCCTCTTCCACTACAGCTGACGGGCTGTGACCTCCTCCGGTGTCGCGGTTGTGTCATCGCCGTCATCGCAGCCGATCGGAGTACCGACCATCACCTTGTGCCCCGTCGGCGTCAGTCGCCGGCGACATGGCACTGGTGGGCTTCCGCTCATCCTGGAGTTCGCCTGCGAAGAACATGTGAAACAAAAAATATTATAGAGGGGTCAGACCGTGTTTGTTTGGCCCACACCCTCTACGTTAGATCGATATCATGCGGCTCGAGAAGAATGATTCAATGTAAATTAAGGAAGAAAAATATTAAACAAACCCTACCTCGTTCATTCATTGGAGTTGGTGTGAGGAAGAAGATGAAGACACTGATGTTCATTGCTCCCGCAACATGCTCCTGATCCAAGATCGAGCGTCATCCTCGTCCTTGATCTGAAGAATCTTCTTCTCACTACTAGAAATCTAGGATTTTGAGCCCCGTTACCTATAGCGACCGCCACTGGCAGTCGCTATAGGTAACCAATAGCGACCGCCAATGTCGGTCGATAGGTTTCCCAAAAAAAAACGGGGATTCGGCACCCCCCTGAACCCTCCTCCCTCCTATCACAAAGCGCCCCCCGAACCCTCCTCCGCCCAGCCTCACCGTGCGCCCTCCCCATCACCGCACTCCCTCCCTCGCTGCCCTCCCCAGTTTCCGCGTGCCCGGCCCCGCTTCCACACACCCTCCCTCGCCACCGTCCCTCGTCGCCCTTTCGGCCTCCGCCCTCTGTTGACCGCCCTCCACCCTCTGTCGGCCGCCCTTCGCCGCCCCACCCTCTGCCCTCCACTGGATGTCCTCCGGCCGCCATCTACCATGACCTCCATCTCCTCGGGCTTCCTCCACCTCTGCCCTCCGGCTCCGGCCACCCTCCACCCTACAACCACCCTCTGGCCTCCCTCTTACCTCAGGCCTCCTGCCACCCGTCTTCGGTATCCCTCCAGCAGCCCTTCGGCCGCCCTTCGGCCGCCCTCTAGCCTTCGACCTCCAGCCCCTCCGGTCTCCGACCTCCGCCATCAACCCTCCGCCCCCTCGGCCCTCACCCCCCCCCCCCCGAACACCCCCCACACCCCGCCAAACCTTGTCCCCTCCGTCTTCATCCCCTCCCTCGCCGCACCACCGCCACCCATCCCCTCCTTCACTGTCTTCTCCCTTGCCGCACCACCGCCGCCCGATCCCCTCCCTCCCCGCACGACCACTACTCGTCCCCTCGCCACTACCTCCCGTCCACTCCGGCTCCCCCTGTCCTCAGTCCCCTCCCTCGTCATCCTACCCTCGCTGCACCATCGCCACCTCACCACCTCCTCTCCTCCGGATTCCCATCGTCGCCGCTGCCTGTCCCCTCCCTCACCGCACTGGCTCTGGCTCCCCTTCGCTGCCTCTCCTCTCCCTCGCAGCACTACCTTCGGCTCCCCTCCCTTCCAGGTTTGTAGTGAAATCAGGTATGACAAGGGTTTTCACTTACATTATTATTTTATAAATGGTTCACAAACAATTAATTAGTATTTATTTTAAATATATTTGATATGAAAAATGAAAATGTAATAAGTCTTGTGTAAATGTTTGTTATAGGGATCTTATTATGGATAAGAGTTGGATTGATCTTCCAAATCGAACGTCTAGAGAATATTTCAATGGCATTATGCAGTTTATTGACTTCACCAGAGGATTTTAAAGTGACTATATTAGTTTTCCATGAAGAAAATGTGCTAACAGATATCAATTCACACGAGATACTGCGAGGGAGAACCTATTCTTTAATGGATTTCTGAAAAACTATAAGAGTTGGAATCGTCATGGAGAAGAATATGTTTGTTGTCAAAATACGGATGCAGTTCAGATGGATGTTTATGCAATGATGAATGATCCAACGCATGAAATGATTAGTGAAATGGTACGTGGGTTGGATCTTGAAGGTATTGACATCCAAAATCTTGAGACCGGCGAGATAAATCTTCACTCTGGTGCAGATCATGATTCGAGGAGGTTTTATGAAGCAATTGATGATGGAAAAACAGAATTATATCCTGGATGTACTTCTTACAATTAATTGTCGTTTATCGTGGATTTGTTACATTTGAAGACTTTGACTCATTGGTCAGACACATCATTTGACTTGCTGTTGGTGTTATTGAAAAAGGTTCTTCCTATCGACGCTAAGATTCCCGAGTCGTATTACCATGCTCGTAAGATGACAGAGAATTTAGGTTTTACATATGAGACCATAGATTCATATGCAAACAACTGTATGTTGTTTAGAAAGGAAACTGCCCATTTGAATATTTGTATGGTTTTTGGTGCTTCTAGGTGGAAAGAGAACATGGGAAATCAGACTCATCAAAGTCAGATTGTGATACAGGGGAAACCGATTGCCGTAAAGCAAATGCATTACTTTCCCCTTAAACTGAGGTTGAAAAGATTTTTTATGTCATATAAAGTTTCTAATTTAATGAGATGGCATGCAGAAAGAGTTCATGCAAGTGATATGTTAACCTACCTGGCAGACTCTCATGCATGGAAGGATTTTGATAAGAGACATCCTGACTTTTCCAAAGATGTTCGTAATGTCCTATTGGGATTGGTAGCAGATGGTTTCAATCCATTCAAGTCTATGGTTGGTGCAACTCATAGCACATGGCCTGTGGTGTTGGTTCCGTATAATCTTCATCTGTGGCTTTGTATGAAGCAACAATTTATATTACTTTCCACTATTATTAATGGACCTAAAAGTCTGGGGGATAAGATTGATGTTTACCTTCAGCCATTGATTGATGAGTTGAATGAATTTTGGGGTAATGGTGTGATGACTTATGACTGTGAAATGAATGAAATGTCCAAACTGCAGGCTGCTTTATTGTGGACCATCAATGAATTCCCAGCTTATGCAAATTTATCAGGCTGGAGTACGAAAGGGGAATTTTCTTTCCCTTGTTACAACAAAAGTAAAAAATATGTTTGGATTAAGCATTCCAAAAAATGGTCATACATGGGTCAGAGACATTTTATCCCCCCTCAGAACAGGTTCAGAAAGGACAAAGTGGCATTTGATGGTTCTAGAGACTTCATCCCAGCACCAAATATCATGACAGGAGTCGAAATGTTATCGCAGATTGAGGAAGAAAACATCCACACAGTATATGAAATTCAGGATTTGGTGGCTCCTCCAGTATGTAATATTCGAGCTGTGGGTAGGCAGTGCAGTCACAATTGGAAAAAGAAAAGTATTTTTTATAGTCTTCCGTATTGTAAAACTAACACGCTGAGGCATAATTTGGATGTCATGCACATTGAGAAAAATGTATGTGATAACATATTTTGGACCATTTTATGTGTCAGTGGAAAATCAAAGGACCATGTTAATGCACACAGTGATTTGAAAGAAATGGGTTTAAGGAAACAGTTGCATTTACAGTTAGCTGAGGGAAACAAGGCATATATTCCTGCTTCACAATATACGATGACTATAAAGGAGAAAGAGACATTTCTTTCCATTTTGAAGATGCTCAAGGTGCATGATGGTTGCTCTTCTAATATTTCAAAGTGTGTGAATCTGATGAGAAAGAAATTGCAAGGGTTGAAAAGTCATGACAATCACATACTACTTCAGCAGTTGATTCCAATCGCAATTTTTGATTGTTTATCCCCCAATGATATTCAGCCGTTGATTGAGATGAGTAATTTTTTTAGATATCTTTTTTTAAGAAATCAACGAATGATTGATTTAAAAAGTTTACAGGACCTAATTGTACATACGCTTTGTCACTTTGAGAAACTATTTCCCTCCTCATTTTTCGATGTTATGGTCCACTTGATAGTGCACCTAAATGATGAAGTAATGGATGCTGGTCCAGTGCAATTCAGGTGGATGTATCCTATTGAGCGGTATTTGAGTACATTGAAACGATTTGTACGCAACAGAGCTCATCCGGAGGCATCAATAGCCAATGGTTATTTGATGGATGAGTGTACTACTTTTTATGAAGAATATCTTATGGATGTTGAAACAAAATTAGATAAACCCTCTTGAATTCACGATGGTCTAGTTGGAGAAGGAACCACATATGATATGGACAACATCGAGTGGATACAAGCGCATCGATATATCTTGTTCAATACTCCATCAGTTTCACCATTAATACAGTAAGTATCATATCACTTTTATTGTTTAACTTTTACATGTTTTGTTTGCATAAGTTGATCATTTAAACAACGCGTTATCATTTGCAAGAAACACATTAATGAGATAAAAGAAGAGATGTATCGTGCGACTGAGTTGCAAATTCAACAGTCTCATTATGCATCATTTCATGATTGGTTCAAGGATTATGTACGTATAAATTGATTTTCATTATGAGTGAAGTATTATACTAATTTATTTCTGCATATATCATTATTTAATTCTATGAATTATGTAGGTTCATAAGCTGAGGGAGTTAGGGGACCCCACACTAACTGAAGAATTTATCCAACTGGTTGAGGGTCCATCTATAACGGCTCGTCATTATAAATCTATAGATGCTAATGGTTTTCGATTTCACATTAAAGATTTTGACAACAAACAATCAACACAAAACAGTGGCATCGGTTGTCCATTTTTTGATTTTGGTTATTACTATGGTCAATTGATAGACATCATTGAAGTTGTATACACACACGGGTTGAAGTACATATTGGTAAAGTATAATTGGGTTGATCCAGTGCGTGGATATAAATTCGATAAATATCATTTGTCATTGGTGAATTTTAACTATATGTTATACACAAATGAATGAGTTGATATGAACCTTTCATTTTGACATCACAAGCGGAACAAGTATTCTTCATTACTTTGTCTTCGAATCCAAGTTGGCAAGTTGTTGTCAAAATGTCTCAGTGATGAGTGTTTGTATTTGAACAAGATGAACCCGAGACTGTTCCTTTTGTTTACCAACAGCTTGATCAACATACCATAGTTCAACGTGAAGAATATATTTATTGGGTCAGAGTGGCTGTTGAAGGAGAAACAGTCGATTTGCATGCTTAATGAAAGGTATAATTGTTTTCCCACTATTCAGCCTAGGATATCATAAATTATCTAACCATTTTATAAATCCTTGTAACTTTTAATCCTCAATTTTGGAAGTTTATTCAGTTATAAATAATTAGGGTGATTTAACTCATGTTATATTGATGTTATTGTTGGTGTATCTTCCCATTGGGGTATTATTCATTTGGTTCATGTGCTGCTTGAATTTTTATTAATTAAATTTGAAATTTGGCTATGCATTGATTGGTTTTGTACATAATTTGTATATCTGTTTTGTTAACTTTCTGATTTTTTAAAATTCATTCACAAATAATTATTCAATCCCTTTTTGTTTGATTAACAACTATAAAAGTTTGATTTTTTTTAAAAACAATACAATTTATCATTTGGACACTTTGGATAGTCTCCTTACTAATGTTTTCCATGACTGCAGGCATGTCAGGGGAAGAGGAAGAAGATCCACACCATCCATCTGAGGCATCTACATCTCAGGGTCGAGGTTTGTTGGAATTTCATTGTCTCTATTTTTTATGTAATTGATAAACATATATATATATATTTATAACATCTGTCAATTTATATATAAAATTGTTTTCAACAGGATCAAACTCGACTGCTTCTTCCTCTCGCAGGAGAGGCCCTGGTCGTGGCATATTATCATGGAATTCCGACATGAATTTTGATGTTTCATTTGATGAGGTATTTCATCCTATGGTATTGAATTCCCCTGCATTTATTCGTCATCTGGGTCATATCATACGTGACCCACATCGATTTCCATTGACCATGCATGACTGAGCTTCTATCCCTCAGGACACATTAGATCGTCTTTGGAGGGAGGTTTAGGTAAGAAGACCATTTTACTTTATTCCCTATGTATAAACAATAATAACATATGTGATTTTTTTATTTAATAGAAAAATTTGAAAGTATTTACTGATGAGTTTTGGCCAGTGTGTATGAGAAAATGCCGTAAGATGTGGAAATACTATAAAGGTAAAGTCAAGATGGACCACTGGGTACCAAATATGGGTGCCCCAGAAATTCTGGAAAAAGTCCCGAGAGGTGTCCTCCCAGCTCAGTGGTGTGATTTAGTTGCATATTGGTCTACTGAGGGTGTTGTGGTTTGTATATTTATTTTGGTATATATATTTTCAAGAATGTGTGATTTATTTGAAATTTGAATGAATTGAATGTAGGAGGTGTCAACACGCCATTTTGAGAATTGAGCGTTGCAGGGACCACCTCACAGGCCCGGGACTCATCACGTGTCTTAGATTCGACATGAGGTATTTATTATTCATTTTTTAATTTTTTAATTAATACAGTTTTGTGTTTATATTATATTCATATACAGTTGTGGGAGCAAGGTGCACCGACTGATAAAATGTCGGTGTGGATGAGGACTCATGATTTCAATGATCCAGAGGCTGCAACATTGATAGTAAGTGCTTGTACTCATTACCAATATTTACATAAAATCTGTATATTAATATATGTATATATATTTAAATATTTCACAGGCTCAATTTGAAGCTGAATTAGAATATATGTCAGAGGACCAGTGACAACTTCCCATGCGAAGGGATGAGATCTTTCATCGCATTATTGGTCAGGATGGGCATGGATATAGTTTGACCTATGGAACATGGATTCCTTGTTCTGTAGTGTCACGTGCTGCGGTTTTCGGTCCTGCTGTTGCTCAGATGACACATCGGTTGTCAGATTTCGAGGCATGGCTGCGAGCTACCGAGGAGGTAAATGCGCAATTGATCGTAGAGGTTAGAGCACTGCGACAACATGTGCGTCCAGGTGATGGTGTATGGGATCAGACGACGCAGGTTTATACTGTATTTATTTATTTAATTTATATTATTTTTGTTAAGAAAATATTCATAATGTTTTTTTATTGTAGGCCCCTGACCCACCTGATGGAGGTAGTAGTCATGACCACGCATGACGCATCATATTCACGAGGTGTGTTTCTGCTTTTAATGGTGGGGTTGTTATTGATATTTATGTTGGGTTTCTAGTGAGATTTTTTGTGATTTGGGGGTATCATGTGTGTTTTGGCCTGATGTAATGTTTTTGTGCACGAATTGAGAAGTAACCATGAAATTGATTAATGATTTGGATATTTTTTGTTCATTTAATTATTCAATGTTTTCAATTGCATGTTCTGTAATACTTTTGAAAAAAACATGTGATTCCTAATATTAACCATTAAACTTTTTTTTTGATGAATGAGCTGAGTTCACTATTTGTAGTCCCCATCCCACCCGGACAGCCCTCCCCGCACTCCGGACAGCCCTCCCCGCACCCCAGACATCCCCCCCGCACCCTGGACAACCATCCCCGCACTTCGGACAGCCCTCCCCGCACCCCGGACAACCCCCCCCCCCACACCCCGCACCCCGGAAAGCCCCCCTGCACCCCGGACAACCCCTCCCCACACCCCAGACAGCCCTCCCCGCACTCCGGATAGCCCCCTACACCCCGGACATCCCTCCACGCACCCCAGACAGCCCTCCCCGCACCCCGGACAACCCTCCCCGCACCCCGGACAGCCCTCCCCGCACTCCGGACAGCCCTCACCGCACCCCGGACAGCCCCCTGCACCCCGGACAGCCCTCCCCGCACCCTGGACAGCCCCCCGCACCCCGGACAGCCCCCCCACACCTCGGACAACCCCTCCTTGCACCCCAGACAGCCCTCCCCGCACCCCGGACAACCCTCCCCGCACCCCGGACAACCCCCCTCCCCCCGGACAACCCTCCCCTCATGCCGGAGAGGCCTCCCCGCAACCCGGAAATCCCCCTGCCCCTCGGACAGCCCTCCCCGCACGCCGGACATGCCTCCCCGCACCTCGGACAGGCCCCCCGCACTCCGGACAGCCCCCCCGCTCCCCGGACAACCCTCCCCGAACCCCGGATAGCCCCTCCCCAGACCCCGGACATCCCTCCACACTAAAAAATTATGAATATTATTCGTGACGTGTAAGAGGAGAAGACACTCCCATCGGACGTGCGGTGCGCACGGTACGACCGATTGTGTCGTTTTCGGCAGCTCGGCGCGGCCTAAAATGGCGCGTTGGGGGGTCAAAACCACCCGAACAACCTAAGAATTCCATGAAACCATACAAAAACGTCCGTTTTGTGAATTATAAAATGGCCGAGCCGACTACATGTCAATCGGAGGTGTCGTTTGACCGCGGTGACCGGAAACGCGTTTCCAGTGTCACAAAACACCAGAACGGCGTGAGATGGTCGAAATCAGAGCAAACGTGATCCGAATGACCTGAAACCACATAGAAACATTAGGAATATTATTATTGACGTGTAGGAGGAGACGACAAGCCCATTGGACCTGCGGTGCGTGCGGTACGACCGATTGTGTCGTTTTCAACAGCTCGACGCACGCTAAAATGACGCGTTGGGGGGTCAAAACCACCTGAATGACCTCAGAATTCCATGAAACCATACGACAACAGGCGTTGTGTGAATTGTGAAATGGTTGGGCAGAAGGAACATCAATCAGAGGTGTTGTTTGACCATGGTGACCAAAAACGCGTTTCCGGTGTCATAAAACACCAGAACGACGTGAGACGGTTGAATTTGGAGAAAATGTGCTCCGAATGACCTAAAACCACACTAAAACATTAGTAATATTATTAGTGACATGTAGAAGGAGACGGAACGCCCATCGGACGTGTGGTGCGTGCGGTACGGCCGATTGAGTCATTTTCAGCAGCTCGACGCGCGCTAAAATGGCGCGTTGGGGGGTCAAAACCACCCGAACAACCTCAAAATTCCATGAAACCATACGAGAACAGCATTTGTGTTAATTATGAAATGTTCGTGTAGACAAAATGTCAATTGGAGGTGTCGTTTGACCATGATGACCAGAAATGCGTTTCATGTGTCATAAAACACCAGAACGGCGTGAGATGGTCGAATTCAGAGCAAACGTGCTCCGAATGACCTAAAACCACACAAAAACATTATGAATATTATTTTTGATGTGTAGGAGGAGATGAAACACCCATCGTACGTGCGATGCGCGTGGTACGACCGATTGTGTCATTTTCAGCAGCTTGGTGCGTGCTAAAATGGCGCGTTGGGGGGTCTAAACCACCCGAATGACCTCATAATGCCATGAAACCGTACGAAAACAGCCATTGTGTGAATTGTGAAATGGTCAGGCAGACGACACATCAATCAGAGGTGTCATTTGACCGTAGTGACCATAAAAGCGTTTCTGGTGTCATAAAACACCAGAACGGTGTGAGACGGTCGAAATAAGAGAAAACGTGCTCAAAATGGCCTAAAACCACAAGAAAACATTAGGAATATTATTCGTGATGTGTAGGAGGAGACGACACACCCATCGGACGTGCGGTGCGCGCGGTACGACCGATTATGTCGTTTTCAGCATCTCGGCGCATGCTAAAATGGCACGTTGGGGGGTCAAAACCACCCGAACGACCTCAGAATGCCATGAAACCGTACAACAATAGCCGTTGTGTGAATTGTGAAATGGTCGGGTAGACGACACATCAATTGGAGGTGTCTTTTGACCGCGGTGACTGGAAACACGTTTCTGGTGTCATAAAACACCAGAACGGCGTGAGACAGTCGAATTCGGAGCAAACTTGCTCCAAATGACCTGAAACCACACGAAAACCTTAGGAATATTATTCTTGATGTGTAGGAGGAGACGACATGCCCATCGGATGTGCGGTGCGCACGGTACAACCGATTGTGTCGTTTTCAGCAGCACGACGCGCGCTAAAATGGAGCGTTGGGGGGTCAAAACCACCCGAATGACCTCAGAATGCCATGAAACCATACGAAAATAGCCGTTGTGTGAATTTTGAAATGGTTGTGCAGACAACACGTCAATCAGAGGTGTTGTTTGACCGTGGTGACCGAAAACGTGTTTCGAGTGTCATAAAACACCAGAACGGCATGAGACAGTCGAATTCGGAGTAAACATGCTCCGAATGACCTGAAACCAAAAAAAACATTAGGAATATTATTCGTGACGTGTAGGAGGAGACAACACGCCCATTAGATGTGCGGTGCGCGTGGTACGACCAATTGTGTCATTTTCAGCAGCTCGGAACGCGCTAAAATGGGGCGTTGGGGGGTCAAAACCACCCGAACGACCTCGGAATGCCATGAAACCGTACGACAACATCCGTTGTTTGAATTGCGAAATGGTCGGGTAGAAGAAATGTCAATCGGAGGTGTCGTTTGACCGCGGTGACCGGAAACGCGTTTCTGGTGTCATAAAACACTAGAACGGAGTGAGATGGTCGAAATCAGAGAAAACGTGCTCCGAATGACCTGAAACCACATGAAAACATTAGGAATATTATTCATGACGTGTACGAAGAGACAGAACACCCATCGGACATGCGGTGCACGCGATATGGCTGATTGTGTCGTTTTCAGCAGCTCAGCGCGAGCTAAATGGCTCGTTGGGGGGTCAAAGCCACCCAAACGACCTCGGAATTCCATGAAACCATACAAAAACAGCCATTGTGTGAATTGTAAAATGTTCGTGCAGACGACACATCAATCGGAGGTGTCGTTTGACCGCAGTGACCAGAAATGCGTTTCCGGTGTCATGAAACACCAGAACGGCGTGAGACGGTCGAATTCGGAGAAAACGTGATCCGAATGACCTGAAACCACACAAAAAAATTATGAATATTATTCATGATGTGTAGGAGGAGACGGCACACCCATCGAACGTGCGGTGCGCGCGGTACGACTGATTGTGTTGTTTTCAGCAGCTCGGCACGCACTAAAATGGCGCGTTGGGGGTCAAAACCACCCAAATGACCTCAGAATGCCATGAAACCGTATGAAAATATCCATTGTGTGAATTTTGAAATGGTTGTGCAGACGGCACATCAATTGGAGGTATCGTTTAACCGCGGTGATCGGAAACGCGTTTCCGGTGTCATAAAACACCAGAACGGCGTGAGACGGTCGAATTCAGAGTAAACGTGCTCCGAATGACCCGAAACCCCACGAAAACATTAGGAATATTATTCGTGACATGTAAGAGGAGACGACACACCCATCAGATGTACAGTGTGTGCGGTACGGCCGATTGTGTTTTTTCAGCAGCTCGAGGCACTTTAAAATGGTGCGTTGGGGGGTCAAAACCACCCGAATGACCTCGAAATGCCATGAAACCGTACAACAATAGCCGTTATGTGAATTGTGAAATGGTTGTGCAGACGGCATGTCAATTGGTGGTGTTGTTTGACCGTGGTGACCGGAAATGCGTTTCTGGTGTCATAAAACACCAGAACGGCGTGGGATGGTCGAATTCGGAGCAAACATGCTCCGAATGACCTGAAACCACACCAAAACATTAGGAATATTATTCGTGACGTGTAGGAGGAGACGGAATGCCCATCGGATGTGCGGTGCACGCGTTACGACTGATTGTGTTGTTTTCAGCAGCTCGACGCGCGCTAAAATGGCGCGTTGGGGGGTCAAAACCACCCAAACTACCTCAGAATGCCATGAAACCGTACGAAAATAGCCATTGTGTGAATTGTGAAATGTTCATGTAGACAAAACGTCAATCAGAGGTGTCGTTTGACAGCGGTGACCGGAAACGCGTTTCCGGTGTCATAAAACACCAGAACGGCGTGAGACAGTCGAATTCAGAGCAAATATGCTCCGAATGACCTGAAACCCCATGAAAACATTATGAATATTATTCGTGACATTTAAGAGGAGACAACACACCCATCGGACGTGCAGTGCGTGTGGTAGGGCCGATTGTGTTGTTTTTAGCAGCTCGAGGCACTTTAAAATGGCGCGTTGGGGGGTCAAAACCACCCGAATGACCTCAAAATTACATGAAACCGTACGACAACAGCCATTGTGTGAATTGTAAAATGTTCGTGCAGACTTCATGTCAATCGAAGGTGTCGTTTGACCGCGGTTACGGGAAACGCGTTTCCGGTGTCATAAAACACCAGAACGGCGTGAGACGGTCGAATTCGGAGAAAACGTACTCCGAATAACCTGAAACCACATGAAAACATTAGGAATATTATTCTTGGCGTGTAGGAGGAGACATAATTCCCATTGGACGTGCGGTGCGTGCGATACGACTGATTGTGTCGTTTTCAGCAGCTCGACGCGCGCTAAAATGACACATTGGGGGGTCAAAACCACCCGAATGACCTCAGAATGCCATGAAACCGTATGACAATAGCCATTGTGTGAATTGTGGAATGTTCATACATATAGAATGTCAATCGGAGGTGTCTTTTGACCGCGGTGACCATAAAAGCGTTTCCGGTGTCATAAAACACCAGAACGGCGTGAGACAGTTGACTTCGGAGAAAACGTGCTCCGAATGACCTGAAACCACACGAAAACATTAGGAATATTATTCGTGATGTATAGGAGGAGACGAAACGCCCATCGGACGTGCGGTGCGCGTGGTACAGCCGATTGTGTCGTTTTCAGCAGCTCGACGCGCGCTAAAATGGCGTGTTGGGGGGTCAAAACCACGGGAACGACCTCGGAATTCCATGAAACCGTATGATAGTTTCCATTGTGTGAATTGTGAAATGGTCGTGCAGACGGAACATCAATCAGAGGTGTTGTTTGACCGCGGTGACCGGAAACGCGTTTCTGGTGTCATAAAACACCAGAATGGCGTGAGACGGTCTAATTCAGAGCAAAAATGCTCCGAATGACCTGAAACCACACGAAAACATTAGGAATATTATTCGTGACGTGTAGGAGGAGAAGACATGCCAATCAGACGTGCGGTACGGCTGATTGTGTCATTTTCAGCAGCTCGACGCGTGCTAAAATGTTGCGTTGGAGGGTCAAAACCACCCAAACGACCTCAGAATTCCATGAAACTGTACAACAACAGACTTTGTGTAAATTGTGAAATGTTCGTGTATAAGACACGTCAATCAGAGGTGTTGTTTGACCACGGTGACTGGAAACGCATTTCCGGTGTCATAAAACACTAGAACGACGTGAGACGGTCAAATTCGGAGAAAATGTTCTCCGAATGACTTGAAACCACACTAAAATATTAGGAATGTTATTCATGACATGTTGTAGGAGACGACATGCCCATCGGACGTGCGGTGCGCATGGTACGACCAATTGTGTCGTTTTCAGCAGCTCGACGCGCACTAAAATGGCGCGTCGGGGGGTCAAAACCACCCGAATGACCTCGAAATGCCATGAAACCATACAAAAACAGCTGTTGTGTGAATTTTGAAATGTTCGTGTAGACGGCACGTCAATAGAAGGTGTCGTTTGACCTCAGTGACTGGAAATGCGTTTCCGGTGTCATAAAACACAAGAACGGCATGAGACGGTCGAATTCGAAGCAAACGTGCTCCGAATGACCTGGAACCACATGAAAATATTAGGAATATTATTCATGACGTGTAGGATGAGATGGAACACCCATCGGACATGCGGTGCGTGCGGTACGACCAATTGTGTCGTTTTTAGCAGCTCGGCACGCGCTAAAATGGCGCGTTGGGGGGTCAAAACCACCCAAACGACCTTAGAATGCCATGAAACCGTATGACAATAGCCGTTGTGTGAATTGTGAAATGGTAGTGCAGAAGGAATGTCAATCGAAGGTGTCGTTTGACCGCAGTGACTAGAAACACATTTCTGGTGTCATAAAACACCAGAACAGCGTGAGACGGTCGAATTTGGAGAAAATGTGCTCTGAATGACCTGAAACCACACGAAAACATTATGAATATTATTCGTGATGTGTAGGAGGAGACGACACGCCCATCGGACGTGCGGTGTGCGCGGTATGGCCGATTGTGTCGTTTTCAGCAGCTCGGTACGCGCTAAAATGGCGCGTTGGGGGGTCAAAACCACCCGAACGATCTCAGAATACCATGAAAGCGTACGAAAATAGCTGTTGTGTGAATTGTGAAATGGTCGGGTAGAAGGCACATCAATCAGAGGTGTCATTTGACCGCGGTGACCATAAACACGTTTCCGGTGTCATAAAACACCAGAACAGCGTGAGACGGTCGAATTCAGAGCAAACGTGCTCCGAATGACCTGAAATGATAGCATTTCTTAAATTGGGGGATTAAATTATTATAGAACCATGATTTTATGTCAAATTTAATTTTATTATATGTATATAATAATTGAATAATTATGTCTAATTTACGTTTGTTTTGTTTTTTTGTTTTTTTTTGTCTTATTGTAGGTTTATTAAAGCAGAAGATTGAAATGGATGGACCTGTTCGGATCGTTGAAGCACGTTTATCATTTATTGTTTTTGAAGATCTTGATGTTTATGTTGTTTGAAATTGTTTTCCATTTTTTATGATTTTTACCTTGTTTTATCTCCGATTTTTCACCATGAAGAAAAAAAACACAATTCGTACATTTCATTAAAAAAATGAAAATCCACAAAAAATACCACAAATTAACCCTAACACATTTTTATGTTAAGTTTTCCAAAAGATATGTTTATATTGAAATAAAAAATTTATAAATGTGCTAGTTTATATTTAAAATAGGCTCTCCATTCAGAGGTAGTAAAATTACCTTTTTAGAGAAATATAAAATTTAAGCATAAAATTTGATTTATTATTACCATATGCTTAACAAACCTATGGGATGAATAAGAAAAATATTTTATTTAATAATATATATATATATTTCTTTAATATATATATATATTTAATAATATATATATTAAAATATTTAAAACATATTATATATATATATATTTAAAATATTTTATTTAATATTATATATATATATATTTTCTTTAATATATATATATATATTATTTAATAAATAAATAAATATATATTTCTTTCACTTGGATTTTTTTTAATTTTTTTTCCTAGACTAGCGATCGCCAAAGGGGGTCGCTGTAGGCTGGAATTTCGGTCACCTACAGCGACCGCCATTGGCGGTCGCTACTGGTGACCAGGAAGGCCTCCTTTAGCGACCGCCAGGCGGTCGCTTAAGGCTGGAATTTCGGCCACCTATAGAGACCGCCATTGGCAGTCACTATTGGCCTACAACGACGAAGCTAAAGAGACCGCCAATGGCAGTCGCTAGGCGGTCTCTAGGAAAAGCCTCCTCTCCCTTTCACCAACGATCTCCCCCACAATCAGTGATGAGCCAATATTATTTAAGTTAAGTAAATTAAATCAATTAATTATGGATCATTAAATTGGGGGAAAACCATGGGTTTCCTCACATTAAAGGAGAGTTTGGGTGGTCCCCACCACCAAGATTCAAAATGGGGGTTTCAAGAAATAAAAATAAAAAGTTATTTATTTTATTTTTCTTCTCCCACGAAAAAACTGAAAAACCAACTTCTACCCTATACCTACTGCGGTCGAGGTGAAGATCTCCTTAAGTAAATATCGGCACTGCGAGTTCAACGGTGTCCTTAGATTTCAATTCCGAGCACCAGTTCAAAAGTTACAAAACGCCGCTCACATGTTCACTGAACATAGCCAAAAAAAAGTTCAGAAATTTATTCTGAGCACACCGGGCCTCAGAATCATGCACCATTAGTTTTTGCAGACTCGTAATATTTCCATATAATTAAAAAAAATTACATGAAAAATTCTGGGTCTTTACCTTCTCCCCACCTTAGGGATTTGCATCCCCTAAAGCCACAACACAAACTAGGGAAACAAGTGGGGGTACTGAGCATGAATCTAAGCCTCCTGCTCCCATGTGCTCTCCTGGAGGTTCTCGTGCTTCCAACATATGCGTACCAGAGGTATCGATCGCCCACGTAGGACTCTCTCTTATCAATCCTCAATATCTACTAGAACCTCCGAAAACATCGCCCCATCATCTAAGTCTAGATCTTCGTGGTTGATGATGTGAGATGGGTTGTACACATACCTCCTCAACTGGGATACGTGGAAAACATCATGCACCTCGTGAAAATGAGGGGGAAGAGCTATGAGATACGCCACCTCACCAAATCTGATGAGGACCTGAAAGGGTCCGATGAACCACATATATAACTTGTCATCCCAGCCAAATCTTCGAAAACCTCGTCGAGGTGAGACTGGTAGAAAGACATGGTCACCATCCTCAAACTCCAGAGGTCTCTATCTCCTGTCAGCATAAGACTTATGCCTACTCAGTTTAGTCTTCTTCCGCTCCTGGATGATCTGCACCTTTTCCATGGTAGCCCGTACCATCTCTGGTCCCGCGAGTGCTGACTCCCCTGGGTTAGTCCAGCACAAAGGTGATGTAAAAGGTCGACCGTACAATGCCTCGAATGGTGCCATACCGATAGTGGAGTAATAACTATTGTTGTATCTGAACTCCACCAATTGCAAGTGATCCTCCCAGATGCGTCTAAAATCAAGGACATAAGCACACAACATGTCCTAAAGGGTCTGAATGGTCTACTCTGTCTGACCATCCGTCTGAGGATGGAAGGCAGTGCTCAACCGAAGTTGTGTCTCGAATGCCTCCTACAACCCCTTCCATAGTCAAGAAGTAAAACATGCATCATGATTAGAAAAAATCGAAGATAGAACCCCATTAATCCGCACAATCATCTGCACGTAGAGGTGTCCCAATCCCTCTACTGGTTCCTTCTCTCTGATATGTTGGAATTGGGCCGACTTGGTGAGTCGGTCAACGATCACCCAGATAGAATCATGACCCCTAGACGTGCGTAGAAGTCCTATCACAAAGTCCATGTAAATTCCATCCCACTTCCACTCTGGCACCACTAGTGGCTAAACTTAGCCTACTGGAACCTGATGCTCTGCCTTCACTTGCTGACATGTGAGGCACTAAGAGACAAACTCTGCTACTGCATTCTTCATTCCTAGCCACTAGTGCTGACACCGAAGGTCCTGGTACATCTTCACCACTCCTGGATGTACCTCTAGAGGGTATGTATGGAACTCTCTCAACACTTAATCCCTAAATGCCACCAGTACCATAGTACGTCCTCTGAAGAGGATGATGTGATCCCAACATTTAGAAAATCCATCAAGTGCCTGTCCTGTGGATATATGAGCACGTAGAGCCTCGTAGTCTGTGTCCCCAAGATATGACTCCCTAACTCACTAAAATAGTGGGGGAGTGACTGTCAGAGACTGAAGATAAGCTGCTCCATCTCGATCCACATAGGATATTCGCATAATGGCTAGCTGATTTGTTGCCTCACTCAAAAAACATATACCAGATCTTATAATAAGTGCATCTACTACTAGGTTCCCCTTCCTAGGAGTATAGACTATCTCGAAGTCATAGTCCTGGAGGAACTCAATTCAACGCCATTGTCTCAAGTTCAGGTCATTCTGAGAGAAGATATACCTGAGACTCTTGTGATCAGAGTAGCCTATAAAACATTTTACTATCAAGTAATGTCTCCACATATTCAAGAAAAAAACCAATACTGCTAATTCTAGGTCATGGGTTGTGTAGTTATCCTCATGCTATCTCAGCTATCGAAAACTATACATGATCACTTCTCGCTCCTGAACCAGGACACATCTGAGCCCAGTCCCTGATGCGTCGCCGTAGACTACGTACCCAACTCTCTCCTCTGGTAGCCTCAAGATGGGGAAACTCGTCAGTCTATACCTCAGCTCCTAGAAACTCCATTGGCATCTCCCCGACCACACGAAGGGTTTCCCCTTCTTCGTCAACACCGATAATGGTGCCGTAACTCTAGAAAATTTAGAAACAAACCTCCAATAGTAACCGGCCAAACCCAGGAAACTGAGCTCCTCCGTCACACTCCTAGGTGGCTCCCAAGAAAGCACAACCTCAATATTTTTTGGATCCACGACAACTTCAGCCTCCGAGATGACGTATCCCAGAAAGTGAACCTCTCAGATCCAGAACTATCACTTCGAGAGCTTACCATAAAGCTGGTGCTCTCGGAGTGTGTCCAGAACTATATGCAGATGATAGGTATGCTCCTCCTTCGTAGTTGAGTATATCAGGATGTCGTCGATGAAGACTAACACAAAGTGATCAAGGTATAGCTATAAGATCCTGTTCATGAGTCCCATGAACACTGCTGGGGTGTTGTTCATGCTGAATGGTATAATCAAGAACTCATAGTGGCCATACCTACATCTGAAGGCCATCTTCTACACATCCTCATCTCGTACCCTGAGCTGGTGATAGCCTGATCTAAGGTCTATATTTTAAAACCACCATGCTCCCTTCAGCTGATAAAAAAGATCATCAATCCTCAGCAGTGGGTACTTGTTATTCACGGTCACCTTGTTCAAGCGCCTATAGTCCACACAGAGTCTCAAACTCCCATCCTCCTTATTGGTGAACAAAATCGGGGCTTCCCAAGGAGAAACACTGGGCCTAATAAACCCCTTTATTTGCAAGTCTTCCAACTATACTCGCAGCTCTTGGAGCTCTGTGGGAGCCATCTGATATTCCAGTGTAGATATCAGTGTCGTCCTAGGGTACAAGTCGATATAAAATTCCATATCTCTATGAGGAGGTCTTCCTGTAACGTCATTAGAGAAAACATCAGCATACTGGTATACCACTACGGGATAGATCAGACTCTCTACATCAATAGCTCCGAGGGTAAGGCTAGGCAACTGATGTGTGATCGGCTGCACCCTCCTCCAGGTAAGTCCTTCATGTGCTGCAAAGGTTCCCTTTACGTCGGTGAAGGAAAACCTGGTCCCATCCTCACAGACACACCGAACTTTGCGCCTAATACAACCAATATAAGCATGGAATGTAGATAACCAATCCGTACCCAAGATGAAGTTGTAAGGCCTTGACGCTGCTACTAGAAGGTCCCAACCAAAGCTCTTTCCTCCTAGAGTAATCTCACACTACTGGCACTAGTGTGTAATCGTCGAATCCTTTCCCATAAGAGTCTCCATCCATAATGATCGAGCCAACGACTCCACTGGAATCTCCGACCTCTGAACGAGGGCCATGGAAATAAAAGAGTGACTGACACATGTGTCTATAAGTATTGCAACTAAGGTGGATTAGACATAGATCAAAACTCATATCATCTCTGGAGTGCCGTGGTCATAGGCGTCAGCTGCCTGGAGCTGAGATTGTCCCTGTCCACCTGCTCCCTGTGGTCAGGGTGGACCACCTAGATGTGGTTGTAGTAGAACCTCAAATTGCTTCCCACCGCCTACTGCATGGCCAACTCCTCTTCTACATCTGTTTGCTGCCTGCAGACATCCTCGATCGAATCTTCGCCTCTACCTAGGCAGTCCTTCGACCGTCTGTTGGTCATCCGTATGGAAGTCCGGGTAGTTGCGAGCCATGTGACCTTGCCCACTGCACGCATAACACTGTATGATCCTCACCTATCCTACTCTCTCTCGACTACCTCACACAACCGAACATATATCCTGCGGTTTTCCACCTGTAGGACTGGTCCTCTTGGACCTCTGTGTCATCTGTTTGCTACCATTTGCAGATGGCTCTGCTACGTGACGTTCGGTGGTGGGTCTCACTGCCGGTGACTGCTCAGCAAGGAAAATCTCCACTAAGGGCGCTCTCTCTAACACCCCCACCTACGTCGAGATGCTGAGAGAAATCATCGAAGCCCTAGTCTCCCATATGAGCCCCTGCTCGAAGGTCTGGGCCTGAAGAAAGGGTCTCGCACCATATCAGTGGAGTAGTTAGAGAGGTCGTTGAACCTCACTAAATACTGAGACACAGTCATGCTACCCTGCTGCAAGTGGAGAAGCTCATGTATACACACAAAGCGTAAGGTCGCTGGGATGAACTCTTCCCTGAAAAGGCTCTCAAAGTTCGCCCAGATGAGAGTGACATCTTTGTGAACCCAGAGCATCAAGCTCCACCATCTTCCTGCTGATTCCTAAAGAAGGCTGGCGGAAAGGATCACCATGAGATCAGATGGTGTCCCTACTAGTCAAAAAACTATAACCACAACCTCTAGCCAATCCTCAGCCACCTGTGGATCCGTCTCTCGCTGGAACCTTGGTGGCCTCTGGCGTTGAAACTCGTGCAACGTGCTCAAGTGTCGTGCACCCTCTTCTGCTAGGGATGGTGGCATCAGTTGCCCAACGGGTAGTGTTGATACTGGTACACCACCCAATAGTACAACTACCGAAAGTTGGCCCTGCACTGAAGCCTTATTGCTCAATGGGATGTCATCACGTACTCTACCTGGAACCCTGGCTGGCTGTCTGTGTGGTGACATCTTGAAAAGGAATAGGTGCACCAAGATCAATAAGTTATACCTAGTGAGATTAATCAAAGTTAACCAAAGAAAACTTTTAAAAAACACACACGCAATCAATGTTTTCATGAGCTGAGTCAGAAATTAAAAGTCAGAGTCATTGTGTATGGATACGTCGGCCGCCGCACCAACACTGGATTCCCAAAACTGATAACCACACTCATAATAATTAACACTATTTCCAAATCAAAAGATCATAGTCCAAGTTATTCGGTAGAAACGACTCCTCTGATACCAATTTTTCACAACCCGTCCCCCGGGGCCCCTGCCGTGACTACCCTAATCCCACCTTCCATAGGACAGGGGCTAGCGACTAGCACCGGAAAGGTATATCCCTAAAACCGGGAGGACTTTGCCTTTAAACCTGTAAATTCACACAAACCAAACACACAATAAGATACAAGCACAAAGTAAACTGTATAGTAAATAGGGTGTGTATCATAAGTAAAGGGGTCATAATACAAGCCCAACTAGAAAGTACAAGTAAAACTGAAAACAGCTCCTACGAACACCCTCTAAGGATCCTACTTGAAGGGTAGGTACAACTCTCAAACGGTCATATATGAAGACCATATCATCTAATGTCCACCTCCGAGTAGCCTCCAGACCTGGTACCCTTAACCTCGATCAGTGCTATCTATCGTCTGCACAAGACACAACAAGGTGCGGGCATAGCCCGTGTAGGGGTGAGTATAACAATACTCAGTAGGGATCCCGAGACCCCAAATGGTCTCTCAAAATCCACAAAGGATAAACCACAAAGAAAGACCCCAATCTCAAAGCACGAAGCAATAGTCATCAACACTACTTAGGTATATGCCCATACATATACCTAAGTTATCAATATATATACTTATCTCACACGTGAGGAAAGAATACCACAAAGGTAACACCACGAAAGTAAAAGTACCACACAGGTAACACCACGAAGATAGAAGTACCACACAGGTAACACCACGAAGGTAAGTACCACATAGGTAACACCACGAAGATAAGTACCTCAAAGGTATCGCCACACAGAAGATTACCATGAAGGTATCACCACACAGAAGTGTACCGCAAAGGTAAAGACTCAGCTCACACCTGGTATAACTTAAGTATGGAAGTATAGATGATTAGCTGTATTGATAGATAATCTTACTTCGTCGAGAAGATCTGATGTTAACCCACACAGGATCAAAGATGACACACATAGGATCTGGAGATGACCCACACAGGATCGGTATGCACTGAACCACATAGGACCACTGAGTACTGACCGACACAAGATCCGAAGATGACCCACATAGGATCTGAAGACTCCTCAAGTACAGTCAGCCACAGGGTTTCCACACTAAGAAAGATTGATTTTGGGAGGTTCCGCTCCTCAAGCCATCGGTCGGTACTTCAAATACCACTAAGTCCCACAAAGAATTATCACAAAGGTCCATCACATTAATAGGGTCCCAACGCAATTGACGATGTGTCAATCAGACACTCGGTCTTTAAGTTATTAGCGTTTTCGTTCTGAGGGTACGGTTGGATTTAGGTTCGATCCAACCTGGCCATACTCCATATTTATCCAAAACTCAAGTGTAGTATACCAAAAGGACCGTCTTGATCCAAGGAATCTAGTGCCGTAGACAGTACATGAAACGAACACTCGGTTCTCAAGATAAGGCCAAAAAAGAGTATCTGGGTCCAGATGGGCTCGGGTCCAGTCTGACCCGGTCGGACCAACCCGGCCTGGGCCGAACCGACCCATTTCGGGTCGACCCGACCCGACCCAGGTCTGGCCCCACCCATAAAGGGGGTGTCCTGGCCCACTGGGCACAACCCGGTCGGAGCGGCCCTCTGGGCGCAGCTCAGTCGGAGTGGCTCGCTGGGCGAGGCCCACTGGGCAAAGCCCGCTCGGCGTGGCCCACTGGGCACAACCCTCTCGGCACGGCCTGCTTGTCTAGGTGTGGTCCACCGTGGTAGGGTCCGCCCTAGCCGCACCGGGGGGAGGCACCCATTGGTATTTCGAACGGTCCAATAGACCGTTCATCTTGGCCAACCCAGCGATGCCATGTGGCGCTACCTGCTGGCACGCAAGACCTGCTGGGGTCCCGCTTGACGTGACACGGCTGGCCGGTGGTTCTGGTTGGCTTCCTCCTTCCAGCACCACGATGGTGCCGCTATCCTTTTATGGCCTACCGTGTGCCATCCGCCCTCCGGTTGCACCGCCACAGCTAAGCAGCCACGATCTCCTCCTCAGCCGGTGGCGCGGTTGCGCACCGCCCTGCCTCCACACAGCCGGCCGGCATGCCGACCACTCCCCTTCTCCACCGCGACCAATGTGCCGCAACCTCCTCCACAACCAGAGGCGCAGATGCGCACCACCTCAGTTCCACGCGACTGGCCGGTGTGCTGGCTGCTATCCTCTTCTGCCTTGGCCGACGAGCCATGACCTCCTCTGGTGGTGCGGTTGCACCACCAGCGTCATCGCGGCCGACCGGAGTGCTGACCTCTGCCTTGTGTCCTACCAGCGTTGGTCGCCGGTGATGTGGCACTGAGGAGATTCCACTCATCCCTTAGTTCGACCGCGAAGAACACGTCAAATGATGAAGATTGTGGAGGGATCAGGCTGTGTTTGTTTGTCCCACACCCTCCGCATTAGACCGATAGCATACGACTCAAGAAGATTGATTCAACATAAATTAACAAAGAACAGTATTAAACAAACCCTACCTCATTTGTTTGTTGGAGTTGGCGTGAGGAAGAAGATGAAGATGTTGACATTCATCGCTTATGCAACACACTCCCAATCCGAGCTCGAGCATCATCCTCATTCTTTATCCAGAGAATGTTCTTCATTGGAGGATGTTCTTCCTTCAAGAATTCTCCAGCAAAAGCCTCCTCTCCCTTTCTCCAATGATCTCCCCCATGAGAGGTGATGATCCAATATTAATTAAATTAAATAAATTAAATCAATTATTGTTGGCTCATTAAATTGGTGGAAAACCAAGGGTTTCCTCACATTAAAGGGGAGTTAGGGTGGTCCCCACCACCAAGATTCAAAATGGGGGTTTCAAGAAAGAAAAATAAAAAGTTATTTATTTTATTTTTCTTCTCCCACAAAAAAACTGTAAAACCAACTTCCACCCTCAGCCTACTACGGTCGAGGTGAAGGTCTCCTTAAGTAAATATCGGTGCTGCGAGTTCAATGGTGTCCTTAGATTTCAATTCTACACACCGGTTCAAAAGTTACAAAATGCCGCTCAGACGTTCACTGAACGTACCTGAAAAAAGTTCAAAAATTTATTCTGGGCCCACCAGGCCTCAAAATCACATGCCATTAATTTTCACGGACTCGTAATATTTATATATAATTTAAAAAAAATTACATGGAAAATATTTTGTCTTTAGATGGATTGAGATTTAGGTGTGTTTGGTGGGGAGATCGACATAGAAGATGATGTAGCAAAGCTTCAGGAGGAAGACTTACCTTTTTGTTATAACCTAATTACACACCATGTATTTTGAAAAAACACATGCAATGTAGTTTACTTTCTATGGTGGATAAGGTTTGCAGCTGAGTTAAATATCACACAACCATGTGGCAGGCCCACATACTCTGTAACCCTATGAAGAAAATTGATCTATGTATAGGGATCACATGCCTAGGACTTGGGTGGTCCCACATACTGTGTTCCCCATACGACATGCTTTGTATATTGATTTTCTCACACCATATTTTAGAAATGAGACACTAATAGACAAGGACTTGGGAGTAAACCTTGTATACACCAAGAGACACACTGTGTAATTTTCTTTGAATGTTTTACCTCACATATCTCCTTATTTAGGGCTTAGAATCAGACCCATGAGTAGTTCTTCTTGAGTAGAATTCCATATAGAGTGTGATGCCAACCTTTATTTCTATATCAGATATATGATGTCATGTGAAATGATTAGTTAACTTATTCTAGCATGGTTGGTTGATGTTGATACTCTAGAGTGATCTCCATAGCAATAGTGGGGTTGGAAACCCCCTTGATGGAACATGTAAGTCACAGAGTGGGTCCCCTATTTCCTATATAAGCAGTATTGGTAACCCACTATACACACCCCAGGGTGTGGGTATTCTATCCATGGAGTGTAACCCCCTTTTCATTGAGTGAAGATGAGGCATGGGTCCTACAACCTCATGGGTTTAACACCACCTCTTCCATGATGTGCCATTAGTGAGGTGTGGGACCCCTATATTTGGTAAGGATTACATTGAGCTACTGGAATTGGGATTAAAACCAACAATTGGATCTATAGATAGACTCATCATCCTTAACTGGTTGTGATGATTTAGATATTTCTCTCTCTCTTCATTTGGTTTCTTATATGAACATATCAGTTTGTTGGGTTTCTTCTCTATTATTGTGGGTTGATCTAACTGTTTATTTCTATTACTTACCCTTTGGTTTTTGGGGAGGTCTACTGGGTATGTATATACTCACCCCTGCATGGTATTTTCCCACACGTATCTTGTCTTATGTAGGCAAAAATCAGTTAGACTATGAATTTGGTGGGTCCAATGTTAGTGGATATTAGTAGTTCTCAGTGGTGGTGATTGCATACAGTGGTGGATAATAATGTTTGGGAACATGTTTTTACCTCATCCGGATATTAGGTTGGGACTCTCTTTATTTATATTTGGGAATGTACTTTTCCCCTTCATACTTTGGGTATATTTTATATTACTAAAATCAGATTTTTTATAGATTATTACATGAATTTGTTTTCTTTTGGGTTATTACAACTTTATTTATCCTACATGGTTGTGATGTACTTGGAGGTGTTCGTGTGTACATGTTCTTTAGGATGCCCCCCATATGAATGGCATTCCTACTTGGTGCTAGTCACCAGCTCTTTTCCTATTGGATGCTAGCTTAGGGATACACTCTTGTCTTACTGCTGATCTAAGTGGGCCCCCAGTGGTTCAGGTCATGATAGAGTGGTATTAGAGAGGTATTTTCAAGAAATGATTTTTGGAGTTAGATGTGTTGTAACGATAGGTTTTGAAACTTAGGGAAAATATGTTAAGGTGTATCAAGTTAAACTTTCTATCCATAGAAACCAGTGATGATGATGATTATAATATCAATACACTAGGACTCTGATAACTTTCTTGTTGATTTGGGATGATGAGACACCAATTTTAGGGAAATCAATGGTACATGCACCATATAATAATGATTATTTGATGTCTATTTCCTCCTTGAGTCAGCTCCCCAAATATACTCATCTTACTATGGTATATATTTTTAGCTTTTAGGATGCTTACATGATGATAGCTGGTTAGTATACCAAGATAGGGTCACGATAATGGCCAGTTAAGTTATTTGGCTTTAATTTAGAGGTCTTTTCAAGTGGTTTTATCTCTAGGTGAGTAGAGATCAATGATTCCAATCATTTAGTGATACGTGGAAATTCCCCAATAGTCTAGGATATTGTTTGTATTCAGGTCAAGAAACTGATTATTCCAATGGCCCATTACAACGATGCATATAGGCTGGGTGTGTTTCTTGGGTTTTAGTGGTAGATAACACTCTGGTTTTATGGCAAGAAAAACCCCTAAGAAATAGAGGATTAAATAGAGTCCGTAAATTTCATATTCTGATTCATGTGAACCCTAAATGATCAGATGGTTTTTTTATGACCAATATTATTCATGGAGAAGTGAGCACTAGTCGACTCTGGTCACCCATACTGTAACGCCCTGACCCCAGCTACCCAGAGTCGGTGCATTACTTCGTAACATTGGCATGATCACAAAATATCAAGTCTCGAAAGACCGATTAGTTTAGTATCCTTGGAAACACTAGATACATTCATAAATGTTACATTACATCATAAAGTGAAAAACTACAATAACAAAGTCTCCATAGTCCACACTTCTATCCTCTTTGGACTATCCCTGTAGGTCATTCATAAAATACTTCTTTACATCCTGTAAAATATTAAAACATTGAAAGGGGTGAGCTCAGATGCTCAGTAAGGATAACAATATTGCGGAATCTTTCATAAATAAACATTAACATTTAAGGCAATGTATAACTAAAACAAAAGCCTTTTTAAACTTTAAATTCAGCATAATATGGAAAAAATAAATTAAATAATTTCATTTACTTACTCACATGGATATTCTACTAGTCGAATACTCACATGCAATATCAATAACCACTTTCATAATGATTGAATGCATAATTCCAGACTATCATAACCACGTAGCCAAGACCTCGTGCCAAGACCACAATTAAGATTTTGTCAAGGCCTCGTGCCAAGACACTAGTTTGTCTCATGAGCCCTACCGATGCATAGAGGAACTATAGAGGGCTCCACCCATCACTTATTAAGTCCAATGCATTCGTCATATGAACAGGTTTAAACATATCATAAACCATAACATAATTGTATCACATAAAACATGCATAAAGGAAATATAATATTTCCACACTTCAATCACAGGATATAAATACAACACATTGATATAATAAAAACTTTATCAAAACCATTTTCAATACTAAAATAAAAGAAAAGTAAAACATGGTATTTATTTTTCTTTTAAAAAAAGGTATGGCTTGTAGAGGAATCCGAAATTCAAATAATGGTCACAGCGGCAGATAAGTCTTTGTCGCCACATACGTACGACAAAAACATTCCATTTTGTCGTTTATTAAACGCTTCATATAAAAAATATTCCTTTTGAATAAATGTAAAAGTCAAAGGGGTTTATACACCATATAAAAGAAGGTTGTGTATAAAACAAAGTATGCCTCAATGAAAGGAGATTTAGACGAAGTCCCTTACAAAGATATTTTTTTAAATAAAGTAGATATATTATGTGTATTCACTATAAGTACACATAAATAAAGTACAAGTACAATATAGGACATAATAATATCATGACATAATTTGAAAGTGGGAGATTAACCCAAAGAATGAAAATTGGGTTAAGAAATTCCCTTACCTCGTGTCCAAATTCACTCGACCTTTCTTTGATCTCCTGAATGATAAAATAGAGTTAATCTCTACCTTCTTAAAAAACTTTTTCAAGTTCCTTATTCCTTTTATATCACTTATTACCATGTCATGAACATTATGTAATTATTTAAGTTTATAACGGTCGTTTTGTCGATCTTAGGTACTTGAGTCAAAAATAAACTTCTTATAATTACACTTTGTTCATGTGGTAATATATCCATTATATAAATAATTATATTCATTATTTATATATCATATACATCATATATATTCAGTATATACATTCATTTATAATATTACATAACATTTAGAGGTAAGAAATGAAATGCACCGTTCATGGAGATGGTAAGCCGTACGTACGCATGAACACTACTTTAATTTCTATTTCATATTTAATGGAATGAAATCATAATTATATAAAGGTATATTATAATTACATTATAATGTATACTACCATTTAATCCATCCTTTATACATCCCACATATGGCATTAACGATTCAAATCACTTTGAGGGGGCGGTAGTCCTCACTTCCTAAAATGAAAATATCGCGTTTACCCATAATGGAAATCATAAAGGTATGACATAAATGAGAAATAAAGAAGAATAAGAAAAACATAAACATAATATATATCATATATAAATATAGTGACATCTTAATGGACACCTTTTAAGGTGTTATATGAGTGTTGAACAATAATCGTTTCGTGAGGCAGAAATTCGCCATCCACAGAAACAGTATGTTCTTTAATCATTAGATGTAGGTGTGTGTAAGTTTAGCTCAAATACTTCTTATAACAACATCCTAGTATATTGAGGATACTGGTTTTGTTACAAAATAAATGAATAAAAAGAGTTTAATGGGTTGGAGAAGCAAAATAAAACAAAACAACATTAGAGAAGACATTACCTTAAAATAGGGTAACTCTTTTGATTTGAGCCAAAGGCTTCCTTGGGAAGAATTCTGACCAATGTGAGGCTTCTAAGAGTAAGTTAGGGAAGTTGGGAGAGTATTTGGGCAGAGTTTTTCCGATCCAAAAGTCTTTGAAGGTGTGAATAAGGTGGTAGTGGTGGGGGCCTTTTATAAGAAGAGAGAAGGGGTACTCTAGGAATGATTGAAATGTTACATTATTATGAAATGCTTTTTCGGATTCTAAAGTTCCCACACTTATATATTTTGAGGATAAGGTGATAAGGGTTAGAAATCTACTCATACAATAGATTTTTGACAAGTTTAAGTCTTATATTTTACATTATCTTTTCATTTTATTTAAACCGTTAATTAATGAGGTAATCACTGCATCATCATGGTATCATAAATAACTTAATTTATATAATGTATAAAAATTATAAAAAAAATATCATGAC
Source organism: Viscum album (assembly GCA_963277665.1). NCBI lineage: Eukaryota > Viridiplantae > Streptophyta > Magnoliopsida > Santalales > Viscaceae > Viscum > Viscum album. The sequence goes on from OY728133.1 coordinate 602,887,619, forward strand.
GTACGAAATATTTTTATATTTCTAATGAATATTTATAGTAAAAAATATGAATTGTATAACCACATTTAAAAATTGTTTTAGTAAAACAACTCTTGTTTGTGACATTTTTATTTTAACATTAAATAAAAAGTTATTTATGTCATTTTCCTACCAAAGTGGTTCCATGGGGTCCCCAATTTTACCCATGGATTTTCCTGGTCGTCCATGACACATCCAATAGGGGTATGACAAGTTTAAAGGTATTTTCATATTTTTATAATATCATTTTTACCTTAAATTTCACTAATTACCTTTAATCGTGATTAATTAAACTTAAAAGTTACTATTCACAAAAAAATTATTTTTATCCCATTGAACCAAATTTTAGTTCCTAATGAAAACCATGTATGTCGGATTTTTGAAAATAAAATCACAAAAGTGCTAATATTTCATTTAAACAAAAAATCAGTTTTTTTAACTACCACTTAGTGGTTTCACTATTCATCAAAAATTGAAGTTTTTCAGAACAATGCCAAAATTTCACCCTAAGTAATAATTGATATTCCAAATTCAAAAATGATGTCTATTTTACAAAATTCCAAACATATACGTTCTATTAATTAATTTCATAATTAATTCCCGCTGTCACAACAAATAACGTGTTTTGAAGAAACAATATATATCAAAAGATTGACAATTGTTTATGTCCAATTTCAATGTGAAATTAATTATAATGACCAACATTGGATAAAATGGTAAAAATATACTATAATTATACTTTAAAACCACTAGATAGTATAATTTATCACTATAAATTATTTTGATTAAAAAAGTTGTTTTTAAGTATTTTTCACTATTCATAAAAAATTGGATGTTCTCATAAAATTACAAAAAGTTCAAATTAGGATAATTTCGATATTTAGAATCCAAAAATGAAGTCCATTTTGAAATATAAAATATATATAATTTCAAAAATTGGGTATTACTATTCATAATGGCTATTTTGATTGGTCGCGGTGTGTTAGAATCTCGAACTTGCGTACAATGCAAGCTATTGCATTTTTTAAAGAGAAACGTATCATGGAAGCTGGGGGTGTTACACATACTCATGATGAGGTGACACTCTCATGGATTTTTTTATATAATTTATTTCATAATGATAACTATCCTTCAACCTTGTTCTCTTTATAGATTCAGGAACTTCTAGAGTTGGATTAGGGTGATATTACTGTTATAGAGTATGTATCATGGTTCATTTACCTCATATGACACTCTCTTGATATGGTACAAGATGGATAATTATATGCACTAGAGTTTGAGTAGGGCCTCCATAGGTACATCAAAACTAGAATGGTCTCACTATGAATTCTTACATATATTGATGTGCTAGAGTGGTCCTTGGAAAGAAATAGCTTACTGATAGAGGAACATAGGGAAAATGGAGCTGGAATTAGACACCATAGAGATGAGTTGTCTGCCACAACCAATAAATATTAGTATTTAGGTTCTTATAATAGTTATACTTCATGCAAGCTTGATCAGTATCACAAAACAACAGTGTAAGGATCCCTCCAGGGATCTAGTCATCTGCGAGATATGTGGAGTTATTTTTATGATAGGTTAGGTCAAATTCCATGTGAATAAATGACCCAACACACTATATATTGTGGAAAAGAAATGGAAAAACCTCCATGATAGAGGTTGTTTCATGATTAGGGATATCCTAGGGGTGTTCATGGTGGACCTCAGGGAGGTAGTGCTAACAGAGGGGATAGAGGATCCCCAGGAGGAGGAGCTATGGCTAGTGGATGATGATATGACCTAAAAACACCACCACCATCCCATGTGGCCCATGGCAGGCTCTGAGGGATAGTAGTAGAGGGTGTGGTTAGCTAGAAGCTATGGAGGGATATGATCATGTTGCACATGAGATGATTTGATGCATGATCCTTGTATCATATACTTTATCACCAATACTTTTAGACACATGAATGGATCATTATTTCATTACCTTATCCCTTATTTTTTATATTTAGATTCTTATGGATGCTTTAGCCCACCAGTTTTGGATGGATATTCTTATAGTAAGTGATTCCACTATCTCATACATCTACCAATAGTGCGATCCAATTATTGATGGGGAGATATTCACACATTACCTCTTGTTAGTCATGATAAAGAAAGATGATGTTATTATAGGTATGTACTAGCTATACATGGTACATTCTTAGATAAACAGTCACCATGGGAGAGTTAGGTTATTATGAGTAGATGGTATGAGATTCTCATTCAATGGTGATAAGGACCCATTTCCAGAGCAAGTGGGGTTCTGAAACCTATCTCCCATCACTTGGAAGGTTTTTCCCTTATAAAAATGGATTATTTAGACATCTAGCCTATAGAGATAGTGTATGAGTACATGGATTTAATTTTTGATTATGTTTTGGGACTACCTCCACATTAAGAGATCAATTTCTACATTGAATTACACCCCCAATCAGATCGATATCTTCTATAGCATATTGGATAACCCTTAATAAGATCCAATACACAAGGATATAGTGGAGTACCTTCAATATAATGGTATCATCAGACCTAGTGTGTCCCCCTGGATAGCTTTAGTGTTGTTTTCTAATAAGGAAGATGAGATCTTGAGGCTATGTGTTGATTATCGCCGCATGGAACAAGTGATAATCAAGAACCAATACCCATTTCCAAGGAAAAATGACCTATTTGACCAACTAAAAGGTTTAAGATGGTTTTAGAAGATTGATATCAGGTCCGACTACCACGATTTGTGGGTTCATAAGGAGTAAATTCAAAAAACGACATTCTGATGCCACTAAGGGCATGATAAGTTCCTGGTAATTCTCTTTGATGTAAAAAATTCCCCCACTATCTTCATGATAATTATAAAGAAGAACATTCAACCTTTCTTGGATCATTTCATGGTTGTTTTTATTCATGAAATTATCATTTAATTTGTATTATAGGGGGATCATTTAGAGCACTTAATGATGGTTCTAGACTTACTCCAGAAGCACTGGTTATATGGTAAGCTCTCTAAGTTCCAATTATAGATTATATAGGTTTATTTTATAGGCCATGTCATATATGAACATGGTGCAAATATAGACCCAAAAAATATAGAGGCAATGATTGCTTGGGACCCTCCCAAGAGAATGTATGATATATAGAGTTTTCTTGGTTTGTTTGGGTAATATCGGAGTTTTTTTGTGGACTTTATAGGATTTTGACTCCTTTTATTTCCTTGACACAAAAGGGAAAACTATTTTCTTAGACTGATTTGTGTTAGAAATCCTTTGAGGAACCTAGGTGGAGTTTGAACAATGCTCCTTTTTTTAGACTACTATAATATAGTGTTGAGTACATGGTAATCTACGATTCCACTTGATCTAGGATTGGGTTCATGTTGATGTAGAGAAAGACAATGATTAATTACAGATCTAGGAAACCAAGACCCCATGAGTATAACTAATTGACCCATGAATTAGAGTTGGAATGAGTAGTTTTCACCTAGAAGATGTTGAGGAATTATCTTCTCAGCAAGAAGTTTGATGTTTACTTAGACTACTAGAGTCTTGGGTATATATTTTCCTAGAGAGAACTTAATCTGAGAAAAATAAATTGGATAAAGTTCTTACTGGAATACAACTTTGAAATAGTCTATACTCTTGGGAAGTTCAATGTGGTATAATAATCCATTAGTAAGAAGTCCCATTATTTATTGGTGGAGGAGGTGTTAGAGTAGTTAGTCTCTTTATAGCTAACCCTTGTAGAGGAAAGAGAAGAATCTACCATCAATAGATGGTAATGACTCCACCAATTATCCTATGTGTGAGATAGGAAAAATTTGGAGACATTTATTGTAAAGTTTTGTGTGACCATATTTCCTAAAAAGATGCAAAACATGATTTTTTTGAAGGTAGGTAGCATGTCATCTTCTTTTAAGAATGGATGGTTATTCCAATCATATTATTTGAGGAGGTGCTAAGGGAGTTCCATACCCCCACCATGGCTATATATCCTAGAGTGGAGAAGATATATCGAGACCTTTAATGGCATTTTTGGTGAACAGGCATGGGGTGGTGTGTTTTCAAATTTGTTTCTTGATTCCTCACCTATTAATAGGTGAAGGTGGGACATCAAGTTACAATAGGTTTGACTCAACCTCTTGAGATCCCTAAGTGAAAGTGGGATGATATATGAATGGATTTTATGATAGGGATTCCATAGACAGAGAGAGTCTATAATTCCATCTGGGCGATTTTTGATCAACTTATTAAGTTAGATCACTTCCTCTTTATTCAGGAGTAGAGTCCGTTGAAGAGTTTGGGGAGCTTGTATGTATGAGGGACCATCTGACTTCATGGGCTACCCTCAATTATTTTATTCAACCATGATGCTTATTTCACATCATAGTTGTGAAGAGGTTTGTAGGAGGCATTAAAGAACCAGGTACAAATGATCATGACATTCCACCCCCAGACAGATATCCAGAATGAATGAACCATTGAGGTTTTAGAAGATATGTTGAGAGCTTGAATATTGTAATTTGGTTGATATTGGGAGGATCACCTAACTTTGGTAGAGTTCAATTATAATCAAAAATATCACTCCACTATTGGCATTACACCATTCAAGGCTTTGTACGAGATACCCAATTGGTCACCCACGTGTTGGAAAGAAATATGTGAGTCATAATTTATGGATCTGGAGCTGGTGTAGATGACAATGGACAATGTTTTGTGATATATGAGTGAATAAATATCACTCAACATCAACAAAAATATTATTAATACCAACAATGTAGACCCTTGGAGTTTGAGATGGGAGACCATGTGTTCCTAAAGGTATCTCCACAATGAGGTTTGCAGAGGTTTGGTTGGGGTATCAAGATATCCCTGAGGTTCATCGGGCCATTCCAGGTCATACATAGGGTTGGATAGGTTTCTTACCACTTAACTTTACCCCATAGTTGTACCAGATACATGGTGTCTTCCACATGTTGTAGTTGAGGAGATATGTGCATGACCAATCACATGTTATTTAATGGGGTGAGTTGGACATTAAATATGAAGCCACATTTTTAGAGTGCCCAGTGGCCATTGAGGATCGTAAGGAGAGGATCCTTCATGGGTGAACTTGATGCGAATATTCACCAAAGCCTTATATGTATATATGATATATATAAGCACTATCATATTGCAAGGAAATTATGATTTTCATACCCATGGAATTTACGATTGTGAAAAAATGATAAAATATTATCATTTATTGATTCTATAATAAATTCTACCATTAAGGAACTATTATATAATATGTAATTTAAGAGAGTAAATGCATATAATTCATGAACCAACCATGGTATGTATTCATGAATTTTTAATGCAAGAATAAATGGGACATCCCAAGGATCATACTTTACTATTATAAATTATACAACTATATGATGAATATAATGTATATGGATATTCAAATAGTGACTCCTTGGAACTTGAATCTATCTTTCATCTTCCCCCTTTAAATAGTGAGACACTAGCACATCATGGAGGTAGGTGGACCCTACTCAAATATTGAGTGATTCAGATCAGCCCCTGGATACACCATAGTGGTGGGATGATTTTTATAATTAGTGATATATATAAAAATATATGACGATGATGAAGATGTATTAGTTTCTATTTGGTGTAAGGTACACATGTTTTACATCATACTCTTAATTTCTTTATTGTATTCAGGTTTCATATTATCTTGCATAGAGATCCTCAGACATGGATTTTAATCGCTTTTTCTTGAACTGATAATTGTTATTAGACTCAAAAAAACCCTTTAGTGGTATTTGAGTGATCAATGAATAAGTTTTATGAAATAATGTGTGCAAATGAAGAATAAAACCAAAAACAGATCAATGTTTTTCAAGTTTTTCAAAAATTTGGAAAAAGGGTTTACCGTTACATAGTGGGGCTACGTAAAGGAAATGATGGACACACCCTTATGAAGTTGAGATGCATAAGGGTAACCAAGGTATCACCCTTACATAGAGTGGTTTGAATAAGTGTTATCAAAACTTACCCTTACATAGATATAAGGGTTTCATAAAGGTAGTTGTATTTTTTAAAGGGTTATATAAGGGCAACCGAACACTTACCCTTACATGATACCCTTACACAAAAGGTACTCATAAGGGTAACCTATTTGTTACCTTTATAAAAATGGTTTGAATAAATTTAGTACCCTTACATAGTGGTACCGAGAATCCACATAAAGGTAATACATGATGTACCCTTATGTAGTGTCTACTATATAAAGGTTCTACCCTTACATGAGTCAGCTACATGAAGGTAGTTTCCTTATGAAATGGTTCTTGAATCTCATATAAAAGTAAATAGTTTATGCATAAAGGTTATGAAATTTTTAAAAGGGTTATGTAAAGGTAACCAAATTATTTCCCTTATAAGAGAGGCTACATAAACGTTGTAGAGTTTTTCTTAAGGCTATGTAGAGGTATATTTGTACCTACCCTTATGTGAAGAGTTCATGTAAAGGTAAGATATTATGTACCATTAAATAGTGTATGATACATAAGGGTCATGGACATATACCATTATGAAAGGTATAAATAACTAGTTTACCCTTACAAAGAGTTTCTGTGAAGGTTAAAGGGAGGATACCCTTACGCAGTAAAGGGTTCCTACATAAGGGTAAACAGAAAAGATTTTAATTTTTTAAAATTATTAAATGGTTTATAAAATGTTTATAAATAATTATAAAAGGTATTTATAGATATTTTAATTTATAAAAGTTTTAAAAATTAATTAATTATAAATTGTTATTAAATAATTAAATAAATGTTTATAAAACATTTTATTCCCAAATATTAAATGTTAATATTTGAAATACATTTTAACCAAATCTTATGGCATAGATTATGATCTATAAATAAAAGTGTTTATTTATAAGTAATAAGTAATAATATATAAAGGGTTATAGATTATTAAATAAGTCCAAAATATAAAATGTTTATATTTACATTATTATTTGTTTATAATTAATTATTTTTAATTGTTCAAAATAAAAGGAGACATTATTTAGATATTATTTAATCCACACTAATTTTTTTTTTGATGACTGATATGATCAAGGTTTAAATAATGATTAAGTATATGATATTTAGATTATGTAAAAATTTTACATAATAGAATTTGGATTATAAATAATTTACAATTCATAAAATATCATATATTTAAAATGGAAATACCATATAATGATAAATATGAAAGAGTTAATATTGAAATGAATATAAAATGTTTATATTCAAAATTATGGAATGATCATAATGTTAAAGATAAAATTATAATAGAGTTGATAGTTATCTTTTATTTACGAATTGTTCATAAATGTTTATGTGACATTTAAATATTTGAATTATTTATTTATTTAAAGGCCATTCCCCGTTTTATTTGTATTTAGTAAATTTTTTTATGAAATATTAATGTTATGTATACTTTAGTTTAATATGTTAAACTATTTATAGGATAAATCCCTACATTTCATGGTAGGTATGATAATGAATTTAGTTTTTCATCTACCTTGACCTAAGTTTTTAATTAATGTTATGAGATTGATTTTAGTTCTTGAATATAGTTTTTGAATATTTGGATTTAGAGTTATGATGAATTTGATTCTCTATTGACTAAATTGGAACTAGGTAGAGAGACTTGGGACCAGACTATCCACCTACCTAGAGGCTCTTGCCCTATTTAGGCTGGTGAATGAGGTTGGCTATCTATTTCTCTAGGTTTACTCAAGTTGATAACTCTATGAATTTACCTGAAGTTCTAATGTACATTATATATTTGATGTATTCAGATATGTATGAATATAATTGAATTCTAATTTTGGCTGAGTAACACAAACTTGTGGGTTGTGTAAAGAGTTACACAACAATATGGTTTGAAAATATTGGTTTGGTGGAGGGAATATGATTCCAAACTAAATTACTAGAATCATGCATACATAAAATGGAATAACATGAGATAATATGGTGAAATAAGATGGTGAGATAAAATACCCTTAAAATACTAAGTGTGATTTTACTTCCAAAGAGACACTAGTAAAGACCTAAATCATTCAACCAAGTTGGTTTTACTATAACAGTGTTCCCTTGGATTTTCTTGTGTAAAACAAGAATGTAATGGGAGAAACTGGACCATTATTGGGTAGATTCCTCCATAGCAGGGTGCCCCTGGGTTGTATTTTTTAATCTTTTTTATCTTTAATTTGGGTTGCACTTAGTTGGGAAACCCTTAGGAAGGATACCAGAGGAATAAAGTTGAGTTTATCCATATAATGGATTGGAAAAAGGGATGTCTTCTCAAATATACAAGAATCATATATGATATGATTGGGATGATTCTCTTTGTAAATAACTATGTGGGGAGAGGAATTCTATAAAAGACTCAATTATTAGTGAAATATGGGCCTTGGCCCGATAAGGGATATGATTTGTTTTTCAAAATGGGTCATCATTTTAGTGGGATCCCATTTAATAAAATTCCTTATTAAATGTTTAATAATACATGATACTTATATGATAAAAAATTATATTGTAGATAATATCATTATTATCATCAAGCTAATTTTTTTGATAAATACTTGATAAGGATAATATTAATGTAAGATACTGCTAATACTAGAAACTTAAGAAAAGTTCTTAACAAATATTGGTAATTTTAAAAAAATTATTAATGAATATTCTTCATGTTAGAAAAATTCCTTCAACATTAACCCAGTTTTGAAGCTGTTTAATAAGTGAATCTATATTATTATGGAAGCATAGATTGACCCATTTATGGGTTTAAAGGAATTAAATGAAAAAAAACTAAATGAATCTTATTCTCAACTCATGTAATCAATATAACTATGTACATCAATGATTTTAGTCTCATATACTCAATATGATTGGCCACGTCAAATGATATTCGATATGGTTGAATATACTAAATGACTCGGTCATAATAAATGTTTCCTTAAAAATTTAATGGTTATATAAATAAATTATATTTTTCTAATAGATATATGATATCGAATGTATAATTTACAAGTGTATTAAATATACAAAAAAGTCATAAAGAGAAAATAATTGAAGATTGAATTTTTTTTCAAGTAACGGAGAAAAGGAGTTGCTTCATTGGTAACTTGGATACTTAAATATTGTATAACATTATCATAAGATGTGTATTTTATATCATTTATCTATTGATAAGAGCATGGGAAAATTTTTTGTTTAATAAAATGAGATAATATTTTATTTATTCACACAATTATATTTTTTTACTTCTATAACATTCTTTAAGGGGAGACTAAAATGGCTTGTTCTGGTTAGGGAATTTATCCTATTATCATATATGGAAATTTTACAACAATATGATTTAATTTAAATAAAATTTATTTGATATTCTATTTTTTTGGGAATATATATATATATATATATTAATTAGGAACATGATTTTTAAGTTCTAAAGTGTGGTATAGATAGTAAAATGAGGTAAAATTTCAAACCATAAGAATAAAATTTGGTTGAAAAGTTCAAAAATGTTAATTTAAGAAGACAATAAAGGTCATCAAAACCCAGGTTTTTCAATAAGGAATAGTAACAATTCAATTTGATTTGATTATCCAAGTTATAACTGAAGGAGTTTAGGAAACTATATAGAATTTCAATGTGAGGTATAAATGTTATAGAAACTAATTATTTATTTTTAAAGGTATGTGATACCAAATTTATATTTTACAAAAGTTTTGTAAATATATAGGAGTTCAAAATAAAAGGAAGAATTAATTGAACTTATATTTTATATTCATGAGATGAAGTAAATAGTTACTAAATCAAGGATTTGAATGTAAAGGATTTTATCAACATCAAATGCATCTATGTGAAATATGTGTATCTTCATATCATTTCCCTTATGTGATAAGAGAATTTGTTCAATTATAAAGAGTTACTATAAACAAGTGTGAGATGATTAATTATATCCACATGTTTTATGATTTATCTATTTTTATAACATTCTTTGAGAAGAAAATATGAATAAAAGTGTTTTATTTAGGATAAAATGTTTATACATGTATTTGTTAAAATATGTGGGAATGTTTCCCCAGCACCCATCAGTGGTATATTATAATAAAGTCTTCTTTTTAAATGAAAAATGTTCCAAACACATATAATACCATATATGATATGTAAAATATATTTTATTTGTTAAATATTCCTACTAAAAGGAAATAAATGTTATTTCCTAACACAAAAGAGTTTGTGTATCTTAGAAAGATATTCTGAAAATAATATAGTGTCTTATAGTCTAGTGGGAGTATGTTTGGACTTAAAGAAGTTCAAAGTTAACAAATAAATAATTAAAAAAATCTAAGTTTAAAGTGAATTTTACTTTATATCCTAAGATAGTTAATAGGTATTAGTAGAAAATAATGTAAGTAGTTACATTATTTCATGGGAAAAGTTTGATGGAATAGGGTTTTCAAGGAATATTATGATGAAATTATAAATATTTCTAAGTAGACAATATTAGTTTACATCGTAACATTTTGATGTTGCGAAGTTAAGAAGTTTGAATATGCCCAGATGTTAAAAATTTAGTAATATAATTCCTGAATCTCACCATTATTCAAACTAGATTACTTCATAGATGTTTCTTACTAAATAGTTTAGTAGGAGGGTTTTATTATATGGTAACATAGATATGTGATGTGGATTACATATGATATAATGTATTAACAAAACCCAAAAAGTATAGAAAACATAAGTCTTCTATGATAGTTTATCATATATGATATGATAAATTGGTGCTTATGTTTTGTTTGTTAAATATTTTTAAAGAGTTTAAGAATATTAAAATGTATTATATTAGAGGAAATTTATACATTATCATTATTTCATGTTTTCTATATAAATGCATCTATAGATATACATTTTGAAAAGAGTAATGATAATAAACCTCTCAAAGTACAACTTTGAGTTTAACCCTAACTGATGTTTATCATGGATAGTTTATGATGAAATGTTAAGGATAACATGATTAAGATTATTTTATTGATATATATATATAATATGATCATGAGGCATAAAACAAAGAACATGGTTCTTTGTGTGTGCTGGATGACCTCTTAAGTATAGCACATGGAGTGTCATACAGAGATGTATTTGGTATATTAGGGGTGCATTGATCATATTTTAGTTCTCTCTACCTGGGGTTGGAAATATACATAACATGATAACCTTCATACTTTGATACCCTACTTACTCAATTATACATATTTACTTAGCTAATACAAGGGTGGTTGGGTATGCTATTAATCTTGTCGTCAGTTGGAGCTTAACCAAGATGTGATTTGTACTCTCATATGATGAGAATGACATAAAGTACCTTAATTGAGATAGACTATAGGAATGTTCTACCTCACCTAGATATTATATATATATATATTTATCCTTATAAGGGACATTTTATGTGATTATTCAAAAGGATGAATGAAATGTGATATATTCATCAATCCGTTCAGTATATACTCATATAGTTGAGAATATATGATTTTCCTATATGGGATTGACATGTTTCATGTCCCATGGCTACTTAATGTCTTGAAAAAATGGAAAATATGTGAATGAACATTTTCATATGATGTAGACTCGTGGACACATGTATAGAGATACATGTGTTTGATGGAGATCACACCAGATCCCTTTATTTCTCGAGTAACATTGAAGATTTCCTAGAGGCTACTCTTTTCTTACATATATGGATCCAAATATTCATATTTGTTTTGAATGTAATAATGGACCATGGGGTCACACTTTATGGTTGACTAAATGAGGAATGAGTTTGAATAAGAGAGCTACACTAAAATTATTTTAGAGTTAATTGAAAAGTGTTTTAGATGGGTATTCACAAGGTATTAAATATGATGTGATACAAGATGAAGTTAATGATAGATTTCCAAAAGTGTTTTCAAATATATCCAAAAGTAGTTTTAGATATGATTTCACAATTTATTATATATGATAAAATATAAGGTGAAATAACACAAAGCCTTTTAGGCTTTAGTGTAAGTGGGATATTGATGGGAATTTTCCCTAAAGCCTTATATGCATATATATATATATATATATATATATATATATATATATATATATATATATAAGAAATATATGATTGCATGAAAATTATAATTTTCATGCCCATTAAATTTACAATTGTGAAAAAATGATAAACAACTATCATTTATTGATTCTCCCAAAAAGGATATCATCAAGTAACTAATATATAAGATGTAACACAAGGGAGTAAATTCATATGATGAATGAACTAATCGTGGTATTTTTTCATGTGTTTTAACACATGAATAAATGACACAGCCCAAGGAGAATAATTTAGACTTATAAATTATACATCAATAAAATGGTTGTACTATATGTGGGTATTCATATATTGACTCCTAGGAATCTGAATCTCTCTTTCATCTTCCTCCTTTTCACAATGAGATTCTAACACGTCATAGGGGTTGGTGGATCCTACTTGAACATCGAGTGATTCAAATCATTCTATGGATACACCATGAGGGTGAGATATTTTTCCAATTATTTATATTTATCAAACCATATGATGATTATGAATATGAAGTCATTTATCTTTAGTGTAAGGTACATGTTTTTTACAACATAATATTTATTTCTATATTTTATGAAGGTTTCCGATTATCTTACATGGTGATCCTCGGTCAAGGGTTTTAATAACTTATTCTTGAACAGATAATTTTTAATATACTATAACAAAACCCTACAGAACTATCCCATTGGTGTGGGTTATTTGATAAAATTAGAACCTTTAAGAGATCTCATGGGAGTATGAGAGCTAGGTGTAGGTTTAAAACCATTACCTTTTCAAGTAGGTTTTACTTTTTGGGGAAAAAACCTTAAAAGTGGTGAGAATGTAATGACTCCAATTTTTGTATCTAGAAGATTTGGATATATATATATATATATGGGTTTTTCTTTGGAGTTGACACTGTGTTATGGGTGTTATAGGACCCAAAAAATTATATTTTAAAAATATTAAATATATTAATCCTTGTTCATGTATCTTTTTTGAATAAATGTTTTTTCTCTTGAAAAGAGGCTTAGATGAGGAAACCAAGAACACAACTAGTTTCAAAACACAGGGTTTACCATTTTTGTGACATATGTTTTGTTTGAATTGAGTTCCACATTAGAGTTATATCACTAGAAAATATGTTAATTAAATTAAATAAATTAAATAGTTAATTTATTTGGTTTATTAATGTTTGACCAAGAAAATCCCCTCTATTTAATCCCCATTATTGAGGATCCCTAGGGTTAGCTGTATAACCTTGAGATATTTTTCAAAAGAGGTGAGAAAAAATATTGGGAGAGGATTCATCAGATGACCGAGGAGATCATGAATATATTAACATGCTTGAAGGAATGCATCACCGACATCGATTTAGAACTATTATTCACCAATGATCAATCACAACATTGAGGTAGGGATCATTATTTATGGATTATTACCCTGATATTTTAGATTTCTAGCGTGGGTTATGATATATTGTTTTAATCTATGATTTCTATCCCATTGGTATAATCTCATTGATTTATTTAATTATATCATTTTACCTTGATTATACATATTACTCACAATTTCATCTTCTTATTTATTGGATTTCTATGACTATGATTGAAGGCTGAGTTAACTATGATAATCTATGATTTAACTTTGTTTATTGTGAATTTATCCCTTTTTTATTCATGTGCTCATCATAATTCTATGGTAGGATGATTTTATGGTCAATATAGTTTGAGATGTGTTCGAGCCCCAAATTCAAATCGGTTCGTGTGATTGGTGATGGAGGCAATGATTTGTAGAAGCAATGATGACCCACAGTGGATTTCAGATGAACAATAGAGGGATAAACCATCAAATGATGACATAGGAACAAAATACATGACATCCACCACACAGGTTGATGGGAACCATGAAATCTAGTTATTGGAGTCCAAAATCGATGACTGAAGGAGTTTCCTTCAATATTGGGGACTTGGATGGAGCTTCAAGTATGATATATAGAGAGATAAATGGACCAGATGGTGTAGTGAAACATTGGAAGGAAAACTTAACTTTCTATATAAAGCCTGACTACACACCATTTATTCCATAAGAACACATACCATGTAGTTTGTTTTTTGTGGTATCTTGGGTTTCTAGCCAAGTTAAATATCACATTGCTATGTGGTGAGTCCACACATCATGTGAACCTACATGGAAAACTGAGATGTGTATAGGGGGTACCTACCCGAGACTCTAGGTGGCCCCACACGCCGTGTTCCCTGTATGACACACTATATATTGATTTTCACATTCCATTTCGGGTAGCGGTACATGGTTAGGAAAGGACTTAGGAGTACTCCCCATGTACACCAAGATACACATCATGTACCTTTATTCAGATGTTCTACCTCCCATATATCATTCTTTAGGACTTGGAATTAGACCTACAAGGAGTCCTTCATGAGTATAATTCTATATAGAATAATATGATGAACTTTCTTTAAATATCAGATATATGGATTGAAGCATCATGACTAGTTTATTTTTTTCAGTAAGGTTGGAAAAAATTGAGACTTTAGAGTGATCTTCAGAGTGATAGAGGGGTTGGAAATCCCCATGAAGACATTCTTAGGTTAGGCCATGGGTTCCCAATTTTATATAAGGTAGGATTGGAAACCCCCATATACATCCCATGGCATGTATCTTCTATCTATAGAGTAAACCCCCATTTTCTTCAATCTCATATGAGGCATGGGTCCTCCTCCCTCTTAGGGTTAACACCACATTCGTCATGACGTTCCATCATTGAGGTATGGGTCCTGCATATCTGATGAGGATTAATTTGGGATACTAGCACTAGGAAAACATTTTTACTTGGATCTATATATAGACTCATCATCCTTAGCTAGTTGTGAATATTGAAATCTTCCTCTCTCTCTGTTCGATTTCATATACGAGAATATCTTTTTGTTTTTTTATTATTGTGGGTTGAGTTGACTATTTATTTATATTTCCCCCTTTGGTTTTTAGGGCGTTCTACTGGGTATGCATATACTCACCCCTGTATGGGATTTTCCTACACATGTCATATATTATATAGATGACATGTAGTTTGACAGTGAATTTGAAAGGCTTGATGTTAGTGGAGCTTAGAAATACTTGGTGGTAGTGATCACAATCTATGGTGGGTAATAGTGTTCAGTAGTAGAGTTCTACCTCCTCAACCTCTTGGGTTGAGACTCTGTTTATATCTACTTGGGTGTGTATTTATCCCCTTTATACTTTCGGTATATTTTATATTATTTAACTATAGTTGTTTTAGAGTTTATTACACGCATTTTTTCTTCTTGGATTAGTACAATATTATTTATCTTATATGGTTGTGATTTATTTGGAGGTGTGTGTGTATACAAGTTCATTAGGGTAAGGACTCCCATATGTGTGACATGTCTACTCGACACTAGTCACTAGCCCCTGACCTATTAGAGGAGGGATTGGCGAGTCACTCTAGACTTACCACAGGTCCAGGTGGGGCACCAGTGGGTCGGGTCATGGAACACATGGAAGTGATATGGAGTTAGATTACTTGAAAAAAAGTTTTTATAACTTCGTGAAAAATGTTAAAAGAATCAAGAAGTAGTTTAGGAAGAAGAATATAATGGAAATTAGTAAAGTTAAATCTAGTAAAAATAATGATGATTTAGAATTAACTTACTATGAGTGCATAAATAAGGTAAATATTAAAATAGAATTTCCAAAATTAAAGTATTAAAATAAAGAAAAAGACAAAAAAGGATAAACAATATCCTTTTAGTAGATGGACTTACATTGATAATTTTGATTCAAGTAGTGAGTCAGAAAGTGAAGTGAAGACCAGGAAACCTGATTCAATGGATACATCTTCTAAGGTACATTATTCAACTTTTAAATGTTTATTAAAACCTTATAATGATTTTTATACCTATGTAAATGAAAATAAAAATGATACTGATTTTTCTTTTAGTCCTAATTATAATTCAGATTCTAAAAATTATGATATTAAATAACTATATAAGAAAATAAGATATTACAAAAAAAAATGGTTTGAAACTTTCTAAGTTATATAAATAATTAAAAAGTAAAAATAAGAATCAGGTAAAAGAAAATAATAAACTTAAAGAGGAAAGTGAAAAATTGAAATTTTTTTATCTCTAATAATGAAAAAGAGAAAAAGGTTTTTGATTCTGAAATATTAAAATTAAAAGAATAGAATGAAAGATTCAATATTTTATTTATAATAATAATGAAAGAGAATAAAGGAAATTTAAGTTAGTTTTTTCATGAAATTACTAAAGTTGAGAATGAATTTAATATGCCCAAGCTAGAAATAAAAGTAAAAGAGATACAATTTATTATTTAAATGTGAAATTATATAATTATTTAGAAGTTATTCCAAAATAAAAAAAGAAATTAAAAATATAACGTTGTTATTTTGAAAATGGATCTATATAATTTTTCTCAATGTAAGGAAAAATATGATAATATGATGTCAATGATGAAACCTAATAAAAATATAAATGTTTTTGGTTATAATATTAAACTACCAAGAATGAACATAACTTTTTTTTATAAAAAGTTCAAATGGAAGTATCTCATGTGTAATATGTTTTAAGTTTATAATGCATGTGAATTATTAAAATGAATTTTATTTAATATTTTGGTTACACTAAAACTTTAATCTCTAAAATTTATTTTCTAAAATACCAAAAAATTGATGTTTGTAGTCTTTTTGAGAGATTAATATTTCCACTACTAATCCAGTTATACCCAAAATAGTGCGAGTTCCAAAAAAATATTTCACCTGATTGATTTATGATAATTTTACTTAAGAGTCTAATATATTCATGGTATTTGTACAATGACTATTCCAAAAACATGACTGGTGATATTTCTATCTTTCTATCATTTAATTCACACGATGAAAATTTTATCAATTTCACGGACAACTCTAAAGTTCACATTAAAGACATAGGTGAAGTAATATTTTCTAATTTTTTTTATAATTTATAAGTTTTTGTGTGTTGATGGTTTACAGTAAAATTTAATAATCATATCCAAACTATGTGATGTTGAAATGTATGTTAAATTTGAAAATGATAAATATACAATTCTTAAGAATGAAATTGTCATATTTTTAGCATGTAGAAAAAAGAAAATATATACTATTGATTTATATTAAATAATAAAATAGGAATTTAAATGTTTAAATGTTGTATAAATAGATTATATTTTTTTCATATGAGGCTTGGACATGAAAATTTTCAGTTGTTGAATAATTTGTCAAAGCATAGATAGGTTCTGGAGTCATCCAATCTAAAATTAAGTAAATATTTTGTATATGATTAATGTTTAAAATTTAAGCAACATAAGTAGAGTTTTAAATCTATTATGATGTCAAAATTTATATATCTCATGAATTATTACATCTCTATTTATTTGGTCTTATGAAAACTTCTAATTTATGTGGAAAGAAGTATGTGTTTGTGATTGTAGATGATTATCATAGATTCACCTGGACTTATTATAAGACTCATAAAAGTGAAACTTTAACTAAGTTTTATAATTTTTGAAAATTAATTGAAAATTATAAAGTTTATTTAATAATATATATTGTAATTCATATAGGTGGTGAGTTTTTTAATCTATATTTTGAGAAATGGTTTTATTAAAACATCAATAATTTTTGAGCTAAATTAAATTCTATGAAAACATCAATATTTTTTTTTGTAAAATGGTTTTATTAAAATAATGGTTAATTTTGCATTGTTCATTAAGAAAATTTAAAAAGATATTTTGATTATATAAATTATATTGATGGTATTGTGATTTTTTATAAAAATTATTTGGTTAGTGATGAAGTTTCTATGCTGATGACTAGTGAATTTGATATGTGCTTCATGGTTGAATTGACATTTTTTATTGGTCTTTAAATTTCCCAAAGAAATGATGGTTTATTTTTAAACCAATCTAAATATTATAAAGAACTAGTAATAATGTTTGATATTAATTCAAGTAAAACATTAAAAATATCCATGAGTACTAACTCCAATATGGATTTAGATGGATTTTAATTTTTTTTTGATTTTTAATTGTATAGAGGCATGATAGGTGGTTTTTTTATTTGACTATATCTTGAACTGATACAATATTTTCAGTATGTTTGTGTGCTATATTTCATTTTAATACTAAATAAAGTCACTTTAAGGTTGTTAAAAAGATTATAAGATACATTAAAGGAACTTTTAATACCATTTTATTTTATTCTAAATTGAACTTTTTTGACTTGTTATCTTATTTTGATTATGATTTTAGTGGATGTAATATTAATAAAAAAAGCACATTAGGTATGTTCCATTTACTTGATAAAACATTAATTTCATGGATTTTTAAAAATCAATTACCATTATCCACAAATGAGGTTGGGTATATTGTTGTTTCTAGTTATTGTTCTCAAAGTATTTGGATTAAAGAAACTCTTTTATTTTGATATTTTTTTGATTAAATTTCGTTTTTATATAAAAATTGTAGTGAAATTTCAATTTCAAAAAATCCTTCACAAAATTATATAATTAAACATATTGATGTTAGATTTCATTTTATAAGAGATCCTATTAATAAATTATCTGTTGTTTTAGAATTTTTTCCAACCAAAAAGTAACTTTATAACATATTTAACAAACCTCTAGACTTAATGAAGTCTGATAAAATAAAATTTGAACATGATATGTTAGTGATTTAACCTAAATTGTTATAATTTAATTTTTTTATTACTGATTACTCATACTTACATATATGTTGTTTATATTATTTTGAATATGTTTTTCAAGAAAAAATTTTATGTTTTGAATCTCACTGCCTTAAATTTAAATTAAATTATAATATATTAAACCAGTTATACTTATGTTTATGTGGACTATTTGTTTTAAAATTTAATTGGTATGATATTTATTTCTGATTTGGATGTTTTATAGTAGTCCATTATAGGAATTAATTGAACAAGCAATTTGAAAAACTCTAGAATTTTCTTTAATGAATATATATTTCTATGTTTTTTTATATGTGAATTAATTTAGTTAGAGTTTTAACTATTTATCAATTTTTAATACTCATTTTAGCATGTATTCAATTGTTCATTGTTCACTTATTTCACCATTATATTTTTTTTGTTAAAATGGGGGGAGAGTTATCTAATAATTTTTGTATTGTTATCTTTTTGATAAATTTCAAAAAGGGAGGAGTTTTTTTTCATTTCTATAAAATTTAACTCAATTTTTTTATTTCCAAAAAGATAAAGACTATAAGTGTTAAATATTATTTAGATGAAGATTTTTTGTTTTTGGGGAAATTTTGTTTATTAGTGTCATGGTTAGTATGTTTTGAATATTATAAATACCTCAATTTACAAATACCTCACATTAATAGTTTGATGATTTCATAAATAGATAATTATAATTTCACATAGTTTTGTTATGTCATATTGTGTTTCTTTTTGTACATAATGTTTATAAAATTTTTATAAAGGATTATGTAGTTAATTTATTTTAGTTTTTATATTTTTTTTAATTTTATGAAATTCTACAAAGTCCTATCAAATCTGTTTCAAAGCCCTATAAAAATATTGAAGTCCTACTAAATCTATTTCAAAGTCTTACAAAAATATTGAATTATAATGAAATATATTTAAAATTAAAATGAAAATATTAAAATCCCACTAAACTATTTTCACAGTCATATGAAAATTTGAAGTCCTACAAAATTATTTTCAATGTCATATGAAAATATTTTTTTCTTAAAATTTCTTTTTCAAAGTCATATGAAATCATTTTAGAAGTCTTACAAAATTTTCAAAGTCATATGAAATTATTTTTGAAGTCTTAAAATTTACCTTAAAGTTATAAAAAGATAAGTTGATGTTATGTAAATATAATTTGGAGGTATATATAACTACTTTTAAGACTTAGAATTATACAATTTCATTCTCTCTACAATTGATGTTTTCATAGAATTTAATTTAGCTTTTTAAGCATATTTTGATACTCTATTTTACTGTAGTTCTAATATTTTGAATAACTAAAAGTTTATATGAGTTGTTTTATACATTTTATTATATATATATATATATTAAAGTTGATGTTAAATGTGTTTTTTAATTGTTTAGTGAAGGATTAGGCATGGGATATTTCAAAATACATGTAATTATATTTCATTAGTTATATTATTACTAACCATGGTTGGTTTTTATTAGTCTAAAAGAAAACTCCACACACTATCAAAGATCTTATAGTTAATGGAGATAGATTAACCATTGGTGTTTGATATAGGAAAATAAATAAAAACAAAACGAGTACACAAATCACTAGTATAAAATACACGATATCCATATGATAATTGTAATGTGATTAATATTTACTATAAATCCAATTATATTACTGTGATAAAAAGGAAACATCAATATTTATTATTTTTCTCAAGTTATTGAAGATATATCAAGCTACATCAAGCTACATCAAGCTACATCAACATTTTGATATTCATTTGTTTCTGTTTTTTCAATGTTACATCTTTATTTATATTTTATATTTTTTTATAAACTTTTAGTTTATTATTTTCCCCATAAAAATAATGTTTGTGTCATTGATACCTCATAAACAAAAGGCATACTTGAGTTCTGAATCCTGAAAAAAAAATTTCATTCTTGGTTGTGCTTTTTTCAATATAATGTTAGGATAGACATGCTAGGTTGTGCCTCCCGGTGAGAAAAAGGTAGTGTTAGTACAAGGTTATAACACCTTTTAAAAGAGAGGTCTTGTTCCAATGTAAACTATTCCACTCAAAGTGAATAGGGTATTGAAGAGTAGATTTAGGATCAGGATTATCCAAATTACTATAAAAATATGGTTTTCATATCATTTATTTTCCATAGTATTTTATTCTGAACACTACTACACCACACTTACACTATTTTTGTTGTGCTTGTTTTATTAAAATGATTATGTATGTTAAAATATAATATAATTTAATAATAAGTTTTAATTATTCAAAAGATTTTGAAAAGGTTTATTCATCCATTATAGACCATTGTTTTCATCTTAATTTGATCTAATAATTAACATAATAATATTTAATATCGTGAAATTAAAAGGTTTAAATATGTTCAAGGAGTTGAACATTGGGAATATGATTCCTAAATCTCATCATTACTAAAAAAATATTTCTTAATAGATATTACTAACTAAAGAGTTTAGTGGTTTGGTTTTATCAAATGGTCTCATAGAGACGTGGCATGATTTACATAGAGATGTAATGGGTTCAACAAAACCTTTGAAGGTGTTGTATGTATAAGGATAATTCGGTAGTCTATCGTATATGATATGTTAAGAAAGTTATTATTTATGGTTTTTAAGTATTATTAAATGATTTTAAGAATAGAAAAATTATTTTATAGTATATAATACACTCTTCACTTTATCATTCTTTCACACTAACTATATATTTTTCATGAAGTGAAATGATAATTACCCTATCAAAGCATGACTTTGAGTTTTCCCTAATCGATGATCATCATAGTGTATTATGGGTTGTGATTATATATTAAGATTAACATGAGTATAATCTTGTAATTGATATATATATTTGTATATGATATACAAATAATCAAATCATGAGGCAAAAAGTCTACACTTATTATTAGGATTGATCTAGAAAAGTATATCACATGGAATATCATACTGTCATTGATATACTTAGGGGTGAATGCATATTATTAATTCACATTACTTTAGGTTTGTGAGATATCTATAATGAAACATTTTATAAATTTATACCTTTATTATAGAATCCTTGAGGATTATCTAATCAGGGGGTGTGTGGGTTGGGTATGTTATTAATCATTTCATTGGTTGGAGCTCAACCAAGATGGGAATTTTTCACTTATACGATGAGTTAAATATATTTGGGCCCTTAATTGATTTATAATGAGTAAATTCATGGACATTCTTAGTCGAGTGACAAGAGATGTTATTCTCTACTTGGATGAGGGACATGTGACATGATCATATGCTAGATTAATGACATTTGATGTATTCATCGACCTAATCAGTCTATTTTAGAGAATCAGGAATTTGTGGGATAACCTATTCTAGATTAACACGTTCCATATATAGTGGTAACTTTATATCATAGAAAAACGGATTATATAGGTATACATATGATATATATGACACATCTTGTTATGGAAGTGTTCATATGGAGATATGCATATATTTTATTTAGATCACACCAAACCCCTTTGTGGATTGAGTAGCACTGGTGCTTTTCTAGAGGATTCTCTTTATTTTTATATATGATATGGGGATTTAATATTTGTTTTCAATTCTATAAAGCCCCATGGGGTCACATAGTAAGGCCTTAGAATAAGGATTAAACTATGGAAAAAGTATTTGTTCTAAAATTAAGATATTTTGATAAACTATATCCAAAAGAGTATTGATGGATTCATAAAGACTCATGAAGTTTTTCATAAATTCCTCATATAATTTTAGTTCAATTAGGATATTTTTGGAAATTAACTAAAATGGGTATATCTCATTGTATGATATACAATAGGTTATATCCTATGATGTGCATCTAATTCATATTTCAGAGTATGATATACTAATATTTTATAAGGGATGAGATGCCTCTATAGTAGAATAAAATGGCATAATAATATGTATTCATGGCTTTAAACACTTCTCCAAAATAGTTTCCTTTATGAATCAATGATTTCATTTATGGTATCATAGATCATTTTACATGTTTAAACAATCATAACCCCATCAAGCGTGTGTTATGAGTAATTAATGTCATCTTCTATTAAATAATAGATAATCCTAGACTCTATTGAATGAAAGGAGACTATATAAAGGATAATAGGTCTAATTTTTGTTGGTGTGTGCAATAGTACAACCAAGTAATTCTGTAGCTAAATATCTCTTTAGACCAATTCACCATTCATCTTCACAGAGAAGGTGCTAGCACAACTTTAGTGTTTAGGGGGTCCTCTCATTATGAATAAGGATTCTAGTGGATAATGTCATCCCTATGGAGGTAAGATTCTAAAAACTATTTCTTGGTGATATCTATAAATCAAACTCTATCAAATATTAATAGAGATTGAGCCTAATTTATTTTAGGTATGAATATTGTATTTATGTTATCTACATTTCATGTTGATTTGTGATGACGTATAAAATATATTAAATGGGTTTTTACTATACCCATGAGAATAATATAGTCCTACAAAACCCATCAATAACCATGGTCCTTTGCATGTGAGAGTAATCTCATCACTGCCTTGATTTTTTGGGAGGCACTTTTTAGAATCCCTCTTTATCAACCAAAGTCTTCTTTCCTTTTAGTTAGAGAATATTTTTAATATATGATTATTTGAGATAGAGATTCATCCTCCATGTTATCCCAATTTACCTTATCCCTGTTAAGTTTCAACTAATTATTGATCTCATCTTGAATTTTTGGAAACTAGGTATCCTAAACTAGAGGTTCATGAGATGCATTCCACTTAAAATATTATTCTTGGATTTCATGCCTCTATAGAAAACCTTACTCCAAACTCACTATCAGATCCCGTGATCTATGATATTTATAAATAACACCCCTTCCCCCATACCTTTACCATTTTCCCATCCCCAATTTATTCTTACACAAGACCTTGTGGATGCTTCATATCAGTCCTAACATAATGTTTAGTACCTCCAGTATCTTGATGGTAGTGAGATTCAAACCCTTTTTGAGTGCCCTTTTGACCCTACCTTCCATTAGACCCCTAATCCTCTAGTGACCCTTCTCCCTACCATTTTACCTTGTTTATTGTAAATTTTGAACAAAACCTTTTGAAAGTTACCCATCTATACTAGAATATTTCCCATCAGCACTATTAGTCTCTATAGGGAAGTAAGATTCAGACCCCTACTGAGAGTCCTTCTTGACATTGACTACCATTTATCCCAACTCCTTCAGATGTATGTTCCCCTATGAATGTGATTATTGATCCTCCTTCCCATTATTCATCCTATCCAGATGAGCTGAATTATCATTTTTCATACTATTTGGAGGAATTAATATGACTTTCACTCTCTCATTACCATTCTAAACCTATTGTTTACCGACTAAAAGACCATCCCCTTGTCTGGTCCCATTTCTTTACTTTAATCTCTTATGAACATCCTTATATTCATGTTTCTATTGTGAAACTCTAAAATATAAAGTCCTACACCAATCATTCTGAACATACCTAATAAAATGATATATTGGGAAAAAAGAGGGAAACCTCTCATACTCAACACATATATTAAGTTCATCATTGGGGGTAACAAGAATGTTTTTATAAATTAACATGGAATAAAATTTCACTTATATATGAATCAGGGAATAATTCCCATAATTGGATTCCTCCATCACTTTATCTATATTGAATTGAACCCTTATTGATGATGAAATATATAATAGAATTTGTAGGTTATATAAAATCAAGTGAATCCCAAACACCTTAATCCAAACATGAAATCAAGAATTATAGACAACAAAACGGTTAAATCATAGATCCCATTTTTGAACACAGAGTGTACCTAGTTTTAGAATAATTGAAACTACCCCCCATGATTTACACTCAATATCCTCTAAGGGGGATATAATATTGTAGTATTACTTCCATATTAAAATACACTTCCACTATGAGAACCCCAAGAAAATTGAAATATGATTCACTATATTCTCAAACTCCCAAGTCTTACCTCCAGAAGGTAATACCACATTAATGATAAGTGAATGACTAAAAATCTTGAAACTATTCAATATCACCTCCTACTTAGTAATAACACAAGTAGTGCATTATATCTTGATAAAATTCCCGGGGATCAAGCTTGTCAGTGAAGAAAAAAATCCTTCTGTTAAATGGATCATCAATTGAAAATACATCATAGGAGGTTAAAGTATCCAACATGACCCCCTTCTAGACATCCACTAAAGAGTCAAACCAGATATATTCCCTCTATCAAACATGTCAAGTTCTAAGTCCCATGGGAAATCCATTACATAAATGAAATCCTAATTTCTATATTCACCCAAATACAAGCACTCCTGACCCTTTTTTATATATTGACCACAAAACACATCCCAGCTTAATAAATACATTTATAAAAATTTTTTGTTGGTCATTATTTTATGAATAAATTCAAAATATTATCACATAATTTAATTTTTTAAATATACATCTCATCATTATTTTGAATCTCATGGGTAAAAAAATTAGCGGGATATATTTTTTCCTATCACCTTTGATATATTCACTCTTAAATTATGTTATACATGTTTCATTATCTTTATATAAAATATCATGAATATAATTATTCATATATAGTACATAAATGTTTATGATATGATGAATAATTGATCTAAACCAAACAAATTTTTGTCCCATATCATGAATTACAACCAACTAAATAAGTGGGAAAGAACATTACCTTGTGGTAAAAACATTACCCTTTGATGAATTTATTAAAATTAGACCTTATATTATTTGAAAGTTTTATATTCATATGTATGTATATATCTTTCAAGGATAAATAAAATGTGCACTTATATCTAATAATTCAAGGAAAAATAAATTCTTCATTGTTTACTCATTTATAAAATATATCAATCTTGAAAGAAATATATTTAATTACTCATTAAGGTTATTTTTATGAATCTGTAAAATATTTCAAAAATTTTATATTTTATCTTATATAAGATCAATGTAGCAGCTTGGGTTTTTGTATTCAAATCCTTTATTTTTTGGAGTTGAAAGGTATCTTTGTAGTGTGGTATGTGGAGTTATTACATGATTATTAGAATTGTGAGGCTGTGTTATAGGTTGTGGTGTGAAGATTCATGGTTCATTTAGTTTAATCAAGGGTTATTGCACATGTTGGTAGGTGCTACACCATGGCCTTTATTTAGGGTTGATCGAGGAGGTGCAAGGGTCACACTGTGATAACTGGAGGTTCAATAATTACACTGTGAAACATTTTATTTCCCTAAAATGTTGTTAAATCACGTGAAGTGAATAGGATTTTACCAAGTTTAATGGGAAGTTACTGGGGGTTTAAACACACCATGGTTTTCAAATAATAGTTAACCTAAGAACATCATGGATAGTCATTGTTACATCATGAATTAGATCAAATTTGGAGCAATCGTGGTTTAATAGAGTGTGTTACACCATGATTGGGTTGTGCTAGATTTTATTTATAAATATTGGTCTATATATATATAGACACATGATATTTTTATGATTTTTTTCTATAATATAATTTATAATAACTTTAAAGTGTTCCATATGATTTCAATTCCAATAAATTCTATTTATTTTTATGAGAATTCCTCCTTTTGAAATCAATCCCTAGTAGCACATTCTCATATTGTGTAGTAAACTCTATCGTCAAGCCTTCCTTTTGATTTACCCCCATTTTCCCCCTATGGTTCAATAAAAGAAATAAGTTGAGCCTAATTATGTAGGATAATGGTGGTCATGAACAATATTAGAAGCATGACATGGAAAGTGTAGTGCTAGACAAATGATGAAGATAGTGAGATCACACTACATTGAGTCAAATTCATTTTGACAAGTTATGTCACACATAAACATGTGTTCCCACTGTTTTAGACCCTCAAAAGGGAGAAAATCACAATACAACATTGGGTTATACTATTTTTTTCTCTACCCTAGAAATATTTAAGGATAAATTTGGGTAATCACCTCATATAGTAATGAGTTTTTCATAAACTTGGTGTCTAATAACTATGATGTGAATTTGAGATTTGGCATGAAGGGGATGATTGTGGTGCAACTGTGTATGGAATGAGGATATCCCCACACCCCGATACTAATAGTTCAATAATTTTAGAGTGAAAATATTCATTATGTTGTAACTGGGTCAAAGCCCCATAGGGGTGTATCTTGATATAATCCCTTCATAGGAATTTTCACATATTTTTTTGTCTGTGTGTTTGATTTGGGTGATTGGATAATCTATCATGAGTATTTTTTCCACATAGAACATGATGGTGTGATCTATTCATCCATCCAGGTCCATTTTATAGGTGGTATGAATAGTTTTAGTTTTTATTTTTCTAGGACCATAAATGGGGTATAAGTGTGATGATTAAATTAGATTCAAGATTTCATACCCCCTAACTACGTGCTGATGATATGGTGTAGGTACCCTATAAAATTTATAGGGTTAAATACCCCTACATACTTGGGGAATGGATCCTAAAAGTTTGGGAATGTGGTCAGTAATCCCTTGGTCCCAACAAGGTGAGAGTACATAACACATATGACAGAGTTAGGCACTCCCCCACTAATGGGGCATGGGTTGTCACACCTCGACCTCTCTTGATTTTTTTTTCTATTTTTGAGGCCCCCTTATTTCTATGACTTATTGGGTGTTTTTTGTGTGAATTTTTGGAGATTAGTGGTGTGTATTTCAGACCACATGGTTTAATCCCATAGTTAGTAAAAACCGTGTGAAACTTGTGTGATGGGACAATAGTTTATATTGGAGCCAAATCGCATGGTTGTCACATGGCCAATCATGCGGCTAGATCTTGCACAATTATCTAGGTTCCTAAGAGAAGGCAAAAATTTAGTGCATGATTTCTGAAACACCCCAATATTTTGTAATATATTTATTTAAATAAATACTTTATTCAATAGATTTCTCCACAAGCAGTACTGAACTTAAATAGAAACCAAAACACATTTAGATAAAAATAAAAGTATTGCTTATAGTAGTTAAAAACAAAACATTTAATTATAATTTTTGAACAGATATAAGCACATTATGAAATATGGGTATTATAAAAATAAAATCTACTTTCAATACCAACTAAATTCAATTAGTATAGCTACAAAAAAAATAAGAAAATCATTTTATTCTTAAAATTATATTTTCCTAAAATTGGTATTTTATTTTAAGAAACTAAGCATATTATGAATAAATAATAATAAAATTTATTTATAATATGAATAATATATTACCAAAAAAATTATTTGTAGTTGATAAGAAATAAAAATAAATAATAGTTACCATTTTAAAAATCTATTTTCTGATATGAACAGTTTTCCACAACATTTTGGGATTTTATTTAAATATTGAATTCTAAAATTTTAGAAATTATATTTGAAAAAATTAACACAATTTTTTATTAATCATAATAATATATCCTTAAGATTAATTTTTGGGATTTTTCTAAACTAATTTATTTTTATGTGAATAGTGTAAAATACCGTTTTTGAATATACCATGGCTTTTATGACATCACTTGTATATAAGCTTAAACTAATACTTATGAAACCATTTTATTGACCAAATATATATATTATAAGTAACATTATTATTTTTTAAATATTATTGTTTAAATACAAACTCATATTTTATATTTTAGACCATAAGTAATATTTTCTAAAAAAACGTTTTTAATACATTATACATTAGAATTTTAAAATTAATTTTTATCAATTTTATAAATTAAATCAAATGAAATAGGTTTAAAATTTATAATTAGTGGTTCGTAATTATCTAATATATACCACCTTATTTTTAGGCATAAATATTAAGTTACCTTAAGTAAAAACTAGTTGTTCCGGTAAAAGCTTAAATGACAAAAGTAATAATTCAAGGGGTAAAGGGCTTAAAAAATGTTAAAAAAATGTTTCTAATTGGGTGTTTGAGATTTTTATTGACCTTATATCTTATAATATACATTATTTATCAATTTTTAAGCCACTTTACTTGATAATTGACTTCCAATTATTGAAAATTTTAGGGAATTTACAAAAGTACTATCCCTTTTTTACTTATAAAATGAGAAATCCTCTCCTCAATTCCCCTCACACAAAAGCACCTTAAATTTAAAAAAGATTTGAAAAAAATATAATAAAAAATACTATAAACCTCAATTATGTTATGTTATTTTCAAAATACCTTCCCTTAAAGGTTTAAACCCCTTCACAAAGGAGACAATCCAAGTAGTAAGGTATAGATTTCTAACTACCCCTCCCTATTTTCTATTTCTTTAGTTGATTTTTTATTACTAAAATTTATTTTCACCATATTATACTAATAATATAAGTATAATTATTATATTGGTATGTTATTATAATGATGGTACAAGTGTTAACCACCCTACCCTTTTCCATTAAGAAAAATGAAAACGCGAATCGTGCGTTGTGCGGACTACTACCTCCATGACCCAACATGTTTCATTTTCCTTTACAATATTACAAGAATGGTCCCAATATGAATTTTAATATATAATTATGATATTTATGAAATATTTTATATTCTTAAATTTTAATAAATATTACTCTTTCTACTCTCTCTATGTAAAATGAAATCATTATCTATGAGTACGTGTGGACTACTGCCTCTATGGGATGATTGATTTCCGCCTTTCATTTCATAACCACTTTACATGGATGGTCATGAGAATGATTTTAAAGGATAAATATTATTTTTATGATATTAATAAGGCTCTATTAATACAAATTTAATAACCTATTAATGATATGAATAATAATTAATCGTTATATAATTAACTGGTATAAACAAGCATACTAAGAAGAAAGAAAAATCAAGTTATTCATATTAAGTAATAATTTCATATCCATTACCTCTTCTTATAATTTCTTCCAATTCTGATATATCACTCTAATAAAACCTTAATATGATCATTATTCTTATGTTATAGTGATATTTCAACTAAATAACCTCATAATCATCCATCAATTATGGTATGTTCATGTTTGGGTCGGTTTGACCACCTATTTGAACAACATAACAAAATTATGTAATATATGAATATAAAAATATAATTAATAATATGATATGATATAAATATTTAAATAATAATAATAATTTTTTGTTTTTTATGGATACATCAATATTTAACTCAATAATTAAGAAAACACCTTTCGTTGGTTAAGAAAATCATCGAAGTGTGCATATTGTTGATTTCATATTCAAGGATAATGAAACACCCATCAAATACAATTGAAAATTAATAAATCAATATAATTAATACATTATATTAACTTTAATAAACTTTTAATGATTAAATTTTGGATAAAAATGAATACCTACATCGCTCCTATGAACTAGTACAAATAGTCAAAACTATTGACACCCGATGTGGGAAAATAGGTAAAAACTAACTAATGTACATGTAGATAATGATTATAAATGAGAATTATAAATAGTTTTATTTATTAATATGTCTACTAAATTATATATTAATATAGTTATGTTTGTTATAAAGGAAGTTAAAACACTTTTTTTTTGAAATCAACAGTAAAGGTAAATGGTTCTTTTGTCTCATTTTCAACTCCGTGGTACCTGTTTGATATTGTGCACCATAATTTATTTAATATGGTGTATTAAATAACCAATTTATTTCACATGTAAAAATTTATCCCCTTTAATGATATTTTAATTTCCATTTCATTATATTCATCTTATACACCTTTTATTCTTTCATTATCAATCATGCAAGAGTTTCATCAACTCAATTTTTGATTCATTGGGTCATAGTAATTCTTACTTGAATATAAGTTTTAAAGATTTATTTGATCCTAAAATTCCATTATTTTATATGATATTTAATTTTATTATCTAGAAAATTACTTCTCATAATCAATAACCACTTATTTTATAATTTTTTTTTCTGAAATAAAAGTGTAACATTGGTTAGAATAATTCCCATTCTTACCAATGAATCTTTTATTCCATGTCCATGTTTTGTTTCCCACCAATGTTCTACTATATTTTTTATGAAAGATAATATGGATTATTTTCTATGATTATCATAAATATATTTACCTATTTTTAAAATTAAAATTTTCTACTCTTTTTATGGTGTTGTTTTTTAAACAAATGTATTTCAAAATATTAAAGAAAAGGGTTTTCCATCCTTTCAGAATTAAATGTTGTATATTCCACTAATTTTTTTATAACCTTTATATCTTTTTAAGGATATTTTATTTGTAACTCTTTATAATAAGTTTTTAAAAGGTATTCTATTTACCTCCTCAAAAATGTTTTGAAAGTAATTTTCACTTGATATTTTATAACAATGTTTGAAAGGTTTTGTGATTTGTTTTTATTTTCACTTATATTTTTCCTCCAAGGTTTTTCTATAATTAAGTGATGTTTTGATCATACTATATATTTTATTATGATTTTATTCCTTTTTTTAAATTATATTTTTTAGATTCTTGGATCTTTTAGGTTTATATTATGTAATGTTTTTCTAAAGTTTTAGAAAAGTGTTCTTTTTCTATAGGTTCATTAAGATATGTTTATGTTTGATTTTCAGTGGAACACATATGTATGGATGATAATGGGTGAGGTAATATTTCTCACTTCAATTCATTAATATAAGTTTATGTTTTATGATCTCATAAGGGTACATGAGAGGATTTATCCCAAGCCAAGGTTACATGATAGGATTTATCCCAAGCCTAAGGGGTATATAATAGGATTTATCCCAACCCCAATGGGTATATGAGAGGTTTTATCCCAAGAAAAAGGGTACATAGTAGGATTATCCCAAAAAAAAAAGAAGGTATACGAGTGGTTATCCCAAGCCTACTATGTAATGAATGTCATGGTGGGTAGACATGACACATGGTTTCCATGCATATGTTTATACCACACTCTTATGTCATAATCTTGTTCCTATGATTATGCTCCTTGAATCGTGTTTAATGTTTCATGATCCCACATAATATTTTCATGGTATATGTTTTTTCATTTGTGATTACATTTCCTTATATCATTATTATGGAAAAATATTGTTGTTCCATATTTTTTTAATAATAAATTTATTCCCTTCCTATGTTTTCTCATATTCTTATGATCTAAACCATGAAAAAATATTGATAATTTTTCCCTTAATGAGAATTTGATCTCACCTATTTCTTAATTTGTTCTTTCCCCATGGTATAAAGATATGTATAACTTGTGTAAAGTCTAGAAGGGAGTCTAGAGGAGTTTTATTATAAATAAATTATTTTAGATTAATATATTTATATATATAATATCCAAGACACTAAACCTTAGGTTTTTTGGTTGTGTGACTATTTGTGAGATGTTTTATTGAAATCACGAGATTAATATAATATTTATGATATGTTTATGTTTGGTAAATTTAGTTGGTATCAGAGTGGATTTTAGTTATTTTGAGGATTAATTTAAATAAAAATATAAAAAACACTAAGTATATGTATGAGTGATAAGACTAAGTATAGGATTTCATCCTACTGTTTTGGTAAAATAAATATTATGTGGTTATCCTAGAAATTAAATTCATATCTGGATACTATAAGTGGATGTAAGATCTAGCACAAATGTACCTAAGGTTAATAACCCTGGAAATGGCATGTTTCATATTAACTCAATCATCACCTGGTGCACAATAAAGAGGCCTAAATACACACCTAGTTTGAAACTCCCAAGGTATATGCTTTGGTTAATCCGTATTATCTTTATGAATCATTATGAATGATTTAAATAAATAACTAGTTCAGTTAGAAAATTAAGTTGGGTGATGACTATGGATAACTTAGATTAAAAACTATATTATCACGAGTAATAACCCTGGAAAGGGCATGTTGCATATTAACTCAATCATCACCTTGTGCACAATAAAGAGGCCTAACTACACACCTAGTTTGAAACTCCCAAGGTATATGCTTTGGTTAATCCATATTATCTTTATGAATCATTATGAATGATTTAAATAAATAACTAGTTCAGTTAGAAACTTAAGTTGGGTGATGACCATGGATAACTTAGATTAAAAACTATATTATCAAGAGTTAGGTTAAATATGTCATTTATGTGTTATTTATTCTAGGATCATAGTTTTTATTCCCTGCATTTAATAATTTATCATTTCCAACATTTCCTTATTTAAATTAATAGATGGACTCTAGAGTAATCTAGTCAACAATGGGTGAAATGGACCATTTAGGGATTTTCTCAATAAGAAACCTAATGGTATAAAAAGTGGAGTGAAAACCTTTATGAAAATGATACCCTAATTTATGAATAATAATGAAAACTATGTGGATATCCTAAACACACAAAGGATGTGGTAACTTGATATCGAGTTTTTCATGTGTCAAAGGCCACCAATATTTAGTGGGTATCCCGATCCACTAATTCCTGAGCAATGGATAAAAATAGAAGAAACTATGTTTTCCATTCTATAGTGATCAGATCATGAAAAGGTTGTTTTATCTATATATCATTTGGAAGGTAAATTTGATTAATGGTGGACCCTAATCAAGAACATGGGTATAAAGTAAGAAATCAATTCCAAGAAATGGGAAGAATTTAAAGAGGCATTCTTTTGTAAATATTTTCCCTAAACTATTTGAATAAAAATGGATAGAGAATTCCATGATTTGAGGAAAAAGTTAGATCAATTATTATTACCTATGAAGAAAAATTCAAAATACTTTCAAGGTACACCTATGGTTTTATCATTGACCATGAAAGTAAGATTGATCATTTTTTTAATGGTTTAAATATTAGTCTTTAAAAATAATTAGATATAAGGTATTTTTGAATCTATTATGTTATTTTTTTAAAGTGCACTTAAGGTGGAAATGGAAACTGGAGACTGTCATTATTCTCATGGTTTAGGGGACAAAAAGATAAAAATTTTATTTACATGTAAATTAAATTGATGAAAATAATTTAGGATATAAAATTTATTTTTTTGACATGCATAAAATGTGGGAATAAGGAGAGGGAGAATATATCAAAGGAACAAGTGCTTTATATATATAAGAGAAGGTTATCAAGAACATGAATGGCGAAGATATATGAAGACACTGGTCAATTAAATGGATGGAGGTAATTCCCCTATTAATTAAAAATAATCAGTAAAATTCTTAAATAGTAAGGATTATGGTAATTATGCCAATAATTA
This sequence comes from Viscum album, assembly GCA_963277665.1. Classification (NCBI taxonomy): domain Eukaryota; kingdom Viridiplantae; phylum Streptophyta; class Magnoliopsida; order Santalales; family Viscaceae; genus Viscum; species Viscum album. Next base: position 602,921,842 of record OY728133.1, read on the forward strand.
CACTAAACTTAAGGTTTATAGAAATAATCAATGTTAGTATCCACATAATCTAAGAGAATAAGAAAAATCCTATGTAATCACCATGACTGAATTAGATTATTATAACTAATTGGAAATAATAATTAATGAATAATTATCCTAAAAAATAGATTAATGGATGTATTATTAGATTCTAATTCTAGTAACTCTAGTATATACAAGAAGTTTTCTAAAAGCATCAAATAAATACCCCAATGATTTGATGATATGAAGGGAAAAAAACTTCTCTTATTATTGTATCCCAAGTTGAGTCTTATGAAATATGATTCATAATAGTTTTATTATCTCTCCTTTAAATTAATTTGATGTGTTTTTTAAATTAATTTACTATCTCTATATAGAATCCATAATAATATCCAAAATAGCGAAATCACATTTCATATTTCAAACCAACCTATGATCATCTATCAGTGCAAGGATGACTATGAAAACTATAAAAAAAAATTTATATTGTAGAAGTTATAATACCTAATCATGAGTTATGTTTATCTCAAATTATTATAAAAAAACGTTGTATTAGGTTTGACTTATTCTGAGGGAAAATGAAATATTTCCTAAGTTTGTTGATAACACTCTATAAATTATATCATGGTTCAAGATTAACTCTTAGAGTCCCTCATTTAGTTTCAAAAGTAAGTGATAATTAAAATTATTAGGATGCAATTTATTTAAGTGTGTGTGTGTGGGGGGGGGGTAGAATGTAACAACCTGATATTCTGTAAAACTACTTTGTTTGATAGCTTTCTCCACAAGCAACACTGAACTTAAACGAAAACCACGATACATTTAGATAAAAATATAAGTATTAAATATAATTGTTAAAACATATACATTGAATTATTGTGTATGAATAGTAATAACTAAATTATGAAATATGGGTATAGTGATTTTTTTCACTTTTAGTACAAATGAAATTCAATTAATATTGATAAAATAACTAAGAAAATCATTTTACACTAAAAAATATATTTTTTCTAATTTTTTTTTCCAAGAGAATAAGTATATTATGATTAAATAATAATAAAATATATTGATAATATTAATAATATATTACCAATAAATTAATTATTAATTTATAGGAAATAAGAATAAAGAATAATTATGATTTTAAAAAGTTATTTTTCAATATGATCAGATTTTACACTATATTTTAGAATTTTATTTAAATATTGAATTATAAAATTTTAGAAATTTAATTTTAAAAAATCAGAACATTTTTTTGGATTAATCATAATAATATAATCTTAGGAATTTATTGTATTTTTCTAAAATAATTGATTTTTAGGTGAATTGTGTAAAATACCGTTTTTGAAAATATAGTGGTTTTATAACATCACCTGGATATAATCACAACTTAAAACTTATGAAACATTTTTATTGAAAAAATATATATCTTATAAGTAACATTAAATATTTTAAAATATTAAATTTTAATTACAAACCTATATTTTATATTTTAGAATCTAAGTAATATTTTCTCAAAAATCATTTTTAATGCATTATATAATAGTATTTTAAAATAAATTTTTATCAATTTCATAAATTGAATAAAATTAAATGGATCTAAAATTTATAATTATTGGGTATAAATTATCTAATAATAACCACTTTTTTAGGCATAAATATTAAGTTACCTTAGGTAAATACTAGTTACGATAGTAAAAGTTTAAATAAAAAAAGTAATAATTCAAGGGGTTAAGGGATTAAAATATGTTAATTTTTTATAATTTAGTGTTTTAGGTGTTTATAGACTTTATATATTCTTCTATATATTATTTCTCAATTTTTGAGCCACTTTCTTTGAGATTTACTTCCCATTATAGAAAAGTTTTGTGTATTTACAAAAATGTCATCCCTTTTCACTTATAAAAGGGGCACTCCTATAATAATTTACCCTCACATAAAAACCCATTAATTTTAGAAAAAACACTACAAAAAACTCTCATAAACACACATATACACCTTAATTAGGTATTTTTATTCCTAAAAAACCATCCCTTATAGGTTTATTCCCCTTTACAAAGGAGATAATCCAAGTAGTAAGCTATAAATTTCTAATCGATCCTCCCCTTTCCAATTTCTTTTTTTGATTTTATTCTTCCTAAAATTTATTTTAACTATATTATAATGATAAAATATGTATCATTATTATAATTTTATGTTATTATAATTATGTTTCCATAATGAACCACCCTCCCCTTTCTATTCAGAAAAATGAAAACCTTAATCGAGCGTTGTATAGACTACCGCCTCTATGACACAACATGTTTTATTTTCATTCAGTACCTTAAAAGGATGGTAATAAGAGTTAGTTTAATATATAATTAGGATAACTATTAAATGTTTTATTTTATTAAATGATAAACCATATTAATCCCTTTCCCATTCTATGGAAAATAAAACCATCATCCATGCATACCTTTGGGCTACTACCTCCATAGAACAATTGATTTCCATTTTTGATTTCATCATCGAATTACATAGTTAATAATGATAATGGTTTTAAATAATAAATATAAAGTTTATAATATTACTATATTTTATTTAATATTAATTTAATAACATATTAATCATATGAATAATAAAAAATCTTTATAAAATTAATTATCTTTAACTAGCATACTAAGAAGGAAAAAAAATTCTTCATATAATGTAATATTTTTATATCCATTACATATTCCTATAATTTCTTAAAATTATGATATATCACACTAATAAACACTAAATATGATCATTATACTTCTGGTATAATTAAATTTAAACTAAATCATCTTCTAATCATCCATTAATCATGGTATGTTAATGTTTAGGTCGGTTTGACCACCTACTTGGACAATGCCAAAAAATTATTTCATGGATTACTATGATAGCATAATTAATTTTATAATATTACATAAATATTTAAATAAATATTATTTTTATTCTATAATGAATACATCAATCTTTAAATCAATAATTAAGAAAACACATTTTGTTTGTTAAAAAAATCACCAAATTATGCTTATTATCAATTTCATATTCATGGATAAAGAATGAAACACTTATAAAAGGAAATTTAAAATTCATAAATAATTATAATTATCCATTTTTGTAACTTTAATGAACATATAATGATTAAAATTTTGAGAAAAATGAATACTGACACTGATCCTATGAAACTAGTACAAACAGTCAAAACTATAAACGCCCGATGTTGGAAAATAGTTAAAAAATAACTAATATAAATTTAGGTAATGACTATAAATGAAAATTATAAATAGTTTTTGGTATTAATAAGGTTATTAAATTTGTTATTAGGATATTTATTTTTGTTATACAGAAGGTTAAAGCACTTCTGTTTAAATCAAGATTAAATGAAAAAGTTTCTTTGACGCATTTTCAACTCAGTGGGACATGTTTAATATTGTGAACCATAATTTTTTTATATGGAACATTAAATTCACAATTATTTTAACATATGAAAATATATTTCATGTTATCATATTTTAATTACCATTTCATGATATTCCTCTCAATAACCTTCGATTCTTTCATTAGCAATTTCACAAGAGTTTCATCGACTCAATTTCTGGTTCATTGGGTCATAGTCTTTATTACTTGAATATACCTTATCAAGATTTATTTGATTCTAAAATTCACATATTTTTATGGTGTTTCCTATGGTTATCTGTGGAGATTACTTCTCAACATCAATAAACACTTCTTTGATAAAGTTTTCTCTAAAATAAAAGTGTAGCATTGGTAAGAATATCTCTTATTCTTACCAATCAATATTTTCTTCCATGTCCATGTTTTCCATCCAACTAATGTTATCATATATTTTTGGGAAATTCAATATGGATTGTTTTATATGATTATCATAATTATCTTTACCCATTTTTAAAAATAAAATTTAATACTCTTTTTAGGATGTGGGTTTTCAAATAAAGGAATTTTAAAATATTAAATAAAAGGTTTTTACATCCTTTCAAAATAAAATATTTTATATTACAATCCAATTTTTTTTGATAACATTTATTTATTTTCAATTATATTTTATTTGGAAGTATTTATAAAAATGTTTTCAAAATTCTTATATTTCCCTCCCCAAAAATGTTTTTGAAATTATTTTTCACTGCATCTTTTATAATAATGTTTGAGAGGTTTGGTAAATTTTTTTTTATTTTTACTTATATTTTGCCTCCAAGGTTTATTTATAATGATTTTTTGTTTTTATCATCCTATATATTTTATTATGATATTATTACTTTTTTAAAATTATATTTATGATATCATATATTATTTTAAGTTTATGTTTTTTTGATTCTTTTGGAAATTTTAAGAAATTTATTATTTTTTCCATGGGATTATTAAGATAGGTTTATGATTGATTTTAAGTGGAACACATATATATGTACGATGGTGAGTGGAGTTATATATACCCATAAATTTAATTGTTTTATGATTATGTTTCATGAACCCAAAAGGTTACATGAAAGGATTTATCCCAAGATAAAGGGTACATAGGAGGATTTTTCTCAAGCCTACAGTGTACATAAGAGGATTTATGCCAAGCCTAAGGGGTAAAAATGTGGTTTCATCCCATGAAAAAGGGTGTATAAGAGGATTATCCCAATCCCATGAAGTTACATTGGTGTTTAAACCAATCCTACTATGTGATAATTTCCTAGTGGGTAGCCATGATAGATGGTTTCGATGCTTATGTTTATGCCATACTCTTGTATCATAATCTTGTGCCTATGATTATGATCCTTGAATCATGTTTAATATCTTATGATTACACACTTTTTTCATGGTACGTGTTTTTTCATTTGATATTACATATCCTTCTATCATGAGTTATGAACAAATATTATTATTCCATATTATTTTTAACAATAAATTTCTCCCCTTCCCATATTTTATCATATGATTATTATCTAACCATTTATAACATGTTTATAATTTTTCCATTACTAGGTATTTGATGTCACCCCTTTATTAATTTTTCATTTAACCATTTTATAGAGATACGTATAACTTGGGTAATGTCTAGAAGGAAGTCTATAAGAGTTCAATTATAGAGAAATGATTATAGATTATGATGTTTATGTAGCTAATATAAAAAAAACTAAAACTTTAGGTCCTTGGGTTGTGTGAATATTTGTGAGATGTATTATTAAAATAATTTGATTAATGTAATATTTAATTTATGTTTATCTTGAGTCACTTTAATTTCAACAAACAAGTTTCCAAACCATGCACAGTTCCCAACTTTATTAAAAATAAAGAAATACCCTTTCACCCCTCTTTGGTTTTAACCACATACCACACCCCTTCTCTCCCATTTGACATCACACATTATAGGATCCATTTAGCTTGGTTACTTATCCTTCCAAGGCCTTTCCACATGAACTTATTCAAGGTTTTTAGTCAGATTTATAAGGTGAATCACTCATAGTTTCCCCCTCTCTTTATCTCTAACCCCAACCTGGTCTGGCGACCCATGGTTTCATTGGATCAATTTTTAATTTGGATTTTTTATGTTTTAGGGTTATTTATGGTTCTATAATCCCTATTTGTTCTCATTGAGGCGATTTAGCACTGAATTTTGTGAAGGTGACAAGTTTCAAGGTAGGTGGTCCCTTGAAAGACTCTTTAATTTTGAAACTATGTTTGATTGTTGATTTAATGGAATTCTTTATGTCTTTAAAAATGTTAATAGGTATATTTGGTATGATTTTTTGAAAAAAATAATTCTATAGAGTTTCAGAAAATACACATAGGATTTTATTTTGTTTTCAAGGTATAAACCCTATTTTGTAAATCCATTCTCACCAAGTGTTTGTATAAATCCCCGATTGAAATTTAACAATTATGAGTTGGATTAAAAAAGTTATTTTGATTTTAGAAATGTTTTTTGTGGCCTGGTTTCATAAATAATACTCATAATATCCACTTGGAACTTTTGGAATGTTTTTATAAAGATAAAACCTCCATAAAACATGCCCAAAGTGTTTTGGAAATCTATGTCTGATTATTCTATGTATGTGATAGTGCCCAATTAAGGGGCCAATATATTTTTTAATTATGTTATTCATGGAATTGGGGTTGTTTCTTGTGAGGGAATCAGAGGCGAGGGTGTGACTTTTTTATAGGTGGTGTGATATGTATATGTATATATATATATGTTTCTTTTAAATAAATTATTTAATCACCTCCATTTTGATTCATGGGTAACCATGAGTGTCTATGTGGAAAGTATAGGTACACATGCTACACTATCTTAGAATTATACTTTATCTAGTGGCCCTAAGATAACTTTTAATCTGTTTATGGGATATTACCCTCATTTAGTCCAATGGGTGAAATATTGGGTGTTAGGGAAGGTTATTAATATCCAAAATCAGTCTTATTTGGTTATTGTATATCATTATCCAAGATTTTCCCAATAACTCATAGGTTCCCATGATATAACATTTTTAAATCATGTATATTGAATGCTTTCACTAGTGTAAATGTAAATGTTTATTTTTATAATAAAAGCCATGGATTATTTACTTATTTATATGGAAGGTAAGAATATTTTATTTAATTCACGTTACTTACTCAAAATATTGGATTAAAAGTGAAATTCAAGAATATTTTATATGATTCCATGTTTTGGATGGGTTGAAATTTTCAAAGGATTTTGATTTTTTCAATTTAGTGGACATGCCCAATCACAAACTGAGATTCATAATGTAATTTTAAGCATCATAACACTTAAATGTGTTGTTTTTGGATGATATTTTTGGATCTAAAGGTTTTTCAAATGACTAAATTACTTTTTGAAGTATTAGGCCTTAAAAACTTGGTTTTGGGAAAAACAACACGGGGTGCAAAATTGGTGCACAATTGGTGCACAATTAGTGATAACTGTTCACCCCAAGCCATATGACCTTTTTGTATAGGTTCATGGTGAATTTTAACCATGTGAGGTTTCATAGACAACCATTTAGTTTAGTGTAGGGGTGTGGAGGAATATGAATTGTTGGCACATTGTTTTTCTAACCATGTAGTGCAACCATGTGGGATAAGTGTGCTTAGAGAAGTAGTACCACACAGTTGAAACATGGTTCTATAGACCATGTGAGAAAACCATGTGGTATGGTGGTGTTTGGGAAGTATGGCCCACATGGTTATCATATATTTTTTCTAATAGTGTATCCTAAACATGATCCTGTTTAAAAGAAAAAAATTACCATTTCCCCCTACAACCTTAAATGAGTTTCACCCCATTTTCTTCCCCCATTCCTCCAATATCCTATTCTCACATGCCCTCCTCCCTTCTCATATTACATGGGTGGATATCCCTCATTATTGGTTCTAATATAACACCATCAGATACATTGGAATCCTAGGGTTAAGTCTAACACTTCTCTTACATTATTCATATTTTTTTTCTTACTTATATAAATGATATTTCCATTTGAACTCATATGCCCTATTTTTAGGGTTATTTTCTTGTGTATATGATTTATCTCAATAAAGACCGAATAAAAGGTCGATAATGAATTATTGGATCTTCCAAGGCAAGATTTAGGTGGTCTATACCTTTTCCATAAAATTCATGATGTTTAAAATTTGTCTCCATCGCGCCACACACTAAAATTTCAGCACATTACTCCTAAAATAAGTAATACATTAAATTAATTACTTAGATCAAGAATTTGTCTTACCATAGACTATTTTACATGGTTATATGTTGATGGAATAAACCTAAACCAACACTTTAGGTGGGTTCAATTAAATTATAATAATTATTATTCTTTCTTAAGACCAAAACACCCAAGAGGTGTGTTTGAATTGTTAATAAAAAAGGAATGACCTAAATGAATTAATGAATTTTTATATGTTATGGATTTACACTATAATTAAGTTAATTCATAATGTGATACCCTAAATATGAAAATAAACCACCCTTCTGATATTTTGGATGTAACATCCCAATATTTCATATTACGTTATTTCTTCAAAGTAATTCTATAACTTCCACTACATGCAACACCGAGTTCTAGCGCACCATGACTTACCAAACAAGTCGTTCAAAAGCAGTTATGAATAGTATTAACTGAATTTTGAACTTTATATAATCATTATAATTTTAGAATCCATATTATGAGTTTCTTGTACACAATGTAACAACAAATACATTTTTTTTCAGATAAAATAAGTATTTTTCAAAAAATTCAATTTTAACGCCTTTTAATGGGGAAGCCTTTTTAAATCCAATATTTGAAACTTTTATATATTCAATTTCACAAAATAAACATCTTCTTTTTAATCAAGAAATAATAATTTAGTTTCAATAATGTTTTAGTGTTTTTCTGATAACTTTCAATTTGGGTGAATAATGAAAAATACTATATTTTAACTGAAAACAACTTTTTTAATAAAAATAATTTATATTGTTAAATTATACATTTTAATGGTATGTAAGTATAAATAGATTATATTTTTACCATTTAATCCAATGATGGTCACTGTAAGTAATTTCACTTTGAAATTGGTCATAAACAAGTTTCAAACTTTTGATAGTTATTAAAAATACGCCATTTGGTTTTAATAGTGGTAATTGATTTAAAATTTATAAATTCAACTTTTATGTATTGAATTTGGTAAAATAGAATTTATTTTTGGATTCTTAATATTGAAATTATCTTAGGGTTATATTTTGGTACTTTTCCGATAACTTTCATATTTTGATGAATAGTGAAAATTACTAAATTTTAATTAAAAAAAACTTTTTTTAATCAAAATAATTAATAGTGATAAATTATGAATTTGAGTTATTTTAAAGTATAATTAGATTATAATTTTACCATTTAATTCAATTTTTCTCATTGGACATAATTTCATATTTAAACTGAACATAAGAAAGTGTCAATCTTTTGATAGTTATTATTTGTTAAAAACACACTTTTTGTTTCGACAACGGGAATTAATTTTAAATTAATTTCTACCACTTCTGTGTTTTGAATTTGAAAAAATGGATTCCATATTTGGAATAAATATGTCCAAATTGTGAAAATAGTTAACTCCTATTTTTATACATTTTGAATAATTACATCGGTAAATATTTTATTTAGCATGGTTAAAGGGTAAATCTGGTAAATAAGGGTAAAAAAATAATATTATAATAATATTAATTTACCCTAAAACGTGTCCTAAACCTTTTTTTTGATACATTTTAGACCATGGGAATATTTGGGTCGATTTTGGGACCCCATGAAGCCACTTGTAAGTGATAATGACACTTTATATTAATTGTGTTAAAGTAAATGCAAAAATGACATAAGCATATATCTTTTAGAATTTTTTTTACATAGGGTTATATATGTTGTATTTTAGACTATAAATATTAATTATAAAGATAAAATTATTACCTACATAATGGTTTTTTATTTATAATTTTAGATATTGAATAATTAAATTTATTTACGACACAATAATGATGCATTATTTTCTTTAATAATAAAAGAATCAAATAATTGGTATTATAAAAGTTAAAATAAATATAATTTGAAAATTTTGATGACATACAATAATTTTATTGGTTAATATTACATTTTAGGAGTGCTTAAATTAATTTTATTAGAATTAATAAATTTTTTAAGACTTTAACAAAAATCAATTATTGAATAGTGTCAAAATTGACATAAATGAGTTTTTAAAACAAATATTATATTATTAATTGATATTATATTCCTAAAATTATAAGGCTCGGCCAAAGGACTTATATAATGGTAGGTGTGTTATTAATGGACCACTTGGGGGTCTCTTGGATGTATATAGTAAGTTTATTAACTATATAATATAAAAATACAATGTGACATGGTAACTCTCAAACTAATTAACTAATAGTTAAAACAAAAAGATACGGTTAATATAGTGACCCAAACATATATAAAACCTATTTTTTGAGTTTTTTTCCAACTATACTCACCTTAGACTTTGAATAACCCACTTTGGAGCCATTATAAATCGATTATGAATTTATTATAAAATAATACTTTAAGTTTTTCCAAAAGAGCCCCTCCTCCCCCTTATAAAAGGACACCACTTCTAACCAATTCCTCACACCTCTAAATCCTTTTGGATCGTCCAAAATCTGAAAAATTAAGCTCCCTATATCACTATAATCCTCATAAAATCCTTAATTTAGGCATAAGGCACTTCAAGAGTACTTTTTGGTTCAAACCAAAGGGAGTTACCCAAATTAAAGGTAACAATTTCTCTTAGCTTCTTTTCTTTTATTTTACTTCTCCAACCCCTAAACTCTTATTATGATTTTATTTTGTAACAACACCAGTATAATAAATATACTAGGATATTGTTATGATAATTATTTGTACTACACTTACACACATCACCATCTAATGGGTGAAGAACATAATGTTTCTGTGGATGGAAATAAAACGCCTCACGAAACGATGATTGTTCAATTATCTCCTACCACCTCTCATGGTGGCCATTATGATGGAACTATAATTAAATATGATATTAATGATATTTATTTTATATATAATCTTCTTTAATTCCATTTTATATCATACCATTATTCATTTCATGTTGTATATATATACGATAATTTCATTTGAGGAAGTGCGGACTACCGCCCCCTCAAAGGGATATGACTCGTTCATACCATACACAGAACATATAAAGGAAGGTGTTAATGAAATTAAGTAACACATATAAGATATTATATTATAATATAATAATAATATACCTATGTATCATTTTTTTTGTTCCTTTTAAAATAAAAAATGAAATGGAAGTAGCATTCGTGCGTACGTACGGACTACCGTCTCCACGAACGCGATGAGATTCATTCCCCATCATATCCATTCAAGTCTAATTGTCATTTGATGATTAAAAATAATGTTTAAGGACTTTATATCATCCTTTATATGAATAATATACATCCCATCCATCAGAAATATGGCTCACATAACAAAGAATATAAAGGAAAAGGAATCTGTTAACACCCGAAACGATGATAATACTAAGATATTATTAACAAGGAAATGTTAAAAGATCATATATGATATCATATTAATGTATATGATTATTTTATTATTTAATAAAAATTATTTCACCATTATAAAGTAGGTTAACATACCCTCAACCAAGGAAAAGTACAAGGTAAGGGGTTTTCATCTCACTTCCTATTGCAGTGAGATTCATGCCATATTTCCAGTATTACCTTTTGTGTGGTGTATGTACTAACCATAATTTTATTATTTGTGTAATACACTTTAATTTATGTGTATTTACATATTCATTGTATGCTACCTCTTTTATGGGGTGTATGTTTCATAAGTTACCAAATTGGTAAGGGTTAATTCCTCAATCTCATTATTATCCGAGATTGTTTATGTGTAAGTATTCACTGGGATATTTTTATCACCCATTTCCATTTTTCATAAAAATGATTTCAAAATGAATATTTTAAGGTTTTTTGAAAGTCACTCTTTATCATGTTCAGAATTTTAAATGTTTTATAGATTTATCTTTCTAAATCTATTTAATTAATGTCTATATTTTCAAAATGATTTTATGGATTTATTTATATGGACATGAATGTTTTGAAATGATAATTCTTTTCAAAAGTTTCAAAGTGGTATGGGACACTTTGATTCCAAAATATCTTTTAAATTAATTACTTTATAAATGTGTTACTTTTCAATGATTTCAAAAAAAGAGATATTTCTCTCAAATAGTTTTGATTTCATCTATGTCAATATCCTTTGATGGATTTTAAGCTTATTTGAAGTTGATTTATTAAGATACAAAACTTCCATATCGTATTGATGTTTTTGTGATATGTCTGACTGTGGATGTGTTATTTTTATACCATTCATGGTTTATGGAGAAAGTATTGACATTTCGTATGCTAGTTTTAATGCAAATATTTATGTTATGTTTAAACCTGTTCATATGAGGAATGCATTGGACTTAATAAGTGACGAGTGAAGCCTACTATAGCTCCTTGATGCATCGGTAGGTCTCATGAGACAAACTAGTGTCTTGGCACGAGGCCTTGACAAAATATTATTTGTAGTCTTGGCACGAGGCCTTGGCTATGTGGTTATGATACTCTGGCATTATGAATTCCATCATTATAAAAGTGGTTATTGATATTGCATGTGATTATTCGACTAGTAGAATATCCATGTGAATAAGTAAATGAAATTATTTCATTTTATTTTTGCCATATTATGCTGAATTTAAAGTTTAAAAGACTTTTGTTTTTTTATACATTGGCTTAAATATTTATGTCTATTTATGAAAGTTTCCGCTATATTGTTATCCTTACTGAGCATCTGAGCTCACCTTTTTCTATGTTTTATTTTTCCCAGGATGTGAAGAAATATTTTATGATTGACCTATAGTGATAGTCTGAAGAGGATATGAGTGTGGAATATGGAGACTATGTTATTGTATTTTTTCACTTTATGATGTAATGTAACATTTATGAATGTATCTAGTGTTTCCAAGGCTACTAAACTAATTGGTCTTTCAAGACTTGATCTTTTGTGATAATGCCAATGTTATGTAATAATGCACCGAATCTGGGTAACTAGGTTCGGGGCATTACAGTTGGTATCAGAGGAAGTTTAGTACAAACCTTAGAAGATAGATTTAGATAAACTATGATTAGAGAACATAGAACTAATATGGAATTTGAGGATTAGTATAGAATAAATTCCTATAATTATGGTATTATAGTGATTTTGTGAGTTTTACGAGCAATACATCCCTGTCTGGATACGAGCAGGTAGAGGCGGCTCTGGCACAGATGTACCTAGGTGTAAAACCTGAAACACCACTTTGATCTAGACTCGAATGAGAACTGGTGCACGACAACGAGCCTTGTTGCACTCTTGGTTACGAAACTCCCATGGGATATGCTTAGGATAATTCTCATTTTCTTTTCAAACAATTATGAAGGGTTTATGAGTATATACTTACTCAAAGAAAACATTTTTATGATTACAGATTATATCCATAAATTGTTTAATTTATGTTAAGTGTTTTACAAATTTGGGATTAGGTATTTCTATTCATAAACTAATCTAGTGTATTTCATTGTTTAGAAATGGTGCCCAGTAGAAGGAATGAGAACTCCAACAATACGCATGATCCAAAGAGTAAGAAGGATCATATCTTTCATGGTCTTAAGCCAGAATTTAGAAGGGAAATAGTCTCCGATGTATTATCATCATATGAAGAAATAGTATCATGTGTTGATAAGATAAGTAAAGAGTTCTCGGAGTCCTATAGATTTAAAAGGAAGCCAGATAAGAAAAGGATGGTAGGGTGAAAGATAGATAAAGAGAAGAAGGTAAAGAAGGATTTTCCGATATGTGATAACTGTGGAAAGAATCACCTTGGAAAATGCTTGAAGGGAATGGGAGTATGTTATAAGTGTGGAGAAAAAGGACACCACGTTCGTGATTGCGAGGGTAAGAAAAAGGTTTCAAATGTACAATCTTTCATCTGTAAGGAGTGGGGAAACTACGCGAATCAATGTTCAAATCATCAGAGTATGCCCCAAATGATGCTACTGGATAATAATAAAGTTATGATACTACCACAGATGAAGAGGAATGACTAGTGTTCTTATGTTGTTATTAAAGAAATATTCTATTTGAGTGTTGTATCAACGATATACTGGTTATATGAATTATGGAGATAAATAAGGATTGTACTGCAGTACTATTTCATTAAGGATTTGAGATTATATGGTACTATGAAAAGTGACTCAATAGCAAGTTAATTTTTTTTTGAAAATACATGGTTGAAGGAAAGGTAATCCTTAATATGGTATTGATACTGAGGTAGTAATTTTGGAATAAGAGATGGTTGATTTGGATAAATTATATTGGATATTCTTGACTACCTTGGCACTGATTAATGGTTTGTTTATTTCATCATTGCTGGAATATTCAAAGTTTTTGAATATAAGGAGTATATCCAGTATTCTATAAGTAATAAGGGATCATGAATGTAATAAATAATGTTTTATGGTATTTCCGGATGTTGCAGTGTTTTAAAAGAATACATGATGAAGGTGTTCACATGCTATTATGTGGAAAAAATGATCTTCATTGTGTTTACCTACCTTATAAATTTTGGGCTGTGAGTTTGGATAGAAGTATTTTAGATAAGTCTAGTTTGAGTTTTTTGTTGGATTTCCATAAAAAGGACAACCCGGAGGTCGGGCGGCAACCCGTCACGTCCGACAAGGCCGTGAGACTTGAACCCACAACCGAAGGGCGACAAGGGTGTATCACCTAACACTGACCTACGTGATGTCCTGGATTGAATAATGTAGTTTTTTAATGGTTCTTCTAGATGAATTATAAACTCATTTTTTAACCCTATATGAATAGGATAAATAGAATATTATTTTTAAGTTCTATTATCTTTTAGAGTGAAAGATGAGTTTGTGGTAGAACTTAGTTAAAGGATGGGAATATACTTGTCATGTATATATTTTTCTTCTTCTCTTATTCAATGAAGAAATTAATTCTTTTACTTTAGTGAAGGGGATCTTAACACAAAAAATGTGTTATCCTAATACCATATGTTTTGTCGAACCGATGGTATTTTAAATCATCATAGACTGATGAATTTAAGGTCCTCAATTTTACAATTGTTTGTGATTGATGACCTCAATCACTACCTATAAATATTTACGTTTTTTTTCTAATTATATGTCTCTAATTTCCACCAATGTTCTCCTAATCGAGATCATAATTTGGTGGTGACCCTTTTATTTCCCTTTTCCTCATATTAAGACTAAATTTTACTAACCTAATTTCCGATGTGGGTTTTCCCTAAGGTATTTTATATTTTCAACCTTTTATTTTCAAAAAAGAATTTCAAATTGCGAAGATTAAATTTATTGAAGGAGGTAATAATGTAACACCCTAAGATTTCATAGTATGTTATTTCTTCAAAGTAATTCAATAACATCCACTACACACAACACCGAGTTCTAGCGCACCATGACTTACCAAAACAAGCCGTTCAAAAGCGGTTATGAATAGTAATAACTGAATTTTGAAGTTTATATAATGCTTATTATTTTAGAATCCATATTATGAGTTTCTTAGACATAATGTAAGAACAAATACATTTTTTTCAGATAAAAGTAGTATTTTTCAAGAAATGAAAATTTACCGCCTTTTAATGGAGAAGCCTTTTTAAATCCAATATTTTAAACTTTTATATATTCAATTTGACAAAATAAAATTCTTCTTTAGAATTGGGACATAAGAATTTAGTTTCAATAATGTTTTGGTGTTTTTCTGATAACTTTCATATTTGGGTGACTAGTGAAAAATACTATATTTCAACTAAAAACAACTTTTTTAATCAAAATAATTTATATTGTTAAATTATTAATTTTAATGGTATGGTAGTATAAATAGATTATATTTTTACCATTTAATCCAATGATGTTAATTTTAAGTAATTTCACTTTGAAATTGGACATAAACAAGTGTCAAACTTTTGATAGTTATTAAAAATACGCCTTTCGGTTTTAATAGCGGGAATTAATTTTAAATTAATAAATTAAACTTTTATGTTTTTAATTTGGTAAAATAGAATTAATTTTTGGATTCGGAATATCGAAATTATCTTGGGGTTAATTTTTTTTACTTTTCTGATAACTTTCATATTTTGATGAATAGTGAAAATTACTAAATTTTAATTAAAAACAACTTTTTTTAATCAAAATAATTAATATTGATAAATTATGAATTTGAGTGATTTTAAAGTATAATTAGATTATAATTTAACCATTTAATCCAATTTTTTTCATTGGAAATAATTTTATATTTAAACTGGACATAAGAAAGTGTCAATCTTTTGATAGTTATTATTTGTTAAAAACACGTTTTTTGTTTTCGACAAAGGGAATTAATTTTCAATTAATTGCTGCCATTTCTGTGATTTGAATTTGGAAAAATGGATTCCATATTTGGAATCAGGATGTTCAAATTATGAAAATAGTTAACTCTTATTTTTATACATTTTGAAAAATTACTTCGGTAAATATTTTATTTAGCGTGGTTAAAGGGTAAATCCGGTAAATAAGGGTAAACAAACAATATTATAATAATATTAATTTACCCTAAAACGTATCCTAACCATATTGGTTGATAAATTTCCGACCATAGGAATCTTCGGGTCGATTTGGGGACCCCATGGAGCCACTTGTAAGTGATAATAACACTTTATATTAATTATGATAAAGTAAATGCAAAAATGACATAAGCATGTATCTTTTAGAAAAACAATTTTTACATAGGGTTATATATGTTGGATTTTAGAATATAAATATTTATTAGAAAGATAAAAATATTTCTTACATAATGGTATTTCATTTATAATTTTTAGACATTGAATAATTAAATTTAGTTATGACACAATAATGATACAGTATTTTCCTTAATAATAAAAGAATCAAATAATTGGTATTACAAAAGTTAGAATAAATATAATTTGAAAGTTTTGATGACATAAAATAATTTTATTGGTTAATAATACATGTTATTATTGCTTAAATGAATTTTATTCGAATTAATAAAGTTGTTAAGACTTTAAAATAAATAAATTATTGAATAGTTTCAAATTTGACATTAATGAGTGTTTAAAAGAAATATTATATTATTAATTGACATTATATTCCTAAAATTCTAAGGTTCGGCCAAAGGATTTATATAATTGTAGGTGTATTATTAATGGAA
This sequence comes from Viscum album, assembly GCA_963277665.1. Taxonomy (NCBI): domain Eukaryota; kingdom Viridiplantae; phylum Streptophyta; class Magnoliopsida; order Santalales; family Viscaceae; genus Viscum; species Viscum album. The sequence continues at coordinate 602,938,671 of OY728133.1, forward strand.
AACTTGGGGGTAGTTTGGATGTATATAGTAAGTTTATTAACTACATAATATAAAAATACAAAGTGACATGGTAAGTGTCAAACTAATTAACTAAGAGTTAAAACTAAAAGATAAGGTTAATAAAGTGACCCAAACCTGTCTAAAACCTATTGTTTGAGTTTTTTTTGACCTAAAACCACCTTATAATTTTAATAATCCACTTTGGATCCATTATAAACCGAATATGAATTTATTATAAATTAATTCTTTAAGTTTTTCCTAAAGAGCCCCTCCTCTCCCTTATAAAAGGACACCACTTCTAACCAATTCATCACTCCTCTCCAGCCTTTTGGCTCGTCCAAACTCTGCCAAATTAAGATCCCTATATCCCTATACGCCTCATAGAAGTATTAACTTAGGGAGAAGGAACTTAAAGAGTTCTTTTTGGTTCTAACCAAAGGGAGTTACCCAAATTAAAGGTAACAATTTCTCTTAGTTTCTTTTCTTTTATTTTACTTCTCCAACCCCAAAACTCTTCTTATTATTTTATTTTGTAACACCATCAGTATACTAAATATACTAGGATATTTTTATGAGAAGTATTCTAACTAAACTTACACACACCTCCATCTAATGTGTGAAGAGCATAATGTTTCTATGGATGGCAACCAAATGCCTCACGAAACGATGATTGCTCAATTATCTCCTACCACCTCTCATGGTGGCCATTATGATAGAACTATAATTAAATATGATATTAATGATATTTATTATATATATAAGCTTTTGTAATTATATTTTATAGCATACCATTATTCATTTCATGTTGTATATATATACGATAATTTCATTTGAGGAAGTGCGGACTACCGCCCCCACAAAGTGATATGACTCGTTCATACCATACATAGAATGTATAAAGAAAGGTGTTAATGAACTTAAGTAACCCATAAAAGATATTATATTATACTTTAATAATAATATACCTATGTATCATTTGGTTTTGATTCCTTTTAAAATAAAAAATGAAATGGAAGTAGCATTCGTGCGTACGTACGGACTACCGTCTCCACAAACGCGATGAGACTCATTCCCCATCATATCAATTCAAGTATAATTGTCATTTTATGATTAAAAATAATGTTTAAAAACTTTATATCATTCTGTATATGAATAATATACATCTGATCCATCAAAAATATGGCTCACATAACAAAGAATATAAAGGAAAACGAATCCGTTAACACCCGAAATGATGATAATACTAAGATATTATTAACAAAGCAATGTTAAAAGTTCATATATGGTATCATATTAATGTATATTATTCTTGTATAATTTAATAAAAATTATTTAACCATTATAAAAGAGGTTAATCTACCCTAAATCAAGGAAAAGTACAAGGTAAGGGGTTTTCATCTCACTCCTTATTCCAGTGAGATTCATGCCATATTGCCACTATTACCTTTTGTGTGATGTATGTAAAACCCATAATCCTATTATTTGTGTAATAAAATTTAATTTATGTGTATTTACATATTCATTGTATGCTACCTATTTCATGGGGTGTATGTTTCATAAGTTACCAAATTGGTAAGGGTTAATTCCTCAATCTCATTATTATCCGAGATTGTTTATGTGTAAGTATTCACTGAGACATTTTTATCACCCATGCCCATTTTTCATAAAAATGATTTCAAAATGAATATTTTAAGGATTTTTGAAAGGTACTCTTTATCAAGTTCAGAATTTTAAATGTTTTAAAGAATTATATTTATAAATATTTTTAATTAATGTCCATATTTTCTAAATGATTTTATGGATTTATTTATATAGACAAGAATGTTTTGAAATGATAATTCTTTTCAAAAGTTTCAAAGTGGTATGAGACACTTTGATTCCAAAATCTATTTTAAATTAATTACTTTATAAATATGCGACTTTTCAATGATTTCAAAAAAAGAGATATTTCTCTCAAATAGTTTTGATTTCATCTATGTCAATATCATTTGATGGATTTTAAGCTTATTTGAAGTTGATTTATTATGATACAAAACTCCCATATCGTATTCAAGTTTTTGTGATATGTTTGACTGTGGATGTGTTATTTTTATACCATTCATGGTTTATGGAGAATGTATTGACATTTTTTATGCTAGTTTTAATACGAATGTTTATGTTATGTTTAAACCAGTTCATATGAGGAATTCATTGGACTTAATAAGTGATGGGTGGAGCCCGATATAGCTCCTCGATGCATCAGTAGGTCTCATTAGACAAACTAGTGTCTTGGCACGAGGCCTTGAAAAAATCTTATTTGTAGTCTTGGCACTAGGCCTTGGATACGTGGTTATGATAGTCTGGTATTATGCATTCCATCATTATGAAAGTGGTTATTGATATTGCATGTGATTATTCGACTAGTAGAATATCCATGTGAATAAGTAAATGGAATTATTTCATTTTATTTTTGCTATATTATGCTGAAGTTCAAGTTTAAAAGGCTTTTATTTTAGTTATACATTGCCTTAAATATTTATGTTTATTTATGAAAGTTTCCTCTATATTATTATCCTTACTGAGAATCTGAGATCACCCCTTTCTATGTTTTATTTTTCCCAGGATGTGAAGAAATATTTTATGACTGACCTACAGGGATAGTCTGAAGGGGATATGAGTGTGGACTATGGAGACTATGTTATTTTAGTTTTTCAATTTATGATGTAATGTAACATTTATGAATATATCGAGTGTTTATAAGGCTACTAAACTAATCTGTCTTTCGAGACTTGATCTTTTTTGATCATGCCAATGTTATGTAATAATGCGCCGACTCTGGGTAATTGGGGTTGGGGAATTATATTGGAATTGTCTCTTATTAATGAATAATCGATAATGGATCATGGAATTGTTAAATAACATATGACCTTGATATATTGATAAATTATTTTTGAGATTTAAACTTGTTATGGGAAGTTGTAATTGAATTAATGAATTATTAGATGGTTGAATACTGTCACTTTCCCTCTTATCATTTACGAATGAACTGGTTAAAATTATTAAAGAGATTGAATTGGGAATTTATTAAGGGAAATAATCATGATGATTTTAAATTGGTATGGATAATTATCATGGCTTATGATCACTTATTATATTATGCCTTTGATGATACTTGGATTCTAATTCAAAATTCCTTGGATGGGATCATAGGGAAAAAATAATTTTATGATTGATTGTATGTTAGACATGGTGCTCCTCATCATTTATTGGGAGTAATTGGACATAACTCTCCATGGCCCCTTGGTGAAGTGGCGTTGAAAATGGATGATATGTACATTTATAAAATACATTTTTGATATTAAAATGAATTACCTTTGGTATATAAATGAATAATGACTTCTCATATGTTTAATGTTTTGTTAATCTTTGGAAGTATGCCGTTATCTAAGAATTATGTGAAAAATACGCCAAATAAACCATGGTTTCCACTAAAATATGGATTCCTATAATGTTGGATGCCTATAGGATTCTTTTAGGTTATTAAACTGAAGAAACAAGACAAAATAAAGGTTTTCAAACAAGAAACTGGCAATTCATATCACGAATCATGTTCAGGGTTTGAAACATTTACATGGAGTTAAGTAAATATAGGAAGTGAAGTGAAGAAAACAAAACAAAATAGGGGGTTAATACTTTCATGGTGTGATACCTACTTTCACACTATGAAAGTGGCCAGACATACCCAATTTCAAATGTTGATAAGGTATTTTCAATGGGAGACTCAAAAATTAATACTCTAACTTCCACTCAAGATATGGGATTTACCCAGGGCTCTTAATGAGCTGAATTTATGATGAATTAAATCCACTCAAGCACACCCTAAGGATATATAAATATATAATTACTATGATACTACCAAGGATCTATCTAGAGACCAAAGCTTGGGGTGAGAAATTTCTTTTTGCAAGGTCCTCCCCCATTCTTCTCTGATTTTATTTCATGATTTTTTCTCCTTACCCCTCATCCCCTCATCATTAGGATGACGGGGTAACTCCCACCATATGATAGAGTGATGTAATTGATGGGGTAAGGTCTTTTTGGATTTATATTTCTTTTATTCATGTTAGTTTTCCAAAATTAATTGTACTTCATATCTAATCTCTTTATTTTTATTTTTCTCATGAACATTGAGCAAGAAATATTGAAAGATTACCTTTTCAAATTTTTCAATTGGTTACCATAAATTAGTCATGAACATTTTTTGTTTAGGGTAATTAAGATTAAAAATGGTATTGAGACAAACTCTATTTGACAATACCCTAAATTACCTAACATTGGGGAAAATGGGATCACTGTATTGAGGATAGGATACCATGACCATTGACTCTACCTCATCTCGACTCCGACACCACACACGAATTAACAATTTAAATTATTTATCCAACTAAAACCAAAACCTAAAACTATAAAACCCTGATACACTTTTCTCAATTAATTTTCAAACAAAAAATATTCCTTTATTTATTTATTTCTTAAATCTATTTAAAAAAAAATATTTTCCTCTCTCTTATCTTCTTCAAATAAATTAAATAAAAAAATTTTCTTTTAAAAACCTAAAAATATAATTTCACTATCTCTGTGGGTTTGAACTCAACTTATAGAGTACTATATTTTAATTAATTAGTAGCATTTATTTTTTGTTTTTTATAAATTTAATATTTTTTAACCCTATAGGGAATTAACGGAACCCACGGGTTATCAAAACTGGAATTGTTTCTAGGCAGTGTTTCATTTTAGATTTTAGGTTTAAAAAATTAAAATTATTTCTTTTCTTTAAATTTCATTTTTATGTATGGTATTTTCATGCTACAATATCTGGTTTCCAAAACATTAAAGCATGATGAAAACACAAGGGAAAAAGGAAAAGAGAAACTTGAAATTAATCCTAATCTTGAGAAACATTTGAGGATAAACAAGTTAGTTAAAACCATGTCTAGCATAAAGAATCAGAAAAATAATGGGTTTCTTCAAAGAGATCTAGGGATGAAAACCCTTATAGATTATGGGCATCTATAAAACCCAGTATTGCAACAGATAATCTTGGATCCTACCATTGCATAAAATCATTTTTAGATAAAACCTACAGTAATATAAATGACCTCGAACAACATAAAATTCACCATACTACCTCATAAAGATCCAAACATGCATTTTAGAAGCTTTCTTGAGCTCTGTGACACCATTCAGCTCTATCATGTGGTGCGGTAAGGCGTTGTATATTTATATTTTCATTAAGGGATCAAGCTTATGAATGGATCTAGAATTTTCCAACACATTCCACCACTACATGGGATGAGCAGGAAAGTAACTTTCTCACTTTTTTCCCTCCTTAAAAGTTGATCAACATATGGGTAAATATTCTTAACATTATTCAATTTCAGGATGAATCAATTTAAAATACATGTAAAAATTTCAAGGATATGAATTTTAAATTCATTCATCATGATATAGAGCTATGAATACTAATCCAAAAATTTTATTAAGGTTGCTGATGAATAATTCAGCCTATTAAATATAAAAACTACTAGATGAAATGGAAATTAATATCTTCCAATGTTAAAATAAAGGTATAAGAATAAAAGTAATTCACATGATCAACAATAGTGAATGTATGGTGGAATAAATGGAATTTATGATGAGGAAGATGAATACAATGATGGATCTCCATAACCCCCAATGTATGTTCGCTGTAGAAACAAATTACAATGATTATAATATAAAAAATCAATTTTAGGGGTATAGTCTACAACAACTACAAATGAAAGGGTGCCAAAAAAGTCCACATGGTTACCAATAATAAACACCCCAAGGTCCTTCACTCACAATCCAGGTACATATGTTGGAAGATAAATTGGACACATTCATGACCATGAGTGGGGTGGTAATAAAAGAGATGATGGAAGACTCAACGAACCAAAATAAAACACTGTGAAATCTAGAGATTCATGTTGTCTACATCACTAAGAATCTTATATAGAGGATATTAGGAGCACTACCAGTATTCCTTGAATTACACCCATGGGAATATTTAAAATTCATTACCCTGAGAAGTGTAAAAATCACCAAGGACTATCCTAAATTATGTAAGAGATAATAAGAAAAACAAGTTGTAAAAGTAGCTGATGAAAAGGAAGTCATAGATAAGGAAGAAAAGGAATAACCACCATAGTACGAGCTAAGACTACCATTTCCAAAATGACTTTGGTAAGGGAAAATTGACATGAAAAAGGTAAAACTTTGGATCATTTTAAAAAATTACATATTAACATTCATTTTTTAGAGGCTATCAAAAACTTGTCGACTAATGGAAAATTTATGAAAGAAATAGTGACCAATAAGAAGAATCTAGAGAAAATTGGCACCATTCCACTCACATGGGAGTGTTTAGCGGTGGCATCAAAGGACCCACCTAAGAAGCAATACGAACCTAGTAGTTTTTCCATCCCTATCTTTATTAGGGATAATATATTTGGAAAATATTTATGTGATTTGGGTGTGAGTGTCAACATCATGCCATACAACACTTTCATGTGCTTGGTATTAGAGGGAGTGAAGCCCATAAGAGTTTATATTTAATTATAAAATTGAATAGTAAAATTCCCACGAGGACTGATTGAAGACATTATGATCAAATTAAAAAAATTATACTTCCTCAAGGATTTATTAGTGCTTGATATAGAGGAAGAGAGGAACCCACTTATTTTGGTAAGATGATTTTTTGCTACCAAGTTTGTGCTAATAGATATACAAAGTGGAGAAATCTATCTGAGAGTTGGTAGTGAACAAGTGAGTTTCAATATTCATTAAGAAATAAAAAAATATTATGTAAAAGATGATGATGATCTAATAGAGGAAAAAATACCCAGATTTTAGGATTTTTTTTAACTTGAATAAGAACATGAGGTAGCTAATATTGTAAAATAGGTAATTTAAATTAAAAGTATTGAAAAAAATAAAGGAAAGTTGAGGTATTATACCATTAAAACAAAAGGGGCATTTGATCCCATCAAGTTTAAAAACGTCCAATAGGTATGGATGATATATGAACTTATATTTAGTTCTTATAGATTGAGAAAGCATCAATGGATCAATCTGATGGAAATTGAGAAAATGATTCCTGTGGGAAGAGTTAAGATATTTAAAGAAGAAGTATAGAGACTAACCTACATGGATAGGTCAGTGTTGAGACAATTTATAGACCATGACTAGGTAAAATATTTCCAAAAATCCATCACATGAGCTAAATATGAAGGAGGTAAGTTCAAGCTAATGATGTTAAGTAAAATATATTTAGGGAGGAAACCCATGTTTTTAGGATTTTTCTTTATGTATTTTTCAATTTTTAGGTGCATGAACCCTCCCCCAAATCTTTCAAACCTCATTGATAATGACCTATACTTTCACCTATTTATTTTTATTTTGTAAGACCATCAAGACCCTATTTGGAAGCATGAGAAGAAGCTTTAGAACCAAATCATGTTGTGAACCCCATTCACATCATGAAATACATAAAATACATATCATGAGAAAAATTAACATCATAAATATGATGCAGATAGAGCCTATACAACCAAGTTTAAAACATCATTGAAAGGGGAGTAAGTGTTCCACTTTTTTAATTTTCTAATGTATTCTACACATTTAATTATTTTAGAACTTTGAACTACCAATTTAATGCCCTCCCTTGATTCTTGCTTTAATAAACTGAACTAGAAGAAATAAACTAGTTAGGACACTTGTCATGACATGTTTTTTAAATTTCTTTGTTAATAAATTTGAATATGAAAAATGATGAAAAGAATTACTAGATATAATAATGTGGTTTAGGATTTAGAAAATCACAATTTTGGGGAGCATGTTAATTTTTGAAAATGAAATTTTACTGATATTTGGATTCACATGAATTTCTAATATTTTCATTTTTTGATTTAATAATTCATACGCATTTTCATGAGTAGTTTTTCCAACCATTCATCTCATTCCTAAGACATCCTCTGGTCCAAATATTTCCTACTCCTTCTGTAGTATATTTCTTATGATACTTGAGAATGTTATCTTCTAAAACTGTCTTGGTATCTTATCAAATATATGAATGAATATAATTAGTTTTAATATTATTGAGGAATATTTTATTTAACACTTTTTCTTTGTAACCACCTAATAATAATCCTTTTTAAGCTAGTAGAATCCATGAACAACCTTGTTAGAAAATGATCTAAATTAAAATCTTATTTTACCCATTCCCAAAATAATCACAATGTATTTCATGATATTTAAAAGAATAAGTGTGGTGTATAGACTATCCATGGTGGACAAGAAGATACTACATTGGGAAGAGTTTACTGTGGGTTTTCATTGTGATTTGGGGAGAGTCCATGATATTGTATTTTATTTTTCAAATCTATTGTTAAATAATAATAATAATAATAGAATTGGGTTGTGTCTTAGGATGATAAAAAAACACCATTTCCAGACCGATGATCTTTTGATCACATGTGTTTAGTTGGTGGATGTGAGATCTGTCTAAAACACAATTTTTTTAAAAAAAAGAGAGAATGATTCATTCATTGTGATTACTTTTATCATGATCCCACTTTGAGTTTTTTTGGGGAATTGAGAGATTAAATATGTAAAGGGATATTTATATTGAGATTATATCTTGATATCATGCATTATAATTTTGAGTCAAACCTCATTTTCAAGAATTTTGTTTTCACAACATTTCCCACCACCCTAAATCCTTAGAGAAATTTGAACCTTACTGAAATCCATCATGATTAACTGTGATATTTTTCTTTACATGGTGAATATTTTATATTGATTTTAATCATATGGAAAGTGACATGTTTTTAAGGTATGCACATAACTATTTTTTTAATTTTACCTTGATAATGAGAAGAAAAATTAAATTTATAGTAAATTTAAAATGGTATTCATATTAATGATGAATTGAAAAATAAAAACGGATGGATGAAAAGGCTTGGATATTTCAAAATAAGAATATTAAAATACTTGTTTTATTTGTTTCATTGAAAAGTGAAACATTGATGAATTTTCCTATGTGATGCTTGAATATTAAATTTACCATTTAATCAAATGATTTTATTGACATTGAGTTTTACGCATGGTAGGTTGAGTTCCTTTTGTAGTGTACTTATATTTTATTCTCAGGGATAAGCTTTAATTAAAGTGTGGGGTGATTTGATACACACATTTATTACATACATTTTTGATATTAAAATACATTACCTTGTGTATATAAATGATTTATGCCTCATCAGATGTTTAATGTTTTGTTAATCTTTGGAAGGATACCATGATTTAAGGATTATGAAAAAAATAAGCCAAAATAAGTATGGTTTACACTTAAATATGGATTCACATGACATTGGATGACTTTTGGATGCTTTTGGGGAATAAAACTAAAGAAACAAGGTAAAATAGAGGTTTCAACACTAGAAACTGGTGATCCACATCATGAATCTTGTTCATGATGTGAAAAATTTATTAGGTGTAAAGTAAAGATAAGACGTTATTTGAATAAAACACAAAAAGATGGAGTAAATACTTTAATGGTGTGACACCCACTTTCACACCATAAAAGTGGCATGGTAGACCCAATTTCGATTGCTAACATGAGATTTTCAATGGGAGATTAAAAAATTAATACATGGACCACAAATTAATACAAAATATTTTTTCTAAGAATCATAATGGGACATATTTATGACTAATTAAATCCACATGATCCCACTTTTAAGATCTATAAATAGAGGATTGTGGTTCTTCTACCAAGGATCGATCTAGAGACCCAATATTGAGGTGACAAGCTATGCTGTGCAGGGTCCTCCACTATTCTTCTCTATTTTTCTTTCAATATTTGTTTTTTTCTAATTCCCCATTACTCTCTAACAATTAGTATTAGGGAGTAACTCCCACCATATTCAAGGGTGATGTAGCCAAAGGGGGAAGGTGCCGTTATATTTTTATTTCTTTTATTCATGTTGGATTTCTATAATTAATTAAAATTCATCTCCAATATATTTATTTTTATTTTTCTCTTGAACATTGAGAAAAAGATCTAAAAATAATACCTTTAATTTTTTTTCAAATGGTTACCCTAAATCAGGCATGACCATTATCATGTTTAGGGAAATCAAGTTTAAAAAGGTATCGAGAAAAATCTAATTAAACAATACCCTAAATTAACTATTCTTGGGAAAAGAGGGATTTTATCATTGAGGAGGGGATACCATGACCATTTGATGTAACTCATGTAGAATCCCTGAACTATTTATCCACCCGAATAACATTAATGGTCTGGGTTACAATGGACTTAGTCGCACCTCCCTGAATGCCAAAGGCATTTGACTAGTAGAGAGGGTGTAAATAGGAATAGTGGGGAGGTTATACCCTCAAGGGACGATTTAAATACTAGCCCTAGTATATATATATATATATATCATGCATTGAAAAATAAATTAATTAGAAGACTCAAACTTGACCCACCAATAGAGGAAGTATAATTAATAACAATAATAACAGAAGTAATAAATAAATAACTGTAACAGAAGATAAATAAACATATTCTCATGAAACTTGTCTCCACTACCCAAAATAAACAATAAAACATTAATTTCATAATAGGTAATACATTTCAATATAACAAATAGGGTCTCCAATGGACAACCGGCACAATTTATACATATATATAGCATGCTGATATAAAAAAAACTAAACTGAAGCTCCAACTAGGCACAACCTCAAGGTCCTGTGCCAACTACATGTAATATCTACTAAGATCCAGCTTCCGTGGCTGACCCTTTACCTAAACTCAAATAAATAAAGTATACATGCATCCTGAAGGACCCGTGTATGGTGTGAGAATGTGCCTCAGTAGGAAACCACCTAGAGGTGCATACCCAGTATATGTGTTTAATTAGACGTGACATAATAAATAAATAAAGCAGTGCAATGTTTAAAGTAAACGTAGATTTACCTGGTGCTCAAAATCCACTAGGAAACCATCAAATTCATTATCCAATTATGGAATACCAGAATAGAAGAAGGTCCTTATCCCATGAACCGAGGTACCACTAATGTCATGTAGTCTAGGTGAACCCTCAGGTTTCACCTCAAATCAAGTAAACTAACACCTCATGCCTCCTGACACCCCATGCCTCAATAAGTACCGATGTCATAAAAGAACACCCAAATCATTAGTATCTGATCCCTTAGAGCCCTGGTCAAAGCACCCATCAACTTATAACCCGATGTCTAGAGGCACAATGATGTCTTACCTGAAAATAAATCCATACCCAAGGCCTCAATCACAGAGAGATTCAGTCCCCAAATGATAGCCTCATCAATATCAATTAAAATATACTCACCTTTCACATGGATTTATATGGAAATCACCCCCAACACAAAACCTAATCCACTCTACAAGGGCCTCTACCCACACAAGTGGTCAAAACCACCTCATCAATGGAGTCATCTTGTGTGCACACAACTCATTTTGATGATTTGGCCATCATGAGTGAGCAACAATCACCAATAATAATTCCCAAGCCACATAAACCAGAAACTCATACCCATGTGACCATGTTGATCAAATATGATGGCCTTTTCACCCCAATATCATGGGCCATTCCCAACATGAAAATCTCATTGCGTCAAAATGACATCCACGATGCCCAATTCTATGGCCAAAACCACTAAAAAAATCTGGGCCAAGCCCAACTAGACGATCAACATCACCTTAATATTGATGGCCTAGCCACCTCAATATCACGTCATGTCCATCACAACCCCATGGTCATCATCTGTTTATGAAAAGAAATTATATGTCAATAATTCACTTTAAATCAAAAATCAATTCAATGGAATTGAATTTCACATAACAAATCAATAAGAAACTCACTTTACCCAAAGCAATTCAATTTAACAATATTGAATCGCATAACTAAGAAACATAACAATTCAATCTAGAGGACTTGAATTACTTAAATTCAAATAACTAAATCAATTCATTTTAAAAAAATCATTTTAAATGAATTTTAAACCCACAACAAATTTTCCCAAGGAGTGATGGGCTCTAACCCAGCCTCACTCATGTAAATAAGGTAAGGGCCTACCCAATGGAATCACATAAGACATATAGTCAATTTAATACCATGTAGTGGGGGATATTTCTCAATTTAAAAAAGGAATTCTAAAATCATCACCACCCAAACATTCATAGAAACACAAATCAAGATATGCACCACCAACCTTGGACCTGTATACGCAGGCTCTTCCGATATTGAGATCTAACTCAAAGTATATTGGCGTAGATCTTAGCTTAAATCCAATGACCATAAAATAGAGTGAAATAGCTCAAAACGATTTATCACTCCACGAGGAAAAACAAATAAGAAGAGATGGCTTGGTGAGGTTAGCCTTACCATGATCCATTCGACCCACCTGACAGACCTGAAATCAGACCACTGATAGAGGAGAGGGATTGAATCCGATGGAGGAGAGGAGGAGGAGGGTTACTCCTACTGTGCACATGAAAAGGGATAATAAAGAGGGGCAATAAGAGAAAAATAAAGAAAACTAAAAAAATAAAAAAACACCATGTACCGGCCGCACGATTTACCTGCACAGTTTTCCAAACCATGCGGTAACCGCAAGAGCTACAGTGTTGAGGTATTGCCTATGTGTCATTACCTGTGCGACCTTCCACACTATTTGCTCTAACCTTGCACAAACCATGAAAAATCCTCTAGAACAACTGTAGAAACCAATTCATGGCCAAGTTCCCCCCTCACATGGTTTACACAAACTGTGCGATAGTTCAAAAACATGTTGCACAGTTACCTAAACGGGGCTGCACATTTTACCCTAAACTGTGCGCCCTGACCTGCAACTCCAAAATAGTCTATTCGACCTATGACACTCCCGAAACCTCTTCTGAACACCTGAGGCTTCAGAGAAAGATTGAGAACAATGTAATAACATGATATAAATATTAAATAACTCTTTTAATTGAGTCCCAATAATTATATTAGAAAATGGAATAACCACTATTTCAAAAATTAAAAACGAGAGAGGTTTTCAACCCAATTCAAAAACCCGAGACGTTAAAATCTCCCAAACTTAATATAGCTCATCCTAGAGCTATAAAAATAAACTTGAAGATGTTATTGAACATATCCATCCCTAAGAAAAGAACCCATACTACCCCAGTCTAAAAGGTATAGGTCAACTTTCTCAAGTAGGGGCTCCCCACCTTAAGAATTGCCTATCTAGATCTTAACCGACCCAAAACTCAAATAAATAAAAGGTTCAACATCCAATTCCTAGACCCATGGTAATATTTTGATGCATCATCACTCTTGTACCACATCAGGAGATCCCATGCCATTATAGACACCCAATCACATCCAGCACCACATTGATGCCTGCTTCGAGCCCATGCCACACATGGTTACAACGAGGTCCTGCATCAGTAAGGATGCTATAATCAATCCCAGTGCCTCGCACCTCAATCAAGTACCGCTCCATCATAGTGAAAATATTACTTGTGACTCAATTAACTCACATAATTGATTCCATGATTCCAAAGAACATTAGAAACTTGCATCCATCGACACTCATGATGCCAAGAACCTGAAAATCCAGCACCCACGGTGCTCAATTATAGAACCTGGTGCCTCACACCTCATATATAGATATGACACACATCTGATATGATTCCAACCTAATGAACAGTGTCTGGTCATCCCATATAGAACCCGTGCACCCAAACGAACATGCCTCAATAGGACATACCAAAACAGACATGCCTCATCAGGACATGCTAAAAGAAAACAAAAGAAAATCACAACCACGCCCATAGTGTACCTCTAAATGTCATCGTTTCACTATCCCACTTATCCCCTGGTAGTTACATGACGTGCACCTAACCTGATGCTTGAATTCCTGATGCATGAATTCCCTGTGGTGTTGCTCCAGCCACCATCCACTGAACCCAGTGCTATGTCCTACTATTTATGACATGACCTCCATGCACAGTTGATGTTCAGATACCCTCACCTAGAATTGACCCTGAACTAACCTCAGAGTCCTGCATCTACCCTTGAACCAGATCACTGGCTGAATGTGAATGCCTCATATAGAACCTCTTGAGACATCCAACCTGCCTACATTCCTAACACTCTTTTGGAGGCCACTCACATTAAGTCTTAGCATGTCCTAGTTACCCACACTGGAAAAAACCTATATAAGATCCACCACAAGGTAGTCTTATCGAGTCCTTGTCCTGATCACCCTGCTGGAACTCGTCTTTGTCTTACTTCCTGATCTCTGAAGCATCACCACTGAAATCACATAAAGCTACTGCCCAGCTCGAGTAAGAACTATCAGTGAGTTTTCCCTCAATTATGAGCACCTGGTTCACTACCTCTGAGAATGAGGCCAATCTAAAGATGTTTACCTACACCCAAATGACGTTTTATAAACCATCCTCGAAGCACCTCACCCTGGAGTTGTCATCACTAACCACGTTGGGTGCAAAGAGAGAAAAATTAGTGAACGTCATTGCATAGTGCATGATGAACATGTCACCCTGCTGAGGGATTAAGAAATCTCAAACTATCTCCTCCCTCAGTGTCTCTAGTAAAAAGTGCTCGAATAATCTGGCCTCAAAATCCTTGCAGGTCAAACCCTCATGTTGACCAGCCTAAACCTGGACATCCCACCAGTGTTTAGCTAGTCTATTGAGCATGTATGTATCCAGATTCAACCTCTTCCATGTAGGTGTCTCAATCTTCTCAATGATCATCTTCACTATCATGATCTAGTTCTCATCCACCTATAGACCACCCTCACTTAGAAAAGTGGTGCGTACTATGACTATAACTCCCACATTAAATACGACATCGATGGATATTCTCCCTGAGTACCTTGGTCAATACCCTGGATAACCCATACCAGTATTGATCAGAGATTCTCATCGAGCCATGTCCCAAAGTTAGTAAGATCTGGAAGATTCCTCGGCTATTGTGGAACCTTCACCTAAGCCTATACCTACAACTCATGCTCTGCCTGACCCTCAAGGGTCTAAACCTTCTCGTGCTCTAAAGGAACTACCCCATCACTTTCCTGACGCTCCATCCAAGCCATCTAGGAGTAACCCATTGACTACCTTAAATGGCCACACATCCTATATCATATATCTAAATCCGCAGATATGGAAAGTAGTAAAAATGTAGTGTCAACTCAGTACCCCTATTCTTCCCTATCGTAACTATGCCACATGAAATCATGACCTCATGCCCTCCTTATCCTCCCTCAAAATAGACAAGTATCATTAATACCCCAAGCCTCACCCATCTTGACGACCATCATTGCCTCAATCTGACAATCAATTTGCCCAACCTGATGTTCAAAATCATCCCAAGCCATGATATATTCCTTCTCGTATAAGACCAAGGACTATTTGTCACATCACATGAAATTTATATATATATCATGGAATATTACATTTATCAAGGCCTTCGATATTTATCACATTCTATAAAAAATTTACAATGCATATATGTAATTATAAAATTGAAATACCCAAGAATTTTCCTATAAAAATCCAAAAAGTAAGCAATCACACCCTCCCCCACTAGGAAAAGGGTCCAACTCATCTGTTTCCATACCAAGCCAATGGTCTATGTCTTATATCATGACCAATAACATTACATTTCAAATAATCCACCCGAGGTGGAAATCATATAAATAGTAATTGAGAAAAAAAACAACAAATCCCACCCAAGGAAACTTGGTCCGTCCCTTGTACTGGGGGCTACAGGCACCCAAGAACAAGTTCTAAAATCATTTCCAACATCACCTAATATCTAGTCCATCATATCCGAAATTGTAAGACTCGTATAAAAAAATTCTATCTCGATCTCATTAATATCCATCCAAACACTACTATTAAATCCCAGTGGAGAATAGTTCTAATACCATTTGTAGAATCCCTGACCTGTTTAGCCACCCAAATAGAGTTAATGGGCTGCGTGCCACTAGAATTAGGTGCACTTCCACGAAAACCAAAGGATACTAACTTGAAGCGAGGGTGTAAACAGGTATAGTGGGGTGTCCATACTCATAAGAGATGATATAAATACTTGTCTGAGTACATATATATAACATGCAGTGGAAAATAAATGACTCATCAGACTCAAACCATACCCGCTAATGGCTTAAGCCGAGTCAATAACATGCAATAACAAAAGAAATAAATAAACAACTGTAGTGGAAGATAAATAAACAGATCATCATGCCACTTATAGCCACTACCCAAAACAATGAAGCAAAACATGTATTTCATAACAGGCCATACATGTTAATATATAAAATAGGGTATCCAATGGATGACTAGTAAAAGTCATAAATATATATAGAATGATGATACATAAAAGAAACTAAACATAAGATCCAACTAGGAACAACCTCAAGGTCTCATGCCAACTCTAAGAAAAATCTACTAAGATCCAGTTCTTGAGGCCGAACCATTACCTAAATGAAAAGATATAAAGTCTAAATGCATCCCAAAGTACCCATGTAAAGTGTGAGAATGTTTCATAGTAAGACACAACCTAGAGGTGTGTACCTAGAATATGTGTTTAAGTAGGAGTGAAATAATAAATAAATAAAGCATCATGGTATATAAAGCAAACACGAACTTCCCTAGTTCTCAAAAACCACTAGGAAACCATCACCTACCTCGAACAATGCTTGAATACCATAATAGAATAAGGTCTTTAGACCATGGTCTAGGGTACCTATGATGTCATGTATTCCAGGTAAACCATTAGGTTAAACCTCAAATCAAGTAACCCAACAACTCATGCCTCCTAACACCCCATGCCTCAATAAGTACCGATATCCTAAAGGCACGCCCAAATCATTAGTATCTAATCCATCAGACCCATTCTCAAAGCACCCATATACTTGTAGCCCGACGTCCAGAGGTAAAGAAACGTTTTCCATAAAAATAAATCCTAGCCTAATGCCTCAATCACAATGAGTCTCATCCCCCAACTAATTGACTCATAGCTATCAACCGAAGTCTACTCACCTTCCACATGGTTTTCTATGGAAATTACCCCAACATAATTCCTAATCCACTCTAGGGGGATCTACCCACATGATTGTTCAAAACACCTCATCAAAAGAGTCATCCTATGTGCACACGACTCATTTTGGCACTTTGGCCATCACAAGTTAGTGACAATAAAAAATAATAATTCCTAAGCCATATCAACTAGAACCTCATGCCCCTATGAGCATGTCTCTCAAATTTGATGGAATTTCCATCCCAATATCATGGGCCAACCTAAAATGACAGTCTCATTGCCTCAAACTGACATCCACGACACCCAATCTTATGGTCTAAACCACTCAAGCAATCGAGCCAAATCCCAACCAGATGATCAACATCACCTCAATCCTGATGGCCTAGCCACCTTAATCTTAGGATGATCCCATAACAACACCATGGGGCTCAAAAATTTATCACAAACAATTATAAATCAATAATTCAAATTAAATAAAAAAGAAATTCAATGGAATTGAATTACATATAATGAATTTATAAGAAACTCACTATAACCAAAGTAATTCAATTTAACAATATTGGATTTCATAACCAACAAACATAACAATTCAATCTAGAGGAATTGAATGCCTGAGATTCAAATAAATAAATCATTTCATTTTAAACAATTCAATTTAAATGAATTTAACACCCCTAACCAATTTACCCAAGGAGTGACGTCCTCTAAGCCAGCCTCACTCATGAAAATAAATTAAGGGCATTCCCAATGACATCCCATAAGGCATACGGTCAATTTAATACCAAGCAATGGGGGTCTTTTTCAATTTCCCAAAGGCATGATGAAAGATGAACCACCCAAACATCCGCAAAAACACAAATAGTGTTATGAACCACCTACCTTAGACCCATAGATGTAGGATCATCTGATATTGAAATCTAACTCAAAGAATATTGATGTAGATTTGATCTTCCATACAATGACCTGAAAATAGGACAAAGTAGATCAAATAAATTTAGTGTTCCCCGAGGTGAAAACAAAGAAGAAGGGAAGGATAGGTTAGGTTATCCTTACTAAGATGCATCTGACACACATGAGAAATCTGAAATCAAACCACCAACGAAGGAGAGGGATCGAATCTGATGGAGGAGGGTTCCTCCTCCAGTGTGTGTGACAAGGTAGTAGAAAGAGGGAAAATAATTGAAAAAGAAAGAAAAATAAAAACTAAAAAAAATCCCTGTATAGGCTTTACGGTTTACCCACCCAGTTTTCCAAACTGTGCAGTAACTGTGCGAGCTAGAATGTTGAGGTACTTCCTAAGTGTTAGTACCCATGCGGCCTTCTGCATGGATTTCTCTAATAGTTCATAAATTATGTAGAAGTCTCTATAAAATATTCATACACCCATGCACATTAGTGCACCTCCCTCACATGGTTTACACAAAACCATGCAATAGTTAAAAAACACACTGTGCATTTATCTAGAAGGGGATGCATGATTTACCCCAAACCATGTGCCCTAACTTGTAATTCCAAAACAGGCCATTTGGATTCCAATGCTACCAAAATATTTTCTGAACACTTGAGGATTTGTCTGTAGCTTTAAACTAATGTAATAACATCATATAAACCTAAAGGAACTATCATAATTGAGTTTTGATCATCGGATTAGAAAATGAAATAGCCACTATTTCAAAAATTACAAAACAGGAGAGGTTTTCAACTCAATTCAATAACATGAGATGTTACAACTCATCTTTAATATGATTCCACCCATGAATTAAAAATTTAAATTATTTATCCAAATGCACCCAAACCCTGAAAATAATAAATCCCGATACA